>CM077670.1:136030000-141030000 GCA_039707655.1 Elymus sibiricus
ATATCATTATCCACATCTTTCTTCTTTTGCACATCACAAAGTTCAACGAAAGAATTTAGATGGGATGCAGCATCTTCATTAGGACTAGCAGAAAATTGTTCTTTCGTAACAAGATTAAGCAAGGCAGCATTAATGTCACATGACTCTGCACTAGTGGCAGGAGGAGCAATAGGAGTACTAATAAAATCATTATTATTAGTATTGGAAAAGTCACACAATTTTGTATTTTCTTGAGACATGGCGACAAAGCAAGCAAACAAGCAAATAAATTATTTTTGTGTTTTTGTAAAAAAAAAATAGAAGTGGGGGAGATGAAAACGAGAGGCAAATGCAAATAAAAGGTAAATAAAGTAAATGCAACTAAATGATAATTTGTGCGAAGGTACTTGGTAATTTTGATGATGTCTCCCCGGCAACGGCGCCAGAAATTCTTCCTGCTACTTGTAGTCTGCGTCGGTATTTCCCCGAAGAGAGGATGATGCAGTATAGTAGAGATAAGTATTTCCCTCAGTTAAGAACCAAGGTTATAAATCCAGTAGGAGAACCAAGCAAAATTCCGTTAAGCGCACCTACACACACAAGAGCAAACACTTGCACCCAACGCAAATAAGAGGGTTGTAAATCCTCTTAGCGGTTATTTGCAAGGATTAAATCTTATCGAGGTAAATAGATAAACTAAAATACTAATTAAAATAAAAGTAAATAAATTGCAGCAAGGTATTTATAGGTTTTTTATATGATAAAGATAGACCCGGGGGCCATAGTTTTCACTAGAGGCTTCTCTCTCGAGCATAGAAACATACGGTGGGTACACAAACTACTGTTGGGCAATTGACAGAATAGCAAATAATTATGACGGATTCATGGCAATGATCATGTATATAGGCATCATGTCCGAGACAAGTAGACCGACTCCTGCCTGCATCTACTACTATTACTCCATTCATCGACCGCTATCCAGCAAGCATCTAGAGTATTAAGTTAATAAAAATAGAGTAACGCCTTAAGCAAGATGACATGATGTAGAGAAGCAATTTCAAGCAATATGAATAAACCCCATCTTTTTATCCTTAATGGCAACAATATAAATACGTGTCATGTCCCCTTCTGTCACTGGGATTGAGCACCGCAAGATTGAACCCATCACAAAGCACCTCTCCCATTGCAAGATAAATCAATCTAGTAGGCCAAACCAAATCGATAGATCGAAGAGAAATACAAAGCTATATTTAATCATGCATAAAAGAGTTCAGAGAAGACTCAAATATTTCTCATGAAAAATATGATCATAAACTCACAATTCATCGGATCCCAACAAACACACCACAAAAGAAGATTACATCCAATAGAACTCCAAGAACATCGAGGAGAACTTGGTATTGAAGATCAAAGAGAGAGAAGAAGCCATCTAGCTACTAGCTATGGACCCGTAGGTCTGTGGTAAACTACTCACACATCATCGGAAGGGCAGCAAGGTTGATGTAGAAGCCCTCCGTGATCGATTCCCCCTCCGGCTGAGTACCGGAAAAGGCCTCCAGATGGGATCGCGGAAGAACAGAGGCTTGCAGTGGCGGAAAGGTTTTCTCTTCTGGCTCTCTAATGGTTTCCCAATATTTTGTGAATTTATAGAAGTGGAATTAGGTCAAACGGAGTCACGTGGGCCCCACGAGGCAACACGGCGCCCCCCTGGGGCGCGCCCTGTTGCCTTGTGAAGCCTCCGTGAGGCTTCTGGGCTCCTCCCGAAGCTTCCAAGGTCTCTTTTGTCCAGAAAAAAATCTCCAAAAAGTTTCGTGGCATTTGGACTTCATTTGGTACTGTTTCTCTGAAAAGCCAAAAACAAGCAGAAAACAGCAACTGGCACTGGGCACTAGGTTAATAGGTTAGTCCCAAAAAATGATATATAATTGCATATAAAAACATCCAAGATTGATACTATAATAGCATGGAACAATCAAAAATTATAGATACGTTGGAGACGTATCACTTGACAACTTGCTTGAAGGCGCAAATGGCTTGGTGCTCGGTCACATTCCCGATCGTGTTGTGCGGCATGGTCCTTCTCTGGATGTACTCTCTTAGGGTTTCGTTGCTCTTCTGGACACAATGTTGCAACTCGGCCAATCCACCTGGCTACTTGTAAGTGCCTTCGAAGGTCTTGACGAACACTTGGGAAAGATCATCCCAACTGAATATGCTGTTGGGTGGCAACTGGTTGAGCCAGGCTCTAGCAGACTCTTCAAGCATCAGAGGAAGGTGCTTCATTGCCACATCATCATCACAGCCTCCAATCTGTACAGCCACTCGGTAATCTTCTAGGCACGTCTCCGGCTTGGATTCACCAATAAACTTGCTTATTCTAGTCGCTAACCTGAAGTTAGTGGGAATCAATGCCGAGTGGATGTATCTACTCAAACACACCGGCCATGAGGAGGTGGATCCTCTTGGGTAATCCATGTCAAAGTTCTCTCTGTACGCTCGGCCCCGGTCGACCAGGTTCTGGGCAAGAACTGATCTTGGGTTCAACTGGTAATCCATACCCTCTTGGTCTCGCGGACGATAACCACCTGGCTGTCATGGAGGGATGAGCCTTTGATCATCATCGTATCGGCGTCTGTCATTGTACTGTCGGGGCACGTACGTGATTCCCGTGGAGGGGTCGCCTGGTAACGGTGACGATCATCACGTTGCCGAGGAGGTGTGATCCGATCACGGTTCTGACCCCCATATTGCTCGTGTCACTGAGTGTGAGCTGCATCTCTTAGGGGAGGTGACTATATGCGTCTTCCAGGAACAATCAGAATGTGAGTCGACTGAGTCGTATCAGCCCGCACTGATCTGCTGTGAATACGATCTTATGATTGTGACACAACAGAGTTCTGTGCCATGCCTATCTTCAAAAGTACTTGGATTTTCCTAATCCCTTCACCTGGTGCTGAACCTGGCGGCTGGATGGAATCAGCAATCTGCGTCACGGCCGCCAAGTACTGCAGTGCAGTGCAGAGCACTCGGTAATTGTGGTTTTCGTTGTTCAGGAATAACTGCCTTCTGTTCCGACTGGAACTAGGCTACTAATGGAGCCGATCTTCGAGCGTTTTCTGCAGCTGCTCGAGGCACGTGTGTTCGGCCAAGGTAGACAAACGTGCCGACTCCAAGGCAAGAGCCTTGGAGGTCGTCGTTGTGATAGGTGTACGTAGGGCCGGTTTGGCCCTTCGGTTGAGTTCATCCCTCTGCTCCCAAGTGGGGTGGGGGCATCAACTCATCGACCCAGTTGTCGTCTCCTAGGCTGTCGTCAGCTTGCTCACGTGATGCATGGCCATGACCATCCTGGTTACTTGGGAAACCAGGTGGGCTATTATCTGAACCAGCCATCAAAACCTCTGCCGTGGACTCCACACTCTCGCAGTCGACTTCGCCTTCCGACCCCTCGGGGAGAGAGGCGAACAAATCGTGGAATGATTCGTCGGGTTCGGGCTCTACAACCTGCTCAGCCGTGGCTTGAAGAGCCACGGCATGCTTGATCCACTATTGGAGCTGTGATCGGGCGGAGCACTTGCGGCGGCATCCAGCGGGGAGCCGGGGAATCGCCTGGTACGGGACCGATGGTTGTCGGAGAAGAACTCTATATGAGCTTGAGCGAAAGTGCACCGCGCCACGGATGGGCAGCGACTCCGCGTCTAGTGGGGCCTCCTGAAGCCACGCCAAATCATCGGCGATGAAGCGGAGGGCACCAAAACGGATCTCGTCGCCGAACACCATCTCACCACCAAAAACCATGTCGGGTGAAGAAAATTCCACCTGCGTCATATAACGCTAGACGCGCAGCCCCAAGGTGGGCGCCAACTGTCATGGGAATAACTCCGATAGTGAGTACTAGGGTATGAACAAGAGCTGGTCCTAGCTACAGCGAAGATGTGACACAAGGATTTACGAGTTCAGGCCCCTCACGGTGGAGGTAAAGACCCTACGTCTCGAGCTTTGGAGTTGTTTGTTTTCCTTGCGTATGGATGATTATAGAGATTGCGAACCCTTGTGTAAGTGCTATGGGGCGGCTTATAAAGAATGTGTCGCCGCTTTGTCTAGCAATATTACAAGGGAATTGAAGGGTTAGGCTTATTACAAGCATTACTACTGCTAACTGAAGCAATGATTGCTAGTAACGCCTGTGGTCGTGCGTCTGTGGATGCTCCAAATTCTGTGTTGGTCGTTCACCTCCCTTGTCCGAGTACTAGTGGGGTAGCCGAGTGGTTGGAACAGTAGCCAAATCGTCACCATCCGAGTGGACGGTTAATGTTCGAGTGGATGACATCCGAGTGAAACAGATCCTGATGATTATTCAAACGTGCTTGTGGACCAGAGGCCTCAACGTTTGTTCATGTGGGGCCCTAGGTAAGGCTCAAGATGCATGCCTCGTGACCCTAGCCGTAGTAGGAGACCTCAACACTATCCAACCAGTCTATTGGTTTAAAAGGGAAATATGGGAAGATGCATTACAAACTTGATAAGAAACTAATCTATTGGTTGAGAAGGAAAGAAAGTGGGGGTTGGGGACATGGCAATTGAGTATGACTGTCGGGGTACGACCATCTATGGGGCCATGCAGCCCCTTGTGGTTCGGCGGGGGAGGTCGACGTGCACAAAGAGCATGGACAATGGGGAGCGTGAGGGATTTACCTAGGTTCGGGCCGCTGAGAAGCGTAAAACCCTACTCCTACCTTTGGTGTATTGATGGTGCAGAAGCACAATACAAGGAGCGCCTGCCCCGTCAAGGCGCGGGGGGAGCAGCTACGCGAGACGTGCTTGTGTTTGAAAAGGGGTCCGAATCCTCTAAACTATTGCCTTGGCCCTCCTTTTATAGTTCAAGGGGTTACCACAGTGGCAAAATAGTAATTACATAGCGATTAGATAGCAAAGAGTGCTATCGTACCTAACTCTGCCAATTTAGGACAAAGGCATTAAATGCGACGCTAGGTGTCATGTGGAGAGGTAGTCCCGGCAAGGTTTCTCCACCGCTTGCCCAGCTACCTCATATTATCCTGACACACCTCTTGGACGGGTGTCGTTAGGGGCAAATCTCGTCCCAGCGTGCTGACACGTGCCCGACAAGCCTCACCAACCAACCTGCGCGGTCGACACCTCACGCATCAGCGAACACCTGTGCAGCGAGGTGGAGCGCTAGAGGGCTGGCTTAAGCTTGCCGGCACGGAGCTTGCCGGGTCTTCACCTTGCCGGTTCAGCCTTGTCGGCAAGGAATGTCTTCATCTTTGGTACTAGTCGAGTGTTGTGTTTTGAGCTTCTTTCTGGTAGCTTCTGCGGCTGGACTCCGAATCTTGATCTTGGCGGTTCCCGACAAAGCTTTGGCCGGCAAGGAGGTTGCCACCGTCTGTGCATATGTCAGGGTATAAAATACCCATGTTTTATACACCGACAGGAGCCCCCGGGCCTGGGCCGTACGCGCGTCTGAAGCGTCGTTGGGCTAGGCCCAAACAATGCACAGACACGCGGCGGGGAACTGCTGCTGTAATTTTTGGTCATGATGATTATCCTCTTTTGAGATCTCCTTTGCTTCCTTATTAATCCGGCCTTAGGCGTGCTCTCAGCCACTTCCCGGCAAACCTTGTCGTCGGGTGGCCGGCCCGCAGGCGTACTCAGGCCAAGGGTATATTCATATGTGGGATGCTGCTGGTTCAAACCGAACGGGTGCTTAGCTCCGCATGGTGAGGGGTAACTGCCTCGTCTGTCTTTACTCCTCCCTTTTCTGCGCCCCTCCATCACGCGCGTCCGCTTGCATCCAGGGCAGCAGATTGGTTGAGAAGGGCAGCCGTTGGAGTGATGTGCCGGGCCAGGGGCGCAGGGCGCGGAATTGGCGATCGTGGGCGGTTGCTGGAGTAATGCGCCCGTCAGAAGTGCAGGACGTGGGATTGGCGATCGTGGGCGGTCGCTCGAAGATGGCGAAGGGCCAGCTCTCTGCACTCCCCCTATAAAAAGGGGGGTGCGTGAGATGCTAAGCTCACCTATCCACTCCCGTCTCAACTTCCAGCAACTGTTGCCTTCTTCCCATATCTTCTTCTCTTCCCGCGCTCGACGACACCATGGTGAGAGGGGGAGGTTGTGGCTGCGCCGCTGCCGCCGCGGCGAGGGCTTCTTCCCGGCTTCACGCTCAAGCTTCGGCTACGGTTGCGGAAGCTGGCTCCAGTGCTCGAGGGAGGGCCGCGGCCCGTGGTTGTGGACGGCGTGGTGTCCGCGGCCGGGGCGGCCGCGGTGGAACGCTCGTTGTTCCGTCTTCGGTCCCTCCTTCGCCGGTAGAAGGCCACACGGTGGACACGGCGGAAGAGTTTGTCTTGGAGCTGCGTGACCAGCCGCGGAGCTGGCTGCGACTTCCTCGCCCTTTTGCCAGGGAGATGGAAGGCCGCCACCTGCATGGCTTATGGCTGCGTGTGGACGGTTGCTGCAACGGCTCGGTGTGGGTAACCGTCGAAACCTCCAACAATGGCATCATGTACCTTACGCGCGGGTGGAAATCCTTTGCCCGTGCCCGCTGCTTAGGGCAAGGGAACCTCCTTCACTTCAAGCTGGACGGACCAGATACACTTGTCATGAAGTTCTTCGGGGCTTCAGGCGCTTGTCTGGAGTGCTGTGAGAAGAGCTCGAGCGACAGCGACACCCCTTCCTCCAGCGATGCTGAGGATGACGATGATGACTGCCATGACGACGGCTCTCCGTGCGTGAAGGTCGAAGGCGACGACGAAGAGTCTGGCTGATCGCCGGCAGCACCATCATCTGGCCTTCCGGGAACAAGCCGGACCCCGCCTAGGTGCCCCTTTTGCCCTCTTTGCACTTGAGATAGACCCTGGCAAAGGGCCAACAGAGTGTAATCAAGTACTTTCTTAATGATCATCTGGTGTTTGCCGGGTTTAAATGAACGCATGCTGTTTCCCTTGTCTTATTCCGCCTTTGTATGATCTGTGTTCCCTACACTTATCGGAAGATTGCCAGTGCGCACACTTGCCGCGAGCGCTTCGAGGAACGGGTCCTTAGCAGCCTGCTGGAAGTGCCGCTGTCGGCAAGGTGACTTGTTGGGCCAGAACGCAGCCGCCAAGCTTGCCGAGCGGACTCGAGGCAACCTAGGGCGCGGACTGATCGCGACAAGGTTCCTCTCGCGTGCAGGTTTCTCATACAAAGCTCAGAACCGTTCAAGGGGGAACGCCAATGTAACAGGGAATTTTTTTTAAAGTTTTTGCAACTTAGCTTTTCCTTGTGCCGTTTCTCTCGTTGTAAAAAATGATCACTTGAACGTTGTTAAGAATGGTACCCCATCTCCACTCCCTCTGGGAAACTTGCATGCGAGGGAGCCTCCTCATCCTTTTAAGAAAAAGAAAGAAGAGAAAAGAGCGGTTTGGGAACCTTGACGGCTCATCAGTCATTTCATACAAACTAAAGCGTAAATCACAACATCACATGCATTGACACATAAATGAACATGTACGAGGAGTTGCGAAACACTTAGCTTTATTATGCACAGGATCTGCACCTGGCTTTGTACAAAGGGTTACATGTCTGATCGACAAGGCTTGTACAAAGGGTGTTGCCGGGACATGACCCGACAACTGCGCCTCATGGGTAGAACTTGCGAAGATGCTCAATATTCCATGAGTTTGGCACCGAGGTGCCATCTTCGGTCTCCAGACGGACTGCACCAGGCCTAGGGGCCTTCCCACTTCGGCGTCAACTTGTTTGATCCCTTGGCGGACTGAACACGCTGAAGAACAAGGTCACCTTCCTCAACACTTCAGGCGTGCACTTTGCAGCTATGGTAGCGGCGCAAGGCTTGCTGGTAGCGTGCAGCTCGCACAGCCGCCCGAAGACGATCTTCCTCAAGGAGCAACGCGTCGTCTTGCCGCAGCCGCTCTTGCTCAGCTTCATCGTAAGCGAGCACTCGAGGTGACCCGTATATGAGTTCCGTGGGGAGCACCGCTTCTGCACCATAGATTAGGGAGAAGGGTGTTTGGCCGGTAGCTCGATTTGGTGTTGTTCTGAGTGACCAAAGAACCACCGGCAACTCATCAATCCAGTGCCTCCCACACTTGCGCAGCCAGTCAAAGGTCCTTTTCTTGAGGCCACGTAGCACTTCAGTGTTCATCCTTTCCGCCTGGCCGTTGCTACTCGGGTGAGCAACAGATGCAAAACAGATTTTGCTGCCGAGGTCTTGGATATACTGCATGAAGGTGCGGCTCGTGAATTGTGTGCCATTGTTGGTGATGATCCTGTTAGGAACCCCGAAACGGCAAACTAATCCTTTGAAGAACTTGACGGCTGATTGCACTGTCACCTTCCTCACTGGCTCCACTTCAGGCCACTTTGTGAACTTGTCGATGGCGACGTACAAGAACTCAAAGCCCCCGGCAGCACGGGGAAAGGGGCCCAAGATATCGAGCCCCCAGACCGAAAAGGGCCAGGAGAGAGGGATTGTTTGGAGGGCTTGAGCTGGTTAATGTATGCTCTTTGAATGGAACTGGCATGCTTCACACTTGGTTACTAGCTCAATCGCATCCTGGAGGGCAGTGGGCCAATAGAAGCCTTGTCGGAAAGCTTTGCCGACAAGAGCCCTTGATCCTATGTGAGAGCCACATATGCCTCTGTGTATCTCCGCCAACAGCTTTAGTCCATCTTCCCGGCAAATGCACTTCAATTTCACACCATTTGGTCGTTTTCTGTATAGGATGCTATCCACAAACTGATACATACTTGACTGACGGGCTACTTTTTCTGCTTCTTCTTGCTCATCGGGAAGCCCTCCTGTTTGAAGGAAATGGACTATCTGCTGTGCCCACGTCGGAGCCTGTGGCTCGACGACAAGGACTAAAGGCATCTCCTCGGCTACGGGAGCGCTTGCTTCTGCGGCAAGAACTTGTGGTTCTGCGCTAAGCGGCTGCTCACCGGCAACGTCCTTGTCGGCGGCTTCTGGGAGCTCTGCCGGAAAGTACTTGCCTGTACTTAACTTTCTTCTCTTGTTGGCCTGCGTTGATGGGGCGACTGTTGGTTGATTCAAATGGAGCACAAAAGTTCCCGGTTCCACGGGAAGCTTTTGAGCGGCACACTTTGATAGGCTATCAGCGACGCTGTTTTCCACACAAGGGATGTGCTCGGTTTGCAACCCGTCAAAGTGTTCTTCCAATTTCCTCACTTCTTCCACATATGCCTCCATTAACGGGCTCTGATAATCTTTGTTCACTTGCTTCACAACAAGCTGCGAGTCGCCGCGGATGATCAATTTTTTGATCCCAAGGTCTACTGCGATCCTAAGATCGGCAAGAAGTCCTTCGTACTTAGCAGTGTTGTTTGTAGCTTGCTCCCTGGGAAAGTACATTTGGACCACATACTTGAGGTGCTCTCCGGTGGGTGCGATAACTAGCACTCCGGCACCGGTGCCCTGCAGCGAGAAGGCACCATCAAAGTACATGACCCATTCCTTTGCTGTCACTTTGCCAGAGAGAGTTGTCTCTTGAATTTCTTCGTCTTGCGTTGGCGTCCATTCGGCAATGAACTCCGCCAAAGCCCTGCTCTGAATGGTTGAAGTGCTCTCAAACTTGAGTGCAAAGCTTGACAATTCCAACGCCCACTCCACTATCCTACCGGTTGCCTCTGGATTTCTCAAGATGCGTTGCAACGGAAAGCGAGTGACGACGGTAATCTCGTGTGCTTGGAAGTAGTGGCGCAGTTTTCTCAAGGCCATAAGGAGACCGAAAAGCAACTTCTGCACCCCAGAGTATCTCGATCTAGCCCCCTGCAGAAGGGAACTAACAAAATACACTGGTCGCTGCACCACTTTCTACTTTGGCACTGTTTGTTGATCAACTTCATTTGCTTGCCCTGTTTCTGACTTATCGGCACCGGATCTTGCCGGAGAAGACTCTAATTTGCCACTGGACGGGTTTGCCATGGTTGTTTCCTCGTCATCGAGTTCCCTCTGCGCCACTAGTGCGGCACTAGCCACTTGATTCGTTGCCGCTATGTATAGCAACAACGACTCTTGTGGTCTTGGCGCAACCAATGTTGGCGCGGAGGAGAGGTATCTTTTCAAGTCCTGCAGCGCGGCCTCCGCCTCCGGAGTCCATTTCATTGGCCCTGCCTTTTTCAAAATCTTGAAAAACGGCAAGGCGCGCTCAGCAGATCTTGAAATGAATCTACTTAAGGCAGCAACACAGCTGGCAAGGCGCCGCACATCTTTGACGCTTTTTGGTGCTTGAATCTGCTCAATCGCCTTGATCTTGTCGGGATTTGCTTCAATTCCTCGTTGAGATACAAAGAATCCAAGAAGTTTGCCGGATGGAACACCAAACACACACTTCTCGGGATTGAGCTTCAAGTTGATTTTGCGCAAGTTCGCAAATGTCTCTTCCAAGTCTTGAATAAGGGTAGACTCGTCCTTGGTTTTGACCACTATGTCATCCATGTAAGCTTCTACATTCCTGTGCAGCTGGGGCTCAAAACCGATTTGGACCGCTCTTGCAAATGTTGAACCAACACTCTTTAATCCGAAGGGCATATGTACGAAGCAGTACGTGCCACATGGAGTAATGTATGCAGTCTTCTCTTCATCCTCCTTGGCCATGAATATCTGATGGTATCCAGAATATGCATCAAGGAAGGAGAGCAAATCACAGCCAGAAGTAGAGTCTACAATTTGATCGACCCGCGGCAAGGGGAAAGGGTCCTTCGAGCATGCTTTGTTGATATCCGTGTAATCAATACAAAGTCTCCACTTCCTGTTTGCCTTGCGCACCACCACTGGATTTGCCAACCAAGTGGGATGTAGCACTCCTCTGACCAGGCATGCTGCTTCGAGTTTCTTGATTTCTTCGGTAATGAGTTGCTGCCGCTCCAAAGCTTGCTTCCAGACTTTTTGTTTGACGGGCCGAGCGTGGGGACAAATGGCAAGGTGGTGCTCAATTACCTCCCTGGGAACACTGGGGATGTCGGATGGTCGCCATGCGAACACATCGACATTCGCCCGCAGGAAGGCAACGAGCGCGCTTTCCTATTTGCTGTCAAGGGTGGCGTTGATGGTGAAAGTACCGTCAGTGCCGTCCTCCCTCGCCGGCACCTTCTTGGTTGCCGGTGCAGTGGATTTGGATTTCTTATCGGCGGAGCACTCCGGCAAGTCTTCAACAGGTGCGCAGCACTCCAAAGAGGTGCGCTTCCCGGAATCCTTTCTAGAGGCTTTGCCGGATTTCTTGCTTTCTTTTTTCTTGGCGAAAGCTGGTGCCTTGGCGGCTTCTGCTGCAACCGCATCTCTGTACATCTTTTCGATGCAGATGACCGCATCTTTCTTGTCGGAGTTGATGGAAATGACACCCATCGGCCCTGGCATCTTCAACGTGTTGTAAGCATAGTGGGATGCTGCCATGAATTTTGCCAAGGCCGGGCGGCCAAGAATTCCATTGTATGGCAAGGGGATCTTGATGACGTCGAAGACAATCTTTTCCATCCTGTAGTTTAGTTCCCCGCCAAACGTTACCGGCAATGTGATCTTTCCCTTGGGCTGGCTTCTTCCCGGGTTCACTCCTTGAAAGGTGCCTGTCTTTTTGAGCTCCTCGTCGGGAATCTGTAGCCTCTTGATTACCTCCGGAGAGATTAGATTCAGACCGGCCTCACCGTCAACTAACATCTGCGTTACTTGGAGGTTGCGAATTGTTGGGGAAACCAACAACGGCAAACACCCGACCGCAGTTATGCGATCAGGGTGGTCCTCATCATCAAAGATGATAGGCGTGTGTGACCATTTGAGTGGTTTTTGAGAGCCCATTGCTAGTTCCGTCGCGTTAAAATCACGAGCCCACTGTTTAAGCTGGCGGTGAGAGGAGTGCAAAGATGCGCCCCCGTCAACGCACATGGCCTCAGTTGCCTTTTGGAATTCTTGTTCGCTGGTCTCATCATCGTCCTCTTCTTCTTCACTTCCATCATCTCCCTTTTCCTTCTCACGGCCCCTAGCAGGCTTTTCTTTCTGCTGCTTGGCCTTGCCGCGGCGGCCTCCTCGACCACCACGGCCCTTTTTGCTGGATCCACCGGCACCATCTTGGCCTTTTACCTTGTCGCGCTTCTCGTATTCAGCCTTCTGCTTCTCAACAAGGTGTTCGACTTGCCGGCACTCTTGGAGATCATGGCCTTTGGTGCGGTGAATTTTGCAGTATGGTCCATCTGACTTGCCGGCCTTCTCGTTTGCCACCGCCTCCTGGCAAGCGGCACATACAGCAGCCTCCTTGCCGGAATTCTTAGTCTTGGCTTTCTTGGTGGACTCGGAGTTGCCGGAGCCTTCGACAGCCATAACAGTTTTGCCTTTGCGCTTCCTATTGCGCTTCCGACCCTTCTTCTTCGGGGTGGCGGTATCGTCATCCTTAGAATCTACTTCGGTGCCAGCGTCCTCCCCTGGGAGTCTTCTTCCTTCCTCGGCCCATGCACACTTATCTGCCAACATATAGAGCTCGTTGACGGTCTTGGGCAACTTGACGTTCATCTTCTCCCGCGTCCTCCGATTGCGCACATTCGTGTGAAAGGCAGCAATGACGGCTGCGGGGTGCACATCTGGAATGTTGTGGTGTATGCGGCTGAATCTCTGGATGTACTTGCATAAAGTTTTGCCATCTCTTTGCGGGATCACTTGCAGGTCGCTGGGCTGTCCAGGGGCCTTGTGGCCTCCGGTAAAGGCACCGACGAATTCGTTGCGGAGATCTGACCACGAAGAGATGGAGTTCTCCGACAAGTTCATCAGCCAAGACCTCACGTTGGGTTTTAGTACCAACGGGAAGTAGTTGGTGAGGATCTTCTCGTCTCTCCCTCCGGCAGCTTGCACGACAATAGTGTAGATGCCTAGAAACTCTGCCGGGTTCAGCTTGCCGTCATATTTTTCCGGCACTTCTGGCTTGAAGGCTCGAACGGACGGCCATCGGACTTGCCGCAGCTCGCGGGTGAAGGCAGGACACCCAACCTCGTAAGGTAGATATCCGCCAACCCCTGGCGCAGGCTCATCAACGACGGGGCCGTTGCGCGTGTCGGATTGACGACGCGCCTCTCGGCGCCGTTCGATGGTGGTGCGGGCATCTTCTGCCCGCCTGTCTCACAGCACTTGCCGCTGATCTTGCCGCGCCCGTGGATCTGAAGAGGCTATCGACATCTCGTCGGGTCCAAGAGATTGCTGGGCTTGTCGCGGCTGTTGGCGTTACTGCTGTTGAGGCGGTTGTCGCGGTGGCGATTGCACCGTTAGCGTGGTACCGTCAATGCGGCCACCGACTGGAGATGTCGGTGCAGCTTGCGGATGCCGTGAGGGCTCCGCTTGCTGTGATTTACTGGCTTCAGCAAATCCAATCAAGCTTTGGATGGTGGCTCTCCACTCATCCATCTTCCCTGCCGCTGGAGGGAAGTTCAGCAGCATCTGAGCTCGCGCCATTGCTTCCGCTGCTGTGGCTGGGATGGCCGGGAGCGAAGAGCGCGACGTCGCTCTACTCCTAGCAGAGCCAGTAGGAGCGCCATCGTGGTCTTGCTGCCGTGGCACATGATCAGCAGCAAGTCACCGTGGCAGAGGCGGTGCCTGAGGATCTGGGATTTGATACACAGGAGTCTTGTCGTGAGGTCGCTGCTGCCCGGAGTCGTTGGCGCCGCTCAGAGCTGCACCGTGCCCATTGTGCGAGGGGCGCGGCGTCTGTCCTGAGGTAGCATCCTTGGACGCCGCCGCAGCAGGATCTCGGCTCGCGCCGCCCCGGGCATTGCTGCTCCGGTGGCTGCGTTCGCCTGCGCGGCGAGGAGGAGGAGGAGGAGGTCGTCCGTCCGCTCTGCCCACGCCGTCGCGGCTCCGTTCGTCAGAGGACCGAGGAGGTCAACTGCCTCCGGCGTGCTCGTCCCCTGCGCCGACCGTGGTGGGCATAGCGACCGCACCGCCTGCGCTGGTCGTGCCAACTGCGGTATCCACGCCGCCCGCATTGGCCGCGCCGCCTGCGCCGCCCGCGGATGCGTGCGGGGTGGCCGTCATCGTTATGCCCTTCTTCTTGGGCGCCATCGACGACGAGAAGGACGAGGATGAAGTCGATGAAGATGATGAAGAAGGCACGCAATCCACTGGTCAAGGTTCACGCAAGCGACACTGCCCTACCTGGCACGCTAAAGATGTCGGGGTACGACCATCTATGGGGCCATGCAGCCCCTTGTGGTTTGGCGGGGGAGGTCGACGTGCACAAAGAGCATGGACAATGGGGAGCGCGAGGGATTTACCCAGGTTCGGGCCACTGAGAAGCGTAAAACCCTACTCCTGCCTTTGGTGTATTTATGGTGTAGAAGCACAGTACAAGGAGCGCCTGCCCCGGCAAGGCGCGGGGGGAGCAGCTACGCGAGACATGCTTGTGTTTGAAAAGGGGTCCGAATCCTCTAAACTGTTGCCTTGGCCCTCCTTTTATAGTTCAAGGGGTTACCACAGTGGCAAAACAGTAATTACATAGCGATTAGATAGAAAACAGTGCTATCGTACCTAACTCAGCCAATTTTGGACAAAGGCATTAAATGCGACGCTAGGTGTCATGTGGAGAGGTAGTCCCGGCAAGGTTTCTGCACCGCTTGCCCAGCTACCTTGTATTATCCTGATACACCTCTTGGACGGGTGTCGTTAGGGGCAAATCTCGTCCCAGCGTGCTGACACGTGCCCGACAAGCCTCACCAACCAACCTGCGCGATCGACACCTCACGCATCAGCGAACACCTGTGCAGCGAGGTGGAGCGCTGGAGGGCTGGCTTAAGCTTGCCGGCACGGAGCTTGCTGGGTCTTCACCTTGCCGGTTCAGCCTTGCCGGCAAGGAATGTCTTCATCTTTGGTACTAGTCGAGTGTTGTGTTTTGAGCTTCTTTCTGGTAGCTTCTGCGGCTGGACTCCGAATCTTGATCTTGGCGGTTCCCGGCAAAGCTTTGGCCAGCAAGGAGGTTGCCACCGTCTGTGCATAAGTCAGGGTATAAAATACCCATGTTTTATACACCGACAATGACCAGGACTAGATTTGCTGCCCTCACACAGGAAAAGGTGGCTAAAGAGAACCAAACTTGGGACCAGCCTAGATCCTGATTGGATGTTTGTTGCTCGGGGCAACAAACTCGGCATCTCCACTTTATGCCTCATTGGAGGTACATGGTGCTGGTGCGCCCACTGTCCCATGCCCTTATAACAACTTTTAGCTGTTGTTAAACTAATGTCGCTGGTAAAATGAAGCAATCCCACTATTAAAGGAACGTCACGTTTAACCAATGTTATTTTTAATCTAATGCCTCCATTAATATGAAGCAATGACACTGTTTTAGAAATGCTACTGTCCTGCTATATTTCCCATTATGATAAGGTGTTTATTTTCGCTCGTAAAATGAAGCAATTACATTGTTTTAGCTGTTAATCTAATATCGCTGGTAAAATGAAGCAATGCCACAGTTAAAAGTAGTGACACATTTCACCAATGTTTGTTGTTAATAATTTCTCTTGTAATATGATGAAGTGACATTGTTATAGACATGTTACTGTCCTGCTTTAGTTCCAATTAAGATAAGTTACTTATTTTCTTTCATGTATGTGCTGGTGCACCCATTGTCCCATGCCCTTATACAAACTCTTTAGCTACTTTTAATCTAATATAGCTGGTAAAATGAAGCAATGCCACTGTTAAAGTAATGGTATGTTTAACCAATGTCATTGTTAATCTAATGCCTTCGGTAATATGAAGCAATGTTGTCATTCTAGAAATTGCTACTGTCCTGCTATGATTACCATGAAGACAAGGAAGATGCTTCTTTTCATTTGGTGTATGTTTCATAACTTGTTATTGACCAGTAACGGTTTCCTTTCTACCTTTTTGTGTAGATAGGGATATCCATTTCACCTCGGTGCTATTGCGACCTTTTGGTGAATTGCACAATACACTTTTTTTAATAGAGTGTCTTATGCAGTTCTACTAAAATGTCACACAGGCAACGTCTCTCGATTTTAGTGGAATTGCACAAAGACGGATTGGAGTTCCTAACCTCTTCGTGGAACTCTGCGGGTAATCTCCTCCAACAGTTAATTAGCCTTTGCAAGATTAGTCGTCACCGTCACAACAATGGCACTTGCCACACATTTATGCAACGAACATGGACGCTTGATTTTAGTGGAACTACACAAAAGGATATCCAAATTATAGTTGCACCTTCCACGAGCTTGGCGACCAACCTTGATGTTGCTCAATTTAGTGCAACTAATGAAAAAGAAGCTGCCAACCCATGGGAACAAGTATTGCTACCTACATTTTAGGTGAACTGCACATATAAAAGGTCGCATGAATTGAATCATCCATGTTGGTGACTGGTGTCAACCCTTCTACGATGGCGTTGACTGCATATATGGTTCCCATGACGAGGTATGTTCCTTTTTGGTACTACCCTTTGCCAGAATGATCCTGCATGTTGACTTTGCATGCAGCTAGTGATCTCGTGCTACTGGTTTGGCACTGCCATGAGAAAGCAATAATGCTATTATTTTTGCATCTTAATCTAATGCCACTAATAATTTGTGGCAATGTTTTGGCACCGCTAGTGCCACTTATAAAATGAAGTAATAATACAGTCAAAATAGAGCTACTGTCATTGCTATCATTTCATTTCCAATGAAGATAATGAAAGTGCTTCTCTTTGTGAGTATACATTTCATCAACTAGTCCCATTCTTAAAGTAATGACACGTTTAAGTATTTTTGCAAATAGGGATGCTTAATTTTAGTTGAGCTGCACAAAAAAGAGGTTGGAATGACTCGGCCCCTCCTTCTACTGCCACACTGAAGTTGTTCATAGTTTTCAACAAATTGCCTTCATGGCAAGATACGGGGACCTGAAGAATAACTTGATCTCACATAGGTCAGTACAATACTTCATCCACGTGATTGTGCTTTGTCATACTGTGCGACTGTTGTAATTTTTTTATTAAAACTATTGTATTGCAATCTTTTCCCATTAAGAAAATGAAGCTGCTTCTATTTGTGAGTATGTTTCATCAACTAGTGCCACTATTATAGTAATCATGCTTTTTCAATTCTGTGCAAATAGGGTTACTCAGCTACATTTTATTTGAACTGCACAAATGTTCGAACGGTTAAAGCATTCTACAAGTTCTTGGCAACCGCATATGCAGATATTACGAGTGTGAGTGCCACCAGCGACCGTAAACGTGGCTTGGAACAGAACACATGTTCCGATGGTGAAAGCATTTCACAAGTTCTTGGCGACCCGCTTATACAGATATTGGAAGTGGTAGTGCCACCAGCCATCCAGAACATGCTTATCTACCAATGTTTGACATGCGTGCATGTAAACTGGACTGGTTTCAGTGTTGCAGCAAATCCTTGAATCAAATTGCTTACATAAATTAGGTTTATGGGTTACTGGATATATTGGCACTTTTCTAGGGATTACCCTTTGCTGAGAGAAGCATCGATTGATTTTTCTTTATTTGTACACATTCTCACAACTTTGTTTTAGTTGAAAAGTAAATATTGGCTCTGATCTATGAATCATTGGGATGGATATGCATCTTTGTTGTACTTACTATGGGAATCTTATGAGTTGATTGTGAATCTTGGAAGTTGTGTAACACGGCATGATGATGCAGGGGACAACAACCCTAACAAGTTGTTCAAACTTGGTAAGGTCCGTGTGAAACTGCGGCAAATGAGCTGATCGTGTGCGTCCTGAGAATAATGCTAATTGTTTTGCATGTTAATCTTATGGCACTGATACAACGAGCCAATGCTTTGCATGTTTTCACCCACATAACATTAACACTCGCGATTGCAGTTTCCAAGCAAATATACAGTAGGAAGTATAAGTTATACATAGCAAAAATAATATCATTGAAAACTACATTCAAATATGAATCCAACAATATAATTATAGGTGACATGCATTAAAATATTGCTAGTCAAATAAGTGATCAAACTTTGGCCCAAAATATGATAGGGACTAATGTACCCAGACGGAGGCAGTAGTGGTACAACCTGACTGTTGCCGCCAACCCACTACGTACACTGACGATTGCAGTTCCCCAAGAGTGGAAAACCATAACTGTTGCCGCCGCATACCCAATACATTCACTGGCGATTGCAGTTCCCCAAGAGTGGAAAAACATAACTGCTGCAGTTGCCACCCACGACACACTGATCCCCATTGTAGTTCAGGAGCCCTTCACTCTCCATATGTCCCCATCATTTTCATCTTCCCCCTGCCACCAACCCCCACAAACCGAGAACTGCCACAAGGGGTGAGCCTGGATTTGGACTTCAACAAGGAGTTCACCTTTGAGTTTGCCATGCAGGCCCATGGTAGCACCATGGTGAATGTGATGTACACCAACGATCTGAACTCGGTGAAGAACTGCCTTGACAAGTTCAAGTAGTACCTACAGGAGAAGCACAAGCTGGCGGGACTAGACCTTGTGCCCATCCGCCCGTCTCCTGACAGGGACCAGCGGATCGCCATGGCCTAGGTATGCGTGCGCGACCAGGCTCTCGTCTACCACTACTGCAGGGCCATGAGGCCTTGTGGACAGTTCGCCACTTTCATCAGCACCACCGACTGCGCCTTCACTATGGTGGAGAGCAGGAAGAACGCCATGGTGCTTCACAATTCGTCCATCTTGTGCAATCAGCTCGTCTACATCTAGAAGCTATACAAGATCAGCAGCAATGGCAATGGGTAGGAGAAGGACTCCATGGTTGACCTCGCCTCGGCCTTCATCGACCCCTGCTTCACCAACATGAAAGAAGACGTCGATACGAAGGACCTAAACAGGTGGGAGATACCTCTGAATCCAGCCAACATCGCCTATGCGGCCAAGAACGAATAGGCATGCTAAAAAATGTACAGGCAGATCTTGGAGATGAGGACGTGTCCGCTTCCCGTAATCGACGAGTACACGGACAGCCGCAGCGCCATGATCAAGCATGCCAGGAAGATCTTGATGGTGTAGTTTCTGTGCTGAAGCACTTCATCATCGTACTGCTTCTTGCATTAGCCTATGTGTCGGGATTATCTGCTACATCTGTAATATTTCGTGTAAGAACCCATGAACCTGTTTGCTTATCTATGTAGTTTAGGAGTACTAATTCACTGGTCTGCAATGTTTCGTACTTTTTTTAGGTCGAGCAGGTATCAACTGGGTTGTGGCCTGCCCAGCCTAGTTTTTATTTTCTGCAGCCCATGACATGTTGATGGGGATCTAGTAGGCGTATCAACTTTTTTTAGGACGAGCAGGTATCAACTAGGCTGTGGCCCGGCCAGCCGAAGTTTTGTTTTCCTTTAGTACATGCGTAGCCCAGCTTTTTTAAAAGAAAATACCCAGCTCAGTTCTACTTTTCTATAATAATTCCAAGCCCAACTAATGTTTTGTATAATTAACTGCATGTCTCACCCAGCCCAAATTATTTTTTCGGAAAAATAGGTGTACTTCGAAAAAAAATGGTCTGCATGTCCGCAACACTATTTTTTCATCAAGCCTAGCAAATGGGTGTATTTAGAAAAAAAAGTAAATGGGCTGTAAATTCTAAAAAAATGGACTGCATGGCCGCCACAGATTTGGATGCTAATAGTTTGGACCCACGATGTTGAAGCTTACGCAAGGCGTTGTCAAATTAGTCAGCAAACTACCCCTAAAAAAATTAGTCCACAAACGATTCTGACAGCTGTAGTCATTGGAATTACATCCAACGGCTGACGTGCTTCTTCAATCTCTTGTCTTCTTCCTCCAGCACCGGCTGAACCACCTGCTCCGGCCTCCAGTGCCGCCAAACACAACCCCAGCGTTGGCCAGGCCACCCCTCCACTCCACCTGTTATTCTCCGGAGATGGCAGCCTCACCCCGCACCTGAACCAGTCAACCCTCATACTCCCCTCCACCTGCGACTACACTGCTCCATCTTCCCAGCTCCTGTTCATTCTTGTCCGAGGCCCACCCATCGTCCTCCGCCTTGCTGCGCTCGTCGTGGGGCCGCCGTCTGACATTGTCAACATGGTCAACAAACGAGAGGAATCGGGACAGGACTATACATGGAGAGGATGACAGCAGGGACCCACCAGGTTCATTGTCGTATGCAAGCAAGTGGCTCCTTATTATTAGATGCAAAAAATGCTTCCTCCTAATGGTTTGCTGACATCTGGGACTCATGACATTGTCAACGTATAGTCAATAAATGAGAGAATTGCACAAGGAGTGGCTGACAACAGGGACCCAGCAGCTCGAGCTAGTTTTTGTTGTTGTTGTTGAGACAGAGCAGTGTATCAACCGGATTGTGTGGGGTTTGTGGCCCATCTAGCCCAGGCTTTTATTTTATGTTTATAACATGACCAGCCCAGCAGTTTTTTTCTTTGTGAAAATGGCTAGCCCGGCTTTATTTGTTTTTGAAGAATACCCAACCCAGGCCAATTTGTTTTTCTCCGCCCTATTGGGTTGCACATGTTTCAAGACGAGGAGGGAAGCATTCGGCCTGCCGGAAAAACAGAGCTACAAATCTCAAAAGTAATATGAAATGGGCTGTAAATATTAAAAAACACAACAAATGGTCTATTAGTTTCAAAAAATAGTTTTTTGAGATTTCAAATTTCATTGGATTTTAACATAATTTAAATATATTATGAAATTAGTTTGAATCTGGATCAAAATTTCAGGATTAAAAATAGTTTGGACCACACCGAAATATCCAAAATTTCAATGAAGTTGAAATTTTTAACCCTGTCCTTGACATAAAATGGGCAGCAATGATAAAAAACAAAATGGGATGCAACAAATTCCATTAAAATTAGCAAATGGGTTGTAATTTTTTTTAAATAGAAAATGGGTTGTATGTTGTCCGCCACAGATGTGGAGTCTGACTTGTGGGCCTACTAAGTTGACGCGTACGCAAGGCTTTGTCAACCTACTGAACAAACAATTCTAACAGCAGTGACCGTTGGATGTCAATCCAACAGCCGCCGTGCTTCTTCAATCTCTGATCTTCTTGCTCCAGCCGCCCAAACCAGCGCCGGCGGGACCTCCTGCTCCTGCCTCCCATGGCCGTATGTGCTACCGCGGAGGCCTAGCCGCCCCACCCTACTCCCATCGCTAGCCAGACCATCCCTCTACTCACCCACATCTTCTATTATTCTCCGGTGACGGCAGCCTCACCCCCAGCCTATCCAGTCAACCCTCATACTCCCCTTCGTGTGCGCATCCACTGTCGCATGTTCCCCAGCCCAGGGTCATTCTCTTCCTAGGCCTCGCCGTCGTTCACCGCCTTGGTGTTCTCGGCGTGGCATGGTCAATGTGGTCAATGAATGACAGCCATCGGAAGAGGGATGTATGCGGAGCGGCTGAAAGCTGGGACCCACGAGGTCCATGGCTGCACGCAAGCAAGTGCCTCCTTATTATGTGCAAAAAAAATGATTCCTCCCCCTGACAGCTGGGACCCACCAGCTACATGGTCACACGCAAGGAAGTGTGATGCGGAGCATCCTACAGTCATCCCCATGGACGTGCCACCATCACCCAAGACACCAAGTGGACCAATGACAAGAGCTCGTGAAAGAGCTATCAAAACTAAGGTGAACTCGCTCCTTACCGAACTTACATTTTCCACATGTGAGACATGACTACTACCTCAAATGGAGACACTATGTGTGATCAGGTACCATGTGGAAAAGCATGGAGCAACTACGAGCAATGGACAAGACGGCGAGGAAACGAAGTGCGAGAAGGGAGCTTAATGGCTTGAGGCTTGCCGGTCTCGAGCTTGCCAGCAACACGGGAGATATCTTCTCATGAACTGGATCTTGATTTCAAGTACTTCTCGATCACCTGCTTCGAGGTCTTCTTCATGGTATTTAACTACCATGTCTTGAGTTCTTCTAGACTAGATTCGTCTTCCACCAAGCCCTTCCCAACGGGGACGCTACAACCGTCTGGGCGTAGTCAAGGGTATTAACGCACATGTTCATTACACCAACAGGAGCCTCTGGGCCTGGGCCAAACATGCATACAAAGCGTCGTTTGGGCTAGGCCCATTAATCGCACAGACGCACGCGTGGCAGGAGATAACTGTCAACATGATTGCTTTTTACTACACACCCACGATGGCTTACCTTTGCATTGAATGCGGAACATAGGAGTGGTGAAATGAAACGGCAAACGGAGGTGTGCGCCTGGAAAAGCACAGCCACGTCGAGCGGTAAAGAGCCAGGCCCCGCGCCTTCCCCATAAAGGGGAATCAACGGGTGTGGTGCTCAATTTAACCCCCCCCCTTCTCCATCTTATTCCTCCATTGTCACTATCACATTCATCTTCCTCGCGTCGTTGCAATCCTCAGCGCTGCTCCGCCCTCACATTCCACCAGATCCCCTTCTTCTTAGCCACCATTCCTCCGAAGCCCAAGGCCAGTATGGAGGTGGAGAAGAACAAGGAAGTCGTGGTGGCGATGCGGAGGGAGAACGTCGTCTTCGCCCCGACGCTGAAGGTCGAGGATCTTATGGCCAAGTACTCGTACATGTGGGGGAGGAAAACCAAAGACCACGAGGCCGTGGAGGTGCTGCCTGCGACCTGCCCAGCCACTGATGATAAGTACCCATTCTTTGCTACTTATCTATACTGCGGTCTGGTTCCCCATTTTTCGGATTTCTTTGATGAGGTGATGCGGTCATACGGGTTCTAGCTCTTGGATTTTGCTCCAAATGTCGTGACCTGTATGTCCATCTTCGCCCATGTCTATGAAAACTTTGTGGGGATAGTGCCCAACGCCCCCCTGTTCCGCCACTTCTAAATGCCTCGGGTCAAAGGAGACGCCCTCTCCGGTAGTGTGACTTGCATCTCCAGAACTGGAATGAAGAAGGAGTATCTTGAAGGCACCCTCCATAAAAAGTGGTTTGAATGTAGAGGAGAGTGGTGCTGGATTAAGCAGGAGAACTTCTCGGACAATTGCGTCCCTCGAACCGAGAAGATTCAGAGGAACCCCCACTGGTCAGATGTTGGGCCCCATGACAACAAGCTCAAGATTGCTCTGGAATGGATTTCGAGCCTTCGAGCTGCCAGTTTGACCATAGAGATGGTTGGGGCCGATTTTCTCTGGCGTCGGATAGCTCCATTTCAAATGAGGGGTCGTCCAGTTTGGGAGTACAAGAACGCTACCGACACGATGCGGCTTTATCCAGGCTTGCCTAATAACTTGATGGTGATGGAGCACAATTGGCTTATCTGCAAGCTCTTCAACAAGGGTTGCAACCATGCCTTGCCGGAGATGGTGATTCCCCTTTGCAACAACACCGCCAGGGACTCTATCTTGGCGATGATGCCGGCATGCAATGCCCAAGCCATTGAGGGTACATGGCAACAGCCTGCCCAAGCCATTGTCAACGATTGGTTCAACAACTTGGCAGAAATGCCCAGAAGGAAGGAGGATGAATTGATTCATCCTTCCAAAAATTATGAACTAGAATTAATTGCCAAAAGGGCAGAGGCCGCGGGAATCGTCGGAGGTTCTCGCGCAACCGCCAGCAACACCAAAGAGGAAGGTGACGCGGGATACGATAATGTAGAGGAGGAAGAAGCCGAAGAGCAGCCCCCTAGTCCTCCGATTGCCAGAAGAGAAGTC
The DNA here is from genome assembly GCA_039707655.1 of Elymus sibiricus. NCBI lineage: Eukaryota > Viridiplantae > Streptophyta > Magnoliopsida > Poales > Poaceae > Elymus > Elymus sibiricus. Next base: position 136,053,659 of record CM077670.1, read on the forward strand.
GCAGTGCCAAAGGTTTCCAAGAAACCTACCGACAAGAAGTGGAAGCAGGCTGGAGGTCCTGCCGGTGCAGAATCGAGCACCGCGGTTCCCCGGCAATAGGCTTCTCGGTGTCAACCTTCTTGTCAACAGGATCCCCGGCAACAAGTTGCACCAGTCACCGAAGAAGAGGACATTGTTGAATTACAAACTCCACCGGTCTTGAAACATACCGAGGCGCCTCCTTCTTCTGCACAAATATCTATCCCAGGAAGCCAGGCTTACTGGGACATTTCTCGTCTCGATGAAGAGGAAGAAGAGGAGTAAGCCTCCAGCTTTCCTTCCATACTTCTTTATTTTTCATAATTTGTTGCCGTAACTAACTTGACGGCTTGTTATCTTGACCTTGCAGGGATGAAACGCCTTTGGCGCATCGGTCCCGGAAGAGAGCAAGGATCATCGAGGCGGGCCAGCCAACAATGAAAATTGGGCGAAGTTCTGCTTCTCCTGAGATTGTTCTGATCAGCCCCCAGCGAGAGGAAACTAGCCATACGGCGCCGGCAAGTGCCAACACTGACGCCGACAAGGATATGGAAGGTGGTCATCGTGAAGAGGATCACCAAGAAGTAGACCCCCTAACTACACCTTCTACATCAATCCTTCCGGAGAGCGGTTCGTCGGAAAGGATAGCCACGGATGAGCCTGTCCGCATCGAGGACGCACCGGCAACGGATATTGTCGATAGCTGAGTGACGGCAACCGACGTTGCCGGAGGGGAAACTGCTGTAACACCCCAAAATTTTAACCCTTGTTTTTACAAAATAAAATTTTGAATTATACTAGGTCCTTTATTCATTTCAGAGTCTTTTCTGTTTTCTGTTTTCCAAAATTCATCCCTCCTTATAAAAACTTTTGAAAAATATTGTGGTTTTTGAAAGTAATTCTTAATCCTTCCATTTATCTTTTAAAATTCAGTAGGAAATATTTTTATAATAAAAATTTGCCCAAAATAATTCTTTTAATGGTATTTTGAAACCCTAAAATGCCTCTGTTGAACTGAAACTATTTCAATTTTTTTTTGAAATGCCACAAAATTGTGTGATAACCTCTGATGTCTATAGATCCCTTTTGTGCACAAAACCGTCATGGTCCTTTGAAAATTTTAAGCAATTCCAAAACCAACTATCATCATTTTGTTAGCCTCCTTTGAGTTTGCAAAGGAACTACATTCTCCTTAGCATTTTTGATCCTACAAAAAATTAACTCAGCTAGACATCAGTACCAGCATTCCATTTCTCCAAAAATACTCTGCCCTGAGGTTCTAAAATTTCAAATTTCATTTGAATGAAATTCGAACCAGATTCCTGTCCCTTGATGAAACCTCAATTTTTCCACAGCTCCAAAAATTCTGAAATTTTAACAGCACCTTTGTCTTGCATCAAATCATCACCACAAATAAATTCAAATTCAAAAATAATGCCTAGCTAGCATTGGCATTTCATCGAACATCTCATGTGCACAAATCCGGACTTGGATCAAATCCACAGTGATCAGCTGCCGTGCACTCCACTCCTCCCCATCTTCATTGCACATCGCCCTGGCCCGTCCGTCAGCCGCTCTACACTGGCTAGTGAGGCACCGGAATGGTGCAACGGCCGCCGCCCATGCCATGACGTCCGATGGATAGCTTCGGCCGCCCCCTACGCATTCACTCCTCTGCACCGCCCAGCGTACCTCCCCTACAATGCGTCACCTCTCTGCGTCACCTGTACACCCACCAAACCACGGTAGGCCCCGCCTGCCACGACCGTATGCGAGCTCCACTATGGGGAAGTGGATAGAGCTTGAATTCGTCCGCGTTGGCGCATCGAGGAGCTTCCACCGACCTCACTGATGGCCACCGTCCAAGCCAACTGGCCACAACCAACTCCACCGGCCGAATTCACTCCGCCGTGATCCAGTCCGCTCCGGCCATCGTCGCCCGCCTATTTAAAGGCCGCCTCGAGCTTGAATCAGCACACACACCGCCTCCACACATCCCCAATTGCCACCCAGAGGAGTTGAACGACCTCGGGGAGGTCATCTTCTCCAACTCCGGCCGCCCGATCAGCTTCTGCCTCCGACAAGAAACCGACGCCGTTCGTCCATCTCCACCTCTCGAATTCCACCAACATCTTTCTTGTGCATCCTCTCATCTGACCCGCACGTCAATTTGATGTTTGCAGCTCCCTCCGGCAAGATCCATTTTCACCGACGCCGTCACCACAGTGCACGCCGGCGACCAACTCCACCACCCACCAACGCAGACAAACCGCATGAGCACGCTTGCACCATCGCCACCTCCTGAAACTCCGTCGAACGCCGCCGGTGACCACCTTCCCCTCTTTATACACACGCCAAATTCAAACCTGACGGGTGGGACCAACCTGTAAGGCTTTTATTATTTTCTAGTTATTCGGTTAGCGCCTTTTGACAGAATATGCTTTCTCTGTGGAGAAGCGTATTTCTGTCTGAAGCATTTTAAGTGTACGCGCATTTCATAAAGTACGTATTCCCCTCTGGAAAGCGTTAACCCTGCCGAACCGTTTTCTTTTTAAGATTTTAAATAAAACTCGAATTTTGACCAAACTTTGATTGCCTCTAATTTTTAAACCACAACTCCAAATGAATTGATTCTTTTTCTATCATTCATTATTTTTTCTATAGTTTAGTTTAGCATTTATTTCAAAAATTTATAAAATATTTTTAGTACTGTCTTGGAATTATGTGATAATTGCAGTACTTTGAAAATAGGATAAATGGAGGGAAGATGATTTTTACAAAGTTGTGGTGTGAACCAACCTTTCTACATACCCAAGGCAAGCATCTTGAACACTTGATATGATGACTGCTTGGTTGATTGCTTGCTAGAATTTTTGAAACATGTTTATGTTACCTCGAATGGAATTGCATCTAGATGATCTTGCATATGTAGTCCCGTGTCATATTTGATTTCAGTTAAACATGAAACAATTGTGCCACACATGCCTATGCTTGTTCTGGTTAACCTGTAGGAAAGAATCTGTCACTAGTAAAAGTGACTGGGAGAAAGAAATCTCGTTGTGGCGAGAATGATCGGTGATGACATGTTGGGACATGCTGGGTTGTGACCCTGTTGGTACTACTAAAAGAAATATATTATGCTAACTTACTGCAGGAAATATAATCCTCCAGAGTCGACTGTAGATCGAGTCTTGTTCCGGTAACCCCCAAACTTGATTCGTGCTACAACATGTCCCTGCCATAGGTAGGGTACGGTTTAGTAAATTGTTAACCCCTCTCCTGCACACACCGTACAGAGGGGCCATAGTGAAAGATACTAGTGGCCCCTGGTAGGCATGTCACTTGGTCAGGGGGCATGGGTGTCTTTGGTTGGGGCCGAAGACGGGTAGCACCCCTTTTGCACGCGTTATAATTATGATTGTGATCCCAAGCTATTCGAGGTTGTAGCCTCCCCGTCTTAGAGTATTTCGAGCGATGCTTTGGGTGATTCCTGGCATCAGGAAAGTTAAGCTGGTGTGTGCTAGTCAGGTGTGTTTACAACCCAAAGGCCTTAATCAGAATTAGTCAACGTTTCGGGGTTGACTAAAGAAATCCTTTACTTTTGGGTAAAGAGTACTACCTTTGCAGAGTTTTAAAAATCTATTCGAATAGCCGTGTCCGTGGTTAAGGGCTATAGTCTGGGAAGGGTCAAGTGTCGGTCTTAGTGTCGGTCTTTGGAGGATATTACTAAATCAGAAATCGCTAATGCTGTTATGAACTAACCCATGTGCTCTGGTCGATACTTGTATGGTTTATTTTACTTTTCATTAAAAGCCCTTTATGAGGCGTCGCTTCATACACCCGACTGTGGCATTCATTTTCAAGACCTTTCGAGGTGTCACTTCAGACACCCGACTGGCTCGTATATTATTTTCTTTTGGGATTCATAGTACGGTCCTACCTCCTAGAACCCACCTTGCCATTCGTTTTATTTGGATTAAAGCCCTTTGCATGGCACCGCATTGACACCCAACTGTGGCATTCTTTTATATTATTGTCTTGGGTTCTTTCGGGATGATTCTACCTCCTGAAACCCGACTTTAAATTTTGGCGTGACAATATGATTTACTTATACCTTGCTGATATTGGTTGGCTAATCTTTAATTTCTATGCACATATAATACTCCACATGATTACATTAAATTCTTGTCATGGCAACGTAGAATATAGTTAAAGATTAACTGCATGCATCCTGCCTACTTTTATAATATCTTTCTTCATGATGTTTGCGAGTACAATCAAACGTACTTACTGGCTTGTCCCTGGCTATTGTCTTGGCTAGATCGTGATTCGGTGAAGCGTGCCACGAAGACACCACCGCAGTATAGGAAACGGAGATAGCAGCCATGTGAGATAGTAGTTATCCAGGTCAGCCGTTCATGTGGGAATGGAGCCCCATCAGCGTTGGAGATCCACGAGTCGCTTCCGTCATCCGCTGTTAGAAATCATTGTTGTACTCATTAGACCTTTATGGTCTTTATCCAAATTCTTGTAATTGCTTGGAAATTTATATCAAGGATGTGTCCACCACCGAACAATGATCTTGGGGCTGGCGATGACACGAGGGTTATTTTCTGGGATTTGTGTCCCGAAAAACCGGCCCTCACAAACTTGGTATCAGAGCCAGGCTGACCATTGGCTAATCCTTTCTTAGCCTGGTCACTAACCCTAGGTTTGCACACTGTCCACATCCTTCCCTATCCATAGTCAAGCCCATCTTATCTAATAGCCTGCACAGTGGCCAGCCGACATCTTTTTGACAGTCGGTGCCCAACCTATCAACCCAGTCATAGGCCGTGTGACTGTGGCAGACACCTGAGTTGTCCCATCCACAAGCGTGCGATGGAAGACTCCACTGACCTATAAAGGAAGCCTTGCCTCAGCACGTCACAACCTTCTTTCTCACTTTGATATCCAAACCACGAAGATGCCTGGTGCCATCGTTTGCAACGAGACCACCGCAATCAAACTTGGAGACTTTGTCGCCATCCTCGTCAATCTCACTCGTCGTGCCTTTGGCATAGAGGAGCCCCCGGAATATGTGGTGTACCGGGAGCACACGAGTGACGCCATCCATCACTTCTGGGCCACGGTGCACATCTACGGGAGGGGCACTATATTAGAATGCCTCTACTGGTTCACCGGAAGGACGACCTCCGACGAGCCCCAAGCCATCCAGCTTGCAGCCCGAGAGGTTGTACTTCAACTCCGGCTTCTATCGCCGAGGGTTAGTAGCAGCCCTTTCTTCTACTACCCTAGTCGTGAAGGCTATGGTAGCCCGACCCAAGTCACCAACGAAGACCAGGAGTCGGATCCTGCTCTGGTGCATCTAGTGCGCTACCTGAGAGCGCAAGAGGCACTCTTCGATCAGGTCACCAATGATCTGATTGCGACCCGCGGGACGCTTGCTCTCCTGACCCAAGTGAGAAGTGAAGCTGCAACCGCCTCCAACACCCCGATAGTGCTATTCGGGAGACCAAACGAGCCCCTGAGTTCTGGCCCTGTTGTCCACCCGGGCAATGTGTTCGTTTCCCCGGAAGAACTCCGCCGCCTCTTGGAGACTTACTCCAATGGGACTGTGGCCACGACACCTCACGGGAGGCACCATCATTACCGCAGCCCTGTGACTCCTCATCCTACCGCGACTGGCTCCGAAGCTGAAGCACACGGGAAAGTCTCGACATCTGCTGAGCACGCCCGGCTAGATGTCAACGAAGTGGACTGAGTTCACCAGAGTAGTTGCCAAGTCTTTGGTGACCCTGTTGCCTTGTTATCCTGTATTTCTGTATCCTCGAAGTTCTAGTCGTATGACGTAGTAAGTTTGTGGACTACTCGTGTGCCATTGTCCTGATGGTACTATGCGTGACCTAGCGTAAATGGTTTGCCGTGGTTGGCAATCGGTTCTTCCGCCCTTAACAAATCTCGAGGACGAGAATTTCTTAAGGGGGGTAGATTTTGTAACACCCCAAAATTTTAACCCATGTTTTTACAAAATAAAATTTTGATAAAAATAAAATTTTGAATTATACTAGGTCCTTTATTAATTTCAGAGTCTTTTCTATTTTCTGTTTTCCAAAATTCTTCCCTCTTTATAGAAACTTTTGAAAAATATTGTGGGTTTTGAAAGTAATTCTTAATCCTTCCACTTATCTTTTAAAATTCAGTAGGAAATATTTTCATAATAAAAAAATTCCCAAAATAATTCTTTTAATTGTATTTTCAAACCCTAAAATGCCTCTGTTGAATTGAAACTATTTCAAATATTTTTTTTGCGATGCTACAAAATTGTGTGATAACCTCTGATGTCTATAGATCACTTTTGTGCACAAACCCATCATGGTCTTTTGAAAATTTTAAGCAATTCCAAAACCAACTATCATCATTTTTTTAGCCTCCTTTGAGTTTGCAAAAAGAACTACATTCTCCTTAGCATTTATGATCCTACAAAAAATTATCTCAGCTAGACATCAGTACCAACATTCCATTTCTCCAAAAATATTCTATCATCAGGTTCTAAAATTTAAAATTTCATTTGAATGAAATTCGGACCAGATTCCTGACCCTTGATGAAACCTCAATTTCCACAGCTCCAAAAGCTCCAAAAATTCTGAAATTTTGACAGCACCTTTGTCTTACATCAGATCATCACCACAAAAAAAATTAAATTCAAATAAAATGCCTAGCTAGCATTGGCATTTTGTCGAACACTACATGTGCACAAATCCGGACTTGGATCAAATCCATGGGGATCAGCTGCCATGCACTCCACGGTGACGCCCTGACCCGCCCGTCAGCCGCTCTACACTGGCCAGCGAGGAACCGGACCGGTGCAACGGCCGCCGCCCACGCCATAACGGTCGATGGATAGCTTCGGCCGCCCCCCTGCGCATTCGCTCCTCTGCACCACCCAGCGTACCTCCCCTATAATGTGTCGCCTCTCCACGTCGCCTGTACACCGACCAAACCACGGTAGGCTAGGCTGCCAGTCGCCGGAGCCGCACGCCGTCCGCCATGATCGTATGCGAGCTCCACTGTGGGGAAGTGGATAGAGCTCGAATTCGTCTGCGATGGTGCTTCGATAAGCTTCCACCGACCTCACTGATGTCCACCGTCCAAGCCAACCAACCACAACCAACTCCACCGGCCAAATTCACTCCGCCGTGATCCACTCCGCTCCGGCCATCGTCGCCCGCCTATTTAAAGGCCGCCTCGAGCTTGAATCAGCACACACACCGCCTCCACACAACCCCAATCGCCACCCAGAGGAGTTGCATGACCTCGGGGAGGTCATCTTCTCCAACAACGGCCACTCGATCCGCGTCTGCCTCCCACAAGAAACGGACGTCGTTCGTCCATCTCCGCCCCTCAAATTCCACCACCATCCTTCTTGTGCATCCTCTCATCTGACCCGCATGTCAATTTGACGTTTGCAGGTCCCTCTGGTGAGATCCATTTTCACCGACGTCGTCAACCGCCAGAGACGACGCCATCATCAGCACAGTGCACGCGCCGGTGACCAACTCCACCACCCACCGACGCGGACAAACCCCCTGAGCATGCTTGCACCATCGCCACCTCCTGAAACTCCGTCGATCGCCGCCGGTTACCACCTTCCCCTCTCTATACACACGCCAAATTCAAACCTGACGGGTGGGACCCACCCGTCAGGCTTTTATTCTTTTCTGGTTATTCGGTTATCGCATTTTGACAGAATATGCTTTCTCTGTGGAGAAGCGTATTTCTGTCCGAAGTGTTTTAAGTGTAGGCACATTTCATAAAGTATTCCCCTCTGGAAAGCGTAAACCCTGCCGAACCGTTTTCTTTTTAAGATTTTAAAATAAAACTCAGATTTTGACCAAACTTTGACTACCTCTAATTTTTAAACCACATATCCAAATGAATTGATTCTTTTTCTGTCATTCCTTATTTTTACTCTAGTTTATTTTAGTATTTATTTCAAAATTTTATAAAACATTTTTTAGTACTGTCTTGTAATTATGTGATAATTGCAATACTTTGAAAATAGGAAAAATGGAGGGAAGATGATTTTTCAAAGTTGTGGTGTGAACCAACATTTCTACATACCTAAGGCAAGCATATTGAACACTTGATATGATGACTGCTTGGTTGATTGCTTGCTTGAATTTTTGAAACATGTCTATGTTACCTCGAATGGAATAGCATCTAGATGATCATGCATATGTAGTCCCTTGTCATATTTGATTTCACTTAATCATGAAACAACTGTGCCACGCATGCCTATGCTTGTTCTGGCTAACCTGCAGGAAGGAATCTGTCACTAGTAAAAGTGACTAGGAGACAGAAATCTCATTGTGGCGAGAATGATCGGTGATGACATGTTGGGACATGCTGGGTTGTGACCCTGTTGGTACTACTAAAAGAAATATATTATGCTAACTTACTGCAGGAAATATAAACCTCCAGAGTTGACCGTAGATCGAGTCTTGTTCCGGTAACCCCCAAACTTGATTCGTGCTACCACATGTCCCTGCCACAGGTAGGGTACGGTTTAGTAAGTTGTTAATCCCTTTCCTACACACACCGTACAGAGGGGCCATAGTGAAAGATACCAGTTGCCCCTAGTAGGCATGTCACTTGGTCAGGGGGCATGGGTGTCTTTGGTTGGGACCGAAGAGGGGTAGCACCCCTTTTGCGCGCGTTATAATTATGATTGTGATCCCATGCTATTCGAGGTTGTAGCCTCCCCGTCTTAGAGTTTTTCTTGAGCAATGCTTTGGGTGATTCCTGGCATCAGGAAAGTTAAGCTGGTGTGTGCTAGTCAGGTGTGTTTACAACCCAAAGGTCGTAATCGGAATTAGTCAACATTTCGGGGTTAACTAAAGAAATCCTTTACTTGTGGGTAAAAAGTACTACCTCTGCAGAGTTTTAAAAATCTATTCGAATAGTCGTGTCCGTGGTTAAGGGCTACAGTCTAGGAAGGGTCAAGTGTCGGTCTTCGGAGGATATAACTAAATTAGAAATTGATTATGATTTATGATGGATGATTATTATCACTAATGTTGGTATGAATTAACCCATGTGCTCTGGTCGATACTTGTATGGTTTATTTTACTTTTCATTAAAAGCCCTTTATGAGGCGTCGCTTCAGACACCTGACTGTGACATTTATTTTCAAGACCTTTCGTGGCGTCGCTTCAGACACCCGACTGGCTCGTATATTATTTTCTTTTGGGATTCACAAGACGGTCCTACCTCCTAGAACCCACCTTGCCTTTCATTTTATTTGGATTAAAGCCCTTTGTGTGACGTCACGTAGACACCCAACTGTGGCATTCTTTTATATTTTTCTCTTGGGTTCTTCCAGGATGGTTCTACCTCCTGAAACCCGACTTTAAATTTTGGCGTGACAATATGATTTACTTATAACTTGCTGATATTGGTTGGCTAATCTGTCATTTCTATGCACATATAATACTCCACATGATTACATTAAATTCTTGTCATGCTATCGTAGAATATACTTAAAGATTAACTGCATGCATCCTGCCTGCTTTTATTATATCTTTGTTCATGATGTTTGTAAGTACATTCAAACGTACTCACTGGCTTGTCCCTGGCTATTGTCTTGGCCAGATGATGACTCAGAGAAGCGTGCCACGAAAAAAAACCCGTAGTATAGGAAATGGAGATAGCAGCCACGTGAGATAGGAGTTATCCAGGTCAGCCGTTCCTGTGGGAATGGAGCCCCATCAACGTTGGAGATCCACGAGTCACTTCCATCAGCGTTGGAGCTGCGGTTGTGCTCCTGTGAAGCAAACGGTACTACCGCTAGGTCATGAACGGTACTACCGCTTCAAGCGGTACTACTGCTCACTAACCCATGGTACTACCGCTTGACTCCCAGGCGGTACTACCGCTTGAGGTCCCAACTTTCTGAAATGTTGCAAACTTTGTTCCTCTCTCACTTTGTACTTTTTTTGGCTTATGCACATTCATTTACACCTGCTTTCCCTCATGCTTTTGCGTCTGGTGATGACCCACAAGTATAGAGGATCAATCATAGTCCTTTCGATAAGAAAGAGTGTTGAACCGAACGAGGAGCAGAAGGAAATGCCAAGTGGTTTTCAGCAAGGTATTCTCTACAAGTGCTGTAAACAGTAATAACAAGTAGTTTTGTAGCAAGTTGATTTGTAACAAGTAACAAGTGACAATAGTAGCAAAGTGCAGCAAGGTGGCCCAATCCTTTTTATAGCAAAGGACAAGCCGGAAAGTTCTCTTATAGTAAGCAAAGCATTCTCGAATACACATGGGAATTCTCATCTATTCACGTTCATCATGTTTAGTTGATTCGCGTTCACTACTTTGATAATTTGATATGTGGGTGGACCAGTGCTAGGGTGTTGTTCTTACTTGAACAAGCAACCCTCTTATGATTAACCCCTCTCGCAAGCATCCGCAACTATGAAAGAAGAATTAAGATAAATCGAACCATAGCATGAAACATAGGGATCCAAATCTGCCCCTTACGGAATAGCGCATAAACTAGGGTTTAAGTTTCTGTCACTCTTGCAAATCATCTACTTGTTACTCCCCAATGCCTTCCCCTAGGCCCAAGTATGGTGAAGTGTCATGTAGTCGATGTTCACATGACACCACTAGAGGAAAAACAGCATACATTTCATCAAAATATCAAACGAATACCAACTTCACATGATTACTTATAACAAGATTTCTCCCATGTCCTCAAGAACAAAAGTAACTACTTACAAATCATATTCATGTTCAAGATCAGAGGTGTATTGAATATGCCTAAGGATCTGAACATATAATCTTCCACCAAATAAACCAACTAGCATCTACTACAAGATGTAATCAACACTACTAGCAACCCACATGTACCAATCTAAGGTTTTGAGACAAACATCGAATACAAGAGATGAACTAGGGTTTTAGATGAGATGGTGCTAGTGAAGATGTTGATGAAGATGGTCCTCCCTCAATGAGAGGAATGTTGGTGATGTCGATGTCTTTGATTTCCCCCTCCCGGAGGGAAGTATCCCCGGCGGAATCGCTCCGCCGGAGAGCAAAAGTGCTCATGCCCAGGTTCTGCCTCGAGACGGTGGATCTTCATCCCAAAAGTCTTCTTCTAATTTTTTCTAGGGCAGGTGGCTTCATATAGGAAAAGATGGGCCCTAGAGGCCTGCTGGTGGAGCCATGAGCTCGGGTGGCGCCCCCTAGGGGGCGCCACCTGAGCTCGTGACTCACTGGTGGGCCCTCTCCTGAAGATTCTTCTTCCATTATTTTTTATTAATTCCAAAATAATTCTCCTTAAGTTTTCAGGTCATTTGGAGTTCTGGAAAATATCTATCTCTGATGTAGCCTTTTCAGGTCCAGAATGCCAGCTGCCGGCAATCCCCCTCTTCATGTGAAACTTGCAAAATAAGAGAGAAAAGGCATTAGGATTGCTTCATAAAGTGAAATAAAGACCCAAAACATTATAAATATTAGTAGGAAAACATGATGCAAAATGGACGTATCACTCGGTAAGGTGCTCATACCACGCACGTGGGGCTTGTTTAAGGCCATAGAGTGCCCTATCGAGTTTGTGTACATGACTGGGGAACTTGTGATCCTCGAACCCCGGGGGTTGTTTGACATATACCAACTCATGAATAGGACCATTAAGAAATGCACTCTTCACATCCATTTGTTGCAACCTAAAATCATGATGAGATGCATATGCAAGCAACATGCGAATAGACTCAAGATGAGCAACGGGAGCGAAAGTTTCACCGTAGTCGACTCCTTCGACTTGGGAGTAACCTTGAGCCACCAATCTCGCCTTGTTGTGAATGACGATACCATGTGCATCTTGCTTGTTCTTGAATATCCACTTGGTTTCGATGATATTATGACCCTTTGGCCTTTCCACCAATTGCCACACCTTGTTGCGCTCGAAGTTGTTGAGTTCTTCATGCATGGCTTCTAGCCAATCCGGGTCCTCGAGTGCCTCATAGACCTTTTGGGGTTCAACACAAGAAACAAACGTGTGATGCTCACAAAAGTTTGTTAATTGTTTACGAGTAGATACCTACTTTCTTAAGCTTCCAATGACATTCTCCAAGACATGACCTTTATGCTTGAGATCGGAACCTATCTTGGCGGCATGACGCTCCAATTGATCTTCATGTGGAATTTGAGGATCTACATCTTGATCATCTTGAGCGTCGTCTTGAGCTCTCTTGATCTTGAGCTTGCTCGGTGTCATGAACTTGATCTTGGGAATCACTTGGTGCATCACCATCATCATGAGGTTAATCTTGCCCTTGATCTTGTTCACTTGGTTGAGGCCCTTCACTTTGTTCTTCGGAAGCGTGTGGGTCAAGTGTCGGTGATGGTTCCACTTGCATAGAATATTGTCCTTCTCCTTCGGCCACAAGGGGTTCCTCAATGCGTAGGATTTGACCAACTCCCATTCTTCTTATGGCTTGGGGAGGAATTTCATCACCTACATCACAAAGACCACTTTGCTCCACTTGGGAGCCATTATTTTCATCAAACTCCACGTTACACGTCTCCTCAATGAGTCCACTAGACTTGTTGAGAACACGGTAAGCATGACAGTTTGTAGCATAACCAACAAATATGCCCTCTTGAGCTCTAGGTTTGAATTTAGACAAACGATCACCTTTCTTGAGAATGAGACACTTACAATCGAACACCGGGAAGTACTTGAGGTTGGGCTTGTTGCCGGTAAGTATCTCATATGGAGTCTTGTTCAAGCCTTTGCGGAGGTAGAGCCGATTGGATGCATGACATGCGGTGTTGATGGCTTAGGCCCAAAAGTTGTACGGAGATTTGAATTCCGCCATCATGGTCCTTTCCGTGTCAATCAACGTCCGGTTCTTCCTCTCTGCTACACCATTTTCTTGAGGGGTATATGGTGCGGAATATTGGTGCGTGATCCCCTCATCACTAAGGAACTCATCCAAGGTGTAGTTCTTTAACTCGGTGTCGTTGTCGCTTCTGATCATCAATATCTTTGCATCATGCATGTTGACGTTGAGCTTCATTTGCAAAGTCGATGATGGTTTGTTGGGTCTCACTCTTCCTCTTGAAGAAATATACCCATGTGTATCTTGAGTAATCATCCACAATTACCAAGCAATACTTTCTTCCCCCAAGACTATAAAATGATGGAGGACCAAAGAGATCCTTGTGAAGGAGCTCCAAAGGCCTCTTTGAGTAAATAGTATTCATGGGTCGGTGAGCTGTCTCATATAGCTTTACTTCGATACAAGCACTGCAAGCACGATCTTTGGCAAAACTAACATTTGTTAGTCCATGAACATGGTCCCCCTTGAGGAGACTTTGCAAAGATCTCATATTGACGCGGGCTAAACGGCGATGCTAAAGCCACCCCACGTCAACTTTAGCCATTAGGCAAGTAGCGGTCTTAGTGGGTCTCTCCGAAAAGTAACCACATAGAGACCGTTCTCGACATGCCCAACAAAGGCTACTTTAAGAGTCTTGCTCCACAAACGGGCCATGGTATCAATATCAAAGAATGTGGCAAAGCCCATAAGTGCAAGTTGACGAACGGAAAGTAAATTGTATGCAAGGGTTTCAATAAGCAATGGTTAAATCTTGAGAAATGATAACCTTGCCAAGACCCAACACCTTAGATAATGAAGCGTCACCGAATTGGACATGGATGGGCATAGATGGCTTGGTTGCACGTCCACCACCAAGTCCTTGCTTCTGGTCATATGATTTGTCGCTCCACTATCAAGCAACCATGGCACCCCACCGGAAGCAAACTCCTACATAAGATCAATGCTTGGATTTAGGTACCCATTTTTGAATGGGTCCTTTTATGTTAGTAACAAGGGACTTAGGAACCCAAATAGACCATTCAATGTACTCATGAGGAGAACCAACAAATTTGGCATAAACATGTCCATCACTAGCATGGCATAAAACATAAGAAGGGCTAAAGTCACGGCTTGGTTGGGGGGAGTGGTTTTTCCCTTCTTGGCATCACCACCCACCACCTTGTTCTTCTTCTCCTTAGGAGCACCCTCTCCCTCCTTTACAAATACCTCTTTGAGACGGAGAGCTTGTTTGGTCTTGCTTTTCTTCTTTGGCTTCTTCTTGTTTGACTTCAGAACAAACACAAGTCCCTCCTTTTCCACAACTTCCTTTTGATTGCTCAAAAGTTCGTTGAGGTTCTTCTCGCCTTGTATGCACGAAACAAGGCCCTTCTCAAGTTGCTCTTTCAACTTGGAATTCTCCTCCACAAGATGCACATGCTCACAACAAGGGTTAGTAGCATGGGCATTATCATTTAATACAAAGGGAGGACACATGTCTATCTCCTTAGTTAGTGATGTAGGGTGAAACCCTAGTTCATGATCTTTTCACACTTTGAGGGGGCAAAGAGGGAAATCAACAAGAGGAAACTCTCAAACAAACGCAAATCACACATCTACTAGGATAGCATACATAAGCTCTACAAGTATACAAGAACAATCCAAGGAAAAAAGCACAAAGGTAAAGTTCTTCCCACTCCAAAGGAGGTGAGGTCTTGATGATCTATGAGATCCTTCTCCCTTAGGAGGTCTTGATGATCCTATGATGGGGATCCTTCTCCCGAAAGAGGTCTTGATTCTCCAAGAAGGAGGTACAAGGAGCAAAGCTCACTCAAATGTCTCAATATTTTTGCTAACCTTAGCTAGGAGGAGGGGGTGTTTATAAAGGAGTCCACGAGGTAGGAGGGGAGAAGAGGGTGTTACATGGGCCTCTGGACCGGCTGTGCACTCGCAGGTGCCGGATGTCCGGGCTGGGACCGGATGTCCAGCAGCTCACGTCGGGCCGAATGTCTGGGCCTGGGGCCGGATATCCGGCCTGGCCTCGCTCCAGGTGTTGTTGCCTTTGGCCAGAAATCTGGGAGGGGGCCGGATGTCCGGGCTGGTCGGGGAGGATGTTCGGGGTGCCGGCCGGATGTCCGGCTCTTGTAGACATTCCCTTGCGGCCTTGGGGTTGTTGCTGCTGCCTTTAGGCGCCGGATATCCGGGCCATGGGCCGGATGTCTGGCCGCTGGAGTATTTCAGCGGTCTCCTTCGTCGTTCTTCTTTATCCATGTACTTCAGGACTTGGTCTTCATTTCGAGAGTTCCCGAGGTGGTCTTCTTCATACCTAAGCACACATAGCATTCCGGCTTGAGGTAGTAACCATGTCTCACACGTGTCATATGGAAGTTCATTAAGGAGAGATGTCACCTCGGTTTCGATAGCCCTTGCGCGTGCTAGTGTCGTCGGTCCACTCGGCACTTGGGGAGACGAAGGTGGGTCCATGGGGATGACCGTAGGATGCTCCGCATCATCTCCCCCCCCCTTGGGAAAGATCCATCCTCGGATTGGAATCCACATCACCATGGAAGGGAGATAAGTCTTTGACATTGAAGATGTCGCTCAAGTTGTACTTGTCGTTCGGGATGTCGATCTTGTATGTGTTGTTGTTGTAGCGTGCTAGCACCTTGAACGGTCCATCGGCTCGAGGAAGTAGTTTGGACTTGCGCTCGTTGGGAAAATGCTCTTTGCGAAGGTGTAGCCACACAAGATATCCGGGGTTGAACACCATGGGGTGCTTGTTGATGTTGACCTTGGTCGCGAGTCATTGTACTTGGCGCTCGATCATGTGCCTTGTATCTTCATGCACCTTCTTGAGGTAGCTTGCTCGTGCACTCGTGTCCATGTTGATGCACTCTTGGAGTGGTAGCGGTAGAATGTCCAATCGGGACAACGGGTTGAAGCCATAGACAACCTCGAAGGGGGACTTGCCGGTGGTAGAGTGTCATGCTCGATTGTAGGCGTACTCGGCGATGGGCAAACATTCCTCCCACTCCCTTATGTTCTTCTTGATCAATACACGGAGGAGTGTTGAAAGTGTCCGGTTGGTGAACTCTATTTGGCCTTCGGTTTGTTGATGATATGCCGAAGAGAATAGGAGCTTGATTCCGAGCTTGGCGCAAAGTGTCTTCCAAAAGTAGCTAAGGAACTTGACGTCTCGGTCCGATATGATCATCTTGGGCACTCCATGCAATCGCAAGATTTCCCTACAAAAGAGATTTGCAACATGTGAAGCATCGTCGATCTTTTTACATGGAATAAAATGTGCCATCTTAGAGAAACGGTCCACAACAACAAATACCGAATCTTTGCCGTTTTGAGTTCGAGGCAAACCAAGCACAAAATCCATACTAATATCTTCCCATGGTTGACACGGAGTAGGAAGTGGCATATATAGACCATGAGATTGAGCTTTGGACTTAGCTTTGCGGCATGTAGAGCACCGGTTGGTGTAGCGTGAGACGTCACGAAACATCTTTGGCCAAAAATAGTTCTTGGAGAATGTGGCAAATGTCTTGTCGCATCCAAAATTTCCCATGAGTCCTCCACCGTGAGCCTCTTGCAAAAGCAACAAATGAAGAGAAGACTCGGGGATACAAAGTTTGTTAGCTCGCATAAGATAATTATCCTTCAAATAGTATCACTCCCAAGTTTTGTGCATTAGGCATTTTGCATATGGAATCGCAAATGCAACATCATGCGCATACAAGTCTTTAATGTGCTCAAATCCTATAACATTCAACTCAAGTTGAGTAACCAACATGCATTTGCGGGAAAGGGCGTCCACCACAACATTTTCCTTACCTTTGATGTACTTGATAACATAAGGAAAAGACTCAATGAACTCACTCCATTTGGCATGACGCTTATTCAATTTTGTTTGACCCTTAAGGTATTTAAGCGTTTCATGATCCGTATGGATGACAAATTCACGGGGGCAAAGGTAATGTTCCCACACATGTAAGACTCTCACTAAGGCATATAGCTCTTTGTCATAGATGGGTTAGTTAAGTTGCGCTGGAAGGTTTCTCGCTAAAATATGCAATTGGGCGCTTCTCTTGCATTAACACACCACCTATGCCATTACCACTAGCGTCACAATGCACTTCAAAGGTTTTCTTAAAATTGGGTAAGGAAAGTAAAGGAGAATGTGTAAGCAAGTTCTTAAGCTCATGAAATGCGACATCTTGGGAAGGACCCCAAACAAAAGGTGCATTCTTCTTACTCAATCCGTGCAATGGTGATGCAATAGTGCTAAAAAATTTCACAAACTGTCGATAAAATCCGGCTAAGCCAAGGAAACTACGCACTTGAAGAAAATTGGTTGGTTGTGGCCAAGTTTTAATAGCATCAATTTTAGCTTCATCAACTTGAACACCCTTAGAGGAGACTACAAATCCCAAGAAAACAAGTTTATCAACACCGAAAGTGCATTTTTCCATGTTAGCATAAAGTCGCTCGTTTCGAAGAACTTGCAAGACGTCCCTAAGATGTATGACATGATCTTCAAGAGATTGGCTAAACACAAGAATATCGTCAAAGTAGACCACAACACAAATGCCAATGTATTTGCAAAGAACATAGTGCATCACACGCATGAAAGTACTGGGTGCTTGAGATAAGCCCATAGGCATGACCAACCATTCATATAAGCCAAATTTGATTTTGAAAGCCGTTTTCCATTCATCACCCTCTTGCATGCGAATTTGATAGTAGCCACTTTGAAGATCTATTTTTGAGAAAATGGTGGCTCCACTAAGTTCATCACGCATGTCATCAAGGTGTGGAATGAGATAGCAGTATCTAATGGTGATAGCATTAATGGGACGGCAATCGGAACACATGCGATAACTACCATCTTTCTTCGGCACAAGAATAACCGGAATGGCACATGGACTCAAGCTCTCGCGTACATACCCATTCTCCATGAGATGTTGCACTTGCCTTGGGATCTCTTTAGTCTCGTCGGGGTTGAGGCGGTAAGGTGCCTTGTTCGGTAAAGGTGCGCCGGGGATGAGGTCGATGCGGTGTTCGATTCCGTGAAGTGGGGTAAGTCCGGGAGGTAGCTCATCGGGAAAAACGTCCGTGAATTCATGCAATAGATGAGACAATACCAAAGGTACATGTTGTGAAGTATTAGTCTGCACCGCTTCATCTTTGCACACAAGCACAAAGTGAAGAACACTCGATGGGCTCTCACTCACATCCCTCATGTCTCTTTTGGTGGCTAAAAGCACTAAACCTTTCTTGTCGCTCATCGTCGAGTCGCTCATATTTGGCTTGTGGCGCCCACTCTCTTTTTGGTGGTTCACTCGCTCACTGGTCTCTCCATGATGGGTTGAAGCTTGCTTCTCGGCGATGACTTGACTTGGTGAGATGGGTCGAAGCACGTATTCCTTGCCCTTCATCTTGAAGCTATAGTGATTGGTCCATCCATTGCAAGCTATAGTGACACCACAGTCGAATTGCCAAGGTCTTCCAAGGAGGAGATGGCACACGGACATGGGAACCACATCACACTCCAAGGTGTCTTCATATGCGCCAATCTTGAAGGACACTTGAACGGTGTGCTCCACTTGAATGGTGCTGGAGTCGCTTAACCATTGGACCTTGTAGGGGCGAGGGTGCTTCTTCTTGAGCAATTGTAGCTTGGAACATAGCTCTTCACTTGCCAAATTGTGGCAACTTCCGCCATCGATGATGACCTTGACGGAACGTCGTTGAATACCCGCTTTGGTATGGAAGATGTGGCAACGTTGGTCCTCATCTTGTTGTTGTTGAAGTGTAAGGATCTTGGAGACAACAAGAGCGGGGCTCGAATCATTGTCACAAAAGACTTGATCGTCTTCATCTTCATTCACTTGTCAGTGCATGGCCACGTGCTCAAGTGCTTCCATTTCTTCTTCGCTCATGGAGTCGTAGGTGCCGTCATCATTGGCGATCATGGTGCGTCATGTGGGGCACTCAAATGACTTGTGGCCTCGGCCCTTTGAAGTGAAACATTTGATTGCACTTGTCTTGGTGGTATCATCCGGTGTAAGGATCGATGACGAAGTTTTTGGCTTGGATGTACTTGAAGTAGAACGACTCGAAGATGTCATTGGTTGCTTGGAGCTTGACTTGTCATTGGTGCTTGGTGTAGGTCGAGTCATTGGAGTAGGCTTTGTAGTCGTTGAAGCTTGAGTATATGAACCTATCGGAAGTCGGGCTCCAGGGACCCAAAGGTTCGAACACTGGGGTGAGCTCATTCTACCACTTCTTCTCCTACCACGGCTAAGCAATGGCGAGGCTACGGCGAGAGCGCGCTAGCGAGGAACGGACCGTGGACTCAACGGTTACCCAGGTTCAGGCCACCTTGTGGTGTAAAACCCTACTCCTGCTTGTGGTTGGGATTGCAAGGGGCAAGAGAGTTCTTGCGTACAAAGTGGAGGGGGTAGAACTCAACCGAAGTCTCCCTCTACAATGGCAGCACTGCCCTTTATACCAGCCTTGTTCCTCTCCCCCCTCGAAAACTTAGGCAGGAAGGGTTGCCACACTTGGCAGTTTTGAAAGGGGACAGGCGCTCAGGCTATCCTGACTAAAGGCGGTCTTCGCCTGCCAAAGCATGATCCATGACGCACTGGTGGTCTCGTTGATGACCTCCGCCCTGCGCGCCCACCGTCTTGGTCTTCCCCCGCCGATCGGGCAACCTTTGGGGTCGCTTTGGGGAGTAGATAGCTGGCCCTGCTCCCTTAACACAAAAGAGGAAACCATCTTCATCCGCGCCTGCTGGCGCGGCCTCTGTCGCCGCTCGTCGTCGCGCGCGTCACCCACGTGATGGGCCCCAGACCGCGCGGCTGTGCCGAACGGCCTTCGTCTTGGGCGCCTTCGGGAGGAGGCCTCGGGAGGCCACCTCGGGAGGCCGCCTCGCGAGGCCGTTGGTGAAGATACTAAGCCTTGCTCGCCGCTCCCTGAGGAGGGGTCCTCAGGAGGCCAGGGCCTCATGAGGGGTCTTGGTGAGGTGCTTGGTGATGACGGCCTACTGGGCCCACGCCAGGGGTTGCGCCCTGGGCCAAAGGCAGACGGTTCTGGATACCATGGGTTCCATGGGCCCAACAGTAGCCCCCGGGCCCGCGGCGCGCACGTTCCTGCCTACTGGGGGTGAAACGGCGCGGGCCCTATCCGCCTGCGGCCAGGCGTGATGCGTGGCGCACGATGTGACCGGGGACGCCCCCACTTCTCCCACGACGCCTCAGTAACCGCCCATGCTGACATAAAACCTGCAGCAGGCGACGCGAGGCCAACATTGCCTTCCTTCGCACGTTCCGTCTCCCTGCGCCTTCCTTCCCATGCACAGCTCCTTCTACCTCTCCCAAAACTCCACTGCCCTAAACCCTTGCTGTGCCGCCATGTCGCCCCCCGGCAGGGAGGAAGAGGCAGCGGACATGGTGGTTGCGGGGGTGGTGCCAGAGCCTGCTCTGGGTAGGCCCACGATCGTCAACGCCGAGGGGCTCAGCAAGGTGCTTCCAATGACTGCAGCTACTTCTAACGAGTGGGGGGGCACTCGCATCTGGCCGGCTTCGCGCCCGACCGCCGACCTCGACGCCACCTCCGCCGTCCTCTTCCTTCCCGCGCTCTTCACGGGCTTGCTACCTCCATTCTCCGATTTCTTCAACACCGCCCTTTCCCACTACCAAGTCCATGCGCTGCCTCTCGAGCCGAACTCCGTCCTTCTTCTTTTCGCCTTTGCCTTTTTATGCGAGGCCTTCCTGGGCGTGACGCCCTCAGTGGTGCTCTTCCGCCACTTCTTCAGCCTGCGGCTGACCGCGGCGAATCAATGTTCTGGGTGCCTCTTGTTCCGCATCACAGACGAGACGGCGGGCGACGGTATTGACATGAGGCTTACCAAGGAGGTTGAGGGCTTCAGGCGGCAATGGGTGTACGTGGACGCGGCCCAATTCAGCCCCCTGCTGCAGCTGCCGGCATCCCCGGCGGCGAGAATCTCCGGGTGGGGGCATGAAAGGCTCGCCGACCCGAGGCTGGCGCGGGTATGGAGGAGGTTGGCCGAGCTGAGGGCCGCAAAAGTAACGGTGGTCATGGTCATGAGGGAGTTCCTCCGGCACCGCATAGCTCCCCTCCAGTGACACTCCCGCCCGATGTGGGCCTACACCGGCCCGGAGGACCCGATGCGGTTGAGCGCGGACAGCTTGCTGCCTGAGGTGCTGAACGGGGTGCTCCATACCCTGACCGGTGAAGAGGCGAGCGAGCCACCCATGGATGGGCTTCCCTTTTATTGCTACAAGAACATGGAGGCGCTGGCCGGCTCAATGCCGCATTTCAACTAGTGGGAACCACTTCCAGAGGGCCTCGAAGGGCCCCGGGACAACCCCTTTCGGTGGTTCCTGGTTCAGGCGACAGTGGCGATGCCGGGGCCTCGACGGGCACTGCGGAGGGCGGAGGCGGACTGGTTCGGCGGACCCGCCGCCGACTCGTCCGCAGGCTTGGAGACGATGATGATGTCACCCCGCCTGAGGCCTCGCCCGCCACGCCCGACCAGGCGGAGGGCGCGGGAAGCCCCCATGCGGTAGCTGCGAAGCTGTGGGGCTACGGAAGCGGTGGCGGGGGCGGATCCCGTAGCCCTCCCGCGAGGGGGCCGGTCGCGAGAAAGGGCCCCGTGAAGGCGGTGGTGGCGACGTTCCTCCATTGGCCGCTGAAGAAGAGGAGATGGTTTGCCTGGGACCAGTAAGCATTCGCCTTCCTTCCCCCTGCGCCCAGCGTGTTGTGCGCGCCTGAGCCCTTGTTTCTCTTCCCTTTTTGAGGACCTCCTCGAGCAAGAAGAGGAAGAAGGAGGAGATGCCCCCCGGCCTGGCGGGGGCTACACCGCCGGTTGCTAGGGCCGGGGGGCATGAAGAGAACACCAGCAGCCTCGACGCCGAGGCTGGCCTCGCGAGGGCAGAGGGGCAGGCGGTCCCTCCTGAGCCATAGGAGGACGCGGCTCGGGGAACCCAAGCAGACGAGCCTCAGGAGGCGTCGTCAGGAGGCGGCTCCGCGGTTCCTGGGGTACCCACTGCCAGGGCGGACGTTTCGGCGACAGAGGCGGAGACGCCGGTTCTCCCATCCCGCACCACCGGTGGCGGCGGCGTCGCGGGGGGCCGGCCGGACTCGCCAGCGCGTGGGGCCCCTTCCGGGGGGCCGCCGAGCCCGCGGGGTGCGCCGCCACGGCGGGACGAAGAGGGGGCCCCCGCGAGCTCTCTGTTCCTGACCGGCGGTGCTGGGCCCTCGCGAGAGGGCGGCGCTGGGGCGCACACCGGCTGGGCCCTGCAGCTCATGAGTAGCAGCGCCATGCTCAAGCGTGGGGCCCTGCAAGGCGCCAGGGCTGCCCTTGACTAGCTAGAAGCAGACCTCCGGGTGGAGGAGGCACGCATCATCGAGGAGCGCCAGTGCCTCTGGGAGAGGTGGTGCCAGCTTGATGTGGCCATCAAACTGGACCGCCGTCAAGACAACGCCGCACGGGAGAAGTGCGAGAAGGCCGCCCAGGATGCGTAGGAAATCTTCGAGAACGCTATCAGGGAGGCCGATGAGGCCGACAGGCGGCGTGAGGCGGCGGAGGCCCGTAGGAAGGAGCTCCAGGACCAGAACACCTTGCTGGAGCGACAACTCCAGGCACGGAGAGACGCCATCTCCGCCCTCAAAGAGGGGCTGGCGGCCCGTGAGGCGGACCTTGGCATCCATGAGCGGGAGCTCGCGCGGTCGGCGTCCGCGCAGGACATGGAGCACGAGCGGCTGGAGACGTTGGAGCAAGGGGTGTCCGCTGCCCAACGTTGCTACGCCGAGCGCCTAGACAAGGCCAACGCCAATCTGGCGGCCAAGGAGAAGAAGATCCAGGAGGACGCCGACAGGAGGGTCGTGCAGAGCCGCGAAGCGCTTGCCAATGAGAACAGCAAGAAGCTGAAGTGATAGGAGGACCGCTTCAAGGCCAAGCGCGAGGAGTTCCCGCACGAGATCGTGGGCCTCAAGGAGATGCTGGTCGAAGCCGAAAGATGGCGGGAGACCGCGCTGAAGGCCCGGGCCGACGCCGAGGCCGAGCTGACCTTCCTCCGGCAGCAGGTAGGGGGCGTCGCCGCGGTCGTGGAGCAGGCGCAGGACGAGGCGGCCCGAGTGCGGGGGCGGCAACTCCAGCGCTCTAAGATGTTCTGTGCCCTCGAGCTCCGGGCCCGCCGCGCCTTAGGCTCCATTTGGAAGGAGGACGTCAGCAGCCCCCTCGAGACCCACGACGGCAGCTACCTCGACTTCTTCACCAAGCTCGTGGAGCGGCTCGAGGTGGGCGCCAAGAAGGTGGGCGGAATCATCGCGGAGGAGAGCCGTGATCTCCTCACCCAGGACGCCACGCGCATCTTCAGCCATCTTCTCGACGCCGACCCCAACTTTGACTTCGGCAAGGTGATAGCCCCCGTCCCGAAGGAGGTCCGTGATACCCTTGGGAAGGCGGTGGAGGATCACGTGGACGCCTTGCACGAGCACTTCGCCCCTGGCGGCAGCGAGACCTCAAGCGGAGTCGAGGGAGGTGACGATGACGGTGGCAGCAGCGGTGATGGTGACACATCTTCTTAGGCCCTTCCCCATATCCTGCGTATAGTTGATCGTGACCCCGTGGGGGCGTGAGGACAATGCTTTTACATTTTAAGTACTTTGCTTCCGGCTGTATCGAATGCCCGTGCCCTCGTAACGCTCTCTCTTGATGCCTGTTTTGCTCTTTTTGCTTGCCATGGTGCTCTGCGTCATCAGGACCTAGCCCCCGAGCGGTCCATAACCGTCACTGGTATGTTAGGTCGCGATGTCTAGACAAGGCCAGGAGGTGAGGGGCACCGGGAGCTAGTTAGGGCTCCTGAGGCGCGATGCTCAGGGAGCCCCCCTTTGACGTGCAAGCGGCTTGCACCAAGAGAAACGCTGGCGGTCGTGAGGCTGCCGGAGGGAAAGGCTTGAGAGACAGCGAGGGCGGCTCGCTAGGCGGGAGACTTAGCTCTGTACAAGGTAGTGTCTGGTGGGCCATCTCTCGTAGGGTATGCCTCGTGATGGTTCCGCTCGCGAGATCTCCTGCTGAGACGGCCGCCGAGGGTTAGCTCCCGAGGAGGGGCCTGCTGGCTTCCTGAGGCCCTGAGGGGGCCACCTCGCGAGGCATCCTCGCGAGGCCTTTCCGGGAACCTGCTCCTGAGATAACTGCATAAAGAGTACTTAACGACAGGGGAGCAGCACACGCTCGTCGATTCGCTCATGGGCATTACGCGAGGAGACAAGACACCAAGAACCTTGGTGGGGTGGCGTGCACGGGAGCAGACCCGCGAGCCAGAGCCCAGTTGCTTGGGTTTTTCAGCGCTGCTGGGACTGACCCGGGCACAGACACCGTGTCCAGCCCCCACTCGTGTGAGGCTCATGAGGGACGTCGTGAGCGCGCGAGGCTCGTGAGGCAAGGACAAAACAAAATGCCATGTAAGAAACCGAGCTTTACTAAAGTAAGATAGCAACCCATTACATAACGAAAACAAGATGCGGCTGCCGTGTCCGGCACGTGTCAGCTTGAGGTTGGTGCGACCCGTGGGTCGCCCTCAATTACACATCGAAATGAGAAAAGAGTGCTGCCATGTCCGGCACGGGTCTGCTTGAGGTTGGTGCAGCCCGTGGGGCGCCCTCAGTTGATTGTTCCGCTAGCGTGGAGCATGGGGCTTCCACAGGGGTGTGGGTATGCTCGCGGGTCGATCGTTCCGCCAGTGCGGAGCATGGGGCTTCCACTTGGGCATGGGCGGGAGCTCTCGCGGGCCCATCAGGCAAAGGCAATGAGAGGCTCCGGGGCGTGTACAGCCCCATTTCGTTCGTACGCGTGAGGGTCACAGGTAGAACTTGCGGAGGTGTTGGATGTTCCAGGCGTTAGGCACAGGAACTCCGTCCTCCGTCTCCAGCCGGGCTGAGCCAGGCCAGGAGACATGAGTAACCCTGAAAGGGCCTTCCACATAGGTGATAGTTTGTGGAGCCCCTCTCTGGAGAGGATTCTGCGCAGGACGAGGTCGCCGACTTCGAGAGTGTGAGGGTGGATGCTGCGGCTGTGGTAGCGACGCAAGGCCTGCTGGTACCTCGCGGCGCGAATGGCGGCCTGGCGGCGGCCCTCCTCGAGCAGCAGCAGATCGGTCTCCCGCGAGCCATCCTGACACGCCTCGTCGAAGGCAAGGACTCGCGGGGAGCCGTGCTTAAGCTCTAGTGGGAGGACCGCCTCAGCGCCGTATACAAGGAAGAAGGGGGTCTCGCCAGTAGGCTTGCTTGCCGTTGTGCGGATGGACCACAGCACGGACTGCAGCTCGTCGAGGCAGCCCTTGCCGCAATTCTCGAGTTTCTTCTTGAAGCTCCTTGTTTTGAGGCCCTTGAGGACCTCAGCGTTGGCACGCTCGGCCTGGCCATTACTTTGCGGGTGCGCCACCGAGGTGTAGTAGATCTGTGTGCCGAGGCTGGCGCAGTAGGACTTGAAGATGCCGCTTGTGAACTGGGAGCCATTGTCGGTGATGATGCGGTTGGGAACTCCAAAGCGGCTCACGAGGCCCTTGATGAACTTGACAGCGGAGCCTGCCGGGATGGTGTGCACCGGCACGACTTCTTGCCACTTGGTGAACTTGTCAATGGCGACGTAGACGTAGCGGTAACCGCCAGCCGTGCGAGGGAAGGGACCCAGGATGTCCAGCCCCTAGACCGCGAAGGGCCATGAGGAGGGAATTGTCTGAAGGCCCTGCGCCGGCTGGTGGATCTGCTTGGTGTCGAATTGGCAGGCCTCGTAGGCTTGGACCAGCGCGGTAGCATCACGCAGCGCAGTGGGCCAGTAGAAGCCGCTGCGGAACACCTTGCCGACGAGGGTGCGCAACGAGGAGTGGTGGCCATAGTCTCCTCCATGGATATCAGTGAGCAACTCGCACCCTTGCTCTTCAGAGATGCACCGCAGGGAGACGCCATTGGGGCGCCTGCGGTACAGCTCGCCATCTTGTAGGCAGTAAGCGGTGGCCTGCCGGGCCACACGCTCTGCTTCTGAGTCTTTCTCCGGGAGGGTGCCGCGAAGCAAGTAAGCCTTGAACTCCGCAGCCCAGCTATCCGCTTGAGGCTCCAGCACCAGCAGCAGGCGGGCTCCTGAGGCCGGGCCGCAGTCTGGCGCGCCCGTGGGTGGTGCGGGCGGGAGTTCCTCGCGAAGGAGCGCCGTGCTCGCGGCAGGAGGTGCGGCTGATGGCTTGAGGAGCCTTTCCTCGAAGACGCCCGGGCTCTGAGGCTCGCGGCGAGATGCTCGTTTGGCGATGTCGTCGGCTTCTTTGTTGCCGCTGCGGGGGACGTGCTGCAGCTCCAGGCCAAGAAAACGCTTCTGCAGATTACGTACATCTTCCAGGTAGGCGGCCATGTGCTCGTCCTTGGGCTTGTAGCTTTTGTTGGAGAAGTTGACGAGAAGTTGTGAATCGCCCTTGATGGTCAGACGTTTGATGCCCAGGGCGAACGCGGCCTTGAGGCAGGCGATGAGGCCCTCATACTCTGCGATGTTGTTGGAGACCTTGTCGGTGTGCTGGAAGCAGAGCTGTATGGCGTAGTAGAGCCTGTCCCCTGTCGACGAGGTGAGCATGACCCCAGCCCCCGCGCCCTGTCGGGAGAAGGCACCGTCGAAGTGCATGGTCCAGCCGCCAGGCGCCTCGTCCCCTGGCAGAAGGGACTAGGCCTCGCGAGGCTCCTCCTCGTACGTGTCCATCCACTCTACCATGAAGTCGGCTAGAGCCACGCCTTTGATGACTCTGGTGGTGGAGAATTCCAGCTGGAAGGCTTGCAGCTCGATGTTCCATTCGGCGACGCGGCCGGCGGCGTTGGGGCTACGCAGAACTTACTCCAAGGGGTAGGAAGAAATGACCTTGATGGGATGACCCTGAAAGTAGTGGCGCAACTTCCTGGAGGCGACGAGGAGCGCGAGGAGGAGCTTCTACTGCATAGGGTAGCGCTCGCACGCGTCCCTTAGCACGGTGCTGACAAAGTACACGGGGTGCTCGATGAGGCATGTAGTTGTGGTGGCAGCTTGCCCTCCAGGTGCCTCGCGAGGCTTGGAAGGATCGGGAATCTCACGAGGCTCAGGAGGCTCATGAGGCTCGGAAGGCTCACGAGGATCGGCGGCCTCACACACCGCCACCAGCGCCGCACTGGCCGTCTGGGAGGTGGCCGCCAAGTACAGGAGCAAGGGCTCGCAAGAGCGCGGCGCGACCATGATGGGCGGGCTCGTGAGGTACCTCTTGAGGGTTTCAAAGGCGGCGTCTACCTCAAGATTCCATTTGAAGGAGCTGGACCTCTTTAGGAGCTTGAAGAAGGGCAGGGCTCGCTCGCCAAACTTGGAGATGAAACGCCCCAGGGAGGCCATACATCCTGCCAAGCGCTGCATTTCCTTGAGGGTCCAGGGAGGACGCATTTTCTCGATGGCCTTGATCTTCTCTGGGTTGGCCTCGATGCCGCGGTGCGAGACTAGGAAGCCAAGGAGCTTGCCGGAGGGGACTCCGAAGACGCACTTCTCAGGGTAGAGCTTGAGGTTGACTTTGCGCAGGTTGGCAAATGTTTCCTGGAGGTCCGTGATGAGGGATCCAGCCTCACGAGACTTGACCACGATGTCGTCGACGTAGGCCTCCGCGTTCCTCCCCATTTAAGGCCCCAGCGTGATGCGCATTAGCCGTTGGAAGGTGGCGCCCGCGCTCTTAAACCAAAGGGCATGCAGATGTAGCAATATATGCCACAGGGGGTGATGAAGGCCGTCCTCTCCACGTCTTCGGCCGCCATCTTGATCTAATGATAGCCTAAGAAGGCATCCAGGAAGCATAGCAAATCACACCCGGCGGTGGAATCCATGATCTGATCGATGCGGGGCAGTGGAAATGGGTCTTGAGGGCAGAACTTGTTGAGGCTGGTGAAGTCGACGCACATGCGCTCCTTGCCGCCCTTCTTGGGGGCAACGACTGGGTTGGCGAGCCATTCGGGATGGCGCACCTTGCGAACGACCCCAGCTTCCTAGAGCTTCTGAACTTCCTTGACGATGAAATCTTACTTCTCTGGCGCCTGGCGCCGTGCTTTCTGCTTGACGGGGCGTGCATTGGGGCACACCGCTAAGTGGTGCTCGATCACCTCCCTCGGCACACCGGACAAGTCAGATGCTTTCCAGGCGTAATAATCTGAGTTTGCCCAAAGGAAGGTGACGAGCGTGCTTTCCTATGCAGGAGGAAGGTCAACGCCGATGGTGAAGGCAGGTCCGGAGCCGCTGCCGTCCACCAACACCTTCTTCGTCTCGGCGCGGTCCTAAGAGAACAGCTGCTTCTTCTTCGCTGGCGCGGCCTCAGGAGGCTCGGCTGCGTCCTCGTCAGCCGGATGCGCGACAGCGGCAGCCTTGTAGGCACGCTCGAGGGTGCTGGCCACGTCCTTCTTGTCGCAGGTGACGGTGATGATGCCGCTGCAACCGGGCATCTTGAGGACGTTGTAGGCGTGATGGGTGGCCGCCATGAACTTGGTGAGATCTGGGTAGCCCAAGATGGCATTGTAAGGGAGGCCGATGTGCGCCACATCGAAGTCGATGAGCTCAGTGTGGTAGTTCTTGCGGGTGCCAAAGGTGACGGGGAGGCGCACTTGCCCCAGTGGAATGGTGGAGCCATCGGTCACTCCGGAGAAGGGCCTGGTCGGCATTAGCTGGTCGTAGGGCACTTGAAGCATCTCGAAGGTCTCGATGGAGATCACGTTGAGGCCGGCACCCCCGTCGATGAGGGTCTTGGTGACCGCGACATTGCTGATGGTGGGAGTGCACAACATGGGGAGCGCGCCTGCGGAGGCCGTGGACTTGGGGTGGTCCTTGGAGTCGAAGGTGATGGCGTACTGCGACCACTTGAGGGGCCGCGTGGCCTCAGGCCTCGGGAGGGCGGCATACACCTCGCGAGATAGTTGCTTGAAGTGGCGGTTGGACGCGGGGGCCTGAGACCCGCCCAGGATGCAGGCGACCGCGCTAGGCTCCTGGTAGCCCCCAGCACCCTCATCAGGCTGGTTGACGTCATTCCTCCGGGGTGGCGGCGGCAGAGGCGGAAGAGCGGCATTAGCCTGAGGATTCGCCTCACAGGGCTAGTCGCGCCAGGCGGCCTCACGAGGCTGGTCGCGCCAGCCCTGGCGGAAGTTTCCGTTGCCGTTGCGGCCGTCCCAACGGTTGCCGCCGGGGCCATTGCGATCATCTCGGCGGCTCTGGCGCTCGTCGCGGAGCAGCTTGATCTCCTGACAGTCTTCAGTGCTGTGGGAGCGCACGTTGTGGAAGGCGCAGAGCGGCCGGCTGTCTTTCCTGCGCTCATCGTGGTCGCGGCCGCGCTTTTGCTCGGGCTCCGCCGCAAGCACGGCAGAGCCCTTGTGCTTGACGTCCTTGTTCTTGGCCTTGGCGGCATCAAGAGCCGCATCGGGGTCATTGTGGACGAAGAGGCGGCCTTCTTCAGCCTTGGTGCACTTGTCGGTGAGGTCGAGCAGCTCAAGCACGGAGTCGAGCTCACCGTCGATGGCGAGCTTCTCGCGCATCTTGACGTCCATGACGCCGGTGGAGAACGCAGAGATGACGGCCGCGTCGGAGGCGCACGGGATCTTGTTGCGCACCTGGCTAAAGCGCTGGATGTACTTGCGGAGGGTGTCGTCTGGGCGCTGCCACACACGCCGCAGGTCGTTGATGGTGAGGGAGCGGTCATGTGTGCCCTTGAAGTTGGCGACGAACTGGCTGCAGAGCTCGGCCCACGATGACATGGACGCCTCGGGGAGGTTCATGAGCCAGGAGCGCGGGCCGTCCTTGAGGGCCATGGGAAACCAGTTCGCCATGACCTTGTCATCGCCGTTCGCCTCCTCGACGCTCAATGCGTAGAGCTGGAGGAACTCCGCGGGGTTGGGGGTGCCGTCGTAGCGCAGAGGCAGCTTAGGCTTGAACTTCGCAGGCCAGACCACGCAATCGCAGCTCGCGGGTGAAGGCACGGCAGCCCACACCGCTTGAGGGGACGCCGCCAGCGAGGGCGGTGCAGTTTTGACGCCCAGCCGCCGCAACATCCTGAACGGCCTGGTCCTGGCGCTAGCACTGCCGCTCGAGGAGCACTCGCGCATCGGGGGGCGCTCGGCGGATGATCTGGCAGCTGGCCTCGTCTCGGACCGGCGAGGACGCGCCACGGGACGGCTCACGAGCCCGCGCATTGCGCTGGGGCCCGCCATGCTCGTCGCGCAGAGGAGGCGGCGGGGGAGCGCCGTGCGCCAGGTCCCCAGCGCGAGACGGCGGAGGGCGGAGCGAGTGGGCGCCGGAGCGTCCCCGGTGGTGTTGACGAGCTCGGTGATGCGGCCAAGCCAGGCGTCGTAGCCGGCGTTAGCTGGGCGGTAGCGGAGCAGCTCACGCGCCATGAGCAGTGTGGCCTGCGGGTTCGGCGGCCCACGGTGGGCGAGGGAGGAGGCCGTGGCGGTTTGGCCGTTCGCCTGCATGGAGGGGTGCAGGGAGGAGTCCTGCTGCTTGCGGGCAGCGGGGTCGGTGGCGGTAGCAGCCTCGACGTCGGGGCGGCGGCGGTTGCCACGAGCCAATGGCCCCATCTGAGCCACGCAGCCAGCCCTGCGCTCGGCGCGCTCGCGGCGTGCGTCGGCCATGAGGTTGGTTGAGCAGAGGGCGGAGCGGAAGAACAGTAGCGCACCCCTACCTGGCGCGCCAAATGTCGGAAGTCGGGCTCCGGGGACCCAAAGGTTCGAACACTGGGGTGAGCTCGTTCTACCACTTCGTATCCTACCACGGCTAAGCAACGGCGAGGCTACGGCGAGAGCGCGCTAGCGAGGAACGGACCGTGGACTCAGTGGTTACCAAGGTTCGGGCCACCTTGCGGTGTAAAACCCTACTCCTGCTTGTGGTTGGGATTGCAAGGGGCAAGAGAGTTCTTGCGTACAAAGTGGAGGGGGCAGAACTCAACTGAAGTCTCCCTCTACAACGGCAGCACTGCCCTTTATACTGGCCTTGGTCCTCTTCCCCCTCGAAAACTTAGGCGGGAAGGGTTGCCACACTTGGCGGTTTTGAAAGGGGACAGGCGCTCAGGCTATCCTGACTAAAGGCGGTCTTCGCCTGCCAAAGCATGATCCATGACGTGCCGGTGGGCTCGGTGATGACCTCCGCCCTGCGTGCCCGCCGTCTTGGTCTTCCCCCGCCGATCAGGCAACCTTTGGGGTCGCTTTGGGGAGTAGATAGCTAGCCCTGCTCCCTTAACACAAAAGAGGAAACCATCTTCATCCGTCCCTGCTGGCGCGCCCTCTGTCGCCGCTCGTCGTCGCACGCGTCACCAACGTGATGGGCCCCAGACCGCGCGGCTGTGCCGAATGGCATTCGTCTTGGGCGCCTTCGGGAGGAGGCCTCGGGAGGCCACCTCGGGAGGCCGCCTCGCGAGGCCGTTGGTGAAGATGCTAAGCCTTGCTCGCCGCTCCCTGAGGAGGGGTCCTCAGGAGGCCAGGGCCCCATGAGGGGTCTTGGTGAGGTGCTTGGTGATGACGGCCTGCTGGGCCCACGCCAGGCATTGCGCCCTGGGCCAAAGGCAGACGGGTCTGGATACCCTGGGTTCCATGGGCCCGACAGAACCGTAGGTCTTGGAAGAGTACTTGTAGTACTTGTAGTCCTCTTGTACTTGTCGCTCCGCTTTGGTGGCTTGATGCACGAGCTCGAGGAGGTTGAAGTATCGTTGAAAGTCCGCAATTTTCTTGATTGGATGGTTGAGACCATTCAAGAAACGCGCCATAGTTTGTCCATCATCTTCCTTGATGTTGGCTCATATCATGGCAATCTCCATTTCTTGGAGTATTCTTCAACCAACGTGGTGCCCTGCTTGAGGAGTTGTAGCTTCTTGAAGAGGTCATGGCTATAGTGTGTAGGCACAAAACGAGCTCTCATGACATCCTTCATTTGAGTCCAAGTTGTGATAGGTGGCTCTCCTTTTTCTTGACGACGCTCGACGACTTGCTCCCACCAAATGAGAACATAGTCTTGGAACTCAAGCGATGCCATGGCTACCTTCTCTTCCTCGTCATAGTAGTGTAGACAAAATATCTTGTCCATCTTTAAGGCCCATGAGAGGTAGTCTTCGGGATCGGTGCATCCGGAAAACTTAGGCATATTGAACTTGAGCTTGCCATAGCGTTGTTCGTCATGATTCCGATGTTTTCATCATTCATGTCTTGGAGGTGGGTTGTCATCCTCGTGCTCCTCTCGCTCTACGCGGTTGACTTGACGTTGAGGACGAGGTACTCTTGCCCGGTTCCTCCTTTCTTGATTTTCTTCATGGTGTCCGTCTTCTTCTTGTTGACGTGCCTCTTCTTCGTCACGCATACGACGGTTGTTCTCGTCGAGGGCTAATACGTCTCCAACGTATCTATAATTTTTTATTGTTCCAGGCTATTATAGTATCAATCTTGGATGTTTTATATCCAATTATATGCCATTATATATCATTTTTTAGGACTAACCTATTAACTCAGTGCCCAGTGCTAGTTGTTGTTTTTTTGCTTGTTTTTGCCTTTTCACAAAATCATTATCAAAAAGTGTCCAAACGAGAAAAAAACTTTGGATTAATTTTTTCTGGACCAGAAGAGACCCAGGAAGCTTTGGGAGAAGACCAGAAGAGCCACGAGGAGGCGGCAAGCTTGGAGGGTGTGCCCAGGGTGGTGGCCGCGCCCCCCAGGCTTGTGGGCCCCTCGTGGCACCTCTTGACCTAATTCCTTCGCTATAAATTCACAAATATTCCCAAACCAACAGAGAGAAAGAATAGAAAACCTTTCCGCCGTCGCAAGCCTCTGTTCTTCCGCGATCCCATCTGGAGGCCTTTTCCGGTACTCTGCCGGAGGGGAATCGATCACGGAGGGCTTCTACATCAACCTTGCTGCCCTTCCGATAATGTGTGAGTAGTTTACCACAGACATACGAGTCCATAGCTAGTAGCTAGATGGCTTCTTCTCTCTCTTTGATCTTCAATACCATGTTCTCCTCGATGTTCTTGGAGTTCTATCCGATATAATCTTCTTTTGCGGTGTGTTTGTTAGGATCCGAGGAATTGTGAGTTTATGATCAGATTATTCATGAGAAATATTTGAGTCTTCTCTGAACTCTTTTATGCATGATTATTAAAACTTTGTATTTCTCTCCGATCTATCGATTTGGTTTGGCGTACTAGATTGATTTGTCTTGCAATGGGAGAGGTGCTTTGTGATGGGTTCAATCTTGCGGTGCTCAATCCCAGTGACAGAAGGGGACATGACACGTATTTGTATTGTTGCCATTAAGGATAAAAAGATGGGGTTTAATCATATTGCTTGAGTTTACTTTGTCTACATCATGTCATCTTGCTTAAGGCGTTACTCTGTTTCATACTTAATACCCTAGATGCATGCTGGATAGCGGTCGATGGGTGGAGTAATAGTAGTAGATGCAGGCAGGAGTCAGTCTACTTGTCTCAGACGTGATACCTATATACATGATCATTGCCATGAATCCGTCATAATTATTTGCTTTTCTATCAATTGCCCAACAGTAATTTGTTTACCCACCGTATGCTATGTGTTCGAGAGAGAAGCCTCTAGTGAAAACTATGGCCCCCGGATCTACTTTATCATATATAAAAAACCTAAAAATACCTTGCTGCAATTTATTTACTTTTATTTTAATTAGTATTTTAGTTTATCTATTTATCTCTATAAGATTTAATCCTTGCAAATAACTGCTAAGAGGATTGACAACCCTCTTATTTGCGTTGGGTGCAAGTGTTTGCTCTTGTGTGTGCAGGTGCGCTTAGTGGAATTTTGCTTGGTTCTCCTACTAGATTGATAACCTTGGTACTTAACTGAGGGAAATACTTATCTCTACTATACTGCATCATCCTCTCCTCTTCGGGGAAATACCAACGCAATCTACAAGTAGCAAGGGCACGAGTGGCTTCTCGAAGGGCACGTTGTGCTTCGAGCGCTTGTTGCTCACGACGTTGTTACTCTTGCCGAAGTGCATCATCGTCTTGTGTCTCTTGTTGTTAACGTCATGGAACTTGCTCTTGGTGCATGGCGTCTTGAGCTTGATGACGTTGTCGCTCTCGCTCTCAAAGGCGGTCTTGCAACACATTTCCATGTAATGGATTTTGTGAAGCTTGATGGTTGTCTCGAAGATTATGACGAGCTCGTGGAAGACTTGCATCCAATGATGAATCCGAAGAATGACGCCGTGACCGGGTTCTCCTTGACGAAGACGAAGTGGAGGAAGCGCGGTCAATCATCATGGCATGAAATTCTTCCATTTGGGTAGTAAGCTTGGCGTCGAGGTAGTCTCTTGTTCGTGTTTCGGAGTGACGCAAGTCGGTGCCGAGTTGTTCGATGCGGTCGCCCAAAGCTTCATTCTCTTGATGCAAGGCTCGTTATACCACAAAGAGTTGGGTCTTGGAGACGTAGTCGTTCGGCGCGTCGTGCTTGTCGAAGAGAGGATTTGAAGATGTGCTCGGCCTATCCATCATGATCAAGTAGAGGTGAGTAGGAAATGAGAGAACAAAACCAAAGTTACCTTTTCCGAAGATTAATGATGTATCGAGTATCACTCAATGTATTGCTATGATAGTAGAATTGGTAACGGGTTTGTTTCTCACACCTACACAAGTAAAGCTTATGGAGTAGCTTGGTTAGGATGGTGGCACAAAATTTCTTCAATTGCTAGCAAGATATCAATAATGTTGAAAAAGATTCACAAGTTCGCAAGTGAAGCAAGTAGACCAATAGCAATGTGTGGCACACGGAAACACATGCACAGATAGATAAATGATGTCGTGCAACCAAGGAATGAGCTCAAAATGTGGAATCCACGGAAAACGCTCGTGTTGCACAACACTAGAGAGACGCTAGAACGATTGCTCAATAGGCGGATACGAACTTGTGCACAACCTATTAGAGACAAAATGTATTGACTTTCTATCTCAATTATGCTATGTATGTATGATTCCCGGTGAACTTGTCACGATGATCCAAGATGATCAAATATGATATGTAATGTGGCGATGCTATGGCTATTGCTTACAAGCTTGTTGTTTCTCTTTCTCTCTTTGCTTAAAAGCTTCTCTTTCTTTTGATATTTTTCTTTGGCCACTTATGTGAAATGCTCTTACGAAGATAGCAAATGATGTATATGCGGGAAAAATTGTTGACACAAGAGATGTTACGATGATATATGCACGCTATGATAGCTATGCGGAACGTGTAATACTAAAGTGCACAAGTAGCGTTGCCCGGCACTACTCAAATGGCTAGTCTCCTAGGAAAGTGACGCAAAAGAGGGCCTTGGGGTTAACAATGCAATGGCAAGGAAATGAACAAGTTGTCATCGATGTTACCGTCCTTGCTTACGGTGGTGGTGTCAAAAACGATGAAGTGGTAATTGACAATGATGAATCCGGGCGAAGATGAGTGGCGGTGATGTTGATGATGGACCGTCACTAAGTAGCCGAAACACGTTAGGAAACGGAAACCGCGAACTCAAATTCTCAAGTAGCCCTCATGGCAAAATTGCGGTGATTGCGGAAGTTGGTGGTGGTATGCGGAAGGAAAAGTGGACAAACGATCAAAACCAGCCAAAATTGTGAAGTGGTGGAGTGATGCCTGAAGGGCGCTGATACATCCCAAACGTATCTACTTTTCCAAACACTTTTGCTCTGGTTTTGAACTCTAATTTGCATGATTTGAATGGAACTAACCCGGACTGACGTTGTTTTCTGCAGAATTGCCATGGTGTTATTTTTGTGCAGAAATAAAAGTTCTCGGATGGACCTGAAAATTTACAGAGAATTATTTCAGAATATATAAAAAATACTGGCGAAGAGAATTACCAGAGGGGGGCCAGCCAGGCTCCACAAGCCCAGGGGGCGCGCCCACCCTCCCAGGGCGCGCCTGGCAAGCTTGTGGGCCCCTAGCAGCTCCAGCAACCCTAACTCCAACGCTATAAGTACCTATTCATCCAGAAAAAAATCAGAGAGAAAGAATCATCGTGTTTCACGATATAGAGCCGCCGCCACCTCCTATTCTTCATCGGGAGGGCTGATCTGGAGTCTGTTCGGGGCTCCGGAGAGGGGGATTCGATGCCATCGTCATCATCAACCATCCTCCATCACCAATTTCATGATGCTCACTACCGTGTGTGAGTAATTTCTTCGTAGGCTTGCTGGACGGTGATGGGTTGGATGAGATTTGTCATGTAATCGAGTCAATTTTGTTAGGGCTTGATCCCTAGTATCCACTATGTTCTGAGATTGATGTTGCTATGACTTTGCTATGCTTAATGCTTGTCACTAGGGCCCGAGTGCCATGATTTCAGATCTGAACCTTTATGTTTTCAATATATTTGAGTTCTTGATCCTATCCGCTTGTCATATGCACTTGTTATTGTTCTGATCCGTAGACCCCATAGTGACAATTGTGTGGGATACTCTCCGGGGATGACTGTAATTCGAGGAGTTCATGTATTCACCATGTGTTAATGCTTTGTTCCGGTTCTCTATTAAAAGGAGGCCTTAATATCCCTTAGTTTCCTTATGGACCCCGCTGTCACGGGAGGGTAGGACAAAAGATGTCATGCAAGTTCTTACTATAAGCACGTATGACTATATACAGAATACATGCCTACATTACATTGATGAATTGGAGCTATTGCGTATCGCCCTAGGTTGTGACTGTTACATGATGAATGTTATCCAACATAATTATCCATCACTGATCCAATGCCTACGCTTTTCGCATATTGATCTTTGCTAAGTTACTTTCGTTGCTGCTGCTGTTACAATCACTACAAAACTGCTTCTGTTACTGTTTCTGTTACTATTGCTATTGAAACTATCATACTACTGTGCTACTAAACACTTTGCTGCAGATATTTAGTTCTCCGGGTGTGGTTGAATTGACAACTCAACTGCTAATACTCACAAATATTCTTTGGCTCCCCTTGTGTCGAATCAATAAATCTAGGTGAAATACTACCCACGAAAACTGTTGCGATCCCCTATACTTGTGGGTTATCAAGACCTTTTTCTGGCGCCGTTGCCGGGGAGCATAGCTCTATCTATTGAGTCACTTCAGATTTATATCTGTTGATCACTATGACGAATCTGAAAGACGCTAAGACCAAGATCGTCCCCTCTATGACTAGAGGAGGTAAGGAACTGCCATCACACTCTGCACTTGATTCACCTTCTGTTTTGAGTAGGCTTGCGACACCACCACCTACTATTCATTCCGATATGTCGCAAGTTATTGATGATACTACTTCTTCTATGAATGATACTTATGATGATGCTAGTACTATGCTTGATAATACCGTGCCACTAGGTGAATTTCTTGATGAACAAATTGATAAAGCTAAAGAAACTAGAAATGTTGAAACTCCTGAAAATTATGATTCACCTATTATTCCTAGCTCTACTAGAATTGAAATGCCTAAGATACCTGATGGTTATGTTCTAGATGGAGAAATAGCTAGAGAAATCCTTGCTTGCAATGATAGAGATGATGTTAGAAAATTGCTTGCTAAGTTAAAAGAAAAGTCTATGATGGAGAGAATGAAATATGATCCTAAGCTTGCTACCTCTCCTATCTTTGTTACCGATAAGGATTATGAATTCTCTGTCAATCCTGAGTTAATTACTTTGGTTGTATCTGATCCTTTTCATGGTTATAAATCTGAAACTGTTGTAGCACACCTTACTAAATTGAATGATATAGCCACCCTATTTGCTCATGAGGAAAAGATTCGTTACTACTACATTCTTAAGTTGTTTCCTTTCTCATTAAAGGGTGATGCTAAGAAATGGTTTAATACTCTTGCTCCTAGTTGTGTGCGTAGTCCCCAGGATATGATATATTACTTCTCTGAAAAATATTTTCCTGCTCATAAGAAACAAGCTGCCTTATAGGAAATATTTAACTTTCTGCAAATTGAAGAAGAGAATCTCCCTCAAGCTTGGGGGAGGTTTCTCCAATTACTTAATACTTTGCCTGATCATCATCTTAAGAAAAATGAAATACTGGATATCTTTTATAATGGACTAACCGATGCTTCTAGGGACTACCTAGATAGTTGTGCTGGTTCTGTTTTCAGGGAATGAAATGTTGGACAGGCTGAAGAACTATTGAATAATATATTGAGAAATGTCGATGATTGGACACTTCTTGAACCACCACCTAAGCCAACCCCGAAGAAAAGAGGTATTCTATTCGTCAGTCCAGAAGATATGCAAGAAGCCAAGAAATCTATGAAGGAGAAAGGTATTAAAGCTGAAGATGTTAAGAATTTACCACCTATTGAAGAAATACATGGGCTCGACATCCCGACACAGGTAGTGGAGGTAAATTATCTTACTAGATTCGATGAAGGTGATATTCCTTATAATAAATCTGCTAGTCAATGCATGTATGAATTTGATAATTACACCATTAATCAAGAACACTTCAATTTGCATGTTAGTAATCAACTAAAAAGAAATGCCTTCATGATAGATCGCTTGAGTGATTTAATGTTTAGAACTGCTAATGATGTTAAGGGATTAAGTAAGCATGCTTCTATGGTTCACACTCAGTTAGAACAAATTGCTAAGTCACAAAATGATTTGCTTGATGAGATGAATAATAAAATGAATGATCGTGCTGTTAGAGTTGTTACTAGAGGAGGTAGAATGACTCAGGATCCTCTATATCCTGAAGGTCATCCTAAAAGAATTGAACAAGATTCTCAAAGAATCAATACTGATGCACCTAGTTCATCTAAGAAGAAAAAGCAAAAGAAGAATGATAAAACTTTGCCTGCTTCTAGTGAACCTGAGATAGAAAAACCTCCTGAGGATCCTAATGATGTTTCTATTTCTGATGCTGAGACACAATCTGGTATTGAACATCCACCTAGTGATAATGATAATGATGATGATGTTCATGTTGATGCTCAACCAAATAATGATGTAGAAATAGAACCTGCTGTTGATCTTGATAACCCACCTCCTAAGAATAAAAGTTATGATAAAAGAGACTTCGTTGCTAGAAAACATGGAAAATAAAGAGAACCATGGGTTCAAAAACCCATGCCTTTTACTACTAAACCATCTAGAAATAAAGATGAGGAAGACTTTGAGTGCTTTGTTGAAATGCTTAGACCTGTCTTTTTGCGCACTCGTTTGATTGATATGTTGAAAATGTCTCCCTATGCTAAATACATGAAAGATATTGTTACTAATAAAAGAAAGATACCTGAAGCTGAAATTTACACCATGCTTGCAAATTATTCTTTTAAGGGAGGAGTACCTAAGGAACTAGGAGATCCTGGAGTACCTACTATACCATGGTCCATTAAAAGAAGTTATGTTAAAACTGCCTTATGTGATTTGGGAGCCGGTGTTAGTGTTATGCCTTTCTCTTTATATAGAAGACTTGATTTGAATAAGCTTACACCTACTGAAATATCTTTGCAAATGGTTGATAAATCAACTGCTATGCCTATTGGAATTTGCGAGGATGTGCCCGTTGTTGTTGCAAATGTTACTATCTTAACAGACTTTGTTATACTTGATATGCCCGAGGACGACAACATGTCGATTATCCTTGGTAGACCCTTTTTGAATATTGTAGGGCTGTTATTGATTGCAACAAAAGCAAGGTTACTTTTCATGTCAATGGTAATGAGCATACGGTTTATTTTCCGAAAAAACAAACTTCAGTGAATAGTATCAATTGTATTGAAAAGGTTTCGACGATCACTATTGGAGGTTTCAAATTTCCTCTTCCTACTGTTAAAAAGAAATATGAAACTCTTATTGTTGGGAAGATGCATATCCCCATTGAGGTAACTTAGTGTTACACGAAGATTCTTCGGTTTCATGCCATTCGGAAATAGTTTGTTAATAAGACTTGATCAACCTTACTAATGGATTCTTTTTGTGGGGCATGTCGTCGATGAATTTAGTAAGCACAACTTTCTGTACCCACCTTTCGCTCTCTGTTATTTGTAGTTGAATAAAATAAAATGCCATGATTATCCTGTTTTCTGAATTATCCGTGCAATAAAAAATGGCCCAAAAATAAAAGTTCTCAGAATGCCATGAAAATTTAGTATGATTTTTTCCAGAATATTTAAGAATTTTTGGCACTGAACACACCCCAGGGAGATGCACCTGTGAGCCACAAGCTCACAGGGCGCGCCTAGCAGGCTTGTGGGTCCCACAGGGACCCACTCACTTATCCCAGACACCCACACCCTTCTCCTTCCTCCAGAAAAAAAATCAAAGTTGCTCCCAAGCCCGTGTTCTTGCTCATTTTGCTATGATTTTCGATCTCCTTGCTCGGAACTCTGTTTCCAAAACTGTTTTGAGGAATTACTCCTTGGTATGTGACTCCTCCAATGCTCCAATTAGTTTTTGTTCTAGTGCTTTATACTTTGCAAATTTTTGCTGCTGTGGTGACCATGTTTATGAGCTTGCATGTTGAATTTGTATGGTCCAAAGTAGTTTTGATGCATAATATAGCATCTAGATACATGTCGAAGTAGTTGCTATCAATTTTGTTGAGTTTCATTCACTTTTATTTTGAGTGATAAGGGGTGGCCCGATCTTCTCAGTGAGCTGATGTTGTCGATGATGAACTTGTTGGATAACTTGTGAGACGCTCACGAACTCTCCGGCTGTTCCCCCGTTGCCAATGCGACGGATCTTCAACCCTATGGATATTCGCAACACCACACACTTGCGCACGTAGCCACCGACCACGAAGCGGTTCTGCAATCTCCCAATTCCCAATGGAACGACAGATAGCACTTGACTTTCAGTAGCAAATACACCCTATCAAAACGAATTTGGTGTAGATAAATATTCCTGATCGATGCAAAGAGGAATATGATTTCAGAGGAATGCTTAAAGCAATTCAATCTGGTAGAGGTTTAATCAAAACGTGGTCTAACCCTAAAAGCCACGACTTACATGGGTATATAAAGACCCCTGGACGTCCAACCTAGTGTTGGGGTCGAAATCAACCATATCTCTAACTTTCCTAACTTAAACGAGTCTATCTGGAAAACTGGTAGAAACAACCGCCGTATTGTTTTGATGACTGCGACTCGGTCACCGCGAATCTCGGGCTGCGGGTATACAGTTTGGAAAGCACATGACTCAAGCTTTCCAAATTGTATTTACATGCCTTATTTGGACCACGGACACGGATTCTGCACATATATCAATTTCGGGCTTCATGGCTGTCAATCCGAGTCTGACATGGAATATATTGTTTCCAACTTTTGTTCTCTTCATGTGATGATGGCGCCACTTCCTCCCACACCTCCCTCGTTCTTGCCATCATTCCTTGTGCATAGCTTCTTGCCCATGCACCCGGCTCGCCATTAATTCAATCCTAGTGATACAAAAAGTCCATGATTTAGGTAGTATAAAATTCTTTCAAATCAAAGTAACATGTTCAACTAGGAATGAATTCACCTTGTGATATTTGTCAATGAGGCTCAATATTTCTTTCCAGCTTAAGCAAGCAGAATCATCATATTTCGTGAATATATCCTCATCATCCTGCCTTTCTTCAAGAAAAGCCGCCCGCGGCTTTGGGCAAGCTGAAAATGGCAGAAAAAAAAGAATAACATGTACGCGTAATATATGTATATATAACATGTTGTATCATTTTTGTTGTCAAGAAAAAGATTCCCAATATGCAATATGCAACTTAAATTGCAAGTATACAAGACAAAATCTCCATACGGGAACACATAATATCTCAGGAATTGGCAATCATAATTGCAAGTATAAGTGAAGTTCATATAGTCATGATCAGAATGAGAAACAAACATGTAGTTTAGTATTAAGTCTAATGTCCTCACAGAAGATCGATGGCCAAATTTACTATAACCAAGGTCAAACCAATCGAAAATGTTCAAATGTATATATATTGGATACCATGCTTCAACTACGCCACTCTGATATGTAGAACAAACATATGTATGATCATCATCATTACTCGCAGCGTGTAAGATGCAACTCAGTTTGCAAATATAATTGAAGTCTATAGCAATAGCATATAAATGCAACAGGTGTTGGGACAAACACAATGGATCAGATTCTATTTCAGCAAGATCAGCACAATTCGATATAGCTGAATTTTTTTTTGGCCGCAATAAATCAACTAGACCAAAATGATATTTCATATTCTCATGAAAATTAGCCACTGTCCCAACGCAAAACGACTTTGTCACATAGCATATAGGACTCAAAACAGCAAGTTTCAAATCAGCAATCCTATCACGGGTAATGCATATGTGATCCACCAGAAAATTATCAGTCATGCTATATTCACCAATTAAATTAAATGTGAAACTATAGGCATATGTGCTATAATTCAGATGTAAAATTTCAGAAATCTTATTTATAGCACAACTCAAACTAATAGGTTCATTTAGCATGATGGAATACAGAATATCAGCAGGTGGTATTCTTGCGAGAGCTTCTTTATGTGTAAGTAGTAACACATGATCCAAAATTTGCAATTTATCACATGGTGTTGTAACATGAGTGTAAATCAAATCACAAGAATTTACCAGCAAAGGATTAGACTCACAATATTTCGTTGTGACTGCTTGTAGGTTGAAAACAACACTATGTTCAGGAACGTCCTCCAATGAAGAAGGAGGTACCATCGACACCTCTTCAAATGATGTAGGTTGTTGCGCATCTAGCTCCCTTTCTTCAAAAGCAACCTGCAAATCAGAAGAAACAACAGTAGAAATAGAGATGATTGCATTAGTAGAAATGTCCTCACATGTCCTATCATCTACTACACTCATGTGGTCTGTCTCTCTCATACTCTCAGAATGGATGCTCTCATCCTCACGTTTAGTGGAATCACATAACTCACTTTTGATAACACTCACACTCAATTTGGATATGTGGCTCTCATTCTCACATGGGTTGTGATACACATCGTGGTTAAAATGACATATAACTGAAATGTCACCATCCATGATAACCTTGTACTTAGCACACAAACAAAATTCTTTTGTCCTCTCCTTGCGAAGAAGATGATACTCATGAAATTTGTCGGCTGGAGCACGCAGCAAAGCACGCCGCTTCATGTTCCACTTGAAAGAAATTTTGTTGACTTGATGGCAAGGTTGAACTTGAAACTTTCTGCACCAGCGATCTCCCAACAAAATGTGACAAGAATCAAATGGCATAGGAGATACATCACATCGTACAACCTCGGTATGCACTCCGATAGTAATAGGAATATCAACGGTGTGTGAAATCAGCAATGTGCCATACGATGAGTGCAGGAGGTATGGCACTGTACGAGCACATGTAGGTAGCTGCAACTTCTCTACAACCTCAATGCTGATCAAATTAAGAGTTGAGGATCCGTCAATGGTGGCTGCAGCACGTCGCTTGATACGTCTCCAACATATCTATAATTTATGAAGTATTCATGCCATATTTATAACAATTCTATATGGTTTTGGTATGATTTGATTAGAACTAACCCAGACTGACGCTGTTTTCAGCAGAACTACCGTGGTGTTGTTTTTGTGCAGAAATGAAAGTTTTCCAAATGAGCTGAAACTTTTTGGAGATTTTTTATTGGACAAATAAAGAATATTGGCACCAAGACCCACTAGAGGGGGGCCACCTAGTGCCCACGAGGCACTAGGGCGCGCCACCCCCCCCAGGCGCGCCCTGGTACCTCGTGGGGCCCACGTGGCTCCGTTTGACGTGATTCCAACGCTGAAAAATCCTATATATTCAGAAACCCCCGAAAGTAAACCTAGATGAGTTTTTACGCTACCGCAAGCCTCTGTACCAGAGAGATCCCATCTATAGCCCTTTTCCGGCACCCTTCCGGAGGGGGGAAAGCATCACCGGAGGCCATCT
Source organism: Elymus sibiricus (assembly GCA_039707655.1). NCBI lineage: Eukaryota > Viridiplantae > Streptophyta > Magnoliopsida > Poales > Poaceae > Elymus > Elymus sibiricus. The sequence continues at coordinate 136,097,565 of CM077670.1, forward strand.
TCATCATCCCGGCGGTCTCCATGACGAGGCGGGAGTAGTCCACCCTCGGGGCTGAGGATTTGTACCAGTAGCTATGTGTTTCATCTCTCTCTCTCGTGTTCTTGATTTGGCACGATCTTGATGTATCGCGAGCTTTGTTAATATAGTTGGATCATATGGTGTTTCTTCCCTCTCTATCCTTGTTGTGATGAATCGAATCTTTTCCCTTTGAGGTTTCGTTATTGTTGGATTGAATATTTCAGATCTTGAGAACACTTGATGTATGTCTTGCATATGAATACCCGTGGTGACAATGGGGTATTATATTGATTCACTTGATATATGTTTTGGCACTCTACTCGCGGATTCCTGAGGTGACATTGGGGTAATCTATGCATAGGGATTGATGCACGTTTTCATTATCTTTTCTCCGATAGAAACTTTGGGGTGCTCCTTGGAGTTCTTTGTGTGGATTGAATATTATGATTATGAAGTTGTTTGATGCATATCGTATAATCAACTCACGGATACTTGTGGTGACATTGGAGTATCTAGGTGACATTAGAGTTGGTTGATGTGTATCATATGGTGTTATTTTAGTACGAACTCTAGGGTTGTTTGTGACACTTATAGGAATAGCTCAATAGATTGATCGGAAAGAATAACTTTGAGGTGGTTTCGTACCCTACAAACAATTTCTATCTTATGTTCTCCGCTAATAGGAACTTGGGAGTGATTCTTTATTGCACGTTGAGGGATGGTTATATGATCCAATTATATTAGCATTGTTGAGAGATTGCACTAGCGAAAGTATGAACCCTAGGCCTTATTTTCAAGCATTGCAATACCGTTTGTGCTCACTTTTGTTACTAGTTACCTTGCTGTTTTTATTATTTCAGATTACAAAAACCTATATCTACTATCCATACTACAATTTTATCATCATCTCTTCACCGAACTAGTGCACCTATACAATTTACCATTGTATTGGGTGTGTTGGGGACACAAGAGATTTCTTGTATTTGGTTGCAGGGTTGTTTGAGAGATACCATCTTCAACCTACGCCTCCCACGGATTGATAAACCTTAGGTCATCCACTTGAGGGAAAATTGCTACTGTCCTACAAAACTCTGCGCTTGGAGGCCCAACACGAGTCCTCAAGAATAAGTTGTGTAGTAGACATCATCGCTCTCCAATCACCACATCATGGTGAAATAGCCCATCTCCATCAAAGTTACCACGTTCTTCCTCCCAAAAGGTGGCACTACAATATTTGTTGCAGAGGAAGTCATATCTTCGAGACTCCAAATTATCCTCAGCACCTTCTGCCATGATTAGTGAACAACAAGTATGTATAGGTGGAAAACACTCAAATCACTCAAAACTGAAAGAAACAAGGTATCTTACCGTTCCAAAGTGAATTAGAATAGCTTACCAACTTGTAGAGGTAGAACGTGTGCGGATGTGATGTAGCGAATACCGGGGGTGAAAACTATCACACAACAAACCAGGGTATATGGTGGAGCTTGGTTGGGATACCTAACAACACCAATTCACAAATCCTAGTGCTGATCGTATGATAAAAAGACTCACGGAAACACACACGGTGGAGATAAATGGGGCAAATGCAACTTTGAAACTAAGCTCAAAATTCTGGTACGTCGAAGATGCTCGTGTTGCAAATGCACAGGAGAGACACTAACAAAACACTCAAAGTATACGGGCACAAGATTGCTCAATCTACTAGTGCAATGAACGTGGTAGAATTACTGAAACACGTCTCCAAAACTGTATCGAACTTTCACGTAGAGCTTTCTATTTCTCCTTTTCTTTCTTTCTTTCTCTTTTTATTCTTTCTTTCTCTTTTTTTCTTTTCTTTTTTTATCAACAGAAACCTGAGCAATTAGTAACCAATCTGAATTTGCCAAAACAAATGATGCACTCTCCAAATTCCTATCTGAGCAGCCCGTAGAGCAAAGGATATGCTAATCTCTATAGGAAAGTGCTACGCAAAAGAAGAATGGTTGACTATGGTTATCAAACGGAAACACAATCTGATTCGGATTGTTAATCTAAGCAAACTAAACTGACTCGAAGAAACAGACTTGACAAAAACCAAACGACTCCAACTTGTGAAAGAAAAAATCTGGACAATCTAGTATGACTCAGATCAGAAAATAAGTTACGCAAATAAAAGACTACGATCAGCAACTAAAACTTGGAACCGATGCTATCTAGGCTATGGCAGCAAACTCTAAACCTAATATTTTTGTATGGCTTTTTCTGTATAGGACTAAAACAAAATGAATCTAAGGGATTGATGTATGCTCACCGAGTAAACGCTGGAAATCTGGTACCAAGATGATAAGGGGTGGCCCGATCTTCTCAGTGAGCTGATGGTGTCGATGATAAACTTGTTGGATAACTTGTGAGACGCTCACGAACTCTCCGGCTGTTCCCCCGTCGCCAATGCGACGGATCTTCAACCCTATGGATATTCACAACACCACACACTTGCGCACGTAGCTGCCGACCATGAAGCAGTTCTGCAATCTCCCAATTCCCAATGGAACGACAGATACCACTTGACTTTCAGTAGCAAATACACCCTATCGAAACGAATTTGGTGTAGATAAATATTCCTGATCGATGCAAAGAGGAATATGATTTCAGAGGAATGCTTAAAGCAATTCAATCTGGTAGAGGTTTAATCAAAACGTGGTCTAACCCTAAAAGCCACGACTTACAAGGGTATATAAAGACCCCCTGGACGTCCAACCTAGTGTTGGGGTCGAAATCAACCATATCTCTAACTTTCCTAACTTAAACGAGTCTATCTGGAAAACTGGCAGAAACAACCGCTGTATTGTTTTGATGACTGCGACTCGGTCACCGCGAATCTCGGGCTGCGGGTATACAGTTTGGAAAGCACACGACTCAAGCTTTCCAAATTGTATTTACACGCCTTATTTGGACCACGGAGACGGATTCTGCACATATATCAATTTCGGGCTTCCTGGCTGTCAATCCGAGTCTGACATGGAATATATTGTTTCCAACTTTTGTTCTCTTCATGTGATGATGGCGCCACTTCCTCCCACACCTCCCTCGTGCTTGCCATCATTCCTTGTGCATAGCTTCTTGCCCATGCACCCGACTCGCCATTAATTCAATCCTAGTGATACAAAAAGTCCATGATTTAGGTAGCATAAAATTCTTTCAAATCAAAGTAACATGTTCAACTAGGAATGAATTCACCTTGTGATATTTGTCAACGAGGCTCAATATTTCTTTCTAGCTTAAGCAAGCAGAATCATCATATTTCGTGAATATATCCTCATCATTGAGTCACTAAAAATTTCAGAAATTTTCAGAAAAAGAAAATGCTCAAGTGGAGGTTGAGAGGTTCTTCGAGCCGAAATCCTAAGGAGGCTCCGAAGCCCAAGTATCATCTTCCTCGTGCGGTCGAGGTGCGGCCGTGCGAATGGCCGTGTGACACATTCTTGAGGGATGCAGGAATTTTTGATGATTTCTAATATTTGGGGAACAATGCCGGCATTATCCCGTTCCTCGAAGATAAGTGTGACCAGTATCTTCTCCTCACTAATACTTTCGTGCAAAGTTTTCACTTTCATTCTGGGAGAGATATACTCATAGTGTCATTTAACTTATAAGATATTCCTAAAGAGATGACACTTGAGGATTTTTGCAACGTGTGCAAACTTCCTAATGAGGGCAGCCCAGTAGAGCCACACCCTAGGGATGTCTCGGAATTTATCCCTAAGGTGACAATAGGGGAGTCGAGAGGAGTTTCTAAGGCTAGGGTTTCTAGTTTGCATTTTTCCTGTTTTGCGCTATTATTCATTATTTGCCGGGAGCTGTTTGACCAGTCGGTGGGAGAGTGGAATGCTCAGCTCACCTGACCTTGCTATTTTGCGCCATGCTCTTTACGCTGATAGGACTTTCAGTTTGGGTGCGATGGTCGCCCGGCGGTTGCACATTAACCGCTCGAGGGGCGTTGTTTATGGTGGTATTTACGCTTCCCGTCTCGCTGAACACTTTGAGATTCCTATCAGACACGACGAGAGGGAAGAGAGGCTTTTACCCACTATGTATCTTGATTATGACAGTATGGTTGGACATGACTTTATTGGCAGGGGCCCTAGACGATTTCAGTATAACTTGGCATTTAGTCAGGGTACGTGTGATATTATTACTTTGCCTGCGCCTGCTTTGTTTGATCTTTACAGGGGCAGATATACCACCATGCCAGAGGATATTTTTGCTTATTGGGGCCTGGCACCGCCCCCAGTACCTGAGCTAGCACATGTGCCAGCACCTGCTCAGGAGCCCGTCTATCAGTGGGACCCTCAGCAGCCCTAGTATTATCCTGGAGGGGCAGACTTCTACCCGTGGCCGTAGACCAACTTAGGCCAAAAGCCTAAGCTTGGGGGAGTACGTATTTCTCACCGACATTACATTCATGTATCAGACATTCATTCTAGTTGTCGGTGTTCATCCTTTTTCATTGTATATCCATGTTTAGTTTATTTTCGCTTTCTTGTGTGTTTGAAAAAACTTTCGAAAATCCAAAAAAAATAGTTGTAGTTGTAGGTTCTTTCTTGTTTGGTTAATTCGTAGCATTAAAAGAAAACCCAAAAAGATTTCTCATTTCTTCTTTTACTTGTTGGGAGCTTTCCCTTGTAAATAGTTTTTCTCGTTTTTCATTTTTCCTTCGTTAATTTGCTTTCTTCAGAAAAACTTAAAAACTCCAAAAATATTTTAGTGTGTTTCTCTGAATTTCTTTTCTTTTCGTTGAGTCATCGTAAGGAGAAGACCGCGATGAAAATGTTGAGTCGTCCTCGTATGCTTTATTATTGATCTAACAAAGAGCCACTATTACCTTGTCTTCTCCTTTGAATAAATGTTTGCAGATGCTAGCTTAGTCCACGGCACACTTGCACTATTATTATTATCACATCATTCGGTCGTGCAAGTGAAAGGCAATAATGACGATATTTGATGAAGTGATTGCGCTGAAGAAAAGCTGGTATGAACTCTTCTTGTTTTTGTCTTTGTAAATATGTTTAACTCGGTATTCATGATTCAGCATTATTATGAGTAAACATGTTGTGATGACAATTAGAGATCATAGTTGCACATGCCATGCTCAAATATCTAGGAGTGGATAATGATTTATCTTGAGTGTCAACATGCATTAAAATGGTTGTGATGTAGTATGTTAGTATGGTATCCTCCTCTGAACAATTCAACTGGCTTGACTTGGCACATGTTCACACATATAGTTGATTCAAAACCAACATAGCCTCCATGGTATTTATGTTCATGGTGTTTACATCCTACTCATGCACGTATTCAATGTTAATTATTCTCAATGCATGACTATGACGGTTTTCGCTCTCTAGCTGGTCGCTTCTCAATCTATTTGCTAGCCTTCCCCTATACTAAGCGGGAATACTGCTTGTGCATCCAAAATCCTTAAACCAAAGTTGTTCGAGATGAGTCCACTATATCTACCTATATGCGGTATCACTCTGCCGTTCCAAGTAAATTTGCATGTGCCACCTCTAATCATTCAAACAAACATTTGTTTTGTGTGCTCGTATCGCTCATGGAGCGACAGGGGGTGGTCAATATCTTCCATGCTAAGCGGGTTATTCTCAGATGAGTGTTTATTCACTTGTCATTGCACGAGAGGGGCCGGTAAGTGGGATGCCCAGTACTGTAATCAAAATGAAAAATATATATAATGCAAACAAACTCCACCGGAAATTTGATCGTTTGGAGGGTGATACGTCTCCAACGTATCTATAATTTTTGATTGTTCCATGCTATTATAGTATCAATCTTGGATGTTTTTATATGCAATTATATATCATTTTTTGGGACTAACCTATTAACCCAGTGCCCAGTGCCAGTTGCTATTTTCTGCTTGTTTTTGGTTTTTTAGGAAATCAGTACCAAACGAAGTCCAAATGCCACGAAACTTTTTGACGATTTTTTTCTGGAAAAAAGAAACCCTGGAAGCTTTGGGAGGAAGCCAGAAGATTCACGAGGAGGCCACAAGGCAACAGGGCGCGACCCCAAGGGGGCGCGCCCTGATGCCTTGTGGGCCCCTCATGGCTCCTTTTGACCTAATTCCACTTCTATAAATTCTCAAATATTCGAAAACCATCAGAGAGCCAGACGAGAAAACCCTACCACCGTTGCAAGCCTCTGTTTTTTCCGCGATCCCATCTGGAGGCCTTTTCCGGTACTTTGCCAGAGGGGGAATCGATCACGGAGGGCTTCTACATCAACCTTGCTACCCTTCCATGATGTGTGAGTAGTTTACCACAGACCTACGGGTCCATAGCTAGTAGCTAGATGGCTTCTTCTCTCTCTTTGATCTTCAATACCATGTTCTCCTCGATGTTCTTGGAGTTCTATCCGATGTAATCTTCTTTTGCGGTGTGTTTGTTGGGATCCGATGAATTGTGAGTTTATGATCAGATTATTCATGAGAAATATTTGAGTCTACTCTGAACTCTTTTATGCATGATTGTTATAGCTTTGTATTTCTCTCCGATCTATCGATTTTGTTTGGCCAACTAGATTGGTTTATCTTGCAATGGGAGAGGTGCTTTGTGATGGGTTCAATCTTGCGGTGCTCAATCCCAGTGACAGAAAGGGACATGACATGTATTTGTATTGTTGCCATTAAGGATAAAAAGATGGGGTTTAATCATATTGCTTGAGTTTACTTTGTCTACATCATGTCATCTTGCTTAAGGCGTTACTCTGTTTTATACTTAATACCCTAGATGCATGCTGGATAGTGGTCGATGGGTGGAATAATAGTAGTAGATGCAGGCAGGAGTCGGTCTACTTGTCTCGGATGTGATGCCTATATACATGATCATTGCCATGAATCCGTCATAATTATTTTCTTTTCTATCAATTGCCCAACAGTAATTTGTTTACCCACTATATGTTCTGCGCTCGAGAGAGAAGCCTCTAGTGAAAACTATGGCCCCCGGGTCTATCTTTATCATATATTAAAATCCAAAAATACCTTTCTGTAATTTATTTACTTTTATTTTATTTAGTATTTTACTTTATCTATCTATCACTATCAGAATTAATCTTTGCAAATAACCGCTAAGAGGATTGACAACCCTCTTATTTGCGTTGGGCGCGAGTGTTTGCTTTTGTGTGTGTAGGTGCTGCTAAAGGGATTTTGTGTGGTTCTCCTACTGGATTGATAACCTTGGTTCTTAACTGAGGGAAATACTTATCTCTACTATACTGCATCATCCTCTCCTCTTCGGGGAAATACCAACGCAGTCTACAAGTAGCAGGAAGAATTTCTGGCGCCGTTGCCGGGGAGACATCACCAAAATTATCAAGTACCTTCGCATAAACTATCATCCACTTGCATTTATTTTATTTTCCTTTTTATTTGCATTCTCCTCTCATTTTCATCTCCCCCACTTCTAAAACAATTTTACAAAAACACAAAAATATTTTCGTTTGCTTGTTTGCTAGTTTGCTTGCTCTACCACTATGGCTAGTTCTTCACTTGTTACCATTACCCCTGAAAATGAAGTGCTCAATTTTAAACAAAGGGGAGGAGAAAATTTAAAGGATGCTTGGTATAGGATTTGCGATGCTCAAAATAAATCAACTCGTAAGCAATCCACCACCATTCTGCTTCGCAATTTTTATGTGGGAATCACTACTTGGTATAGATTTGTGCTTGACACTATTACCAGAGGGAATTTCTTGATGTGTCCCTCTATGGATGCTTTCAATGCTATGGGGAATTTAGCGGGATCACCACCTATCATTATTAATGAAACAACATTGACTTTCGAACATGTTATGCAAAGGTTAGAAGCTATTGAAAATAAAATGCCTACCATTGAACATCTTGAGAATTTAGACAAAAAGGTCCATAATCACATTACTCAATTTGGTTCTAAGGTGGGGATTACATTGAAAACCTTAAAGGAAAAGCAACCAATAATTAACGAAAGGATAGAACAAAGTCCCGCTAGAATCGATAAGTTGGAGGAGATTATCAATAATTTGGGTTTTGCTTTTTCCTCCGTTAAAACTATTGATAGGACTCCTCCCAATAAAAATTGCAAGTTTATGTATGTTCCTAAGACAAAGGGTACCACTTCTAGCAAGGGGAATGAGGATCTTAAAATGATTAGTGTGCACCCTAATTTTGTTGATATAATAAAGGAACCTATCTATAAAAGCAAAATTCTTAATTTTGTGCCTAGGAGTATTATGATAAAAAAATTCCTATGATAAATATCCTAGAAAGAGTGGGTGTGTAATTGAGGATTTGGAAACTAAGGATGACAACACTTGAAACTATGCATTATGCCTAGCTAGGGGCATAAAACAGTAGCGCTTGTTGGGAGCAACCCAATGAATAAATTAAATTTTTGGTTTTACTTTCTGTTCTTGTCTGTTTACACAATTATAGCCTCTGTTATGATTGTGTTTTTATCTTTTAATTAGTGTTTGTGCCAAGTAATGCCTTTGGGATGATTTGGAAGATAGTATGATTGATGCTGTTGGAAAACGGGAAACTTTTGCGTCCAGTTCTGGAATTTTGATTTTTTGCTGGGGCGTGATAAAACTCTGAATTTTTTACAGAGTATTTATATATGAATTGCACACATTGTCCTAAGTTTTCAGAATTTTTGGAGTTATATAAGTATGACGTTAATTCAGATCTTTACAGACTGTTCTGTTTTAGACAGATTCTGTTTTTGTTGCATAGTTTGATTATTTTGATGAATCTATGGATCGTATCGGGGGGTATGAGTCATGGAGAAGTTGGAGTACAGTAGCATTATGCCAATATTAAATATGAATCAATTTACAACAGTACCTAAAGTTTAAGATTTATTTGTTATACTAACGGATCTCACGAGGTTTCTGTTGAGTTTTGTGTGCTGAAGTTTTCAAGTTTTGGGTGAGACTACGATGGATAAAGGAATAAGGAGCGGCCAGAGCCTAAGCTTGGGGATGCCCAAGGCACCCCAAGGAAATATTCAAGGAAGACTCAAGAGTCTAAGCTTGGGGATGCCCCGGAAGGCATCCCCTCTTTCGTCTACAATCTATCGGTAACTCACTTGGAGCTATATTTTTATTCATCACATGATATGTGTTTTACTTGGAGCGTCTTCTGCTATAGTTTGTTTGCTTTTGTTTGATTTTTAGTTTGTCACAATCATCTTTTCTGAACACACATTTTTGAGAGGGACACACATTATTCGTGATTTGTTAGAATACTCTATGAGCTTCACTTATATCTTTTAAGCTAGGCAGTTGCTCTAGTGCTTCACTTATATCTTTTAGAGCACGGCGGTGGTTATATTTTAAAGAAATAGTTGCACTCTCATGCTTCACTTATATATTTTTCAGAGTCTAATGAATAGCAATGGTAATATGCACGGGTTATGTATTTGGTCCTAATATGATAGGTATTCAAGAGGGATATAATAAAAACTTTCATGTAGATCACTGAATTTGATAAGTTTGATTCCTTGCAATAGTTTTGCGATATTAAGATGGTAATATGTGGGAGGTACTAGTAGATAATTGTGGTTTAGTAAGAATATTGGTATTAAGGTTTGTGATTCCCGAAGCATGCACATATTATCTGTCGTTATGCTAAGAAGTTGGAGCAAGATTTATTATTGATTGTCTACCTTATGAGTGGCGGTCGGGGACGAGCGATGGTCTTTTCCTACCAATCTATCCCCTAGGGGCATGCGTAGTAGTAGTTTGCTTCGAGGGCTAATAAACTTTCGCAATAAGTCTGTGAGTTCTTTATGACTAATGTGAGTCCATGGATTATACGCACTCTCACCTTTCCGCAATTTGCTATCCTCTTTGGTACCGTGCATTGCCCTTTCTCACATCAAGAGTTGGTCCAAACTTCGCCGGTGCATCCCAACCCCGTGATATGATACGCTCTATCACACATAAGCCTCCCTATATCTTCCTCAAAACAGCCACCATACCTACCAATCTTGGCATTTCCATAGCTACTCCGAGATATATTGCCATGCAACTTCCACCGTTCCGTTTTTATGAAACACATCGTCATTGTCATATTGCTTTGCATGATCATATAGCAGACATAGTATTTGTGGCTCAGCCACCGTTCATCATTTTTTTATACATGTTACGCTAGTATCATTGCACATCCTGGTACACCACCAGAGGCACTCATATAGAGTCATATTTTTGTTCTAGTTTCGAGTTGTAATTTTCTTTTGAGTTGTAAGTAAATAGAAGTATGATGATCATCATTATTAGAGCATTGTCCAAGTGAGGAAATAAAAAAAAAGGAGAAAAAAATAGAGGCCAAAAAGAGCCCACGAAAAAAAGGAAAAGAAAAAAAGAGAGAAAAGAAAAAAAAAATGAAAAAAATGAGAGAAAAAGAGAGAAGGGGCAGTGTTACTATCCTTTTCCATACTTGTGCTTCAAAGTAGCACCATGTTTTTCAGATAGAGTCTCCTATTTTGTCACTTTCACATACTAGTGGGAATTTTTCATTATAGAACTTGGCTTGTATATTCCGATGATGGGCTTCCTCAAATGCCCTAGGTCTTCATGAGCAAGTAAGTTGGATGCACACCCACTTCATTTTCATGTTGAGCTTTCATACACTTATAGCTCTTAGTGCATCCGTTGCATGGCAATCCCTACTCCTTGCATTGACATCAATTGATGGGCATCTCCATAGCCCGTTGATTAGCCGCGTCGATGTGAGACTATCTTCTTATTTTTGACTTCCCCTTATTAATCTCTACCACCACACTCTATTCCACCCATAGTGCTATATCTGTGGCATGTGCTCATGTATTGCGTGGGGGTTGAAAAAGCTGAAGCGCGTTAAAATGTATGAACCAATTGCTCGGCTTGTCATCAGGGTAGTGCATGATAAATATTTTGTGTTAAGAAGATGGAGCATGACAGGATTATATGATTTTGTAGGGATAACTTTCTTTAGCATTTTTATTTTGAAAGGCATGATTGTTTATTAGTATGCCTGAGTATTGATGTCTTTATATCAAATTATAGACTATTGCTTTGAATCATTTGGATCTTATTATTCATACCGTAAGAGAGATTACATGATGAAACATGTTAGGTAGCATTCCACATCAAAAATTCTGTTTTTATCATTTACCTACTCGAGGACGAGCAGGAATTAAGCTTGGGGATGCTTGATACGTCTCCAACGTATCTATAATTTTTGATTGTTCCATGCTATTATAGTATCAATCTTGGATGTTTTTATATGCAATTATATATCATTTTTTGGGACTAACCTATTAACCTAGTGCCCAGTGTCAGTTGCTGTTTTCTGCTTGTTTTTGGTTTTTCAGGAAATCGGTACAAAACGAAGTCCAAATGCCACGAAACTTTTGACGATTTTTTTCTGGACAAAAGAGACCCTGGATGCTTCGGGAGGAAGCCAGAAGCCTCATGAGGAGGCCACAAGGCAACACGGCCCCAGGGGGCGCGCCCTGATGCCTTGTGGGCCCCTCGTGGATCCTTTTGACCTAATTCCACTTCTATAAATTCTCAAATATTCGGAAACCATCAGAGAGCCAGACGAGAAAACCCTACCGCCGCCACAAGCCTCTGTTCTTCCGCGATCCCATCTGGAGGCCTTTTCCGGTACTCTGTCGGAGGGGGAATCGATCACGGAGGGCTTCGACATCAACCTTGCTGCCCTTCCGATGATGTGTGAGTAGTTTACCATAGACCTACGGGTCCATAGCTAGTAGCTAGATGGCTTCTTCTCTCTCCTTGATCTTCAATACCATGTTCTCCTTGATGTTCTTGGAGTTCTATCCGATGTAATCTTCTTTAGCGGTGTGTTTGTTGGGATCCAATGAATTGTGAGTTTATGAGCAGATTATTCATGAGAAATATTTGAGTCTTCTCTGAACTCTTTTATGCATGATTGTTATAGCTTTGTATTTCTCTCCGATCTATCGATTTGGTTTGGCCAACTAGATTGGTTTATCTTGCAATGCGAGAGGTGCTTTGTGATGGGTTCAATCTTGCGGTGCTCAATCCCAGTGACAGAAAGGGACATGACACGTATTTGTATTGTTGCCATTAAGGATAAAAGATGGGTTTTAATCATATTGCTTGAGTTTACTTTGTCTACATCATGTCATCTTGCTTAAGGCGTTACTCTGTTTTATACTTAATACCCTAGATGCATGCTGGATAGCGGTCGATGGGTGGAGTAATAGTAGTAGATGCAGGCAGGAGTCGGTCTACTTGTCTCGGACGTGATGCCTATATACATGATCATTGCCATGAATCCGTCATTATTATTTGCTTTTCTATCAATTGCCCAACAGTAATTTGTTTACCCACTGTATGTTCTGCGCTCAAGAGAGAAGCCTCTATTGAAAACTATGGCCCCCGGGTCTATCTTTATCATATATTAAAATCCAAAAATACCTTTCTGCAATTTATTTACTTTTATTTTATTTAGTATTTTACTTTATCTATCTATCACTATCAGAATTAATCCTTGCAAATAACCGCTAAGAGGATTGACAACCCTCTTACTTGCGTTGGGTGCAAGTGTTTGCTTTTGTGTGTGTAGGTGCTGCTAAAGGGATTTTGTGTGGTTCTCCTAGTGGATTGATAGCCTTGGTTCTTAACTGAGGGAAATACTTATCTCTACTATACTGCATCATCCTCTCCTCTTCGGGGAAATACCAATGCAGTCTACAAGTAGCAGAGGGCACCCGTGAATTCGGCTAGCCATGGCTTGTGTTGGTATGGTGGAGGGGGAGTAAACTTTACGTTTCCGCTTGGGAACTGGCTATAATGTGTTTAGCATGGAAGATATTGAAAATTCTCGGTCATGACGTTGACAGGAAAAGCATACCTCTCAAAATTGTTTTCATCTCTGTTTTAAGCTTCGAGCTCTGGCGCCGCTGCAAATTCATGCTTCCCTCTGCGAAGGGCCTATCTATTTACTTATATGTTATTTTTCTTTTTGTTGAGTCATCACTCTCTCATTTAAGCACCAGTTGGAGAGCACTATAGTCATTTTTATGTATTGAGTATGGTTAATGTTGGGTGTGACATGACTGGATCTCTTCTACCACTATTGAACTTCAGAGGTGCTCTGCATTTATGTTTTGCGGTCTCGGAAAGGGCTAGCGAGATACCGTGTTATCATATTATATCATGATTGTTTTGACAAATTGTTGGCATCCAAGATATCTTATTATTGCTTGCTAGTTGGTTATGTTATTAATATGAGTAAATGTCAGACCTAAGTGTTATCATTCATATGGTTAGTTCATAATCTTTGCTGAAAACATGGATGCTAGTTAAGTATATATACAGACAACAAGAACAAAAGAGTTTGTAAAAGTTTTTCTTTGTCACTTTCAGTTTGTCAACTGAATTGCTTGAGGACAAGCAATGAGTTAAGCTTGGGGGAGTTGATACGTCCCAAACGTATCTACTTTTCCAAACACTTTTGCTCTGGTTTTGGACTCTAATTTGCATGATTTGAATGGAACTAACCCGGACTGACGTTGTTTTCAGCAGAATTACCATGGTGTTACTTTTTGTGCAGAAATAAAAGTTCTCGGATGGACCTAAAAATTCACGGAGAATTATTTCAGAATATATAAAAAATACTGGCGAAGAGAATTACCAGAGGGGGCCACCCAGGCGCCACAAGCCCAGGGGGCGCGCCTGGCATGCTTGTGGGCCCCTGGCTGCTCCGGCAACCCTAACTCCAACGCTATAATTACCTATTCATCCAGAAAAAATCGGAGAGAAAGAATCATCGTGTTTTACGATACGGAGCCGCCGCCACCTGTTGTTCTTCATCGGGAGGGCTGATCTGGAGTCCGTTCGGGGCTCCGGAGAGGGGGATTCGACGCCATCGTCATCATCAACCATCGTCCATCACCAATTTCATGATGCTCACCGCCATGTGTGAGTAATTTCTTCGTAGGCTTGCTGGACGGTGATGGGTTGGATGAGATTTGTCATGTAATCGAGTCAATTTTGTTAGGGCTTGATCCCTAGTATCCACTATGTTCTGAGATTGATGTTGTTATGACTTTGCTATGCTTAATGCTTGTCACTAGCGCCCGAGTGCTATGATTTCAGATCTAAATCTTTATGTTTTATATATATTTGAGTTATTGATCCTATCCGCTTGTCATATGCACTTGTTATTGTTCTGATCCGTAGACCCCATAGTGAAAATTGTGTGGGATACTCTCCGGGGATGACTATAATTCGAGGAGTTCATGTATTCACCATGTGTTAATGCTTTGTTCCGGTTCTCTATTAAAAGGAGGCCTTAATATCCCTTAGTTTCCTTATGGACCCCGCTACCACGAGAGGGTAGGACAAAAGATGTCATGCAAGTTCTTACTATAAGCACGTATGACTATATACGGAATACATGCCTACATTACATTAATGAATTGGAGCTATTGTGTATCGCCCTAGGTTGTGACTGTTACATGATGAATGTTATCCAACATAATTATCCATCACCGATCCAATGCCTATGATTTTCGCATATTGATCTTTCCTAAGTTACTTTTGTTGCTGCTGCTGTTACAATCACTACAAAACTGCTTTTGTTACTGTTTCTATTACTATTGCTATTGAAACTATCATACTACTGTGCTACTAAACACTTTGCTGCAGATATTTAGTTCTCCGGGTGTGGTTGAATTGACAACTCAACTGCTAATACTCACAAATATTCTTTGGCTCCCCTTGTGTCGAATCAATAAATCTGTGTGAAATACTACCCGCGAAAACTGTGGCGATCCCCTATACTTGTGGGTTATCAGGCGCCGGATGTCCGGGCTCGCGGGCCGGATGTCCAGGGCAGCGATCTGTGGATGAACTTGAAGAACAAGTGGTGGAAAAGAAAAACTGGGGCAAAATTCGAGGAATTTCGTGGATGGAAATTGGGGAAAAGTGGTGAAGAAGCTAGATCCACTTGAAACACAGCAAATCCATGGATCAAAATCAACAAAACTTCATCAAACAAACAAATCACAAAAAATATGGTATGGCTATTTTTGTGGGAAATTTTTGAAATTGGGCAAAACAAACAAAATTGGGGCTAGAAAGTGGAGAGGGAGACTCCAAAGTGTGAATCAACCTAAGCTCTGATCCAAGATGATGTAGGGTGAAACCCTAGTTCATGATCTTTTCACACTTTGAGGGGGAAAAGAGTGAAATCAACAAGAGAAAACTCTCAAACAAACCCAAATCACACATCTACTAGGATAGCATACATAAGATCCACAAGTATACAAGAACAATCCAAGGAAACAAGCACAAAGGTAAAGTTCTTCCCACTCCAAAGGAGGTGAGGTCTTGATAATCTATGAGATCCTTCTCCCTTAGGAGGTCTTGATGATCCTATGATGGGGATCCTTCTCCCGAAAGAGGTCTTCATTCTCCAAGAAGGAGGTACAAGGTGCAAAGCTCACTCAAATGTCTCAATATCTTTGCTAACCCTATCTAGGAGGAGGGGGAGGTGTTTATATAGGAGTCCACGAGGTAGGAGGGGAGAAGAGGGTGTTACATGGGCCTGTGGGCCGGCTGTTCACTAGCAGGTTCCGGATGTCCGGGCTGGGGCTGGATGTCCGGCCTAGCCTCGCTCCAGGTGTTGTTGCCTTTGGCCGGAAATCCGGGAGAGGGCCGGATGTCCGGGCTGGTCGGGCCGGATGTCCGGGGTGCCGGCCGGATGTCCGGCTCCTGCAGATGTTCCCTCGCGGCCTTGGGGCTGTTGCTACTGCCTTCAGGCGCCGGATGTCCGGGCTATGGGCCAGATGTCCAGCCGCTGGAGTATTTCAGTGGTCTCCTTCGTCGTTCTTCTTCATCCATGTACTTGAGGACTTGGTCTTCATTCCAAGCATTCCCGAGGTGGTCTTCTTCATACCTAAGAACACATAGCATTCCGGCTTGAGGTAGTAACCATGTCTCACATGTGTCATATGGAAGTTCATTAAGGAGAGATGTCACCTCAGTTTCGATAGCCCTTGCGCGTGCTCGTGTCATCGGTCCACTCGGCACTTGGGGAGACGAAGGTGGGTCCCCACCGTAGGATGCTCCGCATCAGTTAGCTTCACTTGGAGTTGATCATGAGACTCCTTGAGTGTAGCATGAGCACTTTTCAAAGCCTTGTGAGCCTTAGCAAGTAACTCAAACTCCTCTTCGAGTCTAGCATGGCCAACCCCAAGATCAAAATTCTCGGATAAGCACACGAGCAAGAACTTGAGCATGATCTTGAGCTTCCTTTAATTAGGAAGGTCATCATTTTGTGACTCCTCAAGAGCCACTCAAAGACCTTGCTCTTCCTCAACTGCTTGAGAAAGCTCCACAATCTCATCGGCATAATCACGGCTATGCCCTTCCATCTTAGTGATGGTCTCCTCGTAAGACTTAATGATATCATTGGCCTCACCTAGTTGTTCCAAGAGAGCAACGAAGTGCTTCTTCGTCTCACCTTTGAGCTTACCCAAGAACTTATCAAACTCATTCGCGTCCACCCTTACCTCCTCACTTTCATCCACACAATCCATCAAGGAAGGATTAGTAGAGATAGAGGTTTTGATGTTGGAGGTTACTTTATTGACGCCTTTTCCCATGAGGCACTTTGGGTGGGTGATGAGGTTCTCGTTGGGGGAGTCAAATTGAGACACCGAGGTTGGGGAAGAGGTGGTAATGGCCATGGAGGCCGTTGCAATCCCTTCACCACCTGCATCATCATCATCATCATCGGAGTTGTACTCTTTGTGCACCACCAACCCCTTTTGTGGCACCTTCTTCGTGAAGTTGTTCTTGTTAGGGAAGGACTTGTCCTTGTCCTTGCGGATGAGCTTGCCTCCATTGTCTTCCCTCTTCTCGTAGGGGCAATCCACGACGAAGTGACTCACATTGCCACAATTGTAGCATGTCCTCACACGTTGCTTTCCCTTGGAGCCACTTGAGTTGTTCTTGGAGTAGGTGAGCTTGGAGTTTCTCTTGTTGCCCCAAAATTGCCTTGACGCAAGAGCCATGTGCTCGTGGTAAGCATATTTGGTGTCTTCGGGGCAACACTCTTCTTCATCATCTTCTTCCTCTTTCGGAATGGCCTTGGCCTTCAAGGCAAGGTTGGGCTTCTTTGACCATTGGACATGAGCTAGAGCATTGTCGGCGGTCTTGTTCAAGATGTTCATTGCAATGAACTCATCCAACACTTCACTTGAGGATAAGGTGTGGAAGTCCGGTCTTTGACGGATCACGGAGGACATGCTCTTGTTGAAAGGCATGATGGCCTTGAGGAACTTGCGCTTGACCCAAGTGTCATCTATGTCCTTGCTCCCATGGTCTCGGAGTGAGACCGCAAGAGTGGTCAATCTCCGGTAAAGCTCACGAGGATCTTCATCATCCTTCATCACGAACTCATCGGCCTCATCAAGTATGACCTCAAAGTTGGAGCGTTGAATGCTCAAGCTTCCCTTGTACAAGGAGATGATGTGCTCCCATGCATCCTTAGCTCGGGTGAATGGCTGCAAGTGAGAAAGCTCTTCCGAAGGCATAGCGGCTTGAAGAATGAAAAATGCAGAGTGATTGAGTTGATTGTCCACTTCTTCTCTAGGTGTCATGTTGTTTGGATCATGAGGTTAGAAGCATTGCTCAATGACTCTCCAAAGTTGTGTTGAGTTGTGATTCAAATGAGACTTGATACGAAAAACCCAATCATGAGTTATTCAAGTCAAGCTTAGGAGGAGGCCCATGAGTGTTGATATAAGGCGAGGGGACGGGTCCTCCATAGACCGGGGGAGGGGCAACCGTGATACGTCTCCATCGTATCTATAATTTTTTATTGTTTCATGCCTATATTCTACAACTTTCACATACTTTTGGCAACAATTTATATTATTTCTGGGACTAACATATAGACCCTGTGCCTAGTGCCAGTTCCTGTTTTTTGGATGTTTTTTGTTTCGTAGAAAATCCATATCAAACAAAGTCCAAACGCGATAAAATTTTATGGAGATTTTTTTTTGGAATATATGTGATTTTTGGGAGGAAGAATCAATGCAAAAGGAGGCCCACAACCTCCACAAGGCAACAGGACGCCACCACCCCCCAGGGCGTGTGGGGTTGCCATGTGGCCACCTCGTAAGTCGGTTGGAGCTCTTCTTTGTCCGCAAGGAAGCTTATATCGGGAAAAAATCATGTTAAAATTTCAGCCCGATCGGAGTTACGGATCTCGGTATATATAAGAAACGGTTTTCGGCCAGAAACAGAGACGCGAAACAGAAGAGAAACAGAGAGAGAGATCCAATCTCGGAGGGGCTCCTGCCCTCCGGGAGCCATGGCGGCCAAGGACCAGAGGGGAAACCCTCCTCCCATCTAGGGGGGAGGCCAAGCAAGAAGAAGAAGGAGGGGGGCTCTCTCCCCCTCTCTCCCGGCGGCGCCGAAACGCCCACCGGGGGTACCATCTTGACGGCAATCTACTCCAACAACTCCGTCTTCTTCCTTAACACCTCCATCACCTTCCCTCATCTATTTTCAATGGCCCACTCTCCCACAACCCGTTGTACCCCCTACTTGAACATGGTGCTTTATGCTTCATATTATTATCCAATGATGTGTTGCCATCCTATGATGCTCTAGTAGATTTTTGTTGACCTATGGGTAATTTGTGAATTGCTATGATTGGTTTAAATTGCTTGTGGTTATGTTGTTGTCCTTTGGTGCCCATCATATGAGCGCGTGTGTGGATCACACCATAGGGTTAGTTGTATGTTGATAGTACTATCAATTGGAGGGCAAGAGTGAGGGAAACTTCTTCCTACCATAGAAATTGATTCATACGGGATTGAAGGGGGACCAATATATCTTAATGCCATGGTTGGGTTTTACCTTCATGAACTTTAGTAGTTGCGGATGCTTGCTAATAGTTCCAATCGTAAGTGCATAGAATTCCAAGTAAGGGATGACATGCTAGCAGTGGCCTTTCCCACATAAAAACTTGCTATCGGTCTAGTAACTTAGCCAGTTGCTTAGGGACAAATTCCGCAAATCCTACCACCACTTTTCCACACTCACTATACTAACTTAATTGTAATTTTATTAAAATAGCACCTAACTTTTATTGTCACGTTCTTTATTATCTTGCAAACTTATCCTACTACACCTGCAAAGTACTTCTAGTTTTATTACTTGTTTCTAGGTAAAGCAAACGTTGGTGTGCGTAGAGTTGTATCGGTGGTCGATAGAACTTGAGAGAATATTAATTCTACCTTTAGCTCCTTCTTGGGTTCGACACTCTTACTTATCGAAAAAGGCTACAAATGATCCCCTATACTTGTGGGTTATCAAGACCTTTTTCTGGCGCCGTTGCCTGGGAGCAATAGCGTGGGGTGAATATTCTCGTGTGTGCTTGTTGGCTTTATCTCTAAGTAGTTTTTATTTTGTGTTCTTGTTTTCTATCTTTAGTTATGGGTAGGAGACGTAAAATACCAAAAAAATTAGTTGTACTTGCTAACCCAGTGGTTGAGGAACCACCCAAAATCTACCGTTCTGCTGAAGCTTTTTACTTGGATCATCTTCGATCCATTTGTGCTCGTGCTGAAAACCCAACTAGCTTAGTTGAGGGAAAATCATTAGATGAGCATGCTTATTTTGTGCATTACCGCTTATCTCAAAAAGGGAAATAGTTGTGGGATCGAATACCTCGGTTAGAATGTTATGCTTTAAACTTATGTGAAATATATGACTTTACTTGCTGCTCTAGAAAGGGCCCTAAGAAACACCTTCCCTATCAATGTGAGTTTAATGATAATGAAGTCTTATCTTCTTATGCCAAGGGTGTTTATAGTTATTATGATATTGAACAAATTGAAAAAAAATTCGCTTTTAAGAGTGCTTACAAAATTGCTTCTTTGATTGAAAAGTTTGATGCTACTCTTTACAAATCTGAAAATTTTGCCATACTTAAATATTGCTATGAAAACTATGCTTCTATTGCTTATATTAAAGAATTTATTGACAGAATGTCTGCTGCCCTGGAAGAGATTAATATTTTGCAGGAATCTATGGAAGAAGAAATTGCTGAAACTGTGAGCTCATTAGATGAAAAAGATGAGGAGGAGAGCGAAGAACAAAGGGAGGAAGAGCGGATTGATCACCCGTGCCCACCTTCTGATGAGAGTAACTCTTTATCTCATACATTGTTTAATTTCCCTTCATGCGTACCGAAAGATGAGTGCTATGGTAATTACTATGACCCCTTGGATTCGTTTGAAATATCCCTTTTTGATGAACTTGATGCTTGCTATGCTTGTGGCCATGATGCCAATATGAATTATGCTTATGGAGATGAACTTGCTATAGTTCCTTATGTTAAACATGAAATTGTTGTTGTTGCACCCACACATGATAGTCCTATTATCTTTTAGAATTCTCCCAACTACACTATATCGAAGAAGTTTGCACTTATTAAGGATTATATTGATGGGTTGTGTTTTACTATTACACATGATGATTTTGATGGATATAATATGCATGTGCTTGCTGCTCCTGATTGCAATTATTATGAGAGAGGAACTATATCTCCGCCTCTCTATGTTTCTAATACGATAAAATTGCAAGAAGCTGCTTATGTTATGTATCGGCCTTTATTATGTGTGCATGAATTGTTCTTTTATGACATGCCGATGCATAGGAAGAGAGTTAGACTCCATTGTTCTATGATATATGTTGCTTTGTGCTCATTACTAAATTATAAATCATTGTTAATTAAAATTGGCTTCGATATACCTTGGGATCTGGGTGGATCAATTACTTGAGTACTTTATGCCTAGCTTAATGTCTTTAAAGAAAGCGTTGCCTGGGAGACAACCTGAAAGTTTTAGAGAGTCATTTTATTCTGTTGTGTGCTTTTAAAAAGTTTAAAAACAAAAAAGGGGAACCTAAAACTTTTCAAAAAGAAAAGTGAAAGTGAGAAAGACGAGCACCGTTGAAGTGGGGGGATATCCTTGAACTTTGTTCATGCCCATGGAAACTTTGTAAATCTCCAATTATAGAAACTTTTCAACAAAAATAAATATCCCCTTGTACAAATACATTGTATTAAAAAAATAATGTGCCAAGATTTACCTTTAGGGTGTTTAAATTGTTTGTTTGGTGTGTGCTGTGCAAAAACAGAAACTTTTTCTGTATTGTTTGAATTTTGATATTTTACTGGAACGTGCAAAAATTCTGAAATTTTTACAAAGTACTGCTATGAAAATTGTTTATTACGTCCTAATTTTTCATAGATTTTGGACTTACAGAAGTATATGTTTCATCTGCATCTTTACAGACTATCCTGTTTTCACAGATTGCTGTTATAGTTTCTTTATTTGCTTATGTTTGAAATCTTGTTGAGCCCATTGACTTGGGAGCCACAGAATTGTGATAGCATACAGTGGTTAATATTTGGTTATAATTATACAATAATGTTACAGCGGAACATGATGGGATTTGATGTTATATGTACTAACCCCTCTAACAAAAAAGGTTCGGTTAAGTTTTGTGTGGATGAATTGTTCGAAGATCGAGGAGGTATCGATATGAGAAGAATAAGGAGAGCCAAGAGTTCAATCTTGGGGATGCCCAAGGCAACAAAAGTAAATATTCAAGGAGACTCAAGCATCTAAGCTTGAGGATGCCCCAGAAGGCATCCCATCTTTCTTCTTCGACAATTATCGGTATGTTTCGGTTTTTGTTTTGTTCACATGATATGCGTAAATAATTGGAGCATCTTTTGTGTTTATTTTTACATTTTATTTTATGCACCATGCTGGTATGAGATAGTCCTTGGTTGATTTATAGAATGCTCTTTGCACTTCACTTATATCTTTTGAGTATGGCTTTATAGAATGCTTCATGTGCTTCACTTATATCTTTTGAAGTTTGGATGCTTGATTCTCTATATTTGGAAAACCGTTATTTGTAGAATGCTCTTTTGCTTCACTTATATTTTTTAGAGCTTGTCCGAGTCTTTTTTAGAAATAATTAAACTCTCATGCTTCACTTATATCTATTTAGAGAGTTAACGGGAATTGGTCATTCACATGGTTAGTCATAAAATACTACATAAAACTTGTAGATCACTGAATATGATATGTTTGATTCCTTGCAATAGTTTTGCGCTATTAAGACGGTAATATGTGGGTGTACTAGTGAATGATTGTGGTTTAGTAAAAATATCGATATTAAAGTTTGTGATTCCCGAAGCATGCACGTATAGCCTCTAGTTTTGCGATGAAGTTGGAGCATAATTTATAATTGATTGAAATCCTTTGTGCTGTTCGGATCGGGGGCGCGTGATGGTTAACTCCTCCCAACCTCCCCCCTAGGGGCATGTGAGTAGTACTTTGCTTCGAGGGCTTTGAAACTTTCACAATAAGCCAATAAGTTTGTGATTTCTTTATGACTAATGTGAGTTTATGGATGAAAGCACTCCCACCTATCCATATTTTGCTAGCCTCTTCGGTACCGTGCATTGCCCGTTCTCACCTCGAGACTTGGGCAAACTTCGCCGGTGCATCCAAATCCCGTGATATGATACGCTCTATCACACATAAGCCTCATTATATCCTTCCTCAAAATGGCCACCATACCTACCTATTATGGCATTTCCATAGCCAGTCAGAGATATATTGCCATGCAACTTCCACCACCATCATATACATGACTTGTGTTCATTGTCATATTGCTTTGCATGATCATAAGATAGCTAGCATGATATTTTCATGGCTTGTCTGCTTTTTGATATCTTCGCTACGCTAGATCATTGCACATCCTGGTACACTGCCAGAGGCATTCATATGTAGTCATATCATTCAGTTTATCGAGTTGTAAGTAAATAAAAGTGTGATGATCATCATTATTAGAATGTTGCCCCTACCTGTGAGGAAAAGAATGGTGGAGACTAATGAGTCCTCAAAAAAGTGGGGATGAAGTCCATGAGACTGTTCTAAAAAAAGGCCAAAAAAGAGCCCAACAAAAAAAACAAAAAAAAGAGAGAGGGGGCACTCTACTATCCTTTTACCACACTTGTGCTTCAAAGTAGCACCATGTTCTTCATATAGAGAGTCTCCATGATTTGTCACTTCATATACTAGTGGGAATTTTACATTATAGAACTTGGCTTGTATATTCCGATGACGGGCTTCCTCAAATGCCCGAGGTCTTCATGAGCAAGCAAGTTGGATGCACACCCACTTAGTTTCATAGGGAGCTTTCATACACTTATAGCTCTAGTGCATCCGTTGCATGGCAATCCCTACTCCTCGCATCGATATCGATTGAAAGGCGTCTCCATGGCCTAACGATCCGCTGAGTTTATGCGAGACTTTCTCCACTTTTGTCTTCCCTTATAAATCCCTACCATCATTCTCTTTGCCATCCAAAGTGCTAAGTCCATGGCTCACGCTCATGTATTGAATAAAGTTGAAAATGCTGAAGCGCGTGAAAAAGTATGATACAATTGCTTGGTTTGACACTGGGGTGCTCATGATTTATACTTTATGCTAGGAAAACTAAGCATGCTAAGCTATATGATTTTGTAGGGATAGCATTCTTTAGCATTGTTTATTTTGAAGGGCATGATTGTTTCTTAGTATGCCTGAGTATTGATGTCTTTATATCAAATGATAGAATATTGCCTTGAATCACTCGTATCCTAATATTCATGCCATGATTAGATTATTTGATCAAGATTATGTTAGGTACCATTCCACATCAAAAATTATCTTTTTATCATTTACCTACTCGAGGACGAGCAGGAATTAAGCTTGGGGATGCTGATACGTCTCCATCGTATCTATAATTTTTTATTGTTTCATGCCAATATTCTACAACTGACGATGTCCATGGGCCGGACTCAAGGCCCATTGAAGAATAAGGACTCCGGAGGCCTCCAACATGTAGAACCAGCATATCGGGCATCACAGAAGACTTGGCGTGTACCCCAAGAATGTTAGATTCGGCATGTAATCCCTAGATGGTAACCGACCATGTGTAACCCTAGATACCCCTGGTGCCTATATAAGCCGGAGGGTTTAGTCCGTAGAGATAGACGTATTCATCATCACCCCTAGGGTTAGACCACAACTTATGATCTCGAGGTAGATCAACTCTGTACTTTGCTACATTCTTCATATAAACAAGAGCAGGGCGTAGGGTATTACCTCCTCAAAGAGGGCCCGAACCTAGATAAAACCTCATGTTCCCTGTCTCTTGTTACCCATCGATTTGATCTCACAGCTCGGGCCCCCCTACCCGAGATCTGCTGGTTTTGACACCGACATTGGCGCTTTAATTGAGAGCTCGCTATTTGATCACCTTGGAACAATGGCTTCACCAATGGGCAATCTAAGTCTCCTTGGCACCATAGGTGCACCTACGATCTTCACCAATGGGCTGTCTGATGGCTCGACAGATCCCAAATCGCACTCCCCCTTCGAGGTGGTAGGACACGATCGGGAAGCCTGTCCGGAGCTTTATGCTCCCTTTGCAAGCTCGGCCGATGGAGTCCGATTGGAGGAAACCTTGGATCCGAGCTCCCTCCTAAGGGATGAGCACGAGCTTGAATAGCTAGAGGAGACTGGCGTGTCGGACTTTAAGCCGATCCCGGACACTTCCGTGCATCATTCCCACAAGGAACACGGAGGAACCTCGGAGTCCCCCCCCCCCCCCCCCCCCGATCAGATTATTTTTTTTGATCCCACCCACCCCCATGTCAAATATTGCCCAAGTAATTTGGGGCCTCCCGATGTTTGGGACTTGATCTATATAAAACAATGAGCTGATGAGATAGTTCAGCAGTTCTGGTCGAGATTCTTGTTTGTCAAGAACAGGATAGTTGACTGCCCGGACGTAGAAGCACTCATTGCCTTCCGTCACAATTGTCATGATGAGGGTGTGCTAAACGCCCTCTCTCGATGCCGAGTTTAGACTTTCTTAGAGCTCTCTGAGTTGATGTCAAGGTTTTGCACCATTGAAGACGCCTGGTTGGCTCAGCAATTAGCCCGCGCAGGCAAATCAAGAGAATATGACCTCGCACACTGGCAGCCATCAAAGCGCCCCATGCTAGCAGAGTCATTATGAAAAAGAAGGAAGACAGGATCTCCGACCGTCCTAGATGGACTGCTGGATCAACCATGCCATATACACTCCGTCTCGTTAAACACCAATCCAACTCATAGCCTTCGAGCTTGTTGGGTTGTGAAACAGGTGGCCAAGGGTGGCGAGGCTCTCCTCGCAAATAAACCCACCATCAATCATGCCACAGACTCCTCGGACGAAGCCGAGGTCTTGACGATCTATCAAACATACGTATCAAAGAATCGAAGAAAAAGGGATCTGCACGAGCTCGGTCCCATCCAGATACGCACACCCTCGGCCGCGTGGTTAGACATGCCGATAACATTCGAGGAGCGCGATCAGCCGGCAATCAACCTAAGCCGGTGCCCAGCCGCCCTGGTCCTCGACCCTATAGTGGGCGGATGCCGGCTGCATAAAGTGCTAATGGATGGCGGCAGCAGTTTGAACCTCATCTACAAAGACACTCTGGAAAAAATGCAACTGGATACAACCCAGATCCAACATAGCTTCATCACTTTCAAGGAAATCATCCCCGGAAGAGAGGCACAATGTGAGGGGGAAATTACTCTCGACGTGGTCTTCGGCACTCCCAAGAACTATCGGTCCGAGGAGTTAACATTCCACGTCGTACCCTTCCGAAGTGGTTATCATGCCCTTCTAGGGCAGGAGGCATTTATAAAATTCCACGCCATACCTCATTACGGATACATGAAACTAAAAATGTCGGGCCCCAATGGAGTGATCACCGTCACCAGCAGTCCAGAGAGGGCACTAAGGGCCGAAAATAAAATGGCCTCACTCACCCTTGAGATGTTGGCAGAGGCCTTTGCAGCCGAAGAGCTGATGGCACTCCGGGCCATGGTCAACTCGGACGACGTCATTCTGGACAAGAGATCTAAATCGACATCATTCAAACTAGCTGATGAAATTGTTAAATTTCAAGTACACCCAACGGACACGAATAAAACGGCGTCCATTAGTGCACAGCTAGACCCAGAAATTGACGAAGCCCTTCGAAGCTTCCTTCGGGAAAATTGGGACATCTTCGCCTGGCATCCCAAGAAACTTAGCCGAACACAGCTTGAACATCATAAAAGGATTCAAGCCAGTCAAACAAGCACTTCGGCGATTCTCCAAGCCCAAGCGTCAAGCTATGGGGGAAGAACTGGCTAAGCTATTAGAAGCCGGATTCATTCATGAGATCAAACACCCTGAATGGTTGGCTAACCTAGTCATGGTGCCAAAAAAGGATAAGTCCCAGCGGCTTTGCATTGATTTCAAAGATGTTAACAAAGCCTGCCCCAAAGACCCATATCCACTGCCGCGCATCGACCAGATCATCGATGCCACGGCTGGACACGACTCTCTATGCTTCCTGGACACATATTCGGGGTATGATCAAATCAAAATGAAAGAATCCGACCAGGAAGCAACAACCTTTACAACACCCTACGGGCCGTTCTGCTTCAACACAATGCCGTTCGGATTAAAAAATGCCGGCGCAACATATCAACGCATGATTCAAACATGCCTGGAAAAACACATCGGCAAAACAGCCGAGGCCTACATCGACGACGTGGTTGTAAAAACCAGGGACGTTCGGCAGCTAGTGAAGGATCTCGGCGAAATATTTGCCAGCCTCCGAGTCTACCACATTAAGCTCAATCTGGAGAAGTGCGTCTTCGGGGTACCAACAGGCAAGCTGCTCGGATTCATCGTTTCCCATAGAGGAATCGAGGCCAATCCGGCTAAAATCCGTGCCTTGGCCGCGCTAGAAATCCCCACCGAACTCAAGCACGTTCAGAAACTCACCGGCTGCGTAGCCGCCCTCAGCCGATTCATCTATCGACTCGGGGAAAAAGCTTTACCGCTATACAGGCTACTAAAGCAAACAAAGAACTTTAAATGGACCAACGAGGCAGGGGACGCTCTAGAAGAAATTAAAAGGCTCCTCGCCACCAACCCCATACTGGCAACATCAAGAATAGGTGAGCCGATGTTGCTATACATCTTGGCAACAAACCAAGTTGTCAGTGCGGTCCTCGTAGTCGAACAAGACGATGAAGGCCACAAATTCCAGGTGCAGCGGCCTGTATACTATGTTTCCGAGGCATTGACCCCGTGTAAAACAAGGTACCCTCACTACCAGAAAATTGCCTATGCAGTTTTCATGGCATCTCGGAAGCTACGGCACTACTTTTAGGAGTGTTCTATCACCGTGGCATCCGAGGTCCCTCTGGACGACATTATCAACAATAGGGACGCAACTGGTTGTATCGCCAAGTGGGCAATTGAACTCCTCCCTTTCGAAATCACATTTCGCCCGTGCCGAGCTATTAAATCTCAGGTGTTGGCAGATTGCGTGGCCGAATGGATGGAGGACGAACTCCCTAGAGAGTATAGTACATATTCACATTGGACAACGTACTTCGACAGCTCCAAAATGCTGGCTGGGCTGGGGGCTGGGGTAGTTCTCACCTCACCCACAGGTGATAATATAAGGTGTGTCCTGCAAATTATATATGCGGACTCAAATAACGCGGCTGAATATGAGGCTTTGCTACATGGCCTGCGAATAGCAGTGTCTATGGGTGTCCAGCATCTGGAAGTCCGAGGTGACTCCAGCCTAGCAATATCACAAGTTAACGGTGAGTTCAACGCAAAGAACCCAAAAATGACAGCATACCGAAACGCCGTTCTGGCCATATCAGCCCGATTCAAAGGTCTGGAATTCCATCATATCCCACAAGATAGCAATCAGGCCGCCGATGTTCTCACCAGGATGGGCGCTAAGCGCGACCCAGTTCCTGAAAACATGTTTCTAGAACGGCTCTTTAAGCCGTCCGTGGCATGGCAAGATGGGAACACCGTGCTGGCTTCCCCGGACCCTGAAAAGGTCAACTCTCCGGTAGCCGAGAAGGATGATGGAATAGTTGGAGGCTCAACTATTAAAGAGACGTCCTCGGCTCATGAAGTCATGGCCGTTATCGCGCCATGGACCGAGCCCGTCCTTGGATATTTGCTCTGTAATGAGTTACCCGAGGACCAAATCGAAGTACGAAGAATAATTCACCGATCAAAGGCCTATCGGGTCCATGAAGGGGAGCTATATAAAAGAAGCGTCACTGGTATCCTCCAGAGGTGTATAGCCGAAGAGGAAGGGCGCAAACTCCTTGCTGAAATTCATTTCGGCATGAGCGGCCATCACGTCGCAGCTCGGGCCTTGGTCAGCAAGGCCTTCCAAGCTAGATTTTCTTGGCCTACCGCCAAGGAAGGCGCAAAAACTATGGTTCAGCGGTGCCCCGACTGCCAGGTTTTCACCAACCAAAGTCACATGCCCCCCACGGCTCTTTGGACCATTCCAATTACTTGGCCTTTTGCGGTCTGGGGGCTTGACATGGTTGGCCCTCTTAAACGAGGATCACATAAAAAGAAATACTTACTCGTCATGGTAGATAAATTCATAAAATGGATCAAGGCAAAGCCGGTGACTACAGCCGAGGCGGCGCCGGTCGTGGAATTCATCTCCGGCGTAGTACACCGTTACGGTGTTCCTCATAGCATAATCACAGATAATGGCACTAATTTTACCGCCAAAGAGGTCAAGGCGTGGTGCACTAAAATGGGCATTCAGCTCGACTATGCCTCCGTTTACCATCCCTAGACCAATGGACAGGTTGAACGTGCCAATGGAGTTGTTTTAAGTGGGATCAAGCCATGTCTAGTCCGCTCCTTAAAGGAGGCCGACTATCATTGAGTTGAGGAGCTCGACTCTGTATTATGGGGCTTACGCACCACGCCCAACCGATCCATAGGCTACACACCCTTTTTCATTGTGTATGGAGCCGAGGCCGTCTTACCATGTGATCTCATTCACGACGCCCCTAGAGTGCGTATGTATGAGGAGAGAGAGGCCGAGCTAGATCGGCAGGACAACCTCGATGCCCTCAAAGAGGAAAGGGATGTGGCTCGGGCACGTTCCACCTTCTACCAACAACAGGCATGGCGCTATCAGAGCAGGGAGGTCCGAACGAAGGCATTCAATAAATGTGACTTGGTCATGAGGTTCAATCCGGAGAAGCAGAAGCATAAGCTGTCCCCAAAATGGGAAGGACCGTTCATTATCGACCAAGTGCTCACCGGAGGAGCATATCATATCCAAGATCCCGAGGATAATAAGCTGGTGCCCAACCCTTAGAACGCGGCCCTACTGCGGCGCTTTTACGGTTAACTGCAGCCACCCCTACTTTACCTTTTCGGTCATTTTCCAGTTAGCATTTAATAGCTACATTTTTTCCTTTTTCATTAAGTTGTCAAAACTTCCTGCTAGTCGTGATTGGCCAAGCCAAAGTGATATAATTCCTTTGGACGCATATCATATGTACGGCATGTGCTATGCTGGGGGCTTTTTCGAAGCCGCATAAATTTCCAACGCACTCTCGGTGCCTCCTTCTAATAAAATCGTTGTACGCCTTTTATATGCATTGACTTGACTTAAGTTTTGGCCAAGCTGGGTTGCCTGGCTCCTGTGCTTACTCCCTACTTTCCCGATTGTTTGGCTAGGGGGTAAAGGGAGCACCTCTGTGATTGTTGCTGCCGGGTTAACCGAACTTGCACCTCAGACGGATGAAGCCAAAAGCTAGCGTTCTTAAGAATATAGTTGGTCGGCGGCGATGGAAGTAAAATTAATTGGTTTCACATCAGAAATCACTGGGGGCTTCGCGCTCTCCTCGGACATATGCTCCGACCTATTTCAAATAGGCAAACAAAACCACCCAGGAAAAGGAACCGATAGCGGGACTATTTTTCTTGGAAGATGTTTCTTACGCCTAGATGTAATATAACATACACACTAGTTCACTTTGTTTTTCAATCCCCATAGCCGGATTGCCTTGTTCTCCGAAATATCGGATCTGTATTCACCGATCCGAAGTAGGAAACACTCCTCGGCCAATGGTCGAGGAGGGAGAAGCCGAAGGCTGGCTAACAAAGTATGTATAACAGATGCGGTCGTAATAACATAAAAGTACATAGATACATAGAGTCATTACAAGTATTTTACATTTGATCAAGCTCGTCTATTAGCGACCTAAGGGAACAGTCCCGCTGAGAGAAGCGCGCGGCAGGCATGACATCGTCATAGACCAGGGAGGTCGGCACCTCTTTCCTGTCAGCACCGACTGGGCCAACTTCGGCAAGCCGCTCCATCTTTATGCCAGTGTAGCAGGTCTTGACCATCGCCCATGCCTCCCTCGCGCCCTCCCGACATGCCGATATCTTCCAGGCTTGTATTCGGCGCCGAGCCCCTTTGAGACGATTGGCGAGCTGGGGCATATCCTCGGGCACATTCTCTTCAGGCCATAGAGCCTTAAACGCGGCTTTCATAGTCTTCCGAGCTCGCTCAAGCACCTCGGTCAGCTCTTTCAATGCATCCTCGGATGGAGGGCTACTGTCTTCTTTCAGCCGGCCTGTCAGTAACACTACATGAAGCAACAATTAGCTCAGGACAGGTGTAAGTTCTTTTCTAAAAAAAAGAGGCAAGCAGTACACATCGGATATTTCTTCATCCACTTTCTTATCCTTCACCTCGGAAGAAGCCAGCTGAGCTTTGAGCCGGTTAATCTCATCGGCTTGCTGAGCATTCTTCACTTTCAGCTCACTTTTTTCCACCTTGCTCCGGGACAACACAAGATGCTCGGCTTGCCGTTGTGACTCAGAATACACCAGGTCCTCACAGGCTTGTCTCAGGTCTTTTTCCATCTGGCTGAGGACTGCCACTGCTATGAAATGTAAGGCAATTAGGCATGGACCTAGTATACTTTACAACAAAACACCATCAACCAGATGCACTTACTGTGCGCTTCTTTGGTGAAGGTTTTGACATGCGCAACTTCGGCCTGCGCGGCGCCTAGCTGTATTTTGGCTTGGGTCAGCTCCTCGGATAGGCTTGCGTTCTTCTCACGAGATGACTGCAAATTTTCAAAACAAGGTTTATCAAGCCTCTACATGGTCTCTCATGCCCATATTATGGCTTGGGGGCTACGGGCTCTTGAACTCATACTCTACGGCTAAGCGAATCCACCTGTCGGATGTACCATCCAACAAGTGTCTTGGGGGCTACTGCCTAATGCGACGGTCAGGTTATCGCAAGCTAAAAAAGAGAACTCAAAAAACAAGATTACCTGCAAGCCTTTGGACAAGACATCCACCGCCTTCTCAAAGACATTACGGGTCGCGCCGAGGTAGGCGTCCACCGAACTGAGGGTGTTGAACTCTTGGCTGGAAAAGAAGGGACTCCTTAGAGAAGCTCTTCGGCGCCTATGGTTCATTGCACTTTCAACCTCGGAGGTGGTCGCCGAGCAAGTCCCCGAGGTTACCAGTTGTGGTACCTTGGGAATACCCCCTGTGGCTGAGATCGGCTCCTCGTTTGCCCTCGGGGCCGAGGTATTTGCCCCTTCAGCTAATGGCACCTCGGCGGATGGCCTGCGCAGGAAAATACATCATTAGACTCGTAATCCTCGACCTCTAGAAGAGAGTGTTGCAAGTAGAAGTACCTGTTCAGGGGAGGAGTGTTGTGCTCTGCCTCCATAGCCACTTCCGGTTGTGGGACATCCTACGTGGCAATTGAAGGGCCCCTAGGGGGGCCGTACCACTGCGCGGGTGCTTTGAGCGTCGACCCTTAGGAAGAGGAGTCAGGGTGCTTGGAGTTCTGCGAGATGGAGCTCTCTTTCGAGAGGAGGTGGGGGGGGGGTTTACCGAGGAGGATGGGCGTGTCCCCGGCAGGTCAGGAATAATGGCCACCCTTGAGCCATCAA
This sequence comes from Elymus sibiricus, assembly GCA_039707655.1. NCBI lineage: Eukaryota > Viridiplantae > Streptophyta > Magnoliopsida > Poales > Poaceae > Elymus > Elymus sibiricus. The sequence continues at coordinate 136,129,577 of CM077670.1, forward strand.
GGCTCTCCTGATAAAAGGTACCCTCTTCATACAGGGTAGATATTTCTTCATCTTCGTGGGAGGCGGGATTGTCGTCACGACGATACTTAACCGGTTCGGGTGCCGGGCAGTCCAGGGCCTTGACCCAGCACCTCCACTTCTGTTCGGGTACAGCGAACAACCATTATGAAAGAACGAAAGTAAACTGCTCGGATGGACGAGGAAGTTTTAGAGTGAACTCACCGTTTCGGCAGGGTTATAACTATACAAGCCATCTATGAACTTCCACTTAGCGAAGTCCGTGACTTCTCCCTTGTATATGCCGGCCAGGGCTGCGCCAAAGGCCGCGTCATTTCGGAAGCTTTCCCGAATTGATTGGGTAGCGTTGTTGTCGCCGTTATACATACACAGTAGGTGCTGACGTTGCTGAAGAGGTTGGACTTTTCGGCTGATGGTCGTTGCCATCACATCTATGATGGTAAGGCCAGTGTTTGTCAGACACTTTACCTTAGCAGCCAAAGCGGCTACTTCAGTATCGTCTTTTTGGGCGGGGCTCTGCGGCCTCCAGCTGAACCGCTTCTTCGGAGGATCCGAAGTAAAGGTCGGGAGCCCGGGCCGAACTGGTTCATGCAGAGGGACGTCGTCCATATAGAACCATTCATACACCCACGTATCGGCATCTTCTCGAGGGGTGCCTGTGGGGTAGCCGGTCCCAGCTATGTGGCATACCTCGGCTACCCCTACCTCGTGTAACTTCCTGTCCCGGGAACAGGGCATAATGCAGAAGTACTTCCTCCACAGCCCGAAATGAGTCGCGCACCCGAGGTACATTTCGCAGAGGGCGGCATACCCCGTGATATGCAAGATTGAATTGGGAGTCAGGTGGTGGAGTTGGATCCCGTAAAACTCAAGCAGACCTCGGAGAAAGGGATGGATAGGAAAGCCCAGGCCGCGCAGAAGAAAAGCAACAAAGCACACCCGCTCGTCCCCGTGAGGGGTGGGGTGTCTATCAGCGTGTGCCTACCCATCCACGGATATTAAGTCTGGGCGGGTGGAGGCTAGATCGGAATCGGGCAAATAAGTTTGGGTGGAAAGTCGATTCAGCTGGAGATGCGTGACGGAGCACCTGCCCCAGTCGCCCTTGAGAGGACCATGGGGGCGCTTGGAAAAGCCAGCGTCGCTCGCCATTGCTGGAACTCTCGAGGTTAGACTCTGGGAGAGGGGATTTGCGATGAGAAGTGAAAGGGGAAGACCAAGATGCGCTTTGGGCGTAACTTTGGGCTAGGTTCCCGTTAATAAAGGCAAGGCGGAATGACGCTTCGACATCTAGCCGTAAAGTGGCTCGATTTCCAAGGCGTCGCGGCGCTCAGGACAATGCATGGTGGGGCCGAATCCAAAGAGACCTTACAGCCGAATTCAAATCACTAAGGGGAACTCGCCTATCAAGCCGAAGACTCCAAGCCAAAGTTATATGCCCAAAGATGATTGTCATCCTCGGCATTGAAGACTAGTTCGGGGGCTACTGACGGTGTCCTGGACTAGGGGGTCCTGGACTAGTCGGTCTAGTCCATGGGCCGGACTCAAGGCCCGTTGAAGAATAAGGACTCCGGAGGCCTCCAACCTGTAGAACCAGCATATCGGGCCTCACCGAAGACTTGGCGTGTACCCCAAGAATGTTAGATTCGGCATGTAATCCCTAGATGGTAACCGACCATGTGTAACCCTAGATACCCCTGGTGCCTATATAAGCCGGAGGGTTTAGTCCATAGAGACAGACGTATTCATCTTCACCCCTAGGGTTAGACCACAACTTATGATCTCGAGGTAGATCAACTCTGTACTTTGCTAGATTCTTCATATAAACAAGAGCAGGACCTAGGGTATTACCTCCTCAAAGAGGGCCCGAACCTGGATAAAACCTCATGTCCCCTGTCTCTTGTTACCCATCGATCCGATCTCACAGCTCGGGCCCTCTACCCGAGATCTGCCGGTTTTGACACCGACAACAACTTTCACATACTTTTGGCAACAATTTATATTATTTTTGGGACTAACATATTGAACCAGTGCCCAGTGCCAGTTCCTGTTATTTGCATGTTTTTTGTTTGGCAAAAAATCCATATCAAATGAACATACGCTATATAATTTTACGGAGATTTTTTTGGAATATATGTGATTTTTGGGAGGAAGAATCAACGCAAACGGAGGCCCACAGCCTCCACAAGGTAACAGGGCGCCACCAACCCCAGGGCGTGTGGGGTTGCCTTGTAGCCACCTCATAAGTTGGTTGGAGCTCTTCTTCGGCCGCAAGGAAGATTATATCAGGAAAAAAATCATGTTAAAATTTTAGCCCGATCGGAGTTACGGATCTCCGGATATATAAGAAACGGTTTTCGGCCAGAAACAGAGACGCAAAACAGAAGAGAAATACATATACATATATATATATATAGGACAAATTTTATCTACTACTGGTGGTAGTTACCACCACTTGAGTTTTGTATGTTGTATGTAGTATCTATCAAATCGGAGAGTATGTACGCGTAGTATGTAGTATATAAGAATGTTTAGGTAGTATATATACTACTTTTTTGGTAGTATGTATCGTATTTTGAGTATGCTCCTTTTCACGTACAAATATGTACGTATTCCGTAAATAAAATAAAAACCATGGGCCAACTTGCAATGTTTTCATGTAACTCACTTTGGAGTATCTTATATATAGTATATGAACATACTTACAATGATAAAGTAGTATATATACTACCACATGGTAGTATATGTGACATGTGGGGTAACTACCCCCAGATGGTAGGATGGATTTTCCCTATATATATATATATATATATATATATATATATATAGAGAGAGAGAGAGAGAGAGAGAGAGATCCAATCTCGGAGGGGCTCCTGCCCTCCGGGAGCCATGGCGGCCAAGGACCAGAGGGGAAACCCTCCTCCCATCTAGGGGGGAGGCCAAGCAAGAAGAAGAAGGAGGGGGCTCTCTCCCCCTCTCTCCCGGCGGCACCGGAACGCCCGCCGGGAGAACCATCGTGACGGCGATCTACTCCAACAACTCCTTCATCTTCCTCAACACCTCCATCACCTTCCCTCATCTATTTTCAGCGGTCCACTCTCCCGCAACCCGCTGTACCCCCTACTTGAACATGGTGCTTTATGCTTCATATTATTATCCAATGATGTGTTGCCATCCTATGATGCTTGAGTAGATTTTTGTTATCATATGGGTAATTTGTGAATTTCTATGATTGGTTTAAATTGCTTGTGGTTATGTTGCTGTCCTTTGGTGCCCATCATATGAGCGCACACGTGGATCACACTATAGGGTTAGTTGTATGTTGATAGGACTATGCATTGGACGGCAAGAGTGACGGAAACTTCTTCCTACCATGGAAATTGATTCATACGGGATTGAAGGGGGGCCAATATATCTTAATGCTATGGTTGGGTTTTACCTTCATGAACTTTAGTAGTTGCGGATGCTTCCTAATAGTTCCAATCATAAGTTCATAGAATTCCAAGTAAGGGATGAAATGCTAGCACTGGCCCCTCCCACATAAAAACATGCTATCGGTCTAGTTTAGCCAATTGCTTAGGGACAAATTCCGCAAATCCTGCCACCTCGCTATACTAACTTAATTCTAATTTTATTAAAACAACACCTAACTTTTATTTCACGTTCTTTATTATCTTGCAAACTTATCCTACTACACCTGCAAAGTACTTCTAGTTTTATTACTTGTTTCTAGGTAAAGCAAACATTGGTGTGCATAGAGTTGTATCGGTGGTCGATAGAACTTGAGAGAATATTAATTCTACCTTTAGCTCCTCGTTGGGTTCGACACTCTTACTTATCAAAAAAGGCTACAAACGATCCCCTATACTTGTGGGTAATCAAACTGCGACATGGGTGCCCGACCCATTCTTTCCTTCAGGAGTAGGAGGTTTAGTACTATTAGCCACCTCCTTAGCGAAGATGGCATCCGTATCCGATAACGTGGGGTTAACCACTTGCACGGGATCGGTGGGAGGTTTCATGTTCTCAAGGAAATTCTTTAGCATGGATTTGACCTCCTCCGTCATAGATGTCTTAAGCGAGGCCATAGCCTCATTTAAGTCATCTCGGGTGACGGTGTTCATCTCCACGGCCACGGGGATCTCCCCATCCCTATCCTCATCATCGTGCATATTCTTTAGGCGGTTAAGCCCTTAAAAAGAGATGAGGCTCTGATACCAATTGAAAGAATTGATATGGTTGACTAGAGGGGGGGTGAATAGGCAACTACCAAATTTTAGTTCTTTTTAACAAATTAGGCTTGACAATAAAGTAGGTTGTCTAGATATGAACTAGGTAGACAACCTATATGACAAGCACAATAACAAGCTAACAAGCAAGCACAAGACACAATATAGCTTGCACAAAGTAAAGGATAGAAATAACCACAAGTGGAGTCGGTGAAGGCGAGGATGTGTTACCGAAGTTCCTTCCCTTTAGGGGGAAGTACGTCTCCGTTGGAGCTGTGTGGAGGCACAATGCTCCCCCAAGAAGCCACTAGGGCCACCGTATTCTCCTCACGCCCTTGCACAATGCAAGATGTCGTGATTCCACTAGTGGTGCCCTTGAAGGCGGTGACCGAACCTTTATAAACAAGGTTGGGGTTCTCTCCACAACTTAATTGGAGGCTCTCAACACCACCACGAAGCTTCACCGCAATGGATTGTGGCTCTGAGGTGAGCTCTTCCGTCTAGGGTGCCCAAACACCAAAGAGGAACAAGATCTGCAAGGGATTAGTGGGGGGAATCAAATATCTCTTGGTGGAAGTGTAGATCGAGGCCTTCTCCTCCAAACCCTATAGCAGCGACAAGTTTCGTTGGCTAGGGAGAGAGATCGTGTGAAAATGAGCTTTAGGGCGACAATGGAGCTTGGGGGGATAAGAGGTGGTTCTTCTTGGGGAAGAAGACCCCCTTTATATAGTGGGGGCAAATCCAACCGTTATCTGCCCAGAGCCCGCACACAAGCGGTACTACCGCTCAAGGGAGCGGTACTACCGCTTGGGGCGGTAGTTCTAGGTGTAACGTGAGAGTACATAAGTACAGGAGCGGTAGTGCCGCCAGAGCGGTACTACCGTCCTCACCAGCGGTACTACTGCTAAGTGTCTCAGGACATAGAGAACTAGCTGTAGTAGAGGGTGGGTAGGACGGAAGTACCGCATCAAGCGGTACTACCACGCCCTACTACCGCTCTACTACCGTGGAGTGGAAATGGGTTACAAAAGCACTAAATTAGGCGGTAGTGAGTGCGGTAGTAAAAAACGGAAGTATCGCTCAAGCGGTACTACCGCCCTACTACCGCTCTACTACCGCTAATTCCTTCAGAGCTACAGAAGGGCTGCGGTAGTGGGGTAGTGATACATCTAATTTGCATCATGATTTCCTATGAATAATTATTATGTTTTTAAAAATTATTTCACGTTATGGTACAATTCTTATGCATTTTCTCTCCTATTTTGCAAGATTTACATGAAGAGGGATAATGCCGGCAGCTGGAATTCTGGACCTGAAAGGGGTGAAACACAGCTAGCTATTCTGCACAACTCCAAATGACCTGAAAATTTACGGAGATTTATTTTGGAATATATAAAAAATACTGGTGAAAGAATCAACAGAAGGGGGCCCACCAGGAAACCACAAGCCTGGGGCGCAGCCTACCCCCTGGGCGCGCCCCCTGGCTTGTGGGGCCCCTGGCAGGCCTCTGGCCCCCTCATTCCACTATATGAAGCCATTTGCCCTAGGAAAAAACAAAAGAAGACTTTCGGGACGAAGCGCCACCGTCTTGAGGCGGAGCCTGGGTAGGAGCTATTTTGCTCTCCGGCGGAGCGATTCCACCGGGGATACTTCCCTCCGGGAGGGGGAAATCGAAGCCATCGACATCACCAATGATCCCCTCATCATGGGAGGACCAATCTTCATCAACATCTTCACCAGCACCATCTCATCTCAAACCCTACTTCATCTCTTGTATTCAATCTTTGTCTCGGAACCTCAGATTGGTACCTGTGGGTTGCTAGTAGTGTTGATTACATCTTGTAGTTGATGCTAGTTGGTTTATTTGGTGGAAGATTATATGGTCAGATCCTTAATGCTATTCAATACCCCTCTGATCTTTAACATGAATATGATTTGTGATTAGTTACTTTTATTTTTGAGGACATGGGAGAAGTCTTGTCATAAGTAATCAAGTGAATTTGGTATTCGTTCGATATTTTGATGCTATGTATGTTGTGCTTCCTTTAGTGGTGTCGTGTGAACGTCGACTACATGACACTTCACCATCTTTGGGCCTAAGGGAAGGCATTGTGGAGTAGTAATTAGATGATGGGTTGCTAGAGTGACAGAAGCTTAAACCCTAGTTTATGCGCTATTCCGTAAGGGGCTGATTTGGATCCATATGTTTCATGCTATGGTTAGAGTTATCTTAATTCTTCTTTCGTAGTTGCGGATGCTTGCGAGAGGGGGTAATCATAAGTGGGAGACTTGTTCAAGTAAGAACAGCACCCAAGCATCGGTCCACCCACATATCAAATTATCAAAGTAGCGAACACGAATCAAACAAACATGATGAAAGTGACTAGATGAAATTCCCATGTGTCCTCGAGAACGCTTTGCTTATTATACAAGTTTGTTCCGGCTTGTCCTTTGCTACAAAAAGAATTGGCCACCTTGCTGCACTTTATTATACTTGTTACTTGTTACTTGTTACGAATTATCTTGCTATCAAAACTATCTGTTACCGCTACTTTCAGTACTTGCAGAGAATACCTTGCTGAAAACCGCATGTCATTTCCTTCTGCTCCTCATTGGGTTCGACACTCTTACTTATCGAAAGGACTACGATTGATCCCCTATACTTGTGGGTCATCAAGACTCTTTTCTGGCGCCGTTGCCGGGGAGTGAAGCGCCTTTGGTGAGTGGAATTTGGTAAGGAAACATTTATATTACGTGCTGACATTTATTGTCACTTGTCACTATGGAAAGTAATCCTTTGAGGGGCTTGTTCGGGATATCTTCACCTCGACCGGAAGCAATAAGAGTTGCTCCTCAACCTATTGAACCTACTGAAAATATTTATTATGAAATTCCTTCGGGTATGGTAGAGAAACTGCTAGCTAATCCTTATGCAGGAGATGGAACGGTACATCCTTATATGCACTTGATATATGTGGATGAAATTTGTGGATTCTTTAAGCTTGCAGGTTTATCCGGAGATGGGGTTAAGAAGAAAGTATTCCCTTTATCTTTGGAGGGAAAGGCATTGACATGGTATAGGCTATGTGATGATACTGAAACATGGGACTGGAACCGCTTGAAGCTGGAATTCCACCAGAAATTTTATCCTATGCATTTGGTTCATCGTGATTGGAATTATATATATAATTTTTGGCCTCGTGAAGGAGAAAGTATCGCTCAAGCTTGGGGGAGGCTTACGTATATGTTGCACACATGCCCCAATCATGAGCTCTCAAGAGAAATAATTCTTCAAAACTTTTATGCTCGGCTTTCTCATAATGATCAATCCATGCTCGATACTTCTTCTGCTGGTTCCTTTATGAAGAGAACTATTGAATTCAGATGGGATCTTCTGGAAAGAATTAAATGTAACTCTGAAGATTGGGAAATTGACAAAGGTAATGAGTCAGGTATAAATCTTGAGTTTCGTTGTGTTAAATCTTTTATGGAAACTGATGCTTTTCATAAGTTTAGTACTAAATATGGACTTGACTCTGAGATAGTAGCTACCTTTTGTGAATCTTTTGCTGCTCATGTTGATCTCCCTAAGGAGAAATGGTTTAAATATCATCCACCTATTGAGTTGAATAAAGAACCTGTTAGTGTTAAAGAAGAAACAATTGTTTACCATGTTGATCCAGTTGTGCCTACTGCTTATATTGAGATACCTCCTTTCCCTGTCAGGATTAAGGAACATGCTAAAGCTTCAACTGTGGTTAATAAGAGTAATATTAGAGCACCTAGACCTTCTGAACAAATTAAAGTTGAACCTAATATTGCAATGGTTAAAGATCTTTTGGTTGATAATATTGATGGACATGTCATATATTTCTGTAATGAAGCAACTAGAATTGCTAAGCCGTACACTAAAGATAAAAACAAACCTGTAATTGGCATGCCTGTTATTTCTATTAAAATTGGAGATCATTGCAATCATGGTTTATGTGATATTGGTGCTAGTGTGAGTGCTATTCCGTTTACTCTCTATCAAGAAGTCATGAATGATATTGCACCTGTTGAGATTGAAGATATTGATGTTACTATTAAGCTTGCAAATAGAGATACTATTTCACCACTTAGGATTGTTAGAGATGTTGAAGTCTTGTGTGGTAAGATCAAATATCCTACTGATTTTCTTGTTCTTGGATCACCACAAGATGATTTTTGTCCCATTATATTTGGTAGACCTTTCTTGAATACAGTTAATGCCAAGATTGATTGCACTAAAGAAATTGTCAGTGTTAATTTTGGTGAGATGTCTCATGAGTTTAATTTCTCTAAGTTTTGTAGATAACCTCATGATAAAGAATTACCTAATAAGGATGAAATTATTGGTCTTGCTTCTATTGTTGTGCCTCCTACTGATCCTTTAGAACAATATTTGCTAGACCATGAGAATGATATGAATATGAATGAAAGAAATGAAATAGATGAGCTATTCTTTAAACATGCACCTATCCTTAAACATAATTTGCTTGTTGAAACCTTGGGAGATCCACCTCTACCCAAGGGTGATCCTGTGTTTGAATTAAAGCAATTACCTGATACTCTTAAATATGCCTATCTTGATGAAAAGAAGATATATCCTGTTATTATTAGTGCTAACCTTTCAGAGCATGAAGAAAAGAGATTACTTAAAACTCTGAAGAAGCACTGTGCTGCTATTGGATATACTCTCGATGATCTTAAGGGCATTAGTCCCACCTTATGTCATCATAAAATTCATATGGAGCCAGACGCTAAACCCGTTGTTGATCATCAAAGAAGGCTGAATCCTAGAATGAAGGATGTGGTAAGAACTAAAATATTAAAGCTTCTGGAGGCAGGTATAATTTATCCCATAGCTGATAGTAGATGGGTAAGTCATGTTCATTGTGTTCCTAAGAAAGGAGGTATTACCGTTGTTCCTAATGATAAAAATGAACTTATCCCACAAAGAATTGTAACTGGTTATAGGATGGTAATTGATTTCAGGAAATTAAATAAAGCTACTAGGAAAGATCATTATCCCTTGCCTTTTATTGATCAAATGTTAGAAAGCTTATCTAAGCATACACACTTTTGCTTCCTAGATGGTTATTCTGGTTTCTCTCAAATACCTGTGTCACCTGAAGATCAAGAGAAAACCACCTTTACTTGTCCTTTTGGAACTTATGCTTATCGTCGTATGCCTTTTGGTTTATCTAATGCACCTGCTGTCGTGGTATTGAATCCAACAATAGAAAGGAGTAGTGTAAAGGAGCATGATCTATCGAGATGCATATGGGTGACACGGTGTTTTAGCGAGTTCGGGCCTCTCGCGGTGGAGATAACAACCCTACGTCGCATGCTCCGGAGAGGCTTTGTTTTCTCAGAGTATGAATCCGGAGATTACAATGTGTGAGAGAGAAAGAGGAGAACGGATCTCCATACCTGAGCTAAGTCCTGAGACTAATGGCGAGAGAGCCAAGGGAGAAGAATGAGGGCCCCTAAGTCTAGTGGTGGGGGGTGGCTTATATAGAGTGCGCCATCCCCTCACCTCTTATGTTACAAGGTGGAGCATCAATGCCATAATATCTGCCCATTACGAAACCGTCATGCTGACTATTGGTCTTCGTATGTCCGAGTGAAATCAGGTACTCCGAGTGGAATGAGTTCGTCGAGTGGAGTGCTATGCTCCGAGTGGTTGTTGCCGTCCGAGTGACTTTCAAGTTGCGGTACATCTGAACGGCGATTTGGCCTAGGGGCCCAGTACAAAGTGTACGGTGTCCATGGGTAGGGTCTTTAGGTCAGGCCTGTTACCCTACCCCCAATACATGTCCTCGTCATTAGCCCCTGAATCGGTCGAGGTTGAGCGGGTCGAGTCGAGGTGAATTCCCAGATGAGTCGAGTGCTACGGAGGCACTCATTAACTCCCTCTGGTCACCCGGCGGTCTTATCTCCACGTGTTGCCTTGACGGATTCTGGACTACATGGTGTCCGAGTGAAATGAGTCCTTCGCGTGTCGGGTGGCGGACCAGACCTGAGCGTTTTTGGAAGGGTTTTAAAGGTCGAGCAATTGAACTGCTGGATCCCGGATTTTGCGGGATTCAAAATCAGAGACGTGCGCGCGCAGATCGACGGAGACTGTGTGGAGAAACTTGGTGACAGTCATTCATCTCTCAGAAGAGGCTGACTCGTGATCTGAGTATGGAAGAGTCATTAAATCTGGGTAACAAGATTGACGCATGGACTGTTCTCTCGGAGAGATGCCATTCTTATCCCGGAGGAACGTCAATACAAGTCGGCTCTAGATCCAAACTTATGAATTTCACGCTTTGAGTCCTAGAAGAAGGCTCAAACGGGTCCGCAAAGGAGCGTTAAACTCACCTTATAGCAAATTTTTTTGAGTGATTTGGAGCCGGTCCTGTATCGAGTAACCGATTACTCGGAATTTCTTCGCTCCTGGGCACGGAACGTTTGCTTGAGTGAAGATACTCGGAATTTTGTTCTATGGGTGCGCGATCAGCGCACCCATAGGGTGTAGCCCCCGAGACTCTGACTGATTGCTGATAGTTGGTTGGAGTCTGTAAGATTTGTTGTACTCGAATGTTGTTGCTGGACTTGACCGAGCAGAATGTTTCTTTTTGGTTTCTCTTCCAGTGGGGGCATGCTGAGTGCACCCACTGGGTGTAATCCCCGAGCCTCTGTCGGACTAGATGAGTCTGGTAGAGGGTTTAAGTCTTTTGGTCTGGAACTGAATTAAACAGGTGAACACTCGTGCGCTCGGCACGGTAAATGACTTCAGCCTAGAACTGTGGCGGGTCTTCATGCATTCGGAATGGATCTTCGTGGGCTCGGCACGGTAAATAACTGCAATCTGGAGCTGAGTCAATCTGATGGATCTTCCTGCGCTTGGCACAGTAAATAAGTTCAGCCTGGAACTGGGTCAATCAGGTGAATCTTGTGCACTCAGCACGGTAAATAACTTTTAGTCTGAAATTGAGTCGATCGGATGGATCTTCATGCACTCGGCATAGTAAATAAATTTAGCCTGGAACTGGGTCAGTCAAGCAAATCTTCATGCACTTGGCACGGTAAATAAGTTCAGCCTGGAGCTGAATCAGTCGGACTGATCTTCGTGCACTCGGCACGGTAAATAAATTCAGCCTGGAACTGGGTCAAGCAGGCGAATCTTCGTGCATTCGGCACGATGAATGAATTTGGCCTCAAAACTGCCGACTGTAGAAAAAAGCTGGACACTCCAGGGAGTAATCGTTCCAGCAGTACTTCTTACATTGACCATTAGCTTTTGCTCTTGCTAACCAGACGATCGGGTTGGGACCGGGTTGGAGACGAAGAGTGAGCGTTAGCTATTGAGCATATTTTATGAAGAAGTAGAAAGCTGAGTGAGGAACATGCCGACTGTCGGCGCGCCCATAGGTTTAGCCCCCGAATCGGTTGAGGTTTTGTAGAATGAGTTTACTAAAAACTTGATTTGGCCCGAGCACTGCGGGGGCACTCGGCGCCTGTCGTCAAGCTATAGTCAACTACGATTTGAACAAAACTTCAACGGATTCTGGACTAGGTGCTTCCCGACTGATCGGGGTATGTTGACTGCGAGGAAAAACTTGGTGGCACTCGTATGTCTCCCGGGGGAGATAGACTAGTGGTCCGATGTGGACGTGCCATGACAACCCGAGTGGCGAGGCTAGCGCGTGGACTGACTCTCCGGAGAGAAGCCACTCATCATCCCGGGGGAACACCAGCACAGGCCATCTCCGAGTCCAAGTTTGTGAAACTGACGCCTTGGAGCCTAGAAGAAGGGCCAAGTGTATCCGTAGAGGAGCGCCGGTTTCACCCTTTTGCAGTCCTGAAGATGACTCCAGGTAATGATTCAGGCATTTGTCCGAGTGGACTGGGTGCTTCCCGACTGATCGGGGTATGTTGTCTGCGAGGAAAAACTTGGTGGCACTCGTATGTCTCCCGGAGGAGATAGACTAGTGGTCCAATGTGGACGTGCCATGAAAACCCGAGTCGCGAGGCTAGCGCGTGGACTGACTCTCCGGAGAGAAGCCACTCATCATCCCGGGGGAACACCAGCACAGGCCATCTCCGAGTCCAAGTTTGTGAAACTGACGCCTTGGAGCCTAGAAGAAGGGCCAAGTGTATCCGTAGAGGAGCGCCGGTTTCACCCTTTTGCAGTCCTGAAGATGACTCCAGGTAGTGATTTGGGGGATCATCCGAGTGGACGCTGGTACCCATATAGATCTTCGGCAGACCGAGCAAGTATGTTCAGAAAAATATTCCTGACATGATCAACATGTTAATCAAATGGGGCGTAAATCCCCGAGGGTGGCATAGCCCTCGGCTGTGGCGTAGCCCCCGAGTGATGCTCGAAAGAGGTAAGCTCGCTACAGAGTGCGATATGAGGTTGGATCATATGAGTAACTTAGCTGTTTCCGCGTTGGGGATGTGGTCGAAGTCGTTGAAGCCATGACACGGCGAAAAACGGTCCTCGGAGGAGTCAGTCAGATGCTTTCGAAGCTGATGTAGCGATGAGGTCGGTGTAGCGCGGTTGCGGTGCAACAATACCGGCACGGCGACTGAGCCTGAGTAGCGACGAAGACGGCGCGCAGAGCGTCTGAGTGATCATGTAACTTGTCGAAGTGGCGGATTCGACTGCACTCGTTGAAGTGAAGGATCCGACTGTCTCACGGCGCGCGAGCGGCCGAGTGGTGAAGACATGCCCAACCGAGTGGCGGCGCATAGTGTGGCCGAGTGGGAAAGTTGATGTTGACGTGCCCAACCGAGCGGCGACGTACGGGGCGGCCGAGTGGTGAAGACGCGTCCATCCGAGTGGCGACGTGCAGGGCGGCCGAGTCGGTCAAGTTGATGAAGATGTGCCCAACCGAGTGGAGACGCATGGGGCGGCCGAGTGGTGAGGACGTGTCCGACCGATGGCGACGCGCGGGGCGGCCGAGTGGTGAGGACGTGTCCAACCGGGTGGCGACGCGCAGGGCGGCCGAGTGGTGAGGACGTGTCCGACCGATGGCGACGCGCAGGGCGGCCGAGTGGTGAGGACGTGTCCGACCGGTGGCGACGCGCAGGGCGGCCGAGTGGTGAGGACGTGTCCGACCGGTGGCGACGCGCAGGGCGGCCGAGTGGTGAGGACGTGTCCGACCGATGGCGACGCGCAGGGCGGCCGAGTGGTGAGGACGTGTCCGACCGGTGGCGACGCGCAGGGCGGCCGAGTGGTGAGGACGTGTCCGACCGATGGCGACGCGCGGGGCGTCCGAGTGATCATGACTTGTCGAAGTGGCGGATCCGACTGCACTCGTTGAAGTGAAGGATCCGACTGGCGAAGAAGTACTAGACCACTCAGGAAAGTGTGATTCCGAATGAGTTGCAGCCCCCGAGTGCGGCGTAGCCCCCGAGCGCACTATAGGCTCCGACGGCGGACCTGTCGGAATACGAGAAATATAGTATTGAATGGGTAAATTGTAATTCATCGAGTCGGACTCGGGTAAAGGTGAGGAGCAGCTCCCGAGTGATGCTCGAAAGAGGCAAACTCGCAAAGGAATGAAGTATGCAGTTTAATTATAAAAGGGACTTATCTGTCTCATGCCCAACGTGACGACGAGGTCTATGTCGTTGACACGATGAAGAGGACTCCACGGAGGGGTCGGCCGGATGTGTCCGAAGTCAACAGAGCGACGAGGTCGGTGTTGCACTGCATTAGGATCGGTGTGGTGACCGAGTCCGAGTAGCAATGAAGTTGGTGCACAGAGCCGCCGAGTGATAGTGTAACTTGTGTATGAAAAATAGCACAAACCAACGTAAAAATTTCTCGAAGTAATTTGATGTGTGCTGAAATGATTTGTGTAAATAAAACCCATAGACACCCGCTGGGTGTGCAAGGGGCTTGCTTGGTTCGGAACCGGCAAGAGTCTAAAAGAGCGAAGGATCTGATCGAATTTGTCGAAGTGAAGGATCCGACTAAACTCGTTGGAGTATTGGACCCAAATGAGGCGGAAGCGTAGTGTTCCGACATGAAAATAAACAACCGAGCATAGAGGTACACTCGGCGGCCTGGCCTCCGAGTGAACGTCAAGTGGGGATTACAGGACGCTCGGGAACACGAAAATAGCTATTTGATAGAATGCAGTGTGTGAAGAATGACTTAGCTGTCTGATGGCGCACGGGCGCCCGAGTGGGCATGTTGATGAAGACGCGCCCAACCGAGTGGCGGCTCGCGAGATGGCCGAGTGATGTAGATGTGTCTCACCGAATGGCGACGCGCGAGGCGGCCGAGTGGTGAAGATGTATCTCACCGAGTGGCAACGCGCGGGGCAGCCGAGTGGTGAAGTTGTATCTCACCGAGTGACGACGCGCAGGGCGGCTGAGTGGTGAAGTTGTGTCTCACCGAGTGGCAACCCGCGGGGCGACCGAGTGGTGAAGATGTGTCACACCGGATGGCGACGCGCGGGGCGGCCGAGTGGTGAAGAGGTGTCTCACCGAGTGGCGACGCGCGGGGCGGCCGAGTGGTGAAGACGTGTTCAGCCGAATGGCGATGCGCAGGGCGGCCAAGTGGTGAAGACCTATCCAACCGAGTGGCGATGCGCGGGGCAGCCGTGTGGTGAAGACATGTCCAACCGAGTGGCGACGCGCGGGGCAGCCAAGTGATGAAGATATGTTTGAGTGATGAAGACATGTCCCGCCAAGTGGCGACGCACGGGGCGGCCAAATGCCCGGACGTTTAGTTGTCCGAGAAAACCTGCACATTGCTTGTCCGTGTGCAGTATTCATCCGAATGATGCTGGACGTTTAGTTGTCCGTATGTAAAATGTATGCGGATGAAATATGAAAAAATACTTAGCTTGTCGGGCAAGCCGATGAACACGTGTCCTCCGAATGGCGACGCACGGGGCGGCCGAGTGGTGAAAACGCGTACAGCTGAGTGTCGACGCGCGGGCGGCCGACTGGTGAAGACGCGTACAGCTGAGTGTCGACGCGCAGGCGGCCGACTGGTGAAGACGCGTATAGCTGAGTGACGACGCGCGGGCGGCCGAGAGGTGAGGAGGTGTCCAGCCAAGTGGCGACGCACGGGGCGGCCGAGTTGTGTGGACGTGTCCGAACGAGTGGTGACGCACGGGGCGACCGAGTGATGAAGACGTGCCCAACCGAATGACGACGCGCGGGGCGGCCGAGTTGTGTGGACGTGTCCGAACGAGTGGCGACGCGCGGGGCGACCAAGTGATGAAGACGTGCCCAACCGAATGGCGACGCGCGGGGCGACCGAGTGGTGAAGGCGTGCCCAACCGAATGGCGACGCGCGGGGCGGCCGAGTGGTGAAGGCGAGTCCAACCGATGGCGACGCGCGGGGCCGCCGAGTCGGTCAAGTTGATGAAGATGTGCCCAGCCGAATGGCGAAGTGTGTCGTGGGTGCAAGTCTGACAGTAGTGTGTGGGGTAGGAATGAGAGGGCAGAGCCTAGCTACGATGCAGGTGTTACACTTGGATTTACGAGTTCAGGCCCCTCAGCGGTGGAGGTAATAGCCCTACGTCTCGGTGCTCTGGAGCTGTATTGCTTGAGTGTATGATTACAACAGGTTGTGAACCCTTGGAATGGAGCAGGGGGCGGCTTATATAGTCTCGCCAGCCCTCCCATGAACGCCAGCCATTACAGAGAGTTAAGAGGGGTATAAGTGCGCCAGGTAATGGGCATATTGATGACAATTAATACAGGCGAACGTGCGTCCCGACCGTTGCGCTCCTGGGGTCTCCTGGTCTTCTCTGGTCGAGTGACTGTCAGGTATTCCGAGTGAAATAGCTGGTCGAGTGGATTCCTGCTACCGAGTGGTTTATTGGACTCCGAGTGAATGTCAGTCTACGGACTCCGAGTGGATTATTGGACTCCGAGTGGATTATTGGACTCCGAGTGAATGTCAGTCTCCGGAACTCTTGGTTGCTGATCTGGCCCTGGGGCCCAGTATAAGGCGTGCGGAGTCCTAGGGTAGGGTCTGTAGGTCAGGCCTGTTACCCTATCCCTGGTACATGCCCTCGTCATTAGCCCCCGAATCGGTTAAGGTTAGGCGGGTCGAGTCAAGGCGGATTCCCAGGCGAGTTGAGCGCTACGGAGGCGCTCAAGAACTCTTACTGGTCGTTAGACGCCCTTGTCTTCGGGCGGCACCTTGACGGATTCTGGACCATGTGTCGTCCGAGTGAAATGAGTAGTCTCCATCCGAATGAAATGAGTAGCCTCCATCCGAGTGGAACGAGTAGCCTCTATCCGAGTGAAATGAGTGGTCTCCATCCGAATGAAATGAGTAGCCTCTATCCGAGTGGAACGAGTAGCCTCTATCCGAGTGAAACGAATGGTCTCCATCCGAATGAAATGAGTGGCCTCTATCCGAGTGGAACGAGTAGCCTCTATCCGAGTGAAACGAGTGGTCTCCATCCGAATGAAATGAGTAATCACGCGTCGGGCGACAGATCAGCTTCGAGCGTTTATGGAATGTCTTCATCCGATTGAATTGTGAACTGCGACTGATTATGTCGAGTGAACGTTGCGCTTGCAGATGTCATCCATGTCGGGGGCGACGATGAAGAGCCGTCGCGGAAGGATGCCGAGAAGGGGACCGCAGCTCCGACTGCTTCTCAGTCTACCACATGGAAGACGCCGCCGAGCAAAACGCCTCAAGTTCCCCTTGCACCTGCCGTAACCGTGCCTCTGGGGCAGGGTTCTTCTCAGGCTGGAGCTGGTTCTGCTGCGGCTCCGTCGACTGCTCTGGCTTCGGTTCCGCCTCCTCCCGTCAATATCTTCAGTCTGTACAAGGTACCGGAGGACCAAACTGGAGCTAGCAAGGAGGCGATGATCCAGGCGGAACTGATGACCCAACGGCTCAAGGAGATGTGCGCAGCTGGGAAGCTGGCGTACGATGCCAGTGCCGCTCTCTAGGAGAACGTTCGAGTAAGTGCTCTTGTCAGTCGATCTCCAAGTCGTTTTTCTTCAGTAGGAATTTCAGTCGGAAAATATCCGGTACACCCACTGGGTGTTTTTTGTTTGGTCGTCACTCGGAATGGGCGGACCGTTCCGAGTGGATACCGCTCCAGTGGGGGCACGCTGAGTGCACCCATAGGGTGTAGTCCCCGAGACTGACGTCGGCCGCGGGTGGTCGGCGGGAGTCTTAGAACCTTTTGTCTCTTTTTTTTTGTTCGGCCATCACTCGGATCGGGCGGACCGTTCTGAGTGGATACCGTTCCAGTGGGGGAACGCTGAGTGCACCCATTGGGTGTAGTCCCCGAGACTGCCGTCGACCGCGGGCAGTCGGCGGGAGTCTTAGAACTTAGAATCTGATACTGGTCAAACTTGTTCCTCCCAGGAGAACTGGTCTTTGGAGTCTGAAACGGGTTTTAACTTAGGAGAAAGCTGGTTCGCAGCCAAGTCCCCGAGTGAGAGGGATGCTCGTCACTCGGAGTAGGTTTTTCACTTGGGCGAAAGCTGGTTCGCAGCCAAGTCTCCGAGTGAGAGGGATGCTCGTCACTCGGAGTAGGTTTTTCACTTGGGCGAAAGCTGGTTCGCAACCAAGCCTCCGAGTGAGAGGGATGCTCGTCGCTCGGAGTAGGTTTTTAACTTGGGCGGAGCTGATTCGCAGCCAAGCCCCCGAGTGAGAGGGATGCTCTTCACTCGGAGTAGCGTTTTAACTCGGGCGAAGCGGATTCGCAGCCAAGCCCCCGAGTGAGAGGGATGCTCTTCACTCGGAGTAGCGTTTTAACTCGGGCGAAGCGGATTCATAGCCAAGCCCCCGAGTGAGAGGGATGCTCTTCACTCGGAGTAGCGTTTTAACTCGGGCGAAGCGGATTCGCAGCCAAGCCCCCGAGTGAGAGGGATGCTCTTCACTCGGAGTAGCGTTTTAACTCGGGCGAAGCGGATTCGCAGCCAAGCCTTCGAGTGAGAGGGATGCTCTTCACTCGGAGTAGCGTTTTAACTAGGGCGAAGCGGATTCGCAGCCAAGTGTTGGGGAACGTTGCATGGGAAACAAAAATTTTCCTACGCACACGCAAGATCTATCCATGGTGATGAGCATCTACGAGAGGGAGAGTGAATCTACATACCCTTGTAGATCGCTAAGCGGAAGCGTTAATAAACGCGGTTGATGTAGTCGAACGTCTTCGCGATCCAAATCGCCGAGCGTCCCGCGATCCAATCACGATCCTTCCGATCTAGTGCCGAACGGACGGCACCTCCGCGTTCAACACACGTACGGCTTGATGACGCCTTCACCTCCTCGATCCAGCGAGCGATGGTGAAGTAGTGGTTGAGTTCCAGCAGCACGACGGCGTGGTGATGGTGGTGAGGAACAATCTCTGCAGGGCTTCGCCAAGCACTACGGAGATTATGACGGAGGAACTAGAGGGCTAGGGTTGCCGGCACACGGCTTGGGAAATCCTGATGTATCCCGTGTGCTAGCCCTGCCCCTCTATTTATATGTTGAGCCTTGGGGTCTAAACTTGGAGTAAAAGCCTCCTCCGGGTCGGTTTTGCCCGCACAAGGTCGGTTTGGCCCGCAGGGAAAGAGTCCAACTCGGATCCCTGCCGAACCGTGCACAGCCGCGCACAAGCGGTAGTACCGCTTCACACAAGCGGTAGTACCGCTCGGGCGGTAGTACCGCTTCACACAAGCGGTAGTACCGCTCAGGCGGTAGTACCGCTTCACCAAGCGGTAGTACCGCTTACGCGGCAGCAAAACTACTTTTGCACTTTCCAATACCTTGTGGGCTTTATCCCTTTGGCTCATATAAAGTGTTGCTGCACCCGAACACTTCGGTAAACATCCGGAACCCCTTCCGGTGAACTCCGGAACCCTTCCAGAGATCAAAACACTATTATCACATATATCAATCTTTACCTCCGGACTATTCCGGAGATCCTCGTCATGTCCGGGATCTTATCCGGGACTCCGAACAACTTTCGGTCACCAACATAATAACTCAATTATACTAATCGTCACCAAACGTTAAGTGTGTAGACCCTGCGGGTTCGAGAACTATGTAGACATGACCGAGACACCTCTACGGCCAATAACCAATAGCGGGACCTGGATGCCCATATTGGCTCCTACATATTCTACGAAGATCTTTATCGGTCGAACCTCTATGTCAAGGATTCAGTTAATCCCGTATGCTGTTCCCTTTGTTCTTCGGTATGTTACTTGCCCGAGATTCGATCGTCGGTATCACTATACCTAGTTCAATCTCGTTACCGGCAAGTCTCTTTACTCGTTCCGTAATACAAGATCTCGTGGCTAACACTTTAGTCACATTGCTTGCAAGGCTCATTGTGATGTTGTATTACCGAGTGGGCCCTGAGATACCTCTCCGTCATACGGAGTAACAAATCCCAGTCTTGATCCATGCCAACCCAACAGACACCCTCGGAGATACCTGTAGAGCACCTTTATAGTCACCCAGTTACGTTGCGACGTTTGATACACACAAGGTATTCCTCCGGTGTTAGTGAGTTGCATGATCTCATGGTCAAAGGAACAGATACTTGACATGCAGAAAACAATAGCAATAAACTGACACGATCATATGCTACGTTTACAGTTTGGGTCTTGTCCATCACATCATTCTCCTAATGATGTGATCCCGTTATCAAATGACATCTCATGTCAATGGCTAGGAAACCTTAACCATCTTTGATCAACGAGCTAGTCAACTAGAGGCTTACTAGGGACACAGTGTTGTCTATGTACCCACACATGTATTTGAGTTTCCAATCAATACAATTATAGCATGGATAATAAACGATTATCATGAACAAGGAAATATAATAATAACCAATTTATTATTGCCTCTAGGGCATATTTCCAACAGTCTCCCACTTGCACTAGAGTCAATAATCTAGTTCACATCACTATGTGATTTACATTGTAATGAATCGAACACCCATGCAGTTCTGGTGTTGTTCATGTTTAGCCCTTGGAAGAGGTTTAGTCATCGGATCTGCAACATTTAGATCCGTGTGTACTTTGCAAATATTTATGTCGTCCTCCTTGATGTAATCGCGGATGGAATTGAAACGTCGCTTTATGTGTCTGGTCCTCTTGTGAAATCTTGGTTCCTTGGCTAGAGCAATGGCACCAGTATTATCACAAAACAGAGTCATTGGGTTAAGTGCACTAGGCACTACTCCAAGATCTGTCATGAACTCCTTCATCCAGACACCTTCCTTCGCCGCCTCCGAGGCTGCGATGTACTCCGCTTCGCATGTAGAATCAGCTACCACGCTTTGCTTGGAACTGCACCAGCTAACCGCACCCCCATTAAGAATAAATACGTATCCGGTTTGCGACTTAGAGTCATCCGGATCAGTGTCAAAGCTTGCATCGACGTAACCCTTTACGACGAGCTCTTGATCACCTCCATAAACGAGAAACATGTCCTTAGTCCTTTTCAGGTACTTCAGGATATTCTTGACCGCCGTCCAGTGTTCCATTCCTGGATCACTTTGAAACCTTCCGACCATACTTATGGCAAGGCTGACATCGGGTCTTGTGCACAGCATTGCATACATGATAGAGCCTATGGTTGAAGCATAGGGGATGACACTCATCTTTTCTCTATCTTCTGCAGTCACTGGGCATTGAGTCTTACTCAACTTCACACCTTGCAAAACAGGCAAGAACCCCTTCTTGGACTGATCCATTTTGAACTTCTTCAAAATCTTATCAAGGTATGTGCTTTGTGAAAGTCCTATTAAGCGTCTCGATCTATCTCTATAGATCTTGATGCCTAATATGAAAGCAGCTTCTCCTAGGTCCTTCATTGAAAAACTCTTGTTCAAATATTCCTTTACGCTTTCCAGCATTTCTATATTGTTTCCAATCAGCAATATGTCATCCACATATAATATTAGAAACGCTATAGAGCTCCCACTCACTTTCTTGTAAATACAAGCTTCTCCGTAAACTTGTATAAACTCGAACGCTTTGATCACCTCATCAAAACGAAGATTCCAACTCCGAGATGCTTGCACCAGTCCATAAATGGATCGCTGGAGTTTGCAAACTTTGTCAGCATTCTCTGGATCGACAAAACCTTCTGGTTGCATCATATACAACTCTTCCTTAAGGAAACCGTTAAGGAACGCTGTTTTGACATCCATCTGCCAAATTTCATAATCGAAAAAGGCAGCTATTGCTAACATGATTCTGACGGATTTAAGCATCGCTACGGGTGAGAAGGTCTCATCGTAGTCAACTCCTTGAACTTGTGAAAAACCCTTTGCCACAAGTCGAGCTTTATAGACGGTGATATTACCGTCCGCGTCCGTCTTCCTCTTAAAGATCCATTTGTTCTGAATGGCCTTACGCCCTTCAGGTAATACTTCCAAAGTCCATACTTTGTTTTCATACATGGATCCCATCTCGGATTTCATGGCCTCTAACCACTTCTCGGAATCCGGGCCCATCATCGCTTCTCCATAGCTCGTAGGTTCATCGTTGTCTAACAACATGACCTCTAAGACAGGGTTGCCGTACCACTCGGGAGCAGTACGCGTCCTTGTCGACCTACGAGGTTCGATAGCAACTTGATCCAAAGCTTCATGATCATCATCATTAACTTCCTCTTCAGCTAATGTAGGCTCCACAGAAACAATTTTCTGCGCTGCGCTACTCTCAGGTTGAAGTAAAGGTTCAACAACCTCATCAAGTTCTATCTTCCTCCCACTCAATTCTTTCGAGAGAAACTCTTTCTCAAGAAATGTTCCGTTTTTAGCGACAAACACTTTGCCTTCGGATCTGAGGTAGAAGGTATACCCAACTGTCTCTTTTGGGTATCCTATGAAGACGCATTTCTCCGCTTTGGGTTCCAGCTTTTCAGGCTGAAGCTTTTTGACATAAGCATCACATCCCCAAACTTTAAGAAACGACAGCTTTGGCTTCTTGCCAAACCAAAGTTCATATGGCGTCGTCTCAACGGATTTCGATGGTGCCCTATTTAAAGTGAATGCAGCTGTCTCTAATGCATAACCCCAAAACGATAGTGGCAAATCGGCAAGAGACATCATAGATCGCACCATATCCAATAAGGTTCGATTACGACGTTCGGACACACCATTACGCTGTGGTGTTCCAGGCGGTGTTAATTGTGAAACAATTCCACACTGTCTTAAGTGACTGCCAAACTCATAACTCAGATATTCTCCTCCTCGATCAGATCGTAGGAATTTAATCTTCTTGTTACGATGATTCTCAACTTCACTCTGAAATTGTTTGAACTTTTCAAATGTTTCAGACTTGTGTTTCATTAAGTAAATATACCCATATCTACTTAAGTCATCAGTGAAGGTGAGAAAGTAACGATAACCACCGCGCGCCTCAATACTCATCGGACCGCACACATCAGTATGTATGATTTCCAATAAGTCACTTGCCCGTTCCATTATTCCAGAGAACGGCGTTTTAGTCATCTTGCCCATGAGGCATGGCTCACATGTGTCAAGTGATTCAAAATCAAGTGACTCCAAAAGTCCATCAGCATGGAGCTTCCTCATGCGTTTTACGCCAATATGACCTAAACGGCAGTGCCACAAGAAAGTGGTATTATCATTATCAATTCTACATCTTTTGGCATCAATGTTATGAACATGTGTATCATTACTATCGAGATTCAATAAGAATAAACCCCTCACATCGGGTGCATGACCATAAAAGATATTACTCATATAAATAGAACAACCATTATTCTCTGATTTAAATGAGTAACCGTCTCGCAATAAACAAGATCCAGATATAATGTTCATGCTTAACGCAGGCACCAAATAACACTTATTTAGGTTCATCACTAATCCCGACGGTAATCGAAGAGCGAGCGTGCCGACGGCGATCACATCAACCTTGGAACCATTTCCCACGCGCATCGTCACTTCGTCCTTTGCCAGCCTCCGTCTATTCCGCAGTTCCTGTTTTGAGTTGCAAACATGAGCAACCGCACCGGTATCAAATACCCAGGCACTACAACGAGAGTTGGTAAGGTACACATCAATAACATGTATATCATATATACCTTGTTTGTTGTTGGCCGCCTTCTTGTCAGCCAAATACTTGGGGCAATTCCGCTTCCAGTGTCCAGTTCCCTTGCAATGAAAACACACAGTTTCTGGTTTGGGTCCAGCCTTGGGTTTCTTCACGAGAGGAGCAACTGCTTTGCCACTCTGCTTGGAGTTACCCTTCTTACCCTTGCCATTTTTCTTGAAACTAGTGGTTTTATTGACCATCAACACTTGATGCTCCTTCTGAATTTCAGACTCAGCGGCTTTCAGCATCGCAAACAGCTCGGCGACTGACTTGTTCATCCCGTGCATGTTATAGTTCAACACGAAGCTCTTGTAGCTAGGTGGCAATGATTGAAGAACTCTGTCAGTGATAGCCTCTGGCGGAAGGGGCATCCCTAACTCAGCCAGACGGGTGGAGTACCCAGACATTCTGAGCACGTGATCACTGATAGACCCGTTCTCCTCCATCTTGCAAGCATAGAACTTATCGGAGATCTCATATCTCTCGATCCGGGCATTCTTCTGAAAGATAAACTTCAACTCCTGGAACATCTCATATGCTCCATGACGTTCAAAACGTCTTTGAAGTCCCGGTTCTAAGCCATACAACATTGCACATTGAACTATTGAGTAATCATCAGAACGAGCCTGCCAGGCGTTCACAACGTCTAGAGACTCAACTGGAGCGGGTGGATCACCAAGCGGTGCATCAAGGACATAAGCCTTCTGGGAAGCCGTAAGGATAATCCTTAGATTACGGGCCCAGTCCACAAAGTTACTTCCATCATCTTTCAACTTAGCTTTCTCTAGGAACGCATTAAAATTCAGGGGTGCTACTGCGCGAGCCATGATCTACAACATAAATATAGCAAAGACAACTTAGACTATTGTTCTTAGATAATGAGTTTAGTTAATCATATTTTTAAAAACTCCCACTCAAATTGACATCCCTCCGATCATTCGAGTGTAACATGATCCAAATCCACCAACTCAAGTCCGATCATCACGTGAGTTGAGGTGGTTTCAATGGTGAACATCTTCATGTTGATCATATCTACTATATGACTCATGTTCGACCTTTCGGTCTCTTGTGTTCCGAGGCCATGTCTGTACATGCTAGGCTCGTCAAGTTTAACCCGAGTGTTCCGCACGTGTAACATGGCTTACACCCGTTGTATGTGAACGTAGAGTCTATCACACCCGATCATCACGGCGTGTCTCGAAACGACGAACTTTCGCAACGGTGCACACTTGGGGAGAACACAATTTATCTTGAAATTTAAGTGAGGGATCACCTTATAATGCTACCGTCGTCCTAAGCAAAATAAGATGCATAAAAGGATTAACATCACATGCAAATCATAAGTGACATGATATGGCCATGAACTTGTGCTTTTGATCTCCATCTCCAAAGCACCGGCATGATCTCCATCGTCACCGGCATGACACCATGATCTCCATCATCTTGATCTCCATCAACGTGTCGCCATAAGGTTGTCGCGCCGACTGTTGCTTCCACGACTATAGCTAACGTTTAGCGATAAAGTAAAGCATTACATAGCGCTTAATGATTGACACGCAGGTCATACAATAATTAAAGACAACTCTATGGCTCCTGCCAGTTGCCGTACTCATCGACATGCAAGTCGTGATATTCTATACATCACATGATCATCTCATACATCACATATATCACATCATGTAATTGGCCATATCACATCACAACATACCCTGCAAAAACAAGTTAGACGACCTCTAATTGTTGTTGCAAATTTTACGTGGCTGCTACGGGTTTGCAAGAACCGTTCTTACCTACGCAAAACCACAACGTGGTGTAGTGATTGCTTTTTGATCTTCTAAAAGAACCCTCTTCATTGAACCGATTCAACTAAAGTGAGAGAGACAGACACCCGCCAGTCACCTTTATGCAACAAGTGCACGCAGCGGTGAAACCAGTCTCGCGTAAGCGTACGCGTAATGTCGGTCCGGGCCGCTTCATCTCACAATACCGCGGAATCAAGTATCAACTAGTAACGGCAAGCAATATGTATACACCCACGCCCACAACTCGTTTGTGTTCTACTCGAGATCTCATCTACGCATAGACCTAGCTCAGATGCCACTGTTGGGGAACGTTGCATGGGAAACAAAAATTTTCCTACGCACACGCAAGATCTATCCATGGTGATGAGCATCTACGAGAGGGAGAGTGAATCTACATACCCTTGTAGATCGCTAAGCGGAAGCGTTAATAAACGCGGTTGATGTAGTCGAACGTCTTCGCGATCCAAATCGCCGAGCGTCCCGCGATCCAATCACGATCCTTCCGATCTAGTGCCGAACGGACGGCACCTCCGCGTTCAACACACGTACGGCTTGATGACGCCTTCACCTCCTCGATCCAGCGAGCGATGGTGAAGTAGTGGTTGAGTTCCAGCAGCACGACGGCGTGGTGATGGTGGTGAGGAACAATCTCTGCAGGGCTTCGCCAAGCACTACGGAGATTATGACGGAGGAACTAGAGGGCTAGGGTTGCCGGCACACGGCTTGGGAAATCCTGATGTATCCCGTGTGCTAGCCCTGCCCCTCTATTTATATGTTGAGCCTTGGGGTCTAAACTTGGAGTAAAAGCCTCCTCCGGGTCGGTTTTGCCCGCACAAGGTCGGTTTGGCCCGCAGGGAAAGAGTCCAACTCGGATCCCTGCCGAACCGTGCACAGCCGCGCACAAGCGGTAGTACCGCTTCACACAAGCGGTAGTACCGCTCGGGCGGTAGTACCGCTTCACACAAGCGGTAGTACCGCTCAGGCGGTAGTACCGCTTCACCAAGCGGTAGTACCGCTTACGCGGCAGCAAAACTACTTTTGCACTTTCCAATACCTTGTGGGCTTTATCCCTTTGGCTCATATAAAGTGTTGCTGCACCCGAACACTTCGGTAAACATCCGGAACCCCTTCCGGTGAACTCCGGAACCCTTCCAGAGATCAAAACACTATTATCACATATATCAATCTTTACCTCCGGACTATTCCGGAGATCCTCGTCATGTCCGGGATCTTATCCGGGACTCCGAACAACTTTCGGTCACCAACATAATAACTCAATTATACTAATCGTCACCAAACGTTAAGTGTGTAGACCCTGCGGGTTCGAGAACTATGTAGACATGACCGAGACACCTCTACGGCCAATAACCAATAGCGGGACCTGGATGCCCATATTGGCTCCTACATATTCTACGAAGATCTTTATCGGTCGAACCTCTATGTCAAGGATTCAGTTAATCCCGTATGCTGTTCCCTTTGTTCTTCGGTATGTTACTTGCCCGAGATTCGATCGTCGGTATCACTATACCTAGTTCAATCTCGTTACCGGCAAGTCTCTTTACTCGTTCCGTAATACAAGATCTCGTGGCTAACACTTTAGTCACATTGCTTGCAAGGCTCATTGTGATGTTGTATTACCGAGTGGGCCCTGAGATACCTCTCCGTCATACGGAGTAACAAATCCCAGTCTTGATCCATGCCAACCCAACAGACACCCTCGGAGATACCTGTAGAGCACCTTTATAGTCACCCAGTTACGTTGCGACGTTTGATACACACAAGGTATTCCTCCGGTGTTAGTGAGTTGCATGATCTCATGGTCAAAGGAACAGATACTTGACATGCAGAAAACAATAGCAATAAACTGACACGATCATATGCTACGTTTACAGTTTGGGTCTTGTCCATCACATCATTCTCCTAATGATGTGATCCCGTTATCAAATGACATCTCATGTCAATGGCTAGGAAACCTTAACCATCTTTGATCAACGAGCTAGTCAACTAGAGGCTTACTAGGGACACAGTGTTGTCTATGTACCCACACATGTATTTGAGTTTCCAATCAATACAATTATAGCATGGATAATAAACGATTATCATGAACAAGGAAATATAATAATAACCAATTTATTATTGCCTCTAGGGCATATTTCCAACAGTCTCCCACTTGCACTAGAGTCAATAATCTAGTTCACATCACTATGTGATTTACATTGTAATGAATCGAACACCCATGCAGTTCTGGTGTTGTTCATGTTTAGCCCTTGGAAGAGGTTTAGTCATCGGATCTGCAACATTTAGATCCGTGTGTACTTTGCAAATATTTATGTCGTCCTCCTTGATGTAATCGCGGATGGAATTGAAACGTCGCTTTATGTGTCTGGTCCTCTTGTGAAATCTTGGTTCCTTGGCTAGAGCAATGGCACCAGTATTATCACAAAACAGAGTCATTGGGTTAAGTGCACTAGGCACTACTCCAAGATCTGTCATGAACTCCTTCATCCAGACACCTTCCTTCGCCGCCTCCGAGGCTGCGATGTACTCCGCTTCGCATGTAGAATCAGCTACCACGCTTTGCTTGGAACTGCACCAGCTAACCGCACCCCCATTAAGAATAAATACGTATCCGGTTTGCGACTTAGAGTCATCCGGATCAGTGTCAAAGCTTGCATCGACGTAACCCTTTACGACGAGCTCTTGATCACCTCCATAAACGAGAAACATGTCCTTAGTCCTTTTCAGGTACTTCAGGATATTCTTGACCGCCGTCCAGTGTTCCATTCCTGGATCACTTTGAAACCTTCCGACCATACTTATGGCAAGGCTGACATCGGGTCTTGTGCACAGCATTGCATACATGATAGAGCCTATGGCTGAAGCATAGGGGATGACACTCATCTTTTCTCTATCTTCTGCAGTCACTGGGCATTGAGTCTTACTCAACTTCACACCTTGCAAAACAGGCAAGAACCCCTTCTTGGACTGATCCATTTTGAACTTCTTCAAAATCTTATCAAGGTATGTGCTTTGTGAAAGTCCTATTAAGCGTCTCGATCTATCTCTATAGATCTTGATGCCTAATATGAAAGCAGCTTCTCCTAGGTCCTTCATTGAAAAACTCTTGTTCAAATATTCCTTTACGCTTTCCAGCATTTCTATATTGTTTCCAATCAGCAATATGTCATCCACATATAATATTAGAAACGCTATAGAGCTCCCACTCACTTTCTTGTAAATACAAGCTTCTCCGTAAACTTGTATAAACTCGAACGCTTTGATCACCTCATCAAAACGAAGATTCCAACTCCGAGATGCTTGCACCAGTCCATAAATGGATCGCTGGAGTTTGCAAACTTTGTCAGCATTCTCTGGATCGACAAAACCTTCTGGTTGCATCATATACAACTCTTCCTTAAGGAAACCGTTAAGGAACGCTGTTTTGACATCCATCTGCCAAATTTCATAATCGAAAAAGGCAGCTATTGCTAACATGATTCTGACGGATTTAAGCATCGCTACGGGTGAGAAGGTCTCATCGTAGTCAACTCCTTGAACTTGTGAAAAACCCTTTGCCACAAGTCGAGCTTTATAGACGGTGATATTACCGTCCGCGTCCGTCTTCCTCTTAAAGATCCATTTGTTCTGAATGGCCTTACGCCCTTCAGGTAATACTTCCAAAGTCCATACTTTGTTTTCATACATGGATCCCATCTCGGATTTCATGGCCTCTAACCACTTCTCGGAATCCGGGCCCATCATCGCTTCTCCATAGCTCGTAGGTTCATCGTTGTCTAACAACATGACCTCTAAGACAGGGTTGCCGTACCACTCGGGAGCAGTACGCGTCCTTGTCGACCTACGAGGTTCGATAGCAACTTGATCCAAAGCTTCATGATCATCATCATTAACTTCCTCTTCAGCTAATGTAGGCTCCACAGAAACAATTTTCTGCGCTGCGCTACTCTCAGGTTGAAGTAAAGGTTCAACAACCTCATCAAGTTCTATCTTCCTCCCACTCAATTCTTTCGAGAGAAACTCTTTCTCAAGAAATGTTCCGTTTTTAGCGACAAACACTTTGCCTTCGGATCTGAGGTAGAAGGTATACCCAACTGTCTCTTTTGGGTATCCTATGAAGACGCATTTCTCCGCTTTGGGTTCCAGCTTTTCAGGCTGAAGCTTTTTGACATAAGCATCACATCCCCAAACTTTAAGAAACGACAGCTTTGGCTTCTTGCCAAACCAAAGTTCATATGGCGTCGTCTCAACGGATTTCGATGGTGCCCTATTTAAAGTGAATGCAGCTGTCTCTAATGCATAACCCCAAAACGATAGTGGCAAATCGGCAAGAGACATCATAGATCGCACCATATCCAATAAGGTTCGATTACGACGTTCGGACACACCATTACGCTGTGGTGTTCCAGGCGGTGTTAATTGTGAAACAATTCCACACTGTCTTAAGTGACTGCCAAACTCATAACTCAGATATTCTCCTCCTCGATCAGATCGTAGGAATTTAATCTTCTTGTTACGATGATTCTCAACTTCACTCTGAAATTGTTTGAACTTTTCAAATGTTTCAGACTTGTGTTTCATTAAGTAAATATACCCATATCTACTTAAGTCATCAGTGAAGGTGAGAAAGTAACGATAACCACCGCGCGCCTCAATACTCATCGGACCGCACACATCAGTATGTATGATTTCCAATAAGTCACTTGCCCGTTCCATTATTCCAGAGAACGGCGTTTTAGTCATCTTGCCCATGAGGCATGGCTCACATGTGTCAAGTGATTCAAAATCAAGTGACTCCAAAAGTCCATCAGCATGGAGCTTCCTCATGCGTTTTACGCCAATATGACCTAAACGGCAGTGCCACAAGAAAGTGGTATTATCATTATCAATTCTACATCTTTTGGCATCAATGTTATGAACATGTGTATCATTACTATCGAGATTCAATAAGAATAAACCCCTCACATCGGGTGCATGACCATAAAAGATATTACTCATATAAATAGAACAACCATTATTCTCTGATTTAAATGAGTAACCGTCTCGCAATAAACAAGATCCAGATATAATGTTCATGCTTAACGCAGGCACCAAATAACACTTATTTAGGTTCATCACTAATCCCGACGGTAATCGAAGAGCGAGCGTGCCGACGGCGATCACATCAACCTTGGAACCATTTCCCACGCGCATCGTCACTTCGTCCTTTGCCAGCCTCCGTCTATTCCGCAGTTCCTGTTTTGAGTTGCAAACATGAGCAACCGCACCGGTATCAAATACCCAGGCACTACAACGAGAGTTGGTAAGGTACACATCAATAACATGTATATCATATATACCTTGTTTGTTGTTGGCCGCCTTCTTGTCAGCCAAATACTTGGGGCAATTCCGCTTCCAGTGTCCAGTTCCCTTGCAATGAAAACACACAGTTTCTGGTTTGGGTCCAGCCTTGGGTTTCTTCACGAGAGGAGCAACTGCTTTGCCACTCTGCTTGGAGTTACCCTTCTTACCCTTGCCATTTTTCTTGAAACTAGTGGTTTTATTGACCATCAACACTTGATGCTCCTTCTGAATTTCAGACTCAGCGGCTTTCAGCATCGCAAACAGCTCGGCGACTGACTTGTTCATCCCGTGCATGTTATAGTTCAACACGAAGCTCTTGTAGCTAGGTGGCAATGATTGAAGAACTCTGTCAGTGATAGCCTCTGGCGGAAGGGGCATCCCTAACTCAGCCAGACGGGTGGAGTACCCAGACATTCTGAGCACGTGATCACTGATAGACCCGTTCTCCTCCATCTTGCAAGCATAGAACTTATCGGAGATCTCATATCTCTCGATCCGGGCATTCTTCTGAAAGATAAACTTCAACTCCTGGAACATCTCATATGCTCCATGACGTTCAAAACGTCTTTGAAGTCCCGGTTCTAAGCCATACAACATTGCACATTGAACTATTGAGTAATCATCAGAACGAGCCTGCCAGGCGTTCACAACGTCTAGAGACTCAACTGGAGCGGGTGGATCACCAAGCGGTGCATCAAGGACATAAGCCTTCTGGGAAGCCGTAAGGATAATCCTTAGATTACGGGCCCAGTCCACAAAGTTACTTCCATCATCTTTCAACTTAGCTTTCTCTAGGAACGCATTAAAATTCAGGGGTGCTACTGCGCGAGCCATGATCTACAACATAAATATAGCAAAGACAACTTAGACTATTGTTCTTAGATAATGAGTTTAGTTAATCATATTTTTAAAAACTCCCACTCAAATTGACATCCCTCCGATCATTCGAGTGTAACATGATCCAAATCCACCAACTCAAGTCCGATCATCACGTGAGTTGAGGTGGTTTCAATGGTGAACATCTTCATGTTGATCATATCTACTATATGACTCATGTTCGACCTTTCGGTCTCTTGTGTTCCGAGGCCATGTCTGTACATGCTAGGCTCGTCAAGTTTAACCCGAGTGTTCCGCACGTGTAACATGGCTTACACCCGTTGTATGTGAACGTAGAGTCTATCACACCCGATCATCACGGCGTGTCTCGAAACGACGAACTTTCGCAACGGTGCACACTTGGGGAGAACACAATTTATCTTGAAATTTAAGTGAGGGATCACCTTATAATGCTACCGTCGTCCTAAGCAAAATAAGATGCATAAAAGGATTAACATCACATGCAAATCATAAGTGACATGATATGGCCATGAACTTGTGCTTTTGATCTCCATCTCCAAAGCACCGGCATGATCTCCATCGTCACCGGCATGACACCATGATCTCCATCATCTTGATCTCCATCAACGTGTCGCCATAAGGTTGTCGCGCCGACTGTTGCTTCCACGACTATAGCTAACGTTTAGCGATAAAGTAAAGCATTACATAGCGCTTAATGATTGACACGCAGGTCATACAATAATTAAAGACAACTCTATGGCTCCTGCCAGTTGCCGTACTCATCGACATGCAAGTCGTGATATTCTATACATCACATGATCATCTCATACATCACATATATCACATCATGTAATTGGCCATATCACATCACAACATACCCTGCAAAAACAAGTTAGACGACCTCTAATTGTTGTTGCAAATTTTACGTGGCTGCTACGGGTTTGCAAGAACCGTTCTTACCTACGCAAAACCACAACGTGGTGTAGTGATTGCTTTTTGATCTTCTAAAAGAACCCTCTTCATTGAACCGATTCAACTAAAGTGAGAGAGACAGACACCCGCCAGTCACCTTTATGCAACAAGTGCACGCAGCGGTGAAACCAGTCTCGCGTAAGCGTACGCGTAATGTCGGTCCGGGCCGCTTCATCTCACAATACCGCGGAATCAAGTATCAACTAGTAACGGCAAGCAATATGTATACACCCACGCCCACAACTCGTTTGTGTTCTACTCGAGATCTCATCTACGCATAGACCTAGCTCAGATGCCACTGTTGGGGAACGTTGCATGGGAAACAAAAATTTTCCTACGCACACGCAAGATCTATCCATGGTGATGAGCATCTACGAGAGGGAGAGTGAATCTACATACCCTTGTAGATCGCTAAGCGGAAGCGTTAATAAACGCGGTTGATGTAGTCGAACGTCTTCGCGATCCAAATCGCCGAGCGTCCCGCGATCCAATCACGATCCTTCCGATCTAGTGCCGAACGGACGGCACCTCCGCGTTCAACACACGTACGGCTTGATGACGCCTTCACCTCCTCGATCCAGCGAGCGATGGTGAAGTAGTGGTTGAGTTCCAGCAGCACGACGGCGTGGTGATGGTGGTGAGGAACAATCTCTGCAGGGCTTCGCCAAGCACTACGGAGATTATGACGGAGGAACTAGAGGGCTAGGGTTGCCGGCACACGGCTTGGGAAATCCTGATGTATCCCGTGTGCTAGCCCTGCCCCTCTATTTATATGTTGAGCCTTGGGGTCTAAACTTGGAGTAAAAGCCTCCTCCGGGTCGGTTTTGCCCGCACAAGGTCGGTTTGGCCCGCAGGGAAAGAGTCCAACTCGGATCCCTGCCGAACCGTGCACAGCCGCGCACAAGCGGTAGTACCGCTTCACACAAGCGGTAGTACCGCTCGGGCGGTAGTACCGCTTCACACAAGCGGTAGTACCGCTCAGGCGGTAGTACCGCTTCACCAAGCGGTAGTACCGCTTACGCGGCAGCAAAACTACTTTTGCACTTTCCAATACCTTGTGGGCTTTATCCCTTTGGCTCATATAAAGTGTTGCTGCACCCGAACACTTCGGTAAACATCCGGAACCCCTTCCGGTGAACTCCGGAACCCTTCCAGAGATCAAAACACTATTATCACATATATCAATCTTTACCTCCGGACTATTCCGGAGATCCTCGTCATGTCCGGGATCTTATCCGGGACTCCGAACAACTTTAGGTCACCAACATAATAACTCAATTATACTAATCGTCACCAAACGTTAAGTGTGTAGACCCTGCGGGTTCGAGAACTATGTAGACATGACCGAGACACCTCTACGGCCAATAACCAATAGCGGGACCTGGATGCCCATATTGGCTCCTACATATTCTACGAAGATCTTTATCGGTCGAACCTCTATGTCAAGGATTCAGTTAATCCCGTATGCTGTTCCCTTTGTTCTTCGGTATGTTACTTGCCCGAGATTCGATCGTCGGTATCACTATACCTAGTTCAATCTCGTTACCGGCAAGTCTCTTTACTCGTTCCGTAATACAAGATCTCGTGGCTAACACTTTAGTCACATTGCTTGCAAGGCTCATTGTGATGTTGTATTACCGAGTGGGCCCTGAGATACCTCTCCGTCATACGGAGTAACAAATCCCAGTCTTGATCCATGCCAACCCAACAGACACCCTCGGAGATACCTGTAGAGCACCTTTATAGTCACCCAGTTACGTTGCGACGTTTGATACACACAAGGTATTCCTCCGGTGTTAGTGAGTTGCATGATCTCATGGTCAAAGGAACAGATACTTGACATGCAGAAAACAATAGCAATAAACTGACACGATCATATGCTACGTTTACAGTTTGGGTCTTGTCCATCACATCATTCTCCTAATGATGTGATCCCGTTATCAAATGACATCTCATGTCAATGGCTAGGAAACCTTAACCATCTTTGATCAACGAGCTAGTCAACTAGAGGCTTACTAGGGACACAGTGTTGTCTATGTACCCACACATGGATAATAAACGATTATCATGAACAAGGAAATATAATAATAACCAATTTATTATTGCCTCTAGGGCATATTTCCAACACCAAGCCCCTGAGTGAGAGGGATGCTCTTCACTCGGAGTAGCGTTTTAACTTGGGCGAAGCGGATTCGCAGCCAAGCCCCCGAGTGAGAGGGATGCTCGTCACTCGGAGTAGGTTTTTCACTTGGGCGAAAGCTGGTTCGCAGCCAAGCCCCCGAGTGAGAGGGATGCTCTTCACTCGGAGTAGCGTTTTAACTTGGGCGAAGCGGATTCGTAGCCAAGCCCCCGAGTGAGAGGGATGCTCGTCACTCGGAGTAGGTTTTTCACTTGGGCGAAAGCTGGTTCGCAGCCAAGCCCCTGAGTGAGAGGGATGCTCGTCACTCGGAGTATAGTTTTAACTTGGGCGAAGCTGATTCGCAGCCAAGCCCCCGAGTGAGAGGGATGCTCGTCACTCGGGGTGGGTTTTTCACTTGGGCGAAAGCTGGTTCGCAGCCAAGCCCCGAGTGAGAGTGATGCTCTTCACTCGGAGTTGCGTTTTAACTTGGGCGAAGCGGATTCGCAGCCAAGCCTCCGAGTGAGAGGGATGCTCTTCACTCGGAGTAGCGTTTTAACTCGGGCGAAGCGGATTCGCAGCCAAGCCCCCGAGTGAGAGGGATGCTCTTCACTCGGAGTAGCGTTTTAACTTGGGCGAAGCGGATTCGCAGCCAAGCCCCCGAGTGAGAGGGATGCTCGTCACTCGGAGTAGGTTTTTCACTTGGGCGAAAGCTGGTTCGCAGCCAAGCCCCCGAGTGAGAGGGATGCTCTTCACTCGGAGTAGCGTTTTAACTTGGGCGAAGCGGATTCGTAGCCAAGCCCCCGAGTGAGAGGGATGCTCGTCACTCGGAGTAGGTTTTTCACTTGGGCGAAAGCTGGTTCGCAGGCAAGCCCCTGAGTGAGAGGGATGCTCGTCACTTGGAGTAGGTTTTTCACTTGGGCGAAAGCTGGTTCGCATCCAAGCCCCCGAGTGAGAGGGATGCTCGTCACTCGGAGTACAGTTTTAACTTGGGCGAAGCTGATTCACAGCCAAGCCCCCGAGTGAGAGGGATGCTCGTCACTCGGGGTGGGTTTTTCACTTGGGCGAAAGCTGGTTCGCAGCCAAGCCCCCGAGTGAGAGGGATGCTCTTCACTCGGAGTAGCATTTCAACTTGGGCGAAGCGGATTCGCAGCCAAGCCCCCGAATGAGAGGGATGCTCGTCACTCGGAGTAGGTTTTTCACTTGGGCGAAAGCTGGTTCGCAGCCAAGCCCCCGAGTGAGAGGGATGCTCGTCACTCGGAGTACAATTTTAACTTGGGCGAAGCTGATTCGCAGCCAAGCCCCCGAGTGAGAGGGATGCTCGTCACTCGGAGTACAGTTTTAACTTGGGCAAAGCTGATTCGCAGCCAAGCCCCCGAGGGAGAGGGATGCTCTTCACTCGGAGTAGCGTTTTAACTTGGGCGAAGCGGATTCGCAGCCAAGCCCCCGAGTGAGAGGGATGCTCTTCACTCGGAGTACGCTTTTTGACTTAGGCACACCCACTGGTGGTTGTAAGCCAGAGAATGCGTGCGAGTGAACTTGATGTGGAACTGGAGAAGTCATGCTTTTATTCATCAAATAACACTCGAGTACTTTTATTACATCTCATCATCAAGTATAAAAACGTCGAAGCAAGTCTGCATTCCAAGCGCGGGGCTCGTCTGACGGTCTTCCTCTTCTCCGTTTGCGTACCGAGTGGCAATCTCCATCATTCGGCTCATGGTCAAGGATCCTGACCGACCGAATTTCAGGATAAGCTCCCGATATCTGACTCCTGCTTTGAAGGCACAGACTGCTTGATGCTCCATGACATACTCCACCACATGATGCAAGGTTGTCCACCGCTGAATGTACTCCCTCAAAGTTTCATTTGGCTTCTGTACACAATGCTGTAGCTCTGTTAATCCAGCTGGACGTTTGCACGTGCCCTCGAATGTTTTGATGAACACTCGGGCCAAATCTTCCCAGCAGTATATGCTGGCCGGAGTGAGCTCATTGAGCCAGGCGCGGGCGGATCCTTCCAGCATCAATGGCAAATGCTTCATAGCCACATAGTCATTTCCTCCTCCAATCTGCACAGCCACTCGGTAATCCTCTAACCAAGTCTCTGGCTTGGACTCACCGGTGAACTTGCTTACTCCAGCTGCCAATCTGAAGTTGGGCGGGATGTCAATGGCCCGAATGGCCCTGCTGAAACACTCGGGTCCGGAGACGAATGCTCCACTCCCACTCGGACGATCTCTGTCCAAGCTTTCTCTCTGAGCTCTGCCTCTGTTGACCAGGTTCTGAGCGAGAACGGATCTCGCGTTGAACTGCGGGTCACGGTAGTCGACTGGCTCTCTCTGGCGATAACCGTCACCATGACGGGGAGGGCTGGCCCTTCGATCGTTGCCGTAAGGACGCCTGGCGTCGTACAGCCGGGGCGCGTACGAGCCATCCCGCGGAGGGGGCGACTGCATGCGGCGATGATCATCCTGACGCCGCGGAGGCGTATTCCGACTGCGACCCTGCCCCGAGTGCTGGTCTCGGTGGCGGTCTTGGTCGTTTCGCCGCGGAGGCGAGTGCCTGTTTCTCCTGGGAGACACTGGGCTCTGGGCCGACTGAACGGTGTCAGCCCGAATGGATCTGCTGTGTATCCTGTTGCGCGACTGGGAAACCGCCGAATTTTGCTCCTCTACCGCCTTGAGCAGAGCCCGGATCTGCCGAAGACCTTCCCCCGCCTCGGATCGGGACGGCTCAATGGAATCTGCTATCCGAGTGGCCGCCGCCAGATTCTGGACGGGAGTGCGGAATACCTGGAAATTCTGCTGCTGGTCATTCGAGAACAACTGCCACTGCCACCGAGTGGAACTGGGCCGGTGCTGTCTGCGGGCGCGATCGTCGAGTGACTTCTAGAGCGCTTTCAGACGATTGCGCTCAGCCAAGTTGGCTTGGCGCACGGCCTCCAAAGCCTGAGCCTCGGGGGTCGTCCCAACGATGGGCGTCCGGAGGGCCTGCTCGGTCCTGCGCTGCAGTTCCTCTCTCTGTTGCCGAGTGAGAGTTTGGGGGATGTACTCATCGTACTCGTCGTCGTGCTGGTCCCTGCCACCTCCGAGATCGGCGCGCGACGGGTCGCCGTTCTCCGTGCCGCCGCGGCCGTACCCAGGCGGGCTGAGCGGGGAATCGGCCATCAGCACCTCTGCAGCGGGATCGCTGGTCTCGCACTCGGATAAACTTTCCGAGTGCTCTTGCATGGAGGCGAACAGATCGAAGACAGGTTCGTCGGGCTCAATTGCCGCGACTTGCGGGGCCGCAGCCTGAAGGGCCACCGCGTGCTTGACCCACCGCTGAAGCCGAGAGCGCCCGGAGCGCTTGCGACGACGGCTGGTGGAGAGTGAAGACGTCGACTGATAAGGAGCCAACGGTTGTCGAAGGACGCTGAAGGAACTCGCACGGAAGTGCGCCGTGCCGCGGACGGGCAACGCCTCGACATCCAGCGGGGCTTCCTGGAGCCACGCCGAATCATCGGCGATGAAGCTGAGGACGCCGAAACGGATCTCGCCGCCCAGAGTCAGTCCGCCGCCGGAAACCATGTTGATGATCGAAAAAATGCAACTACGCCGGAAGTCGCTAGACGCCTGCCCCACGGTGGGCGCCAACTGTCGTGGGTGCAAGTCTGACAGTAGTGTGTGGGGGTAGGAATGAGAGGGCAGAGCCTAGCTACGGCGCAGGTGTTACACTCGGATTTACGAGTTCATGCCCCTCAGCGGTGGAGGTAATAGCCCTACGTCTCGGTGCTCTGGAGCTGTATTGCTTGAGTGTATGATTACAACAGGTTGCGAACCCTTGGAATGGAGCAGGGGGGGCGGCTTATATAGTCTCGTCAGCCCTCCCATGAACGCCAGCCATTACAGAGAGTTAAGAGGGGTATAAGTGCGCCAGGTAACGGGCATATTGATGACAATTAATACAGGCGAACGTGCGTCCCGACCGTTGCGCTCCTGGGGTCTCCTGGTCTTCTCTGGTCGAGTGATTGTCAGGTATTCCGAGTGAAATAGCTGGTCGAGTGGATTCCTGCTACCGAGTGGTTTATTGGACTCCGAGTGAATGTCAGTCTACGGACTCCGAGTGGATTATTGGACTCCGAGTGGATTATTGGACTCCGAGTGAATGTCAGTCTGCGGAACTCTTGGTTGCTGATCTGGCCCTGGGGTCCAGTATAAGGCGTGCGGAGTCCTAGGGTAGGGTCTGTAGGTCAGGCCTGTTACCCTATCCCTGGTACATGCCCTCGTCAACGTGCGGGGCGGCCGAGCGAGCAAGTTGATGAAGACGTGCCCAGCCGAGCGGCGACGCACGGGGCGGCCGAGCGGGAAGTTGGTGAAGACGTGCACAGCCAAGCGGCGACGCGCGGGGCGGCCGAGTCAGGCATGTCGTTGAGGAGGCATCCGACCGAGTGGGAACACACGAATGATCGAGTGCCTGCACGTTAGTCGTCTGAATGCAGATTTCATTTAAAATGCCTCTGGACGTTTAGTTGTCCAAGTGTAAAAATGTATCCGAATGAACCTGGACGTGTCTAAGAAAACGAGGCGTGCCCGAGTGTAGCATCTGTCCGAATGAACAAATCTGCCGAAGAAAGCCAGAGGCGTACCTGTCCGAGTAAACAGAGGCGTACCTGTTCGAGTGTAGACTTGTGCTTGTCCGAGAGCGTACCAGAGTACCGGCTCGGAGTAACGGAGTGGCCGGGCCGGCTTGGAGTCAACGCAGGCTGCGTGTGCGCTGGACGCTGGTGCAGGTGGCTGCCGAAAAATGGATCAACGCACCTTGTTTTGGCCGTGATTAGCGCTGGAGATGCTCACTGAATGACCAATTAATGACGCGGCCAATTAATCCGGCGTTGAAGTCACCACGTCCTTCCGTTTCCTTTTTTGCCTGCATGCAGTCAATTGATGGAGGAAGTGGCCCACGTTATGCATGCACTTACGAGGCATTGATTCCTTCGATCTTGAACGGCCTTCGGCTGCGGGTTGAGACTGTTTCGTAGGTCACCGCCGCAACGCGCTTCCGCCACGGAGACCATCGCCGGCGACCGGCGCCGGGGGAAGGAGCGTTGCGCACCTGCGCCGTGTCGGGCCTGCGCCTGCACCGCGGAGGTCGCCGCGGAGCAGCCGAGAACACGATGCCGGAGTCGGCGACGGGGCGAACGGCGTCGACAGCCGTGCGTGGGGGCTCAACGACGAGGTTGAAGACGACAATGAGGCAAATGGCGCCGGCGGCCATGCGCGACAACGATAAGGCGGACGGCGCCGGCGGCTGTGCGTGATGGCGATGAGGCGGACGGCGCCGGCGGCCGTGAGCGACGACGATAAGGCGGACGGTGTCGGCGGCTGTGCGTGACGGCGATGAGGCGGACGGCGCCAGTGGCCACGCATGGCGACGATGAGGCGGACGGCGCCGGTGGCCGCGCGTGGGGACACAACGACGAGGTTGAAGACGACGATGAGGCGGACGACGCCGGCGGCCGCGTGCGGAGGGGCAGTCGGTTTCCTGCTTTCATGCCGCCGTTGCTGCTATTGGCAATGTCCAGAACGCCAACTCAGGTGGTCAGCTCACTCGGACGGGAGGCAAACCAACCTGAAGGTCGATGGTTCTCCTTGTATGTGCTTGGATGGATGTCTATTTCCTTTCTGCTTGCGATGCTTTGCTCGTCATGAAGATGAACAGTACAAAAAACATGTTAAAACGTGAAGATGGAACCGAATAGAGGGCACCAGCGAGGAATCAATCTGCCGCCGGTGGTTGAAGAAATAACCATCTGCATCATGGCTCGATAGACGCCATGCCCCACGGTGGGTGCCAACTGTCGTGGTATTGAATCCGACAATAGAAAGGGGTAGTGTAAAGGAGCATGATCTATCGAGATGCATATGGGTGACACGGTGTTTTAGCGAGTTCGGGCCTCTCGCGGTGGAGATAACAACCCTACGTCTCGTGCTCCGGAGAGGCTTTGTTTTCTCAGAGTATGAATCCGGAGATTACAATGTGTGAGAGAGAAAGAGGAGAACGGATCTCCATACCTGAGCTAAGTCCTGAGACTAATGGCGTGAGAGCCAAGGGAGAAGAATGAGGGCCCCTGAGTCTAGTGGTGGGGGTGGCTTATATAGAGTGCGCCATCCCCTCACCTCTTATGTTACAAGGTGGAGCATCAATGCCATAATATCTGCCCACTACGAAACCGTCATGCTGACTATTGGTCTTCGTATGTCCGAGTGAAATCAGGTACTCCGAGTGGAATGAGTTCGTCGAGTGGAGTGCTATGCTCCGAGTGGTTGTTGCCGTCCGAGTGAATTTCAAGTTGCGGTACATCTGAACGGCGATCTGGCCCAGGGGCCCAGTACAAAGTGTACGGTGTCCATGGGTAGGGTCTTTAGGTCAGGCCTGTCACCCTACCCCCAATACATGTCCTCGTCACCTGCTACCTTTCAAAGATGTATGACTGCTATATTCTCTGACTTTTGTGAAAAGATTGTTGAGGTTTTCATGGATGATTTCTCCGTTTACGGAACTTCTTTTGATGTTTACTTGAGCAACCTTGATCGAGTTTGGAGAGATGTGAAGAAACTAATCTTGTCTTGAATTGGGAGAAGTGCCACTTTATGGTGAATGAAGGTATAGTCCTTGGGCATAAAATTTCTGAAAGAGGTATTGAAGTTGATAAAGCTAAAGTCGATGCTATTGAGAAAATGCCATGTCCTAAAGATATCAAAGGTATAAGAAGTTTCCTTGGTCATGCTGGTTTCTATAGAAGGTTTATAAAAGACTTCTCTAAAATTTCTAGGCCTCTTACTAATCTCTTGCAAAAAGATGTTCCATTTGTTTTTGATGATGATTGCGTAGAAGCCTTTGAAGTACTTAAGAAAGCCTTAATTTCTGCACCTATTGTTCAACCACCTGATTGGAACCTACCCTTTGAAATTATGTGTGATGCTAGTGATTATGCTGTTGGTGCTGTTCTAGGACAAAGAGTTGATAAGAAATTAAATGTTATCCATTATGCTAGTAAAACCCTAGACAGTGCTCAAAGAAATTATGCTACTACTGAGAAAGAATTTTTAGCAGTTGTGTTTGCATGTGATAAATTCAGATATTACATTATTGATTCCAAAGTTACTATACACACTGATCATGCTGCTATTAAATATCTTATGGAAAAGAAAGATGCTAAACCTAGACTTATTAGGTGGGTTCTTTTGCTACAAGAATTTGATTTGCATATTTTTGATAGAAAGGGAGCTGAGAATCCCGTAGCTGATAATTTGTCTAGAATGGAAAATGTTCTTGATGACCCACTTCCTATTAATGATGATTTTCCTGATGAACAATTAGCTGTGATAAATGCTTCTCGTAATACTCCTTGGTATGCAGACTATGCTAATTACATTGTTGCTAAATATATACCACCTAGTTTCACATACCAACAAAAGAAAAAGTTTTTCTTTGATTTAAGACATTACTTTTGGGATGACCTACACTTATATAAAGAAGGAGTAGATGGTGTTATTAGACGTTGTGTACCTGAGCATGAACAGGAACAAATCCTACGTAAGTGTCATGCTACTTGTGATCTGCGTTGGTTTTTCCCCGAAGAGGAGGGGATGATGCGGTACAGTAGAGATAAGTATTTCCCTCAGTTATGAAACGAAGGTTATCAATCCAATAGGAGAATCACGCAACAACTCGTTAGCAGCACCTGCACACAAAATAACAAATCCTTGCACCCAATGCGAACAAGGGGTTTTCAATCCCTTGACGATTAATTGCAAGATTAAATTGTATGGTGATAGATAGATAGATCGAACAAAAAATACAAAATAAAATAAATAAAGTAAAATTGCAGCAAGGTATTGATACGTCTCCAACATATCTATAATTTTTTATTGTTCCATGCTATTATAGTATCAATCTTGGATGTTTTTATATACATTTACAACAATTATATATCATTTTTTTGGACTAACCTATTAACTTAGTACCCAGTGCCAGTTGCTGTTTTTTGCCTGTTTTTGGTTTTCTAGAATATCAGTACCAAACGAAGTCCAAATGCCATGAAACTTTTTAGAGATTTTTTTCTGGACATAAGAGACACTAGAAGCTTCGGGAGGAGGCCAGAAGCCAGAGGAGGTGGCCACGAGCCACTAGGGCGCCAGGGGGGGCAGACGCGCCCTGGTGCCTCATGGGCCCACCTCTGCCCCTTTTGGCCTAATTCCACCACTATAAATTCTCTAAAATCGGGAAACCAACGGAGGAGTCCACGAAATACTTTTTCCGCCGCCGCAAGCTTCTGTTCTCAAGAGATCCCATCTGGAGGCCTTTTCCGGCACTCCGCCGGAGGGGGAATCGATCACGGAGGGGCTCTCCATCAACCTTGCTGCCCTTCCGATGATGCGTGAGTAGTTTACCACAGACCTTCGGGTCCATAGTTAGTAGCTAGATGGCTTCTTCTCTCTTTTTGATCTTCAATACAATGTTCTCCTCGATGTTCTTGGAGTTCTATCCGATGTAATCACTTTTTGCGGTGTGTTTGTTGGGATCCGATGAATTGTGAGTTTATGATCAGATTATCCATGAATATTATTTGAGTCTTCTCTGAACTCTTCTATGCATGATTATTATAGCTTCGTATTTCTCTCTGATCTATTGATTTGGTTTGGCCAACTAGATTGATTTATTTTGCAATGGGAGAGGTGCTTTGTAATGGGTTCGATCTTGCAGTGCTCAATCCCAGTGACAGAAAGGGACATGCAACGTATGTATCATTGCTATTAAGGGTAAAAATATGGGGTTTATTCATGCGTGAGTTTGCTTTGTCTACATCATGTCATCTTGCTTAAGGCGTTACTCCGTTCTTTATGGACTTAATACACTAGATGCATGCTGGATAGCGGTCGATGTGTGGAGTAATAGTAGTAGATGCAGGCAGGAGTCAGTCTACTTGTCTCGGACGTGATGCCTATATACATGATCATTGCCTTGGATATCGTCATGATTATTTGCTTTTCTATCAATTACCCAACAGTAATTTGTTCACCCACCGTATGCTATTTTCATGAGAGAAGCCTCTAGTGAAAACTATGGCCCCCGGGTCTACTTCTATCATATATTAAAAATCCTAAAAATACCTTGCTGCACTTTTACTTTATTTATTTTATTTTATATTTTAGTTTAATCTATCTATCTATCACCATACAATTTAATCTTGCAATTAACCGCCAAGGGATTGACAACCCCTTGTTTGCGTTGGGTGCAAGGATTTGTTATTTTGTGTGCAGGTACTGTTAACGAGGTGTTGCGTGATTCTCCTACTGGATTGATAACCTTGGTTTCATAACTGAGGGAAATACTTATCTCTACTGTACTGCATCATCCCCTCCTCTTCGGGAAAAAAACCAACGCAGATCACAAGTAGCAGGTATTTTTGGGATTTTCAATATATGATGAAAGTAGTCCCGGGGGCCATAGTTTTCACTAGAGGCTTCTCTCTTGAAAATAGCATATGGTGGGTAAACAAATTACTATTGGGCAATTGATAGAAAGGCAAATAATCATGACGATATCCAAGGCAATGATCATGTATATAGGCATCACGTCCGAGACAAGTAGACCGAAACGATTCTGCATCTACTACTATTACTCCA
Organism: Elymus sibiricus; assembly: GCA_039707655.1. Lineage (NCBI taxonomy): Eukaryota > Viridiplantae > Streptophyta > Magnoliopsida > Poales > Poaceae > Elymus > Elymus sibiricus. The sequence continues at coordinate 136,173,669 of CM077670.1, forward strand.
CACATAGACCGCTATCCAGCATGCATCTAGAGTATTAAGTTCATAAAGAACGGAGTAACGCCTTAATCAAGATGACATGATGTAGACAAAGTAAACTCACGCATGAATAAACCCCATCTTTTTACCCTTAATAGCAACGATACATACGTGTCATGTCCCTTTCTGTCACCGGGATTGAGCACCGCAAGATCGAACCCATTACAAAGCACCTCTCCCATTGCAAGATAAATCAATCTAGTTGGCCAAACCAAATCAATAGTTGGCCAAACCAAGTGTATATAAAACATCCAAGATTGATACTATAATAGCATGGAACAATCAAAAATTATAGATACGTTGGAGACGTATCAAGCATCCCCAAGCTTAATTCCTTCTCGTCCTCGAGTAGGTAAATGATAAAAACAGAATTTTTGATGTGGAATGCTACCTATCATATTCATCATATACTCTTTTCTTTTGTAGCATGGACATTTGGACTTGAATGATTCAAAGCAATAGTCTATAGTTTGACATGATGACATAAATACTCAAGCATACTAACAAGCAACCATGTCTTTCAAAATATCAACGCTAAAGAAAGTTATCCCTAGTCCATTATGCTCAATCATTGATCCATTCATGAAACACACTCAATATTAGCTACACACAATGCACAAGTATGACAATAGTGCCCTCTAGTTGGTGCTTTGTAAGAGAAGATGGAGACTCAAAATAAAAAATAAAAATTGCATAAAAGTAAATAGATAGGCCCTTCGCAGAGGGAAGCAGAGATTTGCAGAGGTGCCAGAGCTCAAGGTTTAATTAGAGAGATAAAATTATTTTGAGAGGCATGTTTTTCCTGTCAACGAAAACGACCGAGAATTCCCAATATCTTCCATGCTAGACACATTATAGGCGGTTCCCAAACAGAAAATAAAGTTTATTTCCTTTCCACCATTCTTTCACAATCCATGGCTAGCTGTATCCACGGGTGCCTTCCATACCAACACTTTCCAAGGAATTTATTATTATCATCATATTAAAAAAAATCATTTCGGAACTGGGCATCCCTATTACCTGCCACTCTCTCGTGCAATGACAAGTGAATAAACACTCATCGTGAGAATAACATACCTAGCATGGAAAATATTGGCCACCCCCTGCCGCTTCATGAGCGGTACGGGCACACAAAACGGAAAATTATTTTGAAAAATTAGAGTTGGCACATGCAAATTTACTTGGAACGGCATGGAAATACCGCATATAGGTAGGTATGGTGGACTAATTTGGCACAACTTGGGTTTAAGGAGTTGGATGCACAAGCAGTATTCCCGCTTAGTACAAATGAAGGCTAGCAAATAGATTGAGAAGCGACCAACCAAAAAGCAAAAACGGTCATAAACATACATTGAACATAACTAACACTGAATAATGCACCATAAGTAGGATATAATTTCATTGCATAACTATTGACTTTATGTGCATGCATAGGGAATCACAAACCTTAACACCAATATTCTTACTAAATCACAATTACTCACTAACATGACTCACATATTATCATCTCCATATCGCAAAACTATTGCAAGGAATCAAACTTATCATATCCAATGATCTTTCATGAAAGTTTTTATTATATCCCTCTTGAATATTCATCACTCTGGGACCAAATTCATATCTTGTGCAAATTACCATTACTATTATCAACTCTCAAAAAGATATAAGTGAAGCATGAGAGTGCAAATATTTCTTGAAAATTTAATCTTATCAACTCTCAAAATAATATAAGTGAAGCATGAGAGTTCAAATATTTCTTCAAAATATAGCCACCGCCGTGCTAAAAAATATTTAAGTGAAGCACTAGAGCAACTGCCTAGCTCAAAAGATATAAGTGAAGCACATAGAGTATTCTAACAAATCATGATAAACGTGTGGCTCTCTCAAATAGGTGTGTCCAGCAAAGATGATTGTGACAAACTAAAAAGCAAACAAAGCAAAGATTCATATAATACAAGATGCTCCAAGCAAAACTCATGATATGTGACGAATAAAAATATAGCTCCAAGTAAAATTACCGATAGTTGGTAGAAGAAAGAGGGGATGCCTTCTGGGGCATCCCAAAGCTTAGTTGCTTGAGTCTTCCTTGAATATTACCTTGGGGTGCCTTGGGCATCCCCAAGCTTAGGCTCTTGCCACTCCTTATTCCTTCATCCATCGTGATCTTACCCAAAACTTGAAAACTTCAATCACACAAAACTCAACAAAACCTTCGTGAGATCCGTTAGTATAACAAACAAATCTTTAACTTTAGGTACTGTAGTAAATTGATTCATATTTAATATTGGCATAATGCTACTATACTCCAACTTCTCCATGACTCATACCCCCCGATACGATCCATAGATTCATCAAAATAAGCAAACTATGCAACAAAAACAGAATCTGTCTAAAACAGAACAGTCTGTAAAGATATATTTAAAATCCATACTTCTGTAACTCCAAAAATTCTAAAAAATTAGGACAACGTGGTAAATTCATATAACAATACTGTGTAAAAATTTAAGATTTTTTTGACGCTCTAGTACAGAACTAAAATTCCAGCATTGGACACAAAAACTTTCTGTTTTCCAAACAGCATCAATTATACTATCTTCCAAATCATCCCAAAGGCATTACTTGGCACAAACACTAATTAAAACATAAAAACACAATCATAACAGTAGCATAATTGTGTGCACACAAGAAAACATAAATAAAAAGCAAAAATTTATTTTATTCATTGGGTTGCCTCCCAACAAGCGCTATTGTTTTATGCCCCTAGCTAGGCATAATGCATAGTTTCAAGTATTGTCATCCTTCAAGTTAATTCCATAAGTGGCCCTCATAATGGATTCATAGGGTGCTTTAATTCTTTTCCTAGGAAAGTGTTCCATCCCTTTATTTAGTGTAAATTGAAATCTTATATTACCTTCTTTCATATCAATAATAGCACCAATAGTTCGAAGAAAAGGCCTACCAAGTATTATGGGGCAAGAAGGATTGCATTCAATGTCAAGAACAATAAAGTCCATGGGCACATAATTTCTATTTGCAAGAATAAGCACATCATTAATTCTTCCCAAAGGCCTTTTAATAGTAGAATCCGCCAAGTGCAAATTAAGAGAACATTTATCTATATTGGTAAAACCTAGCACATCACATAGAGATTTTGGAATTGTGGAAATGCTAGAACCCAAATCACATAAATCATTGCACTCATAATTTTTAATTTTAACTTTAATGGTGGGTTCCCACTCATCATATAATTTTCTAGGAATTGAAATTTCTAGTTCTAGCTTTTCTTCTAACACTTTCATCATCGCTTATACAATGTGTTTAGTAAAAGTCTTATTTTGTTCATAAGCGTTGGGTGAATTTAGCATGGATTGTAACAAAGAAATACATTCAATCAAAGAGCAACTATCATAATTAAAGTCTTTGTAATCCAAGAGAGTGGGCACATCGCTAGTTAAAGTTTTTACCTCTCCAAATCCAAGAGACAAAGACTTTCTGGACGAAGCGCCGCCGTCTCGAGGCGGAACTTGGGCAGGAGCTATTTTGCTCTCCGGCGGAGCGATTCCGCCGAGGATACTTCCCTCCGGGAGGGGGAAATCAAAGCCATCGACATCACCAACGATCCCCTCATCGTGGGAGGACCAATCTTCATCAACATCTTCACCAGCACCATCTCATCTCAAACCCTAGTTCATCTCTTGTATTCAATCTTTGTCTCAAAACCTCATATTGGTACATGTGGGTTGCTAGTAGTGTTGATTACATCTTGTAGTTGATGCTAGTTGGTTTATTTGGTGAAAGATTATATGTTCAGATCCTTAATGCTATTCAATACCCCTCTGATCTTTAACATGAATATGATTTGTGAGTAGTTACTTTTGTTCTTGAGGACATGGGAGAAGTCTTGTCATAATAATCATGTAAATTTGGTATTCGTTCGATATTTTGATGCTATGTATGTTGTGCTTCCTTTAGTGGTGTCGTGTGAACGTCGACTACATGACACTTCACCATCTTTGGGCCTAAGGGAAGGCATTGTGGAGTAGTAATTAGATGATGGATTGCTAGAGTGACAGAAGCTTAAACCCTAGTTTATGCGCTATTCCGTAAGGGGCTGATTTTGATCCATATGTTTCACGCTATGATTAGAGTTATCTTAATTCTTCTTTCGTAGTTGCGGATGCTTGCGAGAGGGGGTAATCATAAGTGGGAGGCTTGTTCAAGTAAGAACAACACTCAAGCACCGGTCCACCCACATATCAAATTATCAAAGTAGCGAACGCGAATCAAACAAACATGATGAAAGTGACTAGATGAAATTCCCATGTGTCCTCGAGAACGCTTTACTTATTATACGAGTTCGTTCCGCTTGTCCTTTGCTACAAAAAGGATTGGGCCACCTTGCTGCACTTTATTATACTTGTTACTTGTTACTTGTTACGAATTATCTTGCTATCAAAACAATCTGTTACCGCTACTTTCAGTACTTGCAGAGAGTACCTTGCTGAAAACCACTTGTCATTTCCTTCTGCTCCTCGTTGGGTTCGACACTCTTATTTATCGAAAGGACTGCGATTGATCCCCTATACTTGTGGGTCATCAGGTAGTACTAGGCGCAGTAGTACCGCTCAAGCGGTACTACCGCTTGCTACTACCGCCCTACTACCGGGGGAGCAAATAATACCACAGTAGCTCTAAAACAAGCGGTAGTGACCGCAACACTGGAATGCGGTAGTACCGCACAGTAAGACTTCCAATGTTGCGGGAAGGGTATGTGGGTGTATATGGGTATGTGTACGTGTTGATTCCACCCTAACCTTTCCAATGCGGACCCCCTCTTAATAGTACGGTTTTCCTATGACTCAAATCCACCGAAAAAGAAACGCTGGAAACAACTGTCTTCACTCTTTACCACCGAGGGGAGTAAACCGTCTTGTGCCATATGTAATAATATCTGAAATGCTCAATGCATACGGTTAGTCCGCAAATTGCATTGTCATCAATCACCAAAACCACTAAGGGAGAAATATGCCCTAACACTTGGGAAGATAAAACCATCCCCCATGCCAGGTCTCACTGTCCTCCTTCGGGGTGCCGACGAGATAACCGGACCCCGGAGCCCTACAGACCTCGGCTCCACCGCATTCGAATAATGTCCCATCTCGGACACATGGGTCGAGGCAGAAGTATTTGCACCACAACTCAAAGTGTGGTTGGCATCCGAGGAAGGCTTCGCACAATGTAACAAAACAAGCTATGTGGAGAATCGAATTGGGTGATAGGTGGTGGAGCTGAAGGCCGTAAAATTGTAAAAGGCCCCTACAGAAAGGATGGATTAGAAAGCCTAAGTCCCGGAGAAGGAAAGGAACGAAGCATACCCGCTCGTGTGCCTACGGTTTGCGGTAGGAATCTTGAAGGACCTCGACGCCAAGCGCGACCAATCCAGGGCGGGTGCATGCGAACTCTGGCTCGGGCAAGTATCCAATGGTGGAGAGCCAGTTCAGCTGTCCCTGAGACACTGAGCAGCTCTTCCAGTCTCCTTCGAGGGGAACGGAAGGGCGCGAGGATGAAGCTGTGACGTTTTCCATGACGGCAAGCTCTCTCATGGTGATTGGAGCAGAAGGAGTCGAGATTAGTGTGATGCTGGAACAGGCGATGGGGATGTGAAATCTCTCGGCCCTTCTGCTACGGCTTTGTATGACGATTCCCAGTCGTTCGTCGATGGGACACTTGAGTCCCGCAGCGATAAATCCGCATGTTTCCCAGGCGTCCTGCGGTACATGCACACGTTGATCGAGGGGGTAGATAATAATGGCGCTTTACGTGTCTCGGGGCACATTATGACCCATTCGATTGAACGTCTTGATGGTGGGCCCTGTGTCACCTGTAGACATTGCAAAAGTTGTTAGGGTGGGGCCAGGCTATCGACCTGGCCTCGGTATTTTTTTTGCTTCACCCTTAAGATGAAAAAGCTCGACATGAGGTCTTCGGTTCCGAAGATCTCCTCACATGCGCCAAGGCTCAACCATTTTGGAAGGAAGGCTTGTTAACCGCCCTACAAGACCGAAGACTGAGGGCGGAGAACACCTTGGAGTGGCCGAGAAGTGTCCACGGCTTGAAGACCGGTTCAGGGGCTACTCATGGTGTCCTAAATAAGGGGGTGCTAACCACGTTGGATCCCACACGTATGGGCTGGGACGAGGCTCCCCAAAAGCAACCAGTCCGTAGACCTCATTCTCACCCCTAGGAGAATCAATGTGGAATATTCTGAAGACTTGGCGCACACTCCAAGACTTAGAGGCGATCTTCGGCCGGATTACCCATAAATGTAACCGACCTATGTGTAACCCTAGATACCCCCGGTGTCTATATAAACCGAGGGGTGTAGACCGTAGACGCCAAGACATACACATATGATCTTGTGGTAGATCAACATGTACTCTGTACCCCTCAATTAATACAATCAAAACAGAACGTAGGGTGTTATCTCTTAAAGAGAGCCCGAACCTGCGTAAAATTATGTGTCCCTGTTACCATCGTGTCAAGGCTACCAGCTCAGGACCCCTACCCGAGATTTGCTGGATTTGACTCCATCAGCAGGACAAGGGGAGGCGTCGCAAGCGTTTGCGTCGTGTTCGCGCCGACTCGAACCCGATCTAAATTTGAGCTTTTTCTATGTGCGGACCCAAACGGACGAGGGCGGCTCTGCGTTGGAGTTGGCCTTTGAGATGCTGAGACACACCCCTTTGCATCATAAACTCTCCACCAAAAAGAGCAAACTGAACCCTCGAAAAAGAAAGCCATTTGTCCCATTTCCCCCAAAACCATGAACTTCTCCGTTGGCACCGGCGGTAGTGGAGACGGCGGAGGCGAGGGCGGGAGGGTGCAAGCGGAGCGATGGCTGGAGATTGCGGCGAAGCTCCTCGCCGCGCGCGACCTCGTCGGCTGCAAGCGCTTCGCCGAGCGCGCGGTGGAGGCGGATCCGCTTCTCCCCGGCGCCGACGAACTCCTCGCCGTCGCTGACGTTCTCCTCGCCTCCCAGGCGATGCTCTATACCGGAGAGCCTGACCCGTTCGCCGTCCTCCAGGTGCCCTCCAAAACCACCGACCACGGCGCCATCTCCCGCGCCTTCCGCCGCCTCGCGCTCCTCCTCCAATCCAGCAACCCCCACCCCGGTGCGGATGTAGCCCTCCGCATCGTCAACGACGCCTACGAACTCCTCTCTGATCCATCACGCCGGCCACTGCGTTCTGCACCTACCAACATCCCTTCTGGTGCTCCCTCTCAGCCAGCCGCTGCCGCCGCTCCCGCAGCTGAGGCAGCGGACTTCTGGACTGCGTGCCCGTTCTGCTGCTACGTCCATCAGTACCCGCGCGAGCTAGTTGGCCGCGCGCTCAAGTGCCCAAACGAGTCTTGCCGCCGGGGGTTTGTGGCTGTTGAGATCCCTACACAGCCGACCATCGTGCCGGGCACCGAGATGTACCACTGTGCTTGGGGGTTCTTCCCCCTTGGTTTCCCCAACTCGGCGGATCTGGGTGGCAACTGGAAGCCATTTTACAAGGTCTTCCCTTGGAACAATGCGCCAAGTGGTGGGGGTGCCATTGGTAGGAACTATAGTAACCATGGTGGAGGCAGCAATGACCGGCAGCCGCAGAATGGGAGTGCTCGTGGTGGATCATCCAGAGGTAGGGTCAAGAAGACAACTGCTCGCAAGAAGGTTGGGGCGGGGCCCAAGAGGCGTTCTTTTGGTGGTGGTGTGGAGAGCGGCATTGATGCATCGATGCTTGGACAGGATGGGTGGGCTGAGGGTGAGGAGGGTGAAGGTGGACAGCGGGAGGAGGTAAGAGGGATTAACATAAATGAGGAGGCACAGGCTACAGATGGTACTGGCAGGGCAAATGTCACAGGAGGAGTTGAGGACCTGGGCAGCTTCCATTTGGATGTTGATCCGACCGAGGATATACTAGGGAATCTGGGAAATTTACACAACTTGCCGTTCTTGAGGGTGGATAATCTTGGGAGGATGCTGTAACTGTTGCCATGGCTTGTCATGGTGCTGAAGACCTGAAGTATTGTATGATTAGCTGGGTTGGAACAGATGCTCCAAGGACTGCCTTTACCTTTCTTGTTGTAGTTCTTGTTATTGTCCTATTATCTCATCTTGCAGTGGTAGTGTACTTTGTTGTAGTTTGCTAGCAATGGAGTCGTTTGATTCAGGCTGCCACAGAAGTACTCTGTGACTTTGTTGTATCTCCAAATTTGTCAGGATATGTGCTCTTGTCTTTGGCAGACAAACTTGTAGGTATTTCTTGTAATGGAAATAATGTTTTGTAGATCAAGTGTTGTTTGATTGGTTATGCTTGTCATGCCACTTTGGTTTCTTCAAAGGGTCCACGGTGACTCGAGAAGTTTCTAAGAGCAACTTATCAAGTAAGTGAAGCTGGCTCCTCTTGTTGAATACATACACTTTTTTTTTTAGCAAAGGCATATGTTAGCTACTAGTGTCAAAAAACGTCTTATATTATGGGACGGAGGGAGTATATGATAATGATTGACTTGGCAATACCAAGTTTGTCATTCTACTATGAAGTTGATAATTAAATGATTTTAATATGCTTAAATAGGATTCATGCAGTAGGTAATTACCTCTATTCCTTATGCTATTGATTTTGGTTCATTATGATCACATAATTGTTATTAGGAAATATGGGATCAATTCATGTAATCAGTACGTGATCAAGTTTATTGTTACATAAGTTATGTACAAAAAGTGCATTGACCGAAACCTATCAAACTAATAAGATGTCTTTACTCTCAACTTACCGAAATTCCATAATACTTGGTCTCTTACAAAATCGGCATCATAATCATCTCGTGTTACATTGTTCACCTTGTAATGGTTTGCATCTCATAGTACATTGCTGACCACAAAATGTTGTGCTTTAACTAGGATCTAGTAACTAGGCCTATTGCTTCATGATCATTTAGACCTGTATGATTTGGGTTACTTTGATTTTATTCCACTTTCTATTAGACTCATGATCGTCTAGACTTGTATGATACAGGTTTATTCAATTTTATTTCAGTTTCTATGAGGCTGTCAAACTCGGCTTCATATTGGGATGGTGCAGTTAAGTCTTTGGGTAGTCACACATTCTTTTATCATTCAGACAAAATACCCACCGGACAGATTTACCTTCCTCAGACTCACATTCTGATTTGGCAACCAGTTATTATTTCTTACATTTCCTTAGGATGTCTCACATTGAAGTATACACACACACACACACACACACACACACACACACACATGGAGAAACATGGATAATTAAGTGAAATTTTTGCATGGGAAATAAAAAACGAGTTGCTGTTAAATATATTATGGAACTTTGTATCGAAGCAATGTGGCTAGTTTTGGTGCCTTGCCTAGCATTTATCTTCTTTTAAATAGACACTATACGAGTTGCTGCCGTCAGCTTTTTGTTTTGCACAAAATGCAGCCAAGTCTGATAGTTATGTGTGCATTTTATATCTGTAGGTTCCTCTTTTTGTGATTGAAAATGATTACCACATTGCATCCAATATCTAGTTAACCAGATCCGGATGGGCCGATTTGACAATATTTCATGTAGATAAACATCTGACTTTCCCAGACAGAAGTCAGCTGCCCCCAAACACCCTTTGATACTTGTATCAGCTTTGGAGGGGATATCAGTAGCGTGTGGAACAAATTTTATTTTTCGTATTCAATTTATGAAGCTGTTTATCCCCTGGCCTAAAATATGGGCAGCTTGTAAAACTCCGCCACTAGTTTGCCGAAAAAGGTGCTAACTGTAGCTGTTGTACTTGTCCGGCAATTTGAAGGATTATAGATTGTACGCCGCTCATTATCATCTGTTGGTATCAAGAAAGGTACTCCCTCCGTCCCATAATATAAGAGCGTTTAAAAACGCTCTTATATTATGAGACGGAGGGAGTACTTCCCTATCTATCTAATATCTATATTGTCATTGTTTTAATATATTCTTCTCCCATAAGCCTGTTTGGTAAACATTAAGCACGACAGACTGTTCAGGAATAACCAGTCGAAGCCTCACTGCTCAAAGTAAGAGCAGCACCTGACAGCGAAAAGGCGGCCAAATGTGTCCGATCTGTATTGGCATAAAATCCGAGACATCGAGCATAAAAATATGACATAATTCGTCTTAGGGTGAGCTGCCTTTTCTTCAACCTCCGTGGCTAGTCGGAGAACAGTTTTTATGTCGGCGTAGAGATAGGGCAAGGCAATGCTGTTGTTGCATACTGCTGAAATTTGGAGGAACGCTCACCATGAATATTTTTTCTCGAAACATGAACCATTATCCATCAAATCTACGCATGTCTTTTTCTCCTCTCTTCACTACCTACTCACCGAAGTCATTGTTAAGTAGACCAACCGTCAAATCCAATGGTCGACAAATAGTACGTTTTCACACAACGCTGGAGCTGCCAATTCAAATTTCCACAGTTGAGCTGTAAAATTTAAGTTTATAGCTCTATAATTCAAGTCCAGAGCTCATGTCATACAAGTCCCAATTACAATAGGTCTTTTCTTGTATTTTCTTTTCTCATTCACAACGAAGATGACTGAAGCACGCTGCTCTTTGAACCCTCTATAACGCTTACCCAGAGAAACAAGCATATGGATCTTTTGATACCGAAGAATGCCATGAACAAAAACAAAACAAATGATCTCGCCATATAAAAAACACGGTATAAAAAGATGTACAACCTAAACAATTTGCTCTGCGCTCCTGGGCAGTCGTAATTGGAAATTGCCACCAGGATGATGCATAAGCATGCAGAACTAATTGATCACAAAATGACTCGCTCCTTTTTTTTTTTTTGAGCAGAAACCGTAGAACAATCGTTCTACGGTATTTTCATTAAATAAATAAACAAAGTACAAGGTAACTAGTACAATTAACCAATGCCGGTTTTGGGAAACATAAGAAAAACAGAGTTAATCCGGGTCCATGTACTGTGCTACCCAATTCCTGATCTTGTCTGCTTTATTCGGTTTTGCTCTCAGTTCTGAAGCCCATAATCCTTCCTTGAGATAAAACTTCCAAGTATTAAAATGAGGGGCTGCTGATCTGAAAATTTTATCGTTCCCGACAGACCAGATACTCCAACAGCTCATGATGATGATATCCAGTGCTATATCTGATGGAAGCATGAGCAGAGATAGCATGATCTCATCATGTGTTGATATACCTCTTTGTTTATCTTGCATGAGATAATCCCAGCATCTGTTGGCGAATGGGCAATCCCAGAATAGGTGAAGTGATGTTTCCTCAGTCTTGTCTGCACAGAGTACACAATTATAATCCTCCAAGTACATATTCTTGCGGTGCAATAGGTTCCTTGTGTTTAATCTGTCTTGGTATAGCATCCAGAAGAAAATCTTGTGTCTGAGCCTGCATGATGTGTTCCACAGGAGCTTGTAAATGTTGTGGGGAACGTCTGTCTTCTTGAGTGCTCTATACATCTTCATGGATGAATAAATGTTGCTGTTCCAGGAATAATGCCACCTGTCTTGCTCATTACTTGCCATTCTGGTACTAAGAAATTCCTCCAATGTGTTGAATTACTGATAAGCCTGGAGTGATAGTGGCCTATGGAAATGCTGGCTGGTGTTTGGCTGTTCCATGACCTTAGATAGAGTGATGTCTCCATTAATGGCAAAGGAATATAGCTCTGGGAATGTGAGTGAAAGGGGTTTTCCAGTCCAGTTATCAGTCCAAAACAGAGTTGTGTCTCCTATACCTGCCTTGCAGATAGCATGTTGTTTAAAACAAGGGAGAAGTCTGGAAACAGTTCTCCACCAGAAAGATCCCACATTTCTGCCTCCAGGCAGTGTTGTTTGGTAGTAAGTCTCCCATATGATGTTAACCCAAGGAATGTCTTCTTTATTGAGGAATTTGTGAAGAAATTTCATCAGGAGAGCTTCGTTGTGTGTGCCAATGTCTAATACTCCTAGACCCCCATCTTCTTTAGGTTTACAAACTTTCTCCCATGAGATTAATGCAGATCCAGAGTCAATAGTCCCATATTTTCTCCAAAAACATTGTTTGAGGTATATGTTGATTTGCTTAACCACAGTTTTAGGCAGAGATAATGTGCACATGAAAAAAGTGGGCATACTGGTGAAGACAGATTTGATCAAGGTAAGCTTGTCACTAGTGGATAAGAGTGTGGAACAACTAAGCAATCTGTTTTCAATCCTCTTCATCATGGGCACATAATCCACTACTTTGGGCTTGGATGTGCTGAGAGGGAGACCAAGATATGTGTGTGGCAAGGTTCCAATCTTGCAACCAAGTAAAGCAAATAGCTCATTCATCTTTGTGGTAGGGGTGTTGATGGAGATCATGGTGGATTTAGAGTAGTTCACTTTGAGCCCAGTGTAAGCAGCAAAATGAAGCAGGAGATTTTTAATGTGGGTGAGCTGTAGAGCATCAACATTAGCCACTAAGATGGTATCATCTGCATACTGGATGATTGGGTAGTCAGAGCATGAATTGTGCATCAAGGGAGAATTCACCAGTGAATTTGTCATGGCTTCATTCATCATGGTTTGGAGCATGACTCGCTCCTTCACAAAATCATTGATCACAACTGCAGGTAAAAGTTCTAAATCTGCCCACCCACGCCTGCACGCTCCCTTAGAACATCAGTCTGTTTATTTCTTTCCATCTGTTCCACCAGCCAGTCTATGCCGAATTTGATCCCCCGCCTGCCAGAAAAGCAAGTGTTCCATTAAGACAAAAGAATAAAAATGCAGTGCACAAGATGCACCGAGTGAGCAACAGACAGGCCAAAGCGTTGTCCATATATGCATGGCTAAATCAAAGAACTTTTCAACTATCATGTGTCGAGGTGTACAGTGAGGTCTCTCACCCATCATAGGCAGATACATCTTGAAACCTATATGGCCTCTTGTCGGTGCTAAATCCGGCATATCTCGAGGTAGGGGTCCTAAGCTTGGCGTCTTGGCACGATGGTAGCAGGATGAACAAGGGACACGATGTTTTACCCAGGTTCGGGCTCTCTCGAAGAGATAATACCCTACGTCATGCTTTTGATTGTATTGATATGGGGGATAGTGTAGAGTACAGGTATCTACCACGAGATTGTTGTAATGAATGTGAGATCATCTATTGACTAGCCTAGCCTCGGTTTATATATGCACCAGAGGCCTAGGATTTAGAAGAGTCCTTGTCTTGTGCGCCAAGTCTTTGTGGAATCTTCCTTGTATATGTCATGGGCTGCCCAAAGAAGCCCATTGGTGAACCGTCATGGGGGTCCTCGGCCCGACCCACCTGGTCGGGAGATGACGTGGTGAGTACCCCCTAGTCCAGGACACCGTCAGTAGCCCCCTGAACCGGTCTTCAAGTTGGGGACACTCCTCGGTTCTTCCGAATTGTTCTTCGTCTTTGGTCGTCGGTCTTGAAAGCTGGTTCAACAAATATTCTCATCTCCGATCTCGAGGATCGCCGAGGTGTATCCGAAGAGTTCTTACGTAGGGTATCCGAGGAGTTCACACGTCGGACATCCGAGGAGCCCCTTTAAGTTCTTGGCCTTTATCAATGCCTTGCTATTTTTACGCCACACCTCGGGTTTGAAGTTTTCCCGTGCGGTGGTGTCCTCTTGCAGCCGAACTCCAACGCGGTACTGCATCCGAGGTGTCTTTCTGCAGCCGAGCTCCAACGTCGGTCTGCATCCGAGGTGTCATAGATTACCTCGGGTTGAAAAAGTTGAAAGACTTCAGCCGAGCTTAATGCCGGAAACGTCCTCTGTGGAGCCAGCCATTCGCATCCGAGCTTCATGCCAGACTGCTTCCGAGGTGGTGCACCACCTCGGCTTTGGGCTGATTTTTCTCGAATGTTTCTGTACGATTGGTGCAATTTTATTCTCTGCCGAGATGTATACCAGTAGCCCTCAAGGTGGTGTCGGCCTAAAATCCGAGATGCACCTAAAGGAAAACATAAAACCGCTGATCCCAGTAGCCCCTGAGACTCAGATCGATTCGCGAAATCGGCCTGAGGATCAAATCCTAGCTCGACAGCATACTTAGGAATGGAAACGCGGTGTGCATAGTCCCTGAGACTCAGGTTGGGTGCGGCCGACCAACCCGAGGATTGTAATCTCTGTCGGAATCGGGGCTCCGGCGGACCCAAAGGTTCAAACACTAGGGGCGAGCTAGTTCCTACCGATCCAAGGGTGACCACGGCGAGGCTACGGCAAGAGCACATGAGCGCATGGCATGACAGGGGACATAGCGGTTACCCAGGTTCGGGCCACCTTGCGGTGTAAAACCCTACTCCTGCTTGTGTTGGGATTGCTATGAGCAAGAGAGTTCTCGCGTACAAGGTAGGAGAAGAAGGAGTCGATCGAAGACCCCTACAATGGCAGCACTGCCCCCCTTTTATAGCCGCCCTGGTCCTCTTCCCCTGAAAATATCGGCGGGAAGGGTAGCCACATTGGCGGGTTTTGAATGGGGACAGGCGCCCATGCTATCCTGACTAAAGTGGTCTTCGCCTGCAAAAGCATGATCCATGGCGCGCTGGTGGGCTCGGTGATGACCTCCACCCTGCGCGCCTTGCTGTCTTGGTCTTCTTTCACCAAACGGGCAGTCCTTGGGACTTGCTTTGGAGGAGGGCAGCTGGTGCTGCCCCTTTAGCACCAAAGAGGAAACCCTCTCTGTCCGCACCCGCTGGTGCGCCCTCTGTCGCCGTTCGTCGCCAAGTGCGTCACCCACGTTGTGGTCACAGGACCGCGTGGCTGGCGTTAGGCTCAGATGGCCTCGGGCGGCCGCCTCGAGAGGCCGCCTCGCGAGGGAGCCTCGCGAGGCCTCCTGCCGCTGCTGCGGCTAAGTCTTGGTGATTGCTCCTTGAAGAGGGGTCCTCGTGAGGCTGGCGTCTCGTGAGGTGTCTTCGCTTCGCGGCGTCCTTAGTTGGGCCACGCCTTGGGCCTTCGCCAAGCGTCGCTTCCTGGGCCGCAGGCAGACGGGCCGTGGTACCCTGGTTCCCAACGGCCCGATAGTAGCCCCTGGGCCCGTGGCACGCACGTTCCCGCCCGTTGGGTGCGAAACGGCGTGGGCCCTGACAGACTGCGGAGCCCAGGTTAGACGCGTGGCGTGCGATGGGACGTGGGACGCCCCCACTTCTCCCACTACGCCTCGGTAATCGCCTGCGCCTGCCATAAAGCCTACCTGCGCGAGGCGCAGGGCTATCATTGCTTCCCTTCTGCTCTTCGATTCCCGGTGTCGAAGAAGGTGGAGCGGCGGGGAGGGCGTCCCCATAGGGTGTTATAAAAGGAGCGGAGGGAGGGTAGAGGTCTCCCCCGCCCATCTTCTACCTCTGCTTCTCCCTTTCTTCCTCCTTTCACTCTTCCTTGCTTTTTCCAGGGCCACTGCTGCGATGGCGAGGGGGAGAGGGCGAGCCCGCGCATCCGCTGCTGCTACGAGGGTTCCCCCTCGGGGCCAGGGGCGCTCCTTGGCGGCCGCCGCAGCCAGCCCTAGGGCTCGCGGAAGGGTCGCCTCCCGCGGCCGAGGAGGGCGCGGCGGGGCGGCCGCCCGTCCTCCTCAGGCGGGGGCCCACATGGCGGAGGCGGCGCACGAGTTCATCGTGGGGCTACATCGTCGGCCCTGCAGCTGGCTCCGGCTCCCTGACTCCTTTGCAAGAGCAATGGAGGACAGCGGGCCCTTAGGTGTGTGGCTGCAGGCGGACAACTGCTGCAACGGCCCTTCCTGGGTGGTGACCGAGTTCTCCCCCGCTGGCTTCATGTTCCTGAAGCAGGGGTGGAAGTCGTTTGCCTGCGGCCGTGGGCTAAGGCGGGGGCACCTCCTCCAGTTTAAGTACGACAGAGCCGCCACCCTCTTCGTGAAGTTCTTCGGGGTCTCCGGTACCCGCATGGAGTGCTGTGCGGAGAGTGAGAGCGGCAACGGCTCCGACTCCTCTGGCGAGGGCGACAGCGACGACAGCACCGACTCTAGCAGCGGGAACGAAAGCGACGAAAGCTCCCCGCGCATCAAGAGTGAAGACGAAGATTCCGACTAGGCGCGGGTGAAGCATGTGTTGTTGCGGCGGCAGTCCTCCAGCACTGGCTGTTTGCCGAAGGTCTTATCCTGGCTGACAAGCTTGTTGTTGTTGTTGCCATTATTCAAGGCAGGCTTGTATTCAGACGAACTTGGTTGCCAAATACGTGGCTTCTGCACAAACTGCTCACGGTTGTCCTTCTTGGGTTCAAACTTCCGCTTGTGATCATTATATCCTGACTTATGCTCTCGTTCAGCTATGAAGGCCTTGTTTACCAGAGTCTGGAAGTCAGGAAAATCCAGCATACAAAGCTGACAACGGAGGGTATGATTCAGCCCTCCGAGGAATCGGTTAATCTTCCTTTCTTCGGTGGACACGTCGTGGGTGGAGTACCGTGCCAGATTATTGAACTTGTTCAGATACTCACCCACTGACATATTCCCTTGAGTAAGGGCCATAAATTCTCTTTGCTTCACCTTCATTATGCCAGTAGGAATATGATACTTGCGGAATACCTCTTTGAATTTTTCCCATGAAATATCCTCTCCAGAAGGCCATAACATTTTTGTATTGTCCCACCATATAGCTGCTGGTCCCTCCAGGTAGTGAGTGACGAAAGGAACCTTATCTGCCTCATCACAGCGGGCTATGTCCAATTTCTTTTCCATAGTCCTCAGCCAGTCATCATCTTCCATCGGATCCACAGCTTGACCAAAACTGGGTGGCTTTGTCCGCTGAAAATCAGACAGCTTAGAGTAAGTACCATTATGGTTGTTCTGACCCACCATAGTCTGCATGCTCTTCAGAAATTCCATAAGATCTTGGTTTCTTTTCTCTTCGAACATTCTCATAATCTGATCAGTGGTTGGTGTATGTGGGGGTGGAGGTGGCAAATCTTCTGGTGGCTGTCCTGCTTGTCTGGCGGATCGACGAATGGGAGATCCATCGCCGCCTTGAGTACTACACCCCTTCATCCTAAATTTTGTTCCCATTGCAAAATATCGAATCGATGAGGAAAAGCAGGGTAGTATGACACCAGAAAAGAAGCCAAATAAAAAGAGCGAATAAAGCAACATAATTATACAAGGCAACCCAACATCATACATGACAAGCTAGTAGGGGAATGATCATGACTAGACTGCTCAGACGGCAGTTGACATATGCAGGGATGCTATGATGCATGCACTGAAACTCAAGCCTCCGCTCTAGTGATGCCGATGGCACGAACACTGGTACACTGAAGACTCCTCGTCGTCTGACTCAGACTCAGAATCTGAGCTGATGATGTGCACCTCGGCCTCCGGATCAAAGGAAACACGACGACGCTGACGGGAAGGTTCTCCCTCAGATGGAGAAGAAGCACGACGCCGCAGCATCGGAGCAGCTGGAGTAGCTAGGAGTGAGGCCCACTCTGACGGGGTCTCACGTCGGCTACCAGACGAAAAGCCTGGCGGTCCGAACGAACTAGAAGGAGTGTCGGAAGGTGGAGCGGGTGGAGTGTATATGGGTGAAAACGGAGGGGGAGGAGGAGACTGTGCTGCCGCAACAGTAGCAAGTGCCTCGCGGGCAGAAGTCAGCTCCTCGGCTAGAGAAGTGATCATACAGTAACTGGCATGCAGATAACGAGATAAAACACCAGTAGCACGATCACTCGCCGGATCAACAGGTGCGAAAAGGACTCACCCTGTCGTAGGCGACAGGGTGGGGTAGTGAAAGAAACCTGGATGAGTCTGCATCTCGACCTCATGAAAGCGCAAGTCAATGAGAGCCTCCATCGCAGCAAACTGGATCGCCAACTCCGGAGTAGAAGCAGTTCCGCCCTTGGAAGAGCGGGAGTAGCTACCGATATCTGAACTCGTAGTGAGGAAGGCTTCCGCGCGATACTCGAATACTGAACCAGCGAGCTTCTCTCGGAACACCTGGAACACTGGGTCTTCGCCGTTGGGATACAGCCGAAGCCAGACGTTCCGAAGCAGTACTGGAAAAGTGAACGGTGCCGGCTCATGATTGTAGTGGTACGGAACTGGTGCCATCTACACTCATCAAACCAGCGGTTAGCACAATAAGAACTATATGCATGCCATGCAATGCACCAATCAAATGCAACAATCAGATGCAGCAAGCAAGACACACCAAGACTCTAAACTACTCGCGGTTCTAGTGCAGGGTTAACTAGGGTGTCCTACAGTCAGCCTGGCTCTGATACCAAGCGTTGTGGCACCCCGACTTAGAGAACCGGTTTACCAGTGTTTCCAGCCCAGAGATCATGTCCTCTGGAAACACACAACAACTTGGAACAGAACATAACTGAACTTTATTAAAAGATCTTGAGTACAAGCTCATAATTTACATCGATAGCGAGGCCAGAAGCACCGCAGGTGCTGAGAACAATATCCACATTATTTATGGAACATGGCAGGGCCTCGATACTACTGGGTAGTCTACGGCGTAGCGGAACATAGCGCGGGAAACTCCATCCACAGGGACACTGCTGTGGACACGACCTAGTTAGCGTAGCACGAACCTTCGGGACCTCCGTCCTCGGTTTCTCCTGCATCTGGCATGATACGCCAGGTGAGTACTTGGAATGTACTCGCAAGCTCATGGCAACCAAAACAATGCGGCAAAACAATAGCATGGTAATTAACAGGTTAACAGATTAAATTGCTCACTTACTGGTACCCAGTACCAACTTACTCCCATCTGGGTTGTCTCACAACCCTCGGAATGCTCACAAGCCACAGAGCACTTCCGGACATAAGACAGGTTCTTCCATCATTATTATCATTACGGTTGATCATCCTAGAGAGGCCTAAACGGACTGTCCAATACCGTGGACGCGGCTATTCGAATAGGTTTTAACACTCTGCAGAGGTTGCGCACTTTACCCACACAATGGAGTACCTGGCCTCGTGATCCCATTCGGGTGGACCGGTGGTGCTCCAACGAAACCTGCCTGACCCGTGACCCCTCTATCGTACCACCGACAATCATACCCTCCCAGGATCATGTCCTGGGTGGCCCTTGTGTCACCTCGTGACACCTGCCACCGTCGTGGCCAAACAAACTGTCCCAAACGGGGACGCCGGCAAAATAACTCAACTGGGCTCACAGGATTATCGTCGTCTACCTGATCAGGGCAGCACGCACGCATAACCCTCCCTAGTTTGGTGGTACCGATAAAAGAGCACAAAGCCAGACAAGGTCAAGGCCGTCCCATACCGGCAAATGTGGCTGCACGGAAAAGTCCGGGTAGGTGGCTCTTGATCAACCAACTAAGGTTAATATAGCCAAGCATTTAACCAGTATGGATATTTATCAGGAATAATTTAATATGGCAGTAGCTAAGCAATTAAATAATTTAATAGGAATTTAGCACATATTAAAATAATGCATGAAATTCAATTAAATAACCAACACTATTGAAATGCTTCATGCAATGGATGACATGGCTTGCCTTGCTCTGTTGGGTTGTCCACAAACTCCTGGGCTTCAAATCCAAAGTTATTTCCTTCTGAAAATAATTTTAAAAAGCAATTGAAAATGTCACATGCTATTGTTTTGAGCACCAGAAATTCTGTGAACATGGGAAAAATACCAAATTTGGCAAGCAAATAGAGGAGCTCAAGACAAACCAGATGCAAAAAGAATCAATTGGTTTGGACTTATGGTTTAAAAGTTATGAACGGTCAAAGTTCTGGTCAAAATCTGGAATTTAATTAGAAAATCAGAAAATCCACAGCGGGCCACGTCGAAGGCGTATTTTGCCCGGGCGCCTCCACTTACCACTTCGGCGCGCGCGAGTGAGTCGCTGACGTGCGGGCCCCGCGGTCAGGTTTAAACAGGGGGGAGGGGAACAGAGAAGGAGCGGAGCTCCGGCGACGCTCGCCGGCGACACAGACGGCGGCGAGGTCTGGTGAGTAGCGGAATGGAACGAGCGCTCGGAGACGAACCAGCACGTACCAGTGGCTTGGCGAACGGTGGCCGGACGGCGTCGTCCCCTTCTTCTCCGGCGGCGGCGGTGCTCGGGTGTCATCGAAGACGGCGACTCCGGCAGCAATTCGACCAGGCAAGGGCTTGGGCTTGATCAGTGGGTTGAGCTGAGCTCGATGGAGGAGTCGGTGGGGCTCGGGGAGGAGTGAATCGGCGGAGAGGCAGGGCTCGGGTGGCGGCGGATCTCCGGCGAGGTTCGAGGCCAGAGGGCCTCTCGGCCGTGGCTCGGGCTTGGGGAGGACGATTGGGAGGAGTAGGAGTGGGTTGATGAGCTCGGGAGAGGCCGGGGAGGGGTATTTATAGGAGGGGGAGGAGCTCGGGCGAGCTCTCTGGAATGGCCGGGATTCGGGCCACGTCGTCGGCACGAGGACGCCTCGCTGGCTGGCCGGTTGCGGGCGACGAGATAGGAGCTAGCAGGGGAGTTAAGCCGTGCAGTGGCGGGTAGCGGGAGGAAGACGACGCGCCGCACGCCACAGTGCAGCCATGGGCGGCACAGGGCCCAGGTGCGTGGCGGCCGGCGAGGGCGATTCCGGCGAGGGCCAAGCTCCAGGACGGCCAGGTGGATGCAGGAGAAGATGTCGGCGCACAGAGACAAGCTGCTGCGGCGCGAGGCAGCCGGACGCGACGCATCAGAGGCGGGAGAGGTGCAGAGCACGCGATTTGGCATGCCAGTCCCGTGCTCACCACGGGCATTGGTGTCTGCAAGCCGTCCAAGTCCAGTGCACCATGTCTAGCAGCTTCTCCTTCGATCACTTAGCCTCTCTATGCCTCTGGTTCGACTAGATTCACTCTGAGGTGAAGTGTAGCTTCAGCTACAGTTTCTGCCAGAGAAATTGAGAGGGATCTAGAGGAGACATGAGCTGGGGATGGAGCCAAAGGAGATGTCTGGGGTGATCTATGTTGGAAGGACTCCAATCTGACCAAGTTTGAGAAGATTTGGTCAAGATTTGGATATAGTTCATGTACAAGGGCTGATACTGGACCAGAAGAGGGATGAGCTTGATGCACTCAACTGGTTGATCTACTGGGGCTGAAATTTGGTGTGGCAGGGTTATTTGGTGAGGAGAAGATGCCATAAAAATTTCAGCTCAATTGGAAACCTCTAGCTGGTACTTCCTTCACAGAGGTTCCAACTGAACAGAAACTTGGCAGAATATTAGTGGTGAAAATTTGTACTGGACAAGATGATATTTTTGGATATAGTGGAAAGATAGGTTCCCTATTATCTCAGGAAATTTTCTGGGAATTAATTGAGTAGGGAAAATATGAGCTCCGTCACAAATGACCAGTACTGTCCAGAGAGCAAATGGAGTTTTCTGGAATAAACTTTGTACTGGACCATGAGATGTTTTTGGAGATTGTGGGAGTAGATGATGACAATAAGGTCTGGGATTAATTTGGGATTTTTCTGATCACCAGAACTATAGGTTGCTGTGTAACCCATAGTGATGACAAATTTTCCCAAGGAAAGAAAATGAATATTTGAGAGAGATAAAGAATTGGAAATTGATCCAGATGGTGAGTGGCAAGATTTGGCAAGATGCCGAGGGCTTTGCATCACTGAGAGGAATTCATAAGTCCAAAGTCAACTGAAAAGGTTCAAAATCCAACCAGATTGCAAATAAAGCCAGAAAGATTTCGAAAAGAAAAAGTTGCCAAAAACCAGGGTGTCACATGCGGGTGGGAGATCTTTGTGAAGCAGCGTGGCGCTCATGGCAGGTGGTGCAGCTGATGGCTTGAGGAGCCCTTCCTCGAAGACGCGGGGGCTTTGGGGCTCGCGGCGGGATGCTCGCTTGGCAATGTCGTCGGCTTCCTTGTTGCTACCGCAGGGGACGTGTTGGAGCTCCAGGCAAGGAAACGCTTCTTGAGCTTACGTACCTCTTCTAGATAGGCGGCCATGTGCTCGTCCTTGGGCTTGTAGCTCTTGTTGGAGAAGTTGACGAGGAGCTACGAATCGCCCTTGATGGTGAGGCACTTGATGTTGAGTGCGAAAGCAGCCTTGAGGCCGGCGATGAGGCCTTCGTACTCCGTGATGTTGTTGGAGACTTTGTCGTCGCGCTTGAAGCAGAGTTGGACAGCGTAGTAGAGCTTGTCTCCCGTCGGCGAAGTGAGCATGACGCCAGCCCCCGCGCCCAGCCGGCAGAAGGCGCCATCGAAGTGCATAGACCAGCCGCCAGGCGCCTCGTCCCCAGGCAAGAGGGATTCGTCCTCGTGAGGCTCTTCCTGGGGTGGATCCGTCCATTCCGCTACGAAGTCAGCCAGGGCTGCACCCTTGATCACCCTTGTGGTGCAGAATTCCAGCTCGAGGGTCTGCATCTCAATATTCCACTCGGCAATGCTGCCAGTGGCGTTGGGGCTGCGCAAGACTTGCTCCAGGGGGTAAGATGAGATCACCCTGATGGGATGGCCTTGGAAGTAGTGGTGCAGCTTCCTGGAGGCGAGGAGGAGCTTCTGCTGCATGGGGTAGCGCTCGCGCGCATCCCGCAGCACCGTGCTGACGAAGTACACACGGTGCTCGACGAGGCATGTAGTTCGCATGGCAGCTTGTTCTCCAGAGGGCCCGAGAGGCTCATGAGGCTCAAAGGCCCCGGGAGGCGGCTCACGAGGTGGCTCATCGGAGGTCTCCTGAGGAGGACCCTCGGCAGGTGGAGGCGCGGCCTCGGGAAGCGACGCGCCAAGGGCCTCATGAGGCGACGACGCGACCTCGGGTGGCGCCGGCGCGGCAGGCTTCCTCTGTGCATAGACGCGCTCTTCTCGAACAGCCACCAAGGCTGCGTTGGCCGTCTGGGGAGTGGCTGCCAAGTATAGGAGCAGGGGCTCGCGAGAGCGCGGCGCGACCATGATGGGTGGGCTTGTGAGGTACCTCTTGAGGTCTTTGAAGGCAACGTCGGCCTCGGGAGTCCACTTGAAGGGGCCGGATCTCTTCATGAGCTTGAAGAATGGAAGGGCTCGCTTGCCGAACTTGGAGATGAATCGCCCAAGCGAGGCCATGCATCCCGCTAAGCGCTGCATCTCCTTGAGGCTCTGGGGAGGGCACATCTTCTCGATGGCCTTGATCTTCTCAGGATTGGCCTCGATGCCGCAGTGGGAGACCAGGGAGCCAAGCAGCTTGCCAGAGGGAACTCCGAAGACGCACTTGTCTGGGTTAAGCTTGAGGTTGACCTTGCGCAGGTTGTTGAATGTTTCTTCGAGGTCCGCGAGGAGGGACCAGGCCTCGCGAGTCTTGACAACGATGTCGTCGATGTAGGCTTCCGCGTTTCTCCCCATCTGGGTCCCAAGGCGATGCGCATCAGCCTCTGGAAGGTGGCTCCGGCACTCTTGAGGCCGAAGGGCATGCAGATGTAGCAGTATATACCACAGGGGGTGATGAAGGCCGTTTGCTCCATGTTTTCAGCTACCATCTTGATCTGGTGGTGAAAGCACATTTGCTCCCTTGGTGGTTTTGGTAATTTATGCCAACATACGTGTTGTTGGACTAATGCTTTTATCTGGTGAATTTCAGACAAGTTCAACAATGGCGTGACAGGGACAAGAGGACGTGGAGCCCCTTCAAAATGCTAAGGACAAGGATTGGCAAAAGCTCAAGACTCTACATTTTTGGTTTAGTGATCCAAGATCACATTGAGTCCATAGGAAAGCCAATACTATTAAAAGGTGATGAGGTGTTGCTTAATGGTCTTTTTGCTCAAATGCTTAGTGACAGTACTCCTAAACCCTCAACCACTCTCTCAATCCCAAATATGTCCTAAACCTACATTCCAACTCGGCCCCACCGATATTTCCTATCCGGCCCCACCGAGTTCATCCAACACTTAGCCACTGCCAAAACCCTAACAAATCGGATCCACCGAAATGGATCTCGGTCCCACCGAGATGACTTTGCCAACTCTCTGTAATCGTTTGCACTCACTTCGGTCTCACCGAGTTTTGCAAATCGGTCTCACTGAGATGGCTTGCCAACTCTTTGTTGCCTTATTGCTTCACTTCGGTCCTACCGAGTTGATGCAATCGATGCCACCGAGATGAGGTTTGCCCTAGCCATTGCACTTCGGTCCATCCGAGTTGTCCGTATCGGTCCCACTGAGATACCTAAAGTTCATATCTTTTACACAGTTCGGTGCTACCGAGATGATTGTTTCGGTGCCACCGAGTTGAGTCAAAAGTGTGTAACGGTTGGATTTTGTGTGGAGGCTATATATACCCCTCCATCACCTCCTTCTCAGTAAGGAGAGCCATCAGAACGTGCCTACACTTCCACCATACATTTTCTGAGAGAGAACCACCTACTCATGTGTTGAGATCAACCTATTCCACTCCTACCATTTGAACCTTGATCTCTAGCCTTTCCCAAGTTGCTTTCCACTCAAATCCTTCTTCCACCATAGCCAAATCTGTGAGGAGTTGTTTGAGTGATGGGAAGACTATCATTTGAAGCACAAGAGCAAGGAGTTCATCAACAACACACCGTCTATTACCTTTTGGAGAGTGGTGTCTCCTAGATTGGTTAGGTGTCACTTGGGAGCCTCCAACATGATGTGGAGTTGAACCAAGGAGTTTGTAAGGGCAAGGAGATCGCCTACTTCGTGAAGATCTACCCCGAGTGAGGCTAGTCCTTCGTGGACGTAAGCCATGGTGGAATAGACAAGGTTGCTTCTTCGTGGACCCTTAGTGGGTGGAGCCCTCCGTGGACTCGCGCAGCCGTTACCCTTCGTGGGTTGAAGTCTCCATCAACGTGGACGTACGATAGCACCACCTATCGGAACCACGCCAAAAACCACCGTGTCTTTATTGCGTTTGATCTTCCATACTCTACCCCTTTACTTTCCGCACTATTGCATGCTTTACTATTTCCGCTGCTCAATCTCTAGATATGCATGTGTAGAAAGTATTGGAGGGATCTTAATTTGTGCCAAAATCTGCCTAAATTCCAAGAGAAATTAAAAACTACACCTTTGGCTGGTTAGGAGTCTATTCACCCCCCCTCTAGACCTATCTCCTCGATCCCACAATTGGTATCAGAGCTTTGGTCTCCATTGCCTTGGTTTCATCACCATTGGAGGGAGATGGATGTGTCTACGTTGGGGAGTCTTAGACGTAGAGTGCCTACTCTCGATGGGGAGTATTACAACTTTTGGAAGGATGAAATGTATATTCATAATCCTTATGTGCCCCCTATTGATCCCTTGCATCCTACTCATGAAGAGGAAATTGACATGCTTTGTAATCTTAGAACCGTCAATCTTATCATTAGAGGATTACCTAAGGTTGTGCTTCGCTGTATGCGAAACTTTGCATGTTCTTATACTCTATGGCATGATTTAGAAAAGCGATATCCCGATTACTCTCTAAAGAGTCTGGATAAGATTCTTCATAAGGCTGTTGCTTTTCACATGATGAGTCCTAGTGATCCTAAGTTTGATGATTGCTTGTTTGAGCTTCGTGATCTTATGCGTGCCAAAGGAGATGTTAGAACTATTAGCAACATTATCATGGAAGCCATTAGAATCCATAAACTTGAACATTGTCATGATCATGAAACTAATAAATCTATTGCCCTAGGTAATGATCAAATGCATGATGATGATGATGTTGAGCATGGCTATTATGATGAGGATGAAGAATTTGACATTGAATTTGAGAAGACCATGAGGAATCTCAGTCTTATGGCAAATCTTCGAGATTATATGGCCGGAGGAAAAGAGTGGATTCTTGATAGTGGATGTACCGATCACATGACCAGAGATAGAGACATGTTTCGTGAGCTTCTAAAAATGATGGTCCACGCAAGTATGTGACTTTTGGAGATAACTCCAAGGGTAAGGTACTTGGCCTTGGTAAGGTGGCCATATCCAATGATAGCTCCATACAAAATGTTATGCTTGTTGAATCTCTTGGTTACAATCTTCTTTCCGTATCTAGACTAGCCGATTTTGGTTTTAATGTTCTATTTACCAAAGTAGATTGCCAAGTGTTTCGCCAAGATAATCATAATATGGTCTTTACCGGCATTCGTAGAGGTGATCTATACATTGTTGATCTCACTAAGAGAGCCCAACCTCGTACATGCTTAATTGCTAAATCTTCTAAAGGTTGGTTATGGCATAGAAGACTTGGACATGTAGGCATGCGTAACCTTGATAAACTTATTAAAGGAGATCACATTCTTGGAGTGAAAGATGTTATATTTGACAAAGATCGACTTTGTAGTGCTTGCCAAGTAGGAAAACAAGTTGGAGGAAGCCATCCCGTGAAGAACATTATGACCACGAGGAGACCACTCGAGCTACTTCATATGGATCTTTTTGGTCCCAACTCCTATAAGAGTCTTGGTGGTAACTCTTTCGGTTTGGTCATTGTTGATGATTTTTCCAGATTTACGTGGGTGTTCTTTCTTGATGACAAATCACAGGTACAAAAGATCTTCAAGAACTTTGCAAGAAAGGCTCAAAACCAATTTGAAGTGAAGATAAAAAAGGTTCGAAGTGACAACGGAACGGAGTTCAATAACACAAATGTGGACACCTTTCTTGATGAGGAGGGTATCTCACATGAGTTCTCGGCTACGTACACACCTCAACAAAATGGAGTTGTTGAGAGGAAGAACCGGACACTTATTGAGATGGCAAGAACGATGCTTGATGAATACAAGACTCCAAGACATTTTGGGCGGAAGCGGTTGAAACAGCTTGTCATGCAACAATCGACTTTACCTTCACAAGCTTCTTGGTAAAACGGCATATGAACTGCTCACCGGTAACAAACCACAAGTTGGATACTTTCGAGTATTTGGCTCAAAATGTTACATTCTTGATAAGCATCGTCGTTCAAAATTTGCTCCTAAATCTCATGGAGGTTTCCTACTTGGTTATGGATCGAACTCTCACACTTACCGTGTCTACAACAACTTCACTCGAAAAGTTGAAGAGACGGTAGATGTGAAGTTTGATGAGACTAACGGCTCGCAAGTCGAGCAATTGCCACTTGATGTAGGAGATCAAGAACCATCGGAAGCAATCCAAGACTTGCCCATTGGCAAGATTCACCCCGTGGAAGTAAAGGAGAGTACCTCGTCTATTCAAGTGGAAGCCCCAACTTCACATCAAGGTGAACGACAAGTTGATATGGAGGCATCCACAAGTGGAACACGTCAAGATGATGGGAATGAGGAAGTGCAACAAGATGATCCACCTCGACCTCCTTCTCCACCTCCACAAGCGAACAACGACAACATCAACGAAGAAGAAGAAGATAATGATGATGAGGAAGCCTCACCACAACCCAAGAAAAAGCTACCTCGAGTTAGAGCAAGAATCGACAAGGATCATCTCGTCGAACAAATACTTGGAGATATCCAATCCGGGAGAATCACTCGCTCTAAATATCGCTTAGCTAACTTTTGTGAGCATTACTCATTTATCTCTAGTGTTGAACCCTTGAAGGTAGAAGATGCTCTCAAGGACCCCGACTAGGTGAATGCAATGCACGAAGAGCTACAAAACTTTGAGAGGAACCAAGTGTGGACATTGGTTGAGAAGCCTAAGGAAGAGCAAAACATCATTGGAACCAAATGGGTGTTTCGGAATAATCAAGATGAAGATGGACAAATTGTACGCAACAAGGCTCGTCTCGTAGCACAAGGTTACACACAAGTCGAAGCAAACTAGAGAAGGTACCTTTGTTTCTCAAACAAAGTATACCAAGGACTTATTCAAGAAGTTCAACATGCAAGAGAGTAAAGGTATGAAAACTCCCATGCCCACGAGTGGACATCTTGACTTGGCCAAGGATGGCAAACCTGTTGATCAAAAGGTTTATCGATCTATGATTGGTTCATTGCTATATCTATGTGCCTCCCGTCCCGACATTATGCTAAGTGTGTGCATGTGTGCACTATACCAAGCGGCACCAAAAGAGTGTCACCTTAAGGCGGTGAAAAGAATTGTGAGATACTTGATACATACACCAAACTTTGGCATATGGTATCCCAAAGGATCTTCTTTTAATCTTGTTGGCTACTCCGATTCGGACTATGCCGGAGACAAGGTTGAGAGAAAATCCACTTCGGGTACATGTCAATTTCTTGGTAGATCGCTTGTGTCTTGGTCCTCCAAGAAACAAAATTCCGTATCTCTATCTACTGCCAAAGCAGAATACATTGCCGCGGGATCATGTTGTGCTCAATTACTATGGATGACACAAACTCTTAAAGACTATGGTGTGCATGTGAGACATGTACCATTACTTTGTGACAATGAGAGTGCTATTAAGATAGCACACAATCCCGTGCAACATTCTCGAAAAAAGCATATCGAGGTTCGACACCACTTCATTCGAGATCATGTTGAGAAAGGTGACATTGACCTTAAACATGTTCGTACCGACAAACAATTGGCGGACATCTTTACCAAACCCCTTGATGAGAAAGTGTTTTGTCACTTGAGAAGTGAGTTGAACATTATTGATGCTTCAAATGTGAACTAGAGGTTCATGTGGATGCATACAAGGGCATGAGCATTCTTAACTAATCCATGATATCTTTCATGATCATTTAATATCTTGGATATTTTGCTCTCTTGTATGGTATCTAACCTTTTGAAGGTACTTGGACAAGCTTCATGCCACAAGATTGCGTCTCACTCTTATCATAAGCAATCTTGTATAACCCAAGTATCGACAATTGATGGTGGAACAAGGAACAAGACAACCTAAACATATCCTTTGTCAAACTTTTGAGTTATGCTTCACTCTTGTCATTTTGGATATACATGTTGTTCCTTGCAAAACTAACCCATGTAGGAAGATGAACTACAAATGAAAGGATAGCTCCAAATTTCAATTCATGAGCATCCACTTCAAGTTCAACTACATGATGGACTTCACCACTAAATCCCAATGTAAGTTCTCACATCTTAGAGAAGCTTTACTTAAAGACATGAGCTAAAGCAACTCAACAAGATGTGAATACATTAAAATGCTTAAAGGAAAAATGGCAACCCCATTTTGAGCTTAAACGATGAGTATGACCTATGATCAAGTGTTCTCACTTGACTCCTAAGTCAATATACTCTAACATAGGTGACCTAGTCGCCGACCCATCTAGGTGAAGATTTCTAGTGTTTCTTTTGTTGCTTCTCTTCATCTAGATGTTTCTTTGCTTCTTTTCTTTTAGTTAATTTTCGCAGTTAATTCTTTGCAAATCCTTGTGAGAATTTCGTTGCCTAGTGAGCTGAGTTAACAAAAGTTCCATTGCATCAAACTCGGTCCCACCGAATTGAATCAACTCGGTGTCACCGATTTTGGCTGCCCTAAGGAATTTTCTGTCAAAATTCTCCTGAGTTTTTCTGCTCCAGCTCCACTCAATGATTCTTATCCTCTACTTGCATCTAGAGCCATTCAATGGCTAGCTGTGTTTCTCAAGGACCAAACCCACTTGATCAATAACCTTGAAGTCCCTTCTTGGAAATTGATGTCAAAGGGGGAGAGAGGAATACATCAAAGCTTATCACTACAAAAGAGATGCACCTTACAAGAGGAGAGAATGTTACATGTTTCTAAGAGGGGAGAAACATGATCAGTTTGTTCTTTGGTTGTTCTAGTTCTCTCACCCTACCTACTCCCAATATCCAATGTCAGATTCAGGGGGAGAGGAAGTTCTTTAAGGGGAGACAACTATTTTTCTTTTGGGGACATGTTTGCTTGAAAGAAGTATCCTAGTGATACTCTCTCTACATGTCATCCCAATCTTGGTTTCTTGTTGATCTTGTGTCTTTTCTTGAAGAAATTATCTTGTGTTATCTGACCTTGTTTTCTCAAGAGTATTTCTTCAGGTACTTGATCAAGAACCTCAAGGTAAGTATATGCATCACACTCATGTGCATGATTGACCTCTTGCTAGTATATATTGTTTGCAAGAAGACAATCATGGTCACCTGGATACCTAAATGCTATATACATATTGCTCTGATGCATATAGCCAAGATACATGTTGCATGTATATTTCCCATGAGATATCATCATATTACATGCACCTCTCCAGGGGGAGTTCCAGGGAGCTCATACATGTTACATGTTTGCTTCAAAGCTTTCATACATACCTCTGCTATATCTGTATTTGAAGCTTTGATGTATGTTGTCATCAATTACCAAAAAGGGGGAGATTGAAAGCACATTTGCTCCCTTGGTGGTTTTGGTAATTTATGCCAACATACGTGTTGTGGGACTAATGCTTTTATCTAGTGAATTTCAGACAAGTTCAACAATGGCGTGGCAGGGACAAGAGGACGTGGAGCCCCTTCAAAATGCTAAGGACAAGGATTGGCAAAATCTCAAGACTCTACATTTTTGGTTTAGTGATCCAAGATCACATTGAGTCCATAGGAAAGCCAATACTATTAAAAGAGGATGAGGTGTTGCTTAATGGTCTTTTTGCTCAAATGCTTAGTGACAGTACTCCTAAACCCTCAACCACTCTCTCAATCCCAAATATGTCCTAAACCTAAATTCCAACTCGGCCCCACCGATATTTCCTATCCGGCCCCACCGAGTTCATCCAAGACTTAGCCACTGCCAAAACCCTAACAAATCGGATCCACCGAAATGGATCTCGGTCCCACCGAGATGGCCTTGCCAACTCTCTGTAATCGTTTGCACTCACTTCGGTCTCACCGAGTTTTGCAAATAGGTCTCACCGAGATGGCTTGCCAACTCTCTGTTGCCTTATTGCTTCACTTCGGTCCTACCGAGTTGATGCAATCGGTGCCACCGAGATGAGGTTTGCCCTAGCCATTGCACTTCGGTCCATCCAAGTTGTCCGTATCGGTCCCACCGAGATACCTAAAGTTCATATCTTTTACACAGTTCGGTGCTACCGAGATGATTGTTTCGGTGCCACCGAGTTGAGTCAAAAGTGTGTAACGGTTGGATTTTGTGTGGAGGCTATATATACCCCTCCACCACCTCCTTCTCAGTAAGGAGAGCCATCAGAACGTGCCTACACTTCCACCATACATTTTCTGAGAGAGAACCACCTACTCATGTGTTGAGATCAAGCTATTCCACTCCTACCATTTGAACCTTGATCTCTAGCCTTTCCCAAGTTGCTTTCCACTCAAATCCTTCTTCCACCATAGCCAAATCTGTGAGGAGTTGTTTGAGTGCTGGGAATACTATCATTTGAAGCACAAGAGCAAGGAGTGCATCAACAACACACCGTCTATTACCTTTTGGAGAGTAGTGTCTCCTAGATTGGTTAGGTGTCACTTGGGAGCCTCCAACATGATGTGGAGTTGAACCAAGGAGTTTGTAAGGGCAAGGAGATCGCCTACTTCGTGAAGATCTACCCCGAGTGAGGCTAGTCCTTCGTGGACGTAAGCCATGGTGGAATAGACAAGGTTGCTTCTTCGTGGACCCTTCGTGGGTGGAGCCCTCCGTGGACTCACGCAGCCCTTACCCTTCGTGGGTTGAAGTCTCCATCAACGTGGACGTACGATAGCACCACCTATCGGAACCACGCCAAAAACCACCGTGTCTTCATTGCGTTTGATCTTCCATACTCTACCCCTTTACTTTCCGCACTATTGCATGCTTTACTATTTCCGCTGCTCAATCTCTAGATATGCATGTGTAGAAAGTATTGGAGTGATCTTAACTTGTGCCAAAATCTGCCTAAATTCCAAGAGAAATTAAAAACTGCACCTTTGGCTGGTTAGGAGTCTATTCACCTCCCTCTAGACCTATCTCCTCGATCCCACAGGTGGTAGCCTGAGAAGGCATCTAGGAAACATAGCAGCTCGCACCCGGCAGTGGAGTCCATGATCTGGTCGATGCGAGGCAGTGAGAAGGAATCTTGAGGGCAGAACTTGTTGAGGCTCGTGAAGTCGACGCACATTCGCTCCTTGCCGCACTTCTTGGGCACCACGACTGGGTTGGCGAGCCATTCGGGATGGCGCACCTCACAGATGACTCTAGCTTCTTGGAGCTTCTGAACTTCCTTGACGATGAAATCTTGCTTCTCTGGCGCCTGGCGCCGTGCCTTCTGTTTCACGGGGCATGCGTTGGGGCACACCGCTAAGTGGTGCTCGATCACCTCCCTCGGCACATCGGACAAATCAGATGCCGTCCAGGCGAACACATCTGAATTTGCCCGAAGGAAGGTGACGAGCGCGTCTTCCTATGCAGGAGAGAGGCCGGTGCCGATGGTGAAGGCAGGGCCTGAGCCGCTGCCATCCACCGACACTTTCTTCGTCTCGGCGCGGTCTTGGGAGAACAACTGCTTCTTCTTCGCGGGTGCGGCCTCATGAGGCTCGACGATGTCTTCTTCGGCAGGATAGGCGGTGGCGGCAGCCTTGTAGGTGCTCTCGAGGGAGCGGACCGCATCCTTTTTGTCACAGTAGACGGTGATGATGCCGCTGCAGCCAAGCATCTTGAGGACGTTGTAGGCGTGATGGGTCGCCACCATGAACTTGGTGAGTGTCGGGTAGCCCAGGATGGCATTGTATGGCAGGCTGATGTGCTCCACGTCGAAGTCGATGAGCTCAGTGTGGTAGTTCTTGCGGGTGCCGAAGGTGACGGGGAGGCGCACTTGCCCCAGAGGGATGGTGGAGCCATTAGTCACTCCGGAGAAGGGCCTGGTCGGCATCAGCTGCTCGTAGGGCACTTGGAGCTGCTCGAAGGTCTCGATGGAGATCACGTTGAGGCCAGCACCTCCGTCGATGAGCGTCTTGGTGACGGCGACGTTGCTGATGGTGGGGGTGCACAGCATGGGGACCGTGCCCGCAACACTTGAAGACTTGGGGTGATCATTGGAGTCGAAAGTGATTGCGTACTGCAACCACTTGAGGGGCCGAGAGGCCTTAGGCCTCGGGAGGGCAGTGTTCAGCTCGCGAGAGAACAACTTGAAGTGGCGGTTGGACGCGGGAGCTTGGGCCCCACCAAGGATGCAAGCCACTCCGCGAGGCTCCTGGTAGCCCCCAGCGCCCTTGTCAGGCTGGTTGCCGTCGTTCCTTCGGGGTGGTGGCGGCAGCGGCGGCAGAGTGGCGTTGGCCTGAGGGTTGGCCTTGCGAGGCTGGTCGTTCCAGGAGGCTTCGCGAGGCTGGTCGCGCCAGCCCTGCCGGAAGTTGCCGCTGCTGTTGCGATCTCCCCAGCGGCTGCCATTGCGGCTGCCTCCGCGGCCGGTGCCTCGATCGTTGCGGTCGCCTCGGCGGCCCAGGCGCTCGTCGCGAAGCAGCTTGAGCTCATGGAGTCCTCGGTGCTGTGGGAGTGCGAGTTGTGGTAGGCGCAGAGAGGGCGGCTGTCCTTCTTGGGCTCGTCATGCTCGCGGCCGCGCTTCTGCTCAGGCTCCGCCGCGAGCACGACATGGCCCTTGCGCTTGGAGTCCTTGCTCTTGGCCTTGGCGGCGTCTGGCGCCGCGCCGGGGTCATTGTGGGCAAAGAGATGGCCTTCTTCGGCCTTGGCGCACCTGTCGGCGAGGTCGAACAGCTCGAGCACGAAGTCGAGCTCGTCGTTGATGGTGAGCTTCTCGCGCATCCGGATGTCCGCGAAGCCGGAGGAGAACGCGGAGATGATGGCGGCCTCGGAGGCACGCAGGATCTTGTTGCGCACTTGGCTGAAGCGCTGGATGTACTTCCAGAGAGTCTCGTCCGGGCGCTGGCGCACGACGCACAAGTCGTTGAGCGTGAGGGAGCGCTCGTGCGTGCCCTTGAAGTTGGCGACAAACTGCCGGCAGAGCTTGGCCCACGAGGAGATGGACGCCTCAGGGAGGTTCATGAGCCCTGAGCGTGGGCCATCCTTGAGGGCCATGGGAAACCAGTTTGCCATGACCTTGTCGTCGCCGTTCGCTGCCTCAATGCTCAGGTTATCGAGCTGCAGGAACTCTGCGGGGTTGGGGGTGCCGTCGTAGCACGGAGGCAGGTCCAGCTTGAACTTGGTGGGCCACACCACGCGGCACAGCTCGCGGGTGAAGGCGCGATAGCCGCCGTAGTTGGAGGGAATGCCACCAGCGAGGGCGACACAGTTCTGGCGGCCGGCGGTCGTGACCTCCTGGATGGTCCTGTCTTGGCACTGACACTGTCGCTCGAGGAGCACGCGCACGTCGGGTGGCGCTCGCCGGACAATCTGGCAGCTGGGCTCGCCATGGTCCGGCGAAGATGCGCCGCAGGACGGCTCACGCACCCGCGCGTCGCGGTGGCCCCTGGCACCCTCGCTAGGCAGAGGAGGCGGAGGCGGCGCACCATGCGGCACGTCCCCGGCATGAGACATCGGAGGGTGGAGCCAGTGAGAGGGCGCTGGGGCATCTCCAGCGGCGTTGACGAGCTCAGTGATGCGGCTGAGCTAGGAGTCGTTGCCGACATCGGTGGGGCGGTAGCGCAGGAGCTCGCGCGCCATGAGCAGTGCGGCCTGCGGGGCCGGCGCGTCGCGGCGGGCGAGGGAGGAGGTCGTGGCGGTGTGGCCATCCGGCTGCACGGACGGGTGGAGGGAGGAAGCCTGCTGCTCCCTTGCTGCGGGGTCGGTGGCGGCGCCGGCGGCGCCGCATCGACGATCGTCACGGGCGACCAGCTTTGTCTGGGCCACCCTGGCAGCCCTGCGCGCGTAGCGCTCACGATGAGCGTCTGCCATGGCAGTCAGGAGGTGAGAAGAACTGAAGCAGGCCCCCTACCTAGCGCGCCAAATGTCGGAATCGGGGCTCCGGCAGACCCAAAGGTTTGAACACTGGGGGCGAGCTAGTTCCTACCGATCCAAGGGTGACCACGGCGAGGCTACGGCAAGAGCACACGAGCGCAGGGCACGACAGGGGACACAGCGGTTACCCAGGTTCGGGCCACCTTGCCGTGTAAAACCCTACTCCTGCTTGTGTTGGGATTGCAATGAGCAAGAGAGTTCTCGGGTACAAGGTAGGAGAAGAAGGAATCGATCGAAGACCCCTACAATGGTAGCACTGCCCCCCTTTTATAGCCGCCCTGGTCCTCTTCCCCTGAAAATATCAGCGGGAAGGGTAGCCACATTGGCGGGTTTTGAAAGGGGACAGGCGCCCAGGCTATCCTGACTAAAGTTGGTCTTCGCCTGCAAAAGCATGATCCATGACGCGCTGGTGGGCTTGGTGATGACCTTCGCCCTGCGCGCCTTGCTATCTTGGTCTTCTTTCACCAAACGGGCAGTCCTTGGGACTTGCTTTGGAGGAGGGCAGCTGGTGCTGCCCCTTTAGCACCAAAGAGGAAACCCTCTCTGTCCGCGCCCGCTGGCGCGCCCTCTGTCACCGTTCGTCGCCAAGCGCGTCACCCACGTGGTGTTCACAGGACCGCGCGGATGGCGTCAGGCTCGGATGGCCTCGGGCGGCCGCCTTGGGAGGCCGCCTCGCGAGGGAGCCTCGCGAGGCCTCCTGCCGCTGCTGCGGCTAAGTCTTGGTGATTGCTCCTTGAAGTGGGGTCCTCGTGAGGCTGGCACCTCGTGAGGTGTCTTCGCTTCGCGGTGCCCTTAATTGGGCCACGCCTTGGGCCTTCGCCAAGCGTCGCTTCCTGGGCCACAGGCAGACAGGCCGTGGTACCCTGGTTCCCAATGGCCCGACAATCTCCTCGGAAACCGTTTTGCACTTTTGAATTTTCTGCATTGAATCGTCAATGCAGTAGCCCTCGAGCCACTGATTGGGTGGCAATACCTGATCGGGGGATTGATGTACCCCTTTAATGGCTTTTAATTGAGAAGCGCGAAGCCCAGGCCTTTAATGGATGTTGTAAATAGTCTATGTTGAATGATGACTTTATGTATCTATGTACTTTTGTCATTTAGATCGCTCATATCCACAGATTTTATACTCCGTTAACCAGCCATCGGCTTCTACCTCCTCGGCCAGAGGATGAGGAGTGTTCCCGACGTTGGCCTGAGTCCTCGGGCAACGTTTGTAGGCAACGAGGCAATCTGGCCATAAGGTCAAAATGAAAGTCTTGCAGATAGTTATGCTATATTGTTGTTTAACGCAAGTCACATCTTCAGCGAAAAATAGTTCCTCTAGCAGTTCCTTTTCCCGGGGTGTCATGTTAATCACGACGAATTAGTCGTTATCCCCATAAAATTGCTCGAAGGCCTCGACTTGGGAATATCCTCGGCGTAATAAGTAGGTGCTACACCCTACATCTAGTGCCCTTTTTAAAAAGGCCTTTATTTTCACTTCCTCCATTGCCGACCAATTGTATTCTTAAGATTGCTAGCTTTCGGCTTCACCCGTCTGAGGTACTAACCCGGATAACCCGGAAGTAACAATCACAGAGGTGCTCCCTTTACCCCTTAGCTGAACAATCAGGAACGTAAGACGTAAGCACAGGAGCCAGGCAGCCAAGCTTGGCAAAGAATCTCAAGTCAAATTGATGCATATTGTGGCTTTATAACGATTTGTGGGAAGGCAGCGCTCGTATATCAAATACAAATGCTAAGGATATGTTGGGCTCTCCAGGAGTCCCGAGGTAACCGCGCTGAGGTGCCTCCAAGAGCCCCTGGTATAGTTTATTGGACTCTTTTATAGGTCTGAAGTGCTTTATACCAAAAAATCATGGCAAGTATTGCACTTTTTTTTTCAAAGACGGCCAAACTTCTTTTCTATTAGTGACATCGGACAAGCGGAGCACCTTTATGAAAGCAAACAAGCTATGTGACGTATCGAGAAGTCCTTTGTTTTACACATGCAACCTCTATGGTTAATATTTTCAATCGGCCAATCGAATTTGCGCATGTTTGTGACAGTCAGCTTTAGGCTGTACTTTCTAGCTTTATGCTATATGTTATTTTAACTCAACTATGACTGTTTCAGATGTGTAGTTGGCCAGTCGTTGGCTTCCACCCCTTAGTAGAATATACTGTGGGTGTCTATTACTGATATATAACCCTTAGCCGACATCTCGGTGCCCGGAGGTGGTCTTATCAGAATAAACAAGGCAATAAGACTATGAGGCTTGATAACGTACACTTAGTCATAGGAGCGTACGTTTGGGGGCAACTTAATAGCCCTCGGTATATGTCCACTCCTCGGATAGCCGAGGCCGAACCACCCACACTTCGGCTCTTTCGAAAAAGATAAGCCCTTCATTTTACGCGGATAACCTCGATCGTCTATATTTGGTTTAACACTGCCTGTGGTTCGCTGACCAATTTACGCTTGTTGTGAAAGTCAGCTTTCAGCTTTCTCCAACTGAGGCACTTAACCAGTTAAACCGGAAGTGACAATCGCAGCGGTTCTCCCTTTACCGCTTAGCCGAACAAAGCGGAAACGTAGGGGGTAAGCATAGGAGCCGGGCAATCCAGCTATTGACCAAAGACACAACTCAAAATTGATGCATATAATGCAAAGCACCGAGGACGTTTTGCCGATGACTCCATGGAGTACCTTGGCTTTTGGTGGGTTCAGCTCTAGTCGCAGCCCCCCATTAATATTACCGATGCTTTAAAGGCTTCTGGCATTGTATTGCGAGAGTTATGCCCGGAAAATCAAAAAAATTATAAAAACTTTACGTCTAAATTAAATCAAGTTTTTTGGTGCCAATCCAAAATTGGTCTTAAAATTGATTTGTGCTTCTGTCGTGCTTTAACATGATACATCCGATTTCCAGACTTCAAGTGGGTCAGCCTTCGGCTTCAACCTCCTATCCCGAAGGTGGAGTGCTTCTCAGGCTAGTTTAGCGAACTAAACTCGACTGTTTAAAGAGAAACAGACTATCCGGCTATTGACCACACACTCGCGTCGTAAAAAGAAGTAGTAGAAAAAGACTTTGCAACAACTAAGAAGAAAAAATTCATTATAAAACGGCACATATAAATTTAAGAGCCCCCAATTAACTTGGGTAAAGGAAGTTGTTTTTAACAAACATCATTTTTAACAAATAGATTTTTTTGTTTAACACACAAATAATGCACGGTTGAACCGGACAAAAATTTAAAACTGAAAAAAATTGAGCATGAAAGCGACTTAGCTGGTTAATGTGCTCGATGTTGATGACGCGGTCCGGGCTTGAGGAGGGACGAGGACGCCCAGCGAACGTTTGATAGATCCGACATGGTGCGTAGTCCTCAACTTGACCGAGGTCCTAGCCCCCAAGCCCGAGGTGACCGAGCAAGGAGCTCGGCTTGACGAAGTGGCGACACAACATGGTTGGTGTGGCGAGGCGAAGCCCCTGGTCCAGCTAACGTGACGAAGCTGGTCAGCTGGTGACGCCGAAGTCCCCAGAGTAGGTTGATGAAGAGATGGCGAAGCCCCCGGTCCAGCTGACGT
Organism: Elymus sibiricus; assembly: GCA_039707655.1. Classification (NCBI taxonomy): domain Eukaryota; kingdom Viridiplantae; phylum Streptophyta; class Magnoliopsida; order Poales; family Poaceae; genus Elymus; species Elymus sibiricus. Next base: position 136,212,027 of record CM077670.1, read on the forward strand.
GACGAAGCTGGTCAACCGGTAACGCCGAAGTCTCCATGCGAGCCGACGTGTCGAAGCAGGTCGGTGTGTTGGATGTCGATTTGAAGAAAAGGTGGCACAGCAATGCCAACGTTGGTCAATGTTTGTGATGCGGTCGATGTCGGCTTGATGAAGTGACCGCGCGGCGATCCCGCTGTGCCCGCCCCGTGTAGTCTGTGGGGTGACGATGTTGTCTTGACGATTATTTGGCCTTCGCGATGCCGAACTCTTGGTCGGCTCGCTGAGGTTATGATCCGAGGTGGTTGTCGTCGGCTCGATGGAGCGACGGTGCAGTCGATGCTGGCGCAGGTTGGTAGCCGTGGAGCAACGTGGTCGGGCCGGTTTGACATCGGTGCGACGGTCCAGCTGACGTGACGAAGCTGGTCGACTGGTGACGCCGAAGTCTCCATGTCAGCCGACGTGTCGAAGCAGCTCGGTGTGTTGGATGTCGATTTGAAGAAAAGGCGGCACGGCGATGCCGACGCAGGTCAATATTTGTGACGCGGTCGATGCCAGCTTGATGAAGTGACCGCGCGATGCCGGTGTGCCCGCCCCGTGTAGTCCGTGGGGCGACGATGTTGTCTTGATGATTATTTGGCCTTCGCGATGCCAAACTCTTGGTCGGCTCGCCGAGGTTATGATCCGAGGTGGTTGTCGTCGGCTCGATGGAGCGGCGGCGCAGTCGATGCTGGCGCAGGTCGGCAGCCGTGGAGCAACGTGGTCGGGCCGGTTTGACATCGGTGCGACGGTGAAGATCACCTCAGAAAAGACTCAAAATTTGTAGGCACGTGTTTGAGAACAACACACAATACCCTAGAAAAAAAATTCTCCAAAAACGATGTCCAATATCCCATTCGTGAAGAAAGATGAATTCGGGTCGGATTCGTTTTTGAGCAAGAAACAGATCCATAATTTGATGCACTCATTGGAAGTTTTCTGGAGTTTGAACGGTCGGATCGAGCTAAAACTTTGAGGGGTGGTCGACATATGAATTCCACAGCCGATGAACAGTTGGATCTTCCAAAGGATGTTTGAGCTAACTGCTGGACTCCTTGCCCCAAACTCGTCCAGATTCTCATCCAGATTCGACAGGGCTCCAATATATCGGAGATTGCCGGAGATTCCTCCATCAGAATGCGATGAAATTTTACAGGGTTGTTCTAGACTCAATTCCACACAATTCCACTGAAGCAATCGTCAAAGCAACACTCGAGGAGGCAGGGACGGCGAACACGAATCCACTGTCTAGAAAAACTGCACGGTCGCCCGAGGACAATGTTGACGTTGAGCCCCGAGCTCCATGGATGATTTCTTCGTGATCTTAATTGAGATTGGAGTTGATGTTGATGAAGGTACCCGTCCGATCTTGATGAATGGATGCGGAGCGCAGTCCTTGGTCCAGTCGAGGCGACAAGTCGAGCCGGCGATGAAGATGCCTACATCAACAATGAAGCTTGGTTCCGACGCGTAGATCGCGTCAGAGCCGATATGAATTTCCATCGCACCACGACGACTACCAGCAGGGACCTGCATGTGCCACCAATGTCGGTGCTAAATCCGACATATCTCGAGGTAGGGGTCCTAAGCTTGGCGTCTTGGCACGATGGTAATAGGATGAACAAGGGACACGATGTTTTACCCAGGTTCAGGCTCTCTCGAAGAGATAATACCCTACGTCCTACTTTTGATTGTATTGATATGATGGATAGTACAGAGTACAGGTATCTACCATGAGATTGTTGTAATGAATGTGAGATCATCAATTGACTAGCCTAGCCTCGGTTTATATATGCACCGGAGGCCTAGGGTTTAGAAGAGTCCTTGTCTTGTGCGCCAAGTCTTTGTGGAATCTTCCTTGTATATGTCATGGGCTGCCCAAAGAAGCCCATTGGTGAACCGCCATGGGGGTCCTCGGCTCGACCCACCTGGTCGGGAGACGACGTGGTGAGTACCCCGTAGTCCAGGACACCGTCACATCTCATTTAGCTCTCTAAGATGCAGATGTCTACTCAATTCTTCTTCAGAGATTAACTGCAGGTTAATCGTGCTCAAATAAATTGAAGCAACTCCAAATATGAGAATATAAGACAAGTAAGCAATTTGACAGAATGTATGGATCCTAGTCTATACAAGTAAATGTGAACCAACTAAGAGGACTTTCGCAATAGTCAAAAACTTGGAACAAATTAGCCCATTAGACCAGAAGGGGATGCATTATTATCTGCTAAAATAACAGTAAAAGAAGGGCAATTGAGCATACTAAAATATGTGACACAGTATACAGATACATGTATTTGTTACTACATAAAAATGAGATTATTTACAGATTTGTTGCTGCAACAGAGAAGTAATTTTGTAATTTTATTTTTTATAATACAAAATTTTCGTAAATTAAATGGTCAAAATTATACCTTTGAGACAATGAAAAGCCTAATGCACTATATAATTTAGCATGGAACGGCCACACCCCCTTGTCTCTTTTTTGCTGTATATACCATGATATAGTGGGCATTTCTATAGGCATATGTGAATATCAATTTGGCGGGTCATTTTAAATTGGCGGGTTATAAGGTGTGGGCACTTTGTAAAACATGGATGTAGCAGGTGGACTTGTGTCGGTGTATAAAACATGGGTATTTTATACCCTGACTTATGCACAGACGGTTGCAACCTCCTTGCGGGTCAAAGCTTTGCCGGGAACCGCCAAGATCAAGATTCGGAGTCCAGCCGCAAAAGCTACCAGAAAGAAGCTCAGAACACAACACTCGACTAGTACCAAAGATGAAGACATTCCTTGCCGACAAGGCTGAACCGGCAAGGTGAAGACCCGGCAAGCTCTGTGCCGGCAAGCTTAAGCCAGCTCTCCAGCGCTCCACCTCGCCGCACAGGTGTTTGCTGATGCATGAGGTGTCGACCACGCAGGTTGGTTGGTGAGACTTGTCGGGCACGTGTCAGCACGCTGGGACGAGATTTGCCCCTAACGACACCCGTCCAAGAGGTGTGTCAGGATAATACGAGGTAGCTGGGCAAGCGGTGCAGAAACCTTGCCGGGACTACCTCTCCACATGACACCTAGCGTCGCATTTAATGCCTTTGTCCTAAATTGGCAGAGTTAGGTACGATAGCACTGTTTGCTATCTAATTGCTATGTAATTACTGTTTTGCCACTGTGGTAATCTCTTGAACTATAAAAGGAGGGCCAAGGCAACAGTTTAGAGGATTCGGGCCCCTTTTCAAACACAAGCACATCTCGCGTAGCTGCTCCCCCCCGCGCCTTGCCGGGACAGGCACTCCTTGTACTGTGCTTCTGCACCATCAATACACCAAAGAAAGGAGTAGGGTTTTACGCTTCTCAGCGGCCCGAACCTGGGTAAATCCCTCACGCTCCCCATTGTCCATGCTCTTTGTGCACGTCGACCTCCCCCGCCGAACCACAAGGGGCTGCATGGCCCCATAGATGGTTGTACCCCGACATCTTTGGCGCGCCAGGTAGGGGGTTGCGTCGCTTGTGCGAACCTTGACCAATGGGTTGCGCGTCTTCTTCATCATCTTCATTGACTTCATCCTCGTCCTTCTCGTCGTCGATGGCGCCCAAGAAGAAGGGCATAATGATGACGGCCACCCCGCACGCATCCGCGGGCGGCGCAGGTGGCGCAGCCAATGCGGGCGGTGCGGATACCACGGTTGGCACGACCAGCGCAGGCAGCATGGTCGCCATGCCCACCACGGTCGGCACAGGGGACGAGCACGCCGGAGGCAGTCGACCTCCTCGGTCCTCTGACGAACGGAGCCGCGACGGCGCGGGCAGAGCGGATGGACGACCTCCTCCTCCTCGCCGCGCAGGCGAACATAGGCACCGGAGCAGCAATGCCCGGGACGGCGCGAGCCGAGATCCCGCTGCGGCGGCGTCCAAGGATGCTGCTTCAGGACAGACGCCGCGCCCCTCACACAATGGGCACGGTGCAGCTCCGAGCGGCGCCAACGACTCCGGGCAGCAGCGACCTCACTGCAAGACTCTTGTGGATCAAATCCCAGATCCTCAGGCACCGCCTCCGCCACGGTGACCTGCTGCTGATCATGTGCCATGGCAGCAAGACCGCGATGGCGCTCCTACTGGCTCTGCCAGGAGTAGAGCGACGTCGCGCTCTTCGCTCCCAGCCATGCCAGCCACGGCAGCGGAAGCAATGGCGCGAGCTCAGATGCAGCTGAACTTCCCTCCAGCGGTAGGGAAGATGGATGAGTGGAGAGCCACCATCCAAAGCTTGATTGGATTTGCCGAAGCCAGTAAATCGCAGCAAGCGGAGCCCTCACGGCGTCCGCAAGCAGCACCGACATCTCCAGTCGGTGGCCGCATTGACGGTACCACACTAACGGTGCAATCGCCGCCGGGAGAACCGCCTCAACTGCAGCAACGCCAACAACCGCGACAAGCCCAGCAATCTCTTTGACCCGACGAGATGTCGATAGCCTCTTCAGGTCCACGGGCGCGGCAAGATCAGCGGCAAGTGCTGCGAGACAGGTGGGCAGAGGACGCCCGCACCACCATTGAACGGCACCGAGAGGCGAGTCGTCAATCCGACGCGCGCAACGGCCCCGTCGTTAATGAGCCTACGCCAGGGGTTGGCAGATATCTACCTTACGAGGTTGGGTGTCCTGCCTTCACCCGCGAGCTGTGGCAAGTCTGATGGCCGTCCGTTCTAGCCTTCAAGCCAGAAGTGCCGGAAAAATATGACGGCAAGCTGAACCAGGCAGAGTTTCTAGGCATCTACACTATTGCCGTGCAAGCTGCCGGAGGGAGAGACGAGAAGATCCTCGCCAACTACTTCCCATTGGTACTAAAACCCAACGTGAGGTCTTGGCTGATGAACTTGCCGGAGAACTCTATCTCTTCGTGGTCAGATCTCTGCAACAAATTCGTCGGTGCCTTTACCGAAGGCCACAAGGCCCCTGGACAACCCAGCTACCTGCAAGTGATCCCGCAAAGAGATGGCGAAACTTTACGCAAGTACATCCAGAGATTCAGCCGCGTACACCGCAACATTCCAGATGTGCACCCCGCAGCCGTCATTGCCGCCTTTCACATGAATGTGCGCAATCGGAGGATGCAGGAGAAGATGAACGTCAAGTTGCCCAAGACCGTCAACGAGCTCTATATGTTGGCAGATAAGTGTGCACGGGCTGAGGAAGGAAGAAGACTCCCCGGGGAGGATGCTGGCGCCGAAGTAGATTCTGAGGATGACGATACCACCACCCCAAAGAAGAAGGGCCGGAAGCACAACAGGAAGCGCAAAGGCAAAACTGTTATGGCTGTTGAAGGCTCCGGCAACTCCGAGTCCGCCAAGAAAGCTAAGACTGAGAATTCCGGCAAGGAGGCTGCTGTATGCGCCGCTTGCCAGGAGGCGGCGGCAAACGAGAAGGCTGGTAAGTCAGATGGACCATACTGCAAAATTCACCGCACCAAAGGCCATGATCTCCAAGAGTGCCGGCAAGTCGAACACCTTGTTGAGAAGCAAAAGGCTGAATACGAGAAGCGCGACAAGGAAAAAGGCCAAGATGGTGCCGGTGGATCCAGCAAAAAGGGCCGTGGTGGTCGAGGAGGCCGCCGCGGCAAGGCCAAGCAGCAGAAAGAAAAGCCTGCTAGGGGCCGTGAGAAGGAAAAGGGAGATGATGGAAGTGAAGAAGAAGAGGACGATGATGAGACCAGCGAACAATAATTCCAAAAGGCAACTGAGGCCATGTGCGTTAACGGGGGCGCATCTTTGCACTCCTCTCACCGCCAGCTTAAACAGTGGGCTCGTGAGATTAACGCGACGGAACCGGCAATGGGCTCTCAAAAACCACTCAAATGGTCATACACGCCTATCATCTTTGATGCTGAGGACCACCCTGATCGCATAACTGCGGTCGGGTGTTTGCCGTTGTTGGTTTGCCGAACAATTCGCAACCTCCAAGTAACAAAGATGTTAGTTGACGGTGGGGCCGGTCTGAATCTAATCTCTCCGGAGGTAATCAAGAGGCTACAGATTCCCGACGAGGAGCTCGAAAAGACAGGCACCTTTCAAGGAGTGAACCCGGGAAGAAGCCAGCCCAAGGGAAAGATCACGTTGCCGGTAACGTTTGCTGGGGAACTGAACTGCAGGATGGAAAAGATTGTCTTCGACATCGTCAAGATCCCCTTGCCGTACAATGGAATTCTTGGCCGCCCGGCCTTGGCAAAATTCATGGCAGCATCCCACTATGCTTAGAACACGTTGAAGATGCCAGGGCCGATGGGTGTCATTTCCGTCAACTCCGACAAGAAAGATGCGGTCATCTGCGTCGACAAGATGTACAGAGATGCAGTTGTAGCAGAAGCCGCCAAGGCACCAGCTTCCACCAAGAAAAAAGAAAGCAAGAAATCCGGCAAAGCCTCTAGCAAGGATTCCAGGAAGCGCACCTCTTTGGAGTGCTGCGCACCTGTTGAAGACTTGCCGATGTGCTCCGCCGGTAAGAAATCCAAAGCCATTGCGCCGACAACCAAGAAGGTGCCGGCGAGGGAGGACGGCACTGACGGTACTTTCACCATCAGCGCCACCCTTGACAGCAAATAGGAAAGCGCGCTCGTTGCCTTCCTGTGGGCGAATGTCGATGTGTTCGCATGGCGACCATCCGACATCCCCGGTGTTCCCAGGGAGGTAATTGAGCACCACCTTGCCGTTTGTCCCCACGCTCGGCCCATCAAACAAAAAGTCCGGAAGCAAGCTTTGGAGCGGCAGCAATTCATTGCCAAAGAAATCAAGAAACTCGAAGCGGCAGGCCTGGTCATAGGAGTGCTACATCCCACTCGGTTGGCAAATCCAGTGGTGGTGCACAAAGCAAACGGGAAGTGGAGACTTTGTATTGATTACACGGATATCAACAAAGCATGCCCGAAGGACCCTTTCCCCTTGCCGTGCATCGATCAAATTGTAGACTCTACTTCTGGCTGTGATTTGCTCTCCTTCCTTGATGCATACTCTGGATACCATCAGATATTCATGGCCAAGGAGGATGAAGAGAAGACAACATTGATTACTCCATGTGGCACGTACTGCTTCGTACGTATGCCCTTCGGATTAAAGAGTGCCGGTTCAACATTTGCAAGAGCGGTACAAATCGGTTTTGAGCCCCAGTTGCACAGGAATGTAGAAGCATACATGGATGACATAGTGGTCAAAACCAAGGACGAGTCTACCCTTATTCAAGACTTGGAAGAGACATTTGCGAACTTGCGCAAAATCAACTTGAAGCTCAATCCCGAGAAGTGTGTGTTTGGTGTTCCATCCGGCAAACTTCTCGGATTCTTTGTATCTCAACGAGGAATTGAAGCAAATCCCGACAAGATCAAGGTGATTGAGCATATTCAAGCACCAAAAAGCGTCAAAGATGTGCGGTGCCTTGCCGGCTGTGTTGCTGCCTTAAGTAGATTCATTTCAAGATCTGCTGAGCGCGCCTTGCCATTTTTCAAGATTTTGAAAAAGGCAGGGCCAATGAAATGGACTCCGGAGGTGGAGGCCGCGCTGCAGGACATGAAAAGATACCTACCTCCACGCCAACACTGGTTGCGCCAAGACCACAAGAACCGTTGCTGCTATACATAGCGGTAACGTATCAAGTGGCTAGTGCCGCACTAGTGGCGCAGAGGGAACTCGATGACGAGGAAACAACCATAGCAAACCCGTCCAGTGGCAAATCAGAGTCGTCTCTGGCAAGATCTGGTGCCGATAAGTCAGAAACAGGGCAAGCAAATGAAGTTGATCAACAAACAGTGCCGAAGAAGAAAGTGGTGCAGCGACCAGTGTATTTTGTTAGTTCCCTTCTGCAGGGGGCTAGATCGAGATACTCTGGGGTGCAAAAGTTGCTTTTCGGTCTCCTTATGGCCTCGAGAAAACTATGCCACTACTTCCAAGCACACGAGATTACCGTCGTCACTCGCTTTCCATTGCAACGCATCTTGAGAAATCCATAGGCAACCGGCAGGATAGTGGAGTGGGCGTTGGAATTGTCAAGCTTTGCACTCAAGTTTGAGAGCACTTCAACCATTCAGAGCAGGGCTTTGGCGGAGTTCATTGCCGAATGGACACCAACGCAAGACGAAGAAATTCAAGAGACGGCTCTCCCCGGCAAAGAGACAACAAAGGAATGGGTCATGTACTTTGATGGTGCCTTCTCGCTGCAGGGCGCCGGTGCCAGAGTGCTGCTTATCGCACCCACCGGAGAGCACCTCAAGTATGTGGTCCAAATGCACTTTCCCAGGGAACAAGCTACAAACAACACTGCTGAGTACGAAGGACTTCTTGCCGGTCTTAGGATCGCAGTAGACCTTGGGATCAAAAAATTGATCATCCGCGGCGACTCGCAGCTTGTTGTGAAGCAAGTGAACAAAGATTATTAGAGCCCGTTAATGGAGGCGTATGTGGAAGAAGTGAGGAAATTGGAAGAACACTTTGACGGGTTGCAAACCGAGCACATCCCTCGTGTGGAAAACAGCGACGCTGATAGCCTATCAAAGTGTACCGCTCAAAAGCTTCCCGTGGAACCGGGAAATTTTGTGCTCCATTTGAATCAACCAACAGTCACCCCATCAACGTAGGCCAACAAGAGAAGAAAGTTAAGTACCGGCAAGTACTTTTCGGCAGAGCTCCCAGAAGCCGCCGACAAGGACGTTGCTAGAAACAACAATACGGTTGCCGGTGAGCAGCCGCTTAGCGCAGAACCACAAGTTCTTGCCGCAGAAGCAAGCGCTCCCGTAGCCGAGGAGATGCCTTTAGTCCTTGTCGTTGAGCCACAGGCTCCGACGTGGGCACAGCATATAGTCCGTTTTCTTCAAACAGGAGGGCTTCCCGATGAGCAAGAAGAAGCAGAAAAAGTAGCCCGTCAGTCAAGTATGTATCAGTTTGTGGATAGCATCCTATACAGAAAACGACCAAACGGTGTGAAATTGAAGTGCATTTGCCGGGAAGATGGACTAAAGCTGTTGGCGGAGATACACGGAGGCATATGTGGCTCTCACATAGGATCAAGGGCTCTTGTCGGCAAAGCTTTCTGACAAGGCTTCTATTGGCCCACTGCCCTCCAGGATGCGATTGAGCTAGTAACCAAGTGTGAAGCATGCCAGTTCCATTCAAAGAGCATACATCAACCGGCTCAAGCCCTCCAAACAATCCCTCTCTCCTGGCCCTTTTCGGTCTAGGGGCTCGATATCTTGGGCCCCTTTCCCCGTGCTACCGGGGGCTTTGAGTTCTTGTATGTCGCCATCGACAAGTTCACAAAGTGGCCTGAAGTGGAGCCAGTGAGGAAGGTGACAGCGCAATCAGCTGTCAAGTTCTTCAAAGGATTAGTTTGCCGTTTCGGGGTTCCTAACAGGATCATCACCGACAACGGCACACAATTCACGAGCCGCACCTTCATGCAGTATATCCAAGACCTCGGCAGCAAAATCTGTTTTGCATCTGTTGCTCACCTGAGCAGCAACGGCCAGGCGGAAAGGATGAACGCTGAAGTGCTGCGTGGCCTCAAGACAAGGACCTTTGACAGGCTGCGCAAGTGTGGGAGGCACTGGATTGATGAGTTGCCGGCGGTTCTTTGGTCACTCAGAACGACACCAAATCGAGCTACCGGCCAAACACCCTTCTCCCTAATCTATGGTGCAGAAGCAGTGCTCCCCACGGAACTCATATACGGGTCACCTCGAGTGCTCGCTTACGATGAAGCTGATCAAGAGCGGCTGCGGCAAGACAACACGTTGCTCCTTGAGGAAGATCGTCTTCGGGCGGCTGTGCGAGCTGCACGCTACCAGCAAGCTTTGCGTCGCTACCATAGCCGCAAAGTGCACGCCCGAAGCCTTGAGGAAGGCGACCTTGTTCTTCGGCGTGTTCAGTCCACCAAGGGATCAAACAAGTTGACGCCGAAGTGGGAAGGCCCTTACCGGGTAGTACGAGTCACCAGGCCTGGCGCAGTCCGTCTAGAGACCGAAGATGGCACCTCGGTGCAGAACTCATGGAATATTGAGCATCTTCGCAAGTTCTACCCGTGAGGCACAGTTGCCGGGTCATGTCCCGGCAACACCCTTTGTACAAGCCTTGTCGATCAGACATGTAACCCTTTGTACAAAGCCAGGCGCAGATCCTGTGCATAATAAAGCTAAGTGTTTCGCAACTCCTCATACATGTACATTTATGTGTCGATGCATGTGATGTTGTGATTTACGCTTTAGTTTGTATGAAATGACTGATGAGCCATCAAGGTTCCGAAACCGCTCTTTTCTCTTCTTTCTTTTTCTTAAAAGGATGAGGAGGCTCCCTCGCATGCAAGTTTCCCGGAGGGAGTGGAGATGGGGTACCATTCTTAACAACATTCAAGTGATCATTTTTTACAACGAGAGAAATGACACAAGGAAAAGCTAAGTTGCAAAAACTTTAAAAAAATTCCCTGTTACATTCGTGTTCCCCCTTGAACGGTTCTGAGCTTTGTATGAGAAACCTGCACGCGAGAGGAACCTTGTCGCGATCAGTCCGCGCCCTAGGTTGCCTCGAGTCCGCTAGGCAAGCTTGGCGGCTGCGTTCTGGCCCGGCAAGTCACCTTGCCGGCAGCGGCACTTCCAGCAGGCTGCTAAGGACCCGTTCCTCGAAGCGCTCACGGCAAGTGTGCGCACTGGCAATCTTCCGATAAGCGTAGGGAACACAAATCATACAAAGGCGGAATAAGACAAGGGAAACAGCTTGCGTTCATTTAAACCCAGCAAACACCAGATGTTCATTAAGAAAGTACTTGATTACACTCTGTTGGCCCTTTGCCAGGGTTTATCTCAAGTGCAAAGAGGGCAAAAGGGGCGCCTAGGCGGGGTCCGGCTTGTTCCCAGAAGGCCAGATGATGGTCCTGCCGGCGATCAGCCAGACTCTTCGCCGTCGCCTTCGACCTTCACGCATGGAGAGCCGTCGTCATCGCCGTCATCATCATCACCCTCAGCATCGCTGGAGGAAGCGGTGTCGCTGTCGCTCGATCTCTTCGCACAGCACTCCGGACGAGCGCCTGAAGCCCCGAAGAACTTCACGACAAGCGTGTCTGGTCCGTCCAGCTTGAAGTGAAGGAGGTGCCCTTGCCCTAAGCAGTGGGCACGGGCAAAGGATTTCCACCCGCGCGTAAGATACATGATGCCATTGTTGGAGGTTTCGACGGTTACCCACACCGAGCCATTGCAGCAACCGTCCACGCGCAGCCATAAGCCGTGCATGTGGCAGCCTTCCATCTCCCTGGCAAAAGGGCGAGGAAGTCGCAGCCAGCTCCATGGCTGGTCGCGCAGCTCCAAGATGAACTATTCCGCCGTGTCCACCGTGTGGCCTTTTGCCGGCGGAGGAGGGACCGAAGATGGAACAGCTAGCGTTCCACCGCGGCTGCCCCGGCCGCGGACACCACGCCGTCCACGACCACGGGCCGCGGCCCTCCCTCGAGCACTGGAGCCAGCTTCCGCAGCCACAGCCGAAGCTTGGGCGTGAAGCCGGGAAGAAGCCCTCGTCGCGGCGGTAGGGGCGCGGCCGTGGTCTCCCCCTCTCACCATGGCGTCGTCGAGCGCGGGAAGAAAAGGAGATATGGGAAGAAGGCAATAGTTGCTGGAAGTTGAGACGGGAGGGGATGGGTGAGCTTAGCATCCCGCGCGCCCCCCTTTTTATAGGGGGAGTGCGGAGAGCTGGCCCTTCGCCATCTTCGAGCGACCGCCCACGATCGCCAATCCCACGTCATGCGGTTCTGACGGGCACATTACTCCAGCAACCGCCCACGATCGCCAATTCCGTGCCCTGCGCCCCCTGGCCCGGCGCATCACTCCAACGGCCACCCTTCTCCACCAATCCGCTGCCCGGCATCCATGCGGATGCGCGTGATGGAGGGGCGCGGAAAAAGGAGGAGTAAAGACAGACGGGGCAGTTACCCCTCACCATGCGGAGCTGAGCACCCATTCGGTTTGAACCAGCAGCATCCCACATATGAACATACCCTTGGCCTGAGTACGCCTGCGGACCAGCCACCCGACGACAAGGTTTGCCAGGAAGTGGCTAAGAGCACGCCCAAGGCCGGATTAATAAGGAAACAAAGAAGATCTCAAAAGAGGATAATCATCATGACCGAAAATTACAGCAGCGGTTCCCCGCCGCGTGTCTGTGCATTGTTTGGGCCTAGCCCAACGACGCTTCAGACGCGCGTACGGCCTAGGCCCGGGGGCTCCTGTCGGTGTATAAAACATGGGTATTTTATACCTTGACTTATGCACAAACGGTGGCAACCTCCTTGCCGGCCAAAGCTTTGCCGGGAACCGCCAAGATCAAGATTCGGAGTCCAGCCGCAGAAGCTACCAGAAAGAAGCTCAAAACACAACACTCGACTAGTACCAAAGATGAAGACATTCCTTGTTGGCAAGGCTGAACCGACAAGGTGAAGACTCGGCAAGCTCTGTGCTGGCAAGCTTAAGCCAGCCCTCCAGCGCTCCACCTCGCTGCACAGGTGTTCGCTGATGCGTGAGGTGTCGACCGCGCAGGTTGGTTGGTGAGGCTTGTCGGGCACGTGTCAGCACGCTGGGACGAGATTTGCCCCTAACGACACCCGTCCAAGAGGCGTGTCAGGATAATACGAGGTAGCTGGGCAAGTGGTGCAGAAACCTTGCCGGGACTACCTCTCCACATGACACCTAGCGTCGCATTTAATGCCTTTGTCCTAAATTGGCAGAGTTAGGTACGATAGCACTGTTTGCTATCTAATCGCTTTGTAATTACTGTTTTGCCACTGTGGTAACCCCTTGAACTATAAAAGGAGGGCCAAGGCAACAATTTAGAGGATTCGGACCCCTTTTCAAACACAAGCACGTCTCGCATAGCTGCTCCCCCCCCGTGCCTTGCCGGGACAGGCGCTCCTTGTACTGTGCTTCTGCACCATCAATACACCAAAGGCATGAGTAGGGTTTTACGCTTCTCAGCGGCCCGAACCTAGGTAAATCCCTCGCGCTCCCCATTGTCCATGCTCTTTGTGCACGTCGACCTCCCCCGCCGAACCACAAGGGGCTGCATGGCCCCATAGATGGTCGTACCCCGACATCTTGACTAGCATTTTTTTTTGATTGACGTGCTAACTTTGCTCTAAGGACCGTAGCCGTTTAATGGTTTAACCCCAATAATATGTTTTGGTGGTCCCAAAGATAACACAAAGATGAGCAATTTACAATTCATTTTAGGAACTAAAATTAAACCCTTCACCTGTTTATTGGCAAATAACGGGACCGGTGCCCCTTTGAGATCCTCATGCCGAAGAACCTTTTCTGAAGAATTATATATTAGGTTTCTCTTCAATAATATCCATCAGTCATTAGATATAACAAGAATATACTACGAATCTAATGACGAAACAATAGTTAGTTCAGGACAAAAAAAAGGATCAATTACCCAAAGATGATTTGGCATCATCAAGTGATGATTCAGCAGCAGCATCAATAACATATATTATAGCATGGGCCTCTTGGTAATATTTTTCCCAGATCGTGCGTAGGCCAACCTATGAAGCAAGCAAATGGTGTCATGACTGGAAAATGGCAACTGATATATGGATTAGCTTATAAGAAATTCTTGTTACACACAGAAGGTGCTATCTACCGGTGGACTTCTTAACTAGCACATGGAGTATACGCAAGAAAACAATACAGATAAGGGTCCAATAATGGGCCATATGCCCATATCACATGCTTCCCTAATGCCTTCCTTATCAGACAAAACATAGCACATCGTCAAAAGCATGGAAACAATACAATCATGCGAAAATAATAATTGACTGGGGCATGCATTTCCTTGTTCCCACACACGAACAAAGATTCATGAGTACCTCATATGCTATGCCTACCACCGATACACTATTATAGTCCTTCAATCTTAAGGTATACAACCCCCAAATGTTACAAATTCAAATCAACATATGTTGCAAGTCCAATTAACCTAACAACATACACGATAGATAATCAACCACAATAAATGGAGTATCCCCAATTTCCCATTAGAATTTTGGACCAAAAGTCTGCATTGGCAATCTTACCTGGCCTCCAAGATCCCAAAAAATAAGTTTTGCATTTGCATCCTCAATACGACGAATGTTAAGTCCAACAGTAGGAACAATACGATCAGGTGGAAGTCCTTCTCCTTTTAGATAAGTTGATTTCAACTTTTCCAACAATGTCTGGAACATGAATTATAGAAAGTTAGAAGCAAGTTGATATAGTAGGTGAAGATGTTAGTATACAGGTGTAGATAACATCACATGTTAGAACATATTTTTCTGAAAAATATATATGAAGAAAAGCAGCATTGGCACACATCTTCTTATCTAAATAGGAGCCAACCACTTTTCCTGCCTACCCGTGCAGCCATGTCATCCCTTTTATCCAGCACGTTGCTCGCACGTTGAAACTTTCACTGCATCCCAACTTTCTTCTTGTGCGTGGGCTACGAAACCATTCCCCATTTTTCTTCCGCCTGAGCTGCCCAAGCCAAGTTTATGTAAGTGGGCTCTATAGCTGCTCCCTATGGCCCATCCAAATTAGCCCCAGCATTTCCTTTCACTTCACCTCTTCATTTTCTAAGAAAAATGCCTTTTCATTGCAGCGAATCGACCAAATAAATTTCTCCCCGTCGATCCTTCCTCTTCATGTAGTCTTCTTCCTCACGTTGGATCCTCTTTCTCTCCTCATTCTAGAACCAACTCATTCCAATGGAGTGTTCGACAAATTCAATCTGATTTTCCTCGTATTTCCTCAGCTAATTTTGTTATCCGTGGCTCTGCAGGTACAAATGATCTTACTGCACGTCTTCATTGAAGATCAACGCCGCTTGGTTGGCACCTGACGAATCGTCGATGCATATGTGGTCAGGAGTTTAACCGCGTCACCCGGCAGATCATAATCTTTTGCTTCGCCCTTTCTCCATTCTTTGGATTCACATGGGTTCTTCCTCCATGAGGTGTCATCTGGTCACCTAACAGTATGGATTTGGGGCTCTCTCTCTCTCTCTCTCTCTCTCTCTCTCTTGCTAGGATGGTTCATAATGGAATTTTCATGGTGGATTTCAGTTTGCAAGTACGTTTACCCATAGTTCCCTATATGTATGGTTTTTTTTCTAAGGAATACCCTTCCAGTAGGTTCAGTCGGACGGTTACTAATTGCTAGAAGTTAGAAATCCGTGTCTCCACCCTTTCTTCTCATGCAGCATGCAGCCATGCCGAAATATGTACTAATCAACATATCACATTTTTGTGGCAGCCCCAATTCCACCTTCCTTGTGTAATTTGTATTGATTTTGCGTGCTTCATCAAGTTGAGCCGCGAGGTGTCTCTATGTAAGTTGTAACGCCCCGGACACACCCATCGGTTACTGGCCATTACTCCTGGTGGGATATAGACTGGCCCCACTGATCAACACTAGTCTTTCCTGCGCACTTTGTCCTCACTCGTGCACACCCGGGACCAACTTTCCAGTCGGTCACCCATCCTGAAATTGCTCCAAGCTGAGCACGCTTAACATTGGAGTTGTTTCCGAATGGGCTCCCGGAAAAGAAGAAATTTGTTATTTATATGAGCAGTCTATCATCCCTATTAAGCCAGGCTCTCACATAAGTGTACACTAGATTATACCCTAATATGTGTCTAGTCTCGAGCCTGCAGGTTTGATATCCTCAAAGGTCAAACATGCACCACCCGTTGCCTCACCGTCACAGCATCTGCTTCACATGGAGATCTTGCGGTATCCGCACTCTTGCTGGTAACCTTGACTAAGTGGTTGATTGGTTATGAACTAAAGTATTTGAAAGATTTTTGTGTTGGAATGTTTATTTCTCCATGATTTGATTTATTATTTCTCATCTATGAAGATTGAGGATATTTTGGATTGACTCCAAGAATTAATATTGATCTATGTTTTACTTTATTACTTTTTGGTATTTGTGGAGACCTAGAGTGTTTTTTAGACAAATTCACACTGCATGGAAGATCAGATGTCGCATATGTCAATGCAGGTTCTGTTGCAATCCGTGCCTAGAGTGAAAATGAAAATCTCATATATATTTTTTCTATTTTCTCAAATTGAAATAAGAGTGAACATGAAAATCTATTTTTTCTTCCTATTTTGTCATGTTGGTATATCCCCTCCCCTTATATTTTCCTGTTTACTCTTATTTTAGTTTTAACGTGCACCTACAATTTCTCCAAGAGTATCATGCACAATCGAACTATGTAATAGGTATTTTTTAAGCTACTGTAAACCTGAAGTGCAAGCCTTATGTTGTCATCAAAATTTTAGATTAGCTAACTGGATTCATAATACATGTCAAGTTCCATAGTTCTCTACTCAAGGATCTTATGATCTCACTAGAAAATTCAACACTACATAACAAGGAATTCAGTCTGTAGCTGATTATACAAAGAACTTTGAAGATTTGATGGCTGGAGTACATGAGGAAACTCCTGAATTGCCTGAACTTTGGTTTGTCAGATGTTTTGTTAATGGTCTCAGAGAGGGCATCAAATTTCAAGCCAGGACACACATGCCACAGACAATTACTGATGTTTATTGGCTTGCAAGGGAAATAGAGCCTAGTTTTCCTCCAAGAAAATTCTCACTCATTATAATAACTACTTTGGCAAACAGAGTGTTCACATTCCATGGAAGATTCTTCCCCTACCAGTGCAACAGCAGCAGCCTCTCAAACAACTTGATCTACCTCTACTCATCAGTTTCAAAAAGCTAGAAAAGTGGGGGAATGCTGGATATGTGGAGACAAGTGGATGCATGGTCACAAGTGCAAGCTAGTGCCCAACATTCATTATTTGGAGGAAGGGCAAATGGACACAACACAAGCTAATACTGTAGCAGAAGAAAACAACAGGAACAGTTAGAGGAAGCAACTGACACTGCTATGTGCATTTCTGCCCAAGCATTGGGTGACACCAGCTCCATAACTACACCAACTATGATTATCTATTTAAATGGGAAAAGAGCAGTAGCACTTTTGGACACAGGCAGCACATCCTCCTTTGTTAGTGAACAGTTTGCTATCTCTGCCAATTGTGCTCTCTTGCCCACTAGGCCCAGAAATATAGCAGTGGCTGGAGGAGGTATTTTGTCTTCCAATGCAGTAGTTCCTAATAATGCTATGTTGATTGCCAAAACAACTTTCCAGTACTCTTTCAAAACTTTGGAATTGCCTCACCATGACGTGGTATTGGGATGTGATTGGTTTGCATTGGTCAGTCCCGTTTCATTTGACATTCCTAAACAACAATTTTCCTTCACTCTAGATGGCAAAAAAATTATATCCACACCAATCTGTACTGGCAGCATTGCTCCTGTTGAAATACAAGATGAATAACTGCAGAAATTGATAGATAAAGGAGCTACTGGTGTAGTCATTCAGTTATATCATCTACAACTCAAACAAGACAACTAGCTACCATTTCCTGCTGCTATAAATGAGTTATTAGGGGAGTTTGAAGATGTTTTTGCTGAACCCATGGGGCTACCTCCAAAAAGGTCAATGGATCATACCATTCCACTAAAACCAGGGTCAGTACCTCCTAACATCAGGCCATACAAAATACCACATTTGCAGAAACAAGAAATGGAAACGCGTGTCAAGGAATTAATTGACAAGCATTTGATCAGACCAAGTCAAAGCCCTTATGCTTCCCCTGCTATCTTAGTAAAGAAGAAAGATGATACTCAAGATTTTGCATTGATTTCAGAAAGGTTAATGAACAAACAATCAAGAACAAATTTCCTATCCCAGTAATTAAAGATCTTCTGGATGAACTCCATGGGGCCAATTTTTTTTTCCAAACTAGGTTTGAGGTCAGGATATCACCAGATCAGAATGAATGAGGATGGTATCCATAAAACAGCTTTCAAGACATATTTTGGTCACTATGAGTTCAGGGTTATGCCCTTTGGGTTGGTCACTGCCCCAGGAACTTTTCAAGGAGTAATGAACTATCTATTTGGGACTCTCAGTAAAGGAGTCCTAGTTTTCCTTGATGATATCTTGGTACACAGTTCCACTTTAGCATAACACTTGGAGAGACCTAGAAGGGTACTATCCATACTCAGGGAAAACCAGTTGTTTGCAAAAAAATCTAAGTGTGTCTTTGCAGTGCCACAAGTGGAATACTTGGGACATGTTCTTTCTGGTGAGGGAGCTTCCACTGACCCTACCAAAATACAGGCTATTGCAGACCAACAAATGTCTCTGAACTAAGAAGCTTCTTGGGACTAGCAGGTTACTACAAAAGGTTTATTAAGAACTTTGGCATTATGTGCAAACCCCTTCATGAAATGTTGAAAAAGGGGAGTTTCATGTGGACTGCTGCTCAGGATCTTGCTTTTGCACAGGTTAAGACATCTTTAACTTATGCAGCAGTGTTAGCTCTTCCAAATTTCAATATTCCTTTTGTCTTGGAGACAGATGCTTCTGGCAAAGGTATTGGTGTTGTGCTAATGCAGAATGGTAAGGCTTTGGCATACTAGAGTGCAGCTCTTTGCCCAAAATTGCAGCCATGTCTACATATGAAAAAGAGGCAGCTCTTTGCCCAAAGAAGTAGCTATTGTGGAAGCACTTAAGAAGTGGAGGCACTATTTATTAGGTGCAAAGCTAGTGATCAAACAGATCAGCAGTCCCTGAAATTCATAATAGATCATAGACTTACAGAAGGCATCCAACACAAGCTCATGATGAAACTTTTGGAGTTTGATTTTAAAATACAGTACAAAAAGGGAGTTCTGAATAAGGTGGCAGATGCTCTCTCAAGGAAGGTGAATCAGTTGATGTCCATTTCTGAAGCACTTCCAGTTTGGGCACAAGATCTATTTGACAGCTATAAGCAGGACACCTTTTACAAACCAATCTTGGGACAACTTCTATTACAGAATAACACTGCTTCCACTGATTATTCCTATCACTTTGGAATCATCAGATTTAAGGGAAAATTGTGGTAGGCAATAATGGGGAGCTAAAACAGAAGTTACTGTCTACCCTACATGATTCTCCTATTGGACGGCATTCAGGAATGAGAGCAACATATCACAGGATAAAAAAACTCTTCTATTAGCTTGGCATGAAAATGTTTGTGGAAACATACATTGCACAGTGCCCTATCGGTCAGAGAGCAAAGGGAGAACACTGTTTGGCTCCTAGGATCCTAGAACCCTTGCATGTAGCAGATATGGCTTGGCAACACATCACAATGGATTTTATTGAGGGATTACCTAATTCCAATGGCAAGGATGTAATCATGGTGGTTGTGGATAGGTTTACAAAGTATGCCCACTTAATTCCTTTATCCCACCCTTACTCAATTAACTCTGTTACCACAACTTTCCTTGACAATATCCTAAAGTTACATGGACCTCCCAAGTTGATCATTTCAGATAGGGACATAATTTTCACTACTCAGATTTGGAAGGACATTTTTGCTGCTTTCAAAATTGAGTTAAGGTACAGCTCGGCATACCATCCCCAAACTGATGGTCAATCTGAGCGAGTCAACCAGTGCCTAGAAACATACTTGAGATGCAGGACTTCCTCTCAGCCCAAGAAATGGCTTTCCTGGCTCCCACTAGCCAAGTATTGGTAAAACTCTTCTTATCACACTGCCATTAACAAACCCCCTTTTCAGGTAGTATATGGATTTCCAATTCCTATGATCAGTGAACTAGCCATACCAGGTCCACCTGGCAGTGAAGCTCATGATTTCTGGGAAGAGAAGCAAGTGATGCTCAAGAATCTCAAGGAAAACCTCATAAAAGCACATCAACGGATGAAGAAATATGCAGATTTAAAAAGAAGTGAGAGGACATTTGAACCTGGGGATTTGGTCTATCTAAAAATGGCTCCATATATATTGTCAGCGTTTGGGTTTTGAGGGGATTTGAAATTGCAACATAAGTACTATGGACCTTTTGTCATCACACACAAGGTAGGTACTGTTGCATATAAACTCCAATTGCATGACAGTGTCAAGATACACCCTGTTTTCCATGTGAGCCAGTTGAAGAAACACATAGGCCCCAAAGCTATACCTAGTCCTCATCTACCAGTGGTGAATGATGATGGGACGCTGAAAACTGCACCAGTCTCCTGGAGGTCCGACAGATACCGAGAAACAACCTACCAGTCATGCAATGGCTGATACGGTGGGAAAATCTGTCGCCTGAAGATGCAACATGGGAAGATGCTGATTTTGTCAAGTACACATTTCCAGCATTCTTCAGAACAACCACAGAAGCGTGGCGCTCCAGTGCTGCACCACCATGAGTGCATGTCAGGTCTCAAGAGGGAGGCTATGTCTGGTACCTGAAGAGGTGTCGTATTCTTCAGTTAGCCAGTGGCTTCGCAGTAACGCTTCGCGGCAAATCCTACGGCCGTCATCGCTCCATTTTCCACTTGTGTTGCTCAACGGTTGAGATGTAATGTTAACTGTTTACTTTCCTATTGCCATAGTTATTGTTGTGGGTTTAGGGTTCGAGGTAAAACCCCTCTGCCTATAAGGACAGACGGGCTGTGGCTGGCTGGGATATGCTTTTCCGTTTGGATTCATGCCGGAAGGCTGAACTAAGATAATATACATAGGGCCTCTGACATCAAGCCACATTTCCCCCAAATCCTCCTAAATTCATCATTTAGATCGGATCATACAGTCAAATTGCCATCGGGATCTAACATTCTTGCCCAGCGGGGATATGTTCCTTGCTCTCCTCGGCATCGACAAGGGTTCTTATCAATGGCTAGCCGGGAGGAGGTACTTGGCACGCCAGAGGATTGAGGCAAGGTGACCCTATTTCACCCATGCTTTTCATCCTCGTTATGGATGTGTTAAGCGCCATGATCAGCAAGGTTGAGCAGGATAGGATGCTGGAATCGCTGGCTGGCTTCGGTATCAAGCATCGATTGTCACTATACGTAGACGATCTCATACTCTTCCTGCGGCCACTTGAGAGGGACTTTACTGGTGATCAAAGAGGTGTTCGATATTTTTGGAGAAGCTTCAGGGCTGCATGTTAACCTTCAGAAGAGCTCGATCATCCACATTAGGTGTTCTGAAGAGGTTCTATCCAAGGTGTTGCCTGCTATGCCATGCCCAGCTGGCAGCTTCCCCTGTCGCTACTTGGGGATCCCACTCACGCCTCGCAATCTCAAGAAAGCAAAGCTGCAGCAGCTTATTGACCAAATTGCAAACCTATTGCAATTGTAGAAGTGTGGACTTTTGAAGGAGGGAGGGCGGATCATATTAATTCAATCTGTGCTAACTGCGGCAACCATCAATCACATGCTCTCCATGGACCTCCGCCCTGGTGTCGGTGTGAAAACTGGCAGACCTCGGGGTAGGGGGCCCCGAGCTGTGGATCTCGGACAGATGGTAACAGGAACAGGGAGACGATATTTACCCAGGTTCGGGCCCTGTTGATGGAGGTAAAACCCTACGTCCTGCTCTTGTTTATATTGATTGAGATGTATCCAGTACAGAGTTGATCTACCTCGAGATCGTATGATCTAGTCCTAAGGCTAGGTGAATGAGATTGCGTTGAGGTCCCCTCTACGGGCTAAACCCTTCGGCTTATATACATGCCGGATAGGGTATCTAGGGTTACAAGGTCGGTATCCAGGCGAGGAGGCAGCAGGGGAAGTCTTGGAGTATACATCAAGTCTTCGGTAGATGTAATCTTGTTCTTCCTTCTCACATGCATCTTTCGGAGTCTATCTTGATAAGAATGAGGGCCCACTGGCACAGCCCGAGGAATATGGGTGGACTAGATTGGTACCCCCTAGTCCAGGACACCATCAGTAGCCCCCGAACTGGTCTTCTACGCCGAGGATGATCTCTTCAACGGTGGCAGCTTCGGATCCGAAGTCCTTGGCTTGACAGGCGAGTTCCCCTTCAAAATTCCGGATCTCTCAGCAGCCCTTCTAAGGAGTGGTGTCTTGTAGACGAGGTTCAGCCAGGTTCTGTCCTCATCCGGGGTCATGAGTTTACTTAGCCTTGAAGGCTAGCCACCAAGGTGTGAATAGTACCCCATAGCCTAACAACTTTATCGAAGCGGCGCTACCCACGATGGGTCAGGCAGTTACTGTCTATCTCAAATCGTGGTTTGAGGCCGCCCTTTTACTGGCACGTCCCGTCAAGATGGGGATCGTGCCCGTGTTTTCAGGGATATCATCAAGATTTTGTTTCCCCCCATGCGCATAACAGCATCTTCGGAGGGGGAAAGTGGCGTTTTCATCGGTGCGGCAAGTGGGACTCTTGGCCTTTCAGCAGCCTATAAGAGTAAAAAGTTAACTGAGCCTGTAGCTACGCTCCCATTTCCCCTGCCTTCTGCCTCCTTGAGCTCCAGTGCCCAGATCCAATCTCGCCTCATCCCACCTTTGCACACCCGAGCTTTCCCACCCAGCCATGGCCAACACCCTCAAAGGGCACTGGGGGCTCCATTGTGACGGAGGGCATGCTTCAAGAGCTGCGGAGTGCGGGTTACATCCCCACCAATGTCGCCGCCCGCACTCCAGACGCCGACCAGCAGGTGCCCGCCCCCAACCCCGGGGAGCGGGTAGTCTTCATCCCTCACCTCATCAGAGGCTTAGGGTTCCCGCTGCACCCATTCGTGCGCGGGGTGATGTTCTACTATGGGTTCGACTTCCACCACATGGCCCCGAACTCCATCCTCCACCTCACCTCCTTCATTACGGTGTGCGAGGCCTTCCTCCGCATCGAACCGCACTTTGGCCTGTGGCTGAAGACCTTCGGCGCTAAGCTGAAGTCCAGTGGCTCCGATCTGGCGAAGTGTGGAGGCGCCATGGTCAGCAAGAACTAGGGGGCTGCCTGGTTCGACGACACCTTCATCGAGACGGTCAAGGAGTGGCAGCGGGAGTGGTTCTATATCACTGAGCCACTCGCCGCTGGCCAGACCGAGGTCCCAGCCTTCTCGGCTGGGCCTCCAAGGAAGCTCAAGTCCTGGAAGGATAAGGGCGTCCTCTGGGGAAACCCCGAGGAGGTGGAGACACTGATCAAGAGGATTCAGTGGTGATCCCTCAAGAAGAAGCTCCAATTGCCCGACGTGGTCAACGTCATGCTCCATCGCCGCCTCCTCCCACTCCAACTCCGGGCCACCCCGATGTGGGAGCACAAATCTGGAGAAGCGGGACCCGTCCTCAGCTTCTTCCGCTCCTCTCTGGCCAGGATGTGGACGCGGCTCTTCAAGCTGGCCAAGGATAAGATCCCGGAGGAGGGGAAAGACCTCAGTTTCGAGGTCGGCTACACCGCCACACCGGTAAGTGTTCAATACACACGTTTACAACTTTCTCCTGCTAAGTGGGACAGGCTTCGATGAATCGACCCCTTCCGTGCTTGCAGAACTGGGTGAGCAAGGTGCAGCAGATGCGGTGCCCGGTACCACTTTTGGAGGGGGAGAAGTCCCCTCTGCTCACTGCGCTCCTGACCAAGGAGCCGCACGTGGTGATCCCCAGGGTGCAGAAGCCACAAAAGGGTAGGACGGGTCTTCGGAGGCGGGAGACCTCGGTCACCCGGTCCGAGGAGACCCACGCCTCCTCCACCCACGAAAGCGATGGGGGGAGGACGAGGATAACCTTCCCCCAAAGGGGAAGAGGGCGGTGCCAGAAGATGCCGAGGCCAAGGCCCGGCCCACAGGCCAAAAGAGGTTGAAACAAACCTCGGCTGGGATGGCTTATGAGCCCCAGCCCTCGGAGAAGAACATGCTCTCCGATGAGTCCGAAGACGACCCCCTCGCGCTGGGGAGGAAGAAGCCGGTGCCTCGAAGGTACGCCGCTATCCTTTGTATTTATCTTCACATTTAAGTTTTTCCGGCAGGACTAATTCCATGCGAATGTTTTTCCGCAGTCCGCCTAGGGCACGCCTTAGCGACTCCTCCAGCGGGTTACCGCCCACCAGCGGGACGCCGGACCGCGTTGCCCTGGCTCCAGAAGGGCAGGGCGAGGTGACGTCGACCCCGGCCCCTCAGGTTGACGCAGCGGGGGTCGAAGAGGTGGTCATGGCCGAGGTTGACACCTCGGCCCCGCAAGGCCAAGGGGACGAGGTCCCCGAGGTCGTCCAGGAGGGGCTGGGCCAACCAGTGGTCCAGCCGGAATCTACTCCGGCTCCACCACCGCAGCAAGAGACCCACGAACCCGGCACCCAGGTGCTGGGGCCCGAGGTTGAAAGCACATTTGCTCCCTTGGTGGTTTTGGTAATTCATAACAACATATATCTCATTGAACTAATGTCCATTCAAGATTAAGATTTCAGGATGTTCAATGATTGGCATGGCAAGGACTAGAGACGTGGACCCCTCAAAATGCTAAGGACAAGGATTGGCAAAAGATCAAGACTCTACATTTTTGGTTTAGTGATCCAAGATCACATTGAGTCCATAGGAAAGCCAATACTATTAAAAGGGGATGAGGTGTTGCTTAATGATCGTTTTGCTCAAGTGCTTAGTGACAGTATTCTTAAACCCTCAACCACTCTCTCTACCCAAATATATCCTAAACCTAAAGTCCAACTCGGCCCCACCGATATTTCCTACCCGGCCCCACCGAGTTCATCCAAGACTTAGCCACTGCCAAAACCCTAACAAATCGGATCCACCGAAATGGATCTCGGTCTCACCGAGATGACCTTGCCAACTCTCTATAATCGTTTGCACTTACTTTGGTCTCACCGAGTTTGCAAATCGGTCTCACCGAGATGGCTTGCCAACTCTCTGTTGCCTTATTGCTTCACTTCGGCCCTACCGAGTTGATGCAATCGGTGCCACCGAGATGAGGTTTGCCCTAAGCCATTGCACTTCGGTCCATCCGAGTTGTTCGTATCGGTCCCACCGAGATTCCTAAAGTTCATATCTTTTACACAGTTCGGTGCTACCGAGATTATCGTTTCGGTGCCACCGAGTTGGGTCAAAAGTGTGTAACGGTTTGATTTTGTGTGGAGGCTATATATACCCCTCCACCCCATCCTTCTCAGTAAGGAGAGCCATCAGAACGTGCCTACTCTTCCACCATATATTTTTCTGAGAAAGAACCACCTGCTCATGTGCTGAGATCAAGCCATTCCATTCCTACCATTTGAATCTTGATTTCTAGCCTTTCCCAAGTTGCTTTCCACTCAAATCCCTCTTCCACCATAGCCAAATCTGTGAGGAGTTGATTGAGTGCTGGGAAGACTATCATTTGAAGCACAAGAGCAAGGAGTTCATCAACAACACACCGTCTATTACCTTTTGGAGAGTGGTGTCTCCTAGATTGGTTAGGTGTCGCTTGGGAGCCTCCAACCAGATGTGGAGTTGAACCAAGAAGTTTGTAAGGGCAAGGAGATCGCCTACTTCGTGAAGATCTACCCCGAGTGAGGCTAGTCCTTCGTGGACGTAAGCCATGGTGGAATAGACAAGGTTGCTTCTTCGTGGACCCTTCGTGGGTGGAGCCCTCCGTGGACTCGCGCAGCCGTTACCCTTCGTGGGTTGAAGTCTCGATCAACGTGGACGTACGATAGCACCACCTATCGGAACCACGCCAAAAATCATCGTGTCTTCATTGCGTTTGAAATCTCCAATCCCTCCTTTACATACATATGCAATTGCTTACATTCCGCTGCTATACTCTTAGAATTGCATGTGTAGGGTGATGCTTGACATGTACTATTGCTAAAATCTGCCTACAACTAAAATCTGGGAAAAGGTTAAGTTTTATTTGGTCAAGTAGTCTAATCACCCCCCCTCTAGACATACTTTCGATCCTACAAGTGGTATCATAGCTTTGGTCTCCGTAAGCCTTGATTTCCATAGCTTTGGTAATCATAGCCTTGGTTTCACAACCTAGGAGAGTATGGCGTCTAGTGAGGGTAACTATCACCGTAGAGGTCCATATTTTGATGGTACAAACTTTGCTAGTTGGAAACATAAGATGAAAATGCATATTCTTGGTCATAACCCCGTCGTTTGGGCTGTTGTTCGTGTTGGCTTGCAAGGTGATTTCTTTGAGGATGGCAAGGAGCCGGATCGTGAAGCAACCCCGGAAGAATTGAAGATGTTGCAATACAATGCTCAAGCTTGTGACATTCTATTCAACGGTTTATGTCCCGAAGAATTCAACAAAATCAGCCGCCTCGAGAATGCAAAGGAAATTTGGGATACTTGGTTGATATGCATGAGGGTACCGAGTCTGTCAAGGAATCTAAGTTGGATGTGCTTCAAAGCCAACTTGACAAGTTCAAGATGAAGGACGGTGAAGGAGTCACAGAGATGTACTCTAGGCTTGCTCTCATCACAAATGAGATTGCCGGCTTAGGAAGTGAAGAGATGACCGACAAATTCATCATCAAAAAGATACTTAGAGCTTTGGATGGAAAATATGATACCGTCTGCACATTGATCCAAATGATGCCAAATTACAAAGATCTCAAGCCCACGGAAGTCATTGGAAGGATTCTCGCTCATGAAATGTCACTCAAGGACAAAGAGGAGCTACACAACAAATCAAGTGGTGCTTACAAAGCCTCAACCGATGCTCCAACAACTCCAAGTGACAAGCTAGTATCCAATGAAGAGATAAGCCTAATGGTGAAAATGTTCAACAAGTTCTACAAGAACAAAGGGAAAGAAAGAAGCTCTAGCTCAAGACACTATGAGAAAAGATCATCAAGTCGTGACCGTAATTGTTACAATTGTGGAAAGCCCGGACACTACTCAAATGAGTGTACAGCTCCTTACAAGAAAAGAGACGAATCACCAAGAGGAAGACATAGAAGAGATGAATCACCTCATAAAGAGAGAAGGAATAGAGATGATTATTATGAACGAAGACACTCTCGAAGAAGTAAGGATTCGGAGAGGAAGGACAAGTTATCAAGGAGCTACACAAGAAGAAGACATCAAGCTCATGTTGGTGAATGGGTTTCCGGCTCCGACTCCGACAACCAATCCGAGAGAAGTTATCACTCCAACTCCGACTATAGTCAAGATGAAGGTGTTGCCGGACTTGCACTTGTGTCATCCAACTCCTTCGATCTATTTGACTCACCAAATGAAGGAATTGGAAGATGCTTCATGGCAAAAGGCCCTAAGGTATCACACCCCGAGTATCTTGATTTTAGTAGTGGTGAAGATGATTTGCTTGGTGATGATGATTTACTTGTTGATAGGGCTAGTGATGTGAGCTATAATGAAAATGCTAGTAATCATGATAGTCAAGAGGAAACGAGTGACAATGCTATGAAGGAGATTGAGCGTCTAACTAAAGAACTAAATGATCTTAAGTTAGCTCATGAAACAACTCAAGAGGATCATAGAGAACTTCTAAGAACTCATGAGAAGCTACGCTTCGAGAAGCTAAATTTAGAGCAAGAGCATGAGTTTCTTAAAGCTATCAATGACGATCTTCGAAAGAAGAGTTCTTCATATCTTGCCAAGCGTTTACTCTTGTCTACCTTTATGCCACAAGTTAAATCTAAGCAAACTAGCAACAAGGGTAAAAAGGGTTCTACCTCTAGTAGTAACAATAACAATGCTAAATCCAATGTTGTTGCTTGTTCAATTGATTCCACTAACAATTGTCTTAGCCAAGTTACACTTGAGCAAGAAAATATGTTATTGAAAGGAATTATAGAAAAAGGTGTCTACAAGAGCCTTGCCGGGAGTAAGCAATTTGAGGAAATTGTACGCAAGCAAGGAAGGCACCGGAAGAACCAAGGTGTTGGTTTTGAACGAAAGTTCAATGCCGATGGAGTTGAGTGGGAAGAAGGTCAATACTCCAAGACGAAGTTTGTTCCTCAACAAGAGAAGTATGATCCTACTTCCCTCAAGGGAACACAAGCTCAAGAAGACCTTCCACCACAAGACCACAAGCTAAAAGGCAAGGACAAGCTTCAAGAAGAGATTGATTCATTTGAAGAAGCTCCTCAAGCCATGGTCAAGTGGGTTCCCAAGACTTCATCAAGTGCTACTACAACTCCAAGGATTCCCATCAAGTTGATGTGGGTCCAAAAGAAGAAGAACCAGAGAGTTCTTGAGGGTGACTCCGCCAACAAACTTCACTCATATTCTTTATGGCAAGGACGTGTGCAACCAGCTTCCACATTTTGCACTAGTTCATGGAGTCACAAACCCTCTTGTTGGTAAGGCAAGGGACAAGGTAATCAATGCATTCATGGACATCATCATATGTGTATTTCACTCTATGTCTATGGATATCCTTGTATGTTCCTTGTGTGGGACTAACCCATGTAGGTATTGAAAGCACAAAACTCCAAAGGATTGCTCCCAACTCTTGATGGTCTACATCAACATTGAGCATCCACATCTTCAACATCTACATGAAGTCATCATCGACAAAACCCAAGGTTAGTTCAACCCTCTTAGGGGGGATATCGCATCTAGGGGGAGCTTTGCTCTAAAAATTGAGCTAAAGCAACTCTAATGGTGTGAACACATTAATGCTTTATGTAAAAGTGGCAACCCCACTTGTGCTTAAACGATGAGTATGACCTATGATCAAATGTTCTCATTTGGCTCCTAAGTCAATATACTCATATATAGATGACCTAGTCATCGCCATTGCTTGATAGATGCTAGAATTGATTGTGCATGTTTGACACATATTTCTTTTGCTATCTTATTGTGTGAGCATGTTGATTTGCATGTTTTCATCATTCGAGGACATCCATTTGTTGTTTTGATTGTCTTGGTTTTTCTGGCCAAATGGATGAACAAGAATGCCTAAGTACCTTCTCTAGCTATCTATGCTTTCTTGGCTCAAATTCTATTCTTGCTGCATCACAAAAATTGAACAAGTCATTTTCGGACCCTCCGGGTGAGGAGCACTCGGAGCCACCGATCTGAAAGGGCTGAACCTCCAAAACCTTCTAATTGATTTCGGTCAGACCAACCTACTCAAACTCGGTCGAACCGAAAGCATTTAGACTGATCTAGGTTTTCATCTCGGTGCTACCGATTAGACCAACTCGGTTGGACCGAGTTGCTGTAACTACAAGCAGTTGCACGTCTCGGTGCTACTGATTTGTTCCACTCGGTGCCATCGACAGCGAATGGGTATATATTCCCAGCGAACCGTGCGGTTGAAAATTTCTTCAAACGTCACGCGCCCGCGCCCCATTGCTGCCGCCCCTTTGGTCTTCGGATCGTCGCCGTCGTCTCCAGCGCTCCCTCGCCGCAGGATTCCGTCATCGTCAATGGTAATCTCCACCGCCGTTGCCGCCGTAGAGAAACTCCACCGAGTTAGGGTGAGTTTCGATCCCTTTCGTGCTTCCCTTTCCGATTCAATGCACGATTGGATTGCCTGTAATCTTTCCACGAATGCAATCCTCTTTCCACCAGAATAGTTCATTTGAACGAGATTCGAGCAAAAAATTTAGGGTTAGGTTTCCGCCGAACGCATCTCGGACCGACCGAATAGGAATTTTCGGTCCCACCGATTTGGCCCTGGCCATAACACTAGTACATCTCGGTGCCACCGAGTTGTGCGAATCGGTAAGACCGAAAGTAATGTCTCAGTGAAGCCCTAGCATCTCGGAGCCACCAAAACCCATCTCGGTCTAACCGAAATGGCGTGCCATGTCTCTGTAGTGTGCTTCGGTGTCACCGAGATTACCAACTCGGTCCATCCGAACTGCATTCTGTGAAAACCTAGAACTAAAGTTTGAACTCATGTTTATGAAAAACTATCTGCTTTTTGTGATGACTCATCTACTCTACCCATACCCATCTATTCACAGGGTCAGCTCAGCAAGATGTCTAGTGGCAGTGACAGTCAGAACAGGTCTGAACAGCAGGCAGAGATGAGTGAAGGATCAAGCCATAATGAGAGTTTCTATGAGGGAGAAAGAAGCTCCCCAGATCTTCCTAAAGCTGCAACCAGAACAAGGAAGAAGAAAACCTCAGACAGTGAGGATGAGGATTTTGTTGCCAGTGAGACAGCAACCAAGAAGAAGAGAGTAGTGCTAGCTAAAGAGTACAGCTCCAAGCCTACATATGTCAAAGAAAGAACAGCTGTAAGGAAAGTGCCAAAACAGTCCATACAATTCACTCTTGAAGAGCCCAGTGAGGCAGCTGCAGGTGCTAAGAAGAATAGGATAAGAAAAACTACTGCCCGTGTGATTGGCAGACCCTCCATGATGATTGAAGAGGAGGAGGATGAGCCAGCTGCTGCACCTCCTGCAAAAGCATAGAAGCTCATGTCTGATGCAATCAAGACTGCTGCACCTCCCAAATCAAAACCTAAGGCACCAGCACCCAAGAGATCAACCAGAAACATATCAGCTGCAGAGAAGAACAAGGCCCTAGTGCCTGAATCAAATGTTGATGAAGAGTCTCTAGTGCTCAGAAAGTTGAAGCCAAAGATACCAGACCATGACAACGCACACCCAGTAGCAGAAAACATGATGTTGAGAAAGGACAAAGCACTGCGTCAATGGAGATTGTCAGATCCTTATGCTATCAGAAGAAGGACTGCTTGTGATTAACGTTTTCACACCCGTGAACAACAGGACTTTTATGAGACAGTATTGCTTGACAAGAAGCCCATAGTCAGTGACATGAAGTGGGTGGATTGGGAATACATCGATGAGAACTAGGATTATTTCCCCCACGTCCATGAAAGCTTCAGAATTGCAGGAGTTGACGAGTTTGTTGGAAAGAAGTTGACCAAGTGGAATGACGAGATGATCATGCAATTTTACTCTACTGCTCATTTCTATCCAGATGGCAGAATAGTGTGGATGACTGAGGGTATAAGATACCAGTCTACCATCTCTGAGTGGGCAAGTCTTCTTGGTGCACCCAAGGAAGAGGAGGATGATATTGACATTTATGCCAAGCTCGAGATGGATCACAACTCCATGGCCAACATGTACACTGCAATTCCTCAGAAGGACCTTGAAACACATAAGCTTGGATCAGTGAAGCATTTGCTACCAGGTCTGGCCACCTCAAACACAATCTTGCGGTACACCTTGTTACCCAAGTCAGGCAATGATAAGATGATTCGTGGCCACTCCATCAACTTGCTGCACTTATTTGATACTCCTCAGAAATTCAAGGTGATGAGCCTGATAGTTGAGACTATCAAGAGGACAGCAGCAGATCAGAAGAGATCGTGTGGTTATGCTCCACATATTCAGTTGTTGATCAATTCCAAGGTTGGAACCAGCACGTATCTTCTTGATCGGGAGCATTTGCCACTCCGTCCAGAGTTTGAGGACAATGTAATAGTGATGGATCCTTTGCATCCCACTTCTGCACAAGCTCAATAGGAAATCCGCAAAGCACACGAAGCTAAAGCAGCTCAGGAAGCAGCAGCTCCAAATGCTCCAATTGCGAATCTCAAGACACCAAAGGATCAAATGCAATATCTGCTTGAAGCCACTCTGAGGATTGAGCAAAGTCTGGCCAACCTCACCCAGACCCAGGCTAGTTTTGAGCGGATCATTGAGACCAAATTTCATGATTTGGATGTCAAGGTGACTGAGATTCAGACCACAGTGGAACAGCTGCAAGGAGATGTAGATGCTGTCAAGCAAGCCAGATCAGATGACAGTGAAGATGAAAGACCGACCACAGAGCAGTTTCAGCAAGTGCCTAGGGCTGCCAGGTCAGCTGCAGTGCCAGTAGTGGATCCACGGACCACAGTATCTGCACCAGCCGCCACAGTCACAGTGCCACAGCAGGTCTCCACTCCTCCAGTCCAGCAGTCATCAGCAAAAGCATTCACGGACGCTCTTATCTCAACGCCGTCTACGCACACCGGAGCAGCCAGCAGAAGTTCGCCTTCAGGAGCTTCGGAGGACCATGCCTAGAGAGCCGACTAGTGCTATACGATTCGAACTTTTTGGTACTTGTTGCCAAAGGGGGAGAATTTGTATAGATCATAGGCTTCGAGAGAGAGTGTTTCGTTGGTTTTTCTCTCAAGTTCATTTGCTACTTGTTTGCTTGTTCGTTGATACTTTGTTATGTGTGTGCTTGCTACAGTGTCTGTGAGATATTCTGTTTACGCTTATCATGATGTTTGATCATACTATGACTATTGTGATGATCCATGTTTATCCCTGTCATTATCTGTATGATCACTCATTTATGTATCATTCCTTTATGTTGGTGATGCGTGCTTACTATTTCCGTCATATCATTTTGCGCGCTCCACCAAGATGTATGTGACATGGAAGAGTAACCCATGAGCCTAATCGATTGTGCATTTGCATTCAAACGCAAATTTTTAATAATGCACAAATTTAGGGGGAGCTCTTGCTTATCACATACTTCTCAAAGCGACGATGTATTTCATTCACTTAATCATCTGTCGAAGCTTTGATCTATATGTTGTCATCAATTACCAAAAAGGGGGAGATTGAAAGCACATTTGCTCCCTTGGTGGTTTTGGTAATTCATAACAACATATATCTCATTGAACTAATGTCCATTCAAGATTAAGATTTCAGGATGTTCAATGATTGGCATGGCATGGACTAGAGACGTGGACCCCTCAAAATGCTAAGGACAAGGATTGGCAAAAGATCAAGACTCTACATTTTTGGTTTAGTGATCCAAGATCACATTGAGTCCATAGGAAAGCCAATACTATTAAAAGGGGATGAGGTGTTGCTTAATGATCGTTTTGCTCAAGTGCTTAGTGACAGTATTCTTAAACCCTCAACCACTCTCTCTACCCAAATATATCCTAAACCTAAAGTCCAACTCGGCCCCACCGATATTTCCTACCCGGCCCCACCGAGTTCATCCAAGACTTAGCCACTGCCAAAACCCTAACAAATCGGATCCACCGAAATGGATCTCGGTCTCACCGAGATGGCCTTGCCAACTCTCTGTAATCATTTGCACTTACTTCGGTCTCACCGAGTTTGCAAATCGGTCTCACCGAGATGGCTTGCCAAATCTCTGTTGCCTTATTGCTTCACTTCGGCCCTACCAAGTTGATGCAATCGGTGCCACCGAGATGAGGTTTGCCCTAAGCCATTGCACTTCGGTCCATCCGAGTTGTTCGTATCGGTCCCACCAAGATTCCTAAAGTTCATATCTTTTACACAGTTCGATGCTACCGAGATTATCGTTTCGGTGCCACCGAGTTGGGTCAAAAGTGTGTAACGGTTGGATTTTGTGTGGAGGCTATATATACCCCTCCACCCCATCCTTCTCAGTAAGGAGAGCCATCAGAACGTGCCTACACTATCACCATATATTTTTCTGAGAAAGAACCACCTGCTCATGTGTTGAGATGAAGCCATTCCATTCCTACCATTTGAATCTTGATTTCTAGCCTTTCCCAAGTTGATTTCCACTCAAATCCCTCTTCCACCATAGCCAAATCTATGAGGAGTTGATTGAGTGCTGGGAAGACTATCATTTGAAGCACAAGAGCAAGGAGTTCATCAACAACACACCGTCTATTACCTTTTGGAGAGTGGTGTCTCCTAGATTGGTTAGGTGTCGCTTGGGAGCCTCCAACCAGATGTGGAGTTGAACCAAGAAGTTTGTAAGGGCAAGGAGATCGCCTACTTCATGAAGATCTACCCCGAGTGAGGCTAGTCCTTCATGGACGTAAGCCATGGTGGAATAGACAACGTTGCTTCTTCGTGGACCCTTCGTGGGTGGAGCCCTCCGTGGACTCGCGCAGCTGTTACCCTTCGTGGGTTGAAGTCTCCATCAACGTGGACGTACGATAGCACCACCTATCGGAACCACGCCAAAAATCACCGTGTCTTCATTGTGTTTGAAATCTCCAATCCCTCCTTTACATACATATGCAATTGCTTACATTCCGCTGCTATACTCTTAGAATTGCATGTGTAGGGTGATGCTTGACATGTACTATTGCTAAAATCTGCCTACAACTAAAATCTGGGAAAAGGTTAAGTTTTATTTGGTCAAGTAGTCTAATCACCCCCCTCTAGACATACTTTCGATCCTACAGAGGTCTTTCCACCCTCACCTCCCGCTCAAGGGCGGGCTAGCGCAGGGTGGACCAAAGAGATGGAGGCAGCCTTGACAGGCTCCTCCCTCAATGAAGAGCACCGCGCGTTGATTGGTGTGGTGCTGCAGTGATTTTGGTCCGCAGAGGCCGGAATGCATGAGGTCTTCAAGGGCCTCCTGACGAGCTTCAAGGTAACCCTCTGTCTTTTAAGAAAAGGGACCTTCTCTGCTTAGATTTATCAATTTTTGTAACTATCCGAAGGCATATGTTACCCAAGGTTTAGACGGCCCGCCCAGTGAGTAGCCCCCGAGCCCAGGGCCAGTCTAAAAAACTGGTGTTGGGCTCAAAATGTAGGTTCGGGGGAGAGAGTAGCCCCCAGGACTGATGAAACATGATGTGTGTCCGAAGTTTCATTAAATTGATTATGGGGCTCATTAGAAATGGTTTATGCAGGTTTCAACCTCGGCTCTAGGCTCCACCTCCGAGGCGATTGCGGAGATGAGCTGGAAGCTCGAGAGGTCCGAAAAGGACCTCGACCTGGTGAACAAGCAGGTCGAGCAGTCTCAAGGTAAGCGACCGATGCGTCGTGCTTTTTCTTTGAAGTTTGATTTTGAGCAAGGATGACTTGTTGTTTGAAAAACTGATGCCGAACTGATTTGATAACAGCGGCATTGGCCGAGCTTGAAGGGCTCAAGGCTGAGCTCTTGACGGCTCAGCAAGAGGTCGAGCAGCAGAAAGCTGCTACGGCCAACGCAGAGAAGGACCTAGCCACCGAAAAGGTGGCTAGGGAGAAAGACCAGGCGCGGGTCCTGGAGGTCGAGGAGACTCTCAAGGGCGTGTATCTCGAACGCGATTCCCTTGAGAAGAAGGAGAAAGAGACGGGCGAGCAGCTGCGAAAGCTACACCTGTGTATTTGGCAGCAAGGGGTGCTTTGAGCTCACCCAGCTATGGCGATCCGCAGAGGTCTTCGTCGATCTCCCGAAGAGCGCGGCGGACGCCGGCCTTCATTTTGGCCAGCTGGAGGGCCATGAGGTGGAGAAGGCCTTCTGGAGTCAGTTCCAGGAGTCGACGCAGTTGCAGTTGCTCAATCATCTGATGAAGCAACTGGCGGAACTTCTTCGGATGGCGAGGCCGACGCTCCAAGACCTCTGTGTCAACCTGTGGCCCACGGAGGTGATGCCAGCTAGCTTCTTCGGGCTCCTGGTGCGGCTGCAAGAAGCCATCCCGCAAGTCAACCGCTGGAAGCATTCCGCGTGTCTGGAAGGAGCGCGGCGGGCGTATGCCTGCGTGAAAATGCACATCCGGAAAGTTGGAGGCGGAGGTTGTTGCTGTGGGGCCCACTGAAGGGAAGGCGCGCACCATGGAGCAGTTTTTTGCCGACGTGGAGGACGGCGCCTGTCTTACCGAGGCCATGTGTCCTAAGGCCAACTTGTATTTCTAGGTAGCACTTCGGAATGCCGAAGTGCATGTGATGTATAAAGATTATCAGTTGTTTTAATGAGTACGGTTTAAGTTCCTCTCATGTGTTTATGTTTAGTTTTTAATATTCCCCCTGTTTGACCGTGTTAAATTGAAAGTGGCCAGTCGTCGGCTTCGACCCCCATGTACAATATACAAAGGGTGCCCCATTTAGGCATTCCTGACCCATAGCCGACGTCTCGGTTCTCGAAGGAGGTCTGTGCACGTAGGGGCTAGGCAATCGGACTATGGTGGCTTTATAACTTTCACTTAGCCATAGGAGTTTGACAGTGGGGACTGATGATGAGCCCCCGGTGTGTGAAGTGGTCGGCCTAGTCAGCCGAGGTTTATATCCTGCCCACCTCGGCCAACTCGAGGAAGAAGCCCTTCGTTTAACACGGGTGATCTCTAACGACACGTCGCTTGACGCGGTCTTCGGATGGCCGACCAATTTTCGCTTACCTAGATAGTCAGTCTTTGGCTTTCTCCACTGAGGCGCTCTACCAGTTAAACTAGCGGCACTATCGCAGTGGTTCTCCCGTTACACCCATAGTTGAATTTGTCGGGAACGTAAGGGGTACACATAGGAGCCGGGCGACCCAACTATTGACCAAAATCTAGGTTCGAAACTGATGCATATAGTGCAACATCCGAGATGTCGAGTACTTCGGACTTTTTGTTTCAGGGTGTAAAATTGAAACCCTTTAGCAATTGTATCTTAAAAATGTGGGCAGTGCTTGTAAGAAAATGCGTTTGAAGACCTTTATGGGTACAATTTCTTTATTTCAAATAGCCAAGCTTTACATGCTGAACTTTTGATGAAAGGAGCTGAGCACGATACAATGCGCGTAAAGGTAATGAGGGAGAAACTAAAAGAAAACAGGGAGGATCTTGTCATCGGGTCTATGAGCCCGGGCCGCTTTTTGCCGCACGTCTGCATCTCCGTGCTGTTGACCAGCTCGTCCTCGTTAGTAGCAGGGGTTGATGTTTGGTAACATGCAGCTTCGGCCAAGTATGCGCTTGATGCGTTTGTTGGTCGATCCCTTCGAAGAGGTCTGCAGCTGTTGGTTGTGTGGTTAAAGCCACATGGACGTGCTAATATTGGCTAGCTCTTTGACAGAACCATGCCGATATGCGAGCCCGAGGTTTCGTCGCTGCTCGGTCTAGCCAAGCCGACGTCTCCATTGTCGTGGCTCCTCAGCGACCCAGGGAATTATCAGTGCGAAGTTGTGCACCCTGGGGACGTAGTGCCCTTTCCAAGGGAGGCGCGCGAGGAGCCCGTACCCCTACTTGGGGTGGGCAGGTGCTTGTCCGAGGTCAACTGGCACAACCCACGTACGTTTCGAAGAGCTGGGGGTGCGTTTACCGCCACGGGCGGCCTCCTCGGATGCCTGTACCTCAGCTGCGAAAGCCGCAGTCTGCTCTTCCGTCCGGAGAGAGCGTTCGGTGTTACCATTTACTGTAATAGCGCCATTGGGTCCCGACATCTTGAGATTAAGATAAGCGTAATGCGGGACTGCATTAAAGCAGGCGAATGCGGTACGTCCTAGGAGCACATGGTATCCGCTGCGAAAAGGTACGATGTCGAAGATTAACTCTTCGCTCCTGAAGTTCTCGGGTGATCCGAATACTACCTCCAGGGAAACGGTTCCTGTGCAGCGAGCCTCGACCCCTGGTATTGCACCTTTGAAGGTGGTGCTGCTAGGCTTAATCCGACATGAGTCAATCCCCATCTTCCGTACTGTGTCCTCATAGATCAAGTTGAGGCTGCTTCCTCCGTCCATAAGGACGTGCGTCAGGTGAAAACCATCGACGATCGGGTCCAGGATGAGTGCGGCCAATCCGCCATGCCTGATGATTGTCGGATGGTCGTGTTTGTCGAATGTGATCGGGTAAGCCGACCACGGATTGTACTTCAGGGCCATAGGCTCTAACGCGTAGATGTCCCGAAGTACGTGTTTCCTCTCCCTCTTGGGGATGTGGGTAACATAAATCATGTTTACTTTTGTTACTTCATTAGGAAACTTCTTTTGGCCTCCATTGTTTGGCCGCCGAGGTTCATCCTCGTCTTCGCTGCGATTTTGGGTTTTATGTTGACCCTCTGTTGCTATCTTGTCGGCCTGCTTGAAGACCCAGCAATTCCTATTGGTGTGGGTTGCTGGTTTTTCTTGAGTGCCATGAATTTGGCATGGTCGATCTAGGATCTTGTCAAGTTGTCTCGGTCCATCCTTGTTCCCTTTGAAGGGCTTTCTTTTTTGTCCGGATCGAGGTCCGGTGAGGCCTGCATTGATTGTTGCGTCTTCTGTGTCGCTTCTGCCGTTTCTATGCCGGCGCTTATTTTTGTTGTGCTTAGGCTTGCCATTGGCGTCGTGAGTCTCTGAGGTCCCCGCCTCACCGTCGTGTCTGCCGCGGGCCAACCAACTGTCCTCTCCAACGCAAAAGTGGGTCATGAGCGAGGTTAGGGCTGCCATGGTCCTCGGTTTGTCCTGGCCGAGCTGGCGGGCAAGCCACTCATCTCGGATGTTGTTCTTGAATGCAGCGATGGCCTCGGCGTCTGAGCAGTCTATGATCTGGTTCTTTTTAGTAAGAAACCGGTTCCAGAATTTCTGAGTTGATTCGCCAGCCTGCTGAGTGACACGGCTGAGGTCATCGGCGTCCGGAGGTCGGACGTAGGTTCCTTGGAAATTTTCCTTGAAGGCGTCTTCAAGAGCTTCCCGGCTTCCAATGGAGTGGGGCGGTAGGCTATTCAGCCAGTGCCTTACCGGCCCCTTTAGCTTGAGCGGCAAGTACTTGATGGCATGGAGGTCATCTCCATTGGCCATGTGTATATGGAGAAGAAAGTCTTCAATCCATACGACTGGGTCCGTGGTGCCATCGTATGATTCTATGTTGATGGGTTTAAATCCATCTGGGAACTGGTGTTCCATTACCCTATCTGTAAAACAGATCAGGTGGGCTGGTCCTCGGAACCGAGCGATGTCGTATCGAGCTTCGGGCGAGAACCTTGTATGAATTTGATCTCGAGCGCGGCCGTTCCTGTCCAACCAGGCGTTGTAGCCGTCGTGCCCGGCCGAAGCGCGTCCTCTTGATCCATAAATGGACCGAGGTGGCGCCCGGTTTGCCTCTATACGACGTCGAACGTCTTGAGGGTCAAGATAGTCCACAGGGTCCTTGCCATGACGGCGTGGAGCTGGTTGGGTGTGGAAATCCTCCCGCGCGGGCCTGTCGCGTCCTCGAGGGGGGCAGTCAGGTGCCTCGGCGGTTAGTTCATCATCGAATTTAGGCAATAAACGCCTGCGTGGATAAGATTTGGGCGCACTGCGGCGCCGTTCTTCGAGGTCTTGCTCGGCTGAAAGTATTTCGACCCACCTGTTATTGAGCACATCCTCGTTAGCCTGCAGCTGCTGCTGCTTGCGCTTCATGCTTCGGGCGGTGGCGACGAGGCGCCGCCGGAAGCGTTCTTGCTCAACAGGGTCTTCGGGGACTATGAAGTCCTCTGTGCCGAGGCTTACGTCCTCCTCGAATTCTGGCATGTAATTGTCATTGGCCCCTTCAAAGAGGTCGTCGGGATCCGAGTCCCTGGGAATGCCTTCGGGGTCGACGGGGCGTTCCGGGGAGGCTTGAAGGTTCTCCCCTTGGTCTTCTGTGTCGTTGGCCGCCGTATCGGCGGTAAGGTTGTTCTCGCTGGGCTCCCCATTAGTACCCCTTCCGCGTCTTCGCCTATGCCTTGGAGGAGAGTTGGGAGTGTTGACCTTGTACACATCGTATGTAGATGTTGCTTTCCACCTGCCGGTATTGGTAGGCGGCAAGGTGTTGTCCGTAGGGCTACCGACGTCTTCATCCATGTCGGTTGCCTCGTTGTAGTCTAGCACATCGGTTAAATCGTCGACAGTAGCGACTAGATGGGTGGTGGGTGGGATGTAAATTTCCTGATCGTCAGCTTTAAGTCCGATCTTGTCATCAACCGAGGAGTTCGAGATTGACAAACTTTGGATCCGGTCAAGCATCTCATTAAGGTGAGATAGCTCCTCAGGGTTCATGGTCTGGCCATAAGCCGGATCAACTCGCAGCGGCACGCCTGACACGTTTTCTGCCGTACGAGGAAGCGGGGTGGATTCAAGATCCGTCGCCGGGATCGGTTCTAAGCCCGATTTGGTGTTCCCGGCAGAACTCTGGTCCACGTCAGAGTCAGGCACCGCGACAGGGTTATCCGAGGAGGGGGAGGGAAGTTCCTCCATAGCCCCCGGCGGTGTTGGGGGGCATGATTCGTGGTCTTTAGTGCAGATCCGTTCCGAGGTCGAACCTCTGGAGTTTGCCAGATCTGGAATCCGGCCGGGGGTCCAGCCTGATAAGACGAGCTCACCGCGGGAGTCTGCAGTGTACTCCAGACCTCCGAAGGTGATGATCTGATCGGGAGCGTAGTTCTCGATGGTGGCCAGGTGGCCTGTCGAGTCGGCGCAGAAGATCATGCTGCCGAACACAAAAAGTTGGCTGGGGATGTAGGTGTTCCCACAGTCATTGTCACAGTTGATATGCAGACGAACCATCGATCTTTTGTGATCACACAGCGGAACTCTCAATGAAAGCACCAGTGTCGGTGTGAAAACCGGCAGACCTCGGGGTAGGGGGTCCCGAGCTGTGGATCTCGGACAGATGGCAACAGGAACAGGGAGACGATATTTACCCAGGTTCGTGCCCTCTTGATGGAGGTAAAACCCTACGTCCTGCTCTTGTTTATATTGATTGAGATGTATCCAGTACAGAGTTGATCTACCTCGAGATCATATGATCTAGTCCTAAGGCTAGGTGAATGAGATTGCGTTGAGGTCCCCTCTACGGGCTAAACCCTTCGGCTTACATACACGCCGGATAGGCTATCTAGGGTTACAAGGTTGGTATCCAGGCGAGGAGGCAGCAGGGGAAGTCTTGGAGTATACGTCAAGTCTTCGGTAGATGTAATCTTGTTCTTCCTTCTCACATGCATCTTCTAGAGTCTATCTTGATAAGAATGAGGGCCCACTGGCCCAGCCCGAGGAATATGGGCGGACTAGATTGGTACCCCCTACTCCAGGACACCGTCACCTGGGTTCTCCATACTATCGACAAAATGCGCAGGAGCTTCTTACGGAAGCCCTGGAAGCCAACGGTGGTCATTGCAAAGTTTCTTGGGAAGTTGTCTGTCGGCCGGCAGAATTTGGAGGTCTGGGCATCCACAATCTGCGCTTGCTTAACGCTGCTCTCCGGATTCGCTGGTGCCGGCTCTCTAGAGTGGATCCTCAGTGCCCATGGCACGGTCTATACGCTCATATCTCTGCGGAGACTGTGTCCATGTTCACGGCCTCATTTGTTTGCACGATTGGGAACGACAGCTCGGATCTTTTTTGAAGCGACTGATGGATTGCCGGAGGCTCGGTGGCGGAGATTGCGCTAGACATCCTGCGAGCGGTACCTGTTGCGATCCAAGCCCGGTGTTCTGTGCGAGAGAGGCTTCTGGCTAGCAATTGGATAGGACAAATAAAGGGCCACTTCAGCCTCCCATGATTAGACAATTATCATGTTATGGATCCGTCTGCAGGCGTTGGCTCCCTCTTTGTCATCTAAG
This sequence comes from Elymus sibiricus, assembly GCA_039707655.1. NCBI lineage: Eukaryota > Viridiplantae > Streptophyta > Magnoliopsida > Poales > Poaceae > Elymus > Elymus sibiricus. Next base: position 136,253,133 of record CM077670.1, read on the forward strand.
TCCGACAACTTCTGGTGGATATGGACAGAAAATGGTGTGTACACTTCGAGATCAGCCTATCGGGCTTTCTTTCATGGCCTGGAGCGCATGCTGGGCGCGGAGGAGGTCTGGAGCTCTCGGGGACTGTTTTGCTTAAAGTTCTTCACTTGGCTAGTGCTGAAAAATCAATGTTGGACCTCGGATAGGCTGATTAAAAGAGGCTTGCCGCACCAGACATGCTGTCCGCTGCGCCTGCAGGCACCTGAATACCTTTTCTTCAATATCCTTACTCACAGACAATTTGGTTTGATGTGCTCAGAGCAAAGGGATGGAACTTTGCCCCTTCTCATTTCGATCAGCTGGACGACTGGTGGATGATAGCCAGCAATGCCACTCCTACGGCTCAAAGGAAGGACTTCAATTCTCTCGTGACCTTTGTTAGGAAGTATTAATATTGGTCTAGCACCTCAAGTCTTGTGTATATGTATATATGCCCCTTGGGCCTTGCAATACAATTAAGTTGCTTCATAACATGGTATCATGAGCTAGGTTTAGAGATTTTTTCAGGTGCCGCAATTCGCCCTCCCGATCCAATATCCTCTTGCACCACCGCTGCTCCTCCTTCCATTGCCTGCACCCACATGTGTTGTTCCCTCCTCTTTCTCCCAATCTTGTGCTACCGCCGTAATCCTCTTGGCGACTCAACATTGTTTCCTCATCTAGCCATCGCTGCTATCTGCTTTTCACCGGCCGCTCCGGCCACTGCCTCCTGATCATCTCACGTGCCTTTTGCGTCAAGGCATCATAGTGCTGCAATCCCACGTAGCAGTAGTATACATGATCAATCAGATCTCGAAGTCTGTGCGTGTACTACTTCGCTTGATCACGCATGCACCTATTTCTGTTTGATCTAGAGAGGTTGTCCCGCCACCTATTTCCTTGGCCGCCGCTGCCTGTTTCCCTGGCCACCGCCGCCAGCCTTGTTCTGCTCCTCCGGCTGCTCTGCGTGCGGCTCTGCTGTTGCTGCTACTACTACGCACGCGCTCGCAGCCCTCCGTTCTGCTCATCTGTGTGCGTGTTCGTCTGCTGTGTGAGTGAGTCTGATCTAGCGTGTCCTTGATTGGCGCTGAGTAAAAAAAAACTAATGTCCTCGTCGGGTATGCATCTCCCTCGCTCCTGGACTCTTGACGGTGTTTCCTATATTGGGTCATGCCTCGCACATGCGCTGTCTCTTGGTGCTTGATGCTTGTCCACCTATGATGTCATCCCTTCCGGCGTATTTCGCAGGCTGTGCTGGTTGCTATGCAGTGACTTCTCTTGTGACCTTCGCACATGGTGATTGTCGGTCTGCACTGATTCGTTTCACTGTCCGGTGATTTTTGACTGTGCTCCGTCTCTCACATGCATCTTCTATTGGTGTTGCGTTCTCTTCCGCTGCCATTGCATCTATTCTAGTATGTGTTTTCTAATATTTTATATGTTTTCGTTGCGCCCACCAAATCCGTAGATATTTTGTGTTTCTCATGCCATGCGAGTCCACCATACCTTTGTCCGTCAACCTTTCTTTAGTCCTTGTACTTTGTATACAACTTTTGTGGCCTACATACCCTTGTTGTTTTCTATATTTCCGTGGACTCCTTTTGCATTGTCGGTCTACGCCCATTGTCTTAGCCGCCGAGGTTCTTTCGCCGTCGGTTGTCGTGGGCTATGATTTTCTACGCAATGCTTTATTCTCTTGATGTGTCACCTTCCTTTGACAACCCATCTTCTCTTCATACTTATCATGTATCTTCTACTGATGCGGTATCTTCCTCTGATGTGCCATCTCTTCATTATCCCCTTTGGCTTGACTCGCCAGGTTTTGAAGACTCTTCATGCTACGACGACACTCTCAAGATGCTGATTTTGGATTATTAATTTTTTTCCCTAGTGTTACACTTCTTCAAATGCAATGCTATTGCAAACCCTTTGCATTTGAGGGGAGAGGGGTGTTAGCAAGTATTAGTATTGGTCTAGGAGTCCTTATTAGACTATGTTTCTTTTCCTTACACCTCAAGTCTTGTGTAATATATATATATACCCCTTGGGCCTTGCAATAAAATTAAATTGCATCATAACAATCTTGACGATGCATTCTATCTGGAAGGAGAGGAACAACAGGGTTTTTGACAACATCTCAGCGCTGGAAAGAGAGGTCATCGCTAAGATCAGTAGTGAATGGAGACTGTGGAAGCTTGCTTGGCGTGTCAAGTCGCTAGGCCAGCATCCTCTAGACTTAGGGAATAGTTGGCCTAGGTTTTTCCTAGGTGGATGCGGTTTTGAGGTTTCAGGGGATGTCCTGATCAACCTCTATGTAGTGTTACTTTTCTTCCCTACCATAATGAAGCGACGTGCAATTCTCTTGCACATTCCAGAAAAAAAATGAGACGCCTCACCTGGGACCAGGCCGCTGCCACCACCCATTGACGTGCCACCACCGGCGGTGCCCAAGAGCACTACATCGCTCTCCCTCCACTGGTTCTTCTCCTCCTCTGGATCCACCCCTCTGCTGATGTGCTCCTCTCCTTGCTATTCTCCTCTGATGTATTGATCCTCCCCTTGCTGTCCTCCTCTGCTGATGTGCTCCTCACCTGGATCAACTTATTTTTATTGTATAATGTACTGTACTATATAAAATATTCTACATACTAGGTATTAGTAGTTGTGTAAGTTGAGTACTACAATACCATGTCGACTAGTCCAGCAGTAGTCCAAACTAGTCATGATTAGTCTATGAGTTTCAACCTCGGTCAACTCGTCGACTCCTCGACTCGTAATTCTTGCTCTCAAGATTTATTTCTTGGGTATATGTTTTAACCAACTCCTATTTGTTTGGTGTGCTCAACTAGGTAGATTGACCGATCAAGCTTATATAGAGTCCATGGAGGTTGTGATCTCTCCCAGCACATGAAGCTAAATGAGCAAGAAGGATTGAGAACTGGACACAAAAGGCTAGAGCTTTTCTATCATGTACACCCAAGATGCTTGTTGAGTGGTGGTAATATCAGTCCTTAATACTAAGTCTTGCGGACATGTACTAAAAATGATCTCTCATGTTATGGGGATGTATCATTTGATATCTATTTTTCTCTCCTGTGTTCTGTTCTGTCTAGGATGGCTTAATTTTCTCATGTACTCAAATACTTCCATGTACATGTACTTCTGCTTGACGAGATGGCTTAATTTCCTCATGTGCTCCAATATTTGTGATATAAAATGTCATACTTTTTAGTGCTCATCATGTTCAACTTTCTTACATAATTAGTGATGCCATACAAACCATTAATGTACTTAAATATGCATGGATTCCATCCACTTAAGTGATCTGACCCATCCACCCGAATCTATGCCATTCATCTTAAATCCAGTGGTCCAAGTTGCTTTTTTTATTTTTGCACCTGAAGGCCAGATTGTAGTCTAGATACATCTGTATCTAGACAAATCTAAGACAAGTAATATGGATCAAAGGGAGTATTGTAGTTGCCCCCATATACATAGCCTAGTTTCAAATATACAAAGACAACATCAATATACAGGCAATTTCCAAATCCAGCCGGTGCAGTGAACAAATAACATCACCGGAAGAGGGTATGCTGGAATGTACAAAAATTGTGTGATCAATTACTTTTCCCCTAAAATATTGTCATCAATTAGCACGTACTAAAGATTTGACAAACTTGACAATGTACAATTGACGAAACGAATTCCCATCAGATCCCTCGGTAGGGTTCATGACGAGACCGAAAGTACCGGAACGGAGTCTGCACACACAATTTACCCAGGTTTGGGCCTCCGAAGAGTAATACCCTACATCATGCTTTGTCTTGGTATTCATGGTGAGGGGATACCTCGTGCAGAGGATTACAATGGTGTTTGAGATGTCTACCGAGAGTTGAGTTCCAGATTGGATTGCTAATGAGGGCCTAGGCCTCCCTTTATATAGATAGGAGAGGCCTAGGGTTTACACAGGGGGAGACCAGATCGATTAGGCCGCCGCCCTCTGCCTTGAGGGACACGCTCATTGCCTTCGCCTACCTAGGGTTCCATGATTTCCTTTGGGCCTGGCGGGCCCTGGTCAAGGTCAAGGCCGAGCTCCTTTACGCTAGGCACCCCGGGTCTGGGACCTCGTCAGTAGCCCCTGAGCGTGGCAGAGGTCGCAAGCGTTCGGGCTCCGAGACCTCCGTCGGGCTCTTCTCTTCGAGTATCCGGCCTCTTGAGTCATCGTAGGGTGGTCCTCTCCTCCTTCTTGCTAGCAGTATTATTGACCTTTCCTGGGCGACAAGGCCCAAAAGCTCCATGGGTTGGCCCATCAACCGCGTTGGCACCATATCGGGTACGGTTCGTATACCAGCCTATTTTTAAACATGATGACCGGACGACCACATTGGGTCCTGCCTGACATTTCTTCTCCGCCGCCAAGCGCTCCACCAGTTGCTTCTAGATTGACGGCGCCGGTGCCTTCCTCTGTCGAAGAGTCATGGCCGCCGCCCCTTCCTTCTCTACAGAAAGGCCTGGTCAAGACGACCCGCTTGAGGTCGCGTTGCCGCGTCTTCCTCAACCGCCCGAGTGGGTTAGCGATTGGGAGCGTTCTTCCGTCTCGTGATCCCAGCTAGAGCAATTGGTGATGATGGGGCGCCTTCCAGAGTTCACCGAGATGGGCTAGTTGGTGCCTCGACCGACAGATAAGGTCCTGCGGCCACTACACTGGAACCGGCTGGTTCATGCAGCCTTTATCCACCGTGGGCTGAGGTTCCCACTCAATTCTTTCACCAGGGATGTGCTGGATTTTTACGGGCTTCAGCTGCATGACCTGACCCCGAGCGGCGTCCTACACCTCTCTTGCTTCGTGTCCCTTTGCGAGTGTTTCTTGGGCGTTTGGCCCCACTTCGGCCTTTTCCAGTAGTTCTTTGAAGTGGTTCCCCACCTTAAGGACGGAAAGATCCCCTCCTGCGGCGGAGCCGTCCTTCAGCCCCGTCAGGGCTCCGGTTACTTTGATTTGGTATTGGCCCCAGAGATGGAGTCATGGAAATAGGGGTGGGTTTATGCCCCAGAAAACTTCCACTATCCCAGCAACCCTGGTTTGCCAGAATTCGCCGACGTGCCCTGCTGGCAGAGACCGGAGTGGCGATCGAAAATTGATCATGCCCCGGGACCGGCTCTCTCATGGATGCCGTCGTCCGCATTCAGGGGCGCGGCATTACCGGCCTACAGGTTCTAAAGACTTGGGTGCAAAGGAACATCCATCCTTTGGGGCGCATCGACCCTCCCATGTACGAATATCGCGGGAGGTGTGACCCCAACCGGCTGCTCCGGTGGGAGCTCTTGGAAAACAAGATTAAGGACCGTCTGCATTTGCTCACCAGCCTCCCCTTCGAAGAGCTCCGCCCAGGGTGGTCGTTGAGCCCTATAGTATGGATAACCCGCGGGCCGTGGTAAGTTGTTCTTTGTCCCATTATGCCCTCGGGGCGCGTCCGTCAATGTTCTGACATTTCACTGCTTCTTTGCCAGTCTTTTAGGCATCTGACGTATGAGCCTCAGCCTCTGCGTCCTCCCATTGGTTTCACGGCCTCTTTTTTCCATGGGAAAAATCCCGTTGAAGGTGATTATAATGATTCTGCGGTCCGGTCCGCGGCCGGCCGGGACGGCACAGCCGAGAGACCAGGGCTCACATTAGAAGACACACCTTTAACGAAGAGCGCTCGGTCGCAGGTGGAGCCCGTCATCGGCCCACCATCATGGGAGGGTGCTCTCCCTCCGTCGTCGCGCGGCCGGAGGTCGCCGTGGCGTCGCCTAGGTCTTCTGGTCCTTGTGGTGGTGAGCTTGCGTCGCCGACGGAGGATCCTAGACGGGCGCTCATGTCTCCGGGGTCGCCGTCGCCGCCTATCCCTCCGCAGAGGCCGAAAGTGGCGGGAAGGAAGAAGATTGCCAGCCGTCGTCTGCCTGCAGCGGCCTCGAACTCCTAGGGGGAACATCAGTCTGACAATGCGGGATCTGCGGGCGCCGAACCGTCTGATCGTTCTGGGCTCCTTGCTGCCGGAGGCTGTGACCTGCCATCCCTTCCTACGCGGTTCAAGGAGGGATCAGGGTATTTCGAGGCACTGATTTTGTGTTTTCACTAGAGCGAGGCCCTGGGGCAAGCTTTGGGAAAAGCTCTTGCTGATCTTAACTCATCGGTAGAGGCCGTTATCAAGGTACAGGGACCTTAATCTTCACCCAGTAGCCCCTGAGCCTTAAGAAAATTAGGTGTCTTAATGTGCTTGAGGGTCCTATTTCATCTTTCCAGGACTCAATGACTCATGAGGCGGAGTTGGATCGTCGAGCGTGTGACCTGTCGCGACAGGTCATTATTGAAGAGGAGCGGATCGCTCGGTTACAGAGGTCACTGGCGGACGTCTACTGTAAGTACTTGTGCTATAGATAGTGATTAGCACAATGATCCGTGGCCGACCTCTCTGTTGTTTTGTGGTTCTGTAGCCTTCGAGCAGCTCCAGCGGCTGTAGGCTCAGGTGGATGCCGATCACGGGGCCGCAGGACGAGCGCGAGACTCGGCATGTGCCAAGGGCGCGGAGACCCGCTCCTACCAGGAGCTGCTGAAGGCGAATAGCGGTCTGCTGGCTGACAACCAGGGCATCACCGAGGGTCTCCGCACTCAAGTGAGGGAGAGCCTGGAGGCGGAGGCGGACCTGCGGCGACGTTTGGAGGCCGCCAAAGGCTGCGTTGCGGACGCCCAACTCCATATGGAGGGCTACAAGGTTCGTGAGGCCTCTTTGGCGGAGGCCGGAGCACGTGCCGCAGAGGATCTCCAGGAGCGGCGTTCGCACCAGAAGCAGTTGGAGGCCGCCATGAGTGGTGAGTCATTCGCCACAATGTGATCCTCCTTCTGCATTCGTTCTGAATTTCTCGTGTGGTCTCTGTTCTCCGTGAAGTCATGCTGTCGGACTTGATTTGCCCACTGGGCTCTACGCGCCTTAGCTCTGGGATGCCCACCTTGGACAGGATGGCCCAGGCCTTGACGCAGGCCACGGCAGCTTTGTGGCCAGGAGAGGCTGAAGCCGCTGACCTTGCTCAGCGTGTTGCGCGCATGCCGGAAGCAGCCCAGGGCTTGATGGATCTCCAGGAGATCACGGCTACGGCGGGCGCTCAGTACGTGTTGATGAGGTTGCGCGCGTGCCACCCAGAGTGGTCCCTCCATGATTTGGTTATCACGGAGCTGCAAGCCAGGCCGGCGCAGAGCTTCTATGCTGATGTGGAGTCGGCTGCTGCGTTTGAGGCTGATTGTAGTTGTCGTGAGGCCTAAATGTATGGAGCCTGAAAGCAAAGTGTTAGGACCGAGAGTATATCGACCAGAGGGGGGTGAATGGGAGATTCAAAAATTCTTGCGAATGTTTTGAACTGATCCCAAACACATCAGCGGAAATAAGGTTCAGTAGAAAAGCACTCAATCAAGCACGCTATTGAGGAACATATCTATCAATGTAGGAAGCAGTGATTGTTCGAGCACAGAATATCACCGGTTTGACAGATATGATGGTAATGCAATATATGAGCAGATGCGGTGGCACGAGGGAAAACAAGATATGAACTGCGATGGAAATGCACGGGAAATAGTGTCAAGGTGAACGGATGCGTCACTGAATGAAATCACGTTGACATGCAGAAGTGCGAAAAGAAATAAATTAGATTGAGATGACAGAAATGAATGATGAGAATGCGAAAGATAAGTAATCGAACTATGATTGATCAGATAAAACTATCGACACAAAGCACGAATGTAAACTGCTGAAGGAAATGAAGTAATGTAGAATGAACTAGTGGTGCTCGATGGCGAGAGATGAATTTGGTAGACCAGTTCGCCCTTCTGCCAAAGGACTACGTCTGGTTGTAGGGGTTGTGATTTAACACAGAAAATAAACTCTCTTCACCCTATTCTACTTCAACTCGGAGCTGATCAGACTCCAGTTGATTTCACTCGTGGTAGATACTTGTCGGCGATCTCCAAACCTTCGACAGACTTCTTCGCAAACCACAATGACACTTGGTTGCTGAAGATCTTGCTCGGTGAAGACAATTACTCTTCGACACTCGAGCCGACACCTATCTGTCTAGAGAGTGCGCAGCTCTCAGGAGTAATAGGTACAAGAACTCTAACTCAGAACTACAGTGATGCTCAACCACTGTCTAAGTTTTGGCTCTTGATTTTCTCTCGGTGGATCTTAAACTCAAATCACTCGGAGAGGGGATGCTCAATCAATCTTCTCAGAAATCTTAAGCGGAGCAGCCAACGGGCAATGTTGGAGCGGGGTGGCTATTTATAGCCGCAGCCTTCCCTGAAGGGAAAAGACCAAATTGGACATGTGCAGCAGCCAAATGGCCGAACGACACGAGTCCAACGGTCGGAAATTGAGCACAACGGTAACATTCCCTGCGGAGCAAGTAATGCTAACTCCTCAGTTCAAAAGATATCTCCTACAGCACTGAAGAACAACGTCTTCTGCTAGCAGGTAATCATTAGAAGCATAAAGAGATTTCTCTCAGTCTTGCATAGGTTTGGGCTAAGCATCACAGCGGATCTAAGCTTCGAGAACCTATACCCCTCTTAATAGTACGGAGGTCCTATGACTCAAATAAGACAAAGAAGAAGAACAAAACAAATGCTACGTCTTTGCTTCATCTTCAACCTTCTCGACTGCAGTCATTCTTCTTTGGACACACCGAAAAAAAATTGCTTTGCGTCAGCAATAAATTTTGAGGGGTTAACTCCTTCACATCAATCTTCTGATCTACATGACTCCAATGGATGTAGCTCATTCTTCTCTGCTGCGCAGATATTCTTCGGTGAAGTTCCTCGAACTTGACACCGGAGACAACATTCTCTTCGGAACTGCATGAACTATTTCTCTCTGTGTGCACTAGCAAACAAATCAGTCCATGCCTGTTTCTATCAACAATCTCCAAAACACAGGAGGGCAAATATTGCACCAACAATCTCCCCCTTTTTGGACGATTGTTGACAAAACAGAACACATCGAAAGATAGAAGATAGAATGGAATGGAATGCGAAGGGTAATGAAGGATGAGAGATAATTACAAAGATAAAGCACGCTCCCCCTGAAGGTATGCATCATTCTGACTTAGAGTAAGCATAGGAGATAAAACGAAGGGCAGCGAGGTGAATCTTCGTATGAGTGACATTGACAGATGATCTCATTCGTATTTTCATCCAATGCACTCGACGGTGTTTGAGGTATTTCCTGCCACACACATCCTTTGAAATAGATTTGTTAGATAGTGAGTTGTGGCAATGGATAAGCCATGAAGATTTTCTCAGAACACAGTTTGAATCCACACGAGATATAGGTTCCCTGCAAGTTATATATTCAAAGAAAATCAGAGCAAGGGAATCACAAGTATTTTGCTCAGAGTAGATATGCTTCAGACGAGGTTTTTCCTGCAACAAGGATGATACGATAGAAATACGCGAGGAAAAACAGCTTGTGAGACAGATAGAAAGAATTCTCTTTTGAATCATGAGTAAATTTACTCCGAAGCAACCTTTCTTCTCCTGCATCGTTAGATAGCGAAAGATAATCATAGGAGTATATCTAAGTGGTAGATACATGTAGTTTCAAGGAGTAAGATATCTCTTTTAGAGAAACATGATTTTCAATCCTCCTTGAAATGCTTTCACTTAACCTTGCACGATAGATAAGTATCGAGGATAATCAATGCAAGGAAGTAAGCTTTCGATAGCACCTGCAAACAGATAACTAGAAACAAATATAGCATTGCAGGGGTTATTAACGGTACAAGTCGACGCAGTATACCAATCACCACAGGCGGTGAGACCAAGTTCCATGAGCAAAAGCAAATAGTTCAATGACCGAAACCAAATCTGAAAAGCAAATGGCGAATGGAAACACCCTGCAAATAACCTGCTTATCTATCTCTCGATGTTCTTCTCCCCCTTTTTGTCAACAAGTGTCAAAAAGGAAAGAGAATGCATTCGAGGAACTACTCGTCCGAAGAATCCCCAGAACTCGAACTATTCGGCGAAGCAGAGTGAGCGATGGTCGAGGCTAAAGCAAGAGTTGGAGTCGCAGCATGGGCTTCGGGATCAGCTTCGGGAGTAGCAGCGCGAGGTGCATTTGGCTTGAATATAAATGTGCCTACTGTGTCTTCAACTACATCATCGGGTTCAACAAACAGCAGGTCGGTGGAGGCAGAACGCTGAGGAAGCACTGGGGTTTGCCTTCGGATGCGAGGAACTTCAAACAGCTCTAGATAATCATATTCTTTCTCGATACCCTTGGCAGATAGTTTTTTGCGAGAATAATGCTTGCGCAGAAGGGTCCACGAGCGCTTCTTTTGTTCTTTCTCATATAGAAGAGCTTGACGAGCATAATTGTGAAGCAGATTTATCTCAGTCATCATCTCCAGTTTTTCTTTGCGGTTGAGCTTAATGTGACTTTCCAGGGCTTGCTGAGTGCGAAGACAAATCTCATACAGTGAGGGATTTTCTTCACGAGGGATTTCGACTGTTACCTTCTTGACCTTCGGAGCTTTAGCAGAGGCAGTAGCATCAATAGGTGTCTTCCCTTTGCCGATGTCCTTCACGATTCGGAGAGTGTCTCGGACTGGTGGAATGAAAACATTCGGGACATGTGGGCAGAAAAACTTTTTCTCAGTAAGTTGCTCAATAGCAAACATGACCCAAGGTGCATATGGCTTCAAAGCCTGAGGGCTATCAGCTGCATAGGCCAATTTGCGAATGAAAAGATCCGGAATGTCAAACCGAATGCCATGAGCTGTTGCTTGAAGAGCATTTCCCACGATGCCATGAATGGTTTCTGGCCTGTTTGTTGGCGTGAGGGAGTTGCATAGGATATAGAACAAAACTTTGTTCTCATAGGCCAGATTCTTAGGATTTGCCTCGGTACATTCATGACCAACAAGTTTGGGGTCCATCAGCATATGAAGTTCGGCTTCGGAAACATCCCAGTAGTGCAGTCTGTGTTCGCGAGTTGCATCAAATTCGCACAGAGGAAGATTTAACAATGCTAAGAACTGGTCACCCGAACATTTGATCTTTTCTTCTTCGGTCATCCATTCGAGGATCCAAGTACTGCTATTAGCAAGATCTCCTGAGATATAAAGAGTGGCATAGAACTGAAGGATTACTTCACGATTCCAGCCATGATTGAAACAAAGGAAACTCTTCAGGAAGACTTGTTCAATCTGCTCGATGGTGTGATGGAAGCAAGGTAAACTTTTGAGCTCGGCGAAATCCAGAATCTTGTGCTGGAAGATGCGATTCTTGCCGTACAGAATGCGAGCATAGTACACGGCCTGTTCCTTCGTCCAGAATCTTGGTGACAAGGAAGTTCTTTCTCCATCATATGGGCTGGTCCCAAAGAATGCAAGTTTCGAATGATGAAACTGCTCGTTGAAAGCTGGACCATTCTGGCCATCATCGACAGGAAACAAAGGATAGGTTTCCAATGGGTTTCTCAGTGGTTCTTCATCGGCCATAAATTGGGTCCGAATGTCATCAGGTCCAGACACTCATTCCTTAATAGGCTTGAGAGGAGCATGTGGCATCCTTGATTTTTCTTGTGCAGATTGCTTCGAAGAACTTGACTGACTACCATTTTTGCTCGCTGGAACTCCTTCAGCAGCTCTCTGGCTTTCGGGCACAAGGGCCTTTTCTTTCTTTGCACTTTCTTCGGCTGGAGGCACAACGACCTCTTTCTCAGACGCTTGAGTCACACCTGGTGGTACAATTACTTCTCGAGCCATCGGATCATCAGATTTCTTTTCTTCCTCTACCAACTTTGGTGCACTGGTAAGAGTAGCAGGATCAACATCCATCTGTGTAGGGGTACCAGATGATGCGACCGGGGTTGTTTTATCTCGGGAAGCATTTAGCTCCCCCTCAACCTTGTCATTCTCCTCCTTATTTGGTTCGGAGGGCTCTGCTTGCAATGTTCTCAGCGGCGATGAATCTGCCTTCTCAACTTCAATTTCTTCATCAACCTCATCAATTGGGGATTGCTGCTTAGGAGGTGCATTTTCTTCATCAGTCTTTTCCAGGAATATATCAACAACTTCAAGTTGCTCTTGGGCTACTGGAGCTGGAATAATAACCTCCTCAGTGCCAGCTTGCTGCATAGGTTCATCTTCGTGAGGTGGAGATGGTGGAACCTGCTGCAAGGGTGCATGGGAGTTCAGTGGAATAGGCTCAGCAGCGACAGTCTGAAGGCGGCGCGGTCTTTGTTTTCTTTTGGTTTGCTGATTCTCGCCCTAGCCTTCTGACGTTTTTCTTCTTGAATCCTTCTTCGAGCAAGATCAGCCTTGCGGTCAATCTCCTCGTTCCTTCTGTCACACAACTGAGATACCTCCATGTGCAAGCGCGAGTGCCAATCAATTTTCTCATTGCGCAAGACACTGAGGGCCTTAGTAAGTTCAACAATTTCTTTGTTCAGCTTTTTCCTTTCGGATTCAGTTTTGGCCTCATTCCTCATTTTCTCGACAGCTTGCTTGTCTTTGACAGCTTTATTTAGCTTCTTGGAGATTTTCCTCAGCTCGATGAAATGCTTCGTTACCAATTCAGTAACATCATCAGGCAGTCCCAGACCACTCACATCATTAGATTTGGCATCATATGCAGCACTGTCAATCACATCGATCATGAACTGGAAATCATACTTCTATTCCTCTGTGGGAGCAGGAACAGTGTGCCTGGTCTTCTTAGCAGCCACATCAGCTTTTTCTTCAGACTGCAGCTTTCTCTTCGCTGCAGTGTTTGTCAAAGTTCTCGGAGCTGCAGAACCCGAATGTTTGTCAGTGAAGGGAATGGGTGCATGCCTTGGTGATCTCCTTGGAGAGGGTAAAACTTTCACTAGAGAGGGGCTCTTGGCTGGCTTGTTGAGAATGGCAAGTTGATCATACTGTGGAATTTCATCAGGGAGCTCTTCGCTGGATGACTCATCAGACGAGCCAGAAACTGCCTTCTTGATTCTCTTGGCGACAGTTTTCTTTTGAGGTGCACGAGGGGAAACTGATTTCCTAGACTTGCTTCCCTTGGAAGCAGATGCACGATCCTTCTTCTTCTGTACGTCTTGCTGGGTCAGCACGACGTTTTTCGCTTCAACTTGGTTTTTCTTCGCTTCCCTAGCATCACGCTTGGCTTTGGCCTTCACCCTCTTAGCCACTTCCTCAAGAAAATCAGCGATGGTTTTGAGGGAGTCGGGGTGAGCATTTGAAGGCTGTGGTGGTCTGACTTTTTCATCATCGGGGCCAATGTAGTTTTCAGCAATGCAGTCATTCCACGGTGGTGTGAAAGCAAACAGAATCTGGTACTTCTCGTGAACATTTTCATATCTGTACCATTTGCCTGCCTAGTGGCGGCTAATTCTTTGAAGCCTGTTGTTGCGGTATGTCGTTGATTCACCCTCTAGTGGAGTTCTGTAACTATCAGGATTAGACATTTCTGCAGTAGTATTCTTTTCTCCGCTGCGACCGCCCTTTTTAGGATTTCCATCAGAGAAGATGGTTAGGGCGTCTGTGACCAATTCATCCTCGGGCTGACTGTGAGCAGAGAGAATTTCCTCATCATCTTCTTCGGATTCAGTCTCTTGTTTCTTCCTCGGAGCCTTGGGTGGCTTCGAAGATTTTCCTCCTCCAGCCATTCTCATTCGTTCAGACCTTGATGGAAACTGAGGCAAATTTTCTTCAGAATCTGAATGCTCTTGCGAACTCTGTGACATGACCAACCAGTGAAATAGAATAGATGCGAGGGAAAAAGGGTAGGGTCATAAGCATGCACAGAAAGATTTTGAATCGAAAACAATTTTGAGGGAGTCCATCAAGGAACTCATGGTAATACAAAAAGATATCATCGATAGATTTTACAAGCTAGCCACAGAAAAATTCTAGGCAGGTTGATAGCTATCTAATCTATCGGATAGTTACACATTAACCCTAGATGAGGAAAACCAGTACGAGGAAGATCTACAAACCGTACCAGTCAAATCCTAGTGAGTCCTAAGGATCTACCGCGGTGAAATAAACCAACGAAAATAGCATCGGTAAGAACTGCCCTAAGAACAGAGATATGGACAGGAGCAGTTCCGGATCCAAGCGCCCTAACTTGGCAACTTGAATCAACTACGGCAATGCGGGAGGAAGGATTACCGCACCGGCATGATCAGCTGCGACGAGATTTCACCGGAGTAGCACGGCGGAGCTTCTCACCGGAGTTGCTTCGAGCACGGGCTCGGGTGGAGGTGGAACGAGGGTTTGAGGAACTGAGGAAGAAGACGCAGTGAGGGATATTTATAGCTGGAAAGCTGAACCTCCTCTCCGAAATCTACGGCCCACAGTTGCGGGACGTTCCGCATTCGATTGTGGAGATTGTGGGCACGTGGCAACCGTTCTCTGCGAGAAAGTCGGGAAGAGAGCGGGAGTTCGAAAGGTTTGAAGGAGGGCTAAACGCCAAAAATAGATAAAAGTTCGAAGTTGATCTCTTTCGCGACCAAGGATGTCGGAGAGAGATTTTCTTCAGATCAAATTGCATGCTCATGATGGACATCATAGATTTGGATGAGAAAGAATAGAGGGATAAAAGGGTCCGAAACAAAACACTCAGCCAGAAGAGAAGAAACACTAAACTGAGAGCTATGAGTGAGTTGTTCATCGGACAAAACACAAACACGGCAACTCGAAGAAAAAAAAATAAACATAAAGAACTAGCACCAACAATATAGATCTCAGGGCTATGGATAAGCGAATAGAATCCCTGAGAGAGAGTTCCTGCAAGACAAGTTAGTTCTTTCTCGCAACCCACACTTGTGTGGGAAACGCAGACCTCATTTGTCTTGTCTGAGCAGGGACGATCCTTCATTGATCTCTGTAGTTTGCCTGTACATTTCGAGAGTAATCATATGAATATGCATTGAAATTGTTCCCAGAGACATGAGCATAATTATTCGAGGAGATACGCATGTACTCCTTTTGTCGAATGTTTGACCGATATCCATTCGAGGAAGTTGCAGTGCCAATCTGCGAGTGATTATCATTTCCTCGAAGAGAATTACTCTGCATATTCAGGTTAGCAGTGACAGATAACTTTTCAATGATGCACTTCATCACCCAGATTTGCTTCTTGGGTGAACCAGACCTGCAGTTAGTCCCAACATACCGAGCGAAAACCTTACCATTCTGTTGTTTGAAGAATTTGTAGTTTGAGTCATCAGACTTGTCAGAAACAACAGAAATGGGAGTGTCATATCCAGACAGGAGTGCAGGTTCGAGAGTTTTGCTTTTAGCAAGAACCCAACTCGTTCGAGGATATTGCTCGGGAGTCCAGTAGGTTCCATCAACGTTGAGTTTCCTTTCAAAACCCAATCCTTCCTTTTGGGGATTTTTGTGCAGTATTGATTTCTTGAGCACATCACAAAGGGTTTGATGCCCTTTGAGGCTCTTTAGCATTCCTGTCCCAAGCAAGTTCTTTAGACTGCAATTTTCATCAGAGATAGCAACAAATTCCTCAGAAGAGGGGTTAGAAATATCATTCGTAGTGGTTGCAATATTCTCGATGACAACATTGGATGTTTCAACATTAGAATCAGCATTGCTACATTCTAGGCATTTTGAGCAAGGAGGCACAAAATCATCAGGAAGGTTGTTAGATTGCTCGGCGAAGAGAGAAGCTTTTTCTTTCGCAAGCACGTTATAAGACTTTTTCAGTGACTCGAGTTCTTGATTCCTACTAAGGAGTTCATTTGATAAACTTTCATAGTCAACTGCAAGAGAATCATATCGTTTGGAAAGATCATCAATCGTTGAAGAAAAAGCATCATGCTCTTCAGTCAACTCTTGATTCTTCTCCATCTCTTCGACCAGTAATCCTTCAGATTTCCTGAGATTCTTCTCAAGTTTTTCAAGCTCATCTTGTTGATATTTGGCAATCTTAACCAGTTTAGCATAGGCAATGTATTCAGGAGAATATTCGGTCATAGATTTTCGGTGCTTTGCTGATACCTGATCCTTTGAGGTTTTTGCCATAAGACAGAGTGTGATTGGTTCATCATCACTTGAAGCATTATCATCAGTGTCTGATTCGAGTGATTTCTCGGATGATTCATAAGCAACGAATGCATTGCCTCTTCCTAGGCTTCTAAGAGACTCTTCATCTTTTGATTCGGATTCGGATGTCTCATCTTCAGATTCCATATTCATTTCAGCACATACTCTAGCCAGCTGCGATATTCTCTTCATATTAGATTCAATGGTTGCCTTGGCTTGCACGTCAGTGACTGGTCTCTTCGAAGAGGATGAGAAAGATTCATTTTTCTTCGAGAGCTTAGTGTGACGGTCCATTCGAGTGAATCCAGTGCAGTGAAGATAAATCCATCTGTTGCTAGGTTTTTCATTTTGTTCCCAGCAAGGACAGTCTGCTATGTAGTGACTGAATTGTTTGCACTTGAAGCACTTTATTTCTTTCGGAGGTAGTTTTCTTGAAGATTCAGGCAAGTCAACTTCGTCATCATTTGTGAGACATAGATTCTGTCTTCTGAGATTACCTAGTCTTTCTGTGAGCATTTCTAGTTCCCTTGTGATAGAGTGTTGATTCTCGATATCTTCTTCTTGTGAACTGCCATAATGTGAAAGAATTTCTCCTTCGCTTTCCGAAGAAGATTCTTGATACCCATTTTCAAGTTCCATCTTTTCTTCGTAAATAGACAACAGCGTCATGACCTCGACGTAGTGAGGTTCTTCGTAGTCTTGTCTTTGCTTGATTTCAGCTACGATTGGATCGAAAGTTGCATCAAGAGCACTCAGCAGTTTGTTGACCACATCTCTATCGGTGATATCTGTTACTCCTCGTTGATGAAGTCTTTCAACAATATTTGTCAACCGATCATTGAGTTCCATAGCACTTTCCCTACGAAGACTTCTGAAACCAGCAAACATGGCACGAAGCATATCAGTGTGGATCTGTTCTGGCAATGAATTCTTCATGAACAGTTTTGATGGCATCCCAGAGTTGCTTGGCAGTGTCAAGCTTTCGGAACCGAATGAAAATGTCTTTCGAGATACTATCACAGATAATATCTTTTGCTTGAGTATTCAACCACATTATAGCTTTGTCATCGGAAGTAGGAGCATCAGGGTGCTGAACAATGTATCCATTTTCTACAATCTGCCAGAGTTCTATGTTGATGGCTTGAAGTCTAATTTTCATTCGCTCTTTCCAGTAGACATAGTCATTTCCATCGAAGATGGGAAACCCCTCAGAGTGCGAGGATCTACCTGGATACGACATACTCAAAACTCCAGGGTTGTTAGACCTTTAATAAATAGAGATATGGAGTACCCGCTCTGATACCAATTGTTAGGACCGAGAGTATATCGACCAGAGGGGGGGTGAATGGGAGATTCAAAAATTCTTGCGAATGTTTTGAACTGATCCCAAACACAGCAGCGGAAATAAGGTTCGGTAGAAAAGCACTCAATTAAGCACGCTATTGAGGAACATATCTATCGATGTAGGAAGCAGTGATTGTTTGAGCACAGAATATCACAGGTTTGACAGATATGATGGTAATGCAATATATGAGCAGATGTAGTGGCACAAGGGAAAACAAGATATGAACTGCGATGGAAATGCACAGGAAATAGTGTCAAGGTGAACTGATGCGGCACTGAATGAAATCACGCTGACATGCAGAAGTGCGAAAAGAAATAAATTAGATTGAGATGACAAAAATGAATGATGAGAATGCGAAAGATAAGTAATTGAACTATGATTGATCAGATAAAACTATCAACACAGAGCACGAATGTAAACTGCTGATGGAAATGCAGTAATGTAGAATGAACCAGTGGTGCTCGATGGCGACAGATGAATTTGGTAGACCAGTTCGCCCTTCTGCCAAAGGACTACGTCTGGTTGGAGGGCTTGTAATTTAACACAGAAGATAAACTCTCTTCGTCCTATTCTCCTTCAACTCGGAGCTGATCAGACTCCAGTTGATTTCGCTCATGGTAGATACTTGTCGGCGATCTCCAAACCTTCGACAGACTTCTTCCCAAACCACAATGACTCTTGGTTGCTAAAGATCTTACTCGGTGAAGACAATTACTCTTCGACACTCGAGCCGACACCTATCCGTCTAGAGAGTGCGCAGCTCTCAAGAGTAATAGGTACAAGAACTCTAACTCAGAACTACTGTGATGCTCAACCACTGTCTAAGTTTTGGCTCTTGATTTTCTCTCGGTGGATCTTAAACTCAAATCACTCAGAGAGGGGATGCTCAATCAATCTTCTCAGAAATCTTAAGCGGAGCAGCCAACAGGCAACGTTGGAGCGGGGTGGCTATTTATAGCCGCAGCCTTCCCTGAAGGGAAAAGACCAAATTGGACATGTGGAGCAGCCAATGGCCGAACGACACGAGTCCAACGGTCGAAAATTGAGCACAACGGTAACATTCCTTGCGGAGCAAGCAATGCTAACTCCTCAGTTTGAAAGATATCTCCTACAGCACCGAAGAACAACGTCTTCTACTGGCAGGTAATCATTCGAAGCATAAAGAGATTTCTCTCAGTCTCGCATAGGTTTGGGCTAAGCATCATAGCGGATCTAAGCTTCGAGAACCTATACCCCTCTTAATAGTACGGAGGTCCTATGACTCAAATAAGACAAAGAAGAACAACGAAACAAATGCTACGTCTTCACTTCGTCTTCAACCTTCTCGACTGCAGTCATTCTTCTTCGAACACACCGAATAAAAATTGCTTTGCGTCAGCAATAAATTTTGAGGGGTTAACTCCTTCACATCAATCTTCTCGTCTACATGACTCCAATGGATGTAGCTCATTCTTCTCTGTTGCGCAGATATTCTTCGGTGAAGTTCCTCGAACTTGACACCGGAGACAACATTCTCTTCGAAACTGCATGAACTATTTCTCTCTGTGTGCACTAGCAAACAAATCAGTCCATGCCTGTTTCTGTCAACAATGTCCAAAACACAGGATGGCAAATATTGCACCAACACAAAGCAAACCGCAACTTTCTTTGCAACACTTACTAATACGACCTCTTTCACATGCTTTTGTTTGCTTTAAAAAATGAGGTGTATGTGTTGTTTTTATGTCGTAGAGGTGGTGAAGTGCATCTGCCCGGCTTAGGAGCAGAGATTTCCTTTGGTGCATGTTGACGCCGTAGGCGTATTTAGTGGGGCTCGGCATGACCAGAATGCCTGATTCAGTCTTCTGGCATCCTCGATGGTTACTCTCCTCGAAGGAAGGACTACCAACAAAATTGCTTCGATGTAGCCCCTGAGCACTAGGCTATGGGAGGTCGACAGAAGAAACAACCACAAGGGTTCGGATCAAGAAACAGGAACGTACGATGCAGCCTTCGGGTGGGGCTGCGGGGGGGTCCCACTTATAGTGATGCAGCCCCCGAGTCCCTCAACAAAGAGATTCGTTTGTTCTTTCGTAACTTCTCTATCCTAAGGAGTTTCAATAAAGTGTGTTTTTGCTGAATAGTTGTGTGTCATGTTACATTTAGCAAACTAGAAGGGACATGAAAAAGTGTGGAAGGTCATTGCGACCTCCTTGTTTTCCAACCTAATTTTGTTTGAGCTAAAAGTACATGAAAATGCAGATTTTGCAAAGTAATTTATGCAGAAAAGTACATTATACCTATATATCTATGCTTAAAATAGGCGGATATGCTTGGCATTCCAGGGTCGTGATGTGATCCGACCAGTTTTCTTGTTGCGAAGGTAGTATGCTCTGTTGTTGAGGACCTCGTGAAGGACGAAAGGGCCTTCCCATGGGGAGGACATCTTGTTCTTTCTTGGCTTCTACTTGAGGCGTAGGACGAGGTTGCCGATGTTGAATTCGCGTGCCCGCACGCGCCAGCCTTGATACTATCGCAGCTTCTGTTGGTAGATGCTCGTGCATTCCATGGCAAGGAGGTGCACATCTTCCTTTGCGGTGACGTCGTCTTTCCTGTTTGCTTCTGCGACCTCCTCGTCATACGCTCGGATTGGTGATGAGTCGTATGCAATATCTGATGGGAGGACCGCTTCTGCCCCGTAGACCATGAAGAAGGGCGTGTAGCCGATGGACTTGTTTGGGGTTGTGCACAAGCTCCAGAGGACAGAGGGGAGCTCTTCCACCCAGTTGCCCTTCGCCCGAATGAGTGGTGTGATGAGCCGTGGCTTAAGGCCTTGCATAATCAGCCCGTTAGCTCGTTCGACCTATCCGTTGGACTAAGGGTGTGCCACAAACACGTAGTCTATGTGGATCCGCCATTGGTGGCAGAAATCTTTGAACACCGAGGCGGTGAAGTTGGACCCGTTATCAGTGATGATGCTGTGTGGGACGCCAAAACATTGTATGAGGCCGGAGATGAACTTGACCGCTGTGTTGGCCTCCACGTTTGTCACTGGTTTAGCCTCAATCCACTTGGTGAACTTGTCGATGGCCACCAACAAGAATTTGTGGCCTCCTGGCAAAGGCGTGAGCTTGCCAACCATGTCCAGCCCCCACACCGCAAATGGTTGATACGTCTCCAACGTATCTATAATTTTTTATTGTTCCATGCTATTGTAGTATCAATCTTGGATGTTTTATATGCAATTATATATCATTTTTTGGGACTAACCTATTAACCTAGTGCCCAGTGCCAGTTGCTGTTTTCTGCTTGTTTTTGGTTTTTCAAGAAATCAGTACCAAACGAAGTCCAAATGCAACGAAACTTTTTGATGATTTTTTTCTGGACAAAAGAGACCCTGGAAACTTCAGGAGGATGCCAGAAGCCTCATGAGGAGGCCACAAGGCAACAGGGCGCGACCCCAGGGGGGGCGCCCTGATGCCTTATGGGCCCCTCATGGCTCCTTTTAACCTAATTCCACTTCTATCAATTCTCAAATATTCGGAAACAAACAAAGAGCCAGATGAGAAAACCCTACCGCCACCGCAAGCCTCTGTTCTTCCGTGATCCCATCTGGAGGCCTTTTCCGGTACTCTGCCGGAGGGGGAATCGATCATGGAGGGCTTCTACATCAACCTTGCTACCCTTCCGATGATGTGTGAGTAGTTTACCACAGACCTACGGGTCCATAGCTAGTAGCTAGATGGCTTCTTCTCTCTCTTTGATCTTCAATACCATGTTCTCCTCGATGTTCTTGGAGTTCTATCCGATGTAATCTTCTTTTGCGGTGTGTTTGTTGGGATCCGATGAATTGTGGGTTTATGATCAGATTATTCATGAATATTATTTGAGTCTTTTCTGAACTCTTTTATGCATGATTGTTATAGCTTTGTATTTCTCTCCGATCTATCCGTTTGGTTTGGCCAACTAGATTGATTTATCTTGCAATGGGAGAGGTGCTTTGTGATGGGTTCAATCTTGCGGTGCTCAATCCCAGTGACAGAAAGGGACATGACATGTATTTGTATTGTTGCCATTAAGGATAAAAAGATGGGGTTTAATCATATTGCTTGAGTTTACTTCGTCTACATCATGTCATCTTGCTTAAGGCGTTACTCTGTTTTATACTTAATACCCTAGATGCATGCTGGATAGCGGTCGATGGGTGGAGTAATAGTAGTAGATGCAGGCAGGAGTCGGTCTACTTGTCTCGGATGTGATGCCTATATACATGATCATTGCCTTGAATATCGTCATAACTATGCGCTTTTCTATCAATTGCCCAACAGTAATCTGTTTACCCACCATATGTTCTGCGCTCGAGAGAGAAGCCTCTAGTGAAAACTATGGCCCCCGGGTCTACTTTTACCATATATTAAAATCCAAAAATACCTTGCTGCAATTTATTTACTTTTATTTTATTTTGCAATTTACTTTTCTATCTATCACTATCAGAATTAATCCTTGCAAATAACCGCTAAGGGGATTGACAACCCTCTTATTTGTGTTGGGTGCAAGTGTTTGTTTTTGTGTGTGTAGGTGCTGCTAACGAGGTTCTGTGTGGTTCTCCTACTGGATTGATAACCTTGGTTCTTAACTGAGGGAAATACTTATCTCTACTGTACCGCATCATCCTCTCCTCTTCGGGGAAATCCCAACACAGTTCACAAGTAGCAGGAAGAATTTTTGGCGCCGTTGCCGGGGAGACATCACCAAAACCTATCAAGTACCTTCGCATAAATTATCATCCACTTGCATTTATTTTATTTGCCTTTTTATTTGCATTTGCCTCTCGTTTTCATCCCCCCCACTTCTAAAACAATTTTACAAAAACACAAAAATATTTTCGTTTAGTTGTTTGCTTGTTTACTTGCTTCGTCGCTATGTCTCAAGAGAACACAAAATTGTGTGACTTTTCCAATACTAATAATAATGATTTTACTAGTACTCCAATTGCTCCTCCCGCCACTAGTGCGGAGTCGTGTGATATTAATGCTGCTTTGCTTAATCTTGTTATGAAAGAACAATTTTCTGGTAGTCCTAATGAAGATGTTGCATCCCATCTTAATACTTTCATTGAGTTATGCGATATGCAAAAGAAAAAAGATGTGGATAATGATATTGTAAAATTGAAATTATTTCCGTCCTCACTACGAGATCGTGCTAAAACTTGGTTTTCATCCTTGCCTAGAAATAGTATTGATTCATGGGATAAGTGTAAGGATGCTTTTATTGCCAAGTATTTTCCTCCCGCTAAGATGATTTCTTTAAGAAATCAAATTATGAATTTTAAGAAACTTGAGCATGAGCATGTTGCGCAATCTTGGGAGAGAATGAAACTAATGATAAGAAATTGCCCAACACATGGTTTAAGCTTATGGATGATCATACAAAAATTGTATGCGGTACTAAACTTTGTTTCTAGAAATTTGCTAGACTCTGCTGCAGGTGGTACTTCTATGGAAATTACACTGGAAGAAGCTACAAAACTCCTTGATAATATTATGACAAATTATTCTCAATGGCGCACTGAACGAACTCCAACTAGTAAGAAGGTAAATTCTGTTGAAGAAATTAATACTTGGAGTGATAAGATGGATGCTCTTATGAAATTGCTTGCTAGTAAAAATGCTCATGTTGATCCTAATGATGTGCCATTGTCTACTTTGATTGAGCAAAATAATGATGCTATTGATGTGAATTTCGTTTCTAGAAATAATTTCAACAACAATGCTTATAGGGGTAATTTCAATCCTAGGCCGTTTCCCGGAAATTCCTCTAATAATTATGGTAATTCCTATGGTAATCCATATAATAATAATAATAGGATACCCTCTGATCTTGAAAGTAATATTAAAGAATTTATTAATTCTCAAAAGAATTTTAATGCTATGATAGAAGAAAAATTGAATAGAGTTGATGAAATGTCTAGGAACATGGATAGAATTGCTCATGATATGGAAAATCTCAAAATTAAAATTTTGCCACCTAAGCATGATATAAATGAGTCTATTAAAGCCATCCATGTTTCCATTAATGAAAGTAAAGAAAGGACCGCTAGGTTGAGAGCTAAGCGGGAATTCCTAGAAAAAGCCATTCCACCCGGTTTCTATCGTAGTAATGATGAAAATATTAAAATGATTGGTGTCTCACCTATTGAATCTTTATTTAGTAATATAAAACTTGTTGAAAAGGGACTGGAGATGAGTCAACTTTAACTAGAAGGCGTCCTAATTATTTGGAGGGTGATGATCTTAATGATAAAAATGATAAAAGTGGGTTTGGAGAGGTTAAAACTTTAAATAGTGATGTGCCCACTACTTTGGATTACAAGGACTTTAATTATGATAATTGTTCTTTAGTTGAATGCATTTCCTTGTTGCAATCCATGATTAATTCACCTAATGCCTATGAACAAAATAAAGCTTTCACTAAACATATTGTAGAAGCTATGACAAAAGCTCATGAAGAAAAACTTGAGTTGGAAGTTTCAATTCCTAGAAAATTACATGATGAATGGGAACCCACTATCAAAGTTAAAATCAAAGATTATGAATGCAATGCTTTGCGTGATCTAGGTGCTAGCATCTCCACTATACCAAAATCTTTATGTGACGTGCTAGGTCTCACCGATATGGATGCTTGTTCCCTTAATTTACATCTAGCGGATTCCACCATTAAAAAACCATTGGGTAGAATAAATGATGTGCTTATTCTTGCTAATAGAATTATGTACCCGTGGATTTCATTGTGCTTGATATTGAATGCAATCCGTCTTGTCCTATAATACTTGGTAGGCCTTTCCTACGAACCATAGGTGCTATTATTGATATGAAAGAAGGTAATATAAGATTTCAATTTCCATTAAAGAAAGGGATGGAACACTTCCCTAGAAAGAGAATTAAGCCACCATATGAATCTATTATGAGGGCCACCTATGGAATTAATTTGAAGGATGACAACACTTGAAACTATGCATTATGCCTAGCTAGGGGCATAAAACAATAGTGTTTGTTGGGAGGCAACCCAATATGTATCTTAAATTTTTGTTTTATATTCTGTTTTTGTGTGTTTACACAATTATAGCTTCTGTTATGATTGTGTTTTTATCTTTTAATTAGTGTTTGTGCCAAGTAATGCCTTTGGGATGATTTGGATGATAGTATAATTGATGCTGTTTGAAAACAGAAACTTTTGCGTCCAGTGCTGGAATTTTGATTTTTTCTAGAGCGTCAGAACCTTCTGAATTTTTTACACATTATTGATATATGAATTTACCACGTTTTCCTGAGTTTTCAGAATTTTGGGAGTTATAGAAGTATGACTTTAATTCAGATCTTTACAAACAGTTCTGTTTTAGACAGATTCTGTTTTTGTTGCATAGTTTGCTTATTTTGATGAATCTATGAATCGTATCGGGGTATGAGTCATGGAGAAGTTGGAGTACAGTAGCATTATGCCAATATTAAATATGAATCAATTTACAATAGTACCTAAAGTTTAAGATTTATTTGTTATACTAACGGATCTCACGAGGTTTCTATTGAGTTTTGTGTGCTGAAGTTTTCAAGTTTTGGGTGAGACTACGATGGATAAAGGAATAAGGAGCGGCAAGAGCCTAAGCTTGGGGATGCCCAAGGCACCCTGATAAGCACATTTCCTATTCATAATTTGGCACACAAATATACCA
This sequence comes from Elymus sibiricus, assembly GCA_039707655.1. Taxonomy (NCBI): domain Eukaryota; kingdom Viridiplantae; phylum Streptophyta; class Magnoliopsida; order Poales; family Poaceae; genus Elymus; species Elymus sibiricus. The sequence goes on from CM077670.1 coordinate 136,278,290, forward strand.
TTTATTGTGATCTAACCATCAATTCTTGCTATGAACTATTGCATATTTGAATGAAAAACATTTAAAGGGATCATTTACTCGTGACTTGTTGCTTTTGCAGAAAAGTGCGATAAGGCACTATAATCGTCAAGATTCCGTCCATGTGGCTATCGAGATGAGCATATGAAAGAAGAGAAGGAAGAGGGACTTGAGTGTGATGAATATTAAAGCTTCAAGGCTCTGCCTAAAGAAGAGGAGGATCAACTTGTGAAGAAAGAAGAAAAGGAGAAGGGCCAAAGAGCAATAGTGGCAGATTAGAGAGGGGATCAAATCCCTAGCGCAGTCTCCATTGCCAAATCGGGCCTGGCTACATATCTCTCTCCCCCTCACCTCCTTCTCCACCTCTGGCCGCCGCCACGGCCAGGCCGGCGTGGTGGTGCGCCTCCCAGCCAACCATCCATCTCCATCCCACCACCATCCAACCACCATCGTCTCCAGCGCACCACACCACCACGCCCAACACACCCAGCCGTCAACCACCATCACCAGCTCGCGCGGACGACCAAACCGAGGGCGGTGGTGTCTGATCCTTCGCGAAGGCCACGGATGCTCGTTCTCCAACTCCTCTCTTGCTGCGCCTCCGCTGCTTCTCCCCACGTCACTGCTGCTGCTCCTCTTCTCTTCAACCTGATGTTGCTCGCCCTCATCCCTCTCTGCTGCTCCCCTCCTCACGCCCCCTGCTGCTGCTCATTCTCTCACGTCCCTGCTGCTGCTGCTTCTTCCCCTGCCTCGCTGTTGCTCTTCTTCCTAACCCCCGCTGCTGAACCTCTCCTTCTCCCAACGCTGAACCTGCTGCTGTTCCTCTCTCCAAGTCCACACAACTACTGCTGAAGCTCTCTCCTCACGCCCCCTGCTGCTGCTCATTTCCCAATCTTGCTGCTGTTCTCTCTCTCTCTCTCTCTCTCTCTCTCTCTCTCTCTCTCTCTCTCTCTCTCTCTCTCTCTCTCTCTCTCAAATATATTGTAAGAATTGGTGAATTGTCCAGAATTCATGTGGTTTCGTATTTCTGTTATGTTGATCTATTTGTGCTAGTACTATGTCTTGTGTAATCCAAATCATATATGTTTTGTGTGTGTGACTAATTGTCAGCTAGTTGACTTTAATAATTCATACTGTTTCTTGTGAATTTTGTGTTGATGTTACTCTCTGTAGAAGTGAGATGTATGAACATTTAATTTCATGTCTCTGTGATAGCTATGTACCAGTGATATATGTGTTGTGATATGGAGTATTTCCATTATGTCCCATAATCTTGTTTCTTCTCTTTGTTACATGTTAGATAAACATATGTGTTATAGTATTGTTGTTTCCCTTTGGTCATTTGTGTATGCTTGTGTCAGTGTTTACTTTCTCAGGTAAAACGATAATACCAAAAAGACAGAGAGTACAATCTGAACCTCCCTTTGCTTCTTTTCATTTTCTTTGTCGATGATTTTCCGGAACAGTCTTAGATAGTTTAGATTTATTTTCCTGCTATCATCATCCGAATCGTGTTACCTAGCTTTAGTCTTGTGCCATCGCTGATCGCCTAGTCCCTGTGGAGAACTTCGACAACCCGCAGTTTGGGCGTAAAACCCCACTGTATTATTACTTATCACAATTTAGCTTCAGTAGAGTACACTTGCTTAGTTCCAGTATTGTAGGAATCACTATCTATCCGTAAGTGCATCTTTACTAGGCAGTGTGAGTGGTGTCACCATCATCTTCCTTTACTTGAGGACAAGCAAAGATTCGAGTGTGGGGGAACTTGATAGAACGTTTATCCATATAGTATTTTGAGCCTTTTTGCATCGCAAATTAAACTTAAGACCACAACATTTACTTATAAAGTATCCATTCCTGTAGAAATATTCCTATTATGATATTTTTTACAACACTTATTCATATTTTGCAGATTTGGTGCGTTTAGGCACCCAAGCTACATCAAAAGTGCAACCAACCCTAAACTAGGGATCATCTTGTGTGAGAAGATAGAACTGAAAGGGGAAAACTGAGAAGAACCAGATACTGGCGCACCCAACCAGACAGAGGAGAGGAGGTGTCTGGTTGGGCGCGTGAGAGGAGGGGGAGCTGGCGCGACCGACCAGACAGCCAGCTGTGGGCGTCTGATCCTACGTGCGGGCGTGGCTGCTCCTGCGAGGAAAAAGCAGAGGAAGGGGGGTCGAAGGATAAGACTAGGGGCGATGACTTCTATCTCTCCCTCTCCTCGCTGCTCACCAACCACACCAGACCAGGGAAGAGAAGAGAAGGGGATCGACCAGATCGAAGGAAGGGAGATCGGGAGGAGAGACCAGAGAGAGAAGAGATCGAAGGGAGAGACCGAAGGGAAGAGGGGCGGCACGCTCCACCCATGCAAGAGGCCATGGCGACTGATCTGCTCGAAGGTCACCGCTGCTCTTCCCCAAGGTTCATCAGGGCCTGATCCTCACCAAGTTCTTCACCATGCTGCTCTCCAAGACCTACTCTGCTGCAGTTCTTCCCCAAGAATCTTCCTCTGCTGCTCTTCTTCAAGGCCAACACCGAAGATCTTCTCCAAGCCCGTTTACGTCTGCAGATCGTCTCCAACTTGGCTCTGCTGTTCTTCTTCGTCGCCTACAACTGCTATAGTTCGAATTGAAGATCATCAGGACCCATAAGCTCTGAATTTCTCTCTTCTCTTGTTTCTGTTCACTGAATATTGGTACTGTTGGGTCTGAAACTTATGCTGTCTCCTGTGCACCTTTGCTGAATTCCCATGAATCCTTCCTGAATTACTGTGAACCTTTGCTGGATATTGAATTAGTAGTTATATTCCTATGAGTTACTGGCAAATTTGCTCTGATGCATGAGGTGTATGTAACGGCTGAACCATCTTCCTTATGCTAGTGATTATTTTGTCTGTTTGATTACACAGAAACCACCATATATAGACAGTCTCTCATCCTTTACCCGTGCTGCTAGTTATCCTATTGTTGTGCTCTAGTGCTTAGCTGTGATCACCCACACCTTTGTTGCCTCAGACCAGTTGAATTTGCGAGTATTGTGAGTATTGTGGATGAAGATGGCGACTTGCATTCATAAGGTGGCCTCAGAGGAGTTTGGAGTGTCCAGGGGAAGTAGAAGAGAAGCTAAAGATACCTGGTGGTGGAACGATGATGTCCAGAAGGCAATTAAGGAGAAGAAAGAGTGTTTCAGACGCCTATATCTGGATAGGAGTGCAGACAACATAGAGAAGTACAAGATGGCAAAGAAGGCCGCAAAGCGAGCTGTGAGTGAAGCAAGGGGCCGGGCGTATGAGGACCTCTACCAACGGTTAGACACGAAGGAAGGCGAAAGGGACATCTATAAGATGGCCAAGATCCGAGAGAGGAAGACGAGGGATGTTGACCAAATCAAGTGCATCAAGGACGGAGCAGATCAACTCCTGGTGAAGAACGAGGAGATTAAGCATAGATGGCGGGAGTACTTTGACAAGCTGTTCAATGGGGAAAGTGAGAGCTCTACCATTGATCTGGACGACTCCTTTGCTGATACTAGCAGGCTTTTTGTGCGGCGAATCCAGGAGTCGGAGGTCAAGGAGGCTTTGAAGAGGATGAAAGGAGGCAAGGCGATGGGCCCTGATTGTATCCCCATTGAGGTGTGGAGAGACCTCGGGGACATAGCGATAGTATGGCTAACCAAACTTTTCAACCTCATTTTTCGGGCAAACAAGATGCCAGAAGAATGGAGACGGAGTATATTAGTACCAATCTTCAAGAACAAGGGGGATGTTCAGAGTTGTACTAATTACCGTGGAATTAAACTGATGAGCCATACAATAAAGCTATGGGAGAGAGTCATTGAGCACCGCTTAAGAAGAATGACAAGCGTGACCAAAAATCAGTTTGGTTTCATGCCTGGGAGGTCGACCATGGAAGCCATTTTCTTGGTACGACAACTTATGGAGAGATATAGGGAGCAAAAGAAGGACCTGCATATGGTGTTCATTGACTTGGAGAAGGCCTATGATAAGATACCGCGGAATGTTATGTGGTGGGCCTTGGAGAAACACAAAGTCCCAGCAAAGTACATTACCCTCATCAAGGACATGTACGATAATGTTGTGACAAGTGTTCGAACAAGTGATGGCGACACTGATGACTTCCCGATTAAGATAGGACTGCATCAAGGGTCAGCTTTGAGCCCTTATCTTTTTGCCTTGGTGATGGATGAGGTCACAAGGGATATACAAGGAGATATCCCATGGTGTATGCTCTTTGCGGACGATGTGGTGCTAGTCGATGAGAGTCGGACGGGGGTCAACAGGAAGTTGGAGTTATGGAGGCAAACTTTGGAATCGAAAGGTTTTAGACTTAGTAGGACTAAAACCGAGTACATGAGGTGCGCTTTCGGTACTACTAGGCACGAGGAGTAGGAGGATGTTAGCCTTGATGGGCAGGTGGTGCCGCAGAAGGACACCTTTCGATATTTGGGGTCAATGTTGCAGAAGGATGGGGATATCGATGAAGATGTGAACCATCGAATTAAAGCCGGATGGATGAAGTGGCGCCAAGCTTCTAGCATTCTCTGTGACAAGAGGGTGCCACAAAAGCTAAAAGGCAAGTTCTATAGGACGGCGGTTCGACCCGCAATGTTGTATGGCGCTGAGTGTTGGCCGACTAAAAGGCGACATGTGCAATAGTTAGGTGTGGCGGAGATGCGCATGTTGAGATGGATGTGTGGCCACACAAGGAAGGACCGAATCCGGAATGATGATATACGAGATAGAGTTGGGGTAGCGCCAATTGAAGAGAAGCTTGTCCAACATCGTCTGAGATGGTTTGGACATATTCAACGCAGGCCTCCAGAAGCCCCAGTACATAGCGGACGGCTAAAGTGTGCTGATAATGTCAAAAGAGGCCGGGGTAGACCGAACTTGACATGGGAAGAGTCCGTAAAGAGAGACCTGAAGGATTGGAGCATCACCAAAGAACTAGCCATGGACAGGGGTGCGTGGAAGCTTGCTATCCATGTGCCAGAACCATGAGTTGGTCGCGAGATCTTATGGGTTTCACCTCTAGCCTACCCCAACTTGTTTGGGACTAAAGGCTTTGTTGTTGTTGTTGTTGTTGTTGTTGTTGTTGTGGGTAACTAGCTCAATTAAAACCATATATTCTGTCATCTTGAATGTTTCAAATGCGTGCTTCGAAGTTGTAGATCCCTGTGGAGAACCGACATTCTAAAACCACTATACATCCATCCGATCACCCTCAAGGTAATATTCAAGGAAGACTCAAGCGTCTAAGCTTGAGGATGTCCCGGATGGCTTCCCCTCTTTCGTCTACAATCTATCGGTATCTTACTTGGAGCTATATTTTTATTTCACATTATATGTGTTTTAATTGGAGCGTCTTGTGCTATAGTTTGCTTGCTTTTGTTTGCTTTTTAGTTTGTCACAATCATCTTTGCTGAACACACCTTTTTGAGAGGGACACACATTATTCGTGATTTGTTAGAATACTCTATGTGCTTCACTTATATCTTTTGAGCTAGACAGTTGCTCTAGTGCTTCACTTATATCTTTTAGAGCACGGTGGTGTTTATATTTTAAACAACAAAAATATTTTTGTTTACTTGCTTGCAATAATTGTGTGACTCAATGAAAATAAAAATATTGACATATGGATCCTCATCCACTTGCTAATCTTTTCAAACAATCCAATTATGATGAACCAATTGCTAGTGAGTTGAGTGCACTTGATTATCTTTATGAAGTTTTGCTTGAAAATCGTGAATCTGAAAATTGTGGTGATTTGCTGAAAGAAGAAGTTTATATAGTGATTCATGATAGCTCCTTGAATGAAAAGCATGATTGCAATGATGTTATTATAAATTCTATTAATGTCAATTGTGCTAATACTATGCAAAGCTACAAGCTTGGGGATGATAATTTTGTCATGTGCACTACTTATTGCAATGATCATGATTGGGGTGATAATGCTTCTTATGATCTTCAAATTTTATTTAAGCCTCATGATGAATATGTCATTGATAATAATGTTTGCAATAATATTGAAAGTGGGTTTGGAAGAGTGTCAACTTTAGGTAAAAAGAATCCCACATATTTGGAGAGTGTTCAATCTTATGAAATTTTTGATAAAAGTGGGTTTGGAGAGGTCATGACTTTAGTTGATGTTAATCCCACTATCTTGGAAGATTATAAAACTTTTATGAATGTGGATCATGAAGATAGTATTTTATATGATAGCTATATTGTTGAATTTGATTATTATCCTACATGTAATTATTATGAGAGAGGAAAATATGGTTGTAGAAACTTTCATGTCAATAAATTACCTCTCTTACTGCTGAAATTATTAATGCTTCGTTCTTGCTATTTGCATATGCTAGATATTGCTTGTCTTGATAATTTGTTTTCCTATAAAATGCCTATGCATAGAAAGTATGTTAGACTTAAATGAAAGTATGTTAGACTTAAATGTGTTTGTCACATGTTGTACGATGCTCTCTTTGTGGTTCAATTCTTGTCTTTGACGTGAGCATCATTGAAATCTCAAAGCCTATCTTAATGACTATAAAGGAAGAGCTTGTTGGGAGACAACCCAATAGTTATCATTTATGTTTTTGTGTACAAACACAATTTTAGCTACTGTTATGATTGTGTTTTTATCTTTTATTTAGTGTTTGTGCCAAGTAATGCCTTTGGGATGATTTGGATGATAGTATAATTGATGCTGTTTGAAAACAGAAAGTTTTGCGACCAGTATTTGATTTTTAGTTCTGTTCTGGAAGGTCATAAAAATCTGAAATTTTTACACAGTATTAGGATACAAAGTTTTTACGTTTTCCTAATTTTTCAGAAATTTTGGAGTTACAGAAGTATAAATAATATTCTGTCATTACATACTGTTCTGTTTTAGACAGATTCTGTTTTTATTGCATAGTGTGCTTGTTTTAATGAAACTATGGATTATATCCGGGGGGTGGGGGGGTGGGTCTAAGTCATGGAAGAGGTAGAATACAGTAGGTATTATGCAAGAATAATTATGAATGTGTTTATAACAGTACCTAAAGTGGATGATTGATTTATTGTACTAACGGATCTCACGAAGTTTCTGTTGAGTTTTGTGTGCTGAAGTTTTCATGTTTTGGGTGAGATTACGATTGATGAAGGAATAAGGAGTGGAAAGACCCTAAGCTTGGGGATTCCCAAGGCACCCCAAGGTAATATTCAAGGAAGACCCAAGCATATAAGCTTGGGGATGCCCCAGATGGCATCCCCTCTTTCGTCTACAATCTATCGGTAACTTACTTGGAGCTATATTTTTATTCATCACATGATATGAGTTTTACTTGGAGCGTCTTGTGCCATAGTTTTCTTTTCTTTGTTTGCTTTTTAGTTTTCCACAATCATCTTTTGCTGGACACGCCTTTTGAGAGGGACACGCATTTGTTCGTGATTTGTTAGAATATTCTATGTGCTTCACTTATATCTTTTGAGCTAGACAGTTGCTCTAGTGCTTCACTTATATCTTTTAGAGCACGGTGGTGTTTATATTTTAAAGAAATAGTTGTACTCTCATGCTTCACTTATCTTTTTTTGAGAGTAATAAATAGCAATGGTAATATGCACGGGTTATGAATTTGGTCCTAATATGATAGGTATTCAAGAGGGATATAATAAAAACTTTCATGTAGATCACTGAATATGATAGGTTTGATTCCTTGCAATAGTTTTGCGATATTAAGATGATAATATGTGGGAGGTACTAGTAGATAATTGTGGTTTAGTAAGAATATTGGGGTTAAGGTTTGTGATTCTCGAAGCATGTACGTATGATTTGTCGTTATACTAAGAAGTTGGAGCATGATTTATTATTGATTGTTTACCTTTGCGTGGCGGTCGGGGGCGCGCGATGGTTAACTCCTATCAACCTCCCCCTAGGGGCATGCGCAGTAGTACTTTGCTTCGAGGGCTAATAAACTTTCGCAATAAGTATGTGAGTTCTTTATGACTAATGTGAGTCCATGGATTATACGCACTCTCACCTTTCCGCAATTTGCTAGCCTCTTCGGTACCGTGCATTGCCCTTTCTCACATTGAGAGTCGGTGCAAACTTCGCCGGTGCATCCAAACCCCGTGATATGATACGCTCTATCACACATAAGCCTCCTTATATCTTTCTCAAAACAGCCACCATACCTATCTATTATGGCATTTCCATAGCCATTCGGAGATATATTGCCATGCAACTTCCACCGTTTCGTTTTTATGACACACATCATCATTGTCATATTGCTTTGCATGATCATATAGCTGACATAGTATTTGTGGCTCCGCCACCGTTCATCATTTTTCATACATGTTACGCTAGTATCATTGCACATCCTGGTACACTACCAGAGGCATTCATATAGAGTCATATTTGTTCTAGTTTTCGAGTTGTAAGTAAATAGAAGTAGGATGATCATTATTATTAGAGCATTGTCCCAGTGAGGAAAATAAAAAAGAGGCCAAAAAGAGCCCATGAAAAAAAGGAAAATAAAAAAAATGAGAGAAAAAGAGAGAAGGGGCAGTGTTACTATCCTTTTCCATACCTGTGCTTCAAAGTAGCATCATGTTTTTCATATAGAGAGTCTACTATTTTGTCACTTTCATATACTAGTGGGAATTTTTCATTATAGAACTTGGCTTGTATATTCCGATGATGGGCTTCCTCAAATGCCCGAGGTCTTCATGAGCAAGCAAGTTGGATGCACACCCACTTAGTTTTCATGTTGAGCTTTCATACACTTATAGCTCTTAGTGCATCCGTTGCATGGCAATCCCTACTCCTTGCATTGACATCAATTGATGGGCATCTCCATAGCCTGTTGATTAGCCTCGTTGATGTGAGACTATCTTTTTTTTTGACTTCCCCATCTCTACCACTACACTCTATTCCACCCATGTATTGCGTGGAGGTTGAAAAAGCTGAAGTGCGTTAAAAAGTATGAACCAATTGCTTGATTGTCTCCGGGGTTGTGCATGATAAATACTTTATGTTAAGAAGATGGAGCATGACAGGATTATATGATTTTTGTAGGGATAACTTTCTTTAGCATTTTTATTTTGAAAAACATGATTGTTTGTTAATATGCCTGAGTATTGATGTCTTTATATCAAACTATAGACTATTGCTTTGAATCATTTGGATCTTAATATTCATACCGTAAGAGAGAATTACATGATGAAACATGTTAGGTAGCATTCCACATCAAAAATTCTGTTTTTATCATTTACCTACTTGAGGACGAGCAGGAATTAAGCTTGGGGATGCTTGATACGTCTCCAACGTATCTATAATTTTTGATTGTTCCATGCTATTATAGTATCAATCTTGGATATTTTATATGCAATTATATGCAATTATATATAATTTTTTGGGACTAACCTATTAACCTAGTGCCCAGTGCCAGTTGCTGTTTTCTGCTTGTTTTTGGTTTTTCAGGAAATCAGTACCAAACGAAGTCCAAATGCCACGAAACTTTTTAATGATTTTTTTCTGGACAAAAGAGACCCTGGAAGCTTCGGGAGGTCACCAGAAGCCTCACGAGGAGGCCACAAGGCAACAGGGCACGGCCCCAGGGGGGCGCGCCCTCATGCCTTGTGGGCCCCTCGTGGCTCCTTTTGACCTAATTCCACTTCTATAAATTCTCAAATATTCGGAAAACCAACAGAGAGCCAGACGAGAAAACCCTACCACCGCCGCAATCCTCTGTTCTTTCGCGATCCCATCTGGAGGCCTTTTCTGGTACTCTGCCGGAGGGGGAATCGATCACGAAGGGCTTCTACATCAACCTTGCTGCCCTTCCGATGATGTGAGAGTAGTTTACCACAGACCTACGGGTCCATAGCTAGTAGCTAGATGGCCTCTTCTCTCTCTTTGATCTTTAATACCATGTTCTCCTCTATGTTCTTGGAGTTCTATCCGATGTAATCTTCTTTTGCGGTGTTTTTGTTAGGATCTGTTGAATTGTGGGTTTATGATCAGATTATTCATGAATCTTATTTGAGTCTTCTTTGAACTCTTTTATGCATGATTGTTATAACTTTGTATTTCTCTCTGATCTATCCGTTTGGTTTGGCCAACTAGATTGATTTATCTTCCAATGGGAGAGGTGCTTTGTGATGGGTTCAATCTTGCGGTGCTCAATCCCAGTGACAGAAAGGGACATGACACGTATTTGTATTGTTGCCATTAAGGATAAAAAGATGGGGTTTAATCATATTGCTTGAGTTTACTTCGTCTACATCATGTCATCTTGCTTAAGGCGTTACTCTGTTTTATACTTATTACCCTAGATGCATGCTGGATAGCGGTCAATGGGTGGAGTAATAGTAGCAGATGCAGGCAGGAGTTGGTCTACTTGTCTCGGACGTGATGCCTATATACATGATCATTGCCTTGAATATCGTCATAACTATCGCTTTTCTATCAATTGCCCAATAGGAATTTGTTTACCCACCGTATGTTCGGCACTCGAGAGAGAAGCCTCTAGTGAAAACTATGGCCCACGGGTCTACTTTTACCATATATTAAAATCCAAAAATACCTTGCTGCAATTTATTTACTTTTATTTTATTTTGCAATTTACTTTTCTATCTATCACTATCAGAATTAATCCTTGCAAATAACCGCTAAGGGGATTGACAACCCTCTTATTTGCGTTGGGTGCAAGTGTTTGATTTTGTGTGTGTAGGTGCTGCTAACGAGGTTCTGTGTGGTTCTCCTACTGGATTGATAACATTGGTTCTTAACTGAGGGAAATACTTATCTCTACTGTACTGCATCATCCTCTCCTCTTCGGGGAAATCCCAACGCAGTTCACAAGTAGCAATGGCCATGTTAGTGGGATCGTCTTTAGAGCTGAGGCCGGCATGTGTGTTTTGTTGGTAAAGCGTTGGCAGCCCTCGCAGCTTCGAATGATTTCCTCGGCATCATGCATTGCGCGAGGCCAGAAGAAACCATGGCGGAAGGCCTTTGCAGCGATTGTTCTGGGGGTTGCGTGATGGCACAAGCCCCCGCATGTATTTCTTCGAGGTGCTTCTTTCCTTCTTCCTTTGAGATACAACGCTGAAAAACACCCACTTGGCTATGTTTGTATAGCTAGCCGTTGATGATTGTATAGGCCTTGGAGTGACAGATGATGCGTCTTGCCTCCGTTTTGTCCTAGGGGAGCTCGCCTTTGGTCATGTAGGCGCGCAATGGTTGTATCTAGTCTTGGGTGTGGATCACCATTGCGGCCTCCTCGGATTTGTCTGAGGGTGGTGGGTTAACTTTCGGGGCCACGCTTTCTACGGTGCCGGGGTCTGTCGTGTCTGTGCTGAGGCCGTGCATCTTGATGGATGGCTTATGTAGTATCTCCAGGAAACTCTCGTCCAGTACGGGCTCTCTGGACGATCCGATGTGTGCGAGGTTATCCGCCGCGATGTTGTCACTTCTTTTGACATGGTGTAGTTCGAGTCCATCAAACTTTCCTTCCAGCGCTCGGACGGCAGCGCAATATGCTGCCATCTTGGGGTCCTTAGTGCCGAATGTTTTCATGACCTGTTGGACCACGAGGTCAGAGTCATCGCGGCAGATGAGACGTCGGATGCCCATGGAGGCCGCACTCCAGAGCCCGTGCAAGAGGGCTTCATATTCGGCTGCGTTGTTGGAGTCCCGGAAATGAAGTTGAAGGACGTAATTCATTTTGTTGCCTCTGGGGAGACGAGGACTACTCCCGCCCCCAGTCCTTGCACGGTCATCGACCTATCAAAGGATCTCTTTGGTCTCATCGGGGTTGACGCGGTAAGGTGCCTTGTTCGGTAGAGGTGCGCCCGGGATGAGGTCGATGCGGTGTTTGATTCCGCGAAGTGGAGGAAGTCCGGGAGGTAACTCATTGGGAAAAACGTCCGCGAATTCCTGCAATAGATGATACAATACCAAAGAAAGATGTTGTGAAGTATTAGTCCGCACCACTTCATCTTTGCACACAAGCACAAAGTGAAGAACACTTGATGGGCTCTCACTCACATCCCTCAAATCTCCTTTGTTAGCTAAAAGCACTAAATTTTTCTTGTCGCTCATCGTGGAGTCGCTCATTTTTGGCTTGTGACGCTCACTCTCTTTTTGGTGGTTCACTCGCTCACTAGTCTCTCCACGATGTGTAGATGCTTGCTTGTCGGCGATTACTTGACTTGGTGACATTGGTCGGAGAACGAATTCCTTGCCCTTCATCTTGAAGCTATAGTGATTGGTCCGTCCGTTGTGGATGAGGCCGCGGTCGAATTGCCAAGGTCGTCCGAGAAGGAGATGGCATACGGACATGGGAACCACATCACACTCCAAGGTGTCTTCATATGTGCCAATCTTGAAGGACACTTGAACGGTGTGCTCCACTTGAATGGTGCCGGAGTCGCTCAACCATTGGACCTTGTAGGGTCGAGGGTGCTTCTTCTTGAGCAATTGTAGCTTGGAACATAACTCTTCACTTGCCAAATTGTGGCAACTTCCGCCGTCGATGATGACCTTGACGGAACGTCCTTGGATACCCGCTTTGGTATGGAAGATATGGCAACGTTGATCTTCGTCTTGTTGTTGTTGAAGTGTCAAGATCTTGGAGACAACAAGAGTGGGGCTCGAATCATTGTCGCAAAATACTTGATCGTCTTCATCTTCATTCACTTGTCGATGTATGGCCACGTGCTCAAGTGCTTCCATTTCTTCTTCGCTCATTGAGTCGTAGGTGCCGTCCGCGTTGGCGATCATGGTATGCCGTGTGGGGCACTCAAAAGACTTGTGGCCTCGGCCTTTGCAAGTAAAGCACTTGATGTCACTTGTTTTGTCCGTGGCATCCGTAGGAGTTGTTGATGATAAAGCTCTTTGCTTGGAATTGCTTGTAGTAGTAGGAAGACGACTCGAAGATGTCGAAGGGTTCTTGTAGCTTGACTTGTCACCGGTACTAGGTGTAGCTCGAGTCGTTGGAGGAGGTGTCGTAGTCGTTGAAGCTTGAATGTAAGAACTGTAGGTCTTGGAAGAGTACTTGGAGTACTTGTAATCCTCTTGCACTTGTCGCTCTGCTTTGGTGGCTTGGTGCACTAGCTCGAGGAGGTTGGAGTAAGGTTGAAAGTCCGCAATTTTCTTGATTGGATGGTTGAGACCATTCAAGAAACGCGCCATAGTTTGTTCATCATCTTCCTTGATGTTGGCTCGTATCATTACAAACTCCATTTCTTTGTAGTATTCTTCAACCGACTTGGTGCCTTGCTTGAGGAGTTGAAGTTTCTTGAAGAGGTCGCGGCTATAGTGTGTAGGCACAAAGCGAGCTCTCATGACATCCTTCATTTGAGTCCACGTTGTGATAGGTGGTTCGCCTTTCTCTTGGCGTCTCTCGACCACTTGCTCCCACCAAATGAGAACATAGTCTTGGAACTCAAGCGATGCCATGGCTACCTTCTCTTCCTCGTCATAGTTGTGTAGACGGAATATCTTGTCCGCCTTTAAGGCCCAAGAGAGGTAGTCTTCGGGGTCGTTGCTTTCGGAAAACTTGGGCATGTTGAACTTGAGCTTGCCGTAGCGTTGTTTGTCATTATGCCGATGTTGTCGTCGCTCTTGTCTTGGAGGTGGGTCTTCATCCCCATTCTCTTCTTGTTCTACGTGGTTGGCTTGACGGTGGGGACGAGGTACTCTTGCCCGGTTCCTCCTTTCTTGATTTTCTTCTTGGTGTGCGGCTTCTTCTTGGTGACGTGCCTCTTATTCTTCACGCACACGACGGTTGTGTTCGTCGAGGGCACGGGTGGCTTCTCGAAGGGCACGTTGAGCTTCGAGGGCTTGTTCCTCACGACGTTGTTGCTCTTGACGAAGTGGGTCGCCGTCTTGTGTGTCTTGTTGTTGATGTCGTGGAACTTGCTCTTGGTGCATGGTGTCTTGAACTTGATGACGTTGACATTCACGCTCTCGAAGACGTTGTTGCAAACCATTGTCATGTAATGGATTTGGTGGAGCTTTATGGTCTTGTCGATGATGTAGATGAGCTCGAGGAAGACTTGCATCCGAAGAATGTTGTCTTGACCGTGTTCATCTTGTCGAGGAGGAAGTTGATGAAGCACGGTCAAACATCATGGCACGAAATTCGTCCATTTGTGTAGTAAGCTTGGCGTCGAGGTAGTCTCTTGTTCACGTCTCGGAGTGACGCAAGTCGGTGGCGAGTTGCTCGATGCGGTCGCCTAAAGCTTCACTTTCTTGATGCAAGGCTCTTTGTACCCCAAAGAGATGGCTCTTGGATACGTAGTCGTTCGGTGCTTCGTGCTCGTCGAAGAGAGGATTCGAAGATGTACTTGGCCTATCCATCATGATCAAGTAGAGGTGAGTAGGAAATGAGATAACAAAACCAAAGTTACCTTTTCCGAAGATTGAAGATGTATTGAGTATCACTCAATGTATTGCTATGATAGTAGAATTGGTACCGGGTTTGTTTCTCACACCTACACAAAAAGGCTTATCGAGTAGCTTGGTTAGGATGGTGCACAAAATAGTTGCAATTTGCAAGCAAGATATCAATAATGTTGAAAAAGATCCACAAGTTCGCAAGTGTAACAAGTGGACCAATAGCAATAAGTAGCACACGGAAACACACGCACGGATAGATAAATGAGGTCGTGCAACCAAGGAATGACCTCAAAATGTGGAATCCAGGGATAACGCTCGTGTTGCACAACACTAAAGAGACGCTAGCACGATTGCTCAATAGGCGGATACAAAACTTGTGCACAACCTATAAGAGACAAAACGTATCCACTTTCTATCTCACTTATGCTATGTATGTATAAGTCCCGGTGAACTTGTCACAATGATCCAAGATGATCAAATATGCTATGTAATGTGGCGATGCTATGGCTCTTGCTTACAAGCTTGTTGTTGCTCTTCCTCTTTTGCTTAAAAGCTTCTCTTTCTTTTGATATTTTCCTTTGGCCACTTATGCGAAATGCTCTTACGAAGATAGCAATGCTGTATATGCGGGAACAAATTTTGGCACAAGAGATTATATGATGATATATGCACACTATGATAGCTATGCGGAACGGTATCACTAAAGTGCACAAGTAGCGTTGCCCGGCAATACTCAAATGGCTAGTCTCGTAGGAAAGTGGCGCAAAAGATGGTCTCGGGGGTTAACAAATGCAATGGCAAGGAGATGAACAAGTTGTCATCGAGGTTACCGTCCTTCCTTACGGTGGTGGTGTCACAATGGTGAAGTGGTCATTGTCGATGACGAGTTCCGTGGCGATGATGAGCGGTGGTGATGTCGATGTCGAACCATTCCTACGTAGCCGAAACACGTTAGGAAACGGAAAACCGCGACTCAAAATCTCAATTGTCAAACGGGACAAAATTGGTGGTGGTTGCGGAAGTCGGTGGTGGAGTCAAACGAGGATGCGTGTTGCGGAAATGCGGTGGTAGAAATCTGAGGTGGCAATGCGGAAGTGGGGGCGGTGGCTGAAAGTTTCAAGCGAAAATTCAGTTTCGTCAGGTTTGGCCGGATGTCCGGTGGCTGTTGGCTGTCGGACGTTCGGTAAAGGCCGGTCGTCCGGTAACTGGGCGATTTTGGGCTGCGGAATGAACTCGTGGATATGAAGGTGGGAAAGAAAAATTAGGCAAAATTCGGCGGATTTTGTGGATGGAAATGAAGGAGAAGGTGGGGAAAAGCTAGATCCACTCGAAACCAAGCAAATTCATTGATCAAAATCAACAAAACATCATCAAACCAACAAATCACAAAAAAATTGGTAGGGCTATTTTTGTGGGGAATTTTCGAAATTGGGCAAAATTGAACAAAATTCAGGCTAGAAAGTGAGGGGAAAGACTCCAAAGTATGAATCAACGTGGCTTTGATCCAAGATGATGTAGGGTGGAACCCTAATTGACGATCTTTTTACACTTGGAGGGGGAAAAGGGAAGAACAACAAGAATAACAAAAGGGAATTCACTCAAACAAACCCAAATCACACATCCACTAGGGTAGCATACATCATACATGAGATCAACAAGCATACAAGATCAATCCATGGAAACAAGCACAAGATAAAGTTCTTCTCACTCCAAAGGAGGTGAGGTCTTGATGATCTAGATGAGATCCTTCTCCCTTAGGAGGTCTTGATGATCCTATGATGGGGATCCTTCTCCCTAGAGAGGTCTTGATTCCCCAAGAGGAGATACAAGGAGCAAAGCTCAACTCAAATGTCTCAATATACTTTGCTAGCCCTAAAACGTAGGTAGGAGACGAATATATATAGTCTAAGGGAGTGAAGGGGTACATGGGCCTCGGCCCGAGTGGTTGTGCACGACAGGCGTTGGACATCCAGACGTTACCGGTCGTCCGGTGGCTCGTGAGGGACCGGACATCCGGTAGAGTCCGGACTTCCGCTAATTTCGTTCTGTTGGGTCGCTGACGGATTTCCGGAGACGGTCAGACGTCAGGTGCATCGGTCGTCCGGAGGCGGTCGGTTGTCCGGCCGCTAAAGGGTGTCGGACGTCCGGTACTTGTCGGACGTCCGGTACTTGTCGGACATCCGGTCGCTGTGGCGTTCCTCGTCTGAGCCTTCTGGCTGGCTGGGTCTCCAGGCGTCGGACATCCGGTAGGGGCCGGTCGTCCGGTGGCTGTAGCTTCCTGGTAGCTCTTCTTCTTGCTTCTTACGCTCGGTGTCCTCGCCATCTTGCCCATTGGAGGTAGCAGCTTCATGGCCTTCCTCCAATTACCTGATCACACACAAGGTCTCCGTTTGAGGTAGTAGCCATGCCTCGCATGTAGGTTGTGTGAGTTCGGAAAGGAGCGAGTTCACCTCGGTTTCGATGGCTCTTGCACATGCTCTAGTCATGGGTCCACGTGGTGTCTTGGGAGATGAAGGTACGTCCATGGGGATGACCGTAGGATGCTCTGCATCACAATCTCATCCTCGTAATCATCCTTGTAATCAGCGTTCTCTTCAACAGTAGCAGCAGGAGCCACAGAAGCATCAGCAACACTTGCAGCGGCACTAGATTGTTGGCCGGGCTCAAGGGGAACACGCTGTGTGCGTCCTACTTGAGCAGGGCGATGTGGAGGTGGTCGTTATTGGTGTTGCAATGGTGCAGCAGGGGCAGCAGGTGGTGATGGTAGACGCGCGAGCACTTCATCGAACTTGGCGTCCAACTTGGTGTCAATTGTCTTCTCAATGTCATCTATCCTCTCCAGTGCCTTTCCAAAGCTACTCATCATGTCTTGTACCTGTTCACCCAACATTTGTTGAAATTTATCATGTAGTTCCTTCTGCGTCATGTTCTCCCAGTCGATCTGGTCGGCTTGATCCTGCCATGGTTAGCAGCAATAAAAACACACAAGAATATGTCCTACAGACTACTAGTATGAAGTGGCGGAGAGTCACAAATCCGTCAAGCGAATCTCAAATTCTTACCAGTTCTTACCAAGCAGCAGGCGGTGAGCGGCAACCGTTGTAGTCAAAATGCCCCAAAGCTTGGACAGAGCGATTGCCAGGTGATGTAAAACGCACGACGTAGATAATATGTGGAGCTGGGAAGGCTTAATATATGGTAGCAAAAAGGTCAGCAACAATCAATTCAGAGATGCAAAGTTGAAGAAACGCTCAACGACGGTACGATACTGGTCCTAGGCTAGACCATGCTAGAGATGCGATCCTAGAACACCAACAAAATCACGAAGCGGCACGTAACCAAGGGAAAAGCACACTCTGTTTTTTTTGCGCTCTTTTTTTTCAGCGAAAAATCGCTATGACGCGGAGTGTCTCAAAACTTTTCCCAAGGTCTAAAAACAGGATAGGCACAAAAAAATTTAACTAATTTTTTTTTCGACTGCATGGACCAAAAATTTGAAACTGCTCAAAAAAACTTTCTATGGTGGTGACTGTCTCAAAACGCTAGCGAACACCTAAAAATAGGATAGCAGATTTTTTTTTGACAGGTGCATTTTTGGAAAATTTTGGGCCTAAACGGAGGGTGGTTTCCAGATTTTTTTTTGGAAATCACCCTCTCTTCTACGGACAGGGAAAGATTGGTGAAATCCGAAACCTACTTAGAAAAAGCAACACGACTATGACTACAGATGGATCTCAAAAGGAAACCGAAGATGTGATGGACTCGGATTGGTGGTGGTATATGAGTTGAAGGTGGACTCTGACTGGCGTGATGGTGGTGGATATGTGTTGGAGATGGACTCGGATTGGTGGTTGTATATGAGTTGAAGGTGGACTCTGACTAGCGTGATGGCGGCGGATATGCACTGGAAGTCGATGGCAGCGGTGATGAAGATGGCGTGGTGGTGGTATATGGCAGCGATGAAGATGGTGCGGCGGCGGTGTGACAAACTATGAACAGAACTCAAAACTCTAAGGGACTAGACGCTAAGACCAGCAACTCAACACGATGATGCAACCGCAAATTCAACAAAGCAAAACACTAAACAGAAAATTGCAACAGGCTCAGATTGGTTCGGATATGATGAACTAGCCCTAATTTTTTTGTGGCTTTTTCGTGGACTGTAGGTATGAAGAATAGATGCGATCTAAACTACGAAAATTTGGAAAATCTCACCGAGCAACCTGGATATCTGATACCACTTGATAGAGGCAAAGGTGTCCCGTCTTTCGATGAGATGGTAGCTATCGTTTTGAGTGGAAGTCGACTTTGACGATCCGACTACGAGCATACGAACACGTCGTGCCTTAGCAATCGCTAAACCAACTCCGAGAGGTTATTGACCACGCCGGAGCACGATCAACCAGACCACGAGAGTCTATTTCCTACAAGAAAACGAAGAAAAAGCAAGAAACTGAGATTGCAATCTGGATATTGCGAATATAAGAGGAAAGCCTTATTAATCAAGCGGGGTTCTGTGACGTCTTGGTCTGGTCGTTGAACACAAACGAAGTACGCGAAGTTACAGCTATGACAAACTTTTAATATAAACAAAACCCAAAGTCTAAACGGTGCCTTAAGGGCTGTATTTGTAGGGGGGCAGAGAGGGGATTTCGTCCCCCCTTGGCTAGGTGGGACTAAAACACCTCCTGAGTCGTTTCCCCTACAATACGGACTCTAAAAAATAGCCTATAAGTAGTATTTCGAAATTACATGGGCCTGGCCCAAAAATAAGGTGGCGCAACACCTTTAGTAAGCTATGGACGAAATTTATGAATGGCCATCTTGTATATTTCGTCCATGTGCTTGTACATCATCATGGTGGCTCCAAAGTGCTGTAAACTCCACCAAAAACTCTGTTCTTGTTCCCCTTGCGCGCTCCATCCTCTCTATGCTTGATCATGCTCCAATGTTCATCCTTCTTGTCCATGCTGGTCCTTTCATTTGTAAGCAAAACAAATGTATATAATTTAGGCAGCATCATATTCTCATGAACATTAGGATCATTACCAAGAAACGAAAGTACCTGGTAATTTAATTGGCGTGCGCGGGCTCTAGTAATTGGTCCAGTATATGTAGCAGCAGGGGTTGTGGGTGTAACTGTAGTAGTGATGTCCTCATCACTAACGCTAGCCACATTTGTTTTTCCAAGTGTTTGTTGTCCTTGCTCCTTTTGAAGGAATCACAAGACGGTGCGACATTGGAGAGTGCCCATTTCGAGCTTCAAGATGATGAATGCTTGGTGATCGTCCACTTCAACACGGCGATGCCATCTCTTTCCCATGGTGATTTGGATTTCGATCCAAGGACGGATCTTTCCCAAGGGGGAGGGGATGATGCGGAGCATCCTACGGACATCACCATGTCAAGAGTCTGTTCGGCAAGTGACACGTGCGACATCTACTTCACATGCACAAAGGTGAATCATCTCCTTTACACGTGCTCACTTGACCCCTTCGAGGATTGTATACTACTTGATACTCCTCTCGTGTGCATACAAATGTATTGCCGGAGCTTCACGGATGACGAGGAGGACTGCAAGCGCCAAGGAACAACTACACCGTCCACGAAGTAAGCATGGAAGCGACGACGGAAGAAGATGATGCTGCTGAAGCTACAGTGGCCGAACATCCGGGCCAGAGGCCGGACATCCGGCGCCTGGACAGCCGCGAGGAAGATGCCCAACAAACGGCCAGATGCATCAGCGGCCGGACATCCGGCGATGCCCAGGACATTCGGCGCTACACGTCGGGCCGGACATCCAGCCTCCCTCCCGGAAATCCAGCGAATGGCACCAGAAGAACGGCCACCTCCAGGCCGGACATCCAGCCCGTGCCCCGGCCATTCGGCGTCTCGAGAACGGCCGAACATCTGGCCCCCAGTCCAGACATCCGGTGCCTGCCTGCGCGCAGAGTCGGGCCAGAGGCCCATGTATCCCCCTCTCACTTACACCTTCGTGGCTAGCACTATATACCTCCTCCCCTCCTCCATTCTAGGGTTAGCTAAGATTAGAACTACACATTGGAGCTTAGCTCATGTACCTCCCCTTGTGGGATTCCTCTTGAGGGAGAAGGATCTCACTAGATCATCAATACCTCCTAAGGGAGAAGGATCTCTCTAGATCATCAAGACCTCATCTCCTCTTGGATTTGGGATGAACACTACCTTGTATCTTTCCCTTTGATTGTTCATGTACCTTGTGGATCTTGTGTGTTTGTTAGTCTAGTGGATGTGTGATTGGACTTGTTCTTGAGTGTTTCTCTTGTGATTTCCCCCTCTTGTTCTTCGTGTTCTTCGCGTAGCCACCTCCAATTCGTGAACATCAGGAAAAATCGGCGTACTTTGACCCATACCCTACATCACATCTCTGGAGTTCCAAGACTATGTTCTCATTTGGTGGGAGCAAGTGATCGAGCGACGTCAAGAGAAGGGCGAGCCACCCATCATGACTTGAATCAAATGAAGGATGTCATGCGAGCTCGTTTTGTGCCTACACACTATAGCCACGACCTCTTCAAGAAGCTACAACTCCTCAAGCAAGGCCAAGTCAGTTGAAGAATAATACCAAGATATGGAAATTGCAATGATACGAGCCAACGTCAAGGAAGATGATGAACAAACTATGGCGCGTTTCTTGAATGGTCTCAACTATCCAATCAAGAAAATTGCGGACTTCCAACCGTACTCCAACCTCCTCGAGCTAGTGCATCAAGCCACCAAATCGGAGCGACAAGTACAAAAGGACTACACGTACTCCAATTACTCTTCCAAGACCTACGGTTCATACATTCAAGCTTCAATGACTACGACACCTCCTACAATGACTCAAGCTACACCAAGTACCAGTGACAAGTCAAGCTCCAAGCAACCTTTGACATCTTCGAGTCATCCTACTTCAAGTACATCCAAGCCAAGGCCTTCGTCATCGACTCCTACACCGGATGCTACCACCAAGACGAGTGGAATACAATGTTTCCCTTGGAAGGACCGAGGCCACAAGTCATTTGAGTGCCCCACAAGGCGCACCATGATCGCCAATTATGACGGCACCTACGACTCCATGAGCAAAGAAGAAATGGAAGCACTTGAGCACGTGGCCATGCACCGACAAGTGGGTGAAGATGATGACGGTCAAGTCTTTTGTGACAATGACCCGAGGCCCGCTCTCGTTGTCTCCAAGATCTTGACACTTCAACAACAACAAGACGAAGGCCGACGTTGCCACATCTTCCATACCAAAGCGGGTATTCAAGGACGTTCCATCAAGCTCATCATCGACGGCGGAAGTTGCCACAACTTGGCAAGTGAAGAGCTATGTTCCAAGCTACAATTGCTCAAGAAGAAGCACCCTCGCCCCTACAAGGTCCAATGGTTAAGCGACTCTGGCACCATTCAAGTGGAGCACACCATTCAAGTGTCCTTCAAGATTGGCGCATACGAAGACACCTTGGAGTGCGATGTGGTTCCCATGTCCGTGTGCCATCTCCTCATTGGAAGACCTTGGCAATTCGACCGCGGTGTCATCCACAACGGATGGACCAATCACTATAGCTTCAAGATAAAGGGCAAGGAATACGTGCTTCGACCCATGTCTCCAAGTCAAGTCATCGCCGACAAGCAAGCTTCAACCTATCACGGAGAGACTAGTGAGCAAGTGAACCACCAAAAAGAGAGTGAGCGCCACAAGCCAAAAATGAGTGACTCCACGATGAGCGACAAGAAAGGTTTAGTGCTTTTAGCCACCAAAAGAGACATGAGGAATGTGAGTGAGAGCCCATGGAGTGTTCTTCACTTTGTACTTGTGTGCGAAGATGAAGCGGTGAGGACTAATACTTCACAACATCTACCTTTGGTATTGTCTCATTTATTGCAGGAATTTGCAGATGTTTTTCCCGATGAGCTACCTCCCGGACTTCCTCCACTTCGCGGAATTGAACACCGCATCGACCTCATCCCCGGCGCACCTCTACCGAACAAGGCACCTTACCGCGTCAACCCCGACGAGACCAAAGAGATCCAAAGGCAAGTCCAACATCTCATGGAGAATGGGTATGTACGCGAGAGCTTGAGTCCATGTGCCGTTCCGGTTATTCTTGTGCCTAAGAAAGATGGTAGCTATCGCATGTGTTCCAATTGCCGTCCCATTAATGCTATCACTGTTAGATACCGCCATCCCATTCCACGCCTTGATGACATGCTTGATGAACTTAGTGGAGCCGCCATTTTCTCCAAAATTGATCTTAAAAGGGGCTATTATCAAATTCGCATGCAAGAGGGTGATGAATGGAAAACGGCTTTCAAAACCAAATTTGGCTTGTATGAATGGTTAGTCATGCCTATGGGCTTATCTCAAGCACCTAGCACTTTTATGCGTGTGATGCACTATGTTCTATGCAAATATATTGGCATTTATGTTGTGGTATATTTTGATGACATTCTTGTGTTTAGCCAATCTCTTGATGATCATGTGAAACACCTTAGAGACGTCTTGCAAGTTCTTCGAAATGAGCGACTTTATGCTAACATGGAGAAATGCACTTTTGGTGTTGATAAACTTGTTTTCTTGGGATTTGTAGTCTCCTCTAAGGGTGTTCAAGTTGATGAAGCTAAAATTGATGCTATTAAAACTTGGCCACAACGAACCAATTTGCTTCAAGTGCGTAGCTTCCTTGGCTTAGCCGGATTTTATCGTTGCTTTGTGATGTCTACTACACAACTTATTCTTGTAGACTCGTGTTGGGCCTCCAAGCGCAGAGTTTTGTAGGACAGTAGCAATTTTCCCTCAAGTGGATGACCTAAGGTTTATCAATCCGTGGGAGGCGTAGGATGAAGATGGTATCTCTCAAAAAACCCTGCAACCAAATACAAGAAATCTCTTGTGTCCCCAACACACCCAATACAATGGTAAATTGTATAGGTGCACTAGTTCGGCGAAGAGATGGTGATACAAGTGTAGTATGGATAGTAGAAATAGGTTTTTATAATCTGAAAATAAAAAAACAGCAAGGTAGCAAGTAGTAAAATGGAGCACAAATGGTATTGCAGTGCTTGAAAACAAGGCCTAGGGTTCATACTTTCACTAGTGCAATCTCTCAACAATGCTAACATAATTGGATCATATAACAGTCCCTCAACGTGCGATAAAGAATCACTCCAAAGTTCCTATTAGCGGAGAACATAAGATAGAAATTGTTGTAGGGTACGAAACCACCTCAAAGTTATTCTTTCCGATCAATCTATTTAGCCATCCCTATAAGTGTCACGAACAGCCCTAGAGTTCGTACTAAAATAACACCATATGATACACATCAACCAACTCTAATGTCACCTAGATACTCCAATGTTTCCACAAGTATCCGTTAGTTGATTATACGACATGCATCAAACAACTTCAGATTCATAATATTCAATCCAACACAAAGAAATTCAAAGAGTACCCCAAGATTTCTACCGGAGAATGTAGGACGAAAACGTGCATCAACCCCTATGCATAGATTACCCCAATGTCACCTCGGGAATCCGCGAGTTGAGTGCCAAAACATACATCAAGTGAATCAATATAATACCCCATTGTCACCACGCGTATTCATATGCAAGACATATATCAAGTGTTCTCAAATCCAGAAAAGTATTCGATTCGATAATAGTGAAACCTCAAAGGTAAAAACTCAATTCATCACAACAAGATAGAGAGGGAAAAACACCATATGATCCAACTATATTAACGAAGCTCGCGGTACATCAAGATTGTGCCATATCAAGAACACGAGAGAGAGAGAGATCAAACACATAGCTACTAGTACATACCCTCAGCCCCGAGGGTGAACTACTCCCTCCTCGTCATGGAGACCGCCGGGATGATGAAGATGGCCTCCGGTGATGATTCCCCCCTCCGGCAGGGTGCCGAAAAAGGGCTCCAGATGGGATCTCCTTGGTACAGAGGCTTGCGGCGGCGTAAAAACTCATCTAGGTTAACTTTCGGGGGTTTCTGAATATATATGATTTTTTGGCGTTGGAATCACACGAAGAAGGGCCACAGGGGGCCCACGAGGCACCAGGGCGTGCCTGGGGGGGGGGGGGTGGCGCACCCTGGTGGCTCGTGGAGCCCCTGTGGGTCTTCTGGCCTCCTCCCAAAGCTTCTAGTGTCTCTTATGTTCCAGAAAAAATCGTCAAAAAGTTTCGCTGCATTTGGACTTCATTTGATATGGATTTTCTGGAAAACCAAAAACAAGCAGAAAACAGCAACTGGCACTGGGCACTAGGTCAATATGTTAGTCCATGAAAATCATA
This sequence comes from Elymus sibiricus, assembly GCA_039707655.1. NCBI lineage: Eukaryota > Viridiplantae > Streptophyta > Magnoliopsida > Poales > Poaceae > Elymus > Elymus sibiricus. Next base: position 136,303,051 of record CM077670.1, read on the forward strand.
TAAGAGCCATATAAAAGTGCACCAAAATCATACAAAACTATAATAAACATGGCATGAATACTTCATAAGTTATAGATACGCTGGAGACGTATCAGCATCCCCAAGCTTAATTCCTGCTCGTCCTCGAGTAGGTAAATGATAAAAGAAATAATTTATGAAGTGTGAATGCTAGCATAGTGCATAAGTTTGATCAATGATAATTTCAATCACTTTTCCTAGCATCAATATATATCATAATCAGTAGCTCATCTAATAAAACTTCTCATGATCAAGTAGTAAGCCATTCACATGTTTAAAGTATAGGCCATAAACTTTCTTGAAAACTAACAAACTATGTTCTCAGTCATCAAACAATTGCAATTCATCTTATTTTCAGGAAGGGTCTATGTAAGAGCTTTGATCTAGCAAATTCCACATACTCAACCATCTTTTAGTCTTCCATGATTGCTAACACTCAAAGCATATTTTTAGAACAAACCGTTTCAGTCAAACACATAGGAAGATAGGGGCTTAATGTTTCGCCTCCGAACTTATTTATCTCAGGGATAATGTCAACAATAATAACTCATGATCACCTATATTCAACTGGATATATGTGTTTGGATCTTTCCCTACCACATAATGCTTGCCAACTAAAGAATAAATAGAGCGGAATAGGGATGAACATTAATGACTCTTGCATAAAAGTAAATACAGAAAAGTAAAAGATAGGCCCTTCGCAGAGGGAAGCAGAGGTTGTCATGCGCTTTTTGTTGTTGGATGCACAAACCCTTAATGCAAATGAACGTCACGTTATATTGCCCCTTGTGATAGCAACCTTTATTATGCAGTCCGTCGCTTTTATTTCTTTACCATCACAAGTTCGTACAACACTTATTTTCCTTTGCAATAAAAGATCATACATATTTTAGGAGCAATTTTTATTGCTTTTTGCACCGATGACAACTTACTTGAAGGATCTTATTCAATCCATAGGTAGATATGCTGGACACTCATGGCAAGAAACTGGGTTTAAGGGTTTTTTGATGCACAAGTAGTATCTCTACTTAGTACGAATTTTTGGCTAGCAAAAGATCCTAAGCAAGCACCACATGTTAGAGGATCCATGACAATATAACTTCTATGTGAATATAAACAAACATAACTCATTACGTTGTCTTCCTTGTCCAACATCAACTACTTGATCAAGCTTGAAAATAATTAATGGGGGCTCACAATCATAGAAGATGTCCAAGATAATATATTTATATGTGAAATTTCTCTTCCTTTAAAATTCTTTCATGAATTGTTCAAGTGACCAATGCTATGTTTGTTAACTTTCAATAAATTTTACCACTTATACTTCTTGTATGTGAAGTCACTACTCCCCATGGGACAAGCATATGAAGCATATAAAATTTCAACTTTATGATATTCAATTTTTTCACAATTTACTCATAGGATATAAGTGAAGCACAAGAGTAAATGACAAACTACTACAAAAAGATGTAAGTGAGGATCAAATGAGTAGTTAAGTAAATAGGTAGCTATGTGAGGACTCTCTCTCATTTAAAAATTTCAGATCTTAAGTATTTTATTCAAACAGCAAAGAAAACAAAATAAAATGACATTCCAAGGATAGCACATATCATGTGAAGAAGCAAAAACTTAGGCTCAACCAAAACTGACCGATAGTTGTTGAAGAAGAAAGGTGGGATGCCTACCGGGGCATCCCCAAGCTTAGATGCTTGAGACTTCTTGAAATATTAAGTTGGGATGCCTTGGTAATCCCCAAGCTTGAGCTCTTGTGTCTCCTTATTTCCTCTCATATCATGGCTTCTCCTAAATCTTTAAAAACTTCATCCACACAAAACTCAACAAGAACTCGTGAGATAAGTTAGTATAAATCAACTCAAAACCTTAACATTCTCTACTGTATCAAACCACTAAAATTATAATTAAACATTGCCTACTAAATGCCTCTGCATATTTAATACTCCTAACCACAAATAGAAACATTAAGCAAGCAACATATGCAAACAATGCAACTATAACCAAAATCTGCCAAAACAGAACAGTCTGTAAAAAGGGAATAGGAATCCATACTTCCCTAACTCCAAAAATTCTGAACAATTACGACGTGACATAGAACTCATGCATACTTACTGCGTAAAAATTTCAGATTTTTATCATTCTCTGACTATTCAGGAATATTCTGGACATAACAGAAAACTTTCTGTTTTCAAACAGCAACACATGAACTTGCAAACTGAGCAGGGTAAAGGCTATAGTTGGCATTTTATTGAACTAAAAGATACAAAACATGATTATTGATAAAAGCAAGCAAATCTCAATAAAATAAAATGACGCTCCAAGCAAAAATCATATTATGTGATGAATAAAAATATAGCTCCGAGTGAGGTTACTGATAGTGTTGAAGACGAAAGAGGGGATGCCTTCCGGGGAATCCCCAAGCTTAGACGCTTGAGTCTTCCTTGAATTTTACCTTGGGGTGCCTTGGGAATCCCCAAGATTAGGGTCTTTCCACTCCTTATTCTCCTCATATCGATATCCCACCCAAAACTTGAAAACTTCAATCACACAAAACTTAACGGAACTTCGTGAGATATGTTAGTATGATAAAAATAAATCATCCACTTAGGTACTGTCAAGACAAGATTAATAATTGTTATCACATAATTCCTACTGTATTCTATCATTTCCACAATTTATATTACTCAATATAAGCTATGGAAACACTAAAACAAGCAAACTATGAATCGAAAACAGAATCTGTCAAAAACAGAACAGCGTGTAGTAAGCGATTTAAAAACCATACTTCTGTACCTCCAAAAATTCTGAAAAATTAGGACAACGTAAAAACTTTGTAACCCAATACTTTGTAAAAAGTTCAGAATGTTTTCATGCTCCAGTACAGAATAGAAATTCTAGCACTGGACAAAAAAGTTTCTGTTTTTGCACAGAATCAAATCAACAAGCATCCACACTATCCCAAAGGCTTTACTTGGCACATTATTGAAACAAAACATATAAAACATGATTACTACAGTATGTTAATCATGTGGACACACAAAAACAGTAGGTATAAGTATTGGGTTGTCTCCCAACAAGCGCTTTTCTTTAATGCCTTTTAGCTAGGCATGATGATTTCAATGATGCTCGCATAAAAGTAAAGAATTGAAACACAAAGAGAGCATCATGAATCATATGACAAGCAAATTTAAGTCTAACCCACTTCCTATGCATGGGGATTTTGCGAGCAAATTTTTTATGGGAGCAAGAATCAACTAGCATAGGAAGGCAAAACAAGTATAACTTCAAAACTTTCAACACATAGAGAGGAAACTTGATATTATTGAGATATGTAAAAGCATATGTTCCTCTCTCATAATAATTTTCAGTAGCATCATGAATGAATTCAACAATATAGATATCACATAAAGCATTCTTTTCATGATCTACGAGCATAGAATTTTTACTACTCTCCACATAAGCAAATTTGTTCTCATTCATAATAGTGGGAGCAAACTCAACAAAATAACTATCATGAGATACTTGATTGGCATAATCCAATTGAGAATTAAGATCATGATGACAAGTTTCATACTTATCATTATTAGTTATAGCATACATGTCATCACAATAATCATCATAGATAGGAGGCATGCAATCATCATAATAAATTTTCTCATCAAAACTTGGGGGACTAAAAATATCATCTTCATCAAACATAGCATCCGCAAGCTTGTGGCTTTGCATATCATTAGCATCATGGATACTCATAGAGTTCATGCTAACAACATTGCAATCATGCTCATCATTCAAAGATTTTATGCCAAACATTTTATTGAATTCTTCTTCTATCAATTGAGCACAATTTTCCGCTCCATCATTTTCAAGAAAGACATTATAAAGACGAATAATATGAGGCAACCTCAATTCCATTTTTTTGTAGTTTTCTTTTATAAACCAAACTAGTGATAAAACAAGAAACTAAAAGATTCGATTGCAGGATCTAAAGATATACCTTCAAGCACTCACCTCCCTGTCAACGGCGCCAGAAAAGAGCTTGATGTCTACTACACAACTTATTCTTGTAGACTCGTGTTGGGCCTCCAAGCACAGAGTTTTGTAGGACAGTAGCAATTTTCCCTCAAGTGGATGACCTAAGGTTTATCAATCCGTGGGAGGCATAGGATGAAGATGGTATCTCTCAAACAACCCTGCAACCAAATACAAGAAATCTCTTGTGTCCCCAACACACCCAATACAATGGTAAATTGTATAGGTGCACTAGTTCGGCGAAGAGATGGTGATACAAGTGTAGTATGGATAGTAGAAATAGGTTTTTATAATCTGAAAATAAAAAAAAACAGCAAGGTAGCAAGTAGTAAAACGGAGCACTAACGATATTGCAATGCTTGAAAACAAGGCCTAGGGTTCATACTTTCACTAGTGCAATCTCTCAACAATGCTAACATAATTGGATCATATAATAGTCCTTCAACATGCGATAAAGAATCACTCCAAAGTTCCTATTAGCGGAGAACATAAGATAGAAATTGTTGTAGGGTACGAAACCACCTCAAAGTTATTCTTTCCGATCAATCTATTGAGCCAACCCTATAAGTGTCACGAACAGCCCTAGAGTTCGTACTAAAATAACACCATATGATACTCATCAACCAACTCTAATGTCACCTCGGGAATCCGCGAGTTGAGTGCCAAAACATACATCAAGTGAATCAATATAATACCCCATTGTCACCATGGGTATTCATATGCAAGACATACATCAAGTGTTCTCAAATCCATAAAAGTATTCGATCCGATAATAGTGAAACCTCAAAGGTAAAAACTCAATTCATCACAACAAGATAGAGAGGGAAAAACACCATATGATCCAACTATATTAACGAAGCTCACGGTACATCAAGATCGTGCCATATCAAGAACACGAGAGAGAGAGAGAGAGAGATCAAACACATAGCTACTAGTACATACCCTCAGCCCCGAGGGTGAACTACTCCCTCCTCGTCATGGAGACTGTCGAGATGATGAAGATGGCCTCCGGTGATGATTCCCCCCTTTGTTAGGGTGTCGGAAAAGGGCTCCAGATGGGATCTCCTTGGTACAGAGGCTTGCGGCGGCGTAAAAACTCATCTAGGTTAACTTTTGGGGGTTTCTAAATATATATGATTTTTTGGCGTTGGAATCACGCGAAGAAGGGCCACAGGGGGCCCACGAGGCACCAGGGCGTGCCTGGGGGGGGGTGGCGCGCCCTGGTGGCTCGTGGAGCCCCTGTGGGTCTTCTGGCCTCCTCCCAAAGCTTCTAGTGTCTCTTATGTTCCAGAAAAAATCGTCAAAAAGTTTTGCTGCATTTGGACTTCATTTGATATGGATTTTCTGGAAAACCAAAAACTAGCAGAAAACATCAACTGGCATTGGGCACTAGGTCAATATGTTAGTCCATGGAAATCATATAAGAGCCATATAAAAGTGCACCAAAATCATACAAAACTATAATAAACATGGCATGAATACTTCGTAAATTATAGATACGTTGGAGACGTATCACTTTGTGAAGGATTTTAGCACTATTGCATCACCATTGCACACATTGAGTAAGAAGAATGCACCATTTGTTTGGGGTCCATCCCAAGATGCTGCATTTCATGAGCTTAAGAACTTGCTTACACATGCTCCTTTACTTGCCTTACCAAATTTTGAGAAAACTTTTGAAGTGCATTGCGATGCTAGTGGTAATGGCATAGGTGGCGTGTTAATGCAAGAGAAGCGACCCATTGCATACTTTAGCGAGAAACTCTCCGGCGCGCAACTTAACTACCCCATCTATGACAAAGAGTTATATGATTTAGTGAGAGTCTTGCATGTGTGGGAACACTATCTTCGCCCTCGTGAATTTGTCATCCATACATATCATGAAACGCTTAAATACCTTAAGGGTCAAACAAAGTTAAACAAGCGTCATGCTAAATGGAGTGAGTTCATTGAGTCTTTTCCTTATGTTATCAAATACATCAAAGGTAAGGAAATGTTGTGGTGGACGCTCTTTCCCACAAGTCCATGTTACTTACTCAACTTGAGTTGAATGTTATAGGATTTGAGCACATTAAAGACTTGTATGAGCATGATGTTTCATATGCGACTCCTTATGCCAAATGTCTAAAGCACAAAACTTGGGAGCGATACTATTTGAAAGATGATTATCTCATGTGAGCTAACAAACTTTGTATTCCCGAGTCTTCTCTTCGTTTGCTACTTTTTCAAGAAGCTCATGGTGGAGGACTCATGGGACATTTTGGACGCGACAAGACATTCACCACGCTCCCCAAGAACTATTTTTGGCCAAAGATGTTTTGCGACGTTTCACGCTACACCAACCGGTGCTCTACATGCCACAAAGCTAAGTCTAAAGCTCAATCCCATGGTCTATATATGCCACTTCCTATTCCCTATCACCCATGGGAAGATATTAGTATGGATTTTGTGCTTGGTTTGCCTCGAACTCAAAATGGCAAAGATTCAGTATTTGTTGTTGTGGACCGTTTCTCGAAGATGGCACATGTTATTCCATGTAACAAGATCGACAATGCTTCACATGTTGCAAATCTATTTTGTTGGGAAATCTTGCGATTGCATGGAGTGCCCAAGACAATTTTATCAGACCGCGACGCCAAGTTCCTTAGCTACTTTTGGAAGACACTTTGCGTCAAGCTCGGAATCTAGCTCCTATTCTCTTCGGCATATTATCCACAAACTGACGGCCAAACTGAGGTCACCAACCGGACACTATCCACACTCCTCCGCGTGTTGATCAGGAAGAACATAAGGAAGTGGGAGGATGTTTGCCCATCGCCGAGTACGCCTACAATCAAGCAAGACATTCGACTACCGTCAAGTCCCCCTTCGAGGTCCTCTACGGCTTCAACCCATTGTCCCCATTGGACATTCTACCCCTACCTCTACAAGAGCGCATCAACATAGATGTGTACGAGCAACATACCTCAAGAAGGTGCATGAAGATACAAGGCACACGATCGAGTGTCAAGTACAACGCCTCGCGACCAAGGCCAACATCAACAAGCACCCTATGGTGTTCAACCCCGGAGATCTTGTGTGGCTACACCTAAGCAAAGAACGCTTCCCCAACGAGCACAAGTCCAAACTACTTCCTCGAGCCGATGGATTGTTCAAGGTGCTAGCATGCTACAACTACAATGACAAATTGAGAGAAGAACACAAGAACAACACTTAATTGACACAAATTCAATCACACATGTGCTAAATCCACATACACATAGAGGGATACAAAGGTCCAAATCCAACACAAGAAGGTAAAGAGGTAACTAGTTCCTCCCAATCCTTGAAGGAGTTGAGGTCTTCATGATCTAGCGAGATCCTTCTCCCTTAGGAAGTCTTGATGATCCTATGATGGGGATCCTTCTCCTGAAAGAGGTCTTGATTCCCCAAGAAGGAGGTACAAGGAGCAAAGCTCACTCAAATGTCTCAATGTCTTTGCTAACCCTAGCTAGGAGGAGGAAATGGTATATTTATAGTCGAGGGCGAAGTGGGGGTGAGAGGGACGATACAAGGCACTCTTGGCCATGGCTGCGCGCAGGCGCCGGATGCCTGGGCGGGACGCAGGATGTCCGGCCCGACACGAGGCGCCGGATGTCCGGGCAGGGGGGCCGGATGTCCGGCCCGATGCTGACTTAGCTGCTGTACTCCTCGGTCGGATTTCGGGGAGGCACCGGATGTCCGGCCCGTCACTGGGCGCCGGATGTCCGGGGGTCGGCCGAATGTCGAGTCGCTATAGAGTCGCCTGACGGCTGTCTTCTGCTGGTCTGCTCGGGGGCGTCGGATGTCCGGGCTCCTGCCGGATGTCCGGCCGCTATAGCTCCGCGGCGACTCCACTTGAGGCACTTCTCGCTTCGCTTCCATATGGACTTGTCCTATGCCTCGAGCTCCTCCATGGTTGTCTCCTCGGTTCCTAAGCGCACGCAGTGTCTTTGTCTTAGGTAGCAACCATGTCTTGCATGAATTGAAAGGGGGAGAATTTAGGAGCAAGTTCACCTTATGTTCAATGGCACGTGCTTAAGCTCTTGTCGTAGGTCCACTTGGGGCTTGGGGAGTAGATGTAGTGTACATGTGGATGACCGTAGGATGCTCCGCATCATCTCCCCCCCCCTTGGGAAAGATCCGACCTCGGATCGTGAATCTCATCACCATGGAAACGGTAGCTATGGACGGACTTGTAGTAGGACGGGGTGTAAGTCATGGTGCAATCCAAGTGCTCCAAGGTGTCACCGGAATCGTATACATGCAAAAGGAGCAAACACAAGGGACCCTTGGAAATACAATGGTTAGCGAACAAAAGGTGTCCATCAAGTAAGCATGAGGTCGTCCAACAAGATTGTTTTTGACAAGGCACATGAAGCTTCATAAAATGATATAAAATTAGATGTAAAGCATTCATGGGAGCAAATTCATTCGTTGTGCACACAAAGGTGTTGTTAATGTGATTAATGCGACCATTGTGCAAAATGATGTCATAGATGGACGGTTTATCAAGAGCATGAACATGGCAATTGGTGCTCAAAAAGATGATGATATCATGCAATTGACGGTGGACAATGTGATCATTATGTCTGAATATGCCATCAAGGTAGATCACAACAAATTTGCTATGAAAGTGCACAAGCTCATATATCATGAATGATGTGGAAAAACAAGATGTATCAAGCCATGTATAATGTGAGTCAATCCATGCACAAAGAGCAAACTTGTCATGGGTGGAATGTGTCCAACTAGCATGCTCATGAACAACTATGGAAGTGTCGGTGCAATATGGCAAAGGTTTCTTGGTATACCGTTGCCCGATGTCATGGCGTGAGTGGTGGTCCGGTGGTGCATCCACTACTTCCGAGCGTTCCTCAAATTGAAGGTCCATAGGGCCCATCTCCAATGTCGGTCCTCCATCCGATAGATGTATCACGTACACAAGAAGGAGCAAACAAGAATGAAAGTGTGGCCCATTCGATACGTGTATGTGAGGGTGGCTCAAAGGAAAGGAGTTCACCTTTGCGAGTTTCTCGAAAATGTTGGTGTCGTGCATCGTGTACGCCTTCGCATGACCAGTATGTCTCATGATGACACCGCCTTGTGAATCCTTCAAAACGAAAGAACATGAAAAACACTCGGAAAAACATATGAGGTTAGCGTGAATGCAAAACCTATCATTCTCTCCGTATGGAGTGCTGCGCGGAGAGCGAGAGCGGCAGCGGCACCGACTCCTCCAGCGAGGGCGAAAGTGACGGCGGCACCGACCCCACCAGTGGGGGCGAAAGCGACAGAAGCTCCCCGCGCATCAAGAGTGAGGGCGACGATTCCGACTAGGCGTAGGTAGCATCCGAGTCGGATCTTGAAGATGAGTCGATTCTCAATACTGTGTAACAATTTCAGGATTTTATCATGTTCCAGTAAAATCAGAATATTCAAATACTGGGCGCAAAAGTTTCTGTTTTTAAACAACATCAATTACACTATCATCTAAATCATGCCAAAGGCTTTACTTGGCACAAACACTACGATAAAACACAATCATTACAGTAGCAATAATCATGTTGACTCAATAAAATTATAACTATTGGGTTGTCTCTCAACAAGCTCTTTCTTTATAGCCATTAAGATAGGCTTGAGATTTAAATGATGCTCGCATGAAAGACAAGAATTGAAGCATAGAGAGAGAGAGAGCATCATATAGCATGTAACAAACAAATTTAAGTCTAACATACTTCCTATGCATAGGCATTTTATAATTAAACAATTTATCAAAGCAAGCAATATTTAGCATATGCAAGGAAGAAGGAAGAAACATTAACAATTTGAGCATCAACAGAGGTAATTGAGTAACATGAAGATTTCTATAACCATACTTTCCTCTCTCAAAATTATTACATGGAGGATCATAAGAAAATTCAACAATATAGCTATCATATAAAATATTCTCTCCATGATCCACATGCATGCAAGTTTTATAATCTTCCAAGATGGTGGGATTAACATCAACTAAAGTCATGACCTCCAAACCGACTTTTATCAAAACTTTCATAAGATTGAATATTCTCCAAACATGTGGGATTCTTTTTCCTTAAAGTTGACGCTCTTCCAAACCCACTTTCAATAGTATTGCAACTTTTATTATCAATAATAGATTCATTATAACACTACAAAAAAATACACTTCCGTGACATTATGGCCCGAAGAAAAAAATTATGTCATGGATGTGACACTTCTATGACAATAATTGTGACAAAAACACATATCATCATAGATGTGGTGGGCTCCTAGTTCTATGACAAAAAATTATGACAGAAAATGGGCTTTTCATCCTGGGCGGGCCGGAGACGCACCTGCATGACATTCTTTGGGCTGTCCATGACGTAAAAAATCATGGTAGAAGTGAGGGCGAGGAAATTTTTGGGAAGTTCCCGGTTACAGTGGGCAATCGGTGGGTGGTCGGGGCCGAGTGATGCAGTGTGTTTTGCGTGTTTCTCTCATATGCACGTGTATGCGAGGCGTTCGCTAGCTGAACCCGAGCGAGGCATTCGCTTACTGAACCCGAGCGACCGATCGATCCCTCACACTACGTACTGAACACGAGCGATCAATCACACTACGTAATGAAGCCGATCAATCCCTTCACTGCTAACTGAACCCAAGCGATTCCTTCGCTGCTAACTGACGCCGATCAATCTCTTCTCTGCTAACTGAACCCGAGCGATCGATCCCTTCGCTGCTACTTACTGAAGCCGATCGATCGATGCGTTGCATCGAGCCCCCGTGCGAGACGTAGCCGGTTGGTTGCCTCTCGATGAACAGTGCCCATGTCTGCCGCGCGCGCGATACGTAGAACGAGTCGAGACTTGCATCGATCGAGCCCCTTGCACGAGATGTGGTGAGTTGACCTAGCCGGTTGGTTGGTTGTGGATGAACAGTTCCCGTTGCTGCCGCCCGCTTGTACGCCCCACCCCAGCCGGTGGGTTGGCTGTGGATGAACAGTACCCTGGTCGTGTGTAGGTGGTGGCACTGGATGAACAGGACCCAGATCAATCGAGGAGGCCGTGACACGGTACGCCACGCCCCAGCCAGTTGGGGCTAGATGAACAAGACCCCATGGATGCTGGAGGAAGTCAACGGTGGAGGCTGGAGGAAGTCGATGGTGGATAAATAGTAGCCCATGGTGTCCCGTTTTGCGGTACGCCACACCCCTCCCGATGAATAGAACCCTGTTTCGACCGTAGGCGGTTGGAGATAAGTCTGTTTCCTCCATTTTGCAGTACGCCACACCCCTCCCAATGAAATGGTCCCCATTTCGACCATAGGAGGTTGAACAAAAGTTCGTTTCCTCCGTTTTGCGGTATGCCAGACCCCTCCCGATGAACATGACCCCGTTTCGACCGTGGGTGGTTGAAGAGAACACCATTTCATCCATTTTGCAGTGTGCCAGTGTCACACCCAATATGAAGCTCTATCGCAATCTCGTGATGAACTCAAGATCGTGACAGAACCTCATTTTGAGACGCATAGCAAGGTGATTCTCAAATACATACAACCAAGTGAACAGGTGAGAATACTAGATAAAGGCTTACACTCGCCACATGCTATAGCATAAATATATCATAACCATCTTACAATCATCCAAAAGAAAGACAGAGTCCGACTACGGACGAAATCAAACGAGAAAACACCACCCTGCTATTATCCCCGGATCAACCGACTAGAGCCCACTACTGATCGTCTGGCATCGTGACGTACATACGCCCACGTTCATCATCGTACTCCCAATGGAGCATCTCGGGCTCACCTGTGTCAGTCTCAAGTGTACCTGCAACTGGAGTTTTGTAGGAATCTGTGAGCCACAGGGACTCAGCAATTTCATCACCCAAGGTAACAACACTATTTAAGCTTATAGGAATGGAAGTGGTAATGTGGTGAGGTTGCAGCAAGAACTAAGCATGTTTAAGTGGCTAACTTACGAGTACAAGAATAAAGATGAGCATACTACGCATAACGGTCGCAAGTTAATATGATCAAGAAGTGATCCTGAACACCTACTTACGGTTCAAACATAACCCCACCGTGTTCTCTTCCCGAACTTACTCGAAAAGAGACCATCACGGTTACGCACACGGTTGGTGTATTTTATTAGAATTAGTGTCAAGTTCTCTACAACCGGAGGTTAAAAATATCCAAGTCGCCACATAACCGCGGGCACGGCTTAGCGTAAGATTTAACCCTGCAGGGGTGTTCCAACCTGGTCCATCATAGACCAACACAAGCTGCGGTGGAAATACCTCAACCTCGAGATAGCCCGAAGTATCCTCGGAATCCCGGTGCACAAGACATTTCGACAATGGTAACACAAGTCCAGCAAGACCTCCCGACGTGCCGACACCCCGATAGGAGCCGCGCGTATCTCAATATCAGGCCATGACGGATAAGCTAAGCTTACGGTTGGCTGATACCCAAGTTTCCAAGGGGGTGCCGCAAGGTGCTCTAGTTTGGACCAACACTCATGAGGAGCACTGGCCCGGGTTGTTGATTAAGAATCCTCGGGTTAATTACTCCCTATGCAAGTTTTAGTTGTTATTAGGCAAATAGTAAAACCAATGTTGGGCCTTGCTGGAAGCGGTTATTCAAAGTGAACTATCAAGAGGGTCCCATTCCCCTGAGCATGTTAGGAACGCTAATCAAGGATCATAACACCGGTATTACGGAAACTAAGGCGGCATGAGTGGAACAAAACACTAGGCAAAAGGCCGAGCCTTCCACACACAACCAAGTATATAGATGCATTAATTAAATAAGAGATATTGTGATATCCCAACATATCCATGTCCCAACATGGAACAACCTGCACTGCACCTGCAACTAGCAACACTATAAGAGGGGCTGAGCAAAGCGGTAACATAGCCAAACAATGGTTTGCTGGGTAGGGTGATTAGAGGCTGTATCATGGCATATGAGAGGCTGACATGTATGTGGTAGGAAGCGTGACATAGCGATAGCAACGAGACAACTAGCAAGCAAAGATAGTAGTGTTATCAAGGGTAATGATCATCTTGCCTGAAGTCTCTTCGGTAGGATAGTAAGACTGCTCCTCGAACACATTCTCAACCGGTTCCTCGAACTCGGACTCGTCTCCCGAAACTACCCAAAAGAAAGAACAAGCACCGAAATAAACAAACAATCATGGCATATATGCACAAACAAATTGATGCATGAAATGGCATGAAGAAATAATGAGCATGACATAAATGAAGCATCGGTGCTACCGGGACAATAGAAATGATAACGAGACGTGAACAGTGAAGCAAAGATGGATATGGGCAAAATCTTGGCAATCCAAGTATGCCACTGGAAAGAATGGAAGATTTTGATGGAAAACGATATAAAGATCACGAGGAACGGACGCACGAAACTCAAATGGTGAGCAACACAATATGCAATGCAAAACTGAAATTAACAGCAACATGGCATCTTATGCACATCAAAACAGTAAGCTACAGTACTCTAAAATGCAAGAAATTGGCATGCAACTACAGTATACATGTCATAGAACATTTCATACATTGGCACCAAATCATATGAAGCATAGATTCACCAGAAATGAGCTCACAACATGGCAACATGATGTTGACAAAAAAACTGCTATATTGACTAGGCATGTTTAGAGCAACATTTAGATATGCTACAGGAGATTAACATGGTATCAACTAGCATGGCATGAATGTACTGGCATCATAGAATAAAACATGTTTGCTGATCATGCTCAGAAAAGCTATGGATTATATGGTAGCATCAAAGCAACATGGCAAGTTTAACAGAAATTTAACAAGTGTAAAACAGTAACAATGACTAAGCATGTTTGCAAGCTTGTAGCACTCATATCATGGCATGAAATAAATACTAGCAGCACGATGACATGAAAATGCTCATATTATGCAAAAATGACATATTATGCAAAAATGACATGCATGCAAACTTGCTCAAAAGATAAATCTAATGCTACCAATGGATTAGTTGGATTTTTCCACCCCAAAATCATATATTACACTCATATGTTTCAACATGGAAAATGCTCAAAATGCCACAAATACATAATGGACAGAAGTTTAAATAAGTCATATGCCAGATTTGGCATCTGCCTGATTTGGAAAGCGCCAGATCGGGAAACCTGCCGAAACCGGAATGCACAGAAAAGCAATTAAACCAGAAATGGAATATGCCGAAATTGGCATATGCCACAAATGGGTAAAGACAGAGGGGAGAGGCCGACATGTGAGACCCTCTGGCGTGTGTGAATGACAGGCGGGGCTGCGCGCGTGTGTGTATGACATGCGGGGCCCGCAGGCGGCTCACGTGGCGGCTGGCGTGGCGAACAGAGGAAAAACAGGGGAGGCCATCGGCGGCGACGGGGCACGGCGGGGCACTCGCCGGACTTGCTCTCCGGCGACCTAAGGTGCGACGGAGAGGTACGCTCGATGCGCGGGAGAATCCCGCACGCCCGCAGGGCAACCACGGCGCCAAACAACGACGGGAACGTCGCCGGCGACGAGGTGACAGAAACGCGACGGCGAGCTCGTGCCACTCGCTGCGGTGGCCAAACTCGACGGGTAAAACGCGGGATCGGCTTTACGCACTACGGCGAGCACGGCGGACAAGCTAACGAGGTCTAAGGGTGTCGGAACACTCGCCGAAGACGAGGTCCGACGGCGGCGAGATCGGGCGCACACAGCATACGGTGACGGAGGGATCTATCGAAGGGTAAAAACGGTCGGGGAGATGCGACTGCTCACCACGAACACGCGAGTGTGCTCGGAACGGTGGGAGATGGACGGAGTCGACGTCGGCGGCGATCGAACGGCTTCGGGCACCGACGGGGAAGAAGAGGAAGAAGACGACTGTGTCTTGGCGTCCCGCGGTCTGTAGAAGAGGTAGCCTACATAGTCGACGACGGGGAAGGCGACGGACAATCTTGGCGAGGCGGAGGACGACGGGGTACACGGCGACGACACGCTCGTGCTCTCTGATGCGCTCGGGACAGACTTCTAGCGGCGGATCTGGAGGCTCATCGAGCCCGGCGGCGGTGGAAGACGAAGGAGGGAAACCCTAGCGGGGCGAGGGACAAGGTGAGGGTTTATATGGAGGGCCAAGGCGAGCAGGTGGAGCTCGCGTGCGCACGGGCTCTCGGTCCCCATGGCGACGGAGCGAGGTTGACGAAAAGGTGTGGGTGCGCGCGCTGTAGCAAGGTCACTGGCAGGAGGGCCCGGCCTTGCCACGCGGCAGAGGAGCAGCGGGGGGCGAACGGGTGCGCGGGTGAGAAAGAAAAAGGACGCGCGCGTGCGAGGGGAGCTGGGCCGCGCTGGTGGGCTGCACTGCTGTGCTGCTGGGCTGCTGCTCTCTCTCTTCTTTCTCTTTTCAATTTCCTCAAACAGGAATACAAAGGGAAAAGAATAGAGAGTTTGGGATGGGGTGAGAGATATATGAAAATACCCCTGGAGTCCTGGAAATGTGTAGAATTTGAATAAATTGGTTTGGGCATTTTTAGAGGAAGAAAAATAATTCAAGTTTGAATTAAATTCAAACTTGCACCATTTTTGAACCCAACCAACTCAATCCCAAAATTGCTGAAATTTGGCAGAGAGGTTTAGGACATGGTCTAGAGAATTTAGGAATATAGTGAACATTAATTTGGGACAGAAATAATGACCACAAGAATAATATTGAAATGGAGAAGAAGGGGAAGATTTGAGAGAGAGGTGATGGAAGAATAGGTTCCATAGGTGAAATCCAGAGTTGGGTGAGGCAAGGGGAAGATGATGACACACCTCATGCACACATGATGAACATAACAAAATTAAAATGATGGGTGCAATGCTCATGAACCACATACATAAATATGGTGATGCAAGCACATGACAATTAATGTCATGAAGATGAAATGCAAAATGAAAAGTAAACAAAACACAACATGAGAAGAACCCATCCATCAAGATCATCATGACAAATCCATATATTGCAATGTTGAGGAGTACAAATATGGAAGGAGCACTCTTGGGGTGTTACAGCCAGACCCCAAGCCGGTGGGGGGGGGGGGGTCGATGAACAGGGCCCCATTTTGGCTGTTCCATCCAAGCCGGTTGGCTCCCGAGGAACAGGGCGCATTCCGACCCAGTCAGTTGCCTCCCGATGAACATGACGTTGTTTCTCTATTCCGACCCAGCCGGTTGGCTGTCGATGAATAGGACGCCGTTGACGTACACGTTCGAGACACCGCCCGTATGTACGTACGTGACCATATTTTTTGCAGCGTGGCTGTATGTATGTGTACATGATTTAGATGGGACTGCCTGAACTGCTACGTCGTGGGCTCTACTACGACACGTGCCGCTCCTTACTCGGCCACGGCTCATCATGGCAGAGAGACCGATCGACCAGTATGAACCTACACGTTTGCTACCAGATAGATAAAATCTACATACGCTTCGACCTGGTGGGTCCCAACTGTCAGGGGGGAGTAAGGAGGCACTTACTTCCGTGCAAAGATATAGCTGGTGGGTCCCAGCTGTCATGGGGAGGAATCGATTTTTTTGTTGCGTAATAAGGAGGCACTTCCTTGCTTTCGAAGATATAGCTAGTGGGTCCCAGCTGTCATGGTGATGAATCGATTTTTTGCATAATAAGGAGGCACTTCCTTCCGTGCGAAGATGTAGCTGGTGGGTCCCAGCTGTCACGGGGAGGAATCGTTTTTTTCGTGTAATAAGCATGCACTTCCTTGCGTGCGAAGATGTAGCTGGTGGGTCATAGCTGTCAGGGGGAGGAATCATTTTTCTTGTGCGTAATAAGGAGGCACTTCCTTGCGTGCGAAGATGTAGCTGGTGGTTCCCAGCTGTCATGGGGAGGAATCATTTTTTTCCGCGTAATAAGGAGGCACTTCCTTGCGTGCGAAGATGTAGCTGGTGGGTCCCATCTGTCAGGGGAAGGAATCATTTTTCTTCCGCATAATAACGAGACACTTCCTTGCGTGCGACCATGGACCTCGTGGGTCCCAGCTGTCAGCCTCTCCACATACAGTCCTCTTCCAATGGTTGTCGTTCGTTGACCACGTTGACGACGCCGTACCAAGTGCACCAACGTGGTGGACAACGGCGAGGTCTAGGAAGGGAATGACCCGAAGCTGAGGAAGACTTAGCAGTGAATGCCCACGCGGAGGGGAGTATGAGGGTTTACTGATTCGGCTACGGTGTGAGGCTACCGTCGCCGGAGAATAACAAGAGGTGTGGGTGAGTAGAGGGATGGCCTGGCCAGCGGTGGGAGTAGGGGGCGGTGAGGCCTACGCGGCAGCACAGCCGACCACGGGAGGCGGGAGCAGGCGGTCCTACCAGCACTGGATTGGACGGCTGGAGCAAGAAGATTAGAGATTGAAGAAGCACGACGGTCGTTGGATTGACATCCAACGGTCACTTCTGCTAGAATCGTTTGTTGACTAATAATAAGTTAAAAAGCCTTGCGTACGCGTCAACTTAATAGGCCCACAAGTCAGCCTCCCAATCTGTGGCATACAACATACATCCCCTTTGCTAATTTTTTTTGATAATTTACAGCTCACTTGCAAATTCTTATGCAATTTATTGCAGCCCATTTTCTTTTCGTTGGCCAGGACCAGGTTTAAAAATTTAAACGAAATTTCGCATATTTCGATGGGGTCTAAACTATTTTTAATCCTGAAATGTCGAGCCAGATTCAAACTAATATAAAAATGTATTTAAATTAGGTTAAAATCCAATGAAATTTAAAATCTGAAAATGCGAAAAAAATAAGAAATTTGAAAGTAATTGCCATTTTTTTTGTGTGTTTTTTATATTTACAGCCCATTTCATATTACTTTTAAGATTTGGAGCCGTCCTAAAAGATTTGCAGCCCTGCAGGGCAGAGAAAAACAAGTTGGCCTGGGTATTCTTCAAAAAAACTGGGCTAGCCATTTTCATAAAGAAAAAAAACAGCTGGGCTGGTCATGTGGTAAACATAAAATAGAAGCCTGGGCTAGACGGGCCACAACCCAGTTGATACCCTGCTCCGTCTCAACAATAACAAAAAAAAACTGCTCGAGCCGCTAGGTCCCAGGTGACAGCCGTTCCTTGTGCAATTCTCTCGTCCATTGACTATACGCTGATAATGTCGTGGGTCCCAGATGTCAGCAAACCACTAGGAGGCACTTGCTTGCGTACGACCATGGACATGGTGGGTCCCTACTGTCATCCTCTCCACATACAATCCTCTCTCGATTCCTCTTATTTGTTGACCATGTTGACAATGCCAGATGGCGACGCCGCGGTGAGCGCACCAAGGCGGTGGACGACGGCGAGGCCTCGGACGGGAATGAACAGGAGCCGGGGAAGATGCGATAGTGAATTCACGGGCGAAGGGGAGTATGAGGGTTGACTGGTTCGGGTGCGGGGTGGGGCTGACATAGCCGTTAACGGTTTAGGATACGGTGGGGTGGCTATGCGTGCGCGGAGGCACAACCAGCCATGGGAGGCAGGAGCAGGCGGCCCCACCGGCGCTGCTTTGGTTTTGGCAGCTGGAGGAAGAAGAGACCAAAGAAACACGACAGACTATACAAGCAGCAGGAGTACTTAACAACCTTAACTAAAAGTAGCAGGAGTACTTAACAACCAAAGCTGAAATTAGTACGAGTACTTATACAGGTTCAACTGTACAAGGCACGCCTCAAACTGTGCTACTTTGCCTACAGTCAACGAAGGGTGAGGCCACCAATCCTTCCACCATTGAAATGCCCCCACAAGGTTCCCAAGACGATAAATAAAGTGTAGGAAATGGTGGATGTCGTCCCAGTCAACTTCGGTGCCATCAGTAACCGTCGAGTTCTTATCAAATAACAGATGAGTAGTGTACTACACTTTGTAATAACCTACGTGTGTCACCAGTTATAAGAAATATTAGTTAGAAGTGGCATCATTGTGAGAGAAGGGAATCACAAATTATTGCTACATCTAAAGTCAAATTGTGATTAGTTAGACAGAATAAGTGGATTAGAAAGTAAAAGAGGCAACATGCAAGAACCAGATACAAAACTAACATGGATGAACCACTGGAACGACGTCGGGATGGAAAGTCACAGGGATGATAAGACCAGGTTCTGCTATTTCTATGAACATTGGTGTGACAACTTTCAGTCCGTAACACTTCACAAAGTTTATCCAAGTTTGGCCATAAAAAAAGGGAGCGATCTTCTTGGTTAATGAACCCAACTGTGAACTCAAATCCATGGCATGTATCCAATGTGACCATTATACTGGTGTATTCAGTTATGGCAAGGCCGACCTTCTTGAGTAAATGTGCTCTGGCAGAGCAAGGGATGCACTGCGGGAAAAATAATATGGGAACACAGTTTATTCGTTATCCAAATCTAGAAATAATTTCCTCTTTCACATCAATGTTGAGCATGGTACTAGTACCTTTTATCCAAATGTAGCAATCCAAATTTCCAAATTAGTCGATAGCATGTTCAAAACCCCAACCCTCCTAGATAGAAAAGAGGATTCTAGGAACATACCATGCGCTTTTTGAAGTCTTGTGTTAGGATGAGAAGGAACAAGTCTGGCATCTCGTCAAGGGCGCAGAAACCTGTACGGTCCTCGCACTTTGGGCACCTGAAATGAAGCACACTAGATTCAGTATGAAGAAAAATGCATCAATGGCAGCGGTTGCCATCCAAGGATTACCGACGACAAAGGGACAAGGATTTATCAGGGATGGATGGAGAATATGTACCTGGTTCTCCATGAGAAAACCCTAAGAAGCCGCCGAGAGGTGGTTTTCTCTAAAAACCAGACGAGGGAGAAGGGGATTCGGGTCGAGTGAAATATGGCTGCTTCGTCCGTCCAGCTTACTACTACTGCTGGAAAGGTCGGGTTTTGTGATTTGATGGCTCATTGGGCATTACTGCGGTGCTACGACCGGGGTGTGTCTACCATGGAGTAGTGCACTCTAAATTGGTCATGGCACGTGGACTCGGTTGCTGGATGTCCCGCATGTCGGCGAAAGGAAGTGGAAAGGCAGGAGTAACTAGTTTACACATAAATATATTTTTGATAGAGAGATACTCCCTCTGTAAAGAAATATAAAAATCTTTCATATCACTACTTTATACATAAGAAAAATTGAGAGGAATATATATACATAAATATGGGGCTCGGATATTGAGAAAATTTTAGAATAAAATATGGGGCTCAGATTGGCTGACGGCTCTTGACTTTGGGCCACAGGCCGGTGGGCCTGCATGTTTGAGGGCCCATGTGTTCGAAGTCAGCATGTTTCATCCGATAAATATTGCATGCGATCAGGAGGGCGCATGTTTCAGATGCTATCGCAAGGAGAAGACATGAGATTGAATAAAGCATGGCAGTTGTTAGACTGAAATCAAACAACAGTTCCTAACCAGCAATCAGAGTTGCAATTCTTTCAGGATGTCCTACATGATATATACTACTACTTATACACACAGGACACTTGTTTCACCATGGCATATTACATCAAAAGCTCCCAGAGGATATATCAGTTCGGTGATTGCGTGCTGCTACTGAAGAATTTCGATGTTGATTAGGACCAGCTCTCCTTGCAGGGAAACTTCGCTTTTGACATCAACCCCAACCGCAAGATTTGATTGAGTTATGAACCTTGACCATCCTTTAGCATCAATCATCATGCGACAATCCTTTCTACTTATGGTATATTGTGCAGGTTCATTCACACCACAGCTGCGCATGGTAAGAGAAACTTGGCCATGGTCGCCCGGAGTATCGAACGACTCCCTCATTGCTCTCGGAATTTTCTGTTTGCAAACAAGAAGACATACAAAAATAGTTAGATCAATACAGTGAATCATGTGAAACAACATGGAAAGACAAAAGAACAAAGCACTTGGCCTATCCAATGCTTACCAAAATAGTGGAGATGTCGGTTTTTGTAAGGACTTTGGTATATGTAGTGTGAACTGCAGCCCAGTCTGTTGCCGGTGCAAGTGCTGGTTCCGTTGCCGCTGCACGGGCTGGAGCAGATACGAGTGCAATTTCAAGTGTTGGTGCAGGTGTCGGAACCGTTGCAGGTGCCCGTGGCGGTGCGACTGGTAGTGCCGCTGCTGCTACCGGAGATGGTGCAGGTTCTGGAGCTGGTGTCGGTGTCGAAGCAGGTGCCGGTGTCGGTGCCCAATCCTCTGGTAGATCAGCCTAATCCACTGACGCAATCGGTGCCCAATCCTCTGGTGGATCAGGCTAAGCTGCTACCGCTGTCAGTGCAAGATCCAGTGCCGGTGTCGGAGCAGGTGTCGGTGCCAGATCCACTGCGGCTGCCGATGCTGGTGGTGGTGCCGATGTGTGAGATAGTAGCGCTCGTCTCTCGTCTGCTTTGATTTCAGACTGCAGGTAACTGTGCTACGCATCCCTCTGAAGCAAGAGTACAGGTGAGCAATTCTAACTTCCTCCGGCTCCATGACCCAGATCCAGGCTTTTTCTTTCCTTCTTTTAAAGGTGACAAGGACTAATTCTAGCGTGTTTGTTAAATTAAACTGCAGTTGATCAGAGGGCTTCATATTGTACTTAGACAACAGACGGATCCAATTGTGTCCAGTAATATAAGTGATGGACAGTGCCTTTGTTATTGACACATCATGAGATGTAAAATCTGCTACAATAACCATCATAGAGCAAACCAAACGGTTTATTCCGTAACGAATGTGACATGGCAAAACCTGCATCATAAAATTGCAGCAAAAGTAAGAAAACATGACAGTGAATCAATGAGATTTACTTTATGTGACACGACTGAATCCTTACCAGGAAATCACTCTGTTCAAGTTCTAAATTGAAGGTTGGTCGTCCAATTACGGGTGGCATGCAGGGCCCATCCTTACTCCCACAAGCAGGACAGGCTAAAGGTCCTGACAACTCGTATGGAGCAAACATCCACGGGAATGGAAATCCTGGTGGGTGCGATAAACCCTACAATGCATACATATATTGGAGTGTAACCATAAATGATATATACTCCCTCCGTCCACAAAAAAATAAGATGATCTGGATATTACAAAATATACGGACTGAATTGAGTGAACAAACACACCAAAACATGTCTAACTCTATATACATCTGATTCACAAAAAAATGTAAACATCTTATATCTATGAACAGAGGGAGTACTGTACTGGGATATGATGACCCATAAGTATAGGGGATCAATCATAGTCCTTTCGATAAGTAAGAGTGTCGAACCAACGAGGAGCAGAAGGAAATGACAAGCGGTTTTCAGCAAGGTATTCTCTGCAAGTGCTGTAAACAGTAGTAACAGATAGTTTTGTAGCAAGGTAATTCGTAGCAAGTAACAAGTAACAATAGTAGCAAAGGTGCAGCAAGGTGTCCCAATCCTTTTTGTAGCAAAGGACAAGCCAGAAGTTCTTCTTATAGTGATTAAAGCGTTCTCGAGGACAGATGGGAATTCTCGTCTAGTCACGTTCATCATGTTTAGTTGATTCGCGTTCACTACTTTGATAATTTGATATGTGGGTGGACCGGTGCTAGGGTGCTGTTCTTACTTGAACAAGCAACCCTCTTATGATTACCCCTTCTACCACAGATCCGAAGGCAAGGTCTTTGTTGCCAAGAATGGGTCCTTTCTAGAGAAGGAGTTTCTCTCGAAAGAAGTGAGTGGGAGGAAAGTAGAACTTGATGAGGTAACTGTACCTTCTCTCGAATTGGGAAGTAGCTCATCAGAGAAAACCGTTCCCGTGATGCCTACACCAATAAGAGAGGCAGATAATGGTGAAGATCATGAAACTTCAGATCAAGTTACCACTGAACCTCGTAGGTCGACCAGAGTACGTTCCGCACCAGAGTGGTACAGTAATCCTGTTCTGGAAGTCATGTTGTTAGACAACGGCGAACCTACGAACTATGAAGAAGCTATGATGAGCCCAGATTCCGACAAATGGCTTGAGGCCATGAAATCTGAGATAGGATCCATGTATGAGAACAAAGTATGGACTTTGGTGGACTTGCCCGATGCTCGGCAAGCCATTGAGAATAAATGGATTTTTAAGAGGAAGACAAACGCTGATGGTAATATCACTGTCTACAAAGCTCGACTTGTCGCGAAAGGTTTTCGACAAGTTCAAGGGGTTGACTACGATGAGACTATTCACCCGTAGCGATGCTTAAGTCTGTCCGAATCATGTTAGCAATTGCCGCATTTTATGATCTGGCAAATGGATGTCAAAACTGCATTCCTTAATGGTTTTCTCAAAGAAGAGTTGTATATGATGCAACCAGAAGGTTTTGTCGATCCTAAGGTTGCTAACAAAGTGTGCAAGCTCCAGCGATCCATCTATGGACTGGTGCAAGCATCTCGGAGTTGGAATATACGCTTTGATGAGGTGATCAAAGCATATGGTTTTGTACAGACTTACGGTGAAGCCTGTATTTACAAGAAAGTGAGTGGGAGCTCTGTAGCATTTCTAATATTATATGTGGATGACATATTGTTGATTGGAAATTATATAAAATTTCTGGATGGCATAAAAGGATGCTTGAATGAAAGACCTCGGTGAAGCTGCTTATATATTGGGCATCAAGATCTATAGAGATAGATCAAGACGCTCGATAAGACTTTCAATGAGTACATACCTTGACAAGATTTTGAAGGAGTTCAAAATGATTCAGTCAAAGAAGGAGTTCTTGCCTGTATTGTAAGGTGTAAAGTTGAGTAAGACTCAAAGCTCGACCACGACAGAAGATAGAGAGAGAATGAAAGTCATTCCCTATGCCTCAGCCATAGGTTCTATAATGTATGCCATGCTGTGAACCACACCTAATGTGTGCCTTGCCACGTGTCTAGCAAAGGGGGTACAAGAGTGATCCAGGAGTGGATCACTGGACAGCGGTCAAAATTATCCTTAGTAACTAAAGGACTAAGGAAATGTTTCTCGATTATGGAGGTGATAAAGAGTTTGTCGTAAAGGGTTATGTCGATGCAAGCTTTGACACCAATCTGGATATCTCTGAGTAGCAAACCGGATACGTATAATGGAGCAGTCATTTGGAATAGCTCCAAGTAAAGCCTGATAGCAGCATCTACAGTATGACATAAGGATTTGCAAAGCACACATGGGTCTGAATATTGCAGACCCATTGACTAAAATTCCCTCTCACGAGCAAAACATGATCACACCTTAGAACTCTTTGAGTGTTAATCACATGGTGATGTGAACTAGATTATTGACTCTAGTGAACTCTTGGGTGTTAATCACATGGCGATGTGAACTAGATTATTGACTCTATTGCAAGTGGGAGACTAATGGAAATATGCCCTAGAGGCAATAATAAAGTTGTTATTATTTTATATTTCCTTGTTCATGATAAAGGTTTATTATTCATGCTAGAATTGTATTGACCGGAAACTTAAATACATGTGTGAATACATAAACAAATACCGTGTCCCTAGTGAGCCTCTACTAGACTAGCTCGTTGATCAAAGATGGTTAAGGTTTCCTAACCATAGACATGAGTTGTCATTTGATAACGGGATCACATCATTAGGAGAATGATGTGATGGACAAGACCCATCTGTTAGCTTAGCATATGATCATTCTGTTTATTGCTACTTCTTTCTTGAATGTCAAATACATGTTCCTCCAACCATGAGATCATGCAACTCCCGGATACCGGAGGAATACCTTGTGTGCTATCAAACGTCACAACGTAACTGGGTGATCATAAAGATGCTCTACAGGTATCTCCGAAGGTGTCTGTTGAGTTGGCATGGATCGAGACTGGGATTTGTCACTCCGTGTTTCGTAGAGGTATCTCTGGGCCCTCTCGGTAATGCACATCATAAGAAGCTTGCAAGCAATGTGACTAAGGAGTTAGTTATGGGATGATGTATTACGGAATGAGTAAAGAGACTTTCCGGTTACGAGATTTAACTAGGTATGGAGATACCGACGATCGAATCTCGGGCAAGTAACATACCGACGGACAAAGGGAATTATGTATGTTGTCATTGCGGTTCGACCGATAAGATCTTCGTGGAATATGTAGGAACCAATATGGGCATCCAGGTTCCGCTATTGATTATTGACCGGAGAGGCATCTCGGTCATGTCTACATCATTCCCGAACCCGTAGGGTCCGCACGCTTAACGTTCGTTGACGATATAGTGTTATATGAGTTATGTGAATTGGTAACCGAATGTTGTTCGGAGTCCTGGATGAGATCCCAAACGTCACGAGGAGTCTCAGAATGGCCGAGAGGTAAATATTTATATATGGGAAGTCATATTTTGGGTTTCGGAAAAAGGTGCAGTTTTTTCGGTATTGTACCGGGAAGCTTCCAGAAGGTTCCGGAGGATTCCGGAGGGGTCCGGAAGTCCACAAGTGGGTCCACCATGTCCCAAGGGCTGGCATGGGCTAAGGGGAGGTGCCCTGGCCTTATTGGGCCAGGCGCACCAAGTCCTCAAAAGCCCACGCAGCTAGGGAAGGAAAAAAGGAGAGTCCTAGTAGGAATAGGATTGGACTTTGGAGTCCAAGTCCACGTGTGTACTATTCACGAGGTACTGTTCACGTGGTACTGTCCACGTGGCACTATTCCTTCTACTCCAAGCCCCTACACATATATAAATAGAGGAGAGGGGGCGCCCCAAACAAGCCACAACATTGTCTTAGCCGTGTGCGGCGCCCCCCTCCACAGTTCCGTCCATCGGTCATATTTTCGCAGTACTTGGGCGAAGCCCTGCAGAGATAGCATCACCATCACCGTCACCACGCCATCGTGCTGCCGGAATTCATCCACTACCTCGCCGTCTTACTGGATCAAGAAGTCGAGGACGTCACCGAGCTGAACGTGTGCTGAACGCGGAGGTGCCGTACGTTCGGTGCTCGGTCGGTTGGATCGTGAAGTTGTTCGACGACATCAACCGCGTTGTTCTAACGCTTCCGCTTATGGTCTACGAGGGTACGTAGACACACTCCCCCTCTCGTAGCTATGCATCGCCATGGATAGATCTTGCATGTGCATAGAAAATTTTTGTTTTCCATGGAACGTTCCCCAACAGTGGCATCATGAGCCAGGTCTATGCGTAGATGATATGCACGAGTAGAACACAAAGAGTTGTGGGCGGTGATCGTCATACTGCTTACCACCAACGTCTTATTTTGATTCGGCGGTATTGTAAGATGAAGCGGCCCGGACCAACCTTACATGTCCACGTACATGAGACCGGTTCCACCGACAGACATGCAACTTGTTTTGCATAAAGGTGGCTGGCGGGTGTCTGTTTCTCCTACTTTAGTTGAATCAAATTTGACTGCGGCCGGTCCTTGTTGAAGGTTAAAACAGCAAACTTGATAAATCACCATTGTGGTTTTGTGCCGTAAGTAAGAATAGTTCTTGCTTGAAGCCCTAGCAGCCACGTAAAACTTGCAACAACAAAGTAGAGGACGTCTAACTTGTTTTTGCAGGGTATGCTGTGATGTGATATGGTCAAGACATGATGTGATATACGTTATTGTATGAGATGATCATGTTTTGTAATTTATCGGCAACCGGCAGGAGCCTTATGGTTGTCTCTTTATTGTATGAAATGCAAGCGCCATGTAATTGCTTTACTTTATCGCTATGCGTTAGCAATAGTTGTAGAAGCAATAGTCGGCGAGACGACCATGATGCAACGATGGAGATCAAGGTGTCGAGCCGGTGACGATGGAGATCATGATGATGCTTTGGAGATGGAGATCAAAAGCACAAGATGATGATGGCCATATCATGTCACATATTTTGATTGCATGTGATGTTTATCCTTTATGCATCTTATTTTGCTTAGAACGACGGTAGCATTATAAGATGATCCCTTCACTAAATTTCAAGATAAAAGTGTTCTCCCCGAGTATGCACCGTTGCTAAAGTTCGTCGTTTCGAAGCACCTCGTGATGATCGGGTGTGATAGATTCTACGTTCACATACAACGGGTGTAAGCCAGTTTTACACAAGCAGAATACTTGGGTTAAACTTGACGAGCCTAGCATGTACAGACATGGTCTCGGAACACTGGAGACCGAAAGGTCGAACATGAGTCATATAGTAGATATGATCAACATGGATATGTTCACCATTGATGACTATCCCATCTCACGTGATGATCGGACATGGGCTAGTTGATTTGGATCATGTATCACTTAGTTAACTTGAGGGATGTTAATTTAAGTGGGAGTTCATTAGTAATTTGATTAATTGAACTTAATTTATCATGTACTTAGTCCTGATAGTCTTTGCAAATTATGTTGTAGATCAATAGCTCGCGTTGTAGCTCCCCCGTTTTTGATACGTTCCTAGAGAAAGCTTAGTTGAAAGATGATGGTAGCAATTACACGGACTGGGTCCGTAACTTGAGGATTATCCTCATTGTTGTACAGAAGGATTATGTCCTTGATGCACCGCTAGGTGATGGACCTGCTGTAGGAGCTGCTGCAGACGTTGTGAACGCCTGGCAGGCTCGATCTGATGACTACTCGATTGGTCAGTGTGCCATGCTCTACGGCTTAGAACCGGGACTACAAAAGCGTTTTGAACGCCATGGAGCATATGAGATGTTCCAGGAGCTAAAATTGATATTTCAAGCAAATGCCCGGGTTGAGAGATATGAAGTCTCCAACAAGTTCTTCAGCTGTAAGATGGAGGAGAACAGTTCTGTCAGTGAACACATACTCAGAATGTCTGGATACCACAACCACTTGACTCAGCTGGGAATTGATCTTCCAGTTGAGAGTGTTATTGACAGAGTTCTTCAGTCACTGCCACCAAGCTATAAAGGCTTCGTGATGAACTATAATATGCAAGGGATGGAGAAGACAATTCCCAAGCTCTTCGCGATGCTGAAATCGGTGGAGGTAGAAATCAAGAAGGAGCATCAGGTGTTGATGGTTAACAAGACCACTAGTTTCAAGAAAAAGGGCAAGGGAAAGAAGGTGAACTTCAAGAAGAACGGCAAGCAAGCTGTCGCTCCCACGAAGAAACCCAAAGTTGGACCCAAGCCTGAAACTGAGTGCTTCTACTGCAAAGGAACTGGTCACTAGAAGCGGAACTGCCCCAAGTATTTGGCGGATAAGAAGGATGGCAAAGTGAACAAAGGTATATTTGATATACATGTTATTGATATGTACCTCACTAGTGCTCGTAGCAGCGTCTGGGTATTTGATACGGATTCAGTTTCTAATATTAGTAACTTGAAGCACGAGCTGTAGAGTAACGGAGACTAGCTGAGGGCGAGGTGACGATATGTGTTGGAAGTGTCTCCAAGATTGATATGATCAATATCGACACGCTCGTAATACCTTCTGGATTAGTATTAAACCTAAATAATGGTTATTTGGTGCTTGCGTTGAGCATAAAACATTATATCTAGATATTGTTTATTGCAAGACGGTTATTCATTTAATACAGAGAATAATGGTTATTCTGTTTATATGAATAATATCCCTCGTGATCATGCACCCTTGTGAATGGTTTATTCTTGTTGAATCTCGATCGTAGTGATACACATATTCATAATATTGATGCCAAAAGATGCAAAGTTGATAATGATAGTGCAACATACTTGTGGCACTGCCGTTTAGGTCATATTGGTGTAAAGCGCATGAAGAAACTCCATGCTGATGGACTTTTGGAATCTCTTGATTATGAATCATTTGATACTTGCGAACCATGCCTCATGGGAATGATGACTAAAACTACGTTCTCCGGAACAATGGAGCGAGCTACTGATTTGTTGGAAATAATACATACCGATGTATGCGGTCCGATGAATGTCGAAGCACGCGGCGGGTATCGTTATTTTCTAACCTTCACAGATGATTTGAGTAGGTATGGGTATATCTACTTGATGAAACACAAGTCTGAAACATTTGAAAAGTTCAAAGAATTTCAGAGTGAAGTAGAGAATCATCGTAACAAGAAAATAAAGTTTCTACGATCCGATCGCGGAGGTGAATATTTGAGTTACGAGTTTGGCCTTCATTTAAGAAAATGTGGAATTGTTTCACAACTCACGCCACCTGGAACACCACAACGTAATGGTGTGTCTGAACGTCGTAACCGTACTTTATTGGATATGGTGCGTTCTATGATGTCTCTTACCGATTTGCCACTATCGTTTTCGGGTTATGCATTAGAGACAGCTGCATTCACGTTAAATAGGGCACCGTCTAAATCTGTTGAGACGACACCGTATGAACTATGGTTTGGCAAGAAACCTAAGCTGTCGTTTTTTAAAGTTTGGAGATGCGATGCTTATGTGAAAAAGCTTCAACCTGATAAGCTCGAACCCAAAGCGGAGAAGTGCGTCTTCATAGGATACCCTAAAGAAACAATCGGGTACACCTTCTACCACAGATCCGAAGGCAAGGTCTTTGTTGCCAAGAATGGGTCCTTTCTAGAGAAGGAGTTTCTCTCGAAAGAAGTGAGTGGGAGGAAAGTAGAACTTGATGAGGTAATTGTACCTTCTCTCGAATTGGAAAGTAGCTCATCAGAGAAAACCGTTCCCGTGATGCCTACACCAATAAGAGAGGCAGATAATGGTGAAGATCATGAAACTTCAGATCAAGTTACCACTGAACCTCGTAGGTCAACCAGAGTACGTTCCGCACCAGAGTGGTACGGTAATCCTGTTCTGGAAGTCATGTTGTTAGACAACGACGAACCTACGAACTATGAAGAAGCTATGATGAGCCCAGATTCCGACAAATGGCTTGAGGCCATGAAATCTGAGATAGGATCCATGTATGAGAACAAAGTATGGACTTTGGTGGACATGCCCGATGCTCGGCAAGCCATTGAGAATAAATGGATTTTTTAGAGGAAGACAAACGCTGATGGTAATATCACTGTCTACAAAGCTCGACTTGTCGCGAAAGGTTTTCGACAAGTTCAAGGGGTTGACTACGATGAGACTTTTCACCCGTAGCGATGCTTAAGTCTGTCCGAATCATGTTAGCAATTGCCGCATTTTATGATCTGGCAAATGGATGTCAAAACTGCATTCCTTAATGGTTTTCTCAAAGAAGAGTTGTGTATGATGCAACCAGAAGGTTTTGTCGATCCTAAGGGTGCTAACAAAGTGTGCAAGCTCCAGCGATCCATCTATGGACTGGTGCAAGCATCTCGGAGTTGGAATATACGCTTTGATGAGGTGATCAAAGCATATGGTTTTGTACAGACTTACGGTGAAGCCTGTATTTACAAGAAAGTGAGTGGGAGCTCTGTAGCATTTCTAATATTATATGTGGATGACATATTGTTGATTGGAAATGATATAGAATTTCTGGATGGCATAAAAGGATACTTGAATGAAAGACCTCGGTGAAGCTGCTTATATATTGGGCATCAAGATCTATAGAGATAGATCAAGACGCTTGATAAGACTTTCAATGAGTACATACCTTGACAAGATTTTGAAGGAGTTCAAAATGATTCAGTCAAAGAAGGAGTTCTTGCCTGTATTGTAAGGTTTAAAGTTGAGTAAGACTCAAAGCTCGACCACGACAGAAGATAGAGAGAGAATGAAAGTCATTCCCTATGCCTCAGCCATAGGTTCTATAATGTATGCCATGCTGTGAACCACACCTAATGTGTGCCTTGCCACGTGTCTGGCAAAGGGGGTACAAGAGTGATCCAGGAGTGGATCACTGGACAGCGGTCAAAATTATCCTTAGTAACTAAAGGACTAAGGAAATGTTTCTCGGTTATGGAGGTGATAAAGAGTTTGTCGTAAAGGGTTACGTCGATGCAAGCTTTGACACCAATCTGGATATCTCTGAGTAGCAAACCGGATACGTATAATGGAGCAGTCATTTGGAATAGCTCCAAGTAAAGCCTGATAGCAGCATCTACAGTATGACATAAGGATTTGCAAAGCACACATGGGTCTGAATATTGCAGACCCATTGACTAAAATTCCCTCTCACGAGCAAAACATGATCACACCTTAGAACTCTTTGAGTGTTAATCACATGGTGATGTGAACTAGATTATTGACTCTAGTGAACTCTTGGGTGTTAATCACATGGCGATGTGAACTAGATTATTGACTCTAGTGCAAGTGGGAGACTAATGGAAATATGCCCTAGAGGCAATAATAAAGTTGTTATTATTTTATATTTCCTTGTTCATGATAAAGGTTTATTATTCATGCTAGAATTGTATTGACCGGAAACTTAAATACATGTGTGAACACATAAACAAATACCGTGTCCCTAGTGAGCCTCTACTAGACTAGCTCGTTGATCAAAGATGGTTAAGGTTTCCTAACCATAGACATGAGTTGTCATTTGATAACGGGATCACATCATTAGGAGAATGATGCGATGGATAAGACCCATCTATTAGCTTAGCATATGATCATTCTGTTTATTGCTACTGCTTTCTTGAATGTCAAATACAGGTTCCTCCGACCATGAGATCATGCAACTCCCGGATACCGGAGGAATACCTTGTGTGCTATCAAACGTCACAACATAACTGGGTGATCATAAAGCTGCTCTACAGGTATCTCCGAAGGTGTCTGTTGAGTTGGCATGGATCGAGACTGGGATTTGTCACTCCGTGTTTCGGAGAGGTATCTCTGGGCCCTCTCGGTAATGCACATCATAAGAAGCTTGCAAGCAAAGTGACTAAGGAGTTAGTTACGGGATGATGTATTACGGAACGAGTAAAGAGACTTGCCGGTAACGAGATTGAACTAGGTATGGAGATACCGACGATCGAATCTCGAGCAAGTAACATACCGACGGACAAAGGGAATTACGTATGTTGTCATTGCGGTTCGACCGATAAGATCTTCGTGGAATATGTAGGAACCAATATGGGCATCCAGGTTCCGCTATTGATTATTGACCGGAGAGGCGTCTCGGTCATGTCTACATCATTCCCGAACCCGTAGGGTCCGCACGCTTAACGTTCGTTGACGATATAGTGTTATATGAGTTATGTGAATTGGTAACCGAATGTTGTTCGGAGTCCCGGATGAGATCCCGGACGTCACGAGGAGTCTCAGATTGGTCGAGAGGTAAAGATTTATATATGGGAAGTCATATTTTGGGTTCCGGAAAAAGGTGCAGTTTTTTCGGTATTGTACCGGGAAGCTTCCAGAAGGTTCCGGAGGATTCCGGAGGGGTCCGGAAGTCCACAAGTGGGTCCACCACGTCCCAAGGGCTGGCATGGGCTAAGGGGAGGCGCCCTGGCCTTATTGTGCCAGGCGCACCAAGTCCTCAAAAGCCCACGCAGCTAGGGAAGGAAAAAAGGAGAGTCCTAGTAGGAATAGGATTGGACTTTGGAGTCCAAGTCCACGTGGTACTGTTCACGTGGTACTATTCACGTGGTACTGTTCATGTGGCACTATTCCTTCTACTCCAAGCCCCTACACATATATAAATAGAGGAGAGGGGGCGCCCCAAACAAGCCACAACATTGTCTTAGCCGTGTGCGGCGCCCCCCTCCACAGTTCCGTCCATCGGTCATATTTTCTCAGTACTTGGGCGAAGCCCTGCAGAGATAGCATCACCATCACCGTCACCACGCCGTCGTGCTGCCGGAACTCATCCACTACCTCACCGTCTTGCTGGATCAAGAAGTCGAGGACGTCACCGAGCTGAACGTGTGTTGAACGCGGAGGTGCCGTACGTTCGGTGCTCGATCGGTTGGATCGTGAAGTTGTTCGACGACATCAACCGCTTTGTTCTAACGCTTCCGCTTACGGTCTACGAGGGTACGTAGACACACTCCCCCTCTCGTAGCTATGCATCTCCATGGATAGATCTTGTGTGTGCGTAGAAATTTTTTGTTTTCCATGCAACGTTCCCCAACAGTGGCATCATGAGCCAGGTCTATGCGTAGATGATATGCACGAGTAGAACACAAAGAGTTGTGGGCGGTGATCGTCATACTGCTTACCACCAACGTCTTATTTTGATTCGGCGGTATTGTAAGATGAAGCGGCCCGGACCAACCTTACATGTCCACGTACATGAGACCGGTTCCACCGACAGACATGCAACTTGTTTTGCATAAAGGTGGCTGGCGGGTGTCTGTTTCTCCTACTTTAGTTGAATCAAATTTGACTGCAGCCGGTCCTTGTTGAAGGTTAAAACAGAAAACTTGATAAATCACCGTTGTGGTTTTGTGCCGTAGCTAAGAACAGTTCTTGCTAGAAGCCCTAGCAGCCACGTAAAACTTGCAACAACAAAGTAGAGGACGTCTAACTTGTTTTTGCAGGGTATGCTGTGATGTGATATGGTCAAGACATGATGTGATATACGTTGTTTTATGAAATGATCATGTTTTGGTTGTCTCTTTATTGTATGAAATGCAAGCGCCATGTAATTGCTTTACTTTATCGCTATGCGTTAGCAATAGTTGTAGAAGCAATACTTGGGGAGATGACCACGACGCAATGATGGAGATCAAGGTGTCGAGCCGGTGACGATGGAGATCATGATGATGCTTTGGAGATGGAGATCAAAAGCACAAGATGATGATGGCCATATCATGTCACATATTTTGATTGCATGTGATGTTTATCCTTTATGCATCTTATTTTGCTTAGAACGACGGTAGCATTATAAGATGATCCCTTCACTAAATTTCAAGATAAAAATGTTCTCCCCGAGTATGCACCATTGCTAAAGTTCGTCGTTTCGAAGCACCTCGTGATGATCGGGTGTGATAGATTCTACGTTCACATACAACGGGTGTAAGCCAATTTTACACAAGCAGAATACTTGGGTTAAACTTGACGAGCCTAGCATGTACAGACATGGTCTCGGAACACTGGAGACCGAAAGTTCGAACATGAGTCATATAGTAGATATGATCAACATGGAGATGTTCACCATTGATGACTATCCCATCTCACGTGATGATCGGACATGGGCTAGTTGATTTGGATCATCTATCACTTAGTTAACTTGAGGGATGTTAATTTAAGTGGGATTTCATTAGTAACTTGATTAATTGAACTTAATTTATCATGAACTTAGTCCTGATAGTCTTTGCAAATTATGTTGTAGATCAATAGCTCGCGTTGTAGCTCCCCTGTTTTTGATACGTTCCTAGAGAAAGCTTAGTTGAAAGATGATGGTAGCAATTACACGGACTGGGTCCGTAACTTGAGGATTATCCTCATTGCTGCACAGAAGGATTATGTCCTTGATGCACCGCTAGGTGATGGACCTACTACAGGAGCTGCTGCAGACGGTGTGAACGCCTGGCAGGCTCGATCTGATGACTACTCGATAGTTCAGTGTGCCATGCTCTACGGCTTAGAACCGGGACTACAAAAGCGTTTTGAACGCCATGGAGCATATGAGATGTTCCAGGAGCTAAAATTGATATTTCAAGCAAATGCCCGGGTTGAGAGATATGAAGTCTCCAACAAGTTCTTCAGCTGTAAGATGGAGGAGAACAGTTCTGTCAGTGAACGCATACTCAGAATGTCTGGATACCACAACCACTTGACTCAGCTGGGAATTGATCTTCCAGTTGAGAGTGTTATTGACAGAGTTCTTCAGTCACTGCCACCAAGCTATAAAGGCTTCGTGATGAACTATAATATGCAAGGGATGGAGAAGACAATTCCCAAGCTCTTCGCGATGCTGAAATCGGCGGAGGTAGAAATCAAGAAGGAGCATCAGGTGTTGATGGTTAACAAGACCACTAGTTTCAAGAAAAAGGGCAAGGGAAAGAAGGTGAACTTCAAGAAGAACGGCAAGCAAGCTGCCGCTCCCACGAAGAAACCCAAAGTTGGACCCAAGCCTGAAATTGAGTGCTTCTACTGCAAAGGAACTGGTCACTAGAAGCGGAACCGCCCCAAGTATTTGGCGGATAAGAAGGATGGCAAAGTGAACAAAGGTATATTTGATATACATGTTATTGATATGTACCTCACTAGTGCTCGTAGCAACGTCTGGGTATTTGATACGGATTCAGTTGCTAATATTAGTAACTTGAAGCAGGAACTATAGAGTAACGGAGACTAGCTGAGGGCGAGGTGACGATATGTGTTGGAAGTGTCTCCAAGATTGATATGATCAATATCGACACGCTCGTAATACCTTCGGGATTAGTATTAAACCTAAATAATGGTTATTTGGTGCTTGCGTTGATCATAAAACATTATATCTGGATATTGTTTATTGCAAGACGGTTATTCATTTAAGTCAGAGAATAATGGTTATTCTGTTTATATGAATAATATCCCTCGTGATCATGCACCCTTGTGAATGGTTTATTCTTGTTGAATCTCGATCGTAGTGATACACATATTCATAATATTGATGCCAAAAGATGCAAAGTTGATAATGATAGTGCAACATACTTGTGGCACTGCCGTTTAGGTCATATTGGTGTAAAGCGCATGAAGAAACTCCATGCTGATGGACTTTTGGAATCTCTTGATTATGAATCATTTGATACTTGCGAACCATGCCTCATGGGCAAGATGACTAAAACTCCGTTCTCTGGAACAATGGAGTGAGCTACTGATTTGTTGGAAATAATACATACCGATGTATGCGGTCCGATGAATGTTGAAGCACGCGGCGGGTATCGTTATTTTCTAACCTTCACAGATGATTTGAGTAGGTATGGGTATATCTACTTAATGAAACACAAGTCTGAAACATTTGAAAAGTTCAAAGAATTTCAGAGTGAAGTAGAGAATCATCGTAACAAGAAAATAAAGTTTCTACGATCCGATCGCGGAGGTGAATATTTGAGTTACGAGTTTGGCCTTCATTTAAGAAAATGTGGAATTGTTTCACAACTCACGCCACCTGGAACACCACAATGTAATGGTGTGTCTGAACGTCGTAACCGTACTTTATTGGATATGGTGCATTCTACGATGTCTCTTACCGATTTGCCACTATCGTTTTGGGGTTATGCATTAGAGACAGCTGCATTCACGTTAAATAGGGCAACGTCTAAATCCGTTGAGACGACACCGTATGAACTGTGGTTTGGCAAGAAACCTAAGCTGTCGTTTTTTTAAGTTTGGAGATGCGATGCTTATGTGAAAAAGCTTCAACCTGATAAGCTCGAACCCAAAGCGGAGAAGTGCGTCTTCATAGGATACCCTAAAAAAACAATTGGGTACACCTTCTACAAAAAACAATAGAGATAGATCAATACGCTTGATAAGACTTTCAATGAGTACATACCTTGACAAGATTTTGAAGGAGTTCAAAATGGATCAGTCAAAGAAGGAGTTCTTGCCTGTATTATAAGGTGTAAAGTTGAGTAAGACTCAAAGCTCGACCACGACAGAAGATAGAGAGAGAATGAAAGTCATTCCCTATGCCTCAGCCATAGGTTCTATAATGTATGCCATGCTGTGTACCACACCTAATGTGTGCCTTGCCACGTGTCTGGCAAAGGGGGTACAAGAGTGATCCAGGAGTGGATCACTGGACAGCGGTCAAAATTATCCTTAGTAACTAAAGGACTAAGGAAATATTTCTCGATTATGGAGGTGATAAAGAGTTCGTCGTAAAGGGTTACGTCGATGCAAGCTTTGATACCAATCTGGATATCTCTGAGTAGCAAACCGGATACGTATAATGGAGTAGTCATTTGGAATAGCTCCAAGTAAAGCGTGATAGCAGCATCTACAGTATGACATAAGGATTTGCAAAGCACACATGGGTCTGAATATTGCAGACCCATTGACTAAAATTCTCTCTCACAAGCAAAACATGATCACACCTTAGAACTCTTTGAGTGTTAATCACATGGTGATGTGAACTAGATTATTGACTCTAGTGAACTCTTGGGTGTTAATCACATGGCGATGTGAACTAGATTATTGACTCTAGTGCAAGTGGGAGACTAATGGAAATATGCCCTAGAGGCAATAATAAAGTTGTTACTATTTTATATTTCCTTGTTCATGATAAAGGTTTATTATTCATGCTAGAATTGTATTGACCGGAAACTTAAATACATGTGTGAATACATAAACAAATACCGTATCCCTAGTGAGCCTCTACTAGACTAGCTCGTTGATCAAAGATGGTTAAGGTTTCCTAACCATAGACATGAGTTGTCATTTGATAACGGGATCACATCATTAGGAGAATGATGTGATGGACAAGACCCATCTGTTAGCTTAGCATATGTTCATTCTGTTTATTGCTACTGCTTTCTTGAATGTCAAATACATGTTCCTCCGACCATGAGATCATGCAACTCCCAGATACCGGATGAATACCTTGTGTGCTATCAAACATCACAACGTAACTGGGTGATCATAAAGATGCTCTACAGGTATCTCCGAAGGTGTCTGTTGAGTTGGCATGGATCGAGACTGGGATTTATCACTCCGTGTTTCGGAGAGGTATCTCTGGGCCCTCTCGGTAATGCACATCATAAGAAGCTTGCAAGCAAAGTGACTAAGGAGTTAGTTACGGGATGATGTATTACGGAACGAGTAAAGAGACTTGCTGGTAACTAGATTGAACTAGGTATGGAGATACCGACGATCGAATCTCGGGCAAGTAACATACCGACGGACAAAGGGAATTACGTATGTTGTCATTGCGGTTCGACCGATAAGATCTTCGTGGAATATGTAGGAACCAATATGGGCATCCAGGTTCCGCTATTGATTATTGACCGGAGAGGCGTCTCGGTCCTGTCTACATCATTCCCGAACCCATAGGGTCCGCACGCTTAACGTTCGTTGACGATATAGTGTTATATGAGTTATGTGAATTGGTAACCGAATGTTGTTCGGAGTCCCGGATGAGATCCCGGACGTCACGAGGAGTCTCAGAATGGTCAAGAGGTAAAGATTTATATATGGGAGGTCATATTTTGGGTTCCGAAAAAAGGTGCAGTTTTTTCGGTATTGTACCGGGAAGCTTCCAGAAGGTTCCGGAGGATTCCGGAGGGGTCCGGAAGTCCACAAGTGGGTCCACCACGTCCCAAGGGCTGGCATGGGCTAAGGGGAGGTGCCCTGGCTTTATTGGGCCAGGCGCACCAAGTCCTCAAAAGCCCACGCAGCTAGGGAAGGAAAAAAGGAGAGTCCTAGTAGGAATAGGATTTGACTTTGGAGTCCAAGTCCACATGTGTACTATTCATGTGGTACTGTTCACGTGGTACTATTCACATGGTACTGTTCACGTGGCACTATTCCTTCTACTCCAAGCCCCTACACATATATAAATAGAGGAGAGGGGGCGCCCCAAACAAGCCACAACATTGTCTTAGCCGTGTGCGGCGCCCCCCTCCACAGTTCCGTCCATCGGTCATATTTTCGCAGTACTTGGGCGAAGCCCTGCAGAGATAGCATCACCATCACCGTCACCACGCCGTCGTGCTGCCGGAACTCATCCACTACCTCGCCGTCTTGCTGGATCAAGAAGTCAAGGACGTCACCGAGCTGAATGTGTGCTGAACGCGGAGGTGTCGTACGTTCGGTGCTCGGTCGGTTGGATCGTGAAGTTGTTCGACGACATCAACCGTGTTGTTCTAACGCTTCCGCTTACGGTCCACGAGGGTACGTAGACACACTCCCCCTCTCGTAGCTATGCATCTCCATGGATAGATCTTGCGTGTGCGTAGAAATTTTTTGTTTTCCATGCAACGTTCCCCAACACCACGATGGAGGGATCGTTGGTGATGTCGATGGCTTCGATTTCCCCCTCCCGGTGGGAAGTATCCCCGGCGGAATCACTCCGCCGGAGAGCAGAAGTGCTCCTGCCCAGGTTCCGCCTCTTGACGGCGGCGCTTTGTCCCGAAAGTCTTCTCTTCTTTTTTTTCTAGGGCAAAAGGCCTCATATAGCAGAAGGGGGGCACCGGAGGGCATCTGTGGTCCCCACAAGGCATCAGGGCGTGCCCTGGGGGGGTAGGCGCGCCCTGTTGCCTTGTGGGCAACAGGTGGCCCCCCCTTTGGTGGTTTTCCTTCCAAAAATCTTTATATATTCAATAAAAAATCTCCATGAAGGTTTAGGTCATTTGGAGCTCCGTAGAATACCTATCTTTGTTGTAGCTCTTTTTGGTCCAGAATTCCAACTACCGGTGATTTCCCTCTTCATGTAGATCTTGCAAATAAGAGAGAAAAGGCATTAGAATTGCATCATAAAGTGAAATAATGACCAAAAACATTATAAATAACAGTAGGAAAACATGATGCGAAATGGATGTATCAACTCCCCCAAGCTTAGACCTCGCTTGTCCTCAAGCGAAAGCCGAACTCTATAATCATGACCACATGTTTAAAGAGAGAGGTGTCGATAAAACAAAATATGGACATAGAAGCATCATGATCATTATTATAATAGCAATTATTCATCATATAAGTTATCATAATCAAGTAACAATTCATTCATGATATTGAAGTATGAAGCATAAACTTTCTTGAAAACAAACAAACTGTGTTCTTAGTCATTGAAACAATCACAATTCATCATATTTCCAGGAAGAGTCTATGTAAGATCTTTTGTTTTGGCAATTAATTTTCACATACTCAACTATCATATAGTATTCTATGATTGTTAACACTCAAGGCATATTTTTGGGACAAATGTTTCCGTCAGACACATAGGAAGATGGGGGTTTATTGTTTTCACCTCCCAACTCGTTTACCTCAAGGATAATGTCAACAATAATAATTCATGACTACCTACATCCAACTGGATATATGTGCCTGGATCCTTCCCCACCACATGGTGCTTGCCAAGTGGAGAATAGTTAAGTATGGAATGAGGGCGAATATTATTGACTCTTGCATGAAAGTAAAAGCTAAAAAGTAAAACATAGGCCCTTCGCAGAGGTTGTCATGCGCTTTTTCATTGGGATGTGCAAGTTGTTAATGTAAAGGAATGTCACTTTATATTGCCCCTTATGATAGCAACCTTTATTATGCAATCCGTCGCTTTTATTTCTTTACTATCACAAGTTCATACAAAGTTCATTTTCCCTTACAATAAAAGATCATACATATTTAGGAGCAATTTGTATTGCTTTTTGCACCGATGATAACTTACTTGAAGGATCTTATTCAATCCATAGGTAGATATAGTCGACTCTCATGAAAAGAAACTGGGTTTAAGGTGTTTTGGATGCACAAGTAGTATCTCTACTTAGTACGAAGTTTTGGCTAGCAAAAGATTATAAGCAAGCACCACATGTTAGAGGATCCATGACAATATAACTTCTGTGTGAATATAAGCAAACATAACTCATTGCGTTGTCTTCCTTGTCCAACATGAACTATTTGGCCAAACTGAAAATATTTGATGGGGGCTCACAATCATAAAAGATGTCCAAGAGAGTGTATTTGTATGTGAATCTACTCTTCCTTTATTCATCTTTCATGAATTGCATCAATAATCAATGCTATGTTTGTTAATCTCCAATAAATTTTATCAACTATACTTCTTCTACGTGAAGTCATTACTCCCCATGGGATTAGCATATGATCTTTTATTCTCTTTATTGCTAAGATTGAAAGAAGAAAGTAAAGTTCAAAACTCAAACTACTCTTTATTATATAACTCTCACACACGATTACATAGATAGATAGATCACGAAACAAGCACTCAAAACTAATTCATACTAATACTTTATTCTTCTAAATCACAAAATAACTAAGGATCAAACTAAGATAGATAATAATCATGAAAGTGATGGTGATATGATACCGGGGCACCTCCCCCAAGCTTGGAACAAGCTAAGGGTGGTGCCCATACCCGTGTACTCAAGTTTCCTTCTTCGGTGATGGTGGTGATAAAGTGGTAGGCTTGTCCTCCGGCTTCCAAGGCATGGGCTCCCCATCATAAAAGGATGAACGTGTTTCCAGGATCCTGAAATCTGTAGCTAGGCTCATCCTCTTAAATCTGGATTCATACTCACAGTTTTGACTTTGTAAGTCATAAATTTGTGCTTGAAGATGATCAATCCGGTCATGGAGCTTGAAGATGGCATCTTCGATCTCCTTGCTGTCCCACTTGGGCTCACGGATAAATTCCGTGATCATGGAGTGGTTGGCACTGAGACCACGCTCAACCATCCCTTGGCACTTGAAGATTTCCTGCTCCACTGCCTCAAGCCTGACCTTCTCGCTTCCCTCCTTCTTCGGTCCTTGAACGTCCCGAATGTGAAGCACCCCCTCACGCAACTCCATGGTTTGAGGGTGTTTCATCACCTCCAAAAGGTAGGGGTTCATGACTGATAACCCACAAGTATAGGGGAGCCTTTTTCGATAAGTAAGAGTGTCGAACCCAACGAGGAGCAAAAGGTAGAATTAATATTCCCTTCAAGTTCTATCGAACACCGATACAACTCTATGCACACTTAATGTTTGCTTTACCTAGAACAAGAATGGAACTACTTTGTAGGTGTAATAGGACAAGTTTGCAAGAAGAAAACTGGAAGTACTTAGCTAGATAATAAAAGTTAGTTTGTTTTAGTAGAGAGCTTTTTGTAACACAAAGAGAAAGATTGTCCATAGGCAATTGAATATGACATGTGTGATACTTATTATATGCAATGAGGGAGAGGCATATGCTAACATACTTTCCGTACTTGGATCACATGCACTTATGATTGGAACTCTAGCAAGCATCCGCAACTACTAAAGATCATTAAGGTAAAACCCAACCATAGCATTAAGTAACAAGTCCTCTTTACTCCCATACACAACAACCCCCTTACTCGGGTTTAAGCTTCTATCACTATCGCAACCCACTATAAGCGAATTATGAATGTATTGCAACACGCTACAGCGGTATTCCCACACGGTTGCGCGACATGGAGACTGATACGTCTCCAACGTATCTATAATTTTTGATTGTTCCATGCTGTTATATTATCAATCTTGGATGTTTTTATATACATTTACAACATTTATATATCATTTTTGGAGACTAACCTATTAACTTAGTGCCCAGTGCCAGTTGATGTTTTCTACACTGTTTTTGTTTTACACAAAATCAATACCAAACGAAGTCCAAATGCCACGAAACTTTTTGGAGATTTTTTCTGGACAAGATAAACACTAGAAGCTTCGGGAGAAGACCAGACGCCAGAGGAGGTGGCCACGAGCCACCAGGGCGCGCCTGGGGGGGCAGGCGCGCCCTGGTGCCTCGTGGGCCCACCCCAGCTCCGTTTGACCTAATTCCACCACTATAAATTCAGGAAAAATCAGAAACCCTTAGGGGAGTCCATGAAATACTTTTTCCGCCGCCGAAATTTTCTGTTCTCGAGAGATCCCATCTGGAGGCCTTCTCCGGTACTCCGCCGGAGGGGGAATCGATCACGGAGGGGCTCTACATCAACCTTGCTGCCCTTCCGATGATGCGTGAGTAGTTTACCACAGACCTTCGGGTCCATAGGCAGTAGCTAGATGGCTTCTTCTCTCTTTTTGATCTTCAATACAATGTTCTCCTCGATGTTCTTGGAGTTCTATCCGATGTAATCACTTTTTGCGGTGTGTTTGTTGGGATCCGATGAATTGTGAGTTTATGATCAGATTATCCATGAATATATTTGAGTCTTTGCTGCACTCTTTTATGCATGATTATTATAGCTTCATA
Organism: Elymus sibiricus; assembly: GCA_039707655.1. Taxonomy (NCBI): domain Eukaryota; kingdom Viridiplantae; phylum Streptophyta; class Magnoliopsida; order Poales; family Poaceae; genus Elymus; species Elymus sibiricus. The sequence goes on from CM077670.1 coordinate 136,345,793, forward strand.
TTTCTTCTCCAATCTATTGATTTGGTTTGGCCAACTAGATTGATTTATCTTGCCATGGGAAGAGGTGCTTTGTAATGGGTTCGATCTTGCGGTGCTCAATCCCAGTGACAGAAAGGGACATGACACGTATGTATCATTGCTATTAAGGGTAAAAAGATGGGGTTTATTCATATGTGAGTTTATCTTGTCTACATCATGTCATCGTTCTTAAGGTGTTACTCCGTTCTTTATGGACTTAATACACTAGATGCATGCTGGATAGCGGTCGATGTGTGGAGTAATAGTAGTAGATGCAGGCAGGAGTCGGTCTACTTGTCTCGGACGTGATGCCTATATACAGGATCATTGCCTTGGATATCGTCATGATTATTTGCTTTTCTATCAATTGCCCAACAGTAATTTGTCTACCCACCGTATGCTATTTTCTCAAGAGAAGCCTCTAGTGAAAACTATGGCCCCCGGGTCTATCTAAATCATATTACTAAAACCCTAAAAATATTGCTGCCATTTTCTTTTTCTTTTTTTTTATTTTCGTTTCAATCAATATATCTAAAACATATAATTTAATCTTGCAATTGACCGCCGAGGGATTGACAACCCCTCGTTTGCGTTGGGTGCAAGGATTTGTTGTTTGTGTGCAGGTGCTGCTAACGAGGTGTTGCGTGATTCTCCTACTGGTTCAATAACCTTGGTTTCGTAACTGAGGGAAATACTTATCTCTACTGTGCTGCATCATCCCTTCCTCTTCGGGGAAAATACCAACGCAAGCTACAAGTAGCAGGAAGAATTTCTGGCGCCGTTGCCGGGGAGACATCATCAACATCTATCAAGTACCTTCACATAAACTCTCATCTCCCTGCATTTATTTTATTTGCCTCTCGTTTTCATCTCCCCCACTTCTAAAAAGGTTTTACAAAAGCACAAAAATATTTTTTTGCTTGTTTGCTAGTTTGCTTGTGTTACCATGTGCCTTCTATTTGCTTGCATCTTCGCTTGCTAGAAATCTATTGATATGGATCCTCATCCACTTGCTAATCTTTTCAAAATATCCAATTATGATGAACCAATTGCTAGTGAGTTGAGTGCAATTGATTATCTCTATGAAGTTTTGCTTGAAAATCATGAACCGGAAAATTGTGATGAAGTGTTGAAAGAAGAAATTTATAAAGTGATTCATGATAGCTCCTTCAATGAAAAGCATGATTGCAATAATGTTATTATCAATTCTATTAATGTCAATTGTGCTAATAATATGCAAAACTACGAGCTTGGGGATGATAATTTTGTTATATCCACTACTTATTACAATGATCATGATTGGGGTGATAATGCTTGTTATGATCTTGAAAATTTATTTAAGCCTCATGATGAATATGCTATTGATAATAATGTTTGCAATAATATTGAAAGTGGGTTTGGAAGAGTGTTAACTCTAGGTAAAAATAATCCCACATATTTGGAGAGTGTTCAATCTTATGAAATTTTTGATAAAAGTGGGTTTGGAGAGGTCATGACTTTAGTTGATGTTAATCCCACTATTTTGGAAGACTATAAGAATTTTATGCATGTGGATCATTGTCGTGGGTACGACCATCTATGGGGCCATCCATCCCCTTGTGGTTCGGTAAGGGGGATCAACGTGCACAAAGAGCATGAACAATGGAAGACGCAAGAGATTTACCCAGGTTCGGGCTGCTAAGAAGCGTAAAACCCTACTCCTGCCTTTGGTGTATTGGGTGTGTGAGAGCAGAAGTACAAGGAGCGCTTCTCCCGGCAAGGTGCGGAGAGAGCTGCTATGCGAGGCGTGCTGGTGTTTGAAAAGGGGTCCGAATCCCTCTAACTGTTGCCTTGGCCCTCCTTTTATAGCTCAAGGGGTCACCACAGTGGCAAAACAGTAATTACATAATGATTAGATAGCGAACAGTGCTATCATACCTAACTCTGCCAGTTTAGGACAAAAGCATTAAATGCGCCGTTAGGTGTCATGTGAAGAGGTAGCCCCGGCAAGGTTTCTGCACCGCTTGCCCAGCTACCTCGTATTATTCTGACACGCTTCCTGGACGGGTGTCATTAAAAGCAAATCCTGTCCCAGTGTGCCGACACGTGCCCGACAAGCCTTACGAAACAGCCTGTGCGGTCGACACCTCACCCACTAGCGAACATCTGTGCGGTGAGGTGGAGCGCAGGAGGGCTGGCAAAAGCTTGCCGGTACGGAGCTTGCCGGGTCTTCACCTTGCCGGGTCGACACCTCACCCACTTGCAAGGAAAGTCTTCATCTTCGGTATTAGTTGAGTGCTATGTCTTGAGCTTCTTTCTGGTGGCTTCTGCGACTGGGCTCTGAATCTTGGTCTTGGCGGTTCCCGGCAAGGCTTGGCCGGCAAGGAGGCTGCTACTGTCTGTGCATAAGTCAGGGTATAAAATACCCATGTTTTATACACCGACAGGAGCCCCCGGGCCTGGGCCATACGTGCGTCCGAAGCATCGTTGGGCTAGGCCCAAACAATGCACAGACACGCGGCGGGGAACTGCCGTTGTAATTTTCGTCATGATGGTTATCCTGACGCACGTCCAATCCATGCATTAAATGCGGGTCGTGGGAACTTGGACTGTTGCGGTTATATTGTGGTAGTGCACCTATAAAAGAACGTGGCAGGGGTAAACAGTGAAGAGCCAGCCCCCCTCATGCCTTCCCCATAAAAAGGCAACCGCGAGGAGGCGCCGCTCATTCACCCCTGCTTTCCCCTGCTTCATCTTCTTCCTCACGCCAGAACCGCTTCCGCTGCCGTTGCCAGTGCTTCGCATCTCGACTCGACCACTTTCTTCTTCCTCAATCTCTGATGGTGCCCAAGAGAGCCGATGCGGCGGGGAAGAAGCCCGCCAAGCCGCTCGACCCCAAGGCAGAGGAGAAGAAGAAGGCGCTAGAAGAGCTGGAGAAGCGGCGGAGGGAGAATGTGATCTTCTCGCCGTGCTCTTTAGACGCCAACGAGCTGATCAAGAGGTACGCATACATGTGGGGGAGAGATACCAAGGACCACAAGGCGCCCGTAGTGCTTCCTGAAGGCGACAAAGATCCATCGGATTCATATCCGTTCTTCTACGCCTATGTCTACTACGGCTTGGTTCCCCCATTCTCGGATTTCTTCAGCACCATGATGTTCAGCTACGGGTTCAGGCTGCTAGATTTTACTCCGAATGCGATGACTTGCATGGCAGTCTTCGCCCATCTGTGCGAGAACTTCGTCAGAGTGGCCCCCAATGTGGATCTGTTCCGTCACTTTTCATCCCCCGGATCGAAGACAAATCACTCTCCGGCAGCGTGGCCTGGATCCCCAGGGCAAAAACCAAGGGCGAGTACCTTGCCGGGCAGCTCCACCTCAAGTCGGATGAGTGGAGGGCGGAGTGGTACTGGATCCAGGAGAAGGATTTTCCCCCGTTCTGCATACCGCGTACGACGAGGGTTGTGCACGGCAAGAATTGGAGCAGTATGGGTGCTACTGACGCCAAGCTTCGTCCGGCACTGAACAGGATCACCAGCCTCAAAGCCACCAATCTGACCATAGGGATGGTTGGCGCCGATTTCCTCCGGCGGCGCATAGCGCCGCTGCAGAAGAGGGAAAGATTCGCGTGGCAATACCAGAATGCCGCCGACGTCATGCGACTGTACCCTAGGACCGGCAACAACTTGTCGGTGATGGAACACGCCTGCCTCTGTGAACAGTTGTTCCGGAAGACTAGCACATTCCACTTGCCGGATAAGATTGTCCCGCTGCATATCAACTCCGCCAAGGATTCCATCCTGGCGGTGATGCCGGACTGCGACGCTCACGGAGTGAAAGCATACTGGGATCTGCCCACCTTGTAGCACGAGATGGAATGGGCCTCCAACCTGACGGAGAAAGCTTCCTGGAAGGAAACGGATCTCATCCGGGCCACCACTGAGGAAGAACTAGCGTACATCGCCAGCAAGGCCGCAGAGATCGCAAGGATGAGGTCGCCGAGGATGAGGTTGCCGGGACCGAGTTTGTCGGGTCCGAAGCTGCCGGGTCAGAAGCTGCCGGAGAGCCCGAAGAAGAGGAAGGCCCTCAAGCCCCGAAGAGGAGGCGCCGTCTTCGGAGGGCGGTCAGTCAAGAGCCGGTGCGTGCTTCCTCGCCGAGAGCTGGCCCCACGGTGAAGAAGACGACCACGAAGACCGGCCGCAAAGAAGAAGTATGCCGGCAATCGACCTGACATCCTCGAACTCAGCCCTCATCTCCCCAGCAGGAGGTGGTCGAGGAAGTTGAGTCCATCCAGCCGACGAGTTCGCCTCCCCCCGGATACTCGCACTTGTGGCTATGTGCCCTTATTTCACCTTTGTTCTTGCTTCGATCCATAACCCCGACCCCTCCCAAAGAGGGTGACTTTCTCGTGGAGGTAGCCAGTATCGCAAGGGACACCGCTGATGAAGCCGCCAAGGTTGCCATTGAAGAGGGCCTCGCACAAGTTGCCGAGGAGACCAGAATACTCCCCGAAGAGCCGAAGAGGTCCTCCGGCAACACGTCTGACCCCGCCAGGGTGGCTATGGAGAAGGCGCCTGTCAGCTCCGACGTGCTGACCCCTGGCAACCAACTAGCGGCGACAACCTTGCCGGCCTCGTCAAGCAGCTTGGCATTGGTTACTTCCCAGCACGGGTCCGGAGCCCCCAGTTCATCTGGCACTATGGGGCCGAATTTTGACGAAGAGATAGCCCGGATCCTGCTCCCTTTGGTCCAGAGAACCGACGAATCCACCGATATGGCCGACAACGCCGAAGATCTTGCCTTCATGGAAATTATGGCTGTCGGCTTCAAAGGCGTCCAGGAACGGTACGGTCGGAGGTGGGACAAGGTGAAGGAGGAATGCAAAGCCGTGGATCTGGTTGACCAGAAGCTGAGGGAAAAGGCGGACGAGCTGCGCACATGGTACAGTCAGCAGGCCCACGACCTCAATGCCGCCAAAGAGGAGGCGGCAATCCGTGACGACAAGCTGACAGAGCGCGAAATGCTGCTCAATGCCAAAGAGAAGGATCTTGCTGCACGGGAAGGAGCCCTTGCTGCCACTCTTCGCGGCAAGGATGATGAGATTGAAGCACTCCTTAAGCAGCGGACCCAAGAGCTGGAGGACGGGCACAAGAAATCCATCGAAGCCCAGGCCCTGGAGAACGCTGCCAAGCTCAAGGAGGCTACTGATAAGGCTGCTGTTGCTAACTCCGCCAAGGCAGAACTGGAGTCCCAGGTGGCCAAATTGAATGAAGATCTCGTCAGCAGCGGCAAGGAAATCGAGGCTCTCAAGGACGAAGCGCTGAAGGCAGCCCGCACTCTTGGGGACTTGCAAACGCAGTTGTCGTCCAAGAACCAAGATCTTGATGCCGCCGCCAAGACGATTGGAGATCTGAAATCCCAATTGGCCACCGTGGTATCAGCTTCAGAATCCGCCAAGGATAGGGAGAGGGTCTTGACGGAGAAGCTGGAGAAGGAAGAGGCCTTGAAGAAGGAGGCTGAGAACAACTATGCCCAGCTGCATGAGAACCTCTCCCTCTGGACCAGCAGGCTCGTCAATGCGGCCGAACGCATCAGCTCCCAGATCACCGTGATGGACATGAAGAGCTGGGGCTTCACCGTCAACGACAAGGAGGCCACCAGCGTCCGCCTGACCAAGTTCTTCGAGGGCCTTATCGACGCCTTGAAGACGTACCACGAGGACAGGTCTGCTTCGTTCGCCGATGAATCCCGGAAGTTTGCGCGCGAAATCGTGTATAGGGTGCTGCTCAAGATCGCTCATCGCAATCCCGGCCTCGATCTCTCCGGGGTCTTCAGGAGGCTGCCGGCGAGCACAGACATCACTGCTGCCGACAAGATCGCTGCTCCTCTCGCCGACAAGGTTCTCCAAATCCCCAGGGTCCAGGGTGACTGTCGGGATTGAATTTGTCGTTATATTCATCACTATGCTGCATGTAAAAGACACATCTGATCTTATATTAGTCCCGCACTGTTTCCGTGATGTAACATAACTTGTGTCGCTTGAATGTACGCGCGTCGTTCCCCTTGTTTTGTGTTGCCTTTGTATGATCGCATCCCTATGCTGTTCGGAAACTTGCCGGTGCGCACACTTGCCGTGAGCGCTTCGAGGAATGGCTCCTTAGCAGCTTACTGGAAGTGCCACTGCCGGCAAGGCTACTTGCCGGGACAGAACGCAGCTGCTAGGCTTGCTGAGCGAACTCGAGGCAAGCTAGAGCGCAGACCGGTCGCGACAAGGATCCTTTCGCGTGCAGGTTTCCCATACAAAGCACAGAATCGTTCAAGGGAAACCGCGAATGTAACAAGGAAAAAAATTCAAAGTTTTTCAACTTAGCTTTTCCTTGTGTCGTTTCTCTCGTTGCATGAGATGATTACTTGAACGTCATTAAAATGGTACCCCATCTCCACTCCCCCCGGGAAACTTGCGTGCGAGGGATCCTTTTGTCCTTTTTAAGAAAAAGAAAGAAGAGAAAAGAGTGGGTTGGGAACCTTGGCGGTTCATCAGTCATTCCATACAAATTAAAGTGTAAATCACAACATCATATGCATCCTCATATAAATGAATATGTACGAGGAGTTACGGAACACTTAGCTTTATTATGCACAGGATCTGTGTCTGGCTTTGTACAAAGGGTTACATGTCTTGCCGACAAAGCTTGTACAAAAGGGGTTGCCGGGAGGTGTCCCGGCAACTACGCCTTATGGGTAGAACTTGCGAAGATGCTCAATATTCCATGAGTTTTGCACTTGAATGCCATCTTTGGTCTCCAGTCGGACTGCGCCAGGTCTGGTGACTCGTACTACCCGGCCTTCCCACTTTGGCGACAACTTGTTTGATCCTTTGGTGGACTGAGCGCGCCGAAGAACAAGGTCGCCTTCCTCAAGGCTTCGGGCGTGCACTTTGTGGCTATGGTAGCGGCGCAAGGCTTGCTGGTAGCATGCAGCTCGCACAGCTGCCCGAAGACGATCTTCCTCAAGGAGCGTTGCGTCATCTTGCCGCAGCTACTCTTGCTCAGCTTCATCGTAAGCGAGCACTCGAGGTGACCCGTATATGAGTTCCGTGCGGAGCATCGCTTCTGCACCATAGATTAGGAAGAAGGGTGTTTGGCCAGTAGCTCGATTTGGTGTTGTTCTGAGTGACCAAAGAACCGCCGGCAACTCATCAATCCAGCGCCTTCCACACTTGCGTAGCTTGTCAAAAGTTCTTGTCTTGAGGCCACGCAGCACTTCAGCATTCATCCTCTCCACCTGGCCGTTGCTTCTCGGGTGAGCAACAGATGCAAAATAGATTTTGCTGCCAAGGTCTTGGATATATTGCATGAAGGTGCGACTCATGAATTGTGTGCCGTTGTCGGTGATGATTCTGTTAGGAACCCCGAAACGGCAAACTAATCCTTTGAAGAACTTGACGGCTGATTGTTCTGTCACCTTCCTCACTGGCTCCACCTCAGGCCACTTTGTGAACTTGTCGATGGCAACGTACAAGAACTCAAAGCCCCCGGCAGCACGGGGGAAGGGGCCCAAGATATCGAGCCCCCAGACCGAAAAAGGCCAGGAGAGAGGGATTGTTTGGAGAGCTTGAGCTGGCTGATGTATGTTCTTCAAATGGAACTGGCATGCTTCACACTTGGTTACTAGCTTAGTCGCATCCTGGAGGGCAGTGGGCCAATAGAAGCCTTGCCGGAAAGCTTTACCGGCAAGTGCTCTTGATCCTATGTGAGAGCCACATATGCCTCCGTGTATCTCCGCCAACAGCTTTAGTCCGTCTTCCCGGCAAATGCACCTCAATTTCACACCGTTTGGTCGCTTTCTGTATAGGATGCTATCCACAAACTGATACATACTTGACTGACGGGCCACTTTCTCAGCTTCTTCGTGCTCATCGGGAAGTTCTCCTGTTTGAAGGAGACGAACTATTTGTTGTGCCCATGCCGGAGCCTGTGGCTCGACGACAAGGACTAAAGGCATTTCTTCGGCCGTGGGAGCGCTTGCTTCGGCGGCAAGAACCTGGGGTTCTGCGTGAAGCCGCTGCTCACCGACAACCGTGTCGTTGTTCCCGCAACATCTTTGTTGGCGGCTTCTGGGAGCTCTGCCGGAAAGTATTTGCCGGTATTCAACTTCCTTCTCTTGCTGGCCTGCGTTGATGGAGCGACTGTTGGTTGATTCAAATGGATCACAAACGTTCCCGGTTCCACGGGAAGCTTTTGAGAGGCACACTTTGACAGGTTATCAGCAATGTTGTTTTCCGCACGAGGGACATGTTCTGTTTGTAACCCGTCAAAGTGTTCTTCCAATTTCCTCACTTCTTCCACGTATGCTTCCATTAACAGGCTCTGGTAATCTTATTTTACTTGCTTCACAACAAGCTGCGAGTCACCGCGGACGATCAATTTTTTGATACCAAGGTCCACTGCGATCCTTAGACCGGCAAGGAGTCCTTCGTACTCAGCAGTGTTGTTTGTTGCTTGCTCCCTGGGAAAGTGCATTTGAACCACATACTTGAGGTGTTCTCCGGTGGGTGCGACAAGCAGCACTCCGGCACCGGCGCCTTGCAGCGAGAAGGCACCGTCAAAGTACATGATCCATTCCTTTGCCGTTTCCTTGCCGGGTAGAGCTGTTTCTTGAATTTCTTCGTCTTGCGTTGGTGTCCATTCTGCAATGAACTCCGCCAAGGCTCTGCTCTGAATAGTTGAAGTCATCTCAAACTTGAGTGCAAAGCTTGACAATTCCAACGCCCACTCCACTATCCTGCCAGTTGCCTCTGGATTCCTCAAGATGCGTTGCAACGGAAAGCGGGTGATGACAGTGATTTCATGCGCTTGGAAGTAGTGACGCGGCTTTCTCGAGGCCATGAGAAGGCCGAAAAGCAACTTCTGCACCCCAGAGTATCTCGATCTAGCCCCCTGCAGAAGGGAACTGACGAAATACACTGGTCGCTGCACCACTTTCTTCTTCGGCACTGTTTGTTGATTACCTCCATTTGCTTGTGCTATTTCTGACTTGTCGGCACCATGATTTGCCGGAGAAGATTCTGGTTCATCGCTGGATGGGTTTGCCGCGGTTACTTCTTCGTCATCGGGTTCCCTCTGCACCACTAATGCAGCACTAGCCACTTGATTCGTTGCCGCTACGTATAGTAGCAACGGCTCTTGTGGTCTTGGCGCAACTAGTGTTGGCGCAGAGGAGAGGTATCTTTTCAAGTCCTGCAGTGCGGCCTCCGCTTCCGGAGTCCATTTCATCGGACCTGCCTTTTTCAAAATCTTGAAAAACAGCAGGGTGCGCTCAGCGGATCTTGAAATGAACCTACTCAAGGAAGCAACACTACCGGCAAGACGCCGCACATCTTAGATGCTTTTTGGTGCTTGAATTTGCTCAATTGCTTTGATCTTGTCGAGATTCGCTTCGATTCCTCGTTGAGATACAAAGAATCCGAGAAGCTTACCGGATGGAACGCCAAACACGCACTTCTCGGGATTGAGCTTCAAGTTGATTTTGCGCAAGTTTGCAAATGTTTCTTCCAAGTCTTGAATGAGGGTAGATTTGTCCTTGGTCTTGATTACTATATCATCCATGTACGCTTCCACATTCCTGTGCAGCTGGGGCTCAAAACCAATCTGGACTGCTCTTGCAAATGTCGAACCGGCACTCTTTAATCCGAAAGGCATGCGCACAAAGCAGTACGTGCCACATGGAGTAATGAATGCGGTTTTCTCCTCATCCTCCTTGGCCATGAAAATCTGATGGTATCCAGAACATGCATCAAGGAAAGAGAGCAAATCACAGCCAGAAGTGGAGTCTACAATTTGATCGATGCGCGGCAAAGGAAAAGGATCCTTTGGACAAGCCTTGTTAATATCGGTGTAGTCAATACACAGTTTCCACTTTCCGTTCGCTTTGCGCACCACAACTGGGTTTGCTAACCATGTGGGATGTAGTACACCTCTGACCCGGCCTGCTGCTTCAAGTTTCTTGATCTCTTCGGCAATAAACTATTGCCGTTCCAACGCTTGCTTCCGGACTTTTTGCTTGACGGGCCAAGCGTGGGGACAGACAGCAAGGTGGTACTCAATTACCTCCCTAGGAACACCGGGGATGTCAGATGGTTGCCATGCAAACACATCGACATTCGCCCGCAGGAAGGCAACGAGCGCGCTTTCCTATTTGTCGTCAAGGGTGGCACTGATGGTGAAGGTACCATCAGTGCCGTCCTCCCTCGCCAGTACCTTCTTGGTTGCCGGTGTAGTGGCTTTGGATTTCTTACTGACAGAGCACCCCAGCAAGTCTTCAACAGGCGCGCAGCACTCCGAAGAGGTGCACTTCCCGGAATCCTTGCTAGAGGTCTTGCCGAACTTTTTGCTTTTTTTCTTCTTGGTGGGAGCTGGCGCCTTGGCGGCTTCTGCTGCAACCGCATCTCTGTACATCTTGTCAACACAAATGACTACATCTTTCTTGTCGGGGTTGATTGAAATGACACCCATCGACCCTGGCATCTTCAACGTGTTGTAAGCATAGTGAGACGCTGCCATGAATTTTGCCAGGGCTGGGCGGCCAAGAATTCCATTGTACGGCAAGGGGATCTTGACAACGTCAAACACAATCTTTTCCGTTCTGTAGTTTAACTCCCCGCCAAACGTCACCGGTAACGTGATCTTTCCCTTGGGCTGGCTTCTTCCCGGGTTTACTCCTTGAAACGTGCCCGTTTTCCCGAGTTCCTCATCGGGGATCTGCAGCCTCTTGATAACTTCCGGAGAGATCAGATTCAGGTCAGCCCCACTGTCAACTAACATCTTCGTTACTTGAAGGTTGTGAATTGTTGGTGAAACCAATAACGGCAAACACCCGACCGCAGTTATGCGATCAGGGTGGTCCTCAGCATCGAAAATGATAGGCGTGTGTGACCACTTGAATGGCTTTTCAGAGCCCATTGCCGGTTCTGCCGCGTTAACCTCACGCGCCCACTGCTTAAGTTGGCGGTGAGAGGAGTGCAAAGATGCTCCTCCGTCAACGCACATGGCCTCGGTTGCCTTCTAGAATTCTTGTTCGCTGGTTTCATCGTCATCCTCTTCCTCACTTCCATCATCTTCTTCTTCCTTTTCGCGGCCTCTACCAGGCTTTTCTTTCTGCTGCTTGGCCTTGCCGCGGCGGCCTCCTCGACCACCACGACCCGTTTTGCCAGATCCATCGGCACCATCTTGACCCTTCTCTTTGTCGCGCTTCTCGTATTCGGCCTTCTGTTTCTCAACAAGGTGCTCGACTTGCCGGCACTCTTGGAGATCATGGCCTTTGGTGCGGTGAATCTTGTAGTATGGCCCATCAGACTTGCCGGCTTTCTCATTTGCCGCCGCCTCCTGGCAAGCGGCGCATACAGCAGCCTCCTTGCGGAGATCTCAGTCTTGGCATTCTTGGCAGACTCGGAGTTGCCGGAGCCTTCGACGGCCATAACAGTTTTACCCTTGCACTTTCTATTGCGCTTCCGACCGTTCTTCCTCAGGGTGGCAGCATCATCGTCCTCAGAATCTACTTCGGCACCAGCGTCCTCCCCGGGAAGCCTCCTTCCTTCCTCAGCAACTGCACACTTATCCGCCAACGAATAGAGCTCGTTGACGGTCTTGGGAAACTTGACATTCATTTTCTCCCGCATCCTTAGATTGCGCACATTCGTGTGAAAGGCAGCAATCATGGCTGCGTGGTGCACATCTGGAATATTACGGTGCACATAGCTGAACCTCTCGATGTACTTGCGTAAAGTTTCATCATCTCTTTGCGGGATCACTTGCAAGTCGCTGGGATGTCCAGGGGCTTTGTGGCCTCCGGTAAAGGCACCAACGAACTTGTTGCAGAGATCTGACCACGAAGAAATGGAGTTCTCCCGCAAGTTCATCAGCCAAGACCTCACGTTGGGTTTTAGTACCAACGGGAAGTAGTTGGCGAGGATTTTCTCATCTCTTCCCCCGGCAGCTTGCATGGCGATCTTGTAGATGCCCAGAAACTCTGCCGGGTTCAGCTTGCCGTCATACTTTTCCGGCACTTCTGGCTTGAAAGCTCGAACGGACGGCCATCGGACTTGCCGCAGCTCACGGGTGAAGGCGGGGCATCCAACCTCGTAAGTTAGATATCCGCCAACCCCTGGCACAGGCTCATCAACGATGGGGCCGTTGCACGCGTCGGATTGACGGCGCGCCTCCCGGGGCCGTTCGATGGTGGTGCGAACGTCTTCTGTCCGCCTGTCTCACAACACTTGCCGCTGATCTTGCCGTGCTCGTGGATCCGAAGAGGCGATCGACACCTCGTCGGGCTCGAAGGATCGTCGAGCTTGATGCGGTTGTTGGCGTTGTTGCTGCTGAGATTGTTGCCGCTGAGGTGATTGCACCGTTAGCGTAGTGCCCTCAACGCGGCCACCAACTGGGGTTTCTGGTGCCATTTGCAGACGCCGTGAGGGCTTCGCTTGCTGTGATTTACTGGCCTCGGCAAACCCAATCAAGCTTTCGATGGTAGCTCTCCACTCATCCATCTTCTCTGCCGCTGGAGGGAAGTTCAGCAGCATCTGGGCTCGCGCCATTGCTTCCGCTGCCGTGGCTGGCATGGCCGAAAGAGAAGAGCGCGACGTCGCTCTACTCCTGGCAGAGCCAGCAGGAGCGCCATCGCGGTCTTGCTGCTGCGGCACATGGTCGGCGGCGGGTCACCATGGCGGAGGCGGTGCCTGGGGATCCGGGATTTGGTCCACAGGAGTCTTGCCGTGAGGTCGCCGCCGCCCGAAGTCGTTGGCGCCGCTCGGAGCTGTGCCGCGCCCGTTGTACAAGGGGCGCGGCGTCTGTCCTGATGCTGCATTCTTAGACGCCGCCGTGGCGGGATCAAGGCTCGCACCGGCCCGGGCATTACCGCTCCGGTGGCTGCGTTCGTCGGCGCGGCGAGGAGGAGGAGGAGGAAGAGGTCGACTGTCCGCTCCGCCCGCGCCGTCGCGGCTCTGTTCGCCAGAGGATCGAGGAAGTCGACTGCCCCTAGCGTGCTTGTCTCCCGTGCCGACTGTGGTGGGCGTGGTGACTGCGCCGCCTGCGCTGGTCGTGCCAACCGTGGTATCCGCACCGCCCGCATTGGCCGCATTGGCCGCGCTGCCTGCGGATGCGTGCGGGGTGGCCGTCATCGTGATGCCCTTCTTCTTGGGCACCATCGACGACAAGGAAGTCGGTGAATACGATGAAGAAGACGCGCAATCCACTGATCAAGGTTCACACAAGCGACCTCCCCCTACCTGGCACGCCAAAGATGTCGTGGGTACGACCATCTATGGGGCCATCCAGCCCCTTGTGGTTCGGTAAGGGGGATCAACGTGCACAAAGAGCATGAACAATGGAAGACGCAAGAGATTTACCCAGGTTCGGGCCGCTGAGAAGCGTAAAACCCTACTCTTGCCTTTGGTGTATTGGGTGTGTGAGAGCACAAGTACAAGGAGCGCTTCTCCCGGCAAGGTGAGGAGAGAGCTGCTATGCGAGGCGTGCTGGTGTTTGAAAAGGGGTCCGAATCCCTCTAACTGTTGCCTTGGCCCTCCTTTTATAGCTCAAGGGGTCACCACAGTGGCAAAACAGTAATTACATAACGATTAGACAGCGAACAGTGCTATCATACCTAACTCTGCCAGTTTAGGACAAAAGCATTAAATGCGCCGTTAGGTGTCATGTGGAGAGGTAGCCCCGGCAAGGTTTCTGCACCGCTTGCCCAGCTACCTCGTATTATTCTGACAGGCCTCCTGGACGGGTGTCATTAAAGGCAAATCCTGTCCCAGTGTGCTGACACGTGCCCGACAAGCCTTACCAAACAGCCTGCGCGGTCGACACCTCACCCACTAGCGGACATCTGTGCGGTGAGGTGGAGCGCAGGAGGGCTGGCAAAAGCTTGCCGGTACGGAGCTTGCCAGGTCTTCACCTTGCCGGTTTAGCCTCGCTGGCAAGGAAAGTCTTCATCTTCGGTATTAGTTGAGTGCTGTGTCTTGAGCTTCTTTCTGGTGGCTTCTGCGACTGGGCTCTGAATCTTGGTCTTGGCGGTTCCCGGCAAGGCTTGGCCGGCAAGGAGGCTTCTACTGTCTGTGCATAAGTCAGGGTATAAAATACCCATGTTTTATACACCGACAATCATGGAGAGAAAATTTTATATGATAGCTATATTGTTGAATTTGATTATGATCCTACATGTAATTATTATGAGAGAGGAAAATATGGTTGTAGAAATTTTCATGTTACTAAATTACCTCTCGTTATGTTGAGATTGTCAATGTTTTATTCCTCTCCTTTGCATATGCTAGATATTTCTCGTCTTGATAATTTGTTTGCATATAAAATGCCTATGCATAGGAAGTATGTTAGACTTAAATGTGTTTGTCACATGTATTATGATGCTCTCTTTGTGCTTCAATTCTTATCTTTCATGTGAGCATCATTGAAATCTCAAAGCCTATCTTAATGGCTATAAAGAAAGAGCTTGTTGAGAGGCAACCCAATGAATAAAATAATTTTTTATTATTTGTTTCTATTATCGTGAGTTTTCACTTTCATGCTACTGTTATGAATGTGTTTATGTTTTTAATTAGTGTTTGTGCCAAGTAAAACCTTTAGGATGATTTGGAAGATAGTATAATTGATGTTGTTTGGAAAACAGAAAGTTTTGCGTCCAGTGCTGGAATTTGGGTTCTGTACTGGAGCGTCAGAAAAATCTGAAATTTGTATACAGTATTGGTATATGAATTTCCCACGTTGTCCTAATTTTTCAGAATATTTGGAGTTACAGAAGTATGGCTTTTAAATAGATTGCTACAGACTATTCTGTTTTTGATGCACCACTTGCTTGTTTTGATGAATCTATGGATTGTATCGGGGGGTATAAGCCGTGGTGAAGTTAGAGTACAGTAGGTATAATGCAAAAATAAAATATGAATGGGTTTGCAACAGTACTTAAAGTAGTGATTTATTTTGTTATGCTAATGGATCTCACGAAGGTTTTGTTGAGTTTTGTGTGATTGAAGTTTTCAAGTTTTGGGTGAGATCACGATGGATGAAGGAATAAGGAGTAGCAAAAGCCTAAGCTTGGGGATGCCCGAGGCACCCCAAGGTAATATTCAAGGAAGACTCAAGCGTCTAAGCTTGGGGATGCCCCGGAAGGCATCCCCACTTTGTTCTACCAACCATCGGTAATTTTACTTGGAGCTATATTTTTATTCGTCACATGATATGTGTTTTGCTTGGAGCGTCGTGTATTATATGAGTCTTTGCTTTGTTTGCTTTTTAGTTTGTGACAATCATCTTTGCTGAACACACCTATCTTGAGAGAGCCACACGTTTATCATCATTTGTTAGAATACTCTATGTGATTCACTTAAATTTTTTGAGCTAGGCAGTTGCTCTAGTGCTTCACTTAAATCTTTTTGAGCACGGTGGTGGCTATATTTTGAAGAAATGAATTCTCATGCTTCACTTTTATTATTTTGAGAATTGATAAGATTGAAATTTTGAAGAAATATTTGCACTCTCATGCTTCACTTAAATCTTTTTGAGAGTTGACAATAGTAACGGTAATTTGCACAAGATATGAATTTGGTTCCAAAGTGATGAATATTCAAGAGGGATATAATAAAAACTTTCATATAGATCATTGGATATGATAAGTGTGATTCCTTGAAATAGTTTTGCGATATGGAAATGATAATATGTGAGTCATGTTAGTGAGTAATTGTGATTTAGTAAGAATATTAGTGTTAAGGTTTGTGATTCCCTATGCATGCACATCAAGTCAATAGTTATGCAAAGAAATTATATCCTACTTATGGTGCATTATTCGGTGTTAGTTATGTTTAATGCATGTTTATGACCATTTTCGTTTTTTGGTTGGTTGCTTCTCAATCTATTTGCTAGCCTTCATTTGTACTAAGCGGAAATACTGCTTGTGCATCCAAAATCCTTAAACCCAAGTTGTGCCAAATGAGTCCACTATATCTACCTATATGCGGTATTTCAACGCCGTTCCAAGTAAATTTGCGTGTGCCAACTCTAATTTTCAAAATAATTTTTCTGTTTTGTGTGCCCGTAACGCTCATGAAGCGGCAGGGGGTGGCCATTATTTTCCATGCTAGGTGTGTTATTCTCATGATGAGTGTTTATTCACTTGTCATTGCACGAGAGGATGGTTGGTAATAGGGATGCCCAGTCCCACAATGAAATCAAAATTAATAACAACAAAATTCCTTGGAAAGTGTTGGTTTGGAGGGCACCCGTGGATACGGCTAGCCATGGATTGTGAAAGAATGGTGGAAAGGAAATAAACTTTACTTTCTATTTGGGAACCGCCTATGATGTGTCTAGCATGGAAAATAATGGGAATTCTCGGTCGTTTTCATTGACAGGAAAAGCATGCCTCTCAAAATATTTGTATCTCTTTAATTTCAGCTTTGAGCTCTGGCACATTTGACAAATCTCTGCTTCCCTCTGCGAAGGGCCTATCTATTTACTTTTATGCAATTTTTATTTTTACTTGAGTTTCCATCTTCTCTTATAAATCACCAACTAGAGAGCACTATTGTCATACTTTTGCATTGGATGTAGCTAATATTTGAGTGTGTTTCATGAATGGGTCAATGATTGAGCATAATGGGCTAGGGATAACTTTCTTTAGCGTTGATATTTTGAAAGACATGGTTGCTTGTGCATGCTTGAGTATTTATATCTTCATGTAAAATTATAGACTATTGCTTTGAATCATTCAAGTCCAATGTCCATGCTATAAAAGAAAAGAATATGTGATGAATATGATAGGCAGCATTCCACATCAAAAATTCTATTTTTATCATTTACCTACCCGAGGACGAGCAGGAATTAAGCTTGGGGATGCTGATACGTCTCCAACGTATCTATAATTTTTTATTGTTCCATGCTGTTATATTATCAATCTTGGATGTTTTTATATACATTTACAGCAATTATATATCATTTTTGGAGACTAACCTATCAACTTAGTGCCCAGTGCCAGTTGCTGATTTCTGCCCTATTTTTGTTTTACAGAAAATCAATACCAAACGAAGTCCAAATGCCACGAAACTTTTTGGAGATTTTTTTCTGGACAAGATAAACACTAGAAGCTTCGGGAGAAGACCAGACGCCAGAGGAGGTGGCCACGAGCCACCAGGGCGCGCCTGGGGGGGCAGGCGTGCCCTGGTGCCTCGTGGACCCACCCTAGCTCCGTTTGACCTAATTCCACCACTAGAAATTCAGGAAAAATCAGAAACCCTTAGTGGAGTCCACGAAATACTTTTTCCGCTGCCGCAAGTTTCTGTTCTCGAGAGATCCCATCTGGAGGCCTTCTCCGGTACTCCGCCGGAGGGGGAATCGATCACGGAGGGGCTCTACATCAACCTTGCTGCCCTTCCGATGATGCGTGAGTAGTTTACCATAGACCTTCGGGTCCATAGGCAGTAGCTAGATGGCTTCTTCTCTCTTTTTGATCTTCAATACAATGTTCTCCTCGATGTTCTTGGAGTTCTATCCGATGTAATCACTTTTTGCGGTGTGTTTGTTGGGATCCGATGAATTGTGAGTTTATGACCATATTATCCATGAATATATTTGAGTCTTTGCTGCACTCTTTTATGCATGATTATTATAGCTTCGTATTTCTTCTCCGATCTATTGATTTGGTTTGGCCAACTAGATTAATTTATCTTGCCATGGGAAGAGGTGCTTTATAATGGGTTCGATCTTGCGGTGCTCAATCCCAGTGACAGAAAGGGACATGACACGTATGTATCGTTGCTATTAAGGGTAAAAAGATGGGGTTTATTCATATGTGAGTTTATCTTGTCTACATCATGTCATCGTTCTTAAGGCGTTACTCCGTTCTTTATTGACTTAATACACTAGATGCATGCTGGATAGCGGTCGATGTGTGGAGTAATAGTAGTAGATGCAGGCAGGAGTCGGTCTATTTGTCTCGGATGTGATGCCTATATACATGATCATTGCCTTGGATATCATCATGATTATTTGCTTTTCTATCAATTGCCCAACAGTAATTTGTCTACCCACCGTATGCTATTTTCTCGAGAGAAGCCTCTAGTGAAAACTATGGCCCCCGGGTCTATCTAAATCATATTACTAAAACCCTAAAAATATTGCTGCCATTTTCTTTTCTTTTATTTTTTTTGTATTTTTGTTTCTATCTATCTATCTATCACATATAATTTAATCTTGCAATTGACCGCCGAGGAATTGACAACCCCTCGTTTGCGTTGGGTGCAAGGATTTGTTGTTTGTGTGCAGGTGCTGCTAACGAGGTGTTGCGTGATTCTCCTACTGGTTCGATAACCTTGGTTTCATAACTGAGGGAAATACTTATCTCTACTATGCTGCATCATCCCTTCCTCTTCAGGGAAAATACCAACGCAAGTTACAAGTAGCAGAGAGCACCATAGGACATCACCATATCAACATACAACTCATATCAATCACACCATACCACAATTAACCCTAGGACAAAAGAAATCTACTCAAACATCATAGGATGGCAACACATCATTGGATAATAATATGTGGCATAAAGCACCATGTTTAAGTAGAGATTACTGCAGGGAAAAGAAGGGTTACACCACTGCATAGAGGGGGGAGAGTTGGTGATGACGGCGGCGAAGTTGTTGGTGTAGATCGTCGTCATGATGGTTCCCCCGGCGGCACTCCAGCGCCACCGGGGGAGAGGGGGAGAGAGCCCCCCTCCTTCTTCTTCTTCCTTGGCCTCCCCCCTAGATGGGAGGAGGGTTTCCCCTCTGGTCCTTAGCTTCCATGGCTCCCAGAGTGCAGGAGCCCCTCCGAGATTGGATCTCTCTCTCTGTTTCTCTTCTGTTTCGCGTTCCTGTTTTCTGGCCCTTCACTGTTTCTTATATTCCCAAAGATCCGTAACTCTGATTGGGCTGAAATTTTGAGGGGATTTTTATCTGGAAATTATCTTTCTTGCAGCGAAAGAAGGGCCCCAGCAGACTTAAGGGGGAGCCACAAGCTTGCTTGGCACGCCCCTGGTTAGGGGGCACGCCGTGTGAGCTCGTGACTCTCTCAAGCATTATCTCGCGTTGATTGTTTTTCCCAAAAATCACATATATTCCAAAAAAAATCTCCATAAAATTTTATCGCGTTGGACTTTGTTTGATATGGATTTTCTGCGAAACGAAAAACATGCAACAAACAGGAATTGGCACTGGGCACTGGATCAATATGTTAGTCCAAGAAAATCATATAAATTGTTGCCAAAAGTATGTCAAAGTAGTAAAATATTGGCATGAAACAATCAAAAATTATAGATATGATGGAGACGTATCAGCATCCCCAAGCTTAATTCTTGCTCGTCGTCAAGTAGGTAAATGATAAAAGGATAATTTTTGATGTGGAATGCTACCTAACATAATCTTGATCGAATAATCTAATCATGGCAAGAATATTAGGATACGAATGATTCAAGGCAATAGTCTATCATTTGATATAAAAACATTAATACTCAGGCATACTAACAAACAATCATGCCCTTCAAATTAAAGAATGCTAAAGAACGCTATCCCTACAAAATCATATAGCTTAGCATGCTTAGTCTTCCTAGCATAAAGATATTAATCATGAACTTCCCCGATGACAAGCCGAGTAATCAAATCATACTTTTTCTTGCTTCAGCTTTTTCAACCTTCACGCAATATTTGAGCGTGAGTCAAGGACTTGGCACTTTGGATGGCAAAGGGAATGATTATGGGGGTTCAAGAGAAGACAAAAATTATAAGAAAGTCTCACATCAACACGGCTGATCGTTAGGCAATGGAGAGGCCTTACAATCGATGTTAACTAGATGATACCCCGCGCGTTGCTGCGGGAGTTTCTACCTTTCCTGAGCAGGTTATTTGGAAAATGTATATTGAATAAATGAAAAGGAAATGTGGCTTCAAATGTTGAACAAATACATCTGCATTTGAAATGTGATGTTAGGGTACCAATGGAATATTGATATTTACATTTGAAATGTTGGAACAAATGCTTTTTTGCACAAATATAAAAAAAATATTAGCTCTCACAATCATGGATTCCTCTCCTCAATAGTTTGGTTTGCTTCTAATAGCATTGAATTAATTCTAGTACACTTGGCTGGCCTATAGTGACCTCAAGTGAGACATCTGATCACATGAATGATTAAATTCTTGTAGCCATGTATTAACCACTATAAACAAAATGTACATAGGAATTAATTATGGCCATAAGATACTAATGGTAAAGCATCCAAAGAGGCCATGTTGTCAAGCAAGACATGAGCTGCCAATTGAGATATATATTCAAACATCCAAAGGCACCATGAATAACATACAACCATATAGCTCTTAAAATTGCTAAGGAAGTTGTACTGTACCAAAACAAAACTAAAAGACATTAAATATTTATAATGGAATGATAACTATTTCTGAAAGGCTTATAACTGTATATTATACCTTGGCTAGAAAATCTCCTACTCAGATGCTTTTATCTTTTCTATTTCTATGGAAATAGCAATTAGGAGCTGGGTTGTCCTTGTCATTCTTTATTCTTGAAAGAAACTAAAATGAAAAAAATAGGAAAAAATAATTGGGAAAAGTTGGAGAATGGAATCTTCATATTTACTCTGAATATTTTGGTTCATAACCACTCCATTAAGATTGATGATGCATAGAAGCTGCAAGATCTCCTAGTAAAGCGAGGCATGACGGTGAGATAACATTTACTTGCACAACTGGAATGAAAATTTTAAACATGAACTATGTAAGGTATAGCTTGTAGCGAGGGAAACAATCTGCAGGGCTCAGTAATTGGTCGACAATCTATAATGTAATCACTTTTCTAGTTTGATGTTGTGCATGACAAAATAAATTATGGAACTCCAGCCCTCCATGTGCCATAATCATCTATGTTTCATTGTTATGATGTACAAAATCAAATAGCGCAATTTAACAACAATCGGAAAGAACAATCAATAAACATGCATTGTTGGGATGGCAAATAATGCAAACATTTATTCATCTATGAACAAAATTGCAGAAGGCATGGCAAAAAAATAATTAGTGAATCATATAGGATAACCTCACGGTGAGTAGAATATGATAGTAGATCATTAGAAATAGTCCATTGAGATATCAGGAACGACCTAATATGAACCAGATGCCTTGAGATCAGAGGAAGGTACCAGCATGCCCAGGGAAATCCAAATTTATCTAGAGCACTATAACTTGTATGAGAGAAACATACATGAAGGGAGCAAATAAATTACACAGATATGTTAATTTGAGAGATATAAATATAATCAGGGATTAAGATAAATGGGTTAGTTACCTTTTCACATGTAGAGTCCTCGACACAATCCAAGATAGAAGTATCATCGTAACCTTGTATCACTTAACATACCAGTACATCTTCACAGTAAAACAAATATCACCACCATGGCTACACCATGGCCTGACCACATCCATTATCCTCTATATAATCAGAGGTTTCAGCAGGTTCTAAGGCGCTCGCAGTTTATTCTCACATGTACAGTACTTTTAATCAATAACTGAACCAGATGTGTCATCTTTAGGTATGTACTAAAACTTCAATCCCGACTTAAAGTTAACTACTGGAGCGATCCAAGAAATGAATCGATTGATGTAGGTTGAACAAATTATTTATCAAACAGGGTACTACTCATCAACTCGATGGTTCAAAATGGAACGATCCAAACTTACCAACAGCTAGAATGATCAGGACATGGCAGCTAGAATAATCAACTGTAATAGCTATGCATGATTTGGTAAGTCGGGATAACTATTCCAAAAACAATAGCATGAAGAGAGATAAGTAAAGTGAATCTAAACTAAAGGTCTAGAACTGAAGCATTCTATAGCAATCAAAGAATAACAATCTGAACGACAATTAAAGGAGGACAGGTTCTTACTTCTAGAGATTGGGAAATTAGCATTTGAGAGTACAACCACAAAAATGCCATTGCAGATAATAAATAAAAAGTCATGAAGAACTGCTAGATGGTTCCATCGATACACCGAAGACAGGGGTCAACAAAAATAAGGAGTGATCACTCCTCATGCTTATCTGTCGTAATTTCGGCAACTCTGAACAAAATGTATCTTGTTTCACATTACTATTCTTCAATGTTGAGGATATCGCTTATCGTTAGCGTCTCGGTCAGCCCAAGATTAGAGATTAATCGAAAATCGGCCGATTAATCGATTTTATCGGTCGACTATTAATCGGCCATTTTTTGCAAATCCCAAGTTCCCAACACTAAAATATGCTATATTCAACACCAAAAAAATATTGGACAGAAGTGTTACTTGATTCCTAGCCTCTGAATCCTCATATAATGACAAACAAAATAGGACAATAGTACATATTGCTTAACAAGGTCCACAAAACACAAATAAACATAGTTTTTGAAAAAAAATAGTGCTAGGAATAGGCTCGATTTATCAGTAGATTCTCGATAAATCACTTCCAGAGCGATAAATCGGCCCAAACGATAAACGGTGAAGATAAGGCATAATCTTATCGGTCACCCCAGGAGTAGCGATAAATCGGACGATAAATCGCTGAATCAAATGATTTTTTGAACAGTGCTATTCTTATATCCATGCAAGACTAATGAGAATGGACTGGGAAAAATATGTTCACCATCCTTCAGCTGTTGACCGATATGCTAAAGTAACTGCTGGCATAAACACATGAGAATGACTGAAAGGCAATTGCATAATCTGCGCAAAGGTAACCTGCAAACATTAAGATATTTCAATTATTTAGAGAGACATTCAGCACACATCAGTAATTATAAATAGAATATGTGTTGAGCGACAAAGAAGATTATGTATGACATACCACCAAAGGAGATTTGAGCATTTTTGCAAGATAATTTCTTCAGAAGTCTTCTTTAGCAATGAACGATACTGCAGTCCGTGCAAAATTAATGCAATCCCGCTAACAAAAATGGTGGAAGATGATTTTACCTGGATATAACATCGCTTTCTCAGAGGGATTCAGTTGAATGACTTACGCAAACTGGTAGAGAAAATTAGAATCGACTATATGTATATGGAGCCCCCCACTATATTTACCACACAGATCTACCCTATATGAATATTACTGAATTTTTGTTTATCTTCATATTACATGCAAAGCTCCGATGCAAAGCAATGTTCCTCCATATGTAGATGCAATAAGATGTACAACAACCATATCATGTCAAGTTTTAACATCTCAGACGCAATTTTACACAATTCTATAACTTGAAACTTTCCAAGAAAGAATAGCATAACCAAATAACACTACGATAGCAGAAGCATACAACATCACAACAACAAATACAGCCAATCCAAAACCAAGTTAAGGGAGAGGGATAAGGGGAAGAGATGCTCATGCTCTTCTTTCAGGTTGGGCTTGCGGGCGTTGATGGCGGCAGCGAGGAGGTGGGGAAGGCGATCAGACTCGACGGGCTCGATGTGCGACGGCAACTCCTCATGGCCCTTGTAGCATAGGAACACGCGGCACTCATGGAAGACCATCGTCCCGGCGTGCTCCTCCTTCCCAAGCTCCTACAACTGGAACCCAAACTCCTTCTCCAGATTGGGGGCCATGGCGGGAATAGCTGCGTCTGAAGCGTCCGAGGCCGTCGATGCTAGGAGGACCCAGAGCATAGCAATTGCGTGCGCATAGGCGGTTGCGCTTCTCGACGATCTGGGTGGGCAGCAATGGAACCGTGGCTCCGTCCAAGGAGAGGAGAGGGATTGGGAAAGGGAAAGTTGAACTCGAGAGGGAAGGGGAAGTTCTGTAACCGATTAAGCCGAGAAAATTGATGGGGACGGGCAGAGGTGTAGTGGATTTGGAGAAGGCAACGAGGCAGAAGGAAATCAAACAGTTGGTAGACTAAAAGTGAAACACACCGCATCGATAATGGAAGACGGAACATGCCCGCTTCAATTAATTACCGGAGTTTAATCACATGATTCCTGGAAAAAATGTTGAGGTGGCATGCTGCTCATGTGGTGAGGCTGCAAACTAAATGATGAGGTGGCATGATGATGATGTGGATAGTGTGCATGTTGAGAGAATTGATAGTAGTGGGGATCAACTTCTTAAGAATGTGAGATGTGAGGAGTAGGGATTACCATGCAACGGATGCACAAGAGCTATAAGTGTATGAAAGCTCCCTATGAAACTAAGTGGGTGTGCATCCAACTTGCTTGCTCATGAAGACCTCGGGCATTTGAGGAAGCCCGTCATCGGAATATACAAGCCAAGTTCTATAATGTAAAATTCCCACTAGTATATGAAAGTGACAACTCATGGAGACCCTCTATAAGAAGAATATGGTGCTACTTTGAAGCACAAGTATGGTAAAAGGATAGTATCATGCCCCTCTCTTTTTCTCTCTTTTTTTCTCTTTTTTTCTTTTTTTATGGGCTCTTTTTTGCCTCTTTTTTTTTAGAACAGTCTCATGGACCTCATCCCCACTTTTTCGAGGACTCATTAGTCTCCACCATTCTTTTCCTCATAGGGGCAATGCCCTAATAATGATGATCATCACACTTTTATTTACTTACGACTCGTTAAACTGAAAAAGATGACTACAAATGAATGCCTCTGGCAGTGTATCAGGATGTGCAATGATCTAGCATAGTGAAGATATCAAAAAAACGGACAAGCCATGAAAATATCATGCTAGCTATCTGACGATCATGTAAAGCAATATGACAGTGAATGCTCAAGTCATGTAAATGATGATGGTGGAAGGTGCATGGCAATATATCTCGGAATGGCTATGGAAATGCCATGATAGGTAGGTATGGTGGATGTTTTGAGGAAGGATATAATGGCACTTATGTGTGATAGAGCATATCATATCACAGGATTTGGATGCACCGGCGAAGTTTGCACCAAGTCTCGAGGTGAGAACGGGCAATGCACGGTACCGAAGAGGCTAGCAAAATATTGATAGGTGGAAGTTCTTCAGTCCAAGAACATCACATTAGTCATAAAGAACTCAAATACTTATTGCAAAAGTTTTATTAGCCCTCGAAGCAAAACATGACCTTTCATACCCCTAGGGGGAAAGATCGGGAGGAAAAGACCATCGCTCATCCCCGACCGCCACTCATAAGGTAGACACTCAATAATAAATCATGCTCAAACTTCATCGCAAAACTAGAGGCTATACGTGCATACTTTGGGAATCACAAACTTTAATATTGGTATTTTTACTAAACAACAATCATCCACTAGTACACCCACATATTACCATCTTAATATTGCAAAAATATTGCAAGGAATCAAACATATCATATTCAGTGATCTGCAAGTTTTATGCAGGATTTTATGACTAACCATGTGAATGACCAATTCCTGTTAACTCTCTAAATAGATATAAGTGAAGCATGAGAGTTTAATTCTTTCTACAAATGACTCAGCCAAACTCTATCAAATATAAGTGAAGCAAAAGAGCATTCTACAAATAACGGTGTTCCAATGTAGAGAAACGAGCATCCAAACTTCAAATGATATAAGTGAAGCACATGAAGCATTCTATAAATCCATACTCAAAAGATATAAGTGAAGTGCAAAGAGCATTCTATAAATCAACGAAGGACTATCCCATACCAGCATGGTGCATCACTAAAATAAAAATAAAAATCACATGACGCTCGAAGAATTTACGCATATCATGTGAACAAAACAAAAACCGAGACATGCCAATAGTTGTCGAAGAAGAAAGATGGAATGCCTTCCGGGGCATTCCCAAGCTTAGACGCTTGGGTCTCCTTGAATATTTACTTGGGGTGTCTTGACCAACCCCAAGCTTGAACCCTTGCCTCTCCTTATTCTTCTCATATCGATACCTCCTCGATCTTCGAACACTTCATTCACACAAAACTTAACCGAACTTTTTGCTAGAGGGGTTATTACATATAACATCAAATCCCATCATGTCTTGCTGTAACATTATTGTATAATTATAATCAACATTGCCCACTGTATGCTATCACAATTCTATGGCTCCCAAATCAATGGGGCTCAACAAGATTTCAAACATAAGCAAATAAAGAAACTATAACAGCAATCTGTGAAAACAGGACAGTCTGTAAAGATGCAGATGAAAAATATACTTATGCAACTCTAAAAATTATGAAACATTAGGACGTGATAAACAAGTTGCATAGTAGTACTGTGTAAAAATTTCAGAAACATTTGACGTTCCAGTAAAAAATGTAAATTCATGCACTACAGCCAAAGTTTCTGTTTTTGCACAGCACACACCAAACAAGCAATTTAAACACCCTAAAGGTAAATCTTGGCACATTATTTTTATAATACAATGGATTTGTACAAGGGGATAATTATTTTTGTGAGAAACTTCCATGAAAAATTCTACATTGTTTCCATGAGCATGAACACAAGTGTTCAAGGTAGACCCTCACTTCTTCAATGCATAACTTTCCAATCGCTTCTCTTTTTGAAAAAAAATTAGGTTCCCCTCTATATATATTTTTGTTTTTAAACTTTTTAAAAGCACACAACAGAATAAAATGACTCTCTAAAACTTCTGGGTTGTCTCCCAGGCAGCGCTTTCATTAAGTCCATTAAGCTAGGCATAACGTGCTCAAGTAATTGATCCACCCAGATCCCAAGGTATATCAAAGTAAGTTTTAATTAACAATGATTTGTAATTTAGTAGTGAGCATAAAGCAATATATATCACATAACAACGTAGTCTAACTCACTTCCTATGCATCGGTATGTCATAAAAGAACAATTCATGCATACATAGTAAAGGCCGATACATAGCATAAACAGTTGCTTACAATTTTATAGTATTGGAAACATAGAGAGGTGGAGATGTAGTTCCTCTCTCATAATAATTGCAAGTAGGAGCAGCAAGCACATGCATATTATATCCATCAAAATAATCATGTGTAACAAAAAAACGCAACCCATCAATATAATCCTTAATAAGAGCAAACTACTTCGATATAGTGTAGTTTGGAGAATTCAAAAAGATGATAGGACTATCATGTGTGGGTGCAATAGGAACAATTTTATTTTTAACATAAGGTACTATAGCAAGTTCATCTCCATAAGCATCATTCATATTGGCATCATGGCCATAAGCATAGCAAGCATCAAGTTCATCAAAAAGGGATATTTCAAACGAATCCAAGGGATCATAGCAATCATCCTTCGGTAAGCACGAAGGGAAATTAAACAATGTATGAGTTGAAGGGTTACTCTCATTAGAAGGTGGGCACGGGTAGCTAATCCACTCTTCCTCCTTTTGTTCTTCGCTCTCCTCCTCATCTTTTTCATCTAATGGGCTCACAGTTTCATCAATTTCCTCTTCCATAGTGGACTGCAAAATGTTAGTCTCTTCTTGGACAGCGGAGACTTTCTCAATAAATTCATCAATATCGGCATTGTATTCATAATTCTCATAGCAATATTTGAGTATAGCATAATTTTCAGATCTGTAAAGAGCATCATCACAATCTTCATACTTTTCAAACAAAGATTCAATTTCATAAGCACCCTTAAAAGCAACAAATTCTTCTATTTGTTCCACATCATAGTAATCATATACACCATTAGCATAAGAAGCCAAGGTTTCATTATCATTAAATTCACATTGAAAGGGAAGGTGTGGAGCCTTCACCCTTGAGCAACAAGTATAATCATGTCTTGAGCATAAATCCCAAACATACCAACACAACATTTTAATTTGCTCCCGTAAGTATTTCCCTTTTTGAGACAAGCTATAATCCCAAAAGTATTCCGGTTGATCCAAAGTGTCTCCCATTATCAAGTTGAATGGAGATTTATCAAGATTACCAAAGTAGTATTTAATGTTTTCCACATAACCAGCATTGAGGGTTTTAGGAGGTTCCCCATCTCCGTAAGTAGCAATTACAACTATTTTTTTTGGTGTTTCGTGTTTCATATCCATAACTAAAGATATAAAACAACTTAGAACATAAAATAAAAACTACTTAGTGATAAAGCCAACAAGTGCACACGAGAATATACACTCCACGATATTGCTTCGCGGCAACGGTGCCAGAAAAAGGTCTTGATAACCCACAAGTATAGGGGATCAATTGTAGCATTTTTTGATAAGTAAGAGTGTCCAACCCAACGAGGAGCTAAAGGTAGAATTAATATTCCCTTCAAGTTCTATCGACCACCGATACAACTCTACGCACACTTAACGTTCGTTTTACCTAGAACAAGAATGAAACTACTTTGTAGGTGTAATAGGATAAGTTTGCAAGAATAAAACTAGAAGTACTTAGCTAGATAATAAAAGTTAGTTTGTTTTAGTAGAGAGATTTTTGTAACACAAAGAGAAAGATTGTCCATAGGCAATTGAATATGACATGTATGATACTTATTATATGCAATGAGGGAGAGGCATACGCTAACATACTTTTCATACTTGGATCACATGCACTTATGATTGGAACTCTAGCAAGCATCCGCAACTACTAAATATCATTAAGGTAAAACCCAACCATAGCATTAAGTAATAAGTCCTCTTTACTCCCATACGCAACAACCCCTTACTCGGGTTTAAGCTTATGTCACTCTCGCAACCCACTATAAGAGAATTATGAACGTATTGCAACACCCTACAGCGGTAATCCCACACGCTTGCGCGACACGGAGGGCACCATAGGATAGCACCATATTAACATACAACTCATATCAATCACACCATACCACAATTAACCCTAGGACAAAAGAAATCTACTCAGACATCATAGGATGGCAACACATCATTGGATAATAATATGTGGCATAAAGCACCATGTTTAAGTAGAGCTTACAGCAGGGAAAAGAAGGTTTACACCACTGCATATAGGAGGAGAGAGTTGGTGATGACGGCGGTGAAGTTGTTGGTGTAGATCGCCGTCAAGATGGTTCCCCCAGCGGCACTCTGGCTCCACCGGGAGAGAGGGGGAGAGAGACCCCCTCCTTATTCTTCTTCCTTGGCCTCCACCCTAGATGGGAGGAGGGTTTCCCCTCTGGTCCTTAGCCGCCATGGCTCTCGGAGGGTAGGAGCCCCTCCGAGATTGGATCTCTCTCTCTCTCTCTCTCTCTCTCTCTCTCTCTCTCTCTGTTTCTCTTCTGTTTCACATTCCAGCTTTCTAGCCCTTCACCGTTTCTTATATTCCCGGAGATCCGTAACTCCGATTGGGCTGAAATTTTGAGGGGATTTTTATCTGAAAATTATTTTTCTTGCGGCGCGCCCCTGGGTAGGGGGCGCGCCGTGTGAGCTCATGACTCCCTCGAGTATTATCTCGTGTTGATTCTATTTCCCAAACATCACATATATTCCAAAAAAATCTCCGTAAAATTTTATCGCGTTTGGACTTCGTTTGATATGAATTTTTTGCGAAACAAAAAACATGCAACAAATAGGAACTGGCACTGGGCACTAGATCAATATGTTAGTCCAAGAAAATCATATAAATTTTTGCCAAAAGTATGTGGAAGTAGTAAAATATTGGCATGAAAAAATCAAAAATTATAAATCAAAAATATCAATGACCTTCTCGTAGAACTTGTCCTTAGACGAGCTTGAAGGCGACATGATGACCTGGATCTGTCAGAAAAATAGCCCGAAACAAGAACAAAGGAGAAACTTCCGATACGGTGGTAAAAAAAATCCGGGAGTATATATAATGAATTTTTATCTTGTGAAACAAGTATTCGGGAAGATAATAGAGTCGGGAAGGCACACGAGGCACCCACAAGGCATCATGGTGCACCCAGGGGGTAGGGCGCGCCCTATTGCCTTGTGGCCTCCTCGTGGGCCCCCTCGGCTGTTTCTTATTTTTACAATTTCTCTAATATTCCAAAATGGACATAAATTATTTTTATGGAATTTTTGGAGTCGGTTTACTTACCGTATCACATACCTACTCTTTTTCAGGATTCTGGAGCATTCCGGAAG
Organism: Elymus sibiricus; assembly: GCA_039707655.1. NCBI lineage: Eukaryota > Viridiplantae > Streptophyta > Magnoliopsida > Poales > Poaceae > Elymus > Elymus sibiricus. The sequence continues at coordinate 136,375,846 of CM077670.1, forward strand.
GCCTCTTTTAGATGTTCCTCCGGTGTAATTGTTTGAATAATATTGACTTCAACATTAATGGGCGTACCTGCAATATAATGTTTAATTCTTTTCCCATTAACCACCATCGGATTAGTGCCCTCGGCGTTATTAATCTTGATAGCTCCGGAATGATAAACTTCTTCGACAATGTATGGTCCTTCCCATTTGGAGACAAGTTTTCCTGCAAGAATCTAAAACGAGAATTGTATAATAGAACTTGATCACCGACTTTAAATTCTCGTTTTTGAATTCTTTTGTCATGCCATCTTTTAACCTTTTCTTTAAACAACTTGGCATTTTCATAAGCTTGTGTTCTCCACTCATCTAAAGAACTAATGTCAAACAACCTCTTTTCTCTGACAAGTTTGAAATCATAGTTGAGTTCTTTAATTGCCCAATAAGCTTTATGTTCTAATTCAAGAGGTAAATGACATGCTTTTCCATAGACCATTCTATATGGGGACATACCCATAGGATTTTGTAAGCTGTTCTATATGCCCACAATGCATCATCAAGTTTCTTAGACCAATTCTTCCGAGATCGGTTAATGGTCTTTTGCAAAATTAACTTTAATTCCCTATTGCTCAATTCAACTTGACCACTAGACTGAGGATGATAAGGTGATGCAATTCTATGGTTAACATCATATTTAGCTAAGATCTTATGGAATGCACCATGAATAAAATGTGAACCACCATCAGTCATTAAATATCTAGGGACTCCAAACCTTGGAAAGATTACTTCTTTAAGCATTTTAATAGATGTGTTATGATCAGCACTACTAGTTGGAATAGCTTCTACCCACTTAGTAACGTAATCAACATCGACTAGAATATGAGTACATCCATTAGATTTAGGAAAAGGTCCCATATAATCAAATCTCCAAACATCAAATGGTTCAATAATAAGTGAATAATTCATAGGCATTTCCTGACGTCTACCAATGTTACCAATTCTTTGACATTCATCACAAGAGAGGACAAACTTACGTGCATCCTTGAAGAGAGTAGGCCAATAAAAACCAGATTGTAATACCTTATGTGCAGTTCAGCCTCCCGCGTGGTGCCCTCCATATGCTTTGGAATGACACTTCCATAGGATTTGTTCTATTCATGCTCGGCTACACAACGCCTAATAACACCATATACTCCTTCTTTATATAAATGTGGGTCATCCCAAAAGTAATGTATTAAATAAAAGAAGAACTTTTTTTGTTGGTATGTGTAACTAGGTGGTATATATTTAGCAACAATGAAAGTAGCATAGTCTGCATACCAAGGTTTATTGCGTGAAGTAGAAGCATTTATAACAGCTAATTGTTCATCAGGAAAATTATCATCAATAGGAAGTGGGCCATCAAGAACATTTTCCAATCTAGACAAATTATCTGCTACAGGATTTTCAGCTCCTTTTCTATCAATAATATGCAAGTCAAATTCTTGTAGCAAAAGAACCCACCTAATCAATCTAGGTTTAGCATCTTTCTTTTCCATAAGATATTTAATAGCAGCATGATCAATGTGAATAGTAACTTTAGAGTCAACAATATAAGGTCTGAATTTATCACATGCAAACACTGCTAAAAATTCCTTCTCAGTAGTAGCATATTCTTTTGAGCACTGTCCAAGGTCTTACTAGCATAATGAATAACATTTAATTTCTTATCAACTCTTTGGCCTAGAACAGCACCAATAGCAAAATCACTAGCATCACACATAATTTCAAAGGGTAGGTTCCAATCAGGTGGTTGAACAATAGGTGCAGAAATTAAGGCTTTCTTAAGTATTTCAAAGGCTTCCACACAATCATCATCAAAAACAAATGGAACATCTTTTTGTAGGAGATTAGTGAGAGGTCTAGAAATTTTAGAGAAGTCCTTAATGAACCTCCTATAAAAACCAGCATGACCAAGGAAACTTCTTATACCTTTGATATCTTTAGGACATGGCATTTTTTTCAATTGCATCAACTTTAGCTTTGTGTACCTCAATACCTCTTTCAGAAATTTTATGACCAAGGACTATACCTTCATTCACCATAAAGTGGCACTTCTCCCAGTTCAAGACGAGATTTGTCTCCTCACATCTCTGCAAAACTCGGTCAAGGTTGCTCAAGCAATCATCAAAAGAAGTTCCGTAAACAGAAAAATCATCCATGAATACCTCAACAATCTTTTCACAAAAATCAGAGAATATAGCAGTCATACATCTTTGAAAGGTAGCAGGTGCATTGCATAAACCAAAAGGCATACGTCTATAGGCATAAGTTCCATAAGGACAAGTAAAGTAGTTTTCTCTTGATCTTCTTGTGAAACAGGTATTTGTGAAAAACCAGAATATCCATCTAGGAAGCAAAAATGTGTGTGCTTAGATAACCTTTCTAACATTTGATCAATGAAAGGTAAAGGGTAATGATCTTTTCTAGTAACTTTGTTTAACTTTCTAAAATCAATCACCATCCTATATCCGGTTACAATTCTTTGTGGGATAAGTTCATTTTTATCATTAGGAACAACAGTAATACCTCCTTTCTTAGGAACACAATAAACATGACTTACCCATCTACTATCAGCTATAGGATAAATTATACCTGCCTCTAGAAGCTTTAATATTTTAGTTCTTACCACATCCTTCATTTTAGGATTTAGATGACGTTGATGATCAACAACTAGCTTAGCGTCAGGCTCCATATTAATCTTGTGTCGACATAAAGTGGGACTAATGCCCTTAATATCATCAAGAGTATATCCAATTGCAGCACGATGCTTCTTTAAAGTTTTAAGTAATCTCTTTTCTTCGTGCACTGAAAGGTTAGCATTGATAATATTAGGATATATCTTCTTTTCATCAAGACGAGCATATTTCAATGTATCTGGGAGTTTCTTTAATTCAAACACAGGATCACCCTTAGGTGGGAGAGGGTCTCCCAAAGTTTCAACAGGCAAATTATGTTTAAGAATAGGTGCTTGCCTAAAGAATATCTCATCTATTTCATTTCTTTCATTCATATGCATATCATTTTCATGGTCTAGCAAATATTGTTCTAATGGATCGGTAGGAGGCACGGCAATAGAAGCAAGACCAATAATTTCATCCTTACTAAGCAATTCTTTATCATGAGGTTGTCTACGAAACTTGGAGAAGTTAAATTCATGAGATACATCACCAAATTTAACACTGACCTTCTCTTTAGCATAATCAATTTCAGAATTAACAGTATTCAAGAAAGGTCTACCAAATATAATAGGACAAAAATCATCTTGCGGTGATCCAAGAACTAGAAAATCAGTAGGGTATTTGATATTACCACACAAGACTTCAACATCTCTAACAATCCCAAGCGGTGAAATAGTATCTTTGTTTGCAAGCTTAATAGTGACATCAATATCTTCTATCTCAGCAGGTGCAATATCATGCATAACTTCTTGATATAAAGTAAATGGAATAGCACTTATGCTAGCACCCATATCACATAAACCATGGTAGCGATGATCTCCTACTTTAACTGAAACAACAGGCATGCCAACTACAGGTTTGCTCTTATCTATTTTATCTTGTTTTGTGTTAACTTGTTTAGCAATCCTAGTAGCTTCCTCACAGAAATAAATGACATGACCATCAACATTATCAACCAAGATATCTTTAACCATTGCAACATTAGGTTCCACTTTAATTTGTTCAGAGGGTTTAGGAGTTTTAACATTACTCTTATGGATTACAGTTGTAGCTTTAGCATGCTCATTTATCGTGACAGGGAAAGGGGGTTTCTCAATATAAGAAGTGGGTACAACTGGATTAACATTATAAGTAATTGTTTTAGTTTTAGCTATGACAGGTTCATCACAAATTTCTTCAATAGGTGGATGAAATTTAAACCACTTCTCCTTAGGGAGATCAACATGAGCAGAAAAAGATTCACAAAATTTAGCTACTATCTCAGAGTCAAGTCCATATTTTGCACTAAACTTATGAAAAGCATCAGTTTCTTTAAAGTTTTAACGCAATCAAACTCAAGATTTATATCTGACTCATTACCTTTGTCGATTTCCCAGTCTTCAGAGTTGTGTTTAGTTCTCTCAAGAAGATCCCATTTGAATTCAATAGTTCTATTCATGAAGGAACCAGTAGAAGAAGTATCTAGAATTGATCGATCATTATGAGAAAGCCGAGCATAAAAGTTTTGTAGAATCATTTCTCTTGAGAGCTCATGATTGGGGCATGTGAGCATCATATATTTAAGACTCCCCCAAGCTTGGCGATACTTTCTCCTTCACGAGGCCAAAAATTATATATATAATTCTGATCACGATGAACCAAGTGCATAGGATAGAATTTTTTATGGAATTCCAGCTTCAATCGGTTCCAGTCCCATGTTTTGATGTCATCCAATAGCCTATACCATATCAATGCCTTTCCCCACAAAGATAAAAGGAATACTTTCTTCTTAACTCCATCCTCGGATAAACCTGCAAGCTTAAACAATCCACAAATTTCATCAATATAGATTAGGTGCATATCAGGATGCATTGTTCCATCTCCTTACCAAATTCCACTTACCAAAGGCGCTTCACTCCCCGGAAACAGTGCCAGAAAAGAGTCTTGATGACCCCCAAGTATAGGGGATCAATCGTAGTCCTTTTGATAAGTAAGAGTGTTGAACCCAACGAGGAGCGGAAGGAAATGACAAGCTGTTTTCAGCAAGGTATTCTCTCCAAGTGCTGTAAATAGTAGTAACAGATAGTTTTGTAGCAAGGTGATTCGTAGCAAGTAACAAGTAACAATGGTGGCAAAGGTGCAGCAAGGTGGCCCAATCCTTTTTGTAGCAAAGGACAAGCCGAAAGTTCTTATAGTGATTAAAGTGTTCTCGAGGACACATGGGAATTCTCGTCTAGTCACGTTCATCATGTTTAGTTGATTCGCATTCACTACTTTGATAATTTGATATGTGGGTGGACCAATGCTAGGGTGCTATTCTTACTTGAACAAGCAACCCTCTTATGATTACCCCGTCTTGCAAGCATCTGCAACTACGAAAGAAGAATTAAGATAAATCTAACCATAGCATGAAACATAGATCCAAATCAGCCCCTTACGGAATAACGCATAAACTAGGGTTTAAGCTTCTGTCACTCTTGCAACCCATCATCTACTTATTACTCCCTGATGCTTTCCTCTAGGCCCAAATATGGTGAAGTGCCATGTAGTCGACGTTCACATGACACCACTAGAAGAAGAACAACATGCATATCATCAAAATATTGAACGAATACCAACTTCACATGATTACTTATAACAAGATTTCTCCCATGTCCTCAAGAACAAAAGTAACAACTTACAAATCATGTTCATGTTCAAGATCAGAGGTGTATTGAATATGATTAAGGATACATATAATCTTCCACCAAATAAACCAACTAGCATCAACTACAAGATGTAATCAACACTACTAGCAACCCACAGGTACCAATCTGAGGTTTTGAGACAAAGATTGAATACAAGAGACGAACTAGCTAGGGTTTGACAGGATATGGTGTTGGTGAAGATGTTGATGAAGATTGGTCCTCCCACGATGGAGGGATCGTTGGTGATGTTGATGGCTTCGATTTCCCCCTCCCGGAGGGAAGTATCCATAGCGGAATCGCTCCATCGAAGAGCAAAACTGCTCCTGCCCAGGTTCCGCCTCGAGACGGCAGCGCTTCATCCCGAAAGTATTCTCTTCTTTTTTTTTCTAGGGCAAAAGGCCTCATATAGCAGAAGGGGGGCACTGGAGGGCATCTGTGGCCCCTACAAGGCATCAGGGCGCGCCCAGGGGGTAGGTGTGCCTAGTTGCCTTGTGGGCAACAGGCGGCCCCCCTCTGGTGGTTTTTCCTTCCAAAAATCTTTATATATTCAATAAAAAATCTCCGTGAAGTTTCAGGTGATTCGGAGCTCCGTAGAATAGCTATCTCTGTTGTAGCTCTTTTTGGTCCAGAATTCCAGCTGCCGGTGATTTCCCTCTTCATGTAGATCTTGCAAATTAAGAGAGAAAAGGAATTAGAATTGCATCATAAAGTGAAATAATGACCAAAAACATTATCAATATAGTAGGAAAACATGATGTAAAATGGACATATCAGGATAAAAAAAACACAGATATCACACAACCGAAAATGGCATTATAGGTTCACCATTTCTAAAACATTAACAAAGAGTGTTCTCATGATTCACCACAAAACAAAAGCGACGGTACTAACCTATATAGGGTTCACACACACAAATCAAGTATTGAACAATATTACTTACTACACACAAGCAAGGTTGCACTAATTAAACTCTGCAGACTATTTCTTGCCATCGACCTATGGGATATGCCCCACAAGACTGACCAGGCCATGGACATCGTGAGAGATGTCTATCGGCACCATCACCATCTTGTCAACCTTGGAGAACCTAACAGTGTGGTCTTTCCATTCATAAATATGACGATGAAGAAAGGCCACAACAGATTTCTCGGGAAGCTTTACAAGAACCACAACCTTCGTAATCGAAGGGACAGCTACGAAATTGTTGTGGTGAAGTACACCCTTGAGAACACGCCTGACAATATTGCTACAGAAGAACACTTGTTCACGACATGCGGCTAAAAGGACATCGTAGCTGGATAGTTTAGTACTCCCCGTGCACACCCTCAGGTCTTCCAGTTCACACGGCATGACTTTGAGAACTTCATCTCCCCAGCCGTCCTGGTTCTAATTCATACATAAACCAATATTTTATTACTGCCTTGGTTCACAAGTATAAGATGATTTTTGATATTTTAATATAAGAATACATATACGCATAGAAATGAGTGAACAAAGACACTAAAACATGTCTACATCAGATACACAAAAAAGTTAGAACATCTTATATTTGTGAACAGAGGGAATGCTTACAATATCCATAACACTAGTTACTGAGGCTACTATATTCATTTGCAAGGCATGAGAGCTAAAATCTTGCATTTCCTACAGCTAGCTTTGATGTTCATAAAGTAGTTGAAAGTAATCTATAAGAAATCAGTGTTAAGTGCACAAATCATATGCATGTCAACCTCTCACATGTTTTGGTCAAAAGAGCCATTTAGAACCGTCATTTGGCACACAAAAATCACATGCAAGATCGTCCAGAAAGTTATACTACTACTACTACATGTACATTACACAAACCTCGCATATTAGCAAGCACTTTGCAAGTTAAATCAAAAAACATGATCAAGATCACCAAAAAGATCATCAACAAGAGATATTACCTTGATCGGCTTAATGATGGATCCCGAAGAGGGGGCCTTGGCCAAGGCGATGGCCTTGAGCTTGTCTGTGGGAGTCTCGGCGGGGTGCTTGCTCTTCTTCAGACTCTGAGCCTTGACGGTTTTGGCCAGAGCCATAGACATCACTTTGGCCGGTGCTCCAGCATCCATCAAGAAACTGTCAAATAGAAATTAAAGGAAAGAAAACCATAATCGCAAACCCAAAACAAGAACAGAGAGGGAGTTAGGATCGGTTGCGGGGTTGCAAAAGAAGATTGGAACGGAAGTATAGCAACACCATTGATGCACTCACCTTTCCTTCTTTGGGACAGAAGAACAATGGCAGAAGTGGGTCGGGGTTTTCTTGAAGAAATGAGGAACAAGATGAGCGAGAAGCGAGTTGGGGTTTTCTTGAAGAGAGGAAGATGACGGAGAAGAGTGAAATGATGGTTGCTTCGTCCGTCCAACTTACTGTTGGAAAGGTGGGGTTTTGTGATTTGATGACTCATTGGGCATTACTGCGGCGCTACGACCGGGGTGAGTCTACCGTGCAGTTGTGCACTCTAGTACGGAGTAATTTGGTGCATGGCAAGTGGACCCGGATGCTGGCTGTCCCACATCTCGGCGAAAGTGAGTAGCAAGGTTCCCGACAACCGTGGAGGAGGATCCACGCGATAAAGCGTCTCCACTATTTCTTAAAAACAATATTTTTTTATTACAGCAAGTGTTTCCACTCTTACGACGGAGGAGTACGAAACACGGCAGCCACTTGAACTTACACTACTAGTACTCCTACAAGGCATGTGCAGTGGTTCATACGGCAGTCTTATCTTGTTGCTAGTGTAGTAAGATATGACGATAAAAAATGATGTATAGTAAACTGATTATACCCACCCAAAGAAATGTAACTGATTATAAATAATGTGAACAGTACTCGGGCTAAAGTGCATGGAGAGTACGCTGCTGCAGTACTCGACCAAACAAAAAACCATTTGAAGCACGCCTCTATAGTGCATTGTGCTACAGTGACTGATCTGGACCGTTTGATTTTGATCCAACGGTCATGTTACGCCATGACATGCCCATGCAGAGGACGCCTAAACAGCACCGAAGTCCCTCTAATTCTCCATGCGCACGACGGTGGTGATGCAGGGTGCCACCGCCCACAGAGCCCGCTCCCGCTCGTCAAAGACGGCATCCAATGGAACAAATGGATTCCGGTGACGAAGCCCCGAGAGGATTTGCCCGGCAACGGCGACGGCCGCCCGCACCCCCTCCTTGTCCAGCGCCACCCCCGACCACCGCGCGGAGATGGTTTAGCTCCTCGGAGATATAGGTGAAGAATGAGACCAGGTCAGGAAGCCGCAACTCATTGAAGTCGATGGGGTGGTCGAACGGGTTTAGCCCGACGGCCCGCATGGTTGCGCTGGCACGACAGTGGGCATCGCGCAGCCGCAACACGTGTGTGGCAACATGGTCTAGCCAGCTTGCCATCACGGCAACCTGACCGCCTAGCGTATCTGCCGCTTTTTGCAACAACGCCGCCGATGCCTCAAGCATCTTTGGGGTGGGCTCCTGCCTCTTTTGAAGCTCCGTGAACTCCCGATCATAACGGAGGAGCATGTCACTCTTCTCTTCCCTGAGCTCACAGAGCTCCACGTCCTTGCCCAGAGCTTCACATCCTTGGCCTAGAGCTCCTCTGTCAGGCGCCTCACCTGAGACTCGGTGATCTGGTGCGCCGCCATGGAACCAGGTAGAAGCAATGGGGAAAGGAAGCAAAGGGGGCGAAACGACTGAAAGGCAATGCAATCTACAGGAAGGTGGAGGGAACCAGCGGAGGAGCAGCGAGAAGATCGGTAAATCTTTTGGTTTTCACCATGGGAAACCCCAGTCGATGCCTTTTCACATCAGGGAGCAGTGGGTTTTACTAGCGGAGTCATCATGACTAATTCCTACTGCACCCAAAGACCAAAGCAATGCAGCGGTGGATATTTTAATTTACCTACCGGCAAGGAGGGGAAAAATGCATGAAAAAACAAATGTGGCAGCAGCGATAGGAACCCGAGACGCTAGCTGATCCTTCGCCCTAGCCCAACTAGCTAGCCACCATGCTTCACATATGTACTCGGCGGGAAAGGTGGGGTTTTGTGATTTGATGGCTCATTACTTACTTCGGCGCTACGACCGAGGAGGACCCAGAAACTGCGCAGTAGGGCGTCCCACGTCTCAGCAACAAAGAAAATATGCATGCTACTACCACCGAGGAGGAGCCAGAAACCGCGCGGTAGGGTGTCCCACGTCTCAGCACGGAGGAAAATGTGCATGTAAAAATATATCAGACGTAGCTATGGTTCAAACTCGGGACCAAGCCAGTCGGTCGAAAACACCCCACCAGCCACACAGCTTCATCATGCTAATGTGGCACAGAGGATAGGTGTGGTTTGCTCCATCTCGACCAGCCACAAGGTCTCTTGTTCCTAGGCGATTCATCTATTTTCCAAGGATTTTTTTAGTTATAAATACACCACGGCTAGCTCACGCCGCTCTTCGTGTTGAGGCCTGTGCGTCTAAAGGTAGAAAGAGAGGAGAGAGAGATCGTAGACATGGGACCCGCTAGTAAGTGAGTCAAAGTTGAGGCACGTTCTGACGAGCCAGTCCCTCTACTATACTCAAGGTAATATAAAATCAAGTTATGCAAAAAAGCCAACAACAGTTGCTAATCAGTTGGCTTTCGACGTACACTTGTCTAGTCCAGGTTGCCGGTTCGAATCTCGTCCTTGTGGTTTTTTATTTGTAGGTCCAAATTTGTTCCATGACAAGTGGGACCCCCGTGTGTTGTTTCGAGCTTTCTGTGTACGAGGGATGTTTTGCAGAAACACTTTGCGCGGTTAGACAAGTTACGGCACTAGTTACACGTATTTTACAAGTTTAGGAACAAAAGTGACAGCGACGGAAAATATCAGGTGCTCCCCGCAGCATAGATGCTATGGTGATACGAGCTTCTACGTCGTTGGATCTGAGATCCAATGGCATGTGAGTATCTTTGTACTTATGCGCAATTCCCAAACTCTTTGAGGGCTTTTTTGCAAAAAAACATTCACACCACCTGGGAGCCGCTGGATCTCGGATCCAACGGCTCCTAGGAGCTCGTATCACCGTAGCATCTAAGGTGTGGGAGCACCCGGTATTCTCATGTACGAGAGAATATCATGTGCACCCCGCAGCTTAGACGCTACGGTGATACGAGCTTCTAGGCCGTTGGATCTGAGATCCAATGACATGTGCGTAGTCTTTGTACTTGTGCGCAATTTCAAAACTCTTTGAGGGCTATATTGCAAAAACATTCAGACCTCCTGCTGGGAGCCGTTGGATCTCCCGGGAGCTCGTATCAGCGTAGTACCTAAGGTGTGGGAGGACCTGATATTCTCCCGGATGAGAGAACATCAGGTGCTCCCGTAGCTTGGATGCTAGGGTGATATGAGGTTCGAGGCCATTCGATCTGAGATCCAATGGCATCTGAGTAGTCTTTGTACTCAGATCTAACGGCTCCCAAGAGCTCGTATCACCATATAGCATCTAAGGTGTGGAAGCACCTGATATTCTCCCGAGGGGGGGGGGACACAACCCATCGGTGTTTGGGGGGATGGGGGGCAAATGCTAAAAATATATATAATCTAAACCCTCCTAAAAAAGACCTTCACAATTTAATCTAAGGTTGGGGGGTTACCCCCAGACAATCTACATAGCTCCGCCTATGTGAGAGACGAAGAGGGGGCGTCTATGTGTGAGAGAGACGACGCAAGAAAGCGAGGTCAATCGAGACATACATAAAGAGAGAGATCGAGTGAGTGTAGGCTAGCGTACACTCGAATGTGAAAGACGATCTAGAGAGATATCGTGCGATGAAGCTTTAGTGAGGGCTGGAGGAGAGAGTTGCCGAGAGAGTGGCCTAGATATACTTTGTGTGTGTGTGCACGCGTGCGCGCGGCGGAGAGGGGGTTTTACATAGGCAATGTATGTGTCTAGAGGGATAGAGAGAGAGAGAGAGAGAGCTCGTCATGGAGGGCACAGAGGTTGTGTCTGAGAAATACATTTGTTGAGAGCGTGAGGGTGGGTGTGAGATAAATGGAGATTGAAATATGAAGAGAAAGAATAAGCGTGTGCCGGATACTAATAGCTCTATAAGCCGGTTAACAAAGAGACGAAGATCGATGGATAGAGGAAGTATGTGTGGTGAGGGGGGTCGATGGAGAGACCTAAACACAACATTTGAGTGTACATAGTAGTAGACTTAATATTCACGTTTCAGTTTAGTGTACATTGTAAAATTTGAATTGAGGACCATGCATGGCTTACGGGTTTTTTTTGAATTCGTGCCATACATGCATGGTTTGGAAAAGTAGATGCACTATACTGACTCGATTATTGTTGTATTTGTGTGTGTGTGGTCATATGGTTGAATACATACAAAGTTTTCTCACCACCATACCGTTCATCTTTTACATTTGAATTTGCATTCAAAAACTTAGTGTGGGTACCATGAAATGTGAAATCCACGTTGGGATCACTATATCACAAACTCACTCTAATTCAAGAACTCGTCATAAATCAATTACCATCCCTTTTGGAATGACCAATTATTTGCAAGGAAAATATGGGCATTGTAATACATATAGACTCATTCACCAATTTTAAAAAAAGATTCCTTCTGCATTCTCAAATGGTAGCACCCGACGGTGTACCAGCCATACCAGGCTCGTGTCGTGGTGGTGGCGTGGGTGGTACGCACATTAGCAAACCCCAACCAAAAGACACTCAATAAAAACTTCGCGCCTCCACTCGAGCCGAGCCTCCATGTTTCGAATCGAAATATCTGGCGGCCAGAATTCCAGCCTTGCAAAATTCCCCTTATGTCCCCGGTCCATAATGACTAGTACCCATGAACAATGGAGGGATGCTTTAGTAACTAGCCCACCTCACCTACCGTGTCGAGCACGTTCAAGTCTATCGGTCGCCGCTACCCAAGGTCACCCGTCAACTCCATTGCCTAGTATAGTAGGATGAGTATAGAATGGAGCATCGTTGGTTCGTGCCTACTAGAGTACTCTTTTGGATGATTCCCTTTTTCATGGCAAGAAACAAAAACAAGGTATGTCGGTGTCTAAGAACCAGACATTGGGTTGTCAGCTACAATCCTTTGAGAGTTTGGCCAGGGACTAAACGTGTCTAGCTTCCTAAGTCATGGATGATCGGAGGAGGAAGAACGATGAGTAGAACATACCGGAATACCCAGGTTCAGGCCACCGTGTCGGTGTAATACCCTACTCCTGCTCTGCTTTGTTATTTCACTAGTAGTTGGCTACAATATGTGTCTCTTGTTGTGAATTCAGTCCATGCCGTGAGGCCATGGTCCTCCCCTATTTATACAGCTCTCTAGGGGCCTCTTTATTGGTCGAATATAACATAGAGTAGGCTAGCTTAGCGTGTACTGATGCGGCATGGTCGCTCATGGCACGCTTGTACGCGAAGTGATGATGACTCCCGGGGTAGTGCTTTGCACCATGGATATCCAGCTGCTTCCCCCCTCGTACAGAGTGGGGAGCGTCAAGGTGTCGACCCTGTAGCAGCGTATGGAGCAGGTGAACTATCCTGTAGCCACTGTGGGTAATCTCACCCCAACGGGGGCCTTGTTGGAGCCCATGCATGCTTACTGGTCATTCGCTTCCCATTCCCCTGCTGACGCAGAAAGCAGGGAATGGCGAATGGGACGCAACTCAACCGCCTGACAACAGGTTTCCCGCCTTCTTAGCGGACCCAATAGCACACAGGTGCGGCTCCCTGGGGGGCTCCGCGAGGCACCTCCCGGGCTAGTCAGGCTCCTTCGTATCTTGAATCTTCCCCTGATGGCTCACGCCACGGTCGGCGGGGAACTGCGGGGCCTTCAGAGATTATTTCATGATGCATGTAATGATATTGTTTTGAATCCTGGTTTTTAAATTCCAGAAAATCCAAAACTCACCTAAAATTCATGAAACTGGGCATGGTCTCGTGATATGGCACAAATAGGCTATGGTAACTTTTTCGTCCAATTTGAGACAAGCTGCTTATGAAAAGTTGCACACATGAACAGCCAAAGTATTTTGGAACAAAGAGTTGTCACGTTAACACGAACGGTTTCACTATTCAAACCGTGGGCTTTAGACCAACGAGCCGCCATGCGTGCTGCTTCTCATAGGCAGGTGCCGTCGAGCAAGCGTGTGAGTCGACGGGAGGCGTGCGAGAAGGCCGCTATGCAGGCTCACCGGGAGGCAAGCCTTTGACCTCCCTCCGCCGCCCACCTTCATCCCAACTGCCCCCACTTTTAATGGCGCCCGCACCGTAGTTTAAATCACCGCCGCACTCCCCGCTCTCGCTACAATCTTCTCTCCGCCTCTCCGATTCTCCTATCGTCTGCCTCCAATGAGCCTGACCTCGCCGTACGCCATGGCGGATCACGATGGGCTGCCCCTAGTCTTCCAGTTTCCTGAGGAAGACCCCGAGCCAGAGTCGCAAGAACATAAGGAGCTTTCGGACAAGTTTGACATGGACATGCGGGAAGTCGCCGTGTCTGTCCCTGTGCCTGTTCCACCTCCCGTCCCCGCGCCTGCGCCAGCGCTCATCCCCGTGGCATTGATGGGCTGAGCGCCACACATTGTCACCCAGCTTGAATCCGCAGGGATCCAGGAGGTCCCTGCTGACTTGCACGCACCCGTGCACATGCCAGCGCATGTGCCTGCACTAGTGCTCGAGCCCATGCCCACGCCTGCGCCAGCGCCTACACTGACGCACGTGCCCGTGCCTATGCCCGTGCACACCAATGTCTCTGTCGCGCCGTCGCTAGCGCCTGTCCCCGCGCCGGTGCCGGTGCCCCCCTCAGCGGCATGGGTCACCGCCGTCGACCGCTTCCTTGCAGCACCGCTAGTCGCCACCTCCCGACGGTTGACTGGCTCCTGGAGACCGAAGTCCAGAACATTTTGGCCTTCCTTGAAGCTTGGGCTAACGTCCAGGAGTACGCCAACGCCGGCACAAGACGTCGCCGTCACCGCCGCGAGACGCCGCCGCCACCGCTGCAGTTAGTTTTATTCATTAAATATTTTAGTTTGATCGTAGTATGAATGTAAAGTCATAGTCAGACTGAATGAAATATACGGTTTGATCGATTGAGTGTTCTGCTAGAGTCCTATCAAATTAAATAAAAGAAGTCATCAAGCGACATGTATTCCTTTTCGTCACAAACATTTCATATTAATTACCTGCGTCATTTCCAAATACTAGTATTGATCACATATGTAGAGCGCGAGTTGGTTTCTTCACTAATATAACCCAACAGGTCCCTTGTTCGAGCACTAGGCGATACATCTATTTTTTCCATGCATTTTTTGCTAGTTAAATATAGCACGGGTGCCTGAACTTGTTTGTCACGGTCACTTTTGTTCCTAAACTTGTAAAATACTAGTACGTGAAACTGGTTCCTAACTTGTGAAAGCATCCAAATACAGTCGACGGCATCGGCTCCTGCCCCAGGTGGGGCACCATATTTACCGGCTCGTGCATTCTTTGTGTTTGCCCGTGCGTCTAAACGAAGAAGGGGAGGAGAGAGAGAGAGAGAGAGAGAGAGAGTAGACATGGAACCCTCCAGTAAGTGACTCAACGAAGAGGTAGTATGTGCTGACGAGCCGGTCCCACTAATCTACTGAAAGTAATATAAAAACTAGTTATCCATTAAAGATACAACAAACCTTGCTACTATGTTGGATATTGACGTGCGCCTGGATGGACCAGGTCGCCGATTCGATCCTCGTCCTTTTCATCTTTAATTTATATGGGTCCAAATTTGTTCCATGATAGGTGGGACCCTCGGTGTGTAGTTTGTAGCATTTTAATTTATGGGTCGAAATTTGTTCCATCACAGGTGGACCCCCGGTGTGTAGTTTGTAGCTTCTTTGTAATAATTAAAGAAAACATGAGAGTTTCTTTTTGCAAAAAGACCATGGTGCGACGGGGAAGGTGAGTAAGAGTGTGCGAGAGAGCGGTGGCGGAGCTAGAGGGAAATCATTTGGGGGAGGGGTGGGGCTGATACGTCTCCAACGTATCTATAATTTTTGATTGTTCCATGCTATTATATTATCAATCTCGGATGTTTTATATGCATTTATATGCTATTTTGTATCAATTTTTGGGACTAACCTATTAACCCAGTGCCTAGTGCCAGTTATTGTTTTCTGCTAATTTTTGGTTCTCCAGAAAATCAGTACCAAACGGAGTCCAAACGCTATGAAACTTTTTGATGATTTTTTTTTGGACATAAGAGATACTAGAAGCTTTGGGGGGAGACCAGACGGCAAACGAGGAGACGGCAAGGCAACAGGGCGCGCCTTGGGGGGGTAAGCGTGCCATGTTCCCTTCTGGGCCCCACATGGCTCCGTCTGACCTAATTCCACTTCTACAAATTCTCAAATATTGGTAAACCAACGGAGAGCCACCCGAAATAACTTTTCCGCCGCCGCAAGCTTCTGTTCTTCCGCGATCCCATCTGGAGGCCTTTTCCGGTACTCTGTCGGAGGGGGAATCGATCACGGAGGGCTTCTACATCAACCTTGCTGCCCTACCGATGATGTGTGAGTAGTTCACCACAGACCTACGTGTCCATAGCTAGTAGCTAGATGGCTTCTTCTCTCTCTTTGATCTTCAATACAATGTTCACCTCGATCTTCTTGGAGTTCTATTCGATGTAATCTTCTTTTGCGGTGTGTTTGTTGGGATCCTATGAATTGTGGGTTTATGATCTGAATATTCATGAGAAGTAATTGAGTCTTTTCTAAACTTTATTATGCATGATTATTATAGCTTTGTATTTCTCTCCGATCTATCTGTTTGGTTTGGCCAACTAGATTGATTTATCTTCAGTGGGAGAGGTGCTTTGTAATGGGTTCAATCTTGCGGTGCTCTATATCCCAGTGATAGAAGGGGACAAGACACGTACTTGTATTGTTGCCATTAAGGGCAAAATGATGGGGTTTATTCATATTAGTTGGGTTTACTTTGTCTACATCATGTCATCTTGCTTAAGGTGTTACTCCGTTTTAATTAACTTAATACCCTAGATGCATGCTGGATAGCGGTCGATGGGTGGAGTAATAGTAGTAGATGCAGGCAGGAGTCGGTCTACTTGTCTCGGATGTGATGCCTATATACATGATCATTGCCTTGAATATCGTCATAACTATGCGCTTTTCTATCAATTGCCCAACAGTAATTTGTCTACCCACCTTATGCTATGTGTTCGAGAGAGAAGCTTCTAGTGAAAACTATGGCCCCCGGGTCTATCTTAAATATAAAAAGAAAACTAAAATATACTTGCTGCAATTTATTTACTTCTATTTTGTTTTGCAATTTATCAATCTACCACTACAAGATTTAATCCTTGCAAGTAACGAGTTCAAGGGGAGTGACAACCCTCTTGCCCGCGTTGGGTGCAAGTATTTGCTTTTGTGTGTGCAGGTGTTGTTCACAAGGCTTTGCGTGATTCTCCTACAGGTTCAATAACCTTGGTTATCACTGAGGGAAATACTTATCTCTAATGTATTGCATCTTCTCTCCTCTTTGGGGAAAATCCCAACGCAGCTCACAAGTAGCAGGAAGAATTTCTGGCGCCGGTGCCGGGGAGACATCATCAAAACCTATCAAGTACCTTCACACAAACTATCATCTACTTGCTCTACTTTTTATTTGCCTTTGCCTCTCGTTTTCATCTCCCCCACTTCTCATAGAAAAAAAATACAAAAACACAAAAATATTTTTGCTTTGCTTGTTTGCTTGCTTTGCTATCATGTCTGAGTTTGAAAAGGGTAGTGATGTTCCCGCCACTAGTGCGGAACTTTTGATCATCAATCTTTACCTATGGATAATGAAAATATTAAAAGAAGTTTTGATGAAGTTGCTAAAGAAAAGTTAGATAACCTTGCCGATGATGATCCTGATAAAGAAGAGCCCACTATCATGCATACAAAAAAACTCTGTATAGGTAGTAGTAATGTTATTGGAAAAAGCATATTCAGGACTTCTTTACTTGTGCTGGCACGTTACCTATGTTAGGAGGGTCAATTCTTAATAAAACTTCTAGCCTTGTGGATTCCATATCTTTGCTTATAGTTGAATTTGAAAGACAATTCGTGCACATGCATCCTGCCATACAAAGGATACTTCTAGAGTTTTCAAATATTCATGATCCTTCTATTAAACGTGTTGTTACTATATTCCTAGCTTATGAATTTGGCCATATCATGAAGGAGGCCCAAGAAATATTTTCTTATTATAATATAAATAGTGGGTGTCCTCCTATAGAAGAAATTCTTTACAATCAAGAGGAAATGAGGAGATTACAATCTCCAGACTATGTTGTTTATAATGAGAATCTTAGGAAAAAGGTTCGCCCATCTATTTTACTTGACAAAATTTCTGAACATAATGATAATTTTGCTATACAAAATAATGGATTGGGGCTTGTGCTTGAGAAAAGGCTAAAAGAACATATTCAAAGAAACATGTACAATGAAGAGATAGTCATAACTTACAAAGGGCCAAAAGAGGAACCTCCTCCTCCTAAACTTGATATTATGGATCCTTACCCTATTAAATTTAGCCCTTTCGATTATTTTTGCTTACCTCTTAGGAAGCTTGCTACTGAAAGAAGGGAGTATGAGATGAGCATGGATGATCTCCCTTACTTCTGTTATAAAGCTTGAAACAATGCCTTACGCCTAGCTAGGGGCGTAAAACTATAGCGCTTGTTGGGTGGCAACCCAATATTTATCTTTATTGAAATTTTTATTTTTCTTGTGTCACACAATTTTAGCTACTGTTATTATTGTGTTTTTATCTTTTAATTAGTGTTTGTGCCAAGTAATGCCTTTGGGATGATTTGGATGATAGTATAATTGATGTTGTTTGAAAACAGAAAGCTTTCCGCCCAGTATTTGATTTTTAGTTCTGTACTGGAATGTCAGAAAAATCTGAAATGTTTACACAGTATTGGGATACAAATTTTTGTATGTTTTTCTAATTTTTCAGAATTTTTGGAGCTACAGAAGTATAGATAATATTCTGTCATTATGTACTATTCTGTTTTAGACAGATTCTGTTTTTATTGCATAGTGTGCTTGTTTTAATGAAACTATGGATTATATCAAGGGGTATAAGTCATGGAAGAATTAGTATACAGTAGGTATTATGTAATAATAATTATGAATGAGTTTATAACAGTACCTAAAGTAGATGATTGATTTATTGTACTAACGGATCTCACAAAGTTTCTGTTGAGTTTTGTGTGCTGAAGTTTTCAAGTTTTGGGTGAGATTACGATGGATGAAGGAATAAGGAGCGGAAAGACCCTAAGCTTGGGGATGCCCAAGGCACCCCAAGGTAATATTCAAGGAAGACCCAAGTTTCTAAGCTTGGGGATGCCCCGGATGGCATCCCCTCTTTCGTCTACAATCTATCGGTAACTTACTTGGAGCTATATTTTTATTCATCACATGATATGAGTTTTACTTGGAGCGTCTTGTGCCATAGTTTTCTTTTCTTTGTTTGATTTTTAGTTTGCCACAATCATCTTTTGCTGGACACACCTTTCGAGAGGGACACACATTTGTTCGTGATTTGTTAGAATACTCTATGTGCTTCACTTATATCTTTTAAGCTAGGCAGTTGCTCTAGTGCTTCACTTATATCTTTTAGAGCACGGCGGTGGTTATATTTTAAAGAAATAGTTGCACTCTCATGCTTCACTTAAATATTTTTGAGAGTCCAATAAATAGTAATGGCAATTTGCATGGGTTATAAGACTAGTCCATAAAGGATAGGTATTCAAGAGGGATATAATAAAAACTTTCATGTAGATCACTAAATATGAAACGTATGATTTAATGATATTGATGTCGTAATATGAAAGGATATTGGTTCATGATCATTGGTTAGTAGAAATATCGGTATTAAAGCTTGTTATTAACTTCTCAGCTAAGTGTTGGTCATGGCATGGTGGGGAGGTCTGAGCATTCTTAGGTCTGAAATGAAATCCTTGAGTGTTGTTATAATCGGGGGTGCGCGATGGTTAACTCCTACCAACCTCCTCCCTAGGGGCATGCGGGTAGTACTTTGCTTCGAGGGCTAATAGGCTTTGCAATAAGTATGTGAGTTCTTTATGACTAATGTGAGTCCATGGATTATACGCACTCTCACCCTTCCGCAATTTATTAGCCTCTTCGGTACCGTGCATTGCCCGATCTCACCTCGAGAGTTGGTGCAAACTTCGCCGGTGCATCCAAACCCCGTGATATGATACGCTCCATCACACATAAGCCTCCTTATATCTTCCTCAAAACAGCCACCATACCTACCTATTATGGCATTTCCATAGCCATTCCGAGATAAATTGCCATACAACTTCCACCGTTTCGTCATATGACTTGTGTTCATTGTCATATTGCTTTGCAGGATCATATAGCTGACATAGTATTTGTGGCTCAGCCACCGTTCATCATATTCATACATGTTACGCTAGATCATTGCACATCCTGGTACACTGCCAGAGACATTCATATAGAGTCATTCTGTATAGTTTTCATCGAGTTGTAATATCAAGTTGTAAGTAAATAAAAGTGTGATGATCATCATTATTAGAGCATTATCCCGGTGAGGAAAGGATGATGGAGACTATGATTCCCCCACAAGTCGGGATGAGACTCCAGACAAAAAATAAAATAAAAAGGAAAAAAAGAGCCCAAAAAATGAGAGAAAAAGAGAGAAGGGGCAATGTTACTATCCTTTTCCACACTTGTGCTTCAGAGTAGCACCATGTTCTTCATATAGAGAGTCTCCTGGGTTGTCACTTTCATATACTAGTGGGAATTTTCCATTATAGAACTTGGTTTATATATTCCGATGACAGGCTTCCTCAAATGCCTGAGGTCTTCATGAGCAAGCAAGTTGGATGCACACCCACTTAGTTTCAGTTGAGCTTTCATACACTTATAGCTCTTAGTGCATTCATTGCATGGCAATCCCTACTCCTCGGATTGATACCGATTGATGGACATATCCATAGTCCGTTGATCCGCCGAGTTGATGTGAGACTTTCTTCCTTTTTGACTTCTCCTATTGATCCCTATCACCGCATTCTATTCCACCTATAATGCTATGTCCATGGCTCACGCTCATGTACTGCGTGAAGTTGAAAATGCTGGAGCGCGTTAGAAGTACGATCCAATTGTCTAGTTTAACACCGGGGTGCTCATGAATTATATTTATGCAGTGAAGGCGGAGTGATGCCATGCTAACATGATAAAATGAGTGGGGAATAACATTCGTTAAGGATCGTATATTTTGAAAGTTTAATGATTATGCTTCTTATATTCATGGATATTATTATGTTGATGCTGTTAATTCATCGTTTCTCAATATTTATACCGTAAAGAGATTACATGATAAACATGTTAGGTAGCATTGCACATCAAAAATTCTGTTTTTATCATTTACCTACTCGAGGACGAGCAGGAATTAAGCTTGGGGATGCTGATACGTCTCCAACGTATCTATAATTTTTTATTGTTCCATGCTATTATATTATCAATCTTGGATGTTTTATATGCATTTATATGCTATTTTATATCATTTTTTGGGACTAACCTATTAACCCAGTGCCTAGTGCTAGTTGTTGTTTTCTGCTTGTTTTTGGTTTTCCAGAAAATCAGTACCAAACGGAGTCCAAACACTATGAAACTATTTTTTTCTGGACATAAGAGACCCTAGAAGCTTCGGGAGGAGACCAGACGACAAACGTGGAGACGGCAAGGCAACAGGGCACGCCATGTTACCTTGTGGGCCCCACATGGCTCCGTCTGACATAATTCCACTTCTATAAAGTCTCAAATATTGGGAAACCAACGGAGAGCCACCTGAAATAACTTTTCTGCCACCGCAAGCTTCTGTTCTTCCGCGATCCCATCTGGAGGCCTTTTCGGTACTCTGTCGGAGGGGGAATCGATCACGGAGGGCTTCTACATCAACCTTGCTGCCCTACCGATGATGCGTGAGTAATTCACCACAGACCTATGGGTCCATAGCTAGTAGTTAGATGGCTTCTTCTCTCTCTTTGATCTTCAATACAATGTTCTCCTCGATCTTCTTGGAGTTCTATTCGATGTAATCTTCTTTTGCGGTGTGTTTGTTGGGATCCTATGAATTGTGGGTTTATGATCTGAATATTCATGAGAAGTAATTGAGTCTTTTCTGAACTTTATTATGTGTGATTGTTATAGCTTTGTATTTCTCTCTGATCTATCCGTTTGGTTTGGCCAACTAGATTTATTTATCTTCAGTGGGAGAGGTGCTTTGTAATGGTTTCAATCTTGCGGTGCTCTATATCCCAGTGACAGAAGGGGACAAGACACGTATTTGTATTGTTGCCATTAAGGTTAAAATGATGGGGTTTATTCATATTAGTTGATTTACTTTGTCTACATCATGTCATCTTGCTTAAGGCGTTACTCTGTTTTTATTAACTTAATACCCTATGGATAGCAGTCGATGGGTGGAGTAATAGTAGTAGATGCAGGCAGGAGTCGGTCTACTTGTCTCAGACGTGATGCCTATATACATGATCATTGCCTTGAATATTGTCATATGCGCTTTTCTATCAATTGCCCAACAGTAATTTTTCTACCCACCGTATGCTATGTGTTCGAGAGAGAAGCCTCTAGTGAAAACTATGGCCCTCGGGTCTATCTTAAATATAAAAAGAAAACTAAAATATACTTGCTGTAATTTATTTACTTTTATTTTGTTTTGCCATTTATCTATCTACCACTACAAGATTTAATCCTTGCAAGTAACGAGTTCAAGGGGAGTGACGACCCTCTTGCCCGCGTTGGGTGCAAGTATTTGCTTTTGTGTGTGCAGGTGCTGTTCACGAGGCTTTGCATGATTCTCCTACTGGTTCGATAACCTTGTATCTCACTAAGGGAAATACTTATCTCTACTATACTGCATCTCCTCTCCTCTTCGGGGAAAATCGTAACGCAGCTCACAAGTAGCAGGGGGCATCGGTGTTTGGAGTAGTTGTGGGCCAAATGCTAAAAAAACTAATCCAACCCCTCCTAAATAAATGCCTTCACAAATTAATCCAAGGTTGGAGGCATAGTCCCCCTAGCAATGTACATAGCTCCACCTCTGCGAGAGATGGAGAGGTAGCGTCTATGTGTGGGAGAGATGACGCGAGAAAGCGAGGTCTATCGAGACATAGATAAAGAGAGAGATAGAGTGAGTGTGGCCCGACGTGCGGTCAAAAGAGAGAGATGCTCTGGAGAGATATCGTGTGATAGAGCTTTTGGGGAGGGTGAGGGCTGGAAGAGAGATCTTGAGAAATTGACCTAGATAGACAATGTGCGTGCGAGAGTATACAGAGTGTCGATCGAGGCCCAAACAGGGAGATGTATCGTTTGTGTGTGAGAGAAAGCGAGGTCAATCAAGGCATAGATAAAGAGAGAGAGAGAGAGAGAGAGAGAGAGAGAGAGAGAGAGATTGAGCGAGTGTGGGCCGTCATGCGATCGAAAGAGTGAGACGGTCTGGACAGAGTGACCTAGATAGAAAATGTGCGTGAGACAGTATACAAAGTGATCGAGGCCCAAACAGGGAGATATATCGTTTGTGTGTGAGAGAAAGCGAGGTCAATCGAGACATAGATAAAGAGAGAGAGAGAGATTGAGCGAGTGTGGGCCGCCATGCGGTCGAAAGAGTGAGACGGTCTGGAGAGAGTGACCTAGATAGACAATGTGTGTGCGTGTGCGCGAGAGGGGGGTCTACAGAGGCAATGTATATATCTAGCGAGAGAGGGTGGGAGGGAGGGAGGGAGAGAGAGAGCTTGGCATGGAGTGCAATGGTGGGTGTGTGAGAGAAATACATTTGCTGAGAGAGTGGGGGGAAGAGGGTTGTGTATTTGAGAGAGATAGAGATCGAAACATGGAGAGAAAGAATGAGCGTGTGTCGGATACCAATGGCTCTATAAGGTGGTTAAGATAGGAAGATTGATCGATAGAGGACGTATGTATAGTGTGTGTGCCGGGGGGTCGATGGAGAGACCTAAACACAACATTTGAATGTAGATAGTAATAGACTTAATTTTCATGTTTCAATTTAGTGTACATTGTAAAAATTGAATTGAGGTCCATGCATGGCTTCTGTAATTATTTCAAATCCGTGCCATACAAGGTTTGGAAAAGTAGATGCACTATATTGACTCGATTGATGTGGTATTTTGTATGTGTGTGGTCATATGCTTGAATACAAACAAAGTTTTCTCACCACCATAGTGTTCATCTTATACATATGAATTGGTATTAAAAACTTAGCATGGATACCATGAAATGCGAAATCCATGTTAGAATCAATGAAAAAAATTCCTTTGCATTCTCAAATGTAGGCGCACAAGGCAGACTAGGCTCGTGCCGTGGTGGTGGCGTGTGTCGTACCGACGATAGCAACCCCCCCCCCCCCCCAAAAAAAAGAACGGCGACAAAAAACTTCGCGCCTCCACCCGAGGCTCCGCGTTTCGGATTGAAATATCTGGCGGCCCGATTTCTAGCCCTGCGAAATCCCCATTCTCCCCTGCCCCCTTCCCCGCCCACAGCGCTCAAATCCCTAATTCGGTGCCACCCAAGCAAAATTCCAATCACCCCTCATCTCCTCTCTTTCCACACCTCTGTACCAGACAACGGCGACGAAGACGACTGATGCGGAGCATCCTATGGTCATCCCCATGATCATGCCATCATCACCCGAGACGCCGAGTGGACCGATGACAAGTGCTCATGCAAGAGCTATCGAATCAAAGGTTAACTCGCTCCTCTCCGAACCTTCAATTTCCACATGTGAGACATGGCTACTACCTCAAATGTATGTGCTATGCATGATCAGGAACCAAGAGGAAGACCATGGAGCAGCTAGGAGCAATGGACAAGAAGATGAGGAGCAAGAGAAGGACCTGTCTGCAAGCTACAGGCGCCGGACGTCCGACGACTACGGGACGTCCGACATGTCCTCAACCAGCCGCTTAGGAAACCAGCAACAGACCAAGTCTACAGCGGCCGGACGACCGGCAACTTTCGAACGTCCGATGATCTACAGCGACCGGACGATCGACAGCCACCGGAAATCTGGCGCCACCCATCCAGAGCCTAAACGTCGGAAGTCCGACGCCCTTCAAAAGTCCGACGACCGGAACCTACCGGACGTCCGGTACCTGCCTGCGTGCAGAGACTCGGGCCGAGGCCCATGTACCCCTCTCTCCCACCTAGACTATATATACTCTTCTCCCACCTCGAGTTAGGGTTAGCAAAGGATTAGCTCAGATTTGAGATAGAGCTTTGCTCATCCACTACCCTCTCCCATGGAGATCAAGGCCTCCATGTGAGATGATCCCCTAGTGGATTCAAGACCCCTTCTAGGGAAGATCCTCCTTGGATTCAAGACCTCAACTCCTTCAAGGATTGGGATGAACTAGCTACCCTTTTTACCTTCTTGTTTTGGATTTGGACCCTTGTATCCTCTTATGTGTATGTGGATTTAGCACATGTGTAATTGAATTTGTGTCAATTGAGTGTTTCCTTTGTGTTCTTCTCTCAATTAGCCCTTTTCCCCCTCCAAGTGTGAAAAGATCATCCCATTAGGGTTCCACACCCTACATCATCTTGGATTAGAGCCACGTTGATTCACACTTTGGAGTTCTTCCCCTCCACTTTCTAGCCCCAATTTTGTTGTTTTTACCCAAATTCGAAAATTCCCACAAAAATAGCCATACCAAAAAAAAATGATTTGTTGGTTTGATGATGTTTTGTTGATTTTGATCCATGGATTTGAAGTGTTGCGGGTAGATCTAGTCTCCCCTCCACGAAATCCATCCCAAAATTTTCTTTTTCCCTTCAATTTTAACCCCCAAAAGTCAAAATTCCGCCAAAAATCTCGTTCCGAACCTCAAATTCTGAGCTGTCCCCGACCCACCGGACG
The DNA here is from genome assembly GCA_039707655.1 of Elymus sibiricus. NCBI lineage: Eukaryota > Viridiplantae > Streptophyta > Magnoliopsida > Poales > Poaceae > Elymus > Elymus sibiricus. The sequence continues at coordinate 136,401,229 of CM077670.1, forward strand.
ACCGGCGTTTACCGGACGTCCGGAGCCTCCTAAACCACCGGAAGTCCAGTACTTTCTGGAAATCCGGTACCACACATCAATAGCGGAATTCACGGATTTCTGGACATTTCCGGACGTCTGTTCCGCCCAGCCACCGGACATCCGTCCATTCCGGACGTCCGGTACCTGTAGACATTGACTTCGGCAGATTCTTGTTTCAAACTGAAATTCAGCTTCTTCATAGCCTTTTCCATTCAGTTGTAGACGCATGCGCTGATCAGCAAACCATTCACTTCTGCGCACTAAATATAGGGCAAACCTCATTACCTTGAGCACACTTGCTCTCTGAATAAAGAACCTGGCGAATTTAATCTCTGGTGTGGTGCCTCGGTGCTGGTTCAAAGTAATTTATGTGAGATGAAGATCAAGGCATTCAATGGGATTGTTATATTGCACCACATTTTCCACTTTCGGGCCTGCTTGTATCTGCAAATGTAGACAACATATTAGTGCCTAGCTACAGTTTTGAACACTTCGGGCCTCTAATTTGTAGGATTTCTAAAATACACGAATAGATTGACATGCCATCTTCAATCGTTCATGATTAACATCTCAAAAAATATATGTATTGAAATCCTCCAAATTTCCTTTAGAACTCATTCTACACTTGTCATTGTAATCATGGGTAAAAGTAATAACAAATTGAACTCAGTTGTGGTTAACAATTAATAGGAAAGGAGCCTCACCTCGATGTATAGCTTCTTCATGCACGGAAAGCATCTATGGAATCTAACAACTTCATCCAGATCGGGGCCGACAGATTGTAGTGCCAAGATCTTCACTGTGCGCAGAGACGGGGTCAAGCTTGTGGGGATCATTTTCTAGCTGCCAGCCGAACATAGATCAATGAAAATTAGATAAAATGTGATGTCCAATAAGAAGAAGGAGAAGAATATTGTTGTACCTGAACGGATAATGATCCAGTAACAAGTTCGGAGAATTCAGCACACGAATAGCCCAACACTGTAAATTTCGGTGCGTCAATGACCCTGATTCTTGTTGGACCTTCTTTATCAAGTACAAACAATCTCTCAAGGAAAGGCGCGTTCTCAATGACCATATCGTGAAACACCTCAAATGACAGCCTGTTGCGGCACCAGCAATGCACATAAATCGTATGGGCATTCGTCGAGGCGATGTGGAGGCTACTGAACCCATCCATCACCTGAAGACGAAGGTACTCGAGCGTTGTACAGCCGCCGAGCAGGCGCTCCAAATCCTCCTTCGAGATGCTGACGCCAATGAGCTCGAGATCCTTCAGTTTAGGAAGATGAAGAGCGGGCGCGGCATTAATCTGGGGGGAAAAGCACTGCCTAAACGTCGTGTGGCGCAGCGTGGGCGCGAGGCGGAGAGCAGACGGTGGCAGCGAGCGCGGAGCATGAAAGCTGAGCTCCTCGAGTCGATCTAGGGCGGGGGATAGGAACCACTCGTGAAACTTGCATTCGGCCTTGCAGTTGGAATGGAACTTGCCAATGGCAAGGCGTCTGACCGGCCCAGGGTGCGTGGCGAGGATGTGGGACAATGCGTCCAAGCGTTTGCGCTCCCCACTGCAGAGCACGTCATCCTCGATGAGGTCCAAGGGGTGGAGTGCCAGAGGGGGCGCCACCACCGGGAGAGGACAGTGGTCCGCACGCCAGATTTGATGGGGAGGAGGGATATGATGGTTACCAACATCTCATCGGGGAGGCTGCTGATGAAGTCCACGCTCGCCGGAGGCTCTTGCGGTTTTGGCTCGACCCGCCCCCGCTTGTTGGCCGGCTCATCCTCCATCGCAGTAGGCGGCGATCCTCGGCGGCGCTTATAGATAAGAACGGAGGAGTAGGAGGAGCACTGGAAATTGTTCTACGTACCTTCCCGAGGCGGCCGAAACCAAAACCATCAATAAATTTTGCTCGTTGGCAGGTCAAAGGGCTCGCTTCCCGGTGAGCCTGCGTGGCGAACTGCTTGCACGCGTCCCGTCGAGCCTGCACGGCCGACAGCTCGCACGCGTCCCGTCTAATCAAACAGCTGCCCGCGGTAGTAAATGTTTAGTCGAACGCCCACGGTTGGAATAATACAACCGTTTGCGATAATAACGTGGTAGCTATTTGTTCCAAAATGCCTAGAAAACTCAAATAATGTATAAGAAAGGCAAAACGAACACTGAATAATTTCATATTTTAGCATGACGCTCCTATAGTTGCATGTTGCGTCTGTAAAATAAATCAAGGTGGAAAGAGTCAGTGTATGTCGTTTCGGACACAGTGGTGACATGTTCCCTCTCGGAACCATGAGGTTTCTTGAGAGAAGTTACGGTTTGTAAGAAGCTTATACCAAAACTTGTCCCAAATCGGAGAAAAAATTACCACAACACGTTGGTGCCATGTCATGAAACCATGCCAAGTTTCATGATTTTCAGGCGAGTTTTGGATTGTAGGAAGTTTAAAACCAAGTTTCTCAATGTTTCCGGCCGAGCCACGATGCCCAGATGTTTGAAATTCATTCCCATTTCTTGCATGGGACCTAAACATTCACCCAAGGACAAATATATGATTTTTCAACCCGTTTTGGTGCACTGTGGCATGTGCCTGTAGTTCAAATTTGAATTATGCACATTAAATGCCTAGAAACTCAAATAATGTATAAAAAGGCCAAATGAACCCTGAATAATTCCAAATTGTAACACGACACTCCTCTAGTTGCATGTTGCCTCTGTAAAATAAATCAAGGCGGGAAGAGGCAGCGTATGTCGTTTCGCACACAGAGGTGACACGTTCCCTCTCGGAACCATGATGCTTCTTGAGAGAAGCTCCCGTTTGTAAGAAGTTTATACCAAAACTTGTCCCAAAATCGGCCAATTTTTTTACCACAGCACGTTGGTGCCATGTCATGACACCATGCCAAGTTTCATGATTTTTCAGGCGAGTATTGGATATACGGGAATTTTTTAACCAAGTTTCTCAATGTTTACGGCCGAGCCACGACGCCTAGATGTTTGAAATTCATTCCCATTTCTTGCATGGGACCTAAACATTCACCCAAGGACACATATATGATTTTTTAACCCATTTTGGTGCACTGGAGCATGTGCCTGTAGTTCAAATTTGAATTATGCACATTAAATGCCTAGAAACTCAATTAATGTATAAAAAGGCCAAACGAACCCTGAATAATTCCAAATTGTAACACGAAACTCCTATAGTTGCATGTTGCCTCTGTAAAATAAATCAACACGGGAAGAGGCAGTGTATGCCGTTTCGCACACAGAGGTGACACGTTCCCTCTCGGAACCATGAGGCTTCTCGAGAGAAGCTCGGTTTGTAAGAAGCTTATACCAAAACTTGTCCCAAATCGGCCAATTTTTTTACCACAGCATGTTGGTGCCATGTCATAACACCATGCCAAGTTTCATGATTTTTTAGGCGAGTTTTGGATTTACAGGAATTTTTTAACCAAGTTTCTCAATGTTTACGGCCGAGCCACGACGCCCAGATGTTTGAAATTCATTCCCATTTCTTGCATGGGACCTAAACATTCACCCAATGACACATATATGATTTTTCAACCCGTTCTGGTGCACTGTGGCATGTGCCTGTAGTTCAAATTTGAATTATGCACATTAAATGCCTAGAAACTCAGTTAATGTATAAAAAAGGCCAAACGAACCCTGAATAATTCCAAATAGTAACACGACACTCCTATAGTTGCATGTTGCCTCTGTAAAATAAATCAACGCGGGAAGAGGCAGCGTCTGTCATTTTGCACATAGAGGTGACACGTTCCCTCTCGGAACCATGATGCTTCTTGAGAGAAGCTCCAGTTTGTGAGAAGTTTATACCAAAACTTGTCCCAAATCGGCCAATTTTTTTACCACAGCATGTTGGTGCCATGTCATGACACCATGCCAAGTTTCATGATTTTCAGGCGAGGTTTGGATTTACAGGAATTTTTAAACCAAGTTTCTCAATGTTTACAGCCGAGCCACGACGCCCAGTTGTTTGAAATTCATTCCCATTTCTTGTATGGGACCTAAACATTCACCCAAGGACACATATATGATTTTTCAACCCATTTTGGTGCACTGGAGCATGTGCATGTAGTTCAAATTTGAATTATGCACATTAAATGCCTAGAAACTCAATTAATGTACAAAAAAGGGCAAACGAACCCTGAATAATTCCAAATTGTAACACGAAACTCCTATAGTTGCATGTTCACTGTAGATAAATGTTCTAGCAATTCAAACATCGTCCTTTCCCACCGTAACCCCATTTTATTTTTCAAATCAGAATGAAAAAATCAAGTATACCACAAATAGTTTATTAGCAAGAATCGTGTGCGATGGAGTATAAAATATCTTGGGGTACCCTCATGTATGGCTTACGCTGGAAGTTTCGTCGGCTACAGTCCACCGCCAACGCGTCAACCACACTTGCATACCAGTTTTTCGCAACACCGAGCGAAAATTTGGCAACCGCAGAAATATCTAGCTCCCCGCCTTCTCCCCCCGACCAAAAGCTACATTTCCACTATTTCCTCCTTCCTTTCCAAGTTCAAACTGTCGGTACCAAAACCGGCAGATCTCGGGTAGGGGATCCGAACTATGGGTCAAGGAGTCGATGGTAACAGGGAACGTAGAGACAGTGATTTACCCAGGTTCGGGCCCTCTTGAGGAGGTAATACCCTACGTCCTGCTTGATTGTATTGATGTGATTGTATGAAGGTTACAGAGATGATCTACCTCAAGATCAGATGGGCTAAACCCTAGGTTGTGAATATGATCCTCTACGGACTAGGCCTTCTGGTTTATATAGACACCAGGAGGTCCTAGGGTTACACATAGTCGGTTACCCTTAGGGGATAGACATGCCGGTTTTGCCACTTATTCCTTGGAGGAGACGCCAAGTCGTCGGAGGTTTCCTTTGGACACACGGGGTCGTCCCCAATCTGGCCTTCCATCAACGTGCAGAGAGAGCGGCCCACCAGTCCGGCCTATGAGAGATAGGCCGGCAGCCCGAGTACCTCCTAATCCGGGACACCCTCAGTAGCCCCCGAACTAGCCTCCAATGCCGAGGTCTACGGTCTTCGGCAGCTTCATGCTTCAAAGGTCTTCGGCTTGGGTGGCGAGTTCCTCCCGTTACCTGTATTCGAGTTAACAATAGTCCGGCCACCGATAGATCGGTTACCGAGGTACCATCAGACCAGCGAGGCCCCATGGGGCCCGCCATAACGCTTCTCTTTGCTTAGAATTAAATGACGACCCTCGATTTCTGCGCACCCACGGAATGCGAGTGGCCCGATGGATTTTTACAAAAATGCTCCTCTTGCAGGGGGAGTCAATGCCCTTTTAATAGGCCAAGGGCGTGGAGGTTAACGCACCCCACCCCCTGCCATTCTTCTCCACATCCTCGCAAAGCCATAGTCAACAAACAATGGCGAGCGTCTCAGGCTCTTCCTCACGTCCTCATGGCCCCCGCCAAGGTGATTGGGCGGGTTGCTCCGTATCTTGCATGCGATTACGTAGGCTTGAGGTGCAGGGGTATCTGCCCGCTTCAGATCTCACATCCACCCGCCCCGGATTAACTTCCATAGACGGAAAGGCCCTCGCGGAGAATTTTCCCTCCCCTCACGGGGAGGAGAGGGTTTGTTTCGTGCCCTTCGTTCTACGAGGCATGGGTTTTCCCATTCATCCCTTCTTGAGGGGTTTACTAGAGTTCTACAAGATTCAGCTCCACCACCTTACCCCCGGATCGATCCTCCATATTTCGGGCTTCGTCGCTTTATGCGAAATGTTCCTGGGCTGCGAGGCGCACTTCGAGTTGTGGAGGAAATTCTTCTGCCTAGTCCCCCGCACCCGGGAAGGGGCTATCTACGAGGTCGGCGGAGCCGAAGTATGGCGCGTCGCCGGGACCGGATACCCCGTTGGGACTCCGAAGAAGGATGCCGAAGAGTGGACTTCGGAATGGTTTTATATCGAAGATGTCCCTTTATTTGATCTAGTTCGAAGGGGTCTACCGAAATTTTCCTTGGCTTCTCCAATGAAGCGGTTCAACTGGCGCCCGAAGAGTGGTTCCCAAAAGGAAAGTGCCGAGGTAGCTCGGTTGGCCGCTCAAGTGAGGTGGTTAGCCCATAACGGACTAACCATCGTTGGTGTGATGGCAATAGCTATCGCTCGATGTGTCCAGCCTCTCCAACAAAGAATTCATCCGCTATGGAACTACAACGGGGAGGACGACGCAGCCCGGTACACCTGGAAGGGGCCTGCCAACCAGGCGGCGATAGCCGCCATACTAACCGATTTGTTCAAGGGGGAAGAGCAAGAGTTTGCTCGGCTAAAGCTCAAGAAAGGCTTCTTGATGTATGAACCCATCGAAATGGTGAGTTCGACCACTCTTTATAGTTCGGATATTACTCCAGAATTTTCATAATCGGATCTTCACCTTGTCCGAACAGAGTTGGAGGCGATGGATCGAAACGGTAAGCTGCCCTGCTCCTCAACCGGAGAACTATGCCCGCAATGACGACCCTGGGTTCCACGACGATCCCGAAACATCAATCATATTCGAGGAGGGGGTTTTCTACCAGGAGAGCCTTGATGGCTCAAAGGTGGCCCTGTTGGCTGATCATCCCGGGGCGCTTCCCTCCTCCGCGGTAAGTGGCCAACAAGCTTCCTCTCGAAAAAAACGCTCAGCCGCCGCAGGCCCGAATACACTGACACCTACCCCCAAGGGCCACCGCACGACGCGCCGAACAGCCGCAAGAGAGGCACCAGCGGCCCCGACGACGAGTAGTCATAGCCTCTAGCTTCAACATCCACCGAATATGCCAATAATTTTCTCCACGGTTTTCTGTAGACGATGTGTGGAACCGCCCTCAGCTGGGGATGTTGAAGAAGCACCGAGGGGTGGCTCAAACCCGAGGTCACCAGCTGTAGCCGGAGTTACTCCGGGGGTCAATGCCGAGGACCAACATCCCGAGGACTCAGGTGGCGTCTCGGTCACTAACTCCGAGGTTGAAAGTGTGATGAATCATCGGCGGCGTAAGGCGGTACTTCGGCACTCCGTGCTTTCTGATCAAGAGTTCAATGCTCTTAGCTCGGTAGACGCGTACCTCGGCGCTGCTCGAACGGGACTTGAAGGGGCCGTGAAGCTCATGTCTACCAATATGCAGGTTATGGTATTAGTTTTGACAACTAGTATCCAACCCAGTAGCCCCCGAGCCTTAATTTGGGCGGGACGGCCGAAGTAAGGGTCTGATATTTAGAATGCCCTGCTGTTGTGCAGACTGTTCGGGAGCAAAACAAAAAGCTGTCCGAGGACCTCAAACAGGAGCGAACAGAGTTAGAGTCTGTGAAGGCCGAGCTAGAAGGTGTGAAGAAATTCACCGGAGAGGCACATGGTAAGTGCCGAGCTCAAAGTGATTTTAAGAAAACTTTGAGGGAATACCTCTGTTAATGAAAGATTATGCCATAGCAGCCGAGTCGATAAACCAGCTGCAGAGGGATCTAGAAATCGCCAGGGAAGCTCAAAGGTATGCGGAGTCACAGCAAGAAGCTGGCTACCGGGTGCTTTCCCGAAGTCATGAGGAGAGGGATAAGCTGAAGGCGGAAGGCGAACAACAGGCCCACGAAATCAAAATCCTAAAGGCTCAACTAGCCCAATCCCAAGAGGAAAACTAGAGACTGAAAGCGGGCATGTTCAGTGAGTGCGACCCAGTTGTTTTAGTGCAAAAACTGTTTGGGTAGACAAAAATATGAACAACGCCACGTCTCATTGCAGTTCTACTGACCGGGCGCCCTGACGAGGAGGCCGGCTCTGTTGGGCAGGATCTGCTGAAGGAGTTATCCGCCTTGCACGAGCAAGCCCGAAAGGCCATGAAGAGCATGTGCAAAGCTCTGTCGCCCGGCGAAGCGGCTCCGGAAGGGATGGCCGAACTCGCAAGTCGCTTCAAAGGAGCTCGGCGCCGTCTGGAGCTATGGAAGATATCAGCTTGTCGTGAGGGAGCACGGGAGGCGTGGGCAATGATCAAGACCCGTTTCACCAAGCTAGAGCCGGGGCACTTAGCAAGGGTTGGGCCAGTAGGGCCAGATGGGCAGGAAGTGCCCGTGCATCTGGTATATGACCAGGTCATGCCCGCAGCTCGGTTGTCCCAAGCAGATTGTGCGCTCGATACCATAATAGATGGTCTTGAGCAAGAGTAATGGTTCGATTCTATGTATCTATGTACTTGACATCGAATAATCTCCTAACCGTGCAAAAAACGTTTGTCTTAACCGGCCATCGGCTTCCGCCTCCTCTACCAGGGGCCGAGGAGTGTTTCCTACTATGTGATCCGAGGACATCGGAAAAATACTTCGGAGAACCAGGCAATCCGGCCATTTGGTGCAAACAGACAAAAATGTGCTCGGTGAGGTATGTTATATTACTGTATAACGTAAGAAACATCTTCCGATGAAAATAGGTCCTCGATGGGTCCCTTTCAGCGGGTTACCACGTTTAACCGTGGATGGATAACCGAATACCCAAGGTAAGCGGGGATGGTTACTTCGGGAAAATACCCCGGAAACTTGGTGATAGTGACCAATTATTTTCACTTCCCTCGTAGCCGACCAATTATGTTCTTAATAACGCTAGCTTTTGGCTTCACCCATCTGAGGTACGTACCCGGGAAATCCGGACGTAACAATCACAGAGGTGCTCCCTTTACTCCAGAGCTGAATGATCGGGAACGTAGGGGGTAAACACAGGAGCGAGGCAACCCAGCTTGGCAAAATCTTAAGTCAAATTGATGCATATAGTGGCTTCAAAACGATGCGGGAAGGTTTGCAAACTCTCAAAAGACGGATGATTGCATAAATAAAATATGACGGGCTCCGCAAAAGAAGCCCCCAGGTAACAGAGTGTGGTACATTCAAGGATGTTTGCCGAAGAAGAACTTAACGTAATTCGGCATTTCCGAACACAACCCGGGAGAGACTATTGACTAGAAAAAAAATCCTAAAAGGATAAACCGAACATTGTGAGTTCGCGGCGTTAGCCGTAGAAACGTCGCAGCCGAGCTGCGTTCCATGGGTTCAGTTCGAGGCGGTCGCCCGTTGGGTCGCGGAGGCGGTACGCGCTGCCCGTGAGCACTTGGTCGATTATGAAGGGCCCCTCCCATTTGGGCGCCAGCTTATGCTTCTGCTTCTCCGGGAGGCGCGGGACTAGATCACCGACGTTGTAGGCCTTCGCCCGTACTTCCCTGCTCTGATAACGTCTGGCCTGCTACTGATAGAAAGCAGATCGAGCCCGAGCTATGTCGCGCTCGCCCTCCAGGGCGTCCAGGTCATCTTGCCGATCCAGCTCGGCCTCCCTTTCTTCATACATACGCACCCGAGGGGCGTCGTGAATAAGGTCGCAGGGGAGGACGGCTTCCGCCCCATACACCATGAAGAACGGTGTGTATCCCGTGGATCGATTAGGGGTGGTGCAGAGGCCCCACAGTACGGAGTCAAGCTCCTCGACCCAATGGCAGTCGGATTCTTTTAAAGATCGGACCAAACGGGGCTTGATGCCACCCAAGATTAGTCCATTAGCTCTCTCGACTTGTCCATTAGACTGTGGGTGATACACCGAGGCGTAGTCGGGCTTAATGCCTAAATTAGCACACTAGTCTTTGACTTCCTGGGTGGTAAAATTGGATCTGTTGTCTGTTATTATGCTATGGGGAACACCGTAACGGTGTACGACACCGGATATAAAGTCGATGACCGGCTTAGACTTGACTGAGGTGACCGGCTTTGCCTCAATCCATTTAGTAAATTTGTCTACCATACTTCTTTTTCTTAGTCCCCCCTTTAAGACAGCCGACCATGTCCAGCCCCCAGACCGCGAAAGGCCAAGTGATCGGTATCGTCCGAAGGGCCGTGGGAGGCATATGGCTCTGATTTGCGAAGAGCTGGCATCCAACGCAATGTTGGACCAATGTGTGGGCGTCTGTTCGAGCAGTGGGCCAGAAGAACCCTGCTCGGAAAGCCTTGCTGACCAAAGCCCGAGCTGCCGCGTGGTGACCGCCCATACCAGCGTGAATCTCGGCCAGGAGCTGCCTTCCCTCCTCTTCGGATATACATCTTTGGAGGACGCCAGTAGTGCTTTTCTTATACAGCTCTCCCTCGTGGACTTTATAGGCTTTGGAGCGTCGAATGATACGCCTTGCCTCGGTCTGGTCGGCCGGTAGTTCTTGGCGGAGGAGGTAGGCGAGGAAGGGCTCGGTCCACGACGCGATTACTGCCAGGACTTCGTGAGCCGAAGATGTCATTTCGATCGCCGAGCCCCCGATGATTCCTGCGTCTGGTTCGATAGGCAGAGGGGCGAGCTCTCCCGATGCATTGGACGCCGAGCCCGGGGCTTCCCCCTGCCACACCACGGACGGTTTGAAGAGTCATTCTAAAAAGGTGTTCTCGGGGACACGGTCGCGCTTGGCGCCCATTCGAGCGAGAATATCGGCAGCTTGATTGCTGTCTCTAGGTATATGGTGAAACTCCAGTCCCTCAAAACGGGCGGAGATTTTCAGGATAGCATTGCGGTATGCTGTCATTTTTGGGTCTTTTGCGTCGAATTCGCCGTTGACTTGAGAGATGGCGAGATTAGAATCTCCCCGTACCTCGAGCCGTTGTATGCCCATTGACACCGCCATCCGAAGTCCATGTAGCAGAGCCTCGTATTCGGCTGCGTTATTTGAGTCGGTGTACATGATCTGGAGTATGTACCGAATGTTGTCGCCAGTGGGGGATGTGAGGACCACTCCAGCCCCCAGTCCGGCGAGCATTTTGCAACCATCAAAGTACATCGTCCAATGTGAGTATGTACCGTACTCCCTAGGGAGTTCGGCTTCCGTCCATTCAGCCACGAAATCAGCCAAAACCTGAGATTTAATAGCTCAGCGGGGTCGGTATATGATTTCGAAGGGGAGGAGTTCTATAGCCCACTTGGCTACGCGGCCGGTGGCATCTCGATTGTTGATGATGTCATTCAATAGTACTTCGGATGCCACCGTAACCGAGCACTCCTGGAAGTAATGGCGGAGCTTTCGGGATGCCATAAAAATTGCGTAGTCGATCTTCTGGTAATGCGGGTACCTCGTTTTACACGGGGTTAGCACTTCGGAGACGTAGTACACAGGTTTCTGCACCTGGAGCTTGTGACCCTCTGCCTCTCGTTCGACGACGAGAACCGCACTGACCACCTGATTCGTCGCCGAGATGTATAGCAGCATTGGCTCGCCCGGACTGGGTGCTGTCAAAATCGGCTTGCTGGCTAGTAGGGTTTTTATTTCTTCGAGTGCCGCCGCCGCTTCGCTGGTCCATTCAAAATTCTTCGTCCGTTTGAGCAATTTATATAGCGGCAAGGCCTTTTCGCCGAGGCGTGAGATGAAGCGGCTTAGGGCTGCAACAGTGTCGGCAAGTTTCTAAACGTGTTTGAGCTCAGTGGGGATAGCCAGCTCGGACAATGCCCGAATTTTCGCTGGGTTGGCCTCTATTCCTCTATGGGAAACGATGAAGCCGAGCAGCTTGCCGGCCGGCACTCCGAAGACGCACTTTTCCGGATTAAGCCGTATATCGAAAGTCCGAAGATTGTCAAAGGTTTGCCGGAGATCGTCCACCAGCTGGCTGATGTGTTTGGTTTTGATAATCACATCGTCCACATAAGCTTCGACTGTTTTGCCGATTTGCTTTTCCAGACACGTTTGAATCATGCGCTGGTATGTAGCCCTGCGTTTTTTAATCCGAAGGGCATTGTGTTGAAGCAGAATGGTCCATAAGGAGTGATGAATGCCGTGGCCGCCTGGTCGGACTCCTTCATTTTGATTTCATGGTATCCGGAGTAGGCGTCGAGGAAGCACAGTGAGTCATGCCCGGTGGTGGCGTCTATGATCTGGTCTATGCGGGGCAAGGGGAAAGGATCCTTGGGGTAGGCCTTGTTCAAACCCTTGAAATCGACACACAAACGCCAAGACTTATCCTTCTTCAGTACCATGACCAGGTTGGCCAACCACTCAGGATGTTTGATGTCCCGGATGAATCCGGCTTCGAGCAACTTTGCCAGTTCCTCGCCCATTGCCTGACGCTTGGGTTCGGAAAACCGACGCAAGGTCTGTTTGGCTGGTTTGAAACCTTTGATGATATTCAGGCTGTGCTCGGCTAATCGATGCGGGATCCCTGGCATGTCTGACGGGTGCCAGGCGAAGATATCCCAGTTTGCACGCAGAAATTGACGCAATTCTTCATCGATTGCGGGGTCCAGCTGAGCTCCAATGGATGCCATCTTGTTGGGATCTGTTGGGTGTACTTGGAATTTGACGATTTCATCCGCTGGTTTAAAGGACGTGGATTTTTGCCTTTTATCAAGGATGACGTCGTCCTTGTCCACCGTTGAGCGGAGCGCGGTTAATTCTTCGGCCGCGAGGGCTTCGGACAACGCTTCAAGGGCGAGCGATGCCGTTTTATTCTTGGCTCGCAGGGCTCTGTCTGGATCACTTATGACCGTGATTACGCCGTTTGGCCCTGGCATTTTAAGCTTCATGTACCCGTAATGTGGTACAGCATGGAATCGTGCGAAGGCATCGCGCCCTAGTAAGGCATGATAGCCGCTGCGGAAGGGCACGATGTGGAAAAGCAGTTCTTCGGATCGGTAGTTCTCGGGAGTACCGAAGATCACATCAAGAGTCACGCGGCCACTAGAACGTGCCTCCTTTCCGGGTTTGATCCCATGAAAGGTAGTGTGACTTTGCTCAACGCGGGATCTGTCGAACTGCATTTTGTCCAAGGTGTCCTCGTAAATGAGGTTTAGCCCACTCCCGCCGTCCATTAACACCTTTTGGAGTCGGAATCCATCCACTATGGGATCAAGGACAAGGGCGGCAGTGGCTCGAGTAGGGCAGGACCTCGGCTGGTCTTGTTCACTAAAAGTGATGGGTGTGTCCATTCATGAGTCTGTCTCTGCCACGTGGTGAATTTGAGCGAGCTCTCGAAGGGCTCTCTTCCTCTGATTCTTCGAAGAGTAAGTCTCGTAGATTGTTAAGATTTCGGCGTCGTCGTCAAGGGGCCTTACTGGACTTTTATTTGAGTACGGGCCTCCGAGGATGATCTCACCGCTCTTGGCGACTTGCCTGACCACCCAGCAAGCTCGAAGGCTGTGGGTTGGGTTTATGGAGTGTATGCGGCATGGTTTATCCAGTATTCCGTCAAGGACCGTTCTGGATCTTGTCAGGGGTTTCATCTTTTTCTCGGATGGCTCGTATTGGCATGTCCGGCGAGGGAGTGCGCGTTTCGCCCATGCTCGGTTTAGTTCCTCTGCGCGGAATGACTCCGTTTGCTCGAGCTGAGCCTGCCAGGCGTGCTCCATGGCGCAATATTTTGACACCAGATCTGATAAATCAGAGAAATTTTGGATGCGGCGGCGGGCAAGGGCGTTTAAGACGCCCTCGTCTCTGCAGTTCTGTCAGAAGATCTCTAGAATGTCCATGTCGTAGCCGTCCGTCATTTTATTTTTGATGATAAGGAATCTGGCCCAGAAGTGCCGGACTGTCTCTCCGGGCTGCTGCTTAACGTACATCAGGTCCCATATGTCGGGCCGTCCTGAGTTATCTGGGCAATACTCAATGTGGGGGGTGGGTGGGATAAAAAACTTGATCCCAGCGGAGTGTGAGTCCGGAGCTTTGGGAGCCACGTCCTGGATTGTCACGGAATCCGGTGCGCCGAGCTCTGGATAATTGACCGGGTGCGGGTGCGCGGATCCGGACTTACACGTTGAACCAGTCTGCGGCTCTAAACCCTCTCCGGAGCGGAATTCGGCTGCCGAGCTGGGAGGCGAAGCCTACTCGTCAGAAACTTGCACCTCATGCGTTTCCGGCTCTGAGGTAACAGGTGGATCCTCTAGGGGGGCCTTCGATAGTGGCGACCAAGTGAGTAGTGGCGGGGGCGTAAATTTCCCTGTCGTCGGTTTTAAGCCCGATCTGATCGTACACCGAGGACTGGCCATCAACGATTCCCAGAGCCTGGATCCGATCAAGTATCCCGTTTAAAGACGAGAGATCTGCTGGTTCCAGGTTCGGGTAATTTACGGGGTCAACCCGCAGTATGGCCGTAACGGGGGTGTCATAACTCGCCACGAAGTTATGTTCGGCCGAGGCTGGTGTTTGGCAACCAAGCACGGAGATTAGATCCGGGCTCAAGGTTGGATCCGCAGCGGCGGCCGTCTCGGCAGTGGGGTTGGCCGTACTCGAAGTCGGTGCTTCAGGATTCGTGGGTCCGTCAGGCGAAGCTGGGGACCCCATGAGGATAAGATCTCCCCGGGAGTCGGCGACGAATTCTAAGTTTCCGAACCTGATCTCATGGTCGGGGGTGAGGCTGTCGACCCGGCCAAGGTGACCGGCCGGATCGGCGTGTAGCACGATGCTTCCAAACGCGAAGAGCTGGCCGGGAATGAAAGTGTCCCTGCGGCTAGCGTTGTTGCTGATGATTAGGCGAGCCATTGATCCTTGATGACCCACGGCAGAACTCTCAATGAAAGCACCAATGTCGGTACCAAAACCGGCAGATCTCAGGTAGGGGATCCGAACTATGGGTCAAGGAGTCGATGGTAACAGGGAACGTAGAGACAGCGATTTACCCAGGTTCGGGCCCTCTTGAGGAGGTAATACCCTACGTCCTGCTTGATTGTATTGATGTGATTGTATGAAGGTTACAGAGATGATCTACCTCAAGATCAGATGGGCTAAACCCTAGGTTGTGAATATGATCCTCTACGGACTAGGCCTTCTGGTTTATATAGACACCAGGAGGTCCTAGGGTTACACATAGTCGGTTACCCTCAGGGGATAGACATGCCAGTTACGCCACTTATTCCTTGGAGGAGACGCCAAGTCGTCGGAGGTTTCCTTTGGACACACGGGGTCGTCCCCAATCTGGCCTTCCATCAACGTGCAGAGAGAGCAGCCCACCAGTCCGGCCTATGAGAGATAGGCCGGCAGCCCGAGTACCCCCTAATCCGGGACACCCTCACAAACCTTCACTGCTTGCTTGCAGCGCCGCCTGCTCGCCGGCGATGCTCCTTCCTTCTGCGCGGCCTCGTCAATATAGTCAGGTAATCCATACCCCACCCCCATCCTCCTCCTCCTTCTCCATCCCACATGCCCCGACCGCCGGCGCGACACCTTCCACCCAAATCACTACCCCATCCTCCAAATAAGCGCCGCCCATAGCCATTTTGCACACAGTATAGCCAGGAGCTCAAGGAGCATCTGGCAGCGGAGAAGAAAATCGCGGCCGCATGCGCGGATGAGGTCGCGATGGCTGCCATGCGTGCCGACCGCCAGATCATGGAGGAGCACCTCGCCGTCGAGGCCACCGTCGATGCCTCACGTGCGGACGCCGCCACGCGGTTGGCTGCTTTAAACGACAGTTCATGGTGTTTTCTCGAGGCCACCGCCGGTGCCTTCTAGTGAATTGTCCTCTATAATGTTAATATGCAATCTGATCTTCTGAAATGTGATGTTCAGTTAACAGTTTGGTTCAACAATTGCTATATTTCCCAGTAGTTCTTAAGCATGCTTGGTTTGGTTAACTGTCTGTTCTTCTAGTATACGTTCTATTCTGGAATACGGTGCTCAGTTAACTATTTGGTTCATTTGTTATACTGTCCAGTTAACTGTTTGGTTCAATTCTGCAATATGATGTTCATTTGTTGTGGGTACAATTTTGTATTGTTATCCATGTGAGAAATAAATTGAATTTGGTTGTACAAAATACGTAGTACATGAGAAACATATACAATTTCTATACTTCCTAGTTCTTAAGCATGCTTGGTTAGGTTAACTAGCTTTTCCATGCGGCTCGAATTAATCTGCTGGATCTGCAATTTTTTTATTTTTCATTAACATATTCTACTGATAGTATGCCAACTCTCACTTAACCTGATCAATAACTGCCTTATATGTGTTGCAAGGAAACAATGGGAGGCACTAAGGTTTACCATCGAGGTTCGCACATGCATGGTCCTTTGTCTAATAGCACATTATTGTGCAATTGCAGGAACCATTCTAATATTTAGGTTTTTAACAATTTGGTCTTGCACATGTAGGTCCTGCTGTCAGAGGTTTAGACCCACTGTTTGACCCATTTTGCATATGGGGAAATGAGATGTCCATGAATATCAGTCAAGTCAAGAAACTCAGAAAGATTGTTAGGATAAAGAAACTAGCAATGAATAATAGCAAGATCTTTGTTTGCACAATGAAGAAGACATCAGTCAACTATAGGATGGTACTAACTATTTTACCTTGTTTTTTTTTCCTTTGCGCCATTTCAAAATTTAGAATAAATATTTATGCATATCTTTGTTTTCAGTCCTTTCCAAAGCAGTTCACCGATGATTACCTCTCAGACCACCTGCATGGTCAAGAGGCGAGGAAGGTAGTCATTCAACACCCACGGTACAATATTGAAGTCTTCCTCAAGAGGACGAAGGTTGGGCGAGCAATTATCCACAGCCACTGGCCTAAAGTTGCAAGGACATTTAACATCACTGAAGGCTCAATATTCGCCTTCCACTTCAGCAGTTTTCCAGATGAGATTCATCTGTCTATTTACCGTGTATGATGCTACTTTTCAAAGGTTTTAGATGTTGCATGTGAAAATTGGTGTTGTTGTGTAATGCCGTAGGTAGCTATATGCCTATATGGTGTAACTGAGTGCTGAAGCTATCTGATGTAATTCAATTATGAAATCCTGGTTGCCGTAATACGGATATGAAATATATGGTGTGTTTGATATGAAATGTCAATTTGATTACTAAATGGATTATCAATAATTGGCCAATTAGCCTGCTTATTGGGTTTTTCTATTGCACACGGTTTCTCAGACAACACCATGGGCGATGAACTCAAACAACCCACACAGTTTCTAGAAAGTAGGCGTGTTGGATCAATGAACAATCACACATGACTTCCACCCGACAAATGTTTGCGTTAGGCCACCTTGCACAAACGTTTCCACATAAAAATTGTGTCTGATGTACATACGAACGGAAACGTTTGTCTGAGATTCACTGTGTGGTATGTACATACGAACGGAAACGATTGGGCCTGTATAATTGTGTGTGATGGCTCGCCCGATCGCACATGAGCTCTTTTTGCCCCGCATGTGTGACTGGAGGCCCTATCGCCGACGGTTTCTGGGTCGTGCGGGAAGGACCCCCTATCGCACACACAGGCAAGGCGACGGTTTAAAACTCTGTCGCGGAAATGGGGTAAAAACCGTTTGTATAGGACGTCTCTGCACCAGTGTATTGACATCCCCCATACCACAAAAATACTTCCAACATCATTTGACTCCATCAAAATTTTGGAAGTTTGGCATCTTTGCCTAGGCCATCCACCATATCATCCGCAATACCACCATAGCCTTCCGCAACCTAACCCATTTTGATCCCCATTGCATTTAAGGTTGTTTGAGTTGTGGTTTGTGTCCCCTAAGGTGTTTCGACTACTTAGGGATGGTGAATTCAACTCCGACTCTGCATAACCCACCACCTCCACTTCCACATTGCCAACTCCGAAACCACCACCGCATTCCACTACTACCATTTGACATTTGTCGTTTGAGATTTTGAGTTCGCGGTTTTTCCGTTTCCTAAGGTGTTTCGGCTAATTAGGAACAGTTCAACATCGACTACACCGCCACTCATCATCGCCATGGACTCGACATCGACAACGACTCCTTCACCTTTGACACACCAACCATAAGCAAGGGCGGTAACCTCGACAACATCATTGTACATTCTCCTTGCCATTGCATTGTTAACCCCCGAGCCAATTTTGCGTCACTTGCCTACCGAGACTAGCCGTTTGAGTATTGTCGGGCAACGCTACTTGTGCACTTTAGTGATACATGTTCCGCATAGCTATCATTGCATGCATATATCATCGTATCATCTCTTGTGTCATCAATAGTTCCCGCATATACAAAAAAAATATATTGGTTTGAGCATTTCACATAGTGGCCATATAAAAAAAAGTGCAAAAAGCTTTTAAGCAAAGAGAAAAAGAAAGGAAAGAGCTTGTGAACAATAGCCATAGCATCAAGCCACATTGCATAGCATATTAACATCATTGATCATCTTGGATCATCGTGTGCAAGTTCACCGGGAACCATACATACATAGCATCATTGAGATAGAAAGTCGATACTTTTTGTCTATCATAGGTTGTGCACAAGTTCGTATCCGCCTATTGAGCAATCGTGCTACGTCTTTCTAGAGTTGCGCAACACGAGCATTTTCCATGGATTCCACATTTTGTGCTCATTCCTTGGTTGCACAATCTAAATTATCTATCTGTGTGTGTTTTCCCATGTGCCATTCATTGCTATTGATCTACTTGTTTCATTTGCGAATTTGTGAATCTCTTTCAACATTATTGACTCTTGCTAACAATTGCATCAATTTTTGTGCCACCTATCCTCACCAAGCTACTCCATAAGCTTTACTTGTGTAGGTGTGAGAATTGACAAGATCCGGTACCAATTGTGTTACTTCCATAATACCATATTGGGTGATCATTGATCCATCTTCAACATTGGAAAGGTACATTTGGTCTAGTTCTTTCCTTTCTTCCACTCACATTTTGCTTGAGCATGATGGATAGGCAAAGCACATCATCTCCGATCTTCGATGGCTACGACAACGTGAACAACTACATCACCAAATCTCCCCACTTTGGACTACAATGAGCAATGCAAGGTGCACAAGATGCTTTGCAAGAGCGCATCGAGAACCTCGCCACCGACATACGACACTCCGAAGCACGGAAAAGAGACTACATCGACAACAAGTTGGACGCACACATGGATCAACTATGAGACATGTTGGCCAACTACAAGTCTTCTTCCCCTTCATCATCTTCAAGGCG
This sequence comes from Elymus sibiricus, assembly GCA_039707655.1. Lineage (NCBI taxonomy): Eukaryota > Viridiplantae > Streptophyta > Magnoliopsida > Poales > Poaceae > Elymus > Elymus sibiricus. Next base: position 136,420,192 of record CM077670.1, read on the forward strand.
GTGGCGAGCAAGCCGCACATCTTGGGAGCGCCCATACGATGTAAGCGCAATTCGTCCATGTCATCATCTTCGTGACGACCAACATCACATTTGTGATTCACATCGTCATGAAGGGCAAGTCACCTACAAGCAACATGTGCGCGACGACGGAGCATGCCATCGAGCTCAAGAACGACAACATCACCATTAAGACGAAGATGCTCGAGATACGCGCACCAACAAGTCCCAACAAGCCCTACATCAAGCTACGGCCAACCTTCATGAGCACAAGAGAAGACCGCGAGAAGAGCGCCACCAAGAAAAAGCTACAGCTACCAACACCACTTTGGCATCTTCACCTTTGGATGTACAAAATCTTCGCCTACTTCCCGTGAGTACGCCTACGTCGACATCTTCAACACCACGGCAAACGACTACAAGCGAGGGTGACCCTTCCATCTTCAGAAGCACCCCAAGGAAGATGTCCGAGCATGGGTAATTCCCTTCGGTCATGGAGGCGAGCAAAGAGGTGCCACATCATATGGCCCTCCTACAAGAAGACGACGATAAGATGGTTGAGCATGGGCCATTCCCTTCGACCAAGGCGGCGAACACGAACCTCTTCGACAACATGAAGATGATGCCCACATGGGACTCCTACTCCGAGTCAAGCTACGAGACCGCACATGAGACCCTCTCTTTGGTCTCGGAGAAGAGCGATGATTTGCCACATCCTATGGCATTCATCTTTGGAGGCGTTATGGATGAGGAGGTCGAGCATGGGACTACTCCCACAACCACGGCGGCGAAAGGAGTTGAGTATGGAGACGTTTGCACCTACATCTCTCCGGCACCCATATATGATGAGATGCCCCAAATGCCATGTGAGGAGAGCCACCACCATATGAGTGATATGAGTGACTCCACCATATGTAACATTGAGTGCATTTCCCATGAGAGGATGAGTGTGACCACCACTAGCCCCACACACGTGAACATGCCACACATCCTATGTGAGGTTGAGAGCCATCACCACCCTTTGAGTGACTCGACCAACCATATGAGTGAGAGCATCATAGCGGGAGTGAGTGAGCCACACCACTTAGTGAGTGAGGTAGTTGATAGGGCATGTGAGGCCACTATGATTTCTAACGACTTAACCTCTACTCCCGGTGTTTTTATTCCTTGGTTCTAGATATCCTACAAGACGAAGCGCCAATCCTCGACGAGTCCATACCTCCAATGGGCAATACGATGGCCATGGTGGACAATGATGCACCCCCCCCCCCCCACATGGTTCCATCAAGACGATCATATTGACCGAGCGTCAATTTTTGCCACCTCACCTACACCACATGAGTGGAGTGTTGGAAATATGCCCTAGAGGCAATAATAAATTGGTTATTATCAAATTTCCTTGTTTATGATAAATGTTTATTATACATGCTAGAATTGTATTGACCGGAAACTTAAATACAAGTGTGAATACATAGAAAACACCGTGTCCCTAGTGAGCCTCTACTAGACTAGCTCATTGATCAAAGATGGTTAAGGTTTCCTAACCATAGACATGAGTTTTCATTTGATAACGGGATCACATCATTAGGAGAATGATGTGATGGACAAGACCCAACCGTAAGCTTAGCATCAGATCGTTTAGTTAATTGCTATAGCTTTCTTCATGGCAAGTATCTGTTCCTTAGACCATGAGATCCTGCTACTCCCGAATACCGGAGGAATGCCTTGTGTGCTATCAAACATCACTTCGTAACAGGGTGATCATAAAGATGCTCTACAGGTATCTACGAAGGTGTCTGTTGGGTTGCATGGATCGAGACTGGGATTTGTCACTCCGTATGACGGAGAGATATCTTTGGGCCCTCTCGGCAATACAACATCGTAAAGAGCTTGCAAGCAGTGAGGCTAATGTGTTAGTCACGGGATCTTGTATTACGGAACGAGTAAAGAGACTTTCCGGTAACGAGATTGAACTAGGTATGGAGATACCGACGATCGAATCTCGGGCAAGTAACATATCGCCGGACAAAGGGAATTGCATACGGGATTAACTGAATCCTCGACATCGTGGTTCAACCGATAAAGACCTTCATTGAATATGTAGGAATCAATATGGGTATCCAGATCCCACTATTGGTTATTGACCGGAGAGGTGTCTCAGTCATGTCTGCATGTTCCCGAACCCGTAGGGTCGCACGCTTAACGTTCGATAGTGCTAGGGCAGTAATGAGATATTAACAGTGGAAAGTTCAAAGGTTGTTCGGAGTCCCGGTTGGGATCCAGGATATCACGAGGAGCTCCGGAATGGTCCGGAGGTAAAGATTCATATATAGGAAGTCCTATTTTGGTCACCGGAAAGATTTCAGGATTTGCCGGTATTCTATCAGGAATGCCGAAAGGGTTCCGGAGGTCCACCGGGGGGGTCCCACCTACCCCGGAGGGCCACATGGGCAGCAAAGGGGGCGCACCAGCCCCTGGTGGGCTGGGCGCCACTTCCCCACCTGGGCCCATGCGCCTAGGGTTGGTGGGAACCCTAGATGGGGGCGCCCCCCTTGGCTTGGGGGGCAAGCCACCCCCCTAGGGCCGCCGCCCCCTCCCCCCTTGCCCCTATATATAGTGGGGGGTGGGAGGGCAGCCGCACACCTCCACCCTTGCCCTCTGTCACTTTCCTCCGGTACGCGCTTGGCGAAGCCCTGCCGGAATTCCACTGCCACCACCACCACCATACCGTCGTGCTGGTTCCGATCTCATCTACCTCCTCCCCCTCTCTTGCTGGATCAAGAAGGAGAGGACGCCATCGATATGAACGTGTTCTAATCTCGGAGGTGCCGTCCGTTCGGCACTAGATCGGATTGGATCGCGATTGGATCATGAAGAGTACGACTACATCAACCGCGTTACGACGCTAACGCTTTCGGTCTACAAGGGTATGTAGACACACTCCCCTCTCGTTGCTATGCATCTCCTAGATTAGATCTTGGGTGTTCTTAGGAAAAAAAATTATTTTCATGCAACGTTCCCCATCAGTGGCATCATGAGCTAGGTCTATGCGTAGATGTATTTGCACGAGTAGAACACAAAGAAGTTGTGGGCGTTGATGTTCAAATTGCTTACTTCCTTTGTCTTATTTGGATTCGGCGGTATTGTGGGATGAAGCGGCTCGGTCCAACCTTATTTGTCCATGCACAAGAGACCGGTTCCACTGACTGACATGCAACTTGTATTGCATAAAAGTGGCTTTGCGGGTGTCTGTCTCTCCCACTTTAGTTGAATCTGATTTGACAAGGGCGGTCCTTGTAGAAGGTTAAAAGGCAACCTGTATATCACCGTTGTGGTTTTGTGCAGATAAGAACGGTTCTTATAGTTTGCCCTAGCAGCCACGTAAAAATTGTAACAACAAAGTAGAGGACGTCTAACTTGTTTTTGCAGGGCATGTTGTGATGTGGTATGGCCAAAACGATACGTGATATATGTTGATGTATGAGATGATCATGTTTTGTAATAGGTTCATGACTTGCATGTCGATGAGTACGGCAACCGGCAGGAGCCATAGGGTTGTCTTTAATTTATTATATGACCTGCGTGTCAATCATTAAACGTCGTGTAATTGCTTTACTTTATCGCTATGCGTTAGCAATAGTTGTAGAAGCAATAGTTGGTGAGACAACCACGTGACGACACGATGATGGAGATCATAGTGTCATGCCGGTGACGACGGAGATCATGCCGGTGCTTTAGAGATGGAGATCAAAAGCACGAGATGATATTGGCCATATCATGCCACTTATTGATTGCATGTGATGTTTATCTTTTTATGCATCTTATTTTGCTTAGGACGACGGTAGCATCATAAGATGATCCCTTCACTTAATTTCAAGATAAAAGTGTTCTCCCTAAGTATGCACCATTGCGAAAGTTCGTCGTTTTGAAGCACCACATGATGATCAGGTGTGATAGACTCTACGTTCACATACAACGGGTGTAAGCCAGTTTTACACATGCAGAATACTTGGGTTAAACTTGACGAGCCTAGCATGTACAAACATGGCCTCGGAGCACGAGAGACCAAAAGGTCAAACATGAGTCATATAGTAGATACGATCAACATGGAGATGTTCACCATTGATGACTGCCCCATCTCACGTGATGATCGGACATGGGTCAGTTGATATGGATCATGTAACACTTAGACAACTTGAGGGATGTTGATTTAAGTGGGAGTTCTTTAGTAATTTGATTAGAAGAACCAATTATCATGAACTTAGTCTAATTGTCTTTGCAAATTAATGTTGTAGATCAATGGCTCGCGTTGTAGCTCCCCTGAATTTTAATGCGTTCCTAGAGAAAGAAAAGTTGAAAGATGATGGTAGCAACTATGCGGACTGGGTCCGTAATCTGAGGATTATCCTCATTGCTGCACAGAAAGTATATGTCCTTGATGCACCGCTAGGTGATCCACCCTCTCCCGCAAATCTGGACGCTTCTGGCAGACAAGGAATGATGACTACACGATAGTTCAGTGTGCCATGCTTTATGGCTTAGAACCGGGGCTCCAAAGACGTTTTGAGCACCACAGAGCATATGCGATGTTCCAGGAGCTGAAATTGGTATTTCAGGCTCATGCCCAGGTTGAGAGGTATCTCACCTCCGACAAGTTCTTTAGCTGTAAGATGGAGGAGGAGAACTCCGTTAGTGAGCACGTACTCAAAATGTCTAGGTACTATAATCGCTTGAATCAGTTGGGAGTTAATCTTCCGGATGAAGTAGCGATTGACAAAGTTCTCCAGTCGCTGCCACCGAGCTACAAAGGCTTCATGATGAACTATAATATGCAAGGGATGGAGAAAACGATCCCTGAGCTTTTCGCGATGCTGAAGGCCGCGGAAGTAGAAATCAAGAAAGAGCATCAAGTGTTGATGGTCAACAAGACCACCAGTTTCAAGAAGAAAGGCAAGGGAAAGAAAGGGAACTTCAAGAAGAATGGCAAGCCAGTTGCCGCTCCCGTGAAGAAACCCAAGGCTGGACCCAAACCTGAGACTGAGTGCTTCTATTGCAAGGGGAATGGTCACTGGAAGCGGAACTGTTGTAACATCCCAAAATTCTAATTTTGGAATGTTATATTAATTAAGTAATAATGATTTCTTGTGTGATTTGTTGTGTGAAATTGAGTGGAATTTGAAAAAAAATTGAAAGTTAAATGAGAGGGAATAAAAGGACTTTCCCAAACTTTCATTCTTGCTTTTGGTTCCCATGGAATTCAAAATTTAAATTCAAAACAAAATCCTAGAGTGAAGATAACATGACCTCTTCCATTTGAAAAAAAAGGAGATTTGAAAAGATTTGAATTCCATTTGAAAATAATTCAAACTCAGCAGCTTTATGCCACTCAAGGATTTTCAATGAGAGAAGATAATAGGACTTCTTCAAAATTTATGAAATAGAGTGGGGAGTGATGAGTACCACTTTCAAAACTTGTTTCAAACACCATTTGGAGTTTTTCCCTTTTCTGTTGGAATTTCAAATAATCTCAATTCTCTGAATTAAAAATATATGAGTGAAGGAAACATGACCCTTCCAAAATTCAGAGAAGATTTGAAAAAATATTTGAAGAAAGAAAACAGAAACTATTTGCAAAAGATTTGAAAATCAAATTTAAATCCAATTTGAAGTTATTACAAAAAAAATTAAAAGTAATTTATTTGCCTCTAAAAAATAGTTCATATTTTTCTATGTTTTATTATAAGAATTTTGATATATATATATATATATTGTCTAGGAAAAAATTATTTTTTATTTTTATTTTATGACTTTTCTTCTCTGTATTATTCAAAAAAAAAACAGCGCTCAGCCTGGCGCTAGCCAGCCGGCCCGACTGGCCTTTAGGCCCACGGCCTGCCCCGCCCGAAAACGGTTCGAGCCGGCCACCCGCTACCTACCTCCTTTCCCCGCTGCCGCTGACGTGTGGGCACCGCTCCCTTCTTCCTCCTCCCGCAAGCCAACCAGAGTCCAGCTCCAACACGCCTCGCCAGCCGCCGCGATTTTCCTTGTGGGACACGTTCATCTTTGCTCCCCGAACCGCCTTGACCCCTCCTATAAATAGCCCAGCCCCTCCTCGTTCGATTCCACCTCCACGCCCTCTTTTTCCCCCTCTATATCAAGCTCTACGAGCTTCCGAAGCTCCGCCGCCGCCATTATCTCCAGCAAGCAATTTTGTCGCCACCGGAGGTCTCCGAGAGGTATCGTTGCCCTCGTTCTTCCTCTCTCCCAAATCCGCAGCTCCCTCACCCCTTTTCTCGCGCAGATCCGCACGGGAACGATGTCCCCGACGACTCCCGCATCTCGCCGGCGCCGCCCGAGCTCCAGCCGCCCTCTGCCATCATCCCCGCTCGGCACCGACACCGCCGAGGTCATCCTTGAGACCGCAGCATAGCTCCGCGTCTCGTACGCTACTCGCCGGAGTCCGGCGACCACCGGGAGCGACGCCCGCATCGACCCGAGCCGCCCGCGTCGTCCTCTTCCCCGACGCCGATGCCGTCAACCGCCGCAGTAAGTCGTCGCTGCCCTCGTCCGTTCAATCTATAATCTAGGGTCTAGATTAGATCGGTTTAGTTTTTTTTTAGATCAAATCGTTTTCTGCTAAGTTCCGGCTATCCGTCGTTTAAGCCTCGCAACAAACATCCGCAAGCCGTTCGATCGAGATATAACCGTCTAGGTTAGATCTATTTTGTTTATTTGCTCTCTGAATCGTTTTTCATTAAGCATCAGCCATCTGCCCACAGCAGACAACTTCAGTCACTCACAGAGTGCCACGTGGCACTACTTCCACGGTCGGCCGAAATTTAACCTTTTCAATTTCAGATTTTATTCTGATTTTTCTTTTGTCACATCTTTAGATCTATAGTTCCAAAATTGATGATTCTTTTTCCTACGGTTTCACAAAAATCTCATCTATCCAGAGAACCCAACTAAAAATATTTTTGAACTTTTTAAATTTTGAATTCAAACAGATTTGATTTAAACCCTAATTTGGGCATATTTTCTATTTCAAAATTTGTTTTTGAGTAATTCCTTTTGCTACTGATTTCTATTGGTTATATCTATCCAGTGGACTAATAAAAATAATTTTTGTTTATATAAGAAAATTGAATCTGATCAGATTTAAGATCTATCTTAATTAGGCCATAACTTTTGCATTATAAAACCTTTTTAGTTGATTCTTTTTGCTAATTAAAACTAATAGCAAATACTTTCTGTTAAACTAAAGTTTTATAATATTTTCTTCTCTTAAAAATTATATTCTGTGCAGAAACTTTGTTTGATTGTTTTTGGAGTTTCGTGAGTCTTTTATTTGGTTTCTTTTTTATCTTTGAGTGATTGGTTATAATTGCTTGCTTACGATAGATTGAACGGAGTGTGACGAGTAGAACTATCAGGATTATGAGTGCGAAGAATCTTCATCAACAGTACAAGGCAAGTTACATCTTGATCATGCATCTTAAATACCTATGTTTTCTATATGCATTAGTCCTTTTGATGTAGGATTGCATGAATATATAAGTTGGCTATATTATAAACCCAGTAGTTCATTGAGGTAGGTTTGAGCCTTTACTCCATTGTCGCCAACGTTGTAGAAATTTTTGCTATGCTTTTGTAGACGGGGATTGGTATGTGTGATTCATGCAAGTTGCGAGAGATATAATAATTTTGGGTAACCTTAAGGTGGCAACATTAACACACATCTGGGTGGAATGGTAGGGGCACCCTAGAGTAACCAGTGGACTAGCCCGGGCACCTGGAGAAACCAGTGCTTGCCCAAGGGGATCCCGGAGGACCCGTGAGATCACCCTATGGAATGCCACCCAGGCTCAAAGAGATTTATCAATTTTTCATGACTAGAAGCTTACCTGCACAGCGACAAGTCAATATGGGCTCTGGCTTTGTTGATCTTAATTGTGACTCTTACTGGACCAGTGCTACGAGATGTAGACGAACGGTAGGGTTGGATAGGCACTTGCAGTAGTTAGGGAAACTCTTTGAAAGACCATGTTTCGATCATCCTGTTCTCAAACACCATGTAGTGCGAGGATGTAAAAGGAGGGATCGATTCTTGTGGGGGAAAGTGTGCAAACCTCTGCAGAGTGTAAAACTAATCGATTAGCCGTGTCCCCGGTTATGGACAACTTGAGCATCTAGAAATTGGGAATTTGAGAGATCTCATCACATTTAACTAATTTAATGGGTTTTAATCAACTTGGGTATAGATTGAGTGGAGAAACCATATCAATCATATTATGATAAGCTTTGTAGTAATAATTTGATATTCCTTTTGATGATAGGGAAAAATCAGCTTTATGCAAACTAAACTTAGAACCTTCCACCAGCCAAATAGCATGTAGAAGTAGGACATTTATACATCTCTTATGGTGTGACTTGCCAGTACATTCAACGTACTGACCTACACGGCTGCAACGTCTCATGTTGCAAGATTTATATGATGAGTAAGTGATACAATAGGGTTACGTTGTCTACACTCAACTTTGTCGTTGGTGTTGATGGGACTCCACAACCTTTGAAGTTATTTCCGCTGTATGGATTAAGGTAATAGTATTTACATTATTTTATACATGTGATTTTCTGTTATTTCATCGAGTACTGTGTGTGCTAGCATACCGATCCAGGGATGTTACTTAAGCACAGAGACTTGGATCCTTTTCGGAACCGGGTCGTTACAAGATGGTATCAGAGCACATGTTGACTGTAGGACGTGACCCTAGAAACTGGAAAGCCCTTAGGAAAGGATCTCTCTAAAACTTTATTTTTAAAAATATCCTTTACCTCTCATCTTTTCTGAGCTTTATCAAATATTTAGACAATACCCCTTTTCCCTTTTAACCACATGGAGGATCAACTAATGAGACCACTCCGAGAAGGACAAGATATCGGACAACTGAGGACCACTTCAGAGTAAAGAGGATTTCACCATGCGTTAGAAGAATTGAAGCTACAACGGTTGAAGACTCTGAAGACTCAAAGAATTTGAAGGCTCTGAAGAATTTCCAGATTGATACGACCTTGAGAAGACCAAATCCCTGTTATATATACACATGTTAGATGTGATGATTTGCGAGCTGTCAATTGTGTGTATTTTCTGACAGCAACAAATAAAACTGATTTTCAAAACTATGTTGTTTGTATGGGCATCTTTCTCCCTCTCTTATCTCATCCCAAAACCCTTGGACCCAATAAACGGTGTATGGAGATGAACTCATATTTTCTGGATCGGTGACTGAATTGGAGATGGAGCAATGGATTCAGAACATGGAAGATCACATGAAGAATAACACTATAGCCGAAAAGGATATGGTCCAGCATGCTCTGTAGTACCTTGCAAAAGGTGCTACTACTTGGTGGAGGATGTACCAAGCTATCAATGGATGGCAAGGAGCAATCACTTGGGAAGAATTTAAGTTGACTCTCCTAAGGTCTCGTCTTGTGTCCCAGAAATCGAAGCCTTGTGGAAATGGTATGAAAAAACCTTGTGCATGCAAGCTTTGTGGAGAGATAGGACACACCCATGAAGAACACAAGGATGGATGCCCTCATTGTGAAGGAAATCACCCAGCTGGAGAATGCCCAACTAGGCAGGTTACTTGTTTCTTGTGTGAAGGAACTACCCACTACCCTGCCCAGTGTCGCATTTACCCCTTGGTACAATGAACTATCCGACAACGGAAGGGAGCAATGAAAGAAGCCCTCAGGGAGATTTTAGAAGAACCTGAGATGAAGGAAGATGTTGAGGACACACACGAAGAAGACCCAATCAAACTTTTCTCCAAGGCATGCTATTCATGTGGAGAAGAAGGACATTTTTCACAGTATTGCATGAAGAAAAGAAAAGAGTATCCGGGAAACTTCCCGACTGTAGAAGTGAAGTACGACCCACTGGAAATAGAGGCCCTGATTGGTACGAAAAAGCCCAGGAAGAGAAACCGAAGACATCCCCAGAACTACCCGATTTCTGCAAAGAAGGACCTAAATCAGATCATGTGTTTCAAGTGCAAGACCTTAGGTCACTACGCCGATCAATGTCCAGAAAAGGAGCCAAGAACCCGAGGAGCATACGTAATCACCAAGAAGCCCCTGGACTTGTCTGACATCATTTGTTTCCGCTGTAAGGAAGCCGGGCACTTTGCCAGAAACTGTCCCAATGAGAAGGAGGCTTGTGCCAAATAGTTGAGTGAACCTTTTATATTGTGGAGTTGTTGAGTTGAGGCATGTAGTGGAAATGCAGGAGATTGTAATAATTCGAGAATCAATAAAGTTGGCATGTCATAATCATTTGTATTGATTTGGGATTTTTATGAGTTGTTACTATATAGGCAATGAGTGAAATCATGATACGTGGAATAAGATTTTGAAGGAACTAGTTTTTTTTCATTTTAAAGGTGGTAGAACCCAACACCATTACCCGAAAAAAAGAGCTAGTTGTTAGTCACATCAGACCTTGGAATGGACAAGTCAATGATGAATCCGGATAATTACATCTTAGTTTTGCACCAAGAGAAGGAAGGGATACAGTACAATTGGATGGATTTAAGAATGCTAAGGAAGCTGGATGTTGGAATAATGATCAATTGCAACCCGATGATGAGTTCAAGCTTTACAAGTGGTGAGATGGGCCACAACCCACAGGCCCCAGGACCTGACAAGAAGCAAGAACACTCTTGCTGAAGGAAGAACCCTGGAAGAAGCTACGACTTTATCAACAGACGATCTTATAGAAATTTACGTGAAACCCAAGAGTTGTGAAGAAATGATAGATTTGTTTGGCTTGCAGAATCAATGGATTTATCCGAACTTAGTTCGTCGACAAGAGAAATTCTACAATGCTTGCGAGGATGACCGAGTGTTAGAATGCAAGATTCGCTAAACCATATACAAGGTAATGATTTGGGTGCGGAATGGATTGATCACCATGCCGACTTACTCCTATTATTCGCCTTTGCTATGTGGGATGGTAAATCTTGAGTGACTTACCTATAGTAGAGAGACGACGATGCGAAGCCTAAACCTTAGAATGGTATGATGTTTCACCCTTGTACAAGGCAGCTGTTGCCAACCATAGGTTATACGGTGAGAATGAAACCCAGGCCCGTTTTTTTGCAGGAATCCCAATCAAATTATTTGATGACCTCCATGAGAACATCGATAGTCTTTAGTATTGGTGCAACACCTATCAGCCAAGAAGAAATAGTGTATGGAAGAACATTATTTTGGAAAGGGACATAGGATCTCGAGAAACATTTTACATATACCGGAAAAGCATCATTGACGGCGTTATTCAAGATGTGTGAGAGACCAGTGGTGTCAACACTAAGACGGAAGTACCCGAGTCTTGGATGGACCCGTAACTTTGCTTCTAAGGGTGGTAGCACCCCAGACCTGTGTGACGATCAATGCATCTTCAAGAAGACCCCCGAACCCTTACCCTTTCTTTCTAGCCTCTTCGAATCTCGAGGGAGAGATTCATTTTAAGGGTGGTAGGTTTGTAACATCCCAAAATTCTAAATTTTGGAATTTTATATTAATTAAGTAATAATGATTGCTTGTGTGATTTGTTGTGTGAAATTGAGTGGAATTTGAAAACTTTTTGAAAGTTAAATGAGAGGGAATAAAAGGACTTTCCCAAACTTTCATTCTTGCTTTTGGTTCCCATGGAATTCAAAATTTAAATTCAAAACAAAATCCTAGAGTGAAGATAACATGACTTCTTCCATTTGAAAAAAAGGAGTTTTGAAAAGATTTGAATTCCATTTGAAAAGTGTGCAAACCTCTGCAGAGTGTAAAACTATCGATTAGCCGTGTCCCCGGTTATGGACAACTTGAGCATCTAGAAATTGGGAATTTGAGCGATCTCATCACATTTAACTAATTTAATGGGTTTTAATCAACTTGGGTATAGATTGAGTGGAGAAACCATCTCAATCATACTATGATAAGCTTTGTAGTAATAATTTGATATTCCTTTTGATGATAGGGAAAAATCAGCTTTATGCAAATTAAACTTAGAACCTTCCACCAGCCAAATTGCATGTAGAAGTAGGACATTTATACATCTCTTATGGTGTGACTTGCCAGTACATTCAACGTACTGACCTACATGGCTGCAACATCTCATGTTGCAGGATTTATACGACGAGTAAGTGATACGATAGGGTTACGTTGTCTACACTCAACTTTGTCGTTGGTGTTGATGGGACTCCACAACCTTTGATGTTATTTCCGCTGTATGGATTAAGGTAATAGTATTTATGTTATTTTATACATGTGATTTTCTGTTATTTCATCGAGTACTGTGTGTGCTAGCATACCGATCCAGGGATGGCACTTAAGCACAGAGACTTGGATCCTCTTCGGAACTGGGTCGTTACAACTGCCCCAAGTACTTGGCAGATAAGAAGGTTGGCAACGTCAACAAAGGTATATTTGATATACATGTTATTGATGTGTACCTTACTAGTTCTCGTAGTAGCGCATGGGTATTTGATACTGGTTCGGTTGCTAATATTTGTAACTCGAAACAGGAGTTGCGGAATAAACGGACACTAGCAAAGGACGAGGTGACGATGCGCGTTGGAAATGGTTCCAAGGTTGATGTGATTGCCGTCGGCACGCTCCCTCTACGTTTACCTTCGGGATTAGTTATGAACCTGAATAATTGTTATTTGGTGCCTGCATTAAGCATGAACATTATATCTGGATCTTGTTTATTGCGAGACGCTTATTCATTTAAGACAGACAATAATGGTTGTTCTATTTATATGGATAATATCTTTTATGGTCATGCACCCTTGGTGTGGTTTATTTCTATTGAATCTCGATCGTAGTGATACACATATTCATAATATCGATGCCAAAAGATGCAAAGTTAATGATGATAGTACCACATACTTGTGGCACTGCCGCTTAGGTCATATTGGTGTAAAGCGCATGAAGAAACTCCATGCTGATGGACTTTTGGAATCTCTTGATTATGAATCATTTGATACATGTGAACCATGCCTCATGGGCAAGATGACTAAAACCCCGTTTTCCCCTACAATGGAGCGGGCAAGTGACTTATTGGAAATAATACATACCGATGTATGCGGTCCGATGAGTGTTGAAGCACGCGGTCGATATCGTTATTTTCTTACCTTCACAGATGATTTGAGTAGATATGGGTATATGTACTTAATGAAACACAAGTCTGAAACATTTGAAAAGTTCAAGGAGTTTCAGAGTGAAGTAGAGAATCATCGTAATAAGAAAAATAAATTTCTACGATCTGATCGTGGAGGTGAATATTTGAGTTACGAGTTTGGTATGCATTTAAGACAATGTGGAATCGTTTCACAACTCACGCCACCTGGAACACCACAGCGTAATGGTGTGTCCGAACGTCGTAATTGTACTCTATTGGATATGGTGCGTTATGTGATGTCTCTTACTGATTTGCCACTATCATTTTGGGGTTATGCATTAGAGACAGCTGCATTCACTTTAAACAGGGCACCGTCTAAATCCGTTGAGACGACACCGTATGAGTTATGGTTTGGCAAGAAACCTAAGTTGTCATTTCTTAAAGTTTGGGGATGCGGCGCTTATGTAAAGAGGCTTCAGCCTGATAAGCTCGAACCCAAAGCGGATAAGTGCGTCTTTGTAGAATACCCTAAAGAGACAATTGGGTATACCTTCTACCACAGATCCGAGGGCCAAATCTTTGTTGCTAAGAATGGGTCCTTTCTAGAGAAGGAGTTTCTCTCGAAAGAAGTGAGTGGGTGGAAAGTAGAACTTGATGAGGTAATTGTACCTTCTCTCGAATTGGAAAGTAGCACATCACAGAAAGAAGTTCCCGTGATGCCTACACCATCCGGAGAGGAAGCTAAAGATGATGATCATGAAACTTTGGATCAAGTTACTACTGAACTTCATAGGTCGACCAGGGTACGTTCCACACCAGAGTGGTACGGTAATCCCGTCCTGGAAGTCATGTTGTTAGACAACGGCGAACCTACGAACTATGAAGAAGCAATGATGAGCCCGGATTCCGACAAATGGCTTGAGGCCATGAAATCCAAGATAAGATCCATGTATCAGAACAAAGTATGGACTTTGGTGGACTTGCCCGATGATCGGCAAGCCATTGAGAACAAATGGATCTTTAAGAAGAAGACAGACGCTGATGGTAATGTCACCGTCTATAAAGCACGACTTGTCGCAAAAGGTTTTCGACAAATTCAAGGGGTTGACTACGATGAGACTTTCTCACCCGTAGCAATGCTTAAGTCTGTTAGAATAATGTTAGCAATTGCCGCATTTTATGATTATGAGATCTGGCAGATGGACGTCAAAACAGGGTTCCTTAACGGGTTTCTTAAGGAAGAGTTGTATATGATGCAACCGGAAGGTTTTGTATGTCGGGCCCATGGAACCCAGGGTATCCAAACCCATCTGCCTTTGGCCCATGGCGCAACGCCTGGCGTGGGCCCAGCAGGCCGTCATCACCAAGCACCTCACCAAGACCCCTCATGAGGCCCTGGCCTCCTGAGGAAACCTCCTCAGGGAGCGGCAAGCAAGGCTCGGCATCTTCACCAACGGCCTCGCGAGGCGGCCTCCCGAGGTGGCCTCCCGAGGCCTCCTCCCGAAGGCGCCCAAGACAAAGGCCATTCGGCACAGCCGCGCGGTCTGGGGCCCATCACGTGGGTGACGCGCGCGACGACGAGCGACGACAGAGGCCGCGCCAAAAGGCGTGGATGAAGATGGTTTCCTCTTTTGTGTTAAGGGAGCAGGGCCAGCTATCTACTCCCCAAAGCAACCCCAAAGGTTGCCCGATCGGCAGAGGAAGACCAAGACGGCGGGCGCGCAGGGCAGAGGTCATCACCGAGCCCACCGGCACGTCATGGATCATGCTTTGGCAGGCGAAGACCACCTTTAGTCAGGATAGCCTGAGAGCCTATCCCCTTTCAAAACCGCCAAGTGTGGCAACCCTTCCCGCCTAAGTTTTTGAGGGGGGAGAGGACCAAGGCTGGTATAAAGGGCAGTGCTGCCGTTGTAGAGAGAGACCTCGGTTGAGTTCTGTCTCCTCCACCTTGTACGTAAGAACTCTCTTGCCCCTTGCAATCCCAACCACAAGCAGGAGTAGGGTTTTACACCGCAAGGTGACCCGAACCTGGGTAACCACTGAGTCCACGGTCCGTTCCTCGCTAGCGTGCTCTCGCCGTAGCCTTGCCGTTGCTTAGACGTGGTAGGAGACGAAGTGGTAGAACGAGCTCACCCCAGTGTTCGAACCTTTGGGTCCCCGGAGCCCCACTTCCGACATTTGGCGCGCCAGGTAGGGGTGCGCTACTGTTCTTCCGCTCCGCCCTCTGCTCCACCAACCTCATGGCCGACGCACGTCGCGAGCGCGCCGAGCGCAGGGCTGGCCGCGTGGCTCACACGGAGCCAGTGGCCCGTGGCAACCGCCGCCGCCCCGACGCCGAGGCTGTTGCCGCCACCGACCCCACTGCCCGCGAGCAGCACGACTCCTCCCTGCACCCCTCCGTGCAGGCGAACGGCCACACCGCCACGGCCTCCTCCCTCGCCCACCGTGGGCCGCCGAACCCGCAGGCCGCGCTGCTCATGGCGCGCGAGCTGCTCCGCTACTGTCCAGCTGACGCAGGCTACGATGCCTGGCTTGGCCGCATCACCGAGCTCGTCAACGCCGCCGGGGACGCTCCGGCACCTTCCCACTCACTCCGCCCTCCGCCGTCTCGCGCTGGGGACCTGGCGCACGGCGCTCCCCCGCCGCCTCCTCTGCGCGATGAGCATGGCGGGCCCCAGTGCAACGCGCGGGCTCGTGAGCCGTCCCATGGCGCGTCCTCGCCGGTCCGAGACGAGGCCAGCTGCCAGATCATCCGCCGCACGCCCCCCGATGCGCGAGTGCTCCTCGAGCGGCAGCGGCAGCGCCAGCACCAGGACCAGGCCGTTCAGGATGTTGCGGCGGCTGGGCGTCAAAACCGCGCTGCCCTCACTGGTGGCGTCCCCTCAAGCGGTGTGGGCTTCCGTGCCTTCACCCGCGAGCTGCGTCGCGTGGTCTGGCCCGCGAAGTTCAAGCCTGAGCAGCCTCCGCGCTACGACGGCACCCCCAACCCTGCGGAGTTCCTCCAGCTCTACGCGCTGAGCGTCGAGGCGGCGAACGGCGACGACAAGGTCATGGCGAACTGGTTTCCCATGGCCCTCAAGGACGGCCCGCGCTCCTGGCTCATGAACCTCCCCGAGGCGTCCATCTCATCGTGGGCCGAGCTCTGCAGCCAGTTTGTTGCCAACTTCAAGGGCACACAGGACCGCTCCCTCACCATCAACGACCTGCGGTGTGTGCGGCAGCGCCCAGACGAGACCCTCCGCAAGTATATCCAGCGCTTCAACCAGGTGCGCAACAAGATCCCGCGCGCCTCCGACGCAGCCGTCATCTCTGCGTTCTCCACCGGCGTCATGGACGTTAAGATGCGCGAGAAGCTCGCCATCAACGGTGAGCTCGACTCCGTGCTTGAGCTGCTCGACCTCGCCGACAAGTGCGCCAAGGCTGAAGAAGGCCGCCTCTTCATCCACAACGACCCCGACGCGGCGCTCAACGCCGCCAAGAACAAGAACAAGGACGTCAAGCGCAAGGGCCACGCCATGCTTGCGGCAGAGCCCGAGCAGAAGCGCGGCGGCGACCGCAACGAGCCCAGGAAAGACAGCCGGCCGCTCTGCGCCTTCCACAACGTGCGCTCCCACAGCACTGAAGACTGTCAGGAGCTCAAGCTGCTCCACGACGAGCGCCAGAGCCGCCGAGACGATCGCAATGGCCGCGGTGCCGGCCACGGAGGTGGCCGCGGCGGCAACCGCTGGGACAGCCGCAACGGCAACGGCAACTTCCGCCAGGGCTGGCGCGACCAGCCTCGTGAGGCCGCCTGGCGCGACCAGCCTCATGAGGCGAATCCTCAGGCCAATGCCGCTCTTCCGCCACTGCCGCCGCCACCCCGGAGGAACGACGTCAACCATCCTGATGAGGGCGCTGGGGGCTACCAGGAGCCTCGTGCGGTCGCCTGCATCCTGGGCGGGTCCCAAGCCCCCGCGTCCATCCGCCACTTCAAGCAACTCTCTCGTGAGGTGTATGCCGCCCTCCCGAGGCCTGAGGCCGCGCGGCCCCTCAAGTGGTCGCAGTACGCCATCACCTTCGATTCTAAGGACCACCCCAAGTCCACGGCCTCCGCAGGCGCGCTCCCCATTCTGTGCACTCCCACCATCAGCAGCGTCGCGGTCACCAAGACCCTCATCGACGGGGGTGCCGGCCTCAACGTGATCTCCATCGAGACCTTTGAGACGCTCCAAGTGCCCTACGACCAGCTGATGCCGACCAGGCCCTTCTCCGGAGTGACCAATGGCTCCACCATCCCACTGGGGCAAGTGCGCCTCCCCATCACCTTCGGCACCCGCAAGAACTACCACACTGAGCTCATCGACTTCGACGTGGCGCACATCGGCCTGCCTTAAAACGCCATCTTGGGCTACCCAGCTCTCACCAAGTTCATGGCGGCCACCCACCGCGCCTACAATGTCCTCAAGATGCCCGACTGCAGCGGCATCATCACCGTCACCTGCGATGAGAAGGACGCGGCCAGCACCCTCGAGCGCGCCTACAAGGCTGCCGCTGTCGCGCATCCGGCTGACGAGGACGCGGCCGAGCCTCCTGAGGCCGTGCCCGCGAAGAAGAAGCGGTTGTTCTCTCAGGACCGCGCCGAGATGAAGAAGGTGTCGGTGGACGGAAGCGGCTCCGGCCCTGCCTTTACCATCGGCGCTGGCCTTCCTCCTGCATAGGAAAGCGCGCTCATCACCTTCCTTCGGGCAAACTCGGATGTTTTCACATGGAAAGCATCTGACTTGTCCGTTGTGCCGAGGGAGGTGATCGAGCACCACTTAGCGGTGTGCCCCAATGCACGCCCCGTCAAGCAAAAAGCACGGCGCCAGGCGCCAGAGAAGCGAGATTTCATCGTCAAGGAAGTTCAGAAGCTCCAGGAAGCTGGGGTCGTTCGCGAGGTGCGCCATCCCGAATGGCTCGCCAACCCAGTCATCGTCCCCAAGAAGGGCGGCAAGGAGCGCATGTGCGTCGACTTCACCAGCCTCAACAAGTTCTGCCCTCAAGACCCATTTCCACTGCCCCGCATCGATCAGATCGTGGATTCCACCGCCCGGTGCGATTTGCTATGCTTCCTGGATGCCTTCTCAGGTAATCATCAGATCAAGATGGCGGCCGAAGACGTGGAGAGGACGGCCTTCATCACCCCCTGCGGCATATATTGCTACATCTGCATGCCCTTTGGTTTAAGGAGCGCGGGCGCCACCTTCCAACGGCTAATGCACATCACGCTGGGGCCTCAGATGGGGAGGAACGCGGAGGCCTACGTCGACGACATCGTGGTCAAGTCTCGTGAGGCTGGATCTCTCATCACGGACCTCCAGGAAACATTTGCCAACCTGCGCAAAGTCAACCTCAAGCTCAACCATGAGAAGTGCGTCTTCAGAGTCCCCTCCGGCAAGCTCCTCGGCTTCCTAGTCTCACATCGTGGCATCGAGGCCAACCCAGAGAAGATCAAGGCCATCGAGAAAATGCGTCCTCCCCGGACCCTCAAGGAAATGCAACGCTTGGCAGGATGTATGGCCTCCCTGGGGCGTTTCATCTCCAAGTTTGGCGAGCGAGCCCTGCCCTTCTTCAAGCTCCTAAAGAGGTCCGGCTCCTTCAAATGGACTCCTGAGGCAGACGCCGCCTTTGAAGCCCTCAAGAGGTACCTCACGAGCCCGCCCATCATGGTCGCGCCGCGCTCTCGCGAGCCTTTGCTCCTGTACACGGCCACCCCCCAAACGGCCAGCACGGCGCTGGTGGCGGTGCGGGAGGAACGCATCTGTGCTAAGGAGAAACCCTCCGCACTCCTTCAGGCTCGTGAGCCTGCTGAGCCTCGTGAGCCCCCCGAGCCTTCCGAGCCTCGCGAGCCTCCTGAGCCTCGTGAGATTCCCGAGCCTTCCGAGCCTCGCGAGCCTCCTGAGCCTCGTGAGATTCGCGAGCCTTCCAAGCCTCGCGAGGTGCCTAGAGAGCAAGCTGCCACCACAACTACTCGCCTCATCGAGCACCCCGTGTACTTCGTCAGCACCGTCCTAAGGGACGCGCGCGAGCGCTACGCTATGCAGCAGAAGCTCCTCCTCGCGCTCCTCGTCGCCTCTAGGAAGCTGCGCCACTACTTTCAGGGTCATCCCATCAAGGTCATTTCTTCCTACCCCTTGGAGCAAGTTCTGCGCAGCCCTAACGCCGCCGGCCGCGTCGCCGAATGGAACATCGAGCTGCAAGCCTTCCAGCTAGAATTCTCCACCACTAGAGTCATCAAAGGCGCGGCTCTGGCCGACTTCATGGCAGAGTGGACGGACACGTACGAGGAGGAGCCTCGCGAGGCCCAGTCCCTTCTGCCAGGGGACGAGGCGCCTGGCGGCTGGACCATGCACTTCAACGGCGCCTTCTCCCGACAGGGCGCGGGGGCTGGGGTCATGCTCACCTCGCTGACAGGGGACAGGCTCTACTACGCCGTACAGCTCTGCTTCAAGCACACCGACAAGGTCTCCAACAACATCGCAGAGTATGAGGGCCTCATCGCTGGCCTCAAGGCCGCGTTCGCCCTGGGCATCAAACGTCTGACCATCAAGGGCAATTCACAACTCCTCGTCAACTTCTCCAACAAAAGCTACAAGCCCAAGGACGAGCACATGGCCGCCTACCTGGAAGAGGTACGTAAACTTGAGAAGCGTTTTCTTGGCCTGGAGCTGCAGCACGTCCCCCGCAGCGGCAACAAAGAAGCCGACGACATCGCCAAACGAGCATCTCGCCGCGAGCCTCAGAGCCTCGGCGTCTTCGAGGAAAGGCTCCTCAAGCCATCAGCCGCACCTCCTGCCGCGAGCATGGCGCTCCTTCACGAGGAACTCCCGCCCGCGCCATCCACGGGCGCGCCAGACTGCGGCCCGCCCTCGGGAGCCTGCCTGCTACTGACGCTGGAGCCTCAAGCGGATAGCTAGGCCGCGGAGTTCAAGGCTTACTTCCTTCGCGGCACCCTCCCGGAGAAAGACTCAGAAGCAGAGCGCGTGGCCCGGCAGGCCACCGCTTACTGCCTACAAGATGGCGAGCTGTACCGCAGGCACCCCAATGGCGTCTTCCTGCGGTGCATCTCTGAAGAGCAAGGGCGCGAGTTGCTCGCTGATATCCATGGAGGAGACTGCGGCCACCACTCCTCGTCACGCACCCTCATCGGCAAGGTGTTCCACAACGGCTTCTACTGGCCCACTGCGCTGTGTGACGCTACCGCGCTGGTCCAAGCCTGCGAGGCCTGCCAATTCCACGCCAAGCAGGTCCACCAGCCGGCGCAGGGCCTTCAGACGATTCCCCTCTCATGGCCCTTCGCAGTCTGGGGGCTGGACATCCTGGGGCCCTTCCCTCGCGCGGCTGGCGGTTACCGCTACCTCTACGTCACCATCGACAAGTTCACCAAGTGGGCTGAAGTCGAGCCGGTGCGCACCATCCCGGCAGGCTCCACCGTCAAGTTCATCAAGGGCCTTGTGAGCCGCTTTGGAGTTCCCAACCGCATCAGCACCGACAATGGCTCCCAGTTCACAAGCGGCCTCTTCAAGTCCTACTGCGCCAGCCTTGGCACGCAGATCTGCTACGCCTCGGTGGCGCACCCATGAAGTAATGGCCAGGCCGAGCGTGCCAACGCCGAGGTCCTTAAGGGCCTCAAAACAAGGAGCTTCAAGAAGAAACTCGAGAATTGCGGCAAGGGCTGGCTCGACGAGCTGCAGTCCGTGCTGTGGTCCATCCGCACGACGGCAAGCAAGCCTACCAGCGAGACCCCCTTCTTCCTCGTCTACGGCGCCGAGGTGGTCCTCCCACTGGAGCTTAAGCACGGCTCCCCGCAATTCCTTGCCTTCGATGAGGCGCGTCAGGACGGCTCGCGGGAGACCGATCTGCTGCTCCTCGAGGAGGGCCGCCGCCAGGCCGCCATTCGCGCCGCGAGGTACCAACAGGCCTTGCGTCGCTACCACAGCCGCAGCATCTGCCCTCGCACTCTCGAAGTCGGCGACCTCGTCCTGCGCAGAATCCTCTCCAGAGAGGGGCTCCACAAACTCTCACCTGTGTGGGAAGGCCCTTTCAGGGTTACTCATGTCTCCAGGCCCGGCTCAGCCCGGCTGGAGACGGAGGACAGCGTTCCTGTGCCTAACGCCTGGAACATCCAACACCTCCGCAAGTTCTACCCGTGACCCTCACGCGTACGAACGAAATGGGGTTGTACACGCCCCGGAGCCTCTCATTGCGTTCGCCTGATGGGCCCGCAAGAGCTCCCGCCCACGCCCAAGTGGAAGCCCCATGCTCCGCGCTGGCGGAACGATCGACCCGCGATCATACCCACACCCTTGTGGAAGCCCCATGCTCCGCGCTGGCGGAACAATCAACTGAGGGAGCCCCACGGGCTGCACCAACCTCAAGCTGACCCGTGCCGGACACAGCAGCACTCTTTTTCTCATTTCGATGTGTAATTGAGGGCGCCCCACGGGTTGCACCAACCTCAAGCTGACCCGTGCCGGACACGGTAGCCGCATCTTGTTTTAGTTGTGTAATGGGTTGCTATCTTACTTCAGTAAAGCTCGGTTTCTTACATGGCGTTTTCTTTTGTCCTTGCCTCACAAGCCTCGCGCGCTCACGACGTCCCTCATGAGCCTCACACGAGTGGGGGCTAGACACGGTGTCTGTGCTCGGGTCAGTCCCAGCAGCACTGAAAAACCCAAGCAACCGGGCTCTAGCTCGCGGGTCTGCTCCCGTGCACGCCACCCCACCAAGGTTCTTGGTGTCTTGTCTCCTCGCGTAATGCCCATGAGCGAATCGACGAGCGTGCGCTGCTCCCCTGTCGTTGAGTACTCTGCATGCAGTTATCTCAGGAGCAGGTTCCCGGAAAGGCCTCGCGAGGATGCCTCGCGAAGTGGCCCCCTCAGGGCCTCAGGAAGCCAGCAGGCCCCGCCTCGGGAGCTAACCCTCGGCGGCCGTCTCAGCAGGAGATCTCGCGAGCGGAACCCTCACGAGGCGTACCCTACGAGAGATGGCCCACCAGACACTACCTTGTACAGAGCTAAGTCTCCTGCCTCGCGAGCCGCCCTCGCCGTCTCTCAAGCCTTCCCCTCCGGCAGCCTCACGAGCGCCAGCGTTTCTCTTGGCGCAAGCCGCTTGCGCGTCAAAGGGGGGCTCCCTGAGCATCGCGCCTCAGGAGCCCTAACTAGCTCCCGGTGCCCCTCACCTCCTGGCCTTGTCTAGGCATCGCTACCTGACATACCAGCGACGGCTATGGCCCGCTCGGGGGCTAGGTCCTGATGATGCAGAGCACCACGGCAGGCAAAAAGAGCAAAACAGGCGTCAAGAGAGAGCATTACGAGGGCACGGGCATTCGATACAACCAGAAGCAAAGTACTTAAAATGTAAAAGCATTGTCCTCACGCCCCCACGGGGTCACGATCAACTATACGCAGGATATGGGGAAGGGACTAGGAAGACGTGTCGCCATCACCGCTGCTGCCACCGTCATCGTCACCTCCTTCGATTCCGCTTGAGCTCTCGCTGCCGCCAGGGGCGAAGTGCTCGTGCAAGGCGTCCACGTGATCCTCCACCGCCTTCCCAAGGGTGTCGCGGACCTCCTCCGGGACGGGGGCTATCACCTTGCCGAAGTCAAAGTTGGGGTCGGCGTCGAGAAGATGGCTGAAGATGCACGTGGCGGCCTGGGTGAGGAGATCGCGGCTCTCCTCCTCGATGATTCCGCCCACCTTCTTGGCGCCCACCTCGAGCCGCTCCACGAGCTTGGTGAAGAAGTCGAGGCAGCTACCGTCGTGGGTCTAGAGGGGGCTGCTGACGTCCTCCTTGCAGATGGAGCCTAAGGCGCGGCGGGCCCGGAGCTCGAGGGCACGGAACATCTTAGAGCGCTGGAGTTGCCGCCCCCGCGCTCGGGCCACCTCGTCCCGCGCCTGCTCCACGACCACGGCGACGCCCCCCACCTGCTGCCGGAGGGAGGTCAGCTCGGCCTTGGCGTCGGCCCGGGCCTTCAGCGTGGTCTCCCACCGTCTTTCGGCTTCGACCAGCATCTCCTTGAGGCCCGCGATCTCGTGCTGGAACTCCTCGCACTTGGCCTTGAAGCGGTCCTCCTGTCGCTTCAGCTTCTTGCTGTTCTCATTGGCAAGCGCTTTGCGGCTCTGCGTGACCCTCCCGTTGGCGTCCTCCTGGATCTTCTTCTCCTTGGCCGCCAGATTGGCGTTGGCCTTGTCTAGGCGCTCGGCGTAGGAACCTTGGGCAGCGGACACCTCTCGCTCCAACGTATCCAGCTGCTCACGCTCCAAGTCCTGCGCAGATGCCGACCGCGCGAGCTCCCGCTCACAGATGCCAAGGTCCGCCTCACGGGCCACTAGCCCCACTTCGAGGGCGGAGATGGCGTCTCTCCGTGCCTGGAGTTGTCGCTCCAGCAAGGTGTTCTGGTCCTGGAGCTCCTTCCTGCGGGCCTCCGCTGCCTCACGCCGCATGTCGGCCTCATCGGCCTCCCTGACAGCGTTCTCGAAGATTTCCTTCGCGTCCTGGGTGGCCTTCTCGCGCTTCTCCCTCACGGCATTGTCTTGACGGCGGCCCAGTTTGAT
This sequence comes from Elymus sibiricus, assembly GCA_039707655.1. Lineage (NCBI taxonomy): Eukaryota > Viridiplantae > Streptophyta > Magnoliopsida > Poales > Poaceae > Elymus > Elymus sibiricus. The sequence goes on from CM077670.1 coordinate 136,443,949, forward strand.
GGCCACATCAAGCTGGCGCCACCTCTCCGCGAGGCACTGGCGCTCCTCGATGATGCATGCCTCCTCCCCCCGGAGGTCTGCTTCCAACTGGTCAAGGCCAGCCCTGGCGCCTTGCAGGGCCCCGCGCTTGAGCACGGCGCCGCTACTCACGAGCTGCAGGGCCCAGCCAGTGTGCGCCCCAGCGCCACCCTCTCGCGAGGGCCCAGCGCCTCCGGTCAGGAACGGAGAGCTCGCGGGGGCCCCCTCTTCGTCTCGCCGTGGCGACGCACCCCGCGGGCTCGGCGGCCCCCCGGAAGGGGCCCCACGCGCTGGCGAGTCCGGCCGGCCCCCCGTGACGCTGCCGCCACCGGTGGTGCGGGGTGGGAGAGCCGGCGTCTCCGCCTCTGTCGCCGAAATGTCCGCCCTGGCAGTGGGCGCCCCAGGAACTGCGGAGCCGCCTCCTGACGACGCCTCCTGAGGCTCGCCTGCTTGGGTCCCCTGAGCCGCGTCCTCCTGCGGCTCAGGAGGGGCCGCCTGCCACTCTGCCCTCGCTAGGCCGGCCTCGGCATCGAGGCTGCTGGTGTTCTCTTCACGCCCCCCGGCCCTAGCAACCGGCGGTGTAGCCCCCGCCAGGCCGGGGGACCTCTCATCCTTCTTCCTCTTCTTGCTCGAGGAGGTCCTGAAAAAGGGAAGAGAAACAAGGGCTCAGGCGCGCGCAACACGCCGGGCGCAGGGGGAAGGAAGGCGAACGCTTACTGGTCCCTGGCAAACCATCTCCTCTTCTTCAGCGGCCACGGAGGAACGTCGCCGCCGCCGCCTTCACGGGGCCCTTTCTCGCGACCGGCCCCCTCGCGGGAGGGCCACGGGATCCGCCCTCATCACCGCTTCCGGAGCCCCGCAGCTTCGCAGCTGCCGCACGGGGGCTTCCCGTGCCCTCCGCCTGCTCGGGCCCGGCGGGCGAGGCCTCAGGCGGGGTGACGTCATCGTCATCTCCAAGCCCGCTGACGAGTCGGCAGCGGGTCCGCCAAACCAGGCCGCCTCCGCCCTCCATAGCGCCCGTCGAGGCCCTGGCGTCGCCACGGTCGCCTGAACCAGGAACCACCAGAAAGGGGTTGTCCCGGGGCCCTTCGAGGCCCTCTAGAAGCGGTCCCCACTGGTTGAAACGCGGCATTGAGCCGACGAGCGCCTCCTTGTTCTTGTAGCGATACAAGGGAAGCCCATCCATCGGTGGCTCGCTCGCCTCTTCACCGATCAAGGTATGGAGCACCCCGTTCAGCACCTCAGGCAGCAAGCTGTCCGCGCTCAACCGCATCGGGTCCTCCGGGCCGGTGAAGGCCCACATCGGGTGGGAGTGTCGCTAGAGGGGAGCTATGCGGCGCCGGAGGAACTCCCTCACGACCATGACCACCGTTACTTTCGTGGCCCTCAGCTCGGCCAACCTCCTCCATACCCGCGCCAGCCTCGAGTCGGCGAGCCTTTCATGCCCCCACCCGGAGCTTCTCGCCGCCGGGGATGCCGGCAGCTGCAGCAGGGGGCTGAATTGGGCCGCGTCCACGTACACCCATTGCCGCCTGAAGCCCTCGAACTCCTTGGTAAGCCTCATGTCAATACCGTCGCCCGCCGTCTCATCTGCGATGCGGAACGAGACGCACCCGGAACATTGGTTCGCCGCGGTCAGCCGCAGGCTGAAGAAGTGGCGGAAGAGCGCCACTGAGGGCGTCACGCCCAGGAAGGCCTCGCATAAAAAGGCAAAGGCGGAAAGAAGAAGGATGGAATTCGGCTCGAGATGCAGCGCATGAACCTGGTAGTGGGAAAGGGCAGCGTTGAAGAAATCGGAGAATGGAGGTAGCAGGCCCGCGAAGAGCGCGGGAAGGAAGAGGACAGCGGAGGTGGCGTCGAGGTCGGCGGTCGGGCGCGAAGCCGGCCAGATGCGAGTGGCCCCCCACTCGTTAGAAGCAGCTGCGGTCATTGGAAGCACCTTGCTGAGCCCCTCGGCGTTGACGATCGTGGGCCTACCCAGAGCAGGCTCTGGCATCACCCCTGCAACCGCCATGTCCGCCGCCTCTTCCTCCCTGCCGGGGGGCGACATGGTGGCATAGCAAGGGTTTAGGGCGGTGGAGTTTTGGGAGAGGTAGAAGGAGCTGTGCGTGGGAAGGAAGGCGCAGGGAGACGGAATGTGCGAAGGAAGGCAATGATGGTCTCGCGTCGCCCGCGGCAGACTTTATGTCAGTGCGGGCGGTTACCGAGGCGTCATGGGAGAAGTGGGGGCGTCCCCCGTCACATCGTGTGCCACGCGTCGCGCCTGGCCGCAGGCGGTTAGGGCCCGTGCCGTTTCGCCCCCCAATAGGCGGGAACATGCGCGCCGCGGGCCCGGGGGCTACTGTCGGGCCCATGGAACCCAGGGTATCCAGACCCGTCTGCCTTTGGCCCAGGGCGCAACGCCAGGCGTGGGCCCAGCAGGCCGTCATCACCAAGCACCTCACCAAGACCCCTCATGAGGCCCTGGCCTCCTGAGGACCCCTCCTCAGGGAGCGGCGAGCAAGGCTCGGCATCTTCACCAATGGCCTCGCGAGGCCCTCTCGCGAGGCGGCCTCCCGAGGCCTCCTCCCGAAGGCGCCCAAGACAAAGGCCGTTCGGCACAGCCGCGTGGTCTGGGGCCCATCACGTGGGTGACGCGAGCGACGATGAGCGGTGACAGAGGCCGCGCCTGCAGGCGCGGATGAAGATGGTTTCCTCTTTTGTGTTAAGGGAGCAGGGCCAGCTATCTAGTCCCCAAAGCAACCCCAAAGGTTGCCCGATCGGCGGAGGAAGACCAAGATGGCGGGCGCGCAGGGCAGAGGTCATCACCGAGCCCACCGGCGCGTCATGGATCATGCTTTGGCAGGCGAAGACCGCCTTTAGTCAGGATAGCCTGAGCGTCTGTCCCCTTTCAAAACCGCCAAGTGTGGCAACCCTTCCCGCCTAAGTTTTCGAGGGGGAGGAGGACCAAGGCTGGTATAAAGGGCAGTGCTGCCGTTGTAGAGAGAGACCTCGGTTGAGTTCTGCCTCCTCCACCTTGTACGCAAGAACTCTCTTGCCCCTTGCAATCCCAACCACAAGCAGGAGTAGGGTTTTACACCGCAAGGTGGCCCGAACCTGAGTAACCGCTGAGTCCATGATCCGTTCCTCGCTAGCGTGCTCTCGCCGTAGCCTCGCCGTTGCTTAGCCGTGGTAGGAGATGAAGTGGTAGAACGAGCTCACCCCAGTGTTCGAACCTTTGGGTCCCCGGAGCCCCACTTCCGACTTTGTCGATCCTAAGGATGCAACAAAGTATGCAAGCTCCAGTGATCCATCTATGGACTGGTGCAAGCATCTCGGAGTTGGAATATACGCTTTGATGAGGTGGTCAAAGCTTTTGGTTTTATACAAACTTACGGAGAAGCTTGTATTTACAAGAAAGTGAGTGGGAGCTCTGTAGCATTTCTAATATTATATGTGGATGACATATTGTTGATTGGAAATGATATAGAATTTCTGGAAAGCATAAAAGGTTATTTGAACAAGAGTTTTTCAATGAAAGACCTGGGTGAAGCTGCTTACATATTGGGCATCAAGATCTATAGAGATAGATCAAGACGCCTGATAGGACTTTCACAAAGCACATACCTTGACAAGATTTTGAAGAAGTTCAAAATGGACCAGTCGAAGAAAGGGTTCTTGCCTGTGTTGCAAGGTGTGAAGTTGAGTAAGACTCAAAGCCCGACCACGGCAGAAGAAAGAGAAAGGATGAAAGGCATCCCCTATGCCTCAGCCATAGGCTCTATAATGTATGCCATGCTGTGTACCAGACCTGATGTGTGCCTTGCCATAAGTCTGGCAGGGAGGTACCAAAGTGATCCAGGAGTAGATCACTGGACAGTGGTCAAGAATATCCTTAAGTACCTGAAGAGGACTAAGGACATGTTTCTCGTTTATGGAGGTGACGAAGAGCTTGTTGTAAAGGGTTACATCGATGCTAGCTTCGACACAGATCCGGACGACTCTAAGTCTCAAACCGGATACGTATTTATTTTAAATGGTGGAGCACTCAGTTGGTGCAGTTTCAAGCAAAGCGTCGTAGCGGGATATACATGTGAAGCGGAATATATAGCTGCTTCAGAAGTAGCGCAAGAAGGAGTCTGGATGAAGGAGTTCATATCCGATCTAGGAGTAATACCTAGTGCATCGGATCCAATGACTATCTTTTGTGACAACACTAGAGCTATTGCCATTGCCAAGGAGCCCAGGTTTCACAAGAAGACAAAGCACATCAAGCGCCGCTTCAACTCCATTCGTAATTACATTAAGGATGGAGACATAGAACTTTGCAAAGTACATACGGATCTGAATGTGGCAGGCCCATTGACTAAACCTCTTCCACGAGCAAAACATGATCAGCACCAGGACTCCATGGGTGTTAGATTCATTACGATGTAAACTAGATTATTGACTCTAGTGCAAGTGGGAGACTGTTGGAAATATGCCCTAGAGGCAATAATAAATTGGTTATTATCATATTTCCTTGTTCATGATAAATGTTTATTATTCATGCTAGAATTGTATTGACCGGAAACTTAAATACATGTGTGAATACATAGACAACACCGTGTCCCTAGTGAGCCTCTACTAGACTAGCTCGTTGATCAAAGATGGTTAAGGTTTCCTAACCATAGACATGATTTGTCATTTGATAACGGGATCACATCATTAGGAGAATGATGTGATGGACAAGACCCAACCGTAAGCTTAGCATTAGATCGTTTAGTTATTTGCTACAGCTTTCTTCATGTCAAGTATCTGTTCCTTAGACCATGAGATCATGCTACTCTCGGATACCGGAGGAATGCCTTGTGTGCTATCAAACGTCACTTCGTAATAGGGTGATCATAAAGATGCTCTACAGGTATCTCCGAAGGTGTCTGTTGGGTTGCATGGATCGAGACTGGGATTTGTCACTTCGTATGACGGAGAGATATCTCTGGGCCCTCTCGGTAATACAACATCGTAAAGAGCTTGCAAGCAATGAGGCTAACGAGTTAGTCACGGGATCTTGTATTACGGAATGAGTAAAGAGACTTGCCGGTAACGAGATTGAACTAGGTATGGAGATACCGACGATCGAATCTCGGGCAAGTAACATATCGCCGGACAAAGAGAATTGCATACGGGATTAACTGAATCCTCGACATCGTGGTTCAACCGATAAAGATCTTCATTGAATATGTAGGAATCAATATGGGTATCCAGATCCCGCTATTTGGTTATTGACCAGAGAGGTGTCTCGGTCATGTCTGCATGTTCCCGAACCCGTAGGATCGCACGCTTAACGTTCGATAGTGCTAGGGTAGTAATGAGATATTAACAGTGGAAAGTCTAAAGGTTGTTCGGAGTCCCGGATGGGATCCAGGATATCACGAGGAGTTCCGGAATGGTCCGGAGGTAAATATTCATATATAGGAAGTCCTATTTTGGTCACCGGAAAGATTTCAGGATTTGCCGGTATTGTATCGGGAATGCCGAAAGGGTTCCGGAGGTCCACCGGGGGGGTCCCACCTGCCCCGGAGGGCCACATGGGCAGCAAAGGGGGCGCACCAGCCCCTGGTGGGCTGGGCGCCACTTCCCCACCTGGGCCCATGCGCTTAGGGTTGGTGGGAACCCTAGATGGGGGCGCCCCCCTTGGCTTGGGGGGCAAGCCACCCCCCTAGGACCGCTGCCCCCTCCTTGGAGGAGGGGCTAGGGCCGGCGCCCCCTCTCCCCTTGCCCCTATATATAGTGGGGGTGGGAGGGCAGCCACACACCTCCACCCTTGCCCTCCGTCGCTCCCAACTCCTCCCACCTTTCCTCCGGTACGCGCTTGGCGAAGCCCTGCCAGAATTCCACTCCCACCACCACCACCATACCGTCGTGCTGGTTCCGATCTCATCTACCTCCTCCCCCTCTATTGCTGGATCAAGAAGGAGAGGACGCCATCGAGCTGAACGTGTGCTAATCTCGGAGGTGCCGTCCTTTCGGCACTAGATCGGATTGGATCGCGATTGGATCGTGAAGAGTACGACTACATCAACCGCGCTACGACGCTAACGCTTTCGGTCTACAAGGGTATGTAGACACACTCCCCTCTCATTGCTATGCATCTCCTAGATTAGATCTTGGGTGTTTGTAGGAAATTTTTTGATTTTCATACAACGTTCCCCATCATGGAGCTCCAAAGGTAACATAGGTGATGGTGCCTCGCTTGTCCCACTAGTGGACTTTCTTGAATATGATTGCTTGCATGATGTTGATCACCTTATGGATACACCAGTTACTATGTCTTCTCCATGCTTAGATGTGACACCCATTTATGATGAATATGATGATGAGCATGTCGATTTACTTAGTTGTGATGCTATGCTCCATAGGATGTCATGTGAAAATTCTATTGGTCACATCATGTTTGACAATCCATTAAACTTGTCATATGCTATGAGTGAGATTTCCCATATTGCATCATTACAAACTCACCATAGTAACTATGCATATCCAATTAAAATCAATCCCATTTGCACTTATGGCATAGATGACAAGATCATGGTTGTTGGTATGTGTTTCTCTTGCGATGATATTGTCATGCTCCCTTTGCACAATTTGTGCAATTCATCTACTATGCCATGCCATGAGAATGGTTGTAGATTGCATGATTGCATCCATTGTGTGCACCATCCGCATATCTTGAATAACAATGTTCTAGATGTTTCAAGTGATGCATTACACACTTTAAGTCTCCATTATGCTATACATAACAACAAACCTATCATGATGGATGACATGTTTCTATATCATGCATCTCATTTGTTTGAGCATTGGATATTTTGTGCTAACCAACACATGCATGTGCGCATCATAATGGTGACGTGTACATATACCACACACACACAATTTTCCCTTTGCCTTTGTTTTGCGTTGGTACCATGAATATTCGTCAACTTCACAATCCCATGAGTTGACGAAATGAGCTCTAGAGAGCAATGATGATTTGGGATCCCGTGGATTGTTTTTCACATCGTTCCCCTCGCGCAAGGACCACGCGCATTACTTTTACTTGGCTCTCACACGGGTATGGGCTATTTACCACTTGTCACTTTATGCCCATTTTATCGTGTTTCCTTTGCATGTTATGCTTCTTTCTATGTCGTTGACATGCAATTGTGACCCTTGCTTGCATTTACCCATGATTCACCACTATACTCCTACATTGTGTATTTGCATGCTTGGTGGAGATGATAGTTGCTATTGTCGTGTTTGCATTGTGCCCCATGCTATTGTTGATTCTTCTGTTGGGAGAGTCATGATGTTCCATTGCTATTTACATAGGACTTCTTGCCAATACAATGATGATACATTACTCATATCTTGTTTTCATGCTTGTGATATGTCATGTGCATTATGTATGCCCACTATTTGCACACATGCCATGATTGCTATGATCACCTCTAGTATGTTGCATCTTCGCACTACTAGCTTGCATGCCTTGATTCATATGCTTACTTGCTTTGTTGCATCACCCATGATGCATACTTGCTCATTTCATTGGGTTGATAGCATATATGTTCATGTCTCTCACATGATTTATTTTGATCATTGTCAATTGTCTCCATTAGTTGCCTCTATCATATTCTCTTGTAGTGAGTGCAACAATGCTATGCTTATTGATTTTGAGATTGCTCTAGCTTTCTCATTTATGCTTGGAGACTTGGACATCTTAATTGTGAAGCATGCATGTTTGGATGAGCTTAATGTCTTTGGTTATACTCGCATCCTATGCTTCCATATCATGCCACATTATCTTGTCCCTTCTTATGATATGAATGATGAAAACACTTCTTGGGTATCTAGCCACACAAATGATGGGTTTCGCATTCCCGCTAACCTCATTTGTTTTTCCAAGTGTTTGTCATGTTCTTTCACTTTGAAGGATTCACAAGGTGGTACCATCATGAGACATATTGGTCATGCGAAGGCGTACATGATGCATGACACCAACATTTTTGAGACCCTCCTAAAGGTGAATCCCTTCCTTTTGAGCCATCCTCAAATACACTTAGTGGATGGGCCATTCTTTCATTGTTGTCTCCTTCTTGTCTACATGATACATCTATTGGATGGAGGAACGACTTTGGCGCTTGGCCCTACGGAACTTCAAGTTGAGGAGCGTTCAGACTTAGTGGATGCACCAACAGACCACCACTCATGCCACGACATCGAGCAATGGTATGACAAGAAACTTTTGGCATATTGCACGAACACCTCCATATTTGTTGATGAGCATGCTAGTTGGAAACATCACACCCATGACAAGTTTGCTCCTTATGCATGGATTGACTCACATTATGAATGGCTTGATGCATCTTGTACTTCCATGTCATCCATGATATATGAGCTTGTGCACTTTCTTAGCAAATTTGTTGTGATCTTCCTGGCCTATTCATACATAATGATCACATTGCCCACCATCAATTGCATGATAACATAATCACTTTGAGCACCAATTGCCATGTTCATGCTCTTGATAAACCGTCCCACTATGACATCATTTTGCACAATGGTAGAATTTGTAGCTTTGTGCACCATGACAATTACCACACCTTTGTGTGCACAACAAATGAATTTGCTCCCATGAATGCTTTGCATGTCATTCTATATCATTGTGCTAATTAAGCTTCATGCTCCATGTGCCAAACATTCTTGCCGCACGAACTCATGCTTACTTGATGCACACGTTGTGTGCGCTAACCATTGTATTTCCAAGTGTACCTTGTGTTTGCTCTTTTTGCATGTATACCGTTCCGGAGACATCTTGGAGTACTTTGATTGCGCCACGACATACACGATGTCCAAATACAAGCCCCTCCATGTTTACCATTTCCATGGTGATGAGGATTACGATCCGAGGACGGATCTTTCCCAAGGGGGAGGGGATGATGCGGAGCATCCTATGGTCATCCCCATGGTCATGACATCGTCACCCGAGACGCCGAGTGGACCAATGACAAGAGCATGCAAGAGCTATCGAATCAAAGGTTAACTCGCTCCTCTCTGAACCTTCACTTTCCACATGTGAGGCATGGCTACTACCTCAAATGTATGTGCTATGCATGATCAGGAACCAAGAGGAAGACCATGGAGCAGCTAGGAGCAATGGACAAGAAGACGAGGAGCAAGAGAAGAAGCTGTCCGCAAGCTACAGGCACCGGACGTCCGACACGTCCTCGACCAGCCGCTCAGGAAACCAGCAGCAGACCAAGTCTACAGCGGCCGGACGACCGGCAACTTCCGGACGTATGACGATCTATAGTGACCGGACGACCGACAGCCACCGAAAATTCGGCGCCACCCGTCCAGAGCCGAAACGTCGGAAGTCTGACGTCCGGACGCCCGCGAGCCACCGGACAACCGGAACCCACCGGACGTCCGATACCTGCCTGCGCGCAGAGACTCGGGTCGAGCCCATGTACCCCTCTCTCCCACCTAGACTATATATACTCTTCTCCCACCTCGAGTTAGGGTTAGCAAAGGATTAGCTCAGATTTGAGATAGAGCTTTGCTCATCCACTACCCTCTCCCATGGAGATCAAGGCCTCCGTGTGAGATGATCCCCTAGTGGATTCAAGACCCCTTCTAGGGAAGATCCTCCTTGGATTCAAGACCTCAACTCCTTCAAGGATTTGGATGAACTAGCTACCCTTTTTACCTTCTTGTGTTGGATTTGGACCCTTGTATCCTCTTATGTGTATGTGGATTTAGCACATGTGTGATTGGATTTGTGTCAGTTGAGTGTTTCCTTTGTGTTCTTCTCTCAATTGGCCCTTTTCCCCCTCCAAGTGTGAAAAGATCATCCCATTAGGGTTCCACCCTACATCAACGACGGTCGCGCTTCACCACTGCACCAGAGCTGCCTCATCTACGCCCTCGTCCACCGCATCGGGTGGTCCACCGACAACGTCGGCCGCCGCAGCCGACGTACTTCGCAAACACCGACTTCCACCGCATCACGTCTGCTTCACCGACGTCGTCTTCCACCTCACTGGGGCTACTTCACCAAGCACATCGTCGCACCTCCACCCCCCCCCCCCCCCCGCGTTGGTGCTTCACCAATGGCCTCGTCCACCGCATCGTAGCGCTCCGCCGCCGCTCAAGATCTGCTTCCGTAGGTGGCCAGCCAACACAAGCGCATCACCCTCAATGGCTCTGAAGTGACCCGCACTCTAGCCGAGTATGCCCAAACGCTGGCCTGAACTAGGTATCCACAGATCACTGCGTTGTGCACTGTTCTGGCGATGTTTGGGTATCCTTTTACTGGTCTTTTAGCTTATACGCCTATGCAACTCTAACTTTAACTCTTATTTCTTCTGGAGCTATCATCTGAAACAAGAAAAATCATTTTTTAGCGAAGCATGACGGCGCTACAGGATCTGGTACACATGTTGCACGCTCGTATAACCTTGTAAGTACCTGTCCTCCGGTACAACAGCAAGGTCGATCTCTCTCATTAGATTAACCATTCGCTGTGCCAAAAATGCAGAGGGGGAAGGAAGGAGCACAGTGCCTGCACATCCAAGCAAGTGGTAACATGGACTTCTTCATGGAACATCCCAAGCACAAGCAGAGTTGTAGTGAGCTTGTACAACGAGCTAGCGTAAGTCCATGCATTTCATTTAATTCGTACTGGCCTGCGTGTATGATTGGGGTAGTGAAGTGTACTCTAGTGGCGCTTTTGATTTACCCACATAATGGTTGAATTGCTTGTTTCTATGAACTAAGTTGGCCAATAATGAGAAGGATGCCAGTCTTTTCATCCTATTGTAGATTGCTTAGATCTCGATATGCCAAATATAATCGCATGAAATATATAGTAAAAGCCAGTGTGAAGTGTATTGCTACAACTAGTCTGACAACATGTCCTCATATAATATATTAAGGTCGCACCATCTTATCAGATTAACCATTCAACTTACCAAAATGCTGTGTGGGAAGAAAGGAGTATTGAGACTGCGTATCCAAGCAAGAGATGCCATGGACTCCTTCGTAGAACCTCGTAAGCAAAAAAGAAGTTGCGGTGTGCCTGTACAAAGAGCTAGCGTAAGTTCAGTTACCTGCTTCTCAGAATTTTAGTTAGCCACTGATTACAAAATGGTTCAATTACCTTGCTTGGCTTAATATAGTTTGCTACTGATTACATAATGCCATAGCCTGTTAATCCTATTATAGACTGCGCCTATCTATGTGTTTGTTACTTACTATTTATAGAATTACATGTTTGTCTGAACTTAAACAACTACTTAAGCACATAGATAGCTAGTCATATGTACTTCTAGGGTGCAACAAAATTCATGTGTAATTTACCTTCTGATACCCTGTTTGTTTAACTGGTTAGCTGTTATGACTTCTAGCACTAGTAATGTTTGCATGTTCATCGAGAGATAACTGTCAGGTTTATAAGAGGGACACCATGTTTTTAACTTTTATATATATGTGTCAGAATCATTTTGCTTACATCAATGAAATTTAGAGATGTCTGTGTTGATGGTAAACTCTACCGACTTGTTAGTTTTATACGTTGCCAAAAACTTTTTAGTTTTACTGGTTCATGTGTAATTAAATATGTTGCCAAAACTTGTTAGTTTTACTAGTTTGATGTTAGTTTCTTCTTGCCCTTGCAACACTTTATTTATGCTTGCTAACTTTCAAGTTTCCAGGATCCAATCGAAACTCCGATGGCACAACCGGTAATGTTTTGAAAAACTTGTTTGTTTAACTGGTTTGCTGCTGTAACTTGTTGCTCTAATCATGTTACTAACTTCAACTTCTCAGGATCCAATCGAAACTCCAATTGCACAGCAGGTACAGTTTCAAAAACTTATTTGTGTAATAGGTTTGCTGCTATAACTTGTTGCTCTAATCAAGTTACTGACTACTCAACTTTTCAGGATCCAAGAGAAACTCCAATGGCACAACAGGTCCCTTTTGGAGAACTTGTTTGTTTAACTGCTTTGCTGCTGCAACCAGTTGCTCTAATCATGTGATTAACTTCTACTTTTCAACAACCAATCGAAACTCTTAATTCCTTGTTTGTTTAACTGGGTTGCTGTTCTAACTCCCAGTTGAGATGTTTTACTAACTTCAACTTTTCTGAATCCAATCGGAACGCTAATGGCAAAACAGGTTAGCCCAAGATCAAAGAGCGAGGTCCCCATGGACATAGGATCATCCCAGAGCAGTGGCACCGGTCCAATGGTGCATCATGATTTGCCAACTGCTGATGCTCTAGAGGCTAAACTATTGGTAGAAAGAGAGTGTGCTTCTGCACTTAGAGATGAAGTTGACATCGTGAGGAAGCAAACAGCACAATCACATGCAATACTCACGAACACCATTAAATATTTGGTGGATTTCATAACGAAGCAAGTTGAGACTGACCGCATTGTTAAGGTCCTGGCAAAAAAAGAAAATTCAAATCCACTTGCTAAATCGTAGGTGAAATGTTTTTTCCATCCTTAAATGACCTTTGTGTTGTTTGTTCATGTAATAGATTGGAACCATTCGTTTTAGAGATCATGTAATAATTGTTTTTTTGGTTTTTTTTTGTCTGTATTTTTTTCTGAGCATGAGTCTGTAATAATTGATAAGACCGTACGAGACATTTCATTTTTCTTGAGGCAAAGACATTTCATTTTGTTTGCTATGCCAGACCAACAAATATGCCAATCGGGTTGAATGTTGCATTCAGCAAAAATTGTAGTACAGATGGGTCTTAAGTGGCACGCATCTGAAACGGCCAAGATGCTCTACTAGCTTTGGTAAAAAAATATGCTCTACTAGCCAAAAACAGTATAGCGGTCTGGCTTATGTATGTTAGTTGATATTATTGATCCATATACTCTATATTATTGGTTGGTTGAATCAGTATTTTGAATTTTGAGACAACGCATGGCTTCTGAAATTCATATCTAAATGGGAGTACACTATATGTTGCGTGTGTCATACATGTTACCCTTGAGTTGAACGTAAAGTGGTTTCAAATATTCAAATTCACCTTAAACTGGATTCAACCTTCTGAATTCGAGGATCATGGCATTTGTAAATCATATTCATATATAAAGGTGGAATACATCTTTGTTGTGCTTTTGAAGATATATAAAAACACATAGAATGATGTATAAAGATTCGTATTCGAATACAAAATGGATTCGAATTTAGTTGCCAGGGTAAACGTGAATGCTTATTCTCCCAAAATTTGAACGAAGCGGCAAAACACCCACTCCCTCGTCGGCTGTCCGAAACCAGTGTTTAGGAGATGGAAATTACTGTCTACCCCTGGCACGCACAACCTATCGGCCCGATTTCCAGTTGTCTCGATAGGGGTAGGTTTGTAATTTCACTCAGACGTGACACGACCGCCTCTCACCCCATTCATACACGGTGGGCGCCCAACGTGGGCGCCAAAACACATTTGATCCAAGCTCGTCCCAATGACCTGTCTCTTTCCCTCCATTTCCCAATTCATGCACGGTGGGCGCCAAAACAAACTCTCCTCGGCCGAAATTGATCTCGGCAAATATTTTAAATAGGGGCAAGTTTGTAACTTCACTCACACGTGACACAACCGCCCTACCAGTCAGCCCCGTTCATAACCGTGGGCGCCAACCATGGGCGCCAAAACACCCTCTCCACACCCGAAATCGCTCTCGGCAAATATTCGGGAGATGCGAGATTACCGTTCGATCCCCAACCGACAAATATCGCTCTGATGTCCGAAATTTTAAAAGGGGGCTAAGTTCGTAACTTTCCCACATTTCAAACAAGTGCGTCCCAAAGACATGGTTCCCCCTATCCCTCTCCCTCCATTTTCCCATTCATACACCGTCGACGCCATAACACCTCTCCACCCTGTCTTGATCATCGCCCATGCTTCTCGGGCACCTTCTCGGTAGGCGGATACTTTCCACGCCTGTAAACGACGCCGAGCTCCCTTTAGACGATCGGCAAGCAAGGCCATTCCTTCGGGGATGGTTTCATTTAGCCATAAAGCCTTAAACACGCTCTTCATAGATCTTCGAGATAATTCGTGTAGCTCGACAAGTTCCCCTACAGCATCCTTCATGGAGAAGTCGTCGGCATCTCGCGGCTGACCAGTTACAGTAGCTGCGCAACCGATGCGTCAGGTTTTAAACATGATAGCATGGAAAAACTTGGAATAGTCAGGATACAACACAATTACCGAATATAGATCCACTTATTTCCTTGTTCCGCTCCTCGGATGCGGACATTTGAGCCTTTAGCTTCTCAATCTCAAGTGCTTGCTGCTCATTCGCGGCCTTTAGCCGGTTACAACCCTCATTTCTTCGAGACAGCACGCGATGGCCAGATTGTTCTTGTGATTCGGCATACCGAAGGGCCTCTCGGGCATCTTTCAAGTCCTTTTCAAGCTGGCCAATGGTCTCCGCTGCTAGAGAAATCCACCCGTTAAGGTGTGACCTGTTGACTAATGACAAGCCCATACTAAATGCACTTACCGTGTGCCTCACATGTAAATTTCTTGACGTCTGCAACTTCTGCCTGTGCAGCGTCAAGCTTTGTCGTCAGTGTCAGCTCCTCAGATAGCTGCTTATTTTCTTTCCGAGTTGTTTGTTTCAATAGACATGGATATTGTTAGAGAATATTACCGGATCCTTAAATTGGTCACCCGTGTCCAATTTAAGGCTCGGGGGCTACTGGGCTTTGCATTTTCAAGTATCTTACACATTATCGATCGACTAGTCAGATATGATATCCAACCAGTGTCTCGGGGGCTACTAGCCTTCGCTATGATTTTTGTATCAATAGGTCCTCGAAAATAACAACACTCCTTTTGTTGTTTTAACAAATTGGATGCATGCTTTCTTTTGAGTAATGTGCATTTGCCCATCCAGAGGGCTACTGGGCTTATTAAGAACTTTTTTTGTTAAACAAGCTCCAATAAAACTTACCTGCAAACTGGCGGACAGTACGCCCACTGTATTTTCAAAACCCACTCGGGCAACCCCAAGATAGGCATCCACCGAATTCAGAGCATGAAATTCTTGGCTCGAAAAGATGGGATCCCTTAAAGATTCTTTCCTCCGCCGATGATGCATTGCACTTTCCACTTTGGAATTAGTGGCGGAGCAGGCTTGCGACGTCTTCGGCAGAGGACCCTCTTGAGGTACCTCAGGAGGGTATGCTTGCTCTGAAGTTGTCCTCGGGGGAGGAGCGTTCTTGTTGACGTCCGTTGCATCCTCTGACAAGGGCGCTTGGGCAGGTTGCCTATGTGTTATAGAGTTCGGCTGTTAGAGGTGCACTGTATAGCGGTTGTCAAACAAGCTATTATGGCAAAAGCCTACCTGATGGAAGTAGGTGCAACTGTGCTGCCACCTCAGCAACCCGCCGCCCAGCTGCGCGGGTGTTCCCTGCCTGATTCCCTCGAGAGGTCAGATCGGCTTTCCGACGTTTAGAACGACGACCCTTAGGGAGAGAAATCAGAGTGCTCGGGGCCGTAGGAGCGGCTGATCTTTTTCGAGAGGAAACCGGAGGAGCACTTACCTTAGAGGACGGTAGGACCCCTGGTAGATCAAGAAGGAGAGCTACTTCAGAGCCGTCAGTGCTCTCTTGATAGAAGATCCCATCTTTGAAGATGAGGGAGAGCTTGGAATCCTCCTAGAAACCAGGGTCGTCATCGCGAGCGTAGGACTTCGGCTGTGGAGCCGGACAGCTAACTGTTTCGATCCAGCGCCTCCACCCCTACTCGGATGTGTTGAACATCTAGTCAGAAGTATAAATACAGTGCTCGGATGGACGAGGTGTTTTAAAAGGACTCACCGCTTTGATGGGTTGATAATAAGAGAAGCCGTCCATAAATTTCCGCTGGGCAAAATCCTCCTTCTCCCCCTTATAGATACCAGCTAGGGTGGCCGCGATGGCTGCTTGATCCTTAAAGCCTTTTTTCACGGACCAGGTGGCATCATCCATCCTATTGTATCGCCACAAGGGATGTGTGCATTGCTGAAGAGGTTGGACTCCCCGGAGGATGGCAATGGCCATCACATTAATGATAGTTAGCCTATTACGGGCCAAGCAGGTCACTTGAGCTGCTAGGCGAGCCACCTCGGCATCGTCCTTTTGAGAGGGGTTCCTTGGCCGGTAGTTGAAGCGCTTCTTTGGAGGTGTGTGGGAGAAGAAAGGAAGCCCGGGACGGGCCGGGTCATAAAGCGGGACGTCGGCTATGTAAACCATTCGGTGGCCCACGTCTCAACATCCTCTTTGGGGGTGCCCGAAAGATAGCCGGTCCTCGCAATACGGCATACCTCGGCTCCTCCAACCTCATGATTTTTTCCATCCCGGGAGCAGGGCATTAAACAGAAGTACTTGCTCCACAGCCCAAAATGAGCCTCGCAGCCAAGGTACATCTTACAGAGGGCAACAAACCCCGCGATATGCAAGATTGAATTGGAAGTAAGATGGTGGAGTTGGATCCCATAGAACTCTAATAAGCCCCTAAGGAATGGATGAATGGGGAATCCAAGGACTCGTAAAAGGAAGGGGACGAAACAGACTCATTCCCCCCATGCGGTGTGGGGTGGTTATCTGCAAGCACCTTGCCGTCTATGGACATCAGGCCAGGGCGAGTGGACGCGAGATCTGAATCTGGTAGATAGCCCTGAGTGGCGAGCCGGTTCAGTTGCAGACGGGTGACAGAGCAACTTCCCCAGTCACCCTTGAGAGGCCCATGGGGACGCGTTGACGAACCTGGGGTGCCTGCCATTGCTGAAGCTCTTGAGCTAGCTTGGGGAGAAGATTTCGTACTGGGGCAAGATGGGGAAATGTTGGGGTAAAACCTCTACTGTGACCCTAACCAGTTAAATATCCTTGTAAATCGGGTAATGGAGTGTTGGGGAACGTTGCATGGGAAACAAAAATTTTCCTACGCACACGCAAGATCTATCCATGGTGATGAGCATCTACGAGAGGGAGAGTGAATCTACATACCCTTGTAGATCGCTAAGCGGAAGCGTTAATAAACGCGGTTGATGTAGTCGAACGTCTTCGCGATCCAAATCGCCGAGCGTCCCGCGATCCAATCACGATCCTTCCGATCTAGTGCCGAACGGACGGCACCTCCGCGTTCAACACACGTACGGCTTGATGACGCCTTCACCTCCTCGATCCAGTGAGCGATGGTGAAGTAGTGGTTGAGTTCCAGCAGCACGACGGCGTGGTGATGGTGGTGAGGAACAATCTCTGCAGGGCTTCGCCAAGCACTACGGAGATTATGACGGAGGAACTAGAGGGCTAGGGTTGCCGGCACACGGCTTGGGAAATCCTAAATGTATCCCGTGTGCTAGCCCTGCCCCTCTATTTATATGTTGAGCCTTGGGGTCTAAACTTGGAGTAAAAGCCTCCTCCGGGTCGGTTTTGCCCGCACAAGGTCGGTTTGGCCCGCAGGAAAAGAGTCCAATTCGGACCCTGCCGAATCGTGCACAGCCGCTCACAAGCGGTAGTACCGCTTCACACAAGCGGTAGTACCGCTCGGGCGGTAGTACCGCTTCACACAAGCGGTAGTACCGCTCAGGCGGTAGTACCGCTTCACCAAGCGGTAGTACCGCTTACGCGGCAGCAAAACTACTTTTGCACTTTCCAATACCTTGTGGGCTTTATCCCTTTGGCTCATATAAAGTGTTGCTGCACCCGAACACTTCGGTAAACATCCGGAACCCCTTCCGGTGAACTCCGGAACCCTTCCAGAGATCAAAACACTATTATCACATATATCAATCTTTACCTCCGGACTATTCCGGAGATCCTCGTCATGTCCGGGATCTTATCCGGGACCCCGAACAACTTTCGGTCACCAACATAATAACTCAATTATACTAATCGTCACCAAACGTTAAGTGTGTAGACCCTGCGGGTTCGAGAACTATGTAGACATGACCGAGACACCTCTACGGCCAATAACCAATAGCGGGACCTGGATGCCCATATTGGCTCCTACATATTCTACGAAGATCTTTATCGGTCGAACCTCTATGTCAAGGATTCAGTTAATCCCGTATGCTGTTCCCTTTGTTCTTCGGTATGTTACTTGCCCGAGATTCGATCGTTGGTATCACTATACCTAGTTCAATCTCGTTACCGGCAAGTCTCTTTACTCGTTCCGTAATACAAGATCTCGTGGCTAACACTTTAGTCACATTGCTTGCAAGGCTCATTGTGATGTTGTATTACCGAGTGGGCCCTGAGATACCTCTCCGTCATACGGAGTAACAAATCCCAGTCTTGATCCATGCCAACCCAACAGACACCCTCGGAGATACCTGTAGAGCACCTTTATAGTCACCCAGTTACGTTGCGACGTTTGATACACACAAGGTATTCCTCCGGTGTTAGTGAGTTGCATGATCTCATGGTCAAAGGAACAGATACTTGACATGCAGAAAACAATAGCAATAAACTGACACGATCAAATGCTACGCTTACAGTTTGGGTCTTGTCCATCACATCATTCTCCTAATGATGTGATCCCGTTATCAAATGACATCTCATGTCCATGGCTAGGAAACCTTAACCATCTTTGATCAACAAGCTAGTCAACTAGAGGCTTACTAGGGACACAGTGTTGTCTATGTACCCACACATGTATTTGAGTTTCCAATCAATACAATTATAGCATGGATAATAAACGATTATCATTAACAAGGAAATATAATAATAACCAATTTATTATTGCCTCTAGGGCATATTTCCAACAGTCTCCCACTTGCACTAGAGTCAATAATCTAGTTCACATCACTATGTGATTTACATTGTAATGAATCGAACACCCATGCAGTTCTGGTGTTGTTCATGTTTAGCCCTTGGAAGAGGTTTAGTCATCGGATCTGCAACATTTAGATCCGTGTGTACTTTGCAAATATTTATGTCGTCCTCCTTGATGTAATCGCGGATGGAATTGAAACGTCGCTTTATGTGTCTGGTCCTCTTGTGAAATCTTGGTTCCTTGGCTAGAGCAATGGCACCAGTATTATCACAAAACAGAGTCATTGGGTTAAGTGTACTAGGCACTACTCCAAGATCTGTCATGAACTCCTTCATCCAGACACCTTCCTTCGCCGCCTCCGAGGCAGCGATGTACTCCGCTTCGCATGTAGAATCTGCTACCACGCTTTGCTTGGAACTGCACCAGCTAACCGCACCCCCATTAAGAATAAATACGTATCCGGTTTGCGACTTAGAGTCATCCGGATCAGTGTCAAAGCTTGCATCGACGTAACCCTTTACGACGAGCTCTTGATCACCTCCATAAACGAGAAACATGTCCTTAGTCCTTTTCAGGTACTTCAGGATATTCTTGACCGCCGTCCAGTGTTCCATTCCTGGATCACTTTGAAACCTTCCGACCATACTTATGGCAAGGCTGACATCGGGTCTTGTGCACAGCATTGCATACATGATAGAGCCTATGGCCGAAGCATAGGGGATGACACTCATCTTTTCTCTATCTTCTGCAGTCACTGGGCATTGAGTCTTACTCAACTTCACACCTTGCAAAACAGGCAAGAACCCCTTCTTGGACTGATCCATTTTGAACTTCTTCAAAATCTTATCAAGGTATGTGCTTTGTGAAAGTCCTATTAAGCGTCTTGATCTATCTCTATAGATCTTGATGCCTAATATGAAAGCAGCTTCTCCTAGGTCCTTCATTGAAAAACTCTTGTTCAAATATTCCTTTACGCTTTCCAGCATTTCTATATTGTTTCCAATCAGCAATATGTCATCCACATATAATATTAGAAACGCTATAGAGCTCCCACTCACTTTCTTGTAAATACAAGCTTCTCCGTAAACTTGTATAAACTCGAACGCTTTGATCACCTCATCAAAACGAAGATTCCAACTCCGAGATGCTTGCACCAGTCCATAAATGGATCGCTGGAGTTTGCAAACTTTGTCAGCATTCTCTGGATCGACAAAACCTTCTGGTTGTATCATATACAACTCTTCCTTAAGGTAACCGTTAAGGAACGCTGTTTTGACATCCATCTGCCAAATTTCATAATCGAAAAAGGCAGCTATTGCTAACATGATTCTGACGGACTTAAGCATCGCTACGGGTGAGAAGGTCTCATCGTAGTCAACTCCTTGAACTTGTGAAAAACCTTTTGCCACAAGTCGAGCTTTATAGACGGTGACATTACCGTCCGCGTCCGTCTTCCTCTTAAAGATCCATTTGTTCTGAATGGCCTTACGCCCTTCAGGTAATACTTCCAAAGTCCATACTTTGTTTTCATACATGGATCCCATCTCGGATTTCATGGCCTCTAACCACTTCTCGGAATCCGGGCCCATCATCGCTTCTCCATAGCTCGTAGGTTCATCGTTGTCTAACAACATGACCTCTAAGACAGGGTTGCCGTACCACTCGGGAGCAGTACGCGTCCTTGTCGACCTACGAGGTTCGATAGCAACTTGATCCAAAGCTTCATGATCATCATCATTAACTTCCTCTTCAGCTAATGTAGGCTCCACAGAAACAATTTTCTGCGCTGCGCTACTCTCAGGTTGAAGTAAAGGTTCAACAACCTCATCAAGTTCTATCTTCCTCCCACTCAATTCTTTCGAGAGAAACTCTTTCTCAAGAAATGTTCCGTTTTTAGCGACAAACACTTTGCCCTCGGATCTGAGGTAGAAGGTATACCCAATTGTCTCTTTTGGGTATCCTATGAAGACGCATTTCTCCGCTTTGGGTTCCAGCTTTTCAGGCTGAAGCTTTTTGACATAAGCATCACATCCCCAAACTTTAAGAAACGACAGCTTTGGCTTCTTGCCAAACCAAAGTTCATATGGCGTCGTCTCAACGGATTTCGATGGTGCCCTATTTAAAGTGAATGCAGCTGTCTCTAATGCATAACCCCAAAACGATAGTGGCAAATCGGCAAGAGACATCATAGATCGCACCATATCCAATAAGGTTCGATTACGACGTTCGGACACACCATTACGCTGTGGTGTTCCAGGCGGTGTTAATTGTGAAACAATTCCACACTGTCTTAAGTGACTGCCAAACTCATAACTCAGATATTCTCCTCCTCGATCAGATCGTAGGAATTTAATCTTCTTGTTACGATGATTCTCAACTTCACTCTGAAATTGTTTGAACTTTTCAAATGTTTCAGACTTGTGTTTCATTAAGTAAATATACCCATATCTACTTAAGTCATCAGTGAAGGTGAGAAAGTAACGATAACCACCGCGCGCCTCAATACTCATCGGACCGCACACATCAGTATGTATGATTTCCAATAAGTCACTTGCCCGTTCCATTATTCCAGAGAACGGCGTTTTAGTCATCTTGCCCATGAGGCATGGCTCACATGTGTCAAGTGATTCAAAATCAAGTGACTCCAAAAGTCCATCAGCATGGAGCTTCCTCATGCGTTTTACGCCAATATGACCTAAACGGCAGTGCCACAAGAAAGTGGTATTATCATTATCAATTCTACATCTTTTGGCATCAATGTTATGAACATGTGTATTATTACTATCGAGATTCAATAAGAATAAACCCCTTACATTGGGTGCATGACCATAAAAGATATTACTCATATAAATAGAACAACCATTATTCTCTGATTTAAATGAGTAACCGTCTCGCAATAAACAAGATCCAGATATAATGTTCATGCTTAACGCAGGCACCAAATAACACTTATTTAGGTTTCATCACTAATCCCGACGGTAATCGAAGAGCGAGCGTGCCAACGGCGATCACATCAACCTTGGAACCATTTCCCACGCGCATCGTCACTTCGTCCTTTGCCAGCCTCCGTCTATTCCGCAGTTCCTGTTTTGAGTTGCAAATATGAGCAACCGCACCGGTATCAAATACCCAGGCACTACAACGAGAGTTGGTAAGGTACACATCAATAACATGTATATCATATATACCTTGTTTGTTGTTGGCCGCCTTCTTGTCAGCCAAATACTTGGGGCAATTCCGCTTCCAGTGTCCAGTTCCCTTGCAATGAAAACACACAGTTTCTGGTTTGGGTCCAGCCTTGGGTTTCTTCACGAGAGGAGCAACTGCTTTGCCACTCTGCTTGGAGTTACCCTTCTTACCCTTGCCATTTTCCTTGAAACTAGTGGTTTTATTGACCATCAACACTTGATGCTCCTTCTGAATTTCAGACTCAGCGGCTTTCAGCATCGCAAACAGCTCGGCGACTGACTTGTTCATCCCGTGCATGTTATAGTTCAACACGAAGCTCTTGTAGCTAGGTGGCAATGATTGAAGAACTCTGTCAGTGATAGCCTCTGGCGGAAGGGGCATCCCTAACTCAGCCAGACGGGTGGAGTACCCAGACATTCTGAGCACGTGATCACTGATAGACCCGTTCTCCTCCATCTTGCAAGCATAGAATTTATCGGAGATCTCATATCTCTCGATCCGGGCATTCTTCTGAAAGATAAACTTCAACTCCTGGAACATCTCATATGCTCCATGACGTTCAAAACGTCTTTGAAGTCCCGGTTCTAAGCCATACAACATTGCACATTGAACTATTGAGTAATCATCAGAACGAGCCTGCCAGGCGTTCACAACGTCTAGAGACTCAACTGGAGCGGGTGGATCACCAAGCGGTGCATCAAGGACATAAGCCTTCTGGGAAGCCGTAAGGATAATCCTTAGATTACGGGCCCAGTCCACAAAGTTACTTCCATCATCTTTCAACTTAGCTTTCTCTAGGAAGGCATTAAAATTCAGGGGTGCTACTGCGCGAGCCATGATCTACAACATAAATATAGCAAAGACAACTTAGACTATTGTTCTTAGATAATGAGTTTAGTTAATCATATTACTTAAAAACTCCCACTCAAATTGACATCCCTCCGGTTATTCGAGTGTAACATGATCCAAATCCACCAACTCAAGTCCGATCATCACGTGAGTTGAGGTGGTTTCAATGGTGAACATCTTCATGTTGATCATATCTACTATATGACTCATGTTCGACCTTTCGGTCTCTTGTGTTCCGAGGCCATGTCTGTACATGCTAGGCTCGTCAAGTTTAACCCGAGTGTTCCGCACGTGTAACATGGCTTACACCCGTTGTATGTGAACGTAGAGTCTATCACACCCGATCATCACGGCGTGTCTCGAAACGACGAACTTTCGCAACGGTGCACACTTGGGGAGAACACAATTTATCTTGAAATTTAAGTGAGGGATCACCTTATAATGCTACCGTCGTCCTAAGCAAAATAAGATGCATAAAAGGATTAACATCACATGCAAATCATAAGTGACATGATATGGCCATGAACTTGTGCTTTTGATCTCCATCTCCAAAGCACCGGCATGATCTCCATCGTCACCGGCATGACACCATGATCTCCATCATCTTGATCTCCATCAACGTGTCGCCATAAGGTTGTCGCGCCGACTGTTGCTTCCACGACTATAGCTAACGTTTAGCGATAAAGTAAAGCATTACATAGCGCTTAATGATTGACACGCAGGTCATACAATAATTAAAGACAACTCTATGGCTCCTGCCAGTTGCCGTACTCATCGACATGCAAGTCGTGATATTCTATACAAAACATGATCATCTCATACATCACATATAACTCATCATGTAATTGGCCATATCACATCACAACATACCCTGCAAAAACAAGTTAGACGTCCTCTAATTGTTGTTGCAAATTTTACGTGGCTGCTATGGGTGTCTAGCAAGAACGATTCTTACCTACGCAAAACCACAACGTGGTGTAGTGATTGCTTTTTGATCTTCTAAAAGAACCCTCTTCATTGAACCGATTCAACTAAAGTGAGAGAGACAGACACCCGCCAGTCACCTTTATGCAACAAGTGCACGCAGCGGTGAAACCAGTCTCGCGTAAGCGTACGCGTAATGTCGGTCCGGGCCGCTTCATCTCACAATACCGCGGAATCAAGTATCAACTAGTAACGGCAAGCAATATGTATACACCCACGCCCACAACTCGTTTGTGTTCTACTCGAGATCTCATCTACGCATAGACCTAGCTCAGATGCCACTGTTGGGGAACGTTGCATGGGAAACAAAAATTTTCCTACGCACACGCAAGATCTATCCATGGTGATGAGCATCTACGAGAGGGAGAGTGAATCTACATACCCTTGTAGATCGCTAAGCGGAAGCGTTAATAAACGCGGTTGATGTAGTCGAACGTCTTCGCGATCCAAATCGCCGAGCGTCCCGCGATCCAATCACGATCCTTCCGATCTAGTGCCGAACGGACGGCACCTCCGCGTTCAACACACGTACGGCTTGATGACGCCTTCACCTCCTCGATCCAGTGAGCGATGGTGAAGTAGTGGTTGAGTTCCAGCAGCACGACGGCGTGGTGATGGTGGTGAGGAACAATCTCTGCAGGGCTTCGCCAAGCACTACGGAGATTATGACGGAGGAACTAGAGGGCTAGGGTTGCCGGCACACGGCTTGGGAAATCCTAAATGTATCCCGTGTGCTAGCCCTGCCCCTCTATTTATATGTTGAGCCTTGGGGTCTAAACTTGGAGTAAAAGCCTCCTCCGGGTCGGTTTTGCCCGCACAAGGTCGGTTTGGCCCGCAGGAAAAGAGTCCAATTCGGACCCTGCCGAATCGTGCACAGCCGCTCACAAGCGGTAGTACCGCTTCACACAAGCGGTAGTACCGCTCGGGCGGTAGTACCGCTTCACACAAGCGG
Organism: Elymus sibiricus; assembly: GCA_039707655.1. Classification (NCBI taxonomy): domain Eukaryota; kingdom Viridiplantae; phylum Streptophyta; class Magnoliopsida; order Poales; family Poaceae; genus Elymus; species Elymus sibiricus. The sequence continues at coordinate 136,468,731 of CM077670.1, forward strand.
TAGTACCGCTCAGGCGGTAGTACCGCTTCACCAAGCGGTAGTACCGCTTACGCGGCAGCAAAACTACTTTTGCACTTTCCAATACCTTGTGGGCTTTATCCCTTTGGCTCATATAAAGTGTTGCTGCACCCGAACACTTCGGTAAACATCCGGAACCCCTTCCGGTGAACTCCGGAACCCTTCCAGAGATCAAAACACTATTATCACATATATCAATCTTTACCTCCGGACTATTCCGGAGATCCTCGTCATGTCCGGGATCTTATCCGGGACCCCGAACAACTTTCGGTCACCAACATAATAACTCAATTATACTAATCGTCACCAAACGTTAAGTGTGTAGACCCTGCGGGTTCGAGAACTATGTAGACATGACCGAGACACCTCTACGGCCAATAACCAATAGCGGGACCTGGATGCCCATATTGGCTCCTACATATTCTACGAAGATCTTTATCGGTCGAACCTCTATGTCAAGGATTCAGTTAATCCCGTATGCTGTTCCCTTTGTTCTTCGGTATGTTACTTGCCCGAGATTCGATCGTTGGTATCACTATACCTAGTTCAATCTCGTTACCGGCAAGTCTCTTTACTCGTTCCGTAATACAAGATCTCGTGGCTAACACTTTAGTCACATTGCTTGCAAGGCTCATTGTGATGTTGTATTACCGAGTGGGCCCTGAGATACCTCTCCGTCATACGGAGTAACAAATCCCAGTCTTGATCCATGCCAACCCAACAGACACCCTCGGAGATACCTGTAGAGCACCTTTATAGTCACCCAGTTACGTTGCGACGTTTGATACACACAAGGTATTCCTCCGGTGTTAGTGAGTTGCATGATCTCATGGTCAAAGGAACAGATACTTGACATGCAGAAAACAATAGCAATAAACTGACACGATCAAATGCTACGCTTACAGTTTGGGTCTTGTCCATCACATCATTCTCCTAATGATGTGATCCCGTTATCAAATGACATCTCATGTCCATGGCTAGGAAACCTTAACCATCTTTGATCAACAAGCTAGTCAACTAGAGGCTTACTAGGGACACAGTGTTGTCTATGTACCCACACATGTATTTGAGTTTCCAATCAATACAATTATAGCATGGATAATAAACGATTATCATTAACAAGGAAATATAATAATAACCAATTTATTATTGCCTCTAGGGCATATTTCCAACATGGAGGACATTTCAATATCCAGTCATCGATGCGCCAGCATGAGAATCGAGAAAAGTCATAAGTAATTGGGACCACGATTGGTGGGCCCCGTAACTATTCCCTAATGCAAGTCTTCGGATTGCTTAGGAACAGTGTTCCATGGTCCGGAGTATGTCAAATCCTCGGATTGTTATTAATAGCGCCGAGGATGTTTTGAAGACCTTGAGGCCTAACACAAGACTGGCCAAGAAGGAACTCCCCTGCCAAGCCGAAGACATCCACCGAAGAAGCTAGTACGAGGAGAAAGATGCAGTCTTCGGCTTCGAAGACCAGTTCAGGGGCTATTGACGGTGTCCTAGACTAAGGGGTGCTAACATGTACGGCCCACGGTCCATGGGCCGGGCTCATGGCCCGCCGATCACTAAAAGGAAGGACCACCGAAGCTATGAACTTCGGCGTAATCAAGATGGAAACCTCCGAAGAATTGGCGTGTACTTCAAGGATTGCTCTATAGTCGGCGCGTTGACAACCAACCATGTGTGTAGCCTAGGTACCCCCGGTGCATATATAAGCCGAGGGGTTTAGTCTTTAGAGGCACGATTACCAGCCTTAGGGTTTCGAACACAACCATACGATCTCGAGGTAGATCATCTTGTACTCTGTACTCCATCACATCAATATAATCAAAGCAGGATGTAGGGTTTTGCCTCCTCGAGAGGGCCCGAAACCTGGGTAAACATCGTCTTCCTTCGTCCCCTGTTACCATTTTTCGTAGACCTACAGCTCGGGACCCCCTACCCGAGATCCGCCGGTTTTAGCACCAACCGCACTACGATAGCTTGGTTCCAGCATCTATACCATGTCGCAGCTCCACAGCCCCTGACGCTGGTTCTAGCAACTGTGGATGCCGGTTCTAGCAAATCGGCGCTTGCGCAAGGGGGCCGTCGAGGTCACAACAACCCGTGTTTGCTAGTTCCAGCAAACAGCGACCACACTCGCAGCAAAAAATATGTCGTCGTCGTAGCCTCGGCTCCACCGATTCCAGCATCTACAAACACCAGTTCCAACATTTTGTGCCTCCGGTCCCAACATCTACAAACGTCGGTCGCAACATCCCATGGTGATCATGCATCGCCGATTGCAGCTTCTGATTTCGCTGGTTGCAACTTTCGCCTACGCCGGTAGCAGCACCTCGTTGCACTCCATCGTCGGCCTCGTAGCGCCGGCCGTCCTTGCAGCTCCGCCGTCGGAAAGTGTTGCAGCACGGATGCCCGCTTGTCATAGCACGGGACGACTGCTTATTGCTCGCAGCACCGGTCGCCTGCTCCCCCCGCATCGCCGCCCATCGTCTCCACATCCGTCGCCCCTTCGCCGTTTGAATCATTGGCGAGGGAAACTCGATCTAAAAAGCCGCTCGTGGCTGGGCATGTCTCCATTGCAGGAACCAGCGACCCCCAACCCCTCTCCCACATGCCTGCTGCTCGCCGGAGAAGGAGTCGCGCGGCTACCTGTGTGAGGAGGTGCATGCGAGATGCAGGTGGGTGCGTGGGAGCTCTCCGGTGGGAGAGGATAAGAACAAGAGGACGAGGGGGTGGGCGGTGCGTGTCGCCAGGCGACGATGTGCACCCCGTGCGAAAAGCTCCTTGTGGTCGTTGGATCAAAGTTGATCCCACGGCGACCGGCGCAGCGCGCGGCCGGTCGGTTGGATTAAATCGTTTCCCTTTATTATAACATAATGCTCTCCTTAGGCCCATATAGGTGAAGTGACATGCATATCACCACTAGAGAATTACACCGGAACATATAATCAAACATCAATCTTTACTGCAAATTCATATGACTGTTAACAATGGGCTTTCTTCCATCTCTCAAGAACGTGATGGAACCACTCACAAGACATCACAATGATCATGATTAGTGGAGTATGAATATGATGAACAATATTACGGTATAAATATTTCACCAGTAAAACACAAAACATCAATTACTCCCTCCGTCCCGTAATGTAAGACGCTTACACTAGTGTCAAAAAGCGTCTTACATTACGGGACGGAGGGAGTACTACACAGTAATTAACACCGGGAAGTGATCATAAATATTTCACCAAAAAGATGCAGCAAAGTCAACTAGCCCCATGGGGAGAGTACAGTCTAAGGGATTTTTTATTTGAGAAATCGTCTTGCAGAAAAACTCTTTTGGCCCTGCCCATGGAAAACTATTCAGGCGTCAAAAGCCCTGGCCACCATGGGCAGGCCCGGGGGCTACTGTCGGGGTAACCAAATCGGGGTACCCCCGAGTATAAGGGCACGAATCTCGTCCAAAAATCCCTGATGATATCAACCCTATGATCAACAAAAACGAGGCCATAGACGATCCTAAGGTAAGTTGGAAATGTCAGCCATGACGTCGTCGGAGCCCGGAGCCCCGAGCATCCAGCACACGTGTCACAAGGATATGCGGTCCTTGCCGCGCGCTCCACCGACCAGGCATTAAATGCCCATGCAGGCCACTCGTCATAGCCCGCTGTAGGCCTACAAATGTAGGCCATCATCACTACGAAGACCAGGCTGGATGGGTGCCTCGGGCCAATCAGGTGCAAGCCTTATCGATCAGGTGAGAGCGACCGAGCTCTGAACCGCTTTTTTAGACGGTGCGTCGCATCACATCAAGCCAAGCGTACGCTAGGAGCACTCAAGGGCCTGACACGCTGCGATGTCAACTCATCTTCTGCCAAGACCGAAGACAAATTGCATGTACGCAGGACAAAGCGTCTACTTCTACTTGTAACCGTTCACACACGCTCATACCGACCATTGTGGTACCCCAGGCCTATATAAGGGGAGGACCAATGTCACTTAGAGGGACAGACATCAGATACTATATCACCAGCAAACACACGCACACACACGCACACCACAGTTGGTACAACAAGACTCAAGCACCACCCAAGGAGATCACTCTGCAAGCTTAGAGAAGTAGAGATAGGAGTGCTCGGGCACTCGAGCTAGGACCCCGACCACCACTGGTCACACCCCGAGCACCTCTTTTGTAACACGACATCACTTGTACTCCCCACTTTGATATCAATAAGAAAGGACGTAGCGTTTTACGCTATCCATGGCGGCCTGAACCTGTATAAAAATCTTTGTGTTTCTTGTGGATCTCTTTTGGGGGAAATAGGGCGTTTTAGCCCCTGGCCGAACTCACAAATACAGGGTATCCTTGATCCCTGTGTCTTGAGTTTACACTCCGACAGACACCATCGGCCCAGATGGAATCATCTCTCTCTTCCCGCCCAACCACTACTTCGCTCTCGCAGCATTCATGTCGGGCCAGACTTGACCTGGCCTTTCACTGGCTCCGATCGAACGGCGCGACATTCACATCGGTGCGGCGGTTGAGGTGCCTACTCTGTCTCAACGCGTGCGCTCACTCTCCGCGACATGTTGATGTTGGCTTAGAGTGACGCGACCGGTTGGGGCGACGGGACGGGTTCCTACTACATTGAAGCCGGACGATCATCCGTCTACCTGCCTGGCATTGACCAGGCGTGCCGGCCGAGAAACCCACTCCAAGCTCTCACATCCAAAGCGCCGCTTGGCCTGGCCGGTGCCCGAGACACAAACACGGCCGCGCACGACACAAACCGCACCACCACTGCTTCCCGTACTCGTCCGTTCACGACCGTCGACGCACCTCCACTTCCAATCCCCCTTCTTCCATGACAAACACCGATGCAATGGTCGCGAGCGGCACAGCGTGATGGAAGCGTCTCTCATCGCGGCGCCGGCATGAGATAACGGGCATAGTCCACAACTAGCAGGTCGGCGCACGAAACGCATAGAAGCGAGTCTGCCTCTGAGCTCGACAGATGATAGCTCAGAGGACGACGATAGAATGATGGAGGAGGCATATGACAACAAGCCCAAGCCCACTCCGGTCGCAAGCTTTAACATGGTGCATGTGCACGCGCACTTCAGCGCGGTCATGGCGAAAACCAGCAGGAGCAGGCGATGCCACCGGTCTCCGCATTCTGGATGTTGTAGGAGGAGCACCTGTACAATCTGCAGCTCCTCGAGCAACATCAGCTCGCGGAGGGCCAGATCTTCGGCGAGCAGGCCGTCATGGCCATGGTCGCGAAGGATCCGGGCTTCTTCGATGGGCAGTGGGCACTCTTACGAGTCCGTACGCAACACCCACACCATCTGTCGCGAACGTTGGCAGCTCCGCGTCAACGAGGCGGAGCACGACCTCCTATTCGAGCAGATTGCGGCGGAGGCGAACGAAAAGGCGGCACAGGCATGGCGGACAGGAATGCTACCAACATCGGCAGCTCCGCGTTGTTCGCGACGGAACGCAACGACCACGAGGTCGGACCATCCACGTCAGTCGTCGACCTCACCTCCATCGTGGACGTCAACGGCCAGGCGGCGGACTCAGGAGAGGAAGAGTAGGAGGTGGGCACAGACGTGTCCACGTCTAGCGAAGAGTGCGACGTGGGACAAGGACATGCCCACGATCGGCGAAGAGTGGACTAGGGTAGGTCACTTTTGCTATGTAAAAAAAATCTTTATTTTTGACAAATGTAAAAAAGAAAACAGGTTGAATGGTTGTCCCGCTAGCACTATGCGCATACACATCCGCTTTGACCTATTCAAACATTATGTTACACTCTTTTTCCCTTTATAAGTTTACTCTCAAGGTTCTCATCAAGGTTTTTAATGAGGTAATATCAACACAAGAATATATGTCATACCTCCTATTTTCCTCACCGGGTTTTCTAACGGATGTATACAAGGTATATTAATTGTTCTCTAAACTTACCAATGAGTTTTATCCTTTCGAGGTTTTTTCATATAAGTTATTAAAGAGACAATTACCATCATATGTCATATCATTTTCTTCTTACATTTTTTCACTGGGTTTTAAAGGAGTTTTCAATGGCATATCAGATCGCACTCTTTTCTCCTTATGAACTTTCACTCAAAGTTTCTCACAAAAGGTTTTTAATGAGGCGATATATGCGATACTTTTCAAAAAAAATTCCCACTAAGGTTTTCAAGGAAAGTTTACAAAGCATATTTATTGTTCTCCAAACTCACCAACGAGTTTTCTCCTTCAAAAGTTTTTCTCATATGAGTTATCAAGAAGACAACAATCATAATATGTTGCATCATTTTCTTTTTATTATTTTTCTCACTGGGTTTAAAGGAGTTTTAGCAACATATCAGCAATATTCTTCTCATATTTTTTCCACGGGGTTTTTGGGGGAACTCTCAAGATTATACAAGGATTTTTCAAGATGGAAGATTATACAAGAAGCCTTCAGCGATGAAACATTCAAGAAGCGGGTGTTTTACAAGGGAGAGTGTTAGGAATTAATTAGTGAATTAATTAGCGCATGTCCATTGTTAATTAACACATGCTAATTAACAAACCGTCATTAGCAAAGTGGTGTGTCCAACCCCGAACAGTCATGTACCTTCTCTCTCTTGCCAACAGGTTCTGGAGGGATGCCTCTCAACAGGAACCTCTTCTTTCCATCAGGATTAATCGTTGATTCACTTTCAATCTCGTTTTACTCTAACAGGTTGTTCCGCTAGCACTGTGCGCGCATACACATCCGGATGTGTTCGTGCATTTCCGTTTTGATGGCCGGAGTTGGATATGCAGTACGGTTGTGCATTTGCGAAACAGGCTGGGAATTTATGATCGAATAAAAGAAGATACTAGGGCAGGCCGGTCAGGGTCAAAGATTTTGGAACAGCTGATCTGCGGCTCGGAAGGGGTTATGCCAGGGACACGGACGACGAGAAAAAAAGAAAACTATTGCGGAGTAGGAAAATACTCCCGTTCCTAAATACTTTTTAAAGATTTCAATAAGAAACTACATACGGAGCAAAATGAATGAATCTACACTCTAAAATATGTCTATATACATCCATATATAGTTTGTATTGAAATCTCTAAAAAACTTATATTTAGGAATGGAGAGGTATATGTGGTGGCTCAGGCGAGGTGACGCATGAAGGAAAATAAATCGGATGAGCCGAAGTGCAGTATATGTTTTGGCAATTATGAGAAATGATGATGCGAGGACTAAAACGAGGACGGGTAACGGCAGAGATTCCAGTGATCGGTCCAACGCCTTATGCAGCTGATGCTACCACGACGGAAGCCCTTGATACAATGGTTCTTGACCATGTCTAAATCAAAATCCTTCACTCTACTTGTTTGTTAAGATATTTTTATTAGTCATGTGTAATGGAATTTCTTGGTAAAGATGTAAGAAAAGGGGTGCATATAATGTGATTATGAGGACATGACGGTCCGGTCCTTGTAAAGCAAAAGAGCGCGTAATGCATGCACACAATAAAATCATAATTCACCATTATCAAGATATGATAGCAGCTTACTTAAACCATGAATTGGCGTATGTCAGTATGTATATATATAACTATAATAAAGCACAGGTGATAAGACTTGTGGACACCTTACAAATGATTTTTTTTAAGTTTATTTCCAGAAGAAGTTGAATTCATGATGAAAAGACACATGGCCAAAAAAACAATGTCAAAACTATGAGCGGGCCAGGTAGGTAAACAAACGTCGAATAGCTAGTAACAATCAATTTGGGAGTACAACTCTGCATGCATTTCCTTACGACTGAACAGCCAGCCTTTGTAGATGCTCACAGAAGACCTGGAAGCTGACATCATCGGTGAATATGATGTCAGAACCTGGTGGAACATCATGTGCTGAATTATATGTGGCCGATGGATTTAGTTTTGCTAACAAGAACCTTGCCTGCATGCAATGGAACATGATATATGTTAACTATTATTATTACACTACATACTTAGATTCTTTTTAAGCAAACATAAAACTGAACATGCCTTAATCTACACAAGAGAGAACAAATAATAATACAGTAACATACACACCTGGGAGCCATGTTGGTCACAGACAACTAGTCGAGGAACTGGAAATCGACCATTTATTATCACCTGGGCCTCCTCCTGAGGAGCTTGTAATAATTGTGCGAATTGCTGAAACAAAAAGGAATTACAGCTAGTGAGCATCTGAATTGCTCAACACTTATGGACTGACTAGAAGATGCACCCACGTTACCTGATGCTCCGGCTGATTCTGATAACACATGTTTCTCCACTGAGCGATCGTCATTCCATGGAAGATGACAACACTGAAGTATGCATCAAGCAGCAGTATACGATCTACTGCTATTGATGCCACATCAAGGAATACAGGAGAAGGCGGTGAATCAAAAGAAAATGAAATTAATGACGGCTGAATCATTGCAACTGAATTAGTGATACTCTCTCGGTTGAGTAACATTCGGAAATAGGCTGTTTCATCTGGACTGTTATTGAAAACCTGTAATAACAAAAGGCCGGGTATTTAGCAAGGCACTGATTTCCTCAAGGGAAAAAAACAATAATGCAGCCAGTTCACAAAATAAGTGACGTTTTAGACGGACCTTCGATCAAAGTTTCAACACTTCCACTGCCAATAATGTTTAAATTTTAGATTGGAAACTTGAAAATCCTATGAATAGATTTGTTTGGAAGTATTTTGAGAATATTAAAATTCTCTTGGGTTTGATACATATACTACGGTGAAACTTAGTGGTCAAAGTTACACATATTACAGACAGTCCAATGTGCAAAACAGCAAAACGGCACTTATTTGTGAACTGGACGAAGTAACAGGTGTGCAACACATCACCTGAACAAATTGCGAACGCCGGAGATTAAACATAAACTGAGGAAACAGTGAGAAATTAGAATGTAGGCTAAATGAAGAGGGGTCATCCTTCCGATAATCCCCAAATCTTGAACATAGCCGTATGAGAGATCTATCGAGCCACCGTGTTGCATCAAACTCTTCCTACAAAATGGTTCAAACAAACAGTTAATCATGCATCTCAAACACAAATTTGGATTAGCAACATCAGGGTGACAAATTGCATGTACATATGCAGGTGCGTGAAGATATGTCATACGCTAATCAGAGAGCCCACAAGGTATACAGCTGTTCATAAAGATCAACAACATGCACAAATGTACTAAAGGAATTCACTGTATCAGGTACATGCTGCTGTCATTTAATAATACAGCTAGAAAATCAAAAGATAACAAAATGCATAGAGAGAAGCTTCTGTGTAAGGGCTAAATGATGATATTGAAAAAGAAGAAAATGCATCGATTTTAGTGTTAGCCTGCTCAATAAAAAATTGCATGCGGAACACAAGTCATCAACCCTAGAACTTTAGAAAATCAATAGCTAACAGTATGCACACTTGCACAGACTACGTGCAAACATAGAGGATACATGATATCAAGAACTAAATGGTTCCCTTGTTTCCTCCTGAATATGGAAGCGGAAGTGTCTAAACCCAGTTGCGAACAAATTACTACGTACAACAGGCACAAAGAAAATAATAAGTTTTCATGTTAGTAGAAAAGAACAAATACAGTAGCCACTGTATCAAAACCTCCAATTTTGATGTGCATAAGTATAGAATTAACAATAATTACAATTATTGTATAATACTATAATAGTATAGGATTAGACAGTTGTTGGCTTGAGAGTGAAAACACACAATTAATACACCTGTAGATCAACCTAAGTACCTACTTAACCATTCAGAGTAAATAGATTTAATGCTCTAAATTGTCATTACTGCAGTGATGAATGTTTGATGAAAATGACACTTTAGGTCAATGCAAGTGTCAGGGTGAGACTGGCTTTCGCTCCAACACAAGAATATGCACATAACAGAACACGACAGCTGGGAAGTAGAGAAATTATATGAGCATATGACCATCAGTTTTTGTTCAATCAAATAGGCAATCAAAGCCATATACTACTGATGTTATCAGGTACAAAAATCATTGAGGTTGCACTCAGGATAACTGGAGTATGATGCATGAATGAAGTACCTCTATTTCCATTTTCAAGGAGATGTATCTTGCCAACACAACAGCTGCAGTTTCCTGGTCAAATCCTTCGACTAGTTCCTGTATTTAAAGGAAATGCATGTCAAGTCAAAAGTGAAAGTCATCCAATGAAATGTAATAGTCCTGCAAGTAACACTTAGGAATTTATAATCTGTCCTACTTAAACCAGTAGAAAGAAAACTTTTTACTCTAAGGGAGAAGCACTCATTTGTTTAAGAAGACTTTGACAAGAGAATTCCAGACACAATAAACAGTGAACACTACAGTGCCTTAATGCATTTTTCTCCCATAGACAGGTTAAACTGGTTGGACAGCTTCAGGCAGGCGAAAAATAGTATATTCATTGTTGCCAATAGGTGCTCACTTAAAATTATAGCTTATAATACATGTGCATGAGAAATGAAACAGCTACAATGCAAGAATGTACTGTACATGTGTATGATGATATATATAATCCAACCAAGCACAATAACAGTGCTCCATACTTTAATGATCATAGATTACAATTGATGTGGTTCAGTTTAGCACACTGCTCGTGCTCAACAACATAATATACATAACCAGAAATTTTTAAGGCTCGCTTAAAAGAATAAGGCTAACCTCGGTATTGGTAGAACCATCCACCCATTTTCTGGATACAGTAGTAGCTCTTATTCTCATTTGACCTTCCGGGTGTTGGTAACTACAAAAGAATCAGCACACTCAGCAGTTAGCACATTCAGTCAATCTTACACAAAAGATAGCAGAACTGAAATAACTACCTGGTTACAAACTGTATGTACAAATCGGGATTTTGATGACCTGGTTGGCCAGAGCGTTCACTCGGTGAGACATCAAAAAATACTGTAAGTGAAGTATTCCTATCAAGCCCACACAATTTCCATGCTGTTGTGTTTCCCTGACCGACAACTGTGTCTGCACATAAAGCTCCTTTCTATGGTTGCCATGTTGCAAAGATCAAGCCAAGTCTTAACATTAGTATTTTTCAGCTTAAGAAATCTTAGCATAAATGAGTGTATGATATAGATGCCTACCTTCTCCAAAGATGTACACGGTCCAATAACACCCTGAACTTTAATATCCTTCGAACAGTTTATTTCAAATGTGCCACTTCAAGAAAGAAAAAAAGGCAAGAATCAGTACATGTTTACAGCTATTTTGCTGAATCATGGTATTAGGAGAAACACGGCATACCCCTCCTCAACCTCTACTTTCAAGATTAAGAGATAAGCATGGTTTAGCTATCTGAAATTATCGGTAAGAGAATTCACTTCCCAAGAAGTTCACTAAATCCAGAAGAAACTTTTTCAGATCAGTTTTAATCTTTAATTTGATTTCTAGTGTTGGTTAGGCGCATCAGTAGTTGATATCATCTCCATATGACATGGATATTATATGCAGATAGAAGAGGAAATCAAATGGAGAAGAGAAGAAAGAAACTATAACTATTATCCAAAGCTTAGACCAATGCCATTCTTCTTGGACTTGCTATGATCTACCTCCTCGGCCTTAGGTTCCTAGCTCACAGCCACAGCTAACCGCTCCCAAGTTCCAAGGCCTACTGTCAACATTTATTGCTTCCGAGTGCCACCATCTGAAACCACCCACCAAAATCTGGTTACTGCCTGCTGCCACTGATGGCACTCCATGTCAACGGCTCAAAGGCTGCTCACCCAAATCTAGTAGCTGACAGGGAAGATGGCAAAGAAAAGGATGACAGTGAACAAAGCATGAAGCACCGAGTAGTAGCATGAGTTCATGGCTTCTTCTTGAGAGGCCATGAGCAATCAACCCTCCCCATAACAAGATTGATAAGAGGAGGGGCAAGGGGATAGAGAGTTAAGTTAGAGGAGGATACGCTATAAGCACAGCGACAGCATCTGCCAGCGAAACATGACCAGGGCCACCAGTTTCAAAGAAGAGATGTGAACAACGTTGATCTACTCGAGGAGAGCAGGCCAGCGAGCAGTGGCCATGGGAGAGATAACAAGATCCAGCAGTTTTTTTTTGTTTTTTTTTTTAAATGGAGGCAAAAGATTTGCCTCATCGATTAAATTAGAGGAGAATAGAGTTACAGAGTGTTACAAAAGGCCGAGAAAACGGCATGACAATTACTCGCGTAATACAACTTGCCCTAATATCTTGGCCCCCGCTGTAACCCAAAGGTTGGCCTCGTCTACAATAAGCTTCAGGAGGGTTGGCGGCGGAGATCCAGCAGTTTGAAGCTTACCACCTCTCTCATGTCCCGCCATTGCTACTATTCATGTTGTCCTGTATTACTCATTAGCACCAAGCAGCCCACAGCTGTGGGGGTGGTCACTGATGATCATTGTCCATTGTGCATAGCAGGGATCAGAGACAACTGGGCTGGAGGTTAAATTACTTTAAAGAACGATTCTGCTGATCTATATGGGGAAGAGTCACAGAGCGAGGAGGCCCGATGGATGTTCATCATGTGATGTGGACGGCCAGCACAACAGACAAACCACAGTAGGTAGTGAAATTAGCTGAGTTAAAAAATATACTGACTGTTCATACAGATCTACCTAGACATGCCATCTTTGATGAAAATGTAAAAGGTAATGAAACGAAGATGATAACAGTCAGCAAACTTACTTGAATGACAGGCCCAATGAATGTTCACCTCCCTCGAAAATACGTTTAAAAGAATCCTTAAACACAGAATGCCCAAAACTCTCAGATAAGACAACAAGGCCGCCTGTTCTCTCAATAGCAAGCTTCATCTCAGCTAGTCCAACCTGTTTTGGTGTTCCAAACATAACAGAAGTTCAATGGAACACCAATAGAAAATCAACAAGCACAATTGGAGGATTATAAATGTAGCTTCAGATACAAGCCATTCTAAACTCATACAATGTGATTTCATTAACATTTCCATCTACTAATTGATGACGGATCTTCTCAGAAATTATGACATGTGAATTTTTTTCTTTGAAGTAATGACATGTGAAAATTTTACACAGTATCTTCCCCAAAAAGGCAAATCCCATCTTTTTTTTCTTCTTGAAGCAGCAAACACAGATGTCACAAAATCAAATTTAGTAATACGTTATAGTTTTTAGAACCAATCATTAAACTAGATTAATACTAATGGAACATAGAAAGAGTATATTTCTGATCATCAAATGGAGCAATAGTGAAAGATGGACAAGAAAATGCCTAATATACGAGATGGATACAGCAGTGGGGCAGTTTGGGACTTGTGTAGTATACTGGGTACTTGCTGCCATTGATACTGAACTACTGACTGTGATCGAGTACTGGCTAAAGTTGTTCAAGGAAACACTTGGTTACACAATTTCTGGTCATCCAATAGCATCCAATTCAAATTGTCTTCAATATATCCCGCTAAATTGACGGTAAACTTTTCAGTCAATTACAACTAAAGATTCAAGGTCTTCAAGAGAAGACATGATTTAATCTTCTCTTCATGAATCAAATATATGTGAAATAACCATGGTTCAAAAAAGAGGCATAAGGTGCACGCTTAGGCATGCCTTGGTGCTAGGTGGAGGCCTACCACCTCGCTTTGTCCATTGGCGGTGGTTTTGGTGGCCAGCGAGGTCTTCCGGCAGCCGCAGCAGCAGTGAGAGAAGGGAGGCGGAGGAGGAGAAGGAGCTGCAGCGGCGGGGGGAGGCACTACAGCACACCAATGGTTATGCATGAAAGAGGATGAAGGAGATCAATATGCAGACTGCCCTTGGTACATTTTTTACCTTGAAAATGCAATTCATTAATTTTTGTAAGTCCTTATTACTTGATTCTCTGCTTTATTGAGAGGGGTAGGCCCCTTTATATAGTAGATAGACAAGACTTGACCGATAAGTCTACTCAAACTCTAATATGATCTCTAAACTGACTGGACTCTTTCCTAACAAACTTGCTTAATCAACTACGACTCTAATTAAGGGATAAGATTCCACGTTTGATGGGCTGGCACACATAACATCTCTCCCTTTCTTGAGAAACAGCTTGTCCGCAAGCTGTAGCTTGACTCCCATGGGACCTTGGGTGCTACCAGTTGTGGAGCTATCTTGTCCATAGTCGTCAGCCTCGATGAAGAAGAGCCGCAAGCACCGGTGACCCTGAACATAAATCATTGTAGTTGAAGCAAAGGCACTGATGATGACGTTATGCCAACTCAGTGGGGTGAGGCACCGAACTTGTCATGGCAGGTTGGCTCTGGAGTGGTCGACGGCAGGACAGGTGCTAGTGGTGCTGGCGAGGAAGATGTCGGAGTTAAATTGACCGCGGGAGGATCGGAGGGGCACGAGGGCCCCATAGGCTTGGAAGGCTGGTGTGATGATGTTGTTGGAGGGAAATGTCACTGCTCATAGGTCTTGGTGAAGTAAACGACGGTGTGGAGGTCAGATGGTCTTTGAAACTCAACGTCAACCCCTGCCGTGTACAAAAACCGTTGTTGGGACGGTGTTAATGGCTCATTGTCGCGGCCAATGTTCAGGATATCAGTTTCTGATATCTGCTCTATCAGGTGCTGAGTAGGAATTAATCGGTGAATCGGCCTATTTACTGAATTTATCGGTAACCCATTTATCGGTGGGTTAACTAGGGCCATGTCTATATATCCTAGGCTACATGGCGACATGCAATGTTGTCAGACCGATTAATCAGCTGTCCCAGTTAATTGTCCTAAGGGGTTATTCGATTCGGTCAGGTGCCGTGTAGCTATTAACAGGGCAGTTAACTTGTTTGACGGCCGATATTTTGAACAGTGGTTGTGGCACATGAGTGCTAGAAACCTGCTGTTGTAGTCGACGACCGAGGAAGTGAACGGGAGACGCGCCAACTCGCCAAAGGGATTTGCACGAAGTGATGGCCCAAACTGAAAGCCTCATTGAACTGCTGCCATGTCAGCATGCCTAAATTGCGCTTAAGCTGAACGCACCAGAATTGACGTCATCGGTGAGGTGGCAGGCTGCGGTCCAGACCTTATCGGCCTCATCCGTGCGCTGTCCACAAAAGAACTACCCACAGCATTGAGCCAACCAAGAGGATCGACCAAGTCGACAAGCTTGTGGAAGCAGGGCATGCCGAAACACGAACCTGAGCCAAGGTGACGGTTAGGCAGGGGGCGGAAGGGGTGGGCAGGGTGGACCTAGGGAAGGGGACGGCCATAACGGCGTATGAAATCGGTTGGCAGGTGGAGGCGTGAAGGTTGTAGAGGCGCGGCGATATGTGGCTGCTGCTTGTAGGCGAGGGCAGGAAAATTGTGCAGGATTTGGAATAGGATTTGAGCTGTAAAGGTGGGGTTCCGAAGTGACCCAGATTGATTCTTGAAGGCAGCTGCAGCGAGTAAGGAGATGGCTAGAGGTGGTAAAAGGGTAATGGTGGCTGGTTGTGGTTGGCAGCAGTCGGCACAGGATTGCGTTGCGATAGCAGATAGGTGGTGGAAGGCAGGAAAGAGAGGGGGTGGGGGGGTGGGCAATCTGCCCAGAGGGTAGAGGTCCGCCGAAGGTACTGTTGGCAAGGCGAAACACCAAGGGTGCATCGTCGCTTGAGAGCAGAGCATGGGACGCGGAGGTGGCGTCGTGGGCAGCTGCTGCAGCCACGGAATCTGGTGGCAGGGCCAGGGCCAGCAGCCATTGCTCAAGTGCTGCACCAGCCAGACGAGAAGCACCTGTTCCTTCACTCATTGGCGTGTGAAGGCCTCCACTCATTGGCGTGTGAAGGCCTCCAATTGCTTCGTGATGAACTAAATCTGCTCAAAAGCCTCAATCTTGATTTCTTTGCCCGAATTGGAAGGATCTACTTCTGATATAACCCTAATTACTGAAAAGTAGATAAAAGTAGACGACAATATTCTTCTCTGTTTTATTGAGAGGGCTCGGCCCCTTTATATAGTATATATAGACAAGACTTGACCGACAAGCCGAAAAGTCTATTCAGACTCTAATATAATTTATAAACTAACTGGACTCTTTCCTAACAACTTGCTTAATCAACTAGGACTCCAAATTAAGGGATAAGATTCCATGCTTGATGGGCTGGCACGCATAACAATAATAGATGCAAGTCATTAATTATAGAACTTATAAGAAATAGTCACATGACTTAAACCTAGTAGGTTTCAGTCAGCCAATCAACCAAATACTTGACAAAGGGACGAACTGACAGTAATATCCTGAACTATAAATTAAGAAGCTAGCTCAACAACTGCAGTCATTTCAGCGAACACCATAAACTCATAGTCTTTTCAGCATGATAGAGAATCTCAATAGGAAGTACAAACACAGCAATATAATGCTAGCTAAAGAGAATACTAACCTGATCAAGAGCAGATGCAAACACATCTAGAACATGACCTTGACTGACCAGTTGTTTGGCAAGGCCATCGTAAAATTTGACGGCTTTCTGGAAATGAGGCGCCGCATCCTTATCAAGATCCTTGTGTGATCTAACTGGCTCAGACAAATCTTTTGATACAATCTGCATTGTCCAATGGAGTAATATAAGCAAAAATGAATTTATAAAGAGAAATATAGAGAAGAAATATCATTGAAAACAATCAGCAAGATGTGAAGTTCAGCAAATTGTAAGAACACCATCAATTTTGTAGAAGCTCCATAAAAGAATTCTACAATCTTCGTACTTACTGAGTACTACGCAAACTACAGAGAGAAGCAGTATCTCGAAATCTGTTATAGTACAACAAGAAGTGCATGCCCATAACCTTCGACACCACATCATGAGTATGCTGAAATATATATTTTGCAATTTCATATTCTTCAATATCAGGCTTAGGTGAATTTAGAGAAACTATTATCATCACTGAAGGGGTAAAGATTTGCCTTGGCAATCAAGTAGTGATGATCGCTGTCATGCGTTTTCAATTTCCACGAAAGAGGATTTAACAAAATAATTAGCAGGACACCGTCCAGTATCTCAAGTAGACCACGTTTCTGATATAGCGAACCATGTTGCACTGAGAAGCATTTTCAATTAACTGATTTATTTACGCTCATGCAAAGAAAGCAAGAATCTTTACCACTCCAGGACCTTCGGTACATGGCCCACCAAGTAGCGCAATAATCCTTGCGCCAGTCCCAGGCACGCACGCCCCAAGCAACCCAGCCGCCACATTTAGCGCAACACCCGTGCACCTGATGGCACGGTTGCCAGCCTCAACCGGCCACTGGTCAGGCTGCAACTCGTCCAGCAGCTGCAATACAACAACTAGTATGTCAAGTTACCCTTGCGTTCAACTAAATTCACCAAACCCAATGGGCCAAATACCTCACCGTGCTGAGCGTGCACTCGCACTCTGATACCGGGAGCAAGAACCTGTTAACCCCTGTCGTGGCTAATGGATGCATCCCATTGACCTGTTGCACGCCTGGCTGCTGTGTCATCTTTGGGAACCCTGGCCGCCCCCCGCCTGATAACCCAAGCTGATCCAAAATCTGCTCTTTGGAGATCTCCTTGCTCCCCCGGAACACGTAGATCTTGCTGAGCTCGGAGAAGCCAAGCTCGTGCAGATGCACCTGCGTCCCGAAGGTCACCAGGCCGACAAGTGCGTGCTCCGGCAGAAGCGCGACCGCCTTCCGCATGGACAGCTTGATGTACTCCAGTTCTTCCTCGATGACGCAGGTGTCGATGACGAACAGGAACACTGGCGGCAGCGGTGCTGGCGATCCCGGGGGTCCGGCGACGAGGTACTCGACGGTGGAGCATTGTGTGAAGAGCTCGGCGGGCACGTTGTTCTCGGAGATGCCGGCGTAGTGAGGGGGGAAGTGGTTGCGCGAGAAGCAGAGCGGGCAGATCCAGATCTTGGCGGCGAAGTCGACACGGGCGAAGGGGTTGAGGAGCGCAGAGCAAGGCGGCTTGCAGCGGAGTGGCGGGTAGGGAAGGGGCGGCGACGCGAGGGACTCGGGGGAGCGGACCGGGGAGATGGCGGCGGCGAGCGGAACGACGCAGCGGCTGGCTTCAACCTTGGACCGCGGCCATGCGTTCCATGTGAAGCGGACCGCGTCCGGGCCATCGGGGTCGGCGGGCGCCGCAGCGGCGGAGGGGTCGGCCGCCATGATTGAGCGCGGCGAGCAGCTATCGGAGAGGAGAGGGGAGCGGGTGGATCGGAGGGGAGAGAGGAGGGGAGGTGGAGAGCTGCGCCTGCGGGTTGTTTCCTGTTCTGTTCTCTCCGTCTTTGTGTCCTGGTTTTCGTTTTCTTTCTTATATTACGTGCCGTCGTCTTCATCCATATGTACTCACCCTAGCCTTAAAATTACCTGCGAAATAACATCGCGCCACTTTCTACCGCCGCCGTTTTTATCATCGGAATCGATAAAAATCTGACATTAGATTTTATAGAATTTCAGAACAAACACGTCGATGGTTATTAGATCGGCTGCGCGAATCTTGAAGCACATGGGCTTGCCACTTCATGCTTTGGCTTCGAGTTCGCTCCAGAATGTCTCAGCGCGAACACGGGAGACGAACTGCTACCTTATCCCCTCACAGTTTCATTTCCAGCCACCGATTACCCATCCCGCTTCCCACTCTCCACTCTAGTGCTCGTGCACGAGCGGCTCCGGCACATCGTTGCGACTCCATCTGTTGTCGGACGGTCGCAATGGGGAGACGAAGCTGAGTTGCGGTGGGGTTGTGGTCTGCAGCGGCGGGGGATCCAAACGATGTTCCGAGCAGAGGGAGCTCGCACGTGCGGTGAGATCCAATCTTTCCGGCCAGTGAGATCCACGCGGACGCGATGGAGTGGAAGATGATGCAGCACCTGGACCAGCGCCACGCCAGTCGTCGTCACCCAAGGAGCCACCTGCTTCGAGCCAACCCACCCCGCCTGTGTCCAGCTACCGCAGCGCCGTCAGCGGGAAGTCCCAGCGCTTCGACCTCCTATTCTTCGTCAACGGCCAAGCCGAGCGCATGCTTCACCTTCCTAGCCGCGTGCGTCGAGGAGGCGCTCTTCTCAGACATGTCGTTCCCGCGCCGTCCGGTCGCCTGTGTCACCGTACGGCTGATGCCCGACGGCAACCTTTATCGCCGAGGACGCGACCATGCGGCTGTTCGTCATCTCGCTGAGCCCATGCCTCCTGTACCAACATCAAGCGAGGATGCACTGAGCTCCGAAACGCACTCCTCCTCGACGCCGAGCTCGCGGCGGCGCGGCGCACGGCTGCCAGGAATGCGTGGATGTCCGCCGCTGAGATTCTGGTGCGGAGCACCCTACGGTCATCCCCATGGACACTACACCAACTCCCCAAGCACCAATTGGCCCAATGACAAGAACTCATGCATGCGCCATTGAACATGAGGTTAACTCGCTCCTTAGCAAACTTCCTTTGTCCACATGTGAGACATGGCTACTACCTCAAGCGGAGATGCTATGTGTGATTAGGTACCAAGAAGATGGTCATGGAGAAGCTAGGAGCAATGGATAAGATGGCGGGAAAGGAAAGCAAGAGAAGCAAGGAGAGAAGCTGCTGGAAAACTACAGGCACCGAACGTCCGGTCCATCACCGGACATCTGGCGCGACCACATTCAGCCCTCCAGAAAACCAACACGAACGCTACAGCGGCCAGACGACCGGTGATCCACGGGACATCCGACAAGTCACATCGCCCGGACATCCGGTCTCCACCGAAAATCCGGTACCACATGTCCAGAAGCAAATTGACGGAAGTCCGGAGCTGACGGAGTCCTGGATTAGGGGGTGCTCGGCATGTCGGTTACCTATCCTTTGGGTTGGGCCGAGGCCCCCCCTAAGCTCATCAACTGGTGGGCCTCGTTCGTATAGCCCAAGAACACCAAGAAGGAATGACCCAAAGGCTTGGCGCATACTCTAAGGTTTAGAGGTAGTCCCCGTCACGTTTGCCCCTAAAGTAACCGAATTATGTGTAACCCTAGGCACCCCTGATATCTATATAAACCGAGGTGCGGAGGGCGTAGGGGGACGAACTGATTCACATATGATCTCGCGGTAGATCACATGTACTTTGTACCCCATCCACATCAATACAATCAAAGCAGGAGTAGGGTATTATCTCTTCGAGAGAGCCCAAACCTGGGTAAACATTGTGTCTCCTGTTACCATCGCGCCAAGGCTACCAGATCGGGACCGCCTACCCGAGATCCGTCGGATTTAGCTCTGACATTGGTGGCCCATGGAGGTCCCTCTGTATAGTCGAAGCGGTTCGATGGTGTCAATAGCCGATGATCAGATCGGCGCCGACACAGCTTCTGCATCGTATCTCGGCTTAACCGAATCGGCAGAGAAGATGAAACTCCAATCCCCTGTCGAGACATTGAGCTCGAAAAATCAGATCCTACTGTGATCCCTTCCCTCATGACGTCAGATCTGGCCGAGGAGCAGCAGACGACTTCCACCCAAGCACCAACGTTCTATTTGGCTTGGGACGAAAACTACACCTTACCGGACCAGGCCTGGAGCTCAGATCCGATGACATGGTACGACGGCCAGGCAAGCCAAGCTCCGCAAAAAGGATCAGGGCCAACATTAGATCGACCTTGGGAAAACTCATCTAGGGGACCGATGTCAGATCGAATCAGAATGAAAATTTCGGTCCCACCCACCACCCATGTCGAGTACTGCCCGGACAAAACGGGACCAACCGACATCTGGGATTTAGCCCTCGTTGTGCATAAGCCAAGCGAGACGACTTGGCAATTCTGGACATGTTTTCTGTTTACGAAGAATGAAATTCTGGATTGCATGGATCAGGAAGCCATAGTGGCACTCCGACTCAATGTTTACAACGAAGGGATTAGGAGAGAAGTCTTTCGACACCGTCTGAGGATGTTTGCCGAACTCTCCAACCTAGTGACAAAATATTGCGCCATGGAGGACACCTGGATAGCCAATCAATGGCGCCAGGACCCTAGCTCGGAGCTACCCAAGAAAGCAGGCGCCCACACCGCAACCGATGATCCAAGCGCATCCACGCCGACAAACATGACGAGTTGTCCTCACGAAAGAAAAGTCGGTCGAACAACAACGGAGTTAAATTGCTACTGGATACTATACTCGACGAACCATGCGCAATCCACTCCACCTCTTCGAATAAATCAGCCACCCACAAACTCTGGACATGTTGGGTCCTCAGGCAGGTGGCAAAAGCGTAGGGGACGTGGTATGCAACAAATTATGCTACACGATCACACCCAGGAGCACTATGAAGATGGTGGTAACGATCAAACTCACCAACTAGCAGAGTAGCGGAAGTAGTGAAGAGTCGGTGCAGCGCGATGATTTCCTGCAGCTAGGTTACACCTCCCGGCCACGAGGAAGTTCTCTGAGACGAGAGTCAAAGTAGATGACCCCTCTAAGATATTGATATGCCCATTTTGCATCATGTTTTCTGATACGTCTCCAACGTATCTATAATTTTCAATTGTTTCATGCTATTATATTACCAATTTTATATACTTTATACATTATTTTATACATTTTTGGGAACTAACCTATTAACCTAGTGCCCAGTGCCTGTTTCTGTTTTTGCCTATTTTATTGTATTTGTTTCACAGAAAAACTATACCAAACGAAGTCCAAACACGATGAAACTTTACAGTGATTTTTTCTAGACCAGAAGGGACCCTAGAAGCATCGGGAGGAGTCTAGAAGATGTACGAGGGAGCGACAAGCTCACACAGCACGCCCCCTTGGGGGCGCGGCACCTGAGCTTGTGGGCCCCTCGTAGGTCCCCTTGACCTAATTCCACTTCTATAAATTCCCTAAAATCCCAAAACCACCAGAGCGAGACCCGAAACAATTATTTTGCTGCCACAAGCCTCTGTTCTTCCGCGATCCCATCCGGAGGCCTCAGTCGGTACTCTGCCGGAGGGGGAATCGATGACGGAGGGGTTCTACATCAACCTCGCTGCCCTTCTGATGATGTGTGAGTAGTTCCCACAGGACCTACGGGTCCATAGCTAGTAGCTAGATGGCTTTCTCTCTCTCTCTTTGATCTTCAATACAATGTTCTCTTCGGAGATCGATTCGATGTAATCTTCTGTGCGGTGTGTTTGTTGGGATCCAATGAATTGTGGGTTTATGATCAGATTATTCATTGAAAGTAATTGAGCCTTTTCTGAACTTTATTATGTGTGATTGTTATAGCTTTGTATTTCTCTCCGACCTATCTGTTTGGTTTGGCCAACTAGATTGATTTATCTTCAGTGGGAGAGGTGCTTTGTGGTAGGTTCAATCTTGCGGTGTCTTCACCTCATGACAGAAGGGGTAGCGAGGCACGTATTGTATTGTTGCTACTAAGGGTAAAATGACGGGGTTTCAATCATATTGCTTGATTTCATTCTGTCAACATTATGTCATCATGCTCCAAGCATTACTCTGCTCGTTATGAACTTAATACCTTAAGATGCATGCTGGATAGCGGTCGAGGGGTGGAGTAATAATAGTAGATGCAGGTAGGAGTGATCTACTTGTCACGGACGTAATGCCTACGTACTGATCATGCCATGAATAACGTCGCAACAATGCGCTTTTCTATCAATTGCCCAACAGTAATTTGTCTACCCACCGTATGCTATGCTTATGAGAGAGATGCCTCTAGTGAAAACTATGGCCCCCAGGTCCATTCACCATATTTACTAAAACCTTAATTTACTTACTGAAATTTATTTAGTTTTAATTCCGTTTGCAATTTATAGACCTATCACTATCAGATTTGATCCTTGCAATTAACGAGTACAAGGGGATTGACAACCCTCTTGCCCGCGTTGGGTGCAAGTATTTGATCTTGTGTGTGCAGGTACTATCGACCTTTGTTTGCGTGGTTCTCCTATTGGTTCGATAACCTTGGTTCCCTACTAAGGGAAATACTTATCTGCTACTATATTGCTTCACCCTTCCTCTTCGGGGAAAATCCCAACGCAGCTCACAAGTAACAGAAAGAATTTCTAGCGCCGTTGCCGGGGAGATATCATCAAACAAAGCAAGGTCCCTTTATTCACATTATCATTTACTTGTTCTACTTTTTATTTGCTTTTATTAGTCTTGTTTAAAAAATAAAAAACATAAAAAAAATATTTATCTTGTTTGTTTGCTTGCTTGCTTGAATTGTCACCATGTCTCAAGAAAACACTAAGTTGTGTGACTTCTCGAATACTAATAACAATGATTTTATTAGTACTCCAATAGCTCCTGCTGTCACTAGTGCGGAGTCATATGATATTAATGATGCATTGCTAAATCTTATTATGAAAGAACAATTTGTTGGAAATCCTAATGAGGATGTTGCATCCCATCTTAATACCTTCGTTGAATTATGTGATATGCAAAAGAAAAAAAGATGTGGATAATGACATTGTTAAGTTGAAATTATTTCCTTTCTCACTAAGAGATCGTGCTAAAACTTGGTTTTCATCCTTACCTCGCAATAGTATTGATTCATGGGATAAATGTAAGGATGCTTTTATTGCCAAGTACTTTCCTCCCGCTAAGATAATATCTCTTAGAAACCGAATCATGAACTTTAAACAACATGAGCAAGAACATGTTTCACAATCTTGGGAGAGAATGAAATTAATGATTAAGAATTGTCCCACTCATGGATTGAATTTATGGATGATTATACAAAATTTCTATGCTGGACTAAACTTTGTGTCGAGAAATCTTCTAGACTCTGTTGCAGATGGTACCTTTATGGGAATTACATTGGGAGAGGCAACAAAGCTTCTCGATAATATGACTACAAATTATTCTCAATGGCACACCGAACGAGCTCCAACTGGTAAAAAGGTAAACTGTGTCGAAGAAGTTTCTACTTTGAGTGAGAAAATGGATGCTCTTATGAATATGCTTTCTAGTAAAAATGCTCATGTTGATCCCAGTGATGTCCCATTATCTACTTTGATTGAGCAAAACAACGATGCCATTTATGTGAATTTTGTTGCTAGAAATTATTTCAACAACAATGCTTACAGAGGGAATTTCAATCCTAGACCATATCACGGTAATCCCTCCAATAATTATGGTAATTCCTATGGTAATTCATGTAATAATAATAGGATACCTACTAAACTTGAGAACAACATTCAAGAATTTATTAGTTCTCAAAAGATTTTCAATGCTATGGTAGAAGAAAAACTAAACAAAGTTGATGTCATGTCTAGAAACATGGATAGAATTGCTCACGATATTGAAACCCTCAAGATTAAAATTTTGCCACCTAAAAGAGATGTAATAGCTGAATCTCCAAAGTCTATCCAAGTCACCATGGATGAAAGTAGAAAAAAATTGAGAGGTTAAGAGCTAAATGTGAATTCCTAGAAAAAGCTTCCACACCCGGTTTTCATGATAATAATGATGAAGACATTAAAATGATTGGTGTGACACCTATTGAAACTTTGTTTAGTAATATAAAACTTGATGATAAAGGGACTGGAAATGAGTCAAATTTAAGTAGAAGGCGTTCCAATTGTTCGGAGCGTGATGATCTTAATGATAAAAACAATAAAAGTGGGTTTGAAGAGGTGATGTCTACTACGCAACTTTATTCTTGTAGACTTGGTTGGGCCTCCAAGCGCAGAGTTTTGTAGGACAGCAACAAATTTTCCTCAAGTGGATGACCTAAGGTTTATCAATCCATGGGAGGTGTAAGATGAAGATGGTCTCTCTCAAACAACCCTGCAATCAAATACAAACAATCTCTTGTGTCCCCAACACACCCAATACAATGGTAAATTGTATAGGTGCACTAGTTCGGTGAAGAGATGGTGATACAAGTGTAGTATGGATAGTAGATATAGGTTTTTATAATCTGAACAATTAAAAACAACAAGGTAACAAGTAACAAAAGTGAGCACAAACGATATTGCAATGCTTAGAAACAAGGCCTGGGGTTCATACTTTCACTAGTGCAATCTCTCAACAGTGCTAACATAATTGAATCATATAACCACCCCTCAACGTGCGACAAAGAATCACTTCAAAGTTCTTATCAATAGCGGAGAACATAAGATGAAATTATTGTAGGTAGCGAACCACCTCAAAGTTATCTTTCCGATCAATCTATTGAGCCATCCCTATAAGTGTCACAAACAACCCTAGAGTTCATACTACAATAACACCATATGATACACATCAATCAACTCTAATGTCACCTAGATACTCCAATGCCACCACAAGTATCCGTGAGTAAATTATTTGATATGCATCAAACAATTTCAGATTCATAATATTCAATCCAACACAAAGAACTTCAAAGAGTACCCCAAAGTTTCTATCGGAGAAAGTAGGATGAAAACGTGTATCAACCTCTATGCCTAGATTACCCCAATGTCACCACGAGAATCCGCAAGTTGATTACCAAAACATATATCAAGTGACTCAATAGAATACCCCATTGTCACCATGGGTATCCACATGCAAGACATACATCAAGTGATCTCAAATCCAAAATATTCAATCCGATAATAGTGAAATCTCAAAGCGATAGACTCAATTCATCACAACAAGATAGAGATGGA
This sequence comes from Elymus sibiricus, assembly GCA_039707655.1. Classification (NCBI taxonomy): domain Eukaryota; kingdom Viridiplantae; phylum Streptophyta; class Magnoliopsida; order Poales; family Poaceae; genus Elymus; species Elymus sibiricus. The sequence goes on from CM077670.1 coordinate 136,494,382, forward strand.
AGAACACCATATGATCCAACTATATTAACAAAGCTCGTGGTACATCAAGATCGTGCCAAATCAAGAACACGAGAGAGAGAAAGAGAGAGAGAGAAAGAGAGAGAGAGAGATCAAACACATAGCTACTGGTACATACCCTCTGCCCCGGGATGATGAAGATGGCCTCTGGTGATGGTTTTCCCCTCCGGCAGGGTGCCAGAGAAGGCCTCCAGATGAGATCACTTCGGAACAGAGGCTTACGGCGGCGGCGTGGAAGTTCTAGGTTTCTTTCCGGGGGTTTCTAGATTTATAGGATTTTTCAGCGTTGGAATCACGCCAATCGGAGTTATGTGGGACCCACGAGCTCATACGCCCCTCCCCTACCCCCAAGGCGCGACGGGTGAGCTCGTGACTCCCTCGTGGGTCTTCTGGTCCTTCCTCAAAGCTTTGGGGGTCTCTTATGTTCCAAAAAAATCACCGTAAAATTTCGTGGCATTTGGACTTCATTTGGTATGGATTTTCTGCGAAACAAAAAATAGCCAAAAAACAGGAACTGACACTAGGCACTAGGTCAATAGGTTAGTCCATAAAAATCATATAAAGGTGCACCAAAACCATATAAAATTGTTATAAACATGGCATGAATACTTCATAAATTATAGATACATTGGAGACATATCAGCATCCCCAAGCTTAATTCATGCTCGTCCTCGAGTAGGTAAATGATAAAGGAAATAATTTATGAAGTGTGAATGTTAGCATAGTGCATAAGTTTGATCAATGATAATTTCAATCAGTTTTCCTAGCATCATAAACAACAACTATTTCTCATAAAACTCATCATGATAAAGTAGCAATCAATTCACATGTTATGGTTTAAACAATGCATTCTCTTGAAACTTAACAACCTATGTTCTTAGTCACAAAACAATTTCAATTCATCTTATTTCCAGCCAAGTCTAGGTAAGAGCTCCACATACTCAATTATCATATAGTCTTCTATGATTGCTAGTACTCAAAGCATATTTTTAGAACAAATAGCATCCATCGAACATAGAGGAAGATAGGGGCTTAATGTTTTGCCTCCCAACTTACTTATCATAGAGATAATTGTCAACAATAATAATTCATGATCAAATATATTTGACTGGATATATGTGCATGGATCTTTCCCCACCACATGATGCTTGCCAAGTGGAGAATAATTGGGGTTGGAATAAGAAGTTAACTCAACATGAAAAGTAAATAGATAGGCCCTTCGCAGAGGGAAGCAGGGATTTGCCTATGTGCTAGAGCTCACTGCTTAAAACAGAGATAATTTCATTTGAGAGGTGTACTTTTCCTGTCAATGGTTTTACGACAAAGTTTTCAATATCTTCCATGCTAAACACATTAATAGCGGTTCCCATGCAGAAAGGAAAAGATTTACTCCCCCACAACCATACAGACACAATCCATGGCTAGCCGAATCCTCGGGTGCCCTCCAAACAATCAACTTTCCAGGGGGAGTTTGTTTTATTATATTTTTCTTTGTTTTTGTTTAACGGGACTAGGCATCCCAATTACCAGCCTCTCTCGTGTAAGATGAGTGAATAAACTCTCGTCGATGAGTAAAACACACCTAGCATGGAAGATATTGACTACCCCATCGCTCCATGAGCAGTACGGGTACACAAAATAGATGTTCATTGAAGGTTTTAGAGATGGCAGATGCAAATTTACTTGGAATGGCAGGGTAATACCGTATATAGGCAGATATGGTGGACACTCATGGAAGAAACTTGGCTCAAGGATTTTGGATGCAAAAGCAGTATTCCCGCTTAGTACAGAAATTTTGGCTAGCAAAGATTATAAACAAGCACCACATGTTGAAGGATCCATAACAATATAACTTCTATTCAAATAAACCCAAACATAACTCATTACGTTGTCTTCCTTGTCTAACTTCAACTTATTTGATCAAGTTTGAAAATAATTAATGGGATGTCCAAGATAATATATTTGTATGTGAAAGTTCTCTTCCTTATACTAATCTTTCATGAATTGCTTGTATGACCAATATTGTGATTGTCAAATTTCAATAGGTTTTACTTTTTGAACTCAATGAGAAATATTACTAAGCATATGGAACATATGTAATTTGAGGTTTATGATATTCAATTCATTCAACAATTTACTCTTAGGATATAAGTGAAGCACAAGAGTGAATGACAAACTACTCCAAAAGATATAAGTGAAGATCAATGAGTAGTTAAACAATTAAGTAGCTATGTGAAGACTCTCTCCAAATAAAGATTTCAGATCCAAGGATTTTATTCAAACAACAAACAAAACAAAAAGATGCTCCCAGCAAAACACATATCATGTGACGAATAAAAACATAGCTCCAAGTGAGGTATACCGATAGATTGAAGACGAAAGAGGGGATGCCTTCCGGGGCATCCCCAAGCTTAGACGCTTGAGTCTTCCTTGAATATTACCTTGGGGTGCCTTGGGCATCCCCAAGCTTAGGGTCTTGCCACTCCTTATTCTCCTTCTATCGTCATCTCACCCAAAACTTGAAAACTTCAATCACACAAAACTTAACGAAACTTGTGAGATAGGTTAGTATGATAAAAATAAATCATGCACTTAGGTACTGCCAAGACAAGATTCATAATTGTTCTCACATAATGCCTACAGTATTCTATTATTTCCACAATTTATATCCCAAAATATAAGATATGGAAACACTAAAACAAGCAAACTATGCAATAAAAACAGAATCTGTCAAAAACAGAACAATCTGTAATGATCTGAATTAAAGTCATACTTCTGTAACTCCAAAAATTTGGAAAAATTACAACAATGTAAAAACTTTGTAATCCAATACTGTGTAAAGTTTGCAGGATTTTATCACGTTCCTGTACAGAATAGAAATTCCAGCGTTGGACGCAAAAGTTTCTGTTTTTGCACAGAATCAAATCAACAAGTATCCACACTATCCCAAAGGTTTTACTTGGCACATTATTGAAAGAAAACATATAAAACATGATTAATATAGTAGATTAATCATGTGAACACACAAAATCAGTAAGGATAAATATTGGGTTGTCTCCCAACAAGCACTTTTCTTTAATGCCTTTTTAGCTAGGCATGATGATTCTAATGATGCTCACATAAAAGTAAAGAATTGAAACACAAAGAGAGCATCATGAAACATATGGAAAGCACATTTAAGCCTAACCCACTTCCTATGCATAGGGATTTTCTGAGCAAACAATTTATGGGAGCAAGAATCAACTAGCATAGGAAGGCAAAACATGTATAACTTCAAAACTTTCAACACATGGAGAGGAAACTTGATATTATTGAGAGGCCTACAAGCATATGTTCCTCTCTCATAATAATTTTCAGTAGCATCATGTATGAATTCAACTATATAACTATCACATATAGCATTCTTTTCATGACCCACAAGCATAGAATTTTTGTTACTCTCCACATAAGCAAATTTATTCTCATCAATAATAGTGGGAGCAAATTCAATGAAATAACTATCATATGATACTTGATTTGCATAATCAATTTGAGCATTAAAATCATGATGACAAGTTTCATGGCTATCATTATTCTTTATAACATACATGTCATCACAATAATCATCATAGATGGCAATCATAATCAATTGAAACCTCTTCCGAAATAGTGGAATCATCACTAAATAAAGTTATGACCTCTCCAAATCCACTTTCATAACTATTGCAATAAGGTTCAACACCCTCCAAAATAGTGGGTTAATTAGTACCTAGAGTTGACACTTTTCCAAACCCACTTTCATAAATATAATCATCATAAATAGGAGGCATGCTTTCATCATAACAAATTTGCTCATCAAAAGTAGGGGGAATAAAAAGATCATATTAATCAAACATAGCATCCCCAAGCTTATGGCTTTGCATATCATTAGCATCATGGATATTCAAAGAATTCATACTAATATCATTGCAATCATGCTTATCATTCAAAGGACTCACATTGAACATTTTATTAAATTCTTCTTCTACTATCTTAGCACAATTTTCCAATCCATCATTTTCAAGAAAGACATCATAAAGGTAAAGCATTTGATGCAACTTCAATTCCATTTTTTTGTACTTTTCTTTTATAAACCAAACTAGTGATAAAACAAGAAACTAAAATATTCGATTGCAAGATCTAAAGATATATCTTCAAGCACTCACCTCCCCGGCAACGGCGCCAGAAAAGAGCTTGATGTCTACTATGCAACTTTATTCGTGTGGACTTGGTTGGGCCTCCAAGCGCAGAGTTTTGTAGGACTGTAGCAAATTTCTCTCAAGTGGATGACCTAAGGTTTATCAATCCGTGGGAGGTGTAGGATGAAGATGGTCTCTCTCAAGCAACCCTGCAATCAAATACAAACAATCTCTTGTGTCCCCAGCACACCCAATACAATGGTAAATTGTATAGGTGCACTAGTTCGGTGAAGAGATGGTGATACAAGTATAGTATGTACATCATTTTATATCATTTTTGGGAACTAGCCTATTAACCTAGTGCTCAGTGTCAGTTTCTATTTTTGCCTATTTTGTTGTTTCGCAGAAAAACTGTACCAAACAAAGTCCAAACACGATGAAACTTACGGTGATTTTTTCTGGACCATAAGGGACCCTACAAGCATCGGGAGGAGTCTAGAAGATGTACGAGGAAGTGACAAGATCACACGGCGCGCCCCCAGGGGGCGCCACCTGAGCTTGTGGGCCCCTCGTAGGTCCCCTTGACCTAATTCTACTTCTATAAATTCCCTAAAATCCCAAAACCACCAGCGCAAGACCCAAAATAATTATTCCACCGCCTCAAGCCTCTGTTCTTCCGTGATCCCATCTGGAGGCCTCTATCGGTACTCTGCCGGAGGGGGAATCGATCACCGAGGGGGTTCTACATCAACCTTGCTGCCCTTTCGATGATGTGTGAGTAGTTCCCATAGGACCTACGGGTCCATAGCTAATAGCTAGATGGCTTTCTCTCTCTCTTTGATCTTCAATACAATATTCTCTTCGGAGATCGATTCGATGTAATCTTCTATTGCGGTGTGTTTGTTGGGATCCGATGAATTGTGGGTTTATGATCAGATTATTCATTGAAAGTAATTGAGTCTTTTCTAAACTTTATTATGTGTGATTGTTCTAGCTTTGTATTTCTCTCCGAATTATCCATTTGGTTTGGCCAACTAGATTGATTTATCTTCAGTGGGAGAGGTGCTTTGTGGTAGGTTCAATCTTGCGGTGTCCTCACCTCGTGACAGAAGGGGTAGCGAGGCACATATTGTATTGTTGCTACTAAGAGTAAAACGATGGGGCTCAATCATATTGCATGATTTTATTATGTCTACATTATGTCATCATGCTCCAAGCATTACCCTGCTCGTTATGAACTTAATACCTTAATGGATGCTGGATGGCGATCGAGGGGTGGAGTAATAGTAGTAGATGTATGCAGGAGTCGGTCTACTTGTCACGGACGTAATGCCTACATACTGATCATGCCATGAATAACGTCATAACAATGCGCTTTTCTATCAATTGCCCAATAGTAATTTGTCTACCCACCGTATGATATGTTTATGAGAGAGATGCCTCTAGTGAAAACTATGCCCCCGGGTCCATTCACCATATTTACTAAAACGTTAATTTACTTGTTGCAATTTATTTTGTAGTTATAAACCTATCACTATTAGATTTGATCCTTGCAATTAACGAGTACAAGGGGATTGACAACCCTCTTACCCGCGTTAGGTGCAAGTATTTGCTCTTGTGTGTACAGGTACTGTCGACCTTTGTTTGTGTGGTTCTCATATTGGTTTGATAACCTTTGTTCTCTACTGAGGGAAATACTTATCCGCTACTATATTGCTTCACCCTTCCTCTTCGGGGAAAATCCCAACGCAGCCCACAAGTAGCATTTTCCTACTGTTATTTTTATTGTTTTAAAGTTGTATTTCACTTTTAGATGCAATTCTAATGTCTTTTCTCTCTTGAATTGCAAGAGATTGCCGACAGCTGGAATTCCGGACCTGAAAGAGCTACAACAGAGATAGTTATTCTCTAGAGCTCCAAATGACCTGAAAATTTATGGAGAATTATTTTGGAACATATAAAAAATACTGGAAGAAAAACCTCCTGGAGGGGACCTACCAGGGAGCCACAAGCTCAAGTGGTGCCACCCGGGGCGCGCCCTGTGAGCTTGTGGGGCCCACAACAGGCCTCTGAGTCCCATCTTCTCCTATATGAAGCCATTTGCCCAAGAAAAAAATCAAGAGAAGACTTTCGCGATGAAGCGCCGCCGTCTCGAGGCGGAACCTGAGCAGGAGCACTTTTGCTCTCCGGCGGAGCGATTCCGCCGGGGATACTTCCCTCCGGGAGGGTAAAATCGAAGCTATCATTATCACCAATGTTCCTCTCATTGTGGGAGGACTCATCTCCATCAACATCTTCACTAGCACCATCTCATCTCCAAACCCTAGTTCATCTCTTGTATTCAATGTTTGTCTCAAACCTCAGATTGGTACCTGTGGGTTGCTAGTAGTGTTGATTACATCTTGTAGTTGATGCTAGTTGGTTTATTTTGTGGAAGATTATATGTTCAGATTGTTAATCATATATATTCTCCTCTGATCATGAACATGAATATGATTTGTGAGTAGTTCCGTTTGTTCTTGAGGACATGGGAGAAGTCTTGTCATAAGTAATCATGTGAAGTTGGTTTTGGTTGAATGTTTTGATGATGTGTTGTGTTGTTCTTCCTCTAGTGGTGTCGTGTGAACGTCGACTACACTACACATTACCATGCTTGGGCCTAGGGGAAGGCATTGTGGGATTAGTAAGTAGATGATGGGTTGCGAGAGTGACATAAGCTTAAACCCTAGTTTATGCGCTATTCCGTAAGGGGATGAGTTGGATCCATATGTTTCATGCCATGGTTAGATTTATCTTAATTCTTCTTTCATAGTTGCGGATGCTTGTGAGAGGGGGGTAATCATAAGTTGGTTGTTTGTTCAAGTAAGAACATCACCCTAGCACCGGTCCACCCACATAACAACTTATCAAAGCAGTGAATGCGAGTCAATTAAACATGATGAAGTTAACTAGATGAAATTCCCATGTGTACTTGAGAACGCTTTGCTCAATATAAGAAGTACTTCCGGGTTGTCCTTTGCAATAAAAGGACTGGGCCACCTTGCTGCACCTTGTCACTTTTGTTACTTGTTATGAATTATCTTGCTATCAAATTATCTATCACAACTACTTTACAGCACCTGCAGAGAATACCTTACTGAAAACCGCTTATTGATTCCTTCTGCTCCTTGTCGGGTTTGACACTCTTAATTACCGAAAGGACTGCGATTGATCCCCTATACTTGTGGGTCATCAAGACTCTTTTCTGGCGCCATTGTCGGGGAGTGAAGCGCTCTCGGTAACTAGAATTTGGTAAGGAAACATTTATATTACGTGCTGAATTTTATCTTCACTTGTCACTATGGAATATAGTCCTTTGAGAGGCTTGTTCGGGGTTGTTGGGAAACGTAGTAGAAAACAAAAAAATCGCCCTACGATCACCCAGGAACAATATGAAGATGCATAAACGGTTTATATCACGATCGTTACCGACTTCGAAGTGCAGCGAAAGTAGACGAGTCGGTGTAGATCGTACTTGGTGTTGGAGATATGCCCTAGAGGCAATCATGTATGATGATATTTCCTATGTGTTTATGAATAAATATAGTCCTTGGATATTATCAATGATGTGTATCAGCAAGTTCCTGGATGTTCCGCGGGTAGGAAATTTTAATTTGCAGTCAACGCACCCTACCATAGAACCCAACACTTGGAGTCCCTCGAACCATCGATGAACGATCCCGTGAATCGCCCACAAATGATCCCTCGAACGGAAGACCGAAAGCACGGCCTCTCTCCTTGGTTGCAAGCGTACGGTTTTCACGATCCGGCAGCGCTTCGCCGTCCAGAGCTAATCGTTGCTGGAGAATTAGAGGGAGGAGATTAGAACCACACTGGGCTTCTAATTATGAGGATTACAGGATCTAGGTCAAGCTCTAATTGATCAACTAGGATCAACTAGAACTAGTACTAGAGGAGGCTCCAAAAGTTGTTTGTTCAAAAGTGCCCAATACCTCTAGTATATATATGTTGGAGGGGGAGGAGGGGCTGCCAAGAGGAGGGGAAGGACTCCCCTCCCCTTGCGCCGGCCAAGGGCGGAAGGAGGAGTCCTTCCCCCACCCCAATTCGGCCTCCCACTATGGGAAAGGGGGCGCCTCCCCTCTTGGGCCTTGGTGCCCCAATTCTTCCTCCACCACTTGGCCTTTTAAGGCCCGTTGATATTAAATTAAAAATAAAAGCCTCCTAACAATTACTAGAGCCTTTTATTATTAATTTAACATATCCGGAAACATTTTCCACCTATATATTATTTATCGATAATACCCAGTATTTCCCAATAAACTCCGAAACCCTTCCGGTGACCCCGAAACACTTCCGGTTCCTCTCGAAACTATTCCAAATATTAATGAAACAATTCCAAAAATATTAATGATTACCTTAAGCTTGTGACCCCGTAGGTTCGGTAAATCATAGACATGAACGAAACTCCTTGGTTCAATGACCGATAGCGGAACCGTGGACGTCCATATCGATCCCTATGATTACAAGAATGACATTCAAGTGAACCTTTGGTTATCATGTGATGTTCCATTTGCTTCGCGATACTTTACAAAACCCGTGGTGAGATATATCGGTATCCTCTTGAGTCATACACATGCTCACTATACCAATCTCCTCGTTACCAGTTTTGTTCTTCTTTCTCGTTGACGTGTTCTGGCATCCTCGTGACGTTGTCACCTGTGTCTGGCCAGACGATGATGGATGCCATCACACCGAGAGGGCCCTAAGAATGTCTCTCCATCGTCAGAGGAGCAAATTCCACTCTCGAGATATCTAGTCCCTTGTCAAACTTTCTGATGCACCTGTAAGTTGTCGTTATGATCACCTAGTTACAGATGACGTTTGAGCAACCCCAAAGTGCATCGTACGGTAAGAAGTGACTATGATATTCTCATGGTCTAAGGAACTAAAACACATGTTAAAACTCTATGTTATAACAATTGACTTGTGACGATTGCATCTCAAAGTATAACAAACAAGTTTGGGTCGATTCAATGTGATCGTTCTTCCAATGTCATATTCTCAATGTTGTTTTGAGACTATCGTTACACTTAACGATATCTCAAGATCTGGAAAACTTGATCACAAACAACACTTGAGCTAGTCTTAGAGGCGAGACTAGGAATCTTAATTTACCGTTTATCATTCCACACGTGCATATGATTTTCCACTAAATCGCATATTCCTGGATCATAGCAGTTATAACATAGAATATAAACTCTTAATTATAAACATGGAAATTTAATAATACAATATTATTGCCTCTAGGGCATATTTTCAACAGACTCCCACTTGCACTAGAGTCAATAATCTAGTTAGCACATTTTCTTTTATACCAATGGCAATCTGGTGTTTATTCATGCTTTGCTTGTGGTATAGCCTTTGTCCTATCAAATCTTGACAACTTTAGATCTGCGTGTATCATTTGCATTTCTATGCATCTATCATGCTTTCACAAGAATTCATAATTTGTGTGAAACCGGCTTTGCATGTATTGAATCGATTCCTTAGATTGAGCTATGGAACCACTTTTAAAAAAAGTGTTCCATCTAGAAACCATACCAAGCTCATAAATGAACTTTTGATTCATCACCCTCCATTGTTGCTTCTAAAGCGATAATATACTCAATGTTCTGTTATAGAATTCACCACAATAACTTTCTTGGACCAATTCCAACTTACTGTGCCACTATAAATTATTTAATTTAAACTGAAAAATTGCTTGGAGCACTGATAAAGATTTTATCGATGTACTACTTACAACAAGCTTGCATTGATGTAACTCCTTACAACAATATCTTCATCTTCTCCGTATGCGAGAAACATTTCATTAGTACTTAACGACATTTTCACTGTTGTCCTATGATCAACAATTTGGTCATTCTGGTAATTTTACTCACAACTTACTTGGAGTACTAGATATATCTGGTTGTTTACATACCATGGAACATATTTAACACAAGTGTGATTGAAATCATGTATGTCGCTCATCAGTATTTCATGATACCGATTCTTGCTTAAAACTCCTTCCATGTGACTTTGACAAGAAACTCTTCTTGCGTATTTCATACTAAACTGCTTTAGTATTCTGTCAATATGTTTTTGGCTAAGCCCGATTAGACACTACTATCTCCATAGATCATTATGCCTAATACCAGGACTATATATTGCCTAAGTACTTTACTGAAAAACTAGTTTCAATAAAGTCTTAATCCATGTCAAGACATTTATATAATTTCCAACGACAATGTGTCAAGCACATATAGTGTTTAGAAATATTATCATACTACCACTTACTTTCTTGTAAATACAAGCATCTTCGCTTTCCTCAATGAAATCAAATTATTTGACCATTTCATCAGTACGAAGATTCCAACTCCACTATGCTTGCTTCAGATTATTATAGGATCTCTTGAAGTTTGCACACTTACTAGCATCCTCTGGATCAACAAAATTACCTTGGACCGTATCAAATATACAACCTTGGTTCTATTTCCCTCTCATGGGAATAATTTTAACATCCATCTATTATATCTCATAATTGAAATATTTAGTAATTGCTAGTTTAACTCGAACTGATTTTAAGTATTGCTATGATGAGACAATCTTGTCATAGTCAACTCCTTGATCTTGTCATAAACTATTTGCAACAAGTTAAGCATTATAAAACATTTTTATCTTTGTCAGTTTACAGATCTATTACTATTCTTTAGACTCTAAGTCTTTCGAAGGGTTCATCAAGTTCTATGCTTGAATTATGTGAATGGATACTATCTCGGATTATGTTGGCATATAGCCAATTTTCGGAGTCAGGGCCCATCAATGCTTCTTTGTGTTTTATAGGTTCATTGTTTGTTCAACAATATGTCGTCTGCACACTACAAAGGTCTACACGAAATCGCTCAACCTATATAGTTCAGATGCAAGTTCGACCGAAGTCTCTATCTCTCATGTATAGGCTTTCGTATCAGTCATAGTAGGAAATTCTAGAATTACTTCCAGCATTTCTTTTCTTTGACCTGATCACGAAGATTCTGTAATCTTGTCGAGTTGCACTGTCCTCCCACTCACTCTTTTGTAGAAAACATTTTCTTCAAAATTTCCACACTCTGTGGCAAAACACTTTGCCTCGGCGTACTGATAGAGGAATACCCAATCGTTTGGGATAACCTACAAAGTAGCACTTATTTCAACAAATTTGATGGCGCTCTTTTCAGTGTAAAAGCCACAGTCTCTAAAGCATCACATTAAAAAGTATATTGGCGAAGTAATCAATGTCATCTTTGATCTCACCATGTCATACATAGCTTTATTACATTTACTCAAAACATTCTACACTTAGTAATGTTCTGGGAAGTGCAAGCTATAAAATTCTTTTCATAGCTCATCAGACATTCGCTAAATTTGTAACTCAAATTGTTTATGCAACCCAATTGTAGACACATAATTTTTGGTACAATCAGTTCTACTTCATTCTGGAAAAATATTTTGAAACATTTCAAAAGATCCACATTTATGCCTTAGTAAATATAAATATCTACTTGAGACAATCTTGAAGATAGATAAATCCACTGCTTGCAACAACACTTATTGATCTACACACATCAACATGCTTGTTCCAATTATTTTGTTGCTCGTTCTTTCTGGCCTGTGAACGGTATTTTAGTTTACTTCACCATTTGGACGAAAGTTGCAAGTGTCAGATGATTCATAATCAGATGACTTCAATATCCATCACTATGGAATTTCTCCATGCTGGTTTCTCCAATGTGACTAAATGCAGTGCCACACATATGTGGTATTCTTTTATTCTTGCGACATTTAGCATCAGTGTTATGGATGTTCAATTTTATTATCAATACTCATAACATACATCCTATTCATAATAGGAGTATGGCCTTGTGTTCATAATATCAAACAACTATTGTTCTCTCATGAACAACCGCCTTGCAACTTCTATGTAATGGGCTAGAGTGTACAAAACTCTAAAATGAATTATGACAATAAATACAAAGGTAATATGCTGATGAAAAGTATCATAACTTTTATAAAGTTTTCAACACATATTTTAACCTCATTGTTTGTTGGTCATTTAGGCCGTTGTAGTTTCTTGCAATGATTCGCATTAACATGCAATTGAGTCGATATCCTTGTGATCAACTTTTAATCACAATATCAAAGAATTAATTATCAACAAATTGATCATAATTCCCAAGAACTAAACTTTACTTGACCAACTTTCTCTACATCTTATAACTTGTATGACATTCATACCTGAGCTGGACACTCCAGTCTTCTTTTCTTTTCTGCCTTTTACTTCTTATAGTTTTACTTCCAATATTTCTCCTACTCACAGAAGAAGCATCCAACTTGAAGAGTGGCGTGAGCCCCAAACTTCCCTAGGCATGTAAGTCTGATACGTCTCCAACGTATCTATAATTTTTGATTGTTCCATGCTATTATAGTATCAATCTTGGATGTTTTATATGCTATTTTATATCATTTTTTGGGACTAACCTATTAACCTAGTGCCCAGTGCCAGTTGCTGTTTTCTGTTTGTTTTTGGTTTTTCAGGAAATCAGTACCAAACGAAGTCCAAATGCTACGAAACTTTTTTACGATTTTTTTCTAGACAAGAGAGACCCTAGAAGCTTCGGGAGGAGGCCAGAAGCCTCACGAGGAAGCCACAAGGCAACCCCACGTGCCCCCGGGGGGGGGGGGCGCCAAGATGCCTTGTGGGCCCCTCGTGGCTCCTTTTGACCTAATTCCTCTTCTATAAATTCTCAAATATTGGGAAACCAACAGAGAGCCCCACGAAATAACTTTTTCGCCGCCGCAAGCTTCTGTTCTTCCGCGATCCCATCTGGAGGCCTTTTTCGGTACTCTGCCGAAGGGGGAATCGATCACGGAGGGCTTCTACATCAACCTTGCTTCCCCTCCGATGATGTGTGAGTAGTTTACCACAGACCTACGGGTCCATAGCTAGTAGTTAGATGGCTTCTTCTCTCTCTTTGATCTTCAATACACTGTTCTCCTATATCTCCTTGGAGTTCTATTCGATGTAATCTTCTTTTGCGGTGTGTTTGTTGGGATCCGATGAATTGTGGGTTTATGATTAGATTATTCATGAGAAATATTTGAGTCTTTTCTAAATTATTTTATGCATGATTATTATACCTTTGTATTTCTCTCCGATCTATCCGTTTGGTTTGGCCAACTAGATTGATTTATCTTCAGTGGGAGAGGTGCTTTGTATTGGGTTTAATCTTGCGGTGTTCTATATCCCAGTGATAGAAAGGGACAAGACACGTATTTGTATTGTTGCCATTAAGGGTAAAACGACAGGGTTTATTCATATTGATTGGGTTTACTTTGTCTACATCATGTCATCTTGCTTAAGGCGTTACTCCGTTTTCATTAACTTAATACCCTAGATGCATGCTGGATAGCGGTCGATGGGTGGAGTAATAGTAGTAGATGCAGGTAGGAGTCGGTCTACTTGTCTTGGACGTGATGCCTATATACATGATCATTGCCATGAATCCATCATAATTATGCGCTTTTCTATCAATTGCCCAAGAGTAATTTGTTTACCCATCGATTCGTTCGAGAGAGAAGCCTCTAGTGAAAACTATGGGCCCCGGGTCTACTTTAATCATATAAAAAGAAAACTAAAAATACCTTGCTGCAATTTATTTACTTTTATTTTCTTTTGCAATTTATCTATCTACCACTACAAGATTTAATCCTTGCAAATAACGAGTTCAAGGGGATTGACAACCCTCTTGCCCGCGTTGGGTGCAAGTATTTGCTTTTGTGTGTGCAGGTGCTGCTCGTGAGGTTTTGCGTGGCTCTCCTACTGGATTGATACCTTGGTTCTCACTGAGGGAAATACTTATCTCTACTGTGCTGCATCACCCCTCCTCTTCGGGGAAAATCCCAACGCAGTTTACAAGTAGCAGGAAGAATTTCTGGCGCCGTTGCCGGGGCGACATCATCAAAACCTATGAAATACCTTCACATAAACTATCAATTACTTGCTCTTCTTTTTATTTGCCTTTTTATTTGCATTTGCCTCTCGTTTTCATCTCCCCCACTTCTCATAAAAAATACAAAACACAAAAATATTTTATTTGCTTGTTTGCTCGTTTGCTTGCTATAATTGTGTGACTCAATGAAAAGAAAAATATAGACATATGGATCCTCATCCACTTGATAATATTTTCAAACAATCCAATTATGATGAACCAATTGCTAGTGAGTTGAGTGTACTTGATTATCTTTATGAATTTTTGCTTGAAAATTGGGAATCTGAAAATTGTGATGAAGTGCTAAAAGAAGAAGTTTTTTAAGTGATTCATGATAGCTCCTCGAATGAAAAGCATGATTGCAATGATGTTATTATAAATTCTATTAATGTCAATTGTGCTAATACTATGCAAAGCTACAAGCTTGGGGATGATAATTTTGTCATGTCCACTACTTATGGCAATGATCATGATTGGCGTGGTAATGCTTCTTATGATCTTGAAAATTTATTTAAGCCTCATGATGAATATGTCATTGATAATAATGTTTGTAATAATATTGAAAGTGGGTTTAAAAGAGTGTCAACTTTAGGTAAAAATAATCCCACATATTTGGAGAATGTTCAATCTTATGAAATTTTTGATAAAAGTGGGTTTGGAGAGGTCATGACTTTAGTTGATGTTAATCCCACTATCATGGAAGATTATAAAACTTTTATGCATAGGGATCATGAAGAGAATATTTTATATGATAGCTATATTATTGAATTTGATTATGATCCTATATGCAATTATTATGAGAGAGGAAAATATGGTTATAGAAGTCTTCATGTTCTTAAATTACCTCTCTTTGTGTTGAAATTTTTGATGCTTTATTCTCCTTATTTGCATATGCTAGATATTGCTTGTCTTGATAATTTGTTTTCCTATAAAATGCCTATGCATAGGAAGTATGTTAGACTTAAATGTGTTTGTCACATGTTTTATGATGCTCTCTTTGTGCTTCAATTCTTGTCTCTGACGTGAGCATCACTGAAACCTCAAAGCCTATTTTAATGGCTATAAAGGAAGAGCTTGTTGGGAGGCAACCCAATATGTATCTGAAAGTTTTGCTTTTATTTTCTGTTTTGTGTGTTAACACAATTTTAGCTACTGTTATGATTGTCTTTTTATCTTTTAATTAGTGTTTGTGCCAAGTAATGCCTTTAGGATGATTTGGATGATAGTATAATTGATGCTGTTTGGAAAACAGAAAGTTTTGCGCCCAGTTCTGGATTTTTGTTTCTGTACTAGAATGTCAGAAAAATCTAATTTTTTTACACAGTATTGGTATATGAATTGTTTACGTTGTCTTAATTTTTCAGAATTTTTGGAGTTACATAAGTATAGCTTTTAAATACATCTTTACAGACTGTTCTATTTTAGACAGATTCTGTTTTCTATTGCATAGTTCGCTTATTTTAATGATGCTATGGATTATATCGGGGGGTATAAGTCATGGAGAAGTTAGAGTACAATAGCATTATTCAAGAATTAAATATGAATCAATTTATAACAATACCTAAAGTTTAAGATTTGTTTGTTTTAGTAACGGATCTCACGAGGTTTTTGTTGAGTTTTGTGTGCTGAAGTTTTCAAGTTTTGGGTGAGATCACGATGGATGAAGGAATAAGGAGCGGCAAGACCCTAAGCTTGGGGATGCCCAAGGCACCTGACGGTGTCCTGGACTAGCACTACTAGAAAAAAGGCTGTTGGTGGCGCACCTATTTCTGCCATTAATGGCGCACTATAGGTGCGCCACTATTACCACGCCATTAGTAACAAATACTAATGGCGCACCTCTGGTGCGCCATTAGTATTGCAGGTAACAGTGGCGCACCTCTGGTGCGCCATTACTATTGCTACAGGTGCGCCACTGGTAACTTTTTTTTTTGAATTTTGTAGGCGGGAAAATAGTAGTGGCGCACCGTCTAACCCCACAGTGCGCCATTGCTATTTTTGAATTTTGAATTTGGATCTGGATCTAGATCTGGCTCATTATTTTGGCTCGTTTTTTTGCTCGTTTTTTTTGGTTGAATTTTTTTCAAATTTCGTTCTCGACCTGGATCTTTTACGTTCTTTGTGCCGAGGGAGCTCCACATGTGGCCGGAAGTAGAGGAGGAGGGAGGAGAGACCGTGAGGAGGAGAGGAGGGAGGAGGAGGTCGCCGGAGAGGAGGAGGACCGTGAGCAGGAGAGGAAGGAGGAGCACCGTGAGGAGGAGAGGTGGGAGGAGGAGGTCGCCGGAGGAGGAGTACCATGAGGAGGAGAGGTGGGAGGAGGAGGTCGCCGGAGGAGGAGCACCGTGAGGAAGAGGTCACCGGAGGAGGAGCACCGTGAGGAGGAGCACCGTGAGGAGGAGCACCGTTAGGAGGAGCACCGTGAGGAGGAGCACCGTTAGGAGGAGCACCGTGAGGAGGAGGAGGTCGCCGGA
This sequence comes from Elymus sibiricus, assembly GCA_039707655.1. NCBI lineage: Eukaryota > Viridiplantae > Streptophyta > Magnoliopsida > Poales > Poaceae > Elymus > Elymus sibiricus. The sequence goes on from CM077670.1 coordinate 136,511,095, forward strand.
GAGGAGGAGATGGAGTGGAGGAGAGGAGGAGAAGAATGAAGGGGAAGGGAGGAAGAAGGGGAAGGGGAAGGGAAGGCGCGACGGGCGGTGGCGCTCCTGTGGCTCGGTCACCGGAGCAGGGAGGAGAAGGGAGGAGGAAGGGGAAGGGGAAGGGGAAACAGAAACGGGGAAGGAGAAGGGAGGAGGAAGGGGATAAGCAGAGAGGAAGGAGAGGGGTGGGTGGGTGCGTACGTGGTGTGCCATGTGTTACATAGTAATGGCGCACCACACCGAGGTGCGCCATTACTATGTACCTTAGTAATGGCGCACCTAGGTGTGGTGCGCCATTACTATGTACCTTAGTAATGGCGCACCTGGGTGTGGTGCGCCATTACTATTTTTAAATTTTTTTGAATTTTGAAGGCGGGAAAATAGTAGTGGCGCACTATGCACTGGTGCGCCATTGCTAATTTTTTTTAAATTTTTGTATTATTTTGCCTCCAGATCTAACAATGGCTGTAACGTTTTTTCTGTTAGGTTTTTGAGGATTCTAAAAAATCGATAACGGGCAGAGCCGGTTAAATTCAAATGTAACTTTTCGAGTAGTATCTTTTTCATATAAAAACCTTTTCATCGGAGGTCGTATGCAAAAGTTACGGCCATTTTACCGAAACACGGCGGGTTTTTTTTTTGCAAAAAAATTCAAAATTCATGTTTGTTAATTTTCGTAACAACTAGAACACATAACACATGGGCATCTATTTTTTTGAATTTTTTTGAATCTTTTATCATTTTATTTTATTTTTTTTAAACCGAAAAGGCGATCCACGGGGGGGGGGGGGGGTGGGTGTGTGTGTGTGTGGTGGGGTGTGTTTGTGTGTGTGTGAGAGACATTAGGAATGGCGCACCAGGGAGGGTGCGCCATTCCTAATGTCTCTCACACACGCAGGCCCACACCCTCACCAGACATAACAATGGCGCACCACACCAAGGTGCGCCATTACTATGTAGCATAGTAGTGGCGCACCTAGGTGTGGTGCGCCATTGCTATGTCTGGTGGGGGTGGGGGGTGGAAAAAAATAGCAATGGCGCACTGCTCAGGTGGTGCGCCACTACTAAAAAAATAACAATGGCGCACCTGTTTCTGGTGCGCCATTGCTATATAGCAGTGGCGCACCACACCCATGGTGCGCCATTACTAGGGATATTGGCTATAGCCATTTTTCTAGTAGTGTAGGGGGTACTCACCACGTCGTCTTCCGACCAGGTGGGTTGAGCCGAGGACCCCCATGGCGGTTCACTCATGGGCCACTTCGGGCAGCCCATGACGAATACAAGGAAGATTCCACAAGACTTGGCACCTAAGACGATGACTCTCCTAAACCCTAGGCCTCCGGTGCATATATAAACCGAGGCCAGGCTAGTCAATACATGGACTAAAATTCATTAGAACAATCTCGTGGTAGCCACATGTACTCTGTACTATACCCCATATCAATACAATCAAAAGCAGGACGTAGGGTATTATCTCTTCAAGAGAGCCCGAACCTGGGTAAAATCCTGTGTCCACGTTACCATCGCTCCAAGACGCCTAGCTTAGGACCCCTACTACGAGATATGCCGGATTTAGAACCGACATTGGTGCTTTCATTGAGAGCCTGCTGGGTAGTCGCCGCGGTGCGATGGGAATTCAGATCGGCTCCACCGTTATCTACGCGTCGGAACCGAGCTACATCGTCAGCATCGACATCTTCATCGCCGGCCCGACCGGTCACCTTGGCTGGACCGAGGACTATGCTTCTCTTCGGATCATCAAGTTCGGACGGATGTCTTCGTCATCATCAACTCCGATCTCATCCGGGATCATGGAAAAATCGTCCATGGTGCTCGGGGGCTCAACGTCAACATTGCCCTCGCGCGATCATGCAGTTTTTTCTGGACAGCGGATTCGTGTTCGCCGTCCCCGTCTCCTCGAGCGTTGCTTTGACGATTGCTTCGGTGGAATTGTGCGGAATTGAGTCTACAACAACCCTACAAAATTTCGTCGCATTCCGATGGAGGAATCTCCGGCGATCTCCGATATACCGGAGCCCTGTCGAATCTGAACGGGAATCTGGACGAGTTTAGGGCGAGGAGTCCAGCAGTCAGCTCGGACGTCCTTTGGAAGATCCAACCGTTCATAGGCTGCGGAATTCCCATATCTACCACCCCTCAAAATTTCAGCTCGATCCGACCGTTCAAACTCCGGGAAGCGTCCGATGAGTGAATCAATTTTTAGATCTGTTTTCTGCGCGAAAACGAATCCGACCCGAGTTCATCTTTTTCATGAACAGATTATCGGACATCCTTTTTGAAGGGAACTTTTTTATAGGGTGTTGTGTTTTGTTTACAAACACGTGCCCACAAATTTTAAGCCTTTTCTGAGGCGATCTTCGTCGTCGCGCCGGTGTCAAACCAACCCGGACACGTTGCTCCATGGCTGCCGACCTGCGCCAGCATCGACTGCGCCGTCGCTTCATCGAGTCGACGACAGCCACCTCGGATCATCACCATGGCGAGCCGACCAAGAGTTCGGCACCGCTCTTCCTAATGATCGTCAAGATAACATCGTCACCTTACGGACTGCACGAGTCGGGCGCGCCAGCATCGCCGCGCGGTCACTTCTCAAGCCGGCATTGATCGCGTCACAAGTTCCGACCTGCGTCGGCATCGCCGCGCCGTTGCTTTTTCAAGCCGATGTCCACCACGCTGACCTGCTTTGTCACGACAGCTGTCCCGGGGACTTCGACGTCACCAGCCGACCAGCTTCGTCAGCTCGGCTGGACCGCGGGCTTCGCCTCGCCACATCGACCGTACTGTGTCGCTACTTCGGAGAGCCGAGCTCCTCGCTCGGCCACCTCGGGCTCCGGGTCTGGGACCTCGATCAAGCCGAGGACTATGCGTCTTCATCCCGCCACGAGCTCGGCCCACGTCATAAACGCCGAGCACATTAACCAGCTAAGTCGCTTTCATGCTTAACTTTTTTCAATTTTTAATTTTTCTTCGGTTCGACCAAGCATTATATTTATGTTAAATAAAATATGTTTGTTAAAAACGAGGTTCGTTAAAAACCGCTTCTTTTTCCCATGTTAACTGGGGGCTCTTAAATTTATATGAGCCGTTATAATAAGTGTTTTCTTCTTAGTCGTTGCAAAGTCTTTTTCTACCACCCCTTTCTCGACACAAATGTGTGGTCAATAGCCGGATAGCCTGGTTTGTCTCTAAAGCCGCTCGAGTTTGGTTCGCTAAACTGGCCTGAGAAGCACTCCGCCTTCGGGAATAGGAGGTTGAAGCCGAAGGCTAACTCGCTTGAAGTCTTGAGATCGGATGTGTCATGTTAAAGCACGACGGAAGCACAAACTAATTTTAAGACCAATTTTCGGATTGGCACCAGAAAACTTGATTTAGTTCGGACGTCAAGTTTTTACATAAGTTTTTTGGCTTTTCGAGCTTATGGCACTTTTAAGCTATTTGTATGTTTTTCTTTTAGGAGGCGGGACATCCTCTTGACCGAGGTGCCGTGCATAATAATTCGGCTCGGGAAATCTTTTCCGACCCGTAGTTCGGCAACTTCCCTGCCGAGCTGCACCTTGGCACGCCCGAACACTCTAAACACCGGGGGGCTGCGACTAGAGCCGAACCCACCAAGCGCCAAGGTACTCCATGGAATCCTCGGTAAAACGTTCTCGGATATTGCTTTATATGCATCGGTTTCGAATTGTGTCTTTGGTCAATAGTTGGGTTGCCCGGCTCCTGTGCTTACCCTTACGTTTCCGATTGTTCGGCTAAGGGTAAAGGGAGAACCACTGCGATTGTGCTTCCGGTTTAGCTGGTCAAGCGCCTCAGTGGAGAAAGCCGAAAACTGACTGTCACAATAAGAGTAAACTGGTCAGCGATCCGTTGACTGGTCCACCTATAGATCGATAGAGGTCACCCCGTGTTAAACGAGGTGCCTTTCATACAGTGGGCCGAAGTGCTAACGGTTTGTCCTCGGCTGACACCGAACACTACCGGGGGCTAGTAACTGGCCTCCCAACGTTAAGCTCCTATGACTAAGTGAAAGGTATAAAGCCTGCATATCTGATTGCCTCGTTTCCGCTGACACAACCGCCTCCGGGCACCGAGACGTCGGCTAAGGGTTGTCTTGTTATTGTGGAAACACCCTGCGTATTATCTACAAAGGGGGGGAAGCCGACGATGGGCCACTTTCAAATTATAAACAGTCGCAACGGAGTCAAAATAACATATAGCATTTGTATTTAATATATGAACGCTGCCTTCCCATAAATCGTTATAAAGCCACAATATGCATCAATTTGACTTTGAGATCTGGCCAAGCTGGGTTGCCTGGCTCCTGTGCTTACCCCCTACGTTCCCGATTGTTCGGCTAGGGGGTAAAGGGAGCACCTCTGTGATTGATACTACCAGGTTATCTGGGTAAGTACCTCAGACTGGGTGAAGCCGAAAGCTAGCGATCTCAAGAATATAATTGGTCGGCAACGACGGAAGTGAAAATCTCGGTTTTTTTAAGCCGCATACTTCGGAAATTTCTCCCGAATTGATCTTCACTATTTTTCTCCCACTTAGATCGGAGGTGAAGTTACATTATCCTGCTTAGCATGACAACCCAAAGAAAGGAACCGATAGTGGGACTATTTTCTTTGGAAGATGTTTCTTACGTTAAATAGTAATATAACATATCTCTCCGTGTACCTTTGTTTATAAAACCATATGGCCGGATTGCCTTGTTTTCCGTAAATCTTTGCCCTTATAAAGGCTTTGTAAAGCAGGAAAACATTCCTTGGCTACTGGCCGAGGAGGTTGAAGCCGATGGTCGGTCAACAAAGTTTTGTACAATGCGGATCCGAGCATTAATGATGTAAAGTACTTGGATACATAGAATCATTACACATAAATTATGATTAAAATCAATTTACTCCGGATATTGATCCTTAATTCGGCCACCCTTGCCCAACTTAAGGCTCGGGGGCTACTGGGCTTCGCGCTTCTCACGTAAAAGCCATTAACGGGTTACATCGATCCCCTGATCTGGTGTTTCCACCCGACCAGTGTCTCGGGGGCTACTGCATTGCCTATTCAATGCAGACAATTTAAAAAAAAGTGCGAAACAGTTTCCGAGGAGATTATGATCCTCAGGTTGGTCGGCCGCACCCAACCTGAGTCTCGAGGACTATGCACACCGCGTTTCCATTCCTAAGTATGCTGCCGAGCTAGGAGTTGATCCTTAGGCCGATTTCGCGAATCGACCTGAGTCTCAGGGGCTACTGGGTCAGCGGTTTTATGTTTTCCTTCAGGTGCATCTCGGATTTTTGGCCGACACACACCTTGAGGGCTACTGGCTATATATCTCGGCAGAGAATAAATTGCACCAGTTGAAAAAAAAAATATATTAACAAAAAGTCAGCCCAAGTCCGAGGTGGTGCACCACTTCGGAAGCAGTCCGGCATGAAGCTCGGATACAAGTGGCTGGCTCCCTAGAGGACATTTCCGGCATTAAGCTCGGCTGAACTCCTTCAAACTTTTTCAAAGACGAGGTACTCTATGCCTCCTCGGCTGCAGTCCGGCGCTAGAGCTCGGATACAGACCGGCATTGGAGTTCGGCTGCTAAAATATACCTCGGATGCAGTCCGGCGTTGGAGTTCGGCCACAAAAATGTACCTCGGAAGCAGTCCGGCATAAAGATCGGACGGAGTTGGGAAGATTTGTTGAACCAGTTTTCAAGACCGACGACCGAAGACGAAGAACAGTTCGGAAGAACCGAGGAGCGTCCCCAACTTGAAGACCGGTTCAGGGGGCTACTGACGGTGTCCTGGACTAGGGGGTACTCACCACGTCGTCTCCCGACTAGGTGGGTTGAGCCGAGGACCCCCATGGCGGTTCACTCATGGGCCACTTCGGGCAGCCCATGACGAATACAAGGAAGATTCCACAAGACTTGGCGCCCAAGACGAGGACTCTCCTAAACCCTAGGCCTCCGGTGCATATTTAAACCGAGGCCAGGCTAGTCAATAGATGGACTAATATTCATTAGAACAATCTCGTGGTAGCCACATGTACTCTGTACTATACCCCATATCAATACAATCAAAAGCAGGACGTAGGGTATTATCTCTTCAAGAGAGCCCGAACCTGGGTAAAATCCTATGTCCACGTTACCATCGCTCCAAGACGCCTAGCTTAGGACCCCTACTACGAGATATGCCGGATTTAGAACCGACAGCACCCCAAGGTAATATTCAAGGAAGATCCAAGCGTCTAAGCTTGGGGATGCCCCGGATGGCATCCCCTCTTTCGTCTACAATCTATCGGTATATCACTTGGAGCTATATTTTTATTCATCACATGATATGTGTTTTACTTGGAGCGTCTTGTGCCATAGTTTTCTTTTCTTTGTTTGCTTTTTAGTTTGCCACAGTCATCTTTTGAAACACACCTTTTTGAGAGGGACACACATTTGTCGTGATTTGTTAGAATACTCTATGTGCTTCACTTATATCTTTTGAGCTAGGCAGTTGCTCTAGTGCTTCACTTATATCTTTTAGAGCACGGTGGTGGTTATATTTCAAAGAAATATTTGCACTCTCATGCTTCACTTAAATCTTTTTGAGAGTCTAATAAATAGTAATGGCAATTTGCACATGTTAAAAGAATGGTCCTTATATGATAAGGTATTCAAGGGGGATATAATAAAAACTTTCATGTACATCATTAAATATGATGTGCATGGTTAATTTTATAAATGTCGTAATATGAAAGGATATAGGTTCATGATCATTGGTTAGTAGAAATATCAGTATTAAAGTTTGTTATTAACTACTCATCTAAGTATTGGTCGTGGCATGGTGAGGAAGTTCGAGCATTTATAGGTCTGAAATGAAATCCTTGAGTGCTGTTACGACCGGGGGCGCGCGATGGTTAACTCCTACCAACCTCCCTCCTAGGGGCATGCGGTTAGTACTTTGCTTCGAGGGCTAATAGGCTTTCACAATAAGTATGTGAGTTCTTTACGACTAATGTGAGTCCATGGATTATACGCACTCCTATCTTTCCGCAATTTGCTAGCCTCTTCGGTATCGTGCCTTGCCCTTTCTCACCTCGAGAGTTGGTGCAAACTTTGCCGGTGCATCCAAACCTCGTGATATGATACGCTCTTTCACACATAAGCCACCCTTTTACCTTCCTCAAAACAGCGACCATACCTACCTATTATGGCATTTCCATAGCCATTCTGAGATATATTGCGATGCAACTTCCACCATTTCGTTTATATGACACACATCATCATTGTCATATTGCTTTGCATGATCATATAGCTGACATAGTATTTGTGGCTCAGCCACCGCTCATCATTTTTTATACATGTTACGCTAGATCATTGCACATCCTGGTACACTGCCAGAGGCATTCATATAGAGTCATATTGTTCTAGTATCGAGTTGTAATATTGAGTTGTAAGTAAATAAAAGTGTGAAAATCATCATTATTAGAGCATTGTCCCAGTGAGGAAAGGATGATGGAGACTGTGATTCCCCCACAAGTCGGGATGAGACTCCGGACGAAAAATATAAAAAAAATGAGAGAAAAAGAGAGAAGGGGCAATGTTACTATCCTTTTCCACACTTGTGCTTCAGAGTAGCACCATGTTTTTCATATAGAGAGTTTTCTGAGTTGTCACTTTCATATACTAGTGGGAATTTTTCATTATAGAACTTGGCTTGTATATTCCGATGATGGGCTTCCTCAAATGCCCGAGGTCTTCATGAGCAAGCAAGTTGGATGCACACCCACTTAGTTTCCAGTTTGAGCTTTCATACACTTATAGCTCTTAGTGCACCCGTTGCATGGAAATCCCTACTCCTCGCATTGATATCGATTGATGGGCATCTCCATAGCCCGTTGATCCACCGAGTTGATGCGAGACTTTCTTCTTCTCCTTTTACCATTATTGATCCGTATTACCGCATTCTATTCCACCTAGTGCTATGTCCATGGCTCACGCTCATGTATTGCGTGGGAGTTGAAAATGCTGAAGCGCGTTAGAAGTACGATCTAATTGCCTGGTTTAACACCGGGGTGATCATGATTAATATATTTGCGGTGAAGATAGAGTCATGCCATTGCTAATACGAGAAAGTGAGTAGGGATAACACTCGTTAAGGATCGTATATTTTGAAAGTTTAATGATTATGCTTCTTATGTTCATGGATATTATTATGTTGATATTGTTAATTCATCGCTTCACAATATTTATGCCATAAAAGAGATTACATGATAGACATGTTAGGTAGCATTCCACGTCAAAAATTCTATTTTTATCATTTACAAACTCGAGGACGAGCAGGAATTAAGCTTGGGGATGCTGATACGTCTCCAACGTATCTATAATTTTTTATTGTTCCATGCTATTATAGTATCAATCTTGGATGTTTTATATGCTATTTTATATCATTTTTGGGACTAACCTATTAACCTAGTGCCCAGTGCCAGTTGCTGTTTTTTGCTTGTTTTTGATTTTTCAGGAAATCAGTACCAAACGAAGTCCAAACGCTACGAAACTTTTTCACGAGGAAGCCACAAGGCAACCCCACGCGCCCCCATGGGGGCGCAAAGATGCCTTTGGCCCCCTCGTGGCTCATTTTGACCTAATTCCACTTCTATAAATTCGCAAATATTGGGAAACCAACAGAGAGCCCCACGAAATAACTTTTCCGCCGCCGCAAGCTTCTGTTCTTCCGCGATCCCATCTGGAGGCCTTTTCTGGTACTCTGTCGGAGGGGGAATCGATCACGGAGGGCTTCTACATCAACCTTGCTGCCCCTCCGATGATGTGTGAGTAGTTTACCACAGACCTACGGGTCAATAGCTAGTAGCTAGATGGCTTCTTCTCTCTCTTTGATCTTCAATACAATGTTCTCCTCGATCTCCTTGGAGTTCTATTTGATGTAATCTTCTTTTGCGATGTGTTTGTTGGGATCCGATGAATTGTTGGTTTATGATCAGATTATTCATGAGAAATATTTTAGTCTTTTCTGAATTCTTTTATGCATGATTATTATAGCTTTGTATTTCTCTCCGATCTATCCGTTTGGTTTGGCCAACTAGATTGATTTATCTTCAGTGGGAGAGGTGCTTTGTATTGGGTTCAATCTTGCGGTGTTCTATATCCCAGTGACAGAAAGGGACAAGACACATATTTGTATTATTGCCATTAAGGGTAAAATGACGGGGTTTATTCATATTGATTGGGTTTACTTTGTCTACATCATGTCATCTTGCTTAAGGCGTTACTCCGTTTTCATTAACTTAATACCCTAGATGCATGTTGGATAGCGGTCGATGGGTGAGTAATAGTAGTAGATGCAGGCAGGAGTCGGTCTACTTGTCTCGGAAGTGATGCCTATATACATGATCATTGCCATGAATCCGTCATAATTATGCGCTTTTCTATCAATTGCCCAACAGTAATTTGTTTACCCACCGTATGCTATTCGTTCGAGAGAGAAGCCTCTAGTGAAAACTATGGCCCCCGGGTCTACTTTAATCATATAAAAAGAAAACTAAAAATACCTAGCTGCAATTTATTTACTTTTATTTTCTTTTGCAATTTATCTGTCTACCACTACAAGATTTAATCCTTGCAAATAATGAGTTCAAGGGGATTGACAACCCTCTTGCCCGCGTTGGGTGCAAGTATTTGCTTTTGTGTGTGCAGGTGCTGCTCACGAGGTTTTGCGTGGTTCTCCTACTGGATTGATACCTTGGTTCTCACTGAGGGAAATGCTTATCTCTACTGTGCTGCATCACCCCTCCTCTTCAGGGAAAATCCCAACGCAGTTTACAAGTAGCAAAGTCTACTTACATCCTTTGGTTTTGTTCTTTTCTCTTTAAGTTTCTCACCATCAACTCATGACCCACGTTCTTCTGGATCTTACGCATTTTAGTCTTAAACATAGTTGAACACTTCACTAGAACTTGCAAACAAAACACTTCTTTAGATATCACATATCCTTTAACCTTTGTTTGTTTCTAAAAACAATTTTCAGTTCCAAGAATATCACATAACTATCCCAAAATTTTAAAGTTCGGGTTTCTCGGAAGCAAGCAAACCGTAATTTAATTCTAGCTTTTTGGATCGAAGGACGTGAGTCTCGTCATCCATAGCATCAGCAAGAGAGTATTGTAAACACGAAGTAGGACAAAATCCTTCTTGGCATTTTTAGAGGATGATCCTCTCAATCATAAACATTCAACCAGATAAATAACAGTTTAATCAATTTCAATAACAAAGGTGGAACCGTGAGCCATAATTCTGCAACTATAATGCAAACCACATATAGACATTGTTCATAATTAATTTGCACTGGTGATTAAACTTAATTAATACATAATGGTGCTCCCACTCAAATCAATATCTCTCATAATTGATTTTAAGTGATTCAAGACCCTAATCTGATTCACAGCCATTGATGTGGACATCACTGATGACATGAATTTCAACTGGTAGGCAAACCTTTGTTGATCATATCTCCATATGACTCTTGTTCATCTTTCGATGCTTCGTGCTCCGAGCTTAGAACGATTCTGCCAGAACTTCAAGACAACCAAGTGCTATCTACATACATGGTCTGACCATCCCCGTCTTACACCTCACAACCCGTGTGTACTCATGTGGACATGACGCACTCCGGAATGCTACATGTTATAGACGGTTGCAACACTGGGAAGAGCACCTTTTAACTTGATATTTACTGTGAGAGATCACCCTAATAATTGACTACTGCACAATGAAAGGGTGCAAACAACAAAGGGATAAACATCTCAGGCAATTCATAATAGCATGATGTGATATAGCCCTTGGCGCCAGGAACTTCTTCACAGTCTTCTTGAATCTTCATTCGAAACATCGCCGTGGCGGTAGAAAAATCGTTGCTGTGGCAGCCGTTTCAAAAACGCTGCCGTGGCGGCAATTTCAGAAAACATTGCCGTGGCGACCGTTTTAAAAAGTTGCCATGGCACCAATTTCAGAAAACGCTGCCGTGGCACGAAAAATTTCAGCACCTCCTCCTGCGCCTGGTACACTTTCTCCATGCCGGGGTCCTCCGTGTACACTTGCCACCATCACGTGTAACATGTAGGCTATCTCTACATCTTTTACATTAAAGTGGCAATCTTGTGGCTCCAACCATCATGCCGTGACGTGCGGGCCACTTAACATTACAACATATAACCATCTCATACATAAACTCATTATCATGACGAAGGATATACCACATCATATGCAAACCTGCAAAACCAAGTTAGACGTCCTCTAATCGGTTTGGCTAATTTTAATTACGTGGCTTCTAGGGTTTCCGGATAACACTAGCTACCTACGTACACAATCAAGGTGATAATTTTGTTGCCAGATTAACTTTCGATGTGTGTGTGGGAAGAGACTTAATTAAAAATCTCCATCCCCACACTAAACTTTGTCAAATACGCATGACCCCCTAGCTAGAAGATCGTTCATCTTCATCGCCCTCTTGTGTACGCGATGGTTCACTATTCTTGACTATGATGATGCCCAAAGAACTGTTAGCAGATCGTCGACAGCTAGAGTCAATTGATTGTCAGAACTTTGTACAAAGCCACATCAGGCCGTCAATGAACTGAACCGAAGCAACACTCGAGGGAAGCATAGAAAGAATATCAAACCCTCACATCCACATGTGATCTAGATCGAAACCTGCCTCTACTCATAGAACCACTCATAATGCCACTGTTGGGAAACGTAGTAGAAAAAAAAATTCGCCCTACGATCACCCAGGGACAATATGAAGATGCATAAACGGTTTAGATCACGATCATTACCGACTCCGAAGTGCAGCGGAAGTAGACGAGTCAGTGTAGATCGTACTTGGAGTCCCTCGAACCATCGATGAATGATCCCGCGAACTGCCCACAAATGATCCCTCGAACAAAAGACCGAAAGCACAGCCTCTCTACTTGGTTGCAAGCGTACGATCTTCATGATCCGGCAGCGCTTCGCCGTCCAGAGCTAATCGTCGCCGGAGAATTAGCGGGAGGAGATTAGAACCACACTAGGCTTCTAATTATGAGGATTAGAGGATCTAGGTCAAGCTCTAATTGATCAACTAGGATCAACTAGAACTAGAACTAGAACTAGAGGACTAGAGGAGGCTCCAAAAGTTGTGTGTTCAAAAGTGCCCAATACCTCTAGTATATATAGGTTGGAGGGGAGGAGGGGCTGGCAAGAGGAGGGGAAGGACTCCCCTCCCCTTGCGCCGGCCAAGGGGGGGGGGGAAGGAGGAGTCCTTCCCCCACCCCAATTCGGCCTCCCACTATGGGAAATGGGGCGCCTCCCCTCTTGGGCCTTGGTGGCCCAATTCTTCCTCCACCACTTGGCCTTTTAAGGCCTGTTGATCTTAAATTAAATATAAAAGCCTCCTAACTATTAATAGAGCCTTTTATTATTAATTTAACATCTCCGAAAACATTTTTCACCTATATATTATTTATCTATAATACCCGGTATTGCCCGATAATCTCCGAAACACTTCCGGTGACCCCGAAACGCTTTTGGTTCCTCTCAAAACTATTCCGAATATTAATGAAACAATTCCACAAATAAATCCTTGATACTCTCGTCCTACTAACACTTAGCAGATCATGATTACCTTAAGCTTGTGACCCTATAGGTTCGGTAAATCATAGACATGAACGAAACTCCTTCGTTCAATGACCGATAGCAGAACCATGGACGTCCATATCGATCCCTATGATTACGTGAATGACATTCGTGTGAACCTTTTCTTATCATGTGATGTTCCCTTTGCTTTGTGATACTTTACAAAACCCGAGGTGAGATATATCGGTATTCTCTTGATTCATACACATGCTCACTATACCGGTCTCCTCGTTACCAGTTTTGTTCTTCTTTCTCATTGACGTGTTCCGGCATCCCCGTGATGTTGTCACCTATGTCTGGCCAGACGATGATGGATGCCGTCACACCGAGAGGGCCCTAAGAATATCTCTCCATCGTCGGAGGAGCAAATTCCACTCTCGAGCTATCTAGTCCCTTGTCAAACTTTCCGATGCACCTGTAAGTTGTCGTTATGATCACCTAGTTACAGATGACGTTTAAGCAACCCCAAAGTGCATCGTACAGTAAGAAGTGACTATGATACTATCATGGTCTAAGGAACTAAAAGACACATTAACACTCTATGTTGTAACAATTGACTTGTGACGATTGCATCTCAAAGTATAACAAACAAGTTTGGGTCGATTCAATGCGATCATTCTTCCAACGTCATATTCTCAATGTTGTTTTGAGACTATCGTTACACTTAACGATATCTCAAGATCCGGAAAACTTGATCACAAACAACACTTGCGCTAGTCTTAGAGGCGAGACTAGGAATCTTAATTTACCGCTTATCACTCCACACGTGCATATGAGTTTTCCACTGAATCGCATATTCCAGGATCATAGCAGTTATATCATAGAATATAAACTCTTAATTATAAACATGGAAATATAATAATATAATATTATTGCCTCTAGGGCATATTTCCAACAGGGGTATCTTCACCTCGAGCAGAAGCGGTAAGAGCCATGCCTCAACCAACTGGAAATATTTATTATGAAATCCCTGTTGGTATTATGGAAAAATTGCATGCCAATTAATCCCTATGCAGGAGATGGAACAATACATCCTGATATGCACTTAATCTATATGGATGAACTTTGTGGATTGTTTAAGCTTGCAGGTCTATCATGGGATGGAGTTAAGAAGAAATTATTCCCTTTATCTTTGGAGGGAAGAGCATTGGCATGGTATTGGCTATTGGATGAACCTGAAACATGGGACTGGAACCGACTAAAGCTGGAATTCCACCAGAAATTTTATCCTATGCACTTGGTTCATCATGATCGGAATTTATATATATATATATATATATATATATATATATATATATATATATATATATATATATATATATATATATATATATATATATATATACATTCCGTCTATTCTGCCAATTTTGGCAGAATAGTTATTCTTCCCACACTTCCGAACTGCATGCTCAACGCGAGTGCACCGCATTTCTGTACAAATAGCACTGCAATGCCAGATTGGAGAACTGCTTCGTGGCTTATGGTCCGTCTGTGTGTTCTGGATGCAATCGGGTGTTGCGGGATGGTTTTAGTTGTTTCTGGACGTTCGTTGTTCATTATTGTTTGTAATTTACTGGAATCCCGGCTAAAATCTGCACAAATCGACCGATTTGGCGGACGAGCTTTCCTCTGTTCATTCGTGTTCATGTGTGATTCTATTTTTTGCGCTCGGATGTGGTTTGTTAGTAGGAATTCTTAGCTTGTGTTCGTCTAATCGATCCCGTTTAGCTATAATCTCCGTCTTTGTTCGTAATCTGCTTTCATTTTTGCGAAATCGATTGTGCTGGTGTTATGAGCTTCATCCGCTCCTCTGTGTATTTTGGTCTTTTGTATTTTTGCGCGTTGAGGCATTTTGAATCTTGCAACTATTGTCTTTCTTTCATTTGGATTGACTCTATTGCATCTGTAATCGGTATATTTTTGGTTTCAATTTTTGAGAACAGCGTCTGTTGTTCATACTTAACCTTTTTTGGCCCGTGAGCTCGATTGAATTGTTGCGGCCTGTTCTTCAAAATTGAGTGTTTGCACATCGATTAGTCGAGCTGTCGAACTGCGACTGTATTTGCTTACCTCTGTTTGCCTCAAAACATGCCTGGATCTCTGCTGCTTTGTTTTTATTGTTGCATTTCTTTCATTGTTGTAGTGTACTGCATGTTTTGTAAGAAGTGGACTTCACTGGAACTGCATTACAGTGTACACGATAGCCTCTGAGATTTTCTCATTTTTTTGTGAATGCATTATGTGGTTGAGCGAACTTCAAAGTTTGGACTATCGTACTGCATTCTTATACTGAACAGAACTGCATACTATGAGAAGTTTTAAAGCTGCGGGGTTGAACTGCAAAGGTGTCACCCATTCGCACTGTATTGTTACTACCTAGAGCACTGCACTTTTTAATATAGCGCACTTCATTATATGTATTAGAGATCTGCGTTTCTCCCACCAACTTAGCAAAAGAATGATAAAATGATGCATACGAGCTCACATACACTAAAAAGGTACTGTTCAGACCTTCTGAAGAACATAGATGATAGCCTATGAGATTTCTCATTTTTTGTAAATGCATTATGTGGTTAAGCGAACTTCAAAGTTTGGACTATCGTACTGTATTGTTATACTGAATAGAACTGCATACTAAGACAATTTTTAAAACAGCAGAGGTGAACTGCAAAAGTTTCGTCCATTCGTAATGCATTGTTTCTACGTAGAGCACTGCACTCTTTAATATAGCGCACCTCACTATATGTATTAGAGAACTGCATATCTCCCGCCAGCTTGGCAAAAGAATAATAAACTGATGCAGATGAGCTCACATTCATTAAAAAAGGACTGTTCAGACCGTCTGAAGAACATAGAGTTGCATTGTCTGATGGACTTAATTTTAAAAGCTTACAACATAAAGGGTTTGCTTTATTTTAGACAGCCTATAGTGCAAATATTCTAAATAACAGGGAGCCTTTTTCCCTGTAGAACATCACCATCGCCACTTCTCCGGCCTCAAACCCATTCTGGGAGATAAACTCCTTCTAGCCAGCAGTTATGTTGAAGCAGCCATCAGAGTCAATGTGGTAGTCAGCTTGCATGTATTCATACCCATTCTTGTGCTCTGTCTCCAAAATAAGCTTCCCTGAAGTCGGAGCAGTAAACCTTATTGTGGATGGCAGTTTCTGCATTTTGGCATGCATGGAAAAAGAATCTTTATAAGTAAACACCACACGGTTTGCTATATCTTAATATTATCTGTTTATATTTGACTTAAATATGTATAAATATATGACTACTATTAATAAAGCAGTAGCAATATATGAACCAAAATATATACGGACTTGACCAGTAACTTTGGTAGAATATATACTATTCTGCTAACACTTTGGCACTGCAAGTTCAGGTCAGGTGTACTGCTCTCAAATAGCAAGTGCACTGCATTGCTGGGCGATTGAACTTCTTTTGTTTGGGTGTTGTGGATCGTCTGTTCAGTTTCGTATTTAACTAGTGTTAACATCTGAGATGGGAGTAAAGAAAAATATATAGAACCACCTAGTGTTAATTTCTGACAAATCTGAACAAAAACACAGATCTTGGCATTGATGATAAGACTGAAGAAAGCGATGGTACATTCAGATGTGTATTTGTAACCTAATATTGTCAAAAACTAAGAGGGGGAAAGACATACCCATGATTCCTCAAGGTCTTCAGTTGTGAGGCAATAAAGGAATGGTGCCCGAAATCCATGGTTTGTGGTCAGCAGGCAGGAGAGCTGACTGCGCCGCTCAGACTCGGTGAGCTCCAGACCATCAGAGTACAGGCATGCCTCCGCTATCGGCACCATCCTTGCGAGGCAGCCGCACGAATAGTCCATGGTGGGCTGAGTGGAAAGGCAGATAACAGAGGAAAGGCAGATAATAGGGGGGAATGGGCAGAACCCTAGATCTAGGCTTTGGAGAAGAGAAGAATAGGGGAGGAGTTCTGTGAGTTCGGAGGACGAATGGATAGGTTTTATGCAGCCAGGATGAATGCCGGTTTTTCAATAAAAGTAATAAATGCTGTGGTAGGTGGTAGGTGGTAGGCGGTAGAAGGAATCTGTTTCAGTTTGCCGAACTGCATTTCAGAAGTAATAGAACTTCTTCGTTGATCATACAGTACTGCATTGTTGGAGGCCGCGGACTGCATCCCTTCTGTGTCTTTGTAGCTTCCTGCATTTTTTGTGTGAATGAAGTGCAATTGCTGGCTGGCTACGGACTGGCACTTTTTTGTTGTTGTGGTTATTCATTTAAATTTTGTTCTATTTTGTTGTTGTTGATAATCTCATTGTAATGGTTCTTTTTTTTCCGAGTCTTTTTTGTTATTTGGTCTGCCGTGGAATGAGAGAATAATTATATTAGATGCAGATATCCATGCTGTCGCGTGTTGGGCCTGTTGGAGAGTAAGTTACATTCGGCCCAGGTAGGCCTGCCCGCACGGCTTCTTTTTCTCTGTGCAGTGTGTATGCGCTAAACTTTAGTCCCACCTCGCCTGGCGAGAGCGCCCATGACCGGTTTATAAACCCTGGCGAGGCACCCCTTTCGACCTCCTCTTGATACTGATTGGGCGCTTACACACGGCTCTCGCTGCCCTCCCGCCCGCTGACCTGTGGGCCCTAGTCTTCCTGGCCCCCATGCATCGTGGCTCAGAACGGACTCGCCTATGGATTTCTGTGGGTGCTGTCCTAGTACGAGACTGGCTGGGGCCATGTTGGACTAGGGCGGTCAATATTTTTGTTCGTACGTACTTGTGTTTTTTTTATTACTGCTTTGTAAGAACGTTGTGAACTGTATCTATGAACGTTTTGTACTGCATGTCTCTACATTTCCGCACTACCTGCCTATACAATACGGTTTGTGCACTTCATGGATCTTCGTTTGTGCACTGCATGTTCGTTTGTTTGTGCACTGCCATGTACACATGCTTTGTGCGGTATCCGAATCACACACTCTTTTGGAATGTTTATATTTTTTAGTGCATTGCAGCATATTCTAACAGAGAACTGCAACATTGTACAGGAAATAAACTTGTTCATAACATAAACAAACTGCATGATTACAAAGCAAAGTGCATCACAAGCAAACCTAAATTTACCACAAGCAAACTACAAACTTGACAGAAAGCAAATCTGATGAGAAATCTAAAATGGCACGAGCAATCTTCTAGGTACTTTCATGGCCGGCACCACCTCTTTTCTTCAGTAGTCGTAGTCGCCCCAGGACCTGGCGCGCTTCTTGGACTTATCCTTCTTGAGTTTTGCCCGGCGGAACCCTTCCTGGGTGATGGTGAGGCGGCTCCATATCTCGTACACGGCGTAAGCGTCCTTTGCCGCGTACTCGATGTGCCTCATTGTCGGGGGCATGCACTCCTAGCGCTTGTGCTCTGCGTCCGTCATCTTCTTCTTCATGTTGTTGTAGTAGTCGTCGACGAGGATGCCGGAGACGTCTGCAAGGGAGTCCTGCGGCTTGGTCGCTGTGGGCACCCTCCATTCCTTCTGGATGTCGATGAAGTGGGCGATCTCCAGCCCTAATCGCTGGAGCTTCTCTATGTCGCCGTCGATGGAGAAGCCAGCAAACGTGTACCTGGGGTCGGCGAGGAAGTTGTCGAACCTGATGCAGTTGTCGTGGGCGGCGCTGAGTTGGAAAAGCAGCACCAGATGATCCTTGCCGACGGAGAGCTGAACGAGGGCGGCCTTGTGGTTCGGGCCTTCCTTCTTGGTGTACTCCACGTCAACTCCGACGATCTTTTGGCGCTGGAACTGGAGGTGGCGCTCGTACTACTCGATGGTGTTCGCCGTCTTCTCCAAGTCGTTGGTGTGGATCACGTGCAACATGGTGTTGCCGTGGGCCTGCACCTCCTTGAACTCCTTGGTGAACACCATGGCGTGGTTGAGTGGGAGGGAATTGGTGGCAGCGCAATGGCGATTTTCTGTTGTTGTGGATGAGAAAGCCCTGGTGGAGGTTTGAATATAAGGGCGGGATGTCGGCAAAGGATGAACTGCGCGATCTCCCCTGACGATGCGGTTGTGCAGATCGTGGGTTGGTTTGCGTCTGCGATCGTGGCTTTTTAGCGCTGCAACCGCTCGGAGTGGGGGTTGTCTGTCATTGTGGGTTTTTTGATCGTGTTTTTTCTTGTTTTCATCGGTAATATTTTTTGTTAACCACCTTTGTGTCTCGAGACGTGCAATGTTTTAGTACGTTTGTAGGCGGTTTAGATGTATCCGCATTGCCGAACTGCATTTTAGATGTATCCGCACTTCTTTGTAGAACAAAACGAATTGCATTATTGAATACAACGGACTGCATCTGTTTATTTGAAGGAACTGCAGTTCCTGAACGTGAGGTTGGGGGCGGGGTGGGGCCCCCCCATATATTTTTTGTTGTAGATATTCATTTTAATAAAGACTTTTTTTTCGAACGCGCTATGTGCACACTGCAATTTAGTTTAAAACAGACTACAATGAGGAACTGACCGTACTTCTTGCTTTAGTAATCCGCACTACGTTGTTGGATGCTGCGTTCTGCATTCATGCTGTGGCTTTGCAGTTTTCTGCAATTTTTATGTGAGCGAAATGCAGTTCCTGATCGTGAGTTTGGTGGCGGGGGGGGGGGGGGGGGGGGGGTTGGGAGGGTCCCCCCCATATTTTTTTTGTTGTGGATATTCATTTAAAGAATTTTTTTTCCGGATGCGTTATCTCCACACGCGGATAGTTTTTATGGACCGAACTATTTTTATGAACTATGTGTACTTCGTTCTATGCTTGTCCGAGCGTTATTGACCTGCGGAGTGAACTGCTTCTTGTTTCTTCCATTTTTAACATAATTTTTTATGTGAGGTCTGACTGTATTTTCCAGGGAACTCACATTTTTGTTTTACGACACAGAACTGTGTGATATTATGAAGTTTTAAATGGAAATAAAGGTGGACTGCAAGTGTTTCCTTTGTGTAGAGAGTGGACTGCTACTGTCCTACAAGTGAGCTTCAATTACTTTTGGCCCGGCCTGTTATTTCGGCCCTGTTACCCGGCTTTTGTTGATGGGCTGGGTGCAGCTCTTCACAAGTGCTTCTCTCACGCATCCCTCCCACGCGCTCCCACTTCTCCCTCTCTTCCAGTACCGCCCGGAGCAACTCCCCATCTCCTTGGAAACCGCCGTCACGCTTAGCAACCACCGTCGCCCGCGGCAACCGCCGTGCTCCACAGCATCCGTCCGCGCCCGAGTTTCCTTTTATCCGTACGTTACTGCAGATTCCTCTATTCCGCGTCCCCTTCCGCTCCCCCTCCCCCCACCCCCCTCCCCCACTGCCGCCGCTCATCCCCATCAGTTGTGGTCCGCCTCTCATCCCCTCGTTCGTGATTGTCCCCCATCTAGTTGTTCCATTCTCTTAGTGCCTGCGTTTTTTGCTGATGTAGTTCATTTTCGTAAGCAGGCGATTTCTTCTCGATTTGAAGCCGGTACTCGCGTGGGCTCCGTGGGCAGAGCAAGGTCTATCTAGGGTTTCTTCGGATTTCCTCTTATTTTGTTGCTGGTATTCGTCATGCCGTCCTTGCTCGCGTCGCAAACACCATGTCTTCGCCAAGCAAAGCACATGGAGGAGATCAAGGTATGTGGACTGCTTGCTTCCCCTTGTTTATTTTGTTTATTGTTTATCTAGTTATCTTGGTCATCATGAAGATTCGTTTTTTCTGTGTTAGTTCTCAGCATTCTCGTCATGTAGATTCTGACATTCATTTAATTTTGTTTCCACTAGGTAAAAATGTTGGCACTGACACTAATGATGATGTTTATGTTTCGCCGATTGGCCCGCGTTGTCCTGGTGGTAAGGATCATCATGGTCAGGCTAGTCCTGAAGTGAATTCACCAATTGAAACCTCCCCTATTAGTGTGGCTCCTCCTTCTGGTATGTTCTTGTTCTTTTCCTTATTTTAGTTTTGGCAACTTGTTTGTATTGTTGTGTTTCTTGTAAACGACATTCCTGTGTGTGAATTGTGAACTGCTTTATTGTTCTCTTTATATACTTGCTATTTTTGATGTCTATTATTTTGTTTACTGCATGTGCTGCTTTTTGATGTTGTGCGAACTGCAAAATAATTGCGCGTGTGAATTGTGAACTGCATTATTATTTCGTTTATATACTTTCTATTTTTGATGTGCATGCTTTTTTTACTGTATATGCTGCTTTATTTGATGTTGTACAAACTACTGATGGCTTTGTGAAGTTACTCATACATTTTTTGGGATCAAACATGGAGTTGGTGATTTTTTTCAAGGATATTTTTTCCTTTATTATGTTTTTTGTATGAAGCACTGCATTTTATGGATAGGTGAACTGCATTTTGTTCATTTGTGCACTTCTTGCTGACCATAGTTAAACTTCATTTCGACGCAGCGACTGATATTATTTCACTTGATTGACCATTATTTCACCTGGGTTTGAGGAGGCCAAAGGCCGCCTGGGTTTGAGGAGGTTACTCACTTGATTGACCATTATTTCACAAAGGGTGTCGTTGGTGTGAGCTCTGGCCAGAGCTTTAGGTGGCCCGTGTTGTCTGAAACACAGTCACAATCTGTTGACGGTACAGAGGAAGTTACGCAGGAGTGGATGGTCCAGGCACAGCTCCATGCTTATGAATCGAAGCAACGCAAGTTGTTGAGGTTTGAAAGTGATACAAAGAAGTATGAGGAGATAGAGAAGCAGAGGAGATCTGCATATGCTGCCAAGAGTGTGAAATTTGGTAATGTCAAGCAGGGTGTTGTGCAGAAGAAGAGTCTGAGTTCTGTTGCTGAGCAAGGTAGTATTCCTCGGCGCAGTCCCTATGTCGCTTGCATGGAGAAGAACCTCGGTAAGAGAACTGTTGAAGCTGGTGGGGAGGATACGCAACAGAAGCGGCCATATGTTGATGATGAGCCCAAGTCCGATGACGATGACTTTGTTCTTGCTGATGTTGTGAGGAATGCTAAGTCTGGGAGACGGAAAGATTGTGGTCCATCTAAGAGTCAACATAAGCGGCCGCGTGTTGTTGCTGACGAAGATGAGGATGCTGTCTCGGGTGGGGAGGCGGATGTTGTTCCAAAGGTTTGTTGAAGTGCTGCCTTTGTTTCTTCCATTGTTGTTTTATTTACCTTTTTTTGTCTCTTATCTGCCTAATTTATTAATGTGGACTGCATCTTCCTTTACACATAAGAAGAAGAAGACTAGTAAGAGGAAGAGAACCAGAGATGACGGCGAGGAAGGAGATGATGTTCGATTTAACAAGACCGTACGTTTGTCACTCCCCAATGTGTGCAAAGCTGCTAGATTGTTGAACGATCCACACCGTAATCGTGTTCGTGCCGCTGGTTTTGGTGCTGTCTTTAACTTGACAGTAGAGAAAAATGTGTCCCGCATTCTTATGTGCTATCTGATGGGAATTATTGACCCTGCCAATATGATAATGGACTTTGGGCTTGGCAGGGTTCTTCGAATCAATCGTGCTGCTGTTCATCAAATATTTGATTTTCCTATGGGACCTCACACTGCTCCCACGCCTGCTAACAGTGGCCATGACGATTCATTGTCTGCCCTCAAGGATGAGCTTGGCTTTGACCGTTCTAAAAGTATAGGTGTTAAGGACTTGCTTGAACTGCTGGCAGTGTTGGTGGAGGGCGAGGACACCGTGACAGTTGATCTTGCTGTCAAGGTTTTCTTCCTGATACTTTATTAGAATTTTCTATGCCCCGGGCCTGCTGTTCGTTTGGGCAGGGTTGCTGCCATGGTTGAGAACATGGATTATGCGGCTATGGCTCAGATGGACTTTTGTCAGCTTGTTGTTGATGAGCTCCAGGTAGCTGTGGTGAAGTGGCATTCAGAAGGTAGCGCGCAGAATTGCGCTGAGGGTTGTGCCATTGTCCCCCTGATTATGTATCTGGATTGCTTGAACCTTCGCAAATTTTCAATTATGCACATGTTGACGCCGCGTGCGTCATACCTGACGAACAAAAACTTGATGAAGATATACACCGAAGATATGATTGTCAAGGGAAAGATTTATCTGGAAACTTACAGATTTGGGAAGCTGCCGGTTAGTGCATTCATTTTTTAATTGTTTTTTTCCTGTTATCCTTGTTTTAGGAACAACGTCTTTCTATTTTTGCTGTTATGAGAAATCTGAACCTTCTAGTATTCACATGTGGACTTCTTTCCCTTCTTTCCTTTTTTGCAGTGGAAGGCGTCAGGGGATATTGTGTACAATCATCCAGTTGCACTTTTATGTGAAAGCTCTGGTGCAGGGCCTAGCAGTCCTGCTATGTTCCACGAGCCTATCTGTAGCCAGCTGCTGCCTACCCGGGGTTTCACGGCTGGTCGGATCTCTAATACTAGAAGCACTTCTGATCAGACGTTTGTTGGCGGCAAAAAACACGAGGAGATTGATGAGTTTCTTCAGAAGGTTATCAAGTTAACAGAAGATTTGCCAACCTCTGGTGATAGGTTGAGGACAGTTGCTGGATTTTTCCCTGCTGGCCACGGCCCCCGTGAAGAAGAAATTGTGGCTGCATATAACTTTGATCGTGGTGTGGTTGAAGGCTTGAAGATTGCGGTGACGAATGTTCGGTCTTCGTATGCTCAGTTGAAGCAGTTGCAAGATGAAAAATGCGCTCGATTTGAGAAGGATGCTAAGCACATTTTGAATGAAATGGACCGACAGGACGCTGGTGCTGACGCTGAAAATGTATGTTTTCCTTTTATTTGTCATTTGTACCTCATTTGTGTATTATGTAGACTGCTGCTGGATCTGTATTTTTTTTTCAGTTATATATTTTCTTATCTTGTGTCTTTGATTTTTTTGGTTGTAGGCTGGAGTGTAATCTTCTGATGTTCATGCATCTCGGGACGATGGGATTGATCGGGTATAAGTTCTTCTCCCATCACTTATGTCTAGTACGTTGTGTTTTCTCTTGTCAAACTTGTATTTTCTCATGATTGTAACTTGTGGACTGCTTTTGCATAGTTGAAGTTTTGTTTGTTATTATGTTCATTACCATCTTATTTTCGTGTTGTTTTGTTCTATGTCGTAGACTGGAGCTGCAGATTGTGATGCGCACCAGGATCCTGACGATGGCTTTGGGGAGGACGATCACTTGACTGATGTGTCGTCCCCTCCGGATGTTGTAGCTGAGAAGGTTTAGTGGGATGACTTTTTTTACTATTGTTTTTGTAATCTATGTATCTTGTTGGTGGAAGATAAATGCATGTTGTTCTGTTTAGTTAAATGCATTTGTTTTACATAAGTGAGATGCATTCTTTGGCATAAGTGAGCTGCAGTCTTTGACATACGTGAGCTGCATGTTGTTTAGTTAGTGAACTGCATTGTTTGGCATAAGTGAGCTGCAGTCTTTGACATACGTGAGCTGCATGTTGTTTAGTTAGTGAACTGCATTGTTTTACGTAAGTGAGCTGCATGTTGTTTAGTTAGTGAACTGCATTGTTTTACATAAGTGAGCTGCAGTGTTTGGCATGAGTGAGCTGCATTCTTTGACATGAGTGAGCTGCAGTCTTTGGCATAAGTGAGCTGCATGTTGTTCTGTTGGTGAACTGCATTGTTTTACGTAAGTGAGCTGCATGTTGTTGCTCTTGCTCATTTTTGTTCTCACTGCCTTTTTTTCTTTGACTTTTTGCAGTCTGGAGAGAAAAATGTAGAAGTTCATGAATCGGTTGACGTTGTTCGTGTTGATGTGAACCAGGAGGGTTGTGCTGTTGTTGGTGGTGACAGTGTAAGGGTTTCTGTATCGGCAGCTGGTGAGATCGCAGAAGCTTCTGTAGCTCAGGAATCCGATCCGGCTGTTGCCCCTATTCAGCATGAAGATGTTGATGTTGATATTGAAAAGCTACAGGAGAATGTTGTTTCTGTTGATAGTGTTGCTGGTTCTCCTATTTGTCTGGCCGCCGATGATGTTCCTGGTGTTTTCAGTGTGGAGCGTCATGTGGATGAGTTATCTGAGGACGTTGCGGTTGTCCGGAGTGTTCAAAATGTATACCACGCTGATGTTGACGCAGTAGGCCAGTCCAGTGAGGCTACGGTGATTTCAGCGCAGCCTACTGATGGAACTGTTTTGGTCTCCTCTGAAGAGCAACAACACGAAGACTCTGACACTGAAGGCAAGTATTTTGTTTCAAAAAGTGAACTTCGCGTTATTCTCTGTCGTTTTTAATTACTATGGTAGCTACATATCACATGTTTTATGATAAGTGAAGTTCTTCTTCTTGTTACTGTTTTCGAAGTAGTTGCTGTGTAGCATTTTTTTCCTTTGCATACAAGTGAACTTTATCTTTCTTAAGTTGGCATCTGTATGAAAATTTTCAAATTCTATAAGTGAACTTCATCTTTTTACTTGTTTCTTTTGTTTTATTGCAGATGATGAACTTGCTATTGTGACACCCTCGAGCATTGATCCAACTCTTCTGAAAAGATACAATGAGTTGTACACTGCTGTTACCAGGGCTTGGAAGGACATAAAGAAGAAGTATGACATTTTTTGAACTCTAAAATTTTTCTGTTAATATATATTTTTCTAATCGCAGTTTTTGCCCTTTTTCATTCTTGTTATTTTTGGTAGTATCTTATGTTGCAGTTTTTCAAAAAAAATTCAGGGACCTGGTTGCTTTTGTAACTGAGTTGGGTGATATTCCCATTGCTGAAGTTGGTGAATCTTTTTGGGCGAAAGGGATGCTGACTACCCGCCTTGTAGATTTCGGTGTTTCGTTGCTGGTAGATAAGTTTAAGGGATCTTCGACAATGGTTGTCCCGTACCATATTTGTGTAAGCATGCATAACTTTTGTTTGTTGTTTTATTCTCTTTTTGTTTTTCGTGTGATGACCTGTTTGCTTTTCCACTTTTTTTGTGTCGCCAGACAAGTATTTGGAATGGCGGTAGTGTAGGCAGGTCGGTGAAATTGATGTTCTCATCAAAAGCTGAGGAACGTGCCGATAAAAAGGATATGGTGAGTAATGATTTTTGTGTGTGAAATCATTTTGTGTGTGTTGGTTTTATAGTGTTGGCTGAGAGCATAACATATATATATATTTTACTTCCAACAGATCCTGTTTGCAACATTTGATCCTCCAAACACGAAGCAAGGCGAAACTGTTGGCCATTATTGTGTAGTTGCCTTGAATCTGAAGGAAAGAAGGTTTGAATTTCTTGACTCGCTCAATAAACCTGGCAGCCCTGAAGCAAATAGGGTTTTCAGGAGGATGGTTAAAAATATCAGGCGTGCATGGAAAGAAGGTAGCGCAAGTTCCAATGAGCCGCTGAATCCTCCGACACTTGATAGCTTTTCGTTGAAACATGTGGTTGTCCCAATTCAGCCAAATGGGTATGTTTCGTGTAGCTCCCCTCCCCCTATTCCCCGAACTGTTTTTTATAATGTTTTTGTTTTTTTTGCAGGCGTGATTGTGGACTATATATGTTCCAATTCTTGCAGACATGGGATGAGATTCGAGTTGCTCAGTTTGGGGTGGAGCACATTGGCTACATCAGAAAGGCATGCTCTACAGCTGGCTGACATCATCGAAGTGTTCCTTGGATCTATCGTTACTTTTAATTTTTGAAGATAAAGGTTATGATTCCTCTCCTTTATTTTATTTTACTGCTTGCTTCCCCTTCTTAGGCATTAGTTTTCAGTGTGCCAGTGAACTGCGTATTTTGAGATTGGCGAGCTGCGTAATTGTTGTGTTAGCGATATTCAGTTTCTTGATAAGTGGGCTTCAGTTTCTGGATAAGTGAGCTTCAGTTTCTGTATAAGTGAGCCGCATTGATTTGCATGAGTGAACTGCATTGTTTTTTATATGTGAGCTGTTCTCCTTTAGTGAACTACAGTTCTGTGCATAAGTGAGCAGCATTTTTGATTTAGTTGTTTTGTAACTGGGTATTTTGTCAGCGTTGGGCAAGTTAGCTGATTATTCCCGTGTCGTTTCCCCTCTTTTTTGCAGGTTTTGATGGAGGCCTTCATGGAGACTCTACATCACTGCTTGAGACCCAGTTTTCTGAGGCAGCTATGGAGGATTGTGTTGTTGAGATCTCTCCTGATAATTCCGCTTCTTTGACTGGAGTTGGTGTGAACACGGGTGTTTCATCTGGACCTGATGGTGGAAAGGAAGCTCCACCCGGCTCTTCACGTAAGATATGTGATCTTGATGATGACGATTTTGTGACGCTGCTACCACGCATTACTAGGAGGACTAGGAGTGCAGCGGTCAATCCTGACACGAGTGGTGAGGTTGTTGTAATTTCGAACAAGAGGGTAGTAGAGAGGCCTCATAAGTTAAGATGCTCTATAGAGAAGTTGAAGCCTCCCAGGTTCAGACGTCTTTATGAGGCGAGGCAAATAAAGGATCTCGTTCTCAGCCAAGATTTCAGGACCAAGTACAAAGAGTAAGTTATATGTGACTGTCCTTCATCCTTTTGTTTGTTTATTTTTGTTTTGAACTTTATTTTTGACCCCATCTGTGTATGTGTATCTTGTGATATCTTTTCCGTAGAAGTGCGCTCTTCATGGTGAAAGGTTCTTTTGATGAAATCGAATCAACCAATGTTGACTATATTTTTAACACATTTGGCAAAGGAGCTTTCATGGACTCGTATCTCATGGATTTTGTCATTAAGTACTGGAAGCAAGATCCTGAGATGAGTTTAGTTTATCGTTTTGGCGAACGTGTGCTACTTTCACCTTTATTCATCACGGTAAATGTGTATGCTGTCATCTTTTTTTGCTTTTGTTTATTTTCTTCTTTCGTACTGATTTTTTTATGTCTGTGTGTGCATGCATTTTTTTGCATGTCTCATTTTATTCTTTTTATATGCAGTATGTTCTTCAAATGGAAACTGTTGTGAAGAAAAATGAAGAAGGATACCCTGTGTTGCCGGTTGTGCATAGCCCATTTATTTTGGATGATGCGGCTAATCAGTTCAAGTTTTTTGTTGGTGATGATAACCTGCTCGACGCAAAACTAGTAAGGCCACGGTTTCCATCATCTTCTTCTTCTTCCTTGTTGCATTTCCTTTATAGCTATGTGTGGAATGAACTTCATTGATTTTCTTTTTGTTGTCCCTTCCCATATGTATCTCCCCCCGACAGACTTTGATTCCGCGCTTTAAGGATGGACATTACACCCTGTACACGATGAACCGCCATCGCGAGATCATTGATATTCATGACACGAGGCGGTACACTGGCCATGCTGATGAGGTGACAAAGTGGCGCAGGTCTGAGTACCACGCAGACTGCACTGAATTGGTGTGGCAAAGTTTTGACCATTCTTACTACATTGTTACTACTAATAGCACGACACTTGCTAATACAGTGGACTGAAGTATCTGTAACATAGAACTGCATTTCTCACACCATCAACCTGGCTAAAGGAGTGATAAACCAATCATGACTACATTGTTAGTACTCGTAGCACTGCACTTGCTATTACATTGCACTGCAACATCTGTGACACAGAACTTCATGTTCTGCCACCACCTAGCTGACTAAAAGAGTGAAAAAACCATTTTTTTGTAGATGGGCTTGCATGCATTAAAAGAGGGACCATTTCAGATCGTGTGGAGAACATATAGTTGCATCGTCTGAATAGAAATAACTTCTCTGTTTTTTTGTTTTTACCTTTGTGTATTGATCTATAACGTGTGTTTTTTGGCTTTGTGGCTGCATTTTTCCTTTGCCAGATGACAAGGATGACTCTATTGTTGAAGAGGGTTTACGGTGAAAAGTTGTATAACTCGAAGAAGCTCCCTGACTGGGTTAAATTGTCAGAGAAGCTCTTTTTCCCAGCCACGCCAGAACAGGGGGCAAATGAGTGTGGATTCTATGTTCTGAGGATGTCGCAGTAGTTTGACGGCGAGCGCATGGTCGAAATTTTTTCTTAATGCGATGTAATACTTTTCTGATTCTCTTTTTTGTTAGTGTTTTTTCTTTACGTTTTAATTTTGTTGTACATCATGTCCTTCAATAATTTGTTTGCAATTTCAATTATTTCAGGCTGCTGTCGAAGATTGGAAGGCGGAGTACCTTTACTAGCTGATTTTCCATCCTTCCAACATGTTGGTCGTTGAAGACATGCCGCCTGAGCTCCGCGAGCTGATCAATACCCTTGGGATTTCTTCCCAGTCGCAGTAGCATTCGCAGTAACAGTCTTAGGCATATCCATGTTAATGATTTGGACGAAAGCTAGTTTTTAGGGTGTGTACTGTGTGCTGTCTAAAGGTAGATCATGTTTATGCAAATAATGTGTATGGATGCTACTTTTTATGGCACGTCTGTTTTTAGCAGCAGTACTTCGATAAAACTGGGTGTATTTTATTTACGTACATGATTTTTTTATGTGAAATCCGGTTCGTCAACGTGTGTTTTACATGCAACAGTGCTGTTGTCGCCGTCTCTTTTTCATCTTTTAGTAAGGAATGGCACTACATTTCCGTGTTGTTTTTTTTAATCACACTTCATTTCTGTATATAACTGAACTGCAGTCCCTCTTCATTTTTTTATTTCATTTTTTTAAACGAGCGTTGCGTGGATGGAGGAAAACAGAATAACCGCACTTCGCCTGTGAACCAAGCGCACTGCCGCGTTAGAGCGAGGCCGAGCCGAGGGTGGGGGAGGGGGGTCGGGACCCCCCTCCCCCACCCCCGGCGAGGCCGAGCCAGGAACGAGCCGGAGCAGGCGACAACGCGGCGTGCCGTGGCGTCGCATGCGTAGGCGAGTCCGTGACATCCGTGACCCCACTATCTATCTTAGGGGTGAGTGGGTGGTAGTTCGGGTTTGGGGGGGGAACAGAATAACCGCACTTCACCTGTGAACCAAGCGCACTGCCGTGTTAGCGCGAGGCCGAGCCGGGGGTGGGGGTGGAGGGTCGGGACCCCCCTCCCCCACCCTCGGCGAGGCCGAGCCAGGAACGAGCCGGAGCAGGCGACGACGTGGCGTGCCGCGGCGTCGCATGCGTAGGCGAGTCTGTGACATCCGTGACCCCACTATCTATCTTAGGGGTGGGTAGGTGGTTGTTCGGGTTTGGGGGGGAAACAGAATAACCGCACTGCGCCTGTCAACAAAGTGCACTACCGCGTTAGCGCGAGGCCGAGCCGGGGGTGGGGGAGGGAGGGTCGGGACCCCCCTCCCCCACCCCCGGCGAGGCCGAGCCAGGAACGAGCCGGAGCAGGCGACGACGCGGCGTGCCACGACGTCGCATGCGTAGGCAAGTCCGTGACATCCGTGACCACACTATCTATCTTAGGGGTGGGTTGGGGTTGTTCAGGTTTGGGGGGGGGGAAACAGAATAACCGCACTGCGCCTGTCAACCAAGCGCACTGCCGCGTTAGCGCGGGGCCGAGCCAGGAACGAGCCGGAGCAGGCGACGACGCGGTGTGCCACTGTGTCGCATGCGTAGGCTAGTCCGTGACATCCGTGACCCCACTATCTATCTTAGGGGTGGGTGGGTGGTTGTTCGGGTTTGGGGGGAACAGAATAACCGCACTACACCTGTCAACCAAGCGCACTACCGCATTAGCGCGAGGCCCACCCCCGGCGAGGCCGAGCCAGGAACGAGCCGGAGCAGGCGACGATACGGCGTGCCTCGGCGTCGCATGCGTAGGCGAGTCCGTGACATCCGTGACCCCACTATCTATCTTAGGGGTGGGTGGGTGGTTGTTCGGGTTTGGGGGGGGGAAACAGAATAATCACACTGCGCCTGTAAACCAAGCGCACTGCCGCGTTAGCGCGAGGCCGAGCCGAGGGTGGGGGGGGGGGGTCGGGACCCCCCCTCCCCCACCCCCGACGAGGACGCGCCAGGAACGAGCCGGAGCAGGCGACGACGCGGCGTGCCGCGGCATCGCATGCATAGGCGAGTCCGTGACATCCGTGACCCCACTATCTATCTTAGGGGTGGGTTGGGGTTCTTCAGGTTTGGGGGGGAAACAGAATAACCGCACTGCGCCTGTCAACCAAGCGCACTGCCGCGTTTGTCTATAGTGGGGAGTGGGGGAAACAGATTCAGGCCGTATATGTTTTGTATTGTCTCCCATTTTAGTTTCTGTGCATTTTTGTACAGATTGTTATGCTCTTTGTTTATTATCGTTCTGTTCTACATGTGTCTTCTTTGTGCACTGCATATGTGGAATTCTTCTGTTGCACTGCATGTATATCTTCTTCGCACTGCATTTGTCTATAGTGTGAACTGCTTGTATTCTGCTTGTGCACTGCATGTCTCTTTCCTTCTGTGCTGTCTGTCCAATGCTGTTTTATCGTTTGTGTTTAATCTTTTGTGCAATGATATTTTTGAATATGTTGGGATGTATGTAGTATGTTTGTGTGTCAGACATTATTGTTTGCAAACGTGTTTTTAATCACCTTAAATTGAACATACTTGTCTGAATACAAACTCCTTAACAAACTAGTGCTGAAGTTCAGCGGCATTTTTCTGTTTGCAAACTAGCAAGCTTGTTGGAGCTGACATAAGCAAAACCTAGCAACAGGAAACAAGGGACAACACAATTTAAGCAAAATGAAACTAAACCTAGCACCTCTAAGACTTCTTTTGTTTGTTCCTTTCTAGTTGCTGTATGGAATTACATCCTTGTTCTTCTTCTTTTCTTTTTCTTCCTTTGCCCTCTGTAGTCCCGTGACAATATCGTCGATGCGTTTCCATGAATCATAGCTGGCGAATGCATCTATTGCTGCATACTTGATAAGCTTGTCTGGCAGCGGGGAGAACCCCCACAAAGTATGGTTTTCCTGACAGTTGATTTTGTTCTTCATGTCCATGTAGTGATTGTCGATCACCCTGTGGCAACATCAGCCAAAGAGTCATATCTCTTTTTGTTGTATGGATCTCTCCATTCCACTTGAATATCAATGTAGTTGTCGGAGTTGATCTCCAAGCCAGATAGTTTCACCTTTCTCTTGTCTCCTTGATTGGCGAATCCGGTGAATGTGTATTCTTCATTCATGAGGAATTCCTGCAGTTGCAGGGGCCTGCAAGTTGTTGGTATAGAGTGAATATGAGTGTTGTTTATAGAGAGACTGTACAAGTTATTCAGTACCACCAAAGACTATGCAATGCTTTGAAGTTGTGAGAATCCAGGTTTCTTTATCCTTCTATAAATTATATATGTATCATTGTATAAGGGCATTTGCAATGAAGAAAATTAAAAATCGAAATTGACAACCAATACTACAGATTGATAATCATTCTCAACTGTCTTTAGCCGCAGAGATGTGGTAGACAAGGCATTCGTGTTCTACGCATAGCTGGAGGACGACTGCCTTCTGTGGCTCCTCGTAGTGCGTGTACTCGACATCAATGCCGACGGTTTTGACGGGCATGCCGCCGAGCTTCCTCCAGAGCGTGGACAACATCTTGTCCACATCGCGACCCTTGCTTGTGCAGACGACGTGGAGCTTGTGGTTGCCGTGGAGTTCGATGTCGTGGAGCTCCCCGGTGTACCTGCGGCGCCGCTTGTATAGAGGTGCATCGGCCATGGCTGTCCTCTGCTCTCTCGCATTTGTTTTGGAGAGAGAGGTTGATGAAAGAGAGTGGGTGAAGAAGCGGCAATGGGTATTCTGGGGACGATTGAAGTTCTTCTGAATGGGGTTTTCTATGGCGGTTTGCTACAGGACGTGGTGGGGTGGTGGTGTGGGATATTTCGTGGCAACTGCAGAGAGGCTCAGCGTCATGGAGGGTCTGTTAGTGGCCTTGAAATCTAAAATGGCCTGGCCTCTCTTTTTTTCCGCACACAACTGGCAGAACTGACATTTTTCTGTTTGGTGTTTTTCATACTATTTGCACCGCTTGGAAAATATAAAATGACTGCCTAAGTTGAGAAAGTGCACTGCATGTAACTGATTTTTTTTGAGTACACTGCATTAGATCAGATGCCAAATTTCATACAAATGTAAGTGCACTGCTTTTTTGATGGCTGGAATTTATTTTTTATTTTTTATAAATAATAGCGATCTAAATTTGTGGGTCTGCAATCTTGTAGGTAACCGCACTGCAATTTAGTTGAAGACGGACTGCAGTGCGAAACTGAACGCACTTCTTGCTTCAGCATAGCGCACTTCATTATTGGATTCCTGCGGACTGCATCCTTGCTATGACTTTTTGCGGCTTCCTGCATCTTTTATGTGAGCGAACTGCAGTTGAACTGCATTGTAATGCCTCTCCCTTTTTTTGAGTCTTTATTCTCTTTAGTGGGCCATGGAATGTGATAATGTGTTTGGCCTGTTGGGGAGTAAGCACATCCGGCCCAGGTAGGCCTGCGTGCACGGCTGCTTCGTTCTGTGCAGTGTGTATGCGCTAAAGTTTAGTCCCACCTCGCCTGCCGAGAGCGTCCAATACCGGTTTATAAGCCCTGGCGAGGCAACCCTTTCGAACTCCTCTTGATACTCATTGGGCGCTTACACACGGCGCTCGCTGCCCTCCCGCCCTCTGACCTGTGGGCCCTAGTCTTCCTGGCCCCCACGCATTATGGCTTAGAACGGACTCGCCTATGGATCTCTGTGGGCGCTGTCCTAGTACGAGACTGGCTGGGGCCATGTTGGACTAGGGCGGTCACTTTTTTTTCGTACGTACTTGTGTTTTTTTATTATAGACTATGCACTGCTTTGTTAGAACGTTATGAACTGTATCTATGAACGTTCTGTACTGCATGTCTATACATTTCCGCACTGCCTGCCTGTACAGTACGGTTTGTGCGCTTCATGGATCTTCGTTTGTGCACTGCCATGTGCACATGCTTTGTGCGGTATCCGGATCACACACTCTTTTGGAATGTTTATATTTTTTAGTGCACTGCAGCATATTCTAACAGAGAACTGCAACCTTGTACAGGAAATAAACTTGTTCATAACATAAGCAAACTGCATGATTACAAAGCAAACTGCATCACAAGCAAACCTAAATTTAACACAAGCAAACTACAAACTTGACAGAAAGCAAATCTGATGAGAAATCTAAAATGGCACGAGCAATCTTCTAGGTACTTTCATGGCTGGCACCACCTCTTTTCTTCAGTAGTCGTAGTCGCCCCAGGACCTGGCGCGCTTCTTGGACTTCTCCTTCTCGAGTTTTGTCCGGCGGAACCCATCCTGGGTGATGGTGAGACGGCTCCATATCTCGTACGCAGCGTAAGCGTCCTTTGCCGCATACTCGATGTGCCTCATGGTCAGGGGCATGCACTCCCAGCGCTTGTGCTCTGCGTCCGTCATCTTCTTCTTCATGTTGTTGTAGTAGTCGTCGACGAGGATGCCGGAGACGTCTGCAAGGGAGTCCAGCGGCTTGGTCGCTGTAGGCACCCTCCATTCCTTCTGTATGTCGACGAAGTTGGTGATCTCCAGCCCGATTCGCTGGAGCTTCTCTATGTCGCCGTCGATGGAGAAGCCAACAAACGTGTACCTGGGGTTGGCGAGGAAGTTGTCGAACCTGATGCAGTTGTCGTGGGCGGCGCTGAGTTGGAAGAGCAGCACTGGATGATCCTTGCCGACGGAGAGCTGAACGAGGGCAGCCTTCTGGTTCGGGCCTTCCTCCTTGGTGTACTCCACATCAACTCCGACGATCTTGTGGCGCTGGAACTGGAGGTGGCGCTCGTACTGCTGGATGGTGGTGGCCATCTTCTCCAAGTCGTTGGTGTGGATCACGTGCAACATGGTGTTGCCGTGGGCCTGCACCTCCTTGAACTCCTTGGTGAACACCATGGCTGGATGAGTGGGAGGGAATTGGTGGCAGCGCAATGGCGATTTTCTGTTGTTATGGATGAGAAAGCC
Organism: Elymus sibiricus; assembly: GCA_039707655.1. NCBI lineage: Eukaryota > Viridiplantae > Streptophyta > Magnoliopsida > Poales > Poaceae > Elymus > Elymus sibiricus. The sequence continues at coordinate 136,545,638 of CM077670.1, forward strand.
CTGGCGGAGGTCTGAATTTAAGGGCAGGATGGCGCCAAAGGATGAACTGCACGATCTCCCTAATGATGCGGTTGAGCAGATCGTGGGTTGGTTTGCGTCTGCAATCGTAGCTTTTTAGCGATGGAACCGCTCGGAGTGGGGGTCGTCTGTGATCGTGGTGTTTTTGCTCGTGTTTTTTTTATAATTTTCATTAGTAATATTGTTAACCACCACTGTATCTCCAGGCGTGCAATGTTTTAGTACGTTGTAGGCGGACCTGATTCAGTTGCCGAACTGCATTTTAGCTGTAACCGACTTCTTTATTGAACACGGCGCACTGTGCTATTGAATTATGCGGACTGCATCTTTTTATGTGAACCAACTGCAGTTCCTGGCGGTGAGGCATGGTTGGGGGGGGGGAGGTTGGGGGGGTCCTCCACCCCCTCATATTTTTTTGTGGGCATTCATTTATAGAAGGTCTTTTTTCGACGCGTTATATCCACACTGCAATTTAGTTGAAAACGGACTGCAGTGAGGAACTGACAGCACTTCTTTCTTTTATCAAACCGCACTATATTGTTGGTTACTGCGGACTACATCCCTACTGTGGCTTTTGCAGCTTCCTGCATTTTTTATGTGAGCGAACTGCAGTTGCTCGCTGGGTGGGGGGTGGGGTGGGGGTGGGGTTAATACCAACACACATTTTTTTATGTGGTTATTCATTTTAAAAAAACTTTTATATTTTTGTTGTTGGTGATAAACGCATTGTAATGCCTCTTTTTTTTTTTTTCGAGTCTTTGTTCTCTTTAGTGGGCCATGGAATGTGATAATGTGTTGGGCCTGTTGGAGAGTAAGTTACATTCAGCCCAGGTAGGCCTACCCGCACGGCTTCTTTTTCTCTGTGCAGTGAGTATGCGCTAAAGTTTAGTCCCACCTCGCCTGGCGAGAGCGCCCACGACCGGTTTATAAGCCCTGGCGAGGCACCCCTTCCGAACTCCTCTTGATACTTATTGGGCGCTTACACACGGCGCTCGCTGCAACACCATTCTGACCTGTGGGCCCTTGTGCTCCTTGCCCGATGCATCGTGGCTCAGAACGGACTCGCCTCTGTGGGCGCAGACCTAGTACGAGACTGGCTGGGGCGAGGATGCAGCTGGGCGGTCATCTTTTTTTTTATTTCGTATGTGATTAATTTTCCATACTCTTTGTACCTTTTATAATTGTCTCGGATGTCTTTTGTGTACTGCTTTTACAAACGTTGTGAACTGCACTGCGTGAGAACTTCATTTAAGCAGGTACTGCACTGCAAGTACTCATCTTGTGCACCGCGTTAATTAATCTTGTGAACCGCATGCACCTTTCTGCAGAACTGTTTAATTGTTTGTTGAATTATGTATTTTAAAAATTATATATATATATATATATATATATATATATATATATATATATATATATATAAAAGTGAGGTGCGTTTGCGGGGTGTGTGACACAGAAGTCTAATGGGCAGTCCGCTACATCGTTTTTTGGGTCTTCCCTTTTTCTGTGTAATGTTTAGTTTTATTGATTGTCCTGGTTTTTTGGGTAACGTAACTTTCATTAATTCTTCCGTTTTTTCCCGGTGTGCCTAGACCTTTTGCATTCCTCTTCTATATATTTAACTCTCCTTTCCAGTTCATTTCCCCTGTAGCCGCATCTTCTCTCCTCTTCAAAGCGCCCTTTGTTTCTTTTCGGTTTCTAGGGTTTTTTTGCTATGGCGCCAGGCCCCTGTGCGAAACTCTCCTGCTGCGGCCATGGTTGTGGTGTGCCGACGCATTGCGACTGCTCAGCTTTCACTGAGGCGCGGCGTGCTCGCCGGAGGGGCAAGGTGTTGTGCCGATCTGGGCGAGCTCAGCAGCTTGCATATGGCACGGTTTTCACCGAGGGATTGGATCTGGACGAGATCAATCTCGCTGAGTTCCATTCTGCTCTGCTTCGTCGTGGCCTTGGCCGCACCAGCCCATTTGTCCATCGCTTCACGCCCACAGATGTGGAGACTCATTACAAGATGGTAATTTTCGTTTTGATCTGATTATTTTTTGTGTCTTTTATTATTATGTATAATTCCCACACAAGACTGAACTGCTATTACTTTAGAAGCGCACCTCTTTTGTCTATTGAAGTGTACCGCACAAGTTTTTGATATGGTATATAGATCTCGTTTATTTTTTCTTGTATGAACTGCATGGTTACAAGATATGCACTGCGTAGATATGTGATGTGCACTACTGGTTTGCACCATTTTTTTAATATCATATATGCACTACATGCATCTTTCCGTGAACTTCATGTAAGTGAGACTTGTACTGCATATTAGCATGTTGCGCACTGCATGTGCCTCCTTTTGTGCACTTCGTGAAAGAGATGTAATGAACTGCATGTACGCTTGCTCTGTACTTCTGTTGGCTCCATTGTGCACTTCATCTAGCTAGCGTCAACATTGCATGCTGGTTTGTTTTGCTGTGTGCACAATATGAGAAGTGTATTGCTATTATTGTCCTCTAATAGTTTTATTACTATTTCTGTAGAAAACCCCCCATCAAGCTATTAGGTATCTCTGCCTTAAGAAGGCGGGTGTTCTCCAAGTTGTTCTCGGCGAAGGTCACCCCAAACCAGCTGAGTACCATGTTGGCGTTGATGGGCGGCTGTATCTGCAGAAAGGCTGGAAGGAATTTGTCATTGAGAGTGGCCTGAGGTCTCGTCAAGTTGTTTTCCTCAACTTTTTTGAAGTTGGGGACCGTATTATTGAAATCACGTTTGACGTGATTGGTTAACATTTGAGGTGGATTTGTAATAAGTACTTTTTGCGTATGGAATGCTTCATCTTATTCTGTTATGTGGTCTGTAATAACAACTCGTGATTGTGTTTTTATCTATGAGACATGCGTGTTTGCTTTTTTAAATCAGTTTGTATTTTGTTTACCTAATGTGAACCGCCTGGCTTGTAGGACAGAACTTCGTGCTGTCTATGGGGCGAATTGCATTGTGTGTTTTGTTTGATTGTCAAAATGTGTCAATGTTTTACTCCATACATCAATTAGTCGTATATATCAATTTACTCACGTTGTGTAGTGGAAGCTCAAAGTCAGCGTGAAATTCGTGTTTACATAAGTCTTACAGATATGCAAACTGATAAATGATTACTATAGTGAAATGTATCTATTTTTTCATTAACCTGCTGCTTCTTCTTGGCGACTGGAGCACGTCTCTTGTTGCAGTTTGCCGTGTTGATCTTGGCAGTGTTGTAGGTTCTTCTCTTCGCACTGTAGTGTTTGTACGGCCTTGCCTGGTGGTTGATGGCGGTATTTTTTTTGCATTGCTGTGAAGTGCAATCTTTGTCGCTCCTCGCGTGCTGGTTGATGGCGGTGGTGGTTTTGCACCACTTTGAACTGCATCCTTTCACGATCCTGTCCTGTTTTTTGGATGTGTTGTCGTCGTTGCTTGTTTCTGTACAGCTTTCCCCTCTGTTTTTTGTCTTTTGTTTTTGGTCTTGTAGGCATTGTTTCTTCAGGTTCTTCATCCTCTTCACTCTCTTCTTCTTCTTCATCCTCTTCTTCGTCTCCTTCTTCTTCATAAGCCGCATCTTCTTCAGTTCCATCACTATCTTCTTCTACATTTTCATGTTCATCCTCTTCTTCATTTTGTGATTTTGTTCTTTGGGGGCAAGTTCTTGAATTGTGTCTCTCCCTCTTTTTGCAGATGCTGCAGAGTCTCGGTTTTGGCAAATTTTCAGTGTTGGCAGCAGAAATGGTATTGCTATTATTCTGCTGTCTTGGTGCAGCATCCCTGTTTTGTTGCGCATCGCCAGGGCGAGGGTTTTCTTGTTCATGTTTTTTGTTACATGTCCTGGAATTGTTTCCGTTGATGACATTACATGTCTTGCACCTTCTTATTCCCAGCGCCCGACCATCACTGTCCAGCTCAGGCTGTGGCTTACTATTTGTTTCAACATTTTTCTCCTTGGATGCAGCCTTTTTTGAGCTGCATCGCCCCCTTTCTTCCTCCCTTTTATGTTTGAAACAGGAGGTGGAAGGATTATTTACTTTTTGATTTGAGCAGTAGCGGTGTGTTCGACACCTCCTGTTTGCTCAGTATTGTTGTCAAGCATGGAGTTCTGTGCTTGTTGAATTTTTGCTGCTTCATCTTCTTCGTTCAGCACATCGACCTCCTCCATCAGTGCCCTCATACCAGACATCGCCCTGTGGTACCCGGCATCGGACTTTGTCCCTCTGTTTGCCAGGTCCATGGCTGTTTCTGCCAGCAATTTTCTACGACAGAATAGTGATGTTCCATCTGGTGTTGTTTGCTCATAGTCTCTGCGATCAAACGTTGGATTTGATCTTGTGTTCCTGGTGTATCTTTTCAAGATGTACACTTCAGGAATCTTGTCTACCCTCAACTGATGCAGCATGCATATGACATGGACGCAAAAGAGCCCTGTAGACAACACATATTTCTTTGATTTGTAAGTGAACTACATGAAATTAGTAGACCATACTGCAAGGGAGCTTCACTTGGTTTGGGAGCTTTTTTGTGCAAGTGGACTTCTTTAAATTTATTAGGTGAGCTTCATGCATAACTTGCTGAAATTAATCTTTTTTGTGCAAGTGAACCGCACCTGTGTGTGTCCAGAGTTTGCACTCGCATTCGTAGACACCGTTCTCGACATCGGCGACCACTTGGAATTCGTGCCTTGCCCAATCAAATGCATCTGATCGGTTGTAGTGGTGTACGAGGTACTTTGTTGGGTTGTCAGGGCACTGCTCTGCTCTGAATGCTGTGCTGCGGTAATGTGTCTCCTTGAAATCTGCAAAAACTGCCTTCGTGTATATTTTTGACAGCTGGACTTCAAATCCAAATTTGGTGGTAGTCTTTATCTCCGACTGCATGATCAGAAAATTAGTGTTACACATGACAAAACTGCAAATATTGTTTGTTTTTTGTAATTATTACTAGTTTGATGAATATTTTATTTACCTCATTCCCGATTGTCTCTGCGTGCTCGACGGCCTTCTTGGTCTGAATGCACTTGTCTACCTGTTGAGCAAAGAGATGGAGATCATGATTCTCTTTGACGAAGTTTTTCTTCAATATACGGTTCATGCTCTCGCTTCTCTGCGTGGAAGTCATGCGTGCACAGAAAATTTCTTTGTAGTAAGCTGAGATCCACTCGTGCCGGTCATCCCATAGCGAATTCATCACTTCGTCGTTTTGCAAGTTGTATTTCTGCATGAGATCCTTCCATGCTCCTTCAAATTCTGTCGGCATTAGTGGATGGTTCAGCACTGCAGTGAGGTCAGCCTTGAATGTGTCGTACGCCTTATACAGCAAGGCGAGGTGGTCTTTGTACTTCTTCAGGATGTGCCAGCGACACAACTTATGCAATGTATCTGGTAGGCTAGTTTTTAATGCTGCCTTCATCGATGAACATTGGTCTGAGAGGCACAAGTAGTGTATTTTTATTAAGTTGGCTATGCGCAAGAAAGACGGAAGAAATAAAAGTGGACCGAACAAATGTAAATATTCAGGTGTTGTATTGTACCTGTGAGTATGCAGATTGGTGCCTTGTGGTTCATGCACCTCAAAAATGTTTTGAAAACCCATTCGAACGACATGATCGTTTCATCTCGCACAAGGGCGACAACAAAGATCGTGCTCTGGAGATGATGGTTCACTCCCACAAACACCCCCAGCGACATGCGGAATTTGTTCGTTTTATATGTCGTATCAAACGTGGCGCAGTCTCCAAAATCTTCATAAGATCCTCTGCAACTTGCATTGGCCCAGAAGATGTTTCTTACACGGTTATCTGCATCGATGTCGTAATCATAGAAGAACTCTGGGTTGATCTTCTTCATCTTCTCGAAAAAATCTAGAAGTTTCTTAACGTCATCTTGAGACTCTTCTCTTGCAAACTGCTGTTTCCTGCATTTCAAACACAATGCAAACTTATCTTATCAAAACGGGAAATAATTACCCAGAGAATGCTCAAGCGAGATGTTCTGTGATGTGCTTACTTGTTGACCCAGTCGCGACTAGTATGTCCCATGAAGTGCAGACCACCGGACATACGCGGTAGTGTTGACATCATCTGTGCGTGTGTGTGGTTGTCCAGCTGCATGTCCTTCACCAACTGGTCAATCAAAGGATCATCTCTTTTGTGTGAGCGCAGGTGCAAAAGCATCCCTGGGCTTTCGATCATCTTGTGATTGTGCTTGAGCTCAACCTTCTCTATCACAAAGCTCCCTTTCTTCCTCTCTTTCACTCTAATTCTTGTTTGGCAACCAGTCCTTTTTGATGTCTTCGCACGTTTCCGGTTATGTTCTGCCATAGTCTCCTTGTGCTTCCCTTCTCTGGAGCAGACAATGTAGTTATATGTCTTGTGATTCGACCTTTGGCGTATGCCAAAACCTGCATGTCTAGCATAAGTGTTGTAAAACTCCCATGCATTGTCGTACGAGCTGAACTTCATTCCAGTGACAGGTATCAGGTTTGACGGCATGTTTTTATTCTGCAAGGGAGCATTTGTCGTAAACCATATTAGGAAAAAATTCCAACATCATATTTTGAATTTGTTTATGACAGAATTATCTTTTGTCACATTGTTAGAGACTAAGTGCACTGCTCTATCAGACTAAGTGTATTGTTTTGTTATAAATAAGAGGACTGCATATTATTAAGTTTTCGAAGAGTTGACTGCATTAGATATTGCAACAAACTTCATAGGGAATGTAAGTGCGCTGCTTTTCTCAATGGACTGGAATATTATAATTTTTCAGGCTAGAAAACTTACATGCGTGTACTCTCTTTCATCCGATGGCGTTTGCAGCTCGCCGGGTTGTATTGGACACGGTGGTGTTATAACAGATCTGTGTAGTTGAGGATCTCGCGATGGCAGTAGCGAGGAGGACTTGTTCCTGCTATTGACTTCTCGCCGAGGAACCCTTGGTGGTCGCTATCTTGAACTTGATGCTGCAGGTGCACGCGGAGCTCTGTTTTGTCGTGCAGCAGGTGGACGCGGTGGTAGTCCAGTGTTGTGGTGATGTCTCACTTGATTGGTTTGAAATTGTCGGGGCGGCGGCACATCATCATCATCACCTTCACCATCATGGTCAACAACATCATCGTTGTCTGTTCGGACATTCTGTCCAAATGTAGTGAACTCGTGCTTGTACTCTGGCTCGAGAACTGTTATTGGCTCATCGTCATCATCATCATCATCCTGTTGATGAGTGCCCTCCCACATGAAGGTGACATCGTCGTCATCTTCGGCTACCTCTTCTTGCTAGAAAAAATCTTCTTCCGAGGAGTATTGCACCCTGTTTGTTGTAGTGTAGAATCCTCGAGGTATCTCAGGAGTTACCCATCCAGTGTTTCCAGAAGCTTGGCTCATCTTGCAGTTCAGGGGCTTTGGGTTGTGATTTATCCGCGGCATTTTTCGTCTGGTGAATTGAACTTCCTGCACAAAACGACCGAGCTGCATTGTCAGGTGAAATGAACTGAATTATGCGAACTGCATTGCCTTAAAAATGGCACTGTGAACTAATGCAGACGAACTGCATCATCGCGCAGTGCGAAATGAAGCAACCGCACTGCATTATTATTCAAGGTGAACCTATACAACCGCACTGCATAATCGAGCTACCGAACTGCATCATTATTCAAGGTGAACTGAAATAAACGCACTGCATTGCCTTTAGGGACGTACTGGACTTCATGCACTGCCTTGGCCGAATAACTAAACTGATCGCGGAGAAGAGGTGAACTGCTGACCTCATGTTGTAGTCCGTCTTTGCGTTTGCATGAAGTTCCCTTCGCTTCCGTCCGCAGTCCACTTGCCCTTGCAGTCCACTTGAGCTTGCCCTTCTTGAGTAGTTCATGCGCGATTTGAACTTGACTCAACGTCAGTGGAGATGGAGGTTTCGAGCGGAACCTCGTCGAAGCTTGCATCCAAGAACTAGCCGCGAAGGAAGCAGCCTTGCGAGCACTTCTTCGTCGAGCTGGTGCAATGTCGAGGCAACACCAATCCTGATATGGCGATGTGCCACCGGTGGTTCCTGACGCGCCGCCGATCTCCGAGGACGTTGCCGCGGAAGAAGGCCGGGTGGAGTGAGGGGGCGGCGCTCCGAGGCCGCTGCCGCGGAAGAAGGCCGGGAGGAAAGGGGCGGCGGCGCTTCGAGGCCGCTGCCCAGGCCGCCGCCGTGGAAGAAGGCCGGGAGGTGTGGGGCGGCGGTGCTCCCAGGCCGCTGCCGCGGGAGAAAGCAGGGAGGAGAGGGGCCGCATCTTTGCCGGCCACTGCGGCGGAAGAAGGCGGAGAGGAGAGGGACGGCAGCGCTCCAGGCCGCTCCCGCGGTAGACGGTGGGGAGGGGAGGGGCGGCGGTGCTCCAGGCCGCTCCCGCGGTAGAAGGCAGGAAGGGGAGGGGCGGCGGCGCTCAGGTGGGGGTGTTGGCAGAATAAGCGTTTTTGTGGGTAGAATAAGGTCTTAAGGGGGTTGGTAGAATAGACCCACCCTATATATATATATATATATATATATATATATATATATATATATATATATATATATAGGACAAATTTTCCCTACTACCGGGTGTAGTTACTCCCACTTTGGTTTCGTACGTTGTAGGTAGTATCTATTATATTGGAGAGTACGTACGTGTAGTATGTAGTATGTAAGAATGTTTGGTTAGTATATATATTATTTTGTAGGTAGTATGTACCATATTTTGAGCATACTCCTTTTTACGTACAAATATGTACGTATTTCACAAATATGATAAAAACATGGGCTTACATGCAATTTTTTCACATAACTAGTTTTGGAGTATCTTAAATATAATATATGAACATACTAAAAATGATAAATTAGTATATATACTACCACATGGTACTATATAAGAAATGGGTGTAGTTACACCCGGTAGTAGGATGTATTTTCCCTATATATATATATAGGCATCATATCTCGTGAATCCGAGCTATTTGTGTGTCCGTGTATCCCCTTCCTTTTCATCCCCACGATCTTAATCGTACGAATTATCAGATGAATCCAGTGCCTATTGTGTATCCATGTATCCCTGTAATCTCAGCCATTCACTCTAAATCATGCGCCTCGCGTGCAGCAACACGAACATTTACAATTAGCCGCCCGCTTCCGGACCTAACAACCATTTATTTTGCAACAAACCCCCCAAAGTCTGTCATCCACGATCCTCAACCGAGGCCCCCAAGTCGTTTCGTCCTGCCCCAAATCCTCTCATCCTCTCCTGCCAAATCCCGCACGCCGTCGCTCCAAAACCTAAATCCCAACCCGAAGGCCTCGTACGACAGCAACCTTCGCCTGGACGGCTCCCATGAAGGCCTCTCGTGACGGCAACCATAGCGACGACAACGGCAACCAGCGACGGCAACGAAGATCCGGCGGCCGTCTCGACGGCGAAGCCATGGCGAATTGATGGTTCCGCGACGGTGACGACTCGTCTCAGATGTGGCGCCAACACCCCCTGGATGGCCTACAACCACGACAGTCCCGAAGTAGTAGCCTGACGTCTGTAGGAAGCTGTTTGTAGACTGTAGCAGATGTATTAGTGCGATGCTTAATTGCTTTGCTTATAGCCTGTAGCATGTAGAGATGTAGGCATGCCGAAGATGTATTAGTGCAGTGCTTGTATCCTATAGCATGTCAGTTTGCTTATATCCTAAAGCTGTAGGCTGGAACAGATTGTACTGCTGCAATTCTTGCTCACAGAGTCATATTAGTGCAATTCCTGTCAGTTTGCTTGGCATTTGGCAAAAAAAAATACCTTCTCTGCTATTGCCAAAACATTCAGTGACTAGTTCAGTTATGCATTGAAAAAATAAGTGACTTCATGTGGTCAAAACATGTATTGATCAGTAACCTTTTGACTTAAAGGAAGTGGTCTGCGACAACATTGTCCGGTTTTGAGATCAATGCCATAAGCAATAAGTCACTATGAAAAGTTTCCCTGAACATCTACAAAATGAAGTGACTAAATCAGTTATGTGTTGAAAAAGAATAAGTGACTTTCTGAGTTATGTGGTCGAAGCAAATATTGTTCAGTAAATCTTCTAAACTACAAGTAGTGGCCTGCGATGTCTTTGTTCAGTTTTGAGATGAAACATATAAGCGACGCGGCACTATGAACAGTTTCTTCAACATTTACCCTAGTTCTTGGTTGATCAAGTCTAACAAATAAATTGACAAACTGCAGGCAAGCATGGTCAACATTTAAAATCCTGAACTTCAGCTTCATATTTAACCATCTAACAGATATGAAGGGGCAATAAAAATGCATGTATTGCCACTACACAGCCTCTCAAGTTACATAGAAACTAGAAATGTCATCATGCTTCCATACTTGGTAAAAAACATGAAGTGGATACATATGTTCAATATTCTGTAACAATTTTGACAAGCATCAAAACTGTGACACCCTGGTTTTCGCCCCTTGTTTTTTTTCTTTCGCGGGATTTGACTCCCGTCTTTTTTTCTGATGTTATCGGATTTTCTCTTGCCTTTGGGTATATGAAGATGGTCATTTAGCCTTGCCTCTCCTATCCGACCGGAGATTCTCTCCAGACCAACCTTGCCACCCAAGATATTTTCTCAAGATTTTGCTGCCGAAATCCTACCTTCCGAGTTGCCGGAAGGGAAACCCTAATTCCTTCCGTTACAAAGGAACCCCAATTTCCTTTGATCTGTTGCCTCCCAAACTTCTCCCAGTGATCATCCCACATCCATAAGCCCTGGATATGCAAAAATATTGCCAAGTCATTTGCAATATTTTTCATTTAAAATTAATTCCCTTTTCTACCAGTTAAAGGAATTAAATCCAGGAAAATATCTAAACCTCTCCAGAGTTCATGAAAACTTGTGGAGATATTCTTTGTGATCATATTGACCTCCCATAAAAATATTGGCCATAATTAAATAAGGGAAATTGCATTTTCCTATTTAAAGCCAATATTGCAATTTGGGCACTTTCCAAAGGAGCTACTATTTTGGTAGCCCAGAAAAATCCCAAATAATTTGTGGAGCTTCTCATATCCATATCTTCACCATTTACATCAAAATCCTAAGTTCCACAGATCAAATTTTGAGAGCACCATCCAATTCTTGTTTCTGGATTTATTTTGAGGTTGTGAAGCAACTATATTTTATATTGCTTTTAAAATTCTCAAATTAATCCAGGACCTCAAATTACCTATATGATGTGACTATGCAAAAATTCACATCATTTCATCTAGCCAATTTCTCCCAAAAATTCCATCTAGTCTCTGTCCAGATCTGAGCTCTGTGAAGGAAGTACCACTTTGGCATTTCCAATTGAGCTGAAATTTTTTCAGTATCTTCATATCTCCAAATAACACCCCTACACCAAAATTCAGCTCATTTCATCAAGCCATATGAGTGCAGCTTCAAGGTCAAGTTTCTGGACCAGAATTTGCATTGCAAAGGAAGTATATGCAAAACTTGTCCAAGTGACTTGAAATTTTGGCAGCACCTAGTCTTTCCTATCCTATTTCATTGTGACAAGGATTCAGCTCCCCTCTCTCATCCATTCCTCCACAAGGATCTGTCCAAGTTTTAGGTCAGAACCTTTGTGAGCTCCAATCAGTCAATTCCTGCCTCCACCTCCATCCAAAATCCTCATATGTCAACTCACTGACCTCTGATCTATCTAATTGACATGATTTTGCATTCAGGAAAACTCCATAGCATGTGGCACCCGTGGTGACCACGCTTAGGACAGGCCAAAATGGTGCTTTGCGGCACTGTTCTCAACGGCCAGCCAGCTCCGGCCGTCCCCGGCTTGTCCGGCCATGTCTAGTGGGTTCGCGACGTCCACGTACCCTTCTCTAGGCCCTTCTCCCCTCTTCTTTCTTTCTCCTCACGCCACGGCAGCCGCCGCCATGGCACTGTCCTCCTCGTGATATCCCTCTGTCGCCTCCCCTCCGCTGTCCTCTTCCGCCCCGAAGCCTCTCGAGCTCGCCAGCGCAGTCCTGTCCTCACCCGCGCGTCAGGTCGGCACCACTCCTCGCTCGCCAGCTCGCCGGAGCTCCAGTGCGCGGATGAGATCGCCATCGCGGCCGTCTCTATCCACCCGCTCCGGCCGGCTATAAATAGCCACTCCCCGTGCCTATCAAGCTCACACCGCAGCCCTCTCTCCCTCCTAGACCCTCCTCAGTCCCTCGGTTGAGCTCGAAGAGCTCCGGTCCCCTCCTCTGGCCGCCATGCCCGTCGCCGTCCTCCTCTGAAATTAGCGCGCCCCTGGCCTCCCCTGCCTCCAGCGAGTCCATTGCTGGATTCCCCAGCCGCCGTAGTCCATCTCCACCCTCTCGCTCAGCTTCCCCGCCACCGGAGCACTCCAATTGCTCAAGGCCGCCGCCGTCTGCCACTGCTCGCCGGCGTGTCTTCTGCCGTCCCCGAGCCCCGTGCTACCCATCCCTGGATGTGGTAGTGGCCGGCGACCGCACCTGACCCGTCGCCTGCCCTTGAAGCAAGCCGGAGCGCCATGCCCATTAACGCCCGAGCCGTCGTCCGCCGCTGCTCATGCCCTGCTCGAGTTCGTGCTCCTCGGCGTCCGAGTCCTACGCCGCTGGATGCGCCTCTTTGCGGGGAACCCGTCCCTAGGCCGAGCGTCGCCGGGGACGGTCTGTGGCTCCGGCAATCGCCATCGGGAGCCGCTCCTCTCCTCGGGCAGGCACGCGCGGGAGGAGGGAGACCACCCTGCAGGCGGGCCAGGCTCGTCAGTGGCTTGACCCCCTCCCTCCGTTTTTTTAAGTGGCGGTGGTGCGGGTGGGCCGGCCCAGCGACGGCAGCAGCTGCGTGGCTCGGCTGGCGCTCGGGCTCTAGCCACTTTCGGCCCGAGACAGCCCAGCTGCGCAGTAACCCTTTTCATTTTTCCACAGAAAAAAACTGTTAGGGGCCCAGTGGTAAATAATTTATTTGCAGAAAGGTCCCTGGTAGAAAAGTTCTTATATCTTTTCATCCGCGACTCCGATTGAGGTAAATCCAACGCCCACGTCTTCAATTCGTCGAGCCCGTTCCGATGCCATCGCTTTCACCATGGTTACACTTTCTGAAAATGCCCATTTTGCCCCTGCCCTATATCCAGCCCCTCCGAGAGGGAATCTTCTCCGGCGAATTTATCCGCGAGCTTCCCGCACTTCTCCCAGAGTACTCCTTCACCCCCAGGCAAGCCGACCATCTGATATATGCCCTGAAGCATTGATCTATGTTATTCTTGCGTGTTTAATTAATGTTTATGCCTGTGTTAAAATTAGTTAAACTCCTGCTAGTTTGAATTTGCTATTTGCATTACATGCTAATGTTCATCATATTATCGCACTATTGACTCGTTGTGATATTGTATGGAGATAGGTTGTTAGGTTTTCATAATTGTTACATCTTGCATGGTTACTGTTATTGCAATATTATGAAATATGACTTAATAATGACAACAACCTCCTCCGTCGACTGGATCGAGTCATAGTGCCACCTATCCGGACTTACCCGTGCAGCCACATTTGCCGGTATGGGACGGCCCTGACTTTGTCTATTGTCTTGCCTCTTGTCGGAACCACCAACTAGGGAGGGTTATGCGTGCATGCTGCCCTGATTAGGTAGACGACGATAATCCTGTGAGCCCGGTTTGGTTATGTGCGCACGTCCCCGTTTGGGACAGTTTTGTTTGGCCACGACGGTGGCAGGTGTCACGGGGTGACACAGGGGCCACCCAGGACATGACCCTGGGAGGGTATGATTGTCGGTGGGACCATAAGAGTGCCGGGCAATAGACAGAGTTTTGTTGGAGCAGCACCGGTCCACCCGAATGGGAACATGTACTAAAGTACGAGGCCGGGCGCTCCATGGTGTGGGTAAAGTGCGCAACCTCTGCAGAGTGTAAATCTATTCGAATAACCGCGTCCTCGGTCATGGACAGTTCGTATAGGCCCCTATTTGGTCTGTGTCGAGTCTGGAGGAACAAACTATATAATGATATTGCTAAGACTGAACCAGAGAATGGTAAGGGTTGTCAGACTTGCAGTGCAGATGCATGGACATCAGATGATGTCAAAGGTTTGAATGCTAGCCATGAGATGGCTATGAGATGAGTGGTCGGGTGACCGCAAAGCTTGGATCAGATTTGGATCGTGAGCATATTCGGAGTTCGGATCATTTACCTGATATACTTTACTGCATTTACTTCAGTAATTATCATGCTAGATAACCCTGCTATAACCTGATAATTAATGCTGCTAGATGACTAATCTTGCTAGATAATTCTATCATAACATTATAGTTAATACTGTTAAGATAACAAATGCATGCTTGAATGCCATGGATTGCATTGCTTGGTGTATATGTTGGTTTGGTTTGCTTGCGAGTACATTCAAAAGTACTCAGCGGCCTTCAATGTGGCCAGGCTCACCTAAGGATCCGACGTTCGCTAGCGAGGAGCCGGAGTGTTCGCGGGCTAGAAGAGTAACCCAGTCAGATCCCTGTGGATTGGAGCCGCACAAGGACCATGCTGCCTTAGATAGAGCTTTTCCGCTGCCATCACCCCTACAATATATCATGTAAGCCTGATATATCCATTAATAGAAATGTCTGTGTTCATGATACTTGTTGTAAAAGCGCATGCCAGAGTGATTTCCTGGGCTGGCGTGTGCGGCGACCGTCTGGCTACAGTGGTATTCAGGCAGGGCGCCACAACGGATGGTATCAGAGCCATGCTGACCGTAGGTTACCCCTAGCCAGATTTCATTGCCTCTTGATCAGTAGAAAGCCCAGATGGATTTCAGCCATCTTTGCCAGACAGGCACGGCTACTATTGATCAGAAGGCAACCCCATAGGCTTTTGGCTCCATCAGACCCCAACTCTCATGATCTTTGTCTCGGGATGAACTGTCCACCCCAGGCAACGACCCGTGAACCCTGAACCCCTAGGTAAACCAGATATCCCCACCTTGCTTGCTAACCATGGCATTTCTCTTCTCAAATCCAGTTTCCTTTGGGAAACGCATATAAATTCCACCTCTTCCCAACAACCCTAGGATCGTTGACTAAGCTACTTTGGCTATGGTCGTGCGTCAAGTTTGATGTTCCCTAAGGAAGTAGTAGGAGCTTGACACCAATTGCTACCAGGAACATTGTGTGGTTTTGCTTCTAAGTCCTTAGAGGTACATCGAGTGCGCTATATTAGTTATACTAGTGAATCTTCGGCCACATGTGTAAGGTCCGCAACATTTGAACTTTATTTGCCTTTTGGTTTTTCGCGATTCTTGCTTCTTGTGTCAATCCCGTTCTGCCGCTTCGACTGGATCCATCTGCAAGAGCTGTCAGGAAAACCAGCACACAACTTGGATAATGCCCAATAATCCAAATTCAGTAAGAGTCAAGTCAAGCCAACTACCCGATATTTGAAGCATTATCACCGGATCGGTCAGGAATGAAGAAAGGGGTCAGAAGCAGAATCTGCGTGCAACCGACAAGACCAGAATCTACCTGAGAGAGTTTGCCTCAGAATTGATCACACCAACAGGGACAAATTATTCCATCTTGATACAAGGATTATTTTGGTCAGTGGAGTGAACTTGAGTTTTTCCAATGGACTCAAGAATCATTTATTTCACACAGAAGACATATTTCAAGAATGTGAATGTGCCGAGAGCAACAATAAAACTCTGGTACGTTAATACAAATTTCAAAGCATATTTTGGAATTCACCGGTGCATATACAAAATTTTCCGGGCACCGTGAACAAGGTCTGCGAGAAATATGGATGAGTTCATGGCTGCCCAGAATCAATGAGAATTCCAAACACCTAGAGGCTTAGTCAAATCGAATGGAATTATCTGCCCACTGTTTACTCCTGGCAACACTTGGTTTGAATGCAAAGGGTATCCCGAATTAATTATCAACACGAAGTATGCATCAGTTGTGCAACCTCTATAGCAGCAATGATCATACCAGCAGAAGGACAAGCGGTATACATGACCAACGGAATATCTTCAGACAAGGTATGGCCTATACCAAATTTTGGGCTCCGCTATGAGTAAATTTTGGATATTTTGGAAGGAAGCCGGAATCGGTCATAGATCCGACTGCATATCACAGTGAAAGGCTTCTGGTAAAAGAAACCCAGCTTTCCTCCGCAAGCTATCGAGAAGAGTTTACGACACAAGACTCCCAACCTTCCTCGCCACACCACTTGGTGAGAAAATTCTCTGGGGTACAACACTACCATGTTGCTTAGCCCGCTATCGCGGAAAGCTTCCGGCATAAGGCACTTGATCTTCCACGGTAAGCCACGTAAGAAAAAGCTTCTGAGGTATGACACCCAGCCCTCTTCAGCACACTACCTTGGTAGAAGCTTCGGGCGCACGAAATTCAATCTTCTTTAGCACGCCAACGTGCCCGCAACAATCTTGCCAGAAGCACAAACTAGCCCAGACATACATCTGCTTCAGAACTCAGTAAATATAAAGGGATTGATTCTACCTCTGCATATGTTGTGAGCATGCAGTCCAGTGGATCCGTTCATGTGAGCCACTCGTACACGGGAATGACTGTGTCCAGAGAAACATCGGCCCCATAGTTTAAAGCAAGGATATGAGCACAGCCACCCCTACGAGATCTGCAAGTGTAAGTTGTGAATACAAGCCCAACAAGCTGGGATATGACCAAGTAGCCATGATGGTAGGTCATGACAAGTTCCCGAAAAAGGAAACCCCCAAGAACAAGGAAGTCTTGAATAAACCATCTCCGCGACGGTCAATGAAGTAAAGCTCCACAGACAAGGTGATGTTGCCAATCCTTGTCAGACTCTTGCATATACGGCCACAACAATGCAGCCAGCACGTCATCGTGAATATGGGCCATCAGCCAAGATAAAAGGCTATGCTCCAAAAGATGCACTGAATGACAGCCACACTATGTTTAGCTCAGAGGTTTTAACAGGGATTACCGAGGATGTATGCATGCAATACCATGCACCAAGAAGGATGCCTTGCCCATGAGAGTCAACATACGAAGTATCGCAATAAAACCCGAAGCAGCTAGCTCCAAACCTTGAAAATGAGCTATTCTATTGATACTACTCACTACCAACCAACCTTAGGCTACAAACTACCAGGAAAGAAGGTTTGCCTGCCAGGAAAGAGAAGGATTCAATACAGCTGTTTTAGAAGACAGCACCTGAGTCATCAGAAGAGGCAGTTAAGAGGTCAGTAAACGAATGAAGACAAGATAGCTGATGGATCCAAGTCGCACACAGGTAAGTCCCCTTCACCGGGAGGTAAGCCCGGAAATCTCGAGGACGAGATTTTCTTAAGGGGGGTAGGTTTGTGACACCCTGGTTTTCGCCCCTTGTTTTTTTTTCTTTCGCGGGATTTGACTCCCGTCTTTTCTTTCGATGTTATCGGATTTTCTCTTGCCTTTGGGTATATGAAGATGGTCATTTAGCCTTGCCTCTCCTATCCGACCGGAGATTCTCTCCAGACCAACCTTGCCACCCAAGATATTTTCTCAAGATTTTGCCGCCGAAATCCTACCTTCCGAGTTGCCGGAAGGGAAACCCTAATTCCTTCCGTTACAAAGGAACCCCAATTTCCTTTGATCTGTTGCCTCCCAAACTTCTCCCAGTGATCATCCCACATCCATAAGCCCTGGATATGCAAAAATATTGCCAAGTCATTTGCAATATTTTTCATTTAAAATTAATTCCCTTTTCTACCAGTTAAAGGAATTAAATCCAGGAAAATATCTATCCATCTCCAGAGTTCATGAAAACTTGTGGAGATATTCTTTGTGATCATATTGACCTCCCATAAAAATATTGGCCATAATTAAATAAGGGAAATTGCATTTTCCTATTTAAAGCCAATATTGCAATTTGGGCACTTTCCAAAGGAGCTACTATTTTGGTAGCCCGGAAAAATCCCAAATAATTTGTGGAGCTTCTCATATCCATATCTTCACCATTTCCATCAAGATCCTAAGTTCCACAGATCAAATTTTGAGAGCACCATCCAATTCTTGTTTCTGGATTTATTTTGAGGTTGTGAAGCAACTATATTTTATATTGCTTCCAAAATTCTCAAATTAATCTAGGACCTCAAATTACCTATATGATGTGACTATGAAAAAATTCACATCATTTCATCTAGCCAATTTCTCCCAAAAATTCCATCTAGTCTCTGTCCAGATCTGAGCTCTGTGAAGGAAGTACCACTTTGGCATTTCCAATTGAGCTGAAAATTTTTCAGTATCTTCATATCTCCAAATAATCCCCCTACACCAAAATTCAGCTCATTTCATCAAGCCATATGAGTGCAGCTTCAAGGTCAAGTTTCTGGACCAGAATTTGCATTGCAAAGGAAGTATATGCAAAACTTGTCCAAATGACTTGAAATTTTGGCAGAACCTAGTCTTTCCTATCCTATTTCATTGTGACAAGGATTCAGCTCCCCTCTCTCATCCATTCCTCCACAAGGATCTGTCCAAGTTTTAGGTCAGAACCTTTGTGAGCTCCAATCAGTCAATTCCTGCCTCCACCTCCATCCAAAATCCTCATATGTCAACTCACTGACCTCTGATCTATCTAATTGACATGATTTTGCATTCAGGAAAACTCCATAGCATGTGGCACCCATGGTGACCACGCTTAGGACAGGCCAAAATGGTGCTCTGCGACACTGTTCTCAACGGCCAGCCAGCTCCGGCCGTCCCCGGCTTGTCCGGCCATGTCTAGTGGGTTCGCGACGTCCACGTACCCTTCTCTAGGCCCTTCTCCCCTCTTCTTTCTTTCTCCTCACGCCACGGCAGCCACCGCCATGGCACTGTCCTCCTCGTGATATCCCTCTGTCGCCTCCCCTCCGCTATCCTCTTCCGCCCCGAAGCCTCTCGAGCTCGCCAGCGCAGTCCTGTCCTCACCCGCGCGTCAGGTCGGCACCACTCCTCGCTCGCCAGCTCACCGGAGCTCCAGTGCACGGATGAGATCGCCACCGCGGCCGTCTCTATCCACCCGCTCCGGCCGGCTATACATAGCCACTCCCCGTGCCTATCAAGCTCACACTGCAGCCCCCTCTCCCTCCTAGACCCTCCCCAGTCCCTCGGTTGAGCTCGAAGAGCTCCGGTCCCCTCCTCTGGCCGCCATGCCCGTCGCCGACCTCCTCTGGAATTAGGGCGCCCCTGGCCTCCCCCGCCTCCAGCGAGTCCATTGCTGGATTCCCCAGCCGCCGTAGTCCATCTCCACCCTCTCGCTCAGCTTCCCCGCCACCGGAGCACTCCAATTGCTCAAGGCCGCCGCCGTCTGCCACTGCTCGCCGGCGTGTCTTCTGCCGTCCCCGAGCCCCGGGCTACCCATCCCTGGATGTGGTAGTGGCCGGCGACCGCGCCTGACCCGTCGCCTGCCCTTGAAGCAAGCCGGAGCGCCATGCCCATCAACGCCCGAGCCGCCGTCCGCCGTTGCTCATGCCCTGCTTGAGTTCATGCTCCTCGGCGTCCGAGTCCTACGCCGCTGGATGCGCCTCTTTGCGGGGAACCCGTCCCTAGGCCGAGCGTCGCCGGGGACGGTCTGTGGCTCCGGCAATCTCCGTCGGGAGCCGCTCCTCTCCTCGGGCAGGCACGCGCGGGATGAGGGAGACCACCCTGCAGGCGGACCCGGCTCGTCAGTGGCTTGGCCCCCTCCCTCCGTTTTTTTAAGTGGCGGTGGTGCGGGTGGGCCGGCCTAGCGACGGCAGCAGCTGCGCAGCTCGGCTGGCGCTCGAGCTCTAGCCACTTTCGGCCCGAGCCAGCCCAGCTGCGCAGTAACCCTTTTCATTTTCCACAGAAAAAAACTATTAGGGGCCCAGTGGTAAATAATTTATTTGCAGAAAGGTCCCTGGCAGAAAAGTTCTTATATCTTTTCATCCGCGACTCCGATTGAGGTAAATCCAACGCCCACGTCTTCAGTTCGTCGAGCCCGTTCCGATGCCATCGCTTTCACCATGGTTACACTTTCTGAAAATGCCCATTTTGCCCCTGCCCTATATCCAGCCCCTCCGAGAGGGAATATTCTTCGGCGAATTTATCCGCGAGCTTCCCGCACTTCTCCCAGAGTACTCCTTCACCCCCAGGCAAGCCGACCATCTGATATATGCCCTGAAGCATTGATCTATGTTATTCTTGCATGTTTAATTAATGTTTATGCCTGTGTTAAAATTAGTTAAACTCCTGCTAGTTTGAATTTGCTATCTGCATTACATGCTAATGTTCATCATATTATCGCACTATTGACTCGTTGTGATATTGTATGGAGATAGGTTGTTAGGTTTTTATAATTGTTACATCTTGCATTGTTACTGTTACTGCAATATTATGAAATATGACTTAATAATGACAACAACCTCCTCCGTCGACTGGATCGAGTCATAGTGCCACCTATCCGGACTTACCCGTGCAGCCACATTTGCCGGTATGGGACGGCCCTGACTTTGTCTATTGTCTTGCCTCTTGTCGGTACCACCAACTAGGGAGGGTTATGCGTGCATGCTGCCCTGATCCTGTGAGCCTAGTTTGGTTATGTGCGCACGTCCCCGTTTGGGACAGTTTTGTTTGGCCACGACGGTGGCAGGTGTCACGGGGTGACACAGGGGCCACCCAGGACATGACCCTGGGAGGGTATGATTGTCGGTGGGACCGTAAGAATGCCGGGCAATAGACAAAGTTTTGTTGGAGCAGCACCGGTCCACCCGAATGGGAACATGTACTAAAGTACGAGGCCGGGCGCTCCATGGTGTGGGTAAAGTGCGCAACCTCTGCAGAGTGTAAATCTATTCGAATAGCCGCGTCCTCGGTCATGGACAGTTCGTATAGGCCCCTATTTGGTCTGTGTCGAGTCTGGAGGAACAAACTATATAATGATATTGCTAAGACTGAACCAGAGAATGGTAAGGGTTGTCAGACTTGCAGTGCAGATGCATGGACATCAGATGATGTCAAAGGTTTGAATGCTAGCCATGAGATGGCTATGAGATGAGTGGTCGGGTGACCGCAAAGCTTGGATCAGATTTGGATCGTGAGCATATTCGGAGTTCGGATCATTTACCTGATATACTTTACTGCATTTACTTCAGTAATTATCATGCTAGATAACCCTGCTATAACCTGATAATTAATGCTGCTAGATGACTAATCTTGCTAGATAATTCTATCATAACATTATAGTTAATACTGTTAAGATAACAAATGCATGCTTGAATGCCATGGATTGCATTGCTTGGTGTATATGTTGGTTTGGTTTGCTTGCGAGTACATTCAAAAGTACTCAGCGGCCTTCAATGTGGCCAGGTTCACCTAAGGATCCGACGTTCGCTAGCGAGGAGCCGGAGTGTTCGCGGGCTAGAAGAGTAACCCAGTCAGATCCCTGTGGATTGGAGCCGCACCAGGACCATGCTGCCTTAGATAGAGCTTTTCCGCTGCCATCACCCCTGCAATATATCATGTAAGCCTGATATATCCATTAATAGAAATGTCTGTGTTCATGATACTTGTTGTAAAAGCACATGCCAGAGTGATTTCCTGGGCTGGCGTGTGCGGCGACCATCTGGCTATAGTGGTATTCAGGCGGGGCGCCACAAAAACTTGTCAGAAATCAACTAAACTTTAATTGGACATAACACAAATTCTCATCCATTATATGACTTCAGAACATCAAAGTGTAAATCATATAACATAGATAAAATCATTATTTTCTTTGACAATTTTTCTTATCAGGAAGCACCATTTGGTTACATTTCTTCCGCAATCAAGCTCATTTTCCCTTGACTAGTTTTGCTTGGACAATTGCGACTATCATGAAACACCATTTGCTTGCATGTCTTGCACAAGCGTGCAACCTTTACCTTCGCTTCTTTGTCCTTCTTTTTCCTATCACCCCCTTGATCTCCTTTCCACCATTTATTATTTTGCATCTCCCCACGGTACGAACATCAGTCGGTGGATGTATATGAACTTCTGTAGGAATATTACAACCAATAAAAGCCTCATATTCCTCTTGCCTAGTGTTCTGGGTGGCTGCAGGGACCATTTGGTCCAAAGGCGCCTCAATGCTCAACACACTTGATGTCAAAAAGTCCCCAAAGGCGCCTCAATGCTCAACACACTTGATGTCAAGAAGTCCATGCCTTCATCTGAGTGCTTTGCCTTTTGAATCAACTCTTCCATCTTATCACGTACAGTCAAAATCTTCTTTCTCGTGGCTACATCTAGTGAATCAGTGGGCTTTTCTTCTAGTAGGTTCCCCTGTTCATCATAAACATTCTCCCTGCAAAGGAAAAAAATATTGTTAGTCCTAAGATTTTGGAATTACAATAAGAAATCGATCGACATGCTTTTTTTTAACCTTTTGCACCGTTTCTGCCATCTTTTCATAATGTAGTAGTTGGGAAGCTCATTTTGGTTCTCAATCCTCAACACTTGGATAATATGTCGACATGGAATACCGATTGACTCAAATAACTTGCACGAACAATTGGCAATCATGGTTGTAGTGTCATAGTAGACCTCCCTAACCTTACCAGATCGACCTCTCAGGGTCACATTTTTTACCCCCACACCTTGTGTAATACCCTGAACACAACAATGATCTCTAGCGGCAATAACTTGTAGCTGAAATTTCTCAAACACCTCATATGTGAATACCTCACTACCTTGTTTCTCCATTGTCCATGGCGTAAAATAGTTGTGGGGTGGTATGCATGCTTCTGTTGTCTGCCATTAATTCTTCCTCACGTTGGCATTCTAAAGCTGCGTCGAACCTAAGCCAGAACTCAACAAAAGCAAGCCTACGATGAATGAAACGGTTGAAAAAAGAATTTCTACTTTCTGACCTTGAAGTGGTTTGGAGCATGCCCGCAAGAGATATATCCATAAAGTATGCTGGTATCCATGTATCTCTAATGGTAAACCTCTTAGCTAGCCACTCGTTTCCCTCCAACCCAAAATCTGTAATGATGGAATTCCATTGTGATTCAAACGCATTTGCAGTTTCTGAACCCCAAACACATGAGTTCAACCTCGGCCAAAATTCAGAATCTTCTCTAATCAAAGGTCCAACTTTTTCAGGCACCTTTTCCATTATATGCCACATGCATAACCTATGCATAGTGGCTGGAAGAACTTTTTCAATACCATTCTTGATGCTAGCAGCTTCATCAGTTATGATGAGTCTAGGTGCTACCCCTCCCATTGCTCTTAGGAAGGTCTGAAATAACCAAATGTATGACTCATCCTTCTCATTTGATAAGAATCCAGCACCAAAAAAGACACTTTGTAAGTGATGATTAACCCCTATAAATGGTGCAAATATCATGTTGTACTGATTAGTGGTGTATGTAGAATCAAAGGATATCACATCACCAAAGTGACTATAGTTCTTCCTACTTGTGGCATCCGCCCAGAACACACGCACCAGGTTCCCCTCATCATTCACCTCAAAATCATAGAAAAATGCTGAATTCACTTCCTGCTTTCTAGCTAATTGGGCCACAAACATTTGAGCATCTGCGTCTCTGATTTTATCCCTGAGTCCGCGATAGTAATTTTGCAAGTCCCTCTTTGTGCACCCAACATTCAGAATTCCACCCTCGCTAACTTGCAGGAGCCTGTATGCCTGGGAGGTTCCAATGCTTGCCTTATGACATGTGTATAAAGTATTCTTTGCCCTCTCACGAACTCTACGATTCGATCTGATCAAATGACGCTTATCAGGTGATACAAGACCATGAACATGATGCTCAATCCATGAGTCTATCTTGTAGGTGTTCTCCCCACAAAGTCTAACAAATATATGGGCATCACAACCGCATCGCGTGTCTGTCTGCTTACGTCTTTTCCTCAAGGGGTCATTAGTCTCCTTAATATCTTTTGACTTGAATCCTTCTCTATTACACATGAAACGCTTAGTCCGGACCACCTTATTCTCAATCTTTTTCTGCTGTCCGATACGAACGCCAAAACCTGATTGATGTGCATATGCCTTGTAGAACTTCTCCACGGCCTTGAGTCCTTCAAATGTCATACCCACTTTAGGCTTCAAATGCTCCATCACATTCAGGTGTAAAAGAAGAAGACTGCAATGTCAAGAATAAACCGAAATAAGTACCTTCATGCATAGTTTCAGTATTTTTTGGTGAATGCATGCATAGTTTCAGTTGTTAGTGCAAACTGAACTTACAAAGAGAGGTATGTCTGTGTTCTTTTTGGGCGTACTAAATCCCCCCAGGCTCATATGCATTTGAATGTTGTTGATTGGATCCATACTTCTGCACACGTAACTACACAATTAGCCAATACACTCTGTATACACAAGGACTGAATTTCTCGGTTGTTTTACCTCAAACTTTTGATGCCCACGTGTCTCTGATTGCAAGGAGTACTTGCTACTTCTTCGTCTCTAGTCGCCGCTGCAGCAGACTATTCCAGTTATACAGGAGATAGATCAGATCGGGGAAGTACATCCATGGGGCACTTATTGGTGCTTGTCTGGTTCGTGTTAACATGGGAGTAGAGGAGCACATAAAGGATTGGGATGCTACCTGCATGGGGGCGGCTGTGTGGGTGCCGGTGCACGTCAAGATCAAGTCGATCGAAATCAGAGGTACCTGCAGTTCGACGGCGGCGGCGCACGACGCACACAGAAGTTGGGGTATTGTTGCAAAATTAAGTTGCTGGTTTTAGTCGGAGGGTGGGCGTGTTAGTGTAAAATTACCACAAACTCTGATAATTCGTACGATTAAGATCGTGGGGATGAAAAGGAAGGGGATACACGGACACACAAATAGCTCGGATTCACGAGATATGATGCCTATATATATATATATATATAGCCCGTCTATTCTGCCAATATTGGCAGAATAATTATTCTGCCCACATCCGAACTGCACGCTCAACGCGAGGGCACACTTTCTGAAGCAAAGGTACTGCAATACAAACACTAGTGAACTTCTCGTCGAAAAAAACAGCACGTGGTGTTTTTTCGGTACTGTTTTCGATCCAGTTTTTAAACCGTTTGTCGGAACGAGGCGTGTAATATACCGTTGGAAAGCTATGGATTAGGCGCAACTTCTCCATATAGAATTTCTTCCGAGATTCGTCACGGTTTAAGAGCAGTTTCGAAAATGGTGCGGCGCATGACGAGTGGCAGCAAGCGTATTTTCACGATTTCTTCTAAACCGCTCGTCGGAATTAAGCAAATGATACGCCGTTGGAAAGATATCGTCGAGGCACAAATTTTTCATATATATTACATTTTCTAATTCGTTACGGTTTAATAGCAGTTTCAAATTTACTAAATCGCGGAATTCCGTTTTTTCAATTTTTTTGCAATTTTCGGTACTGTTTTCGCTCCAGTTTTTTAACCGTTTGTCGAAACGAGGCGTGTGATACGCCGTTGGAAAGCTACGGATGAGGCGCAACTTTCATATGTAGAAATGTTTTTGAGATTCCTTACGGTTTTAAATTAATTTTGAAAATGGTGCGGCGGACGACGGGTGGCAGCAGACGTTTTTCCGCGAATTTTTACAAACCGCTGGTGGGAATGATTCAAATGATACGCCGTTGGAAAGATATCGACGAGATGCAACTTTTTCATGTAGAACACCCTCTCTAATTCCTTACTGTTTAAGAGCAGTTTTGAAATTACCGAAATGCGGACACTGTGTTTTTCGCGACACCAAAATCGACGAGTGAACCGCATCGGACAGAAAACCGCACTGCTTCAGACCGAAAACCGCACTGCATCAGATGGGCAAACGAACTGCCTGGTTTCTTTTTTGTGAGACGTAAACTTTCCACACGAAGGAGTGCAATGCGGTTCACATCGGGCGTAAGTTAACCGCAAACACTATCGAGAAGTGAACCACATTACTTTTTTTTTTCGTTTCCTAAACAATTTTCTGTACTTCACACTTGGGAGCAAGTGAACCGCGACACTACCTAAAGTGAACCGCGACACTGTTAAAAGTGAACCGCGACACTATCGAAAGTGAACCGCATGAGTTTTTGTCATCTCCCTAACATTTTTTGCACTTCACATTGGGCGTTAGTGAACCACGGCGCTACTGAGAGTGAACCGCGACACGACCAAAAGTGAACCGCATTATTTGTTTTGTCATCTCCCTAACATTTTTGTCATCTTCTTAGTTTGTTATTATCGCGGTTTGGCTGCACATTTAAACTACAATGAAGTCCTCTGTACACCACTGGGGCATTGTGCACCGCTGCCACTCGTCGCTGTACACCATTTTTTTGTCCTAATGAACTGCAACTACACAGTAAACCACCAAGTTTTCTAACATCCAAATGACACAATGAACTGCATAGTTTTTTTTACATTATCTCCATTGAAATGAGTCACAAACTTTTTTTACCAATGAACTACACTATTTTTAGATTATCTCCACTTTTTATTTTGTTAACCCATCGGGACTACAGAAACGAGGCAGGTGAACTACACATTTTTTCAGGTTATTTCAAGTGTGCCACAATAATTTGCAAATATTGAATTTGGCGATTCACCAAACGGACTGCTTTAAAAAAAATCACGCGTCTGGACTACCTGGACGAGTCTAGCGTACTGCATTGTTCACCTTGGAGGGGAATGAGGGGGTGGTCTCCGGCGAACCGCAATATGCACCTCAAAACAAAAAACACAAACAACAAGTAATAGTGAACTGCACGGCCCGAGCTGCGCGAACCGCAAGCCACTCGCCGGCGAGCTGCAAGTCCTCAACGAAGAAGATTTAGCTGAACGCCCATACTGCAAGGTGGTGTGCCGGCGAACTGCAATGGATGCTGCTGGTGGCTCGCTCGTCGTCCTCCTGGTGTCGTCAACTCACCAAACCCAGTGAACTGCGGAAGGAGCTCGTGTCGAGACGAGGAAGGTAGCAGCGCAGGAGGGGAGTCGCTGACGCATGGGAGTAACTGAACTCGCCATGGAGAGCTGGCGAACCTCATTTTGCCGTCAGTGAACTACAAAATAGAATTGAGCTACCAATAATCAGCAAAAAAAAACACGCGTCGATGATGTGTGGTGGAGCGAACTACACGGAGACAGGCGATTGGACGGGTCAGAGAGGAGCAGGACGACGTGGCTAGGGGCCCTCATCGCCAGTGTGGAGGGGAAGCCGTGGCGGCCACCACATCCGTCGTCCTCCTCGCCAGACACAGCCGTGGGAAGCAGCAGAGGAGATGGCGGAGGCCATGGCCGCCGGATCCGAAGGAGGGGAAGCCGTCGCAGCCACAACACAGGGAGAGCACCTCTGTATGGACGCCGGGGGGGGGGGGCAGGAGGGGCTCGGGCAGATGGGTCACCGTCGGGGTACCTCGGCCTAGCCGTCGGATGGGCAGATGGGCCAGGGGGGAGACGAGCGGAAGTGGAACCAGATCCCGCCGGATCTGGTGGTTGCCTGGCGGGGGGGTGGCCAGAGTTGTTGGCCTTCGGAGGTAGGTGGCTGGGCGGGGGCGCGGTCTGGAGTTGTTGGCCGGCCATGCGGGTGTCGGCGGCAGGGCCCGGGGGTGACGGCGGCAGGGCGGGGTGGATCCGGCCCGCGGAGGAAGGTGGTAGGAGGGTGCGGTGACTGGGTCGGGCGTGGGTGGGGTGGATCGCCGGCGAGGGGAGGAAGGCAGCGGGCGGGGCGGGGCGGGGTGGCTCGCCGGCGAGGGGAGGGAGATGGTGCGGTGGTGGGGGAGGGGGAGAGACGAAGAAGGTGGGTGGGTGGGTGGGTGGACACGAGGTGACTGGGAGTGGGGGTGGCCGACTGGGTTCCGCCGGGGTTGACCTGCTATTCTCTAGGGTGTTGGCAAAATAAGGAGGTTTTGATGGTAGAATAAGGTCTTAAGGGGGTTGGTAGAATAGACCCACCCTATATATATATATATATATATATAATTTTTGGCCTCGTGAAGGAGAAAGTATCACTCAAGTTTGGGGGAGGCTTAAGGACATGATGCTCAAATGCCCCAATCATGAGCTCTCGAGAGATATTATTGTTCATAATTTTTATGCTCGGCTTTCTCATAATGATAGAACAATGCTTGATTCTTCTTCCGCTGGTTCTTTCTCAAAAAGAAGTATTGAATTCAAATGGGACCTTATTGAAAGAATTAAACACAACTCTGAAGACTGGGAAATCGACAAAGGCAATGAGTCAGGTATACATATTGAATTTGATTGTGTTAAGTCTTTTGTACAAACAGATATTTTTCATAAGCTTAGTGCAAAATATGGACTTGATTCTGAGATAGTAGCTACATTCTGTGAATCCTTTGCTGCTCATGTTGATCTCCCTAAGGAGAAGTGCTTTAAATTTCATCCACCCATTAAAGATATTTGTGAAGAACCAATTATTGCTAAAACTGAAACACTTGCTTATACTGCAAATCCTGTTGTGCCTACTACTTACATTGAGAAACCTCCTTTTCCTGTAAGGATTAAAGAACATGCTATGGCTACAACTGTGATTCATAAGAGTAATATTAGAGCACCTAAAACCTCTAAACAAATTAGAGTAGAACCTCCTATTGCAATGGTTAAAGATCTCTTGGTTGATAATATTGATGGGCATGTTATTTATTTCTGGGATGAAGCTGCTAGAATTGCTAAACCTGTTAGAAATGAACGGGATATGTTAGATAAGAATAAGAAAATTGTTGGTATGCTTGTTGTTTCTATTAAGATTGGATATCATTGTTATCATGGTTTATGTGATATGGGTGCTAGTATAAGTGCTATTCCTTTCTCTCTCTATCAAGAAGTCATGCATGAAATTTCACCTGCTGAGATAGAAGAGATTGATGTTACTATTAAGCTTCCAAATAGGGATACCATTTCACCGCTTGGGATTGTTAGAGATATTGAAGTCTTGTGTGGTAAGATTAAATATCCTACTGATTTCTTAGTACTTGGATCACAACAAGATAATTTTTGTCCCACTATATTTGGTAGACCCTTCTTGAATATTGTCAATGCTAAAATCGATTGTGTTAAAGAGAAGGTTAAGGTTAAGTTTGGTGATGTATCTAATGAATTTAATTTCTCTAAGTTCACCAGACAACCTCGTGATAAAGATTTACCTAATAATGATGATATTATTGGTCTTGCTTCTATTGTCGTGCCTCCTACCGATCCTTTAGAGCAATATCTGTTAGATCATGAAACTGATATGCATATGAATGAAAGAAATGAAATAGATGAAATATTCTTTAGACAAGCACCTATCCTTAAGCATAATTTAGATGTTAAATTTTTGAGAGATCCTCCTCCACCTAAGGGTGATCCTATGTTCGAATTAAAGAAACTCCCAGATACTTTGAAATATGCTTATCTTGATGAAAAGAAAATATATCATGTTATTATCAATGCTAACCTTTCAGTGCATGAAGAAAAGAGATTATTGAAAACTTTGAAGAAACATCGTGCTGCAATTGGATATACTCTTGATGATCTTAAAGGCATTAGTCCTACTTTGTGCCAACATAAGATTAATATGGAGCCCGATGCAAACCCGTCGTCGATCATCAATGTCGCTTGAATCCTAAAATGAAGGATGTGGTAAGAACGAAAATATTAAAGATTCTGGAGGCAGGTATAATTTATCCTATGGCTGATAGTAGATGGAGATGTGAAGAGACTAATCTTGTCTTGAATTGGGAGAAGTGCCACTTTATGGTGAATGAAGGTATAGTCCTTGGTCATAAAATTTCTGAAAGATGCATTGAAGTAGACAATGCTAAAGTTGATGCAATTGAGAAAATGCCATGTGCTACTTGTGAGCTGCATTGGGTTTTTCCCTAAAGAGGAAGGGTGAAGCAATATAGTAGCGGATAGTATTTCCCTCAGTGAGAACCAAGGTTATCAAACCAAGCAAATCCTAGTCAAACAACACCTGCACACAAACAGACAAATACTTACACCGAACGTGGGCAAGAGGGTTGTCAATCCCCTTGTACTCGTTATTTGCAAGGATCAAAACTGGTAGTAGTAGAAGTATAAATTGCTAATTAAATAAAAAGTAAATAAATTGTAGAAAGGCAATTAGGGTTTTCTAATATAATAAAAGGTAGACCCCGGGGCCATAGTTTTCGCTAGAGGCTTCTCTCTCGGAAAATAGCATACGGTGGGTAAACGAATTACTGTTAGGCAATTGATAGAAAAGCGCATAGTTATGATGTTATTCATGGCAATGATCATGTATATAGGCATCACGTCCATGACAAGTAGACCGACTCCTGCCTGCATCTACTACTATTACTCCACCAATCGACCGCTATCCAGCATGCATCTATGGTGTTAAGTTCATAACAAACAGAGTAACGCTTTAAGCAAGATGACATGATGTAGACAAAATAAACTCAAGCAATATGAATAAACCTCATCGTTTTATCCTTATTGGCAACAATACAAATACGTGCCTCGCTACCCTTTCTATCACTAGGTGAGGACACCGCAAGATTGAACCCAACACAAAGCACCTCTCCCACTGAAGATAAATCAATCTAGTTGGCCAAACCAAACGGATAGATTGGAGAGAAATACAAAGCTATAATGATGTCTACTACACAAATTTATTCTTGTAGACTCTGTTGCGCCTCCAAGCGCAGAGTTTTGTAGGACAACAACAAATTTCCCTCAAGTGGATGACCTAAGGTTTATCAATCTGTGGGAGGTGTAGGATGAAGATGGTCTCTCTCAAACAACCCTGCAATCAAATACAAGCAATCTCTTGTCTCCCCAACACCAATATAATGGTAAATTGTATAGGTGCACTAGTTCGGCGAAGAGATGGTGATACAAGTGTAGTAAGGATAGTAGATATATGTTTTTGTAATCTAAACAATTAAAAACAGCAAGGTAGCAATTGATAAAAGTGAGCACAAATGTTATTGCAATGCTTGGAAATAAGGCCTAGGGTTCATACTTTCACTAGTGCAATCTCTCAACAGTGCTAACATAATTGAATCATATAACAATCCCTCAACATGCGACAAAGAATCACTCCAAAGTTCCTAGCAAACGGAGAACATAAGAAGAAATTGTTGTAGGTAGCAAAACCACCTCAAAGTTATCCTTTCCGATCAATCTATTGAGCCATCCCTATAAGTGTTACAAACAGCCCTAGAGTTCGTACTAAAATAACACCATATGATACACATCAATCAACTCTAATGTCACCTAGATACTCCAATGTCACCACAAGTATCCGTGAGTCAATTATTCAATATGCATCAAACAATTTCAGATTCATAATATTCAATGCAACACAAAGAACTTCAAAGAGTACCCCAAAGTTTCTATAGGAGAAAGTAGGACGAAAATGTGCATCACCCCCTATGCCTAGATTACCCCAATGTCACCTCGGGAATCCGCAAGTTGATTACCAAAACATACATCAAGTGACTCAATAGAATACCCCATTGTCACCGCGGGTATCCACATGCAAGACATACATCAAGTGTTCTCAAATCCAAAATATTTAACCTGATAACAATGAAACCTCAAAAGGAAAGACTCAATTCATCACAATAAGATAGAGAGGGAAGAACTCCATATGATCCAACTATATTGACAAGCTCGCAACACATCAAGATCGTGCAAAATCAAGAACGAGAGAGAGAGAGATCAAACACATAGCTACTGGTACATACCCTCAGCCCCGAGGATGAACTACTCCCTCCTCGTCATGGAGACCGCCGGGATGTTGAAGATGGCCTCCGGTGATGGTTTCCCCCTCTGGTAGGGTGCCAGAAAAGGCTTCCAGATGAGATCGCTTCGGAACAGAGGCTTGCGGCGGCATGGGAGTTCTAGGTTTCTTTCTGGCGGTTTCTGTATTTATTGGAATTTTTTGCGTTGGTTTCACGTCAGGGGGGCCCATGAGGGACCGACAAGCTCAGGGGGGCGCCCCCCAGGCTTGTGGCTCCCCTGGCGACCCTCTGGTCCACCTCTGGCACTTGGTGGCTCTCTTTTGGTCCATAAAAAATCTCCGTAATTTTTTAGCTCAATCCGAGAACTTTTATTTCCGCACAAAAAACAACACCATGGTAGTTCTGCTGAAAACAACATCAGTCCGGGTTAGTTCCATTCAAATCATATAAAAGTGCACCAAAACCATATAAAATTGTTGTAAACATGGCATGAATACTTCATAAATTATAGATACGTTGGAGACGTATCATATAACAATCATCATAATAAAGTACAACAATGACTCAATTACTTTCAATGAATAATCTGATCATAAACCCACAATTCATCGGATCCCAACAAACACGCCACAAAATAAGATTACATCAGATATAACTCCATGGAGATTGTCGTGGTTTTGTCACGGCATATGCCCCTGTGAAAGGACTTAGTTATGAGGCCATCGCAGGAAGGTGGAAGCTTAACGGGGTTGATCGGGAAGCGAGAGACACGAGATTACCCAGGTTCGCCCCCTCCGATGGAGGTAAAAGCCTACGTCCTGCTTGATTGTTATTGCTTTGGATCTCGATTACAAGGATGCATATTCACTAACCTAGCTCTCGAGAGATTGCAACTTAGTCTTTTGGCCCTAGGTGCTCCCCTTTATATAACAGGTTGAGCCCCTAGGTTTACATTAGAGTCCGGGTCGTATTGCTAACTCGTATCTTATTCTAACTTTACTCATCTTATTCGCCAAGGCAAACATCTCCTGGATGATCCTTCCTTTACGGGCCGGTCCATAGGACGAGCCGGCCACCGCGTCGGGTCTAGCCCCTTAGCCGGCCCATTATTGATCCTCAAGGCCCATCAGTGAAATAACCCACTGAGCCTCATGGCTCTACGGCCGGGTCATCTTCCTGGCGGGTCTCCGCACTGGGAAATATCCCCAACATTAGCCCCCAGTTTGACTTGGATTTATCCATGTTAAACTCCATCCTGAAAAACAAATGTAAAGGAATAATTGTGAAGAGCCTTGATCTCTGAGTCTATCTCCTGAGTCGACATTTTCTGCACCCTTCCAATTTCCATCCCTTGTCTTCAAATATATTTCCCGGGTCAATCATTTTTGCCGGGTCATTTGCTTTCCTCAGACTTAGCACTTTCACACCGCTTCTCTATATGACATCATATCCACTCCCGCAAAATCTAGGCATGACGTCATAGCGCATCTTTGAATGGATTGTGTTGTCTCGTCAGGCGCGAAAATCGAGGAGCTCTTTTAGCAGAAATTTACTGCGTTCCCTTGGGTTCCGCGCCTGCCGCTTGGGGTTCCACCTCGCCTATAAATGGGCCGACGCCCCTCAAGGCTCACTTTTTACTACTCCTTCCTCTTTCTCATCTTCTTCCTCCTCTTGCTCCTGACGCCGCCGCGCCCTTCGAGCTCGACGACCTCGAGGTCAGCCGCAACAGTGACCCCAGCCACCATCGGAGCCCGTCGAGCACGCCGCGGCCATACTTGTGAAGTTTGAAGCCTTCAAACCTCTTCCCGTAGATCTGTAAGTAGCACATTTCATATTTGTAATCTTTGCTACCGCTGTTCTTCGTGAGTTCTTCGGCGTTCTTTACAAAAACGCCACGGTAGATCTAATTTTCTCGTAAACTGCCGTCCGTAGATGTGATGTTGCTTCCACGGTATATTTAATACCTTTTAGATCCTCTGTATAGTTGAAATAGATCCCATTCAATGAGACCTTCACCCACATTATCATGGCTAGGTCTTTTTTATTTTCTTTTTCAAGCATTTTTCAGATCCGTAGTCACTTCATAATCTGAACAGTAGTTGTTTGTGACTCCACCTAACTCAACATGCCTCCCATATGACTTGCTTAAAATTTCAATCGCCTCCATTCATCAATGCCGGCTTGACCTGTTGCCGGCTTGACCTATTACTGGCTTGGCCTGCATAACTCTGTAATAATGCTATGGCATTACCGGCTTAACCGTACCTTTTCACATTTTACAGTCTTGCTTTTTTTGTCATAATGGCTCCAAACAACAAAGCAGTCAACTGGATAAAGTCCAACATGTCCGAGTTAAGACTGCAAAGCTTAGTAGATTCCGGGTTGCTTCCAGCCATGGAGGAGATACATTGGTGAGCACCCGAGGAGGAAATCCATCCACAGCCGGCTCAGAACGAAGTCATTATATTTGGTGATCACCTGGAGAGAGGTTTCCGCCCTCCCGGCTCTAAATTCTTTCGAGATGTCCTTCATTATTTCAACATCAGGCCCCAAGATCTTGGACCGAACTCTGTTCTGAATCTGTGCCAGTTCCAAGTTTTTTGCGAAGTGTATCTTCAAATTGAGCCGTCTGTCAACCTCTTCCAAGAGTTTTTCTACCTCAATCACCAAATAGACCACAAAGGAGGACCAAGACTTGAACTTGGCGGTGTAACTATTCAAAGGAGAAAAAACTCTGCTTTTCCGGAAGTCAAGCTGGCGAGTCATCCTAAAGGATGGGTTAAGTCTTGGTTCTATTGCCAAGATACTTCCCCAGCTCAGCAACATCGATTGCCGGGTTATCGTTTGGACCGGCTTGACGCCTCAACAATCTTCCCCGGCTTTGCCTCCCAAGAAGAAAGAGAGAGACTACGGCCGTTATATCCTAAGATCAACGCCTTGATCACTCATGGCTTAACTGGAGTCGATTTGACCCGGACGTGGGTAAACTGGCGCATTCAACCTCTGGGTCTGAGGGCCAGGCTCATGCACACGTATACAGGCGAGCCGGAAGACGCTTTACGATTCAGCCGGGCTAATCTTTCTGCCAAAGAGCTTATTAAGTCCACTAAGAAGCTTCTCGGCGAGACCAAGGATGCCATTGAGCTCGTGGGGCTAGCTCCCTTTTTTATTGCAACCCGGCACCCGCAGTAAGCCGCCCTTCACTTTTCATCAAACCACCTTGTTTATTTTCCTTCTAAAATACTGGCCTTGTCTTTTTTATCCGGGAAAACACCGAATGGTGGAAAACTGAACCCTGAGTTCCTACTCCTCCCCAAGATGATAATGGAGACGAATCGGAAGATGAAGAAGAGCATGAGGTAGAACTTGACTCCCTTGGTCGTCTTTTTAACCAACTTGCTAATGCCGACTCTCCTCAGGAACAAGCTGAAACCAGTCAAGCCGGCGAGGTCGAGGTAACCCTGATTTCCTCAGACTCAGATTCAACAATTCCTGTCCCAAAGAAGTCCCGGGTTGCAATCCGCAAAGTCTCGTTCTCACATCCAAACGCTCACTTAGACCCATACTTTCTTTTGAAAAAAACTCAGCATGCTGGCACTTCAAAACGGAAGACTCGGAGCAGCGAGGGAGAACTAAGCGGCGGGTTACCAAACGAGCCGCCTGCCCGAAGGGCACGTACTAAAGTATCACACAGCCCTACTGCTTCTCTTCCTCAAGCCGGTCTTTTCAAAGAGCCCCTTCCATGTGATGACTCGGCTTATCTAACCTCCCCTTCATCTGACGAGTCCAGTGCTACTCAGGCGCCAATTTTTAACATCAACCACGGGTATATCTCACTTCTTGCCTTTCAAGCTTATACTTTGTTTTCTCCATTGACTAAATGGTTCTTTACTCTTTGCAGCGCCAAAGCGATCAAGAAGAAACCTGCTGCCGGGTCTTCCAACCCCCTTGTCGGGAACAAAGGCCCTTCTCAGGAGGTAGCAGCAACCAACCCGGAGATTCCAGATGAGCCGGCCATCCATGAAGAACCACCATATCAAGACACATCAGTGAGCCCTGCTCGCACTTCCTCTCCTCCCCTTGTTGAGCAAGAAAAGGAGGATGTGACAGAAGAACAAACCATTGAGAAGGCTCAGGACGAGGTGGTGGTGACTGGTGAAAACCAGAACTCTCTACCAGAAACTACCACCGCCTTGGCAAAAATCCCCGCCAAGGCCGAGTCACCAATTAAAGATAAAGGGAAGGCAGCTCTTCATTTTTACTCATTTGAAGACCAAGACGTCAACTCTCTGCACCAAACTTTTTTGACCCAGCTGTCTGAGAGCCAGGATACTGAAATTGCCATGGTTACTTCTCTTAAGCGGAAGTATGAGGTAATTCCTGCCACCTATCTTTATATATAGATACACATGCAGCCCCCAAGGGCCGGGTCATTATGAAATGATGACCGGGAACTTCTATAAATTTATATTCATGTAGTTCAATAATTGGTATCCCCCAAGAGCCGGCTCAACATCATATGATGGGCCAGGTCTCTGCATGTACTGATGAAATGACGATGCATTAGCCCCCAAGTGCCATGTTGAATTCCTGCATCTTCATGGGTCTTGTTATGTTTAGAAGAGAGCTTGATGGATGTAGGCCCCAAGTGCCGGGTCGACCTCCATGGCGGCTCAGGACTATTATGTATATCCTGTAACTTTGTAAAACTATCATGCAGGACATGCTGAATCAGGCCGAGTCACAAGCGGCCGGCTTCCAAAGGGAATTGAAAAAAGAGAAGAAACTTCGGGAAAAAGCTGAACGCTTATCCTCTGATTTTCACAAGTCCTTGCTCACTGTGACAAAGACTCTAAAGAAAACCGATGCGGCATTTGAAGAGGAGAAGGCCAGCCTGACCAAACGTGCTGAAGAGGTCGAAGCGTAGCTTGAGCCTGTTACTCCAAAATTGGCCACCTTAAAAGGCCATATCACCACCATGTGCAACGCCATCTTTGGTAAGCAGAAAATTTTGCAAGTCTCCAAATATGCTGGCTTAAAATGTTGAGCCGGGTTTCTAATACGTACTGATTTGTGTGTGCAGGCAGAAGGAATCATAACCTTGTGGAACTTCCTCTGGTGAAGTTGAAAGCCATTTATACTTTTCTAGAGCAGCTGTATGTAGGCGGCTCACGCTGTATTATGGCCGTGAAGAACACAAAGGCACCACCTCAACACATCCTGGACATGCTAAATGAGTTATCAGTGGGACCCCAATGGTTCCAGGAATGGAAAAAGGCGGCTTGTCGTCACGGAGCTCTAACAACCCTTGCACGTGCCAAGGCGTATGCACCAGAATTGGATCCGGCTCAACTGGTGGAGGGGTATCCTGAATTCAACACTGATGACCAGCCATTCACCAAGAAGGATTTTCTGCGGTGTGTGAAAGGTACCCGGGTTGTTGCAACGGCAATGACGGAAGAAATAGACCTCACCAAGTATCAAGCTAGCTATTCTGAAGCCGGCGTGTGCATTGAGCCGCCCAACCCGAAGCCTACGAATCTGACACGCCCTCGTAAGCAAACTTTCACTCCTGACGTCGACCCTTCAACTGTGATAACGGCCGACTCAGTGTTTGAAGCTTTGCGATCCATCCAGTGGCTGGAGGACGACCCCCAGACCGCAGGAGCAGAAGATATGGCGCCCGACGACCAGGTAGCATCAGCGCGGACTTGATCCAACATCCAGTATCAGAACGTCAACCTGGCGTTTCGTACTGCCGGCTTGTAGCCGCAAAACTTTATGATATTTGGCCCTGCGATGGCGTCTGTAATAGCTTTAGGCATGAAAACTTCTTCTGCTGGTGCTAGTGCCATCGTGCAGTTATTCCTGTGTTTTGTAAAACCTTTGGTACTTGCAGGTTAATGTCAATCTTTTGCTGCCTGGAAAATCAAATATCAATCTTGTGTTTGAATGGCATGATAGATAACCCAGCTTTTAGAGCCAATCCGGCGATACTGATCGCTATATGATATGCCATTGATGACGCCTGGGCCAATATCTGAGACCCGGCTATGCTGGCGATTTTAACTCAAAACACTAGCGGCGCTGAGTGTTATGACAGAAAGCTTGGTTGTAGGGCAACCCGGCAAATCATGTTGCCGATTTGACAAACAAGAAAAAACCTAGTGCAAAAATTTATGCAGTATATGGATGTATGCATGCATGCAAAAGATAAAAACAATGCAGATATACAAAAGTAAAAACCGGCTTTCGAGGCACGACATAAAGACCGGCTTTCGAGGCTCGAGTCTGATTCACTTCCGTGAAGCAGGCTTTTTGGCCTCTTTTGGTTTGTCCTAGCTTTCTGAAAGCCGGCTCTCACGTGACTTAACCAGTGTTTTAACTTTGATGAGTTCAGGGTCACCTCTGTGATTGACTCATCAGGAGTACATTGGGTCACCTTTTCGGAGTAGCATCTTGCTAACAGGCAGGTTTAACCAAGTAAATTGTGGCATTTTGCCGGGTTAAGAGGGATGTTAATAGCTAAACTTGATGAGTTGGAAGCCCCCAAGTAACCAATGATCAAAGAACAACACACAATTTTGAGGCGAAACAACAAACTCTCTTATACAGAGATGCCGGCTTTATTTCATTGATCATAATATTTATATACATGATAAAGGTATGTACAAAGATACTACCAAGTCTGTGACTTAGGTATAGTATGGCCGGAGATGTGCAATATTCCAGGGTCGGCTACCCTCCTCCTCAGAGGTACGTGACTTATTTGCTTCACGTATGTCAACAAGGTAATATGACCCATCATTGAGATTCTTGCTGATGATGAAGGGTCCTTCCCAAGGAGGCGAAAGCTTATGCATGCCTATCTGGTCTTGTATCAGACGGAGCACTAAGTCACCCTCCTGAAAGGTACAGCTTCGAACTCTACGGCTATGATAGCGACGTAGGTCTTGTTGATAGCTGGCAGATCTGGATGCGGCAAGTTCACGTTCTTCTTCCAGAGCATCGAGAGCGTCCTGGCGAGCTTGTTTATTATCAGCCTCCACATAAGCTGTGATTCGGGGAGAGTCATGGCGAATATCACTTGGAAGTACAGCTTCTGCACCATAGACTAGGAAAAACGGCGTATAGCCTGTCGACCTGTTGGGAGTAGCCCGTATGCTCCAAAGTACTGCAGGTAACTCTTCTTCCCAGCAACCAGGCGTGCGTTGTAGATGCACCATGAGCCTAGGTTTTATTCCACGCAACAATTCTTGATTAGCTCGTTCCGCCTGTCCATTGGACTGAGGATGTGCAATGGATGTTAAGTCCAGTCTGATGTGCTCCTACTGACAGAACTGCTTCATGACTCCTTTGGAGAGATTGGTGCCATTGTCCGTAATGATGCTATGTGGATAGCCAAAATGATAGATCAGCTTTTTGAGGAATTTGACAGCCGTAGCAGCATCACAACGGCCGACTGGCTCTGCTTCAACCCACTTTGTGAATTTGTCAACTGCAACCAATAAGTGAGTATGTTTATTCTTGGATCTTTTGAAAGGTCCGACCATATCAAGCCCAAGACTGCAAAGGGCCAGGTTATTGGAATCATCCTCAACTCTTGAGCCGGCACATGTGCTTGACGAGCAAATTTCTGACAACCATCACACTTGCGAACAATATCCTCTGCATCTGCGTGAGCTGTGAGCCAATAAAAACCATGCCGAAAAGCTTTCACGACCAATGATCTTGAGCCGGCATGATGTCCACAATCGCTGGAGTGGATTTCATTGAGAATTGCACGGCCCTCGTCAGGAGAAACACAACGTTGAAAAACACCTGTGACGCTTCATCTATGTAACTCGCCATTGACTATGGTCATGGACTTGGACCTCCTGATGATCTGCTGGGCGAGGATTTCCTCTGCAGGGAGCTCGCCACAGCTTAAATATGCCAGGTAAGGTATTGTCCAATCTGGTATAGCATGAATAGCGGCCACCAATGCACTCTGGATCGGGAATAGCAAGGTCCTCTTCCGTTGGTAATTTGACTGACGGGTTGTGTAGAACATCAAGGAAAACATTGGGCGAAACAGGCTTCCGCTGAGACCCCAAACAAGACAATGCATCTGCTACCTCGTTGAGCCGGCGATCAATATGATCAACCTGATATCCCTTAAAATTTTCCTCTCTCATAATAATTACATGTAGGATCATATTCAAATTCAACAATATAGCTATCATATAAAATTTTCACTTCATGATCCACATGCTTAAAAGTCTTATAATCTTCCAAGACAGTGGGATTAACATCAACTAAAGTCATGACCTCTCCAAACCCACTTTTATCAAAAAAATTCACAAGATTGATAATTCTCCAAAGTGGTGGGATCATTATTACCTAAAGTTGACACTCTTCCAAACCCACTTTCAATATTATTGCAAACACTATTATCAATAACATATTCATCATGAGGCTTAAATAAATTTTCAAGATCATAAGAAGCATTATCACCCCAATCATGATCATTGCAATAAGTAGTGGACATAACAAAATTTTCATCCCCAAGCTCATAGTTTTGCATATTATTAGCATAATTGACATTCATAGAATTTATAATAACATCATTGCAATCATGCTTTTCTTTCAAGGAGCTATCAAGTATGGGTGCTATAGCAATAATTTCATTTTTAACATAAGGAACTATAGCAAATTCAACTCTATAAGCATCATTAATATTGGCATCATGGCCATAAGAATAGCAAGCATCACATTCATCAACAGGGGATATTTTAATCGAATCAACGGAATCATAATTATCTATGGATTCATGCATATCATTATTTTCTTCCAAAGTAACAGACATTCTCTCAATAAATTCATTAACATAGGCATTAGGAGCATAGTTTTCATAGCAATATTTAAGTATGTCAAAATTTTCAGATTTGTAGAGAGTAATATCATACTTTTCAATCAAAGAAGCTACTTCATAAGCACCCTTAAAAGCAACAAATTCTTCAATTTGTTCGATATCATAGTAACTACAAACACCCTTGGCATAAGAAGATAAGATTTCATTATCATTAAACTCACATAGGTAGGGAAGATGTTTTTTAGGGTTCATAGAGCAACAAGTAAAATCATAAATTTCACATAGATTCCAAGCATAGCATAGCAAACAATTTATTTGATGCCACAAGAGTCTCCCTTTTTCAGACAAACGGTGATGCACTAAATGAGCATGCTCCTCTAAAGATTTTCCCTTAACTAAACTAGTTGGGGTTTCAGCACGAGCACAAATGGATCGAAGATGATCCAAGTAGAAAACTTTAAGTGGATCCATAGTATCTTATATTTTTTATTTTACTTTCTGTTCTTGTGTGTTCGACATGAAGGCAATAAAAGTAAGCAAGCAAGTAAAAATATTTTTGTGTTTTTGCGATAAAAAAATTTAGAAGTGGGGGAGATGAAAATGAGAGGCAAAGGCAAGAAAAATAAATGCAACGAGATGAAAGTTTTATGCGTAGGTACTTGATAGATGTTGATGATGTCTCCCCGGCAATGGCGCCAGAAATTCTTCCTGCTACTTGTGATCTGCGTTGGTTTTCCCCGAAGAGGAAGGGATGATGCAGTACAGTAGAGATAAGTATTTCCCTCAATTATGAAACCAAGGTTATCAATCCAGTAGGAGAATCAAGTAACACCTCGTTAACAGTACCTGCACACAAAATAACAAATCCTTGCACCCAACGCAAACAAGTGGTTGTCAATCCCTTGGCGGTTAATTGCAAGATTAAATTGTATGGTGATAGACAGATAGATTGAACAAAAATACAAAATAAAATAAATAAAGTAAAATTGCAGCAAGGTATTTTTAGGATTTTTAATATATGATAGAAGTAGACCCGGGAGCCATAATTTTCACTAGAGGCTTCTCCCATGAAAATAGCATACGGTGGGTGAACAAATTACTGTTGGGCAATTGATAGAAAAGCAAATAATCATGACGATATCCAAGGCAATGATCATGTATATAGGCATCACGTCCGAGACAAGTAGACCGACTCCTGCCTGCATCTACTACTATTACTCCACACATCGACCGCTATCCAGCATGCATCTAGTGTATTAAGTCCATAAAGAACTATCAGAGCCGACCCTCGCAATTACACGGATGTTTGCGGACAGGTGGGCGGTCATGTTGTTCATGACATTTGTGACCCGTCGTGGCACACGGCATGGCACATGTACCGGACTGGATGCACAGACGTATGTGCCAAGAGGGAACGTTCTTGTGACCCGAGGAGGACGTCGGTTCCTCTGAGTGGGGTTGTATGTGATAGCCTGGCTTATTAGGGATGATAGACTACTCATATCAATAAGGAATTCCTTCTTTTTCGGGAGCCATTCGGAAAGAACTCCAAAGTTAAGCGTGCTCAGCTTGGAGTAATTTCAGGATGGGTGACCGACTGGGAAGTTAGTCCCGGGTGCGCACGAGTGAGGACAAAGTGCGCAGGAAAGACTAGTATTGATCTGTGGGGCCAGTCTAGATCCCGCCAGGAGTAACGACCACCGGCGGATGTGTCCGGGGCGTTACAAGAACGGAGTAACGCCTTAAGCAAGATGACATGATGTAGACAAAGTAAACTCACGCATGAATAAACCCCATCTTTTTACCCTTAATAGTAATGATACTTACATGTCATGTCTCTTTCTGTCAATGGGATTGAGCACCGCAAGATCGAACCCATTACAAAGCACCTCTCCCATTGCAAGATAAATCAATCTAGTTGGCCAAACCAAATCAATAGATTGGAGAGAAATATGAAGCTATAATAATCATGCATAAAAGAATTCAGAGAAAACTCAAATAATATTCATGGATAATCTGATCATAAACTCACAATTCATCGGATCCCAACAAACACACCGCAAAAAGTGATTACATCGGATAGAACTCCAAGAACATCGAGGAGAACATTGTATTGAAGATCAAAAAGAGAGAAGAAGCCATCTAGCTACTAACTATGGACCCGAAGGTCTGTGGTAAACTACTCACGCATCATCGGAAGGGCAGCAAGGTTGATGGAGAGCCACTCCGTGATCGATTCCCCCTCCGGCGGAGTACCGGAAAAGGCCTCCAGATGGGATCTCTCGAGAACAGAAACTTGCGGCGGCGGAAAAAGTATTTCGTGGACTCCTCTGTTGGTTTCCCAATTTTAAAGAATTTATAGAGGTGGAATTAGGTCAAAAGGGGCATAGGTGGGCCCACGAGGCACCAGGGCGCGCCCTGGTGGCTCGTGGCCACCTCCTCTGGCTTCTGGCCTCCTCCCAAAGCTTCTAGTGTCTCTTATGTCTAGAAAAAAATCTCCGAAAAGTTTCGTGGCATTTGGACTTCGTTTGGTACTGATATTCTGGAAAACTAAAAACAGACAAAAAACAACAACTGGCACTGGGCACTAAGTTAATAGGTTAGTCCCAAAAAATGATATATAATTGTTGTAAATGTATATAAAAACATCCAAGATTGATACTATAATAGCATGGAACAATCAAAAATTATAGATACGTTGGAGACGTATCATCCTAATGCAGTAAAAGAGAGCAAGAGCGAGAGAGTGGGATTGTATCGGAATGCTCAAGGGGGTTTGCTTGCCTGGCACTTCTGAAGATAGTACTGCTCTTCATCAGTGTCAACGATCACAACGTTGTAACTGTCTTCTACCGAGAAGGAACAAACACCGGCAAACAGGAAAAGGAGACACATTCAATGCAATGCACATCCAAATGAATGACATGTCATGTTAAGGTGCTGAATTAACCTAATGTAATATTTAGCCAAGTTAATTGAAGTGAAATTCAAGCAAGATCAAATTCCAACTCCAAATGATATTTCATAAATTGCCCTAATCATGAATTGTCCTAGTTCGGCTCCGATGGTTTTAGGCCCTAGGGAGCTCGGCAGGAGCTGCAGGTGGTGGCGTTGGCCTTCTGGGGGCTATTGAACACGCGTAGGTTCTCGGACCCGAGCTACGGCTGCTGTTGCCACGGCGGCGAGCTTGGCTCGATGGCCAGAGGGCGTGCGCGAGCAGGGGGGAAGGGGGAAATGAGGTGGGGCTCACAGAGATCTCACAGAAACGCTCAGAGTGCTCGTGGAGGTCCTGTACGCGGCGAATCGATGGCGGCGGTGGTCGGCTCCCGAGGAAGAAGACGACGGTGATGACAGCATTCGGGGGCGTCCGGCGACGCGTGGCTTGTCGTAGAGGAAGAAGGGGTCGCTGCGGTTCTTCTTAATACGGTCAGGGAGCGCGGGGACGGCGGTGGCTGCGGCTACGACGGCGGCACGGCCATGGCAGGCTCGGCCATGGTGGGGAACGGGTGAGGGAGAGAGGGAGAGTGATCGGAGGGGGTGGGATCGATCCGGACGGCTTTGGGCGTCCCTATCGCTTCGGCGTCGAGGCAGGCAGGCAGCTGGGACGTGGCGGCCTTGGCGCGGCAGTGCGCTGTCTCGCCTGTGCCTACTGGCAGAGGTTGAAGACGACTGGCACGAGGAGGAGGTGGGCTGGGCCGAAACATCTGGGCCAGGTAAGTCTTCTATTTCTTTTAATTCTGTTTTCTTTTTATTATTTCTTTGCCACTGTTTTAAATTCAAAATGAATTCAAAACTCATGCCAAATCTTCTGAAATATTTTATGTTGCAAATATGGACCTAGCCAGAAGCACATAATTTATTTCAGAGCCTTTTGAAGTTATATTCTATAATGTAAGAATATAATATCAAATTCAAATACCATATGATTTAAATTCAGTGCCCAAAATAGTCCTTAAAAATGTTCATAAATTTTGGTTTGATATATAGTTCTTGCCAAAATTCTCAGAACTATTTTGAAGGGCATTTTGGATTCATTGAATGCATTTTCAGGGTTCTTTACCCTTTATTTAAATTTGGAGGCTTCAAATTTCCCCAATTCAAAATTCACTAGAATTAAATATGATGCATGAATACTTCTAATGCAACTAATTACAAGCAATTACTCTAGGGTTGTGACACAGTATCTCCTATCCGATCTGCTCCTGAGGAGGGTGAAGT
This sequence comes from Elymus sibiricus, assembly GCA_039707655.1. NCBI lineage: Eukaryota > Viridiplantae > Streptophyta > Magnoliopsida > Poales > Poaceae > Elymus > Elymus sibiricus. The sequence goes on from CM077670.1 coordinate 136,590,437, forward strand.
TGTTCGCTCTGAAGCAAATGCACCTACACCTGATGCCACCATTCCTTCGGCACCCATGGTCATCGAGCAACAACAGCAGCAGCTTCCCGAGCAAAGTGTTGTTCCTCCTCCTATGCATGAATCAGTCTCGGTGTTCCCTGATACATCTCCAACGTATCTATAATTTTTGATTGTTCCATGCTATTATAGTATCAATCTTGGATGTTTTATATGCAATTATATGCTATTTCATATCATTTTTTGGGACTAACCTATTAACCTAGTGCCCAGTGACAGTTGCTGTTTTCTGCTTGTTTTTGGTTTTTCAGGAAATCAGTACTAAATGAAGTCCAAACGCTACAAAAATTTTGACAATTTTTTTCTGGACAAGAGAGACGCTAGAAGCTTCGGGAGGAGGCCAGAAGCCTTACGAGGAAGCCATAAGGCAACCCCACGGCCCCCAGGGGGGGGGGGTGCCAAGATGCCTTGTGGGCTCCTCGTGGCTCCTTTTGACCTAATTCTACTTCTATAAATTCTCAAATATTGGGAAACCAACAGAGAGCCCCACGAAATAACTTTTCCACTGCTGCAAGCTTCTGTTCTTCCGCAATCCCATCTGGAGGCCTTTTTCGGTACTTTGCCGAAGGGGGAATCGATCACGGAGGGCTTCTACATCAACCTTGCTGCCCCTCCGATGATGTGTGAGTAGTTTACCACAGACCTATGGGTCCATAGCTAGTAGCTAGATGGCTTCTTCTCTCTCTTTGATCTTCAATAAATGTTCTCCTCGATTTCCTTGGACTTCTATTCGATGTAATCTTCTTTTGCGGTGTGTTTGTTGGGATCCGATGAATTGTGGGTTTATGATCAGATTATTCATGAGAAATATTTGAGTCTTTTCTGAATTCTTTTATGCATGATTATTATAGCTTTGTATTTCTCTCTGATCTATCCGTTTGGTTTGGCCAACTAGATTGATTTATCTTCAGTGGGAGAGGTGCTTTGTAATGGGTTCAATCTTGCGGTGTTTCTATATCCTAGTGACAGAAAGGGACAAGACACGTATTTGTATTGTTGCCATTAAGGGTAAAACGACGGGGTTTATTCATATTGATTGGGTTTACTTTGTCTACATCATGTCATCTTGCTTAAGGCGTTACTCCGTTTTCATTAACTTAATACCCTAGATGCATGCTGGATAGCGATCCATGGGTGGAGTAATAGTAGTAGATGCAAGCAGGAGTCGGTCTACTTGTCTTGGACGTGATGCCTATATACATGATCATTTCCATGAATCTGTCATAATTATGCGCTTTTCTATCAATTGCCCAACAGTAATTTGTTTACCCACCGTATGCTATTCGTTCAAGAGAGAAGTTTCTAGTGAAAACTATGGCCCTCGGGTCTACTTTAATCATATAAAGAGAAAACTAAAAATACCTTGCTGCAATTTATTTACTTTTATTTTCTTTTGCAATTTATCTATCTACCACTACAAGATTTAATCCTTGCAAATAACGAGTTCAAGGGGATTGACAACCCTCTTTCCCGCGTTGGGTGCAAGTATTTGCTTTTGTGTGTGCGGGTGTTGCTCACGAGGTTTTGCGTGGTTCTCCTACAGGATTGATAGCTTGGTTTTCACTGAGGGAAATACTTATCTCTACTGTGTTGCATCACCCCTCCTCTTCTGGGAAAATCCCAACGCAGTTTACAAGTAGCAGGAATAATTTTTGGCGCCGTTGCCGGGGAGACATCATCAAAACCTATCAAGTACCTTCGCATAAACTATCAATTACTTGCTCTTCTTTTTATTTGCCTTTTTATTTGCATTTGCCTCTCGTTTTCATCTCCCCCACTTCTCATAAAGAAATACAAAACACAAAAATATTTTATTTGCTTGTTTGCTCGTTTGCTTGCTATAATTGTGTGACTCAATGAAAATAAAAATATAGTCCTATGGATCCTCATCCACTTGCTAATCTTTTCAAACAATCCAATTATGAGGAACCAATTGCTAGTGAGTTGAGTGTACTTGATTATCTTTATGAAGTTTTGTTTGAAAATCGTGAATCTGAAAATTGTGATGAAGTGCTAAAAGAAGAAGTTTATAAAGTGATTCATGATAGCTCCTTGAATGAAAAGCATGATTGCAATGATGTTATTATAAATTCTATTAATTTCAATTATGCTAATACTATGCAAAGCTACAAGCTTGGGGATGATAATTTTGTCATGTCCACTACTTATGGCAATGATCATGATTGGGGTGATAATGCTTCTTATGATCTTGAAAATTTATTTAAGCCTCATGATGAATATGTCATTGATAATAATGTTTGTAATAATATTGAAAGTGGGTTTGGAAGAGTGTAAACTTTAGGTAAAATAATCCCACATATTTGGAGAATGTTCAATCTTATGAAATTTTCGATAAAAGTGGGTTTGGAGAGGTCATGACTTTAGTTGATGTTAATCCCACTATCTTGGAAGATTATAAAACTTTTATGCATAGGGATCATGATGAGAATATTTTATATGATCGCTATATTGTTGAATTTGATTATGATCCTATATGCAATTATTATGAGAGAGGTAAATATGGTTATAGAAGTTTTCATGTTATTAAATTACCTCTCTTTGTGTTGAAAATTTTGATGCTTTATTCTCCCTATTTGCATATGCTAGATATTGCTTGTCTTGATAATTTGTTTTCCTATAAAATACCTATGCATAGGAAGTATGTTAGACTTAAATGTATTTGTCACATGTTTTATGATGCTCTCTTTGTGCTTCAATTCTTGTCTCTGACGTGAGCATCATTGAAACCTCAAAACCTATCTTAATGGCTATAAAGGAAGAGCTTGTTGGGAGGCAACCCAATATGTATCTTAAAGTTTTGCTTTTATTTTCTGTTTTGTGTGTTCACACAATTATAGCTACTGTTATGATTGTGTTTTTATCTTTTAATTTGTGTTTGTGCCAAGTAATGCCTTTAGGATGATTTGGATGATAGTATAATTGATGTTGTTTGGAAAACGGAAAGTTTTGCGCCCAGTTCTGGATTTTTGGTTCTGTACTGGAATGTCAGAAAAATCAGAAATTTTTACATAGTATTGGCATATGAATTGTTTATGTGTTTCTAATTTTTCAGAAATTTTGGAGTTACAGAAGTAAAGCTTTTAAATACATCTTTACAGATTGTTCTATTTTTGACAAATTCTGTTTTCTATTGTATAGTTCACTTATTTAAATGATGCTATGGATTATATTGGGGGGTATAAGTCATGGAGAAGTTAGAGTACAGTAGCATTATGCAAGAATTAAATATGAATCAATTTATAACAGTACCTAAAGTTTAAGATTTGTTTGTTTTATTAACGGATCTCACGAGGTTTCTGTTGAGTTTTGTGTGCTGAAGTTTTCAAGTTTTGGGTGAGGTCACGATGGATGAAGGAATAAGGAGTGGCAAGACCCTAAGCTTGGGGATGCCCAAGGCACCCCAAGGTAATATTCAAGGAAGACCCAAGCGTCTAAGTTTGGGGATGCCCCGGATGGCATCCCCTCTTTCGTCTACAATCTATCGGTATATCACTTGGAGCTATATTTTTATTCATCACATGATATGTGTTTTACTTGGAGCGTCTTGTGCCATAGTTTTATTTTCTTTATTTGCTTTTTAGTTTGCCACAATCATCTTTTGAAACACACCTTTTTGAGAGGGACACACATTTATCGTGATTTGTTAGAATACTCTATGTGCTTCACTTACATCTTTTGAGCTAGGCAGTTGCTCTAGTGCTTCACTTATATCTTTTAGAGCACGGTGGTGGTTATATTTTAAAGAAATAGTTGCACTCTCATGCTTCACTTAAATCTTTTTGAGAGTCTAATAAATAGTAATGGCAATTTGCACATGTTCAAAAAATGGTCCTGATATGATAAGGTATTCAAGGGGGATATAATAAAAACTTTCATGTAGATCACTAAATATGAAGTGTATGGTTAATTTTATTAATGTCATAATATGAAAGGATATAGGTTCATGATCATTGGTTAGTAGAAATATCGGTATTAAAGTTTGTTATTAACTACTCATCTAAGTATTGGTCGTGGCATGGTGAGGAAGTTCGAGCATTTATAGGTCTGAAATGAAATCCTTGAGTGCTGTTACGATCGGGGGCGCGCGATGGTTAACTCCTACCAACCTCCCTCCTAGGGGCATGCGGTTAGTACTTTGCTTCGAGGGCTAATAGGCTTTCACAATAAGTATGTGAGTTCTTTATGACTAATGTGAGTCCATGGATTATACGCACTCCTATCTTTCCACAATTTGCTAGCCTCTTCGGTACCGTGCCTTGCCCTTTCTCACCTTGAGAGTTGGTGCAAACTTTGCCGGTGCATCCAAACCCCGTGATATGATATGCTCTTTCACACATAAGCCTCCTTTTACCTTCCTCAAAATAGTCACCATACCTACCTATTATGGCATTTCCATAGCCATTCCAAGATATATTGCCATGCAACTTCCACCGTTCCGTTTATATGACACACATCATCATTGTCATATTACTTTACATGATCATATAGCTGACATAGTATTTGTGGCTTAGCCACCATTCACCATTTTTTATACATGTTACGCTAGATCATTGCACATCCTGGTACACTGCCAGAGGCATTCATATAGAGTCATATTGTTCTAGTATCGAGTTGTAATATTGAGTTGTAAGTAAATAAAGTGTGGTGATCATCATTATTAGAGCATTGTCCCAGTGAGGAAAGGATGATGGAGACTGTGATTCCCCCACAAGTCGGGATGGGACTCCGGACGAAAAAAAGAGGCCAGCAAAAAAATGAGAGAAAAAGAGAGAAGGGGCAATGTTACTATCCTTTTCCACACTTGTGCTTCAGAGTAGCACCATGTTTTTCATATAGAGAGTTTCCTGAGTTGTCACTTTCATATACTAGTGGGAATTTTTCTTTATAGAACTTGGCTTGTATATTCCGATGATGGGCTTCCTCAAATGCCCGAGGTCTTCATGAGCAAGCAAGTTGGATGCACACCCACTTAGTTTTCAGTTTGAGCTTTCATACACTTATAGCTCTTAGTGCATCTGTTGCATGACAATCCCTACTCCTCGGATTGATATCGATTGATGGGCATCTCCATAGCCTATTGATCCGCCGAGTTGATGCGAGACTTTCTTCTTCTCCTTTAACCATTATTGATCCCTATCACTGCATTCTATTCCACCTAGTGCTATGTCCATGGCTCACGCTCATGTGTTGCGTGGGAGTTGAAAATGTTGAAGCGCGTTAGAAGTACGATCCAATTGCATGGTTTAACACCGGGGTGCTCATGATTTATATATTTGCGGTGAAGATAGAGTCATGCCATTGCTAATATGAGAAAGTGAGTACGGATAACACTCGTTAAGGATCGTATATTTTGAAAGTTTAATGATTATGCTTCTTATGTTCATGGATATTATTATGTTGATATTGTTAATTCATCGCTTCACAATATTTATGCCGTAAAAGATATTACATGATAGACATGTTAGGTAGCATTCCACATCAAATTTTTTGTTTTTATCATTTACCTACTCGAGGACGAGTAGGAATTAAGCTTGGGGATGCTGATACGTCTCCAACGTATCTATAATTTTTGATTGTCCCATGCTATTATAGTATCAATCTTGGATGCTTTATATGCAATTATATGCTATTTTATATCATTTTTTGGGACTAACCTATTAACCTAGCGCCCAGTGCCAGTTGCTGTTTTCTGCTTGTTTTTGGTTTTTCAGGAAATCAGTACCAAACGAAGTCCAAACACTATGAAACTTTTTGACGATTTTTTTCTGGACAGGAGAGACCCTAGATGTTTCGGGAGGAGGCCAGAAGCCTCATGAGGAAGCCACAAGGCAATCCTACGCGCCCCGGGGGGGCGCGCCAAGATGCCTTGTGGGCCGCTCGTGGCTCCTTCTGACCTAATTCCGCTTCTATAAATTCTCAAATATTGGGAAACCACTAGAGAGCCCCACGAAATAACTTTTCCGCCGCCGCAAGCTTCTGTTCTTCCGCGATCCCATCTGGAGGCCTTTTCCGGTACTCTGCCGGAGGGGGAATCGATCACGGAGGACTTCTACATCGACCTTGCTGCCCCTCCGATGATGTGTGAGTAGTTTACCACAGACCTACGGGTCCATAGCTAGTAGCTAGATGGCTTCTTCTCTCTCTTTGATCTTCAATACAATGTTCTCCTCGATCTCCTTGGAGTTCTATTCGATGTAATCTTCTTTTGCGGTGTGTTTGTTGGGATCCGATGAATTGTGGGTTTATGATCAGATTATTCATGAGAAATATTTGAGTCTTTTCTAAATTCTTTTATGCATGATTATTATAGCTTTGTATTTCTCTCCGATCTATTCGTTTGGTTTGGCCAACTAGATTGATTTATCTTCAGTGGGAGAGGTGCTTTGTAATGGGTTCAATCTTGCGGTGTTCTATATCTCAGTGACAGAAAGGGACAAGACACGTATTTGTATTGTTGCCATTAAGGGTAAAATGATGGGGTTTATTCATATTGATGGGGTTTACTTTGTCTACATCATGCCATCTTGCTTAAGGTGTTACTCCGTTTTCATTAACTTAATACCCTAGATGCATGCTGGATAGCGGCCGATGGGTGGAGTAATAGTAGTAAATGTAGGCAGGAGTCGGTCTACTTGTCTCGGATGTGATGCCTATATACATGATCATTGCCATGAATCCGTCATAATTATGCGCTTTTCTATCAATTTCCCAACAGTAATTTGTTTAGCCACCGTATGCTATTCGTTCGAGAGAGAAGCCTCTAGTGAAAACTATGGCCCTCGGGTCTACTTTAATCATATAAAGAGAAAACTAAAAATACCTTGCTGCAATTTATTTACTTTTATTTTATTTTGCAATTTATCTATCTACCACTACAAGATTTAATCCTTGCAAATAACGAGTTCAAGGAGATTGAGAACCCTCTTGCCCGCGTTGGGTGCAAGTATTTGCTTTTGTGTGTGCAAGTGCTGCTCACGAGGTTTTGCGTGGTTCTCCTACTGGATTGATACCTTGGTTCTCACTAAGGGAAATATTTATCTCTACTGTGCTGCATCATCCCTCCTCTTTGGGGAAAATCCCAACGCAGTTTACAAGTAGCATTGCCCGAAGCTCAACCTACTGTCAACACAGCTCCTCCTTCTGTGGCTTCTGCTCCATCTATGCTTCAACTGACTGTGGATTCAACTGTAAGGAATGCTAATGCTGGTCCCTCTAAACGACGCTCTATTTCGGGTCGTCATCCTGATTATGTTGTCTATGGTGATGAATTCATTTCGCCTGAGGAAGAACTCAAGTATCCTTTCCCTCGTGAAGAGCTGCCCATTTTCTCTGCGGGTGCTGGTGCTAAAGGCCCCTTGTTCAACATGCATTCACTTCCAAAGTTCTTTCAGGAAAGTCCCTATGATGGTCCTTGCACTTCTGATTCCCCTCGTTTCTGGACTAAGGAACAGGCTATCTACTACGCCTGCGTGCTCTATGACAGCCGGAAGATTTTCCCTCATGAATTTCCTGATATCTCTGCAATGAGAAATAGTGGCTGTTTCAATCAATTGCTTCAAGACTTGGATGATTTCTGCCTCACCAAGGTGTTTGAATTCGAGCATCCTTGGAACCAAGAAATTATTCTTCAGTTCTATGCCACATTGTATATCTCTGGTGATGAGAATGACAGCTCAAAATGGATCTTTGAATGGATGACAGAAGGAAAACGAATCAAGTGCACTTCCAAGGATTTTACCTCCCACTTTCATTTTCCTCGCTTTGAGCATGGAACCACTAAAATACGGATGCACAACATTGATGTCATATCTGATAAAGATTTCGAGTGCACCATGGACAAAGAAAAGATTCATGACTACTCCCATTCCTGAACACTTAACATTCGAGAACCAGACTCTGTACCATCTGCTTACCTACACCATTTGTCCTCTAGCTTGTATGAATGCGGATAAGTCAATATCGGATATCCTTCGCAACACTATTTATGTTATCTCCGAAAGGTATAACTTCGATGTTGAGGATCTATTTCTTCGAATTCTCAAGGACGCTGCACAATTTCCATTCTGCGTCAAAGTATATGCTCCTTGGATTCAGAAAGTTATCGATCATGCTATGAGAACTGTGTATCTTGCAAAGGCTAGCCACAAAAGCTTCATTCCTCCTGTCAGAGACACAATAAAGGTTATGGAAGAATTTTCTCTAGGAAAACCATCGCACTCTGCTGATGATTATCACAATCACTTTGATGGTCCTCGGCTGCCTCAGCGTGTGCGCATGCCCACTTCTCAGCCACCGTCTCAACTCGAAGTTAGTATGCGTACTCAACAGCTTCTGCTACAACATATTGCTAATGATCGTCAAGAGAAAGAACATCTGGCGAATGAAATGAATCTTATCAATAATCATACCAGGATGGTACATTTGATCGCCAATGAGAATAAGAAATGTCTCTGGAAACTAGTTCGCAAGTTCTTCACGGAAAAGCAATTACTGAATGTGAACCTCAAAGAGCACTATGACTATATTGACAAAGGCTTCAGTGTGGATGATTTCAAGGAGCGTAGTACTCCCTCTTTGCCCGCTCAAGAACATCCCACAGATATTCTTCATCTCCAGATTCGCAAATTGCTCGAAGAGTCTGAAGCCACTTCACTAACGATCAAACCCTCTGAAGGCAATCCCCTGTCCAATGTTCCTCCTGTGGCTGATCCCAATGTGCCAAGCTCGTTTGCTCAGTGCCCATCTATTATTCCTGAAGAACATCCTGTTGCTGCTAAAGACGAAGGAATTGTTGTCACCTCCCAAGAAGATCTCACTTCGGACAGCTCGTCAGGCGATGCCTCGGAGTGATATGTGCCTCGGGTTCTTCACTCATGCTATTCGTCACCTTTTTGCCACTTGTTGGCAAAAGGGGGGAGAATTACATCGAGTTTGATAGATTTGCCTTTTGATGTGTGTTTGAATTTGGTTTTCTCTCGAGTTTGCAACTTCTGTTTCATGATTATCTGTACTAAGATGTAAAACTCTCAGTAACTTCTATGCTGTAATGTTAATAACCCCCTGCAGTATCTATTCTCTCGAAGTATCTATTTTGCAGGTGGACTTATTATCGAAAGTTACGAATGATTGCACTATACTAGAAATGAATTTTATCTCATCAATGCGAATCATCATCTCGTTCGATTGAAATTTCCTCCATGTATACGTATTATTGCGGGAGATTCCTATCATAAAATTTATTCCCTGCATACATTCAGGGGGAGCATATTTCATCCACGAGATCAGTAACACTTTTATCACTCTCACTATTGTTACTTATCACTTATCTATCTCTCTTCGATGATTATCTGTTTTGTAAACAATCGTTCAAAAAGGGGGAGATTGTTGGTGCAATGAGTTGCCTCCTTATGTTTTGAAGATTGTTGACAAAAACAGTAAGGGACTAATGTGTTTGCTAGTGCACACAGAGTAATAGGTCCCTGCAGTCATGAGGAGTTTGATATAAACTCTGAAGGATATGCCCTGCGTGGCAGCGAGCATTATCCATGAAGCTTATGCTGTGAAGAGTGACCCCTAAAATTGTTGACGCAAAGCAATTGGTTCGGTGGCATCCGAAGGAAGTAACTGCAGATGAAAGAAGTCAAAGACGTAGCATTCTTTTCGTTATTCTTCTTCCTTTCATTGAGTCATAGGACCACCGTACTATTAAGAGGGGTACAGTGTTCGAAGCTTTGGTTCTCTGATGCTAAACTCAATCCTATGAAAGTTGTGAGAGAAATCTCTTTGTGTTCCGAGCAAATACTTGCCAGCAAAAGACTGTGATATTCTTCGTTGCGAGAGATTTGTCTCTGACCGAAGAGTTAGCATTACTTGTTCCTCAAGTAATGTTACCATTGCTTTCAAATCCGACCGTTGTGAACGTGTCGGTTGGCCATTGGCTGGACTGCGTGTCCAAAATAGTCATTTCCCACATGGGAAGGCTGCGGCTATAAATAGCCACCCCGCACCGGTTTGACCGGTGGCTGATCCGTTTGATTCCGAGAAGATTGTTGAGCAACCCCCTCTCCAGAGTGATTTGAGTTTAAAATCCACCAAGAGAAAAACCCTAGAGTCGAAGAATTAGATAGTGGTTTAGCATCACTCGAATCTAAGTCCAGTACGCTCCACCTATTACTCTTGAGAGCTGCAAACTCTCTAGACGGTTAGGTGTCAATTTCTTCAGAGACGAAGAGTGATTGTGGTACTCGAAGAACAAATCTGTAAAGGTTTGGAGATCACCTCAAGCATCTACCACGAGTAATCATAATTGGTTGACGAACCAATTGTTGAGGAGAATAGGGTGAAGAGAGTTTATCTTCTGTTTTAAATCACAACCCCTGCAACCAGACGTAGTCCTTGTGCAAAAGGACGAACTGGTCAAACAAATTCTCTGTCGCCATTGAGCACCACTGGTTATTCCTTCACTCGTTTACATTCTGTCAGTCCAGCTTGATATGATTCAACCATGTGATTACATTCGATGCATGTACTTAGTTTCTATTCGCATGTTTACATTCGCTCACTGAAACCTATTTTCTCTCGCTCCACTACTGGGTTCTGAGAGTTTGAAGTTTCCAAAAGAAATTTTAAACTCCCATTCACCCCCCTCTGGTAAACATACTTCGTTCCTACAGGAGCCCTGAAGGAGACCCATGTGGAGGCCTCTGATTGTCAGGAGGACGATGAGGGCATAGTTTCCCCCTCGAGTGGCAGCGGAGGCGAAGAGGGTGGTGATGACGATGATGGGGATGACAACGCCGACGACGCTGAGGACAACGAGGATGACGAAGAGGTCGAGGACACTGAGGAGGGCGAGGACGAGTACATCGGTAGGGAGACGACGGGGACGGATGTCGAGGTGCCGCACCGGCCCCTTAAAAGGCTTTGTCGTGGCGTCCGGGAAGATTCCCCAGTCAGCTGCGGTCCTCGCGAGCTCCGTGGGAGCTCGGTGATGTCCCCGGGGCTGCAGATTCCCCTAATCGCCCCGACGCCGGTGCGAAGGAGGCACGTGCCGCCGGTTGCCCCGTGAGTTATCCTTATGGTTCGTGAGCTTGCATAAGTCATTTCTTTGCTCCATCACTGACCTCTTGAGCTTATGTCCAGGGCCGCCTCCTACGGTCCAGCGGGACCGTTCGGCGCCGAACCCATCGCGGCGAGTGCGATTCTGGCCGTGCCTCTATCAGCGATCCCGACGGCACAGCCATCCATGGAGGTTCTAGTCTCTAAAGGGGAGACCTAGCCCCAAGGTACGTAGTCTTTGGTCTAGTCCGTTGTTTTGGTGGCGACCCACAAGGGAATGTTCTCTTGTGAGCTATTTTTGGCAAGGGCCCCTTCCGCTGAGGCCACGGCTGGCTCTGAGGCCGTGACGTCAATGGAGGCCGCATGGACCTGGCGTCCCCCCATGTTCCGGCCTCTGAGCCCGACCCAAACGCGCCGGCCTTTCCCCTGGCAAGTGGGGCTGTTGCGGCGGCGGTCGTGAAGTGCTACTTGTGAGCTGCGTTGGGATTTTCCTCGAAGAGGAGAGGAGATGCAGTACAGTAGAGATAAGTATTTCTCTCAGAGAGAACCAAAGTTATTGAACTAGTAGGAGAATCACGCAAAGCCTCGTGAACAACACTTGCACACACAAAAGCAAATACTTGCACCCAACGCCGGCAAGAGGGTCGTCAATCCCCTTGAACTCGTTACTTGCAAGGATTAAATCTTGTAGTGGTAGATAGATAAATTGCAAAAAAAAAAAATTGCAGCAAATATATTTTGGATTTTTATATATGATTTAAGTAGACCCGGGGGCCATAGTTTTCACTAGAGGCTTCTCTCTCGAACACATAGCATACGGTGGGTAAACAAATTACTGTTGGGCAATTGATAGAAAAGCGCATGGTTATGACGATATTCAAGGCAATGATCATGTATATAGGCATAACGTCCGAAACAAGTAGACCGACTCCTGCCTGCATCTACTACTATTACTCCACCCATCGACCGCTATCCAGCATGCATCTAGGGTATTAAGTTAATAAAAACAGAGTAACACCTTAAGCAAGATGACATGATGTAGACAAAGTAAACTCAACTAATATGAATAAACCCCATCGTTTTACCCCTAATGGCAACAATACAAATACGTGTCTTGTCCCTTTCTGTCACTGGGATATAGAGCACCGCAAGATTGAACCCATTACAAAGCACCTCTCCCACTGAAGATAAATCAATCTAGTTGGCCAAACCAAACGGGTAGATCAGAGAGAAATACAAAGCTATAACAATCATGCATAATAAAGTTCAGAAAAGACTCAATTACTTCTCATGAATATTTAGATCATAAACCCACAATTCATCGGATCCCAACAAACACACCGCAAAAGATGATTACATCGAATAGAACTCCAAGAACACCGAGGAGAACATTGTATTGAAGATCAAAGAGAGAGAAGAAGCCATCTAGATACTAGCTATGGACCCGTAGGTATGTGGTGAACTACTCACGCATCATCGGAAGGCTGCAAGGATGATCTAGAAGCCCTCCGTGATCGATTCCCCCTTCGGTAGAGTACTGGAAAAGGTCTCCAGATGGGATCGCGGAAGAACAGAAGCTTGCGGCGGCGGAAAAGTTATTTCGGGTGGCTCTCTGTTGGTTTCCCAATATTTGAGAATTTATAGAAGTGGAATTAGGTCATACGGAGCCTCGAGGGGCCCACAAGGCAATAGGGCGCCCCCCCGGGGCACACCGGGTTGCCTTGCCGTCTCCTCGTGCATCCTCTGGTCTCCTCCCGAAGCTTCTAGGGTCTCTTATGTCCAAAAAAATCGTTAAAAAGTTTCGTAGCGTTTGGACTCCGTTTGGTACTGATTTTTTGGAAAACCAAAAACAAGCAGAAAGCAGCAACTGGCACTGGGTTAATAGGTTAGTTCCCAAAAATGATATAAAATAGCATATAAATGCAGATAAAACATCCAAGATTGATAATATAATAGCATGGAACAATCAAAAATTATTGATACGTTGGAGACGTATCAGCATCCCCAAGCTTAATTCCTGCTCGTCCTCGAGTAGGTAAATGATAAAAATAGAATTTTTGATGTGGAATGCTACCTAACATGTTTATCATGTAATCTCTTTACGGTATTAATATTGAGAAATGATGAATTAACAATATCAACATAATAATATCCATGAATATAAGAAGCATAATCATTAAACTTTCAAAATATACGATCCTTAACGAATGTCATTCCCTACTCATTTTACCATGTTAGCATGGCATGACTCCACCTTCACCGCATAAATATAAATCATGAGCACCCCGGTGTTAAACCAGGCAATTGGATCGTACTTCTAATGCGCTTCAGCATTTTCAACTTCACGCAATACATGAGCGTGAGCCATGGATATAGCACTATAGGTGGAATAGAATGCGGTGGTAGGGATCAATAGGAGAATTCAAAAAGGAAGAAAGTCTCGCATCAACTCGGCGGATCAACGGACTATGGAGATGTCCATCAATCGATATCAATGCGAGGAGTAGGGATTGCCATGCAACGGATGCACTAAGAGCTATAAGTGTATGAAAGCTCAAATGAAACTAAGTGGGTGTGCATCCAACTTGCTTGCTCATGAAGTCCTCGGGCATTTGAGGAAGCCCGTCATCAGAATATATAAGCCAAGTTCTATAATGAAAAATTCCCACTAGTATATGAAAGTGACAACTCAGGAGACTCTCTATATGAAGAACATGGTGCTACTTTGAAGCACAAGTGTGGAAAAGGATAGTAACATTGCCCCTTCTCTCTTTTTCTCTCATTTTTTGGGGGCGCTTTTTGGCCTCTTTTTTTTCATCTGGAGTCTCATCCCGACTTGTGGGGGAATCATAGTCTCCATCATCCTTTTCTCACTGGGACAATGCTCTAATAATGATCATCATCACACTTTTATTTACTTGCAACTCGATATTATAACTCGATGAAAACTATACAGAGTGACTTTATATGAATGCCTCTGGTAGTGTACCAGGATGTGCAATGATCTAGCGTAACATGTATGAAAATGATGAACGGTGGCTGTGCCACAAATATCATGTCAGCTCTATATGATCATTCAAAGCAATATGACAATGAACACAAGTCATATGACGGAATGGTGGAAGTTGCATGGCAATATATCTCGGAATGGCTATGGAAATGTCATAATAGGTAGGTATGGTGGCTGTTTTGAGGAAGATATAAGGAGGCTTATATGTGATAGAGCGTATCATATCACGGGGTTTGGACGCACCGGCGAAGTTTGCACCTACTCTTGAGGTGAGAAAGGACAATGCACGGTACCGAAGAGGCTAGCAAATTGCGGAAGGGTGAGAGTGCGTATAATCCATGGACTCACATTAGTCATAAAGAACTCACATACTGTAACATCCCAAAATTCTAAATTTTGGAATGTTATATTAAATAGATAATTATGATTGTTTGTTTGATTGTTGTGTGATTGATTGTGTGAAATTGAGTGGAAATTGAAACTTTTGAAAGTTGAATGAGAGGGAATAAAAGGACTTTCCCAAAACTTTCATTCTTGCATTTGATCTTCATGAATTCAAATTCATTTCAAATACAAAACCCTAGAGTGAAGATGACATGACTTCTTCCATTTAAAGAAATGAAAAGGGATTTGAAAAGATTTGAATTCCATTTGAAAATATTTCAAATTCAAAAACTTTATGCAACTCAAGGATTTTCTTGAGAGAAGATAAAATGACTTCTTCAAATTATAAGAAAGATGAGTTGGAAGTTTAAAAGAATCATTTTGAAAGTCCCTTTGAAGTTACCTGAAACCCACTTTCAATTTAGTTGAAGTTGATTTCAAATTCTCTGAAACTTATTCAAAATGAGAGAAGTAATATGACACTTAAAAATTCAGAGGCATTTGAAATATATTGAGCCAAGGAAAGATAGAAAAAGATTTGCAAGTGGTTTGAAATTCAAATTCAAACCCAATTATGAGTTATTTGGTTTTTATTCAAATTATTTTTCTCCAAAAATAAAATATTTGGGATATAGGGTAAAATGATTCCCTTCAACAGAAAAATGGAGAAAAATAAATTTGAAATCATTTTGGTATTTAAAAAATGATTTTTATTGGGTTATATTGCAACAGTAGTACTGTTTGAATTTTGAGAATTTTTTCGGACTTTATTTGAACCTGAAAAATATTTCATCTTATTCTTTGTATTTTTATGCAAATTTTTATATATTATATGCCTATATAATATTTTTATTTTATTTGTTTAATTCTTTTTATTTCTGTGTTTTTTTTAAAAGAAAAAGGCCGAAGCCAAAACCCCACTAAGGCCCATGTTATTTATTTCCTTGGCCCAAGTCAACGTCCCCCTTCTTCCTCCTCTGTACGTTCATCTGGAGCAAGAACAGAACAGAAACAGCCATGGATGCTCCACCTCTTCCTTCCCTCCTCCCATCAATTCCTTTCCCCGATTCACTCCGGTGTCTACACGAAAATCGTGGAGAACATTATGACGAATCCATTCAGGGAATAAAAATCTCGTTTTAATGCGGGTCGTCTCCTTCCTTCGGCAACTCGCGGCTGCACGCGAGCACGTGCGCGCACACGCGCTCCCCTGCCGGCCCCTTCCTTACCTCGCCCGGCAACTCCTCCCCGAAGAATCCGCACCTTTCCCCATGCCTCTCCTCGCCATTAAGCGGGATTTAATGCCTCGGATTTTCATCGCCGGAGATCCGGCCATGCCGGATTCGGCCGCTCGTGTTGCTGCACCTGGACACCCTCCCCCGCCCTATAAAGAGCGCCACGGAGACCCCCACTCCTCCCTCGTCCAAACCCCTCCCTCGGGAGCCCCCATTCCCCCTCTCCACCTCGTCAATTCCTCGCCGGAGTTCGGCAACTCCGGTGGTCATCCAGCGCCGCCCGAGGACAAGGCCAAGCCCGCCGTGGCGATCCCCGAGCCCGCCCCGGCCTCCTCTTCCCCGTCCGCTTCTGGTACGACGCCGGAGCCCTCTCCACCGCCGGATCCGAGAACCATCGAGCGCCGCCGTCGTCTTCCCCGTCGCCGGCCATCTCTCCCGGTGAGCCTCTTCCTTCGCTCGATCCAATAGGCAACCGATCGATCTCTGTGTATTGTTTAAAAAAAAAAAACCGAACAGGTACCAGCCATTAAGAAAACGCCACGTGGCAACCTAATGTTAAATCCCGTAATTCATTTGAGAAAAATGTCTAATCTTCAGAAAATCATATCTTTTAATCTACATATCCAAATTTGACGAATAAGATATCCCTGGATTGCTGAGATCATCTAGTTTCTGTTAAAATTATAAAATTCCACTTTTGACCATTTGAAAAATTTGGTTCTGATTTAAATGTGAATTCGAGTAATTTTGCTATATCTTTTATTCTGTAAATCATATAAAAATGTTTTATATATGAAAGTTGGACCTTAGGACCTCCCCTTTCTGTTGGAACCCATGGCATAATTTATCAACTATGTTTAGTTACTGTTTTAGCTTCAACACTCAAAATTAACTCTCTTTAGTCATAATTCATTACCCTCCCCCAATTAAATTTTACTCTTGGATAAATCTTCTTAGAAGATCCCTAGAAAACCTCTCTGATCAATTGTGGCCATCCTTAAAACTTGGAGTTACAAGATTAAGGGTTTAATTCTTTTATCTTGAAACTTGTGCCATGCCAAATCCATTTAACCCAAGTCAAATATTCCAATCAAACCCATTATAGACTTTGTCGTAGAACCTTGCCTCACAACCCTTCAACCCATGTTTTTCACTTAGTATCAATATGATCCAACCCTAGAATATGACGATGTCATATTTTATTCAAAGACCAGACTTGATCCTATATTAACCCTAACCATGCAGTAGAAATTATCGTAGTGGCAATCGAATAACTTGTGTTAGTATTTGGATTTCACTTGGATTTTGTATGTGTTGAATTATTTTATTTTGTCGCTAGATATATTGTAAGGTGAAGGAGAGACGATTCAGAGTAGAATTTTTCATCTTCAAGAGACACAGGCAAGTTCACTTTGACCATATTTTCATACCTATGTTTTATTGCATTTAGTGACACTTTTCAACCATCCTCAAGTAGTTATATTGAGCTTGAAACTTGAGGTAGTATCATGAGGTAGGAAAAACCCAATACCCCTGTTACCATTGCCCGAGAAAGGGACGATATTTTGCATTATTGCTACGCTCTAGTAGACGGGGGTTGGATGTGTGATACAAGAGTGTCGTGAGGATTAATAATTGAAGACCTGCATGATGATCAAGATTTCAAGACTTCAAGGACTCAATATACCTCTGGGTGGAATGGAATGCATCTGGCAGCCTGATATCTATCATGATTATGCCCGGGAATCCTGGTATCTACCTGTGATCATCCCGACGGAATGCCACCCAGGCTCAAAGAGAAGGATGTATACTTCAAGGCCGAAAAGCTTACGTGTGCAACCGCAAGTCATTATGGGCTCTGGCTTGGTTGATCTTTGTTGTGACCCTGCTGGGACGGTGCTAGCAGATGTAGACAAACGGTAGGGGTGGATGGGCACCGGACAGTGGTCAAGGGAACTCTTTGGAAGATCATGTTTCGATCGTCCTGTTCTCAAACACACTGAAGTGCGAGGACTCAAAGGAGGGATCGAATCTTGCGGGTAAAGTGTACAAACCTCTGCAGAGTGTTAAACTAATCGATTAGCCGTGTCCCCGGTTACGGACAGCTTGAGCACCAGAGATGATACTATCTGCCTATCTCAACACAATTAATATTAATGAGTGGGTTTTATTAATAATTTGGGATATGAGAATTGGTTGGCGGAACCATCTCATTAACAACCAACTTTTGTAGTAATATCTGCATATGACTCCTTTGTTGTAGGGAAAATCAGCTTTTCGCAAAAACTGTAACTTAGAGCCCCACCAGTCATATTGCATATAGCATAGATGTTTTATTCATCAGTTCTCTCTTGTGACTTGCCGGTACATTAAATGTACTGACCTACACGGCTGCAACGTATCATGTTGCAGATATCTTCTACGACGAGTAAGAGACGATATAGGGTTACGGTCTACACTCAACTTGCCGTTGGCGTTGATGGGACTCCACACCCCTATTGCTATGTTGCCGCTATGACATATATAAGGTATACTCTGGATTTACGGTATTTATTTACATGTGATGTTATGGTATTTCATCGAAGTACTGTGTGTGCCAGCATACTGATCCAGGGATGGCACAGAAAGCACAGAGACTTGACCGTTTTGGGTCGGGTCGCTACACATACTTATTGCAAAGGCTATTAGCCCTCGAAACAAAGTACTACTCGCATGCCCCTAGGGAGGAGGTTGGTAGAACTTAACCATCGCGAACCCCCGATTATAACAACACTCAAGGATTTCATTTCAGACCTAAAAATGCTCAAACCTCCCCACCATGCCATGACAAACACTTAGATAAGAAGTTAATAACAAGCTTTAATACCGATATTTCTACTAACCAATGATCATGAACCAATATCTTTTCATATTACGACATCAATATCATTAAACCATACGTTTCATATTTAGTGATCTACATGAAAGTTTTTTTATTATATCCCCCTTGAACACCTATCATTTATGGACTAATCTTATAACCCGTGCAAATTGCCATTACTATTTATTAGACTCTCAAAAAGATTTAAGTGAAGCATGAGAGTGCAACTATTTCTACAAAACATAACCACCGCTGTGCTCTAAAAGATATAAGTGAAGCACTAGAGCAACTGCCTAGCTCAAAAGATATAAGTGAAGCACATAGAGTATTCTAACAAATCACGAGCAAATGTGTGTCCCTCTCAAAAGGTGTGTACAACAAAAGATGATTGTGGCAAACTAAAAAGCAAACAAAGAAAAGAAAACTATGGCACAAGACGCTCCAAGTAAAACTCATATCATGTGATGAATAAAAATATAGCTCCAAGTAAGTTACCGATAGATTGTAGACGAAAGAGGGGATGCCATCCGGGGCATCCCCAAGCTTAGACGCTTGGGTCTTCCTTGAATATTGCCTTGGGAATCCCCAAGCTTAGGGTTTTGCCGCTCCTTATTCCTTCATCCATCGTGATCTCACCCAAAACTTGAAAACTTCAGCACACAAAACTCAACAGAAACTTCGTGAGATCCGTTAGTACAATAAATCAATTATCCACTTTAGGTACTGTTATAAACTCATTCATAATTGTTCTTGCATAATACCTACTGTATTCTAACTCTTCCATGACTTATACCCCCCGATATAATCCATAGTTTCATTAAAAAAAAGCACACTATACAATAAAAACAGAATCTGTCTAAAACAGAACAGTAGTAATGACAGAATATTATATGTACTTCTGTAACTCCAAAAATTCTGAAAAATTAGGAAAACGTGAACAATTTGTATATGAATACTGTGTAAAGATTTCATATTTTTCTGACATTCTAGTAAAGAATATAAATTCCAGAACTTAGTGTAAAACTTTCTGTTTTCAAACAGCATCAATTATACTATCATCCAAATCATCCCTAACGCATTACTTGGCACAAACACTAATTAAAACATAAAAACGCAATCATAAAAGTATCTAAAATTGTGTGACATAAGAAAAATAAAAATTGCAATAAAGATAAATATTGGGTTGCCTCCCAACAAGCGCTATTGTTTTATGCCCCTAGCTAGGCATAATGCATTGTTTCAAGTATTATTATCCTTCAAATTAATTCCATAGGTGGCCCTCATAATGGATTCATATGGTGGTTTAATTATCTTTCTAGGGAAGTGTTCCATTCCTTTCTTTAATGGAAATTGAAACCTTATATTTCCTTCGTTCATATCAATAATAACACCTATGGTTCGTAGGAAAGGCCTACCAAGTATTATAGGACAAGATGGATTGCAATCAATATCAAGCACAATGAAATCAACGGGTACATAATTTCTATTAGCAAGGTTTCTTAATATTTGAATCCGCTAAATGCAAATTAAGGGAACATTCATCCATATCGGTGAGGCCTAGCATATCACATAAAGATTTGGGTATAGTGGAAACACTAGCACCTAAATCACATAAAGCATTACATTCATAATCTTTAATTTTTACTTTAATAGTAGGTTCCCATTCATCTTGCAATTTTCTTGGTATTGAAATCTCCAACTCTAGCTTTTCTTCATGAGCTTTTATCATAGCTTCTCCAATGTGTTTAGTAAAAACTTTATTTTGTTCATAAGCATTGGGTGAATTTATCATGGATTGCAACAAAGAAATACATTCAATCAAAGAACAATTATTATAATTAAAGTCCTTGTAATCCAAAGTTGTGGGCACATCACTATTTAAAGTCTTGACCTCTCCAAACCCACTTTTATCATTTTTTATCATTAAGATCATCACCCTCCGAACAATTGGGACGCCTTCTAGCTAAAGTTGACTCATCTCCAGTCCATTTTTCATCAAGTTCTATATTACTAAATAAAGATTCAATAGGTGAGACACTAATCATTCTAATATCTTCATCATGATTACGATAAAAACCGGGTAGAATAGCTTTTTCTAAGAATTCTCGCTTAGCTCTCAACCTAGCGGTTCTCTCTTTACTTTCATTAATGGAGACATAGATAGATTTAATAGACTCATTAATATCATGCTTGGGTGGAAAAAATTTAATTGTAAGAGTTTCCACATCATGAACAATCCTATCCATGTTTCTAGACATTTCATCAACTTTATTCAATTTTTCTTCTACCATAGCATTAAAAATCTTTTGAGAACTAATAAATTATTTAATATTGTTCTCAATATCAGTAGGTATCCTATTATTATTGTTATATGAACTAGCACAGTGGCCCTCGCAAATGCGAGGGCATCATCGTTAACATGACCTCAATGATCCTCATATTGCACTATTCAGAATAGTATGGTTCTGTAGCCATATGAATTATTATGCTAAATGAGATATAACCATATAAAAATATCTTAATCAATTTTAACCTATGGATAAATGATCTAATAACTATTGAAACACACCATATTGTGACCATATGTGATGTTTATGCAAAATTATAAATGTCAATCGGTTATGGTCCAAAATAATAAGGGTCAGTCGGATGAATGACCATGTGATCTCATGCACAATTATGAATATGCATCAAATTTACTCATTAGGCCTAAACTTTAAATAACAATTCATGTTTGTAAAGATCGACCAGTTGTGGTATGTGGGATATTTCTAGACCGATTGTACGTTTTCTAGTTAATTGCTATATCGGTAGACTTATGATAACTATCAACCACACTAAGCTTTATGCCCTAAGACCCGACACTACATACTTTGTGTGTTTCTAGTCACGCAATTTGAACCTATGTCATTGTGCTGCTAATATACCATACATCAACATCACTTACCATTTTTGCCTGAAAAAAGCATATAACCAATAATATGCCTCTATATGTATTTATAAGTTTCACCGTTCCTAACCATTTAAATATTATTTATGATTATCTATCTGTTACCTTTTGTTCAGTCTAAATATGAAGGCAGTAAATTCCTTGTCATGCTAACCATACTGGCGAGGGAGTCCGAACATATCGACCAAATGGATCTTAATTATTGCCAAGGATTTTTTTATCCACACAATGACTCGTGTCGAGATGGTAGTCAGTTCTCATAAGCAATAACCTGATCCTATATATGATGTCTTTACAAAGTTTGGAAACGGGAAAAAGGAAGCATTTAATCTAAAGATTAATCACATAAACTTAGAAATCAAAAATTTGTTGGCAATGTAGGCAGTTCCATATTTTGGAGTGCTCGCCTGATCACGACAAACTCATTGTAAGCTAAATCCTAATTAATACTTGTACCTTCGCTGTAGAATACAAACATAAAGGCAATAGAAGATACTTGTGAAGGCTAAACTATATTGCACTTAAATAAATCATACATAAAGAAAAAATCTTTCAAAAGTTCCTATATTTCAATAGCATAATATTTCTAATAACATCTTAGAAGCACATACAAAACCTAATTTCATGTCTCGAAAAATCATTTATCTTCAGGTTACACTATATTTATTTTTTTGAAACGAGGCAAAAGATTTGCCATTTTCATTAATTAAGAAGAAGAGAATTGCCCGGTTAATTGACGGAAAACCGGGCTAAAACCGATACAACCCAACCCACATGACATGGGCACCACCGGCTAACCTGGCCACCGACATGGGACACAAAGCTGCAAAGAAGAAAGACGTCCGCCGAGGAGTCGCAAGCGTCATCGTCATCACCGGTTACCTCGAACGAGCGACTCCGACTTCACCATAGAGCTCCAACATCGGAGCCAACCCGCAAACAGCAGCGTAGAAGCCACGACGGCACATGCCACCGGATGACCACACGCGCAAGTAACCGACAACTCCGACTTTGACGACGAGCCTCACAAGGGAAATATGCAGGACTTGCGCCGACCGTGCCCACCGCAAACGACCACCGAGCGCCTGTCATCGTCGCCACCTGAACCCGCTCCACCACAACTCCGACTTCAAAGCAACCAAGCAACCCACGGGAGAGCACCTCGGACACGCCGGGAAGAACCAACTACCGAAGTCCACGCCGCGACCCGAGCTCCTCTCGACGCCATCATCGTTGCCAAATAGAAACCAGCGCCCCGCCTCAGCAAACCACGCGGCAAAGATGCCGCCATCCACGGCGAAGATGCCGCAATCCACCTGTCTCCCAGTCGTAGCCGGCTCCGAGACGATGCCCCCAAGGAGGAGAAAGACACGGATCTGAGGTTTCCCTCCGGAGCCATAGCCGTGGGGAGGAGGAGCACAGCTCCACGACAACGCTTCCAAGAAAGATCACGGCACCCGCGGGCACCGCCGTCGCCGGCTCCGATGAAGACCGGAGCAAAGATTTCTCTCGAAGATGCGCCGACCACCTACCACCACCGACTGCCGCCCACCAACCACCACCTGCTGAGGCCGACCTCATTCTGGCCGTGGGATCCCACGATCCATCGCGACCAGAGACGCACCACCCCCCCGGCCGAAGCTGCCGTCCACCACCGCAGCACCACCGTGACCACCACCACCGCAGCAACCCACGCCGCATCGCGACGTGCATCATCCAGATCGAAGCACGAGCTCGCACCAGATCCAATCGGAGCCGCACGAGCGACAGCAGAGCAGACGAGCTCCCTCCGCAGCACACCGCGCACTCCAGAGCAGCGCATCCACCACGCCCAGCCGCCGGTCGCCGCGCCCGACGAGCGCCAGCCGCCGCCGCGCCCGGCCGTCGATCTGCGCCCCACGCGCACTTCCGGAGCCGAGCCGCCGCCGCGCGCACGCGCGCCGTCTACGCCCAGGCCACGCCGGGAGCCCGGACCTAGGCCGCCGCCCCGACGTCCCAGCCGCCACCCGCGGCCGATGCCAGCACCGAACGCCGGCCGCCATCCGTCGCCTGCCGCTGCAAGCTCCCCCTTGCGAGCGACGCCATGGGAAGAAGAGGCCCCGCCGCCGCCGGATCCGCGCGGGCTTCGCCCGGCGGAGCCCACCGGCGACGGCGAGGGGAGGGGAGCGAGGAGGAGGCGCGGTGGAAGGGGGCTTGGCCGCCGCCCGTGTCGCCCCGGGAAGGGAGCTACGCGAGGGGATTTTTTGTTAATTTCCGTTGTTAGAGGTTACACTATATTGCGCTATCATGATGCACAATGTTTGGGTATGAGGACGTTTCTCCTACCCTACTTGCCTCGTAAACAATTTTTAGGATCAATTTTGAGTAGTATATTTCACCTTGATGACGAAGGTAGCACTCATGGCAAATTTGTTATCTGGCCCCAATGGCATCGCAGTTGTAGAACACTTGCCGGGGTGTGTCGTTGGTCTTCTACGACCAACTACAGTGCACATGGCACCGTAAAAGCCAGCAACTTGTTTTGCTCTCAAGGATGCACCTCCTTGTGACACGCTCTGCAGGTTGCCAACTGCACAAAGCTAGCCTGCTCTATTTTTTATCGATTAGTAGCATGCCCTCGTACGCAAAGCATCTCAATAGCAATACACCCACATACACAGTAAGGGAAGTTAGCCACGCTAGCTAATCAACATGTGGCCGGCCGGAAACACAAATTATCCATGCACGAATTGCACATAGCAAGAGTCGATTTAATAAATCATAAAACCTAGACGGACACTATGTCACTACTATGTCACTATCTATATGCTGGCGGCGGCTTCATCTAAAGGAAGCAACATGCGGACGCCAGCCAAATGGTGCTGAGGAGGGCATCGAGAGGGAGAGGTTTTCCTTCTGTTTTCTTCCCGGTCGATTGGGTAACACGGATGTCCCCAACAGTTGTCCCTATCGTCCGGTCTATCTTGTCCCTCTATTTTTCTGAAGGGGTGATATTTAGATGAGATTATCATGATAGTAGATATCAAGAGGCATGAGGAATGTAAAGACTTGAGCCTGGAACTTCTTTCATCACATTGTGGAGCGAGCGTTGGCCATCTTCCCTAGACTCTCCAATGCTAGCTGCAAGCGTCTCCTCATCCCGGCTGACTTAGGCGTAGTTGCTTCTACTTGCGATCCTGTCTTGTCTTAATTTAGTAGCTCTCATTGTCATCCCTGCAAAGCAAGTCATCAATAATAATATACACGTGGGAAGCATCGTGGCCAAGTGATTATGCCATGGCAGCCTGAGAAATTGTGTCAGCAAATTATTAGCATCGGAACTGAAATGAATTACTCACATACGTCGACACAATTATTATATGACATATGTTAGTAATTCAGTGTATATTAATTCAGCGTATAATAATTTGTGAGTAATTCAGCACATAATAATTTGCGAGTAATAATTGTCGGTAAATTATTATTAGTTTTTTCTGAAGCGAGTTGGGGCTGATCGATTTGGCATTTTATTGACATGTATGTATGTGAAGCTAGTTTTAATGAACTTGGGTCTGGCCGATATTTTTTGTACGTGGGGCTTATTGATTTTTTTTTTTGGAAGGGTGTGGGGGTTGATCACTTTTGCTAAAGGGAGTGGGGGCTGATCAATCTAGCATTTTATAATGTTTGTGAAGCCACTTTGAATAGACTTGGGGCTGGGCAATGTTTTTTGTCCGTGGGGCTAATATTTTTTTTCAAGGGTGTGGGCTGATCGATCTAATTTTTTTAGGGGATGGTCTAACTTTTTGACACAGCGGGGCTGATCTGATCGGTCACGTCTAGATACGTGAATTTTTTAAACCCATGGTAAGATGGGATCTGGACGTGCAGAGGCGCATCACCAGCTTAGTTTTTTTCTTCTTCTCAAAGTTAGATCTAATCCGTTAATTATTTATTTAAAGATAGAGGTCCACCAAATCAATGGTTAGATAAGTCTGATTATTGTGTGATTTTCTAGTATATTTATCTTTTTCTGGTTAACCCGTCAAGTACTTTTTATATATAATAGATTACCATAGGAATTACCATAATTATTAGGGGAGTTTCCGGGAAACGGTCTAGGATTAAAATTTCCTCTATAAGCATTATTGCTGAAATTATTTCTAGAGACAAAATTCACATCAATAGCATCATTGTTTTGCTCAATCAAAGTAGATAATGGCACATCATTAGGATCAACATGAGCATTTTTACTAGCAAGCAGTTTCATAATAGCATCCATTTTAGCACCCAAAGTAGAGACTTCTTCGACAGAGTTTAGCTTCTTACTAGTTGGAGCCCTTTCGGTATGCCATTGAGAATAATTTGTCATAATATTATCAAGGAGTTTTGTAGCTTCTCTCATTGTAATTTCCATAAAAGTACCACCTCCAGCAGAGTCTAGAATATTTCTAGAAACAAAGTTTAGTCCCGCATAGAAATTTTGTATAATCATCCATAAGCTTAAACCATGAGTGGGACAATTTCTAATCATTAATTTCATTCTATCTCATGCTTGTGCAACATGTTATTGCTCAAGTTGCTTAAAATTCATTATTTGATTTCTAAGAAAAATAATCTTAGCGGGAGGAAAATACTTGGCAATAAAAGCATTCTTACACTTATCCCATGAATCAATACTACTACGAGGCAAGGATGAAAACCAAGTTTTAGCACGATCTCTTAGCGAGAACGGAAATAATTTGAACTTAATAATATCATTATACACATCTTTTTTCTTTTGCATATCATAAAATTCAACGAAAATATTAAGATGGGAGGCAGCATCCTCATTAGGAGTTCCAGAAAATTGTTCTTTCATAATAAGATTTAGCAAAACAACATTAATATCATATGACTCCGTACTAGTGGCGGGAGGAGCAATTGGAGTACTAATAAAATAATTATTATTAGTATTTGAAAAGTCACACAACTTGGTGTTTTCTTGAGACATAACGACAAAGCAAGCAAACAAAAATATTTTTGTGTTTTTGTATTTTTATGAGAAGTGAGGGAGATGAAAACGAGAGGCGAAGGCAAATAAAAAGTAGAGCAAGTAGATTATAGTTTGAGTGAAGGTACTCGATAGGTTTTGATGATGTCTCCCCGGCAACGGCGCGAGAAATTCTTCGTGCTACTTGTGAGCTGCGTTGGGATTTTCCTCGAAGAGGAGAGGAGATGCAGTACAGTTGAGATAAGTATTTCCCTCAGTGAGAACCAAGGTTATCAAACCAGTAGGAGAATCATACAAAGCCTCATGAACAACACCTACACACACAAAAGCAAATACTTGCACCCAACACGGGCAAGAGGGTCGTCAATCCCCTTGAACTCGTTACTTGCAAGGATTAAATCTTGTAGTGGTAGATAGATAAATTGCAAAACAAAATAAAAGAAATAAAATTACAGAAAATATATTTTGGATTTTTATATATGATTTAAGTAGATCCGGGGGCCATAGTTTTCACTAGAGGCTTCTCTCTCGAACACATAGCATACGGTGGGTAAACAAATTACTGTTGGGCAATTGATAGAAAAGCGCATAGTTATGACGATATTCAAGGCAATGATCATGTATTTAGGCATCACGTCCGAGACAAGTAGACCGACTCCTACCTACATCTACTACTATTACTCTACCCATCGACCGCTATCCAGCATGCATCTAGGGTATTAAGTTAATAAAAATAGAGTAACGCCTTAAGCAAGATGACATGATGTAGATAAAGTAAACTCAACTAATATGAATAAACCCCATCGTTTTACCCTTAATGGCAAAAATACAAATATGTGTCTTGTCCCTTTCTGTCACTGGGATATAGAGCACCGCAAGATTGAACCCATTACAAAGCACCTGTCCCGCTAAAGATAAATCAATCTAGTTGGCCAAACCAAACGAATAGATCAGAGAGAAATACAAAGCTATAAAAATCATGCATAATAAAGTTCAGAAAAGACTCAATTACTTCTCATGAATATTCAGATCATAAACCCACAATTCATCGGATCCCAACAAACACACTGCAAAAAGAAGATTACATCGAATAGAACTCCAAGAACATCGAGGAGAACATTGTATTGAAGATCAAAGAGAGAGAAGAAGCCATCTAGCTACTAGCTATGGATCCATAGGTCTGTGGTGATCTACTCATGCATCATCGGAAGGCAACAAGGATGATGTAGAAGCCCTCCGTGATCGATTCCCCCTCCGGCAGAGTACCGGAAAAGGCCTCAAGTTGGGATCATGGAAGAATAGAAGCTTGCGGCGACGAAAAAGTTATTTCGGGTGGCTCTCTATTGGTTTCCCAATATTTGAGAATTTATAGAAGTGAAATTAGGTCAGACAGAGCCTCGAGGGGCCCACAAGGCAACAGGGCGCCCCCTGGGCGCGCTGGGTTGCCTTGCCATCTCCTCGTACATCCTATGGTCTCCTCCCGAAGCTTCTAGGGTCTCTTATGTCCAAAAAAAATCGTCAAAAACTTTCGTAGCGTTTGGACTCCGTTTGGTACTAATTTTCTGGAAAACCAAAAACAAGCAGAAAACATCACACTGGGCACTGGGTTAATAGGTTAGTCCCCAAAAATGATATAAAATAGCATATAAATGTATATAAAATATCCAAGATTGATAATATAATAGCATGGAACAATAAAAAATTATAGATATGTTGGAGACGTATCATGAAGGTCTCCGTTGGCGGGCCGGCCCGTTCGGCGGCCCCTTTGTCCAGCACGACACCTAGGGCGTGCTCCTTCCTGTCCGGTGGATACAGATCTGAGGTCCCGCAAGAGGTCGCGGCGCCCTTGAGCATTGCGGACGAGGCGCTGGGACGCCTGTGGGAGGCCCCGAGGGAGGCCGGGCTAGGTATGGAGCCCGGTTTCAAGGTATGATACCTTAGTATGTATGGTAGTAGTAGTAGCCCCCACGGCTGAGTGCGGCATTGCTGTGCTAGCCGTGCTTGGTCCTTGAGGTAGTGTGATGTGACCTTTTATGTTGCGATAACCACGCCGCGTCCGAAGCGAACCGCAGCCGTGAGGCGAAGGTCACGGACTTGGAGTCGCAGATCGCGGCGTTGCAGCGCCAGGGGGATGGGCTGTAATGTGAACTTGACGTCGCTTCATGTGAGTCACGACTTCTTTTAACTTGTGCCTGGGTGGCTGTCTTTATGTTGATAACGGCGGGTGCTGGTCCAGCTTTTCCTCCTTTCTGTAGCCGTCAAGACCGCAACGACCTTGAGGAAGGAGGCTAAGGAGTCTGCGCAGGCCCGCCGACGCGCTAAGGATGCTGAGCAGACAGCTCTAGCGGAGTTGGAGATGGTTCTTGCCGTGAAGCGGGAACTTGAGGCCGCCCTCCAGCAGGAGCGAGAGGCCTGCCACGTCCTCCGTACTGACCTTGGCGAGAGCAAGGACTAGCTGGCCCTTCTCCAGCGGCAGCTGGAGACAGCGAAGAAGGACGCCGCCTCGTAGGTGCAAACTACCCAGGAGGCCGAGCAGAGGGTCGCACAGTTGGAGAAAGATGGCCAGGAGGTCGTGGTGCAGCTTGCTGAGGCCCAACGGTGCTACGAGGATCTGGAGGCTGCCGCCCAAGGTTTGTGCAGAGGACGCGTCCATGTTGTTTTGTGATCAAAGGCTGGTTTCTTATATGCCTGCTGCTATCTTTGTTGAAGGTCCTTTGCCGGCCATCCAGATTGATGATGCGGAGGAGCGGCCGCGGGAGGTTGCCCCTGTTGCAGAGCAGATGACTACCGCGTTGGGAGTTCCTGCTGGCACTTTGTTTGCTGGGCATCCTGACTTGACGTCTAACCTCGAGGTCGTCCTCAAGTTGCTGGCGGACTCCTCTGATGGCTCCATATTTTACGCATCTTTATGGCTCATTTGTTGCACATTATCTCCATATATCAACTTATATCATGTTCCATTGAGCCAATTATATGTCCATATGCATAATTTCCAGTTTTTATCCTTTTCATCGCGAGCATTGCATAATCTTTATTCTTAGTTGGTTTTTATTAGTTTTCCTTGTCTTTGTGTATCTTGTAGGTGATGCGGACTTCCCAAGTACTTAGCACGATGAAAGGAGTTCAAACGGTGGACACCCAGGACCCAGACTTAGCCATTTCGAGGGTGGAAAAAGCCATTTTTCCAAAGTGATCCAAATCACGATCTAAAACCAAAAATGGATCGGTGTCGTTCATACGAATCCAACGAGCCCAAGAACGTCAAATTCCAAGTTCGTATGAAGAAATGGCGGCCGATTTACCGAAGGGAGGTCGCAGAAATCAGAATGAAAGACGACGTTCCATGCGACCGCATGCGGTCGTTTGAGCGTCCGTTTGGACTCCAGACAACACCGAAAGTTGCCTCTTGTGATGGGATTCTTCGTGGATTTCGTCTCCGTTTGTTGCCACGACTTCCTTGGCCTTCAAGGGATGATTTGGGAGAGGATTGGGCTCATCTAGAGCCCTTGGATCAAAGGAGAGAAGCCACATCAAGGGAGGAGACTATGGGAGAGCTCCTATATATATTCACCTTCAACCCTAGCCGCCTCCATACACTTTTCATCTCAGAAATTCATCTCCACGTCCAGTCGCCGCCACATCAAGAACACCATTGGGGCAACCAAGAGGGAGTCCGGAAGGGAACAGCCGCCGCGCCGCCTCCATGATCATCCCTTCTTCCTCCCCCATCACGGTCTCTGTGATAGGTTGTAATAACTCTTGAACCCCTCTTTATGTTATGTTATTTGAGTAATTGTTGGATATGGGTCGGTCGATTAGTAAGTGGTTGTTTGATATGTTTCATCTATTTATGTGTGTTGCTCCGTGTTGCTTATTTACCTATGCGGTAATTTAGTGATTGGAGATGTTCAATCCATTGGCGTAGTTGGAGACGTTTGTTGGGCCATTGGGAACCAGGGTACCTTGGCCCGTCTGCTTGCGGCCGGGGACCCGACGCCTGGCGAAGGCCCAAGACGCGGCCCATTTAAGGACGTTGCGAAGCAAAGACATCTCGCGAGGCGCCAGCCTCTCGATGACCCCACCTCAAGGCACGAGCCACCAGCACTTAGCCGCAGGAGCGGTCGAGGCCTCGCGAGGCTCTCTCGCGAGGCTGCCTCCCAAGGTGCCCCCCGAGGCGGGCGCCCGAGGCCATCCGGCCTGACGTCGGCTGCGCGGTCCTGTGCCCATCACGTGGGTGACGCGCGTGGCGACGAACGAAGGCAGAGGCCGCACCAGCGTGTGCGGACAGAGAGGCTTTCCTCTTTGGTGCAAAAGGGGCAGCCCCAGCTACCCACCTCCAAAGCAAGTCCCAAGGACTGCCCGTTTGGTGAAAGAAGACTAAGACAGCAAGGCGCGCAGGGCGGAGGTCATCACGGAGCCCACCGGCGCGTCATAGATCATGCTTTTGTAGGCAAAGACCGCCTTTAGTCAGGATAGCCTGAGCGCCTGTCCCCTTTCAAAACCCGCCAAGTGTGGCAACCCTTCCCGCCTAAGTTTTTGGGGGAAGAGGACCAAGGCGGCTATAAAAGGGACAGAGCTACCATTGTATGGGGGATCGATTCCTCTGCTTCCTACCTTGTACGCGAGACATCTTCTCGCCCACAGCAATCCCAACCACAAGCAGGAGTAGGGTTTTACACCGCAAGGTGGCCCGAACCTGGGTAACCGTCGTGTCCCCTGTCGTGCTCCCACGTAGCGCTCTCGCCGTAGTCTCGCCGTGGTCACCCTTGGTCAGAAAGAACCAGCTCGCCCCCAGTGTTCGAACCTCTAGATCCCCGGAGTCCCGGCTCCGACATTTTGGCGCGCCAGGTAGGGGGCCGCTTCGGTTCTTTCCACCTCCTCGCCGCCATGGCCGACACTCGCCGTGAGCGCTACGCGCGCCGAGCTGCCAGGGTGGCCTAGACGGAGCCCGTCGCCCGTGACGACCGTCGACGCCGCGCCGCCGGCGCTGTTACCGACCCTGCGCGAGGGAACAACATGCCTCTTCCCTCCACCCATCCATGCAGGCAGATGGCCACACCGCTATGGCCTCGTCGCTCCCTCGCCGTGACGCGCCGCCCCGCAGGCCGCGCTACTCATGGCGGGCGAGCTCCCGCGCTACCGCCCCACCGACGCCGGCTACGACGCCTGGCTCGGCTGCATCACCAAGCTTGTCAACATCGCAGGCGACGCCCCGGTGCCCTCTCACTCGCTCCGTCCTCCGCCGTCTCGCGCCGGGGATGTGGCACACGATGCGCCCCCTCCGCCTCCTCTGCACGGCGAGGACGCCCGGCACCATCGCGGCGCGCGGGCGCGCGAGCCATCCCGCGGCGTGTCCTCTCCGGACCACGGCGAACCCAGCTGCCAGATCGTTCGGCGCACGCCTCCTGACGCACGCGTTCTCCTCGAGCAGCAGCGCCAGCGCCAAGACAGGACCATCCAGGAAGTCGCGGCGGCCGGTTGCCAGAACCGCACCGCCCTCGTCGGCGGCATCCCATCCAGCTACGTGGGCTGCCGCGCCTTCACCCGCGATCTGTGCCGTGTAGTGTGGCCCACCAAGTTCAAGCCGGACCTGCCTCCGCGCTATGACGGCACCCCCAACCCCGTAGAGTTCCTGCAGCTCTATGCCCTGAGCATCGAGGCAGCGAACGGCGACGACAAGGTCATGGCGAACTGGTTCCCCATGGCCCTCAAGGATGGCCCGCGCTCCTGGCTCATGAACCTCCCCGAGGCATCCATTTATTCGTGGGGCGAGCTCTGCCAGCAATTTGTCACCAACTTCAAGGGCACGCACGAGCGCTCCCGCACGCTCAACGACCTGCGCGCTGTGCGCCAGCGCCCCGACGAGACCCTCCGCAAGTACATCCAGCGCTTCATCCAAGTGCGCAACAAGATTCCGCGCGCCTCTGAGGCCGCCATCGTCTCCGCGTTCTCCAATAGCGTCACGGACGTTCGGCTGCGCGAGAAGCTCGCCATCAACGACGAGCTCGATTCCGTGCTCGAGCTGTTCGATCTCGCTGACAAGTGCGCCAAGGCCGAGGAAGGCCGCCTCTTTGTCCACAATGACCCTGACGCAGCACCAGATGCTGCCAAGGCCAAGAACAAGGATGCCAAGCGCAAGGGCCCTGCCGTGCTCACGGCGGAGCCCGGGCAGAAGCGCGGCCGCGAGCGCGACGAGCCCAAGAGGGACAGTCGCCCTCTCTGTGCCTGCCACAACTCGCACTCCCACAGCACTGAGGACTGTCATGAGCTCAAGCTGCTTCGCGACGAGCGCCTCGGCAGCCACAGCGACCGCAACGACCGCGGCACCGGCCGTGGAGGTGGCCGCAATGGCAACCACTGGGGAGACCGCAATGGCAATGGCAACTTCCGCCAGGGCTGGCACGACTAGCCTCGTGAGGCCGCCTGGCGCGACCAGCCTCGTGAGGCCAACCCTCAGGCCAACGCTGCTCTTCCACCGCTGCCGCCGCCACCCCGAAGGAACGACGGCAACCAGCCTGACGAGGGCGCTGGGGGCTACCAGGAACCTCGCGGCGTGGCTTGCATCCTTGGTGGAGCCCAGGCTCCTGCGTCCAACCGCCACTTCAAGCTGTTCTCTCGCGAGGTGAATGCCCGCCCTCCCGAGGCCTGAAGCTTCTCGTCCCCTCAAGTGGTCGCAGTACCCAATCACCTTCGACTCCAGCGATCACCCCAAGTCCTCAAGCGCTACGGGCCTCACCAAGAGACACTCATCGATGGAGGTGCCTGCCTCAACGTAATCTCCATCATCAGCAACGTCACCATCACCAAGAGACACTCATCGATGGAGGTGCCGGCCTCAACGTAATCTCCATCGAGACCTTCGAGCAGCTCCAAGTGCCCTACGACCAGCTGATGCCGACCAGGTCCTTCTCCGGAGTGATTGATGGCTCCACCATCCCTCTGGGGCAAGTGCGCCTCCCCGTCACCTTTGGCACCCGCAAGAACTACCACACTGAGCTCATCGACTTCGACGTGGCGCACATCGTCCTGCCGTACAACGCCATCCTGGGCTACCCAGCTCTCGCCAAGTTCATGGCGGCGACCCACCACGCCTACAACGTCCTCAAGATGCCGGGCTACAGCGGCATCATCACCGTCTGCTGTGACGAGAAGGACGCAGTCCGCTCCCTCGAGAGCGCCTACAAGGCCACCGCCACCGCCTACCCTACCAACGAGGATGCCGCCGAGCCTCATGAGGCCGCACCCGCGAAGAAGAAGCAACTGTTCTCTCAGGACCGCGCCGAGACGAAGAAGGTGTCGGTGGACGGCATCGGCTCAGGCCCTGCCTTCACCATCGGCACTGGCCTCTCTCCTGCATAGGAAGACGTGCTCGTCACCTTCCTTCGGACAAATTCGGCATCTGATTTGTCCGGTGTGCCGAGGGAGGTGATCGAGCACCACTTAGAGGTGTGACCCAACACACGCCCTGTGAAACAGAAGGCACGGCGCCAGGCGCTAGAAAAGCAAGATTTCATCGTCAAGGAAGTTCAGAAGCTCCAAGAAGCTGGAGTCTTCCGTGAGGTGCGCCACCCTGAATGGCTTGCCAACCCCATTGTGGTGCCCAAGAAGTGCGGCAAGGAGCGCATGTGCGTCGACTTCACAAGCCTCAACAAGTTCTGCCCTCAAGACCCCTTTCCGCTGCCCCGCATCGACCAGATCATGGACTCCACCGTCGGGTGTGAGTTGCTATGCTTCCTAGATGCCTTCTCAGGCTATCACCAGATCAAGATGGCGGCTGAAGATGTGGAGAAAATGGCCTTCATCACCCCCTGTGGCATATTCTGCTACATCTGCATGCCCTTTGGCCTCAGGAGCGCTGGGGCCACCTTCCAGAGGCTGATGCGCATCACCTTGGGGCCCCAGATGGGAAGAAACGCCGAGGCTTACGTCGACGACATCGTTGTCAAGGCTCGCGAGGCCTGGTCCCTCCTCGCGGACCTCCAGGAGATGTTCGACAACCTGCGCAAGGTCAACCTCAAGCTCAACCCAGACAAGTGCGTCTTCGGAGTCCCCTCCGGCAAGCTGCTCGGCTTCCTGGCCTCCCACCGTGGCATCGAGGCCAATCCCGAGAAGATTAAGGCCATCGAGAAGATGCGTCCTCCCCAGAGCCTCAAGGAGATGCAGCGCCTGGCGGGATGCATGGCCTCCCTTGGGCGATTCATCTCCAAGTTCGGCGAGCGAGCCCTGCCGTTCTTCAATCTCATGAAGAGATCCGGCCCCTTCAAGTGGACTCCCGAGGCCGACGCTGCCTTCGAAGACCTCAAGAGGTACCCCATGAGCCCGCCCATCATGGTCGCACCACGCTCTCGCGAGCCCTTGCTCCTATACTTGGCGGCTACTCCCTAGAAGGCCAGCGTGACCCTGGTGGCAGTTCGAGAAGAGCGCGTCTGTGCATAGAAGAAGCCCGCCATGTCGGCGCCTCGCGAGGTCACGCCGTCACCCACTGAGACCCCGCCTCAAAAGGCCCTTGGCGCGTCACCTCCAAAGGCCGCGCTGTCACCTGCCGAGGCCTTGCCTCGGGAGGCCTCCAGCGAGCCACCTCCCGAGCCTCCTGAGCCTCATGAGCCCCTCGGCCTCCCTGAAGACCAAGCTGCTGCAACAACTACCCGCCTCGTCGAGCACCCCGTGTACTTCGTCAGCACGGTGCTGCGAGATGCGCGCGAGCGCTACCCCATGCAGCAGAAGCTCCTCCTCGCGCTCCTCGTCGCCTCTAGGAAGCTGCGCCACTACTTCCAGGGCCATCCCATCAAGGTGATCTCGTCTTACCCCCTGGAGCAAGTCTTGCGCAGCCCCAACGCCGCTGGCCGTGTCGCCGAGTGGAACATCAAGCTACAAGCCTTCGAGCTGGAATTCTGCACCACAAGGGTGATCAAGGGCGCAACCCTGGCCGACTTCATGGCGGAATGGACAGACCCGCCCCAGGAGGAGCCTCGCGAGACCGAGTCCCTCTTGCCTAGGAACGAGGCGCCTGGCGGCTGGACTATGCACTTTGATGGCGCCTTCTCCCAGCAGGGCGCAGGAGCTGGCGTCATGCTCACCTCGCCAATAGGAGACAAGCTCCGCTACGCCGTCCAACTCTACTTCAAGCGCGACGACAAGGTCTCCAACAACATCGCGGAGTACGAGGGCCTCATCGCCGGACTCAAGGCTGCCTCTGTTCTAGGCATCAAACGCCTGACCATCAAGGGCGATTCGCAGCTCCTCGTCAACTTCTCCAACAAAAGCTACAAGCCCAAGGATGAGCACATGGCCGCCTATTTAGAAGAGGTACGTAAACTCGAGAAGCGTTTCCTTGGCCTGGAGCTGCAGCACGTTCCTCGCGGCGGCAATGATGACCCACAAGTATAGGGGATCAATCGTAGTCCTTTCGATAAGTAAGAGTGTCGAACCCAACGAGGAGCAGAAGGAAATGACAAGCGGTTTTCAGCAAGGAGTTTTCTGCAAGCACTGAAATTATCGGTAACGAGTAGTTTGATAGCAAGATAATTTGTAACAAGTGACAAGTAGCAATAGAAACAAAGAGTGCAGCAAGGTGGCCCAATCCTTTTTATAGCAAAGGACAAGCCGGAACGATCTCTTATAATAAGTAAAGCGTTCTTGAGGACACATGGGAATTTTCATCTACTCACTTTCATCATGTTGGTTTGATTCGAGTTCGCTACTTTGATAATTTGATATGTGGGTGGACCGGTGCTTGGGTGCTGTTCTTACTTGAACAAGCCTCCCACTTATGATTACCCCCTCTCGCAAGCATCCACAACTACCAAAGAAGAATTAAGATAACTCTAACCATAGCATTAAACATATGGATCCAAATCAGCCGCTTACGGAATAGCGCATAAACTAGGGTTTAAGCTTCTGTCACTCTAGCAACCCATCATCTAATTACTACTCCACAATGCATTCCCTTAGGCCCAAAGATGGTGAAGTGTCATGTAGTCAACATTCACATGACACCACTAAGAGAATCAACAACATACATATCATCAAAATATCGAACGAATGCCAAATTCACATGATTACTTATGACAAGACTTCTCCCATGTCCTCAAGAACAAAAGTAACTACTCACAAATCATCTTCATGTCCAAGATCAGAGGGGTATTGAATAGCATAATAGATCTGAACATATAATCTTCCACCAAATAAACCAACTAGCATCAACTACAAGATGTAATCAACACTACTAGCAACCCACAGGTACCAATCTGAGGTTTTGAGACAAAGATTGAATACAAGAGATGAACTAGGGTTTGAGATGAGATGGTGCTGGTGAAGGTGTAGATGAAGATTGGTCCTCCCACGATGAGAGGATCGTTGGTGATGTCGATGGCGACGATTTCCCCCTCCCGAAGGGAAGTATCCCTGGCAGAATCGCTCCACCGGAGAGCAAAAGTGCTCCTGCCCAAGTTCCGCCTCGAGATGGCGGCGCACCGTCCCAAAAGTCTTCTCTCTATTTTTTTCTAGGGCAAATGGGCTTATATACCAGAAAATGGGGGTCAGAGGATGGCCAGGGGCCCCACGAGCCACCAGGGCGCGCTTGGGGGGGGGGGGTGGCGCGCCCTGGTGCCTCGTGGGCACCTGGGTGGCCCCCTCTGGTACTTCTTGACTCTAGTATTTTTTTATTTATTCCAAAATAAATCTCCGTGAAATTTTAGATCATTTGGAGATGTGCAGAATAGGTATCTCTGACATAGCTTTTTCAGGTCCAGAATTCCAGCTGCCGGCAATCTCCCTCCTTGTGTGAATCTTGCATATTAAGAGGGAAAAGGCATTAGAATTGCTCCACAAAGTGTTATATTGATTAAAAACACTATAAATAACAGTCAGAAAACATGATGCAAAATGGACGTATCAACTCCCCCAAGCTTAGACCTCGCTTGTCCTCAAGCGAAAGCCGATATCGATAATCATGTCCACATGTTTAGAGAGAGAGGTGTCGATAAAAACAAAATACGGACATTGTAGCATCATGCTCATTATTATAACAGCAATATTTATTATCATAGAACTTCTCATGAGCAAGTAACAATTCATCACAACAATGAAGTATAAGGCATAAACTTTCTTGAAAACTAACAAACTATGTTCTCAGTCAACAATGCAATTGCAATTCATTATATTTTCAGGAAGGGTCTCATGTAGGAGCTTTTTAGCAAGTCCACATACTCAACCATCATATAGTCTTCTATGATTGCTAACACTCATGACATATATATGGAGCAAAAAGTTTCAGCCAGACACATAGAAAGATATGGGCTTATAATTTCGCCTCCCAACTTATTCACCTCAAGGGTGATGTCAACAATAATAACTCATGATCACTCATATCCAACTGGATATATATGCCTAGATCTTTCCCCACCACATGATGCTTGCAAAAGAGAAAAATAAAAAGGAATAGGGGAGAACACTATTGACTCTTGCATAAAAAGTAAATACATAAAAGTAAAAGATAGGCCCTTCGCAGAGGGAAGCAGAGGTTGTCATGCGCTTTTTGTTGTTGGATGCACAAGCTCTTAATGCAAAGGAACGTCAATTTATATTGCCCCTTGTAATAGCAACCTTTATTATGCAGTCCGTCACTTTTATTTCTTTACCATCACAAGTTCGTACAAAGCTTATTTTCCCTTACAATAAAAGTTCATACATATTTAGAGGCAATTTTTATTGCTTTTTGCACCGATGACAACTTATTTGAAGGATCTTATTCAATCCATAGGTAGATATAGTGGACTCTCATGACAATGAAACTGGGTTTAAGGGTTTTGGATGCACAAGTAGTATTTCTACTTGGTGCAGATTTTTGGGTAGCAAAGATATTGAGCAGGCACCACATGTTGAAGGATCTATAACAATATAACTTCTATGTGAATATAAGCAAACATAACTCATTACGTTGTCTTCCTTGTCCAACGTCAACAATTTGACATAAAATACTTAATGGGGGCTCACAATCATAAAAGATGTCCAAGATAATATATTTGCATGTGAATCTTCTCTTCCCTATTAATATTTTCATGAATTACATCATTGACCAATGCTATGTTTGTTAACTTCCAATAAATTTTACCACTTATACTTTTCTTTATGTAATGTCATTACTTTCCATAAGATTAGCCTATGATCTTTTTCATTATTTTCGTTGCTAGGATTGAAACATAAAAGTAAAGAAGTAAAAACTCAAACTACTCTTTATTATATAACTCTCAACTCGATTACATAGATGGATAGATCACGGAACTAGCACTCGAAAATAGATCATATTAAACTTTTATTCAACTAAATCACGAAATCACTAAGGATCGAACTAAAAATAGGTAAAGATAGCAAAAGTGATGATGATACGATACCGGGGCACCTCCCCCAAGCTTGGCACAAGCCAAGGGGAGTGCCCATACCCATGTACTCAAGTTTCCTTCTTCGGTGATGGTGGTGGTGATGAAGTGGTGGGCTTGTCCTTCATGCCATTAATTAGGATCTCCTTTAGGCTCTGGATTTCCCGGAGCACATGCTGTATCATCTCTGTATTCCTTTGGACTTCGGCCATAATATGCTTATTCTCTGGGCCCCAAGCATTCTTTCCTGCATC
Source organism: Elymus sibiricus (assembly GCA_039707655.1). Taxonomy (NCBI): domain Eukaryota; kingdom Viridiplantae; phylum Streptophyta; class Magnoliopsida; order Poales; family Poaceae; genus Elymus; species Elymus sibiricus. The sequence goes on from CM077670.1 coordinate 136,629,618, forward strand.
ACTTTCACTTGGACGAGAGATGTCCCAATAGGAGGGTATGTGCCTACGAGGAGTATTTTCGACCCCATAATTGTGAACCAAAATATGAAAATTGTTCCGATGTAACCTGTGTAAGGGCCTTCTAGGGGGAAGCCCTTCTTGAACCTCTAGAATCCCATGGCTTGTAATGCTTCTCATGGCTTGATGAGGATTCGGGATTGTGGAGATACCGGCAAGGGTGCCCCTCTCGGAAGCCGGAGGGTGGACCTCAAGCGAATCTCCATCACCCTCTTCCATGGTGACCTCTCCTTCTTCCTCCCTCCTAAGCTCCATCTGCAGCAACCAAGCGTCGTCTCCCACATTGTTGGAGGAAGAGGAAGACATGATGCCTGGCCTCGAAATCTAACAGAAAACAACACAAAACAAGAACAGAGGATATTTCTGCGCTACAGTGGTCAAAACGTCCTGGAGTATATATAAATAATTTTTATCTTGCAAAACAAGTAATCCAGAAGAAAAACGCAGTCGAAAAGGCTCACGAGGGGCCCACGAGCCACCAAGGCGCGCCTGGGGGGAGGCGGCGCGCCCTGGTGCCTCGTGGGCACCAGGTGGGTCCCCTCGGCTGTTTCTAATTTTTGTATTTTTTATAATATTCCAAAACTGACAGAAAGTAGTTTTATGGAATTTTTGGAGTCGGTTTACTTACTGTATCACGTACCTCTTCCTTTTCAGGGTTCTGGAGCGTTCCGGAAGGTCTCTCTTATGTATTCTTCCGGTGTAATTGTTTCAATAATATTAATTTCAACATTAATGGGGGTACCTGAAATATAGTGCTTAATTCTTTGCCCGTTCACCACTCTCGGATTAGTGCCTTCGGAGTTGTTTATTTTGATAGCTCCGGAGCGGTAAACTTCTTCGATGATATACGGTCCTTCCCATTTAGAGAGGAGTTTTCCTGCAAAGAATCTCAAACGAGAATTGTACAATAGAACTTGCTCACCCACTTTGAATTCCCGTATTTGAATTCTTCTATCATGCCATCTTTTAACTTTTTCTTTAAACAATTTGGCATTTTCATAAGCTTGGGTTCTCCATTCATTTAATGAGCTAATATCAAATAACCTCTTTTCACCGGCAAGTTTAAAATCATAATTAAGTTATTTAATTGCCCAGTATGCTTTATGTTCTAACTCAAGAGGTAAATGACATGCTTTTCCATAAACCATTTTATAAAGAGACATACCCATAGGATTTTATAAGCAGTTCTATAAGCCCATAATGCATCATCAAGTTTCTTAGACCAATTCTTTCTGGACCTATTGACGGTTTTTTGCAAAATTAATTTTATTTCTCTATTGCTCAATTCTACTTGACCACTAGATTGAGGGTGATAGGGAGAAGCAATTCTATGGTGGACATCATATTTAGCAAGCAGTTTACGGAATGCACCATGAATAAAATATGAACCACCATCAGTCATTAAATATCTAGGGACTCCAAACCTCGGGAAAATAACTTCTTTAAGCATTTTAATAGAAGTGTTATGATCAGCACTACTAGTTGGAATAGCTTCTACTCACTTAGTAACGTAATCAACAGCAACTAAAATATGAGTATACCCATTGGATTTAGGAAAAGGTCCCATATAATCAAATCCCCAAACATCAAATGGTTCAATAGCAAGTGAATAATTCATAGGCATTTCCCGACGTCTACCAAAATTACCAATTCTTTGACATTCATCACAAGATAAGACAAACTTATGAGCATCCTTGAAAAGAGTAGGCCAATAAAAACCAGATTGTAATACCTTGTGTGCAGTTCTATCTCCCGCATGGTGTCCTCCGTAAGCTTCGGAATGACACTTCCGTAGGATTTGTTCCTGTTCATGCTTAGGTATACAACGTCTAATAATACCATCTACTCCTTCTTTATAAAGATGTGGGTCATCCCAAAAGTAATGTCTTAAATCATAGAAGAACTTTTTCTTTTGTTGGTATGTGAAACTAGGTGGTATGTATTTAGCAACAATGTAATTAGCATAGTCTGCATACCAAGGAGTATTACGAGAAGCATTTATGATAGCTAATTGTTCATCAGGAAAATCATCATTAATAGGAAGTGGATCATCAAGAACATTTTCCATTCTAGACAAATTATCTGCTACGGGATTCTCAGCTCCCTTTCTATCAATAATATGCAAGTCAAATTCTTATAGAAATAAAACCCACCTAATGAGGCTAGGTTTAGCATCTTTCTTTTCCATAAGATATTTAATAGCAGCATGATCGGTGTGCACAGTTACTTTAGAATCAACTATGTAAGATCTGAATTTATCACATGCAAACACAACTGCTAAAAATTCTTTTTCAGTAGTAGCATAATTTCTTTGGGCGCTGTCTAGAGTTTTACTAGCATAATGGATAACATTTAATTTCTTATCAACTCTCTGTCCTAGAACAGCACCAACAACATAATCACTAGCATCACACATAATTTCAAAAGGCAAGTTCCAATCAGGTGGTTTAACAATAGGTGCATTGGTTAAGGCTTTCTGAAGTCTTTCAAAGGCTTCTAGACAATCATCATCAAAAACAAATGGAACATCTTTTTGTAAAAGATTGGTAAGAGGCCTAGAAATTTTAGAGAAGTCTTTAATAAATCTCCTATAGAAATCAGCATGACCAAGGAAACTTCTTATACCTTTAATATCTTTAGGACATGGCATTTTCTCAATAGCATCAACCTTAGCTTTATCAACTTCAATACCTCTTTCAGAAATTTTATGCCACAAGACAATACCTTCATTCACCGTAAAGTGGCACTTCTCCCAATTCAAGACAAGATTAGTTTCTTCACATCTGTGCAAAACTCGATCAAGGTTGCTTAAGCAATCATCAAAAGAAGTTCCGTAAACGGAAAAATCATCCATGAAAACCTCAACAATCTTTTCACAAAAGTCAGAGAATATAGCAGTCATACATCTTTGAAAGGTAGCAGGTGCATTGCATAAACCAAAAGGCATACGTCTATAAGCATAAGTTCCAAAAGGACAAGTAAAGGTGGTTTTCTCTTGATCGGGTTGTGATACAGGTATTTGAGAGAAGCCAGAATAACCATCTAGGAAACAAAAATGTGTATGCTTAGACAATCTTTCTAACATTTGATCAATAAAAGGTAAGGGGTAATGATATTTTCTAGTAGCTTTGTTTAATTTTCTAAAATCAATTACCATCCTATAACCAGTTACAATTCTTTGTGGAATGAGTTCATTTTTATCATTAGGAACAACGGTGATACCTCCTTTCTTAGGGACACAATGAACGGGACTTATCCATCTACTATCAGCTATGGGATAGATTATACCTACTTCCAGAAGCTTTAATATTTCAGTTCTTACCACCTCTTTCATCTTAGGATTTAATCGTCATTGGTGGTCGAAAACTGGTTTAGCATCAGGCTCCATATTAATTTTGTGCTGACATAGAGTGGGACTAATGCCCTTAAGATCATCAAGAGTATATCCAATAGCAGCTCGGTGCTTCCTCAGAGTTTTCAATGATCTCTTTTCTTCATGCTTTGAAAGGTTAGCACTAATAATAACAGGATATATCTTCTTTTCATCAAGATAAGCATATTTCAATGTATCAGGCAATTGTTTCAATTCAAATACAGGATCACCTTTAGGTGGAGGAGGGCCTCCAAGAGTTTCAACAGGCAAATTGTGTTTAAGGATAGGTGGTTGATCAAAGAACATCTTATCTATTTCATTTCTTTCATTCATATGCATATCATTTTCATGGTCTAGCAAATATTGTTCTTACGGATCAGTAGGAGGTACGGCAATAGAAGCAAGACCAATAATTTCATATTTACTAGGCAATTCTTTATCATGTGGTTGTCTACGAAACTTGGAGAAATTAAACTCATGAGACATACCACCAAAATTAACACTAACAATTTCTTTAGCGCAATCAATCTTGGCATTAACAGTGTTCAAGAAAGGTCTACCAAATATAATGGGACAAAAATCATCTTGTGGAGAACCGAGGACTAGAAAATCAGTAGGGTATTTTATTTTTCCACACAAGACTTCAACATCTCTAATGATCCCAACTGGTGTAATGGTATCTCTATTTGCAAGCTTAATAGTAACATCAATGTCCTCTATTTCAACAGGTGCAATATCATTCATAATTTCTTGATATAAGGTAAACGGAATAGCACTCACACTAGCACCCAAATCACATAAGCCATGATAACAATGATCTCCTATTTTAACAGAGACAATAGGCAGGCCTACAACGGGTCTGTTTTTATCTTTAGGATCTGGTTTAGCAATTCTAGCTGCTTCATCACAGAAGTAAATAACATGCCCATCTATATTATCAACCAAGAGATCTTTAACCATAGCAACATTAGGTTCAACTTTAATTTGTTTAGAGGGTCTAGGTGCTCTAATATTACTTTTGTTAACCACAGTTGAAACTTTAGCATGTTGCTTAATCCTAACAGGAAAAGGTGGTTTCTCAATATAAGCAGTAGGCACAACTGGATCAGCATGGTAAACAATTGTTTCTTCTTTAACACTAACAGATTCCTCAATCTTTTCTTTAACACGGGGATGATATTTAAACCACTTCTCCTTAGGGAGATCAACATGAGTAGCAAATGGTTCACAAAAGGAAGCTACTATCTCAGAGTCAAGCCCATATTTAGTGCTAAACTTGTGAAAAGCATCGGTAGCCATAAAAGATTTAACGCAATCAACCTCAAGTATTATACCTGACTCATTACCTTTGTCGAGTTCCCAATCTTCAGAGTTGTGTTTAATTCTTTCCAGAAGATCCCATCTAAATTCAATAGTTTTCTTCATAAAGGAGCCAGTCGAAGAAGAATTGAGCATGGTTTGATTATCATGAGAAAGCCGAGCATAAAAATTCTGTAAGATAATTTCTCTTGAGAGCTCATGATTGGGGCATGTGTACATCATGTACTTAAGCCTCCCCAAGCTTGAGCGATGCTTTCTCCTTCACGAGGCCAAAAATTATATATATAATTCCGATCACGATGTACCAAATGCATAGGATAAAATTTCTGGTGGAATTCCAATTTCAATCGGTTCCAGTCCCATGTATCAGTATCATCACATAGCCTATACCATGTCAATGCCTTTTCCTCCAAAGATAAAGGGAATACTTTCTTCTTAACTCCATCTCCGGATAAACCTGCAAGCTTAAACAATCCACAAATTTCATCCACATAGATCAAGTGCATATCAGGATGTACCGTTCCATCCCCTGCATAAGGATTAGCTAGCAGTTTCTCTATCATACCCGAAGGAATCTCATAATAAATATTTTCAGTAGGTGCAGTAGGTTGAGGAGCAACTATTTGTGCTTCTGGTCGAGGTGAAGATACCCCGAACAAACCCCTCAAAGGATTACTTTCCATAGTGACAAGTGCCAATAAATTTCAGCACGTAATATAAATGTTTCCTTACCAAATTCCACTCACCAAAGGTGCTTCACTCCCCAGCAACGGCGCCAGAAAAGAGTCTTGATGACCCACAAGTATAGGGGATCAATCGTAGTCCTTTTGATAAGTAAGAGTGTCGAACCCAACGAGGAGCAGAAGGAAATAACAAGCGGTTTTCAGCAAGGTGTTTTCTGCAAGCACTGAAATTATCGGTAACGAGTAGTTTGATAGCAAGATAATTTGTAACAAGTGACAAGTAGCAATAGTAACAAAGAGTGCAGCAAGGTGGCCCAATCCTTTTTATAGCAAAGGACAAGCCGGAATGATCTCTTATAATAAGTAAAGCGTTCTTGAGGACACATGGGAATTTTCATCTAGTCACTTTCATCATGTTGGTTTGATTCATGTTCGCTACTTTGATAATTTGATATGTGGGTGGACCGGTGCTTGGGTGCTGTTCTTACTTGAACAAGCCTCCCACTTATGATTACCCCCTCTCGCAAGCATCCGCAATTACGAAAGAAGAATTAAGATAACTCTAACCATAGCATTAAACATATGTATCCAAATCAGCCCCTTCCGGAATAGCGCATAAACTAGGGTTTAAGCTTCTGTCACTCTAGCAACCCATCATCTAATTACTACTCCACAATGCATTCCCTTAGGCCCAAAGATGGTGAAGTGTCATGTAGTCGATGTTCACATGACACCACTAAGAGAATCAACAACATACATATCATCAAAATATCGAACGAATGCCAAATTCACATGATTACTTATGACAAGACTTCTCCCATGTCCTCAAGAACAAAAGTAACTACTCACAAATCATCTTCATGTCCAAGATCAGAGGGGTATTGAATAGCATAATAGATCTGAACATATAATCTTCCACCAAATAAACCAACTAGCATCAACTACAAGATGTAATCAACACTACTAGCAACCCATAGGTACCAATCTGAGGTTTTGAGACAAAGATTGAATACAAGAGATGAACTAGGGTTTGAGATGAGATGGTGCTGGTGAAGGTGTAGATGAAGATTGGTCCTCCCATGATGAGAGGATCGTTGGTGATGTCGATGGCGACGATTTCCCCCTCCCGAAGGGAAGTATCCCTGGCAGAATCGCTCCACCGGAGAGCAAAAGTGCTCCTGCCCAAGTTCCGCCTCGAGATGGCGGCGCACCGTCCCAAAAGTCTTCTCTCTATTTTTTTCTAGGGCAAATGGGCTTATATACCAGAAAATGGGGGTCAGAGGATGGCCAGGGGCCCCACGAGCCACCAGGGCGCGCTTGGGGGGGGGGGGGTGGCGCGCCCTGGTGCCTCGTGGGCACCTGGGTGGCCCCCTCTGGTACTTCTTGACTCTAGTATTTTTTATTTATTCCAAAATAAATCTCCGTGAAATTTCAGATCATTTGGAGATGTGCAGAATAGGTATCTCTGACATAGTTTTTTCAGGTCCAGAATTCCAGCTGCCGGCAATATCCCTCCTTGTGTAAATCTTGCATATTAAGAGAGAAAAGGCATTAGAATTGCTCCACAAAGTGTTATATTGATTAAAAACACTATAAATAACAGTAGGAAAACATGATGCAAAATGGACGTATCAGGCAACAAGGAGGCCGACGACATCGCCAAGCGAGCATCTCGCAGCGAGCCCCAGGGCCCTGGCATCTTCAAGGAAATCTCCTCAAGCCATCAGCTACCCCGCCAGCCGCGAGCACCACACTGCTTCACGAGGAACTCCCGCCCGCACCACCCATGGGCGCACCAGATTGCGGCCCAGCCTCAGGAGCCCGCCTACTGCTGGCGCTCGAACCCCAAGCGAACAGCTGGGCCTCGGAGTTCAAGGCCTACTTGCTGAGACAGACTCAGAAGCCGAGCGTGTGGCTCGCCAGGCCACCGCTTACTGCTTGCAAGATGGCGAGCTGTACCATAGGCGCCCCAATGGCGTCTCGCTGTGGTGCATCTCTGAAGAACAGGGTCGCGAGCTGCTCGCCGACATCCATGGAGGAGACTGCGGCCACCACTCCTCATCGCGCACCCTTGCCGGCAAGGTGTTCCGCAGCGGCTTGTACTGGCCCACCACGCTCCACGACGCCACCGAGCTGGTCCAATCTTGCGAAGCTTGTCAATTCCATGCCAAGCAAATCCACCAGCCGGCGCAAGGCCTCCAGACGATTCCCCTCTCGTGGCCCTTCGCGGTCTGGGGGCTGGATATCTTGGGGCCCTTCCCTCGCGCAGCTGGCGGTTACTGCTACCTCTATGTCGCCATCGACAAGTTCACCAAATGGGCGGAGGTCAAGCCCGTGCGCACCATCCCAGCAGGTTCTACCGTCAAGTTCATCAAGGGCCGCGTGAGCTGCTTCGGCGTCCCCAACTGCATCATCACTGACAACGGCTCCAAGTTCACAAGCGGCCTCTTCAAGTCATACTGCGCCAGCCTCGGCACGCAGATCTGCTACGCCTCTGTGGCGCACCCATGAAGCAACGGCCAGGCCGAGCATGCGAACGCTGAGGTTCTCAAGGGCCTCAAGACAAGAAGCTTCAAGAAAAAGCTCGAAGCTTGCAGCAAGGGCTGGCTTGACGAGCTGCAGTCTGTGCTGTGGTCCATTCGCACAACGGCAACCAAGCCTACAGGGGAGACTCCCTTCTTCCTCGTCTACGGAGCTGAAGCAGTCCTCCCATCTGAGCTCCAGCACTGCTCTCCATGAGTCCTTGCCTTTGACGAGGCTCGTCAGGACGCCTCACGAGAGGCCGACCTGCTGCTCCTCGAAGAAGCACATCGCCAGGCTGCCCTGCACGCCGCCAGATACCACCAGGCTCTGCGTCGCTATCATAGCCGCAACATACGCCCACGCACCCTCGAAGTAGGCGATCTCGTCCTGAGAAGGGTCCTCTCCTGAGAGGGACTCGACAAGCTCTCACCCATGTGGGATGGCCCTTTCAGGGTTGCTCATGTCTCCAGGCCCGGCGCCGCCCGGCTGGAGACGGAGGACGGAGTTCCTATGCCTAACGCCTGGAACATCCAACACCTCCGCAAGTTCTACCCGTGACCCTCACGCATACGAATGAAGTGGGGCTGTACACACCCCGGAGCCTGTCATTGCATTCGCCTGATGGGCCCACGAGAGCTCCCGCCCACGTCTCAGTGGAAGCCCCATGCTCCGCGCTGGCGGAACGATCGAACCGCGATCATGCCCACGCCTAGTGGAAGCCCCGTGCTCTGCACTGGCGGAACAATCACCTGAGGGCGCCCCACGGGCTGCACCAACCTCATGCTGATCCATGCCGGACATGGCAACCACATCTCTATTTCCTAAGATATCTTATGTGTTGCTAAGTTGCTTGCCTCAGGAGCTGTGCACGCTCGCGACCTTCCTCCTGCGCATCTTGCGAGTGGGGGCTAGACACGGTGCCTGTGCTCGGGTCAGTCCCAGCAGCGCTGCAAAAACCCAAGTGATCGAGCTCTGGCTCGCGGGCCTGCTCCCGTGCACGTCACCTCACCAAGGTCCTTGGTGTCTCGTCTCCTCGCGCGATACCCACGAGCAAGCTAGCAAGCGCACACCGCTCCCCCCGTTTTATGAAATCGATGTAAAATTATCACAGGAACAAGGCACTCAAAGGCCTCACGAGGCAACTCACGACAAGACGCCTTCGTAAACCCCCAGGGAGCCTCGCGAGCGCTACCTCGCAAGCCAACCTACGGCGACCGCCTCCGCCAAATGCTAGCGGGAGACCTCACGAGCAAGAGGCTCGCGAGGCGCGCCCTGCAGCCACGACACGGCAAGCGACACTCGCAAAAGAGCAAAGTACAAAAACACCTCACGAGCCGCTCTCGGTGCCTCTCAAGTTTCCTCTCCCGGTGACCTTGCTGAGTGCTGATGTTCTCTCCTCCGTGCAAGCCGCTTGCACGTCAAAGGGGGACTTCCTGAGCATCGCGCCTCAGGAGTCCTTACCGCCTCTTAGTGCCCTACACCTCCTGGCCTTATCTAGGCAACGCGACCTGACATACCAGCGATGGCTGTAGCCCGCTCGGGGGCTGGGTCCTGACGACGTAGAGCACCAAGGCAAACAAGAAAAGGGAAACATGCCTCATGAGAGAGCCTCACAAAGAAACATGCATTACGACAAATCATAAAGTACTTAAAACAAAAGGCATTGTCTTTACGCCCCCGCGGGGCCATGTCAATCTGGCACAGGTAAAAGGGAGGACTTAGGAGGTCGTGGCATCGCCGTCGCCTTTGTCATCGCCTTCGCCATCGTCGCCAACGATTCTACTGGAGTTGTCGCTACTGCCGTGGGAGAACTTCGCGAGCAGAGCGTCCACGTGGTCCTCCACCACCTTCCCAAGGCTGTCGCGGAGCTCTTCGGGCATGGGGGCTATCACCCTATCGAAGTCAAAGTTGGGGTCGACGTGGAGAAGATGGCTGAAGATGCGCGTCGCAGCCTGGAAGAGGAGGTCGCGGCACTCGTCTTCGATGATGCCGCTCACCCTCTTCGCCCCAGCCTCGAGCCGCTCCATGAGCTTGGTGAAGAAGTCGAGATAGCTGGCATCGAGGGTCTTGCGGGGGCCCTCGAGCCTCTCCTTGCAGATAACAGCTAGGGCGCCGCGGGCCCGAAGCTCAAGGGAGCGGAACATCTTGGCGTGCTCATGGTGCCGCCCCCGCGCCCGGTCTGCTTCCAACCTCGCCTGCTCGACGACATTGGAGACGTCGCCCACCTGCTTTTGAAGGGAGGCCCGCTCCGCCTCGGTGTCGGCCTTGGCCTGCAGCGTGGTCTTTCGGCGATTTTCTGCCTCCGCCAGGACCTCCTTGAGGCCGTCAATCTCCCTTTGGAGCTCCTCTCACTTCTCCTTGAAGCGGTCCTCCTGCATTTTCAGTTTCTTGCTGTGATCCGCAACGAGCGCCAGGCAGTTCTTCTCTATCTTCGCGTCGGCGTCCGCCTGGGCCTTCTTCTCCTTGGCCTCCAGCTTGGCGTTGGCCGCCTCCATGCGCTTGGTGTAGGCGTCCTGGGCGGCAGCCACCTGGCGGTCCAGTGTCTCCAGGCACTCGCGCTCCGTGGCCTGCTCGGTCGCCGTCCGCGCGAGTTCCTGTTCGCGAATCGCAAGGTTTGCCTCTCGAGCCGCGAGCTCCTCCTCGCAGGAGGCGACAGCCTTCTCTCACGCCTGGAACAGCTGCTCCTCCACGGCGCGCCGCTCCTCGAGCGCCCTCGTACGGGCCTTAGCCTCCTCGCGGCGCTTCTCGGCCGCGTCCACCTCCCGGAGGGCGCTCTTGAAGACCTCCTTCGCCTCGGCGGAGAACTTCTCGCGCTTCTCCTGCGCGACCTTATCCTGGCGACGGCCCATCTTGACGGCAACGTTGAGCTGGCTCCACGCCTCCGCATGGCGCAGGCGCTCCTCGGCAAGGTGCCCCTCAGCCTCCTGGAACTCCGCCTCGAGCTGGCCCAGAGCTCCCCTTGCAGTCCGCAGGACCCCGCGCCTGAGTAAGGTGCTATTGCGCACCAGCGTCAGGGCCCAAGCAGGGTCTGACTCCTCGTCGCCCCCCGCCGTCATGTCCTGGGAAGGCCCGGCGTCGTTCGTCAGCAGCGGGGGATTCGCCGGGGCTTCCTCCTCCTCTTGCCGCGGCGGAACGCCTCGCGGGCTCGCCGCGCCCGCGGCGGGAACCTCGTGCGCGGGTGAGTGCTGGGGGCTGCCTGAAGCGCCTCCGGCGTCTGTGGCACTCGGTGGAGGAGTTGGCACCTCTGCCTCCCCCATCTCCAGGTCTGGCCCCGCGGCGGGCACCTCGGGAGCCGCGGCGCCGCCTCCCGAGGCTCGGCGTCCCTAGCTTCAGGAGCTGTGTCCACCTGCGGCTCCGGAGGGACCGCTTGCTCCTTCTCCGCCTCGACATACTCCGTTTCAGCATCAGAGCGGCGGGTGGCCTCTTCTCGCCCCTCGGCGCCCGCGGCCGGCGCCGGGGCCCCTGCCGAGATAGGGGTCCTCTTCGTCGTCTTCTTCCTCTTCTTCTCCTTCTTCATGGATGCCCTGCACGAGGCAGTGGCTCAGCCCCCGGCCACGGGGCAAACATACAAAGAAAGATGTAAGAGAGACACTTACTCGTCATTGGCGACCCACTTCCTCTTCGTCGGGGCCAACGGCGGGCGGTCTTCGCTATCGCCCTCGCGATACCTCCTCCCGAGACCTCCTCCTGAGGTGTCCTTTCGAGGCCCGGTAGCCTCGTCCTCAGCGTTGTCCTTCTCCGTGGGGGGCTCAGTGCCCCCGCCGCCGGCGTCAATATCCTCCATGCGCGGCTCGCCAGCCGTCACGCTGATGCTTCCTTCGCCCCCCCCCGCATCGGATGGTCGGGAGGGCACAACCCTGAACCTGGCGTCGTCGTTGTCATCATCATCATCCTCGAGGTCGCTGATGAGTTGGCGGTGGGTCCGCGTGGCGGGGCCGCTGTCGCTCCCCTCCACATCGCCACCTGAGACCTCGACGTCGTCCATGTCCCCCGAGCCGGGAACCATGATGAACGGGTTCTCGCAGGGCCCCTCATGGCCCTCCGGCACGAGGCCCCACTCGTCGAAGGGTGGCATCTCCGCGGCCAGCTCCTCGGTCCCCTCGTAGCGGTACAGCGGGAGCGCGTCCTCGGGCGGGTCGCTCGCGGTGCAGCCAAGCAAGATCTGCATAATCCTATCCACCACCTCCGACTTCAGGCTGGCGACGCTCAGCCGCATGGGGTCCTTCATGCCGGCAAGTTTCCACACCGGGCACAAGCGCAGCTGGAGTGGCGCTACGCACCGCTGCAGAAACTCCTTGACGACCATCGTCCCCGTGAGGCGCGCTGCCTTGTGGTCGGCCAGCCGCTCCTAGACGGGCTCCAGCCTCGGGTCGGTGAGCTTCTCGTGCTCCCACCCCGAGTTCTTCACGGCAGGAGCCGTCGGCTCCATCAGCAGCTGGTTGCGGTGGCGCGAGTCCATGTAGATCCAGCGCTGCCTGTAGCCTTCCACCTTCTTCTGGATCTTCAGGCTAATCATGTCGCTCTCTGTTGCCTTGACAGCGAGGAACGAGGCGCACGCGGAGCGATGGTTTGCCGCAGTTAGCCGCAGGCTGAAGAAGTGGCGGAAGAGTGCCAGCGAGGGCATCACGCCCACGAAGGCCTCACAGTAGAAGGCGAAGATGGCGAGGAGGAAGATGGAGTTGGGTTGAAGATGGAGAGCTTGGATCTTGTAGTGGGTGAGGATGGCATTGAAGAAGTCCAAGAACGGTGGCACCAGGCCGGCGTAGACGCTGTGAATGAAGAAGGGGAATGTCGTCGCCTCTAGATCGCGCCGCGCGTGTGCGCCATCCCAGATCTTCGTCGCCCCATTCTCATTATGGTCACCGGCGACCATTGAGAGTACCTTGTGCAGGCCCTCTCGGTTCGCGATGATGGATCGCTGCAAGGCAGGCTCCATGGAAGACGCGCTCGGTGCCGCGGCCGCCGCCTTGCCTTTCTTGCCTTTCTTGCCGGTGGGCGCCATTGCTACGTGGTGAAGCTTGGGAAGCGAAAGAGGAAGGAGTAGCGCTCGGGGAAGGAGGCGCGAGAGATCAGGCGCTGGAGGAGAAAGCAGAAGCGAAGCAATGATGGCCTGCGCCCCGCGCGGGCAGGCTTTATGGCAGGCATGGGCGGTTACCGAGGCGGAGTGGGGAAGTGGGGGCGTCTCATGTCCCGTCGTGCGCCACGTGTCGAGCCTGGGCCCCACAGTCTGTCAAGGCCCGCATCGTTTCGCTCCCAACGGGTGGGAACGTGCGCGCCACGGGCCCGGGGGCTACTGTCTGGCCATTGGGAACCAGGGTACCTCGGTCCGTCTGCCTGCGGCCGGGGACCCGACGCCTGGCGAAGGCCCAAGACGCGGCCCATTTAAGGACGTCACGAAGCAAAGACATCTCGCGAGGCGCCAGCCTCCCGAGGACCCCACCTCAATGCACGAGCCACCAGCACTTAGCCGCAGGAGCGGTCGAGGCCTCACGAGGCTGCCTCCTGAGCCCCCCCCCCGAGGCGGGCACCCAAGGCCATCCGGCCTGACGTCGGCTGCGCGGTCCTGTGCCCATCACATGGGTGACGCGCATGGCGACAAACGAAGGTAGAGGCCGCGCCAGCGGGCGCGGATAGAGAGGCTTTCCTCTTTGGTGCAAAAGGGGCAGCCCCAGCTGCCCACCTCCAAAGCAAGTCCCAAGGACTGGCCGTTTGGTGAAAGAAGACCGAGACAGCAAGGCACGCAGGGCGGAGGTCATCACCGAGCCCACCGGCGCGTCATAGATCATGCTTTTGCAGGCGAAGACTGCCTTTAGTCAGGATAGCCTGAGCGCCTGTCCCCTTTCAAAACCCGCCAAGTGTGGCAACCCTTCCCGCCTAAGTTTTTGGGGGAAGAGGACCAGGGCGGCTATAAAAAGGACAGAGCTGCCATTGTATGGGGGATCGATTCCTCTGCTTCCTACCTTGTATGGGAGACATCTTCTCGCCCACAGCAATCCCAACCACAAGCAGGAGTAGGGTTTTACACCGCAAGGTGGCCCGAACCTGGGTAACCGTCATGTCCCCTGTCGTGCTCCCGCGTAGCGCTCTCACTGTAGCCTCGCCGTGGTCACCTTTGGTCGGAAAGAACTGGCTCGCCCCCAGTGTTCGAACCTCTAGATCCCCGGAGTCCCGGCTCCGACAACGTTAAACTCTTAGGCCACACATGAAGTAGATAGAGGATTGTGCAAATCGATAGACCTGTGATGTGATAGGTTCAGATATCTTGAGGGGAACACAATTACTTTAGGAATCACAGTTGTCCATAGAACCTAATGCCTTCGTCCTGTCCTCAAACCACGAGGACCTTAATATCTTTGCGTTAGCCTCCTCAGGTATGGGACAAGAAGTAGGATGAATGAGTTATCTCAATACAGCATGTCTTGAGAGATAACATTATGTGAGGGACCACCCACCATCCGTAGATTATCATATCCTATGATGCAGGTACTGACTTAGCCACTACGTGCCATATTCGTAAAGCTTAACTCCGTTCCATGCCCGTACCGAACGAGACCGTACCTAGATGCCGACAACCTCATCTAAAACATCACATACCTCTCTTAGTTTATTTCCTTTGTTTAGTTTAGTATTTACTTTTCCGTTCTCTCTAGTACTTTAGCTTAATTCTCCCTTTTACCGTTCCTAGCAACCTACTTAAGTGAGCTATTTCCAAACTCCGGTTTGGGTGTGAGCGTGGTTGTGTTAGTGACAACACAACTGCGGGGATTGTGGTGCCATCCTACTTATCACGAAATTGCTACATAGCCATGTGCACTTGTAGGACATCAAGCTTTTTCTGGCGCCGTTGCCCGGGAGCATAGCGCTTGGCCATTACTTTCCCGTTCACACTTAGTTTACTTTTGTTTGTTGCAAAAATCTGCTAATCATGTATTCTGAGATGTCTACTCAGGAATTGAAGGAATCTGCAATGGAGGAGAAGAGAGACCATATTACACCTACGACTATCAACAATGAGAAGATAAAAGAATGGATAGCATTACTGGAAGAATGGGCACCAATTACATGTGATGAGTATTTTGTAACGTGCAAAGATTGCAAAATGAAAGGACACTATGCTTATCAATGTAAGTTCAATGTTGATCATATACTAGCAATTTATAATAGGAGTGATAAATGCAATGCTAGTATTGAAGTTCTTCAGTTAGTACTTTATTATGGTGTCGATGAAGTTTTACATTACATGGGAGACGCATGGATAAATGATATGGTGCTTGGTAGTGCTTATATAAAATTGCATCCTATTTACCTTGCTTGCAAAGATAATTTCCACGATAATGCTTTGGTCATGACTATTCCAGAGAGGTTAGCCACCTCGAAAGATATGAGCCTTTTGCAGTATCTGTGGAAGGATGAAAAAAAGGATGCAAAAGAAGAGCTAGAAGCACCCGTAGATACATGGTTGCAAGAAATGGTAAGAGAGCATCTATTATATAAATATCAAACTAACTTGTAGCCAACAAAAGGGGATCACGAAGAACAAATTATCATGGATGAACAAGCGTGCCTGGAAGAAGAAAAGCTCATGGAAGAAGAAGTGGATGAAAGCCCACCTCCCACTCCCAAGAGTAAAATTTTGCACACACTCAGTGAGTTCTTCGATGATGCAACTCTCAAGAAGAGCATAAACTCTATGAATACATTAGAACTGCTAGAATTTTTAAATACACGTGCGTATATGCAATGCTCTATGTATGAAGTTTCTTGTAGATGTTGCCGGTCTCTAAAACATCTTGACTTCCAATGCACAAAAACCTTTGATGAGGTGGTAGCACACTACAAAAGTAGTAAGAATGCCATAGAGGAAATCATGCGGTATGTGTTAAGCACGAGTGCATGGAAATTCATTGCTGAGATCGAAGCTGTTCAAGCTCACAGGAAAGATGAATTTTTTGATTGGATATATTATGTGGTGAATAACATCAATTATTATTATCGAGAATATCTTTCCGATAAAAAAGATACTAACGTGCAGGAACAAGAGTATGATGATGACTCTAGTTTGGAGGAACTTGAAGCTAATGAACTTGACTTGCAGGATTGTCACCCTCTGGTCGAGACGTCTAGTGTTAGCGATAGTGATGAACTAGAGGAAGAAAGTACTTTTGATTTACTTGTGCTAATGTCCAACTATGCTTCGTTGGATGATCTTCTTATGTAGGGGAAACCATTAGGGAGTGATGACCAACCCACTCCAAACAATGAATTTTATGAAGTGTTCCCCTACAAAGATAGCCAAGGTAATCTCTTAAAGTTCATGTATAAGCCTCTAACCCTCTCATTGCAGAACTATAAGAAGACATGCCTATCTAGCTCAGTGCATCGGTTCCCGATTGAGAGCGAGAACGTCTTTTCCTACATGGCGCCGATGCACCGTAAGCATGTACGACTCTGACCGCACTCTGCTATGAGGTGCTCCAAACCCTGGTCGGAGTTAGGTCTCACGTTCGGGGTTGATATCCCTTGGGATTCGGGTGGATGACCTTATGGAGCACCAAAGCCTAGCTACATGGCTATAAAGAAAGTGCTGCTTGGGAGGCAACCCAGAAGTAATTAGGTGTCTTTATTAGATTTGTGTCTTTGAGTCTAGTTGCATTCATATTTGCATTGTCACTTTTATTTTGTTTTCATAGTTGCTATTAGAATTGGTCTTGGCATAATCTTTGTTGGTAAATATTTAGTATATCAGTCGCCCGATGTGTTGCTGCACACCTCCTCTTATTTTTGAGCAAATATGATATGTTACTAACGTGAGGAGGAAGCACAAAAAAAATTCATGAAGTTTTTCAGCTCCAGAGAAAAAGATGGCGTATCATACGACCGCTCCCGGTCGTATCCATGCTCGTATGAGCTCGTGGCCACAAGCAGAAGAGAACCAGAATGAAAGACGGCCTACCGTACGAGCGCTCGCGCTCGTATGCGCGGTCGTATGACCTGGTGGCCATGAAGAGCAACCCTACAGAGCTCAAGACGGCGTATCGTGCGAGCGCTCGTGCTCGTACACGCGCTCGTACCCGATGTCAACCCCGACCAACAGAACTCCAGTGTGCAAGACGGCATTTCATACGAGCGCATGCGCTCATATGAGCGCTCGTATGAGAGGGTGACACCGGGCAAGGACTTCCAGAGCGAAAGACGGCGTACCGAGCGACCGCAGCCGGTCGTACGTGCACCCGTATGAGGGCAATAATACCCCCATTTGATTCATTTTCGACGTATGAGGTCGATGGGGTATTTTCTACACCGATTATTTGCTTTCTAATTTCATTTAATTACCTTCTAAGCTCCTTGACCAATAAGTCTTTAGCAACTTATGCTTTCTTTTATTTTCTTTTCCGGTTGGGTATACGTATACCGAATCGATGCTTTTTATTTTGTGTGTTGTTATTTTCGCATGGACTTGAACTTTATGTGGTGATGTGTACGGTATGGTGCCAACCGTATGAAGATCCGCACAAGCCACTTGGTTGCTTCCATTCGATAAGTCTCAACTCCTAGTGCCCGGTAATGTTTTCCAATTTGAACCTTGCTCGAATAAAATTTGTTTAGTAGTAAGTGTCTCACCTAATGTGAGAACCCTCTTTTAAAATAGGCACTTAGGGGCAGCACATTCGTGTTTTATATTTTGTCTCACACACACTTCACTTATAATCTAGGAGCAATGTATACTTCTAGACATAGTTTGTTGGCTTAAGCGAGGTGCTTAGGTTGATGAACCGATCTTTATTGAGGCAAATGTTTTTATCACTTGTGTTGCTAATCCCTTGTGCTACAAAAACTGAAAACTTCAAAAAGGACAAAAAAAATCGTTTCCCTTTTAGTTTGTTTTCAGCAGGTTCTATAGGAAGGCAGCCACCGGACCACAACAAGGAAATCATAGAAGCAAGGTCCATGTCCATTGAAGGAGAGGTTATTTGAACCTCAACGGTAAAAGTGTCTAACCCTTTCTTTTAACTTAAGCTTGGGGAGGTAACCACTTCTCGCACTCTCCTATATAAACTGCATTTTCTCTTTTCTTCCATAATTTTCTCGAGTTTGGTATTGCAAAGTTCTAAGCTTGGGGAGGTTATGTTTGCATGCGTAGGGTCTTATGCAATGTTCATTATCATAGGGTTTTCGTGCAATCGTGTATCCCTCTGTTTTGACATGCTTGCTTTGCTTTAGTTTCACCTAGCATGATGAAATCTTGTGACCCTCCGAAATACATTGTCATGTTCTTTTTATCCAAAAACCAATAGAGGAGTCCTTTGAACTGTTGCCTTTCTTTCACCTAATAACTTAAGTTGGGGACTCTAGTGGTGACTTGAGTAGCAATTGAATAATTGTAGAGGATTTTTGCTGAGGAACGCAACATCTTTGGTTGATCCGGGACGCGCAACGGGGTTTATCCCCGCCAAACTATCCCCTCGGGGTACTTAGTTTTTGAGTCTTATGCAATGTGACACCGCAATGCTCTTGTGTAGTGTTTGAGTTCTTTATGACTAATGCGAGTTCGAAGCCTTTGCACTTCCGTTTCATCTTTTATTGCTAGCCTCTTCTATACCGTGCATTGCCCATTCTCACCTCGAGACTTGGTGCAAACTTCGCTGGTGCATCCAAACCCCGTGATATGATATGCTCTATCACACATAAGCCTTATTATATCCTTCCTTAAAACAGCCACCATACCTACCTATTATGGCATATCCATAGCCATTCCGAGATATATCACCATGCAACTTCCACCGTTACTATGACTTGAGCATTCATTGTCATATTGCTTTGCATGATCATATAGAGCTGACATGATATTTGTGGCGCAGCCACCGTTCATCATTGTTATACATGTTACACTAGATCATTGCACATCTGGTACACCGCCAGAGGCATTCATATGTAGTCATCTTTTTAGTTTATCGAGTTGTAAGTAAATAAAAGTGTGATGATCATCATTATTAGAGCATGCCCCAGTGAGGAAAAGAATGGTGGAGACTTATGAGTCCTCAAAAAAGTGGGGATGAAGTCCATGAGACTGTTCTAAAAAATAGAAAAAAAGGAGAAAACAAAAAAAATGAGATAAAAAGAGAGAAGGGGCATGCTACTATCCTTTTACCACACTTGTGCTTCAGAGTAGCACCATATACCTCATATAGTGAGTTTTCATATACTTCATGACTATGCTAGTGGGATCTTTACATTATAGAACTTGGCTTGTATATTCCGATGACGAGCTTCCTCAAATGCTCGAGGTCTTCATGAGCAAGCAAGTTGGATGCACACCCACTTAGTTTCATTCGGAGAGCTCTCATACACTTATAGCTCTAGTGCATCCGTTGCATGGCGATCCCTACTCCTTGCATTGACATCGATCATAAGGCCTTCTCCTTTTCCTAATGGTCAGTTGCGTCGATGCAAGACTTTCTTTGTTTTTGACTTCTCAAACCCCAATCATTATTCTATTTTTCCCCTTAAGTGCAAGGCATAGGCTTGCGCTCAGCTCTGCATAGGTAGTTGAGTGGTTTAATAACGCAGACAGACGATCTTGCTATTGTACCTGGTATGCCTCAGGTTGGTGTTTTTGAAGCGATCGCTGATGCATGATTTCTTTGTCTATGATAGTCATTGCTATGTTCCCAACATAATATTGACATTCTCTCTAAACCTTTGGCAATGGGAATTTGGACTCTACAAAAATATTTCCTCTTTCTTGACCTTCATGGCAATGGAACTAAGAGGATTGCAGGTATTACTCCCATGCTAGCTAACTTTTGCAAACTTGCAAGATGAACATGGATATCACTTTTGGGCTTTGGTTTTCAATGTGTGCTTAGAGTTAGCAACAATGAGCTTAGATAGTCAACCTTCTTACTCGAGGACGAGCAAGGTTTAAGCTTGGGGAGGTTGATGGCTCCATATTTTACGCATCTTTATGGCTCATTTTTTGCACATTATCTCCATATATCAACTTATATCATGTTCCATTGAGCCAATTATATGTCCATATGCATGATTTCCAGTTTTTATCCTTTTCATCGTGAGATTGCATAATCTTTATTCTTAGTTGGTTTTTATTAGTTTTCCTTGTCTTTGTGTGTCTTGTAGGTGATGCGGACTTCCCAATTACTTAGCACCATGAAAGGAGTTCAAACGGTGGACACCCCGGACCCAGACTTTGCCATTTTGAGGGTGGAAAAAGTTATTTTTACAAAGTGGTCCAAATCAAGATCTAAAACCAGAAATGGATCGGCGTCGTTCATATGAATCCAACGAGCCCAAGAACGTCAAATTCCGAGTTCGTATGAAGAAATGGCGGCCGATTTACCGAAGGGAGGGAGCAGAAATCAGAATGACACATGGCGTTCCATGCGACCGCGTGCGGTCGTTTGAGCTCCCGTTTGGACTCCAGACAGCACCGAAAGTTGCCTCTCGTGACGGGATTCTTTGTGGATTTTGTCCCCGTTTGTTCCCACGACTTCCTTGGCCTTCAAGGGATGATTTGGGAGAGGATTGGGCTCATCTCGAGCCCTTGGATCAAAGGAGAGAAGCCACATCAAGGGAGGAGACTATGGGAGAGCTCCTATATATTCACCTTCAACCCTAGCCGCCTCCATACACTTTTCATCTCAGAAATTCATCTCCACGTCTAGCCGCCACCACATCAAGAACACCATTGGGGCAACCAAGAGGGAGACCGGAAGGGAACCGCCGCCGTCGCCGCGCCGCCTCCATCATCACCCCATCTTCCTCCCCCATCACGGTCTCCGTGATGGGTTGTAATAACTCTTGAACCCCTCTTTATGTGATGTTATTTGAGTAATTGTTGGATATGGGTTCATCGATTAGTAAGTTGTTGTTTGATATGTTTCATCTATTTATGTGTGTTTCTTCATGTTGCTTATTTACCTATGCGGTAATTTAGTGATTGGAGACGTTCAATCCATTGGCGTAGTTGGAGACGTTCAACTCTTAGGCCACACATGAAGTAGATAGAGGATTGTGCAAACCGATAGACCTGTGACATGACAGGTGCAGATATCTTGAGGGGAACACAATTACTTTAGGAATCATGGTTGTCCATAGAACCTAATGCCTTCGTCTGGTCCTCAAACCATGAGGACCTTAATATCTTTGCGTTAGCCTCCTCAGGTATGGGACAAGAAGTAGGATGAATGAGTTATCTCAATACAGCACGTCTTGAGAGATAACATTATGTGAGGGACCGCCCACCATCCGTAGATTATCATATCCTATGATGCAGGTACTGACTTAGCCACTACGTGGCATATTCGTAAAGCTTAACTCCATTCCGTGCCCGTACCGAACGAGACCGTACCTAGATGCCAGCAACCCCATCTAAAACATCACATACCTCTCTTAGTTTATTTCCTTTGTTTAGTTTAGTATTTACTTTTCTGTTCTCTCTAGTACTTTAGTTTAATTCTCCTTTTTACCATTCCTAGCAACCTACTTAAGTGAGCTATTTCCAAACTCCAGTTTGGGTGTGAGCGTGGTTGTGTCAGTGACAACACAGCTGCGGGGATTGTGGTGCCATCCTATTTGCTCCCTGTGGGATCGACAGACCTTACTTATCACGAAATTGCTACATAGCCATGTGCAATTGTAGGACATCATCCTCCAATCAGCTTGATGATAGGCCGTATTCCAGAGCCTTCGAAGGAGCTCGTCAGGTGCTGGCTGGCGTCCGGGCTCATTATCCCAATACCAACCTTTGGACAATCGTGTGACCACCTACCGGAACTCCGTCTCCACAGGCATTCCTACAAGACGTTGCCAAGGAGGTCGAATATGCCGCCGGGGTCTGCCCCCTATAGGGTATCATAAAAAGGCGTCCTGATGCAGGTAGCTCATAAAGTGGGGGCTTGTAATAAACCTGATGAGGGTACTTTCTGAGTACTGTATTAAAACGAGTTGTTTTATGTTGTTTAGAACCCGCCATTTGCTGTGTTGTATGACTTCTTAATATCCGCTGGGAGAACGCCCGTGCCCGATCAAATATGCGCTTGTTAGCGTTGGCCATGTGGACAGGGGCCCCTTGTGAGCTCGGCTTGCTGGTCTGTGGCACTATGCACTGACGTTGGCTGCGAGCTCCGGGTCGGTTCTCTGCATATGTTAAGATTTGTCTGAACTCTAGCGACTAGGTTAGGTCGTAAGCCTGTGTGACCTTCTGCCTTTGTGGCAGAAGGTCCATGTACCATGAATGCAGCCCCCCGTACTTGTACTTTGAAGGGTCAATGGATGCAGCCCTTATTCCTGAGTTGCGGGAGGGGGGGGGGGTCCGAAAAATGATGCAGCCCCCGTGTCGCTAACAAGGAGATCACTCGTACCATCCGCAAAGAGTTCCAAGGGGGTTTCAGTACTTAGTGCTTTGTGTACTTCATTTAGTGATCATATAGTGTAAGAAAACAGAAGTGTTTGCGTAACAAATCACTTTATTGCCTGTCTGGTACATGATCGAACTAACTATGATTATTCCACAAAGTCTTACTGGAAAGGAAATTTATGCTTGAAATGTAAACGACAGGAAAGTAAAAATTACTAGTGGTAGATGTGCTGCGAAGGCCTTGATTGTTTGGCATGCTTCTCCGGCCTCCCATCCTTTGATAGCGAGGGAGGTCAACCAATAGGTATTTCTCCTCCGGTGTGGTGGTTCTTCCTGGCATTTCTATTGGTCTGTGTATATCACTTCTGCTGGGTCTACGAGAGGTCGCCGCTCCCAATCTCACCTTGTGAATTTTCTGACCAGGGGTGTTTGCCGGGCCTCTGTGTGATGCGTTCCCCATCTCGTGACCTCTTCAAGGTTCGCCTTCTCTGATATGATTGCTTGTAAGGGGCAGCCATGAAGTGTGATGACACCGTGGGGGCTCGGCATCTTCATTTGCATGTATGTGTAATGCGGGACAACCATGAATTTGGCGAAGGCCGGTCTCCCCAAGACGGCATCGTACCTCGCAATGAATGGGACCACCTCGAAGCTGAGCAGCTCACATCTATGGTTGTTTCCATTGGCGAAGATGACCTCTAGCATGATTTCCCCCAAGGGCTCTGCCTTTCGCCCCGGGATTATACCTCGGAACTCTGTGTTGGAGGGGCAGAGGGCGTCCAGTGGTATATCCATCCGTTCCAATGTCTTTGTAAATAGTATGTTGATTCCGGAGCCCCCGTCCATCTGGACTGCTGGGATGCAGAGGCCTCCGATTATGGTACTGAGGACGAGTGGTAAGCTCTCCCAGCTTTGAGAAAGGAACGCGTGGTCTGCTTGACTGAAGGAGATGGTTTGTAATGACCATGCTCGGTACCTGGGGCTTCCCCGAACCCTTGTATGGTGGTGACGACATATGACCTTGTGAGGCTGCTGCGCTTCGGGTTTTACTGGGTAGATGCGATCTGGGCGCTGCCGCCCTCTAGTCTTGGGCGTCAAGAAGGTCACCCTGCCTCCTAGGGTTTCCTCCTCGTCTTGGGCTTGGCGGGCCCCTTGTGGTTGATGAGGCCGGGCTCCTGGGCGTCAGCCACCCCCTGTACAGGACCCCATCAATCATGACTTTCTGGACGCCTTATGCTCAAGTTCAAGGCCTCAAAGCAACGATGCCATACCTCTCTAGCGTACACAGACTGCACATGCTCGGTGTTATCTTCTTCTTGTAGGCAAGTGAAGAAAGCTGATGGGTTATCTTGGAGCCCATGCTTAGCCCTGCAATCCGACGTCTAGAGGCAATGCTGGGCAGTGAGTGCTACAAAAAAAAAGACACATCCGTGACATTATGGCCCGAACGAAAACTTTTTCCGTCATGGTTGTGACACTTCTACGACAATAATTGTGACAAAAACACGTATCATCATAGATGTGGTGGGCTCCTACTTGTATGACCAAAAATTATGACAGAAAATGGGCTTTTCATCCTGGGCAGGCCGGAGACGCACCTGCATGACATTCTTTGGGCCGTCCATGACGTAAAAAATCGTGGTAGAAGTGAGGCCGAGGAAATTTTTGGGGAATTCCCGGTTACGGTGGGTGGTCGGGGCCGAGTGATGCAGTGTTGTTTGCGCGTTTATCTCTTACGTGCGCGTGTGTGCGAGGTGTTCGCTAACTGATCCCGAGCGAGGCGTTCTCTTACTGAACCCGAGCGATTGCACTAGCTACGTACTGAATCTGATCGATCCCTTCGCTGCTAACTGAACCCAAGCGATTCCTTCGCGGCTAACTGAACCCGAGCGATTCCTTCGCTGCTAACTGAAGCCGGTCGAGCCCCCATACATGTGAGACGTAGCCGATGTTGGGTTGCCTCTCGATGAACAGTGCCCATTGCTGCCGCGCACGCGATACATAGAACGAGTCGAGACACATCGATCGAGCCCCTTGCGCGAGACGTGGTGAGTTGACCTAGCCAGTTGGTTGGCTGTGGATGAACAGTTCCTGTTGCTGCCGTGGGTTGGCTATGGATGAACAGTACCCTGGCCGTGTGAAGGTGGTTGGCGCTTGGATGAATAGGACCCCGAGGAGGCCGCCACGCCCTAGCCGGTTGGGGCTGGATGAACAGGACCCCATGGAGGCTGGATGAACTGTAGCCGGTGGAGGCTGGAGGAAGTCGACGGTGGATAAACAGTAGTTGGTGGAGGCTGGAGGAGGTCGACCATGGATGAACAGTTGCCCGTGGAGTCCCGTTTTGCGGTACTTCACACCCCTCCCGATGAACAGGACTCCCGTTTCGACCATAGGCAGTTGGGGAGAAGTCCGTTTCCTCCGTTTTGCGGTACGCCAGAGCCCTCCCGATCAACAGGACCCCGTTTTGACCGTAGGCGCTCGAACAGAAGTCTGTTTCCTCCGTTTTGCGGTACGCCAGACCCCCAGCCGATGAACAGGACCCCGTTTCGACCGTAGGCAGTCGAACAGAAGGCTGTTTCCTCCGTTTTGCGGTACGCCAGACCCCGAGTCGACGAACAGGACCCCGTTTTCGCTATTCTGTCCAAGCCGGTTGGCTCCCGATGAACAGGACGCGTTCCGACCCAGTCGCTTGGCTCCCAATGAACACGACGCTGTTTCCTCCGTTCCGACCGAGCCGGTTGGCTGCCGATGAACACGATGCCGTTGCTACCGTCCGTTGCCTCTCTCCATGTACACGATACCTGGGCGTACGTATGCGCGAGTACGCGTTCGAGACCCCGCCCGTATATTTATGTACGTGCCCGTATTTTTTGCCGTGTGGTTGTACGTACGAGTACACGATTTAGACGGGGTTGCCTAAACTGCTATGTTGGGGGCTCTACTATGACACGTGAAGTTCCTTGCACGCCCACGGTTCATCGTTGCAGAGAGACCGATCAACAAGTATGTACGTACACATTCGCGACCAGATGGGCAACGCTACGTACGCTTCAACCGGGTGGGTCCCAGCTGTCAGGGAGGATAAGGAGGCACTTCCTTGCATGCGAAGATATAGCTGCTGGGTCCCAGCTGTCAGGGGGGGAGGAATCATTTTTTTTGCGCGTAATAAGGAGGCATTTCCTTGCGTGCGAAGATGTAGCTGGTGGGTCCAGCTATCAGCCTCACCGCATACAGTCCTCTTCCGATGGCTGTCGTTCATTGACCTCGTTAACCACGCCACACCGAGAGCACCAAGGCGGTGGACGATGGTCAATCCTGAAAGGGAACTACGCGGAGCCGGGGAAGACGCGCCAGTGGATGCCCACACAGAGGGGAGTACGAGGGTTGACTGGTTCGACTACGGTGTGAGGCTACCATCGCCAGAGAATAACAGGGGATGTGGGTGAGTAGAGGGAAGGCAGTAGGGTGGGGCGGTGAGGCCTACGCAGCCGCAGAGCCCGCCATGGGAGGCAGGAGCAGGCGGTCCCGCCGGAGCTGGTTTGGGCGGCTGGAGCAAGAAGATCAGAGATTGAAGAAGCAGCACGGCCGTTGGATTAACATCCAACGGTCGCTACTGCTAGAATCGTTTGTTGACTAACTTGACAAAGCCCTGCGTACGTGTCAACTTAGTAGGCCCACAAGTCAGCCTCCAAATATGGTGGGTCCCAGTTGTCATGGGAAGGAATCATTTTTTTCGCGTAATAAGGAGGCACTTCCTTCCGTGCGAAGATATAGCTGGTGGGTCCGAGCTGTCAGGGGGAGGAATCATTTTTTCGCGTAATAAGGAGGCACTTGCTTGCGTGCGGCCATGGACCATGTGGGTCCCTACTGTCAGCCTCTCCACGTACATCCCTCTTCCGATGGATGTCCTTTGTTGACCATACTGACCACGCCGCGCCGAGAGCACCAACGCAGTGGACGACGGCGAGGCCCAGGAAGGGAGCGACCCAGAGCCGGCGAAGCCATAGCAGTGTATGCCCACACTGAGGGGAGTATGAGGGTTGACTGGTTCGGCTGCGGTGTGAGGCCTGTGTCGCTGGTGAATAATAGGAGGTGTGGGTGAGTAGAGGGATGGCCTGGCCAGCGGTGGGAGTAGGAGGGGGTGGTCAGGCCTGCGCGGCAGCACAACCGGCCACGGGAGGCGGGAGCAGGCGGTCCCGCCGGCGCTAGTCTGGGTGGCTGGAGCAAGAAGACCAGAGATTGAAGAAGCAGCACGGCCGTTGGATGTTATCCAACGGTCACTGCCGCTAGAATCGTTTGTTGACTAATTTCACAACCTGCGTACGCGTCAACATACTAGGCCCACAAGTCAGCCTCCAAATCTGTGGCAAACAGCATACAGCCCGTTTGCCATTATTTTTAATAATTTACAGCCCATTTAGTAATTCTTATGGATTTTTTTGAAGCCCATATTCTTTTTGCTAGCATTACAGCCCATATTCTGGCCACGGTTAAAAAATTCAACGAAATTTTGCATATTTCGGTGGGGTCCGAACTGTTTTTAATCCCAACATTTCGAGTCAGATTCAAACTAATATGAAAAATAAATATATATTAATTTAAAATCGAATGGAATTTTCCCGCAAAAAAATCAATGAAATATAAAATCTGGAAATCATAAAAAAACCGTAATTTGAAACTAATTGCCGGTTTGCTATATTATTTTTAAAATTTATAGCCCATTTTTGGGCAAGCCCCGAATACATCCCTCCTCGTCTTGAAAGATTTGCAGCCCAGCAGGGATGGTTTAAGCAAGTACGCCTTGGTTGGGTATTCTGCAAAAAAATAGAAGTGGGCTAGCCATTTTCAGAAAGAAAAAAAACAACTGGGCTGGTCATGTGGTAAACAGAAAATAAAAGCCTGGGCTAGATGGGGTACAACACCCGCACAGCCCAGTTGATACCCTGCCCCGTCCGTCTCAAAAACAGAAAACAACTGGGCGAGCTGCTGGGTCCCTGGTGTCTGCCGGTCGTTGTGCAATTCTCTCGTTTATTGACTATATGTTGACAATGGGGTGGGACCCAGATGTTAGGAAACCATTAGGAGGAAGCATTATTTTGGCTTGTAACAAGGAGGCACTTGCTTGCGTACTACCATGACCCTGGTGGGTCCCTACTGTCATCCTCTCCACGTACAATCATCTCCTGATTCCTCTCGGTTGTTGACCATGTTGACAACGCCAAAGGGCGGCGCCGCGGCGAGCGAACCAAGGCAGAGAATGACGGCGAGTCCTCGGATGGGAATGAACAGGAATCGGGGAAGATGCGGCAGTGTAGTCACTGGCGGAGGGGAGTACGAGGGTTGACTGGTTCGAGTGCGGGGTGGGGCTGACTTCGTCGAAGAATAACAGGAGGTGTGTGGGGTAGAGGGATGGCCTGGCCAGAGTTTTAGGGTGCGATGGGGCGGCGATGCGTGCACGGCAGCGCAGCCGGTCGTGGGAGGCGGGAGCAGGCGGTCCCGCCGGCGCTGGTTTGGTTTTGGCGGCTGGAGGAAGAAGAGACTGAAGAAACACGACAGACGTTGGATGTCAATCCAACGGTCAACATTGGCAGAATCGTCTGTTGACTAAGCTGACACCACATTGCATACGTTTTTTGCAAGAAAAGAAAAACTAGGCTCGTTCACCAGATAACATCCCCGAAACTGCCACCGTTTGATCTTGCGTCGCAACTAAAACTGCCAGGAAAATGCGTTCGTTTGCCATCCTCCTCCCAGGGAACGTTCGCCAGATAACATTCCCAAAAATCAAAGACTTGAGAAGGCGTACAGAACAAGCTAGTCTGGCAGTAAAGGGACGTTCCTGACTGTTAGAAAAAGAGAGACATGCTGTTGTAACTGGTTCGAATCCAAACCTAGACTATATATAGTGTTATACTACTCTGCAAGTAATGAAACTAACATATCCAACGTTCGCTTCTCCTCTTTTCTAGTTACTCTGCCTAGCTTCCGAAGCTCCGGCCATAGCAACCATGTCCGCTGGCTCGTCCACCTGCTCTTCAGCAGGGAATCGAGCCAACAACGAGATGTGCGCAAAGTCGCCACCCGTACCACCGCCTATGGGTCTCATCACACCCCCGCCGACACACTCACCGCAGCCGGTTGCTCATCGCACCCCACTGCCGTTGGTGTGGTGCCGCTGCTGCAAATCACGTAGAGTCATCCATCGCATCTCAACTACAACCCTCAACCCTGGCCGAGTCTTCTACAAATGCCCAAATCAAGGGGTAATAAGGTCAAGTTGTTTGCCTGCTTTCAGTTGCTGATTTTTTTTAAGAGTTTGGTTGATGATCTTCGAATTTGATTCGGGCAGAAAAGGGAGGATTCTTGTGATTTGTATTTCTGGGAAGTTGCAGATGTGGGGGAATGGAACTACGCGTATTATTTGGTTAGCCGACGAATCCAAATACCAGCAGGCTGGGGTGTTGGACAAGTAACTGAAGGAACGGCAGAAGAGGAAGATGCAGAGCAGAAGGTTAAAGACGATGCAGTTCATCAGATCATGGCCAAGCAACAGCTGGTGAATAGCCTTGGCAGCAATGAGGAGATGAAAGAGCTTGTGAAGATAATGGGCAAGATCGTTGTTCTCTGTAGGATGATTGTCTCTTTATTTTCAGTGTATGTAGCACTCGTGATGTATTCAGTGGCTCTGACATGAGCACTTTGCTGAAACTAGTAATGAATGAAACCTATTTAGCAGGCTGGGCGTCTAGTGTTGTGAACATCTAATGATTTCTATATTAACGGAAATCGGGGGGCATCCCCTTTTGCTAATAAATAAATAAATAAGCAGAGGACCTGTCGGGTCAGCTTTGTTCCCATTGCAAGACGTTCAGCAAATTGCAGTCCAACAGCAAACTGCCATCAGCTACATTTGCGGTTGTACAATCATCAAATACAAGTTTCACAGCAAAACATGAGTACTACTAAACAACAATGTCATCATGTTTCAGTCATCATACAATCACCAAACACAAATCAACATACATAATAAGTGATGTTCTCACTGAACAACTACTTCATCAGGTTTCAGTTGTCATAGCAAACACAATTTAACATAGTAGATAATAAGTCGTCTTCTCACAAGCAAATACGACAAAAGCAATCTAATCATCATCCCCAGTAGTAGCGTCAACATCTTCACCATGTATGTCAGTCTGAATCGTAATTCCCCCTAGTGTCATCTTCTTCTTCAGCATCAATATCCTCGAACATTGTCTTCTTATTGATCAACTCATCTACTTCCATAGCCTGACAGGAAATGTTTTCTCCAGCCTTATTGATGTGATGGTCCACAAACATATCATAAACATCTGTTGAATCCTCTACATCAGCAGCAGTGTAAGCATCATCTTGTTGTGCAACTTCATTAAACGAATTCCTCTGCTCAAACTTTTGCAATACTCTCCAGTCTTGGTTACGTGCATATGTGTATTCCAAGAAAAATATCTATGTTGCTTGATTTGCCAAAATATAAGGCTCGTCGGTGCGGTACGCCGCCTTGACATTGATGGATTTGAAATAATCATCAGCTTTGGGTTTTGAGATCCTGGTAAACTGGTTATACCAACGACTGCAAAACAGAACCACGCACCGACGAACCTCGAAACTGGAGATATACTGCAACTAAACAATGTCTGTTATGTTAGCATACATTTCAGTTGTCACTTTCTTGTGCGTATCCGTGCTCATGACGGCAGTGTTTTGTGTCTTCCTGCCTTCATCGCGTGCAAGGGTGTTGTAGTGCACATGTCCAACAACGCAAGATGCATAATGTCTTACCCGAGTATCAGGACCCATTGCTAGTGCGTAAAGGGTATCACTAACTGCCTGCCCCTCCTCCCGCATCTCCTTAACCAATGGTTAGAAAATAGACAAGCTGCTCATCTTATGTACTCTATATATTAAAAAACTGACAGTGCAATTCAAAAGCTTACATGGCTCTTCAACCATTTCGCAAATCCTTCCCTAACCCATTTGTCAATGTTTCTTGGATTTTGCGCCAGTAACTCCTCTTCGTACATGCTGCAGAACATAGTGATCGCGTCAAACATCTAAATATAGAAGAATGTGCTGCAAGTATAGTAGATTACGATGTATAAGCTGCAGTACTTAGCACTTACTCGATATAAGGTAGAATCTCAGGACAGTTATTCAACACATACCAAACCATTTTGTCCAAATCTTTAGGTTTGTCATCTTGTCGACTCTTCCCTGTTACTCGAACAGCAGGATCGAAAACATTAAGCTCAGGATTTTTTTTCGCCCACCTTTTTGCTAGGCTGATTAGCTGTTTCAATGTATCTTGAGCAGAATGTCAACGCTTCTGTAGCAATGTAGGCCTCTGCAATGGAACCCTCAGGTCTAGCTCTGTTCCTAACATAGCCCTTGAAAGTGCCTAGCCGCCTTTCAATAGGGTACATCCATCCATACTGTACTGGACCTCTAAGTAGTGCCTCATCAGGTAGATGAACAGCCAAATGCACCATCACATCAAAGAAGGCTGGAGGATATATCTTCTCAAGGTCGCATAGGATAGTTGGTCTCTTTTCTTTAAGATGCTTCACAGCATCTCCTGATATTTCTACTGCAGAGTTCCCTGAAGAATTGTCCCAACTCTGCAACTGCTCTGTATAAGTCAGGGCGGCCCAATCCTCTAAGGAGAACAGGTAAAACCCTTTGAAGTAGGACGTGGCAGTCATGAGTTTTCAACCCTTGTACCTTGGTTCCATCTACACTGATTCTCCTTTCAGGGTTGGAAGCAAATCCATGTGGGAATCTCACACGTGACAGGACCTTGCAGAATTCTTTTCTTTTTTGCCTGTCCAAGACGTACACAGCTGGTGCCATATCCCGTGATTCACCAGTGCTATCCACCTGCAAATCAGATCCGATACCCAGGTGTGTCAAATCAATCCTAGATTTTAAGGTATCTTTTGTCTTGCTTTCAATATTAAGAAGTGTGCCGATAATGCTATCACATATATTTTTCTCGATGTGGATCACATCAATATTATGCCTCAGATCCAAATCTTTCGAATACTCCAAGTCCCACAAAGTGGACCTGCGGGTAAAAAATAATCTCTCTTCTGCCTTGCCACGCTTCCTTTTCCCACTACCATTATCGGGATGGTTTCCTGGTGTAATATGCCTGACCTTCTGTAATTCCTCCTGCAACTCATCGCTGGTGACACTGGTACAGCGAGCTGCTATACAAACAATTTTTACCCCCTTTCCGCGATGGAGTTTTAAATCGTCGCCTTGCCTGTGTGTGCTATAGGGGGGGGGGTCTTCCCACACGACCCAGAAACCGTCGGCGATAGGGAGCACGCAAGCATACATTTTGCAGAACTAAGCGTATGCGATGCCCGCATCTTTCCCAAACGCTCCGTCCTTGCTACTCATTTGTGCTCGCATTACCATCGCACTCGATATTCTGTGCTGCAACGTTTGCGATGCTCACCCCATCACAAACAGTTCACAATTGTACACCGTATGCAAAGCTTGAATATCCCACACATTTGTATGTACATAAACGTTTGAGATGTATAAAATGTCCCAAACGATTCATCTGTATTACCCGTGTCAGATGAAGGCCTATCACACGCGTTCTTCTATGAGCAAACGTTTACGATGCACATGACATCATAAACAGTTCATAATTGCCTAGCGTGTGTGATAAGGTGACTTTCACAAACATTTATTAAGAAGGAACTATGTGCGTTGTTGTTGTTGTTGTTGTTGTTGTTGTTGTTGTTGTTGTTGTTGTTGTTGTTGTTGTTGTTGTTGTTGTTGCTGTTGTTAATCTCACACGTTTTTTCTTGTCTGATCGTGTGTGCAGCAAAGTTTCATCGCACACGTACTGATCTGAGAAATGTGTCTAATCTTGACGTTTATCACAGACGTTTTGCTTTCGCAAACCGTGTGCAGTGTAATGGCATGTAGATCATAATTTATCCCTAATTTAATCCCTGCATTTAAAATTCACAGAATTTTAAATTGAAACAGATTTTCAATATGAAAGTAGGCAATCACTTATTTCATATCGAACCATGTTTATTACAAATACAAGTTCAAGGGCGAATGAATAATTCGATGCACAGGTACATATGCTGAAGAACTAGAGAAGCAGCAAGGAAAGAATGATGAACCATAGTTGTACTAAAGACTGTAAAGAGAGAGGTGGAAGACATTCTGGTTGCTGGAGAAGGTGAAGTGGAATGCCCATATTGTGCCCTCCTCCATGCCTAATGCACACACGACTCTAGGCCAACCCCTTGTGATGGCCGCCCGCCCATCCTTCACCGTCTTCATTAGGACTTCTCGATGCTCATTGTAGTCTCGATGAAATACTTTAACCTTCATTGCATGTCCACTAATCATGTACTTTGCAAGGTAATCTTGAGTAAACTGCTTTGGGAACCACTGCAAACGGAAAAGATTCAGACATTGTTGTCTAACAACTCATTATGGGAAGTAAAAAGAGAAGGATACAGAGTTCATAGTTACCATCCTACAGCTCACTGTTGTGTTGGATAGAGCATAGACAAATAATTTAATTGCCATCGGTTGTATCTTTTTGCTAATAATTCTTATCAGTTTCCTCACTTGATGCTGGTTCATGAATATCTCATTACCCCATATGCAAAAAGGGTCGAGGCGTGGATCTTTGCCGAGGACATATGTACCTACAAGCAACAAGTCAATATTAGAAGCTAAAAAGTGCCCAGCCGTGGATTTGTATGCATTACATTATGCAACGGAGGCAGTATAAGCCGAGGGATGAAACTAACCTTGGTGGAAAATGCTGGCCACTCCCGTTGTTATCCTGCGTAAGTACATGGAAAGGCGTGATAAGTACTACAGGCTTAACATCAACCAAATATAGCCATGGTAAACAACAACATCTCATAATGACAGCTTGAATGTGTTGGTTTCAGCATGATGTTAAAGCAGAAAAAAATGGAAAGGAATGTTAAGTACAACAGGCTTAATAGGGACCAAATATTGTAATTCAAATTGGTACTGTTGAAAATGAATAGAACATAGCTCATGCTTAAACATCACATTGCATAAATGTGTAAAACTGAAATAAAGGGCATGTGTTAACTTCACCAGGCATAACAGGAACCAAATATAGCCGTTCAAACTGGTATTGATGAAATTGAACTGCACAGTTCATACTTGCACATAATGAACATCACATTGTGAATAACTGAAATAAACAAGGCATATATGCTCACTATAACAACCTAATATAGCCATTGAAAACTGGACAGAGGCTCACTGCAACCAACCTAACAAGCAAATACAGATAAACAAGGGACCTGCTTGAAAACTGGACAAAGGATCACTACAACCAACCTAGCTAACAAGCAAATACAGATAAACAAGGCATCTGCTTGAAAACTGGACAAAGGCTCACTGCAACCAACCTAACAAGCAAATATAGATAAACAAGGCATCTGCTTGAAAACTGGACAAATGCTCACTGCAACCAACCTAACAACCAAATACAGATAAACAGGGCATCTGCTTGAAAACTGGGCAAATGCTCACTTCAACCAACCTAACAACCAAATACAGATAAACAAGGCATCTACTCGCTATAAACAACCAAATATAGCCATTTGTGAAACTGAAGTGGACAATTCATACTTAAACATCAGATAGCCCTATTGAACATTACATTTTTGCATAACTGAAATAATTAAACATGGCACAATTAAAACATCGCATGGCAAAAGCTACTACAACAATGGGTACGAGTTGGCTAGCTAGAAAAAGTAAGATTTGCTTATAGGATATTGCCTCACTTGTCTTGGACGGGATCCTTCCACTTGGAAGAGCACAGACCCAGGGTGCGATCCCTGATGTCGCAGATGGGCTGTCTCACCTTGGAAGAGCTATAGTGGGTGCCCTTCGCGTGGTGATGGTCAATGAGATCTGACTTGGCAGCTGAGGATCCCAAGCCACCGCCATAGAACGTGTCCTTCAGAAATGACATGATGGGCTCGATGGCGTACAAGGATCGCAAATCCTTGACCGCGAGGTGGAGGAGATCAGCGGCGGGCCCTTCGAAGAGATCGATGGCGGTTGAACCAAAGGAGGTGGGGATGAACCACTTAACCTGTGACATGGCTCGCGTGAAGCCTTCGCTGTCGACGAGCTTGATGTCGTAGCCGGTTGTCCTAAGATTCAGTAATACGTGAACCCGCTGACGTGAAGCCTTCCCCATGGCGACGTAGTTAACGTCCTCGCTGGCTTCCGCGGCGAGGTGTTCCTCCGGGATCGACAGGTCGGCACGAACGGCGGCCACCCCAACATCGTCCGGCGGAGAGGCCATGATAGACCTCCTTTTGGCCGTATGCTCCTCGGGCTCCCCGGGATATGTGGTCGGGCTTAGGCTGTGACTCTCTGGAGTAGGGGATCGGGATCTGGGGGGAGGGACACCGCAGGCCTCATCTAAAAACTCAGGGCGGCGAGGGTATGGGAATCGGTGGGTAACCTAAACTTATCTAAGCTAGGAGGCACGGGCAGACCGATAAGGGTTGGTGGCGGCGGCAGCGAGCTAGGGTTCGAGGGGGGGTGTAGACTGTGGAGGGGGGACGGGGTTAGGGCGGGTGGTGTTTGAGGATATGCCGCGACTACTGAAAATTTTAGTAATGGTGGGTGGAGATGGTGGTGGACGAGGGAGGGCGAAGGTTCAAATGCCTCGGCTACTGGAATTTTACTATGAGGTCGGTGGTGGAGGAGTGAGGGCGACGGTTGAAATACCGCAGCAACTAAAATTTGGGGAAAGGAAATGAAGCAGGGCGGGAGCAACCAGATCGCACACGGTCCAAACATAATAATTGTGTATGATAATACGGAAAAGCCGAGGAACCACCAATTTTTGCATCGCTCAAGGCGGGTAGCTTTTTTTTGAGATTTCTAGCTAGCTGGTTTATTGCACACGGTTCGTCCTAATTTTCAGACGCATACGTGGAATTCATCCTAAATATCCTGTACACATTACCCCTTCACCCTTGTTGGCGCTTGCGAAGTTGTGGCGATTTTATAGGGCACGAGCTTCGCACACGGTTAAGCTAGTGCACCCGTGTCCGTTGCGCGTACGTTCGCACGCAGTTTTTCATCCGAGGCATCTGCAATTTTGTATAGCACCATTTGGCAACAAAAAAACACGAGAGAGGGTAAGAACACAACCACAATAGCATGTGGCCCAAATATATATGTATGAAAAGGGTGGTGTGTGATGTTCAAATTCCCAATGCACAACTTTGACGCGCGGGCCCACGAGTGGGCGCGTCGTCGAAGATCGGGTGAGAGGGGCCAGAAGACGACAACCACCTAGAAGTGGCCAAATATATGTAGGAATAAAGGGTGTGATGTTTAAATACACAATGCACAACTTTGATGTGGCACCTCCCTCGCAAACCGGAAAGCCCCCTTGGATATCTATAATGACGGGTTAAGGTCGTAGCTAGGTGCCTGCCCCACCCCCACTTCGTGTCGGAGGGACGCATGCACGTACTCATACTTTGGTTGGACATGCATGCATGTCACCATGACCTACCATAAGACGGACCAAGTGAATCTATCTTGGCCAAACAACCACTGTTGTTGTCGGTCAAAAAGGGATATAATAGACTGCTCGGGCCCATTGATTGGACCATCACCGTAAACCGCACGAGAGGGGCCACAAAACCAGCACCACCTGCATGGGGCCCAAATTGATATACGTTGGAAGGGTGATGTGTTTTAAATACCCAATAATGTAAAATTTTGATGTGGCGCCTACCTCACAAAATGGACAACCCCCATGAAAGGTAGGTAGTTATTAAGGACGACGTCGACGTACGTAGGGTGTCGATCCAACCCACCATTTCGAGCGCATGGAAGGGAATCCTGAGAACGCATGAGCTCAAACTTTTTGCTTGGACATGTCACCATGACCCGCGGTAACACGAACCAAGAGGAATCCATTCATGGCCAAAGCCCCTCGTTGTCGGCCAAAGGGATGATACATATAGACTAGGCCCATAGATAGGCGTGTCATTGAAAACCGCACATGGGAAACGGGGTCGATCAGAAGACCCTATACCCTGCATGCGCCCCAAATATATGTATATATGGGTGGTGTGTGATGTGATCAAATCCCCAATGCACAACTTCGATGGGGCATCATCTGCATTACAAACTGAACACCGTACCCCGAGTAAGCCATGCTACGTATGATGTCGGTTCCCCAACTTCGAGCCGGCGGGAGGGAATCGAACAAATGTTCCCCAACTAATTAAATTTGGTCTGACATGTCATGACCTATACCAAGAGGAACCCGTCATGGTCAAACCCTTCTCGTACGTTGTGGGTCAAAGGATAGAATGTGCGGGCCCACAGATCTCGAACATTGTGGGTCAAAGGATAGAACGTGGCAGGCCCACAGATCAATCTCGATCATTCTCCAATTTTTCAAAACAACAAAAAACAAAAAACATCATTCTCCAAAATAGAACGTGGCGGGCCCACAGATCAATCTCAATCATTCTCCAATTTTTCAAAACAACAAATAACAAAAAACATCATTCTCCAAATTAGAACGTGGCGGGCCCACAGATCAATCTCGATCTTTCTCCGATTTTTCAAAACAACAAACAACAAAAAACATCTTTCTCCAAATTTTCAAAACAAGGATCTCAAGGTTTATTTCGACATGACAGGTCACTACAGACACATTTAGATGCTAAATGTCTGTAATGACCATATCATGGTGCTTAAATGAAGCTTGAGATATAGCAACTTCCCACCCGGTCACCCATCCTTAGACTGCTCCAGCCCCAAGCTCGCTTAACTTGTGCATTCTGTTCGACTAGGCTAGCGGATGAGAAGCTGCCCCTTGCTGATAAGAGTTGCCTCCTCGCATTTAAGGCATTTACCGATGGTCACCGTGTGGGACCTACTCCTTACTATCACACACATTTGTGCTTTTAGAAACTGTGTGCAATCTTTACATACCGGACGACTTCCATTCAAACTTACATTATTTTTTTACTACTTAAAACTAGCCAGAAGAAGCAAAAGCTTTGCCTTTTCATTAATTAACAACAAGATAGTTGCCCAGTTAATTGCGGAAAACCGGGCAAAAACCGATACAAACAGGGCCTAAACCTACGGGAACTTTTGACTGAGCATGAATTGGTACAGGCCTTCGTCCACGCGTCAGATACACTCGCGGAACTGCTGTACCGCAATATCGATCTCCGCCCAGGATATTTCATCGGTGACGGTCGATTCCAAGCTGCGACGAGTATTTTGATCTGCTTCGTCGTTGGCGGCACCTGGGGGGCCGAGGAGGTTGAAGAGCCAATCGACCAGCCCGTTGGCGTTGTGGCGGTGGATTCTGGCAGTGCGAACTTCGTCCGGCGCAATTATGGCGTTGACGACGTCTGCCCATTCCTGGCGAGGAATCATGATGCTTACCGGCCCTAGAAATAGCCTCTCAAGTGGTTGAGTCAACAGGATGCTGACACGGCTCCGCTCAGATAGTGCGGTGCACTGCAGCTGATGCGCGGCGGCGTTCTCCCGCTCTTGCGCGGAAGCGCTTTGCCACTCTTGCTCCGCTCCGCTCCATGGGCGGCGACAAACACATGTGTAGACATTGGCCTGCTCAAGCACTGGGGCGCGATGATACCGCTCACGCTCGGCGGCACGCTACCACTCTTGCTCAGCGGCGCACTGCCTCTCTTGCTCGGCGGCGCATGGCCATTCTGGCTCTCCGGCCTGCTTCGGCTCGTTCTCCTCGTCGAGGAGGTTTATGACAGCGGCGGCGCTTCACCGGATTGGCATGCTTGGAATGGTATACTGCGGTATGGCCGGTGTGTCGCCGCCTAGCCTCCTATGCCCACTGACACTGGCAGCGGGAAACCGATGGGGGAGTGGCGGGAAACCGATTGGGGGGAGTGGCAGGAAACCGATTGGGGGAGTGGCGGGAAACGGTAGCGTGTTTGGATATATAACACCATTAATATGGAAAACTTGGGAAAGAAGGAAGCGCGAGCTAGCTCGACGCGTGCGCACAGTGCTTACCCATGGGTGCCAGACGGTTGAACAGAACTGCTTTAAATTATTCAGGGTTCGTTTGGCATTTTTTATACATTATAATAGAGTTTTCTAGGCATTTAATGTGCAAAATCAAATTTGAACTACAAATACATGCTCCAGTGCACCAAAATGGGGCTAAAAATCATATATGTGTCCTTGGGTGCATGTTTAGGTCCCATGCAAGGAATGGGGATGAATTACAAACATCTCGGCGTCCTGGCTCGGCCTCAAACATTGAGAATCTTAGTTTTTAAATCCCCATAAATTCAAAACTCACCTGAAATTCATGAAACTTTACATGGTGTCATGACATGGCACATATATGCCACGGTAAAAAAAACTGACCAATTTGGGGCAAGTTTTGGTACAAGCCTCTTACAAACCGGAGCTTCTCGCAAGAAGCCTCCGATAGGGAACGTGTCACCCTTGTGGGCGAAACGACAATCGATGCCTCTTCTCGCCTTGTATTTTTTTTCTACGGGCAACATAGACCAATAGGAGATTTGTGCTGAAATATGGAATTATTCAGGGTTCGTTTGGCCTTTTTTATACATTAATTGATTTTTCTAGGCATTTAATGTCCATAATTCAATTTTAACTACAAGCACATGATCCAGTGCACCAAAATGGCTTCAAAAACCATACATGTGTCCTTGGGTGCATATTTGGGTCCCATGCAAGAAATGGGGATGAATTACAAACATCTCGGTGTACCGGCTCGGCCTCAAACATTGCGAATATCGGTTTTTAAATCCCCGTAAATCCAAAACTCACCTGAAATTCATGAAACTTGGCATCGTGTCATGAAATGGCACATATATGCCATGGTAAAAAATTTGTCCAATTTCGGGCAAGTTTTGGTACACGCCTCTTACAAACCGGAGCTTCTAGCAAGAAGCCTCGTGGTTCCGATAGGGAACGTGTCACCCCTGAGGGCGGAACGACAATCGCTGCCTCTTCGCGCCTTGTATTTTTCTTCCACAGGCAAGATAGACCAACAGGAGATTCGCGCTGAAATATTGAATTATTCAGGGTTCGTCTGGCCTTTTTATACATATATTAATTGAGTTTTTAAGACACATAATTCAAAATTGAACTACAAGCACATGCTCCAGTGCACCAAAATGGCTTCAAAAACCATACATGTGTCCTTGGGTGTATGTTTAGGTCCCATGCAAGAAATGAGGATGAATTACAAACATCTCGGCGTACTGGCTCGCCCTCAAACATTGAGAATCTCGGTTTTTAAATCCCCGTAAATCAAAAACTCACCCGAAAATCGTGAAACTTGGCATCATGTCATGACATGTCACATATATGCCGTGGTAAATTTTTTGTCCAATTTGGGGCAAGTTTTGGTACAAGCCTCTTACAAACCGGAGCTTCTAGCAAGAAGCCTCGTGGTTCCGATAGGGAACGTGTCACCCTTGTGGGTGAAATGACAATCGTCGCTGCCTCTTCCCACCTTGTATTTTTTTCTACAGGCAACGCAGACCAACAGGAGATTCGCGCTGAAATATGGAATTATTCAGGGTTCGTTTGGCCTTTTTATACATTAATTGAGTTTTCTAGGCATTTAATCTCCATAATTCAAAT
Source organism: Elymus sibiricus (assembly GCA_039707655.1). Taxonomy (NCBI): domain Eukaryota; kingdom Viridiplantae; phylum Streptophyta; class Magnoliopsida; order Poales; family Poaceae; genus Elymus; species Elymus sibiricus. The sequence continues at coordinate 136,669,684 of CM077670.1, forward strand.
TTGAATTACAAGCACATGCTCTAGTGCACCAAAATGGCTTCAAATACCATACATGTGTCCTTGGGGCATGTTTAGGTCCCATGCAAGAAATGGGAATGAATTACAAACATCTCGGCATCCTAGCTCGGCTTCAAACATTGAGAATCTCGGTTTTTAAATCCCCATAAATCCAAAACTCACCCGAAATTCATGAAACTTGGCATAGTGTCATTATATGGCACATATATGCCCTGGTAAAAAAATTGTCCAATTTGAGACAAGGCGCACACATTAATAGCCAACGTAGGCATTTTGGAACAAAAAGATGACACGTTAATATCGCAAACTGTTGTATTGTTTGAACCATGGGCGTTCCACTAACCATTTACGTGCAGCCACACGTCCCTCTTTTTATTGGAGAGTACTACCTCAGTCCTGGTTTATTGGTCCTCTTTGTATTTTGTGCAAAAATTTGACCATACTAGGTGGCGTGCGTGCAGCTGTTTGATTAGATGGGTCGAGTGCGAGAAGTCCGCCGCGTGGCTCGACGGGACGCGTGCAAGCAGTCCGCCGCACAGACTCGACGGGACCCGTGCGAGCTGTCTGCGTACAGGCTCACCGGGAAGCGAGCTCTTTGACCTCCACCTGCCGCCTCGCTCCCAACTTCTCCATTAATGGCGGCCGAGCAGGCTCACCGGGAAGCGAGCTCTTTGACCTCCACCCGCCGCCTCACTCCCAACTTCTCCATTAATGGTGGCCGAGCCACTGTTTAATATGCGGTTAATGCACCTGGACGGAAGGTGTTAGCTTATGATCCCATGGCCCCGCTCAACGCTAGCTAGCATTGTTTTGTTCGTGCCTCGTTGAGAACGTGACTTTTAGCCTATTTTCGACTCGTATACATGTACCTACGAGGTTACGAACGAAATAATACGATGACAAATTGACAATGGCAATGGATAATAATTGTCTTACATATCCTGGATAATTTAAAATGCCACATGCGTCAATGCCCAAATGACAAAGGGGAAAAAGAGAACAAGAAAAAAAAGGAAGAAGGAAGTCGCTGCTCTCTACTTCTCGATGGATCGCTGGGTGAGGAGTTCTTCCAGCTCCTTCTTCACATCCTCATGACTTTGCTTGATAGCAGCCTGACACGTCTCCAACGTATCTATAATTTATGAAGTATTCATGCCATATTTATAACAATTCTATATGGTTTTGGTATGATTTGATTAGAACTAACCCGGACTGACGCTGTTTTCAGCAGAACTACCGTGGTGTTGTTTTTTGTGCAGAAACGAAAGTTTTCCAAATGAGCTGAAACTTTTTGGAGATTTTTTATTAGACAAATAAAAAATATTGGCACCAAGACCCACTGGAGGGGGGGCACCCAGTGCCCACGAGGCGCGCCCTGGTACCTCGTGGGGCCCACGCGGCTCCGTTTCTCGTGATTCCAACGCTGAAAAATCATATATATTCAGAAACCCCCGAAAGTTAACCTAGATGAGTTTTTACGCTGCCGCAAGCCTCTGTACCAGAGAGATCCCATCTACAGCCCTTTTCCGGCACCCTGCCGGAGGGGGGAAAGCATCACCGGAGGCCATCTTCATCATCCCGGCGGTCTCCATGACGAGGAGGGAGTAGTCCACCCTCGGGGCTGAGGGTTTGTACCAGTAGCTATGTGTTTCATCTCTCTCTCTCGTGTTCTTGATTTGGCACGATCTTGATGTATCGCAAGCTTTGTTAATATAGTTGGATCATATGGTGTTTCTTCCCTCTCTATCCTCGTTGTGATGAATCGAATCTTTTCCCTTTGAGGTTTCGTTATTGTTGGATTGAATATTTCAGATCTTGAGAACACTTGATGTATGTCTTGCATATGAATACCCGTGGTGACAATGGGGTATTATATTGATTCACTTGATATATGTTTTGGCACTCAACTCGCGGATTCCTGAGGTGACATTGGGGTAATCTATGCATAGGGGTTGATGCATGTTTTCATTATCTTTTCTCCGATAGAAACTTTGGGGTGCTCCTTGGAGTTCTTTGTGTGGATTGAATATTATGATTATGAAGTTGTTTGATGCATATCGTATAATCAACTCACGGATACTTGTGGTGACATTGGAGTATCTAGGTGGCATTAGAGTTGGTTGATGTGTATCATATGGTGTTATTTTAGTACGAACTCTAGGGCTGTTTGTGACACTTATAGGAATAGCTCAATAGATTGATCGGAAAGAATAACTTTGAGGTGGTTTCGTACCCTACAAACAATTTGTATCTTATGTTCTCCGCTAATAGGAACTTGGGAGTGATTCTTTATTGCACGTTGAGGGATGGTTATATGATCCAATTATATTAGCATTGTTGAGAGATTCACTAGCGAAAGTATGAACCCTAAGCATTGCAATACCGTTTGTGCTCACTTTTGTTACTAGTTACCTTGCTGTTTTTATTATTTCAGATTACAAAAACCTATATCTACTATCCATACTACACTTTTATCATCATCTCTTCGCCGAACTAGTGCACCTATACAATTTACCATTGTATTGGGTGTGTTGGGGACACAAGAGATTTCTTGTATTTGGTTGCAGGGTTGTTTGAGAGATACCATCTTCAACCTACGCCTCCCATGGATTAATAAACCTTAGGTCATCCACTTGAGGGAAAATTGCTACTGTCCTACAAAACTCTGCGCTTGGAGGCCCAACACGAGTCTACAAGAATAAGTTGTGTAGTAGACATCAAGCTCTTTTCTGGCGCCGTTGCCGGGGAGGTGAGTGCTTGAAGGTATATCTTTAGATCTTGCAATTGAATCTAATTGTTTCTTGTTTTATCACTAGTTTGGTTTATAAAACAAAACTACAAAAAAATGGAATTAAGGTTGCCTCATATTATTCGTCTTTATCATGTCTTTCTTGAAAATAAGGATTCCGATAATTGTGCTCAATTGATAGAAGAAGAATTCAATGAAATGTTTGGCATAAAATCTTTGAATGATGAGCATGATTGCAATGTTGTTAATATGAATTCTTTGAATACCCATGATGCTAATGATATGCAAAGCTACAAGCTTGGGGATGCTATGAGTGATGAAGATGATATTTTTAGTCCCCCAAGTTTTGATGAGAAAATCTATTATGATGATAACATGCCTCCTATTCATGATGATTATTGTGATGACTTGTATGCTATAAAGAATAATGATAAACATGAAACTTTTCATCATGATTTTAATGTTCAATTTGATTATGCCAATCAAGTATTCATGATAATTATTTTGTTGCGTTTGCTCCCACTATTATGAATGAGAAGAAAGTTGCTTATGTGGAGAGTAGTAAGATTTCTATGCTTATGTATCATGACAAGAATGATTTGTGTGATGGATATATTGTTGAATTTCTTCATGATTCTACTGAAAATTATTTTGAGAGAGGAATATATGCTTCTACATATTTTTATAATATCAAGTTTCCTCTCTATGTGTTGAAAGTTTTGAAGTCATGCTTGTTTGGCCTTCCTATGCTAGTTGATTCTTGCTCCCATAAACTATTTACTCACAAAATCCCTGTGCATAGGAAGTGAGTTAGGCTTAAATGTGTTTGATATATTTCTCATGATGCTCCCTTTACGTTTCAATTCTTTACTTCTATGTGAGCATCATTCAAAATTATCATGCCTAGCTAAAAGGCTTTAAAGAAAAGCGCTTGTTGGGAGACAACCCAATATTTATACCTACTGTTTTTGCGTGTTCAAATTATTAAGCTACTGTAGTAATCATGTTTTATATGTTTTCTTTCAATAAAGTGCCAAGTAAAGCCTTTGGGATAGTGTGGATGATAGTTGACTTGATTCTGTGCAAAAACAGAAACTTTTGCGCCCAGTTCTGGAATTACCATAAATCATTGGAGTGTCGAAAAATTCTGAATCTTTTGAACATGATTTATATACAAATTTCCTACGTTGTCCTAATTTTTCAGAATTTTTAGAGTTACAGAAGTATGGTCATTGTTCAGATCATTACAGACTGTTCTGTTTTTGACAGATTCTGTTTTCAATGCATAGTTTGCTTGTTTTATAGTTTCTATGGCTTATATTGGTCAATATAAATTGTATAAATTGTAGGGTACAGTAGTCATTGTGTGAAAACAATTATGAATCTTGTCTTAACAGTACCAAAGTGAATGATTTGCTCTTTATCATACTAACCTATCTCACGAAGTTCCGTTAAGTTTTGTGTGATTGAAGTTTAAGTTTTGGGAGAGATATCGATATGAGGAGAATAAGGAGTGGCAAGACCCTAAGCTTGGGGATGACCAAGGCACCCCCAAGGTAATATTCAAGGAAGACCCAAGCAACTAAGCTTGGGGATGCCCCGGAAGGCATCCCCTCTTTCGTCTTCAACACTATCGGTAACCTCACTTGGAGCTATATTTTTATTCGTCACATAATATGAGTTTTGCTTGGAGCATCATTTTATTTTGTTGATATTTGCTTGCTGTTATCAATAATCATGTTTTGTATCTTTTATTTCAATAAAAATGTCAAGTATAGCCTTTACCATGCTTATTTTGCAAGTTCATGAGTTGCTGTTTCAAAACAGAAAGTTTGCTGCTATTGATTAAATTTCCCAGAAATGTCAGAATGTGATAAAATTTTGAAATTTTTACACATTCAACTTTGATAAATTATTTCCAGTTTGGTAAATTTTCAGAATTTTTTGAGTTATCTAAGTATGGATTCTTAATTATCCTTTACAGACTGTCCTGTTTAGGCAGATTGCTGTTATGTTTGCATTGTTTGCATATGTTTGCGTGTTTAATGTTTCTATTTGTGGATAGGAGTATTAAATATGCAGAGGCATTTAGTATTCAATGTTTAATTATAATTTTAGTGATTTTCTACAGTAGATAATGTCGAGGTTTTGAGTGGATTTATACTAACATATCTCACAAGTTCTTGTCAAGTTTTGTGTGGATGAAGTTTTTGAAACTTAGGGATACTATTATATGAGCAGAATTAACGAGACACAAGAGTTCAAGCTTGGGGATGCCCAAGGCTCCCCAAGTTAATATTCCAAGATGTATCAAGCACTCAAGCTTGGGGATGCCCCGGTAGGCATCCCATCACTTTTCTTCATCAACTATCGGTTAGTCTCGATTGAACCCAAGTTTTTACTTGTTCACATAATGTTTGCTATACTTGGTTGTGTCTTTGTTTTGCTTGCTGTTTGAATAAAATATCAAGGTCTGAAACATTTTTAATGAGAGAGAGTTTTCACATAGCTACTTAATTGTTTCACAACTCATTGATCTTCGCTTATATATTTTGGAGTAGTTTGTCATTAATTCTCATGCTTCACTTATATATTTTTGAGAGTTAATAATAGTAATGGTAATTTGCACAAGATATGAATTTGGTCCCAAGATGATGAATATTTGAGAGGGATATAATAAAAACTTTCATATAGATCATTGGATATGATAAGTGTGATTCCTTGCAATGAAAAAAATGAAAGAGATCATATGCTAATCTTATGGAAAGTAATCACATTACATAAAGAAAAGTATAAGTGGTAAAATTTATTGGAGGTTAACAAGCATAGCATTAGTCAATGATGCAATTCTTGAAAAAGTTAATAAGGGAATAGAAGATTCACATGCAAATATACTATCTTGGACATCTTTTATGATTGTGAGCCCCTATTAAGCATTTTATGTCAAAGTGTTGATGTTGGACAAGGAAGACAACGTAATGAATTATGTTTGTTCATATTCACATGGAAGTTATATTGTTATAGATCCTCCAACATGTGGTGCTTGCCCAATATCTTTGCTAGCCAAAAATCCGCACCAAGTAGAGATACTACTTGTGCATCCAAAACCCTTAAATCCAGTTTCTTGCCATGAGAATCCACTATATCTACCTATGGATTGAATAAGATCCTTCAAGTAAGTTGTCATCGGTGCAAAAAGCAATAAAAATTTCTCCTAAAATATGTATGATCTTTTATTGTAAGGGAAATAAGCGTTGTACGAACTTGTGATGGTAAAGAAATAAAAGCGAGGGACTGCATAATAAAGGTTGCTATCACAAGGGGCAATATAACGTGACGTTCCTTTGCATTAAGGGCTTGTGCATCCAAAAATAAAAAGCGCATGGCAACCTCTGCTTCCCTCTGCGAAGGGCCTATCTTTTACTTTTATGCATTTACTTTTATGTATTTACTTTTTATGCAAGAGTCAATAGTGTTCTCCTCTACTTCCTTTTTATTTTTCTCTTTTGCAAGCATCATGTGGTGGGGAAAGATCTAGGCACATATATCCAGTTGGATATGAGTGATCATGAGTTATTATTGTTGACATCACCCTTGAGGTGAATAAGTTGGGAGGCGAAATCACAAGCCCCTATCTTTCTATGTGTCTGGCTGAAACTTTTGCTCCATATATATGTCGTGAGTGTTAGCAATCATAGAAGACTAAATGATGGTTGAGTATGTGGACTTGCTAAAAAGCTCCTACATGAGATCCTTCCTGAAAATATGATGAATTGCAATTGCATTGTTGACTAGAATAGTTTGTTAGTTTCCAAGAAAGTTTATGCCTTATACTTCATTGTTGTGATGAATTGTTACTTGCTCATGAGAAGTTTTATGATAATAAATATTGCTGTTATAATAATGATCTTGCTTTGAATCATTCAAGTCCAATGTCCATACTATAAAAGAAAAGATTATATGATGATTATGATAGGTAGCATTCCACATCAAAATTTCAGTTTTTAATTGCTACTTTATCATGTTGACTTTTATGAGAGAAATTTGCTGTTATGATGCTAGAAAAAGTGATTGAAATTATCATTGATCAAACTTATGCACTATGCTAGCATTCACACTTCATAAATTATTTCTTTTATCATTTACCTACTCGAGGACGAGTAGGAATTAAGCTTGGGGATGCTGATACGTCTCCAACGTATGTATAATTTATGAAGTATCCATGCCATATTTATAACAATTCTATATGGTTTTGGTATGATTTGATGAGAACTAACCCGGACTGACGTTGTTTTCAGCAGAACTACCGTGGTGTTGTTTTTTGTGCAGAAATGAAAGTTTTCCAAATGAGCTGAAACTTTTTGGAGATTTTTTATTGGACAAATAAAAAATATTGGCACCAAGACCCACTGGAGGGGGGCCACCTAGTGCCAACGAGGCACCAGGGCGCGCCACCCCCCCCAGGCGCCCCCTGGAACCTCGTGGGGCCCACGTGGCTCCGTTTCGCGTGATTCCAATGCTGAAAAATCATATATATTCAGAAACCCCCGAAAGTTAACCTAGATGAGTTTTTACGCCGCCGCAAGCCTCTGTACCAGAGAGATCCCATCTACAGCCCTTTTCCGGCACCCTGCCGGAGGGGGGAAAGCATCACCGGAGGCCATCTTCATCATCCCGGCGGTCTCCATGACGAGGAGGGAGTAGTCCACCCTCGGGGCTGAGGGTTTGTACCAGTAGCTATGTGTTTCGTCTCTCTCTCTCTCTCGTGTTCTTGATTTGGCACGATCTTGATGTATTGCGAGCTTTGTTAATATAGTTGGATCATATGGTGTTTCTTCCCTCTCTATCCTCGTTGTGATGAATCAAATCTTTTCCCTTTGAGGTTTCATTATTGTTGGATTGAATATTTCAGATCTTGAGAACACTTGATGTATGTCTTGCATATGAATACCCGTGGTGACAATGGGGTATTATATTGATTCACTTGATATATGTTTTGGCACTCAACTCGCGGATTCCTGAGGTGACATTGGGGTAATCTATGCATAGGGGTTGATGCACGTTTTCATTATCTTTTCTCCGATAGAAACTTTGGGGTGCTCCTTGGAGTTCTTTGTGTGGATTGAATATTATGATTATGAAGTTGTTTGATGCATATCGTATAATAAACTCACGGATACTTGTGGTGACATTGGAGTATCTAGGTGGCATTAGAGTTGGTTGATGTGTATCATATGGTGTTATTTTAGTACGAACTCTAGGGCTGTTTGTGACACTTATAGGAATAGCTCAATAGATTGATCGGAAAGAATAACTTTGAGGTGGTTTCGTACCCTACAAACAATTTCTATCTTATGTTCTCCGCTAATAGTAACTTGGGAGTGATTCTTTATTGCACGTTGAGGGATGGTTATATGATCCAATTATATTAGCATTGTTGAGAGATTGTACTAGCGAAAGTATGAACCCTAGGCCTTATTTTCAAGCATTGGAATACCCTTTGTGCTCACTTTTGTTACTAGTTACCTTGCTGTTTTTATTATTTCAGATTACAAAAACCTATATCTACTTTCCATACTACACTTTTATCATCATCTCTTCGCCGAACTAGTGCACCTATACAATTTACCATTGTATTGGGTGTGTTGGGGACACAAGAGATTTCTTGTATTTGGTTGCAGGGTTGTTTGAGAGATAACATCTTCAACCTACACCTCCCACGGATTGATAAACATTAGGTCATTCACTTGAGGGAAAATTGCTACTGTTCTACAAAACTCTGCGCTTGGAGGCCCAACACGAGTCTACAAGAATAATTTGTGTAGTAGACATCACAGCCATGGATTCCTCCTCCTACAGCTCGCGCTCGATGCGGAGCTTCTTCAAGTCATCCCCAAGTTCATGGATGACGATTGTAAGCGTCATCCGTGAGGCAACGCTCTTTTCATACAGCTCCCTCCAGCTGGCGGTCTCCTCCTTCTGCTTGTCGAGCTCCTTGTGGATCTTCGCATTGTCACCCATGAGTTTCACGACGAGGCCGGTCGCCTTATCAACCGAGGCATCGCTCATCTCGTGCAGCTTCTCCAAGCCGGCGAGCAGCTCCTGCTGGTTAATTAGGCCAGCGAGAATGTTGTCGTCGCTGGCTAAGGACTTCAGCCCCGCCAGCTCGTCGAGTTCGCCGACGCGGCGAGTGCACTTGTGAGAGCCCTCGCCTGCCCGTGAGAGCTCGTTCGAGGGCCCCGCTGTCGGAAGTCGGGCTCCGGGGACCCAAAGGTTCGAACACTGGGGTGAGCTCGTTCTACCACTTCGTCTCCTACCACGGCTAAGCAATGGCGAGGCTACAGCGGGAGCGCGCTAGCGAGGGACAGACCATGGACTCAGCGGTTTACCCAGGTTCGGGCCACCTTGCGGTGTAAGACCCTACTCCTGCTTGGTTGGTATTGCTCTAGTGCGAGAGAGAGAGTACAAGGTCGAGGGCGATGGGAACTCGAGTCGATCCGGGCATCCCTACAATGGCAGCTCTGCCCCCTTATACCCACCTCGGTCCTCTTCTCCCTTGAAACTTAGGCGGGAAGGGCTGCCACACTTGGCGGGTTTTGAAAGGGGACAGGCGCTCAGGCTATCCTGACTAAAGGCGGTCTTCGCCTGCCAAAGCGTGATTCATGATGCGCCGGTGGGCTCAGTGATGACCTCCGCCCTGTGCGCCCGCCGTCTTGGTCTTCCTTCGCCGATCGGGCAACCTTTGGGGTTGCTTTGGGAGTAGATATCTGGCCCTGCTCCCTTAACACAAAAGAGGAAACCATCTTCATCCGCGCCTGCTGGCGCGGCCTCTGTCGCCGCTCGTCGCCGCGCGCGTCACCCACGTGATGGGCCCCAGACCGCGGGGCTCCGCTGAATGGCCTTTGTCTAGTGCGCCCTCGGGAGGGGGTCTCGGGAGGCCACCTCAGGAGGTTGCCTCGCGAGAGGACCTCGCGAGGCCGCTGGTGGAGGTGCTGAGCCTCGCTCGCCCGCTCCCTGAGGAGGGGGCCTTTGGAGGCCAAGGCCTAATGAGGAGCCCTGGTGAGGTGCTGGGTGATGATGGCCTGCAGGGCCCATGCCAGGCGTTGCGCCTTGGGCAAAAGGCAGACGGGCCTGGATACCCCAGGTTCCATGGGCCTGACAGTAGCCCCCGGGCCCGCAGCGTGCACGTTCCCGCCTACAGGGGGCAAAATGGCGCGGGCCCTAACCGCCTGCGGCCAGGCGCGACGCGTGGCGCACGAAGTGACTAGGGACGCCTCCACTTCTTCCACGACGCCTCGGTAACCGCCCGCGCTGACATAAAGTCCGCCGCGGGCGACGCGAGATCTTCATTGCCTTCCTTCCCGTGTTCCCTATTGCTTCAATTCCCAACGCCGGAGAAGGCAGAGCGACGAGGGGAGCTCCGCGCCGAGTATAAAGAGGGAGAGGGGAGAGCTGGAGTCCCCCACTCATCTTCTCCTTCCTCCTGCTTCCTCTGTCGTCTTGCTAGAGCCGCCACGGAAATGGTGAGGGGGAGAGGTCGTGGCCGTGCTTCCGCTGCCGCATCCCAGGTTCCGCCCCGGGGGCGCGGGCGCTCCCCGGCAGCTGCCGACACTGGGCCCAGCAGTCACAGGAGGGACGCCGCTCGCGGGCGCGGAGGGCGAGGCGCGCGGGGCCGAGGCGGGGCAACCGCGGTACCTCCTTAGGTGGGGAGCCACTCGGCGGAGGCGGTGCACGAGTTCATCGTGAACATGCACCGCAGCCCCTGCACCTGGCTCCGGCTTCCGGACTCCTTTGCGGTGGCGATGGCGGAGCGCGCGCCCTTGGGCTTGTGGGTGCAGGCCGACGGCTGCTGCAAGGGCCCCTCCTGGGTGGCGACGGAGCTCACTCCTTCGGGCTTCATGTTCTTGAGGCAGGGGTGGAAGTCGTTTGCCCTCGCCCGCGGCCTGAAGCGGGGGCACGTCCTCCAATTCAAGTACGACGGGGCCGCCACACTCTTCGTGAAGATCTTCGGGCTCTCCGACAGCCGCCTGGAGTGCTGCGCAGAGAGCGAGGACGGCAGCTACAACGGCTCCTCCAGCGAGGACGACAGCTCCAGCGGTGCCGCCCCCTCCGGCGGGGGAGGAAGCGACGACGACTCCCCCCGTGTCAAGAGCGAGGATGAGGACTCCGACTAGGCGCGCGCGGCGATGATTCCGGAACCCCTGGCGGCGGGGCATCGTTCGCACGGTGACAGAGCCGCACTTGCCTGCAGCGCCTTCTTGGGAACGCGTGCGGCGCCCACGCTGGAGTCTTGGGGGTGACGGCGCCTCGCCTAGGCCCTTTCTTTTTATTTTCCTGCATTGAACCGATGTAGCCCCGCGGGGTCATGAAAACAGTATCTTCTATGCTCAGCTTAACGCTTTTGTGATTCGGGATGTATGCATTCCCTCCCAAAGTCCTCTCGTGAGGCCGGTTTTTTTTCTTTGTTCGCCTCAACGCTCTATGCCGTCAGGACCCAGCCCCTGAGCGGGCCTCAGCCATTGCTGGTAGGTCCGGTCGCGATGCCGGGACAAGGCCAGGAGGTGAGGGGCACCGGGAGCTAGTGAGGGCTCCAGAGGCGCGATGCTCAGGGAGCCCCCCTTTGGTGTGCAAGCGGCTTACGCAGAAGGAAAAAACACTAGCACCCACGGGATCGCGAGGGGAGAGAGCTTGAGTGGCGGTAAGAGTGCCTCGCGAGGTAGTCAGACTTAGCTTTTGGCGGAGAGCGGTGTCGGGAGAGCCACAGCTCGTGAGGAGCTCACACGGCTCGCGAGGCGTGCTCACGATGCGTGCTCACGAGGCTCGCTGTTTGAAGTGTCTTCGTCTCGCGAGGCCGGCTCGCGAGAGGCCGCCTACGAGGTCCTCGCGCAACTCGCCTCCTGAGGGGCTGCATGCAGAGCACTTATTGAAAGGGCAGCCGCGCACTCTCGCCGATTCGCTCATGATCATTACGCGAGGAGACAAGACACCAAGGACCTTGGTGGGGTGGCGTGCACGGGAGCAGACCCGCGAGCCAAAGCCCGGTTGCTTGGGTTTTTCAGCGCTGCTGGGACTGACCCGAGCACAGACACCGTGTCCAGCCCCCACTCGTGTGAGGCTCATGAGGGACGTCATGAGAGCGCGAGGCTCGCGAGGCAAGAACAAAATGAAACGGCATGTAAGAAACCAAGCTTTACTGAAGTAAGATAGCAACCCACTACATAGCTAGAACTAGATGTGGCTGCCGTGTCCGGCACGGGTCAGCTTGAGGTTGGTGGAACCCGTGGGGCGCCCTCAGTTGATTGTTCCGCCAGTGCTGAGCATGGGGCTTCCACAAGGGTGTGGGCATGGTCGCGGGTCGACCGTTCCGCCAGCGCGGAGCATGGGGCTTCCACTTGGGCATGGGCAGGAGCTCTCGTGGGCCCATCAGGAGAACGCAATGAGAGGCTCCAGGGCGTGTACAACCCCATTTCGTTCGTACGCGTGAGGGTCACGGGTAGAACTTGCGGAGGTGTTGGATGTTCCAGGCGTTAGGCACAGGAACTCCGTCCTCCGTCTCCAGCCGGGCTGAGCCGGGCCTGGAGACATGAGTAACCCAGAAAGGGCCTTCCCACATAGGTGAGAGTTTGTGAAGCCCCTCTCTGGAGAGGATTCTGCGTAGGACGAGGTCGCCGACCTCGAGAGTACGAGGGCGGATGCTGCGGCTGTCGTAGCGACGCAGGGCCTGCTGGTACCTCGCGGCACGAAGGGCGGCCTGACGGCGGCCCTCCTCGAGGAGCAGCAGATCGATCTCCCGCGAGCCCTCCTGACGCGCCTCGTCGAAGGCAAGGACTCGCGGGGAGCCGTGCTTAAGCTCCAATGGGAGGACCGCCTCAGCGCCGTAGACGAGGAAGAAGGGTGTCTCGCCGGTAGGCTTGCTTGCTGTCGTGCGGATGGACCACATCACGGACTATAGCTCGTCTAGCCAGCCCTTGCCGCAAGCCTCGAGTTTCTTCTTGAAGCTCCTTGTTTTGAGGCCCTTGAGGACCTCGGCGTTGGCATGCTCGGCCTGACCATTGCTTCGCGGGTGTGCCACCGAGGCGAAGCAGATCTGCGTACCGAGGCTGGCGCAGTAGGACTTGAAGAGGCCGCTTGTGAACTGGGAGCCGTTGTCGGTGATGATGCGGTTGGGAACCCCAAAGTGGCTCACGAGGCCCTTGATGAACTTGACAGCGGAGGGTGGTGCGCACCGGCTCGACTTCTGCCCACTTGGTGAACTTGTCGATGGCGATGTAGAGATAGCGGTAGCCGCCAGCCGCGCGAGGGAGGGGCCCCAGGATATCCAGCCCCCAGACCGCGAAGGGCCATGAGAGGGGAATCGTCTGGAGGCCCTGCGCCGGCTAGTGGATCTACTTGACATGGAATTGGCAGGCCTCGTAGGCTTGGACCAGCGCGGTAGCGTCACGCAGCGTAGTGGGCCAGTAGAAGCCGCTGCGGAAGACCTTGCCGACGAGGGTGCATGACGAGGAGTGGTGGCCGCAGTCCCCTCCATGGATATCAGCTAGCAACTCGCGCCCTTGCTCTTCAGAGATGCACCGCAGCGAGACGCCATTTGGGCGCCTGCGGTACAACTCGCCATCTTGCAGGCAGTAAGCGGCGGCCTGCCGGGCCACGCGCTCTGCTTCTGAGTCTTCCTCCGGAAGGGTGCCGCGAAGCAAGTAAGCCTTGAACTCCGCGGCCCAGCTGTCTTCTTGAGGCTCCAGCGCCAGCAGCAGGCGGGCTCCTAAATCCGGGCCGCAGTCTGGCATGCCCGTGGGTGGCGCGGGCGGGAGTTCTTCACGAAGGAGCGCCATGCTCGCGGCAGGAGGCGTGACTGATGGCTTGAGGAGCCTTTCCTCGAAGACGCCGGGGCTCTGAGGCTCGCGGTGAGATGCTCGTTTGGCGATGTCGTCGGCTTCTTTGTTGCCACTGCGGGGGACGTGCTGCAGCTCCAGGCCAAGAAAATGCTTCTCAAGTTTACGTACCTCTTCCAGGTAGGCGGCCATGTGCTCGTCCTTGGGCTTGTAGCTTTTGTTGGAGAAGTTGACGAGGAGTTGCGAATCGCCCTTGATGGTCAGACGTTTGATGCCCAGGGCGAACGCGGCCTTGAGGCCGGCGATGAGGCCTTCATACTCTACGATGTTGTTGGAGACCTTGTCGGTGTGCCTGAAGCAGAGCTGTACGGTGCAGTAGAGCCTATCCCCTGTCGGCGAGGTGAGCATGACCCCAGCCCCCGCGCCCTGTCGGGAGAAGGCGCCGTCGAAGTGCATGGTCCAGCCGCCAGGCGCCTCGTCCCCTGGCAGGAGAGACTGGGCCTCGTGAGGTTCCTCTTCGTATGTGTCCGTCCATTCCGCCACGAAGTCGGCCAGGGCCGCGCCTTTGATGACTCTGGTGGTGGATAATTCCAGCTGGAAGGCTTGCAGCTCGATGTTCCATTCGGTGACGCGGCCGACGGCGTTGGGGCTGCGCAGAACTTGCTCCAAGGGGTAGGAAGAAATGACCTTGATGGGGTGACCCTGGAAGTAGTGGCGCAGCTTCCTGGAGGCGACGAGGAGCGCGAGGAGGAGCTTCTGCTGCATGGGGTAATGCTCGCGCGCGTCCCTTAGCATGGTGCTGACGAAGTACACGGGGTGCTCGATGAGGCGCGTAGTTGCTGTGGCAGCTTGCTCTTCAGGCGCCTCGCGAGGCTTGGAAGGCTCGGGATTCTCACGAGGCTCGGAAGGCTCACGAGGATCGGTGGCCTCACGAGGCTCGGAAGGCTCACGAGGATCGGTCGCCTCACGAGGCTCGGAAGGCTCACGAGGATCGGTGGCCTCAGGAGGCTCAGCGGGCTCATGAGCCCGAAGGGGCGCGGAGGGTTTTTCCTTTGTACAGACGCGCTCCTCCCGCACCGCCACCAGCGCCGTGCTAGCTGTCTGGGGGGTGGCCGCCAAGTACAGAAGCAAGGGCTCGCGAGAACACGGCGCGACCATGATGGGCGGGCTCGTGAGGTACCTCTTGAGGGCTTCGAAGGCGGCGTTTGCCTCAGGAGTCCATTTGAAGGAGCCGGACCTCTTTAGGAGCTTGAAGAAGGGCAGGGCTCGCTCGCCAAACTTGGAGATGAAACGCCCCAGGGAGGCCATACATCCTGCCAAGCGCTGCATTTCCTTGAGGGTCCGGGGAGGACGCATTTTCTCGATGGCCTTGATCTTCTCTGGGTTGGCCTCGATGCCACGGTGCGAGACTAGGAAGCCGAGGAGCTTGCCGGGGGGGACTCCGAAGACGCACTTCTCCGGGTAGAGCTTGAGATTGACCTTGCGCAGGTTGGCAAATGTTTCCTGGAGGTCCGCGATGAGGGATCCAGCCTCACAAGACTTGACTACGATGTCGTCGATGTAGGCCTCTGCGTTCCTCCCCATCTGAGGCCCCAGCGTGATGCGCATTAGCTGCTGGAAAGTGGCGCTCGCGCTCCTTAAATCGAAAGGCATGCAAACGTAACAATATATGCCACAGGGGGTGATGAAGGCCGTCCTCTCCACATCTTCGGCCGCCATCTTGATCTGATGATAGCCTGAGAAGGCATCCAGGAAGCATAGCAAATCGCACCCGGTGGTGGAATCCACGATTTGGTCGATGCGGGGCAGCGGAAATGGATCTTGAGGGCAGAACTTGTTGAGGCTGGTGAAGTCAACGAACATGCGCTCCTTGCCGCCCTTCTTGGGAACGACGACTGGGTTGGCGAGCCATTCAGGATGGCGCACCTCGCAAACGACCACAACTTCCTGGAGCTTCAGAACTTCCTTGACGTTGAAATCTTGCTTCTCTGGCGCCTGGCGCCGTGCTTTCTACTTGACGGGGCGTGCATTGGGGCACACCGCTAAGTGGTGCTCGATCACCTCCCTCGGCACACCGGACAAGTCAGATGCTTTCCAGGCAAAAACATCCGAGTTTGCCCGAAGGAAGGTAATGAGCGCGCTTTCCTATGCAGGAGGGAGGTCTGTGCCGATGGTGAAGGAAGGGCTGGAGCCGCTGCCGTCCACCGGCAATTTCTTCGTCTCGGCGCGGTCCTGAGAGAACAGCTGCTTCTTCTTCATGGGCGCGGCCTCAGGAGGCTCGGCCGCGTCCTCGTCGGCCGAGTGCACGACCGCGGCGGCCTTGTAGGCACGCTCGAGGGTGCTGGCCGCGTCCTTCTCGTCACAGGTGACGGTGATGATGCCGCTGCAGCCCGGCATCTTGAGGACGTTGTAGGCGTGATGGGTGGCCGCCATGAACTTGGTGAGAGCCGGGTAGCCCAAGATGGCGTTGTAAGGCAGGCCGATGTGCGCGACATCGAAGTCGATGAGCTCGGTGTGGTAGTTCTTGCGGGTGCCGAAGGTGACGGGGAGGCGCACTTGCCCCAGAGGGATGTTGGAGCCATCGGTCACTCCGGAGAAGGGCCTGGTCGGCATCAGCTGGTCGTAGGGCACCTGGAGCGTCTCGAAGGTCTCGATGGAGATCACGTTGAGGCCAGCGCCCCCGTCGATGAGGGTCTTGGTGACCGCAATGTTGCTGATGGTGGGGGTGCACAGCATGGGGAGCGCGCCTGTGGAGGCCATGGATTTGGGGTGGTCCTTGGAGTCAAAGGTGATGGCGTACTGCGACCACTTGAGGGGTCGCGCGGCCTCGGGCCTTGGGAGGGCGGCATACACCTCGCGAGAGAGCTGCTTGAAGTGGCAGATGGACGCGGGGGCTTGGGACCCGCCAAGGATGCAGGCGACCGCGCGAGGCTCCTGGTAGCCCCCAGCGCCCTCATCAGGCCGGTTGACGTCGTTCCTCCGGGGTGGCGGCGGCAGCGGCGGAAGAGCGGCATTGCCCCGAGGGTCTGTCTCACGAGGCTGGTCGCGCCAGACGGCCTCACGAGGCTGGTCGCGCCAACCCTGGCGGAAGTTGCCGCCGCCGTTGCGGCTGTCCCAACGGTTGCTGCCGCGGCCACCTCCACGGCCGGAGCCGCGGCCATTGCGGTCGTCTCGGCGGCTTTGGCGCTCGTCGCGGAGCAGCTTGAGCTCCTGACAGTCTTCGGTGCTGAGGGAGCGCACATTGTGGAAGGCGCAGAGCGGCCGACTGTCCTTCCTGGGCTCGTCGCGGTCACGGCCGCGTTTCTGCTCGGGCTCCGCCGCGAGAACAGCTGGGCCCTTGCACTTGAAGTCCTTGCTCTTGGCCTTGGCGGCGTCGAGCGCCGCGTCGGGGTCATTGTGGATGAAGAGGCGGCCTTCCTTAGCCTTGGCGCACTTGTCAGTGAGATCGAGCAGCTCTACGACGGAGTCGAGCTCACCATTGATGGCAAGCTTCTCGCGCATCTTGACGTCCATGACGCCGGTGGAGAATGCAGAGATGACGGCCGCGTCGGAGGCGCGCGGGATCTTGTTGCACACCTGGCTGATGCGTTGGATGTACTTGCGGAGGGTCTCGTCCGGGCGCTGCCGCACGCGCCGCAGGTCGTTGATGGTGAGGGAGCGGTCCTGTGTGCCCTTGAAGTTGGTGACAAACTGGCTGCAGAGCTCGGCCCATGAGGAGATGGATGCCTCGGGGAGGTTCATGAGCCAGGAGCGCGGGCCGTCCTTGTGGGCCATGGGGAACCAGTTTGCCATGACCTAGTCATCGCCGTTCGCCGCCTCGACGCTCAGCGCGTAGAGCTGAAGGAACTCCGCGGGGTTGGTGGTGCCATCGTAGCGCGGAGGCAGCTCAGGCTTGAACTTCGCGGGCCAGACCACGCGACACAGCTCGCGAGTGAAGGCACAGCAGCCCACGCTGCTCGAGGGGTTGCCGCCACCGAGGGCGGCGCGGCTTTGACGCCCAGCCACCGCGACGTCTTGAATGGCCTGGTCCTGGCGCCGGCGCTACCGCTCAAGGAGCACACGCGCATCAGGGGGCGCACGGCGAATGATCTGGCAGCTGGCCTCACCTCGGTCCGGCGAGGACGCGCCGCGGGACGGCTCGCGAACTCGCGCACCGCGCTGGGGCCCGCTGTGCTCGTCGCGCAGACGAGGCGGCGGGGGAGCGCCGTGCGCTAGGTCCCCAGCGCGAGACGGCGGAGGGCAAAGCGAGTGGGAAGGCGCCGGAGCGTCCCCGGCGGCGTTGACGAGCTCGGCGATGCGACCTAGCCAGGCGTCGTAGCCAGCGTCAGCTGGACGGTAACAGAGCAGCTCGCGCGCCATGACAAGCGCGGCCTGCGGGTTCGGTGGCCCGCGGTGGGCGAGGGAGGAGGCAGTGGCGGTGTGGCTGTTCGCCTGCACGGAGGGGTACAGGGAGGAATCCTGCTGCTCGCGGGCAGCGGGGTCGGTGGCGGCAGCGGCCTCGGCTTCGGGGCAGCGGCGATTGCCGCGGGCCACTGGCTCCGTCTGAGCCACGCGGCCAGCCCTGCGCTCGGCGTGCTCGCGATGTCCGTCGGCCATGGGGTTGGTGGAGCAGAGGGCGGAGCGGAAGAACTGTAGCGCACCCCTACCTGGCGCGCCAAATGTTGGAAGTCGGGCTCCGGGGACCCAAAGGTTCGAACACTGGGGTGAGCTTGTTCTACCACTTCGTCTCCTACCATGGCTAAGCAACGGCGAGGCTACGGCGGGAGCGCGCTAGCGAGGGACAGACCGTGGACTCAGCGGTTTACCCAGTTTCGGGCCACCTTGCTGTGTAAGACCCTACTCCTGCTTGGTTGGTATTGCTCTGGTGCGAGAGAGAGAGAGAGAGAGTACAAGGTCGAGGGCGATGGGAACTCGAGTCGATCCAGGCATCCCTACAATGGCAGCTCTGCCCCCCTTATACACACCTCAGTCCTCTTCCCCCTTGAAATATGGCGGGAAGGGCTGCCACACTTGGCGGGTTTTGAAAGGGGACAGGCGCTCAGGCTATCCTGACTAAAGGCGGTCTTCGCCTGCCAAAGCGTGATCCATGACGCGCCGGTGGGCTCGGTGATGACCTCCGCCCTACGCGCCCGCCGTCTTGGTCTTCCTTCGCCGATCGGGCAACCTTTGGGGTTGCTTTGGGAGTAGATATCTGGCCCTGCTCCCTTACCACAAAACAGGAAACCATCTTCATCCGCGCCTGCTGGCGCGGCCTCTGTCGCCGCTCGTCGCCGCGCGCGTCACCCACGTGATGGGCCCCAGACCGCGCGGCTCCGCTGAACGACCTTCATCTCGTGCGCCCTCGGGAAGGGGCCTCGGGAGGCCACCTCAGGAGGTCGCCTCGCGAGGCCGCTGGTGGAGGTGCTGAGCCTCGCTCGCTCGCTCCCTGAGGAGGGGGCCTCGGGAGGCCAAGGCCTCATGAGGAGCCCTGGTGAGGTGGTGGGTGATGATGGCCTGCAGGGCCCACGCCAGGTATTGTGCCTTGGGCCAAAGGCAGACGGGCCTAGATACCCCGGGTTCCACGGGCCCGACACCCGCGGCGCGGCAGGACATCTCTGCTGCGGCTGCCGCGTTGCGGCGGGACCTCTCTAGTGCTTCCGCGGCCTTGGTCTTTGCTCCCTGGTTATATGTCGACCTAGAACTCCTCCTACCGCCATGGCAGACACAAGGAACGACTTAAGAGGACAGGCATGTTTTTTTGGTGATGAGGAGAGGAATGTGCAGTAATTTTCGAGTGGGTACTAGTTTTTATAGCCCAGTGCTAAGTGGGAACACATTTAGGTTTGATCGGTGTGAATAGATTTGCAATTACTCATTGCGTGGTAATTTGATCGGTGTGAACACGTTTATGTTTGATCGGTGTGTCAGCATGTCCGATGGATGGGCCGTCTCGCCTCCCACGCATGCCAGACGATTGACCAGAACTGCTATACGCAGGTGGTTGCTCGCCGTTTAGGCGGCCGTGGCGCGCTATGCTCGCTTCCCTTCGCACGCTCTGCTCGATGTTGAGGCGGCCGCGGCGCGCTCTGCTCGCGTCCCTCCACACGCGCTCTTTCAGCGGTTGCGGCCGGCGCACGATCATGTTTTGGGTGCCATATGCATGCGGTTGCGTCCGCGCGCGTCGCCACGATGCAGTTAATACGTGCGGCATGATGCAGTTATGCGCTGCAACAACTGCCAGCCGCGCGCTGATACTCCAGGCCATTCGGCCTCCCCATTCATTCCCACGGCCATTATAACCTTAGTCTCTTCAACCTTTCGATCGCGCCCCACAACACAACAAGCACACCCATGACGACACATAGAGAAAGGATATCCAGCGGCGCTCCAATGGAGTTCGGCAATCATCGTGTGGACACCCACGTGAGGGGGAAGGACCTCTCGGTGGTGTACACCATCGACTCGGCCATGGTGGAGGACTCCATCAACACCATGGAGCAGTTGCTTGCTAAGGACGACAAGTACAAAGTGGTCGGCTTCGACCTCCAGTACACCGACGGTCGTCCCGGGGTTGATCAGGCGGTTGCCGTCGCCCAGTTGTGCGTGGGCCATCACGTCCTCGTCTACCACTACTACCTGGCCACAAGGCCTTGCAAGCGTTTTGCCAGGTTTGTCAAGAGCTCCGACTTCAAGTTCGCTATGGTGGACACCATCGACGATGTAAAAGCGCTCCAGATTTCAGGCTTGGCCTGCCCGAAGCTTGTCAACATTCGTGGCCACTACAGGGTCTGGGGTAGCACGAAGAAGGACTCCCAGGTTGAACTCACCGCGGCCATCATTGACCCCTACTACGAAAACATGAAGGAAGGTTCCAAGAGAAATCCTGGATCCTAGCACGGTGCCTAGGTGCGGTGACTAGATGAACCTCACCTCAAGTTTGTAGCCAAGAGCGTGTACACATGCTACGAGATGCACAGGCGGATCGTCGACATGAGGGAGTGCCTCCTTCCTGTAGACGACGAGGGATTGAGCCACCAGCAGAGCAGCGGCGGCAAGCGTCACAAGAAGAAGTAGATGATGATTAGATATGATTGTTTATCCTAGTTTATTATGCATGTAATTGTTTACTTTGGTGTGTACAAATGTTATGTGTGTAGTCAGTTATCTAATTGGATGTTTAATTTGGTTATGCAATCATGTCCTTATAAGTATATATGTTGTTGTTCTGTAGACAGAGAGCGTAGATGTTGTGCAGACTGAGCAAATCACATCGCACACGGATTAAACTACGGAACCCATCGGTGATGATTTCATCAATCACTGACAATTGTTTACCAGCAAGTGTTTGCCCACAACACACATAGGTTATTAGTAGAAATCATCTGTGTTGTTATCGGTCTTCCCACACATTTCTGATTACTGACCTGTTTGCCGCGTATCAGACACATCTTGTTAAGTTGAACCATTTCTGTTGTGTTGGGTAATCGCAAACAGTTCATCCGAGTGAACCGCATGCCGTATATCACACACACCTTGATCTGCCTGACCGTTTCTGTTGTGTTGGGTAATCACAAATAGTTCATCCGAGTGAACTGTATGCCGTGTATCGCACACACCTCGAGCTGGCTGCCCGTTTCTATTGTGTTGGGTAATCACAAATAGTTCATCCGAGTGAACTGTATGCCGTGTATCGCACACACCTCGAACTGGCTGCCCGTTTCTGTTCTTCTGTCTCATCGCAAACAGTTCGTATGGATCAACTGTATGCCAATTATCGCACACGCATCTCTAATCTGAATCGTTTTTATGTCTTCGGCATCGCACACAGTTCGTCTTATTGGCGATGGTTTTATTGCGACTCCGTTTGCGATGCATGCATCGCACACAGTTTGGTCGCGGGGTCTCTGATTCATGTGTCGCGTTACCGGTCGCCTGCAGTAGTGTGAGCCTCTCTCGTGCATCACGGTTTTCATGACTTGCTTAGAACACAAGTTTTCGATATTTTCTAAGACGCAGCTTGTCCTTGTCAAGGAAACGGCGGTGTCCAATGTAACAGACCTTGCTAAGTATTGGGTATGACAGTGGATTCTTGTCACAGCGAACACATG
Organism: Elymus sibiricus; assembly: GCA_039707655.1. Lineage (NCBI taxonomy): Eukaryota > Viridiplantae > Streptophyta > Magnoliopsida > Poales > Poaceae > Elymus > Elymus sibiricus. The sequence continues at coordinate 136,691,367 of CM077670.1, forward strand.
CATTGTAACCATGTGTCGTTCGCCTTGACATAGTGCCCAAAGCCGGATAATCATGGATGCACCAAATTATAACAGCATGCAGAATGAAATCAGCTGGTGGGCTGCTATATAGGTCTCGAGTGAGAACACCCCTCCATAGCTTTTGAAGTTCCTCCACAATAGGCTCCATGAATAAATCAAAATCCTTTCCAGGACTTTTTGGACCTGGGATGAGCAAGGCCATGATGTAGTTTGATTCTTTGGTGCAGACATTTGGCGGCATGTTGTAAGGGATAACAAGCACTGGCCACATGCTATATGTCGCGCTCTGCTGGCCAAATGGGTTGAATCCATCTGTAGCTAAGCCAAGTCTAATGTTTCTCGGCTCAGCAGCAAACTCTTTGTGTTTCAGATTGAAGCTTATCCAGTCACTACCATGAGATGGATGGCTCATTACATTCAGATCTCTGTGTTCCTGGTTCCTAGAATGCCACAGTACATCCTCTCTTGTTTGAGCATCATGAAACAACCTCTGCAATCTTGGTATAATTGGAAAATGTCTCAGAACCTTATGAGGAATCCTCTTCACAGCATCGCCATCTTTCCATCTTGATGATTTGCATTTTGGGCATTCACTTAAGTTGGCATAATCCTTCCGGAACATAACACAATTATTCTCGCAAACATGGATCATATCATATCTAATTCCAACCGCATGGAGGAATTTCTTCATTTTACTGTAGGTGCGTGGCAGCTCCGACACAGCTGGGTAACAATCGCAAAAAGTAGCCATCATCGCATCGAATGATTTGTTGGTCATCCGCTGAGATGTCTTCACCTGAAGAAAGCTGACCATAGCTGAGAATACTGACAGCTTACAACCTGCAGTGACTGCCATGTTGCATTGCTCCAACATGTGGGCCCACCATTTTTCTTGTACAGGTGTAAGTTCTCGAAATGCGCGAGCATTTCGTAGCATTGTTTCAATCTTGGTCAAAATCACTGGCTCCACCGCCACCTCCTCCTCCTCCTCCTCTTCCTCCTGAGCATCAGGCAGATCAAGATGGTGATCTGCTGCTTCCACATAGTCAGTGACATTGACGTTCACAGCTTCACCATGATGAACCCACCTAGTATATGTGACTGACATCCCATACAAGTGTAGATGATTTTGCACAGTTGACTGGGGTGTTGAAACTAAATTCATACAACTGCTACACTGGCAGCACACATCTGCTTTCGGACCACCGTACTCAACTCTGATAAAGTTCATGAAGTTTTGAACCCCCTTGACATATGTAGGGGAGGATTGTCGAGCAGAAGTTATCCAAGTCCTGTCCATCTGTCAGACATACAAATTAGTTCTTCTACTAGATATTACAGGAAAAACATATATGTTTCATTATAAAGTCCAGAAAAAATACCTAGGTCGATGTCTAAAGCTATGGCAAGATATTTGGACAAGCAGATCTAAGTAACGAAATATATGTAAAGCTAATTCAGCAAAAAGATTGAGTGCTAAATTATGGCAGGCTATTTCAGCAATCAATGAGGCCGAGCACACAGCCATCGAAGGCCATCTCAGCAACAAAGATTGAGTGTAAAATGGTGTCGAGCTATTTCACCTAACAGATTGGCTACTAGACCATGGCAATCTACTTCACAATACATAAATGGTCCTAAAATATGGCAGGATATTTTGGCAACTAATTAGGCGTGGCATGCCATCTCAACAAAGTAGATTGAGTGTAGAACAGGGCAAGCTAGCTTTTTAAGCAGAGCATATTGAGTGTAAACTATTTCGGCAAGTAGTGAGATTAACAATGTCTATCAGCAAACATCCAGCGCTACTCCGACATGCACGGGGTCTCAGTCTAGAATGCGCGTACCGTGGGAGAAGCTGACCGCCGTGCGTCTCCACAAGAATGTCGCCAGCGGTGGCGGCACGGCTGGAGGATGGCAGTTTACAAGAGCGTACTGTGGGATCGAGATGATCGCCGTGCGTCCCCTCGAAGAACCGCGGTGCCGATGTATCGGCGCGGTGGGGAGGGCTAGTTTGGCGGAGCGAATGGAGTGGAGGGGGGCGGGGGGAGGGGGGTTTGGGGAATATTATTGGCTAGTTGGCCGAAGGAGAGTTGAATTTGGGATTTGGGGGGAATTTTCGCGTGGTGGGCGGGGGAGTTTGGCGAATGGTCGGTTTCTCCAATTGCGGTCCCATGTGTCAGTGAAGAAGCAAGCCGAAGCGCGTTCCCTTTGGGTGAGCGGTGTGCAGGACCGACTGCGTGAGGGGTGCAATGCGACCGCGACAGGCGTGTTGTAAGTGTACCGCCTTTTCCTTTTGAACTTGTAGAGTGTAACACTTAGTTTTGGTGCTTCGCGCGATCCATCGATACAAATCCTGACTAAAACGGCGCGGGCGGGTCTTTTCCCATGCGATATGCTGGGAGTTTGGCTTAGTTGGTTTGACAGACAGAGCGAGAGAAAGACTTGAAATGCGTGAATGTGTAGTGGACGTACTTTTGGAGGGCCTAAGAGAAATTGTGTATGTAAACCCTCTATATTTATTTACTTCACATATTAGCTTTGTCTCGGGTCAAACTTTCTAAACTTTGACCAAGTTTATACATACAAAAACAATGACAACCCCAATACCAAGTAAATACGATTAGAATCATCATTCAATATATTTTCATACAACATATCTTTTTATTGTGAAAGTTCATATAACCGGACGAGATTCATGCAAACACGGCAGATTTTCATTACATTTCAAACTTTTAGGACAAAAAAAGAAAAGAAACCCGACCCTAAACCTATCCTACGACGATGGCGGACGTCCACTTTCCTTTGTATTCTGCATCGGTGTCGGTGTGATGAGAACCAGAGTTTCATCAACCTTCTTAGCATGGGTCATGCCCATCTAGGACCGTTGCCAGACAACCCCGGCAAAGAACTAATCTTGCCGGCAAGCAAGACATCCGGCAAACATCTTGATGCAGAGCACGAAGAAGGAACCAGGCCAAGCTACGAAGAAGAGCGCGACTTGATATACGAGGCGAAGACAGCGCTTGCCGGCTAGGCACGGGCCGGCAAGCCAAAGACCCGGCAAGGCTTGCCGGAGGACAGCTGGGAACAAATACAAGATTATCAAGAAGGCATTCAAACTAATGATCGGAAGACAGAAGATCGAAGGCTGGATTCCCGGCAAGATACTTGCCGGGAAGGCTCGTGAAGGCCCGGCAAGACCTCACACCCGGCAAGATCCCACCGCCCTGCCACCGCTCCAGCGCAGCGACCAGCCTGTCGTTTAGGGCTTGTCCTCCTGGATGCGTGTCATGGCACTAACGGCGGATGAGGTTAAGCGGTGCTGATGGGACGGTCTCTTTTTTCGTCCCCAAGAAAGTAAGGGACACCTAAGCGGAGCATTTAATGCGGTTGTCCTAAGTCATCAGTGATAAGCATGTAAACATTGTAACAACTTTACACCTCTTGTACTTACTGTTCGCCACTGTTGGTGACCCCTTGGACATATAAAAGGAGGCCCAAGGCGAAGCTACAGGAGGGAGGACCTTTTAGCCCATTCTGCATGCGTAGCTGCTTCTTGAACGTAATGTTCATCGCAAGCGCTCCGTGTACTTGAGCTTAAGAACACCCACAATAAACCAAAGCAGGAGTAGGGTTTTATGCTTCTCAGCGGCCCGAACCTGGGTAAAGATCCCCGCGTTGATCATTGGATCCGCTCTTTGTGTACATCTTTTCCCTAGCCGAACCGTAAAAGGGATCCTCTCGGTCCCATAGGTGTCGTACGCCGACAATCGGCGACCACGTCCTCCATCTGCTGTCTCCATGAACGGCGGCGGGGTTCAAGATCCGTGAAGTGAAGGTGCGGTCTCTGGCGAGGAAGAGTAGAACATGGGAGACGGACCGGCCCACTTGGGACACCATGCCCTGCCGCCTCCCATGCCCTACTCATCCTCGAAGGAGTCCACGACCCCGGCGGTGCCGGTGGACGTGAGGTCGATGATGGACGTGGATAGTCCGTCGTAGTTCACGTGCCATATGCGCCCCCGAATGTTGGACGACGGCATGTAGAACGCGCGGCTGGCGGTGCTCTTGTCCTCGGCCGCCGGCGCGGCCGGCGCTTGTATGGCCGCGTCCACGTCCGGCTACGCCGGCATTGCGTTGCGAGCGGCGGGTTGAGCAAGGGCAGCAACCTCGAGCTTCATCTCCGAAGACCCCGCGGTCATTATGGATGTGGTGCCAGGGAGGAGGATGTGCTCTGGTGTGGAGTTTAGCTGGGTGTTGCCGCCTTTAAGTAGCGCATACCGGTGAGGCCAAGCGTCCGGGTGCGTCAATGAGTCGCTGGAGTTCATACCTCGGGCGGCGAGCCTGCTTAATGGCGGCATGCCGATGGACGGCATGAATGTGGGCAGCTGGCGCCGGGGGGGAGGGGGAACGCACGCGGGCGAGGGACGAGGGTTTTTTATGGGACAGGGTAGTCAGCTACGGGCGTGGCAACGTCGCAGATGCCCTTTGCTCACATGCGATCCCACATGTCAGTGACAAAGCAAGACAACCCGCGTTCCCTTAGGTCAGAAGCATGCCGGACTGACCGTCTGGGGGTGCGACGTGAACGCGACAGGGGTGCTGTCAGTGCACTGCCTTTTCATTTCGAACTTGTAAACCGTAACACTTGTAGAGCGTAAGACCGAAAGCATATATGAAGTTGGCACCTCACCAATATCCAGCCTAGTAGCCCACATGTACAATAGTAATTCATACTAGCATATGTACCACTATAATTAGTGTACCGCCCTTTCCTTTTCAACTCGTGAAGCATAACGCTTGATTAAGTAGCCGGACAATGTGTGTTGCCTGTCTTTGTATGTATTTGAGGTGTGCTGATTGAGGTGTCTGGCTATTTGAAGGAATAATTGAGGTGTGCCCGGTCCGTGCCCGCATTTAGGTGTCCAACTTACCATGTTCCGGCTATAGTAACTATACTATGTAAGTTGCTTGGAAAAATAGTTACCTAGGTCGGTTTTGTGATCCGTCCACTACATGTCGCTCCCCATCTTAGTAGTGACAAACCCCTTCGGTTCATGACCCGACACATCTTGACAAGATCGATAGATGTGGAGAGATCGAGTGTGTGTCATGCAAATCAAGGTTTTGGTGTGTGTCTATGATAGAAATGATCGTGTGAGGTGGAGAGAGGGGTGGTGTTTGTGTGTACGCTAGTCGGTCGTGTACCATCTAGCTGTAGATCGATTGAAAGAGGACTAGGGTGGGTCCGGCGATCGATCGATCGACCGATGTACATAGGGGTGTAGAGAATGATGAATGTATGCTTAAAAAAAGATAGATGAAAGGCTTGGTTACAATTAATGCATGGTAGAATGACCTAGGCGTGTGTCGAAGAGCGACCTGACGAGCGAGATACAATCCCGATACCTCAAGAGGTCGATCATGTGTGACATGCACAAAGAGGAAGAGAGGTTCTATGCATGTGTGTGCAAGAGAGAGAGAGACCCTGAGATGAAACCGAGAGAGATCGAGTGGGTGTGCAATATAGAGAGAGCGTGCATCAAAGAAAAAAACATGACAACACTCTATGTTGGGTGTGTGAGACACATTATGCATAAGAAGACACTTGGTACTTGAATCCAACCTAAAAAAAGTTTCAAATATTAGAATTCAACCTAAAGTGGATTCAAATATTTGAACCGGTGATCATAGCATTTGCAAATCATATGTAAAGGGCATTCAATCTTCGTTTCGCTTTTCAGCGTACAATATACCATGTACAAGCACATACATAAATTTGTATTCAAACAGAAAATGGTTTCCAATTTGTATTCAAACACGTGAATGTTTGTTCTCGCGCATGCGCTTGCTACTAGGATTTCGCCACGTCTAGCCAGTGCAATAGCAGTAGGTGTACTAGTACTAGTACTGTAGCTTTGTTTTTCATGCCAAATTTTGACCATAATTTCAACTAAAAAAATATTAATGCATGTCATAAAAAATTATATCATTCGATTCGTATTTGAACATAGTTTCCAATGATATTATTTTCGGTGACATGCATTAGTATTATTTTAGTTAAATCTAAGGTCAAAATTTGACACAAAATACGATGGGGACCAATAAACCAGGATGGAGGCATTTGCACTAGAGTATGGAGTGCTTATTAACACATGGCCCACCTCACACTCTCAACAAATTTCTTGGAATCTGTGCTACAATCTCTCCATCCTCGTCTCTCTCTCTTCTAGTGTGTTTTTTTACTTCAGTCGCCTCTCTCTTCTAAATTCAGCCGACGCGGGCGGGGAGGGGGAGATGGAGGGGGAAAGTTTGCCTACCGTCGGTTTGCTCTCAACTGCGGTCCCGCAAGCGAGCGAAAACGCAAGACGAAGCGTGTTCCATTCGGTGAGCGATGTGCCGGACCGACCGTGTCGGGGTGCAACGCGAACACGACAAGTATGATGTACACCGTCAGTTCCTTTCGAACTTCCATACTTATTTTTTTTGGAGGGAATGAACTTCTATACTTCAAGTACTCCTATTGCGTACGTAACACTTGGTTTTGCTGCTTCGAACAATCCATTGATACAAATCCCACCTACAGCATCTCAAAAAAACAAATTCCACAGACCGACCGGCTCTCTATTGCGACGTCAAACTCCGAAACTTTGGTCCCATCCCACCCCACAACTCTCTAGGCTCCAGCCCTCCGGCTTTGCAAACTCTGCACAGTCAAAACCGATTGACCGATCGTCACCGGTACCACTATTCACACCGGAACCTTCGCTGCTCGGCCTACGCCAGCTACTTGCCGGCCCGTCACCACTGCCCCAAAACCACACCTCCCAGCCCATTCTCCCACCTTTCGATCCCCTAGCCCGCATCAGCTGTCCGCTAGTTCGCTGGATTGCCATGGTGCGCAACAAGATCACGTACTACAAGATGTTGACGCCGGAGCGCCACGCAGAAATCGCGGCGGCGGTAGGCGCCACAGACTTCCGTTCCCAAGCTCGCTTTGCGGAGGGCCAATCCCCGAGTCCTCTGGAGCTGAGCTCCAAGGAGGAAGGCGATCCAATGTTCATGGCGGAGGTCGCGGCGCAAAAGGCCCCCGCGGCGAAGGAGACGATGGACATCGACTTCGTGCCGGCGTCTAGGTCCCCCATGGTGCAGGCGGACCAGCAGTTCAACCTGGCGATCCTAAAGAAGCACCGGGCGGCGGAGGCTCAACTCGACGGGGAGCGCACGGATGCTGCTGCCATGGAGGCCCTCCTGCAGGCGGAACTGGATGTTGTGGTCGTGTACCGGGCGGCGGAGGCTCAACCCAACGCGAAGCGCGTGGATGCCGCTGCCATCAAGGCCCTCCTGCAGGCGGAACCAGATGTCGCGATTGTGAACCGAGCGGCGGAGGCTCAACTCGACGCGGAGCACGCGGATGCCGCTGCCATCGAGGCCCTCTTGCAGGCGGAACCGGATGTCGTGGTCGTGAACCGGGCAGCGGAGGCTCAACTCAATGCGGAGCGCGTGGATGCCACTTCCATCGAGGCCCTCCTGCAGGCGGAACCGGATGTCGTGGTCATGAACCAGGCGGTGGAGGCTCAACTCGACGCGGAGCGCGCGGATGCCGCTGCCATCGAGGCCCTCCTGCAGGCGGAACCGGACGACATGGACTTGAACCAGGCGGCGGAGTCTCAATTCGACGCGGAGCGTGCGAATGTCGCTGCCATTGAGGCCCTCCTGCAGGTGGAACCGAACGTCGTGGATGTTAACTGGGCGGTGCTCGCGTCCATGCAGAGTGCCATTATGCTCCGCGTGAATGAGTAGCTGGAGGCCGAGGACAACCACGCCGCGGAGACACACGTCGGCAGCTCCGGGTGGTTCGTCCCGGCAGCCAAAGATGACGAGGCCGGCTTGTTCTGTGAGCAGTGATAGTTTTTCTTTATGTTGTTGTTTTTAGGGATCATTTGCTATGTAAAAACATATTTATATTTAATAAATCGGCCTTATAAACATACTGTATAGATGAAAATTAGGTGTCAGCGGTTGGATGGCTGAGTTTGGTTTCATCACATGCGGTTTCTCCCTCCGTCTAGGTGTATAAGTCACCTTACAAAAATCAGATATTCCCAAAACGCTTAGGCGCAATGCATTAAATTTCGTTCTCGTTCCCCTCACTGCCTCGTTCATCAGCGAGCGAAAATTTTGGCCGAACCACGCGCGTGGAGGAAATGGCGACCTATGCATGCAGAGAAGGAACATGTTGATTAGGGGAGGGATTGACCCCAGTTTGCATGCACGGGTTGGCTGAAACAGCAGCCCTATTAATTAGGGATTCATTGCTAATTTTCATTTGGTTTATGAGGAAAAAACTGGCGTGGTGATTGGAAGAATTCCTGGTCCAACTCTTTCGCCTCCTCCAATCCGAAGACACCAGATCGTGCTGCTCCACCTTAGGTGACTTAAATACACCTGGACGGAGGGAGTACCATATGTCAATGATAAAGGCAAGCCGAGGCGCGTTCCCTTGGGTTTGCGGCGTGCCAGACCGACTATGTGAGGGTGCGGTGCGACTGCGACAGGCGTGCGTAAGTGTACTGCCTTTTCATTTTGAACTTGTAAATCATAACATTTGGTTTGCGAGTGAGCGACTTCGATTTTAGTACTGTGTTAAAAAGAAGGGCGGGGTTTTCCCTTCACGTGATCGATCAATACAAATCCTGATTAGAAATGTGACGGCGGGGTGGGCTAGTTTGGCCCATGGTCGGATTGCTGACATGCGTTCCCACATGCCAGTGAAATGCCAAGCCGGTTGGCGTTGAGCGGTGGGGTAGATCGACCGTGTGCTGGTCTGATGCGAACGCGACAGGCATGCTGTGAGTGTTCGTTTTCCTCGTTTTAAACTTGTGAAGATAACCCCCTCAAAAAAAATTGTGAAGATAACACTTGGTTCTTTAAAATACTCCTAGGTTGGAGTAGATGCAGGATTGGAGTATAGGATTAGGATTGTGTGTTTGATGTCATAGGAAAGACAGATGGATTTTGAAAATACTCCTAAGTTGGAGTAGATGCAGGATTTCCTATTATTAAATGTAGCACAATAGCTTCGTCCGTCCAGCTTACTACGGGGAAGGTCGTTTCTGGAAGAAGACGATGGAGAAGCGGATTCATCGAAGACTGAAATGATGGTTGCTTCATCCATGACTTTGTGATTTGATGCCTCATTACTTTGTGATTTGTGATAGTAGAAGGGAGTAGACTCTGTGCTCTATGCATGCGTCCATGCAAGGGACAAAGAGGAGAGATGTTGCATTTTTTATTCCTTCAATCAATTTGGCATTGGCGCACCACCGAGTTTCGGTTCCCTCTTTTTTGGCTTTCGCAGCACCCTCCACAATGGTTCCCATCGATGCCAAAAGCTATTTTACCATTTGGCTACACATTGTGGATGCCCTTAAGCATACCACTTGGTTTTGATTAGTAAAGAGGAGGTGCTTTTGCCGCGCGGAAGGCATGGGAGGTTGGCCTCATGATACGTCTCCAACGTATCTATAATTTATGAAGTATTCATGCCATATTTATAACAATTCTATATGGTTTTGGTATGATTTGATTAGAACTAACCCGGACTGACGCTGTTTTCAGCAGAACTACCGTGGTGTTGTTATTTGTGCAGAAATGAAAGTTTTCCAAATGAGCTGAAACTTTTTGGAGATTTTTTATTGGACAAATAAAAAATATTGGCACCAAGACCCACTGGAGGGGGCCACCCAGTGCCCACGAGGCACCAGGGTGCGCCACCCCCCCCCCAGGCGCGCTCTGGTACCTCGTGGGGTCCACGTGGCTCCGTTTGACGTGATTCCAACGCTGAAAAATCCTATATATTCAGAAACCCCCAAAAGTTAACCTAGATGAGTTTTTACGCCGCCGCAAGCCTCTGTACCAGAGAGATCCCATCTACAGCCCTTTTACGGCACCCTGCCGGAGGGGGGAAGGCATCACCGGAGGCCATCTTCATCATCCCGTCGGTCTCCATGACGAGGATGGTTTGTACCAGTAGCTATGTGTTTGATCTCTCTCTCTCTCGTGTTCTTGAGATGGCATGATCTTGATGTATCGCGAGCTTTGTTGATATAGATGAATCATATGGAGTTTTCCCCTCTCTATCTTCTTGGGATGAATTGAGTTTTCCCTTTGAAGTTTTCTTATCGGATTGAGTCTTTAATGATTTGAGAACACTTGATGTATGTCTTGCATATGGATATCTGTGGTGACAATGGGATATTCACTTGAGTCACTTGATGTATGTTTTGGTGATCAACTTGCGGGTTCCGTGACCTTGGGGATTTATGCATAAGGGTTGGCACACGTTTTCGTCTTGACTTTCCGGTAGAAACTTTGGGGCACTCTTTGAAGTTCTTTGTGTTGGTTTGAATAGATGAATCTGAGATTGTGTGATGCATATCGTATAATCAAACCCGCGGGTACTCGTGGTGACATTGGAGTGCCTAGGTGACATTAGGGTTTTGGTTGATGTGTATCTTAAGGTGTTATTCTAGTACGAACTCTAGGGCTGTTCGTGACAATTAATGGGGATGGCTCATAAGATTGATCGGGAAGGATAACTTTAAGGTGGTTTCGTACCCTACAACAATTTCTTTGTTTGTTCTCCGCTATTTGTGACTTTGGAGTGAACTCTTTGTCGCGCGTGAGGGATTTACATATGATTCAACTATATCAACAATGTTGGGAGATCGCACTAGTGAAAGTATGAACCCTAGACCTTGTTTCTAAGCATTGCAATACCGTTTTTATGCCCGTTTACTATTTGCTACCTTGCTGTTTTTATATTTTCAGATTACAAAAACCTATATCTACTAGCCATACTACACTTTTATCATCATCTCTTCGCCGAACTAGTGCACCTATACAATTTACCATTTTATTGGGTGTGTTGGGGACACAAGAGATTTCTTGTATTTGGTTGCAGGGTTGTTTGAGAGATACCATCTTCAACCTACGCCTCCCACGGATTGATAAACCTTAGGTCATCCACTTGAGGGAAAATTGCTACTGTCCTACAAAACTCTGCGCTTGGAGGCCCAACACGAGTCAACAAGACTAAGTTGTGTAGTAGACATCAAGCTCTTTTCTGGCGCCGTTGCCGGGGAGGTGAGTGCTTGAAGGTATATCTTTAGATCTTGCAATCGAATCTTTTAGTTTCTTGTTTTATCACTAGTTTGGTTTATTAAAGAAAATTACAAAAAAATGGAATTGAGGTTGCCTCATATTATTCGTCTTTATCATGTCTTTCTTGAAAATACGGATTCCGATAATTGTGCTCAATTGATAGAAGAAGAATTCAATGAAATGTTTGGCATAAAATCTTTGAATGATGAGCATGATTGCAATGTTGTTAATATGAATTCTTTGAATACCCCTGATGCTAATGATATGCAAAGCTACAAGCTTGGGGATGCTCTGTGTGATGAAGATGATATTTTTAGTCCCCCAAGTTTTGATGAGAAAATCTATTATAATGATAACATGCCTCCTATTCATGATGATTATTGTGATGACTTGTATGCTATAAATAATAATGATAACCATGAAACTTGTCATCATGATTTTAATGTTCAATTTGATTATGCCAATCAAGTATCTCATGATAATTATTTTCTTGCGTTTGCTCCCACTATTATGAATGAGAAGAAAATTGCTTATGTGGAGAGTAGTAAGATTTCTATGCTTATGTATCATGACAAGAATGCTTTGTGTGATGGATATATTGTTGAATTTCTTCATGATGTTACTGGAAATTATTTTGAGAGAGGAATATATGCTTCTACATATTTTAATAATATCAAGTTTCCTCTCTATGTGTTGAAAGTTTTGAAGTCATGCTTGTTTTGCCTCCCTATGCTAGTTGATTCTTGCTCCCATAAACTATTTACTCACAAAATCCCTATGCATAGGAAGTGGGTTAGGTTTAAATGTGTTTGATATATTTCTCATGATGCTCCCTTTACGTTTCAATTCTTTACTTCTATGTGAGCATCATTCAAAATTATCATGCCTAGCTAAAAGGCTTTAAAGAAAAGTGCTTGTTGGGAGACAACCCAATATTTATACCTACTGTTTTTGCATGTTCACATGATTAAGCTAATGTAGTAATCATGATTTATATGTTTTATTTCAATAAAGTGCCAAGTTAAACCTTTAGGATAGTGTGGATACTTGTTGATTCAATTCTGTGCAAAAACAGAAACTTTTGCCTCCAGTGTTTAATTTCCCAGATTTTACTGGAGGGTCAAAACATTCTGAAATTTTTATACTGTATTGATATGCAAATTGTTGACGTTTTCCTAATTTTTCAGAATTTTTAGAGTTCCATAAGTATGGTAGTTGCTCAGATCATTACAGACTGTTCTGTTTTTGACAGATTCTGTTTTCAATGCATAGTTTGCTTGTTTTAATGTTTCCATAGCTTATATTATGAGATATAAATTGTGGAAATGATAGAATACAGTAGGAATTATATGGGAACAATTGTGAATCTTGTCTTGGACAGTACCTAAGTGATGGTTTATTCTTTATCATACTAACCGTTCTCACGAAGTTCCGTTAAGTTTTGTGTGATTGAAGCTTTCAAGTTTTGGGAGAGATATCGATATGAGGAGAATAAGGAGTGGCAAGATCCTAAGCGTGGGGATTCCCAAGTCACCCCAACGTAATATTCAAGGAAGACTCAAGCAACTAAGCTTGGGGATGCCCCGGAAGGCATCCCCTCTTTCGTCTTCAACACTATCGGTAACCTCACTTGGAGCTATATTTTTATTCGTCACATAATATGAGTTTTGCTTGGAGCGTCATTTTATTTTGTTGAGATTTGCTTGCTGTTATCAATAATCATGTTTTGTATCTTTTATTTCAATAAAATTGTCAAGTATAGCCTTTACCATGCTTATTTTGCAAGTTCATGAGTTGTTGTTTCAAAACAGAAAGTTTGCTGCTATTGATTAAATTGCCCATAAATGTCAGAATTTGATAAAATCTTGAAATTTTGACACAGTCAACTTTGACAAATTATTTCCAGTGTGGTAAATTTTCAGAATTTTTTGAGTTATCGAAGTATGGATTCTTAATTATCCTTTACAGACTGTCCTGTTTAGGCAGATTGCTGTTATGTTTGCATTGTTTGCATATGTTTGCATGTTTAATGTTTCTATTTGTGGATAGGAGTATTAAATATGCAGAGACATTTAGTATTCAATGTTTAATTATAATTTTAGTGATTTGATACAGTAGAGAATGTCGAGGTTTTGAGTGGATTTATACTAACATATCTCACAAGTTCTTGTCAAGTTTTGTGTGGATGAAGTTTTTGAAACTTAGGGATACTATTATATGAGAAGAATTAACGAGACACAAGAGTTCAAGCTTGGGGATGCCCAAGGCTCCCCAAGTTAATATTCCAAGATGTATCAAGCATTCAAGCTTGGGGATGCCCCGGTAGGCATCCCATCACTTTTCTTCATCAACTATCGGTTAGTCTCGATTGAACCCAAGTTTTTACTTGTTCACATAATGTGTGTTATACTTGGTTGTGTATTTGTTTTGCTTGCTGTTTGAATAAAATATCAAGGTCTGAAACATTTTTAATGAGAGAGAGTTTTCACATAGCTACTTAATTGTTTCACTACTCATTGAGCTTTGCTTATATATTTTGGAGTAGTTTGTCATTAATTCTCATGCTTCACTTATATCTTTTTGAGAGTTAATAATAGTAATGGTAATTTGCACAAGATATGAATTTGGTCCCAAGATGAATATTCATGAGGGATATAATAAAAACTTTCATAAAGATCATTGGATATGATAAGTGTGATTCCTTGCAATGAAAATAATGAAAGAGATCATATGCTAATCTTATGGAAAGTAATGACATTACATAAAGAAAACTATAAGTGGTAAAATTTATTGGAGGTTAACAAGCATAGCATTAGTCAATGATGCAATTCATGAAAAAGTTAATAAAGGAAGAGAAGATGCACATGCAAACATACTATCTTGGACATCTTTTACGATTGTGAGCCCCCATTAAGTATTTTATGTCAAAGTGTTGACGTTGGACAAGGAAGACAACGTAATGAATTATGTTTGTTCATATTCAAATAGAAGTTATATTGTTATAGATCCTCCAACATATGGTGCTTGCCCAATATCTTTGCTAGCCAAAAATCCGCACCAAGTAGAGATACTACTTGTGCATCCAAAACCCTTAAACCCAGTTTCTTGCCACGAGAGTCCACTATATCTACCTATGGATTGAATAAGATCCTTCAAGTAAGTTGTCATCGGTGCAAAAAGCAATAAAAATTGCTCCTAAAATATGTATGATCTTTTATTGTAAGGGAAATAAGCGTTGTACGAACTTGTGATGGTAAAGAAATAAAAGCGACGGACTGCATAATAAAGGTTGCTCTCACAAGGGGCAATATAACGTGACGTTCCTTTGCATTAAGGGCTTGTGCATACAAAAATAAAAAGCGCTTGACAACCTCTGCTTCCCTCTGCGAAGGGCCTATCTTTTACTTTTATGCATTTACTTTTATGTATTTTTTTATGCAAGAGTCAATAGTGTTCTCCTCTACTTCCTTTTTATTTTTCTCTTTTGCAAGCATCATGTGGTGGGGAAAGATCTAGGCACATATATCCAGTTGGATATGAGTGATCATGAGTTATTATTGCTGACATCACCCTTGAGGTGAATAAGTTGGGAGGCAAAATCACAAGCCCCTATCTTTCTATGTGTCTGGCTGAAACTTTTGCTCCATATATATGTCGTGAGTGTTAGCAATCATAGAAGACTAAATGATGGTTGAGTATGTGGACTTGATAAAAAGCTCCTACATGAGACCCTTCCCGAAAATATGATGAATTGCAATTGCATTGTTGACTAGAATAGTTTGTTAGTTTCCAAGAAATTTTATGCCTTATACTTCACTGTTGTGATGAATTGTTACTTGGTCATGAGAAGTTTTATGATAATAAATATTGCTGTTATAATAATGATCTTGCTTTGAGTCATTCAAGTCCAATGTCCATGCTATAAAAGAAAAGATTATATGATGATTACGATAGGTAGCATTCCACATCAAAATTTCTGTTTTTAATTGCTACTTTATCATGATGACTTTTATGAGAGAAAGTTGTTGTTATGATGCTAGGAAAAGTGATTGAAATTATCATTGATCAAACTTATGAACTATGCTAGCATTCACACTTCATAAATTATTTCTTTTATCATATACCTACTCGAGGACGAGTAGGAATTAAGCTTGGGGATGCTGATACGTCTCCAACGTATCTATAATTTTTGAAGTATTCATGCCATATTTATAACAATTCTATATGGTTTTGGTATGATTTGATTAGAACTAACCCGGACTGACGCTGTTTTCAGCAGAACTACCGTGTTGTTGTTTTTTGTGCAGAAATGAAATTTTCCAAATGAGCTGAAACTTTTTGGAGATTTTTTATTGGACAAATAAAGAATATTGGCACCAAGACCCACTGGAGGGGGGCCACCCAGTGCCCACGAGGCACCAGGGCGCGCCACCCCCCCAGGCGCGCCCTGGTACCTCGTGGGGCCCACGTGGCTCCGTTTGACGTGATTCCAACGCTGAAAAATCCTATATATTCAGAAACCCCCGAAAGTTAACCTAGATGAGTTTTTACGCCGCCGCAAGCCTCTGTACCAGAGAGATCCCATCTACAGCCCTTTTCCGGCACCCTGCTGGAGGGGGGAAGGCATCACCGGAGGCCATCTTCATCATCCCGGCGGTCTCCATGACGAGGAGGGAGTAGTTCACCCTCGGGGCTGAGGGTTTGTACCAGTAGCTATGTGTTTTATCTCTCTCTCTCTCTCTCGTGTTCTTGAGATGGCACGATCTTGATGTATCGCGAGCTTTGTTGATAAAGATGAATCATATGGAGTTTTCCCCTCTCTATCTTCTTGTGATGAAATGAGTTTTCCCTTTGAAGTTTTCTTATCGGATTGAGTCTTTAAGGATTTGAGAACACTTGATGTATGTCTTGCATATGGATATCTGTGGTGACAATGGGATATTCACTCGAGTCACTTGATGTATGTTTTGGTGATCAACTTGCGGGTTCCGTGACCTTGGGGATTTATGCATAAGGGTTGGCACACGTTTTCGTCTTGACTTTCCGGTAGAAACTTTGGGGCACTCTTTGAAGTTCTTTGTGTTGGTTTGAATAGATGAATCTGAGATTGTGTGATGCATATCGTATAATCAATCCCGCGGGTACTCGTGGTGACATTGGAGTGCCTAGGTGACATTAGGGTTTTGGTTGATGTGTATCTTAAGGTGTTATTCTAGTACAAACTCTAGGGCTGTTCATGACAATTAATGGGGATGGCTCATAAGATTGATCGGGAAGGATAACTTTGAGGTGGTTTCGTACCCTACAACAATTTCTTTGTTTGTTCTCCGCTATTTGTGACTTTGGAGTGAACTCTTTGTCGCGCGTGAGGGATTTACAAATGATTCAACTATATCAACAATGTTGGGAGATCGCACTAGTGAAAGTATGAACCCTAGGCCTTGTTTCTAAGCATTGCAATACCGTTTTTATGCCCGTTTACTATTTGCTACCTTGCTGTTTTTATATTTTCAGATTGCAAAACCTATATCTACTATCCATACTACACTTTTATCATCATCTCTTCGCCGAACTAGTGCACCTATACAATTTACCATTGTATTGGGTGTGTTGGGGACACAAGAGATTTCTTGTATTTCGTTGCAGGGTTGTTTGAGAGATACCATCTTCAACCTACGCCTCCCACGGATTGATAAACCTTAGGTCATCCACTTGAGGGAAAATTGCTACTGTCCTACAAAACTCTGCGCTTGGAGGCCCAACACGAGTCTACAAGAATAAGTTGTGTAGTAGACATCAAGCTCTTTTCTGGCGCCGTTGCCGGGGAGGTGAGTGCTTGAAGGTATATCTTTAGATCTTGCAATCGAATCTTTTAGTTTCTTGTTTTATCACTAGTTTGGTTTATTAAAGAAAACTACAAAAAAATGGAATTGAGGGCTTTTTAGATGAATGGAGCACATGATAAGATGCAACATGTGTGAATGTGTAGTTGACGTATTTGGCAGGGCCTGGAGAGGGTATGTGTACGTATTCGAGAGAGGCGCGGATAGAGGGGGTGTGCGTGCGATGAGAGATAGATAGCACGAGAAATGAGAGAGGTCTAGAGAGATAGAGACGAATAGGATGTCTCGACGAGAGATGGTCTTGAGTGTGTGTATGCTAGGGAGAAGGGGAGAGAGACATGAGCAGAAATAGTGTGTGGGGTGTGTGTGTTTGGTATGCATGTGTGGGTGTGAGAAGATACCGAGACCTAGGGGTAGGTGTCGAGCCATTAGGAACCAGGGTACCTCGGCCCGTCTGTCTGCGGCCCAGGATACGACGCCTAGCGAAGGCCCAAGACGCGGCCCATTTAAGGACGTCGCGAAGCGAAGACATCTCGCGAGGCGCCAGCCTCCCGAGGACCCCACCTCAAGGCATGAGCCACCAGCACTTAGCCGCAGGAGCGGCGGAAGCCTCGCGAGGCTGCCTCCCGAGGCGCCCCCCCGAGGCGGGCGCCCGAGGCCATCTGGCCTGACGTCAGTTGCGCGGTCCTGTGCCCATCACGTGGGTGACGTGCGTGGCGACGAACGGCAGCAGAGGCCACTCCAGCGGGCGCGGACAGAGAGGCTTTCCTCTTTGGTGCTAAAGGGGCAGCCCCAGCTGCCCACCTCCAAAGCAAGTCCCAAGGACTACCCGTTTGGTGAAAGAAGACCGAGACAGCAAGGCGCAGGGCGGAGGTCATCACCGAGCCCACCGGCGCGTCATGGATCATGCTTTTGCAGGCGAAGACTGACTTTAGTCAGGATAGCCTGAGCGCCTATCCCCTTTCAAAAACCCACCAAGTGTGGCAACCCTTCCCGCCTAAGTTTTCAGCGGAAGAGGACCAAGGCGGCTATAAAAGGGGCAGAGCGGCCATTGTAGAGAGGATCGATTCCTTCATCTCCTACCTTGTACGCGAGAACACCTTCTTGGCCACTGCAATCCCAAACCACAAGCAGGAGCAGGGTTTTACATCGCAAGGTGGCCCGAACCTGGGTAACCATCGTGTCCCCTGTCGTGCTCCGCGCTAGCGCTCTCGCCGTAGCCTCGCCGTGGTCACCCTAGGTCGGAAAGAACTAGCTTGCCCCCAGTGTTCAAACCTCTAGATCCCCGGAGCCACGGTTCCGACATTTGGCTCACCAGGTAGGGGGCTGCACCAGTTCTTCCCACCTCCTCGTAGCCATGGCCGACGCTCGCCGTGAGCGCTACGCACGTCGAGCTGCCAGGGTGGCCCAGACGAAGCCCGTCGCCCGCGACGACCGTCGACGTCGCGCTGCCGGCACTGCCGGCGCTGCCACCGACCCTGCTGCGAGGGAGCAGCAGGCCTCTTCCCTCCACCCGTCCGTGCAGGTGGACGGCCTCTTCGCTCGCACGACGCGATGCACTGGCCCAACAGGCCGCGCTGCTCATGGCGCGCAAGCTCCTGCGCTACCGCCCCACCGATGCCGGCTACGACGCCTAGCTCGGCCGCATCACTGAGCTCGTCAACGCCGCGTGAGAAGCTCCAGCGCCTTCCCACTCACTCCCTCCTCCACCTTCCCGCGCCGGAGATGTAGTGCACGGCGCTCCTCCCCCACCTCCTCCGTCCAACGAGGTCGCCAGGCGCCAGTGTGACGCACAGTTGCGTGAGCCGTCCCGCGGCGCGTCCTCGCTGGTCCGTGACGAGGCCAGCTGCCAGATCGTCCGGCACACGCCTCCCGACGCACGTGTGCTCCTCAAGCAGCAGCGCCAGCGCCAAGACATGACCATCCAGGAAGTCGCGGTGGCCGGCCGCCAGAACCGCGCCGCCCTCGCCGGCGGCGTTCCCTCCAGTTGCGTGGGCTGCCGCGCCTTCACCCGCGAGCTACGCCGCGTGGTGTGGCCCACCAAGTTCAAGCCGGACCTGCCTCCGTGCTACGATGGCACCCCCAACCCCGCGGAGTTCCTGCAGCTCTATGCCCTGAGCATCGAGGCCGCGAACGGCGACGACAAGGTCATGGCGAACTGGTTCCCCATGGCCCTCAAGGATGGCCCGCACTCGTGGCTCATGAACCTCCCCGAGGCGTCCATCTCTTCATGGGGCGAGCTCTGCCAGCAATTCATCGCCAACTTCAAGGGCACGCACGAGCGCTCTCTCATGCTCAACGACCTACGCGATGTGCGCCAGCGCCCTGACGAGACCCTCCGCAAGTACATCCAGCGCTTCAGCCAAGTGCGCAACAAGATTCCGCGTGCCTCCGAGGCCGCCATTGTCTCCACGTTCTCCAACAGCGTCACGGACGTCCGGATGCGTGAGAAGCTCGCCATCAACGATGAGCTCGATTCTATGCTCGAGCTGTTCGACCTCGCCGACAAGTGCGCCAAGGCCAAGGAAGGCCGCCTCTTCGTCCACAACGACCCTGACGCAGCGCCAGACGCCGCCAAGGCCAAGAGCGAGGATGCCAAGCGCAAGGGCCCTGCCGTGCTCGCGACGGAGCCCGAGCAGAAGCGCGGCCGCGAGCGCGACGAGCCCAAGAGGGACAGCCGCCCTCTCTACGCCTACCACAACTCGCACACCCATAGCACTGAGGACTGCCACGAGCTCAAGCTGCTTCACGACGAGCGCCTGGGCCACCGCGTCGACCGTAGCGACCGCGGCACCGGCCATGGAGGCGGCCGCAATGGCAACCGCTGGGGAGACCACAACAACAATGGCAACTTCCGCCAGGGCTGGCGCGATCAGCCTCGCAAGGCCGCCTGGTGCGACCAGCCTCGCGAGGCCAACCCTCAGGCCAATGCCGCTCTTCCACCGCTGCCGCCGCCACCCCGAAGGAATGACGGCAACCAGCCTGACGAGGGCGCTAGGGGCTACCAGGAGCCTCGCAGCGTGGCTTGCATCCTTGGCAGGGCCCAGGCTCCCGCGTCCAACCGCCACTTCAAGTTGTTTTCTCGCGAGGTGAATGCCGCCCTCCCGAGGACTGAGGCTTCTCGTCCCCTCAAGTGGTCACAGTACGCAATCACCTTCGACTCCAACGATCACCCCAAGTCCTCGAGCGTTGCGGGCACGGTCCCCATGCTATGCACCCCCACCATCAACAATGTCGCCGTCACCAAGAAGCTCATCGACGGAGGTGTCGGCCTCAACGTGATCTCCCTCGAGACCTTCGAGCAGCTCCAAGTGCCCTACGACCAGCTGATGCCGACCAGGCCCTTCTCCGGAGTGACTGATGGCTCTGCCATCCCTCTGGGGCAAGTGCGCCTTCCTGTCACCTTTGGCACCCGCAAGAACTACCACACTGAGCTCATCGACTTCGACGTGGCGCACATCGGCCTACCGTACAATGCCATCCTGGGCTACCCGGCACTCGCCAAGTTCATGGCAGTGACCCACCACGCCTACAACGTCCTCAAGATGCCGGGCTGCAGCGGCATCATCACCGTCTGCTGCGACGAGAAGGACGTGGTCCGCTCCCTTGAGAGCGCCTACAAGGCTGCCGCCACCGCCTACCCTGCCGACGAAGACGTCACCGAGCCTCATGAGGCCGCCCCCGCAAAGAAGAAGCAGTTGTTCTCTCAAGACCGCGCCGAGACGTAGAAAGTGTCGGTGGACGGCAGCGGCTCGGGCCCTGCCTTCACCATTGGCACCGGCCTCTCTCCTGCACAGGAAGACGCGCTCGTCACCTTCCTTCGGGCAAATTCGGATGTGTTCGCCTGGACGGCATCTGATTTGTCCGGTGTGCCGAGGGAGGTGATCGAGCACCACTTAGCGGTGTGCCCCAACGCATGCCCCGTGAAATAGAAGGCACGGCGCCAGGCGCCAGAGAAGCAAGATTTCATCGTCAAGGAAGTTCAGAAGCTCCAAGAAGCTGGAGTCATCCATGAGGTGCGCCATCCCGAATGGCTCGCCAACCCAGTCGTGGTGCCCAAGAAGTGTGGCAAGGAGCGAATGTGCGTCGACTTCACGAGCCTCAACAAGTTCTGCCCTCAAGATCCCTTTCCGCTGCCCCGCATCGACCAGATCGTGGACTCCACCACTGGGTGTGAGTTGCTATGCTTCCTAGATGCCTTCTCAGGCTATCACCAGATCAAGATGGCGACTGAAGACGTGGAGAAGACGGCCTTCATCACCCCCTGTGGAATATTCTGCTACATCTACATGCCTTTCGGCCTCAGGAGTGCCGGGGCCACCTTCAGAGGCTGATGCGCATCGCCTTGGGACCCTAGATGGGAAGAAATGCCGAGGCCTACGTTGATGACATCGTGGTCAAGACTCGCGAGGCCTGGTCCCTCCTCGCGGACCTCAAGGAGACGTTCGACAATCTGCGCAAGGTCAACCTCAAGGTCAACCCAGACAAGTGCGTCTTCGGAGTTCCCTCCGGCAAGCTGCTCGGCTTCCTAGTCTCCCACCATGGTATCGAGGCCAACCCTGAGAAGATCAAGGTCATCAAGAAGATGCATCCTCCCCAAATCCTCAAGGAGATGCAGCGCCTGGCTGGATGCATGGCCTCGCTTGGGCGATTCATCTCCAATTTCGGCGAGCGAGCCCTGCCGTTCTTCAAGCTCATGAAGAGATCCGGACCCTTCAAGTGGACTCCCGAGGCTGACGCTGCATTCGAAGACCTCAAGAAATACCTCACGAGCCCGCCCATCTTGGTCGCGCCACGCTCTCGCGAGCCCTTGCTCCTGTACTTGGCAGCCACTCCCCAGACGGCCAGCGCGGCCCTGGTGGCAGTACAAGAAGAGCGCGTCAGCGCGCAGAAGAAGCAGGCCGCGCCGTCGTCGCCTTCTGAAACCCCGCCCCAGGAGGCCCTGGGCGCATCGCCTCCTGAGGCCGCGCCTCCACCCGCCAAGAGCCCTCCTCAGGAGGCCTCCAGCGAGCCGCCTCCCGAGCCCCCTCAGCCTCATGAGCCCCTTGGGCCCCTTGAAGACCAAGCTGCCACAACAGCTACCTGCCTTGTCGAGCACCCCGTATACTTCGTCAGCACGGTGCTACGAGATGTGCGCGAGCGCTACCCCATGCAGCAAAAGCTCCTCCTCGTGCTCCTCGTCGCCTCCAGGAAGCTGCGCCACTACTTCCAGGGCCATCCCATCAAGGTGATCTCGTCTTACCCCCTGGAGCAAGTCCTGCATAGCCCCAACGCCACTGGCCGTGTCGTCGAGTGGAACATCGAGCTGCAGGCCTTCGAGCTAGAATTCTGCACCACAAGGGTGATCAAGGGGGCAGCGCTGGCTGACTTCGTAGCGGAATGGACGGATCCGCCCCAGGAGGAGCCTCGCGAGGCCAAATCCCTCTTGCCTGGGGACGAGGCGCCTGGCGGCTAGACTATGCACTTCGATGGCGCCTTCTCCCGACAGGGCGCAGGAGCTGGCATCATGCTCACCTCGCCAACAGATGACAAGCTCCGCTACGCCGTCCAACTCTGCTTCAAGCGCGACGACAAGGTCTCCAACAACATCGCGGAGTACGAGGGCCTCATCGCCGGCCTCAAGGCCGCCTCTGCTCTGAGCATCAAGCGCCTCACCATCAAGGGCAACTCGCAGCTCCTCGTCAACTTCTCCAACAAAAGCTACAAGCCCAAGGACGAGCACATGGCCGCCTATCTGGAAGAGGTACGTAAACTTGAGAAGCGTTTCCTTGGCCTAGAGCTCCAGCACGTTCCTCGCGGCGGCAACAAGAAGGCCGCCAACATCATCTCACCGCGAGCCTCAGAACCCCGGCATCTTCGAGGAAAGGCTCCTCAAGCCATCAGCTGCACCACCTGCTGTGGGCACCACGCTGCTTCATGAAGAACTCCCACCCGCACCACCCACGGGCACGCCAGACTGCGGCCCAGCCTCAGGAGTCCGCCTGCTGCTGGCGCTATAGCCTCAAGTGGACTGCTGGGCCACTGAATTCGAGGCCTACTTGCTTCACGGCACCCTCCCGGAGAAGGATTCAGAGGCAGAGCGCGTGGCTCGCCAGGCCACCGCCTACTGCTTGAAGGACAGCGAGCTGTACTGCAGGCGCCCCAATGGCGTCTCGCTGCGGTGCATCTCTGAAGAGCAAGGTCGCTTGCTCGTCGACATCCATGGAGGAGACTGTGGTCACCACTCCTCATCGCGCACCCTTGCTGGCAAGGTGTTCCGCAACGACTTCTACTGGCCCGCCGCGCTTCACGACGCCACCGAGTTGGTCCTATCCTATGAGGCCTGTCAATTCCACGCCAAGCAAATCCACCAACCAGCTCAAGACCTCCAGACGATTCCTCTCTCGTGGCCCTTTGCGGTCTGGGGGCTGGACATCTTGGGGCCTTTCCCTCATGCAGCCGGCGGCTACCGTTACCTCTACGTCGCCATCGACAAGTTCACCAAGTTGGGAGAGGTCGAGCCTGTGCGTACCATCTGGGCAGGCTCTACCGTCAAGTTCATCAATGGCCTCGTGAGCCGCTTTGGCGTTCCCAACCGCATCATCACCGACAATGGCTCCCAGTTCACAAGCGACCTCTTCAAGTCATACTGCGCCAGCCTCGGCACGCAGATCTGCTACGCCTCTGTGGTGCACCCATGAAGCAACGGCCAGGCCGAGTGTGCCAACGCCGAGGTCCTCAAGGGCCTCAAGACAAGAAGCTTCAAGAAAAAGCTCGAAGCCTGCGGCAAGGGTTGGCTTGACGAGCTACAGTATGTGCTGTGGTCCGTCCGCACAACGGCAACCAAGCCTACTGGCGAGAGTCCCTTCTTCCTCGTCTATGGAGCCAAAGCAGTCCTCCCTTCTGAGCTCAAGCACGGCTCTCCGCAAGTCCTTGCCTTCGACGAGGCTCGTCAGGACGGCTCACGGGAGGCTGACCTGCTGCTCCTCGAGGAAGCCCGTCGCCAGGCCGCCCTCCGCGCCACCAGATACTAGCAGGCTTTGCGTTGCTATCATAGCCGCAACATACGCCCGCGCACCCTCGAGGTCGGCGATCTCGTCCTGAGAAGGATCCTCTCCAGAGAGGGACTCCACAAACTCTCACCCATGTGGGAAGGCCCTTTCAGGGTTGCTCATGTCTCTAGGCCCGGCGCTGCTCGGCTGGAGACGGAGGACGGAGTTCCTGTGCCTAACGCCTGGAACATCCAACACCTCCGCAAGTTCTACCCGTGACCCTCACGCGTACGAACGAAGTGGGGCTGTATACGCCCCGGAGCCTCTCATTGCGTTCGCCTGATGGGCCTGTGAGAGATGCCGCCCACGTCTTAGTGGAAGCCCCATGCTCCGCGCTGGCGAAACGTTCCCACGCCTAGTGGAAGCCCCATGCTCAGCGCTGGCGGAACAATCACCTGAGCGCGCCCCACGGCCTACACCAACCTCACGCTGATCCATGCCGGACACGGCAGCCTCTTCTCTTTTGGATGTGAAACTGACGGCGCCCCACGGGCTGCACCAACCTCAAGCTGACCCGTGCTGGACACGGCAGCCACATCTCTTTTTGGTTGTGTAATGAACTTATTATTATGCTGCGGTAAAGCTTTCTTTCCTAAGGTATTTTATGTGTTGCTAAGTTGCTTGCCTCAAGAGTTGTGTACGCTCGTGACCTTCCTCCTACGCATCTCGCGAGTGGGGGCTGGACACGGTGCCTGTGCTCGGGTCAGTCCTAGCAGCGCTGCAAAACCCAAGCGATCGAGCTCTGGCTCGCGGGCCTGCTCCCGTGCATGCCACCTCACCAAGGTCCTTGGTGTCTCGTCTCCTCGCGCGACCTCCACAAGCAAGCTAGCAAGCATGCACCGCTCCCCCGTTTGTGAAATTGATATGAAGTTGTCTCAGGAATAAGGCACTCAAAGGCCTCGCGAGTGCTGCCTTGCGAAGTGACTCGCGACAAGATGCCTTCGTAAGCCCTCAGGCAGCCTCACGAGCCAACCTGCGGCGACCGCCTCCACCAAGTACTAGCGGGAGGCCTCACGAGCGGGAGCCTCGTGAGGCATGCTCCGCGACCACGATATGACAAGCGACACTCACGAATGAGCTAAGTACAAAACACCTCACGAGCCGCTCTCGGCACCTCTCAAGTTTCCTCTCTTCGCAACCTCGCTGAGTGCTGATGTTCTCTCCTCTGCGCAAGCCGCTTGCTAGTCAAAGGGGGACTTCCTGAGCATCGCGCCTCAGGAGTCCTTACCGCCCCTCGGTGCCCTGCACCTCCTGGCCTTGTCCAGGCAACGCGACCTGACATATCAGCGACGGCTGTAGCCCACTCGGGGGCTGGGTCTTGGCGACGTAGAGCACTAAGGCAAACAAGGAAAGGGAAATAGGCCTCACGAGAGAGCCTCACGAGGAAACACACATTGCAGCAAATCGTAAAGTTCTTAAACAAGTCATTGTTTTTTCACGCCCCCATGGGGCAGCCTCGGCCTATTACAGGAACAAAGAGAGAGGGACAAGGGGGGAGCACGGCGCGCCTTGAAGATCCGGCTCGGGTGCCGCCTACGCCTAGTCGGAATCTTTGTCTTCGCTCTTGATGCGCGGGGAGCCTTCGTCGCTCTCGCCCCCACTGCTAGAGTCGCTGCCGCTGTCGCTGTCGCTCCCCCCGGAAGAGTCGAAGCCGCTGTCGCTCTCGCCCAAAGCGCAACACTCCAGGCGGGTACTGGAGGACCCAAAGAACTTCACGAAGAAGGTGGCGGCTCCATCGTACTTGAATTGGAGGAGATGCCCCCGCATTAGGCCGCGGGCGAGGGAAAAAGACTTCCACCCCCGCTTCAGGAACATGAAGCTGGCGGGGGAGAACTCCGTCGCCACCCAGGAGGGGCCATTGCAGAAGCCGTCCGCCTGTAGCCACAGCCCTAGGGGCCTGCTGCCCTCCATCGCCCTCGCGAAGGAGTCAGGGAGCCAGAGCCAGCTGCAGGGCCGACGGTGCAGCCCCATGATGAACTCATGCGCCACCTCCGCCGAGTGGAACCCCGCCTGGGGAGGACAGGCAGCCGCGCCGCCGCGCCCGCCTCAGCCGCGGGCGCCGCGCCCTCCACCGCCGCGGGTGGTGGCCCTCCCACGAGCGCTTGGGCCAGCTTTGGCGGCCGCTGAAGGGCGCCCCGGCCCCGAGGGGGAACCCTCGTGGCGGCAGCAGATGCGCGGGCTCGCCCTCTCTCCCTCGCCATCGCAGCGGCGACCCTAGAAGGAAGCAAGGAAGAGTGAAGGGTGGAAGAAGGGGGGAGGCGGAGGTAGAAGATGGCGTGGGAGGCCTCTGCCTTCCTTCCACCCCCTTTTATAACGCCGGTTGGAGACTGCCCCCTCTTGTCGCTCTTTCTTCTTCAACATCGGGAATCGAGGCAGCATCAGAAGGGAAGCAATGATGGCATGCACCCCGCGCGGGCAGGCTTCATGGCAGGCGCAGGCGGTTACCGAGGCGTATTGGGGAAGTGGGGGCGTCCCACGTCCCGTCGTATGCCACGCGTCAAGCCTGGGCCCCGCAGTCTGTCAGGGCCCGCGCCATTTCGCTCCCAACGGGCGGGAATGTGCGCGCCATGGGCCCGGGGGCTACTGTCGGGCCATTGGGAACCAGGGTACCTCGGCTCGTCTGCCTGCGGCCCAGGATACGACGCCTAGCGAAGGCCCAAGACGCGGCCCATTTAAGGACGTCATGAAGCAAAGACATCTCGCGAGGCGCCAGCCTCCCGAGGACCCCACCTCAAGGCACGAGCCACTAGCACTTAGCCATAGGAGCGGCGGAACCTCGCGAGGCTGCCTCCCGAGGCGCCCGCCGAGGCGGGTGCCCGAGGCCATCCGGCCTGACGTTAGTTGCGCGGTCCTGTGCCCATCACGTGGGTGACGCGCGTGACGACGAACGGCAGCAGAGGCCGCGCCAGCGGGCGCGGACAGAGAGGCTTTCCTCTTTGCTGCTAAAGGGGCAGCCCCGGCTGCCCACCTCCAAAGCAAGTCCCAAGGACTGCCCGTTTGGTGAAAGAAGACCGAGACAGCAAGGCGCGCAGGGCGGAGGTCATCACTGAGCCCACCGGCCCGTCATGGATCATGCTTTTGCAGGCGAAGACTGACTTTAGTCAGGATAGCCTGAGCGCCTGTCCCCTTTCAAAAACCCACCAAGTGTGGCAACCCTTCCCGCCTAAGTTTTCAGGGGAAGAGGACCAAGGCGGCTATAAAAGGGGCAGAGTGGCCATTGTAGAGAAGATCGATTCCTTCATCTCCTACCTTGTACGCGAGAACACCTTCTTGCCCACTGCAATCCCAAACCACAAGCAGGAGTAAGGTTTTACACCGCAAGGTGGCCCGAACCTGGGTAACCGTTGTGTCCCCTGTCGTGCTCCACGCTAGCGCTCTCGCCGTAGCCTCGCCATGGTGACCCTAGGTCGGAAAGAACTAGCTTGCCCCCAGTGTTCGAACCTCTAGATCCCCGGAGCCACGGTTCCGACAGTAGGGGTGTGTGAGGTCTGGTGGGCCGAGGTGAGGCCCCCGGTCAGTTCCGTCCTGCGCCACATTGGTCTGCCCGTGACGCATTATACGGAGACCCCTGGAAGAGTAGTCTCACAAGACAAAGAAACCAGAGCCGCGAAGGACTTTGTGTCCACTTACAAAGCCGGCTAGGATTTGCAACCCTAGGCCCCGGTATGTTATACAAGCCCGGGGCCTAGTTCGTCGATAGCATACACAGAATCCCTTGGTATTCAGGTAGTGTACTCTGTACACACCCTACTCACAAATATACATGACCGAGGGTAGTGTATTTCCTGGATCGCAAGGGCCCGAACTAAGGTAAATCCTTGTTTCTTATTACCATGCATCCAACCTAGCAGTAAGGGATATCCTACCGAATGCTCTGCTGGAATCATATTCGTCAACTAGTAAGAGAGGTGGAGACAATGCGTGCGAGATAGGCCTAAGCATCTGGGAGACACGTAGGTAGGTATATGTATAGAGAAAAGGGTCGATGGAGATCGTGCGTGCCTATGCATGTGAAATAGTTCTTGTGACAGAGATTAGTGAAAGGAGTCATAGATAGTTGTGAGAGAGAGGGAGGGAGGGTGATATATATATAGACAGCGTGTGTGCGAGAGACACCTCAGGAGAGAGTGTGAGCATGTGTGAGAGAGAAGGCCGATGGATATACAGTGTGTGCACGTATGTGTGAGAGAGAAAGATAATACGTGTGTGAGGAGGGGCCGAGGGAGAGTGAATCTATGCATAAAAGACTGATGTACACATTAATTTAAAATATAAATTGTATCCAAATATTTGGATGGGATCATGATATTTGCGATTTGCGTATGGAACGATCATTGGTGTATCAAACATCCATATTCTGTCGAATTTGAGCATGTGTATGGTATTATTCGACATAATTGATCCATAGAGTCCGTATTTTAAAATCCAGACAATGCATGGCTTTAGCAATTCAAATATAAACGTGATTATAGTTTTTGTTGTGTGTGTAAAGCACATTATACATACAAAAGATACATAGTGAACATTCTAAATAGCTAGCTAGGAACTAGCATACGTTTGAATTCAACTTAATGTGGTTTCAAATATTCGAATTCAACATGAAGTGCATTCAATTATTTGAATTCGAGATCATGGCATTTGTAAATCATACCTAAATTAAGGGCGCATCAATCTTTGCTTTGCTTTTGTACATAATAACATATAGTCGTGTACAAAATACATTCAAATTTACCACCTCCATTCCAAAATAATAGTAGTTATAGGATTTTCAAGAGTCAAAATTTCAAAAGAAGCGCATAATTTAATGAGGTTTTCAATCATACAAGGTCAAATTTAACGAGGTCTATTAAGGTCAATATTAATAGTCCAAGAGTACTGTAAACATGAATGCTTTTGGTTCAAAATTTTGAACGAAGTGCCAAAAGAGCCTCTCCTCGCCCGAAACCGCGCGAGACCAATGTTTGGTAGAAGGAAATTACCGTCCTAACTCTGACCTGTGAAGCCTACCGGCCCGACGTCCAGAAGTCTAAATCGGGGTAGGTTTGTAACTTCACTGAGACGCCACACAACCGCCTCCGAAAAACATTCATATACCGCGGGCGCCTAAACGCCGATGCGCTCGGCCGAAATCACTCCCGCCCACTATTTTGGACATGTGAGATTACCGTCCTACCCCTGACCCGCAGCATCTCCGAAATTTAAGATGGGGGAAAAGTTTGTAACTTTCCACAAATTTCAAACAAGCGCGTCCCGAAAACATGGTTCCCCCTTAGCTTCCCCCCTCCCCCGTCCGATTCCCCATTCATACTCCGTGGGCGCCAAAACTCCCTCTCCACCAGCCGCGAAACCCCAGCCTCCTCCGTCCGCCACCCCATCGCACCGATCCACCGCCGCCCTCCTCCATCATGCCGGAGCCGATACCCCGACGTCATCGTCTACTGCAACCTCAACCGCAGCGCCGTCCAGGACTTAGCAGTTGAACCTGAGGCATAACTGCCTCCACGACGCGGACGTGCATCGTACCCGAGCCACTTCAACCCCTCCGTCCTGCGCCTCACCACTGCTGCTCCAATGTCGCAACCGTCCACCGCACTGGAGCTGTTCCCGCTACGTCGTCGTTCGCCGCCTTGGATCTGCTTCTCCGCCGCCGACAGAGGGCCACTGCACCATGCTCAACAACTTGGCCATGGGTGCGTCCAAGGCTCCACCGTCCTCCACAAAATCTGGTTTCCGGTGAAACACAAGAAGATCGTCGAAAAATCATAAGGAGGACACAACATGGCAAGCCGAGATTGGTACTCCTCTTCCCTTATTCTTGCAAATCTTACATGTTTGCTCGCACGGTATTCATCCCACGAAGGAAACTAGTTGACTAGATGTTCCAAGTAACTTGCGATGCACATGGTTTTCTCCCATTTACTATTTCACTTTAACTAGAGGTTCGTCGCCTGCGTGGATTTCAATTCAGTGTCAGTTGATTCCCAATTAAAGGAAGCACCACCCGCGGAGGTGCGCAGAGCACCTAGTCCGCCTGTTCACCGGGGAAGCAGCGCCTCGGTGTCTATCTTAGAGGTGTGTGTGGCGCAGGAGCTGCTGGCGCCCGATCTGGAGGCCCGCCGGGCTTAAAGGGATGGCCGGGGGGTGCTGCCAAGCACGGCGGTGGGGTGAGGTTGAGGGGAGGGCGGGGCGGCGGAGGCAGGTTCTGGGCCAGTGGTCGCTGGTGGTTCGAGGAAGTTCGTCAATAGTGACTCACGGGAGGTAGATGAAGGCCATCTGCCCATTCCTTATAGATCGGACGGTGCAGAAAAAATCGACTGACCTATTTGTTTTCAGTCGATTGCTATTTTCATAGGACCACATGTGGTGGTTTGCTGGAGGATTACCTACACTTCGCAGCCATCCCTGTGCTCATATTTTAAAAGCCTAGAATCTAATTTCGTGTGCCATGCATGTTGTAGAGTTATCATATGTCTGCCGTCATTTATTTTTGACCCACCTACTATCTAATACTTTTACACTGCACTACTTGTGCACAAACTACACCCATACTCTCTCACTATTGTTTTATTACGCATGGGTATTTCAGAATCTCAACCACAATATTCTAAAAAGAAAACAAAGCAGTTGCTCTAGTCTGCATCGAGGATTGGAAAGACGCGGTTTGACGCTCTAAAGAAGAGTGTAATGTCATTCGATGAAGACTGTCAATGTAGCTCTGTAGTTGATGACCCCATTCGCCATACACCAGCATCGCAGGTGCTTGCTCTAACTTCACGGTGTCATATGTGGTTGCATGTTGCATATGGTGTCTACCTTGTATATTGCTTCTAAATTGATTAAATTGCATCTGCTTAGCCACATACTGTGAATATGACATGCCTTCCTATTTTTGGTACATACTGCATCTGTCTATTAACCATGTTCTTACATCAAACTAATGTTCTTGTGTATCCCTCATCAATCACTTATGATGAGACAGTCAGACCCGTGGGTTAGTGTGAGACGCGCTACTCTTTTAAAGAGTGCAGTGTTATCCTCCCCACATGATTCTCAACAAACAGCAAGGCTAGATGAAGATAGTCAACATAGCTCTGTAGTTGGTGACCGCATTTCCCCTACACCACCATCGCAGGTGCTTGCTCTAACTTGGCAGTGTGATATGTGGTTGCATGTTGCATATGGTGTCTAGCTTGTAATTCTTCTAATTTGGTTAAATTGCATCTGCTATTCTGCTTAGTTTACACATTATACCTGTTAATGTGACATGCCTTCCTGTTTTTGGTACATACTACATCTGTCTATTAACCATGTCCTTACATAAAACTACTGTTCTTGTGTATCCCGCATCAATCACTTATGACGAGACACCTTTAGTATATGCAGCGTGATATTTATTGCATCTTGCATATGATTTATAGCATGTACTGCGTCTAATTTGTTGAAATGCCATTTATGATGAGACGCTTTTAACTTGGCATAGTCATATTGGTTGCATCTTTCATGTGGTGTCTACCTTGCATTGCTTCTAATTTGTTGAAATGGCTTCTGCTTAGTTTACACAAATAGGTGTGAATATGCCATGCCGTCCAGTTGTTCGTACATATTCCATCCTCGTATCATGTGTTTGCCTTACATCCAAGTAGTGTTCGTCAGTATCATGCATGAATGAGTTCTGAAAAGTGATTTTTATTCCTTTTTCTTGTCGTTTGACTTGACAATGCAAAATAAATAAAGCGGAAGGAAATTAGCAAGGCAGTGAATGATGGTGCTCCTTCCGACCAACTGAAATGGAGGGTCTCTACAGATTCTAATCCGCCATCCTCCAAACAAGTTTTGCAAGACAACACATGCATAGACAGTCAATGTAGTTGTGTTGATGATGAGCACATCTCCCCTACCCAACCATCACAGGTGCTTGCTCTAACTTGGCATTGTTATATGTGATTGCATGTTACGTATGATATCTAGGTTCTATTGCTTCTAATTTTGTTGAATTGCATCTGCTTAGTTTACACATTATACTTGTGAATAAGACACGTGTTCCTGTTTCTAGAACATACAATATCTGTCTATCACGCCATGTTCTTACATCAAAGTACTACTATTGTGTAACCTGCAAAAATCACTTATCATAAGACACATTTAACTTGGGAGTGTGATATAGGTTGCATGTTGCATTGTTTTCTAGCTTATACTGCTTCTAATTTGTTGAAATGGCACTTATGACGAGACAGTTTTAACTCGGTAGAGTGACATTCGTTGCATCTTTCATACGGTGTCTAGCTTTCATTGCTTCTAATTTGTTGAAATGTCTGCTGCTTAGTTTACACATCATAGGTGTGAATATGCAATGCTGTCCTTTTTTCTTACATATTCAATCCTCCTATCATGCGGTCACCTTACATGAAAGTAGTGTTCGTCAGCATCATGCATCAATGAGTTCTGAAAAGCGAATTTTATTCATTTTTCTTGTGGGTTTGTCTTGACAAGGCAAAAAAAAAAAGAGAGAGGAAGGAAAAAATAAGGCAGGGGCTGATGGCGGTCATCTGGCGCCACCGGTAAGGAGGCGCTCTAGAGATTCTGCTACTACTGCTAGTGCAGTAGAAGTTCCAAGTAAATATGATGTGCCCAACAAACCTACTCTAGCATCCCAGGTGCTTTCTCTAGCTTGGCAGTGTGATATTTTCTTGCATGTTGCATACGGTGTCTAGCTTGTATTGCTTCTAATTTGATTAAATTGCATCTGCTTAGTTTACACATTATACATGTTAACATGGCATGTCTTCCTTTTTTTGCATATACTACATCTGTCTATTACATGTTCTAACATCGAAGTACTGTTCGTGTCTATCCTGCATCAATCACTTATGACGAGACACCTTTAACTTGGTAGTGTGATATTGTTTGGATCTTGCATATGATTTATTGCTTGTACTGCTTGACATTTGTTTAAATGCCACTAATGACGAGACACTATTAACTTGGAAGAGTGATATTTGTAGCATCTTTCATATGGTGTCTAGCTTCCATTGCATTGCTTCTAATTTATTGAAATGCCTTTTGCTTAGTTTACACATCATAGGTCTGATTATCTCATGCCGTCCTGTTTTTCGTACATATTACATCCTCCTATCATGCGGTTGTCTAACATCAAAGTTCAGTTCTTCTGTATCACACATCAATTAGTTCTGAAGAACTAATTTTTTATTCCTTTTTCTCGTGGGTTTGACTTGACATGGAAAAAAAGAGGAAGGTACACAGAATGGTAGGGGATGGTGTTACTACTCGGGAGGCACGGAAACGGAAGCGGAACAGCTCTGCAGATTCTGCTGGTACTGATAGTGCAAGAGAAGGTCGAAGTCCACCGGATAAATGTACAAACATAGTATCCCCTGCTACACCACCTGCAAAACGTACCAAAGACAAATGAACCAAACAAGCAACGACAGCCCTAGTGGTTGCAGCACCTTCTTCCACAGTACCAACATGTGCACGACTTACTCGTTCGTCAACTCTGCTAGCGGCAAGTTCCCAAGCTCCCTTGCCACCTGACACTACTTCCGAAGCACTCTTGGCACAAGAGGACTTGGCAAGATCAGATGAACCTTGTGAACTTCAACACCAAGACGGTAGTTGATTGAGTCAAGTTACAGTTGCATGCTTCTTTATATGTAGTCTCACAGTTTGATGTACACTAACACTTCCCATGTTCGTTGTTGAACTAGCACCTAGGCGCAAGAGGAAACAGACATCAGGGATAATGCTCGATAGGTTAACAAAATCTAAAGGAGGAAGAATGGAGATCCATTTTGAGTCAGGTTTAAAAAGGCCACGTGATGCTACAAAGTCAACCAAGTTAGTATCAGAGGCAGCCGTTGTCGTTAGGTGTCATGCACGTATCCTCCCAACGTGGATTCAGTACAGGAATGACAAAGACGAAATCCAGTTTAACACCTTCCTCGACCATTTATCTGTAAGTATGGTTATTTATGGAACTTAGTTATATCGTCTTGCTCTGTCCCATACTTTCTAGGTTGCTGATAATGAGACTCCTATAATTTTGAACAGATGAGGTTCAAGTTGGATCGGCAAGATGATGCAACCAGACAAGCATGCACTCATGTTTTCAAGTCTGCTCTGCGACAGTATTGGTATAATCTAAGGAAAACCCACTTTGAAGGCAAGGCTAACAATGAACTTGCCCAAACATCTCTAGTGGAAAATATAACAGATGAAGACTGGACAGCCCTTGTTAAACACTGGTCTGATCCAAAGTATCAAGTATGTTATATAGATATGATCAGATCACATGTTGAACTCCTATTTACGCATGTCCCTCACAAATCTATCTTCTTCTAGGTGAACTGTTCAAAGAACAAGGCCAACCATACGAAAGTGAAATTCCAACAGATGACAGGATCTCGTAGCTATATTGCACACCGCGAGGCTCTGGTAACTAGCTGCTATTTCACTCTTTTGGTTGTGCCATATTATCAGATCTATATTGACTTGATCCAAATGCAGAGGAAAGCCCGCAAGGACCAAAAAGAACCTGAACCAAATGCGGTGGAAATCTTCAAGGACTATCACACCAGCAAGACGAAGGGCATGACTACACCAGTCAAAGCCTCTGTAGTAAGTCCTTAATCCTCAGGCCCTTTGAACTACTGGTTACTCTGACTTGTGGTGCATTGAATGCATGGTTCGCAGCCAATGTCTATTACTCTTTTCAATTTTATACATAGTTGTCTGAACGTATCATTGCACTTTACAAGGTTTAAAAGAGAGGAACGATGTTCCTTTGCTCTTGATCTGTAATCTAGTTCCGTGCTGCACACAATGTTACAATTGCCTGTTTGTCTGATCTCAGTTGTTTTGTGATATGAATGATGTCATACTATGCTCACCGTATTATAAACTTTGTCTCTTTATCTTAGCTGTCAATACAATGTGAACAAATAGACAATACATTAGCCATGGTATATGGTCATATGTTTGGAACCTGGTTTTATTATGTACTTTGCAGTAAAATACAACTAATATTTTACACGGGTTCACCAAAATAAGTTTTGTATATAACCAAAGCTATTCTGTTTGGTTTTGCTACCTCATTAATAACTTCTGTTCTGGTACTACTAATGTACAAACTCAACTTTTCAGCAAGCTATGGAACAAATGGTGGAACCGCCACAACCTCCTGAAGGTGATGAGGCAACCATAACCACATTGTCACCTCTTGCTGGAGTGGGTCAGTATCTCTCCACTAACAGTGCCAAAAGCACCTTCCTACGTAATACTGGGTTGGTTGTTAAGGCAACCTCGTCCAAACTACCTCATGAACAAGATCTGCAAGTTCGGCAGAATGATATATCTGTGCTCCAGACACAAGTCCAATCCCTAATAGAGACCCTTTGTGAAACAAGAACAACCATTGTTCGATGTCGTCAAGATATGCATGGTTTTGAAACCAGACTATTAGACATTTGTTATGTTATTTAGGAGCCTAGGAGAAATGACAGCGAAGTTTATGGTGCTCCATCAGACACTACAGCATGAAAACGTACCAGTCAGGTCAAATCATCCGAGCTTCTGAACTTCTGATGGTGCATTTACTTTTATGCCAACCCTCCTTTTGTTATATGGCTGTAATTTGTTTTGTTGCGATACAAAATTTGTTCTTAATGGGCAGCGACCGGCTGAAGAAAACAGCAAGCTATTTTTGTATAGTCTAGGGTGTTCCCTATATTTGCGCGGGTGGCGAACTTTGATGCCCAGTGGATGTAATCTGTGCAATCGCCGTAATAGCCTAGCGTTAGTTGCTTGCTTATTTATTTCCTCATAGTCATCTTTTTCCTCGATTTGTTAGTGGCCACAATAACCATGGGCCACATACGGCCCGTGGTAACCATGGGCCTGCTATCTGCTGTAGTGCCCAAGGGCCATCTACGGGCCGTAGGATCCGTGGGCCAAAAGCGGGAATGGGTCATAAACGGGCCATAGTGGGAATGGTCCGTTTAAGGGCCCGTAGCATAAAGGGCCGTTAACAGGCCAAAAGTCATCACATGCTTAATTCTATCGACAAGCATAACGGGTCGTTAATGGGCCAAAATACATGACGGGCTGAAAATGGCCCAATGGGTTAACAGACCACAAACGGGCCGATTGTAACCACGGACTGAATCTGGTTCATTAGCATAATAGGCCAGTAACGGACCATAAATAATCGAGGGCCGAAAATGATCCCAAGCTTTTATGGGCCCTTAGAAGGCCGAAAGAAAACACGGGCTGGAAACGGCCCAACTGAATCATGGGCCGTTAATGGGCTCAAAGCTGTTTACTTTTCATGATGGGCCAGAATCACCACGGGCCGTCAATGGGCCTAGACAAACAAAAGGCCTAATATGGGCCGAAAGACATCACGGGCCATAGATGGGCCGAAAGTGACAATGAGCTGAAATCATAAGACATGGCCCACATGGCGCTACTGGGCCGAATTTTGAAAGGCCATAACGGGCCGTGAGTATCCGGGCCGTAAATGGTCTGTATGTGAATAGGCCGTTAACAGGCTTTCCATGGGCCGGCCCGCTTACTTTTGACCAAGTCAAATGGGCTGGCCTTTTTAACGTAAATGGGCCACTATTGGGCCGTGCCACGTGTCGACTTATCATAGGTGTCTCGCGTCCAATGAATGGATGACATCTGTCCCAATGCCGAGCTGACACGTGGTTCCGCCGGCGAATGATAAATTTACACGTGGAAAATCGCCATTGGTCAGGGCTGCTAACGGGTTATCGTATCCAAACCGGAACCCGATAGCTTAACGGCGACCCGTTACGGTGGATGCCACGTGTTGGTTACCCTTGATGAAAACACTTCCATGACGCGACATTTATCGTCATGGAAGCGGACACTTCCGTGATGATAATTTCAGTATTGTCATGGAACACTTCTATGACAGCACAGGTATGACTATCTTGATTCTGTCATAAAATTGTCACGGATGTACATGCATGACAGAAAACTTAACCTACTGTGTCAAAGACGTATCATCACGGAAGTTTTTTTTGTAGTGGAGCCACGCAAAAATCTTACACTTGAGCAGGTCCCAGCTCTTCCATATGCAGTTAGCGAAGGCCGATCACTCCAGCCCCCGACACAAGCGATGATAGGTCGACCTTGCCGTGTAGGCACTAGAGGGATCACACGGCTAAGTGAAGTGCACGTTGCCAACTTCCACATGCAGGTGCATCAGCTGCATGTGAGCAGTGAAGGTGAGGTCTCCCGTCACATCTTGCATCATCTGTTGTTCTCCATCGTCTGGCAGACCAAGCACTTGTTGATCGTTTGTGTATCCACCGCAGCATGGATTAGAGGAGCAATATCTCTAGCCGCAAACCCATGGATCCATCGGTCTTGCCAGAACAGCACCCTAGTTCCATCTCCAACCTCAATTCTGACTAAGCTGTCAAAGAGTAACTGAGCATCTTTATCATCCACCATCTTCAGCCCTTAACATGGCCTGTCCAGGTCCATTCTTTTAAGCCATTCCCATCTCAGCCAAAGGGCCAGCGCCTGCATTTTCAAATTTCTCAGCCCAAGCCCTCCGAGTCTTGTAGGCTTGCAGACTGTAGTCCAAGCAACCAAGCAGTTACCACCATTTATTTTCTCCTTGCCAGACCAGAAGAAGGCTCGCGTCCATTGATCAAGCTCCTCAAACACCCAACCTGGGGCCTCTAGGATCCTGAAGTGATGTAAAGGTTTGGATGCGATGACAGATTTGACCAAGATTAGGCGACCCAGGCATTGGATCAATCCCCTTTTCCAGGCTGGGCTAAAGTACTTGGCTTGATCTAGCATGGGCTGCCAATCCGCCCTCGATAGCTGGTTGACGGCAAGGGGCAAGCCCAAGTATTTGCAAGGAAACTCTGTGATGCTGCAGTGAAGCAGGGTTGCCACTCTCTGTTGGTCAAGTTCAGTCCCATGAATAATTACCGCGGAGGATTTGTGGTAATTGACACGCAGTCCCGACGCGATTACAAACACTTAGAGTGCACACCTGACCAAGTTCAGGTCCCCATCCGTAGGCTTGGTAAAGAGGGCCACATCATCTGCATAGATCGACAAATGTTGCATAGATGAGATTCCCCGAAAAGAGCTCACAATTCCAGCCGTAGCAGCCTTGTCCAAGATCCATGTCAGAACATCCATGGCAATTACGAAGAGCATAGGAGAGATCATGTGGCACCCCCGTCTGGCACAAACGGGTTGCCTGCATGTGCCGGCCCAGGATAACTCCCGGCACGCACCAGTAACATGGTACACAGTTCCAGACATAACTTTATTGATAATACAGGGTATATAGCCTGACTACAATAGGGTCTATCCCGTATAACTCCATAGCAGAGTCATTAGGCAGTGGAAGAAATAAATGACAGCGGAAGACTAGGTTGACAGCTTGGCTGGGCTTCACAAATCACAGGACTGGCTGGGGCGACCATCTAGCTTATCCATCTTCTCCAGAATCTGGCCACGTGCAAGGCCAGGTAAGTACTTTGAATGTACTTGCAAGACAGCTAATTATATAGCAATCAAGCGAACAAGTAACAAAGCAATAACAAAGTTTAAGCAATAACAACAACAAGAATAACATCTTGACAAGAACACGAATAAACTTACCACTAGACTGGCAGGTAAATACTCATGACTCACCGAGAACATGTCTCATGTGCAGTCCGAACAACACTGTGCCTTTCTCAGGCCAACATAAATCAACCTACTGAAATAGTGGTACGACTGTACCGAACGAAATCCTATCATGCAATTCTTTCCCCAAACTTGACCATTACTAAATTAAAGTTGACCTGATCCAAGGGGTCAAGACTCTTTACCATAACCTCTTACTCCTTTACACAAGTGGTCTTAGACTAAAGTTATCATAATCCGAAGTGGCCAAACATTTCATCTTAAATACTAACTTGAAATACTTTGCTCAACCTAGACACCATTGATACGTCTCCAATGTATCTATAATTTTTGATTGTTTCATGCTATTATATTATCAATCTTGGATGCTTTATCTGCAATTATATGCTATTTTATATCATTTTTTAGGACTAACCTATTAACTCAGTGCCGAGTGCTATTTCCTGTTTTCTGCTTGTTTTTGGCTTTTCAGAAAATCAATATCAAATAAAGTCCAAATGAAAAAAAAATCTTTACATTAATTTTTTCTGGACCAGAAGGGACCCTAGAAGCTTCGAGAGGAGACCGAATGAGATACGAGAGAGCCACAAGCTCAGGGGGCGCGCCCCAGGGGGTGGCCGCGTCCCTTGAGCTTGTGGGCCCCACACGGCTCCGTTTAACCTAATTCCAAGCCTATAAATTCCCAAATATTCCCAAACCAACAGAGAGCCACCCGAAGAAACTTTTCCACCACCGCAAGCTTCTGTTCTTCCGCGATACCATCTGGAGGCCTTTTTCGGCAATCTGCCGGAGGGGGAATCGATCACGGAGGGCTTCTACATCAACCTTGCCGCCCTTCCGATGATGTGTGAGTAGTTCACCACAGACCTATGGGTCCATAGCTAGTAGCTAGATGGCTTCTCTCTCTTTGATCTTCAATAGCATGTTCTCCTCGATCTTCTTGGAGTTCTATCTGATGTAATCTTCTTTTCCGGTATGTTTGTTGGGATCCGATGAATTGTGGGTTTATGATCAGATTATTCATTGAAAGTAATTGAGTCTTCTCTAAACTCTTTTATGCATGATAGTTATAGCTTTGTATTTCTCTCCGATCTATCCATTTGGTTTGGCCAACTAGATTGATTTATCTTCAGTGGGAGAGGTGCTTTGTAATGGGTTCAATCTTGCGGTGCTCTATATCCTAGTGAAAAAGTAGGGGACAAGACACGTATTTGTACTGTTGCCATTAAGGGTAAAACGATGGGGTTTATTCATATTGATTGGGTTTACTTAGTCTACATCATGTCATCTTGCTTAAGGTGTTACTCTGTTTTCATTAACTTAATACCCTCGATGCATGGTGGATAGCGGTCGACGGGTGGAGTAATAGTAGTAGATGCAGGCAGGAGTCGGTCTACTTGTCTTGGACGTGATGCCTATATACGTGATCATCGCCGTGAATAACGTCATAACTATGCGCTTTTCTATCAATTTCCCAACGGTAATTTGTCTACCCACCGTATGCTATGTGTTCGAGAGAGAAGCCTCTAGTGAAAACTATGGCCCCCGGGTCTACTTTAAATGTAAAAAGGAAACCTAAAAACCTTTGCTGCAATTTATTTACTTTTATTTTCTTTTGCAATTTATCCATCTACCTATACAAGATTTAATCCTTGCAATAAACGAGTTCAAGGGGATTGACAACCCTCTTGCCCGCGTTGGGTGCAAGTATTTGCTTTTGTGTGTGCAGGTGCTGTTCACGAGGCTTTGCGTGATTGTCCTATTTGGTTCGATAACCTTGGTTCTCACTGAGGGAAATACTTATCTCTACTATACTGCATCTGCTCTCCTCTTCGAGGAAAATCACAACGCAGCTCACAAGTAGCAACCATGTCCTGCTATACTCTAGTAAGTGAAATGCAGGTTAGTGGCTTACTCCCGAACTTTTGTCCATGACCGCGGACGTGGCTATTCGAATAGGTTTAACACACACTCTGCAGAGGCTATACACTTTACCGACACCACGAACTCCCAGTCCGACATACCCTGTCTACAGCATGGCACTCTAACCATATCGACGACCTCCCACGGGC
Source organism: Elymus sibiricus (assembly GCA_039707655.1). Classification (NCBI taxonomy): domain Eukaryota; kingdom Viridiplantae; phylum Streptophyta; class Magnoliopsida; order Poales; family Poaceae; genus Elymus; species Elymus sibiricus. The sequence goes on from CM077670.1 coordinate 136,732,206, forward strand.
TAGTCTTGGTCGAGGGGATCTGGGACCTTTCCACCCCTTCGCACTTCCATTTCTCCTAATGAGAAAAACACTTTCGAATATCCTATCATCCCAGGCCCTCTAGCTTCGGATGCAAATCTCCCCGCCAGAGGAGATACTACACTCCGAGCCTCCCTATGTGCCGATACATGAAACAGACATAACTGTAACCCATGCTAAGGCCTTCCCACTTAGGCAAATATGGTTGTACACGTTAGTTCAGTTTGGGGCACCGTGATTTGTCATGTGAACATCAACGAAGAAGGGGGTGTGGCATTGCACTATTGTTCCCTCTGTCGGTAAAAGTGGCATCCCACTCTACTACTAAATAAAACATGGTTGAGGCCCTCGAACGGTAAAGTAAACTAAGAGCATCTACTAAAGACTACAAAACTACTATGTAATGCATCCACTAGTAGTACGATGGTAAAACAACGAGGCAATACTTTTGCTAAAAGTAATACGGCAATGTAATACTGCTACTGAAAGTAATACCGATTAACAAAATAGTAAACTGAACACAGAAAACAATGCGCAAACAAAGTCAAGCAATGTCACTGGTTGTCAGTTGCTCATGATAAGGAGCTGGCTTGCCTCCGATAGACGAGTCTTCCAGAAGGGGTGCGGTGGTCCTCCGGATGAAGCATGTCCGTAGCTGGGATCTCGGGAGGGGGCCTACTTAAGTTAGATACAAACAATGCTAAACTATGAGCACAAATGATGAGTGATATTTTTACACTCATTTCAACCTTGTTTAAACTGAGATATTTCATTAAAAGAGAGATATTCGCTCTGATATTGCCACTTATGACTAATGAATGCAAAGGATTCCAAAAATCCTCTCTTTGATATTTTTCCACAGGAAATGGGCTAAAAAGGGAAGAAATCATGTGGGAGAAAGGAAAGGAAGGAAAATGGTGAAGGAATAAGTCACCAGGAGGTGCTAGGAGGCAACTAGGGTAAAAGATGGCGTTCCATGCGACCGCACGCGCTCGCATGAGCGGTTGTTTGGCATGGAAACCGAGGCAGGTCATCCACCTGAACAACTTTTATAAAGGGGACCCCATCGAAATGTCAACAGAACAACGTCGAGCACAGCCAGAACCTCTTCATCATCATCTTCATCCACAAACCCTAGCCGCCGCCATTTTCATCTCCATAGCCATCTCCACCACCATAGTGCTCTCTCATCTAGTTCATACTTGTATTCGTGCATCTCACAAGGCATCCATTGTAAGACATATTGCAATCAATCAATCCCAAGATGTGTTCTTCAATGTTTTCTTCTCGCAATCTGATCTCCATGTGTGAGTAGTTCGGTAAGGTATGGGGTGAGGCATGAGCCTTGCAACCCCAGGTATTTGGTGAAGGGATCAATGGAAGCCTTTGACATAACGTCTCGTATGTGTGAAATAAAATTGTTTCGTGAAGTGTCTCTTGTCTTGTCCGTGATCTTCATCCCTGCCGGTACTTAGGATCATGGAGGTTGAGCACCGGTGAGGCTAGGAGCAAGGGGACCGTGAAGTGTTATACCGAACACCGGTGACAGTAAGGTTTAGTAGGGTAACATGGATCATATCCTTGGGGATTCATGAGGTGTAGTCATTAAACACCCAATGCTTTTGTATGATATTAATATCTTAATTATCGGGGCAACGCCGCGAGACGGATAGGGCCTTCGGTAGGACAACTGATTCTTGATGGAGGACTCGTGCCGGTCAAGATGTTATTTGGACACATCCCCCACTCCGATACGAAGCAAGCACCTCTTGATGGGTGACATCCCGAGCACAAACTAATATCATTTTTGATCCCAACACCAATACATGGTTGTAACCATTAAGACCTCATCCCCGTACATTCTTTTTATTATAAGTGTTTGAATCACAATTTGCTTGTTGATCCGGTCAAAAGCTGGATTTGACACTTCGGCAAAAGCTTGCTAGAGACCATTGCTTCAAGGGAATCTTCCTCTCATGGGTTCGATACCCAGGGTCACCTCTGGGGAAATAGGTGTGGGATACCCTTTCTTGTTCCAATACCGGATCAATAAAAAGGAGATATCAAGCCCTTTTTCTGGCGCCGTTGCCGAGGAGGAGTTTAGTATTCCTAGTCTTTGTGTTTAGAGTTTTTGTTAAAGTTAATTTTTAGTTTTTGTTTTTACTTTTTCAGTTTTTAGTTTAAGTTTTATTTTGTTCCAAGTCTTTTAGTTGAAAATACCAAAAAGTTACTATGGCTCGTAATCTTGGGAGTTTTGCTACTCCTAGCAACAATTTCATGCGTGAACCAATAGCATAACCTAATGTTGTAGCTGCAGAATATGAGATTAAACCGAACCTAGTTTCCATGGGTCAACAACACCAATTTGGAGGCTCTGCTTCTGAAGATGCAGGTATGCATTTACACAATTTTACTGAATTGTGCAACATGACACGCATAAAGGATTATGACCCAGATGCTCTTAAACTTCGCTTATTTCCTTTCTCTTTGAGAGGAAAAGCTAAGGAATGGCTTTTAGCTTTGACTAAAGGCAGTATTACTTCTTAGGCTGCTTGCTGCAGTAAATTTTTATCTAAGTTTTGTCCACCTGCAAAAATTATGCAATTACGTTCTCAGATTACATGTTTCAAGCAAGAGGAACGTGAGCCACTAGCGCTTGCGTGGGATAGAATGAAAGAAGCTATAAGAAACTGCCCCAATCATGGAATGCAGGAGCAGTTAATCCTTCATATGTTTTATAATGGCTTGAATCACATGTCAAAAACTATGCTTGATACAGCTGCAGGAGGAACAATCATGGGAAAGCCCATAGAAGATGTCAAGAAGATACTAGATGACATGCAAGAGAACCATGCCCAATGGCATGTTGAGAGAACCACCACCAAGAAGGTGAATGTCATAGAAGAAAATAACTCAGAGTTGACAACCAAGCTAGAAGAACTTATCTCTTTGATGAAAGGTAAAGAAGAGGTAAATGTCAGTGCCATCACTAATGAAGATACTAGTGATGTGAATTTTATTGCTCGTAATAGCTATAATCCTAATTGGAAAAATAATGGATATGCTCCTAAACTTCCTTATCCTAATAATGGAGGAGCATCCAATAATTTTAATGGAGCTAATGGTAGCAATAGAAATACTCTTGAAGAAACGCTGAAAAGTTTTATTCCTAGCCAGACTGAGCAGAATGAAAACTTCAAGAATATCTTGAAGAATCATGATGACTTGGTCAATTGACAGGTAAGGTTGTTGGACTAACAAATGATGTGCAGATACCTGAAGCCAGATCCAAGAATATGGAGGCACAAGTGGCAAAGATAGCAGAGAGCCAAACCTTGATTTTGGCCAAGTTTGCAGGTAAACCGGAGCCTAACCCGGTTGAAGAAGTTAAAATGGTGAGAAGCAAAAAAGAGAAAGCTGAGGTACTTGACACAAGCCATGTGCCAGAGTACAATTATACCGTTGCAGATTTTGTCAAGATGATATCCATGAAGTATCCACTACCGGAGGTAACTAACGATGAGGCATATAATGTCTTTGTTGAACAAGTTGCAGCCAAGGCACATGAACTTGATGATGAAAGAAAAAAGTTATTCAGTAAGTTACCAGCTAAGCAAGAAGATGCTTTTGAACCTACTATAGAGATTGAGATAGGATTTAATAACTTCAGTGCTTTATGTGATCTAGGGGCAAGTGTTTCCACTATCCCCAAATCTGTTTATGATAGTCTCAATCTTGGTCCTTATGCTAATACTGAGATTATATTGAATATGGCTAACTCTACTTTTACTCAGGCAGTAGGCATTAAGCATGGAGTTATAGTTCAAATTAATAATTGCCCTGTCATGATTGATCTTGTTATAGTAGATATGCCTGAAGATCCAATTGCTCCTATAATTCTCGGTAGACCTTGCTACTTGTAGCTTGCGTTGCTATTTCCCCGAAGAGGAAGGGATGATGCAGCACAGTAGAGATAAGTATTTCCCTCAATTATGAAACCAAGGTTATTGAACTAGTAGGATAATCACACAACACCTAGTAAGCAGTACCTGCACACAAACAACAAATCCTTGCACCCAACGCAAACAAGGGGTTGTCAATCCCTTGGCGGTAAGATTGCAAGATTAAATTGTATTTGATAGATTGATAGATTGCAGCAAAAATACTAAATAAAATAAATAAAAGAAAATGGCTGCAATATTTTTAGGGTTTTAGTAATATGATTTTGGTAGACCCGGGGCCCATAGATTTCACTAGAGGCTTCTCTTGAGAAAATAGCATACGGTGGGTAGACAAATTACTGTTGGGCAATTGATAGAAAAGCAAATAATCATGACGATATCCAAGGCAATGATCATGTATATAGGCATCACGTCCAAGATTAGTAGACCGACTCCTGCCTGCATCTACTACTATTACTCCACACATCGATGGGCTATCCAGCATGCATCTAGTGAATTAAGTCCATAAGAACTGAGTAATGCCTTAAGAACGATGACATGATGTAGACAAGACAAACTCACGAATTAATAAACCCAATGAATAGATCCCATCTTTTTACCCTTAGTAGCAACGATACATACGTGTCATGTCCCTTTCTGTCACTGGGATTGAGCACCGCAAGATCGAACCCACTACAAAGCACCTCTTCCCATGGCAAGATAAATCAACTTAGTTGGCCAAACCAAATCAATAGATCGGAGAAGAAATACGAGGCTATAATAATCATGCATAAAAGAGATCAGAGAAGACTCAAATAATATTCATGGATAATCTGATCATAAACTCACAATTCATCGGATCCCAACAAACACACCGCAAAGAAGGATTACATCGGATAGATCTCCAAGAACATCAAGGAGAACATTGTATTGAACATCAAAAAGAGAGAAGAAGCCATCTAGCTACTGCCTATGGACCCGAAGGTCTGTGGTAAACTACTCACGTATCATCGGAGAAGCAACAAGGTTGATGTAGAGCCCCTCCGTGATCGATTCCCCCTCCGGCAGATTACCGGAGAAGGACCCCAGATGGGATCTCTCTGGAACAGAGGCTTGCGGCGGCGTAAAAAGTATTTTGTGGTCTCCCCTGAGGGTTTCTGATTTGTCTGGAATTTATAGTGCTGGAATTAGGTCAAACGGAGCTTGGTGGGGCCCACGAGGCATCAGGGCGCGCCTGCCCGCCCAGGCGCGCCCTGGTGGCTCGTGGGGCCCACCAAGGTCTTCTAGCCTCCCGTCGAAGCTTCTGGTATTCTTCTTGCCCAAGAAAAATCTCCAAAAAGTTTCACTGTATTTGGAATTCGTTTGATATTGATTTTCTGTGAAACAAAAACAGGGCAGAAAACAGCAACTGGCACTGGGCACTAGGTTAATAGGTTAGTCTCCAAAAATAATATAAAATTGCTGTAAATGATTATAAAAACATCCAAGATTGATATTATAACAGCATGGAACAATCAAAAATTATAGATACGTTGGAGACGTATCAGCATCCCCAAGCTTAATTCCTGCTCGTCCTCGAGTAGGTAAATGATAAAAACAGAATTTTTGATGTGGAATGCTGCCTAACATATTTATCACATATTCTTTTTCTTTTTGTAGCATGAACATTGGACTTATATGATTCAAAGCAATAGTCTATAATTTGACATGAAAACATAGATACTCAAGCATAGTAACAAGCAACCATGTCTTTCAAAAGATCAACGCTAAAGAAAGTTATCCCTAGCCCATTATGCTCAATCATTGATCCATTTATGAAACACACTCAAATATTAGCTACAACCAATGCACACGTATGACAATAGTGTTCTCTAGTTGGTGCTTTTGTAAGAGAAGATGGAGACTCAAGAAAAATAAAAATTGCATAAAAGTAAATAGATAGGCCCTTCGCAGAGGGAAGCAGAGATTTGTCAAATGTGCCAGAGCTCAAAGCTGAAATTAAAGAGATAAAAAATATTTTGGGAGGCATGCTTTTCCTGTCAACAAAAACGAATGAGAATTTCCAATATCTTCCATGCTACATACATCATAGGCGGTTCCCAAACAGAAAATAAAGTTTATTCCTTTCCACCAATTCTTTCACAATCCATGGCTAGCCGTATCCACGGGTGCCCTCCATACCATCACTTTCCAAGGAATTTATTATTGTGATCACATAAGATTTTTCATTTCATTTCATTTCACAATTCGGGACTGGGCATCCCTATTACCGCCACACTCTCGTGCAATGACAAATGAATAAACACTCATCTTGAGAATAACACACCTAGCATGGAAGATATTGGCTACCACCTTCCGCTTCAAGAGCGGTATGGGCACACAAAATAGAAAAAATTATTTTGAAATTTAGAGTTGGCACACACAAATTTACTTGGAACGGCATTGGAATACCGCATATAGGTAGATATAGTGGACTCATAAGGCAAAACTGGTTTTAAGGATTTTGGATGCACAAGCAGTATTTCCGCTTAGTACAAATGAAGGCTCGCAAAAGATTGAGAAGCAACCAACCAAAAAACGAAAACGGTCATAAACATGCATTGAACATAACTAACACCGAATAATGCACCATAGTAGGATATAACTTCATTGCATAACTATTGACTTAACGTGCTTGCATAGGGAATCACAAACCTTAACACTAATATTCTTACTTAAACACAATTACTCACTAACATGGCATCACATATCATCATTTCCATAACGCAAAACTATTGCAAGGAATCACACTTGTCATATCCAATGATCTATATGAAAGTTTTTATCTATATCCCTCTTGAATATTCATCACTTTGGGACCAATTGCATAACATGTGCAAATTACCGTTACTATCATCATCTCTCAAAAAGATTTAAGTGAAGCATGAGAGTGCAAAAATTTCTTCAAAATTTCAATCTTAACAATTCTCAAAATAATATAAGTGAAGCACGAGAATTCATTTCTTCAAAATTTCAATCAAGTCAATTCTCAAAATGATATAAGTGAAGCATGAGAATTTATTTCTACAAAATTTCAATCAACTCTCAAAATAATATAAGTGAAGCATGAGAGTTTATTTCTACAAAATTTCAGCCACCACCGTGCTCAAAAGGATTTAAGTGAAGCACTAGAGCAATTGCCTAGCTCAAAAAATTTAAGTGAAGCACATAGAGTATTCTACAAATTATGATGATAACGTGTGGCTCTCTCAAAATAGGTGTGTGCAGCAAAGATGATTGTGACAAACTCAAAAGCAAACAAAGCAAAGACTCATATCATACAAGATGCTCCAAGCAAAACACATATCATGTGACGAATAAAAATATAGCTCCAAGTAAAATTACCGATGGTCGGTAGAATAAAGAGGGGATGCCTTCCGGGGCATCCCCAAGCTTAGACGCTTGAGTCTTCCTTGAATATTACCTTGGGGTGCCTTGGGAATCCCCAAGCTTAGGCTTTTGCTACTCCGTATTCCTTCATCCATCGTGATCTCACCTAAAACTTGAAAACTTCAATCACACAAAACTCAACAAAACCTTCGTGAGATCCGTTAGTATAACAAAACAAATCACTACTATAAGTACTGTTGCAAACCCATTCATATTTTATTTTTGCATTATACCTACTGTACTTTAACTTCACCATGGCTTATACACCCCGATACAATCCATAGATTCATCAAAAGAAGCAAGTAGTGCATCAAAAACAGAATCTGTCAAAAATAGAACAGTCTGTAGCAATATATTTAAAAGCCATACTTCTGTAACTCGAAAAATTCTGAAAATTTAGGAAAACGTGGAAAATTCATATACCAATACTTTGTAAAAATTTCAGATTTTTCTGACGCTCCAGTACAGAAACAAAATTCGGGCACTGGACGCAAAACTTTCTGTTTTCCAAACAGCATCAATTATACTATCTTCCAAATCATCCCAAAGGCTTTACTTGGCACAAACACTAATTAAAAACATAAAAATACTATCATACCAGTAGCATGACAGTAAAAACACACCATAACAGAAACTTATAACAAAAAGTTATTTTATTCATTGGGTTGCCTCCCAACAAGCGCTATTGTTTTATGCCCCTAGCTAGGCATAATGCATAATTTCAAGTATTGTCATCTTTGGTGTTGATTCCATAAGTAGCCCTCATAATTGATTCATATGGTGCTTTAATTTTCTTTCTAGGGAAGTGTTCCATACCCTTCTTTAATGGAAACTGAAATTTTATATTCCCTTCTTTCATATCAATAACGGCACCTATAGTTCGTAGGAACGGCCTACCAAGTATTATAGGGCAAGAAGAATTGCATTCAATATCAAGAACAATAAAATCAACGGGCACATAATTTCTATTTGCAAGAATAAGCACATCATTAATTCTTCCCAAGGGCTTTTTAATAGTAGAATCCGCAAGATGCAAATTAAGAGAGCATTCATCTATATTGGTAAAACCTAGCACATCACATAGAGATTTTGGAATTGTGGAAACGCTAGCACCCAAATCACATAAAGCATTGCACTCATAATTTTTAACCTTAACTTTAATGGTGGGTTCCCATTCATCATATAATTTTCTAGGAATTGAATTTTCTAGTTCAAGCTTCTCTTCTAACGCTTTCATCATGGCTTCTACTATATGTTTAGTAAAAGCTTTGTTTTGCTCATAAGCGTTGGGTGAATTTAACATGGATTGCAACAAAGAAATACACTCAATCAAAGAGCAATTATCATAATTAAAATCTTTGTAATCCAAAACAGTGGGCACATCACTATTTAAAGTTTTTACCTCTCCAAACCCACTTTTAGTAATTTTCTTATCAAGATTTTCACCCTCCGAATTATAGGGACGCTCTTTATCTAAAGTTGACTCTTCTTCAGTCCCTTTTTCATCAAGCTTAATATTGCTAAATAAAGAGTCAATAGATGAAACACCAATCATTTTAATATCCTCATCATTATTACGATAGAAACCGGGAGGAATCACTTTTTCTAAAAATTCTCGTTTAGCTCTTAGCATGGCGGTTCGTTTCTTACTTTCATCCATGGAGACATATAAAGCTTTGATTGATTCACTAATATCAATTTTAGGTGGCAAAATTTTAGTCTTAAGATTTTCCACATCATGAATAATTCTATCGATGCTCCTAGACATATCATCAATTTTACTCAATTTTTCTTCTATCGTAGTGTTGAAAACTTTTTGAGCATTAATAAATTCTTTAATATTACTTTCAAGATCAGAAGGTATCCTATTATTATTGTTGGAATTAACATAAGGATTGCCATAATTATTAGAGGAATTTCCAGGAAACGGTCTAGCGTTGAAATTACCTCTATAAGCATTACTATTAAAATTGTTTCGTGAGACAAAATTCACATCTACGGGATCATTATTTTGCTTAATCAAAGTGGACAAAGGCATATCATTAGGATCAGTAGGAGCATTTTTACTAGCAACCAATTTCATAAGAGTATCAACTTTATCACTCAAAGTATTAATTTCTTCAACGGAGTTCACCTTTTTACTAGTAGGAGTTCTTTCAGTATGCCATTGTGAATAATTTGCCATAATATTATCAACCAATTTAGTAGCTTCACCCAAAGTAATTTCCATAAACGTACCACCCGCGGCGGAATCTAAAAGATTTCTAGAGACAAAATTCAATCCCGCATAATTTTTTTGTATGATCATCCATAAATTTAAACCATGAGTAGGGCAATTTCTTATCAATAATTTCATCCTCTCCCAAGATTGGGCAACATTTTCATGATCAAGTTGCTTAAAATTCATAATTTGATTTCTTAGAGAAATAATTTTCGCGGGAGGAAAATACTTAGTAATAAAAGCATCTTTACACCTATCCCAAGAATCGATACTATTTCGTGGTAAAGATGAGAACCAAATTTTAGCACGATCCCGCAATGAGAACGGGAATAATTTCAATTTCACAATATCATTGTCCACATCTTTTTTCTTTTGCATGTCACACAATTCTACGAAAGTATTAAGATGGGATGCGGCATCTTCATTAGGACTACCGGAAAATTGATCTTTCATAACAAGATTTAGCAAAGCGGCATTAATATCACAAGTCTCCGCACTAGCGGCGGGAGGAGCAATCGGAGTACTAATAAAATCATTATTATTAGTATTCGAAAAATCACACAATTTGGTATTTTCTTGAGACATCGTGGCTACGCAAATAAAATAGCAAACAAGCAAACAAGCAAACTGGAAAAAAAAGCAAAAAGGCAAAGGAAAATATTTTTGTATTTTTGTAAAAACATTTTAGAAGTGGGGGAGATGAAAACGAGAGGCAAATGGCAAATAAAGTAAATGCAAGGAGATGAGAGTTTGTGCAAAGGTACTTGATAAATGTTGATGATGTCTCCCCGGCAACGGCGCCAGAATTTCGCAAGTTGACGGGAGACTGTGTTGACGTGACTTCTCCCCGGCAACGGCGCCAGAAATTCTTCCTGCTACTTGTAGCTTGTGTTGGTATTTCTCCGAAGAGGAAGGGATGATGCAGCACAATAGAGATAAGTATTTCCCTCAATTATGAAACCAAGGTTATTGAACCAGTAGGAGAATCACACAACACCTAGTAAGCAGTACCTGCACACAAACAACAAATCCTTGCACCCAACGCAAACAAGGGGTTGTCAATCCCTTGGCGGTAAGATTGCAAGATTAAATTGTATTTGATAGATTGATAGATTGAAGCAAAAATACTAAATAAAATAAATAAAAGAAAATGGCAGCAATATTTTTAGGGTTTTAGTAATATGATTTTGGTAGACCCGGGGGCCATAGATTTCACTAGAGGCTTCTCTCAAGAAAATAGCATACGGTGGGTAGACAAATTACTGTTGGGCAATTGATAGAAAAGCAAATAATCATGACGATATCCAAGGCAATGATCATATATATAGGCATCACGTCCAAGATTAGTAGACTGACTCCTGCCTGCATCTACTACTATTACTCCACACATCGATGGGCTATCCAGCATGCATCTAGTGAATTAGGTCCATAAGAACGGAGTAATGCCTTAAGAACGATGACATGATGTAGACAAGACAAACTCAGGAATTAATAAACCCAATGAATAGATCCCATCTTTTTACCCTTAGTAGCAACGATACATACGTGTCATGTCCCTTTCTGTCACTGGGATTGAGCACCGCAAGATCGAACCCACTACAAAGCACCTCTTCCCATGGCAAGATAAATCAACTTAGTTGGCCAAACCAAATCAATAGATCGGAGAAGAAATACGAGGCTATAATAATCATGCATAAAAGAGATCAGAGAAGACTCAAATAATATTCATGGATAATCTGATCATAAACTCACAATTCATCGGATCCCAACAAACACACCGCAAAGAAAGATTACATCGGATAGATCTCCAAGAACATCAAGGAGAACATTGTATTGAACATCAAAAAGAGAGAAGAAGCCATCTAGCTACTGCCTATGGACCCGAAGGTCTGTGCTAAACTACTCACGTATCATCGGAGAAGCAGCAAGGTTGATGTAGAGCCCCTCCGTGATCGATTCCCCCTCCGGCAGATTACCGTAGAAGGACCCCAGATGGGATCTCTCTGGAATAGAGGCTTGCAGCGGCGTAAAAAGTATTTCGTGGACTCCCCTGAGGGTTTATGATTTTTCTGGAATTTATAGTGCTGGAATTAGGTCAAACGGAGCTTGGTGGGGCCCACAAGTCATCCGGGCGCGCCTGCCCCCCCAGGCGCGCCCTGGTGGCTCATGGGCCCCACCAAGGTCTTCTGGCCTCCCCTCGAAGCTTCTGGTATTCTTCTTGCCCAAGAAAAAATCTCCAAAAAGTTTCACTGTATTTGGACTTCGTTTGATATTGATTTTTTGTGAAACAGAAACAGGGCAGAAAACAGCAACTGACACTAGGCACTAGGTTAATAGGTTAGTCTCCAAAAATAATATAAAATTGCTGTAAATGATTATAAAAACTTCCAAGATTGATATTATAACAGCATGGAACAATAAAAAATTATAGATACGTTGGAGACGTATCAGACCTTTCTAAGGACCATCAAAGTTGTGATAAATGTGTTTGAGAGAAATGTTCGTTTTGATTTACCATCTAAAGATCCCTTCATAAGGCATTTCCCCAGGAAAAAGAAATTGAAGACCTACACAGGAGGTGGCATCATTTTGAATGCCAGAAGCTATGGTCTCAGTGTCCTAGCACCACCTTGATCACCACTACAGTCAAGCTATCCGACCGAAAACAAGCGCTTTGTGGGAGGCAACACACGCGAATAAAGTAGACAAGTATGTTTTTATTTTTATTTTTAATAAAAGAGTGATTGAAGGTCCATATGAAGAAGTGAGTTTGGAAGAGTTGTTCTAATGAAGGCCTAGCCTTGTGCAAGATGATTTATAAGCTAGATTGATGTTTGAATGCCTGGAAATATGTCTATGTATTGCTATGGAACTAACACCGCGAGAAAGCGAAGAAAAATACAAGTTTAGGAAGAAACAGACCAAAAGACGGCCCTTCCTACGACCGCAGCGGTCGTACAGGCGGTCGTTTGACCTGCAGGAGGTTCCAGCGCAAAATAACCAGAGGAAACAGAGAGAAGGACGGCGTATCAAACGGGCGCACACGCTCGTTTTTGCGGTCGTTTTAATTCTCTGCAGAAACCATCAAGGAGTCCAGAGCATTCGACGGCTTTCCGGGTGGTCGTTTGACCTGCAGGAGGTTCCAGTGCAAAATAACCAGAGGCAACAGAGAGAAGGACGGCGTATCAAATGGGCGCACACGCCCGTTTGAGCGGTCGTTTGACATCTTCGACCAGGAGCACAAAAAGAACAGAACGAACGATGGCGTTCAAAATGGACGCCGGTGTTTGTTTCAGCGGTCGTTTCATCTGCACGCAGGCAAAGGTGAGTTAAACCGGGTTGAAGACGGCGTTCCATATGGGCGCTCGTGCCCGTATGAGCGGTCGTTTTGCGCGCCGACGGCTCCAATAAGCCTGAGGAACGAGGTATTTTGCCCCCATCTCTCTCTTTTCTTCTTCTTCTTCTTCCTCCAAACCTCTCCAAACCCTAGCAAAACTTCCCCCGATCTCTCTACTCGTTCGTTTTCAATTCGAATCCTTCCGTGTGATCGATCTATGGTTCATTTCTCCTCCGATCCCCAATTTATTTTTCGTGAATCCATGTTCTACATGCCTAGCATTGCCTTGTCTAGGATATGCATATTTTTATTCAAACTTGAGTTTGGCATGGATTTGTTGATGTTTTAAGAGGACTATGATGTTGTGAGTACCGTAGGATCATTATTGTTTCATTGTATTGGACTGAAAAACTGTTTTATAGATGTTTACACAGAGGTCTTCTCGCGTACGCGGTGGTTCGAGTTCATCCACCGCACAACCGCAACAAGTTTTCACTCAGGGGATCGTCTTCACCGACCGTGGAGCAAGGAAGAAGTTCCAAAAGCTCACCACAAGGAAGATCAAAGCAACCAAATGGGCTTGTGCGAATACTCTCGCCAAGCTAGGTATCACTCATGATTTCAATTTGCTTTGTCATAATGCTGGGTTGCATCATTTTGTTTATCAGGGATGTAAGACTTATGAACGATTGACGCTTGAGTTTCTTAGTACTCTCTCGCACAATGTTGGTTTAATGCCAAATGCATATGAGGAGGAGAGGATCACTTTCCATCTCCTTGATCAAGATTTTAACATCACTTTTGTTGAGTGGTGTAACTACTTTGGCTTCCCCAACAATGATGATGATATTAGATATGTTTATGATTTCATTGACCCGCACCCAAGGCAATCCTTTTACCAGATGAGTCACCATGGCTCTAAGCAAAGAGTCAGGTTCATTGAAAGTCCTGCCATACGTTATTTCTACTATGTTATCACTAACTCGTTGCAGGCACGAGGAGAAGTTTCTAAGGTGAATGATGAGAACATGCTAGTTCTTGGGAAAGCAGCAAACCTGGACGTCGGTTATTCGCCCAACCTAGGGGCTATAATTTTGCTATACCTCGCGCATCAAGCAAATCATGCACAAGGGGATATCGTGTGTGGAGGAGTGATCACCATGTTGTCCAACTCCCTTAGACTCAACTACAATCATCTCCACCCCATTGTCGGTAACACCCTTGTTAACATTCGTGTTCTTACTAGCGCTGGTATGGTAGTAGTTCGTAATGGCCGTCATTGCATCAAAATTCTTGGAGTGGCGTACTTGTTACCCACACCTATGCCTAACCGTTTCTCCATCGAGAATGGACAATCGCATTATGTTGCACAGGAAGGAGATGCAGCTTTTGACCAAGAAGGGCCAGAACCCGAATAAGTAGATGAAGAAGAACTCGCCACCGACGAAGAGGAGGAGCAGCCCCATCAAGACTACACCACCTACGCGGACCTCAATAACCTCAAGGGCTCTATCCATGATATGAGCAACCTCGCATCGTCCCTGAGAGGCACGACCGCCAACATGAACATGGACTTCTCCAACTGGAGGCAGGAGTGGGCTCCTGACGAACCACCACAATGATCTCGCTGGTTTGGGCTTGCAAGAGCCTAAGCTTGGGGGAGGTTATCACCACTTCTACATCAAGATGTGGCGGTATTTGAATAAGTTGTAATGAGGTTGTACTTAAGCTTGAGGAGCTTCAAAACACTCGTGTTGGTTTGTTCCAACACTTTGCTTTTTATTTTTTCCTTTGCGATTTTTCAGTTGCAAGTTAGTTTTCAAAAACCCAAAAACCAAAAAATAGAATAAGCTTTGCTTTGCTCTTGTTCTTCATTTAGCCCCTTGGAGTTCGTTTGCATTTTGTTTTCAGAGGAGTTGATATATGCCAGGACAACAAGGAATGCAAGAGTAAGGAAGAGAAGTGTGTAAATTCGCAACCGTGAAGGTATGTCCTACGACCCCCGTCTTTTGCACTTGGATACTTAGAGTAGATGTAGTAGTTGTATGTGTGATATGTGTAGATGGGAGTAAGTCTTGATAGTTTATACAAAGGTTTTGCTCTAGTAGCTGAAATAATTTTGTAGCCTTTGTTTTCTTTAGTTTAGACAACTAAGACTTGCCGTGGGACAGTTTTTGAATGAAATGTTATTAACCAAGTATAACTTTTCACAAGAGAAAGTCTCTCAAGTCTTGGGAGTTGAGAAATTGTAGTGGAAGTAATGTTTAATCATGCTCAACCCCATATCGTTAATTTTAATAGACTTGATAGCACTTGTGGATTGAATTGTCTAGAGGAACTTAGTTGAAAGGTGGGTGAGATCATGCCAAAAATCTGTGTTGTATATCTCAACATGGTGTTACAGCCTCCGGGTGGTGCCATGGCCTTTGCTACTATATACGCGTTTACGTGTGTAAATGTGGCTTTGTCACCCTTCTTGAAGTTATGTTGATGACTCCGCTGGCCAATGAATGATCCACCAAGAGCGACATCTCGGACTTCGGCTATGAGTTTGTTACTGTACATAGTGGCAACACTACAAACGAATATTATTCAGCTTTCTCTTGAGTGGGTGTGTATGTGGTAAATAAAGGGGACTGATCAAAAGAGCTCGAAAGAGACATTATTGCTAAAGGTCCATAGTTCCCAAACATTAAGCCACTGCGAAAACCTATGCATGATCACTTATTTGGCATAATCTCCTTCACGTGACAATCAAAGTTCCAACAAACAATGATTGAAACATAGTGTTTAAAAGCCTAGAGGAGGAGACAATTGTGGGTGTACTCATGAGCACTTGAGCATCATATTTTACTACATGCTTTCTACTCCCAAACTTATGTTTTCATGGCTCTATATAAAGAAACTCTTCCGTGCATTCCCAGCAAGCAAGTGTTGTCTAGATTAAATGAAATGAAGTGTTGCAAAGTTGTTTTATCTAGTAGATCAGAAACTTTGTGTTGATTATCTTTGCTTCACTAACACTTGCACTATAATCATGCCACCGCTATATCTATGATAAGTTTTCAGGTCAAGAAGCGGAGGGCTATCTAGGCATACCGATTGTAAGTGAACCAAAACCTTCTCATTATTTCGGTTTAAACAACTGAGTTCCTTATGCTTTGGATTTCTCTCTATGTTGCTCGAGGACAATCAAGTTTAAGCTTGGGGGAGTTGATGAGTGATATTTTTACACTCATTTCAACCTTGTTTAAACCGAGATATTTCATTAAAAGAGAGATATTCGCTCCGATATTGCCACTTATGACTCACTACTGCTGGATGGTCCTAACGCGACACATGCATTAGAGACCCCGCGACCAAACTGTGTGCGATGCATTAATCGCAAACAGTGTCGTACCAAAACCGTCACCAATAAGACGAACTGTGTGCGATGGTGAAGACATGAAGCACAATTCAGATTAGAGTTGCGTGTGCGATACGTGGCATACAGTTGATCCATATAAACCATTTGCGATGAGGCAGAACAATAGAAATGGTCAACCAAATCAAGGTGTGTGCGCTAGACGGCATACAGATCACTCGGATGAACTATTTGTGACGATCCAGTACAACAAAAATGGTCTGCCAGATCAAGGTGTGTGCGATAGACGGCAAACAGTTCACTCGGATGAACTATTTCCGATGAACCAACACGACAGAAACGGTCAGCCAGATCAAGGAGTCTGCGATATACGGGCACACATTCTAATTTAAAGAATTGTGCGCGATGGTAATAACAAGCGCACACGTTGATGGAACAAGTCGTGCGATGACATCGCCGATTGCGGTGCACACGCCATGTATGCATCCGAGAACGCTTGCCCACGTTAATTACACCATCCGGGAATCGTGGCGCACTTCAAAACCGGAACCGTCAAATAATTTTGAGCTTGTTTCCCGTCACATTCCAAATTACCATGCTATATTTAATTGCAAACCTGTTCACACCGATCAAAATCTAAACGTTTTCCCACTTAGCAGCTTATTACTAGGTTATAAATACTACCTACTCAAAAATGACTGCACATTCCTCCTCAATTCCTCATCAACAAACAAACAAGTCTTCATCCTTCCTTGCGTCTGCCATGGCCCGTGGGAGGAGTTCTTGGTCGACAAATGACCACGGAGTGGCGAGCGAAGCAACAGAGATGTCTCGCCTCGCTGCGATAACAGCCGAGAGGTCCCGCCGCGCCGCCGAAGTAGCATAGAGGTCTCGCCGTGCCGCCGAAGCAGCACTGAGGTCCCGCCATGCTGCCGAAGCAGCAGAGTGGTCCGGCCGTGCCGCGGAAGCGGCACAGATGTCCCGTCATGCTGTGGAAGTAGCAAAGAGGTTCTTCCGCGCCGCAGCGGCCTGGATGGATATCTCGCGGGCAGTCGAGGGCTCTCACAGGCGCATGCGCGCTATGCTCAATAAGCTGATGGATGACATCTTCCAGTTTGTAAGAAGCTTATACCAAAACTTGTCCCAAATCAAACAAAAAATTTACCACATCATGTTGGTGCCATGTCAAGACACCATGCCAAGTTCCGTGATTTTTAGGCAATTTTTGGATTTACAGGAATTTAAAAACCAAGTTTCTCAATGTTTTCGGCCGAGCCACGACACCAAGATGTTTGAAATTCATTCTCATTTCTTGTATGGGACCTAAACATTCACCCAAGGACACATATACGATTTTTCAACCCATTTTGGTGCACTGGAGCATGTGCATGTAGTTCAAATTTGAATTATGCACATTAAATGCCAAGAAACTCAATTAATGTATAAAAAAGGCCAAACGAATCCGGAATAATTCCAAATTTTGGCACGACACTCCTATTGGTCTTTGTTGCCTTTGTAAAAAAATCAAGGCAGGAAGAGGTAGTGTATGTCATTTTGCCCACAAAGGAGACACATCCCCTATCGGAACCATGTGCCTTCTTGAGAAAAGCTCCGGTTTGTAAGAAGCTTATACCAAAACTTGTCCCAAATCAAACAAAAAATTTACCACAGCATGTTGGTGCCATGTCAAGACACCATGCCAAGTTCCGTGATTTTTAGGCAATTTTTGGATTTACAGGAATTTAAAAACCAAGTTACTCAATGTTTTCGGCCGAGCCACGACGCCCAGATGTTTGAAATTCACTCCCATTTCTTGTATGGGACCTAAACATTCACCCAAGGACACATATATGATTTTTCAACCCATTTTGGTGCACTGGAGCATGTGCCTGTAGTTCAAATTTGAATTATGCACATTAAATGCCTAGAAAACTCAATTAATGTATAAAAATGCTAAACGAACCCAGAATAATTCCAAATTTTAGCAGGACACTCCTATAGTTGCATGTTCACTGCAGATAAATGTTCTAGCAATTCAAACAGTGACCTTTCCTGCCGTAACCCCATTTTTTCTTTCAAATCAAAATGAAAAAAATCAAGTACACCACAAACAGTTTATTAGCAAGAATCGTGTGCAATGCAGTATAAAATATCTTGGGGCTCCCTCATGTATGGCTTATGCCGGAAGGTTCGTCGGCTACAGTCCACCGATTGCGCGTCAACCACACTTGCGCGCCTGTTTTTCGCTGCACCGTTCGTAAATTTTTGGCAACCGTGGAAATATCTATGTCCCCGCCCCCTCCCCCCACCAAAAGCCACATTTCCACTATTTCCTCCTTCCTTTCCAAGTTCAAACCTTCACTGCTTGTTTTACAGCGCCGCCTCCTCACCGGCGGCGGTCCTTCCCGCTACGCGGCCTCGTCTATATAGTCAGGTAATCCACACCCCACCCCCATCCTCCTCCTCCTTCTCCATCCCACATGCCGGCGCGACATCTTCCACCCAAATCACTGCCCCATCCACCAAATAAGCACCTCCCATAGCCATGGTGCACACATTATAGCCAGGATCTCAAGGAGCATCTGGCAGCGGTGAAGCAAATCACGGCCTCACGCGCGGATGAGGTCGCGATGGCTGCCATGCATGCTGACCGCCAGATCTTGGAGGAGCACCTCACTGTCGAGGCCACCATCGACCCCTCACGCGCGGATGCCGCCACGCGGTTGGCTACTTTAAACGACAATTCGTGGTGTTTTCTAAAGGCCGCCTCCGGTGCCTTCTAGTGGATTGTCCTCTATAATGTTAATATGCAATCTGATCTTCTGAAATGTGATGTTCAGTTAACAGTTTGGTTCATTTGTTGTGATGTTCAGTTAACTGTTTGGTTCAATTCTGAAATGTGATGTTCAATTCCTGTGGGTACAAATTTTTTATTGTTATGCATGTGAGGAATAAAATCGAATTTGGATGTACTCTATACATGAGAAACATACACAAATGCTATATTTCCCAGTAGTTCTTAAGCACGCTAGGCTTGGTTAACTGTATGATCTTCTAGTATATGTTCTATTCTGCAATGTGGTTCTTAGTTAACTGCTTGCTTCATTTGTTGTGGTGTCTAGTTAACTTTTTGGTTCAATTCCGCAGTGTGATGTTCATTTGTTGTGGGTACAAGTTTTCATTAATATATTCTACTGATAATATGCCAACTCTCACTTAAACTGATCAATATCTGCCTTATATGTGTTGCAGGGAAACAATGGGAGGCGTCGAGGTTTACCATCGAGGTTTGCACATGCATGGTCCTTTGGCTAATAGCACATTATTGTGCAATTGCAGGAACCATTCTAATATTTATGTTTTTAACAATTTGGTCTTGCACATGTAGGTCCTGCTGTCAGAGGTTTAGACCCACTGTTCGATCCATTTTGCATATGGGGAAATGAGATGGACAGGAATATAAGTCAAGTCAAGAAACTCAGAAAGATTGTTAGGATAAAGAAACTAGCGTTGAATAACAACATGATCTTTGTTTGCACAATGAAGAAGACATCAGTCAACTATATGATGGTACTAACTCTTTTACCTTGTGTTTTTTCCTATGCGCCATTTCAAAATTTAGAACAGATATTTATGCATATCTTTGTTTTCAGTCCTTTCCAAAGAAGTTCACCGATGATTACCTCTGAAACCACCTCCGTGGTCAAGAGGCTAGGAAGGTACTCATTCAACACCCACGGTACAATATTGAAGTCTTCCTCGAGAGGACAAAGGTTGGGCGGGCAATCATCCGCAGCCACTGGCGTAAAGTTGCAAGGACATTCAACATCATTGAAGGATCAATATTCGCCTTCAGATTCAGCAGTTTTCCAGATGAGATTCATCTCTCTATATACCGTATATGATGCTACTTTCCAAAGGTTTTAGATGTTGCATGTGAAACTTCGTGCTGTTATGTAATTGCGTAGCTAGCTATATGCCTATATGGTGTAACTGAGTGCTGAAGCTATGTGATGTTGTACTCTGATGTAATTCAGCTATGAAATCCTGGTTGCCATAATACGGCTATGAAACATAAGGTGTGTTTGATATGAAATGCCAATTTGACTACTAAATGCATTATCAATAATAGGCCAATCAGCCTGCTTATTGGGTTTTTGTATTGCAGACGGTTTCTCAGACAACACCATGGGCGATGACCTCAAACAACGCACACAGTTTCTAGAAAGTAGCCGTGTTGGATCAATGAACAATCACACACGACTTTCGCCGACAAATGTTTGCTTTAGGCCACCTTGCAAAAACGTTTCCACATAAAAATTGTGTGTGATGTACATATGAACATAAACATTTTTCTGAGATTCACTGTGTGGGATGTACATACGAACATAAATGATTGGGCCAGTATAATTGTCTGCGATGGCTCGCCCGATCGCACACGAGCTCTTTTTGCCCCTCGTGTGTGACCAGAGGCCCTATCGCCGATGGTTTCTGGGTGGTGTGGGAAGGACCCCCATATCGCACACACAAGCAAGGTGACGGTTTAAAACTCTATCGCTGAAAGGGGGTAAAAACCGTTTGTATAGCAGGTCACTACACCCGTGACTAATGAATGCAAAGGATTCCTCAAATCTTCTCTTTGATATTTTTCCACAAGAAATGGGCTAAAAAGAGAAGAAATCATGTGGGAGAAAGGAAAGGAAGGAAAATGGAGAAGGAATAAGTCACCAGGAGGCGCCAGGAGGCAACCAGGGTCGAAGACGGCGTTCCATGCGACCGCACGCGCTCGCATGAGCGGTCCTTTGGCGTGGAAACCGAGGCAGGTCATCCACCTGAACAGCTTTTATAAAGGGGACCCCGTCGAAATGTTAACAGAACAGCGTCGAGCACAGCCAGAACCTCTTCATCATCATCTTCATCCACAAACTCTAGCCGCCGCCATTTTCATCTCCATAGCCATCTCCACCACCATAGTGCTCTCTCATCTAGTTCATACTTGTAATCGTGCATCGCACAAGGTATCCATTGTAAGACATATTGCAATCAATCAATCCCAATATGTGTTCTTCAATGTTTTCTTCTCGTGATCTGATCTCCATGTGTGAGTAGTTCAGTAAGGTATGGGGTGAGGCACGAGCCTTGCAACCCCAGGTATTTGGTGAAGGGATCAATGGAAGCCTTTGACATAACATCTCGTATGTTTGAAATAAAATTGTTTCATTAAGTGTCTCTTGTCTTGTCCGCGATCTTCATCCCTGCAGGTACCCAGGATCATGGAGGTTGAGCACCGGCGAGGCTAGGAGCAAGGGGACCATGAAGTGTTATACCAAACACCGGTGACAGTAAGTTTAGTAGGGTAACATGGATCATATCCTTGGGGATTCATGAGGTGTAGTCATTAAACACCCAATGCTTTTGTATGATATTATTATCTTAATTATCGGGGCAACCCCATGAGACGGATAGGGCCTTCGGTAGGATAACTGATTCTTGATGCAAGACTCGTGCCAGTCAAGATGTTATTCGGACACATCCCCCACTCTGATACGAAGCAAGCACCTCTTCATGGGTGACTTCCCGAGCACAAACTAATATCATTTTTGATCCCAACACCAATACATGGTTGTAAGCATTAAGACCTCATCCCCGTACCTTCTTTTTATTATAAGTGTTTGAATCACAATTTGCTTGCTGATCCGGTCAAGAGTTGGATTTGACACTTTGGCAAAAGCTTACTGGAGACCATTGCTTCAAGGGAATCTTCCTCTCGTGGGTTCGATACCCAGGGTCACCTCTGGGGAAATAGGTGCGGGATACCCTTTCTTGTTCCAATACCGGATCAATAAAAAGGCGATTTCAACAAAAAAGAACACAACAGTACGAAAATAATGGGCTCACAAAGGCGAAACCGTGGGCTTTGGAATCACCTCGAACGGAGGTACGAGCAAAAAGTTAGAGGGGTTTGACTGCCAGGGACTGATCTGTAAAAGAAATAATCACCATCAGGTCCCTAAGCAGTTCTGCGGCTGGTGCCTTCTCTGAAAATACGCTTTCCGGAGGTGAAAGCGTATTATCGTAGTAGTACGCTTTCCTTGAACGAAAGCACATACAATCAATACGCTTACTCATATCGAAGACGTACTACGCTGCGGGCGCGTCCACTTATCCAGCGTGTCCTTCTCTGTCTCGTCGACAGGTGGGGTCGGGGCCCACCTGTCGGGTCCTTTCTCTCTCTCCTCCTCCTTCCTTCTTCTTCCTCCTTTTCTCCCCGACGACAGCAGCAGGGGGCTTCGGCTCCGGTGAGCTCCTGTCGCTCCGGTGGGTCTCGAGGACGGGAGAGTGGACGGGCGGACTCGCCGGCAAGCACCGCGTCTGGGGCTGGGTGGCACGGAGCTCGGGGACGGCTGGGTGAGTGGGGGCGCACGGTGGCAGACGGCGGCTGCTCCGGCGATGTAGGTAGTCCGGTGAGCAATTGGGGCGGCCGATGGGTCGAGAGATATCCATAGAGTGTGGCGCATCCGGTGGTGGGTAGCACGGCCGCCGGAGACGGCCAGACGTGCGGCGACGAGTGGTGGCCGTGAGCGGTGGCTCCGAGCGATTCCGGCGTTCCAGTGGGGGAAACGGCCGGGCTTGGGCACGGGCGTGCTCTCCGGAGTGTGGAGTTTCCATTGGACAGCCCTACGGGGGCGGGGGAAGCCGAAGGCTCGCGAATTCGAGCTCGGCCGTGCGGTGGCCGTGGCGGCCGTGAAGAAGGGCGGATGGCGCGTTAGCTCGAGGGCGTCGGCTGCTAATGGATGGGGGGAAGAGAGGTGAGGTTCGAGGCTTAGACGAGGCGGGGGTGCTGGTTTTATAGGTGGAGGAGCGGCCGGGGTTCCTGCCGTCGCCGCACTTGCCGCTGACAGCCAGCCGGCGCCGTGCTTGCCGTGGGCTGGCCCTCTAGAAGGTAAGGGGAGCCTAGGCTGCGCGGTTGACACGGCGGACGCGGCCGGGGCTGGGTGGGGGCTCGGGTGGCCACGGGCGAACAGTAGCGCATGCAATTTTCCGCACTCTTCCCGTGGTCACCACCGGTAATGCACACACTGGGGTGCCACAGGGGGAAATACCATGTCCTGTGTGTGTGTTGGGATCCAGAGAGAGAGTGTGTGTGGTGGAAAGTCTAGCTACTACTATAACTCTAAGTGGGGCATCAATTGTATGTTTCTGCCAGGAGGTGTTTGTTATCTTCCATTTGAATTTGGTTTAGCCAAACATGCTAAATTTTGTTGTGGTGTTATCTAGTATGATTTTGACTATGTATGAAAAAATTCAGAGTGAATGGATGGACCTATATGGCACTTCCTGTACAAACAGAATTGTTTTACAGAAACTAGGGGAAGATGCTGTGCTCACATGGTGTGGTGGACAAGGCTTAAATTTGGTGTAGGGTGGTTTTGTATGTGGCCTAAGGTGTATGCAAAATGTGAGGCCAAGTGGAGTAGTGTAGCTAGTACATCCTCCACAACCTGACCAGGTGGATGCAATCTTTGGGATGATCATGAAGGGGATTGTGGTGGTTGGACATGGCTAGAATCTTGTGGATGATCATGATATGGGTGTATGCTCATGCATGCAAAATTTCAGCTTAAGTGGATGAGGGGTTGATGTACTTGTTTCACAACTAGGCAGACATTGGCAGAAACTACAAACTGGATCTGTGATTTTTGTGTTGCTATGAATGACCAAACTTGTGATGTATTCTGGTCATGTGTGACTACTAGATGCTGCCCAAATTATTTGGGAATTTATATGGCTACCAAAATGGTAGTTCCTTCAGAACAACAATCTAGGGCATACTGGCTCTGGCAATTAAAATGTGATCTATCCTTGCCCTAATTGAGCCAATACTTTTACCAGAGCTTTCTATAGGCCTACTGATCATCTACAATTAATTTCATCAATTGTTGATGTGCCTAAGTATTATTTGGAATTTATTTCCCCAAAGTGGCAGAAACTTGAATTGTTTCTGGAAGAGAAACATTGCATTGGACTTTGCAATATTTTATCACTTCTTTGATCCAAATGGAGCGGGGAGCCTCTTCAAATATTTGGGGTGATCTAGCTCAATAAAGAAAGTGAAGTTCCCTTATGGCAGACAGAGCTAGGGTTTCAATTTCTAGTTGACTGGGAATTGAGCTGGTTTGGTCTTGGCGGTGATGTGATCCAGGTTTTAACTAGGGTGAGGTGAACTTTAACCACAAAGTTCATAATAAAAAGTTTGAAAGAAAGTCCAAAGTCAGTAACAACACAAAAATCAAAAAGGTCTGATTTTTGGGGTGTTACAGACCGGGTCCCCTTGCTGGAGCCCTTGGACATGGGCAAAACTTCTTCGTGGAATTCCTTTCACAACTACCTTTGTAGTAGATTTCCTAAGCAAGATGGAGATCCATGCAAGCCACTTGCAACCAAAACCCTTGCATTTCAGGACCTCAAAAAGGAACAACCAAGTGAAAGAATCGAAGGCCCTGGAGATGTCCAACTTTAGGAAAACACCTGGTTCCTTGCGCGCTTGTAACCTCCTGACAACCTGCCTAACTAGCAGGAAGTTCTCGTGTAGATTTCTCCCAAGGATGAAGGCGGACTGGTTAGTAGCCACATTCTCTTTCATTCTCTTCCACGCACGGTTCACAAGCATCTTGTCAAATAACTTGGCCGCATTGTGAGTCAAGCTAATTGGTCGAAAGTCCCCAACCTCCTCTGCCTCGGGCTTCTTAGGGATGAGCATAATGTGTGCTCGGTGAAGTTTGCCAAACCCTCTTCCATCCTCCAGATAGAGCCTCATGATCATGGCCATGACATCATGTTTAATTATGGGCTAGGCTTGTTGATAGAAAGCACCAATGAACCCGTCCGGCCCTGGCACCCTGTCGGGTGGAACTTCTTAATTGTATCCCAGAGCTCCTTCTGGATAAAAATCGCATCCAGTTCCGATAGATCATGGCTTTCCAATTCCAGAAACTCAAGGTTTAGCGCGGTGTCTCTGGCGGGGGCCATGCCCAAACGTTGCTCGTACGCCTCCGAGAAATTTCGCCTTTTCTTTCTAGGTCAGTAACAATCTTGTTTCCATGCTTAACATGAGGAATGAAATTCTTGGATCGCCTCCCATTGGCTACCGCCTGAAAAAGCTTCGTGTTAGCATCCCCTTCCCTAATCCATCGTAGCATGGATATTTACCTCTCAATGGTGGGTTCGAGATATGCAAGGACAAGCAGCGCATGCTTAAGCGTTGTCCGGAGCCACTGCTCCACATGCATGAGATCGCGCCGCTCCATAACATGATCAAACCGTAGAATGACATAGTTGGCGATGGCCATTTCGATCTTTATGTTTTTGGTGCTCCTCTGCCCCCATGCCTGCAAAGCCGCAGTTGTATTCCTAAGCAGCGCATCCATCCTATTGAAAGGATCGACAAGGCCCGCGTCGCATACCCATGCATCCTGAACCACTTGGTTAAAGCCCTCCAATTTCAGCCAAAACAATTCAAAGTGAAACCTTCTCTGTGGACAGAATGGCCCGGACATAGACAAGTGGAGAGGCGCGTGATTTGAGATATTGGTGGACAGAGCCTAGAGAAGGCAATCCGGGAAAGTAAGCTCCCAGTCCAGAGACACCAAGACGCGATCAATCTTGGTCACGACCGGCGCGTCCCCGCTCATTGGTCCAAGTGAACCTCCGACCGTGCATGTATAATTCTTTGAGCTCATTGTTCTCCACAAACTCTCAAAATTTCCTCATGATGCTCCTATTGAGATTGTAGTTGTTTTTTTCCACAGCTCAAAGGATCATGTTGAAGTCTCCGAGCACCATCCAGGCCCCCGGGCAAATAGGTCTTCTATTGTGCAGGTCGATCAGAAATTGTGTTTTGAGCTCCTCTCCCTGTGGACCATACACCACCGAGATCAACCATGTAGATCCATCCTTATTATCACTTGTGCAGCTACGTGCTATACAAATGGTTTTTACCCCCTTTCCGCGACAGAGTTTTAAACCGTCGCCTTGCCTGTGTGTGCGATAGGGGGGGGGGTCCTTCCCACACG
The DNA here is from genome assembly GCA_039707655.1 of Elymus sibiricus. Taxonomy (NCBI): domain Eukaryota; kingdom Viridiplantae; phylum Streptophyta; class Magnoliopsida; order Poales; family Poaceae; genus Elymus; species Elymus sibiricus. The sequence continues at coordinate 136,758,589 of CM077670.1, forward strand.
ACCCAGAAACCGTCGGCGATAGGGAGTAGGAATGCATACGTTTTGCAGAACTAAGCGTATGCGATGCCCGCATCTATCCCAAACGCGAGTCATCACACAACTATTTGTGATCTATCGAATATCCCAAATGCTGCATCCTTGCTACTCATGTGTGCTCGCATTACCATCGCACTCGGTATTCTGTGGTGCAACGTTTACGATGCTCGCCCCATCACAAACTGTTCACGATTGTAAAGCGTGTATGATAAGGATACTATCACACACATTCACTTTTCCCAAACCGTATGCGATTATATAATTAAGATGATAAGTTAATCATCGTACGTATGTCGGATGAGTTTACGAAACGTCCGACTGTCGTACGAGTGTCGGATGGGATAACTATCGCACACGCTATTCTGTGGTGCAACGTTTACGATGCGTACGACATCAGAAACAGTTCATGATTGTAAAGCGTGTACGATAAGGCGACTATCACAAACATTTAGTTTGCTAGCACCGTTTGTGATATTATCTGACATCACACTCGCTTTGCAAACGGTAATTGTGTGCATGGTCGCACACATTTTCTCTCTATGAAACGTGTCGGATTATGAGGTATATCACACACGTTGTGCTTTACATACCGTGTGTGGCGTAATGTCCCGCAGAGCGTATTTTCACCCTAATTTAATCACTGCAATTTGAAATTGTACCGAATTTGAATTTGAAAGTAGGCAATAACTTTATTCATATCCATCAGGTTCAACAACAAATGCATTATTCGATTCACAGGTACATATGTTCAAGAATTACATAAGCACCAAATAAAGAATGATGAACCAGGGTTGTATACTTGTATTAAAGACAGTAAAGAAGGAGGCGAAAGACATTCTGGTTGCTGAACAAGGCTGACCGCCCCCATGCCAAAGGCACGCACGACTCTAGTCCAACCCCTTGTGATGGCCGACCGCCCATCCTTCACTGTCTTCATGAGGACTTCTAGATAGTCATTGTAGTCTGGTAGAAATACTTTAACCTTTGCATGCCCACTAATCATGTAGTTTGAGAGGTAATCTTGAGTAAACTGCTTTGGGAACCACTGCAAAGGAAAAAGATTCAGACATTGTCATCTAACACTACTCATTATGGGTAGTAAAAAGAAGCCTGCAGAGTTCTTACTAACCATCCTGCAGTTCACTGTTGTCTTGGATAAAGTGTAAACAAATAGTTTAATTGCCATCTTTTGACCCATTTTACTAACAATCTTTATCAGTTTCCTCACTTGATGCTGGTTCATGAATATCTCATTGCCCCATACGCAAAAAGGGTCGAAACATGGATCTTTACCAATGACATATGTACCTACAAGCACCAAGTTAATATTAGAAGCTAAACTACAATTGCACAATGATGTAGTACAATTCTCCCTCCATCCATTATATAAGATCTTATTACATCCAATATACTCACATATTGGATGAATTAACATCTTATATTATGGGGCGGAGGGAGTATATATAAGCCATGGGATGAAACTAACCTCGATGGAAAACAACAGTCGTTCCCAATATTGTCCTGTGTAAGTACATCGAAAGGCATGTTAAGCACAACAGGCTAAACATCAACCAAATATATCTTTTTTTGTGGGTGCAACCAAATATATCCATGGTAGACAACATAATCTCCAAATGATAGCTTCAGTGTGCAGGTATAAGCAAACAAGAAGTGGAAAGGTGTGTTAACTGCAACATGCCTAACAATTATAGATTTTTTTTGAAAAACAACGAAATATAGTCATTCAAACTGGTATTGTGCAGGTTTAAGCACACTAGTTATTATAAACTAAAAATGGAATGGGTGCTAACTACAACAGGCTTAACAACAACCAAATATAGTCATGCATAGTGGTATTGTTGAAATTGCATAGATCGTAGCTTGTGCTTAAACATCAAATTGTACAATTGAACATCACGTTGCAAAAAGATTGAAATAAATGGCGGGCGTGTTAACTACACCAGGCTAAACAGGAACCAAATATGGCAGTTGAAACAGGTAATGATGAAATTGAACTGCATAGTTCATACTTGCACATATAGAACATCACGTTGTGAATAACTGAAATAAACAAGGCATACTACGAACAACCAAATATAGCAATTGAAACTGGACATATGCTAACTACAAACAACCGAACAACCACAAACCGTTAAAAGAGGCATATGCTCGCTACAACAGGCTTAACAGCAACCAAATATAGTCATTCATAGTGGTATTATTGAAATTGCATAGAACGTAGCTTGTGCTTAAACATCAAATTGTATAATTGAACATCACAATGTGAAAAAATAGGGGGCGTATTACCTACACCAGGATTAACAGGAAACAAATATGCTCGTTGAAGTGGTATTGATAAAATTGTACTACACGGTCAATACTTGCACATATAGAGCATCACATTGTGAATAACTGAAATAAACAAGGCATACTACAAACAACCAAATATAGCAATTGAAACTGGACATATGCTCAGTATAAACAACCTAACAACCAAAAACCATTAAACAAGGCATATGCTCACTACAACAGGATTTACAACAACCAAATATAGTCACTCATAGTGATATTGTTGAAATTGCATAGAACTAAGCTTGTGCTTAAACATCAAATTGTATGATTGCACATCAGATTTTGAGAAAACTAAAATAAACAGGGGGCGTGTTAACTACACCAGCTTTAACAGGAATCAATTTTGGCCGTTCAAACTGGTGTTGATGAAATTGAACTGTACAGTACATCCTTGCACATATTGAACATCACATTGTGAATAACTGAAATAAACAAGGTATACTACTAACAGCCAAATATAGCAATTGAAACTGGACATATGCTAACTATAAACAACCGAACAACCACAAACTGTTAAAAGAGGCATATGCTCGCTACAACAGGCTTAACAGCAACCAGATATAGCCATTCATAGTGGTATTGTTGAAATTGCATAGAAAGTAGCTTGTGCGTAACATCAAATTGTATAATTGAACATCACAATGTGAAAAAACAGGGGGCGTATTACCTGCACCAGGCTTAACAGGAAACAAATATGGTCGTTGAAGTTGTATTGATGAAATTGTACTGCACGGTCAATACTTGCACATATAGAGCATCACATTGTGAATAACTGTAATAAACAAGGCATACTACAAACAACCAAATATAGCAATTGAAACTGGACATATGCTCAGTACAAACAATCGAACAACCAAAAACCGTTAAACAAGGCATATGCTCACTACAACAGGTTTAACCGCAACCAAATATAGTCACTCATAGTGGTATTGTTGAAATTGCATAGAACTAAGCTTGTGCTTAAACATCAAATTGTATGATTGCACATCACATTTTGAGAAAACTGAAATAAAGATGGGGCGTGTTAACTACACCAGCTTCAATAGGAACCAATTTTGGCCGTTAAAACTGGTGTTGATAAAAGTGAACTCCACAATACATTCTTGCACATATAGAACATCACATTGTGAATAAGTGAAATAAACAAGGCATACTACAAACAACCAAATATAGCAATTGAAACACAGCATGGTTAAAACATAGCATGCAAAAGCTACGAGCACGATCATATGATGTTTCCCCCTTGGAATAGGCATGACAAACAAATCATGGGTTTCCTCACTTGTCACAGATGGGATCCTACCAATTGGAAGAGCACGGACTCTGGGTGCGCTCCCTGTTGTCGCAGATGGGCTCCTTCCCCTTGGAAGAGCACGGCTGCAGGGTCGCTCCATGAGTGGTACGGGCACACAAAACAGATGTTCATTTGATGGTTTTAGAGATGGCACATGCAAATTTCCTTGGAACGGCAAGGTAATACTGTATATAGGTAGATATGGTGGACACTCATGGAAGAAACTTGGCTTAAGGATTTTGGATGCACAAGCAGTATTCCCGCTTAGTACAGAAATTTTTGGCTAGCAAAGATTATAAACAAGCACCACATGTTGGAGGATCCATAATAATATATCTTCTATGCAAATATACCCAAACATAACTCATTATGTTGTCTTCCTTGTCCAACTTCAACTTATTTGATCAATTTTGAAAATAATTAATGGGTATTCACAGTCATAAAAGATGTCCAAGATAATATATTTGTATGTGAAATTTCTCTTCCTTATACTAATCTTTCATGAATTGCTTGTATGACCAATATTGTGATTGTCAAATTTCAATAGATGTTACATTCTAAACCCAATGTGAAACTATTACTAAGCATATGAGACATTTATAATTTCAGATTTATGATATTCAATTCATTCAACAATTCACTCTTAGGATATAAGTGAAGCACAAGAGTGAATGACAAACTACTCCAAAAGATATAAGTGAAGAACAAAGAGTAGCTAAGTAAATAGGTAGCTATGTAAAGTGTCGGTGTACTAAAGTTTGGGTCTTTTAGTACCCCATACTTGTGCACGGACGGTTGTAGCCATACCAGCGGCAAGGCCTGCCGGAGAACAGCTGGAAACATATACCAAGGATATCAAGAAGGCATTCAAGCCGATGATCAAAGACAGAAGACCGAAGGCTGGCTTCCCGGCAAGACCTTGCCGGGAAGGCTCGCGAAGGCCCGGCAAGGCTTTGCACCCGGCAAGATCTCGCACCCGGCAAGATCCCACCGAACAGCCACCGCTCCAGCGCAGCGACCAGTCCATCGTTTAGGGCTTGTCCTCCTGGTTGCGTGTCATGGCACTGACCGCGGATGGGGTTAAGCGGTGCTGATGGGACGGGCCCTTTTTCCGTCCCCAAGAAAGTTAGGGACACCTAAGTGAGGCATTTAATGCGTTTTGTCCTAAGTCGTCAGTAGTAATCATGTAACACTGTAGCAACTTTACACCTCTTTTACTCCTGTCTGCCACTGTTGGTGACCCCTTGGACGTATAAAAGGAGGCCCAAGGCGGAGCTATAGGGGAGAGAGGACCTTCTGGCCCATTCTGCATGTGTAGCCGCTTCTTGAACGTACTGTTCATCGCAAGCGCTCCGTGTACTTGAGCTTAAGAACATCCACAATAAACAACAGCAGGAGTAGGGTTTTACGCTTCTCAGCGGCCCGAACCTGGGTAAAGATCCTTGCGTTGATCGTTGGATCCGCTCTTTGTGTGAATCTTTTCCCCCGCCGAACCGTAAAGGGATCCTCTCGATCCCATAGGTGTCGTACGCCGACATCTTTGGCGCACCAGGTAGGGGAAAAAGGTTGCGCGAACCCGATCTAGCGGTCAGCGCGCCAGTTCTTGATCACTTTCATTGCCATGGCTCCCAAGAAGAAGGGTGCGACAGCGGTGGATCCATCCACATCCGGCCTACCCGTACCTACACAGACGGGCGACGGCGTGGGCGCTGGTGGAGGAGGTGGAGGTCTTGAGCCTCCACGACGTTCTGGCGACCAGAGCCAGGCGAGCGGCGTCGTTCGCAATGGCGCTGCCAGGTCTAAGGACGGAGCCATGCTGCCTACAGGTGGCACAGCGAACTCCAAGGACGGGACGGCGTCTTCCAAGACACCCACGCCGGTGCACGCGCCGCGGCCTTCTCAGGTTGCGCGCGACGGACAGCGCCGCGACGTTGGTGGTTCCAGGCGCTCCCATGGAAAAACCCCTGCGCATCACTCCCAAGATGCGCGGGGCCAAGATCCACGCCAACATGCCGGCGGAAGCAGGGCGCGATTGCAGGGCCGTGATGGAGCTCCTTCTAAATCAGTTAGGAGTCTGAGCACCTCACGTTCTTCGCATCTTTCGCCACCGCCTACACCGGCAGAAGCGTTGGCACGAGCTCAGCTGCTCCTAGACTTCCCTCCCGCTGCGGAGAAGCTAGATGAATGGAGATCTGCTATCCAAAGCCTCATCGGCTTGGCTAACGACGACAGGCCGCAGCAGGCGGAGCCTTCGCGGCGGCAGTCCACTGAGCCGGTGCGTGCTGGTGGCGAAAAGACTGGAGGCGGTACGACTACGATGCATTCCCCTCCGCTACGACAAGAGCGGTCGCTAACTCGGCGGATCGACGCCCGTGATGACGATTCCACGGCGTCGTCTGATCCGCGGGTTAGCCGCGATCAACGTCAAGTTCTTTTGGAACGGCACAAGGAGGACGCTCGAACTACCATCGAGCGGCGGCGGGAAGCGCGCCGTCAATCCGACAGGCGCGCGGGACCCACTGTCGACGAGCCTGCACCGGGGTATTCTGGTAACTTGCCTTACGAGGTGGGTTGTCCAGCTTTTACTCGTGAGCTGCGGCGAGTCCGGTGGCCCAACTCCCAAACTTTCAAGCCGGAGGTGCCGGAGAAATACGACGGCAAGACCCACCCGTCAGAGTTCTTGAGCGTCTACACCATTGCGGTGCAGGCTGCCGGAGCTCGCGACGACAAGATATTCGCCAACTACTTCCCGTTGGTGCTTAAGCCCAACGTCAGGTCGTGGTTGATGCATCTGCCGTAGAATTCCATTTCCTCCTGGGCAGGTCTGTGTCATGAGTTTGTTGGCGCCTTTACTGGAGGCCACCAGGCTCCTGGCCAGGAGAGTGATCTACGCCTCATCCCCCAGAAAGAAGGCGAAACCTTGCGCAAGTACATCCAGAGATTCAGCCGTATTCAGCACAACATCCCAGATGTTCATCCTGCCGCTGTCATCAGCGCGTTCCATCAGAATGTGCGCAACCGCAAGATGCGGGAAGAGCTGGCGATGAACAAAGTCAGGGATGTCGCCGAGCTCTATGCTCTGGCCGACAGATGTGCCCGAGCCGAGGAGGGAAGGAGATTCCCCGGCAAGGACGCTAGTGCAGAACTCGACTCTGAAGCCGAAGACGCCACCACCTCGGCGAAGAAAGGCCGACGGCGGAACAGGAAGCGCAAGGGCAAGGCCGTGCTTTCCGTCGAGGGGTCCGGCAACCCCGGCACCGCCAAGATGGTCAAGACTGATGGCCTCGGCAAGGAGGTTGCCGCATGTGCCGCATGTCAGGCCTTGGCGGCTGCCGACAAGCCGGAGGACTCTGACAAGCAGTACTGCAAGATCCATCGCACCAACAGTCACGACCTCCAAAACTGCTGGCAAGTTGAGCAGCTTGTCGAGAAGCAGAAAGCCGAGTATGAGAGGCGAGACAAGGAGAAGACCTAGGATGGCACTGAGGGATCTGGCAAGAAGCGCGGTGGTCGAGGAGGTCGCCGCGGTAAGGCCAAGCAACAGAAGGAGAGGCCCGCTCGAGGCCGTGATAAGGAGCAGGGGGGTGACGATGATGATGAAGACGGCGACGAGTCCAGCGAGCACGAGTTCCAGAAAGCCACAGAAGCCATGTGCGTTGACGGGGGCGCCTCGTTGCATTCCTCCCACCGCCGATTCAAACAGTAGGCGCGCGAGATCAATGCGGCAGAGCCGTCGGTCGATGCCCGGAAACCTTTGAAGTGGTCCCACACGCCTATCATCTTTGACGCCGAGGATCACCCTGATCGCACAACTGTGGTCGGGTGTTTGCCATTGTTGGTTTCACCAACGATCCGCAACCTCAAGGTGACAAAGATGTTAGTTGACGGTGGGGCCGGTTTGAATTTGATCTCGCCTGATGTGATCAAGAGATTGCAAATTCCCGACGAAGATCTCGAAGAAACGGGCACGTTTCAAGGGATCAATCCAGGAAGGAGCCAGCCGAAGGGCAAGATCACACTGCCGGTAACATTTGGTAGTGAGATGAACTACAGGACGGAGAAGATCGTCTTCGACGTCGCCAAGATTCCATTGCCGTATAATGGGATTTTTGGTCGCCCGGCGCTAGCCAAGTTCATGGCGGCATCACATTACGCCTATAATACACTAAAGATGCCCGGGCCGATGAGCGTCATCACTATCAACTCCGACAAGAAGGACGCACTTATCTGGACCAACCAACTCTACCGGGAGGCAGTCGCCAAGGCACTTGCTCCTGCCGCCGAAGCTCCCGGGGGGAAGAAGACCGGCAAGACCTCTAGCACACACTCCGGCAAGCGCACCTCCTCGGAGTGCTGCGCTCCCGTTGAGGATGTGCCGGAGAGCTCCACCGGCAAGAGCAAGAAATCCAAGGCAGCTCCACCAACGACCAAGAAGGTGCCCGCCAAGGAGGACGGTATGGGAGGAACTTTCACCATAAGTTCCACCCTCGATGACAAATAGGAAAGCGCGCTCATTGCCTTCCTGCGGGCGAATATCGATGTGTTTGCATGGCAACCGTCTGATATCCCCGGTGTTCCCAGGGAGGTAATCGAGCACCACCTTGCTGTCTGCCCTCACGCGCGGCCCGTCCAGCAGAAAGTTAGGAAGCAAGCTTTGGAGCGGCAAGAATTTATCGCTGAAGAAATCAGGAAGCTAGAAGCGGCAGGTTTAGTCAGAGGAGTACTCCATCCAACATGGTTGGCCAATCCAGTTGTAGTGCGCAAGGCGAATGGAAAATGGAGGCTATGTATTGACTATACAGATATCAATAAAGCCTGTCCAAAAGATCCTTTTCCCTTGCCGCGCATCGACCAGATTGTGGACTCCACTGCTGGCTGCGATTTGCTGTCGTTTCTTGACACTTATTCAGGGTATCACCAGATTTTCATGTCAAAGGAAGATGAAGAGAAAACCACATTTATCACCCCATGTGGCACGTATTGCTTCATACGCATGCCTTTCGGGTTGAAAAGTGCTGGTTCAACGTTTGCAAGAGCGGTCCAGATTGGTTTTGAGCCCTAGCTACATAGAAATATGGAAGCTTATATGGATGACATAGTGGTCAAAACTAAGGACAAGGCAACGCTCATACAAGATCTAGAAGAGACGTTTGCAAATCTGCGCAGGATCAATCTGAAGCTCAATCCTGAGAAGTGTGTGTTTGGCGTTCCATCCGGCAAGCTTCTCGGGTTCTTTGTATCTCAACGTGGAATTGAAGCTAATCCCGACAAGATCAAGGCAATTGAGCAGATTGAAGCACCAAGACGTGTCAAAGATGTGCGTCGACTTGCCGGCTGCGTGGCTGCTCTGAGCAGGTTCATCTCCAAATCCGCTGAGCACGCCCTGCCTTTCTTCAAAATCTTGAAGAAGGCGGTCCAATGAAATGGACTCCGGAAGCGGAGGCAGCGCTGCAGGACTTGAAGAGGTACCTCTCCTCTCCGCCAACACTAGTCGTGCCTAAACCGCAAGAACCATTGCTGCTATATTTAGCGGCAACGAATCAAGTGGTTAGTGCTGCGTTAGTGGCACAGAGAGAAGTAGACGAAGAAGCAGCAGCAGCGGCAAGCCCGTCAAGCGACAAGCTGGGATCCTCCCCGGCAGAGTCTGGTGCTGACAAGACAGGATCCGCGCAACCGAATGATGCAACGCAGAAAAAGAAGATGGTGCAGCGCCCAGTCTATTTTGTCAGCCCCCTATTGCAGGGGGCTAGGTCAAGATATTCTGGTGTGCAAAAGTTGCTCTTTGGCCTTCTTATGGCCTCAAGGAAGCTGCGCCATTATTTCCAGGCACATGAAATCACCGTCATCACTCGCTTCCCGTTGCAGCGGATTTTACGAAATCTAGATGCGACTGGCAGAATTGCAGAGTGGGCGTTGGAACCGTCGAGCTTTGATCTCAAATTTGAAAGCACTTCAACTATTCAGAGCAGAGCCTTGGCAGAGTTCATTGCAGAATGGACACCGACGCCAGACGAAGAAATTCAAGAGACAACCGTCCCCGGCAAGGAAACAGATCGAGTATAGATTATGTACTTTGATGGGGCTTTTTCGCTGCAAGGCGCCCGTGCTGGCGTGCTGCTTGTCGCACCCACCGGAGAGCACCTCAAGTATGTAATTCAGATGCACTTTCCCCGGGAGAGATCAACAAACAACACTACATAATATGAAGGGCTGCTTGCCGGTCTCAGGATCGCGGCAGACCTTGGGATCAAGAAGCTCATCGTCAGAGGTGACTCACAGCTTGTCGTCAGGCAAGTCAACAAAGATTATCAGAGCCCGTTGATGGAAGCATATGTAGATGAAGTGAGAAAGCTGGAAGAGCGTTTTGACGGGTTGCAAACAGAGCATGTTCCTCGTGCTGAGAACAACATTGCCGATGACCTGTCAAAGCGTGTTGCCCTCAAGTTACCTGTGGAACCAGGAACTTTTGTGCTCCGCTTAACTCAGCCATCCGTAACACCATTGACGAGGCAAGATAAAAGAAGGAAGTTGAGTTCCGGCCAGTACTTTCCGGCAGAGCTTCCAGAAGCCGCCGGCAAGGAAGTTGCCGGGAACAACACGGTTGCCGGTGAGCAGCAGCTTCGCGCAGAACCTCAGGTTCTTGCCGCAGAAGCAAGCGCTCCCGCGGCCGAAGATATGCCTTTGGTCCTTGTTGTCGAGCCGCAGGCTCCAACATGGGCACAGCACATCGTCCAGTTCCTTCAAACAGGAGAACTCCCTGAAGAACAGGAAGAAGCGGAGAAAGTAGCCCGTCAGTCCAGTATGTACTAGTTCGTCGACGACGTCCTATACAGAAAGAGACCGAACGGTGTGAAATTGAAGTGTATTCCTCGGGAGGATGGACTAGAGCTGTTGGCAGAGATACATGGAGGCATATGTGGTTCCCACATAGGCTCAAGAGCTCTTGTCGGCAAGGCATTCCGGCAAGGTTTCTTCTGGCCCACTGCTCTCCAGGATGCAACTGCACTAGTAACCAAGTGTGAAGCGTGCCAGTTCCATTCAAAGCAACTACATCAGCCAGCTCAAGCTCTTCAGACAATCCCTCTTTCCTGGCCATTTTCGGTCTGGGGGCTCGACATATTGGGCCCCTTTCCCCGCGCTGCCGGGGGCTTCGAGTACTTGTACGTTGCTATCGACAAGTTCACGAAGTGGCCGGAAGTGGAAGCAGTGAGAAAGGTGACAGCACAGTCAGCCGTCAAGTTCTTCAAGGGAATAGTGTGCCGTTTCGGTGTGCTAAACAGGATCATCACCGACAATGGCACGCAGTTCACGAGCCGCACCTTCATGCAGTACGTCCAAGACCTTGGCGGCAAAATCTGTTTTGCTTCTGTTGCTCACCCGAGAAGCAACGGCCAAGCGAAGAGGGCAAATGCTGAAGTGCTGCGAGGTCTCAGAACATGAACTTTCGACAAGCTGCGCAAGTGCGGAAGATGCTGGATTGATGAGCTGCCAGCGGTTCTTTGGTCAATCAGAACGACACCAAATCGAGCTACTGGCCAGACACCCTTCTCCCTGGTCTACGGGGCAAAGGCAGTTCTCCCCACAGAACTCATATACGGGTCACCTCGAGTGATCGCTTATGATGAGCTCGAGCAAGAGCAGCTGCGCCAAGATGATGCCACGCTCCTTGAGGAAGATCGTCTTTGGGCTGCTGTGCGAGCTGCATGCTACCAGCAAGCCTTGCGCCGCTATCATAGCCGCAAGGTTCATGCCCGAAGCCTTGAGGAAGGCAACCTTGTTTTTCGGCGCGTTTAGTCGGCCAAGAATTCCAACAAGTTGACGCCAAAGTGGGAAGGCCCTTATTGGGTAGTACGAGTCACCAGGCCCGGCGCAGTCCGCCTGGAGACCGAAGATGGCGTTCCAGTGAGCAATTCCTGGAATATCGAACACCTTCGTAAGTTCTACCCATAAGGCGCGGTTGCTGGGTCCCCCGGCAACCACCTTTTGTACAAGTCTTGCCGGCAAGGCATATGATCCTTTGTACAAAGCCAGGCGCATACCCTGTGCATAATTGAATAAAATTAAGCGTTTTACAATTCTTGTCGATTTTCATGGCATTTTATATGCATGCTTATCTGAGATATTGTAGTACACCTGCTTCCGGTAAGCACTAATGAACCGCCAAGGTTCCATATCTCTATTTTCTCTTCTTTCTTTTTCTCAAAGGACAGAAGGTTCCCTCGCGTGCAAGTTTGCCGGGGGGGGGGGGGGATGATGGTATGGATACCGACAGGCGACGTTCAAGTTAACATCTTGCAATAAGGAGTACAGCAACAAAAAGCTAAGTTGCAAAACTCTAAAGGAAATTTTTATTGTAAAGTTATTTTCCTTGAACGATTTCGGCTTTTGTATGGAAAACCTGCACGCGAAGGAACCTTGTCGTGATTGGTTGCGCCCTTACTTTGTTTCGAGTCCGCTCAACAGTTTAAGTGGCTGCACTAAAAACGTCAAGGTATCTTGTCGGCAGCGACACCTCCAGCAGGCTGCTAAGGATCCGTTTCTCAAAGCGCTCGCAGCAAGGGTGTGCGCGCCGGCAATTTCCCGATAAGCGTAGGGCATAAACCATACAGAAAGAAATCAGACAAGGGAAATAGCATACATTCATCCAAAATATAGCAAGTTATATTACATCGACGATCACCGCGATTCTAACTTAAGATAAAACTGTCTTTGGCATGGAATGGTGGCGACAAAATGGAGCGAAGCGGCTAGTCTCTGCGCTGACCTTCGACCCTCTTGACTTGGCTCACTCGGTCAACGATGGGCGCGACAAGCTCTTCGAGTGCCTGGAGGTCTACATCCTTCGGCAAGCTGGCAAGAACGTTGGTGAGGTTGATGCCAGGGTTCTTGTGCACCACTTTGACGAGCACCTTGCGGAGGACAGCCCGGCAGAGTTTGCGGAATTCGTTGGCGAGCTGGGTCTCTCGATTAGACTGGAGCAGTTTGAGGGCATCAACGACACCCTCGAAGAACATGGTCAGCTTGGCGCTCGAAGACACCCTCTCGTCCGAAGAGTAGCTGAAGTTATCCAAGCCCATGGTGGATAGTTCCGCGGCAAGCCTTTCCGCGACATCGACAAGGCGCTCAGTCCAGATCATCACGCCTCTCTCAAAGTCATTATAAGTGGCGGCAGCGCTGTTGAGCAGACTCTTCTCACTCTGGAGGTCTTTCATCAAAGCCCTCTCGCGAGCCTTGCCGTTCTCAAGGGACTCCTCCAGCGTCGTCAGCTTCAGTTTCAGATCAGCAATGGATTCATTGGATGAGGAGAGCTCCTTGGTCTTGTCGGACATGGCGGCTTGCATCTTCGCTAGGCTGAAGAGAGTCTTCTCTCTGTCGGCTTTGAGCGTTGAGATCTCCTTGCCGTGGACCTCAAGATCTGCTTCCAGCCTCTTCACTTGATCGCGCAGCTCATTCTTGGCGGCCTCTACAGCTTCGGTAGCATCGATGGCTTCCTTTAATTTGCCGGCGTGATCTACGGCCAGAGCTTCGAGCGTTTCCTTGTGTCTCTGCTCCAGCTCCTGGGTTCGCTGCGCGACAAGCTTCTCAATCTCTTCATCCTTGCTGCAGAGCTTGGCGGCAAGCGCCTCCTCGCGAGCCGCAAGGTCTTCTTCATAAGCATCAAGCCCGATGCGGCGTTCTGTTAGGCGAGCTTCCTCTGCAGCAGCCTGCTGCGCAGCCTCCTCCTGTGCCTTCTCAGCGTCGGCCTGCTTCAGGAGGAACTCGCTCCAGCTTTGATTCAGCTGCTCCCGGCCAGCCGTCAGTTCCTGGAAAGCTTCGGCGTACCAGACTTGTGTCTCTTCGACGTGCTTCTGGAAATCTGCCTTCGCTGCTTCAACAACTGCCGCCCTAGAGTCCAACTTCTCCTTTCGGGCGCGGTGAAGCGCCTAGAGCTTTTGAAAGTTGTCGTTCATGGCTTGGAGGAGCTGTTCTTCCCTGGACCTGTTGCTGCTAGCACGTGGCTCATCACCAATCTTGAGTCCAGCAGCGGCAATGATATCTTCATCAAAAATTTCTCCTTCGGTTGGCGCCCTAGTGCTTGCCGTTCCTGGTATGCTGACGAACAGGTTGTCGCCAACCTTAAGGTAACTGCTTGACGGGGGACGTCGGATGTTGATGGTTGATCCTCGACAACCACCTCGCCGGCGACTGGGGGCTCCATGACCGGTGTAGCGCTAGGCGCTCCTGTGGCAGGAATGCCGTCAGTGTGGTCGCTGGACTCCTTGCCGGCCCCCTCAGCAGATCCCTTGGCGGTTTCTTCCTGTGCGGCCTTGGCGGCCTCGGCAGCTGCGATCCTGTCGGCTTCGATGGCAGCGTCCTTGGCGGTCTCTTCGATGGCAATGTCAACATCCATTTGCTCCACCGAAGGGAGATCTGAAGACCAGGAAAGGAAACAAGATGAGATCAAGGTTGAAGTTCAAGAAGACAACAATAAAGAAAGAATGACAAGTGCATCAAGGCAAACAATTTACCTGTGTCTAGCTGTTGAGAGGTGGCTTCTCCTTTCCCGGCAACATTGGTTGCCGATGTAGGATTGCCAGTGCCCGTGCTTGCCGGCTCCTCTTCAACTCGAACGGGCTCGCCGGTGGAAGTTCTCGCCGAAGGTTCATCTCTGGGCAGCGTGGTCGATGGAGACGGCACGTCAGGGACGGTCTCCAATGGCTCTCCTTGTTGCCGTTCTTCTCCTACAAGCCCGGTGATGTCAGTAGTGAAGATATTCTCCCCAACGCTCGCAGCGGAAAATGAGTAGTGGACTCACGCTGGGGGCTGGGTTGGAGGCTGCGTTGAGGGCTGGGCTCCGGGTTGATGATGATGGGGTCTGGCGCACCTACGGTGCTTGCCGAAGGCTCGTCACCAGTTGAAGTCTTCGCCTTCTTCGCCATCCTTTGCGCCAACGTTTCTATATCTCTGCGGAGACAGGCCAAAGCAAAACAAATGAGTTAAGTGAAACCAGGAATTCAGAAGCTAAAAGATGCGGCAAGGACCCTTACTCTTCTCTTTCCGGACTAAAAGAGGAGATGTCGAAATCAACCTCCTCTACAATGTCCGTGCGAGGGGGAGGAGAAGGGGTCCTGGGACGCTTGGCTGCAGCAGAAGTAGTAGGCTGATGTGATCCTGCTGCTCCAGCCGTCGGTGCCGTCGTATGGGATGCCCCCGCCGCACCAGTTGTTGCCGCGGTCGAGCGTGTCGTACGTCGCGCGGGTTGCTGTCAGGCTTCTTGCCGCTGCGCAGCCTTGCCGGCCGCCCCCTTGCCAGAACCCTCACTACTCGAGGGAGGCTGACGTGTTGGGACGCCAGAGACGGCTTTTCAAAGAACATGTTTCTTCTTCTCCGGAACTAGGGGCTCCTCGTGCAGCTGCTCCTCGGCTGTGTCTTCGACAGAAGGGCCCCCGGCAACCATGCCACTCTGTTCCCCGGCAACTTCACCTTCCTCGGCAAGGGTCTCCTCTAACGTTATTTCTTCTTCACCGGTTTCCTCTTCCGCAAAGCCAAAGTTGCCGGCCTCCGCGGCTAGATTCGCCTCTTCCGCCCTGCTAGCGATGTAAGCCACTTCTTCATCAGTGGTGGGGCGGATGAAAGTTAGCTCTTCCCGGATGGTTTTCTCCGACAAGCTGTCAAAGAACTCCTGTGCGTGCTCTGAGGATGGCTCTTCCCAAGTTCCGTCAGGGCCGTGGGCATTACACACCGGCATCATGGCGATGATTGAGCCCAAAGCAGAGTTGTTGCACAAGGGAACTATGCCAGCCGACAACTTAAATTTCCCGTCAGGCCTGAACAGTTTGTGGCAGAGGGCTGTGTGCTGCAAGACCGTCAAGTTGTTGTTCAGACCAGGGTGTAGCCTCATGATATCTGCTGCATTCTTGAAGTCCCAGGCTGGTCTCCCTTTATTCTGCAGAGGGGCGATGCGGCGGCGGAGGAAATCAGCGCCGACCATTTCTATTGTGAGCCCGGCAACCTTGAGACGGTGGATCCTGGTAACTGCGATTGTGAGCTTCTCATCCTGAGGATCGAGGCCACTCCAGTCCTTGCCGCGAACCACTTTCGTTTGCCGGGGTGTACAGAACGGCTGAGGATCTTTCTCCTTAATCCAGCACCACTGGTCCCGCCATTCATCCCACTTCTTGCGGTAGAGACCATCTGGATATATATCCTTATTCCATGCCCTTGGAATCCAAGTGATAGAACTAGAAAGGGCGTCTCCCGTCTCGATACGAGGAACAAAGTAATGGCGGAAGAGGGCTGTGCAGGGTGCTACTCCGGCGAAATTTTCACAAAGATGAGCAAAGACTGACATGCATGTCACGGCATTCGGTGTGTAATCCAAGAGACGGAAGCCGTATGTGTACATGATGTCGATGAAGAAATCGGAAAACGGAGGGCAGAGCCCGCAATAAAAGTAAGCGGCGAAGAAAGGGAATTTATCTGGGCCGCCCTCGACGGAAGCTGGAAGCACGCGAGTTCTAGGGTGAGCCTTCGTCTCCTTCCCCCACATACACATGTACCGCTCAACCAGGGTGCGCATGTCGAGCGTCGGGGCGAAGACGGCGTGCTCCTTCCGCATCTCCACCAGATCGATCTTCTCTGCCTCTGCGTCCGAATCGATGGCTTTCACCGCTTTGCCCTTGCTTGGTTTGGGCGGCATGGCGACTGTGGAAGCGGAGGCCGAGGATGATGAGGGCGTGGGGGTGGCGGATGGATGGGAGATGCTCTGTTTCAGGCTCGAGGAAGAAGGCGACGGCGGTTTCCAGATTGGAAGAGACGAGAGGTAAATGATTAGCGTCTCTGCGGATTCCTTTTTGTAGGGAAGGCGCGAGGCTGGCTCTTTACTGACCGATGTGAAAGCATTTTTTACAAGCGCACTACTGCGGCCGTTTCACGCACGTATCCCACGTCCCGCATTTAATGCACGTCGTGGGGGAGCACAGTAAATGAGGTGATTATTACAGTTAACTCCTGCCACGCATGCCCGTGCACTGTTTGGGCCTAGCTCAACAACGCCTCACACCCGTGTATGACCTAGGCCCGGGGGCTCCTGTCGGTGTACTAAACTTTGGGTCTTTTAGTACCCCATACTTGTGCACGGACGGTTGTAGCCATACCAGCGGCAAGGCCTGCCGGAGAACAGCTGGAAACATATACCAAGGATATCAAGAAGGCATTCAAGCCGATGATCAAAGACAGAAGACCGAAGGCTGGCTTCCCGGCAAGACCTTGCCGGGAAGGCTCGCGAAGGCCCGGCAAGGCTTCGCACCCGGCAAGATCTCGCACCCGGCAAGATCCCACCGAACAGCCACCGCTCCAGCGTAGCGACCAGTCCGTCGTTTAGGGCTTGTCCTCCTGGTTGCATGTCATGGCACTGACCGCGGATGGGGTTAAGCGGTGCTGATGGGACGGGCCCTTTTTCCGTCCCCAAGAAAGTTAGGGACACCTAAGTGAGGCATTTAATGCGTTTTGTCCTAAGTCGTCAGTAGTAATCATGTAACACTGTAGCAACTTTACACCTCTTGTACTCCTGTCTGCCACTGTTGGTGACCCCTTGGACGTATAAAAGGAGGCCCAAGGCGGAGCTACAGGGGAGAGAGGACCTTCTGGCCCATTCTGCATGCGTAGCTGCTTCTTGAACATACTGTTCATCGCAAGCGCTCCGTGTACTTGAGCTTAAGAACATCCACAATAAACAACAACAGGAGTAGGGTTTTACGCTTCTCAGCGGCCTGAACCTGGGTAAAGATCTTTGCGTTGATCGTTGGATCCGCTCTTTGTGTGAATCTTTTCCCCCGCCGAACCGTAAAGGGATCCTCTCGATCCCATAGGTGTCGTACGCCGACATAAAGACTCTCTCCAAATCAAAATTTCAGATCCAAGGATTATATCAAACATCAAACAAAACAAAAAATAAAAGGACACTCCAAGAATAGCACATATCATGTGAACAAATAAAAACTTAGGCTCAACCAAAACTAACCGACAGTTGATGATGAGGAGAGGTGGGATGCCTACCGGGGCATCCCCAAGCTTAGATTCTTGAGACTTCTTGGAATATTAACCTGGGGATCCTTGGGCAACCCGAAGCTAGAGCTCTTGTGTGTCCTTAATTCCTCTCATATCATGGCTTCCCCTATGTCTTAAAAACTTCATCCACACAAAACTTAACAAGAATTCGTGAGATAATTTAGTATAAATAAATTCAAAACCTTATCATTCTCTACTGTAGCAAATTACTAAAATTATAATTAAACATTGCATACTAAATGTCTCTGCATATTTAATACTCCTATCCACTAATAGAAACATTAAACAAGCAAACATATGCGAACAATGCAAGTATAACAGCAATCTGTCTAAACAGAACAGTCTGTAAAGGTTGAATAAAAAATTATACTTCTTTAACTGCAAAAATTCTGAAAAATTACCACGTGACAGAGAAATAATGCATGCTTACTGTGTAAAAATTTCAAGATTTTATCATCTTCTGACTATTCAGGAATATTTAGGACATAACAGGAAACTTTCTATTTTCAAACAGCAACTCATAAACTTGCAAAGTGAGCATGGTAAAGGCTATACTTGACAATTTTATTGAAATACAAAGCATGATTATGAATAAAATCAAGAAAATCCCTATAAAATTAAATGATACTACAAGCAAAACAAATATTATGTGACGAATAAAAATATAGCTCCAAGTGAGGTATACCGATAATGTTGAAGATGAAAGAGGGGATGCTTTCCGGGGCATCCCCAAGCTTAGACTCTTGAGTATTCCTTGAATATTACCTTGGGGTGCCTCGGGCATCCCCAAGCTTAGGTTCTTGGCACTCCTTATGCTCCTCACATCGATATCTCACCCAAAACTAGAAAACTTCAATCACATAAAACTTAGCGGAACTTTGTGAGATAGGTTAGTATAATAAAGAGCAAATCATTCACTTTGGTACTGTCAAGACAAGATTCGTAATTGTTCCCAAATAATTTCTACTTTATTCTATCATCTCCACAATTTATATCACCTAATATAAGCCATGGAAACAATAAACAAGCAAACTATGCAATCAAAATAGAATCTGTCAAAAACAGAACAACACGTAATGATCTAATTTTTGGTCATAATTCTGTAACTCCAAAAATTCTGAAAAAATTAGGACAAAGTAAAACATTTGCATACTGTGTAAAAATTTCAGGATTTTATCACGTTCCAGTACAGAATGGTAATTCAACTACTGGGCGCAAAAGTTTCTTTTTTTGCATAGAATCAAATCAACAAGTATCCACACTATCCCAAAGGCTTTACTTGGCACATTATTGAAATACAAGATACAAAACATGATTACTACAGTAGCTTAATCATGTGAACACACAAAAACAGTAGGTATAAATATGTTGGTATCTACGGTAGGGTGCGTCGACTGCAAATTAAAATTTCCTACCCGCAAAACATCCAGGAACATGCTACCAGAGATGGATCACAGATCATTACCACTAGATGTGCAGTGCCATGCAGCAGAAGTAGAGTTGGGGCAGAGCGTCTCCGGAGTCGTCTCCTCCTCGTCGATCTCCTACATAGCCGATAGGATCCCACGAACTGGTTCGCCGGAGCGGCGCAAGTGCACCGCCTCAAACGGTATCCGTGCGTGTAGGAGGAACGTCGTCACTAAAAAAAGACACATCCGTGACATTATGGCCCAAACAAAAACTTTTTCTGTCATGGTTGTGACACTTCTATGACAATAATTGTGACAAAAACACGTATCATCATAGATGTGGTGGGCTCCTACTTCTATGACAAAAAATTATGACAGAAAATGGGCTTTTCATCCTGGGCGGGCCGGGGACACACCCGCATGACATTCTTTGGGCCGTCCATGACGTAAAAAATCATGGTAGAAGTGAGGCCGAGGAAATTTTTGGGGAGTTCCCAGTTACAGTGGGTGGTCGGGGCCAAGCGATGCAGTGTGGTTTGTGCTTTTCTCTCGTACGCGTGTGTGTGCGAGGCATTCGCTAACTGAACCCGAGCGAGGCATTCGCTTACTGAACCTGAGCGATCGACCGATCCCTTGCGCTACTACACGTACTGAACCCGAGGGATCGATCCCACTGCGTACTGAAGCCGAGCGATCCCTTCGCTGCTAACTGAACCCGAGCGATCCCTTCGCTGCTAACTGAACCTAATCGATCCTTCTCGCTGCTTACTGAAGCCGATCGAGCCCCCGTGCGAGACGTAGCCAGCCGGTGTTGGGTTGCCTCTCGATGAATACTGCCCGTTGCTGCCGCGCGCGCGATACACGTAGACACGAGTCGAGACACATCGATCGAGCCGGTTGGTTGGCTGTGGATGAACAGTTCCCATTGCTGCCGCCTACTCGTACGCCCCACCCCAGCCGGTGGGTTGGCTATGGATGAACAGTACCCTGGCCGTGTGAAGGTGGTTGGCGCCTGATGAATAGGACCCCGAGGAGGCTGCCGCCTGCTCGTATGCCCCATCCCAGCCGGTGGGTTGGCTATGGATGAACAGTACCCTGGCCGTGTGAAAGTGGTTGGCGCTGGATGAACAGGACCCCGAGGAGGCTGCCACTCACCCCAGCCGGTTGGGGGTGGATGAACAGGACCCCAGTGGAGGCTGGATGAACAGTAGCCGGTGGAGGCTGGAGGAAGTCGACGGTGGATGAACAGTAGCTGGTGGAGGCTGGAGGGAGGTCGATCGTGGATGAACAATAGCCCGTGGAGTCCCGTTTTGCGGTACGCCACACCCCTCTTGATGACCAGGACCCCCGTTTCGACCGTAGGCGGTTGGGGAGAAGTCCGTTTCCTCCGTTTTGTGGTACGCCAGAGCCCTCCCGATCAACAGGATCCCGTTTTGACCGTAGGCGCTCGAACAAAAGTCCGTTTTTTCCGTTTTGCGGTACGCCAGAGCCCTCCCGATCAATAGGACCGTGTTTCGACCGTAGATGCTAGAACAGAAGTCCGTTTCCTCCGTTTTGTGATATGCCAGACCCCCAGCCGATGAACAGGACCACGTTTCGACCGTAGGCGGTCGAACAGAAGGGCGTTTCCTCTGTTTTGTGGTACGCCAGACTCCGAGTCGATGAACAGGACCCCGTTTCGGCTGTTCCGTCCAAGCCGGTTGGCTCCCGATGAACGGTACACGTTCCGACCCAGTCGCTTGGCTCTTGATGAACACGGCTCTGTTTCCTCCGTTCTGACCCAGCCGGTTGGCTGGCGATGAACAGGAGGCCGTTGCTGCCGTCCGTTGCCTCTCTCCATGTACACGAGCCCTGGCCGTATGTATGCGCGAGTACGCGTTCGAGACCCCGCCCGTATATGTACGTACGTGGTACTATTTTTTGTGATGTGTCTGTACGTACGTACGTGCACACGATTTAGACGGGGCTTCCTGAACTGCTACATCGGGGGCTCTACTATGACACGTGCCGCTCCTTACACGACCACGGTTCATGGTTGCAGAGAGATCGATCGACCAGTATGTACGTACATGTTCGCGACCAGACAGACAACGCTACGTATGCTTCGACCAGGTGGGTCCCAGCTGTCAGGGAGGATAAGGAGGCACTTCCTTGTGTACGAAGATATAGCTGGTAGGTCCCAGCTGTCAGGGGGAGGAATCATTTTTTTGCGCGTAATAAGGAGGCACTTCCTTGCGTGCGAAGACGTAGCTGGTGGGTCCCAGCTGTCAGGAGGAGGAAACATTTTTTTCCGCGTACTAAGGAGGCACTTCCTTGCGTGCGACCATGGACCTCGTGGGTCCTAGCTGTCAGCCTCTCCACGTACAGTCCTCTTCCGATGGCTGTCGTTCGTTGACCGCATTGACGACGCCGTACCGAGTGCAGCAAGGCGGTGGATGACGGCGAGGCCTAGGAAGGGAACGACCTGGAGCCGGGGAAGATAAGGCAGTGGTTGCCCATGCGGAGGGAAGTACGAGGGTTTACTTGTTCGGCTGCGGTGTGAGGCTGCCGTCGGTGGAGAATAACAAGAGGTGTGGGTGAGTAGAGGGATGGCCTGGCCAGCAGTGGGAGTAGGGTGGGCGGTGAGGCCTGTGCGGCAGCACAGCCGGCCACGGGAGGCAGGAACAGGCTGTCCCGCCGGCACTGGTTTGGGCGGCTGGAGCAAGAAGATCAGAGATTGAAGAAGCAGCACGGCCGTTGGATTAACATCCAACGGTCACTGCTGCTAGAATCGTTTATTGACTAAGTTGACAAAGACGTGCGTACGCATCAACTTGAGGCCCACATGTCAGCCTACAAATCAGGTGGGTCCTAGCTAGCAGGGGGAGGAATCATTTTTCTTGCGCGTAATAAGGAGGCACTTCCTTGCATGCGACCATGGACCTTGTGGGTCCCAGCTGTCAGCCTCTCCACGTACAGTCCTCTTCCGACGGCTGCCGTTCGTTGACTGCGTTGACGACGCCGTGCCGAGAGCACCAAGGCGGTGGACAATGGCGAGGCCTAGTAAGGGAACGACCTGAAGACGAGGAAGACTTGGCAGTGGTTGCGCACGCGGAGGGGAGTACGATGGTTTACTGGTTCGGCTACGGTGTGAGGCTGCCGTCACCGAAGAATAACAGGAGGTGTGGTTGAGTAGAGGGATGGCCTGGCCAGCGATGGGAGTAGGGTGGGGCAGTGAGGCCTACGCGGCAGCACAACCGGCCATGGGAGGTGGGAGCAGGCGGTCCCGCCGACGCTGGTTTGGGTGGCTGGAGCAAGAATATCAGAGATTGAAGAAGTAGCACGGCCGTTGGATTACCATCCAACGGTCACTGCTGCTAGAATCGTTTGTTGACTAAGTTGACAAAGCCCTGCGCCCGCGTCAACTTAGTAGGTCCAAGTCAGCCTCCGAATCTGTGGCAAACATCATACATCACATTTTCTATTATTTTAATTAATTACAACCCATTTGCTCATTCTTAAGGAATTTTTTTGCAGCACATATTCTTTTTGTTAGCATTACAACCAATATTCTGGCCACGGTTAAAAATTTCAATGAAATTTTGCATATTTTGGTGGGCTCCAAACTGTTTTTAATCCCAATGTTTCGAGGCTGATTCAGACTAATTTGAAAAATAAAATTATATTAATTTATAATCCAATAATATTTTCACCGCAGAAAAATGCAATGAAATTTAAAATTTCAAAATCCGGATGAAACAAAATTTTAAACTAATTACCGGTTTGCTGTGTTTTTAAAAATTATAGCCCAATTCTTATTGCTTATAGGCCATTTCCTTTTTTTAGGGAAATAGGCCATTTTGTGGGCAAGCCGAATGTCTCCCTCCTCGTCTTGAAAGATTTGAAACTCAGCAGGGCTGAGAAAAGCAAGTAGGCCCCGGTTGGGTACTGTGCAAAAAAAAACTTGGCTAGCCATTTAAAGAAAGAAAAAAAAGTGGGCTGGTCATGTGGTAAACATAAAATAAAAGACTGTTCATTGAAATTTTCAAACTATTTTTAATCCCAAAATTTCGAGCCCGATAAAAACAAATTATAAAATATATTTAAATTATGTTAAAATCCAATGAAATATGAAATATGAAAAAATAAAATAAAATTCGTAATTTGAAACTAATTGCCCATTTGATGTTTTTTTTATATATTTACACCCCATTTCATATTACTCACAAAATTTACAGCCTTTTTTAATGGCCAGGCCGAATGTATCCCTCGTCGTCTTGAAAATTTGCAGCCCAGCAGGGCGGGGAAAAGGAAATCGGCCTGTGTAGGGTATTGTGCAAAAAAAAGGTGCGCTAGTCATTTTCACAGGAAAAAAAAAACAGTTGGGCTTGTCATGTTGTAAATAAAGCCTAGGCTAGACGGGCCACAGACGCCGCACAGCCCAGTTGATACCCTGCTCCATCTCAACAACAACAACAAAAACTGCTCGAGCTACTGGGTCCCAGGTGTCAGCCGCTCCTTGTGCAATTCTTTCGTTTATTGACTATACATTGACAATGTCGTAGGTCCCGGATGTCAGCAAACCATTAGGAGGAAGCATGTTTTTCATGTAATGAGGAGGAACTTGCTTGCGTACGGCTATGGACCTGGGGGTCCCTACTATCATCCTCTTCATGTACAGTCCTCACCGATTCCTGTCGTTTGTTGACAGTCGCTCGTTGTGCAATTCTCTTGTTTATTGACTACGTTGACAATGGGGTGGGACCAAGATGTCGGGAAACCATTAGGAGGAATCATTTTTTGGCTTGTAATAAGGAGGCACTTGCTTGCGTACTGCGATGACCCTGGTGGGTCCCTACTGTCATCCTCTCCACGTACAATCATCTCCTGATTCCTCTCGGTTGTTGACCATGTTGACAACGCCAGAAGGCGGTGCCGTGGCAAGGGAACCAAAGCGGAGGATGACGGCAAGTCCTCGGACGGGAACGAAAAGGAGCCGTGGAAGTTGTGGCAGTGTGGTCGAAAGCGGAGGGGAGTACGAGGGTTGGTGTGGGGTGGGGATGCCATCGCCGGAAAATAACAGGAGGTGGGGGTGGGTGGGTGGGGGGTGTAGAGGGATGGCCTGGCACCGGTTAGGGTATGGTGGGACAGCAATGCGTGCGCGGCTGCGCAGCAAGCCGCGTAAGGCGGGAGCAAGCGATCTCGCCCGCATTGGTTTGGTTTGGGCGGCTGGAGCCTGGAGGAAGAAGACAAGAGATTGAAAAAGCACGGCAGATGTTGGATTGACATCCAACGGCTTAGGCTGCCACAATCGTTTGTTGACTAAGTTGACAAAGCCTTGTGTACACGTCAACCTAGTAGGCCCACGAGTCAGCCTCTTAATCTGTGGCGGACAAATACAGCCATTTAAAAAAATAACAGCCCATTCCAAACGTTCAATCGGAAAGTTCAACATGCAGAGCAAAGTAACATGTCTGATTCAGAGATAGAGTACTGAACTTCCACGTTGACAACCATCATAGCCAACTTAACTATCTACTCCCACTAATACTCGAGTTTAGAACAAGTAACATACTCTTAGCTAACTAGACGATGCCGGCCGCCATCTGTGGCACACGCTAAACGCCGGCACCGACGTCGTCCTCTCACCTCGAACTTGGCAGAGGTGCGATAGGGCGCGTTGCTCGCGCCCGTTGGCCCTTTCCATGCCGGCGTGGTCCACCGAAGCTTCGGCTTCTAAGCGGGAAACCCACTTGATGAGTTGGTAGTAAAATTCAGCGTTGCGCACGCATGCGTGCCCGACAGCCTCTCGGGCTATTCGCCGGGCACCGGCCTCCACGTAGTCGGCCCAGTTGCGGGCGCTCTGCTCGCGACGCAGAGCAGCGGTGCGCTCCTCCGCCTCCATGCTATGCTAGCGGTGCAAATCGGCGGTACGCTGCTCCTCCGCCATGCGGTCGTGCTCCAAGGCATCCTCATACTCCGCATTGCCATCTAAAGACCGCCAGAATGCCTCCTCCCTCCGTCTGCCTTCCTGTTAAAAATCAAGCACTAACTCTGGCGGTGAGCGCCTCTGGCGGCGCCTATTGCTGCCGCGCGGGGGCATGACGGACGTGGCGAGAATGAGGGCAAGTGGCGAGCGATGTTGGGCAGGTGGGGTCTTGTGAGGATAGGGTGCGTTGGGTGAAGGTGCCACCGGAGCACGCCGGGAACCAGTAATTATAGGTGGACGGTAGGTCGCGGGAAACGCGACGGTCATCGGAATTCAATGCATAAGCAGGCATGGCTTAGCGCGCCAGCTTATTGTGGAAAACTGGAAAAACAGAAATTATGACTGTATCGTACTCCCGTCCTGTCCCGTCAGTGCTGGGTCGCACATCGGCATGACAGTCAAACGAGTGCACTCGATTCATCCAGATGAGGTACATGCGTGATCCGCTGGTTATTCGTGTAGGATCGAGTCGGTCGGATAGTGTACGTGTTGGATCGCAATAGCTGATGAACGTTCGCTGGGAGAGAAGGCATTTGCGAACGTTTTTGCTAGCAGTTTCTTCAGATTCGCATGGCATTTTCTTCAGAACAGCATGTCTGTTTCTTCAGAGGAAGGCATTTTTATTCTGAAAACTGCCACCCTTTATCTTGCGTCGCAACTAAAACTACCAGGAGTGTATTAGTAGGCTAGCTAGTGATCGATCAGTAACTTGTAAACACTGAGTGAAGAGAAATAAGGAACATGTTGGACCATTTGGTTCGAGAGGAATGCTAGGGTGTTCTGGCACAAGTCTACTCTTCCGTCCATCCTGTTGTTCAACATCCAGTCTGAGGCAAAACTTTGGGTCACCGCGGGCGCAAAACATTTGGGTCACATCATGCCGGGAGAGTAGTGTCTTTGTAATTTATGTCTCGCTTTTCTTTGTAAAAGCAACTATGAACTCCTTCTTAATTAATGAATGAGGCAAATCTTTTGCCTCCGTTTCGAAAAAAAAGAAAACACTGAGCGAAGAGAAAAAAGGAACTACTGTGCACAGTAGTAAGAGCCGATCCGCTCTAAATGTTCACACCAGACTCACAAGCCTGGCTTAGTAATATGTTCACATTAATAGCCCAAATTCACAACCAACTAGTAGGATTCCCATACATAAGATCAACATGTTTATGCATGTAAATGATTCACAGATCATACACAATATATCTGTTCTTGCTACTAACATGGATGCTTCTCAGGGCCAACATTCAGTACAGAGTGAATGACAAATTTGTTTGTAAAGTCTACATTTCCTCTTGCAAACGTAAGTGGTTTCACCAACAGATGGAACCATGAGAATCAACCACACATGATGGAGGAACATCCACTGAAATATGTTATGGTCATCTGTCGATCACACGATGAGACTATTTTCGGAATTCAACTTTAAGTTTAGCAAGATGATGCCCAATGGATAATTAGACCAGAGCAATGAAGCACCTAGTGTTGGCCAATAAATAGTACAATACTACTTTTGTGCAGTCCATGCTGTGACTATCCAATCCTTCTTGTCTATTTTCAAATGGCACTACATGCAGTGACTATCCTATTCTTTTGTGCAGTTCCACAAAAATTGAGGTCCCTGTGTTTGTTTGCCAAATAGCAACGAGCAGACATCTGTTTGCACAAATATCAACCAGCTAGTTAACATATACCCCACCTTGTATTTTCGGTTTAACCACGTCTCTGCTAGTCGTTTCCGCCTAGCATCTGTCATGTTTTGCACTGGACAATTTGATACTGAATTGATTTGCTGGTAAAGAGCAGAAATATAGCGCCTATTCTTCATCAGACCAAGGATATCCATGTTTGCAGGGATGGAAGAGGTGAAATCGATACAACCGAAAGTGAGCATCCAATCATTGATTCATGTCCTGCACCACCAATGGAGCTCCACCCTAGCAATAAATTTACATGCAAACCACTAATATTACTATCTAATGACAGTACAAAAATAGAAGCAAGATAGTAGCAAGAGAGCAGCAAACCATGTACCTTGGTAATGAACAACTCATAGTGCCACCGATTGGATATAACTGTTTGCAGAAAATAATGGCCATAATGTTGAACCATCTGGACTTTTTGTGCAGTTCCACTAAAATCGAGCATCCCTGTTTGCACAGATATTGAAAGTGTGATTAAAAGTGGCACTAGTTGAAGCATAGATTGACAAATTTAAGCATTCCAAATTTCTTAATGGGAAAAGGTAGCAAGACAGTTTCTAACCACCTGTTCAAAGGAATAAAGAAGGCAACAACGACGGATGTCATGAAGGCATACATAGTATCTTGTGAAAGATTGAACCATTGCAGACCTTTCCTCTTCTTTTATGAATTTTTTGTGCAGTTCAACTAAAATAAAATGCCATCATCACCTTGACATTTTGGTGAAACTGTACAAAAAAATTGACTTACCATTACATCATGATGTTAGATATGTAATCAACATGCAATACAAACAAAAATGCAGACCTCCTCCGATAATATAATGAACATTAATTTTAACAAAGGTGTGACTAGCTTTGCCGACATAATTTGAAGAATTCTACACTCTCTGTTCCTTAATATAAGACATTTTCGCAATTCAATTTAATGTACCAAAATGTCTTGTATTTTGAAAGAGAGGTAGTAGTTTCCCTCCCTTTCTTTCCTTTTTCAATTTATCTGTGGCATTAGACTGACTGCGGCATTACTTAAATGTGGCATCACTTTAGCAGTAGCATAATTTTACCAGTGGCGTTACACTAACAGAAAAAAGTGGCAATAATAGCATGGTGTTGGCTGTGTGCATCCTAGCTGTGCAAAGGCCGGGTGTGTGCTCACTGTGTTATGTATCTTCTTGATGCTCCGTTTTGAGCCAATAAAATCCACCCTTTGTCAAAAAAGTACAATGTACCTCCACGGACACACAGAGTGGTGAAGCATGGATGGTTGCCCAGAGCAACAAATATCCAAGCAGCATATCTGGATTACGTCCCATTTTTGTTCTCTTTAGCCACCTTTTACCTATGTGAGGACAACAAACCTATCGACCTGGTAATTCTCTATTGCATTGTCCTGCCTTTCTTTCCTTTTTCAACCAAGAGACAAGAGACTAGTTCCTCAGCTACTACTGTTTTTCCCCTTTTCAACCAAGATGCAGGTTCGATACCAAGTCTCTTCTATAGTGCTACTTTCCCCCCTTTCTTTCCTTATTCAACCCAGACATGGATTAGTCTGCATGAAGTAGGGTTTCCTTTAATAGTGCAAATTAAGGTTTTCGTCTGCATGACCAGCAGAGGCTAGTAACTTGGGGAGATGGGGCAGTGTAAAAACAAGCGCATGTAGTGACGTGGGCAGATGGGGCAATAGCACAAGGGTATGGTTCGAAAAGAGGTAGCACACCAGAGGGTCGGTGGGAAGCAGCTTCTCTCGTCGTCCTCCTCCTCCGCCGACACTACATCAATGAGCTTGGGGACGGAGGCCATCCTGCGCCAGTGCTAGGTCTGAGAAGACGGCCTTGTCGTCAGTGCACGTCCACCTCTTCCCTGGCGGATGGGATCAGGCCGGATCTGTGGCCACCGGTGGAGAGGGAGAGAGAGTGGCCACCACCGTCTTTTTTAGATCTGGAGAGGGTGATAGTGTGAGAAGCAAGTGGGCAGCCCTAGTAAGCAAGCGCTGAAGCTCCAGCCTATATACTACTATATTATACTTGGTAGAGTACCTCCATCAAGGTTTTCTAAGTCCCACGAGCTGGAGCAACATGACCAATAAAAGGGGCAAATAAAGGTCTTCGATCTCTCTCCCATGCATGCACTTTTTCTCTCTCCTGCGTGCACCCAATGGATAGCTTGCATGTAATGTCTGGCCTAATAAATTGGGACGACGTGTAGTAATGCTTCAAAATTGAACGGCACGCCATTAAAAAAAATTAAGCCGAGAAATAACGCGGTCCGATCGCATTTTGCACGAGAAATGACAACCCATGTTTCATGGACGTGTTGTCCCGTTCCAACGTGTTAGTGAGAAGACGGCGAGTCCTTTTGTATAATTACCGAACGGGCGTCTATGTACGGCCGGGTCGCCTCTTCCTATACCGTGGCAACCATCCGCTCCCCACTCGCCTCTTCCTGTACCGTGGCAACCGTCCACTGCCTCTTCCCCTTTCCCTCTCGATTTGGGAGCTAGAACTGCTGTCGCACAGTCTTCCTCCCTCCATTTGCCTTGACCCTTCCTTCTGCCATTGTTCGTCTTCTCGATGGAGGGAAGTAGCAGGACCCGACCCCGTTATTCTTGCCCCAATCTGACAGATGACGCAGTGGAGGAAATCATTGATCGGTGCGACGTCATCACCGCGGCTGGCATGGCAGGTTCGTTCAAGAACATTCTTGACTCAACAAATAAGATCAGTACAAACAACCCAAGGGTTCAAGAGCGGTTTGATCTCCCCTATCTTCTTTGCTATGACCCTGTTCTCTGGTCCGGAGATGACGAAAGGCTCGCCTTGTGCAAGTTGATGCCACTTGATAATGATCCGTGTGATGTTAAGATGCCATCGCTTCAGCATAAGGATTGGGCAGGCGCAAATGGAGATTGGGTTGTTTATATTGGGGACAACTGCGAGTGGGAGCTTGTGAATGTGTACACTCGTCACCGGATTCCAATTCCAAAAATCTCAGACTACCCTGAGGTTGAGCACACCGATACTCTACATACATTCAAATACGATCATGGTGACTGTCGTCTACAGAAGATAGCAATTTGTCGAGTTCCCACACGCTCTTGGAGTTATAGGAACTATTGTGTTGTCGCTGTCTTCGACAAGCTTGTTACCGTCTTTACTCCTGGAGGGATTGGATGGACATTGCTTAAAAAACAGTTTCTGTACACAAGTGAGTACTGTGATGCAATTCAATACGAGCGTCTTGTGTTTGCTGTCACCACTTGTGACACTGTTTTTGCATGGGATCGTTTTTGCTTCGGTACATTTGTCTTCCACCTTAATTAGAATTGTTTCATTCACCATGCATGCGAGTTATCCCTTTATTAATTTACATTCAAAAAATTTCAAGGTCCTGTCAACATTCCGCCACCGATACTTGGAAACTTTTATAACCAAGGGGGAGATGATGATGGTGATGATGATGATGACGATGGTGATGATCACGAGCATGAAGACGAGCAATACCTACCTACTAAATGGTACCTAGCTACTTATTTCGATGGATCACCTCTTCTTGTCTGTATACAGGGCATTGCTAATGTTACAGCGGAAGCAGGTAGTAGTATTGTCTCGCATGGTCGTACTCTACGGACCTATGCCAACTTCCGTTGTAGGCTATTCGGGATGGATACTAGTGTGCTAGCGCCATGAGCTTCTCCCTGGTTCAATATTGACAGTCTTGGAGAACACTCGCTTTTCCTTGGACTAAACTATCCAATGATGGTGAAAGGCGATCCAGCGCCTGTTGGCACAACCTTGCCATTTATGAGAAGCAACTCTATCTATACCACCGACATTGCTGTTGTTGCTCACTACTCTAATGCAAGTATTGCTCCTGATATTGGCCGCTTCAGCCCGGATGGTGAGTCTTGCATTGGTCTCAAGATTGACAATACCACCGGGCCCTGGTCAGAGACTCGCTTCTGGTTCAAAGCAAGCGTTTCCAATGCCGAGGATTGGTTGACGTGAAGGCCGTTTTCATTTCTTGTACATGTTGTGTGCGAAAAACTTTAGTATTTACAATGTTTCCTCATTGTCGTTGTGCGTTGTAGACTTGTTGTATGTAGTGTGAACGGTATATTTGCATATGCATGTGATAAACTTACTTAATTTATGAATGGATTTTGAGTCATTTCTCAAAGTGTGTGCTGCGATGCGGCAAAATAATTTTCACTGATAGTATGTGGGACCGAATGTGAGCAAACCGATGATGGGCACACTCCGCGCGTTTGCTGGCTGGCTGATTAAGAGAGGGAGAGGAGGGCCAAGCACGGACTCCAGGAAATTTGCCGACAGTGTGAGGTGGGCCATATGTTAATAAAGTAGTACTAGTACTAGTGGTACCGAACTCCTGGAGAAATAATGTGTTTTTCTTTTTGCAAGTTGGAGAAATAATGTGTTCACTCTACATAACCAGGACCTCGATATAGTGGGGTGGCATGGGCCAAAACAAGCATTCACGTCTAGGAGTACGGCACACGCCACCACCAAGAGTCCCATCTGACACCTAATTTCTTGGATTCCGTGCTACACCTAGCTCTTCTCTCTCCTCGTTTCTCTAACTCAACAATCGC
Source organism: Elymus sibiricus (assembly GCA_039707655.1). Lineage (NCBI taxonomy): Eukaryota > Viridiplantae > Streptophyta > Magnoliopsida > Poales > Poaceae > Elymus > Elymus sibiricus. The sequence goes on from CM077670.1 coordinate 136,790,005, forward strand.
GCGGTGATAACCCACAAGTATAGGGGATCGCAACAGTTTTCGAGGGTAGAGTATTCAACCCAAATTTATTGATTCGGCACAAGGGGAGCCAAAGAATATTTGCAAGTATTAGCAGTTGAGTTGTCAATTCAACCACACCTGGAGACTAAATATCAGTAGAAAAGTGATCAGTAGCACAGTAGTATGGTAGTTTGATAGCAGTGTCAATAATAGTAACAGTAACAGTAACGGTAGCAGCAATAGTAGTAGCAATTGTAACAGTAGTAGCAACAGTAGTAACTTAGCAAGAACAATATGTGAAAAGCTCGTAGGCATTGGATCGGTGATTATGTTGGATAACATTCATCATGTAACGGTCATAACCTAGGGCGACACAGAACAAGCTCCAATTCATCAATGTAATGTAGGCATGTATTCCGTATATAGTCATACGTGCTTGCGATAAGAACTTGCATGACATCTTTTGTCCTACCCTCCCGTGGCAGCGGGGTCCATAAGGAAACTAAGGGATATTAAGGCCTCCTTTTAATAGAGAACCAGAACAAAGCATTAACACATAGTGAATACATGAACTCCTCAAACAACGGCAATCACCGGAAAGAATCCTAATTATTGTCACCTTGGGGTATGCGGATCATAACACGTAGCAGGTGCGTATAACTTGCAAGATCGGACCAAGAACACAAATATATTCATGAAAACATAAAGGGTTCAGATCTGAAATCATGGCACTCGGGCCCTAGTGACAAGCATTAAGCATAGCAAAGTCATAGCAACATCAATCTCAGAACATATTGGATACTAGGGATCAAGCCCTAACAAAACTAACTCGATTACATGATAAATCTCATCCAACTCATCACCGTCCAGCAAGCCTATGAAGGAATTACTCACTCCCGGCGGTGAGCATCATGAAATTGGTGATGAAGGATGGTTGATGATGATGATGCCGGAAGACCCCCCTCTCCGGAGCCCTGAACGGACTCCAGATCTGGCCTCCCGATGAAGAACAAGAGGTGGCAGCGGCTCCGTATCGTGAAACGCAATAAAACTTCCTCTCTTATTTTTTCTATGGAATTTTGAATTTATAGGCCTGAGATTAGGGTTAGCAGAGCCACATGGGCCCCACAAGCCACCAGGGCGCGCCAGGGGGGTGGCGCGCCCTGGTGCCTCGTGGGCAGCCAGTGGCCCCCCTCCAGTAGGTCTTGGCTGCAGTATTTTTTTATATATTCCAAGAACTATTATTTTTGCACAAAAAACAACACCATGGTAGTTTTACTGAAAACAACGTCAGTCCGGGTTAGTTTCATTCAAATCATGCAAATTAGAGTCCAAAACAAGAGCAAAAGTGTTTGGAAAAGTAGATACGACGGAGACATATCAACTCCCCCAAGCTTAACTCATTGCTTGTCCTCAAGCAATTCAGTTGGCAAACTGAAAGTGATAAAGAAAAGCTTTTACGAACTCTTTTGTTCTTGTATCTATATATATGCTTAAATAGCACCCCAAGTTTTCAGCAAAGATTATAACTAACCATGCAAATGATAACTCTTAGAAATTATATTCACTCATATCAATGGCATAATCAACTAGCGAGCAATAATAAGATATCTCAAATGCCAACACTTTGTCAAAATGATCATGATATAATATGACAGCATGGTATCTCGCTAGCCCTTTCTGAGACCGCAAAACATAAATGCAGAGCACCTCCAAAGTTCAAGTAGCGACTAAACATTGTAATTCATGGTAGAAGAGATCCAGTCATGATGCACACAACATTAACTATACACAATGCATGAGAATGATAATAGTGCTCTCAGGTCTGGTGCTTGTTTGAGAAGGTGATGACTGAACAATAAAAGTAAAATAACATAAAAGTAAATAGATAGGCCCTTCGCAGAGGGAAGCATGGATTTGCAGAGGTGCTAGAGCTCAAAGCTTAAATCAGAGATAAGTGAAATTTTGGGAGGTATGCCTTTCCTGTCAACGTCACGACCAAGAGTTTTCAATATCTTCCATGCTAAACACATTAGCGGCGGTTCCCAAGCGGTAAAGTAAAGTTTACTCCACCTCCACCAACAAACACAAGCCATGGCTAGCCGAATCCTCGGGTGCCCTCCATATCAACAACTTTCCGGGGGAGTTTGTTTTATTATTTTGCAATTTTAATAATGGGACTGGGCATCCCGATTACCAGCCCCTCTCGTGCAAGGACAAGTGAATAAACACTCATCATGAGAATAACCCGCTTAGCATGGAAGATACTGACCGCCCCCTGTCGCTCCATCATTTGAATATTTAGAGGTGGCACATGCAAATTTACTTAGAACGGCAGAGTAATACCGCATATAGGTAGATATAGTGGACTCATCTAGAATAACTTTGGTTTAAGGGTTTTGATGCACAAGCAGTATTCCCGCTTAGTACAGGCGAAGGCTAGCAAATAGTTTGAGAAGCGACCAGCTAGAGAGCGAAAACGGTCATAATCATGCATTATGAATAATAAACATTGAATACTAGCATGAGTAGGATATAAGCACCATGAACATAAATATTGTGGAGGCTATGTTGGTTTTGAATCAACTACATGCGTGAACATGTGCCAAGTCAAGCCACTCGAAACATTCAGAGGAGGATACCATATCATCATACTACATCATGAACATTTTAATGCATGTTGACACCCAAGATAAATCATTATCCACTCCTAGCTACTTAAGCATGGCATGAGCAACTATAATCTCTAATTGTCATCATAAACACGTTTAATCATAATATACTGAATCATGGATACTGAGTTAAACATATTTACAAAAACAAAGAACAAGTTGAGTTCATACCCGCTTTTGCTTGCCACAGTCACTTCATCAAATCATCGTCATTATTGCCTTTCACTTGCACGACTGAATGATATGAAAATAAAAATAGTGCAAGTGTGCCATGGACTAAGCTGGAATCTGCTAGCATTTTATTCAAAGGAGAAGACAAGGTAATTTGGGCTCTTTGTTAGATCAACAATAATGCATACGAGAGCCACTCAACATTTTCATCGTGGTCTTCTCCTTACAATGACTCAACAAAAGAAAAGAATTTTAGAGAAACACACTGAAATATTTTTGGAGTTTTTAGTTTTTGAAGAAAGCAAATAAACAAGAAAAATGAAAAACACGAAAAGAAAACTATTTACACGGGAGAACTCCCAACAAGCAAAAGAAGAAACGGGAAATATTTTTGGGTTTTCTTTTAATACTACTACTAATTAAGCTAGAAAGAAAAACCAAAACGAAGCGAGAAATGTTTTTGGATTTTCTCAAAGTTTTTCAAACACACAAGAAGAAAGCGAGAAAATAAAACTAACATGGATTATACAATGAAAAAGTATGAACATCGACAACTGGAATGAAATGTGTGGACATGAATGTAATGTCGGTGAGAGATACGTACTCCCCCAAGCTTAGGCTTTTGGCCTAGCTTGGTCTACCGCCATCCGGTCCCATGTGAAAGTCCTGAGGTGGCGGCACCCGAGCGTCCCAATCATGGTCCTCCTCCTCTGCCACTGCCAAGGCATTCCGGTAAGCAACGATGTCCGGTGGCATCATGGTATATCCATTCCTAGCATGAGAATCAAACAAAGCAGGTGCAGGCAAAAGAATAATATCACGAGTATCCTCACTAAAAACCAAGTTATAACGAATGTGGTGAGGAGGCTCAGGAACATCAAGAAAGTGGTGGTCCGTCATAGACTGGTGATCTAAATAAACTCTAGGCAACAAGTAATCATGAGGGTGAATGTTAACATTAAAACATCTCGCTAGGCGAGTAGCATAAATACCACCATGAATTTTACCCTTAGTTCTATTAGTGTGTAGGCGGCATGCGATGATAGCTCCCAAGTTATAAGTCTTGTCATTATAAAGTGCACGGCGTAAAATGGCAAAGTCAGGTGCACATAGCGCACCACCTTGATCTCTAGCAATGAAGCATTTCCCTATGAATAAAGCAAAGTAATGAATAGAGGGAAACTACAAGCTAGTGGCTCGGGCTCTCGACATGCCCCTTGTCTCCCCCACAGTTAAAGTGTGGAGGAAGCCCTCAAACTCCTCCGGTAGAGGCTCTCCAATTTCCCCATCAAAGGGGATCAAACAAATCTCACAAAACTCAGCCAGAGGTATCTGATGATGTTCAACATATAAATCAAAGAGCACCTCAGGGGGTTCGAGCCTACTCAAAAAATGAAAGTTTTGCACAAAGGAATTCGTAAGGATGTGGTGCTGGTCATACTCATCTGCGAGGAAGTCGGTCAATCCGGCATTAGCAACAAATTGCGCGAACTCTTGGTGGAATCCGGCTTCGTTCATGGAGGCATTGTGCGGCCATTCGCACGGCCGGACCTCCGTCCTACACAGAATGTAGAGGTCGTTGTCCGAGGAGTCCCCAAGGACTCCCTTAGCGGTCCGCTTCGAAGAACTCCTCTGGAAGATATTCATTTTCCTAAGAGCAAATTTCTGAAATTTTTTGGGCCACAAAATGATATCAATAAAACTTCACAAAATTGATAGCAACTACTCATATGGATGTCTAGAAGCTATATCAAGCATTCAAACTACTTGGAACTCAAAGAATTCAACTTGCAAGCTCATTTTCAGTAGTACCAAGAGTAGCTAATTATGCAAAATATAATCCACTAGAGCAAAAACTAATTGGAGCAATGGAGGAGTCACATACCAAGGAGCAATCTCTCAAAACAGTATCGGAAACGGAGCTCCGAGCAAATAGATCGAAAATTTCAGGTTTGTGAGCAAGAACACGAGAGAGAGAGCTACCAGGAATTTTTGCTAGAGGTAAGAGACGAAGTGGGCTGAAGGAATAAGTGAGGGGGTCCCTGTGGGGCCCACAAGCCACCAGGGCGCGCCAGGGGGGGTGGCGCGCCCTGGTGCCTCGTGGGCACCTGGGGCATCCCCCTGGTATGATTTTAGTTCCAAAAATTCTTAAATATTATATAAAAATTCATATCAAAATTTTATTGCATTCTAAGCACTTTTATTTTTGGACATTTTTTTATTGCACGGATAATTCAGAAATCAGGGTAATCATGACATTTTATTGCATTTAACTAAAAATAACAGAGAACAAAAAGTGGGTACAGAAGGTTGTGCTTACTAAATTCATCGACCACATGCCTCTAAAAAGGAATCCATTAATAAGGTTGATCAAGTCTTATTAACAAACCATTTCCGAGTGACATGAAACCGAAGAATTTTGTATAACACTAAGTTACCTCAACGGGGATATGCATCTCCCCAATAATAAGAGCTTCATATTTCTTTTTAACAGTAGGAAGAGGGAGTTGAAAACTTCCAATAGTAATTGTCGGAGTCTTCTCAATAATATGAATACCATTTACTTGAAATTGTTTCTTCGAAAAGTGCACCGTATGTTCATTACCATTGATATGAAATGTGACCTTGCTTTTGTTGCAATCAATAACAGCCCCTGCAGTATTCAAAAAGGGTCTACCAAGGATAATCGACATGTTGTCGTCCTCGGGCATATTGAGTATAACAAAGTCTGTTAGAATAGTAACATTTGCAACTACAACGGGCACATCCTCACAAACACCAATAGGTATGGCAGTTGATTAGTCAGCCATTTGCAATGATATTTCAGCGGGAGTGAGTTTATTCAAATCAAGTCTTTTATATAAAGAGAAAGGCATAACACTAAGACCGGCTCCTAAATCACACAAAGCAGTTTTGACATAGTTTCTTTTAATGGAGCATGGTGATACGTCTCCAACGTATCTATAATTTTTTAATGTTCCATGCTATTATATTATCAATCTTGGATGTTTTTATAATCATTTATAGCAATTATATATCATTTTTGGAGACTAACCTATTAACTTAGTGCCCAGTGCCAGTTGCTGTTTTCTGCCCTGTTTTTGTTTCACAGAAAATATATACCAAACGAAGTCCAAATGCCACAAAACTTTTTGGAGATTTTTTTCTGGACAAGATAAACACTAGAAGCTTCGGGAGAGGGCCAGAATACCCAGGAGGTGGCCACGAGCCACTAGGGCACGCCTGGGGGGCAGGCGCGCCCTGGTGCCTCGTGGGCCCCCCTTTGCTCCGTTTGACCTAATTCCACCACTATAAATTCAGGAAAAATCAAAAAACCTCAGGGGAGTCCACGAAATACTTTTTCCGCCACTGCAAGTTTCTGTTCAAGAGAGATCCCATCTGGAGGCCTTCTCCGGTACTCCGTCGGAGGGGGAATCGATCACGGAGGGGTTCTACATCAACCTTGCTGCCCTTCCGATGATGCGTGAGTAGTATACCACAGACCTTCAAGTCCATAGGCAGTAGCTAGATGGCTTCTTCTCTCTTTTTGATCTTCAATACAATGTTCTCCTCGATGTTCTTGGAGTTCTATCCAATGTAATCACTTTTTGCGGTGTGTTTGTTGGGATCCGATGAATTGAGAGTTTATGATCAGATTATCCATGAATATATTTGAGTCTTTGCTGCACTCTTTTATGCATGATTATTATAGCTTCGTATTTCTTCTCCGATCTATTGATTTGGTTTGGCCAACTAGATTGATTTATCTTGCCATGAGAAGAGGTGCTTTGTAATGGGTTCGATCTTACGGTGCTCAATCCTAGTGACAGAAAGGGACATGACACGTATGTATCGTTGCTATTAAGGGTAAAAATATGGGGTTTATTCACACATGAGTTTATCTTGTCTACATCATGTGATCGTTCTTAAGGCGTTACTCCGTTCTTTATGGACTTAATACACTAGATGCATGCTGGATAGCGGTCGATGTGTGGAGTAATAGTAGTAGATGCAGGCAGGAGTCGGTCTACTTGTCTCGGACGTGATGCCTATATACATGATCATTGCCTTGGATATCGTCATGATTATTTGCTTTTCTATCAATTGCCCAACAGTAATTTGTCTACCCACCGTATGCTATTTTCTTGAGAGAAGCCTCTAGTGAAAAAACTATGCCCCCCGGGTATATCTAAGTCATATTACTAAAACCCTAAAAATATTGCTGCCATTTTCTTTTTTCTATTTTATTTTGTATTTTTGTTTCAATCTATCTATCTATCAAATACAATTTAATCTTGCAATTGACCGCCGAGAGATTGACAACCTCTCGTTTGCGTTGGGTGCAAGGATTTGTTGTTTTTGTGCAGGTGCTGCTAACGAGGTGTTGCGTGATTCTCCTACTGGTTCGATAACCTTGGTTTCATAACAGAGGGAAATACTTATCTCTACTGTGCTGCATCATCCCTTCCTCTTTGGGGAAATACCAACGCAAGCTACAAGTAGCAGGAAGAATTTCTGGCGCCGTTGCTGGGGAGACATCATCAACATCTATCAAGTAACTTTGCATAAACTCTCATCTCCTTGCATTTATTTTATTTTCCATTTGCCTCTCATTTTCATCTCCCCCACTTCTAAAATGTTTTTACAAAAATACAAAAATATCTTCCATTTGCCTTTTTGCTTGTTTGCTATCTTTGCTTGTGTTGCCATGTGCCTTCTATTTGCTTGCATCTTTGCTTGCTAAAAATCTATTGATATGGATCCTCATCCACTTGCTAATCTTTTCAAAAGACCCAATTATGATGAACCAATTGCCAGTGAGTTGAGTGCACTTGATTTCCTCTATGAAGTTTTGCTTGAAAATCATGAATCTGAAAATTGTGATGAAGTGCTGAAAGAAGAAATTTATAAAGTGATTCATGATAGCTCCTTGATTGAAAAGCATGATTGCAATAATGTTACTATAAATTCTATTAATGTCAATTGTGTTAATAATATGCAAAACTACAAGCTTGGGGATGATGATTTTGATATGTCCACTACTTATTGCAATGATCATGATTGGGGTGATAATGCTTCTTATGATTTATTTAAGCCTCATGACAAATATGTTATTGATAATAAAATTTGTAATACTATTAAAAGTGGGTTTGGAAGAGCGTCAACTTTAAGTAAAAAGAATCCCACATATTCGGAGAGTGTTCAATCTTATGAAATTTTTGATGAGAGTGGGTTTGGAGAGGTCATAACTTTAGTTAATGCTAATCCCACTATTTCAGAGGATTATAAAAAATTTATGCATGTGGATCATAAAGAGAGTATTGATTATGATAGATTTATTTTTGAATTTGAGTATGATCCTACATGTAATTATTATGAGAGAGGAAAATATGGTTGTAGAAATTTTCATGTTACTAAATTGCCTCTCGCTATGTTGAAATCATCAATGTTTTATTCTTCTCCCTTGCATATGCTAGATATTTCTTGTCTTGATAATTCATTTTCTTATAAAATGCCTATGCATAGGAAGTATGTTAGACTTAAATGTGTTTTTCATACACTTCATGATGCTCTCTTTGTGTTTCTATTATTATCTTTCATGTGAGCATCATTGAAATTTCAAAGCCTATCTTAATGGCTATAAAGAAAGAGCTTCTTGGGAGGCAACCCAATGAATAAAATATTTTTTTTTTCTGGTATTGTGTGTTTTCACATTTATGCTACTGGTATGAATGTGTTTTTGTGTTTTTAATTAGTGTTTGTGCCAAGTAAAGCCTTTGGGATGATTTGGAAGATAATATAATTGATGCTGTTTGGAAAACAGAAAGTTTTGCGTCCAGTGCCCGAATTTTGTTTCTGTACTGGAGCGTCAGAAAATCTGAAATTTTTACACAGTATTGGTATATGAATTTTCCACGTTGTCCTAATTTTTCAGAATTTTTGGAGTTACAGAAGTATGGATTTTAAATAGATTGCTACAGACTGTTCTGTTTTTGACAGATTCTGTTTTTAATGCACTACTTGCTTGTTTTGATGAATCTATGGATTGTATCGGGGGGTATTAGCCATGGTGAAGTTAGATTACAGTAGGTATAATGCAAAAATAAAATATGAATGGGTTTGCAACAGTACTTAAAGTAGTGATTTATTTTGTTATACTAACGGATCTCACGAGGTTTTGTTGAGTTTTGCGTGATTGAAGTTTTCAAGTTTTGGGTGAGATCACGATGGATGAAGGAATAAGGAGTAGCAAAAGCCTAAGCTTGGGGATGCGCGAGGCACCCCAAGGTAATATTCTAGGAAGACTCAAGCATCTTAGCTTGGGGATGCCCCGGAAGGCATCCCCTCTTTGTTCTACCAACCATCGGTAATTTTACTTGGAGCTATATTTTTATTCGTCACATGATATGTGTTTTGCTTGGAGCGTCTTGTATTATATGAGTCTTTGCTTTGTTTGCTTTTTAGTTTGTCACAATCATCTTTGCTGAACACACCTATCTTGAGAGAGCCACACGTTTATCATCATTTGTTACAATACTCTATGTGCTTCACTTAAATTTTTTCAGCTAGGCAGTTGCTCTAGTGCTTCACTTAAATCCTTTTGAGCACGGTGGTAGCTATATTTTGAAGAAATAAACTCTCTTGCTTCACTTATATTATTTTGAGAGTTGTTTGAAATTTTGAAGAAATAAACTCTCTTGCTTCACTTATATTATTTTGAGAGTTGATTAAAATTTTGAAGAAATGAATTCTCATGCTTCACTTATATTATTTTGAGAATTGATAAGATTTAAATTTTGAAGAAATATTTACACTCTCATGCTTCACTTAACTCTTTTTGAGAGTTGATAATAGTAACGGTAATTTGCACAAGATATGAATTTGGTCCCAAAGTGATGAATATTCAAGAGGGATATAAATAAAAACTTTCATATAGATCATTGGATATGATGAGTGTGATTCCTTGCAATAGTTTTGCGATATGGAAATGATAATATGTGAGTCATGTTAGTGAGTAATTGTGATTTAGTAAGAATATTAGTGTTAAGGTTTGTGATTCCCTATGCATGCACATTAAGTCAATAGTTATGCAATGAAATTATATCCTACTTATGATGCATTATTCGGTGTTAGTTATGTTCAATGCATGTTTATGACCGTTTTCGTTTTTTGCTTGGTTGCTTCTCAATCTTTTGCTAGCCTTCATTTGTACTAAGCGGAAATATTGCTTGTGCATCCAAAATCCTTAAACCCAAGTTGTGCCAAATGAGTTCACTATATCTACCTATATGTGGTATTTCAATGCCGTTCCTAGTAAATTCGCGTGTGCCAACTGTAATTTTCAAAATAATTTTTCCGTTTTGTGTGCCCGTACCACTCATGAAGCGGCAGGGGGTGGCCATTATTTTCCATGCTAGGTGTGTTATTCTCATGATGAGTGTTTATTCACTTGTCATTGCACGAGAGAATGGTTGGTAATAGGGATGCACAGTCCCACAATGAAATCAAAAATTAATAACAACAAAATTCCTTGGAAAGTATTGGTTTGGAGGGCACCCGTGGATACGGCTAGCCATGGATTGTGAAAGAATGGTGGAAAGGAAATAAACTTTACTTTCTGTTTGGAAACCGCCTATGATGTGTCTAGCATGGAAAATAATGGGAATTCTCGGTCGTTTTCGTTGACAGGAAAAGCATGACTCTCAAAATATTTTTATCTCTCTAATTTAAGCTTTGAGCTCTGGCACATTTGACAAATCTCTGCTTCCCTCTGCGAAGGGCCTATCAATTTACTTTTATGCAATTTTTATTTTTCTTGAGTCTCCATCTTCTCTTATAAAGCACCAACTAGAGAGCACTATTGTCATACTTGTGTATTGGATGTAGCTAATATTTGAGTGTGTTTCATGAATGGATCAATGATTGAGCATAATGGGCTAGGGATAACTTTCTTTAGCATTGATATTTTGAAAGACATGGTTGCTTGTTAGCATGCTTGAGTTTTTATATCTTCATGTCAAATTATAGACTATTGCTTTGAATCATTCAAGTCCAATGTCCATGCTACAAAAGAAAAGAATATGTGATGCATATGTTAGGCAGCATTCCACATCAAAAATTCTGTTTTTATCATTTACCTACTCGAGGACCAGCAGGAATTAAGCTTGGGGATGCTGATACATCTCCAACGTATCTATAATTTTGATTGTTCCATGCTGTTATATTATCAATCTTGGATGTTTTTATAATCATTTACAGCAATTATATATCATTTTTGGAGACTAACCTATTAACTTAGTGCCCAGTGGCAGTTGCTGTTTTCTGCCCTGTTTTTGTTTTACAGAAAATCAATACCAAATGAAGTCCAAATGCCATGAAACTTTTTGGAGATTTTTTTCTAGACATGATAAACACTATAAACTTTGGGAGAGGGCCAAAAGACCTAGGAGGTGGCCACGAGCCACCAGGGCGCGCCGAGGGGGGCAGGCGGGCCCTGGTGCCTCGTGGGCCCCCCTTTGCTCCGTTTGACCTAATTCCACCACTATAAATTCAGGAAAAATCAGAAACCCTCAGGGGAGTTCACGAAATACTTTTTCCGCCGCCGCAAGTTTCTGTTCCAGAGAGATCCCATCTGGAGGCCTTCTCCGGTACTCCGCCTGAGGGGGAATCTATCACGGAGGGGTTCTACATCAACCTTGCTGCCCTTCCGATGATGCGTGAGTAGTTTACCACAAACCTTCGGGTCCATAGGCAGTAGCTAGATGGCTTCTATCGGGACCATGGAACCCGGGGTATCCAGGCCCGTCTGCCTTTGGCCCAGGGCGCGACGCCTGAGTGTGCCCGGCGGGCCGTCGCCACCAAGTGTCTCGCCATGCCCCCTCATGGGGCCCTAGCCTCCTGAGGCCCCCTCCTCAGGGAGTAGCAGGCAATGCTCAGCACCACCACAAACGGCCTCGCGAGGTCCCCTCACGAGGCGGCTTCCCAAGTCCCCTCACGAGGCGGCTTCCCGAGTGGCCTCACGAGGCGGTTTCCCGAGGTGGCCTTCCGAGGCCCCCTCCCGCAGGCGCTCGAGGAGAAGACCGTTCGGCGTGTCGCGCGGACTGGAGCCCATCACGTGGGTGACGTGCGCGGCGACGAGCAGCAGTAGAGGCCGCGCCAGCAGGCGCGGATGCAGATGGTTTCCTCTTTTGTGCTAAGGAAGCAGGGCCAGCTATCTACTCCCCAAAGCAACCCCAAAGGTTGCCCGATCGGCGAAGAAAGACCAAGGCGGCGGGCGCGCAGGGCGGAGGTCATCACCGAGCCCACTGACGCATCATGGATCATGCTTTGGCAGGCGAAGACCACCTTTAGTCAGGATAGCCTGAGCGCCTGTCCCCTTTCAAAACCGCCAAGTGTGGCAACCCTTCCCGCCTAAGTTTTGAGGGGGAAGAGGACCAAGGCGGCATAAAAGGGGGAGTGCAGCCACCGTAGAGAGGGGGGGGGATCCATCATCTTCAACCTTGTACGCAAGAACTCTCTCATCCACGATAATCTCAACCACAAAGCAGGAGTAGGGTCTTACACCGCAAGGTGGCCCGAGCCTGGGTAAACCGCTGTGCCTTTGCCCGTCCTACGCTAGCGCGCTCTCGCCGTAGTCTCGCCGTAGCACTGCCCTGGTAGGGGAAGAAGTAGTAGAACGAGCTCACCCCAGTGTTTGAACCTTTGGGTCCCCGGAGCCCCACTTCCGACATTTGGCGCGCCAGGTAGGGGTGCGCTACTGTTCCTCTGCTCGACCTTCAGCTCCACCAGTCCCATGGCGGATGCACGTCGCGAGCGCGCTGAGCGTAGGGCTGGCCGCGTGGCCCAGACGGAGCCGGTGGCCCGCGGCAATCGCCGCAGCCCCGACGGCGAGGCTGCCGCCGCCACTGACCCCGCTGCCCGCGAGCAGCAGGCCTCCTCCCTGCACCCCTCCGTGCGGGCGGACGGCCACACCGCCACGGCCTCCTCCCTCGCCAACCGTGGGCCGCCGAACCGGCAGGCCGCGCTGCTCATGGCGCGCGAGCTACTCCGCTACCGTCCTGATGACGCCGGCTACGATGCCTGGCTTGGTCGCATCACCGAGCTCGTCAACGTCGCCGGGGACGCTCCGGCACCTTCTCACTCGCTCCGCCCTCCGCCGTCTCGTGCTGGGGACCTGGCGTACGGCGCCCCCCGCCGCCTCCTCTGCGTGACGAGCACGCCGGGCCCCAGCGCAGCGCGCGGGCTCGTGAGCCGTCCCGCGGCGCGTCTTCTCCGGACCACTACGAGCCCAGCTGCCAGATCATCCGCCGCGCGCCCCCCGACGCGCGAGTGCTCCTCGAGCGCCAGGACCAGGCCGTTCAGGACGTTGCAGTGGCCGGGCGTCAAAACCGCGCCGCCCTCGCTGCCGGCGTCCCCTCGAGCGGCGTGGGCTGCCGTGCCTTCACCCGCGAGCTGCGTCGCGTGGTCTGGCCCGCGAAGTTCAAGCCTGAGCTGCCTCCGCGCTACGATGGCACCCCCAACCCCATGGAGTTCCTCCAGCTCTACGCGCTGAGCGTCGAGGCGGCGAACGGCGACGACAAGGTCATGGGAAACTGGTTCCCCATGGCCCTCAAGGACAACCCGCGCTCCTGGCTCATGAACCTCCCCGAGGCTTCCATCTCGTCGTGGGCCGAGCTCTGCAGCCAGTTCATCACCAACTTCAAGGGCACACAGGACCGCTCCCTCACCATCAACGACCTGTGGCGCGTTCGACAGCGCCCAGACGAGACCCTCCGTAAGTACATCCAGCGCTTCAGCCAGGTGCGCAACAAGATCCCGCGCGCTTCCGACGCGGCCGTCATCTCCGCGTTCTCCACCGGCGTCACGGACATCAAGATGCGCGAGAAGCTCGCCATCAACGGTGAGCTCGACTCCGTGCTCGAGCTGCTCGACCTCGCCGACAAGTGCGCCAAGGCTGAAGAAGGCCGCCTCTTCGTCCACAATGACCCCGACGCGGCGCTCGACGGCACCAAGGCCAAGAGCAAGGACATCAAGCGCAAAGGCCCTGCCGTGCTTGCGGCGGAGACCGAGCAGAAGCGCGGCCGCGACCTCGACGAACCCAGGAAGGACAACCGGACACTCCGCGCCTTTCACAATGTCCGCTCCCACAACACTGAAGACTGTCATGAGCTCAAGCTGCTCCGCGACGAGCGCCAGAGCCGCCAAGACGACCGCAACGGCCGTGGCACCGGCCGCGGAGGTGGCCGCAGTGGCAACCGCTGGGACTGCCGCAACAATAACAGCAACTACCGCCAGGGCTGGCGCGATCAGCCTCGTGAGGCCGACTGGCGCGACCAGCCTCGTGAGGCGAATCCTCAGGCTAGTGCCGCTCTCCCGCCACTGCCTCCGCCTCCTCGGAGGAACGACGTCAACCGGCCCGACGAGGGCGCTAGGGGCTACCAGGAGCCTCGCACGGTCGCCTGCATCCTTGGCGGGTCCCAAGCCCCCGCGTCCGTCCGCCACTTCAAGCAACTATCTCGCGAGGTGTACGCCGCCCTCCCGAGGCCCGAGGTCACGCGGCCACTCAAGTGGTCGCAGTACGCCATCACCTTCAACTCCAAGGACCACCCCAAGTCCATGGCCTCCACATGCACGCTCCCCATGCTGTGCACTCCCACCATCAGCAACGTCGCGGTCACCAAGACCCTCATCGACGGGGGTGCTGGCCTCAACGTGCTCTCCATCGAAACCTTCAAGACGCTCCAGGTGCCCTACGACCAGCTGATGCCGACCAGGCCTTTCTCCGGAGTGACCGATGGCTCCACCACTCCGCTGGGGCAGGTGCGTCTCCCCGTCACCTTTGGCACCCGCAAGAACTACCACACCGAGCTCATCGACTTCGACGTGGCGCACATCGGCCTGCCCTATAATGCCATCTTGGGCTACCCAGCTCTCACCAAGTTCATGGCGGCCACTCATCACGCCTACAACGTCCTCAAGATGCCCGGCTGCAGCGGCATCATCACCGTCGCCTGCGATGAAAAGGACATGGCCAGCACCCTCGAGCGCGCCTACAAGGCTGCCGCTGTCGCGCACCCAGCCGACGAGGACGCGGCTGAGCCTTCCGAGGCCGCGCCGGCGAAGAAGAAGCAGCTGTTTTCTCAGGACCGCGCCGAGACGAAGAAGGTGTCGGTGGACGGCAGCGGCTCCGGCCCCGCCTCACCATCGGCACAGGCCTCCCTCCTGCATTGGAAAGCGCGCTCGTCACCTTCCTTCGGGCAAACTCGGATGTTTTCGCCTGGAAAGCATCCGACTTGTCCGGTGTGCTGAGGGAGGTGATCGAGCACCACTTAGCGGTGTGCCCCAATGCATGCCCGGTCAAGCAGAAAGCGCGGCGCCAGGCGCCAGAGAAGCAAGAGTTCATCGTCAGTGAAGTTCAGAAGCTCCAAGAAGCCGGAGTTGTTCGTGAGGTGCGCCATCCTGAATGGCTCGCCAGCCCAGTCGTCGTCCCCAAGAAAGGCGCCAAGGAGCACATGTGCGTCGACTTAACCAGCCTCAACAAGTCTTGCCCTCGTGACCCCTTCTAGCTGCCGCGAGGCAGTCAGGGCGTTCGTCCCACCGTCGGCGGCACGTGCATGCCCTTCGGGCTGAGGAACGCCGACGCCTCTTTCCAGAGGCTGGCGACCTTCGCACCAGGGCCTCGTGAGCCTCCCGCTCCTCGCGAGCTCCCAGCGCCTCGCGAGCACCCTGGCTCTGAAGGAGCAGACTCCCTTGGCGCGCCGCGCGGAGTGGTCTGACGTCACTACAGTGCGGTCCTGCCGGGCGCGCCCGGCATGTCGCCCCGCGTGACCCGCACTCCTTCCTGCCGCACCTCTCGAGCTTCGCTCCCGGAACCTTATCCTTTTGGTCGTGTAATGGATTTTACTGACTTTTACTTTGATGAATTATATTACCTACTCAATTGCCTGCTAATTTCTATGATAAATTCGACGCCGCCCGAGAGCGCCTCACGCTCGCGACCCCTCCCCTGACCAATCCCGTGAGCTGGGGCTAGGCACGGTGCCTGTGCTCGGGTCCGTCCCTGCAGCGCTGCCAAATCCATGCGACTGAGCTCTGGCTCGCAGGCCTGCTCCCGCGCACGTCACCTCACCAAGGTCCTTGGTGCCTTATCCCCTCACGCAACGGCCATGGGTGAGCTAGCAAGTGCGTGCCGCTCCCCCTATCGTGAGATTTTTCGACATATAGCCCTTCAGGAGGCGAGCTGCGCGAGGACCTCGCGGGTAGCCTCTCACGAGCCGGCTTCGCGAGGCAAAGGCACTTCGAACGCCGAGCCTTGTGCGTGCGTCTCCCGAGCATGCCTCGTGGGCGCAGCTCGGGAGCGGCAAGGGTTGGCTCAGCGAGTGGCGGTCCGTGCCATGTCCATCCGCGCGGCGACAAGCGAGCCCACCAGCGAGACCCCCGTCTTCCTCGTCTACGGTGTTGGCACGGTTCCCCTCTGAAGTTAAGCATGGTCCCCCGTGAGCCCCTGCCTTCGACAAGGCGCGTCAGGACGGCTCGCGGGAGGCCGACCTGCCACCCATTGAGGAGGGCCGCCGCCAAACCGGCCTCACGCCCCCATTACAGCCGCGGCATCCGCCCTCGCACCCTCGAGGTCGGTGACCTCGTCCTGCGCAGGATCCTCTCCAGAGAGGGACCACACAAACTCCCACCTATGTGGGAAGGCCCTTTCAGGGTTACTCATGTCTCCAGGCCCGGCTCAGCCCGGCTGGAGACGGAGGACGGAGTTCCTGTGCCTAACGCTTGGAACATCCAACACCTCCGCATGTTCTACCCGTGACCCTCACGAGTACGAACGAAACGGGGCTGTACACGCCCCGGAGCCTCTCATTGCGTTCGCCTGATGGGCCCGCGAGAGCTCCCGCCCACGCCCCAGTGGAAGCCCCATGCTCCGCGCTGGCGGAACGATTGACCCGCGATCATGCCCACACCCCTATGGAAGCCCCATGCTCCGCGCTGGTGGAACAATCAACTGAGGGCGCCCCACGGGTTGCACCAACCTCAAGCTGACCCGTGCCGGACACGGCAGCCGCATCTCGTTTTAATTATGTAACGGGTCGCTATCTTGCTTCAGCAAGCTCAGTTTTCTGCATGGCATTCCGCCTTGTTCTTGCCTCACGAGCCCCACGCGCTCACGACGTCCCTCATGAGCCTCATGCGAGCGGGGGCTGGACACGGTGTCTGTGCCCGGATCAGTCCCGGCAGCGCCGAAAAGCCCAAGTAGCAGGCTCCGGCTAGGCTCTAGCTCACGGGTCTGCTCCCCACGCATGCCACCTCGCCAAGGTTCTTGGCGTCTTATCTCCACGCGTGATGCCCATGAGCGAATCGACAAGCATGCACCACTCCCCTATCGTTGAGTACGCTACATGCAGCTATCACAGGAACAGGTTCATGGAGGGGCCTCGCGAGGTGGCCCCGCCGAGCCCCCAGCATGCATGTAGGCCCCGCCTCGGGAGACCGCGCGAATGGAGCCCTCATGACCCGTCATACCGGCAGCGATTATGGCCCGCTCGGGGGCTAGGTCCTAACAGCGCAGAGCGCCGTGATGAGCAGAAAGAACAAAACGAGCTACAAGGGCGCGAGCGTTCCATACAGTCAAGAACAAAGCACTTAAAATGTAAAAGCACTGTCCTCACGCCCCCACGAGGTCACAATCAGCTATATGCAGAATATGGGGAGGGACCTAAAAAGACATGTCGCCATCGTCGCCGCTGCCACCGTCATCGTCACCCTCCTCGTCTCCGCTCGAGCTCTCGCCAGGAGCGAAGTGCTCGTGCAGGGCGTCCACATAGTCCTCCACCGCCTTCCCAAGGGTGTCACGGACCTCCTCGGGGACAGGGATTATCACCTTGCCGAAGTCAAAGTTGGGGTCGGCGTTCAGAAGATGGCTGAAGATGCGCGTCGCGGCCTGAGTGAGGAGGTCGCGTCTCTCCTCCTCGACGATTCCGCCTACCTTCTTGGCGCCCACCTCGAGCCGCTCCACGAGCTTGTTGAACAAATCGAGGTAGCTGCCATCGTGGGTCTCGAGGGGGCTGCTGACGTCCTCCTTGCAAATGGAGCCCAAGACGCGGCGGGCCCGGAGCTCGAGGGCGCGGAACATCTTAGAGCGCTGGAGTTGCCGCCCCCGCGCATGGGCCGCCTCGTCCCGCGCTTGCTCCACGACCGCAGTGACACCCCCCACCTGCTGTCGGAGGGAGGACAGCTCGGCCTCGGCGTCGGCCTGGGCCTTCAGAGCAGTCTTCCGCTGCCCTTCAGCTTCGGCTAGCATTTCCTTAAGGCCCGCGATCTCATGCCGGAGCTCCTCGCGCTTGACCTTGAAGTGGTCCTCCTGCCGTTTCAGCTTCTTGCCGTTCTCGTCCGCAAACGCTTCGCGGCTCTCTGCGACCCTCCTGTCGGCGTCCTCCTGGATCTTCTCCGCCGTGGCCGCCAATTTGGCGTTGGCCTTATTTAGGCGCTCGGCGTAGGAGTTTTGGGTAGCAAACACCTCTCGCTCCAGCGTCTCCAGCCGCTCACGCTCCAGGTCCTGTGCGGATGCCGAGCGTGCGAGCTCCCGCTCACGGATGTCAAGGTCCGCCTCGCGGGCCGCCAGCCCCTCTTCGAGGGCGGAGATGGCGTCCCTTCGTGCCTGGAGTTGTCGCTCTAGCGAGGCGTTCTGGTCCTGGAGCTCCTTTTCGCGGGCCTCCGCCGCCTCGCGCCACCTGTCGACCTCGCTGGCCTCCCGTACAGCGTTCTCAAAGATCTCCTTCGCGTCCTGGGCGGCCTTCTCGCGCTTCTCCCACGCGGTCTCATCTTGGCGGCAGCGTCTTGCAAATGGAGCCCAAGGCGCGGCGGGCCCGGAGCTGGTGCCATCTCTCTGCGAGGCGCTGATGCTCCTCGATGATGCGCGCTTGTTCTGCCCGAAGGTTTGCTTCCAGCTGGTCAAGGGCCGCCCTGGCGCCTTGCAGGGCCCCGCGCTTGAGCACGGCGCTGCCGCGCACGAGATGCAGGGCCCAACCAGTGTGCGCCCGAGCGCTGCCCTCTCGCGAGGGCCCGCCGCTGTCGGCCGGTAGCGAAGGGCTTGCAGGGGTCCCCTCTTCGTTCCGACGAGGCGACGCGCCCCGGGGGCTTAGCGACCCTCTAGCCTGCGGAGTCCCGCGCGCTGCCAAGCCCAGTTGACCTCCCGCGACACCGCCATCGACAGCGTTCCGAGGGGTGGAAGCCGGCGCCTCCGCTTCCGTCACCGCGTTTTTCGCCCCGGCGGTGGGCGCCCCGGGGATGGCGGAGCCGTCCCTCGACGACGTCTCCGACGGCTCGCTGGCTTGGGTCCCCCGAGCCGCGTCCTCCTACGGGTCAGGAGGCACCGCCTCCTCTTTGGCCCCCGCGAGGTCGGCCCCGGCGGCGAGGCTGTTGGTGCCCTCCGTGCGCCCCCCGGTCCTAGCAATCGGCGGTGAATCTCCCGCCAGGACGGGGGGCCTCTCCTCCTTCTTCTTCTTCTTCTTGCTCAAGGAAGTCCTGGAGACGGAAAGAAAAACAAGGACTCAGATGCGCGCAACACACAGGGTGCAAGAGAAAGGAAAGCAAGCGCTTACTGGTCCCTGGCAAACCACCTCCTCTTCTTCAATGCCCACGGAGGCGCGTTGCTGCCACCACCTTCGCCGGGCCCTCCTTCGCCGGGCCCTCCTTCGCGGTCGACCCCCCTTTCGGGAGGGCCGCGGGACCCAGCTCCACCACCGTCTCCGGGGCCCCGCGACTTCTCAGCTGCCGCGCGGGGGCTTCCCGCGCCCTCCGCCCGGACGGACGCGGCAGGCAAGGCCGCAGGCGGGGTGGTACCATCATCGTTTCCGAGCTCGCGGACGAGTTGGCGGCGGGCCGGACGAACCAGGTGGCCTCCGCCCCCCGCTGCGCCCGCCGAAGCTGCGGTGCTGCTGTGCTCGCCTGAGCCGGGGAACGCCAGAAAAGGGTTGTCACGGGGCCCTTCGAAGCCCTCTAGGAGCAGTCCCCACTGGTCGAAACGCGGCATTGAGCCCGCCAGCGCCTCCTTGTTCCTATAGCGATACAAAGGAAGCCCGTCCCTTGGTGGCTCACTCGCTTCTTCGCCGGTCAGGGTATGGAGCATCCCGTTCAACACCTCCGGTAGCAAGCTCTCCACGCTCAATCGCATCGGATCCTGTGGGCCGGTGAAGGCCCACATCAGGCGGGAGTGTCGCTGCAAGGGGGCTATGCGGCGCCAAAGGAACTCCCGCACGATCATGACCACCGTTACTTTCGCGGCCCTCAGCTCGGCCAACTTCTTCCATACCCGCGCCAGCCGCGGGTTGGCGAGCCTTTCGTGCCCCCACCCGGAGCTTCTCACGGCCGGGGATGTCGGCAGCTGCAACAAGGGGCTGAATTGGGCCGCGTCCACGTACAACCATTGCCGCCTGAAGCCCTCGACCTCTTTGGTAAGCCTCATGTCAATACCGTCGCCCGCCGCGTCGCCTGCGACGCGAAACGAGACGCACCCGGAGCACTGGTTCGCCGCGGTCAGCCGCGGACTGAAGAAGTGACGGAAGAGCGCCACCGAAGGCGTCACGCCCAGGAAGACCTCGCATAAGAAGGCAAAGGCGGAAAGAAGGAGGACGGAATTCGGCTCGAGATGCAGTGCATGGACCTGGTAGTGGGAAAGAATGGCGTTGAAGAAATCGGAGAATGGAGGCAGCAGGCCCGCGAAGAGCGCAGGAAGGAAGAGGACGGCGGAGGTGGCATAGAGGTCAGCGATTGGGCGCGAAGCCGGCCAGATGCGAGTGGCCCCCCACTCGTTGGAAGCGGTCGCGGTCATCGGAAGCACCTTGTCGAGCCCCTCGGCGTTGACGATTGTGGGCCTACCCAGAGCAGGCTCTGGCACCACTTCCGCGACCGCCGTGTCCGCCTCTTCTTCCTCCCTGCCGGCGGGTGCCATGGCGGCACAGCAAGGGGTTAGGGCGGCGGAGCTTGGGAGAAGTAGAAGAAGCCGTGCGCAGGAAGGAAGGCGCAGGGAGGCGGAATGTGCAAGGGAAGGCAATGATGGTCTCGCGCCGCCCGCGGCAGATTTATGTCAGCGTGGCAGTTCCCGAGGCGTCGTGGGAAGTGAGGGCGTCGCCCGTCACATCGTGCGCCACGCGTCGCGCCTGGCCGCAGGCGGTTAGGGCCCGCGCCGTTTCGCCCCTCCGTAGGCGGGAACGTGCGCGCCGCGGGCCCGGGGGCTACTGTCAGGCCCATGGAACCCGGGGTATCCAGGCCCATCTGCCTTTGGCCAAGGGCGCGACGCCTGGAGTGTGCCCGGCGGGCCGTCGCCGCCAAGTGTCTCGCCATGCCCCCTCATGGGGCCCTAGCCTCCTGAGGCCCCCTCCTCAGGGAGTAGCAGGCAACACTCAGCACTACCACAAACGGCCTCGCGAGGTCCCCTCACGAGGCGGCTTCCCAAGTCCCCTCACGAGGCGGCTTCCCGAGTGGCCTCACGAGGCGGCTTCCCGAGGTGGCCTTCCGAGGCCCCCTCCCGCAGGCGCTCGAGGAGAAGACCATTCAGCGTGTCGCACGGACTGGAGCCCATCACGTGGGTGACGCGCGCGGCGACGAGCAGCAGCAGAGGCCGCGCCAGCAGGCGCGGATGCAGATGGTTTCCTCTTTTGTGCTAAGGAAGCAGGGCCAGCTATCTACTCCCCAAAGCAACCCCAAAGGTTGCCCAAGAAAGACCAAGGCGGCGGGCGCGCAGGGTGGAGGTCATCACCGAGCCCACCGACACGTCATGGATCATGCTTTGGCAGGCGAAGACAACCTTTAGTCAGGATAGCCTGAGCGCATGTCCCCTTTCAAAACCGCCAAGTGTGGCAACCCTTCCCGCCTAAGTTTTGAGGGGGAAGAGTACCAAGGCGGCATAAAAGGGGGAGTGCAGCCACCGTAGAGAGGGGGGGATCCATCATCTTCAACCTTGTACGCAAGAACTCTCTCATCCACGATAATCTCAACCACAAAGCAGGAGTAGGGTCTTACACCGCAAGGTGGCCCGAACCTGGGTAAACCGTTGTGCCTTTGCCCGTCCTACGCTAGCGCGCTCTCGCCGTAGTCTCGCCGTAGCACTGCCGTGGTAGGGGAAGAAGTAGTAGAACAAGCTCACCCCAGTGTTCGAACCTTTGGGTCCCCGGAGCCCCACTTCCGACAGCTTCTTCTCTCTTTTTGATCTTCAATACAATGTTCTGCTCGATGTTCTTGGAGTTCTATCCGATGTAATCACTTTTTGCGGTGTGTTTGTTGGGATCCGATGAATTGTGAGTTTATGATCAGATTATCCATGAATATATTTGAGTCTTTGCTGCACTCTTTTATGCATGATTATTATAGCTTCATATTTCTTCTCCGATCTATTGATTTGGTTTGGCCAACTAGATTGATTTATCTTGCCATGGGAAGAGGTGCTTTGTAATGGGTTCGATCTTACGGTGCTCAATCCCAGTGACAGAAAGGGACATGACACGTATGTATCGTTGCTATTAAGGGTAAAAAGATGGGGTTTATTCACACGTAAGTTTATCTTGTCTATATCATGTCATCGTTCTTAAGGCGTTACTCCGTTCTTTATGGACTTAATACACTAGATGCATGCTGGATAGCGGTCGATGTGTGGAGTAATAGTAGTAGATGCAGGCAGGAGTCAGTCTACTTGTCTCGGACGTGATGCCTATATACATGATCATTGCCTTGGATATCGTCATGATTATTTGCTTTTCTATCAATTGCCCAACAGTAATTTGTCTACCCACCGTATGCTATTTTCTCGAGAGAAGACTCTAGTGAAAACTATGGCCCCCGGGTCTATCTAAATCATATTACTGAAACCCTAAAAATATTGCTGCCATTTTCTTTTATTTATTTTATTTGTATTTTTGTTTCAATCTATCTATCTATCAAATACAATTTAATCTTGCAATTGACCGCCGAGAGATTGACAACCTCTCGTTTGCGTTGGGTGCAAGGATTTGTTATTTGTGTGCAGGTGTTGCGTGATTCTCCTACTGGTTCGATAACCTTGGTTTCATAACTGAGGGAAATACTTATCTCTACTGTGCTGCATCATCCCTTCCTCTTCGGGGAAATACCAACGCAAACTACAAGTAGCACATGGTATAGTTGGTATTCCCGGATCTCCTAATTTCTTTGGTAGTCCATCCTTAAAAGAATAATTTGCAATCATGGTGGAAATCTCAGCTTCAGGTATTTTTCGTTTATTTGTGACAATGTCTTTCATATATTTAGCATAAGGGGCCATCTTTAAAAAATCAGTCAAACGAGTACGCAAAAAGACTGGCCTAAGCATTTCAGCAAAGCGTTCAAATTCTTCCTCATCGTTTTTCTTAGATGGTTTAGGGGGAAAGGGCATGGGTTTTTGAACCCATGGTTCTCTTTCTTTACCATGTTTTTTAGCAATGAAGTCTCTTCTATCATAACGTTTATTTTTAGAAGGTGGGTTATCAAGATCAACCACAGGTTCTATTTCAACATCATTATCAAGTTCTTTATCATTATCTGGTTGGGTGTCCACATGAGCATCATCATTATTATTATCATCAGGTGAATGTTCATTACCAGATTGTGTTTCAGCATCAGAAATAGAAACATCATTACTATCCTCCAAGGGTTTTTCTACCTTGGGTTCATTAGAAGTATGCAAAGTCCTATCATTTTTCTTTTTCTTTTTCTTTTTAGATGGACTAGGTGCATCAACATTAATTCTTTGAAAGTCTTGTTCAATTCTTTTTGGGTGACCTTTAGGATAAAGTGGCTCCTGAGTCATTCTACCTCCTCTAGTCATTACTCTAACAGCATGATCATTCATATTGTTATTCATTTCATTGAGCAATTCACTCTGAGATTTAGCAACTTGTTCTAATTGTGTTTGAACCATAGAAGCATGTTTACTTACACCTTTAACATCATTAGAAATTCTAAATAACAAGTCACTCAAGCGATCAATCATGTAGGCATTTTGTTTCAATTGTTTCATAACATTTGCATTGAAGTGATCTTGATTAATAATATAATTGTGAAATTCATACAAGCATTGACTAGGAGGTTCGTTATAAGGAATATCACTTTCATCAAACTTTATAAGAGAATTTACCTCTACTACCTGTGGTGGTGCGTCAAGACCATGTATTTCTTCAATAGGTTGTAGATTCTTAACATCTTTAGCTTTAATACCTTTTTCCTTCATACATTTCTTTGCTTCTTGCATATCTTCAGGACTGAGATATAAAATACCCCTCTTCTTCGGAGTGGGTTTAGGCAGTGGTTCAGGAAGTGTCCAATCATTATCATTCTTCAATATATTATTCAATAATTCCTCAGCTTGTTCAATAGTCCGTTCCCTGAAAACACAACTCGCACAACTATCTACGTAGTCCCTAGAAGCATCGGTTAGTCCATTATAGAAAATATCAAGTATTTCATTCTTCTTAAGAGGATGATCAGGCAAAGCATTAAGTAATTGGAGAAGCCTCCACCAAGCTTGAGGGAGATTCTCTTCTTTAATTTGCACAAAGTTAAATATTTCCTGTAAGGCAGCTTGTTTCTTATGAGCAGGAAAATATTTTTCAGAGAAATAATAAATCATATCCTAGGGACTACGCACACGACCAGGAGCAAGAGTATTATTCCATTCCTTAGCATCACCCGTTAATGAGAAAGGAAATAACTTAAGAATATAGTAATAGCGAATTTTTTCCTCATGAGCAAATAGGGTGGCAATATCATTTAATTTAGTAAGATGTGCCACAACGGTTTCAGTTTCATAGCCATGGAAAGGATCAGATTCAACCAAAGTAATTAACTCAGGATCGACAGAGAATTCATAATCCTTATCAGTAACAAATATGGGAGAGGTAGCAAACTTGGGATCATATTTCATTCTCTCCCTCATAGATTTTTCTTTCATTTCAGCAAGCAATTTTATAACTTCATTTCTATCATTACAAGCAAGAATGGCTCTAGCCGTCTCCCTATCAAAGGAATGTTCATCAGGTGTTTCAACTCTAGTAGGAGAGCTAGGGATAATAGGTGAATCATAATTCTCAAGAGTTTCAACATTTTCAACATTCTCAATTTCTTTAGCTTTAGCAAGTTGTTCATCAAGAAATTCACCAAGTGACACAGCATTATCAAGCATAGTACTAGCATCATCATGAGTATCATTCATAGCAGAAGTGGTATCATCAATAACTTGTGACATATCAGAATTAATAGCAGGTGGTGGTATTGCAAGTTTACTCAAAACAGAAGGTGAATCAAGTGCAGAGCTAGATGGCAGTTCCCTACCCCCCCTCGTCTTAGAGGGAATGATCTTGGTCTTAGCATCCTTCAGATTCTTCATAATGATCAACACATATAAATCCCAAGTGACTCAGCAAATAGAGCTATGCTCCCCGGTAACGGCGCCAGAAAAAGGTCTTGATAACCCACAAGTATAGGGGATCGCAACAGTTTTCGAGGGTAGAGTATTCAACCCAAATTTATTGATTCGACACAAGGGGAGCCAAAAAATATTTGCAAGTATTAGCAGTTGAGTTGTCAATTCAACCACACCTGGAGACTAAATATCTGCAGCAGAGTGATCAGTAGCACAGTAGTATGGTAGTTTGGTAGCAGTGGCAATAATAGTAACAGTAACAGTAATGGTAGCAGCAATAGTAGTAGCAATTGTAACAGTAGTAGCAACAGTAGTAACTTAGCAAGAACAATATGTGAAAAGCTCGTAGGCATTGGATCGGTGATTATGTTGGATAACATTCATCATGTAACAGTCATAACCTAGGGCGACACAGAACTAGCTCCAATTCATCAATGTAATGTAGGCATGTATTCCGTATATAGTCATACGTGCTTGCGATAAGAACTTGCATGACATCTTTTGTCCTACCCTCCCGTGGCAGCGAGGTCCATATGGAAACTAAGGGACATTAAGGCCTCCTTTTAATAGAGAACCGGAACAAAGCTGTCGGCGTACGACACCTATGGGATCGCGTGGATCCCTTTACGGTTCGGCAAGGGGAAAAGATTTGCACAAAGAGCGGAACCAACGATCAATGCGAGGATCTTTACCCAGGTTCGGGCCGCTGATAAGCGTAAAACCCTACTCATGCTGTTGTTTATTGTGGATGTTCTTGGCTCAAGTACACGGAGCGCTTGAGGTGGGAAAGCAGCTACGCATGCAGAATGGGCCGGAAGGTCCTCCTCCCCCTGTAGCTACGCCTTGGGCCTCCTTTTATACGTCCAAGGGGTCACCAACAGTGGCAGACAGCAGTACAAGAGGTGTAAAGTTACTAAATTATTTCATGATTATCACCGACGTCTTAGGACAAACGTCTTAGGACAAACGCATTTAATGCTCCGTTTAGGTGTCCCTTACTTTCTCGGGGGCGGAAAAAGGGCCCATCCCATCAACACCGCTTAACCTCATTTGCGGTCGACGCCGTGACATGCAACCAGGAGGACAAGCCCTAAACGACAGGCTGGTCGGTGCGCTGGAGCGGCGGCACTGTGCTGAAGCGGTGGGACCTTGCCGGGCGCGAGGCCTTGTCGGGCCTTCGCGAGCCTTCCCGGCAAGGATCTTGCTGGGAACCCAGCCTTCGGTCTTCTGTCTTCTGATCATTAGCTTGAATGCCTTCTTGATATCTTGTATCCGTTTCCAGCTGTCCTCCGGCAGGCCTTGCCACTGGCATGGCTACAACCGTCCGTGCACAAGTATGGGGTACTAAAATGACCCAAACTTTAGTACACCGAGAGGAGTCCCCGGGCCTAGTCCATACACGGGTGCGAGGCGTTGTTGGGCTAGGCCCAAATAGTGCACGGGCACGCGTGGCACGAGTTAACTATCAAAATCCTCTTATTTACCGCGCCCCCCCCATGACGCGCATTAAATGTGGAACGTGGGAGACGTGCACGGAACGGCCGCGCTAGTGCGCTTGTAAAAGTGCATTCCCATTGATTAGTAAAGAGGCAGCCTCCGGTCCTTCCCCATAAAAAGGAATCCGTAGAGGCGCTGCTCATTTACCTCTCATCTTTTCCAATCTGGAAACCGCCATTGCCTTCTCCCTCGAGCTCGGAACAGAGCCGATCCCATTCATCCGCCACCCCCACGCTCGCATCAGTCTCGGCCTCCGCTCCCACAGTCGCCATGCCGCCCAAAGCAAGCAAGGGCAAAGCGGCGAAAGCCGTCGACTCGGATGCAGAGGCGGATAAGGACGATTTGGTGGAGATGCGGAAGAAACACGTCGTTTTCGCCCCAACGCTCGACAGACACGCCCTGATTGAGCGATACCTGTGTATGTGGGGGAAGAAGACGAAGGCTCACCCTGCAACTCGCGTACTCCCAGCTTCCGCCGAGGGCGGTCCAGATAAATTCCCTTTTTTCGCCGCTTACTTTTACTGTGGACTCTGCCCTCCATTTTCTGATTTCTTCATCGACATCATGTATACATACGGCTTCCACCTCTTGGATTTCACACCGAATGCCGTGACATGCATGTCGGTCTTTGCTCATCTTTGTGAAAACTTCGCCGGAGTAGCTCCCAGCACAGCCCTCTTACGCCACTACTTCGTTCCTCGTATCGAAACAGGAGACACCCTTTCTGGTTCTATCACCTGGATTCCAAGGGCATGGAATGAAGAGATATACCCAGACGGTCTCTACCGTAAGAAGTGGGAGGAATGGCGGGCCGAGTGGTGCTAGGTTAGGGAGAAAGATCCCCAGCCATTTTGTTCGCTCCGGCAGACGAAGGTGGTTCGTGGCAAGGACTGGAGCGGTCTCGATCCTCAGGATGATAAGCTTGCGATCGCAGTTACCAGGATCCACCGTCTCAAGGTTGCCGGGCTCACAATACAAATGGTTGGCGCCGATTTTCTCCGTCGCCGCATCGCCCCTCAGCATAACAAAGGGAGACCAGCTTGGGACTTCAAGAACGCAGCAGATATCATGAGGCTGCACCCTGGTCTGAACAACAACCTGACAGTCTTCCAGCACACAGCCCTCTGCCACAAGCTATTCAGGCCTGACGGGAAATACAAGTTGCCGGCTGGCATAATTCCCTTGTGCAACAACTCTGCTCTGAGCCCAATCATCGCCATGATGCCGGCGTTTAACGCCCACGGCCTTGACGGAACTTGGGTCGAGCCGCCTAAAGAGCGCGTGCAGGAATTCTTTGACAATTTGTCGGAGAGAGCCGTCCGGGAAGAGTCAATCCTCATCCGCCCCACCACTGATGAAGAAGTGGCGTACATCGCCAGCAGGGCGGAAGAAGCGAACCTAGCCGCGGAGGCCGGCAACTTTGGCTTCACGGAAAAGGAAACCAGCGAAGAAGGAATGGTGTCGAAGGAGATCCTTGCCGAGCAAGGTGAAGTCGCCGGGGAACAGAGTGGCATGATTGTCGGGGGCTCTACTGTCGAAGACACGGCCGAGGAGCAGCTGCACGAGGAACCCCCGGTTCCGGAGAAGAAGAAACGTGTTCTTCGGAAAGCCGTCTCTGGCGTCCCAGCACATCAGCCTCCCTCAAGAGATGAGGTTCTCGGCAAGAAGGCGGCCGGCAAGGCTGCGCAGCGGCAAGAGGCCCAACAGCCACCCGTGCGACGTACGACACGCTCGACCGCGGCAACAACTGGTGCGGCGGGAGCATCCCATACGACGGCACCAGCGGCTGGAGCAGCAGGGTCACACCAACCTACTGCTTCTGCCGCAGCCAAGCGTCCCATGACCCCTTCTCCACCTCCTCGCCCGGACACCGAAGCAGAGGTCGACTTCGACATCTCCTCTTTTAGTCCGGATAGAGAAGAGTAAGGGCCCTCGCCGTATCCCTCAACTTTTGAATTCCTGGTACTGCTTCACTCATTTGTTTTGCTTTGGCCTGTCCCCGTAGAAATACAGAGACATTGGCGCAAAGGTTGGCGAAGAGGGCGAAGACTTCTACGGGTGATGAGCCTTCGGCAAGTACCATAAGTGCGCCAGAGACCATCGTCATCAGCCCGGAGCCCAGCCCTCAACGCAGCCTCCAACCCAGCCCCCAGTGTGAGTCCACTACTCATTTTCCGCTGGCGAGCGTTGGGGAGATTATCTTCGCTATTGACATCACCGGGCTTGTAGGAGAAGGACGGCAACAAGGAGAGCCATTAGAGGCCGTCCCTGAAGTGCCGCCTCAGTCGACCACGCCGCCCAGAGATGAACCTTCGGCAGGGGGTTCCACTGGCGAGCCCATCCGCATTGAAGAGGAGCCGGCAAGAACAGGCGTTGGCCATCCTACATTGGCAACTAATGTTGCCGGGAAAGGAGAAGCCACCTCTCAACAGCTCAACACAGGTAAACCGCATGCCTTGGCACTTGTTATTCTTTCTTCATTTCTGTTTTCTGGAACTCCAACTTTGGTCTCATCTTGTTTCCTTTCTTGGCTTTTATATCTCCCCTTGACAGAACAAATGGATGTTGATGCTGTCATCGAAGAGACCGCCAGGGATGCTGCCGCCGAGGCCGACAGGGTCGCAGCTGACGAGGCCGCCAAGGCTGCACAGGAAGAAACTGCCAAGGGATCTGCTGAGGGGGCCGGCAAGGAGACCGGCGACCATACTGACGGCATTCTTGCCGCAGGAGCGTCTGGCGCTAAGCCGATCGCGGAGCCCCCGGCTGCCGGTGAGGCGGTTGTCGAGGATCAACCATCAACATCTGACGTGCCCCCGTCAAGCAGTTACCTCAAGGTCGGTGATAACCTGTTCGTCAGCGTACCGGGGACGGCGAACATTGGGGTGCCAGTCGAAGGAGAAACCTTTGATGAAGACGTCGTTGCCGCCGCTAGCAGCAGCGGGCCCAGGGAAGAGCAGCTCCTCCAAGCCATGAGCGATAACTTTCAGAAGCTCCAGGCGCTTTACCGCGCCCGAAAGGAGAAGCTGGACTCCAGGGCGGCAGTTGTTGAAGCAGCGGAGGTAGATTTCCAAAAGCGCGTCGAGGAGACGCAAGTCTGGTATGCCGAGGCTTTCCAAGAGCTGACGGCTGATCATGAGCAGCTGAATCAGAGTTAGAACGAGCTCCTCATGAAGCAGTCCGATGTCGAGAAGGCACAGGAGGAGGCTGCGTAGCAGGCCGCTACAGAGGAAGCTCGCTTGACGGAACGCCGCGTCGGGCTTGATGCTCATGAAGAAGACCTTGCCGTTCGCGAGGAGGCACTTGCCGCCAAGCTTCGCAGCAAGGACGAAGAGATCGAGAAGCTTGTCGCGCGGCGAACACAGGAGCTGGAGCAGGGACACAAGGAAGCACTCGAAGCTCTGGCCGTAGACCACGCCGGTAGGCTAAAGGAAGCCATCGATGCCGCCGAAGCTGCAGAGGTCGCCAAGAGCGAGCTGGGCGATAAGGTAAAGAGGCTGGAAGCGGATCTTGAGGGCCACGGCAAGGAGATCTCAACGCTCAAAGCCGACAGAGATAAGACTCTCTTTAGCTTGGCGGAGATGCAAGCCGACATGTCCGACAAGATCAAAGAGCTCTCTTCAGCCAATGAATCCATTGCCGATCTGACATTGAAGCTGACAACGCTGGAGGAGTCCCTTGAGAGCAGCAAGGCTCGTGAGAGGGCTCTGACCAAGGATCTCCAGGATGAGAAGAGCCTACTCAACAGCGCCGTCGCCACCTATAATGACTTCGAGAAAGGTGTGACGATCTGGACTGAGCGCCTCGTCGACGTCGCGGAAAGGCTTGCCGCAGAACTGTCCACCATGGGCTTGAATAACTTTGGCTACTCTTCTGACGAGCGGGTGTCTTCGAGCGCCAAGCTGACCATGTTCTTCGAGGGCGTCGTTGATGCTCTCAAGCTGCTCCAGGCTAACCGAGCAACCCATCTGGCCAACGAGTCTCGCAAACTCTGCCGGGCCGTCCTCCGCAAGGTGCTCATCAAAGTAGTGCACAAGAACCCTGGCATCAACCTCACCAATGTCCTTGCTAGCTTGCCGGAGGATGCAGATCTCAAGGCGCTTGAAGAGCTTGTCGCGCCCATCGTTGACAGAGTGAGCCACGTCAAGCGGGTCGAAGGCCAGCGCAGGGACTAGCCGCTTCGCTTCATCTTGTCGCCACTATTCCATGCCAAAGACAGTTTTATCTTAAGTTAGAATTGCGGTGACTATCAATGTAATACAACTTACTATGTTTTGGATGAATGTATGCTATTTCCCTCGTCTGATTTCTTTCTGTATGGTTTTTGCCCTACGCTTATGGGGGTCTTGCCGGTGCGCGCGCCCTTGCCGCGAGCGCTTTGAGGAATGGGTCCTTAGCAGCCTGCTAGGGGTGTCGCTACCGACAAGATACCTTGACGCTTTCAGTGCAGCCACTTAAGTTGTTGAGCGGACTCGAAACAAAGTAAGGGCGCAACTAATCACGACAAGGTTCCTTCGCGTGCAAGTTTTCCATACAAAGGCCGAAATCGTTCAAGGAAAATAACCCTACAACAAAAATCTGCTTAAAGAGTTTTGCAACTTAGCTTTTCGTTGCTGTACTCCTTATTGCAAAATGTCAACTTGAATGTCGCCTGTCGGTATCCATACCATCATTCCCCCCCGGCAAACGTGTACGCGAGGGAACCTTCTGTCCTTTGAGAAAAAGAAAGAAGAGAAAATAGAGATATGGAACCTTGGCGGTTCATTAGTGCTCACTGGAAGCAAGTGCAATACAATATCTCAGACAAGCATGCATATAGAAACGACATGAAAATCGACAAGGATTGTAAAACACTTAAGTTTATTCAACTGTGCACAGGGTCTGCGCCTGGCTTTGTACAAAGGATCATATGCCTTGCCGGCAAGACTTGTACAAAAGGTGGTTGCCGGGGGACCCGGCAACCGTGCCTTATGGGTAGAACTTACGAAGGTGTTCGATATTCCAGGAATTTCTCACTAGAATGCCATCTTCGGTCTCCAGGCGGAGTGCGCCAGGCCTGGTGACTCGTACTACCCGATAAGGGCCTTCCGACTTCGGCGTCAACTTGTTGGAATTCTTGGCCGACTAAACACGCCGAAGAACAAGGTCGCCTTCCTCAAGGCTTCAGGCATGAACCTTGCGGCTATGATAGCGGCGCAAGGCTTGCTGGTAGCGTGCAGCTCGCACAGCAGCCCGAAGACGATCTTCCTCAAGGAGCGTGGCGTCATCTTGGCGCAGCTCCTCTTGCTCGAGCTCATCATAAGCGAGCACTCGAGGTGACCTGTATATGAGTTCCGTGGGGAGAACTGCTTCTGCCCCGTAGACCAGGGAGAAGGGTGTCTGGCCAGTAGCTCGATTTGGTGTCGTTCTGATTGACCAAAGAACCGCCGGCAGCTCATCAATCCAGCGTCTTCCGCACTTGTGCAACTTGTCGAAAGTCCTTTTTCTGAGACCTCGCACCACTTCAGCATTTGCCCTCTCCGCTTGGCCGTTGCTTCTCGGATGAGCAACAGAGGCAAAACAAATTTTGCCGCCAAGGTCTTGGACGTACTGCATGAAGGTGCGGCTGGTGAACTGCGTGCCATTGTCGGTGATGATCCGGTTTGGCACACCAAAACGGCACACTATTCCCTTGAAGAACTTGACGGCCGACTGTGCTGTCACCTTTCTCACTGCTTCCACTTCCGGCCACTTCGTGAACTTGTCGATAGCAACGTACAGGTACTCAAAGCCCCCAGCAGCACGGGGAAAGGGGCCCAATATGTCGAGCCCCCAGACCGAAAATGGCCAGGAAAGAGGGATTGTCTGAAGAGCTTGAGCTGGTTGATGCAATTGCTTAGAATGGAACTGGCACGCTTCACACTTGGTTACTAGTGCAGTTGCATCCTGGAGAGCAGTGGGCCAGAAGAAACCTTGCCGGAATGCCTTGCCGACAAGAGCTCTCGAGCCTATGTGGGAGCCACATATGCCTCCATGTATCTCTGCCAACAGCTCCAGTCCATCCTCCCGAGGAATGCACTTCAATTTCACACCGTTCGGTCTCTTTCTCTATAGGACGCTGTCCACGAACTGGTACATACTAGACTGACGGGCTACTTTCTCTGCTTCTTCATGTTCTTCAGGGAGTTCTCCTGTTTGAAGGAATTGGATGATCTGCTATGCCCATGTCGGAGCCTGTGGCTCGACAATAAGGACTAAAGGCATATCTTCGGCTGCGGGAGCGCTTGCTTCTGCGGAAAGAACCTGAGGTTCTGCGCGAAGCTGCTGCTCACCGGCAACCGTGTCGTTCCCGGCAACTTCCTTGCCGGCGGCTTCTGGAAGCTCTGCCGGAAAGTACTTGCCGGTACTTAACTTCCTTCTTTTGTCTTGCCTCGTCGATGGTGTTACGGATGGCTGAGTTAAGCGGAGCACAAAAATTCCTGGTTCCACAGGTAAATTGAGGGCAGCACGCTTTGACAGGTCGTCGGCAATGTTGTTCTCCGCTCGAGGAACATGCTCTGTTTGCAGACCGTCAAAACGCTCCTCCAACTTTCTCACTTCATCTACATATGCTTCCATCAACAGGCTCTGATAATCTTTGTTAACTTGCCTGACGACAAGCTGTGAGTCACCTCTGACGATGAGCTTCTTAATTCCAAGGTCTGCCGCGATTCTGAGACCGGCAAGCAGTCCTTCATATTCTGCAGTGTTGTTCGTTGATCTCTCCCGGGGAAAGTGCATCTGAATTACATACTTGAGGTGCTCTCCGGTGGGTGCGACAAGCAGCACGCCAGCACCGGCACCTTGCAGCGAAAAAGCCCCATCAAAGTACATAATCCATTCTCGATCTGTTTCCTTGCCGGGGATTGCTGTCTCTTGAATTTCTTCGTCTGGCATCGGTGTCCATTCTGCAATGAATTCTGCCAAGGCTCTGCTCTGAATAGTTGAAGTGCTTTCAAATTTGAGACCAAAACTTGACAGTTCCAACGCCCACTCCACTATTCTGCCGGTCGCATCTGGATTTCGTAAAATCCGCTGCAACGGGAAGCGAGTGACGACGGTGATTTCATGTTCCTGGAAATAGTGGCGCAACTTCCTCGAGGCCATAAGGAGGCCGAAGAGCAGCTTCTGCACGCCAGAATATCTTGACTTGGCCCCCTGCAATAGGGAGCTGACAAAATAGACTGGGTGCTGCACCATCTTCTTCTTCTGCACTGCTTCATTTGACCGCGCGGATCCTGTCTTGTCAGCACCAGACTCTGCTGGGGATAGTCCTTGCTTATCGCTTGACAGGCTTGCCGCTGCCGCTGCCTCTTCGTCTACTTCTCTCTGCGCCACTAACCCAGCACTAATCACTTGATTCATTGCCGCTAGATACAGCAGCAACGGCTCTTGTGGCCTAGGCGCGACCAGTGTCGGCGGAGAGGAGAGGTACCTCTTCAAGTCCTGCAGCGCTGCCTCCGCTTCCGGAGTCCATTTCATCGGTCCTGCCTTTTTCAAGATTTTGAAAAAGGGCAGGGCGCGCTCAGCGGATTTGGAGATGAACCTGCTCAGAGCAGCAACGCAGCCGGCAAGCCGACGCACATCTTTGACACGTCTCGGTGCTTCAATCTGCTCAATTGCCTTGATCTTGTCGGGATTTGCTTCGATTCCACGTTGAGACACAAAGAACCCGAGAAGCTTGCCTGATGGAACGCCAAACACACACTTCTCAGGATTGAGCTTCAGATTGATCCTCCGCAGATTTGCAAATGTCTCTTCTAAATCTTGTATGAGTGTTGCCTTGTCCTTGGTTTTGACCACTATGTCATCCATATAGGCTTCCATATTTCTATGTAGCTGGGGCTCAAAACCAATCTGGACTGGTCTTGCAAACGTTGAACCAGCACTTTTCAACCCGAAAGGCATGCGTATGAAGCAATACGTGCCACATGGGGTGATAAATGCGGTTTTCTCTTCGTCTTCCTTCGACATGAAAATCTGATGGTAGCCTGAATACGCGTCAAGAAATGACAGCAAATCGCAGCCAGCAGTGGAGTCCACAATCTGGTCGATGCGCGGCAAGGGAAAAGGATCTTTTTGGCAGGCTTTATTGATATCATTATAGTCGATACATAGCCTCCATTTTCCATTCGCCTTGCGCACTACAACTGGATTGGCCAACCATGTTGGATGGAGGACTCCTCTAACTAGACCTGCTGCTTCAAGCTTCCTGATTTCTTCGGCGATAAACCCTTGCCGCTCCAAGGCTTGCTTCCTGACCTTCTGCTTGACGGGCCGCGCGTGAGGACAGACAACAAGGTGGTGCTCGATTACCTCCCTGGGAACACCGGGGATATCAGATGGTTGCCATGCAAACACATCGACATTCGCCCGCAGGAAGGTAATGAGCGCGATTTCCTATTTGTCATCGAGTTTGGAACTTATGGTGAAAGTTCCTCCCGTACCATCCTCCTTGGCGGCCACCTTCTTAGTTTCTGGTGGAGCTGCCTTGGATTTCTTGCTCTTGCCGGTGGAGCTCTCTGGCACATCCTCAACGGGAGCGCAGCACTCCGAGGAGGTGCGCTTGCCGGAGTGTGTGCTTGAGGCCTTGCCGGTCTTCTTCTTCCCCCCGGGAGCTTCGGTGGCAGGAGCAAGTGCCTTGGCGGCAGGTGCTGCAACTGCCTCCCGGTAGAGTTGGTCGGTGCAGATAAGCGCATCCTTCTTGTCGGAGTTGATAGTGATGACACTCATCGGTCCGGGCATCTTCAGTGTATTATAGGCGTAGTGTGATGCCGCCATAAACTTGGCCAGCGCCGGGCGACCAAGAATCCCATTATAGGGCAATGGAATCTTGGCGACGTCGAAGATGATCTTCTCCGTTCTGTAGTTCAACTCACTACCAAATGTCACTGGCAGGGTGATCTTGCCCTTCGGCTGGCTCCTTCCCGGATTGATCCCTTGGAATGTGCCCGTTTCCTCGAGATCTTCATCAGGAATTTGCAATCTTTTGATCACACCAGGCGAGATCAAGTTCAAACCGGCCCCACCATCAACTAACATCTTCGTCACCTTGAGGTTGCGGATAGTTGGTGAAACCAACAATGGCAAACACCCGACCGCAGTTATGCGATCAGGGTGATCCTCGGCGTAAAAAATGATAGGCGTGTGGGACCACTTCAATGGCTTCCGGGCATCGACCGACGGCTCTGCTGCATTAATCTCACGCGCCCACTGTTTGAGTCGGCGGTGAGAGGATTGCAACGAGGCGCCTCCGTCAACGCACATGGCTTCTGTAGCTTTCTGGAACTCGTGCTCGCTGGACTCGTCGCCCTCTTCATCATCATCATCACCCCCCTGTTCCTTGTCGCGGCCTCGAGCGGGCCTCTCCTTTTGTTGCTTGGCCTTACCGCGGCGACCTCCTCGGCCACCGCGCTTCTTGCCGGACCCCCCAGCGCCATCCTAGGCCTTCTCCTTGTCTCACCTTTCATACTCGGCTTTCTGCTTCTCGACAAGCTCCTCAACTTGCTGGCAGTTTTGGAGATCGTGGCCCTTGGTGCGGTGGATCTTGCAGTACTGCTTGGCGGAGCCCTCCGGCTTGTCGGCAGCCGCCAAGGCCTGACATGCGGCACATCCGGCAACCTCCTTGCCGGGGTCATCAGTCTTGGCCTTCTTGGCGGTGCCGGGGTTGCCGGATCCCTCGACGGCAAGCACGGCCTTGCCCTTGCGCTTCCTATTCCTCCGTCGGCCTTTCTTTGCCGGGGTAGCGGCGTCTTCGCTTTCAGAATTGACTCCTGTGCCAGCGTCCTCGCCAGGGAGTCTCCTTCCCTCTTCGGCCCGAGCACATCTGTCAGCCAGAGTGTAGAGCTCGGCGACATCCCTGACCTTGTTCATCGCCAGCTCTTCCCGCATCTTGCGGTTGCGCACATTCTGGTGAAAGGCGCTAATAACAGCGGCAGGATGAACGTCTGGGATGTTGTGCTGTATACGGCTGAATCTCTGTATGTACTTGCGCAAGGTTTCACCATCTTTCTGGGGAATGAGATGTAAATCACTTTCTTGGCCAGGAGCTTGGTGGCCTCCAGTAAAGGCGCCAACAAACTCATGACACAGATCCTGGAACCACGACCTAACGTTGGGCTTAAGCACCAACGGGAAGTAGTTGGCGAGTATCTTGTCGTCTCGAGCCCCGGCAGCCTGCACCGCAATGGTGTAGATGCTCAGGAACTCTGACGGGTGAGTCTTGCCGTCATATTTCTCCGGCACCTCCGGCTTGAAAGATCGGGAATTGGGCCATTGGACTCATCGCAGCTCACGAGTAAACGCTGGACAGCCCACCTCGTAAGGTAGGCTACCAGGATACCCTAGCGCAGGTTCATCGACAGTGGGTCCCGCGCGCTTGTGGGATTGATGGCGCGCTTCCCGCCGCCGCTCGACGGTGGTTCGAGCGTCCTCCTTGTGCCGTTCCCGAAGAACCAGACGTTGATCGCGGCGAACCCGCGGATCAGACGACGCCATGGAATCATCATCACGGGCGTCGATCCGCCGAGTTAGCGACCGCTTTTGTCGTAGCGGAGGGGAACGCATCGTAGTCATACCGCCTCCGGTCTTCTCGCCATCGGCACGCACCGGCCCAGTAGACTGCCGCCGCGAAGGCTCTGCCTGCTGCGGCCTATCGTCCTTAGCAAAGCCGATGAGGCTCTGAATGGCAGATCTCCACTTATCTAGCTTCTCCGCAGCGGGAGGGAAGTCTAGGAGCAGCTGAGCTCGCGCCAACGCTTCTGCTGGTGTAGGCGGCGGCGAAAGATGCGAAGAGTGTGAGGTGCTCTTACTCCTAACGGAATTAGAAGGAGCACCGTCACGGTTCTGCAGCCGCGCGCGGCTTCCACCGGCGTGTTGGCGTGGATCTTGGCCCCGCGCATCTTGAGAGTGATGCGTAGGGGTTTTTCCATGTGAATGCGTACACTTGTTACCGGATTCCACTTCCAAAAATCTCAGACTGCCCTAAGGTTGAGTACACCGATACTCTACGTATGTTCAAATACGATCATTGTCGTAGGAAAATGACGATCTATGGGATCGAGAGGATCCCTTTGCGGTTCGGCTGTGGGATCAATATACTACAAAGAGCAGGGCTAGTAGATATGAGCACAAGCAACGATTTATCCAGGTTCGGGCCGCTGAGAGCGTAAAACCCTACTCCTGTTCTGGTGGTTTGATTGTGTATGAGGTCAAAGGTTACAAAGAGCGCAGCTTGCCGGCAAGGTGCGCGGGAAGTGCAGCTACAGCGTGTAATTGAACTAGGAGTCGACCGTTCTAAGTGTAGCCGTGGGCATCCTTTTATAGGCCCAGGGGTTACCATAGTGGCCAATACGGTCATTTACAGGGTATGAATAGTGAATTGCAGCGTCACCACGTCTATCTCCAGACGGGGTAGGACAGGCACATTAAATGCACCGTAAGGTGCTACGTCGGGGAGGCAAGGCTTTGGGCAAAAGATCTGTACCACCGGTCCTAGCGCCCTCGAGTAATCTTGACACGTCCCAGGGACGGGTGTCATTAAAGTTAATCTCTGCGTGGTACGCCGACACGTGCCCTGGCCAGCTATGTTGATTGCCTGCCCGCTCGACACCTATCATGTGCGCTTATCTAGCCGATGATGAGGTGGAGCGGTAACGGGACAGAACAAGCCTGCTGGCGTGGAGCTTGCCCGGCCTTTGCTTGCCGGCAAGGAGCTTGCCGGCAAACAGAGTCTTGGTATCTACCTTGTCGGAATGAAGCTTGCCGGCTAGGGCAATGTTGATCTTCAGTACTAGAATAGTACTTCTCGATGACCTGCCTTGAGTTCTTCTTCATGGTCTTGTTTAATCTAAGTCTTGAGTCATAGTTATCCCCGTCAAGCCCTTGCCATTAGGAAGGCTACAACTGCCTGTGCACAAGTCAGGGTACGAGGGCACCCATGCTTTAGTACACCGACAGGAGCCCCTGGGCCTGGGCCACACGCTCATGTGAGGCGTCGTTAGGCTAGGCCCGAACAGTGCACAGGCATGCGTGGAAGAGGATAACTGTTGTAATCTTCTCTTTTAGCATGCCCCCACGACGCGCATTAAATGCGGGCGTGGGAGAGGTGGAATGGAACGGGCGCGTGGAGGTAGTGCGCCTCAAAAGCGTAGCCACGTAGGACGGTAAAGAGCCAGCCCCCGCACCTTCCCCATAAAAAGGAATCCGCGAGGGCCGCTACTCATTTACCCTCTTCTCCCAATCTCGCCATCGCCGCCATCTTCATCTTCTTCCATGCGCCAGAGCAGAGCACGCCCTCTACTTCCGCCGCCGTGCCGCGCCTCCGCCTGCTCCCACATCCGCCCTCCCCAGTGTAGCCATGGCTCCCAAGAGGAACCGAAACAAGCCGGGAAAGGCGATCGCCCCCGAGGAAGATACTAGGGAG
Organism: Elymus sibiricus; assembly: GCA_039707655.1. Taxonomy (NCBI): domain Eukaryota; kingdom Viridiplantae; phylum Streptophyta; class Magnoliopsida; order Poales; family Poaceae; genus Elymus; species Elymus sibiricus. The sequence goes on from CM077670.1 coordinate 136,829,216, forward strand.
GAGGAGCTGGCAGTGGCGCGAAGAGACAGTGTCGGTGCTTGCCAGCGAATCCTGGAAGCTTTGCCGGGACGTTCTCTTCAAGGTACTCGTCAAAGTGGTGTATCGGAACCCAGGCATTGATCTCTCCAAGGTTTTCGCCAGTCTGCCACGGGAAGCCAACACCAAGACCGCCGAAGAGCTCGTCACGCCCATCACCGACAGGGTTGGCCTGATTCCCAGAAGAGAGGGTGGACTTACCCACTAATCTTGTAGCCATATCTTGTCGCGCACATGATCATGTAAAAGACAGATTTATCTTAAATTAGATCTGCACTGCGTTTTGATGTAATACAACTTGTGTTTTGGATGGATGTATCCATGCTATTCCTCTTGTATTATTCTGTCTTTGCATGATTTTTGTACCCTACGCTTGCCGGAAACTTATCGGTGCGTGCGCTCTTGCCGCGAGCGCTTGAGGAACGGGTCCTTAGCAGCTTGCCGGAAGTGCCGCTACCAGCAAGGATACGCTTGACGATCACAGCGTAGCCACTTAAGTTGTTGAGCGGACTCGAAACAAAGTAAGAGTGTAGCTGATCACGACAAGGTTCCTTAGCGTGCAGGTTTCTCATACAAAGGCCAAAATCGTTCAAGGAGAAGTTGCAACTACAACAAAGAATTTATTTCAAAGTTTCTCAACTTAGCTTTTTCTTTGCTGTGCTTCTTGTGGTAGGACGATATCTTGAATGTCATTTGGTATCCATACCATCACTCCCCCCGAGAAACTTGTACGCGAGGAACCCTTCTGTCCTTTGAGGAAAAGAAAGAAGAGAAAAGAGGAGGCTGGAACCTTGACGGTTCGTTAATCATCCTATGCAAGGGAAAAATGTAACACAAGACTGCCTGCAACACATAAACAAATACGTACTTTGACAAAGAGTTGTGAAACACTTATCTTTATTTATGTGCATGAGATCTGCGCCCGGCTCTGTACAATGGTTTACATGCCTTTTCAGCAAACTTGTAAAAGACAGGTTGCCGGGCAGCCCGACAATCGCGCCTTATGGGTAAAACTTGCGAAGATGCTCAATATTCCATGAGTTGAGCACCGGAGTGCCATCTTCGGTCTCTAGGCAAACTGTGCCGGGCCTAGTGACTCGTACCACCTGGTAAGGGCCTTCCCACTTCGGCGTCAACTTGTTTTGACCCTTCGTGGACTGAATCCGACGAAGAACAATGTCGCCTTCCTCAAGGTTCCTGGCGTTCACTTTGCGGCTATGGTAGCGGCGCAAAGCTTGCTGATACCGTGCAGCACGAACAGCAGCCCGGAAACGATCTTCCTCAAGGAGCGTGGCATCATCTTGCCGCAGCTCATCTTGATCCTCCTCATCGAAGGCTAAGACTCGAGGTGACCCGTATTTGGGTTCTGTGGGGAGCATCGCTTCTACACCATAAACAAGGGAGAAGGGTGTCTGGCCAGTGGCTCAACTTGGCGTCGTTCTGATCGACCAAAGAACCGCCGGCAACTCTTCCACCCAGCGCCTTCAACACTTGTGCAGCCTGTCGAAAGTTCTGGTCTTGAGACCACGCAACACTTCTGCATTTGCCCTCTCTACTTGTCCATTGCTCCTTGGGTGAGCAACAGACGCATAGCAGATCTTATTTCCAAGCTCTTGGCAATATGCTGTGAAGGCGCGGCTCGTGAATTGGGTGCCATTGTTCGTGATGATCCTATTGGGGACACCAAAACGGGCAACCAATCCTTTGAGGAACTTGATGGCTGACTGTGCCGTCACATTCCTCACTGGCTCCACCTCAAGCCACTTTGTAAACTTGTCGATTGCAACATACAAGAATTCAAAGCCCCGGGTAGCGTGGGGGAAAGGGCCGACGATGTCGAGCCCCCAGACCGAGAAGGGCCAGGAGAGAGGGATGGTTTGGAGGGCTTGAGCTGGCTGGTGTATGTCCTTGGAGTGGAACTGGCATGCTGCGCATCTGATGACCACCGCCAAGGCGTCTTGAAGGGCTGTCAGCCAGTAGAATCCTTTACGGAATGCCTTGCCGACAAGTGCGCGTGACCCAATGTGAGAGCCACACATCCCTTCATGCATCTCTTCCAACAGCCTATGTCCATCTTCCCGGCAGATACACTTCAATTTCACCCCATTTGGTCTCTTTCTGTACAGAATGTTGTCAACAAACTTGTACATCCTTGATTGATGGGCTACTCTTTCTGCATCCTCTTACTCACCGGGAAGATCTCCTGTTTGAAGGAACTGGACAATTGGCTGCGCCCATGCCGGAGCTTGTGGCTCGACGACAAGGACTAAAGGTATTTCTTCCTCTGCGGGAGCGCTTGTTTCGGCGGCAAGGATCTGGCTTGCCAGAAACTGCGGCTCACTAGCCAAGGGCATCTTGTCGGCGGTATCTACTTTCTTGGTAGCTGCCGACAGCTCTGCCAGAAAGTAACCACCAACATCTTGTTTTCTTTTCTTCGCCAGCCTTGATGGTGTAACGGATGGCTGAGTAAAATGGAGCACAAAAGTTCCTGGTTCCACAGGCATCTTTTGAGCGGCAAGCTTTGACAGGTCATCGGCAATCCAATTCTGGGCACGTGGAACGTGCTCTGCTTGCAGACCATCAAAGTGCTCTTCCAACTTCCTCACTTCATCAACGTATGCCTCTATCAAAGGGCTCTGGTAATCCCTGTTGACCTGCGTCACCACTAACTATGAGTCGCCTCTGATAACCAGCTTCCGAATACCAAGGTCGATTGCAATGCGCAGACCGGCAAGCAATCCTTCGTACTCAGCAGTGTTGTTGGTGGCCTGCTCCCGAGGAATGTGCATCTGAAGCACGTACTTGAGGTGCTCTCCGGTGGGTGCTATAAGCAGCACACCGGCACCGGCGCCTTTTAGCGTGAAAGCATTGTCAAAGTACATGATCTAATCGTCAACGGTTTCCTTGCCAGGGAGAGAGGTCTCTAGAACTTCTTCGTTTGGTGTTGGGGTCCATTCTGCAATTAATTTCGCTAAGGTTCTACTCTGAATCGTTGATTTACTCTGAAACTTCAAATCAAAGCTTGACAACTCCAATGCCCACTCCACAATCCTGCCGATTGCCTCTGGATTTCTCAAGATGCATTGCAACAGAAAGCGAGTGACGACGGTGACTGGGTGTGTTTGAAAATAATGGCGCAACTTCCTTGAGCCCATGAGAAGGCCAAAGAGCAACTTCTGCACACCAGAATACCTTGACCTAGCCCCTTGCAGGAGGGAGCTGACAAAGTAAACTTGGCGCTGCACCATCTTCTTCTTCCCAACTTGCTGGTCTGGTTTATTGGCTTGCACAATCTCTGGCTTGTCGGCACCTAACCTTGCCGAAGAAGATTCCGGCTCGTTGGGTCGTGGCTTTGCGGCTGCTACCTCTTCCTCATCTCCAGCTCTTTCAGCCACAAGTGCAGCACTAACCACTTGATTCGTTGCCGCTAAGTATAGCTGCAACGTCCCTTGCGGCCTAGGCGCAACTAGGACTGGTGGAGAGGACAGGTACTCCTTCAAATCTTGGAGCGCGGCCTCCGCTTCCGGAGTCCAGTTCACTGGACCTGCCTTTTTCAATATCTTGAAAAATGGCAAGGCGCGCTCTGCCGATTTGGAGATGAACCTGCTGAGGGCGGCAACGCAGCCGGCAAGACGCCTAACATCCTTGACACATCTCGGTGCTTCAATCTGCTCAATTGCTTTGATCTTGTCGGGGTTGGCTTCAATCCCTCTCTGAGACACAAAGAACCCAAGAAGCTTGCCGGATGGAACACCGAACACACACTTCTCGAGGTTGAGTTCCAAGTTGAGCTTGCGCAAGTTCGCAAATGTCTCTTCCAAATCCTGGATCACAGTTGACTTGTCTCTGGTTTTGACCACAATGCCATCCATGTAGGCTTCCACATTTCTGTGCAGCTGTGGCTCAAAACCGATCTGGACTGCTCTGGCAAAGGTTGCCTCGGCACTCTTCAATCCGAAAGGCATACGCAAAAAGCAGTATGTGCCACATGGAGTGATGAATGCGGTTTTCTCCTCATCTTCCTTGGGCATAAAGATCTGATGATAACCAGAATAGGCGTCAAGGAAAGAGAGTAAATCACAGCCGGCAGTGGAGTCTACAATCTGGTCGATGCACGACAAAGGGAAAGGGTCCTTTGGATAGGCTTTATCTATATCAGTGAAGTCTATACAAAGCCTCCACTTCCCATTCGCCTTGCGCACTACGACTAGATTGGCTAACCACATAGGGTGTAGCACTCCTCTGACTAGACCTGCTGCTTCCAACTTCTTGATTTCCTCGGCAATGAACTCTTGCTGCTCCAAGGCTTGCTTCCTGACCTTCTGCTTGACGGGTCTCGCATGAGGGCAGACAACAAGGTGGTGCTCAATTACCTCCCTAGGAACACCGGGGATGTCAGATGCTTGCCAAGCAGACACATCGACATTCGCCCGTAGGAAGGCAACGAGCTCGCTTTCCTATTTGTCACTGAGAGTGGAAATTATAGAAAAAGTGCCACTTCTCCCATCCTCTCTCGCAGAAACTTGCTTGGTCGCCTGCGCAGAGGCCTTGGCTTTCTTGCTCTTGCCGGTAGATCTCTCTGGTATGTCCTCGACGGGCATGCTGCACTCTAAAGTGCGCTTCCCGGAGTCCGTATCATGGGTCTTGCCGGACTTCTTCTTCTTCTTTCCTCCCCCGGGAGCTTTGCCGGAAGGAGCAGGTGCCTTGTCGGCAGGTGCTGCCACTGCCTCCCGGTAGAGCTTGTCGACACAGATGATTGCGTCCTTGTGGTTCGACTTGATGGTGAGGACCCCCATCGGCCCTGGCATCTTGATGACATTGTAGGCGAAGTGCGACGCGGCCATGAACTTGGCCAGTGCCGAACGACCCAGAATGCCATTGTATGGAAGGGGCATCTTGACGACGTCGAAGACGATCTTCTCCATCCTGTAGTTGAGGTCGCTGCCGAATGTGACCGGCAGCGTGATCTGGCCCTTCGGCTTGTTCCTCCCTAGACTGATCCCTTGGAACGTGCCGGTCTCCTCAAGATCCTTGTCGGGGATCTGCAGCCTCTTGATCATGTCGGGAGAGATCAAGTTCAAGCCGGCTCCACCATCAACCAATATCTTCATCACCCTGAGGTTGCGGATTGTTGGCGAAACCAACAACGGCAAACACCCGACCACAGTGGTGCGATCAGGGTGATCCTCGGCATCAAAGACGATGGGTGTGTGCGACCACTTGAGTGGCTTCTGTGCTCCCATCATGGGCTCCGTGGCATTCACCTTGCGGATCCACTGCTTTGGTTGCCGGTGCGAGGAGTGCAAAGATGCGCCTCCATCAACACACATGGCGTCCACTGTGTTCTGGAACTCTTTGTCAGACTCATCTTCATCCTCATCATCATCATTCTGGCCCTGAGTAGCCTTCTCTTTCGGCTGCTTGGCCTTGCCGCGGTGGCCACCTCGGCCACCATGGTTCTGCTTGCCGGATCCACCGGCACCATCCTGGCCCTTCTCCTTGTCACACTTCTCGTACTCCTGCTTCTGCTTCTCAGCAAGCTACTCCACTTGCCGGCACTCCTGGAGATCGTGGCCCTTGGCACGGTGGATCTTGAAATACGGCCCACCGGTCTTGCCACTCTTGTCGCCTGCCGCAACCTCTCAGCAGTCAGCACATCCGGCAACCTCCTTGCCGAGGCTTTCTGCCTTGGACTTCTTGGCGGCGTTGGCATCACCGGGGCTCTCAACTGCCATCACTGACTTGCCTTTGCGCTTCTAGCTTTTCTTCTGCGGGGTCGATGCATCATCTGCGTCGACGTATTCTGAGTTGACTTCGGCACCAGCATCTTCCCCAGGGAGTCGCCTCCCTTCCTCAGCACGTGCACACTTGTCCGCCAAGGCGTACAACTCGTTGATGGTTCTAACCTTCACGATATTCATCTTAGACCGCATTCTGTGGTTGCACACATTCATGTGGAATGCAGTGCAAACAGCTGCGGGATGAACATCGGGGATGTTGTGGTGCACACGGTTGAACCTCTATATGTACTTGTGGAGGGTCTCGCCATCTCTCTGGGGGATCACATGCAAATCGCTCTCCTAACCAGGGAGCTTGTGGCCACCCTGGTAGGCACCCACGAATTGATGGCATAGATCCGACCAAGAAGAAATGGAGCCCTCCAGCAAGTTCATCAACCACGATCTGATGGCTTGAGCGCCAACGGAAAGTAGTTGGCCAACAGCTTGTCGTCGCGCCCCCTGGTAGCCTGCACCGTGATGGTGTAGATGCCAAGGAACTCTGCTGGACTGAGCATGCCGTTGTACTTGTCGGGTAGCTCAGGTTTGAAGGGGCGGGCGGACGGCCAGCAAACTTGCCGCAGCTCACGAGTAAACGCTGGGCAGCCCACCTCGTAAGGTAAGCACCCAGGGTACCCTGGCACTGGCACATATACTGTCGGTCCGGCATGGTCGTCTTCACAAGTACATACGTGCTTCTCAACGCCGCTCAATCTTCGTACGGGCGTCCTCGTCGCGCCGTTTGTGGAGCACTTGGCGCTGGTCTCGGAGGCCCCGCGGATCCAACGATGCCATGGACATGGTGTCCTGGTCATCCGATCGGCGAGCTTGCCGCCGTGGTGGTTGTTGTCATGGAGGCGATTGCACCATTGGTGCACCGTCTCCGGCACGGCAGCCAGATGGTCCTGCCGGCACTGTGGGTGGTCATCTGGAGGGGCCCACATCTTGTGTTTTGCCGGGATCGGCAAAACTGATGAGGCTCTGAATGGTGGCCCTCCATTCTTCCATCTTGTCTAGGGTTGGCAGGAAGTTCAAAAGCATTTGAACTCGTGCCATAGCATCTGCCGCCATGGTTGGCATGGCGGGAAACACAGAACGGGACGGCGTTTGACTCCTGGCTGGGCTAGGAGGGAGCTCATCGCATACCTGCTGCCGTGGCGCATGTTCACCAACGGGTTGGCGTGGTGGTGGTGGAACCTGAGCATTGTGAGGACGATGCTCAGGGCCGGCTTGACGCCGACCACCAGCGCCGCGGGGAAGCGTGGCGCCCCCATCTTGCGATGGTCGCTGCACACGTCCCGCCGCAGTGTTGTTTGACGTTGCCATTCCGTCCTTGGACGTCGTGACGACGGGGTCTTGGTTCACACCGGTCCAAATTGTAATACTGGGATGATCGTGCTCACCAGCGGGTTGATGGAGTTGGCTGTCTGCGCCGTCTCTAGTGTGCTAAGTGCGATCGCCGGAACGGTGGGGGTGCTTGACACCCACATCGCTGGCGCCTCCTACCCCGGCCGCCCCAACCGTAGTGCCCGCGCCGCCTGCGCTGTCTCCGGATGGCTGGGAAGGCCGCTTGGAGGTGGTGGGAGACGTCGTGGCTCTGGTCTTCTTCTTCAGCGCCATCGATGAAGGTGATGGAGCCAGTACTCAAACTATGAACACTGATTCGCAATATAAGAGCCCCTGCCTGGCGCGCCAAAGATGTCGTGGGAAAATGACGATCTATGGGATCGAGAGGATCCCTTTGTGGTTCGGCTGTGGGATCAATATACTACAAAGAGCAGGGCTAGTAGGTATGAGCACAAGCAATGATTTATCCAGGTTCAGGCCGCTGAGAGCGTAAAACCCTACTCCTGTTCTGGTGGTTTAATTGTGTATGATCTCAAAGGTTACAAAGAGCGCAGCTTGCCGGCAAGGTGCGCGGGAAGTGCAGCTACAGCGTGTAATTGAACTAGGAGTCGACCGTTCTAAGTGTAGCTGTGGGCTTCCTTTTATAGGCCAAGGGGTTACCACAGTGGCTAATATGGTCATTTTTACAGGGTATGAATAGTGACTTGCGCCGTCACCACGTCTATCTCCAGACGGGGTAGGACAAGCGCATTAAATGCACCATAAGGTGCTACGTCGGGGAGGCGAGGCTTTGGGCAAAAGATCTGTACCACCGGTCCTGGCGCCCTCCTGTAATCTTGACACGTCCCAGGGACGGGTGTCATTAAAGTTAATCTCCGCGTGGCATGCCAACACGTGCCCTGGCCAGTTATGTTGACTACCTGCCCGCTCGACACCTATCATGCGCGCTTATCTAGCCGATGATGAGGTGGAGCGGTAACGGGATAGAACAAGCCTACTGGCGCGGAGCTTGCCCGGCCTTTGCTTGCCGACAAGGAGCTTTCCGGCAACCAGAGTCTTGGTATCTACCTTGCCAGAACGAAGCTTGCCGGCAAGGGCAATGTTGATCTTCAGTACTAGAATAGTACTTCTCGATGGCCTGCCTTGAGGTCTTCTTCACGGTCTTGTTTAATCTAAGTCTTGAGTCATAGTTATCCTCCGTCAAGCCCTTGCCATTAGGAAGGCTACAACTGCCTGTGCACAAGTCAGGGTACGAGGGCACCCATCCTTTAGTACACTAACAATCATCGTGACTGTCATCTACAGAAGATAGCAATTTGTCAAGTTCCCAATCACTCTTGGAGTTATGCGAACTATTATGTTGTTGCTATCTTCGACAAGGTTGTTGCCATCCTTACTTCTGTGCCTCAATGGATATTGCTTGAAAACCAGTTTCTGGGCACGCATGTGTACTGTGATGCAATTCAATACGATCGTCTTGTGTTTGCTGCCACCACTTCTGGCACTATTTTTGCATGGAATCCTGATTGTTTCGGTACATTGTTTGTCTTCCACCGTAACTATAATTTTTTCATTCACCATGGATGCCAGTTATCCCTGTACTAATTAACCTTTTTTTTTGCGGGGTCCCGTACTAATAAACCTTCTTGTGTTTCTAAGGTCCTGCCAACATCCCCCACCGATACTTGGAAACTTTTATAACCAAGGGGGAGATGACGATGGTGATGATGACGAGCATGAAGACGCGCAGTACCTACCTACTCAGTGGTGCCTAGTTACTTATTCCGATGGATCACCTCTTCTTGCCTGTATACAGGGCACTGATGATGTTACAGAGGAAGCAGGTGTTGTCTACCATGGTCACAGTCGTCTCCGAACCCGTTCCAACATCCGTTGTAGGGTATTCGGAATGGATACTAGTGTGCTAGCACCAGAACCTTCTCCCTGGTTCAATATTGATAGTCTTGGAGAATACTCGCTTTTCCTTGGACTAAACTATCCAATTATGTTGAAAGGCGATCCGGCTGCTGTTGGCACAACGTTGCCATTTATGAGAAGCAACTGTATCTATACCTCGCACATTGGTATAATTCCCTACGCTGGCTATCACAATTTCCATACTCCTAATATAGGCCGCTTCAGCCTTGATGGTGGGTCTTCCATTGGTCTCGATGTTGACAATAGCTGGCCCTACCCAGAGGTTCACTTCTGGTTCAAAGAAAGCGTTTCCAACGCCGAGGATTGGTTGAACTGAAGTTCAGTTCATTGCTTGTTATTTGTTGTGTGATAAAAACTTTAGTATTTAGAATGTATCCTCGTTGTGGTTGTGCGTTGCTGACTTGTTGTATGTAATAAATGGCATATTTGCATATGCATGTTATAAACTTACTTAATTTATGATTGGTTTTCGATTCACTTCTCAGAGTGGGTGCTGCGAAGCGGCAAAATAATTTTTACCACCATACATAATTGTCAGTGCATTGCAACAGGTTATATATATTCTAGTATACCCTCCAAAAAAATGGACTGCATGGATATTTTCCTTTGGAAACAAGGGGCGTGGCTAGATGACAGTCGCCTGAATATTTTTTGTGGCCAGTCAATTTGGCTTGGGCCATTGGATGAAAAATGGACGGCAGGAACATCTTCCTAAACGTCCAGCCTATCACATCGCACCACACACGGTGGGTCAGGCACGCCGCTCACCCAGCGAATGTGCGTCGTCTTGCGTTTTCACTGACATGTGGGACTGAATGTGAGCAAACCAACGATGGGCACACTCCGTGAGTCTGCTTGCTGGCTGAGGAGAGAGAGAGGAGGGCCGAGCACGGACTCCAGGAAATTTGGTGACAGTGTGAGGTGGGCCATATGTTAATAAAACTAGTACTACTACTAGTGGTACCGTACTCCAGGAGAGATACTACTAATGTGCTCGCTCTAGCCTCGCTCTATGTAACCAGCACCTCGATATAGTGGGGTGGCATGGGCCAGAACAAGCATTCACGTCCAGGAGTATGGCACACACCACCACCATGAGTCCCATCTGACACTATATTTCTTGGAGTCCATGCTACAACTATCTCTTCTCCCTCCTCATTTCTCTAACTCAACCATTGTGCGACGGACAGAGTAGGGGTTTGCCAATAGTCAGTTTGCTCAACTGCAGTCCCACTTGTAAGTGAAAATGCAAGACATCGCGCGTCCCCCCTTGAGCACCGTGCCGCACCATCCGTGTGGGGTGCGACATGAACACGGCAGGCTTTTCCTTTTGAACTTGTAAGTTGTAACATTTGGTTCTGCTCCTTGGCGCGACCGATAGATAGAAATAACAATTTTCCCTCAAAAAATAGAAATAACGATTAAAAACGCTAGCGCTGGGCTTTTCCCGCGCGATAAGCGGGGGAATTTTGCCAATTTTGGCCATCATCGCTTTCCTTGCATGCGGTCCCACATGTACGTGATATGCCTAGCCACTGTGCGTTGAGTGGCGGGCCGGAATGACCATCTGGGGTGCGACGCGAACGAGACTATACGTGTTCCAGTTTCTCGTTTTGAAGTTGTGAAGTGTAACACTTATTATAAGCCATCATGCAAAAGGTGGGCAAGGGATCACACACGTCTTTATCAGCTGGAATGAAACTTGCGAGCGACCCAACCAAACACGCCCATGGTGCTGGGTTGCTGGTTGCATGCCGCTTCTCCCATTTAGTAGTACTACTTCCCTCAGCATGCGAATTGAAGGAGGATAAACCTGAATGGCCGTTCATCGAGAGCCGCTACCCTCTACTTTATTTGCATTCAAGCCGTATCGGAAACCGTACTCGTTTACTAGTCCCCCTTGTATTTGTGTCATATTTGGGCCCTTAATCTACTACCTCCGTCCTGGTTTACTAGTGTCCAACGTATTTTGGGTAAAAGTTTGACCACTTATTAGACTAGCAAAATGTGCATGCATGTCACCAAAAACTATAGCATTGGATTCGTATCTGAATGTAGTTTCCAATAATATTAATTTTGCTGCGTATAACATATATTTTATTAATTAAAATCGTGGTTAAAATATGATCTAGAATACGAGGGGGGCTAGTAAACCAGGATGGAGGTAGTAACTAATAAAATTGTGTGACCAATATAATGTCATTGGAAAACATATTCAAATACGAATCCAACAAAAAAAATGTGTGACATGCTACTCTTGACCCAAAATAAGATGAGACTAATAATCCAGACAATTGTACTCGGGAAAATCTTGCAAAGTTTGGAGGCTTCTAGAGGGCAGGGGTGATCCTCCTTCACTAAAAAAATAATAATAATAAGTACTACTCCTATAATCTAACCATCTGCACTTCTCCATTTTCTTACATGTGCACAAGTGGGACATTTGATTTGTTTATTGGGCGATAAGACGTTAGATTGGAGGTAGCCTCCGTCCCCTAGGACAAGGATTTATTGCACGTAGAGCCAAACTTTTGCACATACTACTTGTGGGACGCAAGACCGATGAACCCTCCCTCCCTCCTGAGTCGTTTATCAGAGTGGGTGGTGCCACGCGGCCAAATATTTTCTAGTGCAATAGATAATTGCCCAAGCATTGCAACGAGCTATATATATTCTCTAGTACGTATGTCAGCCCATAATTTACAGGTCAATATTAATATGCATACAGATCCATAAACAACATCCTCTCGCCCTAGTGCGCCTGGCCACCAACCGACGGGTGAGGAGCAGCGGCGTTGGTGGCGAGGTCAACGTGCTTCTGAACAATGTCATCCAAGGTTGCTCTACGGTCTAAGAAGGACACCGTCCTATCGTCCTCCTCTGGCACGTAGTGGTCCTTGTGGATGATTTCCTCGTAGACGTGGGTGATTATGTCAATGGTGTCTTGCTGGGCGAGGCGCTGCGCGGTGAGCGCGACCTCAAGGTGGACATTCTCCGGCGTGACAGCGGGTAGTCGCATGGCTACCACTGCGTCGAAGAGGCTATCACCATAGAGGCCGGTGAAGGTGGCGGGCATCGCAGAGCCTGGGCGCGTGGGCTGGAGGCGTACGTCAAGGTCGTCCGCGAGGTTCTTGACGATGGTGAACTTGTCGAGAAAGCCGACGAGGGCCTCGTCGAACAAGGGGACGAAGCTGTCGTCCAAGAGGCCTCTTGCCCTGGCGGCCTCAAGCATGACCTGGAGACGTTCCTCGGTGCCGGGCCGCAGGCCGGCGTCGTGGACCATTTGGCACAACCGGCTCATGCTCGCGCTCATCGCCTCCATGGCTCTAGCTTCTGGTCAATTGATCTTGTGATTGGAGTGATCACTCTTGCCCTTGGTTAGGGTGCGTAGGTGCATAGGATTTCGTAGATGGATTGGACTGGTGGGGAGCCTTTATATGAGAACTGCAGAATGCGTTTGCATTCACGTGTGCGTTGCCTATCTACTCCTCGCTCCTTAGTAGTACTCCCTCCGGTCCTTTTTTCTCTGCGCCTAAGGTCAAGCACGCATACCAAGGGAAGACTCAGTCTATTTTTTCTGGACATAATTGCCCTTGCGTTTGCAGAGTATCACATGCATGCTGCTGCCTCAAATCCCGCTCTGCATGCACGCACTGCTCCCTGTCTCGCTGCATGCACGCATAGTTACGAGAAGATTGAGGAAAATTCTGCGTGCAATTATGTTGGAAGCTGGCGCAATTAATGCGGGGAGAATGCGGTGCAAGTACTAGTGTGGTTGATGAGATTTCATATTTGAGCCCTCAACCGGAAGCGAGAGTGTATAATATCATCGGAAACTACACTCAAATACGACCCGTAAAAAAAACTACACTCAAATACGAATAAAACAATACTCCATGTAGTATTATTTACGAAGTGAGTAGTAGTATGACATGCATTACTATATATTGTTAGTCAAATGCTAAATCCAAACGGAGGTGGTAGTACTACAAAATCCAGATGGAGGGAGTTGTAGTACTAGTACCAAAGTACTACCCGTTGGTCAAATTATTAGGTGCTGCTCCTCACAGTGAAGTGACAAGACCCTGCGCCGGAGATGACACCAGAGTGCAGGCGGCGTGTTTGGGTTACCAAAGTCAGCCTCACCGTGTGCAGTCACTGTCATCAAGGCTATAGAGCTACCCTGCTTACAACAAGCCGTGTTCTAGATATTTTCCCGTGCGCTGCCACGAGTTAGAATAAAATATTGTAATGGGTATATTGGTTACATCGTTGCAGCACCTATGCACGCGAACATAATCATAACCTAGTACCACGTGCTGGATAGTCGTAATTTTACAAGGTTCAAACTAATATTACAAATGCTAGCAGTAATGCTGCACCTACGAAGAGGGAATTATTAGGAAGTTTATGTGAGAAGTTTCGTTACTTTAGGTGGATGCAGCATTATCATATAAACTAAAATCCACCGCCCCTGACAAGTCAATAATTGGCAAATAAACTTGCGCGTCTCTCGTCACTTGATCTTTCAAAAACAAATTCAGCTTCTGCAAAGCCTTTGTCATTCAGCTTTAGACGCTTGTGGTGATCAGCACACCATTCATTGTTGCGCCAGAGAACGCCAAACCTCATTACCTTGAGCACACTTGCCTTCAGAAACAAGAACCTGGCCAATTTAATCTCGGATGTGGTACCTCGGTAGTCAATCAAATCAATTTCTGTAAGATGGAGATCAAGGCATTCGATGAGGTTGTTATACTGCAGCACATTTTTCACTTTCGGGTCTTTTTTTATCTGCAAAAGAAGAGAACATATTAGAGGAGCTGGATATGTAAGATTGTCGTGTCATCAAGAGCTACCAATATAATTTGCTCACACAATAGGGTTGGCTGTAAGGCTAGTGATAATTTTCACTCTCTCTCTTTCTCTTTCCTCTCATTTACTCATTTTACGTCCGTCTTGGTTTATAGATCCCCTTCGTATTTAGTGTAAAAGTTTGACCATAGATTTACCTAACAAAATGTCAATGCATGTCACAAAAAATTATACCATTGGAAATTATGTTCAAATACAAATCCAATGATATAATTTTTAGTGACATGCATTAACATTTTGTTAGTCAAATCTATGGTCAAAATTTGATACTCCAAAATACGAAGGGGACTAGTAAACCAGGACGGAGGTAGTACTTGCTCCTAGGATAAAGTCAACAAAAAAAATGATGCAGGTGATCACGTGAGAAAAAATACTAAAAACATTTCTTTCAGTATAGTGCCTAGATGCAGTTTTGAACACTACATTTGTCATTGTAACTTTTGAAAAATTACGAAAAAATTGAGCTCCGTTGTGGTTCACATTTAATAGGAAAGGAGTTTCACCTCGATGAGTAGCTTCTCCGTGCACGGAAAGCATCTAAGGAACCCAACAACTTGATCTAGATTGGGGCCGATATATTTTATTGCCAAAATTTTCACTATGCGCACAGACTGGGTCAAGCTTGTGGGAATCATTTTCTGGATGACAGTCGAACATACATCAACAAAAAAAATGCGAATATCAAGAAGAAGAACGAGAAGAAGAAGAGTGTTGTACCTGAACAGTTATGGATCCAATAACAAGTTTGGAGAATTTGCCAGATGAGTAGGCCAACGCTGTCAATTTCGGCGCGTCAATGACCCTGATTTTTGTTGGACCTTCTAGATCAGATACAAGCAATCTCTCAAGGAAAGGCGCATTATCAATGACCATATCGTGAAACAGCTCAACTGATCTCTTCCCAAGTAATGTCCTGTTGCGGGGCCAGCAAGACACATAAATTCATTGAAGATTCGTGGAGGCGATGTGGAGGCTAATGAACCCATGGATCTGTTGAAGACAAAGGTACTCGAGCGCTGTACAACCGCGAAGCAACCACTCCATAGCCTCCTTCAAGATACCAATGTCGAAGAGGCTGAGCTGCTTGAGTTGAGGGAGAAGAAGAGCGAGTGCGGCATCAATCTGGGGAAAATAGCAGGAGCTGAATCTGGCGCGGCGCAGCGTTGGCGCGAGGCGGAGCGCGGATAGCGGCAGAGAGCGACATCGTCCACCTTCAAACCTGAGCTCCTCAATTTGATCTATGGCAGGGGATAAGAACCACTCATCGAACTTGGCATGGACATTGCAGTTGGTACTAAACATGCGGATGTCAAGGCGTCTGGCTGTCCCAGGGTGCGATGCAAGGATCTTGGAGACTGCGGCCATGTGTTTGCAATCCCCATCGCAAAGGCAGCTATCGACGGGGAGGTTGAGGGGGACGCAGTGCCAGAGGGGGCGCCACCACTGGGAGAGAAGGGTGGTCCGCATGCCAGATTTGGTGGGGAGGAGGGCGATGATGACGAGCAGCATGTTGTCGGGGAGTCTGCTGATGAAGTCCAGGCTCGCCAGATGCGGTTTTCGCTCGAGCCGCCTCCGCTTGTTTGCCGCCTCTTCCTCCATCTCAGCAGGCGGCGACGCCGGTGTACACGGGTGCTGGGTGCGCGCGAGTGCGTCCTTGGGTGCATGCCGCGCAGTGGTGTATGTGTGTTGTCATAGTTTGTGTCCATGGTGGTGTCTAAGAAGGTGTTAATCTAGTACTCCCTCCATTTCTTTTTAGTCCGCATATAAAATTTGGTCAAAGTCTAACTATGCAAAGTTTGACCAACTTTATATGAAAAGATATCAACATTTACAATACTAAAGCTATATGCTATGAAAATTAATTTCAAGATGCATCTAAATATATTGATTTCATACTGTGAATGTTGATATTCTGCTATAAAGTTAGTCAAAGTTTACGAAGTTTGACTTTGACCAAATTTTATATACAGAGTAAAAAGAAACGGAGGGAGTACTACAGTACTCAATTTAGTAGTGTGCGGGGTTCTACCACAAGTGGTTTCTAGTTTGTTTATTTCACCACGTGGCAGCTGGGCCTCTAGTTTATTTAATTTCACCCACTGCCACATGGGCCCGCACACCCATAGAGAACACGAGCTGACAAGGCACCATGTAGACTGGTTGACCGGTCAACTAGACAATATACAGAGCTATACGCTGAGCCAGTAACCATATAATCCCTCTGTAAAGAGAGATCGAGTGAGAGGGGAGGCCCGTGAGAGGTAGAGATAGAGAAAGAGATACTCCCTCCGTTCAATAATGTAGTGCCTATAAATTTTTGAAAAGTCATACTTTTGAAAGTTTGACCAAGTTTATAGAGAAAATTACTTATATCTACAATACCAAAGATATATGATATGAAACTACATCTTGTGATGAATCTAATGATGTATGTTTGTCCCTCCAGATGTAAATGTTTTTCTCCACATATACCTGGTCAAACTTTGTGAGATTTGACTTTTCAATAAATGTATATATGCTATGGATCGGAGAGAGTACATGACTAGAGAGAGATCAAGTGTGTGTGAAGGAGAAAGAGTGAGTGTGCAAAAAGAGAGAGAGTGTGTGAAAGAGGAAGGGACAACACATGATAAAGTAGAGAGAAAGTGTGTGTGTCTTATGAAAACATATCACGCATGCAACACCGAGAGAGAAAGAGAGGTGAGGAGATACACGGAGATATATTGTGTGGTTGTTTGCAACGGAGAGAGAGACCCCTAGCACGTGGCCAAGAGAGGTTTGGCAAACAAGGGAGAGACGAGGTCGAGAGAGATGTATGGAGAATATGGAGGCATGGGGAGGGAGAGAGGGTGTGTTTGTGATGGAGAGATCCCGTCGAGATCGTGTGGGGACTATATGGGTGGGAGATCGAGAGACAAGGTGTGTGTGCGATAGAAAGACACCCCGGAACATAGAGATATACCTAGCTAGGGAGGGAAGGAGACAATGTGTGTGTTTGTGATGGATAGTGAGAGATGGTCATACCTAGGGGGAAGTGCATGTGCGTGTGATGGAGTGAGAGATAATCGTACTTAGGGGGGCCTGTGCGTGCATGTGAGATAGAGAGAGAACGAGGGAGAGAGAGAGAGTGTTAGATGGGTCTATCTAGTGCGAGCGAGATATGTGTATGTGTGACCTAGGGAGATAGAAAGTTTGAAAAAGAGAGAGAAGAGCCCCGAGACGGCGGAGTGGTGCGTGAGAGAGTTGAGACAGAGAAAGAGATACTCCCTTCGTTCGATAATGTAGTGCCTATAAATTTTTTAAAATTCAAACTTTGGAAACTTTGACCAAGTTTATAGAGAAAATTATTTATATCTACAATACCAAAGATGTATATATAATATGAAACTACATCCTGTGATGAATCTAATGATATATGTTTCCCATTCTAGATGTAAATGTTTTTCTCCACATACCTGGTCAAACTTTGTAAGGTTTGACTTTTCAAAAAATCTATATGCTATGGACCGGAGAAAGTACCTAAGTAGAGAGAGAGAGATCAAGTGTGTGTGAAGGAGAAAGAGTGAGTGTGCAAAAAGAGTGTGTGTGTGAAAGAGAAAGGGACAACACACGATAAAATAGAGAAAAAGTGTGTGTGTGTCTTATGCAAACATATCATGCATGCATCTCCGAGAGAGAAAGCGAGGTGAGGATATACACGCAAATAGTGTGTGGTTGTTTGCAACGGAGAGAAAGACCCCTATAGCACGTGTCCAAGAGTTGTCTGGCAAACAAGGGACGGAGGTCGAGGGGGACGTATGGAGAAAATGGAGGCAGGGGGAGGGAGATAGGGTGTGTTTGTAATAGAGAGATCCCCTCGAGATAGTGATGGGACTATATGGGTGGGAGATCGTGAGACAAAGGTGTGTGTGCGATAGAAAGATGCCCCAAGAGAGATCGAGATAGTCCTAGGGAGCGAAAGAGACAATGCGTGTGTTTCTGATGGAGAGTGTGAGAGATAGTCATACCTAGGGGGAGTGCGTCTGCCTATGATGGAGTGAGAGATACTCGTACTTAGCTAGGGGGGAGATTTTGTGTGTGTGTGTGCGCGCGCGTGTGAGACGGAGAGAGAACGAGGAAGAGAGTGTGTTAGATGGGTCTATCTAGTGCGAGTGAGATATGTGTATGTGTGACCTAGGGAGATAGAATGTTTGAGAGAGAGAGAGAAGAGCCAGGAAACGACGGAGTGGTGCGTGAGAGAGTTATGGACAACGAGCGAGAGAATTTGTGTGTTTACTATGAGTGCACCCTAGCTATTTGGCCTAGACCAGAGAGTCATACATTGTGTGCGAGGGAGACCTATACATAGAGTGTGCATGCAAACTAGAAAGACCTAGAGATAGAGAGAGAGAGAGAGAGGGAGAGAGAGAGGGAGACTGATAAGGATTGTGTTCGTGTGCGCGTGATAGAAACAAAGAGTGTCGGCTAGATAGAGAATGGGAGTGCAGGAGAGGGGAGAGGTTGTGTCTTTGCATCGAAGATTGATATAAACCATGATTCGGTATAATATTGTATTCAAATGTTTGAATTGGAGAACATGGTGTTTGCAATTCACACATGAACGGAGATATGCGTATCAAACAGGTTCATTAATTTGACTTTGAGCATGTTCATGGAGTACTATAATACAACATGCTATTCAATTGATGTGTTCAATTTTGGATGTAGTCCACAATTTTGATCGGGTCAAAGAGCTATTTCATAGAATTGAGATATTTCATTTCTGGTTTGATTCCCATTTTTAAGTGGGTCAACTATTTGTCAAATTAATCGGTAGCAACGAGCATGTAAAAACACATTTGTCCCGAGCATCATCTCACCATCTAAAAAAGAAGTGGCAAGATGTGACACTATAGAACTAAAATTTCTAAATATGATTCGGATCGACTTGGTACGGTAGACGTGGATGCTTGTTCTCCCAAAATTTGAACGAACCGCTAAAACACCCTCTGTTCGGTGGAATTCGCCCGAGCAAATAAACGGGAGATTTGAAATTACCGGCCTATCTGGGACCCGCATTAATTGGCCTGTTGTATATCGAGGGTAGGTTTGTAACTTCATCGAAGCGCGCCCTCTCATCGGCCGAAATGACAGACGCTGAATAATTCATAAACCATGGGCGGCAAAACACCCTCTCCTCAGCCGAAATCGCAGGCGCCGAATAATTCATAAACCATGGGCGGCAAAACACCCTCTCCTCGGCTGAAATCGCTCGCGCCCACTATTTCAAGCACGCCCGAAATCGCTGGTGCCCACTATTTGGGAGAAGGAAAGTTACCCTACTATCCCCGACCCTCAAGAATCAGACCCAAGCCCGCAAGCCAAAAGACAGGGGTAGAATTGTAACTTCCCCCACATTTCAAACAAATGCGTCCGTAAGACATGGCCCCCTCCCAATTCCCCATTCATACACCATGGGCGCCAAATCACCTTCTCCCCTGTCGCGAAACCTCAGCCCCTCCTCCATGGCCCCCACCACACCAGATTCACCGCCGCCCTCCTCCCCAATGCTGGAGCTGCAGTCCATTTGCCGTCGGGCACTGGGCCGTGTGCCTCTTACTCTGTGCTGCCAGAGCTGCCTCGACGACGACCGCGTGAACCGTGCAGGAGCTGATTCAACTGCGCCGTCATGCACGGTGCCAGAGCGGCTCGTACTTCGGACGCGTCTAGTGCACCGGCGCTGGTCCCCCGTAGTCGTCGACCGCCGCCACATATCTGCTTTCCCGCCGTCGGCAGCCACCGCAACCGCGCCGGCCTCACTGACTCTGCAGATGGAGCTGCCTAATTCACCGGGCCGCAAGATAGGTTACTCATCTTATTCACTTTACCTAGGTGTCAGTCGCCTGGATTTTTATTCTGGGTCAGTCGGTTCCAAATGGAAGGAAGCAGCTCCCCTCGAGGCGGCGGAGCTCCTAGGCTGTCGGTTGGCCGGGGAAGGAGTGCCTCGTTGTCTATCGTAGGGGTGCGGGCAGGGGGCACATGTTCGCCGCAGAAGCAGTGCTTCGGTGCCTTTCTTAGGGTTGCGTGGGGTCAGGGTACTGCTGGCGCCGGATCTGGATGACGGCGAGTCTTTGAGGTATGGCTGGGGGCGGTGCAACCACGGCAGTGCGGTGGGGCGGGGGGCGGGGTCGAGGTCGGAGCTGCCGTGGCCAGGGACGGTGGAGGCAGGCTGCTCTGCCGGTGCTCGCTGGCTGTTCGAGGAAGATCCTGAATAGTGATAGCCGGGAGGCACAAGATGGCCATCCAGCCATCTGGCGTAGATCGGACAGTGAAAAAAAATCGTGTGACCACAATTTAGTTTTCAGTGAACTGACATGTGACCTGTCTCGTACCCGAGTGTTGATCGTATTTCTTCAGATCAGAGATATGTGGCATTCTTAACATTGTGTGTTTTCTGCATCTTCAGCCACACCGTCTTCCTTCTCACCAGAGCTGCTCCAACAAGGGAAGCATGCACCAGATGGGAGCTATACTCCCCACTCAAGAGTTCCCTGCCTCGTATGTGCCAGCCAGACATGGACAGCCACAACAAGCGCAGCGCCATCGACGATTCAGCAGATGATGCTCACTCCTACGGAGGGCAGCAAGATAGGTTGTACCCTCATCTTACTCGTGTGCAGCATTTATGGCTTCGTTCTTCATCTATGCATGGAAAATAGATTATCACTTGTCACTGTACATTCATGTTGATCTCTTAGTCTTACTTCAGATAAGAGACTTGTGTAGGAGTTAATGTTGTTCCATAGTTATCGTCCCTCAGCCAAAGCTATCCCACAGGCTGGTGATTATACCCCTTCTAGTATTACCTATCCTATTGTTCTGTAGTACTTTTGTGTGCCATTTAGTTAATGTTGAGTACAAACAGTATATATTTTGTAGTTATCATGTGTGCTCTCTCTTTAGTCTTTGAGGTATCATCCTGTTGCTGCTATTTAAGTGGCCTCCTACTATTTATGTCGTCTCCTACAGACACTCATTACATAATCTCACTACTAGTTATTTTTGTTGGAAATATGCCCTAGAGGCAATAATAAATTAGTTATTATTATATTTCCTTGTTCATGATAATCGTTTATTATCCATGCTATAATTGTATTGATTGGAAACTCAAATACATGTGTGGGTACATAGACAACACTGTGTCCCTAGTAAGCCTCTAGTTGACTAGCTCGTTGATCAAAAGATGGTGAAGGTTTCCTAGCCATGGACATGAGATGTCATTTGATAACGGGATCACATCATTAGGAGAATGATGTGATGGACAAGACCCAAACTATGAACGTAGCATATGATCGTGTCAGTTTATTGCTATTGTTTTCTGCATGTCAAGTATCTGTTCCTTTGACCATGAGATCATGCAACTCCCTGACATCGGAGGAGTACCTTGTGTGTATCAAACGTCGCAACATAACTGGGTGACTATAAAGGTGCTCTACAGGTATCTCCGAGGATGTCTGTTGGGTTGGCATGGATCAAGACTGGGATTTGTTACTTCGTATGACGGAGAGGTATCTCAGGGCCCACTCGGTAATACAACATCACAATGAGCCTTGCAAGCAATGTTACTAAAGTGTTAGCCACGAGATCTTGTATTACGGAACGAGTAAAGAGACTTGCCGGTAACGAGATTGATTTGGTATAGAGATACCGACGATCGAATCTCGGGCAAGTAACATACCGAAGAATAAAGGGAACAGCATATGGGATTAACTGAATCCTTGACATAGAGGTTCGACCGATAAAGATCTTCATAGAATATGTACGAGCCAATATGGGCATCCAGGTCCTGCTATTGGTCATTGATCGTAGAGGTGTCTCGGTCATGTCTACATAGTTCTCGAACCCGCAGGGTCTACACACTTAACGTTTGGTGACGATTAGTAAAGTTGAGTTATTTTGTTGGTGACCGAAGGTTGTTCGGAGTCCCGGATAAGATCCCGGACATGACGAGGTTCTCTGGAAGAGTCCGGAGGTAAAGATTGATATATGGGATAATAGTGTTTGGTCTCCGGAAGGGTTCCGGAATTCACCGGAAGGGGTTCCGGATGTTTCCCGAAATGTTCGGGTACGAGCACACTTTATTTGGGCCAAGGGGTAAAGCCCACGAGGCTTAGGCAAGGTGCAAAAGGAAGTTTTGCTGGCGTTCGGCACTAGTTCGTGATCGGATCGAGGGACGACTTGCGATTTGGATCGCGGAGACGTTCGACTACATCAACCGCGTTTCTTAACGCTTCCGCTTAGCGATCTACAAGGGTATGTAGATTCACTCTCCCTCTCGTAGATGCTCATCACCATGGATAGATCTTGTGTGTGCGTAGGAATTTTTTTGTTTCCCATGCAACGTTCCCCAACAGTGGCATCTGATCTAGGTCTATGCGTAGATGAGATCTCGAGTAGAACACAAACGAGTTGTGGGCGTGGGTGTATACATATTGCTTGCCGTTACTAGTTGATACTTGATTCGGCGGTATTGTGAGATGAAGCGGCCCGGACCGACATTACGCGTACGCTTACGCGAGACAGGTTCCTTCAACTGACATGTAACTTCGTTGCATAAAGATGGCTAGCGGGTGTCTGTCTCTCTCACTTTAGTTGAATCAATTTCAATGAAGAGGGTTCTTTTAGAAGATCAAAAAGCAATCACTACACCACGTTGTGGTTTTGCGTAGGTAAGAACGGTTCTTGCAAACCCATAGCAGCCACGTAAAATTTGCAACAACAATTAGAGGACGTCTAACTTGTTTTTGCAGGGTATGTTGTGATGTGATATGGCCAATTACATGATGAGATATATGTGATGTATGAGATGATCATGTGTTGTATAGAATATCACGACTTGCATGTCGATGAGTACGGCAACTGGCAGGAGCCATAGAGTTGTCTTTAATTATTTTCGCCGTTTTGCTTTACTTTATCGCTATGAGTTAGCAATAGTCGTGGAAGCAACAGTCGGCGCGACAACCTCATGGCGACACGTTGATGGAGATCAAGATGATGGAGATCATGGTGTCATGCCGGTGATGATGGAGATCATGCCGGTGCTTTGGAGATGGAGATCAAAAGCACAAGTTCATGGCCATATCATGTCACTTATGATTTGCATGTGATGTTAATCCTTTTATGCATCTTATTTTGCTTAGGACGACGGTAGCATTATAAGGTGATCCCTCACTTAAATTTCAAGATAAAATTGTGTTCTCCCCGAGTGTGCACCGTTGCGAAAGTTCGTCGTTTCGAGACACCACGTGATGATCGGGTGTGATAGACTCTACGTTCACATACAACGGGTGCAAGCCAGTGTTGCACATGCGGAACACTCGGGTTAAACTTGACGAGCCTAGCATGTACAGACATGGCCTCGGAACACAAGAGACCGAAAGGTCGAACATGAGTCATATAGTAGATATGATCAACATGAAGATGTTTACCATTGAAACCACCTCAACTCACGTGATGATCGGACTTGAGTTGGTGGATTTGGATCATGTTACACTCGAATGACCGGAGGGATGTCAATTTGAGTGGGAGTTTTTAAGTAATATGATTAACTAAACTCATTATCTTGAACAATAGTCTAAGTTGTCTTTGCAATATTTATGTTGTAGATCATGGCTCGCGCAGTAGCACCCCTGAATTTTAATGCGTTCCTAGAGAAAGCTAAATTGAAAGATGATGGAAGTAACTTTGTGGACTGGGCCCGTAATCTAAGGATTATCCTTACGGCTTCCCAGAAGGCTTATGTCCTTGATGCACCGCTTGGTGATCCACCCGCTCCAGTTGAGTCTCTAGACGTTGTGAATGCCTGGCAGGCTCGTTCTGAAGATTACTCAATAGTTCAATGTGCAATATTGTATGGCTTAGAACCGGGACTTCAAAGACGTTTTGAACGTCATGGAGCATATGAGATGTTCCAGGAGTTGAAGTTTATCTTTCAGAAGAATGCCCGGATCGAGAGATATGAGATCTCCGATAAGTTCTATGCTTGCAAGATGGAGGAGAACGGGTCTATCAGTGATCACGTACTCAGAATGTCTGGGTACTCCACCCGTCTGGCTGAATTGGGGATGCCCCTTCCACCAGAGGCTATCACTGACAGAGTTCTTCAATCATTGCCACCTAGCTACAAGAGCTTCGTGTTGAACTATAACATGCACGGGATGAACAAGTCAGTCGCCGAGCTGTTTGCGATGCTGAAAGCCGCTGAGTCTGAAATTCAGAAGGAGCATCAAGTGTTGATGGTCAATAAAACCACTAGTTTCAAGAAAAATGGCAAGGGTAAGAAGGGTAACTCCAAGAAGAGTGGCAAAGCAGTTGCTCCTCTCGTGAAGAAACCCAAGGCTGGACCCAAACCAGAAACTGTGTGCTTTCATTGCAAGGGAACTGGACACTGGAAGCGGAACTGCCCCAAGTATTTGGCTGACAAGAAGGCGGCCAACAACAAACAAGGTATATATGATATACATGTTATTGATGTGTACCTTACCAACTCTCGTTGTAGTGCCTGGGTATTTGATACCGGTGCGGTTGCTCATATTTGCAACTCAAAACAGGAACTGCAGAATAGACGGAGGCTGGCAAAGGACGAAGTGACGATGCGCGTGGGAAATGGTTCCAAGGTTGATGTGATCGCCGTCGGCACGCTCGCTCTTCGATTACCATCGGGATTAGTGATGAACCTGAATAAATGTTATTTGGTGCCTGCGTTAAGCATGAACATTATATCTGGATCTTGTTTATTGCGAGACGGTTACTCATTTAAATCAGAGAATAATGGTTGTTCTATTTATATGAGTAATATCTTTTATTTTCATGCACCCGAAGTGAGGGGTTTATTCTTATTGAATCTCGATAGTAATGATACACATGTTCATAACATTGATGCCAAAATATGTAAAATTGATAATGATAATACCACTTTCTTGTGGCACTGCCGTTTAGGTCATATTGGCGTAAAACGCATGAGGAAGCTCCATGCTGATGGACTTTTGGAGTCACTTGATTTTGAATCACTTGACACATGTGAGCCATGCCTCATGGGCAAGATGACTAAAACGCCGTTCTCTGGAACAATGGAACGGGCAAGTGACTTATTGGAAATCATACATACTGATGTGTGCGGTCCGGTGAGCATTGAGGCGCGCGGTGGTTATCGTTACTTTCTCACCTTCACTGATGACTTAAGTAGATATGGGTATATTGACTTAATGAAACACAAGTCTGAAACATTTGAAAAGTTCAAATAATTTCAGAGTGAAGTTGAGAATCATCGTAACAAGAAGATTAAATTCCTACGATCTGATCGAGGAGGAGAATATCTGAGTTATGAGTTTGGCAGTCACTTAAGACAATGTGGAATTGTTTCACAACTAACACCGCCTGGAACACCACAGCGTAATGGTGTGTCCGAACGTCGTAATCGAACCTTATTGGATATGGTGCGATCTATGATGTCTCTTGCCGATTTGCCACTATCGTTTTGGGGTTATGCATTAGAGACAGCTGCATTCACTTTAAATAGGGCACCATCGAAATCCGTTGAGACGACGCCATATGAACTTTGGTTTGGCAAGAAGCCAAAGCTGTCGTTTCTTAAAGTTTGGGGATGTGATGCTTATGTCAAAAAGCTTCAGCCTGAAAAGCTGGAACCCAAAGCGGAGAAATGCATCTTCATAGGATACCCAAAAGAGACAGTTGGGTATACCTTCTACCTCAGATCCGAAGGCAAAGTGTTTGTCGCTAAAAACGGAACATTTCTTGAGAAAGAGTTTCTCTCGAAAGAATTGAGTGGGAGGAAGATAGAACTTGATGAGGTTGTTGAACCTTTACTTCAACCTGAAAGTAGCGCAGCGCAGAAAGATGTTTCTGTAGAGCCTACATCAGCTGAAGAGGAAGTTAATGATGATGATCATGAAGCTTTGGATCAAGTTGCTATCAAACCTCGTAGGTCGACAAGGACGCGTACTGCTCCTGAGTGGTACGGCAACCCTATCTTAGAAGTCATGTTGTTGGACAACGATGAACCTACGAGCTATGGAGAAGCGATGATGGGCCCGGATTCCGAGAAGTGGTTAGAGGCCATGAAATCCGAGATGGGATCCATGTATGAAAACAAAGTGTGGACTTTGGAAGTATTACCTGAAGGGCGTAAGGCCATTCAGAACAAATGGATCTTTAAGAGGAAGACGGACGCGGACGGTAATGTCACCGTCTATAAAGCTCGACTTGTGGCAAAGGGTTTTTCACAAGTTCAAGGAGTTGACTACGATGAGACCTTCTCACCCGTAGCGATGCTTAAGTCCGTCAGAATCATGTTAGCAATAGCTGCCTTTTTCGATTATGAAATTTGGCAGATGGATGTCAAAACAGCGTTCCTTAACGGTTTCCTTAAGGAAGAGTTGTATATGATGCAACCAGAAGGTTTTGTCGATCCAGAGAATGCTGACAAAGTTTGCAAACTCCAGCGATCCATTTATGGACTGGTGCAAGCATCTCGGAGTTGGAATCTTCGCTTTGATGAGGTGATCAAAGCGTTCGAGTTTGTACAAGTTTACGGAGAAGCTTGTATTTACAAGAAAGTGAGTGGGAGCTCTATTGCGTTTCTAATATTATATGTGGATGACATATTACTGATTGGAAACAATATAGAAATGTTGGAAAGCGTAAAGGAATATTTGAACAAGAGTTTTTCAATGAAGGACCTAGGAGAAGCTGCTTTCATATTAGGCATCAAGATCTATAGAGATAGATCAAGACATTTAATAGGACTTTCACAAAGCACATACCTTGATAAGATTTTGAAGAAGTTCAAAATGGATCAGTCCAAGAAGGGGTTCTTGCCTGTTTTGCAAGGTGTGAAGTTGAGTAAGACTCAATGCCCAGTGACTGCAGAAGATAGAGAAAAGATGAGTGTCATCCCCTATGCTTCAGCCATAGGCTCTATCATGTATGCAATGCTGTGCACAAGACCCGATGTCAGCCTTGCCATAAGTATGGTCGGAAGGTTTCAAAGTGATCCAGGAATGGAACACTGGACGGCGGTCAAGAATATCCTGAAGTACCTGAAAAGGACTAAGGACATGTTTCTCGTTTATGGAGGTGATCAAGAGCTCGTCGTAAAAGGTTACGTCGATGCAAACTTTGACACTGATCCGGATGACTCTAAGTCGCAAACCGGATACGTATTTATTCTTAATGGGGGTGCAGTTAGCTGGTGCAGTTCCAAGCAAAGCGTGGTAGCTGATTCTACATGCGAAGCGGAGTACATCGCTGCCTCGGAGGCGGCGAAGGAAGGTGTCTGGATGAAGGAGTTCATGACAGATCTTGGAGTAGTGCCTAGTGCGCTTAACCCAATGACTCTGTTTTGTGATAATACTGGTGCCATTGCTCTAGCCAAGGAACCAAGATTTCACAAGAGGACCAGACACATAAAGCGACGTTTCAATTCCATCCGCGATTACATCAAGGAGGAGGACATAAATATTTGCAAAGTACACACAGATCTAAATGTTGCAGATCCGATGACTAAACCTCTTCCAAGGGCTAAACATGAACAACACCAGAACTGCATGGGTGTTCGATTCATTACAATGAAAATCACATAGTGATGTGAACTAGATTATTGACTCTAGTGCAAGTGGGAGACTGTTGGAAATATGCCCTAGAGGCAATAATAAATTAGTTATTATTATATTTCCTTGTTCATGATAATCGTTTATTATCCATGCTATAATTGTATTGATTGGAAACTCAAATACATGTGTGGGTACATAGACAACACTGTGTCCCTAGTAAGCCTCTAGTTGACTAGCTCGTTGATCAAAAGATGGTGAAGGTTTCCTAGCCATGGACATGAGATGTCATTTGATAACGGGATCACATCATTAGGAGAATGATGTGATGGACAAGACCCAAACTATGAACGTAGCATATGATCGTGTCAGTTTATTGCTATTGTTTTCTGCATGTCAAGTATCTGTTCCTTTGACCATGAGATCATGCAACTCCCTGACATCGGAGGAGTACCTTGTGTGTATCAAACGTCGCAACGTAACTGGGTGACTATAAAGGTGCTCTACAGGTATCTCCGAGGATGTCTATTGGGTTGGCATGGATCAAGACTGGGATTTGTTACTTCGTATGACGGAGAGGTATCTCAGGGCCCACTCGGTAATACAACATCACAATGAGCCTTGCAAGCAATGTGACTAAAGTGTTAGCCACAAGATCTTGTATTACGGAACGAGTAAAGAGACTTGCCGGTAACGAGATTGAACTAGGTATAGAGATACCGACGATCGAATCTCGGGCAAGTAACATACCGAAGAATAAAGGGAACAACATACGGGATTAACTGAATCCTTGACATAGAGGTTCGACCGATAAAGATCTTCGTAGAATATGTAGGAGCCAATATGGGCATCCAGGTCCCGCTATTGGTTATTGATCGTAGAGGTATCTCGGTCATGTCTACATAGTTCTCGAACCCGCAGGGTCTACACACTTAACGTTTGGTGACGATTAGTATAGTTGAGTTATTTTGTTGGTGACCGAAGGTTGTTCGGAGTCCCGGATAAGATCCCGGACATGACGAGGATCTCCGGAAGAGTCCGGAGGTAAAGATTGATATATGGGATAATAGTGTTTGGTCTCCGGAAGGGTTCCGGAATTCACCGGAAGGGGTTCCGGATGTTTCCCAAAATGTTCGGGTACGAGCACACTTTATTTGGGCCAAGGGGTAAAGCCCACGAGGCTTAGGCAAGGTGCAAAAGGAAGTTTTGCTGGCGTCTGGGGTGGTACTACCGCTTATCGTAAGCGGTACTACCGCTACAGGCGGTACTACCGCTTATCGTAAGCGGTACTACCGCTACAGGCGGTACTACCGCTTATCGTAAGCGGTACTACCGCTTGTACGCGATACTGCTGGAATCCGAGTTGGACTCTTTCCGTGCGGGCCAAACCGACCTTGTGCTGGCAAAACCGACCTGGAGGAGGCTTTTACTCCAAGTTTAGACCCCAAGGCTCAACATATAAATAGAGGGGCAGGGCTAGCACACGCGACACATTAAGATTTCCCAAGCCGTGTGTCGGCAACCCTAACCCTCTAGTTCTCCCGTCATAATCTCCGCAGTGCTTGGCGAAGCCCTGCAGAGATTGTTCCTCACCACCATCACCACACCGTTGTGCTGCCGGAACTCATCTACTACTTCATCATCGCTCGCTAGGTCGAGGAGGTGAAGGCGTCATCAAGCCGTACGTGTGTTGAACGCGGAGGTGCCGTCCGTTCGGCACTAGTTCGTGATCGGATCGAGGGACGACTTGCGATTTGGATCGCGGAGACGTTCGACTACATCAACCGCGTTTCTTAACGCTTCCGCTTAGCGATCTACAAGGGTATGTAGATTCACTCTCCCTCTCGTAGATGCTCATCACCATGGATAGATCTTGTGTGTGCGTAGGAAAATTTTTGTTTCCCATGCAACGTTCCCCAACAATTTTCCATGCATGTCAGATATTATTGCACACATTGATATTGAAAATTAGAACAAATCCACTAAAAGAAACTCGCGGAGCAATGCAACGGCCAACATACTCGACCTCAATGATATTCAATATGATGGAACAGTTAAATGTAGTTCTTCAGAAGAGTTGCAGAGAGATAATGATTCCTATTCACCCCAGAAGGTCTTTGCTCTAACTTGACCCGTGATATGGGTAGCATCAAGCATATAATGTCTTGCAATGCATCTACTCTGTTGCAATGCCATGTGCTTAGCCCGCTGATCATACATGTGAATATGTCATGCCTTCCAGTTTGTCTGTACCTATTCCATTCATGATAACATCTTTTCAAATTCAAGTACTATCATTCTACTCTGCTGCAATGCCAGCTGCTTAGTTTGGACATCATCCTTCTGAATATCTGATGCATTGTTGTTCGTCAGTATGTACTCCATCCGTCTACCATACCATGGTTTTTTACATTGAAGTGTTGTTCTACTGTTCTGTTGCAATGTGATCTTAGTTTGCCCATCAGACATGTGAATATGCTGCCTTGCTATTTTTCTGTACCTATTCCAGCTATCATACAGTTTTACATTCAACTACTGTTTCTTTTACTCTGTTGTCCTGTCGTATCCTTAGCTTATACTCCCTCTATAAAGAAACAGTGATCTAAACACTATTATATTTCTTTATGGAGGGAGTACATCATACTCCCTCCATCTGTATTACTTGTGGCAGAAATGCATAAAAATGGATGTATCTAGGACTACAATACGTCTAGACACATCCATTTATTTCCGGATGGAGGGAGTACATGTCAATATGTCATGGCTTTCTATTCTTCAGTACCTATTCCATCTCTTTGCCATAGCATGTTTTATAACTGAAGCACCATTCTTCTGTACAAGGCATGAAAGCGGATGAGGGCTATGTTAGAATCTAAAGGGGTACAAACAAGTTCTTTGCAAAAGATCCAAACTCCAGGAGATAGTAACCCAACTCAAGTGTTCATCGGAACTACTCCAGCACAGAGAAACCCAAGTCCTCCAGATAATAACCAGATTCCAGTGGCCAAAGAACCAGTCAGCTCCAGTTCAACAAAAACATGTCAACTCCTTGCTAGGAAGCGTATGCGTATCCTCACATCATGAAATTTTATAGCATTCAGATCACATTTGATCTTTATATTCTACATCTATCTTACGCATCTTTGTTGTAGAAAATATGCTTAAAGGACAACAAACGTTCTAAACTGGGATCGTGGTCGAGGAAAGTATCTTGCAGCAATGCTCTGCTCTCCAATGCTGATGTAAGTACCTGTTGTATATCACTATAATTTTACATCAGTATGTTGTTTATTAAGTAGCATGGGCGTGAATCCAACCTCCAGTACACCAATTATCTGATCTAAATTAACTTGTAGCAAAATGTATAATTAAGGCGCTAATGTAGATTTTTGTAAGGGAAACTGCCTGGTAGTTTTGCATATTGAGCTGCATGATTGTACTATCTCATATATTGCACATTACTAAAATCTAGTGGTGTGGTCTTTTTGCCCAATCGTTCATTGTGTCAATGTTGCTTTCCTATAAACTTACCTGGCTGATGATAGCAGTGCCATGTTGTGTTAATTCGGTGTAGGCTGGTGTGGTCTGGTTGCCCAAACATTCATTGTGTCAATGTTGCTTTCCTATTAAGTATTAACTAACCTGGACGATGATTTGGTGCAGGCTGCTAAAGATAATACGACAAAGTCTCAAGACAGCAAGGCAACCCCATTGTTTCTCTCCAATAAATCTAGCGAATGTAATATGGCAATAACTCTTGATTAATCTGTTCAGTTTCCCCTCTTATTTAAGTTATGATGCAGTGGTCGAGACACTTTCCACTATCATTGATACAAGCCTGCCAAAATCCCCATATGAATCTGTTCAGTTTCCTCTATCTCGAATCTAACGGAAATGATGTACGTTTGTGAACCAATTACTGGCTGAAGCAATGATGGAAATCGTGGAGGAATCAGAGGTGCACATTCTTGCGCAACAACAACTGATCAATGATTTCAGTGATAGTATAGTAAAGAAGAAAGAACTTGCTCACATGCTTATGGGCGTCATTCGCGCTGAGGTTGCAGATTGTGAGGTTGTAGATCGTTAAGCTCTGTTCGTTTATTTGCACTGGTATCAATCTTTGATTTCCCAATGGATGTAATTTCCTGTAATATATGCTTTGATGTGCTACATTTTTCCTTTTATGCGTATATTTGCTTAGCGCGGGGTTGCACCCGAGCTTTCTCGGCCGAAACCTCAACTGGCGGCAAACAAGCCAAATATGCAGTGAAATTAATAACTGGAACAAAGCGACATGGGCCCTTCTTCTAGGTTAACGGCCCAGGGCCTGTAATGGCCCTGTAATCAGCTTGCAGTTACTAGATGGGCGAGGCCACAGTCCATAATTGTTCCTTGTAATGGGCTCAAAGTAGTAGCTGGTCCTAAATCGACGTGGGCCTTTGATGGACTGTATTTGGCCCTGTCATTCAATGGGCCTGTAGCCATGTAGGAAATTTAGCAGGCCCAATTAGTTGACGGGCCGTTAGCAGGCCGAAACCTCGATTGGGCTCCAACAGTGGAAACGGGCATACGGGCCCTTAGCAAGCCGAAATAGAACAAAATTACTGCTAGGCCCATTTTGATGTCGGGCTGTTAACAGGCCGAAAGCCAATCGGGCCATAAGTGGGTCCATATACAAAATGGGCCTTTAATAGGCCGAAAGTCATGTCGGGCTGGAATTGGTCCATGGAGAACATGGGCCGCTAAGAGGCTAAAAGTCAGGTCAGAATGTAAATGGCCCAACTACGGTGTGGGCCGTTAATAGGCCGAAAGATACACCGGGCTGGAAGTTGGTCCAAATCCCTTATGGGCCACTAAAAGGCCGAAATGCGTACCGCCAGGAAATTGGCCCATGCCTATATTGGGCCTCTAACGGGCCAAAAGATGTACAACATGGAAATTGGTCCATCTCCATAATGGGCATGTAACAGGCCGAAAGAACCTCGGCCGGCAAATGAGCCCAAAGACATAGCGGCTATTAACGGGCTGGAACAGACGATGGGCCGCAATGGTGTCAAATCATTAACGGACCATTGACGGGACGAATTGGCATATCTCGTATGGGTCGTTTTTGTAAATGGGCCAGACGAAAGAAGGCCATAAATGGGCCGGCCCGCTTATTTCGTATGGGCCGGCCTTTTTAACCTAAATGGGCCACTGTTGGGCTGTGCCATGTGTTGAAGTATCATAGGCGTCTCTCGTCCAATGAATGGATGACATCTGTCGCAACGCCGAGCTGACACGTGGATCCGTTGGCGAATGAGATATTTACATGTGGAAAATCGCCATTCCTCAGGGCTGCTAACGGGTTATCGGATACAAACCCGCACCCGATAGCTTAACGGCGACCCGTTACGGTGGATGCCATGTGTCGGTTACCCTTGACGAAAACACTTCCATGACGTGACATTTATCGTCAAGGAAGTGGACACTTCCGTGATGATAATTTCAGTATTGTCATGGAACACTTCTACGACAGCACAGGTATGACTATCTTGATTCTGTCAGAAAATTTTCACTGATGTACATGCATGACAGAAAACTTGACCTACTGTGAAGAAGACATATCATCACGGAAGTGTTTTTTTGGTAGTGCGTGCGGCGGAATGCTAGGTTCGATCACACAACCGGCGGCGAGTGGACGTGGCTAGTTGCAACACATGCAAAGCCCTAATGACGGCGCCGAAGCGATCAACCAAATGAGTGTGCCGCACCTCCACTATATATAGGCATCCATCGCGGGCTCAACACTTGGGCCCCGCATGGACCCTAAAGCCGAAAGTCTACTCGGTCACGATGCAAGTCCAGCTCGGATCACATCTAACCAGTGTCCTCGGATCCGACCTCGTAGGATCCTTCCCTTAAGCGCGCGACCGCTTAGGTTCAAGTCTGCTTGGTCACAGGTCGGATCACCTCTGACCTGCTCGGTTGGTAGTGTCCTCTAGCAAGGCGTGCCGACCACCAAGTAGACAATGAAGTCAGTTGGCGAACCTGTACAACATGTCACACTTCTTTTCCCATTGCCACACGATATATGTTGTCGGGCTCAAGGCGATTCTGTCATCCTTGTGCTAGCATGACCTCTTTCTCGTTCCAGTGATGCCGACCACAAACCGGATTATCTCATAATCCTTGCGCACTGCCATGCTTATCTTGGTCGGATCACACGAGGGGCCTAAAGTACATCTCTCCTTATCGGAGGGGCAAATCCCATCTTGCTCGACCATGTCTTGCAGCATGGGTCTGGACAAGCCCGAAACCTACCTTTGTAACTACCCAGTTACGGAGTATCGTTTGGTCAGCCCAAAGCAGATCTGTCACCATCCCGAGTACAAGCACCAGCTCAGGTCTTAGGACATAGAACGTATGTTGTACTAGAGACTCACAGATGACCTATCGTTGCGTCTCATAGTCGGGTCTGTCCGACTCGGACCTTATCTCGACTCGGATCCGACTATGTCGAATCCGACCAGATCCTTCCGAGTCCATATTATCCGGTTAGCATCCAATGCTCCATGGCTAGTGAGACCGAGCCATCCACCATGTCATATGCTAGTCTATTCAACTACGCGTCCACACAGCCCTTTCGACTAGGGACCTTTTTAGGACAGTCATCATACAATGTATAGTCCCACAAACAAGTCACGTACTTGATGATACACATCATTGATAATGTCCAAGGACTATCTTTATTCATAAACACATAGGAAATATCATCATACATGATTGCCTCTAGGGCATATCTCCAACAGTCTCCCACTTGTACTAGAGTCAATCAAATAGACATCATATGCCCATAGCTCTAATGTGCCCCTCATGCTTGTGTTGTCGAAGCGGCTTAGTCAACGGAACCGTAACATTTGCATCCATGTAAATTTTGCATAACTCTACATCACCACTCTTTACGATCTTTTGTATCAGGTGATATTTCTGATCTATGTGTTTGGTCTTGTGGTGATTCCTCGGCTCCTTGGCATGTGCGACGGCACCAGAATTATCACAATAAAGGTCCAACGGTTTTACCGAGGCTGGGAAAACACCAAGATCATCCAGAAAGTTCCGGATCCAAACACCTTCTTTTGCAGATTCACAAGCCGCAATGTATACGGCTTCTGTGGTAGAATCGGCCACCGTATCTTGTTTGGAACTCGTCCAGCTCACTGCTCCTCCGTACATGACGTACACGAATCCGGACTGTGATCGACAATCATCTCGGTCAGTTTGGAAACTAGCAGCGGCGTAACGCTTTACGATGATCTCTTCCTCACCTCCATAAACTTGAAACATTTCCTTAGTCCTTTTCAGGTACTTTAGAATATTCTTCACCCCCGCCCAGTGACTCTCACCTGGGTTGGCCTGGTATCTGCTTGTTAAGCTTATTGCAAAAGCAACATCAGGCCGAGTACATATCATGGCATACATGATGGATCCGATTGCCAAGGCATATGGAATCCGACTCATCCTGCTTCGCTCGTCAGATGTCGAAGGACTCTGAGTCTCGCTTAGCCTTATACCATGTGAGAGTGGCACGAACCCTTTCTTTGCCTCACTCATGTTGAACCACTTCAACACTTTATCTATGTACGTGCTCTGGCTTAAGCCGAGTAGCCTCCTCGATCTATCTCTATAGATTTTAATGCCCAATATGTAAACTGCTTCATCGAGGTCCTTCATCGAAAACTTTCCATTCAATGATTCCTTGACCGAGTTCAGTATCGAAACATTATTTCCGATCAGCAATATGTCATCTACATACAGGATCAAAAATACTACCGAGCTCCCACTCAACTGCTTGTATAAACAAGCGTCCTCTTCGCTTTTGATGAAACCGAGACCAGTGACAACCTCATCAAAATGAATATTCCAGCACCGAGATGCTTGCCTCAACCCATAAATGGATCTCTTGAGCTTTCATACCTTACTACTGCTAGTTGGATCGACAAAACCCTCGGGCTCTATCATATACACGTCCTTGGTTAAATTTCCGTGAAAGAAAGCCGTTTTGACATCCATCTGCCATATCTCGTAATCGAAATATGCAGCAATAGCTAGTACAATCCTCACCAACTTCAGCATCGCTACTGATGGGTAGGTCTCGTCATAGTCAATTCCTTGAAATTGTCCACAACCTTTAGCAACAAGCCGAGCTTTGTGGATCTGAACATTCCATCCACATCAGTTTTCTTCTTAAAGACCCATTTGCAGCCAATCGCAGTGACGCCAGGCGGCGGATCAACCAAGTCCCAGACTTGATTGTCATCCATGGACTTTAACTCGGATCTCATGGCCTCCAGCCATGCCTCAGAATCCGGGCTCACCATCGCTTCCGCATACGTAGCCGGCTCGTCGCTTTCCAGCAACAACACATCGCGCACTCTGCGCAATCTTTCCGACCTCCGTGGTTCCGGTGCCGCTTCCACCTCGGGTTCCCTGACAGACTCCGGTATGATCGCATCACCAGCCGAGTTGTCCCCAAGTGGTTTTCGAACTTCTTTGAGTTGCACCTGCCTCCCACTAGCTTCCCGCTCGAGAAACACTTTCTCAAGGAAGACCTTGTTCCGAGCAACAAACACTTTGTTCTCTTCGCAGTTGTAGAAGCTATATCCCAAGGTTTCCCTTAGATATCCCACAAAAATGCACTTATCCGACTTGGGTGTAAGCTTGTCCGACATAAGAAGCTTGACGAATGCTTCACAACCCCAAATCTTTAGAAAAGACTACTTGGGACTCTTCCCAGTCCACATCTCATGTGGTGTCTTGTCTACGGATTTAGATGGTACTCTGTTGAGTGTAAAAGCTATAGTTTCTAGAGTGTATCCCCAGAATGACAAGGGTAAATCCGATTTGCTCATCATATATCGAACCATGTCTAACAAGGTACGATTCCTCCATTCTGACACACCATTTCTTTGTGGTGTACCCGGAGGTGTGAGCTGAGGTACTATACCTCGGCTTCTCAGATGATTATCAAACTCCTGGCTCATGTACTCACCTCCATGATCAGATCGTAGAAGCTTTATAGTCTTGCCAAGCTGATTTTCCACCACATTCTGAAACTCTTTGAACTTTTCAAAAGTTTCTCACTTGTGCCTCGTCAAATAGATATATCCATATCTACTCTAGTCGTCGGTAAAAGTCACGAAGTACTGATAGCCACCTCTGGCAGTTGTGCTCATTGGACCACACACATCGCTGCGTATAAGCTCCAACAGCTTGGACGCCCTCTCACAACTCTTTGCAAAAGGAGACTTAGTCATCTTGCCGAGGAAGCATGATTTGCATGTCTCGAACAACCCGAAGTCGGACGAAGTTAGGAGCCCATTATCATGGAGCTTCTTCATGCGTTTCAGACTAATATGTCCAAGCCGGCAATGCCAGAAGTATGTCAGATTTATCTCATTAGGCTTATGCCTCTTGACATTCATATTATAGACAGGTTCCGTTTCCAGATTCAAAATAAATAACCCATCAACTATGGGTGCTGTCGGTGTATAAAACATGGGCATTTTATACCCTGACTTATGCACAGACAGTGGTGGCTTTACTGATGGCCAGGGCTTGCCGGAAGACTACCAAAATCAAGACTCAAGACTCGGTTGCAAAACCATGGAGAAGATATCAAGATGAACCATCAATCAGTATTTAGTTAGTACTGAAGATGGAGGCAACACTTGCCGGCAAGATATGCACCAGCAAGCTGAAGACCCGGCAAGCTCCATGCCGGCAAGCCTTACTGACTCCTCCTCGCTCCACCTCATCGGGCAGCTGGTCGCTAATCAATGAGGTGTCGAGTAGGCAGGTGGTTTGGTGAGGCTTGTCGGGGCACGTGTCAGCGCACTGGAAGGAGAAATAGCTTTAATGACACCCGTCCAGGAGGCGTGTCCAGATTATAGGAGGTAGCTGGGCGAGCGGTGCAGAAACCTTGCCGGGGCTCCTCCTCCATATGACACCTAACGGCGCATTTAATGCGTTTGTCCTAATCCGGCAGAGTTAGGTATGATAGCACTGTTGGCTATCTAATCAATATGTAAAGACTGTTGTACCACTGTGGTTACCTCTTGATCTATAAAAGGAGGGCCAGGGCAACCTTTACAAGGGTCAACACTTTACTCATTTTGCATGCGTAGCTGCACTTCCCGCAGTCTTGCCGGAAAGTTGTGCTCCTTGTACTTGAGCTCAAACACAACTAGTACAACAAAGCAGGAGTAGGGTTTTACACCTCGCAGTGGCCCGAACCTGGGTAAATCCTTGTGTTGATTGTTGATTCTGCTCTTCGTGCTCGCGCATCCCCACAGCCGAATCGCAAAGGGGCCTTGATGGTCCCATAGATGGTCGTACGCACAATATCTTTGGTGTGCTAGGTAGGGGATTCGCTTGCGTGAACCTGATTCAGCAGTCTGCGCATCAGCTTCATCATCATCGTCCTCGATGGCGCCCAAGAAGAAAGGCGCAACCGCAACAGCTTCATCGACCTCCAAGCTTCCGTCGCAAGCACCCACAGGCGGCACAGGTGGTGCAGCCGGTGCGGGCAGCGCGGGAGGCGCAGCTAGCGCAGGTGGCGCAGCCAGCGTGGGTGGAGCAGGTGGTGCACACAATGCAGGCATTCAGCTTCCTCGCCACTCCGGCGATCGAAGCCACAATGGCGGAGGCGGTGCGGATGGCCAACTCCTGCCTCCTTGGCACTCTGGAGAGTGAAGTCACCAGAGCAACACCATTCAGACCGGCGCGAGCCATGATCCAGTTGCTGTGGCATCCAAGGATGCTACTACGGGACGCACACCGTGACCATCGCAAGATGGGCGCGACGCGGTTCCAGATGCTGCTGGTGGTTCTGGACGACGACCACATGGCAAAACGCCTGTAGATCAGCCGCAAGATCTTCAAGCACCACCGCCGCCATGTCAGCATGCCGGCGCACATGCACCATGACAGCAAGCACGGGACAGAGCTCCTTCTGGTTCAGCCAGGAGTCGAGCAATGTCTCGCACTTTGCTCCCGGCCATGCCAACCACGGTGGCGGAGGCCATGGTGCGGGCGCAGATGCTATTGAATTTTCCTCCAGCTGCCGACAAGATGGATGAGTGGAGAGCCACCATCCAGAGTCTCATTGGATTTGCTGAAGCCAGCAGATCGCAGCAGGCGGGACCTTCACAGCGTCCACAGACAGCGCCGGCAGCTCTAGCTGGTGGCCGTGCCGGAGATGCTGCGCCAATGGTGCAGTCACCTCCATGGCAACAACTTCAACGACAGCAGCAGACTCGTCTATCCGTCGAGCCCGACAAAGTGTCGATGGCCTCTTCGGATCTGCGGGCACGACAAGACCAACGTCAAGTGCTGCGTGATAGGCGGATGGAAGATGCCCGCACCACCATTGAATGGCGCCGGGAGGCACGCCGTCAATCCGACGTGCGCAACAGTCCAGTCGTTGATGAGCCTATGCCCGAGGTTGGCGGTATCTACCTTACGAGGTTGGATGCCCAGCCTTCACTCGAGAGCTACGACAAGTCCGCTGGCCGTCAACCCGGGCCTTCAAGCCAGAGTTACCGGAGAAATATGACGACAAGCTCAATCCGGCAGAGTTCTTGGGCATTTATACAGTCGCCGTACAAGCTGCCGGAGGGCAGGATGAGAAAGTTCTTGCCAACTATTTCCCATTGGTGCTCAAACCCAATGTGAGATCTTGGCTGATGAACTTGTCAGAGGGCTCCATTTCTTCATGGTTTGATTTGTGCAATGAGTTCATTGGTGCTTACACTGGAGGCCACAAGCTTCCCGGTCAGCCCAATGATCTGCACGTAATCCCACAAAGAGATGACGAGCCTTTGCGGAAGTATATACAGAGATTCAGTCGCGTGCACCACAACATTCCCGACGTTCACCCTGCTGCCATGATTGTTGCCTTTCACACAAATGTGCGCAATCATAGGATGCAGGAGAGGATGAACATCCGGCAAGTCAAGACCATCAACGAGCTTTATGCGTTGGCGGACAAATGTGCATGGGCTGAGGAAGGAAGGAGGCTTCTCGGGGAGGATGCTGGTGCCAAAGTTGACTTCGAAGATGACGACGCCTCCACCCCGAAGAAAAAAGGCCGAAAGCACAACAGGAAGTGCAAAGGCAAGACAATAATGGCCGTTGAGGGCTCCGGCAATTCCACCGCCGCCAAGAAGGCCAAGACGGAGGGCTCCGGCAAGGAAGCTGCCGGGTGCGCTGATTGTTAGGAGGCTGCGGCAGGCGAGAAGGCTGGCAAGACCGACGGGCCATATTGCAAGATTCACCGCACCAAGGGCCATGATCTCCAGTAGTGCCAGCGGGTTGAACAACTTGCCGAAAAACAGAAGGCTGAGTATGAAAAGCGCGACAAGTAGAAAGGCCAAGATGGTGCTGGAGGATCTGGCAATAAGGGTCGTGGTGGCCGAGGAGGCTACAGCAGCAAGGCCAAACAACAGAAGGAGAAGCCTGCTCGAGGCCGTGAAAAGAAGGAGGATGATGATGATGATGACGAGGATGAAGAGGAGTCCAGTGAACATGAATTCCAGAAGGCAACCGAAGCCATGTGCATTGACAGAGGCGCATCTTTGCAATCCTCTCACCACCAACTCAAGCAGTGGGCACGTGAGGTCAATGCGGCAGAACCGGCAGTAGGCGCTCAAAAACCACTCAAGTGGTCCCACACGCCCATCATTTTCGATGCTGAGGATCACCCTGATCGCACAACTGCGGTCGGGTGTTTGTCGTTGTTGGTTTCAGCAACGATCCACAACCTCAAAGTCACAAAAGTGCTGGTTGACAGTGGGGCCGGCCTAAATCTGATTTCACCAGATGTCATTAAGAGGCTACAGATTCCTGATGAAGACCTCAAGCAGACGGGAATGTTTCAAGGGGTCAATCCGAGAAGGAGCCAGCCCAAAGGAAAAATTACTCTGCCGGTGACGTTTGGCGGTGAGTTGAATTATAGGACAGAGAAGATTGTCTTTGACGTCGTTAAGATTCCTCTGCTATACAATGGAATTCTTGGCCGCCCAGCTCTAGCAAAGTTTATGGCAGCATCACATTATGCCAACAACACGCTCATGACGCCAGGGCTGATGGGTGTCATCACTATCAACTCCGACAAGAAAGATGCAGTCATCTGTGTCGACAAGCTTTACAGAGAAGCAGTTGCAGCATCTGCCGCCAAGGCACCTGCTCCTACTGACAAAGTTGAAAAGAGCAAGAAAACTGGCAAGACCTCCGACAAGGCTTCCGGGAAGCGCACCTCCTCGGAGTGTTGCGCACCCGTCGATGACGTGCTGGAGAGCTCTACTGGCAAAGGCAAGAAATCCAGGGCTACTCCACCAGAGACTAAGAAGGTGTCGGCGAGGGAGGATGACACAGGCGGTACGTTCACCGTCAGTGCCACCCTTGGCAGTAAATAGGAAAGCACCCTCATTGCCTTCCTGCGAGCGAATGTCGATATGTTTGCATGGCAACCATCTGACATCCCCAGTGTTCCCAGGGAGGTAATTGAGCACCACCTTGCCGTCTGTCCTCACGCACGGCCCGTCAAGCAGAAGGTCAGGAAGCAAG
Organism: Elymus sibiricus; assembly: GCA_039707655.1. Classification (NCBI taxonomy): domain Eukaryota; kingdom Viridiplantae; phylum Streptophyta; class Magnoliopsida; order Poales; family Poaceae; genus Elymus; species Elymus sibiricus. The sequence goes on from CM077670.1 coordinate 136,870,407, forward strand.
CTCTGGAGCAGCAACAGTTCATTTTCGAAGAGATTAAAAAAGTTAGAAGCAGCAGGTTTGGTTAGAGGAGTACTTCATCCAACATGGTTGGCTAATCCAGTTGTTGTGTGCAAAGCAAATGGGAAATGGAGGCTCTGTATAGACTATACTAATATCAATAAAGCTTGTCCAAAAGATCCTTTCCCTTTGCCACGCATCGACCAGATTGTCGACTCCACTGCCGGCTGTGACTTACTCTCCTTTCTTGATGCATATTCTGGTTATAATCAGATTTTCATGGCCAAGGAAGATTAGGAGAAAACCACATTCATCACTCCATGTGGCACATACTACTTCATGTGTATGCCTTTTGGACTAAAGAGTGCTGGTTCAACATTTGCAAGGGCAGTCCAAATTGGTTTTGAGCCTTAGATGAACAGGAATGTGGAAGCATATATGGATGATATAGTGGTTAAAACCAAGGACAAATCAACCCTCATTCAAGATTTAGAAGAAACATTTGCAAACTTGTGCAAGATTAACTTGAAGCTCAATCCCGAGAAGTGTGTGTTTGGCGTCCCATCTGGCAAGCTTCTCGGGTTCTTTGTATCTCTGCGAGGAATTGAAGCTAATCCTGACAAGATCAAAGCTATTGAGCAGATAGAAGCACCAAAGCGTGTCAAGGATGTGCGGCGTCTTGCCGGCTGCGTAGCTGCATTGAGTAGGTTCATCTCCAAATCAGCTGAGCGCGCCTTGTCGTTTTTCAAGATTTTGAAAAAGGCATGTCCAATGAAATGGACTCCAGAAGCGGAGGCCGTGCTGCAACATTTGAAGAAGTACCTCTCCTCTCCGCCAACACTAGTTGCGCCTAAGCCACAAGAGCCGTTGATGCTGTACTTGGCGGCAATGAATCAAGTGGTCAGTGCTGCATTAGTGTCGTGGTATTCTCGCTGGGGGTGCATGATTCACGGCAGATGCCATGAGATGGCTTATGAGGTGGGGCTACGATAGGACGCCGGTGGGTTCCGGAGGCGAGGTTGGCACGAGCGAGTGCGGGACACAAGACGTACCCAGGTTCGGGGCCCTCTGGAGAGGTAACACCCCTACTCCTGCCGCGTGAGCTGATAAGCACAGAGGTTACAGAGTCGCTCCTGGAGCTGCTTGGACGGAGGAGGGAGAAGGGGCAAAGCCACCGTTCTGCCTCTCCTGTGCGAGTGTTTGTGATCTGGAGAGAGCTAGCTAGGGTGAGAACTGATCTTACCGCACTAACTCGAACTCTCAGCCACTAAAACCCGACCCCTCTGCACGGAGGCCTCCCTGGGGGTCTTATAGGCCGACCCCCAGGGTTACAACGGTAACGTACCAGAGGCGCGGGCCCCTGGTGTCATTGACCAGGATCCGGTGGCCGGGTCGCCGGGTCGCCGGGTCGCCAGATGCCGGGATGCCGGGTCGCCGGGTGCCGGGTCGCCAGGTGCGCCGCACCTGCCTGGCGCGGGCATCGTGACGGGTCTTGTCTCGTCAGTCTGGGTTCGAGGCACTGTGGCGCGTCTTGTCCATCGTCAGAGGGAGGTCGGCGCCGCCGTTTCTACAGGACCGCGCCTCACTGACACCGCCCGCCTCGGCCGGGGGCGCAAGGAAAGCTGCAGCCTCACCTGCTCTGTCAGGGTAAAGGGAGGAGCGTTGTAGCACCGCTTGCTTCGTCGCTAAGGCTTCGCCGCCTCGCGGCCAGCCGGCATGGGCCAGCCGGCTAGGCCGGGTTGCCACGCCGAGCCGGCTCGCGCTGGGGAGCCGGCGTGCTTGGCAAGCCGGCCAGAGGGACTTGTCTTGCTCTGATGATTTTCCGAAAGGGATTCGGGCTCCGTTGCCTACCCGGGGGTCATCCCCCCGACAGTAGTCCCCGAAGCTGTGAAGGTTCGCCGGCTTCAGGCAGGGGAGCCTTTGCAGCTTACCACCCTGAGGAGCCGGTTCTGTTGATGAAGCGCCGGAGTCTGGCCGGGCGGCTTCGCCTGGCAGCTTGCCGGCTTCGCGGCAGCGAACGCCGGGAACACCCGCTGGGGGGCCGGCCTCTGGGGGCCGGGTCGCGGCACGCCGGCCTGAGCGGTAAACGGAAACGCCCGCCAGATGGGTCTTGCTTCGTACGCCGATTTGCGCCAGCCGTAGCTCGACGGGCTGCCACGTGCGGCCTTGCGGTGGGCGAGGCCTGCCAGCCCACGCGCGCGACGGGACGTGACAGCGGCTCGGGCCCGCCACTACACGCCCTCGGCCCGCGCACGGGGGATTCACTGCGGCGACCATTGGCAATTGCGCTTCCCCGTGTAGTTACTACGCGTGGGGAACGCGCGCGTGCAGTGCGGGGGAGTGGGGATTGTGGGCGCAGCCGATCCCACTCCCCCACAATTTCGCGTGGTTATAAACGAGAAGGGGGGAGTGCGACGGAGACGCCTGCGCTCGCACCCCTGCCCCTTGCTCCTCCTCTACTTCCTCTCCTTCTCCGCTGTGCCCGAGCGAAGTGCTGCCGCCGTCGTCGCCTTGCCCACGCCTGCTGCACGCCGCGACCCGAAGCCCGCAGCGCGCCGTCCTCCTCCTCTCTTCCTCCTCTCCATCGCCGAATCTCGCCGCCCGCGGAAAACCCTCCCCAATGGCGCTGCCGAAAGTCTCTTAAGAGGGCTCCATCATGACGGAGCAAAACATCCGGTACCTCCGCCGCACGAAGCGGCTGCTGCCGGCAGAGGCGCTGCTCGCGCGCGCGCCGGGCCCGGAGAGGGTGCCGGCGCCGCAGGAGGGCGAGCATGTGGTCTTCTTCTCGCACTTCGAGCGCGGGCTCGGCCTCCCCGCGAGTCTCTTCTTCTGCGCGTGGCTCGATTTCTTCGGGCTGCAGCCACATCATCTCGGCGCCAACGCCGTGTTGCAGGTAGCCGGCTTTGCCACGCTCTGCGAAGGCTATCTCGGGATGCTGCCGACTGTGGAGCTGTGGGCGATGATGTTCTTCCTCAAGCAGCAGGGAGCGTCAGCCGGCGCCATGTCCGACTGCGGCGCAGCGGTGGTCACCGGCCGGCCAAACGGGCCGTTTCCCAAGCTGCCGCTTGAGGACTCGGCCAAGAAGTGGCAGTCGATGTTTTTCTACGTCCGGAACGCCGACCCGGCTGTCGACGTCATCAACCTTCCGCCGTTCTTTGATGCGCCGCCGCTCGAGAAGCCGAATTGGGGGTACCGCCCCAAGGAGCCGTCGAAGGAGATGGAGAAGATCTGCGGCCGGGTCAGGGAGCTGACGAAGAACGAAGGGCTGAAGCCGGCTGATCTCATCGCGGCCTTCATCGCCCGCCGGGTTCTGCCGCTGCAGCGCCGGGCACACCGGATTGGCGACATGAGCGGCCGGCACGACCCGGCCGGGATGTCGACCAAGGAGCTGACGCCGGCTGGGATCGTCCAGCGGGTCAACTACATCTCCAAGGCCACGCTGAAGGAGGGGGAGTGGAGCTTCGGGAAGGCGCCCTATCACCGGGAGAACCCGGCGCCTGCGGTGAGTCCCTGGTCTTTATATTTTGCCGCTTCGACGTTATTCTTGCGTCTTGACGCCGCGGGATGGCCGCAGCTATTCGCCAGCCAGCGGAACCATGACGGGCCGAACGCCCAGATCCTGCTGGCCGACCTGCCCGACTCGGATGTGGAGGAGGCCGGCGCCGAGGCGGAGGAGGGGGCGGTCGAGGCGCGCCTGGCCGACGCCGCAGCCGGCGGGTCGCGGGTCGCAGGTAAGTCTCGGCCTCCAGATCTACTGCGGGACTAGCCGGATGACGACGAGGAGAGCCTGACCGATGCCCATGGTGCAGCGCCCTCGGCTGGGGAGGACGCCAGCGTCGACCCCCCAAGACGGCTGTGGAAGGCGGCTGGCGCCGGGCCGACTCGCGCGGCGGCGACCGCCAGCCGGCCGCACGGGAGGGAGGTGGTCGAGGCGAGACCGGCCGCGAAACGCCCGGCGGCGGAGCCGGCGCGCGCGAGGGCCGTCGTGAAGAAGAAGCGCCGGCGCGCCCCGTCTGTAGGGCCGAGGCGGGAGCCCCCGACGGTCATCGGGTAAGTGCTCCTTGCCTTATTTGTGGGGCGCCAACTGTCATCTTGTGGATTATCTTTTTTCTTCCTTATTCCTTCACCGTGACGAATCCGCCGTGCACAGGTTGGCTCTTGACTTGGCGGTGGCGGCGACGGAGGCCGCGGCGGGCGAGGTCACCTGGAGGAAGACCAGGAGCAGCGTCGTCGACCCTCCGCCGAGTCGGTCCGGGGAGGAAGAACTCGAGGCCCGCCAGTCCGTCCAGGATCTTGTGGCGGCGACGCGTGCCGCCTGGCGGGACCGGGCTGAGGCCGAGAAGGCGATGCGGGAGGCCTCGGCCCAGGCGTGGGAGAGGGCCTCCGCGACCAGGGCCAGGCCTACCGCGGATCCGGCCTGGCCGGAGATGGATACGGGCTCGGCGCCGACGGTGACGGTCATTGAGCCGCAGCCGGCGGGAGCAGGCGATCCGGAGACAAGGGCGGAGCCGGCCGGCGGCGGGTCGGACGTTGACGAGGAGATCGTCGTGGACACGCCGCCCCGGGCCAACCCGGCGGAGGGAGGCGAGGACGGCGGGGAGAGGCGCGAGGCGGACTCCACGCCATCCGGCCAAGCGCAGCCGACGCCGGCCGCGGGGGTCGCGGCAGGAGGCAACGGCACCCTGGCGGTCGTGCCGCCCCAAGCCGCCATGGACCCCGAGTGGCCGGGTGGAAGTGGATCCGGCGCCGGGACCGCACTTCAGCTTCCGTGGGCGAGCTCCAGCGAGGCCGTGGTGGGGCCGCGAACCCGGGAGGACGATGCGGCGGATGCCTTGCGCTCGCAACTTCGCGGCCGGGACGAGCGCCTGCAGGCCTTCCTCCGGGAAGAGTTGGACCGGGCACGGCAGCTGGAGCAGGCGATCGCGGTGAGCTTTCTCTTCTATCTTGATTGTTGAATCAGTGGGGGCGCGCCAGCGCACCCACTGGGTGTAGCCCCCGAGGTTCGTCCGGGCTGCGGAGCAGCCGTGTCGAATCTTATGGCCGTCTTTTGCATTATCTTAATCTTCTGTCTGCGCGCAGCATCTGTATGACCTGCGGGCCAGCGCGTTCAACCGGCTCAGGGAACGGTACCGCGAGGCCAGAACCCGGCTCGCCGCCTCGGAGGAGGAGCTGCATCGGGTCCAAGGTATGCCTTCGTGCCTTCAGTGGGTGTGCGCCAGCGCACCCACTGGGTGTAGCCCCCGAGATTCGGGCCGGACTGCGGAGCAGCCGGGTCAAATCTTAGAGCCTTGACTTTTTCTTCTAATCCTTGCTTCCGGCATCTGACCGGGAATCTTGTTGCGCAGCCGATGCGGCCGAGGTGCCAGGCCTTCGAGGCCGGCTTGCGGAAGTCGGCCAGCAGCGCGACCTCGCCATCGGCGACCGCGACCGGCTCTAGGCCGAGGTGGACCGGATGGTGGCCGAGAAGGCCAGGGCGGAGGAGGCCCATCAGGCGGAGCTGGGCCGGTTGGCGGAGGAGCGCGGCAAGGCGGCCGAGGAGCTGGTGGACGCCGGCAGGAAGATCGCCCAGCTCGAGAAGGATCTCGAGGCCCAGGCTCGCGTGTCGGAGATCCGGGAGAGCGGGATGCTGGGCGAGGCGCAGCACCTTGACGAGACCTTCGCCCGTAAGTATCATCTCTTTCTTCGGGCCGGCTGGCGAAGCCGGCAAGTTGCCTTCTTTGACTGACTTGTTTCTTTCCTTTGCCAGGAGTCTTCCCGGAGACACAGGAGGCGGCTGATGCGGCCGTGTACGCCCACCGGGCCGAGCAGCGCGAGCTGGGGGCGGAGATCGACGCGTACGCCGCCTGGTCCTTCTCGGAGCTTGTTCTTGCCAGCGAGGCCCGTCTTCGGGCCATGGAGGAGCAGATGCGTCGCCTGTTCGAGGCCGGCTTGGGCATGGCGAGCAGCCTCTGGCCAAACGCGGTGGCGCCGAACAGCGTCACCCGGCTGGCGCGGTGGCTAGAGGCCGGCGTGGAGCGACTCGGTGCGTGGAGGGCCTCCGCGGCCCGGGCCGGCGCGGAGACGGCGCTGCGCTTCGTCGTGTCGCGGTATCCAGGCGTGGACCTCGACCGTCTGGCGGCGCAGCGGGCCGGCGTGGAGGAGGACTTGGTGGCGCGGGCGCAGCGGATCGCCGGGCGGGCCAGCTACTTGGCAGCGTTCGCCCCGCACGACGAGTTCGTCGTCGAGCGGACGGAAGATGGCGAGGAGCTCCCTGCCGACACGCTCGGCCTTCTGCTCGACGACCCGGACGGCAGCTCGGCCGAGACGGGCGCCTATGCCGACGACGAGACTGACGCGGACGACGACGCCACGGTGGAGAGGACGGCGGAGAGCGCTGGACCCAACCCGGCGGCTGCGTCCACCTTGGCTGGGCCGACGCCGGCCGGAGATGACGCGGGTGCCGCTTAGGGCCTTTGTTTTTTCTGTGCTCAAACTTTTGTTAGGTAGCAGGTCCACCCACTGGGGGTGTAGTTCAATGTAATGAACTCGTGGCCGAAGGCCCATGCTATATATAAATTTGGCATGTGATTTGGCGCCAACTGTCATGGTGATTTCACTTTCTGCTGTTCTGCCTTGGGCCTTTTCCTGTTTGTCGTTTCTCTGGGCTTCCTTCCCGCTAGCCGGACTGCCGGGTTGCGGACTGTGGCTAGGATGGGAACTCGGCTTTGAGAGCGAACGCACAGTACTTAGGCTTTTTCGGACGTTGAGCGCGAGCGAAACACCCACTGGGCCAGCTGGCGGCAGGCGGCGAGGCCGCCTGGCGCACAGCCGGTCGTGCGGCGAACAAGCGAGATAAAATGGGTTAAGCCGGGTTGCCCATGCCGGGATGTCTCCTTAGTCGTTCTTGCGTAACGATGCTTCCGGCCTTTGGCTCTTGCCGGCCGGACAGCCGGGAGCCGGCGGTGGCTGGCGAAGAGAGGGCTTTGGCGGATCGTACACTCCTAGACGGACTAAGGGAAAAAACACGGGGCGTGGTTTAGCCGGCTATGCCGACTCGGTGGGGGAATTAGAAAAAACATGGTTGTGTGTAGACACAAAATAAAGCGGGAAAAAGGGAGCCCCCGAGTCGGCTGCGCCGACTCGGCAGGAAACATAAGAACGGGGGAGCTGCCTGCTTTGGTTAAGTCCAAAAGATGGTGATGCATACATACATGGGTTTAACTGAAAAACGGACGGAGGAGCTCCGCGTTCCAGGGCCGGCTGGACTCCTCGCCGGCTGCATCTCGCTTGCGCTTGTTTGGCTTCTGCGCGTCGATGAGGTAGTATGCGTTCCGGTCGCAGAGAGCCTTGTTGACGATGAAGGGGCCTTCCCAGGGGGAGGCCAGCTTGTGCTGCCCGGCTGTTCGCTGGACGAGCCGGAGTACGGGGTCGCCTTCGCGGAACGCGAGGGGCTTGATCTTCTTGCTGTGGTAGTGGCGCAGGCCTTGTTGGTAGATGGCGGACCGGCTGGGGGTCAGGAGGCGCACCTCCTCGAGCAGATCGACGCCGTCTTCACGTGCTTCTTTTGCTTCGGCTTCGGTGTACATCGCCACCCGGGGTGAGTCGAACTCGATGTCGGTTGGAATGATGGCTTCAGCTCCGTAGACGAGGAAGAACGGGGTGAACCCAGTGGAGCGGTTCGGCGTCGTCCGGAGGCTCCAGAGCACGGCCGGCAGCTCGTCGAGCCAGCTGCCGGGTGAACGCACGAGCAGCTCGACGAGTCGCGGCTTGATGCCGGCTAGGATGAGGCCGTTTGCCCGCTCGACCTGGCCGTTCGACTGGGGATGGGCGACGGAGGCCAAGTCGAGCCGGATGCCAGATGCAGAGCAGTAGTGAGCCAGCGCGCCCTTGGCGAAGTTGGTGCCGTTGTCGGTGATGATGTTGTACTGCATGCCGTAGCGAACCGCGATATCCTTGATGAATCGGACGGCCATGGGCCCATCGAGCTTCTTGATCGGCCTGGCCTCGATCCATTTCGTGAATTTGTCGATGGCGACTAGGAGATGCAGCATGCCGCCTCGGGCGGTCTTGAAGGGCCCCACCATGTCGAGTCCCCAGACGGCAAAGGGCCATGTGATCGGGATGGTTCGGAGGGCCGAAACCGGCTGGCGGCTGCGCTTGCCGAAGCGTTGGCAGCCCTCGCACTTGCGGACCAGTTCCTCGGCGTCTTGCAAGGCCGTGGGCCAGTAGAAACCGTGCTGGAATGCTTTGGCCACCAGGGATCTCGAGGCGGCGTGGTGCCCGCACTCGCCCTGGTGGATGTCGAGGAGGATCTCGATCCCTTTGCTCTGCTCGATGCAGCGCTGGAACACGCCCGTCGTGCTGCGCTTGACGAGCTCGTGGTTGATGATGCCGTAGGCGGACGCGCGCCGCTGCACTTGCCGGGCTTCAGTTTCGTCGATGGGAAGTTCGCCGTCTTCCAAGAAGGCAAGGATTGGCTGAGCCCAGGAGGGCGCCGTGACCACATTGAGGACGGTCGCCGGGATGGGACCCGGGATGGCAGCCCCCGGGCCGGAGCTGGCAGTCTCCGGGCTGGAGCCGGCAGCCCCCGAGCCGGAGACGGCAACCCCCGAGCTGGAGACGGCAGTCCCCGGGCTGGTGCTGGCAGTCCTCGAGCTTGGGCCGGGAATCCCAGGGCCGGGTGGGGGCGCGCTGGGGTCGTCCGGGACGAAGATGGACTCCGACTCGGGAGACGGCTTGATGGACGGCTTCCGCAGGTGCTCGAGGGAGACGCCGGACGGGATGCCTTGCCGGGTGGAGCCTACTTTGGCCAAGGCGTCGGCTGCTTCGTTGTCGGCGCGTAGGACGTGGAGGAACTCGCAACCATCGAACCCGCCGGAGAGTTGCTGGACCAGGAAACGGTAGCTGGCCATGTTGGCGTCTTTGGCGTCCCAATCGCCGGAAACTTGCTGCACCACCAGGTCCGAGTCGCCATAGCAGAGGATGCGCCGGATGCCAATCTCCCTGGCCAGCCGGAGGCCGTGCACGAGAGCTTCGTACTCGGCGACGTTGTTCGAGGCGGCGAATTGGATCTGGAGCACGTACCGTAGCCGGTCGTTCTTGGGGGAGGACAGCACGATGCCGGCTCCCAAGCCGTTGCGCATCTTGGAGCCGTCAAAGTGCATGCGCCAGTGAGTCAACTCCGGTGCCGGCGGCAGGTATTGCGTCTCGGTCCAGTCGACGAGGAAGTCGGCTAGCGCTTGGGACTTGATGGTGGTGCGCGGCTCGTAGAGGATTGTGTGGTCGGCTAGCTCGAGGGCCCACTTGGCCACCCGGCCAGAGGCATGCCGGCAGCCCACAATCTTGCCGATGGGGGCCGTGCTCACCACGGTAATGGCGTGCTCTTGGAAGTACTGCCTCAGCTTCTTGGCGGCAAGGTACACGCCGTAGCACATCTTCTGGTAGTGGGGGTAATTCTGCTTGGAGGCGGAGAGCACCTCGCTGAGGTAGTACACCGGACGCTGGACTGGCTGCACCTTGCCCTCCTCCGGGCGCTCGACGACCAGCACCGTGCTGACCGCGCGAGAGGTGGCGGCGATGTATAGCAGGAGTGGCTCTTTCTCAGCCGGCGCGGCCAGGACGGGCGCGGTTGACAGCATGCGCTTGAGGTTGCGGAAGGCTTCGTCCGCCTGGTCGCTCCACTCGAACGCCGCCGTCTTCTTCATCAGCTGATACAGGGGCAGGGCCCTCTCTCCCAGCCGGCTGACGAACCGGCTGAGAGAGGCCAAGCAGCCGATGAACTTCTGGACGTCGCGCAGCCGGGTCGGCTTGCGCATGCGCTCGATTGCCTTGATCTTCTCCGGGTTGGCCTCGATGCCGCGCGCCGAGACGAGGAAGCCGAGGAGCTGGCCAGTCGGCATGCCAAAGACGCATTTCTCCGGGTTGAGCTTGATCTGGAACTTGCGCAGATTGGCGAAGGTTTCCTTGAGGTCGGCCAGGAGCGTGAGGTGCTGCTTGGTCTTCACCACGATGTCGTCGACGTAGACGTGCACATTTCTGCCGAGCTGGGGCAGCAGGCATTTCTGCATGCAACGCTGGAAGGTGGCGCCGGCGTTCTTCAGCCCGAACGACATGGTTATGTAGGAGTACGCCCCGAAGGGCGTGATGAAGGACGTCTTGAGGGCGTCGGCCGGGTCCAGCTTGATCTGGTGGTAGCCGGAGTAGGCGTCCAGGAAGGATAGGAGCTCACAGCCGGCTGTGGAGTTGATGACTTGGTCAATCCGCAGCAAAGCGAACGGGTCCTTGGGGCATGCCTTGTTCAGGCTGGTGTAGTCGATACACATGCGCCAAGTACCGTTTTTCTTCAGGACGAGGACCGGGTTGGGCAGCCATTCGGGGTGGAATACTTCCATGATGAACCCGGCTTTGAGCAGCCGGGCAATCTCTTCGCCGATGATTCTTCGCTTCTCCTCGGAGAAAAGGCGCAGCGGCTGCCGGACGGGCTTGGCGTCCTTGCGGACGTGAAGTTTGTGCTCGGCGAATTCCCTCGGGACACCCGGCATGTCTTTGGGAGACCATGCGAAGATGTCCAGATTCTCACGGAGGAAATCGACGAGCTCGCCTTCCTATTTGCTGTCGAGGCCGGCACCCACGACGACGTACTTGCTGGAGCTCGGGTCGGCCGGGTCGAGCGGGACCCGCTTCGTGTCGTTGGCCGGCTTGAAGGAGGCTTCGTCGGCCGGCTTGGGCGGAGCCGGCACAACCGACTGCGCGTTAACCAGCGCCACGATCCTGTCGAGCTGGCGCCTCTCCTCGGCGATGACCAGCGACTCGGCCAGCTGGGAGCCGGCTTTGGCGCACTCGAGGGACTTCTTGTAGTCGCCGATGATGGTGATGAGGCCCTTGGGACCCGGCATCTTCAACTTCAGGTAGGCGTAGTGGGGGACCGCCATGAACTTGGCCATCGCGGGCCGGCCCAGCAGCGCGTGGTAGGGGCTGGCCAGGTCGACCACCTCGAACCAGATCGGCTCGCGGCGGAAATGGCTACCGGAGCCGAAAAGGACGTCGGGCCGGAGCCGGCCGATCGGGGAGCAGGAGTGTCCCGGCACGATGCCGTGGAACACTGTCCGGGTCGGCTCCAGCTGTCGCGCCTCGATGCCGAGCTTGGTCATCGTGTCGCGGTAGAGGATGTTGATGCTGCTGCCGCCGTCGATCAGCACCCGCGAAAAGCGGCAGGTGCGCTTCTCGGAGACGAAGGTGGGGTCGAGTACGAGGGCGTAGCCGCCCGGCGTGGGCATGACGGCCGGGTGATCCTCCCGGGTCCAGCTCACCGGTCGGTCGGACCAGTGCATGCACTGGGGAACCGGAGGGACGACGGCGTTCACCTCGGCCGCGTGCTTGCGCTTGGTGTGCTTGTCATCCCCCTCGCTGGTGAAGACGACGTAGGATGCGTCCGAGCGCGGGAAAGGGTTGTCGGCGAGGGCGCCGGGTGGCGGCGGAGGTGGCGGCAGCGGCGGCTGCTGCGAGCCGGCTCCAGGCGGCGGGGGTGGAAGGTTGCCCTTCAAGAAGTGCTGCATGAAGCTGCACTGCCGGAGCGTGTGCGTCGATGGCTTCGCGCCGCTGTGGTTTTTGCAGGGGGCGTCGAGCATCTGCTCGAAGGTCAGCTTGGGCTGCCAGACGGCCTTGCCGGTGCGCGGGCACTGGCTGGGGCCTTGCTCGGCCGGCTGCTCCCTCTCCACGGCAGCGACTTGCCGGTGGTCGTAGCGAGGCGCCGGCTGGTCGCTCCGGCGCTTGCCGTTGTTGTTGCCGTCTTGCCGGCGCTGGCTGTTGTCGCCAGCCGGCTTGGGGGGAGCCGGCTGGGCCGGGAGAAGCTTGCCGTCCGCGCCGATCGTAATCTTCACATCCATCGCGGAGTCGGCCGTAGCGTACTTGTCCGCCACGGCCATGAGCTCCGCCAGGGTCTCCGGCTCGTCGCACACCAGCCGGTGTTTGACCAGAGTGCCGTCTAGGCATCCGTCGATGAAGTATTGGACGGCCTGGACCTCGTGGACCCCTTCGCAGGAGTTGCGAAGCTCCGTCCACCGCGTGAGGAAGTCGCGCAGGGGCTCGCCCGGCTTCTGGACGCACATGGAGAGCTGGCGAGGCTTGCCGGGTCGCTTGTAGGTGCTGGTGAAGTTGCGGACGAACGCGTCTTCGAAATCCAGCCAGGAGTTCACGCTGCCGGCACGGAGGCTGTTGAGCCACGTCCGGGCCGAACCGAGCAGCATGAGGGGGACGTAACGGACAGCCACACGCCGGTTGCCGCCGGCTATGCCGACAGCTGTGGTGTAGTCGGTTAGCCAGTCCTCCGACTTGGTGGCGCCGGTGTATTTTGGCGAGTCGCGGGGCAGCGAGAAGCCTTTGGGGAAGGGTTCTTCGCGAATGCGGGGGCCGAAGCACGCCGGGCCAACAGAGCTTTCCTCCTCCAGGGCCGTGGAGCGCGCCAGCCGGTCGATGCGGTGACGGGCGTCACTTTCGTCGTAGGGCTCGCGGGGGCTGAGCCGGTCAGCCACGAGAACGCGGAGGCCGATTCGGTCAGTCACGGGACCGCAGGGAGCAGGAGCTTCCGGGGCCGTCTCGGGCCGCCGAGCCGGCCGCACGGGAGGCTCCGGCTGCTGAACCCGGCCGTCGCCGGCCGTTTTGCCAGCGTTGCCGTCTCCAGCGGTGGTGGTGCGGTTGTGCCGGCTCCGGCCGGACCGGTGCCGGCCAGAGCGGCTTGCGCTAGTGGCGTGCGAAGACGTCTGCCGCGCATCCCGGAGAGCCCTCTCCGGGTCCCCGGTTCTTCTTGAGGCGGAGCTGGATGGCTGGGCCGGGTCGAAACGCTGGTGCTGCTCGTTCGCCGCGGTGATGAGGTCGCGGATGCGCTGCTGCTGCTGCTGCAGGTCCTCGCCCTCCAGAAACTCGAGATCAGCAATCGCGGCCTGCGCCGCGCGCATGTTCTTGACGGGGGTGTCGTAGACGGGTCGGCCTGCGCCTAGCGCACGGCCGAGTGCGCCCCCGCGGACCCGCACCTCCGCGACCCGGCTGGGCTCGACGGCAGGCGGAGTGAGGCCATGCGCGCTGTCGAATTCTCGCTGGGCGGACTCCAGCCGGCGCCGGGTTGCCGCAAGCTCCGTGGCCTCGAGCAGCAGATGCTGGCGGCCCTCGTTGAGCTGGGCCGCCGCAGCCGCCGCGTCGGCGTCAGGCGTGATGGGGGCTTCCAGACTCCGGATCGTGTCGTGGAGTGGGTCAGTCCGGCGAGGCGGAGCCACAGCCAAGGCGGCGGCCGCGGCAGCCTTCTCCTTGGCGCGCGGGGAGCCGGAACTGGTGCCGATGGTGAGCACCTCCGCGTGAACGCAGAGAGCAGCGACGTCGTCGGGGACGGCACGGCTAACGGGGACAGGTGAGTCGGCGCAGTTGCACACTTCGCTGGGAAACACGTCGGGGACGAGCGTGATGAAGACGCGCAGCGCGCCGAAGGGGATGATGAAGCAGCCTGCGGGGCCGGCGACGTCCGCGCCCAGCGCAGCGCTGCAGCCGGCCGGTTTGGCCGTGCGGGGGGCACGGACAAAACCGTGCACGATGCGCTCGCCGGAGCTGGTGAAGGGCCTCGTCCGGAACTTGACTCCGACCGACGCCGCGAGCAGCCCCACGGTGGGCGCCAACTGTCGTGGTATTCTCGCTGGGGGTGCGTGATTCACGACAGATGCCATGAGATGGCTTATGAGGTGGGGCTACGATAGGACGCCGGTGGGTTCCGGAGGCGAGGTTGGCACGAGCGAGTGCGGGACACAAGACGTACCCAGGTTCGGGGCCCTCTGGAGAGGTAACACCCCTACTCCTGCCGCGTGAGCTGATAAGCACAGAGGTTACAGAGTCGCTCCTGGAGCTGCTTGGACGGAGGAGGGAGAAGGGGCTAAGCCACCGTTCTGCCTCTCCTGTGCGAGTGTTTGTGATCTGGAGAGAGCTAGCTAGGGTGAGAACTGATCTTACCGCACTAACTCGAACTCTCAGCCACTAAAACCCGACCCCTCTGCACGGAGGCCTCCCTGGGGGTCTTATAGGCCGACCCCCAGGGTTACAACGGTAACGTACCAGAGGCGCGGGCCCCTGGTGTCATTGACCAGGATCCGGTGGCCGGGTCGCCGGGTCGCCGGGTCGCCAGATGCCGGGATGCCGGGTCGCCGGGTGCCGGGTCGCCAGGTGCGCCGCACCTGCCTGGCGCGGGCATCGTGACGGGTCTTGTCTCGTCAGTCTGGGTTCGAGGCACTGTGGCGCGTCTTGTCCATCGTCAGAGGGAGGTCGGCGCCGCCGTTTCTACAGGACCGCGCCTCACTGACACCGCCCGCCTCGGCCGGGGGCGCAAGGAAAGCTGCAGCCTCACCTGCTCTGTCAGGGTAAAGGGAGGAGCGTTGTAGCACCGCTTGCTTCGTCGCTAAGGCTTCGCCGCCTCGCGGCCAGCCGGCATGGGCCAGCCGGCTAGGCCGGGTTGCCACGCCGAGCCGGCTCGCGCTGGGGAGCCGGCGTGCTTGGCAAGCCGGCCAGAGGGACTTGTCTTGCTCTGATGATTTTCCGAAAGGGATTCGGGCTCCGTTGCCTACCCGGGGGTCATCCCCCCGACAGTAGCGCCCAGTTTACTTTGTTAGTTTCCTTTTGCAAGGGGCTATATCAAGGTACTCTGGTGTGCAGAAACTGCTTTTCGGCCTTCTCATGGCCTCGAGGAAGCTGCGCCATTACTTTCAAGCACATGAGATTACTGTCGTCACTCGCTTTCCGTTGCAGCGTATCTTGAGAAATCCAGATGCCACCGGCAGGATAGTGGAGTGGGTGTTGGAACTGTCTAGCTTTGCACTTAAGTTTGAAAGCACTTCAACCATTCAGAGTAGAGCCGTGGCGGAGTTCATTGCATAATGGACACCAACGCAAGACGAAGAAATTCAAGAGACTTCTCTCCCTGGCAAAGAAACAGTTAAAGAATGGATCACGTATTTTGACGGTGCCTTCTCGCTACAAGGCGCCGGTGCCGGAGTGCTGCTTGTCGCTACCACCGAAGAGCACCTCAAATATGTGGTACAGATGCACTTTCCCAGGGAGAAAGCTACAAACAATACTGATAAGTATGAAGGGCTTCTTGCCGGTCTTAGGATCGCAGTTGACCCTGGAATCAAAAAGTTGATTATCCGTGGCGACTCGCAGCTTGTTGTGAAGCAAGTCAATAAAGATTATCAGAGCCCATTGATGGAGGCATATGTGGAAGAAGTGAGGAAATTGGAAGAGCACTTTGACGAATTACAAACATAGCATATCCCTCGTGCAGAAAACAACATTGCTGACAATCTGTCAAAGCGTGCCGCCCAAAAGCTACCTGTGGAACCAGGAACTTTTGTGCCCCATTTGACTCAACCCTCTGTGACACCATCAACACGGCCAAGCAAAAGGAGAAAGTGGAACACCGGCAAGTACTTCCCGGCAGAGCTCCCAGAAGCCGCTGACAAGGAAGTTGCCAGAGATAACACTGCGCTCGCCGGTGAGCAGCAGCCTCAAGCAGAACTCCAAGTTCTTGCCGTCGAAGCGAGCGCTCCCGCAACTGAAGAGATGCCTCTAGTCCTTGTCGTCAAACCGCAAGCTCCAGCATGAGCACAGCAAATCGTCCATTTCGTTCAAACAGGAGAACTTCCCGATGACCAAGAAGAAGCTGAAAAAGTAGCCCGTCAGTCAAGTACGATCAGTTTGTTGACAACATCTTATACAGAAAAAGGCCAAATGGGGTGAAATTGAAATGCATTTGCTGGGAAGATGGACTGAAGCTGTTGGCGGAGATACATGGAGGCATGTGTGGCTCTCACATAGGATCAAGAGCCCTTATCGGCAAGGCTTTCCGACAAGGCTTCTATTGGCCCACTGCTCTCCAGGATGCGACTGCGCTAGTAACCATGTGTGAAGCGTGCCAGTTCCATTCCAAAAATATACATCAGCCAGCTCAAGCCCTTCAAACGATCCCTCTCTCCTGGCCCTTCTCGGTCTGGGGGCTCGATATATTGGGCCCCTTTCCCCATGCTACTAGGGGCTTTGAGTTCTTGTACATCGCAATGGACAAGTTCACAAAGTGGCCTGTGGTAGAGCCAGTGAGGAAGGTGATAGCATAGTCAGCCATCAAGTTCTTCAAAGGATTAGTTTGCCATTTTGGTGTTCCCAACAGGGTCATCACCGACAACGGCACACAGTTCACGAGACGCACCTTCATGCAGTACATCCAAGACATTGGAAGCAAGATCTGTTTTGCGTCAGTCGCTCACCTGAGAAGCAATGGCCAAGTGGAGAGGGAAAATGCAGAAGTGCTGCGTGGCCTCAAGACAAGAACTTTTGACAAGTTGCACAAGTACGGAAGGCGCTGTATTGATGAGTTGCCGGCGGTTCTTTGGTCACTTGGGACGACACCAAATCAAGCCACCAGCCAGACACCCTTCTCCCTAGTCTATGGTGCAGAGGCGGTGCTCCCCACAGAACTCATATACGAGTCACCTCGAGTGCTTGCTTATGACGAAGCAGAGCAAGAGCAGCTACGGCAAGATGATGCCACGCTCCTTGAGGAAGATCGTCTTCGGGCTGTTGTGCGAGCTGCACGCTACCAGCAAGCTTTGCGCCGCTACCATAGCCGCAAAGTTCATGCCCGGAGCCTTGAGAAAGGCAACCTTGTTCTTCGGCGCATCCAGTCCGCCAAGAGATCAAACAAGTTGACGCCAAAGTGGGAAGGCCCTTATCGGGTAGTGCGAGTCACCAGACCTGGCGCAGTCCGTCTGGAGACCGAAGATGGCACTCCAGTGCAAAACTCATGGAACATTGAGCATCTTTGCAAGTTCTATCTATGAGGCACAGTTGCCTGGCCCCCCGACAGCACCTTTTGTACGAGCCTTGTCGGCAAGACATGCAACCCTTTGTACAAAGCCAGGCACAGACCCTGTGCATAAGTGAAATAAAGCTAAGTGTTTCGCAACTCTTTGTTAAAGTACATTTTTACTTGTGTATGATTACATGTGATGTTGTGTTACACTTCGTCTTGTATGAAATGATTAACGAGCCGTCAATGTCTCCAACCTCCTCTTTCTCTTCTTTCTTTTTCTCAAAGGATAGAAGGTTCCCTCGCGTGCAAGTTTCCCAGGGGGAATGATGGTGTGGATACCACCAAATGATGTTCAAGTGATCATTTTACAACAAGAAGTACAACAAAGAAAAAGCTAAGTTGAAAAACTTTAAAAGAAATTCTTTGTTGTAGTTGCAATCTTCCTTGAACGATTTTTGCCTTTGTATGAGAAACCTGCACGCTAAGGAACCTTGTCGTGATCAGTTGCGCTCTTACTTTGTTTTGAGTCCACTCAACAATTTAAGTAGCATCATTGAGATCGTCAAAGGTAAACTTGCTGGCAGTGGCACTTCCGGCAGGCTGCTAAGGATTCGTTCCTCAAGCACTCGCGACAAGAGCATGTGCACCGGCAAGCCTCTGGCAAGCGTAGGGTATAAGAAATCATGCAAAGACAAGATAAAGCAAGGAGAATAACATACATCCATTCCATCAGCTTGACTTGCATTACATCACAAACATAGTGCAGATCTAACTTAAGATCAAACTTGTCTTTTACATGACAGCACTAGTAACAAATACAATGACAAGGCTAATTTTGAAGATCGCCTTGATGCCTAGGAACATGAAGGACTCTATCAGCTATTGGAGCAACAATCTTGTTGATAGCTGTGATATCAGTGTTCTGCGGCAAGCTTTTGAAGGCCCCGAAGAGATCAACGTCAGGATTGTGATAGGCGACTTTGACGAGCACCTTATAAAGGACATCGTGGCCAAATTTCCGGGATTCATTAGCAAATGAAGCAGACTTGTCTCCGTGATAAGTTTTCAAAGCATCAATAAGACCATCGAAGAATTTGGTCAGCCTGGCGCTGGCGACCTCCTTGTCGTTGACTATGAATCTTGAACTCCTCACATCCATGATGGCAAGTTGAACAGTTATGCCTTCGACAATATTGACGAGCCTATTGGTCCAGAGGGAGAGAACTTCTTGCAACTGGGTGAACTTGTTTTCAAAATCTTCTCGCAATGTCTCCTCTGTTTCAAGCTTTTCTGTCAAGATTATCTCTTTCTCCTTGGTGGATTCAAGATCTTTCTCCAAAGTGGCAAGTATGGCTTTCAAATCTTCTACAGCTTTGGCGGCCTTGCTAAGATCTTGGCTTTTGGATGTCATCTGCGTCTGCAGCTCCCCTAGGGTATGAGCTGCCTTTTGCACTGCATCTTTGAGAGTCTCGATCTCCTTATTGTTGCCGGCAAGTCTTCCTTTAGCTTGCTCACTTGTGATTCTAAATCTGCCTTGGCGGAAGCGGTAGCAACAACTTCATCAGTGACTTCCTTGAGCTTGGCGGCACTTTCTCGAGCTTGAGTTTCAATAGATTCTTTATGGTTCTTCTCCAGCTCTTGTGTCCTTTGCTCGAGGAGCTTTTCAATCTCTTCATCCTTGCCGTGGAGTTTGGCGACTAGGGCGTCTTTTTGTGCGGCAAGATCCTTTTCCCTGGTGTTGAGCTGCACCTCGCGCTCTGCTAGCTTGCCGTCAAGGGCCGTTGCTTTCTCCTTAGGAGCAGTGAGTTTTTCATCTTGCCTTCTAAGATTGCGAGATTGTTCATTATACCATGTGCGGATTTCTTCCGCCTTCCCCTTTAACTTCTCTTTGGCTAGCTCCAAGGCTTTGTGCTCTTCTTGAAGTTTGTCCCAGCGTCTGCCGTAGCGATCCTGCACATCCTTAAAATCGACAGCCATGGTTTTTAGGAAGGCATGATCTGTCGCGCTGTCAGCAGCATTGTTTGCTTAAGTGGTACCTTGGGAGAAGGGGATTAGAATTTGAGCAATTTCGTCATCAAAGTTTGGCCCTCCAGTACCAGACGAGCTGGGGGCTCCAGATCCTTACCGAGGAGCGACAAGCGTCAAGGCATCCGTCAAGACTTGCGTGCTTGGTGCTGCGGGATGGTTATCGGGATTCAGCTCGTCGTCACCAGTCACCACCATTTTTGTATCTATCTGGACGGGGCCAGATGTGTTACCGAAGGACCTCTCTGGTTCTTTGGGAGCTTTCCTAGCTTCCTCAACGACATACATGGCGGTTTCTTCAGCAGAACTCTTAGTAGCCTCGTCAGTGGCGCTCTTTGCAATTTCTTCTATATCTGCAGTAATTTCCCCTTCTTCGGGAGAAGCTGGATCTCCAAGGTTGGACAGAAGCAAAGAACAGAAAGAAATTTCATTTACAAGTCATGTTCAAGAAAACAAAGATTTGGAGAGTACTTGGAAGCAAGCGGATTACTTGTTGGGTTTTGTTGAGAAGGGATGTCCCCTTCCCCGACAACCTTCATTGTCGTCCCACGGTTATCGGCAGCTTTGCTTGCCGGAATGACCTCGGTGCGGACAGGCTCATCAGCGGAGGCCCTTGCCGGTGAAGCGCTTTCCGGGATGATGGTTGACGGATAAACCATGGCAGGATCCGCCTCCGAGCGCTCTTCCTCCTGGAGAACTTCTCCCATCTTCTTGTCGGGTTTAGAAGGAGGAACATCGGTGCCGGCACTCGCAAGCGGAAATTGCACCACGGTCTCGTGCCGGGGGCTAGGCCGGGGGTTGGTAACAGCAGCATCAGAGGATGTCACCCCCTGCCCAGCACTTGTCGCGGGCTCATGTTCCGTTGGAACTTTGTTTTGCTTTGCCCTATGCACGAGTGTTTCTGTATCTCTGTGAAGACAAAGGAAGTCAAGTCAAGATGATAGTCAAAACAACACCAAGATTTGACAAAGATAGATAGTTGTACTTACTCCTCGTCCTCGTGGCCGCTGAGGACAGAGAGGTCATATCTTACTAGCGGAGGCGATTCCCTGGCCCTCTAGATTGCCGGTGGAGGCGAAGCTACTGGTTGTGAAGACCCAACTTCTCCAGCAACTGCTTGTCAGGAAGAAGTACGTTGAGCTCGACGATGCCGAGTTGCTTGCCGGTGAACCTCTTATTGCTGGCCGGTTTTGGTTGTCGTCTTCTTCACGACAGGACCTGTTCTTGAGGAAGAGGGACGCGCTCGTTCCTGGCTGGTTGCTTTCCGAAGAACACGTTCTTTCTTCTTTGGAGTCTGGAGTTCTCCTTCTTCCTCTGATTCACCGGCAAATTCTTCCCCGGCAGACTCCTCTTGATGCTCTTCAGCGATTTCTTCATCGGGGTTTGCCTCCTCCTCTTCAATTGCTATATCCTGGGAACCACTAGCCTTGCGCGGATGAGATCCTTCTATTCTCGAGTGGCTCTCTCCGTCAAGTTGGTAGCCCAAGTCATTTCATCTTCAAGCGAAGGTTTTTGCCAGTTAGCTTCGACTCCTTGAGCGTTGCACGCAGGCATCATCGCTAAGATGGAATCCTTGGCGGAATTGATGCACAGTGGAATAACTTGGGCCGGCAAGTGAAATTTCCCGAAAGATATGAATAGCTAATGACAGAGACTGATGTGCTCCAGGACTGTCAGATTGTAACCCAACCCTGTGTATAGCCGCATGATGTCGGCATCATTCTAATATTCCCAAGCATATCTCTGTCTCTTCTGCAGTGGCGTGATGCGTCGCTGGAGGAAATCGCCCCTACCATCTCAATGGTTAGGTCGGCAGCCTTGAGACGAACAATCTGATTCAGTGCCGGGGTGAGTTTCTTGTCGCAGGCAGCATAGTCACTCCAATCCTCGCCCCGCTTGATCTTTTCCATTCGAGGCACACAGAAGCTGGGGAAGTCCTTTTCCTTAACCCAGCACCACTCTGCCCGCCACTCTTCCCACTTCAGATGCAGCAGACTGGCAAGGTATGTCTATTTGGTTTTGTTCCGAGGAATCCAGGTCACTCTGCCGGAGAACGCCTCACCCTCGATGCGGGGAATGAAGAAATGGCAAAAAAGAGCAACATTGGGGACAACTCCAACGAAATTTTCACACATATGGGCGAAAACTGACATGCAAGTCATGGCATTCGGAGTGAAATCCAGAAGCCGGAACCCAAATGTATACATCAACTCAGTGAAGAAATCAGAATAAGGGGGCACCAGACCGCAATAGAAATATGCACAAAAGAATGGATACACGTCTCCGGAGGGCTTGCTGTAAGCAGGGTGTACCACTAGAGCTGTGTGGTCTTTGGTGTCTCTCCCCCACATATATGCGTACCTCTTGATGAGAGTGTTCTTGTCCAGAGCCGGCGGCGAGAAGACCGCATTTTCCCTCTGCCGTTGCCCCAGTTCCGCCTTCCTCCTCTCTGCTTCTGGATCAATGGGCTTAGCGGGTTTCTTCCCCTCTGTCTCGGCCTTTTTAGGTGCCATGATCGCTCAGAAGAGAAGGGGAGTGTGGAAGAGATGCGAATCGATTGTGGCGACGGCGGCGGAATCTGTTCTGGCACAAGGAAAAAGATGATGGAGCGAAGGACGAGGGTAAATGAGCAGCGCCCCCTTGCGGTTGCCTTTTTATGGGGAAGGCGCGGGGGCTGGCTCTTTATTGTCCAATGTGGCAGCGCTTTTTGCAGGCGCACTACCACAAACTGCCGCTCCAGCCCACCTCTCCTACGACTCGCATTAAATGCGCGACGTGGGCGTGCAAAAGAGAAATTATCATCACAATATTTACGGCGGTAATTCTTCGCCATGTGTCTGCGCATTTGTTTGGGCCTAGCCCAACGACGCTTCAGACGCGCGTGTGGCCCAGGCCCGGGGGCTCCTGTCGGTGTATAAAACATGGGCATTTTATGCCCTAACTTATGCATAGACAGTGGTGGCTTTCCTGATGGCCAGGGCTTGCCGGAAGACTACCAACATCAAGACTCAAGACTCGGTTGCAAAACCATGGAGAAGATATCAAGATGAACCATCAAGAAGTATTTAGCTAGTACTGAAGATGGAGGCAACACTTGCCGGCAAGATATGCACCGGCAAGCTGAAGACCCGGCAAGCTCCGTGCCGGCAAGCCCTTACTGACTCCTCCTCGCTCCACCTCATCGGGCAGCTGGTCGCTGATCAATGAGGTGTCGAGCGGGCAGGTGGTTTGGTGAGGCTTGTCGGGGCACGTGTCAGCACGCTGGAAGGAGAATTAGCTTTAATGACACCCGTCCAGGAGGCGTGTCCAGATTATAGGAGGTAGTTGGGCGAGCGGTGCAGAAACCTTGCCGGGGCTCCTCCTCCACATGACACCTAATGGCGCATTTAATGCGTTTGTCCTAATCAGGCAGAGTTAGGTATGATAGCACTGTTGGCTATCTAATCAATATGTAAAGACTGTTTTGCCACTGTGGTTACCCCTTGATCTATAAAAAGAGGGCCAGGGCAACCTTTACAAGGGTCAACACTTTGCTCATTTTGCATGCGTAGCTGCACTTCCCGCACTCTTGCCGGCAAGTTGCGCTCCTTGTACTTGAGCTCAAACATAACCAATACAACAAAGCAGGAGTAGGGTTTTACACCTCGCGGTGGCCCGAACCTGGGTAAATCCTTGCGTTGATTGTTGATTCTGCTCTTTGTGCTCGCGCATCCCCACAGCCGAATCGCAAAGGGGCCCCGATGGTCCCATAGATGGTCGTACGCACGACAGGTGCATAGCTGTGGAACATTCCATTCAAAGATATCAAACAACGATTGTCCTTTAAATAGAATTCATAACCCTGACTCATCAAGCATGAGGCAGAAATGATGTTCTAACTAAGTGCAGGAATGTAATAACAATTATTCAATTCAAAAATAAATCCGGAAAGAAGTAGGAGTTGCATCGTGCCGACCTCCAACGCTGCAACTCTTGCTTTGTTGCCGACCCTGATGCCAATCTCCCCTTGTGCCACATGCCTAGTTCTTATCAGCCCCTGCATCGAGTTGCAAATATGAACAACCGATCGGGTATCAAATACCCAAGAGCTACTAGGTATGTCAGCAAGGTAAATGTCTATAACATATGCAGCAAGTGTACCTTTGCCTGAAGTCACACTTCCGGCCTTCTTGCCATGCTCAGCAAGCCACTTGCTACAGTTCCTCTTCCAGTGACCAGGTTCCTTGCAATCATAGCAAATGGTCTTTGAGTCCGGTCCCAACTTTGGCTCAGTGGTGGAGGTTACCTTCTCCATGCCCTTTCCCATTTTCTTGGACCATTTCTTCTTGAACTTAGCCGATTTCTGCACCATCAACACTTGATGCGTGCCTTTCTTAATATCCTGCTCTGCCACTTTGAGCATCCCATGCAATTCAGTGAGCTTCTTATCCATGCTGTGCATATGATAGTTCGAGATGAACGTCCCATAGCTAGGCGGAAGAGAACCCAAAACTGCATCAGTAGCCAGCTCATCCAGGAGCGGAAAGCCTAACTGATTCAAAGCTTGCATGTATTCGATCATCTTGATCACATGCGGGCTCAGTGGATCACCTTCCTTAAGCTTACAATCCATCAAGGATCGCCAGACGTTGAACCTTTCTGTCCTAGCATGTACCTGAAACATGCTCTTGAGACTCTCGATCATATCGAAAGCCCCAACATCTTCGAAATGCTGCTGCAGATCGGGCTCCATCCAAGCCAGCATGAGACAACTGATCTCGTTTGATTCGTCAACGAGTTTCTAGTAGGCATTCCTGGTTGTGGCATTAGCATTATCGGCAAGTTCCTCTGGAAGTGGATCCGCTAGAACATGTTCCTTTTTATCGTGCTTGAGAACAATTCTCAAATATCTATACTAGGTGGTAAAGTTTGTTCCATTAAGTTTATCCTTTTCCAAGATTGATTTCAATGCAAAGTTGGGTTGAGCAGGTGGTGCCATTGATCTACAACAGAAAAATATGCAATTACTAAGCAATATGTTTATGTAGAGTAATTCAAGCCTTAAACAGATTAACTCCCGCTGAAGTCAGCATCCCTCAGGAAACTCTCAGTGATTCAGGATCCGACTAGTGCATGCGACTAGTGAGCTTTAGCATCACTGCTAGCCAACGTGCCTATCTGGTAAGCAACTCCTTGCTAATTGTATCTCTATATGACTCCTGTCAGTCGGGTAGGTATCTTATACCCCGGCTCCCAACCTTCTTTGCCACAAGGCCCAAAACCGTTTTGATAGCCTTGTCAAGTTAACCTGATGCAGTGCATGTCCATGTCCGACACGAACCCTCCAGTTCAAGGACACCTAGCAGCACCCCAATTTTATGAGCCCACTACTAGACGTACTTGACGTGCGAAGGTGCAATATCTAGGACGGCAAATAAACTTGATATTTATGAGGGATCTTTCTACCATTTTAACATGCATAGAAACTAAGAAGCATAACAATCACAAATAAACATATATTGTGAAATAGTATGGCTCCTTCATGGACGTCCTTCCAGGCCGGCTCCAACTCCGATGACCAGGTCGGTACTCCATCTTGTTCGTCACGCCGGGACGCCAAAGCCTTGAACTTGATCTCTGTCCTCCAAGTACTAGAACTAGTAATGAATTTTATAGAGAATCACAAGTCGACACACAGGTCTTTATACATTATAATGACAGCACTTTGGCTCCTACCGGCTGACAAATCATGACACACAGGCCATGTATAATTTACACACATGCATCACATACACATGAGCCATACTATTCACATCAAACCTGCAAAACAAAGTCATACATAGAATCGCATTCTACCGGTTTGTGTATGAAATATATGGCGCTACGCATACGGCGGTCCCATCTGTACTCTGGTCACGCCGAATTTTCATCGATCATCACGAATCCGATTCGGATTTATGTTTCACTGTTAACCCCGATGGTGGAAATCGACCGGCAGGGGTAGGTTGTGTCATAACCTTATCAATTCCGATTGACAGAAAACATAGCCACAACGACCACCATGTGTAGTTGATCTCATCAACCGTGCAAATAGCCGATCTTATAAATGACAACAGATCTCATCTGCCGCCTCCACATATCAAATATGCATACGATCTGCATCCAAATCATATAGCAGAGGCTCTAATACCACTATTGGGATCTACGGTAGGGTGCGTCGACTGCAAATTAAAATTTCCTACCCGCAGAACATCCAGGAACATGCTACCAAACATGGATTATAGATCATTACCACTAGACGCGCAGTGCCGTGCAGCAGAAGTAGAGTTGGGGCAGCGCGTCTCCGGAGTCATCTCCTCCTCGTCGATCTCCCATGTAGCCGATCGGATCCCACGAACAGGTTCGTCAGAGCGGCGCAAGTTCACTGCCTCTAACGGTATCCACGCGTGTAGGAGGAACGTCGTGCGATGGACTACTAGGTCCGATCACACAACCGGCGGCGAGTGGAGGTGGCTAGTTGCAACACATGCAAAGCCCTAATGATGGCGCCGAAGCAATCAACCAAATGAGTGTGCCGCACCTCCACTATATATAGGCATCCATCGCGGGCTCAACACTTGGGCCCCGCATGGACCCTAAAGCCCAAAGTCTACTCAGTCATGATCCAAGTCCAGCTCGGATCACATCCGACCAGTGACCTCGGATCCGACCTCGTAGGTTCCTTCCCTTAAGCGCGCGACCCCTTTGGTTCAAGTCGTCTTGGTCGCAGGTCGGATCACCTCCGACCTGCTCGGTTGGTAGTGGCCACTAGCAAGGCGTGCCGACCACCAAGTAGACAATGAAGCCGATTGGCGAACCTGTACAACATGTCACACTTCTGTTCCCTTTGCCACACGATATATGTTGTCGGGCTCAAGGCGAGTCTGTCATCCTTGTGCTAGCCCGACCTCTTTCTCGTTCCAGTGATGCTGACCACAAACTAGATTATCTCATAATCCTTGCGCATGGCCATGCTTATCTTGGTCGGATCACACGAGGGGCCCAGAGTATATCTCTCCTGGTCGGAGGGGCAAATCCCATCTTGCTTGACCATGTCTCGCAGCATGGGTCTGGACAAGCCCGAAACCTACCTTTGTAACTACCCAGTTACGGAGTAGCGTTTGGTCGGCCCAAAGCAGGTCTGTCACCATCTCGAGTACAAGCACCAGCTAAGGTCATAGGACATAGAATGTATGTTGTACTAGAGACTCACAGATGACCTATCGATGCGTCTCATAGTCGTGACTGTCCGACTCGGACCTTATCTCGACTCGGATCCGACTATGTCGAATCCGACCAGATCCTTCCGAGTGTTGGGGAACGTCGCATGGGAAACAAAAATTTTCCTACGCACACGCAAGATCTATCCATGGTGATGAGCATCTACGAGAGGGAGAGTGAATCTACATACCCTTGTAGATCGCTAAGCGGAAGCGTTAAGAAACGCGGTTGATGTAGGCGAACGTTTCCGCGATCCAAATCGCAAGTCGTCCCTCGATCCGATCACGAACTAGTGCCGAACGGACGGCACCTCCGCGTTCAACACACGTACGGCTTGATGACGCCTTCACCTCCTCGATCCAGCGAGCGATGATGAAGTAGTAGATGAGTTCCGGCAGCACGACGGCGTGGTGATGGTGGTGAGGAACAATCTCTGCTGGGCTTCACCAAGCACTACGGAGATTATGACGGGAGGAACTAGAGGGTTAGGGTTGCCGGCACACGGCTTGGGAAATCTTGATGTGTCCCGTGTGCTAGCCCTTCCCCTCTATTTATATGTTGAGCTTTGGGGTCTAAACTTGGAGTAAAAGCCTCCTCCAGGTCGGTTTTGCCCGCACAAGGTCGGTTTGGCCCGCAGGGAAAGAGTCCAACTCGGATCCCAGCAGTCCCGCGTACAAGCGGTAGTACCGCTCACGAGTGGTAGTACCGCTTGAGCGGTAGTACCGCTTCACAGCGGTAGTACCGCTTACGCGGTAGTACTGCCTTACCAGCGGTAGTACCGCTTAAGGCAGCAGCAAAACTTCCTTTTTGCACTTTCCAATACCTCGTGGGCTTTACCCCTTTGGCCTATATAAAGTGTTGCTGCACCCGAACACTTCGGTAAACATCCGGAACCCCTTCCGGTGAATTCCGGAACCCTTCCGGAGATCAAAACACTATTATCACATATATCAATCTTTACCTCCGGACTCTTCCGGAGACCCTCGTCATGTCCGGGATCTTATCCGGGACTCCGAACAACCTTCGGTCACCAACACAATAACTCAACTATACTAACCGTCACCAAACGTTAAGTGTGTAGACCCTGCGGGTTCGAGAACTATGTAGACATGACCGAGACACCTCTACGATCAATAACCAATAGCGGGACCTGGATGCCCATATTGGCTCCTACATATTCTACGAAGATCTTTATCGGTCGTACCTCTATGTCAAGGATTCAGTTAATCCCGTATGTTGTTCCCTTTGTTCTTCGGTATGTTACTTGCCCGAGATTCGATCGTCGGTATCTCTATACCTAGTTCAATCCCGTTACCGGCAAGTCTCTTTACTCGTTCCATAATACAAGATCTCGTGGCTAACACTTTAGTCACATTGCTTGCAAGGCTCATTGTGATGTTGTATTACCGAGTGGGCCCTGAGATACCTCTCCGTCATACGGAGTAACAAATCTCAGTCTTGATCCATGCCAACCCAACAGACACCCTCAGAGATACCTGTAGAGCATCTTTATAGTCACCCAGTTACGTTGCGACGTTTGATACACACAAGGTATTCCTCCGGTGTCAGTGAGTTGCATGATCTCATGGTCATAGGAACAGATACTTGACATGCAGAAAACAATAGCAATAAACTGACATGATCATATGCTACGTTTATAGTTTGGGTCTTGTCCATCACATCATTCTCCTAATGATGTGATCCCGTTATCAAATGACATCTCATGTCCATGGCCAGGAAACCTTCACCATCTTTTGATCAACGAGCTAGTTTAACTAGAGGCTTACTAGGGACACAGTGTTGTCTATGTACCCACACATGTATTTAAGTTTCCAATTAATACAATTATAGCATGGATAATAAACGATTATCATGAACAAGGAAATATAATAATAACCAATTTATTATTGCCTCTAGGGCATATTTCCAACAGTCTCCCACTTGCACTAGAGTCAATAATCTAGTTCACATCACTATGTGATTTACATTGTAATGAATCGAACACCCATGCAGTTCTGGTGTTGTTCATGTTTAGCCCTTGGAAGAGGTTTAGTCATCAGATCTGCAACATTCAGATCCGTGTGTACTTTGCAAATATTTATGTCGTCCTCCTTGATGTAATCACGGATGGAATTGAAACGTCGCTTTATGTGCCTGGTCCTCTTGTGAAATCTTGGTTCCTTGGCTAGAGAAATGGCACCAGTATTATCACAAAACAGAGTCATTGGGTTAAGCGCACTAGGCACTACTCCAAGATCTGTCATGAACTCCTTCATCCAGACACCTTCCTTCGCCGCCTCCGAGGCAGCGATGTACTCCGCTTCGCATGTAGAATCAGCTACCACGCTTTGCTTGGAACTGCACCAGCTAACCGCACCCCCGTTAAGAATAAATACGTATCCAGTTTGTGACTTAGAGTCATCCGGATCAGTGTCAAAGCTTGCATCGACGTAACCCTTTACGACGAGCTCTTGATCACCTCCATAAACGAGAAACATGTCCTTAGTCCTTTTCAGGTACTTCAGGATATTCTTGACCGCCGCCCAGTGTTCCACTCCTGGATCACTTTGAAACCTTCCGGCCATACTTATGGCAAGGCTGACATCGGGTCTTGTGCACAGCATTGCATACATGATAGAGCCTATGGCTGAAGCATAGGGGATGACACTCATCTTTTCTCTATCTTCTGCAGTCACTGGGCATTGAGTCTTACTCAACTTCACACCTTGCAAAACAGGCAAGAACCCCTTCTTGGACTGATCCATTTTGAACTTCTTCAAAACTTTGTCAAGGTATGTGCTTTGTGAAAGTCCTATTAAGCGTCTTCATCTATCTCTATAGATCTTGATGCCTAATATGAAAGCAGCTTCTCCTAGGTCCTTCATTGAAAAACTCTTGTTCAAATATTCCTTCACGCTTTCCAACATTTCCATATTGTTTCCAATCAGTAATATGTCATCCACATATAATATTAGAAACGCTATAGAGCTCCCACTCACTTTCTTGTAAATACAAGCTTCTCCGTAAACTTGTACAAACTCGAACGCTTTGATCACCTCATCAAAGCGAAGATTCCAACTCCGAGATGCTTGCACCAGTCCATAAATGGATCGCTGGAGTTTGCAAACTTTGTCAGCATTCTCTGGATCGACAAAACCTTCTGGTTGCATCATATACAACTCTTCCTTAAGGAAACCGTTAAGGAACGCTGTTTTGACATCCATCTGCCAAATTTCATAATCGAAAAAGGCAGCTATTGCTAACATGATTCTGACGGACTTAAGCATCGCTACGGGTGAGAAGGTCTCATCGTAGTCAACTCCTTGAACTTGTGAAAAACCCTTTGCCACAAGTCGAGCTTTATAGACGGTGACATTACCGTCCGCGTCCGTCTTCCTCTTAAAGATCCATTTGTTCTGAATGGCCTTACGCCCTTCAGGTAATACTTCCAAAGTCCACACTTTGTTTTCATACATGGATCCCATCTCGGATTTCACGGCCTCTAACCACTTCTCAGAATCCGGGCTCATCATCGCTTCCCCATAGCTCGTAGGTTCATCGTTGTCCAACAACATGACCTCTAAGACAGGGTTGCCGTACCACTCAGGAGCAGTACGCGTCCTTGTCGATCTACGAGGTTCGATAGCAACTTGATCCAAAGCTTCATGATCATCATCATTAACTTCCTCTTCAGCTGATGTAGGCTCTACAGAAACATCTTTCTGCGCTGCGCTACTTTCAGGTTGAAGTAAAGGTTCAACAACCTCATCAAGTTCTATCTTCCTCCCACTCAATTCTTTCGAGAGAAAATCTTTCTCAAGAAATGTTCCGTTTTTAGCGACAAACACTTTGCCTTCGGATCTGAGGTAGAAGGTATACCCAACTGTCTCTTTTGGGTATCCTATGAAGACGCATTTCTCCGCTTTGGGTTCCAGCTTTTCAGGCTGAAGCTTTTTGACATAAGCATCACATCCCCAAACTTTAAGAAACGACAGTTTTGGCTTCTTACCAAACCAAAGTTCATATGGCGTTGTCTCAACGGATTTCGATGGTGCCCTATTTAAAGTGAATGCAGCTGTCTCTAATGCATAACCCCAAAATGATAGTGGCAAATCGGCAAGAGACATCATAGATCGCACCATATCCAATAAGGTTCGATTACGATGTTCGGACACACCATTACGCTGTGGTGTTCCAGGCGGTGTCAGTTGTGAAACAATTCCACATTGTCTTAAGTGACTGCCAAACTCATAACTCAGATATTCTCAACTTCACTCTGAATTTGTTTGAACTTTTCAAATGTTTCAGACTTGTGTTTTATTAAGTAAATATACCCATATCTACTTAAGTCATCAGTGAAGGTGAGAAAGTAACGATAACCACCGCGCGCCTCAATGCTCATCGGACCGCACACATCAGTATGTATGATTTCCAACAAATCACTTGCCCGTTCCATTGTTCCAGAGAACGGCGTTTTAGTCATCTTGCCCATGAGGCATGGCTCACATGTGTCAAGTGATTCAAAATCAAGTGACTCCAAAAGTCCATCAGCATGGAGCTTCCTCATGCGTTTTACGCCAATATGACCTAAACGGCAGTGCCATAAGAGAGTGGTATTATCATTATCAATTCTACATCTTTTGGCATCAATGTTATGAACATGTGTATCATTACTATCGAGATTCAATAAGAATAAACCCCTCACATCGGGTGCATGACCATAAAAGATATTACTCATATAAATAGAACAACCATTATTCTCTGATTTAAATGAGTAACCGTCTCGCAATAAACAAGATCCAGATATAATGTTCATGCTTAACGCAGGCACCAAATAACATTTATTTAGGTTCATCACTAATCCCGATGGTAATCGAAGAGCGAGCGTGCCGACGGCGATCATATCAACCTTGGAACCATTTCCCACGCGCATCGTCACTTCGTCCTTTGGCAGCCTCCGTCTATTTCGCATTTCCTGTTTAGAGTTGCAAATGTGAGCAACCGCACCGGTATCAAATACCCAGGCACTACAACGAGAGTTGGTAAGGTACACATCAATAACATGTATATCATATATACCTTGTTTGTTGTTGGCCGCCTTCTTGTCAGCCAAATACTTGGGGCAGTTCCGCTTCCAGTGTCCAGTTCCCTTGCAATGAAAGCACACAGTTTCTGGTTTGGGTCCAGCATTGGGTTTCTTCACGGGAGGAGCAACTGCTTTGCCACTCTTCTTGGAGTTACCCTTCTTACCCTTGCCATTTTTCTTGAAACTAGTGGTTTTATTGACCATCAACACTTGATGCTCCTTCTGAATTTCAGACTCAGCGGCTTTCAGCATCGCAAACAGCTCGGCGACTGACTTGTTCATCCCGTGCATGTTATAGTTCAACACGAAGCTCTTGTAGCTAGGTGGCAATGATTGAAGAACTCTGTCAGTGATAGCCTCTGGCGGAAGGGGCATCCCCAATTCAGCCAGACGGGTGGAGTACCCAGACATTCTGAGTACGTGATCACTGATAGACCCGTTCTCCTCCATCTTGCAAGCATAGAACTTATCGGAGATCTCATACCTCTCGATCCGGGCATTCTTCTGAAAGATAAACTTCAACTCCTGGAACATCTCATATGCTCCATGACGTTCAAAACGTCTTTGAAGTCCCGGTTCTAAGCCATACAATATTGCACATTGAACTATTGAGTAATCTTCAGAACGAGCCTGCCAGGCGTTCACAACGTCTAGAGACTCAACTGGAGCGGGTGGATCACCAAGCGGTGCATTAAGGACATAAGCCTTCTGGGAAGCCGTAAGGATAATCCTTAGATTACGGGCCCAGTCCACAAAGTTACTTCCATCATCTTTCAACTTAGCTTTTTCTAGGAACGCATTAAAATTCAGGGGTGCTACTGCGCGAGCCATGATCTACAACATAAATATAGCAAAGACAACTTAGACTATTGTTCAAGATAATGAGTTTAGTTAATCATATTACTTAAAACTCCCACTCAGATTGACATCCCTCCGGTCATTCGAGTGTAACATGATCCAAATCCACCAACTCAAGTCCGATCATCACGTGAGTTGAGGTGGTTTCAATGGTGAACATCTTCATGTTGATCATATCTACTATATGACTCATGTTCGACCTTTCGGTCTCTTGTGTTCCGAGGCCATGTCTGTACATGCTAGGCTCGTCAAGTTTAACCCGAGTGTTCCGCATGTGCAACACTGGCTTGCACCCGTTGTATGTGAACGTAGAGTCTATCACACCCGATCATCACGTGGTGTCTCGAAACGACGAACTTTCGCAACGGTGCACACTCGGGGAGAACACAATTTATCTTGAAATTTAAGTGAGGGATCACCTTATAATGCTACCGTCGTCCTAAGCAAAATAAGATGCATAAAAGGATTAACATCACATGCAAATCATAAGTGACATGATATGGCCATGAACTTGTGCTTTTGATCTCCATCTCCAAAGCACCGGCATGATCTCCATCGTCACCGGCATGACACCATGATCTTCATCATCTTGATCTCCATCAACGTGTCGCCATAAGGTTGTCGCGCCGACTGTTGCTTCCACGACTATTGCTAACTCATAGCGATAAAGTAAAGCAAAACGGCGAAAATAATTAAAGACAACTCTATGGCTCCTGGCAGTTGCCGTCCTCATCGACATGCAAGTCGTGATATTCTATACAACACATGATCATCTCATACATCACATATATCTCATCATGTAATTGGCCATATCACATCACAACATACCCTGCAAAAACAAGTTAGACGTCCTCTAATTGTTGTTGCAAGTTTTACGTGGCTGCTACGGGTTTGCAAGAACCGTTCTTACCTACGCAAAACCACAACATGGTGTAGTGATTGCTTTTTGATCTTCTAAAAGAACCCTCTTCATTGAAATCGATTCAACTAAAGTGAGAGAGACAGACACCCGCTAGCCATCTTTATGCAACGAAGTTACATGTCAGACACAGACACCCACGCCCACAACTCGTTACCTCTCCGTCATACGGAGTAACAAATCCCAGTCTTGATCCATGCCAACCCAACAGACACCCTCGGAGATACTTGTAGAGCATCTTTATAGTCACCCAGTTACGTTGCGACTTTTGATACACACAAGGTATTCCTCCGGTGTCAGTGAGTTGCATGATCTCATGGTCATAGGAACAGATACTTGACATGCAGAAAACAATAGCAATAAACTGACACGATCATATGCTACGTTTATAGTTTGGGTCTTGTCCATCACATCATTCTCCTAATGATGTGATCCCGTTATCAAATGACATCTCATGTCCATGGCCAGGAAACCTTCACCATCTTTTGATCAACGAGCTAGTTTAACTAGAGGCTTACTAGGGACACAGTGTTGTCTATGTACCCACACATGTATTTAAGTTTCCAATTAATACAATTATAGCATGGATAATAAACGATTATCATGAACAAGGAAATATAATAATAACCAATTTATTATTGCCTCTAGGGCATATTTCCAACACCGAGTCCATATTGTCCGGTTATCATCCAATGCTCCATGGCTAGTGAGACCGAGCCATCCACCGTGTCATATGCTAGTCTATTCAGCTGCGCGTCCACACAGCCCTTTCGACTAGGGACCTTTTTAGGATAGTCATCATACAATGCGTAGGCCCACAAACAAGTCACGTACTTGCTGATACACATCATTGATAATGTCCAAGGACTATCTTTATTCATAAACACATAGGAAATATCATCATACATGATTGCCTCTAGGGCATATCTCCAACAAAATATTGGGTTGTCTCCCAACAAGCGCTTTTCTTTAATGCCTTTTTAGCTAGGCATGATGATTTTAATGATGCTCACATAAGAATAGGAATTGAAACATATAAGAGAGCATCATGAACATATGGCAAGAACATTTAAGCCTAACCCACTTCCTATGCATAGAGATTTTTAAGCAAACAATTGATGTGAGCAAGAATCAACTAGCATAGGAAGGCAAAACAAACATGACTTCAAACTTTCAACATAAAGAGAGGAAACTTGATGTTGTTGAAATATATATAAGCACATCTTCCTCTCTCATAATAATTTTCAGTAGCATCATGAACAAATTCAACAATATAACTATCACATAAAGCATTCTTTTGATGATCCACAAGCATAGAAATTTTATTACTCTCCACACAAGCAAATTTATTCTCATTAATAATAGTGGGAGCAAATTCAATGAAATAACTATCATATGTTACTTGATTTACATAATCAATTTGAGCATTAAAATCATGATGACAGCTTTCATGGCTATCATTACTCTTTATAGCATACATGTCATCACAATAATCATCATAGATAGCAACTTTTTCTCATAATAATCAATTGAAACATCTTCCAAAATAGTGGAATCACCATTAAATAAAGACATGACCTCTCTAAATCCACTTTTATCATTATTGCAATAAGATTCAACACCCTGCAAAATAGTGGGATCATTGTTACTTAACGTTCACACCCTTTCCAACCCACTTTCATCAATATAATTATCATAAATAGGAGGCATGCTATCATCATAATAAATTAGCTCATCAAAAGTAGGGGGACTAAAAAGATCATCTTCATGAAATATAACATCCCCAAGCTTATGGCTTTGCATATCATTAGCATCATGGATATTCAAAGAATTCATACTAATATCATTGCAATCATGCTTAACATTCACACCAAACATCGTGTTAAATTCTTATTTTAACACTTCATGGAAATTATCAGAATCCATATTTTCAAGAAAGTCTTCATAAAGATAAAGATTTGATGCAACTTCACTTCCATTTTTTATAGTTTTTTTTATAAAACCAAACTAGTGAATAAACAAGAAACTAAAAGTTCAATTGCAAGATCTAAAGAGATACCTTCAAGCACTCACCTCCCTGGCAATGGCGCCAGAAATAGTTTGATGTCTACTACACAACTTTATTCTTGTAGACTCTGTTGGGCCTCCAAGCGTAGAGTTTTGTAGGACAGCAACAAATTTTCCTCAAGTGGATGACCTAAGGTTTATCAATCCGTGGGAGGTGTAGGATGAAGATGGTCTCTCTCAAACAACCCTGCAATCAAATACAAGAAATATCTTGTGTCCCCAACACACCCAATACAATGGTAAATTGTATATGTTTTTGTAATGTGAAATAATAAAAATAGCAAGGTAACAAGTGATAAAAGTGAGCACAAACAGTATCGCAATGCTTGGAAACAAGGCCTAGCGTTTATAATTTCACTAGTGCAATATCTCAACAGTGCTAACATAATTGAATCATATAAAAATCCCTCAACATGTGACAAAGAATCACTCCAAAGTTCCTATCGGAGAAAGTAGGATGAAAACGTGTATGAACCTCTATGCCTAGATTACCCCGATGTCACCACGGGAATCTGCAAGTTGATTACCAAAACATATGTCATGTAGTTGATGGCTCCATATTTTATGCATTTTTATAGCTAATTTGTTGCACATTATCTTTGTATATCAAGTCATATAATGTTCCATCGAGCCAATTACATGTCCATATGCATGATTTCCAGTTTTTACTCTTTTAACCGTGAGCATTGCATAATCTTTATTCTTTGTTTTTTTTTATTAGTTTTCTTTGTCTATGTGTGTCTTGTAGGTGAGATGGACTTCCCAAGCACTTAGCACGATGAAAGGAGTTCAAACGGTGGACACCCAGGAACCCAGACTTAGCCATTTCGAAGGTGGAAAAAGTCATTTTTCCAAAATGCTCCAAATCAAGATCTAAAACCAGAAATGTATCGGCGTCATTCATACGAATCCAAAGAGCCTAAGAACGTCAAATTCTGAGTTTGTATGAAGAAATGGCGACCGTTTTACGTGAAGAGGTCAGATCAAAAGAAGGTGTTCTATGCGACCGTTGCTGGTCGTTTGGGCGCCCGTATGAAGCCCAAACAGCACCGAAAGTTGCCTCTTCTGACGGGATTGTTTGTGGATATCATCCCCGTTTGTTCCCACGACTTCCTTGGCCTTCAAGGGATGATTTGGGAGAGGATTGGGCTCATCAAGAGCCCTTGGATCAAAGGTGAGATGATACATCAATGGAGGAGGCTATGGGAGAGCTCTTATATATTCACCTACAACCCTAGCCGCCGCCTCATTCTCATCTCAGAGAATTCATCATTCATGTCCACGTCAAGCCGCCGCCACATCAAGCACACCATTGGGGCAACCAAGAGGGATACCGGAAGGGAGCCGCCGCCGCCGTGCTATCACCACCATCATCCGCTGCCACGCCGCCTCCATCATGACCATCATCACCCCTTCTTCCTCCCCCATCACGGTCTCCGTGATGGGTTGTAATAAATCTTGAACCCCTCTTTATCTGATGTTATTTGAGTAATTGTTGGATATGTGTCGGTCGATTAGTAAGTGGTTGTTTGATATGTTTAGTCTATTTATGTGTGTTGCTTCGTGTTGCTTATTTACCAATGTGGTAATTTAGTGATTGAAGACGTTCAATCCATTGGCGTAGTTGGAGATGTTCGACTCTTAGTCCACACATGAAGTAGATAGAGGATTGTGCAAAATGATAAACCTGTGACGTGACAGGTGCAGATATCTTGAGGGGAACACAATTACTCTAGGAATCACGGTTGTCCATAGAACCCAATGCCTTCGTCCTGTCCTCAAACCACGAGGACCTTAATATCTTTGCATTAGCCGCTGCAGGTATGGGACAAAAAGTAGGATGAATGAGTTATCTTAATACAACACGTCTTGAGGGATAACATTATGTGAGGGACCGTCCAACATCCGTAGATTATCATATCGTAAATGCAGGTACTGACTTAGCCACCGTGTGGCATAGTCGTAAAGCTTAACTCCATTCTGCGCCCGTACCGAACAAGACCGTATCTAGATGCCAGCAATCTCATCTAAAACATCACAGACCTCTCTTAGTTTAATTTCCTTGTTTAGTTTAGTATTTATTTTCCGTTCTCTTTAGTTTAATTCTCCCTTTTACCATTCCTAGCAACCTTCTTAAGTGAGCTATTTCCAAACTCTGGTTTGGGTGTGAGCGTGGTTGTGTTAGTGACAACGCAGCTACGGGGATTGTGGTGCCATCCTATTCGCTCCCTGTGGGATCGATAAACCTTACTTATCACGAAATTGCTACATAGCCCTGTGCACTTGCATGACATCAAGCTTTTTTTGGCGGCGTTGCCAGGGAGCATAGTGCTTGGCTATTACTTTACTGTTCACACGTAGTTTATTTTTGTTGGTTGCAAAATTTGCTTATCATGTCTTCTGAGATGTCTCAGTAACAGAAAAAATCTGCAATGGAGGAGAAGAGTGACAATATTCCACCTTCGGCTATCAACGATGAGAAGATAAAAGAATGGATAGCACTACTGGACGAATGGGCACCAATTACATGCAATGAGTATTTTGTAACTTGCAAAGAGTGTAAAACTGAAGGGCACTACGCTTATCAATGTAAGTACAATGTTGATCCTATACTAGCAATATATAATAGGAGAGATAAATGCAATGCTAGTATCGAAGTTCTTCAGTTAGTACTTTATTATGGTGTCGACAAAGTTTTACATTATATGGGAGACGCATGGATAAATGATATGGTGCTCGGTAGTGCCTATAGGAAATTTCATCCTATTCACCGTGCTTGCAGAGATAATTTCCATGATAATGCTTTGGTTATGACTATTCCAGAGAGGTTAGCCACCTCGAAAGAAATGAGCCTTTTGCAGGATCTGTGGAAGAATGAAGAAAAGGATGCAAAAGAAGAGCTAACAACACCCCTAGATACATGGTTGCAAGAATCGTAAGAGAACATTTATTATATATAAATCAAACTATTTGTAGAAAACTAAAGGGGATCACGAAGAAAAAATTATCATGGATTAAGAAAACCTCATGGAAGAAGAAGTGGATGAAAGCCCACCTCCCACTTCCAAGAGTACACTTTTGCACACGATTAGTGAGTTCTTCGATGATGCAA
Source organism: Elymus sibiricus (assembly GCA_039707655.1). NCBI lineage: Eukaryota > Viridiplantae > Streptophyta > Magnoliopsida > Poales > Poaceae > Elymus > Elymus sibiricus. The sequence goes on from CM077670.1 coordinate 136,908,526, forward strand.
CTCTCAAGAAGAGGATAAATTCTACGAATACATTAGAACTGCTAGAATTTCTAAATATATGCGCATATATGGTATGTTCTATGTATGAACTTTCTAGTAGATGTTGCCGGTCTTCAACATCTTGACTTCCAGTGTACAAAAACCTATGACGAGGTGGTAGCACACTACAACAGTAGTAAGAATGCCACCGAGGAAATCCTGTGGTATGTGTTAAGCACAAGTGCATGGAAATTAATTGCTCAGATCGAAGCTGTTCAAGCTCGCACGGAAGATGAAATTCTTGATTGGATGCATTATGTGGTCGATTCCATCAATTATTATTGTCGAGAATATCTTTCCAATGAAAAAGATACTAACGTGCAGGAACAAGAGTATGATGATGACTCTAGTTTGGATGAACTTGAAGCTAATGAACATGACTTGTAGGATTGTCACTCTCTAGTCGAGACATTTTGTGTTAGCGATGGTGATGAACTAGAGGAGGAAAATACTTTTGATTTACCTGTGCTAAAGTCCAACTATGCTTCGTTGGACGATCTTCTTATGGAGGGAAACCATTAGGGAGTGATGGCCAACCCACTCCAAACAAAGAATTTTATGAAGTGTTCCCTTACGAAGGTAGCCAAGGTAATCTACTAAAGTTTATATATAATCTCTAACCCTCTCATTGCAGAACCATAAGAAAACAAGCCTACCTAGCTCGGTGCGTCACTTCTCACTTGAGAGCGAGAACCTCTTTACCTACATAATGCCGATGCACCGTAAGCATGTATGATTCCGACCGCACTCTGCTATGAGGTGCTCCAAACCCCAGTCGGAGTCAGGTCTCACGCTCGGGGTTGATATCCCTTGGGATCCTGGTGGATGACCTATCGGAGCACCAAAGCCCAACTACATGGCTATAAAGAAAGCGCTGCTTGGGAGGCAACCCGGAAGTAAGTAGGTGTCTTTCTTAGATTTGTGTCTTTGAGTCTAGCTGCATTCATGCTTGCATTGGCACTTTTATTTTGTTTGTTGATACCTACTTTTAGTGATCCGGTAAAGGAACAGAAAAGTATCCTGCACCTATTTCTCCAGAGGTGACCCTGGGTTATCGAATCCACGAGAGGAAGATTCCCTTGAAGCGATGGTCTCTAGCAAGCTTTCGTAAAAGGATCAATTCCAGCTTTTAATCGGATCAGTCAAGCAAAAGATGATTCAAACACTATAATAAAAATAGGTACGGGTATGAGGCCTTAATGCTTACAACCATGTATTTGTGTTGGGACCAGATATGATCTTAATTTGTGCGCTGGAAGTCGCCCATCGAGATGTGCTTGTTACGAACCGAAGTGGGGGCTGTGTCCAAATAACATCTTGACCGGCACGAGTCCTGCATCAAGAATCAGTTGTCCTACCACATGCCCTATCCATCACGTGGGGTTGCCTCAACAATTAAGATCAAAATAATCAGACAAGAGCTTTGGGCATTTAATGACTACACCTCATGAATCCCCAAGGATTGGATCCGTGTCACCGTACTATGCCTTTCTGTCACCTGTGTTCAGAATGACACTTCACATTCTCCCTACCCTTAGCCTCACCGTGGCTCGATCTCCATGATCCTGGGTACCAACAGGGATGAAGATCGCGGACAAGACAAGAGACATCTATGGAACAATTTTATTTCACACATAAGGGTTGTTAATTCAAAGCCCTTCCATTGATCCCTACAACAAATACAGCGGGTTGCAAGTGAAAGCGCAGGTTTACTCCCAGAGGGGGGTGAATGGGAGATTTTTAGAAATTCTTCAAACTCCGAAGACTTTGACAAAAATCACAGTGAAGAAATAGAAACAGGAGCGAGTCTAGTTCATCACAGAAATGTAAAGCATGCGTACAAGATAGATGCATGTGAAGAATATGCAATCAAACAAGCAATAAGGTATACAGAAGATGAACTGAAGAAATGAAAAGGAACATGATGAAAGTCTTCAGTACAAATTCTTTAGAAGGTAGATCACAGATTCTTCAGTAGTGGAATAACAGAAAGTAAGAGGTTGAGGAATTTGAAACCAGGTAGGCTCGATGAAGACACAACAATTTGGTAGACCAGTTCTAGTTGTTGTATCTACTGTACGTCTGGTTGAGGCGGCTGAGTTTGAATTCTGAAGACACTTAGTCCTCACTGTATTCCTCTTGAGCTAAGATCAGTTAGACCTCGCCCAATCACTCGTGGTAAGTCTTCAAGGTATACTTCCAAAACCTTCACAGACTTGTTCACCGGCACACCACAATTGCTCTTGGGTGCTCAGAACATGATGCCTAACCATTTGGAAGAATGACAGTCTTCAAAGGTAATAGGCGTCGGATCACACAGATAAACTTCTTAAGTGATGCTCAATCACTTGGGCTCTGGTTGGGTATTTCTTCACTTGGGTTCTCACAAAGTCGTCAGAGGAAGGGTTGCTCTCAAATGACAAGTGTCAATCTCTCTCTAGAGCAGCCGACCAACTAGTGGTTGTGGGGGCGGCTATTTATAGCCAGGGGCAACCCGACATGAATTGTCATAAATGCCCCTTCGGACATGACCGTTATCAGGATAAGGATCCACTCGACAGCTGGCACACAGCGCAACAACAGTCAGAAATTTGAACTCTCAAATTCGTCGGGGCACTCAATTTCCTCACGGCAGGCAGATCGCACTGGAGAAATCCTAACACCTCTGTCCGACCAAATTCATCAGCAACCAGAAGAACGACATCTCTGTCGCTAGCAAATTCGTCAGAACTGACAGAGATTTCCAAAGGCTTCACTCGAAGTGGTCACCTAGACCATCTTTAACAGTACGATTTTCCCTATGACTCAAATATGAAGAAAAAGAAACAATGAAAATAAAGTCTTCAAGCTTCGAAGTCTTGACATCAATTTCTTTAAAGGCCGCACTAAATTCTTCACTTGAAGAAATACATTTTTAGGGGTCGACTTCTGTAGGTTAAACCAAATCTTCAGGGACTATAACACCTGTATATACTCACAAACACATTAGTCCCTTAACCCATTTTGTCTTCAATACTCCAAAACCACTAAGGGGGCACTAGATGCACTTACAATCTCCCCCATTTTGGTGATTGATGACAAATTGGTTAAGTTTTCAACGGGGATAAATAATGGAAGTGACAGAACATAGTATGAAGAAATTGCTTACATGATATAGAGGAACTCCCCATGAAGATGTGCATATGATGAATTTGCTTTGGAGTGGAAATGCACATGGCAGGATGAAATTGTGGAGATCTCCCCCTATATCTTGGAATCCAATCATGCATTGAAGAATTTGATTTGAAGAACTTGAATGCATGATGAAAATTGGTGTCTGATGAAATTATAGCATGTATGCACATATATATCATTGAAGGTAAAGCATGCAGATCACGCAGTTTAAAAGGGTCAGACCACCAACAGTTTAACTTACAACTTGTCAAGAACCGCTTCAGAAAAGACCAAGAGTTGCAACTTATAAAATAAACAGCCCGATATATAGACCCGCTTGAAGACTAACTCAAATTTCTCCCCCTTTGTCATCGAATGACCAAAAGGAGACGAAACTGAGATCTAACACCCCTGAAGAACATCATCACGATGAGGTTGGAGGGGCACCAGAGTCGGTGTTGGGGCCGCGTGCAGCTGAAGGTCCTGCACCAGTGTCTTCAACGTCTTCATTTTCATCAGTAGTGCGTGACGGAGACACGGAGCTGGGGACCATCTGAGGAACTTGCACTTTCTTGAACTTCTTCTTGGGCGAAATCGACCAATCGAAGTCTTGTTTGAATTCCATCTCTTTAAGTTCTTCAGCGGTCTTGAGATGTGAGAGTATGGCCCAACTGCGGTAAAATATCTCACTGTCATGTTAGTGAGAATTGCAGCTAACTGACACTTAACCCAGTTGTGATTTCTGTCCACCTTCTGATGCAAGATGATAAGAAGCTCTCGATCTATCATAACGCGAGGAGCTTCGCTTTGCGGCTTTTGCACTGAGGTATTTGCTATAGTGTCATGGCTCGTGGTGTCATCACCAGTGGACTGAGATGCAGGCTGACGAAATTATCCATCAAGGGGACGAATTCCTTCATCAATAACGCCCTTGCCCTTGCCTGAAACTGAGGAAATTGTACTCGGAAGAATTCAACCTCTGGCAAGAAGCTGAGATGATTCTGACAGTCAGCCTTGTATTGAATTGAAGATCTTCATCTGATGAATCTCATTATCCATGGCGCATAAGGCTTCAAGTCAAACAATGATTGAGCAACTGTGGCCAACGTCCTTATGAAGAAATCATGGATATTTATGGGAATCCCATGAATGATGTTGAATAGCAAATTCTTCATGACCCCCACAACTTCTTCAGTGTCAGAATTGTGTCCTTTGATGGGGCTAAGGGTCTTGGCCATTATGTGATACACAGTGCGAGGCACGTATAGCAAATCCTTCACTAAGAAGGTGGTCCTTGGGGCTTCTCCTTCTGTAAGATTTTTCATCAGAACCTGCATCAAGTGATTTGGCAGTTCTGTTTCTTCATAGATGCATTTGGCATCTTCTTGAGGCAGATCTACAGGAAGAGCTCGAAGCAATTCATCAGCTAGAGCTTTGTAGTGAGTATTTTCAGACATCCAATCTAAAGCCCAGGAGTGAATGTCTTCAACTTTGCCAGATAAGTGCAATGTTGCATAGAATTGAAGAATGAGTTCTTCATTCTAGTCACATATGTCAGTGCATAGACTTAGCAACCCGGCATCATATAGAACAGCCAATACTGGCCTGAAGCATGGAAGTGACTCCATATCCACGTGAGGAATATGGCGATGCGGGAAGACTTTGTTCTTGTCGATGAGCAGAGAGGAATAGAAATTAATCTACGTCTTGGTCCAGAAGCGCTGACGCCTTATCCTGGCTGAGTCATAAGGTGACTCACCAATGAAGAAATTCTCCTCACCGAAAAATGTAGTGTTGTCAAACTTGGGTCTCATGATGCTTTTACCAACTTTGGGCATTGAAGGTACTGGCTGAAGATTTATCTTCTTGGGCCTCACATCAAATATCAGCCAAGGAGAGCCGGTTGAGTCATTCTTGTCCGTGATTGCATCAGACTTGGCAATCTCTTCAGCAATAGCATATGGCACAATCTCTATGTCTATTGAAGGTACTGAGCCTTCTCTTTGAGGTGATTGCTGAGGGGCTACGACTGTGAGCTCTGGCTGCTCAATTTCTTCAGCTGATGCAACTGGAATTTCTTCAACAATGGTCAGAAGAGAAGTTTGACGATCTTCAGAACCAGTGTGAATTTCTTCAGTCATGATAGGAGACTGAGGAATCTTGGAGAGAGGCGTGGTGATGGGCGAATTTGGGTGAGCTGCATCCCAAAAGTCGTCATGAATAAGTCGCGTTGTAGAGCCATCAATATCCACTTCCTCTTCAGTTTCTTCACTGCCTGGAGATTCGGCAGTTTCTTCAGCCACTGAGGCTTGCATTGGCCTGCACAATGATACCAGTGGAAGTGAAGCATGAGCTTCAAATTCGATTTCTTCATCCATCTGCTATGTGGTAGCAGCGGAATGGGTGTCTTCATCTCCTTCTGGAGGAACAACATAGTCTACACCATAGGGAATAAGCTGAAGGTCTTTAGTATTCCTGGTTGGGGGCACTGAGGCCAATGGTTGTGCATCGATTGGTTCATTTGAAGACAATGGTGTTGTCTTCAATCTCTTCACTGATTCAGTGAGGGTTGGAGCTGAAGCTTTTGTTTTTAAGGCTTCTCTCTTGGCAGCCTTAGTCTTCTTCACTTCTGATGCAGAAGGAAGTGTGATTTTCTTCATTGTTGAATAACTTGGTGGAGCTGCTGCTGAGGATGTTGTGGAAGCAATCACTTTAGGCACAACTGATGCAGTTGCCCTGGCAGTTTCTTCAGGCTGAGACGCAAAGGCTTCGGCCTGAGGAATTTTTGGCTACGCAGAGGAGCTGTCTTGACCATGTTTGGCTACTTTGTGCTTGTTGTGCTCTTCCACCACTTGCTTGGTTTGTGCAATGAATCTCTCACACACATGACAGCAATGATCAGCCTGGCGATCATATTCTTCAGATAGTTGTTGTATTTCAGCTTGCAATGTGATGAGCTGTTGAGGGGTTATTGTGAGCATCTTTGCCTTCACCTCTTTCTGCTTCTGCAGCTGTTGTTTCCTCATAAGCTCGGCTTGTGCTATTTTGTGTTTCACATTCAAGATGAATTAAGACAACATGTGACTGGGGCCAGGAGGTAAATCAAGGTCATCAAGGGGTATGTCTGGCTTCTTGCACCATACATGAATGAAGTCCAGAATCTTCTTCGGATCAAGCAGCAGAGGAACTGAAGAATTTTTGGCCATTGCAACTTCTTCAACCTTCTTTCTGATGAACTCTGCCAGTTCATCTTCATCAGCCATGTTGAAAGCACATTTGCTCCCTTGGTGGTTTTGGTAATTAATGTCAACATACATATTGTTGGACTAATACTTTTATCTAGTGTATTTCAGACAAGTTCAACAGTGGCATGGCATGGACATGAAGATGTGGAACCCTTCAAAATGTCAAGGACAAGAATTGGCAACTTCAAGACTCTACATTTTTGGTTTAGTGATCCAAGATCACATTGAGTCCCTTAGGAAAGCCAATACTATTAAAACGGGATGAGGTATTAATGATGAGGCTGTTGCTCAAGTGCTTAGTGATGTTGCTCCAAAAACCCTCAGTCATTTTCTCAAAAACACATCTGTCCAAACCCTAAACGTCCATCTCGGTCCCACCAAAACTACTCCATCCGAACCCACCGATATGACCACTCCTATTGCCACTGCCAAACCCTAGCAATTCGGTTTGACCGAAATGGATCTCGGTCCCACCGAGATGGCATTGCCAAGTTTCTGTGATGACATTGTTTCACTTCGGAATCACCGAGTTGAAACAATCAAAAATTCCAAGACTGGGTTTTCCCTAGCCATTACACTTTGGTCCCATCGAGTTGTTCCACTTCCTTCCCACCGAAAATCCCAACGTTCATATCTTTTACACTAATCGGTCTCACTGAGTTTATATTCGGTCTCACCGATTTGGGTCAAAAGTGTGTAACGGCTGGATTTTGGGTGAAGGCTATTTATACCCCTCCACCCCCACTTACTCTCTAAGAGAGCCATCAGAACGTGCCTACACTTCCACCATTCATTTTCTGAGAGAGGACCACCTACTCATGTGTTGAGATCAAGAGATTCCAATCCAACCATTTGAACCTTGATTTCTAGCCTCTTCAAGTTGCTTTCCACTCCAATCCTTCTCCTACCCAAGCCAAATTTGTGTGTGAGAGAGATTGAGTGTTGATGAGACTATCATTTGAAGCACAAGAACAAGGACTTTATCATCAACACACCATATATTACCTTTTGGAGAGTGGTGTCTCCTAGATTGGTTAGGTGTCACTTGGGAGCCTCCAAGATCATGTGGAGTTGAACCAAGGAGTTTGTAAGGGCAAGGAGATCGCCTACTTCGTGAAGATATACCCCGAGTGAGGCTAGTCCTTCGTGGACGTAAGCCATGGTGGAATAGGCAAGGTTGCTTCTTCATGGACCCTTCGTGGGTGGAGCCCTCCGTGGACTCGCACAACCGTTACCCTTCGTGGGTTGAAGTCTCCATCAACGTGGACGTACGATAGCACCACCTATCGAAACCATGCCAAAAACCACCGTGTCTTCATTGCATTTGATCTTATTTTCTCTACCCCATTACTTTTTGCACAATTGCATGTTTTACTATTTTTGCTGCTTCATCTCTAGATATGCATGTGTAGGAAGTCTTGGTGATATCTTAACTAGTGCTAAAATTTGCCTAAATTCCAAGAGAACTAAAAACTGCACCTTTGTTTGGTTAAGAGCCTATTCACCCCCCCTCTAGACATATCTTCTTGACCCTACAATTGTTATTAGAGCTTTGGTCAACATTGCTTTGGTTTAATCACCATTGGAGGAAGATGGATCTGTCTACTTTGGGGAGTCTTAGACGTAGAGTCCCTATTCTCAATGGACAGTATTATCACTTTTGGAAGGATGAAATGCTTGATATCTTTGATGAATTTAATTTGAGCAAATATATTCATAGTCCATATGTGCCTCCCATTAACCCCTTGCATCCCACTCTAAAGGAAGAAATTGACATGCTTCGTAATCTTAGAACCATCAATGTTATCATTAGAGGATTACCTAAAGTTGTGCTTAGTTGTATGCAAAACTTTGAGTGTGCCTATACTCTATGGAATGACTTGGAAAAGCGGTACCCCAACTACTCTTTAAAGAATCTTGATGAAATTATTCATAAGACCATTGCTTTTCAAAAGATGAAGCCTAGTGATCCTAACTTTGATAATTGCTTATTTGAGCTTCGTGATCTTATGCGTGCTATAGGAGATGTTAGAACCATTAGTAACATCATCATGGAAGCCATTAGAATTCATAAACTTGGACATTGTCAAGATCATGAAACTAATGAATCCATTGCCTTAGGTGATGATCACATACATGTTGATGATGACGATGTTGAGCATGGCTATTATGATGATGTCATGTGTACGATCATCTATGAGATGTCGTGCGTACGATCATCTATGGGACCATCGGGGCCCCTCTGTGATTCGGCTGTGGGGATGCGCAAGCACAAAAAGCAGAATCAAGAATCAACGAAAGGATTTACCCAGGTTCGGGCCAACGCGAGGTGTAAAACCCTACTCCTGCTTTGTTATATTGGTTGTGTTTGAGCTCAAGTACAAGGAGCGCAACTTGCCGGCAAGAGTGCGGGAAGTGCAGCTGCGCATGCAGAATGAGCAAAGTGTTGACCTTTGTAAAGGTTGCCCTAGCCCTCCTTTTATAGATCAAGGGGTAACCACAGTGGCAAAACAGTCTTTACATGTTTATTAGATAGCCAGCAGTGCTATCATACCTAACTCTGCCTGATTAGGACAAACGCATTAAATGCGCTGTTAGGTGTCATGTGGAGGAGGATCCCCGGCAAGGTTTCTGCACCGCTCGCCCAGCTACCTCCTATAATATGGACACGCCTCCTGCACGGGTGTCATTAAAGCTAATTCTCCTTGCAGCGCGCTGACACGTGCCCCGACAAGCCTCAACAAACCACCTGCCCGATCGACACCTCATTGATTAGCGACTAGCTGCCCGATGAGGTGGAGCGAGGAGGAGTCAGTAAGGGCTTGCCAGCACGGAGCTTGCCTGGTCTTTAGCTTGCCGGTGCATATCTTGCTGGCAAGTGTTGCCTCCATCTTCAGTACTAGCTAAATACTTCTTGATGGTTCATCTTGATATCTTCTCCATGGTTTTGCAACCGAATCTTGAGTCTTGATATTGGTAGTCTTCCGGCAAGCCCTGGCCATCAGGAAAGCCAGCACTGTCTATGCATAAGTTAGTGTATAAAATGCCCATGTTTTATATACCAACAGGAGCCCCCGGGCCTGGGCCACACGCGTGTCTGAAGCGTCGTTGGGCTAGGCCCAAACAAATGTGCAGACACGTGGCAAAGAATTACTGCCGTAAATATTGTGATGATAATTTCTCTTTTGCACGCCCATGTCGCGCATTTAATGCGAGTCGTAGGAGAGGTGGGCTGGAGCAGCAGTTTGTGGTAGTGCGCCTACAAAAAGCACTGCCACATTGGACAATAAAGAGCTAGCCCCCCGTGCCTTCCCCATAAAAAGGCAACCGCGAGGGGTGCTGCTCATTTACCCTCATCCTTCGTTCCTTCGTCTTGTTCCTTGTGCCAGAACAGATTCCGCCACCACTGCCACAATCGATTCACATCTCTTCCACACCCCCCTTCTCTTCTGAGCGATCATGGCACCTAAAAAGGCTGAGACAGAGGGGAAGAAACCCGCCAAGCCCGTTGATCTAGAAGAAGAGAGTAGGAAGGCGGAACTGGGGCAACAGCGGAGGGAAAATGCGGTCTTCTCGCCGCTGGCTCTGTACAAGAACACTCTCATCGAGAGGTACGCATATATGTGGGGGAGAGAGACCAAAGATCACATAGCTCTAGTAGCACATCCTGCTGACAGCAAGCCATCCAGAGATGCGTATCCATTCTTCTACACGTATTTTTCTGCGGTTTGGTGCCCCCTTATTCTGATTTCTTCACTGAGCTGATGTACACATTTGGGTTCTGGCCTCTGGATTTCACTCCGAATGCCATGACTTGCATGTCAGTTTTCGCCCATATGTGTGAAAATTTCATTGGAGTCGTCCCCAATGTTGCTCTTTTTCTTCATTTCTTCATTCCCTTCATCGAGGGTGATGCGCTCTCCGGCAACGTGACATGGATCCCTCTGAGCAAAACCAAGCAGACATACCTTGCCGGTCTGCTACATCTGAAGTGGGAAGAGTGGCGGGCAGAGTGGTGCTGGATTAAGGAAAGGGACTTCCCTAGCTTCTGTGTGCCTCGAATGGAAAAGATCGAGCGCGGCAAGGATTGGAGTGACTATGTCACCTGCGACAAGAAACTCACCCCGGCACTGAATAGGATCGTTCGTCTCAAGGCTACCGGTCTAACCATTGAGATGGTAGGGGCCGATTTCCTCCGGCACGCATCACGAGGCTGCAGAAGAGACAGAGATATGATTGGGAATATTAGAATGCTGCTGACATCATGCGGCTATACACAGGGCTGGGTAACAATCTGACAGTCCTAGAGCACATCAATTTCTGTCATCAGATATTCAGATCTTCCGGCAAATTTCACTTGCCGGCCCAAGTTATTCCACTGTGCATGAATTCCGCCAAGGATTCCATCTTAGCGATGATGCCGGCGTGCGACGCTCAAGGAGTCGAAGCTAACTGGCAAAAACCTTCGCTTGAAGATGAAATGACTTGGGCTACCAACTTGATGGAGAGAGCCACTCGAGAAGAGAAGGATCTCATCCGCGCCACTAGAGATGAGGAGCTGGCGTATATCACCAGCAAGGTCGAGGAAGCCTTGAGAGCCAGCAAGGCTAGTGGTTCCCAGGACACAGCAATTGAAGAGGAGGAGGCAAACCCCATTGAAGAAATCGCTGATGAGCATCAAGAGGAGCCTGCCGGGGAAGAAGTTGCCGGTGAATCCGAAGAAGGAGAACTCTAGGTTCCAAAGTAGAAAGGACGTGTTCTTCGGAAAGCACCCTACCAAGAACCAGCGCGTCCCTCTTCCTCAAGAACAGGTCCTGTCGTGAACAAGACAACCACCAGAACCGGCCAGCAACAAGAAGTTCACCGGCAAGCAACTCGGCGTCCTCGAGCTCAACGTACTTCTTCCTGACAAGCAATTGCTGGAGAGGTTGGGTCTTCACAACCGGCAGCTTCGCCTCCCCCGGCAATCAAGAGGGCCAGGGAATCACCTCCGCCAGTAAGATATGACCTCTTTGTCCAATCTTGATGTTGTCTTGACTATCATCTTGACTTGACTTCCTTTGTCTTCACAGAGATACATAAACACTCGTGCACAGGGCGAAACAAACCAAAGCCGCAACAGGACACGAGCCTGCGACAAGTGCTGGGCAGGGGGTAACATCTTCTAACGCTGTTGTTACCAGCCCCCAGCCCAGCCCCCAGCACGAGACTGTGGTGCAGTTTCCGCTTGCGAGTGCCGGCACCGATGTTCCTCCTTCCGATCCCGACAAAGATATGGGAGAAGTTCACCAATAGTAAGAGCACCCGGAGGTGAATTCCGCCATGGCTCCTCCGTCAACCATCATCTCGGAAAGCGCTTCGCCAGAAAGGGCCTCCGCTGATGAGCCTGTCCGCACCGAGGTCGTTCCGGCAAGAGAAGTTGCCGATAACCGTGCGACGACAACTAAGGTTGTCGGGGAAGGGGACATCCCTTCTCAACAAAACCCAATAGGTAATCCGCTTGCTTCCAAGTACTCTCCAAATCTTTGTTTTCTTGAACTTGACTTGTAATCTAAATTTCTTTCTGCTCCTTGCTTCTGTCCAACCTTGTAGATCCAGCTTCTCCCGAAGAAGGGGAAATTACTGCAGATATAGGAGAAACTGCAAAGAGCGCCGCTGACGAGGCTGCTCCATGTCTGTCGTTGAGGAGGCTAGGAAAGCTCCTGAAGAACTAGAGAAATCCTCCGGTAACACATCTGGCCCCGTCCAGACAGATACAGAAATGGTGGTGACTGGTGACGACAAGCTGAATCCCGATAACCATCCTGCGGCACCAAGCATGCAAGTCTTGACGGATCCCTTGGCGCTTATCATTCCTCGGCAAGAATCTGGAGCCCCTAGCTCGTTTGGTACTGGAGGGCCAAACTTTGACGACGAGATTGCTCAAATATTAGTCCCCTTCTCCCAAAGTACCACTGAAGCAGACAATGCTGCCGATAGCGCAGTAGATCTCGATTTCCTAAAAACCATGGCTGCCGGTTTTAAGGATGTGCAAGATCGCTACAGTAGGCATTGGGACAAACTTCAAGAAGAGCATAAAGCCTTGGAGCTAGCCGGAGAGAAGTTAAAGGGGAAGGCGGAACAAATCCGTACATGGTATAATGAACAATCTCGCAATCTCAGAAGGCAAGAGGAAAAACTCGCTGTTGCTAAAGAGAAAGCAACAGCCCTTGACGGTAAGCTGGCAGAACGCGAGGTGCAGCTCAACGCCAGGGAAAAAGATCTTGCCGCACAAGAAGACGCCCTTGCCGCCAAACTCCGTGGCAAGTATGAAGAGATTGAAAATCTCCTAGAGCAAAGGACACATGAGCTGGAGAAGAATCATAAAGAATCTATTGAAACTCAAGCTCGAGAAAGTGCCGTGAAGCTCAAGGAAGCCACTGATGAAGTTGCTGATGCCGCTTCCGCCAAGGCAGATTTAGAATCACAAGTGAGCAAGCTAAAGGAAGATCTTGCCGACAACAATAAGGAGATCGAGACTCTCAAAGATGCAGCGCAAAAGGCAGCTCATACCCTAGGGGAGCTGCAGATGCAGCTGACATCCAAAAGCCAAGATCTTAGCAAGGCCGCCAAAGCATTAGAAGATTTGAAAGCTAAATTTGCCACTTTGGAGAAAGATCTTGAATCCGCCAAGGATAAAGAGATAATCTTGACAGAAAAGCTTGAAACAGAGGAGACCTTGCGAGAAGATGCTGAAAACAAGTTCACACAGCTGGAAGAAGTTCTCTCCCTCTAGACCAACAGGCTCGTCAATATTGCCAAAGGCATAACTGCCCAACTTGCCGTCATGGATATGAGGAGTTGGAGCTTCACGGTCAACGACAAGAAGGCTGCCAGCACCAGGCTGACCAAATTCTTCGATGGTCTTATTGATGCTTTGAAAACTTATCACGAAGATAGATCTGCTTCATTTGCTAATGAATCCCAGAAATTTGACCGCGATGTCCTTTATAAGGTGCTCATCAAAGTCGCATATCGCAATCTTGACGTTGATCTCTCCGGGGCCTTCAAAAGCTTGCCGCAGAACACTGATATCACAGCTATCGACAAGATTGTTGCTCCAATAGCTGATAGAGTTCTTCATGTTCCCAGCCATCAAGGCGATCTTCAGAATTAGCCTTGTCATTGCATTTGTCACTAGTGCTGTCATGTAAAAGACAAATTTGATCTTAAGTTAGATCTGCACTGTGTTTGTGATGTAATGCAACTCATGCTAATGGAATGGATGTATGCTATTTTCCGTGCTTTATCTTGTCTTTGCATGATTTCTTATACCCTATGCTTGCCGGAGGCTAGCCGGTGCGCACGCTCTTGCTGCGAGCGCTTGAGGAACAGATCCTTAGCAGCCTGCCAGAAGTGCCGCTGCCGGCAAGTTTACCTTTGACGATCTCAATGCGGCTACTTAAATTGTTGAGCGGACTCGAAACAAAGTAAGAGCACAACTTATCACGACAAGGTTCCTTATCGTGCAGGTTTCTCATACAAAGGCAAAAATCATTCAAGGAAGATTGCAACTACAACAAAGAATTTGTTTTAAAGTTTTTCAACTTAGCTTTTTCTTTGCTGTACTTCTTGTTGTAAAATGAACACTTGAACGTCATTTGGTGGTATCCACACCATCAATCCCCTCGGGAAACTTGCATGCGAGGGAACCTTCTGTCCTTTGAGAAAAAGAAAGAAGAGAAAGAGGAGGTTGGAGACCTTGATGGCTCATTAATCATTTCATACAAGACGAAGTGTAACACAACATCACATGTAATCATACACAAGTAAAAATGTACTTTAATAAAGAGTTGCAAAACACTTAGCTTTATTTCACTTATGCACAGGGGCTGTGCCTGGCTTTGTACAAAGGGTTACATGTCTTGCCGATAAGGCTCGTACAAAAGGTGTTGCCGGGGGCCCGGCAACTGCGCCTCATGGATAGAACTTGCGAAGATGCTCAATGTTCCATGAGTTTTGCACTGGAGTGCCATCTTCGGTCTCCAGACGGACAACACCAGGTCTGGTGACTCGCACTACCCGATAAGGGCCTTCCCACTTTGGCATCAACTTGTTTGATTTTTGGTGGGTTGGACGCGCCGAAGAACAAGGTCACCTTCCTCAAGGCTTCAGGCATGAACTTTGCGGCTATGGTAGCGGCGCAAAGCTTGCTGGTAGCATGCAGCTCGCACAGTAGCCTGAAGACGATCTTCCTCAAGGAGCGTGGCGTCATCTTGCTGCAACTGCTCTTGCTCTGCTTCATCGTTAGCAAGCACTCGAGGTGACCCGTACATGAGTTCCGTGGGGAGCACCGCCTCTGCACCATAGACTGGGGAGAAGGGTGTCTAACCGGTGGCTCGATTTGGTGTCGTTCTGAGTGACCAAACAACCGCTGGCAACTCATCAATCCAGCGCCTCCCGCACTCGTGCAGCTTGTCGAAAGTTCTTGTCTTGAGGCCATGCAGCACTTCAGCATTCGCCCTCTCAGCTTGGCCGTTGCTTCTCGGGTGAGCGACAGACGCGAAACAGATCTTGCTTCCAAGGTCTTTGATGTATTGCATGAAGGTGCAGCTCGTGAACTATGTGCCGTTGTCGGTGATGATCCTGTTGGGGACACCAAAACGGCAAACAAATCCTTTGAAAAACTTGACGGCTGACTGCGTTATCACCTTCCTCACTGGCTCTACCTCAGGCCACTTTGTGAACTTGTCGACTGCGACGTACAAGAACTCAAAGCCCCCGGTAGCACGGGGAAAGGAGCCCAAGAAGTCGAGCCCCCAGACCGAGAAGGGCCAGGAGAGAGGGATCGTTTGAAGGGCTTGAGCTGGCTGATGTATATTCTTGGAATGGAACTGACACGCTTCACACTTGGTTACTAGCGCAGTTGCGTCCTGGAGGGTAGTGGGCCAATAGAAGCCTTGCTGGAAAGCTTTGCTGACAAGGGCCGTTGATCCTATGTGAGAGCCACACATGCCTCCATGTATCTCCGCCAACAGCTTCAGTCCATCTTCCCGGCAAATGCACTTCAATTTCACCCCATTTGGTCTCTTTCTGTGCAGAGTGTTGTCAACAAACTGGTACAGACTTGACTGACGGGCTACTTTTTCAGCTTCCTCTTGGCCATCGGGAAGTTCTCCTATTTGAAGGAAGTG
Organism: Elymus sibiricus; assembly: GCA_039707655.1. Classification (NCBI taxonomy): domain Eukaryota; kingdom Viridiplantae; phylum Streptophyta; class Magnoliopsida; order Poales; family Poaceae; genus Elymus; species Elymus sibiricus. The sequence continues at coordinate 136,924,136 of CM077670.1, forward strand.
GACGATCTGCTGCGCCCATGCCGGAGCTTGCGGCTCAATGACAAGGACTAAAGGCATCTCTTCGGCTGCGGGAGTGCTTGCCTCGGCGGCAAGAACTTGGGGTTCTGCTTGAGGCTGCTGCTCACCGGCAAGCGCAGTGTTGTCTCCGGCAACTTCCTCGCCGATGACTTCTGGGAGTTCTGCCGGAAAGTACTTGCCGGTGTTCAACTTTCTTCTTTTGCTTGGCCGTGTTCATGGTGTCACAGAGGGTTGAGTCAAATGGAGCACAAAAGTTCCTGGTTCCACGGGTAGCTTTTGGGCGGCACGCTTTGACAGATCATTAGCAATGTTGTTTTCCGCACGAGGGATGTGCTCTGTTTGTATCCGTCAAAGTGCTCTTCCAATTTTCTCACTTCTTCCACATATGCTTTCATCAATGGGCTCTGGTAATCTTTATTAACTTGTTTTACAACGAGCTGTGAGTCACCACGGACGATCAATTTTCTGATTCCAAGGTCCACTGCGATCATAAGACCGGCAAGGAGCCCTTCATACTCAGCAGTGTTGTTTGTAGCTTTCTCCTTGGGGAAGTGCATCTGTACCACATATTTGAGGTGCTCTCCGGTGGGTGCGACAAGCAGCATTCTGGCACTGGCGCCTTGCAGTGAGAAGGCACCCTCAAAATACATGATCCATTCTTTAGCTGTTTCTTTACCGGGGAGAGAAGTCTCTTGAATTTCCTCGTCTTGCGTTGGCGTCCACTCTGTAATGAACTCCACCAAGGCTCTGCTCTGAATGGTTGAGGTACTTTCAAACTTAAGTGAAAAGCTTGACAATTCCAACGCCCACTCCACTATCCTCCCAGTGGCATCTGGATTTCTCAAGATACGCTGCAACGGAAAGCGAGTGACGACAGTGATCTCATGTGCTTGGAAATAATGGCGCAGCTTCCTCGAGGCCATGAGAAGGCCGAAAAGCAGTTTCTGCACACCAGAGTACCTTGATCTAGCTCCTTGCAAAAGGGAACTAACAAAATAAACTGGGCGCTGCACCATTTTCTTCTTCGGCACCACTTGTTGGCTTGCATCATTTGCTTGCGTTGTCTCTGACTTGTTGGCACCAGACTCTACCGGAGAAGATTCTGGTTTGTCGTTTGACAGGCTTGCAACTGCTGCTTCTTCATCGTCGGCTTATCTCTCTGCCACTAATGCAGCACTGACCACTTGATTTGTTGCCGCCAAGTATAGCAGCAACAACACTTGTGGCCTAGGCGCAACTAGTGTTGGCAGAGAGGAGAGGTATGTAACACCCTAGATGTAATCCTTCCATATTTGTTTTCCCCAACCTTGCCATTTATGGAATTGTCATGATGATCTTGTTGGATGGGCTTCTTCTCATGTTGTATTTTTGCTTTTCTCTTCTTTTTGCATTTCATCTTCATGTCATCCTTTTGTCATGTGCATTGCATCCATCATAATTTAATTGTGTTGTGCTCATCATGTATGCATTGTGGTTATGTGTGAGCATCTTCTCCTTGCCTCACCCAACTCTTGGGTTTCACCTATGCTAGCCATCCTCCATCCCCTCTCTCTAAATCCCTTCTTTTCCCAAGTATTTCTTGATGCCATATTTCTGTCCTAAATTAATGTCCACTAGTTTCCTATAATTCTTGCATCATGCCATCAAGCTCTATGCCAAATTTCATCATTTTTGGAATTGATTTGGTTGGGATAAAAAATGCCTCAAGTTTGAATTTAATTCAAACTTGATATATTTTTCTTCCTCTAAAAATTTCCAAACCAATTTATTCAAATACTACATAATTTCTAGATTCCAGGGATATTTTTATATCTCTCTCACCTCACTCCAAACTCCCTGTGCATTTCTGTCTTATTTCTCTGTTTGAAGAAAAAGAAAAGCAGAAAGCAGAGGGAGAGAGAGAGCAGTAAGCCCAGCGGCAGCAGTAGTGCAGCCCACCAGCGCACCAGCCCTGCTCACCTGCCCCGCGCCTCCCTTCCTTTTCTCACCCGCGTGCGCATACCCCCGCTAGCCCGTCGCCACGTGGCAAGGCCGGCCCCGCCTGGCAGCCACGGGCTACAGCGCACCTGCGCACCCCCTTTTCGTCTAGCTCCCGCGCTCACCATGGGGACCCTGTGCCCGAGAGCACGCGAGCTCGCCCCGCTCGCCCTAGCCACCTATAAAGCACCCACCTTGTCCCTCGCCTCTCATAGGGTTTCCCTCGTCCGTCCCCGCCGCCGCCCGGTTCATCTAGCCACCAGATCTGCTGTCCCGATGCGCGCTCGTATGCATCTGAGAGCACGTCCATGGCGCCGCCGTGACCGTCGTCCACCTCCGCCTCGCCAACCTTGTCCATCTTCTTCCCCGACGTGGACTACGTCGCCTCCTTCCACTACAGTGCCGAGGGACGCCATGTACGACGCCGTCCCCTTCTCCTTTTTCTGCTACGGCTCCCGCTCGTCTCCGGCCAAGCTCATCGCCACCCGTCTTCCCCAAGCCCGGGCGACTGCACCGTAGTGTGCGTGGTGAGCAGCCGCATCCCCTCGACCACTTTTCCCCTTCGTTAGCACCTTCCGTCGCCTTTTGCCATGCGAGCCGCCCTCGCCGCCATCGGGTCTCGTCTCCGGCGAGCACCCCGACCTCCATAGCCCTCGCGAGCGTGTCCATCGTGCTCGCTCCGCTGCGTAGAGCCGATCCCGTGTCTCCCCCGTCTTGTTTAGCCTCTGTATCATCCGGTGTGGATTCACCCTCGCCGCCACTGTCTTCCCGTCCTCGGCGATGCCCTCGTCGTCGTTTGGAGTCGTGCAAGTCATGCGCGTGTGCGGGATCCTCGCGCGAGTCTTTTCCGTTTTTTCCCCCGTGCCAAATGCTCACCGGAGCAACTCCGGTGAGTGCGCCGCCGTGCTCCAGTGGCCGCCGATGCCTCCTCTGTTTCCCCTGCTTCGCCGTGCCAGCACCGCTATGTGGGCCCGATGGGACCCACTGGTCAGCCGCACAGCAGCCACAGCCCCACCTGTCATCGACACACACGCCCTGGACCCACATGTCAGCCACTCCCTCTCTGTCTTTAGCCATTTTCAAGATATTCCAATTTTGGCATATTTCCTATTCTGGCTTATTTCCGTTTCTGTGCATTCCGTTTTCGGCAAGTTTCCAGATCTGGCCGTTTCCATTTTCGGCATATTCCAAATCTGGAATATAACTTAAATCATTTTCTGTCCAATATGTATTTGTGGCATTTTGAGCATTTTCCATATTGAAACATATGTGTGTAATATATGATTTTGGGGTAGAAAAATCCAGCTAATCCATCTGTGGCATTAGATTCATCATTTGAGGAAGTTTGCATGCATGCCATTTTCACATAACATGCCATTTTGTCATTTTTGTGTGATTTAATGTGAATGTCATATGAGCATCTTGTCAACATGAGTTTGGAGCATTTTCATGTCTTCTTACTGCTAGTATTTATTTCATGCCATGATATGCCATGATATGAGTGATACAAGCTTGTAAACATGCTTAGTCATTGTTACTGTTTTGAACTTGTTGAAAATCTGCTGAATCTTGCCATGTTTCCTTGATGGTAACCCCTAAACTATGCCTCTTTTGGTCATGCCCAGTAAACATGATTTGAATTTTGTCATTAGTAAATTCATTCCATGCCAATTGATGCCATGTTAAACTCCTGTAGCATATATAAATGTTGCTCTAAATATGCCTAGTCAGTGTTTCAGTTTCTGTCAACATCAAGTTGCAATGTTGTGAGCTCATCTATGATGAATCCATGCTTCATATGAATTCGTGCCAATGTAATGAAATGATCTATGCCATGTGTACTATAGGTGCATTCCAATTTCTTGCATTTTAGAGTTGTTTTGCCTACTGTAACATCCATGTGAATACTGCCTGTCAATGTTTCTGCCAGCATATACTCTGCTGTAACATTTTCTTTGCCTCTTGTTGTCTTCATTCCAATTAACCTGTGATGCTAATGAATTTGAACCTATGGAATGTATTGCTGTGCATCTAGAGTACTAGAGCCACATATCTTGTATGAGCATTTTAGAGTACTGTAGCTTGCTGTTTTGATGTGCATAAGATGCCATGTTGCTGTTAACTCCAGTTTTGCATTGCATATTGTTTTGCTCACCATTTGAGTTTCGTGCATCCGTTCTTCGTGATCTTTATATGCATTTCAATTGAAATCTTCCATTCTTTCCAGTGGCATACTTGGATTGCCAAGATTTGGCCCATATCCATCTCTTGCTCCACCGTTCACATCCCGTTATCATTTCTGTCGTCCCGGTAGCACCATTCCTTCATTCATGTCATGCTCGTAATTTTACCATGCCTTGCATGCATCATTTTATTTGTGCATCTATGCCATGATTGTTTGTTTATTTTGGTGCTTGTTCTTTCTCTTGGGTAGTTCCGGGAGACGAGTCCGAGTTCGAGGAACCGATTGAGAACGTGTTCGAGGAGCAGTATTACTATCCTACCGAAGAGACTTCAGGCAAGATGACCATTACCCTTGATAACACTACTATCTTTGCTTGCTAGTTGTCTCATTGCTATCGCTATGTCACGCTTCCTACCACATACATGTCAGCCTCTCATATGACATGATACAGCTTCTAACCACCATACCCAGCAAACCGTTGTTTGGCTATGTTACCGCTTTGCTCAGGCCCTCTTATAGCGTTGCTAGTTGCAGGTGCAGTGCAGGTTGTTCCATGTTGGGACATGGATATGTTGGGATATCACAATATCTCTTATTTAATTAATGCATCTATATACTTGGCTGTGTGTGGAAGGCCTGGCCTTTGCTTAGTGTTTTGTTCCACTCATGCCGCCTTAGTTTCCATAATACCGGTGTTATGATCCTTGATTAGCGTTCCTAACATGCTCAGGAGAATGGGACCCTCTTGATAGTTCGCTTTGAATAACCGCTTCCAGCAAGGCCCAACATTGGTTTTAACATTTGCCTAATAACAACTAAAACTTGCATAGGGTCTAGCTAACCCGAGGATATTTTAATCAACAACCCCCGGGCCAGTGCTCCTCATGAGTGTTGGTCCGAACCGGGCAGCCTGCGGGGCCACCACGAGGAAACTCAAGGATCTGGTTTTACTCGTAGCTTGTCCCATCCGATCGTGGCCTGATTTTGAGATACGCGCAGCTCCAATCGGGGTGTCGGCATGTCGAGAGGTCTTGCTCGACTTGTGTTACCATTGTTGAAATGTCTTGTGCACCGGGATTCCGAGGATACTTTGGGCTGGCTCGAGGTTGATCGGGTTTTCTTGAGGTTGAGGTATTCCACCGCAGCTTGTGTTGGTTTGTGATGGACCAGGTTGGAACACCCCTGCAGGGTTAAATCTTACGCGAAGCCATGCCCGCGGTTATGTGGCGACTTGGATATTTTTAACCTCCGGTTGTAGAGAACTTGACACTAATTCTAATAAAATACACCAACTGTGTGCGTAACCGTGATGGTCTCTTTTCGAGTAAGTTCGGGAAGAGAACACGGTGGGGTTATGATTGAACCGTAAGTAGGTGTTCAGGATCACTTCTTGATCATATTAAACTTGCGACCGTTATGCGTAGTGTGCTCATCTTTATTCTTGTACTCGTAAGTTAACCACTTAAACATGCTTAGTGCTTGCTGCAACCTCCACACATTTACCCCTTCCATTCCTATCAGCTTAAATAGTTTTGTTACCTTGGGTGATGAGATTGCTAAGTCCCTGTGGCTCACAGATTACTATAAATACCAGTTGCAGGTACGCTTGAAACAGATACAGGTGAGCCCGAGATGCTCCATTGGGAGTATGACGATGAGCGTGGACGTATGTACGTCACGATGCCAGATGATCCGTAGCGGGCCCTAGTCAGTTGATCCGGGGATGATAGCAGGGTGGTGTTTTCTCGTTTGATTTCGTCCGTAGTCGGACCCTATCTTTCATTTGGATGATTGTATGATGATCATGATATATTATGTTGTAGCATGTGGCGAGTGTAAGCCTTTATCTGGTACACTCATCTGTTCATTCGGTTGTATGTATTTGAGAACCACCTTGCTATGCGATCCAAAATGGGGTTCTGCCATGATCTCGACTTCATCACGAGATTGCGACAGAGCCTCATCTTAGGCATTACAAGGTACTTCTTCAAATTTTGCAGCGCGGCCTCCGCTTTGGGAGTCCATTTCATCGGACCTGCCTTTTTCAAAATCTTGAAAAACGGCAAGGCGCGCTCAGCAGATTTGGAGATGAACCTGCTCAGTGCAGCTATCCGCTCAATAGCTTTGATCTTGTCGGGATTAGCTTCAATTCCTCGCTGAGATACAAAGAACCCGAGAAGCTTGCCGGAAGGGACGCCAAACACACACTTCTCGGGATTGATCTTCAAGTTAATCTTGCGCAAGTTTGTAAATGTTTCTTCTAAGTCTTAAATGAGGGTTGATTTGTCCTTGGTTTTAACCACTATATCATCCATATATGCTTCCACATTCCTGTGCAGCTGAGGCTCAAAACCAATTTGGACTGCCCTTGCAAATGTTGAACCAGCACTCTTCAGTCTGAAAGGCATACGCATGAAGCAGTATGTGCCACATGGAGTGATGAATGCAATTTTCTCCTCATCTTCCTTGGCCATGAAAATCTGGTGATAACCAGAATATGCCTCTAGAAAGGAGAGTAAGTCACAGCCGGCTGTGGAGTCGACAATCTGGTTGATGCGTGGCAAAGGGAAAGGATATTTTGGACAAGCTTTATTGATATTAGTATAGTTGATACAGAGCCTCCATTTCCCATTTGCTTTGTGCACAACAACTGGATTAGCCAACCATGTTGGATGAAGTACTCCTCTAACCAAACCTGCCGCTTCTAACTTTTTAATCTCTTCAGCAATTAACTGTTTGACGGGCCGCGCATGTGGACAGATGGCAAGGTGGTGCTCAATTACCTCCCTAGGAACACCGGGGATGTCAGATGGTTTCCATGCAAACACATCGAGCGCGCTTTCCTATTTACTGCCAAGGGTGGCACTGACGGTGAACGTACCGCCCGTGCCGTCCTCCTTCGCCGACACCTTCTTAGTCTCTGGTGGAGTAGCCCTGGATTTCTTGCCTTTGCCAGTAGAGCTCTCCGGCACGTCATCGACAGGTGCGCAACACTTCGAGGAGGTGCGCTTCCCGGAAACCTTGTCGGAGGTCTTGCTGGTTTTCTTGCTCTTTTCAACATTGTCAGCAGGTGCAGGTGCCATGGCAGCAGGTGCTGCAACCGCTTCTCTGTAAAGCTTGTCGACGTAGATGACTGCATCCTTCTTGTCAGAGTTGATAGTGATGACACCCATTGGCCCTGGCATCTTGAGCGTGTTGTAGGCATAATGTGATGCTGCCATGAACTTTGCCAGAGCTGGGCGGCCAAGAATTCCATTATATGGCAGAGGAATCTTAACGACGTCGAAGACAATCTTCTCCGTCCTATAATTCAACTCACCGCCAAACATCACCGGCAGAGTAAATTTTCCTTTGGGCTGGCTCCTTCCCAGATTGACCCCTTGAAACGTTCCCGTCTGCTTGAGATCTTCATCAGGAATCTGTAGCCTCTTAATGACATCTGGTGAAATCAGATTCAGGCTGGCCCCACCGTCAACCAGCATTTTCATGACTTTGAGGTTTTGGATCGTTGGTGAAACCAACAATGGTAAACACCCGACCACAGTTGTGCGATCAGGGTGATCCTCAGCATCAAAAATGATAAGTGTGTGGGACCACTAGAGTGGTTTTTGAGCGCCTACTGCCAGTTCTGCCGCATTGACCTCACGTTCCCACTGCTTGGGTTGGCGATGAGAGGAGTGCAAAGATGCGCCTCCGTCAATGCACATGGCTTCGGTTGCCTTCTGGAACTCCTGTTCACTGGACTCATCTTCATCCTCGTCATCATCATCACCATCCTCCTTCTTGTCACAACCTCGAGCGGGCTTCTCCTTCTACTGTTTGGCCATGCCGCGGCGGCCTCCTCGGCCACCATGACCCTTCTTGCCAGATCCCCCAGCACCGTCTTGGCCTTTCTCCTTGTCACACTTTTCATACTCAGCTTTTTGCTTTTCGACAAGATGTTCAACCTGCTGGCTCTCCTGGAGATCATGACCCAAGTGCGGTGAATCTTGCAATATGGCCCGTCGGTCTTGCCAGCCTTCTCGCCCGCCGCAGCCTCCTGACAATCAGCGCACCCGGCAGCTTCCTTGCTGGAGCCCTCCGTCTTGGCCTTCTTGGCGGCAATGGCGTTGCCGAAGCCCTCAACGGCCATTACTGTCTTGCCTTTGCGCTTCCTGTTGCGCTTTCGGCCCTTTTTCTTCGGGGTGGTGGCGTCGTCGTCTTTGGAGTCAACTTTGGCGCCAGCATCCTCCCCGGGAAGCCTCCTTCCTTCCTTAGCCCATGCACATTTGTCCGCCAATGCATAAAGCTCATTGATGGTCTTGACTTGCTAGATTCTCATCCTCTCCCGCATCCTACGATTGCGCACGTTTATGTGAAAGGCAGTAATCATGACAGCAGGGTGAATGTCGGGAATGTGGTGGTACACGTGACTGAATCTCAGTATATATTTCCACAAAGGCTCGCCATCTCTTTGTGGGATTACATGCAGATCACTAGGCTGACCAGGATGCTTGTGGCCTCCGGTGTAACCACCAATGAATTCATTGCACAAATCAGACCATGAAGAAATGGAGCCCTCCGGCAAGTTCATCAGCCAAGATCTCACATTGGGTTTGAGCACCAATGGGAAATAATTGGTGAGAACTTTCTCATCCCGTCATTCAGCAGCTTGTACGGCGATCGTATAAATGCCCAAGATCTCTGCCGAATTGAGCTTGCCGTCGTATTTCTCTGACAGCTCTGGTTTGAAGCCCCGGGTCGACGGCCAGCGGACTTGCCACAGCTCATGAGTGAAGGCCGGGCATCCAACCTCATAAGGTAGATACCCGCCAACCACGGGCGCAGGCTCATCAACGACTGGACCGTTGTGCACGTCGGATTGATGGCGCGCTTCCTGGTGCCGTTCAATGGTGGTGCGGGCATCTTCCACCCGCCTATCACGCAACACTTGACGTTGGTCTTGTTGTGCCCGCAGATCCGAAGAGGCGATCGACACTTCGTCGGGCTCGACGGATCGGCGGGTCTGTTGCTGCCGTTGAACTTGTTGCCGCGGAGGTGACTGCACCATTGGCGCACCATCTCCAGGACAGCCACCAGCTGGAGCTGCCGGCACTATCTGTGGACGCTGTGAAGGTCCCGCCTACTGTGATTTGCTGGCTTGAGTGAACCCAATGAGGTTCTGGATAGTGGGTCTGCACTCATCCATCTGGTCAGCAGCTGGAGGAAAATTCAACAGCATCTGCGCCCGTGCCATGGCCTCCACCGCCGTGGTTGGCATGGCCGGGAGCGAAGCGTGAGACGTCGCTCGACACCTGGCTGAACCAGAAGGAGCTTTGTCCCGTGCTTGCTATTGTGGCGCATGTTCGCCGGCGTGCTGACGCGGTGGTGGTGGTGCCTGAAGATCTTGCGGCTGATCTACTGGCATTTTGCATTGTTGTCATCGTCCAGAACCACTAGCGGCGTTCGGACCACGTCGCGCCCATCTTGTGATGGTCGCGGTGTGTGTCCCGACGTAGCATCCTTGGATGCCACAGCAGCTAGATCGTGACTCACGCCGGTCCGGATGGTGTTGCTCCGATGCCTACGCTCGCCAGAGCGCTGAGGAGGCAGGAGTTGGCCATCCGCGGCGCCTCCGCCATTGTGGCTTCGATCACCGGAGCGGCGAAGAAGTTGAGTGCCCACGTTGTGAGCTCCACCTGCTCCACCCGCACTGGCTCCGTCTCCCGTGCCGCCCACACCGGCTGCACCACCTGTGCCGCCTGTGGGCGCCTGCGACGGAAGCTTGGAGGTCGATGGAGCTGTTGTGGTTGCGCCCTTCTACTTGGGCGCCATCGAAGACGATGATGATGAAACTAACGAGCAGACTGCTGAATCGGGTTCGCGCAAGCGATCCCCCGACCTGGCGCGCCTAAGATGTCATGCGTACGAGCATCTATGAGATGTCGTGTGTATGGTCATCTATGGGACTATCAGGGCCCCTTTGCGATTCGGCTGTGGGGATGCACGAGCACAAAGAGCAAAATCAACAATCAACGCAAGGATTTACCCAGGTTTGGGCCACCGCAAGGTGTAAAACCCTACTCCTGCTTTGTTATACTGGTTGTGTTTGAGCTCAAGTACAAGGAGCGCAACTTGCCAGCAAGAGTGTGGGAAGTACAGCTGCGCATGCAGAATGAGCAAAGTGTTGACCTCTGTAAAGGTTGCCCTGGCCCTCCTTTTATAGATCAAGGGGTAACCACAATGGCAAAATAGTCTTTACATGTTGATTATATAGCCAACAGTGCTACAATACCTAACTCCACCTGATTAGGACAAACGCATTAAATGCACCATTAGGTGTCATGTGGAGGAGGAGCCCCGACAAGGTTTCTACACCACTCGCCCAGCTACCTCGTATAATCTGGACACACCTCCTGGAAGGGTGCCATTAAACTAATTCTCCTTCCAGCATGCTGACACGTGCCCCGACAAGCCTCACCAAACCACCTGCCCACTCGACACCTCATTGATTAGTGACCAGCTGCTCGATGAGGTCAAGCGAGGAGGAGTCAGTAAGGGCTTGCCGGGTCTTCAGCTTGCCGGTGCACATCTTGCCGGCAAGTGTTGCCTCCATCTTCAGTACTAGCTAAATACTTCTTGATGGTTCATCTTTATATCTTCTCCATGGTTTTGCAACCAAGTCTTGAGTCTTGATATTGGTAGTCTTCCGGCAAGCCCTGACCATCAAGAAAGCCACCACTGTCTGTGCATAAGTCAGTGTATAAAATGCCCATGTTTTATACACCGACAGATGAGGACGAGGAATTTCACATCGAATATGAGAAGACTATGAGGAATCTTAGTCTCATGGCAAACCTTCGAGATTACATGGACGGAGGAAAAGAGTGGATTCTTGATAGTGGATGCACCGATCACATGACCGGAGATAGAGACATGTTTCGTGAGCTTGCTAAAAATGATGGTCCACACAAGTATGTAACTTTTGGAGATAACTCTAAGGGTAAGGTACTTGGCCTTGGTAAGGTGGCCATATCCAATGATAGCTCCATTCAAAATGTTATGCTTGTTGAATCTCTTGGTTACAATCTTCTTTCCGTATCTACACTAGCCGACTTTGGTTTGAATGTTCTATTTACCGAAGTAGATTGCCAAGTGTTTTGTCGAGATAATCATAACATGGTCTTTACCGGCATTTGTAGAGGTGATCTATACATTGTTGATTTCACTAAGAGAGCCCAACCTCGTACATGTTTAATTGCTAAATCTTCTAAAGGTTGGTTATGGCATAGAAGGCTTGGACATGTTGGCATACACAATCTTGATAAACTTGTTAAGGGAGATCATATTCTTGGTGTAAAAGATGTTATCTTTGACAAGGATAGACTTTGTAGTGCTTGCAAGCAGGAAAACAAGTTGGAGGGAGCCATCCCGTGAAGAACATCATGACCACAAGGAGACCACTCGAAGTACTTCATATGGATCTCTTCGGTCCAAACGCTTACAAAAGCCTTGGTGGTAACTCTTTTGGTTTGGTCATTGTTGATGATTTTTCCAGATTTACGTGGGTATTCTTTCTTGACGACAAATCACAAGTGCAAAAGATCTTCAAGAACTTTGCTAGGAAGGCCCAAAATCAATTTGAAGTGAAGATCAAGAAAGTTCGGAGCGACAACAGGACGGAGTTCAAGAACGCTAATGTGGATACCTTTCTTGATGAAGAAGGCATTTCACATGAGTTCTCGGCTACGTACACACCTCAACAAAATGGAGTTGTTGAGAGGAAGAACCGGACTCTTATCGAGATGGCAAGGACAATGCTAGATGAATACAAGATGCCAAAACACTTTTGTGCGGAAGCGGTTGAGACGGCTTGTCATGCTACAAATCGACTTTATCTTCACAAGCTTCTTGGTAAAACGGCATATGAGCTACTCACCGGTAACAAACCACAAGTTGGATACTTTCAAGTATTTGGCTCAAAATGTTACATTCTTGATAAGCATCTTCATTCAAAATTTGCTCCTAAATCTCATGAAGGTTTCCTACTTGGTTACGAATCGAACTCTCACACTTACCGTGTCTACAACAACTTCACTCGAAAAGTTGAAGAGACGGTAGATGTGAAGTTTGATGAGACTAACGGCTCGCAAGTCGAGCAATTGCAAATTGATGTAGGAGATCAAGAACCTTTGGAAGCAATACAAGACTTGTCTATCGGCAAGATTCATCCCATGGATGTGAAGGAGAGTACTTCGTCCATTCAAGTGGAAGCCCCAACTTCACATCAAGGTGAACTGCAAGTTGATATGGAGGCATCCACAAGTGGAACATGTCAAGACGAAGGGAATGAGGAAGTGCAACAAGATGATCCACCTCAACCTCCTTATCCTCCACCTCAAGCGAACAACAACAACAACAACAATGATGATGAAGACAATGATGATGTGATGATGAGGAAGCCTCACCACAACCCAAGCAAAAGCTACCTCGAGTTAGAGCAAGAATTGACAAGAATCATCCCATCAAACAAATTCTTGGCAACATCAAATCCGGGAGAATCACTCGCTCTAAATCTCGTTTAGCTAACTTTTGTGAGCATTACTCATTCATCTCTAGTATTGAACCTATGAAGGTAGAAGAAGCCCTCGAAGACCCGGATTGGGTAAATGCAATGCATGAAGAACTACACAACTTCGAGAGGAATCAAGTTTGGACGTTGGTTGAGAAGCCTAAGGATGAGCAAAACGTCATCGGAACCAAATGGGTGTTTCGAAACAACCAAGATGAAGATGGACAAGTTATATGCAACAAGGCTCGTCTCGTAGCTCAAGGTTGCACACAAGTCGAAGGTATGGACAATGGTGAGACCTATGCCCCCGTTGCTAGACTTGAGTCCATTCGCATTTTACTTGCTTATGCCAATCACCATGATATCACCCTTTACCAAATGGATATTAAAAGTGCTTTCCAAAATGGTGAAATTGAGGAGGAAGTTTATGTTAAACAACCTCCCGGCTTTATTAATCCCAAGATACCCAACCACGTTTATAAACTTCGTAAAGCTCTTTATGGACTCAAACAAGCCCCTAGAGCTTGGTACAAATGCTTGACAAAGTTTCTTCTTGAAAAGGGTTTCAAAATTGGGAAAATTGATTCAACCTTGTTCACTAAGAGGGTTAATGGAGAACTATTTGTATGCCAAATATATGTTGATGATATTATCTTTGGATCCACTAATCCTTCTTTTAGTGAAAAGTTTGGAAGGTTGATGTCGGAAAAGTATGAGATGTCTATCATGTGTGAACTCAAATTCTTTCTTGGCTTGCAAATCAAGCAAACTAAGGAGGGTACCTTTGTCTCTCAAACAAAGTATACCAAAGACCTATTCAAGAAGTTCAACAAGCAAGAAAGCAAAGGTATGAAAACTCCCATGCCTACTAGCGGACATCTTGACTTGACAAAGGATGGCAAACCGGTTGATCAAAAGCTTTATCGATCTATGATTGGTTCATTGCTATATCTATGTGCCTCCCATCCCGACATTACGCTAAGTGTGTGCATGTGTGCACGATACCAAGCAGCACCAAAAGAATGTCATCTTAAGGCCGTGAAAAGAATTGTGTGGCACTTGTTACATACACCAAATTTTGGCATTTGGTATCCCAAGGGATCTTCTTTCGATCTTGTTGGCTACTCTGATTCGGACTATGCCGGAGACAAGGTTGATAGAAAATCCCCTTCGGGTACATGTCAATTTCTTGGTAGATCTCTTGTTGTTGGTGTACTAAAGCATGGGTGCCCTCGTACCCTGACTTGTGCATAGGAAGTTGTAGCCTTCCTGACTGCAAGGGCTTGCCGGAGGGTTGCTGTGACCCAAGACATAGATTAAACAAGACCGTGAAGAAGACCTCAACGTAGGTCATTGAGAAGTACTATTCTAGTACTGAAGATCAACATTGCCCTTGCCGGCAAGCTTCGTACCGGCAAGGTGAAGACCAAGACTCTGGTTGCCGGCAAGCTCCTTGCCAGCAAGCAAAGGCCCGGCAAGCTCCATGCCAGGAGGCTCGTTTTGTCCCGTTACCGCTCCACCTCATCATGGGCTAGATAAGCACGCATGATATGTGTCGAGCGGGCAGGCAGTCAACGCAGCTGGCCAGGGCACGTGTCGGCATACCACGCAGAGATTAACTTTAATGACACTCGTCCCTGGGACGTTTCAAGATAACAGGATGGTGCCAGGACCGGTGGTAGAGATCTTTTGCCCAAAAGCCTCGCCTCCACGACGTAGCACCTAACGGTGCATTTAATGCGCTTGTCCTACCCCGTCTGGAGATAGACGTGGTGACGGTGCAAGTCACTATTCATACCCTGTAAATGACCGTATTAGCCACTATGGTAACCCCTTGGCCTATAAAAGGAGGCCCACGGCTACACTTAGAACGGTCGACTCTTAGTTCAATTACACGCTGTAGCTGCACTTCCCATGCACCTTGCCGGCAAGCTGCGTTCTTTGTAACCTTTGAGCTCATACACAATCAAACCACCAGAACAGGAGTAGGGTTTTACGCTCACAGTGGCCCGAACCTGGATAAATTGTTGCTTGTTCTCATATCTACTAGCCCTGCTCTTTGTAGTATATTGATCCCACAGCTGAACCGCAAAGGGATCCTCTCGATCCAATAGATCATCGTTTTCCCACGACATCTTTGGTGCGCCAGGCAGGGGGTCTTATATTATGAATCAATGTTCGTAGTTTGAGTACCGGCTCCATCACCCTCATCGATGGCGCCGAAGAAGAAGACCGGAGCCACGACGGCTCCCACCACCTCCAAGCGGCCACACCGGAGATGGCGCAGATAGCCAACTCCAACAACCCGCTGGTGAGCATGATCATCCCAGTATTACAATTCGGACCGGTGCGAACCAAGACCCCGCCGTCGCGACGTCTAAAGACGGAGCGGCGACGTCTAACAACGTTGCGGCGGGACGTGTGCAGCGACCATCGCAAGATGGGCACGCCACGCTTCCCCGCGGCGGTGGTGGTCCTAGACGGCGTCAAGCCGGCCCTGAGCATCGTCCTCACGATGCTTAGGCTCCACCACCACCACGCCAACCCATTGGTGAACATGTGCCGTGGCAGCAGGTACGCGACGAGGTCCCTCCTGGCCCTGCCTGGAGTCGAACGTCGTCCCGTTCCGTGTTTCTTGCCATGCCACCAACGGCGACAGAGGCTATGGAGCGAGTTCAAATGCTTTTGAACTTCCCACCAGCCCAGACAAGATGGAAGAATGGAGCGCCACCATTCAGAGCCTCATCAGTTTTGCCGATCCCGGCAAGACACAGGATGTGGGCCCTCCAGACGACCACCCACAGTGCCAGCAGGACCATCTAGCTGCCGTGCAAAAGACGGTGCACCAACGGTGCAGTCGCCTCCACGCCAACAACCACAGCAGCGGCAAGCTCGCCGATCGGATGACTAGGACACTATGTCCATGGCATCTTGAGATCCGCGGGGCCGCCGAGACCAGCGCCAAGTGCTCCACGAATGGCGCGACGAGGACACCCATACGAAGATTGAGCGGAGCCGGGAAGCACGCCGTCTATCAGACGACCGTGCCGGGCCGACAGTATACGTGCCAGTGCCAGGGTACCCTGGGTGCTTACCTTACGTGGTGGGCTACCCAGCGTTTACTCGTGAGATGCGGCAAGTTTGCTGGCCGTCCGCCGGCCCTTTCAAGCGAGAGCTGCCCGACAAATACGACGGCATGCTCTGTCCAGCAGAGTTCCTTGGCATCTACACCATCGCGGTGCAGGCTGCCGGGGGGTGCGACGACAAGCTTTTGGCCAACTACTTACCGTTGGCGCTCAAGCCCAACGTCAGATCGTGGTTGACGAACTTGCCGGAGGGCTCCATTTCTTCTTGGTCGGATCTATGCCATCAATTCGTGGGTGCCAACCAAGGTGGCCACAAGCTCCCTGTTCATGAGAGCGATTTGCATGTGATCCCCCAGAGAGATGGCGAGACCCTCCGCAAGTACATATAGGGGTTCAGCCGTGTGCACCACAACATCCCCGATGTTCATCCCGCAGCTGTTTGCACCGCATTCAACACGAATGTGTGCAACCGCAGAATGCGGTCTGAGATGAATATCGTGAAGGTTAGAACCATTAACGAGTTGTACGCCTTGGCGGACAAGTGTGCACGTGCTGAGGAAGGGAGGCGACTCCCTGGGGAAGATGTTGGCGCCAAAGTCAACTCCGAAGACAACGACACAGATGACGCATTGACCCCGCAGAAGAAGAGCCGGAAGCGCAATCCGAAGCGCAAAGGGAAGTCAGTGATGGCAGTTGAGAGCCCTGGCAATGCCAACGCTGCCAAGAAGTCTAAGGTAGAAAGCCCCGGCAAGGAGGTTGCCAGATGCGCTGACTGCCGGGAGGCTGCGGCAGGCGACAAGAGTGACAAGACTGGTGGGCCGTACTGCAAGATCTACCGTACCAAGGGCCATGGTCTCCAGGAGTGCCGGCAAGTGGAGCAGCTTGCCGAGAAGCAGAAGCAAGAGTACGAGAAGCGCGACAAGGAGAAGGGCCAGGAAGGTGCCAGTGGATCCGGCAAGCAGAACCGTGGTGGCCGAGGGGGCCGCCTCGGCAAGGCCAAGCAGCCAAAAGAGAAGGCTACTCAGGGCCAGAATGATGATGATGAGGACGAAGATGAGCCCGACAAGGAGTTCTAGAATGCAGTGGATGCCATGTGTGTTGACGGAGGCGCATCTTTGCACTCCTTGCACCAGCAACTGAAGCAGTGGATCTACGAGGTGTATGCCGCGAAGCCCGTGATGGGAGCATAGAAGCCACTCAAGTGGTCGCACACGCCCATCATCTTTGACACCGAGGATCACCCTGATCGCACCACTGCGGTCGGGTGTTTGCCGTTGTTGGTTTCACCAACAATCCGCAACCTTAGGGTGACAAAGATATTGGTTGACGGTGGGGCCGGCTTGAACTTGATCTCTCCCGACGTGATCAAGAGGCTGCAGATCCCCGACAAGGATCTTGAGGAGACTGGCACGTTCCAAGGGATCAGTCCAGGAAGGAACAAGCCGAAGGGTCAGATCACACTGCCGGTCAGATTCGGCAGCGACCTCAACTACCGGACGGAGAAGATCGTCTTCGACGTCGTCAAGATGCCCCGGCCATACAATGGCATCCTGGGTCGTCCGGCATTGGCCAAGTTCATGGCCGCGTCGCACTTCGCCTACAATGTCATCAAGATGCCAGGGCCGATGGGTGTCCTCAGCATCAAGTCGAACCACAAGGATGCAATCATTTGCGCCGACAAGCTCTACTAGGAAAGAAGAAGAAGAAGTCTGGCAAGACCCCTGATACGGACTCCGGGAAGCGCACTTTAGAGTGCAGCACGCCCGTCGAGGAGATACTAGAGAGCTCTACCGGCAAGAGCAAGAAAGCCAAGGCCTCTGCACCGGCGACCAAGCAAGTTTCTGCAAGGGAGGATGAGACGAGTGGCACTTTTTCTATAAGGGAGCAGGGCCAGCTATCTACTCTCCAAAGCAACCCCAAAGGTTGCCCGATCGGCGAAGGAAGACTAAGGCGACGGGCGCGCCGGGCGGAGGTCATCACCGAGCCCACCGGCGCGTCATGGATCATGCTTTGGCAGGCGAAGACCACCTTTAGTCAGGATAGCCTGAGCGCCTGTCCCCTTTCAAAATCGCCAAGTGTGGCAACCCTTCCCACCTAAGTTTTGAGGGGGAAGAGGACCAAGGCTGATATAAAAGGGCAGTGCGGCCATTGTAGATGGTCTCTCGGTCTCCCCGGCTAGGCCCCCGGAGATTGATTCCTTCATCTCCTACCTTGTACACAAGAATTCTCTGGCCCCTGGCAATCAAAACCACAAGCAGGACTAGGGTCTTACACCGCAAGGTGGCCCGAACCTGGGTAACCCGCTGAGTCCTTGCCCCGTCCCTCGCTAGCTCGTCAACGTCGCCGGGGATGCTCCGGCGCCTTCTAACTCGCTCCGCCCTCCGCCGTCTCGTGTTGGGGACCTGGCGCACGGCGCTCCCCCGCCGCCTCCTCTGCGCGACGAGCGCGCCGGGCCCCAGCGCAGCGCGCGTGCTCGTGAGCCGTCCCGCGGCACGTCCTCGCCAGACCGAGACGAAGCCAGCTGCCAGATAATCCGCGAGTGCTCCTTGAGCGGCAGCGCCAGCGCCAAGACCAGGCCGTTCAGGACGTTGCAGTGGCCGGGCGTCAAAACCGCGCCGTCCTCGCTGGCGGCGTACCCTCGAGCGGCGTGGGCTGCCGTGCCTTCACCCGTGAGCTGCGTCGCGTGGTCTGTCCCGCGAAGTTCAAGCCTGAGCTGCCTCCACGCTACGACGGCACCCCCAACCCCACGGAGTTCCTCCAGCTCTACGCGTTGAGCGTCGAGGCGGCGAACGGCGATGACAAGGTCATGGCGAACTGGTTCCCCATGGCCCTCAAGGACGGCCCGCGCTCCTGGCTCATGAACCTCCCCGAGGCTTCCATCTCGTTGTGGGCCGAGTTCTGCAGCCAGTTCATCGCCAACTTCAAGGGCACACAGGACCGCTCCCTCACCATCAACGACCTGCGGCGTGTTCGGCAGCGCCCAGACAAGACCCTTCGCAAGTACATCGACCACTTCAGTCAGGTGCGCAACAAGATCCCACGCGCCCCCGATGCGGCCGTCATCTCTGCGTTCTCCACCAGTGTCACAGACGTCAAGATGCGCGAGAAGCTCGCCATCAACGGTGAGCTCGACTCCGTGCACGAGCTGCTCGACCTCGCCGACAAGTGCGCCAAGGCTAAAGAAGGCCGCCTCTTCGTCCACAACGACCCCGACGCGGCGCTCGATGCCGCCAAGGCCAAGAGCAAGGACGTCAAGCGCAAGGGCCCTGCCATGCTTGCGGCGGAGCCCGAGCAGAAGCGCGGCCACAACCTCGACGAGCCCAGAAAAGACAACCGGCCACTTTGCGCCTTTCACTACGTCCGCTCCCACAGCACCGAAGACTGTCAGGAGCTCAAGCTGCTCCGCGACGAGCGCCAGAGCCGCCGAGACGACCGCAACGGCCGCGGCGCCGGCCGCGGAGGTGGCCGCAGCGGCAACCGCTGGGACAGCCGCAACAGTAATGGCCGCTACCGCCAGGGCTGGCGCGACCAGCATCATGAGGCCGTCTGGCGCGACCAGCCTCGTGAGGTGAATCCTCAGGCCAATGCCACTCTCCCGCCACTGACGCCGCCACCCCGGGGGAACGATGTCAACCGGCCTGATGAGGGCGCTGGAGGCTACCAGGAGCCTCGCGCGGTCGCCTACATCCTTGGCGGGTCCCAAGCCCCCGTGTCCATCCGCCACTTCAAGCAACTCTCTTGCGAGGTGTACGCCACCCTCCCAAGGCCTGTGGTCGCGCGGCCCCTCATGTGGTCGCAGTACGCCATCACCTTTGACTCCAAGGACCACCCCAAGTCCACGGCCTCTGCAGGCGCGCTCCCCATGCTGTGCACTCCCACCATCAGCAACGTCGCGGTCACCAAGACCCTCATCGACGGGGGTGCCGGCCTCAACGTACTCTCCATCGAGACCTTCGAGATGCTCCAGGTGCCCTACGACCAGCTGATGCCGACCAGGCCCTTCTCCGGAGTGACCGATGGCTCCACCATCCCGCTGGTGCAAGTGCGCCTCCCCGTCACCTTCGGCACCCGCAAGAACTACCACACCAACAAGGTCTCCAACAACATCGCAGAGTATGAGGGCCTCATCGCCGGCCTCAAGGCCGCGTTCGCCCTAGGCATCAAGCGCTTGTCTATCAAGGGCGATTCGCAACTCCTCGTCAACTTGTCCAACAAAAGCTACAAGCCCAAGGATGAGCACATGGCCGCCTACCTGGAAGAGGTACGTAAACTTGAGAAGCGCTTTCTTGGCCTGGAGCTGCAGCACATCCCCCACGGCAGCAACAAAGAAGCCGACGACATCGCCAAACGAGCATCACGCCGCGAGCCCCAGAGCCCCGGCGTCTTTGAGGAAAGGCTCCTCAAGCCATCTGCCGCACCCCCAGCCGCGAGCACGGCGCTCCTTCGCGAGGAACTCCCGCCCGCACCACCCACGGGCGCACCAGACTGTGGCCCGGCCTCAGGAGCTCGACTGCTGCTGGCGCTCGAGCCTCAGGCGAATAGCTGGGCCGCAGAGTTCAAGGCTTATTTGCTTTGCGGCACCCTCCCGGAGGAGGACTTAGAAGCAGAGCGTGTGGCCCGGCAGGCCACCGCTTACTGCCTACAAGATGGCGAGCTGTACCGCAGGCGCCCTAATGGCGTCTCGCTGCGGTGCATCTCTGAAGAGCAAGGGCACGAGTTGCTAGCTGATATACATGGAGGAGACTGCGGCCACCACTCCTCATCACGCACCCTCGTCGGTAAGGTTTTCCATAGCGGCTTCTACTGGCCCACTGCTCTGCGTGACGCTACCGCACTGGTCCAAGCCTGCGAGGCCTGCCAATTCCACGCCAAGCAGATCCACCAGCCGGCGCAGGGCCTCCAGACGATCCCCCTCTCATGGCCCTTCGCGGTCTGGGGGCTGGATATCCTGGGGCCTTTCCCTCGTGCGGCTGGTGGTTACCGCTACCTCTACGTCGCCATCGACAAGTTCACCAAGTGGGCAGAGGTCGAGCCGGTGCGCACCATCCCGACAGGCCCCGCCGTCAAGTTCATCAAGGGCCTCGTGAGCCGCTTTGGAGTTCCCAATCGCATCATCACCGACAATGGCTCCCAGTTCACAAGCGGCCTCTTCAAGTCCTACTGCGCCAGCCTCGGCACGCAGATCTGCTACGCCTCGGTGGCGCACCCGCGAAGCAATGGTCAGGCCGACCGCGCCAACGCCGAGGTCCTCAAGGGCCTCAAGACAAGGAGCTTCAAGAAGAAACTTGAGGCTTGCAGCAAGGGCTGGCTTGACGAGCTGCAGTCCGTGCTGTGGTCCATCCGCACGATGGCAAGCAAGCCTACTGGCGAGACGCCCTTCTTCCTTGTCTACGGCGCTGAGGCGGTCCTCCCATTGGATATTAAGCACGGCTCCCCGCGAGTCCTTGCCTTCGACGAGGCGCGTCAGGATGGCTCGCGGGAGATCGATCTGCTGCTCCTCGAGGAGGGCCGCCGTCAGGCCGCCCTTCGTGCCGCGAGGTACCAGCAGGCCTTGCGTCGCTACCACAGCCGCAACATCCGCCCTCGCACTCTCGAGGTCGGCGACCTCATCCTGCGCAGGATCCTCTCCAGAGAGGGACTTCACAAACTCTCACCTATGTGGGAAGGCCCTTTCAGGGTTACTCATGTCTCCAAGCCCGGCTCAGCCCGGCTGGAGACGGAGGACGGAGTTCCTGTGCCTAACGCCTGGAATATCCAACACCTCCGCAAGTTCTACCCGTGACCCTCACGCGTACGAACGAAACGGGGCTGTACACGCCCCGGAGCCTCTCATTGCGTTCGCCTGATGGGCCCGCGAGAGCTCCCGCCCATGCCCAAGTGGAAGCCCAATGCTCCGCGCTGGCGGAACGATCGACCCGCGATCATACCCACACCCCTGTGGAAGCCCCATGCTCCGCGCTTGCAGAACAATCAACTAAGGGCGCCCCACGGGCTGCACCAACCTCAAGCTGACCCGTGCTGGACACGGCAGCACTCTTTTTCTCATTTTGGTGTGTAATTGAGGGTGCCGCACGGGTTGCACCAACCTCAAGCTGACCCGTGCCGGACACGGCAGCCGCATCTTTATTTGGTTATGTAATGGGTTGCTCTCTTGCTTCAGTAAAGTTTCTATTTCCTTATATGGCATTTTGTTTTCCCCTTGCCTCACGAGCCTCGCACACTCACGACTCCCCTCATGAGCCTCACGCGAGTGGGGGCTGGACACGGTGCCTGTGCTTGGGTCAATCCCAGCAGCACTGAAAAACCCAAGCAATCGGGCTCTGGCTCGCGGGCCTGCCCCGTGCACGCCACCCCACCAAGGTCCTTGGTGTCCTCTCTCCTCGCGTAATACCCATGAGCGAATCAACGAGCGCGCGCTGTCGTTAAGTGCTCTGCGTGCAGTTATCTCAGGAGCAGGTCCCTTGAAGGATCTCGCGAGGTAGCACCCTCTGAACCTCAGGAAGCCAGAAGGCACCGCCTCGGGGACTAACCCTCGGCGGCCGTCCCAGCAGGAGATCTCGCGAGTGGAACCCTCACAAGACGCACCTTGCAAGAGATGGCCCACCATACTACCTCGTATAGAGCTAATTCTCCCGTCTCGCGAGCGACCCTCGCCGTCTCTCGAGCCTTCCCCTCCGACGGCCTCACGAGCGCCAGTGTTCCTCTTGGCGCAAGCCGCTTGTGCATTAAAGGGGGGCTCCCTGAGCATCGCGCCTCAGGAGCCCTCACTAGCTCCCAGTGCCCCTCACCTCTTGGCCTTGTCCTGGCATCGCGACCGGACATACCAGCGACGGCGGAGGCCCGCTCGGGGGCTGAGTCCTAATGGCCTAGAGCACTGAGGCGAGCAAAGAAAAAAGACCAGCCTCACGAGAGGACTTCGGGAGAGAATGCATACATCCCCATGTCACAAAAGCATTAAGTTAAACATAGAAGATACTGTTTTCACGCCCCCACGGGGCTACATCGGTTCAATGAAGGGAAATGAAAAGAAAGAAAGAAAGGGCCTAGGCGAGGCGCCGTCGCCCTCAAGACTCCAGTGCAGGGCACCGCGCGCGTCCCCAAAAAGGCGCTGCAGGCAAGTGCGGCTCCGTCACCGTACGCGCAGTGCCCGCCGCCAGGGGTTCCGGAGTCATCGCCGCGTGCGCCTAGTCGGATTCCTCGTCCTCGCTCTTGACGCGGGGGGAGTCATCGCCGCTTCTGCCCCCGCCGGAGGGGGCAGCACTGCCGGAGGAGCCGTCCTCACTGGAGGAACCGCTGTAGCTGTCCTCGCTCTTCGCGCAACACTCCAGGCGGCTACCGGAGAGCCCGAAGATCTTCACAAAGAGCATGGCGGCCCCGTCGTATTTGAACTGGAGGACGTGCCCCCGCTTCAGGCCACAGGCGAGGGCAAACGACTTCCACCCCTGCCTCAGGAACATGAAGCCCGAGGGGGTGAGCTCCGTCGCCACCCAGGAGGGGCCGTTGCAGCAGCCGTCGGCCTGCACCCACAGGCCCAAGGGCGCGCGGTCCGCCATCGCCGCCGCGAAAGAGTCCGGGAGCCGGAGCCAGGTGCAGGGGCTGCAGTGCATGTTCACGATGAACTCATGCGCCGCCTCCGCCGAGTTGCTCCCCGCCTGGGGCGGAAGCGCGGCCGCTCCGCCGCGGCCGCCTCGGCCCCGCGTGCCTCGCCCTCCGCGCCCACGAGCGGCGCTCCTTCCACGATTGCTGGGCCCGGCGCCGGCAGCCGTCGGGGAGCGCCCGCGTCCCCGAGGCGGAATATGGGATGCAGCAGCAGGAGTACGGCCGCGCCCTCTCCCCCTCGCCATCTCTTCGGCAGGTCTAGCAAGAAGACGGAGGAAGCTAAGGAAGGAGAAGATGGGTGGAGGACTCCGGCTCTCCCCTCTCTCTCTTTATACTCGGCGCGGAACTTCCCACCCACTCCGCCTTCTTCGGAGTCGGGAGTCGGGGCGACGGCAGGTATGAAGGAAGGCAATGATGGCCTCGCGCCGCCCGCGCCAGGATTTATGTCAGCGCGGCAGTTTCTGAGGCGTCGTGGGGAAGTGGGGGCGTCGCCCGTCACATCGTTCGCCACGCGTCGCGCCTGGCCATAGGCGGTTAGGGTCCGCGCCGTTTCGGCCCTCGGTAGGCGGGAATGTGCGCGCCACGGGCCCGGGGGCTACTGTCGGGCCCATGGAACCCGGGGTATCCAGGCCCGTCTGCCTTCGGCCCAGGGCGCAACGCCTGGCATGGGCCCAGCGGGTCATCACCACCGAGCATCTCACCAAGACCCCTCGTGAGGCCCCGGCCTCCTGAGGCCCCCTCCTCAGGAAGTGGCGAGTAATCCTCAGCACCACCATCAACGGCCTCGCGAGGCCCTCTCACGAGGCGGCTTCTCGAAGTGACCTCGCGGGGCGGCTTTCCGAGGTGGCCTCCCGAGGCCCCCTCCCGCAGGCGCTCGGGACGAAGGTCGTTCGGCGTGCCGCGCAGTCTGGAGCCCATCACGTGGGTGACGCGCGCGGCGACGAGCAGCAGCAGAGGCCGCACCAGCAGGCGCGGATGAAGATGGTTTCCTCTTTCGTGTTAAGGGAGCAGGGCCAGCTATCTACTCTCCAAAGCAACCCCAAAGGTTGCCCGATCGGCGAACGAAGACCAAGGCGACGGGCACGCAGGGCGGAGGTCATCACCAAGCCCACCGGCGTGTCATGGATCATGCTTTGGCAGGCGAAGACCACCTTTAGTCAGGATAGCCTGAGCGCCTGTCCCCTTTCAAAATCACCAAGTGTGGCAACCCTTCCCGCCTAAGTTTTGATGGGGAAGAGGACCAAGGCTGATATAAAAGAGCAGTGCGGCCATTGTAGAAGGTCTCTCGGTCTCCCTGGCTAGGCCCCCGGAGATTGATTCCTTCATCTCCTACCTTGTACGCAAGAACTCTCTGGCCCCTGTCAATCAAAACCACAAGTAGGAGTAGGGTCTTACACCGCAAGGTGGCGCGAACCTGGGTAAACCGCTGAGTCCTTGCCCCGTCCCTCGCTAGCGCGTTCTCGCCGTAGCCTCGCCGTAGCTTAGCCGTGGTAGGAGACGAAGCGGTAGAACGAGCTCACCCCAGTGTTCGAACCTTTGGGTCCCCGGAGCCCAACTTCCGACAGATAGTTTCCTCTTTGGTGTTAAGGGAGCAAGGCCAGCAGTCTATCCCCCAAAGCAACCCCAAAGGTTGCCCGATCGGCGAAAGAAGACCAAGACGGCGGGCGCGCAGGGCGGAGGTCATCACCGAGCCCACCGGCGCGTCATGGATCATGCTTTGGCAGGCGAAGACCACCTTTAGTCAGGATAGCCTGAGCGCCTGTCCCCTTTCAAAACCGCCAGGTGTGGCAACCCTTCCCGCCTAAGTTTTCGAGGGGGAAGAGGACCAAGGCAGGTATAAAGGGACAGTGCTGCCATTGTAGAGAGAAGGACTCCCCGGGATAGATTCAACCGCTTCCTACCTTGTACGCGAGAACACACTCTTGCCTATTGCAATCCCAACCAAGCAGGAGTAGGGTTTTACACCACAAGGTGGCCCGAACCTGGGTAAATCGCTGAGTCCATGGTCCACCCCTCGCTAGCGCACTCTCGCCGTAGCCTCGCCGTTGCTTAGCCATGGTAGGAAACAAGAGGTAGAACGAGCTCACCCCAGTGTTCGAACCTTTGGGTCCCCGGAGCCCCACTTCTGACAGCCGCCAAGAAAGTGAATACCACCGACAAGATGCCCTTGGCCAGTAAGCTGCAGTTTCCGGCAAGCCAGATCGTTGCTGTCGAAGCAAGCGCTCCCACAGAGGAAGAAGTGCCTTTAGTCCTTGTCGTCGAGCCACAAGCTCCGGCATGGACACAGCCAATTGTCCAATACCTTCAGACATGAGATCTTCCCGATGAACAAGAGGACATAGAAAGAGTAGCCCATAAATCAAGGATGTACAAGTTTGTTGACAACATTCTGTACAGAAAGAGACCAAATGGGGTGAAATTGAAGTGTATCTGCCAGGAAGATGGACAGAGGCTGTTGGAAGAGATGCGTGAAGGGATGTGTGGCTCTCACATTGGGTCACGCGTGCTTGTCGGCAAGGCATTCCGTCAAGGATTCTACTAGCCGACAGCCCTTCAAGACGCCTTGGCGGTGGTCATCAGATGCAATTCATGCCAGTTCCACTCCAAGGACATCCACCAGCCAGCTCAAGCCCTCCAAACCATCCCTCTCTCCTGGCTTTTCTCGGTCTGGGGGCTTGACATTGTCGGCCCCTTCCCCTGTGCTACCGGGGGCTTTGAATTCTTGTACGTTGCAATCGACAAGTTTACAAAGTGGCCTGAGGTGGAGCCAGTGAGGAAGGTGACAACACAGTCAGCTATCAAGTTCCTCAAAGGATTGGTTGCTCGTTTTGGTGTCCCCAATAGGATCATCACCGACAACGGCACCCAATTTACAAGCCGTGCCTTCACAACATATTGCCAAGAACTTGGAAATAAGATTTGCTACGCATCTGTTGCTCACCCAAGGAGCAATGGACAAGTAGAAAGGGCAAATGCAGAAGTGTTGTGTGGTCTCAAGACCAGAACTTTTGACAGGCTGCACAAGTGTGGAAGCCGCTGGGTGGAAAAGTTGCCGGCGGTTCTTTGGTCGATTAGAATGACGCCAAGTCGAGCCACTGGCCAGACACCCTTCTCCCTTGTTTATGGTGCAGAAGCGGTGCTCCCCAAATCACTGGGCCTGGTGCAGTCCGCCTAGAGACCGAAGATGGCACTCCGGTGCTCAACTCATGGAATATTGAGCATCTTCGCAAGTTTTACTCCTAAGGCGCGGTTGCCAGGCTACCCGGCAACCTCTTTTGCACAAGTTTGCTGGAAAGGCATGTAAAACTTTGTACAGAGCCGGGCGCAGATCCCGTGCACATAAATAAAGATAAGTGTTTCATAATTCTTTGTCCAAGTACATATTTGATTATGTGTTGCAGGCAGCCTTGTGTTACATTTTCCCTTGCATAAGATGATTAACGAACTGTCAAGGTTCCAGCTTCCTCTTTTCTCTTCTTTATTTTTCTCAAAGGATAGAAGGATTCCTCGCGTGCAAGTTTCCCCGGGGGCGTGATGGTATGGATACCAAATGACGTTCAAGACATCGTCCTACGGCAAGAAGGACGGCAAAGAAAAAGCTAAGTTGAGAAACTTTGAAATAAATTCTTTGTTGTAGTTGCAATTTCTCCTTGAACGATTTTGGCCTTTGTATGAGAAACCTGCACGCTAAGGAACCTTTTCGTGATCAGCTACGCTCTTATTTTGTTTCGAGTCCGCTCAACAACTTAAGTGGCTACGTTGTGATCGTCAAGCGTATCCTTGCCGGCAGCGGCACTTCCGGCAAGCTACTAAGGACCCATTCCTCAAGCGCTCGCGGCAAGAGTGCACGCACCGGCAAGATTTCGCAAGCATAGGGTACAAAAATCATGCAAAGATAGAATAAGACAAGAGAAATAGCATGCATACATCCATCAAAAACACAAGTTATATTACATCAAAACGCAGTGCGGATCTAACTCAAGATAAATTTGGCTTTTACATGATCATGCATGCGACAAGATATGGCTACACGATTAGTGGGTAACTCCACCCTCTGTCCTGGGAACCTAGCCAACCCTGTCAGCGATGGGCGTGACGAGCTCTTCGGCGGTCCTGGTGCCCGCTCCCCACGGCAGACTGGCAAAAACCTTGGAGAGATCAATGCGTGGGTTCCAGTACACCACTTTGACGAGTACCTTGAAGAGGACATCCCGGCAAAGCTTGCGGAATTCGCTGGCAAGGTATGTGCCTCGAGCCCCGTGATGCTTCTGCGGTGCCTCGATCAAGCTTTTGAAGAAGATAGTGAGCCTGTCGCTGGCGGTGTCCCCTTCGGCGGTGGAGTAGTGGTACTCCGGCAAGCCCATGGTGCACAGTTGTGTAGAAATGCTCTCCGTGGCAACCACGAGACAGTCAATCCAAAGCTTGTAGGCACCCTTGAGCTCACTGAAAGTGCTGGCGGTGCTCGCGACTAACGCCTTCTCATCCTGGAGGTCCTTCGTCAAGATCCTCTCACGCTTTCTGGCTTTATCAAGGGATTTCTCCAAGGCGGTCAGCTTCATTTTGTGATCCTCGATGGTATCGTTGGCCTTGGTGAGCTCTTGGCTCTTGGCGGACATTGAAGTTTGCAGCCCCGCCAAGGTGTGAGTTGCCTTCTCTGCCTCTGCTTTGAGCGCCAAGATCTCCTTGCCATTAGCGGCGATATTCACCTTGAGCACTCGAACTTTGCCTTCCAGCTCGGTCTTGGGGACCTCTGCGGCTTTGGTAGCATCGACGGCCTCCTTGATCCTTTTGGTATGCTCTGTAGCTTGAGCCTCGATGGCTTCCTTGTGCTTGCGCTCCAGCTCCTGGGTTTGCCGTGAGACGAGGGCCTGTACCTCATTGTCCTTGCCACAAAGCATGGCGGTAAGATCCGCTTCACGAGTGGCAAGTTCTTCTCGATAAGCATCAAGGCCAACCTTGCGCTCCACCTCCATTGCCGCCACCCTCTGCGCAGCCTCCTCGTGCGCCTTGTCAGCCTCAGCCTTTTCCAAGAGAAATTCCTCCTTGGCCTTGGCGAGCTGGGTGTACTGCTCTTGGAGGTCCTAGAGGCATTCTGCATACCAGATCTGTGTTTCCTCCACCCGCTTCTTAAACTCCTCCTCCGCCTTGTCAAGGACGGCAGCCCGGGAATCCAACCTTTCGGTGCGGCTGAGGTGGCATGCTTGAAGCTTCTGGAAGTTCACGCTCATAGCCTTGAGGAGCTATTGTTCTTTGGTCTTGCCGCTGTTGGCGTGCGGTTCATCAACGACCTCAAGCCCAGCGGCGGAAATGATCTCGTCGTCCAATATTTCTCCTTCCACGGGCGCCCCGATGCTTGACGTCCCGGGAAGGCTGACGAACAAGTTGTCCCCGACCTTCAGATACTTGCTCGAGAAGGGCTCTTCAGGTGTCGGAGTGTGATCGTCCGTGGCCGCCTTGCCAGTCAGGATCGCCCTCAGGGTAGAGTCAGCCCTTGGCGCTCGTAGGACAAAGATGTCTCCAGTGGCCTCGGCACTATTGTTGCCGCACCCCTCGGCAGCGTCCTTGGCGGCCACTTCGTGAGCGGCCTTGGCGGCCACCTCGTCAGCCCCCGCAACGGCCTCACCGGCAACAATGTTGCTGGCCTCATCGGCGGCGTCCCTCGCGATCTCCTCGATGGTGGAATCGATGTCCATTTCGTCAGATAGAGGAAGATCTAAAAGAGTGGAGAAGGGAGAAAATCGAGATTCAGATCAAGTTCAAAACAAAAAAGAAGATTAAGAAAGAAGAGTACTCGATGGCAGAAGACTTACCGGACTGAGACCGTTGAGGGGGGACAGTCTCCTCTTCGACAACATCGATTGTCGTCGCCTGGTTGCCAGTGGCCTCGGTTGCCGGCACTTCATCAGTGCGAACGGGCTCGTCTGTGGAGGCCCTCGCCGGAGAGCCGCTTGCCGGAGGAGCGATTGACGGAGACGCCCCAGTTGGATCTGCCTCCGGGCGCTCCTCCTCGTGGCGCTCTTCTCCTGCTCCCGTGCCGATGTTAGCGGTAAATATCTCGACACCAGCGCTTGCCAAAGGAAAATGGGTAGTGGCCTCACGCTGGGGGCTGTGGTCCGGGCTGATGTCCACGACGTCGTCGCCTAGCACCGTGCTTGTTGCCGGCTCATCCTCTGCCGCGGTTCTCACCCTCTTGGCCATCCTCTATGCCAAGGTTTCCCTATCACTGTCAAATCAAGGCAAGACGAGGCAAGTCAGAATAGGAATAGTAAGAAATCAAGGATTGATGGAAGTTGAAGGAGATGCGTACTCTTCTTCCTCCTCCTCCTCGTCGCTAAGGATGGAAAGATCATACAAACTATCAGGCCTGGTGCTGGAGGAGGGGGCGGAGTAGAAGTCCTGGCCCGCTTGGTCGCTGCGGGCATGGCAGGTTGAGAACACCCGCCTCCTCCTGCAGCCAGTACGGTGGTTTTCCTCGTAGAGGTACGCCGCACTCACTGCTATTGAGGGGCCTGGTGTCGAGATCCTTGCCGCTCGGTGGCCTTGCTGGCTGCCTCCTTGTCGCCTGCTTCGTCGCCTAAAGAGGCTCCATGGACTGGTTCTCCGGAGACAGCCCTCCGGAGGATGCGAGACCTCCTTGCCAGAATGGCGGGAGCAGGAGGCCCCCTTTGCACCTGCCCTTCGGCGACCTCCTCACGTTGCTCCCCGGCAGGCTCCTCTTGCCCTCCGGCAAGCCCCTCCAGCGGCTCCTTTGCCGCTTCATCGTCGGTCTCCTCATCAGCATCGGCTGCCGTGGACCCAGAACCGCTAGCACGTTCAGCAAGTCCTGCCTCTACCGCCATGTTGGCGATATGCACCAACTCTTCGGTGGTGGTGTCACGGACGAGGTCTTTCTCCTGCCTGACGGGCCTCTCCACCAGGGTGTCGAACCACTCTTGTACCGTGTCTTCGGGTGGCTCCTACCAAAGTGCTTCGACGCCATGGGCATTGCAGGATGGCATCATCGCAATGACGGAGTCCCTGGCAGAGCTATTGCACAAGGGCACCACGCTTGCCGGCAGTTTGAAGTTGCCGGAGGGGCGGAAGAGCTGCTCGCAGAGGGCCTGGTGCTACAGCACTGTCAAGTTGGCATGCATTTTGGGCCACACCTACATGATGTCTGCTACATTCTTGTAGTCCCAAGCGGGCCTGCCCTTGTTCTGAAGAGGGGCGATGTGGCGAAGGAGGAAATCAGCCCCCGACCATTTCGATGGTAAGGCTGGCAGCCTTGAGACAGAGGATGCGTGTGGTGGCGATGGTGAGCTTCTTCTCGTCGGCGTCGAAAGAACTCCAGTCGTCGTCGCGCACCACCTTTGTCGTCCTGGGCTGGCAGAAGACCGGGAAGTCTTTCTCTTTGATCCAGCACCACTCTCCGTGCCACTCATTCCATTTCCGGTGAAGCAGCCTCGGAAGGTAGGCGTTCTTGTCCCTAGGGATCCAAGTGATGCCACCGGAGAGGGCATCTGCTTCGATGCGTCGGGTGAAGTAATGGCAGAAGAGAGCTACACTAGGCAATACTCCAATGAAGTTTTTCGCACATATGCGCGAAAACAGCCATACAAGTCATGGCGTTGGGGGTGAAGTCTAGGAGGCGGAACCCGTAGGTGTACATGATCTCTACGAAGAACTCAGAGAAAGGAGGGACGAGCCCGTAGTAAAAATATGCGACAAAGAAAGGGTACTTGTCTGGTCTAGGCCTGATGGAGCCAGGTATAACTTTTGGCGCGGTGTGGGCGGTTGTATCCTTCCCCCACATGATTGAGTAGCGGCTCACCAGATCGCTCTGGTCCAGCACCGGCGCAAAGGTGACATTGTCTCTCCACTCCGCTGCCAGCTCTTCCTTCCTTGCCTCGGCATTAGGGTCGACCACCTTCTCCGGCTTGTCTGGTTCCTCTTGCGAGCCATGGCTGCCTTGGGGAGGGCGGGTCAGGAGGCAGACAGGGGCGCAGTACGATGGCGGCGGAAGCGGATGGCACTCTCTGCTTTTCTGCAAGGAAGAAGACGACAACAATGGCGAGATTGGGAGAAGGGGGTAAATGAGCAACGCCCCTCACGGATTCCTTTTATGGGGAAGGCATGGGGGCTAGCTCTTTACCGTCCTACGTCGCTGCGCTTTTTCACGCGCACAACCTCCCCGCGCCCGTTCCATTCCACCTCTCCCACGCCCGCATTTAATGCAAATCATGGGGGCGTGATAACATAGAAGATTATGATAGTTATCCTCTGCCACGCGTGCCTGTACACTATTCGGGCCTAGCCCAATGATGCCTCGCATGCGCGTGTGGCCCAGGCCCAGGGGCTCCTGTCAGTGTACTAAAGCATGGGCGCCCTCGTACCCTGACTTCTACACAGGCAGTCGTAGCCTTCCTGGCGGCAAGGGCTTGCCGGAGGGTTGCTATGACCCAAGACACAGATTAAACAAGACCGTGAAGAAGACCTCAAGGCAGGTCATTGGGAAGTACTATTCTAGTACTGAAGATCAACATTGCCCTTGCCGGCAAGCTTCGTACCAGCAAGGTGAATACCAAGACTCTGGTTGCCGGCAAGCTCCTTGCCGGCAAGCAAAGGCCCGGCAAGCTCGTTCTGTCCTGTTACCGCTCCACCTCATCATCGGCTAGATAAGCACGCATGATAGGTGTCGAGCAGGTAGGCAGTCAACGCAGCTGGCCAGGGCACGTGCCGGCATGCCACATAGAGATTAACTTTAATGACACCCATCCCTGCGATGTGTCAAGATAATAGGAGGACGCCAGGACTGGTGGTACAGATCTTTTGCCCAAAAGCCGCGCCTCCCCGACGTAGCACCTAACGGTGCATATAATGCGCTTGTCCTACCCCGTCTGGAGATAGACGTGGTGATGGTGCAAGTCACTATTCATACCCTATAAATGACCGTATTAGCCACTATGGTAACCCCTTGGCCTATAAAAGGAGGCCCACGGCTACACTTAGAACGGTCGACTCTTAGTTCAATTACACGCTGTAGCTGCACTTCCCGCGCACCTTGCCGGCAAGCTGCACTCTTTGTAACCTTTGAGCTCATACACAATCAAACCACCAGAATAGGAGTAGGGTTTTACGCTCACAGCGGCCCGAACCTGGATAAATTGTTGCTTGTTCTCATATCTACTAGCCCTGCTCTTTGTAGTATATTGATCCCACAGCCAAACCGCAAAGGGATCCTCTCGATCCCATAGATCATCCTTTTCCCACGACACTTGTGTCTTGGTCTTCCAAGAAACAAAACCCGGTAACTCTATCCACCGCTGAAGCGGAATACATTGCCGCCGGATCTTGTTGTGCTCAATTG
The DNA here is from genome assembly GCA_039707655.1 of Elymus sibiricus. Taxonomy (NCBI): domain Eukaryota; kingdom Viridiplantae; phylum Streptophyta; class Magnoliopsida; order Poales; family Poaceae; genus Elymus; species Elymus sibiricus. Next base: position 136,956,898 of record CM077670.1, read on the forward strand.
CTATGGATGAAACAAACTCTCAAAGACTATGGTGTACATGTGACACATGTTCCGTTACTATGTGACAATGAGAGTGCTATTAAGATTGCACACAATCCCGTGCAACATTCTCGAACTAAGCATATTGAGATTCATCACCATTTCATTCGAGATCATGTTGCTAAAGGTGACATTGACCTTAAGCATGTTCGTACCGACAAGCAATTGGCGGATATCTTCACTAAACCTCTTGATGAGAAGATATTTTGTCACTTGTGAAGTGAATTGAATATCATTGATGCTTTACTCAAAGTCATGAGCTAAAGCAACTCAACAAGATGTTAATACATTGAAATGCTTAAATGAAAAATGGTAACCCCATTTTCAGCTTAACGATGAGTATGACCTATGATCAAGTGTTCTCACTTGACTCCTAAGTCAATATACTCTAACATAGGTGACCTAGTCGCTGACCCCTCTAGATGAAGTTCTCCTGTGTTTCTCTTGTTATTTGAGTGTATTTCTTCTCTTTTTCAAAAAAAGAACTTCATCTAGATGTCTCTTTGTTTCTTTCCTTTCTGCTAGTTTCTCTATCTAGTAAATTCTTTGCAAATCTTTGTGAGAGCTTCTTGCCTAGTGAGCCGAGTTGACAATTTTTTTCTCTTTGCACTAAACTCGGTCACACCGACTTGTTCCAACTCGGAGTCACCGACTTTATTGCTCAAAGGAATTTTCTGTCAAATATTTTCTGTGTTTTCTGCTCCAGCTCCACTCAATGATTCTTTCCCTCTGCTTGCATTTGGCATTATATCATGGCTGGCTATGCATCTCGAGGACCACACCCACTTGACCAATGACCTTGAAGCTAACCCTTCTTGGAAATTGATGTCAAAGGGGGAGAGAGATGCACATCAAAGCTCTTATCACCAAAACCTCCTACATGTCAAAAGGTATATCCTAAGGTAGAGTGATGCATTTTATAAGAGGAGAGAATTCTACATGTTTCTAAGAGGGGAGAAACATGTCTTTGTGTTTCTGTTTGCTCCAGTCATCTCACCCTACCTACTCCCAATATCCAATGCTAGATTCAGGGGGAGAGGAAATTCACTTTAGGGGGAGACAACTGATTCTATTTGACCTTTGGGGACATGTTTGCTTTCTCAAGAAGTATTCACTCAGTGATACTCTCTTTTACATGTTATCCCAATCTTGGTTTTCTTGTTGATCTTGTGTCTTTTCTTGAAGAAGTTATCTTGTGTTATCTAACCTTGTTTTCTCAAGTGTATTTCTTCAAGAACATGATGAAGAACCCCAAGGTAAGTATGTGCATCATACTCCTGTGCGTGATGACCTCTTGCTTTTGCACATATTGTTTGCAAGAAAGTAATCATGGACATGAGGGTACTTCATTTTCGTCTTCTGATGCATATAGCCAAGATACATGTTACATGTTTTCTTCAGAGCTTTCATACAATCTTCTATTACATCTTTATTTGAAGCTTTGATGTATGTTGTCATCAATTACCAAAAAGGGGGAGATTGAAAGCACATTTGCTCCCTTGGTGGTTTTGGTAATTAATGTCAACATACATATTGTTGGACTAATACTTTTATCTAGCGTATTTCGGACAAGTTCCACAGTGGCATGGCAAGGACATGAAGATGTGGAACCCTTCAAAATGTCAAGGACAAGAATTGGCAACTTCAAGACTCTACATTTTTGGTTTAGTGATCCAGGATCACATTGAGTCCCTTAGGAAAGTCAATACTATTAAAAGGGGATGAGGTATTAATGATGAGGTTGTTGCTCAAGTGCTTAGTGTTGTTGCTCCAAAAACACATCTGTCCAAACCCTAAACGTCCATCTCGGTCCCATCAAAACTACTCCATTCGGACCCACCGAGATGACCACTCCTATTGCCACTGCCAAACCCAAGCAATTTGGTTTGACCGAAATGGTTCTCGGTCCCATCGAGATGGCATTGCCAAGTTTCTGTGATGACATTGTTTCACTTCGGAATCACCGAGTTGAAACAATCGGAAATTCCAAGACTAGGTTTTGCCCTAGCCATTGCACTTCGGTCCCACCGAGTTGTTCCACTTCGGTCCCACCGAAAAGCCCAATGTTCATATCTTTTACACTAATCGGTCTCACCGAGTTTATATTCGGTCTCACCGATTTGGGTCAAAAGTGTGTAATGGTTCGATTTTGGGTGAAGGCTATTTATACCCCTCCACCCCCACTTACTCTCTAAGAGAGCCATCAGAACGTGCCTACACTTCCACCATTCGTTTTCTAAGACAGAACCACCTACTCATGTGTTGAGACTAAGAGATTCCAATCCAACCATTTGAACCTTGATTTCTAGCCTCTTCAAGTTGCTTTCCACTCTGTCAGGCCAGTGGGAACCGGGGTACCACAACCCGTCTGCCTGCGGCCCAGGATGCAACAACTGGCGAAGGCCCAAGAGGCGGCCTAGTCACAGCCGCCGAGAAGCAAGATACCTCACGAGGCACCAGCCTCACGAGGACCCCTCCGCACGGAGCGGACCACCAAGACTTAGCAGCAACAGCAGGAGGCCTCGTGAGGCAGTCTCCTGAGGCCACCCGAGGCGGGCATCGCCTGGTGCCGGTCGCGCGGCCCAGTGCCCACCACGTGGGCGACGCGCTTCGAGACAAGCCGTGGCAGGAACCGTACCAGCAGGCGTGGACAGAGAGGATTTCCTCTTTTGTGCTAGAGGGACAGCGCCAGCTGCCCACCCCCAAGGCAAGTCCCAAGGACTGCCCGTTTGGTGAAAGAACCAGGACAGCAAGGCACGCAGGGCGGCGGTCATCACCGAGCCCACCGGCGCGTCATGGATAACACTTTTGCAGGCGAAGACCAACTTTAGTCAGGATAAGCCTGTAGCGCCTGCCCCCTTCCAAATTGCTGTTGTGTGTGGCAACCCTTCCCGCCAACATTTTTGGGGGAAGAGGACCAAGGTGGCTATAAAAGAGGGCAGTGCTACCACCGTAGAGAGGGGTCGACCAATTCCCTTGTCTTCAACCTTGTACGCAAGAACCTTCTTGCCCACCATAATCTCAAACACAAAGCAGGAGTAGGGTTTTACACCGCGAGGTGGCCCGAACCTGGGTAGCCATTGTGTCCCCTGTCGTGCCCTATGCTTCGTGTGCTCTCGCCATAGTCTTGCCGTGGTCACCGCGAAGTGGATAGAAACAAGCACGCCCCAGAGTTTGAACTAGGGTCCCCAGAGCCCTGATTCCGACATTTGGCGTGCCAGGTAGGGGCGTGCTTCCATTTCGTTGCCCCGCCTCAGCCTCTGCATGGCCGCTGCTCGCCGTGAGCGCGCGGAGCGCCGGGTGGTCAGGGTGGCCTAGACGGAGCCAGTCGCCCGTGACAACCGCCGTCGCCGTGCCGGTGCCGCCACTGACCCTGCTACTAGGGAGCAGCAGGCCTCTTCCCTGCACCCATTCGTGCAAGCGGCTGGCCACACCGCCACCGCGTCCTCGCTCGCCTGCCGTGAGCCGCCGGGCTCATAGGCCACGCTGCTCATGGCGCGCGAGCTCCTGCGCTACCGCCCCACCGAAGCCGGCTACGATGCCTGGCTTGGCCACATCACTAAGCTCGTCAATGCCGTCGGAGATGCCCCTGCTGCCTCTCACTCGCTCCGCCCTCCATCGCCACGCGCCGGGGAAGTGGCACATGGCGCACCTCCAACGCCTCCTCCGTCGAATGGGGATGCTGGGCGCCACCGCGGTGCGCGGTTGCGGGAGCCTTCCCGCAACGCGTCTTCGCCAGACCCTGACAACGAGAGCTGCCAGATCGTCAGGCGCGCCCCTCCCGACGTGCGCGTGCTCCTCGAGCAGCAGCGCCAGGACCGCACCATCCAGGAGGTCGCGGCTGCCGGTTGCCAAAACCATGCCGTCCTCACTGGAGGCGTCACCTCCAGCATCGGGGGCTGCCGCGCCTGCACCCGTGAGCTGCGCTGCGTGGTGTGGCCCATGAAATTCAAGCCGAGCCTACCTGCTCGCTACGATGGCACCCCAACCCCACGGAGTTTCTGCAGCTCTACACTCTGAGCATCGAGGCAGCGAATGGGGATGACAAGGCCATGGCGAACTGGTTCCCCATGGCCCTCAAGGACGTGCCGCGCTCCTAGCTCATGAACCTCCCTGAGGCGTCGATCTCCTCGTGGGCCGAGCTGTGCAAGCAGTTCGTCGCCAACTTCAAGGGCACGCATGAGCGCCCCCTCACGCTCAACGACCTGTGCGCCGTGTGCCAGCACCCTGACGAGACCCTCCGCAAGTACATCCAGCACTTCAGCCAAGTGCGCAACAAGATTCCGCGCGCCTCCGATGCCGTCACGGACGTCCGGATGTGCGAGAAGCTCGCCATCAACGAAGAGCTTGACACCGTGGTTGAGCTGTTCGACCTCGCCGACAAGTGCACCAAGGCTGAAGAGGGCCGCCTCTTCATCCACAACGACCTAGATCAAGCGCCAGAGGCCGCCAGGGCCAAGAGCAAAGACACCAAGCGCGAGGGCCCTGCCATACTCGCGGCGAAGCCCGAGCAGAAGCGCGGCCGCGACCGCGCCGAGCCCAAGAAGGATGGCCGCCCGTACTACGCCTACCACGACATGTTCTCCCACAACACTGAAGACAGCCACGAGCTCAAGCTCCTATGCGAGAGCCGTCAGGACGGGCGCGGTGGCCGCAACGATCGCGGCGCCGGCCGCGGGGGCGGCCGCAACAAAAACCATTGGGGCGACCATGGCAACAACGGCAATGGCAACTTCAGGAAGGGCTGGCGCGACCAGCCACGGCAGGCCAATCCTCAGGCCAATGCTGCTATGCCGCCACTGCCACCACCGCCCCGAAGGAACAACGACAACCAGCCTGACGAGGGTGCCGGGGGCTACCAGGACCCTCGCGAGGTGGCTTGCATCCTTGGCGGGGACCACTTCAAGCAGTTCGCTCGTGAGGTGAACGCAACCCTCCTGAGGCCTGAGGCTTCTCAGCCCCTCAAGTGGTCGCAGTATGCCATCTCCTTCGACTACAAGGACCACCCCAAGTCCACGGAAGTAGTGGGCGCGATCCCCATGCTGTGCACCCCCACCATCAGCAACATCGCTGTCACCAAGATGCTCGTCGATGGAGGCGCGGGACTCAACGTGATCTCCATCGAGACCTTCGAGAAGCTCCAAGTACGTTATGAGCAGTTGATGCCGACGAGGCCCTTCTCAGGCATCACTGATGGCTCCACGCTGCCTCTGGGGCAGGTGCGCCTTCCCGTCACCTTCGGCACCCGCAAGAACTACCGCACTGAACTCATTGACTTCGATGTTGTGCACATCGGCCTGCCGTACAACGCCATCTTGGGCTACCATGCACTCGCCAAGTTCATGGCCGTGACCCATCATGCCTACAACGTCCTCAAGATGCCGGGCTGCAGCGACATCATCACCGTCTGCTGTGACGAGAAGGACGCAGTCCGCTCCCTCATGAGCGCCTACAAGGCTGCCGCCACCGCCTATCCCGCTGATGAAGATGACGTCGAGCCTCCTGAGGCCGCACCCGCGAAGAAGAAGCAACTGTTCTCTCTGGCGTGTGCCAAGATGAAGAAAGTGTCGGTGGACGGCAGCGGCTCAGGCCCTGCCTTCACCATTGGCCCGGGCCTCTCTCCTACATAGGAAGACGCGCTCGTCACCTTCCTTCAGGCAAATGTGGATGTGTTCGCTTGGACAGCATCTAATTTGTCCGGTGTGCCGAGGGAGGTGATCGAGCACCACTTAGCAGTGTGCCCCAACGCACGCCCCGTGAAATAGAAGGCACGGCGTCAAGCGCCCGAGAAGCAAGAGTTCATCGTCAAACAGGTCCAAAAGCTACAAGAAGCGGGAGTCATCCGCGAGGTGCGACATCCCAAATGGCTCGCCAACCCAGTCATAGTGCCCAAGAAGTGTGGCAAGGAGCGAATGGGCATCGACTTCACGAGCCTCAACAAGTCCTGCCCTCAGGATCCCTTCCCGCTGCCCCGCATCGACCAGATGATGGACTCCACCACCGGGTGTGAGTTGTTGTGCTTCCTAGATGCCTTCTCAGGCTACCACCAGATCTAGATGGCGACGGAAGATGTGGAGAAAACGGCCTTCATCACCCCATGCGGGATATACTGCTACATCTGCATGCCCTTCGGCCTGAGGAGTGTCGGAGCCACTTTCCAAAGGCTGATGTGCATTGCCCTGGGGCCACAGATGGCAAGGAACGTGGAGGACTATGTCGATGACATCGTTGTCAAGACTCACGAGGCATGGTCCCTCCTCGCGGACCTCGAGGAAACGTTCAACAACCTGCGCAAGGTCAACCTCAAGCTCAACCCCGACAAGTGCGTCTTCGGAGTTCCTTCTGGCAAGCTACTTGGCTTCCTAGTCTCCCACCGCGGCATCGAAGTAAACCCCTAGAAGATCAAGGACATCGAGAAGATCCGCCCTCCCTAGAACCTCAAGCAAATGCAGCGCCTGGCGGGATGCATGGCCTCGTTGGGGCGCTCCATCTCCAAGTTCGGCGAGCGAGCCCTGTCGTTCTTCAAGCTCAAGAAGAGGTCCGGCCCCTTCAAGTGGACTCCTGAGGATGACGCTGCCTTCGAGGACCTCAAGAGGTACCTCACGAGCCTGCCCATCATGGTCGCGCCACGCTCTCGCGAGTCCCTGCTCCCGTACTTTGCAGCCACTCCCCACACGGCCAGTGATACGTCTCCAACGTATCTATAATTTTTGATTGTTCCATGCTATTATAGTATCAACATTGGATGTTTTTATATGCAATTATATATCATTTTTTGGGACTAACCTATTAACCTAGTGCCCAGTGCTAGTTGCTGTTTTCTACTTGTTTTTGGTTTTTCAGGAAATCAGTACCCAACGAAGACCAAATGCCACGAAACTTTTTGGCAATTTTTTTCAGGACAAAAGAGACCCTGGAAGCTTCGGGAGGAAGCCAGAAGCCTCACGAGGAGGCCACAAGGCAACAGGGCACGGCCCCAGCGGGCGCGCCCTCATGCCTTGTGGGCCCCTCATGGCTCCTTTTAACCTAATTCCACTTCTATAAATTCTCAAATATTTGGAAACCATCAAAGAGCCAGACGAGAAAACCCTACTACCGCCACAAGCCTCTGTTCTTCCGTGATCCCATCTGGAGGCCTTTTCCGGTACTCTGTCGGAGGGGGAATCGATCACGAAGGGCTTTTACATCAACCTTGCTGCCTTTCCGATGATGTGTGAGTAGTTTACCACAGACCTACGGGTCCACAGCTAGTAGCTAGATGGCTTCTTCTCTCTCTTTGATCTTCAATACCATGTTCTCCTCGATGTTCTTGGAGTTCTATCCGATGTAATCTTCTTTTGTGGTGTGTTTGTTGGGATCCGATGAATTGTGAGTTTATGATCAGATTATTCATGAGAAATATTTGAGTCTTCTCTGAACTCCTTAAATGCATGATTGTTATAGCTTTGTATTTCTCTCCGATCTATCGATTTGATTTGGCCAACTAGATTGGTTTATCTTGCAATGGGAGAGGTGCTTTGTGATGGGTTCAATCTTGCGGTGCTCAATCCCAGTGACAGAAAGGGACATGACACGTATTTGTATTGTTTCCATTAAGGATAAAAAGATGGGGTTTAATCATATTGCTTGAGTTCACTTTGTCAACATCATGTCATCTTGCTTAAGGCGTTACTCTGTTTCATACTTAATACCCTAGATGCATGCTGGATAGCGGTCGATGGGTGGAGTAATAGTAGTAGATGCAGGCAGGAGTTGGTCTACTTGTCCCGGACGTGATGCCTATATACATGATCATTGCCATGAATCCGTCATAATTATTTGTTTTTCTATCTATTGCCCAACAGTAGTTTGTTTACCCACCGTATGTTCTGCGCTCGAGAGAGAAGCCTCTAGTGAAAACTATGGCCCCCGGGTCTATCTTTATCATATATTAAAATCCAAAAATACCTTGCTGCAATTTATTTACTTTTATTTTATTTTTCAATTTATATTTCTATCTATCACTATCAGAATTAATCCTTGCAAATAACCGCTAAGAGGATGGACAACCCTCTTATTTGCATTGGGGGCAAGTGTTTGCTTTTGTGTGTGTAGGTGCTCTAGATTGATAACCTTGGTGCTTAACTGAGGGAAATACTTATCTCTACTATACTGCATCATCCTCTCCTCTTCGGGGAAATACCAACGCAGTCTACAAGTAGCAGGAAGAATTTCTAGCGCCGTTGCCGGGGAGACATCACCAAAATTATCAAGTACCTTCGCACAAACTATCATCCACTTGCATTTATTTTATTTGCCTTTTATTTTCATTTGCCTCTCATTTTCATCTCCCCCACTTCTAAAACAATTTTACAAAAACACAAAAATATTTTTGTTCGCTTGTTTGCTAGTTTGCTTGCTTCATCGTGATGTCTCAAGAAAACACAAAATTGTGTGACTTTTCCAATACTAATAATAATGATTTTATTAGTACTCCTATTGCTCCTCCCGCTACTAGTGCAGAGTCGTGTGACATTAATGCTGCTTTGCTTAATCTTGTTATGAAAGAACAATTTTCTGGTAGTCCTAATGAAGATGCTGCATCCCATCTAAATACTTTGGTTGAACTTTGTGATATGCAAAATAAGAAAGATGTGGATAATGATATTGATGAATTGAAATTATTTCCATTCTCGCTATGAGATCGTGCTAAAACTTGGTTTTCATCCTTGCCTAGAAATAGTATTGATTCTTGGGACAAGTGTAAGGATGCTTTTATTGCCAAGTATTTTCCTCCCGCTAAGATTATTTCTTTAAGAAATCAAATTATGAATTTTAAGCAACTTGAGCATGAACATGTTGCGAAATCTTGGGAGAGAATGAAATTAATGATAAGAAATTGCCCAACTCATGGTTTAAGTTTATGGATGATCATACAAATTTTTTATGCGGGACTAAACTTTGTTTCTAGAAATTTGCTAGACTCTGTCGCAGGTGGTACTTTTATGGAAATTACATTAGGAGAAGCTACAAAACTTCTTGATAATATTATGACAAATTATTCTCAATGGCACACTGAACGAACTCCAACTGGTAAGAAGGTAAATTCTGTTGAAGAAATTAATACTTTGAGTGATAAGATGGATGCTCTTATGAAATTAGTCGCTAGTAAAAGTGTTCATATTGATCCTAATGATGTGCCATTGTCTACTTTGATTGAGCAAAATAATGATGCTATTGATGTGAATTTCGTTTCTAGAAATAATTTCAACAACAATGCTTATAGGGGTAATTTCAATCCTAGACCGTTTCCTGGAAATTCCTCTAATAATTATGGTAATCCATATAATAATAATAATAATAATAATAATAATAATAGTATACCCTATGATCTTTAAAGTAATATTAAATAATTTATTAATTCACAAAAGATTTTCAATGCTATGGTAGAAGAAAAATTAAATAGAGTTGATGAAATGGCCAGGAACATGGATAGAATTGCTCATGATGTGAAAAATCTCAAAATTAAAATTTTGCCAGCCAAGCATGATATAAATGAGTCTATTAAAGCTATCTATGTCTCCATTAATGAAAGTAAAGAAAGGACCGCTAGGTTGAGAGCTAAGCGAGAATTCTTAGAAAAAGCTATTCCGCCTGGTTTCTATCGTAGTAATGATGAAGATATTAAAATGATTAGTGTCTCACCTATTGAATCTTTATTTAGTAACATAAAACTTGATGAAAAAGGGACTAAATATGAGTCAACTTTAGCTAGAAGGCATCCCAATTGTTTGGAGGGTGATGATCTTAATGATAAAAATGAAAAAGTGGGTTTGGAGAGGTCAAAACTTTAAATAGTGATGTGCCCACTAATTTGGATTGCAAGGACTTTAATTATGATAATTGTTCTTTAATTGAGTGTATTTCCTTGTTGCAATCCATGATTAATTCACCTAATGCATATGAACAAAATAAAGCTTTTACTAAACATATTGTAGAAGCTATGATAAAAGCTCATGAAGAAAAGCTTGAGTTGGAAGTTTCAATTCCTAGAAAATTACATGATGAATGGGAACCCACTATTAAATTTAAGATTAAATATTATGAATGTAATGCTTTATGTGATCTAGGTGCTAGCGTTTCCACTATACCAAAATCTTTGTGTGATGTGCTAGGTCTCACCGATATAGATCCTTGTTCCCTTAATTTACATCAAGCGGATTCCACTATTAAAAAAACATTGGGTTGAATAAATGATGTGTTTATTCTTGATAATAGAAATTATGTGCCCATGTATTTTATTGTTCTTGATATTGAATGCTATCTGTCTTGTCCTATAACACTTGGTAGGCCTTTCCTACGGACCATAGGTGCTATTATTGATATGAAAGAAGGTAATATAAGATTTCAATTTCCATTAAATAAAGGGATGGAACACTTCACTAGAAAGATAATTAAGCCACCATATGAATATATTATGAGAGCCACCTATGGAATTAATTTGAAGGATGACAACACTTGAAACTATGCATTATGCCTAGCTAGGGGCGTAAAACAATAGCGCTTGTTGGGAGGCAACCCAGTGAATAAAATAAATTTTTGTTTTACCTTCTGTTTTGTGTGTTTACACAATTATAGCCTATGTTATGACTGTGTTTTTATCTTTTAATTAGTGTTTGTGCCAAGTAATGCCTTTGGGATGATTTGGAAGATAGTATAATTGATGCTGTTTGAAAACAGAAACTTTTGTGTGCAGTGCTGGAATTTTGATTTTTTGCTGGAGCGTCAGAACCTTCTGAATTATTTACACAATATTGATATATGAATTTCCCACGTTGTACTAATTTTTCAGAATTTTCGAAGTTACATAAGTCTGACATTAATTCAGATCTTTACAGACTGTTCTGATTTAGACAGATTCTGTTTTTGTTGCATAGTTTGCTTATTTTGATTAATCTATGGATCGTATCGGGGGGTATGAGTCATGGAGAAGTTGGAGTACAGTATCATTATGTAAATATTAAATATGAATCAATTTAAAACAGCACCTAAAGTTTAATATTTATTTGTTATACTAATGGATCTCACGAGGTTTCTATTGAGTTTTGTGTGCTGAAGTTTTCAAGTTTTGGGTGAGACTACGATGGATAAAGGAATAAGGAGCGGTAAGAGCCTAAGCTTGGGGATGCCCAAGGCACCCCAAGTTAATATTCAAGGAATCACTACTAGAAAAAGGGCTATAGCTAATATAGACATTAGTGGCGCACTATGTATGTGGTGCGCCACTGCTAAATAGCAGTGGCACACCACACATGGGTGCGCCACTAATGTTTATATTACTAATGGCGCACCTGGTGTGTGGTGCACCACTGCTAAGTTTCTCCTCGGCACACCCCCTCCCCAGACTTACCAGTGGCGCACCGTGGGTGTGGTGCGCCATTACTAGTTTTAACTAGTAATGGCGCACCACACCCACGGTGCGCCACTACTAACAATTTTTTTTCAATTTTTTTTTTCAAAACTAGTAATGGCGCACCACACACCAGGTGCGCCATTGCTATCGATATATGTATGTATGGCGCACCAGGTAGAGGTGCGCCATTGATATATGTATGTATGGCGCACCCCTCCCAGGTGCGCCATTGTTAACCCTCCGTCGTACTATACCGAAATCCCTGCCCCCCACCAAGTCATTCCTTTGGACTCCCCGACCACATCCCCCCCAGCCCACCGCCGCCAGCAGCCGAGCCGCCGCGCCGCCCCCTCAAGGACTCCTCCCCGCGCCCCTTATCCTTCCTCTCCTCCTCTCACCTCCCTCTCTCTCCCCGTGCAGGAGCCCGCCATGGCCAAGGCTCGAGCTCGAGCTCGGCCGAGCCCTGCGCCGCCCCTGGAGCCCGCCAGCCGGCGGCCTCCACGCGACCAGATCCGTGCGCCGCCGCCTGTCCCCGGCCTCCCCGACCTCTCCTCCGGCCTCCCTCGGTCCCACCGCGCGCCACGGTCACGATCCAGCCGCCTCAGCCCGTGAGCGAGCTCTGAGCCGCCGAGCTTGAGGCCGCGCGCCGCCCCTACCCGGCGAGCCCCGCAGGTCTCCTCCTCCCTGCGCCCCTTCCTCTCCTCTCCTCCCTGCTCTCTCATCTCTCTCTCTCTCTCTGTGTTCCGAGCAGGAGCTCGGCCGAGCCACCATGGCCACGGCCGCAAGGAGCCCGAAGCCCGCTGCCGCGCCGCCTAAGCCACCCGAATCCGGCTGGATCCGGCTACGCCGGCCCCCTGCCCCATCGCCGCCGGCCTCCCCGGACTTCCCCCATCGACCTGCGCCGCCCAGCCCCACCACCAGCCGGCCACTGCCCCAGATCACAAGATCCATCGGCCCCCTCTCCGATGGAATTTACTACTCTGATTTCATCCCCAACATCAGCTCGTACACTGAGATCTACAGGTAATAATTTGCAGATCCTCTACTCTGGTCCTAGTGTTCTGCTTTATTTTTTGATGCCTTATCAGTACAGCAACATGTTAGATGGATGTAAAATTTCAAGACTTTGATGTTTCTGATGTGAAAGCATGCCCAGATATGTTAGTACTTTGCATGACTAGTAGATCGATGGTGATATCAGCTTTGCATATTGATTAGATGCATAAGTGTGTTGACTGTTCCTGTAGTTTTCTGATGTGCAGAACTAGTTTTTTCAGTTTGGATTACCATTGTCACACTTTCTCTGAAAGTCTCTAGTCTAAGCTAGTGGACGGATTTGTTTTCCTGATGTGAAAATTTATTTGGATCGATTGCACCTTTGCATGACTAGTCTAAGCTAGGGAACTGTCTTCTGTCCCCAAATTATAGTTTTCTGCAACAAGAGTTACTGTATCCACAAGAATCACCGCTTCCTGTGAAATGAAACATTCAGTATTAGAAGGAATCACAAGGGTTGAATATTCATATGTGCACTGAGATAGAGGTTACTAATTGTGAGCAGAGATTTGTAAGAAGTGCAGCATGCTTCATACTTCAATGTTCTGGGCATTTTGCTCTCAATATATTTTGTTGTCTTGTAGGATGGCTTGGGTGATACAATCCATGTATCCCTCACAGAACCACCAGAGGAAGAAATTGATCCTTGCAGGAGACTCGCAAATCTTGGAACTCAGGCTGCAAACCTTCAAATAGGGGTGGTAATGAACTTTTCCTTTCCCTGGCATTTCGTTTTCCTCTGATTTAGTTGCTGTAGTGCAATGTTAAATTTTTCAGGAGTGCTTTTCCTTATCTGATTGTTTGAGCACTCTTAAAACATTTATCTTGTGCTCTTAGGCCCCATTTGAAGAAAAACATAGACGCTATTTTGATTTCCAGCGTAGAAGTGGCCAGTTGCCTTTACAGAAGGAGGTAAGTAGAAAACAATCATTTACTGGATCATTAAAACTAATGGTACCACATTTCTTACAAATTGCTCTTACAACAGGGTGAGGCAGTAGATTACAGAGGTGTCCTTCATCGTGATGGCTCTGTTCTGATGTCAGTGTCCTTAGATTAGTTGAAGGTAACCTGCATCTTCCATGCCCTTTTTTGTGGACTATATTTATATTTTCCTTGTGTGACCTTTACCAAAAGATATCTCTATGCAGCTATTTTCTAATCTAAACCAGGATGACTTTCAACAGCCTATTAGTTTCCATGCCTTCAGCAAGAAGGCTACTTTGTTATTTGGATTGAGAAAATAGCTACAGCAAAGATATATAGATTTCGCATCTGAATCAATGTGTTCTGTGATGATGAAAGCCTCCTTTATTTTTCAGGCTCCTGAGCCCCTTTATAGGTCTCTTGCTGCGAAGCTTATAGTTGGCATGCCTTTCAAGGTCTGATCTCTTCTATAAGTGTATCTTCTAGTATACAACTATTTTTAGAGGGACTTCAGTTTAAACTGACTGATTTCTGGTATGAACATTAGGATTTGGCAACTGTTGATTCAATTCGTTTGAGAGAACTCCCCCCTGTAGAAGACGCTGAAGCAGTGAGTTCCATTAATTCCTTACCCCCCCCCCCTCAAGTGACAGGCATTCGCATGTAATGTTCTGTTCCTTTATGAAAGATTGCCAGCTATAATTTGTATTTCTGTACAGAGACTTGCACTCAAAAGATTAGTTGACGAAGCATCGTCTTGGAGTTGTCGGGCATCGTCTTGCCATTGACGAAGCCAATGTTGGAAGAAGGGTGACACACACCACACCATTTTGCGATAGTAGTCTAGGGTAGTGGGTTTTGTTCTGCTTTTCATGTGTTCCCTATGGTGGTATTTACTCCTTTTGTCAATGGAATCAACATCTCTATTGGAAGAAGGCGATAGTAGTATAGCGTAGTGGATTTTCTTCTGCTTTTCATGTGTTCCCTATGGTATTTACTCCTTTTGTCAATGGAATCAACATCTCTGTTGTCGGGCTTAAGAAAAAACTGTGTTAGAGCTTAGTTCTTGTTCATGTTGGATATTTTGAACTGTATGAATAAACCAAGTGTTTGATTTTTCTTGATGTGTACTTATCAAGGTATAAAATTTGTCTACTTGCCCTACCAAAATGGTTTGTCTTCGTCAAAAACCATTTTTCTTTGTTCCTTCCTATATCTCAGATTTAGCAATGTATTGTTTTTGTTTTTGTCGGTCACCTGCCTATTTATATGAAAGATTTGCTATTGACCTAAGGCCAAGTGTGTCACTATCCAGATGATGAGTATGATGATGTCATTGATGCTCATGATGATCTTGGTGATGAGTATGATGATGCCATTCTGTTGATATATAGTATTGACATGTTATAATTAGTTTGTTTGTCTTTCTGTTTATTTTGTTACACTTTGCAGGGATAAAGTGAAGAAAAAGAAGAAAAGATTACTAGAAGATTAGTTTTAGGATTTTCTTTTATTTCCTTGCAATTTTCCTTTTATTGGATACTTGTAAAGACATTGTAATATTCTTACTATAATAAAAAATATGATTCTATTTCATTTTTTGTTTTTAAATTATTTTTCCTTATAGGTTGTTTTCTGTAAATTTGGATTTTTTTTTTGTTTTCCAAATACATTACTAGTGGCGCATTTCAGCCCTTATTAGTGGCGCACCTTCCTTTATTACTAGTGGCGCACCTATAAGGCTATTAGTGGCGCACCTGGACGGAATACCAGTGGAGCACCTAAGGGTTAGTAGTGGCGCACTTGTAGCAATAGTAATGGTGCACCACATGGTGCGCCACTAGTATTTGGAATAGTAATGGCGCACCAGAGGTGCGCCATTACTATTTATTACTAGTGGCGTGTTAATAGTGGCGCACCTATAGTGCGCCATTAATAGCCAAAATAGGTGCGCCACTAACAGGGTTTTTTCTAGTAGTGAATACTCAAGCGTCTAAGCTTGGGGATGCCCCGGAAGGCATCTCCTCTTTCGTCTACAATCTATCGGTAACTCACTTGGAGCTATATTTTTATTCATCACATGATATGTGTTTTACTTGGAGCATCTTGTGCTATAGTTTGTTTGCTTTTGTTTGCCTTTTAGTTTGTCACAATCATCTTTGCTGAACTCACCTTTTTTGAGAGGGACACACATTATTCGTGATTTTTTAGAATACTCTATGTGCTTCACTTATATCTTTTGAGCTAGGCAGTTGCTCTAGTGCTTCACTTATATCTTTTAGAGCACGGCGGTGGTTATATTTTAAAGAAATAGTTGCACCCTCATGCTTCACTTATATCTTTTTGAGAGTCTAATGAATAGCAATGGTAATATGCACGGGTTATGAATTTGGTCCTAATATGATAGGTATTCAAGAGGGATATAATAAAAACTTTCATGTAGATCACTGAATATGATAAGTTTGATTCCTTGCAATAGTTTTGCGATATTAAGATGGTAATGTGTGGGAGGTGCTAGTAGATAATTGTGGTTTAGTAAGAATATTGGTGTTAAGGTTTGTGATTCCCAAAGCATCCACATATGGTCTGTCATTATGCTAAGAAGTTGGAGCATGATTTATTATATATTGTCTTCCTTTGTGTGGCGGTCGGCGGCGCGCGATTGTTAACACCTACCAACCTCCCCCCTAGGGGCATGCATAGTAGTACTTTGCTTCGAGGGCTAATAAACATTCACAATAAGTATGTGAGTTCTTTATGACTAATGTGAGTCCATGGATTATACACACTCTCACCTTTCCGCTATTTGCTAGCCTCTTCGGTACCGTTCATTGCCCTTTCTCACATCGAGAGTCGGTGCAAACTTCGCCGGAGCATCCAAACCCCGTGATATGATACGCTCTATCACACATAAGCCTCCTTATATCTTCCTCAAAACAGCCACCATACCTACCTATCATGGCATTTCCATAGCCATTCTGAGATATATTGCCATGCAACTTCCATCGTTCCATTTTTTTTTCTTATGACACACATCATCATTGTCATATTGCTTTCCATGATCATATAGCTGACATAGTATTTGTGGCTCAGCCACCGTTCATCATTTTTATACATGTTACACTAGTATCATTGCACATCCTGGTACACCGCCAAAGGCATTCATATAGAGTCATATTTGTGTTCTAGTTTCAAGTTGTAATTTTCTTTTGAGTTGTAAGTAAATAGAAGTATGATGATCATCATTATTAGAGCATTGTCCCAGAGAGGAAATAAAAAAGAGGAAAAAAAAGAGGCCAAAAAGAGCCCACGAAAAAAAATGAAAAAAGAAATTAAAAATGAAATGAGAGAAAAAGAGAGAAGGGGAAGTGTTACTATCCTTTTCCATACTTGTGCTTCAAAGTAGCACCATGTTTTTCATATAGAGAGTCTCCTATTTTTTCACTTTCATACACTAGTGGGAATTTTTCATTATAGAACTTGGCTTGTATATTCCGATGATGGGCTTCCTCAAATGCCCGAGGTATTCATGAGCAAGCAAGTTGGATGCACACCCACTTAGTTTTCATGTTGAGCTTTCATACACTTATAGCTCTTAGTGCATCCGTTGCATGGCAATCCCTACTCCTCGCATTGACATCAATTGATGGGCATTTCCATAGCCCGTTGATTAGCCGTGTCGATGTGAGACTATCTTCTTCTTTTTAACTTCCCCTTATTAATCTCTATCACCATATTCTATTCCACCCATAGTGCTATATACATGGCTTGCGCTCATGTATTGTGTGGGGGTTGAAAAAGCTAAAGCGCGTTAAAAAGTATGAACCAATTGCTTGGCTAAAACGAGGGTTGTGCATGATAAATACTTTGTGTTAAGAAGATGGAGCATGATAGGATTATATGATTTTGTAGGGATAAGTTTCTTTAGCATTTTTATTTTGAAAGACCTGATTGTTTATTAGTATGCCTGAGTATTGATGTCTTTATATAAAATAATAGACTATTGCTTTGAATCATTCGGATCTTATTATTCATACCGTAAGAGAGATTACATGATGAAACATGTTAGGTAGCATTCCACGTCAAAAATTCTGTTTTTATCATTTACCTACTCGAGGACGAGCAGGAATTAAGCTTGGGGATGCTTGATACGTCTCCAACGTATCTATAATTTTTGTTTGTTCCATGCTATTATAGTATCAATCTTGGATGTTTTTATATGCAATTATATATCATTTTTTGGGACTAACCTATTAACCTAGTGCCCAGTGCCAGTTGCTGTTTTCTGCTTGTTTTTGGTTTTTTAGGAAATCAGTACCAAACGAATTCCAAATGCCACGAAACTTTTTGACGATTTTTTTCTGGACAAAAGAGACCTTGGAAGCTTCGGGAGGAAGCTAGAAGCCTCACGCGGAGGCCACAAGGCAACAGGGCACGGCCCCAGGGGGCGCCCCCTGATGCCTTGTGGGCCCCTCGTGGCTCCTTTTGACCTACTTCCACTTCTATAAATTCTCAAATATTCGGAAACCATCAGAGAGCTAGACGAGAAAACCCTACCGCCACTGCATGCCTCTGTTCTTCCATGATCCCATCTGGAGGCCTTTTCCGGTACTCTGCCGCAAGGGGAATCGATCACGGAGGGCTTCTACATCAACCTTGCTGCCCTTCCGATGATGTGTGTGTAGTTTACCACAGACCTACGGGTCCATAGCTAGTAGCTAGATGGCTTCTTCTCTCTCTTTGATCTTCAATACCATGTTCTCCTCGATGTTCTTGGAGTCCTATCCGATGTATTCTTCTTTTGCGGTGTGTTTGTTGGGATCCGATGAATTGTGAGTTTATGATCAGATTATTCATGAGAAATATTTGAGTCTTCTCTGAACTCTTTTATGCATGATTGTTATTGCTTTGTATTTCTCTTCAATCTATCAATTTGGTTTGGCCAACTAGATTGGTTTATCTTGCAATGGGAGAGGTGCTTTGTGATGGGTTCAATCTTGCGGTGCTCAATCCCAGTGACAGAAAGGGACATGACACGTATTTGTATTGTTACCATTAAGGATAAAAAGATGGGGTTTAATCATATTGCTTGAGTTCACTTTGTCTACATTATGTCATCTTACTTAAGGCGTTACTCTGTTTCATACTTAATACCCTAGATGCATGTTGGATAGCGGTCGATGGGTGGAGTAATAGTAGTAGATGCAGGCAGGAGTCGGTCTACTTGTCTCGGATGTGATGCCTATCTACATGATCATTGCCATGAATCTGTCATAATTATTTGTTTTTCTATCAATTACCCAACAGTAATTTGTTTACCCACCGTATGTTCTGCGCTCGAGAGAGAAGCCTCTAGTGAAAACTATGGCCCCCGGGTCTATCTTTATCATATATTAAAATCCAAAAATACCTTGCTGCAATTTATTTACTTGTATTTTATTTTGCAATTTATATTTCTATCTATCACTATGAGAATAAACTTGCAAATAACCGCTAAGAGGATTGACAACCCTCTTATTTGCGTTGGGTGCAAGTGTTTGCTTTTGTGTGTTTAGGTGCTGCTAAAGGGATTTTGTGTGGTTCTCCTACTAGATTGATAACCTTGGTTCTTAACTGAGGGAAATACTTATCTCTACTATATTGTATCATCCTCTCCTCTTCAGGGAAATACCAACGCAGTTTACATGTAGCAGCCAGCGCGGCCTTGGTGGCGGTACGAGAGGACCGCGTCTGCATCCAGAAGATGCCCGCCGAGGCCGCATCAGCGCTTGCAGAGGCCGCGCCTTTGCCTGCCGAGGTTGCGCCTTCGCCTGCCGAGGGCCCTCCTCAGGAGGCCCCTGTCAAGCTGCCTCACGAGCCACCTCCTGAGCCCTCCGAGCCTCATGAGCCCCCAAGGCCCCCCGAAGAGCAAGATGCTACCACAACCACGTGCCTCGTCAAGCACCCCGTGTACTTCGTCAGCACGGTGCTGCGGGATGCGCGCGAGTGCTACCCCATTCAGCAGAAGCTCCTCCTCGCGCTTCTCATTGCTTCTAGGAAGCTGCGCCACTACTTCCAAGGCCATCCGATCAAGGTGATCACATCCTACCCACTGGAGCAAGTCTTGCATAGCCCCAACACCGCAAGCTACGTCGTCGAGTTGAACATCGAGCTGCAGGCCTTCGAATTGGAATTCTGCACCACATGCGTGATCAAGGGCGCAACTTTGGTGGACTTCATGGCAGAATGGACGGACCCGCACCAAGAAGAGCCTCGCGAGGACAAATCCCTCCTGCCTGGAGATGAGGCGCCTGGCGGCTGGACCTTGCACATCGACGGCGCGTTCTCGCGACAGGGCACGGGAGCTGGTGTCATGCTCACCTCGCCAACAGGAGACAAGCTCCGCTACGCTGTCCAACTCTACTTCAAGCATGACGACAAGGTCTCCAACAACATCGCGGAGTACGAAGGCCTCATTGCTATGCTCAAGGCTGCCTCTGCTCTAGGTATCAAGCGCATCATCATCAAGGACGACTCTCAGCTCCTCGTCAACTTCTCCAACAAAAGCTACAAGCCCAAGGATGAGCACATGGCCGCCTACTTGGAGGAAGTCCGCAAGCTCAAAAAGCGCTTCCTTGGCCTGGAGCTCCAGCACGTCCCTCGCGGCAGCAACAAAGAGGCAGACAACATCGCCAAGCAGGCATCTTGCCGCGAGCTGCAAAACCCTGGCATCTTCAAAGAAAGGCTCCTAAGGCCATTAGCCGCACCACCTATCGTGAGCGCCACGGTGCCTCATGAGGAACTCCCTCCAACACCACCCACATGCACACCTGATTGCGGCCCATCTTCGGGTGCTCGCTTGCTGCTCGCGCTGGAGCCTAGAGCTGGGTCGCGGAGTTCAAGGCCTACATGCAGAGCGGCACCCTCCTGGAGAAGGACTCAGAGGCGGAGCGCGTGGCTCGCCAGGCCACCGCCTACTGCTTGCAAGACGGCGAGCTCTACCGCATGCGCCCCAATGGCCTCGCGTTGCGATGCATCTCCAAAGAACAAGGTTGCGAGCTACTCGCGGACATCCACGGCAGAGACTGTGGCCACGACTCCTCGTCGTGCACCCTCGCCGGCAAAGTATTCCGCAGTGGTTTCTACTGGCCCACATTACTTCAAGATGCCACCAAGCTGGTCCAATCCTGTGAAGCCTGCCAATTCCACGCCAAGCAAATCCACCTGCCGGCGCAAGGCCTCTAGACGATCCCACTCTCGTGGCCCTTTGTGGTCTGGGGGCTGGACTTCTTGGGCCCCTTCCCTCGCGCGGCAGGCGGCTACCGCTACCTCTACGTCGCCATCGACAAGTTCACCAAGTGGGTGGAGGTCGAGCCAGTCCACACCATCCCGGCAGCCTCAGCCGTCAAGTTCATCAAGGGTCTCACGAGCCATTTTGGCGTCCCCAACCGCATCATCACTGACAATGGCTCACAGTTCACCAGCTGCCTCTTCAAGTCATACTGCGCCAGCCTCGGCACACAGATCTACTACGCCTCTGTGGCGCACCCACGAAGCAACGGCCAAGCCGAGCGTGCCAATGCTAAAGTCCTCAAGGGCCTCAAGACACGAAGCTTCAAGAAAAACCTTGACGCCTGCGGCAAAGGCTGGCTTGACGCGCTCCAGTCTGTGCTTTGGTCGATCCGCACGACAGCAACCAAGCCCACTAGTGAGACTCCCTTCTTCCTCGTCTATGGAGCTGAAGCAGTTCTCCCTTCTGAGCTCAAGCATGGCTCTCCGCGAGTCCTCGCCTTCAACGAAGCTCATCAAGGTGCCTCACGAGAGGCTGACCTACGCGCTGCCCGATACCAGCAGGCTTTGCGTCGCTATCACAGCCGCAACATACGCCCCCGCACACTTGAAGTAGGCAATCTCGTCCTACGAAGGTTCCTCTCCAGAGAGGGACTCCACAAGCTCTCACCCATGTGGGAAGGCCCATTCAGGGTTGCTCATGTCTCCCGGCCTGGCGCCGCTCGGCTGGAGATGGAGGAGGGTGTTCCTGTACCCAACACATGGAACATCCAACACCTCCGCAAGTTCTACCCGTGACCTCACGCGTACGAATGAAATGGAGATGTACACGCTCCGGAGCTCTCCTTGCGGTAGCCTGATGGGCCTGTGAGAGCTCCCTCCCATAATCAAGTGGAAGCCCCATGCTCAGCGCTGACGGATCAATCGAATTGAGGGCGCCGCCTGGCTGCACCATCCTCAAGCTGTCTCGTGTCCGTCACGGCAGTCTCTTCTCTTTGGATGTGAAACTGAGGGCACCACGTGGCTGCACCATCCTCAAGATGACCCGTGCTAGACACGGCAGCCGCATCTTTTTTGGTTGTGTAATGAACCTTATTATTATGCTACAGTAAAGCTTTATTTCCTAAGATATTATATGTGTTTGATAAGTTGTCTTCCTCAGGAGCCATGCGTGCTTGCGACCTTCCTCATGCGCATCACGTGAGCAGGGGCTGGACATGGTGTGCTTGTGCTTGGGTCAGTCCCAGCAGCGCCGCAAAACCCAAGTGACTGAGCTCTGGCTCACGGGCCTACTCCCGTGCACGCCACCTCACCAAGGTCCTTGGTGCCTTGTCTCCTCGCGTGACGCCCATGAGCAAGCTAGCAAGCGCGCACTGCTCCTCCTTTTGTGAAACCTATCGATATGCTGTTCACAGGAACAAGGCACGTAGAAGGCCTCGCGAGCGCTGCCTCGCGAGGTAACCCACGTCGAGCCGTCTCCTGACGAAGCCTGCAGGAGGCCTCGCGAGCGATGCCTCGTGAGGCGGCCTGTGGCGGTCACCCCCACTGAGTGCCAACAGGAGGCCTCACGAGCAAGAGCCTCACGAGGCATACTCCGCAGCCATGACATGGCAAGCGCCACACTCCGCAAAAAGCTAAGTCTAAAAATATCTCGCGAGCCGCCCTCAGTGCCCCTCAAGCTCTCATCTCCCCGCAACCTCACCGAGTGATGTTGTTTTCTCCTTTGCGCGAGCCGCTTGCACATCAAAGGGGGGCTCCCTGAGCATCGTGCCTCAGGAGCCCTTACCGCCCCTCAGATCCCTACACCATCTGTCCTTGTCTAGGCACACGTCCTAACATACCAGCGATGGTCATAGCCCGCTCGGGGGCTGGGTCCTGACGACGTAGAGCACCAAGGCATGCAAAAAAGTGGAAAACAAGCCCCACGAGAGGGCCTCTCGAGGAATGCAAATTACAAGAAGTCATAAAGTACTTAAATGCAAAAGACATTGTTTTCACGCCCCCACGGGGCTACATTGGTTCTGATACAGGAGCAAAAGAAAGAAGCCTAGGCGGAGCGCGGCTCATCTTCAGGATCCGACTAGGGCGCTACCTACGCCTAGTCGGAATCGTCACCCTCATTCTTGATGCGCGGGGAACTTCCGTCGCTTTCGCCCCCACTGGTGGAGTCGGTGCCGCCATCACTTTTGCCCTTGCTGGAGGAGTCGGTGTCGCTGCCGCTCTCGCTCTCCGCACAGCACTCCATACGGCCATGGGAGATCCCGAAGAACTTCACGAAGAGTGTGGCGGCTCCGTCGTACCTAAACTGGAGGATTTGCCCCCACCTTAGACCACGGTAGCGGGCGAACAACTTCCACCCCCGCTTCAGGAACATGAAGCCAGTGGGGGAGAACTCAGTCGCCACCTAGGAGGGGCCGTTGCAGCAGCCGTCCGCCTGCAGCTACAGGCCCAAGGGCCCGCTGTCCTCCATCGCTCTCGCAAAGAAGTCCGGGAGCCAAAGCCAACTGCAGGGCCAACAGTGTAGCCCCATGATGAACTCATGCGCCGCCACCACCGTGTGGGCCTCCGCCTGGGGAGGAAGGTTGGCCGCCCTGCCGTGCCCGCCTTGACCACGAGCGCCGCGCCCTCCACGGCTGCGGGGGGCGACCCATCTGCGAGCGCTAGGGCTGGCCGCGGCGGCCGCTGAGGAGGAACCCTCATGGCAGCGGCGGATGCATTGGCTCGACCTCTACCCCTCGCCATTGCTGCGCGGTGGAGCTTGGGGGCGAGAGGAGGAAGAAGCAGTGCTCAAGGAAGGAGATGCGAGGAGTCAAGCGCTAGGAGGCAAGGAGTACGAAGGAAGGCAATGATGCTCTGCGCCGCGCTCGGATCTGCTTTATGGCAGGGCAGGCAGTTACCGAGGCGTAGTGGAAGAATTGGGGGCGTCCCACATTCCATCATGCGCCATGCGTCGAACCTGGCTCCCGCCGTCTATCAGGGCCCGCACCGTTTCGCTCCCAACGGGCGGGAACGTGTGCGCCATGGGCCCGAGGGCTGCTGTCGGGCTAGTGGGAACCGGGGTACCATGACTCGTCTGCCTGCGGTCCAGGATGCAACACCTGGCTAAGGCCCAAGAGGCGGCCCACTCATGGCCGCCGCGAAGCAAGATACCTCACGAGGCGCCAGCCTCACGAGGACCCCTCCGCATGGAGCGGACCACCAAGACTTAGCAGCAACAGCAGGAGGCCTCGCGAGGCCCCCTCGTGAGGCAGTCTCCCGATGCCACCCGAGGCGGGCGTCGCCTGGCACCGGTCGCGCGGCCCAGTGCCCAACACGTGGGTGATGCGCTTGGAGACAAGCCACGGCAGGAACCTGTTGGAAATATGCCCTAGAGGCAATAATAAATTGGTTATTATTATATTTCCTTGTTCATGATAATTGTTTATTATCCATGCTATAATTGTATTGATTGGAAACTCAAGTACATGTGTGGATACATAGACAACACTGTGTCCCTAGTATGCCTCTAGTTAACTAGCTCGTTGATCAAAAGATGGTGAAGGTTTCCTAGCCATGGACATGAGATGTCATTTGATAACGGGATCACATCATTAGGAGAATGATGTGATGGACAAGACCCAAACTATAAACGTAGCATTTGATCGTGTCAGTTTGTTGCTATTGTTTTCTGCATGTCAAGTATCTGTTCCTATGACCATGAGATCATGCAACTCACTGACACCGGAGGAATACCTTGTGTGTATCAAACGTCGCAACGTAACTGGGTGACTATAAAGATGCTCTATAGGTATCTCCGAAGATGTCTGTTGAGTTGGCATGGATCAAGACTGGGATTTGTTACTCCGTGTGACGGAGAGGTATCTCAGGGCCCACTCGGTAATACAACATCACGATGAGCCTTGCAAGCAATGTGACTAAGGTGTTAGCCACGAGATCTTGTATTACGGAACGAGTAAAGAGACTTGCCAGTAACGAGATTGAACTAGGTATAGAGAGACCGACGATCGAATCTCGGGCAAGTAACATACCGAAGAACAAAGGGAACAACATACGGGATTAATTGAATCCTTGACATAGAGGTTCGACCGATATAGATCTTCGAAGAATATGTAGGAACCAATATGGGCATCCAGGTCCCGCTGTTGGTTATTGACCGTAGAGGTGTCTCGGTCATGTCTACATAGTTCTCGAACCCGCAGGGTCTGCACACTTAAGGTTCGGTGACGTTTCGGTAGAATTGAGTTATGTATGTTGGTGACCGAAGGTTGTTCGGAGTCCCGGATGAGATCACGGACATCACGAGGAGCTCCGGAATGGTCCGTAGGTAAAGATTGATATATAGGAAGTCCCGTTTTGGCCACCGGAAAAGTTTCGGGTATTTCTGGTAGTGTACCGGGAGTGCCGGAGGGCCATCGGGAGGGGCCACCCACGCCGGGAGGCCACATGGGCCTAAAAGGGGTTGCACCAGCCCTTAGTGGGCTGGGCAATGCAGCCCTATAAGGCCCATGCGGCTGGAATAAGTGGAAAAGGCATAAAACCCAAGAAAAGGGAAGGGGAACCAAATATGGAAGGTGTCCTATTTGGACTAGGAAGAAGTGGAGGAGTCCACCTCCTCCTCCTTGGTTCGGCCGCACCTAGGGGGGAAACCCTAGGGCGCCAGCCCCCTCCCCCTCCCTCCTATATATACTAGAGGGGAGAGAGGGCCAAACACCCTAAGCCACGGTGCAGCCCTCTCTCCCCCCGTCTATATGGTTTTCCTCAAATCTGTTTTTGTCGGTGCTTAGGCGAAGCCCTGTCGGAACAGCTCCACCACCACCCCCACTACGCTGTTGTGCTGGCGGAGAACTCGTCTATCTCTTCGTTCTCTCTTGCTGGATCAAGAAGGCGGAGATCGTCATCAAGCTGTACGTGTGCTGAACGCGGAGGTGCCGTCCGTTCGGTACTTGATCGGGACGGATCGTGATTGGATCGCGGGACGCTCGGTGATTTGGATCACGAAGTCGTTCAACTACATCAACCGCGTTTCTTAACGCTTCCCGCTTAGCGATCTACAAGGGTATGTAGATTCACTCTCCCTCTCGTAGATGCTCATCACCATGGATAGATCTTGTGTGTGCATAGGAAAAATTTTGTTTCCCATGCAACGTTCCCAACAGTGGCATCTGAGCTAGGTCTATGCGTAGATGAGATCTCGAGTAGAACACAAAGGAGTTTGTGGGCGTTGATATTCAGATTGCTTCCCTCCTTAGTCTTTTCTTGATTCAGCAGTATTGTGGGATGAAGCGGCTCAGACCAACCTTACTCGTCCACGTACGAGAGACCGGTTCCATCGACTGACATGTAACTTTGTTGCATAAGATGGCTGGCGGGTGTTTGTCTCTCCCACTTTAGTTGAATCGGATTCGACAGAGGCGGTCCTTGTAGAAGGTGAAATAGCAACTTTTATATCACCGTTGTGGTTTTTGCGTAGGTAAGAATCGTTCTTGCTAGATACCCGTAGCAGCCACGTAAAACATGCAACAACAATTAGAGGACGTCTAACTTGTTTTTGCAGGGTATGTTGTGATGTGATATGGCCAATTACATGATGAGATATATGTGATGTATGAGATGATCATGTGTTGTATAGAATATCACGACTTGCATGTCGATGAGTACGGCAACTGGCAGGAGCCATAGAGTTGTCTTTAATTATTGTATGACCTGCGTGTCAATCATTAAGCGCTATGTAATGCTTTACTTTATCGCTAAACGTTAGCAATAGTCGTGGAAGCAACAGTCGGCGCGACAACCTCATGGCGACACGTTGATGGAGATCAAGATGATGGAGATCATGGTGTCATGCCGGTGACGATGGAGATCATGCCGGTGCTTTGGAGATGGAGATCAAAAGCACGAGTTCATGGCCATATCATGTCACTTATGTTTGCATGTGATGTTAATCCTTTTATGCATCTTATTTTGCTTAGGACGACGGTAGCATTATAAGGTGATCCCTCACTTAAATTTCAAGATAAATTGTGTTCTCCCCGAGTGTGCACCGTTGCGAAAGTTCGTCGTTTCGAGACACGCCGTGATGATCGGGTGTGATAAACTCTACGTTCACATACAACGGGTGTAAGCCATGTTTCACGTGCGGAACACTCGGGTTAAACTTGACGAGCCTAGCATGTACAGACATGGACTCAGAACACAAGAGACCGAAAGGTCGAACATGAGTCATATAGTAGATATGATCAACATGAAGATGTTCACCATTGAAACCACCTCAACTCACGTGATGATCGGACTTGAGTTGGTGGATTTGGATCATGTGACACTCGAATAACCGGAGGGATGTCAATTTGAGTGGAAGTTTTTTAAGTAATATGATTAACTAAACTCATTATCTTGAACAATAGTCTAAGTTGTCTTTGCTATATTTATGTTGTAGATCATGGCTCGCGCAGTAGCACCCCTGAATTTTAATGCGTTCCTAGAGAAAGCTAAGTTGAAAGATGATGGAAGTAACTTTGTGGACTGGGCCCGTAATCTAAGGATTATCCTTACGGCTTCCCAGAAGGCTTATGTCCTTGATGCACAGCTTGGTGATCCACCCGCTCCAGTTGAGTCTCTAGACGTTGTGAACGCCTGGCAGGCTCGTTCTGATGATTACTCAATAGTTCAATGTGCAATGTTGTATGGCTTAGAACCGGGACTTCAAAGACGTTTTGAACGTCATGGAGCATATGAGATGTTCCAGGAGTTGAAGTTTATCTTTCAGAAGAATGCCCGGATCGCGAGGTATGAGACCTCCGATAAGTTCTATGCTTGCAAGATGGAAGAGAACGGGTCTGTTAGTGATCACATACTCAGAATGTCTGGGTACTCCACCCGTCTAGCTGAATTGGGGATGCCCCTTCCGCCAGAGGCTATCACTGACAGAGTTCTTCAATCATTGCCACCTAGCTACAAGAGCTTCGTGTTGAACTATAACATGCACGGGATGAACAAGTCAGTCGCCGAGCTGTTTGCGATGCTGAAAGTCGCTGAGTCTGAAATTCAGAAGGAGCATCAAGTGTTGATGGTCAATAAAACCACTAGTTTCAAGAAAAATGGCAAGGGTAAGAAGGGTAACTCCAAGAAGAGTGGCAAAGCAGTTGCTCCTCCCGTGAAGAAACCCAAGGCTGGACCCAAACCAGAAACTGTGTGCTTTCATTGCAAGGGAACTGGACACTGGAAGCGGAACTGCCCCAAGTATTTGGCTGACAAGAAGGTGGCCAACAACAAACAAGGTATATATGATATACATGTTATTGATGTGTACCTTACCAAGTCTCGTTGTAGTGCCTGGGTATTTGATACCGGTGCGGTTGCTCACATTTGCAACTCTAAACAGGAACTGCAGAATAGATGGAGGCTGGCAAAGGATGAACTGACGATGCGCGTGGGAAATGGTTCCAAGGTTGATGTGATCGCCGTCGGCACGCTCGCTCTTCGATTACCATCGGGATTAGTGATGAACCTGAATAATTGTTATTTAGTGCCTGCGTTAAGCATGCACATTATATCTGGATCTTGTTTATTGCGAGACGGTTACTCATTTAAATCAGAGAATAATGGTTGTTCTATTTATATGAGTAATATCTTTTATGGTCATGCACCCGAAGTGAGGGGTTTATTCTTATTTAATCTCGATAGTAATGATACACATGTTCATAACATTGATGCCAAAAGATGTAGAATTGATAATGATAATACCACTTTCTTGTGGCACTGCCGTTTAGGTCATATTGGCGTAAAACGCATGAGGAAGCTCCATGCTGATGGACTTTTGGAGTCACTTGATTTTGAATCACTTGACACATGCGCGGTGGTTATCGTTACTTTCTCACCTTCACTGATGACTTAAGTAGATATGGGTATATTTACTTAATGAAACACAAGTCTGAAACGTTTGAAAAGTTCAAACAATTTCAGAGTGAAGTTGAGAATCATCGTAACAAGAAGATTAAATTCCTACGATCTGATCGAGGAGGAGAATATCTAAGTTATGAGTTTGGCAGTCACTTAAGACAATGTGGAATTGTTTCACAACTGACACCGCCTGGAACACCACAGCGTAATGGTGTGTCCGAATGTCGTAATCGAACCTTATTGGATATGGTGCGATCTATGATGTCTCTTTCCGATTTGCCACTATCGTTTTGGGGTTATGCATTAGAGACAGCTGCATTCACTTTAAATAGGGCACCATCGAAATCCGTTGAGACGACGCCATATGAACTTTGGTTTGGTAAGAAGCCAAAGCTGTCGTTTCTTAAAGTTTGGGGATGTGATGCTTATGTCAAAAAGCTTCAGCCTGAAAAGCTGGAACCCAAAGCGGAGAAATGCGTCTTCATAGGATATCCAAAAGAGACAGTTGGATATACCTTCTACCTCAGATCCGAAGGCAAAGTGTTTGTCGCTAAAAACGGAACATTTCTTGAGAAAGAGTTTCTCTCGAAAGAATTGAGTGGGAGGAAGATAGAACTTGATGAGGTTGTTGAACCTTTACTTCAACCTGAGAGTAGCACAGTACAGAAAGATGTTTCTGTAGAGCCTGCATCAGTTGAAGAGGAAGTTAATGATGATGATCATGAACCTTCGAATCAAGTTGCTATCGAACCTCGTAGGTCGACAAGGACGCGTACTGCTCCTGAGTGGTACGGCAACCCTGTCTTAGAAGTCATGTTGTTAGACTACGATGAACCTACGAGCTATGGAGAAGCGATGATGGGCCCGGATTCCGAGAAGTGGTTAGAGGCCATGAAATCCAAGATGGGATCCATGTATGAAAACAAAGTATGGACTTTGGAAGTATTACCTGAAGGGCGTAAGGCCATTCAGAACAAATGGATCTTTAAGAGGAAGACGGACGTGGACGGTAATGTCACCGTCTATAAAGCTCGACTTGTGGCAAAGGGTTTTTCACAAGTTCAAGGAGTTGACTACGATGAGACCTTCTCACCCGTAGCGATGCTTAAGTCCGTCAGAATCATGTTAGCAATAGCTGCCTTTTTCGATTATGAAATTTGGCAGATGGATGTCAAAACAGCGTTCCTTAACGGTTTCCTTAAGGAAGAGTTGTATATGATGCAACCAGAAGGTTTTGTCGATCCAGAGAATGCTGACAAAGTTTGCAAACTCCAGCGATCCATTTATGGACTGGTGCAAGCATCTCGGAGTTGGAATCTTCGCTTTGATGAGGTGATCAAAGCGTTCGAGTTTATACAAGTTTACGGAGAAGCTTGTATTTACAAGAAAGTGAGTGGGAGCTCTATAGCGTTTCTAATATTATATGTAGATGACATATTGCTGATTGGAAACAATATAGAAATGTTGGAAGGCGTGAAGGAATATTTGAACAAGAGTTTTTCAATGAAGGACCTAGGAGAAGCTGCTTTCATATTAGGCATCAAGATCTATAGAGATAGATCAAGACGCTTGATAGGACTTTCACAAAGCACATAGCTTGATAAGATTTTGAAAAAGTTCAAAATGGATCAGTCCAAGAAGGGGTTCTTGCCTGTTTTGCAAGGTGTGAAGTTGAGTAAGACTCAATGCCCAGTGACTGCAGAAGATAGAGAAAAGATGAGTGTCGTCCCCTATGCTTCAGCCATAGGCTCTATCATGTATGCAATGCTGTGCACAAGACCCGATGTCAGCCTTGCCATAAGTATGGTCGGAAGGTTTCAAAGTGATCCAGGAATGGAACACTGGACGGCGGTCAAGAATATCCTAAAGTACCTGAAAAGGACTAAGGACATGTTTCTCGTTTATGGAGGTGATCAAGAGCTCGTCGTAAAGGGTTACGTCGATGCAAGCTTTGACACTGATCCGGATGACTCTAAGTCACAAACCGGATACGTATTTATTCTTAATGGGGGTGCGGTTAGCTGGTGCAGTTCCAAGCAAAGCGTGGTAGCTGATTCTACATGCGAAGCGGAGTACATCGCTGCCTCGGAGGCGGCGAAGGAAGGTGTCTGGATGAAGGAGTTCATGACAGATCTTGGAGTAGTGCCTAGTGCGCTTAACCCAATGACTCTGTTTTGTGATAATACTGGTGCCATTGCTCTGGCCAAGGAACCAAGATTTCACAAGAGGACCAGACACATAAAGCGACGTTTCAATTCCATCCGCGATTACATCAAGGAGGACGACATAAATATTTGCAAAGTACACACAGATCTGAATGTTGCAGATCCGATGACTAAACCTCTTCCAAGGGCTAAACATGAACAAC
The DNA here is from genome assembly GCA_039707655.1 of Elymus sibiricus. Lineage (NCBI taxonomy): Eukaryota > Viridiplantae > Streptophyta > Magnoliopsida > Poales > Poaceae > Elymus > Elymus sibiricus. The sequence continues at coordinate 136,987,845 of CM077670.1, forward strand.
ACCAGAACTGCATGGGTGTTCGATTCATTACAATGTAAATCACATAGTGATGTGAGCTATATTATTGACTCTAGTGCAAGTGGGAGACTGTTGGAAATATGCCCTAGAGGCAATAATAAATTGGTTATTATTATATTTCCTTGTGCATGATAATTGTTTATTATCCATGCTATAATTGTATTGATTGGAAACTCAAGTACATGTGTGGATACATAGACAACACTGTGTCCCTAGTATGCCTCTAGTTAACTAGCTCGTTGATCATAAGATGGTGAAGGTTTCCTAGCCATGGACATGAGATGTCATTTGATAATGGGATCACATCATTAGGAGAATGATGTGATGGACAAGACCCAAACTATAAACGTAGCATTTGATCGTGTCAGTTTGTTGCTATTGTTTTCTGCATGTCAAGTATCTGTTCCTATGACCATGAGATCATGCAACTCACTGACACTGGAGGAATACCTTGTGTGTATCAAACGTCGCAACGTAACTGGGTGACTATAAAGATGCTCTACAGGTATCTCCGAAGATGTCTGTTGAGTTGGCATGGATCAAGACTGGGATTTGTTACTCCGTGTGACGGAGAGGTATCTCAGGGCCCACTCGGTAATACAACATCACGATGAGCCTTGCAAGAAATGTGACTAAGGTGTTAGCCACGAGATCTTGTATTACGGAACGAGTAAAGAGACTTGCCAGTAACGAGATTGAACTAGGTATAGAGAGACCGACGATCGAATCTCGGGCAAGTAACATACCGAAGAACAAAGGGAACAACATACGGGATTAATTGAATCCTTTACATAGAGGTTCGACCGATATAGATCTTCGAAGAATATGTAGGAACCAATATGGGCATCCAGGTCCCGGTGTTGGTTATTGACCGTAGAGGTGTCTCGGTCATGTCTACATAGTTCTCGAACCCGCAGGGTCTGCACACTTAAGGTTTGGTGACGTTTCGGTAGAATTGAGTTATGTATGTTGGTGACCGAAGGTTGTTCGGAGTCCCGGATGAGATCACGGACATCACGAGGAGCTCCGGAATGGTCCGGAGGTAAAGATTGATATATAGGAAGTCCCGTTTTGGCCACCGGAAAAGTTTCGGGTATTTCCGGTAGTGTACCGGGAGTGCCGGAGGGCCATTGGGAGGGGCCACCCACGCCGGGAGGCCACATGGGCCTAAAAGGGGTTGCACCAGCTCTTAGTGGGCTGGGCAATGCAGCCCTATAAGGCCCATGCGGCTGGAATAAGTGGAAAAGGCATAAATTCCAAGAAAAGGGAAGGGGAACCAAATATGGAAGGTGTCCTATTTGGACTAGGAAGAAGTGGAGGAGTCCACCTCCTCCTCCTTGGTTCGGCCGCACCTAGGGGGGAAACCCTAGGGCGCCAGCCCCCTCCCCCTCCCTCCTATATATACTAGAGGAGAGAGAGGGCCAAACACCCTAAGCCACGGTGCAGCCCTCTCTCCCCCCGTCTATACGGTTTTCCTCAAATCTGTTTTTGTCGGTGCTTAGGCGAAGCCCTGTCGGAACAGCTCCACCACCACCCCCACTATGCCGTTGTGCTGGCGGAGAACTCATCTATCTCTTCGCTCTCTCTTGCTGGATCAAGAAGGCGGAGATCGTCATCAAGCTGTACGTGTGCTGAACGCGGAGGTGCCGTCCGTTCGGTACTTGATCGGGACGGATCGTGATTGGATCGCGGGACGCTCGGTGATTTGGATCACGAAGACGTTCAACTACATCAACCGCATTTCTTAACGCTTCCTGCTTAGCGATCTACAAGGGTATGTAGATTCACTCTCCCTCTCGTAGATGCTCATCACCATGGATAGATCTTGTGTGTGTGTAGGAAAATTTTTGTTTCCCATGCAACGTTCCCAACAGAACCATACCAGCAGGTGCGGACAGAGACGATTTCCTCTTTGGTGCTAAAGGGACAGCGCCAGCTGCCCACCCCCAAAGCATGTCCCAAGGACTACCCATTTGGTGAAAGAAGACCAAGACAACAAGGCGCGCAGGGCGGAGGTCATCACCGAGCCCACCGGCGCATCATGGATAACACTTTTGCAGACGAAGAACAACTTTAGTCAGGATAAGCCTGGGCGCCTGCCCCCTTTCAAATTGCCGTTGTGTGTGGCAACCCTTCCCGCCACTGTTTTCAGGGGAAGAGGACCAAGGCGGCTATCAAAGGGGTCAGTGCTACCACCGTAGAGAGGGGTCGACCAATTCCCTTGTCTTCAACCTTGTACGCAAGAACCTTCTTGCCCACCATAATACCAAACACAAAGCAGGAGTAGGGTTTTACACCGCGAGGTGGCCCGAACCTGGGTAGCCACTATGCCCCCTGTCGTGCCCTGTGCTCTGTGTGCTCTCGCCGTAGTCTTGCTGTGGTCACCGCGGAGTGGATAGAAACAAGCACGCCCCAGAGTTCGAACAAGGGTCCCCGGAGCCCCGATTCCGACACACTCCAATCCTTCCCCTACCCAAGACAAATCTATGAGAGAGAGATTGAGTGTTGTGGAGACTATCTTTTGAAGCACAAGAGCAAGGAGTTCATCATCAGCACACCATCTATTACCTTTTGGAGAGTGGTGTCTCCTAGATTGGTTAGGTGTCACTTGGGAGCCTCCAAGATCATGTGGAGTTGAACCAAGGAGTTTGTAATGGCAAGGAGATCGCCTACTTCGTGAAGATCTACCCCGAGTGAGGCTAGTCCTTCGTGGACGTAAGCCATGGTGGAATAGGCAAGGTTGCTTCTTCGTGGACCCATCGTGGGTGGAGCCCTCCGTGGACTCGCGCAACCGTTACCCTTCGTTGGTTGAAGTCTCCATCAACATGGACGTACGATGGCACCACCTATCGGAACCACGCCAAAAACCACCGTGTCTTCATTGCATTTGATCTTCTTTTCTCTACCCCATTACTTTCCGCACAATTGCATGTTTTACTATTTCTGCTGCTTCATCTCTAGATATGCATGTGTATGAAGTCTTGGTGATATCTTAACTAGTGCTAAAATCTGCCTAAATTCCAAGAGAACTAAAAATTGCACGCCTCCATTCAATATCTTCTCGACCCTACACATGTCATGTTCGTCAGCTTGAGGCACTACGGCCTTGCTCTTGGGACTGGGTCTTGTGCCACGACCAGCCGTAGCCTTTGTCTTCAGCTTGGGCGAATTTGAAGAATTATGCCCACTAGCTGAGGCACTAGGAGTAGCAATAGTGGCAGGATGCTAGCACAACTGGTTGGAAAGCCTGATGTGCGCTGGCAAGATGCTAGCACAACTGGTGTTGACGCCTTTGCTGCTGCCACTTAAGAACTTGTAGCAGGCGGAGGAACTAATGACTGAGCTGCAGCTGAAGAACTGGGAGCTGAAGCCTTTGCACTGGATGGCTTTGGCGCAGAAGATTTTGCCAATAAGGGCTTTGGCGCTGAAGGCTTTGGCTTGTGGGAAGCCTTCTTGGGCATTGCCTTCTTCGGTGCTCTAGCACTGGCACTGGCACCTGCTTCACTTGAAGCTTTTGTGTCATGATTGAAAGCTTCAACGACCTTTTGTGCCTGTTTTTGAAGCTTTGATTGGTACTTAGCCCATTCCTTCGGGAATTCTTCACCCCTTCGGATGCTTGTGGGATCAGCAACTTGGCCAGGTGCAAGAGGAGGCCTATTGAATGGAGGCGTCACAGCAAATTCCTTCATGTATTTGGGAGTAACATATCTGTACTCCCTCCATTCATAGGCCCATCGCCTCTTGATGTTTTGCATACGCGTCTCACGCTGCTCTTTGGTTTCTCTTCCATGCACTGCTTCATCAGGCGTGCAATAGCCTGCATAGATGTCATCAGGGATCTCAAAGGCAGTGTGTTCTTCCTTTCTCTTTCCTCCTTTCTGAGGCCTTTTACCGTCAGCCATTTTCTTCAACTGAGGTCTTTGAACTTTTGAGGACTCTGAAGATGTTTGAAGATTTTCCTCTAGCAACGCTACAAATGAATTAAGGTGATGAGAACCAAGAGATTCGTCGGCAGACATGTGTACCTGTGAATAGAGTATAGTTGCGAGGGAAATAGGGAGGGTCACATGCGTTCTCAGAAGTTTTTCAAAATAAAACCAGTTGAGGAAATTTGACCATTATCTTCTTGAAGAAATTCACTAAGTTTCTTTACTTAGGTTCCAGAGTTGTACAATTGAAGCAATTGCACAATTGAGGAATCTAACTGTAAAGCATAACTTATATGAAATAACCAAGACTGGCCAAAAGGAAGTGCTAAAGAATTGGAAATATGAAGTAAAAACATCACCTGAAGAATTATAGGAGTGGTAAAGATCAAACTGCGTAGTTAAAATAAATTTTATTTACCCCAACAGATGAACTTGATGAACTGGACGACGAGGCGAGGGAAATCATCAGCTCAGATCTTTCATGCCTTAGCTTGGTGATGAAAGACAGCTACGGCGGCGGCGAAGGTGAAGAGATCCGCGGCCGGCGCGAGTACGACATTGAAGAAGTCAAGGCAGTGAAGCTTTTCTTCTCCGGCGGCGATGAGATCCAGCGGCGGCGCTAGGGTTTGAGAGTGAGAGCGACAGGGGCGAGGGAGCGTAGTGAAATGAGTTGATGAGGTCAAGCCAATATATAGGCGCGGTAAAAAACTGAACGGTCCGAAAATTTGGGACAGATAAGCCCCTGGCGATTTGCATCTGTGAGACAAGCGTCATGCATGCGTTTGGAACATTCTTATCCATGCGTCGGACGCGCGCAATGAGGTTACTGTGGCAACCACCAAAAATTTGATTTGAAAATTGTAAAGTGAGTTCACAAATTCTTTAGCTGTCAAGGACACAGTGAAGACTTTGAACGGTGTCAATAAGAACGCACATGAAGAATTTGAGAACAGATTGGGTTGAGTTTAGCATAGAGGGGAGCGGGTCCGATCACATTCACATAGGTGAAGAAATCAACTTGAACAATTAGCAATATGTGAATGCTGTTGAGGACATGAAAAAGTCAAGTGTATATAAAGAATTAGCTCAAGCAATGAAGAACAACCTCAAATGACGAATTTGAACAATTTGATGTAATTGCACATGACGAAAAACTCAAATTGAAGAATGTCAAGAAGAGGGTGGTGGCGTTACCCATCATATAAGAATTATGATGATTTTAGACACCGTGTACAATTGTTGTAGGGTTGTGAGAATCAAATTCTTCGTTAATTTCTTCACACTTAGAGGGTAAGTCTTCATTGATTGAAGAAATACGTTACTTCGTGTGTTGTGCATCAAAGTCATCAACAATGCGTAAGCGTTAGGATGTGTGTCCTTTCCAAAGGACATTCGAAGATTCTAGGATGTTTATCTCACACCGCAACATGCAAAACCTTCTCTCATCCAAGGGCTTAGTGAAGATATCTGAAAGCTGGTCTTCAGTCTTCACGTGATTGATGACGATGTCTTCTTTCAGCACATGATCACGAAGAAAATGGTGACGAATCTGACTGTGTTTCGTCTTTGAGTGCTGCACTGGGTTGTGGGCGATCTTGATAGCACTCTCATTGTCACAGTAGAGAGGGACTTTCTTCACGTTGATGCCATAGTCCTTGACGGTCTGCTTCATCCATAGCAATTGTGAGTAGCAGGCACCAGCAGCAATGTAATCAACCTCTGCTGTGGAAAGTGATACGCAGTTCTGCTTCTTCGAGGACCAACATACAAGAGATCGTCCAAGGAAATGATAGGTGTCTGAGGTTGACTTGCGGTCCACGCGATCTCCAGCATATTCAGAAAATCAGAAAATCCAGCGAGATCAAAAAAGAGCCCTTGGGATACCATAATCCAAGCGTTGGTGTGTGAGCTAAAATCATGCTTCACAGCCTAATGGTGTGATTCCTTTGGTGCCACTTGAAATCGGGCACACATGCAAACGCTAAGCATAATATCTGACCTAGATGCACATAGGTAAAATAGCGAACCCATGATGGAGCGATATACCTTCTGATCAAAATCTTTACCATTTTCGTTAGTGCAAAGTTGACAATTTGTTGGCATTCGTATTTTGAGGCCTTTGTAGTCTTGCATGCCAAATTTCTTCAGGCAGTCTTTGAGATATTTCACCTGAGAAATGAAGATGCCATTGGGTTCTTGACGAATTTGAAGACCGAGGAAGAATTTTAGCTCTCCCATCATAGACATCTGATATTCTTCATGCATCATATATGCAAATTCGTCACTGTATCGCTTGTTAGTGCAACCAAAGATAATATCATCAACATATATTTGGCACATCAACAGTTCATCATCATAAGATTTTGTGAAAAGAGTAGGGTCAAGTGAACCGGGTTTGAAACCCTTTTTCTTCAAGAACTCCTTCAGTGTGTCATACCAAGCCCTCGGATCCTGCTTAAGGCCATAGAGAACCTTGTTGAGTCTGAAGACTTTGTCAGGATGCTTTGGGTCCTCAAAACCTGGGGGTTGAGCAACATATACTTCTTCCCCAAGCTTACCATTGAGGAATGCACTTTTCACATCCATTTTATATAAGAGGATATCATGATGGTTAGCATATGCAAGCAGTATACGAATGGTTTCAATCCTAGTAACAGGTGCAAATGTTTCATCAAAATCAATCCCTTCAACCTGTGTGTAGCCCTGAGCTACAAGACAGGCCTTATTCCTCACCACTTGGCCATTTTCGTCTTGTTTGTTGCGGTAGATCCACTTGGTGCCGATGACATTGTGCTTGCGTGGATCAGGACGCTTGACATGCTCCCACACGTTGTTGAGCTTGAATTGATGCAATTCCTCTTGCATTGCTTGAATCCATTCAGGCTCTAGAAATGCTTCATCAACTTTGGTGGACTATGAGAAAGAGACAAACGCATAGTGCCCACAAAAGTTAGCCAAATGAGAAACTCTTGAGCGAGTGAGGGTACCTGGTGCATTGATGTTGTCGAGGATTTTCTCAATATGCACTTCATTCGCCACTCGTGGATGTGCAGGACGAGGGCCTTGTTGTTGTTGTTGTTGAGCATTATCCTCAGCATCATTTTCTTCAGGATCAGGAGTTTCTTCACGACGAGGAATGATCACTTCATCAACAGCTATTTCTTCACTCGGCACAATTTCACCAGTGCCCATTAACTTGATGGATTCATCGGGAGGCATTTCATCTAGCACAGGAGGCAGGTGCTCTCTTTGCGAGCCGTTAATTTCATCGAACCGCACATCTACAGTTTCAACAACCTTGTTGTGGTAGGTGTTGAAGACTCTGTAGGTGTGCGAGTCATTTCTGTAACCAAGCATAAAACCCTCATGTGCTTTCGGTGCAAATTTGGAACTGTGATGAGGATCTCTAATCCAGCATTTAGCACCGAACACTTTGAAATAACTCACATTGGGTTTCTTGTTAGTGAGGAACTCATAAGAGGTCTTCTTAAGGAATTTGTGAAGATATACCCGGTTGATGATGTGACATGCAGTGTCAATTGCCTCAGGCCACCAACAACGAGTCTTGTATTCATCAAGCATAGTGCGAGCCATCTCGATGAGTTTTTGGTTCTTGCGCTCCACGACTCCATTCCGCTGAGGCGTATAGGGAGCAGAGAGCTCATGAGTGATACCAAGTTCGTCAAGATAGTCACCAAGACCCGTGTTCTTGAACTCAGTGCCATTGTCGCTCCTGATGTGCTTGATCTTGATGCCATAATTTGTCATGGCCCAGTTTGAGAATCGTTTGAAGACATCCTGCACTTCAGTCTTATAGATGATAATGTGCACCCAGGTGTAATGAGAGTAATCGTCAACAATGACGAAGCCATAGAGTGATGTCGCATTGGTTAGTGTGGCATAATGAGTAGGACCAAACAGATCCATATGAAGCAATTCAAAAGGATGGGTAGTGGTCATGATTGTCTTCAAGGGGTGCTTGGATCTCGTCATCTTCCCAGACCGACAAGCGCCAAAAAGATGATCCTTGGCGAATTTGACACCCTCGACGCCAATGATATGCTTCTTCTTGATGAGAGTGCTCAAATTCCTCATGCCAGCATGTCCAAGTCGTTGACATCATAGCCAGCATTCTGAAGCTTTTGCCAATAGACATGTGGCAGGTTGAGGAACTTTAGAGAAGTCTACAATATACAAGTCACCTCTCCTAAAGCCTTCAAAGACTTTGGATTTGTCAGAGTCCAACAGCACAATGCTTCTATATTTTCCAAAGATGACAATCATATCAAGATCACAAAGCATTGAGACGGACATGTGGTTGTATCTAAGGGATTTGACAAGCATCACTTTTTCCATGTGCAGATCCTTTGAGATAGCAACCTTACCTAGACCCAATACCTTGCTCTTTCCTTTGTCGGCGTATGTGATATGCTTCAGATGAGATGGAGTCAGGGGAGCATCTGTGAGTAAATTCCTATCACCAGTCTTGTGATTAGTGTAGCCACTGTCCAGGACCCATTTAGTGGCTTTGGGTGTGTCATCCTGCAGAAGCATTAGTCTGACTTACAAATTCATATACTTCAGATGTGAAGAATATGAAATTCAATTTTGTCAAAGAATTTCATCAAGAGAATAAAATATTTATGACACATATGGGACGTGAGAAATGAGGAACTCATTTCATCATGATTAACTTGCGTCCCAACGAGCATTTGTCAGGACTTCAGCACATTCATCAGACGTTTATATTCGTCTGAAGACCTGACCCTGCAGAAGAGAGTAGTTCTTCTTCTTAACCACCCACATTTGAATGGGTGGCTGAGAAGCAACGAAGCGCATTGATAGAGAATTTAGGCATTGAAGAATATGCATTCCTCTTCACAGGGGGGTTAGAGTATTCAAATGAATATGCTGAGAAATTTTTCGAGGTTTTGTGAACATGATGGTACGAAGAATGATGCACATATTCATCAGACCCATTGTTGTTTCCCTGCGAAACAGAGGCATTAGCACGACCATAAGTAGGTCTGCGTCCATTTGACGACTTTGGTCCATGTGAATGTCCATATGACTCGTGTGAGACATGGCTACTACCTCAAGCCGGAATGCTATGTGTGCTTAGGTATGAGGAAAACAGCCTCGGGAATGCTCGGAGTGAAGGCCAAGTCCTCAAGTACATGGACGAAGAAGAGCACCAAGGAAGACCGCTGAAAAGTATCAGCGGCTGGACATCCGGCCCATGGCTCGAACATCTGACCCCTGATGAGTGTAGCCGCAGCAGCAGCCCTACAGCCGAGGGACTCCAGGGCCCGGACATCCGGCTGGCGGCCCGGACATCCGGTCCCCCTCCCGGATTTCCGGCCAGAGGGGATAGAACCTGGATGAGCTCCAGGCCGGACATCCGGCCCGACGGGAACGGCCGGACATCTGGCCCGATGCCCGGACATCCGGCCCCTACCAGCGCGTGAGAGGCCAACAGGCCGTGTAACCCCCTTCCTCACCTCCACTTCGCCCTAGGCTTTAAATAGACCCCCTCCTCTTTTCTAGGGTTAGCAAAGTATATTGAGACATTTGAGTTGAGCTTCGCTCCTTGTATCTCCTCTTTGGGAATCAAGACCTCTCTAGGGACAAGGATCCCCATCATAGGATCATCAAGACCTCCTAAGGGAGAAGGATCTCATCTAGATCATCAAGACCTCACCTCCTTTGGAGTGAGAAGAACTTTACCTTTGTGATTGTTTCCATGGATTGATCTTGTATACTTGTGGATCTCATGTATGCTATTCTAGTGGATGTGTGATTTGGGTTCGTCTGAGTGATTTCCCTTTGTTGTTCTTGTTTGTTCTTCCCTTTTCCCCCTCCAAGTGTGAAAAGATCACCCCATTAGGGTTCCACCCTACATCAGTTCTTGTACCTATTACTCTTGAGAGCTGCACACTCTCTAGACGGATAGGTGTCGGCTCAAGTGATTGAAGAGTCGTTGTCTTCACCAAGAAAGATCTTCAGCAACCAAGAGTCATTGTGGTTTGCGAGGAAGTCTGTCGAAGGTTTGGAGATCGCCGATAAGCATCTACCACGAGTGAAATCAACTGGGGTCTGATCAGCCTCGAGTTGATGGAGAATAGGATGGAGAGACGTTTGCTCCTGTGTTCAATCACAAGTCCCTCCAACCAGACGTAGTCCTTTGGCAGAAGGGCGAATTGGTCTATGAAATCCTTCTGTCGCCATCGAGCACCACTGCTTCACTCTACTTATCTGCACTACTTTCTGCAGTTTTTGCTTGTGCTCTTTGCTGATAGATCTCCTAGATCATTTATCTTTCGAGCCTGTTCATCTTATCAGTTTATCGCTCGTTTAGATATCCCTCGGTACTTCTTCACATTTCTATCAATGGCATATATCTCATTGCATTTATCTTGCTCGCCCTTATGCTACTGCAACTTGTGATGTATTGCATTACCATCGTGATAGTTAAGCCTGTTCTGTGCTATGCAAAGATTATCATTGCTTCATATCATCATAGATTTGTTCCTCGGTAACTTATTTGATTAGTTAGGTTTCTATCTTATTTTTTCCGCTGCTGTGTTTGGGTTCGATTCAAAACATTCGAAAGAATTTTTGAATCTCCCATTCACCCCCCCGCTGGTCGATATACTCTCGGTCCTAACAATTGGTATCAGAGCGGGTTCTCCCCGTCTTTGTTTATTAAAGGTCTAACAACCTTGGAGTTTTGAGTATGTCGTATGCAGGTAGATCCTCGCACTCTGAAAGGTTTCCTATCTTTGATGGAAATAATTACTTGTACTGGCAAGGAAGAATGAGAATCAGGCTTCAAGCTATCAGTGTTGAACTGTGGGAAATTGTGGAGAAGGGATACACAATTCCACACCCAGAGACACCCACGCCAGAAGATGAAGCAAACATTTGTCTAAATGCACAAGCGAAAGATATCATCTGTGACAGCATCTCCAGAGATATTTTCATTCGGTTAAGACACCTTGATACAGCCAAGCAAATCGGGGATGCCCTTGAAAATGTTCATGAGATCCAGATGGCAAGAACTGACGCTCACACTGCTATGCTTCGTGCAATGTTTACTCCTTTTTGAAGTCATCAAAAGGAAAGCATCATGGAACTCACTGATCGATTGACCAACATTGTCGAGAGACTGCATCAATGGGGAGCAAAAGATATTACCGAAAAAGATGTAGTCAATAAACTGCTCGGTTCTCTTGATGCAACGTTTGATGCGGTCATAGAAGAAATCAAGCAAATACCTGATTTCGAAGAACTTCACTATGCTGAAATCATGAAGCTGTTGGCCATTTATGAAGAAAAGATGGAACTTGAGAATGGACAACCAGAATCTTCCTCAGAGAGTGAAGGAGAAATTCTCTCAAATTATGGCAGTTCTCAAGAAGAAGAAGATGTCGAAAATCAACACTCGATAACAAGAGAACTCAAAATGCTCACTGAATGTCTCAACAATCTCAGAAGGCAGAATCTGCAACTCATAAATGATGACGAAGGTGAATCATCTGCTGTTTCGAGGAGATTACCTTCGAAAGAAATGAAGCGCTTCAAGTGCAAACAATTCGGTCATTTCATTGCGGATTGTCCTAGTTGGGACTCGAACACTAGACCAAGCAGAAGACGGTGTGCTCTTCACTGTACTGGATTCACACGCCAAGACCGTCATACTAAGCTCACGAAGAAGAAAGAGACATCTACATCTTCCTCGAAGAGACCAGTCACCAATGCAAAGGCAAAAGGCATTATCGAATCCAACATGAAGAGAATGTCACAACTGGCAAATACATGTGCTGGAATGACTTTGAATTCTGAAGATGAATCTTCCAAAGATGGAACATCTCAATCAGAATCAGATACTGAAAGGTTCTATAGAGGACTGGGTGGAGAAAATGCTTTCATTGCATATGAATCATCTGAACACTTGTCGTGCGTTCGACCATCTATGCGGCCATCTAGCCCCTTTGCGGTTCGACTAGGGGAATGCGCAAGCACAAAGAGCAGAATCAATAGCAAACGCAAAGGATTTTACCCAGGCTTGGGCCACCGTGAGGTGTAAAACCCTACTCCTGCTTTGTGTATTGGATGTGTTTGAGCTCAAGTACAAGGAGCGCTTCTTGCTGGCAAGGTGCAGGAACTGCAGCTATGCATGCAGAATGAGCAATGTCTCAACACTTGTAAAGGTTGCCCTGGCCCTCCTTTTATAGCTCAAGGGGTAACCACAGTTGCAAAACAGTCATTACAAGTTGATTAGATAGCAAACAGTGATATCATACCTAACTCTGCCGGATTAGGATAAAAGCATTTATTGCGCCGTTGGGTGTCATGTGGAGGAGGAGCCCTGGCAAGGTTTCTGTACCGCTCACCCAGCTATCTCTTATTATCATGACACGCCTGCTGGACGGGTGTCATTAAAGCTAATTCTTCTTCCAGCAGGCTGATATGTGCCCCGCAAACCTCACCAAACTACCTGTGCGGTCGACACCTCACCGATTAGCAACTAGCTGCTCGGTGTGGTGGAGCGCAGACGAGCTAGCGAGGGCTTGCCGGCACAGAACTTGCTGGGCCTTCATCTTGCCGGCTTGAGCCTTGCCAGGAAATATCATCTTCATATCGAGCACAAGTCAGGTGCTTCTTGATATCTTGTCTTGACCTCCTCCCTAGTGCCTTTGCAACTAGGCCTTGAATCTTGATCCTGGTAATCTCCGGCAAGCCTTGGCCATCAGGAAGGCTACCACTGTCTGTGCATAAGTCAGGGTATAAAACACCCATGTTCTATACACCGACAGGAGCCCTCGGGCCTGGGCCACATGCGCGTCTGAAGTGTCGTTGGGCTAGGCCCAAACAATGCACAGACACGTGGTGGGAAATTACTACCGTAATTTTTGCAATGATGATTCTCTTCCAAGCACGCCCATGCCATGCATTTAATGCGGGTCGTGGGAGTGGTGGACTATAGCGATGATTCCGCGATAGTGCGCCTCCAAAGGCGCTATCAAGCAAAACAGTAAAGAGCCAGCCCCCTCGCGACTTCCCCGTAAAAAGGCAACCGCGAGAGGGCGCAGCTTATTCACCCCTGCTCCTTCCTGCTTCATCTTCTTCCTCTAGCCAGAGCAGCTTCCACCACCGCCGCCGCCGATTCACACCTCACCTCGACTTCCTCTTCTCTTCTCGAGCCCTCATGGCGCCCAAGAAGGCCGACTCGGAGGGGAAGAAGCCCGCCAAACCCGCCGACTCCAAGGCGGAGAAGAAGAAGAAAGATCTGGAGGAATTGGAACAGTGGCAAAGGGAAAACGCGGTTTTCCAGCCGCCGACTTTGGACAACAATACTCTGATCGAGAGGTACGCCTATATGTGGGGAAGAGACACCAAAGATCACAAGGCTCCAGTAGTACTCCCCGCAGGTGGCAAGACCCCATCAGATTCATATCCGTTCTTTTGTACATATTTCTATTGCGGGCTGGTTCCTCCATTCTCGGATTTCTTTAGTGTAATGATGCACAGTTTTGGGTTTTGACTGCTGGATTTTACTCCGAACACCATGACGTGCATGTCAGTCTTCGCCCATCTATGTGAGAATTTCGTTGGAGTTGCACACAATGTTGATTTGTTCCGCCACTTCTTCATCCCCCGCATCGAGGGCGACGCGCTTTCCGGCAGCATGACATGGATCCCTCGGGCTAAAACCAAGGGCCAGTATCTTACCGGGCTGCTGCATTTGAAATGGGAAGAATGGTGGGCGGAGTGGTGCTGGATTGAGGAGAAGGATTTCTCCCATTTCTGTTTGCCGCGCACGGAGAAGATTGACCGCGGCAAGAATTGGAGTGACCTTGGCGCCACCGATAAGAAGCTTCGCCCAGCACTCAACCGGATCACTCGCCTTCAGCTTGCCGGGTTGACGATTGAGATGGTAGGAGCTGATATTCTCCCGGATCGCGCCGCTGCAGAGAAGGCAAAGATTCACTTGAGAGTACCAGAACGTCGGCGACAACATGCGGCTGTACCCAGGACTCGGCAACAACTTGACGGTCCTGCAGCACATCAGCTTGTGCCACCAGCTGTTCCGGATCTCCGGCAAGTTCCACCTGTTGGCCAATGTCGTGCCATTGCATATCAACTCCGCCAAGGATTCCATCATAGCTGCAATGCCGGTGTGCAATGCCCAAGGAGTTGAGGCTACTTGGGAGCCACCCTCACTCGAGGATGAGATGACCTGGGCTTCAAATTTGACAGAGAGGGCCACTCATGAAGAGAAGGACCTCATCCAAGCTACCAGGGCCGAAGAACTAGCGTTTATCACTTATAGGGCCAAAGAGGCTTTGAAGACCGGCAACGCTAGTGGCTCCCGGGCTGCGGCAACTGAAGAGGAAGAGACCTCTGACGAAGAGGTTGCTGAAGAGCACCAGGAGGAGCCTGCCGGGGAAGATGTTGCCGGTGAAGCCGAGGAAGGGGAGGATCCTCGAGGCCCGAAGAAGAAAGCGCGCATTCTTGGGAAGGTGTCTAGCCCGGAGGCAGTGCGGCCCTCTTTGTCAGGGACTGGCCCTTCTGTAAAGAAGATGACCACCAGAACTGGCCAGCAGCAAGAAGTGCACCGGCAATCGACTCGGTGCCCTCGAGCTCGACGTCCACAAATTCAGCAAGGAGTCGCCGGTGAAGTGGAGTCTTCTCAACAGGCATCTTCGCCTCCGCCAGTAATCAAAAGGGCCAGGGAGTCGCCCCCGCCTGTGAGATACGACCTCTCCATTCTTAGCGAGTCCTAAGATGAAGAGTAAGCATAATTACTTTATCTTCATCAAATCTTGATCTTTGCTTTGATTGTCGTTTAACTTGACTTCCTTTGTCTTCGTAGGGATACAGAACCACTCATGCACAGGGTGAAACGAGCGAGAGGTGCAACAGAGCACGAACCCATGGCAAGCGCTGGGCAGGGGGTTACATCTGCTGATACCATCGTTGTCAGCCCCTAGCCCAGCCCCCTACGTGAAGTCGTGGTGCAGTTCCCACTTGCAGGCACCGGCACTGGAGTTCCTCCTCTTGAGCACGACAAGGAGATAGGAGGAGGCCGCCAAGAGGAAGAGCGCCAAGAGTCAGATCCTGCTTTGGCTCCTCCGTCAACCATCATCCCGGAGGGCGCTTCTCCGACAAGGGCCTCCACTGATGAGCCCGCACGCACCGAAATTGTCCCGGCAAGCGAAACTGCCGGAGACCGTGCGGCGGCAATCGAAATTGCCGGGGAAGGCGAAACCCTTCCTCAACGAACATCAATGGGTAATCCACTTATCTTTATGCATCTGTTCGAAATTTTTTGTTTTCTTGAACTTGGCTTGTAATCTGAACCACTTTTTGCTCTTGTTTCCGTTCCATCTTGTAGATCCAACCTCTCCCTAAGAAGGAGAAATCCTTGCAGATGTGCCCGAAATTGCCAAGAGCGCTGCTAATGAAGCCGCCAAGATCTCTGTTGAAGAGGCCGACAAATCTGCTGCTAAGAAAGCAGGGGATGTTACCGGAGAGCAGAGGAGGTCTCCCGACAACACATCCATTCCTCCTCAAGCAAGCACAGAAATGGTGGTGGTTGCCACTGATAAGCCAGACCTTGCCGCTCAACCAACCGCGCCAACCACTCAAGCCTTGACGGACGTCCTGACGCTCACTGCTCCTCAGCAATAATCTGAAGCCCCCAGTTCGTCAAGCACTGGAGAGCTGAACTTCGACGAGGAGATTGCTCGCATCCTTGCCTCCATCCCCAAAAGTACCCTCGAATCCGACAACGCTACCGATAGCACAGCAGATCTCGCCTTCCTAGAAACCATGGCTGCTGGCCTAAGGGATGTGCAAGAACGCTATGGTAAGCGATGGGACAAGCTTCAAGAAGAACACATGGCTCTGGAGGTGATCGAGGAGAAACTAAAGAAGAAGGTGGAAGATTTCCGCACTTGGTATAACAGCCAATCTCACAATCTGAGAAGGCAAGAGGAGAAGCTTGCCGCCGCCTAGGAGAAGGCGACTGCTTTGGACGGCAAGCTGGCAGAGCGCGAAGAGTAGCTCGATGCCCGTGAAAGGAATCTTGCTGTGCAAGAAGAAGCCCTTGCCGCCAAACTTCAAAGCAAGGATGAAGAAATCGAAAAGCTCCTTGATCAGAGGACCCAAGAGCTGGAGAAGAATCACAAGGAATCTATTGAAATCCAAGCTCAAGAGAGTGCCACCAAGCTCAAGGAAGCTACAGATAATGCTGCTGTTGCCACCACTGCTAAGGCAGAATTGGAGACCCAGGTGAATAAGCTGAAGGAGGATCTTGCTACCAACAGTAAAGAGATCGAGATCCTCAAAGGTGAAGCGCAGAAGGCAGCTCATACCCTAGGGGAGCTGCAAACGTAGCTTGCATCTAAGAATCAATATCTCAATATGATCGGCAAGGCAATGGAGGACCTGAAATCCAAGCTTATCACCCTGGAGAAAGATCTTGATGCCGCCAAGGAAAGGAAGGTAATCTTGATGGAGAAACTTGACGCAGAAGAGACCTCCCGGGAAGACGCCGAGAACAAATTTTCTGAGCTGCAAGAAGTGCTCTCCCTCTGGACGAATAGGCTTGTCAACATCGCCGAGCGCATAACTTCCTAGCTTGCCGTCATGGACATGAGGAGCTAGAGCTTTACTATCAACGACAAAGAGACCGCCAGTGCCAGACTAACCAAGTTCTTCGAGGGCCTCATCGATGCCTTGAAAACTTATCATGAGGACAGGTCTGCTTCGTTTGCTGATGAATCCCGCAAATTCGGCCATGGCGTCCTCTACAAGGTGCTCGTCAAGATCACCTATCGGAATCCAGACGTCGACCTCTCCGGGATCTTCAGGCGCCTTCCGAAGAACACTGATATCATGGCCATCGACAAGATCGTCGCTCCATTGGCCGACAAGGTTCTTCTTGTTCCTCGGCATGAAGGCGACCTCCAGAACTGACCTTGCCATTGCATTTATCTCTAGTGTTATCATGTAAAAGATACATTTAATCTTAGGTTAGATCTGCACTGTGCTCAAGATGTAATGCAACTTAAGCTGTTCTGAAATGAATGTATGCTATTTTCCTTGTCTTATTTTGCCTTTGCATGAATTATACACCCTACGCTTGCCAGATGCTTGCCGGTGCGCACACTCTTGCCGCGAGCGCTTGAGGACAGGTCCTTAGCAGCCTGCCGGAAGTGTCGCTGCTGGTAAGTTTTACCCTTGACGGTTCCAACGCAGCTGCTCAAGTTATTGAGTGGACTCGAAACAAAATGAGAGCGCGATCGGTCATGGCAAGGTTCCTTAGCATGCAGGTTTCTCATACAAAGACATAAATTGTTCAAGGAAGATTGCAAATATGACAAATAAATTATTTCAAAGCTTTTCAACTTAGCTTCTTTTCCTTTGCCGTGCTTCTTGCTACAAAACGATCACTTGAACGTCATTTGGTGGTATCCAACAACAGATCATCCCCCCCCCCCTCCCGAGAAACTTGCATGTGAGGGAACCTTCTATCCTTTTGAGAAAAAGAAAGAAGAGAAAGAAGTGGGTGGATGCCTTGACGGCTCATTAATCATTTCATACAAGGCAAAGTATAACATAACATCACATGTAAACATACATAAGCGAAAATGTATTTAACAAAGAGTTGTGGAACAGTTAGCTTTATTTATTTATGCACAGGATCTGCGCCTGGCTTTGTACATAGGGTTACACATCTCCCGACAAGGCTTGTACAAAATGGGTTACCGGGGGTCCCGGCAACTGCGCCTTATGGATGGAACTTTCGAAGATGCTCAATATTCCATGAGTTTTGCACTGGGATGCCATCTTCGGTCTCCAGACAGACTGCGCCAGGTCTGGTGACTCGCACTAACCGATAAGGGCCTTCCCACTTTGGCGTCAACTTGTTGGATCCCTTGGCGGATTGAATGCGCCGAAGAGCAAGGTCGCCATCCTCAAGACTTCGAGCATGCACTCTGCGGCTATGATAGCGGCGTAAAGCTTGCTGGTAGCATGCAGCTCACACAGCAGCTCGAAGACGATCTTCCACAAGGAGCGTGGCATCATCTTGTCGCAGCTGCTCTTGCTGTGCTTTGTCGTAAGCAAGCACTCGAGGTGACCCGTATGTGAGTTCCGTGGGGAGCACCGGCTCTGCACCATAGACTAGGGAGAAGGGTGTTTGGCTGGTAGCTCGATTTGGTGTCGTCCTGAGTGACCAAAGAATGGCCGTCAACTCATCAATCCAGCGCCTTCCACACTTGTGCAGCTTGTCGAAAGTTCTTGTCTTGAGGCCTCGCAGCACTTCAGCATTTGCTCTTTCCGCTTGGCCATTGCTTCTTGGGTGAGCAACAAATGAAAAACATATTTTGCCGCCAAGGTCTTGGATGTACTGCATGAAGGTGCGGCTCGTGAATTGTGTGCCGTTGTCAGTGATGACCCTGTTGGGAACACCAAAACGGCAAACTAATCCCTTGAAGTACTTGACAGCTGACTGTGCTGTCACCTGCCTCACTGGCTCCACTTCAGGCCACTTTGTGAACTTGTCGATTGCAACGTACAAGAACTCAAAGCCTCTGGTAGCACGGGGAAAAGGGCCCAAAATATCAAGCCCCCAGACCGAGAAAGGCCAGGAGAGAGGGATCGTCTGAAGGGCTTGGGCTGGTTGATGTATCTTTGTTGAATGAAACTGGCATGCTTCACACTTGGTGACTAGCTCAGTTGCATCTTGGAGAGCAGTGGGCCAATAGAAGCCTTGCCGGAAAGCTTTGCCGACAAGTGCTCTTGATCCTATGTGAGAACCACATATGCCTCCATGTATCTCTGCCAATAGCTTTAGTCCATCTTCCCGGCAAATGCATTTCAATTTCACCCCATTCGGTCTCTTTCTGTGCAGAATGTTATCCACAAACTGATACATACTTGACTGATGGGCTACTTTCTCAGCTTCTTCTTGGTCATCGGGAAGTTCTCCTGTTTGAAGGAAATGAACTATTTGTTGTGCCCAAGTTGGAGCCTGCGGCTCGACGACAAGGACTAAAGGCATCTCTTCGTGTGTAAGAGCGCTTGCCTCCATGGCAAGAACTTGATGTTTTGCTAGAGGCCGCTGCTCACTAACAACCGCGGTGTTGTTCCTGGCAACATTCTTGCCGACGGCTTCTAGGAGCTCTTCCGGAAAATACTTGCTGGTGTTCAACTTTCTTCTTTTGCTTGCCTATATTGATGGAGTGACTGATGGTTGATTCAAATGGAGCACAGAAATTCCTGGTTCCACAAGGAGCTTTTGAGCGGCACACTTTGACAGGTGATCAGCAATGCTATTTTCCACATGAGGAACATGCTCTGTTTGCAATCCGTCAAAGTGCTCTCCCAATTTCCTCACTTCTTCCACATATGCTTCCATCAACGGGCTCTGATAATCTTTGTTGACTTGTTTGACAATGAGCTGCGAGTCCCCACGGATGATCAACTTCCTAATTCCAAGGTCCACTGTGATCCTGAGACCGGTAAGGAGTCCTTCATACTCAGTAGTGTTGTTCGTAGCTTTCTCCCTGGGAAAGTGCGTTTGAATTACGTACTTGAGATGCTCTCCGGTGGGTGCGACAAGCAGCACTCCGGCACCAGCGCCTTGTAGCGAAAAGGCACCGTCAAAGTACATAATCCATTCTTTAGCTGACTCTTTGCCGAGGAGAGCTGATTCTTGAATCTCTTCGTCTTGCGTTGGCATCCATTCTGCAATGAACTCCGCCAAGGCTCTGCTCTGAATAGTTGAGTGCTTTCAAACTTGAGCGCAAAGCTCGATAGCTCCAACGCCCACTCCACTATCCTACTGATTGCATCTGGATTTCTCAAAATGCGCTGCAACGGAAAACGAGTGACGACGGTAATCTCATTTGCTTGGAAGTAATGGCGCAGCTTTCTCGAGGCCATGAGGAGGCCGAAGAGCAATTTTTGCAAACCAGAGTACCTTGACCTAGCCCCCTGTAAAAGGGAGCTTACAATATAAACTAGGCGCTGCACCAATTTCTTCTTGGGCACTATCTATTGATTTACTTTATTTGTTTGCCCTACTTTTGATTTATTGGCACCAAACTCTGCAGGAGAAGATTCCGGCTTGTCGCTTGACGGGCTTGCTGCTACTGCTTCTTCGTCATCAACTTCCCTCTGTGCCACTAATGCAGCACTGACCACTTGATTCATTGCCGCCAAGTACAGTAGCAATGGTTCTTGTGGCTTAGGTGCAACTAGTGTTGGCGCAGAGGAGAGGTACTTTTTCAAATCTTGCAGCGCGGCCTCCGCTTCCGGAGTCCATTTCATTGGACCTGCCTTTTTCAAAATCTTGAAAAATGGCAGGGCGCGCTCAGCAGATTTGGAAATGAACATACTCAACGCAGCGACACAACTGGCAAGACGCCGCACATCCTTGACGTGCTTTGGTGCTTCAATTTGCTCGATGGCTTTGATCTTGTTGGGATTAGCTTCGATTCCATGTTGAGATACAAAGAACCTGAGAAGATTGCCGGATGGAACGCCAAACACACACTTCTCGGGGTTTGTCGGAGCCGGGACTCCGGGGATTTAGAGGTTCGAACACTGGGGGCGAGCTAGTTCTTTCCGACCAAAGGTGACCACGGCGAGGCTACGGCGAGAGCGCTATGCGGGAGCACGACAGGGGACACGACGGTTACCCAGGTTCGGGCCACCTTGCGGTGTAAAACCCTACTCCTGCTTGTGTTGGGATTGCTGTGTGCAAGAAGGTGTCTCGCGTACAAGGTAGGAAGCAGAGGAATCCCCATCTACAATGGCAGCTCTACCCCTTTTATAGCTGCCTTGGTCCTCTTCGCCCAAAAACTTAGGCGGGAAGGTTTGCCACACTTGGCGGGTTTTGAAAGGGGACAGGCGCTCAGTCTATCCTGACTAAAGGCGGTCTTCGCCTGCAAAAGCATGATCTATGACGCGCCGGTGGGCTCGGTGATGACCTCCGCCCTGCGCGCCTTGCTGTCTTGGTCTTCTATCACCAAACAGGTAGTCCTTGGGACTCGCTTTGGAGATGGGCAGCTAGGGTTGCCCCCTTATCACCAAAGAGGAAATCCCCTCTGTCCACGCCTACTGGCGCAGCCTCTGCCGCTTTTCATCGCTATGCGCATCACCCACGTGATGGGGACAGGACCGCGCGGCCGACGTCAGGCAAGATGGCCTCGGGCGCCCGCCTCGGAGGGCGCCTCAGGAGGCAGCCTCGCGAGGCCTCGACCGCCTCTGTGGCTAAGTGCTGGTGGCTCGTGCCTTGAGGTGGGGTCCTCAGGAGGCCGGCGCCTCGGGAGATGTCTTCGCTTCGCGGCGCCCTTAGATGGGCCGCGTCTTGGGCCTTCGCCAGGCGTCGTTTCCTGGGCTGCAGGCAGACGGGCTAAGGTACCCTGGTTCCCAATGGCCCGATAGTAGCCCCCAGGCCCATGGCGCGCACGTTCCCGCCCGTTGGGAGCGAAACGGTGCGGGCCCTGAAAGACTGCGGGGCCCAGGCTCGACGCGTGGCGCACGACGGGACGTGGGACGCCCCCACTACACCTCGGTAACCGCTTGCGCCTGCCATAAAGCTGCCTGCGTGGGGCGCAGACCATCATTGTTGCCCTTCTGCTACTACCTCAATTCCCGACGTCGAAGAAGGCGGAGCGACAGGGAGAGCGCCCCCATCGAGTATAAAGGGGGACGAGAGGCAAGGATCCCTTTCCGTTCTCCTTCCTCCATTCCTTCCCTTCTTCTCCTTCTCGTCCTTCCGGAACCACCATCATGATGGCAAGGGGCAGAGGGCGAGCTCGTGCATCTGCCGCCACCACGAGGGTTCTGCCCCGAGGCCGTGGACGCCCCTCGGCGGCCACCGAAGCTGGCCCGAGCGCTCGTGGAAGGGCTGGCACCCGTGGCTGCGGAGGGCGCGGCGCCCGTGGCCGAGGCGGGCACGGTGGGGCGGCCGCCCGTCCTCCCCAGGCGAGATTTGACACGGCAGAGGTGTCGTACAAGTTCATCATGGGGATGCATCGCCGGCCTTGCAGCTGACTCCGGCTCCCCGATTCCTTCACGAAAGCGATGGAGGGCAAGGAGCCCTTGGGGCTGTGGGTGCAAGCGGACGGCTGCTGCAACGGGCCCTCCTGTGTGGCTACGGAGTTCACCCCCGCCGGCTTCATGTTCCTGAAGCAGGGGTGGAAGTCCTTTGCCCTCGCTCGCGGCCTGAAGCGGGGGCATCTCCTCCAATTCAAGTATGATGGAGCCTCCACCCTCTTCGTGAAGTTCTTTGGAGCCTCCGGTGCCCGCCTGAAGTGTTGCATGGAGAGCGAGGACGACAGTGGCTCCGACTCTTCCGACGGAAGCGACAGCAGCAGCAGCGGAGACTCCAGCAGCGGGGGAGAGAGCGGTGAAGGCTCCCCGCGCATCAAGAGCAAAGACGAAGACTCTGACTAGGCGTAGGCGGTGCCCAAGTCGGATCTTGAGGGCGCGCCGTGCTCTCCCTTGGCCCTTTTCTCTTTTGTTCCTGTAATAGGCCGATGCAGCCCCCGATGGCGTGAAAAACAATGTCTTTGTCTTTTGTTTTAAGTACTTTATGATTTGCCGTAATGCATGTTTCCTCATGAGGCTCTCTCGTGAGGCCTATTTCTGTATCCTTGTTTGCCTTCGTGCTCTACGTCGTCAGGACCCAGCCCCCGAGCAGGCTACAGCCGTCGTTGGTATGTCAGGTCGCGTTGCCAAGACAAGGCCAGGAGGTGTAGGGCACCGAGAGGCGGTAAGGACTCCTGAAGTGCGATGCTCAGGAAGTCCCCCCTTGACGTGCAAGCGGCTTGCGCGGAGGAGAGAACATCGGCACTCAACAAGGTCGCGGGGAGAGGAAACTTGAGAGGCGCCGCGAGTGGCTCGTGAGGTATTTTTGTAATTAGCTCTTGCGAGTGTCGATTGCCTTGTCGTGGCCGCCGGGCGCGCCACACGAGGCTCCTGCTCATGAGGCCTCCCGCTAGCACTTGGCGGAGATGGTCACCGTACGTTGGCTCGTGAGCCAGCACTCGCGAGGCTCCCTGGGGGTTTACGAAGGTGTCTTGTCATGAGTCGCCTCATGAGGCAGCGCTTGCGAGGCCTCTGAGTGCCTTGTTCCTGTGATAACTTCACATCAATTTCATAAAATGGGGGGAGCGGTGCGCGCTTGCTAGCTTGCTCGTGGGTATCACACGAGGAGACAAGACACCAAGGACCTTGGTGAGGTGGCGTGCACGGGAGCAGGCCCGCGAGCCAGAGCTCGATCACTTGGGTTTTTGCAACGCTACTGGGACTGACCCGAGCACAGGCACCGTGTCCAGCCCCCGCTCGGGAGATGCACAGGAGGAAGGTCGCGAGCGTGTACAGCTCCTGAGGCAAGCAACTTAGCAACACATAAGATATCTTAGGAAATAGAGCTTTACTGAAACATAGTAATAAGTTCATTACACAACCAAAAAGAGATGCGGCTGCCATGTTCAACACGGATCAGCATGAGGTTGGTGCAGCCCGTGGGGTGCCCTCAGGTGATTGTTCCGCCAGCGCGGAGCATGGGGCTTCCACTAGGCGTGGGCATGATCACGGTTCGATCGTTCCGCCAGCGCGGAGCATGGGGTTTCCACTGAGACATGGGCAGGAGCTCTCACGGGCCCATCAAGCGAACGCAATGAGAGGCTCCGGGGTGTGTACAGCCCCACTTCATTCCTACACGTGAGGGTCACAGGTAGAATTTGTGGAGGTGTTGGGTGTTCCAGGTGTTAGGCATAGGAACTCCATCCTCCGTCTCCAGCCGGGCGGCACCGGGCCTGGAGACATGAGCAACCCTGAAAGGGCCTTCCCACATGGTTGAGAGCTTGTGGAGTCCCTCTCTAGAGAGGATCCTTCTCAGGACGAGATCGCCGACTTCGAGGGTGCGTGGGCGTATGTTGCGGCTATGATAGCGATGCAAGACCTGCTGGTATCTTGCGGCACGCAGGATGGCCTGACGACGTGCTTCTTTAAGGAGCAGCGGGTCGGCCTCTTGCGAGGCATCCTGACAAGCCTCGTCGAAGGCAAGGACTTGTGGAGAGTCGTGCCGGAGCTCAGACGGGAGGACTGCTTCGGCTCCGTAGACGAGGAAGAAGGGAGTCTCGCCTGTGGGCTTGGTTGCCGTTGTGCGGATAGACCACAGCACATACTGTAGCTCGTCAAGTCTGCCCTTGCCGCAGGCTTTGAGCTTCTTCTTGAAGCTTCTCGTCTTGAGGCCCTTGAGGACCTCGGCATTGGCACACTCGGCCTGGCCGTTGCTTCGAGGGTGCGCCACAGAGGTGTAGCAGATCTGCGTGCCGAGGCCGGCGCAGTATGACTTGAAAAGGCCGCTTGTGAACTAGGAGCCGTTGTCAGTGATGATGCGGTTGGGGACGCCGAAGCAGCTCATGAGGCCCTTGATGAACTTGACGGCAGAGCCTGCTGGGATGGTGCGCACGGGCTCGACCTCCGCCCACTTGGTGAACTTGTCGATGGCGACATAGAGGTAGCGGTAGCCGCCAACTGCGCGAGGGAAGGGTCCCAAGATATCCAGCCCCCAGACCGCGAAGGGCCACGAGAGGGGAATCGTCTGGAGGCCTTGCGCTGGCTGGTGGATTTGCTTGGCGTGGAATTGACAAGCTTCGCAGGATTGGACCAGCTCGATGGCGTCATGAAGCGCAGTGGGCCAGTAGAAGCCGTTGTGGAACACCTTGCCGGCAAGGGTGCGCGATGAGGAGTGGTGGCCGCAGTCTCCTCCATGGATGTCGGCGAGCAGCTTGCGCCCTTGTTCTTCAAAGATTTACCACAGCGAGACGCCATTGGGGCACCTGCGGTACAGCTCGCCGTCTTGCAAGTAGTAAGCGGTGGCCTGGCGAGCCACACGCTCTGCTTCCGAGTCTTTCTCTGGAAGGCTGCCGCATAGCAAATAGGCCTTGAACTCCGCGGCCCAGCTGCCCACTTGGGGTTCGAGTGCCAGCAGCAGGCGGGCTCTTGAGGCTGGGCCATAGTCTGGTGCGCCCGTGGGTGGTGCGGGCGGGAGTTCCTCGTGAAGCAGCGTGGTGCTCGTGGCTGGCGGAGTGGCTGATGGCTTGAGGAGCCTTTCCTCGAAGATTCCTGGGCTCTGGGGCTCGCGGCGAGATGCTCGCTTGGCGATGTCGTCGGTCTCCTTGTTGCCGCCGCGAGGAACGTGCTGCAGCTCCAAGCCAAGGAAACGCTTCTCGAGTTTACATACCTCTTCTAAGTAGGCGGCCATGTGCTTGTCCTGGGGCTTGAAGCTTTTGATGGAGAAGTTGATGAGGAGCTGTGAATCACCCTTGATGATGAAGCGCTTGATGCCCTGGGCGGAGGCAGCCTTGAGGCCGGCAATGAGGCCCTCGTACTCCGCGATGTTGTTGGAGACCTTGTCGTCGTGCTTGAAGCAAAGCTGGATGGCGTAGTAGAGCTTGTCTCCCATTGGCGAGGTGAGCACGACGCCAGCCCCCGCGCCCTGTCGGGAGAAGGCACCATCGAAGTGCATGGACCATCCGCCAGGCGCTTCGTCCCTAGGCAAGAGGGATTCAGCCTCGCGAGGCTCCTCCTGGGGCGGGTCCATCCATTCCACCACGAAGTCGGCTAGGGTTGCGTCCTTGATCACCCTTGTGGTGCATAATTCCAGCTTGAAGGCCTGCAACTCGATGTTCCACTCGGCAACGCGGCCGGCGGCGTTGGGGCTGCGCAGGACCTGCTCCAGGGGGTAAGACAAGATCACTTTGATGGAATGGCCCTGGAAGTAGTGGCGCAGCTTCCTGGAGGCGACGAGGGGCGCAAGTAGGAGCTTCTACTGCATGGGGTAGCGCTCGCGCGCATCTCGCAGCACCGTGCTAACGAAGTACACTGGGTGCTCAACGAGGCGGGTGGTTGTTGCAGCAGCTTGGTCTTCAGGGAGCCCGAGGGGCTCATCAGGCTCGGGAGGCGGCCCGTGAGGCGGCTCACTGGAGGCCTCCTGAGGCAAGGCCTCGGCAGGCGACGACGAGGCTTCGGGAGGCGGTGGCGCGGCAGGCCTCGTCTGCGTGGGGACGCGCTCTTCTCACACTGCCACCGGGGCCGCGCTGGCCGTCTGGGGAGTAGCTGCCAAGTATAGGAGCAAGGGCTCGCGAGAGTGTGGCGCGACCATGATGGGCGGGCTCGTGAGGTACCTCTTGAGGTCTTCGAAGGCAGCGTCGGCCTCGGGAGTCCACTTGAAGGGCCGGATCTCTTCATGAGCTTGAAGAACGGCAGGGCTCGCTTGCCGAACTTGGGGATGAATCGCCCAAGGGAGGCCATGCATCCCGCCAGCCGCTGCATCTCCTTAAGGCTCTGGGGAGGGCACATCTTCTCGATGGCCTTGATCTTCTCGGGATTGGCCTCGATGCCATGGTGGGAGACCAGGAAGCCGAGCAGTTTGCCGGAGGGGACTCCGAAGATGCACTTGTCTGGGTTGAACTTGAGGTTGACCTTGCGCAGGTTGTCGAATGTCTCCTGGAGGTCCGCGAGGAGGGACCAGGCCTCGCGGGTCTTGACAACGATGTCATCGATGTAGGCCTCGGTGTTTCTTACCATCTGGGGTCCCAAGGCGATGTGCATCAGCCTTTGGAAGGTGGCTCCGGCGCTCCCGAGACCGAATGCATGCAGATGTAGCAGAATATGCCGCAGGGGGTGATGAAGACCTTCTTCTCCACGTCTTCGGTCGCCATCTTGATCTGGTGATAGCCTGAGAAGGCATCTAGGAAGCATAGCAACTCGCACCCGGCGGTGGAGTCCACGATCTGGTTGATGCGGGGCAGCGGAAAGGGGTCTTGAGGGCAGAACTTGTTGAGGCTCGTGAAGTCGACGCACATGCGCTCCTTGCCACACTTTTTGGGCACCACAATGGGGTTGGCGAGCCATTCAGGGTGGCGCACCTCATGGATGACTCCAGCTTCTTGGAGCTTCTGAACTTCCTTGACGATGAAATCTTGCTTCTCTGGCACCTGGCGCCGTGCCTTTTGTTTCACGGGGCGTGCGTTGGCGCACACCGCTAAGTGGTGCTCGATCACCTCCCTCGACACACCAGACAAATCAGATGCCGTCCCGGCGAACACATCTGAGTTTGCCTGAAGGAAGGTGACGAGCGCGTTTTCCCATGCTGGGGAGAGGCCTATGCTGATGGTGAAGGCAGGGCCTGAGCCGCTGCCTTCCACCGACACCTTCTTTGTCTCGGCGCGGTCCTCAGAGAACAGCTGCTTCTTCTTTGCGGGTGCGGCCTCATGAGGCTCGGCGGCATCCTCGTCGGCAGGGTAGGCGGTGGTGGTGGCCTTGTAGGCGTTCTCGAGGGAGCGGACTGTGTCCTTCTCGTCGCAGTAGACGGTGATGATGCCGCTGCAGCCCGGCATCTTGAGGACGTTGTAGGCGTGGTGTGTCGCCGCCATGAACTTGGCGAGGGCTGGGTAGCCCAGGATGGCGTTGTACGGCAGGCCGATGTGCGCCTCATCGAAGTTGATGAGCTTAGTATGGTAGTTCTTGCGGGTGCCAAAGGTGACGGGGAGGCGCACTTGCCCCAGAGGGATGGGGGAGCCATCAGTCACTCCGGAGAAGGGCCTGGTCAGCATCAACAGGTCGTAGGGCACTTGGAGCGTCTCGAAGGTCTCGATGGAGATCACATTGAGGCCGGCGCCTCCGTCAATGAGTGTCTTGGTGACGGCGACGTTGCTGATGGTGGGGGTGCACAGCATGGGGACCGTGCCCGCATCGCTTCAAGACTTGAAGTGATCGTTGGAATCGAAGGTGATGGCGTATTGGGACCACTTGAGGGGGCGAGAAGCTTCAGGCCTCGGGAGGGCAGCGTTCACCTCGCGAGAGAACAGCTTGAAGTGGCGATTGGACGCGGGAGCCTGAGCTCCTCCTAGGATGCAGGGCACTCCGCGAGGCTCTTGGTAGCCCCCGGCATCTTGATCGGGCTGGTTGCCATCATTCTGTCGCGGTGGCGGCGGCAGTGGCAGAAGGGCAGCATTGGCCTGAGGATTGGCCTCACGAGGCTGGTCGCGCCAGCCCTGGTGGAAGTTGCCATTGCTGGTGCGGTCTCCCCAGCGATTGCCGTTACGGCCACCTCCACGGCCGGTGCCGCGGTCGTTGTGGTCGATGCGGCGGCAAAGGCGCTCATAGCGAAGCAGCTTGAGCTCATGGCAGTCCTCGGTGCTGTGGGAGTGCGAATTATGGTAGGCGCAGAGGGGGCGGTTATCTCTCTTGGGCTCGTCATGCTCCCGACCGTGCTTTTGCTCTGGCTCCGCCGCGACCACGGCAGGGCCCTTGCGCTTGGCGTCCTTGCTCTTGGCCTTGGCGGTGTCCGGCGCCACGTCGGGGTCGTTGTGGACGAAGAGGCGGCCTTCCTCGGCCTTGGCGCACTTGTCAGCGAGGTCGAACAGCTCGAGCACGGAATCGAGCTCGCCATTGATGGCGAGCTTCTCGCGCATCCGAACGTCCGTGACGCCGTTGGAGAACGCGGAGACGATGGCGGCCTCGGAGGCGTGTGGGATCCTGTTGAGCACTTGGCTGAAGCGCTGGATGTACTTGCGGAGAGTCTCGTCAGGGTGCTGGCGCATGCCATGCAAGTCGTTGAGCGTGAGGGAGCGCTTGTGCGTGCCCTTGAAGTTGGCGACGAATTGCTGGCAGAGCTCGCCCCACGAAGAGATGGACGCCTTGAGAGCCATGGGGAACTAGTTCGCCATGACCTTGTCGTCGCCGTTCGCTGCCTCGATGCTCAGGGCATAGAGCTGCAGGAATTCTACGGGGTTGGGGGTGCCGTCGTAGCGCGGAGGTAGGTCTGGCTTGAACTTGGTGGGCCACACCACACGGCGCAGGTCACGGGTGAAGGCGCGGCAACCCACGCAGCTGGATAGGACACAACCGGCGAGGGCGGCGCGGTTCTGGCGACCGGCCGCCGCGACTTCCTGGATGGTCCTGTCTTGGCGCTGGTGCTGCTGCTCGAGGAGCACGCGCGCGTCAGGAGGCGCGCGCCGAATGATCTGGCAGCTGGGCTCGCCGTGGTCCAGAGAGGACGCGCCGCGGGATGGCTCGCGCGCCAGCGCGTCGCGGTGGCGCCGGGCGTCCTCGCCGCGCAGAGGAGGCGGAGGGGGCGCATCGTGCTCCACGTCCCCGGCGCAAGACGGCAGGGGACGGAGCGAGTAAGAGGGCACTGGGGCGTCGCCTGCGGCGTTGACAAGCTCGATGATGCGGCTGAGCCAGGCGTCGTAGCCGGCGTCGGTGGGGCGGTAGCGTAGGAGCTCGCGCGCCATGAGCAGCACGGCCTGCGGGGCCGGCGCGTCGCGGCGACCAAGCGACGAGGCCGTAGCGGTGTGGCCATCCGCACGCACAGACGGGTGGAGGGAAGAAGCCTGCTGCTCCCTCGCTGCGGGGTCGATGACAGCGCCGGCGGTGCGGCGTCGACGGTCGTCGTGGGCGACGGGCTCCATCTGGGTCACCGTGGCAGCTCGGCGCGCGTAGCGCTCACGGCGAGCGTTGGCCATGGCGGCAAGGAAGCGGAAAGAACCGAAGCACCCCCCTACCTAGCGCGCCAAATTTCGGAGCCGAGACTCCGGGGATCTAGAGGTTCGATCATAGGGGGCGAGCTAGTTCTTTCCGACCAAAGGTGACCACGGCGAGAGCGCTACGCGGGAGCACGACAGGGGACATGACGGTTACCCAGGTTCGGGCCACCTTGCGGTGTAAAACCCTACTCCTGCTTGTGTTGGGATTGCTGTGTGCAAGAAGGTGTCACGCGTACAAGGTAGGAAGCAGAGGAATCCCCTTGTACAATGGCAGCTCTGCCCCTTTTATAGCCGCCTTGGTCCTCTTCCCCCAAAAAATTAGGCGGGAAGGGTTGCCACACTTGGCAGGTTTTGAAAGGGGATAGGCGCTCAGTCTATCCTGACTAAAGGTGGTCTTCGCCTACAAAAGCATGATTTATGATGCGCCGGTGGGCTCAGTGATGACATCCACCCTGCGCACCTTGCTGTCTTGGTGTTATATCACGAAACGGGTAGTCCTTGGGACTCGCTTTGGACATGAGCAGCTAGGGTTACCCCCTTATCACCAAAGAGGAAAGCCTCTATGTCCGCGCCTGCTAGCGCGGCCTCTGCCGCCCTTCGTTGCTACGCGCGTCACCCACGTGATGGGCACAGGATCGCGCAGCCGACGTCAGGCAAGATGGCCTCGGGTGCCCGCCTCGGGAGGCAGCCTCGCAAGAGGGCCTCGCGAGGCCTCGACCGCCTCTGTGACTAAGTGCAGGTGGCTCGTGCCTTGAGGTGGGGTCCTCAGGAGGCCGGCGCCTCGGGAGATGTCTTCGCTTCGCAGCGCCCTTAGATGGGCCGCGTCTTGGGCCTTCGCCAGGCGTCATTTCCTGGGCCGTAGGCAGACGGGCCTAGGTACCCTGGTTCCCAATAGCCCGACAGGGTTGAGCTTCAAATGTTTCTTCTAAATCTTGAATGAGGGTTGATTTGTCCTTGGTTTTGACTACTATATCATCCATATATGCTTCCACATTTCTGTGCAGCTAGGGCTCAAAACCAATTTGGACAGCTCTAGCAAAGGTTGAACCAGCACTCTTTAACCCGAAAGGCATACACACGAAGCAGTATGTGCCACATGGAGTAATGAATGCGGTTTTTTCCTCATCCTCCTTAGCCATGAAAATCTGATGATAACCAGAGTATGCATCAAGAAAGGAGAGTAGATCGCAGCCGGCAGTAGAGTCAACAATTTGATCGATGCGCGGCAAACGGAAAGGATACTTTGGACATGCTTTGTTGATATCAGTATAGTCAATACAAAGTCTCTACTTTCCATTTGCTTTGCGTACTACAACCGGATTTGCCAACCATGTTGGATGTAGCACACCTCTAACCAAACCTGCCGCTTCCAACTTCTTAATTTCTTCAGCTATAAACTCTTGTTGTTCCAAAGCTTGCTTTCTGACCTTCTGCTTGACGGGCCGCGCATGGGGACAAACAGCAAGGTGGTGCTCAATTACCTCCCTGGGAACGCCGGGGATGTCAGATGGTTGCCATGCAAACACATCAACATTCGCCCGCAGGAAGGCAATGAGCGCGCTTTCCTATTTGTTGTCAAGGGTGGAACTGACGGTAAAGGTACCGCCAGTGCCGTCCTCCTTCGCGGGCACCTTCTTGGTTGCTGGTGGAGTAGCTTTGGACTTCTTGCCGGTAGAACATTCCAGCAAATCCTCAACAGGTGTGCAACACTCCAAAGAGGTGCGCTTCCCGGAGTCCTTGCCAGAGGTCCTGCTAGACTTCTTGTTTTTTCTTCTCAGCGGGAGCTGGTGCTTTGACGGCAGATGCTGCAACCGCTTCTCTGTAGAGCTTGTCGATGCAGATAACTGCATCCATCTTATCAGAGTTGATGGTTATGATACCCAACGGCCCTGGCATCTTCAGCATGTTATAAGCATAATGAGATGCTACCATGAATTTTGCCAAGGCAGGGCGACCGAGAATTCCATTGTACGGCAAAGGGATCTTGACAACATCAAAGACTATCTTTTCCGTCCTGTAGTTCAATTCCCCGCCAAATGTCACCGGCAAAGTGATCTTCCCTTTGGGTTGGCTTCTTACCGGGTTTACTCCTTGAAACGTGCCAGTTTGCTTGAGTTCCTCGTCGGCAATCTTCAGCCTCTTTGATTACCTCTGGTGAAATCAAGTTCAGGCCGGCCCCACCGCCAACTAACATTTTCGTGACCTTGAGGTTGCGGATTGTTGGCGAAACCAACAACGGCAAACACCCGACTGTAGTTGTGCGATCAGGGTGGTCCTTGGCATAAAAAATGATAGGCGTGTGTGACCATTTGAGCGGCTTCTGAGTGGCTATTGCCGGTTTTGCTGCGTTGACTTCATGCGCCCACTGCTTGAGTTGGCGGTGAGAAGAGTGCAAAGATGCACCTCCGTCAATACACATAGCCTCAGTTGCTTTTTGGAATTCATGCTCGCTGGACTCTTCGTCGTCCTCCTCGTCACTTCCATCATCATCCTCTTTCTTCTGTCGGCCCCTAGCAGGCTTTTCTTTTTGCTGCTTGGCCTTGCCGCGGTAACCTCCTCGACCACCACGGCCTCTCTTGCCAGATCCGCCAGCACCATCCTTGCCGTTCTCCTTGTCGCGCTTTTCATATTCAGCCTTTTCCTTCTCGGCAAGCTGCTCAACTTGCCGGCACTCCTGGAGATCGTGGCCTTTAGTGCGGTGAATCTTGCAGTATGGCCCATCAGATTTGCTGGTCTTTTTGCCTGCCGCGGCTTCCTGGCAATCAGCGCATGTAGCAGCTTCTTTGTCGGAGCCCTCTGTTTTGGCTTTCTTGGCGGCGTTGGAATTCCCAGAACCTTCGACGGCCATAACTGTCTTGCCCTTGCGCTTCCTATTGCGCTTTTGGCCTTTCTTCTTCGGGGTGGTGGCGTCGTCGTCTTCTGAATCGACTTCCGCGCCTGCATCTTCATTGGGGAGCCTCCTCCCTTCTTCAGCCTGTGCGCATTTATCTGCCAACGTGTACAACTCATTGACGGTCTTCGGCAACCGGACATTCAACTTTTCCCGCATCCTTCGATTGTGCACATTCGTGTGAAAGGCGGCAATCACGGCTGCGGGGTACACATCTGGAATGTTGCGGTGTACCCGACTGAATCTCTGAATATACTTGCGTAAGCATTCGCCATCTCTCTGCACGATCACTTACAAATCGCTGGGCTGACCAGGAGCTTTGTGGCCCCCTGTAAAAGCACCAACAAACTCGTTGCAAAGATTGGACCACGAAGAAATGGAACCTTCCGGCAAGTTCATCAGCCAAGACCTCACATTGGGCTTGAGCACCAATGGGAAGTAATTGACGAGAATCTTCTCATCTCTTCCCCTTGCAGCTTGCACAGCAATCGTATAGATGCCCAAAAACTCTGCCGGGTTTAGCTTGTCGTCGTACTTCTCTGGTACCTCTGGCTTGAAGGCCTGGACAGACGGCCAGCGGACTTGCCGCAGCTCGCGAGTGAAGGCTGGGCATCCGACCTCGTAAGGCAGATACCCGCCAGCCTCGGGCGTAGGCTCATCGATGACTAGACCGTTGCGCGCATCAGACTGACGGCACGCCACCCGGTGCCATTCAATGGTGGTACGGGCATCCTCTACCCGCCTATCTTGCAGTGCTTGCCGCTGATCTTGCCGCACTCGCGGATCTGAAGAAGCCATCAACATCTCGTCGGGCTCAGCGGGTCGTTGAGTTTGCCGCGGCTGCTGTTGTTGTTGCTGTTGGCATTGTTGCCGCGGAGGTGATTGCACCATTGGCGCAACACCTTCAACACGGCCACCAGTTGGAGCTACTGGTGCTGTTTGCGGGCGTTGAGATGGCCCCGCTTGTTGTGACTTGCTGGCTTCGGCAAACCCAATGAGGCTTTGGATGGTGGCCCTCCACTCATCCATCTTGTCTATCATCGGAGGGAAGTTTAGCAGCATCTGGGCCCACGCCATTGCCTCCGCAGCTGTTGCTGGCATGGCTGGGAGTGAAGAACGCGATGTCGCTCGACTCCTGGCAGAGCCAGTAGGAGCGCCATTGCGATCTTGCTGCCGTGGCTCATGTTCAGCAGCTCGTTGACACAGTGGAGGTGGTGCCTGAAGATCTTGCGGTCAATCGATAGGTGTCTTGCCATGTGGATGCCGTCGACCGGAGCCGACTGCGCCGTTCGGAGCAACGTCGCGTCCATCTTGTGAGGGTCATGGTGTGTGTCCCGACGCAACATCCTTGGACACCACAGCAGTGGGGTCTTGGCTCGCACCGGTCCGAACAGTGTTGCTCTGGTGGCTTCGCTCGTCGGTGCATCAAGGAGGCGAGAGTTGGCCATCCGCGCCGCCTGCACTGTTGTGACTTGGATCGCCAAAATGGTGAGGAAGCTGGGAGTTGGTGTTGCGTGCTTCGCCCGGGCCACCAGTGCTAGCTACGCCGCCCGCGCCGCCTGCACCGGTGACGCCTTCCGCTCCGCCTGCGCCGGCCGGATCATCTCCGCCACCCGTGGGCATATGCGACGGAAGCTTGGAGGTCGATGGAGATGCTGCAGATGCGCCCTTCTTCTTGGGTGCCATCACTGGTGACGAAAAATGTAGTTGACGCGCAAACTGTTGATTCAGGTTCGCGCAAGCGATCCCCCTACCTGGTGCGCCAAAGATGTCATGAGTACGACCATCTATGGGGCCATCTAGCCCCTTTGCGGTTCGACTAGGGGAATGCGCAAGCACAAAGAGCAGAATCAATAGCAAACGCAAAGGATTTTACCCAGGTTCGGGCCACCATGAGGTGTAAAACCCTACTCCTGCTTTGTGTATTGGATGTGTTTGAGCTCATGTACAAGGAGCGCTTCTTGCTTGCAAGGTGCAGGAAGAGCAGCTACGCATGTAGAATGAGCAAAGTCTCAACCCTTGTAAAGGTTGCCGTGGCCCTCCTTTTAAAGCTCAAGGGGTAACCACAGTGACAAAACAGTCATTACAAGTTGATTAGATAGCAAACAGTGCTATCATACCTAACTCTGCTGGATTAGGACAAAAGCATTTATTGCACCGTTAGGTGTCATGTGGAGGACGAGCCCCGGCAAGGTTTCTGTACCGCTCGCCCAGCTACCTCTTATTATCTTGACACCCCTCCTAGACGGGTGTCATTAAAGCTAATTCTTCTTCCAGCAAGCTGACACGTGCTCCGACAAACCTCACCAAACTACCTGCGAGGTCGACACCTCACCGATTAGCGACTAGTTGCTCAGTGCGGTGGAGCACAGACGAGCTAGCGAGGGCTTGCCGGCACGGAGCTTGCCGGGCCTTCATCTTGCCGGCTTGAGCCTTGCCGGCAAATATCATCTTCATATCTAACACAAGTTAGGTGCTTCTTGATATCTTGTCTTGATCTCCTCCCTAGTGCCTTTGCAACTAGGCCTTGAATCTTGATCCTGGTAATCTGTGGCAAGCCCTAGCCATCAGAAAGGCTACCACTGTCTGTGCATAAGTCAGGGTATAAAATACCCATGTGTTTATACACCGACAACACTCTGACGAATCAGACACCGATGATAATGTTTCAACTGATGATGAACCTACCTCATTTTGCCTCATGGCAAAAACCTCGAAGGATCAGGTATCCTCCAAGCATAGAAGGTCTGGAAATGAACTCTCTTCAGACAACATTGCCTATGCTAAACTTATCAAAATTGCAAAATCTCAGCAAGACGAACTTGAAAAACTTGAGAAATCCTAAGGAAATCCGAAGGATTACTGGTCGATGAGATGGAGAAAAATCAAGAGTTGATCGAGGAGCGTGATGCTCTCTCCTCAATTGTTGATGATCTTTCCAACCGATATAATTCTCGAACAGTTGACTTCAAGAGTTTATCACATGAACTCCTTAACAGGAATCAAGAACTCGAGTCACTAAAAAAGTCTGATGACGTGCTTGTGAAAGAAAAGGATTCTCTCATCACCGAGCAATCTGAAAAACTTCCTGATGATTTTGTGCCTCCTTGTCTAAAGTGCTTAGAAGGCAGTAATACGGATTGCACTGCTAAAACTTCCAATGCTATCATTGAGAATATTGCAACTACTATGAATGACTTCACTAATCCCTCTTCCGAGGAAATGGTTGCTGTCTCTGATGAAAATTTCAGGTTGAGGAACCTACTTGAGACTGGCATGTTGAAAAGCCTCAAAGGACATCAAACATTGTGTGATGTGCTCAAGAAGTCAATTCTGCACAAAAATCCCAGAAAGGAAGTGACGGTGTCCTGGACTAGGGGGTCCCGGCCTAGCCGGTCTAGTCCATGGGCCGGACTGATGGCCCGTTGAAGAATAAGGACTCCAGAGGCCTCCAACCCGTAGTACAAGCATATCGGGCCACACCGAGGACTTGGCGTGTACTCCAAGAACATCTATTAGATTCGGCATGTAACCCCTAGACAGCAACCGACCATGTGTAACCCTAGATACCCCTGGTGCCTATATAAGCCAGAGGGTTTAGTCCGTAGAGGCATTCACATTCATCATCATTATCACCCCTAGGGTTTAGACCACAACTTACGATCTCGAGGTAGATCAACTATGTACTTTGATACACCCATCATATAAGCAAGAGCAGGACATAGGGTTTTACCTCCTTAAAGAGGGCCCGAACCTGGATAAAACATTGTGTCCCTTGTCATCGATCCGATCTCACAGCTCGGGCCCCCTACCCAAGATCTACCGGTTTTGACACCGACATTGGTGCTTTCATTGAGAGCTCGCTGTTTGATCGCCTTGGAACGATGGCTTCACCAACCAGCAATTTGAGTCCCCTTGGCACCGCGAATGCATCGACGATCCTCACTTGTGGGCCATCTGAGGGCTCTACAGATCTCGAACCATGCTCCCCCTTCGAGGCGGCAGGGCACGATCGGGAAGTTTGCCGGAGCTTCATGCTCCTTTGATGAGCTCGGCCGATGGAATCCGATTTGAGGAAACCTCGGATCCGAGCTCCCTCTTGAGGAATGAGCACAAGATTAATCGGCTAAGAGAGGCGGGCATTGCCGATGTTAAGCCAAGCCCGGATACCTCCTCCTCCATGCATTTGTCCCACAAAGAACACAGGGCCACCTCGGAGCCCCTGATCGGATTGAAATTTTTAATCCCACCCACCCCCACGTTAAATATTGCCCAAGTAAATCAGGGCCTCCTGACATCTGGGACCTTATTTATATAAAACAATGAGCCGAGGAGACAGTTCGACAATTCTGGTCACGATTCTTGTTCGTCAAGAATAGAATAACCTACTGCCCTGACGCAGAAGCGCTGGCCGCCTTCCGTCACAATTCTCACGAGGAAGGTGTACTAAACGCCCTCGATCGCCATCGAGTTCAGACTTTTTTTGAGCTCTCAGACTTGGTGTCAAAATTCTGCGCCATTGAAGATGCCTAGTTGGTTCAAGAATCAGTCCGCTCAGGCAAATCAAAAGAATACGACCTCGCACAAAGGGAGTCGCTTAGGCGCCCCATGCTAGAAGAGTCATTAAGGAAAAGAAGGAAGACAGGATCTCCGTCAGCCCTGTACGGACTTCTAGATCAACCATGCCCAATAGACTCTGTCTTATTAAACACCAGTCCAACCCACAGCCTTCGAGCTTGTTGGGTCGTGAAATAGGTGGCCAAGGGTGGTGATTCTCTCCTCACAAATAGGCCCACCATCAACTATGCCACAAAATCCTCGGACGAAGCCGAGGTCTTAACGATCTATCAAACATATACATCAAAGAACCAGAGAAAAAGGGCTCTGTAGAAGCTCGGCCATGGCCAGATACACACACCCCGGCCCGCGTGGTTAGACACGCCGATCACATTCCAGCAGCACGACCAGCCGGCAATCGACCTAAGCCGGTGCCCAGCCGCCCTGGTCCTCGATCCCATAGTGGACGGATGCTGACTGCATAAGGTGCTAATGGATGGTGGTAGCAGTCTGAACCTCATCTACAAGGACACTTTGGAAAAAATGCAACTGGATACAGCCCGCATCCAACATAGTTTCATCACTTTCAAGGGCATTATCCCCACAAGAGAGGCACGATGTGAAGGAAAGATTACTCTTGATGTGGTCTTTGGCACTCCTAAGAACTATCGGTCTGAGGAGTTAACTTTCCATGTCGTACCCTTCCGAAGTGGTTATCACGCCCTTCTAGGGCGAGAAGCATTCATCAAATTCTATGCCATACCCCATTACAAGTACATGAAACTCAAAATGTCGGGCCCTAATGGAGTAATAACCGTCACCAGCAACCCGGATAGGGCACTCAGGGCCGAGAACAAAATGGCCTCGCTCGCCCTCGAGTCGCTCGCAGAGGCCTTTGCAACCGAGGAGTTGATGGCACTCTGGGCCACAGTCAATTCGAACGACGTCATTCTGGACAAGAGATCTAAATCAACATCGTTCAAGCTAGTAGATGAAATTGTCAAATTTCAAGTGAATGGACCCAAATAAAACGGCGTCCATTGGCGCCCAGCTAGACCCAGAAATCGATGAAGCCCTGCGGACTTTCCTTCAGGAAAATTGGGACATTTTTGCCTGGCATCCCTCTGACATTCCAGGAATCCCAAGAAACCTAGCCAAACACAGCTTGAACATTATCAAAGAATTCAAGCCAGTCAAGCAAGCACTTCGGCGATTCTCTGAGCCCAATCATCAAGCTATGGGGGAAGAACTGGCTAAACTATTAGAAGTCGGGTTCATTCGCGAGATCAAGCACCCGGATTGGTTGGCTAACCTAGTCATGGTGCCAAAAAAGGATAAATCTTGGCGGCTTTGTGTAGATTTAAAAGACGTTAACAAAGCCTGCCCCAAAGACCCCTTTCCAATACCGCGCAATGACCAAATCATCGATGCCATGGCAGGACATGACTCTCTATGCTTCTTGGACGCATATTCAGGGTACCATCAAATCAAAATGAAGGAATCCGAGAGGATGCAACAGCATTCACAACACCTTACGGGCCGTTCTGCTTTAACACAATGCCGTTCGGATTAAAGAACGCCGGCGCAACTTATCAACGCATGATCCAGGCATGCCTGGAAAAACATATTGGCAAAACAACCGAAGCCTACATCGACGACATGGTTGTCAAAACCAAAGACATCCAGCAGCTAGTTAAGGATCTCGGCGAGATATGCGCCAGTCTCCGGGTCTACCACATTAAGCTCAATCCGGAGAAGTGCGTCTTCGGGGTACCAGCAGGCAAGCTGCTCGGGTTCATCGTCTCCCATAGAGGAATTGAGGCCAATCCAGCTGAAATCTGAGCCTTAGCCGCACTAGAAATTCCTACCGAACTCAAGCACGTTCAGAAGCTCACTGGCTGCGTGGCCGCCCTCAGTCGATTCATCTCATGACTTGGGGAAAAAGCTTTGCCGTTATACATACTACTGAAGCAAACAAAGAATTTTAAATGGTCCAGCGAGGGAGGAGACGCTCTAGAAGAAATTAAAAAACTCCTCGCCACCAATCCTATACTGGCAGCACCCAAAATAGGCGAGCCGATGCTACTATACATCTCGATCACAAACCAAGTCATCAGCGCGGTCCTTGTGGTCGAACGCGACGATGAAGGCCACAAATTCCAGGTGCAAAGGCCCGTATACTATGTTTCCGAGGTATTGACCCCGTGTAAAACAAGGTATCCTCACTACCAGAAAATATTCGACGTAGCCTTTATGGCATCTCAGAAGCTACGGCACTACTTTCAGGAGTGTTCTATCACCGTGGCATCCGAGGTCCCTCTAGGCGACATCATTAACAATAGGAACGCGACTGGTTATATTGCCAAGTGGGCAATTGAACTCCTCCCTTTCGAAATCACATTTTGCCTGCACCGAGATATTAAATCTCAGGTGCTGGCAGATTTCGTGGCCTAGTGGACGGAAGCCGACTCCCTAGGGAGTACAGTACATATTCACATTGGACATTGTACTTCGACGGCTCCAAGATGCTGGCCGAGCTGGGGGCTGGAGTAGTTCTCACCTCACCTACCAGTGATAATATATGGTACGTACTACAAATCATGTATGCAGACTCAAATAACGCGGGCGAATAGGAGGCCTTGCTACATGGAGTGCGGATAGCGGTGTCCATGGGGGTCCAGTGGCTGGAGGTCTGGGGTGACTCCAAACTAGCAATATCACAAGTTAATGGTGAATTCGACGCAAAGGACCCAAAGATGATAGCATACCAGAACACGGTTCTCGCTATATCAGCCCGCTTCGAAGGTCTGGCATTCCATCATATCCCACGAGATAGCAATCAAGCCACCGATGTTCTCGCCAGGATGGCGCTAAAAGTGACCTGGTTCCAGAAAACATGTTTTTAGAACGGCTCTTTAAGCCATCCGTGGTCTGGCAAGATGGGAACACCGTGCTGGCTCCCTCGGACTCCGGAAAGGTCAACTCTTCGGCAGCCGAGAAGAACAAGGGAATAGTTGGAGGCTCAGCTATTGAAGAGACATCCTCGTCTCATGAAGTAATGACAGTTATAGTGCCATGGACTGAGCCCTTCCTCAGATATATGCTCCTTAATAAGTTACCCGATGACCAAACCGAAGGACGAAGAATAATTCGCCGATCGAAGGCCTATCGGGTCCATGAAGGGGAGCTGTATAAAGAAGCATTACCGATGTCCTCGAGAGGTGTATAACCGAGGAGGAAGGGCCCGAGCTCCTTGCAGAAATTCACTCCGACATGAGCGGCCATCATACCGCAGCTCAGGCCTTGGTCAGCAAGGCCTTCCGAGCTGGATTTTATTGGCCTACCGCCAAGGAAGACGCGAAAACATTGGTTTAGCGGTGCCCCAGCTGCCAGGTTTTCGCCAACCAAAGTCATATGCCCCCCACAGCTCTTCGGACCATTGCGATCACTTGGCCTTTCGCAGTCTGGGGGCTTGACATGGTTGACGCTCTTAAAGGGGGATCGCACAAAAATAACTACTTACTCGTCATGGTAGATAAATTCACAAAATGGATCGAAGCAAAGCCGGTGACAATAGCCAAAGCGGCGCCGGTCGTGGAATTCATCTCCGACGTAGTACACCGTTACGGTGTTCCTCATAGCATAATCACGGATAATGGCACTAATTTTACTGCCAAAGAGGTCAAGGCGTCGTGCGCCAAAATGGGAATTCAGCTCGACTATGCCTCCGTTCACCATCCCCAGACCAATGGACAGGTCGAACGTGCCAACGAACTTGTTTTAAGTGGTATAAAGCCATGTTTAGTCCACTCCTTAAAAGAGGTCGACTGTCATTGGGTAGAGGAGCTCGACTCCATATTATGGGGCTTACGCACCACGTCCAACCGATCCACAGGCTACACACCTTTCTTCATGGTGTATGGAGCCGAGGTCGTCTTACCATGTGATCTCATTCATGACGCACCTAGAGTGCGTATGTATGAAGAGAGGGGAGCCGAGCTAGATCGGCAAGATGACCTTGATGCCCTCGAAGAGGAAAGGGATGTGGCTCGGGCATGTTCCACCTTCTACCAACAACAGGCATGGCGCTACTAGAGCAGGGAAGTCCGGACAAGGGCAATCAATAAAGGTGATTTGGTCATGAGGTTTAATCCAGAGAAGGAGAAGCATAAGCTGTCCCCAAAATGGGACGGACCATTCATTATCGACCAAGTGCTCACCGGAGGTGCATATCATATCCAAGATCCCGAGGATAACAGGCTAGAGCCAAACCCTTGGAATGCTACCCTGCTGCGGCGCTTTTACGGTTAACCGCAGCCATCCCTACTTTACCTTTTCGGTCATTTTCCAGTCAGCATTTAATAGCTACATTTTTCCTTTTTTTTAAGTTGTCAAAACTTCCTGCTAGTTGTGATTGGTAAAGCTGAAGTGGTATAATTCCTTCGGACACAT
The DNA here is from genome assembly GCA_039707655.1 of Elymus sibiricus. Taxonomy (NCBI): domain Eukaryota; kingdom Viridiplantae; phylum Streptophyta; class Magnoliopsida; order Poales; family Poaceae; genus Elymus; species Elymus sibiricus. The sequence continues at coordinate 137,029,280 of CM077670.1, forward strand.
ATTATATGTACGGCACACACTATGCTGGTGGCTTTTTTGAAGCCGCATAAATTTCAAAAGAACTCTCGGTGCCTCCTTCCAATAAAATCGTTTTTATGCCTTCATATGCATCGACTTGACTTAAGTTTTGGCCAAGCTGGGTTGCCTGGCTCCAGTGCTTACTCCCTATGTTCCCGATTGTTCGGCTAGGGGATAAAGGGAGTACCTCTGTGATTGTTGCTGCCGGGTCAACCGGACGTGCACCTCAGACGGTGGTACCTACAGACCGAACAGGGTAGTGTAGTACTTTCGCGGAAGTATCCCAATGAGTAATCATCCCAACAAAGAGCGGAGGAGAGTATTTATGGAGGCATTTCTGTCACACACAAGGTGTCACAGTTCTTGTGTGAAGTACTGCTTGAGCTTCTACAAATACTATTACTGTCATCGGTAAACAATAAACTAAAATATTCTAATATATAGAGAGAATTTAAAGGTGTCTACTAAATAACTATTGAAAGTAAATAACAAGAATGGAAATATAATTGGTGTTGCCTGCAATGAAGAGATTTGGTGCGGAGAGATTTCAGTTCATGGTAAGAATATATGAATTGTGCCAGTGCGACGGTAATACCAGTTACCTTGTATTGTACTCATAGTATTTGATATAAACTTTCTGTAGGTGGTTCTCCCTAGGATAATGAAACTCCTCCACTAGGGGTTACATTTCATTCTATGGTCCTGCTTCTCCGTTGCCACAGAGTGGTTGTTTCCACAATTAAGGTCATAAGACCGGAACCAAGCATTAAGTTCAATGGATCACCGTTATCTCATATTGTCTTCGGTTCTCATAGATATCTCCACCTGTCACGTCAGAGGTCACAGAGTTCCTAAACAATACGTGTTACATGTGTAGGTCTTGAGATCATGTTGCCTGGGCCCTTAAATTGGACAACACGCATAGAGTTCACCACAGTACAACAACATACTAAATAGATCATACTACTACGTATTCAAATGACGACATATAGGATAGGCACATATCAATCTTATCACTTACCTACATCTCCCACACCTAGGGGAATTACTCACACATCATAAAAGAGGAATCAATCACATCAAACGGAAAAACCATGAAAACCATATCGATAATATTGAGGGGATCCACAATGAGATGAAATGGTGCCCAAATAGTCTTGATCTCAGATGAGATGGAGTTGAGATTACAAGTTCCACTCCCTCTTACAATAGTGAAGGAGGTGATGATGATGATGGAGATGAAAGGACAAAAAACTACAATGATCCTCGTGAGTTCTTCAGATCATCCCCTCTCTTGTTCTGGATGGTGTGGCGACGGCTAGGGTTCTCCTCCTCCCCTGGTCCCTTCACGAAAGTTGCTTGTATAGACAAGGAGGAGCTGTGGGCACTCCAAATGACCACTCAAACGAGTGCGTGCGGCCATTTGGAACACCGTCTTTCACTCTGACGCGCCTGTTAACATTGCTCTTTTCAGGAAAGTTGCTCCAGTTGACTTGATTTGTAGCAATCTCCTTTGGTTTCCTTCCATATATGATACTTCCTGCCACCCAAAGGACAAAGTAGATTTTCTTCTCTTTTGTTGGATTAGCATTAGAAATATCCGAAGAATAACAAAAATCCAATGAAACCAAATGGAAATCACTATGAAAAACATCGCAAATTCTCGAGCCATCAACTCCCCCAAGCTTAAGATTTGCTCATCCTCGAGCAAACAAGAAATGAAGAGAGTGAAAAGGAGCTTGATTGAACGGAAAGAATTTTATCGGCTCGACAAAATACATCATATCCATCTTCTCTTATCCAGCAAGATCACGCCAAGAACATGCTATAGCTCTGGGAACTAGCAAAGGAGAGCGCTCCAAAGATCATGCCGAAGAGCATGTAGTTGAAGAGGATCAAACCAAGGAATCCAAGGGAGATGAGGAGCAGTCTGAAGAATCTTCAGATGAAGAGGAAGAGGAGGAAGCACCTCGCCCTCCTCCTACTAAGGTGAAGACTGCCATCGCCAAGAAACCCGCCCAGAAGAAGGCAGCGCAGACCGAGCCAACAAGTAAAGAACTTGCTGGCGTCAAGGTAGCAGCTACCACTTCTCGGGCTCAGCCTTCCCGAAAATAGTCTCCTCGCGGTACCTCTTCCCGGCAACCAACTCCGACAACCGCAGAAGGTGAGGGCGCTTCACAGCCCCCGGCTTCGTCAAGAGCAAAACGGGCCAGGAAGATGCCGCCAGCTCCTACATCCTTCGGCGTAGACGACATGGTGCACTGGGACCTGTCTGCCCTTAGTGATCGTGAAGAGGAAGAAGAGTAAGCTCCTCATCTTCATCCATCATTCTCACAATTGTCTAGATATTATTGTTGAACTAATCATCTTTATTGTTTTGATCTTGTAGGGATGAAGTGCCACTGGCGGAAAGGTACAAGAAGAAACCCAGAACCACCGAAGAGGGCGAGACGGCAACAGGAACTGATCAAGGTGCGATTTCATCTGAAGTTGCCGGCTTGAGCCCCCAGTGTGAAGCTCATGTCCAATTTTCACTGGCAAGCACTGTCATCAACCCTTCTAAAATGGAAACCGACAAGGAGGCGGTAAGTGACCAGCCAGAAGGGGAGCGCCAAGGAACAGATCCTTTGGCGGCACCCTCAACTTCAGAACGGCCACCAAGACCTTCACCGACAAGGAATAGCCCTCCTCTGGAGGAGCACTGAGAAGAGCCTATCTGCATCGAGGCCCCTCCGACAACTGACATTGCCGGAGACTGAGCGACAACAATCAATGTTGACAGAGGAAGAACATCGTCCCCTCCACATGCCCATCAAGGTAAGTTCCGTTTCAGATGTCATCTTATCCTTGTCAATCTTTTTTTTGTCTTCTTGAACTTGTTCTGAAATTTGAATTTCTTCCTGCTCTTTGCTTTTTCTTTGTCCTGCAGATCCTACCTCTCTGGAAGAGCGAGAAATCGTTGTGGACATAGAAGATTTTGCAAAGAGTGTTGCTGAAGAAGCCACCTTGATTTCTTCCAAAGAAGCCGCCGCGTCTGCCGTTGAGAAGGCTGTAGAAACTCCCGAAGAGCCTAATAAACCTTCCGGCAACACATCTGGCCCTGCCACAGCATATGTTGAGATGGGAGATGTTGGCAGCGACAAGCCAAACAACAACGACCATCGCAGCACATCTGATATGCAAGCTTTGGTAGGTCCTTTGGAGCCCATCAACCTGCAGCAGGAATATGGAGCCCCCAGCTCATCTGGTGCCGGGGAATCTTCCTTTGAAGATGCTATTGCGGGGATCTTGATACCCTTCTCTCACAGCATCACATAAACAGATAGCACTGACGACAGCTCTGCAGATCTTGCTTTCCTGAAGATGATGGTTGTCGGCTTCAAGGATGTGCAAGACCGTGATAGCAAGCGTTGGGAAAAGCTCCACACGTAGCAGCAAACCATGGAGCTAGTTTTGCAGAAGCTGAAAGAGAAGGCGAAAGAGATCTGCAAGTGGTATAATGAGAAGTTTCATGGCATCCAAAGGCAGGAGGAAAAGCTTGCCGCTGCTAAGGAAAAAGCAGCGGCCTTGGACGACAAGTTGGTGGAGCGCGAAGCGCAGCTGAACACCAAAGAAAAAGATCTTGCCGCAAAGCTTCGTGGCAAGGACAAGGAAATCCAGACTCTGCATGCACAGCGAACCCAAGAACTAGAGCAAAGCCACAAGAAAGCTATCAAGGATCAAGCTTCGATTCATGATGGCAAGCTCTTGGACGCCATCAAGGCTGCAGAAACCACCGAAGCCGCCAAGGTGGAGCTGGAAGCCAAACTGACAAAACTTGAAGAAGACCTTGCTGGCAACAGGAAGGAGCTCTTGACTCTCCAAGAATCAGCACAGAAGGCAGCTCACACATTGGGTGAGCTGCAAACGCAGCTATCATCCAAGAGTCAAGAACTTAGCCAGGCTGCCGATGCCAAGGAAGATCTGAAGTTAAACTGTCCACTTTGGAAGAGCATCTTGAAGGCGCACGGGCCAGGGAGAAAATCTTGTCGGAGGATCTTGAGAAAGAAAATCTTTGCTTGCCGGCAACAAAAACTCCTTCAATGTGCTGAAGAGCAGCCTACAACTCTGGACCAATCAGCTTGTGGAGGCCGCATAATAGCTTAGCGTCCAGCTTGCTATCATGGGCATGAAGGAATATAGCTATTCCCCCAATGACCAAGAAGCAGCAAGCGTCAGCTTAACTTTCTTCTTCGATAATCTTCTTGAAGCTCTGGAGAAGCACCACGAAGAACGGGCCACCTCCTTCACCAACGAGTCTTGCAAACTTGCCCGAGATATACTTTACAAGGTGCTCATCAAGCTTGTGCACCGCAATCCCGGCGTCGATCTCTCCGGAGCCTTCACGAGCTTGCCGAAGAATACTGACATTACTGCCATTGACAATCTTATCGCTCCGATAGCCGACAGGGTTGTCCAAGTCTCCAGGACCCAGGGCGGGCTCACCCATTAATCTTGTCGTCACACCTTGCCGTGAGTGCGATCATGTAAAAGACAAATTAATCTTAAGTTATATCTGCACTACGTTTTGATGTAATATGACTTGCATATTTTGAATGAATGTATGCCCTTTTCCAGTTGTGATTCTGCCTTTGTACGTTTAGCACCGTACGCTTGCCAGAAACTTGCCGGTGCCCACAGCCTGCCGTTAGCGCTTGAGGAACAGATCCTTAGCAGCTTGCCGGAGGTGCCACCTTTCGGCAAGATACACTTACTGAGCTTGACGCAGCTTACTTATACTGTTGAGCAGACTCGAAACAGAGATAAGAGAGCGAGCAATCCCGATAAGGTTCCTTCGCGTGCAATTTTTTCATACAAAGACGTAAATCGTTCAAGGAAAAATAGCAACTACAACAAAGAAATTTTGTTTCAAAGTTTTTGCAACTAAGCTTTTCTTTGCTGCACTTATTGTCATAAGTGATATCTTGAATGTCATTTGGTATCCATACCGTCACTCCCCCCGGGAAACTTGCACGCGAGGAACACTTCTGTCCTTTGAGAAAAAGAAAGAAGAGAAAAGTGGAGGTTGGAACCTTGACGGTTCGTCAATCATCTCATACAAGGCACATGTAACACGACAATACATGTAATATACGTAAATATGTACTTTGACAAAAGTTGTGAAACACTTAGCTTTATTAACTGTGCTCGGGGTTAGCGCCCGGCTCTGTACAAAGGATTACATGTCTTGCCGACAAACTTGTACAAAAGAGGTTGCCGGGCAGCCTGGCAACCGCGCCTCACGGGTAGAACTTGCGAAGATGCTCAATATTCCATGAGTTAAGCATAGGGGTGCCATCTTTGGTCTCTAAGTGGACTGCGCCAGGCCTAGTGACTCGTACTACCCAGTAAGGGCCTTCCCACTTCGGCATCAACTTTTTTTCCCCTTCGTGGATTGGATCCAACGAAGGACAAGGTCGCCTTCCTCAAGGTTCCTGGCATGACCTTTGCGGCTATGGTAGTGGCGCAAAGCTTGCTGGTACCGTGCAGCATGGATAGCGGCCTAGAAACGATCTTCGTCAAGGAGCAAGGACGTCATCTTGCGGCTCTTCTTGATCCTCCTCGTCGAAGGCCAAGACTCGAGGTGACCCGTATCTAAGTTCTATGGGGAGCACCACTTCTGCACCATATACAAGGGAGAGGGTGTCTGGCCAGGGGCTCGATTTGGTGTCGTCCTGAGTGATCAAACAACAGCCGGTAACTCTTCCACCCAGCGTCTTCCACACATGTGTAGCTTGTCAAAAGTTCTGGTATTGAGACCACACAGCACTTCTGTATTTGCCCTCTCCGCCTGTCCATTGCTTCTCGGGTGAGCAACAGATGCGTAGCAGATCTTGCTTCCAAGTTCCCGGCAATATGCTGTGAAGGCGCGACTCGTTAATTGGGTGTCGTTGTCGATGATGATCCTGTTGGGTACGCCAAAACGGGCCACCAATCCTTTGAGGAACTTGATAGCTGAGTGTGCCGTGACCTTTCTCATTGGCTCTACCTCAGGCCACTTTGTAAACTTGTCGACTACAACGTACAAGAATTCAAAGCCCCCACTTGCAAGGGGGAAGGGGCCGAGGATGTCGAGTCCCCAGACCGAGAAAGGCCAAGAGAGAGGGATAGTTTGAAGAGCTTGAGCTGGCTGGTGTATGTCCTTGGCATGATACTAGCATGCTTCGCATCTGGTGACCACCGCCAAGGCGTCTTGAAGGGATGTCGGCTAATAGAATCCTTGACTGAATGCCTTGCCGACAAGCACGTGTGACCCAATGTGAGAGCCACACATTCATTCATGTATTTCGGCCAACAGCTTCTGTCCATCTTCTCGGCAAATGCACTTCAATTTCACCCCATTTGGCCTCTTTCTGTTCAAAATGTTGTCAACAAATTGGTACATACTTGACTGACGGGCTACTCTTTCCGCTTCTTCTTGCTCTTCGGGAAGCTCTCCTATTTGGAGATACTGAACAATTGGTTGTGCCCATGCCGGAGCTTGTGGCTCGACGACAAGGACTAAAGGCATATCTTCCTCTACGGGAGCGCTTGCTTCAATGGCAAGAACTTGGCTTGCCGGATGCTGTGGCTCACTGGCAAGAGGTGTCTTGTTGGCGGTGTTGCTTTTCTTGGCAGCTGCTGGCAGCTCTGTCGGAAAGTATCCATCAACATCTTGTTTCCTTTTCTTCATCGGCCTTGATGGTGTAACAGATGGCTGAGTCAGTTTTAGCATGAAATTTCCTGGTTCCACAGGTATCCTTTCTGTAGCAAGCTTTGACAGGTAATCGGTAACTTGATTTTGGGCATGGGGGACGTGCTCAAGTTGCAAACCATAAAAGTGCTCTTCCAACTTCCTCACTTCATCAACATAAGCTTCCATCAAGGGACTCTGAAAATCTTTGTTGATCTGCTTCACCACAAGCTGCGAGTCACCTCTGATAATCATTTTTTTATACCAAGGTCGATTGCAATGCGCAGACCGGCAAGCAATCCCTCATACTCAGCAGTGTTGTTGGTGGCCTTCTCCCTAGGAAAGTCCATCTGAACCACGTACTTGAGATGCTCTCTGATGGGTGCGACAAGCTGCACACCAGCACCGGCGCCTTTCAGCGTAAAAGCTCCGTCAAAGTACATGGTCCAGTCGTCAACCGTTTCCTTGCCGGGGAGAGAGGTTTCTTGTTTTTCTTCGTCTTGCATTGGAGTCCATTCTGCAATGAATTCCACCAAGGCTATGCTCAGAATTGTTGATGTGCTTTCGAACTTCAAATCAAAGCTTGACAGCTCCAATGCTCACTCCACAATCCTGCCGGTGGCTTCTGGATTTCTCAGAATTCTTTGCAACGGAAAGCGAGTGATGACGGTAATTTGGTGTGCTTGGAAGTAGTGGCGCAGCTTCCTTGAGGTCATAAGGAGACCAAAGAGCAACTTTTGCATGCCAGAATACCTTGACCTAGCCCCCTGCAGAAGAGAGCTGACAAAGTAAACTGGGCGCTGCACCATTTTCTTCTTCTGCACAGCTTGTTGATCTGGCTCATTTGCTTGCACAGCTTCAGACTTGTCGGCGCCTGACCTTGCCGGAGAAGATTCCGGCTTGTTGGCTTGCGGCTCTGTGGTTGCTGCCTCTTCATCGTCTGCCTCTCTTTCAGCCACAAGTGCAGCACTAACCACTTGATTGGTTGCCGCTAAGTATAGCAACAACGGCTCTGGCGGTTTAGGCGCAACTAGGATTGGCGGAGAGGACAGGTACTCCTTCAAATCTTGGAGCGCGGCCTGCACTTCCGGAGTCCATCTCATTGGACCTGCCGTTTTCAAGATTTTGAAAAACGGCAAGACGCGCTGTGCCGATTTGGAGATGAACCTACTTAGAGCAGTAACGGAACCGGCAAGACACCTGACGTCCTTGATGCGTTTTGGTGCTTCAATCTCCTCAATTGCTTTGATCTTGTCGGGATTGGCTTCAATTCCTCTCTGAGACACAAAGAACCCGAGAAGCTTGTCTGATGGAACACCAAACACACACTTCTCAGGATTGAGCTTCAAGTTGATTCTGCGCAAGTTTGCAAATGTTACCTCCAGATGTTGTATCAGTGTTGACTTGTCCTTGGTTTTAACCACAATATCATCCATGTAAGCTTCCACATTTCTGTGCAATTAGGGCTCAAAACCAATCTGAACAGCCCTGGCAAAGGTTGCCCCGGCACTCTTCAACCCGAAAGGCGTGCGTATAAAGCAGTATGTGCCACATGGGGTGATGAATGCCGTTTTCTCCTCATCTTCTTTAGACATGAAAATCTGATGATAACTAGAGTAGGCGTCAAGGAAAGAGAGTAGTTCGCAGCCGGCAGTGGAGTCCATAATCTGGTCGAAGCGCGGCAAAGGAAAAGGATCTTTTGACAAGCTTTATTGATATCGGTAAAGTCAATACAAAGCCTCCATTTTCCATTTGCTTTTTGCACTACAACCGGATTGGCTAACCATGTTGGATGCAGTACTCCTGTGACCAAACCTGCCGCTTCTAGCTTTTTGATCCCTTCATCAATGAACTCTTATCGTTCCAGTGCTTGCTTCCTAACCTTCTGCTTGATGGGTCTTGCATGAGGGCAGAAGGCAAGGTGGTGCTCAATCACCTCCGTGGGAACACCGGGGATGTCAGATGCTTGCCATGCAAATACATCGACATTCGCCCGCAGGAAGGCGACGAGCGCGCCTTCCTATTTGTCGCTGAGAGTGGCACTTATGGTGAAAGTGCCGCTCTTGCCATCCTCCCTTGCAGGAATTTGCTTCGTCGCTGGTCCAGAGGCCTTGGATTTCTTGCTCTTGCCGGCAGAGCTCTTTGGTATGTCCTCAACAGGCGTGCTGCACTCTGTAGTGCGCTTACCGGAGGTCTTACCGGACTTCTTCTTCTTTCCTCCCCCGGGAGCTTTGTCGGCAGGAGCATTTGCCTCTTCGGCAAACGCTGCAACTACCTCCCGGTAGAGCTTATCGGCGCAAATGATTGTGTCTTTCTGGTTTGATTTGATGGTGAGGACACCCATCGGCGCTGGCATCTTTAGTACATTGTATGCATAGTGTGATGCAGCCATAAATTTTGCGAGCGCTGGGCAGCCCAAGATTCCATTGTAGGGCAGCGGCATCTTGACGACATCGAAAGTAATTTTCTCTGTCCTGCAGTTGAGCTCACTGCCAAACATGACCGGCAAAGTGATCTGGCCCTTCGGCTTGATCCTTCCCAGGTTGATACCCTAGAACATGCCTGTCTCTTCCAAATCCTTGTCGGGGATTTGCAGTCTCTTGATCACCTCGGGTGAAATCAAGTTCAAGCCGGCCCCACCGTCTACCAGCATTTTTGTTACCTTAAGGTTGCGAACTGTTGGCGAAACCAACAGCGGCAAACACCCAACCGCGGTTGTGCTATCAGGGTGGTCCTCGGCATCAAAAATGATGTGCGTGTGTAACCACTTGAGTGGCTTCTTAGCATCCATTGCCGGTTATGCTGCGTTGACGTCTCTGATCCATTGTTTCAGTTGCCGGTGCGAGGAGTGCAAAGATGCGCCTCCGTCAACACACATGGCATCAACAGCATTCTGGAACTCTTGTTCTGAGCCATCTTCGTCCTCATCATCATCCTCTTCATCTTCTTTCTTCTCACGGCCTCGAGCAGGTTTTTCCTTCTGCTGCTTGCCCTTGCCGTGACGACCTCTGTGGCCACCACGGTTCTTCTTGCCGGATCCACCAGCACCGTCCTTGGCCTTCTCCTTGTTGCGCTTTTCATACTCTTGCTTTTGCTTCTTGGCAAGCTGTTCAACTTGCCGGCACTACTGGAGATCATGGCCCTTGGTCCGGTGGATCTTGAAGTAGGGCCCATCGGTCTTCTCACCGGCAGCCGCCTCACGGCCACAAGTGCAAACGGCAACCTCTTTGTCACTGCTCTTGGCCTTGGGCTTCTTGCCAAGATTCCCCGATCCCTCAACTGCTAGTACAGCCTTGCCTTTGCACTTGCGATTGTGCTTCCAGCCTTTCTTCTTTGGGGTTGATGCATCGTCGTCCTCGGAATCAACTTCTGCACCAGCATCTTCCCCGGGAAGTCGCCTCACCTCTTCAGCACGTGGACATGTGTCCGCCAAGGCGTACAGCTCATTGATAGTCTTGACCTGCTCTATGTTCATCTCGGCTCGCATTCTGCGATTGCGCACATTCGTATGAAATGCGGCAATGACAGCTGCGGGATGAAAGTCAGGGATGTTATGGTGTACACGGCTGAATCTCTGTATATATTTGCGGAGGGGCTCTCTATCTCTCTGCGGTATCACATGAAGAGCACTGGGTTGTCCCGAAAGCTTGTGGCCTCTAGTATATGCACCAATGAACTCATTACACAGATCTGACCAGGAGGAAATGGAGCCCTCCAGCAGGTTCATCAAACAGGACCTCACGTTGGGCTTGAGCGCCAACGGGAAGTAGTTGGCAAGGATCTTCTTGTCTCGTCCCCCGGCAGCTTGCACGGCGATCGTGTAGATGCCTAAGAACTCTACCGGGTGGAGCTTGCCATCATACTTTTCCGGCAGCTCTGACTTGAAGGCACGGGATGACGCCCAGCGGACTTGCCGCAGCTCACGGGTGAACGCTGGGCACCCCACCTCGTAAGGCAAGTACCCAGAGCCCCTAGGCGCTGGCTCATCAACGACTGGACCGTTGCGCTCGTTGGATTGACGACGCGCTCCCCGACGCCGTTCAATGGTTGTGCGGGTGTCCTCCAGCCGCCTATCGCGCAGCACTTGGCGCTGATCTTGCCAGACTCACGGATCTGAAGACGCCATCGACACCTCATCGGGGTCAACAGACTGACGATCCTATCGTTGTTGCTGTTGTGGTTGTTGTCGTGGAGGCGACTGCACCGTTCGCACAGCATCTCTTGCATGACCACCAGTTGGTACTACTGGCACCGTAAGTGGACGCTGTGATGGTCCCGCGAGCTACGTCTTGCAAGACTCGGCAAACTTGATGAGACTCTAGATAGTAGCTCTCCACTCATCCATCTTCTCAGGGGCTGGCGGGAAGTTCAGCAACATCTGGGCCTGAGCCATGGCCTCTGCTGCTGTAGCTGGCATGGCTGGAACTCTTGGCAGAACCAGAAGGAGCTTTGTCTCACACCTGCTGTCGTGGCTCATGTCCAGCAGCGGGCGGGCGCGGTGATGACCCATGAGCACCTTGGGTGTGTTGCACGGGAGTCTTGCCATGTGGCCGTCCTGAGCTGCCGGCGTCGCGGGGGAGCGTGTCGCGGACATCTTGCGATGGTCGTGGTGTACGTCCCGCCACGGCGTTCTTGGACGTCGTCGCTCCATCCATGGACGTCGCGATGACGGGGTCTTGGCTCACACCGCTCCGGACTGTGTTGCTCCGGTGACTATGTTCACCGGAGAGTCGCTGATGTTGGCCGCCTCCGCCATCTCCGGTGTGATGGCTAGGATCGCCATCACGACATGGAAGCTGACTACCTTTGCCGCCGCCGTCCGTGCCACCTGCACCGCCTGCGCCACCCGTGGACGCTTGGGACGGTAGCTTGGACGAGGAAGGAGCTGCTGCGTCTGCGCCCTTCTTCTTGGGCGCCATGAATGATGAAGAAGATGAAGCTAGCGCGTAGACTGCTGATTCGGATTCTCACACGCGATCCCCCTACCAGGCGCGCCAAAGAAGTTGAGGTACGACCAAGACAATCTATGGGACTAGCAAACATCCCTTTGTGGTTCGGCTGCGGGGATCAACGAGCACAAAGAGGGGAATCAGCAGCACACACACAAGTTTTACCCAGGTTCGGGCCGCCGTGTGGCGTAAAAGCCTACTCCTGCTTTGATTGTATTATGGTGGAAGCACAAGTACAAGGAGTGCAGCTTGTCGGCAAGGTGCACGGGAAGTGCAGCTACACGCGTAGTTTGTGCAAAGTGTCGACCCCTCTACCAGTAGTCATGGGCCTCCTTTTATAGGTTAAGGGGTCACCATAGTGGCAAAAAGGTAATTACATGATGAGCTGATAGCTACAGTGCTATCATACCTAACTCTACCGGTTTAGGACAAACGCATTAAATGCACCGTTAGGTGTCACGCTGAGGACAAGCTCCGGCAAGGTTCCTGGACCGCTCGCCCAGCTACCTTCTATTAGCTAGACACTCCATTAGGACGGGTGTCATTAAAGTTGATCTCCAACCTAGCATGCTGACACGTGCCCTGACAAGCCTCACCAAACTGCATGCCCGCTCGATACCTCATCGATAAGTGACTAGCTGATCTATGAGGTGGAGCGGTGGCGAAGCAGAGAGGGCTTGCCGACACGGAGCTTGCCGGGTCGCCTTGCCGGTATGTAGCTTGCCAGCAAGTCTTGTCTTCATCTTCAATACAAACTTAGTACTTCTCGATGGCCTGCCTTGAGGTCTTCTTCATGGTTTTGCCAACCAAGTCTTGAGTCTTGACGGTAGCAACCCTTCGACAAGCCCTAGCCATCAGGCAGGCTGCAACTGTCTGTGCATAAGTCAGGGTATAAAAATACCCATGTTTTTATATATCGACAGTGAATGAAGAGTTGTTGTCTTCACCGAGCAAGATCTTCAACAACCAAGAGTTATTGTGGTTTGCGAGGAAGTCTGTCGAAGGTTTGGAGATCACTGATAAGCATTTACCACGAGTGAAATCAACTGGGGTCTGATCAGCCTCGAGTTGAAGGAGAATAGGACGGAGATAGGTTTGCTCCCGTGTTCAATCACAAGTCCCTCCAACCAGACATAGTCCTTTGGCAGAAGGGCAAACTGGTCTACCAAATCCTTCTGTCGCCATCTAGCACCACTGGTTCACTCTACTTATCTACACTACTTTATGTGGTTTCTACTTGTGCTCTTTGCCGATAGATCTCCTTGGTCATTTATCTTTTGAGCTTGTTCATCTTATCAGTTTATCGCTCGTTTAGATGTCCCTCGGTACTTCTTTACATTTCTATTAGTAGCATATATCTCATTGCGTTTATCTTGCTCACCCTTATGCTACTGCAACTTGTGATGTATTGCATTACCATCGTGATAGTTAAGCCTGTCTATGCTATGCGAAGATTATCATTGCTTCATATCTTGATAGATTTGTTCCTCAGTAACTTATTTGCTTAATTAGGTTTCTATCTTATATTTTCCACTGCTATGTTTGGGTTTGATTCAAAACATTCGGAATTTTTTTTTAATCTCCCATTCACACCCCCCCTCTAGTAGATATACTCTCGGTCCTAACAGCACGGCTGGTTGGAAGTGGTAGTTTTTTGTTATATACTCCCATATGTATAACAAAGAATCTACTAGTAACAAATAGCAATACTTCATTGCATTGTAGTGGTCGCGGGAGTCAAGCTCTCAAGGCATGGTTGTGGGTTCGATACCCGCCCAAAGCATGGCGGCCTTTTTTATATTTTTTGTTAACCTTGCTACGAGCAACATTGTGTCATCGTGCTCGAAAACAAAACTCTGTTAATTGTACCGCCTGCGTGAGAGAGTCTGGTTCTATTCCGCCTACTGGAGCACACTTTTCGGAAAAACCAAAGATAATCGCACACACACATAAAACATTTCACAATATTTTAGTAGAACTCTAGAAACAAATAAGTGAAATTACGTTGTGAATATGGCTCACTTTAGACCGGGCCATAAATTTTGTCCATTAACAAAATCAGTGGTAATCATATTATTTTTGTTTTGTCAAGCTGTAATTCAAATATACTAATATTATTCCTTGTGGCATGGTTGAAATATACGTATACATGTTAAATTAGTTTGAGTTTTTTAAGAAAACTTTCTTTGTACACTGGTAGTTTGACTTTTGAAAGTCCGATGCACATGTCGCACCACAACCTGGGTGCACCGGATAGCCAAGCCACTTGCACGGGTTTTCCCTCCCGTATATTTTGCATGCGATATCATCCCGTGGCTCACGTGCGATCAGGCCGGGAGGTGCCGTGTGAGTAGGGAGAGGACTTATTATATCACAGCAGCGTTTCTCGCCTGCAAGCCGCCCCTCGCTTGCTGCTTCCTCAGCGCCTCCCAATTAAGCCAGAGGAGCCGGAAAAGCCTGGCGCCGCATTGTGAACAGTGCACTATGGCCCTGGACCGAAAGTATGTAGCTTGTGCCGTTGCACGCATGGACTTCGCTCCTTATAGTACTGGAGTATGTTGCACGCATGGACTTCGCTCCTTACATTGGATCTGTTCTAAAGTCGCACTACGATCAGCTATAAACTCTATAAAAAACATCCTCTTTGACGCGATTAGTGTACATGTCACCGTCGCTAATGAACAGGCTGCTAGTGTGCGCGTGAGAGGAGCGGCTGAGTAGGTCAGTTACGCGCATGAATAGAGTAGCAGGCAGGTCTGCAGTATGTAGGTGTACTTTACGTGCATTGATAATAAAGCGATGGTTCTAGAGAACAGTAGTACCCTCCACTAGCACTATAGCTCCTTGGTCTTGAGATTCAAAAGTTCAAAACTGGTACACTATGTAGTGGTACTAGTACTAGTACTCCTACTCCCTCCCTTAAGGTAGATGTTCATTGGCTGGGACGAATTAATCTTGTTTTGAAACTGCCCAATTATCGCATAGGTTTTTCTCCGCAAAAACCGTGCTCTACGTGCTATTAAATCTCAGTCTGTTGGACTCCCAACGCAATAACTATAGCGCCTGATATGCTCCGCGCATGGCCGCATGCGTGCCCCTCTCTCTCATCTCATGGCGCATGCACAGGTCAGTCATCATTTTTTATCTCATTTTAATGGCCACTTTGCTGCATGCATGCAGCTGAGTGTCAGTGTAAAAACCGAGAGACCTCGGGGTAGGGGGTCTCGAGCTGTGGATCTCGGACAGATGGTAACAGGAACAGGGAGACGATGTTTACCCAGGTTCGGGCCCTCTTGATGGATGTAAAACCTTACGTCCTGCTCTTGTTTATATTGATGGAGAAGTATCAAGTACAGAGTTGATCTACCTCGAGATCGTACGATCTAGTCCTAAGGCTAGGTGAATGAGATTGCGTTGAGGCCCCCTCTAAGGGCTAAACCCTTCGGCTTATATACACACCGGATAGGGTATCTAGGGTTACAAGGTCGGTATCCAGGCGAGGAGGCAGCAGGGGAAGTCTTGGAGTATACGTCAAGTCTTCGGCAGATGTGATCTTGTTCTCGCATGCATCCTCTAGAGTCCATCTTGATAAGAATGAGGGTCCACTAGCCCAGCCCGAGGAATATGGGCCGACTAGGTTGGTACCCCCTAGTCCAGGACACCGTTAGTAGCCCCCGAACTGGTCTTCTACGCCGAGGACGATCTCTTCAATGACGGTAACTTTGGATCCGAAGTCCTTGGCTTGACAGACGAGTTCCCCTTCGATATTCCGGATCTCTTAGCCGCCCTCCCAAGGAATGGTGTTTGTAAATGAGGTTCAGCTGAGTACTCTCCCCATCCAGGGTCGTGAGTTTACTTAACCTCGAAGGCTAGCCACCTAGGTGTGAACAGTTCCCCATAGCCTGACAACTTTATCGAAGTGGCGCTACCCATGATGGGTCAGGCAGTTACTGCCTATCTCAAATCATGGTTCGAGGCTACCTTTTTACTGGCACGTCCCATCGAGGTGGGGATCGTGCCCGTATTTTCAGGGATATCATCAAGATTTTGTTTCTCCCCATGTGTATAATGGCATCTTCGGAGGGGGAGAGTGGCGTTTTTATCGGCGCGGCAAGGGGCACTCTTGGCCTTTCAGCAGCCTATAAGAGTAAAAAGCTAACAGAGCCAGTAGTTACGCTCCCATTTCCCCTGCCTTCTGCCTCCTCGAGCTCCAGCGCCCAGAACCAATCTCGCCTCTTCCCACCATTGTGCACCTGAGCTTTCCCATCCAGCCATGGCCGACACCCTCAAAGGGCACTGGGGGGCTCCATCGTGACGGAGGGCATGCTTCAAGAGCTGCGGAGTGTGGGGTATATCCCCACCAACGTCGCCGCCCGCGCTCCAGATGCCGACCAGCAGGTGCCCGCCCCCAACCCAGGGGAGCGGGTATTCTTCATCCCTCACCTCATCAGAGGCCTGGGGTTCCCGCTGCACCCATTCGTGCGCGGGGTGATGTTCTACTACGGCCTCGACTTCCACCACATGGCCCCGAACTCCATCGTCCACCTTGCCTCCTTCATCACGGTGTGCGAGGATTTCCACCGCATCGAGCCGCACTTCGGCCTATGGCTGAAGATCTTTGGCGTTAAGTCGAAGTCCAGTGGCTCCAATCTGGCGGAGTGTGGAGGCGCCATGGTCAGCAAGAACCAGGGCGCCGACTGGTTCCAGGGCATCTTCATCGAGACCGTTTAGGAGTGGCGGCGCGAGTGGTTCTACATCACTGAGCCACTTGTTGTTGGCTAGACCGAGGTCCCCGCCTTTTCGGCTGGGCCTCCGAGGAAGCTCAAGTCCTGGAAGGAGAAGGGCATCCTCTGGGGAAACCCAAAGGAGGTGGAGACACTGGTCAAGAAGATCTAGTGGTGGTCCCTCAAGAAGAAACTAACTCCAATTGCCCGATGTGGTCAACATCATGCTCCACCGCCGCATCCTCCCGCTCCAACTCTGGGCCACCCCGATGTGGGAGCACAAATCTGTGGATGCAAGACCCGTCCTCAACTTCTTCTGCTCGTCCCTGGCCGGGATGTGGACGCGGCTCCTCAAGCTGCTCAAGGATAAGATTCCTGAGGAGGGGAAGGACCTCGGCTTCGAGGTCGGCTACACTGCCACACCGGTAAGTGTTCAATATACACGTTTATATTCTTCTCCTGCTAAGTGAGACAGACTTTGATGAATCGACCCATTCTGTGTTTGCAGAATTGGGTGAACAAGGTGCAGCAGATACGGTACCCGGCGCCACTTTCGGAGGGGGAAAAGTCCCCTCTGCTTACTGTGCTCCTGACCGAGGAGCCGCACGTGGTGATCCCCAGGGCGTCGAAGCCCCAGAAGGGCAGGATGGGTCTTCGGAGGCGGGAGACCTCGGTCACCCGGTCCAAGGAGACCCACGCCTCCTCCACCCATGAAAGCGGTGGGGGGAGGACGAGGATAACCTTCCCCCAAAGGGGAATAGGGCGGCGCCAGAAGACGCCGAGGCCGAGGCCCGGCCCACAGGCCAAAAGAGGTTGAAATAAACCTCGGCCGGGGCGGCCGACGAGCCCCAGCCGTCGGAGAAGAACATGCTCTCCGACGTGTCCAAAGATGACCCCCTCGCGCTGGGGAGGAAGAAGCCGGCGCCTCAAAGGTACGCCGCTGTCCTTTGTATTTATCTTCACATTTAAGTTTTTCTGGCAGGACTAATGCCATGTGAATGTTTTTCTATAGCCCGCCTAGGGCACGCCTTAGCGACTCCTCCAGCGGGTTGCCGCCCACCAGCGGGACGCCGGACCGCGCTGCCCCGGCTCCAGAAGGGCAGGGCAAGGTGACGTCGACCCCGACCCCTCAGACTGACGCAGCGGGGGTCGAAGAGGTGGTCATGGCCGAGGTTGACACCTCGGCCCCGCATGGCCAAGGGGATGAGGTCCCCGAGGTCGTCCAGGAAGGGCTGGGCTAATCAGTGGCCCAGCCAGAGTCTACTCCAGCTCCACCGCCGCAGCCGGAGACCCACGAACCCAGCACCCAGGTGCTGGGGCTCGAGGTCTTTCCACCTTCACCTCCCGCTCGAGGGCGGGCTAGCGCGGGGTGGACCGAAGAGATGGAGGCAGCCTTGACAAGCTCCTCCCTCAAGGAAGAGCACTGCGCGTTGATTAGCGTGGCGCTGTAGGGATTCCGGTCCGCTGAGGCCGGAATGCATGAGGTCTTCAAGGGCCTCATTATGAGCTTCGAGGTAATCCTCTGTCTTTAAGAAAAAAGGGGCCTTCTCTGCTTAGATTTATCAATCTTTGTAAATGTCCGAAGGCATATGTTACCCATCATTTAGATGGCCTACCCAGTGAGTAGCCCTCGAGCCCAGGGCCAATTTGAAAAACTGGTGTTGGGGTCAAAATATAGGTCTAGAGGAAAGAGTAGCCCCCAGGACTGATGAAACAGGATGTGTGTCCGTAGTGTCATTAAATTGATTATGGGGCTCATTAGAAATTGTTTATGCAGGTTTCAACCTCGGCTCCGGGCTCCGCCTCCGAGGAGATTGCGGAGATGAGCCGGAAGCTCGAGAGGTCCGAAAAGGACCTCGACCTGATGAACAAGCAGGTCGAGCAGTCTCAAGGTAAGCGACCGATGCGTCATGCTTTTTTTCCTTTGAAGTTTGATTTTGAGCAAGGATAACTTGTTGTTTGAAAAACTAATGCCGAACTGATTTGATAACAGTGGCGCTGGCTAAGCTTGAGGGGCTCATGGCCGAGCTCTTGACGGCTCGGCAAGAGGTCGAGCAGCAGAAAGCTGCTACGGCCAAAGCAGAGAGAGACCTAGCCACTGAAAAGGTGGCTAGGGAGAAAGACCAGGTGCGGGTCCTGGAGGTCGAGGAGACTCTCAAGGGTGTGTATCTCGAATGTGATTCCCTTGAGAAGAAGGAGAAAGAGACGGGCGAGCAGCTGCGACAGCTACGTCTGTCTCATGCCGAGCTCCAGACCCGGAACCGGGCCGACCACCACGTGCTCCAGCAAGTGGAGCGGATAGCCGCGGGTAAGCTATATTTACTGCAATGTGCATTTGGCAACAAGGGGTTCGTCGAGCTCACCCAGCTATTGCGATCCGCAGAGGTCTTTGCCGATCTCCCGAAGAGCGCGGCGGACGCCGGCCTTCATTTTGGCCAACTAGAGGGCCATGAGGCGGAGAAGGCCTTCTGGAGTCAGTTCCAGGAGTCGTCGCAGCCGCAGTTGCTCAATCATCGGATGAAGAAACTGGCGAAACTTCTTCGGATGGCAAGGCCGGTGCTCCAAGACCTCTGCGTCAATCTGTAGCCCACGGAATTGTTGCCAGCCAGCTTCTTCGGGCTCCTGGTGCGACTGCAAGAAGCCGTCCCGCAAGTCAACCGCTGGAAGTGATCCGCATGTCTGGAAGGAGCGCGGCGGGCGTACGCCTGCGTGAAAATGCACTTCCGAAAGGTTGAAGCGCAGGTCGTTGCTGTGGGGCCCCCCGAAGGGAAAGCATGCACCGCGGAGCAGTTTTTTGCCGAAGTGGAGGAGGGCGCCCATCTTACCGAGGCCATGTGTCCTAAGGACAAGTTGTATTTCTAGGTAGCACTTCAGATGCCGAAGTCCGTGTGATGTATAAATATTTATAAGTTATTTAATGAGTACGGCTTAAGTTCCTCTCATGTGTTTATGTTTTGTTTTCGGTATTCCCCCTGTTTGACCGTGTTAAATTGAAAGTGGCCAGTCATCGGCTTCAACCCCTTTGTACAATATACGAAGGGTGCCCCTTTTAGGTGTTCATGACCCTTAGCCGACATCTCAGTTCCCAGGGAAGGTCTGCGCACATAGGGACTAGGCAATCGGACTATGGTGGATTTATAGCTTTCACTTAGTCATAGGAGTTTGACGGTGGGGACCGATGACGAGCCCCCGGTGAGTAGAGTGGTCGGCTTGGTCAGCTGAGGTTTATGTCCATGCCCACTTCGGCCAATTCAAGGAAGAAGCCCTTCGTTTGACATGGGTGATCTCTAACGACACGTCGCTTGATGCGGTCTTCGGATGGCCGACCAGTTTTTGCTTACCTAGATAGTCAATCTTCGGCTTTCTCCACTGAGGCGCTCTGCCAGTTAAACCAGTGGCACTATCGCAGTGGTTCTCCCATTACACCCTTAGCCAAATTATCGAGAACGTAAGGGGTACACATAGGAGCCGGGCGACCCAACTATTGACCAAAATCTAGGTTCGAAACTGATGCATATAATGCAACATCTAAGACGCCGAGTACTTCGGACTTGTGCTTCAAGGTGTAAAATCGAGGCCCTTTAGCAATTGTATCTTAGAGGTGTTCTCATAGTTCTTGGGCAGTGCTTGTCAGAAAATGCGTTTGAAGACCTTTATGGGTACGATTTCTTTATTTCAAGTAGCCAAGCTTTAGATGCCGAACATTTGAGGAAAGGAACTAAGCAAGATACAATGTGTGTAAAGATAATGAGGGAGAAACTAAAAGAAAACAGGGCGGATCATGTCATCGGGTCTATGAGCCCGGGCTGCTTCCTGCCGCACGTCTGCGTCTCCGTGCTGCTGACCAGCTCGTCCTCGTTGATAGCGGGGGTTGATATTGGTAACATGCAGCTTCGGTCAAGCATGCGCTTTATGCGTCCATTAGTCGATCCCTTCGAAGAGGTCCGCATCTGTTTAGTTATGCGGTTAAAGCCACATGGGTATGCTAGTGGTTGGCTTCTTTGACAGAACCCTACTGATGCGTGAGCCAGGGGTTTCGTCGTTGTTCGGTCTAGCCGACCCGACGTCTCCATTGTCGTGGCTCCTCGGCGACCCAGGGAATTTTTAGTGCGAAGTTGTGCACCCTGGGGACGTAGTGCCCCTTCCATGAGAGGCGTGCGAGGAGACCGTACCCCTACTTAGGGTGGGGAGGTGCCTATCCGAGGACAACTAGCGCAGCCCGCGTATGCTTCGAAGAGCTTGGGGTGCGTTTACCGCCACGGGCGGCCTCCTCGGATGCCTGTACCTCGGCTGCGAAAGCCGCAGTCTGCTCCTCCGTCCGGAGACAGCGTTTGGAGTTACCATTTACTGTAATAACACTATTGGGTCCCGGCATCTTGAGCTTAAGATAAGCATAATGCAGGACTGCATTAAAGCGGGCGAATGCGGTGCGTCCTAGGAGCTCATGGTATCCGCTGCAAAAAGGTACGATGTCGAAGATTAACTCTTCGCTCCTGAAGTTTTTGGGTCATCTGAATACTACCTCCAGGGACACGGTTCCTGTGCACCGAGCCTCGACCCCTGGTATTACACCTTTGAAGGTGGTGCTGCTAGGCTTAATCCGAGATGAGTCAATCCCCATCTTCTGTAATGTGTCCTCATAGATCAAGTTGAGGCTGCTTCCTCCGTCCATAAGGACGCGCGTCAAATGAAAACCATTGATGATTGGGTCCAGGATGAGGGCGGCCGATCCGCCGTGCCTGATGCTTGTCGGATTGTCGTGTTTGTCGAAGGTGATCGGGTAAGCCGACCATGGATTGTACTTCGGGGCCACAGGCTCTAACGCGTAGATGTCCTGAAGTACCCGTTTCCTCTCCCTTTTAGGGATGTGGGTAACGTAAATCATGTTTACCTCCGTTACCTCATTAGGAAACTTTTTTTGGCCTCCATTGTTTGGCCGCCGAGGTTCATCCTCGTCTTCGCTGCGATTTTGGGTTTTATGTTGACCCTCTGTCGCTATCTTGCCGGCCTGCTTAAAGACCCAGCAATTCCTGTTGGTGTGGGTTGCTGGTTTTTCTTGAGTGCCATGAATTTGGCACGGTCGATCCAAGATCTTGTCAAGCTGGCTCGATCCATCCTTGTTCCCTTTGAAGGGCTTTCTTTTCTATCCAGATCGAGGTCCTGTGAAGCCTGCATTGACTGTTGCGTCTTCTGTGTCGCTTCCGTCGTTTCTATGTCTGCACTTATTTTTGTTGCACTTAGGCTTGCCATTGGCGTCACGAGTCTCCGAGGTCCCTGCCTCACTGTCGTGTGTGCTGCGGGCCAACCAACTGTCCTCTCCCGCGCAAAAGCGGGTCATGAGTGAGGTTAAGGCTGCCATGGTCCTCGGTTTGTCCTGGCCGAGCTGGCGGGCGATCCACTCATCTTGGATGTTGTTCTTGAATGCAGCGATGGCCTCAGCGTTTGAGCAGTCTATGATCTGGTTCTTTTTAGTAAGAAACCAGTTCTAGAATTTCCGAGCTGATTCGCCGGGCTGCTGAGTAACACGGCTGAGGTTATCGGCGTCCGGAGGTCGGACGTAGGTTCCTTGGAAATTTGCCCTGAAGGCGTCTTCAAGAGCTTCCCAACTTCCAATGGAGTGGGGCGGTAGGCTATTCAGCCAGTGCCTTGTCGGCCCCTTTAGCTTGAGCGGCAAGTACTTTATGGCATGGAGGTCATCTCCATTGGCCATGTGTATATGAAGAAGAAAGTCTTCAATCCATACGGCTAGGTCTGTGGTGCCATCGTACGGTTCTATGTTGATGGGTTTAAACCCATCGGGGAACTGGTGTTCCATTACCCTATCTGTAAAACAGATCGGGTGGGCTGGTCCTCGGAACCGAGCGGTGTCGTAGCGGGCTTCGGGAGAGAACCTTGTATGAGTTTGATCTCGGGCGCGGCCATTCTTGTCCAACCAGGCGTCGTAGCCATCGTGCCCGGTCGGAGCGCGTCCTCTTGATCCATAAATGGACCGAGGTGGCGCCCGGTTTGTCTCTATCCGATGTCGAACGTCCTGAGTGTCAATATAGTCCATAGGCTCCTTGCCATGATGGCGTGGAGCTGGTTGGGTGTGGAAATCCTCCCGCGCGGGCCTGTCGCGTCCTCGAGGGGGCGGTCAGGTACCTCGGCGGTTAGTTCATCATCAAATTCAGGCAGTAAACGCCTGCGTGGATAGGATTTGGGCACACTGCGGCGCCGTTCTTCGAGGTCTTGCTCGGCCGAAAGTATTTCGACCCACTTGTCATTGAGCGCATCCTCATTAGCCTGCAACATCTGCTGCTTGTGCTTCATGCTTCGGGCGGTGGCGACTAGGCGCCGCCGAAAGCGTTCCAGCTCAACAGGGTCTTCAGGGACGATGAAGTCCTCGGTGCCGACGCTTACGTCCTCCTCGGATTCTGGCATGGAATTGTCATTGGCCCCTTCAAAGAGGTCGTCGGGATCCGAGTCCCTAGGGATGCCGTCGGGGTCGACGTGACGTTCTGGGGATGCTTGAAGGTTCTCCTCTTGGTCTTCTGCGTCATTGGCCGCCGGATCGGTGGTAGGGTTGTTCCCGCTAGGCTCCCCATTATTACCCCTTCTGTGCCTTCGCCTACGCCTTGGAGGGGAGTTGGGAGTGTTGACCATGTACACATCGTATGTAGATGTTGCTTTCCACCTGCCGGTGTTAGTAGGTGGCAAGGTGTTGTCGGTAGGGCTGCCGACATCTTCATCCATGTCAGTTGCTTCGTCGTAGTCTAGCACATCGAGTAAATCGTCGACAATGGCGACTAGATGGGTGGTGGGTGGGATGTAAATTTCCCGATCGTCGGCTTTAAGTCTGATCTTGTCATAAATTGAGGAGTTCGAGATTGACAAACTTTGGATCCGGTCAAGCATCTCATTAAGGTGAGATAGCTCCTCAGGGTTCATGGTCCGGCCATAAGCCGGGTCGACCCGTAGTAGTACGCCTGATGCGTCTTCTGCCGTACAAGGAAGCGGGGTGGATTCAAGATCCGCCACCGGGATTGGTTCTAAGCCCGATTTGGTGTCCCAAGCCGAACTCTGATCCACCTAGGAGTCAGGCACTGCGACAAGGTTATCCGAAGAGGGGGGAGGAGGTTCCTCAGTAGCCCCCGGCGCTGTTGGGAGACACGATTCATGGTCTTCAGAGGAGATCTGTTCCGAGGTCGAACCTCTGGTGTTTGCCAGACCCGGAATTCGGCCGGGGGTCCAGCCTGATAAGACAAGCTCACCGCGGGAGTCTGTCGGAAGTCGGGCTCCGGGGACCCAAATGTTCGAACACTGGGGTGAGCTCGATCTACTGCTTCGTCTCCTACCACGGCTGAGCTACGGCGAGGCTACGGCGAGAGCGCGCAAGCGAGGGACGGGCGAGGACTCAGCGGTTTACCCAGGTTCGGGCCACCTTGCGGAGTAAGACCCTACTCCTGCTTTGTGGTTTTGATTGCAATGGACAAGAGAGTTCTTTCGTACAAGGTGAGGAGGAGGAAGAACTGGTCCGGAGAGATCTCTCGTCTTACTATGGCAGCATTGTCCCTTATACCAGCCTTGGTCCTCTTCCCCCTCGAAACATAGGCGGGAAGGGTCGCCACACTTGGCGGTTTTGAAAGGGGACAGGCGCTCAGGCTATCCTGACTAAAGGTGGTCTTCGCCTGCCAAAGCATGATCCATGACGCGCCGGTGGGCTCGGTGATGACCTCCGCCCTGCGCGCCCATCGTCTTGGTCTCCCTTCGCCGATCGGGCAACCTTTGGGGTTGCTTTGGAGAGTAGATAGCTGGCCCTGCTCCCTTAACACAAAAGAGGAAACCATCTTCATCCGCGCCTGCTGGTGTGACCTCTGCTGCTGCTCGTCGCCGCGCGCGTCACCCACGTGGTGGGCTATGGACTGCGCGGCACGCCGAACGGCCTTCTTCTCGAGCGCCTGCGGGAGGGGGCCCCGGGATGCCACCTCGGAAAGCCGCCTCGTGAGGCTCACCTCGGGAAGCCGCCTCGTGAGGTCACTTCAGGAAGCCACCTCGTGAGAGGACCTCGCGATGCCGTTGATGGTGGTGCTGAGTATTACTTGCCACTCCCTGAGGAGGGGGCCTCAGGAGGCCAGGGCCTCGTGAGGGGTCTTGGTGAGATGCTCGGTGGTGCTGGCCTGCTGGGCCATGCCAGGCGTTGCGCCCTGGGCCAAAGGCAGACGGGCCTAGATACCCCGAGTTCCATGGGCCCGACAGCAGCCCCCGGGCCCGCGGCGCGCACGTTCCCGCCTACAGAGGGGCGAAACGGCGCGGGCCCTAACCGCCTGCGGCCAGGTGCGACGCGTGGCGCACGATGTGACGGGCGACGCCCCCACTTCTCCACGACGCCTCGGAAATGGCCGTGCTGACATAAATCCTGGCCCGGGCGGCGCGAGGCCATCATTGCCTTCCTTCACACACTCCACCTCTCTGCGCCTTCCCTTCTCACGCACGGTTCCTCGCGACTCCCCCTTTCGAACTCCGCCTCTTCTTGCTCCCGATCCGTGCCTCCGCCACGCAGATGGCGCCCGCCGGCAAGAGGGGGAAGGTGGCGGCCCTGT
This sequence comes from Elymus sibiricus, assembly GCA_039707655.1. Lineage (NCBI taxonomy): Eukaryota > Viridiplantae > Streptophyta > Magnoliopsida > Poales > Poaceae > Elymus > Elymus sibiricus. The sequence goes on from CM077670.1 coordinate 137,054,262, forward strand.
CCCCAAGCGCGCCCGTCCTTGGGGCGGCGCTGCAGCGCTCCACCATTGACGATGAAGGGGGCTTGGTCAGGGTGCTTCCGTTCGTGGCCGGCAGCCAAAACGAGAACCAGGCGACCTAACTCTGGCCGGGGTCGCGCGCGCGGCGCGACCTGGGGGCGACGGCCTACCCCTTCTTCCTCCACAGTGTATATGCCGGGTTGGTGCCACCATTTTCGGACTTCTTTTACGCCATACTCACCCACTATCAGGTTCATGCTCTTCATCTTCAACCCAACTCCAGTTTCCTCCTGGCCACGTTCGCCTTTTACTGCGAGGCTTTCGTGGGCGTGATGCCCTCTGTGGCGCTCTTCCGCCACTTCTTCTGCCTGCGGCTAACCGCGGCAGACCAGCGCTCCGGATGCGCGTCGTTCCTTGCCGTCAAGGGGATGGAGGACGGCATTATCATCTTGAGGGTCGCGAAGAAGGTGGAAGGCTACCGGCAGCGCTGGGTCTATATGGATGCGCGCCAGACCAACCGGCTCCTGATGATCCTGACGGACCCGGCCAAGAAGATCTCCATGTGAGGGCACGAGAAGCTCGTCGACCCAAGGATGGAGCCCATCTTGAGCGGATGGCGGCGCACCGGGCCTCCAATCTGTCGGGGACGGCGGTTGTCAGGGAATACCTGAGGCGGCGCATCGCGCCACTTTAGCGGCACTCGCGCCCTATGTGGGAGTACGCCGGCGCGGGCGACGCCATGAGGCTGAAGCCGGGAAGCCTGGGGTCAGACGTGCTAGACGGGGTTCTGGCGATTCTGCTCAGCGCCCCTGCCGCGGAAACGCCGGAGGGGCGGGCGAGCCCCCAGCACCTGAGGCCCGTCATGGGGCCAAAGCCCCCAGGGCCCCGGGGCGGGCGACGACGCGTCCGGGTCTACCGCGGCATGCCCCGGGGGCCTGAGCGGCGGCGCCGAGGCGTTGCTCGGCAGGGGTAGCATCGGCCTGCCGTCCGCGGGGGAGAAGAAGAGGAAGTGGCACGTCAGTGATGAGTAAGCCTTCTGCCTCCTCCCGGCGCCCTTAATTCTTGTTCCTTTACCCGGCCCGGAGCTGAGCCGCCATTCGCGCAGGAGATCTGCCACGGATCAGAAAAAGAAGAAGAAGAAGACGACGACGAAGGCGAGGGTTACCCCCAGCCCGCAGGGGGTGTCGATGCCCGCCGCCGGTGCCGAGGGGCGTGGAGAGGCTACCCGCTGCCCCGACGCCGAATCGGGGCGTACGGAGATCGAGGAGGAGGCAGTCGCTCCTCCGGGGTCGCATGCGGGTGCATCCCGTGAGGCCGAAGCGAAAGAACCTCGGGAGGCAGCCTCAGGAGGCGGGGACGCCCGCCCCCCTGACCCTGCCACGAGCAAGGAAGCGGCGACGGGGGAGGCCGAAGCGCCCACCCCCCCCCCCCCCGCCGGGGGCCTCCTTGGGCGCAGGGGAAGGAGTTGCGGGGCATGCCATGACCAGCACTGAGAGCCCCCGTAGCGCACTGCCATGGCCGAACGAGGGGGGCACAGGGCCCGACCCGGGCTGGCCCCTGGTCCTCGCGAGCGACCGCGCTTTGCTCAGGCCTGAAGCCTTGCGCGAAGCCAAGTCCACGCTTGCTCGGCTCGGCACGGACTTCCAGGACGCGGAGACGCGCCTCGCCAAGGAGCGCCTCAAGCTTGCCGACGGGTGGCGCCAGCTCAGCGTCGCTGTCGATACGGCCTGGCGCCATGACGAACGTGCTCGCGCAAAGTGTGAGAGGGACACCGCCGAAGCGGAGGGGGCTCGCGCGAGAGCCCTCCAGGAGGCCGAAGTGGCCACCGCGCGCCGCGAAGAAGCGGAGACCCTCCTGAAAGAGTTCCAAGACCAACACGCCGAGCAGGCGTGGTCGCTCCTCGCGCGGGAAGGCACCCTTGCCACTCGCGAGAAGGAGGCCGCGGCCCGCGAGGCGGACCTTGAGACTTGCACGGAGGGCCTCGAGAAGAAGGCGACCGAGCAGGCCATGGAGAAGGAGCGTCTGGAGACCCTGGGACGCCAACTGGCCGATGCCCAGGAGGCTCACACGAAGCGCGTTGCCGAGGCCAACGCCCAACTGGAGGCCAAGGAGAAGAAGGTCCAAGAGGACACTGACGTGAAGGTAGCGGAAGCGCGCCTGGTGCTTGCCGAGGAGCGCGATAAGGCGTTGTCGCAGCAGAGGGACGCCTTCGAGTCAGAACGCGAGCGGCTCCAGCAGGAGGTCACTGATCTGAAGGCCGCAATCGCTGAGGCGGAGACCCGCCGGGGAGCCGTGCCGCAGGCCGGCTCTGGCGCCGCCGATCAGGAACAGGAGCCGCGTGAACGCGTCAAGGTGCTTCACTCCCTCGAAATCCACGCTCACGATGCCCTGAATTCCATCTTCCAGGGAAGGCTTGGGGCCCTCCGCGAGTCCCGCGATGCCGACTACGTCGGCTTCTCCACCAAGCTCGTGGAACGGCTTGAGGACGGAGCCAAGGAGGTGGATGGTATCTTGGAGGAGGAGTGCCACAGCCTCTTCTCCCTGGCAGCGACTCGCGTCTTCAACCACCTCCTTCACACCGATCCCAACTTCGACTTTGAAAAGGTGATAGTGCCCGTCCCCGAGGAGCTTCGCGATGGGCTCGCGAGGGCGGTGGAAGGCCATGTGAGCGCGTTACTCGGGAAGTACTCTTGTGGCAGCGGCGAGAGCTCTGGCGGCGACGACGGCGCCGACGAAGATGACGACGGCGCGAGCTTCTAGGGTACCTTTTCCTTTCGTCACCCTGCGCTAGATCGATGAGGCCCGTGGGGGCGTGAAGACGATGCCTTGGTGGTTAAACACTTTATGTTTTGCTGTAACGAACGCTCGTGCCCTCGTGAGGCTCTCTCTTAAGGCATGTTTTTCTCTTTTTGCTTGCCATGATGCACTACGTTGTCAGGACCCAGCCCCCGAGCGGCCATAGCCGTCGCTGGTATGCCAGGTCGCGATGCCTGAACAAGGCCAGGAGGCGAGGGGCACCGGGAGCTAGTGAAGGTTCCTGAGGCGCGATGCTCAGGGAGCCTCCCTTTAATGCACAAGCGTCTTGCGCCAAGAGGAACACTGGCACTCATGAGGCTGTCGGAGAGGAAGGCTCGAGAGACGGCGACGGTGGCTCGCGAGATGGGAGACTTAGCTCTTGTAGGGTGCGTGTTGTGAGGGTTTCGCTCGCGAGATCTCCTGCTGGGACGGCCGCCGAGGGTTCGTCCCCGAGGCGGTGCCTGCTGGCCTCCTGAGGTCCTGAGGGTGCTACCTCGCGAGATCCTTCAAGGGACCTGCTCCTGAGATAACTATACGCAGAGCACTTAACGACAGCACGCGCTCGTCGATTCGCTCATGAGTATTACGCGAGGAGATAGGACACCAAGGACCTTGGTGGGGTGGCGTGCACGGAGCAGGCCCGCGAGCCAGAGCCCGGTTGCTTGGGTTTTTCAGTGCTGCTGGGACTGACCCAAGCGCAGGCACCGTGTCCAGCCCCCACTCGCGTGAGGCTCATGAGGGAAGTCGTGATCACGCGGGGCTCATGAGGCAAGGGGAAAACGAAACTCCATATAAGGAAATGGAAACTTTACTGAAGCAAGAGAGCAACCCATTACATAACCAAATAAAGATGCGGCTGCCGTGTCCGGCACGGGTCAGCTTGAGGTTGGTGCAACCCATGGGGCGCCCTCAATTACACACTAAAATGAGAAAAAGAGTGTTGCCGTGTCCGGCACGGGTCAGCTTGAGGTTCGTGCAGCCCGTGGGGCGCCCTCAGTTGATTGTTCCGCCAGCGCAGAGCATGGGGCTTCCACAGGGTGTGGGTATGATCGCGGGTCGATCGTTCCGCCAGCGCGGAGCATGGGGCTTCCACTTGGGCATGGGCGGGAGCTCTCACGGGCCCATCAGGCGAACGCAATGAGAGGCTCCGGGGAGTGTACAGCCCCGTTTCGTTCGTAGGCGTGAGGGTCACGCGTAGAACTTGCGGAGGTGTTGGATGTTCCAGGCGTTAGGCACAGGAACTCCGTCCTCCGTCTCCAGCCGGGCTGAGCTGGGCCTGGAGACATGAGTAACCCTGAAAGGGCCTTCCCACATAGGTGAGAGTTTGTGAAGTCCCTCTCTGGAGAGGATCCTGCGCAGGACGAGGTCGCCAACCTCGAGAGTGCGAGGGCGGATGCTGCGGCTGTGGTAGCGACGCAAGGCCTGCTGGTACCTCGTGGCACGAAGGGCGGCCTGACGGCGGCCCTCCTCGAGGAGCAGCAGATCAGTCTCCCGCGAGCCATCCTGATGCGCCTCGTCAAAGGCAAGGACTCGCGGGGAGCCGTGCTTAAGCTCCAGTGGGAGGACCACCTCAGCGCTGTAGACGAGGAAGAAGGGCATCTTGCCAGTAGGCTTGCTTGCCGTCGTGCGGATGGACCACAACATGGACTGCAGCTCGTCGAGCCAGCCCTTGCCGCAAGCCTCAAGTTTCTTCTTGAAGCTCCTTGTCTTGAGGCCCTTGAGGACCTCGGCGTTGGCGCGCTCGGCCTGACCATTGCTTCGCGGGTGCGCCACCGAGGCGTAGCAGATCTGCGTGCCGAGGCTGGCGCAGTAGGACTTGAAGAGGCCGCTTGTGAACTATGAGCCATTGTTGGTGATGATGCGATTGGGAACTCCAAAGCGGCTCACGAGGCCCTTGATGAACTTGATGGCGGAGCCTGCCGGGATGGTGCGCACCAGCTCGACCTCTGCCCACTTGGTGAACTTGTCGATGGCGACGTAGAAGTAGCGGTAACCACTAGCCGCGCGAGGGAAAGGCCCCAGGATATCCAGTCCCCAGACCGCGAACGGCCATGAGAGGGGGATCGTCTGGAGGCCCTGCGCCGGCTGGTGGATCTACTTGGCGTGAAATTGGCAGGCCTCACAGGCTTGGACCAGCGCGGTAGCGTCACGCAGAGCAGTGGGCCAGTAGAAGCCGTTGCGGAAAACCTTATCGACGAGGGTGCGTGATGAGGAGTGGTGGCCGCAGTCTCCTCCATGTATATCAGCTAGCAACTCGCGCCCTTGCTCTTCAGAGATGCACCGCAGCGAGACGCAATGGGGCGCCTGCGGTACAGCTCGCCATCTTGTAGGCAGTAAGCAGTGGCCTGCCGGGCCACGCGCTCTGCTTCTGCGTCCTCCTCCAGGAGGGTGCCACGAAGCAAATAAGCCTTGAACTCCGCGGCCCAGCTATCCGCCTGAGGCTCGAGCGCGAGCAGCAGGCGAGCTCCTGAGGCCGGATCACAGTCTGGTGCGCCCGTTGGTGGTGCGGGCGGGAGTTCCTCGCGAAGGAGCGCCGTCCTCGCGGCTGGGGGTGCGGCAGATGGCTTGAGGAGCCTTTCCTCAAAGACGCTGGGGCTCTGGGGCTCGCGGTGTGATGCTCGTTTGGCGATGTCGTCGGCTTCTTTGTTGCTGCCGCGGGGGATGTGCTGCAGCTCCAGGCCAAGAAAGCGCTTCTCAAGCTTACGTACCTCTTCCAGGTAGGCGACCATGTGCTCGTCCTTGGGCTTGTAGCTTTTGTTGGAGAAGTTGACGAGGAGTTGCGAATCGCCCTTGATAGTTAGACGCTTGATGCCTAGGGCGAACGCGGCCTTGAGGCCGGCGATGAGGCCCTCATACTCTGCGATGTTGTTGGAGACCTTGTCGGTGTGTCTGAAGCAGAGCTGTACAGCATAGTAGAGCCTGTCTCCTGTCGGGAGTAGGCGCCGTCGAAGTGCATGGTCCATCCGCCAGGCGCCTCATCCCCTGGTAGGAGGGACTGGGCCTCGCGAGGCTCATCCTCGTACGTGTCCGTCCATTCTGCCACGAAGTCGGCCAGAGCCGCGCCTTTGATGACTCTAGTGGTGGAGAACTCCAGCTGGAAGGCTTGCAGCTCGTTCTTCCACTCGGCGACGCGGCCGGCGGCGTTGGGGCTGCGCAGAACTTGCTCCAAGGGGTAGGAGGAAATGACCTTGATGGGATGACCCTGAAAGTAGTGGCGCAGCTTCCTGGAGGCGACGAGGAGCGCGAGGAGGAGCTTCTGCTGCATGGGGTAGCGCTCGCGCGCGTCCCTTAGCACGGTGCTGACGAAGTACACGGGGTGTTCGACGAGGCGCGTAGTTGTTGCGACAGCTTGCTCTTCAGACGCCTTGCGAGGCTCGGAAGGCTCGGGGACCTCACGAGGCTCAGGAGGCTCGGGAGGCCCGGGGGGCTCGCGAGGCTCAGCGGGCTCGTGAGCCTGAAGGGGCGCCGAGGGTTTTTCCTTGGCACAGATGCGCTCCTCCCGCACCGCCACCAGCGCCGCGCTGGCCGTCTGGGGGGTGGCCGCCAAGTACAAGAGCAAGGGCTCACGAGAGCGCGGCGCGACCATGATGGGCGGGCTCGTGAGGTACCTCTTGAGGGCTTCGAAGGCGGCGTCTGCCTCAGGAGTCCACTTGAAGGAGCCGGACCTCTTCAGGAGCTTGAAGAAGGGCAGGGCTCGCTCGCCAAACTTGGAGATGAAACGCCCTAGGGAGGCCATACACCCTGCCAAGCGCTGCATTTCCTTGAGGGTTCGGGGAGGGCGCATTTTCTCGATGGCCTTGATCTTCTCTGGGTTGGCCTCGATGCCGCGGTGCGAGACTAGGAAGCCGAGGAGCTTGCCGGAGGGGACTCCGAAGACGCACTTCTCTGGGTTGAGCTTGAGGTTGACCTTGCGCAGGTTGGCAAATGTTTCCTGGAGGTCCGCGATGAGGGATCCAGCCTCGCGATATTTGACCACGATGTCGTCGACGTAGGCCTCCGCGTTCCTCCCCATCTGAGGCCCCAGAGTGATGCGCATTAGTCGCTGGAAGGTGGCGCCCGCGCTCCTTAAACCAAAGGGCATGCAGATGTAACAATATACGCCGCAGGGGGTTATGAAGGCCGTCCTCTCCACATCTTCGGCCGCCATCTTGATCTGATGATAGCCTGAGAAGGCATCCAGGAAGCATAGCAAGTCGCACCCGGCGGTGGAATCCACGATCTGATCGATGCGGGGCAGTGGGAACGGATCTTGGGGGCAGAACTTGTTGAGGCTGGTGAAGTCGACGCACATGCGCTCCTTGCCGCCCATCTTGGGGACGACGACTGGGTTGGCGAGCCATTCGGGATGGCGTACCTCACGAATGACTCCGGCTTCCTGGAGCTTCTGGACTTCCTTGACGATGAACTCTTGCTTCTCTGGCGCCTGGCGCCGTGCTTTTTGCTTGACCGGGCGTGCATTGGGGCACACCGCTAAGTGGTGCTCAATCACCTCCCTCGGCACACCGGACAAGTCGGATGCTTTCCAGGCGAAAACATCTGAGTTTGCCCGAAGGAAGGTGACGAGTGCGCTTTCCTATGCAGGAGGGAGGCATGTGCTGATGGTGAAGGCAGGGCCGGAGCCGCTGCCGTCCACCGACACCTTCTTCGTCTCGGCGCGGTCCTGAGAGAACAGTTGCTTCTTCTTCGCGGGCGCGGCCTCAGAAGGCTCGGCCGCGTCCTCATCAGCCGGGTGCGCGACAGCGGCAGCCTTGTAGGCGCGCTCGAGGGTGCTGGCCGCGTCCTTTTCGTCGCAGGCAACGGTGATGATGCCGCTGCAGCCGGGCATCTTGAGGACGTTGTAGGCGTGATGGGTGGCCGCCATGAACTTGGTAAGAGCCAGGTACCCCAAGATGGCATTATAAGGCAGGCCGATGTGCGCCACGTCGAAGTCGATGAGCTCGGTGTGGTAGTTCTTGCGGGTGCCGAAGGTGACGGGGAGGCGCACTTGCCCCAGCGGGATGGTGGAGCCATCGGTCACTCCGGAGAAGGGCCTGGTCGGCATCAGCTGGTCGTAGGGCACCTGGAGCGTCTCGAAGGTCTCGATGGAGAGCACGTTGAGTCCGGCACCCCCGTCAATGAGGGTCTTGGTGACCGCGACGTTGCTGATGGTGGAAGTGCACAGCATGGGGAGCGCGCCTGCAGAGGCCGTGGACTTGGGGTGGTCCTTGGAGTCGAAGGTGATGGCATACTGTGACCACTTGAGGGGCCGCGCGACCTCAGGCCTCGGGAGGGCGGCGTACACCTCGCGAGAGAGTTGCTTGAAGTGGCAGATGGACGCGGGGGCTTGGGACCCGCCAAGGATGCAGGCGACCGCGCAAGGCTCCTGGTAGCCCCCAACGCCCTCGTCAGGCCGGTTGACGTCATCCCTCCGAGGTGGTGGTGGCAGTGGCGGGAGAGCGGCATTGGCCTGAGGATTCGCCTCACGAGGCTGGTCGCGCCAGGCGGCCTCACGAGGCTGGTCATGCCAGCCCTGGTGGTAGCTGCCATTACTGTTGTGGCTGTCCCAGCGGTTGCCACTGCGGCCACCTCCGCGGCCGGCGCCGCATTGATTGCGGTCGTCCCGGCGGCTCTGGTGCTCATCGCGGAGCAGCTTGAGCTCCTGACAGCCTTCGGTGCTATGGGAGCGGACGTTGTGAAAGGCGCAGAGCGGCCGGTTGTCCTTTCTGGGCTCGTCGAGGTCGCGGCCACGCTTCTGCTCGGGCTCTGCCGCGAGCATAGCAGGGCCCTTGCACTTGATGTCCTTGCTCTTGGCCTTGGCGGCGTCGAGCGCCGCGTCGGGGTCGTTGTGGACGAAGAGGCGGCCTTCTTCAGCCTTGGTGCACTTGTCGGCGAGGTCGAGCAGCTCGAGCACGGAGTCGAGCTCACCGTTGATGGCGAGCTTCTCGCGCATCTTGATGTCCGTGATGCCGGTGGAGAACGCAGAGATGACGGCCGCATCGGAGGCGTGCGGGATCTTGTTGCGCACCTGGCTGAAGCGCTGGATGTACTTGCGGAGGGTCTCGTCAGGGCGCTGTCGAACACGCCACAGGTCGTTGATTGTGAGGGAGCGGTCCTGCGTGCCCTTGAAGTTGGCGATGAACTAGCTACAGAGCTCGGCCCACGACGAGATGGAAGCCTCGGGGAGGTTCATGAGCCAGGAGCACGGGCCGTCCTTGAGGGCCATGGGGAACCAGTTCGCCATGACCTTGTCATCGCCGTTCGCCGCCTCGACGCTCAGCGCGTAGAGCTGGAGGAACTCCGTGGGGTTGGGGGTGCCGTCGTAGCGTGGGGGCAGCTCAGGCTTGAACTTCGCGGGCCAGACCACGCGACGCAGCTCGCGGGTGAAGGCACGGCAGCCCACGCCGCTCGAGGGGACGCCGCCAGCGAGGGTGGCGCGGTTTTGACGCCCGGCCGCTGCAACGTCCTGAACGGCCTGGTCCTGGCGCTGGCGCTACCGCTCGAGGAGCACCCGCGCGTCGGGGGGTGCGCGGTGGATGATCTGGCAGCAGGGCTCATCCTGGCCTGGCGAGGACGCGCCGCGGGACGGCTCATGAACCCGCGCGCTGCGCTGGGGCCTATCGCGCCCGTCGCACAGAGGGGGCGGTGGGGGAGCACCGTGCACCAGGTCCCCAGCGCGAGGCGGAGGGCGAAACGAGTGGGAAGGCGTCGGAGCGTCCCCGGCGGCGTTGATGAGCTCGGTGATGCGGCCAAGCCAGGCGTCGTAGCCGGCGTCAGCCCGACGGTAGCGGAGCTGTTGGGTAACGGAGCATGAATTTCAAAAAATTTCCTACGCTCACGCAAGATCTATCCATGGAGATGTATCGCTACGAGAGGGGAGAGTGTGTCTACGTACCCTCGTAGACCGTTAGCGGAAGCGTCTCACAACGCGGTTGATGTAGTCGAACAATCCTTCGAGCTCCACCGATCGAGTACCGAACGTACGGCACCTCCGAGTTCTACACACATGCAGCTCGGTGATGTTCCTCGCCTTCTTGATCCAGCAAGACGTCGAGGTAGTAGATGAGTTCCGTCAGCACGACGGCGTGGCGACGGTGACGGTGAAGTGATTCCGGCAGGGCTTCGCCTAAGCTCTCCGAAAATATGACCGAGGTGGAAAACGGAGATCGGGGCACCGCACACGGCTATGGGACAATTGTGTGTCTCCAAGGGGTGCCCCTCCTCCGTATATAAAGGAGGGAGAGGGGAGGAGGCTGGCCCTAGGGGCTGCGCCAAGAGTGGGGAGTCCTACTAGGACTCCTTAGTCCTAGTAGGATTCCACCTCCCATACGGAGTAGGAAAGGGGGAAGGGAGAGGGAAAGGAAAGAGGGGGCTGCGCCCCCTCCCCTAGTCCAATTCGGTTTGGGCAAGGGGGGGCGCGTGCCTCCTCACGTGGCCTGCCTCTCCTTTTCCCGTATGGCCCAATAAGGCCCATTACTTCTCCCGGTGAATTCCCGTAACTCCCCGGTACTCCGAAAAATACCCGAATCACTCGGAACCTTTCCGACGTCCGAATATAGCCTTCCAATATATGAATCTTTACCTCTCGACCATTTCGAGACTCCTCGTCATGTCCGTGATCTCATCCGGGACTCCGAACAACATTCGGTCACCAATCACATAACTCATATAATACTATATCGTCATCGAACCTTAAGTGTGCGGACCCTATGGGTTCGGGAATGATGTAGACATGACCGAGACGACTCTCTGGTCAATAACCAACAGCGGAACCTGGATGCTCATATTGGTTCCTACATATTCCACGAAGATCTTTATCGGTGAACCTCATATGACAACATACGTTGTTCCCTTTGTCCGGCGGTATGTTACTTGCCCGAGATTCGATCATCGGTATCCAATACCTAGTTCAATCTCGTTACCGGCAAGTCTCTTTACTCATTCCGTAATACATCATCTTGCAACTAACTTTTTAGTCACGGTGCTTGCAAGGCTTCTGTGATGCTGTATTACCGAGAGGGCCCAGAGATACCTCTCTGATAGTCGGAGTGACAAATCCCAATCTCGATCCATGCCAACTCAATAAACACTTTCGGAGATACCTGTAGTGCACCTTTATAATCACCCAGTTACGTTGTGACGTTTGATACACCCAAAGTATTCCTACGGTATCCGGGAGTTGCATGATCTCATGGTCAGAGGAACGTGTATTTGACATAGTGAAAGCAATAGCAATAAACTGAACGATCATTTGCTATGCTAACGGTTGGGTCAAGTCCATCACATCATTCTCCTAATGATGTAATCCCGTTATCAAATGACAACTCATGTCCATGGTCAGGAAATCTTGACCATCTTTTGATCAACGAGCTAGTCTAGTAGAGGCTTACTAGGGACTCAGCATTTGTCTATTATCCACACATGTATTAAGTTTCCGGTCAATACAATTCTAGCATGAATAATAAACCATTATAATGAACGGAGAAATATGATAATAAACACTTTATTAATTGCCTCTATGGCATATTTCCAACAGGAGCAACTCATGCGCCATGAGCAGCGCGGCCTGCGGGTTCGGCGGCCCACGGCGGGCGAGGGAGGAGGCCGTGGCGGTGTGGTCGTTCGCCTGCACGGAGGGGTGCAGGGAGGAGGCCTGATGCTCGTGGGCAGCGGGGTCGGTGGCGGCAGCAGCCTCGGTGTCGGGGCGGCGGCGGTTGCCACAGGCCACCGGCTCTGTCTGAGCCACGCAGCCAGCCCTGCGCTCGGCGCGCTCGCGACGTGCGTCGGCCATGGGGTTGGTGGAGCTGAGGGCGGAGCAAAAGAACGATAGTGCACCCCTACCTGGCGCACCAAATGTCGGAAGTCGGGCTCCGGGGACCCAAAGGTTCGAACACTGGGGTGAGCTCGATCTACTGCTTCGTCTCCTACCACGGCTGAGCTACGGCGAGGCTACGACGAGAGCGCGCTAGCCAGGGACGGGCGAGGACTCAGCGGTTTACCCAGGTTCGGGCCACCTTGCGGTGTAAGACCCTACTCCTGCTTTGTGGTTTTGATTGCAATGGACAAGAGAGTTCTTGCGTACAAGGTGAGGAGGAGGAAGAACTTGTCCGGAGAGATCTCTCGTCTTACTATGGCAGCACTGTCCCTTATACCAGCCTTAGTCCTCTTCCCCCTCGAAACTTATGTGGGAAGGGTCGCCACACTTGGCGGTTTTGAAAGGGGACAGGCGCTCAGGCTATCCTGACTAAAGGTGGTCTTCGCCTGCCAAAGCATGATCCATGACGCGCCGGTGGGCTCGGTGACGACCTCCGCCCTGCGCGCCCATCGTCTTGGTCTCCCTTTGCCGATCGGGCAACCTTTGGGGTTGCTTTGGAGAGTAGATAGCTGGCCTTGCACCCTTAACACGAAAGAGGAAACCATCTTCATCCGCGCCTGTTGGCGCGGCCTCTGCTGCTGCTCGTCGCCGCGCGCGTCACCCACATGGTGGGCTACGAACCGCACGACACGCCGAATGGCCTTCTTCTCGAGCGCCTGCGGGAGGGGGCCCCAGGAGGTCACCTCGGAAAGCCGCCTCGTGAGGCTCACCTCGGGAAGCCGCCTCGCGAGGTCACTTCGGGAAGCCACCTCGTGAGAGGACCTCGTGATGCCGTTGATGGTGGTGCTGAGTATTACTTGCCACTCCCTGAGGAGGGGGCCTCAGGAGGCCAGGGCCTCGTGAGGGGTATTGGTCAGATGCTCGGTGGTGCTGGCCTGCTGGGCCATGCCAGGCGTTGCGCCCTGGGCCAAAGGCAGACGGGCCTGGATACCTCGTGTTCCATGGGACCGACAGAGTCCACGGTGTACTCCAGACCTCCGATGGTGACGATATGATCGGGAGCGTAGTTCTCGACGGTGGCCAGGTGGTGAAAGCACATTTGCTCCCTTGGTGATTTTGGTAATTCATAACAACATATATCTCTTTGAACTAATGTCCACTCAAGTTAAAGATTTCAGGATGTTCAATGATTGGCATGGCATGGACTAGAGATGTGGATCCCTCAAAATGCTAAGGACAAGGATTGGCAAAAGATCAAGACTCTACATTTTTGGTTCAGTGATCCAAGATCACATTGAGTCCATAGGAAAGCCAATACTATTAAAAGGGGATGAGGTGTTGCTTAATGGTCTTTTTGCTCAAGTGCTTAGTGACAGTACTCCTAAACCCTCAACCACTCTCTCTACCCAAATATGTCCAAAACCCACATTCCAACTCGGCCCCACTGAAATTTCCTATCCGGAGCCACCGAGTTCACCTAGACTTAGTCACTGCCAAAACCCTAACAAATCGGATCCACCGAAATGGATCTCGGTCCCACTAAGATGGCCTTGCCAACTCTCTATGATCATTTGCACCTACTTCGGTCTCACCGAGTTTTGCAAATCGGTCTCACCGAGATGGCCTGCCAACTCTCTGTTACCATATTGATTCACTTCGGTCCTACTGAGTTGATGCAATCAGTGCCACCGAGATGAGGTTTGCCCTAGCCATTGCACTTTGGTCCATCCGAGTTGTTCGTATCGGTCCCACCGAGATTCCTAAAGTTCATATCTTTTACACAGTTCGGTGCTACCGAGATGATGGTTTCGGTGTCACCGAGTTGGGTCAAAAGTGTGTAACAGTTGGATTTTGTGTGGAGGCTATATATACCCCTCCACCACCTCCTTCTCAGTAAGGAGAGCCATCAGAACATGCCTACACTTCCACCATACATTTTCTGAGAGAGAACCACCTACTCATATGTTGAGATCAAGCTATTCCATTCCTACCATTTGAACCTTGATTTCTAGCCTTTCCCAAGTTGCTTTCCACTCAAATCCCTCTTCCACCATAGCCAAATCTGTGAGGAGTTGTTTGAGTGCTGGGAAGACTATCATTTGAAGCACAAGAGCAAGGAGTTCATCAACAACACACCGTCTATTACCTTTTGGAGAGTGGTGTCTCCTAGATTGGTTAGGTGTCACTTGGGAGCCTCCGACATGATGTGGAGTTGAACCAAGGAGTTTGTAAGGGCAAGGAGATTGCCTACTTCGTGAAGATCTACCCCGAGTGAGGCTAGTCCTTCGTGGACGTAAGCCATGGTGGAATAGACAAGGTTGCTTCTTCGTGGACGCTTCGTGGGTGGAGCCCTCCGTGGACTCACGCAGCTGTTACCCTTCGTGGGTTGAAGTCTCCATCAACGTGGACGTACGATAGCACCACCTATTGGAACCAAGCCAAAAACCACCGTGTCTTCATTGCGTTTGAAATCTCTTATCCCCTCCTTTACTTACATAGGCAATTGTTTACTTTCCGCTGCTATACTCTTAGAATTGCATGTGTAGGGTGATGCTTGACTTGTGTTCTTGCTAAAATTTGCCCACAATTAAAATTGGGAAAAGGTTAGGTTTTTATTTGGTCAAGTAGTCTAATCACCCCCCCCCCTCTAGACATACTTTCGATCCTACAAGTGGTATCAGAGCTTTGGTCTCCGTAAGCCTTGATTTCCATTGCTTTGGTGATCATAGCCTTGGTTTCACAACCTAGGAGAGTATGGCGTCTAGTGAGGGTAACTATCACCGTAGAGGTCCATATTTTGATGGTACAAACTTTGCTAGTTGGAAACTTAAGATGAAAATGCATATTCTTGGTCATAACCCCGTCGTTTTGGTTGTTGCTCGTGTTGGCTTGCAAGGTGACTTCTTTGAGGATGGCAAGGAACCGGATCGTGAAGCAACCCCGGAAGAATTGAAGATGTTGCAATACAATGCTCAAGCTTGTGACATTCTATTCAACGGTTTGTGTCCTGAAGAATTCAACAAAATCAGCCGCCTCGAGAATGCAAAGGAAATTTGGGATACTTTGGTTGATATGCATGAGGGTACCGAGTCCGTCAAGGAATCTAAGTTGGATGTGCTTCAAAGTCAACTTGACAAGTTCAAGATGAAGGATGGTGAAGGAGTCACTGAGATGTACTCTAGGCTTGCTCTTATCACAAATGAGATTGCCGGCTTAGGAAGTGAAGAGATGACCGACAAATTCATCATCAAGAAGATACTTAGAGCTTTGGATGGAACATATGATACCGTTTGCACATTGATTCAAATGATGCCAAATTACAAAGATCTCAAGCCCACGGAAGTCATTGGAAGGATTGTTACTCATGAAATGTCACTCAAGGACAAAGAGGAGCTGCACAACAAATCAAGTGGTGCTTACAAAGCCTCAACCGATGCTCCAACAACTCCAACTGACAAGCTAGTATCCAATGAAGAGATAAGCCTAATGGTGAAAAGGTTCAACAAGTTCTACAAGAACAAAGGGAAAGAAAGAATTTCTAGCTCAAGACACTATGAGAGAAGATCATCAAGTCGTGACCGTAATTGTTTCAATTGTGGGAATCCCGGACACTACTCCAATGAGTGTACGGCTCACTACAAGAAAAGAGACGAATCACCAAGAGGAAGACATAGAAGAGATGAATCACCTCATAAGGAAAGAAGGAGTAGAGATGATCGCTATGAACGAAGACACTCTCGAAGAAGAAAGGATTCGGAGAGGAAGGACAAGCCATCCAAGAGCTACACAAGAAGAAGACATCAAGCTCATGTTGGTGAATGGGTTTCCGGCTCCGATTCCGACAACCACTCCGAGAGAAGTTATCACTCCAACTCCGACTATAGTCAAGATGAAGGTGTTGCCGGACTTTCCCTTGTGTCATCCAACTCCTATGATCTATTTGACTCACCAAATGAAGGAATTGGAAGATGCTTCATGGCAAAAGGCCCCAAGGTATCACACCCCGAGTATCTTGATTTCAATAGTGATGAAGATGATTTACTTGGTGATGATGATTTACTTGTTGACAAGGATAGTGATGTGAGCTATAATGAAAATGCTAGTAATCATGATAGTCAAGAGGAAACGAGTGACAATGCTATGAAGGAGATTGAGCATCTAACTAAAGAACTAAATGCTCTTAAGTTAGCTCATGAAACAACTCAAGAGGATCATAGAGAACTTCTAAGAACTCATGAGAAGCTACGCTTCGAGAAGCTAAATTTAGAGCAAGAGCATGAGTTTCTTAAAGCTATCAATGACGATCTTCAAAAGAAGAGTTCTTCATATCTTGCCAAACGTTTACTCTTGTCTACCTTTATGCCACAAGTTAAACCTAAGCAAACTAGCAACAAGGGTAAAAAGGGTTCTACCCCTAGTAGTAACAATAACCATGCTAAATCCAATGTTGTTGCTTCTAGTAGTTCTATTGATATCACGCCCAATATGTGATCCTATTCTCGAGGAACTCGGAGGCCCCACCAAGAGTAGAAACCGCATATTGGAGACGCTTGCAAGGTGGATATCATTACATCGTACCACATACATAATAGATGGGGATACAGACAAATACATACAACCATCACATGAATACATCAATACATAACAAACATCATACAGAAGGGCAGCATCCGACTATTGATGAAATCAAACGAAAAGAAGAACGACATCCACCCTGCTAGCCCAGGCTGCCGACCAGGAACCTATCCCCAGATCGACGAAGAAGAAGAAGCAGAAGAAGAACTCCAAAAGCAAACGAACATCGCTCTCACGTCAGATCATCGCATTACCTGTACCTGCAACTGTTGTTGTAGTAATCTGTGAGCCACGAGGACTCAGCAATCCCATAACCATGGGTAGCAAGACTATCAAAGCTTAAATGGGTATGGAAGGGGTAAAGTGGTGGGGTTGCAGCAAGCACTAAGCATTATATGGTGGCTAACTTACGAGTACAAGAATAAGAAGAGCATCTACGCAAAACAGTCGCAAACTACAAATGATCACTAAGTGATCCAGAACACCTACTTACAAGTCAAACATAACCCCACCGTGTTCTCTTCTCGAACTTCCTCGAAAAGAGACGGTCACGGTTGGTGTATTTTAATTAGGATTTAGTGTCAAGTTCTCTACAACCGGAGGTTATAAAATCCAAGTGCCACATAACCGCGTATCTCATCTCAGGCCACGACCGGATGAACACTACGTATGGTTACCAAAGACCCCAGTTGCCCAGGGAGGTACCGCAAGTGGCTCTATTTTGGACCAGCACCATCAGCACTGGCCCACCTGTATTATGTTGAATTAAAAGAATCCTCGGGTTCATGACGCCTTATGCCAATTAATTATTTAGTTTAGTATGATTATGTTGGCAAATGTTAAAACCAATGTTGGGCCTTGCTGGAAGCGGTTATTCAAAGCGAACTGTCAAGAGGGTCCCATTCCCCTGAGCATGTTAGGAACGCTAAACATGGATCATAACACCAGCATTACGGAAACTAGGGTGGCTTGAGTGGAACAAAACACTAGGCAAAAGGCCGAGCTTTCCACCCAATACCAAGTATATAGATGCATTATTTAAATAAGAGATATTTTGATATCCCAACATATCCATGTCCCAACATGGAATAACCTGCAACTGCACCTGCAACTAGCAACGCTATAAGAAAAGGGGCTGAGCAAAGCGGCAACATACCCAAACAACGGTTTGCTGGGATGGTGGAAGGTTAGAGGCTGTTTCATGGCAATTTGGGAGGCTGACAAACAAGTGGTAGGTAGCGAGACATAGCGATAGCATCGAGACAACTAGCAAGCAAAGATAGTAATGATATCCAAGGTAATGGTCATCTTGCCTGAAATCCCGCTAGGAAGAAGACCGAATCCATGAAGAAGACGAACAAGCGTAGTCGAGCGAATCCTCACACTTCGCAACATAACTGGAACTATCGAGAAGAAGCACAACCGGAAAGAAGCAAACAATATGGTAAACACACAACACATAATCATGGCATGATGCACAACCAAATATGATGCATGTCCGGTTTAAATAGGCATGGCATGGCAAGAGTGCAACAAACAATACTACATATTAAGTGAAGCAAACTCCACATTCAAATATTATGTTCAATCCCGTTTAGGTACTCAACAAGTTTAAATGTTGGTTAACATGGCAAGAGGTGAAGCATAATTAAACTACCTATCTAGGCAATTTAAATGAGGCCGGAAACAACCAAGAACAATTCCGGAAAATCCCCATATGTAATTTTCGAATTTGGTACTGTTCTGCCCTAAACCATATTTTATAGTTGTTAAACAGCAAAAGAAAGTGCACCATGATATTCTACACATTTTTCTACCCCATTTACATATAAAGTTTATTTAATTTGGAGCTACGGTTATTTAGTTATGAAATAAACCATTTTTGCATGTCACTTAGCAATTTTAAAGCAAACAACAATTTAAATGTTGTTAACATGCATGAGGATGACATATTTAAGTTGGATGCAATTTTATGAAAATGGTGGCAAATATCATGATATGGAGTATTTGTCGTCATGGCGGAAGGAAGGGGTGCCACGGCGGCGAAAACGAAAATGGTGCCACGGCAACATTCCGATGATCCGGTGACTCGCCGAGATACCGGTACAAAGAACAAGTGTGCGGATGTGCGGAACATGCAATAGATGGTGGGGTGATCCCGGTTACCGGGTTCCCACGTGTCGGTGGCATGGCAAACGAGGAACGTGCACGAAACAATTCGGACATGGTGCAAACACGAGAATCTCATACAACACATGCATTCGTCCACGGGCGGTAGTCTCGTTGGTATACCTTTGAAGCGTGTGTTTTGGGGCAAAACGAGTTCGATGGTATGTAGAGGAAGTAGTGGAACACGCGACGGTAGTCGAACTTGACGCTTGTGGTCCGTGGGTCTTCGGCGACGGTAGTCGTACACGTTGCAGTAGGACTTGTACAAGTTGTAGTCGGACTTGGTGAAATGCACCACAGCGGTAGTTGTACACTGGTCGGAGAGGAACTTGGCGCATCCAAGGCCTTCGCGGGTCACCGTTGTACTCGGCGTCCGGTGCGGTACTTGTCGAAATCCTCAGATGGTATTTGGCATTTTGGGGTCATCCAGGGCCTTGATCTTGGCGACAGTTCGAATCTGGGGTTGTCGTGGAAGTCGTGGTACTCGGGATCTTCGGAACTTGCCGGATTTGACAAATCGAAGGGGTACTTGGCGAATCCATTAGGGGCTTGGTGGAACTTGGCTCGGTCGGTGGTACTGCTCGTTGTGTAGACGTACACGGAATCAAACAAAGGCCTTGGCGAAGCATCATGTATCGGTAGCGGCCATGGGATGCGGGAGTCGACGCCATGGTCGTGGTGGTAGTTGCGGTGGCCGAGGCGCATGGAAGGCTGCTGGAGGCGCGCAGCAATGGCGAGGAGGGAAGCAGGAGCGACGGTGAGCTGGAAAAGGAGCTGCAGAGGGCTCGTCCATCGGAGGAGAGGCGGCGGTGGTAGGGCACGCGCGAGGAGGCTCGCCGGCTAGCGAGGTCGACGGCGGCCGGCGCGAGCCACTGGATCGGGAGGCGGGGCACATGGCGACGGGCCTAGGTAGGCAGCGAGGGAAGAAGCCGGCGGGCGACCACCATGGGGAGGCGCTGGAGTCGGCCAGGGGCCGTGGTCGTGGTGGCTCGAGCTGATGGCCACGGGGGCCTGGACGCGGCAGGAGGCGGCGGCTGGCAGAGGAGGCTTGGCGGGGCAGCGAGCAGAGGAGAAGGGGAGGTCGCGGGGAAACGGCGGCTCGCCGATCCGTCGTGGCTGCCGGACGGCGCGGCGTGCGGGGCTCTCGAGGAGCTCTCTCTGGCGGCGGCAGGAGGGAGACGAGGGGAGATGGGGATCGAGCAGAGCTCTCCCTTGCGGCTAGGGTTAAAAGGAGAGGGGATGCGGCTGGGCCTTGGGCCGGTGGAGAGGAAAATGGCCAGGAGGTCCTGCTGGCTGGGCTGCTCTCTTCCTTCCCTCTCTTCTATTTTCCAATCACAGAAAATGTCAAAGAAGAAAAGGAGAAGAAAGGAAGGGTTAGGGATAGAATTTGGCCATGGGGTATTTTTCATGGACTCACAAAAATGAACTTGATCCAGGAAAATAGAAATGAAGATGTGTGAGAAGTTTGGATTCGAACTCATTTGAATTAAATTCAAATGAGTTTGAATAGGAAGTGGGTGTTGGAAGGTCAAAAATGTTGAGATTTTAGGAGGAGCCTCGGTAATTGGAAAATGAATTTTGAGAAAAGTTTGGAGAGCGAGATGCATGGGAATTAAATTGCCAGTGGGTTGGAATATTTATTATAGTAGCTCCCTAAAATATTAGGAGGATATGTTTTATAGAGAAATCACCATGTGAATTTCCTTCGATTTAAATGGATAGAAGATCCATACAATCTGTTTATTTGAGTTGCAAAAATTAATGACATGATGGCATGATGAATGATGCAATGCAAAAGAAATAACACCGGGCAAACAATATAATAATAACAATGGAAGGAATCAGTCTCGTGGTGTCACAACACTCCCCCACTTACAAGAGATCTCGCCCCGAGATCTTAGGAATGAGAAGAGGAAGAGGTAAAACACAGTTGCTTCTTGGACAAACGAGTGAAACCAACAAACCTTGAAGGTTGCAACGAGTTGAAGAATGGCTTGAGGAACAAGCAAGAATTCGAAACCACTCTGGTTGAAACAAGATAGATAAGGAATGAGAACAAAAGAATTTGGGAAGCGCTCCGGTAGAAAAGAGAAGCAAGGCTTGATAAGATGAAAAGAACTTGAAAAGAGGACACCACACTCCAGTAAAAATGGATATTCAAGGAAAGAACATGATCTTGGCGAAACGAGATAATGGGTCGAAGAGAGAAACACCACAATGCCTCCGGAACGAAAGAATAGAAGCTAGATCGTTGGAAAGAAAAGAAGGGATAAGCAAATAACAACTTCTACCACAATTGAATTTGAAAAGCATCCTTACAAAGAAGAATGAACGGAGTTGTTGGAAAATCAACAACGGAAAGAATAATCTTCTTGTGGGCTTATGGAAAACATCTCAACATTTGAGGTGAAAACCTGCCACTAACGGAAAGAATTGATTGCTCGAGGGCAACATAGAGATGAAAAACTTCTTTCACCGAAATGATTTAAGAGGGAACTTGGATCATTGATAATCACCACAATAGCAACAATCCATCGGAAAGGCTTTAGGTGAAATCTATACCAAGATAACTACGAGAAAGAAATGATGGTTTTAAATATATCATTCTTGACAATTCTCTTCGAGACTCCTCATGAATCAAGAAAGGTATAACACCAACACCAAAGATAAGGGAGAATGACTTGCACTTTGGAATGCAAGAAGGAGAATACTTGAGCTTCAACAAGAATCTTGAAGAACACTTTGAGAATGAATTAAATACTTAACGAGCCACGAAGAAGAAACTCTCGAAGAACTCCGGATAGAAAGGAAGCTAGAAAAGAAGTGAGGATTGAAGAACATGATGAAGCCTTGCAATGATTTAGATGGAGCTTCGTGACGAGATAATGAGAAAAGCTTTGAACTCCGGACAAGAAAGACGAGCAACTAAGTATCGAGAATTTATTCATCATGAACAAACTCCGGAAGAAGGAATTAAATCACCTCCATGAACAAGAATAAGAATTATGATATGGCTATCCTTCATCAAAATAAATTGATGACAAGCAATGGATTTGCATACTACTTATTCTTCTTGAAAAGATTGAATAGAGATATAGCGCCAACTTTACGAAATCTTCGAGGAAACACTGGTAGGATTTTGGAAAGAACAAATGAATTGATACGATAACGAAGGAATAGAAATCTTGAACGAACCACCGTAAGAAATGACAATGAACGAAGAAAAGAGAAGGAGTCACCGGGAAGAATTAGAAAACGAACGAAGATACTGAGGGAATTTAGATACAAAAGAACGAGAGATGAACGTTGAGAATGAAGAATTCTTCTGAAATGAAGGCCTCCGGAGAATCAAAACGAAAACAACTCCTGAAATACTCCGGATGGGTATGAAAAGAATTCTCACAATCGAAAACAATTATGAGGATGGCAACAAGCTTGCACCACGAATCTTTGAGAGAACGAACAAGGATTTAAGAAAAACTCTTCTTCGGTCTTCCAAGCAGAGAAGGATGACGAGAACCACCATGAAGAATTTATGAGATACTCCGGAATAATGAAGAAATGAAAGGTTGAGTCAATGATGAAAAGAATTTGAAAGCGATCTTGGAGAAGGCAATTGACTGATGAAATCCATTCTTACGTCAAACTTTGAAAGACTTTGGGAATAACTCCGGAAAAATTAGAAGAGTCAGGTAAGATCCTGGGAAAAGACCTGTGGGTTATGGGCCCACTCAAAAGAAACACCATTGGAAATGATTGCTTGAAAGAGAGAAAATGCACCGGAAAGATTTAAATGGCTTGAATGAAATAAAAACCTCGAAATAGAATGGACAGGTCTTGAATGGAAAAACGAATCTTCTGAGATAATTTCTGCACTCCAGATATGAATAGAGAGAGGTGAATAAACAAGAGAGGCTTGGGTAAGAATTTCCAACATGGAAAAACATGTGAACAAAAGAAAAGGATATGATCAACAACGAGAGCTTGAATTTAGACCATCGGAGAAGAAAACGAGAACGAAGAATGATGACTTGTAGCTCTTGAGCATCTTCACGAGAATCACCGGAGAAGAACATGAAGGAAAAGAACGAAGAGACTTCTCTCGAATAAAATGGATACTTGATTTGAGAATTTTGACTCCGCAAAGAAAAAAAAGGGTGGGAGGGTGGGGAAATAAATACAACTTAGGATGGATGAAATGAACTCCGTTAAGAAAACTGGGAATTGATCTTGCAAATGTTGAAAGGGTCGAATTAACTTGAAGAGAAGCACATCAGGTGAAAAGAATTGTCATGACAATCTCGATGATCAAAAGGATTAGCACTCCCATAGAAATATGAGAACACCACTTAGGAACGGAATGGGATCAACACTTGACTTCGAAGCAACTCGAATACCACATCTCAAGACAAAACAAAGGATGTGGCTTGCAGAATAAGCCGGAACAAACATATGATAGAGATTTCGTCCGAAATTTTTGTGGGGGGGCCCACACGGGCTCGATCGTACAGCGACCATCACGTACAAGGCAGTGTACATGACTTACGAAGCGTCCCCGAACCGTAGCAAAGCTACAAGGGCTCTTTAAGACACAACGAGACCCACTGTAAAAACGACCGTGAGCAGGCGGACCACTAGACATCGAACCCCAATCTCATATCATGCATCTGTCGGAAAGATATCCTGGGTAACTACTTGAATTCCCACCTAAGAACTCCCAAAACTTCTTGGTTATAAGATCAGGTTGCCGATAAGGGAACCTACTCAGCACACAACAACAATAATATCCTAATCAGCTGCAGCCAATCCGCAACCTTCACACACGACCAAGAAACTTCGCAAATCCGTCTACCTCAGACCTTCGAAAGCACGGCGATACTAGTCATAGTGTATCATCCGCGCTATCTCCTCCAGTACTGGGGAAAAGTCACGGCACTATTTGCCACCACAAAAAGTATAGAAGCGTTTCGATGTCGGCGTCCTCTGGTATTCTCGGAACCTAAACGATAGCGAGTGTGACAAAACCCCATGGAGCTCAACTCCCCGGGTCCAATCCATACGGTCAGGAGGCACCAAGAACAGAGTCACGTCACACCGATATCGCAACCATTCCAACAATACCCGCGTGATCCTAAAAAAATTTGAGTGAGAAGAGATAGTAGAATCAAAACACCTACGTCACAATTCCTCACCAGATAAAAAGAATTCCTACTCTCCGATATATAACTAGGACTCAAAATAGTTTTCCTTCTAGATTCGCCAACGGTTCGATCAAACAAGGGGGCTCCTATGGTCGGTCGAGGCTCTGATACCAACTTGTCATGCCCAATATGCGATCCTATTCTCGAGGAACTCGGAGGCCCCACCAAGAGTAGAAACCGCATATTGGAGACGCTTGCAAGGTGGATATCATTACATCGTACCACATACATAATAGATGGGGATACAGACAAATACATACAACCATCACATGAATACATCAATACATAACAAACATCATACAGAAGGGCAGCATACGACTACGGATTAAATCAAATGAAAAGAAGAACGACATCCACCCTGCTAGCCCAGGCTGCCGACCAGGAACCTATCCCCAGATCGACGAAGAAGAAGAAGAAGCAGAAGAAGAACTCCAAAAGCAAACGAACATCACTCTCACGTCAGATCATCGCATTACCTGTACCTGCAACTGTTGTTGTAGTAATCTGTGAGCCACGAGGACTCAGCAATCCCATAACCATGGGTAGCAAGACTATCAAAGCTTAAATGGGTATGGAAGGGGTAAAGTGGTGGGGTTGCAGCAAGCACTAAGCATTATATGGTGACTAACTTACGAGTACAAGAATAAGAAGAGCATCTACGCAAAACGGTCGCAAACTACAAATGATCACTAAGTGATCCAGAACACCTACTTACAATTCAAACATAACCCCACCGTGTTCTCTTCTCGAACTTCCTCGAAAAGAGACGGTCACGGTTGGTGTATTTTAATTAGGATTTAGTGTCAAGTTCTCTACAACCGGAGGTTATAAAATCCAAGTGCCACATAACCGCGGGCACGGCTTCGCGTAAGATTTAACCCTGCAGGGGTGTTCCAACCTGGCCCATCATAAGCCTACACAAGTTGCGGTGGAAATACTTCAACCTCTAGATAGCCCAAAGTATCCTCGGAATCCCGGTGCACAAGACATTTCGACAATGGTAACACAATTCCAGCAAGACCTCCCAGCATGCCGCAGCCGCGTGTATCTCATCTCAGGCCACGACCGGATGAACACTACGTATGGTTACCAAAGACCCCAGTTGCCCAGGGAGGTACCGCAAGTGGCTCTATTTTGGACCAGCACCATCAGCACTGGCCCACCTGTATTATGTTGAATTAAAAGAATCCTCGGGTTCATGACGCCTTATGCCAATTAATTATTTAGTTCAGTATGATTATGTTGGCAAATGTTAAAACCAATGTTGGGCCTTGCTGGAAGCGGTTATTCAAAGCGAACTGTCAAGAGGGTCCCATTCCCCTGAGCATGTTAGGAACGCTAAACATGGATCATAACACCAGCATTACGGAAACTAGGGCGGCTTGAGTGGAACAAAACACTAGGCAAAAGGCCGAGCTTTCCACCCAATACCAAGTATATAGATGCATTATTTAAATAAGAGATATTTTGATATCCCAACATATCCATGTCCCAACATGGAATAACCTGCCACTGCACCTGCAACTAGCAACGCTATAAGAAAAGGGGCTGAGCAAAGCGGCAACATACCCAAACAACGGTTTGCTGGGATGGTGGAAGGTTAGAGGCTGTTTCATGGCAATTTGGGTGGCTGACAAACAAGTGGTAGGTAGCGAGACATAGCGATAGCATCGAGACAACTAGCAAGCAAAGATAGTAATGATATCCAAGGTAATGGTCATCTTGCCTGAAATCCCACTAGGAAGAAGACCGAATCCATGAAGAAGACGAACAAGCGTAGTCGAGCGAATCCTCACACTTCGCAACATAACTGGAACTATCGAGAAGAAGCACAACCGGAAAGAAGCAAACAATATGGTAAACACACAACACATAATCATGGCATGATGCACAACCAAATATGATGCATGTCCGGTTTAAATAGGCATGGCATGGCAAGAGTGCAACAAACAATACTACATATTAAGTGAAGCAAACTCCACATTCAAATATTATGTTCAATCCCGTTTAGGTACTCAACAAGTTTAAATGTTGGTTAACATGGAAAGAGGTGAAGCATAATTAAACTACCTATCTAGGCAATTTAAATGAGGCCGGAAACAACCAAGAACAATTCCGGAAAATCCCCATATGTAATTTTCGAATTTGGTACTGTTCTGCCCTAAACCATATTTTATAGTTGTTAAACAGCAAAAGAAAGTGCACCATGATATTCTACACATTTTTCTACCCCATTTACATATAAAGTTTATTTAATTTGGAGCTACGGTTATTTAGTTATGAAATAAACCATTTTTGCATGTCACTTAGCAATTTTAAAGCAAACAACAATTTAAATGTTGTTAACATGCATGAGGATGACATATTTAAGTTGGATGCAATTTTATGAAAATGGTGGCAAATATCATGATATGGAGTATTTGTCGTCATGGCGGAAGGAAGGGGTGCCACGGCGGCGAAAACGAAAATGGTGCCACGGCAACATTCCGATGATCCGGTGACTCGCCGAGATACCGGTACAAAGAACAAGTGTGCGGATGTGGGAACATGCAATAGATGGTGGGGTGATCCCGGTTACCGGGTTCCCACGTGTCGGTGGCATGGCAAACGAGGAACGTGCACGAAACAATTTGGACATGGTGCAAACACGAGAATATCATACAACACATGCATTCGTCCACGGGCGGTAGTCTCGTTGGTATACCTTTGAAGCGTGTGTTTTGGGGCAAAACGAGTTCGATGGTATGTAGAGGAAGTAGTGGAACACGCGACGGTAGTCGAACTTGACGCTTGTGGTCCGTGGGTCTTCGGCGACGGTAGTCGTACACGTTGCAGTCGGACTTGTACAAGTTGTAGTCGGACTTGGTGAAATGCACCACAGCGGTAGTTGTACACTGGTCGGAGAGGAACTTGGCGCATCCAAGGCCTTCGCGGGTCATCGTTGTACTTGGCGTCCGGTGCGGTACTTGTCGAAATCCTCAGATGGTATTTGGCATTTTGGGGTTATCCAGGGCCTTGATCTTGGCGACAGTTCGAATCTGGGGTTGTCGTGGAAGTCGTGGTACTCGGGATCTTCGGAACTTGCTGGATTTGACAAATCGAAGGGGTACTTGGCGAATCCATTAGGGGCTTGGTGGAACTTGGCTCGGTCGGTGGTACTGCTCGTTGTGTAGACGTACACGGAATCAAACAAAGGCCTTGGCGAAGCATCATGTATCGGTAGCGGCCATGGGATGCGGGAGTCGACGCCATGGTCGTGGTGGTAGTTGCGGTGGCCGAGGCGCATGGAAGGCTGCTGGAGGCGCGCAGCAATGGCGAGGAGGGAAGCAGGAGCGACGGTGAGCTGGAAAAGGAGCTGCAGAGGGCTCGTCCATCGGAGGAGAGGCGGCGGTGGTAGGGCACGCGCGAGGAGGCTCGCCGGCTAGCGAGGTCGACGGCGGCCGGCGCGAGCCACT
The DNA here is from genome assembly GCA_039707655.1 of Elymus sibiricus. Classification (NCBI taxonomy): domain Eukaryota; kingdom Viridiplantae; phylum Streptophyta; class Magnoliopsida; order Poales; family Poaceae; genus Elymus; species Elymus sibiricus. The sequence continues at coordinate 137,081,246 of CM077670.1, forward strand.
GGATCGGGAGGCGGGGCACATGGCGACGGGCCTAGGTAGGCAGCGAGGGAAGAAGCCGGCGGGCGACCACCATGGGGAGGCGCTGGAGTCGGCCAGGGGCCGTGGTCGTGGTGGCTCGAGCTGATGGCCACGGGGGCCTGGACGCGGCAGGAGGCGGCGGCTGGCAGAGGAGGCTCGGCGGGGCAGTGAGCAGAGGAGAAGGGGAGGTCGCGGGGAAACGGCGGCTCGCCGATCCGTCGTGGCTGCCGGACGACGCGGCGTGCGGGGCCCTCGAGGAGCTCTCTCTGGCGGCGGCAGGAGGGAGACGAGGGGAGATGGGGATCGAGCAGAGCTCTCCCTTGCGGCTAGGGTTAAAAGGAGAGGGGATGCGGCTGGGCCTTGGGCCGGTGGAGAGGAAAATGGCCAGGAGGTCCTGCTGGCTGGGCTGCTCTCTTCCTTCCCTCTCTTCTATTTTCCAATCACAGAAAATGTCAAAGAAGAAAAGGAGAAGAAAGGAAGGGTTAGGGATAGAATTTGGCCATGGGGTATTTTTCATGGACTCACAAAAATGAACTTGATCCAGGAAAATAGAAATGAAGATGTGTGAGAAGTTTGGATTCGAACTCATTTGAATTAAATTCAAATGAGTTTGAATAGGAAGTGGGTGTTGGAAGGTCAAAAATGTTGAGATTTTAGGAGGAGCCTCGGTAATTGGAAAATGAATTTTGAGAAAAGTTTGGAGAGCGAGATGCATGGGAATTAAATTGCCAGTGGGTTGGAATATTTATTATAGTAGCTCCCTAAAATATTAGGAGGATATGTTTTATAGAGAAATCACCATGTGAATTTCCTTCGATTTAAATGGATAGAAGATCCATACAATCTGTTTATTTGAGTTGCAAAAATTAATGACATGATGGCATGATGAATGATGCAATGCAAAAGAAATAACACCGGGCAAACAATATAATAATAACAATGGAAGGAATCAGTCTCGTGGTGTCACAACACTCCCCCACTTACAAGAGATCTCGCCCCGAGATCTTAGGAATGAGAAGAGGAAGAGGTAAAACACAGTTGCTTCTTGGACAAACGAGTGAAACCAACAAACCTTGAAGGTTGCAACGAGTTGAAGAATGGCTTGAGGAACAAGCAAGAATTCGAAACCACTCTGGTTGAAACAAGATAGATAAGGAATGAGAACAAAAGAATTTGGGAAGCGCTCCGGTAGAAAAGAGAAGCAAGGCTTGATAAGATGAAAAGAACTTGAAAAGAGGACACCACACTCCAGTAAAAATGGATATACAAGGAAAGAACATGATCTTGGCGAAACGAGATAATGGGTCGAAGAGAGAAACACCACAATGCCTCCGGAACGAAAGAATAGAAGCTAGATCGTTGGAAAGAAAAGAAGGGATAAGCAAATAACAACTTCTACCACAATTGAATTTGAAAAGTATCCTTACAAAGAAGAATGAACGGAGTTGTTGGAAAATCAACAACGGAAAGAATAATCTTCTTGTGGGCTTATGGAAAACATCTCAACATTTGAGGTGAAAACCTGCCACTAACGGAAAGAATTGATTGCTCGAGGGCAACATAGAGATGAAAAACTTCTTTCACCGAAATGATTTAAGAGGGAACTTGGATCATTGATAATCACCACAATAGCAACAATCCATCGGAAAGGCTTTAGGTGAAATCTATACCAAGATAACTACGAGAAAGAAATGATGGTTTTAAATATATCATTCTTGACAATTCTCTTCGAGACTCCTCATGAATCAAGAAAGGTATAACACCAACACCAAAGATAAGGGAGAATGACTTGCACTTTGGAATGCAAGAAGGAGAATACTTGAGCTTCAACAAGAATCTTGAAGAACACTTTGAGAATGAATTAAATACTTAACGAGCCACGAAGAAGAAACTCTCGAAGAACTCCGGATAGAAAGGAAGCTAGAAAAGAAGTGAGGATTGAAGAACATGATGAAGCCTTGCAATGATTTAGATGGAGCTTCGTGACGAGATAATGAGAAAAGCTTTGAACTCCGGACAAGAAAGACGAGCAACTAAGTATCGAGAATTTATTCATCATGAACAAACTCCGGAAGAAGGAATTAAATCACCTCCATGAACAAGAATAAGAATTATGATATGGCTATCCTTCATCAAAATAAATTGATGACAAGCAATGGATTTGCATACTACTTATTCTTCTTGAAAAGATTGAATAGAGATATAGCGCCAACTTTACGAAATCTTCGAGGAAACACTGGTAGGATTTTGGAAAGAACAAATGAATTGATACGATAACAAAGGAATAGAAATCTTGAACGAACCACCGTAAGAAATGACAATGAACGAAGAAAAGAGAAGGAGTCACCGGGAAGAATTAGAAAACGAACGAAGATACTGAGGGAATTTAGATACAAAAGAACGAGAGATGAACGTTGAGAATGAAGAATTCTTCTGAAATGAAGGCCTCCGGAGAATCAAAACGAAAACAACTCCTGAAATACTCCGGATGGGTATGAAAAGAATTCTCACAATCGAAAACAATTATGAGGATGGCAACAAGCTTGCACCACGAATCTTTGAGAGAACGAACAAGGATTTAAGAAAAACTCTTCTTCGGTCTTCCAAGCAGAGAAGGATGACGAGAACCACCATGAAGAATTTATGAGATACTCCGGAATAATGAAGAAATGAAAGGTTGAGTCAATGATGAAAAGAATTTGAAAGCGATCTTGGAGAAGGCAATTGACTGATGAAATCCATTCTTACGTCAAACTTTGAAAGACTTTGGGAATAACTCCGGAAAAATTAGAAGAGTCAGGTAAGATCCTGGGAAAAGACCTGTGGGTTATGGGCCCACTCAAAAGAAACACCATTGGAAATGATTGCTTGAAAGAGAGAAAATGCACCGGAAAGATTTAAATGGCTTGAATGAAATAAAAACCTCGAAATAGAATGGACAGGTCTTGAATGGAAAAACGAATCTTCTGAGATAATTTCTGCACTCCAGATATGAATAGAGAGAGGTGAATAAACAAGAGAGGCTTGGGTAAGAATTTCCAACATGGAAAAACATGTGAACAAAAGAAAAGGATATGATCAACAACGAGAGCTTGAATTTAGACCATCGGAGAAGAAAACGAGAACGAAGAATGATGACTTGTAGCTCTTGAGCATCTTCACGAGAATCACCGGAGAAGAACATGAAGGAAAAGAACGAAGAGACTTCTCTCGAATAAAATGGATACTTGATTTGAGAATTTTGACTCCGCAAAGAAAAAAAAGGGTGGGAGGGTGGGGAAATAAATACAACTTAGGATGGATGAAATGAACTCCGTTAAGAAAACTGGGAATTGATCTTGCAAATGTTGAAAGGGTCGAATTAACTTGAAGAGAAGCACATCAGGTGAAAAGAATTGTCATGACAATCTCGATGATCAAAAGGATTAGCACTCCCATAGAAATATGAGAACACCACTTAGGAACGGAATGGGATCAACACTTGACTTCGAAGCAACTCGAATACCACATCTCAAGACAAAACAAAGGATGTGGCTTGCAGAATAAGCCGGAACAAACATATGATAGAGATTTCGTCCGAAATTTTTTTGGGGGGGCCCACACGGGCTCGATCGTACAGCGACCATCACGTACAAGGCAGTGTACATGACTTACGAAGCGTCCCCGAACCGTAGCAAAGCTACAAGGGCTCTTTAAGACACAACGAGACCCACTGTAAAAACGACCGTGAGCAGGCGGACCACTAGACATCGAACCCCAATCTCATATCATGCATCTGTCGGAAAGATATCCTGGGTAACTACTTGAATTCCCACCTAAGAACTCCCAAAACTTCTTGGTTATAAGATCAGGTTGCCGATAAGGGAACCTACTCAGCACACAACAACAATAATATCCTAATCAGCTGCAACCAATCCGCAACCTTCACACACGACCAAGAAACTTCGCAAATCCGTCTACCTCAGACCTTCGAAAGCACGGCGATACTAGTCATAGTGTATCATCCGCGCTATCTCCTCCAGTACTGGGGAAAAGTCACGGCACTATTTGCCACCACAAAAAGTATAGAAGCGTTTCGATGTCGGCGTCCTCTGGTATTCTCGGAACCTAAACGATAGCGAGTGTGACAAAACCCCATGGAGCTCAACTCCCCGGGTCCAATCCATACAGTCAGGAGGCACCAAGAACAGAGTCACGTCACACCGATATCGCAACCATTCCAACAATACCCGCGTGATCCTAAAAAAATTTGAGTGAGAAGAGATAGTAGAATCAAAACACCTACGTCACAATTCCTCACCAGATAAAAAGAATTCCTACTCTCCGATATATAACTAGGACTCAAAATAGTTTTCCTTCTAGATTCGCCAACGGTTCGATCAAACAAGGGGGCTCCTATGGTCGGTCGAGGCTCTGATACCAACTTGTCATGCCCAATATGCGATCCTATTCTCGAGGAACTCGGAGGCCCCACCAAGAGTAGAAACCGCATATTGGAGACGCTTGCAAGGTGGATATCATTACATCGTACCACATACATAATAGATGGGGATACAGACAAATACATACAACCATCACATGAATACATCAATACATAACAAACATCATACAGAAGGGCAGCATACGACTACGGATTAAATCAAATGAAAAGAAGAACGACATCCACCCTGCTAGCCCAGGCTGCCGACCAGGAACCTATCCCCAGATCGACGAAGAAGAAGAAGAAGCAGAAGAAGAACTCCAAAAGCAAACGAACATCGCTCTCACGTCAGATCATCGCATTACCTGTACCTGCAACTGTTGTTGTAGTAATCTGTGAGCCACGAGGACTCAGCAATCCCATAACCATGGGTAGCAAGACTATCAAAGCTTAAATGGGTATGGAAGGGGTAAAGTGGTGGGGTTGCAGCAAGCACTAAGCATTATATGGTGACTAACTTACGAGTACAAGAATAAGAAGAGCATCTACGCAAAACGGTCGCAAACTACAAATGATCACTAAGTGATCCAGAACACCTACTTACAATTCAAACATAACCCCACCGTGTTCTCTTCTCGAACTTCCTCGAAAAGAGACGGTCACGGTTGGTGTATTTTAATTAGGATTTAGTGTCAAGTTCTCTACAACCGGAGGTTATAAAATCCAAGTGCCACATAACCGCGGGCACGGCTTCGCGTAAGATTTAACCCTGCAGGGGTGTTCCAACCTGGCCCATCATAAGCCTACACAAGTTGCGGTGGAAATACTTCAACCTCTAGATAGCCCAAAGTATCCTCGGAATCCCGGTGCACAAGACATTTCGACAATGGTAACACAATTCCAGCAAGACCTCCCAGCATGCCGCAGCCGCGTGTATCTCATCTCAGGCCACGACCGGATGAACACTACGTATGGTTACCAAAGACCCCAGTTGCCCAGGGAGGTACCGCAAGTGGCTCTATTTTGGACCAGCACCATCAGCACTGGCCCACCTGTATTATGTTGAATTAAAAGAATCCTCGGGTTCATGACGCCTTATGCCAATTAATTATTTAGTTCAGTATGATTATGTTGGCAAATGTTAAAACCAATGTTGGGCCTTGCTGGAAGCGGTTATTCAAAGCGAACTGTCAAGAGGGTCCCATTCCCCTGAGCATGTTAGGAACGCTAAACATGGATCATAACACCAGCATTACGGAAACTAGGGCGGCTTGAGTGGAACAAAACACTAGGCAAAAGGCCGAGCTTTCCACCCAATACCAAGTATATAGATGCATTATTTAAATAAGAGATATTTTGATATCCCAACATATCCATGTCCCAACATGGAATAACCTGCCACTGCACCTGCAACTAGCAACGCTATAAGAAAAGGGGCTGAGCAAAGCGGCAACATACCCAAACAACGGTTTGCTGGGATGGTGGAAGGTTAGAGGCTGTTTCATGGCAATTTGGGTGGCTGACAAACAAGTGGTAGGTAGCGAGACATAGCGATAGCATCGAGACAACTAGCAAGCAAAGATAGTAATGATATCCAAGGTAATGGTCATCTTGCCTGAAATCCCACTAGGAAGAAGACCGAATCCATGAAGAAGACGAACAAGCGTAGTCGAGCGAATCCTCACACTTCGCAACATAACTGGAACTATCGAGAAGAAGCACAACCGGAAAGAAGCAAACAATATGGTAAACACACAACACATAATCATGGCATGATGCACAACCAAATATGATGCATGTCCGGTTTAAATAGGCATGGCATGGCAAGAGTGCAACAAACAATACTACATATTAAGTGAAGCAAACTCCACATTCAAATATTATGTTCAATCCCGTTTAGGTACTCAACAAGTTTAAATGTTGGTTAACATGGAAAGAGGTGAAGCATAATTAAACTACCTATCTAGGCAATTTAAATGAGGCCGGAAACAACCAAGAACAATTCCGGAAAATCCCCATATGTAATTTTCGAATTTGGTACTGTTCTGCCCTAAACCATATTTTATAGTTGTTAAACAGCAAAAGAAAGTGCACCATGATATTCTACACATTTTTCTACCCCATTTACATATAAAGTTTATTTAATTTGGAGCTACGGTTATTTAGTTATGAAATAAACCATTTTTGCATGTCACTTAGCAATTTGAAAGCAAACAACAATTTAAATGTTGTTAACATGCATGAGGATGACATATTTAAGTTGGATGCAATTTTATGAAAATGGTGGCAAATATCATGATATGGAGTATTTGTCGTCATGGCGGAAGGAAGGGGTGCCACGGCGGCGAAAACGAAAATGGTGCCACGGCAACATTCCGATGATCCGGTGACTCGCCGAGATACCGGTACAAAGAACAAGTGTGCGGATGTGGGAACATGCAATAGATGGTGGGGTGATCCCGGTTACCGGGTTCCCACGTGTCGGTGGCATGGCAAACGAGGAACGTGCACGAAACAATTTGGACATGGTGCAAACACGAGAATATCATACAACACATGCATTCGTCCACGGGTGGTAGTCTCGTTGGTATACCTTTGAAGCGTGTGTTTTGGGGCAAAACGAGTTCGATGGTATGTAGAGGAAGTAGTGGAACACGCGACGGTAGTCGAACTTGACGCTTGTGGTCCGTGGGTCTTCGGCGACGGTAGTCGTACACGTTGCAGTCGGACTTGTACAAGTTGTAGTCGGACTTGGTGAAATGCACCACAGCGGTAGTTGTACACTGGTCGGAGAGGAACTTGGCGCATCCAAGGCCTTCGCGGGTCATCGTTGTACTTGGCGTCCGGTGCGGTACTTGTCGAAATCCTCAGATGGTATTTGGCATTTTGGGGTTATCCAGGGCCTTGATCTTGGCGACAGTTCGAATCTGGGGTTGTCGTGGAAGTCGTGGTACTCGGGATCTTCGGAACTTGCCGGATTTGACAAATCGAAGGGGTACTTGGCGAATCCATTAGGGGCTTGGTGGAACTTGGCTCGGTCGGTGGTACTGCTCGTTGTGTAGACGTACACGGAATCAAACAAAGGCCTTGGCGAAGCATCATGTATCGGTAGCGGCCATGGGATGCGGGAGTCGACGCCATGGTCGTGGTGGTAGTTGCGGTGGCCGAGGCGCATGGAAGGCTGCTGGAGGCGCGCAGCAATGGCGAGGAGGGAAGCAGGAGCGACGGTGAGCTGGAAAAGGAGCTGCAGAGGGCTCGTCCATCGGAGGAGAGGCGGCGGTGGTAGGGCACGCGCGAGGAGGCTCGCCGGCTAGCGAGGTCGATGGCGGCCGGCGCGAGCCACTGGATCGGGAGGCGGGGCACATGGCGACGGGCCTAGGTAGGCAGCGAGGGAAGAAGCCGGCGGGCGACCACCATGGGGAGGCGCTGGAGTCGGCCAGGGGCCGTGGTCGTGGTGGCTCGAGCTGATGGCCACGGGGGCCTGGACGCGGCAGGAGGCGGCGGCTGGCAGAGGAGGCTCGGCGGGGCAGTGAGCAGAGGAGAAGGGGAGGTCGCGGGGAAACGGCGGCTCGCCGATCCGTCGTGGCTGCCGGACGACGCGGCGTGCGGGGCCCTCGAGGAGCTCTCTCTGGCGGCGGCAGGAGGGAGACGAGGGGAGATGGGGATCGAGCAGAGCTCTCCCTTGCGGCTAGGGTTAAAAGGAGAGGGGATGCGGCTGGGCCTTGGGCCGGTGGAGAGGAAAATGGCCAGGAGGTCCTGCTGGCTGGGCTGCTCTCTTCCTTCCCTCTCTTCTATTTTCCAATCACAGAAAATGTCAAAGAAGAAAAGGAGAAGAAAGGAAGGGTTAGGGATAGAATTTGGCCATGGGGTATTTTTCATGGACTCACAAAAATGAACTTGATCCAGGAAAATAGAAATGAAGATGTGTGAGAAGTTTGGATTCGAACTCATTTGAATTAAATTCAAATGAGTTTGAATAGGAAGTGGGTGTTGGAAGGTCAAAAATGTTGAGATTTTAGGAGGAGCCTCGGTAATTGGAAAATGAATTTTGAGAAAAGTTTGGAGAGCGAGATGCATGGGAATTAAATTGCCAGTGGGTTGGAATATTTATTATAGTAGATCCCTAAAATATTAGGAGGATATGTTTTATAGAGAAATCACCATGTGAATTTCCTTCGATTTAAATGGATAGAAGATCCATACAATCTGTTTATTTGAGTTGCAAAAATTAATGACATGATGGCATGATGAATGATGCAATGCAAAAGAAATAACACCGGGCAAACAATATAATAATAACAATGGAAGGAATCAGTCTCGTGGTGTCACAACACTCCCCCACTTACAAGAGATCTCGCCCCGAGATCTTAGGAATGAGAAGAGGAAGAGGTAAAACACAGTTGCTTCTTGGACAAACGAGTGAAACCAACAAACCTTGAAGGTTGCAACGAGTTGAAGAATGGCTTGAGGAACAAGCAAGAATTCGAAACCACTCTGGTTGAAACAAGATAGATAAGGAATGAGAACAAAAGAATTTGGGAAGCGCTCCGGTAGAAAAGAGAAGCAAGGCTTGATAAGATGAAAAGAACTTGAAAAGAGGACACCACACTCCAGTAAAAATGGATATTCAAGGAAAGAACATGATCTTGGCGAAACGAGATAATGGGTCGAAGAGAGAAACACCACAATGCCTCCGGAACGAAAGAATAGAAGCTAGATCGTTGGAAAGAAAAGAAGGGATAAGCAAATAACAACTTCTACCACAATTGAATTTGAAAAGCATCCTTACAAAGAAGAATGAACGGAGTTGTTGGAAAATCAACAACGGAAAGAATAATCTTCTTGTGGGCTTATGGAAAACATCTCAACATTTGAGGTGAAAACCTGCCACTAACGGAAAGAATTGATTGCTCGAGGGCAACATAGAGATGAAAAACTTCTTTCACCGAAATGATTTAAGAGGGAACTTGGATCATTGATAATCACCACAATAGCAACAATCCATCGGAAAGGCTTTAGGTGAAATCTATACCAAGATAACTACGAGAAAGAAATGATGGTTTTAAATATATCATTCTTGACAATTCTCTTCGAGACTCCTCATGAATCAAGAAAGGTATAACACCAACACCAAAGATAAGGGAGAATGACTTGCACTTTGGAATGCAAGAAGGAGAATACTTGAGCTTCAACAAGAATCTTGAAGAACACTTTGAGAATGAATTAAATACTTAACGAGCCACGAAGAAGAAACTCTCGAAGAACTCCGGATAGAAAGGAAGCTAGAAAAGAAGTGAGGATTGAAGAACATGATGAAGCCTTGCAATGATTTAGATGGAGCTTCGTGACGAGATAATGAGAAAAGCTTTGAACTCCGGACAAGAAAGACGAGCAACTAAGTATCGAGAATTTATTCATCATGAACAAACTCCGGAAGAAGGAATTAAATCACCTCCATGAACAAGAATAAGAATTATGATATGGCTATCCTTCATCAAAATAAATTGATGACAAGCAATGGATTTGCATACTACTTATTCTTCTTGAAAAGATTGAATAGAGATATAGCGCCAACTTTACGAAATCTTCGAGGAAACACTGGTAGGATTTTGGAAAGAACAAATGAATTGATACGATAACAAAGGAATAGAAATCTTGAACGAACCACCGTAAGAAATGACAATGAACGAAGAAAAGAGAAGGAGTCACCGGGAAGAATTAGAAAACGAACGAAGATACTGAGGGAATTTAGATACAAAAGAACGAGAGATGAACGTTGAGAATGAAGAATTCTTCTGAAATGAAGGCCTCCGGAGAATCAAAACGAAAACAACTCCTGAAATACTCCGGATGGGTATGAAAAGAATTCTCACAATCGAAAACAATTATGAGGATGGCAACAAGCTTGCACCACGAATCTTTGAGAGAACGAACAAGGATTTAAGAAAAACTCTTCTTCGGTCTTCCAAGCAGAGAAGGATGACGAGAACCACCATGAAGAATTTATGAGATACTCCGGAATAATGAAGAAATGAAAGGTTGAGTCAATGATGAAAAGAATTTGAAAGCGATCTTGGAGAAGGCAATTGACTGATGAAATCCATTCTTACGTCAAACTTTGAAAGACTTTGGGAATAACTCCGGAAAAATTAGAAGAGTCAGGTAAGATCCTGGGAAAAGACCTGTGGGTTATGGGCCCACTCAAAAGAAACACCATTGGAAATGATTGCTTGAAAGAGAGAAAATGCACCGGAAAGATTTAAATGGCTTGAATGAAATAAAAACCTCGAAATAGAATGGACAGGTCTTGAATGGAAAAACGAATCTTCTGAGATAATTTCTGCACTCCAGATATGAATAGAGAGAGGTGAATAAACAAGAGAGGCTTGGGTAAGAATTTCCAACATGGGAAAACATGTGAACAAAAGAAAAGGATATGATCAACAACGAGAGCTTGAATTTAGACCATCGGAGAAGAAAACGAGAACGAAGAATGATGACTTGTAGCTCTTGAGCATCTTCACGAGAATCACCGGAGAAGAACATGAAGGAAAAGAACGAAGAGACTTCTCTCGAATAAAATGGATACTTGATTTGAGAATTTTGACTCCGCAAAGAAAAAAAAAGGGTGGGAGGGTGGGGAAAATAAATACAACTTAGGATGGATGAAATGAACTCCGTTGAGAAAACTGGGAATTGATCTTGCAAATGTTGAAAGGGTCGAATTAACTTGAAGAGAAGCACATCAGGTGAAAAGAATTGTCATGACAATCTCGATGATCAAAAGGATTAGCACTCCCATAGAAATATGAGAACACCACTTAGGAACGGAATGGGATCAACACTTGACTTCGAAGCAACTCGAATACCACAACTCAAGACAAAACAAAGGATGTGGCTTGCAGAATAAGCCGGAACAAACATATGATAGAGATTTCGTCCGAAATTTTTGTGGGGGGGCCCACACGGGCTCGATCGTACAGCGACCATCACGTACAAGGCAGTGTACATGACTTACGAAGCGTCCCCGAACCGTAGCAAAGCTACAAGGGCTCTTTAAGACACAACGAGACCCACTATAAAAACGACCGTGAGCAGGCGGACCACTAGACATCGAACCCCAATCTCATATCATGCATCTGTCGGAAAGATATCCTGGGTAACTACTTGAATTCCCACCTAAGAACTCCCAAAACTTCTTGGTTATAAGATCAGGTTGCCGATAAGGGAACCTACTCAGGACACAACAACAATAATATCCTAATCAGCTGCAACCAATCCGCAACCTTCACACACGACCAAGAAACTTCGCAAATCCGTCTACCTCAGACCTTCGAAAGCACGGCGATACTAGTCATAGTGTATCATCCGCGCTATCTCCTCCAGTACTAGGGAAAAGTCACGGCACTATTTGCCACCACAAAAAGTATAGAAGCGTTTCGATGTCGGCGTCCTCTGGTATTCTCGGAACCTAAACGATAGCGAGTGTGACAAAACCCCATGGAGCTCAACTCCCCGGGTCCAATCCATACGGTCAGGAGGCACCAAGAACAGAGTCACGTCACACCGATATCGCAACCATTCCAACAATACCCGCGTGATCCTAAAAAAATTTGAGTGAGAAGAGATAGTAGAATCAAAACACCTACGTCACAATTCCTCACCAGATAAAAAGAATTCCTACTCTCCGATATATAACTAGGACTCAAAATAGTTTTCCTTCTAGATTCGCCAACGGTTCGATCAAACAAGGGGGCTCCTATGGTCGGTCGAGGCTCTGATACCAACTTGTCATGCCCAATATGCGATCCTATTCTCGAGGAACTCGGAGGCCCCACCAAGAGTAGAAACCGCATATTGGAGACGCTTGCAAGGTGGATATCATTACATCGTACCACATACATAATAGATGGGGATACAGACAAATACATACAACCATCACATGAATACATCAATACATAACAAACATCATACAGAAGGGCAGCATACGACTACGGATTAAATCAAATGAAAAGAAGAACGACATCCACCCTGCTAGCCCAGGCTGCCGACCAGGAACCTATCCCCAGATCGACGAAGAAGAAGAAGAAGCAGAAGAAGAACTCCAAAAGCAAACGAACATCGCTCTCACGTCAGATCATCGCATTACCTGTACCTGCAACTGTTGTTGTAGTAATCTGTGAGCCACGAGGACTCAGCAATCCCATAACCATGGGTAGCAAGACTATCAAAGCTTAAATGGGTATGGAAGGGGTAAAGTGGTGGGGTTGCAGCAAGCACTAAGCATTATATGGTGACTAACTTACGAGTACAAGAATAAGAAGAGCATCTACGCAAAACGGTCGCAAACTACAAATGATCACTAAGTGATCCAGAACACCTACTTACAATTCAAACATAACCCCACCGTGTTCTCTTCTCGAACTTCCTCGAAAAGAGACGGTCACGGTTGGTGTATTTTAATTAGGATTTAGTGTCAAGTTCTCTACAACCGGAGGTTATAAAATCCAAGTGCCACATAACCGCGGGCACGGCTTCGCGTAAGATTTAACCCTGCAGGGGTGTTCCAACCTGGCCCATCATAAGCCTACACAAGTTGCGGTGGAAATACTTCAACCTCTAGATAGCCCAAAGTATCCTCGGAATCCCGGTGCACAAGACATTTCGACAATGGTAACACAATTCCAGCAAGACCTCCCAGCATGCCGCAGCCGCGTGTATCTCATCTCAGGCCACGACCGGATGAACACTACGTATGGTTACCAAAGACCCCAGTTGCCCAGGGAGGTACCGCAAGTGGCTCTATTTTGGACCAGCACCATCAGCACTGGCCCACCTGTATTATGTTGAATTAAAAGAATCCTCGGGTTCATGACGCCTTATGCCAATTAATTATTTAGTTCAGTATGATTATGTTGGCAAATGTTAAAACCAATGTTGGGCCTTGCTGGAAGCGGTTATTCAAAGCGAACTGTCAAGAGGGTCCCATTCCCCTGAGCATGTTAGGAACGCTAAACATGGATCATAACACCAGCATTACGGAAACTAGGGCGGCTTGAGTGGAACAAAACACTAGGCAAAAGGCCGAGCTTTCCACCCAATACCAAGTATATAGATGCATTATTTAAATAAGAGATATTTTGATATCCCAACATATCCATGTCCCAACATGGAATAACCTGCAACTGCACCTGCAACTAGCAACGCTATAAGAAAAGGGGCTGAGCAAAGCGGCAACATAGCCAAACAACGGTTTGCTGGGATGGTGGAAGGTTAGAGGCTGTTTCATGGCAATTTGGGAGGCTGACAAACAAGTGGTAGGTAGCGAGACATAGCGATAGCATCGAGACAACTAGCAAGCAAAGATAGTAATGATATCCAAGGTAATGGTCATCTTGCCTGAAATCCCGCTAGGAAGAAGACCGAATCCATGAAGAAGACGAACAAGCGTAGTCGAGCGAATCCTCACACTTCGCAACATAACTGGAACTATCGAGAAGAAGCACAACCGGAAAGAAGCAAACAATATGGTAAACACACAACACATAATCATGGCATGATGCACAACCAAATATGATGCATGTCCGGTTTAAATAGGCATGGCATGGCAAGAGTGCAACAAACAATACTACATATTAAGTGAAGCAAACTCCACATTCAAATATTATGTTCAATCCCGTTTAGGTACTCAACAAGTTTAAATGTTGGTTAACATGGCAAGAGGTGAAGCATAATTAAACTACCTATCTAGGCAATTTAAATGAGGCCGGAAACAACCAAGAACAATTCCGGAAAATCCCCATATGTAATTTTCGAATTTGGTACTGTTCTGCCCTAAACCATATTTTATAGTTGTTAAACAGCAAAAGAAAGTGCACCATGATATTCTACACATTTTTCTACCCCATTTACATATAAAGTTTATTTAATTTGGAGCTACGGTTATTTAGTTATGAAATAAACCATTTTTGCATGTCACTTAGCAATTTTAAAGCAAACAACAATTTAAATGTTGTTAACATGCATGAGGATGACATATTTAAGTTGGATGCAATTTTATGAAAATGGTGGCAAATATCATGATATGGAGTATTTGTCATCATGGCGGAAGGAAGGGGTGCCACGGCGGCGAAAACGAAAATGGTGCCACGGCAACATTCCGATGATCCGGTGACTCGCCGAGATACCGGTACAAAGAACAAGTGTGCGGATGTGCGGAACATGCAAGAGATGGTGGGGTGATCCCGGTTACCGGGTTCCCACGTGTCGGTGGCATGGCAAACGAGGAACGTGCACGAAACAATTCGGACATGGTGCAAACACGAGAATCTCATACAACACATGCATTCGTCCACGGGCGGTAGTCTCGTTGGTATACCTTTGAAGCGTGTGTTTTGGGGCAAAACGAGTTCGATGGTATGTAGAGGAAGTAGTGGAACACGCGACGGTAGTCGAACTTGACGCTTGTGGTCCGTGGGTCTTCGGCGACGGTAGTCGTACACGTTGCAGTCGGACTTGTACAAGTTGTAGTCGGACTTGGTGAAATGCACCACAGCGGTAGTTGTACACTGGTCGGAGAGGAACTTGGCGCATCCAAGGCCTTCGCGGGTCATCGTTGTACTCGGCGTCCGGTGCGGTACTTGTCGAAATCCTAAGATGGTATTTGGCATTTTGGGGTCATCCAGGGCCTTGATCTTGGCGACAGTTCGAATCTGGGGTTGTCGTGGAAGTCGTGGTACTCGGGATCTTCGGAACTTGCTGGATTTGACAAATCGAAGGGGTACTTGGCGAATCCATTAGGGGCTTGGTGGAACTTGGCTCGGTCGGTGGTACTGCTCGTTGTGTAGACGTACACGGAATCAAACAAAGGCCTTGGCGAAGCATCATGTATCGGTAGCGGCCATGGGATGCGGGAGTCGACGCCATGGTCGTGGTGGTAGTTGCGGTGGCCGAGGCGCATGGAAGGCTGCTGGAGGCGCGCAGCAATGGCGAGGAGGGAAGCAGGAGCGACGGTGAGCTGGAAAAGGAGCTGCAGAGGGCTCGTCCATCGGAGGAGAGGCGGCGGTGGTAGGGCACGCGCGAGGAGGCTCGCCGGCTAGCGAGGTCGACGGCGGCCGGCGCGAGCCACTGGATCGGGAGGCGGGGCACATGGCGACGGGCCTAGGTAGGCAGCGAGGGAAGAAGCCGGCGGGCGACCACCATGGGGAGGCGCTGGTGTCGGCCAGGGGCCGTGGTCGTGGTGGCTCGAGCTGATGGCCACGGGGGCCTGGACGCGGCAGGAGGCGGCGGCTGGCAGAGGAGGCTCGGCGGGGCAGCGAGCAGAGGAGAAGGGGAGGTCGCGGGGAAACGGCGGCTCGCCGATCCGTCGTGGCTGCCGGACGGCGCGGCGTGCGGGGCTCTCGAGGAGCTCTCTCTGGCGGCGGCAGGAGGGAGACGAGGGGAGATGGGGATCGAGCAGAGCTCTCCCTTGCGGCTAGGGTTAAAAGGAGAGGGGATGCGGCTGGGCCTTGGGCCGATGGAGAGGAAAATGGCCAGGAGGTCCTGCTGGCTGGGCTGCTCTCTTCCTTCCCTCTCTTCTATTTTCCAATCACAGAAAATGTCAAAGAAGAAAAGGAGAAGAAAGGAAGGGTTAGGGATAGAATTTGGCCATGGGGTATTTTTCATGGACTCACAAAAATGAACTTGATCCAGGAAAATAGAAATGAAGATGTGTGAGAAGTTTGGATTCGAACTCATTTGAATTAAATTCAAATGAGTTTGAATAGGAAGTGGGTGTTGGAAGGTCAAAAATGTTGAGATTTTAGGAGGAGCCTCGGTAATTGTAAAATGAATTTTGAGAAAAGTTTGGAGAGCGAGTTGCATGGGAATTAAATTGCAAGTGGGTTGGAATATTTATTATAGTAGCTCCCTAAAATATTAGGAGGATATGTTTTAAAGAGAAATCACCATGTGAATTTCCTTCGATTTAAATGGATAGAAGATCCATACAATCTGTTTATTTGAGTTGCAAAAATTAATGACATGATGGCATGATGAATGATGCAATGCAAAAGAAATAACACCGGGCAAACAATATAATAATAACAATGGAAGGAATCAGTCTCGTGGTGTCACAACACTCCCCCACTTACAAGAGATCTCGCCCCGAGATCTTAGGAATGAGAAGAGGAAGAGGTAAAACACAGTTGCTTCTTGGACAAACGAGTGAAACCAACAAACCTTGAAGGTTGCAACGAGTTGAAGAATGGCTTGAGGAACAAGCAAGAATTCGAAACCACTCTGGTTGAGACAAGATAGATAAGGAATGAGAACAAAAGAATTTGGGCAGCGCTCCGGTAGAAAAGAGAAGCAAGGCTTGATAAGATGAAAAGAACTTGAAAAGAGGACACCACACTCCAGTAAAAATGGATATTCAAGGAAAGAACATGATCTTGGCGAAACGAGATAATGGGTCGAAGAGAGAAACACCACAATGCCTCCGGAACGAAAGAATAGAAGCTAGATCGTTGGAAAGAAAAGAAGGGATAAGCAAATAACAACTTCTACCACAATTGAATTTGAAAAGCATCCTTACAAAGAAGAATGAACGGAGTTGTTGGAAAATCAACAACGGAAAGAATAATCTTCTTGTGGGCTTATGGAAAACATCTCAACATTTGAGGTGAAAACCTGCCACTAACGGAAAGAATTGATTGCTCGAGGGCAACATAGAGATGAAAAACTTCTTTCACCGAAATGATTTAAGAGGGAACTTGGATCATTGATAATCACCACAATAGCAACAATCCATCGGAAAGGCTTTAGGTGAAATCTATACCAAGATAACTACGAGAAAGAAATGATGGTTTTAAATATATCATTCTTGACAATTCTCTTCGAGACTCCTCATGAATCAAGAAAGGTATAACACCAACACCAAAGATAAGGGAGAATGACTTGCACTTTGGAATGCAAGAAGGAGAATACTTGAGCTTCAACAAGAATCTTGAAGAACACTTTGAGAATGAATTAAATACTTAACGAGCCACGAAGAAGAAACTCTCGAAGAACTCCGGATAGAAAGGAAGCTAGAAAAGAAGTGAGGATTGAAGAACATGATGAAGCCTTGCAATGATTTAGATGGAGCTTCGTGACGAGATAATGAGAAAAGCTTTGAACTCCGGACAAGAAAGACGAGCAACTAAGTATCGAGAATTTATTCATCATGAACAAACTCCGGAAGAAGGAATTAAATCACCTCCATGAACAAGAATAAGAATTATGATATGGCTATCCTTCATCAAAATAAATTGATGACAAGCAATGGATTTGCATACTACTTATTCTTCTTGAAAAGATTGAATAGAGATATAGCGCCAACTTTACGAAATCTTCGAGGAAACACTGGTAGGATTTTGGAAAGAACAAATGAATTGATACGATAACGAAGGAATAGAAATCTTGAACGAACCACCGTAAGAAATGACAATGAACGAAGAAAAGAGAAGGAGTCACCGGGAAGAATTAGAAAACGAACGAAGATACTGAGGGAATTTAGATACAAAAGAACGAGAGATGAACGTTGAGAATGAAGAATTCTTCTGAAATGAAGGCCTCCGGAGAATCAAAACGAAAACAACTCCTGAAATACTCCGGATGGGTATGAAAAGAATTCTCACAATCGAAAACAATTATGAGGATGGCAACAAGCTTGCACCACGAATCTTTGAGAGAACGAACAAGGATTTAAGAAAAACTCTTCTTCGGTCTTCCAAGCAGAGAAGGATGACGAGAACCACCATGAAGAATTTATGAGATACTCCGGAATAATGAAGAAATGAAAGGTTGAGTCAATGATGAAAAGAATTTGAAAGCGATCTTGGAGAAGGCAATTGACTGATGAAATCCATTCTTACGTCAAACTTTGAAAGACTTTGGGAATAACTCCGGAAAAATTAGAAGAGTCAGGTAAGATCCTGGGAAAAGACCTGTGGGTTATGGGCCCACTCAAAAGAAACACCATTGGAAATGATTGCTTGAAAGAGAGAAAATGCACCGGAAAGATTTAAATGGCTTGAATGAAATAAAAACCTCGAAATAGAATGGACAGGTCTTGAATGGAAAAACGAATCTTCTGAGATAATTTCTGCACTCCAGATATG
The DNA here is from genome assembly GCA_039707655.1 of Elymus sibiricus. NCBI lineage: Eukaryota > Viridiplantae > Streptophyta > Magnoliopsida > Poales > Poaceae > Elymus > Elymus sibiricus. The sequence continues at coordinate 137,099,825 of CM077670.1, forward strand.
AATAGAGAGAGGTGAATAAACAAGAGAGGCTTGGGTAAGAATTTCCAACATGGGAAAACATGTGAACAAAAGAAAAGGATATGATCAACAACGAGAGCTTGAATTTAGACCATCGGAGAAGAAAACGAGAACGAAGAATGATGACTTGTAGCTCTTGAGCATCTTCACGAGAATCACCGGAGAAGAACATGAAGGAAAAGAACGAAGAGACTTCTCTCGAATAAAATGGATACTTGATTTGAGAATTTTGACTCCACAAAGAAAAAAAAGGGTGGGAGGGTGGGGAAAATAAATACAACTTAGGATGGATGAAATGAACTCCGTTGAGAAAACTGGGAATTGATCTTGCAAATGTTGAAAGGGTCGAATTAACTTGAAGAGAAGCACATCAGGTGAAAAGAATTGTCATGACAATCTCGATGATCAAAAGGATTAGCACTCCCATAGAAATATGAGAACACCACTTAGGAACGGAATGGGATCAACACTTGACTTCGAAGCAACTCGAATACCACAACTCAAGACAAAACAAAGGATGTGGCTTGCAGAATAAGCCGGAACAAACATATGATAGAGATTTCGTCCGAAATTTTTGTGGGGGGGCCCACACGGGCTCGATCGTACAGCGACCATCACGTACAAGGCAGTGTACATGACTTACGAAGCGTCCCCGAACCGTAGCAAAGCTACAAGGGCTCTTTAAGACACAACGAGACCCACTGTAAAAACGACCGTGAGCAGGCGGACCACTAGATATCGAACCCCAATCTCATATCATGCATCTGTCGGAAAGATATCCTGGGTAACTACTTGAATTCCCACCTAAGAACTCCCAAAACTTCTTGGTTATAAGATCAGGTTGCCGATAAGGGAACCTACTCAGCACACAACAACAATAATTCCTAATCAGCTGCAACCAATCCGCAACCTTCACACACGACCAAGAAACTTCGCAAATCCGTCTACCTCAGACCTTCGAAAGCACAGCGATACTAGTCATAGTGGATCATCCGCTCTATCTCCTCCAGTACTGGGGAAAAGTCACGGCACTATTTGCCACCACAAAAAGTATAGAAGCGTTTCGATGTCGGCGTCCTCTGGTATTCTCGGAACCTAAACGATAGCGAGTGTGACAAAACCCCATGGAGCTCAACTCCCCGGGTCCAATCCATACGGTCAGGAGGCACCAAGAACAGAGTCACGTCACACCGATATCGCAACCATTCCAACAATACCCGCGTGATCCTAAAAAAATTTGAGTGAGAAGAGATAGTAGAATCAAAACACCTACGTCACAATTCCTCACCAGATAAAAAGAATTCCTACTCTCCGATATATAACTAGGACTCAAAATAGTTTTCCTTCTAGATTCGCCAACGTTTCGATCAAACAAGGGGGCTCCTATGGTCGGTCGAGGCTCTGATACCAACTTGTCATGCCCAATATGCGATCCTATTCTCGAGGAACTCGGAGGCCCCACCAAGAGTAGAAACCGCATATTGGAGACGCTTGCAAGGTGGATATCATTACATCGTACCACATACATAATAGATGGGGATACAGACAAATACATACAACCATCACATGAATACATCAATACATAACAAACATCATACAGAAGGGCAGCATACGACTACGGATTAAATCAAATGAAAAGAAGAACGACATCCACCCTGCTAGCCCAGGCTGCCGACCAGGAACCTATCCCCAGATCGACGAAGAAGAAGAAGAAGCAGAAGAAGAACTCCAAAAGCAAACGAACATCGCTCTCACGTCAGATCATCGCATTACCTGTACCTGCAACTGTTGTTGTAGTAATCTGTGAGCCACGAGGACTCAGCAATCCCATAACCATGAGTAGCAAGACTATCAAAGCTTAAATGGGTATGGAAGGGGTAAAGTGGTGGGGTTGCAGCAAGCACTAAGCATTATATGGTGGCTAACTTACGAGTACAAGAATAAGAAGAGCATCTACGCAAAACGGTCGCAAACTACAAATGATCACTAAGTGATCCTGAACACCTACTTACGAGTCAAACATAACCGCACCGTGTTCTCTTCTCGAACTTCCTCGAAAAGAGATGGTCACGGTTACGCACACGGTTGGTGTATTTTAATTAGAATTTAGTGTCAAGTTCTCTACAACCGGAGGTTATAAAAATCCAAGTGCCACATAACCGTGGGCACGGCTTCACGTAAGATTTAACTCTGCAGGGGTGTTCCAACCTGGCCCATCATAAGCCTACACAAGCTGCGGTGGAAATACCTCAACCTCGAGATAGCCCAAAGTATCCTCGGAATCCCGGTGCACAAGACATTTCGACAATGGTAACACAATTCCAGCAAGACCTCCCGGCGTGCCGACACCCTGATAGTAGCCGCGCGTATCTCGTCTCAGGCCACGACCGGATGAACACTACGTACGGTTACCAAAGACCCCAGTTGCCCAGGGAGGTACCGCAAGTGGCTCTGTTTTGGACCAGCAGCATCAGCACTGGCCCACCTGTATTATGTTAAATTAAAAGAATCCTCGGGTTCATGACGCCCTATGCCAATTAATTATTTAGTTCAGTATGATTATGTTGGCAAATGTTAAAACCAATGTTGGGCCTTGCTGGAAGCGGTTATTCAAAGCGAACTGTCAAGAGGGTCCCATTACCCTGAGCATGTTAGGAACGCTAAACATGGATCATAACACCAGCATTACGGAAACTAGGGCGCTTGAGTGGAACAAAACACTAGGCAAAAGGCCGAGCCTTCCACCCAATACCAAGTATATAGATGCATTATTTAAATAAGAGATGTTGTGATATCCCAACATATCCATGTCCCAACATGGAACAACCTGCAACTGCACCTGCAACTAGCAATGCTATAAGAAAAGGGGCTCAGCAAAGCGGTAACATAGCCAAACAACGGTTTGCTGGGATGGTGGAAGGTTAGAGGCTGTTTCATGGCAATTTGGGAGGCTGACAAACAAGTGGTAGGTAGCGAGACATAGCGATACCATCGAGACAAGTAGCAAGCAAAGATAGATATGATATCCAAGGTAATGGTCATCTTGCCAGAAATCCCGCTAGGAAGAAGACCGAATCCATGAAGAAGACGAACAAGCGTAGTCGAACGAATCCTCACACTTCGCAACATAACTGGAACTATCGAGAAGAAGCACAACCGGAAAGAAGCAAACAATATGGTAAACACACAACACATAATCATGGCATGATGCACAACCAAATATGATGCATGTCCAGTTTAAATAGGCATGGCATGGCAAGAGTGCAACAAACAATACTACATATTAAGTGAAGCAAACTCCACATTCAAATATTATGTTCAATCCCGTTTAGGTACTCAACAAGTTTAAATGTTGGTTAACATGGCAAGAGGTGAAGCATAATTAAACTACCTATCTAGGCAATTTAAATGAGGCCGGAAACAACCAAGAACAATTCCGGAAAATCCCCATATGTAATTTTCGAATTTGGTACTTTTCTGCCCTAAACCATATTTTATAGTTTTTAAACAGCAAAATAAAGTGCACCATGATAATCTACACATTTTTCTACCCCATTTACATATAAAGTTTATTTAATTTAGAGCTACGGTTATTTAGTTACGAAATAAACCATTTTAGCATGTCACTTAGCAATTTTAAAGAAAACAACAATTTAAATGTTGTTAACATACATGAGGATGACATATTTAAGTTGGATGCAATTTTATGAAAATGGTGGCAAATATCATGATATGGAGTATTTGTCGTCAGGGCGGAAGGAAGGGGTGCCACGGCGGCGAAAATGGAAATGGTGCCACAACAACATTCCGATGATCCGGTGACTCGCCGAGATACCGGTACAAAGAACAAGTGTGCGGATGTGCGGAACATGCAAGAGATGGTGGGGTGATCCCGGTTACCGGGTTCCCACGTGTCAGTGGCTTGGCAAACGAGGAACATGCACGAAACAATTCGGACATGGTGCAAACACGAGAATCTCATACAACACATGCATTCGTCCACGGGCGGTAGTCTCGTTGGTATACCTTTGAAGCGTGTGTTTCGGGGCAAAACGAGTTCGATGGTATGTAGAGGAAGTAGTGGAACACGCGACGGTAGTCGAACTTGATGCTTGTGGTCCGTGGGTCTTCGGCGATGGTAGTCATACACGTTGCAGTCGGACTTGTACAAGTTGTAGTCGGACTTGGTGAAATGCACCACAGCGGTAGTTGTACACTGGTCGGAGAGGAACTTGGCGCATCCAAGGCCTTCGCGGGTTATCGTTGTACTCGGCATCTGGTGCGGTACTTGTCGAAATCCTCAGATGGTATTTGGCATTTTGGGGTCATCCAGGGCCTTGATCTTGGCGACAGTTCGAATCTGGGGTCGTCGTGGAAGTCCTGGTACTCGGGATCTTCGGAACTTGCCGGACTTGACAAATCGAAGGGGTACTTGGCGAATCCATCAGGGGCTTGGTGGCACTTGGCTCGGTCGGTGGTACTGCTCGTTGTGTAGACGTACACGGAATCAAACAAAGGCCTTGGCGAAGCATCATGTATCGGTAGCGGCCATGGGATGCGGGAGTCGACGCCATGGTCGTGGTGGTACTTGCGGTGGCCGAGGCGCATGGATGGCTGCTGGAGGCGCGCAGCAATGGCGAGGAGGGAAGCAGGAGCGACGGCGAGCTGGAGAAGGAGCTGCAGAGGGCTCGTCCATCGGAGGAGAGGCGGCGGTGGTAGGGCGCGCGCGAGGAGGCTCGCCGGCTAGCGAGGTCGACGGCGGCCGGCGCGAGTCACTGGATCGGGAGGCGCGGCACATGGCGGCGGGGCTAGGTAGGCAGCGAGGGAAGAAGCCGACGGGCGACCACCATGGGGAGGCGCAGGAGTCGGCCAGGGGCCATGGTCGTGGTGGCTCGAGCTGATGGCAACGGGGGCCTGGACGCGGCAGGAGGCGGCGGCTGGCAGAGGAGGCTCGGCGGGGCAGCAAGCAGAGGAGAAGGGGAGGTCGCGGGGAAACGGCGGCTCGCCGATCCGTCGTGGCTGCCGGACGGCGCGGCGTGCGGGGCTCTCGAGGAGATCTCTCTGGCGGCGGCAGGAGGGAGACGAGGGGAGATGGGGATCGAGCAGAGCTCTCCCTTGCGGCTAGGGTTAAAAGGAGAGGGGATGCGGCTGGGCCTTGGGCCGGTGGGGAGGAAAATGGCCAGGAGGTCCTGCTGGCTGGGCTGCTCTCTTCCTTCCCTCTCTTCTATTTTCCAATCACAGAAAATGTCAAAGAAGAAAAGGAGAAGAAAGGAAGGGTTAGGGATAGAATTTGGCCATGGGGTATTTTTCATGGACTCACAAAAATGAGCTTGATCCAGGAAAATAGAAATGAACATGTGTGAGAAGTTTGGATTCGAACTCATTTGAATTAAATTCAAATCAGTTTGAATAGGAAGTGGGTGTTGGAAGGTCAAAAATGTTGAGATTTTAGGAGGAGCCTCGGTAATTGGAAAATGAATTTTGAGAAAAGTTTGGAGAGCAAACTTGAAGTAGAGATGCATGGGAATTAAATTGCAAGTGGGTTGGAATATTTATTATAGTAGCTCCCTAAAATATTAGGAGGATATGTTTTAAAGAGAAATCACCATGTGAATTTCCCTCGATTTAAATGGATAGAAGATCCATACAATTTGTTTATTTGAGTTGCAAAAATTAATGACATGATGGCATGATGAAATGATGCAATGCAAAAGAAATAACACCGGGCAAACAATATAATAATAACAATGGAAGGAATCGGTCTCGGGGTGTCACAATTGATTCCACTAATGATTCTCTTAGCCAAGTTACACTTGAGCAAGAAAATATGCTATTGAAAGGAATTATAGAAAAAAGGTGTCTACAAGAGTCCTGCCGGGAGTAAGCAATTTGAGGAAATTGTACTCAACCAAGGAAGGCACCAGAAGAACCAAGGTGTTGGTTTTGAACGAAAGTTCAATGCCAATGGAGTTGAGTGGGAAGAAGATCAATACCCCAAGACGAAGTTTGTTCCTCAACAAGAGAAGTATGATCCTACTTCCTTCAAGGGAACACAAGCTCAATAAGATCTTCCGCCACAAGACCACAAGCTAAAAGGCAAGGACAAGCTTCAAGAAGAGATTGATTCATTTGAAGAATCTCCTCAAGCCATGGTCAAGTGGGTTCCCAAGACTTCATCAAGTTCTACTTCATCAAGTGCTACTACAACTCCAAGGATTCCCATCAAGTTGATGTGGGTCCAAAAGAAGAAGAACTAGAGAGTTCTTGAGGGTGACTCCGCGAACAAACTTCACTCATATACTTTATGGCAAGAACTTGTGCAACCAACTTCCACATTTTGCACTAGTTCATGGAGTCACAAACCCTCTTGTTGGTAAGACAAGGAACAAGGTATTCAATGCATTCATGGACATCATCATATGTGTATTTCACTCTATGTCTATGGATATCCTTGTATATTCCTTGTGTGGGACTAACCCATGTAGGTATTGAAAGCACAAAACTCCAAAGGATTGCTCCCAACTCTTGATGGTCTACATCAACATTGAGCATCCACATCTTCAACATCTACATGAAGTCATCATCGACAAAACCCAAGGTTAGTTCATCCCTCTTAGGGGGGATATCACATCTAGGGGGAGCTTTGCTCTAAATAATTGAGCTAAAGCAACTCTAATGGTGTGAACACATCAATGCTTTATGTAAAAGTGGCAACCCCACTTGTGCTTAAACGATGAGTAAGACCTATGATCAAATGTTCTCATTTGGCTCCTAAGTCAATATACTCATATATAGATGACCTAGTCATCGCCATTGCTTGATAGATGCTAGAATTGGTTGTGCATGTTTGACACATATCTGATTTGCTATCTTATTGTGTGAGCATGTTGGTTTGCATGTTTTCATCATTCGAGGACATCCATTTGTTGCTTTGATTGTCTTGGTTTTTCTGGCCAAGTGGATGTACAAGAATGCCTAAGTACCTTCTCTAGCTATGTATGCTTTCTTGTCTCAAATTCTCTTCTTGCTGCATCACAAAAATTGAACAAGTCATTTTCGGACCCTCCGGGTGAGGAGCACTCGGAGCCACCGATCTGAAAGGCCAGAACCTCCAAAACCTTCTATCTGATTTTGGCCGAACCAATTCACTCAAACTCGGTCCAACCAAAATCACTTAGATTGATCTAGGTTTTCCATCTCGGTGCTACCGAGTTGAACCATTTCGGAGCCACCGATGTGCTGACCTGCATGCAGTTACACATATCGGTGCCACCGAGTTGTCCAACTCGGCGCTACCGACGGCGTACGGGTATATATATCGCGCGGGCTCGAACGGTTGAAATTTCTCGACTCTTTCGCTCCCGCACCCCGTTGCTGCCGTTGCCCTCGTCTTCGGACTTCACGGTCGTCTCCAGCGCGCCCTCGCCGCCGGACTCCGTCGCCGTCAACGGCAATCTGCCCCGCCGTTGCCGCCGTAGAGAATCTCCACCGAGTTAGGGTGAGATTCGATCCTCTCGTGCTCCATTTTCTGATTCAGTGCACGATAGGATTGCCATTATTCTTGCCACGGATTGCAATGCTTATTCCACCAGAAGAATTCCGTAGATTAGATTCGAGCAAAAAATTTAGGTTTAAGTTTCCGCCGAACGCATCTCGGACCGACCGATTAGAAATTTTCGGTCCCACCGATTTGGCCTCAGGCCATCACACAAGTACGTCTCGGTGCCATCGAGTTGTACAAATCGGTGAGACCGAGAGTAAAGTCTCGGTGAAACCCTAGCATCTCGGAGACACCGAAACCCATCTCGGTCTGACCGAAATGGAATGCAAGGTTTCTGTAGAGTGCTTCAGTATCACCTAGATGATCAACTCGGTCCATCCGAAATGCCTTCTGTGAAAACTTGAAACTAAGAGTTGAACTCAATTTTTATGAAAAACTTCTGCTTTTTGTGATGACTCATCTACTCTGCCCATACCCTACTATTCACAGGGTCAGCTCAGGAAGATGTCAGATGACAGCGACAGCCAGAACAGGTCAGAGCAGCATGCAGAACTCAGTGAAGGATCTAGCCCTGCAGAAAGTTTCTATGAGGGAGAGAGGAGCTCTCCAGATCTTCCTAAGGCTGCCACTAGAACAAGTAAGAAGAGAACCTCAGACAGTGAGGACGAGGACTTTGTTGCCAGTGAAGCAGCAACAAAGAAGAAGAGAGTGGTGCTTGCGAAGGAATATAGCACCAAGCCCACCTCTACCAAAGATAAAACTGCTGTGAAGAAAGTTCCAAAGCAGACTATGCAATTCACACTTGAAGAGGCAAGTGACTCAGAACCAGCTGCAGGAGCAAAGAAGAAAAGAGCTAGGAAGACTACAACTCATGTGCTAGGAAGACCCTCCATGAGGAATGATTCAGAGGAGGAGGAGGAGCCAGCAGCTAATGCACCCCCAGCAAAAGCTCAGAAGCTCATGTTAGATGCAATCAGGACTGCTGCCCCCACCAAGTCCAAACCAAAAGCTCCAGCACCCAAGAGGTCTACAAGGAATATTTTTGTTGCTGAGAAGAACAAGGCCCCAGTGCCTGAGGCAAATGTTGATGAAGAGCCACTAGTGCTCAGGAAACTGAAACCCAAGATTCCAGACCATGATGATGCACACCCAGTTGCAGAAAATATGATGCTAAGGAAAGACAAAGGACTGCGTCAGTGGAGATTGTCAGATCCTTATGCTGCAAGGAGGAAAACAGCTTGTGATTATCGCTTTCACACTCGAGAACAACAATATTTATATGAGACGGTATTGCTTGATAAGAAGCCCATTGTTAGTGACATGAGATGGGTGGATTTGGAATACATTGATGAAAATGAGGATTATTTCCCTCATGTTCATGAGAGCTTCAGGATTGCAGGTGTTGATGACTTTGTTGGACAGAAGATGACAAAGTGGAATGATGAAATGGTAATGCAATTCTACTTTACAGCTCATTTCTATCCAGATGGCCGAATCGTGTGGATGACTGAGGGTATCAGGTACCAGTCAACCATCTCTGAGTGGGCAAGTCTTCTTGGTGCTCCCAAGGAAGAGGATGATGACTATGATATCTATGCCAAGCTCAAGATGGATCACAACTCCATGGCAAACATGTACACTGCAATACCCCAGAAGGACATCGAGACTCATAAGCTTGGATCAGTGAAGCACCTGCTGCCAGGATTGGCCACCACAAACACTATCTTGCGGTACACTCTATTACCCAAGTCAGGCGATGATAAGATGATACGAGGCCACTCCATCAACTTGCTGCATTTGTTTGACACTCCTCAGAAATTTAAGGTGATGAGTTTGATTGTGGAAACTATCAAGAGGACTGCAGCTGATCAGAAGAGATCGTGCGGATATGCTCCACACATCCAGATGTTGATCAATTCCAAGGTTGGAACCAACACTTATCTTCTTGATCGTGAGCATCTGCCACTGCGTCCAAAACTTGAGGATAATGTTATCGTGATGGATCCTTCGCATCCCACTTCTGCACAAGCTCAGGAGAAGATCCGCAAAGCCAAAGAAGCAAAAGCAGCCAAGGAGGCAACAGCTCCCAATGCTCCAATTGCAAATCTCAAGTCTAAGTCTGACCAAATGACATATCTGCTAGAAGCCACCCTGAGGATTGAGCGAAGTCTGGCCAACCTCACCCAGCACTAGGCTAGCTTAGAGCGGATAATCGACACAAAGTTTCATGATCTAGATGTCAAGGTCACAGAGATCCAGGCTACAGTGGAGAAGCTGCAGAGCGACGTTGATGCTGTCAGGACAGCCCCTTCTAATGATAGTGGAGATGACAGACCAACCACAGAGAGATTTCAGACAGTGCCTAGGGCAGCCAGATCTGCTGCAGTGCCAGTTGTGGATCCGAGGACCACAGTTTCTGCACCTGCTGCTGCTGCTACAGTGCCCCCACCGGTCTCCACTCCACTAGCCCAGCAGACGTCCGCTGAAGCCTTCGCGGATGCTCTTCTTTCAACGCCATCTACGTACACCGGAGCTGCCAGCAGGAGGTCGCCTTTAGGAGCTTCGGAGGACCGTGCTTAGAGTGCCGATTAGTCATATACCTATTCGATCTTTTTGGTACTTGTTGCCAAAGGGGGAGAATTTGTATAGATCTTAGCTTCGAGAGAGAGAGTTTCGCTTTGCTTTGCCCATTGGATTTCTCTCGAGTTCTTTTGCTACAATTTTCTTGTTGGTACTTTGTTTCTATGTGTGTGCTTGATACTATGTTTCGTTATGATTGTGAGCTACTTCATGTGATTGATCATACTATGCCTCTTGTGATGATCAATGCTTATCTTTATCATTATCTTGTATGATCACATACTTGTGTTGGTGATGCGTGCTTACCGTTCCACTCATATCATTTTGCGCGCTCCACCAAGATGTATGTGACATGGAAAAGTGACCCATAAGCCTAATCGATTGTGCATTTGCATTCAAACACAAATTTTTAATAATGCACAAATCTAGGGGAAGCTCTTGCTTATCACATACTTCTCAAAGCAACGACGTATTCCATTCATTTAATCAATTGTTGAATCTTTGATCTATATGTTGTCATCAATTACCAAAAAGGGGGAGATTGAAAGCACATTTGCTCCCTGGTGGTTTTGGTAATTCATAACAACATATATCTCTTTGAACTAATGTCCATTCAAGTTAAAGATTTCAGGATGTTCAATGATTGGCATGGCATGGACTAGAGATGTGGACCCCTCAAAATGCTAAGGACAAGGATTGGCAAAAGATCAAGACTCTACATTTTTGGTTTAGTGATCCAAGATCACATTGAGTCCATAGGAAAGCCAATACTATTAAAAGGGGATGAGGTGTTGCTTAATGGTCTTTTTGCTCAAGTGCTTAGTGACAGTACTCCTAAACCCTCAACCACTCTCTCTACCCAAATATGTCCAAAACCCACATTCCAACTCGGCCCCACCGAAATTTCCTATCCGGAGCCACCGAGTTCACCTAGACTTAGCCACTGCCAAAACCCTAACAAATCGGATCCACCAAAATGGATCTTGGTCCCACCGAGATGGCCTTGCCAACTCTCTGTGATCATTTGCACCTACTTCGGTCTCATCGAGTTTTGCAAATCGGTCTCACCGAGATGGCCTGCCAACTCTCTGTTGCCTTATTGCTTCACTTCGGTCCTACCGAGTTGATGCAATCGGTGCCACCGAGATGAGGTTTGCCCTACCCATTGCACTTCGGTCCATCCGAGTTGTTCGTATCGGTCCCACCGAGATTCCTAAAGTTCATATCCTTTACACAGTTCGGTGCTACCGAGATGATGGTTTCGGTGCCACCGAGTTGGGTCAAAAGTGTGTAATGGTTGGATTTTGTGTGGAGGCTATATATACCCCTCCACCACCTCCTTCTCAGTAAGGAGGGCCATCAGAACGTGCCTACACTTCCACCATACATTTTTTGAGAGAGAACCACCTACTCATGTGTTGAGATCAAGCTATTCCATTCCTACCATTTGAACCTTGATTTCTAGCCTTTCCCAAGTTGCTTTCCACTCAAATCCCTCTTCCACCATAGCCAAATCTGTGAGGAGTTATTTGAGTGCTGGGAAGACTATCATTTGAAGCACAAGAGCAAGGAGTTCATCAACAACACACCTAGATTGGTTAGGTGTCACTTGGGAGCCTCCGACATGATGTGGAGTTGAACCAAGGAATTTGTAAGGGCAAGGAGATCGCCTACTTCATGAAGATCTACCCCGAGTGAGGCTAGTCCTTTGTGGACGTAAGCCATGGTGGAATAGACAAGGTTGCTTCTTCGTGGACCCTTCGTGGGTGGAGCCCTCCATGGACTCGCACAGCCGTTACCCTTCGTGGGTTGAAGTCTCCATCAACGTGGACGTACGATAACACCACCTATCGGAACCATGCCAAAAACCACCATGTCTTCATTGCGTTTGAAATCTCTGATCTCCTCCTTTACTTACATATGCAACTGTTTACTTTCCGCTGCTATACTCTTAGAATTGCATGTGTAGGGTGATGCTTGACTTGTGTTCTTGCTAAAATCTGCCCACAATTAAAATTGGGAAAAGGTTAGGTTTTTATTTGGTCAAGTAGTCTAATCACCCCCCCCCTCTAGACATACTTTCGATCCTACAGGTGGCCTGTCAAGTTGGCGCAGAAGATCATGCTGCCAAACGCGAAAAGTTGCACAGGGACGTAGGTGTCCCCACAGCCATTGCCGCAGTTGATCTGCAGATGAGCCATCGATCCTTCATGATCACACAGCGGAACTCTCAATGAAAGCACCAGTGTTGGTGTGAAAACCGGCAGACCTCGTGGTAGGGGATCCCGAGCTGTGGATCTCAGACAGATGGTAACAGGAACAGGCAGACGATGTTTACCCAGGTTCGGGCCCTCTTGATGGAGGTAAAACCCTACGTCCTGCTCTTGTTTATATTGATGGAGAAGTATCAAGTATAGAGTTGATCTACCTCGAGATCGTACGATCTAGTCCTAAGGCTAGGTGAATGAGATTGCGTTGAGGTCCCCTCTATGGGCTAAACCCTTCGGCTTATATACATGTCGGATAGGGTATCTAGGGTTACAAGGTCGGTATCCAGGCGAGGAGGCAGCAGGGGAAGTCTTGGAGTATACGTCAAGTCTTCGGCAGATGTGATCTTGTTCTCGCATGCGTCCTCCGGAGTCCATCTTGATAAGAATGAGGATACACTGGCCCAGCCCGAGGAATATGGGCCGACTAGGTTGGTACCCCCTAGTCCAGGACACCATCACTGAGGGAAGGAAATGAGCAAAGACTTGGCTCCGTGATTTATTTCTTTCGAGAATAGCAGCCAAGGAATTAAATGCAACGTAGCAATTGAAAAGACCACAGCGCTTCAATCAAGCCGGCCTCAAAACAAGCCATGGATTCGCCAGGCGGTTCTCCTCCTCGAAGGGGCGAGGCCCTGCAGTTACACTCTTATCTTCTCCTCGCTAGTTCCCCTTTCGAATAGACCAAGGCAGTTCATCACTGCTGCCATGGATTCGCCAGGTGGTTCTCCTCCTCGTCGGGGTTGGGAGACCTTGGACGACGATCCTCTGGGAGAAATCGCACGCCGCTCCGACTTCCTCACCGCCGCGAGACTCAGTGGTTCCTACACCAACTATTTTAAGACGGTGCATAAACAGGCTTGGGAGAAGGCCATGCTTGTTAGTCTTCCATGCGTCCTCGAGGAGGAGGTTATTCACTGGGACAATCCATTGAATAATCCACTGCAACGTGGCCGTGGTTGCACGTTGACACCGCTTGAGTTGCCGACGTTGAGAGGTAGTCGGATTTTGTCCGATGAGCAGGTCAGTCAACGAGTTTGATCATGCTAATATACTTAGTTATTCCATCCCGTAATTCCCCTGCTGCCCACAGTTGCACAGGTTTGGGTTGGTGCCAACGGAGATTGGCTTGCATACATACGGTCGGATACCAATATCATTTTGCACAACATCCATAGTAGCGCGACTGTTCACGTAGACCCCTTGTCCAGCATTGGATCAGCCTTGCAGACTGGCAGGGCTTGAATATGTATAATGATGCCACCATGAAATTGAAGAAGATAGCAATTGCAGATCCGCCGACAAAGTACCGCAGCTACGACGATTACTATCTCATTGCAGTGTTCGACGTAAGGATTGCCATCAATAAGGATGGCCCTAACGGCAGAGGATGGCACATGTTGGCCGCGGCAAATTTGTTCCCATACGAGTTTGAGGACGCTGTGTGCCATGTAGGCCGCATCTTCACGGTGACAAACCAGGAGACTTGTTTCATCTGGGTGCCATCCTACGGTATGGGAGATAACAAACGTAATTCACTAACCATCATTTGCATCCCTAACGGTAGTCCATTATTTTGCAGGGTCCATGCATCCCCCGATCAAAATCAGATCGCCGATCCTGGATGTGCCTGTGCATCCGCGATTTGGACTAACCTGGAACCTTGTAACAGACTTTAGCCAATTGGGATCAACTATCTTAGCAGTCGTTACCCATGGTACCCTTGATGGGCAACAAGGTGCGACGATCTACCATGATCGGACCCTCACCATGTACCCAGGTATTCCATTCTCTCATTGCCATGTGCTAGAGTAGTGTATTATCTTATTGCCGTGTGACCTTATAGTAGCAAACATGTTTAGTACTAGTACTAGTACTTGCTAGTTAGTATTTTCTTTTGTTGACTGGGACTGGAACCACGAGGAGGACATGTTTAGTACTACTAGTACAATTGAATATTAGATTTTTTTTAACCCTCTCACCTTCTCTTGCATTGTACTAGTACTACTACTTCGGATCCATAGTACTAGTGTGCCACAGGGATTGGCAGGAGTAGTACTTTTTACCTAGGAGGACGCGTATAGCTAGGCTCTTGAACCCATTCCCACCATTTTTGTTTTTCCATGTCTTATCTCCTGCATATAGGCAAAAGTGACTATATATAATAAGTCGGTTACTGTACTTCCTCTTATAGTATTAAGTAGTACTATTTGCTGCACAATATTACTGTGTGCCATATTTGAGCACAACATTATCCTCCATGGACCTTGACCATGTACGTCACCATGTGTCTAGATCTGAGATGCCACGTGTACTAGATGAACGGCTTCGAGTTCGACCCCCGTGATGCTATGTGGGAGCCGAGGAACACTCTTGGAGAGTACTCACTTTTCATTGGGGACAGCTACCCCATTGTGAGAAGGATGTCACCTTCCGTTCATGACACCGAAGGCCTGCCATTCATGAAGCATGGTTGTGTTTTCAATGCGCACCGCTGATTGAACAACATGTTGGGACACCCTGTCCCTGATTTATGCCGCTTCAGCTTGGATGAGTCTCCATCGTGTGGAACCACACTAGAAAGCTGCGACAATGATTCCCGTTGCCCACCGCTATGGATCGTGCCATCTATGAAGAACACCTGGGACTAGAACCACGAGGACAACATGGAGCCCATCTATAACGTGTAAGTGGAGTATGGTAAATTGTGAATGGTTGCGCTGTAAATCTAGGTAGAGTAGTCGTGCACAAATTTATCACATAAAGTAGAGATGAACTTCTGTGGCATCTTGGCATTTGTCCTTTAGAACTTACTAGTAAATGTGGTATGTGTATGTGCAACTTGTGTGGCTGTTGCACGGGCTCGAACACGCTTTGTGAGAAAAAAAGGTGGCACAGCTTTGGCTAAAGGTGACGTGGCAGCTTCATACAGTAGTGGTTGTTCGCTATAGTACTACTAGTAGTAGTAGTACGTACTACTAGTAGTATGACTACTTGTACTCCTATAAAACCTTGCGCTTGGCTCTTCACCTCTTCGGGAAGTCCAACAATGATGGTAGTACTACTACAGTACTGTATATGCTTCTGGCAATCTGACACCGAATGAACTGTTGCACGTCCACCGCGTGGGCGAGGGCGAGGGAGAGCGCGCATAGTCAAAAGCTTCTCCTTGTCCTGTGAGCCACCACGTGCATGGGCGAGGGAGAGGGCGTACTAAGCAAGCTTCTCCTCGTCCTTCAAGCCACCGTGTGTGTAGGCAAGGGAGAGGGTGTAGCAAGCAAGCTTGTCCATGTTCTGCGAGTTGACGGGACACATCAAAGTAGTACTAGTACTACTAGTCCATATATACTGCCTCCATTCCGGTTAATATGGCTCAACTTGGAACAAGATAAATATACTGGCGGTCACTGTATTTGAAGTTAAAGCACAATACAATCACTGGACTTCAGAATACCCTCATTACGGTCACTTTATATGTTTTGCGGTGATTATACGGTCACTAGCTCACCGTAGAGCACCGTATTACATTCCGTTGACCGGCCAAATAGTCTACGTGGCACTTTGTTGTCTGGTTAAATTGGCACGTGGTTTATGGGCCCCACCTATCAGTTGGTAGAGGAAAGAAATAAGTTAAACAAAACTGTACGTAGGCGAGACAGGAATCCAACCCTTGCGCACGAACCACCTTGGCTGTGTATGTGTGTGCATGCACGTGTAGGTTAAGCACTGAGCGTCTGTGTTGCGTCGTGTGTTGTGTGCCGCATGGATGCGTGAGCGTTTGTGTTGCGTCGTGTGCTATGTGCCTCGTGGATGCGTGAGTGTTGTGTGCGTGCATGTGTACGTGTGAGTGTTGCATGCATGCATGAGGGCCTTACGTGCATTTTTTTTGTGTGCATGTGTACGTGTGAGTGTTGCATGCATGAGGGTTCTAGTCCCTCCCATTCACATGTTCATATTTTAATCTTCACTAAAACGTTGCATGCAACAATTAAGAGAAAACTCAGCAATGGTTCTGGTCATTTGTTGTTCACGCATGCACGCATGCATTGCAATTAATACGTTGGTAAACAATATTTTCTTGAGGAAAATGAGCCCATTAATTGAGTACTTTTGCAAAGTAGTACTTCAAAAATTCTTCTGCCACTCATCGTCTACTACCTTTGTTGGTGAAATTTTTGAATTGAGTTGTATATAAACCGGAAGGAGGGAGTAGGTATGTAATTGGTGCCGGGAGCCTTCGCCAATGGTTCTTGTTGTTGGACAGGATGAGAGTTGGGGCATAAATAGATAGGAAGTCTTGGCGATCCATTATTCCCCATCGGTCAGAGAAAACTATTCAAGTAGTTTTCACAGTGAAAGGACAATACACGCTGCAGCAGATGGGACACTTGATTAATAAGTTGAGCCAGCGTGTTGGTGTTACTAAATCAGCCTTACCATGTTGTCCCATCAAGTCTGCCAGTGGAGCACGCTTCCACAATTACACGTACGCACCTCTCTATTCCATTAACTGACATATGGGCCCGCTTGAGGTGGACCCACATGTCATCCGCTTAACTATTTACACTCTGAAGGATGGTATATACTAGTACTAATAGTAGAATTGAGCTTTAATGCACCTTCTTCCCCGTCTCTCACTCTTCTTCCTCCTCTCTTCCCCATCTTCGCCCGCACACCATTTTCCAACGCTCGTTGCTCGCCCACCCACGCCATCTTCATCGGTCGCTCGCGCGCACCATCTCCGCCCGCTCACTGCTCGCCCACACATGCCATCTTCTTCGCTCGCCCGCCCGCATCCACTTCCCTGCTCGCCCGCACACACCGAAAACCCCAATCACTCAGCGCCCTAAAAAACCCAATGGCAGAACCGACTGACACGCAGAGCCGCGGTTAGAATTCCCTCCCCGATGTTCTCTTGGAGCAGATCTGTAGTCGTATGGACCTACTCAGCACCGTGCGTCTGGCCGCATGCTCGGTGTCTATGCACCGTCTACTCGTCGGCAGCCGGCCTGCCCTTTTCAAGATACCCTGCTTGCTGATGCCCGATCCTCGTAGGTGGCCCAGACACCAACATAATGATCCTACGGAGGTTGTCGTTGTGCCCCTCGACATGCTACCACTCCCCGCCCACTTGTCCTTCATGTGTCGCCACTGCTAGGTGGGCATGAAGGCCAACTAGATCGCCCTCATCCACGAATTGGGTAGTCTGTGGCGTCTCATGGATATCTACACCCAATGAGAGATCACCCTTCCATCGTTGTATACTGCCAACATCAAGCCTCGTGGCCTGCCGCACACTCCTTCCTACTACGCACGAGAGGCGTCGGGGACTTGGTTGGACCTCCGTTTGCTGAAGGTTGTAATCTGCGAAGTGCCCACAACATCAGATGACTACATGGATTACAAGCTCATTGCCTTGTTCGACGGGGGATTAGCCTATCTGGAATCCGGTTTCCATACATGGTTATGGCTCATCATCAATCCTGTTTACCCTCCATTGATGTCTGATGCTATAGTGCATGATGGCATAGTCTACGTGGTGGACGGAGAAGTTGGCTGCATACACTGGTGGAATCTATCCTCGTGTAATTGTTCTATCTCATCTCATCTCATCTTAACCATATGAATACAACTGCTTGTTGATTGTTAGAAATTTAGAATAGATAGTATGATTATAACCACATCATTGCTATATGTTCCTCTCATTTCCTAGATTTTTATGACCACAACAATTGGCATCTACTGATTGTTAGAATAGATATTATGAGTATAACCACATGATTGCTATATGTTCCTCTTATTTCTAAGATTTTATAACCACGCATGTTATTGTTAGAGTTGATATGAGAACAATTGGCATCTAACTGTTATGGTAGAATATGAGTAGGCCCTGGCATAGCTGTTTTCCTCTCATTCTTACATGATCTTTGAACCATGACATATTGCTAGAATATGAAAGCCATTGGCATTTTTTTAAATTAGGGTATGATTATAACCACGGCATTGCAATTTTTTGGCTATGATCTGTGTCACTATTATAATAATCTTAATTCCTCGGATACTCTAAACATGATTGTATATTTTTGTCCTTTTGGTCTCCAATTTGATTTGTTGCAGTAGACGAAAATGCCCTGGCCTTTGTAATTCCAGGACCTGGAAATATACCTGCCAATGGGTGGTGGTTTATCCCTCATTCAACTAATGGTGAGCATTTGATGCTCATTCGCACGTACCAAAGTGACCCAACTATTTCATCAAATCACATGCAGTACAATGCGTGGGGCGTTCACAACTGTGATGGCTATGGTTGCTTCGTGTTCGAGAAAGATCCCAGCTTCGTTGGGCCAGGCGTATTCAATTGGAGGCAGGTTTACAGCTTTGGCAACCACTCCTTGTTCCTCGTGCTCAATTATTCGATCATCCAACCAATCATCAAACATATCACCGGCGATGATTATCGTGCTATGCCAGTTCCATTCGCCAGGGGGAACTGTGTTTACACATCGTACCATGGGTTTCATGAAGCACCATATCGAGAGATTCATCGACACAGCTTGTTGCCAGATGAACTTCAGTGTGTGAAAGGCATCAAGCTTCCAAGCGATGGATGGCTTTTGCAAACCCGACATGCAGCGATGTGGTTCATGCCAACAGCAAATATGCACAACTTGATTTGTAGTGATATCTAGACTAGGCCATGTGTCCTACTGGTGTTGCATGATCCTGTTTTGTTGGTTATTTTGTAATGTAGTTAGTTTGAAGGATAAATTCCTTTCTAGGATCAAGTGCATCCTACATCGCCTGCGTAGCATGTATTTTGATAATGTTGGCGATGCTGTGCAGAAGCCATATATAGCAATTAGGCTTCAAGTGCGTACTTGCTAGTGAAAGTGTTGTCTAATGGGAATTATATTTTGTATTACTCATGTGGCCTACAAAGTATGTCGCACAGCCTTGTAACTTTGAAAGCACCTGTGTGTAAGCTCCTTCTAAACAAGCCTGCATAATTCCCTTAAAACTAAGCCGTTTGCAACACCCCTCTAATATTATTTAAAGCAATATGGAAGCAACCCGGAGATTTGATGAATGTACTCCATTTCTAAATTTGTAGTGCTAGTAGTCCTCTACCGTATTGCGCTACTCGTACTAGTAAGTAGTACTTGTATGACTAGTAGTACAAGTACAAGTCAGTCAAATTATTCATCATGTCCTCACATTGAATGGACGTGACAACACGCTGCGCGTGAGGTGACACAAGAGTCCTGGCGGCGTGTTCGGTTCACCAAAGTGAGCCTCACCCCTCTGGTATTGCAGCAGCACTCTCCCATTCTCTCCCGGTCTCCCTGCCTCCCAGCTACCGCCTTGTTCCGATCCAGTTGGTATGATGGGCGATGAGCTAGTGGAGTTGCTATACTTCATTACAAGTAGTCAAAAGGAGGACGCTGAGAAATTTGATCTCAACAAGGAAGCTCTTCAAGCTAGCCGCATGAAGGAAGGAACCAGCGAGGCCGCTCCTGTGAGTATTCGTCCCGTTACCCTGTATTTCAATCTTTATGGGGGTTTTCAAGTCTTTAGAGAGTATGCATGTAGAAATGAAGCCGAGACCCTAGTTCATTCAGGTGTCATAGATTTTGGATTTGGACTAGCACTTATCTGTCGAAATATTTCATCATTTACTTAAACAGTTGATTGATCATACATTGAGTACCATTTAACTGGAATTAACCGCTGCAAGTCCAAGAAGGATTGGCCGGTGCTACCGGCTGGTGTCAAGTTCGATCCCATGGATCAGGAGCTGATTGAGCACCTTGAGGCCAAAGTGAGTGCTGACAATGCGAGATCCCCTCTCATCGATTTGTTCATATCGACCATCGACAACGAGCACGGCATATGCTACACCCATCCTGAGAAACTTCCAGGTGAGACAGCGATCGACCGTCTACTTGCACAAAATATATTCCTTTCTTTTTGCAAATTTCTGAGGTATTCTACCTGGCCTAGGATTGTATTTTGCCAATACTGCAGGTATCACACTGAGTGGCCTAAGCAAGCATTTCTTCCAGCGCAACTGCAGGGCGTTCAAAAGGGGCAAGCGGACGTGTCGCAAGATACAATCGGAGTGCGGCATGCACGCGATGTGGCACAAGACCGGCAATACCAGGCCGATGATTGTCAATGGCCGGCAGACAGGCAGCAAAAAGGTTCTGGTGCTGCACACCAACAAGAACTTCGACCAGCAGAGGACCAACTGGGTGATGCACCAGTACCACCTCGGGGACCTCGAGCAAGAGAAGGAGCGGGAGCTTGTCGTCTGCAAGATCTTCTACCAGACGAACACGAGGGCCAGGACTAAAAAGATTATAAGTTAGTTTGGTACTAGTTCTACCTGGTCGTCTTCAAGTTGGTGTTGTTGTTAAGGATCTTTTGGTATGAACTTGGCATTTGCTTCCAACCATCATGTCAAGGGTTGACGTGGATATAACGCTGAATCAATTTTTTCGAAGCGAATTTTCAGGCACCTAATAAGTAGCAAAAGCACCTGCCGTTCGAATTCCCAGTTCTCCAAAAATTTAACAACTTCTAGTACGCAGGGGATCCATTTGGTTTCACAGGCTGATAGTTGGACGTAGCACGTCGGGACTGGGCTATGGCACGCCAAGCCCAGCTGCAAATTGCACCACTGGTCTTCCCTAAAACCAACTCAATTGTCCCACGTCTTATTATCTTATGAAAATAAAATAACATTTTATTTGGTAAATCAATTAGTTCTTACAAAATAATTGTTTATCAATATAAGTTGGTAGGTAAATCATGGTGATTGCATACAAAAATCATTATAAAATGTGTTAAGATTTTATGGACAAATTTAATAATAGAATTGCAATCACGTCTCAATCTAATAGAATGTTTATGCTCCTGTCGCAACTCACGTGCAAATTATCTACCGTTATAATAGAATGCCCAGACCAAGTATATTTTTTTAACATCGCACTGTCCAGCCGTGCTGGGCTGCAAATCGTTATTTTTTTGTGAATTGCTGGGCTGCAAATATTTCAAGATGGAGGGATGCATTTTGGCTTGCCCAAAAAATGGGCTGTAATAAGTAATGGGTTGTATATATAAAAAAACACAGCAAACTAGCAATTACCCATAAAAAGCAAACTGGCAATTAGTTTCAAATTTCATTTTTTTCTTCCGATTCGAAGATTTTAAATATCATTAGATTTTAACCAAATTTAAATTTATTTTCAAATTAGTTTGTTTCTAACTCGATATTTCTGGATTAAAATAGTTCGGACTCCACCGAAATAATCAAAATTACTTTGAACTTTTTCACCATGGCTGTAATAAATTCCTTAAGAATTAGCAAATGGGCTGTAAATTACTAAAAATAATAGCAAATGGGTTGTATGCTATCTGCCACAGATTTGGAGGGTGACATGTGGGCCTAGTAAGTTGATGCGTACGCAAGGCTTTGTCAACTTAG
This sequence comes from Elymus sibiricus, assembly GCA_039707655.1. Classification (NCBI taxonomy): domain Eukaryota; kingdom Viridiplantae; phylum Streptophyta; class Magnoliopsida; order Poales; family Poaceae; genus Elymus; species Elymus sibiricus. The sequence goes on from CM077670.1 coordinate 137,121,678, forward strand.
TCAACAATAACCCCTAAAAAAACTTAGTCAACAATAACCCCTAAAAAAACTTAGTCAATAATCGACTCTACCAGCATGACCGTTCGATGTCAATCCAACGGCCGTCATGCTTCTTCAATCTCTGATCTTCCTGCTCCAGCCGCCCAAACCAGCGCCGGCGGGACCGCCTGCTCCAGCCTCCCGTGGCCGGCTGTGCTGCTGCGTAGGCCTCACTGCCCCACCCTACTCCCATCGCTGGCCAAGCCATCCCTCTACTCACACACACCTCCTGTTATTCTCCGGCGACGGCAGCCTCACACCGCAGCCGAACCAATAAACCCTCGTACTCCCCTCCGCGTGGGCATCCACTGACGAGTCTTCCCCGCCTCTGGGTCGTTCCCTTCCTAGGACTCGCCGTCGTCCACCGCCTTGGTGCTCTCGGCATGGTATCGTCAACGTGGTCAACGAACGACAGCCATCGGAAGAGGTATGTACGTGGAGAGGTTGACAGCTAGGACCCACAAGGTCCATGGTCACATGCCAGGAATTGCCTCCTTATTATGCGCAAGAAAAATGATTCCTCACCCTGCTAGCTGGGACCCACCAGCTACATCTTCACACGCAAGGAAGTGCCTCATTATTACACGCAAAAAAATGATTCCTCCCCCTGACAGTTGGGACCCACCAGCTACATCTTCACACGCAAGGAAGTAAAAAAAATTGCTTCCTCCTAATGGTTTCCTGACATCTGGGTCCGACCCCATTGTCAACGTAGTCAACAAATGAGAGAATTGCACGACGAGCGGCTAACACCAGGGCCTAGCAGCTCGCGTGGTTGTTTTTTGTTTTTAAGACGAAGTAGGAACTACAAAAAAAGACACATCCGTGACGTTATGGCCCGAACAAAAACTTTTTCTGTCATGGTTGTGACACTACTATGACAATAATTGTGACAAAAACATGTATCATCATAGATGTGGTGGGCTCCTACTTCTATGACAAAAAATTATGACAGAAAATGGGCTTTTCGTCCTGGGCGGGCCGGAGACGCACCCGCATGACATTCGTTGGGCTGTCCATGACATAAAAAATCATGGTAGAAGTGAGGGCGAGGAAATTTTCCGGGAGTTCCTGGTTACGGTGGGTCGTCGGGCCGAGCGATGCAGTGTGGCTTTGCGCGTTTCTCTCTCATACGCGCACATGTGTGCGAGGCGTTCGCTAACTGAACCCGAGTGAGGCGTTCTCTTACTGAACCCGAGCGATCGCACTAGCCGGCTACGTACTGAAGACGAGCGATCGATCCCACTACGTACTGAAGCCGATCGATCGTTCCCTTCTCTACTAACTGAACCCGAGCGATTCCTTCGCTGCAAACTGAACCCGAGCGATTCCTTCGCTGCTAACTGAACCCGAGCCATCGATCGCTGATGCATGCTGCTTACTGAAGCCGATCGATCGATGCATTGCATCGAGCCCCCGTGTGCGAGACGTAGCCGGTTGGCCGGGTTGCCTCTGAGCAGTGCCCGTTGCTGCCGTGCGCACGATACACGTAGACACGAGTCGAGACGCATCGATCGAGCCGGTTGGTTGGCTGTGGATGAATAGTTCCTGTTTCTGCCGCCCGCTCGTATGCCCCACCCCAGCCGGTGGGGGTTCGATGAACAGGACCCCGGCCGTGTAGGCGGTTGGCGCTGGATGAACAGGACCCTGAGGAGGCCGTGCCGCAGTACGCCATACCCCAGCCGGTTGGGGGTGGATGAACAGGACCCCGTGTAGGCTGGATGAACAGTAGTCGGTGGAGGCTGGATGAACAGGACCCCGTGGAGACTGGATGAACAGTAGTTGGTGGAGGCTGGAGGAAGTCGACGGTGGATGAACAGTAGCCCGTGGAGTCCCGTTTTGCGGTACGCCACACCCCTCCCAATGAACAGGACCCCGTTTCGACCGTAGGCGCTCAAAGAGAAGTCCGTTTCCTTCGTTTTGCGGTACGCTAGACCCTTCCCGATCAACAGGACCCCGTTTTGACCGTAGGTGGTTGAACAGAAGTCCGTTTCATCTGTTTTGCGGTACGCCAAACCTCCAGTCGATGAACAGGACCCTGTTTCGACCGTAGGCGGTCAAACAGAAGGCCGTTTCCTTCGTTTTGCGGTACGCCAGACCCCAAGTTGATGAACAGGACCCCATTTCGGTTGTTCCGTCCAAGCCGGTTGGCTCCCGATGAACATGACTCATTCCGACCGAGTCGGTTGCTTCTCGATGAACACGACGTTGTTTCCTCCGTTCCGACCCAGCCGGTTGGCTGCCGATGAACAGGAGGCTGTTGCTACGTACCCCCACCATCGCCTCCCCATGTACACGAGCCCTGGCCATACGTATGCGCGAGTACGCGTTTGAGACCCCGCTCGTATGTACGTACGTGCCAATATTTATTGCAGCGTGGATGTACGTATGTGTACACGATTTAGACGGGGCTGCCTGAACTGCTACGTTGGGGGCTCTACTATGACACGTGCCACTCCTTATAAGCCCACGGTTCATCGTTGCAGAGAGACTGATCGACTAGTATGTACATACACGTTCGCGACCAGACAGACAACGCTGCGTACGCTTCGACCGGGTGGTTCCCAATTGTCAGTGAGGATAAGGAGGCACTTCCTTGCGTGCAAAGATATAGCAGGTGGGTCCCAGCTGCCTGGGGGATGGATATTTTTTTTCCCGTGTAATAAGGAGGCACTTCCTTGCATGCAAAGATGTAGCTGGTGGGTCCAGCTATCAGCCTCACCGCGTACAGTCCTCTTCCGATGGCTGTCTTTCATTGACCACGTTGACTATGCCGCGCCGAGAGTACCAAGGCGGTGGACGACGGCGAGGCCTAGGAAGGGAATGACGCAGAGCCGTGGAAGACGCGGCAGTGGATGCCCACGCGGAGGAGGGTACGAGGGTTGACTGGTTCAGCTGCGGTGTGAGGCCGCTGTCGCCGGAGAATAACAGGGGATGTGGGTGCGTAGAGGGAAGGCCTGGCCAGCGGTGGGAGTAGGGTGGGGTAGTGAGGCCTACGCGGCAGCACAGCCGGCCACGGGAGGCAGGAGTAGGCGGTCCCACCGGCGCTGGTTTGGGCGGCTGGAGCAAGAAGATCTGAGATTGAAGAAGCTGCACGGCCGTTGGATGTTCCCGTTGGATGAACATCCAACGGTCACTGCTTCTAGAATCGTTTGTTGACTAAGTTGACAAAGCCCTGCGTATGCGTCAACTTAGTAGGCCACAAGTCAGCCTCCAAATCTGGTGGGTCCCAGTTGTCATGGGGACGAATCGTTTTTTTCGCGTAATTAGGAGGCACTTCCTTTCGTGCGAAGATATAGCTGGTGGGTCCCAGCTGTCAGGGGGAGGAATCATTTATTTTTTGCATAATAAGGAGGTACTTCCTTGCGTGCGAAGATGTAGCTGGTGCATCCTAGATGTTAGGGGGAGGAATTATTTTTTGCGCGTAATAATGAGGCACTTCCTTGCGTGCGAAGATGTAGCTGGTGAGTCCCAACTGTCAGGGGGGAGGAAACTTTTTTCCCCGCGTAATAAGGAGGCACTTTCCTTACGTGTGACCATGGACCTCGTGGGTCACAGCTGTCAGCCTCTCCACGTACAGTCGTCTACCGATGACTCTCATTTGTTGACCATGTTGACCACGCCACACCAAGCGCACCAAGGTGGTGGATGACGGCGAGGCCCCACCGCCCAGACAGGAACGACCCGGAGATGGGGAAGATGCGGTAGTTGAGTCACAAACGGAGATGAGTGCGAGACTTGACTAGTTCGGGTGCGGGGTGGGGCTACACTCGGCGGAGAATAACAGGAGGTGCGGAGGAGTGGAGGGATGGACTGGCCGTCAGTGGGGTAGCGTTTCGCAGTGAGGTGCACGAAGCAGCGCTGCTGGAGGCCAGAGGCTAGAGCAGGCGGTCCTGCCAGTGGAGGAAGAAGATGAGAGAGTGAAGAAGAATGCCGGCCGTTGGATGTACATCCAACAGATAAGGCTGCCAGAAACTTTTTTTCACTAAGTGGACAATGCCTTGCATAGACCTCGACCTATTGGTCCACATGTCAGCTAGTCCATTTGGTGGGCTGGGTGAAACAATAATGTAGCGTCTATGCAGCCCATTTATATATTTTGTTAGCATTTACAACCTATTTGTATTATTTTTCAAAATACACAGTTTTGCTGGGCTGGGTGAAAATATCATTTTGGGCAGAACGGAGAAATGTTATAAAAACATAAACCGGTGCTGGGCATTTTATTATAAAACTACATAATTTGTGGAGCATAAACACGTGATTGCACGTTATTACTACATTGGTCCGTAAAATTTTAGCAAGCTTATGTACGCAATCACCAGGAATTAACTTGCCAACTTATTGTTAAATAATAATTATTATTTGGTAAGAACTTATCGATTTACCAAATAAACCAATATTTATTTTGAAGAGTTAATAAGATGTGGGGTATTATTATTTTTTAGGCTAGACGTGGGACAATTGAGTTGGTTTTAGGTAAAACTTGTGGGAGAAAAATCAGAGATAGGATTAATAAAAAACAAAAATAAAGGAAGTGGGAAGGTCTATACAAAGGTTGGACGAACGATAGGTCAAACGGGAACCTTATGTTCTTCTAATATATGTACGGAGTATATGTAATAAAATAAAATATAAATATATATACTATTATAGAAGGGAAAACATAATTTGAGTTTGGCATTCTTATAGAAAAATAGAACTTCTTTTTTTGAGCAGTATAGAAAAATAGAACTGAGCTGTGAGTTGTCTTCAAGAAACAAACATAAGTTGGGCTGCTGATGTTATAAAACAAGCTAGGTTGGGAGGCCCAGAGGCCGATTGATACCTGCTGGACCTCAAAAAAAAGTTGAAACCTGCTGGATCAACTGTGTTAGCATGTCGTGGGCTGCGCATGTTAAACAACAAAACCTAGGCTGGGCAGGCCACAGCCCAGTTGTTACTTGTTCGACCTCTGAAAAAATGATTACCTGTTAGGTCCCGGATGACAGCCACCTTGACTATGTTGACAATCTCGTGGGCCCCACACGTCAACATACCATAAGGAGGAAGCATTTTTTTGCAATATATAAGGAGGCACTTGTTTGCGTACGGCCATGGACCTGGTGGGCCCGGACTGTGAGCCTCTCCACGTACAGTCATCTCTCGATTCCTCTCGTTTGTTGACCATGTTGAGAACGACAGACGGCGGCGCCACGGTGAGAGCACCAAGGCGGAGTACGACGTTGAGACCTCAGACCGGAATGAACCGGAGCCGGGGAAGACACAGACGGAGGGGAGTACGAGGGTTGACTGGTTTGGGTACAGGGTGGGCCGGTGGAGCTGCCGTCGCCAGAGAATAAAAGGAGATGTGGGGGAGTAGAGGGATGGCCTGGCCAGCGCATGCATAGGCTAGGATGGGTCGTCGAGGCGTGCGCGGCAGCGCCGCCAGCCGCTGTAGGGAGAGGATGAAAGATTGAACAAAATAAAGAAATACAAATGGATAGGTGGTTGGTCCCAGATGTCTGTGTACGAGACCTGCTGGGTCGACCTGAGAAGGGGAATATGTTGGGAGGAAGGTGATTCAAAGCACACCAGCCGTTGGATTTCAATCTAATGACTGCCAAAAGGACTGACAGAAGAGGTATCAAACTTAACTTGTTCTTGTCGTTCGTGATCAAAGATGACTGCCCTGAGTGAAGTTATCTGATAATCTAGGCAAAATGAACGACTGTGCAACCTGCAGAAAACCGCACTCAGACTTAAAAAACGCACAAAAAAATGATACAACTGTTGGATCCCCATAAGCATGTCGTGGGCCGCGGATGTCCTAAGAAAAGAAACCTGGGCTGGGCAGCCACAGCCTAGTTGATACCTACTCGACCTCAAAAAAAAGGAAACACGGCAGCCCTGTGAACTAGTACTCTTATTACATACATAAACAAACAGATTCATAGCCACTCGAAAAAAAAGCAAACAGGTTCATGGGTTCTTAGACGAAATATTACGGATAAAACAGATAATTACAACACATAGGCTAATGCATGAAACACTCAGATGATAAAGGTGCTTAAACAGACAAACTACACCATCTAGATCTTCCTGGCACGCTTGATCATGACGCTGCGGTTGTCCGTGTACTCCTCATTCACGGGAAGCAGACATGCCCTCATGTCCAAGATCCGCATGTACATGTCGTAGCATGCGTATGCGTCCTTAGCCGTGTAGGTGATGTAGGATAGATTCAGAGGTACCTCCCACGTGTTTAGGTCCTTCGTATCCATGTCTTCTTTCATGTTGGCGTAGCAGGGGTCGATGATGGCCGCGGCGAGGTCAACCACGGAGTCCTCCTCTTGCCCGTTGCCGATGATCTTGTATTGCTTCTGGATGTCGACGAGCTTCTTGCACCAGATGGTCGAATCGTAAAGCACAGTGGCATTCTTCCTGTTCTCCACCGTAGCGAAGGTGTAGTCGGCGGTGCCGATGAAATGGGCGAATGCTCCAGAACCCCTGATGGCCCTACAGTAGTGGTAGACTAGAACCTCATCCCGCACGCATACCTAGGCGACGGCGATCCGCTGGTCCCTGTCAGGAGATGGATGGATGGGCACAAGGTCTAGTCCCGCGACCTTGTGCTTCTCCTCCTATAGGTACTGCTTAAACTTGGCGACGCGGAGCTTCATCGAGTCTGGATCGTTGGTGTACATCACATTCAACTTGGTGCTGCCATGGGTCTGAACGGCGAACTCAAAGGTGAACTCCTTGCTGGAGTCCATATCCAGCAGGCTCACCCCTCAGATCGCCATTGGAGTCTCTTCTCACGCAGAGTTGTTGTGGCGGTTCTCGTTTTGTGGGGATTGGGGGCAGGGGGAAGATGAAGACGATGGGGATATATGGACAGTGGAGGGCTCCTTATTTACACTGGGGATCAGTGTGTAGTGGGGTACTGGGGGGCGGCAGCAGCAGTTCGTTTTTCCAATCTTGGGGAACTGTCGCCAGTGAACGTAGGGGATAGGCAGCAGCAGCAGTTCACTTTTCCACTCTTGGGGAACTACAATCGTTGGTGAACATAATGGGTACAGGCGGCAGCAATTAATACCCCTCCTCCCTCGCCCGCTGCACGCCCCCTCGACCCATTCAAACGCCTCCATTAAACCGGCGTGGAAGCCGAGAAACAATTCCGTCCACATGTCCGTTCATGAGAGGGTCGGCATTAGCACTATAATAGCGAGTGTTAGTGTGGTTGCTTTACTTAAATTTTATTCTTAAAACAAGCAAAGCATTGGCTCATTCTATTAGTGCCATAAAATCAACATGCAAAAAAATTAGAATTATTATTCTCAGGACGCACGCAAACAGCTCATTTGCCGCACTTTCAGACAGACAATACTACCAAGTTTGAACAGATTGTTAGGGTTGCTGTCCTCTGCATCATCATGCCGTGTTTCACATCTTGCAAGATTCACAACCAACTCATAAGATTCAAATAATAAGTACAACAAAGATGCCTATGCATCTCAATGATTCACATATCAGAGCCAATAGTTACTGTTTAACTAAAACATTGTGAGAATGTTAACAAATAAATAAAATCGATCGATGCTTCATGTAAGCAATTTGATTCAAGGATTTGCTGAAACATTCAAACCAATCCCGTTTATGGCCACGCATGTCAAACATTAGCAGATGAACATTTTCTGGATAACTGGTGGCACTACCACTTCCAATATCTGCATAAGCGGGTCACCAAGAACTTGGCGAATGCTTTGACCATCCCAACATCTGTAGCTAAGTATTCTTGTTTGCATAGATAATGAAAAATCATGATTACTATAATAGTGGCACTAGTTGTAGCAACTTTATTTTCTTAATGGGAAAAAAGATTGCGATACAATAGCTTTATATAAAAAAATACAACGCTAGCACAGTATGACAAAGCACGATCATGTGGATGAAGGACACTACTGACCAGTGTGAGATGAATTTGTGAGATCAAGTTGTTCTTCAGGTCCCCGTATCTTGCCATGATGGCGATTCATTGACATCTATCAACAACTTCAGTGTGGCAGTAGAAGGAGGGGCCTTGAGTCATTCCAATCTCTTTTTTTGTGCAGTTCAACTAAAATTATGGCGCTCGCCAAGCTGCGAGGGAGAGAGGGGGCCCGCGCCACGTCTACGGTACGCCTCATGGACTCAACTAGTTCAGTGCACATGCTATGTGGTTGATGCAGCGCAAATGGACTCAATTCTCCCGGATACGCCTTCAGCAAGTTATCTACATTGGAAATGAGATGATAGCTAAGACAGTAGCTCTATTATAACTGTATTATTACTTCATTTTATCAGTGGTACTAGCGGTGCCAAAACATTGCCTCAAATTATTAGTGGCATTACATTAAGATGCAAAAACAATATCATTATTGCTTTCTCATAGCAGCGCAAAAACAGTAGCGCAAGATCACTAGCTGAATGCAGAGTCAAAATCAACCAAAAAGGAACATAGCCGGTCATGGGAACCATAACTGCAGTCAACGCCATTGTAGACGGGTTGACACCAGTCACCAACATGGATGATTCAATTCATGTGACCTTTTTGTGTAGTTAACCTCAAATGAAGCAATGTTTGCATCATGTAGCTAGCAAGATGTACTTGGTCCCATGAGCTGGCAGCTTCTCCTTCATTAGTTGCACTAAAATTGAGCAACGTCAAGGTTGGCTGTCATGCTCATGGAAGGTGCAACAATAATTTGCTTATCCTTTTGTGCAGTTCCACTAAAATCAAGTGTCATTGTGGTGACGGTGACGGCTAATCTTGCAAAGGTTAATAAACTATTGCATGAGATTACCGGCAGAGTTAGACGAAGAGGTTGTTAGGAACTCCAATCACCCTTTGTGTAGTTCCACTAAAATCGAGAGACATTGCCCATCTGACATTTTAGTAGAACTGCACAAGACACTCTTTCAAAAAAACAAAGTGTTTTGTGCAGTTCACCAAAAGGTCACAGTAGCAACGAGGTGAAATGGATATCCCTATCTGCACAAAAAGATAGAAAGAAAATAGTTAATGGTCAATAACAAGATATGAAACATACACAAAATGAAAAGAAGCATCTATCTTCATGGCAATCATGCAAGGATAGTAGAAATTTTAAAACGGCAGCATTGCTTCATATTAGTCAAAGCATTATGATCAACAATGACATCGGTCAAATATGCCATTACATTAATGGTGGCATTGCTTTGTTTTACCAGCTACATTTGATTAACAACAGCTAAATAGTTGGTATAAGTGCATGGGACAGTGGGGACACCAGGACATTCACCAGCGTAAAGAAGCAACTTACTTATCCTAATGGGAAATCTAGCAGGAGAGTAGCATTTGTAAAACAGTTTAATTGCATCATATTACTGGAGGCATTAGATTAACAACAACATTGGTCAGACATATCCTTACTTTAACAGTGCGATTGCTTCATTTTACAAGCGCCATTACATTAACAACAGCAAAAAGTTGGTACAAGGGCATCCAGACAGTGGACGCATCAGCACCATGTACCTACAAGGAGGCATAATGTGGTGAGGCCGAGTTTGTTACCCAGAGCAACAAACATCCAACCAAGATCTGGGATGGTCCCAAATTTAGTTCTCTTTAGGCACCTTTTACCACGTGAGGACAGCAAATCTAATCTTGGACATACTCTGTTGACTTGTCCCCCAGCTGCCACTTTATTTCCTTCTTCCACCAATAATACATATGTTCCTTATCCAGTTTGTACTGCGTTTTCCCTTTATTTCCCTTTTGAACCAAGAGACCGGTTGGGTAGCCAGTCTCTACAACTTTCCCCCCTTCTATTTCCTCTTTGAATCAAGTCCTAGATTCATGCTACACCTTTCCCCCTTTATTCCCTGTTTGAACCAAGTCCTAGATTCGACTGCATGAAGTAGCTTTACCTCTAATAATAGTAAAAATTAAGGTGGCTTTGGAACAGCTGATGGAAGTAGAAAAAGATCCACATGTAGCCACGTGGGGAGCTGGGGCACTAGAGCAAGGCCGTTTTCGAAGGAAGTTATACCTGAGGGTCATCGGGATGTGGCTAGGAGGGCGGCCGGAGGCCGGATCTGGCCACAATACGGCATGGAGGAAGAAGGGGTCGGAGGCCCTCCCGAGCCAGCACTGTGTCGGAGAGAACGGCATGGGCAGCCGATCGGGACGAGCCGGCAGCTGTCGGTCTCCTCCCTAGCCGCCGACGCCCGCGTGAACAATGCACCTACTCCCCTACCCCGGCCGAGGGGATCCGGCCGGATCTGTGACCAGCGGTGAGCAGAGAGAGAGTGTGGCCACCGCTGTCTTGTTTAGATCTGGAGAGGGTGAGAGAGTGGAGAGAGCAACCCTAGTAAAGCAAGCGCTGAGGCTCCTGCCCATATATATAGTGGAGTGATTTTCCTTTTCTCTCCACAACAATTGTTTCAATTTGTGTACGTGACATTAAAGAAAAGAAACTCTCTATTTAACGTGCTACAGTGAACAAAACTCCACGGTGTCCAGGAGTACTAGTAGTATTGTTCACTTGTGGACCCCGACCCTCCATTCATTGAACAACCACACGGGTAAATATATATAGAGAGAGAACAAACAAGCTGGAACCCTTTTGGCTTTGAGATATCGATGGTACCGTTTGACCACACTGCATCAATGGACTCGGTACTTTGAAGTTGTCGTAATGCATGGCTTTTGCAGTTCCCATCTAAATGGGGGATTAACATACATTTTGTTTGATATACGTATAAACATATGCACAGTTTACATTCCGAATCGCTATCTAGAACTTGAATTGTATTTGTTTTCAATATAAAATGGAATCAAATGTTTGTACTCATGATCTTAGTGTTTGTAGAGAAAATGTAAAGGGCCATCGATCTTTGTTCTGCTTTTGAACATACTACAACATATGCAACCCTTTTGTGAAAATGACCAGATCTATTATAAAAAGTTCACCATGAGTACTACAAAGCATCTCAAACATAATAAAAATTACATCGAGATTCCGAGACCACCGAACGACCTACTACCGTCACAACGAGCCGCCGATGCACCGCTGTTGCCACCATCCTACCTGAGCCGTCTTGACCTCGACGATGACAGCCGGGAAGTGTTTGTGCACTTGCCCCTAAGGAACAGCGACCCGAAGCCATAGTAGTCGCAATTAATGTGAAGCACCTAATTCATATAACACAAAATTTCGCCACACGACAAGAAACCCTAGCCTTACCGCCCCAAGGAGACGACATGAATCTACATTGGAGATCCATTGACTATGCCCCGATGAGGATCAGAGCTCGAAAGACAAACTCATAAAAGATGTGTCGATTGATATCGCCGCTGTCCTACCGGTGCGGCTTGACCTTTTTGACGATAAACGGGAAGTCTTCGTGTAGATGTCCATAAGGACCAGAGCCGTAGAGCTGTATTGTGTGTTTGGTTGCATTCTCATCTCAGCATAGTTGTTCCCTCTTTGTGCATGCTCATCTCAGCATCCCTCTTCATGCATGCTCCTAGTGTATTTGTGTTAAGCTAGCGTGGACTCATGCACCCTTCATACACTCTACCAAACACCCAAAAGTGGGTCGAGAAGGGAACTTTTGCTCTCATGCACCCTTCATACACCCTACCAAACACCCAAAAGTGGGTCGGGAACGGAACTTTGTCTCTCATGCACCCTTCATACACCTACCAAACACACCCTTGTCATCGTTGAACCCTTGTAATTATCCAAAGCACTTGACACCTAATCTCGCCACATGACAATACGCTTATGTTCCATCCACTATGTCTAGACGGACGAACTCGAGGAGGATAGGAGCCCGAAAGACAAACTCAAAGGAGAAGTGCCACCATCCGAGTGAGGGCTGCGTGTGCGTGGACTAAAAAACCCTAATGTAAACTACTAACTGGAGCGGAGGCACTGGGATTCCCCTCCCCACCACCAGTGGCCCGAGCAGCGGGAAGAGGGGAGGGGCGAATCCACAGGATCACTGGTGAAGCATGGAGCAGGGAGGTTGCCCTAGCTGCCTAGGGTGGGGGGAGTAGATTTGTATTCATACCAAAATAGATTCGAATTTTATTGGTACTGTACAATACTATATAGCTGGTGTCTCGAGTTTTTTTTCGATTTCTCAACATATCTACAGCCCGTATGTTACTATCGCTCGTATCTCTTTTCTACTGTACTGTAATACTTAGTAGTAACTCAGCCTGCCTAAAAAAAGTAACTCAGCCGTATGTTACCATCGCTCGTCTCTCTTTTCTAGTACTATAGTAGTAGTAACGTGACGCGCGTTCCATTCGGTGAGCGGCGTGCCGGACCGACCGTGGGGGTGCGACGCGAACACGACGGGCGTGCTATATACATGTACCACCTTTTTCTTTTGGTTTTGCTCCATGCCACGATCCATCGATACAAAATTATATTTCAAAGTCGAGGGTGGGGCTTTTCCCGCGCGGTACGCGCGGCAGTTTCACCTAGTCAGTTTGAAAGAGAAGTGAGGAGGATGAGGGAGTAGCGGATTCAACTTATTGTTGGAAGAGTGGGACTGTGTGATTTGACGGCTCAATACTGCAGGAAAGGTGGGGCCTTGTGATATGACTGCTCATTTATAGTCATTATTACTGCGGTGCTACGACCGGGTGAGGCTCCCTTTCTGTTCCCCACTCTAATCTGGTGCATGACACGTCGACCCGGATGCTGGCTGTCCCACATGTCGGCAAAAGGAAGAATAATTGTTGTCGATGACGTAATAAGGAGCAAAGAACCGTGAGGTAAACTCTAGTTTAGCACTGGAGTACTAGTATACCTTGGTGGAGTGCGAAACACGGCAGCCCAGTGAACCAGCAGGCGATATCGCGATAAAGAACAATGTACTACAGTCCAGCCTTAGCATGTAAAAACACGCCACCGCTTCCTCCTCCCCCTCTGGGTTTATCGCCATCAGCGGAGCAAGAGCGTCGTCCCAGCTTAGCTAGTAGTACTCCTACTCCTCTCCAACCTTTTTTTTACAATTCCTTTGTTTTTCCTGTGGCGTTGAACACTCTTTGCTAATCCTATTGGATTTAGCACTCCAGTCCCATACTTTCCCCATTCTTGTATTTCCAGTATCCTGGGAATCAAAGAGGCCCTTAGACTGGTTTAGGGCCGGTCATTTTTTTTCAATGAAATATGTCCAAAATTTAATGAATGTGCTCCGGTTTCTATGAAAATCATCCGGTTTGCATGTAGTAATTCATTTATTTATTCTTTTGCGGGGGGTTTGCATGTAATTTGTCCAATTTGAAATGTACTCGTACACCGGCATGGTTGGATGGCCCGCTGCCGCATTACTGTCCGAGGACTCGTCCTTACCGGTTGCTGCTCAGCGTTGGAGATGCCCTGAGTGCTTGCAGGTGTACCCAGATGCTCTATGTCCCACATGTCAGCTAAAGGAAGCACGTAGAAATATTTCCGACGACCGCGGAGCCAAGTAGTACATCTCAACAAGTAGGAAAAATGCGTGAAAAAATATGTACTATGAAGCATAGCTGCAAAGTGACAACAGGTATAGGTCGCACGCACCCAACGAGTGGTCGTAGTACGTACGAGTACAAACGAGTATGGGGTACTCATACTCTATCAACACGAGTCCCATGGGACAATGGCGTCCATGATACAGCAAGCTCTTCTCCCTCCTCGTTTCTCTCTTCTAATTCTAACTAAGCCGACACGCAGCGGGCGGGGTGGGAATTTGCCGATAGTCAGTTTGCTCAACTGCGGTCCCACATGACAGTGAAAATGCTAGACAACATGCGTTCCCTTGCTTGAGCGGCGTGCCGGACAAACCCTAGTACTCCCGACCGTGTGGGGGTGCCATGCGACGCGGCATGCTTTTCCTTTTGAACTTGTAGAAAATGTAACATTTGGTTCTGCTTCTGCTCCTTGGCACGGTAGACAGATACTAGAAACAACGATTAAAAACGCTAGGGCGGGGATTTTCCCGCGCAATAAGCGGAGGAGTTTGCCAGTTTGGCACATCGTCGGTTTTCTCACATCGGGCCCACATGTCAGTGATAATATGCCAAGCCAATGCACGCTGAGTGGCGGGCCGGAACGACAGTGTGGGGTGCGACGCGGACGGGATAGGCGTGTTGTACTTGTTCCACTTTCTCGTTTTGAACTTGTGACGTATAACGCTTAGTTTTGCATTTATAAGTTTGGTTGTCGCGCCCATATATAAACTATAGTTTGGTAGGTTGGGTCATGCATCATACGTAAATTACGAAGTTGATGCAATAGGTAAGTACTACCTCCGTCTTGGTTTGTTGGTCCCCTTTGTGCCAAATTTTGACCATAGAATTAACTAACAAAATATTAATGCATGTCACCAAACAATATATCGTTGGATTCGTATTTGAACATACTCCGTCTTTTCTGGTTTAGGGTTTCGAGGTACATTAAATCACCCAATGCAAGTATCAAGAGAAAACTCACCAATGCATGTAGAAGTTCATGGACATTTAGTGGTCATGCATGCATGCATTGTAATTAATGCATCGGTAAACATAACTTTTTGAGGAAAACGAGCGTACTAATTAAGTACTTACGCAAACTACGAAATTTATTCCACCACTCACCATGTACCTTGGTTGAAGAGATTTTGAAATTGAGCCCTATAAACCAGACGGAGTTGTTTCCAACGATATTGTTTTTTGTGACATGCATTAACTTATTGTTAGTTAAATCTGAAGTCAAAATTTGGCACAAAACACGAAGGTGACCAATAAACCAGGGCGAAGACAGTGATACATATAATTAACGCCAAATGAGAGCAAGGGATCACACATGTCATTTAAGACTGGAATGATAATGCGATACAGTACGCGATGCAGTGCTGGTTACAGGAGGCAAGAAGAAAGATGCATCCATCGACGACCTCCTCCTCCTCAACTCAGGGCGCCGGCCCACCGAATGGTGGCTGAGGAGCAGCGGCTTTCGTGGCAAGGCCAACGTGCTTTTGAGCAATGGCATCCAAGGCTTCCAGCCGGTCGAAGAAGGCCAATGTCTTAGCGTCGTCCCTGGCCCTGTAGTGGCCTATGTAAATGATTTCCTCGTAGACATGGATGTGTAGGTCGACAGTTTCTTGCTCGGCGAGGCGCTGCGCGGCGAGCGCGGCCTAGAGGTGGACATTCTTCATCGTGACATCGGGCAGCTGCAAGGCCACCAGTGCGTGAAAGAGGTTGTCACCATGGAGGCCGATGAGGGTGGCAGGCAACGAGGAGCCTGGGTGCGCGGGCTGGAGGAGTACGGCAAGGTCGTCTGTGCACTTCTTGATGGCGGTGAACTTGCGGATGGAACGGGCCATCATCTCGCCCATGTGAGAGGCAAAGCCATCATTGCCGAGGGCTATGACGCTGGCAGTCGCCAGCACCGTCTGGAGACGCTGCTCGGTGCCGGACCGTAGGCCGACGTCGTGGATCATCTGGCACAGCCACCTGCCGCTCACGTCCATCGCCTCCATGGGTGGTTGTGGCTTTTGGTCACTTGGTCTTGGATTGGAGTGAGCAGTGTTGCGCAGACTAGGTGCGTAGTACTAGTAGGTGCGTACGATTCGGTAGATGGATTGGAGTGGAGGGGCGCCTTATATGAGAGTGTAAACTGCGTTGCATTCATATCGTGATGGCTCCATTCTGCTTCTCCAATTAATTCCCTTTGCATGCTTCCCTCTCCCTCGTTGGCATTCAAGCCGTATCAATGTAAATGCGTGTCAAAAAGAGACTAGTCAATAGTTCGCCACGAGCCTATAACTAGCGATCGCCACAATAACCGTAAGATCTGCATCCGACAGTGGCACCTATAGGACGCAAACAGCAATAAAAAAACAAATGCCATGGCATTTTACAAAACTGCCACACCACGCCCCTCCCCTACACATAAGAGACTGCCACGCGAACGTTCACAACTGCCACATTCGGGTTGCACTTGGCTCTTCACCTCTTCAGGAAGTCATACTACTACAACAATACTAGTATATGCTTCTGGCAATCTGAGACCGAATGAACTGCTGCATGTCAACCGCGTGGGGAAGGGAGAGCGTGTTGTAAGCAAAAGCTTCTCCTCGTACATGGGCGAGGGAGAGGGCATAGTAATCAAGCTTCTCCTTGTTGTACGAGTTGACGCGACACATCAAAGAAGTACACTCGATTTTGTCAAGAAGTTGTGTCTACCGATGCATAGATTACAATGCATGCATGCATGCCGTGAGTTTCCTTTTGATCCTTTCATGTGTTGATTTAATGCACCTTGAAGTATGAACATGTGATGGTAAAACTTTCTAATGCCCCGGCCCTAAAGCGAGAGATGGTGGTGCACGAGGAGAGCGAGATCATGCCGACGGAACAGGACCCGACGATGGACGTCTTTATGGACCTCACCATGCTCCACTGCACCTTCTGCCTCTGCCCCTTGAAGCCTCCGGTGTACGAGGTTCGAATACATCTCGTCTGTTCGGCTGATAGAGCAAGGCGCAGTTTTCTTGATTGATGTGGTGTTCGATTGATTTGTGCAATGCAAGGGAGGGCACCTGGCCTGCGCGGACTGCCATGGCAAGCGGCCCGGGAACTAGCGGCAGTGCCAGAAGTGCGAGTGCGGCGGTGGCTTCGACGTGTGCAACACAGCGATGGACGCCGTCCTTTCCTCGGCGAGGGTGGAGTGCCCGCACGAAGGATGTGGGCTCTACGTCACTTACCACAAGCTCCACGATCACCAGAGCGTGTGTCCGCTCGCGCCATGCAAGTGCCCCATGCCCGGCTACGGCTACGAAGGCCCGCCGCCTGCGCTCCCCAACCACCACATCACCGTGCACCCCATGCCTGTGCACAGGATCCAGTACGGCAAGGTGCTCCAACTGCAAGTGCCAGTGTTGGAGCCGCGGCGCTTGCTGTTCGCGGAGGAGGACGGCCGCGCATTTTTCGTGGTCGGCGGCGCACTCGGCATCGGCGCGCCTATCGTTGTGTCGGTCATCGGCATCAGAGCGGGGGCGTCCCCACCGCCGCACTACGCGGCCAAGGTATGGGCGAAGGGGCCGCCGGGGGTGCCCAACGGCAGGACCGACGCCGTCAAGGTGGAAATCGAGATGACAAGCAGCAAGGAGCCCGGCGCCGTCGCCGTGGAGGAGCTGACCTTCTTGATAGTGCTGCCCAAGCTGCTGGCCAGGGCTGGGTCGTCAAGGACGGTGTCCCTCCACATACGAATTGACAAGCTCACCTCCTAAATGATTCCACAATGCCTTCTAGTTATCTTAGTAATATGCTAATGTACGGTTTAGTTTGGTCTACTTTCCCTTAAGAGATGGTGGATTTTGGTGGCGATGCAGCAATTACTTCAACATCACATCAGTAGTTGAAGTAATTCCCAACGGTCCAAGGGATATTTTGTGTCTGTTGGATATAAGATCTTTTGGGTAAGAAATAAACCTAAATAATTACTTTTGCCACTGTTTCCATTACGTGAGTTCTTCTCCTTTGTCCTGCCACGAACAGATAATCCCTTAGCTTGGGATGAACTTGAACTATCATGAGGCACCATTAATTTCATCTTCTCCTTAGAGTTCAAAGCTTCATAAACTTCATTAAGCATGAGAGTATCACGACTGTATAATATGGTGTCTCTAAAATTCGTGTAAGAACTTGGCAATGAACATAATAACATTAAAGCAGTATCTTCCTCTTCATAATTAACATCCATTGCAGCTAGATCAGAAATGATCTCTTTAAATTCTGAAATATGATTCAAAACATTACCTCCCTCGGGTAACCTGTGCAGGAATAATTTTTGCTTCAGATGCATCTTGCTGGTGAGGTCTTTTGTCATGCAAATCCCTTCCAGCTTTAACCATAGAGCGGCAGCAGTTTTCTCGCTCAAAACTTCCTGCAAAATATTATTATGCAAATGGATTTGAATTTGTGACAAAGCCTTATGATCCCTTCTTTTCTCCTCATCAGTCAAGTCCTGAATTCTGTTCTTCCCAAAACTATCCAGTGCATCATCATAGTCGGCCTGTGCCAACAACGCCCGCATCTTGACTTGCCATAGGGTAAACCTTGTGTCACGGAACAGCATCGGAAGATCGTACTTCATGGATGCCATGAGTAGATAAATCTGTGTACACAAAGTAGTACAAGCCGTTAGAAAAATTCTTGACAGAATTTAATATGCGGATCAAACGGTATAGAATAAATAGCACCTGGTAGTCTCGCTGGGTAGATGTAGCATTTGATGGGGAAAATTGATCTACAGTAGGACTAAACTAGTACTAGGATGTCACGTGAAGTAGTACTCGTTGAAGTAGTAATTCATGATTGAGTTTGTCTTCATGTGGAGAAAAACACGGCGACTCGGCGGATTGTGGATCGCTGCTCCACGATTTGGCTTCGCCGTGAAAAGCACTAGCGGCTGCCTCGGAACTTGAAACTTGTATGCGGCAGCGGCAACTCAGTGGACGAAAGTCTGTAGCCTGGGCTATTTGCGCGTGCGAAGGAACTCCAGTTGGTCTCGGCTTCTTGCAAATCGATCCGGCTCCGGATTTTACGGATCGCCGAGAGACACGTGCGGTCGTGCACGCAACCCTAACTTCTCTCATACAGCAGCTCTACGGTGGAATACGACGACTTCGTGACTAGCGATTTGATGGCTTCGTAGCGGAGGTTGCGTCAGATTCGGAGGACTGTCGATCTCGGCTTCTTGTACGGCGGCGCAGCGGAGATCGACCCGGCTTCGACGGATCGCCTGCTCGCGTGTGGCGGCAGCACACATAACCCTAAACTCTCTCGATCTCAATCTCATATCTGAAACTTGGCTCTCATACCACTTGTTAGATAAAACGAGAATAAACGAGACACGAGAGACACGGATTTTTACGTGGAAACCCTTGCGGGAGAAAACCACGGACGCACGAAGGCGCAATTACTATGATGGAGGAGTATTACAAGCACAAGACGACAGACAGTCTTTAGGTGCGACTACATGGGGTATATCTGAGGGCAATACATAAGAGTCGTTGAAGGACAAGTAAACGAGCTGTACTCGTATGCGTCGACGTCAACGCAGTGCCCCACACCGTTTGTACTACGTCTAGTCTAACACGGTATAATTTGGATCATAATTTAACAGAGCTAGCTATGGATCTGATGGAAGCAAGTGAGGCTGTCTCTGCACGTTATCTGCCTCTCATGTTGGAAGGTCCAGCGCGTACTTGGTTGAAAAACTTGCCTGTAAATTCCATTAATACATGGCAGGAGTTGAAGGAGCGCTTCATCAAAAACTTCCAAGGGACTTGCAAGCGTCCGACCACAATTGTCGATCTCGAGCATTGTGTTCAGCATGAGGATGAGTCCGCACATCATTGGTCTCGCCGGGTTACAGAGGTCATACACTCTTCCGATAGCATCAACGCCCAGCAGGTAGTACTTGTCCTGGAACGAAATTGCAAGTTTTAGCATTTAGTGCAGAAGTTGGGGCGGCTCAAGCGGAAGGTCCAGGACGTGGGTGATCTCATGGATGTTTTAACTCGGTATGCCGAGTCTAGTAGCACAAAGGATCCAACATCTGATGATGAGAAGTCAGGCAAGGGCAAGAAAAACGGTGGCAAGGGTCACCAGCAGAATAATGGCATTGGGCAGGCCAATAACAACAACAAATGTAAGAATTATGAGGGAAGCTCTAATCTGGTAGCAAACACCAATACTGGCAGTAAAAACCAGCGTCAGAACAATGGCTCCAGGAAACCCTTTTCTGGTAATCGCCCTCGTAGTTTCGAGGAAGCTCTCAAGGGTCCATGTCCAAAACACAGTTTCGATGGTAAGCTGTCTACCCATTCATGGGAAAATTGTTTCATCATGCAAGAATTTTCCAAGCAGCTGTTTCAGAATCATCACAATGGAGGCGGCATTGGTGGACACCCCGGTAATCCAGGACCCGACAACCAGGGAGCCAGCTCACAGGGACACTTCGCAGGCCCCGCGTTCCAAGGGAACAGCGGGCAAAATTCCGGGTTTCAGGGGGCTAGCAATGGTGGAGGCAACAACCAGCGGAATAACCAAGGAAATCAGAATCAGTGAGGTCAGTCTAGGTTTCAGAGCAATCCTAAGCAGCTGAATAGTGGTCAGTACCACGTTGTCACCACCAGTACTTGCAAGCGTGATCGGAAGGTTCAGCGGAGAGCCGTCAACACGGTTGAACCGGCAGCCCCTTATTATCTAAACTGGTCTAAGCAGCCGGTTACATGGAGTCGGGCGGATCATCCTGAGTATATTGATCACACTGTCTAAAGTACTCATGGACGAAGGAAGCAGTATTAACATACTTTTTTATGACACGTTCAAGCGGATGAATCTATCGGAAAAACAGCTAACCCCATCAACCACCGTCTTTCACGGCATTGTTCCTGGCAAGTCAGCTTATCCCATTGGTAGAATCTCTTTGGAAGTGGCTTTTGGTACAGAGTACAACTATCGTTCAGAGTTCCTGTCGTTTGAGGTGGTCAAGCTTAAGAGCCCATATCATGCTCTATTCGGTAGGCCGGCTTATGCATGGTTCATGGCACGCCCCTGCTATGTTTATTTGAAGTTGAAAATGCTTGGACCTAAAGGAACAATTACTATTGAAGGTAGTAGGAAAATTGCGCTAGAGTGCGAGGAAGGAGATGCAGCTTATGCTGAGTCGGCTTGTGCTGCAGAGGAGCTGAAGTATTACAAGGACAATGTCGACCCGGCTGACCGGACCTCTCCGAAGAAGCCGACGACTGAGTCTGACCCTTTGCTCAAGTTCAAGTCGGCTAGAGACACAAAGCAAGTTGATTTCACCCCTGGTAATTCTTCTGAGCAGTTTACCATTGGGGCGAATATGGATCCCAAATAGGAAAGCGCGCTCATCGAGTTCATCCGTGAGATCTGGGACATTTTTGCATGGAAACCTTCTGACATGCCAGGTGTACTGAGAGAACTCGCTGAGCACTCCCTTAATGTGGATCCTAAGTTTAAGCCTGTTCGCCAGTATCTCTGTCGCTTTAATGAGGAGAGGCGGAAAGCTATTGGCGAAGAAGTAGCTCGGCTCCTAGCTGCCAGGTTCATCCTCGAAGTTTTTTAGCCAGAGTGGTTGGCTAACCCGGTGCTTGTTCTGAAAAAAACGGGACTTGGCGGATGTGTGTTGATTACACGGACCTGAATAAAGCTTGTCCCAGTGATCCTTTTGCTCTGCCCCGTATTGACCAGATCATTGATGCCACGGTGGGTTGCGAGTGTTTATTTTTTCTGGATGCTTACTCCGGATATCATCCGATCAAGATGAAGCAGGAGGACCAGGAAAAGACAGCTTTTATCACGCCCTTTGGAGTTTCTGCTATATGACCATGCCATTTGGTTTGAAGTGTGCACAGGCGACTTATCAGCGTTGTGTCCAAAATTGTTTCCACAAGCAGATTGGGCGTAACGTTCATGCATATGTTGATGATATCGTGGTCAAATCGCGGAAGAAGGAGACTTTGCTGGATGATCTCAAGGAGACATTTGATAACCTTAGAGTTTACCAGATGAAGCTCAACCCGGAAAAATGTGTTTTTGGTGTTCTTGCAGGGAAGTTACTCGGCTTCTTAGTTTCTGAACAAGGAATTGAGGCCAACCCAGAAAAAATCAAAGCTATCACGACTCTCGCCAAGCCGGCCAATCTTAATGATGTGCAGAAGCTGGTGGGACGGGTTGCGGTGTTGAGCCGGTTCATCAGCCGGCTTGGGGAAAAAGCGATTCCGCTTTACCAATTGCTCCGGGACTCAGATAATTTCACTTGGAGTGATGCTGTAGATCAAGCCTTTTAGTCCCTCAAAAAGTAGTTGTCTGAGCCGCCTATCCTTGCTGCCCCTCAGGAGAAGGAGCCAATGTTGTTATATATCGCAACCAACAGCAAAGCCGTCAGTGTTGCAGTTGTTGTGGAGCGCAAGGAAGAAGGCAAAGAGTACCCAGTTCAGCGCGCTGTGTATTATATCAGTGAAGTTTTAACAGAGTCCAAGCAGCGTTATCCGCATTGGCAAAAGTTGGTATACGGCGTGTTCATGGCAAGTCGCAAATTGAAACATTACTTCCATGAGCACCCAATTACTGTGGTCAGCTTAGCGCCTCTTGGAGACATAATTCAGAACAGGGAGGCCACTAGCCGGGTTGCAAAGTGGGCTATTGAGCATGGCCCGCATCATCTCAAATATATGCCACGGACTGCTGTTAAATCTCAAGCTTTGGTGGATTTCATCAATGACTGGACTGAGTTGCAGCCTCCGGAGGAGAAGCCGGATACCACATATTGGTCAATTCACTTTGACGGTTCCAGGCAATTGGAAGGCTCGGGGGCTAGAGTTGTGATAACTTCCCCACGAGGTGATAAGTTTTGTTATGTTTTGAGGCTTATGTTTCCCTGTACTAACAATGCAGCTGAATATGAGGCTTTGCTTCATGGACTATGTATGGCTAAGGAGATGAACTTAAGCCGAGTCAGATGCCTGGGTGACTCAGATTTGGTGGCTCAGCAGGTTTCTGGAACTTGGGATTCCAAGGATCCCCTCATGGCGGCTTATCGACACGCAGTTACAAACATTGCTGGGAATTTTAAGGGATATCAGGTTGATCATATTGATCGCCGGCTCAACGAGGCAGCAGATGCATTGTCTTGTTTGGGGTCTCAGCGGAAGCCTGCTCCGCCCAATGTTTTCCTTGATGTTCTACACAACCCGTCAGTCAAATTACCAATGGAAGAGGACCTTGCTATTCCCGATCCAGAGGTGGCATTGGTGGCCGCTGTTCATGCTATACCAAATTCGACAATACCTTACCTGGCATATTTAAGCTGTGGCGAGCTCCCTGCAGAGGAAATCCTCGCCCGGCAGATCATCAGGAGGTCCAAGTCCATGACCATAGTCAATGGCGAGTTACATAGACGAAGCGTCACAGGTGTTTTTCAACGTTGTGTTTGTCCTGACGAGGGCCGTGCAATTCTCAATGAAATCCACTCCAGCGATTGTGGACATCATGCCGGCTCAAGATCATTGGTCGCGAAAGCTTTTCGGCATGGTTTTTACTGGCTCATAGCTCACGCAGATGCAGAGGATATTGTTCGCAAGTGTGATGGTTGTTAGAAATTTGCTCGTCAAGCACATGTGCCGGCTCAAGAGTTGATGATGATTCCAACAACCTGGCCCTTTGCAGTCTGGGGCTTGATATGGTCGGACCTTTCAAAAGATCCAAGAATAAACATACTCACTTATTGGTTGCAGTTGACAAATTCACCAAGTGGGTTGAAGCAGAGCCAGTCAGACGTTGTGATGCTGCTACGGCTGTCAAATTCCTCAAAAAGCTGATCTATCATTTTGGCTATCCACATAGCATCATTACGGACAATGGCACCAATCTCTCCAAAGGAGTCATGAAGCAGTTCTGTCAGCAGGAGCACATCAGACTGGACTTAACATCTGTTGCACATCCTCAGTCCAATGGACAGGCGGAACGAGCTAATCAGGAATTGCTGCGTGGAATAAAACCTAGGCTCATGGTGCCTCTACAACGCACGCCTGGTTGCTGGGAAGAAGAGTTACCTGCAGTACTTTGGAGCATACGGACTACTCCCAACAGGTCGACAGGCTATACGCTGTTTTTCCTAGTCTATCGTGCAGAAGCTGTACTTCCAAGTGATATTCGCCATGACTCTCCCCGAATCACGGCTTATGTGGAGGCTGATAATGAACAAGCTCGCCAGGACGCTCTCGATGCTCTGGAAGAAGAACGCGAACTTGCCGCATCCAGATCTGCCATCTATCAACAAGACCTGCATCGCTATCACAGCCGTAGAGTTCGAAGCCGTACCTTTCAGGAGGGTGAGTTGGTGCTCTGTCTGATACAAGACCAGACAGGCATGCATAAGCTTTCGCCTCCTTGGGAAGGACCCTTCATCATCAGCAAGAATCTGAATGATGGGTCATATTACCTTGTTGACATACGTGAAGCAAATAAGTCATGTACCTCTGAGGAGGAGGGTAGCCGACCCTGGAATATTGCACATCTCCGGCCATACTATACCTAAGTCAGACTTGGTAGTATCTTTGTACATACCTTTATCAAGTATATAAATATTATGATCAATGAAATAAAGCCGACATCTCTGTATAAGAGAGTCTGTCGTTTTGCCTCAAAATTGTGTGTTGTTCTTTGATCATTGGTTACTTGGGGGCTTCCAACTCATCGAGTTTAGCTATTAACATCCCTCTTAACCCGGCAAAATGCCACAATTTACTTGGTTAAACCTGCTTGTTAGCAAGTTGCTACTCCGAAAAGGTGACCAAATGTACGCCTGATGAGTCAATCACAGAGGTGACCCTGAACTCATCAAAGTTAAAACACTGGTTAAGTCACGTGAGATCCGTCTTTCAGAAAGCTAGGACAAAACAAAAGAGGCTAAAAAGCCTGCTTCACGGAAGCGAATCAGACTCGAGCCTCGAAAGCTGGTCTTTATGTCGTGCCTCGAAAGCCGGTTTTTACTTTTGTACATCTGCATTGTTTTTATCTTTTGCATGCATGCATACATCCATATATTGCATAAATTTTTGCACTACATTTTTTCTTGTTTGTCAAATTGGCAACATGATTTGCCGGGTTGCCCTACAACCAAGCTTTCTGTCATAACACTCAGCGCCACTGGTGTTTTGAGTTAAAATCTCCATCATAGCCGGGTCTCAGATATTGGCCCAGGCGTCATCAATGGCATATCATATAGCGATCAGTATCGCCGGATTGGCTCTAGAAGCCGGGTTATCTATCAAGCCATTCAAACACAAGATTGATATTTGATTTTCCAAGCAGCAAAAGATTGGCATTAACCTGCAAGTACCAAAGCTTTTACAAAACACAGGAATAAGTGCACGATGGCACTAGCACCAGCAGAAGAAGTTTTCATGCCTAAAGCTATTACAGACGCCATCACAGGGCCAAATATCATAAATTTTTACGGCTACCAGCCGGCAGTACGAAACGCCGGGTTGACGTTCTAGTACTGGATGTTGGATCAAGTCCGCGCTGATGCTTCCTGGTCGTCAGGCACCATCTCTTCTGCTCCTGCGGTCTAGGGGTCGTCCTCCAGCCACTGGATGGATCACAAAGCTTCAAACACTGAGTCGGCCGTTATCACAGTTGAAGGGTCGACGTCAGGAGCGAATGTTTGCTTACGAGGGCGTGTCAGATTCATAGTGTCACGCCCAATATGCGATCCTATTCTCGAGGAACTCGGAGGCCCCACCAAGAGTATAAACCGCATATTGGAGATGCTTGCAAGGTGGATATCATTACATCGTACCACATACATAATAGATGGGGATACAGACAAATACATACAATCATCACATGAATACATCAATACATAACAAACATCATACAGAAGGGCAGCATCCGACTACGGATGAAATCAAACGAAAAGAAGAACGACAACCACCCTGCTAGCCCAGGCTGCCGACCAGGAACCTATCCCCATATCGACGAAGAAGAAGAAGCAGAAGAAGAACTCCAAAGCAAACAAGCATCGCTCTCACATCAAGACATCGCATTACTTTTACCTGCAACTGTTGTTGTAGTAATCTGTGAGCCACGAGGACTCAGCAATCTCATAACCATGGGTAGCAAGACTATCAAAGCTTAAATGGGTATGGAAGGGTAAGGTGGTGAGGTTGCAGCAAGCACTAAGCATTATATGGTGGCTAACTTTCGAGTACAAGAATAAGAAGAGCATCTACGCAAAACGGTCGCAAACTACAAATGATCACTAAGTGATCCTGAACACCTACTTACGAGTCAAACATAACCTCACCGTGTTCTCTTCTCGAACTTCCTCGAAAAGAGAAGGTCACGGTTACGCACACGGTTGGTGTATTTTAATTAGGATTTAGTGTCAAGTTCTCTACAACCGGAGGTTATAAATATCCAAGCGCCACATAACCGTGGGCACGGCTTCGCGTAAGATTTAACCATGCAGGGGTGTTCCAACCTGGCCCATCATAAGCCTACACAAGCTGCGGTGGAGATACCTCAACCTCGAGATAGCCCGAAGTATCCTCAGAATCCCGGTGCACAAGACATTTCAACAATGGTAACACAATTCCAGCAAGACCTCCCGGCGTGCCGACACCCTGATAGTAGCCACGCGTATCTCGTCTCAGGCCACGACCGGATGAACACTACATACGGTTACCAAAGACCCTAGTTGCCCAGGGAGGTACCGCAAGTGGCTCTGTTTTGGACCAGCACCATCAGCATTGGCCCACCTATATTATGTTGAATTAAGAATCCTCGGGTTCATGACGCCCTATGCCAATTAATTATTTAGTTCAGTATTATTATGTTGGCAAATGGTAAAACCAATGTTGGGTCTTGCTGGAAGCGGTTATTCAAAGCGAACTGTCAAGAGGGTCCCATTCCCCTGAGCATATTAGGAACGCTAAACATGGATCATTACACCAGCATTACAGAAACTAGGGCGGCTTGAGTGGAACAAAACACTAGGCAAAAGGCCGAACCTTCCACCCAATACCAAGTATATAGATGCATTAATTAAATAAGAGATATTGTGATATCCCAACATGTCCATATCCCAACATGGAACAACTTGCAATAGCACCTGCAACTAGCAACGCTATAAGAAAGGGCTGAGCAAAGCGGTAACATAGCCAAACAACGGTTTGCTGGGTAAGGGTGGTTAGAGGCTGTATCATGGCATATGGGAGGCTGACATATATGTGGTAGGAAGCGCGACATAGCGATAGCAAAGAGACAACTAGCAAGCAAAGATAGTAAAGATATCCAAGGTCATGATCATCTTGCCTGAAATCCCGCTCGGAAGAAGATCGAGTCCATGAAGAAGACGAACCAATCATAGTCGAACGAATCCTCACAATCGCATCGAAAGCAGAACTATCGAGAAGAAGCACAACCGGAAAGAAGCAAACAACATGGTAACACACAAACATAATCATGGCATAATGCGCAACCAAGTATGATGCATGACAAGATTAAATGTTGTTAGACATTGCAAGAGATGAAGCATAAGCAATCCATACAACTAGGCAAGTTTAAATGAGGCCGGAATCACAAATAACAATTCCGGAAAATCCCCATATGCAAATTTCGAAATTGGTACTGATCTGAATTAAACACAATGTTAAAGTGGTTAAACAGCAAGTTTACATGCATCATGATGATCTACGCATTTTTCTAGTCAAGTTACATATGTAGATCATTTAATTCGGAGCTACGGTCTAGAAGATATGAGCTAAATAAGTTTAACATGGCATTGTTGGCGAGGAAAATCGCACCGCGCCAACACAAGACAATCCTCGCACTTTCGCGGCGAGGGGTGGATGCTTTTCGAGCAAAGCAACAAAGGGGTTCCTCAATTTCGGAGAGGAGGGACGACTGCTTTTCGGCGCAAAGCAGCAAAGATGATCCGCGCGCTTTCGTGGCGAGGGACGGATGCTTTCCGAGCAAAGCAACAAAGAACCGAGCCCTAGGGTGGCTAGAACATCGGCGAAGAAAAGTAGAAAAATAGAAAGTAAAGGTAAATTGTATTGATAGATCGATTGTGTGTTGTTCAATCGGCCATCACCTCTTCTATTTAAGAGGGGGTTGGACTTCCCGTACAAGCAAAGGATTCATCTAGGCTTTCCTTACAAGAAATTACATCAATTCACGTCCTAGATTTCCTTCCAAAGGGTCAAAAACGCTATCCAAACTCGGACTCTCCAAAATCTGCCCGAATCTGCGCGACGGCAAGCGGTAGTGCCGCTCTGGGCACGGTAGTACCGCTCTGGGCGGTAGTACCGCTCTGAGCATAGCTAAGTACCGCTCTACTACCGAGTAAGGGTCTCGGGATACCAGAAGAATTTTCATAAGCGGTAGTAGACGCAGTAGTAAAATACGGTACTACCGCTTAGCGGTACTTCCGCTTATGGGAGCGGTACTACCGCCCTGGATGGACAGGGCCGCACTCAGATGGCTCTAACTTTTGCATATGACCTCGGATTTAGACGATTTTTATGTCAAAATCAACCGTTTCGACGAGACGCACAACTTCATGTTGAAACTTTTTCCATAAGAGGCCATCTTAATTGAGTCTCATGCCATTCTTTAATCTGGTGTCAACATGAGCATCTCTGAACTTGTCATAATTATTGCATAAGAGCTCCGTCTTGGACCATCTTCATATGAATTTTGATCTTCTCTAAAAGGGTCATCCAATGGTGATTTACAATCATAATTTTGACTTCATCTTGATATAACTTCAAGCTACTCTTTATGACCGTGCCACTTTTGAGCGTCAACACATGCCCCCCTGTTTTTCGGCAAAGCAAGCGTGCCGAAAAATAACTTGTACCATGTTGGTTCTAGGAATGATGTCAACACTCCATCGGCCATTTTGCATGTGCTTAGGGAGATAAGTATATATCGGCCATTACTTGTTTCAATCTTTGATGCAAACTTGGGTGAAACCCTCTCAATTTCATTAACAATTTGGTGATAAAGTTCCATAGATATGTATCTCAAAGCCTTCCTCCGAACCATATTGTTCACCCTTCTGCTAGGTTCTTGCAGGTAATCAACAATGAGTTTTCTTGAATCCTTGATTTTGCCTGAAGCAATCATTAATCGTCGTCGGCCAATAAAATCCAGCACGTCGTAACAACCATTTCATCTTGGGGGCCGACTGATGAGTGCCACAAATTCCTTCATGAACCTCTCCCATAGCAACTCTTGCTTGGTCCTTATCCAAGTATTTTAAAAGAACATCATCCACCGTTCGGCGACAAAGATTATCATCTATCATCGTATATTTGAAAGCCTTACGCCGAACGGTCATGTCCACCCTTTTACTAGGATCACACAAGTAATCAATAATGGGCTTCCTCCAGTCTTGATTTCCACCTGCACTAGCGTTAGTGGCCGAAGCAGTAAGCTCTGGTTCGGCCTCTTCATTGGCGAAGCTAGTCATCGGCCTTTGAGAAATATAAAACATGCCATGATCAACATGATAGCCAGATGCTTGCTGTGCCAACTCATTTGCTCTATAATTATCATGTCTAGATATATGAGCAATGTTAAAATAATCCAAAATAGAAATTATATCTAGACACTTATTAAGATAAACATTAAGTGATTCGTCCAAACACTGAAAAACTTTGGATATTTGTTGTACCACTAATAACGAATCACCAAAAGCCTCAACATGTATAGTACCTATAGCAAGTAAAAACTCCAATCCGAATAACAATGCATATTCGGCTTTGATCATTTGTGCATAAATATTTTAAGCGGTATAAGGCATCACAAAATAGCACCATAAGGAGATATATAAACAACACCAACACCTTGGCCATTGTTATGAATTCAACCATCAAAACATAATCTCCATAGTAATAGAGAGACAAGGTTAATATCAATATTATGCATGTCATAAATCCGATGCTCAATAATAAAATTAACAATGATTTGGCCTCTCATAAATTTGGAAGATTTGTAGGCCAAATCATATCAAAGCAAAGCATAAGCCCACTCACCAATTTTGCTATGAATTGGTCGCAACATATTTTGAATGGCATCGGTCATAATATCTCAACTCCGTGCAAGCATATAAATTTCCATGCGCACGGACCTTGTCTCACTTTCCAATCGAACTACGGACGATGTTAGAATACTACACCGGCCATGTATTGACATATTCTTAGGACGATTGAAAAATATCGGCCATTATAATAAGTGACATGTAGAATTCATCCACCAAAGCATGTATAGCCGAAATAAACAAATGAAATAACAAATCAAATATTTCGGCCATTTGAATGATCAACAAAAATATTACTAATCAAATGTGTAGTGATTTGGTAACACCCTATCATGATGTAAGAAATTGTATTGCATCCATGGATCAAAATAAGCCCATGGAGGGTAACCAATCATACCTGGGGATGAATTCCATGGTAAAGGTATCAATGGCATGGTTGGAGAATATGAATGATGTGCTAACCGAAGATTATTTTTTGTGGATGAAAACCTTCGGCTTAATTTCTTATGGGATTCTTTCTCCTTCTTCACTTTTGTTGTACTTGTCGCAATAGAAGTTTGCACATCATTTTTATTTTGACTACTCCTCTTGGGAACCCATGCCATGTTCCTCTTTCTCAACTCTTGTGCACTAAGTTTTTGTAATTCTTTCCTTTGCCAATATGATAAGCCGAGTGGGCACCCCGGCTGTGATCCTGTTTTGACCAATGGCAATTCTTTTTTGGCCTTGTGCACTTTCAAGTTCTTTTCTTCAGATTTGGCACTTTGATTTTTAACAATTGATTGCTTTACTTCTTTGCCTTCTGTAGCCAATTTTAACTCTTTAATTGGCTCTTTATCTTTTAAGATCAAATCTGAATTAGCACTCTTGCGACCATCTCTTTTAACGCGATATACTTGCTTGACTTCTTTGTCTCTAGCAGCCAATGTTAACACTTTAATTGGTTCTTTATCATTTGAAATAAAATTTGAAGTAGCACATGTACGACCATCTTTTTTGACTCGATATACTTGTTTGACCACCTCTTTCTTATTTTTTGAGCTCCGGACCGATTCCTTATGATTGAAATGGTCTTTGTTATGCTCTTTTTCATCAGATGTGTATCTTCTAGGAGCTGCATAATTTTGATGAGATGGTTCAAAATAAGATGGATAATATGCCCTCGAATCATACCTGTCCCATGACGAATATTGATTAGCATAAGCATAGGGAGGTATCCATGGCATCGGCATTGGCGGCCCAAAATAAGGATATGAATACGTTGCATTGAAATTCTCACTTTGCCAATACCGATCCTCATATTTGCGCCTAGGGGGTGATCTTGATGCTTTTGCATTAGTTGGCCGATAAGCACTCTTCTCTTCATTTATCTTCTGATATTTTTCCAATAGTTGCGCGAAAGTGACTTTCGGCTTTTTACCCTTGTGCTTATTCCATCCTTTGCCTCCTTTGGTCTTCCTTGCATCGATCTTAGGATTTGCTTGTTGCTCCCCAGTACTCGGCGTCTTCATTGTAACCTTGACAGAACCTTTGCATTCAAGAATATCATCATTGTGCTCATGAATAATTTTTGTACTTGAAAGCTTGATCCCATCACTTGCAGTTTTTACCTTCTTATCTTCAAATGAATCGGCTTGCAGTAACCGATACAATACCCTTTTACCATCAGGATTAATAGGAATGGACTGATCATCCCTTATTGTTTCAACAAGTCTCAATCGTCCTTTAATGGCCGATTTAGCTATCTGTCGAAACATGGTGCAATCCTCAAAAGTATGCTCAAATGACTCGTGCAATTTACAATACACTCGCCCTTGGATTGATGGCTTGACATGGTGATCCAGAATTCTAATATAATCATTCTTCAGCAACAAATCAAAGATCTGATCACACATGTTTGGATTGAAGGTAAACTTTTTGTTTTCTAGCCGATCTTGGTGTAAGAACGGCTTTGGAAGTAAGCAAATGAATGGTTCAGATTTGGCATCACCCCATTCGGCTATGCATTGTGTTTCGCACTCTTTCTCCGATGACTTTGAATAAAGAATTATGCTGTCATCGGTTTCCTCAACAGATTCAAACCTTGGCTTTATATTTCTGAAACCAAAACTGTTACAACATATATGTCTCATTCGAGACCAAATACAAGCCAAGTAAGAAATAATCAAAGTTGCCCATATGAAAATAAAGCTTAACCTGTATGACGGGAACAACCTTGATTGAGACAAATTATAACTCGGCGTGTAACTCGGTGGGTGTTTGTTCGGAATTAGATGTAGCTCGGTGTGTGTCATCTCCGAGCTATGAATGACTAGGTTCTTTACCTCCGAGTTATAAGTGTCTCGAGTTATAATTTCACTACTAGCCTCTATGGATGGTACGATATGTTGACTGGCATGATTGGTGAACAAACTATTCCTAGCAGACAAGTTACTCATCTTGATCGGTCTTTCAATATTACTTAAAATCATGAAAGTAGATGCATCAAAAATACAATTATGACCGGATCGAGAAGCGAGTAAACTACTGGTTAGGCATACCTCCTGGAAGATGTTGGGAGAATGTGATGCTAGCACGGGAACAATACTTTGCCCCTCTTCTGGATAATTCTCCAACACTTCATTTTCCTTTTCTAGCTGTTGTGCCGGATTACTCGGAGGTTCCTTGTTAACCAAACATTGTCCGGCCTCGCTTTCTAGCTCTTGATGTTCATCGCTGACTGAATCTTGTTTGTTCATGTCTTTCTGCTTTTGATGCCCATCATCTTTAGCACGAAACTCAGAGGGTAGCACAAAAACTCCCTTGTATTCAGAAATCTCAAACACGGCTGATTCATTGACAAAATCTTCCTCTGCAGGCTCAATGGATTCGGTATGTATGGATGACTCGGCTTCATTAGCCAACTCGAAGGTAATAGCCGAGTCAACATTGTTCTATTTGGCTTGCAGAGCTTCATTATCTTGTTTATTTAACTCGGAGAACTCGTCATGACTACTGCAGTAAGGAAAAGACGAGTCGTCCGAGTACTGGTCTGTTTGTTCCCGAATTGTGAGCAACTTAGTACGCTCTTGTTTCCGAGCTGGAGTAACTCGGTTCTCTGTTGTTTCCGAGTTGGAGCAACTCGGTGTTGTTGCCTCCGAGTTCGAGCAGCTCGGTGTTGTTTTCTTTTTGATGGCGTTGTTCCTTGTCTTCTGGTATTCAGCCAACTTCCATCTTACCATCTCAGCCTTCCATTCTTCAAGCACGCGCTTAATTTCTCGCTGGTTTTCTTCTTCAAGCGTGACAGGGCTGATGTCATCCGAGTTAACGTTGCTTCCGTTCTTGGAGTCGGTATTCATGATTGTCAACTCGGCGTATTTTTTCTTATGTTGCTCTCGGTAGATAGAATTAAGTTTCTTGAGCTCAGTGGCACATTCTTCCCTCCAATCACGTGCTCCTGCATAGGAATGCCCCCCAATGCTTTTTGTCTCTTTCGGCAATGACGTGTTGCCGAAACTTTGCACTTGTACAGGGGATGTACCATAGGCTGCAGTACTAGATAAAAGCACATTAGCTCCTTCTGAATTTCCACTTGGTCGGTTATAACCATTGTAAAGGTGTGGAGCCGAACTAGGAGTATCACTAGCTGCATACTGTGTTGAAAAGTTAGTAGCATAAGGTATAGCATATGATGGTTGAGAGTAATTGGTCAAATAGTTAATAATAGCGTGTCCAATTTCTCTATCCGTCGGCATGTTTGAAGGTGAATCCACATACTGCAAGTTATTTGCCGATGAATATGGAGATGAAACATTTGATTGCATGCTATTAAAATTTCTAAGATCGGGTGTCTCATATTGATTGATCGAACTCATCATGTTACTCATCGGCATGTGAACTTCTGGAATTGCCAATGCATGAGAATTCGGATTTACACACTGCAAGTTGCTAGAATAAGTTGAAGCATATAGGTTATTTTGCATCGGCTTTTGCACATAGTAAGAACTAGGTTTAGCCGATACAGTACACGTATCACTAGATCTAGCAACATTAACACAAGAGTAATTTGAATCTACGTAAGAAAATTGAGGATTCATGATACCGTTGTAGATTGCAGCCTCTTGATGCGCTCCGAGTTGCGTATGTCCTTGTTCTTCTTGTCGCCGAGTAGATTGAAAGTACTCGGCGTTCTCTTCCCCAGCGGAGTCGCCAATTTGTGTTGGCGAGGAAAATCGCACCGTGCCAACACAAGACAATCCTCGCACTTTCGCGGCGAGGGGTGGATGCTTTTCGAGCCAAGCAACAAAGGGGTTCCTCAATTTCGGAGAGGAGGGACGACTGCTTTTTGGCGCAAAGCAGCAAAGATGATCCGCGTGCTTTCGTGGCGAGGGACGGATGCTTTCCGAGCAAAGCAACAAAGAACCGAGCCCTAGGGTGGCTAGAACATCGGCGAAGAAAAGTAGAAAAACAGAAAGTAAAGGTAACTTGTATTGATAGATCGATTGTGTGTTGTTCAATCGGCCATCACCTCTTCTATTTAAGAGGGGGTTGGACTTCCCGTACAAGCAAAGGATTCATCTAGGCTTTCCTTACAAGAAATTACATCAATTCACGTCCTAGATTTCCTTCCAAAGGGTCAAAAACGCTATCCAAACTCGGACTCTCCAAAATCTGCGCGACGGCAAGCGGTAGTACCGCTCTGGGCATGGTAGTACCGCTCTGGGCGGTAGTACCGCTCTGAGCATAGCTAAGTACCACTCTACTACCGAGTAAGGGTCTCGGGATACCAGAAGAATTTTCATAAGCGGTAGTAGACGCGGTAGTAAAATACGGTACTACCGCTTAGCGGTACTTCCGCTTATGGGAGCGGTACTACCGCCCTGGAGGGACAGGGCCGCACTCAGATGGCTCTAACTTTTGCATATGACCTCGGATTTAGACGATTTTTATGTCAAAATCAACCGTTTCGACGAGACGCACAACTTTCATGTTGAAACGTTTTCCATAAGAGGCCATCTTAATTGAGTTTCATGCCACTCTTTAATCTGGTGTCAACATGAGCATCTCTGAACTTGTCATAATTATTGCATAAGAGCTCCGTCTTGGACCATCTTCATATGAATTTTGATCTTCTCTAAAAGGGTCATCCAATGGTGATTTACAATCATAATTTTGACTTCATCTTGATATAACTTCAAGCTACTCTTTATGACCGTGCCACTTTTGAGCGTCAACAGGCATATGGTACAAAATGCATGGAAACATCAACAACACACTCTCAAATCAAGGATGCAATATGACAATATGGAGCTACACACAATTCTAAGCAAGTTTCATATAGGTCATAATCAAAACGGAGCAACGGTTCAACAACTACAAGCAACACAAGCTATAACAACAATCTGTCCAAAACAGCAACATAGCACTTTGCAAGCATCAAAACAGCAAGCTACAGTAACATGATGGCCATCCTCATGATATGCACTTGAAATATACATGATACTCCAATTTATCTTAAAGGTTCAGGTTCATAGGCATCAAGGTTAATTCAATATGATCCATGCAAAATGCAAAGTTCTGCTAAACAGGGCATATTTATGAGCAGAGTTAATAGGATGGCAACTTGAGAGCAAGAAAGAGACATGCTACAGGAACTTTACATGGCAACCAAAGGCATGGCATTAAAGAAGACATTACATAGACCAAATCGCATGAAGGAAACATATGCATAT
Source organism: Elymus sibiricus (assembly GCA_039707655.1). Lineage (NCBI taxonomy): Eukaryota > Viridiplantae > Streptophyta > Magnoliopsida > Poales > Poaceae > Elymus > Elymus sibiricus. The sequence goes on from CM077670.1 coordinate 137,157,067, forward strand.
GAGTTATAGATTAGTGGCAGCCATCAAGCAAAGTTGGCAAGTTTTATCACAGACAGCTTTTACTCAGAACAGTAACATTAACTAGGCATGTTTACAAGCTCATGGCACTCACATCAGGGCATATCATGGCATGAAATAAGTACTACCAGAAAGAACACATGAAAATGCTCCAAAGTCATGTTGACAAGTTGCTCATATTGTGCATGCATTAAATCACACAAAAATGACAAAGTGACACATATTAACAGTTTTCAGCAGTTAACAGCACATAGCACTCTTGCAGCAGAGATTATGACATGAAGATGAACTCTAACATGAATGCAATTACTACCATCATGTAGAGCACAGAGAGTAGAGCAAATTACATATATAAATCATCATCATAGGACAAACATGCACAAAGTTACAAGCCCCCAAACATGCATACATGCTGATAAAATCTAAGGACTAACAGAAAGACCGAGTGAGCGCAGGATAGCAATATGACGCTCAGGCGTAGGATAGCGGCTGATGCTCACCTTGGGTCCGTGGGCCGCCCGGACGGGGAAAGCGGGACGAAGCGGTTCAGGGGGCGGCGGCGCGCTGGATCTGGCCATCCGGGAACGAGGCCATCCCGGCGGAGAGGAGAGGCCGTCCGACGGCGAGCGACGGCGCGGCGGCGAGCAGGGAGGCTGGGGAGGCAGAGCAAGGCGGATCCGGCCATCTGCTGCCCGGATCCGGCCAAAGATGGGGCCGGCGACGGCGAGGACAGGCGATGGCGCGGCGAGGGCAGGGCGGCGACGCGCGCTGCGAGGCGGCAGGGTCCGGCGCAGGCGCGGGGAGGCGGCGAGCTGCGGCGGCGAGGTGGTGGCGAAGGAGGCCGAGGCGCGGGGCGGCGAGCTGCCTAGCGGCGGCGCGGTTGCGGCGAGGTCCGGCGAGGCCGGGGTCGGGCGGCGGCCGTGGCAGGGCGGAGGCGCGCTGGATCAGGAGGAGGCGCGGAGGCGGCGACGCGCTCGGACCCAGATGGGCTCGGGCGGGCCTTGGTTGGGCTCGCAGGGCCGCGCGGCTGGAGGTGAGAGAAGGTGGCGGCTGGGGACTGGACAGACTGGCGGTGGCGCGGATTTTGAGGGGGAGCTAGGTTTTCCAAAACTGGCAGGGTAGGGCTGTCTATTTATAGACAGGGGCTAGGGATTAGGGGATTTAGTCCGTTTTCGGACCGTTTGATCTCGATCGGACGGTTCAAAACGGAGGGGGTAGCTAGATGGGTTGGATGGGCTGTGTAGAGGGGGTTGGGCTAAGAAGAGAGGGAAGTGGTGCAGCACGGCAGGGTTTTCGGAACACCGAAAACGTCCGACGTTTTGACCGGCTATAGTGCCGCTATAGGTTATCCATTAGGGCATCAAACGACCTCCGAATGGGACGAAATTTGGCAGGCGGTCTACCTACAATAAAACAAGACCGCACGCCAACTTCCAACCCATTACGAGAACATTTTTATCCCACTTATAAAATAATATTTCGGAGGTGCCGCGGGCGCGTGCGAGTGTGTCGGGACTCGAAACGGACAACGGAAGGAACGGGGAGAACGCCAACTACGAACGTATGCGAGATTTTGAAAAACATGCGGATGAAATACACATGATGACATGGCCAAGTGCAACACGCAAGCGAATGACATGGCAACGATGACGAATAAAAGGAAGACATCTGGAGCATCGGTCTCGGGGCGTCACAACTCTCCTCCACTAACAGAAGATCTCGACCCGAGATCTTTGGAAGGAAACGGAAGGGGAAGAGGAAGAGGTAAAAGAAAGTTGCTTCTTGGACAAACAAGTGAAACCAACAAACCTCGAACGTTGCATTGAGTTGAAGAATGGCTTGAGGAACAAGCAAGAATTTGAAACCACTCTGGTTGAAACGAGATAGATTAGGAATGAGAACAAAAAGAATTTGGGCAACACTCCGGTAGAAAAGAGAAGGAAAACTTGATAAGATGAAAAGAACTTGAAAAGAGAACATAACACTCTGGTAAAATGGATAAGCAAGGAAAGAACATGATCTTGGCAAAACGAGATAATGGGTCGAAGAGAGAAACACCACAATACCTCCGGAACGAAAGAATAGAAGCTAGATCGTTGGAAAGAAAAGAACGGAGAAAAAAATGACAACTTCTCCCACAAATGAATTTGAAAAGCATCCTCGCAAAGAAGGATTGAACGGAGTTGTTGGAAAATCAACAACAAAAAGAATAATCTTGTCGTGGGCTTATGGAAAACATCTCAAAACTTGAGGTGAAATTCTGCCACTACGGAAAGAATTGATTGCTTGAGATCTCGAAGAGATGAAAACCTCTTTCATCGAGAAGAGAAGGAGAAACTTGGATCATTGATAAGCACCACAATAGCAACAATCCATCGGAAAGGCTTTAGGTGAAATCTATACCAAGATAGCTACGAGAAAGAAATGATGGTTTTAAATATATCATTCTTGACAATTTCTCTTCGAGACTCCTCATGAATCAAGAATGGTATAACACCATCACCAAAGATAAGGGAGAATGACTTGCACTTCAGAATGCAAGAAGGAGAATACTTGAGCTCCAACAAGAATCTTGAAGAACACTTCGAGAATGAATTAAATACTTAACGAGCCACGAAGAAGAAACTCTCGAACAACTCCGGATAGAAAGGATGCTAGAAAAGAAGTGAAGGCTGAAGAACATGATGAAGCCTTGCAATGATTTTAGATGGAACTTCATGACGAGATAATGAGAAAAACTTTGAACTCCGGAAAAGAAAGACGAGCAACTTTGAATCGAGAATTCATCCATCACGAGCAAACTCCGAAAGAAGGAATTAAATCACCTCCATGAGACAAGAATAAGAATTATGATATGTCTATCCTTCATCAAAATAAATTGATGAAAAGCAATGGATTTGCATACTACTTATTCTTCTTGAAAAGATTAAGAGAGATATAGCGCCAACTTGACGAAGTCTTCGAGGAAACACCGGTAGGATTTGGAAAGAATGAATGAATTGATACGATAACAACGGAAGAGGAATGTTGAACGAACCACCATAAGAATTAAAAATGAACGAAGAAAAGAGAACGAACCACCGGGAAGAATTAGAAACGAACGAAAATAGTTGAGTGAATTTATATACTAGAGAACGAAGAGATCACGAGCTAGAATACTTGAACGATGCACCGGAAGAATTTGAGAACGAGAGATGAACGTTGAGAATGAAGAATTCTTCTGAAATGATGGCCTCCGGAGAATCGAAAATAAAAAGAACTTATGAAATGCTCTGGATGGGTATGAAAAGAATTTCTCACCATCGAAAACAATTGTGAGGATGGCATGAAGCTAGAACCACGAATCTTCAAGAGAACAGATGAGAGAAATTCTTCTTCGGTCTTCCAATGCTGAGAATGACGACGAGAACCACCAAGAAGAATTTATGGGATACTCCGGAATAATGACGAATAGAAAGGTTGAGCCAAATTTGAAAAGAATTAGGAAGCAATCTTGGAGACGACATTTGACCAATGAGAATTCATTCTTACATCAGACTTTGAAAGAATTTGAGAATAACTCCGGAAAATTAGAAGAGTCAGGTAAGATCCTGGGAAAAGACATGTGGGTTATGGGCCCACTCAAAAGAAACACCGTTGGAACAACTGCTTGAAATAGAGATTGCACCGATTGAATTAAATGGCTTGAGAGAAATAACAACCTTGAGATATGTCAAACGGATCTTGAATGGAAAGATGAATCTTCTGAGATAATTTCTTCGCACCGGAAAAGGATAGAAAGAGGTGAATGAACAAGATATGCTTAGGTAAGAATTTCCAACATGGGAAAAATATGTGAACAAAATAAAAGGATATGAACAACGCCGAAAACTTGAATTAAATCCATCGGAGAAGAAACGAGAATGAAGAATGATGAACTTGCAGCTCCTGAGCATCTTCATGAGAATCACCGGTTAAGAACATTGAAGGAAAAGAATGTAGAGACTTCCCATGAATACAATGGATAATTGATTTGAGAATTTTGACTCCGTAAAGAAAAAGGGTGGGAGGGTGGGGAAAAAATAAAGACAACTTCGGATGGATGAAACGAACACCGTTGAGAAAACAGAGAATTGATCGTGCAAACGTTGAAATGATCGGATCAACTTGAAGAGAAGCACGTCGGATGGAGAAGAATTAACATGACAATCTCGATGATCCCATAGAAATATGAGAACACCGCTTAGGAAAGGTATGGAATCAACACTTGACTTTGAAGCAACTCAAATACCACAACAAAAAACAACACAAGGATTTGGCTTGTAGAATAAGCTGGAACAAACATATGATAGACCCCATATCGTATCATGTGTCTGTTGGAAAAGATATTCTAGGTAATGCTTGAATTACCACCTAAGAACTCCCGAACTTCTTGGTTATAAGATCAGGTTGCGGATATGGGAACCAACTCAGCACACAACAACAATAATATCCTAATCAGCTGCAACCAATCCGCAACCTTCACACACGACCAAGAAACTTCGCAAATCCGTCTACCTCAGACCTTCGAAAGCACAGCGATACTAGTCATAGTGGATCATCCGAGCTATCTCCTCCAGTACTGGGGAAAAGTCATGGCACTATTTGCCACCACAAAAAGTATAGAAGCGTTTCGATGTCGGCGTCCTCTGGTATTTAGGAACTGAAATGATAGCGAATGTGACAAGAACCCCTTGGAGCTCAACTCCCCGGGTACAATCCATACGGTCAGGAGGCACCAAGACAGAATTCCCGTCACAACGATATCGCAACCATTCCAACAATACCCGCGTGATCCTAAAAAAAATTGAGTGAGAAGAGACAGTAGAATCAAAACATCTACGTCACAATTCCTCACCAGAGCGAGGAAGGGGATAAGGAGTAAAAAGAATTCCTACCCTCCGATATATAGCTAGACTCAAAATAGTTTTTCTTCTATACTCGCCAACGGTTCGATCAATCAACGGGGCTCCTATGGTCGGTCGAGGCTCTGATACCAACTTGTCACACCCAATATGTGATCCTATTCTCGAGGAACTCGGAGGCCCCACCAAGAGTAGAAACCGCATATTGGAGACGCTTGCAAGGTGGATATCATTACATCATACCACATACATAATAGATGGGGATACAGACAAATACATACAATCATCACATAAATACATCAATACATAACAAACATCATACAGAAGGGCAGCATCCGACTACGGATGAAATCAAACGAAAAGAAGAATGACAACCACCCTGCTAGCCCAGGCTGCCGACCAGGAACCTATCCCCAGATCGACGAAGAAGAAGAAGCAAAAGAAGAACTCCAAAGCAAACAAGCATCGCTCTCACGTCAAGACATCGCATTACCTGTACCTGCAACTGTTGTTGTAGTAATCTGTGAGCCACGAGGACTCAGCAATCCCATAACCATGGGTAGCAAGACTATCAAAGCTTAAATGGGTATGGAAGGGTAAGGTGGTGAGGTTGCAGCAAGCACTAAGCATTATATGGTGGCTAACTTACGAGTACAAGAATAAGAAGAGCATCTATGCAAAACGGTCGCAAACTACAAATGATCACTAAGTGATCCTGAACACCTACTTACGAGTCAAACATAACCTCACCATGTTCTCTTCTAGAACTACCTCGAAAAGAGACGGTCACGGTTATGCACACGGTTGGTGTATTTTAATTAGGATTTAGTGTCAAGTTCTCTACAACCGGAGGTTATAAATATCCAAGCGCCACATAACCGCGGGCACGGCTTTGCGTAAGATTTAACCCTGCAGGGGTGTTCCAACCTAGCCCATCATAAGCCTACACAAGCTGCGGTGGAGATACCTCAACCTCGAGATAGCCCGAAGTATCCTCGGAATCCCGGTGCACAAGACATTTCGACAATGGTAACACATTTCCAGCAAGACCTCCCGGCGTGCCGACACCCTGATAGTAGCCGCGCGTATCTCGTCTCAGGCCACGACCGGATGAACACTACGTACGGTTACCAAAGACCCAGTTGCCTAGGGAGGTACCGCAAGTGGCTCTGTTTTGGACCAGCACCATCAGCACTGGCCCACCTATATTATGTTGAATTAAGAATCCTCGGGTTCATGACGCCCTATGCCAATTAATTATTTAGTTCAGTATTATTATGTTGGCAAATGGTAAAACCAATGTTGGGTCTTGCTGGAAGCGGTTATTCAAAGCGAACTGTCAAGAGGGTCCCATTCCCCTGAGCATGTTAGGAACGCTAAACATGGATCATAACACCAGCATTACGGAAACTAGGGCGGCTTGAGTGGAACAAAACACTAGGCAAAAGGCCGAGCCTTCCACCCAATACCAAGTATATAGATGCATTAATTAAATAAGAGATATTGTGATATCCCAACATGTCCATGTCCCAACATGGAACAACTTGCAAGAGCACCTGCAACTTGCAACGCTATAAGAAAGGGCTGAGCAAAGCGGTAACATAGCCAAACAACGGTTTGCTGGGTAAGGGTGGTTAGAGGTTGTATCATGGCATATGGGAGGCTGACATATATGTGGTAGGAAGCGCGACATAGCAATAGCAACGAGACAACTAGCAAGCAAAGATAGTAAAGATATCCAAGGTCATGATCATCTTGCCTGAAATCCCGCTCGGAAGAAGATCGAGTTCATGAAGAAGACGAACCAATCATAGTCGAACGAATCCTCACAATCGCATCGAAAGCAGAACTATCGAGAAGAAGCACAACCAGAAAGAAGCAAACAACATGGTAAACACACAAACATAATCATGGCATAATGCGCAACCAAGTATGATGCATGACAAGATTAAATGTTGTTAAACATTGCAAGAGATGAAGCATAAGCAATCCATACAACTAGGCAAGTTTAAATGAGGCCGGAATCACAAATAACAATTCCGGAAAATCCCCATATGCAAATTTCGAAATTGGTACTGATCTGAATTAAACACAATGTTAAAGTGGTTAAACAACAAGTTTACATGCATCATGATGATCTACGCATTTTTCTAGTCAAGTTACATATGTAAATCATTTAATTCGGAGCTACGGTCTAGAAGATATGAGCTAAATAAGTTTAACATGGCATATGGTACAAAATGCATGGAAACATAAACAACACACTCTCAAATCAAGGATGCAATATGACAATATGGAGCTACACACAATTCTAAGCAAGTTTCATATAGGTCATGATCAAAACGGAGCAACGGTTCAACAACTACAAGCAACACAAGTTATAACAACAATCTGTCCAAAACAGCAACATAGCACTTTGCAAGCATCAAAACAGCAAGCTACAGTAACATGATGGCCATCCTCATGATATGCACTTGAAATATACATGATATACTCCAATTTATCGTAAAGGTTCAGGTTCATAGGCATCAAGGTTAATTCAATATGATCCATGCAAAATGCAAAGTTCTGCTAAACAGGGCATATTCATGAGTAGAGTTAATAGGATGGCAAGTTGAGAGCAAGAAAGAGACATGCTACAGGAACTTTACATGGCAACCAAAGGCATGGCATCAAAGTAGACATTACATGTACCAAATCTCATGAAGGAAACATATGCATATGAGCTATAGATTAGTGGCAACCTTCAAGCAAACTTGGCAAGTTTTATCACAGACAGCTTTTACTCAGAACAGTAACATTAACTAGGCATGTTTACAAGCTCATGGCACTCACATCAGGGCATATCATGGCATGAAATAAATACTACCAGAAAGAACACATGAAAATGCTCCAAAGTCATGTTGACAAGTTGCTCATATGGTGCATGCATTAAATCACACAAAAATGACAAAGTGACACATATTAACAGTTTTCAGCAGTTAACAGCACATAGCACTCTTGCAGCAGAGATTATGACATGAAGATGAACTCTAACATGAATGCAATTACTACCATCATGTAGAGCACAAAGAGTAGAGCAAATTACATATATAAATCATCATCATAGGACAAACATGCATAAAGTTACAAGCCCCCAAACATGCATACATGCTGATAAAATCTGAGGACTAACAGAAAAACCGAGTGAGCGCAGGATAGCAATATGACGCTCACCTTGGGCCCGTGGGCCGCCTGGACGGGGAAAGTAGGACGGAGCGGTTCAGGGGGCGGCGGCGCGCTGGATCTGGCCGTCCAGGGACGAGGCCATCCCGGCGGAGAGGAGAGGCCGTCCGACGGCGAGCGACGGCGCGGCGGCGAGCAGGCAGGCTGGGGAGGCGGAGCGAGGCGGATCCGGCCGTCTGCTGCCCGGATCCGGCCGAAGATGGGGCCGGCGACAGCAAGGACAGGCGACGGCGTGGCGAGGGCAGGGCGGCGACGCGCGCTACGAGGCGGCGGGGTCCGGCGCGGGCGCGGGGAGGCCGCGAGCTGCGGCGGCGAGGCGGCACGGAGGAGGCCGAGGCGCGGGGCGGTGAGCTGCCTGGCGGCGACGTGGTTGCGGCAAGGTCCGGTGAGGCCGGGGTCGGGCGGCGGCCGTGGCAGGGCGGAGGCGCGCTGGATCGGGAGGAGGCGCGGAGGCGGTGACGCGCTCGGGCCCAGATGGGCTCGGGCGGGCCTTGGATGGGCTCGCCGGGCCGCGCGGCTGGAGGTGAGAGAAGGTGGCGGCTGGGGACTGGAGAGACTGGCGGTGGCGCGGATTTCGAGGGGGAGCTAGGTTTTCCAAAACTGGCAGGGTAGGGCTGTCTATTTATAGACAGGGGCTAGGGATTACGGGATTTAGTCCATTTTCGGACCGTTTGATCTTGATCGGACGGTCCGAAACGGAGGGGGGTTGCTAGATGGGTTGGATGGGCTGTGTAGAGGGGTTGGGCTAAGAAGAGAGGGAAGTGGTGCAGCCCGGCAGGGTTTTCGGAACACCGAAAACGTCCGACATTTGGACCGGTGATAGTGCCGCTATAGGTTATCCATTGGGGCATCAAACGACCTCCGAATGGGACGAAATTTGGCAGGCGGTCTACCTACAATAAAACAAGACCGCACGCCAACTTCCAACCCATTCCGAGAACAATTTTTATCCCACTTATAAAATAATATTTCAGAGGTGCCGCGGGCGCGTGCGAGTGTGTCGGGACTCGAAACGGACAACGGAAGGAACGGGGAGAACGCCAACTACGAACGGATGCGAGTTTTTGAAAAACATGCGGATGAAATGCACATGATGACATGGCCAAGTGCAACACGCAAGCGAATGACATGGCAACGACGACGAATAAAAGGAAGACATCTGGAGCATCGGTCTCGGGGCGTCACACATAGGCTTCGGGTTGGGCGGCTCATTGCGCACGCTGGCTTCAGAATAGCCAGCTTGATACTTGATGAGGTATATTTCTTCCGTCATTGCCGTGGCAGCAACCCGGGTTTCTTTCACACACCACAGAAAATCCTTCTTGGTGAATGGCTGGTCATCAGTGTTGAATTCAGGATACTCCTCCACCAGTTGAGCCGGATCCAATTCTGGTGCATACGCCTTGGCACGTGCAAGGGCTGTTAGAGCTCTGTGACGACAAGCCGCCTTTTTTCCATTCCTGGATCCATTAGGGTACCACTGATAACTCTTTTAGCATGTCCAGGATGTGTTGAGGTGGTGCCTTTGTGTTCTTCACGGCCATAATACAGTGTGAGCCGCCTACATACAGCTGCTCCAGAAAAGTATAAATGGCTTTCAACTTCACTAGAGGAAGTTCCACAAGGTTATGATTCCTTCTGCCTGCACGCACAAATCAGTACGTATTAGAAACCCGACTCAACATTTTAAGCCAGCATATTTGGAGACTTGCAAAATTTCCTGCTTACCAAAGATGGCGTTGCACATGGTGGTGATATGGCCTTTTAAGGTGGCCAATTCTTGAGTAACAGGCTCAAGCTTCGCTTCGGCCTCTTAAGCATGTTTGGTCAAGCTGGCCTTCTCCTCTTCAAATGCCGCCTCGGTTTTCTTTAGAGTCTCTGTCACAGTAAGCAAGGACTTGTGAAAATCAGAGGATAAGCGTTCAGCTTTTTCCCGAAGTTTCTTCTCTTTTTTCAATTCCCTTTGGAAGCCGGCCGCATGTGACTCGGCCTGATTCAACATGTCCTGCATGATAGTTTTACAAAGTTACAGGATATACATAATAGTCCTGGGCCGCCATGGAGGTCGACCCAGCACTTGGGGTCTACATCCATCAAGCTCTCTTCTAAACATAACAAGTCCCATGAAGATGCAGGCATTCAACATGGCACTTGGGGTCTACTGCGTAGTCATTTCATCAGTACATGCAGAGACCCAACCCATCATATGATGTTGAGCCGGCTCTTGGGGGCTACCAATTGTTCAACTACATGAATATAAATTTACAGAAGTTCCCGGTCATCATTTCATAATGACCCGGCCCTTGGGGGTTGCATGTGTGTATATATATATATAAAGACAGGTGGCAGGAATTACCTCATACTTCCGCTTAAGAGAAGTAACCATGGCAATTTCAGTATCATGGCTCTCAGACAGCTGGGTCAAAAAAGTTTGGTGCAGAGAGTTGACGTCTTGGTCTTCAAATGAGTAAAAATGAAGAGCCGCCTTCCCTTTATCTTTAATTGGCGACTCGGCCTTGGCGGGGATTTTTGCCAAGGCGGTGGAAGTTTCTGGTAGAGGGTTCTGGTTTTCACCAGTCACCACCACCTCGTCCTGAGCCTTCTCAGTGGTTTGTTCTTCTGTCACATCCTCCTTTTCTTGCTCAACAAGGGGAGGAGAGGAAGTGTGAGCAGGGCTCACTGCTGTGTCTTGATATGGTGGTTATTCATGGATGGCAGGCTCATCTGGAATCTTTGGGTTGGTTGCTGCTACCTCCTGAGAAGGGCCTTTGTTCCCGACAAGGGGGTTGGAAGACCCGGTAGCAGGTTTCTTCTTGATCGCTTTGGCGCTGCAAAGAGTAAAGAACCATTTAGTCAATGGAGAAAGCAAAGTATAAGCTTGAAAGGCAAGAAGTGAGGTATACCCGCGGTTGATGTTAAAAGTCGGCGCCTGAGTAGCACTGGACTCGTCAGATGAAGGGGAAGTTAGATAAGCCGAGTCATCACGTGGAAGGGGCGCTTTGAAAAGACCGGCTTAAGGAAGAGAAGCAGTAGGGCTGTGTGGTACTTCAGTACGTGCCCTTCGGGCAGGCGGCTCATTTGGTAACCCGCCGCTTAGTTCGCCCTCGCTGCTCCGAGTCTTCCATTTTGAAGTGCTAGCATGCTGAGTATTTTTCAAAAGAAAGTATGGGTCTAAGTGAGCGTCTGGATGTGAGAACGGGACTTTGCGGATTGCAACCCGGAACTTCTTTGGGACAGGAATTGTTGAATCTGAGTCTGAGGAAATCAGGGTTACCTCGACCTCGCCGGCTTGACTGGTTTCAGCTTGTTCCTGAGGAGAGTCGGCATCAGTAAGTTGGTTAAAAAGACGACCAAGGGAGTCAAGTTCTACCTCATGCTCTTCTTCATCTACTGGTTCGTCTCCATTATCTTCTTGGGGAGGAGTAGGAACTCGGGGTTCAGTTTTCCACCATTCAGTGTTTTCCCGGATAAAAAAGACAAGGCCAGTATTTTAGAAGGAAAATAAACAAGGTGGTTTGATGAAAAGTGAAGGGCGGCTTACTGCGGGTGCTGGGTTGCCAATAAAAAAGGGAGCTAGCCCCACGAGCTCAATGGCATCCTTGGTCTCGCCGAGAAGCTTCTTAGTGAACTTAATAAGCTCTTTGGCAGAAAGATTAGCCCGGCTGAATCGTAAAGCGTCTTCCGGCTTGCCTGTATACGTGTGCATGAGCCTGGCCCTCAGACCCAGAGGTTGAATGTGCCAGTTTACCCACGTCCGGGTCAAATCGACTCCAGTTAAGCCATGAGCGATCAAGGCATTGATCTTAGGATATAAAGGCCGCAATCTCTCTCTTTCTTCTTGGGAGGCAAAGCCGGGGAAGATTGTTGAGGCATCAAGCCAGTCCAAATGATAACCCGGCAATCGATGTTGCTAAGCCGGGGAAGTATCTTGGCAATAGAACCAATATTTAACCCATCCTTTAGGATGACTCGCCAGCTTGACTTCCGGAAATGCAGAGTTTTTTCTCCTTTGAATAGTTACACCGCCAAGTTCAAGGCTTGGTCCTCCTTTGTGCTCTGTTTGGTGATTGAGGTAGAAAAACTCTTGGAAGAGGTTGACAGAAGGCTCAATTTGAAGATACACTTCACAAAAAACTTGGAACTGGCATAGATTCAGAACAGAGTTCGGTCCAAGATCTTAGGGCCTGATGTTGAAATAATGAAGGACATCTCAAAAGAATTTAGAGCCGGGAGGGCGGAAACCTCTCTCCAGGTGATCACCAAATATAATGACTTCGTTCTGAGCCGGCTGTGGATGGATTTCCTCCTCGGGTGCTCGCCAATGTATCTCCTCCTTGGCTGGAAGCAACCCGGAATCTACTAAGCTTTGCAGTCTTAACTCGGACATGTTGGACTTTATCCAGTTGACTGCTTTGTTGTTTGGAGCCATTATGACAGAAAAAGCGAGACTGTAAAATGTGAAAAGGTACGATTAAGCTGGGAATGCCGTAGCATTATTACAGAGTTATGCAGGCCAAGCCAGTAATAGGTCAATCCGGTAACAGGTCAAGCCGGCATTGATGAATGGAGGCGATTGAAATTTTAAGCAAGTCATATGGGAGGCATGTTGAGTCAGGTGGAGTCACAAACAGCTACTGTTCAGATTATGAAGTGACTATGGATCTGAAAAATGCTTGAAAAAGAAAATAAAAAAGACCTAGCCATGACAGTGTGGGTGAAGGTCTCATTGAATGGGATCTATTTCAACTATAAAGAGGATCTAAAAGGTATTAAATATATCGTGGAAGCAACATCACATCTACGGACGGCAGTTTACGAGAAAATTAGATCTACAGTGGCATTTTTGTAAAGAACGCCGAAGAACTCGCGAAGAACAGCGGTAGCAAAGATTACAAATATGAAATGTGCTACTTATAGATCTACGGGAAGAGGTTTGAAGGCTTCAAACTTCACTAGTATGGCCGCGGCATGCTCGACGGGCTCCGATGGTGGTTGGGGTCGCTGTTGCGGCTGACCTCGAGGTCGTCGAGCTCGAAGGGCGCGGCGGCGTCAGGAGCGAGAGGAGGAAGAAGATGAGAAAGAGGCAGGAGTAGTAAAAAGTGTGCCTTGAGGGGCGTCGGCCCATTTATAGGCGAGGTGGAACCCCAAGCGGCAGGCGCGGAACCCAAGGGAATGCAGTAAATTTTTGCTAAAAGAGCTCCTTGATTTTCGTGCCTGATGAGACAACACAATCCATTCAAAGATGCGCTATGATGTCACGCCCGGATTTTGCGGGAGTGGATATGATGTCATATAGAGAAGCGGTGCGAAAGTGCTAAGTCTGAGGAAAGCAAATGACCCGGCAAAAATGATTGACCCGGGAAATATATTTGAAGACAAGGGATGGAAATTGGAAGGGTGCAGAAAATGTCGACTCAGGAGATAGACTTGGACATCAAGGCTCTTCACAATTATTACTTTACTTTTGTTTTTCAGGATGGAGTTTAACATGGATAAATCCAAGTCAAACTGGGGGCTAATGTTGGGGATATTTCCCAGTGCGGAGACCTGCCAGGAAGATGACCCGGCCATAGAGCCATGAGGCTCAGTGGGTTATTTCACTGACGGGCCTTGAGTATCAATAATGGGCTGGCTGAGGGGCTAGACCCGGCGCGGTGGCCGGCTCGTCCTATGGACTGGCCCGTAAAGGAAGGATCATCCAGGAGATGGTTTGCCTTGGAGAATAAGATGAGTAAAGTTAGAATAAGATACGGGTTAGCAATACGACACGGACTCTGATGTAAACCTAGGGGCTCAAACTTTTATATAAAGGGGAGCACCTAGGGCCAAAAGACTAAGTTGCAATCTCTCGAGAGCTAGGTTAGTGAATCCGCATCCTTGTAATCGAGATCCAAAGCAATAACAATCAAGCAGGACGTAGGCTTTTACCTCCATCGGAGGGGGCGAACCTGGGTAATCTCGTGTCTCTCGCTTCCCGATCAACCCCGTTAAGCTTCCACCTTCGTGCGATGGCCTCATCACTAAGTCCTTTCACAAGGGCACTGCCATGACAAAACCACGACAATCTCCATGGAGTTCTATCCGATGTAATCTTATTTTGTGGTGTGTTTGTTGGGATCCGATCAATTGTGGGTTTATGATCAGATTATTCATTGAAAGTAATTGAGTCTTTGTTGTACTTTATTATGCATGATTGTTATATGATACGTCTCCAACATATCTAGAATTTATGAAGTATTCATGCCATGTTTACAACAGTTTTATATGGTTTTGGTGCACTTTTATATGATTTGAATGGAACTAAACTGGACTGATGTTGTTTTCAGCAGAACTACCATGGTGTTGTTTTTTGTGCGGAAATAAAAGTTCTCGGATTGGGCTAAAAATTTACGGTGTTTTTTTATGGACCAAAAGAGAGCCACGAAGTGCCGGAGGTGGACCAGAGGGTCGCCAGGGGAGCCACAAGCCTGGGGGGCGCCCCCCTGAGCTTGTCGATCCCTCATGGGCCCCCCTGACGTGAAACCAACGCAAAAAATTCCAATAAATACAGAAACCCCCAGAAAGAAACCTAGAACTCCCATGCCGCCGCAAGCCTCTGTTCCGAAGCGATCTCATCTGGAAGCCTTTTCTGGCACCCTACCGGAGGGCGAAACCATCACCGGAGGCCATCTTCAACATCCCGGCGGTCTCCATGACGAGGAGGGAGTAGTTCATCCTCGGGGCTGAGGGTATGTACCAGTAGCTATGAGTTTGATCTCTCTCTCTCTCTCTCTCTCTCTCTCTCTCTCGTGTTCTTGATTTTGCACGATCTTGATGTGTTGCGAGCTTGTTAATATAGTTGGATTATATGGAGTTCTTCCCTCTCTATCTTATTATGATGAATTGAGTCTTTCCTTTTGAGGTTTCATTGTTATCATGTTAAATATTTTGGATTTGAGAACACGTGATGTATGTCTTGCATGTGGATACCCGCGGTGAAAATGGGGTATTCTATTGAGTCACTTGATGTATGTTTTGGTAATCAACTTGCGGATTCCCGAGGTGACATTTGGGTAATGTAGGCATAGGGGTTGATGCACATTTTCATCCTACTTTCTCCTATAGAAACTTTGGGGTACTCTTTGAAGTTCTTTGTGTTGGATTGAATATTATGAATCTGAAATTGTTTGATGCATATCGAATAATTGACTCACGGATACTTGTGGTGACATTGGAGTATCTAGGTGACATTAGAGTTGATTGATGTGTATCATATGGTGTTATTTTAGTACGAACTCTAGGGTTGTTTGTAACACTTATAGGGATGGCTCAATAGATTGATCGGAAAGGATAACTTTGAGGTGGTTTTGCTACCTACAACAATTTCTTCTTATGTTCTCCGTTTGCTAGGAACTTTGGAGTGATTCTTTGTCACACGTTGAGGGATTGTTATATGATTCAATTATGTTAGCACTGTTGAGAGATTGCACTAGTGAAAGTATGAACCCTAGGCCTTATTTCCAAGCATTGCAATACCGTTTGTGCTCACTTTTATCAATTGCTAACTTGCTATTTTTAATTATTCAGATTACAAAAACATATATCTACTATCCATACTACACTTGTATCACCATCTCTTCGCCGAACTAGTGCACCTATATAATTTACCATTATATTGGTGTTGGGGACACAAGAGATTGCTTGTATTTGATTGCAGGGTTGTTTGAGAGAGACCATCTTCATCCTACACCTCCCACAGATTGATAAACCTTAGGTCATCCACTTGAGGGAAATTTGTTGTTGTCCTACAAAACTCTGCGCTTGGAGGCGCAACAGAGTCTACAAGAATAAAGTTGTGTAGTAGACATCATTATAGCTTTGTATTTCTCTCCAATCTATCCGTTTGGTTTGGCTAACTAGATTGATTTATCTTCAGTGGGAGAGGTGCTTTGTGTTGGGTTCAATCTTTGAGTGTCCTCACCCAGTGACAGAAAGGGTAGCGAGGCATGTATTTGTATTGTTGCCAATAAGGATAAAACGATGTGGTTTATTCATATTGCTTGAGTTTATTTTGTCTACATCATGTCATCTTGCTTAAAGCGTTACTCTATTTGATATGAACTTAATACCATAGATGCATGCTGGATAGCGGTCGATTAGTGGAGTAATAGTAGTAGATGCAGGCAGGAGTCGGTCTACTTGTCACGGACGTGATGCCTATATACATGATCATTGCCATGAATAACATCATAACTATGCGCTTTTCTATCAATTGCCTAACAGTAATTCGTTTACCCACCGTATGCTATTTTCCGAGAGAGAAGCCTCTAGCAAAAACTATGGCCCCCGGGTCTACCTTTTATTATATTAGAAAACCCTAATTGCCTTTCTACAATTTATTTACTTTTTATTTACTTTGCAATTTATACTTCTACTACTACCAGTTTTGATCCTTGCAAATAACGAGTACAAGGGGATTGACAACCCTCTTGGCCGCGTTGGGTGCAAATATTTGTCTGTTTGTGTGCAGGTGCTGTTTGACTAGGATTTGCTTGGTTTGATAACCTTGGTTCTCAAACTCTGTATTTAACGTGCTACAGTGAACAAAACTGCACGACGTCCAGGAGTACTAGTAGTATTGTTCACTTGTGGACCCCGGCCCTCCATTCATTGAACAACCACACGGGTGAATATATATATAGAGAGAGAACAAACATGCTGGAACTCTTTTGGCTTTGAGATATCGATGGTACCGTTTGACCACACTGCATCAATGGACTCGGTACTTTGAAGTTGTCGTAATGCGTGGCTTTTGCAGTTCCCATCTAAATGGGGGAATACCATACATTTTGTTTGATATATGTATAAACACATGCACGGTTTACATTCCGAATCGCTAGCTAGAACTTGAATTGTATTTGTTTTCAACATAAAGTGGAATCAAATGTTAGAACTCATGATCTTAGCGTTTGCAGAGAAAATGTAAAGGGCCATCGATCTTTGTTCTGCTTTTGAACATACTACAACATATGCAACCCTTTTGTGCAAATGACCAGATCTATTATAAAAAGTTCACCATGAGTACTACAAAGCATCTCAAACATAATAAAAATTACATCGAGATTCCGAGACCACCGAACGACCTACTACCGTCACAACAAGCCGCCGACACACCGTTGTTGCCGCCATCCTACCTAAGCCGGCTTGACCTTGTCGATGACAGCCGGGAAGTGTTTGTGCACTTTCCCCTAAGGAGCAACGACCAGAAGCCATGGTAGTCGCAATTAATGTGAAGCACCTAATTCATAAAACACAAAATTTCGCCACACAACAAGAAACCCTAGCCTTACCGCCCCAAGGAGACGACATGAATCTACGTTGGAGCTCCATTGACTATGCCCCGACGAGGATCAGAGCTCGAAAGACAAACTCATAAAAGATGTGTCGATCGATATCGCCGCTGTCCAACCGGAGCGGCTTGACCTTTTTGACGATAAACGGGAAGTCTTCGTGCAGATGCCCATAAGGACCAGAGCCGTAGAGCCGTATTGTGTGTTTGGTTGCATTCTCATCTCAGCATAGTTGTTCCCTCTTTGTGCATGCTCATCTCAGCACCCCTCTTCATGCATGCTCCTAGTGTATTTGTGTTAAGCTAGCGTGGACTCATGCACCCTTCATACACTCAAGCAAACACCCAAAAGTGGGTCGAGAAGGGAACTTTTGCTCTCATCCATCCTTCATACACCCTACCAAACACCCAAAAGTAGGTCGAGAACGGAACTTTTGCTCTCATGCACCCTTCATACACCTACCAAACACACCCTTGTCGTCGTTGAACCCTTGTAATTATCCAAAGCACTTGACACCTAATCTCGCCACATGACAATACGCTGATGTTCCATCCACTATGTCTAGATGGAAGAACTCGAGGAGGATCAAAGCCTGAAAGACAAACTCAAAGGAGAAGTGCCAGCATCCGAGTGAGGGCTGCGCGTGCGTGGACTAAAAAACCCTAATGTAAACTACTAACTGGAGCGGAGGCACCGGGATTCCCCTCCCCGCCACCAGTGGCCCGAGCGGCGGGAAGAGGGGAGGGGCGAATCCACGGGATCACCGGTGAAGCGTGGAGCAGGGAGGTTGCCCTAGCTGCCTAGGGTGGGGGGAGTAGATTTGTATTCATACCAAAATAGATTCGAATTTTATTGGTACTGTACAATACTATATAGCTGGTGTCTCGAGTTTTTTTTCGATTTCTCAACATATCTACAGCCCGTATGTTACTATCGCTCGTATCCCTTTTCTACTGTACTGTAATACTTAGTAGTAACTCAGCCTACCTAAAAAAAGTAACTCAGCCGTATGTTACCATCGCTCGTCTCTCTTTTCTAGTACTGTAGTAGTAGTAACGTGACGCGCCTTTCCATTCGCTGAGCGGCGTACCGGACCGACCGTGGGGGTGCGACGCGAATGCGACGGGCGTGCTATATACATGTACCACCTTTTTCTTTTGGTTTTGTTCCATGCCACGATCCATCGATACAAAATTATATTTAAAAGTCGAGGGCGGGGCATTTCCCATGCGGTACGTGCGGCAGTTTCGCCTAGTCGGTTTGGAAGAGAGGCGAGGAGGATGAGGGAGTAGTAGATTCAACTTACTGCTGGAAGAGTGGGACTGTGTGATTTGATGGCTCAATACTGTAGGAAAGGTGGGGCCTTGTGATATGACTGCTCATTTATAGTCATTATTACTGCGGCGCTATGACCGGATGAGGTTCCCCTTCTGTTCCCCACTCTAATATGGTGCATGACACGTCGACCCGGATGCTGGCTGTCCCACATGTCAGCAAAAGGAAGAATAATTGTTGCCGATGACGTAATAAGGAGCAAAGAACCATGCGGTATACTCTAGTTTAGCACTGGAGTACTAGTATACCTCGGAGGAGTGCGAAACACGGCAGCCCAGTGAACCAGTAGGCGATATGGTGATAAAAAACAATGTACTACTGTCCAGCCTTAGCATGTAAAAACACGCCACCGCTTCCTCCTCCCCCACTGGGTTTGTCGCCATCAGCGGAGCAAGAGCGTCGTCGCAGCTTAGCTAGTAGTACTCCTACTCCTCTCCAACCCTTTTTTTACAATTCCTTTGTTTTTCCTGTGGTGTTGAACACTCTTTGCTAATCCTATTGGATTTAGCACTCCAGTCCCATACTTTCCCCATACCTGTATTTTTGGTATCCTGGGAATCAAAGAGGCCCTTAGACTGGTTTAGGTCCGGTCATTTTTTTTCAATGAAATATGTCCAAAATGTAATGAATGTGCTCCGGTTTCTATGAAAATCATCCGGTTTGCATGTAGTAATTCATTTATTTATTCTTTTGCAGGGGGTTTGCATGTAATTCGTCCGATTTGAAATGTACTCGTACGCTGGCATGGTTGGATGGCCCGCTGCCACATTACTGTCCGAGGACTCGTCCCTACCGGTTGGCGCTCAGCGTTGGAGATGCCCTGAGTGCTTGCAGGTGGACCCAGATGCTCTATGTCCCACATGTCGGCTAAAGGAAGCACGTAGAAATATTTCCGACGACCGCGGAGCCAAGCAGTACATCTCAACAAGTAGGAAAAATGTGTGAAAAAATATGTACTATGAAGCATAGCTGCAAAGTGACAACAGGTATAGGTCGCACGCACCCAACGAGTGGTCGTAGTACGTACGAGTACAAACGAGTATGGGGTACTCCTACTCTATCAACACGAGTCCCATCGGACAATGGCGTCCGTGATACAGCAAGCTCTTCTCCCTCCTCGTTTCTCTCTTCTAATTCTAACTCAGCCGACACGCAGCGGGTGGGGTGGGGATTTGCCGATAGTTGGTTTGCTCAACTGCGGTCCCACATGACAGTGAAAATGCTAGACAACATGCATTCCCTAGCTTGAGCGGCGTGCCGGACCTACCCTAGTACTCCCGACTGTGTGGGGGTGCCACGCGACGCGCATGCTTTTCCTTTTGAACTTGTAGAAAATGTAACATTTGGTTCTGCTTCTGCTCCTTGGCACGGTAGACAGATACTAGACACAACGAATAAAATCGCTAGGGTGGGGATTTTCCCGCGCAATAAGCGGAGGAGTTTGCCAGTTTGGCACATCGTCAGTTTTCTCACATTGGGCCCACCTGTCAGTGATAATATGCCAAGCCAATGCGCGCTGAGCGGCGGGCCGGAACGACAGTGTGGGGTGCGACGAACGGGACAGGCGTGCTGTACTTGTTCCACTTTCTCGTTTTGAACTTGTGACGTATAACGCTTAGTTTTGCATTTATAAGTTTGGTTGTCGCGCCCATATATATACTATAGTTTGGTAGGCTGGGTCATGCATCGTACGTAAATTACGAAGTTGATGCAATAGGTAAGTACTACCTCCGTCTTGGTTTGTTGGTCCCCTTTGTGCCAAATTTTGACCATAGAATTAACTAACAAAATATTAATGCATGTCACCAAAAAATATATCGTTGGATTCGTATTTGAACATACTCCCTCCTTTCCGGTTTAGGGTTTCGAGGTACATTAAATCACCCAATGCAAGTATCAAGAGAAAACTCACCAATGCATGTAGAAGTTCATGGACATTTAGTGGTCATGCATGCATGCATTGTAATTAATGCATCGGTAAACATAGCTTTTTGACGAAAATGAGCGTACTAATTAAGTACTTACGCAAACTATGAAATTTATTCCACCACTCACCATCTACCTTGGTTGAAGAGATTTTAAAATTGAGCCCTATAAACCGGAAAGGAGGGAGTTATTTCCAACGATATTGTTTTTTGTGACATGCATTAACTTATTGTTAGTTAAATCTGAAGTCAAAATTTGGCACAAAACACGAAGGTGACCAATAAACCAGAGCGAAGATAGTGATACATATAATTAACGCCAAATGAGAGCAAGGGATCACACATGTCATTTATGACAGGAATGATAATGCGATACAGTACGCGATGCAGTGCTGGTTATAGGAGGCAAGAAGAAAGACGCATCCATCGACAACCTCCTCCTCCTCGACTCAGGGTGCCGGCCCACCGAACGGTGGCTGAGGAGCAACGGCTTTCGTGGCGAGGTCAACGTGCTTCTGAACAATGGCATCCAAGGCTTCCGGCCGGTCGAAGAAGGCCAATTTCTTAGCGTCGTCCCTGGCCCTGTAGTGGCCTATGTAAACGATTTCCTCGTAGACATGGATGTGTAGGTCGACGGTTTCTTACTCGGCGAGGCGCTGCGCGGCGAGCACGCTCGAGGTGGACATTCTTCGTCGTGACATCGGGCAGCTGCAGGGCCACCAGTGCGTGAAAGAGGTTGTCACCATGGAGGCCGATGAGGGTGGCAGGCAACGAGGAGCCTGGGCGCGCGGGCTGGAGAAGTACGGCAAGGTCATCCGCGCGCTTCTTGACGGCGGTGAACTTGCGAATGGAACGGACCATCATCTCGCCCATGTGAGAGGCAAAGCCGTCTTTGCCGAGGGCTATGACGCTGGCAGTCGCCAGCACTGTCTGGAAACGCTGCTCGGTGCCGGGCCGCAGGCCGACGTCGTGGATCATCTGGCACAACCGCCTGCCGCTCGCGTCCATCGCCTCCATGGGTGGTTGTGGCTTCTGGTCACTTGGTCTTGGATTGGAGTGAGCAGTGTTGCGCAGACTAGGTGCGTAGTACTAGTAGGTGCGTACGATTCGGTAGATGGATTGGAGTGGAGGGGCGCCTTATATGAGAGTGTAAACTGTGTTGCATTCATATCGTGCTGGCTCCATTCTGCTTCTCCAATTAATTCCCTCTGCATGCTTCCCTCTCCCTTGTTGAATGAGGATGCATCATTGACCGTTCAATGTTTCGGGAACCGCTACCCTCTCCCTCGTTGGCATTCAAGCCGTATCAATGTAAATGCGTGTCAAAAAGAGACTAGTCAATAGTTCGCCACGATCCTATAACTAGTGATCGCCACAATAACCGTAAGATCTGCATCCGACGGTGGCACCTATTGGACGCAAACAGCAATAAAAAACAAATGCCATGGCATTTTACAAAACTGCCACACCACGCCCCTGCCCTACACATGAGAGACTGCCACGCGAGTGTTCACAACTGCCACATTAGGGTTGCACTTGGCTCTTCGCCTCTTCAGGAAGTCGTACTACTACAATAATACTAGTATATGCTTCTGGCAATCGGAGACCGAATGAACTGCTGCATGTCAACTGCGTGGGGAAGGGAGAGCGTGTTGTAAGCTAAAGCTTCTCCTCATACATGGGCGAGGGAGAGGGCATAGTAATCAAGCTTCTCCTTGTTGTACGAGTTGACGCGACACATCAAGGAAGTACACTCAATTTTCTCAAGAAGTTGTGTTTACCGATGCATAAATTATAATGCATGCATGCATGCCGTGAGTTTCCTTTTGATCCTTTCATGTGTTGATTTAATGCACCTTGAAGTATGAACATGTGATGGTAAAACTTTCTAATGCCCCAGCCCTAAAGCGAGAGATGGTGGTGCACGAGGAGAGCGAGATCATGCCGATGGAATAGGACCCAACGATGGACGTCTTTATGGACCTCACCATGCTCCACTGCCCCTTCTGCCTCCGCCCCATGAAGCCTCCGGTGTACGAGGTTCGAATACATCTCGTCTGTTCAGCTGATAAAGCAAGGCGCAGTTTTCTTGATTGATGTGGTGTTCGATTGATTTGTGCAGTGCAAGGGAGGGCACCTGGCCTGCTCAGACTGTCGTGGCAAGCGGCCCAGGAACCAGCGGCAGTGCCAGAAGTGCGAGCGCGGCGGCAGCTTCGACGTGCGCAACACGGCGATGGATGCCGTCCTCTCCTCGGCTAGGGTGGAGTGCCCGCACGAAGGCTGTGGGCTCTACGTCACTTACCACAAGCTCCACGATCACCAGAGCGCGTGTCCGCTCGCGCTGTGCAAGTGCCCCATGCCCGGCTGCGGCTACGAAGGCCCGCCACCTGCGCTTCCCAACCACCTCATCACCGTGCACCCCATGCCCGTGCACAGGATCCAGTACGGCAAGGTGCTCCAGCTGCAGGTGCCGGTGTTGGAGCCGCGGCACTTGCTATTCGCGGAGGAGGACGGTCGGGCGTTTTTCGTGGTCGGCGGCGCGCTCGGCATCGGCACGCCTATCGCCGTGTCGGTCGTCGGCATCAGAGCGGGGGCGTCCCCACCGCCGCACTACTCGGCCAAGGTATGGGCGAACGGGCCGCCGGGGGCGCCCAACGGCAGGACCAATGCCGTTAAGGTGGAAATCGAGGTGACAAGCAGCAAGGAGCCCGACGCCGTCGCCGTGGAGGAGCTGACCTTCTTGATAGTGTCGCCCAAGCTGCTGGCCAGGGCTGGGTCGTCAAGGACGGTGTCCCTCCACATACAGATTGACAAGCTCACCTCCTAAATGATTCCACAATGCCTTCTAGTTATCTTAGTAATATGCTAATGTAGGGTTTAGTTTGGTCTACTTTACCTTAAGAGATGGTGGATTTTGGTGGCGATGCAGCAATTACTTCAACATCACATCAGTAGTTGAAGTAATTCCCAACATTCCAAGGGATATTTTGTGTCTATTGGATATAAAATCTTTTGGGTAAGAAATAAACCTAAATAATTACTTTTGCATCTGTTTCCAATATGTGAGTTCTTCTCCTTTGTCCTACCACAAACAGATAATCCTTCAGCTTGGGATGAACTTGAACTATCATGAGGCACCATTAATTTCATCTTCTCCTTGGAGTTCAAAGCTTCATAAACTTCATTAAGAGTGAGAGTATCATGACTGTATAATATGGTGTCTCTAAAATTCGTGTAAGAACTTGGCAGTGAACATAATAACATTAAAGCAGTATCTTCCTCTTCATACTAAACATCCATTGCAGCTAGATCAGAAATGATCTATTTAAATTCTGAAATATGATTCAAAACATTACATCCCTCGGGTAACCTGTGCAGGAATAATTTTTGCTTCAGATGCATCTTGCTGGTGAGGTCTTTTGTCATGCAAATCCCTTCCAGCTTTAACCATAGAGCGGCAGCAGTTTTCTTGCTCAAAACTTCCTGCAAAATATTATTATGCAAATGGAGTTGAATTTGTGACAAAGCCTTACGATCCCTTCTTTTCTCCTCATCAGTCCAGTCCTGAATTCTGTTCTTCCCAAAACTATCCAGTGCATCATCCTAGTCGGCCTGTGCCAACAACGCCCGCATCTTGACTTGCCATAGGGTAAACCTTGTGTCACAGAACAGCAGCGGAAGATCGTACTTCATGGATGCCATGAGTAGATAAATCTGTGTACACAAAGTAGTACAAGCCAGTAGAAAAATTCTTGACAGAATTTAATATGCGGATCAAACGGTATAGAATAAATAGCACCTGGTAGTCTCGCTGGGTAGATGTAGCAATTGATGGGAAAAATTGATCTACAGTAGCACTGAACTAGTACTAGGAGGTCACGTGAAGTAGTACTCGTTGAAGTAGTAATTCATGATTGAGTTTGTCTTCACGTGGAGTAAAACACGGCGACTCGGCGGATTGCGGATCGCTGATCCACGATTTGGCTTCGCCGTGAAAAGCACTAGCGGTTGCCACGGAACTTGAAACCTGTATGCGGCAGCGGCAACTCGGTGGACGAAAGACTGCAGCCTGGGCTATTTGCGCGTGCGAAGGAACTCCAGTCGGTCTCTACTTCTTGCAAATCGATCCGGCTCTGGATTCGACGGATCGCCGAGAGACACATGCGGTCGCGCACGCAACCCTAACTTCTCTCGTACTCCAGCTCTGCGGTGGAATACGACGACTTCGGCGACTTGCAATTTGATGGCTTCGCAGCGGAGGTTGCATCAGATTCG
Source organism: Elymus sibiricus (assembly GCA_039707655.1). NCBI lineage: Eukaryota > Viridiplantae > Streptophyta > Magnoliopsida > Poales > Poaceae > Elymus > Elymus sibiricus. The sequence goes on from CM077670.1 coordinate 137,182,057, forward strand.
GAGGACTGTCGATCTTGGCTTCTTGTACGACGGCGCAGCGGAGATCGACCCGGCTTCGATGAATCGCCTGCTCGCGTGCGGCGGCAGCACACGTAACCCTAAACTATCTCGATCTCAATCTCGTATCTGAAACTTGGCTCTGATACCACTTGTTAGATAAAACGAGAATAAATCAGACACGAGAGACATGGATTTTTACGTGGAAACCCTTGCGGGAGAAAACCACGGACGCACGAAGGCGCAATTACTATGATGGAGGAGTATTACAAGCACGAGACGACAGACAATCTTTAGGTGCGACTACATGGGGTATATATGAGGGCAATACATAAGAGTCCTTGAAGGACAAGTAAACAAGTTGTACTCGTATGCGTCGACGTCAACGCAATGCCCCACACCGTTTGTACTACGTCTAGTCCAACACGGTATAATTTGGATCATAATTTAACAGAGCTAGCTATGGATCTGATGGAACCAAGTGAGGCTATCTGTGCGCGTTATCTGCCTCTCATGTTGGAAGGTCCAGCGCGTACTTGGTTGAAAAACTTGCCTGTAAATTCCATTAATACATGGCAGGAGTTGAAGGAGCGCTTCATCAAAAACTTCCAAGGGACTTGCAAGCGTCCGACCACAATTGTCAATCTTGAGCATTGTGTTCAGCGTGAGGATGAGTCCGCACATCATTGGTCTCGCCGGGTTGCAGAGGTCATACACTCTTCCGATAGCATCACCGCCCAGCAGGCAGTACTTGTCCAGGAACGAAATTGCAAGTTTCAGCCTTTAGTGCAGAAGTTGGGGCGGCTCAAGCGGAAGGTCCAGGACATGGGCGATCTCATGGACGTTTTAACTCGGTATGCCGAGTTTGGTAGCACAAAGGATCCAACATCTAATGATGAGAAGTCAGGCAAGGGCAAGAAAAACGGTGGCAAGGGTCACCAGCAAAATAATGGCAATGGGCCGGCCAATAACAACAACAAACGTAAGAATTATGAGGGAAGCTCTAATCTGGTAGCAAACACCAATACTGGTAGTAAAAACCAGCGTCAGAACAATGGCTCCAAAAAACCCTTTTCTGGTAACCGCCCTCGTAGTTTCGAGGAAGCTCTCAAAGGTCCATGTCCAAAACACAGTTTCGATGGTAAGCTGTCTACCCATTCATGGGAAAATTGTTTCATCATGCAAGAATTTTCCAAGCAGCTGTTTCGGAATCATCACAATGGAGGCGGCAATGGTAGACACCCCGGTAATCCAGGACCCGACAACTAGGGAGCCGGCTTTCAGGGAGCCCTCTCACAGGGACACTTCGCAGGCCCCGCGTTCCAAGGGAACAGCGGGTAGAATTCCGGGTTTCAGGGGGCTGACAATGGTGGAGGCAACAACCAGCGGAATAACCAAGGAAATCAGAATCAGGGAGGTCAGTTTGGGTTTCAGAGCAATCCTAAGCAGCTGAATAGTTCTCAGTACAACGTTTCCACCACCAGTACTTGCAAGCATGATCAGAAGGTTCAGCGAAGAGCCATCAACACGGTTGAGCCGGCAGTCCCTTATTATCTAAACTGGTCTAAGCAGTCGGTTACATGGAGTCGGGCGGATCATCCTGAGTATATTGATCACACTGTCTAAAGTACTCATGGATGGAGGAAGCAGTATTAACATATTTATTATGACACGTTCAAGCGGATGAATCTGTCGGAAAAATAGCTAACCCCATCAACCACCGTCTTTCACGGCATTGTTCCTGGCAAGTCAGCTTATCCCATTTGTCGAATCTCTTTGGAAGTGGCTTTTGGTACAGAGTACAACTATCACTTAGAGTTCCTATCGTTTGAGGTGGTCAAGCTTAAGAGCCCATATCATGCTCTATTCGGCAGGCCGGCTTACGCATGGTTCATGGCACGCCCTGCTATGTTTATTTGAAGTTGAAAATGCCTGGACCTAAAGGAAACATTACTGTTGAAGGTAGTAGGAAAATTGCGCTAGAGTATGAGGAAGGAGATGCAGCTTATGCTGAGTCGGCTTGTGCTGCAGAGGAGCTGAAGTATTACAAGGACAATGTCGACCCGGCTGACAGGACCTCTCTGAAGAAGCCGACGACTGAGTCTGACCCTTTGCTCAAGTTCAAGTCGGCTAGAGACACAAAGCAAGTTGATTTCACCCCTGGTAATTCTTCTGAGCAGTTTACCATCGGGGCGAATATGGATCCCAAATAGGAAAGCGCGCTCATTGAATTCATCCGTGAGATGTGGGACATTTTTGCATGGAAACCTTCTGACATGCCAGGTGTACCGAGAGAACTCGCTAAGCACTTCCTTAATGTGGATCCTAAGTTTAAGCCTATTTGCCAGTATCTTCGTCGCTTTAATGAGGAGAGGCGGAAAGCTATTGGCGAAGAAGTAGCTCGGCTCCTAGCTGCCAGGTTCATCCTAGAAGTTTTTCATCCAGAGTGGTTGGCTAACCTGGTGCTCGTTCTGAAGAAAAATGGGACTTGGCGGATGTGTGTTGATTACACGGACCTGAATAAAGCTTGTCCCAGTGATCCTTTTGCTCTGCCCCATATTGACCAGATCATTGATGCCACGGCGGGTTGCGAGTGTTTATTTTTTCTGGATGCTTACTCCGAATATCATCAGATCAAGATGAAGCAGGAGGACCAGGAAAAGATAGCTTTTATCACGCCCTTTGTTGCTTTTTGCTATACGACCATGCCATTTGGTTTGAAGTGTGCACAGGCGACTTATCAGTGTTGTGTCCAAAATTGTTTCCACAAGCAGATTGGGCGTAACGTTCATGCATATGTTGATGATATCGTGGTCAAATCACGGAAGAAGGAGACTTTGCTGGATGATCTCAAGGAGACATTTGATAACCTTAGAGTTTACTAGATGAAGCTCAACCCGGAAAAATGTGTTTTTGCTGTTCTTGCAGGGAAGTTACTCGGCTTCTTAGTTTCTGAACGAGGAATTGAGGCCAACCCAGAAAAAATCAAAGCTATCATGACTCTCGCCAAGCCGGCCAATCTTAACGATGTGCAGAAGCTGGCGGGGTGGGTTGCGGCGTTGAGCCGTTTCATCAGCCGGCTTGGGGAAAAAGCGATTCCGCTTTACCAATTGCTCCGGGAGTCAGATAATTTCACTTGGAGTGATGCTGTAGATCAAGCCTTTTAGTCCCTCAAAAAGCAGTTGTCTGAGCCGCCTATCCTTGCTGCCCCTCAGGAGAAGGAGCCAATGATGTTATATATCGCAGCCAACAGCAAAGCCGTCAGTGTTGCAGTTGTTATGGAGCGCAAGGAAGAAGGCAAAGAGTACCCAGTTCAGTGCCCTGTGTATTATATCAGTGAAGTTTTAACAGAGTCCAAGCAGCATTATCCGCATTGGCAAAAGCTGGTATACGGCATGTTCATGGCAAGTCGCAAATTGAAACATTACTTCCATGAGCACCCAATTACTGTGGTCAGCTCAGTGCCTCTTGGAGACATAATTCAGAACAGGGAGGCCACTAGCCGGGTTGCAAAGTGGGCTATTGAGCTTGGCCCGCATCATCTCAAATATATGCCACGGACTGCTGCTAAATTTCAAGCTTTGGTGGATTTCATCAATGACTGGACTAAGTTGCAGGCTCCGGAGGAGAAGCCGGATACCACATATTGGCCAATTCACTTTGACGGTTCCAGGCAATTGGAAGGCTCGGGGGCTAGAGTTGTGATAACTTCCCCACGAGGTGATAAGTTTTGTTATGTTTTGAGGCTTATGTTTCCCTGTACTAACAATGCAGCTGAATATGAGGCTTTGCTTCATGGACTCTGTATGGCTAAGGAGATGAACTTAAGCCGAGTCAGATGCCTGGGCGACTCAGATTTGGTGGCTCAGCTGGTTTCTGGAGCCTCGCGCGGTCGCCTGCATCCTTGGCGGGGCTCATGCCCCCGAGTCCAACTGCCACTTCAAGCTGCTCTCTCGCGAAGTGAATGCCGCCCTCCCAAGGCCTGAGGTCGCGCGGCCCCTCAAGTGGTCGCAGTACGCCATCACCTTCGACTCCACAGACCATCCCAAGTCCACGGCCTCCGCAGGCGCAGTCCCCCTGTTGTGCACTCCCACCATCAGCAACGTCGCGGTCACCAAGACCCTCATCGACACAGGCGCCGGCCTCAATGTGATCTCCATCAAAACCTTCGAGACGCTCTAGGTGCCCTACGACCAGCTGATGCTGACCAGGCCCTTCTCCGGAGTGACCGATGGCTCCACCATCCCTCTGGGGCAAGTGCGCCTTCCCGTCACCTTCGGCACCCGCAAGAACTACCATACCGAGCTCATCGACTTCGACGTGGCGCACATCGGCCTGCCTTACAATGCCATCTTGGGCTACCCGGCTCTCGCCAAGTTCATGGCGGCGACCCACCATGCCTACAACTACCTCAAGATGCCTGGCTGCAGCGGCATCATCACTGTCGCCTGCGACGAGAAGGACGCGGTCTGCTCCCTCGAGCGCGCCTACAAAGCCGCCGCTGTCGCGCATCCGGCTGACGAGGACGCGGTCGAGCCTCCTGAGGCCGCACCCGCAAAGAAGAAGTAGTTGTTCTCTCAAGACCGCGCCGAGACGAAGAAGGTGTCGGTGGATGGCAGCGGCTCCGGCCCTGCCTTCACCATCGGCGTTGGCCTTCCTCCTGCATAGGAAAGCGCGCTTGTCACCTTCCTTCGGGCAAACTCGGATATATTCGCCTGGAAAGCATCTGACTGGTCCGGGGTGCCGAGGGAGGTGATCGAGCACCACTTAGCGGTGTGCCCCAATGCACGCCCCGTCAAGCGAAAAGCACGGCGCCAAGCACCAGAGAAGCAAGATTTCATCGTCAAGGAAGTTCAGAAGCTCCAAGAAGCTGGGGTCATCCATGAGGTGCGCCATCCTGAATAGCTCGCCAACCCAGTCGTCGTCCCCAAGAAAGGCGGCAAGGAGTGCATGCGCGTCGACTTCACCAGCCTCAACAAGGCCGGCCCTCAGGACCCCTTCCTGCTGCCGCGAGTCAGCCAAGGCGCCGGCCCCGCTGTCGGTGGCGCGCGCATGCTTTTCAGCCTAAGGAACGCCAGCGCCTCCTTCCAGAGGCTGGCACCCCCCGTGCCAGAGCCTCGCGAGCCCCCAGCTCCTCGCGAGCCCCCAGGGCATCGTGAGCCCCCTGGCCCCGGAGGAGTGGGCTCGCTCGGCGCGCCTCGCCAGGCAGCCTGACGACTCCCCAACACGATCCTGCCAGGCGCGTCCGAAGCGTCACCTCGCGCGGCCCACACTCCTCGCCATGCCTTCCACACCTTCGCTCCCGGAACCCTTCCGCCAAGGTGATTTGGTTTAACGCGACTGAGGGCGCCCCACGGGCTGCACCAACCTCAGACTGACCCATGCCGGACACGGCAGCCTCGCCCTGCTCCTTTTTGGTTGTGTAATAAATTTTGCTGATTATGCTCTGATAAGTTTATGTTGCCTACTTAATTGTGTGATGAGTACGATGCCGTCCCAGGAGTGCCACGCGCTCGCGACCCCTCCCCTGACCGATTCCGTGAGCGGGGGCTAGGCATGGCGCCTGTGCTTAGGACCGTCCCTACAGTGCCGCAAAATCCAAGCGACTGAGCTCTGGCTCGCGGGCCTGCTCCCGTGCACGTCACCTCACCAAGGTCCTTGGTGCCTTATCTCCTCACGCAACAACCACGGGCGAGCTAGCAAGCGCGCGTCGCTCCCCCATTGTGAAATTTGTCGACATTGTCACAGCCCAGGAAATTGCTTGTAATTAGTTGCCTCTGCATCCATGCATCATGGTTAAATTAAAATGAATTTGAAATGGGGACTGATAAACCCTAGCACCAAATGAATTTCAACTAGGATCAAAATAAAAATATTTTTGATGAACCCAAAATGCCCTTCAGAAAAGTCCATGATTTTTGTTAAAGGTGAAAACCTCTGCCAAAAATCATGCACCCATTTTTGGGACATTTTTGGATTTATGGATTAACTCATAATGTATTTGAATTTGGGCATTTAATTGTTATAATTATTTTAAATGCTTAAATAAATCTGAAATTAAATGTGGGCCACTGGAATAATTCAGCAAGTGTCCATAAATAATTTCAGGATTTTTAGAAATGCCCTAGTATTTCTACTAAGGCCAAAATAGAAACAGGAAAAAGAAAACAGAAAGAAAAAAAACAGAAAAACAAAGGGAGAGAAAGGCTTACCAGGCACCCCAGCCGGCCCAGCACTGTGCGGCCCACTAGCCCACAGTGCCAGTCGTCTTCAACCTCTGCCAGTAGGCAGAGGCGAAGGCGGGCACGGCGCGCGCTGAGGCCGCCACCTCCTCCCTGCCTGCCTCACGCCCCCGAGGCCTTCTCCTAGAGCCACGGAGACGGCCACGAACCCCCTCACTCTCTCCCTGGACCTCCACCCTCTCCTCTGCTCTCTCTCCCGCACAGCCCGAGCACCCGCAGTCGCGTCGCCGTGAACCACCGCATCCACCGTCTCCCCCTCGCCTCTCCGACGTGCTCACGAGCTTCCCCGTGTTGCCCTCGTCCTCTCCGTCGAGTCACGCGACCGGAAGAGCCCCGAAGGGCCGTCCCCGACCTCTTCTTCCTCCTTCGGCAGCCGAGATCGCCGGCGGCCGCACACCCTCTCCGACTCCTCCCTGAGCCCGCTGAGCAGCTCCTCGCCACCGCCGTGAGCTCCTCTCCCTAACCCCCCTCTTCCCCGCGTCAGTTGCTCGCCGTAGCCGCTGTTTGGGCGATGAACGAAACCCGCTACCGCCGTGGTTCCTCACCGCCGTGGCCAGGGCCACCGCAGCTCGCGCCTGAGCGCGTCACCATGTTTCGTGCTTCCCCAGAAGCACATAGCACCCGCCAGCTCCTCCTCCCGTGCCCCGCAGCGCCAAAACCCCGAGCGACCGAACTCCGGCCGCCGCCGCGAGCTCCGTTCCGGCGAGCTCCGACCACCCCGCGTCCTTCCATCGCCTCCCCTGGATGCGGCCGAGCCCGGGCTTCGTCCTGGTGGTCTCCGCACGTTCAGCCGCCGCCGGTAGCGCAGGTCCGGCGAGTTGCCGCCACGGTTTTGGTCGCCGCCGGCCGAACTCCAGCGTGCTGACATGGCGTGATTAGTTTAGGGCTTAATCATAGTTTAGTTTAACCCACACCCACTGACAAGTGGGCCCGACTCTGCTAACAATTTTTAGTTTAGGTTAATCAACCCTTTTAGTTAACTGTGCCACTGACCAGTGAGACCCACTGGTCAGGTTTGACCTGGTCAACATAGTTGACTCGCTGACACAAGGCTGACGCAAAGATGACTTCATAATTACTTTTCTGTATTTTAAATAAATCAGAAATGATTTATTTATTCTAGAAAATGTTTAAAACATCAAAAACTCATAGTAAATCAACCGTAGCTCAGATTGAAATAATTTATATATGAAAAATTATCAGAAAAATATGAAGAATCTGTTTATGGCATTTACATGCATGTTTGAACAACTTAAAGCTGTATATGAAAATTTGAATAAATGGCATTTGAAATGTCTTGTATGGGGTTTGAATTTGAACCTTGGGTTCAAACCAACTTCATTTAAATCGTTGCTAGATGCATTAGCCCAAATCACAGCATATTGCCATGTCATGATCCTGCATCATATTGTTGCATTGCATTGATTGTGTTCATTCTCTGTTTGCCGGTGTTTGTCCCCTCTCGGTAGCAGACGATTCCGACGTTGTGATCGTTGACACTGACGAAGAGCTATACTATCTTCAGAAGTGCCAGGCAAGCAACCCCCATTGAACATTTTGATACAATCCCACTCTCTCGCTCTTGCTCTCTTTTATTGCATTAGGACAACAATGATTCAACTGTTACCTGTTGCGGTAGTTGAACCCATTCCTTTGCATGACCTGTCTTTGCCACAGTAAATAGTTGAAACCCACTAGCATGAGTAGGAGTTGTTTGAGCCATGATGTGCCTACTCATTCATGCTTGCTTGTTATGCCTGCTATGCTTAGAGTTGTGTCAGGTATGATTCATCTGTGATGGATTGGAATGGTGGTGAACATGTCCTACTGTGTGAGAGCTAAGTGTGTGAACACGATTTGGTAAAGGTAGCGATGAGAGGCCATGTAGGAGTACATGGTGGGTTGTCCCATTGGGACCGTCCTCAGGAACAGAGTTCCGTGTTTGCGATCCAAGACAGTTACTACCACACATTGGGTTCCGGTAACTCGACCCCTCTCGGCTTATTAATCGCCTCATACTCTGTCCAGGAGTTGCAACTAGTTTCTGGTGTTTGTAGTATATGTGTTGGTGGCCGTGCGTAGCGCTGACCCTAGGGATGGGCTATGTTGCGGTAGAGACACCGAGGCACGGTGTACCAGGTGACACCTGAATGGTGCTCTTGGGAACCCTGCACTCATCGTTTGGGGTCATACTGGAAACTTCGGCCGGACTTCCTTGCGGAGTGGACTCAAATAGACGATAAACCTGGACTAGAGACTTGTGTGGTTAGTCAGGTCATGGCCGACACCCTTGCCAGGCTTCCGCTTGAAGGTTGCCGAGATACATGACGTGTACATGGCGGTAAGTGGGGAAAGCGTGTGTGAAGAAGTACACCCCTGTAGGGTAATATGATCTATTCGAATAGCCGCGTCCGCGGATATGGACTACTTGGAAAGCTTACGTTGTTCATAGACAAGTGGAAATGGATACTCTAAAATGCGCAAGATAAGTGTGAGTGCTATGGATGGCCTTCTCATAGGGAGATGGGAGCGGATTCATAGTGGTGTATTGATATGGTGAATATGTGGACTCGTGTGCGATCTCTCATCTCAAAGAAAATACTGGTAGTCGTAGTACAGGATAGCCACTGAGTCAAAGCTGGCTTGCTGCAGTTAAACTCCACACTCCCTTTGTTGATATTGATGCATATGTAGCTAGTTCTGATGTAAGTCTTGCTGAGTACATTTGTACTCACGTTTGCTTAATTTATGTTTTTGCAGAGGAGACTTCAGTCTCACTTTAGCCTCCTGCGATGAGTTCAACGTTGACCGATTAGCTTGGGAATCACAGACAGAGGTCTGGCTCCTATGGAGGGTCTTGTAGATAGTCAGGCTTTCCAGCCTTCTTTCTTTTCAGCTGTCTGTACTCAGACAGGTTTATGCTTCCATTGCTTGTATGACTTGAATGTTGGGTCATGAGACCCATGGTTGTAATATCATGCTATGTATGGCTCCTCGGAGCCTCTTAAAGAAATACTTTGAGTCATAGAGTTATATTGTGATGCCATGTTGTATCTACACATATTGAGCATATTGTGTGTATGTTATTGAAATGCTTTGGTATGTGTGGGATCCGACACCTAGTTGTTTATTCTTGGTAGCCTTCCTTATGGGGAAATGCCTCCTAGTGCTTCCATCCGGAACACATGGATTGACCGGCATGTGTCCTTCTTTGCTCCTGTGTCTGTCCCTACGGGGAAATGTCACGCGGTGTTTTACTGGAGTCCTTGTAGCTTGCTACGACTCGGTTGCACACGCTGATGACCGACACGTGCATTGCTGGGTCATGTATGCCTGTCCCTGTAAGTTTGTGCAACCTTGGTTTACGACTAGTCATGTCGGCCCAGGTTCTCTGTCACATGGATGCTAGCGACACAATCATATACGTGAGCCAAAAGGCGCAAACGGTCCCGGCCCAGGTAAAGGCGGCAACCGTGGGTTACCGTGCGTGAGGCCGGAAAGTGATATGATGTGTTACATGCTAGACCAGTGTGACTTAGGATCGGGGTCCTGACAGCGTTGGTATCAAAGCCTGACTGCTTGTAGGATTACCAAGCCACTGATCGATTTGTTCAAAGATAAGAAGTTCAAGTGCTAATCCTGAAGGGCCCAGACGGACATGCACAAGACTTCGTTATCCTCAATGATGGTTCCCCACCAGAACTCGATAGTGTTTTGTTGTAAGACTTCTATGTGGTCATGCTTGTCTTGGACAGTGTGTTCACGTGAATCTTGCAACCCAGCTCATGTTTTGGAGCTTGCTTTCGTGGTTCATTTCTCGAGAATCTCGCAACGTCATCTCATCGATTTGTGTTGCAAACTTTCTTTTTAAGACATGCTGAGTCTAAAGTGTTGTATCACCAACCAGATCTGAATCCCAGGCAGATATGATGGTTGGGATTTCTCCCAAGAATTATAATATTGGTCTCCTTGTAACCCGGGAAGTGGATATTGTGGCTAACACACCTAGCCGGAAGACCGGTTATTACAATATCTTGTATCAGCAACAATAGCCACTTCCCCATGAGGTTCCCATGTGACTTATTCTACAAGTTATTCCTTATGGATTCCTTGTGTTCCCGAAGTCCGACCTTTACTTGATGTTCTAGATACCAAACATTATATATAGTTGGGTTACGCTAGTACATCAAGGAGAACATTAGAAGCGGAGTGCTAAATGTCTCTCGTTCGATCATCCAAATTTTGTTCCCTTGGCTTCGCTAAGGCGAAATCTGAGAAAGTGTTGTCTTCCTTTGCATCTTCATCTTCCATCTATATCCATCGTGGTAATATGAGGTGTTACCAGCATCCTTGGCATAGTTGCTGGTAAAACCCTAATGAATATGGAAATGCTCAAGTTCTTGAGAGCACGCTCAGGCACTAGGTTTTATTGTCGGCATTAATTGAAATGTGCCCTCGGTTTTTCTTTGATTATTCTATAGCCATTCAATCAGTGGAGTCATTCTCTACTGTTGAGCCTTCTCCCCAGTTACTAGAATCATTCCCAGCATTTGCATTTTGTTCCCATCTTGCACCCGCCATTGTGCCATTTTCCCTTGGGCTGCCCTTCTCAGTAATTGCTATTCAGGATCATCTTCAAAAGTGGGCTTACCATGGGTCCCATCCATTTCCGATGATAAGCAAATATCATCCATTGTGTTGTCTTCAACAAGGTAGCCCACATCATCCATTCTAGTCTAAGTATGCCATTCTTTCGAATTCCTTCAAACGATCATTTGTGAATTGCCTTAGTCTGCTATAGAGAGTTTCAATGTTCTCTGTATCAAAAGTAATTCTTTTTGCCACCCAAGGGAATAATTCTACGAGTCACCTTCCCTAGGGTGCCCCATCATGGAATCATGGCAATTAACTCCTCGCTAGGTTCCTGATGTGTGTTTTGTGTTCCAGCTCAAGAGATGCTCTTACGTCTCATTCCATGAGTTGATCATGAGTTACTTGATCTTCGAGAAGATCAACCTTTGTAGAGTTTCTTTCTTTCGTCATCGTGTTGGGTGAAGTTCTCGAAGGCAAAGACGTCAAGATCAAAACGAGGCAACAGGCCAACATCCTGGGGAATTGCAACTTGGATCATGAAGACTGTGTCAGTCCTGTGTCCCCTTCCTCTTACCCTACGCTTGAATCTCGGGACGAAATTCTTGTTTAGTGGGGGTGAGCTGTCACAGCCCTGGAAATTGCTTGTAATTAGTTGTCTCTGCATCCATGCATCATGGTTAAATTAAAATGAATTTGAAATGGGGACTGATAAACCCTAGCACCAAATGAATTTCAACTAGGATCAAAATAAAAATATTTTCAATGAACCCAAAATTCCCTTCAGAAAAGTCCATGATTTTTGTTAAAGGTGAAAACCTCTGCCAAAAATCATGCACCCATTTTTGGGACATTTTTGGATTTATGGATTAACTCATAATGTATTGGAATTTGGGCATTTAATTGTTATAATTATTTTAAATGCTTAAATAAATCTGAAATTAAATGTGGGCCACTGGAATAATTCAGCAAGTGTCCATAAATAATTTCAGGATTTTTAGAAATGCCCTAGTATTTCTACTAAGGCCAAAATAGAAATAGGAAAAAGAAAACAGAAAGAAAAAAACAGAAAAACAGAGGGAGAGAAAGGCTTACCTGGCGCCCCAGCCGGCCCAGCACTGTGCAGCCCACTAGCCCACAGTGCCCGTCATCTTCAACCTCTGCCAGTAGGCAGAGGCAAAGGCGGGCACGGCGTGCGCTGAGGCCGCCACCTCCTCTCTGCCTGTCTCATGCCCCCGAGGCCTTTTCCTAGCGCCACGGAGACGGCCACGAACCCCCTCGCTCTCTCCCTGGACCTCCTCCCTCTCCTCTCCTCTCTCTCCCGCGCAGCCCGAGCGCCCGCAGCCGCACCGCCGTGAACCACCGCGTCCACCGACTCCCCCTCACCTCTCTGACGTGCTCACGAGCTTCCCCGTGCTGCCCTCGTCCTCTCCGTCGAGTCACGAGACCGGAAGAGCCCCAAAGCGCCGTCCCCAACCTCTTGCTCTATTTTATTGCATTAGGACAACAACGATTCAACTGTTACCTGTTGCGGTAGTTGAACCCATTCCTTTGCATGACCTGTCTTTGCCACAGTAAATAGTTGAAACCCACTAGCATGAGTAGGAGTTGTTTGAGCCATGATGTGCCTACTCATTCATGCTTGCTTGTTATGCATGCTATGCTTAGAGTTGTGTCAGGTCTGATTCATCTGGGATGGATTGGAATGGTGGTGAACATGTCCTACTGTGTGAGAGCTAAGTGTGTGAACACGGTTTGGTAAAGGTAGCGATGAGAGGCCATGTAGGAGTACATGGTGGGTTGTCCCATTGGGACCGTCCTCAGGAACTGAGTTCCGTGTTTGCGATCCAAGACAGTTACTACCACACATTGGGTTCCGGTAACTCGACCCATCTCGGCTTATTAATCGCCTCGTACTCTGTCCAGTAGTTGCAACTAGTTTCTGGTGTTTGTAGGATATGTGTTGGTGGCCGTGCGTAGCGCTGACCCTAGGAGTGGGCTATGTTGCGGTAGAGACACCGAGGCACGGTGTACCAGGTGACACCCCAATGGTGCTCTTGGGAACCCTGCACTCATCGTTTGGGGCCGTACTGGAAACTTCGGCCGGACTTCCTTGCGGAGTGGAATCAAATAGGCGATAAACCTGGACTAGAGACTTGTGTGGTTAGTCAGGTCATGGCCGACACCCTCGCCAGGCTTCTGGTTGAAGGTTGCTGAGATACATGACGTGTACATGGCGGTAAGTGGGGAAAGCGTGTGTGAAGTAGTACACCCCTGCAGGGTAATATGATCTATTCGAATAGCCGTGTCCCCGGATATGGACTACTTGGAAAGCTTACGTTGTTCATAGACAAGTGGAAATGGATACTCTAATATGCGCAAGATAAGTGTGAGTGCTATGGATGGCCTTCTCGTAGGGAGACGGGAGCAGATCCATAGTGGTGTATTGATATGGTGAATATGTGGGCTCATGTGCGATCTCTCACCTCAAAGAAAATACTGGTAGTCATAGTACAGGATAGCCACTGAGTCAAAGCTGACTTGCTGCAGTTAAACTCCACACTCCCATTGTAGATACTGATGCATATGTAGCTAGTTCTGATGTAAGTCTTGCTGAGTACATTTGTACTCATGTTTGCTTAATTTATGTTTTTGCAGAGGAGACTTCAGTCTCACTTTAGCCTCCTGCGATGAGTTCGACGTTGACCGGTTAGCTTGGGAATCCTAGACATGGGTCTGGCTCCTATGGAGGGTCTTGTAGATAGTCAGGCTTTCCAGCCTTCTTTCTTTTCAGCTGTCTGTACTCAGACAGGTTTATGCTTCCGTTGCTTGTATGACTTGAATGTTGGGTCATGAGACCCATGGTTGTAATATCATGCTATGTATGTGTAGGATCAAAAGTATGTCTAGAGGGGGGTGATTATACTACTTGACCAAATAAAACCTAACCTTTTCCCAATTTTAGTTGTGGGCAGATTTTAGCAATAGTACATGTAAAGCATCACCCTACACATGCAATTCTATGAGTATAGCAGCGGAAAGTAAGCAATTGCATATGTATGTAAAGGAGGGGATCGAAGATTTCAACCGAAATGAAGACACGGTGGTTTTTGGAGTGGTTCCGATAGGTGGTTCTATCGTACGTCCACGTTGATGGAGACTTCAACCCACGAAGGGTAACGGGTGCGCGAGTCCACGGAGGGCTCCACCCACGAAGGGTCGACGAAGAAGCAACCTTGTCTATTCCACCATGGCTTACGTCCACGAAGGACTAGCCTCACTCGGGGTAGATCTTCACGAAGTAGGCGATCTCCTTGCCCTTACAGACTCCTTGGTTCAACTCCACATCAGGTTGGAGACTCCCAAGTGACACCTAACCAATCTAGGAGACACCACTCTCCAAAAGGTAATAGACGGTGTGTTGTTGATGATCTCCTTGCTCTTGTGCTTCAAATGATAGTCTTCCCAGCACTCAAACAACTCCTCACAGATTTGGCTATGGTGGAAGAGGGATTTGAGTGGAAACCAACTTGGGAAAGGCTAGAGATCAAGGTTCAAATGGTAGGAATGGAATAGCTTGATCTCAACACATGAGTAGGTGGTTCTCTCTCAGAAAATGTATGGTGGAAGTGTAGGCACGTTCTGATGGCTCTCCTTACTGAGAAGGATGTGGTGGAGGGGTATATATAGCCTCCACACAAAATCCAACCGTTACACACTTTTGACTCAACTCGGTGGCACCGAAACGATCATCTCGGTAGCACCGAACTGTGTAAAAGATATGAACTTTAGGAATCTTGGTGCGACCGATACGGACAACTCGGATGGACCGAAGTGCAATGGCTAGGGCAAACCTCATCTCGGTGGCACCGATTGCATCAACTCGGTAGGACCGAAGTGAAGCAATAAGGCAACAGAGAGTTGGCAAGCCATCTCGGTGTGACCGATTTGCAAAACTCGGTGAGATCGAAGTAAGTGCAAATGATTACAGAGAGTTGGCAAGGCCATATCGGTGGGACCGAGATCCATTTCGGTGGATCCGATTTGTTAGGGTTTAGGCAGTGGCTAATTCTTGGATGAACTCGGTGGGGCCGGATAGGAAATATCGGTGGGGCCGAGTTGGAATGTAGGTTTTGGACATATTTGGTTAGAGAGAGTGGTTGAGGGTTTAGGAGTACTGTCACTAAGCACTTGAGCAAAAAGATCTTTAAGCGACACCTCATCCCCTTTTAATAGTATTGGCTTTCCTATGGACTCAATGTTATCTTGGATCACTAAACCAAAAATGTAGAGTCTTGGGCTTTTGCCAATCCTTGTCCTTAGCATTTTGAGGGGTCCACATCTCTAGTCCATGCCATGCCAATCATTGAACATCCTGAAATCTTAATCTTGAATGGACATTAGTTCAATGAGATATATGTTGTTATGAATTACCAAAACCACCAAGGGAGCAAATGTGCTTTCAGTATGGCTCCACAGAGCCTCTTAAAGAAATACTTTGAGTCATAGAGTTATGTTGTTATGACATGTTGTATCTACACATATCGAGCATATTGTGTGTATGTTATTGAAATGCTTTGGTATGTGTGGGATCCGACACCTAGTTGTTTATTCTTGGTAGCCTTCCTTATGGGGATCTTGCAGTGGTAGTACCGCTGGAGGCTCAAGCGGTAGTACCTGTAGCGACCCGACCCAAATGGATCGAAGTCTCTGTGCTCAAGTGTCATCCCTGGATTGGTATGCTGACACACGGTACTCGAGGATTTATAGCAGAGTTCAATCACACACTTTATTACATCGGGGTCCTCAAAAGAGTATTTATTACATAAATATGGCTGAAGGCCAACTAAATAAAATAACTGCGGAAGCTTCGAAGGTAAATGAGTCCATCAACTCCACGGCAAACTGAGTGCAGAACAACGACCTATCGCACCTTAATCCTCGTCGGAAAACTCTGCAACATGAGACGTTGCAGCCGTGTAGGTCAGCACATGGAATATGCTGGCAATTTCACACCATAGAATAATAATGAAAATGTCTATCTCTATATGCATATTTGGCTGTGGAGGCTCTAGGTTAATTTTTTGCATAAAGCTAATTTTTCCCTACAACAAAGGAATACATTTTATTTACTACCAAGTTTATGCCATTATTGAGAAGGTTCCTCCAACTCAATCCCTTAACCAAAATTTTCAATAACCCAATTCATTAAATAAAATAAAGTGATGAGATCAACCAATAATTCACTTCTAGATACTCAATTTTGTCCATAACCGGGGACACGGCTAATCATGATTAGTTTTTACACTCTGCAGAGGTTTGCGCACTTTTCTCCACAAGACTCGACCACCTCCATGATCGGAAGATCGAGACACAGTCTTTCAGAAGCATTTCCCCTAAACCGTGGGTAGACCGGTACACCTACATTCCCCTACATCTGATAGCCTACCCGGAAAGAGGTCACACAACTTACTCAATTATGCCAGAGCCCATAATGGCTTGTGGCTGCACACGGAAGTTTCTAGTCATGAAGTGTCGTATGATCCCTTTGAGCCTGGGTGGCAATCCTAGGGTGATCACACGGGTACTCCGGGATCCCCTTGGGCAAGCACTGGTCTCTCCAGGTGCCTCAATCAATCCACCCAGATGTGTGTTAATGTTGCCACCTTAAGTTTTACCCAAATTATTATATCTCTCGCAACTTACATGAATCACACATACCAATCCCCGTCTACGAGCATTGCTAAGCAATATATGACATAACGAATATTCCCGGGGTGATCAAAGGTCATAGGTTCCTACCTCATGAACTACATAGAAATGCCATAATTTCCCAATCCTACTAATGCAAATTTTAAGGGTGTAACTAATGCATAGTGAAAACTGGGTATAGAAAAGTATGATCAAGGTGTGAACTTGCCTTGCTGACGATCATTGAACTCTAAGGATTCGTAGTAGCAAGCCTCGCACTCCAGATGATCTAACGAAGCAAACATTGACACACATAAGCAATCAAGCAAAGATCCAAAAGAAAACGAAGAAAAATACTTGGGAAAACTCCAAAACAACCAAATAAAGTTTCTATACAGAACGAAATTTTAACAGTAGCAAAAATATATGACATTGGGTTTCTACAGAAAGTACACGTCACAAGCTTTAATTTGTAAAAAGAATCAATTAAATCGGAGTTATAGATTTCAAATTATAGCCAAAATAAGTTTGAACATAAATCTGTTCAAATTCAAATTGTAATCGTCATAAATATTTTTAGATTGGTTCTCTGGATAGATGGGATTTTTATGAAACCGTAGGAAAAACAATCAATGAATTTGGATTTGTTGAATTAAAGATATGCTAAAAGAAAAATCTGACAGAAATCTGAAATTGGAATTTTACTGAAAATATTATATATTGGCCAGAGGCCAAGTGGCGCTCTCCGATTGGTTGTACGGGTGTTTGCTGTGTGTGAATCGGCGGACGACCGATCTGTAAGGAAAACGTTTTTTTTAACTGAAACGAATAGGGCTCTGGTGGCTTACAGAGAGACGAACGAGCGTTGGGGGCGGCTCTGGTCCGGTGGGGCGGCGGATCTGGCGGTCGTGGGCGGCGGCGGGAGTGTCGGGAGGATGCAGCGGAGAGTGGCTCGTCCGGTGGTGATGTCGGTGATGATCGGTGATGACGGACGGCGACGGAACAAGGTGATGAAGCTCGGTGCTCCCGGTGCTCTGGAGAAGACGGCAGGGTTGGGATGGCATATGTAGATGGAGAGGGGATGCAAGACCTTGTCAAAACGGTTGTAGAGATCGAGAGAAGTCAAAACACCAAAGGAGGAGGCTCGGGGTGGCTCACCGGCATGGGAAAATGGCGATGAACTACAGCGTCTTCGGCGAGATTGGAACATCGACTGTGAGCGATTGGGGTGGACTTGGCGAGAGTTGTTTGAGGGAATCGGTCGAGAGGGGTCGTGGCTATTTATTGGACATCTTTCGTGGGCGAGGGGTTGACTCGGGATAGGATTTCCAACGAGGTTGAAATGGAGTCGGCGTCGGGACATGCCCGTGCAGGTTTCTGTCTGAACGTGGGGAAGAATTAGAAAGATGCGGGGCCCAGGCGCCAGAGACAGAAAAGTAATGAGAGAAAGAGAGAGAGAGAGAGAGAGAGAGAGAGAGAGATCTCGGGCGTGCGAGGGGGTGCGGGCGTGGGCTGGCCTCGCTGCTGCTGGCTGCGCCTGGCTGGCCTCTGCTCGGCCGGCTGGGCTGGCTGGGCCCGGGGTTTTTTTTTAAATCTTTTTTTTTCTGTTTTCTATTTTCAGAAATACAAAACACATAAAAACACAAAGTAAACTAATTCTAAAAATGCCAGAAAATTCACATAAATATTTGGTCATATACTAGACCATGTAAACTATTTTCTGTCCTAAATGCATTATTTTAAAAATAAATATTTTTGCTAAGCTAATAAAATTTGCATTAAAATAATTCGCAAATAAAAGCAAATAAATATATTTTGATTTCAAATTCAATTTCCAATATTTCCTTTCTCTTTTTGAAGAAGTCCTTTTATCTTCTCTCTTTATTTTATTTTTTTGGAAATAAAGGAAATGAATTTAGTGAAACCAAATTTGATCCAAATTCCAATTTTGAATTCAAAGAATTTTCAAAAATGAATTTAGGGAAACTTCCAATTCTCTCTTTTGGTCCTTGAATTGCTTAAAGTCCCTTGGATCAAAATTCAAGTAAAAGAAATGAAGAGCAAAAATGCATAAATCATGGATGCATATGAATGATCTATTTATTAACATCCAAATTGAAAATTGGGATGTTACAAACCTACCCCCCTTAAGATGAATCTCGCCCTCGAGATTCGGGTTGGTTAGCAAAAAGGTGTGGGTGGTCCTGTCGGAGGTCTTCTTCGCGCTCCCAGGTGGCTTCTTCCTCGGTATGGTGACTCCACTGTACCTTGCAAAACTTGATGACCTTGCTGCGGGTAACCCTGGTGGCTGTCTCGAGAATCTTGACGGGCTTCTCCTCATAAGTCAAATCACTATCCAACTATATGGCCTCGAACGGCACCGTATCTCTCAAAGGAATATCGGCCATCTCTGCATGGCACTTCTTCAACTGGGAAACGTGAAACACATCATGAACTCCTGACAGAGCTTCGGGTAATTCCAACTTGTAGGCAACTTCACCCATGCATTCTAAAACTCGGTATGGCCCCACAAACCGTGGTGCTAACTTTCCCTTGACTCCAAATCGTTTAACTCCTCGAAGCGGTGACACACGAAGATATGCTCTGTCTCCGATTTCATAGGTTACTTCCTTGCGTTTAGTATCGGCATAACTCTTCTGCCTGGACTGGGCTATCTTGAGTCTATCACGGATCAGCTTGACTTTCTCCTCTGAGTCTCTGATTAAATATGGTCCGAATAATTTACGGTCTCCAACTTCATCCCACATCAATGGTGTCCTACACCTCCTTCCGTACAAAGCTTCGAAAGGGGCCATCTTCAAGCTGGTCTGGTAGCTGTTGTTGTATGAGAACTCTGCGTATGGTAAATTATCATCCCAACTAGATCCATAATCTAGCACAGAAGCTCTCAACATGTCCTCCAGAATCTGATTGACTCTCTCCGCCTGTCCATCTGTCTGTGGATGAAAAGTTGTACTGAACTCCAGCCTGGTACCTAAAGTTTTGTGTAACTGATGCCAAAACTTTGAGGTAAATTGTGTTCCTCTATCTGATACGATGGTCCTCGGAACTCCATGCAGACATACGATCCTAGTCATGTATATCTTGGCCAACTTAGCGCTTGTATAGGTGGTTTTCATGGGGATGAAGTGAGCTACCTTGGTCAAGCGATCAACCACTACCCAAATAGAATCATAACCTGATCGGGTCCTGGGTAATCCTGTGATGAAGTCCATGCCAAGCTTGTCCCACTTCCAATCGGGTATCGGCAAAGGCTGAAGTAATCCTGCTGGTTTCTGGTGCTCTGCTTTAACCCTCTAGCATACGTCGCATACTGCTACATACTCGGCAATATCCTTCTTCATACCTGTCCACCAGAAACTTTCCTTCAAGTCCAAATACATCTTGGTGTTGCCTGGGTGTATCGAGTAAGGCGAATCATGTGCCTCCTGAAGAATCAACTTCCTGATCTCTGGGTCATTGGGCACGTAAATACGCTTCTCAAACCATAAGGTTCCGTGTTCATCCTCACGAAAACCTTCTGCCTTTCCTTGGTTCATCCTTTCCTTTATCTCCGCAATGCCTTTGTCTAACATCTGGGCTTCTCGGATCTTTCCCAACAAAGTGGATTGAATTTCCATTGAGGCAACAAAACCTCGTGGAACTATCTCCAACTGGAGATCTCTGAGATCGTCGGCTAACTCCTGAGGTAATCCTCCTGCGGTGAGAGTGTTAACATAACTCTTCCGGCTCAATGCATCTGCCACAACATTGGCCTTTCCTGGGTGATAATGCAATCTCATGTCATAATCCTTTATGAGCTCCAACCATCTCCTCTGCCTGAGATTCAACTCCTTCTGCGTGAAGATGTATTTCAAACTCTTGTGATCCGTGTAAACATCGCAACTATTTCCGATCAGAAAATGTCTCCAGGTCTTGAGCGCGTGCACTACGGCTACTAACTCCAAGTCATGCGTAGCGTAGTTCAACTCATGGGGTTGAAGCTGGTGTGAGGTATAAGATACAACTCTTCCTTCTTGCATAAGAACGCCTCCAAGTCCCTGACGTGAAGCATCACAATACACCTCAAAATCCTTGCGTATATTCAAAAGAATTAGCACTGGGGCTGTAACCAAACGTTTCTTCAACTCTTGGAAGCTGGCCTCACATTCGTCGGTCCAAACAAATTTGGTGTCTTTCTTCAATAGCTCCGTCATGGGCTTCGCAATCTTGGAGAAATTCTCAATAAATCTCCGATAATACCCTGCAAGTCCAAGGAAACTGTGAATCTCTCTGACTGAGGTGGGTGCCTTCCATTCGGTGACGGCTTCAACCTTCGAAGGGTCTACTGCTATTCCTTCTCCTGATATAACATGTCCGAGAAATCCGACTTCCTTCAACCAAAATTCGCACTTGCTGAACTTGGCGTATAACTGATGTTCCCTGAGCTTCTCCAGCACCAAGCGCAAGTGTTCCTTGTGTTCCTCTTCATTCTTCGAGTAAACCAATATATCATCAATGAACACGACGACGAACTTATCCAAAAACTCCATGAATACCTTGTTCATCATGCTCATAAAATAGGCAGGGGCATTAGTCAAACCAAAAGACATGACTGTATATTCATAAAGCCCATACCTCGTGGTAAAAGCTGTCTTGGGTATATCTTGCTCTCGGATCTTCAACTAGTGATATCCTGATCGAAGATCGATCTTGGACAAAACACTAGCTCCGACTAGCTGATCAAACAGGTCATTAATCATTGGCAGAGGGTACTTGTTCTTGATGGTCACCTCGTTCAACGAATGATAATCCACAACCATTCTCAAGGTTCCATCCTTCTTTTCCACTAAAAGAACTGGGGCTCCCCAAGGTGATGAACTCGGTCGGATATACCCTTTCTCCAGTAATTCCTTAATCTGCTTCTTAATTTCCTCCAAATAATTTGCGGGCATCTGATACGGTCTCTTGGATATTGGTCCTGTGACTGGCAATAGCTCGATCAAAAACTCAATGTCTCGATCCGGTGGCATGCCGGGCAATTCTTCTGGAAACACATCGGGATAGTCCTTCACAACTGGTACTTCCTCCTGAACAACTCCCGAAAGAGAATTCATCTGGGTCCTCCTTGGCGTATGCCTCGACACATACTTGATCCGTTTTCCATCTGGGGTGGTGAGAAGAATCGTCTTACGGGCACAATCAATATTTCCTTCATACTTGGATAACCAGTCCATGCCTAGAATTACGTCCAATCCTTGTGATTCTAGGATGATGAGGTCTGTGGGAAAAACATGCCTCCCTATGGTCAACGGCAACTGAAAACATCCTCGACTAGCCGTAGACTCTGCTCCTGGGGAACTCACTAACATGGGTGTTTTAAGGGCTACGGTCGGCAACTTAAACTTATCCACAAAACCCCTTGATATGAATGAATGCGATGCACCAGTGTCAAAAAGAACTAATGTTGGATGGGAATTGAGTAAAAACTTACCCAACACTGCGTCTGGCTGCTCGTAGACTTCCTCCACATTGACGTGGTTCACCTGACCTCTGGTGAAAGGATTGGGCTTCTTGCCTCCAGAGCTTTCATTGCCATTCCCATTCTTCGCCTCGGGACATTCGGTGGCGTAGTGTCCGATTTTCCCGCATTTGAAGCAGGTAATGTGACTCAGATCTTTCTTGGCGGGTGTTGCGGAGTTGGAACGATTCTGATTCCCGTTTCCTCCATTCCCATTGCCATTCCTATGGCCATTATGGTTATGTCCATGTCCTCCGTGATGAGAATGACCTCCATGGTTATGATGGTTGTGTCCTCCGAACTTATTGGCCCCTGATCCAGAATTTCCCGAGTACGGGGAATAGCGGGGCTTCTGCTGAGCTCCAGAGTTATACTTTCCCTGTCAGTACTTCCTCTTGCGGTTCTCTATCTGCTGGTGCTTGCCTTCCAGAATGAGAGCCTTGTCAACCAACTCTTGATAATTGTTGAAGGTAGCCAGGGTCAACTGAAGTCCCAGATCATCGTTTAGTCCCTCCAGAAATTTCTCCTGTTTAGAGGCATCATCGGCCACGTCTCCGGGAGCATACCTAGATAACTTGCTGAATTCCTCTACATAATCACCAACAGAACGATTTCCCTGGCGTAAGTTGCGGAACTCACGCTTCTTTAGACTCATAGCTCCAGCTGAAACATGTGTGGTACGGAACGCCTGCAGGAACTGATCCCAAGTCACATTGGCTATGGGGAATGTGGTGGTGAAATTCTCCCACCACGAAGCTGCTGGTCCATCTAGTTGGTGTGCGGCAAAGCGCACCTTCTCAACATCAGTGCATCCTGCGGTGATCAGCTCCCTTCCGATCTTGCGAAGCCAGTCATCTACAATGATCGGCTCCGTGCTACTAGAGAACACGGGTGGGTTCAACCTCAGGAAACGGGTAAGGTTGTCATCTTGGGTTGGCGGGTTGTTGTTGTTGTTCTGGTTCTGGTTCTGGAGGAGCATCTACATGAGGGCATTCTGGTTCTGGATCAACTGGGTAAGTTCCGATGGGAATCCCGTGTCACGTCTCGGAGGCATCTGATGGGTTTGGAGTGGATGAGAAATTAGAATAGAATAAGGGCCTAATGAGAAAATCACACTACCCATATGCAAATGAGACAGGTAAAACTCCAAATCACACCATTCAATTTAAATCAAGGTTCACACAATCGGGTCTAAGCTAACTATTACAAAATCTCATGAACGACATCGAACTACTCGAAAAACTCTAATCGGAAAAATAAATCGGAATACTAATATCTAAAATGGTGGTCGGCTAAAAGTTCTGATCGGTAGAAGACTCCATCATGTCCTCCTCATCATCATCGTCTTCATAATCGGCATCGTTGCTGATGAAGGTTGCATCACTGTCGTCATTATGAAGGTTTTCTCCCTGGTCCAGCTTCTCCTCAGCTCTTTCTAGCTTCTTCTTCAGCTTTTCGTACCTTTCCTGTAGTACGCTGATTTCCTCCTCATATCCATCGCGAGTTGCCTTGATTTCATCCTCCAGCTTGATATTCCGGGTTATCAGCTTCCTGGTGTTCTTCAGGCTGTCGTACATCTGGTTCTCCATTCGGCGGATTTGCTGCTCCTGATCTTGTATGTATGATGCGATCGACTCATCCTCCCTGGTGCGGACTACTTCTCCGAAGCGATCCCTGCGTCCGCATATCCTGTAGATGGTTCCCTTGAGATCCTGGTTGTATTCCTCACAAATGCATCCAAAGGTGTTTTGGGCGGCAATACTCCTGCCTAAGGTCCAGGTTGGCGCATTGAAGAAGAAATCAATATCCCTGGTGGTATTTCCAAAGGTACGTCCGGGAATGTGGACGTCAATTCTCCAGCGCTTCTCCTCCGGCAAGGTTGCGGTGAAGGTTCCAGTGAAAGTGGACAGGGCGATGTTCAGGTACTTCACGACGTTCTTCAGGCGTTGTCCGAATGGCATGGTCTCGTCGGGCTGGGCAAACCTGGTCTTGGAGGTCGACATCTATATTATTGAAATAGAGAAGGATTAGAAATGAATAGAGAAGAGCATAAGACCAACGGATATATAGGGAAATTATAAAATACTTTTTTGTCTAAGGCTTTTCCTTTCCTAGTGGTCGCGTCCTACAGTCAGTGTGTGCTCTGAATACCATCTTGTAGCGACCCGACCCAAATGGATCGGAGTCTCTGTGCTCAAGTGCCATCCCTGGATCGGTATGCTGACACACACAGTACTCGAGGATTTATAACAGAGTTCAATCACACACTTTATTACATCGAGGTCCTCAAAAGAGTATTTATTACATAAATATTGCTGAAGGCCAACTAAATAAAATAACTGCGGAAGCTTCGAAGGTAAATGAGTCCATCAACTCCACGGCAAACTGAGTGCAGAACAACGACCTATCGCACCTTAATCCTCATCGGAAAACTCTACAACATGAGACGTTGCAGCCGTGTAGGTCAGCACATGGAATATGCTAGCAATTTCACACCATAGAATAATAAAGAAAATGTCTATCTCTATATGCATATTTGGCTGTGGAGGCTCTAGGTTAAATTTTTGCATAAAGCTAATTTTTCCCTACAACAAAGGAATACATTTTATTTACTACCAAGTTTATGCCATTATTGAGAAGGTTCCTCCAACTCAATCCCTTAACCAAAATTTTCAATAACCCAATTCATTAATTAAAATAAAGTGATGAGATCAACCAATAATTCACTTTTAGATACTCAATTTTGTCCATAACCGGGGACACGGCTAATCATGATTAGTTTTTACACTCTGCAGAGGTTTGCGCACTTTTCCCCACAAGACTCGACCACCTCCATGATCGAAAGATCGAGACACAGTCTTTCAGAAGCATTTCCCCAAAACCCTGGGTAGACCGGTACTCCTACATTCCCCTACATCTGCTAGCCTACCCGGAAAGAGGTCACACAACTTACTCAATTATGCCAGAGCCCATAATGGCTTGTGGCTGCACACGGAAGTTTCTAGTCATGAAGTGTCGTATGATCCCTTTGAGCCTGGGTGGCAATCCTAGGGTGATCACACGGGTACTCCGGGATCCCCTTGGGCAAGCACTGGTTTCTCCAGGTGCCCCAATCAATCCACCCAGATGTGTGTTAATGTTGCCACCTTAAGTTTTACCCAAATTATTATATCTCTCGCAACTTACATGAATCACACATACCAATCCCCGTCTACGAACATGGCTAAGCAATATATGACACAACGAATATTCTCGGGGTGATCAAAGGTCATAGGTTCCTACCTCATGAACTACATAGCAATGCCATAATTTCCCAATCCTACTTATGCAAATTTTAAGGGTGTAACTAATGCATAGTAAAAAATGGGTATAGAAAAGTATGATCAAGGTGTGAACTTGCCTTGCTGACGATCGTTGAACTCTAAGGATTCGTAGTAGCAAGCCTCGCACTACGGATGATCTAAAGAAGCAAACATTGACACACATAAGCAATCAAGCAAAGATCCAAAAGAAAACGAAGAAAAATACTTGGGAAAACTCCAAAACAACCAAATAAAGTTTCTGTACAGAATGAAATTTTAACAGTAGCAAAAATATATGATTTTGGGTTTCTACAGAAAGTACACGTCACAAGCTTTAATTTGCAAAAAGAATCAATTAAATCAGAGTTATAGATTTGAAATTATAGCCAAAACAAGTTTCAACATAAATCTATTCAAATTCAAATTTTAATCGTCATAAATATTTTTAGATTGGTTCTCTGGATAGATGGGATTTTTATGAAACCATAGGAAAAACAATCAATGAATTTGGATCTGTAGAATTAAAGATATGCTAAAAGAAAAGTCTGACAGAAATCTGAAATTGGAATTTTACTGAAAAGATTATATATCGGCCAGAGGCCAAGTGGCGCTCTCCGATTGGCTGTATGGGTGTTTGCTGTGTGTGAATCGGCGGACGACCGATCTGTAAGGAAAACGGTTTTTTTTAACTGAAATGAATAGGGCTCTGGTGGCTTACAGAGAGACGAACGAGCGTTGGGGGCGGCTCTGGTCCAGTGGGGCGGCGGATCCGGCGGTCGTGGGCGGCGGCGGGAGTGTCGGGAGGATGCAGCGGAGAGTGGCTCGTCCGGTGGTGATGTCGGTGATGATCGGTGACGACGGACGGCGACGGAACGAGGTGATGAAGCTCGGTACTCCCGGTGCTTCGGTGAAGACAGCGAGGTTGGGATGGCGTCTGTAGATGGAGAGGGGATGCAAGACCTTGTCAAAATGGTTGTAGAGATCGAGAGAAGTCGAAACACCAAAGGAGGAGGCTCGGGGTGGCTCACCGGCGTGGGAAAACGGCGATGAACTACAGCGTCTTCGGCGAGATTGGAACGTCGACTGCGAGCGATTGGGTGGACTTGGCGAGAGTTGTTTGAGGGAATCGGTCGAGAGGGGTCGTGGCTATTTATTGGACATCTTTCGTGGGCGAGGGGTTGACTCGGGATAGGATTTCCAACGAGGTTGAAACGGAGTCGGCGTCGGGACGTGCCCGTGCAGGTTTCTGTCTGAACGTGGGGAAGAAGAAGAAAGATGCGGGGCCCAGGCGCCAGAGACAGAAAAGTAACGAGAGAGAGAGAGATCTCGGGCATGCGAGGGGGTGCGGGCGTGGGCTGGCCTCGCTGCTGCTGGCTGCGCCTGGCTGGCCTTTGCTGGGCCGGCTGGGTGTGATAGCCTGGCTTAATAGGGATGATAGACTACTCATAAAAATAAGGAATTCCTTCTTTTCCAGGAGCCCATTCGGACAGAACTCCAAAGTTAAGTGTGCTTAGCTTGGAGTAATTTCAGGATGGGTGACCGACCGGGAAGTTTCTCCCGGGTGCGCATGAGTGAGGACAAAGTGCGCAGGAAAGACTAGTATTGATCTGTGAGGCCAGTCTAGATCTCGCCAGGAGTAACGACCACCGGCGAGTGTGTCCGGGGCGTTACAAGTCGGTATCAGAGTCGACCCTCGCGGTTACACATATGTTTGCGGACAGGTGCACGGTCATGTTGTTCATGACGTTTGTTACCCGTCGTGGCACACGACATGTCACATGTACCGGACTGGATGGACAGACGTATGTGCCAAGAGGGAACGTTCCTGTGGCCCGACGAGGACGTCGGTTCCTCTAAGTGGGGGTGTATGTGATAGCCTGGCTTAATAGGGATGATAGACTACTCATAAAAATAAGGAATTCCTTCTTTTCCGGGAGCCCATTCGGACAGAACTCCAAAGTTAAGCGTGCTCAGCTTGGAGTAATTTCAGGATGGGTGACCGACCGAGAATTTCTCCCGGGTGCGCATGAGTGAGGACAAAGTGCGCAGGAAAGGCTAGTATTGATCTGTGAGGCCAGTCTAGATCTCGCCAGGAGTAACGACCACCGGCGGGTGTGTCCGGGGCGTTACACTGGGCTGGCTGGGCGCGGGTTTTTTTTTTAAATCTTTTTTTTCTGTTTTCTATTTTCAGAAATACAAAACACATAAAAACACAAAGTAAACTAATTCTAAAAATGCCAAAAAATTCACATAAATATTTGGTCATATACTAGACCATGTAAACTATTTTCTGTCCTAAATGCATTATTTTAAAAATAAATATTTTTGCTAAGCTAATAAAATTTGCATTAAAATAATTTGCAAATAAAAGCAAATAAATATATTTTGATTTCAAATTCAATTTCCAATATTTCCTTTCTCTTTTTGAATAAGTCCTTTTATCTTCTCTCTTTATTTTATTTTTTTGGAAATAAAGGAAATGAATTTAGTGAAACCAAATTTGATCCAAATTCCAATTTTGAATTCAAAGAATTTTCAAAAATGAATTTAGGGAAACTTCCAATTCT
Source organism: Elymus sibiricus (assembly GCA_039707655.1). Classification (NCBI taxonomy): domain Eukaryota; kingdom Viridiplantae; phylum Streptophyta; class Magnoliopsida; order Poales; family Poaceae; genus Elymus; species Elymus sibiricus. Next base: position 137,209,967 of record CM077670.1, read on the forward strand.
CTCTTTTGGTGCTTGAATTGCTTAAAGTCCCTTGGATCAAAATTCAAGTAAAAGAAATGAAGGGCAAAAATGCATAAATCATGGATGCATATGAATGATCTATTTATTAACATCCAAATTGAAAATTGGGATGTTACAGTACCGCTCAGGGTTGAGCGGTAGTACTGCCCAAGTTTCAGGTACACGGCCGCGGCGAGATCTGGTAGTACCGGAACCACAAAACTTCAAAAATACTGTCACAATACTCCTACACTCCTATCTAGCAGTCATTCCTCGTCCTAAACATACCACGATTTAGCCAAAAATCGAAGAACAAGCCCGCATTGCCCTAAAGCCTAGATTCAAAAAAGAGAACCGTAGGAGAGACAAACGAGGGCAATATCGGCCTCCATGGCAAGAGGAGAAGGTGGGGATCGATCCCACCAGTCAGAATTGAGGAAGACGACCCGGATGCGGCAAGCCGGGGGAGGCGGCCATGACAGTTCTCGTCGCTGCAGAGGAGGTCATGGGGAGGGAGATGAAGTGAATGGGTATGGGGGGTTGGGACCGCCCGTTCCCGTTCACTTAACCGCTCCCGCAATGTCGATGTATACAAACTTGGGTGTTTTTATACCCCTTGACTTGTGCACAGACAGTTGCAGCCTTCCCGAAGGCAAGGGCTTGCCAGAGGATTACTCTCATCAAGACACAAGACTTGGTTGAAAAAACCATGAAGAAGACCTTGAGACAGGTCATCGAGAAGTACTAAGTTAGTACTGAAGATCAAGATTATACTTGCCGGCAGCCTATGCGCCGGCAAGGCGAAGACCTGGCAAGCTCTGTGCCGGCAAGCTCTCTCTGTGCCTTGCCACCGCTCCACCTCATCAATCAGCTAGTCACTTGTCGATGAGGTGTCGAGCGGGCAGGCGGTTTGGTGAGGCTTGTCAGGGCACGTGTCAGCATGCTAGACTGAAGATCAACTTTAATGACACTCGTCCAGGAGGCATGTCAGCATAATAGGAGGTAGCTGGGCGAGCGGTACAGAACCCTTGCCGGGGGGCGCTCCCAGCGTGACACCTAACAGGCATTTAATGCATTTGTCCTAAACCAGCAAAGTTAGGTATGATAGCACTGTAGCTGTCATCTCACCATGTATTTACCTTTTTGCCACTGTGGTGACCCCTTAACCTATAAAAGGAGGGCCAAGGCTAATGGTAGAAGGGTCGACAGTTTGCACAAACTACGTGTGTAGCTGCACTTCCCACGCACCTTGCCGGCAAGCTGCGCTCCTTGTATTTGTGCTTCCACCATAATACAATCAAAGCAGGAGTAGGGTTTTATGCCTCACGGCGGCCCAAACCTGGGTAAAACCTGTGTGTTCTGCTGATTCTGCTCTTTGTTCTCGTCGATCCCCACAACCGAACTGCAAAGGGATCTTTGTTGGCCCCATAGATTGTCTTGGTCGTAACTCGACATCTATGGCGCGCCAGGTAGGGGGATCGTGTGTGCGAATCCGAATCAGCAGTCTACGCGCTAGTTTCATCTTCTTCATCATCGATGGCACACAAGAAGAAAGGCGCGGCCGCAGCAGCTCCTTCCATGTCCAAGCTACCGTCCCAGACATTAATAGGTGGTGCAGGCGGCGCAGGCAGTGCAGGTGGCACGGACGGCGGCGGCAGAAGCAGTCAGCTTCCACATCGTGATGGCGATCCTAGCCATCATACCGGAGATGGCGGAGGCAGCCAACATCAGCGATGCTCTGGTGAACATAGTCACTGGAGCAACACAGTCCGGAGGGGTGCAAGCCAAGACCCCGTCAACGCGACATCCAAGAACGCCGCGGCGGGACATACACCGCGACCATCGCAAGATGGGCGTGACACGCTCCCCCGTGACGCCGGCGGCTCTGGATGACCATATGGCAAGACTCATGTGCAGCACACCCAAGGTGCTCACGGTCCATCACCGCACTAGCCCGCTACTAGACATGAGCGGCGGCAGCAGGCGCGAGACAAAGCTCCTTCTGGCTCTGCCAGGAGTCGAGCGATGTCCCGCTCTTCACTCCCAACCATGCCAGCTATGGCAGCGGAGGCCATGGCGCGGGCCCAGATGCTGCTAAACTTCCCACCAGCTCCTGAGAAGATGGACCAGTGGAGAGCCACTATCCAGAGTCTCATCGGATTTGCTGAGTCTAGCAAGACGCAGCTGGCTGGACCGTCACAGCGTCCACCCACGGTGCCAGTAGCACCAACTGGTGGCCATGCCGGAGATGTTGCGCCAACGGTGCAGTCACCTCCACAACAACAACCACAACAGCAGCAGCGGCAAGCTCATCAGTCTGTTGACCCCGACGAGGTGTCGATGGCGTCGTCAGATCCGTGAGCCCGGGAAGACCAGCGCCGAGTGCTACAAGACAGGCGGGTAGAAGATGCCCGCACAACCATTGAACGGCGTCGGGAAGCGCGTCACCCATCTGACGAGCGCAACGGTCCAGTCGTTGATGAGCCAGTGCCAGGGGGCTCTGGGTACTTGCCTTACGAGGTGGGATGCCCAGCGTTCACCCGTGAGCTGCGACAAGTCCGCTGGCCATCCTCCCGTGCCTTCAAGCCAGAGCTGCCGGAGAAATATGATGGCAAGCTCAACCCGGCAGAGTTCTTAGGCATCTACATGATCGCCGTACAAGCTGCCGGAGGACGAGACGAGAAGATCCTCGCCGACTACTTCCCGTTGGCGCTCAAGCCCAACGTGAGGTCCTGGTTGATGAACCTGTCGAAGGGCTCCATTTCCTCCTGGTCAGATCTGTGTAATGAGTTCATTGGCGCATATACTGGAGGCCACAAGCTTCCGGGACAGCCCAGTGATCTTCATGTGATACCGCAGAGAGACGGAGAGCCCCTCTGCAAATACATACAGAGATTCAGCCGTGTACACCATAACATCCCTGACATTCATCCCCCAGCTATCATTGCCGCATTTCATACAAATGTGCGCAATCGCAGAATGCGAGCCGAGATGAACATAGAGCAGGTCAAGACTATCAATGAACTGTACGCCTTGGCGGTAGATGTGCATGTGTTGAAGAGGGGAGGAGACTTCCCGGGGAAGATGCTGGCACTGAGGTCAACTCTGAAGACGACGATGCATCAACCCCGAAGAAGAAGGGCCGGAAGCGCAATCGCAAGTGCAAAGGCATGGTTGTACTAGCAGTTGAGGGATCGGGGAATCCCGGCAAGAAGCCCAAGGCCGAGAGCAGTGACAAAGAGGTTGCCGTTTGCACTTGTGGCCACGAGGCAGCTGCCGGTGAGAAGACCGATGGGCCCTACTGCAAGATCCACCGCACCAAGGACCATGATCTCCAGGAGTGCCGGCAAGTTGAATAGCTTGCCGAGAAGCAAAAATAAGAATATGAGAAGCGCGACAAGAAGAAGGCCAAAGATGGTACTGGTGGATCCGGCAAGAAAAACCATGGTGGCCACGGAGGTCGCCGCAGCAAAGGCAAGCAGCAGAAGGAGAAACCTGCTCGAGGCCGTGAGAAGAAGGAAGATGAAGACGATGATGATGAGGATGAAGATGGTTCAGAACAGGAGTTCCAGAATGCGGTTGATGCCATGTGTGTTGACGGAGGTGCATCTTTGCACTCCTCGCACCGGCAACTGAAACAATGGATCAGGGACATCAACGCAGCGGAACCGGCAATGGATGCGCAGAAGCCACTCAAGTGGTCACACACGCCCATCATTTTTTACGCCGAGGACCACCCTGATCGCACAACTGCGGTCGGGTGTTTGCCGCTGTTGGTTTCACCAACAGTCTGCAACCTCAAGGTAACAAAAATGCTGGTTGACGGTGGGGCTGGCTTGAACTTGATCTCACTCGAGGTGATCAAGAGGCTGCAAATCCCCAACAAGGATCTGGAAGAGATAGGCACGTTCCAGGGTATCAACCCGGGAAGGAGCAAACCAAAGGGCCGGATCACATTGCCGGTGACATTTGGCAGTGAGCTCAACTACAGGACAGAGAAAATTACTTTCGATGTCGTCAAGATGCAGCTGCCTTACATTGGAATCCTGGGCCGCCTAGGACTTGCAAAATTCATGGCTGCATCACACTATGCATACAATGTATTGAAGATGCCAGCGCTGATGGGTGTCCTCACTGTCAAGTCAGACCAGAAAGACGCAATCATTTGCGCTGACAAGCTCTATCGGGAGGCAATTGCAGCGTCTGCTGAGGAGGCAAAAGCTCTTGCCGACAAAGCTCCCGGGGGAGGAAAGAATAAGAAGTCCGGTAAGACCTCCGAAAAGTGCACTGCAGAGTGCAGCACGCCTGTTGAGGACATACCAGAGAGCTCTGCCGGCAAGAGCAAGAAATCTAAGGCCTCTACACCAGCGACGAAGCAAGTTCCTGCAAGGGAGGAAGCGAAGAGCGGCACTTTCACCATAAGTGCCAATCTTAGCGACAAATAGGAAAGCGCACTTGTCACCTTCCTGTGGGACAAATGTCGATGTATTTGCATGGCAAGCATCTGACATCCCCAGTGTTCCCAGGGAGGTGATTGAGCACCACCTTGTCGTCTGCCCTCATGCGAGACCCGTCAAACAGAAGGTCAGGAAGCAAGCACTGGAACGACAAGAGTTCATTGCTGAAGAGATCAAAAAGCTAGAAGCGGCAGGTTTGGTCAGAGGAGTACTGCATCCCACATGGTTAGCCAATCCAGTTGTAGTGCGAAAAGCAAATGGAAAATGGAGGCTTTGTATCGACTTCACTGATATCAATAAAGCTTGTCCAAAAGATCTTTTTCCTTTGCCGCGCATCGACCAGATTGTGGACTCCCCTGCCGGCTGTGAACTACGCTCTTTCCTTGACGCCTACTCTAGTTACCATCAGATTTTCATGGCCAAGGAAGATGAGGAGAAAACGGCATTCATCACCCCATGTGGCACGTACTGCTTTATACGCATGCCTTTCGGATTGAAGAGTGCCAGGGCAACCTTTGCCAGAGCTGTTCAGATTGGTTTTGAGACCCAATTGCACAGAATTGTGGAAGCCTGCATGGATGATATTGTGGTCAAAACCAAGGACAAGTCAACACTGATACAAGATCTGGAGGAAACATTTGCAAACTTGCGCAAAATCAACTTGAAGCTCAATCGTGAGAAGTGTGTGTTTGGCGTTCAATCCGGCAAGCTTCTCGGGTTCTTTGTGTCTCAGAGAGGAATTGAAGCCAACCCCAACAAGGTCAAAGCAATTGAGCAGATTGAAGCACCAAAACGCGTCAAGGACGTCAGGCGTCTTGCCGGTTGCGTTGTCGCGCTAAGCAGGTTCATCTCCAAGTCAGCAGAGCGCGCCTTGCCATTTTTCAAAATCTTGAAAAAGGCAGGTCCATTGAAATGGACTCCGGAAGCGGAGGCCGCGCTCCAAGATTTGAAGGAGTACCTGTCCTCTCCACCAGTCCTAGTTGCGCCTAAACCACAAGAGCCGTTGTTGCTATATTTAGCGGCAACCAATCAAGTGGTTAGTGCTGCACTTGTGGCTGAAAGAGAGGCAGATGACGAAGAGGCAGCAACCGCAGAGCCGCAGGCCGACAGGCCGGAATCTTCTCCGACAAGGTCAGGTGCTGACAAGTCTGAAGTTGTGCAAGCAAATGAGCCAGATCAAAAAGTTGTGCAGAAGAAGAAGATGGGGCAGCGCCCAGTTTACTTTGTCAGTTCTCTTCTGCAGGGGGCTAGGTCAAGGTATTCTGGTGTACTAAAGTTGCTCTTTGGTCTCCTTATGGCCTCAAGGAAGCTGCACCACTACTTCCAGCCACACCAAATTACCGTCATCACTCGCTTTCCGTTGCAAAGAATTCTGAGAAATCCAGAAGCCACCGGCAGGATTGTGGAGTGGGCGTTGGAGCTATCAAACTTTGATTTGAAGTTTGAAAGCACATCAACAATTCAGAGCAGAGCCTTGGCGGAATTCATTGCAGAATGGACCCCAACACAAGACGAAGAAAAACAAGAGACCTCTCTCCCCGGCAAGGAAACGGTCGATGATTGGATCATGTATTTTGACGGTGCTTTTATGCTGACAGGCGCCGGTGCTGGCGTGCTGCTTGTCGCACCCACCAGAGAGCATCTCAAGTACGTGGTTCAGAAGCACTTTCCCAGGGAGAAGGCCACCAACAACATTGCTGAGAATGAGGAATTGTTTGCCGGTCTGCGCATTGCAATGGACCTTGGTATCAAAAAGATGATTATCAGAGGTGACTCGCAGCTTGTGGTGAAACAGATCAACAAGGATTATCAGAGTCCCTTGATGGAAGCTTATGTTGATGAAGTGAGGAAGTTGGAAGAGCAGTTTGACAGTTTGCAACTTGAGCACGTCCCCCATGCCCAAAATCAAGTTGTCGATTACTTGTTGAGGGTGTCCTGGACTAGGGGGTACTCGGGCTACCGGCCTATCTCTCGTAGGCCGGACTAGTGGGCCGCCCTTTACTCATCAAAGGAAGGCCAGATAATGGGCGACCCCGTGCACCAGAAGGAAACCTCCGAAGACTTGGCGTCTCCTCCAAGAAATATTTAGCGTAACCAACATGTTTATCCCCTGATGTCAACCGACCATGTGTAACCCTAGGTTCCTCTGGTGTCTATATAAACCAGAGGGTTTAGTGCGTAGAGGGGGAGAATCATCATACCCGCCTAGGGCTTGGCCCATCCGATCTCGTGGTAGATCAACTCTGTAACCTTCATACAATCACATCAATACAATCTAGCAGGACGTAGGGTTTTACCTCTTCGAGAGGGCCCGAACCTGGGTAAATCGCTGTCTCTACATTCCCTGTTACTCATTGACTCCAAGATCCACAGCTCGGACCCCCTACCCGAGATCTGCTGGTTTCAGTACCGACACTTGTCAAAACTTGCCGCAGAAAGAACACCTGTGGAACCAGGAACTTTCGTGCTAAAACTAACTCAGCCATCCGTTACACCATCAAGGCCAACAAAGAAAAGAAAACAATATGTTGGTGGTTACTTTCCAGCAGAGCTGCCAGCAGCCGCCAAGAAAAGCAACACCGCCGACAAGACACCTCTTGCCGGTGAGCTGCAGCATCCGGCAGGCCAAGCTCTTGTCGTTGAAGCAAGCGCTCCTGCAGAGGAAGAGATGCAAGCTCCAGCATGGGCACAGCCAATTGTTGAGTTCCTACAAACAGGAGAGCTTCCCGAAGAGCAAGAAGAAGCGGAAAGAGTAGCTCGTCAGTCAAGTATGTACCAATTTGTTGACAACATTTTGGACAGAAAGAGGCCAAATTGGGTGAAATTGAAGTGCATTTTTTGGGAAGATGGACAGAAGCTATTGGCAGAAATACATGAAGGAATGTGTGGCTCTCACATTGGTGCTTTCATTGAGAGGCTCTACGTTCCCTGTTACTCATTGACTCCAAGATCCACAGCTCGGACCCCCTACTCGAGATCTGCCGGTTTCGGTACCGACATTAGTGCTTTCATTGAGAGGCTCCGCTGTAGGGTCATCGAGAATCAATGGCTCACTTAGTCATCAGCAACAGTGCTAGCTGCAGGGACATCTTCATTCCCGGCCAGCTCTTTGCGTTTGGCAGCGTCATGCTACACGCCGATCCGGTCGGTCGCCTCGGCCGGGTCAACAGCTTTACCCCCGATTAGGAGATAATGTTCGGGAACTTAGAGTTCGTCGCCGACTCTCGGGGAAACCTTATTCTTACAGGGTCTTCGGCCTCGCCTGGAGGGCCCACAAACCCTGAAGCTTTGACTTCCAGTACGGCCCACCCCACTATCGGGACGGCCGCCACTCCGAATCCAGCCTTGAGCTCGGATCCAATCTCTGCGCTCGGCGGCCGAAGAGCGGCCTCAGCCGAGCATGACTACAGGGCGATGTCGAACACTCCCGGCATAGCCATACTGCGGGTTGACCCCGAAAACTGCAAGAACTTGGGTCCAACGGATCTCTTGCCACTAAACGGGATACTAGATCGGATCCAAGCCATGGGAATCACAGATGGCCAGTCCTTAGTCTATGACCAGATCGGACTTAAAGCCGATGACAGGGAAATTCACACCCCTCCGGCCGCCCACTTGGTCGCCACTATCGAAGGCTCGATCGAGGGCTCGCTCCTCCTCCCAGAGCTGAGAACACATGGGATGCGAGTCGCCGATGATCAAACTCCATCCTCCAGTTCGGCAGCCGAACTCCACTCTGGAGAGAATTCAAAGCCGAAATCAGATTCAGCGCATGACCTCGGGTCCACGCAACCGTGCCTGGCTAAAAATCCAGATCCAGAGCCTGGCACATCGGATTCTATGTCGATCCAGGACGCAGCCGCCAAAACCTCGGACTCACACGATGCAGCAAGGAAATTATGGCGGTTTTCCGACAGAACTGCTGAGACGAAGGCATCTTAAATGCCCTCGCCCGCCGCCACATCCAAAACTTCTCCGAGTTATCGGACTTGGTGTCCAAATACTGCGCCATGGAAGATGCTTGGCAGGCTCAGCTCGAGCAAGCGGAGTCAATCCATGCCGAGGAATCAAGCCGAGCTCGGGCAAAAGGCGCACACCCTCGCCGGACACCTCAATACTAGCCGTCCGAGAAAAGGAAGAAACTCCTGACAGGATCCAGAACGGTCCTTGACGAACTACTAGACAAACCATGCCCCATACACTCCATCCTGCTCAACACACCCCCAACCCATAGCCTTCGAGCTTGCTGGGTGGTCAGGCAAGTCGCCAAGAGCAGCGAAGCCATCCTCGGAGGCCCATATTCAAAAAGATGTCCAGCAGCGCCCCTTGACGATGACGCCGAGATCCTAACAATCTACGAGACATATTCCTCAAACAATCAGAGGAAGAGAGCCCTTTGAGAGCTCGGTCAAATTCACCATGTGGCAGCAGTGGACTCATGGACAGACATACCTATCACTTTCAATGAACAAGATCAGCCGAGATCTCGCCCTATCCGAACTGCTGCCGCCCTCGCCCTCGACCCCATAGTGGATGGATTTCGACTCCAAAAGGTGCTAATGGACGGCGGCAGTGGGCTAAACCTCATTCACGAGGACACCCTGGACAAAATGCAGTTTGATAGATCTCGCATCGAGCAAAGTCACACCACCATTCGAGGGATCATCCCCGGAAAGGAAGCACGTTGCAGTGGTCGAGTCGCTCTCGATGTAGTCTTCGGAACCCCCGAGAACTATCGATCTGAGGAATTGCTCTTCCACATTGTGCCCTTTCGCAGTGGCTACCACGCCTTATTGGGGCGTGACGCATTCGCCCGATTCCATGCTATCCCACATTACGGGTATATGAAACTTAAGATGCCAGGGCCAAACGGCGTGATCACGGTCACAAGTGATCCGGACAGAGCTCTTTGGGCCAAGAATAAAACAGCATCGCTCGCCCTCAAAGAGTTGTCCGAGGCCCTCGCAGCTGAAGAACTAACCGTGCTATGTTCAACGGTGGACAAGGACAATGTAATCCTTGATAAAAGGCCCAAATCTACGTCCTTCAAACCAGCAGATGAAATCATCAAATTCCAAGTGCATCCAACAAATCCCAACAAGACGGCATCCATCGGAGCTCAGCTGGACCCCGCGGTCGATGAAGAGTTACGCAAATTTTTGCGTGAAAACTGGGATATCTTTGCCTGGCACCCGTCAGACATGCCAGGGATCCCACGCAGTTTAGTCGAGCACAGCTTGAACATTATTAAAGGTTTCAAGCCAGTCAAACAGGCTTTACGCCGATTTTCTGAACCCAAGCGGCAAGCTATGGGCGAGGAATTGGCAAAGTTGCTCGAAGCCGGATTCATCCGAGACATCAAACATCTGGAGTGGTTGGCTAATCTGGTCATGGTACCTAAAAAGGACAAATCCTGGCGGTTGTGTGTCGATTTCAAGGACTTAAACAAGGCCTTCCCCAAGGATCCTTTCCCCTTGCCCCGCATAGACCAGATCATAGCGGAATGGACGGAAGCCGAGCTCCCTAGAGAGTACGGTACATATTCGCATTGGACGATGTACTTCGACGGCTCCAAAATGCTCGCCGGGCTGGGGGCTGGAGTGGTTCTCACATCTCCCACTGGCGACAATATCCAGTATGTACTTCAGATCATGTACACCGACTTCAACAACGCGGCCGAATACGAAGCCCTGTTGCATGGACTTCGGATGGCGGTGTCAATGGGTGTACAGCGGCTCGAGGTACGGGGAGACTCTAATCTCGCCATCTCTCAAGTCAACGGCGAGTTTGACGCAAAAGACCCAAAAATGACAGCATATCGCAATGCCGTCCAAAAGATATCCACCCGTTTTGAAGGGCTGGAGTTCCACCATGTTTCTAGAGACAGCAATCAAGCTGCCGATGTCCTTGTTCGAATGGGCACCAAGCGCGATCGTGTTCCTGAAAACACCTTTTTGGAACGACTCTTCAAGCCGTCCGTGGTGTGGCAGGAGGATGGCCAGGACTCTGAAACCAAGGGCTCAGGAGAGCTCGTCCCTCCACCTATCGAACCAGACGAAGGAATTGTTGGGGGCTCGGCCGTCGAAGAGACGTCTTCGGCCCACGAAGTCATGGCGATAATCGCACCATGGACTGAGCCCTTCCTCGCTTATCTTCTCCGCCAAGAGCTACCCAATGACCATACTGAGGCAAGGCGCATCATTCGGCGATCTAAAGCCTACAAGGTCCATGAGGGCGAACTATACAAGAAAAGCACTACCGGCGTCCTCCAAAGATGTATATCCGAAGAGGAGGGGAGACAGCTCTTGGCCGAAATCCACGCCGGCATGGGCGGTAACCACGCAGCAGCTTGGGCCCTGGTCAGCAAGGCCTTTCGAGCTGGGTTCTTCTGGCCCACTGCCCGTGCAAACGCCCAAACATTGGTCCAACATTGCGTTGGATGCCAGCTCTTTGCAAATCAAAGTCATATGCCCCCCACGGCTCTTCGGACGATACCGATTACTTGGCCCTTCGCGGTCTGGGGACTGGAGATGGTCGGACCACTTAAAGGGGGGACCAAGAAAAAGAAATATCTACTCGTCATGCTAGACAAATTCACTAAATGGATTGAGGCAAAACTAGTAACCTCAGCCAAATCCAAGCCGGTCATTGATTTTATATCCGGCGTCGTGCACCATTACGGTGTCCCCCATAGCATAATAACGGACAATGGATCCAATTTTACCGCCCAGGAAGTCAAAGACTGGTGCGCTAACTTAGGCATTAAGCTCGACCACGCCTCGATATATCACCCACAGTCCAATGGACAGGTCGAGCGAGCTAATGGCCTAATTTTGAGCGGCATTAAGCCCCGTTTGGTCCGATCTTTAAAAGAATCTGACTGCCACTGGGTCGAGGAGCTCGACTCCGTATTGTGGGGCCTACGCACCACTCAGAATCGATCTACGGGCTACACACCATTCTTCATGGTGTATGGGGTAGAAGCTGTCCTCCCCAGCGATCTTATTCATGACACACCTCGAGTACGCATGTATGAAGAAAGAGAGGCCGAGCTGGATCGGCAAGATGACCTGGACGCCCTGGAAGGCGAGCGCGACATAGCTCGAGCTCGTTCTGCCTTCTATCAGCAACAGACCAGACGCTATCAAAGCAGGGAAGTACGGGCAAAAGCCTACAACGTCGGTGACCTCGTCCTGTGCCTCCCGGAGAAACAGAAGCATAAGCTGTCACCCAAATGGGAGGGGCCCTTCATAATTGATCAGGTACTCACGTGCGGAGTGTACCGTCTACGCGACCCAAAGGACTACCGCCTCAAACCAAACCCATGGAACGCAACTCGGCTTCGACGCTTCTACGGCTAAATCAGCGTCATCACCCTCTTCGGTTTATCCTTCTCGGATTTATAGTAACTAGTCTTTCCCGGGTTGTGTTCGGTTAAGCCGAACTATGTTAAGTTTTTCCAGAGCTGACATCCTCGAATGTACCACACGCTTTTACCTGGGGGCTTCTTTTACGGAACCGGTCATATATTATCTGTGCAACCATCAGCCTTTACATGTTTGCAACCTTCCAGTATTGTTCTAAAGCCATCATATGCATCAATTTGACTTAAGATTTGGCCAAGCTGGGTTGCCTCGCTCCTATGTTTACTCCCTACGTTCCCGATTGTTCGGCTAGGGAGTAAAGGGAGCACCTCTGTTATTGTTACATCCGGATTACCCGGGTGCGTACCTCAGACGGGTGAAGCCAAAAGCTAGCGTTCTTAAGAACATAATTGGTCGGCCACGGGGGAAGTGAAAATAATTGGTAGCTATTGCCAAGCTTCCGGGGTTACTTTCCCGAAGTAACCATCCCCGTCTATTTCGGGTATTCAGTTATAAGTCCATGATCAACGTGGTAACCCGAAGAAAGGAACCCATAGAGGAACTATTTTCGTCGGAAGATGTTTCTTACGTTAAACAGTAATATAACATAACTCCCCGAGCGCGTTTTTGTCTGTTTGCACCAAATGGCCGGATTGCCTGGTTCTTCGAAGTGTTTTTTCCGATGTTTTCGGATCGCATAGTAGGAAACACTCCTCGGCCCCAGGCTGAGGGGATGGAAGCCGATGGCCGGTTAAGACAATGTTTAAAGCACGGTTTGGAGACTATTTGATGTAAAGTACATAGATACATAGAATCAAAATGTCAATCTTGATCAAGACCATCTATTATGGTCTCCAGGGCACAATCTTCTTGGGACAGCAGAGCTGCGGGCATAACCTGGTCATATACCAGATGCACGGGCACTTCCTGCCCATTTGGCCCTACCGGCCCAACCCAAGCTAAATGCTCCGGTTCTAGCTTGGTGAAGCGGGTCTTGATCATCGCCCAAGCTTCCCGTGCTCCCTCTCGACAAGATGACATCTTCCATAACTCAAAGCAGCGCCGAGCTCCTTTGAATCGATTCGCAAGTTCGGCCATCCCTTCCGGGACCACCTCGCCAGGCCACAGTGCCTTGAACATGCTCTTCATGGCTTTTCGGGCCCGCTCATGTACGGCAGATAGCTCCTTCAGCAGGTCCCGTATAAAAGAGCTGGCCTCCTCTTCGGCGCATCCGGTCAGAAGAACTACAATGAGACGTGGAGCTGTTCATATTGCTGTCTACCACATACAGTCTATAAACTGAAAAACTAGGTTGCACTCACTGAACACGCCAGCTTTCAGTCTCTGGTTCTCCTCCTGGGATAGGGCCAGTTGAGCTTTCAAGCTCTTGATTTCTTGGGCCTGTTGTTGACCTTCCGCCTTGAGCTTATCCCTTTCTTCATGACTTCGGATCAGTACGTCGTAGCCAGCCTCCTGCTGTGACTCCGCATACCTTTGAGCTTCTCTGGCAGCATCCAGATCCTTCTGCAGCTGATTTATAGACTCGGCTGCTACCGATCCATCTTTCATTAGAAAAGGTGTTCCATAAAAAAAATTGTACACATTTAAGTTCGGCATTTACCATGTGCCTCTCTGGTAAATTTCTTGACCTCCTCCAATTCGGCTTCCATAGATTTTAACTGTGTTTGTGCCAGCCCGAGGTCTTCGGGCAGCTTTTTGTTTTGTTCCCGAACAGTCTGCACAATAGCATGGCATTATAAACATCAGACCCTTAACTCGGCCGTTCCGCCCAAATTAAGGCTCGGGGGCTACTGGGTTAGGTAACAGGTTGTCAAAACCAACGATATACCTGCAGATTAGTAGACATGAGCTTAACTACCCCCTCGAGTCCCGTTCGGGCAGCTCCGAGGTACACGTCTACCGAACTAAGAGCATTAAACTCCTGATCAGAAAATGCAGAGTGCCGTAGCGACGCCTTGCGCCACCGGTGATTCATCACGCTTTCGACCTCGGAGTTGGTGACCGATACGCCCCCTGAGTCCTCGGGATGTTGGTCCTCGGCAGGGACCTCCGGAGTAACGTCAGCTACAACGGGGAACCTCGGTTTTGGGTCACCCCCCGGTACCTCTTCAACATCCTCAGGTGAAGGTAGTTCTACATATCGCCTGCAGGACACCGCAGAGAAAATTGTTGGCATTCTCGGCGAGTGTCAGAGATAAAGACTGTGTTGGTGCAACGGATGCGTTACCTCTTCGGGTGGGGCACGGATGACGTAACTCCCGTCGGGGCCGCGCGTTTAGACGCCCCACGGCCACTTGCCACTGGGGCTGTTGGTGCCTTTCTTGTAGATGTCTGACGCGTTGTACGGCGGCCCTTGGGAGTAGAAGTCAGTGTATTTGGAGCTGCAGCAGCTGAGCGTATTTTTCGAGAAGGAGCTCGTTGGTCACTTACAGCGGAGGAGGGAAGCACCCTGGGGTGATCGGCCAAGAGGGCCACCTTAGAGCCATCAAGGCTCTCCTAGTAGAAGATCCCCTCCTCAAAATCAATCGATGTTTCGGGACCGTCATCAAACCCAGGGTCGTCGTCGCGAGAATGGCTCTCCGGTTGAGGAGCAGGGCAGCTCACTGTCTCGATCCAGCGCCTCTAGCTCTATTCGGACAAGTTAAAAATTGGATTAAGGAAAATTGGTGTGCCGTCCGAGCTATGAAGCGTGGTTAGACTCACCGTTTCGATGGGCTTATAGCTCGAGAAGCCTTCCTCGGGCCTTAACCGAGCAAACTCTCGCTCTTCTCCCTTGAAAAGATCGGCTAGTATGGCTGCCATCGCCGCCTGATCGGCAGGTCCCTTTCGTGTGTATCGGGTCGAGTCATTCTCCCCGTTGTAGCGCCATAGCGGGTGTACCCTCTGTTGAAGAGGTTGAATGCACCAAGCAATGGCTGCTGCCATCATGTCGATCACGGTTAGCCCGTTGTGGGCTAGCCACCTCACTTGAGCGGCCAGCCATGTTACTTCGGCGCTTTCCTCTTGGGAAGAACTCTTCGGGCGCTAGTTGAACCGCTTCTTCGGAGAAACAAGTGAGAATTCGGGCAACCCCCTCCGAGCTGGATCGAATAGGGGGACGTCTTCAATATAAAACCATTTCGAGGTCCACTCCTCGGCATCTTTCTTGGGAGTCCCTATGGGATATCTCGTTCCGGCGATACGCCATACCTCGGCCCCGCCGACCTCATAAATTATCCCTCCTCGGGTGCGGGGGACAAGGCAGAAGTATTTCCTCCACAACTCAAAATGGGCCTCGCAGCCCAGAAACATCTCACAAAGGGCGATGAAGCCCGAGATGTGTAGAATCGATCCTGGGGTAAGGTGGTGGAGTTGGATCCCATAAAACTCTAGTAGACCCCTCAGGAAGGGATTAAGGGGGAAACCTAGGCCTCGCAAGAGGAAGGGCACAAAGCATACCCTTTCCTCCCCGTGGGGGGTAGGGAAGTTCTCGGCAAGGGCCTCCCCGTCCACGGAAGTTAATCCGGGGCGGGTGGACGCGAGATCTGAAGCGGAAAGATACCCTTGTGTCTCGAGGCTGCTCAGTCGCATGCGGGATACTGAGCAGCTCGCCCAGTCGCCTTGACGGGGGCTGTGAGGGCGCGAGGAGGAGCCTGGAACACTCGCCATTGTTTGCTGGCTGTGACCTCTCGGGGATGTGAGGAAGAATGGCAGGGGATGGGGTGTGTTAGCCTCCATGTCCTTGACCTATTAAAAGGGCATTCTTTCCCCCAAAAGGGGCATTTTTGTAAAAACCTACTGGGCCGCTCGCATTCCCCAGGTGCGCAGAAATTGAGGTGCGTCATTAATTCTGGATGAAGAAAAACGGTATGGCGGGCTCCGCAAAGCCTCGCCAATCAGAGGATCCTCGGCGGCCGAACTATTGTCAAACCGAACACAGGTGATGGAAGGAACTCGCCCCCAAGCCGAAGACCCTTGGAGCATGGAGCTGCCGAAGAGTGTCAACCTCGGCATTGGAGGCTAGTTCGGGGGCTACTGAGGGTGTCCTGGACTAGGGGGTACTCAGGCTGCCGGCCTATCTCTCGTAGGCCGGACTAGTGGGCCGCCCTTTACTCATCAAAGGAAGGCGGGATAATGGGCGACCCCGTGCACCAGAAGGAAACCTCCGAAGACTTGGCGTCTCCTCCAAGAAATATTTAGCGTAACCAACATGTTTATCCCCTGATGTCAACCGACCATGTGTAACCCTAGGTTCCTCTGGTGTCTATATAAACCAGAGGGTTTAGTGCGTAGAGGGGGAGAATCATCATACCCGCCTAGGGCTTGGCCCATCCGATCTCGTGGTAGATCAACTCTGTAACCTTCATACAATCACATCAATACAATCTAGCAGGACGTAGGGTTTTACCTCTTCGAGAGGGCCCGAACCTGGGTAAATCGCTGTCTCTACGTTCCCTGTTACTCATTGACTCCAAGATCCACAGCTCGGACCCCCTACCCGAGATCTGCTAGTTTCAGTACCGACACTTGTCAAAGCTTGCCGCAGAAAGAACACCTGTGGAACCAGGAACTTTCGTGCTAAAACTAACTCAGCCATCCGTTACACCATCAAGGCCGACAAAGAAAAGAAAACAAGATGTTCGTGGTTACTTTCCAGCAGAGCTGCCAGCAGCCGCCAAGAAAAGCAACACCGCCGACAAGACACCTCTTGCCGGTGAGCCGCAGCATCCGGCAGGCCAAGCTCTTGCCGTTGAAGCAAGCGCTCCCGCAGAGGAAGAGATGCAAGCTCCAGCATGGGCACAGCCAATTGTTGAGTACCTCCAAACAGGAGAGCTTCCCGAAAAGCAAGAAGAAGCGGAAAGAGTAGCTAGTCAGTCAAGTATGTACCAATTTGTTGACAACATTTTGTACAGAAAGAGGCCAAATTGGGTGAAATTGAAGTGCATTTTCTGGGAAGATGGACAGAAGCTGTTGGCAGAAATACATGAAGGACTGTGTGGCTCTCACATTGGGTCATGCGCGCTTGTCGGCAAGTCATTCCGTCAACGATCCTATTGGCCGACAGCCCTTCAAGACGCCTTGGCGGTGGTCACCAGATGCGAAGCATGCCAGTGTCACACGAAGGACATACACCAACCAGCTCAAGCTCTTCAAATCATCCCTCTTTGTTGGCCCTTCTCGGTCTAGGAGCTCGACATCCTCGTTACCTTCCCTCGTGCAACTGGGGGATTTGAATTCTTGTACGTTGCAATCGACAAGTTTACAAAGTGGCCTGAGGTAGAGCCAGTGAGAAAGGTGACGGCACGGTCAGCTATCAAGTTCCTCAAAGGATTGGTGGCCCATTTTGGCATTCCCAACAGGATCATCACAGATAACGGCACCCAATTCATGAGTCGCGCCTTCATAGCATATTGCCGGGAACTTGGAAGCAAGATCTGCTATGCATCTGTTGCTCACCTGAGAAGCAATGGACAGGTGGAGAGGGAAAATGCAGAAGTGTTGCGTGGTCTCAAGACCAGAACTTTCAACAGGCTGCACAAGTGTGGAAGACGCTGGGTGGAAGAGTTGCCGGCGGTTCTTTGGTCACTCGGGACGACACCAAATCGAGTCACTGGCCTAACACCCTTCTCCCTTGTATATGGTGCGGAAGCGGTGCTCCCCATAGAACTCAGATACGGGTCACCTTGAGTCTTGGCCTTCGACGAGGAGGATCAAGAAGAGCTGCGGCAAGATGACGCCACGCTCCTTGAGGAAGATCGTTTCCGGGCTGCTGTCCGTGCTGCATGGTACCAACAAGCTTTGCGCCGCTACCATAGCCGCAAAGTTCATGCCAAGAACCTTGAGGAAGGCGACCTTGTTCTCCATCGGATCCAGTCCACGAAGGGAAAAAACAAGTTGACGCCGAAGTGGGAAGGCCCTTACCGGGTAGTATAAGTCACTAGGCCTGGCGCAGTCCGCCTAGAGACCGAAGATGGCACCCCTGTGCTCAACTCATGGAACATTGAGCATCTTCGCAAGTTCTACCCGTGAGGCGCGGTTGCCGGGCTGCCCGGCAACCTCTTTTGTACAAGTTTGTCGGCAAGACATGTAATCCTTTGTACAAAGCCGGGCGCAGATCCTGTGCACAGTTAATAAAGCTAAGTGTTTCACAACTTTTGTCAAAGTACATATTTATGTATATTGCATGTATTGTTGTGTTACATGTGCCTTGTATGAGATGATTGACGAACCGTCAAGGTTCCAACCTCCTCTTTTCTCTTCTTTCTTTTTGTCAAAGGACAAAAGTGTTCCTCGCGTGCAAGTTTCCCGGGGGGAGTGATGGTATGGATACCAAATGACGTTCAAGATATCATTTACGACAAGAAGTACAGCAAAGAAAAGTTAAGTTGCAAAAACTTTGAAACAAAATTTCTTTGTTGTAGTTGCTAGTTTTCCTTGAATGATTTACGTCTTTGTATGAAAAACATGCATGCGAAGGAACCTTATCGGGATTACTCGTGCTCTTATTTCTGTTTCGAGTCCGCTCAACAATATAAGTAAGCTGCGTCAAGATCGATAAGCGTATCTTGCTGGGAAGTGGCACCTTCGATAAGCTGCTAAGGACCCATTCCTCAAGCGCTAACGGTAAGGTTGTGCGCACCGGAAAGTCTCCGGCAAGCGTAGGGTGTAAAACATACAAAGGCAGAATCAAATAAGGGAAATAGCATACATTCATCCAGAATACACAAGTCATATTACATCAAAGAGTTCAGTGCAGATCTAACTTAAGATAACTTGTCTTTTACATGAATTGCACTGGCGACAAGATGTATCGGCAAGACTAGTTCTTCAGCTGGCCCTGTTGCCGGGAGACTCGACCAACCCTATCGGCTATTGGAGTGACAAGCTTTTCGATGGCAGTGATATCAGTGTTCTTCGGCAGGCTCGTGAAGGCTCCGGAGAGGTTGATGCCTAGGTTGCGATACACAAGCTTGATAAGCACTTTGTAGAGTATATCATGAGCAAGCTTACGAGACTCGTCAGCAAAGCAAGCAGCTCGTTCCTCGTGATACATCTCCAGTGCTTTGATAAGGCCCTCGAAGAACTTGGTCAGCATGTGCTTGTGGCTTCTTTATCGTTGACGGTGAAGCTCCAGCTCTTCATGTCCATAACCGCCAGTTGCGCGGTCAGGCATTCAGCAATATCAGTGAGCTTGCTGGTCTAGAGGGAAAGCGAGTTCTTCAACTGTTCAAACTTTTCCTCAGCGTCCGTCAAGGCCTCCTGTGTTTCTTCGAGCTCCTTCGTCAAGATCACTTCCCTGTCCTTGGCGGCCTCAAGATTTTTCTCCATGGTAGAGAGTTTTAGTTGAAGGTCGGCTTTGGCATTTGCAGCAGAACTAAGCTCCTTGGTCTTGGATGAGAGCTGCGTTTGTAATTCCGCCAAGGTGTGAGTTGCATTCTGCGCTGATTCCTAGAGACTATTGATCTCTTTGCCACGGGCGACAAGATCTTCTTCGAGCTTCTTTACCTTGGCCTCCAAATAAACTTTGGTGGCCTTGGCGGCAGCAATAGCATCAGTAGCCTCCTTGAGCTTGCTAGTGTGATCTTGGGCTTGGGTCTCGATGAGCTCCTTGTGGGCCTTCTCCAGCTCTTGCGTCCGTTGCACAAGGAGGACTTGAATTTCATCATCCTTGGCCTTGAACTTGGCGGCAAGAGCAGCTTCCCGGACGGAAAGGTCTGATTCTTTGGTGGCAAGGTCCTCCTCGTGAGAGTCGAGGGCAACCTTGCGTTCAGTCTGTTCTGCATCCCTTGCCGCGCAATCTTGTTGGCCTCTTCCTTGGCGAAATTAGCTGCAGCCTTCTCAATTATGAAGTTCTGCCTGTCGAGAGCAAGCTGGTCTTGGCGGTCCTTGATGTCTTGGATGCTTTCAGCATACCAAGTTTTTGCTTCATCGACCTTCAGCAGAAAATCTTGCTCCGCTTTATCAAGCTTGGCGGCGCGACGATCAAGCTTCTCCTTCACCGCACGGTTACTGTAGCGCTGCTGGAATTTCTTGAAGCCTTCACTCATGTCCTGAAGGAAGAAATAATCTTCGGCTTCAAGGTTGTACTCGCACTCGTCTTCAGTGCTAGTACAAGGAGGGACGATAAGCTCATCATCAATCACATCCTCCTGCATGGGCTCCACTGCGCCTGACGAGCTAGGGGCTTCGGGATCTGATGGCGGCTCCAAGAACATCAATAAATTTCGGGTTGGAGGAGCTTCAGATGTTGACGCCTGGTCATTAGTTGCTAGTGCAGCGTCGCCGGTTACTCCCACGTCCTTATCTGCGCCAGCGCTTGACGCTCCTGGGGCGGATTCGCCACCAGTGGCCTGGCAGCTTCTTCGGAAGCTACCTTGGCGGCCTCCTCCACAGACCCCGTGTTAGCTTCTTCGCCGGCAACCCTCACAGCTTCTTCGGCGGCGGCATCTGCGGTTTCATTGGTGGCAACCTTGGCAGCTTCGTCGGCCGCGCTCTTCGCGATCCCCTCAACATCGACATTGTCGTCCATGTCTTCAACCTGAGGTGGATCTGAGAAGAAGAAGAAGAAGAAGAAGAAGAAGAAGAAGAAGAAGAAGAAGAAGAAGAAGAAGAAGAAGAAGAAGAAGAAGAAGAAGAAGAAGAAGAAGGGAGGAAAAATCAATTTCAAGTTTAAGAAAACAAAAAAAATCATTATCAGAAGATAGGAAGTGCATAAAAGCAAGTGGATTACCTATTTTGTCTTGTTGAGAAGAGGTGTTCCCTTCTCCTGCAACTTCAGTTGCCATCGCCTGGTTGCCGGCAGCTTCACCTGCCGGTATGCCTTCGGTGCGGACAGGATCATCAGTGGAGGCCCTTGTCGGCGAGTTGCTCTCTGGGATGTTGGTTGAAGGGGAAGCCAGTACGGGGTCTGCCTCCGGGTGCTCCTCCTCTTGGCGGTCTCTTCCCATCTCCTCGACAAGCTCGGAGATAGGAGCATCTGCACCAGAGCTCGCGAGCGAGTACTGCGTCGTAGCCTCGCGCCGGGGGCTGGGCTGGGGTCTGACGGTGGTGACATCAGTAGACGCCACACCCCGCCCAGCGCTCGTCGTGGGCTTGCCTTCTACCGCAGCTTTGGCCCACTTCGCCCTATGCACCAGCGGCTCTCTATCTCTGTAAGGACAAGAAAAATCAAGTCAGATCAATGATCATGAAGAAATCGAGAAGTTGATGAAGATAGGCAAGGACGCTTACTCTTTGTCTTCACAGTCACTGAGGGCGGAGAGGTCCCACATGACTGGTTGTGGAGATGCCCTGGCTCGCTTAGTTGCCGGAGGAGAGGCGGCTGTAGGCTGAGAAGCCCCTGCTTCCCCGACGGCCGCTTGCCGGGAAGAAGTGCGCCGAGTCTGCGGCTTCTTAGTAGGCTATCGGCGGACACCTTGTTGCCGGCTGACCTTGGAGGCTGCATCCTTCGCGACAGGTCCTTCACCTGACGAGGAGGGGCATACTGGTTCTGGCTGACAGCCTTCTGGAGGACGCGAGTCCTCTTCTTCGGAACTGGGGGCTCCTCTATCTCTGGCCCACCGGCAACCTGGTCTTCAGGCTCTCTGGCAGGCTCCTCTTGGTGATCTCCTGCAAGCTCTTCCTGGTGCTCTCTGGCAGGCTCTTCATCAACATGCTCCTCTTCATCTTCAATGGCCGCTGACCGGGAACCGCTGGCATCGGCAAACCTCTTGGCTTCTTCTGCCCTGTTGGCGATGTATGCCAGCTCCTCGTCGGTGGTGTCGCAGATGAGGTCTTTCTCCTCTCGAGTAGGCTTCTCCACTAGATTGGCAAGCCATATATTTCTGCATCTTTGGCGGAGGGTAATTGCCAGTCACTTTCAACCCCTTGGGCATTGCATGCCGGCATCATTGCCAAAATTGAGTCCTTGGCGGAATTGATGCACAAGGGGATCACCGAGCCCGGCAAGTGAAACTTGCCGGTGATCCAGAAAAAGCTGATGACACAGGCTGATATGCTGAAGTACCGTCAAGTTGTTGTCGAGGCCGGTGTGCAGTCGCATGATGTTAGCAGCATTTTTATAATCCCAAGCGTACCACTTCCTCATCTGCAAGGGAGCGGTGCATCGTCGAAGGAAGTCTGCCCCCACCATCTCGATGGTTAGGCCGGTAGCCCTGAGGCGAAGAATGCGGTCCAGTGCCGGGGCAAGCTTATCGTCACAATTGCTGAAGTTGCTCCAGTCCTTACCACATACAACCTTCTCGGTCTGAGGTGCACAGAAGTCAGAGAACTCCTTCTCCTTGATCCAACACCATTCTGCTCGCCATTCCTCCCACTTCAGATGTAGCTAGCCCTTGAGATATACATCCTTGGTGCCACCTCTGGGGATCCAGGCGATGCTTCCAGAAAGGGCATCCCCTTCGATGGGGGGAATGAAGAAATGGCAGAAAAGGGCAACATTAGGAACGACTCCGACAAAGTTTTCGCACATATGGGCTAAGACTGACATGCAGGTCACGGCATTTGGGGTGAAATCCAAGAGCCGAAACCCATATGTGTACATCAGCTCGGAGAAGAAATCAGAAAAAGGAGGACAAAGCTCGTAGTAGAAGTACGCGCAGAAAAATGGGAATTTGTCTGCGGAAGGCTTCAGATCAGCAGGCAGCACAACTGGGGCGATGTGGTCCTTGGTGTCCTTCCCCCACATGTAAGCATACCTCTCTATGAGAACACTCTTGTTCAGAGCCAATGGGTTGAAGACCACATTTTCTCTCCACCGTGCTTCTACGGCTGCTTTCCTCTTCTCCGCCTCCGAATCGACAGGCTTGGCGGCTCTCTTCGCCTCCACCTCGGTCGGATTGGCGGCTCTTTTGGGTGCCATGTTGCTCTCAGGAGGGAAGTTGGTGTATGAGTAGAGCAGTAGCATGGCGGCGGCGGACTCTGTTTGGGCGCAAGGAAGAAGACGATGGAGCGGCGGCGAGATTGGGGAAGAAGGAAGTGAATGAGCAGCGCCCCTTCGCGATTGCCCTTTTTATGGGGAAGGCGTGGGGGGCTGGCTCTTTACTGTCCAACGTGTCAGCACCTTTGCAGGCGCACTACCACAAGCCACCATTCCAGCCCACCTCTCCCACATCTCGCATTAAATGCGCGTCGTGGGCGTGCCGAAGAAACCATCATCACAACGGTAATTTCTGGCCACGTGTGTCTGTGCACTGTTTTGGGCCTAGCCCAACAACGCTTCGCATGCGTGTATGGCCCAGGCCCGGGGGCTCCTGTCGGTGTATACAAACTTGGGTGTTTTTATACCCCTTGACTTGTGCACAGACAGTTGCAGCCTTCCCGAAGGCAAGGGCTTGCCGGAGGATTACTCTCATCAAGACACAAGACTTGGTTGACAAAACCATGAAGAAGACCTCGAGACAGGTCATCGAGAAGTACTAAGTTAGTACTGAAGATCAAGATTATACTTGTCGCCAGCCTATGTGACGGCAAGGCGAAGACCCAGCAAGCTTCGTGCCGGCAAGCTCTCTCTCTCTCTGCCTTGCCACCGCTCCACCTCATCGATCAGCTAGTCACTTGTCGATGAGGTGTCGAGCGGGCAGGCGGTTTGGTGAGGCTTGTCGGGGCACGTGTCAGCACACTGGACTGAAGATCAACTTTAATGACACCCGTCGAGGAGGCGTGTCAGCATAATAGGAGGTAGCTGCGCGAGCGGTACAGAACCCTTGCCGGGGGGCGCTCCCAGCATGACACCTAACGGGCATTTAATGCGTTTGTCCTAAACCGGCAGAGTTAGGTATGATAGCACTGTAGCTGTCATCTCACCATGTATTTACCTTTTTGCCACTGTGGTGACCCCTTAACCTATAAAAGGAGGGCCAAGGCTACTGGTAGAAGGGTCGACACTTTGCACAAACTACGTGTGTAGCTGCACTTCCCGTGCACCTTGCCGGCAAGCTGCGCTCCTTGTATTTGTGCTTCCACCATAATACAATCAAAGCAGGAGTAGGGTTTTACGCCTCACGGCGGCCCAAACCTGGGAAACATGTGTGTGTTCTGCTGATTCTGCTCTTTGTGCTCGTCGATCCCCACAGCCGAACCGCAAAGGGATTTTTGCTGGTCCCATAGATTGTCTTGGTCGTACCTCGACACGCAGCTATCTAAGCGGTAGTACCGCCTCGGTACTAAATCCAGCAGGAGGCCGGTAGTACCGTAGGGTTCAAGCGGTAGTACCACATAAGTGGTAGTGCCATCCAAAACCTGCAGTAGTACCGCTTACAGAGCAGAAAACTGCCAAGATCAAACTTGGGAATAGTAGCTTATGCAAATATGAGTTGTTTGTAGATGAGATAGGCTTAGGTTGGAGACACGAAACACTGCAAAAGGGAAGGAACACTCCAAGGCAAAGGAAGCAAAAGACAAGAGCAACCTTAGAGTGAACCAAAACTCAAAAGACCTAAAGTCTAGATAAAACCAATCAAATCCAAAGAGAACCAAACCTCTTTCAAGAGAAGAGGGTTGCTACTTGTGAGCTGCGTTGGGATTTTCCCCGAAGAGGAAGGGTGAAGCAATATAGTAGTGGATAGTATTTCCCTCGGTAGAAAACCAAGGTTATCGAACAAATAGGAGATTCACACAGACAAAGGTCGACAGTACCTACACACGCACAAACAAAATACTTGCACCCAATGCGGGCAAGAGGGTTGTCAATCCCCTTGTACTCGTTAATTGCAAGGATAAATTCTGATAGTGATAGATATATAAATTGCAAAAGAAAATAAAAGTAAATAAATTTCAGCAAGCTTTTTAGGGTTTTAGTAAATATGGTGAATGGACCCGGGGGCATAGCTTTCACTAGAGGCATCTATCTTAAGAACATAGCAAACGGTGGGTACACAAATTACTGTTGGGCAATTGATAGAAACATGCATAGTTATGATGTTATTCATGGCATGATCAGTACATAGGCATTAAGTCCGTGACAAGTAGACCGAAACGATTCTGCATCTACTACTATTACTCCACCCCTCGACCGCTATCCAGCATGCATCTTAAGGTATTAAGTTCATAACAAATAGAGTAATGCTTGGAGCATGATGACATAATGCAGACAAAATAAGACTAATCAATACGATTGAACCCCAACATTTTACCCTTAGTAGCAACAATACAAATACATGCCTCGCTACTCCTCCTGTCACAGAGTGAGGACACCGCAAGATTGAACCTACTACTATGCACCACTTCCACTGAAGATCTAATCATCAACTTGGCCAAAGAAAACTCATAGATCGGAAAGCATTACATAGCTATAACAATCACACATAATAAATTTCAGAATATAACTCAATTACTTTCAATGAACAATCTGATCATAAATCTACAATTCATCGGATCCCAACAAACACACCGCAAAAGCAGATTACATCGAATAGAACTCCGAGGAGAACATTGTATTGAACATCAAAGAGAGAGAAAGCCATCTAGCTAATCACTATGGACCCGTAGGTCCGGTGGAACTACTCGCACATCATCAGAGGTGCAGCAAGGTTGATGTAGAAGCCCTCCGTGATTTATTCCCCCTCCGACAGAGTACCGGTGGAGGCCTCCAGATGGGATCGCGGAAAAACAGAGGCTTGCGGCGCCGGAATAATTGTTTCAGGTCTTGCTCTGGGGGTTTTGCAATACTTGGGAATTTATAGCGCGGGAATTAGGTCAGACAGAGCCACGAGGGGCCCACAAGACATCAGGGCATGCCTACCCCCCTGGGCGCGCCCTGTTGTCTTGCCGTCTCCTCGTCTGGCTTCTGGTCCTCCCCCGAAGCTTCTAGGGTCCCTCCTGGTCCGGAAAAAATTGTCAAAAAGTTTCGTAGCGTTTGGACTCTGTTTGGTAGCGATTTTCTGTAAAACCAAAAACAAGCAAAAAACAGCAACTGGCACTTGGCACTGGGTTAATAGATTAGTTCCCAAATGATATAAAATGATGTATAAAGCATATAAGATTGGTAATATAATAGCATGAAACAATCAAAAATTATAGATATGTTGGAGACGTATCAAGGGTCGGTGGCCGGAGCCACCTATGTTTGAGTCAAATGGTTTGGCACCGCAAAGATTTTTACCTGGGGTCCAAGACCAAAACTCATCTTTGAAGCACAAGTACCATCAACAATGGCTAATGTAAAAGATTGATTCTATTTATGCATAATAAGGAGTGTGAGTTCATGAAGGGAACAACATTCCTCCTATGTCCATGCCTACATCTAGGACAAGATAAAATGATGAGTGCGGTGGGATGTGCATTGTCTCAAGCCACATTGCTCAAATCAATGATATTTAGCTCATGCTTTAACTCACAAAATCTTGCTTCATCCAAAGGCTTTGTGAAAATATCCGCTAGTTGCTCATGATTCCTTACAAAGATAAGGTCAATCTCCCCACGCTTGATGTGATCCCAAATGAAATGATGACGGATCTCAAAATACTTCGTCTTGCTATGTTGCACGGGGTTGTAGGAGATCTTGATTGCACTTTCATTGTAACATAGAAGAGGCACTTTGCCACAAGTGACATCGTAATCCTTTAAAGTTTGCCTCATCCATAGCAATTGTGCACAACAACATGCAGCGGCTACATACTCGGCCTCGGTGGTGGAGAGAGATACACAATTTTGCTTCTTGGAAGACCAACTCACCAAAGAGCAACCAAGGAATTGGCACCCTTCGGAAGTTGACTTCCTCTCCACATGGTCTCCCGCCCAATCCGAGTCCGGATATCCCATGAGTGCGGTAAACTCATCATTGAAAGCTTTGTTAGGAGAACCAAAGATAATATCATCAACATATAGTTGGCATATGAACAAATCCCCTTTAACCCTCTTAGTAAAAAGAGTGGGATCTTTCCCAATTTCAAACCCACGATCTTGCAACAACTCGGTAAGGTGCTCATACCACGCACGCGGGGCTTGTTTAAGGCCATAGAGCGCCTTATCGATTTTATATACATGATTGGGGAACTTGGGATCCTCGAACCCCGGGGGTTGTTTGACATATACCAACTCATTAAGGGGACCGTTAAGAAATGCACTCTTCACATCCATTTGTTACAACTTAAAATCATGATGAGATGCATGTGCAAGCAACATGTGAATAGATTCAAGACGAGCAACGGGAGTGAAGGTTTCACCGTAGTCGATGCCCTCGACATGGGAGTAACCTTGAGCTACCAATCTTGCCTTGTTGCGAATGACAACAATGCCAAGTGCATCTTGCTTGTTCTTGAAGATCCACTTGGTTCCGCACATTATGATTCTTCTTTGGTCTTCCACCAATCGCCACACTTTTTGTTGCGCTCGAAGTTGTTGAGTTCTTCATGCGTGGCTTCTAGCCAATCCGGGTCCTCGAGCGCCTCTTAGACCTTTTGGGGTTCAACACAAGAAACAAACGTGTGATGCTCACAAAAGTTGGTAATTGTTTACGAGTAGTTACCCCCTTTCTTAAGCTTCCAATGACATTCTCCATGATGTGTCCTTTATGAGCAAGGTCGGAAGCTATCTTGGCGGCACGATGCTCCAATTGCTCTTCAAGAGAAATTTGAGGAGCCTCATCTTGGTCATCTTGAACGTCGTCTTGAGCTTGCTCTTCATCTTGAGCTTGCTCACGATCATGAACTTGATATTGGGCATCACTTGGTGCATCATCATCATCATGAGGTTGATCTTACCCTTGATCTTGTTCACTTGGTTGAGGACCTTCACTTTGTTCTTCGGAAGCGTGTGGGTCTAGTGTTGGTGATGGTTCCACTTGTGTAGAACATTGTGTAGGAACGAAGTACGTCTACCAGAGGGGCGGGTGAATGGGAGTTTTAAATTTTCTTTCGGAAGTATCAAAACTCTCGGAACCCAGCAGCGGAATGAACGAAAAACATATTCAGTGAGAAAAAACAAACTATCGAATGGAAACTAAAACATGCATCGAGGTAAATCACATAATTGAAACATGTCACATGGCATCTTTCGAATGTAAAGGAGAGTAGTAGAGATGACCAGTGATGCTCGATGGCGACAAGGTATTTGGTAGACCAGTTCGCCCTTATGCAAAAGGACTACGTCTGGTTGGAGGGGTTGTGATTTAACACAGAAGATAAACTCTCTTCGTCCTATTCTCCTCGACAATTAGTTCGTCAACCAATGTCGATTACTCATGGTAGATGCTTGAGGCCATCTCCGAACCTTTACAGACTTCTTCTTCGAGAACCACAATTACTCTTGGTCTCTGAAGAAATTGACACCTAACCGTCTAGAGAGTTCGCAGCTCTCAAGAGTAATAGGCGGAGAGTACTGGACTTAGATTCGAGTGATGCTGGACCACTATCTAATTTTTCGTCTCTGGGGTTTTCTCTCGGTGGATTTTAAACTCAAATCAATCGGAGAGGCGGTTGCTCAACAATCTTCTCAGAATCAAACGGAGCAGCCACCGGACAACGCCGGTGCGGGGTGGCTATTTATAGCCGCAGCCTTCCCTGATGGGAAATGGCCATTTTGGACACGCGGTCCAGCCAATGGCCAACCGACACGTTCACAACGGTCGGATTTTGGGAGCAACGGTAACATTACTTGAAGAGCAAGTAATGCTAACTCCTCGGTCAGAGACAAATCTCTCGCAGCGAAGAAGATCACAGTCTCTTGCTGGCAAGTATTTGCTCGGAACACAAGGAGATTTCTCTCACAGCTTTCATAGGATATCGGTTTAGCATCAGCGAATCAAATCTTCAAACGCTACACCCCTCTTAATAGTACGGTGGTCCTGTGACTCAATAAGGAGAAAAGAAACAACGAAAAGAATGCTACGTCTCCTCTTCGTCTTCAATCTTCTCGACAGCAGTCACTTCCTTCGGAACAGCACCGAACCAATTGCAACAAATTAGCAAATTTTGAGGGGTCACTCTTGTCGTCATATTCTTCGGTGATAACCTTCACTGCCACGCAGGGAATATTCTTCGGAGTTTGAAACCAAACTCCTCTTGACTCCAGGGACCTGTTACTCTGTGTGCACTAGCAAACACATCAGTCCCTCACTGTTTGTCAACAATCTCCAAAACATAAGGAGGCAAATCATTGCACCAACAATCTCCCCCTTTTTGGACGATTGATGACAAAACAGATAATCATCGAAGTGAAGATAGATAGGTAAAAAGCAATTCCAACAAGAGTGAGATAAATTCCCCTGTAAGAATTGAAGTATATGGAGGACATTTGAATCATTCGAGAAATTGATTCGCACTGATGAGATATAATCCATCGAGATCGTAGTGCAATCAAATATAACTTCTGATAATAATTCCACCTGCAAGACAAATGCTTCGAGAGAAATAGTGCAGCAGCAGGGGTAATAAGCATTACAGCACATAAGTTATCGAGTTTTACAACATAGTACGGATAAGATATAGACCAGAAGTTGCAAACTCGCACGAAACCAAAATCAAACGAAACACCAAAAGCAAATCTATCGAGACTCGATGTAATTCTCCCCCTTTTTGTCAACAAGTGTCCAAAAGGTGACGAATAACATGAGTGAAGAAAACGCAGAGCTTGGCTCAATCAGTGGCATCTCCAGATGAGCTGTCCGAGGAAAGTTCCTCTTCGGAAGTGACGGGATTGACTTCGTCTTCAGCAGCAACAGGTTTGTCTTCGAGAATAATAGCTTGGGGCTGAGCAGACGATGGAATAGCTGGAGGGGCCACAGGAGGAACACGGGAATGCACATAGCCTTCGGCAGGTTTCTCAGTCGGTGAGGTGGCTTCAGATTCGTCAAGCAGTTTGCGAAGCTTGAGATGAAGAAGATCTGTTGTAGGCTCACGAGCAGGCAGAGGAGTACTGCGATCTTGAAAATCTTCGATAGTGAAGCCTTTGTCAATATAGTCATAAAGCTCTTGGAGATTGACATTCAGTAATTGTTTCTCGGTGAAGAATTTGCGAAGCAATTTCCAGAGTCTCTTCTTGGTTTCATCAGCTATCAGATGCATTATCCTCGTGAGATTGTTAAGTGCATTCAGTTTGGAGGCGAGATGTTCTTTCTCGCGACGATATTCAGCGATATGCTGCAGCAGCAGTTGTTGTGTACGCAAACTGACTTCGAGTTGCGATGGAGGTTGAGTCGAAATCTTTCGGTCGCGCTGAGGCAGACGAGGCCCATCAAATTGCTTGTGATAGTCTTGGGAGCTTGATGCGGGCGATTTGCCCGAAGAGATATCATCCATGACTTTCAAAGTATCGCGAACAAGAGGAATGAAGCCCTTATGGCTTTCCTTCGCAAGATATACTGTGCGCATTGCATGATCAACAACTTTCTGGATCCATGGTGCAAACACTTTGATGCAGAAGGGATATTGAGCAGAGTCCTTCAGAATGTGTAGGAACATGTCTTCCACATCGAAAATGTATCGCTCAGAGATGGCATATATAGCATTGCGAAGAACATCTGAGATGGACTTGTCTGGATTCATACCAGCCAGAGGGCAAATGGTATATGAGAGCATGTGGAATAACGTCTGATTGTCGAAAGTTAAATGCTCAGGATGAGGAGGACCAGTGTAGTCACGAATCTTTTCAGGATCCATAGTGCATCGAAAGATTTCATCAGATATAACATCAACGTTATGAACCCGAATCTCAGTGTTACCATGCTCAAAGTGAGGGAAATGGAAGTGCGAGACAAAATCCGTTGAAGTGCATTTGATGCGTTTTCCTTCGGTCATCCATTCCATAACCAATTTGGAGCTATCAGATTCATCGCCAGAGATATAAAGTGTAGCATAGAATTGAAGAATAATCTCTCGGTTCCAAGGGTGCTCGAACTCAAAGACTTTGGTGAGGCAGAAATCATCCAGATCCTGAAGCAATTGATTGAAACAGCCAATGTTGCGCATAGCAGGAATGTCCAGATATTCGTGAGGAAATATCTTTTGGCTCTCATAGAGAACCCGAGAATAATAGATGGCATGTTCCTTAGTCCAGAAACGAGATGATTCTGAAGTGTGCGGCCCATCATACGGACTGGCTTGAAAGAATTTGGGATGCGCATTCCGATTGAAAAGAGGACCTTTTGCGCCTGCGCTTGACGAAAACAAAGGCAATTCTTCACGAGGGTATGGATATTTAAGTTCTTCTTCAGGAGAGAGATATTCATCACCATAAACCACTGAGTCCGTGCGGCGAGCAGAGACAGATTTTCGTTCGGAGGCACCAACATCTGGCATTCGAACAGCTGTGTCGATGGATAACTTGAGTGGAGACGGAGCAGGTGTTGCAATTGTTGGAGGTACTGAGGTAGAAGGCAGCTGAGCAGGTCCAATCACGGGAGGCACTGAAGCGGAGTCATGCACTGAAGGTTGTTCCTCGACTGGAATCTGTTGATGCTCGATTATAGGAGAAGCCGAGACTTTTGGAGCTTCATGAGCCGGAGAAGCTTGGGGTTCAGAGCGAGGGATTTCACCTTCCTTAGAAACAAATTGTTGCGACGGAATAGCAGCTCGAGCAGGGGAGGCCACAGGCATTGATTCAGTTGGCCTTGGCGAGGGAGGAGCATCCGAGTCCTTAACAGGAGGTGACGAAGGAATTGCTGGCTCAGGAGATTTTTCTTGCGGAGCAGGAGAGTGAGCAACTTGGGGAACAGGCGACGGTTCCTTCGGAGCAGGTGGCACATTTTTCTTCGCCATTTGCTTTCGTTGCTTTTTCATTTCCTGAGCAACTTGATCAATATGGCCCTTGACCAGATCATCGTATCCAGTGACTTTGGCTTGATGTGCATCACAGATCTTCCGAACATTTTCATCTAGATCCATGTGAAAGCGTAACCTTCGGTGGCGAAGAAGAGTCATGGCACGATTGATATCCTTGTAGGAGTCTTCGAGTGCTTTAATGACAAATTTGGACGAGGCAGTTTGCATGCGGTGATCAATGTCCATTAGCTCGGCAGAAAGAGAGTTGAGCTCAACTGCATCTTCTCTCAATTTTTGAACTACAAAAGTGGCTTGATTAATAACTTCAGCAGGAATAGGTAGAGAAGCCACTTCTCCATCGAAAGGATTGTCCACAAATTTATCAAGTTGTTCCATGATGAATATGTGATCATAGTAGTGAGGAGCATCAGTCTTGACAGAGGGAGCAGGCTGGACAGGAACTTGCGCGGAAGGAGGCTTTGAGGCCAAAGGCTGAGTCAAGGTAGGCGCAAATTTGCAACCTTTTCCTTCGGAACAGTAGCTTGGGGAGCATCTTGCTCGGTAGGCGCCTTGATTTTCGTCACTTCAGGTTTGGGAATATTTTCGCCTGGCTTCACAGAACTCATAGGAGCATCAACTACCAAATCCTTCAAATTTATAGCATCTGGATGAGGAGTTGTGTTCACATACTGCTTCATTGTGACAGTGGTAGCAGGGGTCTTTCGAGCTGGGATCTTCTTTGGGGGTGCTTCTGGAATAATGTTAACACGAAGATCAGGCAACACAGTAGATGTGGTAATGTTTACTTCCTCGCTGAGAGTAGAAGCAACTTCTTCCTTGGTGAGCGGAGGATCATCATCATCAGCAGAAGAATCATCCATGTGAAAATCAGCAGCACGTTCAGCCTTTTTCCTCTTTGGTGCGCACTTTTTCTTTGCAACATCACTGGGATCATGCTTGCGCTTAGTACGACCTTCAGATTTTCCTTCGGCCTTTTTCTTCTCCACATCATCTTTGAGAAGGCGAAGGTTTTCCTGTTCACGAGCCTTTTGCTTTTCGGCCCTCTGGGCTCTCTTGATGGCATTGTGCTGACGCTTAGCAAGCTCATCGGGATATGATGCAGGAGTTCGAAGGGAAGAATCATCAGCATTTGGAGGAGGAGGTGGTCGCTCTTGGGGACCATTTGCCTTGATGAGAGAAATTTCATGGCAGTCACCCCATGGTGGATGAAATGCAAAGTTCTGAGCAAACCGAGGATGAACAAATTCATAATTGAACCACTTGCGCACCCAGTGGCGGCGAATCCATTGTTGACGAGTATCTCTCTGATGTTTTGTTTCGCCTGGAACAGTGTCATAGCGATCATGAGATATGTACTCGGCGGTGTTGGTATATGCCTGTCTGCCACCTCTCTTCTTCTTCGGAGCAGTCTCTTCTTGCTCGTCGGCATTTTGATCGGTCCTTTTTCTTTTGGTGGTTGATGGGTCTACCGTTGGGCCCTTAGCATTCGGAGCTTCGGATTCATCAGCAGTGCCCAGAATAACATCATCTCTGTCAACCCGACTCACTGGGTTAGCTGAATCCTCAACTGACTGCATTTTCCTGTGAACATAGATAGATGCGAGGGAAAATGGGGACAGGGTTACGAATGCACACAGTGAAGATTTTGAAAAAGAACGCGTTTATGATGAGGAGGTAGATGCAGACTTTGAGAAATGTTTCGGGCGAAAGAAATGTGTAGGACGAACTAGTAGGTTCGAAGAAAATACTAGTAAACGTGCTAAGCATTCCGTTCATTCGAGACATAACACAAACCCTAGATCTGAAATTTTTCGGATGCGAGGGACAACTACAAACCACATCCGCACAATTTACCTATCAGTAAGGATCTGAAATACAGTAAAAATTACGCAATTTTTTACCGTGGACGAACTCGAACAAGAAGAGAGGAAGAACGAGTTCGCACTACACATACCCTAACTTGGTGATGTGCAGCAACTACGGCGGCGCGGAGAGGAAGATGATCCGCGGCGGCGAGGAATGACTCCGGCGACCTCTTTCTGGCAGCGAAGCGGCGAAGAAGGTCGACGTCGTCGAGCTCGAGGAGGAGCAGTGCGGTAGGGCTTCGGAAGGTGGCGATGGAGAAGATGTGAAGTGAAACGAGGAGGGTGGCGGCTCAGCATTTATATGCGAGGAGGAAATAACCGCATCCCGGTGAATCTGATCGGACGGCCAGAGTCAATGGACTATTGCGATTCAACGGATCAGATTTGCTGGCAGTTGATGAAGAGCACGTGGCAACCGTCACCAAAGAACGTGGTCCAGACTTGGGCGGGAAACCCCAAATTTTGGACGGCTTTCGCCAAAAACAGATTAAGTTCGGACTGAAACTTTAACGTGGTCAAGGACACCAGATAAAGTTTCGTTCCCAGATGAAATTTGTGCATTCATAACAGAACAGCATAGACTGGAAGAGATAGAATGGAGGGAAAAACAGGGTCCTAGGTATTTCACTCAGACAAAGAAACACAAACACCCGAGAAACAAGCTATGAGTGAAATACATTCGGACAAACACAAAAGCTTCAGATGCAACACAACGACGAGAAATTGTGGTGGCGTTACCCACCGTATAAGAACTGTATGACCCAGAGCATCGCACAATTATCGTGGCACCCGGTTAGTCTAGTTCTTCGTTAATGTATTCACTCTCAGAAGGAAAATTTCACTTTGTCAAAATTTTCAAACTCTTTGAGTGTTATGCACCCATTCCTTCTAAGATGTGGAAGTGATGGTACGGGTGCCGAGTCCAGCTTACTGCATGTTTGTGGAATATAGGATATTTAGCTCACACCGTAACGCCTAGAATCTTTTCTCATCAAGAGGCTTGGTGAAGATATCGGCGAGATTCTCTTCGGTATTGACGTGACTGATAACAATATCCTCTCGAGCAACATGATCGCGTAGGAAATGATGTCTGATCTCAATATGCTTGGTGCGAGAGTGCTGCACAGGATTATGTGCAATTTTGATCGCACTCTCATTATCGCACAATAGAGGGATATTCTTGACCTTGATGCCATAATCCTTCAGAGTCTGCTTCATCCATAATAACTGAGTACAGCAAGCACCAGCAGCAATATATTCGGCCTCAGCCGTAGAGAGCGAGACACAATTCTGCTTCCTTGACGACCAACATACCAATGATCTACCGAGGAAATGGCATGTCCCCGAAGTAGATTTCCTGTCAACCCGGTCACCTGCATAATCTGAGTCTGAATATCCAACGAGGTCAAACTGTGCTCCCTTAGGATACCATAAACCTAAGGTGGGGTGTGAGCCAAATATCTCAGAATACGCTTGACCGCTTGGTGATGCGATTCTTTCGGTGCAGCTTGAAAACGAGCACACATACAAACACTCAACATAATATCAGGTCTGGATGCACATAGGTAAAGCAAGGAACCAATCATCGAACGATAAGCTTTCTGATCGTAATCTTTACCGTACACGTCTGCATCCAGCTAGCCATTTGTGGGCATAGGAGTTTTGTAGCCCTTCTGTTTGCAATCTTGCATTTTGAACTTCTTAAGATAGTCTCTCAGATATTTCTCCTGAGATATGAAAATTCCATTGTCCTGTTGACGAATTTGTAGTCCGAGAAAGAACTTAAGTTCACCCATCATTGACATTTGATACTTCTCGGACATCATTCGCCCGAATTCCATGCTGCAAGCATTGTTAGTACAGCCGAAAATAATATCATCCACATAAATTTGACACACGAATAGATCGCCATCAATAGCACGAGTAAAAAGAGTTGAATCAGTGGATCCTGGCTTGAACCCTTTATCGAGCAAAAACCTCTTCACAATTACTCTTGGTCTCTGAAGAAATTGACACCTAACCGTCTAGAGAGTTCGCAGTTCTCAAGAGTAATAGGCGGAGCGTACTGGACTTAGATTCGAGTGATGTTGAACCACTATCTAATTTTTCGGCTCTGGGGTTTTCTCTCGGTGGATTTTAAACTCAAATCAATCAGAGAGGGGGTTGCACAACAATCTTCTCAGAATCAAACGGAGCAGCCACCGTACAACGCCGGTGCGGGGTGGCTATTTATAGCCGCAGCCTTCCCTGATGGGAAATGACCATTTTGGACACGCGGTCCAGCCAATGGCCAACCGACACGTTCACAACGGTCAGATTTTGGGAGCAACGGTAACATTACTTGAAGAGCAAGTAATGCTAACTCCTCGGTCAGAGACAAATCTCTCGTAGCGAAGAAGATCACAGTCTCTTGCTGGCAAGTATTTGCTCGGAACACAAGGAGATTTCTCTCACAGCTTTCATAGGATATGGGTTTAGCATCAGCGAATCAAATCTTCGAACGCTACACCCCTCTTAATAGTACGGTGGTCCTGTGACTCAATAAGGAGAAAAGAAACAACGAAAAGAATGCTACGTCTCCTCTTCGTCTTCAATCTTCTCGACAGCAGTCACTTCCTTCGAAACAGCACCGAACCAATTGCAACAAATCAGCAAATTTTGAGGGGTCACTCTTGTCGTCATATTCTTCGGTGATAACCTTCACTGCCACACAGGGAATATTCTTCGGAGTTTGAAACCAAACTCCTCTTGACTCCAGGGACCTGTTACTCTGTGTGCACTAGCAAACACATCAGTCCCTCACTGTTTGTCAACAATCTCCAAAACATAAGGAGGCAAATCATTGCACCAACACATTGTCCTTCTCCTTCGGCCACAAGGGGTTCCTCAATGGGTAGGATTTGACCAACACCCATTCTTCTTATGGCTTGAGGAGGAATTTCATCACCTACATCACAAAGACCACTTTGCTCCACTTGGGAGCCATTATTCTCATCAAACTCCACGTTACATGTCTCCTCAATGAGTCCATTGGACTTGTTGACAACACGGTAGGCATGAGAGTTTGTAGCATAACCAACAATATGCCCTCTTGAGCTCTAGTTTCAAATTTAGACAAAAGAGCACCTTTCTTGAGAATGAAACACTTACAACCGAACACCCGGAAGTACTTGAGGTTGGGCTTGTTGCCGGTAAGTATCTCACATGGAGTCTTGTTCAAGCCTTTGTGGTGGTAGAGCCGATTGGATGCATGACATGCAGTGTTGATGGCATCGGCCCAAAAGTTGTACGGAGATTTGAATTCCGCCATCATGGTCCTTGCCGCGTCCATCAATGTCCGGTTCTTCCTCTCTACTACACCATTTTGTTGAGGGGTATAAGGTGCGGAGTATTGATGCTTGATCCCCTCATCACTAAGAAACTCATCCAAGGTGTAGTTCTTGAACTTGGTGTCGTTGTCACTTCTAATGATCAATATCTTTGTATCATGTTGACGTTGAGCTTCATTTGCAAAGTCGATCACGGTTTGTTGGGTCTCACTCTTCCTCTTGAAGAAATATACCCATGTGTATCTTGAGTAGTCATCCACTATCACCAAGCACTACTTTCTTCCCCCAAGACTATCAAATGATGGAGGCGCAAAGAGATCCATGTGAAGGAGTTCCAAAGGCCTCTTCAATGAAATAATAGTCATGAGTCGGTGAGCCGTCTCATGAAACTTTCCTTCGATATAAGCACTGCAAGCACGATCTTTGGCAAAACTAACATTTGTTAGTCCACGGACGTGGTCCCCTAGTGCCTACAAGCCAAACAGGGTTATGTAGCACTTTCGTGGAAGTATCCCAATTAGTTATCGTCCCAACGAAGAGTAGACGAGAGTATTTATATTGGCGCTTGATACGTCTCCAATGTATCTATAATTTTTGATTGTTCCATGCTATTATAGTATCAATCTTGGATGTTTTATATGTAATTATATGCCATTATATATCATTTTTTGGGACTAACCTATTAACCAAGTGCCCAATGCCAGTTGCTGTTTTCTGCTTGTTTTTTGCCCTTTCAGAAAATCATTATCAAAAAGTGTCCAAACAAGAAAAGAAAAACTTTGGATTAATTTTTTCTGGACCAGAAGAGACCCACGAAGCTTCGGGAGAAGACCAGAAGAGCCACGAGGACGTGACAATCCTGGAGGGCGCGCCCCCCAGGCTTGTGGGCCCCTCGTTGCCCCTCCTCACCTAATTACAATGCTATAAATTCTCAAATATTCCCAATATACCAAAAATACAGAAGAGAAAACCTTTCCGCCGTTGCAAGCCTCTGTTCTTCCGCGATCCCATCTGGAGGCCTTTTTCGGTACTCTGCCGGAGGGCGAATCGATCATGGTGGGCTTCTTCGTCAACCTTGCTACCCTTCCGATGATGCGTGAGTAGTTTACCACAGACCTACGGGTCCATAGCTAGCAGCTAGATGGCTTCTTCTCTCTCTTTGATCTTCAATACCATGTTCTCCTCGATGTTCTTGGAGTTCTATCCAATGTAATCTTCTTTTGCGGTGTGTTTGTTGGGATCCGATGAATTGTGAGTTTATGATCAAATTATTCATGAGAAATATTTGAGTCTTCTCTGAACTCTTTTATGCATGATTATTATAGCTTTGTATTTCTCTCTGATCTATCGATTTGGTTTGGCCTACTAGATTGATTTGTCTTGCAATGGGAGAGGTGCTTTGTGATGGGTTCAATCTTGCGGTGCTCAATCCCAGTGATAGAAAAGGACATGATACGTATTTGTATTGTTGCCATTAAGGGTAAAAAGATGGGGTTTAATCATATTGTTTGAGTTTACTTTGTCTACATCATGTCATCTTGCTTAAGGCGTTACTCTATTTCATACTTAATACCCTAATACCCTAGATGCATGCTGGATAGCAGTCGATGGGTGGAGTAATAGTAGTAGATGCAGGCAGGAGTAGGTCTACTTGTCTCGGACGTGATGCCTATATACATGATCATTGCCATGAATCCGTCATAATTATTTGCTTTTCTATCAATTGCCCAACAGTAATTTGTTTACCCACCGTATGCTATGTGTTCGAGAGAGAAGCCTCTAGTGAAAACTATGGCACCCGGGTCTACTTTATCATATATAAAAACCCTAAAAATACCTTGCTGCAATTTATTTACTTTTATTTTAATTAGTATTTTAGTTTATCTATTTACCTCTATAAGATTTAATCCTTGCAAATAACCGCTAAGAGGATTGACAACCCTCTTATTTGCGTTGGGTGCAAGTGTTTGCTCTTGTGTGTGCAGGTGCGCTTAACGGAATTTTGCTTGGTTCTCCTACTGGATTGATAACCTTGGTTCTTAACTGAGGGAAATACTTATCTCTACTATACTGCATCATCCTCTCCTCTTCGGGGAAATACCAACGCAGTTTACAAGTAGCAGGAAGAATTTCTGGCGCCGTTGCCGGGGAGACATCATCAAAATTACCAAGTACCTTCGCACAAACTATCATCCACTTGCATTTATTTTATTTGCTTTTTATTTGCATTTGCCTCTAGTTTTCATCTCCCTTACTTCTAATTTTTTTTTTTACAAAAACACAAAAATCTTTTTACTTGCTTGTTTGCTAGTTCACTTGTTCTGTCACTATGTCGCTAGAGGAATTTCGCGATAGTTTCTATAACAGAAGATTGTCTGAAATTGAAAATGTCACTAAGAGTTTTATGACTTCACAATTTGAGCAAAATAAATTCTTTTCTGAAGAGCTTAAGGAACATTCTAGCTTGTTGGATGCCATTAATAAACAACTTGAAGATGTTAATCTAGAAGTATTTGACCTTCAGGCTCAACTTGCTAATACTGAAAATTTACTAGGAATTTTTTTGGATAAACAAACAACTCTAGTGAATAAGATGGCTGCTAAACCTGAGTCACTATCCAGTAATGATGAAGATATTAAAATGATTGGTGTCACCCCTATTGAATCATTATTTAGTAACATAAAACTTGATGAAAAAGGGACTGAAGAAGAGTCAACTTTAGATAGAAGGAGTCCCAATTGCTTGGAGGGTGATAATCTTAATGAAAAAAATGAAAAAAGTGGGTTTGGAAAGGTCAAAACTTTAAATAGTAATTCACCCACTACTTTGGATTACAAGGACTTTAATTATGATAGTTATTCTTTAATTGAGTGTATTTCCTTGTTACAATCCATGATTAATTCACCAAATGCATATGAACAAAATAAAGCTTTCACTAAACATATTGTAGAAGCCATGATGAAAGCGCATGAAGAAAAACTTGAGTTGGAAGTTTCAATTCCTAGAAAATTACAAGATGAATGGGAACCTACTATTAAAGTCAAAATTAAGGATTATGAATGTAATGCCCTTTGTGATCTTGGTGCTAGCGTTTCCACTATACCAAAGTCTTTGTGTGATGTGCTAGGTCTCACCGACATGGATCCTTGTTCCCTTAATTTGCATCTTGCGGATTCCACCATTAAAAAGCCATTGGGTAGAATAAATGATGTGCTTATTCTTGCAAATAGAAATTATGTGCCCGTGGACTTTATTTTTCTTGATATTGAATGCAATCCTTCTTGCCCCATAATACTTGGTAGGCCTTTTCTACGAACAATATGTGCTATTATTGATATGAAAGAAGGTAATATAAGATTTCAATTTCCACTAAAAAAGGGATGGAACACTTCCCTAGAAAGAGAATTAAAGCACCTTATGAATCTATTATGAGGGACAATTATGGAATTAACTTGAAGGATGACAACACTTGAAACTATGCATTATGCCTAGCTAGGGGCATAAAACAATAGCGCTTGTTGGGAGGCAACCCAATGAATAAAATAAATTTTTTCTTTTGATTTCTATTCTTGACTGTTTACAAAATTATAGCCTCTGTTATGATTGTATTTTTATGTTTTAATTAGTGTTTGTTCCAAGTAATGCCTTTGGGATGATTTGGAAGATAGTATGATAGATGTTGTTGGAAAACAGAAACTTTTGTGTCCAGTACTAGAATTTTGATTTTTTGCTGGAGCATGATTAAATTCTGAATTTTTTTTACACAGTATTGATATATGAATTTCCCACGTTGTCCTAATTTTTCAGAATTTTTGGAGTTACATAAGTATGGCGTTAATTCAGATCTTTACAGACTGTTCTGTTTTAGACAGATTCTGCTTTCGTTGCATAGTTTGCTTATTTTGATGAATCTATGGATCGTATCGGGGGGTATGAGTCATAGAGAAGTTGGAGTACAGTAGCATTATGCCAATATTAAATATGAATCAATTTACAACAGTACCTAAAGTTTAAGATTTATTTGTTATACTAACGGATCTCACGAGGTTTCTATTGAGTTTTGTGTGCTGAAGTTTTCAAGTTTTGGGTGAGACTACGATGGACAAAGGAATAAGGAGCGGCAAGAGCCTAAGCTTGGGGATGCCCAAGGAACCCCAAGGTAATATTCAAGGAAAACTCAAGCGTCTAAGCTTGGGGATGCCCCGGAAGGCATCCCCTCTTTCGTCTACAATCTATCGGTAACTCACTTGGAGCTATATTTTTATTCATCACATGATATGTGTTTTACTTGGAGAGTCTTGTGATATAGTTTGTTTGATTTTGTTTGCTTTTTAGTTTGTCACAATCATCTTTTCTGAACACACCTTTTTGAGAGGGACACACATTATTCGTGATTTGTTAGAATACTCTATGTGCTTCACTTATATCTTTTGAGCTAGGCAGTTGCTCTAGTGCTTCACTTATATCTTTTAGAGCATGGCGGTGGTTATATTTTAAAGAATAAGTTGCACTCTCATGCTTCACTTATATATTTTTGAGAGTCTAATGAAGAGCAATGGTAATATGCACGGGTTATGAATTTGGTCCTGATATGATAGGTATTCAAAATGGATATAATAAAAACTTTCATGTAGATCACTGAATATGATAAGTTTGATTCCTTGCAATGGTTTTGCGATATTAAGATGGTAATATGTGGGAGGTATTAGTAGATAATTGTGGTTTAGTAAGAATATTGGTGTTAAGACTTTTTATTCCCGAAGCATGCACGTATGATCTGTTGTTATGCTAAGAAGTTGGAGCATGATTTATTGTTGATTGTCTTCCTTTGTGTGGCGGTCGGGGGCGCGCGATGGTTAACTCCTACCAACCTCCCCCCTAGGGGCATGCATAGTAGTACTTTGCTTCGAGGGCTAATAAACTTTCGCAATAAGTATGTGAGTTCTTTATGACTAATGTGAGTCCATGGATTATACGCACTCTCACCCTTCCGCAATTTGCTAGCCTCTTCGGTAC
This sequence comes from Elymus sibiricus, assembly GCA_039707655.1. Lineage (NCBI taxonomy): Eukaryota > Viridiplantae > Streptophyta > Magnoliopsida > Poales > Poaceae > Elymus > Elymus sibiricus. The sequence goes on from CM077670.1 coordinate 137,251,717, forward strand.
CGTGCATTGCCCTTTCTCACATCGAGAGTTGGTGCAAACTTCGCCGGTGCATCCAAACCCCGTGATATGATATGCTCTATCACACATAAGCCTCCTTATATCTTCCTCAAAACAGCCACCATACCTACCTATCATGGCATTCCATAGCCATTCCGAGATATATTGCCATGCAACTTCCACCGTTTCGTTTTTATGACACACATCGTCATTGTCATATTGCTTTGCATGATCATATAGCTAACATAGTATTTGTGGCTCAGCCACCGTTCATCATTTTTATACATGTTACGCTAGTATCATTCACATCCTGGTACACTGCCAGAGGCATTCATATAGAGTCATATTTTTGTTCTAGTATCGAGTGGTAATATTGAGTTGTAAGTAAATAAAAGTGTGATGATCATCATTATTAGAGCATTGTCCCAATGAGGAAAGGATGATGGATACCATGATTCCCTCACAAGTCGGGATGAGACTCTGGACGAAAAAAAAGAAAAAAAGGAAAAAAAAAGAGGCCAAAAAGAGCCATGAAAAAAAATGAGAGAAAAAGAGGGAAAGGGCAATGTTACTATCCTTTTTCCACACTTGTGCTTCAGAGTAGCACCATGTTGTTCATATATAGAGTCTCCTATTTCGTCACTTTCATATACTAGTGGGAATTTTTCATTATAGAACTTGGCTTGTATATTCCGATGATGGGCTTCCTCAAATGCCCGAGGTCTTCATGAGCAAGCAAGTTGTATGGCAATCCCTACTCCTCGCATTGACATCAATTGATGGGCATCTCCATAGCCCGTTGATTAGCCTCGTTAATGTGAGACTATCTTCTTATTTTTTGACTTCTCTTATTTATCTCTACCACCACACTCTATTCCACCCATAGTGCTATATCCATGGCTTGCGCTCATGTATTGCGTGGGGGTTGAAAAAGCTGAAGCGCGTTAAAAAGTATGAACCAATTGCTTGGCTAAAACCGGGGTTGTTCATGATAAATATTTTGTGTTAAGAAGATGGAGCATGACTGGATTATATGATTTTGTAGGGATAACGTTCTTTAGCATTTTTATTTTGAAAGACATGATTGTTTATTAGTATGCCTGAGTATTGATGTCTTTATATCAAATTATAGACTATTGCCTTGAATCATTCGGATCTTATTATTCATAGTGTAAGAGAAAGATTACATGATGAAAAATGATAGGTAGCATTCCACATCAAAAATTATGTTTTTATCATTTACCTACTCGAAGACGAGCAGGAATTAAGCTTGGGGATGCTTGATACATCTCCAACGTATCTATAATTTTTTATTGTTCCATGCTATTATAGTATCAATCTTGGATGTTTTATATGCAATTATATGCCATTATATATCATTTTTTGGGACTAACCTATTAACCCAGTGCCCAGTGCCAGTTGTTGTTTTCTGCTTGTTTTTGCCTTTTCAAAAAATCATTATCAAAAAGTGTCCAAACGAGAAAAAAACTTTGGATTAATTTTTTCTGGACCAGAAGAGACCCACGAAGCTTCGGGAGAAGACCAGAAGAGCCACGAGGAGGCGACAAGCCTGGAGGGCGCGCCCAGGGGGTAGGGCGCGCCCCCCAGGCTTGTGGGCCCCTCGTTACCCCTCCTGACCTAATTCCAACGCTATAAATTCTCAAATATTCCCAATATACCAGAAAGACAGAAGAGAAAACCTTTCCGCCGCCGCAAGCCTCTGTTCTTCCGTGATCCCATCTGGAGGCTTTTTCGGTACTCTGCCGGAGGGGGAATCGATCACGGAGGGCTTCTTCATCAACCTTGCTACCCTTCCAATGATGTGTGAGTAGTTTACCACAGACCTACGGGTCCATAGCTAGTAGCTAGATGGCTTGTTCTCTCTCTTTGGTCTTCAATACCATGTTCTCCTCAATGTTCTTGGAGTTCTATCCGATGTAATCTTCGTTTGCGGTGTGTTTGTTGGGATCCGATGAATTGTGAGTTTATGATCAGATTGTTCATGAGAAATATTTGAGTCTTCTCTGAACTCTTTTATGCATGATTATTATAGCTTTGTATTTCTCTCCGATCTATCGATTTGGTTTGGCCTACTAGATTGATTTGTCTTGCAATGCGAGAGGTGCTTTGTGATGGGTTCAATCTTGCGGTGCTCAATCCTAGTGACAGAAAGGGAGATGACACGTATTTGTATTGTTGCCATTAAGGGTAAAAAGATGGGGTTTAATCATATTGCTTGAGTTTACTTTGTCTACATCATGTCATCTTGCTTAAGGCGTTACTCTGTTTCATACTTAATACCCTAGATGCATGCTGGATATCGGTCGATGGGTGGAGTAATAGTAGTAGATGCAGGCAGGAGTCGATCTACTTGTCTCGGACGTGATGCCTATATACATGATCATTGCCATGAATCCGTCATAATTATTTGCTTTTCTATCAATTGCCCAACAGTAATTTGTTTACCCACCGTATGCTATGTGTTCGAGAGAGAAGCCTCTAGTGAAAACTATGGCCCCCGGGTCTACTTTATCATATATAAAAACGCTAAAAATACCTTGCTGCAATTTATTTACTTTTATTTTAATTAGTATTTTAGTTTATCTATTTACCTCTATAAGATTTAATCCTTGCAAATAACCGCTAAGAGGATTGACAACCCTCTTATTTGCGTTGGGTGCAAGTGTTTGCTCTTGTGTGTGCAGGTGCGCTTAACGGAATTTTGCTTGGTTCTCCTACTGGATTGATAACCTTGGTTCTTAACTGAGGGAAATACTTATCTCTACTATACTGCATCATCCTCTCCTCTTCAGGGAAATACCAACGCATTCTACAAGTAGCAGCGCTTCTGTCACACACAAGGTGTCACAATTCTTGTGTGAAGTAACTGCTTGAGCTTCTGCAAATATTATTACTGTCCTGGGGAACGAATATACTAGAATGACAAGGATAAAAGGTTTATAGTAATGATGGTAAAAACTATTAAAAGTAAATAACATGAATAAAAGTGAAAGTAGAGTTGCATTTCCTGCAATGAAGAGATTAGGCGCGGGGAGAATTTAGTTCATGGTAAGAATGTATCAAGTGTGCCAGTGCGACACTAATACCAGTTACCTTGTATTATACTCATAGTATTTGATATGTGTGTTCTGTAGGCGGATCACCCTAAGGTTATGAAACTCCTCCTCGCGGGATTACATTTCATTCTATGGTCCTGCTTCACCGTTGCCACAGAGTGGTCATCTCCACAATTAAGGTCCTTGGACCAGAACCAAGCATTAGGTTTCGTGGATCACAGTTATCTCATATTGTCTTCGGTCCTCATAGATATCTCCACCTGTCACATCAGAGGTCACAGATTCCTTGAACCATATGTGTTACCTGTGTAGTTCTTGAGATCATGTTGCCTGGGCCCTTAAATTGGACAACACACATAGGGTTCACCACAATATAACAACGTACTAGACAGATCATAAGACTACAAATACAAATGATGACATATAGATCAGGCACAAATGAATCTTACCACTCACCTACATCTCCCATGCCTATGGGGAATTACTCACACATCATAAGAGAGAAACCAATCACACCAGAGATTAAACCCATGAAAACCATATCGATAATACCGTGAAGATCCACAATAAGATGAAATGGATAAGTCAAATAGTCTTGATCTCCAGATCAGAGTGAATAGAGTCACAGATTATTCTCACAACTTAGAATTTCTCTTACAATAGTCAAGGATAATATGATGATGGAGATGAAAGGACCAAAACTAAGAAGATCTCTGAAGGTTCTCCGGATCTCCTCTTCTCTGTTCTAGAAGTGGTGTCGGCGGCTAGGGTTCTCTTCTCCCCTCGGTTCCTTCACGAAAGTGTCTTGTATAGACGTGGTGGAGCTATTGGCACCTCATACGACCGCTCATATGAGCGCTTGTGGTCGTATGGAGGCCGTCTTTTGCTCTAGTGCGCCTGGTGGCTTGGCTCTCCACAAGGAAGTTGCTCCATTTGACTTGATTTGTAGTATTTCCCCCTGGTTTCCTTCCATATATGATATTTCCTGCCAAATAATGGAAAATGGATTTTCTTATCTTTTGAAGGATTAGCGTTAGAGATAACCGAGAAGTGTCAAAGATTCGGTGAAAACCAAATAAGAATCACTCAAAAAATATCACAAATTCTCAAGCCATCATCCCCCTTGAGGAGACTTTGCAAAGATCTCATATTGACATGGGCTAAACGGCGATGCCAAAGCTACCCCACGTCAACTTTAGCCATTAGGCAAGTCGCGATCTTAGTGGGTTTCTCCGAAAAGTTAACCACATAGAGACCGTTCTCGACATGCCCAACAAAGGCTACTTTAAGAGCCTTGCTCCACAAAAGGGCCATGGTATCAAGATCAAAGAAAATGGCAAATCCCATAAGTGCAAGTTGACGAACAGAAAGTAAATTGTATGCAAGTGTCTCAACAAGCATGACTTTCTCAATGGTTAAGTCTTGAGAAAAGACAACCTTGCCAAGACCCAATAAATTAGATAATGAAGCATCACCAAATTGGACATAAGTGGGCATAGATGGGCTTGGTTGCACGTCCGCCAACAAGTCCATGCTTCCGGTCATATGATTTGTCGCTCCACTATCAAGCAACCATGACACCCCACCGGAAGCAAACTCCTACATGAGATCAATGCTTGGTTTTAGGTACTGATACGTCTCCAACGTATCTATAATTTTTTATTGTTCCATGCTATTATAGTATCAATCTTGAATGTTTTATATGCAATTATATGCAATTATATATCAATTTTTGGGACTAACCTATTAACCTAGTGCGTAGTGCCAGTTGCTGTTTTCTGCTTGGTTTTGGTTTTTCAGGAAATCAATACCAAACGAAGTCCAAACGCCACGAAACTTTTTGACGATTTTTTTCTGGACAAAAGAGACCCTGGAAGCTTTGGGAGGAGGCCAGAAGCTTTGACCTAATTCCACTTCTATAAATTCTCAAATATTGGGAAACCAACAAAGAGCCAGATGAGAAAACCCTACCGCCACCGCAAGCTTCTGTTCCTTCACGATCCCATCTGGAGGCCTTTTCCGGCACTCTGCCGGAGGGGGAATCGATCACGGAGGGCTTCTACATCAACCTTGCTGCCCCTCCAATGACGTGTGAGTACTTTACCACCGACCTATGGGTCCATAGCTAGTAGCTAGATGGTTTCTTCTCTCTCTTTGATCTTCAATACAAAGTTCTCCTCGATGTTCTTGGAGTTCTATCCGATGTAATCTTCTTTTACGGTGTGTTTGTTGGGATCCGATGAATTGTGGGTTTATGATCTCAATATTTATGAATATTAATTAAGTCTTCTCTGAACTCTTTTATGCATGATTGATATAGCTTTGTATTTCTCTCCGATCTATCCGTTTGGTTTGGCCAACTAGATTGATTTATCTTGCAATGGGAGAGGTGCTTTGTGATGGGTTCAATCTTGCAGTGTTTTATATCCCAGTGACAGAAAGGGACAAGACACGTATTTGTATTGTTGCCATTAAGGATAAAACGATGGGGTTTATTCATATTGCTTGAGTTTACTTTGTCTACATCATGTCATATTGCTTAAGGCGTTACTCTGTTTTATACTTAATACTCTAGATGCATGCTGGATAGCGGTCGATGAGTGGAGTAATAGTAGTAGATGCAGGCAGGAGTCGGTCTACTTGTCTCGGACGTGATGCCTATATACATGATCATTGCCTTGAATATCGTCATAACTATGTGCTTTTCTATCAATTGCCCAACAGTAATTTGTCTACCCACCGTATGTTATGCGCTCGAGAGAGAAGCCTCTAGTGAAAACTATGGCCCCGGGGTCATTTCTCATTATTATATAAACAAAAATCCTAAAAATACTTTGTTGCAATTTATTTACTTTTATTTTATTTTGCAATTTACTTTATCAATTTATCTATCACTACAAGATTTAATCCTTGCAATTAACCGCCGAGGGGATTGACAACCCCCTTGTTCGCGTTGGGTGCAAGTATTGGCTTTTGTGTGTGCAGGTGCTGCTAAAGAGGTTTTTCTTGGTTCTCCTACTGGATTGATAACCTTGGTTCTTAACTGAGGGAAATACTTATCTCTACTGTACTGCATCATCCTCTCCTCTTTGAGGAAATCCCAACGCAGTTCACAAGTAGCAGGAAGAATTTCTGCCGTCGTTGCCGGGGAGACATCATCAAAACTTATCAAGTACCTTCGCACGAATTATCCCTTACTTGCATTTATTTCTTTTTGCATTTGCCTCTCATTTTCATCTCCCCCACTTCTAAAACAACTTTACAAAAACACAAAAATATTTTATTTGCTTGCTAAAATTGTGTGACTCAATGAAAATAAAAATATAGACTTATGGATCCTCATCCACTTGCTAATCTTTTAAAAAATCCAATTATGATGAACCAATTGCTAGTGAGTTGAGTGCACTTGATTATCTTTATGAAGTTTTGCTTGAAAATCGTGAATCTGAAAATTGTGATGAAGTGTTAAAAGAAGAAATTTATAAAGTGATTCATGATAGCTTCTTTAATGAAAAGCATGATTGCAATGATTTTATTATAAATTCTATTAATATCAATTGTGTTAATAATATGCAAAACTACAAGCTTGGGGATGATGATTTTGTTATGTCCACTACTCATTCTAATGATCATGATTGGGGTGATGCTTCTTATGATCTTGAAAATTTATTTAAGCCTCATGATGAATATGATATTCATAACAATGTTTGCAATAATATTGAAAGTGGGTTTGGAAGAGTGTCAACTTTAGGTAAAAAGAATCCCACATATTTGGAGAGTGTTCAATCTTATGAAATTTTTGATAAAAGTGGGTTTGGAGAGGTCATGACTTTAGTTGATGTTAATCCCACTATCTTGGAAGATTATAAAACTTTTATGCATAAGGATCATGAAGAGAATATTTTATATGATGGCTATATTGTTGAATTTGAATATGATCCTACATGTAATTATTATGAGAGAGGGAAACATGATTGTAGAAATTTGCATGTCACTAAATTGTCTCTCTTTTTGTTGAAATTATTTATGCTTCATTCTTCCTATTTGCATGTGCTAGATATTGCTTGTCTTGATAATTTGTTTTCCTATAAAATGCCTATGCATAGAAAGTATGTTAGACTTAAATGTGTTTATCACAAGTTTTATGATGCTCTCTTTGTGTTTCAATTATTATCTTTCATGTGAGCATCATTGAAATATCAAGCCTATCTTAATGGCTATAAACAATAGCGCTTGTTGGGAGGCAACCCAATATGTATCTTAAATAAGATTTTCATTTTCCTTTCTGTTTTATGTGTTCACACGATTGTAGCTACTGTTATGATTGTATTTTTATGTTTTAATTAGTGTTTGTGCCAAGTAATGCCTTTGGGATGATTTGGATGATAGTATTATTGATATTGTTTGAAAACAGAAACTTTTGCGTCTAGTACTGGAATTTTGATTTTTTGCTAGAGCGTGATAAAATTCTTAATTTTTTACAAAGTATTGGAATATGAATGGCCCATGTTTTCCTAATTTTTCAGAATTTTTGGAGCCACCGAAGTATGACTTTAATTTGGATCTTCACAGACTGTTCTGTTTTAGACACATTCTGTTTTTGTTGCATAGTTTGCTTATTTTGACGAATCTATGGATTGTATCGGGGGGGTATAAGTCATGGAGAAGTTGGAGTACAGTAGCATTATGCCAATATTAAATATGAATCAATTTACAATAGTACTTGGAGTTTAAGATTTGATTATTATACTAACGGATCTCACGAGGTTTCTGTTGAGTTTTGTGTGCTGAAGTTTTCAAGTTTTGGGTGAGATCATGATGGATAAAGGAATAAGGAGCGGCAAGAGCCTAAGCTTGGGGATGCCCAATGCACCCCAAGGTAATATTCAAGGAAGACCCAAGCGTCTAAGCTTGGGGATGCCCCGGATGGCATCCCCTCTTTCGTCTACAATCTATCGGTAACTCACTTGGAGCTATATTTTTATTCATCACATGATATGTGTTTTGCTTGGAGCGTCTTGTGCTATAGTTTTATTTTCTTTGATTGCTTTTTAGTTTGCCACAATCATCTTTGCTGAACACACCTTTTTGAGAGGGACACACAATATTTGTGATTTGTTAGAATACTCTATGTGCTTCACTTATATCTTTTGAGCTAGGCAGTTGCTCTAGTGCTTCACTTATATCTTTTAGAGCACGGCAGTGGTTATATTTTAAAGAAATAGTTGCACTCTCATGCTTCACTTATATCTTTTTGAGAGTCTAATATATAGTAATGGCAATTTGCACAGGTTAAAAGAATGGTCCTGATATGATAAGGTATCCAAGGGGGATATACTAAAAACCTTCATGTAGATCACTAAGTATGGAGTGCATGGTTAATTTTATTAATGTCGTAATATAAAAGGATATAGGTTCATGATCATTGCTTAGTAGAAATATCGGTATTAAAGTTTTTTATGACATATTCACCTAAATATTAGTTGTGGCATGGCGAGGAAGTTGGAGCATTTATAGGTCTGAAATGAAATCCTTGAGTTCTGTTACAATCGGGGTCGCGCGATGGTTAACTGAAAGCACAGGTTATCTCCTAGAGGGGGGTGAATGGGAGATTATTAGAAATTCATCAAACTCTGATGAATTTGACAAAGATCAGAGTGAAGAAATAGAAACGCAAGGGAAACTAAGTCATCATAGAATCAGAGTACATGCGAACAGGATACATAAGGGTGAAGAACATGCAATCATACAATCATACACGCATGAAGAATATGAACTGAGGAAATAAAAGATAGCATGATCAAATACTTCAGTTCAAATTCATCAGAGGATAGATCACAAATTCTTCAGCAGCGGAATAAAGTAAGGGAGGGTGAGGAATTTGAAACCAGGTTGGCTCGGTGAAGACAAGGAATTTGGTAGACCAGTTCCAGTTGTTGTATCAACTGTACGTCTGGTTGAGGCGGCTGAGTCGCAACTCAGAGAACACTTAGTCTTCACTGTATTCCTCTTGAGCTAAGGTCACCTAGACCTCGCCCAATCACTCATGGTAAGTCTTCAAGGTAGACTTCCGAAACCTTCACATACTTGTTCACAGGCACGCCACAATTACTCTTGGGTGCTCAGAACATGACGCCTAACCGTCTGGAGGAATGACAGTCCTCAACGGTAACAAGCTTCGGATCACACAGATCAATCTCTTCAGTGATGCTCAATCACTTAGGCTCTGGTTGGGTTTTCCTCACTTGGGTTCACTCAAAGTCGTCAGAGGATGGGTTGCTCTCAAATGACAAGTGTCAAGTTCTCTCGGAGCAGCCAACCAACAAGTGGTTGTGGGGGCGGCTATTTATAGCCAGGGGGCAACCCGACATGAATTGTCATAAATGCCCTTCACTGATTCGACCGTTGTCAGGATAAGGATCCACTCGACAGCTGGCACGCGGCTCAGCAACGGTCTGAAAATTGAACTCTCAATTTCATCGGGGCACTCAATTTCCTCACGGTAGGCAGATCGCACTGGCGAACTCCTAACTCCTCAACCTGACCAAATTTGTCAGCGACCAGATGAACTTCGTCACTGTCGCTAGCAAATGCGTCAGCTGTAATGGAGATTTCCAAAGGCTTCACTCGAAGCGGCTTATGTGTGTATAGGTTTGAGAAGGTTTGAGCATCACTTTGGAAATGTGAAATATGTTTCACCTAGACCCCCTTTAACAGTACGGTTTTTACTATGACTCAAATAAGAAGAAAAGAAACTACGAAAACCAAAGTCTTCAAGCTTCAAAGTCTTCACATCAATTTCTTCAAAGGCCGTACCAATTTCATCACCAAATTCTTCACTTGAAGAAATCTAGTTTTAGGGGTCGTCTTCCATGTGTTAAACCAAATCTTCAGGGACTCTGTCTCCTGGGTATACTCACAAATACATTAGTTCCTCAACCTATTTGTCTTCAATACTCCAAAACCACTAAGGGGGCACTTGATGCACTTACAATCTCCCCCCTTTTTGGTGATTGATGACAAATTGGTTAGGCTTTCAACGGGAGTAAAAATAATTGAAGTGTAAGTACAGAGTTTAAAGAAATTGATTACAAGATATTGAGGAACTCCCCCTGAAGATGTGCATATGAGGAATTTGCTTTGGATTGCAAATGCACATGGCAGGTTGAAATTGTGGAGATCTCCCCCTATATCTTGGAATCCAATCATGCATGATCATAAGATATTTGACGAATATGAATGCATGATGAGAATTGGTGTCTGACGAAATTGTGCATGCATGAGCAGATATTATTAATGATCAGAGCACGCATAACAAATGTAGCAAAAGAGTCAGACAACCAACAGTTATTTAAGTTACAACTCATCAAAGAGCAAATCCAATAAAGTTCAAGAGTTGCAACTTAAGCAAAAACAGCCCATATAATGACCCGCTTGAAGACTAACTCACACTTCTCCCCCTTTGTCATCAGATGACCAAAAGGAGATAAAGGTGAGGACTAACGCCCCTGAAGAAAATCATCGAGGAGAAGTCGAGGGAGCGCCAGCATTGTTGGGGTCGCGAGATGCAGATGGACCAGCCGCAGTATCTTCAACCGCTTCATTTGCGTCAGTTTGGCGCGATGAAGACTCTGAACTTGGCATAAGAGGAGGAACCTTAGTGTTCTTGAACTTCTTCCTTGGCGGTTCAGCCCAGTCAAAGTTCATTTGGAAATCCATATCCGCAAGTTCTTCATCTGTTTTGAGGTGAGAGAGGATGGCCCATGATCTGTCAAAAATCTCGTGCAGATAATAGTGGTTTTTGTGGACGGCGTTATGCGTCACAGTCATGTTGGCTTGAAGAGCTGCAAACTGATGCTTAACCCATCGGTGATTCTTGTCAACTTTCTGGTGCAAGCTTATGAGCAACTCACGGTCCGTCATGACACGTGGTGCTTCAGGTGAAGAAGTTGGTCTAGAAGCTTTTGCTGCAGTGTCCTGGCTAGCAGATTCATCAACATTCGAGCTTGAAAGAGGTTGACAAAATTGTCCATCCAAGGGATGAATTCCTTCATCAATAACCATCTTGCCCTTGCCAGGAACAGTGGACAGAGTGCTCTGAAGAACTTCAACTTCAGGCATATAGCTTAAGTGATTTTGACCATCAGCCTTGTAGTGAATTGCAGACCGGGATCTGATGAATCTCATGATCCATGGAGCATACGGCTTCAAGTCAAATGGAGACTGTGCCACTGTGACCAAAGTCCTCAGGAAGAAATCGTGAATGTTGATGGGAGTACCATGAATGATGTGGAACAGCAGATTCTTCATAATTCCCACAACTTCTTCAGTATTGGAGTTGTGTCCTTTGATGGGACTGAGGGTTTTGGACAGAATGCGATAGATCGTTCTTGGCACATACAGCAAATCCTTCACTAGGAAGGTTGTCCTTGGAGCTTCTCCTTCAGCCATAGGCTTCATAAGCACTTGCATCAGGTGGTTGGGCAGCTCAGTTTCTTCATAAATTCTCTTTGCTTCTTCATGGGGTGGTTCGACTGGGAGAGCTCGAAGAAGTTCTTCAATTGGAGCTTTTTAGTGAGTGTCTTCACTCATCCAGTCCAGAGCCCATGTTGCAATGTCGTCAGCATCTCCAGAGAAATGCACTGTGGCCTAGAATTGAAGAAAGAGTTCTTCATTCCAATCGCAGACGTCAGAGTAGAAGCTGAGTAATCCAGCATCGTGAAAAACAGCCAGAACTGGCCGAAAGCACGGTAAAGACTCCATATCCACGTGAGGAATATGGCGATGCGGGAATACTTTGTTCTTGTCGAATAAGAGTGAAGCACAGAAATTCATCTGAGTTCTTGTCCAGAAGCGCATGCGCCTAATCTTGGCTGAGTCATATGGGGACTCACCAATGAAGAAGTTCTTCTCTTCAAAGAATTTGGCATTATCAAACTGAGGCCGCCTGAGGACTCTGCCAATCTTTGGCATCACTGGTACTGGTTGAAGGTTGTGCATCTTTTTACGTACATCAAACACTGGTCTTGGGGACCCAGTGGAATCATTCGGATCAGTCACGGCAAGTGATTTGGCAATTTCCTTAGCAGTGGCAGTTGGAACTGTATCGGTATCTGCTGAAGGAATTGAGTCATTGCGCTGAGGGGATGTATTGACGACATCAATCATTGGCTCATCTTGAGCAATTTCTTCAGCTACTACAGCTAGAATTTCTTCAGGAATGCTTTGAAGTGATGGTTGTCGTTCCTCAGAGCCCGTGTGAATTTCTTCAGTGACAGCGGGTGACTGTGGCATTTGCGTCAGAAGAGTGGTGAGGGGCGAATTTGGATGGTAAGCTTCCCAAAATTCGTCAATGATTGGAGGGGTAGTTGCACCGTCAATATCCACATCCTCTTCAGTTTCTTCACTACTTCCAGATGAAGCAGTGGCATTTTCTTCAGTCATCGGAACCTGTGAGGGCTTCGGAGACAGAACTTGGTGAAGCGAAGTATCTTCTTAGGCTTCTATTTCTTCATCCACTTGCTCTGTGGTAGCACTAGAGTGGGTTTCAGCATCATCTTCATCAGCCTATGGGATTACATATCCACCCCATACGGAACAATCTGACAATCATCATTTGAACGAGAAGGGGGCGCTGATGAAATAGGTGTAGCATCAATTGGAATGTCTGAAGACAATGGAGTCGTCTTCATTTTCTTCACTGTTGCAGTGATGGTAGGAGGGGCTGAAGCTTTTCTCTTTTTAGCTTCCTTCTTAGCAGCATTGGTCTTCTTCACTTCTGATGCAGAAGGAAGGGTGATAGTCTTCACAGATGAAGTCATTGGTGGTGCTGCTGCTGAGGAACTTGATGGTTCAGTTACTTCAGGAACGACTGTTGCAGTCGCCCTGGCTGTTTCTTCAGGAACAACATCGTCAGTTGCCCTGTCTTGCATTTGCGGAGATAAAGGCGCAGTCTCGCTGGCCTGAGCTGTTGGTGGAGCTGAAGAACTTGAGGGTGGCACTATACCAAACTTGGCTGCCTCACGCTTGTTGTGGTCTTCAACAACCTTTTTGGTTGCAGTGATGAATCTGTCATGCACACCACAACAGTGACTTGACTGTCGCTCAAATTCTTCAGACAGCTATTGAATCTTAGACTGCAGAGTCACAAGTTGCTGAGGAGATATAGAGAGCATGTTCTTCCGCAGCTCCTTCTCTTTCTGCAGTTGTTGTTTCCTCACTAACTTTGCTTGAGCAATCTTGTGTTTCTCATTCAAAATGAAAGCAGATAATACATGACTTGGGCCAGGAGGTAGATTCAATTCATCAAGAGGCGTATCTGGCTTGGTGCACCAGATGTCAATAAAGTCCAGAAGCTTCTTGGGGTCCAGCAACATTGGAACTGGAGAATTTTTAGCAATAGCAGCTTGCTCTTGCTTCCTTCTGAGGAACTCCGCGAGCTCATCTTCGTCAGCCAGCCCTTGTTCGTCAACCTGAGGCACGACGGCCTTGCTCTTGGGACTTGGCCCAGTTCCACGGCCAGCAGTTACCTTTTGCTTCAGCTTGGGCATAGACGATGGTTGCCCACTAGCTGAGGCACTTGATGCAGCAATTGAGGCTGTTGGAAAGCCCTCGGTGTGCTGGCAAGATGCGAGCACGACTGGTGTTGAAGCTCTTGCTGCTGCCATCGATGAACTTGAAGCAGGAGGAGGCACTGAAGATTTTGAAATCTTGGGTGCAGTAGCCTTTGAAGCTGTCGGCTGGGCCACTGAGGGCTTTGGGACAGACGGCGTTGGCTTGTTGGCAGGCTTCTTTTGCATAGCCTTCTTCGGAGCACTTGCACTGCCACTGGCATCTGCTTCAGCTGAGGCCTTTGTGGCCCGGTTGAATTCTTCAACCGCCTTTTTGGCCTGTTTCTGCAATTTAGCTTGTTGCTTTGCCCATTCTTTGGGGAATTCTTCACCCCTTCTGATGCTCATTGGATGAGCAGCTTGTCCAGGAGCCAACGGTGGTCTTTTGCATGGAGGCTTCACTATGAAGTCCTTCATGTATTTGGAAGTGACGAAATTGTAATCCCTCCACTGATAAGTCCAGTATCTCTTTATCTTTTGCATGCGTGTTTTGCGCTGCTCCTTGGTTTCCTTTCCATGAGTTTCTTCATCCGGAGTGCAGTATCCTTCATACAGATCATCTGGAATCTCGAAAGCTGTATGTTTCTCTTTCCTCTTGCCTCCCTTCTGAGGCTTTCTGCCATCAGCCATTTTCTTTAGCTGAGGTTTTTGAACTCGTGAGGACTCTGAAGATGTTTGAAGGTTTTCCTCAAGCAATGCTGCAAATGAATTAATTTGATGAGAACCTAGTGATTCGTCGGCAGACATTTTACCTATGAATAGAGTATAGTTGCGAGGAAATAGGGAAGAGTCACATGCGTTCTCAAAGATTTTTCAAAATAAACCAGTTGAAGAAATTGACCCTTATCGTCTTGACGCAATTCACTAAGTGTTCTTGACATAGGTTCCAGAGTTGTACAGATTGAAACAATTGCACAATTGAGGAATCTAGTTGTTAAGTATAACTTAGATGAAAGTGCTCAAGACTGGCCAGAAGGAAGTGCTGAAGAATTGGAAGAGTAGTAAAAACAACACTTGAAGATTTTGTGGCAGTGAAAAGATCAAACTCAGGCGGTAAAAATAAATTTTAATTACCCCAAGGATGAACTCGATGAACTGGACGACGAGTTGAAGGAAATCGTCAGTTCAGATCTTCCGTGCCCTAACTTGGCGACGAAAGACGTCTATGGTGGCGGCGGAGGTGAAGAAATCCGCGGCCGGCGCGAGTACGTCGACGAAGAAGTCGAGGCAGTGAAGCTCTTCCTCTCCGGCGACGATGAGTTCCAGCGGCGACGCTAGGGTTTGAGAGCGACAGGGGCGCGAGAGTGAAATGAGTTAGGGTTGACGAGGTCAAGCCTTTATATAGGCGCAGTAAAAACTAAGAGGTCCGAAGATTTTGGACGGATAAGCCCCTGGCGTTTCGCATCTGAGTGACACATGTCACACATGCATTTTCACCTTTATCCATGCGTGTGAAGCGCGGGATGAAGTTACTGTGGCAACCGCCAAAAATCGATTAGAATATTTTCAAAATATGTTCGCAATTTCTTCAGCTGTCAAGGACACAATGAAGACTTTGAATAGTGTCAAGTAGAACGCACATGAAGAATTTGTGAACAGAGTGGGTTGAGCTTAGCATAGAGGGGAGCGGGTCCGATCACATCCACATAGATGACGAAAAACACTGTTTGAAGAAATAGCTATATGTGGATGCTGTTGAGGACATGATATATATATATATATATATATATATATATATATATATATATATATATATATATATATATATATATATATATATATATATATATATATATATATAAACAATAGGCAGTGAAGAATAACCTCAAATGACGAAATTGAAAAGTTTGACGAAATTGCAAATGACGAAAAACTCAAATTTGAAGAACGTCATAAAGAGGGGGTGGCGTTACCCACCGTATAAGAACTATGATGATTTCAGACACCGCGTACAATTGTCGTAGGGTTCTGAGAATCAAGTTCTTCATTAATTTCTTCACACTTAGAGGGTTAGTCTTCATTGATTGAAGAAAAACGTTACTTTGTGTGTTGTGCACCAAAGTCATCAAGAATGCATAAGCGTTAGGATGTGTGTCCTTTTCAAAGGACATTCGAATATTATAAGATGTTTAGTTCACACCGCAACATGCAAAACCTTCTCTCATCCAAGGGCTTAGTGAAGATATCTGCAAGCTGGTCTTCAGTCTTCACGTGGTCGATGACGATGTCTCCCTTCAGCACATGATCACGAAGAAAATGGTGACGAATCTCAATGTGCTTCGTCCTTGAGTGTTGCACTGGGTTGTGGGCGATCTTGATGGCGCTCTCATTGTCGCAGTAGAGTGGCACTTTCTTCACGTTGACGCCATAGTCCTTGAGGGTTTGCTTCATCCATAGTAACTGAGAGCAGCAGGCGCCAGCAGCAATGTACTCAGCCTCAGCAATGGAAAGTGAGACGCAGTTCTGCTTCTTCGAGGACCAACATACAAGAGATCGTCCGAGGAAATGGCATGTGCCTGATGTTGACTTGCGATCCACACGATCACCAGCATAATCAGAATCGGAATATCCAGCAAGATCAAGTGATGAGCCCTTGGGATACCATAATCCAAGCGTTGGAGTTTGAGCTAAATATTGAAGAATTTGTTTCACAACCTGGTGGTGTGATTCCTTTGGTGATGCTTGAAAGCGGGCACACATGCAAACGCTAAGCATAATATCTGGCCTAGATGCACATAGGTAAAGCAGCGAACCAATGATGGAGCGATATACCTTCTGATCGAAATCTTTACCATTTTCGTCAGTGTTAAGTTGGCCATTTGTTGGCATTGGTATCTTGAGGCCTTTGCAATCTTGCATTCCAAATTTCTTCAGGCAGTCTCTGAGATATTTCTCCTAAGATATGAAGATGCCATTGGGTTGTTGACGAATTTGAAGCCCGAGGAAGAATTTCAACTCCCCCATCATAGACATCTGATATTCTTCTTGCATCATATGAGCAAATTTGTCACTGTATTTCCTGTTAGTGCAACCAAAGATAATATCATCAACATATATTTGGCATATGAATAGTTCACCATCATAAGATTTAGTAAAAAGAGTAGGGTCAAGTGAACCGGGCTTGAACCCCTTTTTCTTCAGGAATTCCTTCAATGTATCATACCAAGCCCTAGGGGCCTGCTTGAGGCCATAGAGAGCCTTGTTGAGTCTGAAGACTTTGTCAGGATGCTTTGCGTCCTCAAAACCTGGTGGTTGAGCAACATATACTTCTTCCTCAAGCTTACCATTGAGGAATGCACTTTTCACATCCATTTGATATAAGAGGATATCATGATGGTTAGCATATGCAAGCAATATACGAATGGCTTCAAGCCTAGCAACAGGTGCAAATGTTTCATCGAAATCAATACCCTCAACCTGTGTGTAGCTACAAGACGGGCCTTATTCCTCACCACTTGGCCATTTTTGTCTTGTTTGTTGCGGTAGATCCACTTAGTGCCGATGACATTGTGCTTGCGTGGATCGGGACGCTTAACAAGCTCCCACACATTGTTGAGCTCGAATTGACGCAATTCATCTTGCATTGCTTGAATCCATTCAGGTTCCAGAAAGGCTTCATCAACTTTGGTGGGCTCTGAAATAGAGACAAACGCGTAATGCCCACAAAAGTTAGCTAAATGTGAAGCTCTTGAGCGAGTGAGGGGACCAGGTGCATTGATGTTGTCGAGGATCTTCTCAATCTGCACTTCATTTGCCACTCGTGGATGTGCTGGACGAGGGCCTTCTTGTTGTTGTTGTTGTTGTTGCCGTGCAGAATCCTCAGCATCATTTTCGTCAGAATGTTCATTTTCTTCACGATGAGGAACAACCACTTCTTCATCAAGAGCTATTTATTCACTGGGCACAATTTCACCAGTGCCCATCAGCTTGATAGATTCCTCAGGAGGCATTTCATCTAGCACAGGAGGCAGGTGCTCTCTTTGCGAGCCATTAGATTCATCGAACCGCACATCTATAGTTTCAACAACCTTGTGGTGGAAGGAGTTGAAGACTCTGTAGGTGTGCGAGTCCTTTCCGTAACCAAGCATAAAACCTTCATGTGCTTTCGGTGCAAATTTAGAACTGTGATGAGGATCTCTAATCCAACATTTAGCACCTAAGACTTTGAAATAACTCACATTGGGTTTCTTGTCTGTGAGGAGCTCATATGAGATCTTCTTGAGAAATTTGTGAAGATATACCCGGTTGATGATGTGGCATGCAGTGTCAATTGCTTCAGGCCAGAAGTGACAAGGTATCTTGTATTCATCAAGCATAGTACGCACCATCTCGATGAGGGTTCTGTTCTTGCGCTCCACGACTCCATTCTGCTGAGGCGTGTAGGGAGCAGAGAGCTCATGAGTGATACCAAGTTCATCAAGATAGTCGCCAAGGCCAGTGTTCTTGAACTCAGTGCCATTGTCACTCCTGATGTGCTTGATCTTGAGACCATAATTCATCATGGTCCGATTGGAGAATCGTCTGAAGACATTCTGAACTTCAGTCTTGTAGGTAATGATGTGCACCCAGGTGTAGCGAGAGTAGTCATCAACAATGACGAATCCGTAGAGAGATGCTGCATTGGTTAGTGTGGCATAATGTGTAGGACCAAACAAATCCATGTGAAGTAATTCAAAAGGACGAGTAGTGGTCATGATTGTCTTCGCCAGGTGCTTGGATATGGTCATCTTTCTAGACTCACAAGCACCACAGAGGTGATCCTTGACGAATTTGACGCCCTCGACGTCAATGATGTGCTTCTTGACGAGAGTGCTCAAATTCCTCATTCCAGCATGTCCAAGTCGTCGATGCTATAGCCTGCATTCCAAAGCTTTTGCCATTAGACATGTTGCAGGCTGAGGACCTGTGGAGAAATCTACAATGTACAAGTCACCTTTCCTAAAGCCTTCGAAGACTTTGGATTTGTCAGATTCCAACAGCACAATGCATCTATATTTGCCAAACATGACAATCATATCAAGATCACAAAGCATTGAGACAGACATGAGGTTGTATCCAAGGGACTCGACAAGCATCACCTTTTCCATGTGTCGATCCTTTGAGATAGCAACCTTACCTAGACCCAATACCTTGCTTTTTCCTTTGTGAGCGTATGTGATATGCTTCAGATGAGACGGTGTAAGGGGAGCATCAGTGAGGAGATTCCTATCTCCAGTCATATGATTCGTGCAACCACTATCCAAGACCCATTCAGTGGCTGAAGGTGTATCATCCTGTAGAAGCATTAGTCTGACTTACAAGTTCATATACTTCAAAGTGAAGAATATGATAATGATCAATTTCGTTGGACAATATCATAAATGAATAATATCTAGCCGCAAAAGGGATGTGTGAAATGAAACATTCATTCCAGCATGATTAGCCTGCATCCCAACAGGCATTTTGTCAGGTCTTCAGCAAATTCATCAGACATTTACTTGTCTGAAGACCTGACCCTGCAGAAGAGATTAGTTCTTCTTCTTAACCACCCACGTCTGAATGGGTGGCTGAGAAGCAATGTGGGGAAGTGCATTAATGGAGAACTTAGGCATTGAAGAATATGCATTTCTCTTCACAGGAGGGTTATAGTAATTGAATGAATAAGCAGAGAAATTCCTCGAAGATTTGTGAACATAGTGGTTCGAAGAATAATGCTCATATTCATCACATCACTGTCTGTTTCCCTGCGAAACAGAGGCATTAGTGCGACCATAAGTGGGTCTGCGTCCATTTGACGACTTTGATCCCTGTGAAGAATTTGCCCTGGGAAGTTTCTTCTTCATCGGTGGTGTCATGATGACATTCACCTGAGGATTTTCCAGACGGCTTTTAGGAACCCAGATTTTCTTCACAGGTGAACCGTTCCTGCAGTTAGCACCAATGAATCTGGCAAAGACCTCACCATTCTGATTCTTGAACAGTTTGTAGTTGGAATCAAATGACTCATCTGAAGAATATGAAGAATCACAAGTATAGCCAGATAAAGTGGATGAGTCTACTGGAAGTCCCTTTGCAGCAACCCATGAGGTTTTGGGATACTGCTCAGGCTTCCAATACGAACCATCAGCATTGAGCTTTCTCTCAAAGGCAATACCCTCTTTCCTAGGGTTCCTGTGAAGAATTTGCTTTTTGAGCACGTCACACAGGGTTTGATGCCCTTTGAGGCTTTTGTACATGCCAGTGACATACAATTCCTTCAGCCCTGCATTTTCATCAGTATCACTGGTGGCTTCCTCAGATGAGGGGTTAGTGGCCACCGTAGCAGTTGAAGCAATTGCAAGAACAGAAGCATTTGAACATTCAGCTGAAGAATTAGCATTATCACGTACAAGGCATTTTAGGCATGTTGCATCAAATTCTTCCTGAGTGGTACTGATCTGTTGAGCGAGGAGTGAATCGTTTTCCTTTTGAAGATCATCATGAGACGCTCTCAGCTTCTTGAGATCTTGCTTCCTTTGAAGAAATTCATAGGACAGCTTCTCGTGTTCAGCTGAGAGGGACACATGACGACTTTCAAGTTCGTCATATTGAGACTTGAGCCTTCTGAGATCCTCAGACAAGGCTTGACTACGATCCATTTCCTAGTCCAACAGGTCATCGCTTTTGTCTAGCAGTTTTTGAATCTTTTCCATGGCATGTTGTTGCTCAGTTGCAATTTTAGCAAGTTTCTTATAGCTTGGTTTAGATTCACATTCAGAGTCATCATCACTGGAAGTTTCAAAGTAAGCTTCTCGTGAGGTTACCTTTGCACCTCGAGCCATGAAGCAATAGGTGGGAGTGTAGTCATCAGCACAATCATCATTGTTGGTGGAGATACCATTATCCTCGGTGTTGAAGATGGACTTGCTGATGTACTCAGTAGCGAGTGCAAGGCTTGCCACACCAGTGTCTGACTCCTCCTCAGTTTCCTCAGCTTGCTGATCATCAGATTCTTCTTCAGAATCCATTTCCTTCCCAAGGAAAACACGAGCTTTGCCAGAGCTAGATTTCTTGTGAGATGAGGACTTTGATGAAGACTTTGAGGACTTTGATGAGGACTTTGAGGACTTCTTCTTTTTCCCATCAGATTCATCATCATCCCTGCTCTTCTTCTTCTTCAGCCAAAGAGGGCAGTCGGTGATGTAGTGGCCTGGCTTCTTGCATTTGTGATAGGTTCTTTTGTTGTAGTCTCGAGCAGACGCTTCTCCAGTGTTCTTCGAGTCATACTTTGAAGATTTTCCAAATCGGTTCTTCTTGGAAAACTTCTGGAACTTCTTCACCAGCATAGCCAGTTCTCTGCCAATTTCCTCAGCACCGTCAGAACTGCTCTCATATTCCTCTTCTTCTTCAGATGAAGAAATAGCCTTGGTTTTTTGCTTTAGCCTTCAGAGCGCGAGGACGACCATAACTGGGTCCATACATATCTCTCTTCTCTGCTTGCTGAAATTCATGTGTGTTGAGCCTCTCAAGAATGTCAGCAGGATCCAGTGACTTGTAATCAGGGCGCTCTTGTATCATCAGTGCCAAAGTGTCGAAGGAACTGTCCAGAGACCTCAGCAATTTCTTCACCACCTCATGATCGGTGATGTCAGCAGCACCAAGAGCTTGAAGCTCATTGGAGATATCAGTGAGGCGGTCAAAGGTTTGCTGTACACTTTCGTTGTCGAGCCTTTTGAAGCGATTGAAGAGATTGCGCAGAACATCAACTCGGGAGTCACGTTGAGTAGAAACCCCCTCATTCACTTTTGAAAGCCGGTCCCAGATAAGCTTCGAGGTTTCCAGTGCACTCACTCTGCCATACTATCCTTTGTTGAGATGACCACAAATGATGTTCTTCGCTTGAGAGTCCAGTTGCTTGAATCACTTCACGTCAGCAGCATTGATACTTGGAGAAATGGTGGGGACGCCATTTTCGACGATGAACCAGAGATCGTTGTTAATAGCCTCAAGATGCATTCGCATCTTGTTCTTCCAGTAGGGATAGTCTGTGCCATTAAAGATGGGGCACGCAGCGGAGACCTTGATCATACCTGCGGTCGACATAACTAAAACTCCAGGTGGTTAAACCAAAATCACACAGAACAAGGGAGTACCTTGCTCTGATACCATATGAAAGCGCAGGTTATCTCCCAGAGGGGGGTGAATAGGAGATTATTAGAAATTCATCAAACTCTGATGAATTTGACGAAGATCAGAGTGAAGAAATAGAAACGCAAGGGAAACTAAGTCATCACAGAATCAGAGTACATGCGAACAGGATACATAAGGGTGAAGAACATGCAATCATACAATCATACACGCATGAAGAATATGAACTGAGGAAATAAAAGATAGCATGATCAAATACTTCAGTTCAAATTCGTCAGAGGATAGATCACAAATTCTTCAGCAGCGGAATAAAGTAAGGGAGGGTGAGGAATTTGAAACCAGGTTGGCTCGGTGAAGACAATGGAATTTGGAAGACCAGTTCCAGTTGCTGTATCAAGTGTACGTCTGGTTGAGGCGGCTGAGTCGCAACTCAGAGAACACTTAGTCCTCACCGTATTCCTCTTGAGCTAAGGTCACTTAGACCTTTCCGAATCACTCGTGGTAAGTCTTCAAGGTAGACTTCCGAAACCTTCACAGACTTGTTCACCGGCACGCCACAATTACTCTTGGGTGCTCAGAACATGACGCCTAACCGTCTGGAGGAATGACAGTCCTCAAAGGTAACAAGCGTCGGATCACACAGATCAATCTCTTCAGTGATGCTCAATCACTTAGGCTCTGGTTGGGTTTTCCTCACTTGGGTTCACTCAAAGTCGTCAGAGGATGGGTTGCTCTCAAATGACAAGTGTCAAGTTCTCTCGGAACAGCCAACCAACAAGTGGTTGTGGGGGGCGGCTATTTATAGCCAGGGGGCAACCCGACATGAATTGTCATAAATGCCCTTCACTGATTCGACCGTTGTCAGGATAAGGATCCACTCGATAGCTGGCACGTGGCACAGCAACGGTCTGAAAATTGAACTCTCAATTTCGTCGGGGCACTCAATTTCCTCACGGTAGGAAGATCGCACTGGCGAACTCCTAACTCCTCAGCCTGACCAAATTTGTCAGCGACCAGATGAACTTCGTCACTGTCACTAGCAAATGCGTCAGTTGTACTGGAGATTTCCAAGGGCTTCACTCAAAGCGGCTTATGTGTGTATAGGTTTGAGAAGGTTTGAGCATCACTTTGGAAATGTGAAATATGTTTCACCAAGACCCCCTTTAACAGTACGGTTTTTTGTATGACTCAAATAAGAAGAAAAGAAACTACGAAAACCAAAGTCTTAAAGCTTCAAAGTCTTCACATCAATTTCTTCAAAGGCCGTACCAATTTCATCACCAAATTCTTCACTTGAAGAAATCTATTTTTAGGGGTCGTCTTCCATGTGTTAAACCAAATCTTCAGGGACTCTGTCTCCTGTGTATACTCACAAATACATTAGTTCCTCAACCTATTTGTCTTCAATACTCCAAAACCACTAAGGGGGCACTTGATGCACTTACATTAACTCGTACCAACCCTCCTCCTAGGGGCATGCGGTGAGTGCTTTGCTTCGAGGGCTAAGTAGACTTTTGCAATAAGTATGTGAGTTCTTTATGACTAATGTGAGTCCATTTTTTTACGCACTCCTATCTTTCCGTAATTTGCTAGCCTCTTCAGTACCGTGCCTTGCCCTTTCTCACCTCGAGAGTTGGCGCAAACTTTGTCGGTGCATCCAAACCCCGTGATATGATACGCTCTTTCACACATAAACCCCTTTTACCTTCCTCAAAACAGCCACCATACCTACCTATTATGGCATTTCCATAGCCATTCTGAGATATATATTGCCATGCAACTTCCACCGTTCCATTTATATGGCACACATCATCATTGTCATATTGCTTTGCATGATCATATAACTGACATAGTATTAGTGTCAAAGCCATGTTACGCTAGATCATTGCACATCCTGGTACACTACCAGAGGCATTCATATAGAGTCATATCTGTTCTAGTATCGAGTTGTAATTTCGAGTTGTAAGTAAATAAAATGTGATGATCATCATTATTAGAGCATTGTCCCAGTGAGGAAAGAATGATGGAGGCTATGATTCCCCCACAAGTCGGGATGAGGCTCCGGACGAAAAAAAGGAAAAAAAAGAAGAGAAAAAAAGAAAAAAAGGAAAAAAATAAATGAATGAGAGAAAAAGAGAGAAGGGGCAATGTTACTATCCTTTTCCACACTTGTGCTTCAAAGTAGCACCATGTTTTTCATATAGAGAGTCTCCTATGTTGTCACTTTCATATACTAGTGAGAATTTTTCATTATAGAACTTGGCTTGTATATTCCGATGATGGGCTTCCTCAAATGCCCGAGGTCTTCATGAGCAAGCAAGTTGGATGCACACCCACTTAGTTTTCAGTTTGAGCTTTCATATACTTATAGCTCTTAGTGCATCCGTTGCATGGCAATCCCTACTCCTCGCATTGATATCGATCGATGGGCATCTCCATAGCCCGTTGATCTGCCGAGTTGATGCGAGACTTTCTTCTTCTCCTTTCCATTATTTGATACCTACCATCGCATTCTATTCCACCTAGTGCTATATCCATGGCTTGCGCTCATGTATTGCGTGAGAGTTGAAAATGTTGAAGCGCGTTGGAAGTACGATCCAATTGCCTGGTTTAACACCGGGGTGCTCACTATTTATATATTTGCGGTGAAGATAGAGTCATGCCATGATTAATATGAGAAAGTGAGCAGGGATAACACAGTTAAGGATCGTATATTTTGAAAGTTAATGATTATGCTTCTTATGTTCATGGATATTATTATGTTGATATTGTTAATTCATCGCTTCACAACTTATATGCCATAAAGATATTACATAATAAACATGTTGGGTAGCATTCCACATCAAAAATTCTGTTTTTATCATTTACCTACTCGAGGACGAGCAGGAATTAAGCTTGGGGATGCTTGATACGTCTCCAACATATCTATAATTTTTTATTGTTCCATGCTATTATAGTATCAATCTTGGATGTTTTATATGCAATTATATATCATTTTTTGGGACTAACCTATTAACCTAGTGCCCAGTGCCAGTTGCTGTTTTCTGCCAGTTTTTGGTTTTTCAGGAAAGCAGTACCAAACGAAGTCCAAACGCCACAAAAATTTTTGACGATTTTTTTCTAGACAAAAGAGACCCTGGAAGCTTCGGGAGGAGGCCAGAAGCCTCACGAGGAGGCCGCAAGGCAACAGGGCGCGGCCCCAGGGGGCGCGCCCTGATGCCTTGTGGGCCCCTCGTGGCTCCTTTTGACCTAATTCCACTTCTATAAATTCTCAAATATTGGGAAACCAACAAAGAGCCAGATGAGAAAACCCTACCGCCACCGCAAGCTTCTGTTCCTTCACGATCCCATCTGGAGGCCTTTTCCGGCACTCTGCCGGAGGGGGAATCGATCACGGAGGGCTTCTACATCAACCTTGCTGCCCCTCCAATGACGTGTGAGTACTTTACCACCGACCTATGGGTCCATAGCTAGTAGCTAGATGGTTTCTTCTCTCTCTTTGATCTTCAATACAAAGTTCTCCTCGATGTTCTTGGAGTTCTATCCGATGTAATCTTCTTTTACGGTGTGTTTGTTGGGATCCGATGAATTGTGGGTTTATGATCTAAATATTTATGAATATTAATTAAGTCTTCTCTGAACTCTTTTATGCATGATTGATATAGCTTTGTATTTCTATCCGATCTATCCGTTTGGTTTGGCCAACTAGATTGATTTATCTTGCAATGGGAGAGGTGCTTTGTGATGGGTTCAATCTTGCAGTGTTTTATATCCCAGTGACAGAAAGGAACAAGACACGTATTTGTATTGTTGCCATTAAGGATAAAACGATGGGGTTTATTCATATTGCTTGAGTTTACTTTGTCTACATCATGTCATATTGCTTAAGGCGTTACTCTGTTTTATACTTAATACTCTAGATGCATGCTGGATAGCAGTCGATGAGTGGAGTAATAGTAGTAGATGCAGGCAGGAGTCGGTCTACTTGTCTCGGACGTGACGCCTATATACATGATCATTGCCTTGAATATCTTCATAACTATGCGCTTTTCTATCAATTGCCCAACAGTAATTTGTCTACCCACCGTATGTTATGCGCTTGAGAGAGAAGCCTCTAGTGAAAACTATGGCCCCGGGGTCATTTATCATTATTATATAAAAAAATCCTAAAAATACTTTGCTGCAATTTATTTATTTTTATTTTATTTTGCAATTTACTTTATCAATTTATCTATCACTACGAAATTTAATCCTTGCAATTAACCGCCTAGGGGATTGACAACCCCCTTGTTCGTGTTGGGTGCAAGTATTGGATTTTGTGTGTGCAGGTGCTACTAAAGAGGTTTTGCTTGGTTCTCCTACTGGATTGATAACCTTGGTTCTTAACTGAGGGAAATACTTATCTCTACTGTACTGCATCATCCTCTCCTCTTCGAGGAAATCCCAACGCAGCTCACAAGTAGCATGTACCCATTCTTGAATGGGTCCTTTGATGTTCGTAACAAGTAGACCATTCAATGTACTCATAAGGAGAACCAACAAATTTGGCATAAACATGCCCATCATAACATGACATAAAACATAAGAAGGGTTAAAGCTGTCGGCTTTGTTGGGAGGAGTAGTTTTGCCCCTTTTGGCATCACCACCCACCACCTTGTTCTTCTTCTCCTTAGGAGCACCCTCTTTGACTAATACCTCTTTGAGAGGGAGAGCTTGCTTGGTCTTGCTTTTCTTCTTGTTTCTTCTTCTTTGACTTGGGTGCAAACCCAAGTCCCTCCTTTGTCACTACTTCCTTTTGATTGCTCTAAAGTTTGTTGAGGTTCTTCTCGCCTTGTATGCAAGTCACAAGGCCCTTCTCAAGTTGCTCTTTCAACTTGGCGTTCTCCTCAACAAGATGAGCATGCTCACAACAAGGGTTAGTTGCTTGGGCATTATCAATTAAAACAAAAGGAGGACACGTGGCTATCTCCTTGGTTAGTTTCACTTGGAATTGATCATGAGACTCCTTGAGTGAAGCATGAGCACTTTTCAAAGCCTTGTGAGCCTTGTCAAGCAACTCAAACTCCTCTTTGAGTCTAGCATGGCCAGCCCCAAGTTCAACATTCTCGGATTTAAGCACACGAGCAAGAACTTGAGCATGATCATGAGCTTTCTTTAATTTAGCAATATCAACATTTTATGACTCCTCAAGAGCCACGCGAAGATCTTGCTCTTCCTATAGAGCATGAGAAAGCTTCGCAATCTCATCGGCATACTCATGACTATGCCCTTCCATCTTAGTGATGGTCTCTTCCTGAGACTCAATGATATCATTGGCCTCACCTAGTTGTTCCAAGAGAGCAACAAAGTGCTTCTTGGTCTCCCTTTTGAGCTTACCCAAGAACTTGTCGAACTCGTTCTCATCCACCTTTACCTCCTAACTTTCATCCACACAATCCATCAAAGAAGGATTAGTAGAGATAGAAGTTTTGATGTTGGAGGTTACCTTGTTGGTGGCTTTTCCCATGAGGCACTTGGGGGTGGCGACGAGGTTCTTGTTGGGGGAGTAGAAGAGAGACACCGAGGTTGGGGAAGAGGCGGCAATGGCAACAGAGGCTGTTGTGATCCCTTCACCACTAGCATCATCATCATCATCGGAGTTGTACTCTTCATGCACCACCAAACCCTTTTGAGGCACCTTCTTCGTGAAGTTGTTCTTGCTAGGAAAAGACTTGGCCTTGTCCTTGTGGATGAGCTTGCCTCCGTTGTCTTCCCTCTTCTCATAGGGGCAATCCACGATGAAGTGACTCACATTGCCACAATTGTAGCAAGTCCTCACACGTTGACTCTTGCCCTTGGAGCCACTTGAGTTGTTCTTTGAGTAGTTGGGCTTGGAGTTTCTCTTGTTGCCCCAAAATTGCCTTGACGCAAGAGCCATGTGCTCGTGGTACGCATATTTGGTGTCTTCGGCGCAACACTCTTCTTCATCCTCTTCTTCCTCTTCCGGAATCGCGTTGGCCTTCAAAGCAAGGCTAGGCTTCTTTGACCATTGAACATGAGCTAGTGCGTTGTCAGCGGTCTTGTTCAGGATGTTCATTGCAATGAACTCATCCAACACATCACTTGAGGACAAGGTGTGGAAGTCCCTCTTTGACGGATCACGGAGGACATGCTCTTGTTGAAAGGCATGATGACCTTGAGGAACTTGCGCTTGACCCAATTATCATCCTTGTCCTTGATCCCATGATCTCGGAGTGAGACCGCAAGAGTAGTCAATCTCCGGTAAAGCTCACGAGGATCTTCATCATCATTCATCACAAACTCATCAGCTTCATCAAGCACAACCTCAAAGTTGGAGGGTTGAATGATCGATCTTCCTTTGTACAAGGAGTTGATGTGCTCCCATGCATCTTTTGCAAGAGTGAATGGGCGCAAGTAGGGAAGCTCTTCGGGAGGCATTGCGGCTTGAAGGATGAACAAGGCGGAGTGATTGAGTTGATTGTCCACTTCTTCTCTTGGGGTCATGTTGCTTGGATCATGAGGGTAGAAGCTTAGGAGGAGGCCCATGAGAGTTAATATGAGGTGAGGGGACCGGTCCTCCATAGACTGGGGGAGGGGCAACCGTGTCATGGGTGCCCGACCCATTCTTTCCTTGAGATGAGGAACTAGGCTTTAAGCTATTAGCCGTCTCCTTGTCGGAGTCGACATCCGTTTTCGAGGAAGTAGGATTAACTACTTCCTTGGGATCGGTTGGTGGTTTAATGCCCTCAAGGAATTTGCTTAGCATGTCCTTGACCTCGTCCACCACGGATGATTTGAGTGAGGCCATAGCCTCATTCAAGTCACCACGGGTGACCACGTTCTCGGACGCGGCTGCAGAGTTCTCTACATCCCTAACTTCGTCGTCAACCATACTCTTTAGGCGGTTAAGCCCTTAAAAGAGACAAGGCTCTGATACCAATTGAAAGGATTAATATGGTCGACTAGAGGGGGGTGAGACGCAACTACCAATTTTTAGCTCTTTTAATCAAATTAGGCATGACAAAAAAGTAGGTTGTCTAGATACGCAACTAGGTGGACAACCTATATGACAAGCACACAAGCAAGCACAAGATACAAACACAATATAGCTTGCACAAAGTAAAGGTTAGAAATAACCACAAGTGGAGTCGATGGAGACGAGGATGTGTTACCGAAGTTCCTTCCCTTTAGGGGGAGGTACGTCTCCGTTGGAGCGGTGGAGGCACAATGATCCCCAAGAAGCCACTAGGGCCACCGTATTCTCCTCACCATAGTTTCAAATAGCAGAGATAGCATCCGCTATTGCGTCCGCAATAGCGCTAGCGCAATAGCGTCTGCTATTGCTCAAATTAAATTTCATTACTTTTTGTTAATGATCTAGAAATATACACAATAATCTAGTGTTTTTACAAATCCACTACAAGGACATAGCGCCCGCAATATCGCCCGCTATCCGCATTCTGCAACGCGGACCCCAATCCGCTACCATCCCGCTATCCGCTATTTAAAACCATGCTCCTCACGCCCTCGCACAATGCAAGATGACGTGATTCCACTAGTGGTGCCTTTGAAGGTGGCGACCGAACCTTTACAAACAAGGTTGGGGCTCTCTCCACAACTTATTTGGAGGCTCCCAACACCACCACGAAGCTTCACCATAATGGATTGTGGCTTCGAGGTGACCTCTTCCGTCTAGGGTGCCCAAACACCCAAGAGTAACACGATCCGCAAGGGATTAGTGAGGGGAATCAAACATCTCTTGGTGGAAGTGTAGATCGAGGCCCTCTCCTCCAAACCCTAGAAGATCAACAAGTTTTGATGGCTAGGGAGAGAGATCGGGCGAAAATGAGCTTTGGGGGCAACAATGGAGCAAGGGGATAAGAGGTAGGTCTTCTTGGGGAAGAAGACCCCCTTTATATAGTGCGGGCTCAAATTCAACCGTTATCTGCTCTACCCGCACTTAAGCGGTACTACCATTCTAGAGAGCGGTACTACCGCTTAGAGCGGTACTACCGCTTAGAGCGGTAGTTCCCACGGAACCCTAAGAGTACAGCAAGTACTGGCGCGGTAGTGCCGCCAGAGCGGTACTACCGGCCATCAGTGTGGTACTACCGCATTGATCTTAGGAATAGGGGAACAACAGTGTTTAGAGTGGAGCCAGAGCGGAAGTACTGCATTAAGCGGTACTACCATTTCACATCCGCCCAACTACCGTTTATGCAGGATGGGCAACAAAAGCACCAAAATAAGTGGAACTGGTTGCAGTCGGAAGAACCGGAAGTACCGTGCAAGCGGTACTACCATTCTACTACCCCGCTACTACCGCTAAATATCCCAGGCTACAGAGAATCAGCAGAAGTGGAGCAGTACTAGCGCATAAGAACCGCGCGAGCGGTAGTACCGTGCTACTACCGCCCAACTTCCGCTAATAAACTAGAGACAACAGAAGCCTGAAAACAAGCGGTAGTACGAGCGGCACTGGCCTGCGGAAGTACCGTTGGAGCGGTACTACCATGGGCCTGAGCGGTACTACCACCTGGGTGCTGCAAATTTGCCCAAGCAGTATCAGTTGGATCCTCCATGTTGCGGGAAGGGTATGTGGGTGCATATGGGGTTGTGTACTGTTGATTCCACCTAAACCTTTCCAAAGTGGACCCCCTCTTAATAGTATGGATTTCCTATGACTCAAGTCCACCAAAAGAAATGCCGGAAAAACCGTCTTCACTCTTTCTTTCACCGAGGGGAATAAAACCGTCTTGTGCCATATATTAGAATATCTGAAATGCTCAATGCACATGGTTAGTCCGCAAAACGCATTGTTATCAATCACCAAAACCACTAGAGAGAGATATGCCCTAACAGAAAGTAAAACAAGTAAATGATAAATGTGTGAAGGGACCCGTATTTGTTTGGTGAAGTCTCCCCGGCAATGGCGCCAGAAATTCTTCTGCTACTTGTGATAGGCGTTGGGATTTCCCCGAAGAGGAAGGGTGATGTAGTATAGTAGCAAATAGTATTTCCCTCGGTTAAGAACCAAGGTTTATCGAACCAATAGGAGACACCACACAAACAAGGTAAGCGGTACATGCACACACACACACACACAAAGCAAATACTTGCACCCAACGCGGGCAAGAGGGTTGTCAATCCCCTTGTACTCGTCAATTGCAAGGATTAAATCTGATAGTGGTAGATAGATAAAATAAAAAGGAAAATAAAAGTAAATAAATTGCAGCAAGTATTTTTAGGGTTTTAGTAAATATAAAGTGAATGGACCCGGGGGCCATAGCGTTCACTAGAGGCATCTTTCTCAAGCATATCAACGGTGGGTAAACAAATTACTGTTGGGCAATTGATAGAATAACGCATAGTTATGATGATTCTTCATGGCATGATCAATATATAGGCATTACGTCCGAGACAAGTAGACCGACATCCATCTGCATCGACTACTATTACTCCACCCCAAGACCGCTATCCAGCATGCATCTCAAAGTATTAAGTTCATAACAAACAGAATAATGCTTGAAGCATGATGACATAATGTAGACAAAGTAAGACCAAATAATATGTTCGAACCCTATCGTTTTACCCTTAGTAGCAACAATACAAATACGTGCCTTGCAACTCCTCCTGTCACAGAGTAAGGACACCGCAAGATTGAACCTACTACCAAGCACCTCTCCCACTGTAGATAAATCAATCTAATTGGCCAAAGAAGATGGATAGATCGGAGAGAAATACAAGGCTATAAAATCACACATAAATAAATCTCAAAAAAGACTCAAATACTTTCAATGAATAATCTAATCATAAAGCCACAATTCATCGGATCCCAGCAACACACTGCAAAAGTTTACATCGGATTGATCTCAGATGAGATCATTGTATTGAAGATCAAGAGAGAGAGAGAGAGAAAGAGAGAGAGAGAGAGAGAGAGAGACATCTTGCTACTGCTGTGGACCCGTAGTTCCTGTGGGAACTACTCACACATCATCTTGGAGGCAGCAAGGTTAATGAAGATGGCCTCCGTGATGGATTTCCCCTCCGGCAGAGTACCGAAAAAGGTGTCCAGATGGGATCGCGGAAGAACAGAGGCTTGCGGTGGCAGAAGAATTGTTTCGGGACCTCCCTGGGGGTTTCTGGATATATTGGAATTTATAGCGCTGGAATTAGATCAAATGGAGCCACAGGGGGGCCACAAGGCACCAGGGCGCGCCCCCTGCCTTGTCGCTCCCTCGTGCAGCATCTAGTCTCCTCCCGAAGCTTCCAGGGTCTCTTTTTGTCCAGAAAAAACCGTCAAAAAGTTTCATCGTGTCTGGACTTCGTTTGGTATGGATTTTTTGAAAAACCAAAAACAAGCAGAAAACAGAAACTGGCACTGGGCACTGAGTTAATACGTTAGTTCCCAAAAATTATATAAAATGGCATATAAAGCATACAAGATTGATAATATAATAGCATGAAACAATCAAAAATTATAGATACGTCAGAGATGTATCAATAATTAAGGCGCTCCTTTTAATAGAGAACCAGAACAAAGCACTAACACATAGTGAATACATGAACTCCTCAAATTACAGTCATTCCCGAAGAGTATATCAATTATTGTCTCCTTGGGGTCTACGGTTCAGAACAATAACAGATGCGTATAACTTACAGATAGGATCAAGGACTCAAATA
Organism: Elymus sibiricus; assembly: GCA_039707655.1. NCBI lineage: Eukaryota > Viridiplantae > Streptophyta > Magnoliopsida > Poales > Poaceae > Elymus > Elymus sibiricus. The sequence continues at coordinate 137,284,190 of CM077670.1, forward strand.
TATTCATGAAAACATAAAGGGTTCAGATCTTAAATCATGGCACTCGGGCCCTAGTGACAAGCAGTAAGCATAGCAAAGTCATAGCAACATCAATCTCAGAAAATAGTGGATACTAGGGATCATGCCCTAACAAATTGACTCGATTACATAAGAAATGTCATCCATCTCCATCACCGTCTAGCAAGCCTATGAAGGAATTACTCACTCTCAGTGGTGAGCGTCATGGAATTGTTGATGGAGAAGGGTTGATGATGACGACGGCGACGAATCCCCCTCTCCAGAGCCCCGAACGGACTCCAGATTAGGCCTCCCGACGAAGAACAGGAGGTGGCGGCGGCTGCGCATCGTAAAACGCGATGAAACTTTCTCTCTTATTTTTTCTCGGGAAGACGGTACTTGTAGGCCTGGGATTAGGTCAGACGGTCACTTGTGGGCCCCACAAGGCAGTTGGGCGCGCCCCCTTGCCTCGTGGACAGTTGGTGGCCCCCCTCCGATAGATTTTTGCACCAGTATTTTTTATATATTCAATAAAAAATCTCCGCCAAGTTTCGTCCAATTCCGAGAACTTTTATTTCTGCACAAAAAACAACACCAAGGTAGTTATGCTGAAAACAACGTTAGTCCGGGTTAGTTCCATTCAAATCATGCAAATTAGAGTCCAAAACAAGAGCAAAAGTGTTTGGAAAAGTAGATGCGTTGGAGACGAAACAACCTATGCCCCCTGATACGTCTCCAATGTATCTATAATTTTTGATTGTTCCATGCTGTTATATTATCAATCTTGGATGTTTTTATATGCATTTACAGCAATTATATATCATTTTTGGAGACTAACCTATTAACTTAGTGCCCAGTGCCAGTTGCTGTTTTCTGTCCTGTTTTTGTTTTACAGAAAATCAATACCAAACGAAGTCCAAATGCCACAAAACTTTTTGGAGATTTTTTTCTAGACAAGATAAACACTAGAAGCTTCGGGAGGAGGCCAGAAGCCCCAGGGGGTGCCCACGAGGCACCAGGGCGCGCCTGGGGGGGGGCAGGCGCGCCCTGGTACCTCGTGGGGCCCACAGAGCTCCGTTTGACCTAATTCCACCACTATAAATTCAGAAAAAATCAGAAACCCTTAGGGGAGTCCACGAAATACTTTTTCCGCCACCGCAAGTTTCTGTTCTCGAGAGATCCCATCTGGAGGCCTTCTCCGGTACTCCGCGGGAGGGGGAATCGATCACGGAGGGGCTCTACATCAACCTTGCTGCCCTTCTGATCACGGAGGGGCTTTACATCACGAAGGGGCTGGGAATCGATCACAGAGGGGCTCTACTTCATGAGGTGTGGCATAGCCTCTATCCCAATGGAGAGATGCCGCGGTACCAAGTGTTTGAGGTTCAGCTTGGAGGCAGATTACTGGAATATTTTGCCCATGTTTTTCTGGAAGCCAGGATCCCTATTGGAAGATGTTCCTATAGATTCCATGGCGGATATGGTGCCACTCCAGATCGCGCAGTTCAACTTGCAGCCCTGGCAGGAATCACGGGTCTTCGTCATCAAGAGTTGGCGATGCAAGAAAACCGTGCTTACTCCTACTACCCTACCATAGCTGAGAACCCCAGGCGAGTCAGGTTCCCATCTACTCGCCCTAATGATGATGTGGCCATCCCCGCCATGTCCCGTTTCATGACGGCTGAGTATATGCTGATTGTGGAGCTAGTCCGAGACACGACCCGGGCCAGGAGATTGCTCGGTGCTGCAATGGCTCCACGCCCATTGCCTTCTTCCTCGACTCCTGCACCTACAGCATCAACGGCTCCACCCACTCCTCCACCAGCCGCTTCGTTAGCTACCCAACTTTAGTTTGTTCATAGTGCATTAGTATCCGAATAGCTCATGTTGCATCAGTTGTAGTAGCATGCATGCTGTGATGGGTGCTAAGTAGTAATGAATGCAGTATCGCTGGTGGATGCTTGTGTGCTTGTTATGTGCCGTTGTTCGATTGAATTGTTTTCTTTGTCGTTTCTTTTGGGCCTTTGGTGTTACCTTATTCTTCCTGTTATGAAAGTTGCTCATCAACCACCATCGGACCCGAAGACGCAATGAGGATCGCAATTATTGAAAGCTCAGCTAAACAGTATGGCAACCTCAGTTGACTGCAATATATTGGGAATATAAATGATAGCCTAGATTTATTATAAACATCAAGTTTACATTTCTTCAAAAAAAACATCAAGTTTACATCAGTTGTGCAACCTTTACAACAACAATGATCAAACCAGCAGGAAGACAAGTCAGGTGCGAGGTTAACAATCTGTTTCCCAGCAAAGGTATGGATATATATATAAAGTTTTATTTCAGCCACAGGTGGAATTTGAAATATGTTGTAATACGAAAGAAAGACAGAAGGGGCTAAGAGTTCAACTTTCAGCTAGAAAGACAGTCAGACAATTCTTTTCATACACATAACCAACATCAACAATGTTATGGGTATGTACACAGTATTCAGTCCGCGGATCACAATACAAAGCTTCTGGTATAAGGAGCTCAGCCTTTATCCACACGGTACTGGAAGAAACTTATGATGCAAGGCTCCTCGAGTTTCCTTTGGATGACACATGGGTAGTTTCCTGCCCAAGATACCCAGTCTTCCACTACAAGCTACCTCAATAAAAGCTTCCGGCATAAAGAAATGAATCTTCCTCGGTAAGCAACCGGAGGAGAAACTTCTCAAGCACAGAACCCCGTCTTCTCCAGCATGCTTCCTCGACTAAAGCTTCAAGAGTAAGGTATCCAGCCTTCTTCAGCAAGCAATTCGGTTTTTCTTCAGTACGGCACCACACACTGTCATCAGTACCGCTCCAAGATATTACACAGTGAGTGGCAGTATAGGGCAACTTCAGAATTTGGTCCGCAACAATTTTGGCAGAAGTCAGTCAGGACATATGTATATAACTTCAGAGTTCCGAGCATGCATCCCAAACCGTGCATGCCCCTCATACGAAGATACAACTGTGATCACGTAAAAGAAGGTCAGATGCAACAACTATGTAATTCGTGCCAGAGGAAGGGAAGTCAGATGTACATCTCATGTGAATCAACAAATGGTGAAGCAGACAAGCTTGAAACAATAGTTTTGACAGCAATTACTAAGGTCAGTTTCTCGGCACTGGAAAAGGTGGTATCACGGAATCTTGACACAGCCTTGTTTGATCAGCTCGAACAACGCACGCTGTACCAACTATATGGTATGCCTATGAGGACTCGTTTCATGCGCAAAAACGAGGTATGATAATGGAACATTGCACCAATAACAACCATGGTCACAAGAAGAACCGAGGATAAGTAAAGGTAGCCCAGCTCTTTCTGCAAGGGATTTTGACAATCAACGAGTTAGTCTAACAGCAGAAATATGATGATTACCGCACGACCGACAGGGTCTGGGTACCCAAGTCAGATTGAGACCATGGTTCCATAAAGAATCAGCATGTATACGCACTCAGAGGACTACCCTGTCCCATACGGGCCACCGGTCACGTTAATCAGTCCGTCTGGTTACATGTGGTTAGCAGGGTCAGTGCGAAATGTCCAAGTCTGTCTCATCAGATGCAAGATTTCCTCAGTCATTTCAGCATGTTGACCACAACGACCAGGATAAAATATCTCACCGCCTTGTAACACCGCTAACAATACCGACAGCATGGGTAAGTCAAGAGCCAAGCACCCAGCTCAGATCAGGTGCTCTCACTGGTGGAATTGAGCACAAGGACAACCTGTCATGAGAAATATTTTTCCGGCAGCGCAACCATCAGTCCAGCCCCGGGATGCTACGGTCAGAGATTGCAAGCTATAGACAAAGAGACAAATCATGATGCCGCAGTATCATCTTCAGGCAATTAGACCCCGTTAAGAGAACAACCATAATGCCCAGCACTGTTTGAATCCGGAAGACACACATCTAGTTGAGCAAACCCATGGAAGAAGTACAAAGGTTTCATGTTCACAGGAAATTTATTCTCAGGGTATTACCGGCAGGCAAGAACCCATCCAAGCTAGCATAAAGTTGACGCATGAGTAAAGGCTCGTCAGAAAGTGAAGCCAATCATCTTAGAGACAGAAAGTCCGATCATGGGAAATTTTAAGGGAACAATATACAAAGGAAAAGGACGCCTGAGTTGGAAACGGTTTCCTTAAGCCATATTTGTTCCCTGAGCAACCAAATCTCGAGGACGATATTTTTGTAAGGGGGGTAGGTTTGTAACACCCTGATTTTTGGCCCTTTCTTTCTCTTCTGGTTTTATTTGGTTTTTACTCTGGTTTTCTTTCTGAAGCAGTTCTATGGACTTGAAACCTGGGAGATCCTCATCTCTTCTCCTCCCAAGTGGTATTTCATCCTTGTATCTTTCCCAAGATCATGGCCTCTCTATTCTAGCCCAACTCCAAAATTCTTTTCTTAGGGATTATTCCTTTTCTTATTAAAGGAATAACCCTATTTGACCTGGGTTGTGAAGCAACCTATATTTCTGTCATTCCAAAAATTCCCAAATAATTCTCATAAATTCTTGGGATCATATATTCCCCAAATATGTCCAAACTCTTCCCTGCCTAGTTCAAAAATAATTCAGGAATATTCCTTTTCCATTCTGTTCAGTTTGGCACTTTATGAAGGGAGTGCTATTTATATTTTCCTGATTGCTCTCAAACTTTTTGAGCACTCTCTCCTATCCACATAATTCCCACATGACAAAATTCAGCTCCATTTGCCTAGTGAATCTTCCTCAGCAAATTCCCAAAGTTTCTATCCAGAAGGAAGCTTTATGAAGGAAGTACTGGCTAGGAGTATCCAAATGGGTTGAAATTTTGCCAGGCCCTTCATACGCTCAAATAATTCCCATCCACCAAATTTTAGCTCCATCCAACCATCTATGTGAGCACACCTTCCAATCTTTAGTTTTGGTCAAATTTTCAGTGTCTGAAGCAACTACATTTTATATTGCTTCAAAAATTCTGAAATTAATCCAGGGCCTAAAGATCCATATATCCTTTGTGCATGCCAAATTTCACATTAGTTTGCCTAGCCATTTTCTCTACAAAATTCTCCCAAGACTCTGTGCAGAGAGGACCTTTGTGAAGGAAGTACCATCTAGGTATTTCCAAATGGCATGAAATTTTATCAGTATCTGCATGGTCCTAAATCAGCATTCTATACTCATTTTCAGCTAAATCCCACACTCCATGTGAGTGCATCTTCCTGATCTAGTTTCTGTGATGTTTTGGCAGTTGCAAAGAATCTATCTTCAAATCCTATCCAAACCATCTCAAAATTCACAGGACTGTAGTCCTTCCTATCCTAAACCCTTGAGACATCCCCTCTGGTCCAATGGTCAAGTAACTTGACCACAACATCTAACCCAAGTTGACTATAGTAACAATTCTCTGATGCATCCCATCTGACCACAGTCATTTTGATCGATCCATCTCATCAGGGAGGCTGTAGGAGGGGTGGACAACACTGTGGACATTGTGTACCCGGTCTACGTGCCCTCTCCGTGGCCATGCACGCGGTGACCGCACTGTGGGCACGCGGTCGCGCGTGCTCTGCATGCAGCGAGCGCGCTCTGGGTGTCGCCGAGCTGCGGGCGTCTTCTTCTCGGCCGCGTCCACGCGTCCGAGGGCGCCGCACGCCCTCTCCGGCGTCCACCTGGCCGGCTGGCCCCCTCGCCCCCTCCTGCTTTCCCTCTCCTCGCGCCACGGCGGCTCTGTCGTCGCCGCGCACGCGCGCACAGTGCGCTAGTGGCCGACCGCGCGTGCTCTGCCATCCCGCGTACGCTTTCTGCCATCCCGCGTCGCTGGCCCGCCGCTCAGTCTCTCTTCCGTCGCCGCAAAGCTCGCACGCGTGCCCGAAACCCTCGCTGGAGCTCGCCCATCTGGTCGCAGCGGCATCTGGACTGGAATCTCTCCCCCGCCTATATAAGTCGTCCCCGGCCGCGGCTCACTTCACCACTCCACCTCCTCCTCACCAAATCGGCTACCAGAGCCCTCCATTCAAGCCGGAGCCCTCTTCTTCCTCCTCTCCGGCCAAAGCTCCGCCGCTCGACCATCTCTTCCTCGAGCTCACCCCGAGACACCCCAGCCCCAGCTGAGTCCATCATCAGGCTCCCCTCACTCCCCTAGTCCTCCCCAGCCTCTCTCCCGAGTCAATCGTCGCCGGAAACGACGACCTCGCCGACGCCCGAAGTCGGTTGCCTCCGGAGAGCTTGTTTCCGACGTCATCCGGCCACCATTCCTTGAGCCACGGGTACCGGCGTGCTCGCAGCGAAGTGCCCGATCCATCCCCTCCATCTCCCTGCCCCGGCGCAACCTCCTCACCACTGTATGATGCCAGTAAGCGCCGCTGCTCTCTGTCTCCCCTCCCTCCCTTTAAATCTGACGGGGTGACCCCACCCGTCAGCCTCACCCCGCCCCACCGAAGCGTTTTAAGTGGAGGCGTAAACCCCACTTTACGCTTTCGACGTCAGCCCCTCTGGAATTTCTAGAAAATCAGTTTAGTATATTTTAAATCCAGATTTGACCAAACTTTGACCATGAATAACTCCTAAACTACAAGTCCAAATGAACTGATTCTTTTTGCATTATTTTTCTTTTGAGCTCCTCTATTTTCTGGTAGAGTTTGGTATTTTTATCTTCTATCTAGAATTTCTGGACAGAAGTATTTGCATTATGTGGTATTTATAAATTCTTGCAAAAATATTTTCAGAGTGTTTGTGGTGTGTTGGTGAAGACCAGGAGCTCTTCCCCTCTCTTGGGGAGCAAGGCAAGCCACACCCTCCATTTGCATGATTGCAATGCAATGCATGGTTATTCTGAATTAAATTTGCTTAATAGTGCATTATTTAGAAATGGTTTATTCATGGCATTATGATTGGATATATATGAGTTTGCTACTGCCATGATGATGCTTGGATCTCTAGGACTTATATTTTGTAGAATGAGGATGGCATGTTACTTCGGGGTTACTAGTAGCAGTAGTCATACTTTATTCATGGTCATATTGAATTTTATGCACTCGAAGTTCATACTAATGATATAGGTACTTTATGCTTTGGATTTTGGATGGGTATTGTCATGATTTATAGCACAGGTTGATACGTAACATTGGAGTAACAAGTTCTATCACAAACTTATCTTGGGGACAAATTCCGTCATTTCGTTGGTCAGGTGCCACCGAATCGAGCTCACCAGTGCAACCACACTTGCCTGGATAGGGAGGCCCTAATTCGGTCTATTGTCATGCCTCTCGCCGGTGCCTCCAACTACGGAAGGTTATGTGCTCGCGCTGCCCTGGCCCAGTAGGCGGTCATAACCTTGTGTACCCAAGTTGTGTTATACCCGGGTGTCCCCGTTTGGGACAAGATTGTTTATGTTTGGCCACGACGGTGGCAGCCACAGAGGTGGCGGATGTCACGAGATGACATCGGGGCCACCCAGGACATAGCCCAAAGGGGAGTTTGTCGGGAGTGGCCGGGAGAGTGTCATGCAATAGATTGGTTTTGTCGGAACGTCGTTGGTCCACCCGAATGGGAGCACGAGGCCATGAGTTCCGTAGTGTGGGTACAGTGTGCTAACCTCTGCAGAGTGTACAAACTATCGATAGCCGCGTCCTCGGTCATGGACACAGTTCGTTGTAGGTCACACCATTCGATCAACACTCACAATGACGGAATGACTTATATTATGATTTATAGTCATTTGTGAGCAAGTAACAGCTTGACAGGATGCCGATGATGATGTTGGGATGATCTTGAGGATGGTCATTCAGTGCGTGATGTGATCACGCGGTGATCATGAGGATGTATTGATCACAACGTGATCGAGATGATATGGTGCTTGGTCGGATAGCCAAGAGTGAGATGGTCCATGTGACCCTAGATGTTGGTGCATCAGTGATTCTAATCTTATTTTTTTATCCTGAGTAACTTCTGTTTCCACCTCATTGTAGTTAGTAATAAGTTAACTTGTTAATGCTATGTTGCTGTTTTGCCTTGATGCTTTTGGGTTGTTGTGAGCTTGCGAGTACATTCAAAGTACTCACCTGGCGTGTCATGCCAGATTGCAAGTAATGCTATGCTTGATTGCTTGTCGAGGATTTCCGTTCGTGCGAGCTAGATCGTGTCCCAGCCAGAGTCCCTGCGGAGTGGAGTTCACCACCGTCGCCATCGTTCCGCTGCTAGCATAGAGCTACCTTAGCAGGCGTAGTGTTGCCGTGCCGTTGTACCCTTTGTAACAGCAAACCTTTGTAACCTTATCATCTGTAATAAAGCTGATTTGTTCTATGCCAAGCAGTGCCGTATTCCAGAAGACATTTCTGGGCTGGAATACGGGGCGTTCCGGTCCCTCTGAGCCGGGGTGCCACAATAGTTAGTAGCTAGATGGCTTCTTCTCTCTTTTTGATCTTCAATACAATGTTCTCCTCGATGTTCTTGGAGTTCTATCCGATGTAATCACTTTTTGCGGTGTGTTTGTTGGGATCCGATGAATTGTGAGTTTATGATCAGATTATCCATGAATATTATTTGAGTCTTCTCCGATCTCTTTTATGCATGATTATTATAGCTTCGTATTTCTTCTCCGATCTATTGATTTGGTTTGGCCAACTAGATTGATTTATCTTGCCATGGGAAGAGGTGCTTTGTAATGGGTTCGATCTTGCAGTGCTCAATCCCAGTGACAGAAAGGGACATGACACGTATGTATCGTTGCTATTAAGGGTAAAAAGATGGGGTTTATTCATGCGTGAGTTTATCTTGTCTACATCATGTCATCGTTCTTAAGGCGTTACTCCGTTCTTTATGGACTTAATACACTAGATGCATGCTGGATAGCAGTCGATGTGTGGAGTAATAGTAGTAGATGCAGGCAGGAGTTGGTCTACTTGTATTGGACGTGATGCCTATATACATGATCATTGCCTTGGATATCATCATGATTATTTGCTTTTCTATCAATTGCCCAACAGTAATTTGTCTACCCACCGTATGTTATTTTCTTGAGAGAAGCCTCTAGTGAAAACTATGGCCCCCAGGTCTATCTAAATCATATTACTAAAACCCTAAAAATATTGCTGCCATTTTCTTTTATTTATTTTATTTTGTATTTTTGTTTCAATCTATCTATCTATCACATACAATTTAATCTTGCAATTGACCGCCGAGGGATTGACAACCCCTCGTTTGCGTTGGGTGCAAGGATTTGTTGTTTGTGTGCAGGTGCTGCTAACGAGGTGTTGCGTGATTCTCCTACTGGTTCGATAACCTTGGTTTCATAATTGAGGGAAATACTTATCTCTACTGTGCTGCATCATCCCTTCCTCTTCGGGGAAAATACCAACGCAAGCTACAAGTAGCACCCCCCGGGTCCATTCTCTATTAATACTTGTGTTACTCAATTGCTCTTTTATTTACTCTTATTATTTTGCCGCTTTGCTATATCACTATCTACCACTATTTGCTTTTAACCTTGTAACTAGCAAGGCAAGGGGATTGATAACCCCCTTGCCAAGTTGGGTGCAAGCATTTATTTCATTTGTGTGCAAGTGTTGCTTATCTTGGTAGCTTGTAGAATCCTACTGGTTCGATTGAATCTAGGTTCTTAACTGAGGGAAATACTTTCTGCTGCTGCGCTACATCGCCCTTCCTCTTCGAGGAAATCCAACAACTCATACGGGAGTAGTACTAACCGCCTCGACCTGATTCCAACACTATAAATTCTCATATCCTACAGAAAAAATCATGGAAAATATTCATCGTGTTTTGCGATATGGAGTCGCCGCCATCTCCTTTTCTTCATTGGGAGCCCTAATCTGGAGTCTGTTTCTGGCTCCGGAGAGAGGTGTTCATCGCCGTCGTCGTCACCAACCCTTCTCCACCAACAATTTCATGATGCTCACATCCATTTGTGGGTAATCTTCTATAGGCATATGGAGGTAGATGGGATTTGGATGAGATTTCTTATATAATCGTTGTCAGATTTGTTAGGGCTTGATCCCTAGTATCCACCATATTCTAAGATTGATGTTGCTATGACTTTGCTATGCTTAATGCTTGTTGCTAGGGCCCGAGTGCCATGATGTCAAATATGAACCTATTATGTTTCCATGAATATATTTGTGTTCTTGATCATATCTGCAAGTTGTATGCACCTGTTATCGTTCTGAACCCTAGACTCCAAAGTGACAACAATTGGGATACTCTACGGGGATGACTTTAATTTGAGGATTACATGTATTTACTATGTGTTAATGCTTTGTTCTGGTTCTCTATTAAAAGGAGTGCCTTAATTACCCTTAGTTTCCATTAAGACCCCGTTGCCACGGGAGGGTAGGACCAAAGATGTTATGCAAGTTCTTATCGCAAGCACGTATGACTATATATAGAATACATGCCTACATATGATTGATGAATTGGAGCTAGTTTGTTATCGCTCTAGATTATGACCGTTGTATACTGAATCTCATCCGAGCAACCCCATCGCTTACTCCATGCCTACGCTTTTCTTGCTATTGTTGCCGTTACAACAACAACTACTGCACTTTGCTACCACTTTGCAATCTTGTTACTATTTCTGCCATTGTTACTGCTACTTTATCACTACTACTATCATATTTGTGTGTTACTAATAAATTGCTGCATGAAAGTTATCTCTCGGGTGTGGTTGAATTGACAACTCAACTGCTAAAGCTTATAAATATTCTTTGGCTCCCCTTGTGTCGAATCAATAAATTTGGGTTGAAATACTTTCCTTGAAGACTGTTGTGATCCCTTATACTTGTGGGTCATCAGTGATCCCCGTCCTCTCCTACTTCTTCTCATCCATCCGTCGTATCTTAAGATTCTTCATCCCGATGAACTCCACGCTCTCCCGGGTTTCGATCTCTAGGAAATTCATCTCGTGCCTTGACTGGCCGAAACGCTAAGCGGCGACGTCGTACGCACCCATGGCCACCTCCGACTACTTGAAGGTGCTGAGCCAGTAGCGATAGCCGTCACATTGGAATTCGACACCGAAGTTCCCGGACGGCTTCTCCCGCACCCAGAAGCAGCCGGTCCTGCTCTTCGAGGCCTTCTTCGGCGGCATGGTAGTGGCGCAGGTGCGGCTTGGAATCGGCGGCGGCGGGGCGGGGCCGAGGAAACTTCGAATCAGCGGCGGTGGGGTGGGGTGGGGCCAGGGAAGCTTGGAATCGGCGACAGCGGGGCGGGGCCAAGGAAGCTTCGAGTTGGCGCGCGGCGGGGCGGGGCCGAGGAAGCTTCGAGTTGGCGCGCGGCGGACCGGGGAAGTTTCAAATCGGCGCCCCGCGGGGCGGAGAAGCGTCGAAGCGGCGCAACGGGGCGGAGAAGATGCAAATCGGCCAGCGGTGGGGCGACGGGCGACGATGGCGGCTTCAAAGCTTCAAATCGGGCGGCGGCGGGCGGAGAAGCATCGAAGCGACGCGACGGGGCAAAGAAGATGCAAATCGACCGGCGGCGGGGCGACGGTGGCAGCTTCGAATCAGGCGGCGGCGGGGTGGGAAAGCCGGATCTGCCGGCAGCGGGCAGTCGCTCAGTGGGGGGGGGGGAGTTTCCAGGGCAGTCGGCGTTCGCGCGGTGGGCGGCTGGTTTACATCACCGCGCGGCTGGCAAAATACATCTAGCGTAAATTCTGAGATTTTTTTACAACTACATGATCCGTTGGAGGGGTGTTTTGGGGTGTAAGTGATGTAAAAAGTTGGTATTTATACACCGCCACCGTCGCCCCACCACCCCGTCGCGCCGTTTCGATGCTTCTCCGTCGCACTGTCGCCCGATTCGAAGCTTTGAAGGCGCCACCGTCGCCCCGCCGCCGGCCGATTTGCATCTTCTCTGCCCCGTCGCGCCGCTTCGACGCTTCTTCGCCCCGCCACGCGCCGATGCGAAACTTACCCGGCCCGCCGTAGATAATTACCCACTGAGATAACGAAGAGCACCTGAGTGCTCCAAATCCTCTTCCTCTTCCACTCAGTCACCAAGGGCGTGTTTGGTTGGGTGGGCTGCACCTGCATGGCGTCCCGGATGCAACTTTCAGCTTGTTTGGTAAACTGCGTGGCTATCTCAGCCTGGCCCGGCTGATGCAGAAAGTAGCCTCTCAGCCTGATACGCCGGATTCGGCCGTTCTTTCGATGCATGCACGAGCTATGCAAAGCGCCTGCACCCACCTCCGCATCACGCGTGCAGCTTCACGCTAGGGGTCACGATTCGCCTCGCCATAACTCCCGCATTTGCTCTCTCCTCTCCGTCTGGCCTCAGATTTGTCGCCGTTCTCCTCCTCCTCGCCGCCGTCTCCTTCTCCTCCTCGCCGAGCCGCCTCCTCCTCCTCGACCGGTCCTCAAATTCGCCGCCGCCACTTCCTTGTGGTCCATCGCCGTCATCGCCGCCGCTTCCTTGTGGTCCATCGCCGCCGTCGCTCTGAAGGAGGGCCGCCGCCTGCAGGTTCGCCGGTTGCCTGGGCCGCACCGGTCCTCAGATTCGCTGCCGCCACCTTCTGGTCGTTCGCCACCGTTGAGATCCAGGAGTCGGAGGGGATCTCACCAGCCCTCTTCTACTTCTCTGCTGGATGGCCTTCATAGTCCGGCACTGGCAGCGGCATGCTCTGCTGGACATGGGGCGGACGGGCAGAGCGTGGTCACCAACCCGTTCTAGGTGCAAGACGCAAAGGCGCAGGGATGAATGAGAGAAGCTGCTCTAGAACAGTAGTATCTTTCAGAGTTCAGAATTCAGATAACTGAATGTTGGGACACTCAAGCGTGATGGCGTCAAGCTTGCCAAAACTTAGTGGTGTATTTCTAGTGCCACAAAATTGATGGTTACGAGTTCTTCTAACAGAAAATATGGGAATTGACAAGCAGATAAACTAGGTAGTTCGCATCTCATATCCATCAGAATTTTTTCAAGTAGATGCAACCTACCAAACTACATCTGCTACATACAGCATCTCTCGTACACCCTTAGATACAAACAACCAAACAACATCTGTGCTCAGCCTGCCCCAAAGCATACAGGCCACCAAACACACGTCTTTGCATCAACTCAGCCAGGCCAGGCTCGGCCAGGATCCCTGGTACGATGCAGCCTGGAGTAGTGCGAGGAACCAAACGCGCCCCAAATGTTCGCTCGCTGGAGGCCGGAAAAAAAAGGCAATCGGTTCCGCTTCTCCACACGACCATCGCTCGCCGCAGCCATAGCCGTTCACCACCACCACCGCCGCCGTCTCCACTCTACTCCCATAAAACAAAAGCGCCCCCGGAAGCCAAACCTTTCGCTTCGACCCGCGGCGCCCTAGGAAAAGCCGAACCCAACCCTAACCCTAGCCCGAGGGCTCCTCGCCGGCGTCGGCGATGGAGACTATTGAGTCGGAGCCGGCACCCGAGCTTCCCGCGGAGGAGGAGATGGCGCTCATCCGAGATATCACCGCCGCCGCGGAGGCCCACGCCAAGGAGGGTGACATCTTCTTCCTCATCACAAACAGGTCCCCTGCCCGCTTCCTTCTCCTGCTTCTCGATCCGGTCTCGGGTTCAGCCGTCTGTCTCGCGCTTTGTTTTGAGGGACGCAGTGCGCAAGGATGGATACTGTTTCTTTTAGATTCACTTGCTGCTATTGTTTGGGTGGACGGAAGGTCCTTACGGAGAGCGATTTGAGGTATATTGGATGAGGACAGGAGCTGGATTTGGTGATTCTTGCCGGTGCTAGTTGCTGCTGGATTTATCCGTCTAGGGTGCATAGCTGCTGCAGATTCGAGGGAGGCGCTCCTTGCTTTTAGTGCTACTGGCAGGATTTTTAGTCTGGTTCTGGTGTCCATTGTGTGCAAGATTGCTAGTTTGAACATTTTATGACCTGGCAATCCGTTGTGAGTTGGTTCATTTTATTACCTTTTCAATCTTGGCCAGCATCCAAATTTTTGCGTTAGCTATCTTCTGATCTGTTGTCATGTTATTCCGACATTTGTTCAGTATAGTTTAGGCTGCTTGTAAGATGCCTATATAACATATGAGATTATACCCTTGGTGAATGACAGGTAGCTTCTGACAACTTTCATTCTGATACACAATTGCTTTAGCTGTTCCTTTGATTTGCGTGTTATGTACTCCCTCCGTCCCAAAATTCTTGTCTTAGATTTATCTAGATATGGATGTATCTAGTCACGTTTTAGTGTTAGATACATCCGTATCTAGACAAATCTAAGACAAGAAATTTGGGACGGAGGTAATACTTGGCTGTACAGTGTAGATAGATGTCATCGAAACTATGTTTCTGTAGGCATCATCTGAAATACAGATTTACATAGCATTCACATCTTATGTTTGACTGATCCTGACCTGCTGCGTCATTTTTGTATTCTTCTTTTGGATCTTAGACATATATGTTTCTTGGTTGACTCAAATAGGTGGTGGCAATGTTGGATTGATTATGTTATTCAAGATTCGGCTGGTGTACCAAGTAATGGTTCTCATCATCACGAGTTTGGTTCAAATACTCCTACAAGGCCAGGAGCTATTGACAATACAAATTTGTTGGATGACATGGCATCTGAAGTCTCCGACATGCAGATTGAGCTACATGATACCTTGGTTGAAGGCCGTGATTATATATTGCTCCCTCAGCTAGTCTGGGAAAAGCTGCATAGTTGGTATGTCTCGTTTGTTCAGAATGCGAATCTGATTCCGAAAATCTAATGCCACTGTGCATTTAATTACGTGATACTGTTTTTCTTGTGGTAGCAACAAAGCAACGTGTCTCTGTCTGAAAATATGGACCTATCGTCACTCTTGTGCCACCTTATTTGATTCTATGGATTAATTGTTCATCGGGCTGTTTACAGTCAGTCCATTTACCTGTATTACTGTAAACTAAATTCATTCACTTTATTTGTCATGCTAAGTGAAGCATCAAACTTTGGTTCATTATGTTAGAAAGTTATATTGGGACTTCCTTTTTGACTCAACTATTTGTTACATAACCAAATATATTTCTTTCTAAAATGATTGTATGAAGATATTGGTGAACAAATGGTTTTTGGTCACAATATCCTAGTCGCGCAAATTCTTGAGAACTGAAGGCATTGTTATCTGTAGAACGATTGTTTTGGCAGCGACATATTTCATAGCCTGTGGTGGATAACTATCCGACAAAAAGAAGTTGAAATCTTCTCTGGCAAGCAGAGCTTCCATTTTTTCGTTTGCTTGCTTGACACAGTAAACTTTGAAATCTTGTTCGTATTAACTTAGCTTAACTTTTTCATTTTTATCAAAACCCGTTAACAGGTATGGTGGAGGGCCAACACTACCAAGAAAGGCAATCAATACTGGCTTGTCTCAAACTGATCTAGCCATAGAAGTTTATCCTTTACGTCTGCAGTTACTTCTGATGCCGAAAGGAGAGCAAGCTGTAGTAAGGATAAGCAAGAAGGTATGCCCTTATATCTTTGTCCACTGTAAAATATATAAAATAATTTCATTTCCATTTATTCATAGTAATGAATTATGTAAATTATGAGATGATAGATCCTTTATACAGTAACATTTCTGTAGTATTCGTGTAATGACACTACTCGTTGTAAAAGTAGACTAGATGAACCCTTGTGAATTAATGTAAAAACTTATAATCTGAAAATTCATGCAGGTTACAGTTGATGAGCTCCGTAAGAAGGCGTGCGAGGTTTTTGATTTGGTACCAGATGAGGTAGCTGTTGTATTCAAATGTCTATTCCTATGGATTTTACTGCATGTATAAGTTTTGCTTACTCATTATGGTTGTTATTGGTAGGTGTGCATTTGGGACTACTATGGTCGAACAAAGCATGCTTTGATGGATAACTTGGAGAAAACTCTTGATGATGCCAACATTCAAATGGATCAAGATGTGAGAACTGGACTTTACATCATTGTTGGTAGTCGTGAGCTGTTTTAAAAATATTTTTTGACTTCTTGTCACTTTCTGCTGGGTGGTAATGGCACTAATTTGTAGGGCAATTATGTGTGTCCCTTTCCAGAGTAAATGATCCTAACTATGAACTGTTTATATTATTATGGCAGATTCTCGTTGAAGTCACCACTGATGCAAATGGTAGTTTGGATGGTGCGTGCATGAGTTCGATCCAAGAAGATTATTTTGGAAGCGCATCAACTTCTTTGATGACAGATGCTTCAAAATCAGGATTCTCAAATGAGAATTTAGCATCACTCTGTTATGGTTCCAGAAGCTACAGCTCGAGTCTCATGCAAAGCCAGTACCTGCGTTCTTCCAGTGGTGACTTGGATAATGTTCCTGGTACTGTTGGTGTGACCACCAGGGGATCTCCGTCAGGTCTTACTGGGCTACTTAACTTGGGAAACACATGTTTCATGAACAGTGCTGTACAATGTCTTGTGCACACACCAGAGTTCGCTAGATATTTTCGTGAAGATTACCACTGTGAAATTAATTGGCACAATCCTCTGGGTATGGTGGTAAGTACTCTTTCTAGCGCGACCTTGAAATCTTGATGCTTTACTTGGCCCTTATCTGGTGAAGCAACCGGACATACTATTATGCATTCAGTATAACTTGTGAACATGATTATATTTGTAAGAAATACTTTTTAGTGTTGATGTAACAACCATAAAAATGTCAGATACTGAATGTGCTACAAAAGTAAAATTGCGTCCTGTTTATATTTTTTAGATTCAGTTAATTTTACCTTGAATCTCTGTGGACATTGCGTACGTTCACCACTGTAGTCTTACTGCTATCGTTTATTGTGGTCCTGTACCTTCATCTTTATTGTGGTTCAGATTCATAATTTTTTCACTAAAACAAATTTGTCAGTTTATCTTAAATATGGATGAAATTTGTGTGTTTCTGTAATACCATCATCGCATCTGGCAGAGTGCACCCTTTCTGTTGTTACAGCAGCTTTGTCTAGTTTTATTGCATACATAGTTGTGTTTAAACTAGAAGTAGTTTCTTCGCTGGAGAGACAAAATCTCATGTTTATTTCCATTGAGATCTCACATCTTTACACATTACAGTTGGTATAGATAGGTTTGTGGAGCATGCTGAAGTTTTAATGCATCAATGTTGCTTGTTAATACAGAAATAACTTTGCTTTTTGTAATATGGTTATATTTTTTAGGACCTCATGATCATTTGCATCTATGTGTCCTATTAATTTTACTGAGATCTGATGGTAGTCTTGTAGGGTGAACTTGCATTAGCTTTTGGAGAGCTACTGAGAAAACTTTGGGCTCCTAGCCGTACCCCAGTGTCTCCACGACCATTCAAAACAAAGCTGTCTCGGTTTGCACCTCAGTTCAGTGGATACAACCAACACGATTCACAGGTTTGATTCTTTCGTTAGACAGCTCCTTATCCGCCTGCAGTTTTTCTTAAATCTGTATCTTGATACTTCCAGGAGCTGTTGGCATTCCTCCTGGATGGACTGCATGAAGACTTGAACCGTGTGAAACATAGACCTTACTTAAAATCCAAAGATGCTGAGGGACGATCAGATGAAGAGGTTGCTGATGAGTATTGGGCAAATCACATTGCCAGAAATGATTCTATCATTGTTGATGTATGCCAGGTTAGTCTCAACTCCCAAATGGCCAAACCTGTACGAATCGCTTTGCTCGATGCTGTAAAGAGGTGGTTCATGACCTTCTGGTCATGTTTTAGTTTCTTGCAGTAGTTAGGTATTTTTTGTACCTTTGTCAGTTTAAAGTGATATTTTGATTAAATTTGGATGACCCCATGATGGAGTGAAAACAGACATGGAAAAACAGCTGATGCTAGTGCATGTTCAATAAGGCTTGCAGTTTTTGTGTTCCTGATATGCAGCAAGGTAGCAGAAAGACACCCATGTTTAATGTATGCTCCACTGTTTCCGCGTATGAGATGGGAGTTCTGCAATAAATGTGACAGTCCTCTTATTGGCTTTTCTGTTTTATGTTGTTGACTGTCAAACGCTTTCCATTGCTAGCCAATGCAGTATGTTGCTAGAATGAAATATCATGGAAAAATTAGGTGCTCCTAGGCGCACGATTAGGCGCTAGGCGGAGGTAAAACGCCTTGTTTTGGCCCTAGGCGGTGAATTAGGCGGCTGACGAGGTACTCCAGCGCCGATGAGGCGACGACCATGAGGAAGAGAGGCAGCTGTGGGGAAAGAGGGACTGAGGCGGGGAAAGAGATTTAGTTGCGGAGGAGGAGCTGCAGCCGCCATTGACGCGTGCCTGGAAGTGAGCAGGCAGTGGAGGAGGAGCTGCAGCGCCACCATCGGTGTGTGTCTGGAAGGGATCAGACAAGGGAAAGAGACAGATGAGTATAGACGGACGGTTCAGATTAGAGCATAGATGGTTCGGATTGTGTTGGCAAGCTAGGGTTCCATAATGGGCCTTATTGGGCTAGTGTTGCACAGAGTTTAGAGCCTGTATTCTCTGAAAAATGCACCCAGCCGCCCCTTGCTGCCTTATCCGTGCAAAATGCTTAAGCGCGCCTAGGCGCCTCTTAAGCTGTCATTGCACTAGGCGAGGCGGAACGCTCGCCCAGCGCCTAGCGCTTAAAAAAGCCTTGTGAAATAGTACAAGGTTGAGACGTCTGGCATGAAATTATGGTGTATTGATCTCTGATTTCTGGGCAGAGGTATTTTTGCTAAATGTTACCTTTTAATTTCCAGGGGCAGTACAAGTCAACTTTGGTCTGTCCAGTATGTGGAAAGGTTTCAGTGACATTTGACCCATTCATGTATCTTTCCTTACCTCTACAATTTGCTTCAACGCGGAGCATGACCGTTGTGGTTTTCACTTGTGATGGGAGTGCTCCACCAATACCATACACTGTAAGTGTACCCAAGCAAGGTAGGTGCAGGGACCTTATCCAAGCACTCAGCAACGCATGCTCGCTTAGAAATGAAGAGAGACTTCTAATTGCCGAGGTTTGTTACAAAATACCCATTTTTTAACAAGCATATGCTGCTGTATTTCATCGTGTTAGTAAATCTATTTCTTTGTATTGTATCTGCAGATACGCAATCATAGGATCCATCTTATTCTCGAGGATCCAGTGCTCCAGCTTTCTACAATTAAAGATGATGATCACCTGGCAGTTTATAGGCTTCCAAGATTGGAAAAAAGGGCAAGTTATATTCAATTTGTGCATCGCCGTGAAGACTTGTAAGCAAAGAGAAAAAAAGACATAAGTTGCACATTTTTATTCTGCTAGGGCCATAGCTTTAGTAATTTGCTTGCTGTATATAACAGCAAACACAACATATGCCATTTCCATTAACTGTTAACATGCAATAGTGGGAAAGAACTTCTTGTGCATCAAATTCTTCTTAAATAATAGCTTTGCTTCTGTAGGGACCTTGGAAACAATAGCAGCTCAACCTCTTGGAAGCCATATGGTGTTCCTCTTCTTGCACAAATATCTCGCAATGAAACTGTCACCGGTTCTGATATCCATGAGATGGCCCGTAAAATGCTTGTGCCCATGTTCAGAAATCATGTGGCACAACATTCGGCAGTTCAAAGTTCTCTTTCCACAAGAACACAAAGTTATCACACCGACAGCAGCAAATTTCAGCTACAGTTGATTGATGATAGCAACACAGTGATTGAGCAAACTGATTATGCTATCAGGGTTCCGCAGTCTTCGGTTGCAACTGTTATTTTTGTCAACTGGTCCAAGTTAGATCTTAAAAAGTTGAACACTAACCATTTGGAGCACCTTCCAGAGGTGTTTAAGTATGCTCCTCCCGCCAAGAGAACCCGTGGTGAACCTCTCTCGCTCTATGCATGCTTGGATGCTTTCTTGAGAGAAGAACCACTTGTTCCTGAAGAAATGTGGTTAGTATTCAATACTCCCCCCCTGAAGATACCTTTGATGTTTGCAAATATGTTGTTCATGCAAGTGTTGCTAACTCTAGCTTAGCTGATATTCAGTTTCAGTCGACATAGGGGTGTTATATGAAGCAGCACAAGGCTGTGGAGGAGCAACTCCGGACCTCTAGTTTGTAGGGCTTTGGGAAGCCTTCACATACTTCTACTTATGGCTAGAACACTCCAGAAAACATTACTTAAGATTCACCATTCTACTCATAGCTACTCACAACTAGAGGAGTCTAGAAAACAGTAGGTAGGGTACAAAAGAAAATAAATACTACACTAGAGTGGAAGCATCTAGAAGTAGCCAAACAAATCTGACATATGATTTTTTTTCTCATCTATTGTTCCTCATCATTATAGTATGTCAAGTCGTAGCTGTGTTATCTGCATTTGCATTTCAGTTGATATAATCTCACTCGTAGGCTTAGGATTTAGTATTTTCATGGATACCTTGCATTGCAGAATATGAATCTATAAAATGAGAAAGAACTGGAAAATCAAAATATCAGTGTCCTCTTCGATGCAGAAAATAATGGCGCTGCATTGTTGTTATATCATTTTCCTGTGCACTCATCTTGAAAGCATCACTTTTAGCCCATTTCAGATTATTAGAAATATCTTATAACATGCACTTGCTATAACTGTTCCTTTCAAGTGTCTAGAACTTTAATTGTACATTTTAATTTAACAGAGTTATGTTAATTGAATTAGGTACTGTCCGAGGTGCAAGGAGCAAAGGCAAGCTAGTAAAAAGCTTGATTTATGGAGACTACCAGAAGTGTTAGTTATTCATTTGAAGAGATTTTCATTTAGTAGGTCAACTAAGCATAAGCTGGAAACTTTTGTTAATTTCCCAATACATGACTTGGATTTGACAAACTATATTGCTAACAAGATACCTCAGCGTCAAACTTATGAGCTGTATGCTGTTAGCAATCATTATGGCAGCATGGCGAGTGGGCATTATACTGCTTACATAAAGGTTGTTTTCTACTTCAATTTTATTAATTATTCCAAAAAAGGTTAATTTCTCAAATTCTACTCCCTCCGTTTTGTATACTAGGCCACTTCATATTTTTATGTCTAACTTTGACCATTTTATTTGAAATGTGAGTTGTATGCCACAAAAAGCATGCCATTTGATACACATTTCAAAGAACTTTCCGATGATACATTTTTGATGACATATAACCCATATTTTGTTGACCAAAATTATAAGTCAAAGTATGACATGAAAACAAAGTGGCCTTGTATACAAAAACAGAGGGAGTAATATTGTTTCCGCAATTTCAGTTTATTTCTCTGAAAGACACCACCGGTAGCTTCTTAGGACCTCCAACTTGTTATTGCATGTCCTTATGTATTTAGAAGTAGGGGCCGAAGTATCATACTAATGCATTGTTTTGAATTGTTGGTGTTCTATCTTTAACTGCAGTTATTCTTGCAATGCTTACTTAGTTGCTCTTTCAATCTCGCTATTGTATATATAGCAGACTTTGCTAGCTATGCTGCCTAAGCTCATATATTCATTTAATCTGCATTGTCAGAGATGACAAATCGGTTATAGAAACTTATAGTACCACATTGTCTTCCAGAGTTCCTAGTGCTACTTATTGTGTTGTAGAGCTATTTATTTGCCTGTGTGTTGGCTGTAATCTAGAATTCTAATGGGGAGTTGTATTTTGTGCAGCTCTTGGATGAGAACAGGTGGTACAATTTTGATGATAGCCATGTTTCTGCCATCAATGAGGAAGAAGTGAAGTCAGGTGCAGCTTACGTGCTGTTCTACAGAAGAGTTAGAGAAGCAGATGGAGCAGCAAGCAATGGAACCCAGTCATGTGTGAAACGAAGCCGCAGATCTAGCCAAAGATAATCTGAGTTGTTGCATAGCTTCGCAATTTTAGAAGAACCCCTTTGGTTCCTTTTTTTTGTGTGGAGTTGCAAGGTTTCGGTGTGAGACCATAGGATATTGCTGCTATACAGCTTGGACGGAAAAGGTGTGAGGAATACCATTAGAAGTTGGCTGTATCAATACAGATGGGGAATGATGAGAACATAGCGAATGGTTAACTAGGTGGATATTGCTGCGGCTATATAGCTTGGACAGAGCGTAGGTTTGCTTGCCATGTTCATCTTTCTAGTTCTGCCTAGAAGAGAAATAAAAGGGGGGCCATTAGGTTACACCGTTTTGTTCAAGTTGGTTGGAGTTCTATTTCATAGTTATGTGTACGTAGCTAGTGTACACCTTACTGTTTTTATCATTAATGCTATGCCACCGGACATTGTTTTACCTGTGTCATACTTGTTTGAGGTGGCTATCTATACAAACTTCTTTTTTTTTATCTGTCTGGAACCGTGAATTTGCCATGGAGAAGTCGGTGCATTACTTATCTTTCTTTTTTTACTCTTGAATTATTATTATACCATGTGGAGTTCTCGTATCTAAAACCATGTGGTTTCTTTTTATTTGTTTTGTTACCCTTGTCGATGTGCATGTCACATAATCGTGATATGAGATAATTAGAAACATCCGTTTCTTCTCATCTTTGGTGTCAGTAAATGAGTGGTGGCATAAGGGATGTGTCTTATCCCCTATCGATGCAAAATCCTAATTATAGAGCATTTGAGACACTTTTGGATCCTCATGCCTAGGTTTTGTTCAACTATTTGACTTGCCAGGTCAACCATCGAAAGATGGAAATCGATGTAGGGCAAGTCTCTAGGCTTGTCTCAATCTTCACAATTTGAAGGTGGCAAAGGGTAAAATCACAAAGAAGACATAGATCTCAAGAGGAAACAAACAAAAACAAGGTTCACATCACATATACACTAATAGCATCCAATGGAGAGGTACATGTACATCAAGATCCACACACAACAAAAGGAAAAGGTAAATGATGAGTTCTTCCCAAATCTCTAAAAGAGATGGGGTCTTGAGAGGTAGATCTTCCCCAATCCAAAGGATATGGATGTCTTGATTAACCACAAGGGGTTCTTCTTCTAGAGGAGGCCTTGATCTCCAAAGGAGAGGATAGATGAGCAAAACCCTCTCAAGTTGAGTCTAAACTAGAAGGGTTGGGCGCGCTTTGCTGCGCCGTTTGTGTTGTTGGGTTTCTTAAAAAAAAATCACTCTGTTTCAAAATATAAGGTGTATTACTTTTTTGAAAAGGCAAAACTTTTAAGTTTGATCAAATTTGTAGAGAAATATATCAAAATCCATAATATCATATCAGTATTTTTAGATTCATCATGAAATGAATTTCCATACTTTTTTTGTTTAATATTGTGGATGTCGATATTTTTGCTCTGAACTTGGTCAAAGTTAAAGAAATTTGGCTTGCTAAAAAACTAATACCTCTTATATTTTAGAACTGATGGAATATTTAGTTTGGCGGGTGGGGAAGATGATAGAGTGTGTTTTATTTTTATTTATAATGCGTTGATTTGGTGGGCCTTTCGTGGTGTGATTTTGTGTTATCCGCTAACCAATCTATATTTATGTGGAGAAATTTCTATGTCAGTGTGTTTATATTGGTGCTATAATATCACATGGTGACGCTTCTTTTTTCTAGGTGCTCGGAGGGTGCGTGCGATTGATATGTTTTTATAGGCCGGTTGCTACTGATTGATTTGAAAAATTGTTGGTCTGGTCAAAATCGTAAACCAAATCCAAAATTGAATACCTCAATTGAATGAAAGAGCTTCAAAATTAGGGAACATAGTGAATTAAAAGAATTAAATGGGAGAGCTTGAGAAATTGTTGACCGGGTCAAAATCGGATGACACAATTCTAAATTGAATACCTCAATTAATTGTGAGACCTTAAAAATTAGAAAACATAGTGTATAGTATAAAAGAATTGAATGAGAGAGCTTTGCGAAATTTTTGCCCCGGTCAAAATCGATGATCCAATTCTAATTGGAGACCTTAATTGAATGTGGGCTCTTTAAACCTAGGGAGCTTAGTGTTACCCTAAACCTGAGGAGAGGGGCGGAATATATGGTCTAGGTGCAAAAGGGGTATGGGCCTCAACCCGAAACAGTGCACAGACCAAGATACTAGACAGTCTGGTCCGGATCTACCGGTCTGTTCGGTAGTGTATTTCTCCTGAAGCTTCAGCGTGGGACCGGATAGTCTGGTTGGTTCTGACCAGACAGTCTGGTTAGTCAGAGGGATTCGTGTGCGATTCCAGTGTCGTTCGGACAGCCTCATCCCGTTGACCGTACAATCTGGTCCCTTCGACCAGACAGTCTGTTGACACCAGAAGATTTTGGCCGAAGTGTTTCTGGTAGCCGGACTATCTGGTCAGAGGGCCAGACTGTTCGGTAGTGCAAACTTGCACATGTTCTCCCTTCCATACACGCGAGACATGGTTACTACCTAAGACGGACGTGCTATGCGTGATTAGGTATCAAGAAGATGGCCATGGAGAAGCTATGAGAAATCGGCAAGATGGCGTAGATGCAGAGCAAGATAATCAAGAAGGAAAGCTGCAGAAAAGCTACAGCCACTGGACGCCCGGTGCAGCACGAGGAGGACCTCCCAGGAAAACAACTCGCAAATCAACTCTACAGCGGCTGGACATTCGGCGCGTCCCGAGCCACCAGATGTCCGGTCCTTACCGGAAATCTGGCGACGACTATCCAGAAGCAAAATGACGAATATTACTAGAAGTCCGACGTGCTCCGGACATTCGGCATCACCAGAGCCACCGGACATCCGGTAAATTGCTCGCACAAACTTGGGCCTCGACCTTGTATCCTGATATCTCCTTTTTATTGATCCGGTGTTGGAACAAGAAAGGGTATCCCGCACATATTTCCCCTGAGGTGACCCTGGGTATCGAACCCACGAGAGGAAGATCCCCTTGAAGCAATGGTCTCTAGCAAGCTTTTGCTAAAGTGTCAAATCCAGCTTTTGACCGGATCAACAAGCAAATTGTGATTCAAACACTTATAATAAAAAGAAGGTACGGGGATGAGGTCTTAATGCTTACAACCATGTATTGGTGTTGGGATAAAAAATGATATGAGTTTGTGCGCGGGAAGTCACCCGTCAAGAGGTGCTTGCTTCGTATCGGAATGGGGGATGTGTCCCAATAACATCTTGACCGGCACGAGTCTTGCATCAAGAATCAGTTGTCCTACCACAGGCCCTATCCGTCTCGCGGGGTTGCCCCGATAATTAGGATAATAATATCAGACAAAAGCTTTGGGCGTTAAATGACTACACCTCATGAATCCCCAAGGTTATGATCCATGTTACCCTACTAATCCTTACTGTCACCGGTGTTCGGTGTAACACTTCCCGGTCTCCTTGCTCCTAGCCTTACCGGTGCTCGATCTCCATGATCCTGGGTACCTGCAGGGATGAAGATCGCGGATAAGACAAGAGAAACTTCACGAAACAATTTTATTTCACACATACAAGACGTTATGTCAAAGACTCCCAATGATCCCTTCACCAAATACCTGGGGTTGCAAGGCTCATGCCTCACCCCATACCTTACCGATCTACTCACACATAGAGATCAGATCGCGAGAAGAAAACATTGAAGAACACATCTTGAGATTGATTGATTGCAATATGTCTTACAATGGATGCCTTGTGTGCGATGCACGATTACAAGTATGAACTAGATGGAAGAGAACTACGGTGGTGGAGATGGCTATGGAGATGCAAATGGCGGCGGCTAGGGTTTGTGGATGAAGATGATGATGAAAGGGTTGTGACTGTGCTGGACGTTCTCCCGACGCACTCTCTGTTCACATTTCGACTAGGTCCCCTTTATAAAAGTTGTTCAGGTGGATGACCTGCCTTGGTTTCCAGGCCAAACGACCGCTCATGCGAGTGCTCGCGGTCGCATGGAACGCCGTCTTTTGATCTGGCGGCCTTCTGGCGCCTCCTGGTGACTTATCTCTTCTCCAATTTCCTTTCTTTCCTTTCTCCCACATGATTTCTTCCCCTTTTACCCCATTTCCTGTGGAAAAATATCAAAGAGAGGATTTGTGGAATCCCTCGCACTTATTAGTTATTAGTGACAATATCGGAGCGAATATCTCTCTTTTAATGAAATAATTCGGTTTAAACGAGGTTTAAATGAGTGTAAAGATATCACTCATCAACTCCCCCAAGCTTAAACTTGATCGTCCTCGAGCAACATAGAGAGAAATCCGAAGCATAAGGAACTCAGTTGTTTAAACCGAAATAACGAGAAGGTTCTGGTTCACTTACGATCGGTATGCCTAGATAGCCCTCCGCTTCTTGACCTGAAAACTTATCATAGATATAGCGGTGGCATGGTTATAGAGCAAGTGTTAGTGAAGCAAAGATAACTAACACAAAGTTTCTGATCTACTAGATAAAACAACTTTGCAACACTTCATTTCATTTAATCTAGACAACACTTGCTTGCCGAGAATGCACGGAAGAGTTTCTTTAGATAGAGTTTTGAAAACATAAGTTAGGGAGTAGAAAACATGTAGTAAAATATAATGTTCAAGTGCTCATGAGTACACCCACAATTGTCTCCTCCTCTAGGCTCTTAAACACTATGTTTCAATCATTGTTTGCTGGAACTTTGATTGTCACGTGAAGGAGATTATGCCAAATAAGTGATCATGCATAGGTTTTCGCTGTGGCTTAATGTTTGGGAACTATGGACCTTTAACAATAATGTCTCTTTCGAGCTCTTTTGATCAGTTCCCTTTATTTACCACGTACAGACCCACTCAAGAGAAAGATGAATAATATTTGTTTATAGTGTTGCCACTACGTACGGTAACAAACTCATAGCCGAAATCCGAGATGTCGCTCTTGGTGGATCGTTCATTGGCCAGCGGAGTCCTCAGCATAACATCAAGAAGGGTGACGAAGCCACATTTACACACGTAAACGCGTATATAGTAGCAAAGACCATGGCACCAGCCGGAGGCTGTAACACCATGTTGAGATATACAACACAGATTTTTGGCATAATCTCACCCACCTTTCAACTAAGTTCCTCTAGACAATTCAATCCACAAGTGCTATCAAGTCTATTAAAATTAACGATATGGGGTTGAGCATGATTAAACATTACTTCCACTACAATTTCTCAACTCCCAAGTCTTGAGAGACTTTCTCTTGTGCACATTTATATTTGGTTAATAACATTTCATTTAAAAACTATGCCACGGCAAGTCTTAGTTGTCTAAACTAAAGAAAACAAAGGCTACAAAATTATTTCAGCTACTAGAGCAAAACCTTTGTATCAACTATCAAGACTTACTCCCATTTGCACATATCACACATACAAATACTACATCTACTTTAAGTATTCAAGTGCAAAAGACGGGGGGCGTAGGACATACCTTCACGGTTGCGAATTTACACACTTCTCTTCCTTACTCTTGCATTCCTCGTTGTCCTCGCATAGATCAACACCTCTGAAAACAAAATGCAAACGAACTCCAAGGGGCTAAATAAAGAACAAGAGCAAAGCAAAGCTTATTCTATTTTTTGGGGGTTTTGGGTTTTTGAAAACTAACTTGCAACCGAAAAATCACAAAAAGGCAAAAAAAAGATAAAAAGAAAAAGCAAATAAAAAGCAAAGTGTTGGAACAAACCAACACGAGTGTTTCGAAGCTCCTCGAGCTTAAGTACAACCTCATTACAATTTATTCAAATACCGCCACATCTTGATGTCGAAGTGGTGATAACCTCCCCCAAGCTTAGGCTCTTGCAAGCCCAAACGGGCGAGATCATTGTGGCAGTTGGTTAGGAGCCCACTCCTGCCTCCAGTTGGAGAAGTTCATGTTCATGTAGGCAGTCGTGCCTCTCAGGGACGATGCGAGGTTGCTCATATCTTGGATAGAGCCTTGAAGGTTGTTGAGGTCCGCGTAGGTGGTGTAGTCTTGTTGGGGTTGCTCTTCCTCTTCGTCGGTGGAGAGTTCTTCCTCATCTACTTGTTCAGGTTCTGGCCCTTCTTGGTCAAAAGCTGCATCTCCTTCCTGTGCAACATAATGCAATTGTCCATTCTCGATGGAGAAACGGTTAGGCATAGGTGTGGGTAACAAGTACGCCACTCCAGGAATTTTGATACAATGACGGCCATTATGAACTACTACCATACCAGCGCTAGTGAGAACACGAATGTTTACAAGGGTGTTACCGACAATGGGGCGGAGATGATTGTAGTTGAGACCAAGGGAGTTGGCCAACATGGTGATCACTCCTCCACACAAGATATCTCCTTGTGCATGGTTTGCTTGATGCGCGAGGTGTAGCAAAAGTATTGCCCCTAGATTGGGCGAATAACCGACGTCCAGGTTTGCTGCTTTCCCGAGAACTAGCATGTTCTCCTAATTCACTTTGGAAACTTCTCCTCGTGCTTGCAATGAGTTAGTGATAACATAGTAGAAATAACGTATAGCAGGACTTTCAATGCAACTGGCTCTATGCCTAGAGCCATGGTGACTCATCTGAAGAAAGGATTGCCTCGGGTGCGGGTCAGTGAAATCATAAACATATCTAACATCATCATCATTGTTGGGGAAGCCAAAGTAGTTACACCACTCAGCAAAAGTGATGTTAAAATCCTGGTCAAGGAGACGGAAAGTGATCCTCTCCTCCTCATATGCATTTGGCATTAAACCAACATTGTGCGAGAGAGTACTAAGAAACTCAAGCGTAAATCGTTCATAAGTGTCACATCCCTGATAGACAAAATGATGCAACCCGACATTATGACAAAGCAAATTAAAATCATGGGTGATACCTAGCTTGGCGAGAGTATTCACACAAGCCCATTTGGTTGCTTTGATCTTCCTTGTTGTGAGCTTCTGGAACTTCTTCCTTGCTCCACGGTTGGTGAAGACGATCCCCTGAGTGAAGACTTGTTGCGGTTGTGCGGTGGATGAACTCGAACCACCGCGTACATGAGAAGACCTCCGTGTAAACATCTATAAAACAATTTTTCAGTCCAATATAATGAGACAATAATGATCCTACGGTACTCACATCATCTTACTCCTCTAAAAACATCAACAAATCCATGCCAAACTCAAGTTTGAATAAAAAATGTGCATATCCTAAACATGGCGATGCTAGGCATGTAGAACACGGATTCGCGAAAAATAAATTGGGGATCGGAGGAGAAATGTACCGTAGATCGATCACACAAAAGGTTTCGAACTGAAAACAAACGAGTAGATAGATCGGGCGAAGTTTTGCTAGGGTTTGGAGAGGTTTGGGGGAAGAAGAAGAAGAAAAGAGAGAGATGGGGGAAAATACCACCTTCCTCGGGCTTATTGGGGCCGCCAGGATACCAAACAACCGCCCATACGAGCGCAAGTGCCCGCATGGAACGCCGTCGTTCTTCCTGATGACTTACCTGCATCTGTGCTATCCTCATACGACCGACAGCGCTCGTTTAAAACGCCGTCGTTCATTCTGTCTTTTTTTCTTCTTCTGGTCGATGGTGTGAAACGACCGCTCCGACGGGCGCGTGCGCCCATTTGGAACGTCGTCTTTAGATCTGGGATTTTCTTCGTTTTCTGCAAAAAGAGTTAAACGACCGCTCGAACAGACGCACACGTCCATTTGAAACACCATCTTTGCTCCTGCGGTCTCTGATGTTTTGCGCTGGAACCTCCGGCAGGTCATGCGACCGTTCATATGACCGCACGTGGTCATTTTGAATGCCGTCTTTTGATCTGTATCTTGCGAGACTTTTCTTTTCCTTTGCTTTTCTGTGGGGTTAATTCCAAGACAATACATAGACATATTTCCAAGTATAAAAATCTTGCACAAGACTAGGCCTTCATTAGAACAACTCTCCCAAACTCATTTCTTCACACGGAACTTCAATCACTCTTTTATTAAAACAAAAATAAAAACTTACTTGTCTACTTTATTCGCATGGGTTGCCTCCCATGAAGCGCTTGTTTTCAGTCGGATAGCTCGACCATAATGGTAATCAAGGTGGTGCTAGAACACCGAGACCATAACTTCGGGCATTCAAAATGATGCCACCTCCTGCATAGGTGTTTAGTTTCTTTTTCCTAGGGAAATGCCTTATAAAAGGAACTTTAGATGGTAAATCAAAACGAACATTTCCTTCAAACACATTTATCACAGCTTTGATAGTCCTTAGAAAGGGTCTACCGAGAATTATAGGAGCAATAGGATCTTCAGGCATATCTACTATAACAAGATCAATCATGACAGGGCAATCATTTATTTGAACTATGACTCCATGCTTAATGCCTACTGCCTGAGTAAAAGTAGAATTAGCCATATTCAACATAATCTCAATATTAGCATAAGTACCAAGATTGAGACTATCATAAATAGATTTGGGGATAGAGGAAACACTTGCCCCTAGATCACATGAAGCACTGAACTTATTAAGTCCTATCTCAATCTCTATAGTAGGTTCGAAAGTATCTTCTTGCTTAGCTGGTAACTTACTGAATAACTTTTTTCTTTCCTCACCAAGTTCATGTACCTTGGCTGCAAATTGCTCAACAAAGACATTATATGCCTCATCGTTAGTTACCTCCGGTAGTGGATACTTCATGGATATCATCTGGACAAAATCTGCAACAGTATAGTTGTACTCTGGCACATGGCTTGTGTCAAGTACCTCATCTTTCGCTTCGTTACTTCTCACCATTTTAACTTCTTCAACCGGGTTAGGCTCTGGTTTACCTGCAAACTTGGCCAAAATCAAGGCTTGGCTCTCTGCTATTTTTGCCACTTGTGCCTCCATATTCTTGGATTTGGCTTCAAGTATTTGCACATCATTCGTTAGTCCAACAACCTTACCAGTCAATTGACCAAGTAAGTTATCATGATTCTTCAGGATATTCTTGAAATTTTCATTCTGCTCAGTCTGGCTAGCAATAAAACTTTTAAGAGTTTCTTCAAGAGTATTTCTATTTCTACCATTAGATCCATTAAAATTATTGGATGCTCCTCCATTATTTGGATAAGGAAGTTTAGGAGCATATCCATTATTTTTCCAATTGGGATTATAGCTATTACGAGCAATGAAATTAACATCACTAGTATCTTTATCAGTGATGGCATTGACATTTACCTCTTCTTTACCTTTCATCAAAAGGATAACTTCCTCTAGCTTGGTTGTCAACTCTGAGCTATTTTCTTCTATGGCATTCACCTTCTTGGTGGTGGTTCTCTCAACATGCCATTGGGCATGGTTCTCTTGCATATCATCTAGTATCTTCTTGACATCATCTATGGGCTTTCCCATGATGGTTCCTCCTGCAGTTGTATCAAGCATAGTTTTTGACATGTGATTTAAGCCATTATAAAACATATGAAGGATTAACCACTCCTCCATTCCATGATTGGGGCAATTTCTTATAGCTTCTTTCATTCTATCCCACGCAAGCGCTAGTGGCTCACATTCTTCTTGCTTGAAACCTCTAATTTGAGAACGTAATTGCATAATTTTTGCAGGTGGACAAAACTTAGATAAAAATTTGCCACAACAAGCAGCCCAAGAAGTTATACTTCCTTTCGGTAAAGCTAAAAGCCATTCCTTAGCTTTTCCGCTCAAAGAGAAAGGAAACAAGCGAAGTTTAAGAGCATCTGGGTCATAATCTTTTATGCGTGTCATTTTCATAATTCAGTAAAATTATGTAAATGCATACCTGCATCCTCTGAAGCAGAGCCTCCAAATTGGTCATGTTGAACCATGGAAACTAAGTTTGGTTTAATCTCATATTGTGCAGTTGCAACATCAGGTTGTGCAATTGGTTCACGCATAAAATTGTTGCTAGGAGTAGCAAAACTCCCAAGATTACGAGCCATAATAACTTTTTTGTATTTTCCACTAAAAGACTTGCAACAAAATAAAACTTAAACTAAAAACAAAAACTGAAAATTAACTTTAACAAAACCTCTAAACACAAAGACTAGGAATACTAAACTCCTCCCCGGCAACGGCGCCAGAAAAAGGGCTTGATATCTCCTTTTTATTGATCCGGTGTTGGAACAAGAAAGGGTATCCCGCACCTATTTCCCCAGAGGTGACCCTAGGTATCGAACCCACGAGAGGAAGATCCCCTTGAAGTAATGGTCTCTAGCAAGCTTTTGCTAAAGTGTCAAATCCAGCTTTTGACCGGATCAGCAAGCAAATTGTGATTCAAACACTTATAATAAAAAGAAGGTACGGGGAAGAGGTCTTAATGCTTACAACCATGTATTGTTGTTGGGATAAAAAATGATATGAGTTTGTGCGCGGGAAGTCACCCGTCAAGAGGTGCTTGCTTCGTATCGGAATGGGGGATGTGTCCAAATAACATCTTGACCGGCACGAGTCATGCATCAAGAATCAGTTGCCCTACCGCAGGCCCTATCGGTCTCGCGGGGTTGCCCCGATAATTAGGATAATAATATCAGACAAAAGCTTTGGGCGTTCAATGACTACATCTCATGAATCCCCAAGGTTATGATCCATGTTACCCTACCAATCCTTACTGTCACTGGTGTTCGGTGTAACACTTCACGGTCTCCTTGCTCCTAGCCTTACCGGTGCTTGATCTCCATGATCCTGGGTACCTGCAGGGATGAAGATCGCGGACAAGACAAGAGAAACTTCATGAAACAATTTTATTTCACACATACAAGACGTTATGTCAAAGACTCCCAATGATCCCTTCACGAAATACCTAGGGTTGCAAGGCTCATGCCTTACCCCATACCTTACCGATCTACTCACACATCGAGATCAGATCACGAGAAGAAAACATTGAAGAACACATCTTGAGATTGATTGATTGCAATATGTCTTACAATGGATGCCTTGTGCGATGCACGATTACAAGTATGAACTAGATGGAAGAGAACTACGGTGGTGGAGATGGCTATGGAGATGCAAATGGTGGCGGCTAGGGTTTGTGGATGAAGATGATGATGAAAGGGTTGTGACTATGCTGGACGTTCTCCCGACACGCTCTCTGTTCACATTTCGACTGGGTCCCCTTTATAAAAGTTGTTCAGGTGGACGACCTGCCTTGGTTTCCACGCCAAACGACCGCTCATGCGAGCGCTCGTGGTCGCATGGAACGCCGTCTTTTGATCTGGCGGCCTTCTGGCGCCTCCTGGTGACTTATCTCTTCTCCAATTTCCTTCCTTTCCTTTCTCCCACGTGATTTCTTCCCTTTTTACCTCATTTCCTGTGGAAAAATATCAAAGAGAGGATTTGTGGAATCCCTCGCACTTATTAGTAATTAGTGACAATATCGGAGCGAATATCTCTCTTTTAATGAAATAATTCCGTTTAAACGAGGTTGAAATGAGTGTAAAAATATCACTCATCATATCCCTCTCTTACTCACCCTAGACAATGAATACCCTTCACTTGGAGGAATTAGGGTTAGCAAAGCATAGACAAAGAACTAGAGAGAGCTTTGCTCATATCTATCCCTCTTCTTTGGAGATCCAGGCCTCCTTTGGAGAAGAGCCCCTAGTGGTATTGTCAAGGCCTCCCTTGTGAAGAAGGTCTACCCCCTCAAGACCTCAATTCCTCCATGGATTTGGGAAGAACTACCTATTTGCTCATTTTCTTTTGTTGATTCTGGATCTATGTGCTTGATAGAGGCGAGGGTCCCGATCTTTTGATGAGATGGTAACTATCGATTTGGTGGAGCCGACTCCCGATTACAAACGTACATGATGTTGCGCCTTAGCAATCGCTAAACCAATTTCCGGGAGGTTACTGACAATGCCAGAAGCACGATCAGCCTGACCACGAAGGTATTTTCCCGCAAGCAATCGACAAACAAGCAAGAATATGATAAAAGCAATCTGAATATTGTGGATATATATGAACTATTGATAAAGTGCGGATCCGGAAGCGGTCTTGGCCTGGTCATTGGACACAAACGAAGTACACGAAGTTGCAATGGCTAACTTTTAACTAAACAAACCCCAAGGAAAACGCAACTAGATTGATCTACTTATATAGGACCAAGGGGTGGCGGCCAAAGAGGTTGGAGCAAGTCCCAAGGCAGCCTAAACCTAACCCTAGATTGTACAAGGTCCATGGGCCCAAGTGGAGGTGATGCAACACCTTTTGACTTGTACTTTGACTCGGATTCTGCTGCACCATTGGACTGTTTCGGTGATATCTCCACGCTCTGGATGAATTTGAAGGTGATTCCAATTTTGTTGGAAAGTGCACGAGATAAGCTTTCCAACAAAAAAATATTCACCCAATTCAGAGTGTGGATGCAAAAGTTGTAAGTGTTTAAAGTCAGGTATGTCTGTGTAGTCCGAATCTGAGTCCTGAACATGAGAGACTTGGGCTCTAACTTCTCTTGGGCCAAAAGTGACGTGAGAGAACTTCTTGAACAACATCTATGAGTCTCCTTTTCCGTTATCTTCACATGTAAACTGTAGAAGTGCCGGTACACCTGCAATTAGACATGACATAAAAGTCGGTGAAGTATTTTTGTCCTAAATAACATAAATAAATGGGACTTTTACATTTGTGCCCCTAACTCGAACCCACTACTCAGATTTGCCCCTAATTTCGAAGCATGCTCAAATTTGCCCCTCTGCCGTTAGTTCCCCTTATAGAAATACCCTTCCGTGCCGTTTCCGTTTGGTCAAAGGGCTTTGACCGTCTACTAGACATTTTTTGGACATTGTTGCCCCTACCTCCTTATGTCATTGACATGTGGGGACACACCCTGAGGAAAAAGAAAAATAAAAATCTCTCCCCTCTCTCTATCACTTACATGTGGGGCCCAAGAAAAAAAAGAAACAGAAAAATGTCTTAGAAAATAGGCATAGGCCCACTTGTCATTCTTTAATTATTTGTTGAAACAATATTTATTGGATTATTAGACGGGAGGACCCACTGGCAGTGTCTAGGTTAGTTAGAACTAATGGGATTTGGCCCTAATCTAATTACCAAGGCCGGAACCACCGTCTAAAAAAAGGCCGAACCCACCAGTCACTCTCACTATACTCTGGCGAGTGTGCGAGCTCGTCAGCGTCCTACTGGATAGTGCGGGAGCACGCTAGGAGGGGGTACGGCGAGGTGCGAGCACGCCGGCGTGGTCAGGAAGCACAGCAGCAAGCTGCGGGATGTTCAACGATCAGGGCAACGACAACTGCTTGCGGTGGCGAGCGGTGGCGCTAGGCAGAGAGCGTCTGTTCGTGGGGCGACGGCTCGGGGATGTAATCCTTGGCGCCGAGGGATCTAGCAGGTGTACAAGCATTAAGGATTCACTAGGAAGCCAACAGAAAGTGTCGGGGTGGCCTAGACGAGGAGATCGAGGCGCGGCGGCGTGACACCGGAGGCGGAGAAGACGAAGACCAATTCAATGATTTATGACACCTCTCTTGTTTTCCTCCATAGGGAAGACTCTATAGGAATATAAGAAGGTAATGGACATGCTTTTGAGGCTTGGGATCGACTCTTGCCGCGAAAACAACGAACTACACCGACGACGGTGAGATCTGGACATTGTTTGTTCTCTAACAGAACAAGAGGGCTAGCAGGTGCGCCGCCCCTCGCCTACGCACCTGATTCATCGTGGTTCGGTGGCCGCGACTACTGTTGCGTCCGCCCCTTGTTGCTCACCCGTGGGTGTGCCGCCCCTCGCCGGCGATGGCCATCATCGGCCAAGCCACACAAGCCTCCCGTGACCCACAGGTAAGGGAGAGAGAGAGGTTGTGAGAGAAAGTTTTTTTATATTTTTATTAGTTCAGCCCCACATGTAAGTGTGTAAGAGAGAGGGGGTGAGAGAAAGAGTTTTTTCCATTTTTTTAGAGTGGGTCCCACCTGTAGGTGACACATGGAGTCAAGGGCAAAAATGTCCAGCAAACGTCCAGATAGCGGTCAAATCCCTTTGACCGGATGGAAATGGAACGAAAGGGCATTTCTATAAGGACACCTAACGGCAGAGGGGCAAATTTGAGCATGCTTCGAAATTAGGGGCAAATCTGAGTAGTGGGTTCGAGTTAGGGGCACAAATGTAAAAGTCTCTAAATAAATTATTGCATAATTTGTATTAGAAATGACCTCACAAATATGCATGTATGCAATATTTTTGGTCATATCCAAGGTAGTCATATCCTCATCATCCTCCCCTTCTTGAAAACAAAGCCGTCCTCGACGTTGCTTAATCTGAAACATGGCTAACAAAAGAGACAAGGTGTACATGTTGTATATGTGATGCGGAGCATCCTACGAACATCACCATGTCAAGAGTCCATTCGGCAAGTGACACGTGCGACATCTACTTCTTACATATAAAGGTGAATCATCTCCTTTACACGTGCTCACTTGACCCCTTCGAGGATGGTATACTACTTGACACTTCTCCCGTGTGCATGCATAGGTATTGTCGGAGCTTCACGAATGACGAGGAGGAGTGCAAGCGCCAAGGATCTATAGCATCCGCGAGGGAAACTTGGAATCGGAGAAGGAAGAAGGAACAAGAAGATGGAGGTGTTGCTGAGCTACAGCGGCCGGACATCCGGGCGAAGGCCGGACATCGGGCGCCTGAATGATCGAGGAGAAGTAGCACCCCCAGCTGGTGGCTGAAGTGCATCAGCGGCCGGACATCCGGCACGAGCCCGGACATCCGGCATGCCCCCGGAAATCCGGCAGAAGGACACCCGAAGCCACCAGAAGATCGGCCACCACCTGGCCGTACATCCGGCCTACCCCCCGGACATCCTGCGTCTCCTGAAGGGCCGGGCATCCCGCGTCTAGCCCGGACATCCGGCGCCTACGTGCACAGCCGGACCGAAGTGCCTTGTAACCTCCCTCTCTCACCCCCACTTCGCCCTAGACTATAAATAGACCATCCCCCTCCTCTTATAAGGGTTAGCAAAGTATATGAGATCATTAGAAAGAGCTTTGCTCCTTGTACCTCCCTCTTGGGGATCAAGGCCTCCTCTTGGAGAAGGATCCCCATCATAGGATCATCAAGACCTCCCGAGGGAGAAGGATCTATTTGATCATCCAGACCTCATCTCTTCTTGGATTTGGGATGAACTCTACCATGTATCTTGGTTCCCTTTGATTGTTCATGTACCTTGTGAATCTTGTCTGTTTGTTAGTCTAGTGGATGTGTGATTGGACTTGTTCTTGAGTGTTCCTCTTGTGATTTCTCCCCGTTTCCCCCGCGTCTTCTTCGTGTTCTTCCTCGAATCCACCTCCAATTCATGAACATCGAGATAAATCGGGGCA
The DNA here is from genome assembly GCA_039707655.1 of Elymus sibiricus. NCBI lineage: Eukaryota > Viridiplantae > Streptophyta > Magnoliopsida > Poales > Poaceae > Elymus > Elymus sibiricus. The sequence goes on from CM077670.1 coordinate 137,321,323, forward strand.
CTTTGGCCCGTGCCCTACATCATCTTGGTATCATGAGCCACGTTGACATGAATTTGGAGTCCCCCCTCCGTTTTCTAGCCTAATTTTGTTTGTTTTTGTCCCAATTTGAAAATCCCCACCAAAAATAGCCTCGCCAATTTTTTTTCATTTTGTTGATTCTTGTGAGATTTTGTTGTGTTTGATCCATAATTTTGTTGTTTTGCAAGTGGATCTTGGCATTCCCCACCTCCCCACCACGAAATCCACCCCAAAATTTTCTTTTCCCCATCAATTTTGACCCCCGAAATCAAAATTTTCCGCCCAAATCGAGTTATGGAATCGTCGGGCCGGACATCCGGGCCCCCGGCCGGACATCCGGCACCTGGAGCACCAAAACGGGCGCGGTTCTGGACACACAGCCCCAGAAATCCGGCCTTGCCCCGGATATCCGGCCCCTGTAGGGTCAGCCTCCCGTGCTTCACCGTTTCAGCCATAACTTTCACATCCGGAGTCCGATTTCAGTGTTCTTTAGCTCGTTGGGTAGCTATTGACATCCATCATCCATCTAGATAGGTTCCAAAACAATTTGAATCCATCAAAATTTTGCCATTTTGGAATCATTGCCTAGCCCTCCACCATAACTTCCGCATACCTGTTCCCCACCATACTTTTCCGCCACCTTAACCCATTTTGACAGATTTTGTTTGAGATTTTGAGTTGCGGATTCCGTTTCCTAAGGTTTTTCGGCTAATTAGGAATGGTCCAACATCGACAACACCGCACTCATCATCGCCACAGACTCGACATCGACAACGACCTCTTCACATTTTGACACCGCAACCGTAAGCAAGGATGGTAACCTCGATGACATCATTGTCCATTTCCTTGACATTGCTTTGATCACCCTGAGCCTATTGCGTCACTTACCTATTGGGACTAACGAGTTGAGAATTACCGGGCCACACTCATTGTGCACCTTAGTGATACGCTTACGCCGCACAGCTACTTTTAGCGTGCAATCATCTTGCTATCATCATTGTGCCATTAAGTCTCTCCCGTGCATATCTTACATACTTATCTCATATTTTGGCTCGAGCATCAAGCATAGTGGCAAAGCATACAAGAAAAAGAGGAAAAAACTTTTAAGCAAAAGAGTGTTGGAAATATGCCCTAGAGGCAATAATATTTGTATTATTATATTTTCGTATTCATAATTAAGGATTTTTATTCTATGCTATAACTGCTATGATCCTGGAATATGCGATTCAGTGGAAAACTCATATGCACGTGTGGAATGATAAACGATTAAATAAAAGGTTCCTAGTCTTGCCTCTAGGACTAGCTCAAGTGTTATTTTTATCACGTTTTTTGGATCTTAGGATATCCTTAAGTGTAACGATAGTCCTAAAACAACATTGAGATTATGACATTGGAAGAACGATCATATTGAATCGACCCAATCTTGTCTGTTATGAATTGAGTTAATATCATCTGTAATCAATTGTAATAACATAGAGTTTTAACATGTGATTTTGCTCCTTAGACCATGAGAGTATCATAGTCACTTCTTACTGTACGATGGACTTTGGGGTTGCTCAAACATCACATGTAACACGATGATCATAACGACAACTTACAGGTTCATCGAAAAGTTTGACAATGGACTAGATAGCTCAAGAGTGGGATTTGCTCCTCCGACGGTGGAGAGATATTCTTAGGGCCCTCTCAGTGTGATGACATACATCATCATCTGGCCAGACATAGGTGACTTCGTCACGGGGATGCCGGAACACGACAATGAGAAAGAAGAACAAAACCGGTAACGAGGATAACGGTATAGTGAGCATGTGATGACTCAGGAGGATACCAATACATCCCGGGTTTTGTGAAGTATTGTGAAGCAAAGGGAACATCACATAATAACCAAAGGTTCACTCGAATATCATTCATGTGCTCATAGGGATCGAAATGGACGTCCACGGTTTCACTATCGGTCATTGAACGAACGATTTCGTTCATGTCTATGAGTTACTGAACCTACGGGGTCACAAGCTTAAGGCAATCATGATCTGTTGAGTGTTAGTAGGATGGGAGTGATGAGAATATATTTGTGGAATTGTTTCATTAATAGTCGGAATAGTTTTGAGAGGATCCGGAAGCGTTTCGGGGTCACCGGAAGGGTTTCGGAGTTTATCGGGCAATACCGGGTATTCCCGATAATTAATATATAGGTGGAAAATGTTTCCGGTGATGTTAAATTATATATAAAAGGGTCTAATAATAATTAGAATGTTTTTATATTAATTTAAATATCAACGGGCCTTAAAAGGCCAAGAGGTGGAGGAAGAATTGGGCCACCAAGGCCCAATAGGGGGAGGCGCCCCCCCTTCCCATAGTGGGAGGCCGAATTGGGGTGGGGAAAGGACTTCCCCTTCCCCCTTTGGCCGGCGCAAGGGGAGGGGAGTCCTTCCCCTCCTCTTGGCTGCCCCTCTCCCCTCCAACCTATATATGCATGAGGTATTGAGCTCTTTTGAACACACAAGTTTTGGAGCCTCCTCTAGTTCATCTAGCCCTAATTCTAGTTGGTCCTAGTTGACCAATTAGAGCTTGGTCTAGTTCCTCTAATCCTCATAATTAGAAGCCCAGTGTGGTTCTAATCTCCTCCCTCTAATTCTTCGGCGACGATTAGCTCTGGACGGCGAAGCACTGCCGGATCGCAAAGGCTGCACGCTTGCAACCAAGTAGAGAGGCCGTGCTTTCGGTCTTCGGTTCGAGGGACTGTTCATGGGCGGTTCGCGGGATCGTTCATCGACGGTTCGAGGGACTCCTAGTACGATCTACACCGACACGATCTTCTTCCGCTGCAACTCGGTAACGGTAACGATCGTGATCCCGACCCATTATGCATCTTCATATTGATCTTGGGTGTGCGTAGGTGCAATTTTTTTTTGTTTTCTACTACGTTTCCCAACAAAGAGGAGATACAAAAGAGCTTGTAAGTAATAGAAATATCATTGAGCCATTTTGCATAGTACATCATATTGGATCATACATACATAGCATACTTGGGATTGAAGACGGCACGGTTACTCTCGTAGGTTGGTGCACAAGCGTATCAAGCCCATTTGAACAATCGAGCTATTGTCTCTCTAGTATCGTGCAACAAGAGCTTTTTTGTGGTAACACATTTTGTGCTCATTCTTTGGTTGTGTGGATCCGACTTATCTTCGTGTGTGTGTTTCCATGTCCTATACATAGCTATTGATCTATTTGATTTACATTGCAATTTTGTGAATCTTCCTCAACATTATCGATATCTTGGACTAACACTTGCTTGAATTTTGTGCCACTTGTCCTAACCAAGCCACTAGATAAGATTTACTTTGTAGGTGTGAGTGAACAAGTCCGGTACCAATTCCACTATTCTCTCAATTCACATTGAGTGACGCGGGATACATCCTCAACTTTGAGAAAAGGTATCCTAGTATTGTTTGTCTCATTTCCTACTCACCTTTGCCCGAGTCTTGTGATGGATAGGCAAAGCACATCATCTTCGGTCCTCGACCGCATCGAGCGACTCGCCACCGAAATCCGACACTCTGAAGCAAGGAAAAGGGACTACATTGATGACACGTTGGACGCACACATGGATCAACTACGAGACATGTTGGCCAACTACAAGTCTTCTCCCCCTTTGTCATCTTCAAGGCGGCAACGCTCAAGTCAAAAACCATCAGAGCGACCATCCGACGCAAGCGCAATTCGACCACGTCCTCATCTTCGAGACGACAAACACCATCGACATCAAGGTCCAGCGTGGCAACGTCACCATCAACACGAAGACGCTCGAGATGCGTGCACAAACAAGTCCTAACAAGCTCTACACCAAGCTACGACCAACCTTCATGAGCACAAGAGAAGACCGTGCGACGAGTACCACCAAGAAGAAGCTTCGACACCACCTTCAAGGCGACCAACTACAAACGAGGGTGACCCTTCCATCTTCGGAAGCACCACAAGGAAGATGGCCGAGCATGGGAAATTCCCTTTGGTCATGGGGACGAGCAACAAGGTGCCACATCATATGGGCCTCCTACAAGAAGACGACGATAAGACGGTCGAGCATGGGACTTTCCCTTCGACCAAGGCGGGGAGCACGAACCTCTTCGACAACATGAAGACGACGCCCATATGGGACTCCTACTCGGAGTCAAGCTACGAGACCGCAAATGAGACCTTCCCTTTGGTCTCGGAGGAGAGTGATGATGTGCCATCTTCAGCCTTCATCCACGGCGACGGAGACGAGATGGTTGAGCATGGGATTTTCCCCTCAACCACAACGGCATTTGGAGATGAGTTGAGAGACTTGTGCACCCATGTTGAGAGTGTGAGTGACTTCACCACTAGCCCCATATATGATGAGATGCCCCAATTCCAATGTGGGAAGAGCCACAACCCCCACCACTTGAGTGAGATGGGTGACTCCACCATATGTGAGTTTGAGTGCACCTACTTTGAGGGAGTGAGTGAGCCACCACAAGAGTTGAGAGAGGAAGTTGATAGGTCTTGTGAGGCCATTTTGAACTCTAATGACTTAACCTCTACCTCTAATGTGTCTTATCATTTGGTGCTAGGTCTCATATATGATGACGCGCCGATCCTCAATGACTTCGTCCTTCCTATGGACAAGACGATGGCCATGGTGGAATATGATACACCCCCACATGGTTCCATCAAGTTGATGATGATATTGACCAAGCGTCAATTTTTACCACCTCACCTACACCACATGAGTGAAATGAAAAAGGTAACATAGGTGAAGGTGATGCTCTTGTCCCACTAGTGGACATTGATTGCTTGCATGATGTTGATCCACCTATTACTACGCTTCATGCTAGTGCGATTTTCTCATGTGATGAGTTACCCATTTATGATGAGTATGATGATTCTCATGTGGAGTCTATTAGTTGTGATGCCATGTTTCATAGGATTTCTTGTGATAATTCTCTCGGTCACATCATGTTTGACAATTCGCTTGACTTGTCATATGCTATGCACGAGATCAACCATACCGCATCTTTGCAATCTCAACGTAGTAACTATGCATATGCCATTAAAATAAACCCAATTTACACATATGGCATAGATGACAAGCCCATGTTTATTGGATTTTGCTTTTCTTGCGATAATATTTCCATGCTTCCTTTGCAACATTTGTGTAATTCATATCATATGCCATGCCATGACCACCTAGTTTAGGACATGCATTCTTTGCCATGTTGTCAATTTTCTACGTATAATGCTTCCGCTAGTGCTCATGAGGAGACCCCCATAGATTCCTCATACATGTTAGGAGATTTTGATCCACCCCATCCATTGCACGATCCCAATAATTATGTGCACAATATATATGCTCCCCATGAGTAACAATGCTATTTTTGTGCCATATACTTGCACGCTCAATCTGTGTCCCCATCGTGTTATACATAACAACTATTCTTTCATGATGGATGACATGTTCATATACCATGCCTCAAATTTCTTTGAGCATTGTTTACCTTGTGCTAACTCTCACGTGCACATACACATCATGATGGATGATGTGTACATTTACCACGCACACACGTTGTTTTGTTTGTCTCTTTCTTGTGTAGGTACCCATACTTACTCGTCTACCTCGCAAGCACACGAGTTGATGAAACGAGCTCTAGAGAGCAACGACGATGTGCGCCACCATGGAGTACTTACCCTCCACACACCCTCTTCGCGCCAAGACTTCATGCATTTCTTCTACATGGCCCTCGCATGGCTATGGGTTATTGTCCAACTCTATGCCCATCTTGCCATGTTCACTTTGCATGCTATGATCATTCCTATGTCTTTGCCATGCATTTGTGACCCATGCTTTGCATTATACATGATTCATGATTCTACTACTTATATGTGTATTTGCAAGCTTGGTGGAGATATTGCTTATTATTGCCATGTTTGCTTTGTGCGCCATACTATTGTTGATGCTTGTGTTGGGATAGTCATGTCGATTAATTACTATTTGCACCGGACTTCTTGCCAATACAATGATGATACTTTGCTCACATCTTGTTTTCATGCTTGTAATATGCCATGTGCATTACGTATGCCCACTATTTGCACACATGACATGATTGCCATGATTACCTCTAGTATGTTGCATCTTCGCACTACCAGTTTGCATGCCATGATTTCTATGGTTGACTATGTTGCATCACCAATGATTCATACTTGCTCGTTTCATGCGGTTGATGGCATATATTTCGATGCTTTACACATGATTGCTATTGAATGTTGTCCAATTGCTCCACATATTGCCTCTCTCATGCTAGATGATTTGCCATGTATTGAGTGCAACAATGATTTTAGTCTTGCTAATGAGATCGCCCCCATAGATTTCTCCCATATATTTGGACTTTGTGACATATTTCATATGAAGCATGCTTGTCTTCCTTCTTTGCATCATATGCCTAGTGCCATGAATATCGCCATTGTTGCATCATATTATTCATGCACTTTTGCTTCTAATGGTTATGTGCAAGAGAAGAGAACCATCATGATGGATGATGTGTTTGTCTACCATACACATACGTTCTTTGCTTTGTTGTGTGCATGTGTAGGATCGTTCGACCCCGTGTCAACTTCCACTTCACGTGAGTTGACCATTCGAGCACTTGAGAGCGAGCCACTTTCGACCGACGCGCTTCTACAATGCATTTGCTACCACTTCGGCATCGTGAAGGACGCACAAGAGAACACTTTTGAGGTGATATCCTTCTCTTTTGAGAACTCCCAAACCTTGAGCATGGATATTGTGTATCATACTTCATGTGTTGCTTGTACCATGACACTTATCGGTCATCTTCGACCACTTATTTGCACACATGTTAGCGATATTGCATTCAATTTTGATTGCCACCTTTCCATGCCTCATGATATATATGCCTTGTGTGTTGCATCCAACGTGTGGATTATATGCTATTCCTATATGTTTGGTTGCAACAATGTCATTTCTTCACATATGCCATGCCCCATTGATTGCTACATGCTTGACTTGATTGCCTCACACATGTTGAACAATTGCTCTTTCCATTGTGTTGAGTGCCACACTATCTTCACTACACCATGTGCACATTATGCTTGGTTTGTCTTGCATGTAATCCATGTGTGTAGACATCTCATCTTCTTTGGTGTTGTCAATCATTCATATGCCTACCATCGACCATTTGTTGAGAACTTTGTGAATGCTTGCTATGACCTTGAGGTAGATGCTTGTTCTCTTGTCACACATATTGATAGAGGCAAAGGTGTCCCGTCTTTCGATGAGAAGGTAGTGAAAGCAAATTTGCTCCCTTGGTGGTTTTCGTAATTCATAACAACATATATCTCATTGAACTAATGTCCATTCAAGGTTAAGATTTTAGGATGTTCAATGATTGGCATGGCATGGACTAGAGATGTGGACCCCTCAAAATGCTAAGGACAAGGATTGGCAAAAGATCAAGACTCTACATTTTTGGTTTAGTGATCCAAGATCACATTGAGTCCATAGGAAAGCCAATACTATTAAAAGGGGATGAGGTGTTGCTTAATGGTCTTTTTGCTCAAGTGATTAGTGACAGTACTCCTAAACCCTCAACCACTCTCTCTAACCAAATATGTCCTAAACCTACATTCCAACTCGGCCCCACCGATATTTCCTATCCGGCCCCACCGAGTTCATCCAAGACTTAGCCACTGCCAAAACCCTAACAAATCGGATCCACCGAAATGGATCTCGGTCCCACCGAGATGGCCTTGCCAACTCTCTGTAATCGTTTGCACTTACTTCGGTCTCACCGAGTTTTGCAAATTGGTCTCACCGAGATGGCTTGCCAACTCTCTGTTGCCTTATTGCTTCACTTCGATCCTACCGAGTTGATGCAATCGGTGCCACCGAGATGAGGATTGCCCTAAGCCATTGCACTTAGGTCCATCCGAGTTGTTCATATCGGTCCCACCGAGATTCCTAAAGTTCATATCTTTTACACAGTTCGGTGCTACCGAGATTATCGTTTCGGTGCCACCGAGTTGGGTCAAAAGTGTGTAACGGTTGGATTTTGTGTGGAGGCTATATATACCCCTCCACCACATCCTTCTCAGTAAGGAGAGCCATCAGAACGTGCCTACACTTCCACCATACATTTTCTGAGAGAGAACCACCTACTCATGTGTTGAGATCAAGCTATTCCATTCCTACCATTTTGTCGGTGTAATGAGAACCAGGGTCTCATCAACCTCCTTAGCATGGGTCATTCCCGTCCAGGATTGTTGCCTGGCAACCCCGGCAAGGCCAAGCTTCCCGGCGAATACCATATCTGGCAAGCATTATATTAACAAGCAAGAACAAGAGCTCGTTGGGGAGAAGCTTCTTCCCAGCGGCATGATCTCCTAGCAAGACAAGACCCGGCAAGGCTTGCCGGGGGACAGCTGGGAACAAACACAAGAATATCAAGAAGTCATTCAAGCCGATGATCAGAAGACAGAAGATCGAAGGTTGGATTCCCGGCAAGATACTTGCCGGGAAGGCTCGCGAAGGCCCGGCAAGGCCTCGCACCCGGCAAGATCCCACCGCCCTGCCACCGCTCCAGCGCAGCGACCAGCCTGTCGTTTAGGGTTTGTCCTCCTGGATGCGTGTCATGGCACTAGCGGTGGATGGGGTTAAGCGGTGCTGATGGGATGGACTCTTTTTCCGTCCCCAAGAAAGTAAGGGACACCTAAGTGGAGCATTTAATGCGTTTGTCCTAAGTCGTCAGTGATAAGCATGTAAACACTGTAGCAACTTTACACCTCTTGTACTTGCTGTTCGCCACTGTTGGTGACCCCTTTGTCATATAAAAGGAGGCCCAAGGCGAAGCTACAGAGGGGAGAGGAGCTTTCTGGCCCAGCTGCATGCGTAGCCGCCCTTCTTGTGTACTGTTCACCAAGAAGCGCTCCGTGTATCTGAGCTCGAACACCCACAATAAAGCAAAGCAGGAGTAGGGTTTTACGCTACTCAGCGGCCCGAACCTGGGTAAAAAATCCCCGCGTTGATCGTTGGATCTGCTCTTTGTGTACATCTTCTCCCCAGCCGAACCGTAAAAGGGATCCACTTGGTCCCATAGGTGTCGTACGCCGACATCTTTGGCGCGCCAGGTAGGGGGAGAGGTTGCGCGAACCCGATCTAGCGGTCAGCGCGTCAGTTTTTGATCGTCTTCATCGTCATGGCGCCCAAGAAGAAGCGGGGGCGGCTGAAATTCCTTGCGAAAGCTAAGTCCTAAAACTTTAATCGCTTTCTGCTGCATAGTCTTATCCTTGATGGTGTTTTTGTATAACCTGTGCGCGGGGGAGCGCTCTTAAAACACTCTGCGCTCCTGGTTGTTCTGGGTCCGCCCAGCAACACAGATGCAGCTGTAGTTGTTTCTAGAGCATTAAGCTCCCGAAGAGGCGGAGTTGTCAATAGGCTGCTAGACAGGACCCGGTCCTAAGCGCCATTGATCAGGACGTGCGCATTCGGGAGGTATTCCGGCAAGCGTAGGGATTCATTGTACAAAAATGCAATCATTTAAGGAAAGGGCTTAGCAAGTTTTATTTTAAGGTTTCTGCGTAAACCCGTATGCTGAGGAGCCTTCCCGGGGCTAGTTGCGCTCCTTGTCGCCTCGAATCCGCTCGGCGATGTGAGCAGCTGCACTAAAGCTGGGAAGGAACAACCTTTTTCGGGAGGCGGCGTTCCCGGCAAGCCGCTAAGGACCCGCTCCTCAAAGCGCTGCTGACTGGATCGTGCGCACCGGAAAGTGTTCCGGCAAGCAAAGGAATATTCGGCAGAAGTCAAAATTACAACAAATTAGTCATAAAGCCAGAAGCTAATTAATTTGTTGTGTTAAAACGCTGTCGTGGCATTACATGTCCGAATCAGTGTTGTAGGTATACAGGTGGGCGATTACTTTGCAGCCTTCCCGGCAACATCCTTGCCGGAAGCCGGCGTCGAGAACGTCAAAGTTCTCCGCTGAAGTCATAAGCCTTACCGGTAACATTCTTGCCGGAAGCCGGCGTCGAGAACGTCAAAGTTCTCCGCTGAAGTCATAAGCCTTCCCGGCAACATCCTTGCCGGAAACCGGCGTCGAGAATGTCAAAGTTCTCCGCTGAAGTCATAAGCCTTCCCGGCAACATCTTTGTCGGAGGCCGGCATCGAGAACGTCAAAGTTCTCTGCTGAAATCGCAAACTTTTCCAGAAATATTCTTCGGCGGAAGAATAGCAAACCTTGTCGTCGAGCCATGAGCCATGCGCTCCGACAAGGGGGCTTTCAACCTTGTCGTCGAGTCATGCGCTCCGACAAGGGGGCTTTCAACCTTGTCGTCGAGTCATGCGCTCCGACAAGGGGGCTTTCAACCTTGTCGTCGAGTCATGCACTCCGACAAGGGGGCTTTCAACCTTGTCGTTGAGTCATGCGCTCCGACAAGGGGGCTTTCAACCTTGTTGTCGAGTCATGCGCTCCGACAAGGGGGCTTTCAACCTTGTCATCGAGTCATACGCTCCGACAAGGGGGCTTTCAACCTTGTCGTCGCGCCATACGCTCCGACAAGGGGGCTTTCAAACTTGTCGTCGAGCCATGCACTCCGACAAGGGCTGTTTTTCTTAAACAACTATACTTACAGAAGGAAAGGGCATGGCAGTCATGACCCACGCCAAATTTGGCCCCACCTCCAGCATCGAGATCTTTGAGTTCTCTGCTGTAGGCGGGCCCGGGGGCTCCTGTCGGTGTAATGAGAACCAGGGTCTCATCAACCTCCTTAGCATGGGCCATTCCCGTCCAGGATTGTTGCCTGGCAACCCCGGCAAGGCCAAGCTTCCCGGCGAATACCATATCTGGCAAGCATTATATTAACAAGCAAGAACAAGAGCTCGTTGGGGAGAAGCTTCTTCCCAGCGGCATGATCTCCTAGCAAGACAAGACCCGGCAAGGCTTGCCGGGGGACAGCTGGGAACAAACACAAGAATATCAAGAAGGCATTCAAGCCGATGATCAGAAGACAGAAGATCGAAGGCTGGATTCACGGCAAGATACTTGCCGGGAAGGCTCGCGAAGGCCCAGCAAGGCCTCGCACCCGGCAAGATCCCACCGCCCTGCCACCGCTCCAGCGCAGCGACCAGCCTGTCGTTTAGGGTTTGTCCTCCTGGATGCATGTCATGGCACTAGCGGCGGATGGGGTTAAGCGGTGCTGATGGGATGGGCTCTTTTTCTGTCCCCAAGAAAGTAAGGGACACCTAAGTGGAGCATTTAATGCGTTTGTCCTAAGTCGTCAGTGATAAGCATGTAAACACTGTAGCAACTTTACACCTCTTGTACTTGCTGTTCGCCACTGTTGTTGACCCCTTTGTCATATAAAAGGAGGCCCAAGGCGAAGCTACAAAGGGGAGAGGAGCTTTCTGGCCCAGTTGCATGCGTAGCCGCCCTTCTTGTGTACTGTTCACCAAGAAGTGCTCCGTGTATCTCAGCTCAAACACCCACAATAAACCAAAGCAGGAGTAGGGTTTTACGCTACTCAGCGGCCCGAACTTGGGTAAAAAATCCCCGCGTTGATCGTTGCTTCTCCCCAGCCGAACCGTAAAAGGAATCCACGCGGTCCCATAGGTGTCGTACGCCGACACATTTGAACCTTGATCTCTAGCCTTTCCCAAGTTGCTTTCCACTCAAATCCTTCTTCCAGCATAGCCAAATCTGTGAGGAGTTGTTTGAGTGCTGGGAAGACTATCATTTGAAGCACAAGAGCAAGGAGTTTATCAACAACACACTGTCTATTACCTTTTGGAGAGTGGTGTCTCCTAGATTGGTTAGGTGTCACTTGGGAGCCTCCAACCTGATGTGGAGTTGAACCAAGGAGTTTGTAAGGGCAAGGAGATCGCCTACTTCGTGAAGATCTACCCCGAGTGAGGCTAGTCCTTCATGGACGTAAGACATGGTGGAATAGGCAAGGTTGCTTCTTCGTGGACCCTTCATGGGTGGAGCCCTCCGTGGACTCGCGCAGCCGTTACCCTCCGTGGGTTGAAGTCTCCATCAACGTGGACGTACGATAGCACCACCTATCAGAACCATGCCAAAAACCACCGTGTCTTCATTGCGTTTGAAATCTCCAATCCCCTCCTTTACATACATATGCAATTGCTTACATTCCGCTGCTATACTCTTATAATTGCATGTGTAGGGTGATGCTTGACATGTACTATTGCTAAAATCTGCCCACAACTAAAATTGGGAAAAGGTTAGGTTTTATTTGGTCAAGTAGTCTAATCACCCCCCTCTAGACATACTTCCGATCCTACAAGTGGTATCAGAGCTTTGGTCTTCGTAAAGCCTTGATTTCCATTGCTTTGGTGATCATAGCCTTGGTTTCACAACCTACCGTTTGGGCTGTTGTTCGTGTTGGCTTGCAAGGTGACTTCTTTGAGGATGGCAAGGAACCGGATCGTGAAGCAACCCCGGAAGAATTGAAGATGTTACAATACAATGCTCAAGCTTGTGACATTCTATTCAACGGTTTATGTCCCGAAGAATTCAACAAAATCAGCCGCCTCGAGAATGCAAAGGAAATTTGGGATACTTTGGTTGATATGCATGAGGGTATCGAGTCCGTCAAGGAATCTAAGTTGGATGTGCTTCAAAGTCAACTTGACAAGTTCAAGATGAAGGATGGTGAAGGAGTCGCTGAGATGTACTCTAGGCTTGCTCTCATCACAAATGAGATTGCCGGCTTAGGAAGTGAAGAGATGACCGACAAATTCATCATCAAGAAGATACTTAGAGCTTTGGATGGAAAATATGATACCGTCTGCACATTGATCCAAATGATGCCAAATTACAAAGATCTCAAGCCCACAGAAGTCATTGGAAGGATCGTTGCTCATGAAATGTCACTCAAGGACAAAGAGGAGCTGCAAAACAAATCAAGTGGTGCTTACAAAGCCTCAACCGATGCTCCAACAACTACAAGTGACAAGCTAGTATCCAATGAAGAGATAAGCCTAATGCTGAAAAGGTTCAACAAGTTTTACAAGAACAAAGGAAAAGAAAGAAGTTCTAGCTCAAGACACTATGAGAGAAGATCATCAAGTCGTGACCGTAATTGTTACAATTTTGGGAAGCCCGGACACTACTCCAATGAGTGTACGGCTCCCTACAAGAAAAGAGACGAATCACCAAGAGGAAGACATAGAAGAGATGAATCACCTCATAAGGAGAGAAGGAGTAGATATGATCGTTATGAACGAAGACACTCTCGAAGAAGCAAGGATTCGGAGAGGAAGGACAAGTCATCAAGGAGCTACACAAGAAGAAGACATCAAGCTCATGTTGGTGAATGGGTTTCCGGCTCCGACTCCGACAACCACTCCGAGAGAAGTTATCACTCCAACTCCGACTATAGTCAAGATGAAGGTGTTGCCGGACTTGCACTTGTGTCATCCAACTCCTATGATCTCTTTGACTCACCAAATGAAGGAATTGGAAGATGCTTCATGGCAAAAGGCCCCAAGGTATCACACCCCGAGTATCTTGATTTCAATAGTGATGAAGATGATTTGCTTGCTGATGATGATTTACTTGTTGACAAGGATAGTAATGTGAGCTATAATGAAAATGCTAGTAATCATGATAGTCAAGAGGAAACGAGTGACAATGCTATGAAGGAGATTGAGCATCTAACTAAAGAACTAAATGCTCTTAAGTTAGCTCATGAAACAACTCAAGAGGATCATAGAGAACTTCTAAGAACTCATGAGAAGCTACGCTTCGAGAAGCTAAATTTAGAGCAAGAGCATGAGTTTCTTAAAGCTATCAATGACGATCTTCGAAAGAAGAGTTCTTCATATCTTGCCAAGCGTCTACTCTTGTCTACCTTTATGCCACAAGTTAAACCTAAGCAAACTAGCAACAAGGGTAAAAATGGTTCTACCTCTAGTAGTAACAATAACAATGCTAAATCCAATATTGTTACTTCTAGTAGTTCTATTGATTCCACTAATGATTCTCTTAGCCAAGTTACACTTGAGAAAGAAAATGTGCTATTGGAAGGAATTATAGAAAAAGATGTCTACAAGAGCCTTGCTGGGAGTAAGCAATTTGAGGAAATTGTACGCAAGCAAGGAAGGCACCGGAAGAACCAAGGTGTTGGTTTTGAACAAAAGTTCAATGCCAATGGAGTTGAGTGGGAAGAAGATCAATACCCCAAGACGAAGTTTGTTCCTCAACAAGAGAAGTATGATCCTACTTCCTTCAAGGGAACACAAGCTCAAGAAGATCTTCCACCACAAGACCACAAGCTAAAAGGCAAGGACAAGCTTCAAGAAGAGATTGATTCATTTGAAGAAGCTCCTCAAGCCATGGTCAAGTGGGTTCCCAAGACTTCATCAAGTTCTACTTCATCAAGTGCTACTACAACTCCAAGGATTCCCATCAAGTTGATGTGGGTTCAAAAGAAGAAGAACTAGAGATTTCTTGAGGGTGACTCCGCCAACAAACTTCACTCATATTATTTATGGCAAGAACTTGTGCAACCAACTTCCACATTTTGCACTAGTTCACGGAGTCACAAACCCTCTTGTTGGTAAGGCAAGGGACAAGGTAATCAATGCATTCATGGACATCATCATATGTGTATTTCACTCTATGTCTATGGATATCCTTGTATGTTCCTTGTGTGGGACTAACCCATGTAGGTATTGAAAGCACAAAACTCCAAAGGATTGCTCCCAACTCTTGATGGTCTACATCAACATTGAGCATCCACATCTTCAACATCTACATGAAGTCATCATCGACAAAACCCAAGGTTAGTTCATCCCTCTTAGGGGGGAATATCACATATAGGGGGAGCTTTGCTCTAAACAATTGAGCTAAAGCAACTCTAATGGTGTGAACACATTAATGCTTTATGTAAAAGTGGTAACCCCACTTGTGCTTAAACGATGAGTATGACCTATGATCAAATGTTCTCATTTGGCTCCTAAGTCAATATACTCATATATAGATGACCTAGTCATCGTCATTGATTGATAGATGCTAGAATTGGTTGTGCATGTTTGACACATATTTCATTTGCTATCTTATTGTGTGAGCATGTTGGTTTGCATACTTTCATCATTCGAGGACATCCATTTGTTGTTTTGATTGTCTTGGTTTTTCTGGCCAAGTGGATGTACAAGAATGCCTAAGTACCTTCTCTAGCTATCTATGCTTTCTTGTCTCAAATTCTATTCTTGCTGCATCACAAAAATTGAACAAGTCTTTTTCGGACCCTCCGGGTGAGGAGCACTCGGAGCCACCGATCTGAAAGGGGCGAACCTCCAAAACCTTCTAATTGATTTCGGCCGAACCAACTCACTCAAACTCGGTCCAACCGAAATCACTTAGATTGATTTAGGTTTTCCATCTCGGTGCTACCGAATTGAACCATTTCGGAGCCACCGATGTGCTAAACTGCGTGCAGTTACACATATCGGTGCCACCGAGTTGTTCAACTCGGCGCCACCGACAGCATACGGGTATATATATCGCGCGGACCGAACGGTTGAAATTTCTCGACCCCACTCGTTCCCGCTCCCCGTTGCTGCCGTCGCCCTTCGTCTTCGGACTTTGCCGTCGTCTCCAGCGCGCCCTCGCCGTTGCCGCCGTAGAGGATCTCCACCGAGTTAGGGTGAGATTCGATCCCTTTCGTGCTTCCAATTTCCGATTCAATGCACGTTAGGAATGCCATGATTCTTGCCATGATTGCAATGCTAAATCCACCAGGAAAATTCCGTAGATTAGATTCGAGCGAAATTTCTAGGTTTAAGTTTCCGCCGAATGCATCTCGGACCAACCGATTCGAAATTTTCGGTCCTACCGATTTGGCCTCTGGCCATAGCACAAGTACGTCTCGGTACCACCGAGTTGTACGAATCGGTGAGACCGAAAGTAAAATCTCAGTGAAACCCTAGCAACTCGGAGTCACCGAAACCCATCTCGGTCTGACTGAAATGGTGTGTAAGCTTTCTGTAGTGTGCTTCGGTGTCACCAAGATGATCAACTCGGTCCATCCGAAATGCATCCTGTGAAAACTTGAAACTAAAAGTTGAACTCAAATTTTATGAAAACTATCTGCTTTTTGTGATGGCTCATCTACTCTGCCCATACCCATCTATTCATAGGGTCAGCTCAACAAGATGTCAAGTGGCAGTGACAGTCAGAACAGGTCTGAACAGCATGCAGAACTAAGTGAAGGGTCAAGCCCTGATGAGAGTTTCTATGAGGGAGAGAGGAGCTCTCCAGATCTTCCAAAAGCTGCAACCAGAACAAGGAAGAAGAAAACCTCAGACAGTGAGGATGAGGATTTTGTTGCAAGTGAAGCTTCAACCAAGAAAAAGAGAGTTGTGCTTGCTAAGGAGTACAGCACCAAACCTTCAACTGCCAAAGAAAGAACTGCTATGAGAAAAGTTCCAAAGCAGACTATGCAATTCACTCTTGAAGAGCCTAGTGACACAGAACCAGCAGCAGGTGCAAAGAAGAAGAGAGTAAGGAAAACTACTACCCGAGTGATTGGCAGACCCTCCATGATGATTGATGAGGAGGAAGAGGAGGAGGATGAGCCAGCAAATGCACCCCCAGCAAAAGCTCAAAAGCTCATGTCTGATGCAATCAAGACTTCTGCCCCTCCCAAGTCCAAGCCTAAGGCACCAGCGCCCAAGAGGTCAACCAGGAACATTTCAGCTGCAGAAAAGAACAAGGCCCCAGTGTCTGAGTCAAATGTTAATGAAGAGCCACTAGTGCTCAGAAAATTGAAGCCTAAGATACCAGACCATGACAATGCACACCCAGTTGCGGAGAACATGATGCTAAGAAAGGATAAAGGATTGCGTCAGTGGAGACAGTCAGATCCTTATGCTATAAGGAGAAGAACAGCAAGTGATTATCGCTTTCACACTCGTGAACAACATGACTTTTATGAGACAGTTTTGCTTGATAAGAAGCCCACTGTTAGTGACATGAAGTGGGTGGATTGGGAATACATCGATGAGAATGAGGATTACTTCATGAGAGCTTCAGGATTGCAGGAGTTGATGAATTTGTTGGAAAGAAATTGACCAAGTGGAATGATGAGATGGTCATGCAATTTTACTCTACTGCTCATTTCTATCCAGATGGCAGAATAGTGTGGATGACTGAGGGTATAAGGTACCAGTCAACCATCTCTGAGTGGGCAAGTCTTCTTGGTGCTCCCAAGGAAGCGGATGATGACATAGACATTTATGCCAAGCTCAAGATGGATCACAACTCCATGGCCAACATGTATACTGCAATTCCTCAGAAGGATATAGAGACACACAAACTTGGATCAGTGAAGCATTTGCTACTAGGACTGGCCACCACGAACACCATCTTGCGGTACACTCTGTTGCCCAAGTCAGGAGATGACAAAATGATTCGTGGCCACTCCATCAATTTGCTGCATCTGTTTGATACTCCTCAGAAATTCAAGGTGATGAGCCTGATAGTAGAAACTATCAAGAGGACTATAGCAGATCAGAAGAGATCGTGCGGATATGCTCCACATATTCAGTTATTGATCAATTCCAAAGTTGGAACCAACACATACCTTCTTGATCGAGAGCATTTGCCATTGCATCCAGACTTTGAGGACAATGTTATAGTGATGGATCCTTCGCATCCCACTTCAGCGCAAGCTCAAGAGGAAATCCGGAAAGCCAAAGAAGCAAAAGCAGCTCAGGAGGCATCAGCTCCCAATGCTCAAATTGCCAATCTCAAGACACCCAAGGATCAAATGACATATCTGCTTGAAGCCACTCTGAGGATTGAGCGAAGTTTGGCCAACCTCACCCAGACCCAGGCTAGTTTTGAGTGGATTATTGAGACAAAATTTCATGATTTGGATGTCAAAGTTACAGAGATTCAGACTTCAGTAGAACAGCTGCAGGGTGATGTTGATGCTGTCAAGCTAGCCAGATCAGATGACAGTGGAGATGACAGACCGACCACACAGCAATTTCAGACAGTGCCCAGAGCAGCCAGGTCTGCTGCAGTGCCCGTTGTGGATCCGAGGACCACAGTATCTGCACCAGCCGCTACTGCAATAGTGCCACCGCATGTCTCAACTCCACCAGTCCAGCAGACATCTGCAGAAGCATTCGCGGACTCTCTCCTCTCCACGCCGTCTACGCACACCGGAGCTGCCAGCAGGAGATCGCCTTCAGGAGCTTCGGAGGACCGTGCTTAGAGAGCTGACTAGTCCTATACTTATTCGATCTTTTTGGTACTTGTTGCCAAAGGGGGAGAATTTGTATAGATCATAGGCTTCGAGAGAGAGTGTTTTGGTCATTGGTTTTTCTCTCAAGATTTCTTTGCTACTTCTTTGCTACTTATTTGCTTGTTAGTACTTTGTTTGATGTGTGTGCTTGCTACAGTATCTGTGAGATATTCTGTCGTTTATGCTTGTGAGATACTATGTTGATTGATCATACCATGCTTATTGTGATGATCTATGTTTATCTTTACCTTTATCTTGTATGATCATTCATTTGTGTTGGTGATGCATGCCTATTATTCCGGTCATATCTTTTTGCGCGCTCCACCAAGATGTATGTGACATGGAAGAGTGACCCATGAGCCTAATCGATTGTGCATTTGCATTCAAATGCAATCTTTTAATAATGCACAAATTTAGGGGGAGCTTTTGCTTATCACATACTTCTCAAAGCGAAGATGTATTTCATTCACTTAATCATTTGTCGAAGCTTTGATCTATATGTTGTCATCAATTACCAAAAAGGGGGAGATTGAAAGCACATTTGCTCCGTTGGTGGTTTTGGTAATTCATAACAACATATATCTCATTGAACTAATGTCCATTCAAGGTTAAGATTTCAGGATGTTCAATGATTGGCATGGCATGGACTAGAGATGTGGACCCCTCAAAATGCTAAGGACAAGGATTGGCAAATGATCAAGACTCTACATTTTTGGTTTAGTGATCCAAGATCACATTGAGTCCATAGGAAAGCCAATACTATTAAAAGGGGATGAGGTGTTGCTTAATGGTCTTTTTGCTCAAGTGCTTAGTGACAGTACTCCTAAACCCTCAACCACTCTCTCTAACCAAATATGTCCTAAACCTACATTCCAACTCGGCCCCACCGATATTTCCTATCCGGCCCCACCGAGTTCATCCAAGACTTAGCCACTGCCAAAACCCTAACAAATCGGATCCACCGAAATGGATCTCGGTCCCACCGAGATGGCCTTGCCAACTCTCTGTAATCGTTTGCACTTACTTCGGTCTCACCGAGTTTTGCAAATCGGTCTCACCGAGATGGCTTGCCAACTCTCTGTTGCCTTATTGCTTCACTTCGGTCCTACCGAGTTGATGCAATCGGTGCCACCGAGATGAGGATTGCCCTAAGCCATTGCACTTCGGTCCATCCGAGTTGTTCATATCGGTCCCACCGAGATTCCTAAAGTTCATATCTTTTACACAGTTCGGTGCTACCGAGATTATCGTTTCGGTGCCACCGAGTTGGGTCAAAAGTGTGTAACGGTTGGATTTTGTGTGGAGGCTATATATACCCCTCCACCACATCCTTCTCAGTAAGGAGAGCCATCAGAACGTGCCTGCACTTCTACCATACATTTTCTAAGAGAGAACCACCTACTCATGTGTTGAGATCAAGCTATTCCATTCCTACCATTTGAACCTTGATCTCTAGCCTTTCCCAAGTTGCTTTCCACTCAAATCCTTCTTCCACCATAGCCAAATCTGTGAGGAGTTGTTTGAGTGCTGGGAAGACTATCATTTGAAGCACAAGAGCAAGGAGTTCATCAACAACACACCGTCTATTACCTTTTGGAGAGTGGTGTCTCCTAGATTGGTTAGGTGTCACTTGGGAGCCTCCAACCTGATGTGGAGTTAAACCAAGGAGTTTGTAAGGGCAAGGAGATCGCCTACTTCGTGAAGATCAACCCCGAGTGAGGCTAGTCCTTCGTGGACGTAAGCCATGGTGGAATAGGCAAGGTTGCTTCTTCGTGGACCCTTCGTGGATGGAGCCCTCCGTGGACTCGCGCAGGCGTTACCCTTCGTGGTTTGAAGTCTCCATCAACGTGGACGTACGATAGTACCACCTATCGGAACCACGCCAAAAACCACCGTGTCTTCATTGCGTTTGAAATCTCCAATCCCCTCCTTTACATACATATGCAATTGCTTACATTCCGCTGCTATACTCTTAGAATTGCATGTGTAGGGTGATGCTTGACATGTACTATTGCTAAAATCTGCCCACAACTAAAATTGGGAAAAGGTTAGGTTTTATTTGGTCAAGTAGTCTAATCACCCCCCCTCTAGACATACTTTCGATCCTACAGGTAGCTATCATTTTGGTGGAAGTCGACTTTGACGATCCGACTATGAACGTGCGAAGACGTCGCACCTTAACAATCGCTAAACCAACTCCGAGAGGTTATTGACCACGCCGGAGCATGATCAACCTAACCACGAGGGTCTATTTCCTGCACGCAAACGAAGAACAAGCAAGAAACTGAGATTGCAATCTGGATATTGCGATTATAAGAGGAAAGCTTTATTAATCAAGTGGGGTTCTGTGACGTCTTGGTCTGGTCGTTGAACACAAACGAAGTACGCAAAGTTGCAGCTATGGCGAACTTTTAATCTAAACAAAATCCAAAGTCTAAACGACGCCCTAAGGGCTGTATATATGGGGGAATCGGGGGGAATTTCGTGACCCCTTGGAGGAGGGGTCCAAAACCAACCCTAACCTGGTTTCCCACACATACGGACTCTAAAAAACAACCTATACTGAAGTATTTCAAAATTACATGGGCCTGGCCCAATAATAAGGTGACGCAACACCTATAATAGCCTCTGGACGAAATTTATGAAGTGGCATCTTGTATATTTTGTCCAAGCCTTCATGCACTCATTATGGTGGCTTCAAAGTCCTGAAATCATCACTTGAAACTCCGTTCTTGTTCCCCTTGCGCGCGCCATCCTCTCTATGCTTGATCATGCTCCAATGTTCATCCTTCTTGTCCATGCTGGGCCCTTCATTTGTAAGCAAAACAAATGTATCTAATTTAGGCAGCATCATATTCTCATGAACATTAGGATCATTGCCAAGAAACGAAAGTACCTGGTAATTTAATTGGCGTGCGTGAGCTCTAGTAATTGGTCCAGTATATGTAGCAGCAGGGGTTGTGGGTGTAACTGTAGTAGTGATGTCCTCATCATCCTCCCCTTCTTGAATTGATGTCGTCCTCGACGGAAGCTCATATTCCTCACCCGCATAAGGCTTCAAATCTGCAATGTTAAAAGTGGGACTAACCCCAAAATCTGCTGGCAGCTCAAGTTTATATGCATTATCATTTATTTTCTCTAACACCTTAAAAGGACCATCAAAACGTGGTATTAGCTTTGACTTGCGCAAAGGAAACCTATCCTTACACAAATGTAACCAAACAAGATCTCCAGGTGCAAAGACAACATGTTTTCTACCCTTATCTCCAGCAAGTTTATATTTAGCATTCATACGCTCAATGCTTTCCTTAGTTAACTCATGCATTTTTAAGATCAATTCAGCACATTGTTTAGCATCAAAATTAACCTTCTTCGAAGATGGAAGAGGCAACAAATCAATAGGTGCACGAGGTAGGAAACCATACACAATCTCAAAAGGTCACATCCTAGTAGTAGGATGCAGCGAATGATTATAAGCAAATTCAATATGAGGCAAGCATTCTTCCCACATTTTCAGATTAGTCTTTAAAACAGCCCTAAGCATAGTAGACAATGTTCTATTGACTACTTCAATTTGTCCATCAGTTTGGGGGTGACATGTAGTACTAAAAAGCAATTTCGTCCCCAACTTAGCCCATAAACATCTCCAAAAGTGGCTAAGAAATTTAGTATCACGATCTGAAACAATTGTATTTGGCACACCATGCAAGCGAATAATTTCACGAAAGAACAAATCAGCAACATTTATAGCATCATCACTTTTATGACATGGTATAAAGTGTGCCATTTTCAAAAATCCATCCACGACAACAAATATACTATCCCTCCCCTTCTTTGTTCGAGGTAAACCTAAAACAAAGTCCATAGAAATATCCTCCCAAGTAACACTAGGTACATGCAAAGGCATATATAAACCATGAGGATTGAGTCGTGACTTAGCATTTTGACATGTAGTGCAGCGAGCAACAAAACGTTCAACATCCCGTCTCATCTTTGGCCAAAAGAAATGTGTAGCAAGTACGTCCTCCGTCTTCTTCATGCCAAAGTGTCCCATTAATCCTCCTCCATGCGCCTCCTGCAACAACAAAAGACGAACGGAGCTAGCTGGAATGCATAGCTTGTTATCACGGAACACAAATCCATCATTAATGACAAACTTATTCCACGTTCTTCCTTCCTTACAATTCTGCACTACGTCTTTAAATTCAGCATCATGCACATATTGATCTTTGATGGTCTCCAAACCAAATGTTTTAAAGTCAAGTTGAGAAAGCATAGTATAGCGACGAGACAATGCATCAGCAATAACATTTTCTTTACCCTTCTTGTGTTTAATGGCATAAGGGAAAGTCTCAATGAATTCAACCCATTTAGCATGTCTACGGTTCAGTTTTGCTTGACTTTTAATATGTTTCAAAGATTCATGATCAGAATGTATAACAAATTCTTTCGGCCATAAATAATGTTGCCATGTTTCTAAAGTCCGAACAAGAGCATATAATTATTTATCATAAGTAGAACAGTTCAGACTAGGCCCACTCAATTTTTCAGAAAAGTATGCAACAGGTTTACCATCTTGTAATAACACACCTCCTAATCCAATTCCACTAGCATCACATTCAAGCTCAAAAGTCTTATTAAAATCAGGAAGTTGGAGTAAAGGAGCATGTGTCAACTTATCTTTCAATACCGTGAAGGCTTCTTCCTGTGCAGTACCCCAAAAAAAAGGCACATCCTTCTTTGTAAGCTCATTGAGAGGTGCAAAAATGGTGCTGAAATTTCTCACAAAACGCCTATAGAAACCAGCGAGGCCAAGAAAACTCCTCACTTGTGTGACCGTTTTGGGCTGCGGCCAACTCTCAATAGCTTCAATCTTGGCTTTATCAACTTCAATTCCCTGTGGAGTAACAACATAGCCAAGAAAAGATACTCGGTCGGTGCAAAAGATGCACTTCCCAAGGTTACCAAACAAACGTGCACCGCATAGCGCAATAAAAACAGCATGTAAATGTTCCTCCAAAGATCTGCTATAAATCAGTATATCATCAAAATAGACTACCACAAATCGTCCAATGAAAGCACGTAAAACCTCGTTCATTAATCTCATGAAAGTACTAGGTGCATTAGTTAACCCAAAAGGCATGACTAACCACTCATATAAGCCAAACTTAGTTTTAAATGTTGTTTTCCATTCATCTCCCAATTTCATACGAATTTGATGGTATCCACTACGCAAATCAACTTTAGAGAAAATGGTAGATCCACTTAATTCATCAAGCATATCATCTAGCCTAGGAATAGGATGACGATAATGAATAGTAATATTATTAATGGATCTACAATCAACACACATACGCGATGTACCATCCTTTTTTGGCACTAGAATAATAGGAACATCACAAGGACTAAGAGATTCGCGTATATAACCTTTGTCGAGCAGCTCCTGTACTTGGCGCATAATCTCCTTCATCTCCTATGGATTGGTACGGTATGGTGCACGGTTGGGTAGTGAGGCACTGGGAATTAGGTCAATCTGATGATCAATCCCTCGAATAGGTGGTAATCCCGGTTGCACGTCTTGTGGAAAGACGTCAGCGAACTCCTGCAAAATGTTAGTGACAGCAGGAGGCAAAGAGGAAGGCACGTCCTCGAATGAAAATAATGCCTCTTTGCACGCAAAAACATAGCAAACAGATTTGCTGAAATCTAGATCATCAATATCAGATTTGGTGGCAAGTAAACATCCACTTTTCAATTTAATTTCAGAAGCAACACTAGATGGTTTGTTGTTAGGTTTCATTTGTTGCTCAAATTCTTTTTCCACAATCTAATTTTCACTCTAACTTTGCTCCTGTTTTGCTTTACTAGCTCTATTAATATCATCTTTCAAAATGGAATCAGGAGACATAGGAAGCAAAGTAATATGTTTATCCTTATGAACAAGAGTATACTGATTGTTCCTACCATGGTGTACAGAATTTTAATCGAATTGCCATGGTCTACCAAGTAATAGAGAACATGCTTGCATGGGTACCACATCACAATCAACAGAATCAGCATATGTAGAGATACTAAAATACACACGAACAGTACGTGTTACCTTAACCTTGCCGCTGTTGTTGAACCATTGTATGTAGTAAGGATGCGGATGTGGTCTGGTGGTGAGAGACAACTTCTCCACCATCTCCATGCTAGCCAAGTTGTTGCAACTCCCTCCATCTATTATGACGCGGACAGAATGTTCCTTCACAACTCCCTTTGTATGGAACAAATTGTGCCTCTGATTTTGCTCAGCCTTTGTTACCTGCACACTCAAAACACGTTGAGCAACCAAACTCTCATACCTGTCAGCGTCTTCAGCAGCCATGTAGTGCGTCTCTTGTTCAGAATCACCTCCACCCTATTCTTCACTTGCAATAAGTGCCAAAGTCTCCTCGTCATAATCACTAGCAGACTCATACCCACCATCCTCAGTAGCAACCATCACACGCTGGGATGGGCATTTGTTCGCATAATGACCTCGACCCTTGCAACGACGACAAATAATATCATGTGTTTGCCCTATTGATGCCATGGATGAAGAAGAGCTCTGTGCAGGTCCGGAAGGTGTGCTCTTGGCAGATAGCGGTGGTTGTGCCTATTTTCTTGTATCACGGTTGGAAGTGGCGGCTGAAGGAGGTGCCGGTGTAGCAGAACGTGTGGAAGTAGAGGATGCACGTGGTGTCCATGATGATGATCGACCTACAGAAAAATTAGTTCGTGCCAATGCCTGTCGATCCTGCACTTCACGTTCAGCTTTGCAAGCAAGATGGAATAAACGAGTGATATTGTTATACTCCTTATACTCTAAGATGGTTTGAATTTCTCCGTTTAACCCATCCATAAAACGTGCCATAGCTTCATTATCCTCAACAATACCACATCTAATCATGCCAGTTTGTAATCCTGATAATATTCTTCTACAAAAAAAATTCCTTGTTTTAAACATTGCAATTTTTGAAGTAATTCACGTTGATAATATGGTGGAACCCAATGAGTATGCATAGAAATTTTCAAAGCAGCCCATGTAGTGGGGATATTATCATGATATAAGCGACAATGTTCAGACCACCAAACACAAGCAAAACTAGTGAATGCACAAACAGCAGCAGCAACACGTCTATCCTCAGGATATTGTAAGCATGTAAAACGTTGTTCAGTTTCTAACTCCCAAGTAAGATATACATCAGGAATGTATCTACCCTCAAATGGCGGAATATTCAATTTCAGTTTAGGAACATGGTCATGATCTCGTACCTGAGGGGGGGTGCAGCCCTACCGTTGCGATCATATGCATGTGGACGACCTGGTGGTGGTGCTGGTGGTTGCACGTAGTTCTGATTTTGAGCAACCTCATCCTCGTAATCGCCCGCGTAATCATCGTCCTCCCCAGCAGTAGCAGCAGGAGCCACAGAAGCATCAACAGCAGGTGCAGCGGCACCAGAATGTTGGCCTGGCTCGAGAGGCACACGTTGTGCTCGTCCCACCTGATTTGGAAGGCGACGCTGTTGTTGTTGTTGTTGTCATTGTTGCAGAGGTGCGACATGTGCAGCTGGTGGTGGTTGTGGAAACGCGCAAGCAGTTCATTAAACTTATCATCTAGCTTTGTTTCGAACGTCTTCTCAATGCCATCTATCTTCTCCATGGCCTCTTCAAATCTGTTCAGCACATCTTGCACCTGTCCACTCATCATTTGCTGAAATTTATCATGTAATTCCTGGTTCGTCATGTTCTCCCAGTCAACCTCGTCGGCTTGTGATCCTATCATGGTTAGCAGCAATAGAAACACACAAGAATATGTCCTACAGACTACTAATAGGATGTGGTGTGGTGGAAAGTCACAAACCCATCAAGCGAATCACAAATTCTTACCCATTCTTACCAAGTAGAAGGTGGTAATCGGCAACCGTTGTAGTCAAAACTCTCAAAGCTTGGATAGAGCGATGGCCAGGTGGTGTCAAACGCACGACGTAGATGTATGTGTAGCTGGGAAGGCTTATAATATGGTAGCAAAAAGGGCCAACAATAATCAATTCAGAGATGCAAAGTTGAATAAACGCTCAACGACGGTACTGTGCTGGTCCTAGGCTAGACCGTACTAGAGACGCGAGCCTAGAACACCAACAAAATCACGGCGCAACACGTAATCAAGGGAAAAGCACACTCTGAATATATTTTTTGGGGCTTTTTTTTGCGCTCCTTTTTTTCGAAAAATCACTATAATGGCGAGTGTCCCAAAATGCTTCCCAAAGCCTAAAAACGGTATAGGCACGAAATTATTTTTGATGTTTTCGGAACTTTTCAAGACACTAGAATGGAACTTTTTGCTGAAACGTGAAGGAATTTTTCTGGACACTAGAGGTGGAACTTTCTCTGGACTCTTTTTTTGAGATCACCTCTCTTCTACAGACAGGGAAAGATTGGTGAAATCCGAAACCTACTCAGACAAGGAAAACGAATCTAACTACAGAGGGATCTCGAAAGCAGACCAAATATGGGATGGACTCGGATTGGTGGCGGACAGGTGGTGGTATATGTGGACTAGGATTGGGGCGAACAGGCGGTGGTATATGTCTACTCGGATTGGGGGCATATATGCGGTGGTATAGATGGACTCGGATTGGGGCGTATATGTGGTGGTATAGATGATGTGGTGGTGGTATATGGCAGCAGCGGGGAAGATGATGCGGTGGTGGTATATGGCAGCGGTGATGAAGATATTGCGGTGGTGGTATATGGCAGCGGCGATGACGATTGTGCGGTGGCGGCGTGATAACTTGTGAACAGAACTCGAAACTTTAAAGGAACTAGACGCTAAGACCAGCAACTTGACACGACGATGCAACTGCAAATTCAACAAAGCAAAACACTAAAAAGATTATGCAATGGCTCAGATTGGTTCGGATATGATGAACTAACCCTAATTAAAAAAATTGGCTTTTTCGTGGACTGTAGGTATGAAGAACAGATGCGATCTAAACTACGAAAAACTGGAAAATCTCACCGAGCAACCTGGAAATTAGATACCACTTGATAGAGGCAAAGGTGTCCCGTCTTTCGATGAGAAGGTAGCTATCGTTTTGGTGGAAGTCGACTTTGACGATCCGAGTACGAACGTGCGAAGACGTCGCGCCTTAGCAATCGCTAAACCAACTCCGAGAGGTTATTGACCACGCCGGAGCACGATCAACCTGACCACAAGGGTCTATTTCCTGTACGCAAACGAAGAACAAGCAAGAAACTGAGATTGCAATCTGGATATTGCGAATATAAGAGGAAAGCTTTATTAATCAAGTGGAGTTCTATGACGTCTTGGTCTGGTCGTTGAACACAAATGAAGTACGTGAAGTTGCAGCTATGGCGAACTTTTAATCTAAACAAAACCCAAAGTCTAAACGACGCCCTAAGGGCTGTATATATGGGGGGATAGGGGGAATTTCGTGACCCCTTGGTCCGAAACCAACCCTAAGTGGTTTCCCCACACATACGAACTCTAAAAAATAGCCTATACTGAAGTATTTCGAAATTACATGGGACTGGCCCAATAATAAGGTGACGCAACACCTATAATAGCCTCTGGATGAAATTTATGAAGTGGCATCTTGTATATTTCGTCCAAGCCTTCATGCACTCATTATGGGGGCTTCAAAGTCCTGAAATCATCACTTGAAACTCCATTCTTGTTCCCCTTGCGCGCGCCATCCTCTCTATGCTTGATAATGCTCCAATGTTCATCCTTCTTGTCCATGTTGGGCCCTTCATTTGTAAGCAAAACAAATGTATCTAATTTAGGCAGCATCATATTCTCATAAACATTAGGATCATTACCAAGAAATGAAATTACCTAGTAATTTAATTGGCGTGCGCGAGCTCTAGTAATTGGTCCAGTATATGTAGCAGCAGGGGTTGTGAGTGTAACTGTAGTAGTGATGTCCTCATCACATATTGGCATCAATACCTCACATCTACATGCTTGGCCCCGTAGAATGACAATGCTTCTTGGCCATGATTATGATTCCTTCCATTATGCTCAATCCATATGCTTACATGACATGCCTCAATTCTTTGTCACACCATATGCTATGCATGATGACGACACTTGTTGGGTGAATCACCACTTGAATGCTTGGTGTTGCACTAACGCTAACCACATTTGTTTTTCCAAGTGTTTGTTGTCTTTGCTCCTTTTGAAGGAATTACACGATGGTGCGACATTCGAGAGTGCCCATTTCGAGCTTCAAGATGAGGAGTGCTTGGTGATCGTCCACTTCTACACGGTGACGACATCTCTTTCCCATGGTGATTTGGATTTCGATCCGAGGACAGATCTTTTCCAAGGGGGAGGGGATGATGCGGAGCATTCTATGGACATCACCATGTCAAGAATCCGTTCGGCAAGTGACACGTGCGACATATACTTCTTACAAATAAAGGTGAATCATCTCCTTTACACGTGCTCACTTGACCCCTTCGAGGATGGTATACTACTTTACACTTCTCCCGTGTGCATGCATAGGTATTGTCGGAGCTTCATGGATGACGAGGAGGTGTGCAAGCGCCAAGGAACGACTACACCATCCGTGAGGGAAGCTTGGAAGCAGAGACGGAAGAAGGAATAAGAAAATGGAGGTGCTGCTGAGCTACAGCGGTCGGACATCCGGCGCCTGAACGATCGAGGAGAAGCAGCACCCCCAGCTGGCGGCTGAAGTGCATCAGCGGCCGGACATCCGGCACCAGCCCGAACATCCGGTGCCAAACCGTCGCCCGGACATCCGGCCTGCCCCCGGGAATCCTGCAGAAGGACACCCGAAGCCACCAGAAGATTGGTCACCACCAGGCCGGACATCCGGCCTACCCCCCGGACATCCGGCGTCTCCTGAAGGGCCGGACATCCAGCGTCTAGCCCGGACATCCGGCGCCTATGTGCACAGCCGGGCTGAAGCGCCTTGTTACCTCCCCCTCCTCTTGTTAGGGTTACCAAAGTATATGAGATCATTAGAGAGAGCTTTGCTCCTTGTACCTCCCTCTTGGGGATCAAGGCCTCCTCTTGGAGAAGTATCCCCATCATAGGATCGTCAATACCTCCCGAGGGAGAAGGATCTATCTAGATCATCAAGACCTCATCTCCTCTTGGATTTGGGATGAACTCTACCATGTATCTTGGTTCCCTTTGATTATTCATGTACCTTGTGAATCTTGTGTATTTGTTAGTCTAGTGGATGTGTGATTGGACTTGTTCTTGAGTGTTCCTCTTGTGATTTCTCCTCGTTTCCCCCGCGTGTTCTTCGTGTTCTTCTAGAATCCACCTCCAATTCGTGAGCATCGGGACAAATCGGGGCACTTTGGCCCGTGCCCTACGTCAATATGTATATGTATATGCCATCCATTTTTACTTCCCTCAGTGTTTGCACATGTGACATATTTATACGTGAGTAACTTTCATATGTCGTGAAATATAAAGCCAAAATATTATCACAAGAAGTAGAAGGCATGAAAATATTACAACTCAGTTTGCACATATAAGTGAAGCTCTTATTCATATCAAAAGATTGACAATGCTCATCACTAAACCATCCCAACATTGGTGAATAAACTTTAATAGTTTCAAAATTACATGCTACAACATGCTTAAAGAAGCAAACATGCAACAAGTCATTCAACACAGAATCATCACCAAGATTAGAGGTCATATCAAAATGATTAAGCATTGGCACAATTATTTTCATTTCTTTCAAGCTAGCATGATCATCACTCATGATGCAAATCTTAAGCACAAAATATTCATTATCTACGCCATACTCTCCAATCAAGTTAAAAGTAAAATTAGAGGCGTAAACACTTTGCAATGATTTCAAAGATGTGATTTTAGTTATTTTGATTTTCGCATGTGACAAAGGCATGGGTGAATTCAAAACCACATAACACAAAGAATTAGCATGCAACATTGTAGATAACATGTCCTCATGACTAATCAATTGTACTTGATACAAATCAGATTTAGCCATCGATTCACATGGTTCTTTCTCATCAACAATTAATTCAATGGGTGCACACAAAATTTTTGGTATTTCGTTTTTTTATCACATGACACTTTCATAATAATAACACGATTCTCTAAAATAGGTGGTGTGCTCAAACCAATAGGTAACTCAACACATGATGTATTCAAGTCAACTAGGCATGCATCATTCTCATGTGAAGTTATGTCATCAATACCTTTACTATTACCTTGCCGCAACAACGCAGATGATGTATGTACGGACGATGGTAATGTACCATACACTTGTGATGATGTCGCGCTCACATTCTGAGGTGTGGCCGCTCTAGTAGGTGCAACGGTGGTGGTGAACATGAACTGGAATAGTAGTTGTCATAGTCGCCCAATGCATCCTCCTGTATTTGTCTCTCAAAGGTACAAACGCGAACATGCATCCCAGTAACGCAACGAGGAATATACTAAAGTCTTGCGCGAATGTCATGGTTCAAACCATGAAAAAATCTATTCATTGTATCATCCTCAGATTCTTCTATGGCACAATGATGCATATAAGATTTGAACTCTTGGTAGTAAGCATTAACAGTGTTACTGCCTTGTTTTAATTGTTCCAATTTGCGAAGCAATTCACGATGACAATAAGAAGGAACAGATTGTTGTCTCATTACAGTTTTCAAATCTTTCCAAGTTGTGGGTTGATTATCAATGTTTTTCTTACAATACATACTCCACCAAACGGAAGCAAAACCAACAAATTCTTGAGTGATGACTTTTACTTTCTCAAGTTCAGAAAAGTTATGGCTAGTAAAAATGTGTTCTACCTCAAACTCCCAATCAAGAAAAATAGCAGGATTATATCTACCCACAAAAGGTGGCAGAGAGATAACCTGACCATATGCTTGTTTGTGTGGTCACACCTCTCTTGGTGGTGAAGATGTGCTCGTCATCCAAGAACTTCTAACTCCCGAGCCTGTAGAAAAAAAGAAACAAAATTCGAGAATAATGTTCCTATGAACTAATAGGATGTGGTGGTAAGACGCTCACAGTATGGCAAATATCAATGTCTTACAAGTTCTTACCATGCAGCAAGTGGTGACCGGTAACCAGCGGTGTCAAATAACTCCAAAGATTGAGTAAAGCGATTGCCAGGTGAACGTATGTATACACGGTGTAGAAATATGTGGAGCTTGGAAGGCTTAAATTTATGGTAGCAAAAGATTAGCAATAATCAATTCAGAGATGCAATGTTGAATAAATGCTCAACGATGGTACTGTGCTGGTCGTAGGCTAGATCGTACTAGAGACGCGAGCCTAGAACACTAATGGGGTCATGGCATAGCAAAAGTAGAAGCAACAAATGATATGAAGTATCTCTGAACAGCAAGATATAAGTGAAGATCAAAAGACAAGAAAGACAATGATGAGAAATAAGCTCCAAGCAGGATATACCAAGCACTCTCTCTGCAACTTTCCCCTAGAAAACTTTGTGCTAATTTTTTCATATATTTTCTCACTAACGCTATTGACTCGAGCTTTCAAACGCAAAAAGAATCACTCAATTCCGAGTTCGCATGAGGAGTCAAAAAAATTCAGGAACTGGCCTGAGAAACACTGAGAAACTGTGTTCGCGAACTTTGGAGGGCAAAAAGTCCTATTTAGCCGATTCGGAAGTGAAAATAATGAACTAGCTTCATGAACTATTCAGATGCGGCTCATCGATAGCTTGAATTTGAGTACTCACGAAGCCAAAACGAACTTTGTATGAGGAAGATATGCCTGTTTTACTAAACACTGCACAAAACATATTCCAATCCGAATTCAGGTACGAGATTGAGTCTAGATAGATCCGAAATTTGTCTTTTCTTCTCACTTTTTTAACTTTTTTTTTCTTCTCTCTTTTTTCTCTCACTTTTTGTAACTTTTTTTCTCTCTTTTTTCAACTTTTTCTCTCTCCCTTTTCGACAGCAGAAGGGATGATGGTGCAGCGGCGGCGTGACTAATGCGACCAAAACTCGAAACTCTAAAGGAAACTAGACACTAAAACTACCAACTCGACACATCGATGCAACCGATAATTCAATTATGCAAGCACTGAAAAGAAAATTGCAAAGGCTCAGACTGGCTTGGACAAAGGATGAACAGATCTAACTTTTTTTATGGCTTTTTCTTAGACAATAGGTAAGAAAATAAATCTAATCTAGGGATAACTGGAAATTCTCACTGAGCAACCTTGAAACTGATACCAAAAATATGATGATGAGGACATGACTACCTTGGGTACGACCAAAAAATATTGCATACATGCATATTTGTGAGATCATTTCTAATACATACTATGCAATAATTTATTTTATGTTATCCAGGACAAAAAATACTTCACGGACTTTTATGTCATGTCTAACTGAGTTGTCCCGGATACTTGTACAGTCCACATGTGAAGATAACAGAAAAGGAGATGCATATGTGTTGTTCAAGAAGTTCTCTCACGTCACTTTTGTCCCAAGAGAAGTTAGAGCCCAAGTCTCCTATGTTCTGGACTCAGATTCGGACTCCACATACATACCTGACTTCAAACATTTACAACTTTTGCATCCGCACTCCGAATTGGGTGAATCTTTTTTGTTGAAAAGCTTATCTCATTAACTTTCCAACAGAATTGGAATCACCTACAGATTAATCCGGAGTGCGTAGATATCAACGAAACAGTCCAACGGTGCAGCAGAATCTGAGTCAAAGTACAAGTCAAAAGGTGTTGCATCATCTCCACTTGGGCCATGGGTCTTGTACGAGCTAGGGTTAGGTTTAGGCTTCCTTGGGACGTCCTCCCACCTCTTTGGCCGCCACCCCTTGGTCCTATATAAGTAGATCAATCTAGTAACATTTTCCTTGGGATTTGTTTAGTCAAAAGTTAGCCATTGCAACTTCGTGTACTTCGTTTGTGTCCAACGACCAAGCCAAGACAACTTTCGGATCCCCACTTTATCAATACTTCATATATATTCGCAATATTCAGATTGCTTTTATCATATTCTTGCTTGTTCATCGATTGCTTGCAGGAAAAGACCTTCGTGGTCAGGCTGATTATGCTTCTGGCATTGTCAGTAACCTCCCGGAGATTGGTTTAGCGATTGCTAAGGCGCAACATCGTGCACGTTTGTAGTCGGATAGTCAAATTCGGCTCCACCAAATCGATAGTTATCATCTCATCAAAAGATCGGGACCCTCGCCTCTATCAAGTGGTATCTGTGCTTGTATGGGAGTTGTGGGGATAGTGGTTGTGTGACTTGTGTTCTTGTCTTTTGAGTGTTTCCCTTGGTTGTTTCTCTTGTGTTCATCCTTCTACACCTCCTAGTGTGAAAGACTGATCCACTTAGGGTTCTACCCTACATTAAAATTGCACGTGGGGGCGGGCGCAACGAAGACTACCTAATGACAGTGGCCCCGGTCATGCCCTGCGAATCACCCATCATGGACCTCTCAGCCGGGTCGTTTGGGCGCGAGCCGTCCGGGCAGATGGACGGCTCAGAAATGCCCTGAGAGACCCCTGCAGCACACCACCTAACGATGGATTGTCAGGAGGCTCTCCTCGCCCAACGCTGTCCAATGACGGTGGCCCCGGGCACGACAGGCACCCAGCCAGGTCGCTCGAGCGCCCGCCATCCGGACCGGTCGGACGACGGGCAGAGCCCCAGGAAGCCCTTGTGGCACGCCACCGCGAAATGGACGGCTAGGAGGCCTCGCGTCGGTGAGTCGGGTCGTGTGGCTGCGTCTGGTCGCGCGAGAGACCCAGCCGGTACCCGGCTGGCACGATCGGACCAGTCCGCCATGGGGCGTAGACGCCGACAGGCGGGTCCGGCTGGCCCATCGCGAGTACGGCAGAGCGCACACGACCTCACGATGAGTGCGCCCGCCGCCGCCCAATGACGGTGGCCCCAGGCCAGCCCAGCGATTCACACGTCATTGTTAGCAACCCACTACTCAGAGACACTCAATCACTTAGGCAGTACAGGTTTGTGGAGGTTTGGGTGTACATCGAAAGAAGATTGAGAGAGGAGACAGAGGTAGAAGAAAGAGAGACAGGAGGAGAAGCCGCCGCCGCCAAGCCTAATCCTACGTGGATGCCCTGCTCCTTCTCTTTGCCCTTGTACAGGTTAGGAGGGCTCCTAACATCCCTCCCTCCTTGAAATCCGGCTTGACCCCAAGCCGACGCCACCGAGAACCGCCCGTGTCCCATTGCACTCGATGGTCCTTGACTAGCTTGAAGTCGCGGTGGCAGCCGAAGGCAGGGTTGACTTGAACAACGTGGTAGTAGTGGACAATGATGACCCATCCGAAGGAGCTATTGAGGAAGTAGTCGTTGTTGAAGCCGATGTAGTACTTGTGGTCGACGGAGCCTTGCATGAAGCGGGCAGCGAGAGCGATGACACCCCTCCCTCCTTGAGAATGTTCTTGATCAGAGCATGTAGAGAACACCATACCACTCATGGCCTGTGCTCTCTTGCTGATTACCTTCGCCATCATAGTTGTCGACCGTTGAAGAGTAGAAGCTGGGGAGGTGAAAACACAACGGGCAGCCAAGATCATGGCGCACCTTCCTCCTTGAAAGATCTTTCGTCGAGTTAATTTCCTTAGCAACAGCAATGCAAGCCCTCTAGGATCCCAAGACAGGCCCAGTTGATAGCGGTGTAGATCAGATTCCATCATATCAACAGCATCAATGAGCAGAGAAATTGTTGGACTGCCATTGAGGCTAAATATTTCACAGGAATTCTTGCCGATGTGTTGTTGTAGCATGGCCATAATCAAGGATTCCAGTGTGTCTGTGGGAAATGCCTGCTGGAGATATAGCGCCATATGCACAATGGCTTTCCAGTGTATTACTATGGATCGACCATCATGTTCAAATACCTTGTTGCCATAGAGTAGTGCTAGATGACATTTTTTGCAAATCCACATTTTTGCATGAGCCCATGCTTTTGATTCCTTGGAAGTAAATTGTTCACTGCTAGGCAATATTCCAGTAACAAGCACTACCGTACAAACAGTGCAGTCATGAACTGGAGAATGCCATGGGGAATTAAGCTGAAAAATTGGCCAATGCTGATGTGATCCTTCAGTTTCAAGCATCGGGCACCTTGTGCGCCATACCACACAGGGAACATCCAGTAAATTCTCCACAAAAACCGAGTGTTCAACTGACGCACAAACAAACCCAAACTCATCTCCAGATAATAGATCTTTACCTTGCACCACTGGTATGCTTCCGTGAACAACTTGGAGGACTACATGCTTGGTATTTTGGTACCTTGTGATGCATGTCTATGCTGAACAGAACCAGTTTTGCACAAAATTTCCAGAGTCAGTAGAGAACTGAGACAAACAATTGTTGCTCTGCTCTTTGCCAACTAAGTGTAGTTGCATTAAGTGGCCCCAGATAGTCATACAAGGAAACATACATTCCATTTGTTCTGACTTCACAATTTCCCAAGGTTTTTCTCTCCTTGTGCATTGTTGCCTCTTTCTGTACTTGTGAAGTCTTTTCGTTCAACTCCATGCAACCACATAAATCTACAGAAGTCATGTAACCTCACCAGTTGCCCCACCATTTGTTCCATTAGTTCTCGAATCTACCCATTCATCAAGCCTTATGCTTGCACAGTTAGGAAGCTCTCGAGAACTTGCTCGCTCGCTTGGGAGCCCCTGCTGTATATGTTCATTTTGCCAACAACTCCCCTTAAAATCCTCTTGATTCAAAAATTTCCAAATCACTGAGATACTCATAATATATATTGTCCCATGCATTTTGTCATTAATGCCCCCAACAGTACTATACTCCAGGACATGATGCAAGCAATCTCTAGTGCTCCACCATTTCTTCAGACCAAAGAGACTAGGCAACTCACTTATGTGCTTATGAACATTTATAAACTCATGCTCAATAAAGTCCAATGAACCAAGGCCGTGGACAGAAGTAGTTACAGGCAAACAACAATTGGCAACACTAGCACCATAGTCATCAGGGAACTCACATGGTATTGCCTCCAGCAACAGAAGCATGCATATTGGAGTAGAGACACAACACCATTGTGAGTTACTTCCTGGATCTCCCTTGTCAAAACTTTGACGAGCAGAGTTATCAATTGAAGTCACCACATCCTGGTTGTGGGCTCTCTTGGCAAGACCTTCCTCCTGAATCAGGTTCAAACTTCTTTTAGCAGTTAAGACTATCTGGTCCAGTGAAACATGATGCTGTTCATAATCATCAGAAACATCATCTACAACTGTATCAGTTGACTGTGAAGCAGGACCATAAAATTCTGGAGAAGTCGTGTCGATTCTAATTCCAGTCGAATCCACTAGAAGTTGACGAAGCAGACTTTGAACTGATGCATTTTTGTACCCAAAAAGCTAGTCGTTTGCCTTGTGTGATAATAGAGTGTAATTCAGTGTCTCTCCTGGATCCCAAGTCATATAGCTAGAACCATCACTCTTATCACTATGAAAAAGTAACTGGGAACAGAACTGTTGCTCCGTAGGAATCGGTGCAGTACCGTAGACCCCTGTCAGCGACATAACCTGGGGTGGTGGCCATGGATGCTTCCGACACCCTCCTCCATGAGAGCTACCAAATACACAGCAGGACATGGACAAAACCTCACTCCACTGGTTGAGGTTGTCGTTGAGGCAGTCCATCGAGCATCTGTTGGGTGTCAGTGCGGCGACACCATTGGCACCAATGTCAAGGGCCTCAACGCCCGTATCACAGGCAGTGAGCTTGGGGACGAAGTCGACGACGACCGAGGATGACTCAGGTGTTGCAGCTGCTGTAAGCGCAGGCATCAATGCAATGACATCTCGACTCGAGCATTCCATCAAACACATGGTCGTGCGCAGGTGCAACACATTTGTCAGCACCAAACTTGTCGCTGAGGTCGATGACGGGCTCGGGGTAGACGGTGGTGACCTTGTTGGCGCTGTTGGTGGCGACAACTTGGTTTGAGCCATCCGTCGAACAGGTGATGTGCGCCATCGCGATGCAAGCAGGGGGCGAGGACCTCCTCGACCTTGGTGGTGGAGGGGACGCCGGGGAAGACAACGAGCTCGGTGACGACTTCTGGAATTGTTGCCACCAATGTGTACTCGTCCGTGCCCGCGACGGGGACGCGACAACCGCTGTCGAGGGAAAACTTGGGGGATGTATCGTGGACGCAAGGCGGCGTGCTGGTGCTGGACACCGCAGGGATGTTGACAGCCCCGACGGACTTGCCGCCATGACCATAGATGGCCGCGGTGGAGTTGTTGAGGTCGACCACGGTCTCGCGGCCGAACACGGCGACGGTGACGGTGGGTGAAGGAGAAGCTGGGGCCGGCAACACGTCGAGTGTAGCGTACCACATCTGCAGGCGACAACACCGGTAGTAGATGCAGCGGCCATCCCAGTATGCGAACGTGTGCGCCGCTGCGTGCGCCGAAGTGAATCGGACATCCGCCGCTACACAAGGCTCTCCATCCTCTGATTTTGTTTGGGGATACACCACCAACTGCTCTACACCAAAGGAAGCGAAGAGGGAATACAATACATCAGTAGTGATAGGGTAAATCGCTTGCTCCACGACCATGCTGAGAACCTGATCTGAGGACATTTGGTGGCTATACATTTGATCGAACAGGTTGAAGGTGGTGATTGGGGAGAAAAAAAAATTGGAGTGAAAGGGTGGAGACTGGCTCTCAAGATGTTAGCAACCCACTACTCAGAGACACTCAACCACTTAGGCAGTACAGGTTTGTGGAGGTTTGGGTGTACATCTAAAGAAGATTGAGAGAGGAGACAGAGATAGAAGAAAGAGAGACAGGAGGAGAGCCGCCGCCGCCAAACCTGATCCTACGCGGATGCCCTGCTCCTTGTCTTTGCCCTCATACTTGTAGCTGCAGCGATGGGTCGCGGACGGGCCAAGTCCATGGGCTGCCCCTGTACTGTACAGGTTAGGAGGGCTCGTAACAGTCATGGACCCTCCAGTCGGGTCGCCCGGGCGCACGTTGTCCGAGCAGATCGGACGGCGTGGAGCCGCCCCGAGAGGCTCCCGCCGCAAGGCACCCAACAACGGACGGCTGTAAGGCTCTCTTCGCCCTCGGAGCGCCCAGGGAGACGGGTCCTGTAGCATCTTTTATAGGAGTAATAACACTCGACTGGCCTCGCAGGGTTCCAACGGCTACACTCGCTCACAGCCCAACACAAGCCCACTCTTACTACTCTACGCCGGTTACACCTTTCCAAAGTACGATCTCCCTTCATCACGTCCATGCCTGAAACCTTGACAGATGGCCAAGCCATTAGTGGCATCAGCATCTTGAACGGCCAATCGTAGGTGCCATATCCAATCGTCGGTGCCATACACATTACTCACGGGACTGCAATGTAGTCTTACTCCCAATCGTCGGAACATAAACCCCCATTTGTGTCAGCCCACATCTGAGAACTGCATTTTCTTTTTGATTTTTTTCTTCACGTAATGCAGCACGTTTCCATCCGCTTGTTTGTCCAGAATTCACTCTGATGCGTGACTGCCCCGGCGATGCTCAAACCGCTGGAGCTCCCACCATTGTAATCCAATGCCGCAGCACAGAAATCCGAGTATGTCCATATTCAATTCAAACCTATGACCACACCATCCAACATGCTCTGCTACAACCATTTGAGAGTTTTGGAAAGCATATGCAAATCTACAGACAAATGTTAGCTAGAAGTGCCTCCCAGTACGGAGCTGCCTACAGGTTATGTTTTCACATACACAAACAGGGCTAGGATTTTGGTGTTAACAAACATAGGAACCATAATTAACATAGGACTGCCCAAGAACCCACCAAGGCAAAAGTGAAGTAGGCATTAAGTACAAAATAATCAACACTGGGCACTAATGCTATGATGTTTCACAATGCTTCAGCCGGTGACCTTTGCTCGATGCCGTGACTGTTTCTTCTTGGCATCTGCATTTTTGTCTTGATCATCATCTTCCTGCTCCGATAACTTTGTCAGCTCTTCTTGAATCATAATTTTGATAGCTCCTTTTCTTGCGGTCAGATCAATCTTGTAATGGTCATCTATAAGACGTAATCTGTTAGGATGTCTTGTCCACAACTGCAATGACAACAAAAACATATCTGATAGGCTTACCGAGCTTCTTAAGAATGTCGCTAAAAGTAGACTGCAAAATCAGATTCCAAAATACGTCAGTTCCCACATGAGAAATTTCAAGTGAAAACAGAAGTGCAGTCAAAACAAAAGGGCAAGTAACCTTCGAGTAAGAGTAATACAAATGTAGAAATTAACCTCAGAATCTACTCTGTACAAACACCAGCTATATTTACGAAACAATACTTATCATAGGGACGGACACCAAACAATAAAATGGTGGGATCAATGATCAATGTGTAACCAACCGTGTTGAAGTCAACTTTTTTAAGGATTCCGATAATGGTCTTCTTCAACTCAGCCTTACTGGGCAGACCCCCTTCTGCTGATTCGCCTTTGCTCTTCATTGCCTCTTTACCTAGATAAAATATCATTAGATTTGCCGGACAATCTAACATCATATATGCTCTAACGGATATCATAAAATGGAAGAAATTTGTCAGGTTATGCCATAAGCAATAACCGCATCAAGTACTGGAATGAGGGCCTTAGAAATCAGAAATGAATGGAGTATACGGGAATTGTCATCAAACAACCAGTTAATCCATACTCCACATGGATAACAAGAACTAGACTGATGATTGTTAGTACCAAACATAAAAGAAAAGGGCACATATATAATACACAAGGTACTATGGAATAGATTGTACTACCTGATGACTTATTTTCTTCTATCACCTTTTCAGAGCTTCGAGTATGCTTTGATATGATGGGTTTCTTCTTCCTAGAGAAGACCTTTGCACTCTCATCAGGGCTCTCCTTTTCCTTGGAACCTTTGGATGGTGATGTTTTGCCTGCAGTCTTGCTTGCTGTCCTTGGCGGACTTGTCCTATGGGTGCTCCCAGCAGCAGCCTTCTTTTTACCTGCAGAATCTTTTACTTCCGAGGACTTCCTACTTGCCTTTTCTTCGGCAGAGTCATAGCCATCTTCCTGCTCATCAGGAGATTCATCTGCATCTTCCTCGCTATCAGACTTCACATCTTCATCCGTATCATACTCCAGAGCTTGCTTTCGCCTTGGAGATATGTCGTCAGCAAATTTCTGAAGCAACAACGAAGAGTGAGAACAAGATTTTTAACATTGAAGAATGATGGTCATGGATGTGGCTACATTAACTTGTCACGAGATAAACACAAACTTCACTTGTATGTACATGTATATACTCAACACAGTATCAAGAAGATGTCATGTTGGTTGCATTGCAAAAGGCACTAAAAAATGTTGCAGAAATTAATATGGCATATGCGAAAATTGCAACTGAAAATAATAGAGCCGACAGGTTCCATCTGACAACAAATCTGGCGCCATACCTTCTTAGACCTCTTGGGAGTGATATCCGAAGTCTTGCTTGAACTACCACCTCCTCTCTTGCGTTTCCTAGAATTTGACCCCTAAACAGTAGGAGAGAATGAAGCACACAGAGAAAAAAAATATAATAAATTGTTAAATTACCACACATTCTAATCCCAATCATAAAAACATCACAACAGCAAGGTACTGAGGTACAACTGCAAGATAGGTTGTAAGGTAACAATTCTTGTTCTCACCTGGTCATCAGAGAGGCCAGAATCAGGCATAGCATGAGGTTCAGCAATAAAGTCCAACAGCTTTGCCACGATATCTTCCTATATGAGTTATCCCA
This sequence comes from Elymus sibiricus, assembly GCA_039707655.1. NCBI lineage: Eukaryota > Viridiplantae > Streptophyta > Magnoliopsida > Poales > Poaceae > Elymus > Elymus sibiricus. The sequence goes on from CM077670.1 coordinate 137,362,513, forward strand.
AACCATGTTAGATGCCACACTATATTCACCACGTTATTGCACCGCGTCTATCTTAACAAAAACACTGTTCTATAAACAGAACATTAAACCACCTTTCTGATGTTTGTTTTGGGAACCGGAATAGCAAGAAGCCAACAGAGATCCACCAGCATGTCTTTCATACACTTGTCAAGCTTCTCCTTTGCCTTGGCTCTCTGCTTTTCCTGCAGATAAATAGAACTCTTTAAAGATTAAACTATTTCCATCACCTAAATATAATGGGAAATTCAATATTCGGAGCAAAGCAGCTTACATCGCTCTCATGCCACACAAATCCAGAGAACTGAAGTATATGTCCTTTAAAATCGACAGTCTGGAACATTGAGAACATAAGCCACTAGCCAGGGTGAGTGAGTTGAAAAGAACTCCAGCATTTACATCAATCAATTATAACTTCAGAGTTACTGAACGGAACTAATAACAGTTGTGTTGTACTTGAATAAGAACCCAAACCAACTAGATGCCTTCTAAGATTTAACCACCAAAAACCGTAGAAACAGAGGTAATCCATTTTGCAAATGGAAATTGAACTGATCGGTAAAAGTAGATTCCCAATGCACCACAACTTAGCCATTGCTGTTTCAATATGGCATTTTGATAAGCCATGCAGTACACAGTAAGAAAATCGCTTGACTCGAGAACAGTGTTAATCGCTTAAGGTCTTGCACAAGTGTATAAATTTGACAATTTTCCCACACTATTCCTCCTGCTACCTTTTGTTGCCAGATAACATATACAGCAGAGTCAAAGGACTACCTCAACAGACTGATAGTATTGGGTATACACCTGTTTTGGGGGAATATAGGAGTATACACCTTCAGTCTAAAATTGGACAATGCATGTGCTCAAAACTTGCCTAGAGGGACTAGTGCCTCTTGGGAAGTTCAGTGTGCAAAGTTACTTGAATAATTTTAGTCCAGCTGAACAGGAAGCAATTAAAACCCAAACGACAACAGAAAGTTTTCAATGCCAGTTATCGTAAAGGCAATATCATGATATTTAAGATGTTTACCTTGCCTTTCCTCCCAAAAAGAACATTGTGAAGAAATTTAAGATCAGCAGGTTTCTTCCTTGTTAACCTCTGTGCCACTGTAAATAAGTTTCAAAAATCAAATCAGTGAGCGGACAATAGAAGTGCAATAGGAAAGGGAGAAAACCACACACATTACAGCATGACTGCAGGAGCTGAAACAGTAAAATTAAAGACAGTCACAATTGTCCCTTTTTTTATCGAAGACATGGACATGAAACGTCAATGGAGCAATCAAAGTTATAACTGAGACCAATGTAGTTTATTATTGGTTAATTGTTGATAATACAACAAATCACCAGCGAGAAGAGCAGCTACTCATCATTAAGAGTTCAAGACACATTGATACTATCCCAGATGCCAATGAATTTCAGTCAGGTCACAACTAGAGGTTTGAATCAAATTGTTATTGTTGGATCCCATTCAAATTACAGCAGAAGATCAGATATAATGGTATGCAGATACAAAAATCTAGCACTTGACTAAAGTTAATAAAAAAAACTTGCTAGTCACTAGAGCCTTTTGGCCTCCTCTTACTACTGTTGGACACTCAATCAGGCCAGAGTACACAAGAAAGTTTGCATCTAATACAGTTCACTTATAACTGTGCTTCAGTAATGACTATAACAGTATAAATTTGATCATATTTTGCAGTCTATTTCCCATGGAAGCTATCCTCTCTTCTGCAATAGATTAGAATTCGCTGGAGCAAAACTGTGCTATATTTGCAAGTCTAATTTAGGTAAATAATCCATGCAACACCTAACTTATTCACATAGCTTCTCACTTCTCAGTGGAAAATCAAGGATGACACATCCACTAAGGTGGCGTTTAGTTCACGTTATCCCTCAGGGAAAACACTCGTTTGGTATGATGGCAGGAAAGGATAGGGATAGTAAAGAATCTGGGAATATTCCCCTAAAAACTGGTTGAGCAGAGCCGAGAAAATATGCCAGATGACAGCAACCACCCACGGCCCACACTCCCCTTCCCTCACGTCCCACGCGAAACATTTTTCGCTCAGTCTCCATGCTCTCTGTCACGGCTGGCCTGGGCGGGAGGAGAATGCGCAGCGGCGGGCCTCACCCTCTCTTTTCTCTCTATCCCAGCCCTCTCCCATGCCCGTGCGTGCAAGGAGATAAACCAGAACTGGGAGCACAACTGAGCAGAGATGAACCACGCCGACAGTGCACAGATGAGGCTTCGCAACACTGTATCTTGCAAAGGCGGACACGGGCTCAGTTGAAATGGCCACGGTGCTCCAGATCGGGTTCCCGCTCCACCGCACCCCATGCTGGCAGCCAAGCAGCACACGAGCACTGCCACCACCAAGGTCTGCGGCTGGCCCCATCCTCTCTATTCCCATGCTCCGATTCCCTTCTCAGCAATTCCTCTCTCTGATTTCTGGACAATTCCCTTTGACTTGCAGCCCGAAGGAGACATCCGATCTGTTGAATTCTTGGACGACTGCATATACCTGTGTATGTATGCTTGAACGGTTGCTACCTCTGTACACTAATGTAAGACGTTTTTGCAGTTCAAAATGAACTGCAAAAACGTCTTATATTAGTGTACAGAGGTAGTAGTAATCTACTTGTGTATATGTATATTATTGTGGATGTACTCCGTCAAAAAAAATACTATTGGGGATGTACACCAAGACAAAGAATTGTGTAAACTTGTGTATGCATACTATTGTATATATATGGATGATTCATGGCCGTATTGTGTGAATGCTTGTTGTATATTTCATCTTCAAGTTCATTTTTTTCTATTGCAGATGAACAAAAAAAAAAGTAAGCTTTATATTATGTTGGGCTGTGATGTTAAAGTTCACTTTTTATTTTCAAAATTAATGTTGTTATCAAACATTCAAACTTTGCCATTCAAAAACTATTGTAGATGGACAACAAAAAGAATAGTCATTCAAAGAAAATGTTTTTTATCAAACGTTCAAACTTGACATACATATGTTGCTATAATTACTTGTAACAAGGATAATCTCACCACCTCAACAATCATTCATCTCTTATCCTCTCAACCAAACACACAAATGGCTATCCCTAACCACCTCCCATCCATTCAACCAAACAACAAAAGGTGGCTACCCCTAACCACGTGGTTGGGCATATACTCAACCAACTCAGGCTTGCCCTTAGAAGTTAGAACCAAACGCCACCTAAGTTCCTCAAAATAAGGATCGTACATGCACATATGCTAGTGATAGCAGACTAGTTTAGACTAGCAGCTTCAGAACTGAATACAAGGTTGTGAAAAGGTGTAGGCTTAAGCTCAGAGCATCTGTACACATTTGGAGTAATAAATACAGATATAAATAAAGTTACAGTACAAACATAGTTACTAAGTACTAAACATATCAAAGGCATATACATAATGTAACGTGTTGATTCAACTGGCAGATCAGGAACAAACTGATCGTGATTCATGAGATATAGACTCGCAGGGAAAAGGATCTTAACTGGTACCTAAAAATTCACAACAGGCTTCTACCCAGATTCAGTAATACTAATACCATGCATCATTAGGACAAGTGTGCTCAGATTCAAGTGCTTAATGCAAGAACAACATAGCCTTAACCGAGAACTGAGGTAAGGCCTGTCTATTATGCAGCCCCTAAAAAAAAGTAGGTAAAAAGTTCAAAAAAAAAAAAAGTGTGCCATAGGGCCATACCACTTGGTATATCCTTTAAAGGAGTGCCACGACCCTGCAATGAAAAGATTTACCAGAAATTATAGCACAGACAAAAGGAAAAACGTGAGATAAAGGAAATATGACTGCAAGCAATGAACCTTCTCAACTACGAAGCTCCTGTTTGGCTCCTTATCAATCACTTCAACCAACCTCTCTACTATTTTTCTCTCACGTTGAGGGCGATCAATACCATAAGGGCTGGGAGTGTTTAGTAAACTTTTGGCTTCCCTGGATTTGGACCCATGCTGTTTCTTGTCCTGTCCCTGGCGTCTATCCCTAGCACTCCTTGCCCTCTTGTTCTTAGGTGTTTCCTCCTTATTCTCTTCCACATTCTTGTCTGCCTCGCTGACCTCCTCTTCTGTTACCTTGCCATCTTTTCCTTCCTTGTTCGCACTTTCTTTTTCTAGCTTTTCTTCATTCTCGTTTGCCTTACCATCCCCCCCTCCTTCCTCTTTCTTATCTGAAGAGCCCTTCTCTTCTACTTCCTCTTCCCCTTGACTATCATCATCACTCATTTCTTCAGCTTTATTTTCTTGCTGCCGAGCCGCTCCATTCTTTCCTTGCCCATTCAATTCATCATGCATCTCAGAACCACATTGTTCTGCATCTTTCAGTCCCTTCTTGACCTCTGTGTTCACATCCTTTTCTTCCTTATGCCCTTTGTCTTCGAGCTCTGCATCTCCTGGCTTGGTCTCAGCCTCCGCCATCTTGACATCCTCACGTTCTGCTACATTAGAACTGTTATCTTCTTTTACATCTGCATGCTCTACCACACCCATTATGATATCCTCATGTTCTGCTGCCTTGGTGTTGTTATCTTCCTTTGCATCAATATCCTCCACGGAACCCATTTTGACATCCTCATGTTCTGCTACCTTGGTGCCATTATCTTCCTTTGCATCTGCATCATCCACATCAACCATTTTGGCATCTTCATGTTCTGCTGCATTGGCATCTTCATCTTCCTTTACATCTGCATTATCTACAGTATTCATTTTGCCATCCTTGCACTCTTCAGCCTTGGCGCCAATGTCTTCATTTGCATCTGCATCCTCCACACCACCTGTTCTGTGATCCTTGCGTTCTGCTGACACACCACTTGTTCTGTGATCATCGTGTTCTGCTGCCTTGGCTTTGTCATCTTCCTTTGCATCTGCATCCTCTACAATAACCATTTTCGAGTCCTTGTGTTCTGCTGACTTGGTGTTGTCATCTTCCTTTGCAACTACATCCTCAATAGCAGCCGTTTTGGAATCCTCATGTTCTGCTGCATTGGCACCATTACCTTCCTTGGCATCCGCATTGTCACCCGATTTGACATCCTCTGTACCTGCCTGCTTCACAGCACCCACATCATCTTCCTTTGCATCTTCAGCCTCCTCCATCTTGGCATCATCATCAGATGAGCCCTTAGTGCCGTTTTCTGAGGCTTTATTCTGTTGGTTGGCATTGGTATTCGCTACTGCAACATCCTTGCTCTCGCCAGCCTCTTCCATCTTGGTATTATCCTTCTTATCAGAAGCAACAACGTCAGTGGATGTTCCTCCATTTGCCACAGCCTTCAACTCCATTACTGGTGCCAGGTGTGCCCCGGTCATCCGGGTGACCCTTATTGCTCCAGCTGCAGAAAAATAGTTTGGCCAAGTGCATTAAGTTAAATAGGTAAGAAGCTGAAAGAGAAGAAAACAACTGAGTGAAACATGTAATGATGTGAAGCTTGTGGCTTTCATCCAAAAGAAAGCAGGAAACATGTAAAATGAAACAGCAGAAGTGTCTCCCCTCGTAAAAAAACAAAACATAATGTAAGATTTGGTTATCTCCATCCCACTGCAAAGAGTGCTACCGCTAAAAAAAGGCAACAGAAAGACAATGCTAGGAAAAAAAATGACCTTCTGGCGACTAGAGATAAAACCCTAACCAGTAGGTTCCACGACCCCACCCCACCCCACCCCACCCCAAAAAAATCACATCTAATGATACGGCAAAGTGGCCGCTGCAGATCGAAACACGAAATTCCATCGGTAAAACCGATGAACAGCAGGTACGCAGCGGCACGAAGCTAAGAACTCCACCCAAATCGAGCCTAATATCTGGGGGCGGGGCTCATAGCTGTGCGCAACCCAAACCCGCCCAAGCTCAACGAATCACACAGTCGTAAGCTGCAACCTGCCCGAGCAGACGAAGTGCTCCCCCGACTCCCGCTGAAGATCGAGTCGGAGCAAACCCTAGCAAGCCCCAAGCTCAGCCGCTGCTCCCGCAGCAGCAACGCATCGAACCTGGCCGGGAAATCCGACGTGAAGAAGCAGTAATCTCGAACAAGCAGCGGGAAATTTCGGTGCTGCTGTCGGTGTTACCTGGAGGAGAACGGTGATTCGTGCGGAAGAGTGTGGAGTCGCGTCGCCCCCCCCCCCCCCCCCCCCCCCCCCCACACACACTGCAAAGAGTGCTACCGCTAAAAAAAGAGTGCTACCGCTAAAAAAAGGCAACAGAAAGACAATGCTAGGAAAAAAAATGACCTTCTGGCGACTAGAGATAAAACCCTAACCAGTAGGTTCCACGACCCCACCCCACCCCACCCCACCCCAAAAAAATCACATCTAATGATACGGCAAAGTGGCCGCTGCAGATCGAAACACGAAATTCCATCGGTAAAACCGATGAACAGCAGGTACGCAGCGGCACGAAGCTAAGAACTCCACCCAAATCGAGCCTAATATCTGGGGGCGGGGCTCATAGCTGTGCGCAACCCAAACCCGCCCAAGCTCAACGAATCACACAGTCGTAAGCTGCAACCTGCCCGAGCAGACGAAGTGCTCCCCCGACTCCCGCTGAAGATCGAGTCGGAGCAAACCCTAGCAAGCCCCAAGCTCAGCCGCTGCTCCCGCAGCAGCAACGCATCGAACCTGGCCGGGAAATCCGACGTGAAGAAGCAGTAATCTCGAACAAGCAGCGGGAAATTTCGGTGCTGCTGTCGGTGTTACCTGGAGGAGAACGGTGATTCGTGCGGAAGAGTGTGGAGTCGCGTCGCGCCCCAGAGAGAGGAGAAATATTCTGAGTTTATTTTTCCTTTATATTAAATGGTTGGGCTCGGAGCCGTGTGGTTTGTGCGCCGGACGGCCGGACCCCAAACCTGGAATCCAATCCACTTTTATATTTCGGTATAGACGTTTGGGATCGCGCGACTGATTGCAACTTTCGCCGGTGGCCTTTGAAAGTCGGCATTTTATTGATTAAGCAATAAAGTCATATAAGGTCTCCCGGATACAATTCGGAACAGAATGGAAACACACAACAAACTAGAATTTTTACAAAAATTAGCCAAGACATGGGCAACTACATTACAATGCCGACGAACATGCTTGTGCATGCGTGAATACCATCAATATCTACTGGAGGAGCAGCGATGAAGGCGATAATAAATACAGAAGCTCGCTCCCCGTGATCGACCCCCGGCCCATGGGCCTGCGTTCTGTCGTTCCCCTTGTCCCTTGTCTCTACGAGGAACTACTCAGCCATGATTTCTCCTCAACCGAGCAAACTGGCTGCATCGATGTGATGTTGCTTCTTGTCGTTGACTTTGATTTGAAGTTCACATATGTGTTAGCTGACTAGGAAGGAACAGCTCATGATGCTAACATTTTTGCTGATAACATGACTCGACCTGATGGCATGAATATCCCTCATGGTAAGTTCTATCTAAGAGATGTTGGATATGCATGTCGGCCTGGTGTTCTTCCACCTTCAAAAAATCAGGTACCATCTGAACGAGTTCTCTTTTAGGACCTAGAACTGCACAGAAATTGTTCAATCTCAGACACTCTAGCCTTAGAGTTACGGTTGAGAGGCCATTTCGAGCTCTGAAGAATAGATTTAAGATTCTGAATCAGAAGCCATTCTATCATTTTCCCACCTAGGTTAGGCTTGTTCCTGCATGTTGCATCCTCCATAACGGGGTCCTAGAACGAGGTTGTCATGAGTTTGTGCCGGAGGAAGAAGATGTGACGGCTGATGATGTTGATACCTTTGGCTATGGTGTGGACGCATTTGACAGCAGCAGCAACAACAACAACTAGTAAGAAGGGGTGAGCCCTATGACTGTTAATTTGTACTGCTATTTGTTAGTAGATAGGACGAACTGTAATTTGCTTACTAGTTAGGACTGAAACAATGTTTATTGCACACTTCATCATATGTGTTGTCATGTGCGGTAAGATCACCAGTAGTGAGAAGGGGTGAGCACAGCATAGTCGGTGCACAACCAAACGTCGTGTAATGCATTAGCCGAGCTCAACGCAGGCCACCAAACGTCAGGGAAAAAATGCTTCCCTAATGTAGCCAGCCTATACGCAGGCTACCAAACTATGTGTAGAACATGTTTTTTACCTTGTATTTATTAAGCCTGGCCCAACTGAGTCACAGATGCAAAGAGGCAAAAAAGGTGTAGCCTACCAAACGCATCCCTTATATCTCGCTCACCCTCCGCGGCAGGTCCTCGACCACCCCACTGCAAGGGCGCACTCCACGCAGTGCTACTGCCGCCAATGGAAACTTTTGCATACATGCCTACAACATCAGAGCTATAGGAGACAATGCAGTTGTTGGGCGCTGGGGTGCTACAAGACTAGGCACCAAGGTGCTACAAGTCTAGCGCCACTATCTCTGCATTGCCACAAGCTGATGTGAGGGACCGGTGGCGACGGAGACAACCGGTGGTGGAAGCAACGACGAAGGGTGCTACGGGCGGTAACGACGAGTGCTGGAAACAGCGTCGGCAAATGTTGGGACTTGGTCACCACCTGTTGGAACCGGTGTAAACAAATGTTGGGATCGTGGTCACCACTTTGCAAGAATCAGCGTCGGCCAATGTTGCAACCTCGGTCACCACTTGCTGGAACCGGCGTCGGCGATGCTGGGTCTGGCAGGCAGGATGCTGGGATCGGCCCTAGCGATGTTGTGACTTATAGTCAAGGATGCTGAAACCAGCTGACAGCGATGCTACGAGGAACAGTGACCAGAGAGGGGGAATGCTACGAGCCACGATGTGTGAAGCTATGACGGGTGACGCTGAATGCTACAACCATCGGGTGGAGAGCGGATCTACTATGAGAGGGTGCAACCAAGGTTGTGGGCTGCTACTCTCTGTAGAGTTGTTGGGCTTCCCTGAAGAGGAAGGGTGAAGTAGTATAGTAGCAGATAGTATTTCCCCCGGTTAAGAACCAATGTTTATCGAACCAGAAGGAGACGGCACATAAACAACATGAACAATACATGCACACACACACAAAGCAAATGCTTGCACCCAACGAAGGCAAGAGGGTTGTCAATCCCCTTATTCTCGCCAATTGCAAGGATTAAATCTGATAGTGGTGGGTAAATAATAAAATAAAATAAAGGAAAAGAAAACAGCGAGCAATTGTAGGATTCTTAACAATGGAGAATGGACCCGAGGGTCATAGGTTCACTAGAGGCATCTCTCTCATAAGCATAGCATCGGTGGGTAAATAAATTACTGTTGGACAATTGACAGAATGATTCTTAATGGCATGATCAATATATAGGCATTACGTATGTGACAAGTAGACCGTATAATCCAACTGCATCTACTACTATTACTCCACCCGAAGACCGCTATCCATCATGCATCTCAAAGTATTAAATTCATGAAAAATAGAGTAACGCTTTAAGAAAGATGACATAATGTAGACAAAGTAAGACCAAGCAATATGTTCGAACCCCGTTGTTTTATCCTTAGTAGCAACAATACAATATGTGCCTTGCAACTCCTCCTGTCACAGAGTAAGGACACCGCAAGATTGAACCCACTACTATGCACGACTCCCTCTGAAGATCTACACATCTAGTTGGCCAAAGAAGGCTCATAGATCGGAAAGCATACATAGCTATAAAATCACACATAAATAGATCTCAAAAGACTCAAATAGTTTCAATGAACAATCTGATCATAAACCCACAATTCATCGGATCCCAACAAACACACCGCGAGAATTACATCGAATAGATCTCCGAAGAGATCACTGTATTGAAGATCAAAAGAGAGAGAGAGAAAAGCCATCTAGCTACTACTATGGACCCGTAGGTCCTGAAGGAACTACTCACACATCATCATGGAGGCAGCAAGGTCGATGAAGATTGCCTCCCCAATGGTTTCCCCCTCCGACAGAGTACCGAAAAAGGCCTCCAGGTGGGATCGCGGAAGAACAGAGGCTTGCGGCGGCGATAAAATTGTTTCGGGTCTCGCTTGGGGGGGTTTGGAATATATGGGAATTTATAGGTCAGAGATTAGGTCAATGAGGTGCTCGGGGAGGGGGGGGCAAGTGCTGACAGCGCCCCCCTACAGGGCGCGCCCCTTGAGCTTGTGGGGCCCTCGTGGGTCTTCTGGTCTCTCCCCAAAGTTTCTAGGGTCTCTCGTAGTCCAGAAAAAATCACCGTAAAGTTTCATCGTGTTTGGACTTCGTTTGGTATGGTTTTTCCGCGAAACAAAGAAATAGGCAAAAAACAGGAACTGGCACTAAGTTGATAGGTTTGTCCATACAAATAATATAAAATGACATATAAAGCATACAAGAATGATAATATAATAGCATAAAACAATAAAAAATTATAGATACGTTGGAGACGTATCAGCATCCCCAAGCTTAATTCCTACTCGTCCTCGAGTAGGTAAATGATAAAAACACATTTTTTTATGTGAAATGCTACCTAGCATGTTTCTTTGATCATGTAATTCATTTGCGATATGAATATTGGGAAGCGAATGATTTAAGGCAAATGCCCATCAATTTGACATCAAAATAATAATACCCATGAATATACTAGTAAATAATCATTGCCCTTCAAAATATAAGTGCTAAAGAATGTAATCCCTACTCATTTAATCATGTAAGCATGGCATAGCTCGGTCTTCCTAACACATAGATATCTGTCATGATAACCCCAGTGCCAAACCAAGTAATTGTTGGAAATATGCCCTAGAGGCAATAATAAATTGGTTATTATTATATTTCCTTGTTCATGATAATCGTTTATTATCCATGCTATAATTGTATTGATTGGAAACTCAAATACATGTGTGGGTACATAGACAACACTGTGTCCCTAGTAAGCCTCTAGTTGACTAGCTCGTTGATCAAAGATGGTTAAGGTTTCCTAGCCATTGACATGAGATGTCATTTGATAATGGGATCACATCATTAGGAGAATGATGTGATGGACAAGACCCAAACTATAAACGTAGCATATGATCGTGTCAGTTTATTGCTATTGTTTTCTGCATGTCAAGTACCTGTTCCTATGACCATGAGAACATGCAACTCCCTGACATCGGAGGAGTACCTTGTGTGTATCAAACGTCGCAACGTAACTGGGTGACTATAAAGGTGCTCTACAGGTACCTCCGAGGGTGTCTGTGTTGGGGAACGCAGCAGAAAACAAAAATTTTCCGACCTACGTACCAGCCCAGGATCACTATGGAGACTGCATACAAGGTTTGATCTGTTTCGTTACCGACTCGTAGCGCAGCGGAAGTAGAGTCGATGACGATCGGCGGTGCAGATCCCCGCAGCTAGGATTTTACAACCTCCCAACCGCGAGGATGTACTCCCTCGTCAGCTCACCGGACGGATCTCCGGGCAGCCCTTCGGGAGGCATCGGGACAGTCCCTCGGATAGTCCCACCGGACGGATCCTCGGACAGCCCTTCGGGAGGCCTCTGGACAGTCCCTCGGATAGTCCCACCGGACGGATCCTCGGACAGCCCTCCGGGAGGCCTCTGGACAGTCCTTCGGATAGTCCCACCGGACGGATCCTCGGACAGCCCTCCGGGAGGCCTCACGGACAGCCCTTCGGGCGGGTCACTCGGACAGCCCTTCGGGAGGACCCCCGAAACATGGACAGTAACTCGGACAGCCCTTCGGGAGGCACTCTCGAACTAAGACCGAAACTACGATCTCTCTACAGAGTTGCACACATACGGTGTCATCTATCCGGCAGGGCTTCGCCGTCCAGAACTAGTTCCCACCGGAACCCAGACAGCCTTTCGGCTCTACGAAACTATTTCGCTGGGAGGGAGAGAGAAGCCAGACAAGTCAATGGCATGTGTATGTGAGAGCAAGCATGAAGCATATGGGGCTGCCTCCTCCCCTCTATTTATAGGAAAAACAAGGGGTAGGATGGGCATATCCAAAATGCCATGTCATCCCAAAATATCTTGGGAAGATATTTGTGGAAAGCCAACTTCCAACCATATCCATAAATCTGATTTCACTATTCACGACGACATTTTTCAGCGTCTGATCGAACTGAAAATATTCATGTGGGCTTAGAACATTTCCAGTACCCACCAAAATAATTTTCAACGCGAGCCGGAACAATTCCGGTTTAGTGATTTTCATCTGCGAAAAGCATCTGAAGCGGTTCCGGCAGCTCCGGAACATTTCCGGTTTTCATCCCGGAAAATTCCAGAAAGTTTCCAGAACGATTCTGGCACCCTCCAAGAATTATCAGGCATGTGCCGAAACTAATCTGACTTTATGGTATCCTCTGAAACAACTTTTCAGTTTTACCGGAACTATTCCGATATCCTCTCCGGAACGTTTCCGTTTCGTCCGAAACTTTTTCGGTGAATTTCTCTCAGACTCCCCGTCTAGTATTCAGCAGATAGATGACCCTTAAGCGTGTGACCCTATAGGTTCGGTGAAGCATAGACATGACCCGGAACCCCTTCCGATCAATGATCAACATCGGAGCCGTGGACACCCATATTGACCCCTATACCCACACGAATAAATATTCGAGTGAACCTCCAGTTGCCGTGAGCTATTCCTGTTGCTTCGCGATATGTTACAATTACCCGAGGTGAGAAACATCGGCATCCTCGTGGATCAACACTTGTCCACAATGCCAGTTACCTCGTTGCCGGTATTGTTCTCTTTTCTCGTTCCCGTGTTCCGGCATCCCTGTGATCAAATCACCCTGTGTCTGGCCAGACGATGATGGATACCGTAACACCGAGAGGGCCCAGAGATATCTCTCCATCGTCGGAGGAGCAAATCCCAATCTTGAGCTATCAAGTCCCTTGACATACTTTTCCATGAACCCGTAAGCCGCCGTAATAGCCACCCATTTACGGATGACGTTTAACAAACCCCAAAGTTCATGAAGCAAGCATGAAGAAACTCGACACTCTCATGGTCTAAGGAATTATGCAAACATTAACTTCTCTGTGTTATTAACCATAAACTTATGACGAATGTATCTCATAGCATAACATCAATCGGGTCGATTCAACATAAGTGTTCTACCAACAATTGTGCCCTCAAAATTGCCGGCATAGCCATGCCCATGATCAGGAAAACAGGATCATCATGCAATACTTGAGCCAGTCATAGAGGCTTGACTAGGAATACATTTTACCGTTTATTATCCCACACGTGCATATGAGTCTTCCTCCGAGCCTCGTGGTTATTGTAGACTCGAGAACCATAGCAGTTATAGCATGGAACATAAACATAATTATGAACAGGGAGATAATCAATAACATTTATTATTGCCTCTAGGGCATATCTCCTACAGACTCCCACTTGCACTAGAGTCAATAATCTAGTCAATGCTAATGCACTTTACACCTATGGCATACTGGTGTAAAATATGCTTCGCATGTGGTATAGCCTGATGTCCAACGGATCTGACAACTTCAGCTCCGTGTGTAACTTTGCATATCCTCGCGTTTTCACGTTTTCACAAAATTCATATTTTGTGTGGACTTGGCTTTGCATATGTGTGAATCATTGGTCGAAACCTGATTCCTCAGACTGAGCTATGGAGCAACTATCTGCTATAGTGTCCCATAGACCAAAGCCTTCTTGGAACCATACTAAGTTCATGAATGAACTATATGATTCAACAACTTCTTTGTCGCTTCTTAAGCATCAACATACTTAGCCTTTGTTATAGAATTCGCCACAGTATCTTGTTTGGAACAATTTCCAACTACCGTGCCACCATATTGTGTATTACACAAAACCCTCAAATTAAATCGAAAATCGCATGGAGAAATGATGAAGACTGTATCGATGTAACCTTTTACAACGAACTCTTCATAATCTCCGCTTGCGAGAAAACATGTCATTAGTGCTACTTTAGTACTCAATGACCATTTTTCACTGTTGTCCCATGATCAGTACTTTTGATCACTTTGGTATCTATACTCACAACAACTTTGGAGTATTGGACATATCTGGTTGTTTTACATACCATGGAATACATGATCAATCCAAACACGAAAGTGTGTGGAATCTCCATCATGTATTTCGCTCATCAGTGTTTTGAGACACCGAGTTTTGCAAAACTCTATCCATGTGACTTCGGCAAGAATCACTCCTTGGCGTTTTTAAATGCTAAAAAGTTTTAGCATCTTGTCAATATGTATTTTTGGCTTTAGCCCCATTAGGTAAATCTATCTCCATAGATCATCATGCCTAATATCAAGGCTGTTTTAGCCCAAGCACTTCATCGAAAAACTATTTTAAATGAAGTCCTAATTCGTGTCAAGAAATTTCCAATTTAACAATGTGTCAGGTACACAAGGTTTTTAGAAATATCATTATGCTCCCACTTACTTTCTTGAATCACAAGCATCTTCGATACCCATTTGATGAAGTCAAACCCCTTTGACCATTCCATCAAAAACGAAGATTCCAACTCCACTTTGCTCTCTTCTGTCCATGGCTGGAACTCTGAAGTTTGCATACTTACTAGCATCCTCTGGATCGACAAATTACTTTGGACTGTATCACATACAAGTCCTAGGTTTCATTTCCATTAGATGGAAATCTTTTTGTCATCCATGTTTCATATCTCATGATTGAAATATGTATTAATTGCTAGTTCAACCCGAACCGACTTTAAGCATCGCTACGGTGAGACAATCTCATCGTAGTCAACTCTTTGAACTTGTTATTGCAACAAGTCGAGCTTTATGGATAAAACATTTTATCCGTATCAGTTTTTAGTTCCATAAATATTCGTTAGACTCTAAGTCTTCCGAAAGGTGTATCAAGATTTTAATCTCGAATCACTTATATGGAAACTATCTCGGATTGTATTGGCATTTAGCCAATTCTGGAGTCAGGGCCCATCAACGCTTCCTTGTGTATTGTAGGTATACTGTTGTCTAACAACAATATCTCGTTTGCGCACCTGATAGGTTTGCACGAGCTTTGCCTACGTGGTTTAGCTACAAGTTCGACCGAAGTCCATACATTTTATTGTAGAGACTTCCGTATCAGTCGCAGTAGGAAACTCCGGAATCACTTCCAAGGTTCCTTTCCTTTGATCTGATGACGAAGATACTGTTTATCTCGTCGAGTTGCACTGTCCTCCCACTCACCTTTTTGCAAGAAACATTTTCTTTCAAAATTATACCGTTCTTTGTGGCAAACCTTTTGCCTCGGTATCGTGGTGGAGGAATTCCCAATTACTTGGGATAACCTACAAAATAGTTCTTGTCTGATTTGGAATAGGTTTGTAACCTTTTACACAAGCCCCATATTCCAAATGTTAAGGAAAGACCAAGCATGGTTGGGCGTACCATACCATGGCGTCATTTCAACAGACCTGATGGCGCTCTTTTCAGTGTAAAACCCGTAGTCTCTAAAGCATTACTTTAAAAGAGATAATGGCAAATTGATTTATGTCATTTTTGATCTTACCATATCAAAAATGGTTTGATTACATCTTCACGGACGTACCACTCTCAGTGGAGTTCCGGGAGGTGTAAGTTATGAAACTCTTTTCACAACTCATCAGACATTCGCTAAACTTGTAACTCAAAAATTCCTTTCCGCAATCCAATTGTAGAAACATAATTTCCTTGTTACAATAATTTCTACTTCATTTTTGAAAACCTTATGAATGAATTCAAAAGATCCAGACTTACGTCTCATCAAGTAAATATCCATATATCCACTTGAGTCATTTCTGAAGATAGATAAATCCACTGCCAGCAACAACATTTATTGGACTACACACATCAAAATGTATGATCACCAATAAGTTTGTTGCTCGTTCCTTATGACCTGTGAACGGTATTTCAGTCACTTCACTTTTCGGAGGAAAGTTGCAAGTGTCAGATGATTCAAAATCAAACGACTTTCAAAATCCATCATAATGGAATTTTCCATGCGGGTTTCTCCAATGTGACCAAACGCAGTGCCACACTTGTGTGGTATTCTCTTTAGTCTTGTGACATTTAGCGTCAGTGTTATGGATGTATCATATTACCATCAATATTCATAACATACGTTCCATCCACTATGGAAGCATGGCCCTTATGTTATTCATGATTCCGAACAACAATTGTTCTTTCATGAACAACACTTTTGCAACAAACATTATGCAAATGGGCTAGAGTGTATAAAACTCTAAAATGATTTATGAAAGTAAATACAGAGGTAAAGTATTATTATCAATATTCATAACATACATCTCATTCATAATGAAAGTATGGCCCTTATGTTATTCATAACACCGAACATCAAAAGTTCTCTTATGAACAACCTTCTTGCAAGATACCTTATGCAAAGGGCTAGAGTGTGTAAAACTCTATAATGAATTATGAAAAATAAATACATAGGTAATACACCGATGGAAGGTATAGTAACTTTTACTAAGTTCCCAGCGTGTATTAAGACCTCATTCCTGGCTAGTCTTTCAGGCCATAGTAGTTCTTGCATCGAGTCGCAACAGAGTGCAATCGAGCGGGTATCTCTGTGATCAACTCACAATACCCAAGAATTGGTGATTAACATGTTTAATCATAATTCTCAAGAACTATTTCTTTGACCAGCCTTCTATACATAAAAAACTTGTATGACATTCATACATGAGCTGGATATTCCAGTCTTCTTTCTTTTTGCCTTTATACTTCTAACAGTTTTAACTTTTAGTATTTCTTCTATCTCAGAAGAAGCATCCAACTTAAGAGTGGCGTTAGCCCCGGATTTCCTAGGCGTGGAAGTCTTACTAACACCCTTCGGACATTTCCTTTAAGTTGTTTGTTTTATTCACCTTCATCATATGACAGGCGTTCTACTGGATCCCTCTGTTATTAGTCAAATGCATAGTAAACACCTTTTACTAACAGTTTGCAAAACAAACCTTGCTTTGGATATCCCATATCTTTTAGCCTTTGTTTGTGTCTGAAAAATGATTTTCAGTTCCATGAATATCACATAGCTATCCCAAACTTTTGAAGTTCGGGTCTCATGGAAACAAACATATTGCACTTGACCGTAACGAAATTCTAGCTTTTGGATCAAAGGACGAGTCTCATTATCCATAGCATCAGCGGGAGAATACTAAAAGCATGCGATAGGACAAAATCCTTCTCGACACTCTTGAGGACAATCCTCATATTACGTTTACCAATCGTAAAGTTTTAACCAGATATTTAACAGCTTATTCAATTTTAATAGGGAAGGTGGAAACGCGAGCCATTCTTCTACAACTATTATGCAATTTTCACTTAGACAAAGTTCATAATTAATTGCACTAAGAATTAAAAGAATTAATTCTAAAGGGCGCTCCCACTCAAATCAATATCTCTCATAATTGATTTTGAGTGATTCAAGACCCGCATTTAATTTCAACGCCACGGTTCGAGATGAACTCAAATGGCGCGAACTTCAATCGGTAGGCAAACTTGCCGATCACATCTCTATGTGATTCTTGTTCATCTTTCGATGCGTGTGTTCCGAGCTCATGACTTTCATGCCTGAACGTCAAGACAACCAAGTGATCTCGCTGCGAGGTCTCAACTCACCCGCCTCACACATCCCTAATCGTTCGCACCCATGGAGATCATGCAATGCCCCGAAAAGTTAGGTGCCGTGACGGTGCTACACTTGGGAGAACACTAACTACTTGATATTTAAGTGAGAGATCACCCTAATAAAAAGCGACTACCGCGCAATCAAAAGGGTGCATCATAAGGGATAAACATCTTAGGCAATTCATAATAGCATGATATGGTATAGCCCTTTCTGACGGAGAAGTCTTTCATTTCTTCGTCTCCGGCATTCGCGTCGGTGTTCACCTTCGCGAAGATTGCCACCACCTTGTCGATGCACCAGATAATATTGCTATCTCTATAGCTAATAAAATAAGTGCATTACATAAGGTTGACACGCAGGTCATTAAAGTGCAATCATATGGCTCCAGCCATCATGCCGAATCATGACACGCAGGTCATGTTAATCAATTTACATCATATAGTCATCTCATACATAATCAAATTATTATGAACACTGCTATACCACATCATATGCACATGCAAACCATCCTGCAAAACCAAGTTAGACGCCTCTAATCGGTTTATGCAAAATTTCATTTTACGTGGCTTCTAAGGTTTCGAAACAAAACCGCAGCTACCAACGTTTTATCATCAAGTATGATAATTCAAAATTGCTAGATTAACATCTCGGGGTGTATGAAACACGAGATAATTAAATCTCGAGCCCCATACTAAACTTCGTCATACGCGTGACCCCCGTGCAGATCATATCTGCAATGCCCATTCATCTGCGAATTTCATCTTTCTTTTGACTATGGCGGAACCCAAAGAACTGATAGCACTTCGTTGATCAATCAGGATCGCGGATTGCCAGAACTTTGTGAAATTCCACCATGCTGTCTCGAGATTGAGCAAACGCAAATTCCAGGGAAGCAACAAGAACATCGGGTAACAGATTTCATCTGCTACCCGCACAAATAATTTTCAGTAATAGATCTCATCTACTACCTAATTATATTGTGCAATACCCATACATCTCTATGTATTCTAGATCGCAACCTGCATCTACGCATAGCCTGGCTCTTGATGCCACTGTTGGGGAACGCAGCAGAAAACAAAAATTTTCCGACCTACGTACCAGCCCAGGATCACTATGGAGACTGCATACAAGGTTTGATCTGTTTCGTTACCGACTCGTAGCGCAGCGGAAGTAGAGTCGATGACGATCGGCGGTGCAGATCCCCGCAGCTAGGATTTTACAACCTCCCAACCGCGAGGATGTACTCCCTCGTCAGCTCACCGGACGGATCTCCGGGCAGCCCTTCGGGAGGCATCGGGACAGTCCCTCGGATAGTCCCACCGGACGGATCCTCGGACAGCCCTTCGGGAGGCCTCTGGACAGTCCCTCGGATAGTCCCACCGGACGGATCCTCGGACAGCCCTCCGGGAGGCCTCTGGACAGTCCTTCGGATAGTCCCACCGGACGGATCCTCGGACAGCCCTCCGGGAGGCCTCACGGACAGCCCTTCGGGCGGGTCACTCGGACAGCCCTTCGGGAGGACCCCCGAAACATGGACAGTAACTCGGACAGCCCTTCGGGAGGCACTCTCGAACTAAGACCGAAACTACGATCTCTCTACAGAGTTGCACACATACGGTGTCATCTATCCGGCAGGGCTTCGCCGTCCAGAACTAGTTCCCACCGGAACCCAGACAGCCTTTCGGCTCTACGAAACTATTTCGCTGGGAGGGAGAGAGAAGCCAGACAAGTCAATGGCATGTGTATGTGAGAGCAAGCATGAAGCATATGGGGCTGCCTCCTCCCCTCTATTTATAGGAAAAACAAGGGGTAGGATGGGCATATCCAAAATGCCATGTCATCCCAAAATATCTTGGGAAGATATTTGTGGAAAGCCAACTTCCAACCATATCCATAAATCTGATTTCACTATTCACGACGACATTTTTCAGCGTCTGATCGAACTGAAAATATTCATGTGGGCTTAGAACATTTCCAGTACCCACCAAAATAATTTTCAACGCGAGCCGGAACAATTCCGGTTTAGTGATTTTCATCTGCGAAAAGCATCTGAAGCGGTTCCGGCAGCTCCGGAACATTTCCGGTTTTCATCCCGGAAAATTCCAGAAAGTTTCCAGAACGATTCTGGCACCCTCCAAGAATTATCAGGCATGTGCCGAAACTAATCTGACTTTATGGTATCCTCTGAAACAACTTTTCAGTTTTACCGGAACTATTCCGATATCCTCTCCGGAACGTTTCCGTTTCGTCCGAAACTTTTTCGGTGAATTTCTCTCAGACTCCCCGTCTAGTATTCAGCAGATAGATGACCCTTAAGCGTGTGACCCTATAGGTTCGGTGAAGCATAGACATGACCCGGAACCCCTTCCGATCAATGATCAACATCGGAGCCGTGGACACCCATATTGACCCCTATACCCACACGAATAAATATTCGAGTGAACCTCCAGTTGCCGTGAGCTATTCCTGTTGCTTCGCGATATGTTACAATTACCCGAGGTGAGAAACATCGGCATCCTCGTGGATCAACACTTGTCCACAATGCCAGTTACCTCGTTGCCGGTATTGTTCTCTTTTCTCGTTCCCGTGTTCCGGCATCCCTGTGATCAAATCACCCTGTGTCTGGCCAGACGATGATGGATACCGTAACACCGAGAGGGCCCAGAGATATCTCTCCATCGTCGGAGGAGCAAATCCCAATCTTGAGCTATCAAGTCCCTTGACATACTTTTCCATGAACCCGTAAGCCGCCGTAATAGCCACCCATTTACGGATGACGTTTAACAAACCCCAAAGTTCATGAAGCAAGCATGAAGAAACTCGACACTCTCATGGTCTAAGGAATTATGCAAACATTAACTTCTCTGTGTTATTAACCATAAACTTATGACGAATGTATCTCATAGCATAACATCAATCGGGTCGATTCAACATAAGTGTTCTACCAACAATTGTGCCCTCAAAATTGCCGGCATAGCCATGCCCATGATCAGGAAAACAGGATCATCATGCAATACTTGAGCCAGTCATAGAGGCTTGACTAGGAATACATTTTACCGTTTATTATCCCACACGTGCATATGAGTCTTCCTCCGAGCCTCGTGGTTATTGTAGACTCGAGAACCATAGCAGTTATAGCATGGAACATAAACATAATTATGAACAGGGAGATAATCAATAACATTTATTATTGCCTCTAGGGCATATCTCCTACAGTCTGTTGGGTTGGCATGGATCAAGACTGGGATTTGTTACTCCGTATGACGGAGAGGTATCTCAGGGCCCACTCGGTAATACAACATCACAATTAGCCTTGCAAGCAATGTGACTAAAGTGTTAGCCACGAGATCTTGTATTACGGAACGAGTAAAGAGACTTGCCGGTAACGAGATTGAACTAGGTATAGAGATACCGACGATCGAATCTCGGGCAAGTAACATACCGAAGAACAAAGGGAACAGCATACGGGATTAACTGAATCCTTGACATAGAGGTTCGACCGATAAAGATCTTCGTAGAATATGTAGGAGCCAATATGGGCATCCAGGTCCCGCTATTGGTTATTGATCGTAGAGGTGTCTCGGTCATGTCTACATAGTTCTCGAACCCGCAGGGTCTACACACTTAACGTTTGGTGACGATTAGTATAGTTGAGTTATTGTGTTGGTGACCGAAGGTTGTTCGGAGTCCCGGATAAGATCCAGGACATGACGAGGGTCTCCGGAAGAGTCCGGAGGTAAAGATTAATATATGTGATAATAGTGTTTTGATCTCCGGAAAGGTTCCGGAATTCACCGGAAGGGGTTCCGGGTGTTTACCGAAGTGTTCGGGTGCAGCAACACTTTATATGAGCCAAAGGGGTAAAGCCCATGAGGTATTGGAAAGTGCAAAAGGAAGTTTTGCTACTGCCTTAAGCGGTACTACCGCTGGTAAAGGCAGTACTACCGCGTAAGCGGTACTACCGCTTGTTGGAAGCGGTACTACAGCCCAAGCGGTACTACCGCTTGTTGGAAGCGGTACTACCGCTCAAGCGGTACTACCGCTCGTGAGCGGTACTACCGCTTGTGCGCGGTACTGCAGGGATCCGAGTTGGACTCTTTCCCTGCGGGCCAAACCGACCTTGTGCGGGCAAAACCGACCTGGAGGAGGCTTTTACTCCAAGTTTAGACCCCAAGGCTCAACATATAAATAGAGGGGCAGGGCTAGCACACGGGACACATTAAGATTTCCCAAGCCGTGTGTCGGCAACCCTAACCCTCTAGTTCTCCCGTCATAATCTCCGTAGTGCTTGGCGAAGCCCTGCAGAGATTGTTCCTCACCAACATCACCACGCCGTCGTGCTGCCGGAACTCATCTACTACTTCATCATCGCTCGCTGGATCGAGGAGGTGAAGGCGTCATCAATCCGTACGTGTGTTGAACGCGGAGGTGTCGTCCGTTCGGCACTAGTTCGTGATCGGATCGAGGGACGACTTGCGATTTGGATCGCGGAGACGTTCGACTACATCAACCGCGTTTCTTAACGCTTCCGCTTAGCGATCTACAAGGGTATGTAGATTCACTCTCCCTCTCGTAGATGCTCATCACCATGGATAGATCTTGTGTGTGCGTAGGAAAAATTTTGTTTCCCATGCAACGTTCCCCAACAGTGGCATCTGAGCTAGGTCTATGCGTAGATGAGATCTCGAGTAGAACACAAACGAGTTGTGGGCGTGGGTGTATACATATTGCTTGCCGTTACTAGTTGATACTTGATTCGGCGGTATTGTGAGATGAAGCGGCCCGGACCGACATTACGCGTACGCTTACGCGAGACAGGTTCCTTCAACTGACATGTAACTTCGTTGCATAAAGATGGCTAGCGGGTGTATGTCTCTCTCACTTTAGTTGAATCAATTTCAATGAAGAGGGTTCTTTTAGAAGATCAAAAAGCAATCACTACACCACGTTGTGGTTTTGCGTAGGTAAGAACGGTTCTTGCAAACCCGTAGCAGCCACGTAAAACTTGCAACAACAATTAGAGGACGTCTAACTTGTTTTTGCAGGGTATGTTGTGATGTGATATGGCCAATTACATGATGAGATATATGTGATGTATGAGATGATCATATGTTGTATAGAATATCACGACTTGCATGTCGATGAGTACGGCAACTGGCAGGAGCCATAGAGTTGTCTTTAATTATTTTCGCCGTTTTTGCTTTACTTTATCGCTATGAGTTAGCTATAGTCGTGGAAGCAACAGTCGGCGCGACAACCTCATGGCGACACGTTGATGGAGATCAAGATGATGGAGATCATGGTGTCATGCCGGTGACGATGGAGATCATGCCGGTGCTTTGAAGATGGAGATCAAAAGCACAAGTTCATGGCCATATCATGTCACTTATGATTTGCATGTGATGTTAATCCTTTTATGCATCTTATTTTGCTTAGGACGACGGTAGCATTATAAGGTGATCCCTCACTTAAATTTCAAGATAAATTGTGTTCTCCCCGAGTGTGCACCGTTGCGAAAGTTCGTCATTTCGAGACACGCCGTGATGATCGGGTGTGATAGACTCTACGTTCACATACAACGGGTGCAAGCCAGTGTTGCACATGCGGAACACTCGGGTTAAACTTGACGAGCCTAGCATGTACAGACATGGCCTCGGAACACAAGAGACCGAAAGGTCGAACATGAGTCATATAGTAGATATGATCAACATGAAGATGTTCACCATTGAAACCACCTCAACTCACGTGATGATCGGACTTGAGTTGGTGGATTTGGATCATGTTACACTCGAATGACCGGAGGGATGTCAATTTGAGTGGGAGTTTTTAAGTAATATGATTAACTAAACTCATTATCTAGAACAATAGTCTAAGTTGTCTTTGCTATATTTATGTTGTAGATCATGGCTCGCGCAGTAGCACCCCTGAATTTTAATGCGTTCCTAGAGAAAGCTAAGTTGAAAGATGATGGAAGTAACTTTGTGGACTGGGCCCGTAATCTAAGGATTATCCTTACGGCTTCCCAGAAGGCTTATGTCCTTGATGCACCGCTTGGTGATCCACCCGCTCCAGTTGAGTCTCTAGACGTTGTGAACGCCTGGCAGGCTCGTTCTGAAGATTACTCAATAGTTCAATGTGCAATATTGTATGGCTTAGAACTGGGACTTCAAAGACGTTTTGAACGTCATGGAGCATATGAGATGTTCCAGGAGTTGAAGTTTATCTTTCAGAAGAATGCCCGGATCGAGAGATATGAGATCTCCGATAAGTTATATGCTTGCAAGATGGAGGAGAACGGGTCTATCAGTGATCATGTACTCAGAATGTCTGGGTACTCCACCCGTCTGGCTGAATTGGGGATGCCCCTTCCGCCAGAGGCTATCACTGACAGAGTTCTTCAATCATTGCCACCTAGCTACAAGAGCTTCGTGTTGAACTATAACATGCACGGGATGAACAAGTCAGTCGCCGAGCTGTTTGCGATGCTGAAAGCCGCTGAGTCTGAAATTCAGAAGGAGCATCAAGTGTTGATGGTCAATAAAACCACTAGTTTCAAGAAAAATGGCAAGGGTAAGAAGGGTAACTCCAAGAAGAGTGGCAAAGCAGTTGCTCCTCTCGTGAAGAAACCCAAGGCTGGACCCAAACCAGAAACTGTGTGCTTTCATTGCAAGGGAACTGGACACTGGAAGCGGAATTGCCCCAAGTATTTGGCTGACAAGAAGGCGGCCAACAACAAACAAGGTATATATGATATACATGTTATTGATGTGTACCTTACCAACTCTCGTTGTAGTGCCTGGGTATTTGATACCGGTGCGGTTGCTCACATTTGCAACTCAAAACAGGAACTGCGGAATAGACGGAGGCTGGCAAAGGACGAAGTGACGATGCGCGTGGGAAATGGTTCCAAGGTTGATATGATCGCCGTCGGCACGCTCGCTCTTCGATTACCATCGGGATTAGTGATGAACCTGAATAATTGTTATTTAGTGCCTGCGTTAAGCATGAACATTATATCTGGATCTTATTTATTGAGAGACGGTTACTCATTTAAATCAGAGAATAATGGTTGTTCTATTTATATGAGTAATATCTTTTATGGTCATGCACCCAATGTGAGGGGTTTATTCTTATTGAATCTCGATAGTAATGATACACATGTTCATAACATTGATGCCAAAAGATGTAGGATTGATAATGATAATACCACTTTCTTGTGGCACTGCCGTTTAGGTCATATTGGCGTAAAACGCATGAGGAAGCTCCATGCTGATGGACTTTTGGAGTCACTTGATTTTGAATCACTTGACACATGTGAGCCATGCCTCATGGGCAAGATGACTAAAACGCCGTTCTCTGGAACAATGGAACGGGCAAGTGACTTTTTGGAAATCATACATACTGATGTGTGCGGTCCGATGAGCATTGAGGCGCGCGGTGGTTATCGTTACTTTCTCACCTTCACTGATGACTTAAGTAGATATGGGTATATTTACTTAATGAAACACAAGTCTGAAACATTTGAAAAGTTCAAACAATTTCAGAGTGAAGTTGAGAATCATCGTAACAAGAAGATTAAATTCCTACGATCTGATCGAGGAGGAGAATATCTGAGTTATGAGTTTGGCAGTCACTTAAGACAATGTGGAATTGTTTCACAACTAACACCGCCTGGAACACCACAGCGTAATGGTGTGTCCGAACGTCGTAATCGAACCTTATTGGATATGGTGCGATCTATGATGTCTCTTGCCGATTTGCCACTATCGTTTTGGGGTTATGCATTAGAGACAGCTGCATTCACTTTAAACAGGGCACCATCGAAATCCGTTGAGACGACGCCATATGAACTTTGGTTTGGCAAGAAGCCAAAGCTGTCGTTTCTTAAAGTTTGGGGATGTGATGCTTATGTCAAAAAGCTTCAGCTTGAAAAGCTGGAACCCAAAGCGGAGAAATGCGTCTTCATAGGATACCCAAAAGAGACAGTTGGGTATACCTTCTACCTTAGATCCGAAGGCAAAGTGTTTGTCGCTAAAAACGGAACATTTCTTGAGAAAGAGTTTCTCTCGAAAGAATTGAGTGGGAGGAAGATAGAACTTGATGAGGTTGTTGAACCTTTACTTCAACCTAAAAGTAGTGCAGCGCAGAAAGATGTTTCTGTAGAGCCTACATCAGCTGAAGAGGAAGTTAATGATGATGATCATGAAGCTTTGTATCAAGTTGCTATCGAACCTCGTAGGTCGACAAGGACGCGTACTGCTCCTGAGTGGTACGGCAACCCTGTCTTAGAGGTCATGTTGTTGGACAACGATGAACCTACGAGCTATGGAGAAGCGATGATGGGCCCGGATTCCGAGAAGTGGTTAGAGGCCATGAAATCCGAGATGGGATCCATGTATGAAAACAAAGTATGGACTTTGGAAGTATTACCTGAAGGGCGTAAGGCCATTCAGAACAAATGGATCTTTAAGAGGAAGACGGACGCGGACGGTAATGTCACCGTCTATAAAGCTCGACTTGTGGCAAAGGGTTTTTCACAAGTTCAAGGAGTTGACTACGATGAGACCTTCTCACCCGTAGCGATGCTTAAGTCCGTCAGAATCATGTTAGCAATAGCTGCCTTTTTCGATTATGAAATTTGGAAGATGGATGTCAAAACAGCGTTCCTTAACGGTTTCCTTAAGGAAGAGTTGTATATGATGCAACCAGAAGGTTTTGTCGATCCAGAGAATGCTGACAAAGTTTGCAAACTCCAGCGATCCATTTATGGACTGGTGCAAGCATCTCGGAGTTGGAATCTTCGCTTTGATGAGGTGATCAAAGCGTTCGAGTTTATACAAGTTTACGGAGAAGCTTGTATTTACAAGAAAGTGAGTGGGAGCTCTATAGCGTTTCTAATATTATATGTGGATGACATATTACTGATTGGAAACAATATAGAAATGTTGGAAAGCATGAAGGAATATTTGAACAAGAGTTTTTCAATGAAGGACCTAGGAGAAGCTGCTTTCATATTAGGCATCAAGATCTATAGAGATAGATCGAGACGTTTAATAGGACTTTCACAAAGCACATACCTTGATAAGATTTTGAAGAAGTTCAAAATGGATCAGTCCAAGAAGGGGTTCTTGCCTGTGTTGCAAGGTGTGAAGTTGAGTAAGACTCAATGCCCAGTGACTGCAGAAGATAGAGAAAAGATGAGTGCCATCCCCTGTGCTTCAGCCATAGGCTCTATCATGTATGCAATGCTGTGCACAAGACCCGATGTCAGCCTTGCCATAAGTATGGTCGGAAGGTTTCAAAGTGATCCAGGAATGGAACACTGGACGGCGGTCAAGAATATCCTGAAGTACCTGAAAAGGACTAAGGACATGTTTCTCGTTTATGGAGGTGATCAAGAGCTCGTCGTAAAGGGTTACGTCGATGCAAGCTTTGACACTGATCCGGATGACTCTAAGTCGCAAACCGGATACGTATTTATTCTTAACGGGGGTGCGGTTAGCTGGTGCAGTTCCAAGCAAAGCGTGGTAGCTGATTCTACATGCGAAGCGGAGTACATCGCTGCCTCGGAGGCG
Source organism: Elymus sibiricus (assembly GCA_039707655.1). NCBI lineage: Eukaryota > Viridiplantae > Streptophyta > Magnoliopsida > Poales > Poaceae > Elymus > Elymus sibiricus. Next base: position 137,389,718 of record CM077670.1, read on the forward strand.
GCGAAGGAAGGTGTCTGGATGAAGGAGTTCATGACAGATCTTGGAGTAGTGCCGAGTGCGCTTAACCCAATGACTCTGTTTTGTGATAATATTGGTGCCATTGCTCTAGCCAAGGAACCAAGATTTCACAAGAGGACCAGGCACATAAAGCGACGTTTCAATTCCATCCGCGATTACATCAAGGAGGACGACATAAATATTTGCAAAGTACACACGGATCTGAATGTTGCAGATCCGATGACTAAACCTCTTCCAGGGGCTAAACATGAACAACACCAGAACTGCATGGGTGTTCGATTCATTACAATGTAAATCACATAGTGATGTGAACTAGATTATTGACTCTAGTGCAAGTGAGAGACTGTTGGACATATGCCCTAGAGGCAATAATAAATTGGTTATTATTATATTTCCTTGTTCATGATAATCGTTTATTATCCATGCTATAATTGTATTGATTGGAAACTCAAATACATGTGTGGGTACATAGACAACACTGTGTCCCTAGTAAGCCTCTAGTTGACTAGCTCGTTGATCAAAGATGGTTAAGGTTTCCTAGCCATTGACATGAGATGTCATTTGATAACGGGATCACATCATTAGGAGAATGATGTGATGGACAAGACCCAAACTATAAACGTAGCATATGATCGTGTCAGTTTATTGCTATTGTTTTCTGCATGTCAAGTATATGTTCCTATGACCATGAGATCATGCAACTCCCTGACATCGGAGGAGTACCTGGTGTGTATCAAACGTCGCAACGTAACTGGGTGACTATAAAGGTGCTCTACAGGTATCTCCGAGGGTGTCTGTTGGGTTGGCATGGATCAAGACTGGGATTTGTTACTCCGTATGACGGAGAGGTATCTCAGGGCCCACTCGGTAATACAACATCACAATTAGCCTTGCAAGCAATGTGACTAAAGTGTTAGCCACGAGGTCTTGTATTACGGAACGAGTAAAGAGACTTGCCGGTAACGAGATTGAACTAGGTATAGAGATACCGACGATCGAATCTCGGGCAAGTAACATACCGAAGAACAAAGGGAACAGCATACGGGATTAACTGAATCCTTGACATAGAGGTTCGACCGATAAAGATCTTCGTAGAATATGTAGGAGCCAATATGGGCATCCAGGTCCCGCTATTGGTTATTGATCGTAGAGGTGTCTCGGTCATGTCTACATAGTTCTCGAACCCGCAGGGTCTACACACTTAACGTTTGGTGACGATTAGTATAGTTGAGTTATTGTGTTGGTGACCGAAGGTTGTTCGGAGTCCCGGATAAGATCCAGGACATGACGAGGGTCTCCGGAAGAGTCCGGAGGTAAAGATTAATATATGTGATAATAGTGTTTTGATCTCCGGAAAGGTTCCGGAATTCACCGGAAGGGGTTCCGGGTGTTTACCGAAGTGTTCGGGTGCAGCAACACTTTATATGAGCCAAAGGGGTAAAGCCCATGAGGTATTGGAAAGTGCAAAAGGAAGTTTTGCTACTGCCTTAAGCGGTACTACCGCTGGTAAAGGCAGTACTACCGCGTAAGCGGTACTACCGCTTGTTGGAAGCGGTACTATCGCCCAAGCGGTACTACCGCTTGTGTGAAGCGGTACTACCGCTCAAGCGGTACTACCGCTCGTGAGCGGTACTACCGCTTGTGCGCGGTACTGCAGGGATCCGAGTTGGACTCTTTCCCTGCGGGCCAAACCGACCTTGTGCGGGCAAAACCGACCTGGAGGAGGCTTTTACTCCAAGTTTAGACCCCAAGGCTCAACATATAAATAGAGGGGCAGGGCTAGCACACGGGACACATTAAGATTTCCCAAGCCGTGTGTCGGCAACCCTAACCCTCTAGTTCTCCCGTCATAATCTCCGTAGTGCTTGGCGAAGCCCTGCAGAGATTGTTCCTCACCAACATCACCACGCCGTCGTGCTGCCGGAACTCATCTACTACTTCATCATCGCTCGCTGGATCGAGGAGGTGAAGGCGTCATCAAGCCGTACGTGTGTTGAACGCGGAGGTGCCATCCGTTCGGCACTAGTTCGTGATCGGATCGAGGGACGACTTGCGATTTGGATCGCGGAGACGTTCGACTACATCAACCGCGTTTCGTAACGCTTCCGCTTAGCGATCTACAAGGGTATGTAGATTCACTCTCCCTCTCGTAGATGCTCATCACCATGGATAGGAAATTTTTTGTTTCCCATGCAACGTTCCCCAACAGTAATTGTGTCAATACTTTTTCTCACTTCAACTTTTTCAACTCCCACGCAATACTTGATCATGAGCCATGGACTTAGCATTTTGGATGGCAAAGAGAATGATGATTGTGGTTTATAAGGGAAGACAAAAGGTATAGGAATGTCTCACATGAACGAGGCAGATCGTTAGGCAAGGGAGAGGCCTTACAATCGATGTTAATGTGAGAAGTAGGGATTGCCATGCAACGGATGTACTAGAGCTGTAAGTGTATGAAAGCTCTCTATATGAAACTAAGTGGGTGCGCATCCAACTTGCTTGCTCATGAAGACCTCGAGCATTTGAGGAAGCTCGTCATCGGAATATACAAGCCAAGTTATATAATGTAAAAATCCTACTAGTATATGAAAGTGAAAATCATGGAGACTCTCTATATGAAGTATATGGTGCTACTCTAAAGCACAAGTGTGGGACAAGGATAGCAGCATTGCCCCTCACTACTGCAGGAAGGTCCTAAGATGACACATGTATCGAAGACAATTCGACCAAATTGTGTGCGATGCATGAATCGCAAACGGTATGGTAATAAAATTGTCACCAACAAAATGAACTGTGTGCAATGGCTGATCCATCAACTATGATTCAGATAAGAGTTGCGTGTGCGTACATGGCATGCAGTTGATCCACACGAACTGTTTGTGATGAACCAAAACAACACAAACGGTTACCAAAATCAAGGTGTGTGCGATAGACGGCATACAGGTCACTCAGGTGAACTATTTGCGATGAGCCAAAATAACACAAATGATTCGGCGTAACAAGATGTGTGTGATACCCGGCAAACAGGTCAGTCATTAGAATTGTGTGCGATGACCGATAATAACACAGACGATTCCTGCTAATAAGCTGTGTGTGCTGTTGGCAAACGCTTGCTGGTAAACAATTGTCTGTGATCCATGAAATCATCACCGACGTGTTCCTTAGTTTAATCGTATGCGATGTGATTTGCTCTATTTGCACAACATATATGCTCTGTCTACAGAACAACAACATATATACTTATAAGAACATGATTGCATAACCAAATTAAACATCCAATTACATAAGTGACTACACATAACATTTGCACACACCTCAATAAACAATGACATTCACAATAAATTAGGAGAAACGATATTATAAAACATATGAAGGAGTAACCATTCCTCCATTCCATGGTTAGGGCAATTCCTTATGGCTTCCTTCATTCTATCCCACGCAAGCGCTAGTGGCTCACGTTCTTCCTACTTGAAACCTGTAATCTGAGAACGAAGTTGCATAATTTTTGCAGATGGACAAAACTTAGATAAGAATTTGCTGCAACAATCAGCCCAAGAAGTTATACTACCTCTAGGTAAAGCTAGAAGCCATTCTTTTGCTTTTCCTCTCAAAGAGAAAGGAAATAGACACAACTTCAAAGCGTCAGGGTCATAATCTCTAATGCGTGTCATGCTGCACAATTTAGTGAAATTATGCAAGTGCATACCGGCATCTTCAGAAGCAAAGCCTCCAAATTGGTCCTGTTGAACCATGGAAACTAAGTTCGGTTTGATCTCATACTCAGCGGCAACAACTTCAGGTTGTGCTATGGTCTCACGCATAAAGTTATTGTTGGGGGTAGCAAAACTTCCAAGATTACGAGCCATGGTAATCCTTTTGGGGTTTTGTCAACTGACAAGACTTGCAACAAAATAAAACAAAAACTGAAACTAAAACTTTAACAAAAACTCTAAACACACAGACTAGGAACACTCAACTCCTCCCCGACAACAGCGCCAAAAAAAGGCCTTGATACTTCCTTTTTGTGATCCGAAAATGGAGCAGAAAGTATTCTCACCTATTTTCGCAGAGGTGACACTGAGTTATCGAACCCACTGGAAGAAGGTCCCCTTTAAGCTAGGGTCTCTAGCAAGCTTTTGTTAAAGAAACAATTCCAGCTTTTGACCGGATCAAAATCAAACAACCTTGAGTTGAACACTTATAATACAAATAGGTACGGTATGAGGTCTTAATGCTTACAACCATGTACTTGTGCTGGGATCAAATATGATCTTAATTTGTGCGCTGGAAGTCACCCATCGAGATGTGCTTGTTACGAACCGAAGTGGGGGATGTGTCCAAATTACATCTTGACCAGCACGCGTCCTGCATCAAGAATCGATCGTCCAACTGAAGGCCCTATCCGTCTCGCGAGGTTGCCTCAATAATTAAGATTGCAATAATCAGACAAGAGCTTTGGGCGTTTAATGACTACACCTCTTGAATCCCCAGAGATAGGATCCGTGTTACCGTACTAAGCCGTTCTGCCACTAGTGTTCAGAATAACACTTCACGATCTCCCTACCCTTAGCCTCTCTGTGGCTCGCTCTCGATGATCCTGGGTACGTGCAGGGATGAAGAACGCAGACGAGACAAGAGACATCTACGGAACAATTTTATTTCACACATATGGTACATTAATTCAAAGCACTTCCATTGATCCCCACAACAAATACAGAGGGTTGCAAGGCTCTTGCCTCAACCCATACCTTACCGAGGTACTCACACATGGAGATCAGATCACACAAAGAACACATTAAAGAACGCATCATGGAGATTAGTTGATTGATAATATGTCTTACAAGGAATGTCGTGTGCGATGCACGATTACAAGTATGATCTAGTGGAGGAAGCACTATGGTGGTGATGGTGGCTATGGAGATGGAAATGGCGGCGGCTAGGGTTGATGGAGATGGATGAGGACGACCCTGTTCTAGCTTCGCTCGCGGATGTTCTGTTGGCATTTCGGCCTCGACCCCTTTATAAAAGTTGTTCAGGTGGACGAGAGGCCTCGGTTTCCATGCCATATGACCGCTCATGCGAGCGGTCGCGGTCGCATGGAACATCGTCTTTTGCACTGTTTCTTCTGGTGCACCTCCTCCTGATTTCTTCTATCTCCTCCTTCACTCCTTTCCATATTCTCACTTGATTTCGTCCATATTTAGCCCATTTCCTGTAGAAACACAATAAAGAAAGGATTTGTGGAATCCTATGCATTCATTAGTCATTAGTGGCAACATCGGAGCAAACTATCTCGGTTTAATTGAAATATCTCGGTTTAAACAAAGGGTAGAGGAGTGTAAAAATATCACTCATCATGCTACGATGGTGCTCGGTGACCAGCCCGTCAATGCCATGGGGATGGTCGCTGGCGCGGGTGCGGGGATGGGAGCTGGGACGGGCACGGCGGCAGCATCCGCCGCGGCCAGCTTGTTCAGGGCAATGTTCATGAGGTCCCATTCCTCCTTATGCTCTATCTCCTTCGGCTCGTGGTCGACTTCACCAAACTGGAAGACTAGTGGCATATGATCCTTGTGTGCCATGGCGTAGGTGGAAGTCTGGATGATAGAAGGCGGGTGAGAGGGGAATGGGAGGCGAAGAGAGAGGATTGTGAGTGAGCGGGCGGTAAGGCCGCCTATTAAACAGTGGCTCGGGCACCATTAATGAAGAAGTTGGGAGCGAGGTGGGTGGCGATGGAGGTCAAAGGGCTCACTTCCCGATGAGCCTGCGCAGCGAACTGCTCGCACGTCTCCCGGTAAGCCTGTGCAGTGATAACCCACAAGTATAGGGGATCGCGACAGTCTTCGAGGGTAGTATTTCACCCAAATTTATTGATTCGACACAAGGGGAGCCAAAGAATATTTATGAGCCTTAGCAGTTGAGTTGTCAATTCAACCACACCTGGAAAATAGTATCTCTGCAGCAAAGTATTTAGTAGCACGGTAGTATGATGGTTTGATAGTAGCAGTAACAGTAATAGTAGTAGTTTTGTAGTGATTATAACAGCATCAGCAACAGTAGTAACTTAGCAAAGATTAGTATGTGCAAAGCGTACGCATTGGATCAACGATGGATATTTGTGTTGGTTAACATTCATCATGTAACAGTAACAACCTATAGAGCGATACACAATAACTCCAATTCATCAATTCAATATAGGCATGTATTCCGTATATAGTCATACGTGCTTATAATAAGAACTTGCATGGCATCTTTTGTCCTACCCTCGCGTGGCAGCGGGGTTGATCAACACATTTCATATACATCTTTTGGGCACACAATTATACCATCTATTGAGATTTATTCATCCATTCTTGCTATGAACTATGATGTATTTGAATGAAAATCATATAAAAGATCATTTACTCGCCACTTGTTTATTTTGCAGAAAAGTGCGACAAGGCACAAAATTCTTCTTAAAAGGATCAAGTGATGGAGACAAGGACCTGAGCGAGAAGACAAGAAGCAATCAGATGGGATCTACTTGGTAAGAAAGAAGAAAGGAGGAGGGCCAAATTACAATATGGGCAGATCAATCGTGAGGGGTCAAAATCCCTAGTGAAGCCTCCATTCCCGTTTAGGCCTGGCAACACATCTCTCTCTCCCTCACACCTCCTTCTCCACCTCCGGCCGCCACCACGGCCAGGCCGGCGTGGTTGCGCGCCATCCGTCCACCAGCTCCACCATCCACATCACCTCCATCCATCCATCCTTCCCTCCATCCACAGCGCCGCCACAACCCATCCACCATCACCTCCAGCCGGCGCGCCATCCATCACCCAGCGCCACCACTGCTCCTCCTACCTCGAGCGCCTGCAGCCACCACACCAGCCGCACCCTCACGCTCTGCATCAGACACTCCAGCACGAGTGTCTGGTCACCCGCGTGAGTGCGCCACCCAACTCCATCGCCTCCCATCCATCTCGCAGATCACCATCGCCAATTCCCTCTTCCTTCCTCTGCTCTTTTCTCCCACGTCCCTGCTTTCTCAACCCTCTCTTATTCTCCATCATGTCCCTACTGCTGTTCTTCTCCAGATTGCCTCCCATCTGCGTCCCCTGCTGCCCGCTGCTCTCTTCTCCCCCAAACCCTGCTGCTCTCCTCTCCATGCCCTACTGCCCTTCTCTCAATGCAACCTTACTACTGCTCTTCTTCTTCTTCTCAAACGTCCTCTGCTGAAGCTCTTCTCCAAGCCTTGCTGCTGCTCCTAATCTGAACCATAAATTGCCGCTGTTCTCTTTCCCTCTCTCTCTCTATTCTCTAAGATTTCTGTAAAATTAAGACATGTAAGACTTTGTAAGGTTCAGATTTGAAGAGTACTTGCAACCTGTTGTTTGCTCTGTATCGTACTTGTAACTATAGTGCACGTTTTATGTGTTCTGACTACTTAATGCCTAGTTGTAATGTATAATATTTGGTCTATGTGATTTTGCTTTCTGAGTTAGTAATCTACTAGCATGTGTTTCTGTTCAACCTTGTGAACTTATTCCATTTTATAGTCCATGTGTTAGCTCAAGTGCCTATGATATATATATATATAAATATGTGTGTGTGTTTCTGATGAAACATCTATTTCCTGCCATATAACTTGTTTCTTCCCTCTGTTACATGTGTGATAGTAATATGTGTTCTTGTCTAGTAGCTTCCCCTAATATTGATTCTCGTTTGTGTTAGTGCCAGTCTCTCAACCTCAAGTAATTGAAAATACCAAAAAGAAAGTGAGAACAATCTGAACCTCCCTATGCTAGTTTGTTATTTTCTCCGTCGATAATTTTCTGGAACAACCTTGTTTAGTTTAGGTTTATTTTCCTACACTCATAATCTGAATTGTGTTGCCTAGCTTTAATCGAGCATAGTTGCTGACTTGCCTAGTCCCTGAGGAGAACACGACTACCGCAGTTTTGGGCGTGAAAACCCCACTGCACTACAAGTCTACAACTGATCAGGGATCCATAAGAAAATCTAAGGGATATTAAGGCCTCCTTTTAATAGAGAACTGGAACAAAGCATTAACACATGGTGAATACATGAACTCCTCGAATTATAGTCATCCCCGGAGAGTATTGCTACTTGTAGACTGCGTTGGTATTTCCCCGAAGAGGAGAGGATGATGCAGTATAGTAGAGATAAGTATTTTCCTTAGTTAAGAACCAATGTTATCAATTCAGTAGGAGAACCAAGCAAAATTCCGTTAAGTGCACCTGCACACAAGAGCAAACACTTGCACCCAACGCAAATAAGAGGGTTGTCAATCCTCTTAGCGGTTATTTGCAAGGATTAAATCTTATAGAGATAAATAGATAAACTAAAATACTAATTAAAATAAAAGTAAATAAATTGCAGCAAGGTATTTTTTAGGTTTTATATATATGATAAAGTAGACCCGGGGGCCATAGTTTTCACTAGAGGCTTCTCTCTCGAACACATAGCATACGGTGGGTAAATAAATTACTATTGGGCAATTGATAGAAAAGATTCATGGCAATGATCATGTATATAGGCATCACGTCCGAGACAAGTAAACCGACTCCTGCCTGCATCTACTACTATTACTCCACCCATCGACCGCTATCCAGCATGCATCTAGGGTATTAAGTATGAAACAGAGTAACACCTTAAGCAAGGTGACATGATGTAGACAAAGTAAACTCAAGCAATATGATTAAACCCCATCTTTTTATCCTTAATGGCAAAAATACAAATACGTGTCATGTCCCTTTCTGTCACTGGGATTGAGCACCGCAAGATTGAACCCATCACAAAGCACCTCTCCCATTGCAAGACAAATCAATCTAGTAGGCCAAACCAAATCGATAGATCGGAGAGAAATACAAAGCTATAATAATCATGCATAAAAGAGTTCAGAGAAGACTCAAATATTTCTCATGAATAATCTGATCATAAACTCACAATTCATCGGATCCCAACAAACACACCGCAAAAGAAGATTACATCGGATAGAACTCCAAGAACATCGAGGAGAACATGGTATTGAAGATCAAAGAGAGAGAAGAAGTCATCTAGCTACTAGCTATGGACCCGTAGGTCTGTGGTAAACTACCCACACATCATCGGAAGGGCAGCAAGGTTGATGAAGAAGCCCTCCGTGATCGATTCCCCCTCCGGCAGAGTACCGAAAAAGGCCTCCAGATGGGATTGCGGAAGAACAGAGGCTTGCGGCGGCGGAAAGGTTTTCTCTTCTGTCTCTCTGGTATATTGGAAGTCAGGAGGGGCAACGAGGGGCCCACAAGCCTGGGGGGCGCGCCCTACCCCCCTAGGCGCGCCCTCCAGGCTTGTCGCCTCCTCGTGGCTCTTCTGGTCTTCTCCTGAAGCTTCGTGGGTCTCTTCTGGTCCAGAAAAAGTTAATCCAAAGTTTTTTTCTTGTTTGGACACTTTTTGACAATGATTTTCTAAAAAGGCAAAAACAATCAGAAAACAACAACTGGCACTAGGCACTGGGTTAATAGGTTAGTCCCAAAGAATGATATATAATGGCATATAATTGCATATAAAACATCCAAGATTGATACTATAATAACATGGAACAATCAAAAATTATAGATACGTTGGAGACGTATCAAGTATCCCAATTATTGTCACCTGGGGGTCTAGGGATCAGAACAATAACAAGTGCATATAACTAGCAGATAGGATCAAGAACTCAAATATATTCATGAAAACATAGAGGGTTCAGATATGAAATCATGGCACTCGGGCCCTAGTTGAGGGTGTCCCGGATTAGGGGGTACTCGGGCCGCCGGCCTATCTCTCGTGGGCCGGACTAGTGGGCCGCTCTTTACACGTCATTGGAAGGCCGGATTGTGGGCGACCCCGTGCACCAGAAGGAAACCTCCGAAGACTTGGCGTCTCCTCCAAGGAATAATTGGCATGACCGGCATGTTTATCCCCTGATGGTAACCAACCATATGTAACCCTAGGTCCTTCTGGTGTCTATATAAACCAGAGGGTTTAGTCCGTAGGGAGGGCAAGAAACCAACCTAGGGTTTAGCTCATCCGATCTCGAGGTAGATCAACTCTGTAACCTTCATACTACCACATCAATACAATCTAGCAGGACGTAGGGTTTTACCTCTTCGAGAGGGCCCGAATCTGGGTAAATCGTTGTCTCTACGTTCCATGTTACACATTGATTCCTAGATCCACAGTTCGGACCTCCTACCCGAGATCTGCCGGTTTTAGTACCGACATTGGTGCTTTCATTGAGAGCTCCGCCGCTGGGTCACCAAGGATCAATGGCTCGCCTTGTCATCAGTGATGGCATCCGCAGCAGGGACATCTTCGTCCCTGGTCAACTTTTTGCGTTCGGCAGCATCGTACTGCATGCCGACCCAACCGGTCACCTTGTCCAGGTCGCTGGCTTTGTCCCCGAGCAGGAAATCAGGTTCGGCAACCTAGAGTACGTCGTCGACTCCCGGGGCAATCTGGTCTTTACTGGGTTCTTGGCTTTACCCGAGGAGCCTAACAATCCCGAGGCCTTGACTTCGGATTCTATCCTCGTCCCTGTCTCTTGGCCGGGCCTCAGTTCAGATCTGGCCTTGAGTTCGGATCTGACCCCGGCGCCAGAAAACCAAGGGTTACCCTTGGCCGAACACACTCCCAGTATTGGCGCATCGGAGCCCAACTCCGATGGCTGCCCGAGCATGAATCCGGTGGACCTCTCGTTTTTAAGCGAGATGTTAGATCGGATCCAGAAGATGAGTATCGCAGATGGACCATCCTCAGACCAGGAGCAGGTCGGACAGGAGGCCAATCGCGGGGAATTTTGCGTCCCACCCACCACCCACTTGGTAGCCACTGTCGAAGACTTAACCGACATGCTGGACTACGCCTCCGAGGAGGCTGACGACATGTATGAGGATATCGACGGCCCGCCTTATACGGCTCCCTCCCTTGCCACCTCCAACACCAGAAAGTGGACCGCCACCTCCACCTATGATGTTTATATGGTCGATACCCCCAAGAAGGATGGCGACACAACCAAGAAGGATGGCGACGGCCCCGACAAAGAACTGCCCAGACGCCGACGACGGCGAGCCAGAGGGCGAGGAAAGGGCAAGGAAAACCACACAGACACGAACGGCACCGGAGATAATGAGACTCCGGACAACTTGGGGGAGCTCGACGACAACACCCCTGAGCAGCGCCACGACGCCCCTGAAGGGCACGAGGACCAGGGTGGCCCCGAGGACCCCGAGGATTCCGAGGACAGTAATTACCTCCCTCCGTCCGAAGAGGAGGATAGCCTCGGACCCGAGGACTTCATCGTCCCAGAGGACCCCCTGGAGCAGGAAAGATTCAAGCAGCAGCTCATCGCCACTGCCCGAAGCTTGAAGAGGAAGCAACAACAGCTAAAAGCCGAGCAGGAAACGCTCAACGACAGATGGACGATGGTCTTAGCAGCTGAAGAAGGCCTCGACGATCAACGCCAGGGTCAATACAAGAGTTACCCACGGTGGCGCTTGCTTCCGGGATTCGAGGACGAGGCCCTTGAGCCCGTGCCTCCCAGGCAAACTTACGCAAGCCAGCCCGACCGCCCCCCTCGAGGACGGGATAGGACGGCTGGAGAAATCGAACACCCACCCGCGCCCCCTCGCTGGGCGGGCAAAGACCCGGTTCAACCGGATGACCCTCGCGATCTGCGGCACAACCTGAACGCCAGAGGGACACAGTCAAGATCCATCTATGGATCCAGAGGTTACGCACCCGCTGGACGGGACGGATACCAAGCCTGGCGCGACAGGAACGATAGAGCTCGGAAGCAGCACCGTGCCCGGATGACAACCGATCACCGACACGACGTAGCCCGGGTCAGGGGCACCGCACACCCGATGTGTTTCACAGATGAGGTGATGTAGCATCAGTTCCCCGAAGGGTTTAAACCCGTGAACATAGAACAATATGACGGGACAACTGACCCAGCAGTGTGGATCGAAGATTTTCTTCTCCACATTCACATGGCCCGAGGAGATGACCTCCACGCCATTAAATATCTACCATTGAAGCTCAAAGGACCAGCGAGGCATTGGTTGAACAGCCTACCCAAAAACTCCATCGGGAGCTGGGAGGAGCTCAAGGATGCATTCCGAGCTAACTTTCAAGGCACCTATGTTCGGCCGCCGGACGCCGACGACTTGAGCCACGTGGTCCAACAGCCTGGGGAGTCAGCTCGACAATTCTGGAACCGGTTCTTGACTAAGAAGAATCAAATTGTCGACTGTCCAGATGCCGAAGCAATCGCCGCATTTAAGCACAGTATTCGGGACGAGTGGCTCGCCCGCCAGCTCGGCCAGGATAAGCCGAGAACAATGTTGGCTCTCACCTCCTTAATGACCCGCTTTTGCGCGGATGAAGATAGTTGGTTGGCTCGTCGAAGCAACCATCCCGAAGACCCCGGGACTTCAGAAGCCCGGGACGGGAACGGGAAGCCTCGGCGCAACAAGAATAATAAGCGCCGGCACAATAACAACGACAGTGAAGCCGATGATGCAGCGGTAAAAGCCGGGTTCAGCGGCTTGAAGTCAGGACCGCGGAAGAAGCCTTCTAAAGGAAACCGGGATGGGCCGTCCGCACTAGACAGAATCTTGGACAGGCCCTGCCAGATCCACGGTACCTCGGATAAGCCCGCCAACCACACCAACCACAACTGTTGGGTAATCAAACAGGCCGGCAAGATCACAGCCGAGGAGGAGAGCAAGGGTCCACGCAACGAGGATGACGATGAACCTCGCGGGCCGAACAATGGAGGCCAAAAGCAGTTCCCTCCAGAGGTAAAAACCGTGAATATGATTTACGTCACGCACATACCGAAGAAGGAGCGGAAACGCGCACTCCGGGATGTCTATGCCCTAGAGCCTGTAGTCCCGAAATTCAACCCGTGGTCGGCTTGCCCGATCACTTTCAACCGTCGAGACCATCCGACCAGTATCCGTCATGGAGGAACAGCGTCTCTGGTGCTCGACCCCATCGTGGACGGATTTCTCCTCACCAGAGTCCTTATGGACGGAGGCAGTAGCCTCAACCTGATTTACTCAGATACAGTGAGGAAAATGGGGATCGACCCATCAAGGATCAAACCCAGTAACACCACCTTTAAAGGTGTAATCCCAGGCGTCGAAGCACGCTGCTCGGGATCCATAACATTGGAAGTAGTCTTCGGTTCGCCCGATAACTTTCGCAGCGAGGACTTGATCTTCGATATCGTCCCCTTCCGCAGCGGTTATCACGCACTCCTTGGCCGTACAGCATTTGCCTGCTTTAACGTCGTCCCACACTACGCCTACTTGAAGCTCAAGATGCCAGGACCAAGGGGCGTTATTACCATCAATGGTAATACCGAACGCTCGCTCCGCACAGAGGAACATACGGCGGCTCTAGCCGCCAAAGTCCAAGCCACCGAAGAGGCGTCGCAAGCCCACTCTACTGCCAAGACACTGGACGCACGCAAGCGCGCCCGAGCTACAGCTTCGGTCCCGGAGCACTCCCGTGCTCACCCTAAATAGGGGCACGCGCCCCACAGCACGGCCCACCTAGTCGCGAAATACGTACCTCAAGTACACAATTTCGCGCTCAAAATTCCATGGGCAGTTGTGGGGGCACATGAAACTAAGGCCGAGAGCTCGGTTCGACCGAGCAATGGCCAAAAGATGTTTTTGGATCAACATCAAACAACGGGCACCATCTGGGGCCTGATCAGCGTTAAACTGATATACTATGGCGACTTCTCAAAACCCTTTCCCAAGGGCTCGTCTGCTGAACATTACTACTTCCGCCGAGCATACAGTCAACAACTTCGCTCACACGGAAGCTTCATAAAGAGCAAAGGCGCAGACGTGCAACAGGGTGTAGTAGGGACGTCAAACCACTCATGAAGGCCCTGTGTAAACCTTTACTCTAATGTATTTATTTCCTAAAGTATCTATCAAAGTTACTTCGGCAGTCCGAATTGTACAGTTGGACGTCACAAATTCAAAGGAAATAAAGACCAATTTTTCTCTGGTAATTGTGCAGTCATTCGTGTTGCATATTCCTTTCCGCTTTTTTAGGCCAAAGTAAACTATTACGATACGTCCCTTTCTTTTTAGTAACCGGCTAATAGACCGGGGGCTTGAACATAAATCTTGCCTCAATCTTTATTCTGGCACCAACTTTTATTTTATGTGCTCGGTGTCATGGATATTGCGTTATATGAATCAGTTCCGAATTGTGTCTTTGGTCAATAGTTGGGTTGCCCGGCTCCTGTGTTTGCCCTCTTACGTTCCTCACTGTTCGGCTAAGAGGGTAAAGGGAGAACCACTGCGATTGTACTTCTAGCTAGCCTGGTTATGTACCTCAGTGGAGAAAGCCGAAAACTGATTGTCATAATAAGCGAGAACTGGTCGGCGATCCGATGACTCGTGTTAAACCAAAAATCGTTGCAGGTTAGCCCGTGTTAAACGAAGGGTTCATTGTCACAGGAACCACGTGATGATGGTATCAACCTCGGTATACCCGGATATCACATACACTGGGGGCTAGTCACCAGCCCCCGCCGTCAAGCTCCTATGGCTAAGTGAAAGCACTAAAACCGCATAGTCTGATTGCCTTGTTTTCCGTACATACAACCGCCTCCGGGCACTGAGACGTCGGCTAAGGGTTAAGGTATGGCGAGGAAGCACCCCATGCACACTACTGGAATCAGGGACTTTGCCATCTGCCAGCTCTTTGCCGTCTGCTGGCAGATGGCAAAGAGGATATTTGCCGTCTGCTTTTATAAAGCAGACGGCAAAGAACATGCTGATGGCAAAGAGGCTCTTTGCCATCTTCTCTTCTTTGCCGTCTGCCAGCAGACGGCAAAGAACAAAGTGGGCCCCACTTGGTACTGCACTTGCCAGGTCACACGGGCCACTTCTTTGCCGTCTGTTGCCGTCTGCCAGCAGACGGCAAAGAGGTGAGGGGGGCCCCACAGTGTAACGGCGGGGACGGGCTAACGGCCCCCCTCTTTGCCGTCTGCTGGTAGACGGCAAAGAACTTTGCCGTCTGCCAGCAGACGGCAAAGAGGGGGCTTAATTTTCGCCATCCCCCCGGCCGCGCCTCCCGCCTCTCTCTCTTTCTCTCACCTCTCTCTCTCTCACACCCGCGCCCGTTCCCCTCTCTCACCGCCGCCGCCGCCGCCGCCCCTTCCCCGCCCTCTCGCCGCCCCTCCCCGCCCTCTCGCCGCCGCCCCCTCCCCCCCTCTCTCACCGCCGCCGCCACCCCCTCCCCGCCCTCCACCACCGCCTGCCCCCCTCCCCGTGGCGCACCTCCACCACCGCGGCGCCGTCCCCTCCTCACGGCCCTCCTGCCGCCGCCGCCCCCTCCCCGGCGGCCTCCTCTCCTCGCCGCCGGCCTCCTCTCCTCGCCGCCGGCCGCCCTGCCCCCTGCCCCTCTCTGGTGAGCTTCCCCTGCCCCCCTTTTAATTTTTTTTCTGTTTTTCTAATTAGATTTTTAGTTTTCTGTTTTTAGATGTTTTGCAAATAGTTGTTTAGGTGTTTGGGTAAATAGGAAAAAATATTTAGACATTTAGGTAGAAAAAAAACCTAGAAGAAAAAAAAGAAGAAAAGAAGATGAAAAAAAGGAAAAATAAAAAAGAAAAAGAACAAAAAATAATAATAATAAGAAGAAACAGAAGAAGAGGAGGAGGAGAAGAAAAAAGAAGAAGAAGAAGAAGAAGAAAAAAAGAGGAGAGGAGGAGAAGAAGAAGAGGAAAAAAGGAAAGGAAGAAGAAGAAGAGGAGGAGGAGGAGAAGAAAAAAGAAGAAGAGGAAGAAGAAGAAGAAAAAAGAGGAGAGGAGGAGAAGAAGAAGAGGAAAAAGGAAAGGAGGAAGAAGAAGAAGAAGAAGAAGGAAAAAAAAGGAAGAAAAGGAAGAAAAGAAAGAAGAGGAAGAAGAAAAAAAGAAAAAAAGAGAAAAAAACCCCGACCCCGACACGGCACCTCGACCCCGACCCGACAACCCGACCCCGACCCGACACCCCGACCCCGACACTCCGGCAGACGGCAAAAAGGCCACGTGGCAGCAGCCTGTGCAACCTGGGCTGGCCTATGTGGCCTCTTTGCCGTCTGCTGGCAGACGGCAAAGAAGGAAAGTTGTTTGCCGTCTGCCAGCAGACGGCAAAGAGCCTGCCTGGGCCCAGCTGAAGCCTGAGGTCAGCTGACGTCATCTACAGCTCTTTGCCGTCTGCTGGCTCTTTGCCGTCTGCTGGCAGATGGCAAAGAGGATATTTGCCGTCTGCTTTTATAAAGCAGACGGGAAAGAACATGCTGATGGCAAAGAGGCTCTTTGCCATCTTCTCTTCTTTGCCGTCTGCTGGCAGACGGCAAAGAGTTCTTTGCCGTCTGCCAGCAGACGGCAAAGAACAAAGTGGGCCCCACTTGGTACTGCACTTGCCAGGTCACACGGGCCACTTCTTTGCCGTCTGCCAGCAGACGGCAAAGAGGTGAGGGGGGGCCCACAGTGTAACGGCGGGGACGGGCTAACGGCCCCCCTCTTTGCCGTCTGCTGGCAAAGAGGGGGCTTAATTTTCGCCATCCCCCCGGCCGCGCCTCCCGCCTCTCTCTCTTTCTCTCACCTCTCTCTCTCTCACACCCGCGCCCGTTCCCCTCTCTCACCGCCGCCGCCGCCCCCTCCCCGCCCTCTCGCCGCCCCCTCCCCGCCCTCTCGCCGCCGCCCCTCCCCCCCTCTCTCACCGCCGCCGCCGCCCCCTCCCCGCCCTCCACCACCGCCTGCCCCCCTCCCCGTGGCGCACCTCCACCACCGCGGCGCCGTCCCCTCCTCACGGCCCTCCTGCCGCCGCCGCCCCCTCCCCGGCGGCCTCCTCTCCTCGCCGCCGGCCGCCCTGCCCCCTGCCCCTCTCTGGTGAGCTTCCCCTGCCCCCCTTTTAATTTTTTTTCTGTTTTTCTAATTAGATTTTTAGTTTTCTGTTTTTAGATGTTTTGCAAATAGTTGTTTAGGTGTTTGGGTAAATAGGAAAAAATATTTAGACATTTAGGTAGAAAAAAAACCTAGAAGAAAAAAAAGAAGAAAAGAAGATGAAAAAAAAGGAAAAATAAAAAAGAAAAAGAACAAAAAATAATAATAATAAGAAGAAACAGAAGAAGAGGAGGAGGAGAAGAAAAAAGAAGAAGAAGAAGAAGAAGAAAAAAAAAGAGGAGAGGAGGAGAAGAAGAAGAGGAAAAAAGGAAAGGAAGAAGAAGAAGAGGAGGAGGAGGAGAAGAAAAAAGAAGAAGAGGAAGAAGAAGAAGAAAAAAGAGGAGAGGAGGAGAAGAAGAAGAGGAAAAAGGAAAGGAGGAAGAAGAAGAAGAAGAAGAAGGAAAAAAAAGGAAGAAAAGGAAGAAAAGAAAGAAGAGGAAGAAGAAAAAAAGAAAAAAAGGGAAAAAACCCCGACCCCGACACGGCACCTCGACCCCGACCCGACAACCCGACCCCGACCCGACACCCCGACCCCGACACTCCGGCAGACGGCAAAAAGGCCACGTGGCAGCAGCCTGTGCAACCTGGGCTGGCCTATGTGGCCTCTTTGCCGTCTGCTGGCAGACGGCAAAGAAGGAAAGTTGTTTGCCGTCTGCCAGCAGACGGCAAAGAGCCTGCCTGGGCCCAGCTGAAGCCTGACGTCAGCTGATGTCATCTACAGCTCTTTGCCGTCTGCTGGCAGACGACAAAGAAGGAAAGTTCTTTGCCGTCTGCCAGCAGACGGCAAAGAGCCTGCTTGGGCCCAGCTGAAGCCTGACGTCAGCTGACGTCATCTACAGCTCTTTGCCGTCTGCCAGCAGACGGCAAAGAGCGCCGTTAGCCACCTAACGGGGATGGAACCTTTTCTGTGCCGTCCACGCTCTTTGCCGTCTGCTGGCAGACGGCAAAGAAGGAAAGTTCTTTGCCGTCTGCCAGCAGACGGCAAAGCGGCCTTTGCCGGCAGCCGTTCAGCCGGAGTGTTTGCCGTCTGCTGGCTGACGGCAAAGCCTTTGCCGTCCGCCAAGCATGCCTTTGCCGTCTGCTATAGCAGACGGCAAAGTGCCTGATTCCAGTAGTGGCAGTATCTGCACAAGGGGGCTGAAGCCGACGACTGGTAACTTTCAGTTAAGAAACGGCCGCACAGGAGTCAAAATTAACATAGCAGGCATTATATGTACAGCCAACACATTGCATTCCAGGCAAAGTCAAAGGTTTTAAACTCTTCGGATACAAGAAAAATAAATCTACTCATAAATTACATCCTTTGAGCATTGGGCCTCTATTGCCCGAGCACCATCCCTCACGATGGGGAAGTACTGCTCGGGGCGCCTATGCTCCTTCCCAGGAGGCGGAGGCCCGGTGGCCACTTCGGCTGGCTTGATCTTCGGCCAGTGCACCATTGTTTTGCCGAAGGCCATCCGAGCACCCTCAATGCACACGGAGCGCTTCCACGCTTCGATCCGGGGAGTGGCGTCGCACAGCCTCTGCACCAAACCGAAGTAGCTACTCGGCAGCGGCTCCGAAGGCCATAGCTTGACACAGAGGTCCTTCATCGTCGGCTCCGCCATCCGGTGCAACTCCATCAGCTGCTTCATCTGATTGTTGAGGAGGGAAGGGTGTTCGGGCGCCTGAAATTGCGCCCAAAATAGCCTCTGCTCGGCGCGACCCTCCTGGGCGGCGAAGAACCTGGCCGCGTCAGCCACACTCCTCGGGAGGTCCGCAAAGGCGCCCGGGGAATGCCACACTCGCGTGAGCAAAGCGAACCTGTTACCACCAAATACACTTTGTAGCAAATACGGCTTACCATCTGCAATGAGCTTCACTTGGCGGAGTTCTTCCTGGTAGCCGCGCGCCTCTGTCCGCGCTTCCTTGGCCACCGAACCCAATGAGGTTAGCTCGGCCACCTGCTCTTTATTCTTCTGCTCAAGGGCCTCACACTTTGTGACAGCATCCTTGAGCTCTTGCTCCACTTCAGCCACTCTGGCCTCGTGCTTCTGGCTAGCGGTTCTCACCGCAGCCAGTTCGGCAGCTGCTTGATCGGCCGCTGACCTCTGCTCCGCCGCTTCCAGCTGAGCCGTCCTCAACGCGGCCTTGAGGTTCTCCACCTCCGCGGCGGCAGCTGCAGTAAAATCAGTCAACTCCGTTAGGCTACTTTGAGCCTTACTTAGCAAAAAGGACATAGCTGACGTAAACAATACAGTTCGGACTTGCCTTGCGCTTCGTCGAACCTCTTGTTCACCAGGCTGAGGTCGTCCTCGGAGCTTTTGAGCTTCCGGTTCAGCTCGGCCAACTCCTCGGCGTTGGCGGCTACTGCCGAAGATGAAGCATGTGCATCACTCTACGCACATTAGTATCCGAGATATTGATTTTCGGTCCTCTGACCGGCTTTGTTCAAGCCAGTCAGAGTCTCGGGGGCTACTGTGTATGAGGCTATACTTTTATACACAAGAACTTTTCTAAGGGAAAAGCATTACTTCGCTCACCTTGAAGCCCGTGAGAAGGCCTCCTTCAGTCCGTTATCCACGGACCGAAGACTTTGCAACACCGCGCCCATAAGGGCATGGTGCTCTTTGGCGATAGAGGAGCTGGTTAAAGCATCCTCCATCTCATCCGGCCACCCAGTCGACGCCCGCTCTGGGGCGGGCGGGGGTGGCAGGGGCACCTCGGCTTCTTCCCTCTCAAAGACCGGAGTGCCTGACTCTGGACGCCCTGACGACTCCGGAGCCGCCCTCGGAGAGAGCTCGGATCGTCCGAGCTCCTCCTCTTCGTTTACCAGAGGGGCCCTCCCCTCCTGGTCTTCAGCGACCGAGGTACTCACCTCAGCCATGATGGTGTCGCCCCCTTCCCCCGTGTGCGGCACGGGAGGGGTCCTCCTCGACAGGACCTCCTCGGCCTCCTCGACGATTGGGGGAGGCGTGGCGCGCGACTCGGTCCCGCTCTCCACCAGCGTAGCCGGTGGAGAATCCCCCTCCGAGACTCGGTCGGTGGGGAGGTCGCGCAGCGGGCTGCGATGTTAGAAGTAAAAATGTGATCAATATATCAAACTCAGTTCGGCCGAAAACACTTACGCGGATATTAGGATGCGTACCTTTGGGCCTGTGGTTTGGCCCTGGGGATCCTCCTAGGAACCTCTTCGGAAGCCTCGGAGTCCTCGGCAGAAGCCGAGTTATTGTCGGACAGGGCCACCTTGGCCCTGCATGGTCTCTTGGGGGAGGGGCGAAGCGGCTCCTCCTCGGCATCCTCGGACGCCGCCCTCTTCTTTGATCGGGGGGAATCACCTTCCTCCCCTTCCCCTCCCTGCTCCTTCTCCTCCTCTTGTGTGGAGGGAGCATGGGTGTCCCCGGATCTAGTGTCCGGGGGTCCTCGGGAACGGAGGCCCTCTTTGGCCTCCCTCTTCTTGTCCTTCTTCTTCTCCTTCCTCTCCGGCGCCTCGTATGGCTCCACGGCCAACATGGCCGTCAGCAGGGGCGTCCTGGGCCCCTCTGGCAGCGGGGCCGGGCTGTCGATCCGCTCGGCCTTCTTTAGCTAGCTCTGCGGATGGGAAGTGAGAAAATTGAGTACCTTATCGAAAGGGAACAATCCGGATATAAGAACGAAACTAGTAATACCTCCCGCGGGGGGTTTGCGGCGTCGAGGCCGATGTATTCCTCCTCGGCCGGCCAGTCCTTCTGCTGCTTGAATAGCACCTTCCACAGTTGAGCATGGGAGGTGCGGAAGAAGCTGCGCACGGTGGCCGGGTCTTCGGGCTTGTAGGCCCACATAGGGGAAGCCCTGTTCTGGAATGGGAGGATTCGGCGGCAGAGCATGATTTGGATCACGTTGGGCAGCTCGATGCCTTGCTCTATCATCTTGGCGATCCGGCTCTGCAGTAGTGCCACCTCCTTGTTCGACCCCCAGTCGAGGCCTTTCTTGGTCCACGAGACCAGCCTCGTGGGGGGTCCGGATCGGAAGGCCGGAATCGCCCCCCAATCCGCGCTCCTTGGCTCTATGATGTAGAACCATTCCTTCTGCCAGATCTTGACGGTCTCGATGAAGGTGCCCTCTGGCCACTCCACCCGGGGAAGCTTGATAACCATTGCTCCCCCGCAGTCCGCCTGCTGGCCATCAACTATCTTCGGCTTGATGTTGAAGATCTTCAGCCACAGGCCAAAGTGTGGTCGGACCCGAAGAAAGGCCTCACAGATGATGATGAAGGCCGAGATATGCAGGAAGGAATTGGGGGCGAGATCGTGGAAGTCGAGCCCGTAGAAAAACATGAGGCCCCTGACGAAGGGGTGGAGTGGAAAACCCAAACTTCGGATGAAATGGGGTAGGAACACCACCCTCTCGCCCTGCCGCGGCGTGGGGACGACCTGGCCTGCCTCTGGAGCGCGGCGAGCGATGTCGGTTGGGAGATAGCCCGCGCTCTTCAGCTCCAAGATGGAGCTCTCGGTGACGACGGACGCCTCCCACTTGCCCTTGGACCCAGAGCCGGCCATTGCTGGATTGAACGGATGGCTGGGAAGGATCTTGGAAGAGAAAGTGAATCTGGGCGCTGGAGCTCAGGAGATTGGGAGGGCAACGGCGAAGGGAGAGATGAGAGAGTGCGAAGGAAATGAAGGCCGCTCCCCTTTTATGGGCTGTAAAACCCGCGGTCCCTTTACTGCGCCGCAGTCCTCACCATTTCCCCATGTAACCGTGCCATTATGCGCGCGTGGGATGAGGCAGATTATTGATCATATCCCTTAAAAACAGGGCACGATCTCCATATCGATGGGACGTGCCAATGAAAACCCCGCCTCGAACCGCGAATCGAGTTTTTCATAAACCAACTCGCGGTCGTGGCGCGTTGTGACCCTTCGGTAAAAAGCTGTCAGAGGGAGGGTACTGTTCACACCGAAGTGACTAGCCTTCGGGGCTAAGTTATCGGTACACCTCGGCGACTGAAGCATATTTCGGAGCGTGTGCGGCTAGGCAACGCTTGAGAACTCGACTCAGAGGAAATGCAGGCCGGTCACTAGTATCATGGAAGGAAGGGAACTGGTCCACAAAGCCGATGGTGTTCAACATTTACCTCGGCTTCGAAGACTAGTTTGGGGGCTACTGAGGGTGTCCCAGATTTGGGGGTACTCGGGCCGCTGGCCTATCTCTCGTGGGCCGGACTAGTGGGCCGCTCTTTACTCGTCATTGGAAGGCCAGATTATGGGCGACCCCGTGCACCAGAAGGAAACCTCCGAAGACTTGGTGTCTCCTCCAAGGAATAATTGGCGTGCCGGCATGTTTATCCCCTGATGGTAACCGACCATATGTAACCCTAGGTCCTTCTGGTGTCTATATAAACCAGAGGGTTTAGTCCATAGGGAGGGCAAGAAACCAACCTAGGGTTTAGCTCATCCGATCTCGAGGTAGATCAACTCTGTAACCTTCATACTACCACATCAATACAATCTAGCAGGACATAGGGTTTTACCTCTTCGAGAGGGCCCGAACCTGGGTAAATCGCTGTCTCTACGTTCCCTGTTACACATTGATTCCTAGATCCACAGTTCGGACCTCCTACCCGAGATCTGCCGGTTTTAGTACCGACACAAGTGACAAGCATTAAGCATAGCAAAGTCATAGCAACATCAATCTCAGAACATAGTGGATACTAGGGATCATGCCCTACCAAATTGACTCAATTACATGATAAATCCCATCCAATTCCATCACCGTCTAGCAAGCCTACGAAGGAATTACTCACTCCCGGCGGCGAGCATCATGAAATTGTTGATGAAGGATGGTTGATGATGACGACGGCGACGAATCCCCCTCTCCGGAGCCCCGAACAGACTCCAGAACAACCCTCCCGATGAAGAACAGGAGGTGGCGGCGGCTCCGTATCGTAAAACGTGATGAAACTTTTTCTCTTATTTTTTCTCTCAGTGAAATGGAATTTATAGGCTTGGAATTAGGTCAGACGGCCGCCTATGGGACCCACAAGGCATCAGGGCGCACCCTGGGGGGGGGGGGGTAGGCATGCCCTGTTGTCTTGTGAGCAACTGGTGGCCCCCTTCGCTGGATCTGCATTCCAATATTTTTATTTATTCAATAAAAAATCTCCGCAAAGTTTCGTCCAATTTCGAGAACTTTTATTTCTGCACAAAAACAACACCATGGTAGTTCTGCTGAAAACAGCGTCAGTCCAGGTTAGTTTCACTCAAATCATGCAAATTAGAGGCCAAAACAAGAGCAAAAGTGTTTGGAAAAGTAGATACGACGGAGACGTATCAACTCCCCCAAGCTTAACTCATTGCTTGTCCTCAAGCAATTCAGTCAAACTAAAAGTGATAAAGAAAAACTTTTACAAACTCTTTTTGTTCTTGTATCTGTATATAAGTTTAAATAGTAGTCAAGTTTTCAGCAAAGATCATGAACTAACCATGTGAATGATAACACTTAGAACTCACATTTACTCATATCAATGGCATAATCAACTAGCGAGCAATAATAACATATCTCAGATGCCAACAATTTGTCAAAATAATCATGATATAATATGATAACATGGTATCTCGCTAGCCCTTTCTGAGACCGCAAAACATAAATACAGAGCACCTCTGAAGTTCAAGCAGTAACTAAACATTGTAATTCAGGGTAGAAGAGATCCAGTCATGCTCATTTCCAACATTAACTAGACTCAATGCATGTTAAACTAAGAATGACAAAGCGCTCTCTATGTTGGTGCTTGAATGAGAAGGTGATGGCTCAACAATAAAAGTAAATAACATGAAAGTAAATAGAAGGGCCCTTCGCAGAGGGAAGTAGAGATTTGCAGCGGTGCCAGAGCTCAAAGCTTAAAATAGAGATGAATACATTTTGAGAGGTGTGCTTTTCCTGTCAACGTCACGACAAAGGATTTTGACATCGTCCATGCTAAACACATTATCGGCGGTTCCCATGCAGAAATGTAAAGGTTTACTCCCCCTCAACCATACAAACACAAGCCATGGCTAGCGGAATCCTCGGATGCCCTCCAAACAATCAACTTTCCAGGGGGAGTTTTTATTATTATATTTTTCTTTGTTTTATTTAACAGGACTGGGCATCCCAATTACCAGCCTCTCTCATGCAATGACAAGTGAATAAACACTCATCATGAGAATAACCCGCTTAGCATGGAAGATATTGACCGCCCCGTCGCTCCATGAGCGGTACGGACACACAAAACAGATGTTTATTTGAATGATTAGAGGTGGACATGCAAATTTACTTGGAACGACAAGGTAATACCGTATATAGGTAGATATGGTGGACTCTCTTGGAACAACTTTGGGTGTAAGGATTTTGGATGCACAAGCAGTATTCCTGCTTAGAATAAGCAAAGGCTAGCAAATAGATTGAGAAGCGACCAACTAGAGAGCGACAAAGATCATAACCATGCATTGCGAATATTTAACATTGACTATGAGCATGAGTAGGATATAAACACCCTGAATATAAATATCATACATGCTGCATTGGTTTTGAATCAACTACATGTGTGAACATGTGCCAAGTCAAGCCACTTGAATTCTTTAGAGGAGGATACCATCCTAACATACTACATCATAATCATTTTAATGCATGTTGACACTCAAGATAAATCATTATTCACTCCTAGCTACTAAAGCATGGCATGAGCAACTATAATCTATAATTGTCATCACAAACATGTTTACTCATAATATGCTGAATCAAGGATACTGAGTTAAACATATTTACAAAAACAATAACAAGAAGAGTTCATACCAGCCTTCCTTTGCCATAGTCACTTTGTCAAATTATCGTCATTATTGCCTTTCACTTGCACGACCGAATGATGTGAAAATAATAATAGTGCAAGTGTGCCATGGACTAAGCTGAAATCTGCAAACAATTTACCGATGAGTCCAAATTATGAGACCATTTTACCATTATTTTTGTGCCTACTTTGTAGGCTTTGTGGAATTTTACCGTGTTCGCGCACTTCTTTTTGTTGATAATCCCTCAGGTAACGGCTTTTGGAGCAATATTCGTTTAATGGAGAAAATCCCAAAAAATGTCAGTGGAATCACGTATTAAAGGTGATAAACACTTTCCATAAAAAGATCAAGCAAGAAGGCCAAGAAAACAGCCGTTGTCGCACTTCCAGAGTGAACGACGGCGTTCCATGCGACCGCGCGCGCTCGCATGAGCGGTCGTTGGGCGCACCGCTGCCTCTGGGGGATCAGCTATTTTCACCCCGTTGAATCGGATCATGAATGGGACGTGCAGAGACTCCAGAAACTCGCCCAGAAGGTAGAACCCTAGCCGCCGGAGCCCATCCGGAGGGAGGATCAATGAGGGGAAGAAGGGGATTCCTCTCACCGCGAGGGGGACAAAGTCATCATCACCATCTACATCATCACCATCTTCATCATCATCCACATCCTTATCATCTACAACATCAAGAACCCTAGTGGATCCTTCGGTGTATCGGTTGTTCCATTCATCCATGTATTCCATTACCATTACCTTGATGATTGTCGTTCCCATGTGTGAGTAGACCCGTTGTTCTCAGGGTATGGATGAACCCTAGTGTGTAATAGGTTGTTTGATATTAGGATTTAATATCCTCTTTGCATGTTTATGTTGATAATCTTCTTGATGTTGGGTGAAGTCGACCATCCAACGTATGCCAACTTCGAAAGGTTATTACTGTTGGCTAACTGTGTGGTTGTGGAGATGGGTGACGTGACAGGCCCCTTCTCCCTTCGTAGCGGATAGTTGCAACAGGGGGTAAAACGGAGACCACTTTGGCTGCGTCCAGGGGGACATCTTTCCCCTTAATCACCGTTTGATAACTGGAGTGGGGAAGAACGGTGGTGGCGTATAGGATACGGAGATACCACGAGTATGCACGTATCATGTAAAGTGGCTTAGGAATCCGAAGTAGCATTGTGTTTAGGCACCGCTATAGATGGGAGGGGATTCCGGACCCTCGGGAATGTTTTTAATCATTTGCTTCAAGTATCATTTATATTATCAGTTGTTTACTTTAATAGATTTAGTCATAATTACACTTGCAACATTATCATTATTACTTTTACTGTTCTGGATTACTTACAACTTTTAGGCACATTATTTGCACCTTGCAAAGGACCTAAGACTGATTCCTGTGCTCCCTGTGGGATCGATACTCTTACTTCAAAAAGGGTACAACTAAACCCTATGCACTTGCAGGCTATCAAGCTTTTTCTGGCGCCATTGCCGGGGAGCTGAGCGCTTTTGGTCTAAGTTCTGAGTTTGGTTTGAATTTTGTATACTAAGTTGTTTGTTGGTCTAGAACAACCATGGCTGAGTATGGACACAGTTATCAACTCACAGTCATGCATCTTACAGGTCCACCTATTCGAGAAATGTTCACATTGTTGGGTCCTAACCTCACCGGTGTAGCTTATGAGGTGAACCCAAGTGTCCTCGAATTGTTGCATGGTAAACAGTTTAAAGGTGAGGATCCTTATCAACATTTGCAATTTTTCGAAGATGTATGTGGGACATTTAAGTTGAATGCTTTTAGCCCAAATGATATGAAACTGAAATTATTTCCTCACACTCTGGCTAAAAAGACAAGGAATTGGTTAGTGTCCCACCCTGCAGGTACCTTTGATACATGGAATAAACTAGCAGAAACTTTTCTGTCAGATTTTTACCCAGAAAAGAAATCCTATGAAGCAAGGAGGAGGATTTTAAACTTCTGACAGAGGCCTGGGGAAAGTCTGGTAAACGCATATCAAATGTATAAAATTCTACTAAATGATTGCCCTCATCATAAGCTCCCTGAATGGTTAGTATTAAATCTTTTCTATGGAGGATTGCAATATGATTCAAAGGAAGAACTAGGTTTAGGATTTGCAGGTTCCTTTATTACTAGCGAAGTCCCAGAAGCATTGGAATTATTAGAAGGGAAACTTGCTAACCACGAAGCTTGGGGGAGCGATTAAGAAGGAGAGGGTAAAGTAGAAGTGGATTTTGATTGCATAAAAGCTTATCTAAACTCAGGGAGAGTTGAACAAATAAGTAATGAATTATACATTGACCCTGATGTTGTTTTAAGATTTGTTCAAAGCTATGCAGAACATACTGATCAGGACCGCGAGGAAGAGGTCCTAGTTTAGACCTTGGAGGTAGAAACATCAGTGCTCCCCATGGAAGAAGATTATGAACCCAAACTGTTATTGCCATATACAGTAAGAAAGGTGCAGCTTGAGTATTTTAGCAGGGAACATTCTAAGGATGAAAATGAGAACCAGAACAAAGCTAAGGTGAAGCCTCCAAAAAGGAGAAAACAAGAAAAACCCATTGAAACTATGGAGGAAGAGGTAACTTGTTTTGTGAAAGGTTGCATCAAAGCTGCAGATACGGGTAAACCGGTGGTGCCTTTTTTGTTTGGTAGTACTTCTTATTTTGGTCTATGCGATATAGGGTCTTCTATTAATGTTATACCTTACACTCTTTACACTAAGCTTCATGATGAAATCTATGCTTGTGATTTGCAGCCAACTGATATGGAAATTAAATTTGTAGATGGTACTCTAAGGAGACCTTATGGGATGGTATCTGATGTTTATGTCATATTGGGAACCTTTACTTATCAAGTAGACTTTATTGTAATGGAAATACCTGAAGATGATTTTTGTCCCATAATATTTGAAGACCATTCCTTAACATTGCAGGTGCAAGCATTCATTGTAAGAGGGAAGTTGTATCTGTTAAGTATGGGGAGGAGGTAAGAGAATTTCATTTTTCCAGATTCAAGAATCACCCCCAACCACGAGGGCATGACAACAATGAAGAGAAGACCATAGCTCAACTAGTAGCAATCTACTTCGGAACCCCAGAAGATGATCTAGAAAGGAGTTGAACTGAATACGAGAAAGATCCAGAGGACCCAGCTAAGGAAGAAATAGATCATCACTTGAATGAAACACCGGTTCAAGATCCGGTATCTAGTGCGCAATATGAAGTACCTGAGAAGAAAGGAGGTGAGGAACCACCACCCTAAACTAAAACCTCTACCAAAAGAGTTAAGGTATGAGTTTTTAGATGAAACAATTAGATACCCTGTTATTATCAGTGCTAATCTTTCAGATGAAGAAAAAGAGAGATTAATGAATGCCTTGAGGAAACATAGAAAAGCATTTGGGTATTCAATGGATGATTTAAAGGCATCAGCCCCTCTATATGTACTCATTGTATATTCATGGAGGAAGGAGCTGAACCAGTTCGTGAGTACCAGCGGAAGTTGAACCCTGAAATGAAGGAAGTAGTAAGAAAAGAAATTATTCGTCTACTTGATGTAGGTATTATATATCCAGTTTTTGAAAGCAAATGGGCAAGTCCGGTTCATTGTGTGCCTAAAAAGGGAGGATTTACAGTAGTTCCTAATAGACATAACGAACTAATCCCTACTAGAACAATAGTTGGGTATAGAATGTACATTGATTTCAGGAAGCTGAATAAGGAGACCCGTAAGGATCATTACCCCTTACCATTCATTGATAAAATGCTTGAAAGGTTGGCAAAGCATACCCACTTTTGTTATTTGGATGGATATTCAGGGTTTTCACAAATCGCCATGCATCCAGAAGATCAAGAGAAGACAACATTCACCTTCCCTTTTGGTATGTACTCTTACCGACGTATGCCTTTTGGCCTATGCAATGCATCAGCTACATTTCAAAGATGCATGAATGCTATTTTGGCCAATTTCGTTGAAGAAATCATGGAAGTCTTCATGGATGATTTTTCTGTCTATGGAACTTCTTTTGACGATTGTCTTCGCAATCTTGATAAAGTTTTGCAGAGGTGTGAGGACACTAATCTTGTCTTGAATTGGGAGAAATACCATTTTATGGTCAATGAAGGTATTGTTTTGGGGCACAAAATATCTGGTAAAGGTATAGAAGTTGATAAAGCAAAGATAGATGCCATAGAGAAACTCCCTTATCCCCGTGATATAAAAGGGATAGGGAGTTTTCTTGGGCATGCAGGTTTCTATAGGCGCTTTATTAAGAATTTCTCCAGTATTTTGAAACCCTTGACTAACCTTTTGCAGAAAGGCGTTCCCTTCATGTTCAATGATGATTGTAAAAGTGCCTTTGAAAAACTGAAGCATGCTCTACTTAATGCTCCTATCATTACACCTCCAGATTGGGACATGCCTTTTGAGGTCATATGCAAAACGGATGATAATGCGGTAAGTGCGGTTTTGGGCCAACAAGTAGGTGAGAAGTTTAATGTTATTTACTTTGCAAGCCACGCCTTCATTGATGCCCAAAGAAATTATGCTAAGAATGATAGAGAACTCTATGCAGTGATCTTTGCTTGTGAGAAGTTTAGACCATATATCACTGATACAAAAGTTATATTTTATACTAACCGCCAGGCAATAAAAGAGGTGTTGGATATTAAAGAAACTAAGCCTCGCTGGGTGAGGTGGTCTCTTCTTTTGCAGGAATTTGATAGTGAAATTTTAGACCGCGAAAAGATAGGAGAAGTGTTGACAAACATCTCCCTCGTAAAGGAGGAACATCAATACAATCCAAAAGGTATATGTATCCCCTACGGAATGGTTGTGGCTTTGGATAGAATTACAACTCGTACCTTTGGAGATACAGGACCACCATTCATCGGTCTAGAGGAATCTTTTGTGAAACTGAGGGTAAGGGAAGAAAGTGATTTATTTTGCTATAACAACTCTTTGCACCCCAGTAAGTTGCAGAAGATGTCACCATTTCCTCGACCCCTAAGAACAAAGAAGCCTGGGACGAAGATCTTCGCAAAATACAAAGAGTGGAGAGCACTAGGGAACACAGGAAAGTTCTCTCTTTTTTCTTAAGCTCTCGTCAAAGTTGTCTTCGCTGTATTTTTCTGTATAAAATTATATGTTTTCTATAGTCAAACAGGCGCACAAACGACCGCCTGCGGTGGTTTGAAGCACCGTCTTTGATTCCGTTTATTTAAGCGCGCAGGCAAATGGAGAAAACGACCGCTCAAGCGATCACCAGCGACCGCCTGGAAGGCCGTCTTTCGATCTGTTCCACGGAGGGAAACTGCGCCTCTGTTGAAAAAAAATGTTTTTGTCTCGCAGGAGAAAGGGGATCAGACGGACGCCCGAACGATCGGACGCGCCCGTTTTTAAGGCCGTTATACATTTTGTCCATGAAGAGCTCGGTGGAAGAAGGTCAAACGACCGCTCAAACGATCGGTCGCGGTTGTTTGGAAGACCGTCGATCGTGATTTCTTTCCGAATTCTAACAGAATTTTGCCTGATCTTATTTGGTTTGTTTCCTATACTTTCTAACTTCCTTATCTCGTTAAAACCTGCGTCCTTAGCTACTATATACAGAACTATTGTTCCCTCCTCTATCAAAACTAACCAACCAATCTAGGCAAAGCCTTCTTGAGTTTTGAGTTGCAGGGAGTCATGGCTCGTTCATGGGATGAGAGGCAAACCTCTCCGCAGGAAGAGGAGGACTTGGAGCAGGAGGGCTGTTCTCTAGCAAGCATAAGGGAGAGGCTCCGCCGCTGTCGCGATTGGACCTCTTCCGAGGAATATCCGGAGGAACCTCCTTATGAGGAGGAAGAAGAGGAGGATCAAGAGAAGGGCAAGAAACCGGTGGCCATCCCCATCAACGCCATCAAGATCATCATCAACGAGGACAAGATCGATTTTGTCAGGGAGACTCCCGCTATCATGGGAAAGTGCGGTTTCAGTAACTGCACTATCCATGACCCGTTGGAAGAATCCGGCAAGATCGATCCAAGGGCGCATGAGATGCACGCCATTGGCGCCCGCATGCAAGTTGGACCTCCTAGGAAAAGGCATAACACCGCCCCAGTGCAACCAATTCCACCCCAGGTACAAATCAATAATTCAGTAGTTGAAACTAAGGCTATGACTGATAAGATCAGGGAGATGGAGGTTGCCTTGGCTGTCAAGACCCATGAGGCTCTTGACACAAGCTTAAGAATCATCGCCAACCAGGATGCAACCTTTCGCATGTATCCTTCTCGCATCACGGATTTGGAGGTTGCCAATAAGCTCATGATTGATGCCCTCACTGGTGTCACCGCTCCACCTTCGGAAGAGAACATCGGTATTAATAAAAAGGAGACTAAATGAATCCAACCGGCTTAGCGTGTTAAGCTTGGGGGGAATTGAAGCCCTTTCTCGTTTCCTTTACCATTATTATTTTCTGTTGAACTTTGCTTAAAAGAGTTTATTTAGTTCGAGTAATAAAAGTACTATCATACCTTTTGGTGAAGAGGGAAGAGTCTTAACCATTGAGTCATGGATGGTTTGATGAGTAGTCTATTATGATCTTGATGAATTTGCTTAGTATGGTTATGCATCCTTGTGTGCTTTGCATGTTTGCTTTTAGATGATGATTATAAGCCTTCCACATCTTTAGTATCAATCGGGAATGAGAAGTTGACAATTTGATGTGATGCATTGGAACTGATTTCAGTTTATTTGGTGATTACTCGATAAGGTCTCTTAAAACCAGTGAACCAAGTATGAAATGTGGACAAGTTCTTGTGCATAAAAACAAAACATTATAGATTCGAGAAAACTTATATAATTCCAAATGGTTGAACTTGGATGTTTAAGCATACCATTCATATCACGTCTCAAAAAGAGAATTTTTTTTTTGAGTGATATGTGGCAGGCTTGGCAGTTCAGAAAATAAAATGGGAAGTGAAGAACAATGAAAAGAAAGATGTATAGCGCTAAGACTTGCCCGACTGAAAGAGGAGAATAAAGTATCACTAAGAGTTAGAAATAGTCTCATTAACGATTGATAGTAAGGTGTGGAAGCCTTCATACTCATTTGATGGAAATTTGGATGTAATGGTGAACGGTGTAATTGATCATATGATGTAAATTCTAAATTTTTACTTTGGACCCATTCATTTGATTCATCCACAGCTCATAACCAAGATGACCTCTTCATTACAAGCTGCGGTATTTGCTCGGGGACGAGAAAATCTTTAATCTTGGGGGAGTTGATGAGTCCAAATTATGAGACCATTTTACCGTTATTTTTGTGCCTACTTTGTAGGCTTTGTGGAATTTTACCGCGTTCGCGCACTTCTTTTTGTTGATAATCCCTCAGGTAACGGCTTTTGGAGCAATATTCGTTTAATGGAGAAAATCCCCAAAAATGGCAGTGGAATCACGAATTAAAGGTGATAAACAGTTTCCATAAAAAGATCAAGCAAGAAGGCCAAGGAAACAGCCGTCGTCGCGCTTCCAGAGTGAACGACGGCGTTCCATGCGACCGCGCGCGCTCGCATGAGCGGTCGTTTGGCGCGCCGCCGTCTCTGGGGGATCAACTATTTTCACCCCGTCGAATCAGATCATGAAGGAGACGTGCAGGGACTCCAGAAACTCGCCCAGAAGGTAGAACCCTAGCCTCCGGAGCCCATCCGGAGGGAGGATCAATGAGGGGAAGAAGGGGATTCCTCTCACTGCAAGGGGGACGAAGTCATCATCACCATCTACATCCTCACCATCTTCATCATCATCCACATCCTTATCATCTACAACATCAATAACCCTAGTGGATCCTTCGGTGTATCGGTTGATCCATTCATCCATGTATTCCATTACCATTACCATGATGATTGTCGTTCCCATGTGTGAGTAGACCCATTGTTCTCAGGGTATGGATGAACCCTAGTGTGTAGTAGGTTGTTTGATATTAGGATTTAATATCCTCTTTGCATGTTTATGTTGATAATCTTCTTGACGTTGGGTGAAGTCGACCATCCAACGTATGCCAACTTCGGACGGAAGGTTATTACTGTTGGCTAACTGTGTGGTTGTGGAGATGGGTGACGTGACAGGCCCCTTCTCCCTTCGTAGCGGATAGTTGCAATAGGGGGTAAAACGGAGACCACTTTGGCTGCGTCCACGGGGACATCTTTCCCCTTAATCACCGTTTGATAACCGGAGTGGGGAAGAACGGTGGTGGCGTATGGGATACGGAGATACCACAAGTATGCACGTATCTGTACCGGCTCCGCCCACAAAGAGAAACATGTAAAGTGGCTTAGGAATCCGAATTAGCATTGTGTTTAGGCACCGCTATAGATGCACACTTGAGGGGATTCTGGACCCTCGGGAACATTTTTAATCATTTGCTTCAAGTATCATTTATATTATCAGTTATTTACTTTAATAGATTTAGTCATAATTACACTTGCAACATTATCATTATTACTTTTATTGTTCTGGATTACTTACAACTTTTAGGCACATTATTTGCACCTTGAAAGGACCTAAGACTGATTCCTGTGCTCCATGTGGGATCGATACTCTTACTTCTAAAAGGCTACAACTAAACCCTGTGCACTTGTAGACTATCATTTAGTCAAAGGAGAAGACAAGGAAATATTGGCCCTTCGTTAAATCAACAACAAAGCATATGAGAGCCACTCAACTATTCTAACATAGTCTTCTCCATACGATGACTCAACGAAAAGAAATTCAGAGAAACACACTAAAATATTTTTGGAGTTTTTTGTTTTTCTGAAGAAAAAGAACTAAAGAAGAAAAACGAACAACGAGAAAAACTATTTACACGGGAGAACTCCCAACAAGGAAAAGAAGAAACAAGAAATATTTTTGGGTTTTCTTTTAATACTACAAACTAACTAAGGAAGAAAGAAAAACCGAAAAGAAGCGAGAAACATTTTTGGGATTTTCAAAGTTTTCTAAACACACAAAAGAAAAACAAAATATACTGAAACATGGATATACATTGAAAACGATGAGCACCGACAAGTGGAATGAATGTGTGATGCATGAATGTAATGTCGGTGAGAATACGTACTCCCCCAAGCTTAGGCATTTGGCCTAACTTGGTCTATGGCCACTCGTAGAATCCCTCGGACCCATAGGAGAACTGGGTTGGCGGCCGCACTCGAGCGTCCCACGGTTGGACCTCGTTCTCTGCTGCAGCTAGCTCGTTCTTGTAAGCAATGATGTCGTTGGGCATGATAGCATATTTGTGCCTGGCATGAGAATCAAACACAGAAGGTGCATGCAAAGAAATAATCTCACGAGTAACCTCACTAAATACCAGGTTATAACGAATGTAGTGAGGAGGCTCAAGGTTATCGATAAAGTGATGATCTATCATAGACTGATGGTCTAAATAAACCTTAGGTAGCACATGATCGTCATGGCGGATAGCAATGTTAAAGCATGCAACAAGGCGAGTAGCATAAATACCGCCATGAATACTACCACTAGTTCTATTGGCGGCGTGCAATAATGCCTCCCAGACTAAAAGTATTATCACCATAAAGGGCACGACATAAAATGGCAAGGTCGGGGGCATTGAGCGTACCACCCCCTTCCTAACAGTCAAACATTTCCCTATGAATAAACCAAAGTAGTGCACGGCAAGAAAATGCAAGCTAGTAACTCTAGCCTTAGACACACCCTAGTTTCTTCCACAGTTAAGGTGAGAAGGAAATCCTCAAACTCCTCAAGTCGAGGTTCCCTCAACTCCCCCTCAGAGGGAATCAAGCATATCTCACAAAATTCAGCAAATGTGATCTCAAAGTGTTGAGCATATAAATCAAAGCGCACCATAGGGGTATCAAGTCTATGCAGGAAGTAGAAATTTTGCACAAAGGAATTTGTGAGGAGTTGGTATTGGTCACACTTATCTACGAGGAAGTTGGTCAAACCGGCGTTTGCCACGAATTGTGCAAACTCATGTTGGAAACCGGCTTCGCTCATGAAAGCGTTGTGTGGCCATTTGCACGGCCTCACCTCCACCTGGCGAGGGAGATGGAGGTCCGGAGCACCACCGGCAAATCCCTTAGGACTATGGCTCGAAGAACCCCTCCTAAAGAAGTTCATTTTCCTGTGAAAATTTCTGAATTTTTTTGGACCACAAAAAGATGTTAACAAAACTTAACAAAATTGATAGCAACTACTCATATAAGTGTCTAGAGGCTATATCAAGCATTCAAACTACTTAGAACCAAATAAATTCAACATGCAAGCTCATTTTCAGTGGCACCAACAGTAGAAAAATAAGCAAAATATAATCCACTAGAACAAACACTAATTGGACCAATGGAGGAGTCACATACCAAGGAGCAATCCCCCAAAACAGTTTCGGAAACAGAGCTCCGAGCAAAGATATCGAAAATCTCAGTTTTGGGAGCAAGAACACGAGAACAAGAGCTACCATGATTTTTTTCTAGAGGAAGAAGAAGCAATGGGAAGGTGGACTAAGTGAGTGGGTCCCTGTGGGACCCACAAGGCATCTTGGCGTGCCCTAGGGGGTGGGCGCGGCATGTTGCCATGTGAGCAACAGGTGCACCCCCCTGGGGTGTGTTTAGTGCCAAAAATTCTTAAATATTCCAAGAAAAATCGTGTAAGATTTTTACGACATTCTGAGCACTTTTATTTTTGGGTCATTTTTTATTGCACGGATAATTCAGAAAACAGGATAATCATGGCATTATTCTTTATTAAACTATAAATAACAGAGAGTAAATTATGGGTACAAAAAGCTGTGCTTACGGAATTCATCGACCACATGCCCCTCAAAAAGAATCCATTAATAAGGTTGATCAAGTCTTATTAACGAACTATTTCCGAGTAACATGAAACCGAAGAACTTTCGTATAACACTAAGTTACCTCAACCAGGATATGCATTGCCCCAACAATAAGAGTTTGATATTTCTTTTCAGGTACCGGAAGAGGGAATTCAAAACCTTCAATAGTGATTGGCATAATCTTTTTAATATAGTTGATACTATTCACTTTGTTTTGTTTCTTCGGAAAATATACCATATGCTCATTATTGTTGACATGAAAAGTAACCTTGCTTTTGTTGCAATTAATAACAGCCCCTGCAGTATCGAAAAAAGGTCTACCAAGGATAATCAACATGTTGTCATCCTCGGGCATATGAAGAATAACAAAGTCCGTTAAGATAGTAACATTAGCAACAACAACGGGAACATCCTCACTAATACCGATGGGTAAAGCAGTTGATTTGTTAGCCATTTGCAAAGAGATTTCAGTAGGTGTCAACTTATTCAAGTCAAGTCTTCTATATAGAGAAAAAGGTATAACATTGAAACCAACTCCTAAATCACACAAAGCACTTCGAACATAATTGTTTTTGATAGAGCATGGTATAGTAGGTATTCCTGGGTCTCCTAACTTCTGAGGTACTTTTCCTTCAAATGAATAGTTTGCAAGCATAATAGAAATTTCATTCTCAGGTATTTTTCTTTTATTAGTGACAATATCTTCATGTATGTAGCATATGGAGGCATTCTCATAATTTTAGTCAAGGGTGTTCTCAAATACAAAGGTCCAAGCATTTCAACAAAGCAATTAAAAGCCTCTTCATCTCTATATTTCACAGCCTTACTAGGAAATGGCATAGGCTTTTGAACCCATGGCTCTCTTTCTTTACCATGTTTCCTAGCAACAAAATCCTTTTTATCATATCTTTTACTCTTAGAAGGTGGGTTATCAAGCTCAACTTCAGGTTCTATTTGTACATCATTATCAGATTCTTTGTTATTGTCTGGTGGAGCATCAATATGATCATCATTAGCATCATCATCATCATTATCACTAGGTGTATGCTCGTTACCAGATTGTGTCTCAGCATCAGAAAGAAGAACATCATTAGGATTCTCAGGAGGGTTTTCTACAACAGGTTCACTAGAAGCATGCAAAGTTCTATTCTTTTTCTTTTTCTTCTTCCTAGGTGAACTAGGTACATCATTATTAACTCTCTGAGAATCTTGCTCAATTCTTTTAGGATGACCTTCAAGATATAGAGGATCCTGGGTCATTTTACCACCTCTAGTAACCACTATAATAGCATGATCATTCATTTTACTATTCATTTCATTAAGCAAATTATTTTGTGATTTAGAAATTTGTTCTAACTGAGTTTGAACCATAGAAGCATGTTTACATAAACCTTTAATGTCATTAGCAATTTTAAACATCATATCACTCAAACATTCAATCATGATAGCATTATGTTTCAATTGACCACTAGTTTGCATATTGAAGTTTTCTTGCTTAACAATTAAATTATCAAATTCATCCAAACACTGGCTAGGAGACTTATTATAAGGAATATCACCTTCATCAAATCTACGAAGAGAATTTACCTCCACTACCTGTGTCGGGATGTCAAGTCCATGTATTTCTTGAATAGGCGGTAAATTTTTAACATCTTCAACTTTAATACCCTTTTCTTTCATAGATTTCTTTGCTTCTTGCATATCTTCTGGACCGAGGAATAGAATACCTCTCTTCTTCGGAGTTGGTTTAGGTGGTGGTTCAAGGAGTGTCCAATCATCGACATTCCTCAATATATTATCCAGTAATTTCCGAGCCTGTTCAACAGTTCGCTCCCTGAAAACACAACCATCACAACTATCTAGGTAGTCCCTAGAAGCATCGGTTCGTCCATTATAAAAGATATCAAGTATTTCATTTTTCTTAAGAGGATGATCAGGCAAAGCATTTAATAATTGGAGAAGCCTCCCCCAAGCTTGAGGGATATGCTCTTCCTCAAGTTGCACAAAGTTATATATTTCCTGTAAGGCAGCTTGTTTCTTATGAGCAGGATTTTTTTTCCAGTGAAGTAATATATCATATCCTGGGGACTACGCACACAACCAGGAGGAAGAGTATTAAACCATTCTTTAGCATCACCCTTTAATGAGAAAGGAAACAACTTAAGAATATAATAGTAGCGAATCTTTTCCTCTTGAGCAACAGTTTCATTTAATTTAGTAAGATGTGCCACAACAGTTTCAGTTTCATAACCATGAAAAGGATCTAATTCTAACAAAGTAATAAGTTCAGGATCAACAGAGAATTCATAATCCTTATCAGTAACAAATATAGGAGAGGTTGCAAACTTAGGATCATATTTCATTCTTTCAATCATAGCCTTTTCTTTCAGCTTACTTAGTAATTTCTTGAGATCCTCTCTGTCATTACAAGCAAGAAAATCTCTAGTAATCTCCCCATCCATAACATACCCCTCAGGTACATTAGGCAATTCATATCTAGGAGAGCTAGGAATAATAGGTCAATCATAATTTTCATCAGTTTCAATATTATCAAGTTCTTTAGATTTAGCATTTATTCATCAAGAAATTCACCTAGTGGCACAGTTTTATTGTGACGCCCTCTGCTCGACCGTGCACTAATCATACACGCAAACGTGCACGCTCGAGAACAGAGACGCACGGGAAGATATCACAACACAACTCTAAACTCAAGTTAAACATAAATCTTCATATTACAAACCAGGGGTCACGAGGACCCAAATACATAAGTCATACAAACAAATAATATCTGGGTACAGACATAGTTAGTCAAGTTTGCCTTAAGAAGGCTAGCACAAACAACGACACTGATCGAAAGGCGAAGGCCTCCTGCCTAGGGCCTCCGAACTACTCCTGGTCGGCTGGCTCAACCCAGTAGTACGTGCCTCCGGGACTCTCCTGGTAGTAGTCTCCTGTGGTGGCGTCTGGCTCCTGGACTCCATCGACTGATTTCATCAAGTGGGTATGGGAAAAAGGAATAGCAAGGCAACCGTGAGTACTCATCCAAAGTACTCGCAAGACTGACATCAGAACTATACTATTATGCATCAGTATCAAAGGAATGGGGCTATATCTTTGGACTGAGCTGCAGAATATGCTGGAACAGAGGGGGAGAGGCCTAGCCTATCGAAGACTAGCATCTTGAAGCAATCTTGCAGCAGCAGAAGAGAGTAGAACAAGATAATATATAATCAATCATATTGTAGTAATGCCCTGAGATCCTTCCTCGACTACCCTGTGAGAAAGTGATCTCGAGAGCAGTAGTAGCAGTTTATCATTGTGACAGTATCCATTTGTAGTTGTAGCGGATCAAGATACAACTCCGAGCGTCCTGTTACCGTGGACACGGCTATTTGAATAGATTACTTCCCTGCAGGGGTGCACTACTGTTACCCAACACGCTCGATCACATCTGGCCGGATACACTTGCTGGGTAATGCCTGGCCTCGGGTGATCAACACGACGCAGTCCTACCTAGGCTCAGCAGAGAGGTCAACATGCCGGTCTAAATCCTAAGCACGAAGGGGTCTTGGGCCATCGCCCTTCGCACTCCTGCACGTTGCGTGGCTGGTCGGGGCCCAGGCGCGACACTGAATACACCAGTGACGTAACCAACCCACCCCAACAATCAGGCCGCATCTCTGAGCTGTGACGTCTGAAGAGCTTTCGGCTAATACTACGACGTAGAGGGTCCCATAACCATTATCCCACGTGGTGGTAGTGCGTATAGGGCCAACGACCCACTCAGATCAAATACCCAAATCCGTTAAGCATGTTTAGTAACTCGCAGAGACGAACAGGGTTCCTGTCGCTCCGACTTGGTAAGACATATCGCGCGGGTGCTCTTGGAGCCGACCCGTCTTTGGTAGTATTCTCTCGCGGGCACCCTTGGGGCCAGCCCGACTTTAACAGATTAAGTATTGCAGTATGTAAACATTTCCGTGATCATCACCCAGAGTGATCACGACCCGTTAACAAGCATGGCATACGGACAAGGGTGAGGGGCCACCGATGAATCAACAGCATAGCTAACTAAGCATCATGGGAGAGCAGGTAATGTATCAGTAGTTGGCGACAAAGTCAGGCTATGCATCGGAATATGAGCTATCGGAGTAACACCTGAAGCAATACTAATGCAAGCATAAGGGAGAAAGTAATGGGCGATATCTTATGATCAAGGGAGTTTTGCTTGCCTGGAAGCTCAGCTGAAGTGGTCTGGTCGTCGGAAGGCTGCTCGTCGGGAGCGTAGTCGTACACGGCTGCATCAGTGGCGGTCTCGGCGTCTATCGGGAGAGAAGGAGGGGGGAAGAAACAATAAATCCATGTCAATAATACAACAGCGATGCATGACATGCCTAAATGATATGCAGAGGTGACATACTGCCTATCTAGTTGTATTAGATAATTTAGGAATTTATTTTATCAGGGTTATGCACTATTCATTTATCGAATACGGGCAAAAAGTCCCATGTTCAGTATGTTAGAGGGGTGTGACAGGTATGTAGGTAGGATATTCGGATTCTTCATATTTTTCTTATCATTTTTCATATATAAATTATTTTCATCCGAGTTACGGTTTAATTTATATGATTTTTCGAAGTTTTATTGATTTTCTGGAATTTCTGAATTTATTTAATTAGAATTATCCGAAACAGTGTAGGCTGACGTCAGCATGACGTGGGAGTGGAGTCAGCAGTCAAACTTTGTCGCCAGCTACTGGGGCACCGTTCGCCGCATTTTTGGGCGCGTTCGAAAGCTACGGCTGCGCTACATCCAACGGTGGCGGTTGTAGCGGCGGGGGTGGCCGGGATCGAGCGCGGCGAGCTCATCGGCGGACGGTCGGAGTCGGGCAAGTGGGGACTCGGCGTTTTGGCGCGCAAGCGAACAAACTAAACGGCCAGACGGCCCCTACGCGTCGCGGCGAGCGTGACGGTGGGTCACCGTGGCTACGCCGGCGACGATGCGGGCGGCGGAGCGTTCGAGAGCGACGGCGGCGCCATCTAGAGCTCGAAATGGAGCTCGAACGGAGACGGGGGAGGGGGTGGAGCTTACGTAGGAGCGCAAGGAGGCTCATCGGGGAGCTTAGGAGCGCAGAGGCGGCGGATCGACGCGGCGGAGCTGGTTGGCCGTAGCGGAAGAAGAAGAAGAATGCGGCGCCGTGGTGGTCTCCCGGCCCCGATCCAGTGGCGTCGTCGAAGTAGTCGTTCACGGCGGTGCTCCAGGACACAGCAGCGAGGCGGGAGGAGCTCGGTGGGCGCGTGATTTACGGCGGCGGCGCCATGGTTGCGTTCGGGCGAGGTGGGGAAGACGATGGGGAGGCGAGAGGGAAATATCTGGGGCGGCTAGGGTAGACGCGGCAGCGTTCTTATCCTTCCCCGCCCTCTGTAGCGACGCGGGAGCGAGGCGACACGACGGGAATGGCTCGCCGGCGTCGGGCGCGGTCGGGCGCGTTCGACTGGGCGTGAGCAGTGCGAGGGAGAAGGTGGGGCGCAGGCTGGGCCGGTCGGGTGACTTAGGCCCAGTAGCGGTGGGCCTTTTTCTTTTCTCTGTTTTCTTTTCTGCTTTTCCTTTTTAGTTTCTATTTAGTAAATAGTTTAGGCACAAATTGAGTTTTGTAAATTAAGTGACTTAGCTCAATAAATACTAGGCAATAATACTCACTGCCAGAAATTGGTTTGGTGACAATAAGATTTCATTTGAATTTTAATTAAATAAAAAGGTATTAAATGTTTCTGTTTTGTACTGTTTTGATGAGGTTAGACTTATCTAAGTATTTTAGGTGATGTTGTTTTTCTTAACATAATTAGTTATAGATTATTTGCAATTTAATGAACATTTTAGTTTCCAAATTGGAACAACTTTTATTTTCACTTTAAATTTGAATTTCAATTTGAATTGGAATTTGAAATAAGATATGATGCAAATGATGATTAAGCACTGTTTAACATGATGACTTGGCACTATCAAAAGGTGATTACTGTAGCTATTACATGGGGGTGTTACATTTATCAAGCAAAGTACTAGCATCATCACAAGTATCATTTATAATAGAAGCAGTATCATCAATCACTTGCGACATATCAGATTGAATAGCAGGTGGCGGTGTCGCATGTCTATTTAAAATAGAAGGTGAATCAAGTGCAGAGCTAGATGCCAGTTCCTTACCTCCCCTCGTCTTAGAGGGAACGATCTTGGTCTTTGAGTCTTTCAGATTCTTGATAGCAATCAACAGATATATAATTCCCAAGTGAACTCAATAAATAAAGCTATGCTCCCCGGCAACGGCGCCAGAAACGAGTCTTGATAACCCACAAGTATAGGGGACCGCGACAATCTTCGAGGGTAGTATTTGACCCAAATATATTGATTCGACACAAGGGGAGCCAAAGAATATTTATGAGCCTTAGCAGTTGAGTTGTCAATTCAACCACACCTGAAAAATAATATCTCTACAGTAAAGTATTTAGTAGCACAATAGTATGATGGTTTGATAGTAGCAGTAACAGTAACAGTAGCAGTTTTGTAGTGATTGTAACAGCAGGAGCAGCAACAGTAGTAACTTAGCAAAGATCAATATGAGCAAAGCATAGGCAAAGGATCAACGATGGATATTTTTGTTGGATAACATTCATCATGTAACAGTCACAACCTAGAGCGATACACAATAGCTCCAATTCATCAATTCAATGTAGGCATGTATTTCGTATATAGTCATACATGCTTATAATAAGAACTTGCATCACTAGTGCAGAGACGTCCTATACAAACGGTTTTTACCCCCTTTCTGCGACAGAGTTTTAAACCCCGCCTTGCCTGTGTGTGCGATAGGGGGGGTCCTTCCCACACGTCCCAGAAACCATCGGTGATAGGTCCTCCAGTCACACACGCGGGGCAAAAAGAGCTCGTGTGCGATCGAGCAAGCCATCACACACAATTATACAGGCCCAATCATTTTCGTTCGTATGTACATCCCACATAGTGAATCCTAGACAAACGTTTCCATTTGTATGTACATCACACACGATTTTTATGTGGAAACATTTGTGCAAGGTGGCCTAACGCAAACATTTGTCGGGCGGAAGTCGTGTGTGATTGTTCATTGATCCAACATGCCTACTTTCTAGAAATTGTGTGGGTTGTTTGAGTTCATCACCCACGGTGTTGTCTGAGATACCGTCTACAATAGAAAAACCCAATAAGCAGGCTAATTGACCAATTATTGATAATCCATTTAGTAATCAAATTGACATTTCATATCAAACACACCATATATTTCATATCCGTATTACGGCAACCAGGATTTCATAAATGAATTACATCAGATAGCTTCAGCACTCAGTTACACCATATAGGCATATAGCTACCTACGACATTACACAACAGCACCAAGTTTCACATGCAACATCTAAAACCTTTGAAAAGTAGCATCATACACGGTAAATAGACAGATGAATCTCATCTGGAAAACTGCTGAAGCG
Source organism: Elymus sibiricus (assembly GCA_039707655.1). Classification (NCBI taxonomy): domain Eukaryota; kingdom Viridiplantae; phylum Streptophyta; class Magnoliopsida; order Poales; family Poaceae; genus Elymus; species Elymus sibiricus. The sequence goes on from CM077670.1 coordinate 137,432,890, forward strand.
GAAGGCGAATATTGAGCCTCCAATGATGTTGAATGTCCTTGCAACTTTAGGCCAGTGGCTGTGGATAATTGCCCGCCCAACCTTCGTCCTCTTGAGGAAGACTTCAATATTGTATCGTGGGTGTTGAATGAATACCTTCCTCGCCTCTTGACCATGCAGGTGGTCTGAGAGGTAATCATCGGTGAACTGCGTTGGAAAGGACTGAAAACAAAGATATGCATAAATATTTGTTCTAAATTTTGAAATGGCGCAAGCGCAAAGGAAAAAACCAAGGTAAAAGAGTTAGTACCATCCTATAGTTGACTGATGTCTTCTTCATTGAGTAAACAAAGATCTTGCTGTTATTTGTCGCTAGTTTCTTTATCCTAACAATCTTTCTGAGTTTCTTGACTTGACTAATATTCATGGACATCTCATTCCCCATATGCAAAATGGGTCGAACAGTGGGTCTAAACCTCAGACAGCAGGACCTACGTGTGCAAGACCAAATTGTTAAAAACCTAAATATTAGAATGGTTCCTGCAATTGCACAATAATGTGCTATTAGACAAAGGACCATGCATGTGCGAACCTCGATGGTAAACCTCAGTGCCTCCCATTGTTTCCCTGCAACACATATAAGGCAGGTATTGATCAGGTCAAGTGAGAGTTGGCATACTATTAGTAGAATATGTTAATGAAAAATAAACAAATTGCAGATACAACAGATTAATTTGAGCCGCATGGAAAAGCTAGTTAACCAAACCAAGCATGCTTAAGAACTAGGAAATATAGCAATTGTATATGTTTCTCATGTACTACGTATTTTGTACAGCCAAATTCGATTTATTTCTCACATGGATAACAATACAAAATTGTACCCACAACAAAAGAACATCACATTGCAGAATTGAACACAGTTAACTAGACAACACAACAAATGAACCAAACAGTTAACTGAGCACCGTATTGCAGAATAGAACGTATACTAGAAGATCAGACAGTTAACCAAACCAAGCATGCTTAAGAACTACTGGGAAATATAGCAATTGTTGAACCAAACTGTTAACTAAACATCACATTTCAGAAGATCAGATTGCATATTAACATTACAGAGGACAATTCACTAGAAGGCACCGGCGGTGGCCTCGAGAAAACACCACGAACTATCGTTTAAAGCAGCCAACCGCGTGGCGGTGTCCATGCGCGAGGCATCGACGGTGGCCTCGGCGGCGAGGTGCTCCTCCAAGATCTGGAGGTCGGCACGCATGGCAGCCATCGCGACCTCATCCGCGCGTGCGGCCGCGATTTGCTTCTCCACTGCCAGATGCTCCTTGAGCTCCTGGCTATATATACTGCGTGCAAAATGGCTATGGGCGGCGCTTATTTGGAGGATGGGGCAGTGATTTTGGTGGAAGGTGTCGCGCCGGCGGTCGGGGCATGTGGGATGGAGAAGGAGGAGGATGGGGGGTGGGGTGTGGATTACCTGACTATATCGAAGAGGCCACGCAGCAGGAAGGAGCGTCGCCGGCGAGCAGGCGGCGCTGCAAGTAAGCATTGAAGGTTTGAACTTGGAAAGGAAGGAGGAAACAATGGAAATGTGGCTTTTGGTCGGGGGGAGGAGGCGGGGAGCTAGATATTTCCGCGGTTGGCGGTAGACTGTAGCCGACAAAACTTCCGGCGTAAGCCATACATGAGGGTGCCCCAAGATATTTTATACTCCATTGCACACGATTCGTGCTAATAAACTGTTTGTGGTATACTTGATTTTTTCATTCTGATTTGAAAAACAAAATGGGGTTACGGTGGGAAAGGACGATGTTTGAATTGCTAGAACATTTATCTACAGTGAACATGCAACTATAGGAGTTTCGTGTTACAATTTAGAATTATTTAGGGTTCGTTTGGCCTTTTTATACATTAATTTAGTTTCTAGGCATTTAATATGCATAATTCAAATTTGAACTACAGGCACATGCTCCACTGCACCAAAATGGGTTGAAAAATCATATATGCATCCTTGGGTGAATGTTTAGGTCCCATGCAAGAAATGGGAATGAATTTCAAACATTTGGGCGTCGTGGCTCGGCCGTAAACATTGAGAAACTTGATTTAAAAATTCCTGTAAATCCAAAACACGCCTGAAAATCATGAAACTTGGCATGGTGTCATGACATGGCACCAACATGCTGTGGTAAAAAAATTAGCCGATTTGGGACAAGTTTTGGTATAAACTTCTCACAAACCGGAGCTTCTCTCAAGAAGCATCATGGTTCCGAGAGGGAACGTGTCACCTCTGTGTGCGAAACGACATACGCTGCATCTTCCCACGTTGATTTATTTTATAGAGGCAACATGCAACTATAGGAGTGTCGTGTTACAATTTGGAATTATTCAGGGTTCGTTTGGCCTTTTTTGTACATTAACTTAGTTTCTAGGCATTTAATGTGCATAATTCAAATTTGAACTACATGCACATGCCACAGTGCACCAGAACGGGTTGAAAAATCATATATGTGTCATTGGGTGAATGTTTAGGTCCCATGCAAGAAATGGGAATGAGTTTCAAACATCCGGGCGTCGTGGCTCGGCCGTAAACATTGAGAAACTTGGTTTAAAAATTCCTGTAAATCCAAAACTCGCCTGAAAATCATGAAACTTGGCATGGTGTTATGGCATGGCACCAACATGTTGTGGTAAAAAAATTGGCCGATTTGGGACAAGTTTTGGTATAAGCTTCTTACAAACCGTAGCTTCTCTCGAGAAGCCTCATGGTTCCGAGAGGGAACGTGTCACCTCTGTGTGCGAAACGGCATACGCTGCCTCTTCCCACGTTGATTTATTTTATAGAGGCAACATGCAACTATAGGAGTTTCGTGTTACAATTTGGAATTATTCAGGATTCGTTTGGCCTTTTTTATTTATTAATTGAGTTTCTAGGCATTTAATGTGCATAATTCAAATTTGAACTACAGGCACATTCTCTAGTGCACCAAAATGGGTTGAAAATCATATATGTGTCCTTGAGTGTACATTTAGGTCCCATGCAAGAAATGGGAATGAATTTCAAACATCTGGGCGTCGTGGCTCGGCTGTAAACATTGAGAAACTTGGTTTAAAAATTCCTGTAAATCCAAAACTCGCCTGAAAAATCATGAAACTTGGCATGGTGTCATGACATGGCACCAACATGCTGTGGTAAAAAAATGGCCAATTTGGGGACAAGTTTTGGCATAAACTTCTTACAAACCGGAGCTTCTCTCAAGAAGCATCATGGTTCCAAGAGGGAACGTGTCACCTCTGTGTGCGAAACGACATACGCTGCCTCTTCCCGCCTTGATTTATTTTACAGAGGCAACATGCAACTATAGGAGTATCGTGTTACAATTTGGAATTATTCAGGGTTCGTTTGGCCTTTTTATACATTATTTGAGTTTCTAGGCATTTAATGTGCATAATTTAAATTTGAACTACAAGCACATGCCACAGTGCACCACAACGGGTTGAAAAATCATATATGTGTCATTGGGTGAATGTTTAGATCCCATGCAAGAAATGGGAATGAATTTCAAACATCTGGGCATCGTGGCTCGGCCGAAAACATTGAGAAACTTGGTTTAAAAATTCCTATAAATCCAAAACTCGCCTGAAAATCATGAAACTTGGCATGGTGTCATGACATGGCACCAACGTGTTGTGGTAATTTTTTTCTCCGATTTGGGACAAGTTTTGGTATAAGCTTCTTACAAACCGTAACTTCTCTCAAGAAGCCTCATGGTTCCGAGAGGGAACGTGTCACCTCTGTGTCCGAAATGACATACGCTGACTCTTCCCACCTTGATTTATTTTACAGAGGCAACATGCAACTATAGGAGTGTCGTGCTAAAATTTGAAATTATTCAGCGTTCGTTTTGCCTTCCTTATACATTATTTGAGTATTCTAGGCATTTTGGAACAAATAGCTGCCATGTTATTATCGCAAACGGTTGTATTATTCCAACTGTGGGCGTTCCACTAACCATTTACTACCGCGGGCAGCTATTTGATTAGACGGGACGCGTGCGAGCTATCCGCCGTGCAGGCTCGACGGGACGCGTGCGAGTAGTTCGCCGCGCAGGCTCACTGGGAAGCGAGCCGTTTGACCTGCCAGCGAGCAAAATTTATTGATGGTTTTGGTTTCGGCCGCCTCGGGAAGGTACATAGAACAGTTTCCAATGCCCCTCCTACTCCTCCGTTCTTATCTATAAGCGCCGCCACCAAGGATCGCCGCCTGCTGCGATGGAGGATGAGCCGGCCAACAAGTAGGGGCGGGTCGAGCCAGAACCGCAAGAGCCTCCGGCGAGCGTGGACTTCATCAGCAGCCTCCCCGACGAGATGTTGGTAACCATCATATCCCTCCTCCCCATCAAATCTGGCGTGCGGACCACTGTACTCTCCCGACGGTGGTGCCCCCTCTGGCACTCCACCCCCTGGACCTCATCGAGGACTACGAGCTCTGCAATGGGGAGCGCAAACGCTTGGACGTGTTGTCCCACATCCTCGCCACGCACCCTGGGCCGGTTAGATGCCTTGCCATCGGCAAGTTCCGTTCCAACTGCAAGGTCGAACGCAAGTTTCATGAGTGGTTCCTATCCCCCGCCCTAGATCAGCTCGAGGAGCTCAGCTTTCATGCCGGATATCCGCACCCGCTGGTGTCGTCCGCTCTCCGCCTTGCGCCCACGCTGCGCCGCGCGACGTTCAGGCAGTGCTTTTCCCCCCAAATTAATGTCGCGCCCGCTCTTCATCTCCCTAAACTGAAGGATCTCGAGCTCATTGGCGTCAGCATCTCGAAGGAGGATTTTGAGTGCCCGCTCGGCGGCTGTACAAAGCTCAAGTACCTTCGTCTTCAGGTGATGGATGGGTTCAGTAGCCTCCACATCGCCTCGACGAATGCCCGTACAATTTATGTGCATTGCTGGTGCCGCAACAGGCTGTCATTTGAGGTGTTTCATGATATGGTCATTGAGAATGCACCTTTCCTTGAGAGATTGTTTGTACTTGATAAAGAAGCTCCAACAAGAATCAGGGTCATTGACGCACCGAAATTGACAGTGTTGGGCTATTCGTGTGCTGAATTCTCCGAACTTGTTACTGGATCATTATCCATTCAGGTACAACAGTCTTCTTCTCCTTCTTCTTATTGGACATCACATTTTATCTAATTTTTGTTGATCTATGTTCGGTTGTCATCCAGAAAATGTTCCCCACAAGTTTGACCCCGTCTCTGCGCACAGTGAAGATCTTGGCACTACAATCTGTCGGCCCCGATCTGAATGAAATTGTTAGATTCCTTAGATGCTTTCCATGCACGGAGAAGCTATACATCGAGGTGAGGCTCCTTTCCTGTTAATTGTTAACCAGAACGGAGTTCAATTTGTTGTTACTTTTACCCATGATTACAATAACAAATGTAGTATGATTTCTAAAGGAAATTTGGAGGATTTCAATACATATATTTTTTGAGATGTTAATCATGAACGATTGAAGATGGCATGTCAATCTATTCGTGTATTTTAGAAATGCTGCAAATCAAAGAGGCACGAAGTGTTCAAAACTGCAGCTAGGCACTAATATGTTGTCTACGTTTGTAGATACAAGCAGGCCCGAAAGTGGAAAATGTGGCGCAATATAACAATCCACACAGTGAATTTTAGTTTGGAACTACAAATGACAGATTATTCGGAAGTCACACTATCAAACTGATATATGACTTCTCGGTGACTGATCCATTCACAGAAATAGTGCATGGCTAAGATTCTGAAGAAGATGAATTTGATTTGTAAGAACAGTTTGAACCTTGTAATCTTTGAATGTGGGCCTTGTAATGCTGGAATTTGAACCTTGCAATTTTTCTGGTATTTGAGATATAACGTAATTGGATGTTTAATTTGGTTATGCAATCATGTCCTTATAAGTATATATGTTGTTGTTCTGTAAACAGAGCATAGATGTTGTGCAGACTGAGCAAATCACATCGCATACGGATTAAACTACGGAACCCGTCGGTTATTATTTCATCAATTGTTGACAATTGTTTACCACCAACCGTTTGCCCACAACACACACAGCTTATTTGGAGCAATCGTCTGTGTTATTATTGGTCTTCCCACACATATCTGATTACTGGCCTATTTGCCGCGTATCACACACATCTTGTTAAGTTGAACCATTTCTGTTGTGTTGGGTAATCGCAAACAGTTCATCCAAGTGAACCGCATGCCATATATTGCACACAACTTGATCTGGCTGACCGTTTCTGTTGTGTTGGGTAATCGCAAACAGTTAATCCGAGTGAACTGTATGACGTATATCGCACACACCTTGATTTGGCTGACCGTGTTTGTTGTTCTGGCTCATCGCAAACAGTTCATATGGATCAACTGTATGCCACGTATCGGACACGCAACTCGAATCTGAATCATGCTTGATGTCTCCGCGATCGCACACAGTTCGTCTTATTGGTGATGGTTTTATTACGATACCATTTGCGATTCATGCATCGCACACAGTTTAGTCGGGGGGGGGGGGGGGTCTCTGATTCATGTGTCGCTTTAGCGGTCGCCTGCAGTAGTGCATGACATCTTTTGTCCTACCCTCCCGTGGCATTGGGGTCCATAAGGAAATCTAAGGGATATTAAGTCCTCCTTTTAATAGAGAACCGGAACAAAGCATTAACACATGGTGAATACATGAACTCCTCGAATTACAGTCATCCCCGGAGAGTATCCCAATTATTGTCACCTTGGGGTCTACGGATCAGAACAATAACAAGTGCATATAACTAGCAGATAGGATCAAGAACTCAAATATATTCATGAAAACATAGAGGGTTCAGATCTAAAGTCATGGCACTCGGGCCCTAGTGACAAGCATTAAGCATAACAAAGTCATAGCAACATCAATCTCAGAATATAGTGGGTACTATGGATCATACCCTAACAAATTGACTCGATTACATGATAAATCTCATCCAACTCCATCACCGTCCAGCAAGCCTACGAAGGAATTACTCACTCCCGGCGGTGAGCATCATGAAATTGTTGATGAAGGATGGTTGATGATGATGACGGCGACGAATCCCCCTCTCTGGAGCCCCGAACTGACTCCAAAACAGCACTCCCGATGAAGAACAGGAGGTGGCGGCGGCTCCATATCGTAAAACGCGATGAAACTTCTTCTCTTATTTTTTTCTTGGGGGAACAGAATTCATAGGCTTGGAATTAGGTCAGACGGCCACCTGTGGGACCCACAAGGCATCAGGGCGCGCCCTGGGAGGTAGGCGCGCCCTGTTGCCTTGTGAGCAACTGGTGGCCCCCTCCGGTGGATCTTCATTCCAGTATTTTTTATTTATTCAATAAAAAATCTCCGCAAAGTTTCGTCCAATTCTGAGAACTTTTATTTCTGCACAAAAACAACACCATGGTAGTTCTGCTGAAAACAACGTCAGTCTGGGTTAGTTTCACTCAAATCATGCAAATTAGAGGCCAAAACAAGAGCAAAAGCATTTGGAAAAGTAGATACGATGAAGACATATCACGCAGCGGACTGCTCGCATGCCACCTGTCTACTCAAATAGCTGCGCGCACGGCACCTCCTAGCCAATAAAAAGTGGGACGCGTGGCGGCACGTAAATGGTCAGTAGAACACCCGCGATTTAAATAATACAACCATTTGCGATGATAACGTGACAACTATTTATTCAAAAATGCCTTTGTTGGCTGTTAATGTGTGAGCCTTCTCTCAAATTGCACACGAAAAATACCACAACATATTTGTGCTATATCATGACACCATGCCCAATTTCATGAATTTCGTATGAGTTTTGGATTTACTAGAATTTAAACCAATATTCTCAATGTTGGCTCTAGAAAAAATAATCAAAAACTTGTCTCAAATTGGAAAACAAAACCCTACAATGCCTATATGTGCCATGTCATGACACCATGCCAAGTTTCATGAATTTCTGACGAGTTGTGGATTTACAGGAATTTAAAAACCAAGTTTCTCAATGTTTGCGACTGAGCCACGATGCCGAGATGTTTGAAATTCATTCCCATTTCTTGCATGGGACCTAAAAATGCACCCAAGGGCACATATATGATTTTTTAACCCATTTTGGTGCACTGGAGCATGTGCTTGTAGTTCAAATTTGAATTATGCACATTAAATGCCTAGAAAACTCAGTTCATGTATAAAAAAGGCCAAACGAATCCCGAATAATTCCAAATTTTAACACGACACTCCTATTGGTCTATGTTGCCTCTACAAAAAAAATTCAAGGCGAGAAGAGGCATCGAATGTCGTATTGCCCACAAAGGTGACATGTTCCCTATCGGAACCACGAGGCTTCTTGTGAGAAGCTCCGATTTGTAAGAAGCTTGTACCAAAAGTTTTCCCAAATTGGACGAAAAATTTACCACAGCATATATGTGCCATGTCATGACACCATGCCAAGTTTCATGAATTTTAGGCGAGTTTTGGATTTACGGGAATTTAAAAACCAAGATTCTCAATGTCTGAGGCCGAGCCACGACACCGAGACGTTTGAAATTCATTCCCATTTATTGCATGGGATCTAAACATGCACCCAAGGACACATATATGATTTTTTAACCCATTTTGGTGCACTGGAGCATGTGCATGTAGTTCAAATTTGAATTATGCACATTAAATGCATAGAAAACTGAATTAATGTATAAAAAAGGCCAAACGAACCCTAAATAATTCCATATTTTAGCACAACACTCATATTGATCTATGTTGCCTCTAGAAAAAAAATCAAGGCGAGAACAAGCAGCGAATGTCGTTTCGCCCACAAAGGTGACATGTTCCCTATCGGAACCACGAGACTTCTTGTGAGAAGCTCCGGTTTGTAAGAAGCTTGTACCAAAACTTGTCCCAAATTGGACAAAAAAATTACCACGATATATATGTGCCATGTCATGACACCATGCCAAGTTTCATGAATTTCAGGTGAGTTTTGGATTTACGGGAATTTAAAAACCAAGATTCTCAATGTCTGCGGCTGAGCCACGACACCGAGATGTTTGAAATTCATTCCCTTTTTGTATGGGACCTAAACATGCACCCAAGGACACATATATGTTTTTTCAACCCTTTTTGGTGCACTGCAGCATGTGCCTGTAGTTCAAATTTGAATTATGCACATTAAATGGCTAGAAAACTCAATTAATGTATAAAAAGGCCAAATGAAACTTGAATAATACAATATTTAAGCACGACACTCCTATTGGTCTATGTTGCCTCTAGAAAAAAATTCAAGGCGAGAAGAGGCAGCGAATGTTGTTTCGCCCACAAAGGCGACACGTTTCCTATCGGAACCATGAGGCTTCTTGTGAGAAGCTCTAGTTTGTAGGAAGCTTGTACCAAAACTTGTCCCAAATTGGACAAATTTTTTACCACGACATATATGTGCCATGTCATGACACCATGCCAAGTTTCATGAATTTCAAGCGAATTTTGGATTTATGGGAATTTAAAAACCAAGATTCTCAATGTTTGCGGCCGAGCCACGACGCTGAAATGTTTGAAATTCATTCCTATTTATTGCATGGGACCTAAACATGCACCCAAGGACACATATATGATTTTAACCCATTTTGGTGCACTGGAGCATGTGCTTGTAGTTCAAATTTGAATTATGCACATTAAATGCCTAGAAAACTCAATTAATGTATGAAAAAGCCAAATGAACCTTGAATACTTCCATATTTTAACACGACACTCCTATAGTTGCATGTTCACTGCAGATAAATGTTCTAGCAATTCAAACACCGTGCTTTGCCGATGTAATCCCATTTTGTCTTTCAAATCAAAATGAAAATCAAGTACATCACAAACATTTATTAGCACGAATCGTGTGCGATTCAGTATGAAATATCTTGGGGCACCCTCAAATATGGCTTACGCTGGAAGCTTTGTTGGCTACAGTCCACCGCTGGCGCGTCAACCACAGTTGCTCCCCAATCTCATTTTACTATTCAATTTTCGCCGGTGAAAGATGGGGACGTGGATCCGTGTCGTGAGGGTAACTTCCGCGGCCCACTCTGGCCCGAGCGCGGCCGCGTCCGCCATGAGCACACGCTCTATATATATCCAGTTGGATATGAGTGATCATGAGTTATTATTGTTGACATTACCCTTGAGGTGAATAAGTTGGGAGGCGAAATTATAAGCCCCTATCTTTCTATGTGTCTGGCTGAAACTTTTTGCTCCATATATATGTTGTGAGTGTTAGCAATCATAGAAGACTAAATGATGGTTGAGTATGTGGACTTGCTAAAAAGCTCCTACATGAGACCCTTCCGGAAAATATGATGAATTGCAATTGCATTGTTGACTGAGAACATAGTTTGTTAGTTTTCAAGAAAGTTTATGCCTTATACTTCAATGTTGTGATGAATTGTTACTTGCTCATGAGAAGTTCTATGATAAGAAATATTGCTGTTATAATAATGATCATGATGCTACTATGTCCGTATTTTGTTTTTATCGACACCTCTCTCTCTAAACATGTGGGCATGATTATCGATATTGGCTTTGGCTTGCGGACAAGCGAGGTCTAAGCTTGGGGGAGTTGATACGTCCATTTTGCATCATGTTTTACTACTATTATTTATAGTGTTTTTAATCAATATAATACTTTGTGGAGCAATTCTAATGCCTTTTCTCTCTTAATATGCAAGATTTACACAAGGAGGGAGATTGCCGGCAGCTGGAATTCTGGACCTGAAAAAGCTATGTCAGAGATACCTATTCTGCACATCTCCAAATAAGATGAAATTTCACGAAGATTTATTTTGGAATAAATAAAAAATATTGGAAGAAAGAAGTACCAGAGGGGGCCACCCAGGTGCCCATGAGGCACCAGAGCCCGCCACCCCCCCAGGCGCGCCCTGGTGGCTTGTGGGGCCCCTGGCCAGCCTCCGGTGCCCATTTTCTGGTATATAAGCCCATTTGCCCTAGAAAAAAAATAAAGAGAAGACTTTTGGGATGGAGCACCGCCGTCTTGAGGCGGAACTTGGGCAGGAGCACTTTTGCTCTCCGGCGGAGTGATTCCGCCGGGGACACTTCCTCCGGGAGGGGGAAATCGTAGCCATCGTCATCACCAACGATCCTCTCATCGTGGGAGGACCAATCTTCATCAACATCTTCACCAGCACCATCTCATCTCATCTCAAACCCTAGTTCATCTCTTGTATTCAATCTTTGTCTCAAAACCTCAGATTGGTACCTGTGGGTTGCTAGTAGTGTTGATTACATCTTGTAGTTGATGCTAGTTGGTTTATTTGGTGGAAGATTATATGTTCCGATCCATTATGCTATTTAATACCCCTCTGATCTTGGACATGAATATGATTTGTGAGTAGTTACTTTTGTTCTTGAGGACATGGGAGAAGTCTTGTCATAAGTAATCATGTGAATTTGGTATTCGTTCGATATTTTGATGATATGTATGTTGTTAATTCTCTTAGTGGTGTCATGTGAACGTCGACTACATGACACTTCACCATCTTTGGGCCTAAGGGAATGCATTGTGGAGTAGTAATTAGATGATGAGTTGCTAGAGTGACAGAAGCTTAAACCCTAGTTTATGCGCTATTCCGTAAGGGGCTGATTTGGATCCATATGTTTAATGCTATGGTTAGATTTATCTTAATTCTTCTTTCGTAGTTGCGGATGCTTGCGAGAGGGGTTAATCATAAGTGGGAGGTTTGTTCAAGTAAGAACATCACCCAAGCACCGGTCCACCCACATATCAAATTATCAAAGTAGCGAACGCGAATCAAACAAACATGATGAAATTGACTAGATGAAATTCCCATGTGTCCTCGAGAACGCTTTGCTTATTATAAGAGATCATTCCGGCTTGTCCTTTACTACAAAAAGGATTGGGCCACCTTGCTGCACTCTTTGTTACTATTGCTACTTGTCACTTGTTACAAATTATCTTGCTATCAAACTACTCGTTACCGATAATTTCAGTGCTTGCAGAAAATACCTTGCTGAAAACCGCTTGTCATTTCCTTCTGCTCCTCGTTGGGTTTGACACTCTTCCTTATCAAAAGGACTACGATTGATCCCCTATACTTGTGGGTCATCAAGACTCTTTTCTGGTGCCATTGCCGGGGAGTGAAGCGCCTTTGGTGAGTGGAATTTGGTAAGGAAACATTTATATTACGTGCTGAAATTTAATGTCACTTGTCACTATGGAAAGTAATCCTTTGAGGGGTTTGTTTGGGTTATCTTCACCTCGACCGGAAGCACCAAGTGTTGCTCCTCAACCTACTGCACCTACTGAAAATATTTATTATGATATTCCTTCGGGTATGATAGAGAAACTGCTAGCTAATCCTTATGCAGGAGATGGAACAATACATCCTGATATGCACTTGATCTATGTGGATGAAATTTGTGGATTGTTTAAGCTTGCAGGTTTATCCAGAGATGGAGCTAAGAAGAAAGTATTCCCTTTATCTTTGGAGGGAAAGGCATTGACATGGTATAGGCTATGTGATGATACTGATACATGGGACTGGAACCGATTGAAATTGGAATTCCACCAGAAATTTTATCCTATGCATTTGGTTCATCGTGATCAGAATTATATATATAATTTTTGGCCTCGTGAAGGAGAAAGCATCGCTCAAGCTTGGGGGAGGCTTAAGTACATGATGTACACATGCCCCAATCATGAGCTCTCAAGAGAAATTATCTTACAATATTTTTATGCTCGGCTTTCTCATGATAATCAAACCATGCTCGATTCTTCTTCGACTGGCTCCTTTATGAAGAAAAATATTGAATTCAGATGGTATCTTCTGGAAAGAATTAAATGCAACTCTGAAGATTGGGAACTTGACAAAGGTAATGAGTCAGGTATAATACTTGAGTTCGATTGTGTTAAATCTTTTATGGATACCGATGCTTTTCATAAGTTTAGCACTAAATATGGACTTGACTCTGAGATAGTAGCTTCCTTTTGTGAATCATTTGGTACTCATGTTGATCTCCCTAAGGAGAAGTGGTTTAAATATCATCCCCCTGTTAAAGAAAAGATTGAGGAACCCGTTAGTGTTAAAGAAGAAACAATTGTTTACCATGTTGATCCAGTTGTGCCTACTGCTTATATTGAGAAACCACCTTTTCCTGTTAGAATTAAGGAACATGCTAAAGTTTCAACTGTGGTTAACAAAAGTAATATTAGAGCACCTAGACCCTCTGAACAAATTAAAGTTGAACCTAATGTTGCTATGGTTAAAGATCTCTTGGTCGATAATATAGATGGGCATGTTATTTACTTCTGTGATGAAGTAGCTAGAATTGCTAAACCAGATCCTAACGATAAAAACAGACTTGTAGTAAGCATGCCTGTTGTCTCTGTTAAAATAGGAGATCATTGTTATCATGGCTTATGTGATTTGGGTGCTAGTGTGAGTGCTATTCGGTTTACCTTATATCAAGAAATTATGAATGATATTGCACCTATTGAAATATAGGACATTGATGTTACTATTAAGCTTGCAAACAGAGATACCATTACGCCGCTTGGGATTGTTAGAGATGTTGAAGTCTTGTGTGGAAAAATAAAATACCCTACTGATTTTCAAGTCCTCAGTTCTCCACAAGATAATTTTTGTCCCATTATATTTGGTAGACCTTTCTTGAACATTGTTAATGCCAAGATTGATTGCGCTAAAGAAACTGTTAGTGTTAATTTTGGAGGTATGTCTCATGAGTTTAATTTCTCCAAGTTTCGTAGACAACCCCATGATAAATAATTGCCTAGTAAAGATGAAATTATTGGTCTTGCTTCTATTGCCGTACCTCCTACTGATCCGTTAGAACAATATTTGTTAGACCATGAAAATGATATGCACATGAATGAAAGAAATGAAATAGATAGGATGTTCTTTGATCAACCACCTATCCTTAAACACAATTTGCCTGTTCAAACTCTTGGAGGCCCTCCTCCACCTAAGGGTGACCCTGTATTTGAACTGAAACAATTGCCTGATACGTTGAAATATGCTTATCTAGATGAAAAGAAGATATATCATGTTATTATTAGTGCTAACCTTTCAGAGCATGAAGAAAAGAGATTACTAAAAACTCTGAGGAAGCATCGAGCTGCTATCGGATATACTCTTGATGATCTTAAGGGCATTAGTCCCACTCTATGTCAGCACAAAATTAATATGGAGCCTGATGCTAAACCAGTTGTCGACCACCAACGACAATTAAATCCTAAAATGAAGGAGGTGGTAAGAACTGAAATATTAAAGCTCCTGGAAGCAGTTATAATCTATCCCATAGCTGATAGTAGATGGGTAAGTCCCGTTCATTGTGTCCCTAAAAAGGAGGTATTACCGTTGTTCCTAATGATAAAAATGAACTCATTCCACAAAGAATTATAACTGGTTATAGGATGGTAATTGATTTTAGAAAATTAAACAAAGCCACTAGAAAATATCATTACCCCTTACCTTTTATTGATCAAATGTTAGAAAGATTGTCCAAGCATACACACTTTTGCTTTCTTGATGGATATTCTGGTTTCTCTCAAATACCTGTATCACCTGAAGATCAAGAGAAAACCACCTTTACTTGTCCTTTTGGAACTTATGCTTATAGACGTATGCCTTTTGGTTTATGCAATGCACCTGCTACCTTTCAAAGATGTATGACTGCTATATTCTCTGACTTTTGTGAAAAGATTGTTGAGGTTTTCATGGATGATTTTTCCGTTTACGGAACTTCTTTTGATGATTGCTTAAGCAACCTTGATCGAGTTTTGCAGAGATGTGAACAAACTAATCTTGTCTTGAATTGGGAGAAGCACCACTTTATGGTGAATGAAGGTATTGTCCTGGGGCATAAAATTTCTGAAAGAGGTATTGAAGTTGATAAGGCTAAAGTTGATGCTATTGAGAAAATGCCATGTCCTAAAGATATTAAAGGTATAAGAAGTTTCCTTGGTCATGCTAGTTTCTATAGGAGATTTAGAGCATGATTAGTTTGCAGCCAATATTTGGCTAGCCAAATGTTGGCATTGCCAAATATTGGCCATACCAAGACTTGCCAAATATTGGCAATTTTATGTGAGATAGGCAAGACAACTCGGCAACAAACCAATTAGTAGCCAATATTTGGCACAATGCCAAACATTGGCATGCCAATTCTTGACACCAAACCAATTATGCTCTTATTAAAGACTTCTCTAAAATTTCTAGACCTCTTACCAATCTCTTGCAAAAAGATGTTCCATTTGTTTTTGATGATGATTGTGTGGAAGCCTTTGAAACACTTAAGAAAGCCTTAACCACTGCACCTATTGTTCAACCACCTGATTGGAACTTGCCTTTTGAAATTATGTGTGATGCTAGTGATTATGCTATTGGTGCTGTTCTAGGACAGAGAGTTGATAAGAAATTAAATGTTATCCATTGTGCTAGTAAAACTCTAGACAGTGCCCAAAGAAATTATGCTACTATTGAGAAAGAATTTCTAGCAGTTGTGTTTGCATGTGATAAATTCAGATCTTACATAGTTGATTCTAAAGTAACTGTTCACACCAATCATGCTGCTATTAAATATCTTATGGAAAAGAAAGATGCTAAACCTAGACTCATTAGGTGGGTTCTGTTGCTACAAGAATTTGACTTGCATATTATTGATAGAAAGGGAGCTGAGAATCCCGTAGCAGATAATTTGTCTAGAATGGAAAATGTTCTTGATGACCCACTTCCTATTAATGATGATTTTCCTGATGAACAATTAGCTGTCATAAATGCTTCTTGTAATACTCCTTGGTATGCAGACTATGCTAATTATATCATTGCTAAATTTATACCACCTAGTTTCACATACCAACAAAAGAAAAAGTTCTTCTTTGATTTAAGACATTACTTCTGGGATGACCCACATCTTTATAAAGATGGAGTATATGGTATTATTAGACGTTGTATATCTGAGCATGAACAGGAGCAAATCCTACGGAAGTGTCATTCCTAGGCTTACGGAGGACACCATGCGGGAGACAGAGCTGCACATAAGGTACTACAATCTGGTTTTTATTGGCCTACCCTTTTCAAGGATGCTCGTAAGTTTGTCTTATCTTGTGATGAATGTCAAAGAATTGGTAATATTAGTAGACGTCAGGAAATGCCTATGAATTATTCACTTGTTATTGAACCATTTGATGTTTGGGGATTCGATTACATGGGACCTTTTCCTAAATCCAATGGGTATACTCATATTTTAGTTGCTGTTGATTACGTTACTAAGTGGGTAGAAGCTATTCCAACTAGTAGTGCTGATCATAACACTTCTATTAAAATGCTTAAAGAAGTTATTTTCCCAAGGTTCGGAGTCCCTAGATATTTAATAATTGATGGTGGTTCACATTTTATTCATGGTGCATTCCGTAAACTACTTGCTAAATATGATGTCAACCATAGAATTGCATCTCCCTATCACCCTCAATCTAGTGGTCAAGTTGAATTGAGCAATAGAGAAATAAAATTAATTTTGCAAAAAACTGTTAATAGGTCCAGAAAGAATTGGTCTAAGAAACTTGATGATGCATTATGGGCTTTAGAACTTCTTATAAAAATCCTATGGGTATGGCTCCTTATAAAATGGTTTATGGAAAAGCATGTCATTTACCTCTTGAGTTAGAACATAAAGCATATTGGGCAATTAAAGAACTCAATTATGATTTTAAA
This sequence comes from Elymus sibiricus, assembly GCA_039707655.1. Lineage (NCBI taxonomy): Eukaryota > Viridiplantae > Streptophyta > Magnoliopsida > Poales > Poaceae > Elymus > Elymus sibiricus. The sequence continues at coordinate 137,449,656 of CM077670.1, forward strand.
CTTGCTGGTGAAAAGAGGTTATTTGATATTAGCTCATTAGATGAATGGAGAACCCAAGCTTATGAAAATGCCAAATTGTTTAAGGAAAAAGTTAAAAGATGGCATGATAAAAGAATTAAAAAACGGGAATTCAAAGTGGGTGAATATGTTCTATTGTACAATTCTCATTTGAGATTCTTTACAGGAAAACTTCTCTCTAAGTGGGAAGGACCGTATATCATCGAAGAAGTTTATCGCTCCGGAGCCATCAAAATAAACAACTTCGAAGGCACTAATCCGAGAGTGGTGAATGGGCAAAGAATTAAGCACTATATTTCAGGTACTCCCATTAATGTTGAAACTAATATTATTGAAACAATTACACCGGAGGAATACATAGGAGAGACCTTCCAGAACACTCCAGAACCCTGAAAAGGAAGAGGTATGTGATACGGTAAGTAAACCGACTCCAAAAATTCCATAAAAATACTTTTTGTCAGTTTTGGAATATTAGAAAAAATACAAAAATAAGAAACAGCCGAGGGGACCACGAGGTGCACACGAAGCACCAGGGCGCGCCACCCCCCAGGCGCGCCCTGGTGGCTCGTGGGCCCCTCGTGAGCCTTCCCGACTCCGTTTTCTTCTAGAATACTTGTTTTGCAAGATAAAAATTCTTTATATATACTCCCGGATGTTTTGACCACCGTATCATAGAACTCTCCTCTATTCTTGTTTCGTGCTGTTTTCTGCCAGATTTTGATGCCAGGCACCATGTCTTCTTCTTCCTCCAACAACATGGGAGATGATGCTTGGTTGCTGCAGATGGAGCTCAGGAGGGAGGAGGAAGGAGAGGTTACCATGGAAGAAGATGATGGAGATTCGCTCGAGGTCCACCCTCCGGCTTCCGAGAGGGGCACCCTTGCAGGCATCTCCACAACTCCGAACCCTCACCAATCCGTGAGAAGCACTACGAGCCATGGGAGTCCAGAAGTACAAGAAGGGCTTCCCCCTAGGAGACCCTTACACAGGTTACATCGGAACAACTTTCATAATTTGGTTCACAATTATGGGGTCAAAAATACTCCTCGTATGCACATACCCTCCAGTTGGGACATCTCTCGTCCAAGTGAAAGTGTTGCAGGAAAGAACGCTTGGGGCCCAGAGAATAAGCATATTATGGCCGAAGTCCAAAGGAATACAGAGATGATACAACATGTGCTCTGAGAAATCCAGAGCCTAAAGGAGATCCTAATTAATGTCGCGAAGGACAAGCTCACCACTTCACCACCACCATCATCACCGAAGAAAGAAACTTGAGCACATGGGTATGGGCACTCCCCTTGGCTTGTACCAAGCTTGGGGGAGGTGCCCCGGTATCGTATCACCATCACTTTTGTTATCTTTACCTACTTTTAGTTCGATCCGTAGTTATTTTGTGATCTACTTGAATAAAAGTTTAGTATGATCTATTTTCGAGTGCTAGTTTCATGATCTATCTATCTATGTAATTGAGTTGAGAGCTATATAATAAAGAGTAGTTTGAGTTTTTGCTTCTTTACTTTTATGTTTCAATCCTAGTAATGAAAATAATGAAAAAGATCATATGCTAATCTTATGGAAAGTAATGATATTACATAAAGAAAAGTATAAGTGGTAAAATTTATTGAAAGTTAACAAACATAGCATTGGTCAATGATGCAATTCATGAAAAAATTAATAAGGGAAGAGAAGATTCACATGCAAATACACTATCTTGGACATCTTTTATGATTGTGAGCCCCCATTAAGTTTTTATGTCAAATTGTTGTGTTGGACAAGGAAGACAACGTAATGAATTATGTTTGCTTATATTCACATCGAAGTTATATTTCCATAGATCCTCCAACATGTGGTGCTTACCCAATATCTTTGCTAGCCAAAAATCCGCACCAAGTAGAGATACTACTTATGCATCCAAAACCCTTAAACCCAGTTTCATGTCATGAGAGTCCACTATATCTACCTATGGGTTGAATAAGATCCTTCAAGTAAGTTGTCATCGGTGCAAAATGCAATAAAAATTGCCTCTAAATATGTATGAACTTTTATGGTAAGGGAAAATAAGCTTTGTACGAACTTGTGATGGTAAAGAAATAAAAGCGACAGACTGCATAATAAAGGTTGCTATCACAATGGGCAATATAAAGTGACGTTCCTTTGCATTAAGAGCTTGTGCATCCAACAACAAAAAGCGCATGACAACCTCTGCTACCCTCTGCGAAGGGCCTATCTTTTACTTTTATGAATTTACTTTTTATGTAAGAGTCAATAGTGTTCTCCTCTATCCCTTTTTATTTTTCTCTTTTGCAAGCATCATGTGGTGGGGAAAGATCTAGGCATATATATCCAGTTGGATATGAGTGATCATGAGTTATTATTGTTGACATTACCCTTGAGGTGAATACGTTGGGAGGCGAAATTATAAGCCCCTATCTTTCTATGTGTCTGGCTGAAACTTTTTGCTCCATATATATGTTGTGAGTGTTAGCAATCATAGAAGACTAAATTATTATTGAGTATGTGGACTTGCTAAAAAGCTCCTACATGAGACCCTTCCTGAAAATATGATGAATTGCAATTGCATTGTTGACTGAGAACATAGTTTGTTAGTTTTCAAGAAAGTTTATGCCTTATACTTCGTTGTTGTGATGAATTGTTACTTGCTCATGAGAAGTTCTATGATAAGGAATATTGCTGTTATAATAATGATCATGATGCTACTATGTCCGTATTTTGTTTTTATCGACACCTCTCTCTCTAAACATGTGGGCATGATTATCGATATCGGCTTTCGCTTGAGGACAAGCGAGGTCTAAGCTTGGATGAGTTGATACGTCCATTTTGCATCATGTTTTACTACTATTATTTATAGTGTTTTTAATCAATATAATACTTTGTGGAGCAATTCTAATGCCTTTTCTCTCTTAATATGCAAGATTTACACAAGGAGGGAGATTGCTGGCAACTGGAATTCTGGACCTGAAAAAGCTATGTCAGAGATACCTATTCTGCACATCTCCAAAAAAGCTGAAATTTCATGAAGATTTATTTTGGAATAAATAAAAAATATTGGAAGAAAGAAGTACCAGAGGGGGCCACCCAGGTGCCCACGAGGCACCAGGGCGCGCCACCCCCCCAGGCTGAAACTTTTTGCTCCATATATATGTTGTGAGTGTTAGCAATCATAGAAGACTAAATGATGGTTGAGTATGTGGACTTGCTAAAAAGCTCCTACATGAGACCCTTCCGGAAAATATGATGAATTGCAATTGCATTGTTGACTGAGAACATAGTTTGTTAGTTTTCAAGAAAGTTTATGCCTTATACTTCAATGTTGTGATGAATTGTTACTTGCTCATGAGAAGTTCTATGATAAGAAATATTGCTGTTATAATAATGATCATGATGCTACTATGTCCGTATTTTGTTTTTATCGACACCTCTCTCTCTAAACATGTGGGCATGATTATCGATATTGGCTTTGGCTTGCGGACAAGCGAGGTCTAAGCTTGGGGGAGTTGATACGTCCATTTTGCATCATGTTTTACTACTATTATTTATAGTGTTTTTAATCAATATAATACTTTGTGGAGCAATTCTAATGCCTTTTCTCTCTTAATATGCAAGATTTACACAAGGAGGGAGATTGCCGGCAGCTAGAATTCTGGACCTGAAAAAGCTATGTCAGAGATACCTATTCTGCACATCTCCAAATAAGATGAAATTTCACGAAGATTTATTTTGGAATAAATAAAAAATATTGGAAGAAAGAAGTACCAGAGGGGGCCACCCAGGTGCCCATGAGGCACCAGAGCGCGCCACCCCCCCAGGCGCGCCCTGGTGGCTTGTGGGGCCCCTGGCCAGCCTCCGGTGCCCATTTTCTGGTATATAAGCCCATTTGCCCTAGAAAAAATAAAGAGAAGACTTTTGGGATGGAGCGCCGCCGTCTCGAGGCGGAACTTGGGCAGGAGCACTTTTGCTCTCCGGTGGAGCGATTCTGCTGGGGACACTTCCCTCCGGGAGGGGGAAATCGGAGCCATCGTCATCACCAACGATCCTCTCATCGTGGGAGGACCAATCTTCATCAACATCTTCAACAGCACCATCTCATCTCAAACCCTAGTTCATCTCTTGTATTCAATCTTTGTCTCAAAACCTCAGATTGGTACCTGTGGGTTGCTAGTAGTGTTGATTACATGTTGTAGTTGATGCTAGTTGGTTTATTTGGTGGAAGATTATATGTTCAGATCCATTATGCTATTTAATACCCCTGTGATCTTGGACATGAATATGATTTGTGAGTAGTTACTTTTGTTCTTGAGTACATGGGAGAAGTCTTGTCATAAGTAATCATGTGAATTTGGTATTCGTTCGATATTTTGATGATATGTATGTTGTTAATTCTCTTAGTGGTGTCATGTGAACGTCGACTACATGACACTTCACCATCTTTAGGCCTAAGGGAATGCATTGTGGAGTAGTAATTAGTTGATGGGTTGCTAGAGTGACAGAAGCTTAAACCCTAGTTTATGCGCTATTCCGTAAGGGGCTGATTTGGATCCATATGTTTAATGCTATGGTTAGATTTATCTTAATTCTTCTTTCGTAGTTGCGGATGCTTGCGAGAGGGGTTAATCATAAGTGGGAGGTTTGTTCAAGTAAGAACAGCACCCAAGCACCGGTCCACCCACATATCAAATTATCAAAGTAGCGAACGCGAATCAAACAAACATGATGAAAGTGACTAGATGAAATTCCCATGTGTCCTCGAGAACGCTTTGCTTATTATAAGAGATCGTTCCGGCTTGTCCTTTGCTACAAAAAGGATTGGGCCACCTTGCTGCACTCTTTGTTACTATTGCTACTTGTCACTTGTTACAAATTATCTTGCTATCAAACTACTCGTTATCGATAATTTCAGTGCTTGCAGAAAATACCTTGCTGAAAACCGCTTGTCATTTCCTTCTGCTCCTCGTTGGGTTCGACACTCTTACTTATCGAAAGGACTACGATTGATCCCCTATACTTGTGGGTTATCAAGAATCGTTTGTGTTGTTTAGATATCGCACACAGTGCTAAATAAGGGACCGTGTCCGATGACACTTTGCGCGCCAGTTTTTCGCTGCACCAAGTGAATTTTTTTGGCAACCACGGAATATCTACCTCCTCCCCACCAAAAGTCACATTTCCCCTGTTTCCTCCTTCCTTTCCAAGTTCAAACCTTCACTGCTTGCTTGCAGTGCCGCCTCGTCACTGGCGACGCTCCTTCCTGCTGCTCGGCCTCGTCGATCTAGTCAGCTAATCCACACCCCACCCCCATCCTCCAAATAATTGCTGCCCAAAGCCATGGTGCTTGCAGTATAGCCAGGAGCTCAAGGAGCATTTGGCAGCAGAGAAGCAAATCGCGTCCGCACGCGCGGATGAGGTCGCGATGGCTACCATGCGTGCCGACCCCCATATCTTGGAGGAGCACCTCACCATCGAGACCACCGTTGACGCCTCACGCGCGAACGCCACACGGTTGGCTACTTTAAACGACAGTTCATGGTGTTTTCTCAAGGCCACCACCGGTGCCTTCGACGAAGACTACGAGGTGTTTACTCAGCGTTCCCGTGCTTACCTCAACTCCAGAGCGAGCAGGTTGGTGCCCGAAGCGGCTCAGGTGACTCACCACTAGGAGGAGGGCACCCACGATGTGGAGGCCTCGCCCTCTTCCAAGTTTAAGGAGCCCATCATCATCGAGATCTCCGACGATGAGGAGCAGCTTGTTTTTTTAGCTTACTATAAGGACCTATGTTCAGCTAGCTATGCCAGTTAAGTATGTTTAGTTTACCTGTTGCATGTGCCGCTCATGCCTTTCCTTTAGAAATTCTAGTGAACTATCTTATATAATGTTACTATGCAATCTGATCTTCTAGTATATATGTTCTATATATTGTGCAATGTGGTGCTCAGTTATCTGTTTCGTTCAGTTGTTGTGATGTTCAGTTAATTGTTTGGTTCAATCTGCAATGTGATGTTCAATTGTTGTGGGTACAATTTTTTATTGTTATGAATGTGAGAAATAAATCAAATTTGACTGTACTAAATACATGAGAAACATATACAATTACTATATTTCCTAGTTCTTAAGCATGCTTCGTTTGATTAACTGTCTCATCTTCTAGTATGTTCTATTGTGCAATGTGGTGCTCAGGTAACTGTTTGGTTCATTTGTTGTGGTGTTCAGTTAACTGTTTGTTTCAATTCTGCAATGTGATGTTCAATTGTTGTGGGTACAATTTTGTATTGTTACGCATGTGAGAAATGGATCGAATTTGGGTGTATGAAATACATGGAAAACATATACAATTGCTATATTTCCTAGTTCTTAAGCATGCTTGGTTTGGATAACTGGCTTTTTCATGTGGTTCAAATTAATCTGTTGGATCTGCAATATGTTTATTTTTCATTAACATATTTTGCTGATAGTATGACAACTCTCACTTAGCCTGATCAATATCTACATTATATGTGTTGTAGGGAAACAATGGGAGACACTGAGGTTTACCATCGAGGTTTGCACATGCATGGTCCTTTGGCCAATAGCACATTATTGTGCAATTGCAGGAACCATTCTAATATTTAGGTTTTTAATAATTTGGTCTTACACATGTAGGTCCTGCTGTAAGAGGTTTAGACCCACTGTTCGACCCATTTTGCATATGAGGAAATGAGATGTCCATGAATATCAGTCAAGTCAAGAAACTCAGAAAGATTGTTAGGATAAAGAAACTAGCGACGAAAGACAACAAGATCTTTGTGTGCACAATGAAGAAGACATCAGTCAACTATATGATGGTACTAACTCTTTTACCTTGTTTTTTTCCTTTCTGCCATTTCAAAATTTAGAAAAGATATTTATGCATATCTTTGTTTTCAGTCCTTTCCAAAGCAGTTCACTGATGATTACGTCTCTAACCACCTGTATGGTCAAGAGGCGAGGAAGGTATTCATACAACACCCACGGTATAATATTGAAGTCTTCCTCAAGAGGACAAAGGATGGGTGGGCAATCATCCACATGCACTGGTCTAAAGTTGCAAGGACATTCAACGTCATTGAAGGCTCAATATTCGCCTTCTGCTTCAGCAATTTTCCAGATGAGATTCATCTGTCTATTTACCGTCTATGATGCTACTTTCCAAGGGTTTTAGATGTTGCATGTGAAACTTGGTGCTATTGTGTAATGGGGTAGCTAGCTATACACCTAGATGGTGTAACTGAGTGCTGAAGCTATATATGATGTTGTACTCTGATGTATTTCAATTATGAAATCCTGGTTGCCGTAATACGAATATGAAATATATTTTCTGTTTGATATGAAATGTCAATTTGATTACTAAATGGTTTGAAAATAATAGGCCAATTAGCCAGCTTATTGGGTTTTTCTATTGCAGACGGTTTCTCAGGCAATACCTTGGGCGATGACCTCAAACAACCCACATAGCTTCTAGAAAGTAGGCGTGTTGGATCAATGAACAATCACACACGACTTCCGCCCAACAACTATTTGCGTTAGGCCACCTTGCACAAATGTTTCCACATGAAAAGTGTGTGTGATGGACAACCCTATGCCATACAGTTTTTTCTAGGCACCGTGCATGATGTATTCAATAACGCAAACGATAAAATTATAAATATCGTCTGTAATGGCCACCCCTCACAGACGATGTGATGCAGAAAATTGTGTGTGATGTAACATACGAACGGAAACATTTGTTTGGGATTCACTATGTGGGATGCTAAGAACATCTGACACGATTTGTCCTGTATAATTGTTTGCGATGGCTCACCCAATCGCACACGAGCTCTTTTTGCCCCGCATGTGTGACCGGAGGAGCTATCGCCGACGATTTTTTTGAGTCGTGTGGGATGGACCCCCTTATCACCCACACAGGCAAGACAACGGTTTAAAACTATGTCGCGGAAAGGGGCTAAAAACCGTTTGTATAGGACCCGCCTGCACAGCCTTCTCTCTTTTTCTCTCATTTTTTCATTTTTTAGAACAGTCTCATGGACCACATCCCCACTTTTTCAAGGGCTCATAAGTCTCCACCATTCTTTTCCTCACTGGGACAATGATCTAATAATGATGATCATCACACTTTAATTTACCTACAACTCAATAAACTGAAAAATATGACTACATATGAATGCCTCTGGCGGTGTACCAGGATGTGCAGTGATCTAGCGTAACATGTATAACAATGATGAATGGTGGCTTTGCCACAAATATTATGTCTGCTCTATATGATCATGCAAAGCAATATGACAATGAAAGCTCAAGTCATGTGAATAGTAACAGTGGAAGTTGCATGGTAGTATATCTCGGAATGGCGATGGAAATGCCACAATAGGTAGCTAGGTATGGTGGCTATTTTGAGGAAGTATATATAAGGCTTATGTGTGATAGAGTGTATCATATCACGGGGTTAGAATGCACCGGCGAAGTTTGCACCAAGTCTCGAGGTGAGAACGGGCAATGCACGGTACCGAAGAGGCTAACACAATATGGATAGGTGGAAGTGCTTATAGTCCAAAAACTCACATTAGTCATAAAGAACTCAAGTACTTATTGTGAAAGTCCATTAGCCCTTGAAGCAAAGCAAGACTCGCATACCCCTAGGTAGGAGGTTGGGAGGAGTTAACCATCGCGCGCCCCTGGTCGGACAAGTCAAAGATATCAATCAAGGATAAGTCATGCTCCAACTTCCTAGCTATGTCAAAACCGACACTTTCATGAATAGGGATTCACAAACCTTAACACCAATATTATTTACTAAACCAAGATTATTCACTAGTACCCCCATATATTACCATCTCAATATCTCAAAACTATTGCAAGAAATCAAACACAACCTATTCAGTGATCTCCATGCAAGTTTTTATTACCACCTTTGTATACCTATTATTCTTGGACTAAACATATTACTCATGCAAATTACCACTTCCTATTCAACTCTCAAAAGGATATAAGTGAAGCAAGAGAGTGCAAATGGTTTCTATAAAATATATATATCATCGTGCTCAAAAGATATAAGTGAAGAACACGAGCAATTGCCTCAACTCAAAAGATATAAGTGAAGATCAATGAGCATTCTATAAATTGTGATGAATATGTGTCTCTCATAATTGGTGTGATCAGGAAACAAGCAAACAAATAAAACAAAAACACACGATGCTCCAAGCAAAACACATATCATGTGACGAATAAAAATATAGCTCCAAATGATATTACTGATAGATTGAAGACGAAAGAGGGGATCCCCAAGCTTAGATGCTTCGGTCTTCCTTGAATATTGTCTTGGGGTGCCTTGGGCATCCCCAAGCTTAGGCTCTTGCCACTCCTTATTCTTTCTTCCACCCTCGTCTCACCCAACACTTGAAAACTTCAGCCACACAAAACTTAACAAAACCTCGTGAGATCCATTAGTATAATAAAATAAATCATTAACTTACATACTGTCAAAGCAAGATTCATAATTGTTTTTACATAATTCCTGTTGTATTCTATCATCTCCATGACTTATACCCCCCGATACAATCCATAGAATCTTTAAAATAAACACACTATGCAATAAAAACAAAATCTGTCTAAAATAGAATGATATGTAATGATGGAATTTTTAGTCATACTTATGTAATTGCAAAAATTCTGAAAAATTTGGATGACGTAAATAATTTGTAGCCCAATAACGTGTAAAAGTTTCAGCAATTTATCAGGTTCCAGTACAGAATGGAAATTCATATACTGGACGCAAAACTTTCTGTTTCTACACAGGATCAAATCAACAAGCATCCTAGCTATCCCAAAGGCTTTACTTGGCACAAAAAGCAAAGGAAAAGATACAAACACAATTACTACAGTAGCAATAATCATCTTGACATACTGAAACAAAATAAAAATAAAGGATAACTATTGGGTTGCCTCCCAACAAGTGCTATTGGTTAATGCCCCTAGCTAGGCATAATGCATAGTATCAAGTATTGTCATCTTCCATCAATCCCTTATAAATACTTTCATCATACATAACTGTAAATTCATCATATATAGGAATTCTATCATTTTTAAAGCATTCTTCATTGAATCCATGATGATTCCCTCTAACAATCCAATCATATTTATTATTGGTGCTATTAAACAAATGTTGAATCAAAGCCAGATTTGGAACTCTTTTTCTAGCATTCTCCCCAAAAGCATGGTAATCCTTAGATGCTTCTTGAATTTCTTGTATTAGAGGGCATTCATAATTCATTTCATAAAAATCAAAGATATCTCTAGCTTCTTGAATTATGTAGTCAAATTCATTCATAAGGATAATAGTAGCAACTTTTTAGCCCTAGGATCATTAATAATAGGAAGTTCAAAGAACAATCTTTGCAAAGTGGGGTGAGTATGAACAAATTTTCTTTCAAGTTTAAGCATAAGTATAGCAATAACATCTGAATAACTATTTGTTCTTTTAAGAATAGATCCCCCACTTGATGGTATAACGCCCAAGCATGTAAAGAATTCTTGGATACCGTTCTTTCCAATAATATTTCCACTCCCCAAAAGATTTTTTTTGTTTTCCAAGTTGAAGGAGGTTCATTATCATGAGGATCACTATCAAGAGCACATAATTTAGGTTCTTCCTCATGAGTTTTCTTAGGACTATCTTCACTAGCACTTTCAACAATAACTTCTTCAAGATCAGACATGATAACAATTCAAGCAAAGATAGCAACACAAATTTTTGGTATTTTTAATTTTTGTAGAGAAGGAGGAGATAAAAAGAGAAGGGAAATAAAAGGCAAATGGCAAAGAAAGTAAAAATAAGCAAATTGATAAATGTGAGCGAAGGCACCTGGATTGTTTAGTGAAGCCTCCCTGGCAAACGGCGCCAGAAATTCTTCCGCTACTCTCTGTAGAGTTGTTGGGCTTCCCTGAAGAGGAAAGGTGAAGTAGTATAGTAGCAGATAGTATTTCCCTTAGTTAATAACCAAGGTTTATCGAACTAGAAGGAGATTAACACATAAACAACATGAATAATACCTGCACACACACAAAGCAAATGCTTGCACCCAACGAAGGCAAGAGGGTTATCAATCCCCTTGTTCTCACCAATTGCAAGGATTAAATCTGATAGTGATAGGTAAATAAATAAAGTAAAATAAAATAAAGGAAAAGAAAACAACGAGCAATTGTAGGATTCTTAGTAATAATGGAGAATGGACCCAGGGGCCATAGGTTCACTAGAGGCATCTCTCTCATAAGCATAGCATCGGTGGGTAAAGAAATTAAAGTTGGACAATTGACAGAATTGCTCATAGTTATGATTATGATTCTTCATGGCATGATTCATATATGCATTACGTCCGTGACAAGTAGACCGTTAATCCAACTGCATCTACTACTATTACTCCACCCCAAGACCGCTATCCAACATGCATCTCAAAGTATTAAGTTCATGAAAAACAGAGTAACGCTTTAAGCAAGATGACATAATGTAGACAAAGTAAGACCAAGCAATATGTTCGAACCCCGTCGTTTTATCCTTAGTAGCAATAATACAATACGTACCTTGCAACTCCTCCTGTCACAGAGTAAGGACACCGCAAGATTGAACCTACTACCAAGCACCTCTCCCACTGAAGATAAATCAATAAAATTGGCCAAACAAGATAGATAGATAGGAGAGCATACAAGGCTATAAAATCACACATAACAAATCTCAGAAAAGATTCAAATACTTTCAATGAATAATCTGATCATAAACCCACAATTCATCGGATCCCAACGAACACACCGTGAGAATTACATCGAATAGATCTTCGAAGAGATCATTGTATTGGAGATCAAAAAGAGAGAGATAAAGACATCTAGCTACTACTATGGACCCGTAGGTCCTGTGGGAACTACTCACACATCATCATGGAGGCAGCAAGGTCGATGAAGATTGCCTCCCCGATGGTTTCCTCCTCGGCAGAGTATCGGAAAAGGCCTCCAGATGGGATCACGGAAAAACAGAAGCTTGCGGCGGCGATAATATTGTTTCGGGTCTCGCTTCGGGGTTTTTGGAATAATAGGGAATTTATAGGCCGGAGATTAGGTCAAACGGAGCCACGTGGGCCCCACAAGTGCTGATGGAGTGCCCCTCCTAGGGCGCACCCCTTAAGCTTGTCGCTCCCTCGTGCATCTTTTGGTCTCTCACCGAAGCTTCTAGGGTCTCTTCTGGTCCAAAAAAAGTCACCGTAAAGTTTCATCGTGTTTGGACTTCGTTTGGTATGGTTTTTCTATGAAACAAGAAAATAGGCAGAAAAACAGGAACTGGCACAGGGCACTAAGTTAATAGGTTAGTTCACAAAAATGATATAAAATGGCATATAAAGCATACAAGATTGAGAATATAATAGCATGAAACAATCAAAAATTATAGATATGTTGGAGACGTATCAACATCCCCAAGCTTAATTCCTACTCGTCCTCGAGTAGGTAAATGATAAAAACAGAATTTTTGATGTGAAATGCTACCTAACATGTCTTAATCATGTAATTCATTTGCGGTATGAATATTGGGAAGCGATGACTTAATTGATATCAAAACGATACTATGCAAGAATACTAGAAAATAATCATTACCCTTCAAAATAAAGAGTGCTAAAGAATGTTATTCCTACTCATTTAATCATGTAAGCATGGCATAGCTCGGTCTTCCTAACATAAAGTATAAATCCTGAGTTACCCCAGTGCCAAACCAAGCAATTGTATCATACTTTTTATTGCTTTAGCTTTTTCAACATCACTCAATACATGAGCGTGAGCCATGGACTTAGCGCTTTGGATGACAAAGAGAATGATGGTAGGGGTTTATAAGGGAAGACAAAAGTTTGAGAAAGAGTTACATCAACTAGGCGGATCGTTAGGCAATGGAGAGGCCTTACAATCGATATTAATGCGAGGAGTGGGGGTTGGCACCAGATGCATTAGAGCTATAAGTGTATGAAAGCTCTCTATATGAAATTAAGTGGGTGTGCATCCAACTTGCTTGCTCATGAAGACCTCGAGCATTTGAGGAAGGTCGTCATCGGAGTATGCAAGCCAAGTTCTATAATGTAAAAATCCTACTAGTATATGAAAGTGACAAATCATGGAGACTCTCTATATGAAGAACATGGTGCTACTTTGAAGCACAAGTGTGGTAAAAGGATAGTAGCATTACCCCTTCTCCCTCTTTCTCTCATTTTTTTCATTTTTATTTTTTAGAACAATATCATGAACCTCATCCCCACTTTTTTGAGAACTCATAAGTCTCGACCATTCTTTTCCTCACTGGGACAATGCTCTAATAATGATGATCATCACACTTTAATTTACCTACAACTCGATAAACTGAAAAATATGACTACATATGAATGCCTCTGGCGGTGTCCCAGGATGTGCAGTGATCTAGCATAACATGTATAACAATGATGAACGGTGGCTTTGCCACAAATATCATGCCAGCTGTATATGATCATGCAAAGCAATATGACAATGAATGCTCAAGTCATGTGAATAGTAATGGTGGAAGTTGCATGGCAATATATCTCGGAATGGCTATGGAAATGTCACAATAGGTTGGTATGGTGGCTATTTTGAGGAAGGATATATAAGGCTTATGTGTGATAGAGCGTATCATATCACGGGGTTTGGATGCACCGGTGAAGTTTTCACCAAGTCTTGAGGTGAGAACGAGCAATGCACGGTACCGAAGAGGCTAGCAAAATATGGATAGGTGGAATTGCTTATAGTCCACAAACTCACATTAGTCATAAAGAACTCAAGTACTTATTATGAAAGTTTAGAAGCCCTCGAAGCAAATTACTACTCGCATGCCCCTAGGAGGGAGGTTGGGAGGAGTTAACCACTGCGCGCCCCTGATCCGGACAACACAAAGGATATCAATCAAGGATAAATTACGCTCCAACTTCCTGGCCTTGCCATGACCGACATTTTAATAAGTGGGACATCATGAACCTTAACATCGATATTTTTTACAAACCCACGATTATCAACTAGTAAACCTTCATATTATAACCTTAATATCATTAATCAAACGCATCATATTCAGTGATCTACATGCTAGTTTTTTTATACCACCCTTATATACCTATCATTTTTGGACCAAACATATAACTCATGCAAATTACCACTACCTATTCAACTCTCAGAAAGATATAAGTGAAGCATGAGAGTGCAATTGATTTCTATAAAATATAAGTATTGCCGTGCTCAAAAGATATAAGTGAAGAACATGAGCAATTGCCTTAACTCAAAAGATATAAGTGAAGCATAATGAGCATTCTATAAATTAGATGATGCCCCGCGCATTGCTGGGGGAATTGGTTGCGAAGTATCTCAGTGAAATTTGTATGTGCGGAGCATGAATATTGAATTAATAATATGAGAACTAAAAATAATATATACTGAATGTAAGTAGCATAAAAAAATCGTGGTTACACAATGTGGTGTGTCTCTTGCTCCTTTTAGGAAAATTCAAAGCGAATAGTCCTTTTAGGATAGTAAACAGTGAGGGTGAAATTGATTAGTCCTCTTAGGAAGACTTGCCAGAATATGACCACATCCAGATCTCTGGTGCAACGATGACCTGCAAGAATAAACAAACGAACCTTGTTATTTTAGCACATCCAGATTATATTATCGAAACCTAGAATGGATTATCTCATCATCCAATGATAGTTTTAATCTCAGCAGAACAATTAAAATGCAGCAAGAAACAACAATGCCTACCTCCATTAAGGTTGCTAGTGATCAGAACGTTGAAGAGGAATCAAAAGTGACAGGTAAATGGACCATCCCAGTGAACAACAGTAAGGGAAGGGGATGGAATTTCTAACGCAGGAAGATGCATCAACATCAGTGGTTACCTCTGTGTGGTAAATGAAGCAAAAACTGATGGATATTGCCGGTGGCCTGCGGCCTACTGCTAAATCAAGAGATGCAGGTGCATCGGGTCATCCAAAACAACAACAGTGAAGGACTGCTATGGATCCAGATGTTGAATAGATAGATTAAAAGAATAGAAGAAAAACTGAAATAGTAACGAACCAATCTAAGCAATCTTGATTACGCATGAGGAAAATTTATTGCTCAATGCTTCATTATCAGGAAGTAATCAGAAGGGAAAAACAAATCCACAACTTAGCTGGACTGTGTGTAGCAGAATAAGGTGGTTGGAGGCGTGCGGTGGTCTGGGATCACGGCGAGTTGGCCGCATGACATCTATAGGAGGAGCACCACTTCTGATGTGGGCTGTTGGCGGTTGTGCGGACAGCCGGCGGAGGTAGGCGACCATGTGCGGAAACACCAAGAGGTTGTGCCCAACTTGCCGGCGCGGTCGTACAGCCTGGCGAAGGAGCATTCCGGCTTTGAGGGGAGAGGAGATGAGAAAATGCGGTGCGGCTTGAGGATAAGACCATGCATCCCTCCTCTTAACATTAGATCTCACGTCTGTTACAGAAGAGGAAGAGGAACCAATTAATGTGTGCTAAAGAGAAATTAAATCACATGATTAGTTGAAAAGAAAAAGGAAATAGTTGATGATGTGGCATGCTGATGTGGATAGGCCGCATGTTCAGAGAAATAGATAGTGGGGGGCTCCTATTTAGTTATAGTAGATTGCGATGAATGTGTGTCTCTCATAATCAGTGTGATCAAGAAACAATGATTGTAGAATCAAGCAAACAGATAAAACAAAAATACACGACGCTCCAAGCAAAACACATATCATATGACGAATAAAAATACAGCTCCAAGTATATTACCGACAGATTGGAGACGAAAGAGGGGATGCCTTCCGGGGCATCCCCAAGCTTAGATGCTTGGATCTTCCTTGAATATTACCTTGGGATGCCTTGGGCATCTGCAAGCTTAATGTCTTGCCGCTCCTTATTCTTTCATCCATTGTCATCTCGCCCAAAACTTTAAAACTTCAATCACACAAAACTCAACAAAACCTCGTGAGATCCATTAGTATAATAAAATAAATCATTAACTTAGGTACTGCAAAATATAGGTTCATAAATGTTCTTGCATAATACCTATTGTATTCTATCATCTCCATGACTTATAACCCCCGATACAATCCATAGAAACTTCAAAATAAGCACACTATGCAATAAGAACAGAATCTGTCTAAAATAGAACAATATGTAATGATGGAATGTTTAGTCATAATTCTGTAACTCCAAAAATTCTGAAAAATTAGGACAACATAAACAATTTATAGACAAATACTTCGTAAATATTTCAGGAATTGATCACTCTCCAATACCGAATTAAATTGAACTACTGGACGCAAAAGTTTCTGTTTCTGCACAGGATCAAATTAACAATCATCCACATCAATCTAAAGGCTTTACTTGGAACAAAAATCAAAAGAAAAGATACAAACATAATCATTACAGTAGCAATAATCATGTCGACTCACAAAAATAAAAATGAAATAAAGGATAACTATTGGGTTGTCTCCCAACAAGCTCTTTCTTTATAGCCATTAAGATAGGCTTGAGATTTTAATGATACTCACATGAAAGACAAGCAATTGAAGTACAAAGAGAGCATCATATAGCATGTAATAAACACATTTAAGTCTAACCCTCTTCCTATGCATAGGCATTTTATAGGAAAAAAAATTATCAAGACAAGCAATATCTAGCATATGCAAACAGGAAGAATGAAACATTAAAATTTTCAGCATAAAGAGAGGTAGTTTAGTGACATGAAGATTTTTATAACTATATTTGCCTCTCTCAAAATAATTACATGTCTCTCAAAATAATTACATGTAGGATCATAATAAAATTCAACAATATAGCTATCACATAACATATTCTCTACATGATCCTCATGCATGCGAGTTTTATAATGTTCCAACATAGTGGATTAACATCAACTAAAGTCATGACCTCTTCAAACCCACTTTTATAAAAAAAATCATAGGAGTGAATGTTCTCCAAAGTAGTGGGATTTTTTTCAAAAGTTGATGCTCTGCCAAACACACTTTCAATAATATCATAATTTTCTTTTATAACTTCTTCATTAGTAGGGGGACTAAAAATATCATGCTCATCAAACTTATCATCCCCAAGCTTGTAGCTTTGCATATCATTACTACAATTGACATTCATGGAATTTATACTACTATCATTGCAATCATGCTTTTCATTCAATAAATGTATCCCAACAACATTTTCTTTTATCACTTCTTCATTATTAGCTATTGGTTTACAACATGCAGCAAGTTTGAAAAGATTAGCAAGTGGATGAGGATCCATAACCAATATATATTTATTTCTATTTTTTGTTTATGTATTTGTGTGTCAATGATAAGGATAACATAATTAGGCAAGAAATAAAACAAGCAAATAAGGTGTGTGTGTGTGTGTGTGTGTGTGTGTGTGTGTGTGTAGGTACCTGAGTTGTTTGGTGAAGCCTTCCCGACAACGGCGCCAGAAATTCTTCTTCTACTTGTGATAGGTGTTGGGATTCCCCAAAGAGGAAGGGTGATGTAGTATAGTAGCAGATAATATTCCTTAGTTAAGAACCAAGGTTTATCAAACCAATAGGAGACACCACACAATCAAGATAAGCGGTACCCGCACACACACACAAAGCAAATTCTTGCACCCAACGAAGGCAAGAGGGTTGTCAATCCCCTTATTCTCGCCAATTGCAAGGATTAAATCTGAAGTGGTAGTTATATACAATAATATAAAAACAAAATAAAAGCATCAAGCAAACTTAGGGTTTTAGTAAATATGGAAAATGGGCCTGGGGGTAATAGGTTCACAAGAGGCATCTCTCTCATGAGCATAGCAACAATGGGTAAACAAATTACTGTTGGGAAATTGATAGAATAGCGCATATTTATGATGATTCTTCATGGCATGATCAATATATAGGCATTACGTATGTGTCAAGTAGACCATATAATCCAACTGCATCGCTACTATTACTCCACCCCAAGACCGCTATCCAGCATGCATCTCAAAGTATTAAGTTCATGTCAAAGAGAGTAACACTTTAAGCAAGATGACATAATGTAGACAAAGTAAGACCAAGCAATATGTTCGAACCATGTCGTTTTATCCTTAGTAGCAACAATACAATACGTGCCTTGCAACTGCTCCTGTCACAAAGTAAGGACACCGCAAGATTGAACCTACTACCTGATACGTGTCCATCGTATCTATAATTTTTGATTGTTTCATGCCAATATTTTACAACTTTTACATACTTTTGGCAACAATTTATATGATTTTCTTGGACTAACATATTGATCCAGTGCCCAGTGCCAGTTCCTGTTTGTTGCATGTTTTTTGTTTCGCAGAAAATCCATATCAAACAAAGTCCAAATGCGATAAAAATTTACGGAGATTTATTTTGGAATATATGTGATTTTTGGGAAAAAGTATCAACGCGAGACGATGCCCGAGGGGCCCACAAGCTCAGAGGGCATGACCCCCTACCCTGGCTGCGCCCAGCAGGCTTGTGGCTACCCCGTAAGACGGTTGGGGCCCTTCTTTCGCCGCAAGAAAGATAATTTCCAGATAAAAATCCCCTCAAAATTTCAGCCCAATCGGAGTTACGGATCCCGGGAATATAAGTAACGGTGAAGGGCCAGAAAACAGGAACGCGAAACAGAAGAGAAACGGAGAGAGAGAGAGAGAGAGAGATCCAATCTCGGAGGGGCTCTGTCATGCGTAGGACCATCTATGGGACCATCAGGCCCCTTTGCGGTTCGACTAAGGGGATGCGCAAGCACAAAGAGCAGAATCAACAATCACGCAAAGGATTTTACCCAGGTTCGGGCCACCGCGAGGTGTAAAACCCTACTCCTGCTTTGTGTATTGGATGTGTTTGAGCCCAAGTACAAGGAGCGCAACTTGCCGGCAAGGTGCAGGAAGTGCAGCTACGCATGCAGAATGAGCAAAGTGTCGACCCTTGTAAAGGTTGCCCTGGCCCTCCTTTTATAGATCAAGGGGTAACCACAGTGGCAAAACAGTCTTTACATGTTGATTAGATAGCCTATAGTGCTATCATACCTAACTCTGCCGGATTAGGACAAACGCAATAAATGCGTCATTAGGTGTCATGTGGAGGAGGAGCCCCGGCAAGGTTCCTGCACCGCTCGCCCAGCTACCTCCTATAATCTTGACATGCCTTTTGGATGGGTGTCATTAAAGGTAATCCTCCTTCCAACGCGCTGACACGTGCCCCGACAAACCTCACCAAACAACCTGCCCGCTCGACACCTCATCGATTAGCGACTAACTTCTCGATGAGGTGGAGCGAGGAGGAGCCAGTAAGGGCTTGCCGGCACGGAGCTTGCCGGGCCTTCATCTTGCCGGCTCATGCCTTGCCGACAAGTGATGCTTCCATCTTCAGCACTAGCCAAGCACTTCTTGATGCTTTATCTTGATTTCTTCTCTATGGTTTTGCAACCAAGTCTTGAATCTTGACGTTGGTAATCTCCCGGCAAGCCCTGGTCATCAGGAACGCTACCGTTGTCTGGGCATAAGTCAGGGTATAAAATACCCATGTTTTATACACCGACAGGAGCCCCCGGGCTTGGGCCACACGCGCACCCGAAGCGTCGTTAGGCTAGGCCCAAACAATGCGCAGACACGTGGTGAGAAATTACTACCGTAAATCTTGTGATGATGATTTTCCTTCGCACGCCCACGTCGCGCATTTAATGCGAGTCGTGGGAGAGGTGGGCTGGAGCGGCGGTTCTGTGGTAGTGCGCCTGCAAAAGTGCTGCCACATCGGACAGTAAAGAGCCAGCCTCCCCGCGCCTTCCCCATAAAGAGGCAACCGCGAGGAGGCGCTGCTCATTTACCCCTGCCTTTCGCTCCATCATCTTCTTCCTCTCGCCAAAGCAGATTCCGCCGCCGCCGCCGCCAATTCGCATCTCTTCCATGCTCCTCCCTTTCTCCTTAGAGCGCGCATGGCACCCAAGAAGGCCGACACAGAGGGGAAGAAACCCGCCAAGCCCGTCGATCCCAAAGCCGAGAAGAGGAAGACGGACTTGGAGCAGCGGTGGAGGGAGAACGCGGTCTTCTCGCCGCCGGCACTGGACAAGAGCACCCTTATTGATAGGTACGCATATATGTGGGGGAGGGACACCCAGGATCACACAGCTCCAGTAGTGCTCCCTGCTGACACCAAGATCTCTGGAGATGCATATCCGTTCTTCTGCGCATACTTTTACTGCGGATTGGTGCCCCCCTATTCGGATTTCTTCACTGAATTGATGTATACATTTGGGTTTCGACTGTTGGATTTCACTCCCAATGCCATGACATGCATGTCAGTCTTTGCCCACATGTGTGAGAATTTTGTCGGAGTCGTCCCCAATGTCGATCTCTTCCGCCACTTCTTCATCCCCCGCATCGAGGGTGATGCGCTTTCCGGCAGTGTGACATGGATTCCCCGGGCCAAGGCCAAAGGAAAATATCTTCCCGGGATGGTGCATCTGAAATGGGAAGAGTGGCAGGCAGAGTGGTGCTGGATCAAGGAGAAGGACTTCCCCAACTTCTGCTTGCCGCGCACAGAGAAGATTGACCATGGCAAGAACTGGAGTGACTTTGGCACCAGCGACAAGAAGCTCTCCTTGGCGCTAAACCGGATTGCTCGCCTCAAGGCTGCCGGGCTAACCATTGAGATGGTAGGAGCTGACTTCCTCTGGCGACGCATCGCGCCGCTACAGAAGAGGTAGAGATACACTTGGGAGTACCAGAACACCGCTGACATCATGCGGCTGTATCCAGGGCTAGGTAACAACCTGACGGTCATGCAGCACATCAGCCTCTGTCATCAGTTGTTCAGAACTTCCAACAAATTTCACTTGCTGGCCAAAGTTGTACCACTGCATATCAATTCCGCCAAGGATTCCATCTTGGCGATGATGCCAACATGCAATGCCCAAGGAGTTGAAGCTGACTGGGAAGAACCATCACTCGAAGATGAAATGGCTTGGGCTTCTAACTTGACGGAGAGGGCCACTCGAGAAGAGAAGGAACTCATCCGTGCCACCAGAGATGAAGAACTGGCATACATTGCCCACAGAGCCGAAGAAGCCTTGAAAGCCAGCAAGGCCAGTGGTTCCCGGGCCGTGACAACCGAAGAGGAGGAAGAGACCCCCGACGAAGAAGTTGCCGAAGAGCATCAAGAAGAACCTGCCGGGGAAGAAGTTGCCGGTGAGCTCGAGGAAGAAGGAGATCCCCAAGCCCCGAAGAAGAAAGCATGCGTTCTTCGGAAGGCGTCCAGTCAGGAGATAGTGCGCCCTTCTTCGTCAGGAACTGGTCCTATCATGAAGAAGACGACCACCAAGACTGGTCAGCAACAAGAAGTTCGCCGGCAATCAACCCGGCGTCCTTGAGCCCAACGTCCATCTTCCCAGCAACAAGTTGCCAGAGAAGTTGGGTCTTCTCAATAGGCATATTCGCCTCCACCGGCAATCAAACGGGCCAGGGATTCACTTCCGCCAGTGAGATACGACCTCTCTGTCCTCAGTGAGCCCGAAGACGAGGAGTAAGTATAATCATTTGCCTTCGTCAAATCTGGATTTTATCTTGACTGTCATCTTGACTCGATTTCCTTTGTCTTTTCAGAGATACAAAACCACTCATGCATAGGGCGAAGCGAACTAGAGCTGCAATGGAACACGAGCCCGTGGCAAATGCTGGGCAGGGGGTTACATCTACCGATGCTGCTGTTACCAGCCCCCAGCCCGGCCCCCAGCACGAGGCTGTGTTGTAGTTCCCGCTCGCGAGCACTGGCGTTGACATTCCTTCTTCTGAGCCTGACAAAGAGATGGGAGAAGTTCGCCAGGAGGAAGAGCGTCTGGAGGTGGATCCCGCCATGACTCCTCCGTCAATCATCGCTCCGGAGAACGCTTCGCCGGCAAGGGCCTCCACTGATGAGCCTGTCCGCACTGAGATTGTCCCGGCAAGCGAAGCTGTCGATGATTGTGCGCTGGCAACCGAGGTTGCCAGGGAAGGAATCACCCTTCCTCAACAAGAATCAACAGGTAATCCACTTGCTTCTAAGCACTTTCCAATTTTTTGTTTTCTTGAACTTGACTTGTAAATTGAATTTCTTTTTGCTCCTTGCTTCTGTACTATCTTGCAGATCTAGCTTATCCCAAAGAAGGAGAAATTCTTGCAGACATAGCAGAAATTGCAAAGAGTGCTACTGATGAAGCCGCCAAGATCTCTGCTGAAGAGGCTGCCAAATCTGTTGTCGAGGAGGCTAGGGAAGCTACCAGAGAACTAGAAAAATCTCCCGGCAACACATCTGACCCCATCCAGACAGATACAGAGATGGTGGTAGTTGGCACTGATGGATCAAATTTTGATAATCAGCCTGTGGCGCCAAGCACGCAAACCTTAACGGATCCCTTGGCGCTTGTCATTTCTCGGCAAGAATCTGGAGCCCCCAGCTCATCTGGCACTGGAGGGCCAAATTTTGACGATGAGATTGCCCAAATACTTCTCCCCTTCTCACAAAGTGCTACTGAAGCCAACAATTTTGCCGATAGCGCGACAGATCTTGCCTTCCTAAAAACCATGGCGGCCGGGTTTAAGGATGTGCAAGACCGCTACAGCAAGCGTTGGGACAAACTTCAAGAAGATCACAAGGCCTTGGAGCTGGCTGAAGAGAAGTTGAAGAAGAAGGCGGAGGAGATCCGCACTTGGTATAATGAGCAATCCCGTAACCTTATAAGGCAAGAGGAAAAACTTGCCGCTGCCAAAGAAAAGGCAACAGCTTTTGACGGCAAGCTGACAGAGCATCAGAGCGTGAGGCGCAACTCAACGCCAGAGAGAAGGATCTTGCCACACAAGAAGATGCCCTTGCCGCCATATTCCGCGGAAAGGATGAAGAAATTGAAAAGCTCCTTGAGAAAAGGACGCAAGAGCTGGAGAAGAATCACAAGGAATCTATCGAGAGCCAAGCTTGAGAAAGTGCCGCCAAGCTCAAGGAAGCTACTGATGAAGTTGTTGCTGCTGCTACTGCCAAGGCAGATTTGGAATCTCAAGTGACCAAGCTAAAAGAAGATCTTGCCAGCAACAACAAGGAGATCGAGGCCCTCAAAGATGAAGCGCAGAAGGCAGCTCATACCCTAGGGGAGCTGCAGACGCAGCTGACATCTAAGAGCCAAGATCTCGTCAAGGCCGCCAAGGCAGTAGAGGATCTAAAATCTAAGCTTGCCACCTTGGAAAAAGATCTTGAATCCGCCAAGGCGAAAGAGATAATCTTGATGGAGAAGCTTGAAATAGAGGAGGCCTCCAGAGTAGATGCAGAAAACCAGTTCACCAGACTGCGAGAAGTTCTCTCCCTATGGACCAATAGGCTCGTCAACATTGACGAAAGCATAACTGCCCAGCTTGCCATCATGGATATGAGGAGCTGGAGCTTCACCGTCAACGACAAGGAGGCTGCCAGTGCCAGACTGACCAAATTCTTTGAGGGTCTCATTGATGCCTTGATAACTTATCATGAAGACAGGTCTGCTTCATTCGCCAACGAATCCCAAAAGTTTGGTCGTGACGTCCTTTATAAGGTGCTCGTCAAGTTCGTATAACGCAATCCTGACGTTGATCTCTCCGGCGTATTCAAGACCTTGCCGCAGAACACTAACATCACAGCTATCGACAAAGTTGTCGCTCCAATAGCTGACAAGGTTCTTCTCGTTCCCAGGCATCAAGGTGATCTTCAGAATTAGCCTTGTCGTTGCATTTGTCACCAGTGCTATCATGTAAAAGACAAGTTTAATCTTAAGTTAGATCTGCACTGTGCTTGTGATGTAATACAACTTATGCTGTTTGAATGGATGTATGCTATTTTCCTTGTTTTATCTCGTCTTTGCATGACTTCTATACCCTACGCTTGCCGGACGCTTGCCGATGCGCACACCCTTGCCGCGAGCGCTTGAGGAACGGATCCTTAGCAGCCTGCCGGAGGTGCCGCTGCCGGCAAGTTTACCTTTGACGATTTCAATGCAGCTACTTATGTTGCTGAGCGGACTCGAAACAAATTAAGAGCACAATCGATTACGACAAGGTTCCTTAGCGTGCAGGTTTCTCATACAAAGAAAAAAATCATTCAAGGAAGATTGCATCTAAAACAAATAATTTATTTTTAAAGTTTTTCAACTTAGCTTTTTCTTTGTTGTACTTCTTATTGTAAAAATGATCACTTGAACGTCATTTGGTGGTATCCACACCATCACCCCCCCGGGAAATTTGCACGCGTGGGAACCTTCTGTCCTTTGAGAAAAAGAAAGAAGAGAAAGATGTAGTTGGATGCCTTGATGGCTCGTTAATCATTTCATACAAGGAAAAGTGTAACAGAACATCACATGTAATCATACACAAGCAAAAATGTATTTTAACAAAGAGTTGTGAAACACTTAGCTTCATTTCACTTATGCACAGGGTCTGCGCCTGGCTTTGTACAAAGGGTTACATGTCTTGCCAACAAGGCTCATACAAAAGGTGTTGCCGGGGGGCCCGACAACTGTGCCTCACGGATAGAACTTGCGAAGATGCTCAATGTTCCATGAGTTCTGCACTGGGGTGCCATCTTTGGTCTCCAGACGGACTGCGCCAGGTCTGGTGACTCGCACTACCCGATAAGGGCCTTCCCACTTTGGCGTCAACTTGTTTGATTTCTTGGTGGATTGGATGCACCGAAGAACAAGGTCACCTTCCTCAAGGCTCCGGGCATGAACTTTGCGGCTATGGTAGCGGCGCAAAGCTTGTTGGTAGCGTGCAACTCACACAGCAGCCCGAAGACGATCTTCCTCGAGGAGCATGGCATCATCTTGCCGCAACTGCTCTTGCTCATCTTCATCATAGGCAAGCACTCGAGGTGACCCGTACATGAGTTCCGTGGGGAGCACCGCCTCTGCACCACAGACTAGGGAGAAGGGTGTCTGGCCGGTGGCTCGATTTGGTGTCGTCTTGAGTGACCAAAGAACCGCCGGCAACTCATCAATCCATCGCCTTCCGCACCCGCGTAGCTTGTCGAAAGTTCTTGTCTTGAGGCCTCACAACACTTCAGTATTTGCCCTCTCCGCTTGGCCGTTGCTTCTCAGGTGAGCAACAGACGCAAAACAGATTTTGCTTCCAAGATCTTGGATGTACTGCATGAAGGTGCGGCTCGTGAACTGTGTACCATTGTCTATGATGATTCTGTTAGGAACACCAAAATGGCAAACTAGTCCTTTAAAGAACTTGGCGGCTGACTGTGCTGTCACCTTTCTCACTGGTTCTACCTCAGGCCACTTTGTGAACTTGTTGATTGCTACGTACAAGAACTCAAAGCCCTCGGTAGCACGGGGAAAGGGGCCCAAGATATCGAGCCCCCAGACCGAGAAGGGCCAGGAGAGTGGGATTGTTTGAAGGGCTTGAGCTGGCTGATGTATATTCTTCGAATGAAACTAGCATGCTTCACACTTGGTTACTAGCTCAGTCGCATCCTGGAGGGCAGTAGGCCAATAGAAGCCTTGCTAGAAAGCTTTGCCGACAAGAGCTCTTGATCCTATGTGAGAGCCACATATGCCTCCATGTATCTCTGCCAACAGCTTCAGTCCATCTTCCCAGCAAATGCATTTCAATTTCACCCCATTTGGTCTCTTTCTATGCAGAATTTTGTCAACAAACTGATACATACTTGACTGTCGGGCTACTTTTTCAGTTTCTTCTTGATCATTGGGAAGTTCTCCTATTTGAAGGAAAAGGACGATCTGCTGTGCCCATGCCGGAGCCTGTGGCTCGATGACAAGGACTAAAGGCATCTCTTCAGCTGCGGGAGCACTTGCCTCGACGGGAAGAACCTGAGGTTCCGCTCGAGGCTGCTGCTCACCGGCAAGCGCATTGTTTTCTCCGGCAACTTCCTTGCCGGTGTCTTCTGGGAGCTCTGCCGGAAAATAGTTGCCAGTGTTCAACTTTCTCCTTTTGCTTGACTGCATCGATGGTGTGACAGATGGTTGAGTCAAATGGAGCACAAAAGTCCCTGGTTCCACAGGCAGCTTTTGGGCAGCACACTTCGACAAATGATCAACAATGCTATTTTCCGCACGAGGGATGTGCTCTGTTTGCAATCCGTCAAAGTGCTCTTCCAATTTTCTCACTTCTTCCACATAAGCTTCCATCAATGGGCTCTGATAATCTTTGTTAACTTGCTTCACAACTAGCTGTGAGTCGCCACGGACGATCAACTTTCTGATTCCAAGGTCCACTGCGATCCTGAGACTGGCAAGGAGGCCTTCGTACTCAGCAGTGTTGTTTATAGCTTTCTCCCTGGGAAAGTGCATATGTACCACATAGTTGAGGTGCTCTCCGGTGGGTGCGACAAGCAACACTCCGGCACCGGCGCCTTGCAGTGAGAAGGCACCGTCAAAGTACATGATCCATTCTTTAGCTATTTCTTTGCCGGGGAGAGGAGTCTCTTGAATCTCTTTGTCTTGCGTTGGTGTCCATTCTGCAATGAATTCCGCCAAGGCTCTGCTCTGAATGGTTGAAGTACTCTCAAACTTAAGTGCAAAGCTTGACAACTCCAACGCCCACTCCACTATCTTGCCGGTTGCATCTGGATTCCTCAAGATACGCTGCAATGGAAAGCGAGTGACGACAGTAATCTCATGTGCTTGGAAGTAATGGCGCAGCTTTCTCGAGGCCATGAGGAGGCCAAAAAGCAATTTCTGTACACCAGAGTACCTTGACCTAGCTCCTTGCAGAAGGGAACTAACAAAGTAAACTGGGCGCTGCACCATTTTCTTCTTCGGCACTACTTGCTGATTTGCTTCATTTTCTTGCGCCGATCCTGACTTATCGGCACCAGATTCTGCCGGAGAAGATTCCAGCTTGTCGCTTGACGGGCCGGCAGCCGCTGTTTCTTTGTCATCAGCTTCTCTTTCTGCCACTAATGCAGCACTGACCACTTGATTTGTCGCCGCCAAGTACAGCAGCAACGGCTCTTGCGGTTTAGGCACAACTAGTGTTGGTAGACAGGAGAGGTAGTTCTTCAAATCTTGCAGTGCGGCCTCCGCTTTCGAAGTCCATTTCATTGGACCTGCCTTTTTCAAAATTTTGAAAAACAGCAAGGCGCGCTCGGCAGATTTGGAGATGAACCTGCTTAATGCAACCACACAGCCGGCAAGACGCCGCACATCCTTGACGTGCTTTGGTGCTTCTATTTGCTCAATAGCTTTGATATTGTCGGGATTGGCTTCAATTCCACATTGAGATACATAGAACCCGAGAAGTTTGCCGGATGGAATGCCAAACACACACTTCTCGGGGTTGAACTTCAAATTGATCTTGCGCAAATTTGCAAATGTCTCTTCTAAGTCTTGAATGAGGGTTGATTTGTCCTTGGTTTTGACCACTATATTTTCCATATATGCTTCCACATTCCTGTGCAGCTGGGGCTCAAAACCAATCTGGACTGCTCTTGCGAATGTTGAACCAGCACTCTTTAGTCCGAAAGGCATATGCACGAAGTAGTATGTGCCACATGGAGTAATAAATGCGGTTTTCTCCTCATCCTCCTTGGTCATGAAAATCTGATGGTAACCAGAATATGCATCAAGGAAGGGAAGTAAATCACAGCCGGCAGTAGAGTCAACAATTTGATCGATGCGTGGCAAAGGGAAAGGATCTTTTGGACATGCTTTGTTGATATCAGTGTAATCAATACAAAGTATCCACTTCCCGTTTGCTTTGCGTACAACAACTGGATTGGCCAACCATGTTGGATGTAGCACACCTCTAACTAAGCCTGCCGCTTCTAACTTTTTTATCTCTTCGGTGATGAACTGTTGCTGTTCCAAAGCTTGCTTCCGGACCTTTTGCTTGACGGGCCGAGCGTGAGGACAGACGGCAAGGTGGTGCTCAATTACCTCCCTGGGAATGCCAGGGATGTCAGATGGTTGCCATGCAAACACATCGACATTCGCCCACAGGAAGGCAACGAGCGCGCTTTCCAATTTGCTCTGAAGGGTGGAACTGATGGTGAAGGTACCGCCAGTGCCGTCCTCCTTTGCCGACACCTTCTTGGTATCTAGTGGAGTAGCCTTGGACTTCTTGTTTTTACTGGTAGAGCTCTCCGGCATGTCATCGACAGGTGCGCAGCACTCCAAAGAGGCGCGCTTCCCGGAAGCCTTGTCAGAGGTCTTGCCAGTTTTCTTGCTCTTCTTCTTATCAGCGGAGCGGGTGCCTTGGTGGCAGATGCTACAACCACTTATATGTAAAGCTTGTCGACGCAAATAACTGCATCCTTCTTATCGGAGTTGATGGTGATGACACCCATCGACCCTGGCATTTTGAGCGTGTTGTAGGCATAGTGCGATGCTGCCATAAACTTTACCAAGGCTGGGCGACCAAGAATTTCATTATACGGCAGGGGAATCTTAACCACATTGAAGACAATCTTCTCTGTTCTATAATTCAATTCCCCACCAAATGTCACCGGCAGAGTAATCTTTCCTTTGGGTTGGCTCCTTCCCAGATTGACCCCTTGAAACATGCCCGTCTGCTTGATATCTTCATCGGGGATCTGTAGCCTCTTAATGACATCTGGTGAAATCAAGTTCAGGCCGGCCCCACCGTCAACCAACATTTTCGTGACTTGAAGTTGTGTATCGTTGGTGAAACCAACAATGGCAAACACCCGACCGTAGTTGTGCGATCAGGGTGGTCTTCTGCATCAAAAATGATGGGCGTGTGGGACCACTTGAGTGGTTTCTGAGCACCCACCGCCGGTTCTGCCGCATTAACCTCACGCGCCCACTGCTTGAGTTGGCGGTGAGAGGAGTGTAGAGATCCGCCTCTGTCAATGCACATGGCTTCTATTGCTTTCTGGAATCCCTGTTCACTGGACTCTTTTTCATCTTCGTCATCATCCTCTTTCTTCTCGCGGCCTCGAGCAGGTTTCTCCTTCTGCTGCTTAGCCTTGCCGCGGCGGCCTCCTCGGCCACCATGACCCTTCTTGCCGGATCCTCCAGCACCGTCTTTGCCTTTCTCCTTGTCGTGCTTTTCATATTCAGCCTTCTGCTTTTCGGCAAGTTGCTCAACCTGCCGGCACTCTTGGAGATCATGACCCTTGGTGCGGTGAATCTTGCAATACGGCCCATCCGTCTTGCTGGTCTTCTCGCCTGCCACAGCTTCCTAGCAATTAGCGCATACAACAGCTTACTTGCCGGAGCCCTCTGTCTTGGCTTTCTTGGCGGCATTGGCATTGCCGGAGCCCTCAACGGCCATTACTGTCTTGCCCTTGCGCTTCCTGTTGCGCTTTTGGCCCTTTTTCTTCGGGGTGGCGGTGTCATCGTCCTCTGAATCAACTTCGGCGCCAGCATCCTCCCCGGGAAGCCTCCTTCCTTCCTCAGCCCGCGCACACTTGTCTGCCAATGTATAAAGTTCATTAATAGTCTTCGGCAGCCGGATGTTCATCCTCTCCCGCATCCTATGATTGCGCACATTCGTGTGAAAGGTAGCAATCACAGCCGCGGGGTGCACATTAGGAATGTTGCGGTGTACGCGACTGAATCTCTGTATATATTTCCGCAAAGACTCGCCATCTCTTTGTGGGATTACATGCAGATCACTAGGCTAATCAGGAACCTTGTGGCCTCCGGTGAAATCACCAATGAACTCATTGCACAAATCAAACCCTGAAGAAATGGAGCCTTCCGGCAAATTCATCAGCCAAGATCTCACATTGGATTTGAGCACCAAAGGAAAATAATTGGCGAGAATCTTTTCATCACGTCCTCCGGCAGCTTGTACGACAATTGTGTAGATGCCCAGGAACTCTGCCGGGTTGAGCTTGCCGTCATACTTTTCCGGCAACTCTGGCTTGAAGGCCCGGGTTGACGGCCAGTGGACTTGCCACAGCTCATGAGTGAAGGCCGGGCACCCAACCTTGTAAGGTAAGTACCCACCAACCTCAGGCGCAGGCTCATCAATGAATGGACCGTTGCGCACGTCAGACTGACAGCACGCCTCCCGGCGCCATTCAATAGTGGTGCGGGCATCTTCCACCCGCCTGTCATGCAGCACTTGGCGCTGATCTTGCCGCGCTCGTGGATCCGAAGAAGCCATCAACATCTTGTCGGCTCAACGGATCGGTGAGTCTGCCACGGTTGTTGAAGTTGTTGCTGTGGGGGTGACTGCACTGTTCGCACGGCACCTCTGGTGTGGCCATCTGTTGTTGCTGTCACCGGACGCCGTGAAGGTCCCGCCTACTGTGAGTTATTGGCTTCAGCAAACCTGATGAGGCTCTGGATGGTGGCCCTCCACTCATCCATCTTGTCGACAGCTGGAGGGAAATTCAACAGCATCTGCGCCCGCGCCATGGCCTCCGCTGCCGTAGCTGACATGGCCGGGAGCGAAGAACGGGACGTTGCTCGACTCCTGGCAGAACCAGCAGGAGCACCATCACGAACTTCCTGCCGTGGCTCATGTCCAGCAGCGGGCTGACGTGGTGGTGGTGCCTGAAGATCTTGCGGCTGATCTACAGGTGTCTTGCCATGTGGATGTCGCCGTCCAGAACCACCAATGCCGTTCGGAGTCGCGTCGCGCCCATCTTGCGATGTTCGTGGTGTGCGTCCTGAAGTGGCTTCCTTAGATGCTGCGGTGACTGGATCTTGGCTTGCGCCGGTCCGGACGGTGTTGCTCCGGTGGCTACGCTCGCCGGTGCGTCGAGGAGGCGGGAGTTGGCCATCCGCGCCACCCACACCGTTGTGGCTTCGATCATCGGATTGGCGAGGAACCTGAGGGTTTGTATTGTGTGCTCCGCCTGCTACACCCGTGCTGGCTACGCCGCCTGCGCTGGTCACACCTTCCGTGCCGCCAGCGCCGGTCGCGCCTCCCGCGCCACCTGCGCCGATGGGATCATCTGCGCCGCCTGTGGGCGTCTGGGACGGAAGCTTGGAGGTCGATGGAGCTGCTGCGGATGCGCCCTTCTTCTTGGGCGACATCGAAGATGATGAAGATGAAATTGACGCGCAAACTGCTAAATTAGGTTCACGCAAGCAATCCCCCTACCTGGCGCGCCAAAGATGTCATGCGTACGACCATCTATGGGACCATCGGGCCCCTTTGCGGTTCGACTAAGGGGGTGCGCAAGCACAAAGAGCAGAATCAACAATCACGCAAAGGATTTTACCCAGATTCGGGCCACCGCAAGGTGTAAAACCCTACTCTTGCTTTGTGTATTGGATGTGTTTGAGCCCAAGTACAAGGAGCGCAACTTGCCGGCAAGGTGCAGGAAGTGCAGTTACGCATGCAGAATGAGCAAAGTGTCGACCCTTGTAAAGGTTGCCCTGGCCCTCCTTTTATAGATCAAGGGGTAATCACAGTGGCAAAACAGTCTTTACATGTTGATTAGATAGCCTACAGTGCTATCATACCTAATTCTGCCGGATTAGGACAAATGCAATAAATGCGCCGTTAGGTGTCATGTGGAGGAGGAGCCCCGGAAAGGTTCCTGCACCACTCGCCCAGCTACCTCCTATAATCTTGACACGTCTTCTGGACGGGTGTCATTAAAGGTAATCCTCCTTCCAGCGCACTGACACGTACCCTGACAAACCTCACCAAACAGCCTGCCCGCTCGACACCTCATCGATTAGTGACTAACTGCTCGATGAGGTGGAGCAAGGAGGAGCCAGTAAGAGCTTGCCGGCACGGAGCTTGACGGGCCTTCATCTTGCCGGCTCATGCCTTGCCGGCAAGTGATGCTTCCATCTTCAGCACTAGCCAAGCACTTCTTGATGCTTTATCTTGATTTCTTCTCTATGGTTTTGCAACCAAGTCTTGAATCTTGACGTTGGTAATCTCCCGGCAAGCCCTGGCCATCAGGAACGCTACCACTGTCTGGGCATAAGTCAGGGTATAAAGTACCCATGTTTTATACACCGACAAGCTCCTGCCCTCCGGGAGCCATGACGACCATGGACCAGAGTGGAAACTCTCCTCCCATCTAGGGGGAAGGCCAAGCAAGAATAAGAAGGAGGGGGGCTCTCTCCCCTCTCTTCCGGTGGCGCCGGAGTGCCGCCGGGGGAAGCATCGTGACGGCGATCTACACCAACAACTTCACCGCCGTCATCACCAACTCTCTCCCCCTCTATGCAGCGGTGTAACACCTCTTCTCCCCACTGTAATTTCTAATTAATCATGATGCTTCATGCTATATATTATTACCCAATGATGTATGGCCATCCTATGATGTTTGAGTAGATTTCTTTTGTCATACGGGTTAATTGTGGTATGGTGTGATTGATATGAGTTGTATGTTAATATGGTGCTGTCCTGTGGTGCCCTCCGTGTCGCGCAAGCATGTGGGATTACCGCTGTAGGGTTTTGCAACACGTTCATGATTCACTTATAGTGGGTGGCTAGAGTGACAGAAGCTTACACTCGAGTTAGGGGGTTGTTGCGTATGGGAGTAAAGGGGGCTTGTTACTTAATGCTATGGTTGGGTTTTACCTTAATGATCTTTAGTAGTTGTGGATGCTTGCTAGAGTTCCAATCATAAGTGCATATGATCCAAGTATGGAAAGTATGTTAGCGTATGCCTCTCCCTCATTGCATATAATAAGTATCACACATGTCATATTGAATTTCCTATGGACGATCTTTCTCTTCGTGTTACAAAAAGCTCTCTACTAAACAACTAACTTTTATTATCTTGCAAATTACTCCTAGTTTTATTCCTACTAAGTACTGCTAATTTCATTCTTGCAAACCTATCCGTATACCTACAAAGTAGTTTTATTCTTGTTCTAGGTAAAGCGAACGCTAAGTGTGCGTAGAGTCGTATCGGTGGTCGATAGAACTTGAAGGGAATATTAATTCTACCTTTAGCTCCTCGTTGGGTTCGACACTCTTATTTATCGAAAAAGCTACAATTGATCCCCTATACTTGTGGGTTATCACTACCAAGCACCTCTCCCACTAAAGATAAATCAATATAATTGGCCAAAGAAGATAGATAGATCGGAGAGAAATACAAGGCTATAAAATCACACATAAACAAATCTTAGAAAAGATTCAAATACTTTCAATAAATAATCTGATTACAAATCCACAATTCATCGGATCCCAACAAACACACCGCAGGAATTACATCGAATAGATCTCTGAAGAGATCATTGCACAAGGCACTACACATGCAAAAGTAACCTCCCCATGCTTAGAACTTTTCATTACTAAACTAAGGGAAATTACGAAAGTGAAGAGAAAGTGCAGTTATTAAAAGAGAGCATGAGAAGTGGTTACCTCCCCAAGTTACGTCTAAGCAAGGGTTAGAAACTTTTACCGTTGAGGTGCATATGACCTCACTTTTAATAGATGTGGACGTTGCTTCATGTGATCTTCTTATTGTGGTCTGGCGGTTGCCCTCCGATAGAACCTGCTAGAGAAGAACTAGAAGAAAACAAAATATTTTTGTTCTTTTGTGGGTTTTTTTGTAGCACAAAGGACTAGCAACACAAGTGATACAAACATATGCCTCAATATGATTGATTTATCTACCTAAGCACCACACCTAAGTCGATAAACTAAGTCTATAGGAGTGTGCTACTCCTAGGTTTGGATGAAGTGTTGCTACTTGTGAGCCGCGTTGGGATTTTCCCCGAAGAGGAAGGGTGAAGCAATATAGTAGCTGATAAGTATTTCCCTCAGTAGAGAACCAAGGTTATCGAATCAATAGGAGAACCACGCAAACACCCGTCAATAGTACCTGCACACACAAGAGCAAATACTTGCACCCAACGTGGGCAAGAGGGTTGTCAATCCCCTTGAACTCGTTAATTGCAAGGATCAAATCTGATAGTGGTAGATACATAAATTGAAAAGTAAAATAAAAGAAGTAAAATTGCAGCAAGGTGATTTTGGTTTTAGTAATATGATTAAAGTAGACCTGGGGGCCATAGTTTTCACTAGAGGCATCTCTCTCATAAGAATAGCATACGGTGGGTAGACAAATTACTGTTGGGCAATTGATAGAAAATCGCTTAGTTATGACGTTATTCATGGCATGATCATGTATATAGGCATTACGTCCGTGACAAGTAGACCGACTCTTGTCTGCATCTACTACTATTACTCCATCAATCGACCGACTCCGGCCTGCATCTATGGTATTATGTTCATGACAAACAGAGTAATGCTTTAAGCAAGATGACATGATGTTGATTGAATAAAACCAAGCAATATGATTAAACCCCGTCATTTTCTCCTTAATTAGTACCAACAATACAATACGTGCCTCGCTACCCCTGCTATCACTGGGTGAGGACACCGCAAGATTGAACCTACTACTATGCACCACTTCCACTCAAGATTAATGAATCAACTTGGCCAAAGAAAACCCATAGATCGGAAAGCATTACATAACAATAACAATCATACATATTAAAGTTCAGAAAAGACTCAATTACTTTCAATGAATAATCTGATCACAAACCCACAATTATCGGATCCCAACAAACACACCGCAAAACAAGATTACATCGAATCAATCTCCGAAGAGAACATTGTATTGAAGATCAAAGAGAGAGAGAAAGCCATCTAGCTAATCACTATGGACCCGTAGGTCTGTGGTGAACTACACACACATCATCGGAAGGGCAGCAAGGTTGATGTAGAAGCCCTCCGTGATCGATTCCTCCTCCGGTAGAGTACCGGAAAAGGCCTCCAGATGGGATCGTGGAAGAACAGAGACTTGCGGCGGCGGATTTTTTTTTTCGGGTGGCTCTCTAGGGTTTTTGGAATATTTGGGAATTTATAGCGCTGGAATTAGGTCAGACGGAGCCACGAGGGGCCCACAAGGCATCAGGGCGCGCCTACCCCCCAAGGCGCGCCCTGTTGTCTTGTCGTCTCCTCTTAGGTCTTCTGGTCCTCCCCCGAAGCTTCTAGGGTCTCTTTTGTCCAGAAAAAAATTGTTAAAAAGTTTCGTAGCATTTGGACTCCGTTTGGTACAGATTTTCTGTAAAACCAAAAACAAGTAGAAAACAGCAACTGGCACTAGGCACTGAGTTAATAGGTTAGTCCCCAAAAATTATATAAAATTACATATAAAGTATCTAAGAATGATAATATAATAGCATGAAACAATCAAAAATTATAGATACGTCAGAGACATATCAGCATCCCCAAGCTTAATTCCTGCCCGTCCTCGAGTAGCTAAAAGAAAAAAAAATGATGTGGAATGCTACCTAGCATGTTTATCATGTAATCTTCTTACAGTATAAATATTGAGAAACGACGAAGCAATTGATATCAACATAATAATATCCATGAATATAAGAACATAATCATTACTTCTTCAAAATATACAATGCTCAACGAATGTTATCCCTGCTCATCGAATTTATGTAAGCATGGCATGACTCTGCCTTCACCACATTAATATAAATCATGAGCACCCCGGTGTCAAACCAATCAATTATATCATACTTTTTCACGCGCTTCAGCATTTTCAACTCCACTCAATACATGAGCGTGAGTCATGGACAAAGCACTATGGTGGAATAGAATGTTGTGGTAGAGATGTATAAGGGAAGTCAAAAGGAAGAAAGTCTCGCATCAACTCGGCAGATCAATAGGCAATGGAGAGGCCTATCAATCCATATCAATGCGAGGAGTAGGGAGTGCCATGCAACGGATGCACTAGAGCTATAAGTGTATGAAAGCTCAATGGAAACTAAGTGGGTGTGCATCCAACTTGCTTGCTCATGAAGACCTCGGGCATTTGAGGAAGCCCGTCATCGAAATATACAAGCCAAGTTCTATAATGAAAAATTCCCACTAGTATATGGAAGTGATAATTCAGGAGACTCTCTATATGAAGAACATGGTGCTACTCTGAAGCACAAGTGTGGTAAAAGGATAGTAGCATTGTCCCTTCCCTCTTTCTCTCTCATTTTCTTAGAACAATCTCATGGACCTCATCCCCTCAATTTGGAGGACTCATTAGTCTCCATCATTCTTTTCCTCACAGGGACAATGCTCTAATAATGATGATCATCACACTTTTATTTACTTACAACTCGATAAGACTAAAACAATATGACTCTATATGAATGCCTCTGGCAGTGTACCAAGATATGCAATGATCTAGCGTAACATGTATTATAATGATGAACGGTGGCTTTGCCACAAATATCATGTCAGCTCTATATGATCATGCAAAGCAATATGATGATGAACACGCATGTCATAAGATGGAACAGTGGAAGTTGCATGGCAATATATCTCGACATGGCTATGGAAATGCCATGATAGGTAGGTATGGTGGCTGTTTTGAGGAAGATATAAGGAGGCTTATGTGTGATAGAGCGTATCATATCACGGGGTTTGGATGCACCGACGAAGTTTGCACCGACTCTTGAGGTGAGAAAGGGCAATGCACGGTACCGAAGAGGCTAGCAATATGCAGAAATGCGGGAGTGCTATATTTGTCCACGAACTCACATTAGTCATAAAGAACTCATATACTTATTGTGAAAGTTTTATTAGTCCTCAAAGCAAAGTACTACTCACATGCCCCTAGGGAGGAGGTTGGTAGGAGTTAACCATCGTGCACCCCTGATTTAGACAGCACTCAAGGATTTCAATCGGACATAAAACTGCTCAAACTTCCCCACCATGCCATGACGGACACTTAAATGAGTAGTGCATACAAAACTTCAATATCGATATTTCTACTAACCAATCATCATGAATTAATACCCTTTCATATCACTACATCAATATAATTAAATCATACGCCTCATATTTACTGATCTACATGAATTTTTTTATTATACCACTCTTATATACCTATCATTTTCAGACTAGTCTTATAACCCGTGTATATTACC
Source organism: Elymus sibiricus (assembly GCA_039707655.1). Lineage (NCBI taxonomy): Eukaryota > Viridiplantae > Streptophyta > Magnoliopsida > Poales > Poaceae > Elymus > Elymus sibiricus. The sequence goes on from CM077670.1 coordinate 137,486,639, forward strand.
ACTTCCTATTTAGACTCTCAAAAAGATTTTAGTGAAGCATGAGAGTGCAATAATTTCTATAAAATATATAACCACCGCCGTGCTCTAAGAATATAAGTGAAGCACAAGAGCAACTGCATAGCTCAAAAGATATAAGTGAAGCTCTGCTACTTGTAGCTTGCGTTGGTATTTTCCCCGAAGAGGAAGGGATGATGCAGCACAGTAGAGGTAAGTATTTCCCTCAGTTATGAAACCAAGGTTATCAATCCAGTAGGAGAATCACGCAACACCTCGCTAGCAGTACCTGGACACAAACAACAAATCCTTGCACCCAACGCAAACGAGGGGTTGTCAATCCCTCGGCGGTAAGTTTCAAGATTAAATTGTATGTGATAGATAGATAGATAGATTGAAACAAAAATACAAAAATAAATAAATAAAGAAAAAGTACAGCAAGTATTTTTAGGGTTTTTAATATATGATTTAGATAGACCCGGGGGCCATAGTTTTCACTAGAGGCTTCTCTCAAGAAAATAGCATACGGTGGGTAGACAAATTACTGTTGGGTAATTGATAGAAAAGTAAATAATCATGACGATATCCAAGGCAATGATCATGTATATAGGCATCACGTCCGAGACAAGTAGACCGACTCCTGCCTGCATCTACTACTATTACTCCACACATCGACCGCTATCCAGCATGCATCTAGTGTATTAAGTCCATAAAGAACGAAGTAACGCCTTAAGCAAGATGACATGATGTAGACAAGATAAACTCACGTATGAATAAACCCCATCTTTTTACCCTTAATAGCAACGATACATATGTGTCATGTCCCTTTCTGTCACTGGGATTAAGCACCGCAAGATCGAACCCATTACAAAGCACCTCTTCCCATGGCAAGATAAATCAATCTAGTTGGCCAAACCAAATCAATAGATCGGAGAAGAAATACGAAGCTATAATAATCATGCATAAAAGAGATCAGAGAAGACTCAAACCCAACAAACACACCACAAAAAGTGATTACATCGGATAGAACTCCAAGAACATCGAGGAGAACATTGTATTGAAGATCAAAAAGAGAGAAGAAGCCATCTAGCTACTAACTATGGACCCAAAGGTCTATGGTAAACTACTCACGCATCATCGGAAGGGCAGCAAGGTTGATGTAGAGCCCCTCCGTGATCGATTCCCCCTCCGGCGGAGTGCCGGAAAAGGCCTCCAGATGGGATCTCTCGAGAACAGAAACTTACGGTGGCGGAAAAAGTATTTCGTGGACTCCTCTGTTGGTTTCGCGATCTTTGGGAATTTATAGTGGTGGAATTAGGTCAAAATAGTCAGAGGTGGGCCCACGAGGCACCAGGGCACGCCTGCCTTCCCCCAGGCGTGCTCTGGTGGCTCGTGGCCACCTCTTCTGGCATCTGGTCTTCTCCCGAAGCTTCTAGTGTTGGTATTGTCCAGAAAAAAATCTCCAAAAAGTTTCATGGCATTTGGACTTCATTTGGTATTGATATTCTGTAAAACAAAAAACAGGCAGAAAACAGCAACTGGCACTGGGCACTAAGTTAATAGGTTAGTCCCAAAAAATGATATATAATTGTTGTAAATGCATATAAAAACATCCAAGATTGATAATATAACAGCATGGAACAATAAAAAATTATAGATACGTTGGAGACGTATCAGCATCCCCAAACTTAATTCCTGCTCGTCCTCGAGTAGGTAAATGATAAAAACAGAATTTTTGATGTGGAATGATGCCTATCATATTCATCACATATTCTTTTCTTTTGGAGCATGGACATTGGACTTGAATGATTCAAAGCAATAGTCTATAATTTGACATGAAGTTATAAATACTCAAGCATGCTAACAAGCAACCATGTCTTTCAAAATATCAACGCTAAAGAAAGTTATCCCTAGCCCATTATGCTCAATCATTGATCCATTCATGAAACACACTCCATATTAGCTGCATCCAATGCACAAGTATGACAATAGTGCTCTCTAGTTGGTGCTTTAGAAGAGAAGATGGAGACTCAAATTAAAAATAAAAATTGCATAAAAGTAAATAGATAGGCCCTTCGCAGAGGGAAGCAGAGATTTGCTAATGTGCCAGAGCTCAAAGCTTAAATTAGAGAGATAAAAATATTTTGAGAGGCATGCTTTTCCTGTCAACGAAAACGACCGAGAATTCCCAATATATTCCATGCTAGACACATCATAGGCAGTTCCCAAACAGAAAGTAAAGTTTATTTCCTTTCCACCATTCTTTCACAATCCATGGCTAGCCGTATCCACGGGTGCCCTCCATACCATCACTTTCCAAGGAATTTTGTTGTTATTAATTTTTGATTTCATTGTGGGACTGGGCATCCCTATTACCAGCCACTCTCTCGTGCAATGACAAGTGAATGAACACTCATCGTGAGAATAACACACCTAGCATGGAAAATATTGGCCACCCCCTACCGCTTCATGAGCGGTACGGGCACACAAAACGGAATATTATTTTGAAAATTAGAGTTGGCACATGCAAATTTACTTGGAACGGCATGGAAATACCACATATAGATAGATATAGTGGACTCATTTGGCACAACTTGGGTTTAAGGATTTTGGATGCACAAGCAGTATTTCCGCTTAGTACAAATGAAGGCTAGCAAAAGATTGAGAAGCAACCAACCAAAAAATGAAAACGGTCATAAACATGCATTGAACATAACTAACACCGAATAATGCACCATAAGTAGGATATAATTTCGTTGCATAACTATTGACTTAATGTGCATGCATAGGGAATCACAAACCTTAACACAAATATTCTTACTAAATCACAATTACTCACTAACATGGCTCACATATTATCATCTCCATATCACAAAACTATTGCAAGGAATCACACTTATCATATCCAATGATCTATATGAAAGTTTTTATTATATCCCTCTTGAATATTCATCACTTTGGGACCAAATTCATATCTTGTGCAAATTACCGTTACTTTCATCAACTCTCAAAAAGATATAAGTGAAGCATGAGAGTGCAAATATTTCTTCAAAATTTCAATCTTATCAACTCTCAAAATAATATAAGTGAAGCATGAGAGTTCATTTCTTCAAAATTTTAATCTTGTCAACTCTCAAAATAATATAAGTGAAGCATGGGAGTTTATTTCTTCAAAATTTAGCCACCGCCGTGCTAAAAAAGATTTAAGTGAAGCCCTTAGAGCAACTGCCTAGCTCAAAAAATTTAAGTGAAGCGCATAGAGTATTCTAACAAATTATGATGAACGTGTGGCTCTCTCAAATTGGTGTGTCCAGCAAGGATGATTGTGACAAACTAAAAAGCAAACAAAGCAAAGACTCATATAATACACGACGCTCCAAGCAAAACACATATCATGTGACGAATAAAAATATAGCTCCAAGTAAAATTACCGATGGTTGGTAGAAGAAAGAGGGGATGCCTTCCGGGGTATCCCCAAGCTTAGACGCTTGAGTCTTCCTTGAATATTACCTTGGGGTGCCATGGGCATCCCCAAGCTTAGGCTCTTGCCACTCCTTATTTCTTCATCCATCGTGATCTCACCCAAAACTTGAAAACTTCAATCACACAAAACTCAACAAAACCTTCGTGAGATCCGTTAGTATAACAAAACAAATCACTACTTTAAGTACTGTTGCAAACCCATTCATATTTTATTTTTGCATTATACCTACTGTATTCTAACTTGTCCATGGCTTATACCCCCCGATACAATCCATAGTTTCATCAAAACAAGCAAGTAGTGCATCAAAAACAGAATCTGTCAAAAACAGAACAGTCTGTAGCAATCTATTTAAAAGCTATAATTATGTAACTCCAAAAATTCTGAAAAATTAGGAAAACGTGGAAAATTCATATACCAATACTGTGTAAAAATTTCAGATTTTTCTGACTCTCCAGTACAGAACCAAAATTCCAACACTGGACGCAAAACTTTTTGTTTTCCAAAGAGCATCAATTATATTATCTTCCAAATCATCCTAAAGGCTTTACTTGGCACAAACACTAACTAGAAACACAAAAACTCAATCATAATAGTAGCATAAATTTGAAATCACACAATAACAGAAAAATAAACTATTGGGTTGTCTCCCAATAAGCTCTTTCTTTATAGCCATTAAGATAGGCTTGAGATTTCAATGATGCTCACACGAAAGATAATAATTGAAACACAAAGAGAGCATCATGAAACATGCGACAAACACATTTAAGTCTAACTCTCTTCCTATGCATAGGCATTTTATAAGCAAACAAATTATCACAACACGAAATATCTAGCATATGCAAGCAACAAGAAAGAAACAAGAACAATCTCAACATGAAGAGAGGTAATTTAGTAACATGAAATTTTCTACAACCATACTTTCCTCTCTCATAATAATTACATGTAGGATCATACTCAAATTCAACAATATAGCTATCATAAACAATATTCTCTTTATGACCCACATGCATAAAATTTTTATAATATTCTGAAATAGTGGGATTAACATTAACTAAAGTCGTGACCTCTCCAAACCCACTTTTATCAATAATTTCATAAGATTGATAATTCTCCAAAGTAGTGGGATCATTATTATCTAAAGTTGACACTCTTCCAAACCCACTTTTAATAGTGTTGCAAATTTTATTATCAATAACATATTCATCATGTGGCTTAAATAAATTTTCAAGATAATAAAAAGCATCATCACCCCAATCATGATCATTGCAATAAGTAGTGCACATAACAAAATTTTCATCCCAAGCTTGTAGTTTTGCATATCTTTAGCACAATTGCCATTAATAGAGTTTATAATAACATCATTGCAATCATGCTTTTCATTCAAAGAGCTATCAAGTATGGGTGCTATAGCCATAATTTCATTTTTTAACAAATGGAACTATAGCAAGTTCATCTCTATAAGCATCATTAATATTGGCATCATGGCCATAAGAATAGCAAGCATCACATTCATCAAGAGGGGATATTTCAATTGAATCAATGGGATCACAATTATCTATAGATTCATGCATATCATTATTCTCCTCCAAAGCAGTAGACATTCTCTCAATAAATTCTTTAACATAGGCATTAGGAGCATAGTTTTCATAGCAATATTTAAGTATGTCAAAATTTTCAGATTTGTAGAGAGTAACATCATACTTTTCAATAAAAGAAGCAACTTCATAAGCACCCTTAAAAGCAACAAATTCTTCAATTTGTTCGATATCATAGTAATTATAAAAACCCTTGGCATAAGAAGACAAGATTTCATTATCATTAAACTCACATAGGTAGGGAAGGTGTTTTTAGCGTTCTTAGAGCAACAAGTAAAATCATAAATTTCACATAGATTCCAAGCATAGCATAGCAAACAATTTATTTGACGCCATAAGAGTCTCCCTTTTTTAGACAAACGATGACGCACAAAGTGAGCATGCTCCTTTAAAGATTTTCCCTCAACTAAACTAGTTGGGGTTTCAGCACGAGCACAAATGGATCGAAGATGATCCAAGTAGTAAACTTTAAGTGGATCCATAGTATCTTATATTTTTGCTTTTAGTTTCTGTTCTTGTGTGCTCGACATGAAGGCAATAAAAGTAAGCAAACGAGCAAACAAAAATATTTTTGTGTTTTTGTGAAAACGTTTTAGAAGTGGGGGAGATGAAAACGAGAGGCAAAGGCAAATAAAGTAAATGCAAGGAGATGTAAGTTTTATGTGTAGGTACTTGATAGATGTTGATGATGTCTCCCCGGCAACGGCGCCAGAAATTCTTCCTGCTACTTGTAGCTTGCGTTGGTATTTTCCCCAAAGAGGAAGGGATGATGCAGCACAGTAGATGTAAGTATTTCCCTCAGTTATGAAACCAAGGTTATCAATCCAGTAGGAGAATCACGCAACACCTCGTTAGCAGTACCTGGACACAAACAACAAATCCTTGCACCCAACGCAAACGAGGGGTTGTCAATCCCTCGGCGGTAAGTTGCAAGATTAAATTGTATGTGATAGATAGATAGATTGAAACAAAAATACAAAATTAAATAAATAAAGAAAAAGTACAGCAAGTATTTTTAGGGTTTTTAATATATGATTTAGATAGACTCGGGGGCCATAGTTTTCACTAGAGGCTTCTCTCAAGAAAATAGCATACGGTGGGTAGACAAATTACTGTTGGGTAATTGATAGAAAAGCAAATAATCATGAAGATATCCAAGGCAATGATCATGTATATAGGCATCACGTCCGAGACAAGTAGACCGACTCCTGCCTACATCTACTACTATTACTCCACACATCGACCGCTATCCAGCATGCATCTAGTGTATTAAGTCCATAAAGAACGGAGTAACGCCTTAAGCAAGATGACATGATGTAGACAAGATAAACTCACGTATGAATAAACCCCATCTTTTTACACTTAATAGCAATGATACATACGTGTCATGTCCCTTTCTGTCACTGGGATTGAGCACCGCAAGATCGAACCCATTACAAAGCACCTCTTCCCATGGCAAGATAAATCAATCTAGTTGGCCAAACCAAATCAATAGATCGGAGAAGAAATACGAAGCTATAATAATCATGCATAAAAGAGATCAGAGAGGACTCAAATAATATTCATCGATAATCTGATCATAAACTCACAATTCATCGGATCCCAACAAACACACCGTAAAAAGTGATTACAACGGATAGAACTCCAAGAACATCGAGGATAACATTGTATTGAAGATCAAAAAGAGAGAAGAAGCCATCTAGCTACTAACTATGGACCCGAAGGTCTGTGGTAAACTACTCACGCATCATCGAAAGGGCAGCAAGGTTGATGTAGAGCCCCTCCGTGATCGATCCCCCCTCCAGCGGAGTGCCGGAAAAGGCCTCCAGATGGGATCTCTCGAGAACAGAAACTTGCGGCGGCGGAAAAAGTATTTCGTGGACTCCTCTGTTGGTTTCCCGATTTTTGGGAATTTATTGTGGTGGAATTAGGTCAAAATAGTCAGAGGTGGGCCCACGAGGCACCAGGGCGCGCCTGCCCCCCCCCCCCCGCCCAGGCGTGCCCTGGTGGCTCGTGGCCACCTCCTCTGGCGTCTGGTCTTCTCCCGAAGCTTCTAGTGTTGGTATTGTCCAGAAAATAATCTCCAAAAAGTTTCGTGGCATTTGGACTTCATTTGGTATTGATATTCTGTAAAACAAAAAACAGGCAGAAAATAGCAACTGGCACTGGGTACTAAGTTAATAGGTTAGTCCCAAAAAATGATATGTAATTGCTATAAATGCATATAAAAACATCCAAGATTGATAATATAACAGCATGGAACAATAAAAAAGTATAGATACGTTGGAGACGTACCAAGCTCATAGAGTATTCTAACAAATTATGATGAATGTGTGTCTCTCTCAAAAGGTGTGTCCAACAAACAATGATTGTGGCAAACTAAAAAGCAAAACAAAACTATGGCACAAGACACTCCAAGTAAAACTCATATCATGTGATGAATAAAAATATAGCTCGAAGTAACATACCGATGAATTGTGGACGACAGAGGGGATGCCATCCGGGGCATCCCCAAGCTTAGAAGCTGGGTCTTCCTTGAATATTACCTTCGGGTGCCTTGGGCGTCCCCAAGCTTAGGGTCTTGCCGCTCCTTATTCCTTTACTCATCATGATCTCACCCAAAACTTGGAAACTTTAGCACACAAAACTCAACAGAAACTTCGTGAGATCCGTTAGTATAATAACCAAATCATAAACCTTAGGTACTATTGTAAACCAATTCATAATTATTCTTGCATAATAACTACTATATTCTAACTTCTCCATGACTTATACCCGCGATATAATTCATAGCATCATTAAAATAAGCACACCATGCAATACAAATAGAATCTATCTAAAACAGAACAGTCTGTAAAGATCTGAATTAAAATCATACTTCTGTAACTCCAAAAATTCTAAAACATCAGGACAACATAGACAATTTGTATTCCAATGTTGTGTAAACAATTCAGAATTTTATCATGTTCGAGTGCAGAATAGAAATTCCAGAACTAGGCGCAAAACTTTTTGTTTTCAAACAGCATCAATTATACTATCATCTAAATCATCCGAAAGGCTTTACTTGGCACAAACAATCACTAAAAGATAAAAACACAATCATTACAGTAGCAATAATCATGCGACTCAATAAAAATAAAAATTACAATAAAGATAAATATTGGGTTGCCTCCCAACAAGCGCTATTGTTTTATGCCCCTAGCTAGGCATAATGCATTATTTCAAGTATTGTCATCTTTGGTTTCCAAATCTTTTCTAACCAAGTCCTCAAAAACTTTTCTCATTAATTCTCTACTCTCACATTCCACTTTCCTAGTGGGTGAACTTAAATAGTCGAAGGGACTTTGGTTGGTAATTTTAACGCTCATTACTTAAAACTCCGAATCATCACCATAAAGATCCTCATATAAAACATGGATTTCATCATCAATAGGATCTCTAGCAGTATTTTCAAACCATTCTTCACTAAATCCCTCATCAATTCCCTTGGTGATCCATTCAAATTTATTGCAAGTGTTGTGGTACAAGGTTTTAATTAACTCCGCATAAGGAACTTTTCTCCTTATATTTTCACCATAAGCATGATAATCATAAGATTCCAACCTACGCATAGTGTCTTTGTCATGAAGAATTTCTTCTATTGGAGGATGCTCAAAATCCATTTTGTAATAGGCAAAGACATCCCTAGCTTCCCGGATTATATAATCAAATTCATGCATAAGGATGGTAGTAGCAATCGTTTTAACTTTTGGATCATGGATGTTGGGAAGTTCAAAGAACATCTTCTGTAGGACGGGATGAATATGCAAAAAAATTCTTTCTAATTTAACCACAAGCATAGTAATAGCGTCCACATAGCAATTTTTTTGTCAAGGATGGATCCTTTAATTAGGGGTATGACTCCCGTACAGTTAAAGAATTCTTGGATGACATTCTTTCCAATAACATTCCTGCTACCCACACGGTAAGTTTTAGTTTTTAAGATTGTGGGAGCTTCATTATGATGAACTTCATTCTCAGGAGGGTCATGATTAAGATCCAATAATTTAGGCTTTTCCTCATCAGGCTCACTAGCACTATCTTCACTAGCGCTTTCAACAATAACTTTTTCAAACTCAGACATGATAGCAACTTCAAGCAAACAAGCAAAATAAAATATTTTTTTGTTTTTGATTTTTTTTAATGAGACTAATAAAAGCAACTAAAAAGTAGAACAAGTAAATGATAATGTGTATGTAGGAACCTATAAGTGTTTGATGTTGTCTCCCAAGCAACGGCGCCAGAAATTCTTTCTGGTACTTGTGAGCTGCGTTGGGATTTTCCCCGAAGAGGAAGGGTGAAGCAATATAGTAGCAGATAAGTATTTCCCTCAGTAGAGAACCAAGGTTATTGAACCAATAGGAGAACAACGCAAACACCCGTCAACAGTACCTGGACACACAAGAGCAAATACTTGCACCCAACGCGGGCAAGAGGGTTGTCAGTCCCCTTGAACTCGTTAATTGCAAGGATCAAATCTGGTAGTGGTAGATAGGTAAATTAAAAATTAAAATAAAAGAAGTAAAATTGCAGCAAGGTGATTTTGGTTTTAGTAATATAATTAAAGTAGACCCGGGGGCATATTTTTCACTAGAGGCATCTCTCTCATAAGAATAGCATACTGTGGGTAGACAAATTACTGTTGGGCAATTTATAGAAAAGCGCATAGTTATGACGTTATTCATGGCATGATCATGTATATATGCATTACGTCCATGACAAGTAGACCGACTCTTGCCTGCATCTACTACTATTACTCCACCAATCGACCGACTCCTGCCTGCATCTATGGTATTAAGTTCATGACAAAAAGAGTAACACTTTAAGCAAGATGACATAATGTAGATAGAATAAAACCAAGCAATATGATTAAACCCCATCATTTTCTCCATAATTAGTACCAACAATACAATATGTGCCTCGCTACCCCTGCTATCACTGGGTGAGGACACCGCAAGATTGAACCTAGTACTATGCACCACTTCCACTGAAGATCAATGAATCAACTTGGCCAAAGAAAACCCATAGATCGGAAAGCATTACATAACAATAACAATCATACATAATAAAGTTCAGAAAAGACTCAATTACTTTCAGTGAATAATCTGATCACAAACCCACAATTATCGGATCCTAACAAACACACCGCAAAAGAAGATTACATCGAATCGATCTCTGAAGAGAACATTGTATTGAAGATCAAAGAGAGAGAGAGAGAGAGAGAGAAAGCCATCTAGCTAATCACTATGGACCCGTAGGTCTGTGGTGAACTACTCACACATCATCGGAAGGGCAGCAAGGTTGATGTAGAAGCCCTCCGTGATCGATTCCCCCTCCGGCAGAGTACCGGAAAAGGCCTCCAGATGGGATAGTGGAAGAACAGAGACTTTCGGGTGGCTATCTAGGGGTTTTGGAATATTTGGGAATTTATACCGCTGGAATTAGGTCAGACGGAGCCACGAGGGGCCCACAAGGCATCAGGGCGGGCCTACCCCCCAGGGCGCGCCCTGTTGCCTTGTCTTCTCCTCGTAGGTCTTCTTGTCCTCCCTCGAAGCTTCTAGGGTCTCTTTTGTCCAGAAAAATTCGTCAAAAAGTTCCGTAGCGTTTGGACTCCGTTTGGTACAGATTATCTGTAAAACCAAAAACAAGCAGAAAACAACAACTCGCACTAGGCACCGAGTTAATAGGTTAGTCCCCAAAAATGATATAAAATTGCATATAAAGTATCTAAGAATGATAATATAATAGCATGAAACAATAAAAAACTATAGATACGTCAGAGACGTATCAAGTGCGTGTGAGACAAAATATAAAACACAAGTGTGCGGCTGCTAAGTGCCTAAGTAAAAGGGGAGATCCTCACTTAAGGTGAGAAACTTGATACTAAGAAACTTTATTTGTGCGAGGTTCACATTGGAAAACTTTACCGGGCACTCATGGTTGAAGTTCAGCATGTTGAAGCAACCAAGTGGCTTGTGTGGGTCTTTTATGCAGTTGGCACCCTACTATACATGTCACCACATAAGGTCCAAGCCCCTGCAAAAATAACACACGAAATAAAAACATCGACTCGGTATACAAACGGAGTTCGTACACCCAACCGGCAAAACGATATAAAGAAAACATAGTTGCTACAAAGGATTTGTGGCCACCAGTTAATACGACCGCACGTACAAGCGTGGTTGCTCGTACGATTGGTCGTCGTTTACTCTGGAGTCTCTGCTGCTCACGGCCACGAGTTCATACAAGCGCGCGTACGACCATGGCGGTTGTATGTTATGCCGTCTTTTCTTCTGGAGCTGCAGAACAGCATGAATTTTTTTGTGCTTCCTCCTCATGTTAGGCACACAACATATTTGCAAGAAAAATAGGAGGAGTCATGCAACAAAATACATACAACCGACAAGCTAATTTTTTTACCAAGGAAAATATTTCGAAACTGACTCAAATAGCAACTACTCTAAACAAAAATAAAAGTGCCAATGCAACATGAATGCGACTACACCCAAGACACAAAGCTAAGAAAGACACCTACAGACTTCCGGGTTACCTCCCAGGCAGTGCTTTCATTGTAGCCATATAGCTAGGCTTCGGTGCTCCATATGGTCATCCACCTGAATCCCAAGGGATATTAACCCCGAGTTTGAGACCTACCTCCGACCGGGGTTTGGAGCACCTCATAGCAGAGCTCGGTCGGAGGCGCACTCGCTTACATGCATCGGCATCATATAAGCAAATAAATACTCACACTTTCATGAGTACCAATGTACCAAGGTAGGTGGAGATGCCTGAAAGATTAGTAGCTGCAACTTCATAGTGATATTATAATCAAGAGTATGAGGAGCTGCAGGTAGATCATAACCTTCATCATTTTCATCAAGCTGCACATTAATTATGTCAAAAGAATTACCATTGGTGGGAGTTTCCGGACAGTGGCCATTCCATCCTTCATCTCTGTGTTCCTCAGGCTCATCTTCCGACCATTCTTCCTCTTGTGGCTCGATGATATTTTCTTCATGTTCCTGCACAAGGTTATGTTCCTACGAAATATTGGCTTGGGAGATGGCATCCATCTACTTCTGATAGTCCTTGTACAAAGGATTCTGATAAAAAATATTATCTACGCAAAAGTCATAGACTTTCTCCAACAAGCCTTCATGCTTAGTCACAGATGTATATTCTTCGAGGAACTTGCTGACCCACATTAAAAGCTCAAATGATCTAAGCATTAACATCATCTACACAATGACTTCAACTTCATCATAAGGGTATTCATCACGGTTATATGATCTCACAATCGGATGTGGGTAATCACTGCAATAAAAGCTCATGTGGCGAAGGGATTTGCACTGTATGCAACCATTAGGGATTAAATCAGCCATAATATACAACACATCAAATTTCTCACCCATTTCAATACCTTTGTTCGAACGCCAGTATTCTTCATATACCCCCTCTCTTCCAAAGGCTCGTTCTATCACAGCAACTATGTCACTTTTTGACATCTCAGAGCAAGACAATTTTTTATATATTTTTGGGTTAAGAGAAAAACAGTAAGCTAAATAGCAACAAACAAAATAAACTAAGTGTGAGCGGGTAAGTAATGACCAAGCGCTATGCTCCCCGACAACGGCGCCAAAAAATGCTTGATGTCCTGCAAGTGCACAGGGCTGTTGTAGCACTTTTGTGATAAGTTAAGTGTCGAACCCACAGGGAGCTGATAAAAAGGCACCACAAACCCCGTGCTATCACTTAACGCAGTCACGCACACACCCAAACCGGAGTTTGGAAATAGTCTACTCTATAAGTTGCTAGGGAAACTAGATGAAAGTGTTTTACTACACTAAGAACAAGAAGGTAAAAACAGGAATAAAAATATACTACGTTAGTGGTGAAGGTGCTTGAGTAGTAAAGTGTTCCCGAGTGTTCTGAAGTCATTACCACAAATATGACCTGGGCAACATGTGCGAAGCAAATGCTCTCTATTGTAACCTCTATCCACTCTTCATATGCATAAGTGGGCGGTTCCCGGTACAGAACATGTTCTTTTCTAACGTAGACTTCATGCCACATACGCCACCAACCGTAGTTTCCCCACAGCGGTTATCACATACGGTCAATTAAGGTTTTCCCCATGGACGCAGCCAGATATGGGTTTACCTGAACTCCCCTATGAGTTGCAAAGACTAGAACTTGAGGATTTTACTGTCAACTTGAATTACCTCAACATCCTACCCCTTACACGACAGTAGTGGCTCAACGACCAATCATGGAGATAGTGCGAGCGAGGCCTCCTCTTAACACTCGTGAAGGGTACTAACTTGAACATGAACAAGAGCATATCGGATCGCATGGAAATCATAATGTAGTTCATCTGTATCCCTGAGAACAAATACATCTACTCAAACATAAAGGAGAGGGTCAAGTTACAAGCCGGCATCATGCCGGTGGAGGGAGAAGGCGCGGTGGAGATGGTGGGGATGATGGCGTCGGCGATGGTGGAGATGGTGGCGGCGCCACTGGTGCGGTGGAGATGGCACCGGCCCGAAGGCCGGTGCTCGCGTGGTGGAGCCTCCTCTTCTTCCTCTTGGACTTGTCCCTTCTGCTATGGTGGTGGATGGAGCAGCAATGGAGATGGGATGGATGCATTGTTGATGAATGAGATGATGGAGGTAGTGGCTAGGGTTGAAGATGATATATAGGGCGCCTCCCTGGCCTCCTCTGTTGATGGGCTGCATCCAAGGGCTCTAGATGAGCCAAATCCTCTCCCAATCTCTTCTTTATGAGCCAAGGATCTCGTGCGGTTGAACGGGGACAAAATCCGTGAAGATTCCCGTCTGGAAGGGCAACTTTCAGAGCTATGTGGATGTAATATGACCATCCATACGACCATGGATGGTCGTATGGTACGTCATCTTCTGTTATGTCCTCTCCGGTAAAACGGTCATGATTTCTTCATACGGACTCTGATTTTGACATTCTTGGGCTCGTTGGATTCACGAGAACAACACCGATGCATTTCTGGTTTTTAGATCTTGATTTTGAGAACTTTGGGGAAATGACTTTTTCCGACATCCGAAATGGCTAAGTCTGGCCCCTGGGTGTCTCCGTATTCAACCCATCTTTGATCCTTTCATCGTGCTTGGTACTAGGTTGCTTCAAAACACTTGTAAACACAAGAAAACAAAGGAAACTAACAAAACCAAATAAAATGCTAAATGTGCAATTCTCACAAGGCAAAGTGTAAATACCGGTAATCATGCATACTGGACAACTATTTGGTTCAATTGGACATAATAAATGAAGAGAACATGCAACAAGCGAGCTCTAAAAATGCATAAAATATAGAGCCATCGACACTTTATGGCCGCCAGTTAATACGACTGCACGTACGAGCGTGGTTGCTCGTACGATAGGTCATCGTTTACTCTGGAGTCTCTGTTGCTCGTGGCCATGAGCTCATACGAGCGCGCGTACGACCATGGCGGTCGTATGTTACGCCATCTTTTATTTTGGAGTTGCAGAACTGCACGAATTTGTTTGTGCGCCCTCCTCACGTTAGGCACATAGCATATTTGCAATAAAAATAGGAGGAGTCATGCAGCAAAATACATACTATCGACATGCTAATTTTTTTACCAATGAAAATATTCTGAAACTGACTCAAATAGCAACTACTCTAAACAAAAATAAAAGTGCCAATGCAACATGAATGCAACTACACTAAAGACACAAAGCTAAGAAAGACACCTACGGACTTTCGGATTACCTCAAAGGCAGTGCTTTCTTTATAGCCATATAGCTAGGCTTCGGTGCTCCATATGGTCATCCACCCGAATCCCAAGGGATATCAACCCCGAGTTTGAGACCTACCTCCGACCGGGGTTTGGAGCACCTCATAGCAGAGCTCGGTCGGAGGCGCATTCGCTTACGATGCATCCACATCATATAAGCAAATAAATACTCACACTTTCATGAGTACCAATGCACCAAGCTAGGTGGAGATGCTTGAAAGATTTGTTGGGGAACGGAGCATGAATTTCAAAAAAAATCCTACGTCACGCAAGATCTATCCATGGAGATGCATCGCTACGAGAGGGGAGAGTGTGTCTACGTACCCTTGTAGACCGTTAAGCGGAAGCGTCTCACAACGCGGTTGATGTAGTCGAACAATCGTTCGAGCTCCACCGATCGAGTACCGAACGTACGGCACCTCCGAGTTCTACACACGTGCAGCTCGGTGACGATCCTCGCCTTCTTGATCCAGCAAGACGTCGAGGAAGTAGATGAGTTCCGTCAGCACGACGGCGTGGCGACGGTGACGGTGAAGTGATTCCGGCAGGGCTTCGCCTAAGCTCTCCGAAAATATGACCGAGGTGGAAAACGGAGATCGGGGCACCGCACACGGCTATGGGACAATTGTTGTACTTTGGGGTGCCCCCTTGCCCCCGTATATAAAGGATGAGAGGGAGGAGGCCGGCCCCCTAGGGGTGCGCCAAGTGTGGGGAGTCCTACTAGGACTCCTTAGTCCTAGTAGGATTCCACCTCCCATACGGAGTAGGAAAGGGGGAAGGGAGAGGGAAAGGAAAGAGGGGGCTGCGCCCCCTCCCCTAGTCCAATTCGGTTTGGGAAAGCGGGGGGGGGGGGCGCCTCCTCACGTGGCCTGCCTCTCCTTTTCCCGTATGGCCCAATAAGGCCCATTACTTCTCCCGGTGAATTCCCGTAACTTCCCGGTACTCCGAAAAATACCCGAATCACTCGGAACCTTTCCGACGTCCGAATATAGCCTTCCAATATATGAATCTTTACCTCTCGACCATTTCGAGACTCCTCGTCATGTCCGTGATCTCATCCGGGACTCCGAACAAACTTCGGCCACCAATCAGATAACTCATATAATACTAAATCGTCATCGAACCTTAAGTGTGCGGACCCTACGGGTTCGGGAATGATGTAGACATGATCGAGACGACTCTCCGGTCAATAACCAACAGCGGAACCTGGATGCTCATATTGGTTCCTACATATTCCACAAAGATCTTTATCGGTGAACCTCATATGTCAACATACGTTGTTCCCTTTGTCTGGCGGTATGTTACTTGCCCGAGATTCGATCATCGGTATCCAATACCTAGTTCAATCTCGTTACCGGCAAGTCTCTTTACTCGTTCCGTAATACATCATCTTGCAACTAACTCTTTAGTCACGGTGCTTGCAAGGCTTCTGTGATGCTGTATTACCGAGAGGGCCCAGAGATACCTCTCCGATAGTCGGAGTGACAAATCCCAATCTCGATCCATGCCAACTCAACAAACACTTTCGGAGATACCTATAGTGCACCTTTATAATCACCCAGTAACGTTGTGACGTTTGATACACCCAAAGTATTCCTACGGTATCCGGGAGTTGCATGATCTCATGGTCAGAGGAACGTGTATTTGACATAGTGAAAGCAATAGCAATAAACTGAACGATCATTTGCTATGCTAATGGTTGGGTCATGTCCATCACATCATTCTCCTAATGATGTGATCCCGTTATCAAATGACAACTCATGTCCATGGTCAGGAAACCTTGACCATCTTTTGATCAACGAGCTAGTTTAGTAGAGGCATACTAGGGACATAGTATTTGTCTATTATCCACACATGTATTTAGTTTCCGGTCAATACAATTCTAGCATGAATAATAAACCATTATCATGAACGGAGAAATATGATAATAATAAACACTTTATTAATTGCCTCTAGGGCATATTTCCAACAGTCTCCCACTTGCACTAGAGTCAATTACATTGTAATGAATCTAACACCCATCGCATTCTGGTGCTGATCATGTTTTGCTCGTGGAAGAGGTTTAGTCAACGGGTCTGCCACATTCAGATCCGTGTGTACTTTGCAAATCTCTATGTCTCCATCCTTAATCAAATTCCGAATGGAGTTGAAGCGACGCTTTATATGCTTGGTTCTCTTGTGAAACCTGGGCTCCTTTGCTATAGCAATTGCTCTAGTGTTGTCACATAAGATAGTCATTGGACCCGATGCACTAGGTATGACACCTAGATCGGATATGAACTCCTTCATCCAGACTCGTTCATGTGCTGCTTCGGAAGCAGCTATGTATTCCGCCTCACATGTAGATCCCGCCACGACGCTCTGCTTGGAACTGCACCAACTGACCGCTCCACCATTAAGAATAAATACGTATCCAGATTGTGACTTAGAGTCATCTGGATCTGTGTCAAAGCTAGCATCGACGTAACCCTTTACGACGAGCTCTTTGTCACCTCCATAAACGAGAAACATGTCCTTGGTCCTTTTCAGGTACTTCGGGATATTCTTGACCGCTGTCCAGTGATCTACTCCTGGATCACTTTGGTACCTTCCCACCAAGCTAATAGCGAGGCACACATCAGGTCTGGTACACAGCATGGCATACATAATAGAGCCTATGGCTGAGGCATAGGGGATGACACTCATCTTCTCTTTGTCTTCTGCCGTGGTCGGGCTTTGAGTCTTACTCAATCTCACACCTTGCAATATAGGCAAGAACCCTTTCTTTGACTGATCCATTTTGAACTTCTTCAAAATCTTGTCAAGGTATGTGCTTTGTGAAAGTCCAATGAGGCGTCTTGATCTATCTCTATAGATCTTGATGCCTAATATGTAAGCAGCTTCTCCGAGATCCTTCATTGAAAAACTTTTGTTCAAATAACCCTTTATGCTTTCCAGAAATTCTATGTCATTTCCCATCAATAATATGTCATCCACATATAATATGAGAAATGCCACAGAGCTCCCACTCACTTTCTTGTAAATACAAGCTTCTCCATAAGTTTGTATAAACCCAAACGCTTTGATCACATCATCAAAGTGAGTATTCCAGCTCCGAGATGCTTGCACCAGTCCATAGATGGATCGCTGGAGCTTGCATACTTTGTTAACACCTTTAGGATCGACAAAACCTTCCGGTTGCATCATATACAATTCTTCCTTAAGGAATCCATTAAGGAATGCCGTTTTGACGTCCATTTGCCAGATTTCATAATCATAAAACGCGGCAATTGCTAACATAATTCTGACAGACTTTAGCATCGCTACAGGTGAGAAAGTCTCATCGTAGTCAACTCCTTGAACTTGTCGATAACCTTTAGCAACAAGTCGTGCTTTATAGACGGTGACATTACCATCAGCGTCCGTCTTCTTCTTAAAGATCCATTTATTTTCAATAGCTCGCCGTTCATCGGGCAAGTCTACCAAAGTCCATACTTTGTTCTCATACATGGATCCAATCTCGGATTTCATGGCCTTAAGCCATTTGTCGGAATCCGGGCTTGCCATCGCTTCTTCATAGTTCGAAGGTTCATCGTTGTCTAGCAACATGACCTCCAAGACTGGATTTCCGTACCACTCTGGTGCGGAACGTGTCCTGGTTGACCTTCGAAGTTCAGTAACAACTTGATCCGAAGTTTCATGATCATCATCATCAACTTCTTCTCTGGTCTGTGTCGATGTCACAGAAATTTCTTTCTGTGGCGTACTACTATCCAGAGGAGGTACAATTACCTCATCAAGTTCTACTTTCCTCCCACTCACTTCTTTCGAGAGAAACTCCTTCTCTAGAAAGGATCCATTCTTAGCAATGAATACTTTGCCTTTGGATCTGTGGTAGAAGGTGTACCCAATGGTCTCCTTTGGGTATCCTATGAAGACGCACTTATCCGCTTTGGGTTCGAGCTTATCTGGCTGAAGCCTTTTGACATAAGCATCGCATCCCCAAACTTTCAGAAACGACAGCTTAGGTTTCTTACCAAACCACAGTTCATACGGTGTCGTCTCAACGGATTTAGACGGTGCCCTGTTTAAAGTGAATGCAGCTGTCTCTAATGCATAACCCCAAAATGATAGTGGCAAATCGGTAAGAGACATCATAGAACGCACCATATCTAATAGAGTACGATTACGACGTTCGGACACACCATTACGCTGTGGTGTTCCAGGTGGCGTGAGCTGTGAAACAATTCCACATTGTTTTAAGTGATTGCCAAACTCGTAACTCAAATATTCTCCTCCACGATCAGATCGTAAGAACTTTATTTTCTTGTTACGATGGTTCTCTACTTCACTCTGAAATTCTTTGAACTTTTCAAATGTTTCAGATTTATGCTTCATCAAGTAGACATAGCCATATCTACTCAAATCATCTGTGAACGTGAGAACATAACGATATCCACCGCGCGCCTCAACACTCATCGGACCGCATACATCGGTATGTATTATTTCCAACAAGTCTGTTGCTCGCTCCATTGTTCCGGAGAACGGAGTCTTAGTCATCTTGCCCATGAGGCATGGTTCGCACGTCTCAAATGATTCATAATCAAGTGATTCCAAAAGTCCATCTGTATGGAGTTTCTTCATGCGTTTTACACCAATATGACCTAAGCGGTAGTGCCACAAATATGTGGTACTATCATTATCAATTTTGCGTCTTTTGGCATCAATATTATGGATGTGTGTATCACCACGATCGAGATTCAACAAGAATAAACCATTCACAAGCGGTGCATGACCATAAAAGATATTATTCATCAAAATAGAACAACTTTTATTCTCTGATTTAAATGAATAACCGTCTCGCAATAAACAAGATCCAGATATAATGTTCATGCTCAACGCAAGCACCAAATAACAATTATTTAGGTTCATCACTAATCCCGAGGGTAGATGTAGAGGTAGCGTGCCGACGGCGATAACTTCAACTCTTGAACCGTTCCCGACGCGCATCGTCACCTCGTCCTTAGCCAATCTTCGTTTATTCCGTAGCTCCTGTTTCGAGTTACAAATATGAGCAACCGAACCAGTATCAAATACCCAGGTGCTACTACGAGTATTGGTAAGGTACACATCAATAACATGTATATCAAATATACCTTTGTTGATGTTGCCAGCCTTCTTATCTGCCAGGTACTTGGGGCAGTTCCGCTTCCAGTGACCAGTCCCCTTGCAGTAGAAACACTCAGTCTCGGGTTTGGGTACAGACTTGGGTTTCTTCGTGGGAGCAGCAGCTGATTTGCCGTTCTTCTTGAAGTTCCCCTTCTTTCCCTTGCCCTTCTTGAAACTAGTGCTCTTCTTTACCATCAACACTTGATGCTCCTTCTTGACTTCTACCTCCGTAGCTTTGAGCATAGCGAAGAGCTCGGAAATAGACTTTTCCATTCCTTGCATATTATAGTTCATCACAAAGCCCTTATAGCTTGGTGGCAGTGATTGGAGAATTCTGTCAATAACCGAATCATCTGGAAGATTAACTCTCAACTGAGTCAAGCGGTTATGCAACCCAGACATCTTGAGTATATGCTCACTGACAGAACTATTCTCCTCCATCTTACAGCTAAAGAACTTGTCGGAGACATCATATCTCTCGACCCGGGCATGAGCTTGAAATACAAGTTTCAGCTCTTGGAACATCTCATATGCTCCGTGATGCTCAAAGCGTCTTTGGAGCCCCGGTTCTAAGCCGTAAAGCATGGCACACTGAACTATCGAGTAGTCATCAACACGTGTCTGCCAGGCGTTCATAACGTCGACAGACGAGGGGGTGCGACACCTAGCGGTGCATCAAGGACATAAGCCTTCTGTGCAGCGATGAGGATGATCCTCAGATTACGGACCCAGTCCGCATAGTTGCTTCCATCATCTTTCAACTTAGCTTTCTCTAGGAACGCATTAAAATTCAGTGGAACTACAGCGCGGGCCATTGATCTACAACATACAATTGCAAAGATTATTTAGACTATGTTCATGATAATTGAAGTTCAATTAATCAAATTATTTAAGAACTCCCACTTAGATTAACATCCCTCAAGTTTTCTAAGTGTAACATGATCCACATCAACTAAGCCACGTCCGATCATCACGTGAGGTGGATTAGTTATCAATGGTGAACATCTTTCATGTTGATCATATCTACTATATGACTCATGTTCGACCTTTCGGTCTCTTGTGTTCCGAGGCCATATCTGTATATGCTAGGCTCATCAAGTTTAACCCAAGTATTCTGCGTGTGTAAAACTGGCTTACACCCGTTGTATGCGAACGAAAGAATCCATCACACCCGATCATCACGTGGTGCTTAGAAGCGTCGAACCTTCGCAACGGTGCATACTAGGGGAGAACACTTATCTTGAAATTTAGTGAAGGGATCATCTTATAATGCTACCGTCGTCCTAAGCAAAATAAGATGCATAAAAGGATTTAACATCACATGCAATTCAATATATGTGACATGATATGGCCATCATCGTCTTGTGCTTTTGATCTCCATCAGCCAAGCACCGTCATGATCTCCATTGTCACAGGATTGACACCATGATCTCCATCGTAGCGTCGTGACACCTTGATCTCCATCGCAGCGTCGTGGTCGTCTCGCCGGCTATTGCTACTACTACTACTGCTAACTCATAGCGGTAAAGAAAAGCAATTACATAGCGTTGGCATTGCATACAATAAAGAGACAACCATAAGGCTCCTGCCGGTTGCCTGATAACTTACAAAACATGATCATCTCATACAACAACTTATATCACATCATGTCTTGACCATATCACATCACCAGCATACCCTGCAAAAACAAGTTAGACGTCCTCTACTTTGTTGTTGCAAGTTTTACGTGGCTGCTACGGGTTTGCAAGAACCGTTCTTACCTACGCAAAACCACAACGTGGTGTAGTGATTGCTTTTTGATCTTCTAAAAGAACCCTCTTCATTGAAACCGATTCAACTAAAGTGAGAGAGACAGACACCCGCCAGTCACCTTTATGCAACGAGTGCACTTAGCGGTGAAACCTGTCTCGCGTAAGCGTACGCGTAATGTCGGTCCGGGCCGCTTCATCTCACAATACCGCCGAATCAAGTATCAACTAGTAACGGCAAGCAATATGTATACACCCACGCCCACAACTCACTTGTGTTCTACTCGTGCAAATCACATCTACGCATAGACCTGGCTCGGATGCCACTGTTGGGGAACGGAGCATGAATTTCAAAAAATTTCCTACGCTCACGCAAGATCTATCCATGGAGATGCATCGCTATGAGAGGGGAGAGTGTGTCTACATACCCTCGTAGACCGTTAAGCGGAAGCGTCTCACAACGCGGTTGATGTAGTCGAACAATCCTTCGAGCTCCACCGATCGAGTACCGAACGTACGGCACCTCCGAGTTCTACACACGTGCAGCTCGGTGACGATCCTCGCCTTCTTGATCCAGCAAGACGTCGAGGAAGTAGATGAGTTCCGTCAGCACGACGGCGTGGCGACGGTGACGGTGAAGTGATTCCGGCAGGGCTTCGCCTAAGCTCTCCGAAAATATGACCGAGGTGGAAAACGGAGATCGGGGCACCGCACACGGCTATGGGACAATTGTTCTACTTTGGGGTGCCCCCTTGCCCCCGTATATAAAGGATGAGAGGGAGGAGGCCGGCCCCCTAGAGGTGCGCCAAGTGTGGGGAGTCCTACTAGGACTCCTTAGTCCTAGTAGGATTCCACCTCCCATACGGAGTAGGAAAGGGGGAAGGGAGAGGGAAAGGAAAGAGGGGGCTGCGCCCCCTCCCCTAGTCCAATTCGGTTTGGGCAAGGGGGGGCGCGCGCCTCCTCACGTGGCCTGCCTCTCCTTTTCCCGTATGGCCCAATAAGGCCCATTACTTCTCCCAGTGAATTCCCGTAACTTCCCGGTACTCCGAAAAATACCCGAATCACTCGGAACCTTTCCGACGTCCGAATATAGCCTTTCAATATATGAATCTTTACCTCTCGACCATTTCGAGACTCCTCGTCATGTCCGTGATCTCATCCGGGACTTCGAACAAACTTCGGCCACCAATCACATAACTCATATAATACTAAATCGTCATCGAACCTTAAGTGTGCGGACCCTACGGGTTCGGGAATGATGTAGACATGATCGAGACGACTCTTCGGTCAATAACCAACAGCGGAACCTGGATGCTCATATTGGTTCCTACATATTCCACAAAGATCTTTATCGGTGAACCTCATATGTCAACATACGTTGTTCCCTTTGTCTGGCGGTATGTTACTTGCCCGAGATTCGATCGTCGGTATCCAATACCTAGTTCAATCTCGTTACCGGCAAGTCTCTTTACTCATTCCGTAATACATCATCTTGCAACTAACTCTTTAGTCACGGTGCTTGCAAGGCTTCTGTGATGCTGTATTACCGAGAGGGCCCAGAGATACCTCTCCGATAGTCGGAGTGACAAATCCCAATCTCGATCCATGCCAACTCAACAAACACTTTCGGAGATACCTGTAGTGCACCTTTATAGTCACCCAGTAACGTTGTGACGTTTGATACACCCAAAGTATTTCTACGGTATCCGGGAGTTGCATGATCTCATGGTCAGAGGAACGTGTATTTGACATAGTGAAAGCAATAGCAATAAACTGAACGATCATTTGCTATACTAACGGTTGGGTCATGTCCATCACATCATTCTCCTAATGATGTGATCCCGTTATCAAATGACAACTCATGTCCATGGTCAGGATACCTTGACCATCTTTTGATCAATGAGCTAGTTTAGTAGAGGCATACTAGGGACATAGTATTTGTCTATTATCCACACATGTATTTAGTTTCCGGTCAATACAATTCTAGCATGAATAATAAACCATTATCATGAACGGAGAAATATGATCATAATAAACACTTTATTAATTGCCTCTAGGGCATATTTCCAACAAGATTAGTGGCTGCAACTTCATAGTGATATTATAATCAAGAGTATGAGGAGCTGCAGCTATATCATAACCTTCATCATTTTCATCAAGATGCACATTAATTATGTCAAAAGAATTACCATTGGTGCGAGTTTCCGGACAGTGGCCATTCCATCCTTCATCTCCGTGTTACTCTCGCTCATCTTCCAACCATTCTTCCTCTTGTGGCTCGATGATATTTTCTTCATGTTCCTGCACAAGGTTATGCTCCTGCGAAATATTGGCTTGGGAGATGGCGTCCATCTACTTTTGATAGTCCTTGTACAAAGGATTTTGATAAAAAAATATTATCTACGCAAAAGTCGTAGACTTTCTCCAACAAGCCTTCATGCTTAGTCCTCGATGTATATTCTTTGGGGAACTTGTAGACCCACATTAAAAGCTCAAATGATCTAAGCATTAACATCATCTCCTCAATGACTTTAACATCATCATAAGGGTATTCATCACGGTTATATGATCTCACAACCGGATGTGGGTGATCACTGCAATAAAAGCTCATGTGGCGAAGGGATTTGCACTGTATGCAACCATTAGGGATTAAATCAGCCACAATATACAACACATAAAATTTCTCACCCATTTCAATACCTTTGTTCGAACGCCGGTATTCTTCATATAGCCTTCCTCTTCCTAAGGCTCGTTCTATCACACCAACTATATCTCTTGTTGACATCTCAGAGCAAGACAATTTTTTATATTTTTGGGTTAAGAGAAAAATAGTAAGCTAAATAGAAACAAACAAAATAAACTAAGTGCGAGCGGGTAAGTAATGACCAAGCGCTATGCTCCCCGACAACGGCGCCAAAAAATGCTTGATGTCCTTCAAGTGCACAGGGCTGTTGTAGCACTTTCGTGATAAGTTAAGTGTCGAACCCACAGGGAGCTGATAAGAAGGCACCACAAACCCCGCGCTGTCACTTAACGCAGTCACGTACATACCCAAACCGGAGTTTGGAAATAGTCTACTCTATAAGTTTCTAGGGAAACTAGATCAAAGTGTTTTACTACACTAAGAACAAGAAGGTAAAAACAGGAATAAAAATATACTACGTTAGTGGTGAAGGTGCTTGAGTAGTAAAGTGTTCTCGAGTGTTCCGAAGTCATTACCACAAATATGACCTGGGCAACAAGTGCGGAGCAAACGCTCTCTATCGTACCCTCTATCCACTCTTCATATGCATAAGTGGGTGGTTCCCGGTACAGAACATGTTCTTTTCTAAAGTAGACTTCATGCCACATACGCCACCAACCGTAGTTTCCCCACACCGGTTATCACATACGGTCAATTAAGGTTTTCCCCATGGACGCAGCCACATATGGGTTTACCTGAACCCCCTATCAATTGCAAAGACTAGGACTTGAGGATTTTACTGTCACCTTGAATTACCTCAACATCCTACCCCATACACGACAGTAGTGGCTCCATGACCAATCACGGTGATAGTGCAAGCGAGGCCTCCTCTTAACACTCGTGAAGGGTACTAACTCGAAAATGAACAAGAGCATATTGGACCGCATGGAAATCATAATAATTCTAATCATAAAGTAGTTCATCCATATCCCCGAGAACAAATACATCTACTCAAACATAAAGGAGTGGGTATAGTTACAAGCCGGCATCATGCCGGTGGAGGTAGAAGGCACAGTGGAGATGGTGGTGATGATGGCGCCGGCGATGATGGAGATGGTGGCGGTGCCGCCGGTGCAGTGGAGATGGTGGCGGCGCCACCGGTGCCGTGGAGATGGCACCGGCCCGAAGGCCGGTGCTCGCGTGGTGGAGCCTCCTCTTCTTCCTCTTGGACTTGTCCCTTCCTCTATGGTAGTGGATGGAGCAGCAATGGAGATTGGATCGATGCGTTGTTGATGAATGAGATGATGGAGGCGGTGGCTAGGGTTGAAGATGATATATAGGGCGCCTCCCTGACCTCCTCCGTTGATGGGCTGCATCCAAGGGCTCTAGATGAGCCAAATCCTCTCCCAATCTCTTATTTACGAGCCAAGGATCTCATGCGGTCGAACGGGGATGAAATCCATGAAGATTCCCGTCTGGAAGGGCAACTTTCGGAGCTGTGTGGATGTAATATGACCATCCATACGACCATGGATGGTCGTATGGTACATCATCTTCTGTTTTGTCCTCTCCGGTAAAACGGTCGTGATTTCTTCATACGGACTACGATTTTGACGTTCTTGGGCTCGTTGGATTCGCGAGAACAACGCTGATGCATATCTGGTTTTTAGATCTTGATTTTGAGAACTTTGGGGAAATGACTTTTTCCGACATCCGGAATGGCTAAGTCTGGCCCCTGGGTGTCTCCGTATTCAACCCATTTTTGATCCTTTCATCGTGCTTGGTACTAGGTTGCTCCAAAACACTTGTAAACACAAGAAAACAAAGGAAACTAATAAAAAACAAATAAAATGCTAAATGTGCAATTCTCACAAGGCAAAGTGTAAATACCGGTAATCATGCATAATGGACAACTATTCGGTTCAATTGGACATAATATATGAAGAGAACATGCAACAATCGAGCTCTAAAAACGCGTAAAATATAGAGCCATCAACACTTTGTGGCCGCCAGTTAATGCGGCTGCACGTACGAGCATGGTTGCTCATATGATAGGTCATCGTTTACTCTGGAGTCTCTGTTGCTCGCGGCCACGAGCTCATACGAGCGCGCGTACGACCATGCCAGTTGTATGTTACGCCATCTTTTCATCTGGAGCTGCAGAACTTTACGAAAAAAATTGTGCGTCCTCCTCACGTTAGGCACATAACATATTTGCAATAAAAATAGGAGGAGTCATGCAACAAAATACATACTATCGACATGCTAATTTTTTTACAAATGAAAATATTCTTAAACTGACTCAAATAGCAACTACTCTAAACAAAAATAAAAGTGCCAATGCAACATGAATGCAACTACACTCAAGACATAAAGCTAAGAAAGACACCTATGGACTTCCGGGTTACCTCCCAGGCAGTGCTTTCTTTATAGCCATATAGCTAGGCTTCGGTGCTCCATATGGTCATCCACTCGAATCCCAAGGGATATCAACCCCGAGTTTGAGACCTACCTCCGACCGGGGTTTGGAGCACCTCATAGCAGAGCTCGGTCGGAGGCGCACTCGCTTACGATGCATCGGCATCATATAAGCAAATAAATACTTGTACTTTTGCGAGTACCAATGCACCTAGCTAGGTGGAGATGCCTGAAAGATTAGTGGCTGCAACTTCATAGTGATATTATAATCAAGAGTATGAGGAGCTGCAGGTAGATCATAACCTTCATCATTTTCATCAAGCTGCACATTAATTATGTCAAAAGAATTACCATTGGTGGGAGTTTCCGGACAGTGGCCATTCCATCCTTCATCTCCGTGTTCCTCTGGCTCATCTTCCAACCATTCTTCCTCTTGTGTCTCAATGATATTTTCTTCATGTTCCTGCACAAGGTTATGTTCCTGCGAAATATTGACTTGGGAGATGGCATCCATCTACTTCTGATAGTCCTTGTACAAAGGATTCTGATAAAAATTATTATCTACGCAAAAGTCATAGACTTTCTCCAACAAGCCTTCATGCTTAGTCACCGATGTATATTCTTCGGGGAACTTGTTGACCCACATTAAAAGCTCAAATGATCTAAGAATTAACATCATCTCCTCAATGACTTCAACATCGTCATAAGGGTATTCATCACGGTTATATGATCTCACAATCGGATGTGGGTGATCATTGCAATAAAAGCTCATGTGGCGAAGGGATTTGCACTGTATGTAACCATTAGGGATTAAATCAGCCACAATATACAACACATAAAATTTCTCACCCATTTCAATGCCTTTGTTTGAATGCCGGTATTCTTCATATACCCTTCCTCTTCCAAAGGCTCGTTCTATCACAACAACTATGTCTCTTGTTGACATCTCATAGCAAGACATGTTATATATATATATTTGGGTTAAGAGAAAAACATTAAGATAAATAGCAAAAAACAAAATAAACTAAGTGCGAGCGGGTAAGTAATGACCAAGTGCTATGCTCCCCAACAACGGTGCTAAGAAATGCTTGATGTCCCGCTAGTGCACAGGGCTGTTGTAGCACTTTCATGATAAGTTAAGTGTCGAACCCACAGGGAGCTGATAGGAAGGCACCACAAACCCCGCGCTGTCACTTAATGTAGTCATGCACACACCCAAACTAGAGTTTGGAAATAGTCTACTCTAGAAGTTGTTAGGGAAACTAGATCAAAGTGTTTTACTACTCTAAGAACAAGAAGGTAAAAACAGGAATACAAATATACTATGTTAGTGGTGAAGGTGCTTGAGTAGTAAAGTGTTCTCGAGTGTTCCGAAGTCATTACCACAAATATGACCTAGGTAACAAGTGCGGAGCAAACGCTCTCTATCGTATCCTCTATCCACTCTTTATATGCATAAGTGGGCGGTTCCCGGTACAGAACATGTTCCTTTCTAACGTAGACTTCATGCCACATACGCCACCAACCGTAGTTTCCCCACACCGGTTATCACATACGGTCAATTAAGGTTTTCCCCGTGGACGCAGCCAAATATGGGTTTGCCTGAACTCCCCTATCAATTGCAAAGACCAGGACTTGAGGATTTTACTGTCACCTTGAATTACCTCAACATCCTACCCCATACACGACAGTAGTGGCTCCATGACCAATCACGGCGATAGTGCGAGCGAGGCCTCCTCTTAACACTCGTGAAGGGTACTAACTCGAACATGAACAAGAGCATACTGGATCGCATGGAAATCATAATAATTCTAATCATAAAGTAGTTCATCCGTATCCTCGAGAACAAATACATCTACTCAAACATAAAGGAGTGTAACACCCTGGTTTTCGCTCTTGTTTTTTTTCCTTCGCATGATTTGACTCCCGTCTTTTTTTTCGGTGTTATTGGATTTTCTCTCGCTCTTGGGTATATGAAGATGGTCATTTAGTCTTGCCTTCCCTATCCAACCAGAGAATTCTCTCCAGACCAACCTTGCCATCCATGTTATTTTCTCAAGACTTTGCCACCGAAACCCTACCTTCCGAGTTACCGGAAGGGAAACCCTAATTTCCTTCCGTTACAAAGGAACCCCAATCTCCTTTGATCTATTGCCTCCCAAACTTTTCCCAGTGATCATCCCACATCTATAAACCCTGGATATGCAAAAATATTGCCTAGTCATTTGCAATATTTTGATTTAAAATTAATTCTTTTTTCTGCTGTTTAAAAGAATTAAATCTAGGAAAATATCTATCCATCTCCAAAGTTCATGAAAACTTGTGGAGATATTCTTTGTGATCATATTGAGCTCTCACAAAAATATTGGCTATAATTAAATAAGGGAAATTGCATTTTCCTATTTAAAGCCAATATTGCAATTTGGGCACTTTCCAAAGAAGCTACTATTTTGGTAGCCAGGAAAAATCCCAAATAATTTGTGGAGCTTCTACTCTCCATATCTTCACCATTTCCATCAAGATCCCAAGTTCCATAGTTCAAATTTTGAGCACATCATCCAATTCTTGCTGCTGGATTTATTTTGAGGTTGTGAAGCAACTATATTTTATATTGCTTCAAAAATTCTCAAATTAATCCAAGACCTCAAATTCCATATATGATGTGAGTATGCCAAAATTCACATCATTTCATCTAGCCAATTTCTCCCAAAAATTCCATCTAGTTTCTGTCCAGATTCAAGCTCTGTGAAGGAAGTACCACTTTGGCACTTCCAAATGAGCTGAAATTTTTCCAGTACCTTCATATCTCCAAATCATCACCCTACACCAAAATTCAGTCCATTTCATCAAGCCATATGAGTGCAGCTTCAAAGTCAAGTTTCTGGGCCAAATTTGCCATTGCAAAGGAAGTATATGCAAACTTGGTCCAAATGCCTTCAAATTTTTCCAGCAGGTGCTCCTTCTTATCTCTTTCCCCTGTGACAACCTGGACAGCTCATTGGCACCTCTGTTTGACCCTAGCATCCTGTCCAAATTTCTGACCAGAACCTATCTCAACTCAAATCAGTCAACCTCATGTCTTCACTTCCATCCAAACCCTCACATGTCAACTCACTGACCACTGATGCATCTATTTGACATGGCCTGGAGTCCAATAGGCGCTCTGGATGCGTGGAGCCTACGGTGACCATGAGTTGGCCACGCCAAAACGGCGCTCTGCTCGACGAACCGCGACGGACAGCAAGCTCCAGCCGGCCATGGCTCGTCCGGGCATGTCCAACCGCTCCCCTGCGTCCGCGTGCACTCCCTCCAGCACCTTCCCCCTCCTCCTTCTTCCTCCCCACACCACGGCAGCCTCGCCGTACTGTGCGCCCGTGACGTCGTCGTCGTTTCCTCTCCTGTCTCTTCCTCCTCGAGCTCTCCCGAAGCTCCTACGAGCTCCTACACCCCTCCTGGAGCCCTTGCCGACATCCCCTCCTTCCTCCGCGTGTCGTCGAAACTCCAGGATGCCGATAAGGTCGCCACGGTGGCCGTGCTCTTCCGCACGCCATGGCTGGCTATAAATAGCCACGGCCATGCCCTCCCCGAGCCACTCAACCTCACCCGCAGCCTCTCCTCCCTCCCAGCTCCCTCCTCACTCCACTAGTTCGAGCTCCCGTGCTTGATTTCTCCCATCTGGCCGAAGCCCTGCCGCTGGCCCTCTGCCCAAATTCGACCACTCCAGCCATCCCCGACTCTGCCCGAGCTCACCATTGGAAGCACCACTCTCCGGCGAGCTCTCCCGCCTACTCACCCTCTCCGGGGAGCCCCTAGGCCGCCGGGACCCCACCGAAGCCGCCACCTACAGCCATGGACGCCGCCGTGCGCCCAACCATCCCCGCCGTCCAAGCACCCACCCCTGGAGGTGGCCTTCTCCGGCGAGTCCATCTGCGCCGTCGCCCTCCCTTATGGCCCACCGGAGAGGCGCCGGCCATCGGAGTCTGGGCGTCCAGCCACGGTATCGGGCGGGAGCAGAGGAGGAGGAGGAAGAAGGAGAGGGAGGAGAGAGAGGATGGTGCGGGCCCCACCTGTCATCGGCTGAAGCCAGGCCCCGCCCCGCCACGTAGGATAAGTGGAGACGTACTCCGAAGAGTACGCAACCACTACAGCGAAAGTGCATTCCTGCGAATACGCTTTCTGTTTTTCAGCCGGCGCCGAAACCCCTAAATAGTGGACGTTCACTGGTTAAGAGCAGATTCTATTTGTTTTCTGCCTAAACAACGAACGGCCACAACTTTTCGCTCGTAACTCCAATCGAGGTGATTCCAAAGCCCACTTCTTCAGTTCATCGAGCCCGTTCTGATGATGTCACTTTCTCCATGTTGACACTTTCTGAAAATACCCATTTTGCCCCTGCCCTCTATTCAGCCCCTCCGAGAGAGAACCCTTTCCGGCGAATTTTCCGCGAGGTGATCGCACTTCTTCCCGGAGTATTCCTTCACCCCCAGGCAAGCCGACCATCTGATATATGCCCTAAAGCATTGCTCTGTGTTATTCTTGCGTATTTAAATTAATATGCTTATGCTTGTATGCGTAGTGGTGAGCTGTATGTGACGCTAATGAACCCTTGCTTGCCTTTCTTTGATGACGGCACCACGCCTATGTTCTGAGCTGCTTCCGGCCGTCCGGGGTGGATGCCGACTTTATGTTTCTCTTTTCAACAACTGGCCCGTGTTCTGAGCTGCTTTTCGGCCGTCTCGGACAGCTATTGAATTTCTTTCTGTAGCGGTGACCCTATGCTCTGAGCTGTTCTTCGGCTGTCTTAGGGAACCACTACACTCTTTTTATCAACACCGTCTCATGCTCTGAGCTGCTTTTCAGCCGTTTTGAGCCGGGGTTGAGTTATTCTGGTAATGTCCCAGATCTGAGTTGTAAAGACCGTTCTGGTGGCTACCGGTTTATTTGCCGGTTGCATACAAGAGTTCAGATGGTCGTCACATACAGCTAGAACTTGTAAAGTGATAACTTGCCATTTAAACATTGTTTCACTAATGACTCGTTGTGATATTGTATGGAGATAGGTTGTTATGTTTTCATAATTGTTACATCATGCATGGTACTGTTATTGCAATATTATGAAATGTGACTTAATGATAACAACCTCCTCCGTCGGCTGGATCGAGTCATAGTGCCACCGAATCGAGCTCATCAAGTGCAACCACATTTGCCGGTATGGGACGGCCCTGACTTGGTCTATTGTCTTGCCTCTTGTCGGTACCACCAAACCAGGGAGGATTATGCATGCGTGCTACCCTGGCCCGGTAGGCGACGATAATCCTGTGAGCCTAGTTGAGTTATTTTGCCGGCGTCCCCGTTTGGGACAGTTTAGTTGGCCACGACGGTGGCAGGTGTCACGGGGTGACATAGGGGCCACCCAGGACATGACCCTGGGAGGGTATGATTGTCGGTGGGACCGTAAGAGTGCCAGGCAATAGATCGGTTTTGTTGGAGCAGCACTGGTCCACCCGAATGGGAACATGTACTAAAGTACGAGGCCAGGAGCTCCATGGTGTGGGTAAAGTGCGCAACCTCTGCAGAGTGTAAAATCTATTCGAATAGCCGGGTCCTCGGTCATGGACAGTTCGTACTAGGTATCACTATTTGGTCTGTGTCAAGTCTGGAGGAACAAACTATACAATGTTACTGCTAATATGGAACCAGAGAATGGTAAGGTTTATCAAACTTGCATTATGGATGCATGGACATCAGATGATGTCAGAGGTATGAATGTTAGCCAGAATGCTAGCCATGTGATGGCTATGAGATGAGCGGTTGGATGACCGCAAGGTTTGGATCGGACTTGGATCATGAGAATACTCGGAGTATGAATTATATACTTGATATGCTTTACCTTACTGTATTTACTCCAATAGTTAGTATGATAAATAATCCTGCCATAACATAATGGTTAATACTGTTAAGATAACTAGTGCATGCTTGAATGCCATGGATTGCATTGCTTGGTGTATATGTTGGTTTGGTTTGCTTGCGAGTACATTCAAAAGTACTCAGCGGCCTTCAATGTGGCCAGGTTCACCTAAGGATCCGACGTTCGCTAGCGAGGAGCCGGAGTGTTCGCGGGCTAGAAGAGTAACCCAGTCAGATCCCTGTGGATTGGAGCCGCACCAAGACCATGCTGCCTTAGATAGAGCTTTTCCGCTGCCATTCCCCTTGTAAAACACCATGTAAGACTGATATATCCATTAATAGAAATGTCTGTGTTCATGATACTTGTTGTAAAAGCGCATGCCAGAGTGATCTCCTGGGCTGGTATGCGCGGTGACCGTCTGACTACAGTGGTATTTAGGCGGGGCGCCACAAGGAGAGGGTCAAGTTACAAGCCGGCATCGTTCTGGTGGAGGGAGAAGGCGCGGTGGAGATGGTGGTGATGATGGCGCTGGCGATGGTGGAGATGGTGACGGCGCCGCCGGTGCGGTGGAGATGGCACCGGCCCGAAGGCCAGTGCTCGCGTGGTGGAGCCTCCTCTTCTTCCTCTTGGACTTGTCCCTTCCTCTATGGTGGTGGATGGAGCAGCAATGGAGATGGGATGGATGCGTTGTTGATGAAGGAGATGATGGAGGGGGCGGCTAGGGTTGAAGATGATATATAGGGCGCCTCCCTGGCCTCCTCCGTTGATGGGCTGCATCCAAGGGCTCTAGATGAGCCAAATCCTCTCCCAATCTCTTCTTTACGAGCCAAGGATCTTGTGCGGTCGAACGGGGATGAAATCCGTGAAGATTCCCGTCTGGAAGGGCAACTTTCGGAGCTGTGTGGATGTAATATGACCATCCATACGACCATGGATGGTCGTATGGTACGTCGTCTTCTGTTCTGTCCTCTCCGGTAAAACGGTCGTGATTTCTTCATACAAACTCCGATTTTGACGTTCTTGGGCTCATTGGATTCGCGAGAACAATGCCGATGTATTTTTGGTTTTAGATATTGATTTTGAGAACTTTGGGGAAATGACTTTTTCTGACATCCGAAATGGCTAAGTCTGGCCCCTGGGTGTCTCCGTATTCAACCCATCTTTGATCCTTTCATCGTGCTTGGTACTAGGTTACTCCAAAACACCTGTAACACTAGAAAACAAATGAAACTAATAAAAGCCAAATAAAATGCCAAACGTGGAGTTCTCACAAGGAAAAGTGTAAATACCGGTAATCATGCATAATGGACAACTATTTGGTTCAATTGGACATAATATATGAAGAGAACATGCAACAAGCAAGCTCTTAAAATGCGTAAAATATAGAGCTATCAACACTTAGGATAGTGGTCACGGATACCGGAACACGGACCGAGTGAAGAGAACAAAATCGGTAATGAGGATAACAGATATAGTGATCAAGGAGTTGAATCACAAAGATACGGAATTATCTCACCTCGGGGTTTGTTGATGTATCACGAAGCAAAGGGAATATTCGTAGACAAAGGTTCACTCAAGACATTCGTGAATATGCGGGAGTTAATAAGGGTGTCCAGATCCCACTGTTAACTATTGTCTGGAAGAGGTTCCGGGACATGTCTGCTTATTTCCGAACCTGTAGGGTCACACGCTTAACAGGTTTGAGTCCTAATTACTAGAGAAACGAGAAATGAGTTAAAAGAGCACTGAAAGAGTTTCAGGTAGTTCCGAAAGTGTTTTGGATGGTTCCAGAGGGTTCTTGGAATTTCGGAAAGGTATAACATGATTTTGAAAAGTCCGGATCTATATATGGAAAGTTTTTGGTGTCATTGGAATGGGTTCCGAAGATATCCGGAAAATCCATTATTTTATTTGTGGAAGAAAGTTGTGAAGGACCGTCATGAGATGACGACCTATCGTGGTATTCTCGCGGGGGCGGTGCGTCATGGCAGATGCCATGGAATGGCTTGAGGTGAGGGCAAGGCTACTGCGGAGATCCGGGACGGGATTGGGTAATAACACGCGGTGGTTTACCCAGGTTCGGGGCCCTCCGTGGGAGGTAACACCCCTACTCCTGCATGTTTGATGTATATGGAGTGTATATGGTTGTACAGAGTTGCTCCTAGAGCTGTATTTAGAGGAGGAAGAAGGAGGCTGGGAGCGCTCCTCTTCTCTGCCTCATGCGTGTGTGTGTGTGTAGAACGAGAGGGAGTGTGAGCCCTGAGAGAAAATGGGCTCCCTGGGTCACCTTATAAAGGGGTGCCCAGGGGACAAGAGGGGCCCACATGGCCTAACTACACTGTTGGGGGGACACCAGATGCGTGAACAGTGCCGACTGTCCATATACAGTGCCAGCCGCCCATCTACAGTGCTCTACTGTAGAGCGTGGCCGTCTCGTCCGCGCAGTCTGACGGGACGTTGTGGTTGACTTCGCCGGATTCCAGCCGGACGGGCTCCACCCGGACGGCTCAACCCGAACGGCTCCACCCGGACGGCTCCACCCGGACGGGCTCCAGCCGGACGGCTCCACCCGGATGGCTCTACCCGGACGGCTCCACCCGGATGGCTCCACCCGGACTGGCTCTACCCGGATGGCTCCACCCGGCCAGGGTGAACAGTGGCAGGTTCCAGCCAGCTAGGTTCCAGCCAGCCAGGCAGGTCGCCGGGTCGCGAGGTGGCGAGCCGGACGGGACGCGGGGCGGCGAGCCGGACGGGTCGCCAGCATGCCAGGGGACGCTCCCCTGGCAAAGTTTTGAAGTGTCGTTTCGCCGTCTTGGGCCTACCCGGGGGTCATCCCCCCGACAGTAGCCTCCGAGCCTCCGGGCGACTTGGCAAGTCGGGCGGAGGGTTAGCGCGGTCGTTGATGTAGCAGATGTCGTCGATGACAGCCGGCTGCGGGCGGCAGCCGGTGCGGCTTGCTTCCAGTGGGGGCGCGCCAGCGGACCCACTGGGTGTAGCCTCCGGGCTACTCGAAGAGTCGGGCGGAGGGTCCTTGCAGTTTGTTGCAGCAGATGGGCGCGGAGCGCCGCCGGGCGCGGACGCGAAGTCCGCCAGCTGGCTGTTTCCAGTGGGGGCGCGCCAGCGCACCCACTGGGTGTAGCCTCCGAGCCTCCGGGCGACTCGAAGAGTCGGGCGGAGGGTTTTCGTGGGCGTTGATGAAGTAGACGGCAGCGTCGAGGATGCCGGGCGCGGACACGGAGTCCGCCGGCAGGTGGGCGCGGAGCCCTGCCGGGCGCGAACGCGGAGTCGGCGCGGGGCCCTGCCGGGCGCGGACGCGGAGTTCGCCGGCTGGTGGGCGCAGGGCCCTGCCGGGCGCGGACGCGGAGTCCGCCGACTGGTGGGCGCGGAGTCCTGTCGGGCGCGAACGCGGAGTCCGCCGGCTGGCTGTTCCTAGTGGGGGCGCGCCAGCGCACCCACTAGGTGTAGCCTCCAAGCCTCCGGGCGACTCGAAGAGTCGGGCGGAGGGTCTTCGCGATCGTTGTAGTAGAAGTTGATGATGACGGCCGGCTGCGAGCTGCAGCCGGCGTAGCTCGCTTCCGATGGGGGCGCGTCAGCGCACCTAGTGGGTGTAGCCTCCGAGCCTCCGGGCGACTCGAAGAGTCGGGCGGAGGGTCTCCGCAGATGTTGGAGCAGATGGTGGCGTCGAGGATGCCGGTGGCAGCCAGCGGCGGGCCTGCAACCGGCATGGCGTTTTCCCAGCGGGGCGCACCGGTGCACCCACTAGGTGTAGCCTCCGAGCCTCCGGGCGAGTAGGGGGGTTCCCCACGGAAATGATCATGCGAAAGACAAAGTTAGTCAGTGCAGATATATCAAATATTTAGCTTTGGCAGCGCAAGTTTTATGCAGAGGGTGCCGACTCGGTTTCGTCCGAGCCCCCTTCAGTCTTTTTCGTGTCCCCTCCGCCCTTTGGCTTTGGCTCTTGCCAGCCGGACAGCCGGGAGCCGGTCTGTAGCTGAGGCAAAGAGTGGGCCGCGGAGTGGAGCGTACAGTACTCGGACTCTGGGAGCAGATTCGACCGAGCAGATACTCATAAAGTAAACAACCGGGTCGCCCAGGCCGTTGTCTCCCCGGACGTCTTTCACTTGGGCTGACCTCCGGCTTTTGCTCTCGCTAGCCGGACAGCCGCGGTGCGGTCTGTAGCTGAGACGAAGAGTGGGCCTTTGGTACCGTACACGCTACTAAGCCGTCTGCGGGGAAAACGAATGGGGCCAAACGGCAAGCCTCCGGGCCAAGACTAGCTGGCGCCGGGGTGAACAGCAAAGTAGATGAAGAAATGCAGCGACAAACCCCGAGGGTCGCTCGGGGTTATCCGTCTATGTGCACGGTGCAAAGGTATGCGGATGGGAGCTCACATTGCTTATTGACGCAGACGGGTCGGAGGTGTCCGCCGGCGGACGGCCCGAGCCTCCGGGCGGTCGAGGGGTGCCCCAGCCGGTCGGGCCGGACCGGGCGGGCGTCGAGGCGGACAGGCAGCCGGGCCGGCTCCCCAGCCGGCCAGGCAGGCAGACCGGCCTGGCGGTGACGCGAGCAGGTAGGGACAGCCGGCTGAGCGGCGACACGGGCAGACGGGCGCGGCTGGCACTTTTTTCTTTTCTTCTTTATATCCAGCCGGTCACACTTTTTTTTACAGCCGACTTTGACTTTTCTTGGGCAGCCGGCCCGCTGCTTTTCTTTCTCTTTCTTTTCTAGCCGGACCGCGCCTCTCCCTTCCTCACAGGCAGCCGGCCACAGCGGACTGAGCAGCGGGAACCGGCATGGGCGTGGGGGCCTGAGGCGACCGGCTGGGGCGGGGGCGTGGCCGGGACAAAGGCGCGGTCGCGCGGGCGGCCGGGTCCGCAGGTGCGCGGGAGGCGGCCGGGCGCGGAGGAGCCGACAGGGGCGGGAGGCCGGGCGCTGAGGAGCCGGCAGGGGCGGGAGGCCGGGCGTGCGGCCCAGACGACGCGAGGGCGGCCGGGTGCCGGGCGCGCGCGAGGCGGGGCAGCGCGGGAGCGGCGACGTGGGGGCGGCCAGGTCGGCAGGCGCGTGGGAGGCGGCTGGGTGCCGGAGAGCCGGCAGGGGCGTGCGAGAGGCGGCCGAGCGCGGTGGAGGAGCGCGCGAGCGGGCGTGGCAGGGGCCGGGTGGCAAGCCGGCGGGCGGGGGCGCGGCAGCCGGCGGCAGGGGAGGCCGGCTGCGGAGCGGCAGCCGGCGCCGGGTCATGCACGGGCGCGGGGGAGCCGGCGCAGCGGCCAGGGCGGAGCGGAGCCGGCGTGGAACGGGGCGATGCGGGGCGGGCCGGAGTGGCGCGCAGTCGGAGCCGGCCGGGCGCGGCGACCCGGCAGGGGGCTCGTGAGGCCAGCGGGGCGGAGGAGGCCAGACGCGGCCGGGTCTGGGGAGCGCACCGGAGGCGCGGGCAGGCACGAGGCGAGGTCGAGGACGGCCGGGGCCCCGGCACGGGGCGAGGACGAAGGAGGGCGTCGCCGGCGCGAACGGCGGGGGTGCCGGCACCGCGGACGAGGAGCAGGCCACGGCTGCAGCTGGTGGTGGTAGCCGTTGAGGTTGGGGAGCGAGCGGCGCGGCTCACTGATGACGCCGCGAGGCAAGCGCAGTGGTGGTAGGAGAAGGTGGCTAGGCAAGCGGGAGTAAAGGAGGAGCTCGGACGCCTGCCAGCGAGGAGCTCGCCGCGGAGGAGCCAGGCGCAGCTCGCCGGCCGGGCGCGCGGGGACCGCTGCACAGCGGCGGCGAGGTCGGGCTGGGCACTGTCCCCCCTTTTCTTTGCTGCGTGAGGGCACGAGGTACAGAGATCGAGTGGAGGATATGCACAAGGGGATTGGGCAGAGCAGCGATGAGCACGAGAGTGCGGGGACGGGCGGTGGCGAGCTTCATGGCGAGGCAGAGGCGCCATCGGCGCATGCTCGTGGTGGCGCGGGTGATGCAGAGGAGGTCGATGGCCGGAGCTGCAGGCGTCTGCCTCAGAAAGCAGGGCTCGCGGAGGAGCAGCGGGGCGAGGCGTGGCTTGGGTGCTCGCGCGGGGTCGAGGCTGACCAGCGAGCGCGGTGGAGAGCGGACGGGACGCCGCAGGCGGAGCAGCGCACGGAGGTACGCGAGCACGCCGCCTTGGGACGGCGGCGGTGTCGCGGCGGTGGTGACGAAGAAGGTCCCGCCCAGACCGCGATTCCAGCAGCAGCTGGCCCCACGGTGGGCGCCAACTGTCATGGTATTCTCGCGGGGGGCGACGCATCACGGCAGATGCCATGGAATGGCTTGAGGTGAGGGCAAGGCTACTGCGGAGATCCGGGACGGGATTGGGTAATAACACGCGGTGGTTTACCCAGGTTCGGGGCCCTCCGTGGGAGGTAACACCCCTACTCCTGCATGTCTGATGTATATGGAGTGTATATGGTTGTACAGAGTTGCTCCTAGAGCTGTATTTAGAGGAAGAAGGAGGCTGGGAGCGCTCCTCTTCTCTGCCTCATGCGTGTGTGTGTGTGTGTGTAGAACGAGAGGGAGTGTGAGCCCTGAGAGAAAATGGGCTCCCTGGGTCGCCTTATAAAGGGGTGCCCAGGGGACAAGAGGGGCCCACATGGCCTAACTACACTGTTGGGGGGACACCAGATGCGTGAACAGTGCCGACTGTCCGTATACAGTGCCAGCCGCCCATCTACAGTGCTCTACTATAGAGCGTGGCCGTCTCGTCCGCGCAGTCCGACGGGACGTTGTGGTTGACTTCGTCGGATTCCAGCCGGACGGGCTCCACCCGGACGGCTCAACCCGGACGGCTCCACCCGGACGGGCTCCACCCGGACGGCTCAACCCGGACGGCTCCACCCGGACTGGCTCCACCCGGACTGGCTCTACCCGGATGGCTCCACCCGGATGGCTCCACCTGGATGGCTCCACCCGGACTGGCTCCACCCGGACTGGCTCTACCCGGATGGCTCCACCCGAATGGCTCCACCCGGCCAGGGTGAACAGTGCCAGGTTCCAGCCAGCCAGGCAGGTCGCCGGGTCGTGAGGTGGCGAGCCGGACGGGACGCGGGGCGGCGAGCTGGACGGGTCGCCAGCATGCCAGGGGACGCTCCCTTGGCAAAGTTTTGAAGTGTCGTTTCGCCGTCTTGGGCCTACCCGAGGGTCATCCCCCCGACACGACCCCTAGTGGGCCCACAGGGGCCCACAAGGGGCGCCACAGGATTTGGCAGGCCCTAGGCCGAATTGGAATAAGGAGGGAATCCTTCCCTTCTTCCACCAAATGGAAGCAGAGAAGAATTCCCCCTTTTGGGATGCTATATATATATATTTATATATATATATATATATATAGGGTGGGTCTATTCTACCAACACCCTTAAGAGTCTTATTCTACCAACACCCACCTTATTCTGCCAACACCCACGAACCAGAGAAAACACACGAAAAAAACAGAATACCCGCCCCACCCCACCTTCCCCCACCACTTCCTCTCACCTCCCCACCTCCTAACACACCCGACGGCCCTCCCCTGACACCACTACCGGCGCCCTCGCCGCCCCACACAACGCACTTCCTTCCATGGCCGGAGCGCCCCCAGCCCCCTCCAACCGCCGACGCGCCCCAACCCCCTCCCACAGCCAGCGCGCCCCCCACCTACCTCCTATGGCCGGCGCGCCCCCAACCAGCTGCAACCGCCGGCGCACCCCGCGGCCATGGCGGGATCCGGCCGCCACCGGCCCCCGGCGAGGCCTCCACCACCGGATTCAGCCGCCACGGCCATCGGTGCAGCCATAAGCCGACGGATCCGGTCGCCACCCACCGCCCAGCGCGGCAGCCCCCCCTGTCCACATCGGTGGCCGCGCCGCCGGGGCCCAGGTCGTCCTCTCCCTCTCCAGTAGGGCGGCCCCGACGAGCAACTGCCCCGCTTGCCACCTAGAGAAGGCCGGCTTGGAGGCACCCGCTAGCCCTCCCGCCCCCCTTCCCAGCACCTATTCCTGGACACCATGGCTACGCACCGCCGCTG
Source organism: Elymus sibiricus (assembly GCA_039707655.1). Taxonomy (NCBI): domain Eukaryota; kingdom Viridiplantae; phylum Streptophyta; class Magnoliopsida; order Poales; family Poaceae; genus Elymus; species Elymus sibiricus. The sequence goes on from CM077670.1 coordinate 137,527,458, forward strand.
TTGCGCTGGACCGGGAGGTTGACTGCATGGCCGCTACACTCACCCGCGCTGCCCCGTCCTCTCCTACATCCACAACCGCGGGCGGGCTCCATCACTGAAGCAACGACGACGACGCCCGTGCAATTCAGAAAAGGCTTTTTTTTTGCTTTTCCTTTTGGATTTTGGATGTGCATACTTGTTGCAGTTCATTTGATTTTTTTTTGAAGCTCACTGAATTTTATTTTCCTCCGCTGTCGCATCCTCCGCTGTGCAGGCGCCCATCCTCCACTGCCGGGCATGCAGTTCGCTGGCGCAGCTCGTGCGGTACACTGGTTCCGGTGATGCAGTTCGCCGGTGTACTCCCCTATCCAGCAGCGAGCAGCAGTTCGTTTCACGACGCCATCTTCTAGTTCATCAACGTAGCGAGCAGCTCAGTGGCAGCGCGCTTGCAGTTTTGTGCACGCGTCCAGTTGCGGTTCAGTTGTTGCGCCGATGCAGTTTTGCTCGGATTCGACGTGGTGCTTCATTGTGGAGTGCAAAAATCTCAAAAACCACGTTTTTGAGATAAAAACGTGGGTTCTTATGCCTCTGTTCGGCTCGAGCAGCGATGCTGTTCGGTTGGGTCACTGTGTGCTGAATTTGTTGTTATTTATCTCAAAAAAATGTGGTTCACTTACGGTAATGTGGTTCACTTTCGGTAGAGTCGCGGTTCACTAACGCCCAATATGAAGTGCAGAAAATGTAAGGGAGACAACAAAAAAATAATGCGGTTCACTTTTTGGTAGTGTTGCGGTTCACTTACGCCCAACGTGAAGTGCACAAAAATGTTACGAAAACGAAAAAAATATAATGCGGTTCACTTCTCGATAGTGTTGCGGTTCCCTTACCTCCGATGTGAAGCGCAGTCCACTATCTCGTCTGAGAAAATTTACGTCTGACAAAATAAAATCATGCAGTCCGCTTGCCCGTCCGATGCAGTGCGGTTTTCAGTACGAAGCAGTGCGGTTTTCGGTTCGATGCGGTTCACTTGTTGATTTTGGTGTTGCGAAAAAACAGAGTGCCCGCATTCCGGTAAAATCAAAACTGCTCTCAAACCGTAAGGAATTAGAGAGAGTGTTCTACATGAAAAGGTTGTGTTTCGTCCAACGGCGTATCACACGCGTCGTTTCAATGGCGTATCATTTGAATCATTCCGACCAACGGTTTGTAAAAAATTCACGAAAAAAGGGCCGATGCCACTCGTCGTCCGCCGCACCATTTTCAAAATTAATTTACAACCGTAAAGAATCTCAAAAACAATTCTACATATGAAAGTTGCGCCTCGTCCGTAGCTTTCCAACGGCGTATCACACGCGTCGTTTCGACAAACGGTTAAAAAACTGGAGCGAAAACAGTACCGAAAATTGCAAAAAATTTGAAAAAACGGAATTCCGCGATTTAGTAAATTTGAAACTGCTATTAAACCGTAACGAATTAGAAAATGTAATATATATGAAAAAGTTGCGCCTCGACGATATCTTTCCAACGGCGTATCATTTGCTTAATTCCGACGAGCGGTTTAGAAGAAATCACGAAAATACGCTCGCTGCCACTCGTCGTGCGCCGCACCATTTTCGAAACTGCTCTTAAACCGTGACGAATCTCGAAAAAATTTATATATGGCGAAGTTGCGCCTAATCCATAGCTTTCCAACGGTATATTACACGCCTCGTTCCGACAAACGGTTTAAAAACTGAATCGAAAACAGTACCGAAAAACACCGCGTACAGTTTTTTCGACGAGAAGTTCACTAGTCTCAGTACTGCAGTGTGTTTGCTTCAGAAGGTGCAGTGCCCTCGTGTTGAGCGTGCAGTTCGAAAATGTGGGCAGAATAACTATTATATCAATATTGACAGAATAAACGGGATGTATATATATATATATAGGGTCGCGCTATTCGTCACCCAGGGTGAGGAATTCTTATTCCTCACCCCAGCAGGCTTGTGCGTACACGGCCACACCATCAAAACTTAAGAAACAAATTACTTGAGGTAAAATTACAGTGCCAAGGATGGAATCGGGTCTCCACGCAAATAAAAAGGAGCGAGGTAATCTTACCACCTGCATGAGAATAAGTTCCGGCGTGGAGGAGACAAACTGCATCGTAATTTTGTGGCGTCGTTGGAACCACGCGCCCACATATCTGCATGCTCCGTAATTTTACTGCCAATAGACCTCTGGTGGCGTAAGCTCTATCCCATTTTCTTCCGTCACCAGCAAATTTCTTTGAAAAATGAAAAAAAGAATCAGTCAACTCCGAGAGAAACAGTGCTAGAGGGTGGACAGTGGAGAGCAAGCCGAGTTGTGTCTCTAGGATGCTGTCGTCCACAAACTATTTGAAGGTCACGAGCACGCTATTCAGCCGGTGCGGTCATCTTGTCAACCACCAACATAACAAACTAGTGTGGTCTGATGAAAAAAATGTGGTAATTAACATAAAACAGGGACAAAATCCACTAATTCTGCCGACAACTGGCACAGGGAATTTGAAGCTGGCGTAGGAACAGAATGAAGAAATTTGGGAGCCGACCATTAACATAAATAATATGTCAGCAACACACAGTCCATGAGTTGAAGGTAAAATACATTATGCCATCTTGCACCTTGTTTGGTACACCGACACGGCACCAAACAGTATGGCCAGGTTGAATTATTCTAATATAGTGGAACCCGGGTCCATTTTTGGTGATAGTACAGAAAAGGAAACTTAAAACTATCCTACTACTATTATTCTTCAAGAGTACGCGATTTGCATACCAGAGTTTTATAGTTTTATAGAAGAAACAGATATACTCCCTCCAACTCACACAATGCTAACTACTCTATTGGTTCAGCTCCCTCCGCTCTAGCCCTTTTCCAGAGTTTGTAATCATCCTTGATTCAGTCCACAAGATCACTAACATTGTGCTGCACTCTTGCATTCTTTTGCTTCCACAAGATCCAACATGTGAGCGTAACTAAAGAATCGACCTGCCTTCAGCAATCTGCCATGTGTATCCAACAGTCTTCCAGATTTGGCCTCAGGATCGTGTCTAGCGAGACAGTGCCATCAAGTTTGCCGTGCGTAGACACAATGAATAAGAATATTGGTGCCTGTCTGCAAAATTTGTATTAGGCATAACATTACATAAAAGACAAGATGAGAACTGTGTGCCTCGCTGACTTAAGAAGCTACATCGGTTAGGGCATTAGCCACTTGCTGTGCATGAGTAGCTCCTCTGTCTGACCCGGTGAGAGCTCCTGAAATATTTGCAAATTACAGGGCTTCTCTCAACCAAGCTTCATCCTGTTGACGCCACAACAGCAAAAAGTAAGCCTAACCATAAATCCCAATACAGTTGCCTTTCAGACTAATATTCCAGCAGTAAACAAGTAAATACTGATGAACCGAAAAGCAATCATTTAACAACAAGAAACACAATTCACTTTTCTTTAGTATATTTGGGCTACGACACAGATGGGGTGCCAACTGAATCTTTCCCTCAATATTTATTATTACAATTTCGTGGTGGAAGTTTGAAAGCTTGCAAATAGGGCATATTCCTAACACTGCTAGACACGATCAGGTGTTTTCTAGCTTCATTTATCAAACTATCATGTCTGCACTGGGTAGTTTCCACGTACACATATCACACAAATACTTACAGATTATTGTGTCTACAAAATAACTGGGGCACCCTCCATTTCTTTTTATAAGTCCTGTTTGATCAAGCACGGGGAGTAAACACAATCGAAAAAGTAAATGGCCGAAATGGCCATAAAATTCATGAAAAAGTAAGAGTAGTTAGTAACTTAGTATGGATGGTTAACCATAAATATTGGAATGAAATAGAGGATATAAATATGGGAAGATAAAACATATGTATTTTTTTTACAAAAATTATAACCATTGTCTTTTGAATAGAGGGAGTATGCCTACAAAATCGATTAGTATAGTTTTACCGATTGTCCTACTAAAGAAAAGCAAATCATCTTCTCAGACAGTTTTCTAGGAATAACTATTTAATTCGAAGGTCATATTGACATGGTAATCCAGAGTTCCTTTTTTATGAGTACCAAAAGATTCCAGCAATTTTGATACAGAATTATTTTTCTTGTGATTTTTTTTATACAGGACGAATTTTGTTGCGGCAACAAGGTGGTACAACCAACTACATAGTATCTCTTGGCATTACTGAGGTCCTACGGGAACACCGCCAACACTAGCTAGCCGAACACAAACATAGCTATCATACAAAATGGCAAATCGGTTGCTATTGCCTTTTTTTTTTTGAGAAAATGCAATAGCTAAATGACGGATATAGATAGAGATGACTCGTGCTACAAAACCCATACACAAGTTAGTTGGGAAACTGGATTTTCCTAGAACAACTAAATTTGGGAACGAAATCAAATTCCGATACACAATGCTTCAGGTCTGCATTTTGGGACGTAATCTAGCTAAATTCAGCTAACTCAAATTCTTGCTAAATTTAACTGCTCCCTCCGTCGCAAAATATGTGTCATGGTTTTGGTACATTCAAGCAGATACTAACGATGGGAGAGTAAATAGACACATACCCGTGTAAATTACTGGGGAGAGAGCGATACCAAAGAGATCCAGCAGTGAAGACCTGGTTGCGGACAATCGTGAGGAGGGAAAGATACAGACCACATCAAGAAGAGGGCCAACAGCCACCCTACCCTAACAACGAGGAGCAACGACGGCGCTACAGACCCCACATCGGCCGGCAGGCCGGCATGAGGTTTTCCGAAGCTTTGTACACAAGGAACTTATCTATCTCCTTCTCAATCTTGATCATGGCGCTCAGTACTCGTAAGATCGTAGAAGCAATACTGCAGAAAAAGAAGTATCACTGCTGTCAAGTTTAAGTGATTAAACCAATTCACATGTGCTGGCACCCAAAGAATCTAAGACACGAGCAACAAATCAAGCAAAGCATGTACCAAGGGTGTAGTTAGATTAGGACTGATAAAATATTAGTAGTTACTTATCTAGGAATGTTGCCCATATGAATTATTGAACATAACATGCATTGCCGTGAAATTAAGGATGTAAACTGAACATCGAGAAGGAAACTGATGCTTAGCTTTGGCTGGACAAGTAAGGTAATAAGCATCCTGATGCACATTTCAGCTAACCACATTGGACATCATAAACTATATGGAAGGTATATATACAACACAAGATTCCAAAATCAATAATTGTAAAAGATAAAACAAACAAGAGGATAATCAATCATGGCATACCCATCAATCTATCACTGTGCGTCACCTTGGTAGAAGCGCCTCTTTGAGCACATTTTCATCAGCAGTTCCCACTCAGACATTAAAACAAACACCTCGTAGGCAAGAAATACAAGTGGTGAGCCAGCATAAATGAGATCCAAAGGGAAATTACGGAGGACACATAAGCACTGAACTCTTGGAAGCAATCACATCAGTAAGTAGATGTTACCTAGTAGGAGGAAGGGGGCTAGCAAAAACTAGAATGCGACATGGTGTAAGAGGAGGGACTTGCAGCCGCATGCAAGGAGAAGAAGGGCAGCGCGCTAGCTGGGTCCATGCGCGTGAGAATAAATAGGGGAGGACCATGAACCTTAAACCGGGACAGCGGGATCCTAATCCTCCTGCAATCCATGTCGACCGTGCTCGAACCAGCGCAGCCGCGACGACCACTTGCAGCGCCGCGACGACCACCACCCGCCGCGCAGCCTGACATCGAGGACACACGCCTGCTCATGACGCCGCTGCAGGCATCGAGATTGCCGTCGATCTAACCCGCCGACCACCATGCGAGCTGACATCCGCCGGTCGCCGTCAAACCTGCCGCTCACCAGTAGACGCTCGATTAAAACACGAACGAGGGAACAGGGTCGTGGGGAAACAGTTCGTAGAAAGGGAGATCGTGTGCAGATGGAATCAGACTCGGCTAAGCCTTGAGCCATGCCACACGGGTGAGATCGGGCCTGGAAGTCTGAAACAGTAGTAGTTGAACTACACCCAGTGGCAGGTTGAACTTCCGCAAACATTGTCCAAATGGGGTTTGCGATATACCGTTGGAAAGCTGAGGACACGTGCATTACATCCTATGTTAAAGTTTTCGCAAAATCTACACGGTTTAAGAGCAGTTTTGCAAACAATTTTTCTTCATACGAAAAAACATGAATCGTATTTTCGAGCCAATTTCTAAACCGTTTAACGGAATGAGGCAAATGATATGGCGTTGGAAAGCTGCTGCAAATCCGCTCATTTCACATATAGAAAGGTTTCCCAAATTCCAAACGGTTAAAGAGCAATTTGTAAAATCGCGAAATTTCTGAAACCGAACAGCCGAGCTCGTATTTTTGGATTCATTTCAAAATGGCTCATTCGATCGATGCAAATGATATGGCATTGGAAAGCTTATGAAAATACGCTTCCTTTTCATATAGAAAGTTTGTTCCAATTTTAAACGGTTTAAAAGTAATTTAGCAAACGGCCGAAGTTCCACCGAGTTTGTAATTTCGCGTTCTTTTCTCAACTGTTTGTCGGAATGCAGGAAATGATATGGCGTTGGAAAGCTGGTACAAATGCAAAACTTTTTTGTATATAATGTTTCTTCCAATTATTTACGGTTTTAAGTCAATTTTGAAAATGGCCGAAACAGTTTTTTGGCCGCCATTTTCGCAAACTTTATCGAAACGAGGCGAATAATATACCGTTGGAAAGCTATCAAAAATGCGAAACTTTTTCATATAAAGAGTTTTCTCTAATTCCCAACCATTTTGAAGTAATTTTGGAAATGGTGAGATGATGCGTTGTGCCTTCATCGCGAAAACAGAGTGTTCGAAAATGCACTACGTGAAGAAGTTGAACTTCTGGGGCATGTCTATTTGAACTTCACTCTGTTTTCCACGTGCTGTTTTTTGCCCGTAACTCCCTAACCACTTACCGGAATTGAGCAAATGATATACTGATGGAAAGCTGTTGAAAATACACAACTTTCCCGTGTTGATCATTTTTTCATACTCACGACGGTTCAAAAGATTTTTTTTTGAATATGTAAAAACGTGTTTTTAACGGTATACATGAAACTTTTAAACCGTTCATCGGAATGTAGCATATAATATACTGTTGGAAAGCTTATGAATAGGAGCAACTATTTTATGTAGAGAGTTATTACAAATTCGTTGCCGTTTGAGAGCAGTTTTAAAAAGGATAATTAGTTTTATGCCCCTAGTTGTGTCCCACTCGGCTATTTTACCCCTAATTTCCAAAAGCCATCGGTTCTGTCCAAGTCACTTCGCTCCTCTTATGCTTTTGCCCTTTGACCGTTTGACCGTCACTTTGAAAACTTCATACAAATTCATACTAAATCAGAAAAATGTAAATAAGATACCAAAATGTTCAGAAAAACATCACCTATATGTCAATGCCATTTGCATTCATGACAAAAGTGTTGGAAGGTGCCCATCCGAGTTTTAGCTCTTATGATACCACCATGGACAGTAAAATCTGAAAAAAAATTCAAAAAAATTTAAAAGAAATTTGGTGGCAAAGAATGACAAATGTTTTAAGTGCTTGCCAAGTTTCATTAGGGAATGACATTCGTGAAAGTCGTGGCAAAAAAAATCAGCACTCCAAAATAGATTTTTTTGCCACGACTTCCACGAATGTCATTCCCAGATGAAACTTGGCAAGCACTTAATGACACCAATTTTTTTTTGAATTTTTTGAACTTTTTTTAGATTTTACTGTTCATGGTGGTATCATAAGAGCTAAAACTCGGATGGGCACTTTCCAACACTTTTGTCATGAATGCAAATGACATTGACATATAGGTGATGTTTTTCCGAACATTTTGGTATCTTATTTGCATTTTTCTGATTTAGTATGAATTTGTTATGAAGTTTTCAAAGTGATGGTCAAACGGTCAAAGGGCAAAAGCATAAGAGGAGCGAAGTGAGTTGGACAAAACCGATGGCTTTTGGAAATTAGGGGTAAAACAGCCGAGTGGGACACAACTAGGGGCATAAAACTAATTATCCCTTTTAAAAATGGCAAACACAACGTCATTTTTGCATTTTTTTTACATGTAATTGAAGGTCGGACGTCTCGCGATATAATTTTTGAACCGTGCAGGGAGGAACACGTGAACTTCTTGCAATAAACCTTTTAGACTTTTAGTTTTGTATTCTTTAATTCTCATCTGAAACGCATTCCGTGTAGCAGTTGAACTGCTCATTGTTTTCACTTTGAACTTCTGTCAAGTATTTTTGTTCATAATTCCTCACCCGTTTCGACGGAGTTGCACAAATGATATACCATTAGAAACCTGTTGAAAAGACTCAATTTTTTCTAATACGGTTAAACTTTTGTTTTGAACAACATACACCAATTTGTTTTAACCGTTTATTTTGGAATAAGAATACGATATACCCTTGGAGAGTTTTTGAATAGGATGAACTTTTTTCATGTAGAGCATTTTGTTTCAAATTTGTAATGGATTGAGAGAATTATTTTAAAACACAAAAAAACATTTTTGTGCGTTTTGCACATGTAAATACACGGTGAACCTCCTTCACAAGAATTTGTGAACTTTCTTGGGCCGACCACGTGAACTTCTAGCAAAAGTCTTTTTAGATTTTGCCTTTTTATTCTTTTTTCTTATATGAAACACACTCCATGTAGTAGTTGAACCGCTGATTGTTTTCACTTTGAACTTCTCTATCGTTTTTACCCATAACTACTAAAACACTCATTGACATGAGAAAAAGATATACCGTTAGAAAGCCATCAAAAAGGGGCAACTTTACGTGTTGAGCAGTTTTTTTAATTCGCGACGTTGAAGAGATTTTTTGAATACGTTAAAACTTTTTTTTGAACGATATAGACCAAAAATTTAAACCATTTTAACGCAATAGATCATATGATATCTTGTTGGAGAGAGTTTGAATAGGAGAAAAATTGGCATGTAGAGAGTTTTTTTCAAAATTCATCGCCGTTTATGAGTTGTCTTTAAAAATGCTTAAAATGACGTTGGGTTTTTTGTTTTTTGAACTTGTAAATCCTAGGTTTTAATAAACTTTGAACTTCTGTGTTATTTTAATTTGAACTTCACATTTTTTTTATTTGTTTGAGTAAAGATTAGTTTTTGATAGTCAAACAAACATCGAATTTGACTGTTTTTTCAATTTGAACGTCATGGTTAATTCTTTAATAACAATGGATATCTGAGTTTTTTACAAACGGTAAAAACCAAGATTTTTAAATAAACATTGAACCACTTCGTTGTTTTAGTTTGAACTTCTAGTTTTTTTAAACAGGGGAAAATCTTTTTAAACTTTTTTAGTTGTTCCTTTATTTTAATTTGAACTTATTCATTTTATTCTTTAGTAACGAGAAAATATGAGTTTTTTATATACTTCAAACTTCTCTGTTATTTTAATTTGAACTTCTTAGTCTTATTCTTAGAAAACAAATATGTTTTTAAATAAGCATCAAAGATTTTTTTAAATTGAACTTCATACTTTTATTTTTCCTAGAAACGAAAAGAACTGGAATTTTCCGTATACATCGAACTACTCCTTTACTTTAATTTGAACTTCTTCATTTTATTTTTTACTAACAAGGAAAACCTGAGTTTTTTATAAATATCAAACTTCTATATTTTTGTAATTTGGACTTCTTGGTTTATTTCTTTTAGTAACGGAAATATCCTAGTTTTGTAATAAATATTGAACCGTCCGTTTTTTAAATTTGAACTTCTAGATTTTTTTTCAATTTTAGAAATGATGAAATTCCTTTTTTATGATTTTTGAACTTCTCTATTTTAAAATTCGAACTTCTCATTTTTTTAATTTTAGAAACTGTGAAATATTCGCTTCTAAGTGCTCTTTTATTTTTGAACTACTCTGTTATTTTTGTTTGAACTTCCTATGATCTTCTTGTCAGTGGATTTGGATTTTCCGACTTTATACACCGAACTATTGCGTTATTTTATTTTGAATCAAATGAAAAAATAGGGAGGTTCAAAAAAATCAAACACGTCAATGAAAAAATGTACCTAAAAAGGTTAAAAAAAACCTAGAAGCTCAAATTTAAAAAATGGAGTGGCTCGATGTTTATTAAAAAACTAGGATTTTTTCCGTTAGTAAAAGAAATAAAACCAAGAAGTCCAAATTAAAAAAGAGGAACAGTTCGATGATTAAACAAAATTCAGATTTCCTCGTTATTAAAGAATGGAAACAAGAAGTTCAAAATAAAATAACGAAGTAGTTCGGTGTATAAAGTCAGAAAATCCAAATCCACTGACAAGAAGATAATAGGAAGTTCAAATAAAAATAACAGAGCAGTTCAAAAATAAAAGAGCACTTAGGAGCGAATATATCACAGTTTCTAAAATTTAAAAAACGAGAGTTTGAATTTTAAAATAGAGAAGTTCAAAAATCATAAAAAAGGACTTTCATCATTTCTAAAATTGAAAAAAAATCTAGAAGTTCAAATTTAAATAACGGACGGTTCAATATTTATTTCAAAACTAGGATATTTCCGTTACTAAAAGAAATAAACCAAGAAGTCCAAATTACAAAAATAGAGAAGTTCGATATTTATAAAAAAACTCAGGTATTCCTTGTTAGTAAGGAATAAAATGAAGAAGGTCATATTAAAATAAAGGAGTAGTTCGATGTATACGGAAAACTCAAGTTCTTTCCGTTTCTAGGAAAAATAAGAGTATGAAGTTCAATTTTAAAAAAATCTTTGATGCTTATTTAAAAACATATTTGTTTTCTAAGAATAAGACTAAGAAGTTCAAATTAAAATAACAGAGAAGTTCGAAGTATATAAAAAACTCATATTTTTTTCTCGTTACTAAAGAATAAAATGAAGAAGTTCAAATTAAAATAAAGGAATAACTAAAAAAATTTAAAAAGATTTTCCCCGTTTTTAAAAAAACTAGAAGTTCAAACTAAAACAACGAAGTGGTTCGATGTTTATTTAAAAATCAAGGTTTTTACCGTTCATAAAAAACTCAGATATCCATTGTTATTAAAGAATTAACCATGAAGTTCAAATTGAAAAAACAGTCAAATTCGATGTTTGTTTGAATATCAAAATCAAATCTTTACTCAAAAAATAAAAAAATGTGAAGTTCAAATTAAAATAACATAGAAGTTCAAAGTTTATTAAAACCTAGGATTTACAAGTTCAAAAAACAAAAAACCCAACGTCATTTTGAGCATTTTTAAAGACAACTCATAAACGGCGATGAATTTTGAAAAAAACTCTGTACATGCCAATTTTTCTCCTATTCAAACTCTCTCCAACAGGATATCATATGATCTATTGCGTTAAAACGGTTTAAAATTTTGGTCTATATCGTTCAAAAAAAAGTTTTAACGTATTCAAAAAAGCTCTTCAACGTCGCGAATTAAAAAAACTGCTCAACACGTAAAGTTGCCCCCTTTTTGATGTCTTTCTAACGTTATATCTTTTGCTCATGTCAATGAGTGTTTTAGTAGTTATGGGTAAAAACGAGAGAGAAGTTCAAAGTGAAAACAACCAGCGGTTCAACTACTACATGGAGTGTGTTTCATATAAGAAAAAAGAATAAAAAGGCAAAATCTAAAAAGACTTTTGCTAGAAGTTCACGTGGTCGGCCCAGGAAAGTTCACAAATTCTTGTAAAGGAGGTTCATCGTGAATTTACATGTGCAAAACACACAAAAATGTTTTTTTTTGTGTTTTAAAATAATTCTCTCAATCCATTACAAATTTGAAACAAAATGCTCTACATGAAAAAAGTTCATCCTATTCAAAAACTCTCCAAGGGTATATCGTATTCTTATTCCCAAATAAATGGTTAAAACAAATTGGTGTATGTTGTTCGAAACAAAAGTTTAACGTATTAGAAAAAATTGCGTCTTTTCAACAGGTTTCTAATGGTATATCATTTGTGCAACTCCGGTGAAACGGGTGAGGAATTACGAACAAAAATACTTGACAGAAGTTCAAAGTGAAAACAGCGAGCAGTTCAACTGCTACACGGAATGCGTTTCAGATGAGAATTAAAGAATACAAAACTAAAAGTCTAAAAGGTATATTGCAAGAAGTTCACGTGCTCCTCCCTGCACGGTTCAAAAATTATATCGCGAGACGTCCGACCTTCAATTTTTAAAACTGCTCTCAAACGACAATGAATTTGTAATAACTGTCTACATAAAATAGTTGCTCATATTCATAAGCTTTCCAATAGTATATTATATGCTACAGTCCGATGAACGATTTAAAAGTTTCATGTATACCGTTAAAAACACGTTTTTATGTATTCAAAAAAAATCTTTTGAACCGTCGCGAGTATGAAAAAATGATCAACACGACAAAGTTGCGTGTTTTCATTAGCTTTCCATCAGTATATCATTTGCTCAATTCCGGTAAGTGGTTAGGGAGTTACGGGCAAAAAACAACATGCGGAAAATAGAGTGAAGTTCAAACAGACATGCCCCAGAAGTTCAACTTCTTCACGTAGTGCATTTTCGAACACTCTGTTTTCGCGATGAAGGCACAACGCATCATCTCACCGTTTCCAAAATTACTTCAAAATGGCTGGGAGTTAGGGAAATCTCTTTATATGAAAAAGTTTCGCATTTTTGATAGCTTTCCAACGGTATATTATTTGCCTCGTTTCGATAAAGTTTGCGAAAATGGCGGCCAAAAAACTATTTCGGCCATTTTCAAAATTGACTTTAAACCGTAAAAATTTGGAAGAAACATTATATACAAAAAAGTTTCGCATTTGTAGAAGCTTTCCAACGCCATATCATTTGCTGCATTCCGACAAACGGTTGTGAAAAGAACGCGAAATTACAAACTCGGTGGAACTTCGGCCGTTTGCTAAATTACTTTTAAACCATTTAAAATTGGGACAAACTTTCTATATGAAAAAGAAGTGTATTTTCATAAGCTTTCCAACGCCATATCATTTGCATCGATCGGATGAGCCATTTTGAAATGAATCCAAAAATACGAGCTCAGCTGTTCAGTTTCAGAAATTCCGTGATTTTACAAATTGCTCTTTAACCGTTTGGAATTTGGGAAAACTTTCTATATGTGAAATGAGCGGATTTGCAGCAGCTTTCCAACGCCGTATCATTTGCCTCATTCCGATAAACGCTTTAGAAATTGGCTCGAAAATATGATTCACATTTTTTTGTATGAAGAAAAATGGTTTGCAAAACTGCTCTTAAACCGTGTAGATTTTGCGAAAACTTTAACATAGGATGTGATGCACGTGTCCTCAGCTTTCCAATGGTATATCGCAAGCTCCATGTGGACAATGTTTATGGAAGTTCAACCTGCCACTAGGTGCAGTTCAACTACTACTGTTGCGACGGGTCGATTAGTTATCAGAATATTATTCTCATCCCGTGATCAGAATAATGTTTATATATATTCTCATCATGGGATTAGAATAGTATTCTGATAACAGACGCCCTCTATATAGGGCCCGATGAACTTGTTCCCGAACTCGCCGAACAGCCCGGCCTTATCCCTAACCCCCCACACCTTCCTCCTCTGTCCCGATTCCACCGCCGCCACACGTACACCCTGCACCCAGAACCGGCCGCCGCTCCACCCCAGCCACCGGCGCGCCACCCCCCGCCGCGCCCAGTAGACAACGCGCCTCCTGCAGCGGCCGCGAGGTCCGGGATCCCCGCGCACCGCCGCCGAGCTCGCGATCCCCGCACGCCGCCCGTCTCGGGATTCCAGCGTGCCGTCCGGCCCTGGATCACCGCGCGCTGCTGCCTACCACAACGCCTCCACCTCACGGCTAGGCGCCAAAACCGCTGCCGCGGTGCGCAACCCAGGGTGCCCCGCCTCTGCGCACTCGGGATCCCGTAGCTACACCTCGCGCGCCCCCGACCGCCGGGTTCTCGCCATTACACGCTGCGCGCCGCCAGCCGCCGGTTCCTACCGTTCCACGTTGCGTGCCGCGTGCAGCACATCCATCACGGCCGCTTGCTATTCGGCGACGGGTCTCAAAGGTGTTGCTGCTTCCTCCTATACCGGCGCTGCTGCAACAACCTTCTCTTTCTCTCGTTGATGTTTCGTGCGTGATGCCACTGCTTTATCTCCACGGCTGGCCGTTGTTTTGTCTCTCACGTGGTGGTACTTCTCTCTCTAATTGATTCTCATCCACAGATTCAGTGAAAGTTCAGCTTCACCAACGGATCAAGTCCAACTTCGGTGTGCCTTCTCCGCACCCCTGCCCCAGCACGCAATCCCTCTGCTACCTAGACTCACCACTGTCCAGCAGGTAGACCGTTGCTCCGGTGCCAGCCTCTGCTGCATGCTTGTGCGCCCATTGCTGCTCTTTCTAGCACGCACGCAACAACTTGTCTTTCTAGTTCGTGCTCGTGCCTCCCCTCTCTCTCATGGATTAGTGCAGTTTCGATTGGGCCGTCCAACAACTAGCTTTTTCTGCGTCGACGCGAGCAAAGCAAGCGACGCTGTGATGCTTTGTTCCTGTTTGTACTGCTCCACAAGGTGCTCCTTCTACCCCGTCCACTAAGTTGTTTGGATGCTGACAAACATGAGCATGTGCCTTCCTTGCGCTAGTGTCTTCCACCTGTTTGTTTTTATCTTTTTTTTACAATTGAAATGTCTTATTTTTTTGAGTTTTCTTTGATGGTTAGTAACGGCAAAATTGTATGTATCTTTTGATGACTGAAGCTATACGTGCAGTTCTTCTACGAAATTGTCAAACATTTGCTGAGAGCAAAAAAGAAAAGAGAGATGGATTTGTTTCTGGATAAGTTTGTATAAAACTTGTCTGTTCATCCATCACCGATTCATGAATGGGGTTGTATATGTTTTTCTTGTACAAACAAAAGTAATCATGCACAATAATTTCTACTACATGTAAAAAAATACTATTTTGATTATTTTTTCTCTAGCAGGAAGTAGTGTAGTAATCACACCATTTCCTCCAAAAAGTTCAGTTTGCTCGCATGCACAAAAGCTAGCTCACACCTTTTCAAAAACATGCTTGATGAAATTTATGTTCCGAGAAGTTCATGTATTATTGTGTGGGATTTTGTTTGCTTCGATCGTTGAATGGTTTTTAGCAAATTTTGCTCTTGAACTATTGTGGTAATTAATGAAAAGTTTGGCTGATTATCGCTGGTGTAGGTACACACCAATTCTATGTATACAGATGTGAGAGACTAAAAAAATACACTATCCTGCATGGACGCATATGCTCTACTCGCCATCAAGAAGCCTCCCGCCCGTCGCGGCCCTGCCATCTGCTCGTGACCGCAACTCCTCTGTCCTCCTCTCCGGTGGTTGTTGGTCAGCAACGGGATGCTCTCCTCCTCTCATCTCCGGCGGCTGTAAGTGAGCAGAGAAACTCGTTCTTTCTCTCTGATTCTCTTGATTTTCTTGGGTCGTTTGGATTGTACTCATCGGGCAGGTCAAACAAAATTCTTGTGCAGGTCAAAAAAAAGAAATTTGTTCCCGTTTTGAGAAAATGCTTCCTTGGTGCTATTTCTACTGAAATTACTGTGTGCATGAACCTGATAGAACTCCATTGTGAGCTGCTAATGGGTCTTTGTTGGCTCTTCGTAGTAGTTGTATGGCTACATGTATCCTTAATTCATTTTGGCATGTTTCTGCAATAAAATTGCTTCGACCAATTCTGTGATACAGTGGCTCCCGTGCTTTTGCTAGCACACAACATGCGTGTGTTAATGCCTATGAATGGACATCTACTACAGGAACGATGAAAACTGAGTTTAGCAGTTCAAAAAATAAATGAATTTGAAACAAAGAAAGATGCAGAATGCAGAGAATCGAAAAATTCAGTTTGCAAATGTTTTCTCTAAAAAAAGGTAGCAAACATGTAGCCGTTCAAAAATGGTTGCCTTGAGAAGTTCTAAAAAAATGCAAAATCTGAAGAAAAAAAGCAGCAAACAAGTAGAAGTTCAAAAAACAAATATGGATCGGTTTGATGTTTATTACAAAACTAATGTTTTCCCGCTACTAAAGAATAAAACCAGGAAGTTCAAATTGGAATATTAGAGTAGTTCAAAAAATATAAAAAATGGATTTTCCCTGTTTGTAAAGAAACCTAGAAGTTCAAATATAAATAACGGAGCGGTTCAATGTTTATTACAAAACTAGTATTTTTCCCTGTTACTAAATAATAAACCAAGAAGTTCAAATTTAAAAAATAGAGCAATTCGAACATGAATTTATAAAAAGCAGGGCGGTTCAAAACCTAGAGGTTCAAATTAAAATAACATAGAAGTTCAATGTTTATTACAAAACCAAGAAGTTCAAATTAAGAAAATAGAGCAGTTCAAAAAGTTTATAAAAATTGGGTTTTCCCCTTTTCTAAAAAAAACTAGAAGTCAAATTTAAATAACGGAGAAGTTTAATGTTTCTTTAAAAAAACCAAGGAGTTCAAATTAAAAAACAGAGCGGCTCGAAAAAGTATATATAAAAACGAGTGTTTCACTTACTAAAGAATAAACCAAGAAGTTCAAATTTTAAAAACAGAGTAGTTTTATCTTTATATGCCAAGAAGAAAAACAAGCGTCACCTAGAAAGTGTTAACTCTGGAAGTTCAAATTTAATAAATTGGAGAATTCGAAAAAATGTTATGAAGCCAAAAAAAATCAAGAAGTCCAAATTACAACATTTGAGTTAACACTTTCGTAGAAAATAAGGATTTTCACTATTTCTAAATAAAAAAACTCTAGAAGTTCAAATTAAATAACGGACCGGTTCAATATTTATTACAAAACTAAGATTTTCCCGTTACTAAAAGAAATAAAGCAAGAAGTCCAAATTACTAAATAAGAGCAGTTCTATATTTATAAAAAAACTTAGAATTTCCTTGTTACCAAAGAAATAAAATCAAAAAGTTCAAATTAAAATAAGGGAAGTAGTTCGATGTATACGGAAAACCCAAAATTCTTTCTATTTCTAGGAAAAATAAAAGTATGTAGTTCAAAAAAAAATTAAAAACATTTGATGCTTATTTATAAACATATTTTTTCTACGAATAAAACTAAGAAGTTCAAATTAAAATAATAGAGAAGTTCAAAGTTTATAAAAAAACTTAGATTTTTTTCTCGTTACTAAAGAAAAAAAAACAAAGAAGTTCAAATTAAAGTAAAAGAAACAACTGAAGAAAGTTTCATAAGAATTTTCCCGTTTTTTAAAAACTAGAAGTTCAAACTAAAATAATGAAGTGGTTCAATGTTTACTAAAAAATCTAGGATTTTACCGTTTTAAAAAAATTCAGATATCCGTCGTTATTATAGAATCAGCCATGAAGTTCAAATTGAAAAAACAGTCAAATCCGATGTTTATTTAAAAATAAAAAACAATTCTTTTCTCAGAAAATAAAAAATGTGAAGTTCAAATTAAAATAACACGGAAGTTCAAAGTATTTTAAAACCTAGGATTTACAAGTTCAAAAAACAAAAAAGCGAACGGCATTTTGGGCATTTTAAAAGACAACTCATAAACGGCTATGAATTGTAAAGTTGCACCTTTTCGATGTCTTTCTAACGGTATATGTTTTGCTCAATTTCAATGAGTGTTTTAGGAGTTATGGGTAAAAAAGCAGAGAGAAGTTCAAAGTGAAAACCACGAGCGGTTCAACTACTACATGGAGTGCATTTTAGATGAGAATAAAAAAAATACAAAACTAAAAGCCTAAAAGGTTTGTTGCAAGAAGTTCACGTGCTCCTCCCAGCACAGTTGAAAATTTCTAGTGCGAGACGTCCGTCGTTCATTTACTTGTTAAAAAAAGGCAAAAAAGATGTTGTTTTTACCATTTTTAAAACTGCTCGAAAACGACAACGAATTTGTAACAACTTATTATATAAAAAAGTTGCTCCTATTCATAAGCTTTCCAACAGTATATTATATTCTTCATTCCGATAAATGGTTTAAAAGTTTCATGTATACCGTTAAGAACACGTTTTTACGTATTCAAAAAAATCTCTTGAACCGACGCGAATATGAAAAAATGATCAACACGGGGAAGTTTTACGTTGTCAACAGCTTTCCATCGGTATATCATTTGCTCAATTCTGACGAGTGGTTGGGGAGTGACGGGCAAAAAACAACATGCGAAAAACAAAGTGAAGTTCAAATAGACATGGCCCAGAAGTTCAACTTCTTCACACAGTGCGTTTTCAAAGACTCTGTTTTCGCGATGAAGGCAGAACGCATGATCTCGCCGTTTTCAAAATTACATAAAAATGACTAGGAATTAGAGAAAACTCTTTATATGAAAAAGTTTCGCATTTTCGATAGCTTTCCAATGGTGTATTATTTGCCCCGTTTCGATAAAGTTTGCGCAAATGGCGGCCAAAAAACAGTTTCGGCCATTTTTGAAATTGACTTAAAACTGTAGATAATTGGAAGAAGCATTATATACAAAAATTCGCATTTGTTCAAGCTTTCCAACGCCATATCATTTGCGGCATTCCGACAAACGGTTGATAAAAGAACGCGAAAATACGATCTCGGTTGAACTTCGGCCGCTATTCAAATTACATTTAAACCGTTTAAAATTGGAACAAACTTTCTATATAAAAAAGAAGCGCAATTTCATAAGCTTTCCAACGCCGTATCATTTGCATTAATCTGATGAGCCGTTTTGAAATGGCACCAAAAATACGAGCTCGGCTGTTCGGTTTGAGAAATTCCGCGATTTTTCAAATTGCCCTTTATCTGTTTGGAATTTGGGAAAAGTTTCTATATGTGTAATGAGTGGATTTGCAGTAGCTTTCCAATGCCGTATCATTTGCCTCGTTCTGATAAATCATTTAGAAATGGGATCAAAAATACGATTCACGTTTTTTTGTATGAAGAAAAACGATTTGCAAAACTGCTCTTAAACCGTGTAGATTTTGCAAAAAAACTTTAACATAGGCTGTGATCCAGATGTCCATAGCTTTCCAACAGTATATCGCAAGCCCCATTTGGACAATGTTTGCGGAAGTTCAACTTGTCCCTAGGTGCAGTTCAACTACTACTGCTGCGACGGGTCGACTAGTTATCATAATCTAATCCCAGTATTAGAATAGTATTCTGATCCAACGCCCCCCTATATATAGTACTATTCTAATCCAACGCCCCCCTATATATACGAGCGATGGGATGTTCCCGAACCAGCAACCGAACAAAAAAAACGCATTTGCCCACCTCCGCGGCTAGCGCCCCAATTGCTGGATCCCGCCGGCGTAGCCAGCGCCCCAACCACAGGATCCCGCCGGCGCGACCAGGGCCCAACCGCCGGCGCGGCCAGGGCCCAACCGCCGAATCCCGCCGTCGTTTCCATGACCCATTGGCGGTTCTCGCCGCCGTACCTGGCCTTCTCCTCCATGCTTCTTCCCCAGACGCCGCTCCCCACTCCGCCTCCAACCGCCGCTGGTATGGTCCGGCTGTTCCCTTCCGGCGGCCACCTCCCTCCTCTGCCTCCCTACTTCCTCACCTGACCTCGTCCATCTCCTATGTCTCCTCCCACGGGTAGCTGAACTTCAACAGATGGGGCAGTAGAACCGACGGTGAGCTCCGGTGCGTCCACCGTGCACCCTCCCCTTCCCCAAAAGTGGCCGCTGCCTCATGCGGGATACAGCATGGAGAATATCTACCAGGGGAGTCGCAGGAGGATGAGACTGGGTAGGGAGAGGAGGCGCGGAGAGACTAGGTGCAGGCGCACGGTGGAGTCCCAAATTGGCAGGCCGACTCCGACGAGGCCGTCTACTAGTGAGTTCTGCTATCGCTTATGCCTCTTTTGTTCCTCATCTCGTGGTTGTAGACAGCCCATGGCAGGTCGGACAAAACGATTGTGGCAGTGGCAGGTCGAACAGAAAAAGCTTGTGTACAGAGAATGAAATTGATTGGCCATGTGCGTGGAGGTGAGCGTGTGCTTGGCCATGGCAGCGACAGCACGGCCGCCACAGACCTCCTGGCTAGTCCGTCCCCTCCCTATCTCAGCAACTGCGAGAGCTCTCTTCCCCTTGTTGTTGTTGTAGACATCCTGGGCTGGGCTCGTCTGAACTTCTCCATCCATACTTCACATCCGGAGAGAGGGAGAGAGGGCGAGGAGGATGTAGAGTAGCGGCGGCTGGCTCTAGTGTTGACCTCGCGAGAGCAGAGGCATCCCCTAATCTCGTCGTCCCGGTGAAGCTCAGTGGCCTGCACATCTATGCCATGTTGACCTTCGGGCCGCTGCTAAGCTAATTGCTGTTACTGCAATTGTTTTTGTTCAGTTGAAGCAGAAGACAACAAAGAAAATGGAGAGACATGGCAAGGATATGGCGTAGTACTAATAATAAAAAAAATGGTGTACGGTGGACATGGGTCACCGCTTTTGCAAAAATGGACAACAATCTACCGCCGTTTGTTTATATAAGCAACAATGCAAACATGCTTCTGGAATGCCGCCTCGGGGAAGAGCAAGTTTGGTCGACGGAGTTCATGCTTGTCTGCCACATCAGATCCCGAAGCTGCCCAACAACGCCAACAATTCCTTTTTTTATTTTGCCATGTGTGCGGATGCATATGAATATCTGTAAAAAATGTACGTATACGTTGAGAAAGTTCAGTACTACTCTCACGCAACCATGCGGTTCATTTCTTTTGAGAGTGCATTTTTTTGATGTTAAAAATGACTGATTGTAGTTCATTTTAGATGAAGGAAACAACTTAGATACAAACAAGGGTTCAAACAAAAACAAAAAATACTCGAGGATTAATAAAAAAATCATAGCATTTCAGGAGACAAAGTCCACAAAAGTTTCATGGTCGAAAGAATGAGAACACTTAAAAATATATAATAAAAAAAATATTCCATGGGGGAGTTCAAGTTCTAAAAACACGTAAGTTGAAACCTCAATGCTCAAAAGTTCACATGCAAAAAATTCGAAGCATCTCACTTGAAAAAAGAAGTTCAAATTAAAATAATCGAGTAGTCCGATGTGTATAAAGACCTTGAATTTTTTCTGTTTCTAAAAGATAAAAACCAAGAAGTTTAAAATAAAATAACAGAGTAGTTAAAAAGTTTTTGTTAAAATTTTTTCCCCATTTCTAAAAAAACCCTCGAAGTTCAAATTAAAAACTAGGATTTTCCCGTTATACTAAAGAATAAAACCAAAACCTTTAAATTTTAAAAATAGAGCAAATCAAAACATTAAAAAAAAAGGATTTCCCTGTTTCTAAAAAAACCAGAAGCTCAAATTAAAACAATGGAGTGGTACGGTGTTATTACAAAACTGGCCTTTTCCACTGTTACTAAAGAAATAAACCAAGAAGTTCAAATTTAAAAAATGGAGCATTTCAACATTTTTGACAAAATCGATTATTCACTTTCTATGTTAAGAAAAAACTCAACTTTTTTCGTTACTAAAGAATAAAAAAAAGAAGTTCAAATTTTAAAAACAGTGGAGTTCAAAATTTATAAAAAAGGACTTTCACCGTTTCTAAATGCAAAAATTAAGAAGTTCAAAAAAAATATATAAAAGGATTTTCACCATTTCTAAATAAAAATAAACCCTAGAAGTTCAAATTTGAATAACGAAGCGGTTTCATATTTATTACAAAGAAGGGATTTTTTTGCATTACTAAAATAAATAAAACAAAGAAGTCCAAAAAAAATTGAGAAGTTCAACGCTTATAAAATACTCAAATTTTCCTTGTTACTAAAGAATAAAATAAGAAGTTCAAAATAAAAAAACAGAGTAGTGTGATGTATAAGAAAAACTCATATTCTCCGTGTTTGTATGACAAATAAAAGTATAAATTTTATTTTTGAAAAAATTGTTCGGTGTTTATTTAAAAATTGATTTTTGTTATCTTTTCTAATAATAAAACTAAGAAGTTCAAATTACAATAACAGAGAAGTTCGAAGTATATAAAAAACTCAGATTTTTTCTCGTTGCTAAAGAATAAAATGAAGAAGTTGAAATTAAAATAAAGGAACAGCTAAAAAAATTTAAAAAGATTTTCCCCATTTAAAAAAAACTAGAAGTTGAAACTAAAATAATGAAGTGGTTCGATGTTTATTTAAAAGTCTAGGATTTTCCGTTTTTAAAAAACTCAGATATCTGTTGTTATTAAAGAATCAACCATGAAGTTCAAATTGAAAAAACAGTCAAATTCGATATTTGTTTAAAAATAAAAAACAATTATTTGCTCAAAAAAAATGTGAATTAAAATTAAAATAACACAGAAGTTCAAAGTATATTAAAACCTAGGATTTAGACTTTTTCCCGTTACTAACGAATAAACCAAGAAGTTCAGTTCGAAATAACCAAGAAGTTGTACGATGTTTATTACAAAACTAGGATTTTTTCCATTACAAATGAATAACACCAAGAAGTCCAAATTGAAAAAACCTAGAAGTTCAATTTTTAAAAATAGAATAGTTCAATGTATATGAAAAACTTCAAATTTTCCTCGTTACTAAATAATAAACCAAAAAGTTCAATTTCAAAAAACAGAGCAGTTCAATATTTATTACAAAAACTCGAATTTTTCCCATTACTAACGAATAAACCAAGAAGTTCAGTTTGAAATAACCAAGAAGTTGTACGATGTTTATTACAAAACTAGGATTTTTTTCCGTTACAAATGAATAACACCAAGAAGTCCAAATTGAAAAAACCAAGAAGTTCAATTTTTAAAAATAGAATAGTTCAATGTATATGAAAAACCCAGATTTTCCTCGTTACTAAATAATAAACCAAGAAGTTCAATTTCAAAAAATGGACCAGTTCAATATTTATTACAAAAACTCAAATTTTTGCCGTTACTAACGAATAAACCAAGGAGTTCAATTCAAAATAACCAAGAAGTTCGACATTTACTAAAAAAACTCCAATTTTTTCCCATTTCTAAAAATACACAAAGAGGTTTAGAAATTGAAAAAATAGAGTGGTTTGATGTCTATAAAAATTCATTTTTTTCGTTGCTAAAGGGTAGCGTCGTTTTTGTCATTTAAAAAAAAAATAGAGCAATTTGATTTTAAAAAGAAAATCAAGAATTTCAAATTAGAAAAATGGAGTAGTTCGATGTATACAAAAAACTCAAATTCTTCTTGTTTCTATGCAAAATTAAAGTACGAAGTTCAATTTAAAAAAAAAGTTGTACGATGTTTACATAAATTTTTTTTCTTTTCAAAGAATAAAACTAAGAAGTTCAAATTAAAGAAGCAGAGAAGTTCAGAGATTATAAAAACCTAGTATTTACTGTCGGAAGTGGGGCTCCGGGGACCCAAAGGTTCGAACACTGGGGTGAGCTTGTTCCTGCCTCTTCGTCCCCTACCACGGCTAAGCTACGGCGAAGCTACGACGGGAGCGCGCTAGCGAGGAGCGGACTGTGGACTCAGCGGTTTACCCAGGTTCGGACCACCTTGCGGTGTAAAACCCTACTCCTGCTTAGTTTTGATTGTAGTGAGCAAGAGAGTGTTCTCGCGTACAAGGTAGGAGAAGGAGTCGACTGAGCTGGATCGGATCCTCTACCACGATGGCATCACTGTCCCTTATACCTGCCTTGGTCCTCTTCCCCCTCAAAACTTAGGCGGGAAGGGTTGCCACACTCGGCGGGTTTTGAAAGGGGACAAGCGCTCAGGCTATCCTGACTAAAGGCGGTCTTCGCCTGCAAAAGCATGATCCATGACGCGCCGGTGGGCTCGGTGATGACCTCCACCCTGCGCGCCCGCCGCCTTGGTCATCCTTCGCCAATCGGGCAACCTTTGGGGCCGCTTTGGGAAGCGGATGGCTGGCCTTGCTCCCTTAACACAAAAGGGGAAACCATCTCCATCCGCGCCTGCTGGCGCGGCCTCTATCGCCGCTCGTCGCCGCGCGCGTCACCCACGTGATGGGCACGAGACCGCGCAGCCGAGCCGAGCAGCCCTCGTCTTGAGCGCCTTCGGGAGGAAGCCTCAGGAGGCTGCCTCGGGAGGCCGCCTCGCGAGAGAGCCTCGCGAGGCTGCTGGTGAAGATGCCGAGTCTTGTTCGTCGCTCCCTGAGGAGGGGTCCTCAGGAGGTCAAGGCCTCATGAGGGGTCCTGGTGAGATGCTTGGTGACAACGGCCTGCTGGGCCCACGCCAGGCTTTGCTCCCTGGGCCAAAGGCAGACGGGCCTGGATACCCTGGGTTCCATGGGCCCGACAGTAGCCCCCGGGCCCGCGGTGCGCACGTTCCCGCCTACTAGGGGGCGAAACAACGCGGGCCCTAACCGCCTGCGGCCAGGCGCGACGCGTGGCGCACGATGTGACGGGGGGCGCCACCACTTCTCCCATGATGCCTCGGTAACCGCCCGCACTGACATAAAACCTGCCGCGGGCGACGCGAGACCATCATTGCCTTCCTTCGCGCATTGCTGCTGCTTCGATTCCCGACGCCGGAGAAGGCGGAGCGACGAGAAGAGCCTCGCGCCGAGCATAAAGAGGGGGAGAGAGGAGTCGAAGTCCTTCGCCCATCTTCTTCTTCCTCCAACCTTTCCTCTCGTCTTGCTAGAGCCGCCACAGAGATGGCGAGGGGAAGAGGGCGTGCCCGTGCTTCTGCTGCTGCATCCAAGGTCCCGCCCCGGGGGCCCGGGCGCTCCCCAGCGGCTGCCGGCGCCGGTCCCAGCGGCCGTGGAAGGGGTGACGCCCGTGGGCACGGAGGGCACAGCGCGCGCGGCCGAGGTGGCCGTGGCGGGGCGGCCGCCCTACCTCCCCAGGCAGGGAGCCATTCGGCGAAGGGGGCTCACGAGTTCATAGTGAACATGCATCGCAGCCCCTGCACCTGGCTTCGGCTCCCAGACTCCTTCATGGAGGCAATGGCGGACCGCGCGCCCTTGGGCCTATGGGTGCAGGCTGACGGCTGCTGCAACGCCCCCTCCTGGGTGGCGATGGAGTTCACCCCTTCGGGCTTCATGTTCTTGAAGCAGGGGTGGAAGTCGTTCACCCTCGCCCGCGGCCTGAAGCGGGGGCACGTCCTCCAATTCAAGTACGACGGGGCCACCACGCTCTTCGTGAAGATCTTCGGGATCTCCGGCAGCCGTCTGGAGTGCTGCGCGGAGAGCGAGGACGGCAGCTACAACGGCTCCTCTGGCGAGGACGACAGCGGCAGTGGCACCACCCCCTTCGGCGGAAGCGGAAGCGACGACAGCTCCCCCTGCGTCAAGAGTGAGGATGAGGACTCCGACTAGGCGTGCGCGGCGTCCGTGTTGGAGTCTTGGGGGTGACGGCGCCCCGCCTAGGCCTTTTCCTTCTTTTTATTCTCCTACACTGAATCGATGTAGCCCCGTGGGGCGTGAAAACAATATCTTTTAAGTTTTAATTTAATGCTTTGCGATTTGGGATGTACGCGTTCCCTCCCGAAGTTCTCTCGTGTGGCCGGTTTTTTCTCCTTGTTCGCTTCAGCACTCTACGCCGTCAGGACCCAGCCCCCGAGCGGGCCTCAGCCGCCACTGGTATGTTCGGTCGCGATGCCAGGACAAGGCCAGGAGGTGAGGGGCACCGGGAGCTAGTGAGGGCTCCTGAGGCGCGATACTCAGGGAGCCCCCCTTTAGCGTGCAAGCGGCTAACGCGGACGAAAAAACGCTAGCACTCAGCGGGATCGCGAGGGGAGAGGGCTTATGTGACGGTAAGGGCGTCTCGCGAGGAGGCTGGACTTATCTTTTGGTGGGAGGCGACGACGGGCGAGCCACAACTCATGAGGAGTACATGCGGCTCACGAGGTGTGCCTCGCGAGGCTCGGCCTTCGAAGTCTCCATCTCGCGAGGCCCTCTGATTAGGCGACCGCCGCAGGCCGGCTCACGAGAGGCCGCCCGCGAGGTCCCCGTGCGGCTTGCCTCCTGAGGGACTGCATGTCTGTCAGGACCCCGATCCTAAGTCACACCGGTCTAGCATGTAACACATCATATCACTTTGCGGCCTCATGCACGGTAACCCACGGTTGCCGCCTTTACCTGGGCCGGGACCGTTTGCGCCTTTTGGCTCACGTATATGATTGTGTCGCTAGCATCCATGTGACAGAGAACCCATGCCGACATGTGTCGGAGTCTTGGATCTGCGTCCAAGAAACTTCTCCAAGAACTTAGGATTCGAACTCTGGGGGACTTTGCTTGGCAACCTACAACCCGACGGCAACTACGGCGGGATCACGACGGGCTCACTGGCTCTCACCGGACACGAAGGGGACGCGCGAGCTACCCAGGTTCAGGCCACCGTGCGGTGTAATACCCTACTCCTACCTGTGTTGGATTGCTCTGTGATGGAGAGCTTGTGCTCGAGGTACAAGAGGTGCAGGGGAGAATGAGTTGATCCCCTTACATGGAAGCAACCCTGCCCCTTTTGTAGTGCCTTGGTCCTCTTCCCTGAAAATATGAGCGGGAAAGGGTTGCCACAGGGCGGCAATTCAAAAGGGGGACAAGAGCGCAGGCTTATCCTGACTAAAGGCGGTCTCCGCCTGCTAAAGTAGCTCCTTGTGATGCGCTGGTGGGCTTGGCGATGACCTCCGTCCTGGTGCGCTGATCCATCCTGATCTTCTATCACCAAAGGGGAAAGCCTTTGGGACTTGCTTTGGGGGAGGCAGATGCCGCTGCTCCCTTATCACCAGAATGGAAGCTGGGCTTGGTCGCGCCCCGCTGTCCTTATCCTGACAGCGGGACGTCACCCATGTGCTGGGCGGGGAGCCCTGCGGCTGGTGCCGCACGGCTTGCTTCGTGAGAGGGCCTCGCAAGGGGAGCCTCGCGAGGGAACCTGGTGCTTGGCGGCCTCGGCAGGGCCTGGACTGGTGGCGAGGGGCCAAGCGAGGCTCGCCCCTCACGAGGCGGTTTCCTCCGGGGCAGCTGAGGCAGGGCCACCCACATGGGCCGGCCCAAGCGTCCTCCTCCGGGCCAGAGGTAGACGGGCCGTGGTACCCTGGTTCCCACTGGGCCGACATTAGCTCCCGGGCCCACGGCGCGCGCGTTCCCTCCGTTAGGGACGAAACAACGCGGGGCCCATCGAGCTGCCGAGCCCAGAGGTGACGCGTGGCGGCTTCCGCGGGGTGGGTCACCCCACTCCCCATGAGGCCTCGGTAACCGCCGTCTTGGCGATAAAGCCTGCCCACGCGGGGCGCAGGCGCGTCATTGCTCCTCGTCCCCATCTTGCCCTTCGTCTCGCGCGAGCAGCTCCTTTGTTACTCCTCCCCCAACTTCCAATCTCTCCGCCGCCATGGCCCCAGGCAAGAAACCCGCGACCGCCGAAGCCTCCTCCAGCAAGAGCTCCCCGGCGGCGGAGCTTGGTCTGGCCTTGCTGCCGGCCACCATCAACGAGAACGGGCTTGCCAGGGCCCGCCCCCTGCTGGCCTCTGTGCACTTCGAGGGAGGCGCCACCGAGATCTGGCCGGTGGGCGCGAGCTCGGCCCCACGGTAATCCCCGTCTTCTTCCACTCGCTCTTCGCCGGGCTGGTGCCGCCCTTCTCCGACTTCCTCTACGCCATCCTTGAGCATTATGAGATTTGTCTCCTCCACCTTCATCCCAACTCCGTCCTCGTCCTTGCTCTCTTCGCGTACCTCTGCGAGGCCTTCCTGGGAGTGATGCCGTCCGTGGCGCTCTTCCGGACCTTCTACAGCTTGTGGGTTTTTTCTTCTGGGAACCACCACTCCGGAGGTGCCTCCTTCCGCATCGACAACGAGATGGGCAAGGTTTTTCTCGACATGAAGATCCTGAAGAAGGTGGAGAACTTTAGGTCGCGCTGGGTTTATGTTGACGCCTAGTGGACTAGTCCTCTCCTGGCGGTCCCCACCGAGCCGACTGAGAAGATCCCCCGCTGGGAGCACAAGAAGCTTGGCGGCGCCGCCCTGAGGCCGATCCTGACGAGGCTGGCAGAGCTGCGCAGGGCCGGGCTTACGGCGGGCATGATTGCCAAGGAGTTCCTCCACCGCCGCATCACGTCCCTGCAGAAGCGGTCGCACCTGGTGTGGGACATCACCGGACCCGGGGATCGGATCAGGCTGGCACGGGAGCCCCTCTCGGCCGAAGCCGTGGCTGATGCTTGGGAAGTTTTATTCCCAGGGGTGGCAGAGGATGTGCCTTATGATGCGCGCCCGGTGCACTGCTGGTCCAACAAGGCAGAGCTGGTCGCGGCGATGCCCCAGTTCGACCAGTGGGGGCCGGTCCGTTAAATAGATCTCTACAGACTGTTCTGTTTTTGACAGATTCTATTTTTGATGCATTGCTTGCTTGTTTTGATGAAACTATGGATTGTATCAGGGGGTATAAGCCATGGAGAAGTTAGAATATAGTAGGTATAATGCAAAAATAAAATATGAATGGGTTTGCAACATTACTTAAAGTAGTGATTTGTTTTGTTATACTAACGGATCTCACGAAGGTTTTGTTGAGTTTTGTGTGATTGAAGTTTTCAAGTTTTGGGTGAGATCACGATAGATGAAGGAATAAGGAGTGGCAAGAGCCTAAGCTTGGGGATGCCCAAGGCACCCCAAGGTAATATTCAAGGAAGACTCAAGTGTCTAAGCTTGGGGATGCCCCGGAAGGCATCCCCTCTTTCTTCTACCAACTATCGGTAATTTAATTGGAGCTATATTTTTATTCATCACATGATATGTGTTTTACTTGGAGCGTCTTGTATTATATGAGTCTTTGCTTTGTTTGCTTTTTAGTTTGTCACAATCATCTTTGCTGGACACACCTCTTTGAGAGAGCCACACGTTTATCATGATTTGTTAGAATACTCTATGTGCATCACTTAAATTTTTTGAGCTAGGCAGTTGCTCTAGTGCTTCACTTAAATCTTTTTGAGCACGGCGGTGGCTATATTTTGAAGAAATATTTAAACTCTCATGCTTCACTTATATTATTTTGAGAGTCGATAAGATAAAATTTTGAAGAAATATTTGAACTCTCGTGCTTCACTTATATTATTTTGAGAGTTGATAAGACTACAATTTTGAAGAAATATTTGAACTCTCATGCTTCACTTATATCTTTTTGAGAGTTGATAATAGTAATGGTAATTTGCACAAGATATGAATTTGGTCTCAAAGTGATGAATATTCAAGAGGGATATAATAAAAACTTTCATGAAAGATCATTGGATATGATAAGTTTGATTCCTTGCAATAGTTTTGCGATATGGAGATGATAATATGTGAGTCATGTTAGTGAGTAATTGTGATTTAGTAAGAATATTGGTGTTAAGGTTTGTGATTCCCTATGCATGCACATTAAGTCAATAGTTATGCAACGAAATTATATCCTACTTATGGTGCATTATTCGGTGTTAGTTATGTTCAATGCATGTTCATGACCGTTTTCGCTTTTTGGTTGGTTGCTTCTCAATCTATTTGCTAGCCTTCATTTGTACTAAGCGGGAATACTGCTTGTGCATCCAAACTCCTTAAACCCAAGTTGTGCCAAATGAGTCCACCATATCTACCTATATGCCGTATTTCAATGCCGTTCCAAGAAATTTGCATGTGCCAACTCTAAATTTTTCAAAATAATTTTCCGTTTTGTGTGCCCTACCGCTCATGAAGCGGTAGGGGGTAGCCAATATTTTCCATGCTAGGTGTGTTATTCTCATGATGAGTGTTTATTCACTTGTCATTGCACGAGAGAGTGGCCGGTAATAGGGATGCCCAGTCCCACAATGAATCAAAAATAATAATAACAAAATTCCTTGGAAAGTGGTGATATGGAGGGCACCCGTGGATACGGCTAGCCATGGATTGTGAAAGAATGGTGGAAAGGAAATAAACATTATTTTCTGTTTGGGAACCGCCTATGATGTGTCTAACATGGAAGATATTGGGAATTCTCGGTCGTTTTCGTTGACAGGAAAAGCATGCCTCTCACAATAATTTTATCTCTCTAATTTAAGCTTTGAGCTCTGGCACATTTGCAAATCTCTGCTTCCCTCTGCAAAAGGCCTATCTATTTACTTTTATGCAATTTTTATTTTTATTTTGAGTCTCCATCTTCTCTTACAAAGCACCAACTAGAGAGCATTATTGTCATACTTGTGCATTGTGTGTAGCTAATGTTGAGTGTGTTTCATGAATGGATCAATGATTGAGCATAATGGGCTAGGGATAACTTTCTTTAGCGTTGATATTTTGAAAGACATGGTTGCTTGTTAGTATGCTTGAGTATTTATATCTTCATGTCAAACTATAGACTATTGCTTTGAATTATTCAAATCCAAATGTCCATGCTACAAAAGAAAAAGTATATGATGAATATGATAGGTAGCATTCCACATCAAAAATTCTGTTTTTAACATTTACCTACTCGAGGACGAGCAGGAATGAAGCTTGGGGATGCTTGATACGTCTCCAACGTATCTATAATTTTTGATTCTTCCATGCTATTATAGTATCAATCTTGGATGTTTTTATATACATTTACAGTAATTATATATCATTTTTGGGACTAACCTATTAACTTAGTGCCCAGTGCCAGTTGCTATTTTTTTTTGCCTATTTTTGGTTTTCCAGAATATCAGTACCAAACGAAGTCCAAATGCCACGAAACTTTTTGGAGATTTTTTTCTGGACATAAGAGACACTAGAAGCTTCGGGAGGAGGCCAGAAACCAGAGGAGGTGGCCACGAGCCACCAGGGCGCGCCCCAGGGGGGGTGGCGCGCCCTGGGGCCTCGTGGGCCCACCTTTGCCCCTTTTGACCTAATTCCACCTCTATAAATTCTCTAAAATCGGGAAACCAACAGAGGAGTCCATGAAATACTTTTTCCGCCGCCGTAAGTTTCTGTTCTCGAGAGATCCCATCTGGAGGCCTTTTCCGGTACTCCGTCGTAGGGGGAATCGATCACAGAGGGGCTCTCCATCATCCTTGCTGCCCTTCTGATGATGCGTGAGTAGTTTACCACAGACCTTCAGGTCCATAGTTAGTAGCTATATGGCTTCTTCTCTCTTTTTGATCTTCAATACAATGTTCTCCTCGATGTTCTTGGAGTTCTATCTGATGTAATCACTTTTTGCGGTGTGTTTGTTGGGATCCAATGAATTGTGAGTTTATGATCAGATTATCCTTGAATATTATTTGAGTTTTCTCTGAACTCTTTTATGCATGATTATTATAGCTTCGTATTTCTCTCCGATCTATTGATTTGGTTTGGCCAACTAGATTGATTTATCTTGCAATGG
Organism: Elymus sibiricus; assembly: GCA_039707655.1. NCBI lineage: Eukaryota > Viridiplantae > Streptophyta > Magnoliopsida > Poales > Poaceae > Elymus > Elymus sibiricus. Next base: position 137,558,645 of record CM077670.1, read on the forward strand.
GAGAGGTGCTTTGTAATGAGTTCGATCTTGCGGTGCTCAATCCCAGTGATAGAAAGGGACATGACATGTATGTATCATTGCTATTAAGGGTAAAAAGATGGGGTTTATTCATGCGTGAGTTTACTTTGTCTACATCATGTCGTCTTGCGTAAGGCGTTACTCCGTTCTTTATGGACTTAATACACTAGATGCATGCTGGATAGCGGTTGATGTGTGGAGTAATAGTAGTAGATGCAGGCAGGAGTCGGTCTACTTGTCTCGGACATGATGCCTATATACATGATCATTGCCTTGGATATCGTCATGATTATTTGCTTTTCTATCAATTGCCCAACAGTAATTTGTTCACCCACCGTATGCTATTTTCATGAGAGAAGCCTCTAGTGAAACTATGGCCCCCGGGTCTACTTCTATCATATATTAAAAATCCTAAAAATACCTTGCTGCAATTTTACTTTATTTATTTTATTTTGTATTTTTGTTCAATCTATCTGTCTATCACCATACAATTTAATCTTGCAATTAACCACCAAGGGATTGACAACCCCTTGTTTGCGTTGGATGCAAGGATTTGTTATTTTGTGTGCAGGTACTGTTAACGAGGTGTTGCGTGATTCTCCTACTGGATTGATAACCTTGGTTTCATAACTGAGGGAAATACTTATCTCTACTGTACTGCATCATCCCTTCCTCTTCGGGGAAAAACCAACCCAGATCACAACTAGCATAGGACAACAATGATTCAACTGTTACATGTTGCGGTAGTTGAACCCATTCCTTTGCATGACCTATCATTGTCACCAAGTAGCTAAACCTTCCTAGCATGCTTAGGAGTTGCTTGAGCTTTGTTGTGACCTCATCCATGCTATGCTTGCTATGCTTAGAGTCGTGTTGGGTCTGATCCATCTGGGTGATGAATTGGAATGATCATGTCCTAATGATGAGACTTAAGTGTCTTGACCTATTTTGGTTAGGATAGTGATGAGAGGCCGTGTTGGAGAACACGCTGGATTGTGTTGTGATACGACTCATAGGAACTGGGTTTCGTGGCTATCATAACCTACCCTGTGGTTACACGGACATGTGCGGGTCAAGTGTGCGGGCAGGTGGCGCATGGCGCGTGTGCCCGGGTGTCACACGACATGGCACAGTGTCCGAGCTGGACGCAGATATGTGTTCCAAGAGGGAACGTTGCTGATGGGACGAGGACGTTGGTTCCTTTGAGTCATGGTAAAATGATCTATTTGAATAGCCGCGTCCTCGGATATGGACTACTTGGAGACTTATATGGTTCATAGATAACTTGAAGTGGATACCCTAAAATGCACAAGATAAGTGTGAGTGCTATGCATGGCCTTCTCGTAGGGAGACAGGAGAGGATCCATAGTGGTGTATTGATATGGTGAATATGTGGACTCGTGTGCACTTTCTCACCTCAAAGAAATTACTAGTAGTCGTAGTACATGATAGCCACAGAGTCAAAGCTGGCTTGCTGCAGTTAAACTCCACCACCCCCTTTGTTGATACGGATGCATATGTAGTTAGTTCTGATGTAAGTCTTGCTGAGTACATTTATACTCACGTTTGCTTAATTTACATTTTTGCAGAGGAGACTTTAGTCTCATTAGTAGTTCAATGTGGGCTTCGACGATTAGCTTGGGAATCCCAGACAGAGGTCTGGTTCCTATGGAGGGTCTTGTAGATAGTCAGGCTTTCTAGCCTTCTTTCTTTTCGGCTGTCTGTACTCAGACAGGTTTATGCTTCCGTTGCTTTTATGACTTTGTATGCTGGGTAATGAGACCCATGTTTGTAATATCATGCTATGTATGGCTCCTCGGAGCCTCTTAAATAAATACTTTGAGTCGTAGAGTTATGTTGTGATGCCATGTTGTATCTACACATATCGTGCATATATGTTTGAAATGCATTGGTATGTGTGGGATTCGACACCTAGTTATCTGCCTTGGTAGCCTTTCCTACTGGGAAATGCCTCCTAGTGCTTTCACTGAGCCCTGGTAGTTCGCTACTGCTCCAGAACACATGGATTGACCGGCATGTATCCCTCTTTGCTCCTATGTGTGTCCCTATGGGGAAATGTCACACGGTGTTACCGGAGTCCTGATAGCTTGCTACAGCCCGGTTACACACGCTGATGACAGACACGTGCATTGCTGGGTTACCTATGCCTGTCCCTATACGTTTGTGCCACCTTGGTTTATGACTAGTCATGTTGACCCGGGTTCTCTGTCATATGGATGCTAGCATCACAGGTAGTAGTCCGGCAGAGCTTCGACGTCCAGGAAGAAGAACTGCGAGAAAACTAGAGAGAGAGAAAGCCTAGCGGCGCTTCTCGTCTATTATACCAATTAGACCAAGATTAGAGCTCGTCTAATTGGGAGCCTAAACACTTAGGCCAATTGGACCGGGAGAGCGTGGAGCTATGCGGGAGAGAGGCTCTTTGGATTGGTGTGTCTCAAGAGGGAGGCCTCCCCACATATATATATATATCCCAGCTATTCTGCAACCCATTCCTGAATAAGCTATTCAGGAACCCTTCTTAACTGCCCGAGAACAGGCAGCTAACTGTGCGATCTATATTAGTTAACTGTCGGGCGGACTTTTTCTGGCACCGTTTTTTCACACTGTTTTTCGGTCATAATTATTGAACCGTTAATCAGAATGATGCAAATGATATACCGTTGGATAGCTATTGAAATGGAGCAAAAAACTCATGTTGATCGTTTTCCCAAAATCGATTCGGTTTTTAAACAAAATTCAAAAAACTGAAAATCCATCAAACGAGTTTTCAATGTTTTTGTGAAAGGAATTTTCAAACTTTTTGTCGGAATGATGCGTATGATATACCGTTAGAAAGCTACCGATTAGCCCGAACTTTGGCATATGTAACACGTTTTCAGATTTGCTACGGTTTAAGAGCAGTTTTCAAAAAACTAACATCATTTTCGACATTTTTTGCCCGGACTGCTACAGTACACGCTAACTGCTCACGCGGAATAGCTAACTGACATATGCTAACAAAGCTAACTGACGGGACTGAAGATTTTTTTTCTTCTATACATTTATCGTCGGGTCAAGTTAACCACCGGGGATGAAATAGCTAACTGCCGGGAATCGCAGCAGTTAGGACCAAGTTAACTGCCCGGATTAAATGTACTACAATTTATTTTATTCTTTTTTCCCAGGTCACACTAACTGTTGGGACTGAATTGCTAACTGCGTTGCGGCGAGCAAGCTAACTGCCGAAATTGTAATTATTTTTATTTTTTATTTCTTTTTTTCCGAATCCGCTAACCGATGAGAGTGAAATAGTTAACTGCCCGACGCCGATAAGCTAACTGTTTCGGATCTATAATTTTTACAAGGTCACTCTCATGTTTTGGGAGCAGTTAGCAATAGAATTGGTGAAACTTTAGCAACAGTTTGCTGAAGTTAACTGTAGCCAAGGTTAACTACTCCAGTTGCGGAGGTTAACCACCTAACATAATTTTGTAAGTGTACCAATTTTGTTTTGAAAGACTTAACTTCTGGCTTTTCAAACCGCAAAAGTGAACTATTGTTTTTGGACGAGTTAATTTTGCGGATTTAACGGTTTTTGTAGTTAACTACTATAGCCACGTGATGTTAACTGCTACAGTCACTGAAGTTAACTATAGTACCATTTTTAAAATTAAAGTATTATATTCAATTTTTTAATGTTTTCGCTTAACTACTGGATTGAGCCGTGTTAACTGTTAATGCTCCCATAGCTAACTGCATTACTTTTTTAGACTTTTTTAAGCAGAGCAAACTGCCACAATCTTCAGCATTAAAGGCTTAAATTTTTCCACGTCCAAAGTTAAGTGCTAGAAATCGAAAAGTCAACTATTGTAAATTTGTCAAAGTCAACTGCTAAGTCAACCGCTATCTATTTATTTTGCGATAACCGAAGTGTTTTCCATGATAACTACTCCATCAGAAAAGAATATCAAAGCTTCATCCAGAATTGGAATGATGTAGCAGTTATACAGGGTTAACTTTGCATAGTATAGTTACAGAAGGCATGGGTCATGCGGGACCCAAATTGACTAGCAGTTAACAGAAAACTGCTTTGGTCTTCACTGGAGATGGATCTCAGCGGCTTGTAGGGGACAATGCCCATGGAGTGCAGCTATTAACTGCAGCTCAACGTCAATGACTAGCGACGAGGCCGCATCCGCGCAATGGGCCGATCCAATTCAATTGAGCCGAGCTAGCTAGCTTAACTTCAATCAATCTTTAGGGAGGGGCTTGATCACCATCGAACCAACATCCTCATCGGCTTCACATAACTGCTGCAATTGCAGACTTAACTAACATAATTTGCAAAGCTAAATTCTATATGTATCTTTTTCATAAATAAGTGCAAAAGAACCGCTACATCTCAAAAAGCTAATTGCTTTGTTTTAGTACAGATAACTGCAGAAACACACTATGTTTTTCCCTTCCCATAGGGCTACGAGCTAACTTCTCCAGCGACAGAGGATAGGGGAGGTAGCAGCAGGAGGCTGGGCGATGGGAGAGCTCGTCCCCGGTATTCCGAACGGGAATTCATTCGCTGCGGAGGAGGTGGAGACGGGCGGCGGCACGAGTCAAAGGATTGGGTTGCGCGTCCACGTTCCCCCGCGCCCCACCTCCCGTGCTTCCTCCATGGCGTGCGCGCACACACGCACACGAGCTCTACTAAATGCCGCCGTGGCCGCCGGTAACTACCCCATGAAGGGATTGATGATGGCCTATAGAAGTTAACTGAAGTTACTTGCAAAACTTAACTGCACGCACACCGGAGCAGCTTCAGAGTCCGAAGTTGGACGCATCCAAGCCTGGGGTCAATAGATCCAGGAATGGGTTGACGGATCCGGCGGGGCTGGGTTGTCTCCGTCGAGCAGGACCGGGGAGAGCTGAGGCGGCGCTGTAGGGGAGAGCCGAGGCGGGGCCAGCTGCGCGTCGTTGTGGGTTGTGGCGACGCAGGGCCATGGCGAATGGGAAAGTGGAGGTGCCCGACGCCAGATGTGAGGAAGACAAGCGGCGGGGAGGAGGTGGGGGAGGCACGCGTCATGGAGGAGATGGTGGTCGTGCGGTGCGGGAGCAGGTGGTGGTCACGCGGCGCAGTCGGGGACGGCTGCGTCGGGGGCAGCGGGAGGCAGTGAGTCGGCGAGCTCGAGGCAGTTGGCCGGAGAAAGATGGCGGGCTTGGCTAAAGCGCTGGCTCCGCTCGCTGCCGCTGGCTACGCGGTAACTACAGGTAGGAGGGGGTGGGAGGTTGCGGGTAGCTACAGGTAGAGGCGGGAGGGGTTTCTAAATAAGCTTATTTAGGAACTCTAGAGGGGCGTTGCAGAATAGGGTGGGTCTATTCTACCAACACCCTTAAGAGCTTATTCTACCAACCCCACGCTTATTCTGCCAACACCTCGCGCCACCGAGCCCCACCCCCTCCCTCCCACCTTCTTCCTCCTCCGCCGCCTCTTCCCACCTCCCCTCCACCTTCCACTGCAGGCGCCGCCTGGGGCTCGTGCCGCTGACGCCAGGGGCCGCGGCGCCGCCCCGCAGTGTGACGCGCGCGACGAGTTTCCAGCGCCGCCAAGTCCCCACCCAGGCAGCCAATCTCCACTTCTGCCCCAGCGTCGGCCAACCGGCGGATCCGCCCCATCGCCGTCCTCCCGCGGCTTCCCGGCATCGGATCCGCGCGTCGCAGTGCCGGGGGCGTCATCTCCGTCGCCAAGTCAACGGGCAGCTGGCTTCAAGGATTGGAGGGGGTCCTCCACCTTCTCCCTCCAATCCCGCTGCATCTGACCCCCAAGCTCCTCCCCCGCAGGCGAAAAAAGTGCGTGGCCTCCCAGCAATGAAGCAGTTCACTTTGTTGGATTGATGGCAGCCGGAGGCCAGCCATTTGGCCATGGAGCAGAGGAGTATGGGTCTCGATGTGCTGGTCTGCCCCCGACGACGCGCAAGGTATAGAGGAAGGCACACACATCGGTATGCTGGTCAGCTCCCCCATGCTGCCTCCTCCCTCATCCATGCCCGTCGCCCCCTCTTGCTTGGGATCCCGTGGTGATGAAAGGTCAATGGCAGCGACGACCCCCGTGCAGTTCAGAAGAGAACTTTTTCCTTCTTTTTTTGGATTTTGGATGGGCAGCTCGGGCAAGCAGAACGTGCAACTCGCCGGCTTGTGCGTTGCGGTTCACCGGCTAATCGTGCACGGCCTGCGGTTCAGAAACGGTGCACGTGCAGTTCGTCAGTGGCCTCCATGTGGTTCGCGTGTGGATGTCTCAAACCCCGCATGGTGCCGTTTGCCGGCCCGTGCAGTTCAGTTGATGTGTGTGTGTGTGTGTTTTTAAGTACAGAAAAAGCTCTGGTTTTTCTTTTGAGTCAACGTCTCTGTTCTCTTCATCCCGCTTCCTGTTCGTTTCTTCTCGCGTCTCGTTTTGCTTGTCATGTGGGTGCCCTTGGCCAACCCCAGCCCTGGCTTGGTTTGCGTTTTGCATTCATTCATTTCCTCTGTTCTTGCAGTTCGTAGTACCTTCTTGTTATTGTATTTTTCTTGCTGAATGTTGATGCATCGGGCATGGCGTTCTTGGTGCAGGTAGGGTCGATCGTCACACCATGGGGCGCGCCATGAGATGGCTCAAGAAGGTGCTCACCAGTGGTGACAAGAAGGAAGGGACAAGGGAGAATAGCAACGCGGGCATGCCGCCGATCGAGAGGAGGAGGTGGAGCTTCGCAAAGGCCAGGAGCAGCGTCGCCGATGCCAGCCAGAGGCCTTCCGTCACCGTCGTGGTCGCCGGCGAGCTTTCCGAGGCAAGGCCGTGTGCCTGCGGCACGGAGTAGGCCGTCTTGATCCAGAAGGCATTCAGAGGCTACCTAGCACGAGTCCCCTCTCCATGCTTCTCCAAAACAAAGATCAAACTGAATTTTGTGATGAACATGCTGCTGCACATACGTATAGAAAAGGCTCATTATTACATTGTTTGTGGTTCATTATTTATTTTGTCTCACAGAGAGGTTCGCTTTTATTCGGTGTAGTTCACTAAAAAGAAAGTTTTAGTGGTGGTGGCGGCAGCCCCATGGCCCCATGCGATTCAGTTGCCGCTGGAGTTCGCTCTTTAGTTTGCTTATTTTTGCTGCGCCGCTAGCGAACAGTCAAAAAGACTAGTGCACTGCATGCTGCTGTTGTTTATTCTTGTAGTTCAGTTTTATTATTTTTGCAGAGACAAAGACGACCAGCAAAAAGAAAGAGGAAACGAGTTAAGTATGAAGAAAGACAACAAAAACTCATGCGGTTCACTTTCGGTAGTGTCGCGGTTCACTTTTGGTAGTGCCGCGGTTCACTTTCTGTAGTGTTACGGTTCACTTACTCCAAATGTGAAGTGCAAAAATAATAATGCGGTTCACTTATCGATAGTGTTGCGGTTCACTTATGCCCGATGTGAGGCGCGGTTCACTTCCTCGTCTGAGAAAAATTATGTCCGACAAAAAGAAACCATGCAGTGCACTTGCTCGTCTGATGCAGTGCGCTTTTCAGTATGAGGCAGTGCTCTTTTCTATCTGATGAAGTTCACTTCGTCGATTTGCTTGTCGCGAAAAACAGAGTGTCCGCATTTCACTAATTTCAAAATTACTCTTAAATCGTAAGGAATTAGAGAGAGTGTTCTACATGAAAACGTAGCGCCTCATCGATATCTTTCCAACGCCGTATCATTTGCATCAATCCGGCGAGCGGTTTGGAAAAAATCATGAAAAAACGGCCGTTGTGACCCGTCGTCCGCCGCACCATTTTCAAAATTAGTTTAAAACCGTAAGGAATCTCAAAATAATTTCTACATATGAAAGTTGCGCCTCGTCCGTAGCTTTCCAACGGCATATCACATGCCTCGTTTCGACAAACGGTTAAAAAACTGGAGCGAAAACAGTACCGAAAATTGCAAAAAATTTGAAAAAACGGAATTCCGGGATTTAGTAAATTTGAAACTGCTATTAAACCGTAACGAATTAGAAAATGTAATATATATGAAAAAGTTTCGCCTCGACGATATCTTTCCAACGGCGTATCATTTGCTTAATTCCGACGAGCGGTTTAGAAGAAATCGCGAAAATACGCTCGCTGCCACTCGTCGTGCGCCGCACCATTTTTGAAACTGCTCTTAAACCGTGACGAATCTCAAAACAAATTCTATATGGCGAAGTTGAGCCTAATCCATAGCTTTCCAACGGTATATTACATGCCTCGTTCCGACAAACGATTTAAAAACTGGATCGAAAACAGTACCGAAAAAACACCACGTGCAGTTTTTTTCGACGAGAAGTTCACTAGTGTTTGTATTGTAGTACCTTTGCTTCAGAAAGTGCAGTGCCCTCGCGTTGAGCGTGCAGTTCGGATGTGGGCAGAATAACTATTCTGCCAATATTGGTAGAATAGACGGATATATATATATATATATATATATATATATATATATATATATATATATATATATATATATATATATAAACACTATTCTGATCACGGGATCAGAATAATATTCTGATATCTACCCGTCCCGTCGGAGTAGTAGTACTTGAACTTGACCCAAGGAGAGGTTGAACTTACGCAAAGATTGTCCAAATGAGTCTTGCGATATACCGTTGGAAAGCTGTCGACACATGGATCTCAACCTAAGTTAAATTTTTGTCAAAATCTACACGGATTAAGAGCAGTTTTACAAACCGTTTTTCATCATACAGAAAAACGTGAATCGTATTTTCGAGACCATTTCTAAGCCGTTTATCAGAATGAGGCAAATAATATGGCGTTGGAAAGCTGCTGCAAATCCCCTCATTCCACATATATAAAGTTTTTCCAAATTCCCTACGGTTAAAGAGCAATTTGAAAAATAACGGAATTTCTCAAACCTAACAGCCGAGCTCGTTTTTTTGGCGTATTTTGAAAACGGCAAGTCGGATTGATGCAAATGATATGGCGTTGGAAAGCTTATGAAAATGCGCTTCTTTTTCATATAGAAAGTTTTTTTTTCTAATTTTGAACGGTTTAAAAGTAATTTAGAAAACGGTCGAAATTCCTTCGAGTTCGTATTTTCGTTTTTTTTTGTAAATGGTTTGTCGAAATGCAGCAAACGATATGGCGTTGGAAAGCCTGGACAAATGCGAAACTTTTTTGTATATAATGTTTCTCACAATTCTTTACGGTTTTAAGTCAATTTTAAAAATGGCTAAAAATGTTTTTTGGCCGTAATTTTCGCAAACTTTGTCGGAATGGGGCAAATAATATACTGCTGGATAGCTATATAAAATGTGAAACTTTTTCATATAGAAAGTTTTCTCTGATTCCTTGCCGTTTTTAAGTAATTTTCAAAACGGCGAGATCATGCGTTGTGCCTTCATTGCGAAAACAGAGTCTCCGAAAATGCACTGCGTGAAGAGGTTGAACTTCTGGGGTAGTTCTGTTTGAACTTCACTCTGTTTTTCACGTGCTGTTTTCTGCCCGTAACTCCCCAACCACTTACCGGAATTAAGCAAATGATATACCGATGGAAAGCTGTTGAAAACGTGCAACTTCCACGTGTTGATCATTTTTTCATACTCGCGATGGTTCAAAACATTTTTTTGAATACGTAAAAACGTGGTTTTAACGGTTTACGTGAAACTTTTAAACCGTTCATCGGAATGAAGTATATAATATACCGTCGGAAATCTTATGAATGGGAGCAACTTTTTCTTGTAGACAGTTGTCACAAATTCGTTGCCGTTTGCGAGCAGTTTTTAAAATGGCAAAAGAACGTCGTTTTTGCCTTTTTCTAAACATGTAAATGAACGACGGACGTCTTGCACTAGAAATTTTGAACTATGCCGGGAGGAGCACGTGAACTTCTTGCAACAACAATTTTAGACTTTTAGTATTGTATTCTTGTATTCTCTTCTGAAACGCATTCCGTGTAGTAGTTGAACTGCCCGTTGTTTTCACTTTGAACTTCTGTCACGTATTTTTGTTCGTAATTTCTCACCCGTTCATCGGAGTTACACAAATGATATACTTTTTTAGAAACCTGTTGAAAAGACGCAACTTTATCTAATACGGTTAAAATTTTGTTTCGAACAACATGCACGGATTTTTTAACCGTTTATTTTGAAATAGAGCATACGATATACTCTTGGATAGTTGTTGAATAGGAGAAACTTTTTTCACATAGAGCATTTTATTTCAAATTTGTAATGGATTAAGAGAATTATTTTAAAACATCAAAAACGACATTTTGTGTGTGTTTTGAACATGCAAATACACGGTGAACCTCTCTCACAAGAATTTTTGAACTTTCTCGGGTCGAGGACGTGAACTTCTAGCAACAAATTTTTTGGACTTTGCCTTTTTATTCATTTTTTTCTCATATGAAACACACACCATATAATACGTGAACTTCTGGCTGTTTATCACTTTGAACTGCTCTCTGCTTTTTTTGCCCTAACTCCTAAAACACTCATCAAAATTGAGCATGTAAATGTCGGGCCCATGGAACCCAGGGTATCCAGGCCCGTCTGCCTTTGGCCCAGGGCGCAATGCCTAGCGTGGGCCCAGCAGGCTGTTGTCACCAAGCATCTCACCAGGACCCCTCATGAGGCCTTGACCTCCTGAGGACCCCTCATCAGGGAGCGACAAATAAGACTCGGCATCTTCACCAGCAGCCTCGCGAGGGTCTCTCGCGAGGCGGCCTCCCGAGGCAGCCTCCCGAGGCTTCCTCCTGAAGGCGCTCAAGACGAGGGCTGCTCGGCTCGGCTGCGCGGTCTCGTGCCCATCACGTGGGTGACGCACGCGGCGACGAGCGGCGACAGAGGCCGCGCCAGCAGGCGCGGATGGAGATGGTTTCACCTTTTGTGTTAAGGGAGCAAGGCCAGCCGTCCGCTTCCCAAAGCGGCCCCAAAGGTTGCCCGATCGGCGAAGGAAGACCAAGGCGGCGGTCGCGCAGGGCGGAGGTCATCACCGAGCCCACCGGCACGTCATGGATCATGCTTTTGCAGGCGAAGACCGCCTTTAGTCAGGATAGCTTGAGAGCCTGTCCCATTTCAAAACCCGCCAAGTGTGGCAACCCTTCCCGCCTAAGTTTTGAGGGGGAAGAGGACCAAGGCAGGTATAAGGGACACTGCTGCCATCGTGGTAGAGGATCCGATCCAGCTCAGTCGACTCCTTCTCCTACCTTGTACGCGAGAACACTCTCTTGCTCACTACAATCAAAACTAAGCAGGAGTAGGGTTTTACACCGCAAGGTGGCCCGAAGCTGGGTAAACCGCTGAGTCCACGGTCCGCTCCTCGCTAGCGCGCTCCCGCCGTAGCTTAGCCGTGGTAGGGGACGAAGAGGCAGGAACAAGTTCACCACAGTGTTCGAACCTTTGGGTCCCCGGAGCCCCACTTCCGACATTTGGCGCGCCAGGTAGGGGTGCGCTACTGTTCTCCCGCTCCGCCCTCCATTCTACCAGCCTCATGGCCGACGCACGTCGCGAGCGCGCCGAGCGCAGGGCTGGCCGCGTGGCTCAGACAGAGCCGGTGGCCTGCGGCAAACGCCGCCCTGTCGAGGGTGCTACCGCCACCGACCCCGCTGCCCGCCAGCAGCAGGACTCCTCCCTGCACCCTTGCATGCAGGCGAACGGCCACACCACCATGGCCTCTTCCTCGCTCGCCCACCGTGGGCCGCCGAACGCGCAGGCCGCACTACTCATGGCGTGCGAGCTGCTCCGCTACCGTCCAGCTGACGCCGGCTACGACGCCTGGCTTGGTCGCATCACCGAGATCGTCAACGCCGCCAGGGATGCTCCGGTGCCTTCCCATTTGCTCCGCCCTCCGCTGTCTTGCGCTGGGGACCTAGCGCACGGTGCTCCCCCGCCGCCACCTCTATGCGACGAACTCGGCGGGCCCCAGCGCAACGCGCGGGCGCGCGAGCCGTCCCATGGCGGGTCCCCGCCAGTCCGTGACGAGGCCAGCTGCCAGATCATCCGACGCGCGCCCCCCGATGCGCGAGTGCTCCTCGAGCGGCAGCGCCAGCACCAGGACCAGGCCATCCAGGAGGTTGCGGCGGCAGGGCGCCAGAACCGCGTCGCCCTCGCCGGCGGCGTCCCCTCGAGCGGTGTGGGCTACCGTGCCTTCACCCGCGAGCTGCGTCGGGTGGTGTGGCCCGCGAAGTTCAAGCCTGAGCTGCCTCCACGCTACGATGGCACCCCGAACCCTGCGGAGTTCCTTCAGCTCTATGCGCTCAGCGTCGAGGTGGCGAACGGCGACGACAAGGTCATGGCGAACTGGTTCCCCATGGCCCTCAAGGACGGCCCACGCTCCTGGCTCATGAACCTCCCCAAGGCGTCCATCTCATCGTGGGCCGAGCTCTGCAGCCAGTTCGTCGCCAACTTCAAGGGCACGCAAGACCGCTCCCTCACCATCAACGACCTGCGGCACGTGCGGCAGCGCCCAGACAAGACCCTCCGCAAGTACATCTAGCGCTTCAGCCAAGTGCGCAACAAGATACCGCGCGCCTCCAACGCGGCCATCATCTCTGCGTTCTCCACTGGCATCACAGACGTCAAGATGCGCGAGAAGCTCGCCATCAACGACGAGTTGGACTCGGTGCTTGAACTGTTCGACCTCGCCGACAAGTGCACCAAGGCTGAAGAGGGCCGCCTCTTCGTCCACAACGCCCCCGACGCGGCGCTTGAGGCCGCCAAGACCAAGAGCAAGGACGTCAAGCGTAAGGGCCCTACCGTGCTTGCAGTCGAGCGCGAGCAGAAGCGTGGCCATGACCATGCCGAGCCCAGGAAAGACGGCAGGCCGCTCTGCGCCTACCACAATGTGCGCTCCCACATCACTGAAGACTGCCAGGAGCTCAAGCTGCTCCGCGACGAGCGCCAAGGCCGCCGAGACGACCGCAATGGCCGCGGTGCCGGTCGCGGAGGTGGCCGCGGCGGCAACCGCTGGGACGGCCGCAACGGCAACGACAACTTCCGCTAGGGCTGGCGCGACCAGCCTCGCGAGGCCGCCTGGTGCGACCAGCCTCGTGAGGCCGCCTGGCGCAACCTGCAGTTTGACATAATGAAGATCATCACTTTCAACAACGACTTCGACGCTGACTTGGTGGCCCAGTTTTATGCCACACTATACCTTGGGATTGATGATGACAGGACCATGACTTGGATGACTTATGGCAGATAGATGCAGACCACCTGGGAGGTGTTCATGAACAGCTTGGGGTACAATGATGATGAGTTGGACAACCCCCTTTGTCTTCGCCCTCATGGGAAGATGACTCCTACTCACAAGACCAAGTTGCATTGCTACACCACCATCAAGAAGGGGCCCAAGGGAGATATCAAGGAGCTGATTCCGTTTTTGGACAATATGCATCTCATCTTCAGGCACTCTCTTTTCCCTAGGGTGGGAAACTTTGACATGGTGCATGGTTACCTTGTTGACATGCTTCTCATGTGCCAGAAGGAGAAGGGCAAGACCTCTATTCTGGATGTGTCACATGTGATGTGGACCGAGCTCGCCTCTGCCGCCTATGGACGCAAGGTGCCTATCTATGCTTCGTTCATCTTCAAGCTCATTGTGGATACTTGGTGCTCACAGTTCCCCAACGAGATCCTTCAGAATGGCACCCTGGTTACTCACAAGGAGATTAAGCTGAGGCAGAAGCAGCACTGGAGTCCTGCATAGGCTACTAAGACTAAGGTTCCCTCTATTGAGTCAGCAGAGTCAGAGGAGCCTGACTATGTGCCTGCCACAGAGTAGCCAACATGGGCTGCCAAGCTCAAGAGGAAGGTCAGGAAGCTTTTCTGCCTTCATACTGATGTGTATCACAAGATGTACGAGGCTCATGTGAAGGAGAAGCTAGCTCGCCAGTGTCAGATCTTGATGATGAGGAAGCTCAACATTGAAGTTGAGAGTGGCTCGAAGAAGAAGGTCACTTCTGAGGAGAGGTGGATCTCGGGGCACAGTCTCTGCACCGACTCAGATGATTCCACTGCTGCTACTTCTGCTTCTCCGCCTGCTGATGATGAGGAGATTGTCGAGGAGTCTGAGGGACATGATGATGATGAGGGGACTGACGAGTCCATGGATGGGAGTAGAGCTACCACCTCGGGACGTTTAGTCACTCTTTGCATTTTTGGCGTCTCGATGCCAAAGGGGAGAGAGTTTAGGACCGGGTGATTTGCAGGGTTTGCCGAGTCACAAGCTTGTCTTATTTGCTTCGCTTTATTGCTTGTGAACTCTTTTATCTTATTTGCTTTGGTTTGAGATCTTGAGACTTTGCTTGAGTATGGTGTGAGACATACGCTACCCTATCTACATTATTATGTCTTATTATTTGTGTGTGGAGCTATGCTTATTATGCTGCCCTTTTTTCTTCATGCTCACATGCTCATGCTTGCAACCATGCTTAGTGTCTATATTATGTTTGTTGCAAGTATTGCCTTGTCTATAAAATATAGGGGGAGTGTTGATCCTAGTGTGTGTGCTTGCATTCCAAAAGCATATCTAAATAGTGCACACATCTAAGGGGAGCCAGTCTATATTTTGTAGATTGTCGGTTTGCATTCTATTCTTTGATATCCTTTGTGCAAATCGAGTGTTGTCATCAATCCACCAAAAAGGGTGAGATTGTTAGGGCATATCTCTCTCTAATGGTTTTGGTGATTGATGACAATGCGTTTTGCGGATTAACCGTGTGCATTGAGCATTTCAGATATTCTAATATATGGCACAAGATGGTTTTATTCCCCTTGGTGAAAGAAAGAGTGAACACGGTCCAGCATTTCTTTTCGGTGGACTTGAGTCGTAGAAAATCCGTACTATTAAGAGGGGGTCCGCTTTGGAAAGGTTTGGGTGGAATTAACAAGTACACAACCCCATATGCACCCACATACCCTTCCCGCAATATGGAGGATCCAACTGATACTGCTTGGGCAAATTTGAAGCACCCAGGCGGTAGTACCGCTCAGGCCCATGGTAGTACCGCTCCAGCGGTACTTCTGCAGGCCAGTGCCACTTGTTTTGTGGCTTTAGTTGTCTCTAGTTTATTAGTGGAAGTTGGGCGGTAGTAGCATGGTATTACCGCTCGCGCGGTACTTCTGCGCTAGTACTACTCCACTTCCACTGATTCTCTATAGTCTGGGATATTTAGCGGTAGTAGCGCGGTAGTACCGCTTGCATGACACTTCTGCTTCTTCCTACCGCAACCACTTCCGCTTATTTTGGTGCTTCTCTTGCACATTGAGGGTGTCCCGGACTAGAGGGTACTCGGGCTGCCGGCCTATCTCTCATAGGCCAGGCTGGTGGGCCGCCCTCTACTCGTCGATGGAAGGCCGGATTGTGGGCAACCCCGTGTATCAGAAGGAAACCTCCGAAGACTTGGCGTCTCCTCCAAGAAATAGTTGACGTAGCTGGCATGTTAATCCCCTGATGGTAACCAACTATGTGTAACCCTAGGACCCTCTGGTGTCTATATAAACCGGAGGGTTTAGTCCGTAGAGGAGGATCATATCCATTACCTAGGGTTTAGCCCAGTCGATCTCGAGGTAGATCAACTCTGTAACCTTCATACAATCACATCAATACAATCTAGTAGGACGTAGGGTATTACCTCTTCGAGAGGGCCCGAACCTGGGTAAATCGCTGTCTCTACGTTCTCAGTTACCATTGATTCCTTGACCCATAGTTCGGATCCCCTACCCGAGATCTACCGGTTTTGGTACCGACATTGGTGCTTTCATTGAGAGTTCCGCCGTGAGTCACCAAGGATCAATGGCTCGCCTTCTCATCAGCGATGGAATCCGCAGCGGGGACATCTTCGTCCCCGGACAGCTCTTCGCGTTCGGCAGCATAGTGCTGCACGCCGATCCGACCGGTCACCTTGACCAGGTCGGTAGCTTCGCCCCTGAGCAGGAAATCAGGTTCGGCGGCCTCGAGTACGTCGCCGATGCTCGGGGCGATCTAGTCCTTACTGGGTTCTCGGCTTTACCCGGGGAGCCTACCAATCCCGAGGCCTTGACCTCGGATTCCCGACCTGTTCCTATCCCCGGGCCGGGCCTCAGTTCGGATCTGGCCTTGAGCTCAGATCCGACCCCAGCGCCAGAAAACCAAGGGTTACCCTTGGCCGGACACTTTTATAGTATTGGCGCGCCGGAGCTCAACTCCGACGGATGCCCCAATGAGAATCCGGTTGACCTCTCGTTTTTAAGCGAGATGTTAGATCGGATCCAGAGAATGAATATCGCGGATGGCCCGTCCTCGGACCAGGAGCAGGTCGGACCAGAGGCCAACCGCGGGGAATTTTGCGTCCCACCCACCACCCACTTGGTAACCACTGTCGAAGATTTAACCGACATTCTGGACTACGCCTCCGAGGAGGCTGACGACATGGACGAGGACATCGACGTCCTTCCCTACACGGATACCTCCCTTGCCACTTCCAATACCGGAAAGTGGACCACCACCTCCACCTATGACGTTTACATGGTTGACACCCCCATGAAGGACAGTGACACAACCAAGAAGGACGACGATGATCCCGTCGAAGACCCGCCCAGACGTCAACGACGGCGAGCCAGAGGGCGGGGGAAGGGCAAGGAAAATCACACAGACACGAACGACATCGGAGATAACGAGACTCCGGACAACTTGGGGGAGCTCGGCGATAACACGCCCGAGCAGCGCCCCGACGCCCCTGAAGGGCACGACGACTAGGGTGACCCCGAGGACCCAGACGATTCCGAAGACATCAATTACCTTCCTCCGTCCAAAGAGGAAGATAGCCTCAGACCCGAAGACTTTATCATCCCAGAGGATCCCCTGGAGCAAGAGAAATTCAAGCGGCAACTCATCGCCACTGCCCGAAGCTTGAAGATGAAACAACAACAGCTTAAAGCCGAATAGGATACGCTCAACGACAGATGGACGATGGTCTTAGCTGCCGAAGAAGGCCTCGACGATCAACGTCAGGGCCAATACAAGAGTTACCCACGGCGGCGCCTACTCCCAGAATTCGAGGATGAGGCCTTCGAGCCCATGCCTCCCAGACGAACTTACGCAAACCAGCCCGACCGCCCCCCTCGAGGACGAGATAGGCCGGCTGTGGAAACCGAGCTCCCACCCGCGCCCCCTCGAGGATGAGATAGAGCGGCCGGAGAAGCCGAATACCCACCCGCGCCCCCACGAGGACGAGATAGAGCGGCCGGAGAAGCCGAACTCCCACCCGTGCCCCCTCGAGGACGGGATAGGGCGGCCAGGGAAACCGAGTATCCACTCGCGCCCTCTCGCCGAGCAGGCAAAGACCCGGTTCAACCGGATGACCAATACGATCTGCGCCACGACCTGAACGCACGAGGGCTCCAGTCGAGATCCATCTATGGATCCACAGGATATGCACCCGCCGGACGGGACGGATACCAAGCCTGGCGCGATAGAAACGATAGAGCTCGGGAGCAGCACCATGCCCGGATGATAACCGATCTCCGGCGCGATGTGGCCCGGGCCAGGGGCGCCGCACACCCAATGTGTTTCACTGACGAGGTGATGCAGCATCAGTTCCTCGAGGGGTTCAAACCCGTCAATATAGAATCCTACGATGGGACAACTGACCCAGCCATGTGGATTGGGGATTTTCTCCTCCACATTCACATGGCCCGAGGAGATGATCTCCATGCTATTAAGTACCTACCGTTGAAACTCAAGGGACTGGCAAGGCATTGGCTGAACAGCCTACCCAAAAACTCCATCGGGAGCTGGGAAGAGCTCGAAGATGCATTCCGAGCTAACTTTCAAGGAACCTACGTTCGGCCACCGGATGCCGATGACCTGAGCCATGTTATTCAGCAGCCCGGAGAGTCAGCCCGACAATTCTGGAACCGGTTTTTGACCAAGAAAAAACAAATCGTCGACTGTCCGGATGCCGAAGCGATTGCGGCATTCAAACACAGTATTCGGGACGAGTGGCTCGCCCGCCAGCTCGGCCAGGACAAGACGAGAACAATGTCGGCCCTTACCTCCCTAATGACCCGCTTTTGAGCGGGTGAAGATAGCTGGTTGGCTCGTCGAAGCAACCACCCCGAAGACCCCGGCACTTCAGAGGCCCGGGACGGGAACGGAAAACCCCGGAGCAATAGGAGTAATAAGCGCCGGCACTCAAACAATGGCGGTGAAGCCGATGACACAGCAGTAAACGCCGGATTCAGTGGCTCGAAATCAGGACAGCGGAAAAAACCCTCTAAAGGGAACCGGGATGGCCCGTCTGCACTGGATAGAATATTGGATAGGCCCTGCCAGATTCACGGCACGCCTGACAAGCCAGCTAACCACACCAACCATAACTGTTGGGTAATTAAGCAGGCTGGCAAAGTCACAGCCGAAGAATAGGGCAAGGGCCCCCGCAGCGAGGACGATGACGAACCTCGTGGGCCGAACAATGGAGGCCAAAAACAGTTCCCTCCAGAGGTCAAAACCGTGAACATGATCTATGTCACACACATACCAAAGAAGGAGCGGAAACGCGCGCTTCGGGATGTCTACGCCTTAGAGCCGGTAGCCCCGAAATTCAACCCGTGGTCGTCTTGCCCGATCACTTTCGACCGTCGAGACCATCCGACCAGTATACGTCATGGAGGAACGGCCGCTCTGGTGCTCGACCCCATCGTGGACGGCTTTCACCTCACCAGAGTCCTTATGGACGGAGGTAGCAGCCTCAATCTGATTTATGTAGATACAGTGAAGAAGATGGGGATTGACCCATCAAGAATCAAACCCAGCAACACCACCTTTAAAGGTGTAATCCTAGGAGTCGAGGCACGCTGCTCGGGATCCGTGAAATTGGAAGTTGTCTTCGGCTCACCCGATAACTTCCGCAGCGAGGACTTAATCTTCGATATCGTCCCCTTCCGCAGCGGTTACCACGCACTCCTCGGCCGGACTGCGTTCGCCCGCTTCAACGCTATCCCGCACTATGCATACCTGAAGCTCAAGATGCCAGGACCAAAGGGCGTTATTACCATCAACGGTAATACCGAGCGCTCGCTCCGAACAGAGGAACACACGGCGGCTCTAGCCGCCGAAGTCCAAGCCACCAAAGAAGCGTCGCAAGCCCAGTCTACTACCAAGCCACTGGACACACGCAAGTGCTCCCGAGCTGCAGCCTCGGTCCCGGAGCACTCCCACGCTCACCCCAAATTGGGGCACGTGCCCCACAGCATGGCCCACCTAGTCGCGAAATACGTACCTCGAGTGCACAATTTCGCGCTCAAAATTCCATGGGCAGTTGTGGGGAAACATGACACAAGGACCAGGAGCCCAGCTCGATCGATCAATGGCCTACATGTGTCTTCAAATCAACATCGACAACAGGCACCATCTAGGGCCCGATCAGCATCAAACTGATATACAATGGCGACTTATCAAAACCCTTCTCCAAGGGCTCGTCCACCGAACGTTACTACTTCCGCCGAACATGCGGTGGACAGCTTTGCTCACACGGAAGCTTCTTGAAGAGCAAAGGCGCAGACGTGCAGCAGGGCGTTGTAGGGACGTCAAACCACTCATGAAGGCCCTGTGTAAACCTTTACTCTCACATATTCATTTCTTCAAAAGTATCTATCAAAGTTACTTCGGCAATCCGGATTGTACGGTTGGACATCACATATTCAAAGGAAATAAAGACCAATTTTTTCTATGGTACTCGCGCAGTCATTCACATTGCATATTCCTTTCTGCCTTTTTAAGCCGAAGTAAACTATTACGATATGTCCTTTCTTTTGTAACCGGCTAATAGACCGGGGGCTCAAACATAGATCTTGCCTTAAACTTTATCCCGGCACTTATTTTTATTTTATGTGCTCGGCGTCTCGGACATTGCATTATATGAATCAGTTCCGAATTGCGTCTTTGGTCAATAGTTGGGTTGCCCGGCTCCTGTGTTTACCCTCTTATGTTCCGCACTGTTCGGCTAAGAGGGTAAAGGGAGAACCACTGCGATTGTACTTCTAGCTAGCCTGGTTAAGTACCTCAGTGGAGAAAGCCGAAAACTGACTGTCCCAATAAGCGAGAACTGGTCGGCGATCCGATGACTCATGTTAAACTAAAATCGTTGGAGGTTAGTCCGTGTTAAACGAAGGGTTCTCTGCTACAGAAACCATGTGATGATGGTATCAACCGCGGCTGGTCCGAATATCACAAACACTGGGGGCTCGTCAGCAGCCCCCGTAGTCAAGCTCCTCTGGCTAAGTGAAAGCACTAAAACCGCATAGTCTGATGGCCTGGTTTTCCGTACATACAACCGCCTCCGGGCACCGAGACGTCGGCTAAGGGTTCAAGTATTACGAGAAAACACCCCATGCAGTATCTGCAAGGGGGCTGAAGCGGACGACTGGTTACTTTCAGTTTACAAACGGCCGCACAGGAGTCAAAATTAACATAAGCAGGCATTCTATTCACCGCCAAACAAACTTGCATTACAATAAAACAAAAGGTTCACCTCCTTGCTTTTTCACCTCCTTGCTTACAAGGAAACTAAGTCTACTCATAAATTACATCTTTTGAGCACTGGGCCTCTAGTGCCCGAGCACCGTCCATCACGACGGGAAAGTATTGCTCGGGATGCCTATGCTCCTTCCCTGGCGGCGAAGGTCGGGTGGCCATCTCGGCTGGCTTTATCTTCGGCCAATGTACCATTGTTTTGCCGAAGGCCATCCGAGCTCCCTCAATGCATGCGGAGCGCTTCCAGGCGTCGATCCGAGAAGGGGCGTCGTACAGCCTCTGCACCGGACCGAAGTAGCTGCTCGGCAGCAGCTCTGACGGCCATAGCTTGACACAGAGGTCCTTCATCACCGGCTCCGCCATCCGATGCAGCTCCATCAGCTGCTTCATTTGGTTGTTGAGGAGGGGAGGGTGTTCGGGCGCTTGAAATTGCGCCCAGAATAGCCTCTGCTCGGCCCGACCCTCCTGGCCGGCGAAGAACCTCGCCGCATCAGCCGCACTCTTCGGGAGGTCCGCAATGGCGCCTGCGGAATGCCACACCCGCGTGAGCAATGCGAACCTGTTACCACCAAAGACGCTCTGCAGCAAATATGGCTTAGCATCTGCAATGAGCTTCACTTGGCGGAGTTCTTCCTGGTAGCCGCGTGCCTCTGTCCGTGCTTCCTTGGCCACCGACCCCAGTGCGGTTAGCTCGGCGGCCTGCTCTTTGTTCTTCTGCTCGAGAGCCTCACATTTTGTGACGGCATCCGCGAGCTCTTGTTGCACTTCCGCCAATCTGGCTTCATGCTTCTGACTAGCGGTTTTCACCGAAGTCAGTTCGGCAGCCGCTTGTCCGGCTGCCGACCTCTGCTCCGCCACCTCCAGCTGAGCCGTCCTCAGCGCGGCCTTGAGGTTCTCGACCTCCACGGCGGCAGCTGTAGTAATATCAGTTGATTCCGTTTAGGATCCTTTACAACTTATTTCACACAAATGCAATGGCCGTATGTAAATACTGCAGTCCGGACTTGCCTTGCGCCTCGTCGAACCTCTTGTTCACCAGGCCGAGGTCGTCCTCAGAGCTTTTGAGCTTCCGATTCAACTCGGCCAACTCCTCGGCGTTGGCGGCTGCGGCCGAAGACGCCGCCTGCGCATCGCTCTACGCACATTAGTATCCGAGATATTGCTTGTTGATCCTCTGACCGGCTTTGCTCCAACCGGCCAGAGTCTCGGGGGCTACTGTGTATGAGGCTATACATCTATACAAAGAATTTCTTTAAGGGAAAACATTACTTGGCTCACCTTGAAGCCTGTAAGAAGGCTGTTAAAGGCCCCCTTCAGTCCGTTATCCACGGACCAAAGACTTTGCAACACCGCGCCCATAAGGGCACGGTGCTCCTCAGCTATAGAGGAGCTGTTTAAAGCATCCTCCATCTCGTCCGGCCACCCAGTCGACGCCCGCTCTGGGGCGGGTGGCGGTGGCGGACGCACTTCGGCTTCTTCCCTCTCGAAGAGCGGGGTGTCCGACTCCGGCCGCCAGGACGACTCCGGAGCCGCTCTCGGAGAAAGCTCAGGTCGTTCGAGCTCCTCCTCTTCATTTGCCGGAGGGGTCCTTCCCTCCTGGTCTTCGGCAGCCGAGGTATTGGCCTCGGCCATTGTGGTGTCGCCCCCTCCCCCGGTGTGCGGCACGGGAGGGGTCCTCCTTGATAGGACCTCCTCGGCCCCCTCGACGATTGGGGGAGGCGAGGCGCGCGATTCAGTCCCGCTCTCCGCCAGTGTAGCTGGTGGAGAGTCCCCCTCCGAGACTCGGTCGGTGGGAAGGTCGCGCATCGGGCTGCGATGTTAAAAGTAAAGAAGCAATCAATATCACATCTAGTTCGGCCAGTGACGCTCGAGCGGATATCGAAATGCGTACCTTTGAGCCCACGGCTTGGCCCTGGGGATCCTCTGAGGAACCTCTTCGGAGGACCCGCAGTCCTCGGCAGAAGCCGAGCTATCGCCGGACAAGGCCACCTTGGCCTTGCACAGTCTTTTGGTGGCGGGTTGAGGCAGCTCCTCCTCGACGTCTTCGGACGCCGGCCTTTTCTCTGTTCGGGAGGAATCATCTTCCTCCCCTTCTCCTCCCTGCTCCTTCTCCTCCTCTTGTGCGGAGGGAGCATGGGTGTCCCCAGATCTAGTGTCCGGGGGACCTCGGGAACGGAGGCCCTCTCTGGCCTCCTTCTTCGGGTCCTTGTTCTTCTCCTTCCTCTCCGGCACCTCGTATGGCTCCACGGCCAACATGGCCGTCAGTAAGGGTGTCCTGGGCCCCTCTGGCAGCGGCGCCGGACTGTTGATCCGCTCGGCCTTCTTCAGCCAGTTCTGCGGGTGGAAGGTGAAAAGGCTAAGTACCTTATCAAAAGGGAATAGTTCGGATATAAGTACAAAATTATTCATACCTCCCGTGGGGGATTTGCGGCGTCGAGTCTGATGTCTTCCTTCTCGGCCGACCAGTCCTTCTGCGGCTTGAACAACTCCCTCCACAGTTGAGCGTGGGAGGTGCGAAAGAAGTTGCGCACGGTGGCCGGGTCTTCGGACTTGTAGGCCCACATAGGGGAGGCCCTGTCCTGGCATGGGAGGATTCGGCGGCCGAGCATGATCTGGATCACGTTGGGCAGCTCGACGCCCTGCTCTATCATCTTGGTGATCCGGCTCTGCAGCTACACCACCTCCTTGTTCACCCCCCAGTCGAGGCCCTTCTTGGTCCATGAGACCAGCCTCGTAGGGGGTCCGGATCGGAAGGTTGGAATCGCCCCCCAATCCGCGCTCCTTGGCTCGGTGATGTAGAACCATTCCTTCTGCCAGACCTTGACGGTCTCGATGAAGGTGCCCTCTGGCCACTCCACTTAGGGGAGTTTGCTAACCATCGCACCCCCGCAGTCCGCTTGCTGGCCGTCGACGATCTTCGGCTTGATATTGAAGATCTTCAGCCACAGGCCGAAGTCTGGCCGGACCCGAAGAAAGGCCTCGCAAATGACAGTGAAGGCCGAGATGTGGAGGAAGGAGTTCGGCGCGAGGTCGTGGAAGTCCAGCCCGTAGAAGAACATGAGGCCCCTGACGAAAGGGTGAAGGGGAAAGCCCAGACCTCGAATGAAGTGGGACAGGAATACCACCCGCTCGCCCTACCGCGGTGTGGGGACGACCTGGCCGGCCTCTGGGGCTTGGTGGGCGACGTTGGCGGGAAGATAGCCCACGCCCTTTAGCTCCAGGATGGCGCTCTCAGTGACGACGGAAGCTTCCCACTTGCCTTCGGACCCGGAGCCCGCCATTGCTAGATTGGAACTGGCGTACAGAGAGGTTGTTGGGTGGGAAAATGGACCTGGGCGCTGGAGCTCAGAGATGGAGAAAGCAGCGGCGAGGGTAGGAGTGAGAGCGTGTAAAGGAAATAGAGATCGCTCCCCCTTTTATGGGCTGTAAAACCCACGGTCCTTCTACCGCGCCGCAGTCCTCGCTATTTCCCCATGTAACCGTGCCATTATGCGCGCGTGGGATGAGATGGATTATTGATCATATCCCTTAAAACCAGGGCACGATCTCCGTGTCGATGGGACGTGCCAATGAAAAAACAGCCTCGAACCGCGAATCGAGTTTTTCATAAAACAACTCGTGGTCTTGGCGCATTGTGACCCTTCGGTAAAAAGTTGTCAGATGGGGGTACTGTTCATACCAAGGTGACTGGCCTTCGAGGCTAAGTTATCGAAACCCCTTGGCGACCGAAGTATATTTCGGGGCGGGCGCAGCCAGACAACACGTCAAGACTCGACTCGGAAGGAGATGCATGCCGGTCATCAATACCACAGAAGGAAGGGAACTGGTCCACGAAGCCAATGGTGTTCGGTGTCTACCTCGGCTTCGAAGACTAGTTCGGGGGCTACTGAGGGTGTCCCGGACTAGGGGGTACTCGGGCTACCGGCCTATCTCTCATAGGCCGGGCTGGTGGGCCGGCCTCTACTCGTCGATGGAAGGCCGGATTGTGGGCAACCCCGTGTATCAGAAGGAAACCTTCGAAGACTTGGCGTCTCCTCCAAGGAATAGTTGGCGTAGCTGACATGTTAATCCCCTCATGGTAACCGACTATGTGTAACCCTAGGACCCTCTGGTGTCTATATAAACCGGAGGGTTTAGTCCGTAGAGGAGGATCATATCCATTACCTAGGGTTTAGCCCAATCGATCTCGAGGTAGATCAACTCTGTAACCTTCATACAATCACATCAATACAATCTAGCAGGACGTAGGGTATTACCTCTTCGAGAGGGCCCGAACCTGGGTAAATCGCTGTCTCTACGTTCTTAGTTACCATTGATTCCTTGACCCATAGTTCGGATCCCCTACCTGAGATCTGCCGGTTTTGGTACCGACACACATCCTGCATAAACGGTAGTTGGGCGGATGTGAAACGGTAGTACCGCTTAATGCGGTACTTCCGCTCTGGCTCCACTCTAAACAACATTGTTCCCCTGTTCCTAAGACCACTGCGGTGGTACCGCACTGATGGCCGGTAGTACCGCTCCGGCAGCACTATCGCGCCAGTACTTACTGTACTCTTAGGGTTCAGTGGGAACTACCGCTCTAAGTGGTAGTACCGCTCTCTAGAGCGATAGTACCGCTTAAGTGCGGGCAGAGCAGATAACAGATGGATTTGAGCCCCCACTATATAAAGGGGGTCTTCTTCCCCAAGAAGACCTACCACTTATCCCCTTGCTCCATTGTTGCCCCCAAAGCTCATTTTTGCTTGATCTCTCTCCCTATGCATCAAAACTTGCTGATCTTCTAGGGTTTGGAGGAGAGGGCCTCAATCTACACTTCCACCAAGAGAAATTTGATTCCCCCGACTAATCCCTTGTGGATCTTGTTACTCTTGGGTGTTTGGGCACCCTAGATGGAAGAGGTCACCTCGGAGCCACAATCCATTATGGTGAAGCTTCATGGTGGTGTTGGGAGCCTCAAATAAAGTTGTGGTGAGAGTCCCAACCTTGTTTGTAAAGGTTCGGTCGCCGCTTTCAAGGGCACCACTAGTGGAATCACGACATCTTGCATTGTGAGAGGGCGTGAGGAGAATACGGTGGACCTAGTGGCTTCTTAGGGAGCATTGTACCTCCACACCACTCCAATGGAGACATACCTCCTCCTAAAGGGAGGGAACTTCGGTAACACATCCTCGTCTCCATCGACTCCACTTGTGGTTATTTCTAAACTTTACTTTGTGCAATCTATATTGTGTTTGTATCTTGTGCTTGCTTGTGTCCTTATTGTTGCGCTTGTCATATAGGTTGTCCGCCTAGTTGCATATCTAGACAACCTACTTTTTTGTCAAGCCTAATTTGATTAAAAGAGCTAAAAATGGGTAGTCGCCTATTCACCCCCCTCTAGTCGGCCATATCGATCCTTTCACTTTCCTTTGCCATTTGCTTTTATGTGCCTTCTTTTTTTCATCTCCCTCTACTTATGTAAAAAATTAAAATACCAAAAATATTTGTGTTACTATCTCTGCTTTTGTTGCCTTCATGTTGACACACTAACATAGAAAGGAAATAAAAATAAAAATATTGAGTCACTAAAAGCTTTCTACTTGGGTCGTCTTTGATCCGTTTGTGCTCGTGCTGAAACGCCAACTAGTTTAGTTTAGGGAAGATCATTAGATGAGCATGCTCATTTTGTGCGTCACCGCTTGTCTCAAAAAGGGGGACACTTATGGGATCAAATAACTAGATTGGAATGCTATGCTTGAATTCATGCGAAATACACGATTTTACTTGTTGCTCTAGAAAGGACCCTAAAAAATACCTTCCCTACCAATGTGAGTTTAATGATAATGAAATCTTATCTTCTTATGCCAATGGTGTTTATGATTACTATGATATTGAACAAATTGAAGAATTTGTTGCTTTTATGGGTGCCTATGAAATTGCTTCTTTGATTGAAAAGTATGATGCTAGTCTTTACAAATCTGAAAATTTTGCCATACTTAAATATTGCTATGAATATTATGATTCTAATTCCTATATTAAAGATTATATTAAGAAAGTCTCCGCTGTCCAAGAAGAGACTAATATTTTGCAGGATGAACTTGCTATAGTTCCTTATGTTAAGAATGAAATTGTTGCTATTGGACCCACTCATAATAGTCCTATTATCTTTTTGAATTCTCCCAACTATACTATTTCAAAGAAGTTTGTGCTTATTATGGATTATATTGATGGGTTACGTTTGACCAATGCAAATGATGATTCTATAGATATAATATGCATGTGCTTGCTACTCCTACTTGCAATTATCATGAGAGAGGAACCACGTCTCCACCTCTCTATGTTTCTAATACAATAAAAATTGCAAGAAACTAGCTACACTATGTTTGTAGGCAATTTTGATGATGATTTTGTTATGCCTACTACCTACTATGATGATCATGATTGGGGAGATAATTATGATACTTCTTATCTTAAAATTTTATTTGAGCTTCATGGTGAATTTATTATTGATAGTAATGTCTGCAATACAATTGAAAGTGGGTTTGGAAGAGTGTCAACTTTAGGTAAAAAGAATCCCACTATTTTGGAGAACATTCAATCTTATGAATTTTTTGATAAAAGTGGGTTTGGAGAGGCCATGACTTTAGTTGATGTTAATCCCACTATCTTGGAAGATTATAAAATTTGCATGCATGTGGATCATGGAGAGAATATTTAGATAATAGCTATATTGTTGAATTTGATTATGGTCCTACATGTAATTATTATGAGAGAGGCAAATATGGTTATAGGAATTTTCATGTTACTCAATTACCTCTCTTGATGTTCAAACTGTTAATTTTTTGTCCTTCTTCCTGGCATATGCTAAATATTGCTTGCTTTGATAATTTGTTTAGTTATGAAATGCCTATGCATAGGAAGTGGGTTAGACTTAAATTTGCTTGTTACATATTTTATGATGCTCATTTTGTGCTTCAATTCTTATCTTTCATGTGAGCATCATTAAAATCTCAAGCCTATCTTAATGGCTATAAAGAAAGACCTTGTTGGGAGACAACCCAATAGTTATCTTTATTATTTTATTTTGGTGTGTCAACATGATTATTGCTACTATAATGATTATGTTTGTATCTTTTCTTTTGAATTTTGTGCCAAGTAAAGCCTTTAGGCTGATTTGGATGATAGTTGATTTGATCTTGTGCAGAAACAAAAACTTTCGCGCCCAGTATTTGAATTATCATTCTGTACTGGAACGTTATCAATTTCTGAAATTTTTACACGGTATTGGGTTACAAATTGTTTATGCTGTCCTCATTTTTTAGAATTGTTGGAGTAACCGAAGTATGGATAAAAATTCTCTCATCACGTACTGTTCTGTTTTAGTCAGATTTTGTTTTTATTGCATAGTGTGCTTGTTTTGACGTTTCTATGGATTGTATCGAGGGGTATAAGTCATAGAGATGATGGAATAAAGTAGGTATTATGCAAGAAAAATTATGAATCTATTTATAAAATTACCCAAGTCAATGATTATTTTATTATACTAATGGATCTCACAAGGTTTGTTGAGTTTTGTGTGATTGAAGTTTTCAAGTTTTGGGTGAGATGACGATGGATTAAAGAATAAGGAGTGGCAAGACCCTAAGCTTGGGGATGCCCAAGGCACCCCAAGGTAATATTCAAGCATCTAAGCTTGGGGATGCCCTCCCCTCTTTCGTCTCCAATCTATCGGTAATATCACTTGGAGCTATATTTTTATTCATCACATGATATGTGTTTTGCTTGGAGCGTCGTGTGTTATAGTTTTATTTTGTTTGCTTGTTTCCACAATCATTGTTTCCTGATCACACCAATTAAGAGGGACACACATTCATCTCAATTTATTAGAATGCTCATTATGCTTCACTTAAATCTTTTGAGTTAAGGCAGTTTGCTCATGTGCTTCACTTATATCTTTAGAGCACGGTGGTACTTATATTTTATAGAAATGATTTGAACTCTCATGGTTCACTTATATCTTTTTGAGAGTTGAATAGGTAATGGTAATCTGCATGAGTTATGTTTAGTCCGAAAATGATAGGTATACAAGAATGGTATAATAAAAACTTTCATGTAGATCACTGAATACGATGCGTATGATCAACAATATTGAAGTTATAATATGGAAGTTTACTAGTTGATAAACATTAGTTAGTAAAAATATTGGTGTTAAGGTTTGTGATTTCGACATCATTAAAGTGTTGGTTGTGGCATAGCAGGGAAGTTGGAGCATAATTTATCCTTGATTGATATTCTTTGTGTTGTTCAGATCGAGGGCGCGCGATGGTTAACTCCTCCCAACCTCCTCCCTAGGGGCATGTGAGTAGTACTTTGCTTCGAGGGCTAATAAACTTTCACAACAAGTATTTGAGTTCTTTATGGCTAATGTGTGTTTGTGGATTATAAGCACTTCTACCTATCCATATTTTGCTAGCCTCTTAGGTACCGTGCATTGCCCGTTCTCACCTCGAGACTTGGTGCAAACTTCGCCGGTGCATCCAAATCTCGTGATATGATATGCTCTATCACACATAAGCCTTATTATATCCTTCCTCAAAACAGCCACCATACCTACCTATCATGGCATTTCCATAGCCATTCTGAGATATATTGCCACGCAACTTCCACCGTTACTATTCACATAACTTGAGCATTCATTGTCATTTTGCTTTGCATGATCATATAGAGGTGACATGATAATTGTGGCACAGCCACCGTTCATCATTGTTATACATGTTATGCTAGATCATTGCACATCCTGGTACACTGCCAGAGGCATTCATATGTAGTCATATCATTCAGTTTATCGAGTTGTAAGTAAATAGAAGTGTGATGATCATCATTATTAGAGCATTGTCCCAGTGAGGAAAAGAATGATGGAGACTGATGAGTCCTCGAAAAAGTGGGGATGAGGTTCATGATATGGTTCTAAAAAGAAGAGAGAGAGAGAAAAAGAGAAGGGGCAATGTTACTATCCTTAACCACACTTGTGCTTCAGAGTAGTAAAATGTTCTTCATATAGAGAGTCTCCATGATTTGTCACTGTCATATACTAGTGGGAATTTTTACGTTATAGAACTTGACTTGCATATTCCGATAACGAGCTTCCTCAAATGCTCGAGGTTTTCATGAGCAAGCAAGTTGGATGCACACCCAGTTAGTTCACATAGCGAGATTTCATACACTTATAGCACTAGTGCATCCGTTGCATGGCAATCCCTACTCCTCGCATTGATATCGATTGAAAGGCCTCTCCGTTGCCTAACGATCCGCCAAGTTGATGCGAGACTTTCTCAACTTTTTGTCTTCCCTTATAAACCCCTACCATCATTCTCTTTGCCATCCAAAGTGCTAAGTCCCGGGCTCACGCTCAGGTATTGAGTGGAGTTGAAAATGCTGAAGCGGGAAAAAGTATGATACAATTGCTTGGTTTGGCACCGGCGTGTTCATGATTTATACTTGGTGCTAGGAAGACTGAGTTATGCCATGCTTACATGATTAATTGAGTAGAAATAACGTTCTTTGCATTGTTTATTTTGAAGAGTGATGATTATTTTCTAGCATTCTTTTATATTATTGTTTTGATATCTATTAAGTCACCGCTTCCCAACATTCATACCCAAATGATTACATGATTAAGACATGTTAGGTAGCATTTCACATAAAAAATTCTGTTTTCATCATTTATCTTCTTGAGGACGAGCAGGAATTAAGCTTGGGGCTGCTGATACGTCTTCGACGTATCTGTAATTTTTGATTGTTTCATGCTATTATATTACCAATTTTGTATGCTTTATATGCCATTTTACATCATTTTTGGGAACTAACCTATTAACTCGGTGCCCAGTGCCAGTTCCTGTTTTCTGCTTGTTTTTGGTTTTCCAGAAAATGCATACCAAACAAAGTCCAAACATGATGAAACTTTTTGATAATTTTTTTTGGACAAAAAGACACCATGGAAGCTTCGGGAGGAGACCTGACGTTGCACGAGAGAGCGACAAAGCAGGGGGCGTGCCCTGGTGCCTTGTGCCCCCCCTGTGGCTCCGTTTGACCTAATTATAGCGCTATAAATTCCCATATATCCAGAAACCCCCAGGTAGGCCCCGAAACAATTCTTCCGCCACCGCAAGCCTCTGTTCTTCCGCAATCCCATCTGGAGGCCTTTTCCGGTACTCTACCGGAGGGGGAATCCATGACGGAGGCCATCTTCATCAACCTTGTTGCCTCCATGATGATCTGTGAGTAGTTCCCACAGGACCTACGGGTCCATAGCAGTAGCTAGATGGCTCTCTCTCGCTCTTTTGATCTTCAATACAATGATCTCACCTGAGATCAATCCGATGTAAACTTTTGCGGTGTGTTGTTGGGATCCGATGAATTGTGGGTTTATGATTAGATTATTCATAAAGTATTTGAGTCTTTTCTGAGATTTATCTATGTGTGATTTTACAGCCTTTTATTTCTCTCCGATCTATCCATCTTCTTTGGCCAATTAGATTGATTTATGTTCGGTGGGAGAGGTGCTTGGTAATAGGTTCAATCTTGCGGTGTCCTTACTCTGTGATAGGAGGAGTTGCAAGGCACGTATTTGTATTGTTGCTACTAAGGGTAAAACGATGGGGTTTGAACATATTATTTGGTCTTACTTTGTCTACATTATGTCATCATGCTTCAAGCATTACTCTGTTTGTTATGAACTTAATACTTTGAGATGCATGCTGGATAGCGGTCTTGGGGTGGAGTAATAGTAGTAGATGCAGATGGATGTCGGTCTACTTCATGCCATGAAGAATCAGCATAACTATGCGCTATTCTATCAATTGCCCAACAGTAATTTGTTTACCCACCGTTGCTATGCTTATGAGAGAGATGCCTCTAGTGAACGCTATGGCCCCCGGGTCCATTCACTTTATGTTTACTAAAACCCTAAAAATACTTGCTGCAATTTATTTACTTTTATTTTCCTTTTTTATTTTATCTATCTACCACTATCAGATTTAATCCTTGCAATTGACGAGTATAAGGGGATTGACAACCCTCTTGCCCGCGTTGGGTGCAAGTATTTGCTTTGTGTGTGTGTGTGCAGGTACCGCTTACCTTGTTTGCGTGGTGTCTCCTATTGGTTCGATAAACCTTGGTTCTTAACTAAGGGAAATACTATCTGCTACTATACTACATCACCCTTCCTCTTCGGGGAAATCCCAACGCCTATCATAAGTAGCAATTACCCTTAGGTTCCATTAGGACCCCGCTGCCACGGGATGGTAGGCCAAAAGATGTCATGCAAGTTCTTGTTGCAAGCACGTATGATTATATATGGAATACATGGCTACAGATAATTGATGAATTGGAGCTATTGTGTATCGCTCTAGGTTGCGACTGTTCCATATTGAATTTCATCCAAATATCCATCGCTGATCCATTGCCTACGCTTTGCTAATATTGTCTTTGCTCAAGTTACTATTACTGCTGCTGTTCCAATTGCTACAAAACTGCTGTCACTATTACTGTTACTATTGCTACTGCTGCTATCGTTGCTATCATATTACTGTGCTACAAATAAATTGCTACAGGGAAGTGACTTCTCAGGTGTGGTTGAATTGACAACTCAAGTGCTAAGGCTTAGAAATATGTTTTGGCTCCCATTGTGTCGAATCAATAAATTTGGGTGAAATACTACCCTCGAAGACTGTTGCGATCCCCTATACTTGTGGGTCATCACGACTATTTTCTGGCGCCGTTGCTGGGGAGCATAGCTCTATTTATTAAGTTCACTTGAGGAGTTAAATTCTGCTGCAATTTGTATTCACTGTGAATAATCTTTGAGACTCTAAGACCAAGATCATGCCCTCTAAAACGAGGGGAGGTAAGGAACTGCCAACTCGATCTACACTTTATTCACCTTCTATTTTAAGTCAGCCTGCGACACCACCACCTGCTATTCAGTCGGATTTGTCGCAAGTAATAGACACTACTTCTGCTATTGATGATACTTGATGAGTCCAATTTATGTGATAATTTTACTAAGTATTTTGTGCCTACATGGTAGGCTTTGTGGAATTTTACCGTGTTCGCGCACGTCTTTTTGTTGATAATCCCTCAGGTAACACTTTTTGGACCATTTAGCATGTAATGAAAGAAATCCACAGAAATGGTAGTGGAATCACGTATTTAAGATGATAATCACCTATCATAGAAGAATCAAGCAAGAAGGCCAAAGGAGAAATCGTCGCCGCGCCTCCAGAGCAAAAGACGGCATTCCATACGACCGCACCCGCTCGTATGGGTGGTCGTATGGAGTGCCATCGCCGCCGCCAGATCAACTATTTCCACCCCGTGAAATCGGATCGTGGATCAGACGTACAGAGCGACCAGAAACTTGTCCAGAAGGCAGAACCCTAGCCTTCGGAGTTCATCTGGAGGAGGGATTGACAAGGAGAAGAGGGGGATCTTCCTCCTCGCACACAAGGGGTTACAACATCATCACCACTGTCATCGTCATCATCATTCACACCGCCGTCATCATCATCATCATCCACATCCTTATCATTGTAACATCAAGAACCCTAGTGGATCATCTTGTGTGTTATTTGAATCATTCATCCATGTATGCCATCACCCTTGTCATGATGTTCGTTGTCTCCATGTGTGAGTAGACCCCTAGTTCTCGGGGATATGGATGAACGTTGGTATGTGTAGGATCTGAAACATTATTTTAGATATGAGATTCTCTGTTGAATGCTTAGTTTAATAACTTCGTGAATGTTGTGAAGGGGCCCCACTCAGCATTTGTGCCTTATGGCCACTAAGTATATCACTGTCGTTGTAAAGGGCTAGGATGTGAGGGTAGTTCGAGGTGACAGTAAAAGCCTTTTGGTCCTAACCTTTGCAATTGATATGGGAATTATGGAGAACCCTTAGAGAGGCCGTGTCCACGGGGTAACCCTTAATTATCATGAGTTGTAACCCTATGGGGGAGACTATGATAGTGGCATGCATGGCACGAAGTCTACTCCGAGTAGAACATGTACTATACTCGGCTCCTCCCAGCATAATAGTCAACAGTGGCTCAAGTATCCATTGAATACAATGCCCATGCATAAGTGCACTAGAAACATACCAATGGGGATTCCGAACTCCCTGAGAACGCCTTACTCCTCTGCTGTTCCATCAGTCACTTTAGTCATTGTTCTTTATTTACTTTTATGTTATTTACTTCAAAGTTTGCTCCACTACTTAATCAGAATTTATTTCTGCCCTCACTTTGCTTTTAGTCTACAATTATCTGCAGGCATAAAAATACGTAATTCACTTCAAGAGGCAAAAGTCTGATTCCTGTCCTCCCTGTGGGATCGATACTCTTACTTCGAAAAGGCTACAACTAAATCTTGTGCACTTGCAGGCTATCAAGCTTTTTCTGGCGCCGTTGCCGGGGAGGTGAGCGCTTTAGGGCTTTGCCTTGAGTTTTGAATTATTTTGTGTTCTAACGATTTTTGTAGATTGCGAGCAACCATGGTCCTTGAAGAACAAATTTATCAGGTAGGGGTGCAACTAGTAGCAGGACCGGCTCAAGGAGAGAATGTCGGAACTCGGGCTCCGGGGA
Source organism: Elymus sibiricus (assembly GCA_039707655.1). Taxonomy (NCBI): domain Eukaryota; kingdom Viridiplantae; phylum Streptophyta; class Magnoliopsida; order Poales; family Poaceae; genus Elymus; species Elymus sibiricus. The sequence goes on from CM077670.1 coordinate 137,592,795, forward strand.
CCCTGGTTCGAACTCTGGGGGCCGCTTGCTGCCTAACAATTCGACGGTGACCACGGCGAGGCTACGGAGAGAGCACGCTCTCACACATGGCACGGTAGGGGACATGAGAGCTACCTAGGTTCGGGCCACTGTGCGGTGTAAAACGCTACTCCTGTTTGTGTTTGGGATTACTGTGGGCAAGAGAGTTCTTGCGTACAAGATTGAGGAAGAAGGAAGCAATCCGATCCCTGTCTACGGTGGCAGCACTGCCCCTTTTATAGCCGCCTTGGTCCTCTTCCCCCAAAAATGTTGACGGGAAGGGTAACCACACAACGGTGGTTTGAAAGGGGACAGGCGCCCATGCTTATCCTGACAAAAGGCGGTCTTCGCCTGCAAAGGCGCTATCCATGATGCGTCGGTGGGCTCAGTGATGACCTCCGCCCTATGTGCCTTATCGTCCTGGTCTTCATACACCAAACGGGCAGCTTTGGTTCTTGCTTTGCAGGAGGGGAGCTGGTGCTGCTCCCTTATCACCAAAGAGGAAACCCCCCTTGACCGTGACTGCTGGCACAGCTCTGCTGCTGTCGTCGTCTTGCGGGAGTACGTCACCCATGTGATGGGCACTTGACGCCAGGGCGCTAGGCGGTGCCCTGCTTGAGTGGCTTCGGGAGGCTGCCTCAGGAGGCCGCCTCGCGAGGGGGCCTCATGAGGCTTCCTGTTGATGCTGAGTCTTCAGTGGGTCCGTCCCTCCGGGAGGGGGGGTCCTCGTGAGGCCGAAGCCTCGTGAGGTGACTTGCTTCGCGGCGCCCGTAGTTGGGCCACCTCTTGGGCCTTCGCCAGGCATTGCTTCCTAGGCTATAGGCAGACGGCCCATGGTACCCTGGTTCCCACTGGGCCGACAGTAGCCCTCGGGCCCATGACGCGCACGTTTCGCCCGTTGGGAACGAAACGGCGCGGGGCCTAAGACTGCCGGGCCCAGGCAGGGACACATGGCGCACGACGGGATGTGGTACGCCCCCTCTTCCCCCACTACGCCGGGGAATGCGCCGGCGCTGCCATAAAGCAAACCCGCGCGGGGCGCAGGGCCATCATTGCCTTCATTTGCACTCTGCTCCTCGCCTCCCTTCGTCTTCCTCGCGCACTACTTCTCGCAACCTCTTCCTCTTCTCGATCCGAAGCTTCACCTCGCATCCATGGCGCCTCCCAAGAAGGGCAGGGCGAAGGCGGCGGCCGTGGTGGAGGCGGAGACGGAGCTTGCCCTGGCCAGATCCACCATCGTCAACACCGAGGGGCTCGACAAGGTGCGCCCGATGACCGCCGCCGCCACCAACGAGTGGGAGGCGACCAAGATTTGGCCGGGGTCACGCCGCATCGCCGACCTCGACGCCACCACCATCCCCCTCTATCTCTATAGAATCTTTGCCGGCCTGCTGCCGCCCTTCTCCAACTTCTTTAACGCCATCCTCTCGCACTACCAAATCCACGCGCTCCACCTCCAACCCAACTCCGTCCTTCTCCTCTCCATCTTCGCCTACTTCTGCGAAGCCTTTGTGGGCGTGATGCCCTCGGTGGCGCTCTTCCACCACTTCTACAACTTACGGCTATCGGTGGTGGACCAGCGCTTGGGGTGCGCCTCGTTCCGCAGCGTCGAAGGGACGGTGGACGACACCATCGACATGAAGATCACCAAGAAGGTGGAGGGCTATAGGCGGCGCTAGGTCTACGTGGACGCGGGCCAGTACAGCCCCCTGCTGTGGCTGCCGGCAGCCCCCGCCGTGAAGAGCTTCGGATGGGAGCACGCCAAGCTCACTGACCCCAAGCTGGCGCCGCTATGGGGGAGGATGGACGAGATGAAGGCCGCGAAGGTGACGGCAGCAATGGTCGTCAAGGAGTTCCTGCGCCGGCGCATCGCCCCCCTCCAGAGGCGCTCCCGCCCGGTGTGGGCCATCACTGGCGGCAAGGACCCGATGAGGCTGAGCGTTGACAACTTGGCACCGGAGGTGGTGGAGGAGGTGCTGCATCTCCTGATGGGTGAGGAGGCAGAAGAGCCGCCCCAAGACAGGATCCCCCTGTATCGCTACAAGAACAGGGATGAGCTGGTTGAGGAGATGCCGCTCTTCGATCAGTGGGGCTTGGTCCCCGAGGGCCACGAGGGGCCTCGCGACAACCCTTTCCTGGTGCTGCCCGGCTCAGGAGGCCGTGACGAGGCCGGGGCCTCGGCAAGCGCTGCTGAGGAGAACGACGCTGGGGCGGGCCTACGAACCCGCCGCCAGCAGCTGGACGAGCTTGGCGACGACGACGGCGACGACGACGATGACACGTGATTCGTGATCGCGCCCTCCCGGCCCCTGCGCACAGGAGGTGAAGGAAGCAGTAGCGCGGGGGCCGATGCGCCCCTCGTGGAGAGGACCGGTGCGAGCGACGAGGCCGCTGCGCCCCCTCCAGAGACAATCGGCACCGGCGGCGAGGCCGCCGTGCCCCCCGCGAAGGAGACCGGCACCAAACTGGCAGGAGAGGACCTCGGCAAGTCCCATGCCGAGCCTGCTGGGATGCGCTCGAGCGAGCCGCACGAAGGCGGCAGCGGCAGCCGCCCACTGCCGAAACTGAAGAAGAGGAAGTGGGTTCCTAACGACGAGTAAGTCACCGCACTTTGCTTTCTTTTCCTTTTAGTCTTGCCTCCTTCCTCCCAAAGCCCGAGGCTGAGCCCATGATCCACACAGGGAGCCCACAACGAAGAAGAAGAAGACCCCCAACTCGAAGGGGGCCCCGGCGTGCTCCCCAGGCGCCGAGGGACGTGAAGAAGCCTCCCGCTACCCCAAAGCCGAAACAGGGTGCGCGGAGGCAGAGGAGGAGCAAGTGACTCCTGCCGAGCCGCGGGTGGACGCGGCTCCTGAGGCTCAAGGAGATGACCCTCGGGAGGCGGCCTCCGGAGGAGGGGCTGCGGCTCCCGAGGCGCCTGCTGCAGGAGGAGACGCAGCAATGGAGGATGCTGAGGCGCCAACTCCCCCTCCGAACTCTGCCCCCGCCGAGGAGGCCACAGCTGCTGAAGGCACCTCGGCAAGCCCCCAGCACTCGCCGGCGCACGAGGGCCCAGGCGCGGGTGCGACTAGCCCGCAGAGGGTGCCGGCAAGGCAGGATGAGGTGGAGGACCCGGCGAGCCCCCCGCCCCTGACGAGCGACGTGGCTCCCGAAGGGAGCGAGAACACAGAGGCCCGACGGGGGTCCGGCGCCGGCCCCTCCCAGGTGATGACGGCGGAGGGCGGCGCAGAGCCAAGCCCGAGCTGGGCCTTGCAGCTCATGAGCAGCAGCGCAGTGCTCCAGCGCGGGGCGCTGCGGGGCGCCATGGCGGCCCTTGACCAGTTGGAGGCGGACCTCTAGGCGGAGGAGGCGCGCATCGCCGACGAGCGCTTGCGCCTCGCGGAGGGGTGGCGGCAGCTAGCCGTCACCATCAAATTGGGCCGCCGCCGAGATGAGGCCGCGCGGGAGAAGCGCGAGAAGGCTGCCTTCAACACCAAGGACATCTTCGAAAACGCCGTACGGGAGGCCAACGCGGCGGACAAGCGCCGCGAGGAAGCGGAGGCCCAGGCGAAGGCGATGCGGGAGTAGTCTGCCACCCAGTCGGTCCTGTTGCAGGTGCGGGAGAACACCGTCACCGCTCGCGAGGAAGAGCTTGACACCCGCGAGGGTGAGCTCGACAAGCGCGGAGAGAAACTCACCAGGCGCGAGGGGGAGCTCACCAAGCGCGAGGAAGAGCTCGCCAAGTGCGCGGAGGGGCTCGCCAAGCGCGAAGAAGAGCTTCCCAAGAGCGAGGAGGAGCTCGTCAAGCACGGGGAGGCCCTCGCGGCCCGCGAGGCTGATGCTTGGATTCATGAGCGAGAGCTCGCGAGGACGGCGACCGAGCAGACCGCGAAGCACGAACGCCTGGAGACGCTGGATCGCCAAGTGGCAGCCGCCCAGACCTCCTATGACCAGCGCATGGCCAAGGCCAATGCCCAGCTGGAGATGAAGGAGAAGAAGATCCAGGCCGACGCTGACGCGAAGACCGAGAGGAATCGCCAGGCGCTTGCCGCGGATTATAGCAAGAAGCTGAAGGACCAGGAGGACTGCTTCAAGGCGAAGCGCGAGGAGCTCCAGAAGGAGATCGTTGGTCTCAAGGAGGTGCTGACGGAGGCGGAGGGCAGGCGAAAGGCTGTGCTCAAGGCCAAGGCTGACGCGGAGGGGGAGCTGGCCTCCCTCCAGCAGCAGGTGGGCAGCGTCTCCAACGTCGTCGAGCAGGCCAGGGATGAGGCGGCTCGGGCGCGGGGACGGTAGCACGAGCGCACCAAGATGTTCCACACTCTCTTGCTCTGAGCCCGCGGTGCCCTGACCACCATCTGCCAGGAGAGGCTCGGGGGCCCCCTTGAGACCCACGACGCCAGCTACCTTGACTTCTTCACCAAGCTCGTGGAGCGGCTTTAAGAAGGGGCCAAGCGGGTGAACGGCATAATTGAAGACGAGTGCCGCGACCTCCTCAGCGAGGCGGCGACTCGCATCTTCAGCAATCTTCTTCGCGCCGACACCAACTTCGACTTCGACAGGGTGATGGCCCCTATCCCTGAAGAACTCCGCGACGGCCTCGGGAAGGCGGTGGAGGACCACGTGGACGCCCTGCTCGAGAAGTTCTCGTACAGCAGCGAGAGCTCCAGCGAGGTCGGCGATGGCGACGGCGAAGATGATGATGGCGATGGCGGCAACGATGCCCCGTCTTCTTAGACCTTTTCTTACTTTCTTTGACCATGTATCCAAGCAAGTGTAGCCCCGTGGGGGCGTAAAGACATGGTCTGTACGATTAACTTAAGCAGCTGGTGTTTTGCTTTAACTTGTGTTTCTCGCGAGGCATCCTCGTGAGGCTTATTTTTCTCTTCTTGTTTGCCTTGTTGCTCTACGTCATCAGGACCCAGCCCCCGAGCGAGCTACGACCATCACTGGTATGCTAGGGCGTGTGCCTAGACAACACCAGAGGGTGTAGGGCTCTGCGAGGCAGTAAGGGCTCCTGAGGCGCGATGCTCTGGAAGCCCCCCTTTGACGTGCAAGTGGCTCGCGCGAGAGAAAAACGTCAGCACTCAGCGAGGCTGCGAAGAGAGAAGAGCTTGAGAAGCGCTGAGAGCGGCTCATGAGGCATTTTTAGACTTAGGTTTTTCATGGAATGTGGCGCTTGGCGAGTCGTCGCTTGCGGAGTGCGCCCCGTGAGGCCCTCGCTCGTGAGGCCTCCCGCTAGTACTTGGCGAAGATGGCCGCCGTAGGCCGCCTCGCAAAGCAGCGCTTGCGAGGCTTCCTGTGGGCCTCTTAGAGAGGCACCTTTCCGTGGGCTACCTCGCGAGGCAGCACTCACGAGGCCTTCTATGCACCTTGTTCCTGTGACAATTGCATGTCGACAAGTTTTGCAAGTATTGTGGCGGCGTGCGCTTGCTAACTTGCTCGTGGGTATCACATGAGGATAGAAGTACCAAGGACCTTGGTGAAGTGGCGTGCGCGGGAGCAGGCCCGTGAGCCAGAACTCAGTCACTTTGGGTTTAATGGTGCTGCTGGGCCTGGCCCGAGTGCAGGCACTGTGTCCAGCCCCTGCTCGCGTGATATGTAGGAGGGAGATCGCGAGCGCACACGGCCTCCTGAAGTGAATTGCTTACCGAGCACACGTAATACTTAGGAAATAAAACTTTATGGCAGCATAATAATAAGGTTCATTACACAACCAAAAAGATGAGGCTGCCGTGTCTGGCACAGGTCAGCTTGAGGATGGTGCAGCCATGTGGCGCCCTCAGTTTCACATCCAAAAAGAAAAGGCTGCCGTGACGGACACGGGACAACTTGAGGATGGTGCAGCCAGGTGGCGCCCTCAGTTCAATCGTTCCGCCAGCACTGAGCTTGGGGCTTCCACTAGGTTGTGGGAGGGAGCTCTCGCAGGCCCATCAGGCGGCGCTAAGAGAGGCTCCGGAGCGTGTACAGCTCCATTTAGTAAGTACGCGTGAGGTCACGGGTAGAACTTGCGGAGGTGTTGGATGTTCCATGTGTTGGGCACCGGAACACCCTCCTCCGTCTCCAGGCATGCGGCACCAGGTTGGGAGACATGAGTGACCCTGAACGGGCCTTCCCACATGGGTGAGAGCTTGTGGAGTCCTTCTCTGGAGAGGATCCTTTGCAGGACGAGGTCGCCAGTTTCGAGGGTGCCGGGGCGTATGTTGCGGCTGTGATAGCGACGCAACGCCTGCTGATACTAGGCAGCGCGTAGAGCGGCCTGGTGACGGGCTTCCTCGAGGAGCAGCAGATCAGCCTCTCGCGAGGCGTCCTGATGAGCCTCGTTGAAGGCGAGGACTCGCGGGGACCCATGCTTGAGCTCGTGAGGGAGGACCGCTTCTGCCCCGTAGACGAGGAAGAAGGGTGTTTCGCCGGTAGGCTTGGTTGCTGTCGTATGGATCGACCATAGCATGGACTGGAGCTCGTCGAGCCAGCCTTTGCCGCAGGCGTCGAGCTTTTTCTTGAAGCTTTGTGTCTTGAGACCCTTGAGGACTTCAGCATTGGCGCGCTCAGCCTGGCCGTTGCTTCGCTGGTGTGCCACGGAGGCGTAGTAGATCTGCGTGCCAAGGCTGGCGTAGTATGACTTGAAGAGGCTACTCATGAAATATGAGCCGTTGTCAATGATGATGCGGTTGGGGATGCCGAAGCGGCTCACGAGGTTCTTGATGAACTTGACGGCTGAAGCTGTCGGGATGGTGCGGACAGGCTCGACTTGCGCCCATTTGGTGAACTTGTCGATGGCGACGTAGAGGTAGCGGTAGCCGCCAGCCGCGCGAGGGAAGGGGCCCAAGATGTCCAGCCCCCAGACCGCGAAGGGCCACGAGAGGGGAATGGTCTGGAGGCCTTGCGCCGGCTGGTGGACTTGCTTGGCGTGGAATTGGCAGGCTTCGCAGGATTGGACCAGCTCGGTGGCGTCTTGAAGCGCGGTGGGCCAGTAGAAGCCGCTGCGGAACACCTTGGCAGCGAGCGTGCGCGACGAGGAGTGATGGCCACAGTCTCCGCCGTGTATGTCGGCAAGCAGCTCGCGCCCTTGCTCCTCGGAGATGCACCGCAGCGCGACGCCATTGGGGCACCTGCGGTAGAGATCGCCACCCCTCAAGCAGTAGGTTGTGGCCTGGCGGGCCTCGTGTTCGGCCTCAGGGTCCTTCTCTGGGAGGGTGCCGTCCTCCAGATAGGTCTTGAATTCGTTGGCCCAGCTGTCAACTTGTGGCTCCAGTGCCAGCAGCAGGTGAGCGCCTGAAGATGGGCTGCAGTCGGGTGCACCTGAGGGTGGTGCGGGAGGGAGCTCCTCATGAGGCACCGTGGTGCTAGCGGCAGGTGGCGTAGCTGATGTCTTCAAGAGCCTTTCCTCGAAGACGCCGGGCTTTTGAGGCTCATGGCGAGACGCCCGCTTGGCGATGTCATCTGCTTCCTTGTTGCTGCCGCGAGGGACATGCTGGAGCTCCATGCCGAGGAAGCGCTTCTCGAGCTTGCGCACCTCTTCCAGATAGGCAGCCATGTGCTCATCCTTGGGCTTGTAGCTTTTGTTGGAGAAGCTGACAAGGAGCTGAGAGTCGCCCTTGATGATGATGCGCTTGATGCCAAGGGCAGAGGCAGCCTTGAGCCCAGCGATGAGGCCCTCATACTCGGTGATGTGGTTGGAGACCTTGTCGGCATGCTTGAAGCAGAGTTGTACAGCGTAGTAGAGCTTGTCTCCTGTCTGTGAAGTGAGCACGACTCCAGCGCCTGCGCCTTGCTGGGAGAACGCGCCGTCGAAGTTCATGGCCCAGCCTCCAGGGACCTCCTCTCCAGGCAGGAGGGATTCGTCCTCGCGAGGCTCCTTTTGATGCGGGTCTGCCCATTCTACCATGAAGTCCGCCAAAGCGGCGCCCTTGATCGTCCTTGTGGTAAGGAATTCCAGCGCAAAGGTTTGCAGCTCGATGTTCCACTCGGCGACACGGCCAGTGGCGTTGGGGTTGTGCAGGACCTGCTCTAGGGGATAAGAGGTGATCACCTTGATGGGATGGCCCTGGAAGTAGTGGCGTAGCTTCCTGGAAGCGATGAGGAGCACGAGGAGAAGCTTCTGCTGCATGGGGTCGCTCGCGCGCATCCCGCAGCACCGAGCTGACGAAGTAGACGGGGTGCTCGACGAGGCGCATGGCCGCAGGCGGGGCGGCTTGATCTTCGGGGAGCTCAGGAAGCGGCTCGCCGGGGGCCTCGTGAGGAAGGCCCTCGGCAAGCAAAGGTGCAGCCTCGGGAGGTGCTGGCGCAACCTCAGGAGGCACTAGTGCGGCCTCGGCAGGCGCATGTGCAGCAGATTTTTGCTTGGCAATGATGGGCTCTTCTCGTTCCGCCACAAGGGCTGCGCAGTGGCCATGACAGGAGGGCTTGTTAGATACCTATTGAGGTCCTCGAAGGCTGCGTCAGCTTCAGGATTCCACTTGAAGGGGCCCGATCTCTTCATGAGCTTGAAGAACGGCAAGGCACGTTCACCGAACTTGGAGATGAAGCGCCCAAGCGAGGTCATGCATCCCGCGAGGCACTGCATTTCCCTGAGGTTCCAAGGAGGCTTCATCCGCTTGATGACCTTGATCTTCTCGGGGTTCGCCTCGATGCCGTGGTGGGAGACCAGGAAGCCAAGAAGCTTGCTGGAAGGAACTCCGAAGACACACTTGGTGGGGTTGAGCTTGAGGTTGACCTTGCGGAGATTGGCGAAGGTTTCTTCGAGGTCTGCGATGAGGGAGCAGGAATTGCAGCTCTTCACGACGATGTCGTCGATGTAGGCTTCGGCATATCTTCCCATCTGGTGCCCCAGGGCGATACGCATCAGCCTCTGGAAGGTAGCCCCTGCGCTCCTCAAGCCGAAGGGCATGCAGATGTAGCAGTATGTCCCGCAGGGGGTGATGAAGGCCATTCTCTCTTCGTCTTCTATCGCCATTTTGATCTGGTGGTAGCCTGAGAAGGCGTCCAGGAAGCAGAGCAGTTCGTACCCAGCGGTGGAGTCTATGATCTGGTCGATTCGCGGCGGCGGGAAGGGGTCTTGGGGGCAGGCCTTGTTGAGGCTGGTGAAGTCGACGCACATGCGGCTCTCGCTTCCTTTCTTGGGGATGATGACAGGGTTGGTGAGCCACTCGGGGTGGCGCACCTCGCGATTGACCCTTGCCTCGTGCAGTTTCTGAACTTCTTGAATGATGAATTCTTGCTTCTCGGGCGCTTGGCGCCGTGCCTTTTGCTTGACGGGGCGCGCGTTAGGGCACACCGCTAAGTGGTGCTCGATCACCTCCCTCGGCACACCGAACAAATCAGATGCCGTCCATGTGAACACATCAGCATTTTCCCGGAGGAAGGCGACGAGCACGTCTTCCTATTTAGGATCGAGGCCGTTGCCGATGGTGATGGCGGGCCCGGAGCCACTGCCATCCACCGACACCTTCTTGGTCTCGGCGTGTGCCTGAAAGAACAACTGCTTCTTCTTCGCGGGTGCGGCCTCAAGAGGTTCGACGTCGTCCTCGTCGGCAGGGTACGCTGTAGGGTCAGCCTTGTAGGCGCGCTCGAGGGAGCGGACCGCATCTGTCGGAAGTCGGGCTCCGGGGACCCAAAGGTTCGAACACTGGGGTGAGCTCGTTCTATGGCTTCGTCTCCTACCACGGCTAAGCTGTGGCGAGGCTACGGCGAGAGCACGCTAGCGAGGAATGGGGCGAGGACTCAGCGGTTTATCCAGGTTTGGGCCACCTTGCGGTGTAAGACCCTACTCCTGCTTGTGGTTTGGATTGCAATGGACAAGAGGGTTCTTGCGTACAAGGTGAGGAGGAGGAAGAACTGGTCCGGAGGGATCTCCTACCACTCTATGGTGGCTGCACTGCCGTTTATACCAGCCTTGGTCCTCTTCCCCCTGGAAACTTAGGCGGGAAGGGTTGCCACACTTGGCGGTTTGAAAGGGGACATGCGCTCAGGCTATCCTTACTAAAGGTGGTCTTCGCCTGCCAAAGCATGATCCATGACACGCCGGTGGGCTCGGTGATGACCTCCACCCTGCGCGCCCATCGTCTTGGTCTTCCTTCACCGATCGGGCAACCTTTGGGGTTGCTTTGGCGAGTAGATAGCCGGACCTGCTCCCTTAACACGAAAGAGGAAACCATCTTCATCCGCGCCTGCTGGCGCGGCCTCTACTGCTGCTCGTCGCCACGCGCGTCACCCACGTGATGGGCTCCAGACCGCGCGGCACGCCGAACGGCCCTCGTCTCGAGCACCTGCGGGAGGGGGCCTCGGAAGGTCACCTCGGGAAGCTGCCTCGTGAGGCCACTCGGGAAGCCGCCTCGTGAGGGGACCTCACGAGGCCGTTGATGGTGGTGTTGAGCGTTGCCTGCTACTCCCTGAGGAGGGGGCCTCAGGAGGCCAGGGCCTGATGAGGGGTCTTGGTGAGATGCTCGGTGGTGACGGCCTGCTGGGCCCATTCCAGGCATTGCGCCCTGGGCCAAAGGCAGACGGGCCTGGGTACCCCGGGTTCCATGGGCCTGACAGTAGCCCCCGGGCCCGCGGCGCGCACGTTCCCGCCTACAGAGGGGTGAAACGGCGCGGGCCCTAACCGCCTGCGGCCAGGCGCGACGCGTGGCGCACGATGTGACGGGCGACGCCCCCACTTCCCCACGACGCCTCGGAAACTGCCGCGCTGACATAAATCCTGGCGCGGGCGGCGCAGGGCCATCATTGCCTTCCTTCACACGTTGTTGTTGCTTCAATCCCCAGCGCCGGAGAAGGCGGAGCGACGAGGGGGGCTCCGCGCCGGGTATAAAGAGGGGGAGAGGAGAACCGGAGTCCTCCACCCATCTTCTTCTTCCCCCAGCTTCCTCTGTTTCTTGCTAGAGCCGCCACAGAAATGGCGAGGGGGAGAGGGCGTGGCCGTGCTTCCGCTGCCGCATCCCAGGTTCTGCCCCGGGGGCGCGGGCGCTCCCTGACGGCTGCCGGCGCCGGGCCCAGCAATCGTGGAAGGGGCGCCGCTCATGGGCGCGGAGGGCGAGGCGCGCGGGGCCGAGGCAGCCGCGGCGGAGCGGCCGCGCTTCCGCCCCAGGCGGGGAGCCACTCGGCGGAGGCGGCGCATGAGTTCATTGTGAACATGCACCGCAGTCCCTGCACCTGGCTTCGGCTCCCGGACTCATTCGCGGCGGCGATGGCGGACCGCGCGCCCTTGGGCCTGTGGGTGCAGGCCGACGGCTGCTGCAATGGCCCTTCCTGGGTGGCGACGGAGCTCACCCCCTCGGGCTTCATGTTCCTGAGGCAGGGGTGGAAGTCGTTCGCCCTTGCCCGCGGCCTGAAGCGGGGGCACGTCCTCCAGTTCAAGCACGACGGGGCCGCCACGCTCTTCGTGAAGATCTTCGGGCTCTCCCGTAGCCGCCTGGAGTGCTGCGTGGAGAGCGAGGACAGCTACAGCTGCTCCTGCAGCGAGGACGGCTCCTCCGGCGGCGCTGCCAACTCCGGCGGGGGCGGAAGCGGCGATGACTCCCCCCGCGTCAAGAGCGAGGACGAGGACTCCGACTAGGCGCGCGCGGCAAGGGCTCCGGAACCGATGGCGGTGGCATCGTGCGCACGGTGACGGAGCCGCTTGCGCCCGCAGCGCCTGTTTGGGGATGTGCGCGGCACCCAGCGCTGGAGTCTTGAGGGCGACGACGCCTCGCCTCGGGCCCTTCTTTCTGTTCATTTTCCTGCATTGAACCGATGTAGCCCCGCGGGGGCGTGAAAATAGTATCTTCTATGTTTAACTTAGTGCTTTTGTGACATGGGGTGTATGCACTCTCTCCCGGAGTCCTCTCGTGAGGCTGGTTTTTTTTCTTTGTTCGCCTCAGCGCTCTACGCCATCAGGACCCAGCCCCCGAGCGAGCCTCAACAGCCGCTGGTATGTCCGGTCGCGATGCCGGGACAAGGCCAGGAGGTAAGGGGCACCGTGAGCTAGTGAGGGCTCCTGAGGCGCGATGCTCAGGAAGCCCCCCTTTGGCGTGCAAGCGGCTTACGCAGAAGAAAAACGCTAGCACCCTGCGGGATCGCGAGGGGAGAGAGCTTGAGTGATGGTAAGGGCGTCTCGCAAGGTAGTTAGACTTAGCTTTTGGCGGAGAGCGGTGTCTGGCGAGCCACAGCTCATGAGGAGCTCGCGCAGCCCGCGTCGGCGTTCAAAGAGTCTTCGCCTCGCGAGGCTGGCTCGCGAGAGGCCGCCCGCGAGGTCCTCACGCAGCTCGCTGCCTGAGGCACTGCATGTTGACAGATTCGTGATGGGAGGAGCGGCACGCGCTGGCTAACTCGCCCGTGGCCGTTGCATGAGGAGATAAGGCACCAAGGACCTTGGTGAGGTGGCGTGCACGGGAGCAGGCCCGCGAGCCAGAGCTCAGTCGCTTGGATTTGACAGTACTGCAGGGACGGACCCGAGCACAGACACCGTGCCTAGCCCCCGCTCATGGAATCAGCCAGGGGAGGGGTCGCGAGCGTGTGGCGCTCTCCGGTCGGCATCGAACTTAACAGGCAATTAAGCAGGTAACATAACTCATCAAGGTAAAATCAGGAGAATTCGCTACACAACCAAAAGGATAGGGGCTAGCCTGCCGCGTCCGGCACGGATCAGCTCGAGGTTGGTGCAGCCCGTGGGGCGCCCTCAGCCGCATTTAAACAAAATCACCTTGGCAGAAAAGTTCCGGGAGTGGGGCTCTGGAGGCGCGGGAGGCGCGGCGAGGAGGAGGGCCGCATGAGGCGACGCGCTGGGCGCACCTGGCAGAACTGTGATGTAGCGACGTCAGACCGCTTGGCGAGGCGCTCCGAGAGAGTCCGCTCCTCTGGGGCCAAGGGGCTCACGAAGCCCTGGGGGCTCGTGTGGAGCAGGAGGCTCACGAGGCTCTGGCGCGAAGAGCGCCAGCCTCTGGAAAGAGGCGTCGGCGTTCCTCAGCCCAAAAGGCATGCACACGCCGCCGACGGTGGGGCCAACGCCCTGGCCATCTTGCGGCAGCTGGAAGGGGTCATGCGGGCAGAGCAGGTTGAGGCCGGTGAAGTCGACGCACAAGCGCTCCTTGCCGCCCTTCTTGGGGATGACGACTGGGTTGGCAAGCCATTTGGGATGGCGCACCTCACAAACGACTCCGGCTTCCTAGAGCTTCTAGACTTCCTTGACGAAGAACTCTTGCTTCTCTGGCGCCTGGCGCCGTGCTTTCTGCTTGACCGGGCGCGCATTGGGGCACACCGCTAAGTGGTGCTCGATCACCTCCCTCGGCACACCGGACAAGTCGGATGCTTTCCAGGCGAAAACATCCGAGTTTGCCCGAAGGAAGGTGACGAGCGCACTTTCCTATGAAGGAGGGAGGCCTCTGCCGATGGTGAAGGCAGGGCCGGAGCCGCTGCCGTCCACCGACACATTCTTCGTCTCGGCGCGGTCTTGAGAGAACAGTTGCTTCTTCTTCGTGGGCGCGGCCTCGGAAAGCTCAGCCGCGTCCTCGTCGGCCGGGTGCGCGACAACGGCAGCCTTGTAGGCACGCTCGAGGGTGCTGGCCGCGTCCTTCTCGTCGCAAGCGACGGTGATGATGCCGCTGTAGCCGGGCATCTTGAGGACGTTGTAGGCGTGATGGGTGGCCGCCATGAACTTGGTGGGAGCCGGGTAGCCCAAGATGGTGTTGTAAGGCAGGCCGATGTGCGCCACATGGAAGTCGATGAGCACGGTGTGGTAGTTTTTGCGGGTGCCAAAGGTGACGGGGAGGCGCACTTGCCCCAGCGGAATGGTGGAGCCATCGGTCACTCCGGAGAAGGGCCTGGTCGGCATCAACTGGTCGTAGGGCACCTGGAGCGTCTCGAAGGTATCGATGGAGAGTACGTTGAGGCCGGCACCCCCGTCGATGAGGGTCTTGGTGACCGCGACGTTGCTGATGGTGGGAGTGCAGAGCATGGGGATCGCGCCTTCAGAGGCCGTGGACTTGGGGTGGTCCTTGGAGTCGAAGGTGATGGCGTACTGCGACCACTTGAGGGGCCACGCGACCTCAGGCCTCGGGAGGGACGCGTACACCTCGCGAGAGAGTTGCTTGAAGTGGCGGATGGACGAGGGGGCCTGGGACCCGCCAAGGATGCAGGCGACCACGCGAGGCTCCTGGTAGCCCCCAGCACCCTCGTCAGGCCGGTTGACGTTGTCCCTCCGGGGTGGTGGTGGCAGCGGCGGGAGAGCGGCATTGGCCTGAGGATTCGCCTCACAAGGCTGGTCGCGCCAGGCGGCCTCGCGAGGCTGATCGCGCCAGCCCTGGCAGTAGTTGCCATTACTGTTGCGGCTGTCCTAGCGGTTACCGCTGCGGCCACCTCCGCGGCTGGCGCCGCGGCCGTTGCGGTCGTCCCGGCGGCTCTGGCGCTCGTCGCGGAGCAGCTTGAGCTCCTGACAGTCTTCGGTGCTGTGGGAGCGGACGTTGTGAAAAGCGCAGAGTGGCCGGTTGTCCTTTCTGGGCTTGTCGAGGTTGCGGCCGCCCTTCTACTCAGGCTCCGCCGCGAGCACGGCAGGGCCCTTGCGCTTGACGTCCTTGCTCTTGGCCTTGGCGGCGTCGAGCGCCGCGTCGGGGTCGTTGTGGATGAGGAGGCGGCCTTCTTCAGCCTTGGCGCACTTGTCGGCGAGGTCGAGCAGCTCGAGCACGGAGTCGAGCTCACCGTTGATGGCGAGCTTCTCGCGCATCTTGACGTCCGTGACGCCGGTGGACAACGCAGAGATGACGTCTGCGTCGGAGGCGCGCGGGATCTTGTTGCGCACCTGACTGAAGTGTTGGATGTACTTGCGGAGGGTCTCGTCCGGGCGCTGCCGAACACGCCGCAGGTCGTTGATGGTGAGGGAGTGGTCCTGTGTGCCCTTGAAGTTGGCGATGAACTGGCTGCAGAGCTCGGCCCACGATGAGATGGAAGCCTCGGGGAGGTTCATGAGCCAGGAGCGTGGGCCGTCCTTGAGGGCCATGGGGAACCAGTTCGCCATGACCTTGTCGTCGCCGTTCGCCGCCTCGATGCTCAACTTGTAGAGCTGGAGGAACTCCGTGGGGTTGGGGGTGCCGTCGTAGCGTGGAGGCAGCTCGGGCTTGAACTTCGCGGGCCAGACCACGCGACGCAGCTCACGGGTGAAGGCACGGCAGCCCACGCCGCTCGAGGGGACGCCGCCAGCGAGGGCGGCGCGGTTTTGACGCCCGGCCGCTGCAATGTCCTGAACGGCCTGGTCTTGGCGCTGGCGCTGCCGCTCGAGGAGCACTCACGCGTCGGGGGGCGCGCGGCGGATGATCTGGTAGCTGGGTTCGTCTTGGTCTGGCGAAGACGCACCGCGGGACGGCTCACGAGCCCGCGCGCTGCGCTGGGGCCCGGCACGCTCGTCGCGCAGAGGAGGCGGCGGGGGAGCGTCATGCGCCAGGTCCCTAGCACGAGACGGCGGAGGGCGGAGCGAGTGAGAAGGCGCCGGAGCATCCCCGGCGACGTTGACGTGCTTGGTGATGCGGCAAAGCCAGGCGTCGTAGCCGGTGTCATCCGGACAGTAGCGGAGCAGCTCACGCGCCATGAGCAACGCGGCCTGCGGGTTCGGCGGCTCACGGCGGGCGAGGGAGGAGGCCGTGGCGGTGCGGCCGTCCGCCCGCACGGAGGGGTCCAGGGAGGAGTCCTGCTGCTCGTGGGCAGCGGGGTCGGTGGCGGCAGCAGCCTCGGCTTCGGGGCGGCGGCGAGTGCCGCGGGCCACCGGCTCGGTCTGAGCCACGCGACCAGCCCTGCGCTCGACGCGCTCGCGTCGTGCGTCGGCCATGGGGTTGGTGGAGCTGGGGGCGGAGCAGAAGAACGGTAGCACACCCCTACCTGGCGCGCCAAATGTCAGAAGTCGGGCTTCGGGGACCCAAAGGTTCGAACACTGGGGTGAGCTCGTTCTACGGCTTCGTCTCCTACCACGGCTAAGCTGCGGCGAGGCTATGGTGAGAGCACGCTAGCGAGGAACGGGGCGAGGACTCAGCGGTTTACCCAGGTTCGGGCCACCTTGCGGTGTAAGACCCTACTCCTGCTTTTGGTTTGGATTGCAATGGACAAGAGGGTTCTTGCGTACAAGGTGAGGAGGAGGAAGAACTGGTCCGGAGGGATCTCCTACCACTCTATGGTGGCTGCACTGCCCTTTATACCAGCCTTGGTCATCTTCCCCCTGGAAACTTAGGCGGGAAGGGTTGCCACACTTGGCGGTTTGAAAGGGGACAGGCGCTCAGGCTATCCTGACTAAAGGTGGTCTTCGCCTGCCAAAGCATGATCCATGACGCGCCGGTGGGCTCGGTGATGACCTCCACCATGCGCGCCCGTCGTCTTGGTCTAACTTCGCCGATCGGGCAACCTTTGGGGTTGCTTTGGAGAGTAGATAGCTGGCCCTGCTCCCTTAACACGAAAGAGGAAACCATCTTCATCCGCGCCTGCTGGTGCGGCCTCTGCTGCTGCTCGTCGCAACGCTCGTCACCCACGTGATGGGCTCCAGACCGCGCGGCACGACGAACGGCCTTCGTCTCGAGCGCCTGCGGGAGGGGGCCTCGGAAGGCCACCTCGGGAAGCCGCCTCGTGAGGCCACTCGTGAAGCCGCCTCGTTAGGCCACTCGGGAAGCCGCCTCGTGAGGCCACTCGGGAAGCCGCCTCGTGAGGGGACCTCGCGAGGCCGTTGATGGTGGTGTTGAGCGTTGCCTGCTAATCCCCGAGGAGGGGGCCTCAGGAGGCCAGGGCCTGATGAGGGGTCTTGGTGAGATTCTCGGTGGTGACGGCCTGCTGGGCCCATGCCAGGCGTTGCGCCCTGGGCCAAGGGCAGACGGGCCTGGGTACCCCGGGTTCCATGGGCCCGACAGCATCCTTCTCGTAGCAGCGGACGGTGATGATGCCGCTGCAGCCGAGCATCTTGAGGACATTGTGTCACCGCCATGAACTTGGAGAGCGCGGGGTAGCCCAAGATGGCGTTGTAGGGTAGGCCGATGTGCACCACGTCGAAGTCGATGAGCTCGGTATGGTAGTTCTTGCGGGTGCCGAACGTGACAGGCAGGCGCACTTGCCCCAGAGGCAGGGTGGAGCTGTCAGTCATGCCTGAGAAGGGCCTCATCGGCATCAGGCGCTCGTAGGGCACTTGGAGCTTCTCGAAGGTCTCGATGGAGCTCACGTTGAGGCCTGCGCCGCCGTCGACAAGCATCTTGGTGACATCGACGTTGTTGATGGTGGGGGTGTACAGCATGGGGATGGTGCCTACTGCCGTCGTGGACTTGCGGTGGTCCGTGGAGTCGAAGGAGATCGCGTACTGTGACCACTTGAGGGGCTGAGAAGCCTCAGGCCTCGGGAGGTCCGCGTTCACCTCGTGAGAGAACTGCTTGAAGTGGCGGTTGGATGAGGGAGCTTGGGAACCGCCGAGGATGCATGCCACTCCACGAGGCTCTTGGTAGCCCCCAGTGTTCTCTTCAAGCTGGTTGCCGTTGTTCCTGCCAGGTGGCGGTGGCGGCAGCGGCGGCAGGGCGGCGTTGGCCTAAGGGTTGGCTTACCGCGGCTGGTCGCGCCAGCCTTGCCGAAAGTTGTTGTTGCCGTTGTTGTTGCGATCGCCCCAGCGGTTGCCGTTGTGGCCACCTCCACGGCTGGCGCCATGGTTATTGCGGCTGCAGCGCCCATCTTGGCGGCTCTCGCGAAGCAGCTTGAGCTCATGGCACTCTTCGGTGCTGTGGGAGAACATGTTGTGGTAGGCACAGTATGGGCGGCCATCCTTCTTGGGCTCATCGCGTTCGTGTCCGCGCTTCTGCTCAGGCTCCGCCACAAGCACGGGAGGGCCCTTGCATTTGGCGTCCTTGCTCTTGGCCTTGGCGGCGTCAGGCGCCGCATCTGGGTCGTTGTGGATGAAGAGGCGGCCCTCTTCAGCCTTGGCGCACCTATCGGCGAGGTCGAACATGTCAACCACGGTGTCAAGCTCATCGTTGATGGCGAGCTTCTCACGCATCCGGGCATCCGTGACGCTGAAAGAGAACTCGGAGATGATGGCGGCGTCGGAGACGCGCGGAATCTTGTTGCGCACTTGGCTGAAGCGCTTGATGTACTTGCGGAGAGTCTCGTCAGGGTGCTGGCGCACGGCGCGCAGGTCGTTGAGCGTGAGGGGGCGCTCGTGCGTGCCCTTGAAGTTGGCGACGAACTGCCGGCACAGCTAGGCCCATGAAGAGATGGATGCTTCAGGAAGGTTCATGAACCACGAGCGTGGGGCATCCTTGAGGGCCATGGGGAACCAGTTCACCATGACCTTGTCATCACCATTCGCAGCTTAGATGCTCAGGGTGTAGAGCTGAAGGAACTCCGTGGGGTTGGGGGTGCCATCGTAGCAAGGAGGCAGGTCCGGCTGGAACTTCGTAGGCCACACGACTCGGCGCATCTCGCGGGTGAAGGCGCGGCAGCCCCCGCTGCTGGAGGCGATGCCGCCGGCGAGGGCGGCACGGTTCTGGCAACCGGCCGCCACGACCTCCTGGATGGTGCGGTCTTGCCGCTGGCGCTGCCACTCAAGGAGCACACGCGCATCGGGCGGCGCACGCCAAACGATCTGGCAGCTCTCGTCGTCGGGGTCTGGTGAAGATGCGTTGCGGCATGGCTCCCACGCGCGCGCGCCACAGCGATGGCCCGCGCCGTCGAGCGGAGGAGGCGGAGGAAGGGGCGCGTCATGCTCTGCCCCCAGGCCACGCGGCGGCGGAGGTGGAAGAGAGCGGGAGGGCGCTGGAGCAGCCCAAGCGGTGTTGACGAGCTCGGTGATGCGCGTGAGCCAGGCGTCTTAGCCGGCCTCGGTGGGGAGGTAGCACAGCAGCTCCTGCGCCATGAGCAGTGCAGGCTGAGGGTCAGGGCGTGCAAGCGAGGACTCGGTGGCGGTGCGGACGGGCTGCTGCACAGACGGGTGGAGGGAAGAGGCCTGCTCCTCTCCCCCTGCGGGCTCAGTGGCGGCGCCGGCGCGCCTGCGGCGGTTGTTGACGACGGGCTCCGTCTGAGCCACCCTGGCCACCCTGCGCAGAGCGCGCTCGCGTCGAGCATCGGCCATGGCGAGGTCGAAGCGGAAGGAGCGGAAGCAGCCCCCTACCTGGCGCGCGAAATGTCGGAACTCGGGCTCCGGGGACCCTGGTTCGAACTCTGGGGGCTGCTTGCTGCCTAACAATTCGACGGTGACCACGGCGAGGCTACGGCGAGAGCGCGCTCACACACAAGGCACGACAGGGGACACGAGAGCTACCCAGGTTTGGGCCACTGTGCGGTGTAAAACCCTACTCCTGCTTGTGTTTGGGATTACTATGGGCAAGAGAGTTCTCCCGTACAAGATTGAGGAAGAAGGAAGCGATCCGATCCCCCTCTACGGTGGCAGCACTGCCCCTTTTATAGCTGCCATGGTCCTCTTCCCCCGAAAATGTTGGTGGGAAGGGTAGCCACACAACGGTGGTTTGAAAGGGGACAGGCGCCCGGGCTTATCCTAACGAAAGGCGGTCTTCGCCTGCAAAGGCGCTATCCATGACGCGCCGGTGGGCTTGGTGATGACCTCCGCCCTGCGCGCCTTATCATCTTGGTCTTCATACACCAAACGGGCAACTTTGGGACTTGCTTTGCAGGAGGGGAGCTGGTGCTGCTCCCTTATCACCAAAGAGGAAATCCCCCTTGACCGCGCCTGCTGGCACAGCTCTGCTGCTGTCGTCGTCTTGTGGGGGTACGTCACCCATGTGATGGGCACTTGACGCCAGGCTGGCACCAGGCGGCACCTTGCTTGAGTGGCTTCGGGAGGCTGCCTTGGGAGGCCGCCTCGCGAGGGGGCCACGCGAGGCTTCCTGCTGATGCTGAGTCTTCGGTGGGTTCGTCCCTCCGGGAGGGGGTCCTCGTGAGGCCGGAGCCTCGCGAGGTGACTTGCTTCGCGGCGCCCGTAGCTGGGCCGCCTCTTGGGCCTTCGCCAGGCATTGCTTCCTGGGCTGTAGGCAGACGGCCCGTGGTACCCTGGTTCCCACTAGGCCGACAGAGAACTTTATATCTATTGATCCTGACCTATCTGGTAAAGTATTTGAGATAAACCCTCGGTTAATTGATATGTTGAAAGAGAATACATTTCGAGGTGATGGAACTGAAAGTCCTTATAAGCATATTAAATTATTCAACATTACATGTGGTAATTTTCTGTTGCAGGACTTAACTAATGACGAGTTAAAAGCTAAAGCATTTCCTTATTCTCTTGAAAAGGAAGCCGCTGAATGGATATTACATTAGCCCATGAGTACCTTGAGTAATTAGACAGAGCTATCATCTGCATTCTATGCTCACTTTTACCCTCAAAGAAAGTTATATAAGATAAGAAGGAACCTTAGTAGCTTTGGGCAGTGACCAAGCGAGAAACTGGTAGATGCCTATATTAGGTATCGAGGTATACTCTCCGAATGCCCTGAACATCATTATCTTGATTTTTTTAATTATGAACTTCTTTTATGGTGGACTTGACTCACAGAGTAAACAGGCATTGGATATTGCTTCTAAAGGTGCTTTTATGGGAATCGAGATTTCACAAGCCTGGAATCTACTTGATAGAATTCGACATAATGCTGAAAGTTGGGACCTATGTTCGAAGGAAAAGACTAAGATTGATCCCGTTTATGATAGTATTAAGTCTTTCCTTAGGACAAAGGAGATGAATAATCTTTGTCATGAGCTTAATATTGGGACTGACCTTGCTTTACATATATTGATAGACTTCTCTGAGTTTTTGCAGTTGCTAGATAAAAAGTTTGTGAAACTCACCAGGGAAGCGAAAGCAATTCGAATGGTAGAAGCAATCATGAAGAAAACTACTCCACCCCATGATCGGAGAGAGGCTTATTTTGAACGAAAAGGCAAAAAGAATGGAGAATCACTTTCAGTTAAGCGGTGGAACAATATGGGACTCCACCACATGTTGATATCGTGAAATAACTTGCTACACCTATAGCAGTGATTAACAAAGAGGTCCATTTAGACCGAGATACCACCTCTTACCTTAAAGGGTGTACCGAAGGTAAGGATGCAGGTGAACAAATTTTATCATGTTCCTTCGGAAGCAAGCCTTACTTTGGATTGTGTGACCCTGGGTCCCCAGTCAGTATTATTCCTTACTCTCTCTATGCAAAAATTTACGATGAGATTTCTCCACGTACCCTTGAGCCAACTTTGTTATTAAGCTTGCAGATAAGATTGATAGAATACCTTGTGGCATCCTTAAAGATATCAACATTATAATAGGCTCACTCATTTATCCTATTGATATTTATGTACTGATAATTTCAGAGGATAAGGATTGTCCTATTGTTTTTGGAACTTCTTTTCTGAATGTTGCAAGAGCTTATATCAAAACGAAAACTATCTCCATGAAATGGGGGGATGAGATGATTAAATTTCCATTTTCTTCCATGTTAAGCAAACCATATCAAGAAGAAGCTCAAGATGAGGAAGAGCAAAAATTAAATCAAATAGGTGAGATTCATCTCCAAAGTCCAGAAGATGAAGTTGAAAGGGTCCTGGTAAGGCCCGAGTCGTTATTTGAAGAAGAAGAAAAGGAGGAAATTGAGATGATAATGTATGCTACTCCCATAGTCTTCCCACGTTTAAATAAAGTGTACGAGGTACTTGAAAGGAAAGGAGATGAGGAACTATCCCCTCCTATTCTGAAACCATTACCTAAAGGGCTAAGGTATGAGTTTATGGATGACACCGAAAGGTTTCCTATTATTGTTAATGCTGACCTTTCAGGAAAAGAAAAAGAGAAACTACTGGCAGTGTTAACTAAACACTCTAAGGCTTTGGGCTACTCAATGAAAGACGCAAAGGGGATAGATCCATCTATTTATTCTCACGCTATTCCCATTGAAGAAGGAGCTAAATCGGTAATTGAAAGCCAACAAAGCCTGCATCCTGCCTCCAAGAATGTGGTAAGAAAAGAAGTATTACATCTTCTTGATGAAGTATTACATCTTCTTGATGCTGGGGCAATTTACCCTATCTCTAATAGTAAGTGGGTGAGTCCAGTTCATTGCATTCCTAAGAAAGGAGGAGTCTCTTTAGTAACTAATGAAAATAATGACCCAGTTCCTACTAGGGCTATTGTTGCATATGGAATGTGTGTTGATTTTAGGAAATTAAATAAATGGACTCGGAAAGATCACTACCCACTACCATTCATAAATGAGATATTGGAAAGGTTGGCTAACAACTCCTATTTTTGTTATCTTTATGGATATTCTGGATTTTCGCAGATACCTATTCGACCTGAAGACCAAGAGAAGATCACCTTCACTTGTCCTGATGGTACATATGCATATCGTACAATGCCATTTGGCTTATGTGATGGGCCACCCTCTTTTCAGAAGTGCATTTCTAGAATTTTCCCTGACTTTGTGGAGAAAATTGTCGAAGTGTTTATTGACAATTTTTCTGTCCAAGACACTTCTTTTGACAATTGTATCTATAATCTCATGAAGGTTTTGCAGAGATGTGAAGAAACAGGTTTTGTGCTGAATTGGGAAAAGAGCCACTTCATGGTCATCGAAGGAGTAGTGCTTGGACATAGAATTTCAGGAAAGAGCATTGAGATAGATCATGAAAGAATAGAGGTAATAGAAAACTTATCTTACCCTCAAGATATAAGAGGTATGCAAACTTTCATGGCTCATGCTAGTTTCTATAGAAGGTTCATTAAGGATTTCTCTAAATTATCGAAACCTTTGACTGACCTGTTGTAAAAAGATGTGCCGTATTCTTTTGGCAAAAGCTGTGTGTAGGCCTACTAAAAATTGAGAGATGCTTTGGTCACAGCTCCGGTCATCCAACCTCCGAAGTGGGATGAACCCTTTGAGATCATGTGTGATGCTAGCAACTATGCTATTGGAGCTGTCCTGGGACAGCGGGATGATAAAAAACTTAATGTTGTCTTTTATGCTAGCAGGAGTTTGGATGAAGATCAAAGGCATTTAGCTACTACAGAAAAAGAATTACTTGCTATTGTCTTTTCTTGTGATAAATTTAGACCTTATATTATTAATTCAAAAGTAATAGTCCACATGGGTCATCGTGCCTTACGTTATCTTCTTGCTAAGAAGGACGCTAAGCCTCGATTGATTTGATGGATATTACTACTTCAAGAGTTTGACTTGCAGATAGTAGACCGCAAAGGAGAGGACAATCCAGTAGCAGAACACCTATCCCGCATGGAAAGGATACCGTATGACCCATTTCCAATAAATGAATCCTTTCCAGGTGAGAGTTTGGCTATGATAAAAAAGATAGAGCCTTGGTTTGCAGATTACTCTAACTTTCTTGAAGGAAAATACATGCCACCTGATATGAATTATCATCAAAGGAAAAAATTCTTCAGCGATCTGAAGTATTATTTCTGGGATGATCCTTTTATTTATCGACATGGACCGGATGACATGATTAGGCATTTTGTCTTGGAGCATGAGATGAATGCTATACTTGAAGCTGTCATAGCAGGCCTTATGCAGGAAATCACGCAGGTGATCGAACAGCCGCCAAGGTGTTTCAATTAGGATTCTACTGACCTACACTCATTATAGATGCCACAGGTTTGTTTAAAATTGCGAAGCTTGTCAATTCACAGGTAATATAGGCAGGAGACAAGAAATGCCCATGAATTATAGTCTGGTTTGTGAACCATTTGATGTTTGGGGATTGGACTATTTCGGACCTTTCCCTGTTTCAGATGGACATACTCATATTCTTGTGGCTGTAGATTTTGTTACCAAGTGGGTTGAGGCCATCCCAACTCATCATGCAGACGCGGCTACCTCGCTGAAAATGATAAAGTACATCATCCTACCCAGGTTTGGAGTCCCTAAAGTCCTTATTACTGATGGTGGATCTCATTTTATACAGGGAATTTTTGGGAGAGTACTTCGCAGGTATGAAGTAACCCATCGAATAGCTTCACCATATCACCCTCAAACCAGTGGTCAAGTGGAACTTTTGAACCATGAGATAAAGACAATATTACAGAAGACGGTGCAGAAGTTCAAAAAAGACTGGGCAGGAAAGCTAAATGAAACATTATGGGCCTATCACACCGCTTACAAGAACCCCATCAGTATATCACCATACAAGATGGTTTATAGTAAGGCATGTCATTTACTCTTGGAGTTAGAACATAAAGCTTCTTGGGCAATCAAAAATGTCAATTTTAATCTTAAGGAGACAGGTGAGAAAAGACTGCTAGATATACATGCTTTAGGAGAGCTTCGGAACAGTGCTTACGAGAGTGCCAGGTTGTTTAAAGAAAAAGTTAAGATGTGGCACGATCGTAAGATACTGAAACGAACCTTTGCTACGGGGGACAAGGTCCTCCTATTTAACTCTCGTCTCAAGTTGTTTCCAGGGAAACTTAAGTCTCGCTGGGAAGGGCCATATGAGATTGAAGAAGTTTACAATTCTGGAGCTGTTCGGCTAAAAGGGGGAAAAGATGGCCCATGGATCGTGAATGGAAAACGCTTGAAGCTATACCCCGCTGATGAACAGAAAGAAGAATGGGAAGTAGAAGAGGTAAGTTTTATCACGATCGAGGAAGCTGAATCCCTCCGAAGAAAATGAAAGGTATGAAAAATTGCTATTGTAACATAGATGTGAATATTGGTGTAGGAGTTAATTTTATTGAGTAACACCTATTTAATCTTATGCTTGATTCATCAAGGTTTCTATCCATAGTTGGAAGTTTTCGTCATTAACCTTTCAAGTAGATAAAAGTTTCTAAGGAAGAAATTGACGAAACGGCCAACAGAGCAAAAGACATTGTGTCATACGATCGCTACTTGTCGTATGGGTGGTCGCATGGATACATCACCGTAATAGGTTAGTTTAAAAAAAAGAGAAAGAAGGCTCGGCCGCAGGCCATACGACCAGCCGTGCGAGCGCTCCCGCTCATATGGAAGGCCGTCGATCGGTCTGTTTCCATGATTCTTTCCTGATTTTGTTTCGATTTCTTTCTAACTAACTTTTTTTCCTTGATCTCATGATTATCTGTAGACCTAACCCTTATAAAGGGGGAAGGGGCATCTCCTTAAGCCCTAAACCCATCTAATCTCACAACTTATTTGCTTGCCATCTCCCCCAAGAGCTTTTAGTTGCAGATGACAAGTACGGGCACCGCCATGAACAGAAAGTCCTCATCCAACTGTGCTTGCATCATCCCCTTCCCCAACTTGGATGATGTGGTGCCCTCGGGATGGGAAGACTTGAGGAAGCTGGGGAAGAACCGCGTCCTCATCCAAGTCTGCGCCGCGGTTGAATTGCCTCAAGGAAGAACCGCGTCCAAAGAAGGAAGAACTCGACAAGAAAGTCAAAGTGGTGGAGATCAAGGAGGAGGAACCGGAGAAAGAAGGGAATGGCAACACCACTCCAGATGAGTATCCTCCTAATCCTACCAATTCAATATCCGAGGATCTATTCCGTTATTTCCTCTAGGGCCCCCTCAGAACGAGTGGGGAAAGGAGCCACCAACCCCATAAGAGATGAAGGAAAAGATCAAGGAATTGGAGAAGGTTTCAAAGGCTTGCGTGAACATAATTGGAGAGGGTATTGACTCTTACTGGTTTATGAGCAAAGACCTGGAGGCAAGGGTCGATGGTTAGCTCCACAAGATCGGGCTCATGATTGATACTCATGATCAAAACACTCCACAACTTGAGTTTTTGACCCAGGTGGTAGATGATCATCATGCCATGATTGAGGAGATGAAGAAGCATTTCAGGAGCATCTTCGCTACCTGCAAGGATACCCAGGAGTGAGCATGAATCGCTAAGTGCCTGGATCTCCCCGACTTGATTGTAAGCTTGGGGGAGATTCACGTGCACTTTGTATCTTTACCTTTCTGCATTTCTTTCCCACAAGTTGAGAATAGGTTATAAATTTTATTTCCAATAAGGTTGAACTATCAATTTCTCTTTTGAATAAGGGACGATCCTTTCCCATGAGTATTTGGATATCTTGATGTGTGAGATCATTATTGCATACTTGAGAATGTAAAGGATGATAGTTGTGATCCAAATAGTAGCACATATTTACTTGCATGATGATTATAAGTACTCCACATTACAATTGTGAAGTTTTTGAAAGGAGAAGAAATAACTATATATGCTAGTTCATTGAAGGTTCAACTTATAACGGGGCAAGCAAAAAAATCTCTATTCTTTTAAGTTGAAAAATGCTTGTATAAAATAGGTTCTCCCGAGGGTCATGTTTAGCTTGCATATCACATAAAAAGTGAAATGAGCTCTTAACATGTCCCAATGATAGGAGACAAAAATGCTTAAAAAATGTTAAATCTCTAAAAGGAAATAGGAGAAAGAATCTTCATCTGCTTGCCCGGTTGAAACAACGATGAACTAGGGTATGAAGTTGTTACCTGTCCACAATAAAATTGAGTGACAAAGTGTGGATGCCTGCATGATCATTGTCTTAGTAGAGATAAGCTATCATTTGTTGTAAACCATTTTATCCCTACTCGTTCCTATAAACAGTGACAGACTCATGCTTCTTTCATATCCGTATCTCATAAACACCAAGTTGACCTTGTTCTTTATAAGCTACGGTACTTGCTCGGGGACGAGCAAGACTTAAGCTTGGGGGAGGTGATGAGCCCAATTTATGTGATAATTTTACTAAGTATTTTGTGCCTACTTGGTAGGCTTTGTGGAATTTTACCACGTTCGCGCACCTCTTTTTGTTGATAATCCCTCAGGTAACACTTTTTGGACCATTTAGCATGTAATGGAAGAAATCCACAGAAATGGTAGTGGAATCACGTATTTAAGATGATAATCACCTACCATAGAAGAATCAAGCAAGAAGGTCAAAGGATAAATCGTCGCTCGCCTCCAGAGCAAAAGACGGCGTTCCATACGACCGCGCCCGCTCGTATGGGTGGTCGTATGGAGTGCCATCACCGCCGCCAGATCAACTATTTCCACCCCGTGAAATCGGATCATGGATCAGACGTACAGAGCGACCAGAAAATCGTCCAGAAGGCAGAACCCTAGCCTTTGGAGTTCATCCCGAGGAGGGATTGGCAAGGAGAAGAGGGTGATCTTCCTCCTCGCGCACAAGGGGGCTACAACATCATCACCACTGCATCGTCATCATCATCCACACCACCGTCATCATCATCATCATCCACATCCTTATCATTGTAACATCAAGAACCCTAGTGGATCATCTTGTGTGTTATTTCAATCATTCATCCATGTATGCCATCACCCTTGTCATGATGTTCGTTGTCTCCATGTGTGAGTAGAACCCTAGTTCTCGGGGATATGGATGAACCTTGGTATGTGTAGGATCTGAAACGTTATTGTGGATATGAGATTCTTTGTTGAAAGCTTAATTTAATAACTTCGTGAATGTTGTGAAGGGGTCCCACTCAGCATTTGTGCCTTATGGCGACGAAGTATATCACTGTCGTTGTAAAGGGCTAGGATGTGAGGGTAATTCGAGGTGAGAGTAAAGGCCTTTTGCTCCTAACCTTTGCAATTGACAGGGGAATTATGGAGAACCCTTAGAGCGGCCGCGTCCATGTGGTAACCCTTAATTATCATGAGTTGTAACCCTACACTACAAAAAAAACACTTCTGTGATGATACGTCTTTTTCATAGTAGGTCACGTTTTCTGTCATGCATGTACATCCGTGACGATTTTATGACAGAATCAAGATAGTCATACCTGTGCTGTCGTAGAAGTGTTCCATGACAATACTGAAATTATCATCATGGAAGTGTCCACTTCCATGATGATAAATGTCGCATCATGGAAGTGTTTTCGTCAAGGGTGACCAACACGTGGCATCCATCGTAACGGGTCGCCGTTAAGCTATCGGGTGAGGGTTTGGATCCGATAACCCGTTATCAGCCCGGACCAATGGCGATTTTTCACGTGTAAAATTCTCATTCGCCAATGGAACCACGTGTCAGCTCGGCGCTGGGATAGATGTCATCCATTCATTGGACGAGAGACACCTATGATACGTCGACACGTGGCATGGCCCAATAGTGGCCCATTCAGGTTAAACGGGCCAGCCCAACCGAAGGCCCACAAGATTTTGTCAGATACTAGTGGACCGGCCCGTTAACAGCCTGCCATGTTTTCGGCCAAATTACGGCCCATATCAGATATGGCCCGTTAACTGTGCACTGTGTTTTGGGCCCATCTAAGGCCCGGTTTGTATTACGGCCTATTAAAGGCCCATTGAACAGTTTGACCCAGTTCGACCAGATGATTGTTTCGACCTATTAGCGGCCCTTCGCGCAATTGGGCCGTTTTCAGCCCGGTTTAACTTTTGGCCATTTAGCGGACCGTGCGGCATTTGGGCCCATTTCTGGTACAAGTGACTTTCGGCCTCTTAACAGCCCGTGCCGCATTTCCGCCCATTTCTGGTTCAATTTACTTTCGGCCTATTAACGGCCCGTGTAGCATTTGGGCCCATTTCTGGTATAAGTGATTTTCGGCCTCTTAACGGCCCATGGTCTTCGTGCATAAATTTAAGCCCACTCTGACTATCGGCCTGTTAAGGGCCCATGAAATAATTGGGCCTAATTATGGCCCACTTTGCACCCGGCCTGCTTACTGCCCATCATGTTATTGGGCCAACCACTGCCCAAGATAAATTTTGGCATGTGAACGGCCCATCATATAATTGGGCCAATCATGGGCTGAGGTATATTTAGGCCTGTTGTCGGCCCGTGAATTGTTCAGCACAATTCAGGCCCGATCTAATTTCCAGCCTGTTAAAAGCCCATGGTATTTTCTGGCCCAACTAAGGCCCGCGGTTTACTCAACCTGTTAAAGGCCCGAAACTACTTGGGCACGGTTTACGTTCAGGCCTGCTAACGGCCCGAGATGATTGTGGGCCCACGTTTCGACCCATATATAGAGTTGTGGGCCGGCCCATTTGCGTAATCTAATTTTTTATATATATAGCACTGACGGACCAATAACGTTTTGGCCCATTGATCTCTGTCGAAGCTTACGGCCTAGCGACGATAGCGTGTGAAGTAAATAAATTACAGCATAGTGACTACGAATAAACCTAAACTATACAATAAAGAAATAATGGGATATTACATCGACTGGGCATCAAAGTTCACCACCAGTGATAATAAAGCACAACCAGACAGCGGATTACATACACTGGGCATCAAAGGTCGCCACCAGTGCAAATAAACGCGCCGACAAAATAATATACAGAACCAACATCTCTTCAACAGAGTTAATAAAGGTTAGGCCTGCACGACAGCTGCAGCGCAAGCAGCTGAGCAAGATGACGAGACTGCGCTTGTTTGACGCTTATATCCTCCAACTCTAGCTGCATAGCATCAATAGACGTCATGTACTTCTAGTTAATCTTCCATAGAGATTGGAGTTCCAGCATGAGTCGAGCTGAAGCATGTCTTTCTACTTGAATTTGAGACTGAAGAAGTCGAGCAAATTCAGGCGGTGACTTCATCGAGCTTGTGTCACTGCTATTATCGAGTAACTTCGACACTACATCAAGACATGTCTTTGAGGTTATATCACTATCCCCAAGATGTGTTGCCTTCTTCCCTGCAATATATGTTAGAGGGACAAGCAATGGGTTCGTCTCACTATCATTGTGGCAGTTCTTCCTGGCGTCAGTGATATCACCCTGAAAGAGAAACAAGTAGAGAGATAATAGGTTTTGCACGTATAAGCATCAGTGATGTCAATTCATCCCATTTCTTAGTAGCAAATAAAGAGACACGGTTTAAAATAGCATTAACATAATAAGACATGGCAGGAAATGGCATTGTGCAGGAGTGGCCAGCTTAACCACACCACTGGATTACAGATCAAGAACACAAGCATACATGCAGTGCTAAAGAACGTATAAACATCAATGGTGAGTGTACTGTCAATTTATCCCATTTCAGATTGGTAAATAAAGAGACAATTTAAATAACATTAACATAATATGGCATTGTTCATAGTTAAGACATAGCAGGATATGACATTGTGTTGGAGTTGCTAGTTTCACCACACCACTGGATTACAGATCAAGAACACAAGCATACATGCAGTGCTAAAGAAGATCACTTGCTATGTTTAGTTTAATTTACATGGTATGAAAAAGGAACTAGGTTGTACAACTAAAAACTGAAATTGAGAAGGACAAACTTATGTTTATGAACTTCTTCGTAATAAACTTTAAACATGCAATTTGATGCAAATGACAAAAATAAACAGCAGTTGCAGTCATAGCTATCCAAATATACACAACAAAGTTTGAAGGATCAAGAAGGACAAACTTACATTAGTAGTGAAGACCGGCTCTATAAAGCCCTTTTCCATGTTTATGGGGGGGGGGGCAATTCAAGAAGTTTACCAAAGAGTCTTCTTCATAAGCATTGCCTTTATTCTACATTTTGTTAAGAGTAAATATAGATGTGATAATATAGGAACAAATGGAGATTATTTAAGCTAAGATGCAGAGTGGTGCTACATAATCAACTAGCTATAAATGTAAGTACAGCATACAAGCAAAAGGTACTGACAAGAGCAATGCAGAGCTAAACTTCTTCAGTAGCATTGGTTTTATTCAACATTTTGGTAAGAGTAAATATAGATATGATGTGTACAAAATCGAGGGCAAGGGAAAATAAGCTGCAAAGTGATGGTACATGAACAACTAGCTGACAATATAAGTACAGTGATAAAGGACAACAGATACTTACAAGAACAATGCAGAGCTAAACTTCTTCATAAGCATTGGGTTTATTCTACATTAATGTAAGCATTAATATAGATCTGATAATTTGGAGCGAACAGTGGATAAGCAAGCTATCATGCACACTGATGTCACATAATCAACCAGGTATGAATGTAAGTACAGCGATACAGGACAACAGGTACTAACAAGAGCAAAGCAGCGAGCAGCATAGTTGCGATATCCTAGGTTTTGTGGCGCTGGTTCTATCGCCAATATAAGTGGGGTGCTATCTGATTTCTCCGGTACCACCACCTTTCTCAAGGACTTTGCTTTTACTCCTTCAGGTTTGGTCACCCTCTTCCTTTTGGATGTCTGATACACAAGAACAACATTTGAATGGGAAAACATGGTATGATGACAAATGGAATAGGTATTGATAATGGATGGGCATGGCATCTTCACATATATGATGAGTAAACTAAGTAGATGGCGGTGCAACGAAGTAGAAGAAATGCAAGACACCTTATGCAAGATACGTGCATGCAATAAAACCTTGCCAAATTAGAACCCAGGCACCTTGTTGGGTGAACAAGATAGGCCATCTTCCTTTAACTCCTTGAGCTCAGAATAGTCATTAGGATCATATTCTGAACACGAATCTGTAGGTGGGGAGCATGTGGGTTTCATTGCATCCAGAATGGAACTCAATCCCTTGATGCCAAGTTTGTTAGCCATTGCACTATTCCGCAATATTCTTCTGATGTGCACATTCTCATATTCATTGTGATTATGTTCACTATCTAAGAAGCATGAAAACATAAATAGTAGTGAGATTATCTGTGTAATGAAGAGGATGTACTAATATAATAGGGGCTCCCTGTAAACCCTTGTGTGCTATCACTGGATTATGATGAGAGAGCCCATGTGTTCTGTAATTTGGTGCGTACATTCATATAATCTGGCACAACTACACAAAAAAAATAGGCTCCCTATTGAGAGCTCTAGAGTTAAGGATAGTTGGCAGATGATAGGTTTCAAAATATACTGTATAGAAAGTTTATTGCCAAACCATGATAATGAGAGCGCATAGAGAAATAGTATTCCCTCATGTCTCTATATGTGGCGCACATGCATTTCAAAACTCATGTAGTAACATTAGCTGACCAATTAAATATAAGCTTTGGAAATATGAGTGGCATGTAGTTTAGCTTGAAGGATGGAGTGCTGCTAGTACGACACAAAGCCACTAGGCAGATCGCAATGTAGATAAAAGGGGGCACTATAAACATCATAAATAAATCGGGAAAGTTGAACTGGCTAGAAAATATGGGGTTATATTGCCACTACTAATCGAAACCCTATCGATCACCTACAGGCCAGCTCTATTCACTTGAAGGCGCACTATTGTTACTATCAGTCTAGTCCCTCAAAGGCCACACGGCTCCTAGCATTTCCTGATATTATGGCAGACCAACTTGAAGTGCTGAAAGCATCTAGCAGAAGCAGCCCAATAGACCTGTGGATTGCAGATGTCCCTGCTCCCCTTCCTGACAAGGAACATACTGTACTTATTAAAGAAGAACAGAAGAGGAACATGTTAAAGAATAGAAGAGGAAGCATATTATGGAGATTCCGCTTCTTTCTATACAATGTTGGCTGCCCACCCATGATGAATCAGAGTGCCCAAAGAAATGCTATTCCCTGGTGTCTCTCTATATGTGGCCACATGCATTTGGAAACTCAAGTGGGAGCATTAGCTGACCAATTATATGTGTTTCTGTTAACTAATATCAGTATCATATCACATTCGTATTTGAATAACTATGCTTTGGAATTATGATTGGTGTGTTGTTTAGTTTCAAGGGTGGACTGCTGCTAGTACGACACAAAGCACCTACGCAAATCATAGTGTAGATATAATGGGAAAATCCTAAGCATCACGAGTAAAATCAGGAAAGTGGAACTTGCTGGAAAATATGGGCTAGTATTGCCGGTATGGCTAGAAAGGCTTCGGATACCAGCTCTCTTCAACTGAAGGCGCAGTACTGTTACTATCAGTCTAACTCTCAAAGGCGACACAACTCCCAGCATTTCCTGGATATTATGGCAGACCAACACGAAGAGTTAAAAGCATCCATCACAAGCGACCGAATAGACCTGTATACTGCAAATGTCGCTGCTCCTCTTCACTACAAGGAACATACTGTACTACTATACTTATTAAAGAAGTTTAGAAGAGGAACATGTTAAAGAATAGCAAGCAGATTTTGGATAATAAAATGTTCATTGCCCACCCATGATGAACCAGAGCGCATAAATAATGCAACTCCCTGCTATCTCTCTATATGTGGCGCACGTGCTTATCGAACAAAAGAAGGAACATTAGCTAACCAATTAAACGGTTTCTATTTTAGTAATATCAGCATCATATCAGATTCGTATTTGAACAACTAAGTTTGGAATTATGAGTGGCATGTTGTTTATCTTGATGGGTTGAGGAGCAGTGCTTGCACGTCACGAAGCACCTAGGATGATGGTACTGAATATAAAGGGAATGGCTACATGCAAGTCGCCTGACTTTCATCATTTGGGTCAGTTGACCATTTCAGGCGGTTGGATGAAGATCCTACATCTCCTAACCCTTGTTCTTCCTCACCTATTCTTCTTCCCCAACAGACCACCACACGGGCCGCCGGCCGAACCACCGCCCCCCGCCCCCAACGGCCGGCGGCGCTCCCGCGACTGGCTCGCCATCCCGCCCTCCCCTGAACCTCTCCCCACCACCGCGCCCACCCGAAACCCTAAGATAGATAACGGGGTAGCCCTCCGGCGAGCCCCTTCCTGATCCTTCCTTCCCTCCGGCGAACTCCGGCGAACTCTCAAAAATTGACTGACCCCAATTTGAAATTCAGTTGACTGTCATTTAGCTAATGTGGAATATAAAAGGGGAAAACCATAAGCATTGCGAGTATAGTGTTGAGCGTGCCATGGCAGATCTGAAGGTGCAAACCGGACAAAGGCTACTTCGCAGCCAATGTTTGCTTTCAACTAACAAGTAAGATTCTAATAGATGGACAAGAAATCACAGTAAAGCAGTGGCGATCTATTTTCTTGCTGAGATAAATAACTTGAGCAGATACGAAAGAGTACCACCTCTAGTGCGGCACCGTGTAAGCATCTGCTGAGACGTTGAGGGTGCTATGGTAGCGATGGCTGTCGGCGGCCTGGAAGCAGATCTGGGAGGGCAGACGGTGGCGGCGGGGGATATGTCCTGGCACGGTGGACGAGACGGTCGTAGGAACGGCCCCGGCAAGGTGGACGACGGCGCGGATGAAGCGAGAGGATGCGATGCAAGGATCCTGGTCCGGAGCCATGGATGAGAGACGTCGATCTCTTGTAATGGACGACGGTGTCGGGGTATCAGCTCTGGCATGGTGGAGGAGGACAGCCGTGGATGGGGTGGCGGATGGAGGAGGCTGGGGTGGCGAGGGTGTTTTGGCGCCCACGGAGTACGAATGGGGAAATGGAGGGAGAGAGTTAGGGGGGAACCGTGTCTTTGGGACGCGCTTGTCTCAAATGCGGGGAAAGTTACAAACTTAGCCCCTGTTTAAAATTTCAGACATCAGAGCAATATTGGTTGGTTGGGGATAGGACGGTAATCTCGCATACCCCGAATATTTGCCGAGAGCTATTTCGGCCGACGAGAGTTTGTTTTGGCGCCCACTGTTGGCGCCCACCGTGTATGAGTCGGGGTGAGAGGCGATTTCGGCCGTGGAGTGACTGTGTTTTGGCGCCCACAATGTATGAATCGGGGTGAGAGACGGTTATGTCACGTTTGACTGAAATTATGAAGCTACCCCTATCGAGGCCTATAGAAATCAAGCCCATAGGCTTTGCGTGTCAGGGATAGGCAGTAATTTCCATCTCCCAAAATTTCTTTTCGGGCGGTTACAGCCGAGGAGGGACTGGGTGTTTCGCCGCTTCGTTCAAATTTTAGGAGAAAGTAAGTTTCACGTTTACAGTGCCAACTAAATTCGAATCCATTTTGTATTCTTTTTTTCCGGGCAGGATCCATTTTGTATTCGAATACAAATTTATATACATCATTTTTATATATATACTTTCAAAAGCACAACACCATTTATATATAAATATGGTTTACAAATGCCATGATCTTAAATTCATAAGGTTGAATCCACGTTAAGTTGAATTCAAATATTTGAAACCACATATAATGTGTTTCACACGCAACATATAGTCTAATCCCATTTAGACATGAATTGCATAAGCCATGCATTGTCTCTAATTAAAAAATCTATGAATCACTAATATCAATAAATTAAATAACATTACATGTGTCCCCAAATTCAAATGAATATGCATGTTTGATAGACCAATTTTTGTTCTGATATTATCGATGTCCTAATCTCTAATTTAAATATTTGAATCCCATTTAATCCAAATATTCATCTCATATAGCAATCACTCATGCCCTTATATATATATCTCTAGACCCGTACGCCTTCACTATCTCTCGGGTATCTCTCGTGCTCCTTGTATATCTCTCTCTGGATAGGAGTCTATTTTCTTCGTCACACACTAACAGTACTCTCTCCCTCGACCTTCACTCTGTCTCTCTCTAGGTATATCTCGCTCCCTACTATGTCTCTCTAACTATGATTCTCCCTCTGAAATCTCTTTCTCTCCCACAAACACAAACTCCATCTCCCGGAGTCTCATTTCTCTCTACTATTCCCCTGCATGCTGCTCATACACACCCTCTCTCTCTCCGTAGATGTCTCGCCCTCCCTATGTCTCTGTAGCTACGACTCTCCCTCTTAAATATCTTTCTCTCTCACAAACACAAACTCAGTCTCCCGGGGTCTCAATCCTCTCCACTATTCCCGTGTATGCCGCTCACACACACCCTCTCTCCCTAGGGATATCTGGCACTCCCTATGTCTCTCTAGCTACGACTCTCCCTCTAAAATATCTTTCCCTCTCACAAACACAAACTCCGTCTCTCGGGGTCTCATTTCTCTCTAATATTTGCCTGTATGTCGCTTACATGCACCCTCTTTCTCTCTCTCTCTCACACACACACAGAACTCACCCTTCTGATGCACTCGACTATTATCTCACACACACACACACACTAGCCGATCTCCCTCTAGCTAGCGATCTCTCTCTCTTTCTCCATCAACCTTCTTTCTCGGAGGCACTCTCGCTTACTATCACACACACTATATCTCTTTCTGTCTACATGCATCTATAGGTCGATCTCTTTTGCACACACATTGTGTCTCGCTCTCTCCGCTGTCCATATATGCATACTCCAACTCACGTCACTCTCTCTTAAAGACAAAAACACACGCTCCATCATTGAGCCTTCTTCCCTCCACATATCACATGCATGCGTCGGTCTCTTTTGCACACACATTGTGTCTCGCTCTCTCTGTTGGCCATATATGCATACTCCACCTCACGTCACTCTCTCTTAAAGACAACAACACCCGCTCCATCATCGAGCCTTCTTCCCTCCACATCTCACATGCATGCACATTGTGATATCGATCCATGCATCTCTCCCATCCTTGATCTTATGACTTATGTCTCCTCTCTTTTATCTCGATCATGCGCGCACACTCACCCACCCTCTATCCATGTATATGTATACCTCTCGCACATGCACGTTCTAGGCCTCATCTCTCTCCACACGTAGTTAATTACCCCCTCCCCCAGCCCCACCCCGCCTCGAATCTCTCTCTTCTTTCGTGCACATATGACTTCTGTCTAGATGGGTCTCTTCTCTAAAACACACACTCACACTTATCTATCTCCCTCTAGCTATCTCTCTCTCTCTCACTCCCTCCCTCTATATCCCTGAAATCAATAAGACCATGCATCCCTTCGTTTAATTCCCACACCTACATGCACCATTGATAGTACTCTTTATCGGTGTCTCTCGAACAAAGGCGTTATCTCGATGTCCATCCCTCTCATGCGCACACACCTTCTCTTCCCTCTCTCCGGTCCTCTTATCTCTCGCACCCTCCTAGTTGGAGGCCTCTGCCATACACATCACCTCTCTATGATGAAGCCACACACACTTAATTACTTTCCCTACTGAAGACTCCATTTCACACACACTCTCTCTCTCTCTCTCTCTCTCTCTCTCTCTTCCCTCTTCTCTCTTTCACACAGTCTCTCTATATGACTAGACACACACACACACATGCTCTAGGTGGAGTATTTGTTCGTACCACACCTATCGTCCAACCTTCCCCATATGATTATCAATCACCTTAGTTTACTTATGACATGGACAAATTCCACTGCAATTTAGTTAGCAAACTTCTCATCAAAATATGACGCAAATCACGAGCAGGAATTGAGAAATTTTTATTTACACAATCACATTAATATGGTCAGGTAAATCACAAGCTAACGTACCATTATACTAATATTTATATCCCGTTGCAAAAGGTGGAGTACATATCCGAAGAGTAGAGGCGCACACACACACTCCGTCTCTCAGAATCTCACACACACACACACTCTGTCTCTCAGAACCTCACACACATGCGAGTTACGTGACGCACCCAAAACAGACCCGTATGTGTACAATTTCTGCACGCGAGGGTACACGTGATGGAGTGCATTTATTTAAGCTAGACGGCGAACCCAAACAGGAGACGCATTCATTCCCCGCTACCTCTTCTCTGCTCGCCGTCGCCCGATAGCCATGGATAGGCAGAAGGTAACGACATACGCCATGCTCGCGCCGGAGCGGCGCTTTGAGCTGGTTTCAGAGATCTGGAGGCGGCGCGAAGCCCGGATCACAACCGGCCTGCCTCCAGACTCACCGGAGCCGGAGGAGGAGGCGGGGGAGGCGGAGCAGGACGCGGCCATGGAGGACGCAAAGCCGGAGGAGGAGAATGACAACGCGAAGCTGGAACAGGTGGACGACGATGCAGGGAAAGCAGAGCCAGAGGAGGAGGACGACAACGACGCGGGCGAGGCGGAGCTGGCTCCACCGGCTGCAAGCTTCGCCATGGCCGACGCCATGGCGGAGTTGTCCAAAGCGGAGCGGGCGGCGGAACAGCAGGCCATCCTCGAGTCCATCCAGTCGGAGGCCGAGGTGGAGGCCAACCGCCGCTTCCTCCGCCAGCGGAAGGGGGGATCAACGAAATGTTCGCCGAACAAGAGGAGGAGCAGGAGGAGCTGGAGTTGCAGCATGTGGCCGCCTACCCATCTTCGACGATGAGTAGTGTGGTCTAGCTTAGGTTATGTGCGTAGTACTACGTAATATTGCATGCTTTGTATGGATTTGAGATATCTAATATACGTGGTACTCACTCTTTCCGGTTTAAAGGGCTCGTCTAAAAGAAATAGATTTCCATTATATTAGGCTCACGTTGAGTCCAATTAAGTTAAAAGGGCTTTGAGTCTCACGCCCCATTTAATTATTATAGATAAGAGAAAGGAATTAGTGGTCATGCATGCATCTTTTTGTAGTACTGTACTGTACTTGGATGTGGTGAAGGAAATACTCCCTCCATTTTTATTTAGTCCGCATATTAGGTTTGTCTAAAGTCAAACTTTTTGTACTTTCAACAAGTTTGTAGAAAAATATATTAACATATACACCACCAAATCAATATCATTGGATTCATCATTGCATATATTTTCACATCATATAAATTTGTTACTGTAAATGTTCATATTGTTTTCTACAAACTTGGTCAAACTTGGTCACATCATATAAATCTGGAGGCGGTGGAAGAGGAAGGAGGAGAAGCGGGTTGTGGAGTACACTAGCTGCAGCACGAGCTCCAAGGAAATTTCGTGCCAAATAATGCACATTTAACTACTAGTACTATGTACACCCAGGCCTTTAGGTTGCGTGTAGATGACATGGCTACAACATGCTGGCTGAAAGCCTACCGCTCCACCTCGCACGTTTTTTTGGCCACGCAAGATTTGCATGCAGGCATGTCATGCACGAGAGAGTATTTGGTGCTACGGAGACTTAGGTGGTACTGTGATACGGGCTCCTGGGCTTTTTTGCAAATGTTGCAGAGTTACCGGGAGCTGTTCGATCTTAGAATCTGATGGCCCAGAAGCCTGTATCATGGTAGCACCTAAGCCTTGGTAGCACTAGATATTTTCCGTGTCACGCACGTAGTTGTCGAAGTCGTGCTCGAAAAAGGGCGATGAGGTCCGCTAGTCCGCGTTGGTCGGTGCGCCCGGAAAACAAACCAATCCCAGTCGCCGTAAATGTTGTGCGTGCTTTAATTACGAGAAAGTGGATGGACACCAACGTGCCGGACAATGAACCGCCCGCCGGCTCCCTGATCTCAAATATAAACCGCACTAGCGCACTACTGCTAATGCGCACCCGCAGAACATCCTTTCCGAAGGGACGAAGCCCTGCGGTTACCATCTCCTCTCGTCTAAACCAGTTCCCAAAGGGAGAAGGCAGTTCATCGCCATTGCCATGGATTCCCAAGGCGGTGGTGTTTCTCGTCCTCGTCGAGGTTGGGAGACCTTGGACGACGATGCTTTGGGGGAAATCGTAAGTCGCTCTGACTTCCTTACATCCGCAAGACTCAGCGGTGCTTGCACCAAATATTTTAAGACGGTGCGTAAATATGCGTGGGAGAAGGCCATGCTAGTTGGTCTGCCATGCGTCCTTGAGGACGAGGATGTTTCCTGGGGGTCTCTCTAGCACGGCGTGGCCGTAGTTGCAAGTTGACGCCCCTTGAGATGCCGACATTGAGGGGCACTCGGATTCTGTCCGATGAGCAGGTCAGTGATGAGTTTGATCACGTAAATGTATTCTAAAGACTACTTCCGTGTTCCATTTCATAATTACCCCGCTGCCCACTGTTGCACAGGTTAGGCTTGGTGCCAATGGAGATTGGATTGCATACGTACGGGAGGGTACCAACATCAATTTGCACAACATTCACACCGGTGAGACCGTTCCCGTCGAACCTTTGTCCAGCATTGGGATCGGCCATGCAATGGCTCACCTCCTGAATTGGTACAATGGAACCACGGTGAGTTTGAAGAAGATAGAAATCCCGGAAGCCCTAACAAGGCCGTGCGGCAACAAAGATTACTCTCTCATCGCGGTGTTCGACATCGCGATTGCTTTCATGAAACAGCCTGCATGTGGCGGTCGAAGCTGGATCATGCTGTCTGCGGCCAATTTGTTGCCGTACGAGTACGAAGACGCCGTGCTCCTTTTAAACCGCAAGTTCGTGGTGACAAACCAGGGGACTTGTTTTGTATGGGACACATCCTACGGTATACTCCCTCTCTTCCGGTTTAATATGTTTAGTCCTTCCGTTTTATAAGTTTCAAATTTATTGCTCCCCATCACATGTTCAGATTTCAAGGTGCATTAAATCGTTGCATGCAAGGATTAAGAGAAAACTCACCAATGCATGTACTAGTTTTTGTGGTCATTTATTGGTCACGCATGCATGCATTGCAATTAACGTTTTTAACCACAATTGTTTAGAAAATTGAGTGTGTTAACTGAGTACTTTTGCAAACTACAAAATCAATACCACCACCCCGTGTCTGACCGCCCTGGCCCACCCAAACCCCCTCCCTCGCCCATGCTCTCTTCCCGCTTGAAATGGTCAGCGCCGCACCAGACCAGAGCGTCAGTGCCGCATTCATGCCCGGGAAGAGTGGACGCGACCTCTCACTGGCGCCGGCTTTGAAGCAGCGCGACGGCCGAGAGAGCGCCGCTTCCCGGTGCACGTGACTGCTCCGCATTGAAACGACACCACGGCCGGCCGTCCATCCGTCCGCCACCCACATTAATGACACACGGTTGCTGAGGAACCTACTCCTGCGCCACCCGTCCGTCGCCTGCCGCCACTCACTGCCATTCGCCTGCTATATAAACTTCAGCCCCGTCCATAGCCACAGTCATCCTCCTCTGGTCCCTTTCTCCTCTCGGCACCACTCCCATCATGGCCTCCTCCGGCTCCAAAGCTCTCTGGGACGGACTGTCACCGAAGCAGAAGAAGGACATTGGCAGCTCCGCGCCGGCCGCACTCCGCTTCCATGAGCACGAAGCCGACACGTCTGCGCGGGCGCCACCGGCAGCGAGGAAGAGTAGTGCATGGTAGGTCGCCGCCGCTCGGGTCCCAAGAAGGCCACCGCTTGACGGTGTAGTGAAAACCAGGGGTATTCATACTCTTGACTACGCACCGGCAAGTAGTAGCCTTAGTGCCAGGAAGGGCATGACCGAGAAGGAATCTATCAAGAAACACTCAAGACCCGGCAAGTCAATACCCGGCAAGGGTGAGCCGGCAAGCCAAGGCCCAACAAGCTAAATACATAAAGAAGGCCTTGAAGCAGGTCCTTGAAAAGTACCAAGACAGTACTAAAGATCAAGACTCCATTTGCCGGCAAGCTATACATTGGCAAACGAAGGCCCGTCAAGCTCCCTTCATCGCTACTCCACCGCTCCACCTCGGCGGTCAGTCAGAGACTTGTCGACAGGTGTCGAGCGGGCAGGCAGTTAGGTGAAGCTTGTCGGGGCACGTGTCAGCTCACCGCCTGGAGAACACTTTTATCGACACATATCCTTGTGCGTGTCGAAACCTCATGTACACTCTATAATTACCATTTTGCCACTGTGGTAACCCCTTTACCTATAAAAGGAGGGCCAGGGCAACCTTTACATGGATCGACTCTTTGCTCATTCTGCATGCGTAGCTGCACTTCCTGCACCTTGCAGGCAAGTAGCGCTCCTTGTACTTGAGCTCAAATACATCCAATACACAAAGCAGGAGGTTTTACACCTCACGGTGGCCCGAACCTGGGTAAAACCTTTGTGTTGATTGCTGATTCTGCTCTTTGTGCTTGCGCATCTCCCTAGCCGAATCGCAAAGGGGCTAGATGGCCCCATAGATGGTCGTCCGCACGACATCTTTGGCGCGCCAGGTAGGGGTGGTCACGTGTGCGAATCCGAATCAGTAGTACGCGCGCTAGCTTCATCTTCTACATCATTGATGACGCCCAAGAAGAAGGGCGCGACCGCGACAGCTCCTTCCACGTCCAAGCTACCGTCGTAGGCGTCCACGAGCGGCGAAGCCAACACGGGCGATACAGGCGGTACGGGAAGCGCGGACGGAGGTGGAGATGAATGTGGCCAAATTTCTTCACCAACAACGGAGTTTTAACTTCGTCAATATCATCCTCTAGAGGAAGATAAGTTATAATGCTTTAATTACTTTCTATTACCTAGTCTTGTCTTTGAATGGTATTTTTGTACACAACTTGTACGCAAAGAAGCACTTTCGTAACATTCTGCGCTCTAAGTTGTTCTAGATACGCCCAGCAAAACTTATGCAGCTGCGTATGTGCCCTACGTTGTTTTGGATCTGTCCGGCAACACTTATGTTGATGCGTATGCGCTCTAAGTTGTTTTGGGCCCGTCCAGTGACACTTATGCAACTGCGTTTGTTTTTCAAAGTGTTAAGCTCCCGAGAAGGCGGCGTTTTTGACAGGCTGCTGTATAGGACCCGATCCCAAGCGCCGTTGACTAGAGCATGTGCAATTGGGAAGCATTCCGGCAAGCGTAGGGAATAAGTGTGCAGGAATATAACCATTCAAAGAATAGGCTTAGTAAGTTTCTTGCTTATGTGTACTCTGTGTGCAAGGGAGCCTTCTCGGGATTAAATTGCGCTCCTTGTTGTTTTGAGTCCGCTCAATAACATGGGCAGCTGCATTAAAACTATGAAGGTAAACCTTCCCGGAAGGCGGCATTCCCGGCAAGCAGCTAAGGACCCAATTCTTAAGCGCTACCGACCGGAGCGTGCGCACCGGGAAGCTTTCCGGCAAGCATAGAGGACGCTCGGCAGGAACGAATTTACAGTTAAGTCAAGTGTGAATCAAATGCTAATTAGCTTGCCTTCCTAAAATGCTGTTGTGGCATGCCATGCCCAGGTCAGTGTTGCAGGTGTGCAAACAGAAGATTATACCCGGGAACGAT
The DNA here is from genome assembly GCA_039707655.1 of Elymus sibiricus. Classification (NCBI taxonomy): domain Eukaryota; kingdom Viridiplantae; phylum Streptophyta; class Magnoliopsida; order Poales; family Poaceae; genus Elymus; species Elymus sibiricus. Next base: position 137,635,551 of record CM077670.1, read on the forward strand.
CTTCCCAGAAGCTAGCCACTGTATTGAGAACTTGTAGTTCTCTACTGGGGGCTGGAAAAGATCTTGTCGGCATTGAGAACCTCAGAGTTCTCTGTTGACGGTCTTGCCGGCATAGAGAACCCAGAGTTCTCTGCCTAAATTAGAAGGATCTTGTCGACATTGAGAACCTCAGAGTTCTCTGTTGATGGTCTTGCTGGCATCGAGAGCCTAGAGTTCTCTGCCTAAATTAGAAGGATCTTGTCGACGTCGAGAATCTCAGAGTTCTCTGTTGACGGTCTTGCCAGCATCGAGAACCCAGAGTTCTCTGCCTAAATTAGAAGGATCTTGTCAGCGTCGAGAACCTCAGAGTTCTCTGTTGACGGTCTTGCTGGCATCGAGAACCTAGAGTTCTCTGCCTAAATTAGAAGGATCTTGTCGGCGTCGAGAACCTCAGAGTTCCCTGTTGACGGTCTTGCTGGCATCGAGAACCCAGAGTTCTCTGCCTAAGTCAAAAGTCTTCCCAGGATTAATATCTCTGGAAGCCAGCATCGAGAATCTTAAAAGTTCTCTGCTGAAATCAAAACATTCCCGGGAACATTGTTCTCGAATGAATGATTAAAAATGCAAACAAAAAAAATTCCATTCCAGCATCGAGATCTTTAGAGTTCTCTGCCGGAGGGCTTTTCCTGGAAGTCAGGCTCGGGGGCTGGCAGTGCCTCTAGCATAAGACACCGGGAAGGCCAGTTCTAGCGACAAGCCAGATCTTGCCGGTGAGCAACAGATTCTGACAACGTTACAAATCCTAGCCGTCGAGCCATAGGTTCCGGCAAGGCTACTTGCTTCTGCTATTGAGTTATATGCACTAGCAGAAGCAGAGTAGTCGCCAGTTCTTGTCGTCGAGCCATGGGCTCCGATAGGGACGTTTTGTCTTGTTATTGAGCTACATGCTCTAGCAAGGGCATAGGCGTGCTTAAGTGTTGTCGTTGAGTCATAAGCTCCGGCACGAGCTACAGTTGCATATCAGACATCTTCCATAAGGGGAATTTCTTAGCAAATAGGAGCAAGCTATCATAGAAGCTCCTTCGCATGCAAGTATCCCGGGGGAGCAGAGAAGTGAGACTACTCCAACGACATTCAAGGAAATATTTGGCGAGAAAAAGCTAAGTTTTGAAGTCTTGAAACTTTTCTTACTATTCCCATATTATTTCTTGAATGGTTTTGTCTTTGTACATAAACCTGCACACGAAGGAGCCGTCTCGGGATTAAATTGTGCTCCAAGTTGTTTCGAGTCCACTCAATAACTTGAGCAACTGCATTAAGACCAGCAAGGTAAGCCTTTCCGGGAGGCGATGTTCCCGACAAAGCTGCTAAGGACCTGTTTCCTCAAGCGCTGCTAACTGGAACATGCGCACCGGGGAGCTTTCCGGCAAGCGTAGGGTGCCAGAAATGTACAAGGGCATGTTTATTCATACTTTTCTCTAATATAGAGGAATATGCAATGCATCTGTTAAAGCTGAACTAATTAAAGAAAAATTATTTTCTTTACATGTGTGTTCACAGCTACAGACATGCAAAAAGAATTTATGTCAGAGTGGTTGTCCTTGTTCCCGGTGACGCTTAACAGTGGTCTTGCCGGTGATTGGGATAACGGCTGGACGAATCACTTTCAACTTGTCGGCAGTCTAAGAAGATGGAGACGACAGCAAAATAAATAAAATGAATCGAGCATCACACTCGTTGCTATTCTTTTACAAGAAGAGCATGGGGGCTGGCTCTTCACCAACCTATTGAGCATCACACTCGTTGGTATTCTTTTGTAAGAAGAACACGGGAGTTGGCTCTTCACAGAAGAAAAGTGAATATTGATTGCTTTTTGCCCAAACATATGCTGGTGTGTACTAAAGGGCCTAGCCTAGACAAACGCGCTGCGCACGCGTGTCTGATCCAGGCCCGGGGGCTATTGACGGTGTAGTGAAAACCAGGGGTATTCATACTCCTGACTACGCACCGTCAAGTAGTAGCCTTAGTGCCGGGAAGGGCATGACCGAGAAGGAATCTATCAAGAAACACTCAAGACCCGGCAAGGGTGAGCCGGTAAGCCAAGGCCCGGCAAGCTAAATACATAAAGAAGGCCTCGAAGCAGGTCGTTGAGAAGTACCAAGACAGTACTAAAGATCAAGACTCCATTTGCCGGCAAGCTATACATTGGCAAGCGAAGGCCCGGCAAGATCCCTTCATCGCTACTCCACCGCTCCACCTCGGCGGTCTGTCAGAGACTTATCGACAGGTGTCGAGCGGGCAGGCGGTTAGGTGAAGCTTGTCGGGGCACGTGTCGGCTCGCCGCCTGAAGAACACCTTTATCGACACATGTCCTTGTGTGTGTCGAAACCTCATGTACACTCTATAATTACCATTTTGCCACTGTGGTAACCCCTTTACCTATAAAACGAGGGCCAGGGCAACCTTTACATGGATCGACTCTTTGCTCATTCTGCATGCGTAGCTGCACTTCCTGCACTTTGCCGGCAAGTAGCTCTCCTTGTACTTGAGTTGAAACACATCCAATACACAAAGCAGGAGTAGGGTTTTACACCTCACGGTGGCCCGAACCTGGGTAAAACCTTTGTGTTGATTGCTGATTCTGCTCTTTGTGCTTGCGCATCTCCCTAGCCGAATTGCAAAGGGGCTAGATGGCCCCATAGATGGTACGCACGACACCGCTTCTCCCCTCCCATCGAAGCTAAGCTCGTTGGGCACAACAACAAGGGCCGATTTTCCAATTGGCGGCGATGTGGAGGCGGAAATCTTCACTTCCTACAGCTTCGGAGGAGGTGGTTACGGAGGCGGAGCTGGAGAGCGCCGATTCATAACAGGAGAAGGCGAAGGCAATAGCCAGAGCTTCAGTTCTCAGGGTCATGGCCGGACATGGGGGACGGGCGCCGGCGATCATTTAGAATAGGTTTAGAGTAGGTTTTAGTCCGGTTTGTATGAAAAATGTAATGAATTTCGTCTGGTTTATATGAAAAGTTTTCAAAATGTAATGAATTTCGTCCGGTTATTCATATAGTTGTCGAAAGGTATGCCAGCAGCGTTGGATGGCAGCCTCCGGCTGACATCAGTTTCCGTGGACAGATACCAGAGTAAATATGGGAGTCAGCGTTGGAGATGCCCTAACCATTATGGTGTAATCCCTAACAGTGCTCCACTATTTTGCAGGGAAAAGTTATCCCCCGATCAAAATCAGATCGCTGATCGTGGATGTGCACGGGTGATACGTCCAATTTGCATCATGATTTCCTATTGATAATTATTATGTTTTTGATCATTATTTCACTTTATTGTACAATTCTTATGCCTTTTCTCTCTTATTTTGCAAGATTCACATGAAGAGCGAGATTGCCGGCAGCTGGAATTCTGGACTGGAAAGGGGTGAAACAGAGATAGCTATTCTGCACAACTCCAAATGACCTGAAAATTTACAGAGAATTATTTTGGAATATATAAAAAATACTGGCTAAAGAATTAACAGGAGGGGGCCCACCAGGAAGCCACAAGCCTGGGGGCGCGCCCTACCCCCCTGGGCGCGCCCCCTGAGCTTGTGGGGCCCCTGGCAGGCCTCCGGCCCCCTCCTTCTGCTATATGAAGCCATTTGCCCTAGAAAAAAAATCAGAAGAAGACTTTCGGGATGAAGCGCCGTCGTCTCGAGGTGGAACCTAGGCAGGAGCTATTTTGCTCTGCGGCGGAGCGATTCCGCCAGGGAAACGTCCCTCCAGGAGGGGGAAATCAAAGCCATTGACATCACCAACGATCCTCTCATCGTGGGAGGACCAATCTTCATCAACATCTTCACCAGCACCATCTCATCTCAAACCCTAGTTCATCTCTTGTATTCAATCTTTGTCTCAAAACCTCAGATTGGTACCTGTGGGTTGCTAGTAGTGTTGATTACATCTTGTAGTTGATGCTAGTTGGTTTATTTGGTGGAAGATTATATGTTCAGATCCTTAATGATATTCAATAACCCTCTGATCTTGAACATGAATATGATTTGTGAGTAGTTACTTTTGTTCTTGAGGACATGCATGGGAGAAGTCTTGTCATAAGTAATCATGTGAATTTGGTATTCGTTCGATATTTTGATGATATGTATGTTGTTGCTTCCTTTAATGGTGTCATGTGAACGTCGACTACATGACACTTCACCATCTTTGGGCCTAAGGGAAGGCATTGTAGAGTAGTAATTAGATGATGGGTTGCTAGAGTGACAGAAGCTTAAACCCTAGTTTATGCGCTATTCCGTAAGGGGCTGATTTGGATCCATATGTTTCATGCTATGGTTAGAGTTATCTTAATTCTTCTTTCGTAGTTGTGGATGCTTGCGAGAGGGGGTAATCATAAGTGGGAGGCTTATTCAAGTAAGAACAGCACCGAAGCACCGGTCCACCCACATATCAAATTATCAAAGTAGCGAACGCGAATCAAACAAACATGATGAAAGTGACTAGATGAAATTCCCATGTGTCCTCGAGAACGCTTTGCTTAATATACGAGTTTGTTCCGGCTTGTCCTTTGCTATAAAAAGGATTGGGCCACCTTGCTGCACTTTATCATACTTGTTACTTGTTACGAATTATCTTGCTACCAAAACTATCTGTTACTGCTACTTTGAGTACTTGCAGAGAACACCTTGCTGAAAACCGCTTGTCATTTCCTTCTGCTCCTTGTTGGGTTCGACACTCTTACTTATCGAAAGGACTATGATTGATCCCCTATACATGTGGGTCATCAAGACTCTTTTCTGGTGCCGTTGCCGGGGAGTGAAGCGCCTTTGGTGAGTGGAATTTGGTAAGGAAACATTTATATTACGTGCTGAAATTTACTGTTCACTATGGAAAGTAATCCTTTGAGGGGCTTGTTTGGGGTATCTTCACCTCGACCGGAAGCATTGAGAGTTGCTCCTCAACCTACTGAACCTACTGAAATATTTATTATGAAATTCCTTCGGGTATGATAGAGAAAATGCTAGCTAATCCTTATGCAGGAGATGGAACAGTGCATCCTGATATGCAGTTGATATATGTGGACAAAATTAGTGGATTGTTTAAGCTTGCAGGTCTATCTGGAGATGGAGTTAAGAAGAAGGTATTCCCTTTATCTTTGTAGGGAAAGGCATTGACATGGATAGGCTATGTGATGATATTGAAACATGGGATTGGAACTTGTTTAAGCTGGAATTTCACCAGAAATTTTATCCTATGCATTTGGTTCATCGTGATCGGAATTATATATATAATTTTTGGCCTCGTGAAGGAGAAAGTATCGCTCAAGCTTGGGGGAGGCTTAAGTATATGTTGCACACATGCCCCAATCTTGAGCTCTCAAGAGAAATAATTATTCAAAACTTTTATGCTCGGCTTTCTCATAATGATCAATCCATGCTCAATACTTCTTCTGCTGGTTCCTTTATGAAGAGAACTATTGAATTCAGATGGGATCTTCTGGAAAGAATTAAACGTAACTCTGAAGATTGGGAAATCGACAAAGGTAAAGAGTCAGGTATAAATCTTGAGTTTGATTGTGTTAAATCTTTTATGCAAACTGATGCTTTTGACAAGTTTAGTACTAAATATGGACTTGACTCTGAGATAGTAGCTACCTTTTGTGAATCTTTTGCTGCTCATGTTGATCTCCCTAAGGAGAAATGGTTTAAATATCATCCACCTATTGAATTAAATGAAGAACCTATTAGTGTTAAAGAAGAAACAATTGTTTACAATGTTGATCCAGTTGTGCCTACTGCTTATATTGAGAAACCTCCTTTCCCTGTTAGGATTAAGGAACATGCTAAAGCTTCAACTGTGGTTGATAAAAGTAATATAAGAACACCTAGACCTTCTGAACAAATTAAGGTTCAACCTAATATTGCAATGGTTAAAGATCTTTTGGTTGATGATATTGATGGGCATGTTATTTACTTTTGCGATGAGGCCGCTAGAATTGCTAAACCTGTTAGAAATGAACGAGATATGCTAGATAAGAACAAGCCTGTAGTTGGCATGCCTGTTGTTTTTGTTAAGATTGGAGATCATTGCTATCATGGTTTATGTGATATGGGTACTAGTGTGAGTGCTATTCCGTTTTCTTTATATCAAGAAGTAATGCATGATATTGCACCTGTTGAGATTGAAGATATTGATGTCACTATTAAGCTTGCAAACAGAGATACTATTACACCACTGGGTATTGTTAGAGATGTTGAAGTCTTGTGTGGTAAAATCAAATACCCTACTGATTTCCTTGTGCTTGGTTCACAACAAGATAATTTTTGTCCCATTATATTTGGTAGACCTTTCTTGAATACTGTTAATGCTGAAATTGATTGTGTTAAAGAGAAGGTTAGAGTTAAGTTTGGTGATATATCTCATGAATTTAATTTTTCCAAGTTTAGTAGACAACCTCATGATAAGGAATTACCCAATAAAGATGAAATTATAGGTCTTGCTTCTATTGCTGTGCCTCCTACTGATCCTTTAGAACAATACTTGCTAGACCATGAGCATGATATGCATATGAATGAAAGAAATGAAATAGATGAGTTGTTCTTTAAGCAAGCACCTATCCTTAAACATAATTTGCCTGTTGAAACCTTGGGAAATCCTCTACCACCCAAGGGTGATCCTGTGTTCGAATTAAAGCAATTACCTGATACACTTAAATATGCTTATCATGATGAAAAGAAGATATATTCTGTTATTGTTAGTGCTAACCTTTCAGAGCATGAAGAAAAGAGATGACTTAAAACTCTGAAGAAGCACCATGCCACTATTGGATATACTCTTGATGATCTTAAGGGCATTAGTCCCACTTTATGTCAGCATAAAATTCATATGGAGCCAGACGCTAAACCAGTTGTTGATCATCAAAGAAGGCTGAATCCTAAAATGAAGGATGTGGTAAGAACTGAAATATTAAAGCTTCTGGAGGCAGGTATAATCTATCCCATTGCTGATAGTAGATAGGTAAGTCCTGTTCATTGTGTTCCAAAGAAAGGAGGTACTACCGTTGTTCCTAATGATAAAAATGAACTCATTCCACAAAGAATTGCAACCGACTATAGGATGGTAATTGATTTCAGAAAATTGAATAAAGCTACTAGGAAAGATCATTACCCCTTGCCTTTTATTGATCAAATGTTAGAAATATTATCTAAGCATACACACTTTTGTTTCCTAGATGGTTATTCTGGTTTCTCTCAAATACCTGTTTCACCCGAAGATCAAGAGAAAACCACCTTTACTTGTCCTTTTGGAACTTATGCTTATCATCATATGCCTTTTGGTTTATGTAATGCACCTGCTACCTTTTAAAGATGTTTGACTGCTATATTCTCTGACTTTTGTGAAAAGATTGTTGAGGTTTTCATGGATGATTTCTCTGTTTACGGAACTTCTTTTGATGATTGCTTGAGCAACCTTGATCGAGTTTTGCAGAGATGTGAAGAAACTAATCTTGTCTTGAATTGGGAGAAGTGCCACTTTATGGTGAATGAAGGTATAGTCCTTGGGCATAAAATTTCTGAAAGATGTATTGAAGTTGATAAAGCTAAAGTTGATGCTATTGAGAAAATGCCATGTCCTAAAGATATGAGAGGTATAAGAAGTTTCCTCGGTCATGCTGGTTTCTATAGAAGGTTTATAAAAGACTTCTCTAAAATTTCTAGGTCTCTTACCAATCTCTTGCAAAAAGATGTTCCATTTGTTTTTGATGATGATTGTGTAGAAGCCTTTGAAATACTTAAGAAAGCCTTAATTTCTGCACCTATTGTTCAACCACCTGATTGGAACCTACCCATTGAAATTATGTGTGATGCTAGTGATTATGCTGTTGGTGCTGTTCTAGGACAAAGAGTTGATAAGAAATTGAATGTTATTCATTATGCTAGTAAAACTCTAGACAGTGCTCAAAGAAATTATGCTACTACTGAAAAAGAATTTTTAGCAGTTGTGTTTGCATGTGATAAATTCAGATCTTACATTGTTTATTCTAAGGTTACTATTCATACCGATCATGCTGGTATTAAATATATTATGGAAAATAAAGATGCTAAACCTAGAGTTATTAGGTGGGTTCTTTTGCTACAAGAATTTGATTTGCATATTGTTAATAGAAAGGGAGCTGAGAATCCCATAGCTGATAATTTGTCTAGAATGGAAAATGTTCTTGATGACCCACTTCCTATTAATGATGATTTCCCTGATGAACAATTAGCTGTGATAAATGCTTCTCGTAATACTCCATGGTATGCAGACTATGCTAATTACATTGTTACTAAATATATACCACCTAGTTTAACATACCAAGAAAAGAAAAAGTTTTTCTTTGATTTAAGACATTACTTTTTGGGATGACCCACACTTATATAAAGAAGGAGTAGATGGTATTATTAGACGTTGTGTACCTAAGCATGAACAGGAACAAATCCTATGAAAGTGTCACTCCGAGGCATATGGAGGACACCATGCAGGAGACAGAACTGCACACAAGGTATTACAATCTGGTTTTTATTGGCCTACTCTTTTCAATGATGCACGTAAGTTTGTCCTTTCTTATGATGAATGTCAAAGAATTGGTAATGTTGGTAGACGTCAGGAAATGCCTATGAATTATTCACTTGTTATTGAACCGTTTGATGTTTGGGGTTTTGATTATATGGGACCTTTTCCTAAATCCAATGGGTATACACATATTTTAGTTGCTATTGATTATGTTACTAAGTGGGTAGAAGCTATTCCAACTAGTAGTGCTGATCATAACAGTTCTATTAAAATGCTTAAAGAAGTTATATTCCCGAGGTTTGGAGTTCCTAGATATTTAATGACTGATGGTGGTTCACATTTTATTCATGGTGCTCTCCGTAAATTGCTTGCTAAATATGATGTTCACCATAGAATTGCATCTCCTTATCATCCTCAGTCTAGTGATCAACTTGAATTAACTAATAGAGAAATAAAATTAATTTTGCAAAAGACCATTAATAGATCTAGAAAGAATTGGTCTAAGAAACTTGTTGATGCAATATGGGCTTACAGAACTGCTTATAAAAATCCAATGGGTATGTCTCCATATAAAATGGTTTATGGAAAAGCATGTCATTTACCTCTTTAGTTAGAACATAAAGCATATTGGGCAATTAAATAACTTAACTATGATTTTAAACTTGCCGGTGAAAAGAGGTTATTTGATATTAGTTCTTTAGATGAATGGAGAACCCAAGCTTATGAAAATGCCAAGTTGTTTAAAGAAAAAGTTAAAAGATGGCATGATAAAAGAATTCAAAAACGGGAATTCAAAGTAGGTGATCATGTTCTATTATACAATTCTCGTTTAAGATTCTTTGCAAGAATACTTCTCTCTAAATGGGAAGGACCATATATCATCGAAGAAGTTTATCGCTCCGGAGCCATCAAAATAAACAACTCTGAAGGCAATAATATGAGAGTGGTTAATGGGCAAAGAATTAAACATTATATCTCAGGTACGCCTATTAATGTTGAAACTAATATTATTCAAACAATGACACCGGAGGAGCACATAGAAGAAACCTTTCGGAACACTCCAGAAGCCTGAAAAGGAGTAGGTATGTGGTACGGTAAGTAAACCGACTCCAAAACTTCCATAAAAGTACTTTCTGTCCGTTTTAGAATATATAAAAAAAATTAGAAAAATAATAAATAGTCTGAAAAGTGCACGAGGAGGTGACAAGCCTGGGGGGCGCGCCCTACCCCCCAGGGCGCGCCTACCAGGCTTGTGGCTCCCTCGTGGACTTTTCCGACTCCGTTTTTCTTCCATATTACTTGTTCTGCACGGGAAAAATTCATTATATATACTCACGGGTGTTTTGACCACCGCATCGCAAGTTTCGCCTCTGTTCTTGTTTCGGGCTATTTTTCTGACAGATCTAGATCGCCATGGCATCTCCAAGCTCGTCCAAGGACAAGTTCTACGAGAAGGTCATCAACCCGTACCTACCGGAGGTGATGAAGCACCCTCAACCCATTGAGATGCATGAGGGGATGCTCCATATCCGGGACGTTTAAGGACCTAAGAAGACCGGGAGCGAGAAGGTCAGGCTGGAAGCGGTGGAACAGGAGATCTTCAAGTGCCAAGGGATGGTGGAGCGCGGACTTAGTGCTAACCACTCCATGATCACGGAGTTCATCCGTGAGCACAAGCTGGACAGCAAGAATATTGGGGACGTCATCTTCAAGCTCAATGACCAGATTGATTATCTTCAGGCCCAAATATATGATCTACAAAACCAAAATTTTGAGTATGAGGCCAAGTTCAAAGGTATGAGTTTAGCTGCAAATTTCAGGACTCCGGAAACACGTTCGTCCTTTTATGATGGAGAACCTATGCCTTGGAAGACGGAGGACAAGCCTATCACTTCATCACCACCATCACCGAAGAAGGAGATTTAAGTACATGGGTATGGGCACCACCCTTCGATTGTGCCAAGCTTGGGGGAGGTGCCCCGGTATCGTATCACCATCACTTTTTATCATTATTATCTATCTCAGTTCGATCCTTAGTTATTTCGTGATTTAGAAGAATAAAGTTTAGTATGATTTAGTTTCGAGTGCTTGCTTTGTGATCTATCTATCTATGTAATCGTGTGTGAAAGCTATATAATAAAGAGTAGTTGAGTTGAGTGTTCTGCTTTTGTTGATCCAATCCTAGAAATAAAAAAAGAAAAAAAAAAGATCATATGCTAATCCCTTGGGGAGTGATGACTTCACATAAAAGAAGTATAATTGATAAAACTTGTCGGAAGTTGACAAACATAGCATTGGTCATTGTTGCAATTCATGAAAAAGTAATAAAGGAAGAGAGGTCTCACATATAAATACACTATCTTGGACATCTTTTATGATTGTGAGGCCCCATTAAATATTCTATGTCAAATAGTCGACGTTGGACAAGGAAGACAACGTAATGAGTTATGTTTGGTTATATTCATATAGAAGTTATATTGTTTTGGATCCTCTAACATGTGGTGCTTGCCCCCTATCTTTTGCTAGCCAAAATTCCGCACTAAGTAGAGATACTACTTGTGCATCCAAAAACCCTTAAACCCAGTTTCATGTCATGAGAGTCCACTATATCTACCTATGGATTGAATAAGATCCTTCAAGTAAGTTGTCATCGGTGCAAAGCAATAAAAATTGCTCCTAAATATGTATGATCTTTTATTGTAAGGGAAAATAAGCTTTGTACGATCTTGTGATGGTGAAGAAATAAAAGCGACAGACTGCATAATAAAGTCGCTATCACAAGGGGCAATATAAAGTGACGTTCCTTTACATTAAGAGTTTGCACATCCAAAAACAAAAAGCGAATGACAACCTCTGCTTCCCTCTGCAAAGGGCCTATCTTTTACTTTATGTATTTACTTTCATGCAAGAGTCAATAGTATTCTCCTCTATTCCATTTTTATTTTCTCTCTTGGCAAGCATCATGTGGTGGGGATTGATCCAGGCGTATATATCCAGTTGGATGTAGGTGATCATGAGTTATTATTGTTGTCATTACCCTTGAGGTAAATACGTTGGGAGGCGAAATTATAATCCCCTATCTTTCTATGTGTCTGACTGAAACTTTTGCTCCATAAGTATGTCGTGAGTGTCAGCAATCATGGAAGACTAAATGATAGTTGAGTATGTGAACTTGCTAAACAAAGCTCTTACATAGACTCTTTCTGATAATATGATGAATTGCAATTGCTTCAGTGACCGAGATCATAGTTTGTTAGTTTTCAATTTGGTTTATGGTTCATACTTTAACTTGTGGATGAATTGTCACTTTTTCATGAGAAGTTTTATGATGATATATTGCTGTTATAATAAAGATCATGATGCTCCATGTCAGTATTTTATTTTTATTGACGCCTCTCTCTCTAAACATGTGGTCATGATTATCGATTTCAGCTTTCGCTTGAGGACAAGCGAGGTCTAAGCTTGGGGGAGTTGATACGTCCAAATTGCATCATGATTTCCTATTGATAATTATTATGTTTTTGATCATTATTTCACTTTATTGTTCAATTCTTATGCTTTTTCTCTCTTATTTTGCAATATTCACATGAAGAAGGAGATTGCCGGCAGCTGGAATTCTGGACCGGAAAGGGGTGAAACAGAGATAGCTATTCTGCACAACTCCAAATGACCTGAAAATTTATGGAGAATATTTTTGGAATATATAAAAAATACTGGTGAAAGAATTAACAGGAGGGGGCCCACCAGGAAGCCACAAGCCTGGGTGGCACGCCCTACCCCCCTGGGCGCGGCCCCGAGCTTGTGGGGCCCCTGGCAAACCTCCGACCCCCTCCTTCTGCTATATGAAGCCATTTGCCCTAGAAAAAATCAGAAGAAGACTTTCGGGATGAAGCGCCGCCGTCTCGAGGCAGAACCTGGCCAGGAGCTATTTTGCTCTCCGGCGGAGCGATTCCGCCGGGGAAACTTCCCTCCGGGAGGGGGAAATCGAAGCCATTGACATCACCAACGATCCTCTCATCGTGGGAGGACCAATCTTCATCAACATCTTCACCAGCACCATCTCATGACAAACCCTAGTTCATCTCTTGTATTCAATCTTTGTCTCAAAACCTCAGATTGGTACCTGTGGGTTGCTAGTAGTGTTGATTACATCTTGTAGTTGATGCTAGTTGGTTTATTTGGTGGAAGATTATATGTTTAGATCCTTAATGATATTCAATACCCCTCTGATCTTGAGCATGAATATGATTTGTGAGTAGTTACTTTTGTTCTTGAGGACATGGGAGAAGTCTTGTCATAAGTAATCATGTGAATATGGTATTCGTTCGATATTTTGAGATATGTATGTTGCGGCTTCCTTTAGTGGTGTCGTGTGAACGTCGACTACATGACACTTCACCATCTTTGGGCCTAAGGGAAGGCATTGTGGAGTAGTAATTAGATGATGGGTTGCTAGAGTGACAGAAGCTTAAACCCTAGTTTATGCGCTATTCCGTAAGGGGCTGATTTGGATCCATATGTTTCATTCTATGGTTAGAGTTATCTTAATTCTTCTTTTTGTAGTTGCGGATGCTTGCGAGAGGGGGTAATCATAAGTGGGAGGCTTGTTCAAGTAAGAACAACACCCAAGCACCGGTCCACCCACATATCAAATTATCAAAGTAGTGAACGCGAATCAAACAAACATGATGAAAGTGACTAGATGAAATTCCCATGTGTCCTCGAGAACGCTTTGCTTTTTATACGAGTTCGTTCTGGCTTGTCCTTTGCTATAAAAAGGATTGGGCCACCTTGCTGCACTTTATCATACTTGTTACTTGTTACTTGTTACGAATTATCTTGCTACCGAAACTTTCTGTTGCCGCTACTTTCAGTACTTGCAGAGGACACCTTGCTAAAAACTGCTTGTCATTTCCTTCTGCTCCTCATTGGGTTTGACACTCTTAATTATGGAAAGGACTACGATTGATCCCCTATACTTGTGGGTCATCAACGGGCCATTCGGTTTCACTTGGAACCTTGTAACTGACGACACCCAGTTGGGACGTACTATCTTAGCAGTAGTTACCCATGGTACCATTGAAGGGCAGCAAGGTGCCACGATCTATCATGATGGGACCCTGATCATGTACCCAGGTAATCCATTCTCTCCGATCTAAGACTAGTAGAGCGAGGAGCTAGAGTATATCTTATTGCCATGTCATCTTATAACATTTTAGTACGTGTCTCATTATACTCCATGAGGAGTAGTTCTTTTCTTTTTTTGATTGATTGGGATAGTCATCGACGCAATATTATAATGTCAGTTATAATTAGCAATTTCAATTCCGCAATGTACTGGCTAGTGAGCCTGAATCCCATCTAATAAAAAAGTACTACTACTACTAGGACTCCTCTTACTTTAATTAATATACATCGCCCATGTCACACTCTCAAATTGTTTCTTGTAGCCCGTGCCGCAGCTGGCTCTAATCTACTCCTACTAGACTACTTCACTTCCCTATCATAGAAATAAGCAAATATAGAATATATTATTTTAATCCTTAACCTCTGCTTATGTCACCTTACTGTACTTGCTGCACAACATTTATCCTGCATGGACCTTGACCATACCCGTCACCTTGTATCCAGGTTTGAGTTGCCAGGTGTACCAGATGAACGGCTGCGTGTTCGACCCCCGTGATGCTTGATACGTCTCCAACATATCTATAATTTTTGATTGTTCCATGTTGTTCTATTATCAATCTTGGATGTTTTTATAATCATTTACAGCAATTATATATCATTTTTGGAGACTAACCTATTAACTTAGTGCCCAGTGCCAGTTGCTGTTTTCTACCCTGTTTTTGTTTTACAGAAAATCAATACCAAACGAAGTCCAAATGCCATGAAACTTTTTGGAGATTTTTTTCTGGACAAGATAAACACTAGAAGCTTCGGGAGAGGGCCAGAAGACCCAGGAGGCGGCCACGAGCCACCAGGGCGCGCCCTAGTGCCTCGTGGGCCCCCCCTTTGCTCCGTTTGACCTAATTCCACCACTATAAATTCAGGAAAAATCATAAACCCTCAGGAGAGTCCACGAAATACTTTTTCCGCCGCCGCAAGTTTCTGTTCCAGAGAGATCCCATCTGGAGGCCTTCTCCGGTACTCCGCCGGAGGGGGAATCGATCACGGAGGGGTTCTACATCAACCTTGCTGCCCTTCCGATGATGCGTGAGTAGTTTACCACAGACCTTCGGGTCCATAGGAAGTAGCTAGATGGCTTCTTCTCTCTTTTTGATCTTCAATACAATGTTCTCCTCGATGTTCTTGGAGTTCTATCTGATGAAATCACTTTTTGCGGTGTGTTTGTTGGGATCCGATGAATTGTGAGTTTATGATCAGATTATACATGAAAATATTTGAGTCTTTTTTGATCTCTTTTATGCATGATTATTATAGCCTCGTATTTCTTCTCTGATCTATTGATTTGGTTTGGCCAACTAGATTGATTTATCTTGCCATGGGAAGAGGTGCTTTGTAATGGGTTCGGTCTTGCCGTGCTCAATCCCAGTGACAGAAAGGGACATGACATGTATGTATTTTTGCTATTAAGGGTAAAAAGATGGGGTTTATTCATACGTGAGTTTATCTTGTCTACATCTTGTCATCATTCTTAAGGCGTTACTCCGTTCTTTATGGACTTAATACACTAGATGCATGCTGGATAGCGGTCGATGTGTGGAGTAATAGTAGTAGATGCAGGCAGGAGTCGGTCTACTTGTCTCGGATGTGATGCTTATATACATGATCATTGCCTTGGATATCGTCATGATTATTTACTTTTCTATCAATTGCCCAACAGTAATTTGTCTACCCACCGTATGCTATTTTCTTGAGAGAAGCCTCTAGTGAAACCTATGCCTCCCGGGTCTATCTAAATCATATTACTAAAACCCTAAAAATATTGCTGCCATTTACTTTTATTTATTTTATTTTGTATTTTTGTTTCTATCTATCTATCTATCAAATACAATTTAATCTTGCAATTGACCACCGAGAGACTCACAACCTCTCATTTGCGTTGGGTGCAAGGATTTGTTGTTTGTGTGCAGGTGCTGTTAACGAGGTGTTGCGTGATTCTCCTACTGGTTCGATAACCTTGGTTTCATAACTGAGGGAAATACTTATCTCTACTGTGCTGCATCATCCCTTCCTCTTCGGGGAAAATACAAATGCAAGCTACAAGTAGCAATGCTACCTGGGTGCGGAGGAACACACTTGGAGAGTACTCAGTTTTCATTGGGGATAGCTACCCCATAGTGAAAACGATGCCACCTTCCGTGCACAACGCCGACGTCCTGCCGTTCATGAAGAGTGGGTGCGTTTTCATTGCGCACCGCCAGATTAATATCTTGAACGCCCCTATCCCTGACTTGTGCCGCTTCAGCTTGGATGAGTCTCCATCATGGGGAGCCACACTAAAAAGCTGCGATGGTATGTATTCCTGTTGGCCTCCGTTATGGATCGTGCCATCTATGAAGAACACCTGGGACTGCAACTACGAGACGGACATGTACCCAGGCACGTACGAACCTGAGTAATGTACCGCAGTAAATATAGGTGAAGTAGCTAGGCACAAATAGTATGAACCTGCGTGGCATGTTGGCATTTGTCTTTTAGAACTTACTAGCACTAAATGTTACGTGCAATGTGCTACTTGTAAACTGCATTGGGATTTTCCCTGAAGAGGAGGGGTGATGCAACACAGTAGAGATAAGTATTTCCCTCAGTGAGAACCAAGGTATCAATCCAGTAGGAGAACCACACAAAACCTCGTGAGCAGCACCTGCACACACAAAAGCAAATACTTGCACCCAACGCGGGCAAGAGGGTTGTCAATCCCCTTGAACTCGTTATTTGCAAGGATTAAATCTTGTAGTGGTAGATAGATAAATTGCAAAAGAAAATAAAAGTAAATAAATTGCAGCAAGGTATTTTTAGTTTTCTTTTTATATGATTAAAGTAGACCTGGGGGCCATAATGTTCACTAGAGGCTTCTCTCTCGAACGAATAGCATACGGTGGGTAAACAAATTGCTATTGGGCAATTGATAGAAAAGCTCATAATTATGATGGATTCATGGCAATGATCATGTATATAGGCATCACGTCCGAGACAAGTAGACCGACTCCTGCCTGCATCTACTACTATTACTCCACCCATCGACCGCTATCCAGCATGCATCTAGGGTATTAAGTTAATGAAAACGGAGTAATGCCTTAAGCAAGATTACATGATGTAGACAAAGTAAACCCAATCAATATGAATAAACCCCATCATTTTACCCTTAATGGCAACAATACAAATACGTGTCTTGTCCCTTTCTGTCACTGGGATATAGAACACCGCAAGATTGAACCCATTACAAAGCACCTCTCCCACTGAAGATAAATCAGTCTAGTTGGCCCAACCAAACGGATAGATCAGAGAGAAATACAAAGCTATAATAATCATGCATAAAAGAATTCAGAAAAGACTCAAATATTTCTCATGAATAATCTGATCATAAACCCACAATTCATCGGATCCCAACAAACACACCTCAAAAGAAGATTACATCGAATAGAACTCCAAGGAGACCAAGGAGAACATTGTATTGAAGATCAAAGAGAGAGAAGAAGCCATCTAGATACTAGCTATGGACCCGTAGGTCTGTGGTAAACTACTCACACATCATCAGAGGGGCAGCAAGGTTGATGTAGAAGCCCTCCGTGATCAATTCCCCCTCCGACAGAGTACCGGAAAAGGCCTCCAGATGGGATCGCGGAAGAACAGAACCTTGCGGTGGCGGAAAAGTTATTTCGCGGGGCTCTCTGTTGGTTTCCCAATATTTGAGAATTTATAGAAGTGGAATTCGGTCAAAAGGAGCCACGAGGGGCCCACAAGGCATCTTGGCACGCGGCGCGTGGGGTTGCCTTGTGGCTTCCTCGTGAGGCTTCTGGCCTCCTCCCGAAGCTTCTAGGGTCTCTCTTGTCCAGAAAAAAATAGTCAAAAAGTTTCATAGCGTTTGGTCTTCGTTTGGTACTGATTTCCTGAAAAACCAAAAACAAGCAGAAAACAGCAACTGGCACTGGGCACTAGGTTAATAGGTTAGTCCCAAAAAGTGATGTAAAATAGCATATAATTGCATATAAAACATCCATGATTGATACTATAATAGCATGGAACACTCAAAAATTATAGATACGTTGGAGACGTATTAGCATCCCCAAGCTTAATTCCTGCTCGTCCTCGAGTAGGAAAATGATAAAAATAGAATTTTTGATGTGGAATGCTACCTAACATGTCTATCATGTAATCTCTTTTATGGCATAAATATTGTGAAGCGATGAATTAACAATATCAACATAATAATATCCATGAACATAAGAGGCATAATCATTAAACTTTCAAAATATACGATCCTTAACGAGTGTTATCCCTACTCACTTTCTCATATTAGGAATGGCATGACTCTATCTTCATCGCAAATATATAAATCACGAGCACCTCGGTGTTAAACTAGGCAATTGGATCGTACTTCTAATGCGCTTCAGCATTTTCAACTCCCACGCAATACATGAGCGTGAGCCATGGACATAGCACTAGCTGGAATAGAATGCGGTGATAGGGATCAATAATGGTAAAAAGAGAAGAAGAAAGTCTCGCATCAACTCAGCGGATCAACGGGCTATGGAGATGCCCATCAATCGATATCAATGCGAGGAGTAGGGATTGCCATGCAACGAATGCACTAAGAGCTATAAGTGTATGAAAGCTCAAACTGAAAACTAAGTGGTTGAGCATCCAACTTGCTTGCTCATGAAGACCTCGGGCATTTGAGGAAGCCCATCATCGGAATATACAAGCCAAGTTCTATAATGAAAAATTCCCACTAGTATATGAAAGTGACAACTCAGGAAACTCTCTATATGAAAAACAAGGTGCTACTCTGAAGCACTAGTGTGGAAAAGGATAGTAACATTGCCCCTTCTGTCTTTTTCTCTCATTTTTTTTGTTGGGCTCTTTTTGGCCTCTCTTTTTTCATCCGGAGTCTCATTCCAACTTGTGGGGGAATCACAGTCTCCATCATCCTTTCCTCACTGGGACAATGATCTAATAATGATGATCATCACACTTTTATTTACTTACAACTCAATATTACAACTCGATACTAGAGCAATATGACTCTATATGAATGCCTCTGGTAGTGTACCAAGATGTGCAATGATCTAGAATAACATGTTTAAAAAATGATGAACGGTGGCTGAGCCACAAATACTATGTCAGCTATATGATCATGCAAAGCAATTTGACAATGATGATGTGTGTCATATAAATGAAACAGTGGAAGTTGCATGGTAATATATCTCGGAATGGCTATGGAAATGCCATAATGGGTAGGTATGGTGGCTATTTTGAGGAAGGGAAAAGGAGGCTTATGTGTGAAAGAGTGTATCATATCACGGGGTTTGGATGCACCGGCAAAGTTTGCACCAACTCTCGAGGTGAGAAAGGGCAAGGCACGGAACCAAAGAGGCTAGCAAATTGTGGAAAGATAGGAGTGTGTATAATCCATGGACTCACATTAGTCATAAAGAACTCACATACTTATTGTGAAAGCCTATTAGCCCTCGAAGCAAAGTACTAACCGCATGCCCCTAGGAGGGAGGTTGGTAGGAGTTAACCATCGCGCGCTGTTGGTGCAATATTTGCCCTCTTGTGTTTTGGAGATTGTTGATAGAAACATGCATGGACTGATTTGTTTGCTAGTGTACACAGAGAGAAATAGTCCATGCAGTGCCGAAGAGAATGCTGTCTTCGGTGTCAATTTGAGAAACTTCACCGAAGAATATCTGCACAGAAGAGAAGAATGAGCTACATCCAATGAAGTCATGTAGGCGAGAAGATTGATGTGAAGGAGTTAACCCCTCAAAATTTATTACTGATGCGAAGCAATTGGTTCGGTGATTCTGTTCGAAGAATATTGACGGCAGCGATGGAAGACGAAGATGAAGTGAAGATGTAGCATTCTTTTCGTTGTTCTTCTTTCATTCATTTGAGTCATAGGACCTCTGTACTATTAAGAGGGGTATAGGTTCTCGAAGCTTAGATCCGCTGTGATGCTTAGCCTAAACCTATGCGAGACTGAGAGAAATCTCTTTATGCTTCGAATGATTACCTACCAGCAGAAGACGTTGTTCTTCGGTGTTGCAGGAGATATCTTTCGAATTGAGGAGTTAGCATTACTTGCTCCACAAGGAATGTTACCGTTGTGCTCAATTTCCGACCGTTGGACTCGTGTCGTTCGGCCATTGGCTGATCCACATGTCCAATTTGGTCTTTTCCCTTCAGGGAAGGCTGTAGCTATAAATAGCCACCCCACTCCAACGTTGCCCATTGGCTGCTCCGCTTAAGATTTCTGAGAAGATTGATTGAGCATCCCCTCTCCGAGTGATTTGAGTTTAAGATCCACCGAGAGAAAAATCAAGAGCCAAAACTTAGACAGTGGTTGAGCATCACAGTAGTTCTGAGTTAGAGTTCTTGTACCTATTACTCTTGAGAGCTGCGCACTCTCTAGACGGATAGGTGTCGGCTCGAGTGTCGAAGAGTAATTGTCTTCACCGAGCAAGATCTTCAGCAACCAAGAGTCATTGTGGTTCGCGAAGAGGTCTGTCAAAGGTTTGGAGATCGCCGACAAGTATCTACCACGAGTGAAATCAACTGGAGTCTGATCAGCTCCGAGTTGAAGGAGAATAGGGCGAAGAGAGTTTATCTTCTGTGTTAAATCACAACCCCTCCAACCAGACGTAGTCCTTTGGCAGAAGGGCGAACTGGTCTACCAAATTCATCTGTCGCGATCGAGCACCACTGGTTCATTCTACATTACTGCATTTCCTTCAGCAGTTTACTTTCGTGCTCTATGTCGATAGGTTTATCTGATCAATCATAGTTCGTTACTTATCTTTTGCATTCTCATCATTCATTTCTGTCGTCTCCGTCTAATTTATTTTTTCTTCGTACTTCTACATGTCAGCGTGATTTCATTCAGTGCCGTATCCATTCACCTTGTCACTATTTCCCGTGCATTTCCATAGCAGTTCATATCTTGTTTTCCCTCGTGCTACTACATCTGTTCATATATTGCGTTACCATCATACCTGTCAAACCTGTGATATTCTTCGCTCGAACAATTACTGCTTCCTACATCGATATATTTGCTCCTCAATAGCGTGCTTGATTAAGTGCGTGTCTACCGAACCTTATTTCCGCTGCTGTGTTTGGGATCAGTTCAAAAAATTCGCAAGAATTTTTGAATCTCCCATTCACCCCCCCCCCTCTGGTCGATATACTCTCGGTCCTAACAATTGGTATGAGAGCGGGTACTCCCTGTCTCTGTTTATTAAAGGTCTAACAACCTTGGAGTTTTGAGTATGTCGTTTGCAGGTAGATCCTCACACTCCGAAAGGTTTCCTATCTTCGATGGAAATGATTATGTCTACTGGAAAGAGCGAATGAAAATCAGACTTCAAGCCATCAACATTGAACTTTGGCAGATTGTGGAAAATGGATACACTATTCAGCATCCTGATGCTCCTACTTCCGATGACAAAGCTATAATGCAGTTGAATGCTCAAGCAAAAGATATTGTCTGTGACAGTATCTCGAAAGACATTTTCATTCGGTTTCGAAAGCTTGACACTGCCAAGCAACTCTAGGATGCCATCAAAGATGTTCATGAAGAATTCATTGCCAGAACAGATCAACACACAGATATGCTTTGTGCCATGTTTCCTGGTTTCAGAAGTCTTAATAAGGAAAGTGCTATGGAACTCACTAATCGGTTGACAAATATTGTTGAAAGACTTCATCAACGTGGAGTAACAGATATCACCGAGAGAGATGTGGTCAACAAGGTACTGAGTGCTCTTGATGCAACCTTTGATCCAATCGTAGCTGAAATCAAGCAAAGACCAGACTATGAAGAACTTCACTACATCGAGGTCATGACGCTGTTGTCTATTCACAAAGAAAAGATGGAACTTGAGAATGGGTATCAAGAATCTTATTCGGAAAGCGAAGGAGAAATTCTTTCACATTATAGCAGTTCACAAGAAGAAGATATCGAGAATCAACACACTATCACAAGAGAGCTAGAAATGCTCACAGAAAGACTGGGTAATCTCAAAAGGCAAAATCTGTGTCTCAAAAATGATGGTGAAGTTGATCTGCCTGAATCTTCAAGAAGATTACCTCCGAAAGAAATAAAGTGCTTCAAGTGCAAACATTTTGGTCACTTCATAGCAGACTGTCCTTGCTGGGAACTAGATGAAAAACCTAGCAACAGATGGATTTCTCTTCACTGCACTGGATTCACTCAAATGGACCGTCACACTAAGCTCTCGAAGAAGAATGAATCCCTCTCATCCTCTTCGAAGAGACCAGTCACTGACGCACAAGCCAAAGCAACCATTGAATCCAATATGAAGAGAATATCGCAGATGACTAGAGTATGTGCTGAAATGAATATGGAATCTGAAGATGAGACATCCGAATCTGAATCAGAAGACGAAGAGCTTCACAGAAGCCTAGGAAGAGGCAATGCATTCGTCGCTTATGAATCATCCGAGAAGTCACTCGAATCAGACACTGATGATAATGCTTCAAGTGATGATGAACCAATCACACTCTATCTCATGGCAAAAACCTCAAAGGATCAGGTATCAGCAAAGCACCGAAAATCTATGACTGAATATTCCTCTGAATACATTGCCTATGCTACACTTGTTAAGATTGCAAAATCTCAACAAGATGAGCTTGAAAAACTTGAGAAGAATCTCAGGAAATCCGAAGGATTACTGGTCGAAGAGATGGAGAAGAATCAAGAGTTGACTGAAGAGCATGATGCTCTTTCTTCAACGATTGATGATCTTTCCAAACGATATGACTCTCTTGCAGTCGACTACGAGAGCTTATCAGATGAACTCCTTAGCAGGAATCAAGAATGCGAGTCACTGAAAGAGTCTTATAACGTGCTTGTGAAAGAAAAAGCTTCTCTCTTCGCCGAGCAATCTAACAACCTTCCTGATGATTTTGTGCCTCCTTGCTCAAAATGCCTAGAATGTAGCAATGCTGATTCATATGCTGGAACGTCCAATGCTGTCATCGAGAATATTGCAACCACTACGAATGATATTTCTAACCCCTCTTCCGAGGAATTTGTTGCTATCTCTGATGAAAATTGCAGGCTAAAGAATTTGCTTGAGACATGAATGCTAAAGAGCCTCAAAGGGCATCAAACTCTCTGTGATGTGCTCAAGAAGTCAATACTGCACAAAAAGCCCCGAAAGGAAGGATTGGGTTTTGAAAGGAAACTCAACGTTGATGGAACCTACTGGACTCCCGAGCAATATCCTCGAACGAGTTGGGTTCTTGCTAAAAGCAAAACTCTCGAACCTGCACTCCTGTCTGGATATGACACTCCCATTCCTGTTGTTTCTGACGAGTCTGATGACTCAAACTACAAATTCTTCAAACAACAGAATGGTAAGGTTTTCGCTCGGTATGTTGGGACTAACTGCAGGTCTGGTTCACCCAAGAAGCAAATCTGGGTGAAGAAGTGCATCATTGAAAATTTATCTGTCACTGCTAACCTGAATATGCAGAGTAATTCTCTTCGAGGAAATGATAATCACTCGCAGATTGGCGCTGCAACTTCCTCGAATGGATATCGATCAAACATTCGACAAAAGGTGTACATGCATATCTCCTCGAATCATTATGCTCATGTCTCTGAGAACAATTTCAATGCATACTCATATGATTACTCTCGAAATGTAGATGCAAACTACAGAGATTATCGAAGGAACGTCCCTGCTCAGTCAAGACAAATGAGGTCTACGCTACCCACACAATTGTGGGTTGCGAGAAAGAACTAACTCGGCTTGCAGGAACTCTCTCTCAGGAATTCTATTCGCTTATCCACAGCCCTAAGATTTATATTGTTGGTGCCAGTTCTTTGTGTTTATTTGTTCTTTCTTGTTTTTGTTGTTTGTCTTCGAGTTGCCGTGTTTATGTTTCGTCCGATGAACAACTCACTCATAGCTCTCTGTCTAGTGCTTCTTCTCTTCTGGCTGAGTGTTTTGTTTCGGACCCTTTTATCCCTCTATTCTTTCTCATCCAAATCTATGTTGTCTGTCGTGAGCATGCAATTTGAACTGAAGAAGATCCCTATCCGACGTCCTTGGTCGCGAAAGAAATCAACTACGAACCTTTATCCATTTTTGGCATTTGGCCCTCCTTCAAACCTTCGAACTCCCACTCTCTTCCCGAGTTTCTCGCAGAGAACGGTTGCCATGTGCCCATGATCTCCACAATCGTGATTGTGTCCGTCGAATGCGGAACGTCCCGCAACTGTGGGCCGTAGATTTCGGAGAGGAGGTTCAGCTCTCAGGCTATAAATATCCCTCACCGCATCTTCTTCCTCATCTCCTCAAACCCTCGTTTCACCTCCACCCGAGCCCGTGCTCGAAGCAACTCCGGCGAGAAGCTCCGCCGTGCTACTTCGGTGAAATCTCATCGCAGCTAATCACGCCCGTGCGGTAATCCTTCCTCCCGCATTGCCGTAGTTGATTCAAGTCACCAAGTTAGGGCGCCTGGATCCGGAGCTGCTCCTCTCCATATCTCTGTTCTTAGGGCAGTTCTTACCGATGCTATTTTCTTCTATTTATTTCACTGCGGTAGATCTCTAGGAATCACTAGGATTTGACTTGTACGGTTTGTAGATCTTCCTTGTACATGTTTTCCTCATCTAGGGTTCATGTGTAATTATCCGAAAGATTAGATAGCTATCAACCTGCCTAGAATTTTTTTCTATGGCTAGCTTGTAAAATCTATCGATGATATCTTTCTGTTTTACCATGAGTTCCTTGTTGGACTCCCTCAAAATCATTTTCGTTAAAAATCTTTCTGTGCATGCTTATGACCCTACCCTTTTTCCCTCGCATCTATTCTATTTCACAGGTTGGTCATGTCACAGAGTTCACAAGAGTATTCAGATTCTGAAGAAGAATTGCCTCAATTTCCATCAAGGTCTGAACGAACAAGAATGACTGGAGGAGGAAAATCTTCGAAGCCACCCAAGGCTCCGAAGAAGAAACAAGAGACTGAATCCGAAGAAGATAATGAGGAAATTCCCTCTGCTCACAGTCAGCCCGAGGATGAATTGGTCACCGACGCCCTAACTATCTTTTCTAATAGAAATCCTAAGAAGGGCGGTCACGGCAGAGAAAAGAACACCACTGCTGAAATGTCTGATCCTGATAATTACAGAACTCCACCAGAGGGTGAATCAATGACAGACCTCAACAACAGGCTTCAAAGAATTCGCCGCCACTGGACAGGCAAATGGTACAGATATGAAAATGTTCGTGAAAAGTACCAGATTCTGTTTGCTTTCACACCACCGTGGAATGACTGCATTGCTGAAAACTGCATTGGCCCCGATGATGAAAAAGTCAGACCACCACAGCCTTCAAATGCTCACCCCGACTCCCTCAAAACTATCGCTGATTTCCCCGAGGAAGTGGCTAAGAGGGAAAAGGCCAAA
The DNA here is from genome assembly GCA_039707655.1 of Elymus sibiricus. NCBI lineage: Eukaryota > Viridiplantae > Streptophyta > Magnoliopsida > Poales > Poaceae > Elymus > Elymus sibiricus. Next base: position 137,660,715 of record CM077670.1, read on the forward strand.
GCCAAGCGTAAATCTAGAGAAGCGAAGAAAAATCAAGTTGAAGCGAAAAACGTCGTGATGACCCAGCAAGACGTACAGAAGAAGAAGGATCGTGCATCTGCTTCCAAGGAAAGCAAGTCTAGGAAATCAGTTTCTCCTCGTGCACCCCGAAAGAAAACTGTCGCCAAGAGAATCAAGAAGGCAGCTCTTGACTCGTCTGATGAGTCATCCAGAGAGGATACCCCTGATGAAATTCCACTGTATGATCGACTTGCCATTCTCAACAAGCCATCCAAGAGCCCCTCTCCAGTGAAAGTTTTACCCTCTCCAAGGAAATCACCCAGGCATGCAACCATTCCATTCACTGACAAACCTTCGAGTTCTGTAGCTCCGAGAACTTCGACAAGCACTGTAGCGAAGAGAAAGTAGCAGTCGGATGAAAAAGCTGATGCGGCTGCCAAGAAGGCCAGGCACACTGTTCCTGCTCTCACGAAGGAACAGAAGTATGATTTCAACTTCATGATCGATGTGATTGACAGCGCTGCATATGATGCAAAATCTGATGATGTGAGCTGTCTAGGACTGCCTGATGATGTTACTAAATTGGTAACAAAGCATTTCATCGAGCTGAGGAAAATCTCCAAGAAGCTAAATAAAGCTATCAAAGACAAGCAAGCTGTCGAGAAAATGAGGAATGAGGCCAGAACTGAATCCGAAAGGAAAAAGCTGAACAAAGAAATTGTTGAACTCACCAAGGCCCTCAGTGTTTTGCGCAATGAGAAAAATAATTGGCACTCGCGTTTGCACATGGAGGTATCTCAGTTGTGTGACAGGAGAAATGAGGAGATTGACCGCAAGGCAGATCTTGCTCGAAGAAGGATTCAAGAAGAAAAACGTCAGAAGGCAAGGGCGAGAATCAGCAAACCGAAAGTAAACAAAGACCGCCGCCTTCAGACTGTCGCTGCTGAGCCTATTCCACTGGACTCCCATGCACCCTTGCAGTAGGTTCCACCATCTCCACCTCACGTAATCCTTCAGTTCTATGCCACTCTTTATATCTCAGGGGACCTCACTAATAGCAGTACTTGGATCCTAGAATGGATGACCGAAGGAGAAAAGATCAAATGTTCGGCTGACCAGTTCTTAGCACTGTTGAATCTTCCTCTGTGTGAATTTGATGCCACTCGGGAACACAGACTGCACTACTAGGATGTATCCGAAGCTGAACTTCATATGCTGATGAACCCCAAACTTGTTGGTGATGAATGTACCGAGGCAAATCCTAAGAATCTGGCCTATGAGAACAAAGTTTTGTTCTATATCCTCTGCAACTGCCTCATGCCAACAAACAGGCCAGAAACCATTCATGGCATCGCGGCACATGCTCTTCAAGCAACAGCTCATGGCATTCGGTTTGACATTCCGGATCTTTTCATTCGCAACTTGGCCTATGCAGCTGATAGCTCTCAAGTCTTGAAGCCATATGCACCATGGGTCATGTTTGCTATTAAGCAGCTTACTGAGAAAAAGTTTTTCTGCCCACATGTCCCGAAAGTTTTTATTCCACTAGTCCGAGACACTCTCCGGATCGTGAAGGACATCGGCAAAGGGAAGACACCCATTGATGCTACTGCCTCTGCCTCTGCTAAAGCTCCGAAGGTCAAGAAGGCAACAGTCGAAATCCCTCGTGAAGAAAACCCCTCACTATATGAGATTTGTCTTCGCACTCAGCAAGCTCGACCGCAAAGAGAAGTTGGAAATGATGACTGAGAGCAATCTGCTTCACAATTATGCTCGCCAGGCTCTTCTATATGAGAACGAACAAAAGAAGCGCTCCTGAACCCTTCTGTGCAAGCATTATTCTCACACTCAACTATCTGCCAAGGGTATCGAGAACGATTATGATCATCAGGAGCTGTTTGAAGTTCCTCGCATCCGAAGGAAAACCCCAGTGCTTCCTCAGCGTTCCGCCTCCACCGATCTGCCGTTTGTTGAACTCGATGATGAACTTGAAGACATAGTAGGCACATTCATGTACAAGCCAGATGCACCTCGCGCTGCTACTCCCGAAGCTGATCCCGAAGCCCGTGTTGCATCTCCAACTCCTGCTTCGGCCTCAACAATCGCTCGCGGTAGGGGGTAGGGGGTCCCAGGCTGCGGATCGTGGATCGGTGGTAACAGAGACAATGGAGATGATGTTTACCCAGGTTCGGGCCCTCTTAATGGAGGTAAAATCCTACGTCCTGCTTCTGTTATATTGATAGAGATGTATCGAGTACAGAGTTGATCTACCTCGAGATCGTAATATGAGTCTAACTTTTATGGCTAGGTAAGCAATGTTGCGTTGATGTCCCCCTTATGGACTAAACCCCATGGCTTATATACACTCCAGAGAGGGCACCTAGGGTTACAATGTTGGTATCTAGGAATAAGGTGGCTGGACAAATCTTGAAGTGTACTACAAGTCTTCAGTAGAGACAGCGCCGACCACGCCTCCCATGTACAGTCTCCGGAGTCCATCTTGGTCACGTACGGGGGTACATCGGCCCAACCGAGGAGATAGGTCGGCCCGGTTAGCACCCCCTAATCCAGGACACCGTCACTAGCCCCTGAACTAGTCTTCGATGCCGAAGTCGTCGCCCTTCACATTCCGCAGTCTTGGCTCGATAGAGAAGTTCCCGTACTTTTATTCTCCAAACAGAGTTAAAGACCTCGGCCGACCTTTAGAATTCGCCGAGAGCTCAATATAAGATGTTGAAAATCGTGCCGCTTAGGGAGTTGGGCCCCTTTATGGGAAAAACGTCGAAGCGTCAGCCCTTTCTGCCCTTACTTAATAGACGCTTGACCCTTGCTTGTGGTTGTACGCCCTTGCAACCGCAGCGAGAAATTCTCCCTTCCTCAAGCCCCAGCTTAGGAGCCCCAAACAATGGTGAGCGGCGAGGGATCGTCAAGGCGTCCTCACGGCCCGGATAGGGGGGACTGGGGGAGCTGCTCCATTGCGTGCCTGCAATTAGAGCATTTGGTGACGCAGGGATACCTGCCGGATGCGGATCTAGCCGTTACCCGCCCTGGATTAACATCCATCGATGGTCAAGCCCACGCCGAAAATTACCCCTCGCCACAGGGGGACGAGCGAGTATGCTTCGTACCTTTCCTCCTCCGCGGCTTAGGGTTCCCAATCCACCCATTCCTCCGCGGCTTGTTGGAGTTCTATGGGTTACAGCTACATCATCTCTCTCCGAATTCGGTGCTACATATCGCAGGGTTCGTTGCGCTCTGCGAGCTACACCTCGGCTGTCAGGTGCACTTCGGGTTATGGCGGAAGTTCTTCTGCGTCGTGCCCCACTCTTCGACCGACAAGCTATTCAAGGTCAGAGGAGCCAAAGTCTGCCGAATTGACAAGACTGGCTATCCAGCGGGAACACCTCGGGAGGAGGCCGATTATTGGCCTTCCGAGTGGTTCTATATCACTGACGTCCTGTTGTACAAGCCAGTCCGGCCAGGCCATCCACCCATCTCATTAGATCCACCGAGGAAGCATTACAGCTGGAGGCCACTGAGTTCGGCTCAAGAGGAAGACGAAGCAGTGACTGGGCTAGAGGCCAAGGTGAAGCTCCTGTCAAGCGCGGGTCTTACCATCATTGATGTGATGGCGTTGGCTCTAGAGCGGAGAGTCCAGCCTCTTCGGCAGCGCCAACATTTATTGTGCGAGTATAACGGGTCCGAGGACGCCTCTCGATCCATCAAGGGGGCTTTTATGGACCAAATGACCCTCGGAGCCGTGCTAGCCAGCATGTACCAAGGGTCAGCCGAGGAGTTTGCTAAGCACCCGCTCCAGGACGGGTTGTCGTACTACAACCCTACCGACATTGTAAGTCTTTATTTCTGGTTTTCCTGTTTCACCTTGGGGTCCTTATCATTAATCCGCTATATACTGGTTGAACAGCGGTGGAGGCGTTGGCTCGAAGGGGTGAACAGTCTGGCTCCAGAGCCGGAGTTGCACAGCCATGCAGAAGATCCTCTCTACCACGAGGACGAAGACCTAGGGCTTATCTATGAAGGGAGGAGTTTTTTCCTGGAGAGCCTTGACGGCTCAAAGGTAGCGGTCGTCCCTGATTCGCCGGGGACGAGACCAGCCTCACCGATAACTCTCCCTTCCTCTAAGCGAAAGAGAGCCCCTCGTCCCCCAGTCTCCAATCTTCTGACTTCTCCTCCAAAGGGGCGGCGCTCCCAACACCTCCACAGAGAAGCGATTCCACCGGAAAGGGCTCGGCCAGAAGTTTAAGAAGCTCCGTCCGAGGTTGCGAGGGCAAACGAGAGTGCTCCATCCGTAATTAGGTAATATTTTAGCCTCATGTCATAGAAAAGACACTTTGGGTTCTAACACTGCCAATTATTTGCAGACAACCTCCACTCTCCACCACACACGCGGAGGCCGAGGAAGGTACGGTCCCGCCCAAGGAAGCAGAGGTCCGAAATCCTGCAAGGGTTGACCCCGGAGCCGCCCAGCCCGAGGACTCAGCGACATCGGCCACTCCGTCCGAAATTCAATGCGCCGCGAATTATCGCCGGCGAAAGGCTACCTTGAATAATCCGGCCTTTTCGGACAGGGAGCTTAATGCTCTCAGCGCAGTGGACGCATACCTCGGGGCGACCCGAGGTGCCTTTGACGAGTCGCTGGATGTCCTGTCGCGAGGGCTGCGGGTAAGGTTTTCAAAGACGAATATGACTACCAAGTATAGTAGGAGCCCCTAAGGCTTGATACGAGCCCCTGGGGTCGAATCAAGACTTGAATGCTAACCCGCAATCGTTGTCGTAACAGGAAGCTCGCTTGAAGAACGAACAATTGACCTCGGCGTTAGACCAAACAAAGGTGCAGCTTGACGCGGCATTGTCCGAGGTTGAGCAGGTGAAGAAATTCACCAGAGAGGCGCACGGTAAGCGCTTACTCCTTGAAGTGGGTAACGTCAAAAAAGCAGAGCTGACGCCAAGCATTGCTTGTAGCAGCGGAAGCCCCGGGCCATCTTGAAAGAGATCTGAAGTAGGCCCATGAGGATCTGGCGTATGCTGAAGCGCAACGCCAGGCAAGTCATCATGTGGGCTCGCAGAGAGCGGGCAACGTGAATGCGCTTAGGGCTGAAAATGCCCGGCAGGCCCAGGAAATTGAGAGCTTAAAAACTCGCCTGGCTGCTGCAGAAGCGAAGAATCGGCGAGTGGACGATATGATTTATGGTAAGTTAGAAAATACGAAAGACATTTGTCATGCAAGTTGTCCAAGGAAAGTTGTCATTCGAAATGTGTTGTTGTTGATAGTGTGCTTGACTGGCCTTCCTCCGGAGTCGCGGGGTCCGATGTCCGAAGACATGAGCATTCGTCTATCCGAGGTGCATGAAGGAGCTCGGAAAGCGATGAAGGATGTGCACCAGGCGTTATGGCCCGAGGTGACGCCGGTCCCCGAGGACATGGCCGCGCTAGCCGAACGTCTTAAGAGAGCTCGCCGCCGGATCCAAGCGTGGAAAGTATCAGCTTGCCAAGAAGGTGCAAGAGAGGTCTGGGCCATGGTGAAGACCCATTACACCGGTGTGAAGACAACGAAATTAGCAGAGGTAGGACCCCCGGGGCCAGATGGGGAAGCGATCCCTACCAGCCAGGCATATGATAGTGTAATCCCCGCAGCACTATTCTCGCAAATGGATTGTGCATTAGACACCTTAATAGATGGGTTAGACCGCACTTGAAAATTGTGGTATGACTTTATGTACCGAGGTATTCTATGTCAAATTTTTCCACCCGTTTAGCCGAACTCTGTCAGCCAGCCTTCAGCTTCCGCCTCCTCGGACAAAGTCCGAGGAGTGTCCCATACTACTGGCCGAGGTTATCGAACCAGATGCTTCAAGGGACCAGGAAATCGGGCAATGCGGCTCGAAAGACAAGAGAGTAATGGAAGGTTATGTTATATTACTATTTAACGTAAGAAACATCTTCCGAGGAAAATAGTTCTTCCAACAGTTCCTTTCCTCGGGTTAGTGTGTCGAACACGCTCGTCTGAAGACGGATGACCTCGGGGTAAAGCCCCTGGTCGGGGTTTGAAAAGACCCTTGCCACGTTAGTCCTATGTCATAGCCGACCAATCCGCATAATAAGAACGCTAGATTTCGGCTTTATCCGTCTGAGGTACTACACCGGTTGACCCGGGAGTAACAATCACAGTGGTGCTCCCTTTGCCCCCTAGCCGAAATATCGGGAACGTAAGGGGCAAGCACAGGAGCCGGGCAACCTAGCTTGGCCAAATCTTAAAGCGAATCGATGCATATAGTGGCTCAAGAGACAATAGTACATAAGGGGCGGAATAGCTATTGTTTTGAGAAGAACAAGCTAGATTGTCCTCGGGGTCATAAAAGAACTTTCCGAGGGGAGAAAATAAGAAAGAAAAAAGGTTAAATCGAAAGAAAATGCACAAGTTATTTACACAGAGTGTACACTTGAATTCATGCATAGAAGCGTCGGAGTAGCGCCGCGTTCCACGGGTGGGGCTCTAATCGGTCGTCCTCTGGATCTCGGATTCGATAAGCTCCTCCGATGAGCACTTGGTCAATGATGAACGGTCCGTCCCATCTAGGGGAGAGCTTGTGTTTTTGTTTTTCGGGGTGCAGTCTCATTACGAGATCCCCGACGTTGAATTCTTTGGCACGGACCTCTCTACCGTGGTAGCGTCGTGCCTGCTGTTGATAAATGGCTGAACGAGCCCGTGCGACGTTGCGCTCTTCCTTGAGAGCGTCTAAGGCGTCTTGCCGATCAAGTTCGGCCTCCAATTCCTCGTACATGCACACCCGAGGTGCGTCATGTATGATGTCGCAAGGGAGGACCGCTTCGGCGCCATACACCATAAAAAACGGGGTATACCCGGTGGACCGGTTTGGTGTTGTACGCAAGCCCCATAAGACGGAATCAAGTTCCTCAACCCATTTGCAATCGGCTTTTTTAAGAGAGCGAACTAGCCGTGGCTTAATTCCACTAAGGATAAGCCCGTTGGCTCGCTCCACCTGCCCATTAGACTGCGGGTGATAGACGGATGCGTAGTCGAGCTTAATGCCCATTTTCGTACACCATGCCTTAACCTCTTTAGCCGTGAAGTTGGTTCCGTTGTCTGTGATCAGACTGTGGGGGACACCATAATGATGGACTACCCCCGAAATGAATCCGATGATCTGGACGGCCTCGGCCGAGGTGACCGGCTTTGCTTCGATCCACTTGGTGAATTTGTCTACCATAACGAGTAGGTATTTATTTTTGTTTGATCCACCCTTGAGTGGCCCAACCATATCGAGCCCCCAGACCGCAAAGGGCCATGTAATGGGAATGGTGCGCAGAGCCGTGGGGGGCATGTGGCTCTGCTTTGCGAATACCTGGCAGCCTGGGCAACGCTGTACTAATGCCGAGGCATCGGCGCTTGCCGTTGGCCAGTAGAAACCGGCGTGAAAAGCCTTGCTGACCAGGGTTCGAGCAGCGGCGTGATGTCCGCTCATGCCGGAGTGTATCTCCCGAAGTACAAGTTGTCCTTCTTCCTCGGGTATGCATCTCTGGAGGACGCCCGTTGTACTCATTTTATAAAGTTCCCCTTCATGAACCTTGTAGGCCTTAGACTGCCTTACGATCCGACGGGAGTCGGCTTGGTTATCAAGGAGTTCTTTTCGGAGTAGGTATGCAAGGAGCGGCTCAGTCCATGGTGCGATCACAGCCATGACGTCATGCGCTGAATCCGTTTTCCGGATCATGGACCCGCCTATGATACCATCGTCCTTTTCGGGCGGGGACTGTTGCCCGACATCGGTTGAGTCCGATGTTCCTGTGTTGTCTTGCCAGACTACGGATGGCTTAAAAAGCCGCTCGAGGAAGGTGTTTTCGGGAACCTTGTCCCGCTTCGCGCCCAGCCGGGCGAGTACGTCTGCGGCCTGATTGCTATCTCGGGGTATGTGGTGAAATTCCAGCCCCTCGAATCTGGCCGAGATCTTTATGATGGCATTTCGGTAGGCTGTCATCTTGGGGTCTTTGGCGTCGAACTCGCCATTGATTTGTGAGATGGCGAGGTTCAAATCACCTCGGACCTCGAGGCGTTTAACGCCCATGGAGACTGCTATCCGAAGTCCGTCTAAGAGGGCTTCGTATTCGGCCGTGTTATTGGAGTCTGTGTACATGATTTGCAGTACATATCTAATGTTATCTCCCGTGGGGGACGTGAGAACCACGCCGGCCCCTAGGCCGGCAAGCATTTTGGAGCCATCAAAATACATCGTCCAATGCGAGTAGGTACTCTACTCACGGGGTAGTTCGGCTTCGGTCCATTCGGCCACGAAGTCTGCCAACACCTGGGATTTAATTACCCGGCGTGGTTTATAGATAATTTCGAAAGGCAGGAGCTCTATAGCCCATTTGGCGATGCGCCCCGTTGCATCTCTATTATTGATTATGTCACTTAACGGGACGTCGGATGCCACGGTCACCGCACACTCTTGAAAGTAGTGTCGAAGCTTTCGTGATGCCATGAAGACTGCGTACGCTATCTTTTGATAGTGAGGGTAACGTGTCTTACAGGGGGTTAAGACCTCGGACACGTAGTATACAGGTTTCTAGACTTGGAACTTATGACCTTCCATGTCTCGTTCGACCACGAGGATTGCGCTAACCACCTGGTTTGTAGCCGAGATGTATAATATCATTGGTTCGCAAACGCCTGGTGCTGCCAGGATTGGGTTGGTGGCGAGGAGGGCCTTGATGTCTTCCAGGGCCGCCGCAGCCTCCTTGGTCCATTTAAACGTTTTAGTCTCCTTTAACAGCCTGTACAATGGTAAAGCTTTTTCTCCAAGCCGTGATATAAAACGACTTAGGGCTGCTATGTAGCCCGCTAGCTTTTGTACATGTTTGAGCTCTATAGGGATCTCTAAGCGATCCAGGGCTTGAATTTTGGCCGGATTGGCCTCAATTCCTCGGCTAGATACAATAAAACCGAGGAGTTTGCCAGCCGGGACCCCGAAGACGCATTTTTCGGGGTTGAGTTTTATTTGATATTCCTGTAGGCTGGCAAATGTATTGCGGAGGTTGTCCACCAGCTGGTCGACGCATTTAGTTTTGACAACCACGTCGTCTACGTAGGCCCCCACAGTTTTTCCGATGTGTTTTTTCAGGCATGTTTGAATCATACGCTGGTACGTAGCGCCAGCGTTCTTTAGTCCGAAGGGCATCGTATTGAAGCAAAACGGTCCGTAGGGCGTAATAAATGTTGTTGCTGCCTGGTCTGATTCCTTCATTTTTATTTGATGATACCCTGAATAGGCATCTAGGAAGCACAATGCGTCGTGGCCCGCAGTGGCGTCCACAATTTGGTCAATACGGGGTAGGGGAAAGGGGTCTTTAGGGCAAGCTTTTTTGAGATCTTTAAAATCGACGCACAACCACCAGGACCTATCCTTTTTTGGTACCATGACCAAATTGGCTAGCCAGTCGGGGTGTTTTATATCCTTGATGAATCCTTCCTCCAGTAGCTTTGCCAGTTCCTCGCACATTGCTTGACGCTTGGGCTCGGAAGAACGCCGAAGTGTTTGTTTAACGGGCTTATAGCCTGCCAGTATGTTTAGGTTGTGCGCTGCGAGCCTACGGGGTATCCCAGGCATGTCGGAGGGGTGCCAGGCGAATATGTCCCAGTTTTCCCTAAGGAAAGCGCGTAGGGCTTCGGCAACCTCTGGGTCGAGGTTAGCCCCTATGGACGCCGTTTTAGTGGGGTCCGTGGGGTGAACTTGGAATTTGATAATCTCGTCGGCCGGCTTGAAAGAAGTAGGTTTTGATCTTTTGTTGAGGATGACATCGTCCCGGTCGACTTCGGCGCGTAGTGCGGTTAGTTCTTCGGCCGCGAAGGTTTCGGCCAGGGTCTCGAGGGCGAGGGACGCCATTTTATTCTCGGCTTTGAGCGCCCTGTCAGGATCACTCGAAATGGTAATGATCCCTTTTGGGCCCGGCATCTTGAGCTTCATGTAGCCGTAGTGCGGTACCGCTTGAAATCTTGAAAAGGCGTCCCATCCGAGGATGGCGTGGTATCCGCTTTTGAAATGCGCGGTGTGGAACATAATCTCCTCGGAACGATAATTGTCCGAGGTCCCGAAGACTACATCTAGAGTTATCTTTCCACTGCAGCGTGCCTCTCTCCCGGTCCTGAAAAGGCGTCCCATCTAGAGTCCTCGGTTCTATGCGTGATTTATCGATGTGCATTTTATCCCGAGTGTCTTTATATATGAAATTCAGGCTGCTGCCTCCGTCCATCAGGACCTTATGGAGGCGGTAGCGGTCCACGATGGGATCGAGGACTAGCGCGGCGGGGCACCTGTCCAGGGTAGACTTCGGCTGATCATTCTGAGTGAAGGAGATTGGCGTGTCTATCCACGCATCCCGAGGCGATACCTGCCGGACGGCGTTAACTTCCCGTAAGGCCCGTTTGCGCTGGTTTTTAGACGTAAATGTCTCATAAATCATTAAGACCTCGTCTTCGTCCGAGGTCCATCCAGAGTGGTTGGAGGTGCCCGCCAAGAGGGCGGGCCCCCCTTTGGCCACCTGCCTTAGCACCCAACAGTCTCGAAGGCTGTGGGTTGGGCAGGAGTTAACTAATACAACGTGGATCGGGCATGGTTTACCCAGAAAGCCGTCCAGGGCCGTTCCGGGGTGATCGGAGGTTTTCCTCTTCTTCCGGGGTCGATCACCCGAGGTGTTGCATTTGTGATTTTCGCGCCGAGGTGCCGACCGGTCGCGTTCCGGGTAGTCCTCACAGATCGAGTCTGTATCCTCCTCGGTTCGCCAGGTGTCTTCAATGGCGCAAAATCGCACTACCAAGTTGGTTAATTCAGGGAGTGTTCGGACGCAACAGCGGGCTAGGGCGTTCAAGACGCCTTTAAACTTGCATCCATGCTCGAAAGCGGCGATTATATCAGAGTCTAGGTACTCTAGTATCTTGCTCTTGACGGATCGGCTCACCAGGGATCTGCCGTACGTAAGCTAAGTCCTAGATGTCGGGTGGGCCGGAGTCGTCGGGGCGATATTCTACACAAGAGGTGAGCGGACTAGATCCGATCTCTAAAGACCGCGGGCTGAAGACCTCGTCCCGTTCACTCGACGGTGGATCAGTAGTTATCGGTTTAGCCAATTCGATCTGGGAGTCGGTCATTAGTGGGTTGCAGTCATCGGTGAGGGGGGCCTTTGTTGGAGCCGAAGAAGGGTCACGATTCGCTTCCACGTTACGTGGAGGTGTCTGCGGGGCCAAAGCTTCAGATGTGGAGACGTGCTCCGCAGGTTTAAAGCCGTTGACTGGCGATCCCATCGATCCCTCCGGCGATCTCACAACGGAACTCTCAATGAAAGCACCAGTGTCGGTGTAAAAACCGGTAGACCTCAGGGTAGGGGGTCCCGAGCTGCGGATCGCGGATCGGTGGTAACAGAGACAATGGAGACGATGTTTACCCAGGTTCGGGCCCTCTTAATGGAGGTAAAACCCTACGTCCTGCTTCTGTTATATTGATAGAGATGTATCGAGTATAGAGTTGATCTACCTCGAGATCGTAATATGAGTCTAACTTCTATGGCTAGGTAAGCAATGTTGCGTTGATGTCCCGCTTATGGACTAAACCCCATGGCTTATATATACGCCAGAGACGGCACCTAGGGTTACAATGTCGGTATCTAGGAATAAGGCGGCTGGACAAATCTTGAAGTGTACTACAAGTCTTCGGTAGAGACAGCGCCGACCACGCCTCCCATGTACAGTCTTCGGAGTCCATCTTGGTCACGTACGGGGGTACATCGGCCCAACCGAGGAGACAGGTCTGCCCGGTTAGCACCCCCTAATCCAGGACACTGTCACTCAGCGTTCCGCCTCCACCGATCTGCTGTTTGTTGAACCCGACGATGAACTTGAAGACACAGTAGGCACATTCATATACAAGCCAGATGCACCTCGCGCTGCTACTCTCGAAGCTGATCCCGAAGCCCGTGTTGCGTCTCCAACTCCTGCTTCGGCCTCGATAATCGCTCGCTCTGCATCGCCGAACAGTTCGAGTTCTGGGGATTCTTCGGACGAATAGTTCCTCGCATGCATTCTCTTTCCTTTTTGACACTTGTTGACAAAAAGGGGGAGAAGACCATCGAGAGATAGATAAGCGGGCTATTTGCAGGGTGTTTCCATTCGCCATTTGCTTTTCAGTCGAAAAATTTGGTTTTGGTGGTTGAACTATTTGTGCTTGGTGATGGTATACTGCGTCATCATGTACCGTTAATAACCCCTGCAATGCTATATTTGCTTCCAGTTGTCTGTTTGCAGGTGCTAACAAATGATTACTTCCTTGCAATATTTATCCTCGATACTTATCTATCGTGTAGGGTAAAGTGAAAGCATCTCAAGGAGGATTGAAAATCATGTTTCTCTGATAGAGATATCTTACTCCTTGAATCTACATGCGTCTTCCACTTAGATATACTCCTATGATTATCTTTCGCTATCTAACGATGCAGGAGAAGAAAGGTTGCTTCAGAGTAAATTTACTCACGATTCAAAAGAGAATTCTTTCTATCTGTCTCACAAGCTGTTTTTCCTCGCACATTTCTTTCGTATCATCATTGTTGCAGGAAAACCTCGTCTGAAGCATATCTACTCCGAGCAATATACTTGTGACTCCCTTGCTCTGATTTTCTTCGAATATCTAACTTGCAGGGAAATTATATCTCGTGTGGATTCAAACTCCTTGCTCTTGAGCTTCAAATGATAGTCTCCTCAACACTCAATCTCTCTCTCATAGATTTGGCTTGGGTAGGAGAAGGATTGGAGTGGAAAGCAACTTGAAGAGGCTAGAAATCATGGTTCAAATGGTTGGATTGGAATATCTTGATCTTAACACATGAGTAGGTGGTTCTCTCTCAGAAAATGTATGGTGGAAGTGTAGGCACGTTCTGATGGCTCTCTTACTTGGTAAGAGGTGGGTGGAGGGGTATATATAGCCTTCACCTAAAATCCAACCGTTACACACTTTTGACCCATCTCGGTGGCACCGATCATAAATCTCAGTGAGACCGGTCTGTGTAAAAGATATGAACGTTGGGCTTTTCAGTGGGACCGAACGGGAACAACTCGGAGCAACCGAAGTGCAATGGTAAGGCAAAACCTCATCTCGGTGGCACCGATTGCATTATCTCGGTGAGACCGAAGTAAAGCAATAAGGCAACAGAGAGTTGGCAGACCATCTCGGTGAGACCGATTGAAAGAACTCGGTTAGACCGAAATAATTACAACCGATAACAGAGAGTTGGAAAGGCCATCTCGGTGAGACCGAGAACCATTTCACTGGATCCGATTTGTTAGGGTTTTGGCTGTGGCAATGGAATGATCATCTCGGTGGGTCCGGAGTAGGTGATATCGGTGGGACCGAAATGATGAATTAGGGTTTGGACAGATGTGTTTCTGGGAGAATTACTGAGGGTTTTGGAGCAATACCACTAAGAACTTTGAGCAACAACCTCATCATTAACACCTCATCCCCTTTTAATAGTATTGGCTTTCCTAAGGGACTCAATGTGATCTTGGATCACTAAAATGAAAATGAAGAGTCTTGGAGTACCTGTCGGTGTACTAAAAGTTTGGGTCTTTTAGTACCCCATACATGTGCACGGACGGTTGTAGCCATACCAGCGGCAAGTCCTGCCGGAGGACAGCTGGAAACAGATACACGATTATCAAAAAGGCATTCAAGCCAATAATCAGAAGACAAAAGACTGAAGGCTGGATTCCCGGCAAGATACTTGCCGGGAAGGCTCGCGAAGGCCCGGCAAGGACTTCGCACCCGGCAAATCCCGCCACCCTGCCACCGCTCCAGCGCAGAGACCAGCCTATCGTTTAGGGTTTGGCCTCCTGGATGCGTGTCATGGCACTAACGGCAGATGGGGTTAAGCGGTGCTGATGGGACGGGCTCTTTTTCCGTCCCCAAGAAAGTAAGGGACACTTAAGCGTAGCATTTAATGCGTTTTGTCCTAAGTCGTCAGTGATAAGCATGTAGACACTATAGCAACTTTACACCTCTTGTACTTGCTGTTCGCCACTATTGGTGACCCCTTTGACATATAAAAGGAGGCCCAAGGCGAAGCTACGGGAGGAGGGGTTTTCTGGCCCAGTGGCATGCGTAGCCGCCCTTCTTGCATATTGTTCACCAAGAAGTGCTCCGTGTATCTGAGCTTAAAACATCCACAATAACCAAAGCAGGAGTAGGGTTTTACGCTACTCAGCGGCCCGAACCTGGGTAAAAATCCCCGCGTTGATCGTTGGATCCGCTCTTTGTGTACATCTTTTCCCAGCCAAACCGTAAAAGGGATCCAGACGGTCCCATAGGTGTCGTACGCCGACATCTTTGGCGCGCCAGGTAAGGGCTGTCGTGGTGGCAGTCCACTAAGCCGGTGCGTGCTGATGGTGAAAAGACCAAAGGCGGTACGACTACGATGCGCTCCCCTTCGCAACGACAACATCGGTCGCTAACCCGGCGGGTCGACGCCTGTGATGACGATTCCACAGCGTCGTCTGATCCGCGAGCTCGCCGCGATCAACGTCAAGTTCTTCTGGAATGGAACAAAGAAGACGCTCGAACTACCATCGAGCGGCGGCGGGAAGTGCGCCGTCAATCCGACAGGCGCGCGGGACCCACTGTGGACGAGCCTGCGCTGGGGTATTCTGGTAACTTGCCTTACGAGGTGGGTTGTCCAGCGTTTACCTGTGAGCTGATACTCGCCAACTACTTCCCGTTGGTGCTTAAGCCCAACGTCAAGTTGTGGTTGATGCATTTGCCGGAGAATTCCATTTCCTCCTGGGCAGATTTGTGTCATGAGTTTGTTGGCGCCTTTACTGGAGGCCACCAGGCTCCTGGCCAGGAAAGCGATTTACATCTCATCCCCCAGAAAGAGGGCGAAACCTTGCGCAAGTACATACAGAGATTCAGCCGTATACAGCACAACATCCCAGACGTTCATCCTGCCGTAGTTATCAGCGTGTTTCATCAGAATGTGCGCAACTGCAAGATGCGGGAAGAGCTGGCAATGAACAAAGTCAGGGATGTTACCGAGCTCTATGCTCTGGCTGACAGATGTGCTCGGGCCGAAGAGGGAAGGAAATTCCCCGGCGAGGATGCTAGCGCAGAAATCGACTCTGAAGGCGAAGACGCCGCCACCTCGACGAAGAAAGGCCGACAGCGTAACAAGAAGCGCAAGGGCAAGGCCGTGCTTTCCGTCGAGGGACCCGGCAACACCAACACCGCCAAGAAGATCAAGGCTGATGGCCCCGGCAAGGAGGTTGCCGGGTGTGCCTCATGTCAAGCCTTGGCGGCTGCCGACAGGCCGGAGGGCTCCGACAAGCAGTACTGCAAGATCCATCGCACCAAGGGTCACGATCTCCAAAACTGCCGGCAAGTTGAGCAGCTTGTCGAGAAGCAGAAAGCTGAGTATGAAAGGCGAGACAAGGAGAAGGCCCAGGATGGTGCTGAGGGGTCTGGCAAGAAACGCGGTGGTCGAGGAGGTCGCTGCGGCAAGGCCAAGCAGCAAAAGGAGAGGCCCGCTCGAGGCCGTGACAAGGAACAGGGGGGTGACGATGATGACGAAGAGGGCGATGAGTCCAGTGAACATGAGTTCCAGAAAGCTACAGAAGCCCTGTGCGTTGACGGAGGCACCTCGTTGCATTCCTCTCACCGCCGACTCAAACAGTGGGCGCGCGAGATTAATGCAACAGAGCCATCGGTCGATGCCCGGAAACCATTGAAATGGTCCAACACGCCTATCATTTTTGACGCTGAGGATCACCCTGATCGCACAACTGCGGTCGGGTGTTTGCCATTGTTGGTTTCACCAACGATCCGCAACCTCAAGGTGACAAAGATGTTAGTTGATGGTGGGGCCGGTTTGAACTTGATCTCGCCTGATGTGATCAAGAAGTTGCAAATTCCTGAGGAAGATCTCGAGGAAACGGGCACGTTCCAAGTGATCAACCCAGGAAGGAGCCAACCCAAGGGCAAGATCACACTACCAGTAACATTTGGTAGTGAGCTGAACTACAGAACAGAAAAGATCATCTTCGACGTCGCCAAGATTCCATTGCCATATAATGGGATTCTTGGTCGTCCGGCGCTGGCCAAGTTCATGGCGGCATCACACTACGCCTATAATACATTGAAGATGCCCGGGCCGATGAGCGTCATCACTATCAACTCCGACAAGAAGGATGCGCTTATCTGCACCGACCAACTCTACCGGGAGGCAGTCGTAGCACCTGCCGCCAAGGCACTTGCTCCTGCCGCTGAAGCTCCCGGGGGGAAGAAGACCGGCAAGACCTCTAGCACACACTCCGGCAAGCGCACCTCCTTGGAGTGCTGCGCTCCCGTTGAGGATGTGCCGGAGAGCTCCACCGGCAAGAGCAAGAAATCCAAGGCAGCTCCACCAGCAACTAAGAAGGTGCCCGTCAAGGAGGATGGTACGGGAGGAACTTTCACCGTGAGTTCCACCCTCGATGGCAAATAGGAAAGCGCGCTCATTGCCTTCCTGCGGGCGAATGTCGATGTGTTTGCATGGCAACCATCTGACATCCCCGGTGTTCCCAGGGAGGTAATTGAGCACCACCTTGCTGTCTGTCCTCATGCACGGCCCGTCAAGCAGAAAGTTAGGAAGCAAGCTTTGGAGCGGCAAGAATTTATTGCCGAAGAAATCAGGAAGCTGGAAACGGCAGGTTTGGTCAGAGGAGTGCTCCATCCAACATGGTCGGCCAATCCAGTTGTAGTGCGCAAGGCGAATGGAAAATGGAGGCTGTGTATCGACTATACAGATATCAATAAAGCCTGTCCAAAAGATCCTTTTCCCTTGCCGCGCATCGACCAGATTGTGGACTCCACTGCCGGCTGCGATTTGCTGTCGTTTCTTGATGCTTATTCAGGCTATCATCAGATTTTCATGTCAAAAGAAGATGAAGAGAAAACCGCATTTATCACCCCATGTGGCACGTATTGCTTCATACGCATGCCTTTCGGGTTGAAAAGTGCTGGTTCAACATTTGCGAGAGCGGTCCAGATCAGCTTTGAGCCCTAGGTACATAGAAATATGGAAGCTTATATGGATGACATAGTGGTTAAAACCAAGGACAAGGCAACGCTCATACAAGATTTAGAAGAGACATTTGCAAATCTGTGCAAGATCAATCTGAAGCTCAATCCTGAGAAGTGTGTGTTTGGCGTTCCATCTGGCAAGCTTCTCGGGTTCTTTGTGTCTCAACGTGGAATCGAAGCAAATCCCGACAAGATCAAGGCAATTGAGCAGATTGAAGCACCAAGATGTGTCAAAGATGTGCGTCAACTTGCCGGCTGCATTGCTGCTCTGAGCAGGTTCATCTCCAAATCTGCTGAGCGCGCCCTGCCTTTTTTAAAAATCTTGAAGAGGGCAGGTCCAATGAAATGGACTCCGGAAGCGGAGGCAGCGCTCCAGGACTTCAAGAGGTACCTCTCCTCTTCGCCAACACTAGTCGCGCCTAAACCACAAGAGCCGTTGCTGCTATATTTAGCGGCGACGAATCAAGTGGTTAGTGCTGCATTAGTGGCGCAGAGAGAAGTCGAAGAAGAAGCAGCGGCAGCGACAAGCCCGTCAAGCGACAAGCTGGGATTCTCCCCGGCAGAGTCTGGTGCCGACAAGGCAGGATCTGGGCAATTGAATGAAGCAACGCAGAAAAAGAAGATGGTGCAGCACCCAGTCTATTTTGTCAGCTCCCTGTTGCAAGGGGCTAGGTCAAGATATTCTGGCATGCAGAAGTTGCTCTTCGGCCTCCTTATGGCCTCAAGGAAGCTGCGCCATTATTTCCAGGCACATGAAATCACCGTCGTCACTCGCTTCACGTTGCAGCGGATTTTACGAAATCCAGATGCGACCGACAGAATTGTGGAGTGGGCGTTGGAACTGTCGAGCTTTGGTCTCAAATTTGAAAGCACTTCGACTATTCAGAGCAGAGCCTTGGCGGAGTTCATTGCAGAATGGACACCGACGCCAGACGAAGAAATTCAAGAGACAACTATCCCCGTCAAGGAAACAAATCGAGAATGGATTATGTACTTTGACGGGGCTTTCTCGCTGCAAGGCGCCGGTGCTGGCGTGCTGCTTGTCGCACCCACCGGAGAGCACCTCAAGTATGTAATTCAGATGCACTTTCCCCGGGAGAGATCAACAAACAACACTGCAGAATATGAAGGGCTGTTTGCCGGTCTCAGGATCGCGGCGGACCTTGGAATTAAGAAGCTCATCGTCAGAGGTGATTCACAGCTTGTCGTCAGGCAAGTTAACAAGGACTATCAGAGCCCGTTGATGGAAGCATATGTAGATGAAGTGAGAAAGTTGGAGGAGCGTTTTGACGGGTTGCAAACAGAGCATGTTCCTCATGCGGAGAACAATATTGCCGACGACCTGTCAAAATGCGCTGCCCTTAAGTTACCTGTGGAACCAGGAACTTTTGTGCTCCGCTTAACTCAGCCATCCGTAACACCATCGACGAGGCAAGACAAGAGAAGGAAGTTGAGTTCCGGCCAGTACTTTCCGACAGAGCTCCCAGAAGTCACCGGCAAGGAAGTTGCCGGGAACAACGCCAAGCTTGCCGAGGAGCAACAGGCTCCGGCAAGGCCTCAAGCCCTTGCCGTAGAGACAAACGCTCCCACGGCCGAAGATATGCCTTTGGTCCTTGTTGTCGAGCCACATGCTCCAACATGGGCACAGCACATCGTCCAGTTCCTTCAAACAGGAGAACTCCCCGAAGAACAGGAAGAAGCGGAGAAAGTAGCCCGTCGGTCTAATATGTACCAGTTCGTGGACAATGTCCTGTACAGAAAGAGACCGAACGGTGTGAAATTGAAGTGTATTCCTCGGGAGGGTGGACTGGAGCTGTTGGCAGAGATACATGGAGGCATATGTGGCTCCCACATAGGCTCAAGAGCTCTTGTCGGCAAGGCATTCCGGCAAGGTTTATTTTGGCCCACCGCTCTCCTGGATGCAACTGCACTAGTAACCAAGTGTGAAGCGTGCCAGTACCATTCAAAGAAATTACATCAGCCAGCTCAAGCTCTTCAGACAATCCCTCTTTCCTGGCCATTTTTGGTCTGGGGGCTCGACATATTGGGCCCTTTTCCCCGCGCTGCCGGGGGCTTTGAGTACTTGTACGTTGCCATCGACAAGTTCACGAAGTGGCCGGAAGTGGAAGCAGTGAGAAAAGTGATAGCACAATCAGCCGTCAAGTTCTTAAAGGGACTAGTGTGCCGTTTAGGTGTGCCAAACAGGATCATCACCGACAATGGCACACAGTTCACGAGCCGCACCTTCATGCAGTACGTCCAAGACCTTGGCGGCAAAATCTGTTTTGCTTCTGTTGCTCACCCGAGGAGCAACGGCCAAGTGGAAAGGGCAAATGCTGAAGTGTTGCGAGGTCTCAGGACAAGGACTTTCGACAAGCTGCGCAAGTGCGAAAGACGCTGGATTGATGAGCTGCCGGCGGTTCTTTGGTCAATCAGAACGACACCAAATTGAGCTACTGGATAGACACCCTTCTCCCTAGTCTACGGGGCAGAAGCAGTTCTCCCCACAGAACTCATATACGGGTCACCTCGAGTACTCGCTTATGATGAGCTTGACCAAGAGCAGCTGCGCCAAGATGACGCCACGCTCCTTGACGAAGATCGTCTTCGGGCTGCTGTGCGAGCTGCACGCTACCAGAAAGCTTTCCGCCGCTATCATAGCCGCAAGGTTCATGCCCGAAGCCTTGAGGAAGGCGACCTTGTTCTTCGGCGCGTTCAGTCGGCCAAGAATTCTAACAAGTTGACGCCGAAGTGGGAAGGCCCTTATCGGGTAGTACGAGTCACCAGGCCCGGCGCAGTCCGCCTGGAGACCGAAGATGGCATTCCAGTGAGCAATTCCTGGAATATCGAACACCTTCGTAAGTTCTACCCATAAGGCGCGGTTGCCGGGTCTCCCGGCAACCACCTTTTGTACAAGTTTTGCCGGCAAGGCATATGATCCTTTGTAAAAAGCCAGGCGCAGACCCTGTGCATAGTCGAATAAACTTAAGTGTTTTACAATTCTTGTCGATTTTCATGTCAATCTATATGCATGCTTGTCTGATATATTGTATTACACCTGCTTCCGGTAAGCGTTAATGAACCGCCAAGGTTCCATATCTCTGTTTTCTCTTCTTCTTGAAGGACAGAAGGTTTCCTCGCGTGCAAGTTTGCCGGGGGGAATGATGGTATGGACACCGACAGGCGACGTTCAAGTTGACATTTTAGAATAAGGAGTACAGCAACGAAAAGCTAAGTTGCAAAAATTTTAAGCAAATTTTTATTGTAGACTTATTTTCCTTGAACGATTTCGGCTTTTGTATGGAAAACCTGCATGCGAAGGAACCTTGTCGTGATCGGTTGCGCCCTTACTTTGTTTCGAGTCCGCTCAACAGCTTAAGTGGCTGCACTGAAAACGTCAAGGTATCTTGTCGACAGCGACACCTCCAGCAGGCTGCTAAGGATCCGTTCCTCAAAGCGCTCGCGGCAAGGGTGTGCGCACCGGCAAGTTTCCGATAAGCGTAGGGCATGTACCATACAAAAAAAAGAGAAATCAGACAAGGGAAATAGCATACATTCATCCGAAACATAGCAAGTTATATTACATTGATGGTCGCCGCGATTCTAACTTAAGATAAAACTGTCTTTGGCATGGAATGGTGGCGACAAAATGGAGTGGAGCGGCTAGTCCCTGCGCTGGCCTTCGACCCTCTTGACTTGGCTCACTCTGTCGACGATGGGCGCGACAAGCTTTTTGAGTGCCTTGAGGTCTACATCCTCCGGCAAGCTAGCGAGAACGTTGGTGAGGTTGATGCCAGGGTTCTTGTGCACCACTTTGATGAGCACCTTGAACAGGACGGCTCGGCAGAGTTTGCGGGATTCGTTGGCCAGATGGGTTGCTCGGTCAGACTGGAGCAGCTTGAGGGCGTCAACGATGCTCTCGAAGAACATGGTCAGCTTGGCGCTCGAAGACACCCTATCATCGGAAGAGTAGTTGAAGTTTTTCAAGCCCATGGTGGACAGTTCTGCGGCAAGCCTTTCCGCGACGTCGACGAGGCGCTCAGTCCAGATCTTCACACCTTTCTCAAAGTCATTATAAGTGGCGGTGGCGCTGTTGAGCAGGCTCTTCTCACTCTGGAGATCTTTGATCAAAGCCCTCTCGCGAGCTTTGCTGTTCTCAAGGGACTCCTCCAGCGTTGCCAGCTTTAGTTTCAAATCAGCGATGGATTCATTGGCTGAGATGAGCTCCTTGGTCTTGCCGGACATGGCGGTTTGCATCTCCGCCAGGCTGTAGAGAGTTTTCTCTCTGTCGGTTTTGAGCGTTGAGATTTCCTTGCCATGGTCCTTGAGATCTGCTTCCAGCCTCTTCACTTTATCGCTCAGCTTGTTCTTGGCGGCCTCTGCAGCTTCGGCAGCGTTGATGGCTCCCTTTAACTTGCCGGCATGGTCTATGGCCAGAGCTTCGAGAGTTTCCTTGTGTCTCTGCTCCAGCTCCTGAGTTCGCCACGCGACAAGCTTCTCGATCTCCTCGTCCTTGCCGCGGAGCTTGGCGGCAAGCGCCTCCTCGCGAGCGGCAAGGTCTTCTTCATAAGCATCGAGCCCGATGCGGTGTTCCGTTAAGCGAGCTTCCTCTACAGCAGCCTGCTGCGTGGCCTGCTCCTGTGCCTTCTCGGCATCGGACTGCTTTAAGAGGAACTCGCTCCGACTTTGATTCAGTTGCTCCTGGCCAGCCGTCAGTTCCTGGAAAGCCTCGGTGTACCAGACTTGCATCTCCTCGAAGCGCTTCTGGAAATCTGCCTCCACTGCTTCAACAACTACCGCCCTGGAGTCCAACTTCTCCTTTCGGGTGCGGTGGGGCACCTGGAGCTTTTGAAAGTTGTCGCTCATAGCTTGGAGGAGCTGTTCTTCCCTGGACCCGCTGCTGCTGGCGCATGGCTCGTCGATGATCTTAAGTCCAGCGGCGGTGATAACGTCTTCATCAGAAATTTCTCCTTCGGTTGGCACCCCAGTGCTTGCCGTCCCTGGTATGCTGACGAACAGGTTGTCGCCAACCTTAAGGTATCTGCTTGGCGGGGGGGCGTCGGATGTTGACGGTTGATCCTCGACAATCGCCTCGCCGGCAACTGGGGACTCCGCGACCGGTGTAGCGCCAGGCGCTCCTGTGGAAGGAATGCCATCAGTATGGTCGCTGGTCTCCTTGCTGGCCCCCTCAGCAGACCCCTTGGTGGTTTCTTCCTGTGCGGCCTTAGCGGCCTCGTTGGCTGCGACTCTGTCGGCCTCGACAGCAGCGTCCTTGGTAGTCTCCTCGATGATGATATCAACATCCGTTTGCTCCATCGAAGGAGGATCTGAAGACCAAGAAAGGAAACAAGATGAGACCGGGGTTGAAGCTCAAGACGACAAAAATAAAGAAAGAATGACAAATGCACCAAGGCAAACGGTTTACCTGTGTCGAGCTGTTGAGAGGTGGTTTCTCCCTTCCCGGCAACATGGGTTGCCGATGTAGGATTGCCAGTGCCCATGCTTGCCGGCTCCTCTTCAACGCGAATGGGCTCGCCAGTGGAAGCCCTTGCCGAAGGTTCATCTCTGGGCGGCGTGGTTGACGGAGGCGGCACGTCAGAGACGGCCTCCAATGGCTCTTCTTGTTGCCGTTCTTCTCCTACAAGCCCGGTGATGTCAATAGCAAAGATATTCACCCCAACGCTAGCCAGTGGAGAATGAGTAGTGGGCTCACGCTGGGGGCTGGGTTTGGGGCTGCGTTGAGGGCTGGACTGCGGGCTGATGACAATGGGCTCCGCCGCACTTACGGTGCTTGCCGGAGGCTCATCACCCGTGGAAGTCTTCGCCTTCTTCGCCATCCTTTGCGCCAATGTTTCCGTATCTCTGTGGGGATAGGCCGAAGCAAAACAAATGAGTTAAGGAAAACCAGGAATTCCGAAGTTGAAAGATGCGGCGAGGACCCTTACTCTTCTCTTTCCGGACTAAAAGCGGAGATGTCAAAGTCAACCTCCGCTGCAGTGTCCGTGCGAGGGGATGGAGAAGGGGTCCTGGGACGCTTGGCTGCGGCAGAAGCAGTAGGTTGATATGATCCTGCTGCTCTAGCTGTTGGTGCTGCCGTATGAGACGCCCCCGCCGCTCCAATTGTTGCCGCGGTCATGCGTCTCGTACGTCGCACGGGTTGCTGTTGGACTCCTTGCCGCTGCGCAGCCTTGCCGGCCGCCCCCTTGCCGGGAACCTCACCACTCGAGGAAGGCTGATGTGTTGGGACGCCAGAGATGGCTTTCCGAAGAACACGTTTCTTCTTCTCTGGAGCTGGGGGCTCCTCGTACAGCTGCTCCTCGACTGTGTCTTCGACAGAAGAGCTCCCGGAAACCATGCCACTCTGCTCCCCGGCAATTTCACCTTGCTCGGCAAGGGCCTCCTCTGATATTATTTCTTCTTCACTGGCTTCCTCTTCCGCGAAGCCAAAGCTGCCGGCCTCCACGGCTAGATTCGCCTCTTCCGCCCTGCTGGTGATATAAGCCACTTCTTCATCAGTGGTGGGGCGGATAAGGGTTGGCTCTTCCCGGATGGCTTTCTCCGACAAGTTATCAAAGAACTCCTATGCGCGCTCTGAGGATGGCTTGTCCCAAGTTCCGTGGAGGCTGTGAGCATTACACACCGGCATCATGGCGATGATTGAGCTCAAAGCGGAGTTGTTGCACAGGGGAATTACGCCAGCCGGCAACGTATATTTCCCGTCAGGCCTAAACAGTTTGTGGCAGAGAGCTGTGTGCTGCAAGACTGTAAAGTTGTTGTTCAGACCAGGGCGCAGCCTCATGATATCTGCTGCGTTCTGGAACTCCCAGGCTGGTCTCCCTTTGTTCTGTAGAGGGGCGATGCGACGGCGGAGGAAATCAGCGCCAATCATTTCTATTGTGAGCCCGGCAACCCTGAGACGGTGGATCCTGGTAATTGCGATTGTGAGCTTCTCATCTTGAGGATCGAGGCCGCTCCAGTCCTTGCCGCGAACCACTTTCGTTTGTCGGGGCGAACAGAACGGCTGAGGATCTTTCTCCTTAATCCAGCACCACTCGGCCCGCCATTCATCCCACTTCTTACGATAGAGACCGTCTGGGTATATCTCTTTATTCCATGCCCTTGGAATCCAGGTGATAGAACCAGAAAGGGCGTCTCCTGTTTCGATACGGGGAATGAAATAGTGGCGAAAGAGGGCTGTGCTGGGGACTACTCCGGCGAAATTTTCACAGAGATGAGCAAAGACTGACATGCATGTCACGGCATTCGGCGTGAAATCCAAGAGACGGAAGCCGTATGTGAACATGATGTCGATGAAGAAATCAGAAAACGGAGGGCAGAGCCCGCAGTAAAAGTAAGCGATAAAGAAGGGGAATTTATCTGGACCGCCCTTGACGGAAGCTGGGAGCACGCGAGTAGCAGGGTGAGCCCTCGTCTTCTTCCCCCACATACACATGTACCGATCAATCAAGGCGTGCATGTCAAGCGTCGGGGCGAAGACGACGTGTTTCTTCCACATCTCCACTGGATCGGTCTTTTCCGCCTCTGCATCCGAGTCGACGGCTTTCACCGCTTTGCCCTTGATTGCTTTGGGCGGCATGGCGACTGTGGAAGCGGAGGCCGGGGCTGATGAGGGCGTGGAGGTGGCGGATGAAGGGGAGGGGCTCTGTTTCGAGCTCAAGGAAGAAGGCGACGGCGGCTTTTTCCAGATTGGAAATGACGAGAGGTAAATGAACAACGCCTCTGCGGA
Source organism: Elymus sibiricus (assembly GCA_039707655.1). Classification (NCBI taxonomy): domain Eukaryota; kingdom Viridiplantae; phylum Streptophyta; class Magnoliopsida; order Poales; family Poaceae; genus Elymus; species Elymus sibiricus. The sequence continues at coordinate 137,685,597 of CM077670.1, forward strand.
TTCTCTTTTATGGGGAAGGTGCGGGGCTGCCTCTTTTACTGCGGCCGTTCCGCGCACGTATCCCACGTCCCACATTTAATGCGCGTCGTGGGGGAGTGCAGTAAATAGGATGATTACGACGGTTAACTCCTGCCACACGTGCCCGTGCACTGTTTGGGCCTAGCCCAACAACGCCTCGCACCCGTGTATGGCCTAGGTCCGGGGGCTCCTGTCGGTGTACTAAAATTTTGGGTCTTTTAGTACCCCATACTTGTGCACGGACGGTTGTAGCCATACCAGCGGCAAGGCCTGCCGGAGGACAGCTGGAAATAGATACAAGATTATCAAAAAGGCATTCAAGCCAATAATCAGAAGACAGAAGACTGAAGGCTGGATTCCCGGCAAGATACTTGGCGGGAAGGCTCGCGAAGGCCCGGCAAGGACTCGCACCCAGCAAGATCCCGCCACCCTGCCACCGCTCCAGCGCAGAGACCAGCCTTTCGTTTAGGGTTTGTCCTCCTGGATGCGTGTCATGGCACTAACGGCAGATGGGGTTAAGCGGTGCTGATGGGACGGGCTCTTTTTCCGTCCCCAAGAAAGTAAGGGACACTTAAGCGGAGCATTTAATGCGTTTTGTCCTAAGTCGTCAGTGATAAGCATGTAGACACTGTAGCAACTTTACACCTCTTGTACTTGCTGTTCGCCAGTGTTGGTGACCCCTTTGACATATAAAAGGAGGCCCAAGGCGAAGCTACGGGAGGAGGGGTTTTTTGGCCCAGTGGCATGCGTAGCCGCCCTTCTTGCGTACTGTTCACCAAGAAGCGCTCCATGTATCTAAGCTTAAAACATCCACAATAACCAAAGCAGGAGTAGGGTTTTACGCTACTCAGCGGCCCGAACCTGGGTAAAAATCCCCGCGTTGATCGTTGGATCCGCTCTTTGTGTACATCTTTTCCCAGCCGAACCGTAAAAGGGATCCAGGCGGTCCCATAGGTGTCGTACGCCGACAATACCCAATCTTGTCCTTGACATTTTAAGGGGTTCCACATCTTCTTGTCCTTGCCATGCCATTGTTGAACTTGTCTGAAATATACTAGATAAAAGCATTAGTCCAACAACATGTATGTTCACATTGATTACCAAAACCACCAAGGGAGCAAGTGTGCTTTCAATCTCCCCCTTTTTGGTAATTGATGACAACATACATCAAAGCTTCAAATAAAGATGTAATAGAAGATTGTATGAGAGCTTTAAAGGCAACATGTAACATGTATGAGCTCCCCCTAAAGATGTGCAGCTAGTAAATGATGATAGCTTCTAGAAAGTAGAAGCACAAAGTGAAGGAAATATACATGTAACATGTATCTTGGTTATATGCATCAGAGCAACAAAATGAAGTTGAAGTACCCACATGTTCATGACTATTTTCTTGCAAACAATATGTGCAAAAGCAAGAAGTCATCATGCACATGAGTATGATGCACATACTTACCTCGAAGTTCTTGATCATATACCAGAAGAAATATGATACGTCTCCAACGTATCTATAATTTATGAAGTATTCATGCCACGTTTATTATAGTTTTGTATGATTTTGGTGCACTTTTATATGGCTTTTATATGATTTTTATGGACTAACATATTGACCTAGTGCCCAGTGCTAGTTGCTGTTTTCTGCTTGTTTCTGGTTTTCCAGAAAATCCATATCAAACGAAGTCCAAATGCAACGAAACTTTTTGACGATTTTTTCTAGAAGGAAACAGACCCAAGAAGCTTCGGAGGAGCAGCAGAAGAGCCACAGGGGCCCCACGAGCCACCTGGGCGCGCCTGCCCCCCCCCCAGGCGCGCCCTCGTGCCTCGTGGGCCACCTGTGGCCCCTCTTCGCGTGATTCCAACGCTGAAAAATCATATATATTCAGAAACCCCCGAAAGTTAACCTAGATGAGTTTTTACGCTATGTGTTTGATCTCTCTCTCTTTCTCGTGTTCTTGATTTTGCACGATCTTGATGTACCGCGAGCTTTGTTAATATAGTTGGATCATATGGTGTTTCTCCCCTCTCTATCCTTGTTGTGATGAATCAAATCTTTTCCCTTTGAGGTTTCATTATTGTTGGATTGAATATTTCAGATTTGAGAACACTTGATGTATGTCTTGCATATGAATACCCGTGGTGACAATGGGGTATTATATTGATTCACTTGATGTATGTTTTGGCACTCAACTCGTGGATTCCCGTGATGGCATTGTGGTAATCTATACATAGGGGTTGATGCACGTTTTCATTATCTTTTCTCCGATAGAAACTTTGGGGTGCTCCTTGGAGTTCTTGTGTGGATTGAATATTTATGATTATGAAGTTGTTTGATGCATATCGTATAATCAACTCACAGATACTTGTGGTGACATTGGAGTATCTAGGTGATATTAGAGTTGGTTGATGTGTATCATATGGTGTTATTTTAGTACGAACTCTAGGGCTGTTTGTGACACTTATAGGAATAGCTCAATAGATCGATCGGAAAGGATAACTTTGAGGTGGTTTCGTACCCTACAAACAATTTCTATATTATGTTCTCCGCTAATAGGAACTTGGGAGTGATTCTTTATTGCACGTTGGGGATGGTTATATGATCCAATTATATTAGCATTGTTGAGAGATTGCACTATTGAAAGTATGAACCCTAGGCCTTGTTTCTAAGCATTGCAATACCGTTTGTGCTCCGTTTTATCACTTGCTACCTTGCTGTTTTTTTATTTTCAGATTACAAAAACCTATATCTATTATCCATACTACACTTGTATCACCATCTCTTCGCCGAACTAGTGCACCTATACAATTTACCATTGTATTGGGTGTGTTGGGGACACAAGAGATTTCTTGTATTTGATTGCAGGGTTGTTTGAGGGAGACCATCTTCATCCTACGCCTCCCACGGATTGATAAACCTTAGGTCATCTACTTGAGGGAAAATTGCTACTGTCCTACAAAACTCTACGCTTGGAGGCCCAACACGAGTCTACAAGAATAAGTTGTGTAGTAGACATCAAAATACACTTGAGAAAACAAGGTTAGATAACACAAGATAATTTCTCCAAGAAAAGACACAAGATCAACAAGAAACCAAGATTCGGATGACATGTAGAAGAAAGTATCACTGAGTGAATACTTCTGTCAGAAGCAGACATGTCCCCAAGAGAAAAATCAAATAGAATTAGAATAAGTTAACTTCCCTTAAAAGAGGTGCATCTCCCCCTAAATCTGACATTGGATATTGGGAGTAGGTAGGGAGAGAAAACTAGAGCAAACGGAAAATAGAAAACAGATCATGTTTCTCCCCTCTTAGAAACATGTATCATTCTCTCCTCTTGTAAAATGCATCACTCTCCCTTTGGATATACCTTTTGACATGGAAGAGATTATAGTAATAAGCTTTGATGTGCATCTCTCTCCCCCTTTGACATCAATTTCCAAGAAGGGATAGCTTCAAGGTTATTGGTCAAGTGGGTGTGGTCCTGGAGAAACACAACTAGCCATTGAGTAGTTCCGGATGCAAGCAGAGGAAAAGAATCATTGAGTGGAGCTGGAGTAGAAATCACACAAGAAAATTTGACTAAAGATTCCTTTCAGCAATAAAGTCGGTGACTCCGAGTTGGAACAATTCGGTGTGACCGAGTTTAGTGCAAAGAGAAAAATTCTGCCAACTTAGCTCACTAGGCAAGAAATTTTCACAAAGATTTGCAATGAATTTTCTAAGAGACTAGCTCAGAGAAAAGAACTCAGAAAAGAAAGAGACAAAGAAACATCTAGATGAGGTTTAAAAAAAAGAAACTCAAAAGACACAAGAGAAACACTAGAGAAGTTCATCTAGAGGGGTCGGCGACTAGGTCACCTATGTTAGAGTATATTGACTTAGGAGTCAAGTGAGATCGCTTGATCATAGGTCATACTCATCGTTAAGCTCAAAATGGGGTTGCCATTTTTCCTTTAAGCATTTTAATGTATTCACATCTTGTTGAGTTGCTTTAGCTCATCTCTTTGAGTAAAGCTTCTCTAAGATGTGAGAACTTACATTGGGGTTTTGGTGGTGATGTCCATCATGTAGTTGAACTTGAGGTGGAAGTGAGGTTTGGAGCAATCCTATCATTTGTATTTCATCTTCCTACATGGGTTAGATTTGCAAGGAACAACATGTGTATCCAAAGTGACAAGAATGAAACATAAATTCAAATGTTGTCAAAGGATATGTTTGAGTTGTCGTGTTCCTTGGCACACCAAAGATTTAGATACTTGGTCCAATTTCCTTGCTCAAAATAGGAGTTTGTGAGCAACTCTATGGAGTGATGTTCAACCAAGTACCTACAAGAGGTTAGATGCAATACAAGGGAGCAAAGTGTCCAAGATATAATATAATCATAGTGGTATCAAGGATTAGTCAAGAATGCTCATGCCCTTGCATGCATCCAAGTGAATTTCTAGTTCATGTTTGAAGCATCAATGATGTTCAACTCACTCCTCAAGTGACAAAATACCTTCTCATCAAGAGGTTTAGTGAAGATATCCGCCAATTGCTTGTCGGTATGAACATGCTTAAGGTCAATGTCACCTTTAGCAACATGATCTCGAATGAAATGGTGACGAACCTCAATATGCTTAGTTCGAGAATGTTGCACGGGATTGTGTGCAATCTTAATAGCACTCTCATTGTCACATAGTAGTGGAACATGTCTCACATGCACACCATAGTCTTTAAGAGTTTGTGTCATCCATAGTAATTGAGCACAACATGATCCCGCGGCAATGTATTCCGCTTCGGCGGTAGATAGAGATACCGAGTTTTGTTTCTTGGAGGACCAAGATACAAGAGATCTACCAAGAAATTGACATCTACCCGAAGTGGATTTTCTATCAACCTTGTCTCTGGCATAGTCCGAATCAGAATAGCCAACAAGATTGAAAGAAGGTCCTTTGGGATACCAAATGCCAGAGTTTGGTGTATGTAACAAGTATCTGACAATTCTTTTCACGGCCTTAAGGTGACACTCTTTTGGTGCCGCTTGGTATCGTGCACACATGCACACACTTAGCATAATGTCGGGATGGGAGGCACATAGATATAGCAATGAACCAATCATAGATTGATAAACCTTTTGATCAACCGGTTTGCCATCCTTAGTCAAGTCAAGATGTCCACTCATGGGCATGGGAGTTTTCATACCTTTCCTTTCTTGCATGTTGAACTTCTTGAATAAGTCTTTGGTATACTTTGTTTGAGAAACAAAGGTACCCTCCTTAGTTTGCTTGATTTGCAAAGCAAGAAAGAATTTGAGTTCACACATCATGGACATCTCATACTTTTCCGACATCAACCTTCCAAACTTTTCACTAAAAGAGGGATTAGTAGAGCCAAAGATAATATCATCAACATATATTTGGCATACAAATAGTTCTCCATTAACCCTCTTAGTGAATAAGGTTGAATCAATTTTCCCAATTTCGAAACCATTATCAAGAAGAAACTTGGTCAAGCATTTGTACCAAGCTCTAGGGGCCTGTTTGAGACCATAAAGAGCTTTATGAAGTTTATAAACGTGGTTAGATTTCTTGGGATTAACAAAGCCGGGAGGTTGTTTAACATAAACTTCCTCCTCAATTTCATCATTTAAGAAAGCACTTTTAATATCCATTTGGTAAAGAGTGATATCATGGTGATTGGCATAAGCAAGTAAAATGCGAATGGACTCAAGTCTAGCAACGGGGGCATAGGTCTCACCATAGTCGATACCTTCGACTTGTGTGTAACCTTGAGCTACGAGATGAGCCTTGTTGCGTATAACTTGTCCATATTCATCTTGCTTATTCTGACACACCCATTTGGTTCCAATGATGTTTTTCTCATCCTTAGGCTTCTCAACCAACGTCCAAATTTTATTCCTCTCGAAGTTGTGTAGCTCCTCATGCATTGCATTCACCCAATCGGGGTCCTTGAGAGCTTCAATCGGGGTCCTTAAGATCTTCTTCTACCTTCATAGGTTCAACACTAGAGATAAATGAGTAATGCTCACAAAAGTTAGCTAAGCGAGATTTAGAGCGAGTGATTCTCCCGGATTTGATGTCGCTAAGAATTTGTTCTACGGGATGATTCTTGTCAATTCTTGCTCTAAATCGAGGTAGCTTTTGCTTGGGTTGTGGTGAAGCTTCCTCCTTCTCATCATCATTGTCTTCCTCATCATTGTTGTTGTCATTGTGCGCTTGTGGAGGTGGAAAAGGAGGTTGAGGTGGATCATCTTTTTGCACTTCCTCATTCCCTTCGTCTTGACGTGTTCCACTTGTGGATGCCTCCATGTCAACTTGTGGTTCACCTTGACGTGAGGTTGGGGCTTCCACTTGAATGGACAAAGTACTCTCCTTCACCTCCAAGGGACGAATCTTGCCAATAGACAAGTCTTGGATTGCTTCTGATGGTTCTTGATCTCCTACATCAATTGGCAATTGCTCGACTTGCGAGCCGTTAGTCCCATCAAACTTCACATCTACCGTCTCTTCAACTTTTTGAGTGAAGTTGTTGTAGACACGATAAGTGTGAGAGTTCGATCCGTAACCAAGTAGAAAACCTTCATGAGATTTAGGAGCAAATTTTGAATGATGATGCTTATCAAGAATGTAACATTTTGATCCAAATACTCGAAAGTATCCAACTTGTGGCTTGTTACCGGTGAGTAGTTCATACGCCATTTTTCCAAGAAGCTTGTGAAGATAAAGTTCATTTGTAGCATGACAAGCTGTCTCAACCGCTTCCGCCCAAAAGTGTTTTGGCGTCTTGTATTCATCTAGCATTGTCCTTGCCATCTCAATAAGAGTTTGGTTCTTCCACTCAACAACTCCATTTTGTTGAGGTGTGTACGTAGCCGAGAACTCATGTGAAATGCCTTCTTCATCAAGAAAGGTATCCACATTGGCGTTCTTGAACTCCATTCCATTGTCACTTCGAACCTTCTTGATCTTCACTTCAAATTGATTTTGGGCCTTCCTAGCGATGTTTTTTTGAAGATCTTTTGTACCTGCGATTTGTCATCGAGAAAGAACACCCACGTAAATCTGGAAAAATCATCAACAATGACCAAACCGAAGGAGTTACCACCAAGACTTTTATAGGCATTGGGACCGAAAAGATCCATATGAAGTAGTTCGAGTGGTCTCCTTGTGGTCATAATGTTCTTCACGGGATGACTTCCTCCAACTTGTTTTCCTGCTTGGCAAGCACTACAAAGTCTATCCTTGTCAAAGATAACATCTTTCACACCAAGAATATGATCTCCCTTAACAAGTTTATCAAGATTACGCATGCCAACATGTCCAAGCCTTCTATGCCATAACCAACCTTTAGAAGATTTAGCAATTAAACATGTACGAGGTTGGGCTCTCTTAGTGAAATCAACAATGTATAGATCACCTCTACGAATGCCGGTAAAGACCATATTATGATTATCTCGAAGAAACACTTGGTAATCTACTTCGGTAAATAGAACATTGAAACCAAAGTCGGCTAGTCTAGATACGAAAAGAATATTGTAACCAAGAGATTCACCAAGCATAACATTTTGAATGGAGCTATCATTGGATATGGCCACCTTACCAAGGCCAAGTACCTTACCCTTGGATTTGTCTCCAAAAGTCACATACTTGCGCGGACCATCGTTTTTTGCAAGCTCACAAAACATGTCTCTATCTCTGGTCATGTGATCGGTACATCCACTATCAAGAATCCACTCTTTTCCTCCGGCCGTATAATCTCGAAGATTTGCCATGAGACTAAGATTCCTCATAGTCTTCTCATATTCGATATTGAATTCCTCATCCTCATCATAGTAGCCATGCTCAACATCATCAACATGTATGTGATCATCACCTAGGGCAATGAATTCATTAGTTTCATGATCATGACAATGTTCAAGTTTATGAATTCTAATGGCTTCCGTGATAATGTCGCTAATAGTTCTAACATCTCCATTAGCACGCATAAGATCACGAAGCTCAAATAAGCAATCATCAAAGTTAGGATCACTAGGCTTCATCTTGTGAAAAGCAATAGTCTTATGAAGAATCTCATCAAGATTCTTTAAGGAGTAGTTGGGATATCGCTTTTCCAAGTCATTCCAAAGAGTATAGGCACATTCAAAGTTTTGCATACAACCAAGCACAACTTTAGGTAATCCTCTAATGATAAGATTGATAGTTCTAAGATTACAAAGCATGTCAATTTCCTCTTCATGAGTGGGATGCAAGGGATCAATGGTAGGCACATAAGGATTATGAATGTACTTGCTCAAGTTAAATTCATCAAAGATATCAAGCATCTCATCCTTCCAAACATGATAATACTCCCCATTGAGAATAGGCACTCTACATCTAAGACTCCCCAAAGTAGACATGTCCATATCCCTCCAATGGTGATTAAACCAAAGCAATGGAGACCAAAGCTCTGATACCAATTGTAGGGTCGAGGAGATAGGTTTAGGGGGGGGGGGTTAATAGACTCTTAACCAACCAAAGGTGCAGTTTTTAGTTCTCTTGGAATTTAGGAAGATTTTGGCACTAGATAAGATATCACCAAGACTTTCTACACATGCATATCTAGAGATATAGCAGCGGAAATAGTAAAGCATGCAAATGTGCGGAGAGTAATGGGGTAGAGATAAGAAGATCAAATGCAATGAAGACACGGTGGTTTTTGGCATGGTTCCGATAGGTGGTGCTATCATACGTCCACGTTGATGGAGGCTTCAACCCACGAAGGGTAACGGTTGCGCGAGTCCACGGAGGGCTCCACCCATGAAGGGTCCATGAAGAAGCAACCTTGCCTATTCCACCATGGCTTCCGTCCATGAAGGACTAGCCTCACTCGGGGTAGATCTTCATGAAGTAGGCGATCTCCTAGACCTTACAAACTCCTTGGTTCAACTACACATGATCTTGGAGGCTCCCAAGTGACACCTAAACAATCTAGGAGACACCACTCTCCAAAAGGTAATAAATGGTGTGTTGATGATGAACTCCTTGCTCTTGTGCTTCAAATGACAGCCTCCTCAACACTCAATCTCTCTCTCACAGATCTGGCTTGGGTACGAGAAGGATTGGAGTGGAAAGCAACTTGAAGAGGCTAGAAACCAAGGTTCAAATGGTTGGATTGGAATCTCTTGATCTCAACACATGAGTAGGTTGTTCTCTCTCAGAAAATGTATGGTGGAAGTGTAGGCACGTTCTGATGGCTCTCTTACTTGGTAAGAGGTGGGTGGAGGGGTATATATAGCCTTCACCCAAAATCCAACCGTTACACACTTTTGACCCATCTCGGTGGCACCGATCATAAATCTCGGTGAGACCGATCTGTGTAAAAGATATGAACGTTGGGCTTTTCGGTGGGAACGAACGGGAACAACTCGGAGCAACCGAAGTGCAATGGTAAGGCAAAACCTCATCTTGGTGGCACCGATTGCATTATCTCGGTGAGACCGAAGTAAAGCAATAAGGCAACAGAGAGTTGGCAGACCATCTCGGTGAGACTGATTGAAAGAACTCGGTTAGACTGAAATAATTACAACCGATAACAGAGAGTTGGCAAGGCCATCTCGGTGAGATCGAGAACCATTTCGCTGGATCCGATTTGTTAGGGTTTTGGCTGTGGCAATGGAATGATAATCTCGGTGGGTCCGGAGTAGGTGATATCAGTGGGACCGAAATGATGAATTAGGGTTTGGACAGATGTGTTTGTGGGAGAATGACTGAGGGTTTTGGAGCAATACCACTAAGCACTTTGAGCAACAACCTCATCATTAACACCTCATCCCCTTTTAATAGTATTGGCTTTCCTAAGGGACTCAATGTGATCTTGGATCACTAAAATGAAAATGAAGGGTCTTGGAGTAGCCAATCTTGTCCTTGACATTTTAAGGGGTTCCACATCTTCTTGTCCTTTCCATGCCATTGTTGAACTTGTCTGAAATATACTGGATAAAAGCATTAGTCCAACAACATGTATGTTGACCTTGATTACCAAAACCACCAAGGGAGCAAGTGTGCTTTCTGGAGCAGCTTGCCTCCCGTGAGGGTGATCTCACCAAGCGCGAGGAGGCCCTTGCACTCCACGAGGGGGACACCGAGATCCGGGAGCGGGAGCTCGCGAGGACGGTGACCGAGCAGGAGACCGAACACGAGCGCCCGGCGACGCTGGACCACCAGGTGGCGGCCGTCCAAGCCTCCTACAATGAGCGCCTCGCCAAGGCCAACACCCAGCTAGCCGAAAAGGAGAAGAAGATCCAGGCAGACGCTGACATGAAGTCCAAGAATGAGCGCGAAGCGCTCACCAAGGACTACAGCAAGAAGCTGAAGCTTCAAGAGGATCGCTTCACCAAGAAATGGGGCGAGCTCAAGGACGAGATGTCCCGCCTCAAGAAGCAGGTGCAGGAGGTGGAGGCCACCCGGCGGCTCGCGCTGAAGGCCAAGGCAGACGCCGAGGGGGAACTGGCATCCCTACAGGCGTACGTGGGCGACGTCTCTGACATTGTCAAGAAGGCCAAGGACGAGGCATCCCGGGCGCAGGGGTGGCAGCCTGAGCGCGCGAAGATGTTCCGCGAGCTTGCGCATCGTGCTCGCGCTGCCCTTTCCAGCTTCGCCGTCGAGAGGCTCAAGGACCCCCTTGAAGATGACGACACCAGCTACCTGGACTTCTTCACTAATCTTGTGAAGAAGGTGGAGGACGGAGCTGCGTGGATGGACGACATCATCGAGGAGGAGTGCCGCGACCTCCTGAGCCAAGCAACGACACGGGTCTTCAGCAACTTCTTCCACGCCAATGCCGCCTTTGACTTTGACATGGTGATGAGCCCTGTCCCACCGGAGCTTTGCGACGGGCTCGAGAAGGAGGTGCGGGAGCACGTGGAGGCCTTGGTCCAGAAGTTCTCCCATGGCAGCGAGAGCTCTGGCGAGGGCGCCGGCGATGGCAGTGGCGACGTTAATGGCAGAGATGATGATGGCGGCGACAACGCCTCGTTCGCTTAGGGCCCTTCCTCTTTCCTTTTCTCTTGTCCTGTATCAGAGTAGATGTAGCCCCGTGGGGGCGTGAAGACATGGCTTTTGTGACTAAGTTAAGTACTTAATGCTTTGCTGCAATTTATGCTCTTCGTGAGGCATCCTCGTGAGGCTCGTCTTTCCTTTTTACATGCTTTCATGCTCTATGTCGCTAGGACCAGCCCCCGAGCGTGCTACGAGCGTCGCTGGTATGTTAGGACGCGTGCCTAGACAAGGCCAGAGGGTGTAGGGCTCCGCGAGGTGGTAAGGGCTCCCGAGGCACGATGCTCAGGAAGCCCCCCTTTGACATGCAAGCAGCTTGTGCAAAGGAAAAAACACTAGCGCTCAGCAAGGTTGTAAGGGAGAGAGAGTTTGAGAGGCGCTGAGGGAAGCTCGCGAGGCGTTTAGACTTAGATTTTTTGTGGGGCACGAGGCTTGGCGTGCTGTAGCTTGCGGGGTGCGCCTCGCGAGGCACTCGCTTGTGAGGCCTCCCACTGTTACTTGGCGGGGATGGGCGCCACAGGCCGCCTCGCGAGGCAGCACTCGTGAAGCTTCCTACGGGCTCCTTGAAGAGGCGATGAGCCATGGGTCGCCTCGTGAGGCAACGTTCGCGAGGCCTTCTACGCACCCTATTTCTGCAACAGCCGTATGTAACAAGTTTTACATGTAGTGTAGCTGCGCGCGCTCACTAGTTCGCTTGTGGGTGTCGCACGAGGAGACAAAGTACCAAGGACCTTGGTGAGGTGACGTGCACGGGAGCAGGCCCGCGAGCCAGAGCTCGGTCACTTGGGTTTAGCGGCGCTGCTGGGACTGACCCAAGCGCAGACACCGTGTCCAGCCCCCGCTCGCGTGATACGCAAGAGGGAAGTCGCGAGCGCGCACAACTCTTGAAGCAAATTGCTTACCAAGCACACATAATACTTAGGAAATAAAACTTTACTGCTGCATAAAAAGGGGTTCATTACACAACCAAAAAGATAAGGCTGTCGTGATGCGCACGGGGCAGTTTGAGGATGTAGTGGCCAGGCAGCGCCCTCAAGTAAACAGTCCGCCATGTCTGAGCATTGGGCCCCACTGGGCTATGGGCGGGAGCTCTCGCGGCCTCAGCAAGCACCGCAAAGAGAGGCTCCGGAGCGTGTACAGCTCCACTTCGTTTGTGCCCGTGAGGTCACGGGTAGAACTTGCGGAGGTGTTGGATGTTCCATGTGTTTGGTACCGGAATACCCTCCTCCATCTCAAGCCGTGCTGCGCCAAGCCGGGAAACATGCATGAACCCGAACGGGCCTTCCCACATGGGCGAGAGCTTGTGGAGTCCTTCCCTAGAGAGGATCCTTCGCAGGACAAGATCACCAGCTTCATGGGTGCGGGGGCGTATGTTGCGGCTGTGGTAGCGACGCAGCGCCTGCTGATACCGGGCGGCACGGATGGCGGCCCAGCGACATGCCTCCTCAAGGAGGAGCAGATTAGCCTCCCACAGGCCATCCTGGTGAGCCTTGTCGAAGGCGAGGACCCGCGGGGACCCGTGCTTGAGCTTAGTAGGAAGGACCGCTTCAGCCCCGTAGACAAGGAAGAAGGGTATTTCACCAGTAGGCTTGGTCGTTGTTGTGCGGATCGACCATAGCACGGACTAGAGTTCGTCGAGCCAGCCTTTGCCGCAGGCTGTGAGCTTTTTCTTGAAGCTTCATGTCTTGAGGCCCTTGAGGACCTCAGCGTTAGCACGCTCGGCCTGGCCGTTGCTTCGCGGGTGCGCCACGGAGGCGTAGCAGATCTGCGTGCCAAGGCTGGCGCAGTATGACTTGAAGAGGTCGCTGGTGAACTATGATCCGTTATCAGTGATGATGCGGTTGGGGATGCCAAAGCGGCACATGAGACCCTTGATGAACTTGACGGCTGACCCTGCGGGGATGGTGCGCATGGGCTCCATTTTCGCCCACTTGGTGAACTTGTCGATGGCGACATAGAGATAGCGGTAGCCGCCGGCTGCGCGTGGAAAGGGGCCCAGTATGTCCAGCCACTAGACCGCGAAGGGCCACGAGAGGGGGGTGGTCTGGAGCCCTTGCACTGGCTAGTGGGTTTGCTTGGCGTGGAACTGGCATGCTTCGCAGGATTAGACCAGCTCGGTGGCGTCTTGAAGCGCTGTGGTCCAGTAGAAGCCGCTGCGGAATACCTTGCCGGCTAGAGTGCGCGATGAAGAGTGATCGTCACAGTCTCCACCATGTATGTCAGCCAGCAGCTCGCGCCCTTGCTCCTCGGAGATGCACCGCAGCGCGACTCCATTGGGGTGCCTGCGGTAGAGATCCCCATCCCTCAGGCAGTAAGATGTGGCCTGGCGGGCCACGCGCTCCGCCTCTGAGTCCTTCTCCAGGAGGGTGTCGTCCTCCAGATAAGCCTTGAACTCGTTGGCCAGCTGTCGGCCTGTGGCTCCAGCGCCAGCAACAGGCGAGTGCCTGAGGGCGGGCCATAGTCCGGTGCGCTTGCGGGAGGTGCGGGTTGGAGTTCCTCATGAGGCTCCATGGCACTTGTGGCGGCCGGTGCAGCTGATGGCCTCAGGAGGCTTTCCTCGAAGACGCAAGGGCTTTGAGGCTCACGGCGAGATGCCCGCTTGGCGATGTCGTCTGCTTCCTTGTTGCTGCCGTGAGGGACGTGCTAGAGCTCCATGCCGAGGAAGCGCTTCCCGAGCCTGCGCACCTCCTCCAGCTAGGGGGCCATGTGCTCGTCCTTGGGCTTGTAGCTTTTCTTGGAGAAGTTGATGAGGAGCTGCAAATCTCCCTTAATGATGATGCGCTTAATGCCAAGAGCGAAGGCGGCCTTGAGCCCAGCGATGAGGCCCTCATACTCGACGATGTTGTTGGAGACGTTCTTGTCATGCTTGAGGCAAAGCTGTACGGCGTAGTAGAGCTTGTCTCCCGCTGGCGAGATGAGCACGACGCCAGCCCCCGCACCCTGCCGGGAGAACGCGCCGTCGAAGTGCATGGTCCAGCCGCCAGGGGTGTCCTTCCCAGGCAGGAGGGATTCGTCCTCGCGAGGCTCCTCTTGGTGCGGGTCCGTCCATTCTGCCATGAAATCAGCGAAGGCTGCACCCTTGCTCGTCCTTGTGGTGAGGAACTCCAGCTCAAAGGCCTGCAGCTCGATGTTCCACTCGGCGACGCGGACAGTGGCGTTGGGGCTGTCCAGGACTTGCTCCAGCGGGTAGGACGTGATCACCTTGATGGGGTGGCCCTGGAAGTAGTGGCGCAGCTTCCTGGAGGCGATGAGGAGCGTGAAGAGGAGCTTCTGCTGCATGAGGTACCGCTCGCGCGCATCCCGCAGCACCGTGTTGACGAAGTAGATGGGGTGCTCGACGAGGCACCTAGCCATAGGCGTGTCGTCTTGTTCTCCAGGAGGCTCGGGAGGTGGCTCACCAGGGGCCTCCTGAGGAGGGCCCTTGGTAGGCACAAGCGCGGCCTCGGGAGGCACTGGCGCGGCAGGCTTCTTCTTGGCGGAAGTAGGCTCTTCACGTTCGACCACAAGGGCCGCACTGGCCGTCTGGGGGGTGGTTGCCAAGTATAGGCGCAGAGGCTCATGGGGACGCAGAGCAACCATGATGGGAGGGCTCGTTAGATATCTCTTGAGGTCCTCTAAGGCCGCGTCAGCTTTGGGTGTCCACTTGAAGGGGCCCGATCTCTTCATGAGCTTGAAGAACGGCAGGGCTCTTTCGCCAGTCTTGGAGATGAAGCGCCCAAGCGCGGCCATGCATCCCGCCAGGCGCTGCATGTCCTTGAGGTTCTGGGGAGGCCGCATCTTCTCGATGGCCTTGATCTTCTTGGGGTTGGCTTCGATGCCACGATGGGAGACCAGGAAGCCAAGCCGCTTGCCAGAAGGGACTCCAAAGATGCACTTGGCGGGGTTGAGCTTGAGGTTGACCTTGCACAGGTTAGCAAAGGTTTCTTCGAGGTCTGCGACGAGGGAGCACGACTTGTATCTCTTCATGATGATGTCGTCGATGTAGGCCTCTGCATTCCTTCCCATCTGGGGCCCCAGGGCGATACGCATCAGCCTCTGGAAGGTAGCCTCCACGCTCTTCAGGCCGAAGGGCATGCAAATGTAGTAGTACACTCCGCAGGGGGTGATGAAGGCCATTCTCTGTTCATCTTCCGTTGCCATCTTGATCTGGTGGTAGCCTTAGAAGGCATCCAGGAAGCACAGCAACTCACACCCGGCGGTGGAGTCCATGATCTGGTCGATTCATGGCAGCGGGAACGGATCCTTGGGGCAGGCCTTGTTGAGGCTGGTGAAGTCGACACACATCCGCCCCTCGCCGCTGTGGTTGGGGACCATGACTAGGTTCGCGAGCCACTCAGAGTGGCACACCTCGTGGATGACTCCAGCCTCCTGCAGCTTCTGAACTTCTTGGATGATGAACTCTTGCTTCTCGGGCGCCTGGTGTCGTGCCTTTTGCTTGACGGGGCGTGCGTTGGGGCACACCGCTAAATGGTGCTTGATCACCTCCCTTGGCACACCGGACAAATCTAATGCTGTCCATGCCAACACATCGGCATTTGCCCGGAGGAAGGCGATGAGCGCGCCTTCCTATTTGGGAGAGAGAGCGTTGCCGATGGTGAAGGCGGGCCCGAAGCCGATGCCGTCCACCGACACTTTCTTCGTCTCGGTGCGTGCCTGAGAGAACAACTGCTACTTCTTCGCGGGTGCGGGCTCAGCAGGCTTGACGTCGTCCTCGTCGGTGGGGTGAGCAGTGGCGGCAGCCTTGTAGGTGCGCTCAAGGGAGCGTACCGCATCCTTCTCTTTGCAGCGGACCGGGATGGTGTCGCTGCAGCCTGGCATCTTGAGGATGTTTTAGGCATGGTGAGTCACTGCCATGAACTTGGCGAGCGGGGGGTAGCCCAAGATGGCGCTGTAGGGCAAGCCAATGTGCGCCATGTCGAAGTCGATGAGCTCGGTGCGGTAGTTCTTGCAGGTGCCGAAGGTGAAAGGAAGGCGCACCTGCCCCAGGGGCAGGGTGGAGCCGTCGGTCATGCCTGAGAAGGGCCTCGTCAGCATCAGGCGCTCGAAGGGCACTTGGAGCTTCTCGAAGGTCTCGATGGAGATCACGTTGAGGCCTGCGCCGCCGTCGATGAGCATCTTGGTGACAGTGACGTTGTTGATGGTGGGAGTGCACAACATGGGGATGGTGCCCACAGCCCTCGTGGACTTGGGGTGGTTGCTGGAGTCGAATGAGATCGCGTACTGAGACCACTTGAGGGGCTGAGAAGCCTCAGGCCCCGGGAGGGCCGCGTTCACCTCGTGAGAGAACTGCTTGAAGTGGCGGTTGGATGAGGGAGCCGGGCCCCACCGAGGATGCACGCCACCTCACGAGGCTCCTGCTAGACCCAGCGTTCTCGTCAGGGAGATTAACGTTGTTCCTGCCAGGTGGTGGTGGCGCAGCGTTGGCCTGAGGGTTGGCCTGCCGCGGCTAGTCACGCCAACCCTGCCGGAAGTTGTTGCTGCCATTGTTGCTGCGATCTCCCCAGCGGTTGCCGTTGCGGCCACCTCCGCGGCTTGTTCCGCGCTCGTTGCGGCTACCGTGCAGGTCGTTGAGCGTGAGGGAGCGCTCGTACGTTGTCGGGCCCGTGGAAACCAGGGTATCTAGGCCCGTCTGCCTTTGGCCCAGGGCGCAACGCCTGGCGTGGGCCTAGCGGGCCGTCACCACCGAGAACTCACCAAGACCCCTCATGAGGCCCTGGCCTCCTGAGGCCCCTTCCTCGGGGAGTAGCACACAACGCTCGGCACCACCACCAACGGCCTCGCGAGGTCCTCTCACCAGGCGGCTTCCCGAGTGGCCTCGCGAGGCGGCTTTCCGAGGTGGCCTCCCGAGGCCCCCTCCCGCAGGCGCTCGAGACGAAGGTTGTTCGCCTTGCAACGCGGCCTGGAGCCCGTCACGTGGGTGACGCGTGCGGCGACGAGCGGCAACAGAAGCCGCGCCAGCAGGCACGGATGAAGATGGTTTCCTCTTTTGTGTTAAGGAAGCAGGGCCAGCTATCTACTCTCCAAAGCAACCCCAAAGGTTGCCCGATCGGCGAAGGAAGACCAAGACGACGGGCGCGCAGGTCGGAGGTCATCACCGAGCCCACCGGCGCGTCATGGATCATGCTTTGGCAGGCGAAGACCACCTTTAGTCAGGATAGCCTGAGCGCCTGTCCCCTGTCAAAATCGCCAAGTGTGGCAACCCTTCCTGCCTAAGTTTCCAGGGGGAAGAGGACCATGGCTGATATAAAGGGTAGTGCTGCCGTTGTAGAAGGGGATCGATTCCTTCATCTACTACCTTGTACCTTGTACGCAAGAACTCTCTTGCCCTTGCAATCCCAACCACAAGCAGGAGTAGGGTCTTACACCGCAAGGTGGCCCGAACCTGGGTAAACCGCTGAGTCCTCGCTCCGTCCCTCGCTAGCGCGCTCTCGTCGTCGCCTCGCCGTCGCTTGACCGTGGTAGGAGACGAAGTAGGTAGAACAAGCTCACCCCAGTGTTCGAACCTTTGGGTCCCCGGAGCCCGACTTCCGACATTTGGCGTGCCAGGTAGGGGTACGCTACTGTTCTTCTGCTCCGCCCTCAGCTCCACCAACCCCATGGCCGACGCACGTCCCGAGCGCGCCAAGCGCAGGGCTGGCCGCGTGGCTCAGACGGAGCCGGTGGCCCGTGGCAATCGCCGCCGTCCCAAAGCCGAAGTCGCTGCCACTGACCCCGCTGCCCGCGAGCAGCAGGACTCCTCCCTGCACCCCTCCGTGCGGGCGAACGGCCACACCGCCACGGCCTCGTCCCTCGCCCACCGTGGGCCGCCGAACCCGCAGGCAGCGCTGCTCATGGCGCGTGAGCTGCTCCGCTACCGTCCGGCTGACGCTGCCTATGACGCCTGGCTCGGTCGCATCGCCGAGCTCGTCAACGTCGCCGGGGACGCTCCGGCACCTTCTCACTCGCTCCGCCCACCGCCGTCTCGTGCTGGGGACCTGGCGCACGACGCTCCCCTGCCGCCTCCTCTCCGCGATGAGCGCGCCGGGCCTCAGCGCAGTGCGCAGGCTCGTGAGCCGTCCCGTGGCGCATCCTCGCATGACCGAGACGAGGCCAGCTGCCAGATCATCCGCCGCACGCCCCCTGACGCGCGGGTGCTCCTCGAGCGGCAGCGCCAGGACCAGGCCGTTCAGGACGTCGCAGCGGCCGGGCGTCAAAACCACGCCGCCCTCGCTGGCGGCGTCCCCTCGAGCGGCGTGGGCTGCCGTGCCTTCACCCGCGAGCTGCGTCGTGTGGTCTGGCCCGCGAAGTTCAAGCCTGAGCTGCCTCCGCGCTACGATGGCACCCCCAACCCCACGGAGTTCCTCCAGCTCTACGCTCTGAGCGTCGAGGCGGCGAACGGTGACAACAAGGTCATGGCGAACTGGTTCCCCATGGCCCTCAAGGACGGCTCGCGCTCCTGGCTCATGAACCTCCCCGAGGCTTCCATCTCGTCGTGGGCCGAGCTCTGCAGCCAGTTCATCGCCAACTTCAAGGGCACACAGGACTGCTCCCTCACCATCAACGACCTGCGGCGTGTTCGACAACGCCCAGACGAGACCCTCCGCGAGTACATCCAGCGCTTCAGTCAGGAGCGCAACAAGATCCCGCGCGCTTCCGACGCGGCCGTCATCTCCGCGTTCTCCACCGGTGTCACGGATATCAAGATGCGCAAGAAGCTCGCCATCAATGGTGAGCTCGACTCCGTGCTCGAGCTGCTCGACCTCGCCCACAAGTGCGCCAAGGCTGAAGAAGGCCGCCTCTTCGTCCACAATGACCCCGACGCGGTGCTCGACAGCGCCAAGGCCAGCCAAGAGCAAGGACGTCAAGCGCAAGGGCCCTGCCGTACTCGTGGCAAAGCCCGAGCAGAAGCGCGGCCGCCACCACGATTAGCCCAGGAAGGACAACCGGTAACTCTGCGCTTTTCACAACGTCCGCTCCCACAGCACCGAAGACTGTCAGGAGCTCAAGCTGCTCCGCGACGAGCGCCAGAGCCGCCGGGACGACCGCAATGGCCGCGGCGCCGGCCGCGGAGGTGGCCGCAGCGGCAGCCGCTGGGACAGCCGCAACAATAATGGCAACTACCGCCAAGGCTGGCGCGATCAGCCTCGTGAGGCCACCTGGCGCGACCAGCCTCGTGAGGCGAATCCTCAGGCCAATGCCGCTCTTCCGCCGCTGCCACCGCCACCCCGAAGGAACGACGTCAACCAGCCTGACGAGGGCGCTGGGGGCTACCAGGAGCCTCGAGCGGTCGTCTGCATCCTTGGCGGGTCCCAAGCCCCCGCATCCATCCGCCACTTCAAGCAACTCTCTCGCGAGGTGTATGCCGCCCTCCTGAGGCCAGAGGCTTCGCGGACCCTCAAGTGGTCGCACTACGCCATCACCTTCGACTCCAAGGACCACCCCAAGTCCACGGCCTCCGCAGGCGCGCTCCCCATGCTGTGCACTCCCACCATCAGCAACGTCATGGTCACCAAGACCCTCATCGACGGGGGTGCCGGCCTCAACGTGCTCTCCGTCGAGACCTTCGAGATGCTCCAGGTGCCCTACGACTAGCTGATGCCGACCAGGCCCTTTTCCGGAGTGACCGATGGCTCCACCATTCCGCTGGGGCAAGTGCCCCTCCCCGTCACCTTCGGCACCCACAAGAACTACCACACCGAGCTCATCGACTTCGACGTGGCGCACATTGGCCTGCCTTATAATGCCATCTTGGGCTAC
Source organism: Elymus sibiricus (assembly GCA_039707655.1). NCBI lineage: Eukaryota > Viridiplantae > Streptophyta > Magnoliopsida > Poales > Poaceae > Elymus > Elymus sibiricus. The sequence goes on from CM077670.1 coordinate 137,705,382, forward strand.
CCACCTCTCACCAAGTTCATGGCGGCCACCCATCACGCCTACAACGTCCTCAAGATGCCCGGCTGCAGCGGCATCATCACCATCGCTTGCCACGAGAAGGACGCGGCCAGCACCCTCGAGCGTGCCTAAAAGGCTGCAGCTGTCGCGCACCCTTCCGACGAGGACGCGGCCGAGCCTTCCGAGGCCGCGCCCGTGAAGAAGAAGCGGCTGTTCTCTTAGGAGCGCGCCGAGACGAAGAAGGTGTCGGTGGACGGCAGCGGCTCCGGCCCTGCCTTCACTATCGGCACAGGCCTCCCTCCTGCATAGGAAAGCGTGCTCGTCACCTTCCTTCGGGCAAACTCGGATGTTTTCGCCTGGAAAGCATCCGACTTGTCCGGTGTGCCGAGGGAGGTGATTGAGCACCACTTAGCGGTGTGCCCCAATGCACGCCCGGTCAACCAGAAAGCACGGCGCCAGGCGCTAGAGAAGCAAGAGTTCATTGTCAATGAAGTTCAGAAGCTCCAAGAAGCCAGAGTCGTTCGTGAGGTGCGCCATCCCGAATGGCTCGCCAACCCAGTCGTCGTCCCCAAGAAGGGCGGCAAGGCGCGCATGTGCGTCGACTTCACTTGCCTCAACCAGCTCTGCCCTCGTGACCCCTTCCAGCTGCCGCGAATTGGCCAGGGCGTTGGCCCCGCTTTCGGCAGCACGCGCATGCCCTTCGGGCTGAGGAACGCCGGCGCCTCTTTCCAGAGGTTGGCGCCCTTCACGCCAAGGCCTCGTGCGCCTCCTACTCCTCGCGAGCTCCCGAGGCCTCGCGAGCCCCCTGGCCCCGGAGGAGCGGACTCTCTTGGCGTGCCTCACCAAGTGGTCTGACGTCACTACAGCGCGTTTCTGCCAAGTGCGCCCGGCGCGTCGCCTCTCGCCGCGCCTCTCGAGCTTCGCTCCTGGAACCTTATCCTTTTGATTGTGTAATGAATTTTACTGATTTCGCCCTGATGAGTTATGTTACCTGCTTAATCGCCTATTAAGTTCGGTGTTGACCGGAGAGCGTCGCACGCTCGCGACCCCTCCCCTGACCGATTTCGTGAGCAGGGGCTAGGCACGGCGCCTGTGCTTGGGTCCGTCCCTGCAGCGCCGCCAAATCCAAGTGACTGAGCTCTGGCTCGCGGGCCTGCTCCCGCGCACGTCACCTCACCGAGGTCCTTGGTGCCTTATCTCCTCACGCAACGGCCACGGGCGAGTTAGCGATCTTGTGCCGCTCCCCCCATCGTGGAATCTATCGACATGCAGCCCCTCAGGAGTCGAGCTGTGCGGAGACCTCGTGGGCAGCCCCTCGCAAGCTGGCCTCGCGAGGCGAAGACACTTCGAACACTGAGCCTCGTGAGCACGCCTCGCGAGCTGCGTGAGCCCCTCATGAGCCGTGGCTCACCCGACACCGCTCTCCGTCAAAAGCTAAGTGTGACTGCCTCGCGAGGTGCCCTTACCATCACTCAAGCTCTCTCCCCTCGTGATCCCGTTGAGTGCAGCATTTTTCTTCTGCGTAAGCTGCTTGCACGCTAAAGGGGGGCCCCTGAGCATCGCGCCTTAGGAGCCCTCACTACCTCCCGGTGCCCCTCACCTCCTGGCCTTGTCCCGGCATCGCGACCGGACATACCAGCGGTGGCTGAGGCTCGCCCGGGGGCTGGGTCCTAACGGCGTAGAGCGCTGAGGCGAGCAAAGAAAAAGAACCCAGCCTCACGAGAGTACTTTGGGAGAGAGTGCATACACCCCATGTCACAAAAGCACTAAGTTAAACATAGAGGATACTGTTTTCAGGACCCCGCGGGGCTACATCGGTTCAATGCAGGAAAATGAAAAGAAAGAAGGGGCCTAGGTGAGGCGCCGTCGCCCTCAAGACTCCAGCGCAGGGTGCCGCGTGCATCCTCAAGCAGGCGCTGCGGGCACGAGCGGCTCCGTCACCGTGCGCACGATGCCGCCGCCATCGGTTCCGGAGCCCTCGCCGCACGCGCCTAGTCGGAGTCCTCGTCCTCGCTCTTTTACGCGGGGGGGGGGGGGGGTCGCCGTCCATTCCGCCCCCGCCGGAGGGGGCGACACTGTCAGAGGGGTCATCCTCGCTGGAGGAGCCGTTGTAGCTGCCATCCTCGCTCTCCGCGCAGCACTCCAGGCGGCTACCGGAGAGCCCAAAGATCTTCACGAAGAGCGTGGCGGCCCCGTCGTACTTGAACTGGAGGACGTGCCCCCGCTTCAGGCCGCGGGCGAGGGCGAACGACTTCCACCCCTGCCTCAGGAACATGAAGCCCGAGGGGGTGAGGTCCGTCGCCACCCAGGAGGGGCCATTGCAGCAACCGTCGGCCTGCACCCACAGGCCCAAGGGCGCGCGGTCCGCCATCGCCGCCGCGAAGGAGTCCGGGAGCCGGAGCCAGGTGCAGGGGCTGCGGTGCATGTTCACAATGAACTCACGTGCCGCCTCCACCAAGTGGCTCCCCGCCTGAGGCAGGAGCGTGGCCGCTCCGCCGCGGCCGCCTCGGCCTTGCGCGCCTCGCCCGCTACGCCCGCGAGTGGCGCCCCTTCCGCGACTGCTGGGCCCGGCGCCGACAGCCGTTGGGGAACGACCGCGCCCCTACGGCGGGACCTGGGATGCGGCAGCGGAAGCACGGCCACGCCCTCTTCCCCTCGCCATTTTTGTGGCGGCTCTAGCAAGGAGACAGAGGAAGCTGGAGGAAGGAGAAGATGGGTGGGGGACTCCGACCCTCCCCTCTCCCTCTTTATCTTGGCGCGGAACTCCCCTCGTCGCTCCGCCTTCTCCGGCGTTGGGAGTTGGAGCTATAGCAAGTATGAAGGAAGGCAATGATGGCCTCGCGCCGCCCGCGCCAAGATTTATGTCAGCACGGCGGTTACCGAGACATCGTGGGGAAGTGGGGGCGTCCCCCATCACATCGCGTGCCATGTGTCGCGCCTGGCCGCAGGCGGTTAGGGCCCGTGCCGCTTCGCCCCTCAGTAGGCGGGAACGCGCGCGCCACGGGCCCGGGGCCTACTATCGGGCCCGTGGAAACCGGGGTATCTAGGCCCGTCTGCCTTTGGCCTAGGGCGCAACGCTTGGCGTGGGCCCAGCGGGCCGTCACCACCGAGCTCTCACCAAGACCCCTCATGAGGCCCTGGCCTCCTGAGGCCCCCTCCTCAGGGAGTAGCACACAACGCTCGGCACCACCACCAACGGCCTCGCGAGGTCCTCTCACCAGGCGGCTTTCCGAGGTGGCCTCCCGAGGCCCCCTCCCGCAGGCGCTCGAGACGAAGGTTGTTCGCCTTGCCGCACGGCCTGGAGCCCGTCACGTGGGTGACGCGCGCGGCGACGAGCGGCAATAGAAGCCGCGCTAGCAGGCACGGATGAAGATGGTTTCCTATTTTGTGTTAAGGAAGCAGGGCCAGCTATCTACTCTCCAAAGCAACCCCAAAGGTTGCCCGATCGGCGAAGGAAGACCAAGACGACGGGCGCGCAGGGCGGAGGTCATCACCGAGCCCACCGGCCCGTCATGGATCATGCTTTGGCAGGCGAAGACCACCTTTAGTCGGGATAGCCTGAGCGCATGTCCCCTGTCAAAATCGCCAAGTGTGGCAACCCTTCCCGCCTAAGTTTCCAGGGGGAAGAGGACCATGGCTGATATAAAGGGCAGTGCTGCCGTTGTAGAAGGGGATCGATTCCTTCATCTCCTACCTTGTACCTTGTACGCAAGAACTCTCTTGCCCTTGCAATCCCAACCACAAGCAGGAGTAGGGTCTTACACCGCAAGGTGGCCCGAACCTGGGTAAACCGCTGAGTCCTCACTCCGTCCCTCGCTAGCGCGCTCTCGCCGTCCCCTCGCCGTCGCTTAACCGTGGTAGGAGACGAAGTAGGTAGAACAAGATCACCCCAGTGTTCGAACCTTTGGGTCCCCGGAGCCCGACTTCCGACATACGTGCCCTTGAAGTTGGTGACGAACTACCGGCACAGTTCGGACCACGAGGAGACGGAAGCTTCGGGAAGGTTCATCATCCACGAGCACGCGTTGTCCATGAGGGCCATGGGGAACCAGTTTGCCATGACCTTGTCGTCACCGCGTGCAGCCTCGATGCCCAAGGTGTAGAGCTGCAGGAACTCCGTGGAGTTGGGAGCACCGTCGTAGAGGGGAGGCAGCTCCGGCTGGAACTTCATGGGCCAGACCACGCGACGTAGCTCATGAGTGAAGGCGCGGCAGCCCTCGCTGCTGGAGGCGACGCCTCCGGCGAGAGCGGCGCGCTTCTGGCGCCCGGCCGCGGCGACGTCTTGGATGGTGCCGTCTTGGCGCTAGTGTTGCTGCTCGAGGATCGCGCGCGCGTCTGGCGCTGCGCGCCGAAAGATCTGGCAGCTTGCATCGTCGAGGTCCGGCGAGGACACGCCACGGCACTGGCCCGCGATGTCGTCGAGCTGAGGGGGTGGAGGAGGCATGTCATGCTCTGCCTCCGCGCCATGCGGCGACGGAGGTGGGAGAGAACGGGAGGGCGCTGGGGCATCTCCGGTGGCATTGACGAGCTCGGTGATGGGCACGAGCCAGGCGTCATAGCCGACCTCCGTGGGGCAGTAGCGCAGTAGCTCCTGCACCATGAGCAGCGTGGCCTGCGGATCCGGCGGGTCGCGGCAGGCGAGCGAGGACGCCGTGGCGGTGCGGCCAGGCAGACGCACGGACGGGTGAAGGGAAGAGGCTTGCTCCTCCCCCGCCGCGGGCTCAGTGGCGGCGCTGGTGCGTGCACGGCGGTTGTTGTTGGCGACGGGCTCCGTGCGGACCACCCTGGCGGCCCTGCGTAGGCGCGCTCGCATTGGGCATCGGCCATGGCGATTTCGAGGTCAAGGAAGCAGAAGCAGCCCCCTACCTAGCGCACCAAATGTCGGAAGTGGGGCTCCGGGGACCTTGGTTCGAACTCTGGGGGCCTGCTCGCTACCTATCGACTGGACGGTGACCATGGTGAGGCTACGACGAGCGGAGCACGATGAGAGCACGCACAAACGCAAAGCATGGCAGGGACACAAGCAATTACCTAGGTTCGGGCCACTGAGCGGTGTAAAACCCTACTCCTGCTTGGTTGGGATTACTATGGTGGAAGTGCTCCTGTGTACAAGGTAGGAGAAGGTGGAATTGGTTGACCCCTTCTAAGGTGGCAGCGCTGCCCCTTTTATAGATGCCTTGGTCCTCTTCCCCTGAAAATATTGGCGGGAAGGGTTGCCACACAACGGCAATTCAAAGGGAGACAGACGCTCAGTCTTATCCTGACAAAAGCGGTCTTCGTGTGCAAAGAAGCCGTCCACGACACGCTGGTGGGCTCGGCAATGACATCTGCCCTGGCACGCCTCATCATTGGGGTCTTCATACACCGAAGTGGCAAACTTTGGGACTTGCTTTGGGGGAGGCAGCTGCGGCTGCTCCCTTATCACCAAAGAGGAAACTTCCACCGACCGCACCTGCTGGCACGACCCCTATCGCTGTCGTCTTGTGCAGGCGCGTCACCCACGTGGTGGGCATGCAGCCGCGCGACCAGCGTCACGCGGCTCCCTCGCGCGGAGGGCCTCGCGGGAAGTCGCCTCGCGAGGAGGCCTCGTGAGGCTGCCTGCCGCGGAAGGTTTGTCTTCGATAGTGCCTCCCCTTGTGGAGAGGACCCTCGTGAGGCTGGAGCCTTGTGAGGCGTCTTGCTTCGCGGCGCCCATGGATGGGCTGCCTCTTGAGCATATCATCAGGTGTCGCTTCCTGGGCCGCAGGCAGACGGCCCGTGGTACCCTGGTTCCCACTGGGCCGACAAAAGGTATATCTTTAGATCTTGCAATTGAATCTTTTAGTTTCTTGTTTTATCACTAGTTCGGTTTATAAAAGAAAACTACAAAAAAATGGAATTGAGGTTGCCTCAAATGCTTTATCTTTATAATGTCTTTCTTGAAAATGATGGATTGGAAAATTGTGCCAAAGTGTTAGAAGAAGAATTCAATAAAATGTTTGGCATAAAATCCTTGAATGATAAGCATGATTGCAATGTTGTTAGTATGCTTTCTATGAATATCCATGATGCTAATGATATGCAAAGCTTCAAGCTTGGGGATGCTATGTTTGATGAAGATGATACTTTTTGTCCCCCAAGTTTTGATGAGCAAATTTATTATGATGATAGCATGCCTCCTATTTATGATGATTAAAGTAATGAAAGTGGGTTTGGAAGAGTGTCAACTCTAGGAAGTAATGATCCCACTATTTTGGAGGGTGTTGAATCTTATTGTAATAATTATGAAAGTGGATTTGGAGTGGTCATGACTTTATTTAGTGATGAATCCACTACTTTGGAAGAGGTTTCAATTGGCTATGACAACAAAGTTGATATCTATGATGATTATGGTGATGACATGTATGATATAAAGAGTGATGATAACCATGAAATTTGTCATCATGATTTTAATGTTCAAATTGGTTATGTCAATCAAGTATCACATGATAGTTATTTTGTTGAGTTTGCTCCCACTACTATTGATGAGACTAAATTTGCTTATGTGGAGAGTAATAAAATTTTTATGCTAGTGGATGATGAAAATAATGCTCTATGTGATAGTTATATTGTTGAATTTCTTCATGATGCTACTGAAATATATTACGAGAGGGGAAGATATGCTTATATATATTCCGACAATATCAAGTTTCCTCTCTATGTGATGAAATTTTTTGAGTCATGCTTGTTTTGCCTTCCTATGCCTCCAAAAAGCATACTTCTATACCTCCAAAAATTCTGAAAAATGAGGACAGAGTAAAACATTTGTATATCAGTACTATGTAAAAATTTCACAATTTTATCATGCTCCAGTATAGAATGTAAAATCGTGCACTGGATGCTAAACTTTCTGTTTTTGCACAGAACCAAATAAACAAGTATCCACACTATCCCAAAGACTTTACTTGGCACATTATTGAAAGAAAACATATAAAACATGATTACTACAGTAGCTTAATCATGTGGACACACAAAAACAGTAAGGATAAATATTGGGTTGCCTACGAACAAGTTTTGGGTGAGATGACGATAGAATGAGAATAAGGAGTGGCAATACGCTAAGCTTGGGGATGCCCAAGGCACTCCAAGGTAATATTCAAGGAAGACTCAAGCGCCTAAGCTTGGGGATGCCCCGGAAGGCATCCCCTCTTTCGTCTTCAACATTATCGGTAAACTCACTCGGAGCTATATTTTTATTCGTCACATAATATGAGTTTTGTTTGGAGCATCATTTTATTTTATTTTGTTTTTGCTTGCTGTTATTTAGAATCATGATTTTGTATCTTTTATTTCAATAAAATGCCAAGTATAGCCTTTACCATGCTCAGTTTCCAAGTTTATGAGTTGCTGTTTGAAAATAGAAAGTTTTCTATTATATCCTAAATATTTGTGAATTTTAAGAACATGATAAAAATCTGAAATTTTTACACAGTAAGAATGCATGAGTTCTATGTCATGTGGTAATTTTTCAGAATTTTTGGAGTTAGGGAAGTATGAATTTTTGTTCCTCCTTTACAGACTTTTATGTTTAGACAGATTACGGTTATAGTTGCATTGTTTGCATATGTTTGCTTGTTTAATGTTTCTATTAGGTGATGGAAGTATTAAATATGCAGAGACATTTAGTATGCAATGTTTAATTATAATTTTTGTAATTTCCTACAGTATAGAATGTTAAGGTTTTGAGTTGATTTATACTAACTTATCTCACGAGTTCTTGTTGAGTTTTGTGTGGATGAAGTTTTTAAGACTTAGGAGAAGGCGTGATATGAGAGGAATTAAGGAGACACACAAGCTCAAGCTTGGGGATGCCCAAGGATCCCCAAGATAATATTCCAAGAAGTCTCAAGCAACTAAGCTTGGGGATGCCCCGGTAGGCATCCCACCTTTCTTCATCAACAACTATCGGTTAGTCTCGGTTGAGCCTAAGTTTTTACTTGTTCACATGATATGTGCTATTCTTGGAGTGTCCTTTTATTTTATTTTTGTTTGCTGTTTTTATAAAATCCTTGGATCTAAAATCTTTATTTGGAGAGAGTCTTTACATAGCTACTTAATTGTTTGACTACTCATTGATCTTCACATATCTTTTGGAGTAGTTTGTCATTTAGTCTCGTGCTTCACTTATATCCTAAGAGTAAATGTTTGAATGAATTGAATATCTTAAATCTGAAATTATATATGTTCCATATGCTTAGTAATATTTCACATTGGGTTCAAAAAGTAAAATCTATTGAAGTTTGACAATCACAATAATGGTCATACAAGCAATTCATGAATGATTAGTATAAGGAAGATAAATTTCACATACAAATATATTATCTTGGACATCTTTTATTAGTTTGAATACCCATTAATTATTTTCAAACTTGATAAAATTAGTTGAAGTTGGACAAGGAAGACAACGTAATGAGTTATGTTTTGGTATATTTGCATAGAAGTTATATTGTTATGGATCCTCCAACATGTGGTGCTTGTTTATAATCTTTGCTAGCCAAAATTTCTGTACTAAGCAGGAATACTGCTTGTGCATGCAAAATCCTTGAGCCAAGTTTCTTCCATGAGTGTCCACCATACCTACCTATATACGGTATTACCCTGCCGTTCGAAGTAAATTTGCATGTGCCATCTCTAAAATCTTCAAATAAACATCTGTTTTGTGTGGCCGTACCGCTCATGGAGCGACACGGCGGTCAATATCTTCCATGTTAAGCAGGTTATTCTCAGGATGGGTGTTTATTCACTTGTCCTTGCATGAGAGAGGCTGGTAATTGGGATGCCCAGTCCCGTTAAACAAAAAAAATAAAGAAAGATATAATAAAACAAACTCCCCCTAGAAAGTTGATTGTTTGGAGGGCACCCATGAATTCGGCTAGCCATGGCTTGTGTTTGTATGGTTGAGGGGGAGTAAACTTTTCATTTCTGCATGGGAACCGCCAATAATGTGTTTAGCATGGAAGATATTGACATCCTTTGCCATCACGTTGACAGGAAAGGCAAACCACTCAAAATGTATCCATCTCTGTTTTAGGCAATGAGCGCAGGCACATAAGCAAATCCCTGCTTCCCTCTGCGAAGGGCATATCTTTTACTTTTTCTGTCAATTTTATATTTGTTGAGTGTCAACTTCTTATTTCAACCTCAATTATTCTCCACTTGGCAAGCATCATGTGGTGGGGAAAGATCCAGGCACATATATCCTGTCAAATATATTTGATGATGAATTATTATTGTTCACAATTATCTCTATGATAAATGAGTTGGGAGGCGAAACATTAAGCCCCTATCTTCCTCTGTGTTTGATGGATACTATTTGTTGTAAAAACACTACTGCAGGCGACCGCTAACGCGACACATGAATCAGAGACTCCCCGACTGTTGGAAGTGGGGCTCCGGGGACCCAAAGGTTCGAACACTAGGGTGAGCTCGTTCTACTACTTCTTCCCCTACCACGGCAGTGCTACGGCGAGACTACGGCGAGAGAGCGCTAGCGTAGGACGGGCAAGGGCACAGCAGTTTACCCAGGTTCAGGCCACCTTGAGGTGTAAGACCCTACTCCTGCTTTGTGGTTGAGATTATCGTGGATGAGAGAGTTCTTGCGTACAAGGTTGAAGATGATGGATCTCCTCCGCTACGGTGGCTGCATTGCCCCTTTTATGCCGCCTTGGTCCTCTTCCCCCTCGAAACTTAGGCGGGAAGGGTTGCCACACTTGGCGGTTTTGAAAGGGGACAGGCGCTCAGGCTATCCTGACTAAAGGTGGTCTTCGCCTGCCAAAGCACGATCCATGACGCGCCGGTGGGCTCGGTGATGACCTTCGCCCTGCGCGCCCGCCGTCTTGGTCTTCCTTCGCCGATCGGGCAACCTTTGGGGTTGCTTTGGGGAGTAGATAGCTGGCCCTGCTTCCCTAGCACAAAAGAGGAAACCATCTGCATCCGCGCCTGCTGGCGCGGCCTCTGCTGTTGCTCGTCGCCGCGCGCGTCTCCCACGTGATGGGCTCCAGTCCGCGCGACATGCCGAACGGTCTTCTCCTCGAGCGCCTGTGGGAGGGGGCCTCGGAAGGCCACCTTAGGAAGCCGCCTCGCGAGGCCACTCGGGAAGCCGCCTCGTGAGGGGACTTGGGAAGCCGCCTCGTGAAGGGACCTCCCGAGGCCGCTTATGGTGGTGCTGAGCGTTGCCTGCTACTCCCTGAAGAGGGGGCTTCAGGAGGCTAGGACCCCATGAGGGGGCATGGCGAGACACTTGGTGACGACGGCCCGCCGGGCACACTCCAGGCATCGCGCCCTGGACCAAAGGCAGACGGGCCTGGATACCCCGGGTTCCATGGGCCCGACAGTAGCCCCCGGGCCCGCGGCGCGCACGTTCCCGCCTATGGAGGGGCGAAACGGCGCGGGCCCTAACCGCCTGCGGCCAGGCGCGACGCTTGGCGCACAATGTGACGGGCGACGCCCCCACTTCCCCACGACGCCTCGGGAACTGCCGTGCTGACATAAATCCTGGCGCGGGCGGCGCGAGGCCATCATTGCCTTCCATCACACGCTCCACCCCTCTGCGCCTTTCCTCCTTGCGTGCGGCTCCTCGCGATTCCCTCCTTCGAGCTTCGCCTGTTCTTGCTCCCGGTCCGCACCTCCTCCGCGCAGATGGCTCCTGCCGGCAAGAGGGGGAAGGAGGTGGCCCCATCCGCAAGCGCGCCCGTCCTAGGGGCGGCGCTGCAGCGCTCCGCCATCGACGACGAGGAAGGCTTGGACAGGGTGCCTCCGTTCGTGGCCGGCGGCCAGAACGAGAACCAGGCGACCCAAATCTGGCCGGGGTCGCGCTTGCGGCGCGACCTTGGGAAGACGGCCTACCCCTTCTTCCTCCACAGCGTGTATGCAGGGTTGGTACCGCCATTTTCGGACTTCTTCTATGCCATACTTGCCCACTATCAGGTTCACGCTCTTCATCTTCAAACCAACTCCATTTTTCTTCTAGCAACGTTCGCCTTTTACTGCGAGGCCTTCGTGGGCGTGAGGCCCTCTATGGCGCTCTTCCGCCACTTCTTCTGCCTGCGGCTAACTGCGGCGGACCAGCGCTCCGGATGCGCGTCGTTCCTTGCCATCAAGGGAATGGAGGATGGCATTATCAACTTGAGGGTTGCGAAGAAAGTGGAAGGATACCGGCAGCGCTGGGTCTATATGGACGCGCGCCAGACCAACCGGCTCCTGATGATCCCTACGGACCCGGCCGAGAAGATCGCCGTGTGGGGGCACGAGAAGCTCACCGACCCGAGGATGGAGCCCGTCCTTGAGCGAATGGCGGCGCACCGGGCCGCCTCACTGTCGGGGACGGCGGTTGTCAGGGAGTACCTGCGGCGGCGCATCGCGCCACTTCAGCAGCACTCGCGCCCCATGTGGGAGTACTCCGGCGTGGACGACGCCATGAGGCTGAGGCCGGGCGGCCTGGGGTCAGACGCGCTAGACGGGGCCCTGGCGATTCTGCTCAATTCCCTTGCCGCGGAAGCGCCGGAGGGGGCGCTCCCACTTTTTCGCTATCCAGAGAAGGAGGAGCTAGTGAAGGTGATGCCCCTCTTCGATCAGTGGGGCCTCCTGCCTGAGGGCCACATCGGGCCCCGCGACAACCCCCTCGTGGTAGAGGTGGATTTGGGAAGCGGCAGCGGCAACGGAGATTCGGAGGAGGCCACGGAGGACGACCTCAGCCGGGTGCCGCCACGCGTTCGCCGTCAGCTCATCTGCGAGCTCGAGGATGATGACGCCGAGAGCGTCCCGCCCGCGGCGGCGGGGGCGGGCGAGCCCCTAGCGCTTGAGACCCGTCATGAGGCTGAAGCAGCCCAGGGCCCGGAGACGGGTGACGACGCGTCCGGGTCTACCGCGGTACGCTCCGGGGGCCGAAGCAGCGGCGCTGAGGCGATGCCCGGCGAGGGCAGCGCCAGCCAGCCGTCTGCGGGGGAGAAGAAGAGGAAGTGGCTCGTCAGCGACGAGTAAGCCTTCTGCCTGCGTCCTTAATTCTTGTTCTTTTACCCGGCTCGGAACTGAGCCACCATTCGTGCAGGGGATCTGCCGCGGATCAGAAGAAGAATAAGAAGAAGACAACGACGAAGGCGAGGGTTACCGCCAGCCCGCAGGGGGCGTCGATGTCCACCGCTGGTGCCGGAGGGCGTGGAGAGGCCACCCGCCGTCCCGACGCCAGAGCGGGGTGCACAGAAATCGAGGAAGGGACAGCCGCTCCTCCAGGGTCACGCGCGGGCGCATCCTGTGAGGCCGAATGGGGAAGCCTCGGGAGGCAGCCTCAGGAGGCGGAGACGCCCTCCCCCTTGGCCCTGCTGCGGGCAAGGAAGCGACGACGAGGGAGGCCGAAGCGTCTGCCCCCCCCCCCCCCCCCCCCCCGCCAGGGGCCTCCCTGGGCGTTGGGGAAGGAGTTGCGGGGCGTGCCAGGACCGGCACTGACAGCCCCCGTAGCGCACCGCCGCAACTGAACGAGGGGGGCGTTCTGGCGAGCCCGCCGCCCCACGCAAGTGGCGCCAAGGGCTCCCTTGCCGTCGCAGTGGAGGGTGCCAGAGGGCCCGGCCCAGACTGGCCCCTGGTCCTCGCGAGTGACCGTGCTTTGCTCAGGCCTGAAGCCCTGCGCGACGCCAAGGCTGCGCTCGCTCGGCTCGGCACGGACTTCCAGGACGCGGAGACGCGCCTCGCCGAAGAGCGCCTGAAACTTGCCGACGGGTGGCGCCGGCTCAGCATCGCCGTCGACACGGCCCGAAGTCATGACGAACGTGCTCGCGCATTGCGCGAGAGGGACACCACCGAAGCAGAGGGGGCTCGCGCAAGGGCCCTCCAGGAGGCCGAAGCGGCCATCGTGCGCCGCGAAGAGGCGGAAGCCCTCCTGAAAGAGCTCCAAGACCAACACGCCGAGCGGGCGCGGTCGCTCCTCATGCGGGAAGACACCCTTGCCACTCGCGAGAAGGAGGCCGCATCCCGTGAGGCAGACCTCGAGTCACGCATGGAGGGCTTCGAGAAGAAGATGGCCGAGCAGGCCATGGAGAAGGAGCGTCTGGAGACGCTGGGGCGCCAGCTGGCCGATGCCCAGGAGGCTCACGTGAAGTGCGTCACCGATGCCAACGCCCGACTGGAGGCCAGAGAAAGGAAGGTCCAAGAGGACGCTGACGCTTTCGAGTCAGAACGCGAGCGGCTCCGGATGGAGGTCGCTGATCTCAAGGCGGTGCTCGCCGAGGCGGAGACCCGCCGGAGAGCCGTGCCGCAGCCCGGGTCTGGCGCCGTTGATCAGGGACAGGAGCATCGCGAGCATGCCAAGGTACTTCACTCCCTCGAGATCCGCGGCCACAACGCCCTGAAGTCCATCTGCCAGGGAAAGCTTGGGGCCCTCCGCGAGTCCCGCGACACCGACTACATCGACTTCTCCACCAAGCTCGTGGAACGGCTTGAGGACGGAGCCAAGGAGATGGACGGTATCCTGGAGGAGGAGTGTCGTGGCCTCTTCTTCCTGGCGGCGACTCGCGTCTTCAGCCACCTCCTCCACTCTGACCCCAACTTCGACTTTGACAAGGTGATAGCCCCAGTCCCCGAGGAGCTTCGTGATGGGCTCGCAAGGGCGGTGGAAGGCCATGTGAGCGCGTTACTCGGGAAGTACTCCTGCCGCAGTGGCGAGAGCTCCAACGGTGACGGCGCCGGCGAAGATGACGGCGGCGTGAGCTCCTAGGGTGCTTTTTCCCTTTGTTACCCTGCGCTAGATCGACGTGGCCCGTGGGGGCGTGACGATGATGCCCTGGTGTTAAGTACTTTATGTTTGCTATAACGGACATTCGAGCCCTCGTGAGGCTCTCTCTTTTTGCTTGCCATGATGCTCTACGTTGTCAGGGCCCAGCTCTTGAGCGGCCATAACCGTCGCTGGTATGTCCGGTCGCGATGCCTAGACAAGGCCAGGAGGAGAGGGGCACCGGGAGCTAGTGATGGTCCCTGAGGCGCGATGCTCAGGGAGCCCGCCTTTAACGCACAAGCGGCTTGCGCCAAGAGGAACATGGGCGCTCGTGAGGCCGTCGGAGGGAAAGGCTCGCAAGACGGCGAGGGTGGCTCGCGAGGCGGGAGACTTAGCCCTCCAGGAGGTAGTATGGTGGGCCGCCTCTCACAGGGTACATCTTGTGAGGGTTCCGCTCGCGAGGTCTCCTGCTGGGACGGCCGCCGAGGGTTAGCCCCCAAGGCGGTGCCTGCTGGCCTCCTGAGGTCCTGAGGGTGCTACCTTGCGAGATCCTTCCAGGGACCTGCTCCTGAAATAGCTGCACGCAGAGCATTCAACGATAGCGCGCGCTCGTCGATTCGCTCATGGGTATTACGCGAGGAGACAAGACACCAAGGACCTTGGTGGGGTGGCGTGTACGGGGCAGGCCCGCGAGCCAGAGCCCGGTTGCTTGGGTTTTTCAGTGCTGCTGGGACTGACCCGAGCGCAGGCACCGTGTCCAGCCCCCACTCGCGTGAGGCTCATGAGGTAAGGTCGCGAGCGTGCACAGCTCGTGAGGCAAGCAACTTAGCAATACATTAGATATCTTAGGAAATAGAGTTTTACTGAAACATAGTAATAAGTTCGTTACACAACCAAAAAGAGACATGATTGCCATGTTCGGCACGGATCAGCATGAGGTTGGTGCAGCCCGTGGGGCGCCCTCAAGTGATTGTTCCGCCAGCGCGGAGCATGGGGCTTCCACTAGGCGTGGGCATGATCGCGGTTCGATCGTTCCGCCAGCGCGGAGCATGGGGCTTCCACTGAGACGTGGGCGGGAGCTCTCGCAGGCCCATCAGGCGAACGCAATGAGAGACTCCGGGGCGTGTACAGCCCCGTTTCGCTCGTACGCGTGAGGGTCACGCGTAGAACTTGCGGAGGTGTTGGATGTTCCAGGCGTTAGGCACAGGAACTCCGTCCTCCGTCTCCAGCCGGGCTGAGCCGGGCCTGGAAACATGAGTAACCCTGAAAGGGCCTTTCCACATAGGTGAGAGTTTGTGAAGTCCCTCGCTGGAGAGGATCCTGCGCAGGACGAGGTCGCCGACCTCGAGAGTGCGAGGGCGGATGTGACGACTGTGGTAGCGACGCAAGGCCTGCTGGTACCTCGCGGCATGAAGGGTGGCCTGACGGCGGCCCTCCTCGAGGAGCAGCAGATCGGTCTCCCACGAGCCATCCTGACGTGCCTCGTCGAAGGCAAGGACTCGCGGGGAGCCGTGCTTAAGCTCCAGTGGGAGGACCGCCTCAGCGCCGTAGACGAGGAAGAATGGCGTCTCGCCCATGGGCTTGCTTGCCGTCGTGCGGATGGACCACAGCACGGACTGCAGCTCGTCGAGCCAGCCCTTGCCGCAAGCCTCAAGTTTCTTCTTGAAGCTCCCCGCGAGTAGGACTTGAAGAGGCCGCTCATGAACTGGGAGCCATTGTCGGTGATGATGCGATTGGGAACTCCAAAGCGGCTCACGAGGCCCTTGATGAACTTGACGGCGGAGCCTGCCGGGATGGTGCGCACCGGCTCGACCTCTGCCCACTTGGTGAACTTGTCGATGGCGACATAGAGGTAGCGATAACCACCAGCTGCGCGAGGGAAAGGCTCCAGGATGTCCAGCCCCCAGACCGCGAAGGGCCATGAAAGGGGGGTCGTCTGGAGTCCCTGCGCAGGCTGGTGGATCTGCTTGGCGTGGAATTGGCAGGCCTCGCAGGCTTGGACCAGTGCGGTGGCATCACGTAGAGCAGTGGGCCAGTAGAAACCGCTGCGGAAAACCTTACCAACGAGGGTGCGCGATGAAGAGTGATGGCCACAGTCTCCTCCATGTATATCAGCCAGCAACTCGCGCCCTTGCTCTTCAGAGATGCACCGCAGCGAGACGCCGTTGGGGTGCCTACGGTATAGCTCGCCATCTTGTATGCAGTAGGCGGTGGCCTGCCGGGCCACGCGCTCCGCTTCCGAGTCCTCCTCCGGCAAGGTGCCGCGAAGTAAGTAAGCCTTGAACTCCGCGCCCGTGGGTGGCGCGGGCGGTAGTTCCTCGCGAAGGAGCGCTGTGCTCGCGGCTGGGGGTGTGGCGGATGGCTTGAGGAGCCTTTCCTCAAAGACGACGGGGCTCTGGGGCTCGCGCCGTGACGCTCGTTTGGCGATGTCGTCGGCCTCTTTGTTGCTGCCGCGGGGGATGTGCAGCAGCTCCAGGCCAAGAAAGCGCTTCTCAAGTTTACGTACCTCTTCCAGGTAGGCGGCCATGTGCTCGTCCTTGGGCTTGTAGCTTTTGTTGGAGAAGTTGACGAGGAGTTGCGAATCGCCCTTGATAGTCAGACGCTTGATGCCTAGGGAGAACGCGGCCTTAAGGCCGGCGATGAGGCCCTCATACTCTGCGATGTTGTTGGAGACCTTGTCGGTGTACCTGAAGCAGAGCTGCACAGCGTAGTAGAGCCTGTCTCCTGTTAGCGAGGTGAGCATGACCCCAGCCCCCGCGCCCTGTCGGGAGAAGGCGCCGTCGAAGTGCATGGTCCATCCGACAGGCGCCTCATCCCCTGGCAGGAGGGACTGGGCCTCGCGAGGCTCGTCCTCGTACGTGTCCGTCCATTCTGCCACGAAGTCGGCCAGGGCCGTGCCTTTGATGACTCTGGTGGTGGAGAACTCCAGTTGGAAGGCTTGCAGCTCGATGTTCCACTCGGCGACGCGGCCGGCGGCATTGGGGTTGCGCAGAACTTGCTCCAAGGGGTAGGAGGAAATGACCTTGATGGGATGACCCTGAAAGTAGTGGCACAGCTTCCTGGAGGCGACGAGGAGTGCAAGGAGGAGCTTCTGCTGCATGGGGTAGCGCTCGCGCGCATCCCTTAGCACGGTGCTGACGAAGTACACGGGGTGCTCGACGAGGCGTGTAGTTGTTGCGACAACTTGCTCCTCAGGTGCCTTGCGAGGCTCGGAAGGCCCGGGAGCCTCGCGAGGCTCAGGAGGCTCGCGAGGCTCAGAAGGCTTGCGGGGGACGGCGGCCTCATGAGGCTCAAGAGGCTCGCGAGGCCCCGTGGGCTCGCGAGGCTCGGCGGGCTCGAGAGCCTGGAGGGGCATCGAGGGTTTCTCCTTGGCACAGACGCGCTCCTCCCGCACAGCCACCAACGCCGCGCTGGCCGTCTGAGGGGTGGCCGCCAAGTACAGGAGCAAGGGCTCGCGAGAGCGCGGCGCGACCATGATGGGCGGGCTCGTGAGGTACCTCTTGAGGGCTTCAAAGGCGGCGTCTGCCTCAGGAGTCCACTTGAAGGAGCCGGACCTCTTCAGGAGCTTGAAGAAGGGCAGGGCTCATTCGCCAAACTTGGAGATGAAACGCCCCAAGGACGCCATACACCCCGCCAAGCGTTGCATTTCCTTGAGGGTCCGGGGAGGGCGCATTTTCTCGATGGCCTTGAGCGTCTCTGGGTTGGCCTCGATGCCACGGTGCGAGACTAGGAAGCTGAGGAGCTTGCCGGAGGGGACTCCGAAGACGCACTTCTCCGGGTTGAGCTTGAGGTTAACCTTGCGCAGGTTGGCAAATGTCTCCTGGAGGTCCGCAATGAGGGATCCAGCGTCGCGAGATTTGACCACGATGTCTTCGACATAGGCCTCCACGTTCCTCCCCATCTGGGGCCCCAGAGTGATGTGCATTAGCCGCTGGAAGGTGGCGCCCGCGCTCCTTAAACCGAAGGGCATGCAGATGTAACAAAATACGCCGCAGGGGGTGATGAAGGCCGTCTTCTCCAAGTCTTCGGCCGCCATCTTGATCTGATGATAGCCTGAGAAGGCATCCAGGAAACATAGCAGATCACACCCGGCGGTGGAGTCCACGATCTGGTCGATGCGGGGCAGTGGAAACGGATCCTGAGGGCAGAACTTGTTGAGGCTGGTGAAGTCGACGCACATGCGCTCCTTGCCGCCCTTCTTGGGGACGACGACTGGGTTGGCGAGCCATTCGGGAAGGCGCACCTCACGAACGACTCCGGCTTCTTGGAGCTTTTGAACTTCACTGACGATGAACTCTTGCTTCTCTGGCGCCTGGCGCCGCGCTTTCTGCTTGACCGGGCGTGCATTGGGGCACACCGCTAAGTGGTGCTCGATCACCTCCCTCGGCACACCGGACAAGTCGGATGCTTTCCAAGCGAAAACATCCGAGTTTGCCCGAAGGAAGGTGACGAGCGCGCTTTCCTATGCAGGAGGGAGGCCTGTGCCGATGGTGAAGGCGGGGCCGGAGCCGCTGCCGTCCACCGACACCTTCTTTGTCTCGGCGCGGTCCTGAGAGAACAGCTGCTTCTTCTTCGCGGGCACCGCTTCGGAAGGCTCGGCCGCGTCCTCGTCGGAAGGGTGCGCGACAGCGGCAGCCTTGTAGGCACGCTCGAGGGTGCTGGCCGCATCCTTTTCGTCGCAGGCGACGGTGATGATGCCGCTGCAGCCGGGCATCTTGAGGACGTTGTAGGTGTGATGAGTGGCCGCCATGAACTTGGTGAGAGCTGGGTAGCCCAAGATGGCATTCCTACAGGCCGATGTGCGCCATGTCGAAGTCGATGAGCTCGGTGTGATAGTTCTTGCGGGTGCCGAAGGTGACGGGGAGGCGCACCTGCCCCAGTGGAATGGTGGAGCCATCAGTCACTCCAGAGAAAGGCCTGGTCGGCATCAGCTGGTTGTAGGGCACCTGGAGCGTCTCGAAGGTTTCGATGGAGAGCACGTTGAGGCCGGCACCCCCGTCGATGAGGGTCTTGGTGACCGCGACGTTGCTGATGGTGGGAGTGCACAACATGGGGAGCGCGCCTGTGGAGGCCGTGGACTTGGGGTGGTCCTTGGAGTCGAAGGTGATGGCGTACTGCGACCACTTGAGGGGCCGCGTGACCTCAGGCCTCGGGAGGGCGGCGTACACCTCGCGAGAGAGTTGCTTGAAGTGGCGGACGGACGCGGGGGCTTGGGACCCGCCAAGGATGCAGGCGACCGTGCGAGGCTCCTGGTAGCCCCCAGCGCCCTCATCAGGCTGGTTGACGTCGTTCCTCCGAGGAGGCGGAGGCAGCGGCGGGAGAGCGGCATTAGCCTGAGGATTCGCCTCACGAGGCTGGTCGCGCGAGGCGGCCTCACGAGGCTGATCGCGCCAGCCCTGGCGGTAGTTGCTGTTATTGTTGCGGCTGTCCCAGCGGTTGCCGCTGCGGCCACCTCCGTGGCCGGCGCCACGGCCGCTGAGGTCGTCTCGGCGGCTCTGGCGCTTGTCGCGGAGCAGCTTGAGCTCATGACAGTCTTCGGTGCTGTGGGAGCGGACATTGTGAAAGGCGCAGAGTGGCCGGTTGTCCATCCTGGGTTCGTCGAGGTCGCGGCCGTGCTTCTGCTCGGGCTCCACCGCAAACACGGCAGGGCCTTTGCGCTTGACGTCCTTGCTCTTGGCCTTGGTGTCGTCGAGCGCCGCGTCGTGGTCGTTGTGGACGAAGAGGCGGCCTTCTTCAACCTTGGCATACTTGTCAGCGAGGTCGAGCAGCTTGAGCACGGAGTCGAGCTCACCGTTGATGGCGAGCTTCTAGCGCATCTTGATGTCCATGACGCCGGTGGAGAACGCGGAGATGACGGCCGCGTCGGAAGCGCGCGGGATCTTGTTGCGCACCTGGCTGAAGCGCTGAATGTACTTACGGAGGGTCTCGTCTGGGCGTTGTCGACCGTGCCGCAGGTCGTTGATGGTGAGGGAGCAGTCCTGTGTGCCCTTCAAGTTGGCGATGAACTGGCTACAGAGCTCGGCCCATGACGAGATGGAAGCCTCGGGGAGGTTCATGAGCCAGGAGCGCGGGCCATCCTTGAGGGCCATGGGGAACCAGTTCGCCATGACCTTGTCGTCGCCGTTCACCGCCTCGACGCTCAGCGCGTAGAGCTGGAGGAACTCCGTGGGGTTGGGGGTGCTGTCGTAGCGCGGAGGCAGCTCGGGCTTAAACTTCGCGAGCCAGACCACGCGACGCAGCTCGCGGGTGAAGGCACGGCAGTCCACGCCGCTCGAGGGGATGCCGCCAGCGAGGGCGGCGCGGTTTTGACGCCCGGCCGCGGCAACATCTTGAACGGCCTGGTCCTGGCGCTGGCGCTGGCGCTCGAGGAGCACTCGCGCGGCAGATGATCTGGCAGCTGGGCTCGCAGTGGTCCGGAGAAGACGCGCCGCGGGACGGCTCACGAGCCCGCGCGCTGCGCTGGGGCCCGGCGCGCTCGTCGCGCAGAGGAGGCGGCGGGGGAGCGCCGTGCGCCAGGTCCCCAGCACGAGACGGCGGAGGGCGGAGCGAGTGAGAAGGTGCCGGAGCGTCCCCGGCGACGTTGACGAGCTCGGTGATGCGACCAAGCCAGGTGTCGTAGGCGGCGCCAGCCGGACGGTAGCGGAGCAGCTCACGTGCCATGAGCAGCGCTGCCTGTGGGTTAGGCGGCTCACGGTGGGCGAGGGAGGGTTCCATGGCGGTGTGGTCGTTCGCCTGCACGGAGGGGTGCAGGGAGGAGTCTTGCTGCTCGCGGGCAGCGGGGTCGGTGGCAGCAGCAGCCTCGGCTTCGGGGCGGCGTCGATTGCCGCGGGCCACCGGCTCCGTCTGAGCCATGCGGCCAGCCCTGCGCTCGGTGCGCTCGCGACGTGCGTCCGCCATGTGACTGGTGGAGCTGAAGGTGGAGCTGAAGGTGGAGCAGAAGAACAGTAGCGCCCCCCTACCTGGCGCGCCAAATGTCGGAAGTGGGGCTCCGGGGACCCAAAGGTTCGAACACTGGGGTGAGCTCGTTCTACTACTTCTTCCCCTACCACGGCAGTGCTACGGCGAGACTACGGCGAGAGCGCGCTAGCGTAGGACGGGCAAGGGCACAGCGGTTTACCCAGGTTCGGGCCACCTTGAGGTGTAAGACCCTACTCCTGCTTTGTGGTTGAGATTATCGTGGATGAGAGAGTTCTTGCGTACAAGGTTGAAGATGATGGATCTCCTCCGCTACGGTGGCTGCACTGCCCCTTTTATGCCGCCTTGGTCCTCTTCCCCCTCGAAACTTAGGCGGGAAGGGTTGCCACACTTGGCGGTTTTGAAAGGGGACAGGCGCTCAGGCTATCCTGACTAAAGGTGGTCTTCGCCTGCCAAAGCACGATCCATGACGCGCCGGTGGGCTCGGTGATGACCTCCGCCCTGCGCGCCCGCCGTCTTGGTCTTCCTTCGCCGATCGGGCAACCTTTGGGGTTGCTTTGGGGAGTAGATAGCTGGCCCTCCTTCCCTAGCACAAAAGAGGAAACCATCTGCATCCGCGCCTGCTGGCGCGGCCTCTGCTGCTGCTCGTCGCCGCGCGCGTCACCCATGTGATGGGCTCCAGTCCGCGCGACACGCCGAACGGTCTTCTCCTCGAGCGCCTGCGGGAGGGGGCCTTGGAAGGCCACCTCGGGAAGCCGCCTCGTGAGGGGACCTCGCGAGGCCGCTTATGGTGGTGCTGAGCGTTGCCTGCTACTCCCTAAAGAGGGGGCCTCAGGAGGCTAGGGCCCCATGAGGGGGCATGGCGAGACACTGGGTGACGACGGCCCGCCGGGCACACTCCAGGCGTCGCGCCCTGGGCCAAAGGCATATGGGCCTGGATACCCCGGATTCCATGGGCCCGACACCGACCAAACTGTGTGCGATGCATGGATCGCAAACGGTATCATAATAAAACATTCACCAATAAGACAAACTGTGTGCGATGGTGGAGACATCAAGCATGATTCAGATTCGAGCTATGTGTGCGATACGTGGCATATGGTTGATCCATACAAATTGTTTGCAATGAGCCAGAACAACAAACACGGTCAGCCAAATCGAGGTGTGTGCGATATACGGCATACAGTTCACTCGGATGAACTGTTTGCGATTACCCAACACAACAGAAACGGTCAGCCATATCAAGTTGTGTGCGATATACGGCATGCGGTTCACTCGGATGAACTGTTTGTGATTACCCAACACAACAGAAACGGTTCAACTTAACAAGATGTGTGTGATACGCGGCAAACAGGTCAGTAATCAGATATGTGTGGGAAGACCGATAATAACACAGACGATTGCTCCAAATAAGATGTGTGTGTTGTGGGCAAACGGTTGGTGGTAAACAATTGTCAACGATGTGATATGCGGCAAATGATCCGTAGTTTAATCCATATGCAATGTGATTTGCTCAGTCTGCACAACATCTATGCTCTGTCTACAGAACAACAACATATATACTCATAGGACATGATTGCATAACCAAATTAAACATCCAATTACATTATATCACATATACCAGAAAAAATGCAAGGTTCAAATTCCAGCATTACAAGGCCCAAATTCAAAGATTACAAGGTTCAAACTATTCTTACAAATAAAATTCATCTTCTTCAGAATCTGAGCCATGCACTATTTCTGCGAATGGATCAGTCACCGAGAAGTCATATATCGGTTTGATAGTGTGACTTTCGAATAATCTATCATTTGTAGTTCCAAACTGAAATTCAGCTTCTACAGAGCCTTTTCCATTCAGTTGTAGACGCCTGCGCTGATCAACAAACCATTCACTTCTGTGCACTAAATATAGGGCAAACCTCATTACCTTGAGCACACTTGCTCTCTGAACAAAGAACCTCGCGAATTTAATCTCTGGTGTGGTGCCTTGGTAGTGGTTCAAAGTAATTTCTGTGAGATTAAGATCAAGGCATTCAATGGGATTGTTATATTGCACCACATTTTCCACTTTCGGGCCTGCTTGTATCTGCAAACGTAGACAACATATTAGTGCCTAGCTGCAGTTTTGAACACTTCAAGCCTCTTTGATTTGCAAGATTTCTAAAATACACGAATAGATTGGCATGCCATCTTCAATCATTCATGATTAACATCTCAAAAAATATATGTATTGAAATCCTCCAAATTTCCTTTACAAATCATACTACATTTGTCATTGTAATCATGGGTAAAAGTAACAACAAATTGAACTCCGTTGCGGTAAACAATTAACAGGAAAGGAGCCTCACCTCGATGTACAGCTTCTCTGTGCACGGAAAGCATCTAAGGAATCTAACAACTTCATCCATAATTGGGGCCGATATATTGTAGTGCCAAGATCTTCAGTGTGCGCAGAGACGGAGTCAAGCTTGCGGGGATCATTTTCTGAATGACAACCGAACATAGATCAACAAAAATTAGATAAAATGTGATGTCCAATAAGAAGAAGGAGAAGAAGACTGTTGTACCTGAATGGATAATGAGCCAGTAACAAGTTCGGAGAATTCAGCACACGAATAGCCCAACACTGTCAATTTCGGTGCGTCAATGACCCCGATTCTTGTTGGACCTTCTTTATCAAGTACAAAAAATCTCTCAAGGAAAGGCGCATTCTCAATGACCATACCGTGAAACACCTCAAATGACAGCCTGTTGCGGCACCAGCAATGCACATAAACCGTACGGGCATTCGTCGAGGCGATGTGGAGGCTACTGAACCCATCCATCACCCGAAGACGAAGGTACTCGAGCGTTGTACAGCTGCCAAGCAGGCGCTCCAAATCCTCCTTCGAGATGCTGATGCCAATGAGCTCGAGATCCTTCAGTTTAGGGAGATGAAGAGCGGGCGCGGCATTACTCTGGGCGAAAAATCACTGCCTGAACGTTGCGTGGTGCAGCGTGGGCGCGAGGCGGAGAGCGGACGGCGGCAGTGAGCACGGATATACAGCATGAAAGCTGAGCTCCTCGAGCCGATCTAGGGTGGGGGATAGGAACCACTCGTGAAACTTGCGTTCAGCCTTGCAGTTGGAACGAAACTTGCCGATGGCAAGGCATTTGACCGGCCCAGGGTGCGTGGCGAGGATGTGGGACAATGCGTCCAAGTGTCTGCGCTCCCCGCTACAGAGCTCGCAATCCTCGATGAGGTCCAGGGGGTGGAGTGCCAGAGGGGGCGCCACCATCGGGAGAGGACAGTGGTCCGCACGCCAGATTTGATGGGGAGGAGGGATATGATGGTTACCAACATCTCGCCGGCGAGGCTGCTGATGAAGTCCATGCTCCCAGAGGCTCTTGTGGTTCTGGCTCAACCCGCCCCTGCTTGTTGGCCGGCTCGTCCTCCATCGCAGCACTATTGGGTGAATGTTTAGGTCCCATGCAAGAAATGGGAATGAATTTCAAACATCTGGGCATCATGGCTCGGCCGGAAACATTGAGAAACTTGGCATGGTGTCATGACATGGCACCAACGTGTTCAAATTTGAACTGTGGCATGTTCCCGTAGTTCAAATTTGAATTATGCACATTAAATGCCTAGAAACTCAAATAATGTATAAAAAGGCCAAATGAACCCTAAATAATTCCAAATTGTAACATGACACTCCTATAGTTGCATGTTGCCTTTGTAAAATAAATCAAGGCGGGAAGAGGCCGTGTATGTCGTTTCGCACACAGAGGTGACACGTTCCCTCTTGGAACCATGATGCTTCTTGAGAGAAGCTCTGGTTTGTAAGAAGTTTATGCCAAAACTTGTCCCTAAATTGGCCATGTTTTTAAAATAGCACGTTGGTAGCATGTCATGACACCATGCCAAGTTTCATGATTTTTCAGGCGAGTTTTGGATTTACAGGAATTTTTAAACCAAGTTTCTCAATGTTTACGGCCGAGCCACGACGCCCAGATGTTTGAAATTCATTCCCATTTTTTGCATGGGACCTAAACATTCACCTAATGACACATATATGATTTTTCAACCCGTTCTGGTGCACTATGGCATAGGCTTGTAGTTCAAATTTGAATTATGCACATTAAATGCCTAGAAACTCAGTTAATGTATAAAAAGGCCAAACGAACCCTGAATAATTCCAAATTGTAACACGACACTCCTATAGTTGCATGTTGTCTCTGTAAAATAAATCAACGCGGGAAGAGGCAGCGTATGTCATTTCGCACACAGAGGTGACACGTTCCCTCTCGGAACCATGATGCTTCTTGAGAGAAGCTCCGGTTTGTGAGAAGTTTATACCAAAACTTGTCCCAAATTGGCCAATTTTTTTACCAAAGCATGTTGGTGCCATGTCATGACACCATGCCAAGTTTCATCATTTTCAGGCGAGTTTTGGATTTACAGGAATTTTTAAACCAAGTTTCTCAATGTTTACGGCCGAGCCACAACGCCCAGATGTTTGCATTTCATTCCCATTTCTTGCATGGGACCTAAACATTCACCCATGGACACATATATGATTTTTCAACCCATTTTGGTGCAATGGAGCATGTGCCTCTAGTTCACATTTGAATTATGCAAATTAAATGCCTAGAAACTCAATTAATGTATAAAAAAGGCCAAACGAACCTTGAATAATTCCAAATTGTAACATGAAACTCCTATAGTTGCATGTTCACTGTAGATAAATCTTCTAGAAATTCAATCATCGTCCTTTCCCGCCGTAACCCCATTTTGTTTTCCAAATCAGAATGAAAAAATCAAGTATACCACAAACAGTTTATTAGCAAGAATCATGTGCGATGGAGTATAAAATATCTTGGGTCACCCTCATGTATGGCTTACGCCGGAAGTTTCGTCGGCTACAGTCCACCGCCAGCGTGTGAACCACACTTGCGTGCCAGTTTTTCGCTGCACCGAGTGAAAATTTGGCAACCGCGGAAATATCTAGCTCCCCGCCTCCCCCTCGATCAAAAGCCACATTTCCACTGTTTCCTCCTTCCTTTCCAAGTTCAAACCTTCACTGGTTGCTTGCAGTGCCGCCTGCTCGCCGGCGACACTCCTTCTCGCTGCGTGGCCTCATTGTTATAGTCAGTTAATCCACACCCCACCCCCATCCTCCTCCTCCTTCTCCATCCCACATGTCCTGACCGCCGGTGCGACACCTTCCACCCAAATCACTGGCCAATCCTCCAAATAAGCGCCGCCCATAGCCATTCCGCACGCAGTATATATAGCCAGGAGCTCAAGGAGCATCTGGCAGCGGAGAAGCAAATCGCGCCCGCTCGCGTGGATGAGGTCGCGATGGCTGCCATGCGTGCCAACCTCCAGATCTTGGAGGAGCACCTCGCCGTCGAGGCCACCGTCGACGCCTCGCGCGGACGCTGCCACGCGGTTGGCTGCTTTAATGGACAATTCATGGTGTTTTCTCGAGGCTACCGCCGGTGCCTTCTAGTGAATTGTCCTCTGTAATGTTAATATGCAATCTGATCTTCTGAAATGTGATGTTCAGTTAACAGTTTGGTTCAACAATTGCTATATTTCCCAGTAGTTCTTAAGCATGCTTGGTTTGGTTAACTGTCTGGTCTTCTAGTATACGTTCTATTCTGCAATACGGTGCTCAGTTAACTGGTTGGTTCATTTGTTGTGCTGT
Organism: Elymus sibiricus; assembly: GCA_039707655.1. NCBI lineage: Eukaryota > Viridiplantae > Streptophyta > Magnoliopsida > Poales > Poaceae > Elymus > Elymus sibiricus. The sequence goes on from CM077670.1 coordinate 137,731,707, forward strand.
CCAGTTAACTGTTTGGTTCAATTCTGCAATGTGATGTTCTTTGTTGTGGGTACAATTTTGTATTGTTATCCATGTGAGAAAAAATCGAATTTGGCTGTACAAAATATGTAGTACATGAGAAACATATACAATTGTTATATTTCCTAGTTCTTAAGCATGCTTGGTTTGGTTAACTAGCTTTTCCATGCGGCTCGAATTAATCTGTTGGATCTACAATTTGTTTATTTTTCATTAACATATTCTACTGGTAGTATGCCAACTCTAACTTAACCTGATCAATACCTGCCTTATATGTGTGGCAGGGAAACAATGGGAGGCACTAAGGTTTACCATCGAGGTTCGCACATGCATGGTCCTTTGTCTAATAGCACATTATTGTGCAATTGCAGGAACCATTCTAATATTTAGGTTTTTAATAATTTGGTCTTGCACATGTAGGTCCTGCTGTCAGAGGTTTAGACCCACTATTCGACCCATTTTGCATATGGGGAAATGAGATGTCCATGAATATCAGTCAAGTCAAGAAACTCAGAAAGATTGTTAGGATAAAGAAACTAGCAACGAATAACAGCAAGATCTTTGTTTGCACAATGAAGAAGACATCAGTCAACTATAGGATGGTACTAACTCTTTTACCTTGTTTTTTTCCTTTGCGCCATTTCAAAATTTAGAACAAATATTTATGCATATCTTTTTTTTAGTCCTTTCCAAAGCAGTTCACCGATGATTACCTCTCAGACCATCTGCATGGTCAAGAGGCGGGGAAGGTATTCATTCAACATCCATGGTACAATATTGAAGTCTTCCTCAAGAGGATGAAGGTTGGGTGGGCAATTATCCATAGCCACTAGCCTAAAGTTGCAAGGACATTCAACATCACTGAAGGCTCAATATTCGTCTTCTGCTTCAGCAGTTTTCCAGATGAGATTCATCTGTCTATTTACCATGTATGATGCTACTTTTCAAAGGTTTTAGATGTTGCATGTGAAACTTGGTGTTGTTGCGTAATGCCGTAGGTAGCCATATGCCTATATGGTGTAACTGAGTGCTGAAGCTATCTGATGTAATTCAATTATGAAATCCTGGCTGCCGTAATACGGATATGAAATATATGGTGTGTTTGATATGAAATGTCAATTTGATTACTAAATGGATTATCAATAATTGGCCAATTAGCCTGCTTATTGGGTTTTTCTATTGCAGACGGTTTCTCAGACAACACCGTGGGCGATGAACTCAAACAACCCACACGGTTTCTAGAAAGTAGGCGTGTTGGATCAATGAACAATCACACACGACTTTCACCCGACAAATGTTTGTGTTAGGCCACCTTACACAAACGTTTCCACATAAAAATAGTGTGTGATGTACATACGAACGGAAACGTTTGTCTGGGATTCACTATGTGGGATGTACGTACGAACGGATATGATTGGGCCTGTATAATTGTGTGCGATGGCTCGCCCGATCGCACACGAGCTCTTTTTGCCCTACGTGTGTGACTGGAGGACCTATCACCGACGGTTTCTGGGTCGTGTGGGAAGGACCCCCTATCGCACACACATGCAAGGCGACGGTTTAAAACTCTGTCACGGAAAGGGGGTAAAACCGTTTGTATAGGACGTCTCTGCACCAGTGAAATATACTTTGAGTACTAGTAATCATAGAAGACTATATGATAATTGAGTATGTGGAGCTCTTACTTAGACTTTGTTGAGAATAAGATGCATTGAAATTGTTTGGTGACTAAGAACATAAGTTGTTAAGTTTCAAGAGAATGCATTGTTTGAACCATAACATGTGAATTGATTGCTACTTTATCATGATGAGTTTTATGAGAAAGAGTTGCTATTTATGATGCTAGGAAAAGTGATTGAAATTATCATTGATCAAACTTATGCACTATGCTAGCATTCACACATCATAAATTATTTCTTTTATCATTTACCTACTCAAGAAAGAGCAAGAATTAAGCTTGGGGATGCTGATACGTCTCCAACGTATCTATAATTTATGAAGTGTTCATGCAATATTTACCTAAGTTCAACATGGTTTTGGTGCATTTTTATATGATTTGAATGAAACTAACCCGGAATAACGCTGTTTTCAGCAGAACTACCATGGTGTTATTTTTTGTGCAGAAATAAAAGTTCTTGGATTGGGCTGAAAATTTACGGTGATTTTTCATGGACCAGAAGAAACCCCCAAAGCTTTGAGGACGGATCAGAAGGCCCATGAGGAAGCGACAAGCTCAACCCACGCGCCATGTGGGGTAGGGAGGGGAGACTGAGCTTGTGGGTCCCACGTAACTCCGATTGGCGCTATTCCAGCACTGAAAAATCCAATAAATCCAGAAACCCCCAGAAAGAAACCTAGAACTTCTGCACCGCCGCCGCAAGCCTCTATTCCGAAGCAATCTCATTCGGAGCCCTTTTTTGGCACCCTGCCGGAGGGGGAAATCATCACCGGAGGCCATCTTCATCATCCCGGCGATCTTCATGACGAGGAGGGAGTAGTTCACCCCTGGGGGTGAGGGTATGTACCAGTAGTTATGTGTTTGATCTCTCTCTCTCTCTCGTGTTCTTGATTTGGCATGATCTTGATGTACCACGAGTTTTGTTAATATAGTTGGATCTTATGGTGTTCTTCCCTCTCTATCTTGTTGTGATGAATTGAGTCTTTCCCTTTGAGGTTTCATTGTTATCGGATTGAATATTTTGGATTTGAGAACACTTGATGTATGTATTGCATGTGGATACCCACGGTGACAATGGGGTATTCTATTGAGTCACTTGATGTATGTTTTGGTAATCAACTTGCGGATTCCCGAGGTGACATTGGGGTAATCTAGGCATAGGGGTTAATGCACGTTTTCGTCCTACTTTCTCCGATAGAAACTTTGGGGTACTCTTTGAAGTTCTTTTGTGTTGGATTAAATATTATGAATCTGAAATTGTTTGATGCATATCGAATAATTGACTCACGGATACTTGTGGTGACATTGGTGTATCTAGGTGACATTAGAGTTGATTGATGCGTATCATATGGTGTTATTCTAGTACAAAATCTAGGGCTATTTGTGACACTTATAGGGATGGCTCAATAGATTGATCGGAAAGGATAACTTTGAGGTGGTTTTGCTACCTACAACAATTTATTCTTATGTTCTCCGTTTGCTAGGAACTTTCGAGTGATTCTTTGTCGCACGTTGAGGGATTGTTATATGATTCAATTATGTTAGCACTGTTGAGAGATTGCACTAGTGAAAGTATGAACACTAGGCCTTGTTTCTAAGCATTGCAATACCGTTTGTGCTCACTTTTGTGACTTCCTACCTTGCTGTTTTTATTATTTCAGATTACAAAAACCTATATCCATTATCCATACCACACTTGTATCACCATCTCTTCGCCGAACTAGTGCACCTATACAATTTACCATTGTATTGGCTGTGTTGGGGACACAAGAGATTTCTTGTATTTGATTGCAGGGTTGTTTGAGAGAGACCATCTTCATCCTATGCCTCCCATGGATTGATAAACCTTAGGTCATCCACTTGAGGGAAATTTGCTGCTGTCCTACAAAACTCTACGCTTGGAGGCCCAACAGAGTCTACGAGAATAAAGTTGTGTAGTAGACATCAAGCTCTTTTCTGGCGCCGTTGCCGGGGAGGTGAGTGCTTGAAGCTATATCTTTAGATCTTGCAATTGAATCTTTTAGTTTCTTGTTTTATCACTAGTTTGGTTTATAAAAGAAAACTACAAAAAATGGAATTGAGGTTGCCTCAAATGCTTTATCTTTATAATGTGTTTCTTGAAAATGATGGATCGGAAAATTGTGCCAAAGTGTTAAAAGAAGAATTCAATTAATTGTTTGGCATAAAATCCTTGAATGATAAGCATGATTCCAATGTTGGTAGTATGCTTTCTATGAATATCTTGTGATAGTAGATATGCCTGAAGATCCTATTGCTCCCATAATTCTCGGTAGACCTTTTCTAAGGACTATCAAAGCTGTGATAAATGTGTTTGAGGGGAATGTAAGATTTGACTTACCCGCTAAAGATCCTTTTGTGAGACATTTCCCCAGGAAAAAGAAAATGAAGACTTATACTAGAGAAGGCATCATTGTGAATGCGAGAAGCTACGGTCTCGATGTGTTTGCACCACCTTGATCATCACTACGATTGAGCTAATTGACCGAAAAGAAGCGCTTCATGGGAGGCAACCCACGCGAATAAAGTAGACAAGTAAGTTTTTATTTTTGTTTCAATAAAAAGGGTGACTGAAATTCTAGATAAAGAAGTAAGTTTGGAAGAGTTGTTATAATGAAGGCTTTGTTGTGTGCAAATTAAATTTTATGTTGTACTGACGTTTGGGTGCCTAGAAATATGCCTATGTATTGTGTTGGAACTAACCCCACAGGAAAATGAAGAAAAAGAGAAGTTTTGGAAGAAACAGATCAAAAGACGGCCTTTCAAACGACTGCAGTGGTTGTTTGGGTGGTCGCATGACATCCTGGTGGTTCCAACACAAAACATCCAGAGGAAACAGAGTGATCGACGGCGTTTCATACGAGCGCACATGCTCGTCTGGGCGGTCATTTGAAAACTTTGCAGAAACAAAAAAGAAGTCCAGAGCATTTGACGACGTTCCATACGGGCGCACGCGCCCGTCTGAGCGGTCGTATGACATCCTCGACCAGAAGAAGAGAATAACCAGAGTGATCGACGACGTTCCATACGGGCGTCGCCGCCCGTTTCAGTGGTCGCATGAGGTATGCATAGACGCAGGTAAGCTATCAGGGTGAACGACGGTGTTTCATATGAGCGCTTGCGCTCGTATGGGCGGTCGTATGGACCCCTGGCGGCCACAATAAGCCCGAGGAAAGAGCTAAATCTTCCCCATCTCTCTCCTTTCTTCTTCTTCTTCCTCCCAACCTCTCCAAACCCTAGCAAAACTTCACCCGATCTCTCTACTCCCTCGATTTCAGTTCAAATCCTTCAGTGTGATCGATCTACGGTACGTTTCTCCTCTGATCCACAATTTATTTTTTGTGAATCCATGTTCTACATGCCTAGCATTACCATGACTAGGAAATACATATTTTTTATCCAAATTTGAGTTTGGCTTGGATTCGTTCATGTTTTTAGAGGAGTATGATGTTGTTACTACCGTAGGATCAATATTGTTTAATTGTATAGGACTGAAAAATTGTTTTGTAGATGTCTAGGAGGAGGTCCACTCGCGTATGCGGTGCTTCGAGTTCATCCACCGCACCACCACAATAAGTTTTCACTCAGGGGATCGTCTTCGCCGACCGTGAAGCAAGAAAGGAATGCCAGACACTTAGTACAAGGAAGAGCAAAGCAACCAAGTGGGCTTGCGAGTCAACACTCGCTAAGCTAGGTATTACTAATGATTTCAATTTGTGATAATGTCGGGTTGCATCACTTTGTTTAGCAGGGATGTGAGACATACGAACGCATGACGTTTGAGTTGCTTAGGACTCTCTCGCATAATGTTGGGCTCATGCCAAATGCCTATGAGGAAGAGCGGATCACTTTCCGTCTCTTGGACCAAGACTTCAACCTCACTCTTGGTGAGTGGTGTGCTCGATTTGGCTTCCCCAACAACCATGATAACACCCGTTATGTTTATGATTTTACTGACCCACACCCAAGGCAATCCTTCCATCGAATGAGTGTCCACGGCTCAAGGCAAAGAGCCAGTTGCGTTGAAAGTCCTGCTATACGTTATTTCTATTATGTTATCACTAACTCGTTGCAGGCACGAGGAGAAGTTTCTAAGGTGAATGATGAGAACATGCTAGTTCTCGGGAAAGCAGCAAACCTTGACGTCAGTTATTCGCCCAACTTAGGGGCAATACTTTTGCTACACCTCGCGCATCAAGCAAATCATGCACAAGGAGATATCGTGTGTTGAGAAGTGATAACCATGTTGGCCAACTCCCTTGGTCTCAACTACAATCACCTTCGCCCCATTGTCAGAAACAACCTTGTTAACTAGTAGAATGCCTGTGCGTTGCCACAGGCATTTTAAAAATCTTCCTGTCATCGTGATCATGTTTTACTGGAAAAAGAAAATCTGAGATTTATGGATATATGATATTCCTCATTGTAATTAATGTAATTAAATTTCTCGATCCATCAAACCATGGGCAAGTGCAAAAGTAAATGAATCTGAGTTGAGTGGAATAAGGAAGGATCAAATGAATGAACAAACGAATCGCGCACACGCCGTTCATCAGTTCTCCTCCATCAGAAAATGAAACCCAATACGTTGTTGCTGCAACATTGCATTGCTCCACGGAACCCATCAACCTCCTCGCTAGCGCTAGGAACCCCATTTGGCCATTTCTTCCGCCGCCGGCCTCAACATCACCCCTGACATCTCTCCGCCAGCATGTCCACTATGTTTCACTTCATCCTACATTACTCCCCATGTAGCATAAGTACTATTGTTCAAGCATACATACCAGTTGATAGATCGAGCACAACCAAACGGTTGCGATTCACCACTTTTTCACCCTTCCCTCCCTTCGCGAGACGTCTCCCGCACTACGTCAACAACACTCCCCTCATGCACGCGTCCACTGTGGGTCGCGGCCCCTCAGGGGCCTGCCACCGACCTAGACGCAGGTCGCACCTCGCCACCCTCATCGTCGCCGTAACTCTTCCCTCTTCCTCCCTTCCTGTTGCGTCGTGTTGGCCATGGCAGATACGGAAAATGCCGATGAAGTCGTTGCAGCACACACAGGAGAAACACCCTCCTCCCCTCCCCCCCCCGCCTCCACCATAGAACCGCCGACGATGATTGTAGCTCGGTTGTCCATTGTCGCAACACTGTCAGCAGTGGTGGCAGCTCCTTCACCCGCGGTCGTGGCATGGATGCAGCAAAATCCTTTGCCAGTTCGAGCATCCAGAAAATCGTCTACGGTGGCAACTTCATCGGCGAAGGTTCCAACATTCCGTAACCTGGCTGCAGCTCAGGTAGTATCCGGTTCTAGCAAAATCATTTGCTGGTTCCGGCATCCGCATCACCATTCGCAGCATTGCCCAGTAGTGGTCACCATCGGGGCTCTCATGTTCATGGGTCGTAGCAGCCACCAGACATGGTTCCAACATGATAATTTCGTCGATGAAGTTACATGATAATTTCTAAAGTTCACTTGATTTTGGAGCGATCTTCTTCTTTCCTTCTTCCTTAGTCCAGTTGAACCCTCCTCAGACCCACCCACACCACATGTCACCGCCCCGCCCTAGCTGACAGCTCTGTCGTGCTGATGCCACACCGGAGCCCATCCCCCCCCCCTCCCCCCGCGCCCAACACTCACACACATACACACACACACTTCTTCTCCGGCGCCAACAACCCACCCGACACCCAAAACCATCAGGCCTCGACCTCGTCTCCACTTGTGACGTTGTGGTCAGCCATGTTATCGCCTGCTCCTGCTCGTTCTTGATGATCCCTCATCAGGATGTCAGGCCCAACCATGGCCTTCCCGTCTCAAGCTCGGTACTCTACCCCTCATCTATTTATCTCTATATAAATCGACTCTACCCCTCACTTATTTATCTCTAGAAATCGACTTGCGCTACAATTGATTTCAAGCAACTACCGAATAGCAAACGTGATTTCATTTTCCTCGTCCATTTGCATCTTGCAAGAAGACATAGCTTTCCTCATGTCTTCCTTTCTCTCTACATGACCAAACTCCACTAGATATACAACACGGGCAGACATGCTACACCTCGGTTACTATGCTAGACATGCATATTGTATACTAAATATATTTTTTCTGGTACTTTCTTATTTCATTTGTAAAAATATCTGAAGCACCATCAGAACACAGTATAAAATCCAATATATTAAATATGATAAAATCCACTAAATAATGCCAGTAAAGTACATAAAAATTTGCACTTCCATTAGATTGAACGAAAAATATACGTACATCAGCATTCACTACTCCTTTCAACAATGATAGAACATGATCACTTGTTCGTCTTTCAGCGGACAATCTTTGACCCCGCTAGTGACCGGGGAGCTGCTGGAGATCGCTCCTCAACTGGCTTAGCTGTTTGTTCATCTAAAAAAGAGAAGGCTTAGCTTTTCGTTAATTTCAGTCTTGCAGAGTTGCAGTCCCTCAAGTATTTGGTCTCTGTATTTTTTTTTCAGTACCTTGTTTCCTAATTATCCTATGTATTTTCTCGTAGAGTGCAGGCTTATTCTACACTAATTCCCCTCCATCCTCGAGTTACCTGGCCACCGTGGTAGCTCCTCCTCCCTTTTGCCGCTCCATATGCTAGCCTTGAAAATGCGAAATTATATTGTGTCCTTGCATTGTTATGTATGTAGTTCTGATCAATCACACAAATACCTAAAAGCAAAGAAGAAAATTAAAGTGAAATTGCTCGGAAAATGTCAAGAAATCACATACTGCTAGATAAACCATCAGAATATGTGTACCCCATTATGTCTCAAATCATCAGAATACAGTGATAGGCGATGTATATAGGGAGATCAAAGACGTTAGCAATAATTAATAATCCTTACTGGTTAAAGAAAACAAATTGGTCATCTTAAGCTATGAATAATCCTTACTGGTTAAAGATAATGGACCCATGAAGATACTAAAGATAAGAATTATCCTTCCTTTCAATCTCCATCTTTAACAAAGAAGATCACCCAAAATGAATAGGATATACTTTTAACAAAAATCTAAAAAAAAAATAGGATAAGCTCTAGAATATGTTACTATTAAAGTAGATGTTAATTGCAAGCACAACTTTGAGATCAATGCTACACTTTTGTCATGCATCAGGGTAACATGTGGCGCAACTTGTGGAGGATAACATGTGCTCATTGTTCATGTGCATCCAGATCTCCAAGTATTAGCACAAGAAATTGTTCAGTTGTAACACACTCTAGCCATGCCTGAAATAGGATTAGTGGAATGCTCTGCTCGGTAAATTATTACCCAGAGCATATTGTTTCACCTATTTTGAACAAATGGATTGGATTGCTTATTAAGTATTTTTCAAGCAATGAAAATAATATCACATGTGGAAAAAAAATACTTTGAAGCTTTCATTTTACGATACTATAGAAACTTGGCTCTCTCACATCTAGAGATGAACCTATTTATGATAATGTTTATCCCAGCCATGTATATGGAAACACCGATTGAGATTTACTCAATAGGATAGCTAAAACCTGACAGTAGTGATTTTTTAAATGTTAGAGAAGTAATCCAGACCAAAAGAACAAGATAAGCGAGTGAAAGAGTCAACTTACCTTCAACAAAATTTCGTCATATGCCAAACAAGTCTCCTCCCTGAATTTTTAATGAAGTGATGCTTCTGGGTCTTTTGGTTCCTCCATATCACCCTGCAATGAAATATCCCATTGGAAAAATTAGATGTATAATTTTTTTAAATGGCAACAATTACTATTCAATACTGAACAATCAGGCTACTGGAACATACATTGTAATAGCCTATATACATTTGTGTAGCACCATAAGAACATCTTAAATTGGGATAAAGACAGCCAAAGTGCACCATCAATATACAATCAGGCTTCTGAACAATAACTGCCAGCAGCCCAGCAGTACTAATGAAATGAAATAAGACAAATTCAGTTACTTCAGAATAGTAGAACCTGGCCAATGGTTGGCCGTATGAAGAAAAAATAAGGATCAAGATGTTTATGTGAAGAAGAACTGAAGTCATATCATCTCCTGCTGCACAACCAGCTACTGGGTCGTGCTCTCTTTTCTAAGCATTATTATCACGGGTGAATTAATTGGGTGCTATACTGAAAAAAATCTTTTATGCCTACGAGCTTGAGGTCCCATCCCTGATGACAGTCAAATCCACTCGTTTCTTCTTCTATCCAATGGTCGTCGTGCATCCTAAGTTGTGCCATGAGGAGAAGTGGTCGTTTGGGAGGCCAGCGCACAAGGTGAAGCTTGCACTGCAAGAAATCAAGAAATGCCATTGTTAGAAGAAATTTGTGAGTGGATCCTTAGTTCTGCAGAAGTAATGGTTCAACTTGTCAACATTTCACCTTTCGGGTTCTGAAATTGGATAACTACGTCATCCTTTTAAATGTTGGCCTCTTCAATAACAGGAATGGTGCTGACTCCTACTCTTTTCAAAGTGCTTTGAACTCTTTTGTCATCAGTGGTCGTGGTCTTGTGCACTTCCTTCTTCTTCCTGTCATCAGTGGAAGGAAAACTAAGTATAACAAGCAGATAAAGGTTTCATATTTTTGTACTCTAAGCTGATATGCGTACACTAAATGGAATTCACTGAAAGATCAATTTAGAAATGTGACAATAGCATGCTTGGATGATAATCAGTATGCGTAGCTAGCACGCTTCAAATTTGGCATTTCTACACAGGATATCAGCAATGGTTCACAGGGCCCACAAATTATTGATTCTGAGGAAACATTTCAGGTCTGAAACAAACTATTTACACACGTAAAATGGATACCTGTAGAATAGATAACGTGCTGAAAGCAAGAAACGCTACTGCTTGTAGCAAAACCAATGACACTACCTATGGATGATAGTAACAAGGTTAACATAGAAAGCACATGTGCACGCTGCCCTTGCCTCCAGCACAGGGCACCGGCCATCTTCTTCAGCTTGTCAACATTCATCTGCACGACACACATGAGTTCTTGCGTTAATAACGGGACAGGGGAGCAAAAAAGGGATCTCCCAATACGCTAGTCAACATTCTAAAAACAGTTAGGTGCAAGAAGCAGGGTAGACGACGTGGCAGCGTCTAGTCACTGAGTATTTAGAGCCAACATTCTAAAAACAGTTAGGTGCTAGAAGCAGGGCAGACGACAAGGCAGCGTCCAGTCACTGAGTATTCAGGAGGCGAGTGCTCTTTAACCACGAAACAGAGCTATGGCGCACCTGCGAGTTAACAAATCCAACAGCGGTCGATTCGTCCCAACCTAGTGACCCCGAATCCACCTTGAAGGACAGAGCAACCAGATCGAATCTCACGAGCGCTCACTCCACCAAGACGCATCCAGTGAATCCACAGGCAGGACGGATCGACGGTACCGTACCTTTCCTCTCCGTCCATCGACCCACCCGCCAGCCTCGCGACAGAGCATAGCGCTACAAGGAGAGGAGGAGACAGGCGCTGGGATCTAACCTTGGGCAGGCGACGTCGGCGGCGGCGGCGGCAACCTCGGCGAAGATCTCCCTGGGGTCATGCCCCTCTCAGACCTCGACGGCGGCGATGGCAGACCTCGGCAGCGGTGTCCCGACGGCGACCTAGAGGTCTGCAATGAAGGCGGAGGCGGCTCCTCTAGGACCTCGGCGTCGGCTCCTCTAGCACCTCGGCGGCGGCTCCTCTAGATCCGCAATGGCGGCTGGGGCATGGTTCCCGTCGTCGTAGAGAATAGATCGAGGGCAGCCTCGTTCATCAGATATTTTTTCGTGCGAGGGGGCCTCGCTCCGGGTTCGTGGCTTCCTGCGAGGGGGCCTCGCTCCCGGTTCGTCCGATTTTTTTTCGTGCGAGCGGGCCTCGCTACATGGTCTTCGTCCGGGTTTTTTTTTCATGCGAGGCCTCGCTACATGGTGGTTGTTCGATTTTTTTCATGCGAGAGGATCGTTAAGGGGAGGTGGGAGGAGGACGAAAAAAAACCAGACGAAGGTGGGAGGTGGGACGAAAAAAAACCCGGAACGAAGACTACCAACTGCTCCATTAGGAGTAGAGATTAAGGGGAGGTGGGAGGAGGACGAAAAAAAACCAGACGAAGGTGGGAGGTGGGACGGAAAAAAACCCGGAACGGAGACTACCAACTGCTCCATTAGGAGTAGAGATATTTTTTCGTGCGAGGGGGCCTCGCTCCTGGTTCGTGGCTTCCTGCGAGGGGGCCTCGCTCCCGGTTCGTCCGATTTTTTTTCGTGCGAGCGGGCCTCGCTACATGGTCTTCGTCCGGGTTTTTTTTTTTCATGCGAGGCCTCGCTACGTGGTGGTTGTTCGATTTTTTTCATGCGAGGGGATCGTTAAGGGGAGGTGGGAGGAGGACGAAAAAAAACCAGACGAAGGTGGGAGGTGGGACGAAAAAAAAACCGGAACGGAGACTACCAACTGCTCCATTAGGATTAGAGATATTCGTGTTCTTACTAGCGCTGGAATGGCAGTAGTTAGCCATGGCCGTCATTGCATCATAATTCCTGGAGTGGCATACTTGTCGCCCACTCCTATGCCTAACCGTTTCTCCATAGAACATGGACAATTGCATTATGTTGCACAGGAAGGAGATACAGCTTTTGACCAAGAAGGCCCAGAACCTGAACAAGTAGATGAAGAAGAACTCGCCACTGATGAAGAAGTGGAGCAGCCCCAAGAGCAGCCACAACAAGAAGCCTACACCACCTATGCGGACCTTTGCTGCCTCCAGGGCTCTATTGATGATATGAGCAACCTTGCTACTTCCCTTTGAGGCACGTCCACCTACATGAGCATGAACTTCTCCAATTGGAGCCAAGGGTAGGCTCCTGACCAAACGCCACAATGATTTCGCCGGTTTGAGCTTGCGAAAGCTTAAGCTTAGGGGAGGTCATCTCCACGCCTACATCAAGATGTGGCGGTATTATTTGAAATAAATTGTAATGAGGTTGTACTTAAGCTCGTGGAGCTTCAAAACACTCATGTTGGTTTGTTCCAACACTTTGCTTTTTATTTGTTTTCTTTTTTCTTTTTGCCTTTGCGATTTTTCATTTGCAAGTTAGTTTTCAAAAACCCAAAAACCAAAAAAATATAATAAGCTTTGCTTTTTTCTTGTTCTTTTTACCCCTCGGAGTTCGTTTGCATTTTTTTCCAAAGGAGTTGATCTACGCCGGACAACGGGAATGCAAGAATAAGGAAGAGAAGTGTGTAAATTCACAACCATGAAGGTATGTCCTACGACTCCCGTCTTTTGCACTTGAAATACTTAGAGTAGATGTAGTAGTAGTATGTGTGATATGTGCAGTGGGAGTAAGTCTTGATAACTAAGACAAAGGTTTTCTTTTAGTAGCTGAAATAATTTTGTAGCTTTTGTTTTGTTTAGTCTAGATAACCAAGACTTGTCGTGGGACTGTTTTTAAATGAAATGATCTTAACTAAGAATAACTATGCACAAGAGAAAGTCTTCAAAGACTTTGGTGTTGAGAAAATTGTAGAGAAGATGATGTTCGAAATGCTCAACCCCATATTGTTAATTTTAATAGACTTGATAACACTTGTGGATTAAATTGTCTAGAGGAACTTAGTTGAAGGGTGAACGAGATTATGCCAAAAATCTGTGTTGTATCTCTTACACGGTGCTAGCTTCTCGCTGGTGTCATGGCCTTGCTACTATATGCACGTGTACGTGTGTAAATGTGGCTTCATCACCTTTCTTGACGTTAAGCTGAGGACTCCGCTAGCCAATGAACGATCCACCAAGAGCGATAGCTCGGATTTCGGCAATGAGTTTGTTACCGTACGTAGCAGCAACACTACAAATGCATATTATTTGGCTTTCTCTTGAATGGGTGTGTATGTGGTAAATAAAGGGGACTGATCTAAAGAGCTCGAAAGAGACACATATTAAAGGTCCATAGTTCCCAAACATTAAGCCACAGCAAAACTCTATGCATGATCACTTATTTGGCATAATCCCTTCACGTGACAACCAAAGTTCAGCAAACAATGAGTGAAATAAAGGATGAGATAATTGTGCGCAAGTTTATGAGCACTCTAGCATCATAATTTTCTACATGCCTTTCCCTCCCTAACTTATGTTTTTATGGCTCTATCAAAGAAAAACTCTTCCGTGCATTCCCGGCAAGCAAGTGTTGCCTAGAGTAAATAGAATACAGTGTTGCAAAGTTGTTTTATCTAGTAGATCAAAAACTTTGTGTTGATTATCTTTGCTTCACTAACACTTGCACAATAAGCATGCCACCGCTACAGCTATACTAAGTTTTTAGGTTAGGAAGCGCAGGGCCATCTAGGCGTACCAATCATAAGTGAACCAAAACCTTCTCGTTATTTTCGTTTAAACAACTGAGTTCCTTATGATTTCGATTTCTCTCTATGTTGCTCGAGGACGATCAAGTTTAAGCTTGGGGGAGTTGATGAGTGATATTTTTACACTCATTCACCCTTAGTTTAAACCGAGATATTTCATTTTAATAAGAGATATTTGCTCCGATATTGATAGTAATGACTAATGAATGCAATGGATTCCACAAATCCTCTCTTTGATGTGTTTCCATAGGAAATGGGCTAAAAAGGCAAGAAATCACGTGGGAATGAGGAAAGGAATGGAAATGAAGAAAGAAGCAATCACCAGGAGGCATGCCAGACGAGGCAGCACAAAAGATGACGTTCCATACGGGCGCAAGCATGTGTATGAGCGCCCATATGGCGTGAATTCCGAGGCACCTCGTCTACCTAAACAACTTTTATAAAGGGGACCCCATCGAAATGTAAACAGAACATTGTCGAGCGAAGCCAGAACAAAACCATCGTCATCTCCCTTCACAAACCCTAGCCGCCGCCATTTCCATCTCCATAGCCACCATCACCACCATAGTCCATCTTCCTTTAGTTCATACTTGTAATCGTGCATCGCACAAGGCATCCATTGTAAGACATATTTGCAGTCAATCAATCTTCAAGATGTGTTCTTCAATGATTTCCTCTTGCGATCTGATCTCTATGTGTGAGTAGTTCGGTAAGGTATGGGTTGAGGCATAGGCCTTGCAACCCACTGTATTCATTGTAGGGATCAATGGAAGTACTTTGAATCAACGTCCCATATGTGTGAGAAAAAATTGTTCTGTAGATGTCTCTTGTCTTGTCCGTGATCTTCATCCCTGCAGGTACCTAGGATCATGGAGATCAAGCCACGGTGAGGCTAATGTCGGAAGTCGGGCTCCGGGGACCCAAAGGTTCGAACACTGGGGTGATCTCATTCTACCACTTCGTCTCCTACCACGGCTAAGCAACGGCGAAGCTACGGCGAGAGCGCGCTAGCGAGGGACGGACCGTGGACTCAGCGGTTTACCCAAGTTCGGGCCACCTTGCGGTGTAAGACCCTACTCCTGCTTGGTTGGTATTGCTCTGGTGAGAGGGAATACAAGGTTGGGGATGATGAGAACAAGAGTCGATCTGCTCTACAAAGGCAGCACTGCCCCCCTTATACCCGCATCGGTCCTCTTCCCCCTTGAAACTTAGGCCAGAAGGGCTGCCACACTTGGCGGGTTTTGAAAGGGGACAGGCGCTCAGGCTATCCTGACTAAAGGTGGTCTTCGCCTGCCAAAGCGTGATCCATGACGTGCAGGTGGGCTCGGTGATGACCTCCGCCCTGCGCGCCCGCCGTCTTGGTCTTCCTCCGCCGATTGGGCAACCTTTGGGGTTGCTTTGGGGAGTAGATAGCTGGCCCTGCTCCCTTAACACAAAAGAGGAAACCATCTTCATCTGCGCCTGCTGGCGCGGCGTCCGTCGCCGCTTGTCACCGCGCGCGTCACCCACGTGATGGGCCCCAGACCGCGCGTCCCTCGGGAGGGGGCCTCGGAAGGCCACCTCAGGAGGTCGCCTCGCAAGGCCGCTGGTGGAGGTGCTGAGCCTTGCTCGCCCGCTCCTTGAGGAGGGGGCCTCGGGAGGCCAAGGCCTCATGAGGAGTCCTGGAGAGGTGCTTGGTGATGATGGCCCGCTGGGCCCACGCTAGGCATTGCACCCTGGGCCAAAGGCAGACGGGCCTGGATACCCCGGGTTCCATGGGCCCGACAGTAGCCCCCGGGCACGCGGCGCGCACATTCCTGCCTACTGGGGGGCGAAACGGCGCGGGCCCTAACCGCCTGGGGCCAGGCGCGACACGTGGCGCACGATGTGATGGGGGGCGGCTCCTCTTCTCCCACGATGCCTCGGTAACCGCCCGCGCTGACATAAAACCTGCCGTGGGCGACGCGAGGCCATCATTGCCTTCCTTTGCACATTCCATCTCCCTACGCCTTCCTTCCCACGCACGGCTCCTTCTACCTCTCCCAAAACTCCGCCGCCCTAAACCCTTGCTGTGCCGCCATGTCACCCCCCGGCAGGGAGGAAGAGGCGGCGAACACGGAGGTCGCGGGGGTGGTGCCAGAGCCTGCTCTGAGTAGGCCCACAATCGTCAACGCCGAGGGGCTCAGCAAGGTGCTTCCAATGACCACAGCTGCTTCCAACGAGTGGGGGCCACTCGCATCTGGCCGGCTTCGCGCCCGACCGCCGACCTCAATGCCACCTCCACCGTCCTCTTTCTTCCAGCGCTCTTCGCAGGCCTGCTACCCGATTCTCCGATTTCTTTAACGCCGCCCTTTCCCACTATCAGATCCACGCGCTGCATCTCGAGCCAAACTCCGTCCTTCTTCTTTCTGCCTTTGCCTTCTTATGCGAGGCCTTCCTGGGCGTGACGCCCTCAGCGGCGCTCTTCCGCCACTTCTTTAGCCTGCGGCTGACCGCGGCGAACCAATGTTCCGGATGCGTCTCGTTCCGCATCACAGACGAGACGGCGGGCGACGACATTGACATGAGGCTTACCAAGAAGGTCGAGGGCTTCAGGCGGCAATGGGTGTACGTGGACGCGGCCCAATTCAGCCCCCTGCTGCAGCTGCCGTCATCTCCGGCGGCGAGAAGCTCCGGGTGGGGCACGAAAGGCTTGCCGACCCGAGGCTGGCGCGGGTATGGAGGAGGTTGGCCGAGCTGAGGGCCGTGAAAGTAACGGTGGTCATGGTCGTGAGGGAGTTCCTCTGGCGCCGCATTGCTCCCCTCCAGCGGCACTCCCGCCCGATGTGGGCCTTCACCGGCCCGGAGGACCCGATGCGGCTGAGCATGGACAGCTTGCTGCCGGAGGTGCTGAACGGGGTGCTCCATTTTCTTAAATGAAGGCCAAACTCGTAACTCAAATATTCTTAAATGCAGCTGAGTACCGTTATGACGTTCGGACACACCATTACGCTGTGGTGTTCCAGGTGGCGTGAGTTGTGAAACAATTCCACATTTTCTTAAATGAAGGCCAAACTCGTAACTCAAATATTCGCCTCCGCGATCAGATCGTAGAAACTTTATTTTCTTGTTACGATGATTCTCAACTTCACTCTAAAATTCTTTGAACTTTTCAAATGTTTCAGACTTGTGTTTCATCAAGTAGATATACCCATATCTACTCAAATCATCTGTGAAGGTTAGAAAATAACGATACCCGCCGCGTGCTTCAACATTCATCGGATCGCATACATCGGTATGTATTATTTCCAACAAATCAGTAGCTCGCTCCATTGTTCCGGAGAACGGAGTTTTAGTCATCTTGCCCATGAGGCATGGTTCGCAAGTATCAAATGATTCAAAATAAAGAGATTCCAAAAGTCCATCCGCATGGAGTTTCTTCATGCGCTTTACACCAATATGACCTAAACGGCAGTGCCACAAGTATGTTGCACTATCATTATCAACTTTGCATCTTTTGGCATCAATATTATGAATATGTGTATCAACCGGAAGATCAATTCCTAGCTGAGTCAAGTGGTTGTGGTACCCAGACATTCTGAGTATGTGTTCACTGACAGAACTGTTCTCCTCCATCTTACAGCTAAAGAACTTGTTGGAGACTTCATATCTCTCAACCCGGGCATTAGCTTGAAATATCAACTTCAGCTCTTGGAACATCTCATATGCTCCGTGGCGTTCAAAACGCTTTTGCAGTCCCGGTTGTAAGCCGTAGAGCATGGCACACGGAACTATCGAGTAGTCATCAGATCGAGCCTGCCAGGCGTTCACAACATCTGCAGCATCTCCTGCAGCAGGTCCATCACCTAGCGGTGCATCAAGGACATAATTCTTCTATGCAACAATGAGGATAATCCTCAAGTTACGGACCCAGTCCGTGTAGTTGCTACCATCATCTTTCAACTTAGCTTTCTCTAGGAACGCATTAAAATTCAACGGAACAGTAGCACGGGCCATTTATCTACAACATAGATATGCAAAGAAACCATCAAGACTAAGTTCATGATAAATTAAGTTCAATTAATCAAATTACTAATGAACTCCCACTTAAATTAACATCCCTCAAGTTAACTAAGTGATACATGATCCAAATCAACTAGCCCATGTCCGATCAGCACATGAGATGGGATAGTCATCAATGGTGAACATCTCCATGTTGATCATATCTACTATATGACTCATGTTCGACCTTTCGGTCTCCAGTGTTCCGAGACCATGTTTGTACATGCTAGGCTCGTCAAGTTTAACCCAAGTATTCTGCTTGTGTAACACTGGCTTACACCCATTGTATGTGAACGTAGAATCTATCACACCCGATCATCACGAGGTGCTTCGAAATGACGAACTTTAGCAACGGTGCATACTCGGGGAGAACACTTTTATCTTGAAATTAAGTGAAGGGATCATCTTATAATGCTACCGTCGTTCTAAGCAAAATAAGATGCATAAAGGATAAACATCACATGCAATCAAAATATGTGACATGATATGGCCATCATCTTGTGCTTTTGATCTCCATCTCCAAAGCATCGTCATGATCTCCATCGTCACCGGCTCGACACCTTGATCTCCATCATTGCGTCGTGGTCGTCTCGCCAACTATTGCTTCTACAACTATTGCTAACGCATAGCGATAAAGTAAAGCAATTACATGGCGCTTGCATTTCATACAATAAAGAGACAACCATAAGGCTCCTGCCGGTTGCCGATAAATTACAAAACATGATCATCTCATACAATAACGTATCTCACATCATGTCTTGACCATATCACATCACATCATACCCTGCAAAAACAAATTCTACGCACATGCAAGATCTATCCATGGAGATGCATAGCTACGAGAGGGGGAGTGTGTCTACGTACCCTCGTAGACCGTAAGCGGAAGCGTTAGAACAAAGCGGTTGATGTCGTCGAACAACTTCACGATCCAACCGACCGAGTACCGAACGTACGGCACCTCCGCGTTCAGCACACGTTCAGCTCGGTGACGTCCTCGACTTCTTGATCCAGCAAGACGGCGAGGTAGTGGATGAGTTCCGGCAGCACGACGGCGTGGTGACGGTGATGGTGATGCTATCTCCGCAGGGCTTCGCCCAAGCACAGCGAAAATATGACCGAGGGACGGAACTGTGGAGGGGGGCGCCGCACACGGCTAAGACAATGTTGTGTCTCCTTTTGGGGTGCCCCCTCTCCTCTATTTATATATGTGTAGGGGCTTGGAGTAGAAGGAATAGTGCCAAGTGAACAGTACCATGAATAGTACACACGTGGACTTGGACTCCAAAGTCCAATCCTATTCCTACTAGGACTCTCCCTTTTTCCTTCCCTAGCTGCGTGGGCTTTTGAGGAATTGGTGCGCCTGGCCCAATAAGACCAGGGCGCCTCCCCTTAGCCCATGCCAGCCCTTGGGATGTGGTGGACCCACTTGTGGACTTCCGGACCCCTCCGGAATCCTTCGGAACCTTCTGGAAGCTTCCCGGTACAATACCGAAAAAAACTGCACCTTTTTCTGGAACCCAAAATATGACTTCCCATATATAAATCTTTACCTCTCGACCATTTCAAGACTCCTCGTGACGTCCGGGATCTCATCCGGCACTCCGAACAATATTCGTTTACCAATTCACATAACTCATATAACACTATATCGTCAACGAACGTTAAGCGTGCGGACCCTACGGGTTCGGGAATGATGTAGACATGACTGAGACGCCTCTCCGGTCAATAACCAATAGCGGAACCTAGATGCTCATATTGGTTCCTACATATTCCACGAAGATCTTATCGGTCGAATCGCAATGACAACATACGTAATTCCCTTTGTCCGTCAGCATGTTACTTGCCCGGGATTCGATCGTGTGACACCCTGGTTTTTGGCAACTTTTTCTTTTCGAAATCTTTCTGGCTTTATTTGCAATTTGGATGGATTTTGAACCTTTTCAGTTGACTTTGGACTTATGAATTCCTCTCAGTGATCCAGAGCCCTCTCCATCCTGCCAAAATCTTGTCACTCACCATCTAGATCAATTTCCAATTCTTTATCTTTCCCAAATATTCATTTTCTTCCTTTGAGAAAATCTGTCATTACTATGGGTTACAAAGCAACCTATAGTTCTGGTGATCAAAAAAATCCCAAATTAATCCCAGACCTTATTGTCATCATCTACTCCTACAATCTTCAAAAACATCTCATGGACCAGTACAAAGTTTATTCCAGAAAACTCCATTTGCTCTCTGGACAGTATTGGTCATTTGTGAAGGAGCTCATATTTTCCTTACTCATTTAATTCCCATAAAATTCCCTGAGATATTAGGGAACCTATCTTTCCACAATATCCAAAAATATCATCTTGTCCAGTACAAATTTTCACCACCAATATTCTGCCAAGTTTCTGTTCAGTTGGAATCTCTGTGAAGGAAGTACCAGATAGAGGTATCCAATTGAGCTGAAATTTTTATGGCATCTTCTCCTCACCAAATAACCCTGCCACACCAAATTTCAGCCCCAGGAGATCAGCCAGATGAGTGCATCAAGCTCATCTCTGTTTCTGGTTCAGTACAACACTTGTACATGAACTACCCTCAAACCTTGATGAAATTTTCTCAAACTTGGCCAGCTCATAGTCCTTCCAACATAGATCATACCAGACATCTCCTTTGGCTCCATCCTCAGCTCACCTCTCCTCTAGATCTCTCTCAATTCTGCTGTCAAAAACTGTAGCTGAAGCTACACTTCACCTCAGAGTGAATCTAATCGAACCAGAGGCATGGAGAGACTAAGGGGTCGAGGGTCGACGTCCCAGACAAGAAATGCCAGACTCGCGAGGCCTCTAGACATCCATACCCGTGGTGAGCACAACAATGGCATGCCACTGCGCGCGCTCTGCATCGCGCCCGTGCCTGTGGCGTCGCGTCCGACCGCCTCGCGCCGCAGCAGCTTGTCCCCGTGAGCCGACATCCTCCCCTTCCTCCACCTGGCCGCCCTGGATCCTTCCCCTCGCCGGAATCGCCCTCGCCGGCCGCCACGCGCCCGGGCACTGTGCCGCCCGTGGCTGCACTGTGGCATGCGGCGCGTCTTCTTCCTCCGCTACCCGCCACTGGCCGCCTTAACTCCTCCTGCTAGCTCCCGTCACTTCGCCCCACGTCGCGACGGCCAGCTCACCATCCTTGCGCCGGCGACGTGGCCTGAACCTCGCCGCTTCCAGAGAACTCCCCCGAGCTCGCCTCCTCCTATAAATAGCCCTCCCCAGCCTCTCCCGAGCTCCTCATCCACCTCCCCCACCTCCTAATCGACCTCCCCGAGCCCGAGCCAAGGCCGAGAGTCCCTCTGGCCTCGCATCTCGCCGGAGCACCGCCGCCACTCGAGCTCTGCCTCCCCGCCGTTCCACTCCCCCCCGAGCTCCACCGACTGCACCCGCGAGTTCACCTCGCCCCACTGATCATGCCCAAGCCCTTGCCCGGTCGAATTGCTGCCGGAGTCGCCGTCTCCGACGACACCCGAGCGCCGCCGCCGCCGGAGAAGAAGGGGACGACGCCGTCCGGCCATCCCTCGCGAAGCTACTGGTACGTGCTGGTTCGTCTCCGAACGCTCGATCCATTCCAGTAGTCGCCGGACTCCGCCGCCGTCTGTGTCGCCGGCGACCATCGCCGGAGTCCCGCTCTCTCTCTGTTCCCTCCCCTCCCCCTTTAAACCTGACCGCGGGGCCCGCACGTCAGCGACTCACTCGCGCGCGCCGAAGCGGTAAGTGGAGGCGCCGGGCGAAATACGCCTTCGACGTGGCCCGCTGTGGATTTTCTGATTTTCAATTTTAAATCCAGATTTTGACCAGAACTTTGACCATCAATAACTTTTTAACCATAAGTCCAAATCAATTGATTCTTTTTGCATCTAGTTTGTCTTGAGCTCATCTATTTTCTGGCCAAATTTGGTATTTTTCCCATGTTCACAGAATTTCTGGTGCTCAAAACAGTACATGTGACATTTTCAATTGCTTTTAAAAATTATTTTCAGAAGGAAATAACTTTGGATTTGAAGCCCAGGAGTTTGTGGACAACCCAACAGAGCAAGGCAAGCCATGTCATCCATTGCATGAAGCATTTCAATAGTGTTGGTTATTTAATTGAATTTCATGCATTATTTTTTATGTGATAATCCATAGTAATTTATTTAAATGCATAGCTACTGCCATGATAATTTACTTGCAATTAAATATCCATACTGGTTAAATGCTTGGCTATATTAAACTTAGTTGGTTGATCAAGAGCCACCTACCCGGACTTTTCCGTGCAGCCACATTTGCCGGTATGGGACGGCCTTGACTTGGTCTGGCTTTGTGCTCTTTTATCGGTACCACCAAACTAGGGAGGGTTATGCGTGCGTGCTGCCCTGATCAGGTAGACGACCATAATCCTGTGAGCCCAGTTGAGTTATTTTGCCGGCATCCCCGTTTGGGACAGTTAGTGGCCACGACGGTGGCAGGTGTCACGGGGTGACACAGGGGCCACCCAGGACATGACCCTGGGAGGGTATGATTGTCGGTGGTACGATAGAGGGGTCACGGGTCAGGAAGGTTTCGTTGGAGCACCACCAGTCCACCCGAATTGGATCACGAGGCCAGGTACTCCATGGTGTGGGTAAAGTGCGCAACCTCTGCCTAGTGTAAAAACCTATTCGAATAGCCGCGTCCACGGTATTGGACAGTCCGTTTAGGCCTCTCTAGGATGGTCAACCGTAATAATAATAATGATGGAAGAACTTGTCTTATGTTCGGAAGTGCTCTGTGGATTGTGAGCATTCCGAGGGTTGTGGGACAACCCAGATGAGAGTAAGTTGGTACTGGGTACCAGTAAGTGAGCAACTTAATCTATTAACATGTTAATTGCCATGCTATTGTTTGCTGCATTGTTTTGGTTGCCATGAGCTTGCGAGTACATTCCAAGTACTCACCTGGCGTATCATGCCAGATGTAGGAGAAGCCGAGGACGGAGGTCCCGAAGGTTCGTGCTACGCTAACTAGGCCGTGTCCACGGCAGTGTCCCTGTGGATGGAGTTTCCCACGCTATGTTCTGCTACGCCGTAGTCTACCCAGTAGTATCGAGGCCCTGCCATGTTCCTTAAATAATGTAGATATTGTCATAGCACGTGCAGTGCTTCTAGCCTTGCTATTATGTAAATTATGAGCTTGTACTCGAGATATTTTAATAAAGTTCAGTTCAGCTCTGTTCCAAGTTGTTGTGTGTTTCCAGAAGACATGATCTCTGGGTTGGAAACACTGGTAAACCGGTTCTCTGAGCCGGGGTGCCATAGATCGTCGGTATCTCCATACCTAGTTCAATCTCGTTACCGGCAAGTCTCTTTACTCGTTCCGTAATACATCATCCCGTAACTAACTCCTTAGTCACTTTCCTTGCAAGCTTCTTATGATGTGCATTACTGAGAGGGCCCAGAGATACCTCTCCGAAACACGGAGTGACAAATCCCAGTCTCGATCCATGCCAACTCAGCGGACACCTTAGGAGATACCTGTAGAGCATCTTTATGATCACCCAGTTACGTTGTGACGTTTGATAGTACACAAGGTATTCCTCCGGTATCCGGGAGTTGCATGATCTCATGGTCTGAGGAACATGTATTTGACATTCAAGAAAGCAGTAGCAATAAACAAAACGATCATATGCTAAGCTAACGGATGGGTCTTGTCCATCACATCATTCTCCTAATGATGTGATCCCGTTATCAAATGACAACTCATGTCTATGGTTAGGAAACCTTAACCATCTTTGATCAACGAGCTAGTCTAGTAGAGGCTCACTAGGGACACGGTATTTGTTTATGTATTCACACATGTATTTAAGTTTCCGGTCAATACAATTCTAGCATGAATAATAAACCTTTATCATGAATAAGGAAATATAAAATAATAACAACTTTATTATTGCCTCTAGGGCATATTTCCATCAGCTGAAGGCCTGGGCTGACGCCGAGGCCGAGCTGACCTCCCTCCGGCAGTAGGTGGGGGTGTCACCGCGGTCATGGAGCAGGCGCGGGACAAGGCGGCCCGAGCGCGGGGGCGGCAACTCCAGCGCTCTAAGATGTTCCGTGCCCTCGAGCTCCGGGCCCTCCGCGCCTTAGGCTCCATTTGCAAGGAGGACGTCAGCAGCCCTCTCGAGACCCACGACGGAAGCTACCTCGACTTCTTCACCAAGCTCGTGGAGCGGCTCGAGGTGGGCGTCAAGAAGGTGGGCGGAATCATCGAGGAGGAGAGCCGCGATCTCCTCACTCAGACCGCGACGCGCATCTTCAGCCATCTTCTCGACGCCGACCCCAACTTTGACTTCAGCAAAGTGATAGCCCCCGTCCCAGAGGAGGTCCGCGACACCCTCGGGAAGGCGGTGGAGGACCACGTGGACGCCTTGCACGAGCACTTCGCCCCTGGCAACAGCGAGAGCTCGAGCGGAGTCGAGGGAGATGACGATGACGGTGGCAGCAGCGGTGATGGCGCCATGTCTTCTTAGGCCCTTCCCCATATCCTGCGTATAGTTGATCGTGACCCCGTGGGGGCGTGAGGACAATGCTTTTACATTTTAAGTACTTTCGCTCCTGGTTGTATCGAATGCCCGTGCCCTCATAACGCTCTCCCTCGAAGCCTGTTTTGCTCTTTTTGCTTGGTGCTCTACGTTGTCAGGACCCAGCCCCCGAGCGGGCCATAGCCATCGCTGGTATGTCAGGTCGCGATGCCTGGACAAGGCCAGGAGGCGAGGGGCATCGGGAGCTAGTGAGGGTTCCTGAGGCGCGATGCTCAGAGAGCCCCCCTTCAATGCGCAAGCGGCTTGCGCCAAGAGAAACGCTGGCGCTCGTGAGGCTGCCGGAGGGGAAGGCTTAAGAGGCGGCGAGGGCGGCTCACGAGGCGGGAGACTTAGCTCTGCACAAGGTAGTGTCTGGTGAGCCATCTCTTGTAGAGTACACCTCGTGAGGGTTCCGCTCGCGCGATCTTCCGAGGCGGGGCCTGCTGGCTTCCTGAGGCCCTGAGGGGGCCATCTCGCGAGACATCCTCGCGAGGCCCTTCCGGGAACCTGCTCCTGAGGGAACTGCATGTAGAGTACTTAACGACAGGGGAGCAGCGCACGCTCGTCGATTCGCTCATGGGCATCACGCTAGGAGACAAGACACCAAGAACCTTGGTGGGGTGGCGTGCACGGGAGCAGACCCGCGAGCCAAAGCCCGGTTGCTTGGGTTTTCCAGCGCTGCTGGGGCGGACCCGAGCACAGACACCGTGTCCAGCCCCCGCTCGTGTGAGGCTCATGAGGGACGTCGTGAGCGCGCGAGGCTCGTGAGGCGAGGACAAAACGAAATGCCATGTAAGAAACCAAGCTATACTAAAGTAAGATTGCAACCCATTTCATAACTAAAACAAGATGCGGCTGCCGTGTCTGGCACGGGTCAGCTTGAGGTTGGTGCAACCCGTGGGGCGCCCTCAATTACACATCGAAATGAGAGGAAGAGTGCTACCGTGTCCGGCACGGGTCAGCTTGAGGTTGGTGCAACCCGTGGGGCGCCCTCAATTGATTATTCCTCCAGCGCGGAGCATGGGGCTTCCACCTGGGCATGGGCGGGAGCTCTCGCGGGCCCATCAGGCGAACGCAATGAGAGGCTCCGGGGCGTGTACAGCCCCATTTCGTTCATACGCGTGAGGGTCACGGGTAGAACTTGCGGAGGTGTTGGATGTTCCAGGCGTTAGGCGCAGGAACTCCGTCCTCCGTCTCCAGCCGGGCTGAGCCGGGCCTGGAGACATGACTAACCCTGAAAGGGCCTTCCCGCATTGGTGACAGTTTGTGGAGCCCCTCTCTAGAGAGGATTCTGCGCAGGACGAGGTCGCGGACTTCGAGAGTGCGAGGGCGGATGCCGCGGCTGTGGCAACGACGTGAGGCCTGCTGGTACCTCGCGGCGCGAATGGCGGCCTGGCGGCGGCCCTCCTCGAGGAGCAGCAGATCGGTCTCCCGCGAGCCGTCCTGACGCGACTTGTCGAAGGCAAGGACTTACGGGGAGTTGTGCTTAAGCTCCAATGGGAGGACCGCCTCAGCGCCATAGACGAGGAAGAAGGGGGTCTCACCGGTAGGCTTGCTTGCCGTCGTGCGGATGGACGACAGCACGGACTGCAGCTCGTCGAGCCAGCCCCAGCCGCTCATGAGTCGAGCTCACGGGGCGTGCTCACGAGGCTCGGCGTTCAAAGTGTCTTCGCCTCACGAGGCCGGCTCGCGAGAGGCCGCCCACGAGGTCCTCACGAGCTTGTCTCCTGAGGGACTGCATGTCGACAGGTTTCACAACGGGGGAGCGGCACGCGCTTGCTAACTCGCACGTGGCTGCTGTGTGAGGAGATAAGGCACCAAGGACCTTGGTGAGGTGACGTGCACGGGAGCAGGCCCGCGAGCCAGAGCTCGGTCGCTTGGATTTGGCAGCACTGCAGGGACGGACCAGAGCACAGGCACCGTGCCTAGCCCCCGCTCACGGAATCGGCCAGGAGAGGGGTCGCGAGCGTGTGGCGCTCTCCGGTCGGCACCGAACTTAACAGGCAATTAAGCAGGTAACATAACTCATCAAGGTAAAATCAGCAAAATTCATTATAGAACCAAAAGGATAGGGTTCCGGGAGCGAGGCGCGGGAGGCGCGGTGAGAAGGAGTGTGGGCCGCGCAGGGTGACGCATCGAGCGCACCTGGCAGGACCGCGCTGGGGTGACGTCAGACCGCTTGGCGAGGCGCGCCAAGGGAGTCCACTCCTCCGGGGCCAGGGGGCTCGCGAGGAGCAGGAGGCCCGCGAGGTCCTGGCACGAAGGGCGCGAGCCTCTGGAAAGAGGCGCCGGCGTTCCTCAGCCCGAAGGGCATGCGCATGCCGTCGACGGCGGGGCCAATGCCCTGGCCGATTCGCGGCAGCTGGAAGGGGTCCTGAGGGCAGATCTTGTTGAGGCTGGTGAAGTCGACACACATGCGCTCCTTGCCGCCCTTCTTGGGGACGACAACTGGGTTGGCGAGACATTCGGGATGGCGCTCCTCTCAGACGACTCCACCTTCTTGGAGCTTTTGAACTTCCTTGATGATGAAATATTGCTTCTCTGGCGCCTGGCACCATGCTTTCTGCTTGACGGGACGTGCATTGGGGCACACCGCTAAGTGGTGCTCGATCACCTCCCTCGGCACACCGGACAAGTCAGATGCTTTCCAGGCGAAAACATCCGAGTTTGCCCGAAGGAAGATGACGAGCGCGCTTTCCTATGTAGGAGGGAGGCATGTGCCGATGGTGAAGGCAGGGCCGGAGCCGCTGCCGTCCACCGACACCTTCTTTGTCTCGGCACGGTCCTGAGAGAACATCTACTTCTTCTCCACGGGCGCGGCCTCAGGAGGCTCGGCCGCGTCCTCGTCTGTCGGGTGCGCGACAGCGGCAGCCTTGTAGGCACGCTCGAGGGTGCTGGCCGCGTCCTTCTCGTCGTAGGTGATGGTGATGATGCCGCTGCAGCGGGGCATCTTGAGAATGTTGTAGGCGTGATGGGTGGCCGCCATGAACTTGGTGAGAGCTGGGTAGCCCAAGATGGCGCTGTAAGGCAGGCCAATGTGCCACGTCGAAGTCGATGAGCTCGGTGTGGTAGTTCATGTGGGTGCCGAAGGTGACGGGGAGGCGCACTTGCCCCAGTGGGATGGTGGAACCATCGGTCACTCCGGAGAAGGGCCTGGTCGGCATCAGCTGGTCGTAGGGCACCTGGAGCGTCTCAAAGGTCTCGATGGAGATCACTTTGAGGCCGGCGCCCCCGTCGATGAGGGTCTTGGTAACCGCGACGTTGCTGATGGTGGGGGTGCATAGCATGGGGAGCGCGCCTGCGGAGGCCGTGGATTTGGGGTGGTCCTTGGAGTCGAAAGTGATGGCGTACTGCGACCACTAGAGGGGCCGCGAAGCCTCTGGCCTCGGGAGGGCGGCATACACCTCGCGAGAGAGCTGCTTGAAGTGGCGGATGGACGCGGGGGCTTGGGACCCGCCAAGGATGCAGGCGACCGCGCGCGGCTCCTAGTTGCTGTTGGAAATATGCCCTAGAGGCAATAATAAATTGGTTATTATTATATTTCCTTGTTCATGATAATTGTTTATTATCCATGCTATAATTGTATTGATTGGAAACTCAAGTACATGTGTGGATACATAGACAACACTGTGTCCCTAGTATGCCTCTAGTTAACTAGCTCGTTGATCAAAAGATGGTGAAGGTTTCCTAGCCATGGACATGAGATGTCATTTGATAACGGGATCACATCATTAGGAGAATGATGTGATGGACAAGAAACAAACTATAAACTTAGCATTTGATCGTGTCAGTTTATTGCTATTGTTTTCTGCATGTCAAGTATCTGTTCCTATGACCATGAGATCATGCAACTCACTGACACCGGAGGAATACCTTGTGTGTATCAAATGTCGCAACGTAACTGGGTGACTATAAAGATGCTCTACAGGTATCTCCGAGGGTGTCTGTTGGGTTGGCATGGATCAAGACTGGGATTTGTTACTCCGTGTGACGGAGAGGTATCTCAGGGCCCACTCGGTAATACAACACCACAATGAGCCTTGCAAGCAATGTGACTAAAGTGTTAGCCACGAGATCTTGTATTACGGAACGAGTAAAGAGACTTCCCAGTAACGAGATTGAACTAGGTATAGAGATACCGACGATCGAATCTCGGGCAAGTAACATACCGAAGAACAAAGGGAACAGCATACGGGATTAATTGAATCCTTGACATAGAGGTTCGACCGATATAGATCTTCGTAGAATATGTAGGAACCAATATGGGCATCCAGGTCCCGCTATTGGTTATTGGCCGTAGAGGTGTCTCGGTCATGTCTACATAGTTCTCGAACCCGCAGGGTCTGCACACTTAAGGTTCGGTGACGTTTCGGTAGATTTGAGTTATGCATGTTGGTGACCGAAGGTTGTTCGGAGTCCCGGATGAGATCACGGACATGACGAGGAGCTCCGGAATGGTCCGGAGGTAAAGATTGATATATAGGAAGTCCCGTTTTGGCCACCGGAAAAGTTTCGGGTATTTCCGGTAGTGTACCGGGAGTGCCGGAGGGCCATCGGGAGGGGCCACCCACGTCGGGAGGCCACATGGGCCTAAAGGGAGTTGCACCAGCCCTTATTGGGCTGGGAAAGCCAGCCCTATAAGTCCCATGCGGCTAGAATTAAGTGGGAAGGAAAAACCCCAAAGAAAAGGGAAGGGGAAACAAATAAGGAAGGAGTCCTAATTGGACAAGGAAAAGTGGAGGAGTCCACCTCCTCCTCCCTGGTTCGGCCGCACCTAGGGTGGAAACCCTAGGGCGCCAGCCCCCTCCCCCTCCCTCCTATATATACTAGAGGGGAGAGAGGGCCAAACACCCTAAGCCACGGTGCAGCCCTCTCTCCCCCCTTCTATACGGTTTTCCTCAAATCTGTTTTTGTCGGTGCTTAGGCGAAGCCCTGTCGGAACAGCTCCACCACCACCCCCACTACGCCGTTGTGCTGGCAGAGAACTCGTCTATCTCTTCGCTCTCTCTTGCTGGATCAAGAAGGCGGAGATCGTCATCAAGCTGTACGTGTGCTGAACGCGGAGGTGCCGTCCGTTCGGTACTTGATCGGGACGGATCGTGATTGGATCGCGGGACGCTCGGTGATTTGGATCACGAAGACGTTCGACTACATCAACCGCGTTTCTTAACGCTTCCCTCTTAGCGATCTACAAGGGTATGTAGATTCACTCTCCCTCTCGTAGATGCTCATCACCATGGATAGATCTTGTGTGTGCGTAGGAAAATTTTTTGTTTCCCATGCAACGTTCCCCAACAGTGGCATCTGAGCCAGGTCTATGCGTAGATGAGATCTCGAGTAGAACACAAAGTAGTTTGTGGGCGTTGATATTCAGATTGCTTCCCTCCTTAGTCTTTTCTTGGTTCAGCGGTATTGTGGGATGAAGCGGCTCGGACCAACCTTACTCGTCCACGTACGAGAGACCGGTTCCATCGACTGACATGTAACTTTGTTGCATAAGATGGCTGGCGGGTGTCTGTCTCTCCCACTTTAGTTGAATCGGATTCGACAGAGGCGGTCCTTGTAGAAGGTGAAATAGCAAATTTTATATCACCGTTGTGGTTTTTGCGTAGGTAAGAATCGTTCTTGCTAGATACCCGTAGCAGCCACGTAAAACATGCAACAACAATTAGAGGACGTCTAACTTGTTTTTGCAGGGTATGTTGTGATGTGATATGGCCAATTACATGATGAGATATATGTGATGTATGAGATGATCATGTGTTGTATAGAATATCACGACTTGCATGTCGATGAGTACGGCAACTGGCAGGAGCCATAGAGTTGTCTTTAATTATTGTATGACCTGCATGTCAATCATTAAGCGCTATGTAATGCTTTACTTTATCGCTAAACGTTAGCAATAGTCGTGGAAGCAACAGTCGGTGCGACAACCTCATGGCGACACGTTGATGGAGATCAAGATGATGGAGATCATGGTGTCATGCCGGTGACGATGGAGATCATGCCGGTGCTTTGGAGATGGAGATCAAAAGCACGAGTTCATGGCCATATCATGTCACTTATGATTTGCATGTGATGTTAATCCTTTTATGCATCTTATTTTGCTTAGGACGACGGTAGCATTATAAGGTGATCCCTCACTTAAATTTCAAGATAAATTGTGTTCTCCCCGAGTGTGCACCGTTGCGAAAGTTCGTCGTTTCGAGACACGCCGTGATGATCGGGTGTGATAGACTCTACGTTCACATACAACGGGTGTAAGCCATGTTGCACGTGCGGAACACTCGGGTTAAACTTGACGAGCCTAGCATGTACAGACATGGCCTCGGAACACAAGAGACCAAAAGGTCGAACATGAGTCATATAGTAGATATGATCAACATGAAGATGTTCACCATTGAAACCACCTCAACTCACGTGATGATCGGACTTGAGTTGGTGGATTTGGATCATGTGACACTCGAATGACCGGAGGGATGTCAATTTGAGTGGGAGTTTTTTAAGTAATATGATTAACTAAACTCATTATCTTGAACAATAGTCTAAGTTGTCTTTGCTATATTTATGTTGTAGATCATGGCTCGCGCAGTAGCACCCCTAAATTTTAATGCGTTCCTAGAGAAAGCTAAGTTGAAAGATGATGGAAGTAACTTTGTGGACTGGGCCCGTAATCTAAGGATTATCCTTACGGCTTCCCAGAAGGCTTATGTCCTTGATGCACCGCTTGGTGATCCACCCGCTCCAGTTGAGTCTCTAGACATTGTGAACGCCTGGCAGGCTCGTTCTGATGATTACTCAATAGTTCAATGTGCAATGTTGTATGGCTTAGAACCGGGACTTCAAAGACGTTTTGAACGTCATGGAGCATATGAGATGTTCCAGGAGTTGAAGTTTATCTTTCAGAAGAATGCCCGGATCGAGAGGTATGAGACCTCCGATAAGTTCTATGCTTACAAGATGGAAGAGAACGGGTCTGTTAGTGATCACATACTCAGAATGTCTGGGTACTCCACCCGTCTGGCTGAATTGGGGATGCCCCTTCCGCCAGAGGCTATCACTGACAGAGTTCTTCAATCATTGCCACCTAGCTACAAGAGCTTCGTGTTGAACTATAACATGCACGGGATGAACAAGTCAGTCGCCGAGCTGTTTGCGATGCTGAAAGTCGCTGAGTCTGAAATTCAGAAGGAGCATCAAGTGTTGATGGTCAATAAAACCACTAGTTTCAAGAAAAATGGCAAGGGTAAGAAGGGTAACTCCAAGAAGAGTGGCAAAGCAGTTGCTCCTCCCGTGAAGAAACCCAAGGCTGGACCCAAACCAGAAACTGTGTGTTTTCATTGCAAGGGAACTGGACACTGGAAGCAGAACTGCCCCAAGTATTTGGCTGACAAGAAGGCGGCCAACAACAAACAAGGTATATATGATATACATGTTATTGATGTATACCTTACCAACTCTCGTTGTAGTGCCTGGGTATTTGATACCGGTGCGGTTGCTCACATT
Source organism: Elymus sibiricus (assembly GCA_039707655.1). NCBI lineage: Eukaryota > Viridiplantae > Streptophyta > Magnoliopsida > Poales > Poaceae > Elymus > Elymus sibiricus. Next base: position 137,763,862 of record CM077670.1, read on the forward strand.
TGCAACTCTAAACAGGAACTGCGGAATAGACGGAGGCTGGCAAAGGACGAAGTGACGATGCGCGTGGGAAATGGTTCCAAGGTTGATGTGATCGCCGTCGGCACGCTCGCTCTTCGATTACCATCGGGATTAGTGATGAACCTGAATAAATGTTATTTGGTGCCTGCGTTAAGCATGAACATTATATCTAGATCTTGTTTATTGCGAGACGGTTACTCGTTTAAATCAGAGAATAATGGTTGTTCTATTTATATGAGTAATATCTTTTATGGTCATGCACCCGATGTGAGGGGTTTATTCTTATTGAATCTCGATAGTAATGATACACATATTTATAACATTGATGCCAAAAGATGTAGAATTGATAATGATAAAACCACTTTCTTGTGGCACTGCCGTTTAGGTCATATTGGCGTAAAACGCATGAGGAAGCTCCATGCTGATGGACTTTTGGAATCACTTGATTTTGAATCACTTGACACATGTGAGCCATGCCTCATGGGCAAGATGACTAAAACGCCGTTCTCTGGAACAATGGAACGGGCAAGTGACTTGTTGGAAATCATACATACTGATGTGTGCGGTCCGATGAGCATTGAAGCGCGCGGTGGTTATCGTTACTTTCTCACCTTCACTGATGACTTAAGTAGATATGGGTATATTTACTTAATGAAACACAAGTCTGAAACGTTTGAAAAGTTCAAACAATTTCAGAGTGAAGTTGAGAATCATCGTAACAAGAAGATTAAATTCCTACGATCTGATCGAGGAGGAGAATATCTGAGTTATGAGTTTGGCAGTCACTTAAGACAATGTGAAATTGTTTCACAACTGACACCGCCTGGAACACCACAGCGTAATGGTGTGTCCGAACGTCGTAATCGAACCTTATTGGATATGGTGCGATCTATGATGTCTCTTTCCGATTTGCCACTATCGTTTTGGGGTTATGCATTAGAGACAGCTGCATTCACTTTAAATAGGGCACCATCGAAATCCGTTGAGACGACGCCATATGAACTTTGGTTTGGTAAGAAGCCAAAGCAGTCGTTTCTTAAAGTTTGGGGATGTGATGCTTATGTCAAAAAGCTTCAGCCTGAAAAAGCTGGAACCCAAAGCGGAGAAATGCGTCTTCATAGGATATCCAAAAGAGACAGTTGGATATACCTTCTACCTCAGATCCGAAGGCAAAGTGTTTGTCTCTAAAAACGGAACATTTCTTGAGAAAGAGTTTCTCTCGAAAGAATTGAGTGGGAGGAAGATAGAACTTGATGAGGTTGTTGAACCTTTACTTCAACCTGAGAGTAGCACAGTACAGAAAGATGTTTCTGTAGAGCCTGCATCAGTTGAAGAGGAAGTTAATGATGATGATCATGAACCTTCGAATCAAGTTGCTATCGAACCTCGTAGGTCGACAAGGACGCGTACTGCTCCTGAGTGGTACGGCAACCCTGTCTTAGAAGTCATGTTGTTAGACAACGATGAACCTACGAGCTATGGAGAAGCGATGATGGGCCCAGATTCCGAGAAGTGGTTAGAGGCCATGAAATCCGAGATGGGATCCATGTATGAAAACAAAGTATGGACTTTGGAAGTATTACCTGAAGGGCGTAAGGCCATTCAAAACAAATGGATCTTTAAGAGGAAGACGGACGTGGACGGTAATGTCACCGTCTATAAAGCTCGACTTGTGGCAAAGGGTTTTTCACAAGTTCAAGGAGTTGACTACGATGAGACCTTCTCACCCGTAGCGATGCTTAAGTCCGTCAGAATCATGTTAGCAATAGCTGCCTTTTTCGATTATGAAATTTGGCAGATGGATGTCAAAACAGCGTTCCTTAACGGTTTCCTTAAGGAAGAGTTGTATATGATGCAACCAGAAGGTTTTGTCGATCCAGAGAATGCTGACAAAGTTTGCAAACTCCAACGATCCATTTATGGACTGGTGCAAGCATCTCGGAGTCGGAATCTTCGCTTTGATGAGGTGATCAAAGCGTTCGAGTTTATACAAGTTTACGGAGAAGCTTGTATTTACAAGAAAGTGAGTGGGAGCTCTATAGCGTTTCTAATATTATATGTAGATGACATATTGCTGATTGGAAACAATATAGAAATGTTGGAAGGCGTGAAGGAATATTTGAACAAGAGTTTTTCAATGAAGGACCTAGGAGAAGCTGCTTTCATATTAGGCATCAAGATCTATAGAGATAGATCAAGACGCTTGATAGGACTTTCACAAAGCACATACCTTGATAAGATTTTGAAAAAGTTCAAAATGGATCAGTCCAAGAAGGGGTTCTTGCCTGTTTTGCAAGGTGTGAAGTTGAGTAAGACTCAATGCCCAGTGACTGCAGAAGATAGAGAAAAGATGAGTGTCGTCCCCTATGCTTCAACCATAGGCTCTATCATGTATGCAATGCTGTGCACAAGACCCGATGTCAGCCTTGCCATAAGTATGGTCGGAAGGTTTCAAAGTGATCCAGGAATGGAACACTGGACGGCGGTCAAGAATATCCTAAAGTACCTCAAAAGGACTAAGGACATGTTTCTCGTTTATGGAGGTGATCAAGAGCTCGTCGTAAAGGGTTACGTCGATGCAAGCTTTGACACTGATCCGGATGACTCTAAGTCACAAACCGGATACGTATTTATTCTTAATGGGGGTGCGGTTAGCTGGTGCAGTTCCAAGCAAAGCGTGGTAGCTGATTCTACATGCGAAGCGGAGTACATCGCTGCCTCGGAGGCGGCGAAGGAAGGTGTCTGGATGAAGGAGTTCATGACAGATCTTGGAGTAGTGCCTAGTGCGCTTAACCCAATGACTCTATTTTGTGATAATACTGGTGCCATTGCTCTGGCCAAGGAACCAAGATTTCACAAGAGGACCAGACACATAAAGCGACGTTTCAATTCCATCCGCGATTACATCAAGGAGGACGACATAAATATTTGCAAAGTACACACAGATCTGAATGTTGCAGATCCGATGACTAAACCTCTTCCAAGGGCTAAACATGAACAACCCCAGAACTGCATGGGTGTTCGATTCATTACAATCTAAATCACATAGTGATGTGAGCTAGATTATTGACTCTAGTGCAAGTGGGAGACTGTTGGAAATATGCCCTAGAGGCAATAATAAATTGGTTATTATTATATTTCCTTGTTCATGATAATTGTTTATTATCCATGCTATAATTGTATTGATTGGAAACTCAAGTACATGTGTGGATACATAGACAACACTGTGTCCCTAGTATGCCTCTAGTTAACTAGCTCGTTGATCAAAAGATGGTGAAGGTTTCCTAGCCATGGACATGAGATGTCATTTGATAACGGGATCACATCATTAGGAGAATGATGTGATGGACAAGACCCAAACTATAAACGTAGCATTTGATCGTGTCAGTTTATTGCTATTGTTTTCTGCATGTCAAGTATCTGTTCCTATGACCATGAGATCATGCAACTCACTGACACCGGAGGAATACCTTGTGTGTATCAAACGTCGCAACGTAACTGGGTGACTATAAAGATGCTCTACAGGTATCTCCGAGGGTGTCTGTTGGGTTGGCATGGATCAAGACTGGGATTTGTTACTCCGTGTGACGGAGAGGTATCTCAGGGCCCACTCGGTAATACAACATCACAATGAGCCTTGCAAGCAATGTGACTAAAGTGTTAGCCATGAGATCTTGTATTACGGAACGAGTAAAGAGACTTGCCAGTAACGAGATTGAACTAGGTATAGAGATACCGACGATCGAATCTCGGGCAAGTAACATACCGAAGAACAAAGGGAACAGCATACGGGATTAATTGAATCCTTGACATAGAGGTTCGACCGATATAGATCTTCGTAGAATATGTAGGAACCAATATGGGCATCCAGGTCCCGCTATTGGTTATTGGCCGTAGAGGTGTCTCGGTCATGTCTACATAGTTCTCGAACCCGCAGGGTCTGCACACTTAAGGTTTGGTGACGTTTCGGTAGATTTGAGTTATGCATGTTGGTGACCGAAGGTTGTTCGGAGTCCCGGATGAGATCACAGACATCACGAGGAGCTTCCGGAATGGTCCGAAGGTAAAGATTGATATATAGGAAGTCCCGTTTTGGCCACCGGAAAAGTTTCGGGTATTTCCGGTAGTGTACCGGGAGTGCCGGAGGGCCATCGGGAGGGGCCACCCACGCCGGGAGGCCACATGGGCCTAAAGGGAGTTGCACCAGCCCTTAGTGGGCTGGGCAAGCCAGCCCTATAAGGCCCATGCGGCTGGAATTAAGTGGGAAGGAAAAACCCCAAAGAAAAGGGAAGGGGAAACAAATAAGGAAGGAGTCCTAATTGGACAAGGAAAAGTGGAGGAGTCCACCTCCTCCTCCCTGGTTCGGCCGCACCTAGGGTGGAAACCCTAGGGCGCCAGCCCCCTCCCCCTCCCTCCTATATATACTAGAGGGGAGAGAGGGCCAAACACCCTAAGCCACGGTGCAGCCCTCTCTCCCCCCGTCTATACGGTTTTCCTCAAATCTGTTTTTGTCGGTGCTTAGGCGAAGCTCTGTCAGAACAGCTCCACCACCACCCCCACTACGCCGTTGTGCTGGCAGAGAACTCGTCTATCTCTTCGCTCTCTCTTGCTGGATCAAGAAGGCGGAGATCGTCATCAAGCTGTACGTGTGCTGAACGCGGAGGTGCCGTCCGTTCGGTACTTGATCGAGACGGATCGTGATTGGATCGCGAGACGCTCGGTGATTTGGATCACGAAGACGTTCGACTACATCAACCGCGTTTCTTAACGCTTCCCGCTTAGCGATCTACAAGGGTATGTAGATTCACTCTCCCTCTCGTAGATGCTCATCACCATGGATAGATCTTGTGTGTGCGTAGGAAAAAATTTTGTTTCCCATGCAACGTTCCCCAACAGTTGCCCCCAGCGCCCTCATCAGGCCGGTTGACGTCGTTCCTTCGGGGTGGCGGCGGCAGTGGCGGAAGTGCGGCATTGGCCTAAGGGTCTGCCTCGCGAGGCTGGTCACACCAGGCGGCCTCACGAGGCTGGTCGCACCAACCCTGGCAGAAGTTGCCGTTGCTGTTGTGGCCGTCCCAACGGTTGCCACCGCGGCCACCTCCACGGCCTGCGCCGAGGCCATTGCGGTCGTCTCGGCGGCCCCGGCGCTCGTCGTGGAGCAGCTTGAGCTCCTGGCAGTCCTCGGTGCTGTGGGAGCGGACGTTGTGGAAGGCGCAGAGGGGCCGGCTGTCTTTCCTGGGCTCGTCGTGGTCACGGCCGCTCTTCTGCTCGGTTTCCGCCGCGAGCACGGCCGGACCCTTGTGCTTGACGTCCTTGTTCTTGGTCTTGGCGGCGTCGAGCACCGCGTCGGGGTCGTTGTGGACGAAGAGGCGGCCCTCTTCAGCCTTGGCGCACTTGTTGGCGAGGTCGAGCAGCTCAAGCACGGAGTCGAGCTCACCGTTGATGGCGAGCTTCTCGCGCATCTTGATGTCCGTGACGCCGGTGGAGAACGCAGAGATGACGGCCGCGTCGGAGGCGCGCGAGATCTTGTTACGCACCTGGCTGAAGCGCTGGATGTACTTGCTGCGGGTCTCGTCTAGGCGCTGCCGAACACGCTGCAGGTCGTTGATGGTGAGGGAGTGGTCCTGCGTGCCCTTGAAGTTGGCGACGAACTGGCTGCAGAGCTCGGCCCACGATGAGATGGACGCCTCGGGGAGATTCATGAGCCAGGAGCGCGGGCCGTCCTTGAGGGCCATGGGAAACCAGTTCACCATGACCTTGTCGTCGCCGTTCGCCGCCTCAACGCTCAGCGCGTACAGCTGGAGGAACTCCGTGGGGTTGGGTGTGCCGTCATAGCGCGGAGGCAGCTCAGGCATGAACTTCGCGGGCCGGACGACGCGACGCAGCTCGCGGTTGAAGGCGCGGCAGCCCACACCGCTTGAGGGGACGCCGCCAGCAAGGGCGCCGCAGTTTTGGCGCCCAGCCGCCACAACATCCTGAATGGCCTGGTCCTGGCGCTGGCGCTGCCGCTCGAGGAGCACTCGCGCGTCGGGGGGCGCGCGGCGGACGATCTGGCAGCTGGCCTCGTCTCGGTCTAGCGAGGACGCGCCACGGGACGGCTCACGAACCCGCGCGCTGCGCTGGGGCCCGCCGCGCTCGTCGCGCAGAGGAGGCGGCGGGGGAGCGCCGTGCGCCAGGTCCCCAGCGCGAGACGGCGGAGGGCGGAACGAGTGGGAAGGTGCCGGAGCGTCCCCGGCGGCGTTGACGAGCTCGGTGATGCGGCCAATCCAGGCGTCGTAGCTGGCGTCAGCCGGACGGTAGCGGAGCAGCTCGCAAGCCATGAGCAGCGCGTCCTGCGGGTTCGGCGGCCCACGGTGGGCGAGGGAGCAGGCCGTGGCGGTGTGGCCGTTTGCCTGCACGGAGGGGTGCAGGGAGGAGTCCTACTGCTCGCGGGCAGCGGGGTCGGTGGCGGCAGCAGCCTCGACGTCGGGGCGGCGGCGATTGCCACGGGCCACCGGCTCCGTTTGAGCCACGCGGCCAGCCCTGTGCTCGACGCGCTCGCGACGTGCGTCGGCCATGAGGTCGGTGGAGCAGAGGGCGGAGCGGAAGAACAGTAGCGCACCCCTACCTGGCACGCCAAATGTCGGAAGTCGGGCTCCGGGGACCCAAAGGTTCGAACACTAGGGTGAGCTCGTTCTACCACTTCGTCTCCTACCACGGCTAAGCAACGGCGAAGCTATGGCAAGAGCATGCTAGCGAGGGACGGACCGTGGACTCAGCGGTTTACCTAGGTTCGGGCCACCTTGCGGTGTAAGACCCTACTCCTGCTTGGTTGGTATTGCTCTGGTGAGAGGGAGTACAAGGTTGGGGATGATGAGAACAAGAGCCGATCTGCTCTACAAAGGCAGCACTGCCCCCCTTATACCCGCATCGGTCCTCTTCCCCCTTGAAACTTAGGCGGGAAGGGCTGCCACACTTGGCGGGTTTTGAAAGGGGACAGGCGCTCAAGCTATCCTGACTAAAGGTGGTCTTTGCCTGCCAAAGCGTGACCCATGATGTGCCGGTGGGCTCGGTGATGACCTCCGTCCTGCGCGCCCGCCGTCTTGGTCTTTCTCCGCCGATCGGGCAACCTTTGGGGTTGCTTTGGGGAGTAGATAGCTGGCCCTGCTCCCTTAACACAAAAGAGGAAACCATCTTCACCCGCGCCTGCTGGCGTGGCCTCCGTCGCCGCTCGTCACCGCGCGTGTCACCCACGTGATGGGCCCCAGACCGCGCGGCGGTGCCGAACGGCCTTCGTCTCGTGCACCCTCGGCAGGGGGCCTCGGGAGGCCACCTCAGGAGGTCGCCTCACGAGAGGACCTCGCGAGGCCGCTGGTGGAGGTGCTGAGCCTTGCTCACCCGCTCCCTGAGGAGGGGGCCTCGGGAGTCCAAGGCCTCATGAGGAGGCCTGGTGAGGTGCTTGGTGATGACGGCCCGCTGGGCCCACGCCAGGCGTTGCGCCCTGGGCCGAAGGCAGACGGGCCTGGATACCCCGGGTTCCATGGGCCCGACAGCTAAGGGCAGGGAGAACGTGAAGTGTCATACCGAACACCAGTGACAGAAGGGTTTAGAACGCTACCATGGATCCAATCTAACGCCCAATGCTCTTGTCTGATTATTTTAATCTTAATTATCGAGGCAACCCTGCACGACGGATAGGGCCTGTGGTAGGACAACTGATTCTTGATGCAGGACTCATGCCAGTCAAGATGTTATTTGGACACATGCCCCACTTCGGTTCGTAACAGGTACATCTTGATGGGTGACTTCCAGCGCATGAATTAGGATAATATCTGGTCCCAACACGAATACATGGTTGTAGGCATTAAATACCTCATACCCACACCTCTTTTTATTATAGTGTTTGAATCGTCGTTTGCTTGATTGATCGGATCAAAAGTTGGAATTGATCCTTTAACAAAAGCTTGCTAGAGACCATCGCTTCAGGGGAATCTTCCTCTCGTGGGTTCGATAACCCAGGGTCACCTCTGGGGAAATAAATGCGGGATACTTTTCTGTTCCATTACCGGATCACTAAAAGGAGGTAGCAGCAGCTGGTGTTCTTCTTCAGCCTGAACTCTGTAGGGACGGCGCGGAAGTGGTTCGTGAAGTCTAGAGGCATAGGCAAGCACTCCAGCTTTGGGGCAAGGATCACCCAGTGATGGCTCTACGCATTTTTAGAGCTCATTTGTTGCATGTTCTCTTTATATATTATTTCCCATTGAACCAAATAGTTGTCCATTATGTATGTTTACCGGTATTTAGACTTTCCCTTGTGAGCATTGCACATTTATTATTTTATTTGGTTTTTATTAGTTTTGTTTGTTTTCTTGTGTCTACAGGTGTTTTGGAGCAACCTAGGACCAAGCACGATGAAAGGACCAAGGATGGGTTCGATACGGAGTAAACCAGGGGGTAGACTTAGCCATTTCGAAGGTCGGAAAAAGTCATTTTTCCAAAGTATTCCAAATCAAGATCTAATACCAGAAATGGATGGCGTCGTTCATACGAATCCAATGAGCCCAAGAACGTCAAATTCCAAGTTCGTATGAACATTGGGCGGCCGTTTTACCGGAGGAGGACAGACCAAAAGACGACCTTTCGAATGACCGCACGCGGTAGTTTCGGCAGCCGTTTTACATGCAGACAGCTCCAAAAGTTGCCCTTCCAGACGGGATTCTTCACCGATTTTGTCCCCGTTCAATCCCACGGGATCCTTGGCTCGTAAAGAAGAGATTGGGTGAGGATTTGGCTCATTGAGAGCCCTTGGATGAAACCCATCAAGAGAGGAGGCTAGGGAGGCTCCATATATACACCTCCTCAGCCCTAGCCGCCACCATCTAATCTCATTCATCATCAACACATCCAAGACCATCTCCAATGCTGCTCCACACCTGAGAGGAAGGGACAACGTCAAGGGAAGAAGGAGGAGGCTCCGCCACCATGAGCACCGGCCTTCGGGCCGGTGCCCTCGCGCCGGCACCGTCACCGGCGCCGCCCCCATCTCCGTCACCACTGGCAGCGCCATCTTCATCACCATCACCACTGCGCCGCCGTCTCTGTCAACACCACCATGCCTCCTCCCTTCACCAACTTAATGCCAGCTTGTAACTTGTCCCTAACCTTCATGTGTATGTTTGAGTAATTACATTAGTTCTTGAGGATATGGTTGAACTCTATATGATTCTTGATGTGATCCAATATCTTCTGTTCATGATTAAAGTTAGTATTCTCATGAGTGTAGGGAGGAGGCCTCACTCGCCCAATTGCCATGATAGGCCGTAGAGGAACTACTATCGTTGTGAAGGGTTGGGGCATTGGGGTAATTAGAGGTGACAGTAAAAGCCTTTGATTCCTCGTCATCACAATTGATAGGGGAATAACGGAGAACCCTTAGAGAGGCTGCGTCCACGGGGTAACCCTTAATTATCATTAGTTGTAACCCCATGGGGGAGACTGATGGTGGCGTGCGTGGCACCAAGTCTACTTCGAGTAGAACGTGTACTGTACCCGGCTCCGCCCACTTATGTGTTTGACCAGTGAATAGAGGATACGGTAGTTCATATATGTGGTAGTGATTCCGGAACCATTGAGAACACTTTATTACTCAAGCACCGTCCTTACTAACTTAGCATCACTTATTTACTGTTTTTACTCTCTTTTTTGTTGTTTAGTTAATTACCCTTTTTATCTAGTTTTCCTAGCAACGATAGAGTAGACTATTTCCAAACTCCGGTTTGGGTGCCTACGTGGCTGCGTGAAAGTGACAACGTAGTTGCGGGGTTTGTGGTGCCTTCCTATAAGCTCCATGTGGGTTCGACACTCTACTTATCATAACGAAAGTGCTACAACAGCCCTGTGCACTTGTAGGTCATCAAGCATTTTCTGGCGTCATTGTCGGGGAGCATAGTGCTTGGTTATTACTTACCCGCTCGCACTTAGTTTATTTCTGTCGTTGCTATTTATCTTAATATTTTTTTCCTTAACCCAAACATACCATATATATATATATATATATATATATATATATATATATATATATATATATATATATATACAGCCCGTCTATTCTGCTAATATTAGCAGAATAGTTATTCTGCACATACTTCCGAACTGCACGCTCAACGCGAGTGCACGGCATTGTTGAAGCAAGAGTACTACAGTACTGAGACGAGTGAACTTCCCGTCGAAAAAACTGCACGTGACTTTTTCGGTACTGTTTTGATCCAGTTTTTAAACCGTTTTTCGGAATAATGCGTATGATATGCCGTTGGAAAGCTACGGATTAGGTGCAACTTTGCGATGTTGAACACTTTTCGAGATTCCTCACGGTTTAAGAGCAGTTTCAAAAATTGTGCGACGCACGATGAGTGGCAGCGAGCGTATTTTCGCGATTTTTCCTAAACCGCTTGTTGGAATGAAGCAAATGACACGCCGTTGGAAAGATATCGTTGAGGCGCAAATTTTCATATAGAACACCCTCTCTTATTCTTTACGGTTTAAGAGTAGTTTCAAATTTACCAAATCGCGGAAATTCTGTTTTTTGAATTTGTGATTTTTTCGGTACTGTTTTCGCTCCAGTTTTTTAACCGTTTGTCAAAATGAGGCGTGTGATACACCATTGGAAAGCTATCGAAGAGGCGCAACTTTCATATGTAGAACATGTTTTGAGATTCCTTACGGTTTTAAATTAATTTTGGATATAGTGCAGCGGCCGACGAGTGACGGCGATAGTTTTTTCGTGACTTTTCCCAAACCGTTCATCGGACTGATTCAAATGATACACCATTGGAAAGATATCGACGAGGCGCAACTTTTTCATGTAGAACACTCTCTCTAATTCCTTACAGTTTAAGAGTAGTTTTGAATTTACCGAAATGCGGACACTCTGTTTTTCGCGACACCAAAATCAACGAGGGAACTGCATCAGATAGAAAAATGCACTGCTTCAGACCGAAAACCACACTGCATCAGACGATCAAGCGAACTGCATGATTTATTTTATTCAGACAAAAAAATTTCACAGGCGAAGAAGTGGGTTGCGCTTCACATCGGGCGTAAGTGAACCACAACACTAGCGAGAAGTGAACCACATTACTTTTTTGGTCGTTTCCATAACGTTTTTCTGCACTTCACGTTGGGAGTAAGTGAACCGCGACACTACCAAAAGTGAACCGCGACACTACCGAGTGAACCTCATGAGTTTTTGTTGTCTTTTTTCATATTTATTATTTTTACGCGCGTAGACCAGGCGAGTGCACTTCACACTAAAGAAAAGTGAACCGTGAGACGAGTCTAAGTGAGCTGTATAATTTTTTCTGTCTTTTTCTAAAAAAATTATAGGCGCATCTAGACTACATGGTCAAGGTTAGTGAGCATCAATGTATTTTTTCCCATCTTTTTTAATAAATGCACCAGGACTGCAAGGTCAAGACTAGTGAACCACAGTCCCCTCACAATGAAGTGAACTATTAAACTCCCCCGGAGTGGTCTGCATCCTGAATTTTCCTTTTTCATCCACAGATTGTGCATAATGAACTGCGGTGTTTTTCTATAATACTTACATAAGTACTAGACCTTTGTCACAGCATTTATCATGTACATTTTTTTGGAGCTGCGACTGAGAGTACATGGACCAACGACAAGGCAAACCAAGTGCATTTATCTTCTTCTTTTTTTCTGTTTTGCACATAAGAAAACATATTAAATTCATCAAAACAACATTTTTTTAGCGTCGCACTAATTCTTTTTGGCAACATCTTCTTTATCTCTGCGTTGTTTTGCACACACTCCAATCAGAACTACGAAATGCCACAAGTGAACCACATAACATGGTCAATCTGAAAACATACAACAAGATTTGAACTACTTAAAAAAAGTATGATGCCGGTCACCCCCAGTGCAGTCCACTTGCCTCCCAAACCAGAGGACCGCATGGCAGAGTAGAGCGAACCTCTCCAAAAGACCAAAATAAAGAATAAGATCTTATATGCCCTGTACATCCATTTGAGCACATACCACATACAAACCACATTGAACTACACACAGAACTTTTTCACGAAATGCAGTGCACAATCGAACCACTTAACCATGCATCGATCGAACTGCATGCGTACTGCTACTGAACCCTATGTGTGTGAACCCGCCGGTGACCAAACTGCAACTGGGCAAGCCACCGAGCTGCAAGTGGACCAGCATGTGAACCCGCCGCTGAACCAAACTACAAGCCGGCGAGCTGCCAAACTGCAATTTATCCCGAAAAACAATGAAACTCCAAATGGCAGCGTGGCCAAATGCACAGAGAGCACCAGTGAACCGCACGGGACCATGGCCGGCCCGAACTACATGCCCACAGCCGGTGATTTGGACGCACGCACCAGCCAAAATTGTATCACTGTTGCCCGTGGCCCCCCATCGCCGCCACTGCAAGAAAAGGGCTCGCCAGATCTGAGGTTCAAGGAATGTACCACCTGTGTGGAGGTGTACTATAGCACCGCCTATTCTGCACTACAAAAAGGAGAGAGAGAACTATCGTGAGCGTCGCCGCAACTTGAAGATTGGCTGACCGACGAGGAGAGGAAGTAGGGGGAGGAGTGGCCCAGCGAGTTCGAAGCGAGAGGAGGTCGCAGGCCGTGACAGTTGGCAGGGGAGTCGAGGGGAGCCACTCCTTCGCGTCTCCGGCACGCTTGAGGAGCAAGGCATGGTGGGTCCCGGCGCGCCCCCACGCCGTAGGTGCTCCCGCATAGATGGCCGGCATGGCAGCGGTGGCGGCGGCCGGATCTGGTGCTGATGGTCGTGCCCGGGGCCGTGGCGGCCGGATCCGGTGGCGGGGATCCAGCGTTGGGGTGGGGCGACGATGAGTTTGGCGCGACGGCGTGCCCCGATCGGTGGTAGTCGGGGTGGGATTGGGGGCGGCCGGTGGGGATCGGTTGGGAGGCCGGCGTGGAAAGGTGGGAAGGCAGGTGGTGTGGGCCACGGCACGGCGGTGATGGTGGGCGGTGGGGATGGGGGAAGGTGGTGGTGGGATGGGGCGCCTGCTGCGGCCGGGGATGGAGGTTGCTGGAGCTTGGGGGAGTGGTGGGTCACGGGGGGAGGTGTGTGGTCGTGGGAGTAGTGGTGGGATTTTATTCGGTTTTCGTTTTTGTGTTTTTCTCGTTCGGGGTGTTAGCAGAATAAGGCCTAGTGTTGTTTGAATAAGGTCTTAAGGCCTAGTGTTGTTTGAATAAGGTCTTAAGGGTGTTGTTTGAATAAGGTCTTAAGGTCTTAAGGGTGTTGTTTGAATAAGGTCCCAGGATTAGAATAGTTATTCTGATCCAACGCCGCCTATATACGGCCCGATGGATGTTCCTGAGATCCGAAAATCCCACCGAACAGAAAAAAGGAAAAAATATCCCCACCGTACCTCCCCATGCCCCCACTCCCTCCCCGATCTAGCCACCATCCCCACGCCCCACTCCCTCTCCGATCCATCCACCCACCATCGCCGGCGCCGGCCCGCCCCTGCCCCGGGAACCGGCCGCCGGGCAGCCCCCGCCCCGAGAACCGGCTGCCGCGTCGCCCCCCACCCCGGATTGTGCCGCCGCCGCCGCTTCCCTCCCCGGATCGCGCCGCCGCCTCCCTCCCCGGATCGCGCCGCCACCTCCCTCCCCGGATCGCGCTGCCACTGTCCGCCGCTAGCTACCGCTGCCTCTGCAGTCCTTCGCTAGCTGCCGCTGCAGTCCACCGCTAGCTCTCGCGGGGGACGCGGTGCTACTCCGGTTACCCATGCGTTACCGGCTGCCGCCGCGAACGGCGTCCGGACGCCACCATGGACTGCCCCCCGGCGCCGCCTCCAGCCCATACCTGCTACAGCCTTGGGGCAACCCTCCTCCACGCGGGCGACTGGTCGCTCAAACTTCCCCTAGCCGGCCGTCATGGGCCTCTGTATCCTCTCATGGTGGCTCCTCGTCCCCTGTGGCACAAGCAAGGTCAACTGCGGCTGGATGAGACTCAAAAATGGTGGTACGCACTAAAACAAATACTCCTGGCCTGCCCATGTCGTTAGCGGCAGAAGGTATTTCAGTTACTAGTTCTTCCATATGCTAGAGGAATTTCTTTCAATCCACCCTGAGGAGAGCTCGTGGCATCTCTTCTTTATTTTTTATGTGTGAAAAATTATGAGAAGGAAGGAATAGTTCTGCTCGATGAGCAGTTCCAATTGAGTTCTCCCTACAGATAGTTTGACTTTTATTTCCAAGTATTAAGTTCTCTTAGATATTTGATTGGTACTCCACCTTGCAAGCAAGGATGCTCTAAAAATGAAACACGTGATGTTTGATACACCTTGGTACACCACGGCTCAAGTTCTCTGCATTTTTTGTTAAAGGTCATCGGCCGGGCACAGGCTGCGTATGTGTTGTACGCCTTGGGCGTCCCTATGCTGGTGATGAGCGTGAAGGCCGTGCCCAAGAGGATTGAACTTCTTTGAATTTGCACGAAAATTGACTGCAAAAATTGTTTCTGTATAGTGAGGTTGATGTGGAGATCATGTCAAGTATTGCCCCACTGCGTGGATGCTCGCCTTCTCACCGAGCGTCGCGGCAGTCCACCCCCAAGCCGTCGGCAGGAGCAGCATGCACCAGTCCCGCCTCTCCTCCATCCAGTGCTCCAAAGAGAACCATGCCAGAGCAGAGAAAATCAGTCAACTTCTCATGAGCCCTGCCCCAACAGGAACCTCTCTCAGCTACTGATGGGCACTATACTGTCAAGTTGATGTAGAGATTATGTGCTCTGTACATGCTTGTTGATATGTCAATGAGAACCAACTTTTTTCTTCAGGTTGTTTTGATGATGTTTGATAGTTAATATTTTTGCAAGTTCAAAACTCTAGGTTATGAAATTTTGATGGATTTGAGACTTCTTTTGGCCTTGCACTATTAAAAGATCTTCCGCATCTTCGACCTTCGTCATATATGATCTGTGTTTAAAATTGCTCAATGAAAATTATGTTCTGAGAAGTTCATATATTACTGAGCGGAAAGTTCATGTATTATAACTACCCAGTAAGTGAAATGTATTATAGAAGTTCAAATTAAAAATGATGAGCAGTTCTATGGTAGACATAAAAGACGAAAACCGGCAGATGTTCAGAAAAAGAAAAGAAAAAGTAGAACCATAGAAGTTCAAATACGGGGACATCACACGTACAAAAAAGATGTGATGGTTGTGTGTCCACTGCCGCCAACCACCACTCGCCACCGTTGATCTAGCGTCCTACCTCTCGCTGCCAGCCTTCTCCTGGCTGTCCCAGGCGAGGCTCTCCCGCCACCAACGCTGCCCCTCCCAGCTCTTCCTCCGGACACCGCCCTCCCAACAGCAAGTGTTGCCGTACATGGCCCGCTACGCTACACGAGCATCCAGTCAGTTCGCCACCGCCACCCGCAAGCCATTCAACTTCGCATCACTAGGTTGTTTGCTCACAGCGTACTGCAAAACCTCCCACAAAAAATGGCCGCTGTTGTAGGTCTGCTTTGCCTGATGCGTCAGTCTCGACGATACGGAGAGAAGTTCAAATTGATAATTGTCGGAAGTTCACGTACGGTATGGTGTGCATTTCGTATGAGAAGAAAAGAATAATAAAGCAAAGTTTAAAAATTTTGTTGCTAGAAGTTCAGGTGCTCGCCCCGGGAAAGTTCAAAAATTCTTGTGAGAGAGGTTCAAAAATAAACCTAGAGGTTCAAAACTTAAACAACAGAGAAGTTCGATTTTTTTAGGTAACCAAGATGGTTAAATTTACAAAACCAAGAAGGTCAAATTTAATAAACGAATTTTCCCCGTTTCTACATGAGAATGGTGCACACATTCAATTATGTTTTCGAGTAAAGATGAAAAATATAAGGTGAAGAATCAAAAAAGTTGCTGCTCCTATTCGAAACCAACTCAAGAACACCGATCTAAAAAAATGGTATTCCCATTCTAAAGAAACTAGAAGTTCAAATTAAAATAACGATGCGGTTCAATGTTTATAAAAAAGGGTTTTTCCCATTACTAACCAACAAAACTAAGAAGTTCAAATTTAAAAAATGGTAAAGTTCGATGTCTATTAAAAATTCAGATTTTTCTCATTATTAAAATAATAAAACCAAGAAGTTCAAATTTAAAAAATGGTGAAGTTCGATGTCTGTAAAAAAAGGATTTTGAGCAAAGAATGATTTCCCCCATTCAAAAAAATATAGAATTTCAAATTAAAATAACGGTGTAGTTCAAAGTTAAAAAAAATCTGAAATTTTGCTTTTCAAAAAAAATAATAACCTAGAAGTTCAATTTAGAATAACAAATCATTTGATTTTCACCGTTTCAAAAAAACCCGAGAAGTTCAGCTTAAGGAACCTAAGAAGTCCGAATTTCAAAACTCAGATTTTCCTTGCTGCTAAACAAATAAAAATCGAGAAGTTCAAAATAAAATAACGGAGTAGTTTGATGTATACGGAAAAATCAAATTATTTCCGTTTCTAGGAAAAATAAAAGTAGGAAAGTTCAATTTTAAAAAAAATTGTTTGATGCTTATTTGAAAACATATTTTTCTAAGAATAAGACTAAGAAGTTCAAATAAAAATAACAGAGAAGTTCGAAGTATATAAAAAACTTAGATTTTTTCTCGTTAATAAAGAATAAAATGAAGAACTTCAAATTAAAATAAAGGAACAACTAAAAAAAGTTTAAAAAGTGTTGATGTTTATTAAAAAATCTAGGATTTTCCGTTCTAAAAAAACACAGATATCCGTTTTTTTTAATTATCAACAATGAAGTTCAAATTAAAAAGGTAGACAAAATTTGATGTTTTTAAAAAATCAATAACAATTCTTTACTCAAAAAATAAAAAAGGTGAAGTTCAAATTGAAATAACAAAGAAGTTCATAGTTTATTAAAACCTAGGATTTACCTTTTCAAAAAATAAAAAACACAACTCAATTTTTTGCATTTTTAAAAACAACTCATAAACGGAAAAAAATGGTTGCTAGAAGTTCAAGTGCTCCGCCTGGAGAAGTTCAAAAGTTCTTGTGAGAGAGGTTCCCCGTGTATTTAGATGTTCAAAACACGTAAAAAGATGTTTTTTTAAAAATAATTCTCTCAATCCAAAGGACAGTTCAAAGTGATAACATCCAGAAGTTCATGTACTGCATGGTGTGCATTTTGTATGACCAAAATAGAATAAAATGGAGAAGTCTAAAAATTTTGTTGCTAGAAGTTCAGGAGCTCGGCCTGGCAAGTTCAAAAATTATTGCGAGAGAAGTTCACCACGTATTCAACAACTTTTCAAAGGGTATATCGTATGCTCTATTCTAAAAAATGGATATATTATATTATATGGTTCATTCCGATGAACGGTTTAAAAGTTGCTCCTATTCATAAGCTTTCCAACGATATATTATATGGTTCATTCCGATGAACGGTTTAAAAGTTTCAAGTATACCGTTAAAAACAAGTTTTTGTGTATTCAAAAAAATATCTTGAACCGTCGCGAATATGAAAAAAATGATCAACACATGGAAGTTGCGCGTTTTCAACAGCTTTCCATCGATATATCATTCGCTCAATTCTGAAAAGTGGTTGGGAAGTTACGGGCAAAAAACAGTACGTGAAAAACAGAGTGAAGTTCAAGCTGAGATGTACGAGAAGTCCAACTTCTTCACAGAGTTCAGTTTCGAAGACTCTGTATCGCGATGAAGGCAGAACGATGATCTCGCCGTTTTCAAAATTACATAAAAATGGCTGGGAATTAGAGAAAACTTTCTATACGAAAAAGTTTCGCATTTTCCATAGCTTTCCAACGGTATATTATTTGCCCCATTCCGTTGAAGCTTGCGAAAATTACAGCAAAAAAACGATTTTGGCCATATTCAAAATTAACATAAAACCGTAAAGAATTAGGAGAAACATTCTATACATGAAAGTTTCGCATTTGTTCAAGCTTTCCAACGCCATATCGTTTTCTGCATTCCGACATACCATTTAAAAATTGACGTGAAAATACCATCTCGGCAGAACTTCGGCCGTTTTCTAAATTACATTTAAACCGTACAAAATTAGGAAAAACTTTCTATATGAAAAGAAGCGCATTTTCATAAGCTTTCCAACGCCATTTCATTTGCCTCAATCGGATTAGCCGTTTTCAAATGGCGCCAAAAATACGAGCTCGGCTGTTCGGTTTGAAAAATTCCGCCATTTCTGAAATTGCTCTTTAACCGTAAGGAATTTGGGAAAACTTTCTATATGTGGAATGAGCGGATTTGCAGCAGCTTTCCAACGCCGTATCATTTGCCTCATTCCGATAAACGGTTTAGAAATGGGCTCGAAAATACGATTCGTGTTTTTGTGTGTGAAGAAAAACGGTTTTCAAAACTGCTCTTAAACCGTTTAGATTTTGACAAAAATTCAACTTAGGTCGTGACCCTCGTGTCCACAGATTTCCAACGGTATATTGCAAGCCTCATTTGGACAAAGTTAGCGGAAGTTCAACCTGTTACCAAGTGAAGTTCAGGTCGAACAACTCAGGCAGTTCAACTAAGAATCAGAATATTATTCTGATCCCGTGATCAGAATAGTGTTTATATATATATATATATATATATATATATATATATATATATATATATATATATATATATATATATATATATATATATATATATATATATATATATATATATATCCCAGCTATTCTGCAACCCATTCCTGAATAAGCTATTCAGGAACCGTTCCTAACTGCTCGAAAACAGATAAGCTAACTGTGCGTCATATACTAGTTAACTGCCGGGCGGACTTTTCCTGGCACCATTCGCACTGTTTTTTTATCGTAATTTTTGATCCGTTTATCGGAATGATGCAAATGATATACCGTTGGATAGCTATTGAAAAGGAGGAAAAAACTCATGTTGATCGTTTTCCCAAAATCCTTACAGTTTTTAAACAAAATTCAAAAAACTGAAAATCCATCAAACGAGTTTTCAATGTTTTTGTGAAATGAATTTTCAAACCGTTTGTCGGAATGATGTGTATGATACACCGTTGGAAAGCTATGGATTAGCCCGAACTTTGGTATATAGAACTCGTTTTCAGATTCGCTACGGTTTAAGAGCAGTTTTCAAAAAACTAACGTCATTTTCGTCATTTTTTCCAAACTGCTACAGTACACGCTAACTGCTCACGCGGAATAGTTAACTGACATATGCTGAGAAGCTAACTGCTGAGACTGAAGAAATTATTTTTTCCCTTCTATACTTTTATCGTCGGATCAAGTTAACCGCCGGGAGTGAAATAGCTAACTGCCAGGAATCGCGGCAGTTAGCAGCAAGTTAACTGCCGGGACTGAAAATATTTTTTTTTCCTTTTTTGATTGGGTCACACTAATTGCGGGTATGAAAAACCTAACTGCCCTGCGATGAGCAAGCTAACTGCAAGGGCTGATAATACTTTTTTTTTGCTTCTTTTATGTTTTATTCTTTTTTTCTATTTTTTCCCTGGTCAAGTTAACCGCCGGGATTGAAATAGCTAACTGTCGAGACTGCGACAGTTAACACCAAGTTAACCGCGAGGATTAAAAATACTTTTTTTTCATTCTTTTTTGCCCGGTTCAAGCTAACGGTTGGGAGTAAAATAGCTAATTGCCGGGGATTGCGGCAGTTAACTGCCAGACTGAAGATATTAATGACGGGCTTTAGGTCGTCGTTTTGCTCTAGCAACCATGGAGGAAAATGCCCAGAGACAAGGTAGTGTCCGACGACGCGCATCAGGCCACCAATCAAGATTCTCACCTGAAATGAACTGAAGTTAAGTACAAAAGTTAACTGCAGGCACACCGGAGCAGTCTCTGTTTTTCTGTAGCCAAGCTTAGCTCCTCTTGACTGACAGAATACACACACATAACTGCTTAGCTGCTGCAAAGGGCATGACCATATCCCAAAACTGTACTATCTTTCTTTGTTTTTTTGAACGAGAAAATTGCTCTTACGAACTACAGGAACCACCGGGGCGCGCCCCTGTAGCGTCATTGGAGAGGGACTCTGGGACAGGGGCGGGCCCAGTTCAATTCATGGGTATTCAAGTGAATACCCATTATTTTTGCCAAAAGATTATGTATATATAGAGTGTGTACATGTACTCTATGAAAGAAACACGAGATTTACACGGAATAACAGGCTGTATAGCTTCCAGCCGGCCCACCTCGTGCTTCCCTCCCCTTCTCCGCTCCAAGATGGCGTAGTGGCCCAAGTCTCCTTCACCTAGGCCAGTCCCAGCCCAACTCAAAATTATATACTGGATGTGGGCGCAATCACACGTAACCCTGATCGATTGATTGGTCGCATGAATCGCGCCGCCCACGCTCCCAACTCTCATCGCTAGAAAAAGCACAGTCCACAACCGCACGGCGGCAGGGGGGCATCTGGCGCGGTGGCGGGCTGGCACGCGACGCCGCCGCACATGCATCCAGCGTGGAGATTGAGTCGATCTAATTCGTCAGTTGAGAGTTGACACATCAAGCTTTTCAGATACGTTTTCTATTTTTTCTCAGATGTGCGTTGCGGCCTTTTAGGTCAATTCTTGGATCCCCACAAAAAAGGTTAATTCATGGATTATTTTCTAGATTCAGTTTTATGGAGGCGCTTCAGAGTTGTTTGTTGGGCAAATGTTCTTTTGTTTTCGATGCTTTGGAGATGCATTAGTAATACTCGTCCTGGGTATGAATTTATTTTGGATGTATAATATTGGCATTAGTACTACTCTGATTGTACCCTCCATTGTTGTCAGAAGTTGCCACTTCATATGTTGGATAATTAGTACTTTCATATGTTGAACAACTCAAAGTTATAATCCTAGATCAAAATTCAAGTTAAGATCAATTATATGAATCTTTGATACTATTGCTAATCCATGTTTTATCTTTTATATATTATACAATTCATATAAAAAATCGTGCTATAATCCTTTATACATGCCAAAAACAAGAGGCTGTCAAAAATCTATAAGCTTTTAAGATTTTGAATACACACCCTTAAAATCCTGGGCCCGCCCCTGCTCTGGGATGGGTCACGTGCTCACCGGAGCAGTCTCCTGAAGAGCAGGACCGCGCCATGGCACCACGCAAGAAGGGTCTCTGCTCATAAATGACACAATAATTAACAAATTTTAGTAGTCCAAAGCAATCAACAACAGCAGTTATCACCAATTAGCAGTTAAAGCAATTAGTGGCAGCAGTTAACAACAATTTTAGCAGTTAGTTGCAATTAGTGGCAGCAGTTAACTGCATCTACCTACAACAGTTAGCAGCAGCAGTAGCGGACGGATCGAGGGAGAGGCTGGGGTGGGCCAAGGGGCCGTCGCCGATTTGAGGAGGACGCCGGTGGCGTGGAAGTGGTCAGTGGAGAGCATGGCGGCAATAGTGGCATGGCTCTACTGCGGATGGCCATGGCGCGTGTCAGCGGTGCTCCGCGATGGGTGAGGTGCACGATGATGCTCGTCCTTGCACTAGTCTGGAGCAGGGAAGGAGGGGAGCTCACCGGGGAGACCAAATCGGCGGCGTGGAGGTCGTGATGGGCTACGGTGGCCGCCTAGATCGAGATAGAGATGCTGCTGGGCTTCCATCGGGGTGGAGCCGGAGCATGTAGGTTAGCTCCCAGAGGCAGCCCTCGTCACCGATCCAGATCTGAGGAGAGCTACCGCAGCGAGCGGTTTCTTGCGGTGGGGTCTTGGTGGTTGTGCGTGGCGTGGCTGCGAGCTTGTGGGAGGTGGGGCGGCGCGCGAGGGTCTCGGTAGGGGCGCGCTGCCGCCGGTCAGGAATGAGGTTGGGGAAGGGGCGCACTGCCGCCGGCCGGGAAGGAGGTTGGGGAGGGGCGCGCTACCGCCGGCCGGGAAGGAGGTTGGGGAGGGGCGCGCTGCCACCGGCCGGGAAGGCGGTTGGGGAGGTTGCCGGTCGGGAAGGAGGTGGAACCGTGGAAGAAGAAGGTGGTGGAGTGGGGGAGTGTGCGCCGGAAGCCACTGGCTCCGCTCGCTGCCGCTCTCTCCGCGGAGTAGCTACAGGTATGAGGGGGTGAGGTTCCTAAATAAGCTTATTTAGGAACTCTAGGGGGTTGTAGAATAGTCTCACCCTATATATATATATATATATATATTGCTTTGAGATGTCAGATGAAGACATAGAGGTTGCAAGGGAACGATACTATGAAAAAGAGAGGATACTTCAAGAATATTGGAATACCAACGAAGGTAAAGAAATGGGTGAGAAATTTATGGAGTTAGAGATTATAGCTAATGATATCCCTAAAGGTTGCATACAGTGCCAATCTCTTCACCACATGAGTTTTTATTGCAGAGATCACCCACATTCGGTTGAGAGCATACAACCGTGATGAATATCCTCTTGAAGATATTGAGGTAATTGAGGAGATGATGTTAATGCTTAGATCATTTAAGATTTTAATGTGGTTCAGTAGGTTCCCACTTGTTGGTGGAAGTCTATGACTTTTGCGTAGAAAATCATTTTCATGAGAATCTTTTATACGAGGACTATCAAGATCGGATGGATGCCATCTCCTAAGCCAATATTTCGCAAGAACATAACCTTATGTAGGAACAACAAGAAGAAGATATCATCGAGCCACAAGAAGAAGAATGCTTGGAAAATGAACCAGAGGAACATGGAGATAAAGGATGGAATGGCCACTGTCGAGAAACTCCCATCGATGGTAATTGTTTTGATATAATTAATGTGCAGCTTGATGAAAATGTTGGAGGTTATGATTTACTTGTAGCTCCTCACCCTCTTGTTTATAAAGATATTGTGAAGTTGCATCCACTAACATTTTAGGCATCTCAACTTAGCTTGGTGCATCGGTACTCGCCGAAGAGCGAGTATGAATTTACATATATGATGCCAATGCACCGTAAGTGAGTGCGCCTCCGACCGAGCTCTGCTATGAGGTGCTCCAAACTCCGGTCGGAGGTAGGTATCCTGCTCGGGGTTTATATCCCTTGGGATCCGGGTGGATGACCTTATGGAGCACCGAAGCCTAGCTATATGGCTATAAAGAAAGCACTGCCAGGGAGGTAACCCGGAAGTTCATAGGTGTCTTTCTTAGCTTTGTGTCTTCAGTCTAGTTGCATACATGTTGCATTGGCACTTTTGTTTTTGTTTTTAGTAGTTGCTATTTGAGTTGGTTTCGTGATATTTTTGTTGGTAAAATTAATAGCATGTCGGTAGCCTATTTTTGTTGCATTCCTCCTCCTACTTTTATTGCAATACTAGATCATCGTAGGCGCGCGTTGTTGCGCCCATCTATTTTGGCACTAATATTATGATGGATGCAACTGTATGTAAATGTAGTAGTTTGATCGTGTGATATCACTAATCACACTACATTTAGGGGTAATATTTCAATCATGTGATTCAATTATCATACCGATGGATCATGTTTTTGACCTGGAATTAATATAATTGTGCGTATCTTTGTTATGTTTATTTTGATGCGAGCACGTTAGCTATTGGTGGATAAGTTATTTAAGTTGATTATTAGTTTCTATAGGATTATGTTAGATGGTAAGAAGGTTGGTACCAGTTTGATTTTGTGGGTTCTAAACAACGGATGAGGGAGGAAGCAAGAGAGGAAAAGAAAAAAAAAGTGAGCACTCAGGAATGTATGGATTTTTTTTTCCAGTAATGTATGGTATTCTATAATAGCTGCGGTAAAACAGTCGCAAAAAATTATTCTAACAAAATCGTAATGATTCCCCGGCAGTGAATATATTAATTGGCAACTCACGTAGCAGCAAGACAACCATATGCCGAAGTTTATATACTGTCCGCATTACAGATATAACAAGCTATGCCAACTTCTACTCCTGCTTAGTGAGCTTCTGCTTCCGATAGACTGATGGTGTACCTCCTTCCTACATCTGTGTCATTTTATTTTCAGGTAAGCAAGAGCACTTTTCTTCCCATGGAACACATCCTACAGAATGCTAATCCTGTATGGATATGATCACATGTAATGCTCATTTGTTAACTACTCATGTGATGGTCGACAGCTGCTACCTAGATCCATTGACCCCTGTAAACATAGAAATGTCATTAATTCTTATATGGCACAACTGAAAGCTTTGCATTTCATGTAAAAGTGACTATCAAATAGATACAATGACAAAAAAGTACAGAATGTACATGATTTTTTTTTACAGTTGGACACTTCTGGCATCCAGAAAATTAGAGGTAGTGCAGGCACATTGCTATTTCCTGATATTAAAAATATTATAACTTAATTTATTTCTTTGCAACAACAAAACCACACAAATTCTAAGCTTCCGGATAGTGCTCAGTGCAGCTCCACAATTCAGTTATGTGTGTCAGCACCATACAACGATGTGCTCCTGTAGCTACATTCATTCTACAGAAGGCAGTATTTAGTATATCTGATCAAGTGTACAGAAGCTATGAACTTGACACCTACTTAAATTCTGCTTTACCAAATCATCTCTCCAGTTACAAAATAGTATATCTCTCCTCTGTCCATACTTATCGTCTTCTCTCTAAGTTCCTAACCCTCTCCAATCCTTGGCATGAACATGATACTAAACTGGTTTGGTGGAACTGGTAGTTAACATGGAAATCTGCTACCAATAGCAATTACCATGAAAGCACTTGATGATTTGACCTAAACTGAAGGTAAATCTTAAAAAAACAAGCAGGAAAAATACAATTGTACTTAAGTAAGAATTTCTTTGAAAAAAAACTACTGTACATGATAAGTTTCATTCATATACTACTTCTCTATCCCTCACCCATTTATTTAACTTCTAAATCACATTTCCTATATTGGGCTAGATGACATCACGACGGCATCTTAATTTAGAGTGAGTACTATGCTCTAACAGGGAAATCTGATAAGAATAGAGATTACACTAAAGCCAATTGATGATTGAGCTAAACTGAGGCTAAATATTCTTTTAAAACCAAGCATCAACAACACAATAGCAGTTAACCAAGAATTTCTTGACTGAGAGAAAATATGTTCATTGTACCCTCATGTCGAAGGTTTAGCTGATTGGAGATTTGTGGATGTCGTAATCTTATTGGGGGATGAATTATGGTCTCCTAAGCTTTCTGCAATTTCTCCTCATAGGCGTGAGACAGCATACCATTAATCAACACCGGTGAGTGCTGCACTCCCACAATATCCGCCCTGAATGCCTCTAGGAACTGAAGATATATTGCCTTATTCAAAGGTCAAACCCCATGTACCTCTGCTCTATGTAACACCGTTGGTGGTTTTTGACAATAAAGGTTCAGGCAGGCGTAAGCCCGCCGTTGATGCGTCAAAAAAAAATCACGGGACAGCCAAACATTCGAGCATATTCGCCTCAACCCACATTAGCGGGTGGTCGCTTGGCTCGCCTCTCCACCTGCAACCCCGCTTCGAATTGATTTTCTTTAACCCATCGACCGATCACCTCTGCCTGAGTGAGCGATCCATCACATACTTATGTGCCAAAATATTGCATATGGTGAATCTGCATATAGCATACACTTCTAGAAAGCTAGGCACATGAGAGAATTAATAGACCACTAAGAATGTGAATAAATTTCAAAAAGAACTGAGCAAAGTCATGTTTAAAGCACGAATGCCATAACATAGCAAGATATTACAAAGAATTAATGATTACTCTAAGTTAAACTCTGCACTTTGTCAAAGAATACTGCAGCAAACCAACAAGTGATACCATTGGTCCATTACCAATCTGGGCAACTGCCAAATGCGGGGACTGAAACATAATACTCTCAGGCAACGAATCATTGAAGTTCAAAATAGTGACTCATCTTCCCAATGGTTAGTCCCTAATACTTCTGATCTAGCAGAACCATCCAATCCAGCAGAACCGATATCAAATCTGTCAAGATAGAGACCATGCATTAATTTTGTAGTACAGAGAACAATATCAAAAAGAAAATCTAGCATCATTAGATGAACAATTAGGGGGAAAGGGGGGGGGTATGAACAGGGGACGACGGGAAGAACAGGAAAGATGAATTAGCGACCTATTTCCTCCTATGGCTGCCAGAGAAGGTTCTGCGAAAGTGAGGGGAATGAGGAAGGAGCAGCAGAACGATGGATATTATATAGACCCCAGTGGACGGGAGTAACAGGTGAATCGACATTGGTAACTGACCTTGAATTATCAGCCAACGGAGAGTGCGCGCATCGATTGACATTTAATGGACTCTGATTTACTTCCTGAATCAATCGACGGCGATTCAACCCCACACGACAACCGATGGTTCGCTGAACCTGTCACCGCCCAGCGCCCAATGGAGTCTCTCGGCAAGACGACCCGGCCGGTAGCGTCGTTCCATTCCGAGGGTCGTTCTCCATGCTAGCCACCAGCGCCCAGCGTCGGCCACCACGCGGAAGTCGCCCATGGAGGCCGCCACGCGAAGGGATTTGCTGAACGAAACGATGGTGTTTATCACGTAGGAAGGCTGCTAAAGGCCCATTGGGCCAAATTTCACCAAAGACGCCGAAAAAAGCGGCCAGAGCAGCGGCCCATGACCGTTCGCGCTCGTTAATAGCGAACTCAGCCTGATTAGTGCGATTCACAACAAATCCGACGGTTGGAAATGCCCAAGCTAATGATCCGACGGCTGAAAACACTAATGACCTGAGAGGGCAGGAAAAGTGCTCAGTTATAATGTATCTAAATTGCTATGTGCCTAACGTGAGGAGGAAGCATAAGAATTTTCATGTAGTTCTGCAGCTCCGGGAGAAAAGACGGCGTTCCATACGACCGCAACCGGTCGTTTCAACGCCCGTATGAGGTCGTGGCCACAAGTAAAAGAGGACTAGAGCAAAAGACGACCAGCCATACGAGCGCTCTCGCTCGTACGAGCAGTCGTTTCACCCGGCGACGACAACGAGCATCTCCACAGGGCGAATGACGACATTCCATACGATCGCAACTGGTCGTTTGAGCGCCCATATGAGGGCAATAACACCTCCATTTGATTCGTTTTCGACGTCTAAGGTTGACGAGGTGCTTTCTAACCAATTATTTGCTTTATAATTACTATTAATTACCTCTGCAACTCCGTAGCCAATAATTCTCTTTAGCAACTATGTTTTCCTTTGTTTCTTTTTGCCTGTTGGGTATACCGAATCGATGTTTTTTATTTCATGTGTTATTTTTGCAGGGGCTTGGACCTTATGTGGTGACGTGTACAGTATGGTGCCAACCGTATAAAATACCCACACAAGCCACTTGGTTGCTTCATCATGACGAAGTTCACCAACAAGTGCCCGGTAATGTTTTCCAATATGAACCTTGCTCAAATAAAAGTTGCTTAGTATCGAGTTTCTCACCTTAAGTGAGGATCTCCCTTTTTAATTAGGCACCTAGGAGCTGCACACTTGTGTCTATATTTTGTCTCACTCACACTTCATCAAAATCTAGGAGTACTTAAGACTTATAGACATAGTTTGTTGACTTAAGCGAGGTGCTTAGGTTGATGAACCGATCTTGTTGAGACAAATAGTTTTATCACTTGTGTTTCTAATCCTTTGTGTTACAAAAAAAATGAAAAACACAAAAGCACAGAAATATTTTGTTTTCTTTTTAGTTCGTTTTCAGCAGGTTCTATTGGAGGGCAGCCACCGGACCACAACAAGGAGATCCATTGAAGCAAGGTCCATGTCTACTAGAAGAGAGGTCATATGCGCCTCAACGGTAAAAGTTTCTACCCCTTTGCTTAATTAAGCTTAGGGGAGGTAACCACTTCTCACGCTCTCTTTTAACAACTTCACTTTATTTTCACTTTCGTAATTTTCCCTAGTTTAGCTCTAAGCGTGGGGAGGTTATTTTTTTGCATGTGTAGTGTCTTGTGCAATGCTCTTGATCATATGGTTTTCGTGCATTAGTGTGTCCCGCTTTTTTGACATGCTTGCTTTGCACTTGTTTAACTTAGCATGTGGAAATCTTGCTATCTTCTGAAAAACATTGCCATATTCTTTTATCAAAAACCTAATACAAGAGTCCTTTTCACTATTGCCTTTCTTTCACCTAATCACATAAGTTGGGGACTCTAGTGATGGCTTGATTAGCGATTGAATGATTGTAGAGGCTTTCTGCTGATGAACCCAACATCTTTGGGTGATCCAGGACGCGCAACAGGGTTTATCTCCGCCAAACTATCCCCTCGGGGTACTTAGCTCTTGAGTCTTATGCAATATGACACTGCGATGCTCTTGTGTAGTATTTGAGTTCTTTATGACTAAGGCAAGTTCAAAACCTTTGCACTTCCGTTCATCTTTAATTGCTAGTCTCTACGGTATCGTGTATTGCCCACTCTCACATTGAGACTTGGCGCATACTTCGCAGGTACATCCAAACCCATGGGAGGACTTTCTCTTGTTCTCCTACACATAAAACACCTCATCTCCACAAAACAGCCACCATACCTACCTACATGGCATTTTCATAGCCATTCCGAGCATATCACCATGTACTACCATCATATTACATTACATGATTAGAGACATGTTTTCATTTGCCTTGCATGATCATAGTATGCATGGCTAGCTCGATATTTTCATGGCTTGTCCGTTTTTTGCTGTCTATGCTACGCCGGATCATTGCACATACTGGTACACTGCCAGCGGCATTCATCATATAGAGTTTCTCTCATGATTTTAGTTTTGAGTTATGATTGTATTCAGCTGAAGTAAAACATTATAAAGTGTATTGTTCATCATTGTAAGGTGTTTCTCCTACCAAAAAAAAGAGCGAGACCAAATAAAAGATGCACCACGGAGGTGCCACAAAAAATGTGAGGAAGAGAGAAGGAGCAACACCATTATCCTTTTTAGTATACACTTGTACTTCAAAGTAGCACCACTTCATGCATTGTAAAGTAGAAACTTTCATGAGCTTCATATTTCATACTAGTGGGGAACCTACATTATAGAACTTGCCTTGTATATTCCGATGAAGAGCATCCTCAAAAGCTCGAGGTCTTCATGAGCAAGCATGTTGGATGCACCCCCACTTAGTCCATAGGAGAGCTTTCATATATTCATAGCTCTATGTGCATCCTAGTTGCATGGCGATCCCTACTCCTTGCATTGACATCAATCATAGGGCCTTCTCCATTGCCTAATGGTCAGTTGCGTTGATGCAAGATTTTCTTTATTTTTGACTTCTCAAAACCCCAACCATTTTCTATCTTTCCCTTAAGTGCGAGGCATAGGCTTGAGCTTAGTGTTGCATAGGTAGTTGAGCGGTTGAATAACGCAGACAGATGATCTTACTATTGTACCTGGTATGCCTCGGGTTGGTGTTTTTGAAGCGATCGCTGATGCAAGATTTCTTTTGTCTTTGATTGTCATTGTTGTGTTCCTAACCTAATATTGACCTTCTCTCTGAACCTTTGGCAATGGGAATTTGGGCTCCACAAAAATATTTTCCTCTTTCTAGACCTCCATGGCAATGGAACTAAGAGGATAGCTTGTATTACTCCCTTGCTGGTTAACTTTTGCATGCTTGCACGATGAACATGGATATCACTTTTGGGGTTTGGTTCAATGTATGCTTTAGAGTTGGTAGCAGTGAGCTTTTGGTAGTCAACCTTATTACTCGAGGACGAGCAAGGTTTAAGCGTGGGGAGGTTGATGGCTCTATATTTTATGCATTTTTAGAGCTCATTTGTTGCGTGTTCTCTTTATATATTATGTCTCATTGAACCAAATAGTTGTCCATTATGCATGTTTGCCGGTATTTACACTTTCCCTTGTGAGCATTGCACATTTAGTATTTTATTTGGTTTTTATTAGTTTTGTTTGTTTTCTTGTGTCTATAGATGTTTTGGAGCAACCTAGGACCAAGCACGATGAAAGGACCAACGATGGGATCGATACGGAGTCAGCCAGGGGCAAACTTAGCCATTTCGAAGGTCGGAAAAAGTCATTTTTCAAAGTGCTCCAAATCAAGATCTAAGACCAGAAATGGATCAGCGTCGTTCATACGAATCCAACGAGCCCAAGAACGTCAAATTCCGAGTTCGTATGAAGATTTGGCGGCCGTTTTACCGGAGGAGGACACACCAAAAGACGACATTTCGAACGAACGCGCGCGGTCGTTTCGGCGGTCGTTTTACATGCACACAGCTCCGTAAGCGAGTGCGCGTTCGATCCCACGGGATTCACAAAGTTTTCCTTCCAGATGGGATTCTTCACTGATTTCATCCCCGTTCGATCCCACGGGATCCTTGGCTCATAAAGAATAGATTGGGAGAGGATTTGGCTCATTGAGAGCCCTTGGATGAAGCCCATCAAGAGAGGAGGCTAGGGAGGCTCCATATACACACCTCCTCAACCCTAGCCGCCACCATCTAATCTCATTCATCATATACACATCCAAGACCATCTCCATTGCTGCTCCACACCTAAGAGGAAGGGACAACGTCAAGGGAAGAAGGAGGAGGCTCCGCCACCATGAGCACCGGCCTTCGGGCTGGTGCCCTCGCGCCAGCACCGTCACCGGCGCCGCCCCCATCTCCATCACCACCGGCGGCGCCATCTTCATCACCATCACCACCGCGCCACCGTCTCCATCAACACCACCATGCCTCCTCCCTTCATCGGCTTAATGCCAACTTGTAACTTGTCCCTAACCTTCATGTGTATGTTTGAGTAATTACATTAGTTCTTAAGGATATGGTTGAACTCTATATGATTCTTGATGTGATCCAATATCTTATGTTCATGATTCGAGTTAGTATTCTCACGAGTGTTGAGAGGAGGCCTCACTCGCACTATTACCATGATAGGCCATAGAGGAACTACTGTCATTGTGAAGGGTTGGGGCATTGGGGTAATTAGAGGTGACAGTAAAAGCCTTTGATTCCTCGCCATCACAATTGACAGGGGAATAACGGAGAACCCTTAGAGAGGCCGCGTCCACGGGGTAAGACTTAATTATCATTAGTTCTAACCCTATGGGGGAGACTATGATGGTGGCACGAAGTCAACTTCGAGTAGAACGTGTACTGTACCTGGCTCCGCCCACTTATGCGTTTGACCAGTGAATAGAGGATACGATAGTTCATATATGTGGTAGTGATTCCGGAACCCTTGAGAACGCTTTATTAATCAAGCACCGTCCTTACTAACTTAGCATCTTTTATTTACTGCTTTTACTCTCTTGTTAGTAGTTTAGTTAATTACCCTTTTTATCTAGTTTTCTGATCAACGATAGAGTAGACTATTTCCAAACTCCGGTTTGGGTGCGTACATGGCTGCGTGAAACTGACAACATAGTTGCGGGGTTTGTGGTGCCTTACTATAAGCTCCCTATGGGTTCGACACTCTACTTATCACAGCGAAAGTGCTACAACAGCCCTGTGCACTTGCAGGTCATCACCCAGCAGAAGTGGGTTGACCCTGCCTCCTCATGGTAGTGGTCGTAGTTCCTCCGCTTGCCGCTGGGGGGCTCCTGCACCACCGCGCGTCCTCCAATGGCTGCACCCCCACCTTGCCCTTATCCAAGGGCAGCACAACCTCTTTGCCCTTCCCGGGCGCCACCACCTCCGTGTCGATCTGCATTATGAACAGCATGAAGTTAAAGATCAAGATTCATTCCTATCGTCAAAGCTCCTATATTTACCCACCCTACTTATCCACCACTGCACTCAAACCCTCCGTGTCTCTCCTCTTCCACCTCTCTGTTTCACCACCTCTCCATCACCATTAACCCCATCCCCAACCCTCTCCCTTGGGGCACTAGATGGAGGGCCTTCTTCGTTGGGTGCTCGCTCGGTGACCGCACCAAGTTCAAGAACACCGTGGAATTTTGCTCGAACTTCACCAGCATTGAAGACATGCACAAGGAGGCATACACTGTGGTAAAGAAGGCGATGGTGGAGAGTTGAAGACGCTGATTCCTGACCCACTGAAGGGCGTTATGTCAGTGGACATCCTGCGCTGGGCCATGAATCAGGCCAACTCCGGCAATGATGGTCAGAGGGCAATATGGGCCAAGTATAGGGGGTACAGGGCTCCTCAAGACCAGCGTGCCACAACATTCTGGACTAAGACGTTGGTGGTGCCGGAGGATGACTACGATGTGGTGCAGATGGTGGTCAGGGTGCCGGCAGCAAGTGACCATGCAAGAACCATCGTTCATGATGAAGATGATGAGGACGAGATTGTGGATGGTGCGGTGGAGGCGGTGGTGGAAGACAAGAAGAAGGCTATGGCCTCCTGCCGCTCAAAGCACCTCCAAGGTGGCCGCAACAAGGATAGGTGCTTGTAAGGCAGTTTTACCCCAATCCCCATCCCCCTTGTACTAAAAAAGGACCGTATGAACCCTAGAATCCATTAGTGCAGAACCGACGGATTCTCCGGTTCATCGACCGTGTTTCCCCCAAACCAATCCCCAACCCCCATTGTATTTAACCCCCTCCCTAATGCTCGAATCGTGTCCGAAATCAAATATACCATGAATTGAACACAGTAAATCGAGAGAGAGGGTAATGTCTTACCGCCATTGTCGATACGATGGTCAATCCGGTGCTCGCCGCTGCCTAGGATCGCCTTGCAGTCCGTCGCTCCGGTGCTCGCCGCCGTCGGTGAGAGTGGGGAAGAGGGGAGATAGATTGGTGAGGGAAGGAAGGTGATGGTAATTTATGTCGTGGCTTCAGGAAACAACGCGATGCCTCGAGGCCACCTCCACGCGTGCAATCTCCCAAGCCCACGTGCCTCCGGTTGCAGCGCTCGGGCCTGGCTTTAGAAAAATGGTCGATTCCACTTCAAAATCTGCTCTATTCAGTGAGAAAAACCCTAGTGACGAAACAGGAAACGTTGCCTATGATCATTTTCTGTGATGGTCAACCATCACCAGGTGTTTTCCTTCCGAGGCAGTGCCCCCGACAACTTCGGCGACGTTCTGGCCTGATTTTCGGTGACGTATTTGGCTGTCATTAGGCATGTGCATATTCTGTGACGATTTATAGAGTCATCGAAAATAATTTCAAAACTTGAGATTTTTTTAGATCTCATTTGCTTATATTAAAATTATCTGTGTGGGGCCAAATCACAAAATATATACTTGTAATTACACTTATTGCCTCCGCTGTGTGGGGCCACTTGACAGGGACAGAAATAACCCATTAGTAGAAAAAAAATCGAGCTCATGGATTCGAGCCAATGAACTGATGCCTTTGTCATGGTGACTGCCTGAATAGCATGCCGATGGCGTGGTCACCGTCTGAACTGGATGAAATGGTAGTGTTTGTCTCGATTTAGATTGAAACTAGACTAGACATGAGAGGATTCAATGGACAACTTCATACAACATAAAGATAATACTTAATATCGTTACAAGTTATGCAGAAGTTCATACACAATTATCATGCATATTTCTAGAACCTAACAGAACTACTTGAACCTATTCATCATCGTCGCTGCCCTCCTCCTTGTCACCGCCGTCCTCCTCCTTGCCCCCGTCTGAGTCGTTGCCGTCATCATCCCAGAGGCTATCGCTATCCTCCTCATCGGCCATCAACGCTTCATTCGTTGCCCTACATTCGGCGAATGTCTGGCGGACACTATCTTCCGCATACGCATTGGTCATAGAAATCTTGATGTCGGCCACAATGATGGCCTCATCGACGGCTCGTTCTGCATCGCAGATGGTTTCTTCAACGCGCGCTGTCGCGTTGGAGATCTTGTACGCCGCCTCGATCTCCGCTTCGGCGACGGCGCAGCGGAGCTCCTGTAATCTTGGCCCGAGTTCGTCGAGCTGGCGGTGCATGTCTACCACTTGGCAGCGGGCTGCCTCCGAGCTCATCGAATCGCTCCAAGAGGCGGTCGCACTCTCGGCCTGCCTCATCTACTTCACGGAGGACCTCGACGGTGCGATCCTCGTCTGTGTTGACGAGGCGCCGTTGATGTGGGGCCCGTTCATGGTCGCTATCGCCCATCTCCTCGGCCATGGGTTTTCTCTTCCTCAAGGGTGGGCCGAGTGCCTGACCCAGTGCTGTCGTTGAGGAGGACGGATCAGACGTAGCACTGGCTGGTGCCGTGTCGAAGGCAGGAGGGGGTGGTTTCGGTTGGGCTCGCCATTGGGGGGTTGAGGTGACCTATGCGGCCTGTGTTGGGGAACGTTGCATGGGAAACAAAAATTTTCCTACGCACACACAAGATCTATCCATGGTGATGAGCATCTACGAGAGGGAGAGTGAATCTACATACCCTTGTAGATCGCTAAGCGGGAAGCGTTAAGAAACGCGGTTGATGTAGTCGAACGTCTTCGTGATCCAAATCACCGAGCGTCCCGCGATCCAATCACGATCCGTCCCGATCAAGTACCGAACGGACGGCACCTCCGCGTTCAGCACACGTACAGCTTGATGACGATCTCCGCCTTCTTGATCCAGCAAGAGAGAGCGAAGAGATAGACGAGTTCTCTGCCAGCACAACGGCGTAGTGGGGGTGGTGGTGGAGCTGTTCCGACAGGGCTTCGCCTAAGCACCGACAAAAACAGATTTGAGGAAAACCGTATAGACGGGGGGAGAGAGGGCTGCACCGTGGCTTAGGGTGTTTGGCCCTCTCTCCCCTCTAGTATATATAGGAGGGAGGGGGAGGGGGCTGGCGCCCTAGGGTTTCCCCCCTAGGTGCGGCCGAACCAAGGAGGAGGAGGTGGACTCCTCCACTTCTTCCTAGTCCAAATAGGACACCTTCCATATTTGGTTCCCCTTCCCTTTTCTTGGGTTTTATGCCTTTTCCACTTATTCCAGCCGCATGGGCCTTATAGGGCTGCCTTGCCCAGCCCACTAAGGGCTGGTGCAACCCCCTTTAGGCCCATGTGGCCTCCCGGCGTGGGTGGCCCCTCCCGATGGCCCTCCGGCACTCCCGGTACACTACCGCAAATACCCGAAACTTTTCCGGTGGCCAAAACGGGACTTCCTATATATCAATCTTTACCTCCAGACCATTCCGGAGCTCCTCGTGATGTCCGTGATCTCATCCGGGACTCCGAACAACCTTCAGTCACCAACATGCATAACTCAAATCTACCGAAACGTCACCGAACCTTAAGTGTGCAGACCCTGCGGGTTCGAGAACTATGTAGACATGACCGAGACACCTCTACGGCCAATAACCAATAGCGGGACCTGGATGCCCATATTGGTTCCTACATATTCTACGAAGATCTATATCGGTCGAACCTCTATGTCAAGGATTCAATTAATCCCGTATGCTGTTCCCTTTGTTCTTCGGTATGTTACTTGCCCGAGATTCGATCGTCGGTATCTCTATACCTAGTTCAATCTCGTTACCGGCAAGTCTCTTTACTCGTTCCGTAATACAAGATCTCGTGGCTAACACTTTAGTCACATTGCTTGCAAGGCTCATCGTGATGTTGTATTACCGAGTGGGCCCTGAGATACCTCTCCGTCACACGGAGTAACAAATCCCAATCTTGATCCATGCCAACCCAACAGACACCCTCGGAGATACCTGTAGAGCATCTTTATAGTCACCCAGTTACGTTGTGACGTTTGATACACACAAGGTATTCCTCCGGTGTCAGTGAGTTGCATGATCTCATGGTCATAGGAACAGATACTTGACATGCAGAAAACAATAGCAATAAACTGACACGATCAAATGCTACGTTTATAGTTTGGGTCTTGTCCATCACATCATTCTCCTAATGATGTGATCCCGTTATCAAATGACATCTCATGTCCATGGCTAGGAAACCTTCACCATCTTTTGATCAACGAGCTAGTTAACTAGAGGCATACTAGGGACACAGTGTTGTCTATGTATCCACACATGTACTTGAGTTTCCAATCAATACAATTATAGCATGGATAATAAACAATTATCATGAACAAGGAAATATAATAATAACCAATTTATTATTGCCTCTAGGGCATATTTCCAACAGTCTCCCACTTGCACTAGAGTCAATAATCTAGCTCACATCACTATGTGATTTACATTGTAATGAATCGAACACCCATGCAGTTCTGGTGTTGTTCATGTTTAGCCCTTGGAAGAGGTTTAATCATCGGATCTGCAACATTCAGATTTGTGTGTACTTTGCAAATATTTATGTCGTCCTCCTTGATGTAATCGCGGATGGAATTGAAACGTCGCTTTATGTGTCTGGTCCTCTTGTGAAATCTTGGTTCCTTGGCCAGAGCAATGGCACCAGTATTATCACAAAACAGAGTCATTGGGTTAAGCGCACTAGGCACTACTCCAAGATCTGTCATGAACTCCTTCATCCAGACACCTTCCTTCGCCGCCTCCGAGGCAGCGATGTACTCCGCTTCGCATGTAGAATCAGCTACCACGCTTTGCTTGGAACTGCACCAGCTAACCGCACCCCCATTAAGAATAAATACGTATCCGGTTTGTGACTTAGAGTCATCCGGATCAGTGTCAAAGCTTGCATCGACGTAACCCTTTACGACGAGCTCTTGATCACCTCCATAAACGAGAAACATGTCCTTAGTCCTTTTGAGGTACTTTAGGATATTCTTGACCGCCGTCCAGTGTTCCATTCCTGGATCACTTTGAAACCTTCCGACCATACTTATGGCAAGGCTGACATCGGGTCTTGTGCACAGCATTGCATACATGATAGAGCCTATGGTTGAAGCATAGGGGACGACACTCATCTTTTCTCTATCTTCTGCAGTCACTGGGCATTGAGTCTTACTCAACTTCACACCTTGCAAAACAGGCAAGAACCCCTTCTTAGACTGATCCATTTTGAACTTTTTCAAAATCTTATCAAGGTATGTGCTTTGTGAAAGTCCTATCAAGCGTCTTGATCTATCTCTATAGATCTTGATGCCTAATATGAAAGCAGCTTCTCCTAGGTCCTTCATTGAAAAACTCTTGTTCAAATATTCCTTCACGCCTTCCAACATTTCTATATTGTTTCCAATCAGCAATATGTCATCTACATATAATATTAGAAACGCTATAGAGCTCCCACTCACTTTCTTGTAAATACAAGCTTCTCCGTAAACTTGTATAAACTCGAACGCTTTGATCACCTCATCAAAGCGAAGATTCCGACTCCGAGATGCTTGCACCAGTCCATAAATGGATCGTTGGAGTTTGCAAACTTTGTCAGCATTCTCTGGATCGACAAAACCTTCTGGTTGCATCATATACAACTCTTCCTTAAGGAAACCGTTAAGGAACGCTGTTTTGACATCCATCTGCCAAATTTCATAATCGAAAAAGGCAGCTATTGCTAACATGATTCTGACGGACTTAAGCATCGCTACGGGTGAGAAGGTCTCATCGTAGTCAACTCCTTGAACTTGTGAAAAACCCTTTGCCACAAGTCGAGCTTTATAGACGGTGACATTACCGTCCACGTCCGTCTTCCTCTTAAAGATCCATTTGTTTTGAATGGCTTTACGCCCTTCAGGTAATAATTCCAAAGTCCATACTTTGTTTTCATACATGGATCCCATCTCGGATTTCATGGCCTCTAACCACTTCTCGGAATCTGGGCCCATCATCGCTTCTCCATAGCTCGTAGGTTCATCGTTGTCTAACAACATGACTTCTAAGACAGGGTTGCCGTACCACTCAGGAGCAGTACGCGTCCTTGTCGACCTACGAGGTTCGATAGCAACTTGATTCGAAGGTTCGTGATCATCATCATTAACTTCCTCTTCAACTGATGCAGGCTCTACAGAAACATCTTTCTGTACTGTGCTACTCTCAGGTTGAAGTAAAGGTTCAACAACCTCATCAAGTTCTATCTTCCTCCCACTCAATTCTTTCGAGAGAAACTCTTTCTCAAGAAATGTTCCGTTTTTAGAGACAAACACTTTGCCTTCGGATCTGAGGTAGAAGGTATATCCAACTGTCTCTTTTGGATATCCTATGAAGACGCATTTCTCCGCTTTGGGTTCCAGCTTTTTCAGGCTGAAGCTTTTTGACATAAGCATCACATCCCCAAACTTTAAGAAACGACTGCTTTGGCTTCTTACCAAACCAAAGTTCATATGGCGTCGTCTCAACGGATTTCGATGGTGCCCTATTTAAAGTGAATGCAGCTGTCTCTAATGCATAACCCCAAAACGATAGTGGCAAATCGGAAAGAGACATCATAGATCGCACCATATCCAATAAGGTTCGATTACGACGTTCGGACACACCATTACGCTGTGGTGTTCCAGGCGGTGTCAGTTGTGAAACAATTCCACATTGTCTTAAGTGACTGCCAAACTCATAACTCAGATATTCTCCTCCTCGATCAGATCGTAGGAATTTAATCTTCTTGTTACGATGATTCTCAACTTCACTCTGAAATTGTTTGAACTTTTCAAACGTTTCAGACTTGTGTTTCATTAAGTAAATATACCCATATCTACTTAAGTCATCAGTGAAGGTGAGAAAGTAACGATAACCACCGCGCGCTTCAATGCTCATCGGACCGCACACATCAGTATGTATGATTTCCAACAAGTCACTTGCCCGTTCCATTGTTCCAGAGAACGGCGTTTTAGTCATCTTGCCCATGAGGCATGGCTCACATGTGTCAAGTGATTCAAAATCAAGTGATTCCAAAAGTCCATCAGCATGGAGCTTCCTCATGCGTTTTACGCCAATATGACCTAAACGACAGTGCCACAAGAAAGTGGTTTTATCATTATCAATTCTACATCTTTTGGCATCAATGTTATAAATATGTGTATCATTACTATCGAGATTCAATAAGAATAAACCCCTCACATCGGGTGCATGACCATAAAAGATATTACTCATATAAATAGAACAACCATTATTCTCTGATTTAAAC
The DNA here is from genome assembly GCA_039707655.1 of Elymus sibiricus. NCBI lineage: Eukaryota > Viridiplantae > Streptophyta > Magnoliopsida > Poales > Poaceae > Elymus > Elymus sibiricus. The sequence continues at coordinate 137,802,757 of CM077670.1, forward strand.
GAGTAACCGTCTCGCAATAAACAAGATCCAGATATAATGTTCATGCTTAACGCAGGCACCAAATAACATTTATTCAGGTTCATCACTAATCCCGATGGTAATCGAAGAGCGAGCGTGCCGACGGCGATCACATCAACCTTGGAACCATTTCCCACGCGCATCGTCACTTCGTCCTTTGCCAGCCTCCGTCTATTCCGCAGTTCCTGTTTAGAGTTGCAAATGTGAGCAACCGCACCGGTATCAAATACCCAGGCACTACAACGAGAGTTGGTAAGGTATACATCAATAACATGTATATCATATATACCTTGTTTGTTGTTGGCCGCCTTCTTGTCAGCCAAATACTTGGGGCAGTTCTGCTTCCAGTGTCCAGTTCCCTTGCAATGAAAACACACAGTTTCTGGTTTGGGTCCAGCCTTGGGTTTCTTCACGGGAGGAGCAACTGCTTTTCCACTCGTCTTGGAGTTACCCTTCTTACCCTTGCCATTTTTCTTGAAACTAGTGGTTTTATTGACCATCAACACTTGATGCTCCTTCTGAATTTCAGACTCAGCGACTTTCAGCATCGCAAACAGCTCGGCGACTGACTTGTTCATCCCGTGCATGTTATAGTTCAACACGAAGCTCTTGTAGCTAGGTGGCAATGATTGAAGAACTCTGTCAGTGATAGCCTCTGGCGGAAGGGGCATCCCCAATTCAGCCAGACGGGTGGAGTACCCAGACATTCTGAGTATGTGATCACTAACAGACCCGTTCTCTTCCATCTTGTAAGCATAGAACTTATCGGAGGTCTCATACCTCTCGATCCGGGCATTCTTCTGAAAGATAAACTTCAACTCCTGGAACATCTCATATGCTCCATGACGTTCAAAACGTCTTTGAAGTCCCGGTTCTAAGCCATACAACATTGCACATTGAACTATTGAGTAATCATCAGAACGAGCCTGCCAGGCGTTCACAATGTCTAGAGACTCAACTGGAGCGGGTGGATCACCAAGCGGTGCATCAAGGACATAAGCCTTCTGGGAAGCCGTAAGGATAATCCTTAGATTACGGGCCCAGTCCACAAAGTTACTTCCATCATCTTTCAACTTAGCTTTCTCTAGGAACGCATTAAAATTCAGGGGTGCTACTGCGCGAGCCATGATCTACAACATAAATATAGCAAAGACAACTTAGACTATTGTTCAAGATAATGAGTTTAGTTAATCATATTACTTAAAAAACTCCCACTCAAATTGACATCCCTCCGGTCATTCGAGTGTCACATGATCCAAATCCACCAACTCAAGTCCGATCATCACGTGAGTTGAGGTGGTTTCAATGGTGAACATCTTCATGTTGATCATATCTACTATATGACTCATGTTCGACCTTTCGGTCTCTTGTGTTCCGAGGCCATGTCTGTACATGCTAGGCTCGTCAAGTTTAACCCGAGTGTTCCGCACGTGCAACATGGCTTACACCCGTTGTATGTGAACGTAGAGTCTATCACACCCGATCATCACGGCGTGTCTCGAAACGACGAACTTTCGCAATGGTGCACACTCGGGGAGAACACAATTTATCTTGAAATTTAAGTGAGAGATCACCTTATAATGCTACCGTCGTCCTAAGCAAAATAAGATGCATAAAAGGATTAACATCACATGCAAATCATAAGTGACATGATATGGCCATGAACTCGTGCTTTTGATCTCCATCTCCAAAGCACCGGCATGATCTCCATCGTCACCGGCATGACACCATGATCTCCATCATCTTGATCTCCATCAACGTGTCGCCATGAGGTTGTCGCGCCGACTGTTGCTTCCACGACTATTGCTAACGTTTAGCGATAAAGTAAAGCATTACATAGCGCTTAATGATTGACACGCAGGTCATACAATAATTAAAGACAACTCTATGGCTCCTGCCAGTTGCCGTACTCATCGACATGCAAGTTGTGATATTCTATACAACACATGATCATCTCATACATCACATATATCACATCATGTAATTGGCCATATCACATCACAACATACCCTGCAAAAACAAGTTAGACGTCCTCTAATTGTTGTTGCATGTTTTACGTGGCTGCTACGGGTATCTAGCAAGAACGATTCTTACCTACGCAAAAACCACAACGGTGATATAAAAGTTGCTATTTCACCTTCTACAAGGACCACCTCTGTCGAATCCAATTCAACTAAAGTGGGAGAGACAGACACCCGCCAGCCATCTTATGCAACAAAGTTACATGTCAGTCGATGGAACCGGTCTCTCGTACGTGGACGAGTAAGGTTGGTCCGAGCCGCTTCATCCCACAATACCGCTGAATCAAGAAAAGACTAAGGAGGGAAGCAATCTGAATATCAACGCCCACAAACTCCTTTGTGTTCTACTCGAGATCTCATCTACGCATAAACTTGGCTCTGATACCACTGTTGGGGAACGTTGCATGGGAAACAAAAAATTTCCTACGCACACACAAGATCTATCCATGGTGATGAGCATCTACGAGAGGGAGAGTGAATCTACATACCCTTGTAGATCGCTAAGCGGGAAGCGTTAAGAAACGTGGTTGATGTAGTCGAACGTCTTCGTGATCCAAATCACCGAGCGTCCCGCGATCCAATCACGATCCGTCCCGATCAAGTACCGAACGGACGGCACCTCCGCGTTCAGCACACGTACAGCTTGTTGACGATCTCCGCCTTCTTGATCCAGCAAGAGAGAGCGAAGAGATAGACGAGTTCTCCGCCAGCACAACGGCGTAGTGGGGGTGGTGGTGGAGCTGTTCCGACAGGGCTTCGCCTAAGCACCGACAAAAACAGATTTGAGGAAAACCGTATAGACGGGGGGAGAGAGGGCTGCACCGTGGCTTAGGGTGTTTGGCCCTCTCTCCCCTCTAGTATATATAGGAGGGAGGGGGAGGGGGCTGGCGCCCTAGGGTTTCCCCCCTAGGTGCGGCCGAACCAAGGAGGAGGAGGTGGACTCCTCCACTTCTTCCTAGTCCAAATAGGACACCTTCCATATTTGGTTCCCCTTCCCTTTTCTTGGGTTTTATGCCTTTTCCACTTATTCCAGCCGCATGGGCCTTATAGGGCTGCCTTGCCCAGCCCACTAAGGGATGGTGCAACCCCCTTTAGGCCCATGTGGCCTCCCGGCGTGGGTGGCCCCTCCCGATGGCCCTCCGGCACTCCCGGTACACTACCGGAAATACCCGAAACTTTTCCGGTGGCCAAAACGGGACTTCCTATATATCAATCTTTACCTCCGGACCATTCCGGAGCTCCTCGTGATGTCCGTGATCTCATCCGAGATTCCGAACAACCTTCGGTCACCAACATGCATAACTCAAATCTACCGAAACGTCATCGAACCTTAAGTGTGCAGACCCTGCGGGTTCGAGAACTATGTAGACATGACCGAGACACCTCTACGGCCAATAACCAATAGCGGGACCTGGATGCCCATATTGGTTCCTACATATTCTACGAAGATCTATATCGGTCGAACCTCTATGTCAAGGATTCAATTAATCCCGTATGCTGTTCCCTTTGTTCTTCGGTATGTTACTTGCCCGAGATTCGATCGTCGGTATCTCTATACCTAGTTCAATCTCGTTACCGGCAAGTCTCTTTACTCGTTCCGTAATACAAGATCTCGTGGCTAACACTTTAGTCACATTGCTTGCAAGGCTCATCGTGATGTTGTATTACCGAGTGGGCCCTGAGATACCTCTCCGTCACACGGAGTAACAAATCCCAGTCTTGATCCATGCCAACCCAACAGACACCCTCGGAGATACCTGTAGAGCATCTTTATAGTCACCCAGTTACGTTGCGACGTTTGATACACACAAGGTATTCCTCCGGTGTCAGTGAGTTGCATGATCTCATGGTCATAGGAACAGATACTTGACATGGAGAAAACAATAGCAATAAACTGACACGATCAAATGCTACGTTTATAGTTTGGGTCTTGTCCATCACATCATTCTCCTAATGATGTGATCCCGTTATCAAATGACATCTCATGTCCATGGCTAGGAAACCTTCACCATCTTTTGATCAACGAGCTAGTTAACTAGAGGCATACTAGGGACACAGTGTTATCTATGTATCCACACATGTACTTGAGTTTCCAATCAATACAATTATAGCATGGATAATAAAAAATTATCATGAACAAGGAAATATAATAATAACCAATTTATTATTGCCTCTAGGGCATATTTCTAACAGCCTGTCGCTGACCATGGAGATGTAAGGGCGGGAGGAGGGCGTGCGCACCATCGTCGATGGAAAGGGAATTTTGGGGTTTTCTCTAGGAGCGCTGGTAGATGGAACCACTCCTTATATCGAGTGGTTGCCCATGTGAACCGGTGCGAACTTGAACTAGTGGGAACACAGTGGAGGTGGTTGACAAGGGATGCAAGGAGGCAGACATAGGCGAGGCATCCATCATCCATCGGATGGTCTAAAGGGTACTGAATTAGCTACTTCTTTAATACACATTACAATCCCAGAAATCAACACTCGATTGTATAGCGTGGATGGCAATGGCACTAATGCTACAACCGTAATGATCATGGGTTTGATATCCCTGGGCCTCATTTTTTTTCACTTTTTCACTTTTGTATTTTTGATCAATTTTATTTAATCTGTTTGTTGATTAATAGGAATTTTGTAACGTGAAAAATCAGTGGCATAATGCATGATCAACACCACTGTTCAAACTGTAATGCGAAATGACATTTTTTCACCAACTTCATGGACCCGTACCATGTCAAAATGTCAAAGTTTACCTTGTTTTTTACAATGCATAGTTTGTTTATTTTTTTCCTTCAGAGACGATGTGCATGCACCCAAAACATGACACCATGGCATGGTGTATCTATTATTCAGAGTTGGCACAAGAACATTTCGCTGTGACCGAAAATCTAGGACGGGTTAGTGAAGGAAATATAAATATAAAAATTGAGTCTGTGAAATTCGTTGGCATGAGCTTTCGCTTCCATACGCGTTAGACTAAGAAGTTTACCGGTGGGCTAATGTTTGATTAGTGATAGTACTTTGCAGCTGAATTGTTTTGTACTCCCTCTGATCGAAAAGAAATGTCATGGCTTTTGTTCAAATTTGAATTGAACTAAAGCCATGCCATTTTTTTGGATCGGAGGGAGTACTATCACTACTGCAGGCGACTGCTAACGCGACATGTGAATCAAAGACCCCTCGACCAAACTGTGTGCGATGCATGAATCGCAAACGGTATCGTAATAAAACCGTCACCAATAAGACAAATTGTGTGCGATGGCGGAGACATCAAGAACGATTCAGATTAGAGCTACGTGTGCGATACGTGGCATACAGTTGATCCATATGAACTGTTTGTGATGAGCTAGAACAACAGAAACGGTCAGCTAGATCTAGGTGTGTGCGATATACGGCATACAGTTCACTCGGATGAACTATTTGCGATTACCCAACACAACAGAAATGGTCAGCCAGATAAAGGTGTGTGCGATATATGGCATACAGGTCACTCGGATGAACTATTTGTGATTAGCCAACACAACAAAAACGGTCAGCCAGATCAAGGTGTGTGCGATATACGGCATACAGTTCACTCGGATTAACTGTTTGTGTTGAGAGAAAACAACAGAAACGGTTGAACTTAACAAGATGTGTGTGATACGCGGCAAACAGGTTAGTAATCAGAAATGTGTGGGAAGACGGATAACAACACAGACGATTCCTACTAATAAGCTCTGTGTGTTCTGGGCAAACGCTTGCCATGTGATTTGCTCAGTCTGCACAACATCTACGCTCTCTGTGTACAAAACAATATTCTTTAGTGTGAATAGTGTGCTCTGTTGGGCTGGCACACGAGTATATATATGGATCACACCCGTGGGCGAGCAAATGTGCGCGCACGCATCGTGCTGGCTCGCGCTTCCTTCATTGCTAAGTTTACATTAATTGATGGCGTTTTATGAACACGCAATCATTTCCCGCCACTTCCTCATCGGTTTCCCGCCGTCACCCAGCGCTTGCGCATAAGCCTAGGCGCCGCGCGACACACCGAGGCACAAGCACAACCTATAGCCCCTCTACCATTTCCAAGCATGCCAACCCACCAAACCGCCGCCTCTGCCATCAACCTCCTCAACGAGGAAAACGAGCAGGCGCCACGGCCAGTCGAGGCCGAGGGCGTCCCCGGCAACGCGATGGATGACGCCGTGCTGCAACTCATCGCCAGGGTTGAGCAGACCCTTGGCACAGGGCGCGCCCGCGTCGCGGATCAAGATAGCCGCGTCAGCGCCGAGAGGCTGCACCTCGCCGCATAACATGATCGGTGGTGCGCCGCAGAGCGAGATAGGCGCGTCCACACCGACAGGCTACGACACAACGCACAGCGAGACCGATGGAGCGCCGCAGCGCGCCGCAGAGCAAGAGTGTTTCCATCGGCGCTTGCCTACTGTCGACAGGGTGTTTCAACTGGGTACACGTCCCATCAGTAGCCCCATTCCTCGCTAGGAGTGGGCAGAGGTTGTCTGCGTCGTTCTTGCACCAGAGGCCGGCCGCGCCGTTCGGATGGGTCGCGCCATTCGCCTTGTCTGCGGCCCGCTCGATGCCAACGCGCTGGTCGCTAGGCTCGAGCGCCTCCTTGGCCCAGGTGTCCGCCTAGGCGCAGTAGAGGAACATGGCCGTCGCATCCTCGAGCTGGTGATATCCGATGAAATAGCCAACTTGAAGCTCGAGATCGCGCTCCAGATGTACCGCGAGCGTGTCAACCACTTGGACGAACGCCTGCACGAGTTCAGGCAGAGCCAAGAGCTACCGTAGGCAAGGGTTGGTGGTCATGGACGCGTTTTATTTTGTTGAGCCGTTTCGACGTTGATCGCTACGTATTCACAAAAATGATAATATTGCTCTGTTTATTGCTCTGTTTCAATGTGTGTATTCTATTTTCCGTGCTTATATATTGTTCTGTTTCAATGTGTCTATGCTTTCCATTATGTACATGTGGATGGCAATAGCTAGATAGAAATTAGTACGAAAACAGACAGAAATATGAAATTCATAACATATACGTGATGATACTTAACTACTACGTACAATGCATAAAACTGAAAATGAATGATACTAAAACTCCTGACTAATAATCCCTCCTTACGGGGCCAGTATTCCGGCAGCCCCTCGCCAGCAGCTCCCTGGTGCGCGGTGCCTTCCCAGCGCGGACGGAGTTCTCCGCCTCCTCCGCCTCACAGCGCTCAACGTGCCGATTTGCCTCTTGCTGGCGGATGCGTGCGAACGATCTTGCCATTTTGGTGGGCGCCCACTGGAGCTCCTCATCGGTAGCACGTTGGAGCTTATCGGCCCACCTCCATGCAGCGATGAGGCACCTAGTGCCTTTGGCCTTCCTGGCAAAGTAACGGCCGTCTTCGTACACCTCCTCTACACGTCAATGCGCCCGCCACCAAAGCTCCAGCGCCTCATTTTCCCAGGCGGCCTCACGGGCTTCACGGGCCGCCTGGTACCTGGCTTCCTCCTCCACCATCTCCTTCTTGAATGCCACTTGCCTGGCTTTCTCAGCCGGCGGCAGCGCCTTCCACAGACAAAGATTATACTGGCCCCAAAACCACTCCAAAGTTGGGGGGGTCCGGCGCAACTTTGTCTGGTGGCGCATAGGGGTCCTCCTCATCGCTGCTCTGCACCTTGACGTCCTCGCGGGGCGTCGCCTCCTCCTTGGCGCTTGTGCAGATCGGCGGCGCCATGGCAGAGTTTTGTGAGAGAGAGGGGGGGCGAGCGAGGAGACAATGTACATGAGAATGCAGGCGGGACGACGTGGGCGTGGTAGTATTTATTGGCGGCCGGAATCTAGATCGACGGGAGTAGTACACGCGCCGGTCGCCGGAATTTACGAGTGCTAAAGCTCGAATTACACATGATTCCCGGAGCAAAAGCCGTGTGTGAAATAAATCGTTGACGGTTCCCATGACTGAACCATGTCTGATTAATAACCTGCGCCACTCACCTTACAAACCTCGGGGCGCGAAACAGAGTGCCAATCAAGTGGGGCCCAGTTGTCTTGCCAGATATTTACATTTTCTTTCCAAATGTTCTGCATGAACGCTTATTTCATGTTACCATGATATTATTGTAAAATGTAATACATAAATGATTTTTCCAACCCATGATGATATGCTGTTGCATGTACATGTAGTTCAAATTTGAATTACGGCCATTAAATGGTTACAAACTCACTTAATGTCTTAAAAATGTCAAATGACCCCTGAAAATTTCCAAATTTAAACATGAAAGTTGTATTCGTGCATGTTAACGGTAGAAAAAATGCCAGGCCATAAGAGGAAGCGACTGTTGGTTTGTCATCAAACATGCATATTCTTCCCTCTCGGAACCACGAGTCTTCTCGTGAGATGCTCCGATTTGTTAGAGGTGTGTGCCAAAACTTTCAACAAACATGCCAATTTTTTTACCACGGCATATTGGTGCCATTTCATGAAATCAAGCAAGGTTTCATGTATTTCTGATCATTTCTGAATTTTTTGGAATTTAAAAGCCATGGTTCTCGATGTTTGTATCCAAGCCGTGACACCAATATGTTTGAAAATTCCTTGCAATTTACTGCACATTGCATTAAATCGCACACAAGTACACAAATATGATTTTCCAACCCATGATGGTTTGCTGTTGCATGTACGTGTAGTTCAAATTTTAATTACGGCCATTAAATGGCTAGAAACTCACTTAATGTCTTAAAAAGGTCAAATGAACCCTAAAAATTTCCAAAATTTAACATGTCCATTGTATTAGTGCATGTTAACGATACATAAAAAATCAGTGTCATACGAGGAAGCGAACGCCGGTACGTCATCAAACATGCATTGCCGTTCCCTCTCGGAACCACGTGTCTTCTCGTGAGATGCTCCGATTTCTGAGAGGTGTGTGTCAAAACTTTCGTCAAAGTGGCCAATTCTTTTACCACATCATCTTGGTGCCATGACATGAAATCAAGCAAGGTTTCATGTATTTCTGATCATTTCTGAATTTTCTGGAATTTAAAAGCCATGGTTCTCGATGTTTGTGTCCAAGCCGTGACACCAATATGTTTGAAAATTCCTTCCAATTTACTGCACATGGCATTAAATCGCACACAAGTACACAAATATGATTTTCCAACCTTGATGGTTTGCTGTTGCATGTCCGTGTAGTTCAAATTTTAATTACGGCCATTAAATGGCTAGAAACTCACTTAATGTCTTAAAAATGTCAAATGAACCCTAAAAATTTCCAAAATTTAACATGTCCATTGTATTAGTGCATGTTAACGATACAAAAAAATTCAGGGTCATACGAGGAAGCGAACGCCGGTACGTCATCAAACATGCATTGTCGTTCCCTCTCGAAACCACGTGTCTTCTCGTGAGATGCTCCGATTTCTGAGAGGTGTGTGTCAAAACTTTCATCAAAGTGGCCAATTCTTTTACCACATCATCTTCGTGCCATGACATGAAATCAAGCAAGGTTTCATGTATTTCGGATCATTTTTGAACTTTTTGGAATTTAAAAGCCATGCTTCTCAATGTTTGTGTCCAAGTCGTGACACCAATATGTTTGAAAATTCCTTCCAATTTACTGCACAGGGCATTAACTTGCACACAAGGACACAAATATGATTTTCCAACCCATGATGGTTCGCTGTTGCATGTACATGTAGTTCAAATTTGAATTACGGCCATTATATGGCTAGAAATTCACTTAATGTCTTAAAAAGGTTAAATGAACCCTGAAAATTTCCAAAATTTAACATGTCCGTTGTATTAGTGCATGTTAAAGATCAAAAAAATTCAGGGTCATACGACGAAGCGAGCGCAGGTTCGTCATCAAACATGCATTATTCCCTCTCGGAACCACATGTCTTCTCGTGAGATGCTCCGATTTGTGAGAGGTGTGTGTCAATACTTTCACCAAAGTGGGCAATTCTTTTATCACAGCATCTTGGTGCCATGACATGACATCAAGCAAGGTTTCATGTATTTCTGATCATTTTTTAATTTTCTAGAATTTAAAAGCCATGGTTCTCAATGTTTGTGTCCAAGACGTGACACCAATATGTTTGAAAATTCCTTCCAATTTACTGCACAGGGCATTAACTCGCACACAAGTGCGCAAATATGATTTTCCAACCCATGATGGTTTGCTATTGCATGTACATGCAGTTCAAATTTGAATTACGACCATTATATGTCTAGAAACTCACTTAATGTCTTAAAAAGGTCAATTGAACCGTGAAAATTTCCAAAATTTAACATGTCCGTTGTATTACTGCATGTTAACGATACAAAAAAATTCAGGGTCATACGATGAAGCGAGCGCCGGTTCGTCATCAACTATGCATTGTTCCCTCTCGGAACCACGTGTCTTCTCGTGAGATGCTCCGATTTGTGAGAGGTGTGTGTCAAAACTTTCGTCGAAGCGGCCAATTCTTTTACCACAGCATCCAGGTGCCATGACATGAAATCAAGCAAGGTTTCATGTATTTTTGATCATTTTTGAATTTTCTGGAATTTAAAAGCCATGGTTCTCAATGTTTGTGTCCAAGCCATGATACCAATATGTTTGAAAATTCATTCCAATTTACTGCATATGGCAGTAACTTGCACACAGAGACACAAATATGATGTTCCAACCCATGATGGTTTGCTGTTGCATGTACATGTAGTTCAAATTTGAATTATGGCCATTATATGGCTAGAAACTCACTTAATGTCTTAAAAAGGTCAAATGAACCCTGAAAATTTCGAAATTTTAACATGACAGTTGTATTAGTGCATGTTAATGGTACAAAAAAATTCGTACAATTTCCATCACCATCCGTTGCCACTGTACTCCAAACTAGTCTTTCACAGCTAATAAAAAATGGACTACATCGCACATGGTCATAGGAACCGTTTGCGATGAAAATTCGTGGGTCTTTTTATGTCTTCCTCCATAAGCTTCGCCGGATTCGTCTGCTCAAGCGCCGTTCACCCCCGAATCCTTGAGTCCCCGATACCCATTCCCCAACCCCTTCTTGCAAAGAATGATGCCGTGGAGACGCTTCATGAGGGCCCGTATGGTCGCCGGGTCCGCCCTGAGCGGCTCCGCCTCCTCCGAGAGCGCGGCCGCCTACGCCGAGAGCGCGGCTGCATCCGCCAAGAGGGCGTCTGCGGCAGCCGACAGGGTAGCTGCAGCAGCCGAGACGGCTGCAGCAGCTGCTGCGACGACGACTGCAAACACCGAGAGCGCTCGAGCAGCCATACGTGCCGCGGAGGTCGCCCTGGCCCGGGTCGAGGCCATCCACGCCCAGATGGAGGACGCCCACGCCAAGATATTCCAGGCCTCCTCGGAATCCACCATGCATCCTATGTCCGAAAAGGCGGCGGAGATGCTTCTTGACGATGCGGCGGCGGAGGCCATGGAGCCCCTGCTTCCTCATGAGATCTCCGAGCGAGAGCTGGAGATGCAGGAGGCGGCGGAGATCGAGAAGTACCGAGACAAGGAGTTGCGCGTGGCTAAGGAGGAGGTAGAGAGGCACCTGTCCGTTGAGGAATCAGCGGTGGAGTACCAACGCGAGCTCTGGCTCCGCCACTACTACGAGTACTACAACCTTGAGGGCGGCGCCGATGTAACGCCCCGGACACACCCGCCGGTGGTCGTTACTCCTGGCGAGATCTAGACTGGCCTCACATATCAATACTAGTCTTTCCTGCGCACTTTGTCCTCACTCATGCGCACCCGGGAGCAACTTCCCGGTCGGTCACCCATCCTGAAATTACTCCAAGCTGAGCACGCTTAACTTTGGAGTTCTGTCCGAATGGGCTCCCGGAAAAGAAGGAATTCCTTATTGATATGAGTAGTCTATCATCCCTAATAAGCCAGGCTATCACATACACCCCCACTCAGAGGAACCGACGTCGTCGTCGGGCCACAGGAACGTTCCCTCTTGGCACATACGTCTGTGCATCCAGGCCGGTACATGTGACATGCTGTGTGCCACGACGGGTCACAAACGTCATGAACAACAAGACCGCGCACCTGTCCGCAAACATCCGTGTAATCGCGAGGGTCGGCTCTGATACCAACTTGTAACGCCCCGGACACACCCGCCGGTGGTCGTTACTCCTGGCGAGATCTAGACTGGCCTCACAGATCAATACTAGTCTTTCCTGTGCACTTTGTCCTCACTCATGCACACCCGGGAGCAACTTCTGGGTCGGTCACCCATCTTGAAATTACTCCAAGCTGAGCACGCTTAATTTTGGAGTTCTGTCCGAATGGGCTCCCGGAAAAGAAGGAATTCCTTATTGATATGAGTAGTCTATCATCCCTAATAAGCCAGGCTATCACAGCCGAGGACGACGACGCAGTCGACTTCAGCCTGGGGGATGCGGAGTCCACCAGCGGCGGCATGTCGCCCGGGACAAGTCATCGACATCTCATCTTACACCAACGAGGCATAGGGCGGCGCGTCGGCATCTTTGTTTAAATTATGCATACTTAGCCTTTGTTTATAACGCTGGTCTTTTGTTAGAGCAATGTTTAGGTCAACTGGCTCTGTTTAATTACTAAAATTGCTTGATTCAGTAAGTGTGGTCTGTGTGCTGTAGGCTCATTTGTGTACCCAAATTAGCAAGTAATGTTAAATTATGCAATGACGTGGATGAGCTCTGTACCCAGGGAAATTTCACCAAAATTTGAGTGCTCAAACTCATTGCATGCACGTAAAGCAGAAGAATCGTTAGCGATGCACACATTTGTTCAAATTGAATGGTGTCCGATGACACTGCGCGCCAAGTTTCCCTCCAACTTTCGATTTGTTTTGCCTACCACCAAAACATCTAAATCTTCCCCCACCCCACCCCCTTTTCTTCCCGACCACGAGCCACATTTCCCCTGTTTACTCATTCCTTCATTCGTAAGTATAGCCGCTTCCTCGCTCTAGCCGTCTCGCATCCGACCGCCGTGGACGCCATGGTCTTCTTCAATGCCCTCTCCAGCGGTTCCTCCTCCTCCGACAACCATGTCACCAGCCGGGTATGCCTCTCTCCTCTCTCTCATCCCCTAGGCTTAGGGTTCTGATTTGTAATAAAGGATTTTAACCCGGCGGCCGATTTGAGCCATTTGTTCCTCTTGTAGCTCCCTACAACCATCACTTGCAAGGAATGGAGCTGGGTAGTTGAAGATCTGCCTGCTCATTGTCACCATCAATCTCCATGCATGAAGTTAGTGGCTTTTCAATCTATGGACAGTGGGAGGAAGTTTCTGGCATGTGCAGAGAAGGTTAGTCCCCACTTTCGTTGTTACAAATCATTTGTTAGATGTGATTCAGACACTGTCATTGTGCTATGTTAATCTGGATGTGATTCAGACACTGTCATTGTGCTATGTTAATCTGGATGTGATTAAGACAATGTCACACTTTCTACCTAGTATCTAAAAATGTTGTCATCTCATCAGCGGTGCCCTGAGAAAATTATTTGGCACCGCTTCAGCAGTTTGTGCACCCTACTTTGCTCCACACATCCGAGCAGCCAAGCAGTAAAATACTAATACTTTATGGCACGAAGGAACTGGGCATCGGAGCAACTAGGTGCTCTGGTTCCCTGAATTTTTCCTCTGGCATCGACTCGGCAGTGTAGGGCACCGGTGCCAAATGTAGCAACAGTTGATTTGACACCGATTTTGGCCTACATGGTGGATGGCCTTAGTGCTATTAGTTCTATGTTATTAAATTTGTGCATGTACATACCTGTTAGTATTAATTTGATGTCATTGAAACATTATCGCGGTGATGTTGCAGTTATATTTAGGCTCCTCATAAAATGGTCAATTTGTTATTATAGTACATGACTAAGAACTTGTAGCGTTGTTGCAGTTAATTATAGCTTGTGATGTTCCTGAATTTGGTTGTTATCTCAGTAGCAATTAATTCATTTGCACATTGATCTTTTTGAGAAGATATGTCATAATTAACGTGTTTCTTTAGTTTTTCAAAATATGTATGTGGTGATTTTCTATGTTGCTAGAAACCCATTTTCCCTACAATTGTAACTGGTTTAGTTTTAAATATTATAGGTTGAACGGAAGTGTTCTTACCTGGAGTGGCTTGATCAAGAGTGGCCAACGTCTCTGAAGATGTGCCTAGCAATGCTATGGAGCATGTATGAGGAAGAGAATAGAGATAGGCTTAGAGAAAATGTTGTCAACGCTGAAGAATATTTCAAGATACAGGAAAAAGAGGAAGATGGAGAATGAGATCAGATTTTTTAAATTAGACTTTGCTAAGATGGAGTTTGCGAAGGAGGAGGCACTTTCCCAGTTGGTCAGTGCAAAACAGGTTCTTACTGAACTGAAAGCAGAGGTGGAGAAGACGAATTTGCCTGATCATGCATCATTCGATTAGGCAAATGAATATATTGTTCTAATATTGTGCTCAACGTACTTTATGCTTATGAAGGTGAACTAGCTATATGTTGTACTGTGCTATATTCTCGTAGCTATCGTACAGTGATGTTAAAATATATTTGTGTGCCTGATATGAAAGTAGTAAACTGCTATTCGATATGAAATTGGAATTTGCTTAATACAGGAGGTATTAATAGTAAACTAATAAACCTACTAAATGGGTCATGGATTTTACAAACGCTTCTAACAGTAAAAGCATGTGTGATGGATAGCCCAATGTCATACAGTTTTCTTCATCGAATCGTGTGTGATATACTTGAACAATGCAAACGGTTAACCTAGGCAGAGCGTCTATGATGTGGTATGCCACACAAACGTTTGTTCCATAATTACTGTGTGGGATGGCAAGACGATCTCCCACGGCTTGTCCTACAAAAGCGTCTGCGTTATCTACCCCGATCGCACATGAACGGAAAATTGCGTGCGATGTACATATGAACGAAAACGTTTGTCTGGGATTCACTGTGTGGGATCTACATACGAACGGAAACGTTTGTCTGGGATTCACCGTGTGGGATGTACATACGAACGGAAACGATTGGGCATGTATAATTGTCTGTGATGGCTCGTCCGATCGCACACGCGCTCTTTTTGCCCCGCGTGTGTGACCGGAGGACCTATCGCCGACGGTTTCTAGGTCGTGTGGGTTGGACCCCCCCTGTCGCACACACAGGCACGGTGACAGTTTAAAACTCTGTTGCGGAAAGAGGGTAAAAACCGTTTGGATATCACGTCGCTGCACCAGTGTATGTTCAGCGGCACTACATGTACATTTCAATAAATGAAAAAATAAAAAACATGTTTAATCCCCTTCTTCACTCTAGCACAACACTCGATTGATCAAACAATAGATTTCATTCAGTCACACTGTGAGTTTACATTCATACGACCGAACTACAATATTTAAACGAACAAACTAATTGTGGTGGCGGTGGCGTCTTGCATCGTCATTGGCGTAGTCCGGGGCGTCGGGCCAAGCTTCATGTAAGGATAGAATGTACTAGACTTCCGCCTCCAGGAGTCAGTCACATGCCGCCTGCTGGAGCCAATCCCATGCCACTGAGGGCGAGGAGGTGGTGACTGGTGGCGCAGCAAGGAAGCGAACAAGGGCGGCGTCCCATGCCGTTGAGGCGGGCACTGGCAGCGACGCAGAGATAGGCGTGTGCACAGGCATAGGCGATGCAAGGAAGCGGTCGACGGCGGTGTCCCATGCCGCTGAGGCAGGCACTAGCACCGGCAGGAGAACATGCGATGCAAGGAAGCGGTCGACGTCAACGTCCCATGCAGCTAAGACGGGCACTGGCATCGGCGGGGATAGGCGCGTGCACGGGCACAGGTGCGGGCGCAGGCGGTAGTGCATGCTCTTGCGCTTGGATGTCTCGAAGCTCGTTCTGTTCCTGCTCCTCCGGCTCGGGGTATTCCTCCAGAAACAGGGAGACTAGGGATAGACCATCGTGATGCGCCATGGCATATGGTGAGGTCTGGCTAATTAGAGGCAGACAAGAGGGGAATCGGAGGCGGGTAGAGGATTGTAGCGAGAGCGGCGAGTACGCGACATATTATACAGTGGCTCGGGCGCCATTAAGGGGGAAATTGGGAGGAGGAGGCCGAGCGGCGGAGGGTGGTCAAAGGGCTCGCCTCCCGGGGGCTTAGCTGTGAACCAGCTTTCGCCTAAGTTAAAAAACATCTCCGAGTGAGAGATTCCTCTTCACTCGGGGGCTTAGCTGTGAACCAGCCTTCGCCTAAGTTAGAAAATCACATCAACAAAGAGAAAAATGAAGATTCAAGCATCCGAATAAAGCTTCGATCTGTTCAAATCTACGAAACAAAAGATCAAGTATGCGAGCCCCAGGCCAAATAAAGTTTTATGGTTACAGCAACCACTCGGCATTCCGAGGCAAATTACTTCAAGACTTAAATGTTTTTTGGTTACTCCTCAGTGGAAGGATTGGCTAGTTTGATGAAGGTGTCGAGGTCGATGTCGTCCGTGATCCGACTGGTGGCCTCGATGAATGTCTCCATGAAGTCCTTGAACTTGAGCTTCTTCTTGTTGGCGACCTTCAGGGCCTTCAGCTTCTCCTCGTCCACATCCTTGCAATGGACACGGATGAGTGAAAGCGCCACGTCAGCTCCGCACCGGGCAGCAGACTTCTTCCATGACTGCACTCGGCTGGGGATATCTTTCAGTCTAGACATCAGGGACTCGAGGTCCTGGGAGAGTACCTCCTCAGGGAGCAGCTCAGCGTCGATCTTCTCCATGGCGGCCTTTAGGTGAGCGACGTATGCGATGACATTGTCCATATTCTCGTCCAATCGGAGGATCGCAAACGCGGCGCTATCCTTGAGCAGCAACCTCGAGGGATTCAGCTCCTTCTCGATCATGTCGGTCTCTAGCTCGACGTCAGCACAGAATTCTGCAAGCATTTAAAAGATGAGAAATCAGTACCTCCAGAGAGCATAAGTCGAGCGAAAGTCACTCGGTCAAGATGTCATACCTTCAAGCTTTTTACACACCTCATCGCCGAACTCCTCGACATACTGCTCGAGCTAGTTTTTCTTCTTGAGGAGCTCAGCTATCTGCTCAGTCAGCTTCTTCTTTTCTCCCTCGAAGGCACTCGCTTGGTTGGTGCACTTGGTCTCCCACTCGGCGTAGTTCTTCTTGAGCTTCAGGATCTCCTTTTTTGCATCCGCAATGGCGACCTTCAGTGTTTTGTTCTCCTCCTCGAGCTTGCCGACTGAGGCCGGCTTCTCCTCGGCAGTCTTGGTCTTGGTCCTAGCCTCCTTCTGCACCAACACCAGCTCCTTGTCCTTGTTCTCAAGAGCCTGCTTCATGGTTTCTAAAGAAATAGAAGTCCTGAGCCTCATTACGAGTTGGGCGTTCTCTCTATGCACATCTGCTAAAGCAAATTGACTCGGATCAAGAGGTAGAGCGAGATTTGTGGGCAGTCGGGCATTGGAGTTTACCTCCCAGAGCCTTCTTCTCCTTCTCGAGGCGGTCGCTCTTGTGCTTCTCGACTTCCAGGTCCACGCGGAGTTGCCGCATTTCCTTCTCCAAGGTGGCATAGTGGGACCCAAGCTCACAAGCCCTCTGTTACAAGACAATGAAATAATCAGTCAGTTGAGAAACATAATCCCTTCTTAGGGAAGGAACAAGCTCAATCAGTTCCAGATCCTAAAGTACCCTTCTTAAGGGAGAAACAAGCTCGATCAGTACCAGATCCTAAAGTACCCTTCTTAAGGAAGGAACAAGATTGACCAATACCAGATCCTCCAGTACCCGCTTACCACTGAGTCGGCAATGAAGAAGATTGAGGATAACAACATACTACCAAACCACCCACCCAGTCAGCCGAGTGGGAGGTCGCACTCCGAGTGCAAACACAGCGAACATAGTTCTAAAGACTACCGCCGATTGCCCGCAATCAACGGCAGTCTCGGGGACTACACCGAGTGGGTGCACTCAGCGTGCCCCCACTGAAAGGACATCCTCTTTGATGCTCCACAAAAAAAGGTTGGCAACCACGCCCAGAGCGAAAACACCAGAAACTCTAAGATTCCCACCGATTGCTTCCAGTCGATGGCAGTCTCGGGGACTACACCCAGTGGGTGCACTCAGCGTGCCCCCACTGGAACAGACAAACTTGGAAAAGGCTCCGGCCTATCCGAGTGGAAAAACAAGGAAAAAATCAAGTTCTAAGACTCCCGCCGACTTTTTCCAGTCAACGGCAGTCTCGGGGACTACACCCAGTGGGTGCACTCAGCGTGCCCCCACTGGAACTCCAACACCCAGTGGGTGTTCCCCGCGCAAACCCACTGACAGAAACATAACCATCCATTCAAAAAACAAAAAAATAACTCCAAGACTCCGACTAGAAATTGTACTTACGATGGTACTTACTCGGACGTTGGTCTGTAGCGCCTCGCTGGCGTCATAAGCCTCCATCAGCCGCTCGTTCATTAGCTTCACCTGGATCAAGGCCTCCTTGCTCGCTCCCACCTGGTCCTCTGGGACCCTATGCAGAGTGAAGGCAGTGACAGGAGCCTGGTGCGGCACGGGCGCAGGCTGGGACATTGGCGCCATGGTCACAAGCGCGGAGCTGGCATAAGCTAGAGGTCTCGAGCCGGTGGGCTTCACGATGGCCTTGGTGGGCGAGACATGCTCCTTTTGGCCAGGAGGTACCTCTTGCATGACCACATCGGTGTCAGTCGCCACCCTCTTGTCAGCCTCTGGGTTAGATGGGTTGGCCTCGTCTTTGTCGTCCAGCTGAAGGATCTCAGTCGGTGCTGCATGGGCACATGGGAGAAGGTACCAATACAAGATATCAATACAGAAGCCAATCAGATAGGACTCAGAAGTTCAACTCGACCGGTAGGTCCGTACCTTGGGAAGTGGCGGCGTCCGCCGCATCACCCTCGACCTGACTCTGCTTGGGGGCATTCGGATCCAGCGAGGTCGTTGATGTCTCATTGCTTCCATCGCAGAGACACTCGGTCGTCAGACGAGTGGAAATTATACGAAGAAGAAACGTGACCTTCGGCACTTACGTCGAAGCATCTGGCACCACCACCTTAATCTTCGGAACTGCAGCCTTCCAGGGCTTGGTGGAGATTTGCTTGGGCTGCTTGGGCTACTTCTCAGCCGGGTCCTCCGCCGCCTCGGATCGCCCACGCTTCGTGCTGCGTGTAGCAGGGCCCAAGCCAGTCGGCTGCGGATCACTCGACACTCGAGCACCGCCCGCCTGGCTACTCGAATCATTCTGCGCCTTGGTGCGGCGCTCCTTGGGGACGGTCTCGGACGAGGAGGACTCGGCCTCCTCGCCCTCCTCGGTGTCGCTCTCCTCCTCGTCGTCGCTCTCCTCTTCCTCCTCGTGGCTGCTCTCGGAGTACTGGCGCTCCGAATCACTCGTCACATCCGCCGGTGACCGGTCAACCACCGGCACTGGGGAGATCATCTGCTGAAAACTCTAAGAAAGAGAAGATCGCAAAGTCAAGACATAGATACACCAGAAAAAAACCTATAGACAATCCGACTGATCAAAAATGGGGTTACCTCAATCGGCGTGGTGTGCTTGCTGTACGGAGGCACCCTCCTGGCCCCGCGCGGGTTGTCACGGGCCGAGGTGATGGCCTTGATCTTGCCCGCCATGGCCTTCTCAGTCAGCTCCTTCGGGTGCACTCGGGTGGGGTCACTCGGGCCCTCATACAACCACATCAGGTGCGACCTGGCCTGCAGCGGCTGGATCCGCCGAGTGAGAAAAGTCTCCAGCAGATCCATCCCGTTGACCCCAGCGTTCACAACTCCAACCAGGGCATCGGTCAGGATTCCAACGTCCACCTTCTCCTCCTTGGTCACCTCGAGGGACGGAGGCACGGCGACTCTCGCTCCCGAGTACGGGGGAAGACCAGTCGGAGACCCCGCACTCGGGACATCCTTGCAGTAAAACCAGCTGTCTTGCCACCCCTTCACTGAGTCCGGGAAGCTCATCTTGGGGAAAGCACTCTGCCCCCGGACCTGTATGCCCAATCCTCCACACAGCTGGGTCACGTGAGTCTTCTCGCCATCCGGCGAGTCCTTCTTCATGATCATCGACCGACACGTGAAGATGTGCTTAAACAGCCCCTAGTGCAGGTGACAACCGATGAAGTTCTCACACAGGGAAACGAAGGCCGACAGATACACTATCGCATTTGGGGGAACATGATGGAGCTGCGCCCCAAAATAGCTCAAAAAGGCCTGAAAGAAAGGGTGAGGAGGCATTGAGAAACCTCGCTCAACGTGAGTGATGAGCAGGACGTGCTCGTCGCCCTGCAGCACCGACTCAACCTCGCCTGCATCCGGCCGCCTCCATCCGTCCGCCGAAATGAGTCCTTCTTCAGCGAGCTCCTCCAGCCGCTTCTCCATGACGTGCGAAGGGGTCCAATCCCCTGCAACGCGACCCGCAGGCGGACCGGAGCTCGACGACGTGGCCTTCCCCGCCTTCTTCGCCTTCTCCAGCCTGGCGGTGCAGTCCTTCCCCATCATCTCGGGTGCTCTGGCACAGTAGACTAGAAGGGCGAGGATGGCAGAGTGCGAGGCGGAGCAGAAAGGGGATCTGGAATTACCCTGGCACGGGAAAAACTTTTTATACCACGGGAGGAATCACGTCGCGGATTCTCAGCCGCAGAGCCCTGGATCGACGGCATCCACGACAGTCGCGCGCGCAGGTAAAACGTGGCACGTGGTGGATTTTCAGGGCGGAGATTGAGGCATAGTGCCCCACTTTCCCTACTAAGCCGAGGCGTAACCGCATCCGCGCGCGCACGCTTGATTTCAAATCCCGAGGTTTCTGGAGCAAATTGATCCGATTGATTGCTCGTTGCTCCCTTCCTAAAGGACACCCGTCGGTCCGACTGACCACCCCCCGAGGGATGTCGTGCACTCGGACACGTAAAACACCCGACTTGAGTCAACTTCAGGGTCGCAATGGGATGAGCTCGATGCCCCTCTGTGGGTTAACTTGGCCCTTTCACTAGGCTCCAAGGCGCGAGCCTCATAAATTTGGACTCAGAGCTGGCCTGCACTGGCGTTCCCCTGGGATAAGGAGTGGCGTCTCCCCGGAGAGTCAGACCATGCGCCGGTGTCATCACTCGAGTTTCTATGGCATGTCCACATTCGGACCTCAAGTCTATCTCTCCCGAGAGACAAACGAATGCCACCAAGTTTTGCCCAGTGATCAACACCATCCAATCACTCGGATAACCTTTAGTCCAGAATCCACTGAGGCTTCACTCAAGGATAACCATTTGAGAATGGACGCCGAGTGATCCGAATCACTCGGACTGATCCGAAAGCTCAACACACTCGTCCTGTGAAACCTCAACCGATTCGGGGGCTAATGATGGGGTCTCCTACTACTGGAAGGGTCAAGGACCTGACATCTAAGGCCCACCTAGGGTCCCTCACCATCCTTGGGAGGTCCACGGACCACGGGCGCAGTTGGACACGCACTTCAAGGAATCCACTCAGATACACCGACACCACTCAGACGACCTTCCTCCAGTCGGCCCGGCCACCACCAGTCAGACGAAGGAGGCGTAGGGACGACAAGGGAGCTACAACCATTAGGTGGCCTTAACTCAGGCTTCAAGTATAGTCGTGGCTCCCGTTACCTGTAACAGCCGTGGTTATGACTATTGAACACCTGTAACTACCGTAGTTATAGTCATTAATTCCCCTTGTAACGTGGTAGTAAAGAGGCCGAGGCACACTCTATATAAGCCGCCCTCTTCCTCCGTGGCAAGGGTTCATCATCCCCTGTAATCACACATCCCAAGAGAAAACAAGCCTCAGGGCACAAGACGTAGGGCTATTACCTCCTCCGAGAGGGGCCTGTACTCATTATCAGGCTCATAACCCCAACACCAGGGGCTGCTGACAGAACATTAAACCATAGGGTATGCACAATATGTTGTGTATATGCGTCCGCTCAGAAATAATTTGGCGTGATGAAAGTGTGGGATATGGCACGGTAACAAAGGACAATCTGAGAGGAATAAAACACAAGCCTAAACAAAGGAAAACAAGCACAGAGGATCCCCGAGGAGACCCCTGATGTTAGCCATTACGCACTCGGGGGCTAATTCCCCGAGCAGACGAGACACGTGTCGGCCAGAGGAGCTGGCCTTGCAGTGCACTCCATCGACCAGGCATTAAATGCCTGGCCAGACTACCCAGGTAGCCCGGCGTAGGGCTACGCCTAGGGTCATCATCACGATGACCCGAGGGGCGTGTGACAAGACGGGACGCTGGCACAGTGTAAAGCAGCAGAAGGGTGGTGCGGCGCGTCACGTTGGGACACTACAAAAAAAACACTTCCGTGATGATACGTCTTTGTCACAGTAGGTCACATTTTCTATCATGCATGTACATCCGTGACGATTTTATGACAGAATCAAGATAGTCATACCTGTGCTGTCGTAGAAATGTCGCATCATGGAAGTGTTTTCGTCAAGGGTAACCGACACGTGGCATCCACCGTAACGAGTCGCCGTTAAGCTATCGGGTGCGGATTTGGAGCCGATAACCCGTTATCAGCCCGGACCAATGGCGATTTTCCACATGTAAAATTCTCATTCGCCAACGGAACCACGTGTCAGGTCGGCGTTGCGACAGATGTCGTCCATTCATTGGACGAGAGATGCATATGATACGCCGACACGTGGCACGGCCCAATAGTGGCCCATTTAGGTTAAAAAGGCCAGCCCGTTTGACTTGGTCAAAAGTTAGCGGGCCGGCCCATGTAAAGCCTGTTAACGGCCTATTCGCATACAGCCCATTTACGGCTCGGGTACTCACGACCCGTTATGGCCTTTCAAAATTCGGCCCAGTAGCGTCATGTGGGCCGTCCCATATGATTCCAGCCCGTTCTCACTTTCGGCCCATATATGGCCCGTGACGTCTTTCGGCCCATATGAGGCCTTTAGTATCTTTGGGCCCATTGACGGCCCGTGGTGATTCTGGCCCATCATGAACAGTAAACTGCTTTGAGCCCATTTAACACTACTAGAAAAAAGGCTATTAGTGGCGCACCTGTTTTCCTTATTAGTGGCGCACTATGGGTGCGCCACTATTATCACGCCACTACTAATAAATAATAATGGCGCACCCCTGGTGCGCCACTGTTAATCTATATAACAGTGGCGCACCATCTGGTGCGCCATTACTATGCCCAGAAGTGCGCCACTGATATACCTCGAAGGGGCCATGTGTACTGGGTTACTAATGGCGCACTGTCATATGATGCGCCACTAATGTGTTAATCCATGTGCGCCACTAAAATGCTATATGGTGCGCCACTAATGTGTTAATCCATGTGCGCCACTAAAGTGCTATATGGTGCGCCACTTTTATGAATATTAGGAATTTTTTTTTTGCTTTTCTGATATTTGCACAGGTTACAAAATACATTACAGCACAGAATATAAACAGCACAACATATAAACAGCAGATTTATCGAATACAATAGAAGATTAGTCTCCGAATACAATTCATCATATTAGTCTCCGAATTCAAAATACCGAACAAAGTTAGAACATTACAAGTCTCGAGACCGCGAGTAGCGAGTTTGTCGTCACATTACAAAGTCGATATCATCTAAACTACCATCACATAGAAGAGAGCTGCGGTCACGATGAGCATCATCGCGATGAAACTGGTCTTCATCCGGTTCCTCCTCCGCTCCCTCCTCTCTCCCGCTAGATAGCGCGCGTATCTAGCTTCCGCCTCTACCCTAGTGGCGTACCCTTTGTAACTGTTCCCGCTGAAACGGTAAACCTGTTTCCGACACTCCTCCCAGTCGTCATAGACTCCGGGAACCTTACCCTTGTACACGACATACGACGGCATCTCTATGCAATAGACAAACAAAACGTTAGTAGCAATTCACTGATAATATATAAGCAATATATGAGTATGCAACAAAAGGATCGGAAGAGAAAAGCAACACATTAATAGCACGGTTCATGGTCCTACTAATAAATAGCATCGATTACATATAAGTTGAACGACTGTCCAAACTGAAGAGACATACAAGTTCATTAAAGTTTAATTACAACATCAGCTAATCGATATTTCAGAACTACATAGCATCAATACTTTCGACTCGACTCAGGGACCGGAGCGTGGATGAAGCCGCCGTCTTTCGTGATGGTCATGAATGTGCGGTCGTTGTCAGCCTGCATTTGTAGCGTTGTTTCTATGTCACTGTTGGACGGTTGATAGTTGAGGTAGAACTGCCCCGAGGTACGAAGGACATCTTCATAGATGATTTCCGCTAACTCCGACTGGATGCGAAAGAATTCTTGTCTGATGTCCTCGTCCTGGATTGCCGACAAGCGTGCGGCCCATTCTTTGAGCTCATTTGGTAGCATACGCTGATGATGGTTCCGTACGATCGCCCGCATGTGATGGAGGGCGTAGTAGGCATCCTTCTGACTGCCAGGCGGCTGCTTGACGCAGGGGAACGTCGTTGTGTGGGTGAACACGTGCTTGCCGTACCTACAAATTGGCCTCCTGAAGGTGCCTCCAGATTTCGCGTAGCCGGGGAGAACATCATCAAGAACTTTCTTGATATTTGTGTAGTCTTTCTTCGACTGACGGTCCGAGTCGAAATACGTGGCCGTGGAATATTTCGGGCTTAAGAGGATGAGTGTGCAATGTGTGTCACTGCACAAAACACGGAATGTTAGGAAAAAAAAAGAACGATCGAAATCTAAGAAATCATATGTTACGGGGCGGTGAGGGGATGACTTACTCAGAAAAGTAAGGCACGAGGAAGTTATCCTTATCCTGGTTCGCCAGGATGACGCCTTCGAGGTATGAACTCGCGACTTGCCGGTCCCCAGCGCTGCCCAAGATCTTGCCACGCATGTAGAAGGGGTCGACTATCACGATGTCCAGGGTCTTGTCTCTAATGATCCGCATCTCCATACTGAGCGAAAATAGCCGAATGAAGGTGTAGTGCAGCGGATAAAGGTTAAACATAGCGAAGATGTCATCAAACCGCAGGACGATCATACGCCCGGCGGTGCTATCGACAAAGCCCTTGCCCTCTGGCACCTTGGCCACGAAAACCGGGTATGCCACATCATTCTCGGAGAGACGCCGCTTCTCCATAGTAAGAACACCGTCATGCAGACTCCGCATAGCAGCGGTTGCAGCATTGAGCAGATTAGTCGGTAGCATCGGCCTACCCGCCACATGCACCCTCCTCGAGATATCCTTAGGTATTGGTGGCCCGTCCTGAGCACGGATCGTACTCGGTGCCGGCTGGCTCGCACCCTTGCCATTTTTTCTTTTCCGTCCCTTCTCCTTCTTCTTCTGCTGTAATGGGATCGAGTTCTGCTCAGAGACCACCTTCTTGAGTGTGTTGGGGCTGATAATATTTCGCACCTCGGCTGTTTGAGTCTCGGTGAAGGCGTCAGCTGGAGACGTCTCCTGAGAACTGAACAGACGACGCCTGTTGCAATTGGGTTTCTCCGCGGTACCAGCTAGATCGCGATCGTCTTTTGCAGGGTTGGGTTCTTGAGAAGGAGGCCCCGCCAAGAAGTCGTCACCGTACCCATGTTCGTTGAAGTACTTATCGACGTCGTCGTCCGGATCCTGTGCCATATGCATGTCCGGATCAGCTGACGGCGGTAGCGTTGCGGCGGTCTTGCCATGGCTTGGCGACGGCACGACTGGCGGTGTTGTCTGTGGGGTGGTGTCCCCCGCCCCCAAACGAATCTGGCTCTTCGGCCAAAGCATGGACCAGCTTAAGCAGGCGCTGAGGGTCATCACATCATCTTCGTCGGCCCCATGGGGTCGATGCGGAGGTAACAAGTCGTCGCAGCCCCGCAGCACCCGAACCAGTTGAACCCTATACACGGTGGGTGGCATCGGATTACCGTGGAACAAGCGGTTGCTCGGTTCAACGATTTTGGCCTTGGCGACATCGATCAACTCGCCATTCACGAAGTGCAGGAGAGTGCATGGAACGTTGGCGGCGCCCTGCGAAAACATGTAGGGCGTCAGGGATGCCCAGTCAAAGGCAAGGAGATGAAGTCATCGGCCGAGGCTTAGTTACCGTGATGGCGTCGAGCTCGGCTAATGTCGAGGCACCGCCAACGGCGGGCGTGCAAGTGACGGAGGGGCCGCTTGCTGCCGAGGTGCCAGCCGGCGTATTCTTCCCACTCCCGGGTGCATTAAGCTCCAATACTGGCGCCGGCCCCGGAGTCACCAACGCCTCCTCCGCCGGAGACACCAATGCCGGCGCGTTGTGCGAGTTGCTGCCCGTGAAGCTGGGAATCGGGGGCGGCCCCTGTTGGCCGCCCGCAATCCACCCCCGCAGCCCCTCAAGCAAGGTAGGCATAATGGCGGTGATCGTCGCTCCCAGTTGGTCTCGCACTTGCTCTTGGACTATCTCCGGAATCCGCGCCACTTGTGCCTTGAGTTCTTTAACCTCGCGCTCCTGGCTTTCCGAGCTGGTCTTTTTCTCCTTTCGCCCAGCCTTATAGTATTCCGACCATTTCATGGACAAGCCTTCGCCGGCCACACGACCAGCTGACGACGGCTTACTGAACTTATCCTTGTGTTTCATTACGTTCAACGCCCTATTTAAAGTGGTGTCCCAAGGGGCAGACGGGGAGCTCTGAGACCCCGCGCTACTGCTTTCAGTTTCCTGCGGAAGGAACGTGAACCATTTAGAAATTTGGCTTCATTAATTAGAATGCAACCATATGGAGCTAATTACGCGGGGGTGTATTCCTTACCAGAACACGCTCAAGATCCATCACCTTCGGATCCGTGGTAAGCTCCTTTGTTACCGGGTCCACCTTGTACCGGGCCCTGACATAGTTCCTGGTCTGCTTTTCATGGTATTTATCGAAGAGGGGCGGTAGGCCTTGCGCGGCACGCTCCGCGTCCTCCTTGTCCCATTTAGGTTCCGCCAGTCTGTAACCGCCGGGACCGAGTTTGTCGACCCCTAAGTTCAAGTCCCGCATATCTTTCCCCCACTGACTTGATTCCGCGGATGCAGTGCTCTCGCACTTGATCTTGAACTCCAGGTAGTCAGCTTCGCTGATCGAAGGATTTTTCTCCTTGATCTTCTCATAACTATCACCTCTTAGAATCATTCTCTTCACCGCGGCTCTCCAAGTAGCCAGGGCCGTGCTCATCTTCGTGAGGGCGGCACTGTTCACTTTATTCCCTGAGAGGCGTGTGTTTGCATACTCACCGGGGAACTTGTATCGTTCGTGCAGCTTCGTGAAGAGGAGGTTGCGCAAATTCCCTCGGTCACGATGCCTTAGGTTCTCGGTGTTGATCGAGACGGTGCTCCGGAGAATGCACCCGAGTTGTCCCGCGTACCCACCGACTAATTCTTTGGGCGCCGTTGGATGCCCAGTGGAGGACACTTCAGTAAATTCCTCCTTGACGGTGCCGAGCACGTTCGGGCACCGGTCCTTCCGTTGCCTCTTCGGTTGGCTGCCATCTGTGCGTTCGCTGCCATCATCAGTGGTGGCATCCCCGGTGGCACCATCAGTGGTGTCATCCCCGACGCCACTAGGGGTTGTGTAGTCGGGATCGGTGTCTTCCGCGGCGTCCTCGTAGCGGTGAGGTTCTTCCTCCATCTCCTGGGACAGCCTCCAGAATGGCTTGCCCGAACCGCCGGCCTCATCGTTGTCGGCCATGTTCGCTCTAAATAGGAAAACTAGAAAAGGAAAAATAAAAGGCAGGTTTAGTCATGCTTTGTTAATTAGTCGGCCAATGTTTTCTAGAAGTATTTGACCATGGGCATGGACAGGTAGCTACTAGGAAAGGTAGAATTGCATAAAGGGGAGGTGGTGATTAAAACCACAAAAGTGGGGCAGTACAATGGAGGGACCCAATGGGGTAGCTACTAGGAAAGGTAGAATTGTATTCAAGATGTGTGCTGCAAGTGGCAGTGCATCCCACACTAGTGCCAGGCTGGGCAAATTTCCAATCATATACACTCAAAATAAGTGTCATGACAAGAAAAATAGTGTCCTAAAACTATTAACAGAGCACATGCACTTTCAAGATTGTATATGATTGCTAATGGCAGTTTAAATCAGCAGTATTTGTTTTTTCATTGAAATAAATTCTAGGAAAAATTCGGCATGACCTTTGCTAATTTCTTGACCTAGGAGTGCCCGTTTTTCGCCGAAATGGAAATGAATCAACATTTCGGCAATAACGGGCACAAATCCCTGCACAGATTCATAAAAAGGTTTTGCATTGATACTGCATCATGCTGCTGCTGCTGCTGCCAAACACACACCACCAGCACACCACCACCAGCAGCAAAGCAAGCAGCTGCACACCACCAGTACACACACCACACACACACCACCAGCAGCAAAGCAAGCAGCTGCAATCACACATAAAGTAGTAGCATAGCATAGCTGCAACTTACAGGAAAGGCAACAGCCGTATGTAGCTGCCTTAACACTAACACTTCACCTAGAGTGAACTGTGGAAGGAAGGCCCATGTAAGTAGATTTTCAAAACAAAGATAATGTCCGTGCCTCTAATTTCCTCTTGATGCACAGTAATTTAAAATCACACATGTACATATAGATGTCTAGCATGCACAATGCATAGTTTCATAGATACATCTTTTCAGCTGTGGTGTACACACATAAAAGGTCTAATATGTGCATCAAAACAGAGTTACTTTTTATTATTTCAGCTCCTTAATTATTCCAGCAACATGGCAGGTTTCTAGAAAAACAAGCATTATATGTGCCGGTGGAAACAGTTCATAGCAGCAGCCACATCGATGTCTTATGATGATGCAATTCAGTCTAGTTTATAATTCTGCTAGTTTTGCCATGAGTATAATTCAGTCTAGTTGGGTCAGAGAAGTGACCAGAGACAACACCAGTGCAGCAGTGTCCCACATGCTGCTACATGTGTCCACAAAATTTGAAATGACAACTTTTTTACATTAAGTGTTTGACCGTCTTCAGTTTACACTCACTATTATCACCATACATTTAGTTTACTAAATGCTAGGCCAAACCAGAGTTGCAAGTCACCTACATGACACTTGAGCTGATGACTCTTGACAAACTCACTGGAGTCACCAACATGTCCAGAGCTTCAGATATTATAATCCCACATAAAGTGAAATTCGGTCTAATAGTCTGAGGGTGCACCATTATAGTAAGACTAACATAGGAAGTACACTAGGATTGCCCACAGCCATGGTTTAATTTTGTCGAGTTTTTCACTCCATGCACTATGCCAGCAATTTCATGGTCGAGTCCAAGCATCCAGAGAACTCGATTTTGCTAAAAGAAGAGATTGTTCTTAAACAACCCGTTCCATAACCTGCCTAATTAGCTTCAATCTGTCTCAACTAATCAAAAGGCAAAGGGAGGAGTGCAGATGAGGGCGGGGCGCTGAGCTTACCTCTCGGCCTAGTGGAGCAGATAGAGGTAGACGAGACGAGCTTCTTCAGCTTCAGCAACCTCGCCGCCACGTTCTTGACTGCCTGCACCGCAAGCACACACTCAATTCAGTCGCCGGAATCAACCGGGTGAGATGAGACGAGAGGAGGGGGACGCTAGCCGGACCTGCGGGGAGAGGTGGGCGACGGCGACGCCCTCAGAGATGAGGGGGAGGTGGTTGAGCGCGTCCAACTTGTCGCCGTCGAAGCGGGAGTGGAGGAGCGCCCGGATGGCGGCGTCGTTCGGGTAGCCGTACAGGTGCGCGTCCGGGGACGAGCCGGTGCAGCCGGGGGCGGTTGGGGGCGGTCGGGGACGAGCAGGGGCGGTCGGGGGCGAGCAGGCGCGGTCGGGGGCGAGCCGGTGGAGGACGGTGGAGGGCGGTGGAGGGGAGGGCGACGGCGGCGGCGGCGGTCGAGGGAGGGCAGTGCGCGGAGGGGAGGGGATCGAGAGCGGCGGCCGGGGAGGAGATGAGAGTGAGGGTAACGTACGGGCGGTCGGGAGCAGGCCTATCGATACACCCATAGCGATGGCGCACCTCTGCTGGTGCGCCATAAATACCCATATAGCAATGGCGCACCAGGCAGAGGTGCGCCATTGCTATATGGATATTTATGGCGCACCAGACAGAGGTGCGCCATTGTTATTTTTTTTTTGATGTATTTTTTTTGATGTATTTTTTTTTGATGTATTTTCTT
Organism: Elymus sibiricus; assembly: GCA_039707655.1. Classification (NCBI taxonomy): domain Eukaryota; kingdom Viridiplantae; phylum Streptophyta; class Magnoliopsida; order Poales; family Poaceae; genus Elymus; species Elymus sibiricus. The sequence goes on from CM077670.1 coordinate 137,832,965, forward strand.
TTTGATATATTTTCATTAGTGATACAGTGTCAATTTTTGATTTATTTTTATTACCAGCTCTACCTGAATAAGTTCCAAGCCATTTTACAATCGACATATATATATATTTGTATTTTTGTTGTGAGTATATTTTTTTCTCACATTGGCGAAAAAGGGACGATCTCAAACTTTATTTTTTTATCCAACTGAAACTGGCTATTTACACACATCAAAACCACATAGAACTTTAGTTAGAAAAAAAAAACATAGATCTTACTTTCATTAATTTTTTTTGAGAAAAATGATACATAATATAATATGCCCATATACACACGCGGCCGACACGTCGTGATTCGATCTTAGCTATCTTTTCACAATCTTCTTGCCCTTCTTTCTCGCGGTTGAATAATTTAGCCCCGGAACCCCTTGACTTCTTCTCTTGAATGGACGTCCTTTAGGTAGGGTGGTCCTGCTTCTTCTTGTGGTGTGTGGTACTTCATCGTCATCGTCATCTTCCATCTTCAGGTCGCCGTACTTGTCGAAGTCTTGCTCATTGGCGACTCCATCCATTCCGATGATGTTCCTTTTGCCTCTCCTCACGACAACACGACTGGGCTTTGACGGGTCGGTAATGAAGAAGCATTGGTCCACTTGGCACGCCAGTACCCATGGCTCATTTTTCGCGGTGACGTTTGCGCCCGCGGTCTTGGATTTGGCTTCGGGTATAACCATGGTAGTGAAATACCGGTCTTCTTTTAGGACGCTCTTGGCCCATCTGACACGGAACATCGGGACCTTCTCTCCAGCGTAGCTCAGCTCCCAGATCTCCTCGATCCTTCCGTAGTATCTGTCCTTGTCGTTACCGGTGTAGGATTCCATCGTTACCCCGGAGTTCTGATAATCGCTCTTCATGTCCTTTTCCTCGGTGTAGAATGTGTAGCCGTTGATATCGTATGCCTCATAGGTCATCAGGTTGTGCTCGGCGCCCTGTGACAAGGCGAATATGAGTTTTTCTTCCGCGGAAGAATCCTCATGTAAAGGGTACGACAGAAGCTTGTCCTTGAACCAACGCGTGAAACATGAGTTGTGCTCTTTGAGTACATCTCCGTCCGTCCACTGTTGACCTCGGTCATTGTATGTCTTCTCAATAGAGGTTTTGTGCTCTACCACCCAAGGATCGACCACGTCAATGTGTTGCAGCGCGACTAGGTTTGCTCTTTCAAAGTCGGCGAGTCGACCCTTGAAGTCTACATGCATTTCGCGGCGACCCTCGCGGTGACCACATCCAGCGAGCCTGCCGAGGTGCCTGTTAACGGGCAGACCAACGGGGTTCTCGATGCCTAGATAATTCGTGCAGAAGGAGATGCACTCTTCGGTCAGAAAGCCCTTGGCTATGCTTCCATCTGGACGTGCCCTGTTGCGAACGTATCCTTTGATGACACCATTCATCCTTTCGAACGGCATCATGCTGTGCAGGAACGTCGGCCCGAGTTGGATGATATCCTCCACGATATGGACCAGCAGATGCACCATAACGTCGAAGAATGCGGGCGGGAAGTACATCTCAAGCTCGCATAGTATCACCACGATCTCTTCCTGTAGCCTTCTGAGTTGCCTCATGCCAACCGACTTCCGAGAGATGACGTCGAAAAAGTTGCATAGGCCAAATAGCGTTTCACGGACGTGCGTGTCCATGATCCCACGGATTGCAACTGGAAGTATCTGCGTCATCAGCACGTGACAGTCGTGAGACTTCATCCCGCTGAACTTCTGCTTCGCTGAGTCTAGGTATCTGCTTATCTTCCCCGCGTAACCGTAAGGAAGTTTTACTCCTACGAGGCAGGTGAAAAACTGCTCGATCTCCTTCGGACTTAGAGTGAAGCACGCGGGAGGGCAGTCATATTCGATCTTCTTGGCCTTTTTGCCTTTGCGACGACTTTCCGTGTCCTTCGCCTCATCATCATCATCATCGTCATCATCATCATCATTAGGGCGTTTTGCGTGAAGCTCCTCCCTGATGCCCATTGATTGCAAGTCTGCCCTTGCTTTCGGCCCATCTTTGGTCCTCTCTGGCATGTTGAGCAGGGTACCAAGCAGACTCTCGCACACGTTCTTCGTGATATGCATGACATCAAGGCTGTGAGGCACACGGAGGATCTTCCAGTACGGCAAGTCCCAGAAAACAGACCTCGTTTTCCATACCTTCAGCAGCGGCTCTGGCGCCTTTCGCTTCTTTCCCGGCGGTGGGCACTCTTTCCAATTTTTCAACAGCTCGTCTATTTCCTCGCCGCTCCTCGTACGTGGGGGTCTTCGGGGTTCGGTTTCACCATCGAACAGATCCTTGCGTTTTCTCCATGCGTCATCGTCGCGAAGCCACCTTCGATGTCCCATGAACACGGTTTTCGAAGACCCGGGGTCTCTATCTAGCTGGCGATACGTTGTGTCATCCATGCACCTGACGCATGCACAAAATCCGTGGACCACCTGCCCCGCGACATATCCGTAACCGAGATAGTCGTGCACCGTCGTGAGAAGTGCGGCTCTCATAGGGAAATATTCTTTCGCTGCGGCGTCCCATGTATTGGTTGGCGTTTTCCACAGCGTGTCTAGCTCCTCTTTCAGCAGCCCCAGATACAGATTGATGTCGTTCCCTGGTTGTTTCGGCCCTTCAATTAGCATACTCATGTGAATGTACTTCCTCTTCATGCACATCCAGGGGGGAAGGTTGTACATCCACACAAACACAGGCCAGGTGCTATGTGTGCTTCTCTGGCTGCCAAACGGATTGACTCCATCGGTGCTCGCGCCCAGCATGATGTTCCTTGGATCGTCCCCAAATTCCGGGTGTTCGAAGTTCAACGCTTGCCACTGGCTCGCATCCTTAGGGTGACTCAGCATCTTGTCTTTTTTATTTATCTCCGGATCATTTCCGTCACCTTCTCGCTTATTCTCCTTCCTATCCGCGTGCCAACGCAGGAGCTCTGCTAGCTTAGGGTCCGCGAAATACCGCTGCAGACGAGGAGTGATCGGAAAGTACCACACCACTTTTCGAGGAGCTTTCTTCCTCTTCTTGTATCGAGTGACGCCGCACACCGGACATATGGTAGACTCCGCGTGCTCGTCCCGATAAATGATGCAATCGTTCATGCACACATGGTATTTCACGTGCGGTAAATCCAGAGGACACACGATTTTCTTCGCCTCCTCGAAACTGGTCGGGCACTTGTTCCCCTTGGGAAGACGTTCGTGCCAGAATGACATGTTCTCGTCGAAGCATGCGTCGGTCATTTTGTGTTTTACCTTCATCTCCAAAGCCATGAGCGTTACTTTCAGGCGGGTATCCTCGGGCCTGCATCCTTCATACAATGGAGTAACCGCGTCTATCTCCAGTTGATCCAGTTTGGCTTTCTCTCGGGCGGCAGCTCTTGCGTTACCCGTCTGCTTGAGAAGCAGCTCTTGAATATGAGGGTCCTGCACCCAGCCCATCGATGGTCCATCGTCGTATGCTCCGGCATCTTCATCTTCATGATCATGCCCTTCGTCTTGATCTTCCTCATCATCATGTCCGGCATCTTCTACATGATGATTGTGTCCTGCATCTACTTCGTGATCATGTCCTGGATATTCTTCGTCTTCTCGCCAGCCCTCGCCGCTGTTGTCTTGCTGCCCTTCCTTATTTCTTGCCCGGCCCCCATGGACGACTTCATAATCATCTTCATCACCTTGCCACCGATAGCCATCCATGAAACCACGCACGAGCAAGTGGTCCCGCACCTGTCTGGAATCCGGGTCCATAAGGCTCTTCAGCTTGCATCTTCGACACGGACATCTTATCTCCGTCTCGTTCTTTTTAAGCATCTCGGCCTTCGCGGAGCTCAAAAACCTATTCACGATGCCTTCGGTCATCGTGCGGACCATGGTCGCCTGTGGGGTAGAGCAAAACAATATTTTAGAACCAAAAAAAAATTTGGCATGACTTTGCCTAAAAATAGGACCAAAAAGAATGCATAGTGCCCGATTCTCGCCGAAACGGAAATGAATCAACATTCCGGCAAAAAATTGGCAACTATCGCATTTCAAATACCGGTACCTACAAACACAAACATGTGCAACACCACAAACATACGTAGATCTAGCTCAATGAGAAAAGTGTAGATCTAGGCCATAAAAAGTGTGTACGTTGGAGGGAGAAAAAAGTAGATCTACAACATAAAGAAAGCTTTCCCCTTACTTACCTATCAAAAAAAGGAAATTTAACCACTTAATTTGGGTGAATCTATGGTGCAAATGAGGTGAGGAGGAGGAGGCAGCCGAGACCAAGCTTGGTAGAGGTGGAGAGAATGAAGTGGGGAAAGTGAGTGTGGTAGGTGGCTGTCAAAAATATCTAGATGATCTCAGGCTAGTAATGGCGCACCTCCTAAGAATGCGCCATTAGTAACCAGGGTTACTAATGGCGCACCTGGTGTGGGTGCGCCATTAGTAGTTTTGAAAAAAAAAATTGAAATTTTTTTTTTAGTAGTGGCGCACCATGGAGTGGTGCGCCATTACTAGTTAGAACTAGTAATGGCGCACCACACCCAGGTGCGCCATTACTAGTTAGAACTAGTAATGGCGCACCACACCCAGGTGCGCCATTACTAGTTTTGGAAAAAAAAATTGAAAAAAAAAATTTAGTAGTGGCGCACCGTTGTGTGGTGCGCCATTACTAGTTAAAACTAGTAATGGCGCACCACACCACGGTGCGCCACTGATAAGTCTGGGGACAGGGGTGTGCACAGGACAAACTTAGCAGTGGCGCACCAGACAACAGGTGCGCCATTAGTAATATGGACATTAATGGCGCACCACATACCTGGTGCGCCATTAATGTCCATATTAGCTATAGCCGTTTTCCTAGTAGTGTAATGGCCCATGATTCAATTGGGCCGTTTCCAGCCCATGTTATCTTTCGGCCTTCTAAGGGCCCATAAATTCTTGGGCTCATTTCCAGCCCTCGATTACTTATGGTCCGTTACTGGCCTATTATGCTAATGGGCCAAATTTAGCCCGTGGTTACAATTGGCCCGTTTGTGGTTTGTTAACCCATTGGGCCATGTTCAGCCCGTCATGTATTCCGGCCCATATCTAACGGTAGATAAGGGTAGTACTAGGTAACGTGGGGTCAGTACTCAATTTTATGTGGGGTCACTTCATAAGTGAGGGGTAAATTAGTTATTAGGATGGATCCACTCACAGCGCGCTGCCGCTCTTGTCCAATCCAAAACTGTCGCCCGCCGCTCCTCTTGCATTCCAAGACCACCGCCGCTCCTCTCCTCTTCCATTCCAAAACCGCCGCCGCTACTCTTCCATTCCAAAACCACCACCGGCGAGTGAAGGTGATGTGGAGAAGTAGATCGATGGAGGAGTACAACCGAGACGTGACGATCGTAGACGGCGACCCTGTGAAGCTAGCCAGGATGATGGAGATACAGTCTTGGTTTGACAACCAGCGGCAATTAGCGGCGACGGTGATGGCGATTGATACGTCTCCAACGTATCTATAATTTTTGATTGTTCCACGCTATTATATTATCAATATTGGATGTTTTTATATTCATTTACAACAATTATATATCATTTTTGGAGACTAACCTATTAACTTAGTGCCCAGTGCCAGTTGCTGTTTTCTGCCCTGTTTTTGTTTTACAGAAAATCAATAACAAACGAAGTCCAAATGCCACGAAACTTTTTGGAGATTTTTTTTCTGGACAAGTTAAACACTAGAAGCTTCGGGAGAAGACCAAATGCCAGAGGAGGTGGCCACGAGACACCAGGGCGCGCCTGGGGGGGCAGGCGCGCCATGGTGCCTCGTGGGCCCACCTCAGCTTCGTTTGACCTAATTCCACCACTATAAATCCAGGAAAAATCAGAAACCCTCAGGAGAGTCCACGAAACACTTTTTCCGCCGCCGCAAGTTTCTGTTCTCGAGAGATCCCATCTGGAGGCCTTCTCCGGTACTCTGCCGGAGGGGGAATCGATCACGGAGGGGCTCTACATCAACCTTGCTGCCCTTCCGATGATGCGTGAGTAGTTTACCACAGACCTTTGGGTCCATAGTTAGTAGCTAGATGGCTTCTTCTCTCTTTTTGATCTTCAATACAATGTTCTGCTCGATGTTCTTGGAGTTCTATCCGATGTAATGACTTTTTGCGGTGTGCTTGTTGGGGTCCGATGAATTGTGAGTTTATGATCAGATTATCCATGAATATTATTTGAGTCTTATCTGATCTCTTTTATGCATGATTATTATAGCTTCATATTTCTTCTCCGATCTATTGATTTGGTTTGGCCAACTAGATTGATTTATCTTGCCATGGGAAGAGGTGCTTTGTAATGGGTTCGATCTTGCGGTGCTCAATCCCAGTGACAGAAAGGGACATGACACATATGTATCATTGCTATTAAGGGTAAAAAGATGGGGTTTATTCATGCGTGAGTTTATCTTGTCTACATCATGTCATCATTCTTAAGGCGTTACTCCGTTCTTTATGGACTTAATACACTAGATGCATGCTGGATAGCGGTCGATGTGTGGAGTAATAGTAGTAGATGCAGGCAGGAGTCGGTCTACTTGTCTCGGACATGATGCCTATATACATGATCATTGCCTTGGATATCATCATGATTATTTGCTTTTCTATCAATTGCCCAACAGTAATTTGTCTACCCACCGTATGCTATTTTCTCGAGAGAAGCCTCTAGTGAAAACTATGGCCCCGGGGTCTATCTAAATCATATTACTAAAACCCTAAAAATATTGCTGCCATTTTCTTTTATTTATTTTATTTTGTATATTTTTTTCAATTTATCTATCTATCACATACAATTTAATCTTGCAATTAACCGCCGAGGGAGTGACAACCCCTCGTTTGCGTTGGGTGCAAGGATTTGTTGTTTGTGTGCAGGTGCTGCTAACAAGATGTTGCGTGATTCTCCTACTGGTTCGATAACCTTGGTTTCATAACTGAGGGAAATACTTATCTCTACTGTGCTGCATCATCCCTTCCTCTTCGGGGAAAATACCAACGCAAGCTACAAGTAGCAGGAAGAATTTCTGGCGTCGTTGCCGGGGAGACATCATCAACATCTATCAAGTACCTACGCATAAAACTTACATCTCCTTTCTTTTACTTTATTTGCCTTTGCCTCTCGTTTTCATCTCCCCCACTTCTAAAAAGTTTTTACAAAAATACAAAAATATTTTCCATTTGCTAATCTTTTCAAAAGACCCAATTATGGTGAACCAATTGCTAATGAGTTTAGTGCACTTGATTTCCTCTATGAAGTTTTGCTTGAAAATCATGAATCTGAAAATTTTGATGAAGTGTTAAAAGAAGAAATTTATAAAGTGATTCATGATAGCTCCTTGATTGAAAAGCATGATTGCAATGATGTTACTATAAATTCTATTAATGTCAATTATGCTAATGATATGCCAAACTACAAGCTTGGGGATGATAATTTTGTCATATCCACTACTTATTGCAATGATCATGATTGGGGTGATAATGCTTCTTATGATCTTGAAAATTTATTTAATCCTCATGATGAATATGTTATTGATAATAATGTTTGCAATAATATTAAATGTGGGTTTGGAGAGGTCATGACTTCAGTTGATGTCAATGCCACTATTTTGGAAGAGTATAAAAAATCTATGCATGTGGATCATGAAGAGAATATTTTATATGATGGTTATATTTTTGAATTTGATTATGATCCTACATGTAATCATTATGAGAGAGGAAAATATGGTTATAGAAATCTTCATGTCACTAAATTATCTCTCTTTGTGTTGGAATTATTAAAGTTTCATTCTCTTTATATGCATATGCTAGGTGTTACTTGTCTTGATAATTTGTTTACTTATAAAATGCCTATGCATAGGAAGTATGTTAGACTTAAATATGTTTTTCACATGTTTTATGATGCTCTCTTTCTGCTTCAATTATTGTCTTTGACGTGAGCATCATTAAGATCTCAAGCCCATCTTAGTGGCTATAAAGAAAGAGCTTGTTGGGAGACAACCCAATAGTTATCTTTGCTTTTTCCTTATTGTGTGTTTTCACAATTATGATACTGGTATGATTGAGTTTTTGTGTTTTTAATTAGTGTTTACGCCAAGTAAAGCCTTTAGGATGATTTGGAAGATAGTATAATTGATGCTGTTTGGAAAACAGAAAGTTTTGCGTCCAGTGCTGGAATCTTGTTTCTGTACTGGAGCGTCAGAAAAATCTGAAATTTTTATATAGTATTGGTATATGAATTTCCCACGTTTTCTTAATTTTTCAGAATTTTTGGAGTTACAGAAGTATGGCTTTTAAATAGATTGCTACAGACTGTTCTGTTTTTGATGCACTACTTGCTTGTTTTGATGAATCTATGGATTGTATCGGGGGGTATAAGCCATGGTTAAGTTAGAGTACGGTAGGTATAATGCAAAAATAAAATATGAATGGGTTTGCAACAGTACTTAAAGTAGTGATTTATTTTGTTATACTAACGGATCTCACGAAGGTTTTGTTGAGTTTTGTGTGATTGAAGTTTTCAAGTTTTGGGTGAGATCACGATGGATGAAGGAATAAGGAGTAGTAAGAGCCTAAGCTTGGGGATGTCCGAGGCACCCCAAGGTAATATTTAAGGAAGACTCAAGCGTCTAAGCTTGGGGATGCCCCGGAAGGCATCCCCTCTTTCTTCTACCAACCATCGGTAATTTTACTTGGAGCTATATTTTTATTCGTCACATGATATGTGTTTTACTTGGAGCGTCGTGTATTATATGATCCTTTGCTTTGTTTTCTTTTTAGTTTGTCACAATCATCCTTGCTGAACACACCTATTTTGAGAGAGCCACACGTTCATCATAATTTGTTAGAATACTCTTTGTGCTTCACTTAATTTTTTTGAGCTAGGCAGTTGCTCTAGTGCTTCACTTAGATCTTTTTGAGCACGGTGGTGGCTAAAATTTTGAAGAAATAAACTCTCATGCTTCACTTATATTATTTTGAGAGTTGATAAGATTAAAATTTTAAAGAAATGAATTCTCATGCTTCACTTATATTATTTTGAGAATTGATAAGATTGAAATTTTGAAGAAATATTTGCACTCTCATGCTTCACTTAAATCTTTTTGAGAGTTGATGATAGTAACCGTAATTTGCACAAGATATGAATTTGGTCTCAAAGTGATGAATATTCAAGAGAGATATAATAAAAACTTTCATATAGATCATTGGATATGATAAGTGTGATTCCTTCCAATAGTTTTGCGATATGGAAATGATAATATGTGAGTCATGTTAGTGAGTAATTGTGATTTAGTAAAAATATTATTGTTAAGGTTTGTGATTCCCTATGCATGCACGTTAAGTCAATAGTTATGCAACAAAATTATATCCTACTTATGGTGCATTATGCGGTGTTAGTTATTGTCGTGGTGTGACGACCATCTATGGGGCCATGCAGCTCCTTGTGGTTCGGTGGGGGAGATCGACGTGCACAAAGAGCATGAACAATGGAGGACGTGAGGGATTTTACCCAGGTTCGGGCCGCAGGGAAGCGTAAAACCCTACTCCTGCTTTTGGTGTATTAATGGTGTGGGAGCACAGTACAAGGAGCGCTTCTCCCAGCAAGGTGGGAGGAGCAGCTACACGAGACATGCTTGTGTTTGAAAAGGGGTCCGAATCCCCCTAACTGTTGCCTTGGCCCTCCTTTTATAGCTCAAAGGGGTTACCACAGTGGCAAAACAGTAATTACATAGCGATTAGATAGCAAACAGTGCTATCATACCTAACTCTGCCAGTTTAGGACAAAGGCATTAAATGCGTCGTTAGGTGTCATGTGGAGAGGTAGTCCCGGCAAGGTTTCTGCACCGCTTGCCCAGCTACCTCGTATTATCCTGACACGCCTCCCGGACGTGTGTCATCAGAAGCAAATCTCGTCCCAGTGTGCTGACACGTGCCCGATAAGCCTTACCAACCAGCCCGCGCGGTCGACACCTCGCCCACTAGCGAACACCTGTGTGGTGAGGTGGAGCGCTGGAGGGCTGGCAGGAGCTCACCGGTACGGATCTTGCCGGGTCCTCACCTTGCTGGCTTAGCCTTGCCGGCAAGGAATGTCATCATCTTCGGTACTGGTTGAGTGCTGTGTCTTGAGCTTCTTTCTGGTAGCTTCCGTGACTGGACTCTGAAACTTGGTCTTGACGGTTCCCGACAAGGCTTGGCCGGCAAGGAGGCTGCTACTGTCTGTGCATAAGTCAGGGTATAAAATACCCATATTGTATACACCGACAGTTATAATCAATGCATGTTTATGACCGTTTTCGTTTTTTGGTTGGTTGCTTCTCAATCTATTTGCTAGCCTTCATTTGTACTAAGCGGAAATACTGCTTGTGCATCCAAAATCCTTAAACCCAAGTTGTGCCAAATGAGTCCACTATATCTACCTATATGCGATATTTCAATGTCGTTCCAAGTAAATTAGCATGTGCCAACTCTAATTTTCAAAATAATTTTTCCGTTTTGTGTGCCCGTACCACTCATGAAGCGGCAGGGGTTGGCCATTATTTTCCATGCTAGGTGTGTTATTCTCACGATGAGTGTTTATTCACTTGTCATTGCACGAGAGAGTGGCTGGTAATAGGGATGCCCAGTCCCACAATGAATCAAAAATTAATAACAACAAAATTCCTTGGAAAGTGTTGGTTTGGAGGGCACTCGTGGATACGGCTAGCCATGGATTGTGAAAGAATGGTGGAAAGGAAATAAACTTTACTTTCTGTTTGGGAACCGCCTATGATGTGTCTAGCATGGAAAATATTGGGAATTCTCGGTCGTTTTCGTTGACAGGAAAAGCATGCCTCTCAAAATATTTTTATATCTTTAATTTCATCTTTGAGCTCTGGCACATTTGACAAATCTCTGCTTCCCTCTGTGAAGGGCCTATCTATTTACTTTTATGCAATTTTTATTTTATTTGAGTCTCCATCTTCTCTTACAAAAGCACCAACTAGAGAGCACTATTGTCACACTTGTGCATTGGATGTAGCTAATATTTGAGTGTGTTTCATGAATGGATCAATGATTGAGCATAATGGGCTAGGGATAACTTCCTTTAGCATTGATATTTTGAAAGACATGGTTGCTTGTTAGCATGCTTGAGTATTTATGTCTTCATGTCAAATTATAGACTATTGCTTTGAATCATTCAAGTCCAATGTCCATGCTATAAAAGAAAAGAATATCTGATGAATATGTTAGGCAGCATTCCACATCAAAAATTCTGTTTTTATCATTTACCTACTCGAGGACGAGCAGGAATTAAGCTTGGGGATGCTGATACATCTCCAACGTATCTATAATTTTTGATTGTTCCATGCTGCTATATTATCAATCTTGGATGTTTTTATATTCATTTACAGCAATTATATATCATTTTTGGAGACTAACCTATTAACTTAGTGCCCAGTGCCAGTTGCTGTTTTCTGCCCTATTTTTGTTTTACAGAAAATCAATACCAAACGAAGTCCAAATGCCACGAAACTTTTTGGAGATGTTTTTTTTGGACAAGATAAACACTAGAAGCTTCAGGAGAAGACCAGACGCCAGAGGAGGTGGCCACGAGCCACCAGGGCGCGCCCGCGGGGGCAGGCGTGCCCTGGTGCCTCGTGGGCCCACCTCAGCTCCGTTTGACCTAATTCCACCACTATAAATTCAGGAAAAATCAGAAACCCTAAGGAGAGTCCACGAAATACTTTTTCTGCCATTGCAAGTTTCTGTTCTCGAGAGATCCCATCTGGAGGCCTTCTCCGGTACTCTGCCGGAGGGGGAATCGATCACGGAGGGGCTCTACATCAACCTTGCTGCCCTTCCGATGATGCGTGAGTAGTTTACCACAGACCTTCGGGTCCATAGTTAGTAGCTAGATGGCTTCTTCTCTCTTTTTGATCTTCAATACAATGTTCTCCTCGATGTTCGTGGAGTTCTATCCGATGTAATCACTTTTTGCGGTGTGTTTGTTGGGATCCGATGAATTGTGAGTTTATGATCAGATTATCCATGAATATTATTTGAGTCTTCTCTAATCTATTTTATGCATGATTATTATAGCTTTGTATTTCTTCTCCGATCTATTGATTTGGTTTGGCCAACTAGATTGATTTATCTTGCCATGGGAAGAGGTGCTTTGTAATGGGTTCGATCTTGCGGAGCTCAATCCCAGTGATAGAAAGGAACATGACACGTATGTATCATTGCTATTAAGGGTAAAAATATGGGGTTTATTCATGCATGAGTTTATCTTGTCTACATAAGGTCATCGTTCTTAAGGCGTTACTCCGTTCTTTATGGACTTAATACACTAGATGCATGCTGGATAGCGGTCGATGTGTGGAGTAATAGTAGTAGATGCAGGCAGGAGTTGGTCTACTTGTCTCAGACGTGATGCCTATATACATGATCATTGCCTTGGATATCGTCATGATTATTCGCTTTTCTATCAATTGCCCAACAGTAATTTGTCTACTCACCGTATGCTATTTTCTCGAGAGAAGCCTCTAGTGAAAACTATGGCCCCCGGGTCTATCTAAATCATATTACTAAAACCCTAAAAATATTGCTGCCATTTTCTTTTATTTATTTTATTTTGTATTTTTGTTTCAATTTATCTATCTATCACATACAATTTAATCTTGCAATTAACCGCCGAGGGATTGACAACCCCTCGTTTGCGTTGGGTGCAAGGATTTGTTGTTTGTGTGCTGGTGCTGCTAACGAGGTGTTGTGTGATTCTCCTACTGGTTTGATAACCTTGGTTTCATAACTAAGGGAAATACTTATCTCTACTGTGCTACATCATCCCTTCCTCTTCAGGGAAAATACCAACGCAAGCTACAAGTAGCAGCGATCGCCAAATATCTAAAAAAGAGCGAAAAGGCGGCGATTCACTTGGATGGAGTCGTGCGGGAGTCCATAGAGCTGCTCCTCTGGGCCATGGAGTACACAGATTCGCCGAATCCGGTCGTGAGGTGGAGGTGGTGGGAGTATCGATCCAAGATCGAGCATCCAGAGGATCAAGGATCGAGCATCCACACGGTGTCGTTTGTGAGGGTGATGTGTCAAAAGCGAGCCGGTGGAGTCTTCATCGACTGTACCCAACCGCAAGAGGAGGAAAGCAATTGGCGTGACGATGCTTCCCCGCCGTTCTCCAAGGCTCCCTCATCGTTCACCTCGTCTCACGGGGCGGCGGTCTGCCACCGTGGAATAGGAGGGGAGTGCCCCAAAGAATAATCATAGGAGGAGCTTTGGGTTATCAGTATTTGCAGATTGTGAATTGTCTTTTGAATTTCAGATCTTTGCAGTATTGAGCATATGAAGTATTTTCTGAATTCCAGAGATCTATTTTTAGTACTTTCAAAAATCTAGTTTCATATAAAAGTGCAGACCATGTGATTTTCAGAGAAGAAACTGCAAGTTTCAGTTTCAGATAAGAAACTGCAAGTTTCAGAGTCAGAGCATTTATATCAACACGCCCTTTTCAAACATGGATAACAGCATGTTCCAAATTTTATTCATGGTCAAAAATGGAACTAACAACAAGCTAACATCATGCTGATCAACATTCATGTATAGCACATCTTCATATGATGCACAGTCAAAAATATATGCTATTTTCAAAATGCCCAGACAATGTTAAGAGTGCGAAAAATAGAAAAAAAACTAGGGACAAAATTCCAGCTAGTGCTAGAGGTGGTGTGTGTGGATGACAAGGGGAGACTCACATGTCAGTAATAGCAGAGGCAAAAAAATGGGAATATTGCAACTGCACCAAGGGTAATCGAACCCGAGCCGAGCAGGTACGGGGAAGGGGGTGTAGCTACTGGGCTACTGCGGCGTACTCGACAGAAAGAAGGCGTGCAACCTACTACTACACTGCCCTGTCTTCCCCAGCCGGTTCGTTCCCATCCTGTATGTGGAGAGGCTGACAGTCGGGACCCACAAGGCCCATGGCCCTACGCAAGCAAGTGCCTCATTGGAAAAAAAGCTTTCTCTCAGAAATAGATATTCCTTTCTCCTAATGGTATGCTGACGTTGGAGCCCACGGGTTTGTCAACGTAGTCGATAAACGAGATAAATTTACAACAAAGACTGTCATCGGGGAGCTAGCAGGTATAATTTTTTCAGAGGGCGGACAAGTTTCAGCTGGGTTGTGGCCTGCCCAGCCTAGGTTTTGTTTTTTAACATGCGCAGGGCGCAGCCCACGACATGCCGATACAGTGTTTTAAACTTATTGTTTTGAGCTCCAGCATGTCTCTACTGGCCCATGGGCCTCCCAGCCTAGGTTTCATTTTGTCTTAAACATCCGCAGCCCAACTTATGTTTTTTTGAAGAAAATGCAGAACTCTTTTCTATTTTTCTATATATAAGAATAAGAATGCCAGGTCCAACTTATGTTTTCCCTTCTAACTATATTATACATATTTAAATTATTTATGTTATTATATATTATTATTATCATATATTTAATAGATACATATATATATGTATATATATATATTAAAAAAATATCCCATGTCTTATTAACTTATAAAAAATTAATGTTTAACAGAAGTTCGCAAGGAAAATCCTGGTTTTTTTGACAACGAAAATCCTGGTGATTGCGTACAAAAGCTTGCTCAGATTTAAGGACCAATGTAATAATAACGCGCTCATTTTTCTGAGCAATAACGCGCTAATTATCTAATTTAATATATAATAAAATGCCTAGCCCCGGTTTATTTTTTGATAACATTGCTCCATCCAACTCAACATTATATTTACAACAAGCCCAGCAAATGCGTGTATTTTGAGAAAGAACAAATGGGCTGTGATTTCTTAGAAAAAATTAAATGCATTGCATAGATGCTACATTATTTGTTCACCCATCCCAGCAAATGGACTGTAAATTCTAAAAAACATGGGTTGAATGTGTGGCACATTTTTGCAGGCTGACATGTGGGCCAATAGGTCGAAGCCTACGCAAGGCGTTGTCAACTTGGTCAACAAATGATTCTGACATCCATAGCCATTGGATTTACATCCAACGGCCGCCATGCATCTTCAATCTCTCGTCTTCTTACTCCAGCGCCGCCGGGACCGCCTGCTCCCGCCTCCGGCGACTAGCGGTTCTGCTTAGCATGCCTCGCTGCGAAGCGCTACCCCACCGCCAGCCAGGCCATCCCTCCAACCCTCCACACCTCCTATTATTCTCCGCCGACTGCAGCCCCACGCCGTACCAGAACCAGTTAACCCTCATAGTCCTCTCCGTCTACGGCTCCACTACCGCGTCTTTCCCATCTCCTGGTCATTCCCGTCCGGGGCCTCACCGTTGTCCACCGCCTTGGTGCGCTCGGCGCGGCATGGTCAACGTGGTCAACAAACAAGAGTCATCGGAAGAGGACTGTACGTGGTGAGGCTAACAGTGGGGACGCACCAGGTCCATGGACGGACGCATGCAACTGCCTCCTTATTACGCGAAAAAATTATTCCTCCCCCTGACAGTTGGGACCCACCAGCTACATCTTCGCATGCAAGGAAGTGCCTCCTTATTACGGGGAAAAAAATTATTCCTCCTCGTGACAGCTGATACGTCTCCATCATATCTATAATTTTTGATTCTTTCATGCCAATATTCTACAACTTTCACATACTTTTGGCAACAATTTATATGATTTTGGTGGACTAACATATTGATCCAGTGCCAGTGCCAATTCATGTTTATTGCATGTTTTTTGTTTCATAGAAAATCCATATCAAACGAATTCCAAACGCGATAAAAATTTGCGGAGGTTTATTTTGGAATACATGTGATTTTTGGGAAAAAGAATCAACGCGAGACGATGCCCGAGGGGCCCACAAGCTCAGAGGGCGCGGCCCCCTACCCTGGCCGCGCCCAGCAGGCTTGTGGCTAACCATAACGCGGTTGGGGCCCTTCCTTCGCCGCAGGAAAGATAATTTCTGGATAAAATTTCCCTCAAAATTTCAGCCCAATAGGAGTTACGGATCTCTGGGAATATAAGAAACGGTGAAGGGCCAGAAAACAGGAACACAAAACAGAAGAGAAACAGAGAGAGAGATCCAATCTCGGAGGGGTTCTTGCCCTCCGGGAGCCATAGCGGCCATGGACCATAGGGGAACCTCTCCTCCCATCTAGGGGGAGGACAAGTAAGAAGAAGAAGGAGGGGGCTCTCTCCCCCTCTCTTCCGGTGGTGCCGGAGTGCCGCCGGGGGAACCATCGTGACGGTGATCTACACCAACAACTTCGCCGCCGTCATCACCAACTCTCTCCCCCTCTATGCAGCGGTGTAACACCTCTTCTCCCCGTTGTAATCTCTTCTGAAACATGGTGCTTCATGCTATATATTATTACCCAATGATGTATGGCCATCCTATGATGTTTGAGTAGATTTGTTTTGTCCTACGAGTTAATTGTGGTATGGTGTGATTGATATGAGTTGTATGTTAATATGGTGCTATCCTATGGTGCCCTCCATGTCGTGCAAGCGTGTGGGATTACCGCTGTAGGGTTTGCAATATATTCATAATTCGTTTATAGTGGGAGGCTAGAGTGACAGAAGCTTACACCCGAGTAAGGGGGTTGTTGATGATGGGAGTAAAGGGGACTTTTTACGTAATGCTATGGTTGGGTTTTACCTTAATGATCTTTAGTAGTTACGAATGCTTTCTAGAGTTCCAATCATAAGTGTGTATGATCCAAGTACGGAAAGTATATTAGCGTAGGCCTCTCCATCATTGCATATAATAAGTATCACACATGTCATATTGAATTGCCTATGGACAATCTTTCTCATCGTTCCACAAAAAGCTCTCTACTAAACAACTAACTTTTATTATCTTTCCAATTACTCCTAGTTTTATTCCCGCCAAGTATTTCTAGTTTTATTCTTGCAAACTTATCCAACTACACCTACAAAGTAGTTTTATTCTTGTTCTAGGTAAAGCAAACGTTAAGTGTGCGTAGAGTTGTATCGGAGGTCGATAGAACTTGAAGGGAATATTAATTCTACCTTTAGCTCCTTGTTGGGTTCGACACTCTTATTTATCGAAAAAGCTACAATTGATCCCCTGTACTTGTGGGTTATCAAGACCTTTTTCTGGCGCCGTTGCCGGGGAGCAATAGCGTGGGGTTGACATTCTCGTGTGTGCTTGTTTGCTTTATCACTAAGTAGATTTTATTTTCTATCACTAAGTAGATTTCATTTTCTATTCTAAGTTGTTTTATATCTTTAGTTATGGATATGGAACACGAAATACCAAAAAAAAGATGTACTTGCTACTCATGGAGATGGGGAACCTCCTAAAACCCTCGATGCTGGTTATGTGGAAAACATTAAATACTACTTTGATAATCCTGATAAATCCCCATTCAACTTGATAATGGGAGATACTTTGGATCAATGGGAATACTTTAGGGATTATCGCTTGTCTCAAAAAGGGAAACACTTATGGGATCAAATTAAAATGTTGCGTTGGTATGCTTGGAATTTGTGCTTAAGGTGTGATTATACTTGTTGCTCTAAGATGAAGGCTCCACACCTTCCCTTTCAATGTGAGTTTAATGATTATGAAACCTTGGCTTCTTATGCTAATGGTATATAAGATTACTATGATGTGGAACAAATAGAAGAACTTGTTGCTTTTAAGGGTGCTTATGAAATTGAATCTTTGTTTGAAAAGTATGAAGATAGTGATGATGCCCTTTACAGATCTAAAAATTATGCTATACTTAAATATTGCTATGATTATTATGAATACAATGCTGATATTAATGATTTTATTGAGAAAGTCTCCGCTGTCCAAGAAGAGACTAATATTTTGCCGGCTCCTATGGAAGAAGAAATTGATGACACTGTGAGGTCATTAGATGAAAAAGATGAGGAGGAGAGCGAAGAACAAAAGGAGGAAGAGCGGATTAGCTACCCGCGCCCACCTTCCAATGAGAGTAACTCTTCAACTCATACATTGTTTAATTTCCCTTCGTGCTTACCGAAGGATGAATGCTATGATAATTGCTATGATCCCTTGGATTCGTTTGAAATATCCCTTTTTGATGAACTTGATGCTTGCTATGCTTGTGGCCATGATGCCAATATGAATTATGCTTATGGAGATGAACTTGCTATAGTTCCTTATGTTAAGAATGAAATTGTTACTATTGCACCTACACATGATAGTCCTATTATCTTTTTGAATTCTCCAAACTACACTATATCGGAGAAGTTTGTGCTTATTAAGGATTATATTGATGGGTTGCGTTTTACTATTACACATGATGATTTTGATGAATATAATATGCATGTGCTTGCTACTCCTAATTGCAATTACTATGGGAGAGGAACTACATCTACACCCCTCTATGTTTCCAATACGATAAAATTGCAAGAAATTGTTTATACTATGCATTGGCCTTTACTTGATGTGCATGAATTGTTCTTTTATGACATGCCGATGCATAGGAAGAGAGTTAGACTTCGTCATTGCATGATATATGTTGCTTTGTGCTCACTACTAAATTACAAATCATTGCTAATTAAAATTCGCTTTGATATACCTTGGGATCCGGGTGGATTGATTACTTGAGCACTGTATGCCTAGCTTAATGGCTTTAAAGAAAGCGCTGCCTGGGAGACAACCCGGAAGTTTTAGAGAGTCATTTTATCCTGTTGTGTGCTTTTAAAAAAATAAAAAAAAATATACAGAGGGGAACCTAAAAACAATTATCTCCTTGTAAAAATCCATTGTATTATAAAAATAATGTAGCAAGATTTACCTTTAGGATGTTTAAATTGCTTGTTTGGTGTGTGTAGTGCAAAAACAGAAACTTTTTCTGTAGTATTTGAATTTACATATTTTACTGGAGCATGCAAAAATTCTGAAATTTTTACACAGCACTGATATGCAAATTTTTTATTACTTCCTAATTTTTCAGAATTTTTGGAGTTACAGAAGTATATGTTTCATCTGCATCTTTACAGACTGTCCTGTTTTCACAGATTGCTGTTATAGTTTCTTTATTTGCTTATGTTTGAAATCTTGTTGAGCCCCATTGACTTGGGAGCCATAGAATGGTGATAGCATACAGTGGGTAATGTTTGATTATAATTATACAATAATGTTACAGCAGGACATGATGGGATTTGATGTTATATGTACTAACCTCTCTAATAAAAAGTTCGGTTAAGTTTTGTGTGGATGAAGTGTTCGAAGATCGAGGAGGTATCAATATGAGAAGAATAAGGAGAGACAAGAGTTCAAGCTTGGGGATACCCAATGCACCCCAAGTAAATATTCAAGGAGACTCAAGCGTCTAAGCTTGGGGATGCCCCGGAAGGCATCCCATCTTTCTTCGACAATTATCGGTATGTCTCGGTTTTTGTTTTGTTCACATGATATGCGTAAATTCTTGGAGCGTCGTGTGCTTTTTCTTTTTCTTTTAATAATGCACCATGCTAGTATGAGATATTCCTTGGTTGATTTATAGAATGCTTCATGTACTTCACTTATATCTTTTGAGAATGGCTTTATAGAATGCTTCATGTGCTTCACTTATATCATTTGAAGTTTGGATGCCTGTTTCTCTACATTTGGAAAACCGTTATTTATAGAATGCTCTTTTGCTTCACTTATATTTATTAGAGTGTGGTCTTTTGTAGAAAGAATTAAACTCTCATGCTTCACTTATATCTATTTAGAGAGTTAACAGGAATTGGTCATTCGCATGGTTAGTCATAATATCCTACATAAAACTTGTAGATCACTGAATATGATATGTTTGATTCCTTGCAAAAGTTTTGCGATATTGAGGTGGTAATATTGGGGCATGCTAGTAAAAGAATTAATGTTGAGTATTAATAATGTTGTTAAGGGAAGTAAGTCTTTACGCAAGTAAATCCTCACGCATGTAAAGTGGTGGCCGCTGACATTAGTAGTGAGGTCGGAGCATGATTTATCGTTGATTGAGTCTTTGTGTTGTTCGGATCGGGGGCGCGCGATGGCTAACTCCTCCCAACCTACCCCCTAGGAGCATGTGAGTAGTACTTTGCTTCGAGGGCAAGTAGGCTTTACAATAAGTATGTGAGTTCTTTATGACTAATGTGAGTCCATGGATTATACGCACTCTCACCCTTCCGCATATTGCTAGCCTATTCGGTACTGTGCATTGCCCTTTCTCACCTCAAGAGTTGGTGCAAACTTCGCCGATGCATCCAAACCCCGTGATATGATATGCTCTATCACACATAAGCCTCCTTATATCTTCCTCAAAACAGCCACCATACCTACCTATTATGGCATTTCCATAGCCATTCCGAGATATATTGCCATGCACCTTCCATCATCATCATATACATGAATTGAGCATTCATTGTCATATTGCTTTGCATGATCGTAAGATAGCTAGCATGATATTTTCATGGCTTGTCCATTTTTTGATATCTTTGCTGCGCTAGATCATTGCACATCCTGGTACACTGCCAGAGGCATTCATATAGAGTCATCTTGTATAGTTTTTATCGAGTTGTAATATCGAGTTGTGAGTAAATGAAAGTGTGATGATCATCATTATTAGAGCATTGTCCCAGTGAGGAAAGGATGATGGAGACCATGATTCCCCCACAAGTCGGGATGAGACTCAGGACAAAAAATTAAAAAGAAAAAGAAAAAAAAGAGGCCAAAAATAGCCCATCAAAAAAATGAGAGAAAAAGAGAGAAGGGGCAATGTTACTATCCTTTTCCACACTTGTGCTTCAGAGTAGCACCATGTTCTTCATATAGAGAGTCTCCTAAGTTATCACTTTCGTATACTAGTGGGAAATTTTCATTATAGAACTTGGCTTGTATATTCCGATGATGGGCTTCCTCAAATGCCCGAGGTCTTCATGAGCAAACAAGTTGGATGCACACCCACTTAGTTTTCAGTTTGAGCTTTCATACACTTATAGCTCTTAGTGCATCTGTTGCATGGCAATCCCTACTCCTCGCATTGATATCGATTGATGGGCATCTCCATAGCCCGTTGATCCGCCTAGTTGATGCGAGACTTTCTCCCTTTTTTGCTTCTCCTTATTGATCCCTACCACCGCATTCTATTCCACCCATAGTGCTATGTCCATGGCTCGCGCTCATGTATTGAGTGAAGTTGAAAATGCTGAAGCGCGTTAAAAAGTATGATCCAATTACTTGGTTTGGCACTGAGGTACTCTTGATTTGATATGTCTATGTAGGGAAGAACGAGCGTGTCATGCTTACCACGACTAAGTGTATAGAGGTTGTTTCCTATAGCTCCATTATTATGAAAGGCAATGATGAAATACATGCATGTTTTGTATTATTCTTTCAATATCAAATGATAGACTATTCCTTGAATCACTTGTATCTTAATATCCAGGCCATGATTATATTATATGATCAAGATTATGCTAGGTAGCATTCCACATCAAAAATTATCTTTTTATCATTTACCTACTCGAGGACGAGAAGGAATTAAGCTTGGGGATGCAGATACATCTCCATCATATCTATAATTTTTTATTGTTTCATGCCAATATTCTACAACTTTCACATACTTTTGGCAAAAATTTATATGATTTTCTTGGACAAACATATTGATCCAGTGCCCAGTGCCAGTTCCTGTTTGATGCATGTTTTTTGTTTTGCAGAAAATCCATATCAAACGAAGTCCAAACACGATAAAAATTTACGGAGATTTATTTTGGAATATATGTGATTTTTGGGAAAAAGAATTAACGCGAGACGATGCCCGAGGGCCCCACAAGCTCACAGGGCGCGGCCCCCTACCCTGGTCGCGCCCAGCAGGCTTGTGGCTACCCCGTAAGGCGGTTGGGGCCTTTCTTTTGCCGCAAGAAAGATAATTTCTGGATAAAAATCCCCTCAAAATTTCAGCCCAATCGGATCTACAGATCTCCAGAAATATAAGAAACGGTGAAGTGCCAGAAAACAGGAACGCGAAACAGAAGAGAAACAGAGAGAGAGAGATCCAATCTCGGAGGGGCTCCTGCCCTCCGGGAGCCATGGGGTCCATGGACCAGAGGGTAAACTCTAGTCCCATCTAGGGGAGGCCAAGCAAGAAGAAGAATGAGGGGGGCTCTCTCCCCCTCTCTTCCGGTGGCGCCGGAGTGCCGCCGGGGAACCATCGTGACGGCGATCTACACCAACAACTTCGCCGCCGTCATCACCAACTCTCTCCCCCTCTATGCAGCACTGTAACACCTCTTCTCCCCCATGTAATCTCTACTTAAACATGGTGCTTCATGCTATATATTATTACCCAATGATGTAAGGCCATCCTATGATGTCTGAGTAGATTTCTTTTGTCCTACGGGTTAATTGTGGTATGGTGTGATTGATATGAGTTGTATGTTAATATGGTGCTGTCCTATGGTGCCCTCTGTGTCGCACAAGCATGTGGGATTACCGTTGTAGGGTTTGCAATATGTTCATAATTCTCTTATAGTGGGCGGCTAGAGTGACAGAAGCTTACACTCGAGTAATGTGGTTGTTCGTATGGGAGTAAAGGGGACTTTTTACTTAATGCTATGGTTGGGTTTTACCTTAATGATCTTTAGTAGTTGCGGATGCTTGCTGGAGTTCCAATCCTAAGTGCATATGATCCAAGTACGGAAAGTATGTTAGCATATGCCTCTTCCTCATTGCATATAATAAGTATCACACATGTCATATTGAATTTCCTATGGACAATCTTTCTCATCGTTCTACAAAAAGCTCTCTACTAAACAACTAACTTTTATTATCTTGCCAATTACTCCTAGTTTTGTTCCCGCCAAGTACTTCTAGTTTTATTCTTGCAAACTTATCCTACTACACCTACAAAGTAGTTTTATTCTTGTTCTAGGTAAAGCAAACGTTAAGTGTGCCTAGAGTTGTATTGGTGGTCGATAGAACTTGAAGGGAATATGAATTCTACCTTTAGCTCCTCGTTGGGTTCGACACTCTTTTTTATCGAAAAAGCTACAATTGATCCCCTATACTTGTGGGTTATCAATAGCTAGGACCCACCAGCTATATCTTCGCACATAAGGAGGCTGACATTTGGGTTAATAGGTCAAAGCCTATGGAAGGCATTGTCAACTTAGTCAACAAATGATTCTGACATCTGTAGTCGTTGGATGTACATCCAACGGCCGGCATGCATCTTCAATCTCTCGTCTTCTTCCTCCAGCACCGGCGGGGCCTCCTGCTCCTGCCTCCGGCAGCCAGCGGCGCTGCTTCGCACGCCTCGCTGCGAAGCGCTACCCCACTGCCGGCCAGGCCATCCCTCTACCCCCTCCACCCCTCCTGTTATTCTTCACTGACTGTAGCCCGAGGTCGCACCAAACCAGTCAACCCTCGTACGTCGTACTCCTCTCCGTCTACGACTCCACTGTCGCATCTTCCCCATCTCCTTGTCGTTCCCGTCTAGGGCCTCACCGTCGTCCACCGCCTTCGTGCGCTCGGCGAGGCGTGGTCAACAAATGAGAGTCATCGGAAGAGGACTATACGTGGAGAGGCTGACAGCTGGGACCCACGAGGTCCATGGTCGCACGCAAGGAAAATGCCTCCTTATTACGCTGGAAAAAAGTTTCCTCCCCCTGACAGCTGGGACCCACCAGATACATCTTCGCAGGCAAGGAAGTGCCTCCTTATTACGCGAAAAAAATGATTCCTCCCCATGACAGCTGGGACCCACCAGCTATATCTTCGCACGCAAGGTAGTACCTCCTTATCCCCCAGATAGCTGGGACCCACCAGGTCAAAGCGTATGTATCGTTATCTGTCTGGTCACAAGCGTGTACGTACATACTGGTTGATCGGTCTCTCTGCCACGATGAACTGTGGCCATGTAAGGAGCGGCACGTGTCGTAGTAGAGCCCCCGACGTAGCAGTTCAGGCAGCCCCGTCTAAATCGTGTACACGTATGTAGAGCCACACGGCAAAAAATACGGCCACGTACGTACATATATGGGCGGGGTCTCGAACGCGTACTCATGCAGACGTATGGCCAAGTCTCATGTACATGGAGAGAGGCAACGAACGGCAGCAACGGCCTCCTGTTCATCGGCAGCCAACCGGCTGGGTCAGAACGGAGGAAACAACGTTGTGTTCATCGGGAGCCAAGCGACTGGGTCGGAACGTGTCCTGTTCATCGGGAGCCAACCTGCTTGGACGGAACAGCCGAAACGGGGTCTTGTTCATCGACTTGGGGTCTGGCATACCGCAAAACGGAGGAAACGTCCTTCTGTTCGACCGCCTACGGTTGAAACAGGGTCCTGTTCATCGGCTGGGGGTCTGGCGTACCACAAAATGGAGGAAACGGACTTCTCTCCCACCGCCTACGGTCGAAACGGGGTCCTGTTGATCGGGCGGGGTCTGGCGTACCACAAAACGGAGGAAATGGACTTATACCCAACTGTCTACTGTCGAAATGGAGTCATGTTCATCTCGAGGGGTGTTGCGTACCGCAAAACAGGACTCCACGGGCTACTGTTCATCCACTGTCGACTTCCTCCAGCCTCCATCGGCTACTGTTCATCCAGCCTCCACGGGGTCATGTTCATCCAGCCTCCATGATACGTCTCCATCGTATCTACTTTTCCAAACACTTTTGCTCTTGTTTTGGACTCTAATTTGCATGATTTGAATGAAACTAACCCGGATTGACGCTGTTTTCAGCAGAACTACCATGGTGTTGTTTTTGTGCAGAAATCAAAGTTCTCAGAATTGGACGAAACTTTTTGGAGAATTTTTATGGAATATATAAAAATTATTGGCGCAAGAATCAACAGAAGTGGGGCACCTGTTGCCCACAAGGCAACAGGGCGTGAGCCCCCCTAGGGCGCGCCCTGATGCCCTGTGGGGCCCACAGGCGACCGTCTGACCTAATTCCAACGCTATAAATTCTCTTTCCCTGAGAAAAAAATAGAAGAAGAAGTTTCATCACGTTTTACGATACAGAGCCGCCGCCACCTCCTGTTCTTCATCGGGAGGGCCGATCTGGAGTCCGTTCGGGGCTCCGGGGAGGGGGATTCGACGCCGTCGTCATCATCAACCATCCTCCATCACCAATTTCATGATGCTCACCGCCGTGTGTGAGTAATTTCTACGTAGGCTTGCTGGACGGTGATGGGTTGGATGAGATTTGTCATGTAATCGAGTCAATTTTATTAGGGCTTGATCCCTAGTATCCACTATGTTCTCAGATTGATGTTGCTATGACTTTGCTATGCTTAATGCTTGTCACTAGGGCCCAAGTGCCATGATTTCAGATCTGAACCCTTTATGTTTTCATGAATATATTTGTGTTCTTGATCCTATCATGCAAGTTGTATGCACCTATACGTGTTATGATCCGCATACCCCAAGGTGACAATAATTGGGATTCTTTCCGGTGATTGCCGTAGTTTGAGGAGTTCATGTATTCACTAAGTGCTAATGCTTTGTTCCGGTTCTCTATTAAAAGGAGGCCTTAATATCCCTTAGATTTCCTTATGGACCCCGCTGCCACGGGAGGGTAGGATGAAAGATGTCATGCAAGTTCTTATTATAAGCACGTATGACTATATACGAAATACATGCCAACATTACATTGATGAATTGGAGCTATTGTGTATCGCCCTACGTTGTGACTATTATATGATGAATGTCATCCAACATAATTATTCATCACCGATCCAATGCCTATGCTTTTATCATATTGGTTTCTGCTAAGTTACTTTTGCTACTGCTGCTGTTACAATCACTACAAAACTGCTACTGTAACTGTTTATGTTCCTATTGCTACTGTTACTACTGTGCTAATAAACACTTTGCTGCAGATATTTAGTTCTCCAGGTGTCGTTGAATTGACAACTCAACTGCTAATCCTTCCAAATATTCTTTGGCTCCCCTTGTGTTGAATCAATAAATTTGGGTGAAATACTACCCTCGAAGACTGTTGCGATCCCCTATACTTGTGGGTTATCACTCCACGGGGTCCTGTTCATCCACCCCCAACCGGCTGGGGTATGGCGTACCGTGGCACGGCCTCCTCGGGGTCCTGTTCATCCCGCGCCAACCACCTACACGGCCGGGGTCCTGTTCATCCAACCCTCACCGGCTGGGGTGGGGCATACGAGCGGGCGGCAGCAACGGGAACTGTTCATCCACAGCCAACCACCTGACTCGATCGGTGCGTCTTGACTCGTGCCTACGTGTATCGTGCGTGCGGCAGCAACGGGCACTGTTCATCGAGAGGCAAACCCAACCGGCTACGTCTCGCACGGGGGCTCGATGCAACGCATCGATCGATCGGCTTCAGTAAGCAGCAGCAGCGATGAATCGCTCGGGTTCAGTTAGCAGCGAAGGAATCGGTCAGGTTCAGTTAGCAGCGAAGGAATCGCTCAGGTTCAGTTAGCAGCGAAGGGATCGATCGGCTTCAGTTAGCAGCGAAGGTATCAATCGGGTTCAGTACATAGTGCGAGGGATCGATCGCTCATGTTCAGTACATAGTGGGAGGGCGATCGATCGCTCGGGTTCAGTAAGCGAACGCACGCCTCGCTCAGGTTCAGTTAGCGAGTGCCTCACACACACGCGTGCGTACGAGAGAGAAACGCGCAAACCACACTGCATCGCGCGGCCAGACCACACCCACCATAACCGGGAACTCCCCAAAAATTTCCCTGCCCTCACTTCTACCACGATTTTTTACATCATGGACGGCCCAAAGAATGTCATGCGGGTGCGTCTCCGGCCCGCCCAGGACGAAAAGCCCATTTTCTGTCATAATTTTTTGTCATAGAAGTAGGAGCCCACCACATCTATGATGATACGTGTTTTTGTCACAATTATTGTCATAGAAGTGTCACAACCATGACAGAAAAAGTTTTCGTTTGGGCCATAATGTCACAGATGTTTCTTTTTTGTAGTGGGGAAGGTACTCGAGCGCCTGACACGGTGTAGTGTCAGCTCATCTACTGTTGTGTGTCAGGAGCAAGTGGACTAAGGGAACCGACTATCATTTTGTGTATTTCTTTATATCAGTTATAGACCAACTGTGGTATCCCCAGACCTATATAAGGGGAGAGCCGTGGTCGAAGAGAGGGGACCGAAAAAAGTAGAGACACATTGCATCACACCCACCCTCAAGCATAGTTAGAGAAAAGCAGGAGAAAGGAGAGAGATAGGAGTCATCAAGCACTTTAGTTAGTACCCAGACCACCACTAGTCTCACCCCGACCATCGCTTTTGTAACACTCAAGCACTTGTACTCCAGCGATTATATCAAATACCAACAGGACATAGGGTTTTATGCCAAGATGGTGGCCTGAACCTGTATAAAATCTCTTGTGTCCATGCTTTTCCTGTCAGCCCCGAAGAGTTGATTGACTAGGCGTTGTAGCCCCTGGCCGAACTCAGAAATACAGGATATCCTTGATCCCCGGTGTCTGGAGAATGCACTCCGACAATGGGGCTTCTCTATTATGTGGACTAGAGAAAACCAGAAAAACTTGTCTAGATTAAAACTGGAGAGAGGGGGGCGCCCGAGATCAAGGGACTTGTGTCTCCACTAGTGCAGAGACGTCCTATGCAAAGGGTTTTTACCCCCCTTTAGGTGACACCGTTTTAAATAGTCGCCTTGCTAACGTGGACGATAGGGGGGGTCCATCCCACACGACCCAGATAAATCGTCTATGATAGATCCTCCGGTCACACACGCTTAGTGAATATGCTCATGTGCGAATGGGAGAGCTATCACAGACAATTGCGCCGGAGCCGTGTGAGATGGGCATTTCATCCCACACAATAAGTTTGAAACAAACGTTTGCATTAGCAGAGTGCATCACACACAGCTTTCTGTATAAACTCGTCTGTGATAGTGAGAGCCATCACAAATGCTTTGCCTCAGTTAAGCATTTGCATTATTCAAGTATATCACACATGATTTAGAGGAGAAAACTGTATGACATAGGGTTATCCATCACACACGCTTTTCCTGCTGGAAACATTTGTAAAGTGCCATGACCCATTTAACAGGTTTATTAGTTTACTATTAATAGTCCAAGTATTAAGAAAATTCACATTTCATATCAAACAGACGTTTACCACTTTTTCATATCGGACACACAATATATTTTAACATCACAGTACAGATAGCTATGTCACCACATCACAGTAGACCATATAGCTAGTTCAGCTTCATAAGCACGAAGTACGTTGAGCACAATATTAGAACAATATATTCTTTTTCCCTAAGCAGCTGATGTATGTTGGTGGATGCGTGCATGATCAGCCAAATTCTTCTTCTCCAGCTCTGCTTTCAGTTCAGTAAGAGCCAATTTTGCACTACCCAACTAAGAAAGTGCCCCCCCTTCTCACATACGCCATCTTAGCAAAGTCTAATTTAAAAAAATTGAGCTCATTCTCCATCTTCCTCTTTTCTTCTAGTATTTTGAAATTTTCTTCAGCGTTGACAACATTTCCTCTAAGCCTATCTCTATTTTCTTCCTCATACATGCTCCAAAGCTTTGCTAGGCACATTTTCAGAGACTGTGGCCACTCTGGATCAACCCACTCTAGGTAAGAACAACCCCATTCATCTTATAATATATAAAACTAAATTAGATTACAATTATTGGAAAAAAGGTTTCTAGCAACTTACAAAATCACCATAGATAACTTTTGAAAACCTGAAGAAACACATTAATTATGACATATGTTCTAAAAAAATTCAATGTGCAAATGAATTAATTGCTACTGAGACAACAACCAAATTCAGGAACATCACATGCTAAAATTAACTACAACAACACTACAATTTCTTAGCCATGTATAATAACAAATTGACCATTTTATGAGGAACCTAAATATAACTGCAACAACACAGCGATAGTGTTTGAATGACATCATATTAATACTAACAGGTGTGTACATGCACAAATTTTATAACATAGAACTGATGCCATCAATTAAAATAGCACTACCATCAGTTCTATCCAGAATTTTTTTATAACACATAAATGATGCCATAAATTGAAATAGCACTAGCATAGAACTGTGACAGTGTCTTAATCACATCTAGAATAACATAACACAGTGACAGTGTCTCAATGACATCTAAAAAATGATTTCTAACAACAAAAGTGGGGCTAGCCTTCTCTGCACATGCCAGAAAGTTCCTCCCACTGTCCACAGATTTAAAAGCCACTAACTTAATGCATGGATATTGATGCTGACAACGAGCAGGTAGATCTTCAGCTACCCCACTCCATTCCTTGAAAGTGATGGTCCTAGGAAGCTACAAGAGGAAGAAATGGCTCAAGTCGGCCGCCGGGTTAAAATCCTCAATTCCAAACCATAACCCTAAGCCTAGGCGAGCAAGAAAGAGCAGAGAAGCATACATGGTCGGTGACAGAGTCGTCATCGGAGGTGGAACCGCTGGAGAGGTCATTCCAGGAGACCATGGCATCCGCGACAGTTGGAGGCGACATTGCGAGAGCGAGAAAGCAAGCGAGGAAGCGGGTAGAGCTTAGGGAGGTAGGAGGAAATAGGGGAAATGTGGCTCTTGGTCGGGGAGAAAAGGGGGGAGAGGTAGATATTTCGGCGGTTGGTGAAATTTTTCGCTAGGTGCATGGAAACTTGGCGCGCAAAGTGTCATCGGACACGATGTCTTCTGAACAAATGTGTGTGATAACATACTATCACAAATGATTCTTCTACTTTACGCGCAAGCAATGAATTAGAGCATACAAATTTTCATGCGAGATCCCTAGTTATAGTGCTCATCCACGTAATTGCATAATTTAACATCAGCTGCTAATTTGGGTAAACAACATAGCTCATAGTTACTTAATCGAGCAAGTTCACTAAATAAACAGAGTTGGTTGACCTAGACATAGCTCTAACAAAAGATCGGCGCTCTAAACAAAGTCTATTAGTATGCATAATTTTAACAAAGCCGTTGACGCACCGTCCTATGCCTCGCCGGTGTACGATGAGATGTCGACGACTTGTCCGGGCAACATTATGCCATTGGTGGACTCCGCGTCCCCTAGGCTAAGCTCGTCCTCGGCGTCGTCCTCGTCCTCAGCGTCGTCCTCATCGTTGTAGTACTTGTAGTAGTGGTAGCGCCAGAGCACACATTGGTACTCCACCGCCGATTCCTCGACAGACAAATGCTTCTCTACCTCCTCCTTAGCCACGCGCAACTCCTCCTCCCGGCGCTCGTCGGCACCTCCTACATCTCCCGCTCGCACTGGGCGATCTAGTGGAGTAAGGGGCTCCATGGCCACAATCGCTGCATCGTCTGCCAACATCCCAGCCACCGCCTCTACCGCCTCTTTGGACATGGGGTGCAGGCCGGATTCCGAGGAGATCTGGAATATCTTGGCATGGGCATCCTCGATCTGGGTGTGGATGGCCTCGACCCAGGCCAGGGCGACCTCCATAGCACGGACGGCTACTTTGTCGGCTGTCACAAACGCCCTGTCAGCGGATGCGGTCATGCTCAAGGCGGATGCGGCCACGCTCAAGGCGTAGGCGGCCATGCTCTTGGCGGAGGCAAAAACACTTAGGACGGAGGCGGCGACCGTATGCACCCTCACGAAGCATCTCCATGGCGTCATTGTTTGCAAAAAGGGGTTAGGGAATGGGGATCGAGGGTGAATGGCACTTGAGCTAGACGAAGCCGACGAAGCTTCCGGTGTAAGCCATAAATAGACCTGTGAATTTTCATCGCAAACGGTTCCTGTAAGAAACTGTGTATGATGTAGTTGAATTTTTGTACTGATTTGAAAGACTAATTTGGGGTACAGTAGCAACGGATAGTGTTTGAATTGTATGAGACATTTTTCTACCGTTAACATGCACGAATACAATTGTCATGTTAAAATTTGGAAATTTGCAGGGTTTCATTTGGCCTTTTTAAGACATTAAGTGAGTTTCTAGCCATTTAATGACCGTAATTCAAATTTGAACTACATGTACATGCAACGACAAACCAAAATGGGTTGGAAAATCATATTTGTGTCTTTGTGTGCATGTTTATGCCACATGCAATAAATTGGAAATAATTTCAAACATCTTGGTGTTATGGCTTGGACGCAAACATTGAGAATCTTGGTTTTTAAATTTCAAAAAAATGAAAAATGCTCTAAAATACATGAAACTTTGCATGATGTCATGACATGGCACCAAGATTCCATGGTAAAAAAATTGGCCTATTTGAGATAAGTTTTGACACATACCGCTTACAAACCGGAGCATCTCACGAGAAGACTCATGGTTCCGAGAGGGGACGAGGCATGTTTGACGACGAACCAACAGTCGCAGCCTCTTATGGCCTTGAATTTTTTAACCGTTAACATGCATGAATACAACTGGCATGTTAAAATTTGGAAATTTTCAAGGTTCGTTTGGCCTTTTTAAGACATTAGGTGAGTTTCTAGACATTTAATGGTCGTAATTCAAATTTGAACGCCATGTACATACAACAACAAACCAAATGGGTTGTGAAAATCATATTTGTGTCATTGTGTGCATGTTTATGCCCCATGCAATAAATTGGAAGTAATTTCAAACATCTTCGTGTCACGGCTTGGACGCAAACATTGAGAATCTTGGTTTTTAAATTTCAAAAAATCAAAAAATGATCTAAAATACATGAAACTTTGCATGATGTCATGACATGGCACCAAGATGCCCTGGTAAAAAATTGACCTATTTGAGATAAGTTTTGACACATACCTCTCACAAACCGGAGCATGTCATGTGAAGACTCATGGTTCGGAGAGGGAACGAGGAATGTTTGATGACGAACCAAAAGTCGCTGCCTTTTATGGCCTTGAATTTTTTTTCTACCGTTAACATGCATGAATACAAATGTCATGTCAAAATTTGAAAATTTTTAGGGTTCATTTGGCCTTTTTAAGACATTAAGTGAGTTTCTAGCCATTTAATGGCCATAATTCAAATATGAACTACATGTACATGCAACGACAAACCAAATGGGTTAAAAATCATAATTGTGTCCTTGTGTGCATGTTTATGCCCCATGCAATAAATTGGAAGGAATTTCAAACATCTTGGTGGCACGGCTTGGACGCAAACATTGAGAATCTAAATTCCAAAAAATCGAGAAATGATCTAAAATACATGAAACTTTGCATGATGTCATGACATGGCATCTAGATGTTGTGGTTAAAAACTGTCCCATTTGAGATAAGTTTTGACACATACCTCTCACAACCGGAGCATCTCCTGAAAAGACTCGTGGTTCTGAGAGGGAACGAGGCATGTTTGATGACGAACAGACAGTCGCTGCCTCTTATGGCCTTGATTTTTTTCTACCATTAACATGCACGAATACAACTGTCATGTTAAAATTTGAAAAAAAATCAGGGTTCATTTGGCCTTTTTAAGACATTAAGTGAGTTTCTAGCCGTTTAATGGTCGTAATTCGAATTTGAACTATATGTACATGCAACAACAAACCAAAATGGGTTGGAAAAATCATATTTGTGTCGTTGTGTGCATGTTTATGCCCCATGCAATAAATTGGAAGGAATTTCAAACATCTTGGTGTCACGGCTTGGACGCAAACATTGAGAATCTTGGTTTTTAAATTCCAAAAAATCAAAAAATGATCCGAAATACATGAAACTTTGCATGATGTGATGACATGGCACCAAGATGCCGTGGCAATTTTTTGCTCAATTTTAGTAACACAAATAGCATTTATGTATTACATTTTACAATAATATTAGTGTAGTAACACAAATATCATTCATGCATTACATTTGGAAAGTAAATTTAAATTTCTGGCAACACAACTGGGCCCCACATGATTGGCACTCTATTTTGCGTCTCGAGGTTTGGAAGGTGAGCAGCGCAGGTTATTAATCACATGCGGTTCTATATAGGGAACCGTCGGCGTTGTGAAGTCACACATGACTTTTGCTTTGGGGATCGTGTGCAATTGAAGCCATTGAATTCCGGACCGACGCGTATAGCTGTCTTCCCTGGGTTCCACCGCTCGCGTCGATCTAGATTTTGGCCGCCTATAAATACTACCCCGCCGACATCGTCCCGCCTGCATTCTCATCTGTATCTCTCCTCTGTCACCCCCTCTCTCACACAAAACTCTGTCGTGGCGCCATCGGTTTGCCCACACGCCGAGGAGGAGGCGCCGACCCACGAAGATGTCAGGGCACAGAGCAGCAATGAGGAGGACCCCACGCGCCACCAGATGAGGTCGCACTGGACCCCCCGACGGAAGAGTGGTTTTGGGGCCGGTACAATCTGGCTATGTGGAAGGCGCTGCTGTTGGCTGAGAAAGCCAGGCAACTGGCGTTCAAGAAGGAGTTGGCGGAGGAGCGTGCTAGGTACATGGTTGCCCGTAATGCCTGTAGGGCCGCCTGGGAAAAGGAGGAGCTGGAGCTATGGGGCGGGCGCGTCGACGTGCGGAGGAGGTGGACAAAGACAGCAAGTACAACGCCATGACGGCCAAAGGCACTAAGCGCCTCATCACTGCATGGACGTGGGCCGATAAGCTCGAGCATGCCACCGCCGAAGAGCCCCGGAGGGCGCCCAATGAAATGGCCAGATCGGTTGCGCGCATCCGCCAGCAAGAGGCCGATCGACACGTCGAGCACTGTGAGGCGGAGGAGGCAGAGAACTCCCTCTGCGCTAGGAAGCCGCCATGGACCAGGGAGCTGGTGGCGAGCGGCTGCCGGAAAACTGGCCCCCTAAGGAGGGATTATTAGTTTTACTATAGTTTGTCTTTAATTTTTATGCATTGTTGTAGTTAATTTGTATCATCACGTATATGTGTGATGATATATATGCAATGAACTATTGAACAATATTATAAATTGCCTATTTCTATCTGTTTTCCTACTCAATGTCTTACTACTTTTTTTTTGTGAACACAGTACTGAAAATACTCTATTTTTGCAAATATTCTCGTATTAACAACAGAGTTTTGAGTGGTTTGTCCTATAGATGGTGCTAGATTACTATTTTAGGCTACTATCAATGGTTGGTGCTATAGATGGTGCTACGTCAGTGGTATAATATTTGCTACTGTCAAACTGTTCGATCAGAAACAGTTCATATTTGTAAATTAATTTTATTCGATCAGAAACTGTCCGAAACAACAAAGTGTTAGCAATTCAGTAAATAGTTTCTGCCTAAGGTAATACAGACATTTCAGCACACACACCTCATCCACAATCCCAGAAAAGAACTAGACACAACAGATTCTATTGGAAGTTCTCCATGATCTTGATTTTGTAGAATCCTGCCTGAAAAGAACTGGCCCTCGCCTACGGAAGCTCTTGGTTGTGCCTGAACTCATACAGGCATTCCTCCAAGCGGTTGATACGCTCGCGGTACTGCTGGAGCACAATATCGAGCTCCAAGCTAGCTATTTCATCAGAGATCACCACCTCCAAGATGCGACGGGCATGTTGCTCCACTTCGCCGCTGGTGACACCTGGGCCTAGGAGGCGCTCCAGCCTAGTGAGAAGCGCATTGGCATAGAGGGGCCGCAGACTGATATGTCTTCATTGTATCTATAATTTTTTATTATTTCATGCTAATATCCTACTATTTTCACATACTTTTGGCAACAATTTATATGATTTTCTTGGACTAAAATATTAATCCAGCGCCCAGTGGCAGTTCTTGTTTGTTGCATGTTTTTTGTTTCACAGAAAAAGTCCAAACGCAAGGAATATAAAATTTTACAGAGATTTTTTTGGAATATATGTGAATTTTAGGCGCAAGAATCAACGCAAACGGAGGCCCACGTGCTCCCCAAGGGGGCAGGGCATGCCGGGGTGCCTTGTGGGTACCACGTAAGTCAGTTGGAGCTCTTCTTCGGCCGCAAGGAAGCTTATATCGGGAAAAAAATTGTGTTAAAATTTCAGCCTGGTCGGAGTTACGGATCTTGGGCTATTTAAGAAATGGTGTTTGGCCAGAAAACAGAGACGCGAAACAGAGAAGAAAACAGAGAGAGAGATCCAATCTAGGGGGCTCCTACCCCTCGGGGGCCATGGCAGCCAAGGACTAGAGGAGGAATTCTTCTCACATCTAGGGGGAAGGCCAAGCAAGAAGAAGGAGGGGGGGACCTGTCCCCCTCTCTTCCGATGGCGCCGGAGTGCCGCCAGGGGAACCATCGTGATGGTGATCTACACCAAAAACTTCACCGCCGTCATCGCCAACTCTCTCCCTCTCCTTAAGGCGGTGTAACCTCTCTTTTCCCACTATAATCTCTACTTAAACATGGTGCTTTATGCCACATATTATTATCCAATGATGTGTTACCATCCTATGATGTTTGAGTAGATTCTTTTTATCCTAGGGGTTAATTGTGGTATGGTGTGATTGATATGAATTGTATGTTGATATGGTGTTGTCCTATGGTGCCCTCCGTGTCGCGCACACATGTGGGAATTACCGCTGTAGGGTGTTGCAATATGTTCATATTTCGCTTATAGTGGGTTGCGAGAGTGACAGAAGCTTAAACCCGAGTAAGGGGTTGTTACATATGGGAGCAAAGGGGACTTTATACTTAATGCTATGGTTGGGTTTACCTTAATGATCTTTAGTAGTTGCAGATTCTTGCTAGAGTTCCAATCATAAGAACATGTGATCCAAGTATGGAAAGTATGTTAGTGTATGCTTCTCCCTCATTGCATATAATAAGTATCACACATGTCATATTCAATTGCTTATGGGAAATCTTTCTCATTGTTCTACAAAAGCTCTCTACTAAACCAATTAACTTTTATTATCTTGCAAAGTACTTCTAGTTTTATTCTTGTGAAGTAGTTTATTACTTGTTTCTAGGTAAAACAAACATTGGTGTGCGTAGAGTTGTATCGATGGTCGATAGAACTTGAAGAGAATATAAATTCTACCTTTAGCTCCTCGTTGGGTTCGACACTCTTACTTATCGAAAAAGGCTACAAACGATCCCCTATACTTGTGGGTTATCAAGACCTTTTTCTGGCACCGTTGCCGGGGAGCAATAGCGTGGGGTGAATATTCTCGTGTGCGCTTGTTGGATTTATCTCTAAGTAGATTTTATTTTTGGTTCTTGTTTTCTATCTTTAGTTATGAGTAGGAAACGTAAAATACCAAAAACAATTAGTTGTACTTGCTAACACAATGGTTGAGGAACCACCCAAAATCTTCATTACTGTTGAAGCTTTTTATTTAGATCATCTTTGATCCATTTGTGCTCGTGCTGAAAACCCAACTTTCTTAGCTGAGGGAAAATCATTAGATGAGCACGCTTATTTTGTGTGTCACCGCTTATCTCAAAAAGGGAAACACTTATGGGATAAAATATCTCAATTGGAATGCTATGCTTCGAATTTATGTGAAATATATGATTTTACTTGTTGATCTAGAAAGGACCCTAAAAACACCTTCCCTACCAATGTGTGTTTAATGATAATGAAATCTTATCTTCTTATGCCAAAGGTGTTTATAGTTACTATGATATTGAACAAATTGAAGAATTTGTTGCTCTTAAGGGTGCATATGAAATTGATTCTTTGATTGAAAAGTATGATGCTACTCTTTACAAATCTAAAAAAAATTCAAACTTAAATATTGCAATGAAAACTATGCTTCTAATGCTTATGTTAATGAATTTATTGGGAGAATGTCTACTGCTTTGGAAGAGACTAATATTTTGTAGGCTCCTATGGAAGAAGAAATTGATGAAACTGTGAGCTCATTTGATGAAAAAGATGAGGAGGAGAGCGAAGAACAAAAGGAGGAAGAGCGGATTACCTACCCGTGCCCACATTCTAATGAGAGTAACTCTTCAACTCATACATTGTTTAAGTTCCCTTTATGCTTACTGAAGGATGAATGCTATGACCCCTTGGGTTCATTTGAAATATCCCTTTTTGACGAAATTGATGCTTGCTATGCTTGTGGCCATGATGCCAATATGAATAATGCTTGTGAACCTGAACTTGCTATAATTTTTTATGTCAAACATGAAATTGTTGCTATTGCACCCACACATGATAGTCCTATTATCTTTTTGAATTCTCCCAATTACACTATACCGGAGAAGTTTGCACTTATTAAGGATTATATTGATGGGTTGCGTTTTACCATTGCACATGATGATTTTGATGGATATGATATGCATGTGCTTGGTGCTCCTACTTGCAATTATTATGAGGAACAACATCTCCACCTCTCTATGTTTCCAATACGATAAAATTGCAAGAAACTGCTTATGCTATGTATCGGCCTTTATTATGTGTTGCATGAATTGTTCTTTTATGACATGCTGATGCATAGGAAGAGAGTTAGACTTCGTCATTGCATGATATATGTTGCTTTGTGCTCACTGCTAAATTATAAATCATTTTCAATTAAAATTGGCTTCGATATACCTTGGGATCCGGGTGGATCAATTACTTGAGCACTGTATGCCTAGCTCACTGTTCAAAAAATCTTCCGATTCAGCGATTAATCTTCCGATTTATCGCTAATCGGGGGGTGACCGATAAGATTATGCCTTATCTTCACCGTTTATCTTTTGGACCGATTTATCGCTCTGACAAGCGATTTATCGGGAATCTACCAATAAATCGGACCTATTCATAGCACTATGTTTGCAAAAACTATGTTTATTTGTGTTTTTTGGACTTTGTTACGCAATATGTATTGTTGTCCTATTTTGTTTGTCATTATACAAGGATTCAAAGGCTAGGAATCAAGGTAACACTTCAGTCCAATATTGTTTTGGTGTTGAATATAGCGTATTTTAGTGTTTGGAACATGAGATTTGCAAAAAATATCCGATTAATAGTCGACCGATAAAATCGATTAATCGGCCGATTTCCGATTAATCTCTAATCCCTAGCTGACCGAGACGATAACGATAAGTGATATCCTCAACATTGGCCTAGCTTAATGGCTTTAAATAAATCGCTGCCTGGGAGACAACTCGGAAGTTTTAGAGAGTCATTTTATTTTGTTGTGTGCTTTTAAAAAGTTTACAAACAAAAATATATAGCGGGGAACCTAAAACTTTTCAAAAAGAAAAGTGAAAGTGAGACAGATGAGCACCGTTGAAATGGGGGATATCCTTGAACTTTGTTCATACCCATGGAAACTTTGTTAACCTTGATTACGGAAACTTTTCAACAAAAATAATTATATCCCTGTACAAATCCATTGTATTATAAAAATAATGTGCCAAGATTTACCTTTAGGATGTTTAAATTGCATGTTTGGTATGTGCTGTGTAGAAACAGAAACTTTTGGTGTAGTGTTTGAATTTACATATTTTACTGGAATGTGCGAAAAATTCTAAAAAATTTACACAGTACTTCTATACAAATTGTTTATTACGTCCTAATGTTTCAGAATTTTTGGAGTTACAGGAGTATATGTACCATCTGCATCTTTACAGACTGTCCTATTTTCACAGATTGCTGTTATAGTTTTTTTATCTGCTTGTGTTTACAATTTTGCCAAGCCCCATTGATGTGGGAGCATTAGAATTGTGTTAGCATACATTAGTTAATGTTGGATTATAATTATACAATATTGTTACAGCAAGACATGATGGGATTTGATGTTATATGTACTAACCCCTCTAATAAAAGTTCGGTTAAGTTTTGTTTCGATGAAGTGTTCAAAGGACGAGGAGATATCAATATGAGAAGAATAAGGAGAGGAAAGAGTTCAAGCTTGGGGATGCCCAAAGCATCCCAAGTAAATATTCAAGGAGACTCAAGCGTCTAAGCTTGGGGATTCCCCGGAAGGCATCCTATCTTTATTCCTCGACAATTATCAGTATGTCTCGGTTTTTGTTTTGTTCACATGATATGCGTAAATTCTCACTACAAAAAAAACACTTCCATGATGATACGTGTTTTTCACAGTAGGTCGTGTTTTCTGTCACACATGCACATCCACGATGATTTTCTAACAGAATCAAGATAGTCATACCTGTGCTATCGTAGAAGTGTTCCATGACAATACTCAAATTATCATCACGGAACTGTCCACTTCCATGACGATAAATGGCACGTCATGGAAGTGATTTCATCAAGGGTAACCGAAATGTGGTAGCCACAGTAACAGCCACCGTAACGGGTTGCCGTTAAGCTAGCGGGTGCCGGTTTTGGATCCGCCGTTAACAGCCGCGACCAATGACGATTTTCCACGTGTCATTTTCTCATTGCCAACGGATCCACATGTCAGCTCTACATTGCGACAGATGTCATCCATCCAATGGACAAGATGTGCCTATGAAACGTGGACACATGGCATGGCCCAACAGTGGCCCGTTTACATAAAAGGGCCAGCCCCCTCAAATTTAGCGGGCCGGCCCATTTAGGGCCTACTTGCGTCTGGCCATTTACAACCACGGCCCATTCGAGTTCTGCCAATTCGGCCCGTCAATGGCCCGTTAATGATTTGAGACCATTGCGGCCCATCGTCAGTTCCAGCCTGTTAACAGCCCGCTACGACTTTGGGCTCATTTGTGGCCCGAGGTTATTTCGACCTGTTAGCGGCCCATTCCAGAGATGGGCAATTTCCAGGCTGTACATTAATACGTTTCAAATGTATCTACTTTTCCAAACACTTTTGCTCTTGTTTTGGACTCTAATTTGCATGATTTGAATGAAACTAACCCGGACTGGCGCTATTTTCAGCAGAACTACCATGGTGTTGTTTTTGTGCAGAAAGAAAAGTTCTCGGATTGAGCTGAAAATTTATGGAGAATATCTCTGGAATGTATAAAAAATATTGGCGAAGAGATCTGCTAGAGGGGGGCCACCCAGGAGCCACAAGCTCAGGGGGCGCGCCCTGTGAGCTCGTGGGCCCCACAGACCTCCGTTTGCCCTAACTCCAACTCTATAAGTACCGTCTTGCAGAGAAAAAATCAGAGAGAATGTTTCATCACGGTTTATGATACGGAGCCGCCGCCACCTCCTGTTCTTCATCGGGAGGGCTGATCTGGAGTCCGTTCGGGGCTCCGGAGAGGGAGATTCATCGCCATCGTCATCATCAACCCTTCTTCATCAACAATTCCATGATGCTCACCACCGAGAGTGAGTAATTCCTTCATAGGCTTGCTGGACGATGATGGAGTTGGATGAGATTTGTCTTGTAATCAAGTCAATTTGTTAGGGTTCGATCGCTAGTATCCACTATATTCTGAGATTGATGTTGCTATGACTTTGCTATGCTTAATGCTTGTCACTAGGGCCCGAGTGCCAAGATTTCAGATCTGAACCCTCTATGTTTTCATGAATATATTTGAGTTCTTGATCCTATCTGCTAGTTATATGCACTTGTTATTGTTCTGATCTGTAGACCACAAAGTGACAATAGTTGAGATACTCTTCGGGGATGACTGTAATTCGAGGAGTTCATGTATTCACCATGTGTTAATGCTTTGTTTCGGTTCTCTATTAAAAGGAGGCCTTAATATCCCTTAGCTTCCTTATGGACCCTGCTACCACGGGATGTTAGGACAAAAGATGTCATGCAAGTTCTTATTATAAGCACGTATGACTATATACGGAATACATGCCTACATTACATTGATGAATTGGAGCTATTGTGTATCTCTCTAGGTTGTGACTGTTACATGATGAATGTCATCCAACACAAATACCCATCACTGATCCAATGCCTATGCTTTTCTCATATTGATCTTTGATAAGTTACTACTGGTGCTGCTGTTACAATCATCACAAACTGCTTCTGTTACTATTCCTATTACTATTGCTACTGTTACTGAAACTATCAAAACTATCAAACTACTGTGGTACTAAACATTTTGCTGCAGAGATATTATATCCCAGGTGTGGTTGAATTGACAACTCAACTGCTAAGGCTCATAAATATTCTTTGGCCCCCCTTGTATCGAATCAACAAATTTGGGTGAAAGACTACCCTCGAAGACTGTCGCGATCCCCTATACTTGTGGGTTATCATACGCCTTTCAGCCTTTTAGTGGCCCATTCTGGAGCTAGGCCAATTTCCAGCCCGGTGTGTCTTTCCGCCTGTTAACGGCCTGCACCACAATTGGGCCATTTACGGTCTGACATGACTTTGGGTCTATTAGCGGCCCATGTTCTCTATGGCACAATTCTAGCCCAACCTGATTTTCGGCATGTTAAAGGCTCGTGTTGTGCACTGGCCCGCTTATGGCCTGATAGGATTTCGGCCTGTTAATGGCCCGACATGGAAATGGGCCAAGCATTAACTAAGGCCTATTTCGGCCTATTAGTGGCCCGTCGGCTCATTTCCAATATTGCGGCCCAATCAAGCTTTCGACCTGTTAATGGCCTGGTAGGATCCGTTGTTAGGATGGGCCCACAATCGAGCCCACAATCCATTTCTGCCACGTGATGGCCCATGATTGTTACGGGCCTCCTAGATTGGACCATCCGAGCCATTATGGGCCCACGTAGATTAGGGTCCACTTATTATTAGTAGGCCGACCCAATAACGGCTCGCTATGACTACCCATTTTCGTTCTATTCCGATGGCGTCCTGGTAATGTTTTGGCCTATTGGCCCCCATTTCAACAATAGCATATACACCAACAAAGAATTATCCTACTCTATACAATCCCCTCAAAAAAACCTACACTATACAATAAAGAAATTAAGGTATAGAAATGAAGAATAATCCTACACTATACAATAAAGAAATTACGGCAGATTACATCCACTGGGCATCAAAGTTTGCCACAAGTGATAATAAAGCAGAACCAAACACCAAATTACATACACTGGGCACATACACCTCATACATCATGGACGTGCATCAAGACAACTTACCATTTGAACTATGATCTCTTCAGAAAATAGGATTGGCCG
Source organism: Elymus sibiricus (assembly GCA_039707655.1). NCBI lineage: Eukaryota > Viridiplantae > Streptophyta > Magnoliopsida > Poales > Poaceae > Elymus > Elymus sibiricus. The sequence continues at coordinate 137,874,912 of CM077670.1, forward strand.
GATTCAGATAGCATAAACTTCAGTCTGCAAAATCTCCACTTTCTTTGTGGCTTCCTCAGTCTCTTGTTTCATTTTGTTGACTGGTGCATCTGATTCCTGCATCCCCCTTCTCAACATGTTGATTACATCTTGAAACACATATGCACGCTGTCTTACCGCCTCTAGTTGATGCTCTAGAACATCAGCACATTCCAATTCCAATCCATAATCATTTGGTAACGGCCATCCCGCACTACTCTGAGAGCTTTGTGTTGATGTCACTTTATCCTGAAATGTTTCTGTAAGTACAACAGTGAAGTGAGCAAGACAGACTAACTTGTACATGGCAAACAAGACTAACAATAATGTACACGTCATGAAGCATAAGCAGGTGATATTTTAAAAATTATAAAGATGGTAGTATGTGCAGCACGCGTACAAAATTCTCTCTTCGCTCACCAAAGGAGCATGGAGTTGGGGCCAAATCCAAAACACTGACATGTTACAAATTTAGACCACGCGCAGCTCTCGAACATTACATATATCTTGCGTATAAGTAAGCAAGCAGTTAGCCATTGTGTAGCTCATATTAACTAGCTGGAACATTGTGTGTCATGTTTCAAAAGAGTCTTAGGGAGCATAATGAACTGCAGAGGGATTCATACAAAACTACTACAGCAAGCAAAACTATGCAATCATTAGCCAACTCAATCAGTTGCTGACAGACAACCAAAATACAGTATGGCTCAGACAAACAAGCAAATAAATATGCCTCAAGAAACAAGTAATTAAACTGTTGTGTGTAAGCGAGTAGTTCTAGATTGTGGGCCTCATATAAACTAGATTGTGAGCCTCATGCAGTAATAGTTTGTTAATGGACTTCAAAGCTTCAGGCACACTTTGCCAGAGTAATGAAATGGCAAGGCATTTAATTACGTCAACTAATAGTTATACAAGTACCCTACATCAGGCAGCATTGTTTGGGCATCTCATTAACTGCAAGACAAATAAAGCAATTGAAACGAGCAATTTAACTATGCATGAAGCAAACAAGCAATTGAACTGTTGTGTTGGCAGCATGCGTACATGCACGCCTCAATAACATCCTTGGCCTGGCTACATTTGAACCAACTAATGTATCTTCTATATAATGGAACAAGTAATGTAACATTGTTTGTCCCCTATGAAGTATCTCGACTAGTATGTACTCAAGATCCTAGTAATGATAGGGAGGCTAATGAAGTGAACATGCGTTTGGTTATGACATTTATGACATCAAGAACTCTACCATAGTAGGAAGGAGTTTCTCACTCTGTTCACTATTATAAGCTGTTTTAGATATTTAAATATAGACTACATGCGGACTGAAATGAGTGAACTGGCACATTAAAATGTGTTTACATACATCTGATTTATAAAAAAGTTAGAACATCTTATAATAGTGAGCAGAGGGAGTATTAATCAATGGCCCAATGACTGGGTTATAGGTGAAGAACCCAACGCAAGCACAATGTCAGACAAATAGGATGTCCTGGTAATTGAAATGTTGTGACTTGCCATAACTGGTTGTACAGGCTCAACGCTGCTGCTCCTTCTCTTGCAAGGTGATGACCCACAAGTATAGGGGATCAATTGTAGTCCTTTCGATAAGTAAGAGTGTCGAACCCAATGAGGAGCAGAAGGAAATGATAAGCGGTTTCCAGCAAGGTATTCTCTGCAAGTACTGAAAGTAGCGGTAACAGATAGTTTTGTAGCAAGGTAATTCATAACAAGTAACAAGTAACAATAGTAACCAAGGTGCAGCAAGGTGGCCCAACCCTTTTTATAGCAAAGGACAAGCCGAAACGTTCTCTTATAATAAGCAAAGCGTTCTCTAGGACACATGGGAATTTCATCTAGTCACTTTCATCATGTTTAGTTGATTCGTGTTCGCTACTTTGATAATTTGATATGTGGGTGGACCGGTGTTTGGGTTCTATTCTTACTTGAACAAGCCTCCCACTTATGATTAGCCCCTCTCGCAAGCATCCGCAACTACGAAAGAAGAATTAATATAAATCTAACCATAGCATGAAACATATGGATCCAAATCAGCCCTTTACGGAATAACGCATAAACTAGGGTTTAAGCTTTTATCACTCTAGCAACCCACCATCTACTTATTACTCCACAATGCCTTCCCTTAGGCCCAAGTATGGTGAAGTGTCATGTAGTCGATGTTCACATGACACCACTAAAGGAAGCAACAACATACATGTCACGGGAAAACGAAGATCTATGGGATCGAGAGGATCCCTTTGCGGTTTGGCTGTAGGATCAATGTACTACAAAGAGCAGGGCTAATAGATGTGAGAACAAGCAATGATTTATCCAGGTTCGGGCCGCTATGAGCATAAAACCCTACTCCTGTTCTTGTGGTTTGATTGTGTATGAGCTCAAGGTTACAAGGAGCACATCTTGCTGGCAAGGTGCGCGGGAAGTGCAGCTACAGCGTGTAATTGAACTAGGAGTCGACCGTTCTAACTGTAGCCGTGGGCCTCCTTTTATAGGCCAAGGGGTTACCACAGTGGCTAATACGGTCATTTACAGGGAGTGAATAGTACTTGCACCATCACCAAGTATATCTCCTAACGGAGTAGGACAAGCGCATTAAATGCACCGTTAGGTGCTACGTCGGGGAGGCGAGGCTTTGGGTAAAAGATCTGTACCACCGGTCCTAGCGCCCTCCTGTTATCTTGACATGTCCCAGGGACGGGTGTCATTAAAGTTAATGCTTGCGTGGCAAGCTAACACATGCCTTGGCCAGCTATGTTAACTTCCTGCCCACTCGACACCTATCATACGTGCTTATCTAGCCGATGATGTCAGGACCCCGATCCTAAGTCACACTGGTCTAGCATGTAACACATCATATCACTTTGCGGCCTCACGCACGGTAACCCACGGCTGCCGCCTTTACCTGGGCCGGAACCGTTTGCGCCTTTTGGTTCACGTATATGATTGTGTTGCTAGTATCCATGTGACAGAGAACCCGGGCCGACATGACTAGTCATAAACCAAGGTGGCATAAAGTTACAGGGACATGCATACATGACCAAGCAATGCATGTGTCGGTTAGCAACGAGTGTAACCGAGTTGTAGCAAGCTACAAGGACTCCAGTAAAACACCGCGTGACATTTCCCCGTAGGGACAGACATAGGAGCAAAGGACACATGCCGGTCAATCCATGTGTTCTAGATGGAAGCACTAGGAGGCATTTCCCCATAAGGAAGGCTACCCAGAATAAACAACTAGGTGTCGGATCCCACACACACCAGTGCATTTCAAACATACACGCAATATGCATGATATGTGTAAATACAACATGGCATCACAACATAACTCTATGACTCAAAGTATTTATTTAAAAGGGCTCCGAGGAGCCTTACATAGCATGATATTACAAACATGGGTCTCATGACCCAACATTCAAGTCATACAAGCAACAAGCGGAAGCATAACCTGTCTGAATACAGACAGCTAAAAAGAAAGAAGGCTAGCAAGCCTGTCTATCTACAAGACCCTCCATAGGAACCAGACCTCTGTCTGGGATTCCCAAGCTAATCGGTCAACTTCGAACTCATTGCAGGAATCTAAAGTGAGACTGAAGTCTCCTCTGCAAAAACATTAATTAAGCAAACGTGAGTACAAATGTACTCAGCAAGACTTACATCAGAACTAACTACATATGCATCAGTATCAACCAGCGGGTGGTGGAGTTTAACTGCAGCAAGCCAGCTTTGACTCAGTGGCTATCCTATTCTACGACTACCAGTATTTTCCTTGAGGCAAGAGAGCGCACACGAGTCCACATATTCACCATAACAATACACCACTATGGATCCGCTCCCGTCTCCCTATGAGAAGGCCATCCATAGCACACACACTTATCTTGCGCATTTTTGAGTATCCATTTCAGCTTGTCTATGAACAATGTAAGCTTCCAAGTAGTCCATATCCGTGGACCCGGCTATTCGAATACATCATTAACCCTGCAGGGGTATACTTCTTCACACACGCTCCCACCACCTATCACCGTTTACACGACATGTACTCGGCAACCTTCAAGCGGAAGCCCAGCGAGGGTGTCGGCCACGACCTGACTAACCACACAAGTCTCTAGTCCAGGTTTATCACCTATTTGAGTCCACTCCGCAAGGAAGTCCGGTCGAGATTTCCAGTACGGCCCCAAACGATGAGTGCAGGGTTCCCAAGAGCACCATTCGGGTGTCACTTGGTACACCGTGCCTCATGTCTCTACCGCATCATAGCCCACCCCTAGGGTCAGCGCTACGAACGGCCCCCAACACATATCCTACAAACACCAGAAAGTAGTTGCAACTCCTGCACAGAGATCAAGGAGATTAATAAGTTGAGAGAGTCAATTAAGGATCCCAATATGTGGTAGTAACTCTCTTGGATCACAAACACAGAACTCAGTTCCTGAGGACGGTTTCAATGAGACAACCCACCATGTACTCCTACATGGCCTCTCATCGCTACCTTTACCAAATTGTGTTCACACACTTAGCTCTCACATAGTAGGACACGTTCACCATCATTCCAATCCATCCCAGATGAATCAGACCAACACAACTCTAAGCATAGCAGACATAACAAGCAAGCATGAATGAGTAGGCACATCATGGCTCAAACAACTCCTACTCATGCTAGTGGGTTTCAACTACTTACTGTGGCAAAGACAGGTCATGCAGAGGAATGGGTTCAACTACCGCGACAAGTAATTGTTGAATCATTGTTGTCCTAATGCAGTAAAAGAGAGCAAGAGCAAGAGAGTGGAATTGTATCGGAATGCTCAATGGGGGTTTGCTTGCCTGGCACTTCTGAAGATAGCACTACTCTTCATCAGTGTCAACGATCACAACGTCGGTTATCGAGAAGGAACAACACCGACTAGCAAAGAAGGAGCACAATCAATGCAATGCACATTCACATAAATGACATGTCATGTTAAGGTACTGCATTCACCTAATGCAATATCTACCCAAGTTAATTGAAGTGGAATTCAAATATATAGCAAATTCCAACTCCAAATGTTATTTCAAAAATTGCCCTAATAATCATTTGCCCTATTCAGTGAGGTTAACTTTTTCAAACATGCATGATAGTGTCATAAACAGATTCTTCATATTTTTCTAATAATTTTTCATATATAAATTATTTCAATCTGAGTTACGGTTGAATTTCTATGAATTTTTGAAGTTTATAACATTTTCTGGAATTTCCTGGTTATTTTAAATTAATCTAAAACCAAAAAAATGATTTATTTCGTCAGCATTACGTCACCGTGATGTCAGCAGTCAACAGAGGTGGTCCAGGTCAATCCTGACCAGTGGGACCCACTGGTCAGTGACTCACTCACTAACTAAGTCATTTAGTGTTAACTTTTTACCCTAAACTAAATTAGTCAGGGGCAGGGCCCACATGTCATTGTCAGTAGTGGGTTAATTAGCTAGTGATTAGTGTTAAATTAGGCTAAACCTAAAAATAGTCAATGGCTGGCCCACACATCAGTGACACTGGGGAGGTCAAACCTGCCAACGGCTCGAAGCCGGCGAGGCCAGGGACGGCGGAGGGCTGCGGGTTTCGCGCTCCGATGACCAAACGGATGGCGGAGACCACCTACGTGATGAGGGGACTCGTCCGCATCGAATGGTGCGAGCGGCTTCACTGGAGATGACCTAAAACGATGGCGGTGACCACTTGGGCGGCGGCCGGACTTTGAGCGTCGATCGTTCCGACGTTGCAGGGCATGGCAGGTTGAACGGCAGGGTGTTCTGAGCTCCTGGGAACGTGCTGAGCACGATGGAGTGCTCGGACGCGAGCGACGCTCGCTCTAGCCATGGCGGCTTCATGGACGGCGGCGATGAGCTCTCGGCTCCGACGGCTGGCGCGACTAGGATACGGGAGCGAGAAGGGGAGCAGGGGGGAAATGTAGAGGGGCTCACGGTGATCACGTAGAGGTGGTCAGGGAGCACGGGGAGGCGGCGAGGTGAGCGTGGGATCGCCGGTGATCTCGGCGTCCCGAGGAGGAAAATGGGCTCGAGGACGAAGCTACGGAGCTCTTCAGGTCGCATGGCTCGGCTGTTTCGACGAGGAGGACGACGGCGGAGCTCATGGGCATGGATAGGGGGTGAGAGGGTGGTTGTAGCCATGCGTGCAATGACGGCGAGCTTGCGGTGGCTTCGGCCATGGCGGGAAGAGGGCGAAGGAGAGAGCAGGGGGAGGAGTGGAGCAGTCGGGCGGATCGGGACGGCTCCGGCAAAGCCATCCGTGGCGCCATGTAGGCTAGCAGGCAGGAGGTGGCACGGGCGCGTGCTCGCGCGCGGCGACCACGCACGCGGCGTCCTTCTGGCGCGAGGTGGGAGACGACGGGCACTGTGGGCCAGTGGGCCGCACAGTGCTGGGCCACACTGTAAGTTCTCTCTCTCTCTGCCTTTTCTAATTCTTTTTTGATTTTCTATTTCTCTTCTGTCTGTTTGATTTAGTAAAAATACCAAACCATTTTTAAATCTTCTGATAAAAATTGTGTGGACTATTTGGACTAATCCAGAGCCGCACAACAATTTTCAGAATTGTTGGACTTATAATTAATATATAATAAATATAAATCCAATTCAAATAATTATTGGATTAACTCAAAGGCCCAAAACAAATATTTCTGAGATTCCAAAAATATTGGTCTGAATTTTAGCTCTTGGCAATATTTTCAGAAATTAACAGGAACATTTTCTTGGACTCATTTGAAAGGATTTTTAACTTGATCATTTCTGAAATGATTTCTGAGGGTTTCAACTAACCTCAATTTAACTTTCATAAATTTAAATATGATGCATGAGTGCCTCTAATGCAACTAATTACAAGCAATTATTCTAGGGCTGTGACAACTCACCCCCACTAAATAAGAATCTCGTCTCGAGATTCAAGACGTGAGGTGAGAGGAAGGGAGGTCACGGAGCTGACACCGTCTTCATGATCCATTTGCCCTCCTCGAAGATGCGAATTTATTGCATCATGTTGATCTTGACATCTATACCTTCGAGAGCTTCACCCAACACGATGACGACAGAAGGAACTTTACAGAAATCGATCTCCTCGAAGATCGAGCGGCTTATGATCAACTCATGGAATGAGACATAGTAACGTATCTTGAGCTGAGACTCAGAACACACATCAGGAATGATGGAAGAGAGCAGATGACGAAGGTTCAATTTGGTAGGCAACAGTTCCATGCTTAGGTAAGATGGTGCACGGTTTCAACGTAGCGAGGAGTTAATTGCCATGATTCCATGACGGGGCACCCTAGGGAAGGTGACTCGTAGAATTATTCCCTTAAGTGGAAAAAAGAATTACTTTTGATACATAGATAATTGAAACTCTCTATACCAGCCTAAGGCAATTCACAAACGATCATTTGAAGGAGTTCGAAAGAATGGCATACTCGGACTAGAATGGATGATGTGGACTACCTTGTTGAAGACAACACAATGGATGGTTTTGGCTTATCATCGGAAATGGATGGAACCCATGGTAAGCCCACTTTTGAAGATGATCCTGAACAGCAATTACTGAGAAGGGCAGCCCATGGTGAAATGGCACAATGGCGGGTGCAAGATGGGAACAAAACGCAAATGCTGGGAATGATTCTAGTAACTAGGGAGAAGGTTCAACAGTAGAGACTGATTCCACTGTTTGAATGGCTATAGAATAATCGAAGGAAACTGAGGGCACATTCCATCTAATGCCGACAATAAAACCTAGTGCCTGAGCGTGCTCTCAAGAACTTGAGAATTTCCATATTCATCGGGATTTTACCAACATCTATGCCAAGATCCTGGTACACCTCATACTACCATGATGAATAGTGATGGACGATGTAGATGCAAAGGAAGACAACACATTCTCAGATTTCACCCTGGCTAAGCCTACAGAACGAAATCTGGATGATCGACCGAGAGACATTTAGCACTCCGCTTCTAATGTTCTCCTTGATGTACTAGATACCACGATCATGCTTAGAGGCATCATTGATATGGTCATCAAGTAAAGGTCGGACTTCAGGAGCACAAAGAATCCATAAGGAACAACTTCTAGAATGTAACACCCCGATTTTTGGCCCTTTCTTTTTCTTTTCGATTTCTTCGAATTTGCATTTGAAGTTCCTTTTTCCGTGGCTATGTGGTCTTGAAACCTGGGAAGATCTTCTCTCCTGCCACTTCCTAGTAGCTTGTCCTTCTCAAATCTATCCCAAGGCCATGTCATTTCCATCTTAGCCCAACCCCAATTTTTATTTCTTGGGAATATTCCTTTTTCTATTAAAGGAATAACCCTGTTAACTCTAGGTTGTGAAGCAACCTATATTTCTGTCATTCCAAAAATTCCCACAAAATTCTCATAAATTCATTGGATAATATCTTCCACCAATATGCCAAAATCCATCCTTGCCCAGTTCCAAAATAATTCACGAATATTCATTTTCCATTCTGTCCAGAATGGCACTTTGTGAAGGAAGTGCTATTTATATTTTCTTGATTGCCCTCAAAGTTTTTGGGCACTCTTTCCTACCCAAATAATTGCCACATGCCAAAATTCAGCTTCATTTGCCTAGCAAATATTCCTCAGCAAATTTCCAAAGTTTCTGTCCAGAGGGAAGCTTTGTGAAGGAAGTACCAGCTAGGCTTATCCAAATAAGTTGAAATTTTGGGAGATCATTCATATGATCAAATTATCACTCTCCACCAAATTTCATCTCCATCCAACAATCTATGTGAGCCCAACTTCAAATCTTTGTTTCTGGTCACAATTTCAGTTTGTGAAGCAACTATATTTTATATTGCTTCAAAAAATTTGAAATTAATCCAGGACCTATAGATCCCTGTATAATTTGAGCATGCCAAAATTCACATCATTTTGCTAAGCCATTTGCTCCACAATATTTTTCCAAGTTTCTGTCCAGTGAGGAGCATTGTGAAGGAGGTACCATTTATACTTATCCATATGGGATGAAATTTTTATGGTGCCTTCATATGCCAAAATCATCACCCTCTACCAAATTTCAGCTCAACCCCAGCAAACATGTGAGTGCTACTTCCTGATCAAGCTTCTAGACCAGATTTGGCAGTTGTAAAGCAACCATGTTAAATTCTGGTCCAAATCTTTTCAAAATCCACAAGCTCATAGTCCTTCCTACCCTAAACTTCTGTGACATCATGGTTAGCTCTTATCTCATACCATTTGATCACTATTTCATGCCTAAGTTTGCAACAGCAAACTTCAGTCGATCATTCCCATGAACCCATAGTGGCTTTCTTCGATCTATCACCTCAGGTAGGACCCACTTAGGAAGGACTACATGCTAGACATCTTGTGGTTGGCCAGAGTGCATCGCGTGCGCCTCTGCACGCGGTGACCACGCGGTCTGGCGCGCCGAAAGCGTGCTCTGGCCGTTGGGACCCTTCTGTCACCGCCCAAACGCCGCCCTCGCGACACCACACCATGTCCACTGCGTTGCACCCACTCTCCTGCGTCCACGCCACCTTTCTGGACCCCTCCCCCTCTCCTCTTTCCTCTCCGGCGAGCCACGTCGTCCCGGGATGCCCGGGGTCGTCGTCGCCTTGCCCTTGTCCACTTCCTCCCCCATGGCATCTCCGCGCCGAATGAACTCCCCCTGGCCTCTCTCCCCCTCCGCGCGTGCGCGCACGCACGCGGTCGTGCCAGAGGTATCGTCCGTGGCGGCTTCTGGCTACGGCATCGTCGCCGTGGCTATATAAGGCCACCCCGAGCCCTCCCGACCGCACAAACCTCTCCCTCTCCCTCCTAGTACCCCACCCAGCCTCTCAACCGAGCTCGGGGAGCTCCTCTGCCCCTCCCACAGCCGCCATTGCTGCCACGGGCATCGCCGGAGTTCGCTCAAATTCGAGCCGCCCAAGCCTCTCCTTCCCTCCTAGCCACCACCAGAGGAAACCCCGAAGCCTACCGGAGCTGCCCCGACTTCCCCCTCGCCCGCCGGACCACCGTAGTGCCCGTGCCCATCATGGCTGAGCCGCTGTCCACCGTGAGCCAAGCCACCATCGTTCCGTAGCCTCCCGGCGTCCGTGCGGTGCGGGGACGGGTGCGGCGCTCCTCGCTGAGCTCGCCGGTCTCTCCAGCGCCGCCGGAGGTGGCCGGAGCCACCCGTGCGAGCGTCAGCGCCGCGCGCCCTCCTTTGTCCCGCGGGCGCGAGCAAGGTGGAAGACGACGACCTGGCCGGGCGGGCCCCACCACCACGCGGCCCCACCAGTCAGTCAAACAAGGAGTCAACCCCGGGCCGCGCAGATGTAAGTGGAGACGTATTCTCCGAAATACGTCTTCGCTTAATGAAAACGTATTCAGTCGCGGCTGCGGGCGAGAGTACGCTTTCCTTTGCCAGAAATCATATTCTTGAGAATGCGCCTTCTGTTTTAACCCAGCCGGCCGAAACTACTAATTTGTGGACGTTCGTCCGTTAAGGGCTGAAGTGGACAGATTTTTTATTCTTTTTCTGCCTAACGAACGAACGGCCGTATCTCGGCAACCGTAACTCCGATTCAGGTGGTTCCAAAGCCCACAATCTCAGTTCGTCAAGCCCGTTCCGATGGTATCCTTTTCATGAGGTTGTCACACTGTAAAAATGACCATTTTGCCCTTGCCCTTAAAACAGCTCCGCCGAGAGGGAAACTTTTTCGGTGATTCTTTCCGCGAGTTCATCGCACTTCTCCCCGGTGAATCCTTCATCCCCAGGCAAGCCACGACAGCCACTTGCATGATGGCATTGCAATAGCCATGGTTTCCACTTGAATATTTAAATAATTGTTTGCTCATTTAATAATTTTTGAATGCTTCGAATATGCCTGTGAATCCATGTCCATGCTTATGCCATGTTCATTTTTCATCTAGTAAGTGAAATGACTAATTGCTAATGATATTATTATCATGTTTCATTCTTGTAAGCATTTCCGATGCTAGTGATAATGCTATGCTCATATGAGTAGTTACGGTTTGATATGAAAATAATTGTGGTACTCGTGATCATCGTTATGCTATGCTCATTTGCATCCCGTAGACTAAATGATTTATCATTGTTGATGTTGCAATGTTAAATGGTTATGTTGCCCATCCATGGTTACACTGATATCATGCTCATATGTATTGTTATTTCATCATGTTATTTTTTTTATGACTCAGCTCATCACCATTCAAGTTGAACCTGACATTAATCGAACTTGAACAAATCTGTTGGCTGAGTCATGGTGCCTCCGAATCGAGCTAACCAGTGCAGCCACACTTGCCTTATGGGAGGCCCTGATGCAGTCTATTGTCATGCCTCTCACCGGTGCCTCCTACGAGGGAAGGTTGTGCTCTAGCGCTACCATGGCCCGGTAGGCAGTCATAACCTTGAGGACCCGAGTTGTATGGATCTGAGGTCCCCGTTTGGGATGATGTTTATGTTTTGGCCACGACGGTGGCAGCCACAGAGGTGGCGGATGTCACGAGTTGGCATCGGGGTCACCCAGGACATAGCCCAAAGGGGAGTTTGTCGGAGTGGCCGGGAGAGTGTCATGCAATAGACTGGTTTTGTCGGAATGTCGTTGGTCCACCCGAATGGGAGCACGAGGCCATGAGTTCCGTAGTGTGGGTACAGTGTACTAACCTCTGCAGAGTGTATAATCTATCGATAGCCGCGTCCTCGGTCATGGACACAATTCGTAGTAGGTCACACTATGGGTCAACAGAAATAATAACCTGGATAATAACAACCCCGGTTCGATGAGAAAAGAAGTTGGTTGATCTTTATGTGGTCCTGCGATGATCACAGGTAGAGATCAAGCTCCATGTGGTCATGTGATGATCATGATGGTATAGTTGATACCGAACTTGGTTGATCCTGAGGTGATCGTGTGATGTTCACAAGGGTAAGTCCGAGACATATGGTGGTTACGAGATAACCTCCGAGCAGAGTAAGTTGGTCCATGAGACCTTAAACGTCGACCCCCTTACATGCTAGTGCTAGTATCATTATGTTCATGTCATGAATCATATGTACCTGCCATGCTCATGTTGTTCTAGTAGTGTTGTATTCATCATTGAAAATTAACCTGTAAATGCCATGCTGTTGTTTGTCTTGATTGCTTTGATTGCTATGAGCTTGCGAGTACATTCAAAGTACTCACCTGGCGTGTCATGCCAGATTGCAGGTCATGCCGTGATTGATTGCTTGTCGAGGATTCCGAGGTTGCGCTCTAGGATGCGTCCCAGCCAGAGTCCCCGCGGAGTGGAGTTCATCACCGTCGTCATTGTTCCACTGCTAGAATTTGTTCTGCTTCGAGATGTTCCGCTGCTAGCATAGAACTACCTTAGCAGGCGAAGTGTCGATGTGCCCCTGTAACCTTTCTAATATCGGACCCTTGTACCCCGTTTATTAGTAATAAAGGGCTGATTTGTTCTATGCCAAGCAGTGCCGTATTCCAGAAGACTTGATCTCTGGGCTGGAATACGGGGTGTTCCGGTCTCTCTGAGCCGGGGTGCCACATAGAATAAGTCATATGAAATCCTCATGAGGGAGTGGATGATATCTTGACTCGGCAAGAAGGCCACTACATTGACATACCGGGTTTACAGAGAAACCAAGATTATAAATCTTTGAAATGTCCCAACCATCATATCTGCCTGAGATTCAGATCTGGTTGGTGACAAGATGCTTTAGACTCAGCATGTCTGAAAAGGAAAGTTTGCAACCCAAATCGACGAGATGACGTTGCAAGATTCTCAGGAAATGAACTACGACAGCAACTCCAAAACATGAGTTGGATTGCAAGATGCATGTGAACACACTGTCCACGACAATCATGACCACATAGAAGTCCTACAACAAAACACTATCGAGTTCTAGTTGGAACCATCATTGAGGATATCGAAGTTCTTGTATAAGTCTAGCTCTTAAGAAGGAACTTCTTCTCCTTGAACAAGTCAATCAGTGGCTTGGTGTGCTAGGAATTACATATGGAATGGAGATGGTCAGTCTATCAGACCATAGAATACTTCGCACATGCATGAATGACTTGGAATGATTCTAGAGGAAGCAAAAACAAGCTTTCTCGAATTCACTGCGGCAACTTACATCAAATGCACATGAATTAGAGGAAGTCACGTCTTTCATCCAAACATATGCTTCACGAAGAAGATAATGCTTACAAAAGTTTCCAACACTAGCTTAAATGTTCAACACGAATCATGGAGAAGATAGAAATGTTGTCAATGGGATCAACAACAATACCTCCAGGTTTCCTTATAGATGGAATTCCACAATTATGTGAACAAGGTGATAGCATTGGTCAGACCAAAAGATATAATGGTGTATGCTCGAGGAACCAACCACGAGTAAACAACATTACGAAAATCGTTGGTTCTGATTTGATTTGACGATAACCCATACTCAATCAAGATTGGATAAGACGATAGGTCCAGCAACTGATCACGAGGATCAATCAATGAAAATACCATCTTTCTTCAACACACATACAAGATATCCCTTTAAAATGAACTAGGCCAGGCAAGCTTTTATCTTCCAACTCTCCAAGTTGTTGTTTAGCTTAACCAACTAGCTCAGGGGTATCCAACACAGGTTCTTGGAGAAGGGGTGATTTATGGGGAAACCAACTTGATCACAAACTCAACATAACGGTCAGGGGACAACCTGGTAATACCTCCGAGGAGTTACCCGGAATATCATGAACCACCGATATGTTATTAAGCTTGAGAACAATCTTGCTTTTCAGGGCAAGACGAAGTGATCAGAAGAGCGAGGGATTGACACAATCCTAACTCATTGACCGCGAGTGCTCCAGAAAAGATGGACTAGGTAGCACGATTAGTCGTAGTATGGTGATCCAGTAACCATCACACTAAGAATGAGATCATTGTCTGTTAACTACCGAGCAACGAAATTGCTAGGAGTATTGATTTCACACATCACGATTCACTTGTCGGTATTCCGGTTACAACAACACGGGAACCGAGAAATAAATGATGGTGGCGAGAAGTATCACTGAATCAAGAATCCATAAGATGATGTGCAATTCCCATGACATTCTTGACATAAAGATAGTAACACTCCAAGGTAGAACAGACTAGAAGCTAGATTGGCTTTCTTGATCTGCGGAATGCAACTGCTTTGACCCAATCCAAGAAATGGATGATGTACTGGAATTTTTTTCTCCTAGTCATTCTGAAATAGAATGGCTTGACGGACCACAAGAGTAATATGCATCGTGAATTCATGACATACTCTTGACTATCAATTGATAGATGAAGGTCAGAATACAACAGAAGAGGGACAACTCAAAGGAACATATAATTTTCTGAGTTGTGGATGCATAGATTAGCATGTCGAACCAGTTCAACATATTTCTTCCGGATAACCCATGCTGAAAGGAAAGGATTGGCAGATTCACAATGTAGAATGGAGAACTCATCAAGAGCACTCTTGTTGTGATCTTTTGGTTCAAAAGAACTCCTGCCATACTGGTTCATGGTATTGGAAGAATGATAAACCACGAACCTCGAAAACCAGAGCAAGGTTACTAACCAACCTAAAGGAGCTACAATCTCTATCAACATGACATAGGTAGAGTGGATCTTGGGTTCAGGAACTCAGGAATAGAATACCTACTAACTGAATGATATCACGAAACACTTTCGAGAATGGTGGCTAGAATTATCACACTGGGAATACAACACCAATGCTGAATCTTTGGGTGGTTCACTAACATAACATAGTTTCCTATTAACTTCAGTATCTATGTCGAGGCAACGGAATACCTCAACACAATGATTAGTGTGGTTAATCTGGCCCAAAGAAGCAATGGGAACAGGGAGGAAAGATTTAAAAATGCATCAGATTATTTAGAAACCTTAGGTAACTCGGACAACATAACGGCTGTATGGGTATGAAAATGAGGCAACCTGCAAGACAACTGACTACACAACAACTAAATTCTTATGGAAACACCGATCTGAGAGGACAACACCTTTCCTATGGGTCTGCAGCATAGTAACTCGTCATCCTAACAGATAGATGAGTAAGCCTAATTTCTTAACCCTGTAGAAAAGAAGAGGGTGACTCAGAATAGAATGACACAAGGAAAGGAGTAAAAGGAGCCGTACGTTCCCTTCCACAATCAATTCCCCTATATAAATAAAGCATTACTAGACTCGACTTCGACCAGTTTGGCTTGGTAATCCTACAGGCAGTCAGGCTCTGATACCAAAGCTGTCAGGACCCCGATCCTAAGTCACACCGGTCTAGCATGTAACACATCATATCACTTTGCGGCCTCACGCACGGTAACCCACGGCTGCCGCCTTTACCTGGGCCGGAACCGTTTGCGCCTTTTGGCTCATGTATATGATTGTGTCGCTAGCATCCATGTGACAGAGAACCCGGGCCGACATGACTAGTCATAAACCAAGGTGGCACAAACTTACAGGGACAGGCATACATGACCCAGCAATGCACGTGTCAGTCAGCAGCGAGTGTAACCGAGTCGTAGCAAGCTACAAGGACTCCAATAAAACACCGCGTGACATTTCCCCGTAGGGACAGACACAGGAGCAAAGAAGGACACATGCGGGTCAATCCATGTGTTCCAGATGGAAGCACTAGGAGGCATTTCCCCATAAGGAAGGCTACCCAGAATAAACAACTACGTGTCGGATCCCACACATACCAGTGCATTTCAAACATACACGCAATATGCACGATATGTGTAAATACAACATGGCAATACAACATAACTCTATGACTCAAAGAATTTATTTAAAAGGGCTCCGAGGAGCCTTACATAGCATGATATTACAAACATGGGTCTCATGACCCAACATTCAAGTCATACAAGCAACAAGCGGAAGCATAACCTGTCTGAATACAGACAGCTGAAAAGAAAGAAGGCTAGCAAGCCTATCTATCTACAAGACCCTCCATAGGAACCAGACCTCTATCTGGGATTCCCAAGCTAATCGGTCAACGTCGAACTCATCGCAGGAATCTAAAGTGAGACTGAAGTCTCCTCTGCAAAAACATAAATTAAGCAAACGTGAGTACAAATGTACTCAGCAAGACTTACATCAAAACTAGCTACATATGTATCAGTATCAACCAGGGGGTGGTGGAGTTTAACTGCAGCAAGCCAGCTTTGACTCAGTGGCTATCCTGTTCTACGACTACCAGTATTTTCCTTGAGGCAAGAGAGCGCACACGAGTCCACATATTCACCATAACAATACACCACTATGGATCCGCTCCCGTCTCCCTACGAGAAGGCCATCCATAGCACTCACACTTATCTTGCGCATTTTAGAGTAACCATTTCAGCTTGTCTATGAACAATGTAAGCTTCCAAGTAGTCCATATCCGCAGACGCGGCTATTCGACTAGATCATTAACCCTGCAAGGGTGTACTTCTTCACACACGCTCCCACCACTTATCGCCGTTCACACGACATGTACTCGGCAACCTTCAAGCGGAAGCCCAGCGAGGGTGTCGGCCACGACCTGACTAACCACACAAGTCTCTAGTCCAGGTTTATCACCTATTTGAGTCCACTCCGCAAGGAAGTCCGGCCGAGGTTTCCAATATGGCCCCAAACGATGAGTGCAGGGTTCCCAAGAGCACCATTCGGGTGTCACTTGGTACACCGTGCCTCGTGTCTCTACCGCATCATAGCCCACCCCTAGGGTCAGTGCCACGCACGGCCCCCAACACATATCCTACAAACACCAGAAACTAGTTGCAACTCCTGGACAGAGATCAAGGAGATTAATAAGTCGAGAGAGTCAATTAAGGATCCCAATGTGTGGTAGTAACTATCTTGGATCACAAACACAGAACTCAGTTCCCGAGGATGGTTTCAATGAGACAACCCACCATGTACTCCTACATGGCCTCTCATCGCTACCTTTACCAAATCGTGGTCACACACTTAGCTCTCACACAGTAGGACACATTCACCACCAGTCCAATCCATCCTAGATGAATCAGACCGACACAACTCTAAGCATAGCAGGCATAACAAGCAAGCATGAATGAGTAGGCACATCATGGCTCAAACAACTCCTACTCATGCTAGTGGGTTTCAACTATTTACTGTGGCAAAGACAGGTCATGCAGAGGAATGGGTTCAACTACCACGACAAGTAATAGTTGAATCGTTGTTGTCCTAATGCAGTAAAAGAGAGCAAGAGCGAGAGAGTGGAATTGTATCGGAATGCTCAATGGGGGTTTGCTTGCCTGGAACTTCTGAAGATAGCACTACTCTTCATCAGTGTCAACGATCACAACGTCGGTTATCGAGAAGGAACAACACCGACTAGCAAAGAAGGAGCACAATCAATGCAATGCACATTCACATGAATGACATGTCATGTTAAGGTACTAAATTCGCCTAATGCAATATCTAGCCAAGTTAATTGAAGTGCAATTCAAATATATAGCAAATTCCAACTCCAAATGTTATTTCAAAAATTGCCCTAATAATCATTTGTCCTATTCAGTGAGGTTAACTTGTTCAAACATGCATGAAAGTGTCATAAACAGATTCTTCATATTTTTCTGATAATTTTTCATATATAAATTATTTCAATCTGAGTTACGGTTGAATTTCTATGAATTTTTGAAGTTTATAACATTTTCTAGAATATCCTGGTTATTTTATATTAATCTAAAACCAGAAAAATGATTTATTGCATCAGTATTACATCACCATGACGTCAGCAGTCAACAGAGGCGGTCCAGGTCAAACCTGACCAGTGGGACCCACTGGTCAGTGACTCGCTCACTAACTAAGTCATTTAGTGTTAACTTTTTACCCTAAACTAAATTAGTCAGGGGCAGGGCCCACATGTCATTGTCAGTAGTGGGTTAATTAGCCAGTGATTAGTGTTAAATTAGGCTAAACCTAAAAACAGTCAATGGCTGGCCCACACGTCAGTGACACTGGGGAGGTCAAACCCCGGGTCAAACAGGTCAAACCCACTGGCGGCTCGACGCCGGCGAGGCCAGGGACGGCGGAGAGCTGCGGGTTTCGTGCTCCGGTGACCAAACGGACGGCGGAGACCACCTACATGATGAGGGGACTCGTCCGCGTCGAATGGTGCGAGCGGCTTCGCCGGAGATGACCTAAAACGACGGCGGTGACCACTTGGGTGGCAGCCGGAGTTCGGGCGTCGATCGTTTCGACGTTGCAGGGCACGACAGGTTCAACGGCTGTGTGTTCTGAGCTCCAGGGAACGTGTTGAGCATGATGGAGTGCTCGGACGTGAGCGACGCTCGCTCTAGCCATGGCGGCTTCATGGACGGCGGCGATGAGCTCTTGACTCCGACGGCTGGCGCGGCTAGGGGACGGGAGCGAGAAGGGGAGCAGGGGGAAAACGTAGAGGGGCTCACGGTGATCACGTAGAGGTGGTCAGCGAGCTCGGGGAGGCAGCGAGGTGAGCATGGGGTCGCCGGCGATCTCGGCGTCCCGAGGAGGAAGATGGGCTCGAGGACGACGTTGCGGAGCTCTTCCGGTCGCGTGGCTCGGCTGTATCGACGAGGAGGACAACAGCGGAGCTCATGGGCATGGACAGGGGGTGAGAGGGTGGCTGTGGCCACGCGTGCAACGACGGCGAGCTTGCGGTGGCTTAGGCCATGGCGGGAAGAGGGCGAGGGAGAGAGCAGGGGGAGGAGTGGAGCAGTCGGGCGGATCGGGACGGCTCCCACGAAGCCATCCGCGGTGCCACGCAGGCTAGCAGGCAGGAGGTGGCATGGGTGCGTGCTCGCGCGCGGCGACCACGCGCGCGGTGTCCTTCTGGCACGAGGTGGGAGACGACTGGCACTGCGGGCCAGTGGGCCACACAGTGCTGGGCCGCACTGTAAGTTCTCTCTCTCTCTGCCTTTTCTAATTCTTTTCTGTTTTTCTATTTCTCTTCTGTCTGTTTGATTTAGTAAAAATACCAAACCATTTTTAAATCTTCTGATAAAAATTGTGTGGACTATTTGTACTAATCCAGAGCTGCACAACAATTTTTAGAATTGTTGGACTTATAATTAATATATAATAAATATAAATCCAATTCAAATAATTATTGGATTAACACAAAGGCCCAAAACAAATATTTCTGAGATTCCAAAAATATTGGTCTGAAGTTTAGCTCTTGGCAATATTTTCAGAAATTGACAGGAACATTTTCTTGGACTCATTTGAAAGGATTTTTAACTTGATCATTTCTGAAATGATTTCTGAGGGTTTCAACTAACCTCAATTTAACTTTCATAAATTTAAATATGATGCATGAGTGCCTCTAATGCAACTAATTACAAGCAATTATTCTAGGGCTGTGACAGATGATAAGGTGGATCGGTAATGGGACTGAGCGAGCCTACTAGCGCGGACCTTGCCGGGCCTTCACTTGCCGGCAAAGAGCTTGCTGGCAGCCAGAGTCTTGGTCTTCACCTTGCCGGTACGAAGCTTGCCGGCAAGGGCAATGTTGATCTTTAGTACTAGAATAGTACTTCTCAATGACCTGCCCGGAGGTCTTCTTCATGGTCTTGTTTAATCTATGTCTTGAGTCACAGTAACCCTCTGGCAAGCCCTTGCCGTCAGGAAGGCTACAACTGCATGTGCACAAGTCAGGGTACGAGGGCACCCATGCTTTAGTACACCGATAGGAGCCCCTGGGCCTGGGCCACATGCGCATGCGAGGCGTCGTTGGGCTGGGCCCAAACAGTGCACAGGCATGCGTGGCAGAGGATAACTATCATAATCTTCTCTTTTACCAGGCCCCCCATGACGCGCATTAAATGCGGGCGTGGGAGAGGTGGAATGGAACGGACGTGGGGATGTAGTGCGCCTGAAAAGCGCAGCCACGTAGGACAGTAAAGAGCTAGCCCCCGTGCCTTCCCCATAAAAAGGAATCCGCGAGGGGCGCTGCTCATTTACCCCCTTCTCCCAATCTTGCCATCGCCGCCGT
The DNA here is from genome assembly GCA_039707655.1 of Elymus sibiricus. Lineage (NCBI taxonomy): Eukaryota > Viridiplantae > Streptophyta > Magnoliopsida > Poales > Poaceae > Elymus > Elymus sibiricus. Next base: position 137,894,975 of record CM077670.1, read on the forward strand.
CTTCTTCCTCGCGCAAGAGCAGGGAGCGCCATTTGCTTCCGCGCCCGCACCACTAAACTTCCGCCCTTCAAATCTCGCCATGGCACCGAAGAGAAATGCGAAGCTTTCCAGTTCGGCGGCGGATGAGAGGAAAGCCACCAAAGCCGCACGGCGGCGGGCCAATGTTGTCTTTCCGCCAGCGCTCATAGAAGATGATCTGGCAAAGAACTACTCGTACGGGTACGCGAGCGAGACGCGGGATCACGAGGCCACAGTGGTGCTCCCAGGTCCCTTCCTCCTGCCGACGACCAATTTCATTTCTTCGCCGGGTACTTTTACTGCGGGCTATGCCCGCCCTTCTCTGGTTTTTTTGTTGTGCCCATGTCAGAGCTTGTGGCTCGACGACAAGGACTAAAGGCACTTCTTCCTCTGCGGGAGAACTTGCTTCGACGGCAAGGATCTGGCTTGCCGAAAGCTGTGGCTCACCGGCCAAGGGTATCTTGTCGGCGGTATCCACTTTCTTGGCGTCTGCCAGCAGCTCTGCCGGAAAGTAACCACCAATGTCTTGCTTTCTCTTCTTCGCCAGCCTTGATGGCGTAATGGATGGCTGAGTCAGATGGAGCACAAAAGTTCCTGTTTCCACATGCATCTTTTGGGCGGCAAGCTTTGACAGGTCGTCGGCAATCCAATTCAGGGCACGGGGAACGTGCTCCGCTCGCAGACCGTCAAAGTGCTCTTCCAACTTCCCCACTTCATCAACATAGGCCTCCATCAAAGGGCTCTGGTAATCCTTGTTGACCTGCCTCAGCACAAGCTATGAGTCGCCTCTGATAATCAGCTTTCGAATACCAAGGTCGATTGCAATGCGCAGGCCGGCAAGCAATCCCTCATACTCAGCAGTGTTGTTGGTGGCCTGCTCCCTGGGAAAGTGCATCTGAAGCACGTACTTGAGGTGCTCTCATGTGGGTGCTATAAGCAGCATGCCGGCACCAGCGCCTTTCAGCGTGGAAGCACCGTCAAAGTACATGATCCAATCGTCAACAGTTTCCTTGCCGGGGAGAGAGGTCTCTGGAATTTCTTCATCTGGCATCGGAGTCCATTCTGCAATGACTTCTGCCAAAGCCCTGCTCTGAATCGTTGAAGTACTCTCAAACTTCAAATCAAAGCTTGACAACTCCAATGCCCACTCCACAATCCTGCCGGTGGCTTCTAGATTTCTCAGAATTCGTTGCAAAGGAAAGCGAGTCACGACGGTGACTTGGTGTGCTTGGAAGTAATGGCGCAGCTTCCTTGAGCCCATGAGAAGGCCAAAGAGCAACTTCTGCACACCAGAATACCTTGATCTAGCCCCTTGCAGGTGGGAGCTGACAAAGTAAACTGGGCGCTGCACCATCTTCTTCTTTTGCGCGACTGGTTGATCTGGCTCACTTGCTTGCACAATCTCTGGCTTGTCAGCACCTGACCTTGCCAAAGAAGATTCTGGCTTGTCGGGTCGTGGCTCTGCGGCTGTTACCTCCTCCTCATTTGCCTCTCTTTCATCCACAAGTGCAGCACCAACCACTTGATTCGTTGCCGCTAAGTATAGCAGCAACGTCTCTTGCGGCCTAGGCGCAACTCAAACTGGCGGAGAGGACAGGTACCCCTTCAAATCTTGGAGTGCGGCCTCCACTTCTGAAATCCAGTTCACTGGGCCTGCCTTTTTCAATATCTTGAAAAACGGCAAGGCACGCTCTGCCGATTTGGAGATGAACCTGCTAAGGGCGGCAACGCAGTCGGCAAGACACCTGACGTCCTTGACACATCTTGGTGCTTCAATCTGCTCAATTGCTTTGATCTTGTCGGGGTTGGCTTCAATCCCTCTCTGAGATACAAGGAACCCAAGAAGCTTGCCGGACGGAACACCGAACACACACTTCTCAGGGTTGAGCTTCAAGTTGAGTTTGCACAAGTTTGCGAACGTCTCTTCCAAATCTTGGATCAGTGTTAACTTGTCTCTGGTCTTGACCACAATATCATCCATGTAGGCTTCCACATTTCTGTGCAACTGTGGCTCAAAACCAATCTGAACTGCTCTGGCAAAAGTTGCCCCAGCACTGTTCAATCCGAAAGGCATACGCAAAAAGCTGTATGTGCCACATGGAGTGATGAATGCGGTTTTCTCCTCATCTTCCTTGGCCATAAAGATCTAATGATAACCAGAATAGGCATCAAGAAAAGAGAGTAACTCACAGCTGGTCGTGGAGTCCACAATCTGGTCGATGCGCGGCAAAGGGAAAGGATCCTTTGGGCAAGCTTTATTTATATCAGTGAAGTCTATACAAAGCCTCCACTTCCCATTCGCTTTACGCACTACCACTGGATTGGCTAACCACGTGGGGTGTAGCACTCCTCTGACCAGGCCCGCTGCTTCCAGCATCTTTGATTTCCTCGGCAATGAACTCTTGTCGCTCCAAGGCTTGCTTCTTGACCTTCTGCTTGATGGGTCTCGCATGAGGGCAGATAGCAAGGTTGTGCTCAATTACCTCCCTAGGAACACCGGGGATGTCAGATGCTTGCCAAGCAAACACATCGACATTCGCCCGTAGGAAGGCAACGAGCTCGCTTTCCTATTTGTCATTGAGAGTGGCACTTATGGAGAATGTGCCACTCGTCCCATCCTCCCATGCGGAAACTTGCTTGGTCACCGGCGCAGAAGCCTTGGCTTTCTTGCTCTTGCCGGTAGAGCTCTCTGGTATGTCCTCAACAGGCATGCTGCACTCTAAAGTGCGCTTCCCCGAGTCCGTATCTGAGGTCTTGCCGGACTTCTTGTTCTTCTTCCCTCCCCCAGGAGCTTTGCCGGCAGGAGCAAGTGCCTTGACGGCAGGTGCTGCCACTGCCTCCCGGTAGAGCTTGTCGGCGCAGATGATTGCGTCCTTCTGGTTGGACTTGATGGTGAGGACGCCCATCGGCCCTGGCATCTTGATGACATTGTAGGCAAAGTGCGACGCAGCCATTAGCTTGGCCAGCGCCGGACGGCCCAGGATTCCATTGTATGGCAGCGGCATCTTGACGACATCGAAGACAATCTTCTCTGTCTGGTAGTTGAGGTCGCTGCCAAACGTGACCGGCAGTGTGATCTGGCCCTTCGGCTTGTTCCTTCCGGGACTGATCCCTTGGAAAATGCATGTTTCCTTGAGATCCTTGTCGGGGATCTATAACCTCTTGATCACGTCAGGAGAGATCAAGTTCAAGCCGGCCCCATCGTCAACCAGCATCTTTCTCACCTTGAGGTTGCGGATTGTTGGTGAAACCAACAATGGCAAACACCCGACAACAGTGGTGCGGTCAGGGTGATCCTCGGCGTCAAAGACGATGGGCGTGTGTGACCACTTGAGTGGCTTCTGTGCTCCCATCATGGGCTCCGCGGCATTCACCTCGCGGACCCACTGCTTTAGTTACCGGTGCGAGGAGTGCAAAGATGTGCCTCCGTCAACACACATGGCCTCCACTGCGTTCTGGAACTCATTCTCGGACCCATCTTTGTCCTCATCACCATCATCTTCTTTCTGGCCCTAAGCGGCCTTCTCTTTCGGCTGCTTGTCCTTGTTGTGGCGGCCCCCTCGGCCACCACGGTTCTGCTTGCCGGATCCACCGGCACCATCCTGGCCCTTCTCCTTGTCGCGCTTTTTGTACTCTTGCTTCTGCTTCTCAGCAAGCTGCTCCACTTGCCGGCAGTCCTGGAGATCGTGGCCCTTGGTACAGTGGATCTTGCAGTACTGCCCACCGGTCTTGCCGCCCTTGTCGCCTGCCGCAGCCTCCCGGCAGTCAGTGCATCCGGCAACCTCCTTGCTGGGGCCTTCTGCCTTGGGCTTCTTGGCGGCGTTGGCGTCACCGGGGCTCTCTACTACCATCACTGAATTGCCTTTGTGCTTCTTGTTGCGCTTCTGGCTCTTCTTCTGCGGGGTCGATGCGTCGTCTGCGTCGTTGTCCTCATAATCGACTTCGGTGCCAGCATCTTCAGCAGGGAGTCGCCTCCCTTCCTCAGCATGTGCACACTTGTCCGCCAAGGCGTATAGCTCGTTGATGGTCCTAACCTTCACAATAATCATCTCAGACCTCATTCTGCGGTTGCACACATTCGTGTGGAATGCAGTGCAAGCAACTGCGGGATGAACATCGGGGATGTTGTGGTGCACACGGCTAAACCTCTATATGTACTTGCGGAGGGGCTCGCCATCTCTCTGGGGTATCACGTGCAAATCGCTTTCCTGACCAGAGAGCTTGTGGCCACCCTGGTAGGCACCCACGAACTGATGGCACAGATCCGACCAAGAAGAAACGGAGGCCTCCGACAAGTTCATCAACCACGACCTGACGTTGGGCTTGAGCGCCAACAGAAAGTAGTTGGCCAAAATCTTGTCGTCGCGCCCCCCGATAGCCTGCACCGCGATGGTGTAGATGCCAAGGAACTCTGCTGGACTGAGCGTGCCATCATATCTGTCGGGCAGCTCTGGCTTGAAGGCACGGGTGGACGGCCAGCAAACCTACCACAGCTCACGAGTAAACGCTGGGTAGCCTACCTCGTAAGGTAAGCACCCAGGGTACCCTGGCACTGGCACGTATGCTACCGGCCTGGCACGGTCGTCTGATAGATGGCGTGCCTCCCGGCGCCGCTCAATCTTTGTACGGGCATCTTCGTCGCGCCGTTTGTCGAGCACTTGGCGCTGGTCTTGGCGGCCCCGCGGATCCAACGATGCCATGGACATAGTGTCCTGGTCATCCGATCGGCGAGGTTGCCGCCGCTGTGGTTGTTGGCGTGGAGGCAACTGCACCGTTGGTGCACCGTTTCCAGCACGGGGGCCAGTTGGTCCTGCCGGCACTGTGGGTGGTCGTTTGGAGGGGCCCACATCTTGTGTTTTGCCGGGATCGGCAAAACTGATGAGGCTCTTAATGGTGGCCCTCCATTCATCCATCTTGTCAGGAGCTGACGGGAGGTTCAAAAGCATTTGAACCCGTGCCATGGCTTCTGCCGCCGTGGTTGGCATGGCGGGGAACACGGAACGGGACGGTGTTTGACTCCTGGCAGGGCTAGGAGGAAGCTCGTCGCGTACCGGTTGCCGCGGCGCATGCTCACCAACGGGTTGGCGTGGTGGTGGTGCCTGAACATCGTGAGGACGATGCTCTGGGCCGGGTTGATGCCGCCCAGGGCCACCAGCACCACGGGGAAGCGCGGCGCGCCCATCTTGCGATGGTCGTAGCACACATCCCCTGCAGCATTGTTGGACGTTGCCGCTCCGTCCTTGGACGCCGCGGCGACGGGGTCCTGGCTTGCACCGGTCCGAACTGTATTACTACGATGATTATGCTCACCAGAACGTTGTTGGAGTTGGCCGTCTGCGCCATCTCCGGTGTGCTGACTGCGATCGCCAGAATGGTGGGGATGCTGGACTCCCGCACCGCCGGCGCCTCCTACCCCGGCCGTCCCAGCCGTAGCGCCTGCGCCACCCGCGAACGCCTAGGAAGGCCGCTTGGAGGTGCTGGGAGCCATCGTGGCTCCGCTCTTCTTCTTCGGCGCCATCGACAAAGGTGATGGGGCTGGTACTCACACTATGACACTGATTCGTAATACAAGACCCCCTGCCTAGCGTGCCAAAGATGTCGCAGGAAAACGACGATCTATGGGATCGAGAGGATCCCTTTCCGGTTCGGCTATGGGATCAATGTACTACAAAGAGCAGGGCTCATAGATGTGAAAACAAGCAATGATTTATCCAGGTTCGGGCCGCTGTGAGCGTAAAACCCTACTCCTATTCTTGTGGTTTGATTGTGTATGAGCTCAAGGTTACAAGGAGCGCATCTTGCTGGCAAGGTGCGCGGTAAGTGCAGCTACTGCATGTAATTGAACTAGGAGTCGACCGTTCTAACTGTAGCCGTGGGCCTCCTTTTATAGGCTAAGGGGTTACCACAGTGGCTAATACGGTCATTTACAGGGAGTGAACAGTACTTGCACCGTCACCAAGTCTATCTCCTAACGGGGTAGGACAAGCGCATTAAATGCACCATTAGGTGCTACGTCGGGGAGGCGAGGCTTTGGGTAAAAGATCTGTACCACCGGTGCTAGCGCCCTCCTGTTATCTTTACATGTCCCAGGGATGGGTGTCATTAAAGTTAATCCTTGCATGGCATGCTGACACGTGCCTTGGCCAGCTATGTTGACTGCCTGCCCGCTCGACACCTATCATACGTGCTTATCTAGCCGACGATGAGGTGGAGCGGTAACGGGACAGAGCGAGCCTGCTGGCGCGGAGCTTGTCGGGCCTTCGCTTGCCAGCAAAGAGCTTGCCAGCAGCCACATTCTTGGTCTTCACCTTGCCGGTACGAAGCTTGCCGGCAAGGGCAATGTTGATCTTCAGTACTAGAATAGTACTTCTCCATGACCTGCCCGAAGGTCTTCTTCACGGTCTTGCTTAATCTAAGTCTTGAGTCACAGTAACCATCCAGCAAGCCCTTGCCGTCAGGAAGGCTACAACTGCCTGTGCACAAGTCAGGGTATGAGGGCACCCATGTTTTAGTACACCGACAATACATATCATCAAAATATCGAACGAATACCAACTTCACATGATTACTCATAACTGGACTTCTCCCATGTCCTCAAGAACAAAAGTAACTACTCACAAATCATATTCATGTTCAAGATCAGAGGTGTAATGAATATGCTTAAGGATCTGAACATATAATCTTCCACCAAATAAACCAATTAGCATCAACTACAAGATGTAATCAACACTACTAGCAACCCACAGGTACCAATCTGAGGTTTTGAGACAAAGATTGAATACAAGAGATGAACTAGGGTTTGAGATGAGATGGTGCTGGTGAAGATGTTGATGAAGATTGGTCCCCCCACGGTGAGAGGATCATTGGTGATGTCGATGGCTTCGATTTTCCCCTCCCGGAGGGAAGTATCCCCGGCGGAATCGCTTCACCGGAGAGCAAAAGTGCTCCTGCCCAGGTTCTGCCTCGAGACGGCGGCGCTTCATCCCGAAAGTTTTCTTCTGATTTTCTCTGGGGCAAATAGCATCTTATAGGACAAGATGGTCCCCGGAGGCCTGCCAGGGGACCCTCAAGCTCACAGGGCGTGGCCAGGAGGGTAGGCCGCGCCCCCTGAGCTTGTCGCTCCCTGGTGGGTCCCCTCCTGGTATTTCTTCCGCCAATATTTTTTATATATTCCAAAATAATTTCTCCGTAAATTTTCAGGTCATTTGGAATTGTGCAGAATAGCTATCTCTGATGTAGCCCTTTCCGGTCCAGAATTCCAGCTGTCGGCAATCTCCCTCTTCATGTGAAACTTGCAAAATAAAAGAGAAAAGGCATAAGAATGGAATCATAAAGTGAAATAATGACCCAAAATATAATAAATAATAGTAGGAAAACCTGATGCAAAATGGACGTATCAACTCCCCGAAGCTTAGACATCACTTGTCCCCAAGTGAAAACCGAAATCGGTAATCATGTCCACATGTTTAGAGAGAGAGGTGTCGATGAAACAAAATATGGACATTACAGCATCATGATCATTATTATAACAGCAATATATTATCATATAGCTTCTCATGATCAAGTAACAATTCCTTCACAAGCTAAATTATGAACCATAAACCTCATTGAAAACTAACAAACTATATCTCAGTCATTGAAACAATTGCAATTATCATATTATCGGAAAGTGTCTATGTAAGAGTTTTGTTTAGCAAGTTCAGATACTCAACTATCATTTAGTCTTCTATGATTGCTGACACACAAAGCATATTCAAGGAGCAAAAGTTTCAGTCAAACACAAAGAAAGATAGGGGCTTATAATTTTGCCTCCCAACTTATTTACCTTAAGGGTACTGTCAACAATAATAACTCATGATCACCTACATCCAACTGGATATATATGTCTGGATCTATCCCCACCACATGATGCTTGCCAATAGAGAAAATAAAAATGAATAGAGAAGAATATTATTGACTCTTTCATAAAAGTAAATACATAAAAGTAAAAGATAGGCCCTTCGCAGAGGGAAGCAGAGGTTGTCATGCGCTTTTTATTTTGGATGCGCAAGATCTTAATGTAAAGGAACATCACTTTATATTGCCCCTTGTGATAACAACCTTTATTATTCAGTATGTCGCTTTTATTTCTTTACCATCACAAGATCGTACAAAGCTTACTTTCCCTTACAATAAAATATCATACATATTTAGGAGCAATTTTTATTGCTTTTTGCACCGATGACAACTTACTTGAAGGATCTTATTCAATCCATAGGTAGATATGGTGGACTCTCATGACAAGAAACTGGGTTTAAGGGTTTTTGGATGCACAAGTAGTATCTCTACTTAGTGCGGATATTTGGCTAGCAAAAGATTATGAGCAAGCACCACATGTTAGAGGATCCATGACAATATAACTTCTATGTGAATATAAGCAAACATAACTCATTACGTTGTCTTCCTTGTCCAACGTCAACTACTTGATCAAGCATAAAATATTTGATGGGGGCTCACAATCATAAAAGATGTCCAAGATAGTGTATTTATATGTGATACCTCTCTTCCCTTATTACTTTTTCATGAATTGCAACAATGACCAATGCAATGTTTGTCAACTTCCAACAAGTTTTATCAGTAATACCCCCTTTTTATGTGAAGTTATCACTCCCCATGGGATTAGCATATGATCTCTTTATTCTTTGTGTTTCTAAGATTGCAACAAGAAAACAAAACAGCTCAACTCAAACTACCCTTTATTATATAACTCTCACACTCGATTACATACATAGATAGATCACGAAAACAAGCACTCAAAACTAGATCATACTAAAACTTTTATTCTTCTAAATCACAAAATACTAAGGATCGAATTAAAATAGATAACGATGGTAAAAGCGTTGGTGATACGATACTGGGGCACCTCCCCCAAGCTTGGAACAAGCCAAGGGTGGTGCCCATACCCGTGTACTCAAGTGTCTTTCTTCGGCAATGATGGTGATGACGAGGTAGCAGGCTTGCCCTTGGACGAACTTAGAGGCACCATGGCAATCTAGATCTGGCAGAAAAACAACCCGAAACAAGAACAGAGAAGAAACTTGCAATACGGTGGTCAAAACATCTGAAAGTATATATAATGAATTTTTCCCGTGCAAAACAAGTAATATGGAAAGAAAACGGAGTCGGGAAAGTCCACGGGGGAGTCACAAGCTCACACGGTGCACCCTGGGGGGTAGGGCGCGCCCCCTGAGCTTGTTGCTCCCTCGTGCACTTTCCTGATGGTTTATTATTTTCCTAATTTGTTGTATATTCCGAAACGAACAAAAAGTAATTTTATGGAATTTTGGAGTCGGTTTACTTACTGTATCACATACCTACTCCTTTCAGGGTCCTGGAGCATTCCGGAATGTCTCTCTTATGTGTTCCTCCGGTGTCATTGTTTGAATAATATTTGTTTCAACATTAATGGGCGTATCTGAGATATAATGTTTAATTCTTTGCCCATTAACCACCTTCGAATTAGTGCCTTTAGTGTTGTTGATTTTAATAGCTCTGGTGGCCCTTCCCATTTAGAGAGAAGTTTTCCTGCAAAGAATCTGAAACGAGAGTTGTACAATAGAACTTGATCACCAACTTTAAATTCCCGTTTTTGGATTCTTTTCTCATGCCATCTTTTGACTTTTTCCTTAAACAACTTAGCATTTTCATAGGCTTGCGTCCTCCATTCATCAAGAAAGCCAATATCAAATAACCTCTTTTCACCGACAAGTTTGAAAGCATAATTAAGTTCTTTAATTGCCCAATAAGCTTTATGTTCCAATTCAAGAGGTAAATGACATGCTTTTCCATAGACCATTTTATATGGAGACATACCCATAGGATTTTTATAAGCAGTTCTATAAGCCCATAAGGCATCATCAAGTTTCTTAGACCAATTCTTTCTGGATCTATTAACGGTCTTTTGCAATATTAACTTTATTTCTCTATTACTCAATTCAACCTGACCACTAGACTGAGGATGATAATCTGAGGCAATTCTATGGTTGACATCATATTTAGCAAGAAGTTTACGGAAAGAACCATGAATAAAATGTGAGCCACCATCAGTCATCAAATATCTAGGGACTCCAAACCTCGGGAAAATAACTTCTTTAAGCATTTTAATAGAAGTGTTATGATCAGCACTACAAGTTGGAATAGCTTCTACCCACTTAGTAACGTAATCAACAGCAACTAAAATATGTGTATACCCGTTGGAGGAAGGAAAAGGTCCCATATAATTGAAACTCCAAACATCAAATGGTTCAATAACAAGTGAATAGTTCATAGGCATTTCCTGACATCTACCAATATTACCAATTCTTTGACATTCATCACAAGAAAGGAAAAACTTACATGCATCCTTGAAGAGAGTGGGCCAATAAAAACCAGACTGTAATACCTTATGTGCAGTTCTGTCTCCTGCATGGTGTCCTCCGTATGCCTCGGAATGACACTTCCGTAGGATTTGTTCCTGTTCATGCTCGGGTACACAATGTCTAATAACACCATCTACTCCTTCTTTATATAGATGTGGGTCATCCCAAAAGTAATGTCTTGAATCAAAGAAGAACTTTTTCTTTTGTTGTTATGTGAAACTAGGTGGTATATATTTAGCAACAATGTAATTAGCATAGTCTGCATACCAAGGATTATTACAAGAAGCATTTATAACAGCTAATTGTTCATCAGGAAAATCATCATTAATAGGAAGTGGGTCATCAAGAACATTTTCCATCCTAGACAAATTGTCTGCTATGGGATTTTTAGCTCCCTTTATATCAACAATATGCAAATCAAATTCTTGTAGCAAAAGAACCCACCTAATGAGTCTAGGTTTAGCATCTTTCTTTTCCATAACGTATTTAATAGTAGCATGATCGGTGTGAATAGTCACTTTAGAATCAACTATGTAAGATCTGAACTTCTCACATGCAAACACAACTGCTAAAAATTATTTCTTAGTAGTAGCATAATTCCTTTGAGCACTATCTAGAGTCTTACTAGCATAATGAATAACATTCAATTTCTTATCAACTCTTTGTCCTAGAACAGCACCAACAACATAATCACTAGCATCACACATAATTTCAAAGGGTAGCTTCCAGTCAGGTGGTTGAACAATGGGTGCAGAAATTAAGGCTTTCTTAAGTATTTCAAAGGCTTGTACACAATCATCATCAAAAACAAATGGAACATCTTTTTGCAAGAGATTAGTAAGAGGCCTAGAAATTTTAGAGAAGTCTTTTATGAACCTTCTATAGAAACCAGCATGACCTAGGAAACTTCTTATACCTTTGATATCTTTAGGACATGGCATTTTCTCAATTGCATCAACTTTAGCTTTATCTACCTCAATACCTCTTTCGAAGATCTTATGCCCAAGGACTATACCTTCATTCACCATAAAGTGGCACTTTTCCCAGTTCAAGAAAAGATTATTTTCTTCACATCTATGCAAAACTCGATCAAGGTTGCTTAAGCAATCATCAAAAGAAGTTCTGTAAACGGAGAAATCATCCATGAAAACCTCAACAATCTTTTCACAAAAGTCAGAGAATATAGTAGTCATACATCTTTGAAAGGTAGCAGGTGCATTGCATAAACCAAAAGGCATACGTCTATAAGCATAAGTTCCAAAAGGACAAGTAAAGGTGGTTTTCTCTTGATCTTCTTTTGATACAGGTATTTGAGAGAAACCAGAATATCCATCTAGGAAGCAAAAGTGCATATCTTTAGATAATCTTTCTAACATTTGATCAATAAAAGGCAAGGGGTAATGATCTTTCCTAGTAGCTTTATTTAATTTCCTGAAATCAATTACCATCCTATAACCAGTTACAATTCTTTGTGGAATGAGTTCATTTTTATCATTAGGAACAACGGTGATGCCTCCTTTCTTAGGAACACAATGAACATGACTTACCCATCTACAATAAGCTATAGGATAAATTATACCTGCCTCTAGAAGCTTTAATATTTCAGTTTTTAGCACATCCTTCATCTTAGGATTCAAGCGGCGTTGATGATCAACGACGGGTTTAGCATCTAGCTCCATATTAATCTTGTGCTGACATAGAGTGAGACTAATGCCCTTAAGATCGTCAAGAGTATATCCAATAGCAGCACGGTGCTTCCTCGGAGTTTTAAGTAATCTCTTTTCTTCGTGCTCTGAAAGGTTAGCACTAATAATAACAGGATATATCTTCTTTTCATCAAGATAAGCATATTTAAGTGTATCACGTAGTTTCTTTAATTCAAACACAGGATCACTCTTGGGTGGAAGAGGATCTCGCAAGGTTTCAACAGGTAGATTATGTTTAAGAATAGGTGTTTGTCTAAAGAATATGTCATCTATTTCATTTATTTCATTCATATGCATATCATTTTCATGGTCTAGCAAATATTGTTCTAAAGGATCAGTAGGAGGAACAACAATAGAAGTAAGACCAATAATTTCATCCTAATTAGGTAATTCTTTATCATGAGGTTGTCTACGAAACTTGGAGAAATTAAACTCATGAGATACATCACCAAAATTAACACTGACCATTTCCCTATTACAATCAATCTTAGCATTAATCGTATTCAAGAAAGGTCTACCAAATATAATGGGACAAAAATCATCTTGTGGTGATCCAAGAACTAGAAAATCAGTAGGGTATTTGATCTTACCGCACAAGACTTCAACGTCTCTAACAATCCCAAGTGGTGTAATAGTATCTCTGTTTGCAAGCTTAATAGTAACATCAATATCTTCAATCTCAACAGGTGCAATATCATCCATGACTTCTTGATAAAGAGAAAATGGAATAGCACTCACACTAGCACCAATATCACATAAACCATGATAACAATGATCTCCAATTTTAACAGAAACAACATGCATGCCAACAACAAGTTTGTTTTTATCTTGTGGATCTGGCTTAGCAATCCTAGTCGCTTCATCACATAAATATATGACATGTCCATCAATATTATCAACCAAAAGATCTTTAACCATTGCAATATTAGGTTCCACTCTAATTTGTTCAGAGGGTTTAAATGGTTTAATATTACTCTTATTAAACATAGTTGAAGCTTTAGCATGTTCCTTAATCCTAACAGGGAAAGGAGGTTTCTCAATATAAGCAGTAGGCACAACTGGATCAACATTATAAACAGTTGTTTCATCATTAGCTATAATAGGTTCTTCCTTTACTTCAATAGGTGGATGAAACTTAAACCATTTCTCCTTAGGGAGATCAACATGAGGAGCAAATGATTAACAAAAAGTAGCTACTATCTCAGAGTCAAGTCCATATTTACTACTAAACTTATGAAAAGCATCAGTTTCCATAAAAGATTTAACACAATCAAACTAAGATTTATACCTGACTCTTTACCTTTGTCGATTTACCAATCTTCAGAGTTACGTTTAATTCTTTCCAGAAGATCCCACTTGAATTCAATAGTCCTCTTCATAAAGGAACCAGTAGAAGAAGTATCGAGCATGGATTGATCATTATGAGAAAGTCGAGCATAAAAGTTCTGTATAATTATTTCTCTTGAGAGCTCATGATTGGGGCATGTGTCCATCATATATTTAAGCCTCCCCCAAGCTTGAGTGATACTTTCTCCTTCACAAGGCCAAAAATTATATATATAATTCCGATCACGATGAACCAAATGCACAGGATAAAATTTCTGGTGGAATTCCAGCTTCAATTGATACCAATCCATGTTCCAGTATCATCCAATAGCCTATACCATGTCAATGCCTTTCCCCCCAAAGATAAAGGGAATAATTTCTTCTTAACTCCATCCTCGGATAAACCTGCAAGCTTAAACAATCCACAAATTTCATCTATATATATCAAGTGCATATCAGGATGTATCGTTCCATCTCCTGCATAAGGATTAGCTAGCAGTTTCTCTAACATACCCGAAGGAATCTCATAATAAATATTTTTAGTAGGTTCAGTAGGTTGAGGAGCAACTCTTATTGCTTCCTGTAGAGGTGAAGATACCCTGAACAAGCCCCTCAAAGGATTACTTTCCATAGTGACAAGTGACAAGAAATTTCAGCACGTAATAAAAATGTTTCCTTACCAAATTCCACTTACCAAAGGCGCTTCACTCCCCGACAATGGCGCCAGAAAAGAGTCTTGATGACCCACAAGTATAGGGGATCCATCGTAGTCCTTTCGATAAGTAAGAGTGTCAAACCCAACGAGGAGCAAAAGTAAATGATAAGCGGTTTTCAGCTAGGTATTCTCTACAAGTACTGAAAGTAGCGGTAACAGATAGTTTTGTAGCAAGGTGATTCATAACAAGTAACAATAGTAACCAAGGTGCAGCAAGGTGGCCCAATCCTTTTTATAGCAAAGGACAAGATGGAACGTTCTCTTATAATAAGCAAAGCTTTCTCGAGGACACAAGGGAATTTCATCTAGTCACTTTCATCATGTTTAGTTGATTCGCGTTCGCTACTTTGATAATTTGATATGTGGGTGGACCGGTGCTTGGGTGTTGTTCTTACTTGAACAAGACTCCCACTACTTATTACTCCACAATGCCTTCCCTTAGGCCCAAGTATGGTGAAGTGTCATGTCGTCGACGTTCACATGACACCACTAAAGGAAGCAACAGCATACATATCATCAAAATATCGAACAAATGCCAACTTCACATGATTACTTATAACCGGACTTCTCCCATATCCTCAAGAACAAAAGTAACTACTCACAAATCATATTCATGTTCAAGATCATAGGTGTAATGAATATGCTTAAGGATCTGAACATATAATCTTCCACCAAAAAACAATTAGCATCAACTACAAGATGTAATCAACACTACTAGCAACCCACATGTACCAATCTGAGGTTTTGTGACAAAGTTTGAATACAAGAGATGAACTAGGGTTTGGGATGAGATGGTGCTGATGAAGATTGCCCCCCACGGTGAGAGGATCGTTGGTGATGTCGATGGCTTCGATTTCCCCCTCCCGGAGGGAAGTATCCCTGACGGAATCGCTCCGCCGGAGAGCAAAAGTGCTCCTGCCCAGGTTCCACCTCGAGACGGGGGCGCTTCGTCCCGAAAGTCTTCTTCTGATTTTTTTAGGGAAAATAGCATCTTATAGGAGAAGATGGGCCCCGGAGTCCTGCCAGGGGACCCACAAGCTCACAGGGCGCGGCCAGGGGGGTAGGCCGCGCCCCCTGAGCTTGTCGCTCCCTGGTGGGTCCCCTCCTGGTATTTCTTCTGCCAATATTTTTTATATATTTCAAAATAATTCTCTATAAATTTTCAGGTCATTTGGAGTTGTGCAGAATAGCTATCTCTGATGTAACCCTTTCCAGTCCAGAATTCCAGCTGCCGGCAATCTCCCTCTTCATGTGAAACTTGCAAAATAAAAGAGAAAAGGCATAAGAATGGCATCATAAAGTGAAATAATGACCCAAAATATAATAAATAATAGTAGGAAAATATGATGCAAAATGGACGTATCACAAAGCTCCTTCCTAACATCATGTACTTGGAAATCCTGAATCTTTACTTCATTGCACCCCCTCTGCAAGGTGACACAAACTAGTTACATGTCTCCTTACATGGAAGATAAATATGCACACTTTTTAGTCTCTGGGCAACAACAAAGCATGAGTTTATAACAAAACGAGACCACATAATAAAACATGCCACATTTCTTGCACACACTCAAATAAGCATTTACTAAGTGTGCGCTATGTATAAACTAGGCATACCTTTGTGAACTGGACTTCTAGGTACTCTTGGGGAGTCTAGTTTAGTGGACAGGCAAACCTTTATGTCACCTATGAGTTATACAAGCCCCCACTACAGTAGCCAGTAGTGCTTAAACCATTGAGAAGCTCGGTTAGGTCATGAACAACAAGTAATCAAAGCAAATAGTTCTAGTATGGTTGGCTGATACAAACAAGTAATTGAACACGTGTGTGAGGAAATCTTTCACAACCCTGAATAACATACCAAGAAAACAAGCATAGAAGGAGGCCTAAAGACCATCACTTGACTGACCAGATTTAGGAGGCGTGTAAACATCATGTGCGACATATCAACTAGCATAAATGTTGCATATTTCAAATTCTATAATGAAATGCACATGTATTAGGTTATGCCATGTATGACGCCTAAATCTACACTATAGCAGGCAGGAGTGATTCATCATTGCACGCACAAGTGAATTGTAGGTTAAGGGCCAGTTGTTTTCCAGCTTTTGTGAGCTTATTGTCAAAATAAGCCATAAAAGCTCAAAAGAACTCGTTTTTTAGTTATGGGCTTATCTTATTTCCACCACCCATTCCTTCACAATGAGAAAAGGCTAGGGGGGAGGGGTGCTTCCCGCAGAAGCTCACTTAAAATTGAAGGGATATAGCGAAAAGACTCTATCGTTTGCCCATATTACACTGAAAATGCCACTGCTCAGGCCCACGTCACACCCGACCCCTATGCAAAAAAAAACATGCTAGCGTTCGTTCCCCTACCTGCTTGCATCTTATCTCCCCTTTCGCTCTGCCTCGATCCCCTGCCTATAGCGCTAGGGTTCCTCCAGCGAGCCGCCGCCGCCGGTCCCATCTGGCCTACTCCTCGACGATGCTCTCTCTAGTGAGGCTACATGGCTGGCGGGTACGGCCCCATCTCCTCAGCTGCTCATCCCTCTTGCACCGCCCCTCCCTCTCCTAGTCTCTAGTAGCTGCTCCGCTATGGTCCGGCCAACGCTCCACTCCGGCAGTCGCCGCCCAACTTCGGGCGATGCCCACTCCGGCAGAAGGCCCCTCGTTCCCCATCCCCTCTTCCCGGGCCTTGGCCATGAGCTCATCCAACAAGGTGAGGATCTCCTTTGATTTTTTGCCAAATTTTCATTCTAATCTGCTATATGATGAATTGCTATGAGCTGCTCCTGCTGCTATATGATGAATTGCTATGAGTTGTTGCTGTTGCTATATGATGCTTTCAGGTGCTGCTGCTATATGATGAAAACTAGCCACTTGGACCATGGAACTTTTATAAATAATGGTTCTTCATTTAAATTTAGGCAATTATCCTCTGCTTGGAAGACATTGACCCAAGTAGATTGTGCCAAGTAGATGGTATCTTTGTATTTGCGTTTTGAACCAATAATGATGGTCTGTTTTCCTATCATATTAATTACTGCGATGGGTTCAATTCGTGATGTTTGGATGTCAAATTTATTTTCATATGGGTAGCAAAATGAAAAAAATATAATGTTATATTCGTGAGCATAAGTGGGACAGCAAGGAGATCGGAGAGGCCATCTTCAAGCTTCATGACCGGATTGAGTATCTCCAAGCACAAATCTTTGACCTACAAAACCAAAACCGTGAGTATGAATCCAAGTTTAAAAGGATGAGCCTAGCTACAGATTTCAAGATTCCAGAGACTCGTTCTTCTTTCTTCAATGGGGAGCCCATGCCTTGGAAGATGGAGGACAAGCCCACCACCTCATCACCACCATCTCCGAAGAAAGAAACTTGAGTACACTGGTATGGGCAGCACCCTTGGCTTGTTCCAAGCTTGGGGGAGGTGCCCCGGTAGCATATCACCATCACTTTTATCATCATTATCTATCTTAGTTCGATCCTTAGTTATTTCGTGATTTAGAAGAATAAAAGTATTAGTATGAAGTAGTTTCGAGTGCTTATTTCGTGATCGTTCTATCTATCTATGTAATCGTGTGTGTGAGAGTTATATAATAAAGAGTAGTTTGAGTTTTGTTGCTTTACTTTCTTGTTTCAGTCTTAGCAATAATAAAAGATCATATGCTAATCCCATGGGGAGTAATGACTTCACATATAATAAGTATAGTTGGTAAAATTTATTGGAAGTTAACAAACATAGGATTGGTCATTGATGCAATTCATGAAAGAATAATTAAGGAAGAGAGATTTCACATATAAATATACTATCTTGGACATCTTTTATGATTGTGAGCCTCCATTAATTATTTTCAAGCTTGATCAAATAGTTGATGTTGGACACACTAAAAAAAACACTTCCGTGATGATACGTCTTTGTCACAGTAGGTCAAGTTTTCTGTCATGCATGTACATCCATGACAATTTTATGACAGAATCAAGATAGTCATACCTGTGCTGTTGTAGAAGTGTTCCATGACAATACTGAAATTATCATCACGGAAGTGTCCACTTCCATGATGAAAAATGTCGTGTCATGGAAGTGTTTTCATCAAGGATGACCGACACGTGGCTTCCACCGTAATGGGTCGCCGTTAAGCTATCGGGTCCGGTTTTGGATCCGATAACCCATTAACAGCCTTGACCAATGAGGATTTTCCACGTGTAAAATTCTCATTGGTCGAAGGAACCACGTGTCATCTGGGCATCGCGACAGATGTCATTCCTCCAATGGACGAGACGGGCCTATGGAAATGTTACACATGGCACGGCCCAACAGTGGCCCATTTAGGTTAAAAAGGCCGGCCCGTTTGACTTGTCAAAAGTTAGCAGGCCGGCCCATGGAAAGCCTGTTAACGGCCTGTTCGCATCAGCCCATTTACGGCCCGGGTACTCACGGCCCGTTATGGCCTTTCAAAATTCGGCCCAATAGCTTCATGTGGGTCGTCCCATATGATTCCAGCCCATTCTCACTTTCGGCCCATCTATGGCCCGTGACGTCTTTTGACCCATATGGGGCCTTTTGTATCTTTGGGGCCATTGACGGCCCGTGGTGATTCTGGCCCATCATGAACAGTAAACTGCTTTGAGCCCATTTAAGGGCCCATGATTCAGTTGGGCCGTTTCCAGCCGGTGTTCTCTTTCGGCCTTCTAAGGGCCCATAAATTCTTGGGCTCATTTCTGGCCCTCGATTACTTACGGTCCGTTACTGGTCTGTTATGCTAATGGGCCAAATTCAGCCCGTGGTTACAATCGGCCCGTTTGTGGTTTGTTAACCCATTGGGCCATTTTCAGCCCGTCATGTTTTCCGGCCCATTAACAACCCATTATACCTGCCGATAGAATTAAGCCTGTGATGACTTTCGGCCTGTTAACGACCCGTTATGCTACGGGCCCTTAAACCGACCGTTCCCAAATTGGCCCTTTTACGACCCATATTGCGGTCCGGTTTTAGCCCACGAACAATACGGCCCATGGATCATACGGTGCGTAGGAGGCCCATGGATCCTATGGCCCGTAGGAGGCCCATGAATCCTAAAGCCCGTAGGAGTCCCATGGATCCTACGGCCCGTATTTGGCCCATGGTTATTGCAGCCACTAGCAAACCGAGGAAAAAGAATTGCAGTGACTACAAGCAATAAACATGACTATAAGTAAATAAATAAGCAAGCAACTAACGCTAGGCTATTACGGCGATTACATACATTACATCCACTGGGCATCAAAGTTCGCTACCAGTGCAAATAAAGGCAACAAAAAAGGTAGGACTTGGACTTTGCCTTTTAATTGAAGTCAGTGGGGGGCTCCCATACTGTCATTCAAGTTTCAAAAAAACAAAGCAGCATATTACAAACATCGGGCGACTAAGTTGGCCACCAGTGCAAATAAATGCGGTAGCAAAACAAGTCCAGAAATGAAACCACTTCAGAAGAGCTCAAGAAACGATATCCTAGGCACCCACCATGCTGGCAAGAAGCTTAGCAAGCTTATTAGCTTTCTCTTGTTTGGCGCTAAACTCCTCCAACTCTTGTTGTTGCACCAGAAAGTGTGCATCTGAATTCTGCAGGGACTTCCTCAGTCCTTCGGCTTCTTGTCGCAGCACAGCTGATCATTGTCTTTCAACTTGTAGTTGAGACTCAAGAAGCCGAACTGATTCAGGCAGCGAGTTCGAAGAGCTTGTGCCAGTGGTAGTGGCCACTAACTCGAACACTACATCAAGGCAGGACTTTGGGGTTGTCTCACTGTCTTGAAGATAGTTTTTATCAGCTTTATTGGCGACCAACAGGGTTGTCTCACTATCTTGAACCTTGTCTGCATTACTTCCTTTACTATTGCATAATGGGGTACTCTTCTCCAATATTCTGGCGGCATTCTAAAAGAGGAACAAGCAGACACATCACAGATTTAGCATGTAGTATATGAAACTCATTTTGGTAAACCAGTTCAGTGGTAATGTTGACAGGATAATAGCATGAAACAAACATATATTTATGTACTATGGTCACTGTATTGTCTATATCATCCTAGTTTATGTTGCCAAATCAAGATAGAGACGCAGTTCAAATCATATATGTTTAAGACAAAGCGGCATAGACTGAATATAAGTGTGGGAAACTAACAGCACTAACAACACTTGTAATGTGCATGACATGAGAACATAACTGTTTATACAATTGAAACCGAAATCAACATAGAGCAAGAAGTTACAACAGCAAACCAGTTAAAGAAACAGGTTTAAAACATACCTGTTGTGCCATTGAAGTTTCAATTGGATCCTTCAAATTTGAAATTAGTTGGTATGAGTAAATACAGTGATGCAAGAGCAAAGGAGTATGCACCATAGCTACGGAATCTGACCTGAGAACAGTTGTTCTTCTGCTTTAAGCGTTGAGTTGGGGTTCGCAGTGCTGGTCCTCGTGCTTTGGGCACTGCAGTTGCCTTACTAACTGCTCGTGTTTGGGTGCTCTGTGGTGGAGATGGTGCTGTGTCAAGTGGAACTGGGTTACTATCTGCTGGAGTTGGGGTTAGATGGGGTGTAGCTGGTTCTATGTCCAACTGGGTAGGGGTACAATCTGCGAGAGTCTGGGTTATGTGTGGTGGGGCTGGTTCTTTGGCAAGTACA
The DNA here is from genome assembly GCA_039707655.1 of Elymus sibiricus. NCBI lineage: Eukaryota > Viridiplantae > Streptophyta > Magnoliopsida > Poales > Poaceae > Elymus > Elymus sibiricus. Next base: position 137,915,807 of record CM077670.1, read on the forward strand.
ACTGTGGTTCTATCTGCATCGACGGGTAGCACTGCCTTTTCTGAAGACTGTGTTTTTACTCCCTTAGATACTGCCATCACCCCCTCCAATTCAAATGGCTGATAAACAAGAAAAGTAATTGAATGTACAGACATTGTATGATAGACAGGTGCAATGGATAGTGGGGAATAAAAGAGGGCATGAAATAATTCACATATATGTTGTCTAACCAAACAGGATAGCATGACACAATTTCACATATATGATGGCTAACTAAACAGGATATCATGACACAATTTCACATATATGATGGCTAACTAAACAGGATAGAATGACATAATTCAAATATGATGTCTTTATTAAATAGGTTGGCATGCAATAATTCACATACATACTGTCTATGGAAACATGATGGCATGATATAATTAACGGACAGAATGACATAATTCAAAATATGATGACTATGTAAACAGGATGAGATGATATAACTACATGATGTCTTTATTAAATAGGTTGGCATGCCATAATTCACATACATGTTGTCTATGTAAACATGATGGCATGATATAATTCACATATATGATTTATATACTAAGCAAGTAAGCAGATGGCAATCGCATATATGATGTCTAAACTAAGCAGATGGCATTCAATATTGTGTATATGATGACTAAACTAGGCAATGCAAGACAACATATGCATGATATGAGTAATATAACCCTGCCAAGTTTGAGCATACACCTCAAGGGGGAAATACGACTGGTCATCTGTCTCTGAATCCTCCTCTGGGGAGCTATCTGTAACCGGCAAGATATGCGCTTCGTCAGATAGCACTGTCTGCTCTGAAGACCTTGTTTTCACTCCAGATTTTTCCATCATCGTGTCAAATGACTGATGCACAGGAAGAGTAGTTGAATGTACTAACATTGTTGCAAATGTAATACGTAATGAAAAAAAGGATGGCATGATTTAATTCACATATATGATGACTGGCTAAACAGGATGGAATTGCAAAATTCCCATATATGATGCCTGGCTAAACAAGATGGCATTGCATAATTCACATATATGATATAGAAACTAAACAGGTGGCATTCACACAAAACATGTCGAAACTAAGCAGATGACATATATGATGTGTAAAGTAAGCAATGCAAGGCGCCATATGCATGATATGACCAACATTAACATGCCAAGTGAGAGCAAAGACCTCAGGGGGTAAATAGGAGTGGTCTGCTCCCTCTAAATCCCCCTCTGAACAGTTATCTTCCTCTTGATTACAATCTGGAATGGGGGGGAGGGGGGCTGCCATTGCAGCCACCATGGAGCGACGTCTGCATGACATTATATTGCCACGCAAGGCTCTTCTCTTTTGCTCTACATGTTCAGTACCATTGTGTACAATAACTGACATGCATAGGAATAAAACATAGTGAGATTATGTTAGGAATGCATGCAGAAATCCAGAGTGATGGTAGCAACCAGTGGATAGACCCAAACCAATGATAGCAGGCAGATAATAGCTTCAGTTAAAAAATACAGGTAATGGCTCCTTTACAGTTTGTTTCCCACCCAACATGAAACACATAGTAGACACCCGAGATTAAGCAGATAGTAGACAGAGATACTATTCATTGCTGCCCCGATTTGTACCCCACAACCATTTAAAAACTCAAGTTTGATTATTAGTTTGGACCTGACTCGGAGTCTAAGAGGTGAACAGGACGATAAAGAAGCGGGTAATATTAAGCGATGCATAACATAAGCAGACACGAAAGAATGCAACCTCTCTTGCGGACCCGTGTAGTCCTCAAGGTCATCTCCTCAGTTGATGATGGTAATGCAGTGGTGGTGGCTGCCGGCAGCGGGGAAGAAGATCTGAGGCAGCGAAAGACGGTCTGGAGGGGGGATCTCTGCTGCGGTGGACGCTTCCGTCGTTGGAGCAGCTCAGCTGGGGCGGACGATGGCGCGGCAGGAGCGGGACAAACCACACAAAGTTTTCTTTGACACCTATCTGTATTAGAATTATAATTCTGCAAAGGCTCATTTGAATTGGATGATTCTAACAACGCAGGGATAGGAAATACACAGGAATAGGATAGGAATGCACGTGCAAAACAGAGCATTTGCTAACACAGGATTTCTGTCAATCTGGGTGTTTGGTTCACAGGAATTGGAAGATCACAGAAATGCAAAGAAGCATGGTCATATTAAAGTCAAACCACATGAAAATGTACAGTTATAATGCGATTATGCTACTATCACTTAGTCTTGTTCTTCATGAATAGGAATTTGAAAAGGAGGGCCAAGTGGATATTAAAATTCCTACAGTTTTTCTTTGAAAGAGACACTAAAGGAAAAAATCCAACAGTTTTCCCTTGCTCCATTCCTTTGAACCAAGTGCATGAATGGTAGTACCATAGGAAACATTCCAATTCCTATGTCTTCCCTTCACTTTTCCTTACAGCCAGTGGCCATTCTAGTAGGCAGGCTTGAACAGGCAAAAGCCAACACTCCAAAAATGTTTTTGTACTACTACTACTTTGGACCCTGCCCACTGCCCTACTAGCTCAACTCCCAGGCCCATCTACACATGCACAGCTCCAACGCGCAGAAATAAATAATGATGGCTTTCGAGAGAGTCCATCACGGATAGCTAACTTGCCTAGTACCTCACTGCTTGTCATATAGGAGAAACTATTCGTATTTCTCATTACTACGTGTGCTTAGTGGACAATATAAATTACATGTAGAGTAAAAAAGCGATGCGACAAGTGTACAACCTCTTTGGCGAAGCCATGTCGATCTCAGCATCATTGGGTTGGTCGCTGAGGATGCTGCGGCTGATGTGGCTGTCGGAGGCGGGGAAGAAGATCTTAGGCGTCTGGAGATGGAGCCGAGGGTACTGCTCCGTTGTGATAGACGGTTTTGTCGGTTGGACCAGCTCCGGTGAGGTGTACGACGGCGAGGCTGAAGCAGGACAAGAGAGACAACGTTAACCTGAAGTGGGATTCTAATTGCATCTCCAATAGATGATGTAAAATACATCACCAAAAAGTGCTAGATTTAAAAGACATCAGCCGCTCGTCTCTGAACTTAACTGTCGAAACTGAATTTCACTGTCGAAACGGAAATGTACTCTCGAAACTGAATTATGCTGTCAAAACTGAATTTTACCGTTGGAACTGAATGCAGTAGTAGCAGAGAAGCAATGGACTAGTAGTTTTGGCCGCTCAAGCACTAGTGGCAGAGAAGAAGTGATCTAAATCGGCAGCCGCTCCACCAGGGAACGTACTACCAGAGAGCAGCCGGGGCAGCTGGTCGTGCAGCAGTAGCAGCGCCCGAAGCATCAGCGCGTGCGAGAGCCGTAGCAGCAGCAGGAGCGCGAGCGAGTGCCGAAGCAGCTGCTCGTGCAGCAGCAGTGCGAGCAAGAGTAGAGCAGTAGTGCGAGCAAGAGCAAGAGCAGAGCAGCAGCGCGAGCGAGAGTCGGAGCAGTAGCAGCAGCACGGCCAGCGATAGCCGGAGCCACAGCAGCAGCAACTCCTGCTGATGTGGGCATCGCCACCGAGGGAGCAACGCCATGGCGGAGAGACGCCATGGAGGAAGTGGCCGGTGACGCCGTCGTCGATGGAGACGCGCCATGGAGGCTCGGGATCGAGCAGCAGCAGCACCGTGAGATCAAATAAAGGAGAAAATGCAGCGATTAATGTAGAACCTCTTTGGTGGCGCTGACGGTGTCCTGGACTAGGGGGTACCAACCTAGTCGGCCCATATTCCTCGGGCTGGGCCATTGGGCCCTCATTCTTATCAAGATGGACTCCGGAAGATGTAGGCGAGAAGGAAGAACAAGATTACATCTGCCGAAGACTTGACGTATACTCCAAGACTTCCCCTGCTACCTCCTCACCTGGATACCGACCTTGTAACCCTAGATACCCTATCCGGCGTGTATATAGGCCGAAGGGTTTAGCCCGTAGAGGGGACCTCAACACAATCTCATTCACCTAGCCTTAGGACTAGATCATACGATCTCGAGGTAGATCAACTCTGTACCTGATACTTCTCCATCAATATAAACAAGAGCAGGACATAGGGTTTTACCTCCATCAAGAGGGCCCGAACCTGGGTAAACATCGTCTCCCTGTTCCTGTTACCATCTGTCCGAGATCCACAGCTCGGGACGCCCTACCCCGAGGTCTGTCGGTTTTTACACCGACACTGTTGCTTTCATTGAGAGTTCCGATGTGTGATCACAAAAGATCGATGGCTCATCTGCAGATCAACTGCGGCAATGGCTGTGGGGACACCTACGTCCCCGGCCAACTTTTTGTGTTCGGCAGCATGATCTTATGCACCAACTCGACAGGCCACCTGGCCACCGTCGAGAACTACGCTCCCGATCAGATCGTCACCTTCAGAGGTCTGGAGTACACTACGGACTCCCGCGGTGAGCTCGTCTTATCAGGCTGGACCCCCGGCCGGATTCCGGATCTGGCAAACTCCAGAGGCTCGACCTCGGAACGAATCTTCGCTGAAGACCACGAATCATGTCCCCCAACACCGCCGGGGGCTATGGAGGAACTTCCCTCCCCCTCCTCGGATAACCCTGTCGCGGTGCCTGATTCTGACGTGGATCAGAGTTCGGCCGGGAGCACCAAATCGGGCTTAGAACCAATCCCGGCGGCGGATCTTGAATCCACCCCGCTTCCTCGTACGGCAGAAAATGCATCAGGCATGCCGCTGCAAGTCGATCCGGCTTATGGCCAGACCATGAACCCTGAGGAGCTATCTCACCTTAATGAGATGCTTGACCGGATCCAAAGTTTGTCAATCTCGAACTCCTCGGCTTATGACAAGATCGGACTTAAAGCCGACGATCGGGAAATTTACATCCCACCCACCACCCATCTAGTCACCACTGTCGACGATTTAACCGACGTGCTAGACTACGACGAGGCAACCGACATGGATGAAGATGTCGGCAGCCCTGCGGACAACACCTTGCCGCCTACCAATACCGGCAGGTGGAAAGCAACATCTACATACGATGTGTACATGGTCAACACTCCCAAATCCCCTCCAAGGCGTAGGCGAAGGCGCAGAACGGGTACTAATGGGGAGCCTAGCGGGAACAACCTTACTGCCGATACGGCGACCAACGACGCAGAAAACCAAGGGGGGAACCTTCAAGCCTCCTCGGAACGCCCCGTCGACCCCGAAGGCATCCCAGGGACTCGGATCCCGACGACCTCTTTGAAGGGGCCGATGACAATTACATGCCGGAATCCAAGGAGGACGTAAGCCTCGGCACCGAGGACTTCATAGTCCCCGAAGACCCTGTTGAGCAAGAACGCTTCCGGCGGCGCCTCGTCGCCACCGCCCGAAGCATGAAGCGTAAGCAGCAGCAGCTGCAGGCTAACGAGGACGCGCTCAACGACAAGTGGGTCGAAATACTTTCGGCCGAGCAAGACCTCGAAGAACGGCGCCGCAATGCGCCCAAATCTTATCCACGCATGCGTTTACTGCCCGAATTCGATGATGAACTAACCGCCGAGGCACCTGACCGCCCCCCTCGAGGACGCGACAGGCCCGCGCGGGAGGATTTCCACACCCAACCAGCTCCACACCATCATGGCAAGGACCCTGTGAACTATCTTGACCCTCAGGACGTTCGACGTCGTATAGAGGCAAACTGGGTGCCACCTCGGTCCATTTATGGATCAAGAGGACGCGCTCCGGCCGGGCACGACGGCTACGACGCCTGGTTGGACAGGAACGACCGCGCCCGAGATCAAATGCATACAAGGTTCTCACCCGAAGCTCGATACGGCACTGCTCGGTTCCAAGGACCAGCCCACCCGATCTGTTTTACAGATAGGGTAATGGAACACCAGTTCCCGGATGGGTTTAAACCCATCAAAATAGAATCTTACGATGGCACCACGGACCCAGTTGTATGGATTGAAGACTTTCTTCTCCATATACACATGGCCAATGGAGATGACCTCCACGCCATCAAGTACTTGCCACTCAAGCTAAAGGGGCCGGCAAGGCACTAGCTGAATAGCCTACCGCCAACTCCATTGGAAGCTGGGAAGCTCTTGAAGACGCCTTCAGGGCAAATTTCCAAGGAACCTACGTCCGACCTCCGGACACCGATGGCCTCAGCCGTGTCACCTAGCAGCCCGGCGAATCAGCTTGGAAATTCTGGAACCAGTTTCTTACTAAAAAGAACCAGATCATAGGCTGCTCAGACGCCGAGGCCATCGCTGCATTCAAGAACAATATCCGAGATGAGTGGCTAGCCCGCCAGCTCGGCCAGGACAAACCGAGGACCATGGCAGCCCTAACCTCACTCATGACTCGCTTTTGCATGGGAAAGGATAGTTGGTTGGCCCGCAGCACACACAACGGTGAGGCGGGGACCTCGGAGACTCGCGACGCCAATGGCAAGCCTAAGCGCAACAAAAATAAGCGCAGGCATAGAAACGGCAGAAGCAACACAGAAGATGCAGCAGTCAATGCAGGCTTCACCGGACCTCGATCCGGACAGAAAAGAAAGCCCTTTAAAGGGAACAAGGATGGACCGAGCCAGCTCGACAAGATCCTGGATCGACCATGCCAAATTCATGGCACTGAAGAGAAACCAGCAACCCACACCAATAGGAATTGCTGGGTCTTTAAGCAGGCCGGCAAGATAGCGACAGAGGGTCAACATAAAACCCAAAACCGTAGCGAAGACGAGGATGAACCTCGACGGCCAAACAATGGAGGCCAGAAAAAGTTTCCTAATGAGGTAACGGAGGTAAACATGATTTACGTTACCCACATCCCCAAAAGGGAGACGAAACGCGTACTTCGGGACATCTATGCGTTAGAGCCTGTGGCCCCAAAGTACAATCCGTGGTTGGCTTACCCGATCACATTTGACAAACACGACCATCCGACAAGCATCAGGCATGGCGGATCGGCCGCACTCGTCCTGGACCCGATCGTCGATGGTTTTCACTTGACGCGCCTCCTTATGGAAGGAGGGACCAGCCTCAACTTGATCTACGAGGACACGGTAAGGAAGATGGGGATCGACTCATCTCAGATTAAGCCTAGCAGCACCACCTTCAAAGGTGTAATACCAGGGGTCGAGGCTCACTGCACAGGAACCGTGTCCCTGGAGGTAGTATTCGGTTCACCCGAGAACTTCAGGAGCGAAGAGTTAATCTTCGACATCGTACCTTTTCGCAGCGGATACCATGCGCTCCTAGGACGCACCGCATTCGCCTGCTTTAATGAAGTCCCGCATTATGCTTATCTTAAGCTCAAGATGCCGGGACCCAATGGTGTTATTACAGTAAATGGTAACACCGAACGCTCTCTCCGGACGGAAGAGTAGACTGCGGCTTTCGCAGCCGAGGTACACGCATCCGAGGAGGCCGCCTGTGGCGGTAAACGCACCCCCAGCTCTTCGAAGCGTACGCAGGCTACACCAGTTGACCTCAGATAGGCACCTCCCCACCCCAAGTAGGGGTACGGGCTCCTCGCGCGCCTCCCTTGGAAGGGGCACTACGTCCCCAGGGTGCACAACTTCGCACTGAAAATTCCCTGGGTCGCCGAGGAGCCACTACAATGGAGATGTCGGCTCGGCTAGACCGAGCAGCGACGATGCCTCGGGCCCGCATATCGGCAGGGTTCTATCAAAGAGCTAGCCAATATTAGCATGCCCATGTGGCTTAGACCACACAACTAACAGCTGCAGACCTCTTCGAAGGGATCGACCAATGGACGCATCAAGCGCATGCTTGGCCGAAGCTGCACGTTACTAATACCAACCCCCGCTATCAACGAGGACGAGCTGGTCAATAGCACGGAGATGCAGACGTGCGGCAGGAAGCGGCCCGGGATCATAGACCCGATGACATGATCTGCCCTGTTTTCTTTTAGTTTCTCCCTCATCATCTTTACACGCATTGTATCTTGCTTAGTTTCTTTCCTCAAATGTTCGACATGTAAAGCTTGGATACTCGAAATAAAGAAATCGTACCCATAAAGGTTTTCAAACACATATTCTTACAAGCACTGCCCACATCTTTAAGATACAATTGCTAAAGGGTTTCGATTTTACACCCTGAAACAAAAGTCCAAAGTACTCTGTGTCTCGGATGTTGCACTATATGCATCAGTTTCAAACCTAGATTTTGGTCAATAGTTGGGTTGCCCAGCTCCTATGTGTACCCCTTATGCTCCTGATAAATTCGGCTAAGGGTGTAATGGGAGAACCACTGCAATAGTGCCGCTAGTTTAACTGGCAGAGCGCCTCAGTGGAGAAAGCCGAAAACTGACTATCTAGGTAGGCGAAAACTGGTCGGCCTTCCAAAGACCGCGTCAAGCGACGTGTCGTTAGAGATCACCCATGTTAAATGAAGGGCTTCTTCCTCGAATTGGCCGAAGTGGGCATAGGCATAGACCTCGGCTAACCAAGCCAACCACTTTACTCACCGGGGGCTCGTCAACGGTCCCCACCGTCAAACTCCTATGGCTAAGTGAAAGTTATAAAGCCACCATAGTACGATTGCCTAGCCCCTACGTGCACAGACCTCCTTCGGGGACCGAGATGTCGGCTACGGGTCAGGAATGCCTAAAAGGAGCACCTTTTGTATATTGTACAAAGGGGTCGAAGCCGACGACTGGCCACTTTCAGTTTAACACGGTCAAACAGGAGGAATATTAAAAACAAAACATAAACACATGAGAGGAACTTAAGTCGTACTCATTAAATAACTTATAAATATTTATACATCACACGCACTTCGGCATTCCGAAGTGCTACCTAGAAATACAACTTGTCCTTCAGACACATGGCCTCGGTAAGATGGGCGCCCTCCTCCACTTCGGCAAAAAACTGCTCCACGGTGTGCGCCTTCCCTTCGGGGGGGCCCGCAGCAACAACCTGCGCCTCAACCTTCCGGAAGTGTGTTTTCATGCAGGAATACGCCCACCGCGCTCTTTTCAGACACGCGGATCGCTTCTAGCGGTTGAGTTGCGGGACGGCGTCTTGCAGTCGCACCAGGAGCCCAAAGAAGCTGGCTGGCAACACCTCTGTGGGCCACAGATTGACGCAGAGGTCTTGGAGTGCCGGCCTCGCCATCCGAAGAAGCTCCGCTAGCTGCTTCATCCGATGATTAAGCAACTGTGACTGCGATGGCTCCTGGAACTGACTCCAGAACGCCTTCTCCGTCTCATGGCCCTCCAGTTGGCCGAAATGAAGGCCGGCGTCCGCCGCACTCTTCGGGAGATCGGCGAAGATCTCTGCGGATCGCCATAGCTGGGTGAGCTCGATGAACCCCTTGCTGCCAAATACACATTGCAGTAAATATAGCTTACCCGCGGCTATCCGCTCCACTTGCTGGAGCACGTGGTGGTCGGCCCGGTCCCAGGTCTGGAGCTCAGCATGAGACATGCGTAGCTTTTGCTGCTGCTTGCCCGTCTCTTTTTCCTTCTTCTCAAGGGAATCGCGTTCGAGATACACGCCCTTGAGAGTCTCCTCAACCTCCAGAACCCGCTCCTGGTCCTTCTCCCTAGGTCTTTTTCCGCTTTGGCCGTAGCAGCCTTCTGCTACTTGACCTCCTGCCGAGCCGTCAAGAGCTCGGCCTTGAGCCTCTCCAGCTCGGCCAACGCCGCTGTTACCAAGTCAGTTCGGCATCAGGTTTAAAACAAAACGCGATACAATCATTTAAAATTAATATTCAAAAAAACACGATGTGTCGGTCGCTCACCTTGAGACTGCTCGACCTGCTTGTTCATCAGGTCGAGGTCCTTTTCGGACCTCTCAAGCTTCCGGCTCATCTCCGCAATCTCCTCGGAGGCGGAGTCCGGAGCCGAGGTTGACACATGCATAAACAGTTTCTAATGAGCCCCATAATCAATTTAAGGACACTTCGGACACACATCCTGTTTCATCAGTCCCGGGGGCTACTTTTTCCTCTGAACCTATGTTTTGACCCCCAACACTAGTTTTTCAAAACTGGCCCTGGGCTCGGGGGCTACTCACTCGGCAGGCCGTCTAAACGATGGGTAACATATGCATTCGGACAGTTACAAAGATCGATAAATCTAAGAAGAGAAGGCCCCTTTTTTCTCAAAGACAGAGGATTACCTCGAAGCTCGTGATGAGGCCCTTGAAGACCTCGTGCATTCCGACCTCTGCGGACTGGAATCCTTGCAGCGCCATGCCGATTAGCGTGCGGTGCTCTTCCTTGAGGGAGGAGCCCGTTAGGGCTGCCTCCATCTCTTCAGTCCACCCCACGCTAGCCCGCCCTGGAGCGGGAGGTGAGGGTGGAAAGACCTCGGGCCCCAGCACCTGGGTGCTGGGTACGTGGGTCTCCGGCAGCGGTGGTGGAGCAGGAGCAGACTTCGGCTGGGCCACTGATTGGCCCAGCCCCTCCTGAGCGACCTTGGGGACCCCGTCCCCTTGGCCTTGTGGGGCCAAGGTATCGACCTCGGCCATGACAACCGACTCTTTGGCCCCCGCCGCATCAACCTGAGGGGCCGGAGTCGACGTTACCTCCCCCAGCCCTTCTTGAGCCCGGGCAGCGCGGTCCGGCGTCCCGCTGGTGGGCGGTAGTCCGCTGGAGGAGTCGCTAAGGCGAGCCCTTGGCGGGCTGTGGAAAAATATTCACGTGGCGTTAATCCTACCAAAAAAACTTAGTATAAAGATAAATACAGAAGGACAGCGGCGAACCTTCGAGGAGCCGGCTTCTTCCTCCCCAACGCGAGGGGGTCATCTTCAGACTCGTCGGAGAGCACGTTCTTCTCCAATGGCTGGGGCTTGTCATCCGCCCCGGCCGAGGTTTCTTTCAACCTATTTTGGCCTGTGGGCCGGGCCCCGGCCTCGGCGTCATCCGACGCCGCCCTCTTCCCCTTTGGGGGAGGGTTCTCTTCCTCCTCGTCCTCACCCCCATCGCTCTCATGGGTGGAGGAGGTGTGGGTCTCCTCGGACTGGGTGACCGAGGTCTTCCGCTTCTGAAGACCCACCTGGCCCTTCTGGGGCTTCGGCGTCCTGGGGATCATCACATGCGGCTCCTCGGTGAGGAGCGCAGTAAGCAGAGGGGACCTCTCCCCCTCTGGAAGTGGCGCCGGGCACAGCATTTGTTGCACCTTGGTCACCCAGTTCTGCAAATACGAAATGGATCGGTTCATCGAAATCCGTCTCACTTAACAGGAAAGGAATATGACGTATATATTGAACACCTACCGGGGTGGCGGTGTAGCCGACCTCGAAGCCGAGGTCATTCCCCTCCTCAGGAATCTTGTCCTTGGGCAGCATGAAGAGCCACGTCCACATCCCGGCCAGGGAGGAGCGGAAGAAGCTGAGGACGGGTCCGGCATCCCCAGATTTGTGCTCCCACATTGGGGTGGCCCGGAGTTGGAGCGGGAGGATGCGGCGATGGAGCATGACGTTGACCACGTCGGGCAGTTGGAGTTTCTTCTTGAGGGACCACCACTGGATCCTCTTGATCAGTGTCTCCACCTCCTCTGGGTTTCCCTAGAGGACACCCTTCTCCTTCCAGGACTTGAGCTTCCTTGGAGGCCCAGCTGAAAAGGCTAGGACCTCGGTCTGGCCAGCGGCGAGCGGCTCAGTAATGTAGAAGCACTCCCGCTGCCACTCCTTGACCGTCTCGATGAAGGTGCCATCGAACCAGGCGGCCCCCTGGTTCTTGCTGACCATGGTGCCTCCACACTCCGCCAAATCAGAGCCGCTGGACTTTGGCTTAACACCGAAGGTCTTCAGCCATAGGACGAAGTGTGGTTCGATGTGGAGGAAGGCCTCGCACACTGTGATGAAAGAGGCGAGGTGGAGGATGGAGTTCGGGGCCATGTGGTGGAAATCAAGCCCGTAGTAGAACATGACCCCACGCACGAACGGGTGCAGCGGGAACCCTAAGCCTCTGATGAGGTGAGGGATGAAGACTACCCGCTCCCTTGGGTTGGGAGCGGGCACCTGCTAGCCGGCGTCGGGGGCACGGGCAGCGATGTTGGCGGGGATATACCCCGCACTCCGCAGCTATTGGAGCATGCCCTCCGTCATGATGGAGCCCCCCGGTGCCCTTTGAGGGTATCGGCCATGGCTAAGCGGGGGGCACAGAGGTGCAGAGGTGGGAGGAAGCAAGATTAGATCAGGGCGCTGGAGCTCGAGGAAGCAGAAGACGGGGGGAAATGGGAGCATGGCTACAGGCTCTGTTTACTTTTTACTCTTATAGGCTGATGAAAGGCCAAGAGTCCCCCTTGCTGCGCCGATAAAAACGCCACTCTCCCTCCGAAGATGCCGTTATACTCATGGGGGGAAACAAAATCTTGATGATATCCCTGAAAATAGGGGCACGATCCCCACCTTGACGGGACGTGCCAGTAAAGGGGCAGCCTCGAACCACATTTTGAGATGGGCAGTAACTGCCTGACCCATCGTGGGTAGCGCTGCTTCGATAAAGTTGTCAGGCCGTGGGGGGCTGTTCACACCTGAGTGGCTAGCCTTCAAGGCTAAGTAAACTCATGACCCCGGGTGGGAAGAAAACCCGGCTGAACCTCATCTACAAGACCCCCCTCCTTAGAAGGGCGGCTAAAAGATCTGGAATTCCGAAGGGGAACTCGTCTGTCAAGCCAAGGACTTCGGATCCAAAGTTACCACCATTGAAGAGATCGTCCTTGGCGTAGAAGACCAATTCGGGGCTACTGACGGTGTCCTGGACTATGGGGTACCAACCTAGTCGGCCCATATTCCTCGGGCTAGGCCATTGGGCCCTCATTCTTACCAAGATGGACTCCGGAAGATGTAGGCGAGAAGGAAGAACAAGATTACATCTGCCGAAGACTTAACGTATACTCCAAGACTTCCCCTTCTGCCTCCTCGCCTGGATACCGACCTTGTAACCCTAGATACCCTATCCGACATGTATATAAGCCGAAGGGTTTAGCCCGTAGAGGGGACCTCAACACAATCTCATTCACCTAGCCTTAGGACTAGATCATACGATCTCGAGGTAGATCAACTCCGTACCTGATACTTCCCCATCAATATAAACAAGAGCAGGACGTAGGGTTTTACCTCCATCAAGAGGGCCCGAACCTGGGTAAACATCGTCTCCCTGTTCCTGTTACCATCTATCCGAGATCCACAGCTTGGGACCCCCTACCCTGAGGTCTGCCGGTTTTTACACCGACAGGCGCCGACTGGGCTCAGCGTCATCCGAGGAATCGGTGATGGTGTTGCGGTTCCAGTGGTGCAGGTGAAGACTGCGCTGTGGGAATGGAGGTGGCGTGATAGATGAGGCGAACGTCGGGGCAGCTCCTTGGAGGTGGAGGATGGGGCGGCTGAACTGGCGGGACGACGAGATCGACGACGGATCCTCATCCGGTGCGGTGGATGAGGGACGTCGAGCTGTTGCGTCGGACGATGTCATCGGGGAAGAGGCTCCGGCTGGGCGGCGGTCGGGTGGCGGACGTTGGAGCGTGGGGTTTCATGGGTTTTGGTGGCCTCGGTGTACGAATGGGGGGCGGAGGGGGTGGGAGGGGGAACCATGGCTAAGGGACGCGCTTGTCCGAAATGTGGGGTAAGTTACGAAAGTACCCCTACCCGTTTGGACCATGGGACGTCGAGGTGGGATTTTTGGCTGAGGGATAGAAGGGGGATTTCGCATGTCGGGGCGGTGCGACCGATTTCGGAGGAGGGGGGAGTTTTCACGCGTGTTGAAATTTCGGGATAACAAGGCGCGGGTTGAAGGGGCGGGAGTTTCGCAGCACAAGAGACAAAGAGATAGCTTGAAATTTTGGGATAACAAGGCGCGGCTTGAAATTTCGGGAGAACAAGCTTAACGTGTAAAAAAACAAAAACAAAAAACAATTCGCACCACACAAGAGAGAGTCATGTCCCGTTTTACTATATGAATTACTACAAGTGCCATTCAAAAACAACAATGAACAACTTAAAAATTCGGGAGAACAAGCTTACCGTGTACGGTACTATATCAATTCATACTTCCCTCAACAACAACAACAAACAATTTGTACCGTCTACCGTATGGACTAAAATTGAGTCTTCCGTATTTGAATGGGATTGTTGTCAGGTTAGTTATACCATCATCTAAATATTATCTTCGCAACACACGACATGAATATAGTACTAAATTCCCATTTAAATATGATCTACATGTACCATATGATCTTGAATTCAAATATGTGTATCCATTTTATGTTGAATTCAAATCATAGTACATGTATGCTCTAGCTAGATGTTCGGAAAATGATGTTTGATATGTATAATGTGTTTAATACACAACACACACACAACATTTAGATGTTAGCTGCCAAAGCCACCCATTATCTCCAATTTGAATAGTTATGTCCATGCATGGATGAAATGTGGTCAAACGATGCCTACCAACGGTATATCAAATTCAAATCAATTTGGCATTGTTCGATGTGTATATAGTATAGCATGCTCGATTCAAAACCACACCACATATCTCCATTATATCATGCATGCATGGGTTTCAAACATCATGATCGCTTATTCAAATATTTGAATTCACTTTTATATTGATTATGATCTCACCTAGTCTTTTGCACCCACACAGTCGTCTTCTCTTTATAGTTGTACCACTAACTTTCTCTCGTGCATGCATGCACACACACTCCCACTCGGCATTATCCATCGCACACACACACACACAATATCTTTCTTCAGGTCTGTCTACCATGATCTCTCAAGCTAGGTAGATCTCTCCATCGCCCTCTCTTTCCCACACACACACACCGATCGATATACCCCTCTAGCTAACAGGTCTGCCTACCACACACACATGTACACACAGTCCCTTCCCCCTCTCACCATCCACCCCTCACGCCCCAGCTACGAGGCACGCAAGCCCACACACGCGCGCGCACGAGCGAGCACGCTCTTACCCCCTCATCTCTTATTATCGATCTCGCACTCGTACATTACCTCTAACTAGTAGGACTCTCGCACCCCCACACACACACACCTCCCCCTCTTCGTCACTTCGGGCCTTCTTTAATTATCTCTCACATGCATGCGCACCGATCGATATTCCTCTATATATATATAGCTAGGTCTTTCCCTGTTTTCCACACAAAGTGATCGATCTATATCTAGTCAAGTCTCGCCCTTTTTCCCACGTACACATCGATCAATCTACCTCTCTAGATAGGACTGCCTAGCTACCACACACACATTGTCTATCCATCGTCCCACCTCTCATCATCCATGACTTCCGCTTCATCTCTCAGACACGCGCAACCGCGCACGTTCTCGGCCCCTCTCTTAAAATATCGATCTCACACTTGTACACTCCTTCCGAGTCTCCGTCCAGTTCGCCTCTCGCACCATCTCCCAACACCCCCTCTCCCAGTGCGTGTAGGCTCGTAGAGTTCTTCCCTCCATCTGTCTCTATCGATATATCGCGCAGACGACCCCTCCCCTCCCTTCTCGTATATCACCCCCATGCACATACATATATGTATAATATAGACCTCTCTTTCACACAAATTGCATCATTGACACATACTCCATCTATATTTCCCTCCCCCCCTCCCCCACCCACACACAAATTCACGAATCTCTCATGATTTCTTGCACACACCATCTCTCTCTCTCAGACACACAGACTATGTGTACGAAAGAGAACAGGTGCACGCACGCACTCGATCCCACATACAAACGCGCGGGTACACGGTGGAGCACATTTGTATAAGAAATGTGCGTGTGTAGAAAGGCTTTAGATGATGTGGCACTAGTACTTCCAGTATGTGCAAAAGCACGTAAGCTAGAATTCCAATGGCACGCTACAAAATGTCTCTCTTTTTCAGTCAATATATTATGATTAAAATGATGTGGGTGCACCCATGAGGCCATGTGGCACATGGGGGAGGGGTTGTTGCGAGCTTCTTCTGTGGATTGGTCACAGTGACGTGCTGCTGGTTCCAGAAGAATGTTGTAGACACAACAGGGTACACACGTGAATGATTGAAAATTTCAAAGCTGATTATATAGAAAATATATTCGCAAAAAAAAGATTATATAGAAAATAGCCATCAGCGAGCTCCTCGCTATCGCTACGAGAGGTTGGCGGAAGTCCGGCTCCGCCACGTATGCCTCCGAGAACGCGGGCCCACGTACGCCTTCGGCAAGCGTAGTAGTACTGCCCACCACTTTGACTTTTGCAGTGCCGGGTCCATCCCATTGTAAAAAAAAACTACCACGCCTCCCACGCGGCAAAAATGCCACCCTACCCTTTCTTAATCGGGATTTGTAATGAGCAATCTCGTCAAGGAGTAGGCGGTAAACTTACAGTCTGTCGCCTTCGCGTCGCACCAACACGCGGTCGGTCCAGCCCGCCGCTCACCGAATACCGCCAAAAGCCCGGCCTATCGGGATTTCTAGCAAACCAGTAATTGCGAATGATCGCGTGGCAATTTCATGTGTAGGGGAGGGGCGTGGTGTCGCAGTAAAAAGAAATGTCATGGCATTTCTTTTTTTAGTGATGTTTTCGTCCAATAACTTCCACCGTCGAATGCAGATCTTACGGTTATTGGGGCGTTCGCTAGGAATAGTCTCGTGGCGAACTATTGATTAGCCTCTTTTTCACACGCACTGCGTTGACACATAAGTATCATCTCTCTCCCTCCTCCCCATGCACACACCTACACTGACGACTCTCTCGGGACTTCTGGCACACACCATCTCTCTATAGGTCGATGTCACACACATACACTTGTACTCTAGGTTTAGTACGTACACAAAGAGGAGAGGTGCACGCATGCACTCGTCCTCTCTCACACTGTCACACACATGCGCGGGTACTCTTTCCGACACACACCATCTCTCTCTTTTTTGCGGGGACACACCATCTCTCTCTAGGTCTATGTATACCACGCTCTCTCCCTCCGCCACACACACTGGTGGAGTACGTGCACGAAGAGAAGATGTGCACGCATGCACTCATTCCCTCGCACACACACGCGGGTACACGGTGGAACGCATTTTTGTACGAAGAGCCACCCCACGTGATAATTTGACGCGTGTAGAGCCGTTCACTTAATGGATGGTCAATTAATACAGCGCATGCAAATTGAGTGGCGTGACCACGTGAGGGAGGAAGTACTAGTTGAGAATGACATTACTATCATCCACTGCATGCATGCGAGTAGTTAAATCATGGGTTGCTAGTACTACGAGGCAAAGTCATCAATTTCTGCCTCGGTTACTGTTGGTGGCCTTTGTATTTAAAAATGGAAGGAGTGGAGTACTACGCTCGCCTACTAGGGCTCTCCCACCGCCTACGCTCGCCTCCCCGCCTCGACCATCCAATTCTGACATGGATAATCCCTTAGATCCCAGCATCCCGTGGGCTTCCCTCTCCCTGCGGCCCGCAGCACTGCCACCTTTGAGCGAAACCCACATGTGTTTCAGAGGGGATACATTGCTCTGGAATCACAGATCGGTGGTGCCGGAGGACATGCCGGGGCTGCGTTTCAGGTGGTGGGCAGCAAGGGCAAATCGGATCGAGGAAGCGTCGCATCGATTGGAGACAAGTTCGAAGGAGCTGTGCCTGGCGAAGCATAAGGCGGAGGCGCATGTTGATCTCAGGGGTGAGATGTTGAAGGATATCAGCATTTGGCAGCGTCGCGTTGATTTTGAACTGGGGCTAATGGCAGAGATCATATTCACGGAGTCGACTGCGGAGGAGAGAACGTGCATGCCTGCGGAATGGCATGAGAAGTCGGTGCAGCTGTTCAAATGGGCGGTAGGAGAAGCCAAATCGCTCAACCAGTGGCGGCGGCGCTGGGGATGCATCGTAGGCGAGGTGACCTGCCCTCCTTCCCCGCCAGCGATGGACTTACCTGCTCAGTTGCTGCTGCAGTGAACATGCGGCGCCATGGCGGTTTGCAACCGTGACAATCACTCCATCTATGTATTGTATTTCTATGAAAATACTCCATCTATATGTGTTGTATTTCTATGAAAATAGTCGGTCGTTTGGAAAAAGATGGTCATTGATTTATCACGAGTTTTTGAATGCTTGGTCGTGAGAACTCATCAGGAGCCGTTCCGGGCTTCGAAACCAAAACCATCAATAAATTTTGAGCTTGTTTCCCGTCACATTCCAAAGTAGTACCATGCTATAATTAATTGCAAACCTGTTCACACCGATCAAACCTAAACGTGTTTCCACTTTGCAGCATATTAGTACTAGGTTATAAAAAGGGAAACTAACTACTCGAATATTACTGCACATTCCTCCTCATAAGCCTTTCTTGTTCGTCGTTCCTTACGTCTGCCATGGCCGGTAGGAAGAGCTCTGGGCCGAGAAATAACAAGGGAGCGACGACCAAGGCAGCGGAAAAAAAGAGAGGGCTCGCCGCACTGCGGAGGCCTCGAAAGATCTCTCATGGGCAGGAGAGGGCTCTCAGAAGCGCATTCGCCGCGGAGGCAAACATGCCGAGCGGGCAATGCTGAAGTCGTTAGCCCGCGACGACATGCCCGCTCAGCTCAACAAGCAGAAGGAGTTGATTGCCGGCTTGCTGAAGCTGGTGAAGGAGGGCAATGCCTCGGTTGATAAGGCGACCGACGAAATCGTGGAACTTCGAGAGGACAAAGCGAAGCTCTGCCACGAGCTCGGCCTGCTGAAGGAGGAGATCACCGGCTGGGAGAAGCTGCGAGAGAAGAGTAGTGCCTCGGTGAAGATGTTGACCGCCGTCATCAGGGAACTTAGGGATGACATGGCGAAGCTCCACACCGAGAACGTGGCTGCTATCAAGCAACATCATGTGAACGTCAAAGAGATCATCCACGCGAGAAATCCCGCGCCATGGAAGCAATGATGAAGATGGTGGACGAGAGGCGAGAGGAGATGAAGGTCGTGGAGGAGATGAAGAAGCAGTTAGAACTCCGAGCCCAGCAACCCTTCATGAAGTAGAGAGTAGCACCCAGACCGTTGTCTGCGTCTTCCTTCTTTTTTTTTGCGGGTAATCTTCCTTCTTCTTTTGCCACTGCGTCTTTCGGGCGTTTCCGCATGTGTCCTTCTAAATTATCCTGAATAGGTAAGACAATTATTATCCATTGCCATTGTCATCGTATTATTTCGTTTGTACTAGGCTGCGAGGCACCACTAAAACAGTGCTAACGATGAGCTGTTGTAGTGACCCGACCCAATACGGTCAAGTCTCTGTGCTTTCTGTGCCATCCCTGGATCAGTATGCTGGCACACACAGTACTTCGATGAAATACCATAACATCACATATAAAATAAATATCGTAGATCCAGAGTATACCTTATATATCACAGCGGAAACAAATTAATAAGGGTGTGGAGTCCCATCAACGCCAACGTCAAGTTGAGTGTAGACCGTAACCCTACAACGTAACTCTTACTCGTCGTAGAAATACCTGCAACATGATACGTTGCAGCCATGTAGGTCAGTACATTGAATGTACCGGCAAGATCACATATGAATGCAAAGGAGAATAACTCTATCACTATATGAAATATGGCTGTGGTGGATCTGAGTCTGAGTTTTGCATAAAAGCTAGTTTTTCCCTACAACAAAGGAGTGAAATGAAATATTACTACAAAAATTGGTTGTTAATGAGATGATTCTGCCAACCAATTCTCATATCCCAAATTATTAATAAGCCCACTCATTATTATTAATAGTGTCGAGAATGGCAGATAGTATCATCTCCGGTGCTCATGTTGTCCGTAACCGGGGACACGGCTAATCAATTAGGTTTAACACTCTGCAGAGGTTTGCACACTTTACCCGCAAGATTCGATCCCTCCCTTTCAGTCCTCGCACTTCAGAGTGTTTGAGAACAGGACGATCGAAACATGATCTTCCAAAGAGTTCCTCTGACCACTGTCCGGTGCCCATCCACCCCTACCGTTCGTCTATAACTTCTAGCACCGTCCCGGCCAGAGTCACAACTAAGGTCAACCAAGCCAGAGCCCATAATGACTTGCAGTTGCACACGTAAGCTTTCCGGCCTTGAAGTATCCATCCTTCTCTTTGAGCCTGGGTGGCATTCCATCGGGATGATCACAGGTAGATACCAGGATTCCCGGGCATAACCATGATAGATATCAGGCTGCCAGATGCATACCATTCCACCCAGAGGTATATTGAGTCCTGAAGTCTTGAAGTCTGATCATCATGCAGGTCTTGAATTATTAATCCTCACGACACTCTTGTATCACACATCCAACCCCCGTCTACTAGAGCGTAGCAATAATGCAAGATAACGTCCCTTCCCAGGCAATGGTAACAGGGGTATCAGGTTTTTCCTACCTCATGATACTACCTCAAGTTTCAAGCTCAATATAACTACTGGAGGAAAATGTTGAAAGTGTCACTAAATGCAATAAAACATAGGTATGAAAATATGGATAAAGTGAACTTGCCTGGTATAGTTGATGAAGATAATAACACTCTCAGAAATAACTTGATAGAACTATCCGTCACTCTCCGAGAAAATCTATATAATCAAACATTGCATTCACATAAGCAAACATTCTAGCAAGCAATTCTAACAATCAAAATTACATTCAACAAAACAAATAAAAACAATAAAGAGAAATCAATAAGAAAAACCAAATAAAAATCCGAAGAAAATTCAAAAGAAAACTACTAAAGAAACTCTATGACTTAACACCAACAAAAGTAGTTTTTGTCCTAATTAAAACTTAACAGCAAAGAAAATACTAAACTAATAACTTACCAGAAAAGAAAATACTAAACTAATAAATAAACAGAAAGTATTTTATAATATTTTTCCCTAGCAAAAAGAATCAACTAAAAGCTTTTATAAAACTCACATTATGACCTATACAAGTTTTTAACACAAAACAAAATAAAAATATTTGTCTACTGTTGACTAACATAAACCTAACATAATTTGTCAAAAGTGACAAAAAGAAATAATTAAAAACAATTAAAACAAAAAGATTAAAGTGAAAACAAAACCAAAGTCAAAACAGTACTGACGGCTAGGATTTGAGTGAGGCTTACAGTGGGCGGCGGGGTCGTCTCCGACGAGGTGGAACGGCGGCGACGGCTCGGGGTCGACGGTTCTGGCTGCTCCGGGGCTCCTCCGGCGACGGCGATTGCTCTAGTCAATGCGGTGGACGACGGTGGCGAGGTTGGTGGTGGTGGCGAGGGCTCGGGAGGGGTGAGGCGAGTGGAGGAAGCTCGGGGCGGCTGCGGCAGTACGCAAGTACGGCGAGCAATGGCGGCGGTGCTAGGGCGTGGTTGAGGGGGATTTTGGGGAGAATCCGTCGAGGGGGTTAGGGGCCTTATAGCCCCGCTAACTTGATGCAGGGTCGAGGCGATTTGGACCGGATTCGGCGCGATGCGGCGGAGCTCCGGCGAAGGAAAGAAAATCAGGCGAGGGAGGAAGGAGAGCGCATGGTGATTCGATCGGGCAGTGGGCCCCGCATGTCAGAGAGAGAGAGGGAAAAGGAAAGGGATCGGGCACCGATCCGGAAGGATTCGGGCGCGGCAGTGGTTACATGGGCTGCGGCGCTTAATGGGCTGAAGAGAGAGAGAGATATCCACTGGGCTTTTTCTTATTTCCTAATTATTTTCTATTAACAGTAACACAAAGTCCACTCAAATCCAAATCAAACCAAATTCAAATAATTTGAATTTTGACCCATAAATACTATCACACCTAATGGTCCTAGTGAACATTTCCTCTAGGCCAAATAAAATCTGCAGAAAATTAAGTAAATGCAAATGCATTCTGTAGCCATTTAAATAATTCAAATTGAATTTTGAAATATTCAAAATGACTCCAAAATTATTTTCCCTTATTTTTCCACTGGAGGGAATCATTTTACCCTCATTTCCATATATTTTTTTATAGGGGAAAATTATTTGCATAAAAACTAATTAAAGCAAAATTCAAATAAATTCAGAATGGCTATTCAAATTTAAACCAAATGTTCTTCAAACCACTTTCAATTGGTTCCATAATTCATTTTCCATATTTATTTCCAATATTTGAAGGAGCCCTATTACCTTCTCTCTCTTTTTATTTTGGGAATATGAATGGAAAATATTTTTGAAACCCATATGGAATATTTTCAAAAGTGGCTATAATGACATTTTGAAAGTGGCCTCCTACTTCCCACTCTATTTCAAATTTGAAGAAATCACATTATCTTCCCTCATGAAAATCCTTGAGTGGCATGAAGTTTATGGTTTGAAAATGTTTCAAATGAAATTCAAATCATTTTCAAATCCCTGTTCCATTCCTTTAAATGGAAGAAGTCATATCATCTTCATTCTAGGGCTTGTATTGAAATGAATTTGAATTCATTGGAGATCAAAGGCAAGAATGAAAGTTTTGGGAAAGTCCTTTTATTCCCTCTCATTTAGCTTTCAAAAAGTTTCAAATTTCACTCACTTTCAATCAATCAATCAATCAAACAATCATAATTACTTAATTAATATAACATTCCAAAATTTAGAATTTTGGGATGTTACAGCGGTGCCGTGTGATCACAAGCAAACTAGATCATTTTTATCGCCATATCGCACTGGGCTGCCGTGTTTCGCACTCCTCTGCGTCGGGCTAGTACTCCAGTGGAAAACTAGAGCATACCGCATGGTTCTTTGCTCCTCCTTAGGTCGTCGGCAACAATTATACCTCCTTTCGCCGACATGTGGGACAGCCAGCATCCGGGTCGACGTGTCATGCACCAGATTAGATTGGGGAACGGAAGGGGAGACTTACCCCTCGCAGTAATAATGACTATAACGAGCAGTCAAATCACAAGGCCCCACCTTCCAGCAGTAATGAGCCGTCAAATCACAAAGCCCCACCTTTCCCGCAGTAAGTTGAATTCGCTACTCCCTCGTCCTCCTCGCCTCTCTGTCAAACCGACGAGGCGAAACTTGCCCCGCCCTCGCCTTTTAAATAGGAGTATAGTTTTGTAAGTATCGATGGATTGCGCCATGGAGCAAAACTAACAATCTCAAATTAAAGAAAAAGGTGGGACATATACAGCACGCTCCTCGCGTTCGCGTCGCACCTACATGGTCGGTCCGGCACGCCGCTCACGGACTGGAACACGTGTCGGCCGAGTTACTACTAAAGTAGAAAAGAGAGAACAGCTATACTAGTACAGTACGTATGTAGTACTACTATACTAGTATATGATGTTGGATGAGGGACAACCAGCATCTGGATCGATGTTTCATGCACCAAATTATGCATAGTACTACGTGCTTAGATGGGGTGCTAAAGTCTTTCTTTGACAACTAAACTCCTTCATGCGTTGCATAAACTTCTCTCATTTAAGTGTTTTGCATAGGTCCGCACGCTTCGCATTCATTCTTCCTGGGGTCACCAAACTCCTCTCTCTTCTCTTTACTCCTACCTTGTCACATCAGATTTTTTTGCATATGTGGCATGTTGAGCACCTATACACCAAAGAGGGGGAGACTCCCCCCGGTCATAGCGCCGCAATAATAATGACTATAATGAGCAGTCAAATCACAAGGCCCCACCTTTCCATCAGTAACGAGCCGTCAAATCACACAGCCCCACCTTTCCAGCAGTAAGTTGAATCCGCTACTCCCTCGTCCTCCTCGCCTCTCTGTCGAACCGACTAGGCGAAACTGCCCCGCCTAACGCGCGGGAAAAGCCCCGCCCTCCACTTTTAAATATAATTTTGTATCGATGGATTGCGCCATGGAGCAAAACAAAAAGAAAATGGTGGTACTACATGTATACAGCATGCACGTCGCGTTCGCGTCGCACCCCACATGGTCGGTCGGACCGGCACGCCGCTCACGGAATGGAACGCGAGTCATCTTGCGTTTGCACTCACATGTGGGACCGCAATTGATTAGCCGACCATAGGCACAATCTCCCCCGTCCCTCAGGCCCCACGCGTCGGCTGAGTTGTACTAGAAGAGAGACACCAGCGATAGTACTAGTAGTACTAGAGTAGTGTTGTACACACGTCGTTGCCTGGACGATCCCTGCATGACAGGGGAGATCAGTTTGTCCATCCATGTGACCAGAGTCTAGCAGATGGCTGGATTGGCTATCGTGTACATATCGTGCAGGCTGTGTCGTACTAACATACGGCTGTAGTTCTGTTGATAAATCTAAAAAAAGTAGGAACACTAAGATTATTGCAATACCAATAAAATTTGAATCCATTACCCGTATGAATACAAATCTAGTCCACTCACCCTAGGCGGCTAGGGCAACCTCTCCCCTCCCTACTTCACCGATGAGCCGGTGGATTCACCCCTCCCCTCTTCCCACCGCTCCGCCGACCGGTGGCGGGGAGGGGAATCCCGGTGCCTATGCTCCGGTTATTAGTTTATGTTAGGGGTTTTAGTCCTCGCACACGCAACGCTCAGGCGAACGATGTCGGCACTTCTTATTCTGAGTCTGTCTTCTGAGCTCCGATCCTCCTTGAGTTCATTCGTCCAGACCTAGTCGATGGAACTCTAGCGTAGATTCTGGCCGTCTTCTTTGGGGCGGTGAGGTTAAGATTTCTTGTCATCCAGCGAGATTTGGTGTCATGTGCTTCGGATCAATGCGAGGGTTAAACAACGACAACTGCGTTCCTCCAGGGCGCTGGTTATTAGGGGCACATGCATGAAGACTACTCGGTTGCCATCAAGAAGGTGAAGCCGGCTATGTTAGGACATCGGCGACATCGATTGACGCCTTTTCTACTAGTTTTCTCTTTGAGCTTTGATTTTCGTCGAGTTTGTCTGTCGGGACGTAGTCGATGGAGCTCCGACGTAGATTCATGTTGTCTCCTTGGGGCAGTGAGGTTAGCGTTACTTGTCATATGGGAAAATTTGGTGTTATATTAATTAGGTGCCTTAGATCAATGATGACAACTACGCCTCCGGGGCGCTGCTCCTTAGGGGCACGTGCACGAAGACTCCTCGATAGTCATTGACGAGGTCAAACCGGCTCTGGTAGGATAGCAGCGACAACGACGCGTCGACAGCTCTTTCTGACTGCAGTTGGTTGTTCGCTGCTCTTAGAATTTGGATGTATTTTTTATCAGAGATGCTATGTACTTGCAAATATTTACAATAGACCTGGTCTCCCTCAAAAAAGGTTGCATACAGTTTATGTTCAAAATCAGAACAAAGATTGATGGCTCTTACATTTTTTTGCAAATGCTAAGATCACGAATTTTCAGAAATTTGATTTCCCTTTATGTTGGAAACAATACATTTCAAGCTCTAGCTAGCTATTCGAAATGTAAATTGTGCATGTTTTATAAGTATAGCGTGGTAAGCAAACAAAATGTATGGTGTGCCCCCATTTAGATGTGAACTGCAAAAGCCACACATTACCTCAAATTCAAACTACTTAGTCCATGGATGCAATGTGTTCAAACGGTGCCATCGACATCTCAAATTCAAAAGAGTTCGAGCTTGGTCGTTCTATATTTTCACCCGTAATAATTTGACCCGTGTGGTTGTTCAAGTAATGGAGGGCCGGGGACCAGAAGTGAACAATACAAAGTGCGACCTAGCTCGTACTCAATTTTAAACGATTGTTTTTATGGAGAGAAAAAAAGAAAACTACTCCACTATATGTATATAAGAAGGAGCCTCCGCTCTTGCTTGCTAGGGTTGCCCTCTTCACACACTCATCCTCTCCAGATCTAAACACGACAGCGGTGGCCACACTCTCTCTCTGCTCACCGCTGGTCACAGATCCGGCCGAATCCCCTCCGCCGGGGAAGGGGTGAAGGTGCAACGTTCACGCGGTCCTCGTCGGCGACGGAGCAAACCCACTGCCGGTGCGTCCCGATACGTGTGCCTTGCATTCTCTCCCACATAGCACCGGCTAGGCAGGGCCTTCGAACCAGTCTTCATCGCTGCCGTGGTGTGGGCAGATCCAGCCTCCCGCCGCCCACCTAGCCAAATCCCGACGAACCTCAGGTATAACTTCCTTCGAAACCGGCCTTGCTCTACTGCCCCAGGTCCCCACGTCGATGCATGTGAATCTTTTTCTACTTCTCAGCCCCCCTCGTAGATTGGCTCGATCGGCTGTTCCAAAGCCACCTAAATTATTACTATTAGAGGTAAAGCTACTTCATGCAGTCGAATCTACGACTTGGTTCAAAGTGGGAAGAACGGGGGGAAAGTTCTAGCATGACTCTAGGACTTGGTTCAAAGAGGAAAGATTGGGGGTGGGGGTAGTAGAGACTGGCTACCCAACCGGTCTCTTGGTTAAAAACGGAAATAAAGGGAAAACAAAGTACAAACTGGATATAGAACCGATCTACTGGTTGAAAAAGGAAAGAAAGTGGGGACTGGGAGACAAGTGAACAGAGTATTTCCAGCACTAGATTTGCTGCCCTCACATAGTAAAAGGTGGCTATAGTGTACAAAAATGGGACCAACCCAGATATCCTCTTTGGATGTTTGTTTGGATCACCACTTTATTCATCGGTGGGGGTACATGGTGCTGGTGCACCCACTGTTCGATGCCCTTATGGCAATTTTTAGCTGTTGTTAATCTAATACCGCTGGTAAAATGCAGCAATCTCGCTGTTAAAGTAAGGACATGTTTAACCAATGTTGTTTTTTAATGTAATGCCCCCAGTAATATGAAGCAATGGCCATGTTTTAATGTCCTGCTATATTTCCCGTTAAGATAAGTAAGTTGCTTCTTTTCGTTAGAAATGCAACTGTCCTGGTCTGCCTACTGTAACATGCCCTTGTACCAACTCTTTAGCACCTGTTAATCTAATGTAGCTGGTAAAATCAAGCAATGGCACCATTAAAGTAATGTCAAATTTAACAGTTGTCATTGTTAATCTTAATGCCCCCGATAGTACGAATCAATGCTGCAGCTTTAGAAATTGCTACTGTCCTTCTATGATTGCCATTAAGATAAGGACTATGCTTCTTTTCATTTGACGTATGTTTCATCACTTGTTATTCACTCGCCTTTCTACTATTTGTGCAAACAGAGATATACATTTCACCTCGTTGCTATTGCGACCTGTTGGTGAACTGCACAAAACACTTCTTTTTTGGAAAGAGTGTCTTGTGCAGTTCTACTAAAATGTCACACGGGCAACATCTCTTGATTTTAGTGGAACCGCACAAAGGGTGATTGGAGTTCCTAACCTTCTCGTTGAACTCTGTGGTTAATCTCCTCCAACAGTTAATTAGCCTTTGCAAGATTAGCCGTCACTGTCACCACAATGGCAATTTGCACATATTTGTGTAACGAACATGGACGCTTGATTTTAGTTGAACTGCACAAAAGCATATCCAAATTATAGTTGCACATTCCACGAGCTTGACGACCAACCTTGATGTTGCTCAGTTTTAGTGCAACTAATGAAGAAGCTGCCAGCTCATGGGACCAAGTACTTCTTGCTAACTGCATGATGCAAACATTGCTTCATTTTAGGTGAACTGCACAAAAAGGTCGCATGAATATAATCATCCATGTTGGTGACTGGTGTCAACCCATCTACTATGGCATTGACTGCAGATATGGTATCCATGATGAGGTATGTTCCTTTTTGGTACTACCCTTTGCCAGAACGATCCTGCATGTTGACTCTGCATGCAGCTAGTGATCTTGTCCTAATGTTTTGGCACTACCATGAGAAAGCAATAAAGTTATGTATTATTTCACACCCTAATCTAATGTCACTAATAATTTGAGGCAATGTTTTGGCACCGCCAGTGCCACTGATAAAATGAAGTAATAATACAGTTAAAATAGAGCTACTGTCTTCGCTATCATTTCAATCTCCAATGTAGATAATTAAAGTGCTTATCTTTGTTAGTATACGTTTCATCAAATAGTCCCATTCTTAAAGTAATGACACGTTTAAGTATCTCTGCAAACAGGGATGCTTAATTTTAGTTGAACTACACAAAAAGAGTGATTGGAATGATGCAAGGCCCTTCCTGGTTCATCACTTGTAGAAGGTGTATCCGGGAGAATTGGGTCGATGTGCCCTATGAGGCCTACCGTTGAGTCAACTTATCGGTCCCTATGACTCCTACTATCGAGGTGGCGTAGGGCCCCTCTCTCCCTCGCAGCACGGCGAGCGCCATAGTTTTAGTTGAATTGCACAAAAAAAGAGATTGGAATGACTCAAGGCCCCTCCTACTGCCACACTGAATTTGTTCATAGTTTACAACGAATTGCCACCATGGCAAGATATGACGACCTGAAGAATAACTTGATCTCACTAAGTCATCTCACACAGGTCAGTCCTGTCCTTCATCCACATCATCGTGCTTTGTCATACTGTGCTACTGCTATATTTTCTTTTAATAAACTTATTGTATCGCAATCTTTTCCCATTAAGAAAATGAAGTTGCTTCTATTTATTTGTGTATGTTTCATCAACTAGTGCCACTATTATATTAATCACGCTATTTCATTATCTATGCAAATAGGGTTTTTCAGCTACATTTTAGTGGAACTGCACAAATGTTTGGATGGAACCCGCATATGCAGAGTGTGAGTGCCACCATCTAAAATAACGTGGCTTTGAACGGGCACAGATGTTCGGATGGTTCCACAAGTTCTTGGCGACCCGCTTATGCAGAACATGTTAATCTGCCGGTGTTTGACATGCGTGCCCATAAACTGGACTGGTTTTAGTATTGCAGCAAATCCTTGAATCAAATAGCTTACATGAATTAGGTTTATGGTTTGCTGGATATATTGGCACTTCTCCAAGGATTACTCCTTTCTCAGAGAAGCATCAATCGATTTTTCTTTACATGTACACATTCTCACAACTTTGTTTTAGTTTTAAAGTTAATATTGGCTCTGATCTGTGAATCAATGAGATGCATAGGCATCTTTGTTGTACTTATTATGGGAATCTTATGAGTTGGTTGTGAATCTTGGAAGCTGTGAAACACGGCATGATGATGCAGGCGACAGCAACCCTATCAAGCTCTTCAATACTCCCTCCGTTTCTTTTGACTTTGACCAAATTTATATAAAAAAAGATCAACATCTACAATACCAAAGTTATATGGTATATGAAAGTTAATTTCGTGATGCATCTAATAATATTGATTTCATATTGTGAATGTTGGTATTTTTTTCCTATCAAGTTAGTCCAACATTACAAAGTTTGACTTTGACCAATTTATATATGCAAACTAAAAAGAAAGTTTTAGGGTGGTAGGCATTTTTGTAAGCCTTCCATTGGTCTAGATCTAACGGTAGATAAGGGTAGTACTAGGTAACGTGGGGTCAGTACTCAAGTTTATGTGGGGTCGCTTCGTAAGTGAGGGGTAAATTAGTTATTAGGATGGATCCACTGACAGCGCGCCGCCGCTCTCGTCCAATCAAAACCGCCGCCCGCCGCTCCTCTTTCATTCCAAGACCACCGCTGCTCCTCTCCTCTTCCATTCCAAAACCGCCGCCACTCCTCTTCCATTCCAAAACCACCGCCGGTGAGTGAAGGTGTTGTGGAGAAGTAGATCGATGGAGGAGTACAATTGATACATGTCGATCGCAGACGGCGACCCTGTGAAGCTAGCCAGGATGATGGAGATACAATCTTGGTTTGACAACCAGCGGCAATTAGCGGCGACGGTGATTGCGATGGCCAAATATCTAAAAAAGAGCGAAAAGGTGGCGATCCACCCGAATGGAGTTGCACGGGAGTCCATAGAGCTACTCCTCTGGGCCATGGAGCGGACAGATTCGCTGAATCTGGTCGTGAGGTGAAGGTGGTGGGAGTAACGATTCAAGATCGAGCATCCAGAGGATCATGGATCGAGCATCCACACGGTGTCGTTTGTGAGAGTGCCGTGTCAGAGCGAGCCGGTGGAGTCTTCGTCGACCGTACCCAACTGCAAGAGGAGAAAAGCAGTTGGCGCGACGACACTTCCCCACCGTTCTCCAAGGCTCCCTCGCCGTTCACCTCGTCTCACTGGGCGGCGGTCTGCCACCGAGGAATAGGAGGGGAGTGCCCCGACGAATAATCATAGGAGGATCTTAGGGTTATCAGTATTTGCAGGTTGTGAATTGTGTTTTGTGTTGTGTATTTTGGGTACTTTCAGATATGAATGTCTTTTGAATTTCAGATCTTTGCAGTATTGAGTATATGAAGTATTTTCTGATTTCCAGAGATCTATTTTTAGTACTTTCAAAAATGTAGTTTCATATAAAAGTGCAGACCATGTGATTTTCAGAGAAGAAACTGCAAGTTTCAGTTTTAGATAAGAAACTGCAAATTTCAGAGGCGGAGCATTTATATCAACACGCCCTTTTCAAACAGGGATAACAGCATGTTCCAAATTTTATTCATGGTCAAAAATGGAACTAACAGCAAGCTAACATCATGCTGATCAACATTCATGTATAGCACATCTTCATATGATGCACAGTCTAAAAGATATGTTATTTTCAAAATGCCCAGACAATGTTGAGAGTGCGAAAAACAGAGAAAACTAGGGACGAAATTCCGGCTAGTGTTGGAGGTGGTGTGTGTGGATGACAAGGGGAGACTCACATGTCAGTAATAGCAGAGGCAAAAAAATTGGGAATATTGCAACTACAGCAGGGGTAATCGATCCCGGGCCGAGCAAGTGCGGGTAAGGGGGTATAGCTACTGGGCTACTGTGGCATACTCAACACAAAGAAAGCACGCAAACTACTACTACACTGCCCGGTCTTCCCCGGCTCTGGTTCATTCCCGTCCTGTACGTGGAGAGGCTGACAGTCAGGACCCACAAGGTCCATGGCCCTACGCAAGCAAGTGCCTCATTGGAAAAAAAAGCTTTCTCTCGGAAATGGATATTCGTTTCTCCAAATGGTATACTGACGTTGGGGCCCACGGGTCTGTCAACGTAGTCAATAAATGAGATAAATTTACAACGAAGACTGTCAGTGGGGAGCTAGCAGGTATAATTTTTTCAGAGGGCGAACAAGTATCAGCCGGGTTGTGGCCTGCCCAACCAAGGTTTTGTTTTTTAACATGCGCAGGGCGCAGCCCACGACATGTCGACACAGTGTTTTAAACTTATTGTTTTGAGCTCCAACATGTATCTACTGGCCCATGGGCCTCCCAGCCTAGGTTTTATTTTGTCTTAAACATCCGCAGCCCAACTTATGTTTTTTTGAAGAAAACACAGAACTCTTTTCTATTTTTCTATATATAAGAATAAGAATGCCAGGTCCAACTTATGTTTTCCCTTCTAACTATATTATATATATTTAAATTATTTTATGTTATTATATATTATTATCATATATTTAATAGATACATACATACATACATACATATATATATATATATAAAATATCCCACGTCTTTTTAACTTATAAAAAATAAATAATTAACAGAAGTTCGCAAGGAAAATCCTGGTTTTTTTTCAACAAAAATCCTGGTGATTGCGTACAAAAGCTTGCTCGGATTTAAGGACCAATGTAATAATAACGCGCTCATTTTTTTGAACAATAACGCGCTAATTATCTAATTTTATATATAATAAAATGCCCAGCCCCGGTTTATTTTTTGATAACATTGCTCCGTCCAACCAAACATTATATTTACAACAAGCCCAGCAAATTCGTGTATTTCGAGAAAGTGCAAATGGGCTGTGATTTCTTAGAAAAAAATTAAATGGACCGCATAGATGCTACATTATTTGTTCACCCATCCCAGCAAATGGACTGTAAATTCTAAAAAAACGTGGGTTGAATATGTGCCACATTTTTACAGGCTGACATGTGGGCCAATAGGTCGAAGCCCATGCAAGGCGTTGTCAACTTGGTCAACAAATGATTCTGACATCCGTAGCCATTGGATTTACATCCAACGGCCGCCATGCATCTTCAATCTATCGTCTTCTTCCTCCAGCGCCGCCGGGAACGCCCGCTCCCGCCTCTGGCGGCTAGCGGCTCTGCTTAGCACGCCTCGCTGCGAAGCGCTACCCCACCGCCGGCCAGGCCATCCCTCCAACCCTCCACACCTCCTGTTATTCTCCGCCGACTGCAGCCCCACGCCGCACCAGATCCAGTTAACCCTCGTAGTCCTCTCCGTCTGCAACTCCACTGCCGCGTCTTCCCCATCTCCTGGTCGTTCCCGTCCGGAGCCTCTCCGTCGTCCATCACCTTGGTGCGCTCGGCGCGGCGCGGTCAACGTGGTCAACAAACGAGAGTCATCGGAAGAGGACTGTATGTGGAGAGGCTAACAGTGGGGACGCACCAGGTCCATGGATGCACGCATGCAACTGCCTCCTTATTACGTGAAAAACAATTATTCTTCCCCCTGACAGCTTGGACCCACCAGCTACATCTTCTCACGCAAGGAAGTGCCTCCTTATTCCGTGGAAAAAAATGTTTCATCCCCCTGATAGCTGGAACCCAGCAGCTACATCTTCGCACGCAAGGAAGTGCCTCCTTATTATGGGAAAAAAATTCATTCCTCCTCCTGACAGCTAGGACCCACCAGCTATATCTTCCCAGGTAAGGAGGATGACATTGTGGGCCAATAGGTCAAAGCCTACGGAAGGCGTTGTCTACTTAGTCAACAAATGATTCTGACATCTGCAGTCGTTGGATGTACATCCAATGGCCGGCATGCTTCTTCAATCTCTCGTCTTCTTCCTCCAGCGCCGGCGGGACCTCCTGCTCCCGCCTCCGGCGGCCAGCGGCGTTGCTTCGCATGCCTCGCTGCGAAGCGCTACCCCACCGCCAGCCAGGCCATCCCACCACCCCTCCACCCCTCCTGTTATTCTCCACCGACTGCAGCCCCAGGTCGCACCGAACCAGTCAACCCTCGTACGTCGTACACCTCTCCGTCTGCGACTCCACTGCCGCATCTTCCCCATCTCCTGGACGTTCCCGTCCGGGGCCTCGCCGTCATCCACCGCCTTCGTGCGCTCGACGCGGCGTGGTCAACAAACGAGAGTCATCGGAAGAGGACTGTACGTGAAGAGGCTGACAGCTGGGACCCACGAGGTCCATGGTCGCACGCAAGGAAAGTGCCTCCTTATTATGCTGGAAAAAAAGTTTCCTCCCCTTGACAGCTGGGACCCACCAGCTACATCTTCGCACGCAAGGAAGTGCCTCCTTATTGCGCGAAAAAAATGATTCCTCCCCATGACAGCTGGGACCCACCAGCTATATCTTCGCACGCAAGGAAGTGCCTCCTTATCCCCCATACAACTGGGACCCACCAGGTCGAAGCGTACGTATCTTTATCTGTCTGGTCGCAAGTGTGTACTTACATACTGGTCGATCGGTCTATCTGCCACGATGAACTGTGGCCGTGTAAGGAGCAGCACATGTCGTAGTAGAGCCCCCGTCGTAGCAGTTCAGGTAGCCCCGTCTAAATCGTGTACACGTACGTACAGCCACACGGCAAAAAATACGGCGACGTTCGTACATATACGAGCGGGGTCTCGAACGCATACTCGCGCAGACATACGGCCAGGGCTCGTGTACATGGAGAGAGGCAACAGACGGCAGCAACGGCCTCATGTTCATCGGCAGCCAACCGGTTGGGTTGGAACGGAGGAAACAGCGTCGGGAGTTAAGCGACTGGGTCGGAACGCGTCCTGTTCATCGGGAGCCAACCTGCTTGGACGGAACAGCCAAAACGGGGTCCTGTCATCGACTCGGGGTCTGGCGTACCGCAAAACGGAGGAAACGACCTTCTGTTCGACCGCCTACGGTCGAAACGGGGTCCTGTTCATCGGCTGGGGGTCTGGCGTACCACAAAATGGAGGAAACAGACTTCTGTTCAACCACCTACGGTTGAAACGGGGTCCTGTTGATCGGGAGGGGTCTGGCGTACCGCAAAACGGAGGAAACGGACTTCTACCCAACTGCCTACGGTCGAAACGGAGTCCTGTTCATCGGGAGGGGTGTGGCGTACCACAAAACAGGACTCCACGGGCTACTGTTCATCCACGGTGGACCTCCTCCAGCCTCCACCAGCTAATGTTCATCAACCGTCGACTTTCTCCAGCCTCCACCGGCTACTATTCATCCAGCCTCCATGGGGTCCTATTCATCCACCCCCAACCGGCTGGGGTACTGTGGTGACCTCCTCTCGGGGTCCTGTTCATCCAGCGCCAACCACCTTCACACGGCCAGGGTACTGTTCATCCACATCCAACCCACCGGCTGGGGTGGGGCGTACGAGCGGGCGGCAGCAACGGGAACTGTTCATCCACAGCCAACCAACCGGCTCGATCGATGCAAGTCTCGACTCGTTCTACGTGTATCGCGTGTGCGGCAGCCACGGGCACTGTTCATCAAGAGGCAACCCAGCACCGGCTGGCTACGTCTCGCACGGGGGCTCGATTGGCTTCAGTAAGCAGCGAGAAGGATCAATCGGGTTCAGTTAGCAGCGAAGGGATCGCTCGGTTTCAGTTAGTAGTGAAGGGATCGCTTGGGTTCAGTTAGCAGTGAAGGGATCGCTCGGGTTCAGTTAGCAGCGAAGGGATCGATCGGGTTCAGTACGTAGTGTGAGGGATCGATCGCTCGTGTTCAGTATGTAGTGCGAGGGCGATCGATCACTCAGGTTCAGTAAGCGAACGTATGCCTCGCTCGGGTTCAGTTAGAGAGCGCCTCGCACACACGCGCGCATATGAGAGAGAAACACGCAAAACCACACTGCATCGCTCGGCCCGACCACCCACCGTAACCGAGAACTCCCCAAAAATTTCCTCGCCTTCACTTCTACCACGGTTTTTTACGTCATGGACAGCCCAAAGAATGTCATGCGGTGCGTCTCCGGCCGCCCAGGACGAAAAGCCCATTTTCTGTCATAAGTTTTTGTCATAGAAGTAGGAGCCCACCACATCTATGATGATAGGTGTTTTTGTCACAATTATTGTCATCGAAGTGTCACAACCATGACAGAAAAACTTTTCGTTCGGGCCCTAATGTCACGGATGTGTCTTTTTTTGTAGTGACAAGGAAGACAACGTAATGAGTTATGTTTGCTTATATTCACATAGAAGTTATATTGTCATGGATCCTCTAACATGTGGTGCTTGCTCATAATCTTTTGCTAGCCAAAACTTCGTACTAAGTAGAGATACTACTTGTGCATCCTAAAACCCTTAAAACCCAGTTTCTTGTCATGAGAGACCACCATATCTACCTATGGATTGAATAAGATCCTTCAAGTAAGTTGTCATCGGTGCAAAGCAATAAAAATTGCTCCTAAATATGTATGATCTTTTATTGTAAGGGAAAATAAGCTTTGTACGAACTTGTGATGGCAAAGAAATAAAAGCGATGGACTGCATAATAAAGGTTGCTATCACAAGGGGCAATATAAAGTGATGTTTCTTTGCATTAAGAGCTTGCACATCCAAATAAAAAAAGGCGCATGACAACCTTTGCTTCCCTCTACGAAGGGCCTATCTTTTATTCTTCAATCTTTACTATTATGCAAGAGTCAATAATATTTACTCTCATTCTGACCTCAATTATTCTCCACTTGGCAAGCATCATGTGGTAGGGAAAGATCCAGGCACATATATCCAGTTGGATATGGGTGATCATGAGTTATTATTGTTGACATTCTCTCTGAGATAAACAAGTTGGGAGGTGAAACATTAAACCCCTATCTTCCTCTGTGTCCGACTGAAATGTTTGTTCCAAAAATATGCTTTGAGTGTCAGCGATCATGGAAGACTATGTGATAGTTGAGTATGTGAAGTTTTCTAAACCAAAAGCTCTTACATAGACTCTTCCTGGAAATATGATGAATTGTAATTGTTTCAATGACTGAGAATATAGTTTTTTAGTTTTCAAGAGAGTTTATTGTTTATACTTCAGCTTGTGGATGAATTGTTACTTGATCATGAGAAGTTTTATGATGAATAATTGTTGTTACAATAATGATCATGATGCTACCATGTCCGTATTTTGTTTTACCGACACCTCTCTTAGTAAACATGTGGTCACGATTGTCGAGCTCGGCATTCGCTTGAGGGCAAGCGAGGTCTAAGCTTGGGGGAGCTGATACGTCCATTTTGCATCATGTTTTCCTACTATTATTTATAATGTTTTTGATCAATATTTCACTTTATGATGCAATTCTAAGGCATTTTCTCTCTTAATATGCAAGATATACATGGAGAGGGAAATTGCCAGCAGCTGGAATTCTGGACCTAAAAGAGCTACAACAGAGATAGCTATTCTCCGAGCTCCAAATGACCTGAAATTTTACAAAGAATTATTTTGGAATATATAAAAAATACTAGAAGGAAAAGGTACCAGAGAAGACCAACCATGGCCCACAAGGCAGGGGGCATGCCCTACCCCCTTTTGGGGCCCACAGAAGCCCTTCGGTGCCCTCTTTCTGCTATAAGAGGCCTTTTGCCCTAGAAAAAAAATGAGAGAAGACTTTCGGGACGAAGCGCCGCCGTCTCGAGGCGGAACCTGGGCAGGAACACTTTTACTCTCCGGTGGAGCGATTCCGCCGGGGATACTTCCTTCCGGGAGAGGGAAATCGAAGCCTTCATCATCACCAACGTTCCTCTCATCGTGGGAGGACTCGTCTCCATCAACATCTTCACCAGCACCATCTCATCTCAAACCCTAGTTCATCTCTTGTATTAGATCTTTGTCTCAAAGCCTCAGATTGGTACCCGTGGTTTGCTAGTAGTGTTGATTATTGTCGGTGTACTAAAGCACGGGTGCCCTCGTACCCTGACTTGTGCACAGGCAGTTGTAGCCTCCTTGACGGCAAGGGCTTGACGGAGGATAACTATGACTCAAGACTTAGAATAAACAAGACCGTGAAGAAGACCTCAAGCCAAGTCATCGAGAAGTACTATTCTCATATTGAAGATTAAGATTGCCCTTGTCGGCAAGCTCCGTACCGGCAAGGTGAACACCAAGACTATGGTTGCCGGCAAGATCCTTGCCGGCAAGCAACGGCCCGGCAAGCTCCGCGCCGGCAAGCTCGTTCTGTCCCGTTACCGCTCCACCTCATCATCGGCTAGATAAGCACGCATGATAGGTGTCGAGCAGGTAGGCGGTCAACGCAGCTGGCCAGGGTACATGTCAGCATGCCATGCCAGGATTAACTTTAATGACACCCGTCCCTGGGACATGTCAAGGTGACAAGAGGGCGCCAGGACCGGTGGTACAGATCTTTTACCCAAGGCCTCGCCTCCCCGACGTAGCACCTAACGGTGCATTTAATGCGCTTGTCTTACCCGTCTGCAGATAGATGTGGTGACGGTGCAATCTACTATTCATACTTTGTAATGACCATGTTAGCCTCTGTGGTAACCCCTTGGCCTATAAAAGGAGGCCCATGGCTACACTTAGAACGGTCGACTCCTAGCTCAACTACACACTATAGCTGCACTTCCCGCGCACCTTGCCGGCAAGCTGCGCTCTTTGTAACCTTTGAGCTCTCATACAATCAAACCAACAGAACAGGAGTAGGGTTTTACGCTCATAGCGCCCCGAACCTGGATAGACCCTTACTTGTGCTCATATCTACAAGCCCTGCTCTTTGTAGTATTGTGATCCCACTCCCGAACCGCAAAGGGATCCTCTCGATCCCATAGATCATCGTTTTCCCACAACATCTTTGCCACACCAGGCAGGGGATCTCGTATTACGAATCAGTGTTCGTTGTTTGAGTACCGGCTCCATCACTTTCATCGATGGCGCCGAAGAAGAAGACCGGAGCCACGAAGGCTCCCACCACCTCCAAGCTGCCCTCCCAGGCATCCAGGGACGGCGCAGTCAGCGCGGGCACTACGGTTGGGATGGTCGGCGCAGGAGGCGCCGGCGGTGCGGGTGTCCAGCATCCCCACCATGCCGGCAAACCTAGCCACCGAACAGGAGACGGCGCAGATGGCCAACTCCAACAACCCGCTGGTGAGCCTATTCATCCCAGTATTACAATTTGGACCGGTGTGAACCAGGACCCCATCGTTGTGACGTCTAGGGATAGAGCGACGACATCCAACAACGCTGCGGTGGGACGTGTGCAGCGACCATCGCAAGATGGGCGCTCCACGCTTCCCCGCGGCACTGGCTGTCCTGGACGACGTCAAGTCGGCCTTGAGCATCATCCTCATGATGCTCAGGTTCCACCATCACCACGCCAACCCGTTGGTGAACATGAGCCACGGCAGCAGGTACGCGACGAGCTCCCTCCTGGCCCTGCCAGGAGTCGAACGCCATCCCGTTCCGTGTTTCCCGCCATGCCAACCACGGCGGCAGAGGCTATGGCGCGAGTTCAAATGCTTTTGAACTTCCCGCCAGCACGAGACAAAATGGAAGAATGGAGGGCCACTATCCAGAGTCTCATTAGTTTTGCCGATCCCGGCAAAACACAGGATGTGGGCCCCTCCAGACGACCACTAGCAGTGCCGGCAGGACTGACTGGCTGCCGTG
The DNA here is from genome assembly GCA_039707655.1 of Elymus sibiricus. NCBI lineage: Eukaryota > Viridiplantae > Streptophyta > Magnoliopsida > Poales > Poaceae > Elymus > Elymus sibiricus. The sequence continues at coordinate 137,954,238 of CM077670.1, forward strand.
CTGGAGACGGTGCACCCATAGTGCAGTCGCCTCCACGTCAACAACCACAGCGGCGGCAAGCTCGCCGATCGGATGACCAGGACACTATGTCCATGGCATCTTCGGATCCGCTGGGCCACCAAGACCAGTGCTAAGTGCTTCACGAGCGGCGCGATGAGGATGCCCACACGAAGATTGAGCGGCGCCGGGAGGCACGTCGTCGGTCAGACGACCATGCCAGGCCGGTAGCGTACGTGCCAGTGCCAGGGTACCCTGGGTGCTTACCATACGAGGTAGGCTGCCCAGCGTTCACCCATGAGCTGCGGCAGGTTTGCTGGCCGTCCACCCATCCCTTCATGCCAGAGCTGCCCGACAAGTACAATGGCACGCTCAGTCCAGCAGAGTTCCTGGGCATCTACACCATTACGGTGCAGGCTGCCGGGGGGCGCGATGACAAGCTGCTAGCCAACTACTTTCCGTTGGCGCTTAAGCCCAATGTCAGATCGTGGTTGATGAACTTGCCGGAGGGCTCCATTTCCTCTTGGGCGGATCTGTGCCATCAATTCATGGGTGCCTACCAGGGTGGACACAAGCTCCCTGGTCAAGAGAGCGACTTGCATGTGATCCCCCAGAGAGATGGCGAGACCCTCTGCAAGTACATACAGAGGTTCAGCCACGTGCACCACAACATCCCTGATGTTCATCCCGCAGCTGTTTGCATCGCATTCCACACGAATGTACGCAACTGCAGAAGGCAGTCTGAGATGAATGTCATGAAGATCAGGACCATCAACGAGTTGTACGCCTTGGTGGACAAGTGTGCGCGTGCTGAGGAAGGGAGGCGACTCCCTGGGGAAGATGCTGGCGCCGAAGTCGACTCCGAAGACGACGACGCAGATGACGCATCGACCCCGCAGAAGAAGAGCCGGAAGCGCAATCGGAAGCGCAAAGGCAAGACCATGATGGCAGTTGAGAGCCCCGGTGACGCCAACGCCGCCAAGAAGTCCAAGGCAGAAAGCCCCGGCAAGGAGGTTGCCGGATGCGCTGACTGCCGAGAGGCTGCGGTGGGCAACAGGGGTGGCAAGACCGGTGGGCCCTACTGCAAGATCCACCGTACCAAGGGCCATGACCTCCAGGAGTGCCGGCAAGTAGAGCAGCTTGCCGAGAAGCAGAAGCAAGAGTACGAGAAGCGCGACAAGGAGAAGGGCCAGGATGGTGCCGGTGGGTCCGGCAAGTAGAACCGTGGTGGCCGAGGGGGCCGCGGCGGCAAGGCCAAGCAGCCAAAAGAGAAGGCCACGCAAGGCCAAGATGATGATGATGAGGACAAAGATGAGTCCGACAAGGAGTTCCAGAACATAGTGGATGCCATGTGTGTTGACGGAGGCGCATCTTTGCACTCCTCGCATCGGCAACTAAAGCAATGGATCCGCGAGGTGAATGCCGCGGAGCCCATGATGGAAGCGCAGAAGCCACTCAAGTGGTCGCACACGCCCATCGTCTTTGACGCCGAGGATCACCCTGATCGCACCACTGCGGTCGGGTGTTTGCCGTTGTTGGTATCGCCAACAATTCACAACCTCGGGGTGACGAAGATGTTGGTTGACGGTGCAGCCAGCTTGAACTTGATCTCTCCCGACGTGATCAAGAGGCTGCAGATCCCCGATAAGGATCTTGAGGAGACCGACACGTTCCAAGGGATCAGTCTAGGAAGGAACAAGCCGAAGGGCCAGATCACGTTGCCGGTCACATTTGGCAGCGACCTTAACTACAGGACGGAGAAGATCGTCTTTGACATCGTCAAGATGCCCCTACCCTACAATGGCATTTTGGGTCATCCGGCACTGGCCAAGTTCATGGCCTCGTCGCACTTCGCCTACAATGTCATCAAGATGCCAGGGCCGAAGGGCATCCTCACCATCAAGTCGAACCAGAAGGACACAATCATCTGCGACGACAAGCTCTACCGGGAGGCAGTGGCAGCATCTACCGACAAGGCACCTGCTCCTGCCGGCAAAGCTCCCGGGGGAGGGAAGAAGAGGAAGAAGTCCGACAAGACCCCTGATATGGACTCCGGGAAGCGCACTTTAGAGTGCAACACCCCCGTCGAGGACATACCAGAGAGCTCTACCGACAAGAGCAAGAAAGCCAAGGCCTCCGCGCCGGCAACCAAGCAAGTTTCTGCGAGAGAGGATGGGATGAGTGGCACTTTCTCCATAAGTGACACTCTCGGTGACAAATAGGAAAGCGAGATCGTTGCCTTCCTACGGGTGAATATCGATGTGTTTGCTTGGCAAGCATCTGACATCCCCAGTGTTCCTAGGGAGGTAATTGAGCACCACCTTGCCGTCTGCCCTCATGCGAGACCCGTCAAGCAGAAGGTCAGGAAGCAAGCTTTGGAGCGACAAGAGTTCATTGTCGAAGAGATCAAGAAGTTGGAAGCAGCAGGTCTAGTCAGAGGAGTGCTACACCCTACGTGGTTAGCCAATCCAGTTGTAGTGCGCAAGGAGAATGGGAAGTGGAGGCTTTGTATAAACTTCAGTGATATAAATAAAGCCTGTCCAAAGGACCCTTTCCCTTTGCCACGCATCGACCAGATTGTAGACTCCACTGCCGGCTATGATTTACTCTCTTTCCTTGACGCCTATTCTGGTTATCATCAGATCTTTATGGCCAAGGAAGATGAGGAAAAAACCGCATTCATCACTCCATGTGGCACATACTGCTTTTTTCTTATGCCTTTCGGATTGAAGAGTGCCGGAGCAACCTTTGCCAGAGTGGTTCAGATTGGTTTTCAGCCACAACTGCATAGAAATGTGGAAGCTTACATGGATGACATTGTGGTCAAAACCAGAGACAAGTCAACCCTGATTCAGGATTTGGAAGAGACATTTGCGAACTTGCGCAAGCTCAACCCCGAGAAGTGTGTGTTCGGTGTTCCATCCGGCAAGCTTCTTGGTTTCTTTGTGTCTGAGATAGTGTAGGATCGAAAGTATGTCTAGAGGGGGGGTGATTAGACTACTTGACCAAATAAAAACCTAACCTTTTCCCAATTTTAGAAGTAGGCAGATTTTAGCAAGCATACAAGTCAAGCATCACCCTACACATGCAATTCTAAGAGTGTGGCAGCGGAAACTAAATAATTGCATATGTAAGTAAAGGAGGGGATCGGGGATTTCAAACGCAATGAAGACAGGGTGGTTTTTGGCATGGTTCCGATAGGTGGTGCTATCGTACGTCCACGTTGATGGAGACTTCAACCCACGAAGGGTAACGGCTGCGCGAGTCCACGGAGGGCTCCACCCACGAAGGGTCCACGAAGAAGCAACCTTGTCTATTCCACCATGGCTTACGTCCACGAAGGACTAGCCTCACTCGGGGTAGATCTTCACGAAGTAGGCGATCTCCTTGCCCTTACAAACTACTTGGTTCAACTCCACATCATGTCGGAGGCTCCCAAGTGACACCTAACCAATCTAGGAGACACCACTCTCCAAAAGGTAATAGACGGTGTGTTCTTGATGAACTCCTTGCTCTTGTGCTTCAAATGATAGTCTTCCCAACACTCAAACAACTCCTCACAGATTTGGCTATGGTGGAAGAAGGATTTGAGTGGAAGGCAACTTGGGAAAGGCTAGAAATCAAGGTTCAAATGGTTGGAATGGAATGTCTTGATCTCAACACATGAGTAGGTGGTTCTCTCTCAGAAAATGTATGGTGGAAGTGTAGGCACGTTCTGATGGCTCTCCTTACTGAGAAGGAAGTGGTGGAGGGGTATATATAGCCTCCACACAAGATCCAACCGTTACACACTTTTGACCCAACTCGGTGGCACCGATTCAGAGATCTCGGTGGCACCGAACTGTGTAAAAGATATGAACGTTAGGAATCTCGGTGGGACCGACTGGAACAACTCGGATGGACCGAAATGCAATGGCTAGGGCAAACCTCGTCTCGGTGGCACCGATTGCATCAACTCGGTAGGAACGAAGTGAAGCAATAAGGCAATAGAGAGTTGGCAAGCCAACTCGGTGAGACCGATTTGCAAAACTCGGTGGGACCGAAGTAAGTACAAACGATTACAGAGAGTTGGCAAGGCCATCTCGGTGAGACCGAGATCCATATCGGTGGATCCGATTTGTTAGGGTTTTGGCAGTGGCTAAGTCCAGATGAACTCGGTGGCTCCGGATAGGAAATTTCGGTGGGGCCGAGTTGGAATGCAGGTTTTGGACATATTTGGATGGAGAGAGTGGTTGAGGGTTTTGGAACACTGTCACTACGCACTTGAGCAAAAAGACCATTAAGCAACACCTCATCCCCTTTTAATAGTATTGGCTTTCCTATGGACTCAATGTGATCTTGGATCACTAAACCAAAAATGTAGAGTCTTGAGCTTTTGCCAATCCTTGTCCTTAGCATTTTGAAGGGTCCACATCTCTAGTCCTTGCCATGCCAATCATTGAACATCCTGAAAACTTTAACTTGAATGGACATTAGTTCAATGAGATATATGTTGTTATGAATTACCAAAACCACCAAGGGAGCAAATGTGCTTTCAATCTCCCCCTTTTTGGTAATTGATGACAACATATAGATCAAAGCTTCGACAAATGAGTAAATGAATGAAATACATCGTCGCTTTGAGAAGTATGTGATAAGCAAGAGCTCCCCCTAAATTTGTGCATTATTAAGAATTTGCGTTTGAATGCAAATGCACAATCGATTAGGATCATGGGTCACTCTTCCATGTCACATACAACTTGGTGGAGCGCGCAAAATGATATGAATGGAATAGTAGGCACGCATCACCAACACAAGTGAATGATCATACAAGATAATGATAAGCAAGAGCATCTCATAGGGCATAGTATGATCAATCACATCAAGTAGTAGCTCACAAACATAACGATCAAAGTACTCACAGACATAGTATCAAGCACACACATCGAAACAAAGTACCAAAAAGCAAATAGAGCAAAAGAACTCGAGAAAAATCCAACGAGCAAAGCAAAGCAAGACTCTCTCTCTCTCTCGAAGCTAAGATCTATACAAATTCTCCCCCTTTGGCAACAAGTACCAAAAAGCTCGAATAGGTATAGGACTAATACGGCACTCTAGGCACGATCCCCGGCAGCTTCGGTGTGCGTAGAAGGAGTCGATAGAAGAGCATCCGTGAAGGCTTCAGCTGATGTCTGCTGGGCTGGTGGAGTGGAGACCGGAGGTGGCACTGTAGCAGCAGCAGCAGGTGCAGAGACTGTGGTCCTCGGATCCACAACTGGCACTGTAGCAGACCTGGCTGCCCTGGGCACTGTCTGGAATCTCTCCATAGTGTGTCTGTCATCTCCACTATCATCTGAAGCAGCTGCCCTGGCTGCATCAACATCGTCCTTCAGCTTCTCCACTATAGTCTGGACCTCAGTGATCTTGACATCTAGATCATGAATCTTCATCTCGACTATCTGCTCTAAGCTAGCCTAGTTCTGGGTGAGGTTGGCCAGACTTCGCTCAATCCTCAGGGTGGCTTCTAGTAGATAAGTCATTTGGTCAGTCTTAGACTTGAGGTTGGCAATGGGAGCATTGGGAGCAGATGCCTCCTTGGCTGCTTTTGCTTGCTGGGCTACTCGGATCTTCTCTTGTGCTTGAGTAGAGGTGGGATGCGAAGGATCCATCACAATGACATTGTCCTCAAACTCTGGATGCAGTGGGAGATGCTCATGATCAAGAAGATAAGTGCTCGTTCCAACCTTGGAATTGATGAGCATCTGGATGTGTGGAGCATATCCGCAAGATCTCTTCTGATCAGCAGCTGTCCTCTTGATGGTTTCAATAATCAAGCTCATCACCTTGAACTTATGAGGTGTGTCAAAGAGGTGCAGCAGGTTGATGGAGTGGCCACGTATCATCTTATAATCTCCTGACTTGGGCAACAGAGTGTACCACAAGATAGTATTTGTGGTGGCCAAACCAGGCAGCAGGTGCTTCACTGATCCTAGCTTGTGTGTCTTGAAGTCCTTCTCTGGAATCGCTGTGTACATATTAGTCATGGAGTTGTGGTCCATCTTGAGCTTGGCATAGATATCAACATCATATTCTTCTTCTTCTGGAGCACCAAGAAGAGTAGCCCACTCAGAGATGGTCGACTGGTACCTGGAACCCTCAGTCATCCACACAATCATGCCATCAGGATAGAAATGAGTTGTGGAGTAGAATTGCATGATCATCTCATCATTCCACTTTGTCATCTTCTGTCCAACAAACTCATCAACACCAGCAATCCGGAAACTCTCATGAACATGAAGGAAATAATCCTCATTGGCATCAATGTACTTCCAATCCACCCATCTCATGTCGCTGACAATTGGCTTCTTATCAAGCAGAATTGTCTCATAGAAGTCTTGCTGCTCTCTGGTCTGGAAGCGGTAGTCACAAGCTGTTCTCCTCCTGGCGGCATAGGGATCTGACAGTCTCCACTGACGCAGTCCTTTGTCCTTCCCGAGCATCATATTCTCTGCAACTGGGTGTGCATTATCATGGTCTGGAATCTTGGGCTTCAATTTCCTGAGCACTAGTGGCTCCTCATCAACATGGGCTTCAGGCACTGGGGCCTTGTCCTTTTCACTAGCAGAAATGTTTCTGGTCGACCTCTTGGGTGCTGGAGCTTTTGGTTTGGATTTTGTGGGGGGCAGCAGTCCTAATAGCATCTGACATGAGCTTCTGAGCTTTTGCAAGGGGGTGCATTAGCTGTTGGCTCCTCCTCTTCCTCTGAATCACTCCTCATGGAGGGTTTTCCAAGCACCTGAGCAGTAGTTTTCCTTGCTCTCTTCTTCTTTCCTCCTGCAACTGTTTCTGTGTCACTTGGCTCTTCAAGTGTAAATTGCATAGTTTTCTTGGGAACTTTCTTCACAACAGTTTTATCTTTGGCAGCAGTTGGCTTGGTGCTATATTCCTTTGCAAGCACAACTCTTTTCTTCTTTGTTGCTGCTTCACTAGCAACAAAGTCCTCATCCTCACTATCTGAGGTTCTCTTCTTCCTGGTTCTTGTTGCAGCCTTTGGAAGATCTGGAGAGCTTCTCTCTCCCTCATAAAAGCTTTCTGCAGGGCTAGAGCCTGCGCTGAGATCTGTGTGCTGCTCTGACATGTTCTGGCTATCGCTGGCATCAGACATCTTGCAAAGCTGACCCTGTGAATAGATGGGTATGGGTAGAGTAGATGAGTCATCACAAAAAGCAAAAGTTTTTCATAAAAATTGAGTTCAACTCTTAGTTCCAAGTTTTCACAGAAGGCATTTTGGATTGACCGAGTTGATCATCTCGGTGATACTGAAGCACTCAACAGAAACTTTACACGCCATTTCGGTCAGACCGAGATGGGGTTCGGTGACTTCGAGATGCTAGGGTTTCACTGAGATTTTACTTTCGGTCTCACCGATTCGTACAACTCGGTGACACCAAGACGTACTAGTGCAATGGCCTGGGGCCAAATCGGTGACTCCGAAAATTTCTAATCGGTCGGTCCGAGATGCATTCGGCGGAAACTTAAATCTAAATTTTTTACTCGAATCTAATCTATGGGCATTGCAGTGTAATAGGAGTTCTCAATCCGTGGCAAGAATCATGGCAATCCTATCATGCATTGAATCAGAAATTGGAGCACGAAAGGGGTCGAATCTCACCCTAACTTGGTGGAGATCCTCTACGGCGGCAACGACGGAGTAGATTGCCGTTGACGGCGACGGAATCCAGCGGCGAGGGCGCGCTGGAGACGAAGGCAACGATCCGGAGACCTGGGCGACGGCAACAACGGGGTGCGGGAACGAGAGGGTTTGAGAATTTTTCAACCGTTCGGGCCCGCGAGATATATATACCCGTATGCTGTCGGTGGCTCCGAGTTGGACAACTCGGTGGCACCGATATGTGTAACTGCAAGCAGGTTAGCACATCGGTGGCGCCGAAATGGTTCAACTCAATGACACCGAGATGAAACCTAGATCAATCTAAATGATTTCGGTTGGACCGGGTTTGAGTGAATTGGTTCGGCTGAAATCATGTAGAAGGTTTTGGAGGTTCAACCCTTTCAGATCGGTGGCTCCGAGTGCTCCTCACCCGGAGGGTCCGAAAATGACTTGTTCAATTTTTGTGATGTAGCAAGAATAGAATTTGAGACAAGAAAGCATAGATAGCTAGAGAAGGTGCTTAGGCATTCTTGTACATCCACTTGGCCAGAAAAACCAAGACAATCAAAACAACAAATGGATGTCCTCAAATGATGAAATCATGCAAACCAACATGCTCACACAATAAGATAGCAAATGAAATATGTGTCAAACATGCACAACCAATTCTAGCATCTATCAAGCAATGGCGATGACTAGGTCATCTATATATGAGTATATTGACTTAGGAGCCAAATGAGAACATTTGATCATAGGTCATACTCATCTTTTAAGCACAAGTGGGGTTGCCACTTTTACATAAAGCATTGATGTGTTCACACCATTAGAGTTGCTTTAGCTCAATTGTTTAGAGCAAAGCTCCCCTAGATGTGATATCCCCCCTAAGAGGGATGAACTAACCTCGGGTTTTGTCGATGATGACTTCATGTAGATGTTGAAGATGTGGATGCTCAATGTTGATGTAGACCATCTAGAGTTGGGTGCAATCCTATGGAGTTTTGTGCTTTCAATACCTACATGGGTTAGTCCCACACAAGGAACATACAAGGATATCCATAGACATAGAGTGAATTACACATATGATGATGTCCATGAATGCATTGAATACCTTGTCCCTTGCCTTACCAACAAGAGGGTTTGTGACTCCGTGTACTAGTGCAAAATGTGGAAGTTGGTTGCACAAGTCCTTGCCATAATGAATATGAATGAAGTTTGTTGGTGGAGTCACCCTCAAGAACTCTCTAGTTCTTCTTCTTTTGGACCCACATCAACTTGATGGGAATCCTTGGAGTTGTAGTAGCACTTGATGAAGTAGAACTTGATGAAGTCTTGGGAACCCACTTGACCAAGGCTTGAGGAGCTTCTTCAAATGAGTCAATCTCTTCTTGAAGCTTGTCCTTGCCTTTTAGCTTGTGGTCTTGTGGTGGAAGATCTTCTTGAGCGCGTGTTCCCTTGAAGGAAGTAGGATCATAGTTCTCTTGTTGAGGAACAAACTTCGTCTTGGGGTATTGATCTTCTTCCCACTCAACTCCATTGGCATTGAACTTTCATTCAAAACCAACACCTTGGTTCTTCCGGTGCCTTCCTTGCTTGCGTACAATTTCCTCAAATTGCTTACTCCCGGCAAGACTCTTGTAGACACCTTTTCTATAATTACTTTCAATAGCATATTTTCTTGCTCAAGTGTAACTTGGCTAAGAGAATCATTAGTGGAATCAATAAAACTACTAGAAGCAACAACATTGGATTTAGCATTGTCATTGTTACTACTAGAGGTAGAATCCTTTTTTACCCTTGTTGCTAGTTTGCTTAGGTTTAACTTGGGGCATAAAGGTAGACAAGAGTAAACGTTTGGCAAGATATGAAGAACTCTTCTTTCGAAGATCGTCATTGATAGCTTTAAGAAACTCATGCTCTTGCTCTAAATTTAGCTTTTCGAAGCGTAGCTTCTCATGAGTTCTTAGAAGTTCTCTATGATCCTCCTGAGTTGTTTCATGAGCTAACTTAAGAGCATTTAGTTCTTTAGTTAGACACTCAATCTCCTTCATAGCATTGTCACTCGTTTCCTATTGACTATCATGATTACTAGCATTTTCATTATAGCTCACATCACTAGCCTTATCAACAAGTAAATCATCATCACCAAGCAAATCATCTTCATCACTATTGAAATCAAGATACTCGGGGTGTGATACCTTGGGGCCTTTTGCCATGAAGCATCTTCCAATTCCTTCATTTGGTGAGTCAAAAAGATCATGGGAGTTGGATGACACAAGAGCAAGTCCGGCAACACCTTCATCTTGACTATAGTCGGAGTTGGAGTGATAACTTCGCTCGGAGTGGTTGTCGGAGTCGGAGCCGGAAACCCATTCACCAACATGAGCTTGATGTCTTCTTCTTGTGTAGCTCTTGGATGACTTGTCCTTCCTCTCCGAATCCTTGCTTCTTTGAGAATGTCTTCGTTCATAACGATCATCTCTACTCCTTCTCTCCTTATGAGGTGATTCATCTCTTCTATGTCTTCCTCTTGGTGATTCGTCTCTTTTCTTGTAGGGAGCCGTACACTCATTGGAATAGTGTCCGGGTTTTCCACAATTGTAGCAATTACGGTCACGACTTGATGATCTTCTCTCATAGTGTCTTGAGCTAGAGCTTCTTTCTTTCCCTTTGTTCTTGTAGAACTTGTTGAATCTTTTCACCATTAGGCTTATCTCTTCATTGGATACTAGCTTGTCACTTGAAGTTGTTGAAGCATCGGTTGAGGCTTTGTAAGCACCACTTGATTTGTTGTATAGCTCCTCTTTGTCCTTGAGTGACATTTCATGAGCAACAATCCTTCCAATGACTTCTATGGGCTTGAGATCTTTGTAATTTGGCATCATTTGGATCAATGTGCAAACGGTATCATATTTTCCATCCAAAGCTCTAAGTATCTTCTTGATGATGAATTTGTCGGTCATCTCTTCACTCCCTAAGCCGGCAATCTCATTTGTGATGAGAGCAAGCCTAGAGTACATTTCTGTGACTCCTTCACCATCCTTCATCTTGAACTTGTCAAGTTGACTTCGAAGCACATCTAACTTAGATTCCTTGACGGACTCGGTACCCTCATGCATATCAACCAAAGTATCCCAAATTTCCTTTGCATTCTCGAGGCGGCTGATTTTGTTGAATTCCTCGGGACACAAATCATTGAAGAGAATGTCACAAGCTTGAGCATTGTATTGCAACATCTTCAATTCTTCCGGGTTTGCTTCACGATCCGGTTCCTTGCCATCCTCGAAGAAATCACCTTGCAAGCAAACACGAACAACAGCCCAAATGGCGGGGTTATGACCAAGAATATGCATTTTCATCTTATGTTTCCAACTAGCAAAGTTTGTACCGTCAAAATATGGACCTCTACGGTGATAGTTACCCTTACTAGACGCCATACTCTCCTAGGTTGTGAAACCAAGGCTATGATCACCAAAGCAATGGAAATCAAGGCTTACGGAGACCAAAGCTCTGATACCACTTGTAGGATTGAAAGTATGTCTAGAGGGGGGGTGATTAGACTACTTGACCAAATAAAAACCTAACCTTTTCCCAATTTTAGAAGTAGGCAGATTTTAGCAAGCATACAAGTCAAGCATCACCCTACACATGCAATTCTAAGAGTGTGGCAGCGGAAAATAAACAATTGCATATGTAAGTAAAGGAGGGGATCAGAGATTTCAAACGCAATGAAGACACGGTGGTTTTTAGCATGGTTCCGATAGGTGGTGCAATCGTACGTCCACGTTGATGGAGACTTCAACCCACGAAGGGTAACGGCTGCGCGAGTCCACGGAGGGCTCCACCCACGAAGGGTCCACGAAGAAGCAACCTTGTCTATTCCACCATGGCTTACGTCCACGAAGGACTAGCCTCACTCGGGGTAGATCTTCACGAAGTAGGCGATCTCCTTGCCCTTACAAACTACTTGGTTCAACTCCACATCATGTCGGAGGCTCCCAAGTGACACCTAACCAATCTAGGAGACACCACTCTCCAAAAGGTAATAGACGGTGTGTTCTTGATGAACTCCTTGCTCTTGTGCTTCAAATGATAGTCTTCCCAACACTCAAACAACTCCTCACAGATTTGGCTATGGTGGAAGAAGGATTTGAGTGGAAGGCAACTTGGGAAAGGCTAGAAATCAAGGTTCAAATGGTTGGAATGGAATGTCTTGATCTCAACACATGAGTAGGTGGTTCTCTCTCAGAAAATGTATGGTGGAAGTGTAGGCACGTTCTGATGGCTCTCCTTACTAAGAAGGAAGTGGTGGAGGGGTATATATAGCCTCCACACAAGATCCAACCGTTACACACTTTTGACCCAACTCGGTGGCACCGATTCAGAGATCTCGGTGGCACCGAACTGTGTAAAAGATATGAACGTTAGGAATCTCGGTGGGACCGACTGGAACAACTCGGATGGACCGAAATGCAATGGCTAGGGCAAACCTCGTCTCGGTGGCACCGATTGCATCAACTCGGTAGGAACGAAGTGAAGCAATAAGGCAATAGAGAGTTGGCAAGCCAACTCGGTGAGACCGATTTGCAAAACTCGGTGGGACCGAAGTAAGTACAAACGATTACAGAGAGTTGGCAAGGCCATCTCGGTGAGACCGAGATCCATATCGGTGGATCCGATTTGTTAGGGTTTTGGCAGTGGCTAAGTCCAGATGAACTCGGTGGCTCCGGATAGGAAATTTCGGTGGGGCCGAGTTGGAATGCAGGTTTTGGACATATTTGGATGGAGAGAGTGGTTGAGGGTTTTGGAACACTGTCACTACGCACTTGAGCAAAAAGACCATTAAGCAACACCTCATCCCCTTTTAATAGTATTGGCTTTCCTATGGACTCAATGTGATCTTGGATCACTAAACCAAAAATGTAGAGTCTTGAGCTTTTGCCAATCCTTGTCCTTAGCATTTTGAAGGGTCCACATCTCTAGTCCTTGCCATGCCAATCATTGAACATCCTGAAAACTTTAACTTGAATGGACATTAGTTCAATGAGATATATGTTGTTATGAATTACCAAAACCACCAAGGGAGCAAATGTGCTTTCAGAGAGGGATTGAAGCCAACCCCGACAAGATCAAAGCAATTGAGCAGATGGAAGCACCGAGATGTGTCAAGGATGTCAGGCGTCTTGCCGGCTGCGTTGCCGCCCTCAGCAGGTTCATCTCCAAATCGGCAGAGTGCGCCTTGCCATTTTTCAAGATATTGAAAAAGGCAGGTCCAGTGAACTTGACTCCAGAAGCGGAGGCCGCGCTCCCAGATTTGAAGGAGTACCTGTCCTCTCTATCAGTCCTAGTTGCGCCTAGGCCTCAAGAGACGTTGCTGCTATACTTAGCAGTGACGAATCAAGTGGTTAGTGCTGCACTCGTGGCTGAAAGAGAGGCCGATGAGGAAGAGGTAGCAGCCGCAGAGCCACGACCCGACGAGCCGGAATCTTCTCCGGCAGGTCAGGTGCCGACAAGCCAAAGATTGTGCAAGCCAGCCAGTCAGATCAGCAAGTTGTGAAGAAGAAGATGGTGTAGCGCCCAGTCTACTTTGTCAGCTCCCTCCTGCAAGGGGCTAGGTCAAGGTACTCTGGTGTGCAGAAGTTGCTCTTTGGCCTTCTCATGGGCTCAAGGAAGCTGCGCCATTACTTTCAAGCACACCCAGTCACCATCGTCACTCGCTTTCCGTTGCAACGCATCTTGAGAAATCCAGAGGCAACTGGCAGGATTGTGGAGTGGGCATTGGAGCTGTCAAGCTTTGATTTGAAGTTTGAGAGTACCTCAACAATTCAGAGCAGAGCCTTGGCAGAATTCATTGCAGAATGGACTCCAACGCCAGACGAAGAAGTTCCAGAGACCTCCCTCCCCGGCAAGGAAACTGTTGATGATTGGATCATGTACTTTAACAGTGCTTTCACGCTGAAAGGCGCCGGTGCCGGCGTGCTGCATATAGCACCCACCGGAGAGCATCTCAACTGCGTGCTCCAGATGCACTTTCCCAGGGAGCAAGCCACCAACAACACTGCTGAGTACGAAGGATTGCTTGCCGGTCTGTGCATTGCAATCAACCTTGGTATTCAGAAATTAATTATCAGAGGCAACTCGCAGTTAGTGGTGAGGCAAGTCAACAAGGATTACCAGAGCCCTTTGATGGAGGCCTACGTCGATAAGGTGAGAAAGTTGGAAGAGCACTTTGACGGTCTGCAAGCAGAGCACATTCCCTGTGCCCAGAATCGGATTGCCGATAACCTGTCAAAGCTTGCCGCCCAAAAGATGCCTGTGGAACCAGGAACTTTTGTGCTCCATCTGACTCAGCCATCCGTTACACCGTCAAGGTCGGCGAAGAAGAGAAAGCAAGATGTTGGTGGTTACTTTCCGGCAGAGCTGCCGGCAGCCGCCAAGAAAGCAGATACTGCCAACAAGATACCCTTGGCCGGTGAGCCGCAGTTTCCGGCAAGCCAGATCCTTGCCGTCGAAGCAAGCGCTTCCGCAGAGGAAGAAATGCCTTTTGTCCTTGTCGTCCAGCCACAAACTCCGACATGAGCACAGTCGATTGTCCAGTTCCTTCAGACAAGAGATCTTCCCGATGAGCAAGAGGACGCAGAGAGAGTAGCCCGTCAATCAAGGATGTACAAGTTTGTGGACAACATTCTGTACAGAAAGAGACCAAATGGGGTGAAATTGAAGTGTATCTGCCGGGAAGATGGACAGAGGCTGTTGGAAGAGATGCATGAAGGAATGTGTGGCTCTCACATTGGGTCACGCGCGCTTGTCGGTGATGACCCACAAGTATAGGGGATCAATCGTAGTCCTTTCGATAAGTAAGAGTGTCGAACCCAACGAGGAGCAGAAGGAAATGACAAGCGGTTTTCAGCAAGGTATTCTCTGCAAGTACTGAAAGTAGCGGTAACAGATAGTTTTGATAGCAAGATAATTCATAACAAGTAACAAGTAGTAACGTTAACAATAAGTGTAGCAAGGTAGCCCAATCCTTTTTGTAGCAAAGGAAAAGCCGGAACGAACTCGTATAATAAGCAAAGGTTCTCGAGGACACATGGGAATTTCATTTAGTCACTTTCATCATGTCCTCAAGAACAAAAGTAACTACTCACAAATCATATTCATGTTCAAGATCAGAGGGGTATTGAATAGCATTAAGGATCTGAACATATAATCTTCCACCAAATAAACCAACTAGCATCAACTACAAGATGTAATCAACACTACTAGCAACCCACAGGTACCAATCTGAGGTTTTGAGACAAAGATTGAATACAAGAGATGAACTAGGGTTTGAGATGAGATGGTGCTGGTGAAGATGTTGATGAAGATTGGTCCTCCCACGATGAGAGGATCGTTGGTGATGTCGATGGCTTCGATTTCCCCCTCCCGGAGGGAAGTATCCCCGGCGGAATCGCTCCGCCGGAGAGCAAAATAGCTCCTGCCCAGGTTCCGCCTCGAGACGGCGGCGCTTCGTACCGAAAGTCTTCCCTTTATTTTTTTTCTAGGGCAAATGACCTTATATAGCAGAAGGAGGGGGCCAGACGCCAGCTGTGGGCCCCACAAGGCATCAGGGCGCGCCCAGGGGGCGCGCCCTGTTGCCTTGTGGGCAACTGGTGGGTCCCCTCTGGTATTTCTTTTCTCCAGTATTTTTTATATATTCAATAAAAACTCTCTGTAAAGTTTCAGGTCAATTGGAGCTCTGTAGAATAGGTATATCTGACGTGGCTATTTCAGGTCCAGAATTCCAGCTGCCAGCATTCTCCCTCTTCATGTAGATCTTGCAAAATAAGAGAGAAAAGGCATAAGAATTGTACCATAAAGTGAAATAATGATTAAAAACATAATAATTAACAGTAGGAAATCATGATGCAAATTGGACGTATCAATTCCCCCAAGCTTAGACCTCACTTGCCCTCAAGCGAAAAGTCAAAATCGATAATCATGACCACATGTTTAGAGAGAGACATCGATAAAAATAAAATACGGACATGGAGCATCATGATCTTTATTATAACAGCAATATATCATCATAAAACTTCTCATGAAAAATTGACAATTCATCCACAAGCTAAAGTATGAACCATAAACCAAATTGAAAACTAACAAACTATGATCTCAGTCACTGAAGCAATTGCAATTCTATGTAAGAGCTTTGTTTTGCATGTACACATACTCAACTATCATTTAGTCTTCTATGATTGCTGACACTCATGTCATACTTATGGAGCAAAAGTTTCAGTCAAACACATAGAAAGATAGGGGCTTATAATTTCGCCTCCCAACGTATTTACCTCAAGGGTAATGTCAACAATAATTACTCATGATCACCTACATTCAACTAGATATATATGCATGGATCAATCCCCACCACATGATGTTTGCCAAAAGAGAAAATAAAAATGGAATAGAGAAGAATACTATTGACTCTTGCATGAAAGTAAATACGTAAAGTAAAAGATAGGCCCTTCGCAGAGGGAAGCAGAGGTTGTCATCCGCTTTTGTTTTTGGATGTGCAATCTCTTAATGTAAAGGAACGTCACTTTATATTCCCCCTTGTGATAGCGACCTTTATTATGCAGTCCGTCGCTTTTATTGCTCCACCATCACAAGATCGTACAAAGCTTATTTTCCCTTACAATAAAAGTTCATACATATTTAGGAGCAATTTTTATTGCTTTTGCACCGATGACAACTTACTTGAAGGATCTTATTCAATCCATAGGTAGATAATGGTGGACTCTCATGGCATGAAACTGGGTTTAAGGGTTTTTGGATGCACAAGTAGTATCTCTACTTGGTGCGGATTTTTGGCTAGCAAAGATAGGGGGCAAACACCACATGTTAGAGGATCCAAAACAATATAACTTCTATGTGAATATAAGCAAACATAACCCATTACGTTGTCTTCCTTGTCCAACATCAACTAATTGACATAGAACATTTGATGGGGGCTCACAATCATAAAAGATGTCCAAGATAGTGTATTTATATGTGAGACCTCTCTTCCTTTATTACTTTCTCATGAATTGCTACAATGACCAATGCTATGTTTGTCAACTTCTTTTATCAATTATACTTCTTTTATGTGAAGTCATCACTCCCCATGGGATTAGCATACGATCTTATTTTTATTCTTTCTTTATTTCTAAGATTGGATCATCAAAAGCAAAACACTCAACTTAAACTACTCTTTATTATATAACTTTCACACATGATTACATAGATAGATAGATCACAAAGCAAGCACTCGAAACTAAATCATACTAAAATTTTATTCCTCTAAATCACGAAATAACTAAGGATCGAACTAAGATAATGATGATGAAAAAGTGATGCTGATACGATACCGGGGCGCCTCCCCCAAGCTTGGCACAAGCCAAGGGGAGTGCCCATACCCGTGTACTCAAGTCTCCTTCTTGGGTGATGGTGGTGATGGTGAGGTAGTGGGCTTGTCCTTCAGCTTCAGCAAGTACTCCAGATTATGATTGATCCTTCGAAGGGCATGATTCTGCTCTTCTAACACAATAACTTCACGAGTAAGCAAAGTATTCTGAGCACAAATTGCTTCAAAAACTTTTACTATATCTATTTCAGATGGGGGAAATTTATCATAAAGAGTTTGCCACGAATCTCCCTTTTCTGTAGGTTCCTTCGTGTGCATGGCTTGATCTTCTTCTCCTTGAATCCGTTCCTCCACGACCTTTTTGGGTTCCTCCTCCATAGTAGTGTCCTCCTCTTCGGACGACCACTCATAATATACTTCGCTGAAAGGACGTTTGCCGGGTGAAGGTTGAACAATCCGATGCTGGTGCGGAGTCTTCGGGGAGCCATGACGATCTAGATCTGTCAGAAAAATAGCCCAAAACAAGAACAGAGGAGAAACTTGCGATACGGTGGTCAAAACATACGGGAGTATATATAAAGAATTTTTATCTTGCAAAACAAGCATACGGGAAGAAAACGGGGTCGGGAAGGCACACGTGGGGCCCACAAGGCATCACGGCGCGCCCCAGGGGGGTCGCGCCCTATTGCCTTGTGGGCAACACGTGGGTCCCCTCGGCTACTTCTTATTTTTGTAATTTTTCTAATATTCCAAAACTGACAGAAATATTTTTTTATGGAATTTTTGGAGTCGGTTTACTTACCGTATCACATACCTACCCCTTTTCAGGGTTCTGGGGCATTCCGGAAGGACTCTTCTATGTGCTCTTCCGGTGTAATTGTTTCAATAATATTAGTTTCAACATTAATGGGAGTACCTGAGATATAATGCTTAATTCTTTACCCATTCACTACTCTTGGATTGTTGCCCTCGGAGTTGTTTATTTTGATGGCTCCGGAGCGATAAACTTCTTCGATGATATATGGCCCCTCCCATTTAGAGAGAAATTTTCGTGCAAAGAATCTCAAACGAGAATTGTATAATAAAACATGATCACCTACTTTGAATTCCCGTTTTTAAATTCTCTTGTCATGCCATATTTTAACTTTTTCTTTAAACAACTTGGCATTTTCGTAGGCTTGGGTTCTCCATTCATCTAAAGAGCTAATATCAAATAACCTCTTCTCACCGGCAAGTTTAAAATCATAGTTAAGTTCTTTAATTGCCCAATAAGCTTTATGTTCTAGTTCAAGAGGTAAATGACATGCTTTTTCATAATCCATTTTATATGGAGACATACCCATAGGATTTTTATATGCAGTTCTGTAAGCCCATAATGCATCATCAAGTTTCTTAGACCAATTCTTTCTAGATCTATTAACGGTCTTTTGCAAAATCAATTTTATTTCTCTATTAGTCAATTCAACTTGACCACTGGACTGAGGATGATAAGGAGATGCAATTCTATGGTTAACATCATATTTAGCAAGCAACTTACGGAAAGCACCATGAATAAAATGTGAACCACCATCAGTCATTAAATATCTAGGGACTCCAAACCTAGGGAAAATAACTTCTTTAAGCATTTTAATAGAAGTGTTATGATCAGCACTACTTGTTGGATCAGCATGGTGTCCTCCATATGCCTCGGAGTGGCACTTACGTAGGATTTGTTCCTGTTCATGCTCAGGTACACAACGTCTAATAATACCATCTACTCCTTCTTTATATAAGTGTGGGTCATCCCAAAAGTAATGTCTTAAATCAAAGAAGAACTTTTTCTTTTGTTGGTATGTAAAGCTAGGTGGTATGTATTTTGCAACAATGTAATTAGCATAGTCTGCATACCAAGGAGTATTACGAGAAGCATTTATCACAGCTAATTGTTCATCAGGAAAATCATCATTAATAGGAAGTGGGTCATCAAGAACATTTTCCATTCTAGACAAATTATCAGCCACGGGATTCTCATCTCCCTTTCTATCAATAATATGCAAATCAAATTCTTGTAGCAAAAGAACCCATCTAATAAGTCTAGGTTTAGCATCTTTCATTTCCATAAGATATTTATTAGCAGCATGATCAGTGTGAACAGTAACTTTGGAATCAACAATGTAAGATCTAAATTTATCACATGCAAATACAACTGCTAAAAATTCTTTCTCAGTAGTACCATAATTTCTTTGAGCACTGTCTAGAGTTTTACTAGCATAATGAATAAATTTTAGTTTCTTATCAACTCTTTGCCCTAGAACAGCACCAACAGCATAATCACTAGCATCACACATAATTTCAAAGGGTAGGTTCCAATCAGGTGGTTGAACAATAGGTGCAGAAATTAAGGCTTTCTTAAGTACTTCAAAGGCTTCTACACAATCATCATCAAAAACAAATGGAACATCTTTTTGCAAGAGATTGGTAAGAGGTCTAGAAATTTTAGAGAAGTATTTTATAAACCTTCTATAGAAACTAGCATGACCAAGGAAACTTCTTATACCTTTGATATCTTTAGGACATGGCATTTTCTCAATAGCATCAACTTTAGCTTTATCAACTTCAATACCTCTTTCAGAAATTTTATGCCCAAGGACTATACCTTCATTCACCATAAAGTGACACTTCTCCCAATTCAAGATAAGATTAGTTTCTTCACATCTCTGCAAAACTCGATCAAGGTTGCTCAAGCAATCATCAAATGAAGTTCCATAAACAGAGAAATCATCCATGAAAACCTCAACAATCTTTACACAAAAGTCAGAGAATATAGTAGTCATACATCTTTGAAAGGTAGCAGGTGCATTACATAAACCAAAAGGCATACGACGATAAGCATAAGTTCCAAAAGGATAAGTAAAGGTGGTTTTCTCTTGATCTTCAGGTGACACGGGTATTTGAGAGAAACCAGAATAACCAACTAGGAAACAAAAGTGTGTATGCTTAGATAATCTTTCTAACATTTGATCAATAAAAGGCAAGGGGTAATGATCTTTTCTAGTAGCTTTATTTAATTTTCTGAAATCAATTACCATCCTATAACCAGTTACAATTCTTTGTGTGATAAGTTCATTTTTATCATTAGGAACAACGGTAATGCCTCCTTTCTTAGGAACACAATGAACAGGACTTACCCACCTACTATCAGCTATGGGATAAATTATACTTGCTTCTAGAAGCTTTAATATTTCAGTTCTTACCACATCCTTCATTCTAGGATTCAGCCTTCTTTGATGATCAACAACGGGTTTAGCATCTGGCTCCATATGAATTTTATGCTGACATAAAGTGGGACTAATGCCCTTAAGATCATCGAGAGTATATCCAATAGCGGCACGGTGCTTCTTCAGAGTTTTAAGTAATCTCTTTTCTTCATGCTCTGAAAGGTTAGCACTAATAATAACAGGATATATCTTCTTTTCATCAAGATAAGCATATTTAAGAGTATCAGGTAATTGCTTTAAACCAAACACAGGATCACCCTTGGGTGGAGGTGGATCTCCCAAGGTTTCAACAGGCAAATTATGTTTAAGGATAGGTGCTTGTTTAAAGAACAGATCATCTATTTAATCTCTTTCATTCATATGCATATCATTCTCATGCTCAAGCAAATATTGTTCTAAAGGATCGGTAGGAGGCACAGCAATAGAAGCAAGACCAATAATTTCATCTTTAATTCTTTATCATGAGGTTGTCTATGAAACTTAGAGAAATTAAACTCATGAGACATCTCACCAAAGTTAACACTAACAATTTCTTTAGTGCAATCAATCTTAGCATTAACAGTATTCAAGAAGGGTCTACCAAATATAATGGGACAAAAATCATCTTGTGGTGATCCAAGAACAAGAAAATCAGTAGGATATTTGATCTTACCACACAAGACTTCAACATCTCTAACAATCCCAAGCGGTGAAATAGTATCTCTATTTGCAAGCTTAATAGTAACATCAATATCTTCAATCTCAACAGGTGCAATATCATTCATGACTTCTTGATAGTGAGTAAACGGAATGGCATTCATACTAGCACCAACATCACATAAACCATGATAGCAATGATCTCCAATTTTAACAGAAATAACAGGCATGCCAACTACAAGTTTGTTTTTATCTTTAGGGTCTGGCTTAGCAATTCTAGTTGCTTCATCACAGAAATATATGACATGTCCATCAATATTATCAACCAAAAGATCTTTAACCATGGCAACACTAAGTTCAACTTTAATTTGCTCAGAAGGTCTAGGTGCTCTTATATTACTCTTATTAACCACAGTTGAAGCTTTAGCATGTTCCTTAATCCTAACAGGGAAAGGAGGTTTCTCAATATAAGCAGTAGGCACAACTGGATCAACATGGTAAACAATTGTTTCTTCTTTAACACTAACAGGTTCTTCATTCAATTCAATAGGTGGATGATATTTAAACCATTTCTCCTTAGGGAGATCAACATGAGCAGCAAAAGATTCACAAAAGGTAGCTACTATCTCAGAGTCAAGTCCATATTTAGTACTAAACTTACGAAAAGCATCAGTTTCCATAAAAGATTTAACACAACCAAACTCAAGATTTATACTCGACTCATTACCTTTGTCAATTTCCCAATCTTCAAAGTTACGTTTAATTCTTTCTAGAAGATCCCATCTGGATTCAATAGTTCTCTTCATAAAGGAACCAACAGAAGAAGTATTAAGTATGGATTGATCATTATAAGGAAGCCGAGCATAAAAGTTTTGAAGAATTATTTCTCTTGAGAGCTCATGATTGGGGCATGTGTGCAACATATACTTAAGCCTCCCCCAAGCTTGAGCGATACTTTCTCCTTCATGAGGCCAAAAATTATATATATAATTCCGATCACAATGAACCAAATGCATAGGATAAAATTTCTGATGGAATTCTAGCTTCAACCGGTTCCAGTCCCATGTTTCAGTATCATCACATAGCCTATACCATATCAATCCCTTTCCCTCCAAAGATAAAGGGAATACTTTCTTCTTAACTCCATCTCCGGATAAACATGCAAGCTTAAACAATCCATAAATTTCATCCACATAGATCAAGTGCATATCGGGATGTACCGTTCCATCTCCTGCATAAGGATTAGCTAGCAGTTTCTCTATCATACCTGAAGGAATTTCATAATAAATATTTTCAGTAGGTTCAATAGGTTGAGGAGCAACTCTTATTGCTTCCGGTCGAGGTGAAGATACCCCGAACAAGCCCCTCAAAGGATTACTTTCCATAGTGACAAGTGACAATAAATCTCAGCATGTAATATAAATGTTTCCTTACCAAATTCCACTCACCAAAGACGCTTCACTCCCCGGAAACGGCGCCAGGAAAGAGTCTTGATGGCCCACAAGTATAGGGGATCAATCGTAGTCCTTTCGATAAGTAAGAGTGTCGAACCCAACGAGGAGCAGAAGGAAATGACAAGCGGTTTTCAGCAAGGTATTCTCTGCAAGTACTGAAAGTAGCGGTAACAGATAGTTTTGATAGCAAGATGATTCGTAACAAGTAAAAAGTAGTAACGGTAACAATAAGTGCAGCAAGGTATCCCAATCCTTTTTGTAGCAAAGGACAAGCCAGAACGAACTCGTATAATAAGCAAAGCGTTCTCGAGGACACATGGGAATTTCATCTAGTCACTTTCATCATGTCCTCAAGAACAAAAGTAACTACTCACAAATCATATTCATGTTCAAGATCAGAGGGGTATTGAATAGCATTAAGGATCTGAACATATAATATTCCACCAAATAAACCAACTACCATCAACTACAAGATGTAATCAACACTACTAGCAACCCACAGGTACCAATCTGAGGTTTTGAGACAAAGATTGAATACAAGAGATGAACTAGGGTTTGAGATGAGATGGTGCTGGTGAAGATGTTGATGAAGATTGGTCCTCCCATGATGAGAGGATCGTTGGTGATGTCGATGGCTTCGATTTCCCCCTCCCGGAGGGAAGTATCCCCGGCGGAATCGCTCCGCCGGAGAGCAAAATAGCTCCTGCCCAGGTTCCGCCTCGAGACGGCAGCGCTTCATCCCGAAAGTCTTCCCTTTATTTTTCTAGGGCAAATGACCTTATATAGCAGAAGGAGAGGGCCAGATGACAGCTGTGGGCCCCATAAGGCATCAGGGTGCGCCCAGGGGGCCGCGCCATGTTGCCTTGTGGGCAACTGGTGGGTCCCCTCTGGTATTTCTTTTCTCCAGTATTTTTTATATATTCAATAAAAAATCTCCGTAAAGTTTCAGGTCAATTGGAGCTCTGTAGAATAGGCATCTCTGATGTGGCTATTTCAGGTCCAGAATTCCAGCTGCCGGCATTCTCCCTCTTCATGTAGATCTTGCAAAATAAGAGAGAAAAGGCATAAGAATTGTACCATAAAGTGAAATAATGATTAAAAACATAATAATTAACAGTAGGAAATCATGATGCAAATTGGACGTATCAGTCGGCAAGGCATTCTATCAAGGATTCTACAGGCCGACAGCCCTTCAAGACGCCTTGGCGGTGGTCATCAGATGCGAAGCATGCCAGTTCCACTCCAAGGACATACACCAGCCAGCTCAAGCCCTCCAAACCATCCCTCTCTCCTGGCCCTTCTTGGTCTGGGGGCTCGACATTGTCGAGCCCTTCCCCCGTGCTACCGGGGGCTTTGAATTCTTGTGCATTGCAATCGACAAGTTTACATAGTGGCCTGAGGTGGAGCCAGTGAGGAAGGTGACGGCACAGTCAGCCATCAAGTTCCTCAAAGGATTGGTTGCCCGTTTTGGTGTCCCCAACAGGATCATCACCGACAACGGCACCCAATTCACGAGCCACGCCTTCACAGCATATTGCCAAGAACTTGGAAATAAGATTTGCAATGCGTCTGTTGCTCACCCAAGGAGCAATGGGCAAGTAGAGAGGGCAAATGCAGAAGTGCTGCGTGTTCTCAAGACCAGAACTTTCGACAGGCTGCACAAGTGTGGAAGGCGCTGGGTGGAAGAGTTGCCGGTGGTTCTTTGGTCGATCAGAATGACGCCAAGTCGAGCCACTGGCCAGACACCCTTCTCCCTTGTTTATGGTGCAGAAGCGGTGCTCCCCATAGAACTAAAATACGGGTTGATACGTCTCCGTTGTATCTACTTTTCCAAACACTTTTGCTCTTGTTTGGACTCTAATTTGCATGATTTGAATGAAACTAACCCGGACTGACGCTGTTTTCAGCAGAACTACCATGGTGTTGTTTTTTGTGCAGAAATAAAAGTTCTTGGAATTGGATGAAACTTTTTGGAGATTTTTTATGGATTAAATAAAAAATACTGGAGCCAAGACCCACTGGAGGGGGGCCACCTGCTGCCCACGAGGCACCAGGGCGCGCCACCCCCCCCCCCCCCCAGGCGCGCCCTGGTGGCTTGTGGGGCCCACGTTGCTCCGCTGACCCTAATCTCAGGCCTATAAATTCACAATTCCAGAGAAAAAAATAAGAGAGGAAGTTTTATTGCGTTTCACGATACGGAGCCACCGCCACCTCCTGTTCTTCATCGGGAGGCCGGATCTGGAGTCCGTTCGGGGTTCCGGAGAGGGGGATCTTCCGGCATCGTCATCATCAACCATCCTTCATCACCAATTTCATGATGCTCACTGCCGGGAGTGAGTAATTCCTTCGTAGGCTTGCTGGACGGTGATGAGTTGGATGAGATTTATCATGTAATCGAGTTAGTTTTGTTAGGGCTTGATCCCTAGTATCCACTATGTTCTGAGATTGATGTTGCTATGACTTTGCTAGGCTTAATGCTTGTCACTAGGGCCCGAGTGCCATGATTTCAGATCTGAACCCTTTATGTTTTCATGAATATATTTGTGTTCTTGATCCGATCTTGCAAGTTATATGCACCTGCTACGTGTTATGATCCGCATACCCCAAGGTGACAATAATTGGGATTCTTTCCGGTGATTGCCGTAGTTTGACGAGTTCATGTATTCACTATGTGTTAGTGCTTTGTTATGGTTCTCTATTAAAAGGAGGCCTTAATATCCCTTAGTTTCCTTATGGACCCCGCTGCCACGGGAGGGTAGGACAAAAGATGTCATGCAAGTTCTTATCGCAAGCACGTATGACTATATACGGAATACATGCCTACATTACATTGATGAATTGGAGCTAGTTCTGTGTCGCCCTAGGTTATGACTGTTACATGATGAATGTTATCCAACATAATCACTGATCCAATGCCTACGAGCTTTTCACATATTGTTCTTTGCCAAGTTACTACTGTTGCTTCTGCTGTCACGATTGCTACTACTATTGCTGCTACCGTTACTAGTACTGTTACTATTATTGCTACTGCTATCAAACTATCATACTACTGTGCTACTGATCACTCTGCTACAGATATTTAGTCTCCAGGTGTGGTTGAATTGACAACTCAATTGCTAATACTCGCAAATATTCTTTGGCTCCCCTTGTGTCGAATCAATAAATTTGGGTTGAATACTCTACCCTCGAAAACTGTTGCGATCCCCTATACTTGTGGGTTATCAAGACCTTTTTCTGGCGCCATTGCCGGGGAGCATAGCTCTATTTGCTGAGTCACTTGGGATTTATATCTGTTGATCACTATGAAGAATCTGAAAGACGCTAAGACCAAGATCGTTCCCTCTAAGACGAGGGGAGGTAAGGGACTGCCATCTAGCTCTGCACTTGATTCATCTTCTGTTTTGAGTAAACTTGCAACACCACCACCTGCTATTAATTCTGATATGTCGCAAGTTATTGATGATACTACTTCTGCTATGAATGATACTTATGATGATGCTAGTACTATGCTTGATAATGCTGTGCCACTTGGTGAATTTCTTAATGAACAACTTGCTAAAGCTAAAGAAATTGAAAATGTTGAAACTCTTGAGAATTATGATTCACCTATTATGCCTAGCTCTCCTACTAGAGTTGAAACACCAGATGAACATTGCTTTGATAGGGAGACGGCTAGAGCCATCCTTGCTTGTAATGATAGAGATGAAGTTATAAAATTGCTTGCTGAAATGAAAGAAAAATCTATGAGAGAGAAAATGAAATATGATCCTAAGTTTGCTACCTCTCCCATATTTGTTACTGATATGGATTATGAATTCTCTGTCGATCCTGAGTTAATCACTTTGGTTGAATCTGATCCTTTCCATGGCTATGAAACTAAAACTGTTGTGGCACATCTTACTAAATTAAATGATATAGCCACCCTATTTGCTCATGAGGAAAAAAATTCGCTATTACTATATTCTTAAGTTGTTTCCTTTCTCATTAAAGGGTGATGCTAAGGAATGGTATAATACTCTTGCTCCTGGATGTGTGCGTAGTCCCCAGGATATGATTTATTACATCTCTGGAAAATATTTTCCTGCTCATAAGAAACAAGCTGCTTTACAGGAAATATTTAACTTTGTGCAAATTGAAGAAGAGAATCTCCCTCAAGCTTGGGGGAGGCTTGTCCAATTACTTAATGCTTTGCCTGATCATCCTCTTAAGAAAAATGAAATACTTGATATCTTCTATAATGGACTAACCGATGCTTCTAGGGACTACCTAGATAGTTGTGCTCGTTGTGTTTTCAGGGAACGAACTATTGGACAAGCTGAGGAGCTATTGAAGAATATATTGAAGAATGATAATGATTGGACACTTCCCGAACCACCGCCCAAACCCACTCCGAAGAAGAGGGGTATTTTATTTCTCAGTCCTGAAGATATGCAAGAAGCAAAGAAATGTATGAAGGAAAAAGGTATTAAAGCTGAAGATGTTAAGAATTTGCCACCTATTGAAGAAATACATGGTCTTGACACACCGCCACAGGAAGTAGAGGTAAATTCTCTTATAAAGTTTGATGAAAGCGATATTCCTTATAACAAACCTCCTAGTCAATGCTTGTACGAATTTGACAATTATATTATTAAGCAAGATCACTTCAATACAAATGTTATGAAACAATTGAAACTAAATGCCTACATGATTGATCGCTTGAGTGACTTGTTATTTAGAATTGCTAATGATGTCAAAGGTGTAAGTAAACATGCATCTATGGTTCAAACCCAATTAGAACAAGTTGCTATATCTCAAAGTGAATTGCTCAGTGAAATGAATAACAATATGAATGATCATGCTGTTAGAGTAATGACTAGAGGAGGTAGAATGACTCAGGAGCCACTTTATCCTGAAGGTCACCCTAAAAGAATTGAACAAGACTCTCAAAGAGTTAATGTTGACGCACCTAGTCCATCTAAAAAGAAGAAGAAAAAGAAAAATGATAGGACTTTGCACACTTCTAGTGAACCTGAGGTAGAAAAACCCTTAGAGGATAATAATGATGTTTCTGTTTCCGATGCTGAGACACAATCTGGTAATGAACAATCACCTAATGATAATAATAGTGATGATGCTCATGTGGATGCCCAACCAAACAATGGTAAAGAACTTGATAATGATGTTGAAATAGAACCTGTTGTTGATCTTCATAACCCACCTCCTAAAAATAAATGTTATGACAAAAGAGACTTCGTTGCTAGAAAACATGGTAAAGAAAGAGAACCATGGGTTCAAAAACCCATGCCCTTTCCTCCTAAACCATCTAAGAAAAAGGATGAGGGAGAATTTGAACGCTTTGCTGAAATGCTTAGGCCAGTCTTTTTGCGTACTCGTTTGACTGATATTTTAAAGATGGCCCCTTATGCTAAATATATGAAAGACATTGTCACAAATAAAAGAAAGATACCTGAAGCTCAAATTTCTACCATGCTTGCAAATTATTCTTTTAAGGATGGAGTACCTAAGAAACTAGGAGATCCAGGAATACCAACTATACCATGCCCCATTAAAAGAAATTATGTCAAAACTGCTTTGTGTGATTTAGGAGCCGGTGTTAGTGTTATGCCTTTCTCTTTATATAAAAGACTTGATTTGAATAAACTCACTCCCACTGAAATATCATTGCAAATGGCTGACAAATCAACTGCCATTCCTATCGGTGTTTGTGAGGATATGCCCGTTGTAGTTGCAAATGTTACTATCCTAACAGACTTTGTTATACTCGATATGCCCGAGGACGACAACGTGTCGATTATCCTTGGTAGACCCTTTTTGAATACTGCAGGGGCTGTTATTGATTGCAACAAAAGCAAGGTCACTTTTCATATCAATGGTAATGAACATACGGTGCACTTCCCGAAGAAACAATTTCAAGTAAATGGTATTCATGTTATTGAAAAGACTCCGACAATTACTATTGGAAGTTTTCAACTCCCGCTTCCTATTGTCAAAAAGAGATATGAAACTCTTACTATTGGGGAGATGCATATCCCCGTTGAGGTAACCTAGTGTTTTTATGAAGCTTCTTCGATTTCATGTTACTCGGAAATGGTTTGTTAATAAGACTTGATCAACCTTATTAATGGATTCTTTTTGAGAGGCATGTGGTCGATGAATTTAGTAAGCACAACCCTCTGTACCCACTTTTTGTTTTCTGTTATTTTTAGTTAAATGCAATTAAATGCCATGATTACCCTGTTTTCTGAATTATCCGTGCAATAAAAAAATGCCCATAAATGAAAGTGCTCAGAATGCAATAAAATTTTGACATGAATTTTTATAGAATATTTAAGAATTTTTGGCACTGAAAGCATACCAGGGGGGTGCCCCAGGTGCCCACGAGGCACCAGGGCGCGTCACCCCCCCTGGCGCGCCCTGGTGGCTTGTGGGCCCCATAGAGACCCCCTCACTTATCCCTTCAGCCCACTTCGTCTCTTACCTCTAGCAAAAATTCCTGGTAGCTCTCCCTCTCGTGTTCTTGCTCCCAAACCTGAGATTTTCGATCTCTTTGCTCGGAGCTCCGTTTCTGAAACTGTTTTGGGAGATTGCTACTTGGTATGTGACTCCTCCATTGCTCCAATTAGTTTTTGCTCTAGTTGATTATATTTTGTATAATTAGCTGCTCTTGGTGCTACTGAAAATGAGCTTGCATGTTGAATTCTTTGAGTTCCAAGTAGTTTGAATGCTTGATATGGCCTCTAGACATCCATATGAGTAGTTTCTATCAATCTTGTGGAGTTTTATTGATATCATTTTGTGGCCCAAAAAATTTCAGAAATTGTTCACAGAGAAAATGAATTTCTTCTAGAGGAGTTCTTCGAGGAGGAGGTCCGCTGAGGCATCATCTAGCAAAAGCCCATCACGCCAATCATACGTTAAACCAAGGGCAAGTTCGGTGCGAGGTGCCGAAGCAAAATCATGTAGATGGCCGTGCAACGAGTTCATGCTGGGTGCATGCATCAAGGAAGAATTTGACCAATATATTCACAACACCGAGCTCTCCGCCTTCATCGCAGATAAGCCACCACAGCATTATAACCTCACTCACTCATTCACTCAAAACTTTGAATATCATCCGCGCACTTCTAGAGTTTCGTTTCACCTCTACAATAAATCCTATAGTATGTCTCTAGAAGAATTATGTGATGCATGCAAAATTCCATATTGGGGTTCATTAGATGAACCACAAAAATATAATTATGAGTCATTTCTTAATAGCCTTTGCAATGGTGAGGATAGGGGAGTTACGCAGGCCAGAATAATTAGTATCCACTTTCCTGCTATTCGGTATTTTGCACTTTTTAATGGTAAATGCATTGTTGGTAAGCAAGACTGTAGTGCGCTTTGCGCCCCTGATCATACAGCTTTGACTGGCAGCAAGTATTATAACCTTGGGGCTATTGTCGCGCGTAGGCTGCAGCGTAACACGGGTAATGGTGATTTGTATGGAGGAATTTATGCTTCCCGCTTAGCTGCAAAGTTAGGGGTCTCGCCCAATTTCAATGATCCCCTCTTACCTGATAAATATTTAAATTTTGAAACAATGCGAGAACATAAGTTTTTAAAACGCAACGCACAGGGATATGAATATAACTTAGTTTTTGATAAATAATGTTCTCTGTATGTTACTTTGCCTGCTCCTGCTCTCTTTGATTACCAGAACAAACAGAGATATTTTCTCCATGAGTATGAAGTGCAGGAGTACAACATGGCAGTAGAAGCCGCTCGTCAGGCTGAGGAGGATGCTCGGCGAGCCTCCACGAGCTATCACTTTGACTATTACCCAGACCAGGGATGGTGACGACCAAGCTAGGCAAATGCCTAAGCTTGGGGGAGTACGTATCTCTCACCGACATTACATTCATGTTTACACATTCATTTTAGTTGTCGGTATTCATACTTTTTCATTGTATAATCCATGTTAGTTTTATTTTCTTGCTTTCTTCTTGTGTGTTTGAAAAACTTTGAGAAAATCCAAAAACATTTATCGTTTCTTTTCGATTTTTCTTTCTAGCTTAATTAGTAGCAGTATTAAAAGAAAACCCAAAAAGATTTCCCATTTCTTCTTTTGCTTGTTGGGAGTTCTCCCATATAAATAGTTTTTCTCGTTTTTCGTTTTTCTTCTTTATTTGTTTTCTTCAGAAAAACTAAAAACTCCAAAAATATTTCAGTGTGTTTCTCTGAAATTCTTTTCCTTTGTTGAGTCATTGTAAGGAGAAGACCACGATGAAAATGTTGACTGGCTCTCATATGCATTATTGTTGATCTAACAAAGAGCCCATATTGCCTTGTCATCTCCTTTGAATAAAATGCTTGCAGATTCCAGCTTAGTCCATGACACACTTGCACTATTTTTATTTTCATATCATTCGGTCGTGCAAGTGAAAGGCAATAATGACGATGATTTGATGAAGTGACTGTGGCAAGGAAAAGCGGGTATGAACTCAACTTGTTTTTTGTTTTTGTAAATATGTTTAACTCAGTATCCATGATTCAACATATTATAATTAAACATGTTTATGATGACAATTAGAGATTATAGTTGCTCATTGATACGTCTCCAACGTATCTATAATTTATGAAGTATTCATGCCATGTTTATTATAGTTTTGTATGATTTTGGTGCACTTTTATATGGCTTTTATATGATTTTTATGGACTAACATATTGACCTAGTGCCCAGTGCCAGTTGCTGTTTTCTGCTTGTTTTTGGTTTTCCAGAAAATCCATACCAAATGAAGTCCAAATGGAGCGAAACTTTTTGACGATTTTTTCTGGAAGGAAACGGACCCAGGAAGCTTCGGAGGAGCAGCAGAAGAGCCACAGGGGCCCCACGAGCCACCTGGGCGCGCCTGCCCCCCCAGGTGCGCCCTGGTGCCTCGTGGGCCCCCTGTGGCCCCTCTTCACGTGATTCCCACGCTGAAAAATCATATATATTCAGAAACCCCCGAAAGTTAACCTAGATGAGTTTTTACACCGCCGCAAGCCTCTGTACCTCCACGATCTCATCTACAGCCCTTTTCCGGCACCCTGCCGGAGGGGGGAATCATCACCGGAGGCCATCTTCATCATCCCGGCGGTCTCCATGATGAGGAGGGAGTAGTTCACCCTCGGGGCTGAGGGTTTGTACCAGTAGCTATGTGTTTTATCTCTCTCTCTCTCTCGTGTTCTTGATTTGGCACGATCTTGATGTACCACGAACTTTGCTAATATAGTTGGGTCATATGGTGTTTCTTCCCTTTCTATCTTTGTTGTGATGAATCGAATCTTTTCCCTTTGAGGTTTCATTATTGTCGGATTGAATATTCAGATTTGAGAACACTTGATGTATGTCTTGCATATGAATACCCGTGGTGACAATGGGGTATTATATTGATTCACTTGATGTATGTTTTGGCACTCAACTCGCGGATTCCCGAGGTGACATTGGGGTAATCTAAGCATAGGGGTTGCTGCATGTTTTCATTATCTTTTCTCCGATAGAAACTTTGGGGTGCTCCTTGAAGTTCTTTGTGTGGATTGAATATTATGATTATGAAGTTGTTTGATGCATATCGTATAATCAACTCACGAATACTTGTGGTGACATTGGAGTATCTAGATGACATTAGAGTTGGTTGATGTGTGTCATTTGGTGTTATTTTAGTATGAACTCTAGGGCTGTTTGTGACACTTATAGGAATAGTTCAATAGATCGATCGGAAAGGATAACTTTGAAGTGGTTTCGTACCCTACAAACAATTTCTATCCTATGTTCTCCGCTAATAGGAACTTGGGAGTGATTCTTTATCGCACGTTGAGGGATTGTTATATGATCCAATTATGTTAGCATTGTTGAGAGATTGCACTAGTGAAAGTATGAACCCTAGGCCTTGTTTCTAAGCATTGCAATACCGTTTATGCTCACTTTTGTTACTTGCTACCTTGCTGGTTTTTATTGTTCGCACTACAAAAATCTATATCTACTATCCATACTACACTTGTATCACCATCTCTTCACCGAACTAGTGCACCTATACAATTTACCATTGTATTGGGTGTGTTGGAGACACAAGAGACTCTTTATTATTTGGTTGCAGGGTTGTTTGAAAGAGACCATCTTCATCCTACACCTCCCACGGATTGATAAACCTTAGGTCATCCACTTGAGGGAAAATTGCTACTGTCCTACAAACCTCTGCGCTTGGAGGCCCAACACGAGTCTACAAGAACAAGTTGTGTAGTAGACATCCATGCTTAAGTAGCTAGGAGTGAATAATGATTTATCTTGTGTGTCAACATGCATTAAAATGTTCAAGATCTAGTATGATGATATGGTATCCTCCTCTGAATGTTTCGAGTGGCTTGACTTGGCACGTGCTCACGCATGTAGTTGATTCAAAACCAACATAGCCTCCACGGTATTTATGTTCATGGTGCTCTTATCCTACTCATGCTAGTATTCAATGTTGATTATTCATAATGCATGATTATGACCGTTTTCGCTCTCTAGTTGGTCACTTCTCAACCTATTTGCTAGCCTTCGCCTGTACTAAGCGAGAATACTGCTTGTGCATCGAAACCCTTAAATCAAAGTTATTCCAGATGAGTCCACTATATCTACCTATATGCGGTATTACTCTGCCGTTCTAAGTAAATTTGCATGTGCCACCTCTAAATATTCAAATGAACATCTGTTTTGTCTGCCCGTACCTCTCATGGAGCGATAGGGGGCGGTCAGTATCTTCCATGCTAAGCGGGTTATTCTCATGATGAGTGTTTATTCACTTGTCCTTGCACGAGAGGGGCTGGTAATCAGGATGCCCAGTCCCATAATTAAAATTGCAAAATAATAAAACAAACTCCCCCAAAAAGTTGTTGG
Source organism: Elymus sibiricus (assembly GCA_039707655.1). Taxonomy (NCBI): domain Eukaryota; kingdom Viridiplantae; phylum Streptophyta; class Magnoliopsida; order Poales; family Poaceae; genus Elymus; species Elymus sibiricus. The sequence goes on from CM077670.1 coordinate 137,987,515, forward strand.
TATGGAGGGCACCCGAGGATTTGGCTAGCCATGGCTTGTGTTTGTTGGTGCAGGGGGAGTAAAATTTACTTTACCGCTTGGGAACCGCTGCTAATGTGTTTAGCATGGAAGATATTGAAAACTCTCGGTCGTGATGTTGACAGGAATGGCATACCTCCCAAACTTATATTTATCTCGGATTTAAGCTTCGAGCTCGGGCACCTCTGCAAATCCATGCTTCCCTCTGCGAAGGGTCTATCTATTTACTTTTATATTATTTTACTTTTATTGTTGAGTCATCACCTTCTCAAATAAGCACCAGTCCTGAGAGCACTATTGTCATTCTCATGCATTGTATATAGTTAATGTTGTGTGCATCATGACTGGATCTTTTCTACCATGAATTACAATGTTTAGTCGCTGCTTGAACTTTGGAGGTGCTCTGTGACACGTCTCCAACGTATCTATAATTTTTGATTGTTCCATGCTATTATATTATCAATCTTGGATGTTTTTATATGCATTTACAGCAATTATATATCATTTTTGGAGACTAACCTATTAACTCAGTGCCCAGTGCCAGTTGCTGTTTTCTGCCCTGTTTTTGTTTTACAGAAAATCAATACCAAACGAAGTCCAAATGCCACGAAACTTTTTGGAGATTTTTTTCTGGACATATACAACACTAGAAGCTTCGGGAGAAGACCAGACGCTAGAGGGGGTGGCCACAAGCCACCAGGGCCGCCTGGGGGGGGCAGGCGCGCCCTGGTGCCTCGTGGGCCCACCCTAGCTCCGTTTGACCTAATTCCACCACTATAAATTCAGGAAAAATCAGAAACCCTCAGGGGAGTCCACGAAATACTTTTTCCGCCACCGCAAGTTTCTGTTCTTGTGGAGGCCTTCTCCGGTACTCCGCCGGAGGGGGAATCGATCACGGAGGGGCTCTACATCAACCTTGCTGCCCTTCCGATGATGCATGAGTAGTTTACCACAGACCTTCGGGTCCATAGGCAGTAGCTAGATGGCTTCTTCTCTCTTTTTGATCTTCAATACAATGTTCTCCTCGATGTTCTTGGAGTTCTATCCGATGTAATCACTTTTTGCGGTGTGTTTGTTGGGATCCGATGAATTGTGAGTTTATGATCAGATTATCCATGAATATATTTGAGTCTTCTCTGATCTCTTTTATGCATGGTTATTATAGCTTCGTATTTCTTCTTTGATCTATTGATTTGGTTTGGCCAACTAGATTGATTTGTCTTGCCATGGGAAGAGGTGCTTTGTAATGGGTTCGATCTTGCGGTGCTCAATCCTAGTGACAGAAAGGGACATGACACATATGTATCATTGCTATTAAGGGTAAAAAGATGGGGTTTATTCATACATGATTTTATCTTGTCTACATCATGTCATCGTTCTTAAGGTGTTACTCCGTTCTTTTATGGACTTAATACACTAGATGCATGCTGGATAGCGGTCGATGTGTGGAGTAATAGTAGTAGATGCAGGCAGGAGTCGGTCTTCTTGTCTCGGATGTGATGCCTATATACATGATCATTGCCTTGGATATCGTCATGATTATTTGCTTTTCTATCAATTGCCCAACAATAATTTGTCTACCCACCGTATGCTATTTTCTTGAGAGAAGCCTCTAGTGAAATCTATGGCCCCCGGGTCTATCTAAATCATATTACTAAAACCCTAAAAATATTGCTGCCATTCTCTTTTATTTATTTTATTTTGTATTTTTGTTTCAATCTATCTATCTATCATATACAATTTAATCTTGCAATTGACCTCCGAGGGATTGACAACCCCTCGTTTGCGTTGGGTGCAAGGATTTGTTGTTTGTGTGCAGGTGCTGCTAATGAGGTGTTGCGTGATTCTCCTACTGGTTCGATAACCTTGGTTTCATAACTGAGGGAAATACTTATCTCTACTGTGATGCATCATCCCTTCCTCTTCGGGGATAATACCAACGCAAGCTACAAGTAGTAGGAAGAATTTCTTGCGCTGTTGCCGGGGAGACATCATCAACATCTATCAAGTACCTTTGCATAAACTCTCATCTCCTTGCATTTACTTTATTTGCCATTTTCATCTCTCCCACTTCTAAAACGTTTTTACAAAAATACAAAAATATTTTTCGTTTGCCTTTTTGCTTGTTTGCTATCTTTGCTTGTGTTGCCATGTGCCTTCTATTTGCTTGCATCTTCGCTTGCTAAAAATCTATTGATATGGATCAACTTAAAGTTTACTACTTGGATCATCTTCTATCCATTCGTGCTCATGCCGAAACCCCAACTAGTTTAGTTGAGGGAAAATCTTTAGATGAGCATGCTCATTTTGTGCGTCACCGTTTGTCTGAAAAAGGGAGACTATTATGGCCTCAAATAAATTGTTTGCTATGCTATGCTTGGAATCTATGTGAAATTTATGATTTTACTTGTTGCTCTAAGAACCCTAAAAAACACCTTCCCTACCTATGTGAGTTTAATGATAATGAAATCTTATCTTCTTATGCCAAGGGTGCTTATAATTACTATGATATCGAACAAATTGAAGAATTTGTTGTTGTTAAGGGTGCTTATGAAGTTGCTTCTTTGATTGAAAAGTATGATATTACTTTCCACAAATCTGAAAATTTTGCCATACTTAAGTATTGCTATGAAAATTATGCATCTAATGCCTATGTTAGTGAATTTATTGAGAGAATGTCTACTGCTTTGGAAGAGAATAATGATACACATGAATCTATAGATAATCATGATTCCGATGATTCGATTGAAATATCCCCTCTTGATGAACATGATGCGTGTTATTCTTATGGCCACGATGGCAATATTAAAGATGCTTATAGAGATGAACTTGCTATAGTTCCTTATGTGAAAAATGAAATTATTGCTATGACACCCATACTTGATAGCCCCTTGAATGAAAAGCATGATTGCAATGATGTTACTATAAATTCTATTAGTGTCAATTGAGCTAATGATATGCAAAACCACAAGCTTGGGGATGATAATTTTGTCATGTCCGCTACTTATTGCAATGATCATGATTGGGGTGATAATGCTTTTTATGATCTTGAAAATTTATTTAAGCCTCATGATGAATATGTTATTGATAATAAAATTTGCAACACTATTAAAAGTGGGTTTGGAAGAGTGTCAACTTTAGGTAATAATGATCCCACTACTTTGGAGAATTATCAATCTTATGAAATTTTTGATAAAAGTTGGTTTGGAGAGGTCATAACTTTCGTTGATGATAATCCCACTATTTTGGAAGATAATAAATTTTTTATGCATGTGGATCATGATGAGAATATTTTATATGATAGCTATATTGTTGAATTTGAATATGATCCTACCTGTAATTATTATGAGAGAGGAAAATATGGTTGTAGAAATTTTCATATTACTAAATTACCTCTCGTTATGTTGAAATCATCAATGTTTTATTCTTCTCCTTTGCATATGCTAGAAATTGCTTGCCTTGATAATTTGTTCGCTTATAAAATGCCTATGCATAGGAAGTATGTTAGACTTAAATGTGTTTTTCACATGCTGCATGATGCTCTCTTTGTGTTTCAATTATTATCTTTCATGTGAGCATCATTGAAATTTCAAGCCTATCTTAATGGCTATAAAGAAAGAGCTTGTTGGGAGGCAACCCAATGAATAAAATAAATTTTTTCTGTTATTGTGTGTTTTCACAATTATGCTACTGGTATGATTGTGTTTTTGTGTTTTTAATTAGTGTTTGTGCCAAGTAAAGCCTTTAGGATGATTTGGAAGATAGTATAATTGATGCTGTTTGGAAAACAGAAAGTTTTGCGTCCAGTGCCCGAATTTTGTTTCTATACTGGAGCGTCAGAAAAATCTGAAATTTTTACACAGTATTTGTATACGAATTTCACACATTGTCCTAATTTTTCAGAATTTTTGGAGTTACAGAAGTATGGCTTTTAAATAGATTGCTATAGACTATTCTGTTTTTGATGCACTACTTGCTTGTTTTGATGAATCTATGGATTGTATCGGGGGGTATAAGCCATGGTGAAGTTAGAGTACAGTAGGTATAATGCAAAAATAAAATATGAATGGGTTTGCAACAGTACTTAAAGTAGTGATTTATTTTGTTATACTAACGGATCTCACGAAGGTTTTGTTGAGTTTTGTGTGATTGAAGTTTTCAAGTTTTGGGTGAGATCACGATGGATGAAGGAATAAGGAGTAGTAAGAGCCTAAGCTTGGGGATGCCCAAGGCACCCCAAGGTAATATTCTAGGAAGACTCAAGCGTCTAAGCTTGGGGATGCCCCGGAAGGCATCCCCTCTTTCTTCTACCAACCATCGGTAATTTTACTTGGAGCTATATTTTTATTCGTCACATGATATGTGTTTTGCTTGGAGCGTCTTGTATTATATGAGTCTTTGCTTTGTTTGCTTTTTAGTTTGTCACAATCATCTTTGCTGAACACACCCATCTTGAGAGAGCCACACGTTTATCATCATTTGTTAGAATACTCTATGTGCTTCACTTAATTTTTTTGAGCTAGGCAGTTGCTCTAGTGCTTCACTTAAATCTTTTTGAGCACGGTGGTGGCTATATTTTGAAGAAATAAATTGTGATGCTTCACTTATATTATTTTGAGAGTTGATTAAAATTTTGAAGAAATGAATTCTCATGCTTCACTTATATTATCTTAAGAATTGATAAGATTGAAATTTTGAAGAAATACTTGCACTCTCATGCTTCACTTAAATCTTTTTGAGAGTTGATAATAGTAACGGTAATTTGCACAAGATATGAATTTGGTCCCAAAGTGATGAATATTCAAGAGGGATATAATAAAAACTTTCATATAGATCATTGGATATGATAAGTGTGATTCCTTGCAATAGTTTTGCGATATGGAAATGATAACATGTGAGTCATGTTAGTGAGTAATTGTGATTTAGTAAAAATATTAGTGTTAAGGTTTGTGATTCCCTATGCATGCACATCAAGTCAATAGTTATGCAAAGAAATTATATCCTACTTATGGTGCATTATTCGGTGTTAGTTATGTTCAGTGCATGTTTATGACCGTTTTCGTTTTTTGGTTGGTTGCTTCTCAATCTATTTGCTAGCCTTCATTTGTACTAAGCGGAAATACTGCTTGTGCATCCAAACTCCTTAAACCCAAGTTGTGCCAAATGAGTCCACTATATCTACCTATATGCGGTATTTCAATGCCGTTCCATGTAAATTTGCGTGTGCCAACTCTAATTTTCAAAATAATTTTTCTGTTTTGTGTGCCCGTACCGCTCATGAAGCGGCAGGGGGTGGCCATTATTTTCCATGCTAGGTGTGTTATTCTCACGATGAGTGTTTATTCACTTGTCATTGCATGAGAGAGTGGCTGGTAATAGGGATGCCCAGTCCCGCATGAAATCAAAAATAATAACAACAAAATTCCTTGGAAAGTATTGGTATGGAGGGCACCCGTGGATACGGCTAGCCATGGATTGTGAAAGAAATGGTGGAAAGGAAATAAACTTTACTTTCTGTTTGGGAACCACCTATGATGTGTCTAGCATGGAAAATAATGGGAATTCTCGGTCGTTTTCGTTGACAGGAAAAGCATGCCTCTCAAAATATTTTTATCTCTCTAATTTCAGCTTTGAGCTCTGGCACATTTGACAAATCTCTGCTTCCCTCTGTGAAGGGCCTATCTATTTACTTGTATGCAATTTTTATTTTATTTGAGTCTCCATCTTCTCTTATAAAGCACCAACTAGAGAACACTATTGTCATACTTGTGCATTGGATGTAGCTAATATTTGAGTGTGTTTCATGAATGGATCAATGATTGAGCATAATGGGCTAGGGATAACTTTCTTTAGCGTTGATATTTTGAAAGACATGGTTGCTTGTTAGCATGCTTGAGTATTTATGTCTTCATGTCAAATTATAGACTATTGCTTTGAATCATTCAAGTCCAATGTCCATGCTATAAAAGAAAAGAATATGTGATGAATATGATAGGCAGCATTCCACATCAAAAATTCTGTTTTTATCATTTACCTACTCGAGGACGAGCAGGAATTAAGCTTGGGGATGCTGATACGTCTCCAACGTATCTATAATTTTTTATTGTTCCACGCTGTTATATTATCAATCTAGGATGTTTTTATATGCATTTACAGCAATTATATATCATTTTTGGAGACTAACCTATTAACTCAGTGCCCAGTGCCAGTTGTTGTTTTCTGCCCTGTTTTTGTTTTACAGAAAATCAATACCAAACGAAGTCCAAATGCCACGAAACTTTTTGAAGATTTTTTTCTGGACATATACAACACTAGAAGCTTCGGGACAAGACCAGACGCCAGAGGGGGTGGCCACGAGCCACCAGGGCGCGCCTGGGGGGGCAGGCGCGCCCTGGTGCCTCGTGGGCCCACCCCAGCTCCGTTTGACCTAATTCCACAACTATAAATTCAGGAAAAATCAGAAACCCTCAGGGGAGTCCATGAAATACTTTTTCCGCCGCCGCAAGTTTCTATTCTCGAGAGATCCCATCTGGAGGCCTTCTCCGGTACTCCGCCGGAGGGGGAATCGATCACGGAGGGGCTCTACATCAACCTTGCTGCCCTTCCGATGATGCGTGAGTAGTTTACCACAGACCTTCGGGTCCATAGGCAGTAGCTAGATGGCTTCTTCTCTCTTTTTGATCTTCAATACAATGTTCTCCTCGATGTTCTTGGAGTTCTATCCGATGTAATCACTTTTTGCGGTGTGTTTGTTGGGATCCGATGAATTGTGAGTTTATGATCAGATTATCCATGAATATTTGAGTCTTCTCTGATCTCTTTTATGCATGATTATTATAGCTTCGTATTTCTTCTCCGATCTATTGATTTGGTTTGGCCAACTAGATTGATTTATCTTGCCATGGGAAGAGGTGCTTTGTAATGGGTTCGATCTTGCGGTGCTCAATCCCAGTGACAGAAAGGGACATGACACGTATGTATCGTTGCTATTAAGCATAAAAAGATGGGGTTTATTCATACATGAGTTTATCTTGTCTACATCATGTCATCGTTCTTAAGGCGTTACTCCGTTCTTTTATGGACTTAATACACTAGATGCATGCTAGATAGTGGTCGATGTGTGGAGTAATAGTAGTAGATGCATGCATGAGTCGGTCTACTTGTCTCGGACGTGATGCCTATATACATGATCATTGCCTTGGATATCGTCATGATTATTTGCTTTTCTATCAATTTCCCAACAGTAATTTGTCTACTCACCGTATGCTATTTTCTTGAGAGAAGCCTCTAGTGAAATCTATGGCCCCCGGGTCTATCTAAATCATATTACTAAAACCCTAAAAATATTGCTGCCATTCTCTTTTATTTATTTTATTTTGTATTTTTGTTTCAATCTATCTATCTATCATATACAATTTAATCTTGCAATTAACCGCCGAGGGATTGACAACCCCTCGTTTGCGTTGGGTGCAAGGATTTGTTGTTTGTGTGCAGGTGCTGCTAACGAGGTGTTGCGTGATTCTCCTACTGGTTCGATAACCTTGGTTTCATAACTGAGGGAAATACTTATCTCTACTGTGCTGCATCATCCCTTCCTCTTCGAGGATAATACCAACGCAAGCTACAAGTAGCACTCTGCATTTATGTTTTGCGGTCTCAAAAAGGGCTAGCGAAATACCATGTTGTCATATTATATCATGATTGTTTTGACAAAGTGTTGGCATTTGAGATGTCTTATTATTGCTCGCTAGTTGATTATGCCATTGATATGAGTGAATATAATTTCTAAGAGTTATCATTTGCATGGTTAGTTCATGATCCTTGCTGAAAACTTGGGCACTATTTAAGCATATATATAGATACAAGAACAAAAGAGTTTGTAAAAGTTTTTCTTTACCACTTTCAGTTTGTCAACTGAATTGCTTGAGGACAAGCAATGAGTTAAGCTTGGGGGAGTTCATACGTCTCCGTCGTATCTACTTTTCCAAACACTTTTGCTCAGGTTTGGACTCTAATTTGCATGATTTGAATGAAACTAACCCGGACTGACGTTGTTTTCAGCAGAACTACCATGGTGTTGTTTTTTATGTAGAAATAAAAGTTCTTGGAATTGGATGAAACTTTTTGGAGATTTTTTATGGATTAAATAAAAAATACTGGAGCCAAGACCCACTGGAGGGGGGCCACCTGCTGCCCACGAGGCACCAGGGCGCGCCACCCCCCAGGCGCGCCCTGGTGGCTTGTGGGGCCCACATGGCTCCGCTAACCCTAATCTCAAGCCTATAAATTCACAATTCCAGAGAAAAAAAATAAGAGAGAAATTTTTATTGCGTTTCACGATATGGAGCCGCCGCCACCTCCTGTTCTTCATCGGGAGGCCAGATCTGGAGTCCGTTCGGGGTTCCGGAGAGGGGGATCTTCTGGCATCGTCATCATCAACCATCCTTCATCACTAATTTCATGATGCTCACCGCCGGGAGTGAGTAATTCCGTCGTAGACTTGCTGGACGGTGATGAGTTGGATGAGATTTATCATGTAATCGAGTTAGTTTTGTTAGGGCTTGATCCCTAGTATCCACTATGTTCTGAGATTGATGTTGCTATGACTTTGCTATGTGTAATGCTTGTCACTAGGGCCCGAGTGCCATGATTTCAGATCTGAACCCTTTATGTTTTCATGAATATATTTGTGTTCTTGATCCGATCTTGCAAGTTATATGCACCTGCTACGTGTTATGATCCGCATACCCCAAGTTGACAATAATTGGGATTCTTTCCGGTGATTGCCGTAGTTTGAGGAGTTCATGTATTCACTATGTGTTAATGCTTTGTTCCGGTTCTCTATTAAAAGGAGGCCTTAATATCCCTTAGTTTCCTTATGGACCCCGCTACCACGGGAGGGTAGGACAAAAGATGTCATGCAAGTTCTTATCGCAAGCACGTATGACTATATACGGAATACATGCCTACATTACATTGATGAATTGGAGCTAGGTCTGTGTCGCCCTAGGTTATGATTGTTACATGATGAATGTTATCCAACATAATCACCGATCCAATGCCTACGAGATTTTCACATATTGTTCTTTGCCAAGTTACTACTGTTGCTTCTGCTGTCACTATTGCTACTACTATTGCTGATACCATTACTACTACTGTTACTATTATTGCTACTGCTATCAAACTATCATACTACTGTGCTATTGATCACTCTGCTGCAGATATTTAGTCTCCAGGTGTGGTTGAATTGACAACTCAACTGCTAATACTTGCAAATATTCTTTGGCTCCCCTTGTGTCGAATCAATAAATTTGGGTTGAATACTCTACCCTCAAAAACTGTTGCGATCCCCTATACTTGTGGGTTATCACGGGTCACCTCAAGTCTTGGCCTTCGATGAGGAGGATCAAGATGAGCTATGGCAATATGATGCCATTCTCCTTGAGGAAGATCGTTTCCGGGCTGCTGTCCATGCTGCACAGTACCAGCAAGCTTTGCGCCGCTACCATAGCCGCAAAGTGAACGCCAGGAATCTTGAGGAAGGCGACCTTGTTCTTCGTTGGATTCAGTCCATGAAGGGTCAAAACAAGTTGACGCCGAAGTGGGAAGGCCCTTACCGCATGGTACGAGTCACTAGGCCCGGCGCAGTCCGCCTAGAGACCAAAGATGGCAGTCCGGTGCTCAACTCATGGAATATTGAGCATCTTCGCAAGTTTTACCCGTAAGGCGTGGTTGCCGGGCTGCCCGGCAACCTCTTTTGTACAAGTTTGCCAGAAAGGCATGTAAACCTTTGTACAGAGCCGGGTGCAGATCCCGTGCAAATAAATAAAGATAAGTGTTTCACAATTCTTTGTCCAAGTACATATTTGTTTATATGTTGTAGGCAGCCTTGTGCTACATTTTCCCTTGCATAGGATGATTAACGAACCATCAAGGTTCCAGCCTCCTCGTTTCTCTTCTTTCTTTTTCTCAAAGGACAGAAGGGTTCCTCGCGTACAAGTTTCTCGGGGGGAGTGATGGTATGGATACCGAATGACGTTCAAGATATCGTCCTACGGCAAGAAGCACAGCAAAGAAAAAGCTAAGTTGCAAAACTTTGAAGTAAATTCTTTGTTGTAGTTGCAACTTCTCCTTGAACGATTTTGGCCTTTGTATGAGAAACCTGCACGCTAAGGAACCTTGTTGTGATCAACTGCGCTCTTACTTTGTTTCGAGTCCGCTAGGCAACCTAAGTGGCTGCGTTGTGATCGTCAAGCGTGACCCTGCCGGCAGCGGCACTTCTGGCAGGGTGCTAAGGACCTGTTCCTCGAGCGCTCGCGGCAAGAGTGCGTGCACCGTCAAGTTTCCGGCAAGCGTAGGGTACAAGAACCATGCAAAGACGGAATAAGACAAGAGAGATAGCATGCATACATTCATCCAAAAAACAAATTACATCAACCATTAAGCGCTTAAATGCAAAGGTCATTTTTCACGCCCCCACAGGGCTACATTGATTCTGATACAGGAGCAAAAGAGAGGGACCTAGGCGGAGCGCGGCTCATCTTCAAGATTCGACTCGAATGCCGCCTACGCATAGTCAGAATCTTCGCCTTCACTCTTGATGCCCGGGGAGCTTTCGTCGCTTCCGCTCCCTCTAGTGGGGTTAGTGCCCTCGCTCCCGCTGGGGGAATCGGTGCCGCTGCTGCTCTTGCTCTCCATGCAGCACTCCATACGGCCACCGGAGACCCCAAAGAACTTCACAAAGAGTGTGGCGGCCCCGTCGTACCTAAACTGGAGGAGATGCCCCCGCCCTAGACCACGGGAGCAGGCGAACGACTTCCACCCCCGTGTCAGGAACAAGAAGCCGGCGGTGGAAAACTCAACCGCCACCCAGGAGGGCTCGTTGTAGCAGCCATCTGCCTGTAGCCACAGGCCCGAGGGCCTGCTGTCCTCCATCGCCCTCGCGAAGGAATCCGGGAGCCGGAGCCAACTGCGGGGCCGATGGTGCAGCCCCACGACGAACTCGTGCACCGCCACCGCCGTATGGGCCTCCACCTGAGGGGGAAGGGCGGCCGCCTGAGGGGGAAGGGCCACCACTCCGCCACACCCGCCTCGACCATGAGTGTCGCGCCCTCCACAGCCGCGGGGGGCGACCCTTCCATGCCCGCTAGGGCTGGCCTCCGTGGCAGCCGCCGAGGAGCGCGTTCGGCCCTGATGGGGGGCCCTCATGGCAGCAGCAGATGCACGGGCCCGACCTCCACCCCTTGCCATCGCGGTGGTGGACCTCGGGGAACGCAAGGATGGGTGAGAGGTTGAAGGAGGAGAGAGGCAAGGGTAGAAGACGAGTGGGGGAGACCTCCACCCCACCCTTTTTATAGCACCCTAGGGGGTCATCCTCCCTACCGCTTTGCCTTCTTTGATAGCGGGAATCGAGGAAGGAGGTAAATGAGCAGCGCCCCTCGCGGATTCCTTTTTATGGGGAAGGCGCGGGGGCTGGCTCTTTACTGTCCTACGTGGTTGTGCTTTTCAGGCGCACTACCTCCCAGTGCCCGTTCCATTCCACCTCTCCCCCGCCCGCATTTAATGCGCGTCGTGGGGGGCGTGGTAACATAGAAGATTATGACAGTTACCCTCTGCCACATGTGCCTGTGCACTGTTCAGGCCTAGCCCAATGATGCCTCGCATGCGCGTGTGGCCCAGGCCCAGGGGCTCCTGTCGGTGTACTAAAGCACGGGTGCCCTCGTACCCTGACTTGTGCACAGGCAGTCGTAGCCTCCTTGACGGCAAGGGCTTGACGGAGGATAACTATGACTCAAGACTCGGAATAAACAAGACCGTGAAGAAGACCTCAAGGCAGGTCATCGAGAAGTACTATTCTCGTACTGAAGATCAAGATTGCCCTTGCCGGCAAGCTCCATACCGGCAAGGTGAAGACCAAGACTATGGTTGCCGGCAAGCAACGGCCCAGCAAGCTCTGCGCCGGGAAGCTCGTTCTGTCCCGTTACCGCTCCACTGCATCATCGGCTAGATAAGCATGCATGATAGGTGTCGAGCAGGCAGGCGGTGAACGCAGCTGGCCAGGGCACGTGTCAGCATGCCACGCCAGGACTAACTTTAATGACACCCGTCCCTGGGACGTGTCAAGGTGACAATAGGGCGCCAGGACCGGTGGTACAGCTCTTTTACCCAAGGCCTCGCCTCCACGACGTAGCACCTAACGGTGCATTTAATGCGCTTGTCTTACCCCGTCTGGAGATAGACGTGGTGACGGTACAAGTTACTATTCATACTTTGTAATGACCATGTTAGCCTCTGTGGTAACCCCTTGGCCTATAAAAGCAGGCCCACGGCTACACTTAGAACGGTCGACTCCTAGCTCAACTACACGCTGTAGCTGCACTTCCCGCGCACCTTGCCGGCAAGCTGCGCTCTTTGTAACCTTTGAGCTCTCATACAATCAAACCACCAAAACAGGAGTAGGGTTTTACGCTCATAGCGGCCCGAACCTGGATAGATCCTTGCTTGTGCTCATATCTACTAGCCCTGCTCTTTGTAGTATTGTGATCCCACTCCCGAACCGCAAAGGGATCCTCTTGATCCCATAGATCGTCGTTTTCCCACGACAATTACATCTTGTAGTTGATGCTAGTTGGTTTATTTGGTGGAAGATCATATGTTCAGATTGTTAATCATATATTATTCTCCTCTAATCATGAACATGAATATGATTTGTGAGTAGTTATGTTTGTTCTTTAGGACATGGGAGAAGTCTTGTTATAAGTAATCATGTGAAGTTGGTATTCGTTCAATATTTTGATGATGTGTATGTTGTTCTTCCTCTAGTGGCGTCGTGTGAACGTTGACTACACGACACATTACCATGCTTGGACCTAGGGGGAGGCATTGTGGAGTAGTAAGTAGATGATGGGTTGCGAGATTGATAGAAGCTTAAACCCTAGTTTATGCGCTATTCCGTAAGGGGCTGATTTGGATCCATATGTTTTATGTTATGGTTAGATTTATCATAATTATTCTTTTGTAGTTGCGGATGCTTGCGAGAGGGGGTAATCATAAGTGAGTTGTTTGTTCAAGTAAGAACAGCACCCTAGCACCGGTCCACCCACATATAAAATTATCAAGTAGTGAATGTGAATCAACTAAACATGATGAACGTGACTAGATGAAATTCCCATGTGTCCACGAGAATGCTTTGCTTAATATAAGAAGTACTTCCGGCTTGTCCTTTGCAATATAAGGATTGGGCCACCTTGCCGCACCTTGTTACTTTGGTTACTCGTTACTTGCTATCAAATTATCTTGCCATCAAACTATCTATTACTACTATTTACAGCACTTGCAGAGAATACCTTGCTGAAAACCACTTATCAATTCCTTCTGCTCCTCGTTGGGTTCAACACTCTTACTTATCAAAAGGACTACGATTGATCCCCTATACTTGTGGGTCATCAGGGGTCCTCGGCCCGGCCCACCTGGTCGGGAGACGACGTGGTGAGTGACCCCTGATACATCTCAAACGTATCTATAATTTTTTATTGTTTCATGCTATTATCATACCACTTTTACATACTCTTGGAAACAATTTATACTATTTTTGTGGACTAACTTATTAATCTAGTACCTAGTGCTAGTTCCTTTTTTTTTGCATGTTTTTGGTTTCGCAGAAAATCTATATCTAGGAAGGTCCAAACACGATGAAAATTTACGGTGATTTTTTGTGGAATATATCTGATCTGTGGGCGCAATAATCAAAGCAGGATGAGGCCCATGGCCCCACAAGCCCAGGGGGTGCCCCCCTAGGGCCGTGCGGGGCATGCTTGTGGGCTATCCGGGAAGCTTCTGGAGCTCTCCATCGGGCACAAGAAGGAAGCTGATATTGGAAAAAAAATCTTGTTAAAATCTCATCCTGATCGGAGTTACGGACTCCGACTATAAAAGAAACGGTGTTCGGCTAGAAACCCTGGAGCGAAACAGAGAAGAAATCAGTGAGAGAGATCCAATCTCAGAGGGACTCCTACCACCTCGGGGGCCATGGAGATCAAGGACCAGAGGGGGAAGTCCAAGCAAGAAGGAGGAGGGGGCTCTCTCCCTATTGGGGATGTTCCCCATGGTCGAAGACCCGGCATGAGTCTGACCCGGCCCTAAGCCTTGAGGCTCAGTGAGTCACCTCGCTACCGGGTCATGATGAAGGCAAACAAAGATGGGCTTGAAGCCCAGAGCAAGACCCGACAGGCGGCCGGCTCTCATTCTGGGTCCTGTGGGCCGGCTCACAGGAAGGCCCGAAGATAACTTAGAAGACAAGTAATGTTAATAAGACTTAGAGTAGGACACGGGTTATGAGGACAACCCGGAGTTATCTGTATACCAGGAGCCCAACATGTTATATAAAGGGAGGTTCCTGGGACGTCAAAGGACAAGTTGCAATCTCTCGAGAGCTAGGTTAGCGAATCCGCACCCTTGTAATCGAGATCCACAGCAATACCAATCAAGCAGGAGTAGGCTTTTACCTCCACCGTGAGGGGCCGAACCGGGGTAAATCCGCGTCTCTCGTTTCCGATCAACCCCATTCAAGCTTCCACCTAGTTGCGATGGCCTCACCACTAAGTCCTTTCACGAGGACATCCGCCGTGACAAAACCATGATAGTTGGCGCCCACCGTGGGGCCAGCACACGGTGGAGTTGAGTTCTTGGAGGGAGCTCCCCCAGGGATCGAGAGGTACGCGATCGGCCAGATGACGAATAGCTGGCGCGGGAAGCTCTACATCGACGACATAGGCTAGGGCCCCGAGGCCGACTCGATCGAGTCAGGATACCGGGTCCCCTTCAGCAAGATCCACGTCTTCATCGGCACCATCGGCGAGTCAGGACCAGAGTCGCACGACGCCGCTGGGTCAGTCAAGACAGCGCGCCGTGCTCAACCCGGCCAGGCACAACGCCGCCGGGTCAGTCAAGACAGAAGCTTCTTGGTGGCCTTCAACTGGTCGTCGGCAGATAAGTTAAGACTGCTGAAACGCAAGTCGTCACTCTGCTCTCCAGTGTACTCATACATGAGCCGGTTCCTGAGACTAAGAGATGGGATCCTCCAGCTCATCCAGCACCGGGTCAAGTCGACTCCGGAGAGGCCGTCTGCAATCAAGGCGTTGATTCTGGAGTACACTGGCACTAGTGCTTCCCTTTCTGTCTTTGATGCATAGGCAGTGAACTGCTTGGATGCATCGAGCCGGTCAGGCCTATAACCCGGCAGTGGGTGCTGCTGGTCAGGAGAAGTGTCTTTGCAATAGAACCAGGTCTTGTGCCATCCTTTTGGATGACTCGCCAGCGCCATATCCGGAAAAGCCGAGTTCCTCCTCCGCTAGATTGTGACTCCTCCGCATTCCAGACTTGGTCCTCCTTTGCATTCAGTTTGGCGGTTGCAATACAAGAACTCTTGAAACAAACTAACAGACGACTCAATTTGGAGATACACTTCGCAGAAAACTTGAAAGTTGCTCAAATTAAACACCGAGTTGGGAGCGAGATCTTGTGGCCTGATGTCAAAGTAGTGAAGAACGTCACGAAAGAATTTAGAACCCGGAGGGCAGAACCCCCTGTCCAGGTGGTCACGAAAGATGATGATTTCATTCTGTTGTGGCTGGGGCCGAGTCTCTTCTTCTGGAACCTGCCATTCAATCAACTCTTGAGCCGGCAAAATACCGGTTTTCACCAGTTCCTTCAGCATGAGTTCAGACATAGATGATTTGGCCTAGTTGCAAGCTTTGCCTATCTTAGGAGCCATGGATTCAGGTTGCAATGAAGCTCAACTACAAAGTATAAAGAAAAGACTATAAGCCAGTTGGCTAGAGGCAATAAAGCAAGTATCAGAGATGGTTGCAAAATATAGGAGTGAGCCGGCTCAAAATACTATTGTGGCTTGAGAGCCGGCAACATACTAAAGGTAGTCTAAGACCCGGCAAAAGCTGTGAAGCAAGATTCAGGTCGAGGTGTTCACAAACAACTACTGTGCAGATTGAATATCTATATAGATCTATAAAATGAGCACAAAATGGAATATAAAAACCTAGGTTTGACAGAACAGTTAAGAAGGAACGATGGATGGAGGTTGTTATAGTCATAAGGGGATCTAAGATTACACTAGATACATTGCAGAGATAATACCGCGTCTTATGGATAGCAAGTTGGGATGAACTGGATCTATTTCTGCGTTCTTTGAAGAACGCCGACGAACTCGCAAAAACTACGACGAAAAGGATAAACAATGATGGAATGAGGCACTTATAGATCTGCGAGGAAAGACTTCAAGGCTTCGAGCTTCGTGAGCGTGGCCGCGGCGTGCTTGACGGATTCCGGCGGCGACGTCAAGGTTGCTGTCGCTGCTGTCCTTGAGGTCATCGAGCTCGAGACGGCGTTGAAAGGATCTAGATGACGACTAGAGTGGGGGGGTGAATAGGCGTTTTAAAACTGTTACGGATTTGGCTTTATCCTAATGCGGAATTGAACTAAACGGATACCTTTCAAGCACAAATCCTAAATATGCTAGGCTCATCTAAGTGCACCAACAACCTATGCTAAACAAGAGGCACTTAAGGAAACTAGCAAGCACAAACTATATCACAAGATATGGAAATGTAGGAACAACAAAGCAATTCAACTAGCACAAGATATATCAATGAGAGCAAGTATGAAATGCGGAAAGTAAAGGGTGTGGGCATGAGATAACCACAAGTGAGTCGGGGACGCGGATTTATCCCGAAGTTCACACTCATGAGAGTGCTAATCTCCGTTAGAGCGGTGCCGAAGCCAAAGCTTCGGGGCGCCACCAAGTGGCTCACCGTATTCTCCCTTTCGAGTCACCCCCAACGGATGAGCCTCG
Organism: Elymus sibiricus; assembly: GCA_039707655.1. Lineage (NCBI taxonomy): Eukaryota > Viridiplantae > Streptophyta > Magnoliopsida > Poales > Poaceae > Elymus > Elymus sibiricus. The sequence continues at coordinate 138,004,400 of CM077670.1, forward strand.
ATTCACTCGGGGTTGGTCTTGAAGGCGACCACCACACCTTTACAAACTTCTCCGGAGCACACCACAAATACGGAAGCTTCTGGAGGAACTTGGCCACCTAGGCCACTTCACACCCTTCCCCGGAGCACACCACAAAAGGAAGATTCCGGAGGAACCTTGGCCACCTAGGCCTCTTCACAATCTTCTCAAGAAAATCACCAAACCGTCTAGGAGGCGGAAACCTCCAAGAGTAATAAACTCACGAACTCTCACTCGAACTAATCGATGCGGGGAGCTCAAACCAATGCAACAAATGCAATGCAAGGTCAAGCAACAAATGCTCAACACACTCTCTCAATCTCACAAGATGCAACTTAAGAAAGTAGGAGATTGAAGAGAGAAGTAGTAATGGAGGAGATCAACAAATGACTCACAAATCCATCCACAAATCCCCCTTCACATAGAGGCGAGATAGGGGTTTGGGAGAGGTGGTAAGAGGCTCAAAATGGTGTTTAGAAAGTGTTAAAACCAACCCCCCAACCGGTGGGAGGAAGGAGCCCTTAAATAGCCAAAACCCAAAACTAGCCGTTGGGGCTCCAACGGACACTTCCTGGACACCCCGTGCCCACGGGGCCTCGTGTGCACGGTACAAGGCCAAACAGCCCCGTGCGCACGGGGTACCCAGGACAGCCTGCAGCAGCCCACTGAAACAAGCATAACTTTGGCATACGAACTCCGAATTCGATGATCTTGGGCTTGTTTTGAAGCTATGGAAAAGCCCAAGGTCCTCACATAGAGAACCACCCAAGATCAACAAGAAATAAAGATGCAAATTATGCAAAGGTTTGAGCTCTCTACATGCGACGTGATCAAGCTACTCGTCCGAAAGTCCCTCTTGATAGTACGGCTATCAAACCTATAATCCGGTCTCCCACCAAGCACTATGAGACCGGCAAAACTAGGAAAACCTAACTAAGTTATACATTTGCCTTGCATATGCAACAAGAAGATATGACATGAGAATCAAACATTCAAAGGATCCAAAGAACATATTTTGGACAAGGGATAATGGAGATATCCAATATGATAATCATGCTAAGCATGGGTCCAAAATATATCCAAAAACCCATGAGTGCAAAGATATAAGAAATACATCCAAGCACTCATTTCTCAACCTCTTACCGTATCCACCAAAGAATAAAAAGAGACAATCCAAGTGACAGGCAAGGAATAAAGGGTATCAACGAGGGATATGCATTTTCTCATGTGTATAAGTTTCTTATGTGGCCTCATCAAGATGAGCATCCACAAAGAAACTTTTACACACACAAAAAGATACAAAAGATAAGAGCATGATATCCATGAATGAATCCATTATTATACAAACTTGATCTTAGCATAAGAGCTTTGTCACATGGCACATGGCACAAGGCACATGGCGCAAATTGATCTCATTTGCATAAAAACGAATTACTAAGCATGAGAGCAAATTCCACAACCAAAAAGATTGTTTCTTGCAATTTTATCAATATTGCACATAAGAGCACTTTGAGAAATTGGTATGCAATAAATTGCTTAAATGGCATATTTGGGATAAGTGAGCCATGAGCATGGTTTTAGAGATCCCCATGATATGCTTCTTCTCAAATGTCTCATAGAAGCAATAAGGAGGTTTAAGCTATTGCAAGAAACACAAACTCAACATGTACTAATCATGCCATGATTCAACATACACAATGTTGACTCTAATTTAAATAAATGCATGAGGTAAGTACTTGTTACCGAGAGAGCATTGGTTCAAGGGGCCCTTGATCTAGCACGCGAACATGAGGAACTTGATCTTGTTCTTGGATAGGTACATGATCTCCCATAGCATCTTGCTCTTGTGTTGGGGGTGATGAATTCCCTTGTGATGGATCCACAAGAGGGGCTCTTACTCCTTCTTCTTCTACATGGACATGGGGTGTTTCTTGTGGAAGAATATGACCAATCCCCATTGTACTTGTAGTTTGGGATGGAGCCTCATCACCTACAACACTTGAAACAATTTGCTTTGCATGGAAGCCGTTATCCTCATCAAACTCCACAGTCGCCGTTTCCTCAATACATTCCGTGGATTTATTGAGAATAAGTAAGTGTGGGAGCTTGATGCATATCCAACAAAAAGACCCAAATTTTGTTAACCGGGTTTTCATGATGAGAATGAAACACTTACAACCGAACCGGTTTTCATTTATCTTCTCCCTCAAATCAAAGAATCAACCAAGCTTGGCTCTAATAATTTTCCATGGTGTCTCCACCTTCCTCATGTATAAGCCAAGCATCCAATGCTTCTCCAACGTACCTAAAGCACATTAAGGTACAATTTGGTCCCCAAACTTATTGGGTCCGAAGTAGTTAGTCCAACTACAATACATAGGGCAAACTCCACATTAAATATGTGCAAAAGGATATGAACTTGAAGTTCATGCATACTTTTAACCAATAATGATTTCATGGAGTTTACCCTATATAGAGGATCACGTAGAGCAAGCAAGGCATGAAGAAGAATATAAATAAATATGCATGCACATGCCTACCAAGATTCACAGAGATACAATTTGGACAAAAGAACACATAAACGATGAATACTCCAAAAATATCACAAAGCATTCAAGTTGTCCAAATTATATCAAAGTGACGAATCCACACAGGACCGCACACAAAGAACAACATATGAACTAAGCAAAAACCAATGAGCATATAGGAAATACATTACACACATGCTCAAAGGCTTATCTCACTCAAGTAGATAATAGATAGTACGAGCGGGGAGATACGGCAAGTTGAAACACGAGCCGAGAAGAAGATGATCATAAAGTTCTACCACATGAAAAATACCAATTCTAAGAGAATACAAATGGTATTTGGAATTAACACTCGGTGGAAGATTCCGAAGATGCACAAGATCAAAATCAATCCAAAGCATAAGAGAGCTTTATAGCGTACTTGGCCGGGTGGGCATTTCTGCCCATTGGACCCCGTGCGCACGGGCTAGGTCAGCCCCGTGCGCACGGTTTGTCCAGAGAAGAAAACACCACCCCGTGCGCACGGGGGTCCAGGACCCCATGCGCACGGGGTGTCCAGAGAGTTTCGTGGCACCCCGTGCGCACGGGGGTCAAAGACCCCGTGCGCACGGGGTGTCCAGTAAGTTTCTGTGAAACTCTAAGGACACCTCGGCGAAGCGCGCTACAAAGGCAAATAAAAATTAACAAGAGATAATTAATGGATACTTTGAGAACTTGAATTTCAAATGAGCTTGACATACCACATAGTGACTAGATAAAATTGAATATCAATACTATGTGGTATTTCTCATATTCACATTTTGGGTTTGTGATGTGCACAAAACATAACACTCCCCCATAATGTGATGATCCACTAATATCTCGCAAGAGCCAAACAAGATACAATTGAGGCTCAAGACAACAAACACCACTAATCTTATATGATGTGCAATGCAACCTACACATGCTAGATAACACAAATCAAGCATACTAGAAAACACAACATAAAAATGCACATGCTAGATACAAAACCTAAGCAAGCAAGGGGCGAGTAACTTTCAATGTAAGCAATATAAATACAAGTTACCGCAAAGAGGAACATTGGATAGATAATATGAAGATAATCCACATGACTTGGCTCGAACAAATAAATGGTGAATATTCTTTTCTTCATGAACTATCCAAATCTCCAATGTCCTCCACACACCTATTGATCAAGGTTGAGCTTGATGGTCCCCAACGAAGTTGGGTCCTAAGAAGTTAGTCACAATAGGCTTGGCAACCCAAATGGCCTTTTTCATTTCCAAACCACTTTGGGCGCCAACAAACTTGGCAAACAAATTGCCAACAACATCCTTCCTAAGCGAATAATGATCATTGACTAGAGGTGGCTTAGGAATGTTACCGTTGGGACAAGATGAGAATATGTGTCCCTTCTCATGACAATTATAGCAACATGTGCTCCCCCTTCTCTTCTTCTTTATTTTCTCAACTTGGGGAGCATTATCTTGGTTCCTCATTGGTAGTGGCCTTTCTTCAAGTTGAGGTTGACCTTGAGATTGAACTTGAGGCCACTTTCCTTGTTGTTTCACATTTGAAGCCTTCTTCTTCAATGGACAAGATCTCACATGGTGTCTAACATTCTTGCACTTGAAGCATGTAATGTTGCCTCATTCTTGACTTGGTCTTGTCCCTTCTTCTTGTTCTTGGACTTCTTGTTGTTGGAGATGAAACCAAGTCCACCCTTGTCATGAGGGGATTTTTGAACACTCAAGATAGTGTTGAGAGTGGAATTTCCTTCATGACACATTTCCAAGTCTTTCTTCAAATTAGTGACTTGGGCCTTGAGCTCTTTGTTTTCCTCTACAAGGTTAGTATCAACAAAAGTACTCGAGGAAGTAGAAGCTTCATTGTTAGAGCAACAAGGCAAGGAAAGCAATTCATCACAAGAGTTGGCAATAATATGTCTAGATGAATCACTAGGACTAGCACATGTCAATAAAGCATTTTGAGTAGAAATAGTGCTAATGTCCACATGAGGCTCACGAGATGTTACCTTGGTCACAATAGCCTCATGAGCTAACTTTAGCCTTTCATGGGAGATTAGAAGGTCATCATGAGAGCCCGAGAGCTTTTCATAACTTTCTTCTAATTCCCCATAATTGCTAGTTAGCAAATCAAGTTGAGCCCTTAGCTCAACATTCTCCTTCAAGATGGATGCTTCACAAGAGATAGAGTTAGTAGCACAAGCATTATTGACAATATGAGAGGAGCTAGTAGAAACTAGAGACTTCACATGAGTAGCTTGAAGTTCCTCATGAGACTTAGAGAGTTTGGTGAGCTCTCCTTTGATATCCTTGTAGCCAAGGTCAAGGTGCTCAAAATCCTCTTTAAGTTGATCATGAGCAACTTCAATCTCTTCTTTGGAAGATTCTAAGTCTCTAAGAGTTTCTAGAGCATCAAGAAGGTTACAATCAAGTTTATCATTTTGTTCTTGCTCTTCGTGAAGTAAATCATTACACTTTCCAAAATGAGTAATAAGATCTTTAAACATCTCATAAGTGTTCTTATTTACCCCACGAAGAGAATTACCAATTTCATATATTTCTTGACTCATATCCCTATCACATTCATCATCACTCTCATCATTATCATTACTATGAGTAGATGATACCTCGGTAGTACCTCTTGCCATGAGGCACATGTGAACATCGGAGGTTGATGATGATTCTTTTGGAGAGGGAGATTCTTCATCATCAGGAGTAGGATATCCATGTCCATCCTCTTGACACTCATAGCATTTCCTCTCCAACGTGGTGATGTCCTTCTTTGCTCTTCTAGCAATTTCTTCATTAATGATGTGTCCACTATTTTTCTTTATTTCCTCTACATTGTTAGTCAAACAACAACTAGAGGAAATAGAGCATTTATATCATGGCAACAAGGAGTATCAAGCATATCATCACAAGATTTATTCAAGGAATCTCTATAAGATATGCAAGGACTATCAACACAAGAATGTATGTCATTTTTGCTAGATGTGTTCAAGTCCAAAGAAGCTACAACATTAGCATTTATGCATGAAAGATCATCAATGTTGAGCACACCATCATCATCACAAATGATATTTCCACTCACCATGTCATTACCTTGGGACAAGCCATGTGATGGTGAGGTGGAAGAATTTGAAATGACCGAGCACACGGAAGGGGACGCAATATGGAGTTTGTTAGAACATGTGCTGCCCCCATGTTTGGTTTTGGTAATTGATGACAATCTCTATGGACTAATGGTTGCCTTGAGTTATATTTGAAGGGTTTGTCCATAGGCTTGACTTGTAGACCATTTGTTGGTCTCAAGGTGATTTGAAGAAGAATATGTGATGACCAAGGTGCTATTCAAGGATTTATCCAAAGATTGGTCATGTTGATCAAGACTAAAATATGAAGAGTGATTCAAATTGATCAACACACAAAGCGTAGAAGATGTACCGAGCGAGATCAAGTGATCTCATGGTATGGTAAGCATTGTCCATTACGCTTTGTGTACTAACCCATGTTCTATGCAAGAGTTCTTTGTGGGGTTAGGTTTGTTTCCATGGGCGTGCATCAAAAGGAAGATTTCATACAACCCATGGAGGATGACATCAAGTGGTGATCGTCATCAAGATTGCGGTGTGCAAGTTCAAGTGGAGCATCACGAAGAGATCACATGCTTGAAGCTTGCCGTCCATTGTGGTGACAATGGACTTGTGAAGATGTGCCGAAGAGTGGCTCACCCATAGTGGAGTATGGGGGAGCAATCTACTAGTCTTCATCGAGCCGACGCAATCAAGAAAGGTGGTCCAACTTGAGGAGGTCAAGATCGTCATCATCTAGCTCAAGTGGACTTTGCGCAAGGCAAAGGTTTGCCCTTGATAGGTTTTCTATTTTACCGGTCTCATGGTAGTAGTTGGGAGACCGGGTTATAGGATCGATAGCCGTACTATCAAGGGGGGCTCTCAAGTGAGTAGCTTTATCATATCTTCGTAGAGAGCTCAAACCATTGCATCCTTGCATCATATTTCTTGGTTTGTGTTTGGTGTTTCTCTTTGTGAGTCTTTGAGCTTTTGGTCATCTTCATGACAAGCTCGAGGTCATCGAAAACGGAGTTCATATATGCATCTTCTATGATGTTTTCGATGTTGGAGTTTATGCCGGTTCTTCATTCATAGAGGTTTCTCATCTCTATATCATTGGTATTTTCTCTACTGCCACTTCTTAATATAACCAGTCGCTGTTGGATAGTATTTGTCGTCCTCTATCCAACAAGCTTGAGTTTGCTCAATTCGGAGCTCATTTGCAGAAGTTATGGCAGTTCAGGGTTTATTGTTTGTCTGGGCAGTTTACCTGTCACCAAAGCGGTAGTACCGCTCGGGACCACGGTAGTACCGCTTGACACGGTACTACCGCCCCTACTACCGTTGCACTACCGTGATTTCTACTGGCATTCTTTTTCGTTTAGCGGTAGTAAAGCGGTAGTGGAGCGGTAGTACCGCTTGACACGGTACTACCGCCCCTACTACCGCTGCACTACCGTGTTTTCTTCTGGTGTTATTTTTCCCTAAGCGGTAGTGGGGCGGTAGTGGAGCGGTAGTACCGCTTGTTGCGGTACTGCCGTTCCAGTGCTACCCCACTTCCTCTGTTTCCTCTGTCCTGCGAAAGCTTAAGCGGTAGTACCGCTTAAGTTGAGCGGTAGTACCGCTTGGTGCGGCACTACCGCTCCAGTTTCTTGTTGTTGCCTGCTGCTTTTTGAATTACTACCGCCCGAGCGGTAGTACCGCTCTGTGGAGCGGTAGTACCGCTCTGTGCGGGCTGAGACAGGTAACGGTTGGATTTGGGGTGGCCCTATAAAAGGGGTCTTCTTCCCCAACGGTTTTCTTATCCTTTGAGCTCATTTATCCCCCCATTGTTGACCTTCTTGAGCTTGCCTAACTCTCAATCCCTCCAATGATTCTTGCTAGTTCTTGAGGGAATAGAGAGAGGAGATCTAGATCCACATTTCCACCAATCACTTTCTCCTCTAAGTGAGGGGAACCCCTTGGATCTAGATCTTGGAGTTCTTGGTGTTCTCCTTGTTCTTCCTCTCATATTCATCCATAGCTTTTGTTGCTTTGGTGGGATTTGGGAGTGAGGGACTTGTCCACTTCGTGTGTTCTTGCCATTGCATTAGTTGCATCGGTTTGAGTTCTCCACGGTGATACGTGGAAGTTGTGAAGTTGAGTAGCTTATTACTCTTGGGTGTTTGGGCACCCTTGAGCTTGTTCCTCTTGGGTGCCTTGGCGCCCTAGACGGCTTGGTGGTGCCTCGGAGCCACATTCCATTGTGGTGAAGCTCCGGGCAAGCGTCGGGGTCTCCAATTAGGTTGTGGAGATCACCCCGAGCAATTTGACGGGTACCGGTGACCGCCCCCAAGGGTTGCCAAAGTGTACGGGTTCGGTGACCGCCCTCAAGGGTTGCCATTTGTACGGGTTCGGTGACCGCCCTCAAGGGTCCCTTAGTGGAATCACGGCACCTTGCATTGTGCGAGGGCGTGAGGAGAATACGGTGGCCCTAGTGGCATTGTTGGGGAGCATTGTGCCTCCACACCGCTCCAAACGGAGATTAGCATCCGCAAGGGTGTGAACTTCGGGATACATCGTCGTCTCCGCGTGCCTCGGTTATCTCTTACCCGAGCCCTTTACTTATGCACTTTACTTTGTGATAGCCATATTGTTTCTTCTTATATATCTTGCTATCACTTAGTTGTTTATCTTGCTTAGCATAAGTTGTTGGTGCACATAGGTGAGCCTAGTCAATTTAGGTTTTGTGCTTGTCAAATTAACCGCTAGGTTTATTCCGCATTTGTTCAAGCCTAAACCGTAATTATTTTAAAGCGCCTATTCACCCCCCCCCTCTAGGCGACATCCACGATCTTTCAGAGTTCTTCATGATATGAAGATGTGGAGAACTCCTCAAGTGACTCTTCCGAAAGATGATTGACCTCATCAAGATTGGACCCACCATATATTTCTTCAAGCTTGGTCCACATCTCATGAGCCGACACACAAGTCATGATTGACTCAAACACTTCGAGGGATATAGACCGGATTATGGCATTCTTAGCACCATATCCACAAAGCATATCATCATTTTCCTCACTAGTTGGAAAAAGTTCATCCTTCCACGGAGAAGTCCCTACAAGAACAATTCGCACAAAATTTGGACCCATGGCCCAGAAATGACAAAGCATGCGAATTTTCCACAAGTGATAGTTTGTGCCACTAAAACAAAAAGTGTCATCGTGCACTAAACCACTAGTCGACATCTTTACTCTCTAGGCGGTGAAGCCTAGCAAGGAGAGACCAAAGCTCTGATACCAATTGAAAGGATCTAGATGACGACTAGAGGGGGGGTGAATAGGCGTTTTAAAACTGTTACGGATTTGGCTTTATCCTAATGCGGAATTGAACTAAACGGATACCTTTCAAGCACAAATCCTAAATATGCTAGGCTCATCTAAGTGCACCAACAACCTATGCTAAACAAGAGGCACTTAAGGAAACTAGCAAGCACAAACTATATCACAAGATATGGAAATGTAGGAACAACAAAGCAATTCAACTAGCACAAGATATATCAATGAGAGCAAGTATGAAATGCGGAAAGTAAAGGGTGTGGGTATGAGATAACCACAAGTGAGTCGGGGACGCGGATTTATCCCGAAGTTCACACTCATGAGAGTGCTAATCTCCGTTAGAGCGGTGCCGAAGCCAAAGCTTCGGGGCGCCACCAAGTGGCTCACCGTATTCTCCCTTTCGAGTAACCCCCAACGGATGAGCCTCGATTCACTCGGGGTTGGTCTTGAAGGCGACCACCACACCTTTACAAACTTCTCCGGAACAGACCACAAATACGGAAGCTTCTGGAGGAACTTGGCCACCTAGGCCACTTCACACCCTTCCCCGGAGCACACCACAAAAGGAAGCTTCCGGAGGAACCTTGGCCACCTAGGCCTCTTCACAATCTTCTCAAGAAAATCACCAAACCGTCTAGGAGGCGGAAACCTCCAAGAGTAATAAACTCACGAACTCTCACTCGAACTAATCGATGCGGGGAGCTCAAACCAATGCAACAAATGCAATGCAAGGTCAAGCAACAAATGCTCAACACACTCTCTCAATCTCACAAGATGCAACTTAAGAAAGTAGGAGATTGAAGAGAGAAGTAGTAATGGAGGAGATCAACAAATGACTCACAAATCCATCCACAAATCCCCCTTCACATAGAGGGGAGATAGGGGTTTGGGAGAGGTGGTAAGAGGCTCAAAATGGTGTTTAGAAAGTTTTAAAACCAACCCCCCAACCGGTGGGAGGAAGGAGCCCTTAAATAGCCAAAACCCAAAACTAGCCGTTGGGGCTCCAACGGACACTTCCTGGACACCCCGTGCCCACGGGGGTTGGGACCCCGTGCCCACGGGGCCTCGTGTGCACGGTACAAGGCCGAACAGCCCCGTGCGCACGGGGTACCCAGGACAGCCTGCAGCAGCTCACTGAAACAAGCATAACTTTTTCATACGAACTCCGAATTCGATGATCTTGGGCTCGTTTCGAAGCTATGGAAAAGCCCAAGGTCCTCACATAGAGAACCACCCAAGATCAACAAGAAATAAATATGCAAATTATGCAAAGGTTTGAGCTCTCTACATGCGACGTGATCAAGCTACTCGTCCGAAAGTCCCTCTTGATAGTACGGCTATCAAACCTATAATCCGGTCTCCCACCAAGCACTATGAGACCAGCAAAACTAGGAAAACCTAACTAAGTTATACCTTTGTCTTGCATATGCAACAAGAAGATATGACATGAGAATCAAACATTCAAAGGATCCAAAGAACATATTTTGGACAAGGGATAATGGAGATATCCAATATGATAATCATGCTAAGCATGGGTCCAAAATATATCCAAAAACCCATGAGTGCAAAGATATAAGAAATACATACAAGCACTCATTTCTCAACCTCTTACCGGATCCACCAAAGAATAAAAAGAGACAATCCAAGTGACAGGCAAGGAATAAAGGGTATCAACGAGGGATATGCATTTTCTCATGTGTATAAGTTTCTTATGTGGCCTCATCAAGATGAGCATCCACAAAGAACTTTTACACACACAAAAAGATAAAAAAGATAAGAGCATGATATCCATGAATGAATCCATTATTATACAAACTTGATCTTAGCATAAGAGCTTTGTCACATGGCACATGGCACAAGGCACATGGCGCAAATTGATCTCATTTGCATAAAAACGAATTACTAAGCATGAGAGCAAATTCCACAACCAAAAAGATTGTTTCTTGCAATTTTATCAATATTGCACATAAGAGCACTTTGAGAAATTGGTATGCAATAAATTGCTTAAATGGCATATTTGGGATAAGTGAGCCATGAGCATGGTTTTAGAGATCCCCATGATATACTTCTTCTCAAATGTCTCATAGAAGCAATAAGGAGGTTTAAGCTATTGAAAGAAACACAAACTCAACAAGTACTAATCATGCCATGATTCAACATACACAATGTTGACTCTAATTTAAATAAATGCATGAGGTAAGTACTTGTTACCGAGAGAGCATTGGTTCAAGGGGCCCTTGATCTAGCACGCGAACATGAGGGACTTGATCTTGTTCTTGGATAGGTACATGATCTCCCATAGCATCTTGCTCTTGTGTTGGGGGTGATGACTTCCCTTGTGATGGATCCACAAGAGGGGCTCTTACTCCTTCTTCTTCTACATGGACATGGGGTGTTTCTTGTGGAAGAATATGACCAATCCCCATTGTACTTGTAGCTTGGGAAGGAGCCTCATCACCTACAACACTTGAAACAATTTGCTTTGCATGGAAGCCGTTATCCTCATCAAACTCCACAGTCGCCGTTTCCTCAATACATCCCGTGGATTTATTGAGAATAAGTAAGTGTGGGAGCTTGATGCATATCCAACAAAAAGACCCAAATTTTGTTAACCGGGTTTTCATGATGAGAATGAAACACTTACAACCGAACCGGTTTTCATTTATCTTCTCCCTCAAATCAAAGAATCAACCAAGCTTGGCTCTAATAATTTTCCATGGTGTCTCCACCTTCCTCATGTATAAGCCAAGCATCCAATGCTTCTCCAACGTATCTAAAGCACATTAAGGTACAATTTGGTCCCCAAACTTATTGGGTCCGAAGTAGTTAGTCCAACTACAATACATAGGGCAAACTCCACATTAAATATGTGCAAAAGGATATGAACTTGAAGTTCATGCACACTTTTAACCAATAATGATTTCATGGAGTTTACCCTATATAGAGGATCACGTAGAGCAAGCAAGGCATGAAGAAGAATATAAATAAATATGCATGCACATGCCTACCAAGATTCACAGAGATACAATTTGGACAAAAGAACACATAAACGATGAATACTCCAAAAATATAACAAAGCATTCAAGTTGTCCAAATTATATCAAAGTGACGAATCCACACAGGACCGCACACAAAGAACAACATATGAACTAAGCAAAAAACCAATGAGCATATAGGAAATACATTACACACATGCTCAAAGGCTTATCTCACTCAAGTAGATAATAGATAGTACGAGCGGTGAGATACGGCAAGTTGAAACACGAGCCGAGAAGAAGATGATCATAAAGTTCTACCACATGAAGAAATACCAATTGTAAGAGAATACAAATGGTATTTGGAATTAACACTCGGTGGAAGATTCCGAAGATGCACAAGATCAAAATCAATCCAAAGCATAAGAGAGCTTTATAGCGTACTTGGCCGGGTGGGCATTTCTGCCCATTGGACCCCGTGCGCACGGGCTAGGTCAGCCCCGTGCGCACGGTGTGTCCAGAGAAGAAAACACCACCCCGTGCGCACGGGGGTCCAGGACCCCGTGCGCACGGGGTGTCCAGAGAGTTACTGACCACCCCGTGCGCACGGGGGTCAAAGACCCCGTGCGCACGGGGTGTCCAGTAAGTTTCTGTGAAACTCTAAGGACACCTCGGCGAAGCACGCTACAAAGGCAAATAAAAACTAACAAGAGATAATTAATGGATACTTTGAGAACTTGAATTTCAAATGAGCTTGACATACCACATAGTGACTAGATAAAATTGAATATCAATACTATGTGGTATTTCTCATATTCACATTTTGGGTTTGTGATGTGCACAAAACATAACACTCCCCCATAATGTGATGATCCACTAATATCTCGCAAGAGCCAAACAAGATACAAATGAGGCTCAAGACAACAAACACCACTAATCTTATATGATGTGCAATGCAACCTACACATGCTAGATAACACAAATCAAGCATACTAGAAAACACAACATAAAAATGCACATGCTAGATACAAAACCTAAGCAAGCAAGGGGCGAGTAACTTTCAATGTAAGCAATATAAATACAAGTTACCGCGAAGAGGAACATTGGATAGATAATATGAAGATAATCCACATGACTTGGCTCGAACAAATAAATGGTGAATATTCTTTTCTTCATGAACTAGCCAAATCTCCAATGTCCTCCACACACCTATTGATCAAGGTTGAGCTTGATGGTCCCCAACGAAGTTGGGTCCTAAGAAGTTAGTCACAATAGGCTTGGCAACCCAGATGGCCTTTTTCATTTCCAAACCACTTTGGGCGCCAACAAACTTGGCAAACAAATTGCCAACAACATCCTTCCTAAGCGAATAATGATCATTGACTAGAGGTGGCTTAGGAATGTTACCGTTGGGACAAGATGAGAATATGTGTCCCTTCTCACGACAATTATAGCAACATGTGCTCCCCCTTCTCTTCTTCTTTATTTTCTCAACTTGGGGAGCATTATCTTGGTTCCTCATTGGTAGTGGCCTTTCTTCAAGTTGAGGTTGACCTTGAGATTGAACTTGAGGCCACTTTCCTTGTTGTTTCACATTTGAAGCCTTCTTCTTCAATGGACAAGATCTCACATGGTGTCCAACATTCTTGCACTTGAAGCATGTAATGTTGGCCTCATTCTTGACTTGGTCTTGTCCCTTCTTCTTGTTCTTGGACTTCTTGTTGTTGGAGATGAAACCAAGTCCACCCTTGTCATGAGGGGATTTTTGAACACCCAAGATAGTGTTGAGAGTGGAATTTCCTTCATGACACATTTCCAAGTCTTTCTTCAAATTAGTGACTTGGGCCTTGAGCTCTTTGTTTTCCTCTACAAGGTTAGTATCAACAAAAGTACTAGAGGAAGTAGAAGCTTCATTGTTAGAGCAACAAGGCAAGGAAAGCAATTCATCACAAGAGTTGGCAATAATATGTCTAGATGAATCACTAGGACTAGCACATGTCAATAAAGCATTTTGAGTAGAAATAGTGCTAATGTCCACATGAGGCTCACGAGATGTTACCTTGGTCACAATAGCCTCATGAGCTAACTTTAGCCTTTCATGGGAGATTAGAAGGTCATCATGAGAGCCCGAGAGCTTTTCATAACTTTCTTCTAATTCCCCATAATTGCTAGTTAGCAAATCAAGTTGAGCCCTTAGCTCAACATTCTCCTTCAAGATGGATGCTTCACAAGAGATAGAGTTAGTAGCACAAGCATTATTAACAATATGAGAGGAGCTAGTAGAAACTAGAGACTTCACATGAGTAGCTTGAAGTTCCTCATAAGACTTAGAGAGTTTGGTGAGCTCTCCTTTGATATCCTTGTAGCCAAGGTCAAGGTGCTCAAAATCCTCTTTAAGTTGATCATGAGCAACTTCAATCTCTTCTTTGGGAGATTCTAAGTCTCTAAGAGTTTCTAGAGCATCAAGAAGGTTACAATCAAGTTTATCATTTTGTTCTTGCTCTTCGTGAAGTAAATCATTACACTTTCCAAAATGAGTAATAAGATCTTTAAACATCTCATAAGTGTTCTTATTTACCCCACGAAGAGAATTACCAATTTCATATATTTCTTGACTCATATCCCTATCACATTCATCATCACTCTCATCATTATCATTACTATGAGTAGATGATACCTCGGTAGTACCTCTTGCCATGAGGCACATGTGAACATCGGAGGTTGATGATGATTCTTTTGGAGAGGGAGATTCTTCATCATCAAGAGTAGGATATCCATGTCCATCCTCTTGACACTCATAGCATTTCCTCTCCAACGTGGTGATGTCCTTCTTTCTTCTTCTAGCAATTTCTTCATTAATGATGTGTCCACTATTTTTCTTTATTTCCTCTACATTGTTAGTCAAACAACAACTAGAGGAAATAGAAGCATATATATCATGGCAACAAGGAGTATCAAGCATATCATCACAAGATTTATTCAAGGAATCTCTATAAGATATGCAAGGACTATCAACACAAGAATGTATGTCATTTTTGCTAGATGTGTTCAAGTCCAAAGAAGCTACAACATTAGCATTTATGCATGAAAGATCATCAATGTTGAGCACACCATCATCATCACAAATGATATTTCCACTCACCATGTCATTACCTTGGAACAAGCCATGTGATGGTGAGGTGGAAGAATTTGAAATGACCGAGCACACGGAAGGGGACGCAATATGGAGTTCTTCATGATATGAAGATGTGGAGAACTCCTCAAGTGACTCTTCCGAAAGATGATTGACCTCATCAAGATTGGACCCACCATATATTTATTCAAGCTTGCTCCACATCTCATGAGCCGACACACAAGTCATGATTGACTCAAACACTTCGAGGGATATAGACCGGATTATGGCATTCTTAGCACCATATCCACAAAGCATATCATCATTTTCCTCACTAGTTGGAAAAAGTTCATCCTTCCACGGAGAAGTCCCTACAAGAACAATTCGCACAAAATTTGGACCCATGGCCCAGAAATGACAAAGCATGCGAATTTTCCACAAGTGATAGTTTGTGCCACTAAAACAAAAAGTGTCATCGTGCACTAAACCACTAGTCGACATCTTTACTCTCTAGGCGGTGAAGCCTAGCAAGGAGAGACCAAAGCTCTGATACCAATTGAAAGGATCTAGATGACGACTAGAGGGGGGTGAATAGGCGTTTTAAAACTGTTACGGATTTGGCTTTATCCTAATGCGGAATTGAACTAAACGGATACCTTTCAAGCACAAATCCTAAATATGCTAGGCTCATCTAAGTGCACCAACAACCTATGCTAAACAAGAGGCACTTAAGGAAACTAGCAAGCACAAACTATATCACAAGATATGGAAATGTAGGAACAACAAAGCAATTCAACTAGCACAAGATATATCAATGAGAGCAAGTATGAAATACGGAAAGTTAAGGGTGTGGGTATGAGATAACCACAAGTGAGTCGGGGACGCGGATTTATCCCGAAGTTCACACTCATGAGAGTGCTAATCTCCGTTAGAGCGGTGCCGAAGCCAAAGCTTCGGGGCGCCACCAAGTGGCTCACCGTATTCTCCCTTTCGAGTCACCCCCAACGGATGAGCCTCGATTCACTCGGGGTTGGTCTTGAAGGCGACCACCACACCTTTACAAACTTCTCCGGAACAGACCACAAATACGGAAGCTTCTGGAGGAACTTGGCCACCTAGGCCACTTCACACCCTTCCCCGGAGCACACCACAAAAGGAAGCTTCCGGAGGAACCTTGGCCACCTAGGCCTCTTCACAATCTTCTCAAGAAAATCACCAAACCGTCTAGGAGGCGGAAACCTCCAAGAGTAATAAACTCACGAACTCTCACTCGAACTAATCGATGCGGGGAGCTCAAACCAATGCAACAAATGCAATGCAAGGTCAAGCAACAAATGCTCAACACACTCTCTCAATCTCACAAGATGCAACTTAAGAAAGTAGGAGATTGAAGAGAGAAGTAGTAATGGAGGAGATCAACAAATGACTCACAAATCCATCCACAAATCCCCCTTCACATAGAGGGGAGATAGGGGTTTGGGAGAGGTGGTAAGAGGCTCAAAATGGTGTTTAGAAAGTGTTAAAACCAACCCCCAACCGGTGGGAGGAAGGAGCCCTTAAATAGCCAAAACCCAAAACTAGCCGTTGGGGCTCCAACGGACACTTCCTGGACACCCCGTGCCCACGGGGGTTGGGACCCCGTGCCCACGGGGCCCCGTGTGCACGGTACAAGGCCAAACAGCCCTGTGCGCACGGGGTACCCAGGACAGCCTGCAGCAGCCCACTGAAACAAGCATAACTTTGGCATACGAACTCCGAATTCGATGATCTTGGGCTCATTTTGAAGCTATGGAAAAGCCCAAGGTCCTCACATAGAGAACCACCCAAGATCAACAAGAAATAAAGATGCAAATTATGCAAAGGTTTGATCTCTCTACATGCGACGTGATCAAGTTACTCGTCCGAAAGTCCCTCTTGATAGTACGGCTATCAAACCTATAATCCGGTCTCCCACCAAGCACTATGAGACCGGCAAAACTAGGAAAACCTAGCTAAGTTATACCTTTGCCTTTCATATTCAACTTGAGCTTGATGATGACTTTAATGCTTGCCTCAAGTTGGAATCCCTTTCTTGTCCACAACCACTTGGTGAAGATACTCGAATTGCTTCCTCGTAATGCAATGAGGGAAGCCTTAACTTAAGCCCATCTTCACATGCATATTATCATGATGTGGACCGCAAGCTTCAAAGCATATAACCTTCGGCTTCTCATCTTGCACTTGGACTCCTCGAACCCGATGACCATCACCACTTGATGTCATCCACACATAGGCTACTTGAAATCTTTCCTTTTGATGCAAGCTCATGAGAAACACCTAACCCACATAGACATAACAAACACATAGCATGGGTTAGGTAACAAAGCACAATTCATAACTACTTACCATACCACTAGATCATTTGATCCCATGTGGTACAATGTTTGTGCTTTGTGAGTTGACCATCTAGATATAATCTTCGAGCTTCATCTTGGTCAACCAACATCTTTACTTTATGCCCCATATTGGTTTCTTGAAAGCCACAATGAACTCTTCATTTCCCTTCATTGCTTCAAGACTATATCACCAAAGACTCTTTCATGACCATATCAAATTCCACTATGAATATTATCTTGGTCACCACTTGCCCTTCTAAAAACTCCATCACAAGCTCTTGAGAGGCACAATGAATTCTTCACTCTAGTTGCTTGCTTCAAGACTTGATCAACCGAAACCCAACACATGAGCTCACCATGATATTGTCTTGAAACCATAACTTGAATTCTTCTCTTTGATTATTCTCTCAAGCCCTTGATCCTTAAAAGCCCAAATATGTCAATCTTTGAGATCCTCCAATGAACTCCACCATGAATATAAATAGATTAGGCATTGAAATCAATCTTGATGGCTTCAATAGAAATTCCCGAGGACCAACTTGAAACCTCACTGGACATGGGATCTCGAAAGCCAAAAACCTAGGCCCCGTTAACACGGGGTATCCAGAGAGTTGACACTCGACCCCGTGCACACGGTACAAGCCAGTGAGCACGGGGTATCCAGAGAGGGATACCATAAGGACTTCTTCGGATGCTTTGATGGCATTCTTCACAAAACAACCCAAAGGACTTCAAGCATCACTATGGAACATATCTTTATATAAGATTCAATGCACTTGATGCTCCATAGGAATTTGTCATTTAATTCCAAAGCTTAGAGCAAATATATCTTCATATATATGGACTTCATCCTTCATTCCATCCAATATCCTTGAGGCACCATCTATGGACAAAACCTTCAAATATATCTCATTGAAAACATTAGTCCATAGAGATTGTCATTAATTACCAAAACCACACTTAGGGGCTACATGCCCTTTCAGGCGTGGTGGCACTGGAGGCGAGAGGAAGAAGAAGAGCACGAAGGGGCAGGTGTGGTAAAAAGGGATCTGGGGCCTCCCCCGGCCTATTTATGGGCAAGGTAAAAACTGAAGCGGCGTGGTGGAGCCCCGAGATGGCACAGTAATTTTCTGCTCAAAGGACTCCTCGATTTTCGCAACTGACAAGATTTGACATATCTATCAAAAGATCCGTTGTGATGTCACGCGTATATCAGAGCAGATAGGATGATGACGTGATAAAAATTGGTAGAAATGGCCAAGTATGGAGATAACTACAAGACCCGGCAAAACATTTTGACCCGGACAGATGGTTTGACAGAAGGAAGAATGACAAGGATTAGAAGAGCGAAGTGGGAGCCGACTTGGAAGAAATCAAAGACCCAGAGCTCAACCCTTCACGTTTTTCCCCTTGTTTCTTATTTTCAGGGTGAAGTTTAACATGGATAGATCCAAATTAAACTGGGGGCTAATGTTGGGGATGTTCCCCACGGTCGAAGACCCGACATGAGTCTGACCCTGCCATGAGCCTTGAGGCTCAATGAGTCACCTCGCTACCGGGTATACCTGGGCATATCTCAGGCCGGGCCGGGCCTACCAAAGCCCGACACAGAAAACACAGGCCCGAGCCCGGCCCGGCCGTCGGGCCTACTAAATCGGGCCCGAGCCCGGCCTGAGCCCAAAAAAGCCCGACAAGGCCCGGTCGGCCCGGCCCGACCACGACTAAAATCATGTTTTCTGCGAGCCCGGCCCGATCTGCCTGTCGGGCTCAATTCCTAGGCCTGAGCCCGGCCCGATGGCACACTCGGGCTCAGCCCGGCCCGGGATTTTCGGGCCGGGTCGGGTTGGGCCGTCCGGGCCGGGCTGCCCATGGCCAGGTACACTACCGGGTCATGACGAAGGCAAACAAAGATGGGCTTGAAGCCCAGAGCAAGACCCGGCAGGCGGCCACCTCTCATTTTGGGCCCTGTGGGCCGGCTCGCAGGAAGGCCCGAAGATAACTTAGAAGACAAGTAATGTTAATAAGACTTAGAGTAGGACACGAGTTATGAACACAACCCGGAGTCATTTGTATACCAGGAGCCCAACCTGTTATATAAAGGGGGTTCCTGGGACGTCAAAGGACAAGTTACAATCTCTCGAGAGCTAGGTTAGCTAATTCGCGCCCTTGTAATCGAGATCCACAACAATACCAATCAAGCAGGAGTAGGCCTTTACCTCCACCGTGAGGGGCCGAACCTGGGTAAATCCGCGTCTCTCGTTTCCGATCAACCCCATTCAAGCTTCCACATAGTTGTGATGGCCTCACCACTAAGTCCTTTCACGGGGACATCTACCGTGACAAAACCACGATACCCCCCCTCTCTCCCGGTGGCGCCGAAGGGCCGCCGGGGGAACCATCGTGACGACGATCTACTCCAACAACTTCACGCCGTCATTACCAACTCTCTCCCCCTCTATGCAGCGGTGTAACCTCTCTCACCCCGCTGTAATATCGACTTGAACATGGTGCTCTATGCTATATATTATTACCCAATGATGTGTTGCACCTCTATTATGTTTGAGTAGTTTCCTTTTGTCCTGTAGGCTAACCGTGGTATGATATGGTTGATATGAGTTGTATGTTATTATGATGCTGTCCTATGGTGCCTGCCGTGTCGCGCAAGCGTGTGGGGTTCCTGCTGTAGGATGTTGCAATATGTTAATGATTTGCTTATAGTGGGTTGCGGGAGTGAGTAGAAGCCTAAACCCGAGTTCGTGAGTTGTTGCATATGGGATCAAAGGGGACTTTTTACTTAATGCTATGGTTGGGTTTTACCTTAATGAATCTTTAGTAGTTGCAGATGCTTGCTAGAGTTCTAATCATAAGAACATGTGATCCAAGTACGGAAAGTATGTTAGCTTAAGCCTCTCCCTCATAAGTATGATGAGTATCACTATCGTGTCATATTCAATTGCCTAGGGACAATCCTTTTCTCATTGTTCTTCAAAAACCTTTACTTTATCGTTCTTTTATTAAAACAACAACTAACTCTTTATTATCTTGCAAAGCTATCTTTTATTATCGCAAACTAGTTTTATTTCTTGTTCCAGGTAAAGCGAACGTTAGTGTGCGCAGACTTGTATCGGTGGTCGATAGAACTTGAGAGAATATTAATTCTACATTTAGCTCCTCGTTGGGTTCGACACTCTTATTTATCGAAAAGGCTACAACTGATTCACTACACTTGTGGGTTATCAAGACCTAATCTGGGACACCACCTGTCATGTCGGTTGCTTGTAGAATTGCAACGGCGCTGCTCGAAGTAGGCGGGAAGAACCCATCAGTCTGACGAATACCATGCATGGACAGTGGCGATTCCGTGCCTAGGGAGGCGGCGCAGCGAATGCCACGATAGATGTCAACGCGCAGAGACGACCTGGTGGACCGCGTGCAGCGGCGCTGCGGCCCGAAGGGGCGACACAGTGGCAGCACGCGTGTCTGTGCAATGGCGGGAATGACCTCAGGGAGGCGGCGCTGCGGTGCGAAGGGATGACGCAACGGCAACCCGTTGCTCTACGGGTGGAGATGTGTGTGTATTTGATGGCAATCTTCAGGATCTTACGGAGGCATGGACATGCGGTTGATCAGACCGGACGGCGTGCATCAGGCGGCCGGACATGGTAGGAGCGTGCAACCGAGAAGGGACACGAGATGTGCAGGAAGGCTGAGCTGATGCGTGAGAACACGAGCAACCTCCACCTGCACATATGCAGCACGTACGAGCTGCCAACACGGAGCATGCACAAGCACATAACGTGCATGGGACGCGGCCACGCACGCGGTGTGGATCTATGCCCCGGCAACTGGCGCTCAAGTAGTCCCACGTCCGCGTGTGGTGCGTGAGTGGCCATGGGCTGCGCAGCGAGCACGCGAGTCGAGCACGGGACCGCCCGAGCGACCGTCGTACCAGCGCGCTCGCGCAACACGTGTGAAGCCCGAGGCACCATTCAGCCGGAGACGACGAGGATGTCGATGAAGTAGACACGCATTGTAGATGCGGATGGCAGCGGGCGACGCAAATCGATCTATGGATCGGAAAACCAAAAAAGAACATCGATCAATCGATCGTCGAGAGAGAAAAATCCCAATCAACGGATCGGGGAAAAGACTCTAGGGCAGTCGATCAACACAATCAGCAGACAGACCCTAGCTATAGTTTGTGCAGCCCCCTGTCAAGATCATCTAGATCAACCTCCTCGGGGGCGGCCTGGCGTAGAAACTGTGGTGGAGCTAGGTCAGGAACTTGCGCCTGATACCATGTAAGAGGATTAGAGAGGAGAAAATTGGTGGAATTGCCGTGCGTGTTGTATTGAGCCTCTCGGGTGGTTTCCTTAGAGTACAAGGCTTGGAGGGCAAGAAGCTTCTCCTAGAGATAAGGTAGGAGATGATTACAAATCATATTCTACCAAATACAGAGATATGCCTATATACTCAAAAAAGATACGCCGCCAGGCATGGACTGGGAGCAATCTCCATGCTCATCCTTGCACCCTACTGGCGACGCCCCACTGCTTAATCTGCCCCATGACCAACTATGGGCTGCAAAGCCAGAGTTTTCCCCTGAATCACCCCAAATCACGGCTGGAGATTGGAGACAGGTACGCCTGAGAGTGCTGGGAGTTGGGAAGAGGGATTTGGAATCGGAGGATCATGTGGATGAAGCGGGATGGAAATCATGCTAACCAGATTTAGCCTAATCCTACGAACGTTCATCGCCAGAGGGGACGAGAAGTTTCCTAGGAAGCAAACAACTTGTTTGTGCTCTTTGGCGGAGCGATTTCAGGATGAGGCTCCACCGTCCACAAGTGTGGGAAGGAGGATAAGCTATGACACTAGTGGGGCACGTGTTGAAATAGAGGGCATGTGCTTGTGGGGTCTTAGCCATGCTTATTTGGGCTAGTGGTGCATGATATTTTTTTTTCCGTTGCAATGCACATGCATATTTCTCTCAATATATTGATTGTTTTGTCATTTTCAACCAGGTCCCACGACATAGTTCATTGACCCGGCCAATCCTGGTTTATGATAACAACGGCACTCTGAATCGTGCAGGTTACTTCTTCGTAGCGAACCGCGGGTCTGAACCACGCAGTCTAAACCCGGTCAACCATGTTTCTCCCATAGCGAATCACAGGTCTGACCCATGCAGTATGAACCCAATCAACCATATTTCTCCGTAGATCTCGGAAATATGAGCAGGACCATGTCTTAGGTCGTGAAAAATGTGAGCCGGACTAGAAAGGGGTCTTGAGTTATTAAGGACGTGTGATATTTTTTCCTCTTATTACAATGCACGGGGATGTAATATGACAGCAATCGCCCGTCGAGAAGGACCGCAGCGAGCCGTGAGATCAACATCGGACATATTCCCCGCAAAAAAAAAAAACATCGGACATATAACAACCGGCGTCGAGACGGCGGCGAGGTGTCCGTGTAGCCGATGGGCGCGCCGTGTTTGACCGTTGCGAGCGCGTCCCTACCCTCCTCGACCACCGCGTCGGCCAATCGTGTCGTAATATTTTATAGTATTATTAATTTATATTATTTAAGTACTCTTATTATATTTTACTCCCTCTTACCACCAGCTTCCTTCTCTTGACTTTTTCTTCCCTTACCTCGCGAACCAGCAAAACCAAGAGAGCGAAATCGCGTGTTGATTAGACGACCAGACCGAGGCCAACGAATTGGACATCGAGAGGAGGAGGACGTTTCTAGGCTTAGCCCACCGGACCAAGAGAGGAGAACGGTCATCCTCGACGCCGCCGCCGCCGCCGGCAAGGTGCGTGCCCTGCTCCTCCGATCCCTTCCCCCCTTTCTCTAGCTCCGGTGCGAAATCTGCGGCTGCACCGGGGGACCGGTGGCGATTCGGCGTGTGGGGCATCTCTCCCCCCTCACCCGCTATGGCGGTTGATTTAGTGGTTGTAGTTGTGGATGTGTGGGTTGGGGGCTGGTAGAAGCCGGCGACCTCTCCTGCTGGCAGACGAGCCGTCCGCTGCGAATTTCCCCCTCTCTTGGCGGGGGCTCCGGTTCGCTCGCGCCTTCACCTTCCTTCTTTGTGCAGTCCACCGGAAATCTGATTGCTCTCCACCGCCGCGTCGAATCATGCGGCGTGCGTGGACTTAGTAGTCAGGGCCTGGATTTGGTAGACAGAGTTTGGTGAGAATGCTACAGTGTATACGCCAGCCAGAGATAGGGTTTACATGGTGCTCTCTAGTGGCCTGATTTTGAGTATACCCGTTGATTTTTAAGGGGGGTTTCTGTACCATTCGCATCTTGTTCTCTCCATTTTTAGGCACTGATCACCGCCGCTGCACCCTATATTGGTCACTGTTATTTGTTCCGTCACTTCAATACTTGCCTTATGGCCTGCAACCGTATCTCTGCTAGTATCTGAACGTCGTATGATTGCTGTGATCGTTTGTTACAGGAGTTCGATTTGTTGAGGGGAGTTTTGGATGGGGGACCATGTGGTGGTGAATGTGGACGGTTTGGCGAACATCAAGGATGATGGCGTTGCTGAGAAGCCATCTGAGGCTGTGTCGGTGGCTGTTGTTGATATGGAGGAGGATGGTGGCGAGGATGAACCACTCATCCAGGCTGCGGAGTGCCGCATATGCCAGGAAGAGGACAGCATCAAGAATCTCGAGAAGCCGTGTACGTGCAACGGCAGTCTGAAGGTTTGGGTCCTCTCCGATCTTATTCTCAAATCTCACATATGATTCTCATGTTCCTGGAAGGCTGAAACTACTGCTAGGCGTTTTGTTGTTTGTGCACTGCACATGTGGTGGGGGTCCTTAGTTTTTGTGTTTTATTTCAGCAAGTGTTAGCCATTTCCTTAGACATGCGGTATGGTTTATAAGTATGCTCCGATATGTTTTGAGTGTAGTAGGCAGTAGCTGATTGTGTGTATATTTAGGATAGTATCATGTGGGTATTATGTTTTTCTTCCGTATGGCAACAATAGTTTAGTGGAAGGATCCACCTTTAAAGGACACTAACTGGAAAAATGCCATGTATCAAAAGTTTTGACTCATCCTATAATTATGTCCAGTTGGGCCATGTCATTTATTTTCTAAGGTGTGCATGTGTGTGTCAACTCTTTTTCTCGGATATTGATGCCATGGTCAAGTTGGATGACCTGCCATCTATTTCTTAACAAAGAACCGACTTTGATCTTGTATGGAGAAACTTACATGACAGTGAAGTTAATAGCGTTGTCCAGCTTTGAACAAAGGAGCTTTAAAATCCGTTTTACATCATTAAGGGACAAGCTATGTTCATCTTCTGTAATGTATGTAGAGAAAAAAGAGAAGAACAATGCAAAGCTTGTATTGCCACTATGTCGTTCCAATGTTACCTTGGTGCTAACTTCCCAAGCAGCATGTGACAATGGGATATATGATAGTTTTGCTGGCCAAAATTCGTACAATCTACATCAAGAATAAAGCATGGTTGTTTCACTTAAATTATTTTAAAGTCTTAAAGCTGCATATCTTCTTCTAGTGGGAGCGTTAAAGGCTACTGAAATCATCTGTCTTGGCCTCAATAATACCTACAACCTAGTGCATCTTTGTTAGTTCTCATGATCTTTCAGATCATTCACATATTTGCAGCATTGAGCTGTGTGGTTGATTTTACATCCACATGTCTCATTATTTCACATCATTGCCCCACCAGTAATTTAACCCTGTGTTTTCTGGTTCAGTTTATTTGAAAAATGTATAACTGATCATATGGGACTCATCTATCAAGTTCAATCTTTTTAGATATATTGTAATGATGATTTATTGACATTGGAACTGCTGATCCTACATCTTTATCTTTTGCGTTGCTTATGTATGTCAACTGAATCCCATTACATGAATCATGTATGCATGTTGTCCTATTGTACTTGCGGAGCTGCACATCATATATGTAAAACTTACCTTGAGCTATCTATATTCTACTTTCATCCTTGTAAATCATATAAATGTTTGTATGTTTGATCTATCAAATTATGTAGTATCTAGTTGACAGTTCTGTTTCTCATGTACAGTATGCTCATAGAGCGTGTGTGCAACGCTGGTGCAATGAGAAAGGAGACATTACATGTGAAATTTGCCATGAGGTTAGTATTTTTTTCAGTTCACACCAATTGTACACGTTTCATCTTTGTATTGATCCAATGAATAGTATGTTAATCTACATACAATCCAGAACGGCAACCCCAGTTTTTCCGCTTAAATTTTTTCCGTGTGTTGTGACCTGTTGACTTCATGCATCACAGTAGTTCCACCAGAATTTCCCTACAACACCACTTAGCATTCCATGTTGTGTGCCTTATGTTATGCTCACATGAAAGCCTCACTCCATGGAGCTTTATGCCTTTATGTGCCACCACCTAGAAATGTTGTCTCATTTGCTCATGCACCATGAGTATGTGCAGTTGCTGTATTGCGGACCTGGAGGAATTACTGCCATGAATGATTGTTGTCTGGAGGGGTGAAGTTATTTTTTCTTCTTCTTATTTTTTACTTAAGTTCGATGAGGTGGACATGCAATAACAAAAAAAGATTTGCTGAGGGTACTTAACTGCTTCATTTCTAGTTTTCTCATATAGTGCACATATGTTCTTACAGATCATCTTTAATTCTGTATTTCCTAAATTTTGCCGGTAATTACCATGGTAGATAATAAAAATCATCAAGAGAATGAGAAATTCTATGCTGTTTCCATGGATTCAAATGTTTCAGATATGGTTATATTCTGGTAGAATACTCGTTGGTCTGTCCACTGTGCACATTTATGGTGCCCTTGCTATCCCTGTTTACTAATTTGAAGCTCTGACGGTACCCTGCAGCAATATAAGCCTGGGTACACAGCCCCACCACGTGTTGAACCAGATGAGACCAGCATAGATATAAGGCAAGTTTATTTTCAGATACTGCCTTTTGTTCAGTTAGCCAGTTGGCGATTTCATTCTATTCTATTATACTAGTAATCGTGTACGTGCAATGCACATATTAATTAATGCACAAAAACCTTATTATGGCTAATGCTAGTAGTTTCTCTTTCTCTGTAACATAAAACCCATCTTTGCAAAGATTAAACCAAAAGATTTTGTTCAGTGGAATTGTGGTATCAAATACAATTAAAACCAACATAATTCAACAGTCTGGGGAAGTCTGTCAAACAACGATAGCATTTGAAGTGTTTCTAGTTGCATACAAAAGAATGTCCATCGCCTCACAAAAAATCATGCATCATGTATGGTCTTAGTTTATCTAGCGGAATCGACAACAAGCGCCTGCAAAAAAGGGCACGTCCCGCTCTACCAAGCATGCATTGTGGAAGACGTGGGCATGGCGGAAACACGCGGCGATGTCCTCTCAAGTAGCTTGAAGCAAACGGCTAACCCCTGCCCGATGACCCTGAACCCTGCAACAGGAAATGAAATTATTTTAGAACTGGTAATTAGCAAAATTTTGTAGAAAAACTGAAATTAACCCAACCTGATGGATTGGCTTTTCTTGAGCAGAAGATAGGAATGCTTTTTCTAATAACTACTGCTACATATATCAGCCTAATGCCTAGAAGGGAGCTGCATTAAAATTCCCAAGGAGAAGACAACATATATAGTCCAACAAATTGGTTCTACAACTCGACATAATTGTAGATGTCAAGTAATGTGAGTTTACTACAGACAAATAGCTAGTTTTGTTGGTTGTGGGTTGAGTTCAAAGTTCAAACTACAGAGCCTTACTCTGGGAAATTCTCAGGTAAATTTATGCCATATTTGGATTACAACAAGTAACATTGTACGAAAAGAATTGTGCATACATACGAGTAAAATAGAAGGCCTTGTTTTCGCTAGTGTCATTCCCTAATCGGGCTATGAAAAAGTTACATACAAGAAGGCGAATGGAAACATGGAGCTTTGGAGCACATATATAGTTTGGTAGTACTCCACCATTTACATGAAACCTGTAATTTCAAATGTCATTCATCAAATATTTGATTATTCATTTAACTCTAATAAAGTCCCGTTTTGTGCTATTTTTGTTTCCATGTTTTCCACTTGGTATTTTTTTCTGCAATAGGTCTTCATGCCCGTTACACACGCTGATCGACCATCTCGATCACATTCAGAGCAACAACCTCGCCACGTTGTCACACAACCTTTTTTCTTAGTCTATATATGCGACCTGAGCATTCAATATGTAATGAAAAGAAGGGTGATGCTTCATCTTGTATGATTCTAAACTGTATGAAAATTAATTACCTTCACACAGATCAATCAAGTGTACATCTACAATCAAATTCACAGTACTATTGGATATATAAACAAAGCACTACCCATGAAATTAAGAACATGACAAGTTAAATCAATATTCGTTGTGCCCACCATGTTTCCACCTTGATGCAATTTTGAAAGGATATATTGGCCGTCCTAGATCTCACACATGACAAAGTATTACTCGAGATCATCATGAACACTGTTCTTGGTTGTGCCTTTGATACTCTGCTAGCATGAACGAGCAATCAGAATAAATATATACCAACTTGTCTGTTAGCATAGGATCTCTGATGTTTACAACAAGTAATATATAATTGATAGAGTTATATATATTTAGCCGTGTACCCTTTGTATTTTCTCCGTTCTATAAGGGGCTTTCTGCATATTGTATCACACCTGTACATATATATACCGGCCTATGGCCACCTGGAAATACAAGCTGCATATTTCCTAACATGGTATTAGAGCCCTAGGTATTTTTCTTCGCACACGCAAGTCGTGCTGATCCCCTCTTGCGTCGTCGACTCCTCCTCTTGGCTGATGCTGCTCGCGCTCCCGCCCTTCTCCTTGAGCTGGTGGTTGCTATCTTTTTCCGCCCTGGTCCATGCTTCATCCACGAGCCACCTCTTCGATCCAGTCGTCAAGGTCGCCGCCGCCTGGTCAAACAGCCTCCCTGCCAGACCGCCCGCCCTGGTCGCTACCAGCCCCGCGGCCCCGCCTGATCCGCTTGCCCTGAAGGCTGCTTGGTCAACGCCTTGAAGGCAACATTTGTATCCGCCTGATCCGCCCGACCTGGTTGCTGCAGGTCCGCCTGTCCCACAAGTGACCAGTTGGATCTAGCTGGTCCACCCAATCCCGTGGGCTTCGGATTGCAAGTCAACGGTGCTTGACTCTTACGGCTGCACGTGCTCGCGCGATCTGCCTGCACCAGTCCGGCTCCTTCCACCATCTGGCGGACTTCCTCTTTGTTGCATCGGGTGTGCGCTCCGCTGTCCTGGAATAGAGCTGGTTCCTGAGTAGTTGATTTCAGTTATAAAAAAGGGACAGAAAAACGGGTACAATGTCTTCGTTGTCCGCATTGTCGCCATCCTTCGTTACCCAGTGATTTTTTTTATGGTACTAACTACACCAAGTTTGTTGCCTTCATGTGCATTCATATGCGTGGCATTCGTCTCTGGGGCGTTCTTTCCGGCGAGGCCCCCTGTCTGCCGTGCCCGTCTTAGAATGGTGTGGCTGAGCGTAACATCGTCATCTTCTTGAGACGGCTCGTGCGTTGATGATTGCCACCTCTCTTCCGCCTCACTTTTGGGCTGAGGCTGTTTCCACTTCTATCTATATCATCAATATTCAGCCGTCTGCTGCTCTACATGGCGGCATTCCTTTCGAGCGTGATTATTCGACGCTTCGTTTGTTTGGTTGTGTTTGCTATGTTCTTCCCGCCCCTCGTGAAGGCATATACTGGCCTATGGCCGCCTGGAAATACAAATTGCATATTTTCTAACAACAATGAGTACCCAATTGTGATAGAGAGAACATATCAGAAGCTACATACATGTAGGACTTCGGTACAACAACAACAAAGCCTTTAGTCCCAAACAAGTTGGGGTAGGCTAGAGCTGAAACCCATAAGATCTCGCAACCAACTCATGGTTCTGGCACATGGATAGCAAGCTTCCACGCACCCCTGTCCATGGCTAGTTCTTTGGTGATACTTCAGTCCTTCAGATCTCTCTTTACGGACTCCTCCCATGTAAGTTCGGTCTACCCCGACCTCTCTTGACATTATCAGCACGCTTTAGCCGTCCGCTATGCACTGGAGCTTCTGGAGGCCTGCGCTGAATATGCCCAAACCATCTCAGACGATGTAGGACTTCGGTGTAGTTAACAAATTAGAGAGAGAAATTAAGTGTATTATTATCTACGCTTCTCTTGCTAATCCAAGTAAAGATAAATAAAATGATTGTAATAGGGAGAAAGTTATCGGCTAAATTTCTAAATGTCGTATGCCCAGTTATCAAAAATTGAAATCATAGCAAATTGTTCACCCAAGTGCAAGTGCAAAAATATCCTGTATCAACTATGATGTGAATGCCACTTTGCTCTCCTTTCACTGACTAAGGCACTTAGGCACCTAACTACCAATAAAATTGTAAGAACAGAAAAATTGATACACATTGTCAAGAATATACATAACTAAAGGATCCACCAAGTTTCTTCTGCAAATTCATGTATACAAAGGAGCAATAACTAAGCGTGTACCTACCAACACATATTCTATTAGAAATACCTAATTGCACCCACTGGAAGTTTGATATGTACACAAATGTTGAATCCGGTTAACTCGTAGCATGGGCCATGGTGTGTGAAGTAATGAATGAAACAATTGGTTGTAAAAAAGGGTGTATGAAATGGACAGCTGCGCGGAGAGATTTCAAGAGGAGACTGCTCTGCAATTCACCAGTTATTGACTGCAATCTACCAGCCCTAAATGGAGACATAGCGAACTCACAAATGGGGTGGACCCTGATTCGATCGTCCTGCGTTGGGATGCATTGAGGAGGGGTGGGTCCTTCGGTGGAATGGAGGCCGAGTCGGGCGTCCGCATCGCCAGGTGAGGGGAACGTGGTGCACGCACTGTGGAGTGCGTCGGGGGAGGCAACCCTCATGGTGGGGATCGGCGGTGGTGTGCCTGGCGTTTCATATGGCATCGATCTCCGTCAAGGATTCGCGATGACGCAGGGTAGACTGGCTGTAGGGTCCTCGATCCTCAATGTGGGAGGGGCGGCGGCCGGGCGTGTGGGGGTCGTGCGAGCGAGTAGCGAGGGGCGGTTTTTTTAGGGGTGACTGGAGGTGGGCAGTGAGAGACGTGCGTTCGGCAGTTACAGTGCTAATTGCAATTAGCGGTAAACATTGGAGGATTTTAGGCTGTAGGATTTGTTGTATGGACGAACATGATAGATTTGGATCTCCGCCCTTCGTGCTTTTATAGGGGTAGTAGATTCAAGTGCATTAGAAATTCGAACATATCTGAGTCAGGACTATTGATTTGCAGTGGGGATTGGACTATTACAGGAGCTCCTCTGGATTTGCGCGACCCAAGAATTCTTGCTGTAGCAGCTGCACAGCGTCGTCTTCTTGAAGCAGAGTACGACGAATATGGCGGTACTGATGCTAATGGTGCTGCATTCTGCCGTTCTGCTGCACTCATTGTAAGTATTTACTATTTCCAGGTCCTATTGTCCAGCCTCCAACACTTTCTACTGTTCAGTGCTTTTAGATATCTTTCGTACCTCTTACAGTTTGGTTTATGGATTGAGTAACTGTTCTTTTAGTTGGTTACAAATGCAGAATCGAGTGCATCTTTCTGTTCCAGCCCGCGTCCTTGACATTCGTATCATATTTCTGGTATTTTCAAGAGAAGAATATCTGAAAATTGCTACTTTTTTTTGCAGCTAATGGCCCTGTTGCTTCTAAGACATGCATTGTCGATCTCAGACAATGAAGGAGATGATGATGCTTCTACCATGTTCTCTGTGAGTCACATGGTCTTATTTCCCTTTTTCTTCCTGTTAATCTCATTACATGAATTCTCATCCGATGTTTTGCAGCTTTTTCTTCTCCGAGCTGCTGGATTTCTGCTGCCATGCTATATAATGGCATGGATCTTCAGCATTTTGCATCGCCGGCGACAAAGAGAGGTATTTTTTTTATCCAATATCAATGGTGTCTCTCGCCATTAGTTCATGTGTACATTTTTGTTGAAATCATTATATGTATTACAGTAGATTGTATCCTCTTAACCATTGAGAAGCATCTAACCTTTCAGTTTTTTTTTTTATTGGCAGGAAGCGGCCTCAATTGCCACGGCAGAGGTAGCATTCATCCTGCAATCAGCCCAGGGCCGTGCCCTTCAGTTTACCATCGCTCCAGACTCCCCAACCACTCCACAGCATGAGCCACACCAGCAGCAGCAGCAATAGCTAAACGACCCAGTAGTTCCCCAAGTGCTGGCACAATGCGTGATTGAAGATGTAGGTCTGGGTGCCTGTTTCGTTGTTGGTTCTGGCTCATCAGGAATGCTAGGAAGCCTTCCTGTGGCCAGGTAAAACCTCGTATGATATCACTGTTATTTGTTTTGAGCAATGCGACTAAAGCTGTGTGTCTGAATGTAATTTAAGCATTGATTTAATGTAAATTTAACATCTATTACCTTTACTATTTTGGTGCAACCCGTGTCATGTGCTCTAAGCGCAATGATTTGATGGGCAGGGGAAATATCCTATGCTCCAGGACATCAGATGATACGATGCTCCAGAACAGCATGGTACGTTGGATCTGGAATGAACTGACATGATTGAAAGCATCTCTAGCTCGCATTGCAAAAATGCAAAAGGCACCCTGAAAAGTTCTGTAATTCAGCGCAGATGCAGACTTCAATCATGTCCATTGATTCCCAGATCCAATGCACCACATTCTTCTGGAGCATCGTATCATGTAATGTCCCGGAGCACAGGATATTTCCCTGCTTGATGGGCAAGATATATGGGTAACCTGCTGGATGCTCAACTAGGAAGCTTCGTTTGAAATTGCATCTAGGTGGTCGACGCAACACACAGTATTTTTTATACGCCGCGCAAGTCTCTACTCCTCGGTAGCATCTCACGACCAACACCATTTTAGACAGCTCATATGTAACACCACTAGAGACTATCCCTATTCTAATCCACTCATCGGTGCCCCCAATCCCCTCTCTTCCCTACTCCGGCGTCCCAGAGATTGCACTGTCCATATGGGACCCAAAATCTACATCTGTGGTACATTTTATTTTACAGTATCTTACTGGCCGTGTGACATTGTTTAAGAAGAATACCCTTGTATACCAGCAGGAAATACATGAATCTCTCAAGAAGACCCTGCCACACAAGCTGCATGAATTTGAAGCTCTGAAAAATTCCTTGTCCGAGCTTCGTCAAGAGTTTCAGTCTACCAAGATTGCACTTAGAGTGTACGCGAAAGAACTTGAAGTCGTCAACAATGCTAATAAGAGAAAATTTTGGCTCTCGAAAAGACTCTTCAAGAGCTTGAGGTTACTGTCGCAATCATTCATTGCCCACAGCTGAAAAACACCCCCATCATACTAGTGCATTGTCTGAAGATGATGAAACTGCGTTAGGTGTCTAATTTTATTGTGCGACTCTGTCCCATGGTTGCCTATTGTAATATCTCAGACAGTCTGGGAGAGAATTATTAAGCTTGCAATGTAATCACTGCTGCGAGGGCTGAATTTACAATAAAATTCAAATTTTGCACAAATTCATATTAAAATAGTCAAATATTATAAATTTGTATCTAATATGCCCGTCAATTGCAATATAAAACAAATTGACCATGCATACAAACTGTGACAGTTATGCATGTCGTCACAAGCGTAAGGTCCCACATTTAAGAAGCCACGTCACCCATGCATGGACCCGTTTGCCAGCATCCATGTTAGCACTATAATGGGCCCACATGTCAGAGTCGTTGACTGGTCAAACGACAACATCGTCACAGAAAAAATAAAACCTGGTCCCACATGTAAGCAGCCATGTCAGCATCTTCTTGGTCCATACGTCAGCAGCGTTGACCGGTCAAAACTGATACCCGACTTATTACTGACGGTCACCGTCGGTGCTAAAACCTATGGCGGACCCACATGGCCCCATTTGTCAGAATCTTTGACCGGTTAAACCCATGAACCGATTACTGGTGACAGATTATCGTCACCAAAAATGGTCATAGGTGTGACAACCCGAGACCGATTCCTTGCATTATTATTATTATGTTGTTTGCTCTATGTTATTTGTTTTGCATTGCATCATTTCATCATGCCATCATGTCATTAATTTTTGCAACTCAACCAAATAAATTGCATGGATCTTTGATCCATTTAAATCGAGGGAGATGCACATGGTGATTTCTCTTTACAACATATAAAAGTCTCCCAATATTATTAGGGAGCTATATTAAACCATTCCATTAACTTGGAATCACCCATAACACATTTGCACTATTTTTTTTCAACTCTCCTTTTTATCCAACTCAACTTCCTAATCTTCCTTTACAGCCTTTGGGTAAAATTGAGTTGCAATTTTACTTTCTCCATAAATGTTCAACTTCTGCCCATAAATCATGCTATTCATGTAGGGTTACCAGTTAAAATCTCATCTCATTTGGTCTCCATCTAAATTGCTTCCAAATTCAAATAGTTTGAATTTTATTCAAACTTATTTGAATTTCTATCTTCTAAACTCTTGCCAACCATTTTTTTTAAATCCTCCATATTTTTCTGTCTCCAGGAAAATATGTCACTTGTTGGAATCCTAGCTCTACCCTTCGTTTTCTTTCTTTGCAAATTTTTCTGTTAAGAAATTAGAGTAGAGAGAGAGAGATCCCAGCTGGCGCGGCTCGGCCTGCTCGCCGGCGACCCAGCCCACTAAGCCCAGCCGGCTCCTCCCCTATCTAACCCTAGCCCCTCGCTCAGCTCTCCTCCTCGCTCCCTCTCCTTCCCTGTGCGCCGCACGCACACACACACGCGCAGAGGAGCTGCTGCCGCGCCCGATCCCCATCGTCGCCAGCGTCCTCGCCCGGTCCCCCTCTGGCTACTCGCCCACCATGGCCCCAGCTCCCCGCCGCTGCCTTGCTCCGCCACCAGCGCCGAGCGCGGCCCCTCGGGCACCTCGCGCACACCCCTGCCTCTGCTCCCGCCGGCAAGCATGCCGCCCCTTCGCGCGACCTCCTTCCTCTGTGGCTCCCATGTCCTTCGTCCCACGCGCCCATGCCCGCGCTCCGCCTCCTTCCCTTGCTGGCTTGCATTACGCCGCCGCCTCGATTCACTGCCTAATCCCAGGGCCGCCCTGCTGCCGTCCGCCTCCACCTCGCCATGGACACGGCTGCCTCCAGCCTCCCGTGTATCTGCTCGTCCACGACCCCCCTGCCCCGGAGCTCCTTCACAGCCACCACGGCCGAGACCGCCGACACAGCTCTGTTCGCGTGGATCCCCTGCACCACCTCTGTCAGCCGTCCAGCCCACTCCGGCGAGGTTCCCCGTCTCGTGCACCCTCACTGATGGCCACCGCACTGACCACTTTGGCCTTTTGGCGCTGTTCTTTGTTGTTGTCGTTCCGGTCATCGTTTCCTTCGGGAACGACTCCTCTGTTGACCACCGAAGACCTCAAGACCAAGACCGACGCCCGAACAACTACGGCAAAACTCTAGAATCGGCAAGACCTCGGTTTCGCCAAGTCCCTCACCGCCGGTGACCAGAGCCACAAGCCAAATTCCTCTTCGATTCGAACGTGTACCACTACCGTCGCCGAAGGCCGTCAAGTACCTCTACGAACGACACCGGACGTCTACGAACGTGTACAACCACCACCCCGTGCATGTCACCAAGTACCATGACATCGACGGCCCTTCAAGTTCGACTACATGTACAACCACCACCCCGTGCATGTCACCAAGTACCATGACATCGACGGCCCTTCAAGTTCGACTACGGTTGCCGTGTACGACTACCCTTCAAGTTCGACTACGGTTGCCGTGTACGACTACCGTTGCCCCGAAGACGTTGTATTCGTCAAGTTCCTCCCCGACACCGTGTACCACTACTTCCACTACGACCGTCGCGAGAACGACTACTTCCCTCCTCGAACCCGTCCGCCCTGAAACGCTTGCTTCGAAGGTATAACCGCCGAGATGACGCCGTGAACGAATGCATATGTTGTATGAGATGCTCGTGTTTGCACCGTGTTTGAATTGTCCCTTGCACGTTCCTCGTATGCCTTGCCACCGACACGTGGGAACCCGGTAACTGGGATCACCCCACCATCTCTTGCATGTTCCGCACATCCGCACGCTTGTTCCTCCTTTGCACCGGTATCTCAACGAGTTACTGGAACCGGAATGTTGCCATGGCACCATTTTCGTTATCGCCGCCGTGGCACCCATTTCTTTCCGCCATGGCGACAAATGCTCCATATCGTATTATGCCACCATTTAATCAAAATTGCATATAACTTGAACATGTCATCCGCATCATGATAATAACATTTAAAATGTTTAAAATTGTTGGTTGCATTAATTTGCATATTTTACATTCTGAAATGGTTTATTTCATAACTAAATAATCGTAGCTCCGAATTAAATAAACTATATATGCAAATGGGGTAGAAAAATGTGTAGAATATCATGGTGCACTTTCTTTTGCTGTTTAACAATAGTAAAATGGTGTTTAGGCCAGAACAGTACCAAATTCGAAAATTACATATGGGGATTTTCCGGAATTGTTGTTTGTTGTTTCCGGCCTCATTTAAATTGCCTAGTTAGGTAGTTTAATCATGCTTTATCTCTTGCCATGTTTAACAACATTTAATCTTGTCATTGTACATAAACGGGAGTGAACTAAAGAATTGTTGTGAAGTTTCGTCAATATGCAACCCGTTGCATATTGAGCTTCACTTAATGTGTAGTATTTGGTTGTTGCATTTTGCCATGCCATGCATCTTTAAACTTGACATGCATCATATGTGGTTGTGCATCATGCCATGTTTATGCTTGTGTGTTTACCATGTTGTTTGCTTCTTTCCGGTTGTGCTTCTTCTCGATAGTTCCGGTTTCGTTGCGATTGTGAGGATTCGTTCGACTACGTTGGTTCGTCTTCTTCATGGACCCGATCTTCTTCCGAGTGGGATTCCAGGCAAGATGATCATTACCCTAGATATCACTACTATCTTTGCTTGCTAGTTGTTTCGATGCTATCGCTATGTCACGCTACCTACCACTTGTTTGTCAGCCTCCCAAATTGCCATGAAACAACTTCTAACCTTCCACCATCCGAGCAAACCGTTGTTTGGCTATGTTACCGCTTTGCTCAGCCCCTCTTATAGCGTTGCTAGTTGCAGGTGCAGTTTCAGGTTGTTCCATGTTGGGACATGGATATCATGGGATATCACAATATCACTTATTTAATTAATGCATCTATATACTTGGTAATGGGTGGAAGGCTCGGCCTTTTGCCTGGTGTTTTGTTCCACTCATGCCGCCCTAGTTTCCGTAATACTGGTGTTATGTTCCTTGATGAGCGCTTCTAACACATGTGGGGCATATGGGAACCCCCCTGATCATTCGTTTTAGGATAAACTTCTCCAGCAAGGCCCAACATTGGTTTTAACATTCGCCCAACATAATAATACTGATAATAAATTTGACGCATAGGGAGTTAGCGCTACCCGAGGATTCTTAATTCCACATAATCCAGGTGGGCCAGTGCTGATGGTGCTGGTCCAAACTAGAGCCACTTGCGGCGCCACCTGGGGCAACTCGGGTTCTTGGCTGTCGTACGTAGTGTTCATCCGCCGTGTCCTGAGAACGAGATACGCGGCTCCTATCGGGATCGTCGACACGTCGGGAGGTCTTGCTGGTTTAGTTTTACCTTTTACGAGTGGCTTGTCCACCGGGATTCCTTATCGTAAGCATCGTGTTATCATGGTGTGAGGATGTTCCATCGGATGCGTGTGGTAATTTATAATGGACTACTTGGAGCACCCCTGCAGGGTTAAATCTTTTCGAGAGCCGTGCCCGCGGTTATATGGCGACTTGAAAATTATAACCTCCGGTTGTAGAGAACTTGACACTAAACTTAATTATAATACACCAACCGCGTGCGTAACCGTGATCGTCTCTTTTCGAGGGAGTTCGGGAAGAGAACACGATGGGGTTATGATTGTACTCGTAAGTAGGTGGTCAGGATCACTTCTTGATCATTACTAGTTTGTGACCGTTATGCGTAGTTTACTCTTTTTATTCTTGTACTCGTAAGTTAGCCACCATACAATGCTTAGTGCTTGCTGCAACCTCACCACTTAACCATTCCATACCCATTAAGCTTTGCTAGTCTTGATACCCATGGTAATGGGATTGCTGAGTCCTCATGGCTCACAGTTTACTACAACAACAGGTGCAGGTACATGTAAAGCGATGATTTGATGTGAGCGTGATGCATGTTTGCTTTTGGAGTTCTTCTTCTGCTTCTTCTTCTTCATCGATCATAGGATGGGTTCCCGATTGGCAGCCTGGGACTAGCAGGGTGGATGTCGTTCTTCTTTTTTGTTTGATTTCATCCGTAGTCGGATCCTGCTCTACTGTATGATGATTGCTATGTATTGATGTACTGATGTATTCATGATGTAGCTTGTGACGAGTGTAAGCCTTTATCTGGTATTCTCATCTATTCAGTACATGGTATGTTGTAATGATATCCACCTTGCGAAGCGTCTCCGATATGCGCTTCTATCCTTAGCGGGACTTCCGAGTTCCTTGAGGATAGGACCGCATATTGGGCGTGACATTAGGTGACCGATTAGCCAATCATAGGTGACAATCTGGACCATCACCGAAAATGGCCACAAGTGACAAATTTGGGTTCGTCACTTAAGACACGATCTTGCGTAACGGAGGAAGTGGTATCGTCAAGATTTTTTTTCCTGTGATGGTGCTTTAGTGACGGTGGGGGTGGCGACCGAAAAACTTCACCAGACCATATTTTGTGACGAAAAAGGGTTTTACGTGACACAAGTGAAACGTCGCAGAATAGCGCGTGTTTTGTAGTGTTCTCGGCCGCAACTTTACCGGCTTGCTTGATCACCCAGCAGTTCCGGTTGGTGTGAGTGGCTGGCTTCTCGGGATTGCCATGAATGGCGCAAGGATTGTCCAAAATCCTGTCTAGCCGTGAGGTGCCGCCTTTTCCTCCTTGGAAAGGCTTCTTTTTGTTACCACCACGCTGGTTCCCGAAACCAGCGTTAACCTCGCCCTCCTCGACATCGCTACTATTGCCTCTATTGCGGCGCTTATTATTTCTGTTGCGTCGAGGTTTTTCGTTTCTGTCACGTACCTCGGAGGTACCTGGGTTGCCATTTCGGTCGCTCTTCATAGCCAGCCAGTTATCCTCACCGGCACAAAATCTAGTCATGAGCTGGGGGTACCAACCTAGTTGGCCCACAGTCCATGGGCCGAACCTACGGCCCACCGTTCTTACAAGGAAGGACTCCGGAAGCCTCGCACTTTGGCGTAATCAAGGTGGACTCTGCCGAAGACTTGACGTGTACTCCAAGGATAGCATCGGCCGCCGACATGTGTATCCCTAGATGGGCAACCGACCATGTGTAACCCTAGATACCCCCAGCGTCTATACACTGGTGCAGCGACATGCTATACAAACGGTTTTCACCCGCTTTTCGCGACAGAGTTTTAAACCGTCGCCTTGCATGTGTGTGCGATAGGGGGGGTCCAACCCACACGACCCAGAAACCGTCGGCGATAGGTCCTCCGGTCACACACGCGGGGCAAAAAGAGCGCGTGTGCGATCGGGCGAGCCATCGCAGACAATTATACAGGCCCAACCGTTTCCGTTCGTATGTACATCCCACACGGTGAATCCCAGACAAACGTTTCCGTTCGTATGTAGATCCCACACAGTGAATCCTAGACAAACGTTTCCGTTCATATGTACATCGCACACAATTTTCCATTCGTGTGCGATCGGGGCAGATAACGCAGACGCTTTTGTAGGACAAGCCGTGGGAGATTGTCTTGCCATCCCACACAGTAATTATGGAACAAACGTTTGTGTGGCATACCACATCACAGACGCTCTGCCTCGGTTAATCGTTTGCGTTGTTTGAGTATATCACACACGATTCGATGAAGAAATCTGTATGGCATTGGGCTATCCATCACACACGCTTTTACTGCTAGAAACGTTTGTAAAATCCATGATCCATTTAGCAGGTTTATTAGTTTACTATTAATACCTCCTGTATTAAGCAAATTCCAATTTCATATCGAATAGCTGTTTACCACTTTCATATCACGCACACAAATATATTTTAACATCACTGTACGATAGCTACGAGAATACAGCACAATACAACATATAACTAGTTCACCTTCATAAGCATAAAGTATGTTGAGCACAATATTAGAACAATATATTCATTTCCCTAATCGAATGATGCATGATCAGCCAAATTCGTCTTCTCCACCTCTGCTTTTTTTTGAGGATAACCTGAGTACCTTCACTCAGAGTTATGGGTACATTCAGTGAGCCAAAGCTCGCGTACATCAACAGGGATATCACCAATTATGTCTTGATTGCCTCTGGTCTTAGCCAGTGCTGCCAGGCCATGGGCTAAGCCATTGTAGCCACGATTAACAGCGACCACATCGACCGATCTGAAGCATTGCTGCAGCAACTTAATATCATGTATCAGCGAGAAACACTCCGTGGCCGCCGGCTTGCTGTTGTTGGGATCCCTGACCACAGCTGAGCAGTCCATCTCTACTATAGTATCTCCACGGTACAGTTTTGACAGAGCCGACAGACCGACAAACACCGCCGTCGCTTCAGCTTCCTCTACAGATCTGCAGATATCGATTTGACGGCTGACTAAGACAAAAATTCTACCAAGCCAATCTCTAGCCACCGCACCCACTGTACTTCTCCCGGAATCCTTCTGGAAGGAGGCGTCGGTATTTAATTTGATCACACCACAGGGGGAAGCTGTCCATCGATTCTTCATGGCCGGCGCTGCAGGCAACGGCTGCTCATCGAACAATGACATCTTATCCTTATCGTTTTCCTTGCGAGCTGAATCATGTATGCATTCGAGCTCTTCCATGTACCTGCGTAGGAAGTTTACTGACCCAGTTATTGTTTCTTTACCATTCCCATGGATACAATTATCCCTCAAAAACCAAGCTCTCCACAGGAGCAGAAGAACTTTTGTTCGCTCATCAGCATTGCAAGTTTCAAGTAGGTTTTGGAGCCAGTCCTCTCTAGTATTCCTGAATCTATTTTCATTTGGCAAGTTCCACCATTCTCTCATGGCGTGACGCAGGGCTTTGCATTTTGTGCACATGACAACAGCGTGGAACTCATCCTCCTCCTCACAGCCACAAATGGTGCAGATGCCATCATGTGTGATTGTTCTCTTATTTTTATTAACTTTTGTAGCCAGCGTACTAGTAGCTACTATCCATGCAAATACTCTGACCTTGTTGGGCACTTTTGCTTTCCAGATCAAGTCCCATATACTACGATCCCTCGCATCACTTATGGAGCTGGATGCTTGGGCCCCAGTTGTCTCTTTAAGATTAGTCGCAAGTTTATATGCACTCTTAACTGTGAAAACACCGGTCCTCTCAAAGTGCCAAGCAGCTATATCCTCTACCTCACCTGCCGGAATTCTGATTCTTTTTATCTCTTCAGCATCAAATGGGTAGAAAATCTGGTCAATGAGTTCCTCATCCCATT
Organism: Elymus sibiricus; assembly: GCA_039707655.1. Taxonomy (NCBI): domain Eukaryota; kingdom Viridiplantae; phylum Streptophyta; class Magnoliopsida; order Poales; family Poaceae; genus Elymus; species Elymus sibiricus. Next base: position 138,045,491 of record CM077670.1, read on the forward strand.
CCTTCGTCTCTGGGATTATGAGCAGGTTCACCCATCGCAAACGAGACCTCCTGATAAAGTTTGTTGTTCGGAGGCCATCTCTCCTAGGGATCCACTGATCACGCTGAATTTGAATTCTGTGCCCGTTTCCCACTCACCAAATTATGCCCTTTTTAAGTAACTCAAGGCCACTCTCTATGCCTCTCCACACCGGGGACGCATCCGAGGCGAAACTGTGTCAAGAATGTCTCCATGTGGGTAGTATTTTAATTTTAAAACTCTTGCACACAAGCTATCCGGCTTTTGAAGAAGCCTCCAACCTTGCCTGGCCAACAAAGCTTGATTAAAGAGATGCACATCTCAAAAACCAATGCCACCCGCTCGTTTTGGTTTTGTCATTCTCTCCCAGGACATCCAATGAACTTTCCGGTGTCCTTCCTCATCTCCCCACCAGAAATCTCGGACAATACGTTCGTACTTCTCACAAAAACCTTTTGATAGTAAGAAGATCCCCATAGTGTACGTAAGGAGAGATTAAGCTACTGATTTGACATATACTTCTTTGGCGGCATAGGACATGAAGCGTTTAGACCAGTTGTTGCACTTCTTCCCTAGTCTGTCCAGGATTGGTTGAAAATCTCCATCCTTCATCATTCCTTCAGGAGTTGGCAGCCCCAGATATTTGCTTTCAAAGGAGGCCGACTTGACCCCAAGGATCTCCTTAATTTCCTCACTAACTTGTTGTGTACATTTCTCGCTGAACAAAAGAGAGCATTTTCTTGCACTCAAGAGTTGCCCTGTACACCTTTGGAAAGTTTCCAGGACCTCCTGAACCACTCTGGCCTGTTCCACCGTTGCTTTGAAGAAAAGCATGCTGTCGTCTGCAAAAAGAAGGTTTGAAACACCGAGGCTATTCCTTGCTATCTTTATTGGGGTAATCCTCCCTCCCAGTGTCTCCTTGTTCAGCAAAGCAACCAAACCGTCCGCCACAAAAAGGAAGAGATACGGACTTAGGGGATCACCTTGTCGTAGCCCACGAGATGGTCTAAAATAATCCAAATTCTTCCCATTGCACCTCACTGAGAACCTCACATACGTCACACACTTCATCACCCAATCAGTCCATCTTCTGTTAAACCCCACTTTTAGGAGAGCCTCCTCAAGGAAACGCCAATCCACTCTATCATAGGCCTTGGCAAGGTCTAACTTGTATGCACAGTGGTTGTCACGACTATTCTTGCAGTGTTGTATCTTATGAAAACATTCAAAGGCGATAATGGCATTGTCAGTTATCAGTCTCCCTGGAACAAAAGCGCTCTGTGTCTTGGATATGATATCATCCAACAAAGGCCTCATCCGGTTAACTAAGCACTTGGAGATCACTTTATATATTACGTTGCAGAGGCTGATAGGACGATAATCTTTCAGGGATTGGGGGTCTTTCCCTTTCGGAATAAGCACTATGATGGTGTCATTTATACCATCCGGTAGGACACCTGTTGCAAAAAAATGCAGCACCCCCTTCAGAACATCATCTTTCACCACGTCCCAATTTCGTTGAAAGAAACGTGCCGGAAAACCATCAGGACCCGGGGCTTTCAGTGGCCCAATCTGGAAGAGGGCATCACTCACCTCTATAGCAGTGAACTCTCTCGTTAATCTTTGGTTCATTTCGTCGTCAACCTTAGTATCCAGTAGGTCAATGATCTCCCTGGGCAGCACCTCTTCCTCTTTTGTATAAAGCTTCCTGAAAAATCCGTGGCAATCTGGCTAATACCCTCTTGATCCACAACCCATTCTCCATGATCGCTGCGTATTCGGTCAATATAGTTCTTTTTTCCTTCTCCATGTAGCTCTCCAATGGAAGAACCTTGTGTTTTTATCTCCTTCTTTTAGCCATGTAGCGCGCGAGCGTTGCTGCCACATCATTTCTTCTCTCAAGAGAAGCTCATCTATTTCCTTTGATAACTTGTTAATTTTGCCCTGCTGTATAGCCGATGGAGGTGAGCACCATAGTTGGCTGAGCTTCTTTCTAACAATTCCAGTTTTCTGAATAACTGACCCAAAATCTTTCTTTGCCCAGCCCCCAAGATCCTTCTGCATATTCTGTATCTTCATGCTGACGTCATTCAGATTACTAGCCGCTCCATCTCTCTTCCACGACTCCTTTACCGATTCTGTCAGGGAGTCAACTCTTTCCCACATGTACTCGTACTTGAACGGTTTCTGTTTATCACTACCGACCGGCCTCCATTACATTCTCTGACCAACACGTAGCAACAGTGGCGGGTGATCCGACCTTGTTGAGCAAATATGCTCGACTAAGGCCTCCTTGAACTCATTACTCCAGCAAGCCGAGGCCACGCCTCTGTCCAAACGAGCTCTTACATTCTTGTGTCCATCTTGTTTATTGTCGTAAGTCCACTTAGGGCCCTTAAAGCCAAGATCATACAACTTACACTCGGATAGAATTTCTCTAAAATTTTGCATCTGTTTTTCAGAGCGCTTTGATGCAGAGAAATGTTCAGACTGCCACATTACTTCATTGAAGTCACCTAGCATCAACCACGACAAGCTAGAATTATCCTTTATTCTTCTGAGTAAGTTCCACATATGATGTCTCTCATGGGTCTTAGGCTCTCCATAAACAAAGGTACCACGCCATAAAAGGCCATGTGGATTTAAGCGGATCAAAACATCAATATACCTCAGTCCAACGACCAGCTTCTTTATTTCAACACTCTCATCATAGAACAACGCGATGCCGGATCCTTTTCCTTTGCCGGCATGCGTGATACAGTGCTTGAGGCCTAGCCTCCACCTTAATTTATTCACTACTTCATTGCGCTGCCGTGTCTCTGAGAGGAATACTACCTTGGGCTTGAACGTGTGCACCAGGCACACAAGCTCCTGAACTGTCCGGGGCTGCCCGAGGCCCCGACAGTTCCAGCTGAGGATGCTCATCCCTCCTGACGGGCGCTCGCCTTGGCACCCGTCAGTTCACCGGCAGCCCCGGGGCCGGTTGCTTCCGATCCGCCATCTTTGCCTACTTCCTCTATTCCTATTACATTCCCCCCACCCCTCATTTTCTTGTTTTTCTCTTTTTCTACCTTACTGATTACATCATTTTCCCCTGTAGCTGATCTGTATCTGCCACAGTACGTTTCCCTAGCACTGAGTTCACCTCTGCCTGAATGATGTCATCGCCCACCACCACCTGAGCAGGAGCAGCATCAGTTTCTTGGTCCTGAATGTGGCGGGGTACCGGGCTAAAACCAGGGGGAAAAGGAGGTTCAGATCGAGCATTCCCCTGGTTCTCAACCAGCACGATGGCACCACCCTCTCCGTCTCTTTGATCAGATGGGTTTGCAGCATCCTTGGCCACCTGCATGGGAGGGGGAGTGTTGATGTCGACCCCCGCCCTAGCCGTGGACAGTGTTGCCATTGGTGAAGGGGTCGCCCCTGCCGCCGTCGTCTTCTTCCCTGGGCCTCCATCATCCATCCGCAACGCGCTCACCGCCGCTATGGCAGCTTGCACATACGGATCAGCAAGAACCTCCTCAGGGATCCTGCACATCTTTACCTTGTTTCCCCTTAACAGAGGGTCTTGATCATTTTGGGCCTTGGTTCTCTCCCACGCTAGTTTCGCCGGCGCCGTCCATGCCTCCGCATAAAGCTCTGAACCAAAGTGCAGAAAACGTCGGGCACTCCCGGCATCTGGTGCAATGTACCCGCCCTTGATCTTGCTCCTCTTGTACGGTGATGCCCTCATAGCTCCGGTGTACCTAAGTCTCTGATCATCCACCGGCAGCCGACAATCCCTCTCCCCATGACCAATATGGCCACAGTACATGCAGAAGCGTGGAGCCCTCTCGTACTTGACTTCAAGCACCATCAGATCATCCTCCCCTAATTCCCTAGTCTCAATCTCACGCAGGAGATGATTGTGTACATTGTGTTCTACTCGAACCCTTACAAACTCTGAAAAAATTCTCCCATTTTTATCTGCATCTACCCTGAGCACTTTTCCTAGCAAACGACTTAGCTTCCAACCAACCTCCTCTGAAAGCATCAGTGGGGGCACATGATAGATACGGGCCCAGATGGGCATGACATTCACAGGTACCTCAGCCGCCTTTCCTTCACCATCATAGGGGACGATCAGGAAGGCGTCCTTGCGATGTGTCCACGGGCCGTTCTCGAGGACGAAGCGGCGATCGCCTTCACGCTCAAACTCAAGCATGAAGCGATTGTTGCGCAAGGGGGTGTACTCGAGGCGGCCACGGAGTCCCCACTTGCTCTTGAGCTCCTCGAAGAGGCCCTTTGTGCTGAATGGAAGCACCGAGAAGAAGTAGCCCACGAGCAACCAGTGCGTACGCATGGCCGCCCGAGCCTTTGACATGTCCAGTTCCAGCACTTGCCTTGGTTGGTCCTCGGTCACCATCGGGATGATGCTGGAACGTATCTGCTCCCTCTGGATCTCCTCGCGATCACCACGCGATGAGCCACCCCTCAGCAGCATCTTCTCTTCCCTCGCCTCGCCATTCGAAGCGACCTCCTCCAGCTTGCTGCTAGTCATCGCCTTCTTCATCTTGCGATCAGTAGCTTTGTCCATGGTGTTGCAACTTATGGCGTTGGGAGGGTGGATGTGGTTTGGTACCCAGAGGTTTGTCCCCTCGCTGTCTTTTATAATGCACCTTATGTGAGCAGATCCTTGCCCTTGGGCTCTAATTCCCTGATTTTCCGTTCCGTGAATCTCCTGTACGAGTAAGTAATTAGCCTCACTTAATTCTCCATGATCAATCCTTCCAGGGGGATCCCCTATTTGGGCTAGTTTCCTCCAAATTGATTTCTTTTGATTTCCTTGTCCCAATCTTTCATCTTTGCTCTGCGATTCTGGTTTATACCCCCTTCCTATCTTGGATGGATACATTCGATCAGGTTGATTTTCATTTCCCTCTGAGTGGCACTCTATTCTGCAGCCTGGGGCAAGGATCCGGCCTTCCTTTTTGCACCTAGCGCTCCAATCACTTCCCTGCAGGCTCCAAAATTCTTCCTGATTCCTTGCCTTCGCGCAAGCAGGACGCTGAACAGGATCCTCAAGTGTTGTGTCTCTCTCAATTTGATTTTGTTTGACGATCTCCTCCCTTGTACGTGTCACATCGCTCACTGATTTCCCTTCCAGATCCGTGTTGGACTTGCCAAAGCTCTCCCCGACCATACCTCCAAGAGATCCCCTGATTTGGTCCGCTTTGATTTTGATCCGTATCACTATTTCTGCCGAATCTCCTTTGCCTCCTCTTCTCAGATTTGTCCGCCCTCTCCCCCCTGCACCGACCTTGTTTGCCCAGGATCGGATCGCTGCATCCATTTCCTTTCAGATCCGCTTCAACCCAAGCGGGTCTTCCTCGATGAGATCGCGGTGATGGAGGCTCGTAGATTCTCTCCCTCCGGCTTTGGGGTCAGCGGGCGTGGGTGGGTTCTAGCTAGATCTGGTGTCCTGCGGCGGTCGCCCCAGAGTCGCCATCGACTCTCCACCTCTGCTTTCAGTTCTGTAAGAACCTGTTTTGCACTGACCAACTGGGAAAGTGCCTCCTCCTTCGCAAACACCATCTTAGCAAAGTCTAATTTAAAAAATCTGATCTCATTCTCCATCTTCCTCCTTTTTTCCTGTATCTTGAAATATTCCTTAGCGTTGACAGCATTTTCTCTAAGCCTATCTCTATTCTCTTCCTCATACATGCTCCATAGCTTTGCTAGGCACATCTTCAAAGACGTTGGCCACTCTTGATCAACCCACTCTAGGTAAGAACACTTTCGTTCATCCTATAATATTTAAAACTAAATCAGTTACAATTGTAGGGAAAATGGGTTTCTAGCAACATAGAAAATCACCACATACATATTTTGAAAAACTGAAGAAACACGCTAATTTTGACATATCTTCTCAAAAAGATCAAAGTGCAAATGAATTAATTGCTACTGAGACAACAACCAAATTCAGGAACATCACAAGCTGTAATTAACTACAACAACCCTACAAGTTCTTAGTCATGTACTATAATAACAAATTGACCATTTCATGAGGAAGCTAAATATAACTGCAACAACACAACGATAGTGTTTCAATGACATCAAATTAATACTAATAGGTATGTACATGCACAAATTTAATAACATAGAACTAATAGCGCTAAGGCCCTCCACCATGTAGGCCAAAACCGGTGTCAAATCAACTATTGCTACATTTGGCACCAGTTCCCTGCACTGCCGAGTTGATGCCAGAGGAAAAAAATCTGAGAACCGGAGCACCTAGTTGCTCCGATGCCCAGTTCCTTCGTGCCATAAAGTATTAGTATTTTACTGCTTGGCTGCTCGGATGTGTGGAGCAAAGTTGGGTTCACAAACTACTGAAGCGGTGCCAAATAATTTTCTCAGGGCACCGCTGATGAGATGGCAACATTTTTAGATACTAGGTAGAAACTGCGACATTGTGTTAACCACATCCAGATTAACATAGCACAGTGACAGTGTCTGAATCACATCTAACAAATGATTTGTAACAACGAAAGTGGGGCTAACCTTCTCTGCACATGCCAGAAACATCCTCCCACTGTCCACAGATTCAAAAGTCACTAACTTCACGCATGGAGATTGATGGTGACAATGAGCAGGCAGATCTTCAGCTACCCCGCTCCTTTCCTTGCAAGTAATGGTCGTAGGGAGCTACAAGAGGAACAAATGGCTCAAATCGGCCGCCGGGTTAAAATCCTTTATTACAAATCAGAACCCTAAGACTAGGGGGCGAGAGAGAGGAGAGAGGCATACCCAGCTGGTGACATAGTCGTCGTCGGAAGAGGAACCGCTGGAGAGGTCGTTTGTGACACCCTGGTTTTGGCAACTTTTCTTTTCGAAATCTTTCTGGCTTTATTTGCAATTGGGATGGATTTTGAATCTTTTCAGTTGACTTTGGACTTATGAATTCCTCTCAGTGATCCAGAGCCCTCACCATCTTGCCAAAATCTTGTCCCTCACCATCTGGATCAATTTCCAATTCTTTATCTTCCTCAAATATCCATTTTCTTCTCTTGGGAAAATCTGTCATCACTATGGGTTACACAGCAACCTATAGTTCTGATGATCAGAAAAATCCCAAATTAATCCCAAACCTTATTGTCATCATCTACTCCCACAATCTTCAAAAACATTTCATGGTCCAGTACAAAGTTTAGTCCAGAAAACTCCATTTGCTCTCTGGATAGTACGGGCCATTTGTGAAGGAGCTCATATTTTCCCTACTCAGTTAATTCCCAAAAAATTCCCTGAGATATTAGGGAACCTATATTTCCACAATATCCAAAAATATCATCTTCTCCAGTACAAATTTTCACCACCAATATTCTGCCAAGTTTCTATTCAGTTGGAACCTCTGTGAAGAAAGTACCAGCTAGAGGTATCCAATTGAGCTGAAATTTTTATGGCATCTTCTCCTCACCAAATAACCCTGCCACACCAAAATTCAGCTCCAGAAGATCAACCAGATGAGTGCTACAAGATCATCTAGGTTTCTGGTTTAGTACAACACTTGTACATGAACTATATTCAATTCTTGATGAAATCCTTTCAAACTTGGCCAGTTCATAGTCCTTCCAACATAGATCATCCCAGACATCTCCTTTGGCTCCATCCTCAGCTCACCTCTTCTCTAGATCCCTCTCAATTTTGCTGTCAGAAACTGTAGCTGAAGCTACACTTCAACTCAGTCTGTATCTAGCCAACCCAAGTGCACAGAGGAGCTAAATGAGCAAAGGAGAACAATCTAGACATGGTGCGCTGGACTTGGACGGCCTCGAGACATCACTTCCCGTGGTGAGCACGGTACTGGCATGCCAGTACGCGTGCTCTGCATCTCGCCGGCGACGGCCGAGGTCAGTCCAGAGGCCCCGTGCTGCCATTCCATGTCTGGGAGTGCCGACATCACCGATGCCGTCCACGTAGCCCTCTCCCGATCCTTCTCCTCGCCGGAATCGCCCTCGACGGCCGCCACGGCACCCGGGCACTGTGCCGCCCGTGGCTGCACTGTGGCGTGCGACGCGTCTTCTTCCTCCACTACCCGCCACTGGCCGCCTTAACTCCTCTGCCCTCTCCCATCGCGTCGCCAGCAAGCAGCCAGCCAGCGCGGCGTACAATCGCCGGCGACGTGGCCCGAGTCCCGGCCGTTCCAGAGAGCTCCTCCCCCTCCTATAAATACTCCTCCCCGGCATCTCCCGAGCTCCTCACCCCACTCCTTCCGCCTCCTATTGAGCCCCCGAGCACCGAGCCACGGCCGAGAGGCCCTCTGGCCTCGAATCTTGCCGGAGCACCGCCGCCACCCGAGCTCTGCCTCCCCGCCGTTCTACTCCTTCCCGAGCTCCACCAACAGCACCCGCGAGTTCACCTCGCTCCACTGACCCTGCCCAAGCCCTTGCCCGGTCGAATTGCTGCCGGAGTCGCCGTCTCCGACGACACCCGAGCGCCGCCGCCGCCGGAGAGGAAGGGGATGACGTCGTCCGGCCGTCTCTCGCGACGCCACGGGTACGTGCGTGTTCATCTCGGAGTGCTCGATCCATTCCCTCTCTCTCCCGACCTCGCCGCCGTCTGTATCGCCGGTGAGCGTCGCCGGAGCTCCGTCGTCTCTGTTTCCCTCCCCTCCCCCTTTTAAATCTGACGCTGGGGCCCGCCAGTCAGCGACACGCCGAAGCGGTAAGTGGAGGCGCCCCTCCACTTTACGCCTTCGACGTGGCCCCCTGAGGTTTTTCTGATTTTTCTGTTTAATTCAGATTTTGACCAGAACTTTGACCATCAATAACTTTTAAACCATAAGTCCAAACCAATTGATTCTTTTTGCTCTAAGTTTGTCTTGAGCTCCTCTATTTGCTTGCAAAATTTGGTATTTTTCCCATGCACACAGAATTTCTGGTGAACAGAATAGTAGTATGTGACATTTTCAATTGCATTTTAAAAATATTTTCAGAAGGAGATTCTTTTGGATTTGAAGCCCAGGAGTTTGTGGACAACCCAACAGAGCAAGGCAAGCCATGTCATCCATTGCATAAAGCATTTCAATAGTGTTGGTCATTTAATTGAATTTCATGCATTATTTTTATATGAGATAATCCATAGTAATTTATTTAAATGCCTAGCTACTGCCATGTTAATTTACTTGCAATTAAATATTCATACTGATTAAATTCTTGACAACACTAAACTTAGTTGGTTGATCAAGAGCCACCTACCCGGACTTTTCCGTGCAACCACATTTGCCGGTATGGGACGGCCTTGACTTGGTCTGGCTTTGTGCTCTTTTATCGGTACCACCAAACTAGGGAGGGTTATGCGTGCGTGCTGCCCTGATCAGGTAGACGACGATAATCCTGTGAGCCCAGTTGAGTTATTTTGCCGGCGTCCCCGTTTGGGACAGTTAGTGGCCACGACGGTGGCAGGTGTCACGGGGTGACACAGGGGCCACCCAGGACATGACCCTGGGAGGGTATGATTGTCGGTGGTACGATAGAGGGGTCACGGGTCAGGCAGGTTTCGTTGGAGCACCACCGGTCCACCCGAATGGGATCACGAGGCCAGGTACTCCATGATGTGGGTAAAGTGCGCAACCTCTGCAGAGTGTAAAAACCTATTCGAATAGCCGAGTCCACGGTATTGGATAGTCCGTTTAGGCCTTTCTAGGATGGTCAACCGTAATGATAATAATGATGGAAGAACTTGTCTTATGTTCGGAAGTGCTCTGTGGTTTGTGAGCATTCCGAGGGTTGTGGGACAACCCAGATGAGAGTAAGTTGGTACTGAGTACCAGTAAGTGAGCAACCTAATCACTTAACTTGTTAATTGCCATGCTATTGTTTGCTGCATTGTTTTGGTTGCCATGAGCTTGCGAGTACATTCCAAGTACTCACCTGGCGTATCATGCCAGATGCAGGAGAAGCCGAGGACGGAGGTCCCGAAGGTTCGTGCTACGCTAACTAGGCCGTGTCCACAGCAGTGTCCCTGTGGATGGAGTTTCCCGCGCTATGTTCCGCTACGCCGTAGTCTACCCAGTAGTATCGAGGCCCTGCTATGTTCCATAAATAATGTAGATATTGTCTTAGCACGTGCAGTGCTTCTGGCCTCGCTATCGATGTAAATTATGAGCTTGTACTCGAGATATTTCAATAAAGTTCAGTTCAGTTCTGTTCCAAGTTGTTGTGTGTTTCCAGAAGACATGATCTCTGGGTTGGAAACACGGGTAAACCGGTTCTCTGAGCCGGGGTGCCACAACGCTTGGTATCAGAGCCGCGCTGACTGTAGGACACCCTAGTTAAACCTGCGCTAGAACCGCGAGTAGTTTAGAGTCTTGGTGTGTCTTGCTTGCTGCATCTGATTGTTGCATCTAAGTGCTTGCATTGCATGGCATGCATATAGCTTTTATTGTGCTAACCGCTGGTTTGATGAGTGTAGATGGCACCAGTTCCGTACCACTACAATCATGAGCCGGCACCGTTCACTTTTCCAGTACTGCTTTGTAGCGTCTGGCTTCGGCTGTATCCCAACGGCGAAGACCCAGTGTTCCAGGTGTTCCGAGAGAAGCTTGCTGGTTCAGTATTCAAGTACCACGCGGAAGCCTTTCTCACTACAAGTTCAGATATTGGCAGCTACTCCCGTTCTTCCAAGGGCGGAACTGCTTCTACTCCAGAGTTGGCCATCCAGTTTGCTGCAATGGAGGCTCTCACTGACTTGCGCTTCCACGAGGTCGAGATGCAGACTCATCCAGGTTTCTGTCACTACCCCACCCTGTCGCCTACGACAGAGCGAGTCCTTTTCGCACCCGTTGATCCGGCGAGTGATCGTGCTACTGGTGTTTTATCTCGTTATCTGAACGCCAGTTACCGTATGATCACTTCTCTAGCCGAGGAGCTGACTTCTGCTCGCGAGGCACTTGCGGCTGTTGCGGCAGCACAGTCTCCTCCTCCCCCTCCGTTTTCACCCGTGTACACTCCGCCCGTTCCACCTTTCGACACTCCTTCTAGTTCGTTCGGACCGCCAGGCTTTTCGTCTAATAGCCGACGTGAGACCCCATCAGAGTGGGCTTCACTCTTAGCTACTCCAGCTGCTCCGATGCTGCGGCATCGTGCTTCTTCTCCTTCAGAAGGAGAACCTTCCCGTCAGCGTCGTCGTGTTTCCTTTGATCCGGAGGCCGAGGTGAACATCATCAGCTCAGATTCCGAGACAGGATCAGACGACGAGGAGTCTTCAGTGTACTAGTGCTCGTGCCGCCGGCGTCACTAGAGCAGAGGCTTGAGTTTCAGTACATGCATCATAGCATCCCTGCATGTGTCAACTGCCGTATGAGCAGTCTAGTCATGATCATTCCCCTACTAGCTTGTCATGTATGATGTTGGGTTGCCTTGTATAATTATGTTGCTTTCTTTATTCACTCTTTTTATTTGGCTTCTTTTCATGGTGTCATACTACCCTGCTTTTCCTCATCGATTCGGTATTTTGCTATGGGAACAAAATTTAGGATGAAGAGGTGTAGTACTCAAGGCGGCGATGGAACTCCCGTTCGTCGATCCGCCAGACAGGCAGGACAGCCACCAGAAGATTTGCCACCTCCACCCCCACAGACACCAACCATTGATCAGATTATGAGAATGTTCGAAGAGAAAAGAAACCAAGATCTTATGGAATTTCTGAAAAGTATGCAGACCATGGTGGGTCAGAACAACCATAATGGGACACACTCTAAGCTGTCTGATTTTCAGCGAACCAAGCCACCCAGTTTTGGTCAAGCTGTGGATCCAATGGAAGCTGATGACTGGCTAAGGACTATGGAAAAGAAACTGGACATAGCCCGCTGTGATGAGGCAGATAAGGTTCCTTTCGTCACTCACTACCTGGAAGGACCAGCAGCCATATGGTGGGACAACACAAAAATGTTATGGCCTTCTGGAGAGGATATTTCCTGGGAAAAATTCAAAGAGGCATTCCACAAGTATCATATTCCTACGGGCATAATGAAGGTAAAGCAGAGGGAATTTCTTGCTCTTACTCAAGGGAATATGTCAGTGGGTGAGTATCTGAACAAGTTCAATAATCTGGCACGGTACTCCACCCATGACGTGTCCACCGAAGAAATGAAGATTGACCGATTCCTCGGAGGGCTGAATCATACCCTCCGCTGTCAGCTCTGTATGCTGGACTTCCCGGACTTCCAGACTCTGGTAAACAAGGCCTTCATAGCTGAACGAGAGCACAAGTCAGGCTATAATGATCACAAGCGAAAGTTTGAACCCAAGAAGGACAACCGTGAGCAGTTGGTGCAGAAGCCACGTATTTGACAACCAGGGACATCTGAATACAAGCCTGCATGGAACAATGGCAACAACAACAACAAGCCTGTCAGCCAGGACAAGACCTTCAGCAAACAGCCAGTGCTAGAGGATTGCCGCCGCAACAACACATGCTTCACTTGCGGCCAGAGCGGGCACTACTCCAAGCAATGCCCCACAAGAAATGGGAAGCCATCATCTGACTTCAAGCCACAAGTCAACAGTGTTGGACGCCGCCCCAATACGAATTTCTACCACGGCCAAGTCCATCATATCTCCGCTGAGGAAGCCCGCGAAGCACCAGATATGGTCCTTGGTATGTTTTCTGTTAACAACATACCCGCAATAATTTTATTTGACTCTGGGCTTCTCATTCGTTTATTTCGCGGAGTTTTGCCACCTTGCACAAATTTTCCCCTTCTCTTTTGGACAAAATCATGGTGGTACAATCCCCTGGCTCCATGCTCAGAACAAATGTGATATACAAGAATCTGGAAATCTTGATACATGATGTGAAGTTTCCAGCCACTCTAGTTGCCATTGAATCCCCGGGACTGGATATAATACTGGGAATGGATTGGTTGGTACCACACCAGGTGTGTATCAACTGTGCCACCAGGAAGGTGACATTGGTTAACCTGGCAGGCCAAACAGTGCAATTCACTGCTAGCAGAGTGATGTCAAAGAAGGGCATGGCATTCAAAGCCACAGCTACAGACATAAGTCTGATTCCGGTAGTCAGTGAATTTCCGGACGTATTTCCCGAAGAGATACCGGGAATGCCACCTGACCGAGAACTAGAGTTTGCTATTGAGGTTGTTCCCGGAACTGCCCCAATATACAAGAAGTATTACCGCATGCCTTCCCCAGAGCTGGTAGAATTGAAGAAACAGTTGGATGAATTATTACAGAAAGGGTATATTCGTCCAAGCACTTCACTATGGGGATCACCCGTGCTGTTTGTCAAGAAGAAGGATGGCAGCCTACGAATGTGCGTGGACTACCGCCAGCTGAATGAGGTCACCATCAAAAATAAATATCCGCTCCCTCGCATTGATGACTTGTTCGATCAGTTGAACGAAGCCCGGGTATTTTCCAAGATTGACCTTCGAACGGGGTATCATCAGCTAAAAATCAGAAAAGAGGATATCCCCAAGACAGCCTTCACTACCAGATATGGTCTGTATGAGTTTACAGTCATGTCATTCGGGCTGACCAACGCTCCAGCATATTTCATGAGCATGATGAATGAAGTCTTCATGGATTTTCTGGACAAATTTGTGGTAGTATTCATCGATGATATTCTCATCTACTCCAGAGATGAAGAGGAGCACACGCAACATCTCCGTACTGTCCTGGAAAGACTAAGGACCCATCGCTTGTATGCCAAATTCAGTAAATGCGAATTTTGGCTAAGAGAGGTGGGATTTCTGGGACATATTCTGTCAGAACAAGGTGTGGCTGTCGACCCCAGTAAAGTGACCGCGGTATTAAACTGGAAGACCTCAGCCACAGTAACGGAAGTCCGTAGCTTTCTGGGATTGGCAGGCTACTACCGTCGCTTCATCGAAGGCTTCTCAAAAATAGCCAAGCCATTGACAGAACTGTTGAAAAAGAACCACAAATTTGCCTGGACGGAAGAATGTGATAGCAGTTTCATGGAGCTAAAGACAAGGCTAACCACCGCCCCTGTCTTAGTTCTTCCAGACATTCACAGGAGCTTCGACATATATTGTGATGCTTCCAGGCGTGGAATCGGCTGCGTGTTAATGCAAGAGGGAAAGGTTGTAGCCTATGCATCCAGACAGCTACGACCTCATGAAGAGAATTATCCCACTCATGACTTGGAATTGGCAGCCGTGGTACATGCACTAAAGATTTGGAGGCATTATCTCATTGGACAGCGATGTGAGATATACACAGACCACAAGAGTCTTTTGTATATTTTCACTCAGCCTGATCTGAATCTCAGGCAGAGAAGATGGCTTGAATTGGTCAAGGATTATGACCTTGGGATTAATTATCATCCGGGAAAAGCCAACGTGGTCGCCGATGCCCTCAGCAGAAAGCAAGGTACCCTGAATGCACTCATGGAGGGAATGCATCCGAGGCTGCGAGAAGAATTTGCCAAGTTGAATATGGTGTTATGCGGCCCAACTAGCCCGGATACAATGGAAATTACTCCAACACTTATGGAAGAAATTAAAGCAGCTCAGAAATCAGACCAAGAAATACAAGAGATCAGAGAGCGCATTCCGCTAGGAAAGGCCAAGTCCTTCCGAATTGATGACCAGGACACTGTATGGTTTGAGAACCGAATATGTGTGCCTGATCAAGACAGCTTGAGACAGCAAATACTCAGAGAGGCACATGAATCTGCATATTCTATCCATCCGGGAGGGACAAAAATGTACCAGGACTTGCGAGAAACCTTTTGGTGGCCAGGAATGCGAAGGGACATTGCCTACTATGTTGCCTGTTGTGACATCTGCAACAGAGTCAGGGCTGAGCACCAGAAACCCGCTGGGCTACTGCAACCTTTACCAGTTCCCCAGTGGAAATGGGATGACATATGCATGGACTTCATTGTTGGACTACCCAAGTCAACAAGAGGCCATGATGCTATCTGGGTCATCGTGGATATACTTACGAAAGTGGCTCACTTCCTTCCGGTAAAGACCACTTTCAACGCGAATCAGCTCGCACAGCTCTATATGTCCCGGATAGTCAGCCTTCATGGAGTACCCAAGTCTATCACATCAGATAGAGGCTCCCTGTTTACCTTAGCATTTTGGCTGCGACTGCACCAAGCCCTGGGAACTGTGCTAAAGCATAGTATGGCATATCATCCACAGACAGATGGGCAGACAGAACGTGTGAATCAGATAGTGGAAGATATGCTTCGATCCTGTGCTCTCGCCCATGGACCCAAATGGGAGGATAGCCTACCTTATGCAGAATTCTCCTACAATAACAGTTATCAGTCAAGTCTCAAAATGTCACCATTCGAGGCTTTGTACGGACGGAAATGCCGCACTCCTTTAAATTGGTCTCAGACAGGAGACGGCCGTATCTTCGGCATAGATTTGATGCTCGAGGCTGAGAAACAAGTCAAGGATATCCAGGAGCGTCTTCGAGCAGCCAAGTCTGGTCAAAAGAGTTACTATGACCCGAAGCATCGGGAAGTACCTTTTGAGCCCGGAGAATATGCCTATCTCTGAGTTACCCCTATGAAAGGAATAAAAAGGTTTCACACCCGAGGAAAGCTTGCACCGAGATATATCGGACCCTTTCCAGTCATGGCCAGAAGAGGCAGAGTGGCATATCAGCTAGAGTTACCACCAGAGTTGTCTGACGTTCACGACGTCTTCCACATATCACAGCTGAGAAAGTGCATTGCACCTCCGATCAAGCAGGCAGATATGAGTGAGCTGGAATTGACCAAGGATTTGACATACGAGGAAAGACCTGTCAGAATATTGGATGAGATGGAAAGAAATACCAGGAGTAAGACAATGAAGTTTTACAAGGTACTATGGGATCACCATACGGAGGAAGAGGCTACCTGGGAAAGAGAAGATTTTCTGAGATCAGCCTATCCACACTTGTTCCCTGAGCAACCGAATCTCGAGGACAAGATTTATTCTAAGGGGGGTAGGTTTGTGACACCCTGGTTTTTGGCAACTTTTCTTTTCGAAATCTTTCTGGCTTTATTTGCAATTGGGATGGATTTTGAATCTTTTCAGTTGACTTTGGACTTATGAATTCCTCTCAGTGATCCAGAGCCCTCACCATCTTGCCAAAATCTTGTCCCTCACCATCTGGATCAATTTCCAATTCTTTATCTTCCTCAAATATCCATTTTCTTCTCTTGGGAAAATCTGTCATCACTATGGGTTACACAGCAACCTATAGTTCTGATGATCAGAAAAATCCCAAATTAATCCCAGACCTTATTGTCATCATCTACTCCCACAATCTTCAAAAACATTTCATGGTCCAGTACAAAGTTTAGTCCAGAAAACTCCATTTGCTCTCTGGATAGTACTGGCCATTTGTGAAGGAGCTCATATTTTCCCTACTCAGTTAATTCCCAGAAAATTCCCTGAGATATTAGGGAACCTATATTTCCACAATATCCAAAAATATCATCTTGTCCAGTACAGATTTTCACCACCAATATTCTGCCAAGTTTCTGTTCAGTTGGAACCTCTGTGAAGGAAGTACCAGCTAGAGGTATCCAATTGAGCTGAAATTTTTATGGAATCTTCTCCTCACCAAATAACCCTGCCACACCAAAATTCAGCTCCAGAAGATCAACCAGATGAGTGCTACAAGATCATCTAGGTTTCTGGTTCAGTACAGCACTTGTACATGAACTATATTCAATTCTTGATGAAATCCTTTCAAACTTGGCCAGTTCATAGTCCTTCCAACATAGATCATCCCAGACATCTCCTTTGGCTCCATCCTCAGCTCACCTCTTCTCTAGATCCCTCTCAATTTTGCTGTCAGAAACTGTAGCTGAAGCTACACTTCAACTCAGTCTGTATCTAGCCAACCCAAGTGCATAGAGGAGCTAAATGACCAAAGGAGAACACCCTAGACATGGTGCGCTGGACTTGGACGGCCTCGAGACATCACTTCCCGTGGTGAGCACGGTACTGGCATGCCAGTACGCATGCTCTGCATCTCGCCGGCGACGGCCGAGGTCAGTCCAGAGGCCCCGTGCTGCCATTCCATGTCTGGGAGTGCCGACATCGCCGATGCCGTCCACGTAGCCCTCTCCCGATCCTTCTCCTCGCCGGAATCGCCCTCGACGGCCGCCACGGCACCCGGGCACTGTGCCGCCCGTGGCTGCACTGTGGCGTGCGGCGCGTCTTCTTCCTCCAGTACCCGCCACTGGCCGCCTTAACTCCTCTGCCCTCTCCCATCGCGTCGCCCGCAAGCAGCTAGCCAGCGCGGCGTACCATCGTCGGCGACGTGGCCCGAGTCCCGGCCGTTCCAGAGAGCTCCTCCCCCTCCTATAAATACTCCTCCCCGGCATCTCCCGAGCTCCTCACCCCACTCCTTCCGCCTCCTATTGAGCCCCCGAGCACCGAGCCACGGCCGAGAGGCCCTCTGGCCTCGAATCTCGCCGGAGCACCGCCGCCACCCGAGCTCTGCCTCCCCGCCGTTCTACTCCTTCCCGAGCTCCACCGACTGCACCCGCGAGTTCACCTCGCTCCACTGACCCTGCCCAAGCCCTTGCCCGGTCGAATTGCTGCCGGAGTCGCCGTCTCCGACGACACCCGAGCGCCGCCGCCGTCGGAGAGGAAGGGGACGACGTCGTCCGGCCGTCTCTCGCGACGCCACGGGTACGTGCGTGTTCATCTCGGAGTGCTCGATCCATTCCCTCTCTCTCCCGACCTCGCCGCCGTCTGTATCGCCGGCGAGCGTCGCCGGAGCTCCGCCGTCTCTGTTTTCCTCCCTTCCCCCTTTTAAATCTGACGCTGGGGCCCGCCAGTCAGCGACACGCCGAAGCGGTAAGTGGAGGCGCCCCTCCACTTTACGCCTTCGACGTGGCCCCCTGAGGTTTTTCTGATTTTTCTGTTTAATTCAGATTTTGACCAGAACTTTGACCATCAATAACTTTTAAACCATAAGTCCAAACCAATTGATTCTTTTTGCTCTAAGTTTGTCTTGAGCTCCTCTATTTGCTTGCAAAATTTGGTATTTTTCCCATGCACACAGAATTTCTGGTGAACAGAACAGTAGTATGTGACATTTTCAATTGCATTTTAAAAATATTTTCAGAAGGAGATTCTTTTGGATTTGAAGCCCAGGAGTTTGTGGACAACCCAACAGAGCAAGGCAAGCCATGTCATCCATTGCATAAAGCATTTCAATAGTGTTGGTCATTTAATTGAATTTCATGCATTATTTTTATATGAGATAATCCATAGTAATTTATTTAAATGCCTAGTTACTGCCATGTTAATTTACTTGCAATTAAATATTCATACTGATTAAATTCTTGACAACACTAAACTTAGTTGGTTGATCAAGAGCCACCTACCCGGACTTTTCCGTGCAGCCACATTTGCCGGTATGGGACGGCCTTGACTTGGTCTGGCTTTGTGCTCTTTTATCGGTACCACCAAACTAGGGAGGGTTATGCGTGCGTGCTGCCCTGATCAGGTAGACGACTATAATCCTGTGAGCCCAGTTGAGTTATTTTGCCGGCGTCCCCGTTTGGGACAGTTAGTGGCCACGACGGTGGCAGGTGTCACGGGGTGACACAGGGGCCACCCAGGACATGACCCTGGGAGGGTATGATTGTCGGTGGTACGATAGAGGGGTCACGGGTCAGGCAGGTTTCATTGGAGCACCACCGGTCCACCCGAATGGGATCACGAGGCCAGGTACTCCATGGTGTGGGTAAAGTGCGCAACCTCTGCAGAGTGTAAAAACCTATTCGAATAGCCGAGTCCACGGTATTGGACAGTCCGTTTAGGCCTCTCTAGGATGGTCAACCGTAATGATAATAATGATGGAAGAACTTGTCTTATGTTCGAAAGTGCTCTGTGGTTTGTGAGCATTCCGAGGGTTGTGGGACAACCCAGATGAGAGTAAGTTGGTACTGAGTACCAGTAAGTGAGCAACCTAATCACTTAACTTGTTAATTGCCATGCTATTGTTTGCTGCATTGTTTTGGTTGCCATGAGCTTGCAAGTACATTCCAAGTACTCACCTGGCGTATCATGCCAGATGCAGGAGAAGCCGAGGACGGAGGTCCCGAAGGTTCGTGCTACGCTAACTAGGCCGTGTCCACAGCAGTGTCCCTGTGGATGGAGTTTCCCACGCTATGTTCTGCTACGCCGTAGTCTACCCAGTAGTATCGAGGCCCTGCTATGTTCCATAAATAATGTAGATATTGTCTTAGCACGTGCAGTGCTTTTGGCCTCGCTATCGATGTAAATTATGAGCTTGTACTCGAGATATTTCAATAAAGTTCAGTTTAGTTCTGTTCCAAGTTGTTGTGTGTTTCCAGAAGACATGATCTCTGGGTTGGAAACACGGGTAAACCGGTTCTCTGAGCCGGGGTGCCACATCATTGAAGAAGACCATGGCATCCGTGGCGGTCGGATGCGAGACGGCGAGAGCGAGGAAGCAAGCGAGGAAGCGACTATAGCTTACGAAGGAAGGAACGAATAAACAGGGGGAATGTGGCTCGTGGTCAGGGAGAAAAGGGGGTGGGGAGGGGGGGCAAAGTTTGATATTTCGGCGGTATGCAATTTTTTTTGAAAGTTGGAGGGAAACTTGGCGCGCAGTGTCATAGGACACCATTCACTTTGAACAAATGTGTGTGTCGCAAACGATTCTTCTGCTTTATGCGCATGCGATGAGTTTGAGCACTCGAATTTTGGTTGAAATTTCCCTGGGCACAGTGCTCATCCACGTCATTGCATAATTTAACATCACTTGCTAATTTGGGTACACAAATGAGCCTACAGCACACAGACCACACTTACTGAATAGAGCAATTTTAGTAATTAAACAGAGCCAGTTGACGTAAACATTGCTCTAACAAAAGACCAGCGTTATAAACAAAGGCTAAGTACGCATAATTTAAGCAAAGCCGCCGACGCGCCACCCTATTCCTCGCCGGTGTAAGATGAGATGTCGATGACTTGTCCTGGCGACATGCCGCCGCTGGTGGACTCCGTGTCCCCCAGGCTGAAGTTGACTGCGTTGTCGTCCTCGTCCTCGTCCTCGACGCCGCCCTCAAGGTTGTAGTACTCGTAGTAGTGGCGGCGCCAGAGCTCGTGTTGGTACTCCACCGACGATTCCTCGACGGACAGGCGCCTCTCTACCTCCTCCTTAGCCACGCGCAACTCCTCGTCCCGGCGCTCCTCGATCTCCGCCGCCTCCTGCATCTCCATCTCCCGCTTGGCGATCTCATGAGGAAGCAGGGGCTCCATGGCCTCTGCCGCCGCATCGTCGAGAAGCATCTCCGCCGCCTTTTCGGACGTGGGGTGCATGCTGGATTCCGAGGAGGCCTGAACTATCTTGGCGTGGGCGTCCTCGATCTGGGCGTGGATGGCCTCGACCCGGGCCAGGGCGACCTCCGCGGCACGGACGGTTGCTCGAGCGCTCTTGGCGTTTGTAGCCACCTTCGCAGCAGCTGCTGCAGCCATCTCGGCTGCTGCAGCTGCCCTGTCAGCTGCCGCAGAGGCCCTCTCGGCGGATGCAGCCGCGCTCAATGCGGATGTGGCCGCGCTCTCGTCGTAGGCGGTCGCGCTCTCGGCGGAGGCGGAGCCGCTCGGGGCGGACCCGGCGACTGTACGGGCCCTCACGAAGCGTCTTCACGGCGTCATTCTTTGCAAGAAGGGGTTGGGGAATGGGTATCGGGGACTCGAGGATTCGGGGGTGAACAACGCTTGAGCAGACGAATCCGGCGAAGCTTATGGAGAAAGACATAAAAAGACCCACGAATTTTCATCACAAACGGTTCCTATAACCAACTGTATGCGATGTAGTCCATTTTTAAATTAGCTGCGAAAGACTAATTTGGAGTACAGTGGCAACGGATGGTGATGGAAATTGTACGAATTTTTTTGTACCGTTAACATGCACTAATACAGCTGTCATGTTAAAATTTGGAAATTTTCAGGGTTCATCTGACCTTTTTAAGACATTAAGTGAGTTCCTAGCAATATAATGGCCGTAATTCAAATTTGAACTACATGTACATGCAACAGCAAACCATCATGGCTTGGAAAATCATATTTGTGTCCTTGTGTGCAAGTTAATGCCCTGTGCAGTAAATTGAAAGGAATTTTCAAACATATTGGTGTCACGGCTTGGACACAAACATTGAGAACCATGACTTTTAAATTCCAAAAAATTAAAAAATGATCAGAAATACATGAAACCTTGCTTGATATCATGTCATGGCACCTGGATGCTGTGGTAAAAGAATTGGCCACTTTGATGAAAGTTTTGACACACACCTCTCACAAATCGGAGCATCTCACGAGAAGACACGTGGTTCCAAGAGGGAACAATGCATGTTTGATGATGAACCGGCGCTCGCTTCGTCGTATGACCCTGAATTTTTGTATCGTTAACATGCAGTAATACAACGGACATGTTAAATTTTGGAATTTTTCAGGGTTCATTTGACCTTTTTAAGACATTAAGTGAGTTTCTAGCCATATAATGGTCGTAATTCAAATTTGAACTGCATGTACATGCAACAACAAACCATCATGGGTTGGAAAATCATATTTGTGTACTTGTGTGCGAGTTAATGCCCTATGCAGTAAATTGGAAGGAATTTTCAAACATATTGGTGTCACGGCTTGGACACAAACATTGAGAACCATGGCTTTTAAATTCCAAAAAATTCAAAAATGATCAGAAATACATGAAACCTTGCTTGATGTCATGTCATGGCACCAAGATGCTGTGGTAAAAGAATTGGCCACTTTTGCGAAAGTTTTGACACACACCTCTAACAAATCGGAGCATCTCATGGGAGGACACGTGGTTCCGAGAGGGAACAATGCATGTTTGATGACGAACCAGCGCTCGTTTCGTCGTAGGACCCTTAATTTTTTTGTATCTTTAACATGCACTAATACAATGGACATGTTAAATTTTGGAATTTTTCAGGGTTCATTTGACCTTTTTAAGAAATTAAGTGATTTTCTAGCCATATAATGGCCATAATTCAAATTTGAACTACATGTACATGCAACAGCAAACCATCATGGGTTGGAAAATCATATTTGTGTCCTTGTGTGCAAGTTAATGCCCTGTGCAGTAAATTGGAAGAAATTTTCAAACATATTGGTGTCACGGCTTGGACACAAACATTGAGAACCATGGCTTTTAAGTTCCAAAAAATTCAAAAATGATCAGAAATGCATGAAATCTTGCTTGATTTCATGTCATGACACCAAGATGATTAGGTAAAAGAATTGGCCACTTTGACAAAAGTTTTGACACACACCTCTCAGAAATCAGAGCATCTCACGAGAAGACACGTGGTCCCGAGAGGGAATGACAATGCATGTTTGATGACGAACCGGCGCTCGCTTCCTCGTATGACCCTGAATTTTTTTTGTATCGTTAACATGCACTAATACAACAGACATGTTAAATTTTGGAAAATTTCAGGGTTCATTTGACATTTTTAAGATATTAAGTGAGTTTCTAGCCATTTAATGGCCGTAATTCAAATTTGAACTACATGTACATGCAACAGCAAACCATCATGGGTTGGAAAATCATATTTGTGTACTTGTGTGCAAGTTAATGTCCTGTGCAGTAAATTGGAAGAAATTTTCAAACATATTGGTGTCACGGCTTGGACACAAACATTGAGAATCATGGCTTTTAAATTCCAGAAAATTCAAAAATGATCAGAAAAACATGAAATCTTGCTTGATTTCATGAAATGACACCAAGATGCCGTGGTAAAAAAATTGGCATGTTTGTTGAAAGTTTTGGCACACACCTCTCACAAATCGGAGCATCTCACGAGAAGACTCGTGGTTCCGAGTGGGAAGAATATGCATGTTTGATGATGAACCAACAATCACTTCCTCTTATGGCTTGACATTTTTTCTACCGTTAACATGCACGAATACAACTTTCATGTTTAAATTTGGAAATTTTCAGGGGTCATTTGTCATTTTTAAGACATTAAGTGAGTTTGTAACCATTTAATGGCCGTAATTCAAATTTGAACTACATGTACATGCAACGGCATATCATAATGGGTTGGAAAAATCATTTATGTATTACATTTTACAATAATATCATGGTAACACGAAATAGGCATTCATGTAGAACATTTGGAAAGAAAATGTAAATATCTGGCACGACAACTAGGCCCCACTTGATTGGCACTCTGTTTCACGCCCCAGGGTTTGGAAGGAGAGTGGCGCGGGTTATTAATCAGACGTGGTTCAGTCATGGGAACTGTCAGCGATTTATTTCACACACGACTTTTGCTCCGGGAATCGTGTGTAATTCAAGCTTTAGCACTCATAAATTCCGGCGACCGGCGCGTGTACTGCTCACGTCGATCTAGATTCCGGCCGCCAATAAATACTACCATGCCCATGTCGTCCCGCCTGCATTCTCATCTACATTCTCTCCTTGCTCGCCCCGCCTCTCTCTCTCACAAAACTCTACCATGGTGCCACCGATCTGCACAAGCGCCGAGGAGGAGGCGCCGCCCCACGAGGAAGTCAAGGCGCAGAGCAGCGACGAGGAGGATCCCTATGCGCCACCAGACGAAGTTGCACCGGACCCCCCAACTTTGGAGTGGTTTTAGGGCCAGTACAATCTTTGTTTGTGGAAGGCGCTGCCGCCGGCTGAGAAAGCCAGGCAAGTGGCGTTCAAGAAGGAGATGGCGGAGGAGGAAGCTAGGTACCAGGCGGCCTGTGTAGCCCGTGAGGCCGCCTGGGAAAAGGAGGCGCTGGAGCTTTGGCGGCGGGCGCGTCGTATGCAGAGGAGGTGTACGAAGACGGCCGTTACTTCGCCAGGAAGGCCAAAGGCGCTAGACGCATCATCGCTGCATGGAGGTGGGCCGATAAGCTCCAGCGTGCTACCGACGAGGAGCTCTGGTGGGCACCCACCAAAATGGCAAGATCGTTCGCGCGCATCCGCCAGCAAGAGGTAGATCGACACGTCGAGCACTGTGAGGCGGAGGAGGCAGAGAACTCCGTCCGCGCTGGGAAGCCACCGCGCACTAGGGAGCTGCTGGCGAGGGGCTGCCGGAATACTGGCCCCCTAAGGAGGGATTATTAGTCAGGAGTTTTAGTATTGTTCGTTTTTAGTTTTATGCATTGTACATAGTAGTTAAGTATCATCACGTATATGTTATGAATTTCATATTTCTGTCTGTTTTCGTACTAATTTCTATCTAGCTGTTACCATCCACATGTACATAATGGAAAGCATAGACACATTGAAACAGAACAATATATAAGAACGGAAAACAGAGTACACACATTGAAACAGAGCAATAAGAGCAATAAACAGAGCAATATTATGATTGTTGTGAATACATAGCGATCAATGTCGAAATGACTCAACAAAATAAAACGCGTCCATGAGCACCAACCCTTGCCTATGGTAGCTCTTGGCTCTGCCTGAACTCGTGTAGGCGTTCATCCAAGCGGTTGACACGCTCGCCATACCTCTGGAGCATGATCTCGAGCTCCAAGTTGGCTATTTCGTCGGAGGTCACCAGCTCGAGGATGCGATGGCCATGTTCCTCTACTATGCCTAGGCGGACACCTGGGCCAAGGAGGCGCTCGAGCCTAGCGACCAGCGCGTTGGCATCGAGCGGGCCGCGGACAAGGCGAACGGCATGACCCATCCGAACGGTGCAGCCAGTGTCCGGTGCAAGTATGGCGCGGCCGGCCTCTGGTGCAAGTACGACGCAGACAGCCTCTGCCCACTCCTGGCGAGGAATGGGGCTACTGACGAGACGTGTACCCAGCTGAAACACCCTGTCGACAGCAGGCAAGCGCAGATGGAACCGCTCTTGCTGTGCGGCGTGCCGCGCCTCTTGCTCTGTGGCACTCCATCGGTCTCGCTATGCATCGCGCCGCAGCCTGTCGGCGCGAACGCGCCTATCTCGCTCTGCGGTGCACCACCGATCATGTTGTGCGGCGAGCTGCAGCCTCTCGGCGCTGATGCTGCTATCTTGATCCGCGGTGCGGGCACACCCTGCGCCAAGGGTCTGCTCAAACCTGGCAATGAGTCACAGCACGACGTCTTCCATCGCATTGCCAGGGATGCCCTCGGCCTCGACTGGCCATGGCGCCTGCTCGTTTTCCTCGTCGAGGAGGTTGTTGGCAGAGGCGGCAGTTCGGTGGGTTGTCATGCTTGGAAAAGGTAGAGGGGCTATAGGCTGTGCTTGTGCCTCGGTGTGTCACGCATCGCCTAGGCTTATGCGCAAGCGCTGGGTGACGGCGGGAAACCGATGAGGAAGTGGCGGGAAACGATTGCGTGTTCATAAAACGCCATCAATTAATGTAAACTTAGCATAGAAGGAAGCGCGAGCTAGCACAACGCGTGCGCGCACATTTGCTCGCCCACGGGTGTGATCCATATACTCGTGTGCCAGCCCAACAGAGCACACTATTCACACTAAAGAATATTGTTCTGTACACAGAGAGCGTAGATGTTGTGCAGACTGAGCAAATCACATGGCAAGCATTAGCCCAGAACACACATAGCTTATTATTAGGAATCATCTGTGTTGTTATCCGTCTTCCCACACATTTCTGATTACTGACCTGTTTGCTGCGTATCACACACATCTTGTTAAGTTCAACAATTTCTGTTGTTTTCTCTCAACACAAACAGTTCATCCGAGTGAACTGTATGCCGTATATCGCACACACCTTGATCTGGCTGACCGTTTCTGTTGTGTTGGCTAATCACAAACAGTTTATCCGAGTGACCTGTATGCCGTATATCGCACACACCTTTATCTGGCTGACCGTTTCTGTTGTGTTGGGTAATCACAAACAGTTCATCCGAGTGAACTGTATGCCGTATATCACACACACCTCGATCTGTCTGACCGTTTCTGTTGTTCTGGCTCATCGCAAATAGTTCATATGGATCAACTGTATGCCACGTATTGCACATGCAGCTCTTATCTGAATCATGCTTGATGTCTCCGCCATCGCACACAGTTCGTCTTATTGGTGACGGTTTTATTATGATACCGTTTGCGATTCATGCATCGCACACAGTTTGGTCGAGGGGGTCTCTGATTCATGTGTCGCGTTAGCAGTCGCCTGCAGTAGTGATATAAGCTGAGGGGTTTAGTCCGTAGAGACCATGGTCATAATTCCATCCTCCTAGCTTTAGGGTTAGAACATAACTTATGATCTCGAGGTAGATCAAGCTTGTACTCGATACATCATCATCAATACAATCAAAGTAGGACGTAGGGTGTTACCACTTCGAGAGGACCCGAACCTGGGTAAACACTGTCCCCTTTGTCTCCTATTACCAATAGATTCGAGATCCACAACTCGGGACTCCCTACCCCGAGGTCTGCCGGTTTTAGTACCGACATTGTTGCTTTCATTGAGAGTTCCACTGTGTGATCGAAAAAAGATCAATGGCTCATCTGTAGATCAGCTGCAACTCTGGCTGTGGTGACATCTTCATCCCCGGGCAACTATTCGCGTTCGGCATCATCATTCTGCACGCCAACTCAGTGGGCCATCTTGCCCGCATCGAGAATTTCGCCCCGGACCAATCCATCATGTTCGGGAGCTTGGAATACACCGCTGATTCGCACGGTGAGCTCGTCCTCTCCTGTGGATGCCAGGTCAGATCAAGAACCCCTCGGCCACCGTAGGCGTAGCCACGGAGCCAACTTCCGATCTGAGCCGCAGATCCAATCCCGCGGTAGGTCCTGCCTCGAGCACGGAACCAATCACCGTCACGCCAAGCCTTGACTCAGGCGTGGACCTTATCTTCTCATCGGGCCAAGACCTCGAATTGATCCTGAACACGGACCCAGCGTCAAGCTCAGATCCGATCTCCCCTGTAAATAGCCAGGGATCAACCCTGGCCGACCAACGCATCGAGGCCACGACAAGCTACTCACGAATCACACTTCATATCAGCCCGGCCTATAGCCAGGCCATGAGCTCCGAGGATTTGTCTCACCTTAATAAGATGCTGGATCACATTCAGAAGTTATCAATTTATAACGACCAGACCTCTGTCTACGACAAGATCGGACTTAAAGCCGATGACAGGGAAATTTACGTCCCACCTAGCCGCCACTATCCATGACTTAACTGACGTGCTGGACTACGCCTCCGAGGAGGCCACCGACATGGATGAAGATGTTGGCGTCACACTCGAAGCGGCCATGCCCTCAGCTCATACGGGCAGATGGACCGCTACATCTACCTACGACGTCTATATGGTCGACACTCCTAAGAACCCTTCAAGATGCCGATGCCGGCGGCCGAAGGGTACCGGCGGCGACCCCAGCGGGCACAATACGGGCGCTACTGATAACGGTGCCACGGCTGACGGTGCCGATGACCAGGGAGAGGACATTCAAGCCTCCCCAGGAAGGCATAATAGGCCCGCAGAAATACCCGAGGATGAAGACCCCGACGATCTCTACGACGGGGTTGACAACAACTATCTACCTGAATCCGAGGAGGATGTAAGCCTCGGAACCGAGGACTTCATAGTCCCCGAAGACCCATACGCGGAAGAGCGGTTCAGACGGTGGCTGGTGCCAACTGCCAGAAGTATGAAAAAGAAGCAGCAACAACTGCATGCCGATCAGACCGAGCTCAACGACAAATGGGTGGAGGTTCTCGCAGCTGAACAAGACCTCGAAGAACGGCGGGAGAGCGCATCCAAATCTTACCCACGCTGGCGTCTGCAGCCGGAATTCAATGATGAGGCAACTGACAACGTGCTTTTGACATGAGGTCATGCCGACCAGCCTGACCGATTCCCTAGAGGGCGCGACAGGCCAACAGGGGAATACAGGAATCCCTAAACAGCAACACTCCATTATGGCAAGGATCCTATTGACTACCCCGAGCCCTATGACGCACGCAGAAGGCTAGAGGCAAATCAAGACCCTCCTCGATCCATTTACGGGTCAAGAGGACGCGCGCCAGCCGGACTCGATGGCTACGAGGCCTAGTTAGATAGGTACGACAGGGCTCGGGAACAAGCTTATGCACGGATGTCTCCCGATATCCGGCACAATATGGCTCGATTTCGAGGGCCCGCCCATGCGATCTATTTCATAGACGAGGTGATGGAACATCAATTCCTAGATGGGTTTAAACCCATAAATATCGAACAATACGACGGGACGACCGATCTAGCCGTATGGATCGAGGATTTTCTCCTCCATATCAACATGGCTCACAGAGACGAGCTCCACGCCATCAAGTATTTGTCGCTCAAACTTTAGGGGCCGGCGAGACACTGGCTTAACAGCCTACCTCCCCACTCCATCGAGAGCTGGGAAACCCTCGAGGATGCCTTTAGGGTAAACTTCCAGGGCACGTACGTCCGACCTCTGGACGCCGACGACCTCAGCCATGTTATTCAACAACCCGGCGAGTCGGCCTGGAAATTTTGGAACCGGTTCTTGACTAAAAAGAACCAGATAGTTGATTGCCCCGCTGCAGAAGCAATTGCCACCTTTCGGCATAGTATCCGGGACGAGTGGCTTGCACGATAGCTCGGGCAAGACAAGCCGAGGACCATGGCGACCCTTACTTCCCTCATGACCCGTTTTTGCGCGGGAGAGGACAGTTGGCTGGCGCGCAGCTCTCACAACGGCGAGGCCGGCACCTCGAAAGCCCGCGATGGCAACGGTAAACCCAGGCGCAACAAGAATAACTGCAGACACAAGAACGGTAGCGGCAACACCGAGGACGCTGCAGTCAATGCAGTGTTTAGCGGCCCCAGGACCGGACAGAAAAATAAACCCTTTAAAGGGAATAAGGACGGCCCTAGCCAGCTTGATAAGATCCTCGACAGGCCCTGCCAAATTCACGGAACCTCGGACAAACCCGCCAATCACACCAACCGGAACTGCTGGGTCTTCAAGCAGGCCGGAAAGGTTGTGGTAGAGGGGC
Organism: Elymus sibiricus; assembly: GCA_039707655.1. Classification (NCBI taxonomy): domain Eukaryota; kingdom Viridiplantae; phylum Streptophyta; class Magnoliopsida; order Poales; family Poaceae; genus Elymus; species Elymus sibiricus. The sequence continues at coordinate 138,074,493 of CM077670.1, forward strand.
AAAGCAAAAGCCAGTCCCGCAGCGAGGATGAGGATGAACCTTGATGGCCCAACAATGGAGGCCAGAAATAGTTCCCTCCCGAGGTGAAGGATGTGAACATGATCTATGTCACTCACTTTCCCCGAAAGGAGAGGAAGAGAGCACTTTGGGATATCTATGCTCTAGAGCCCGTGGCCCTAATACGTCTCCGTCGTATCTACTTTTCCAAACACTTTTGCTCTTGTTTTGGACTCTAATTTGCATGATTTGAATGAAACTAACCCGGACTGACGCTGTTTTCAGCAGAATTACCATGGTGTTGTTTTTGTGCAGAAATCAAAGTTCTTGGATTTGGACAAAACTTTTTGGAGAATTTTTATGGAATATATAAAAATTATTGGCGCAAGAATCAACAGAAGGGGGGCAACCTATTGCCCACAAGGCAACAGGGCGCGCCCCCCCTGGGACGCGCCCTGTTACCTTGTGGGGCTCATAGGCGGCCGTCTGACCTAATTCCAATGCTATAAATTCTCTTTCCCCGAGAAAAAAAATAAGAGAAGAAGTTTCATCGCGTTTTACGATACGGAGCCGCCGCCACCTCCTATTCTTCATCGGGAGGGCTGATCTGGAGTCCGTTCGGGGCTCCAGAGAGGAGGATTAGACGCCGTCGTCATCATCAACCATCCTCCATCACCAATTTCATGATGCTCACCACCGGGCGTGAGTAATTCCTTCTTAGGCTTGCTGGACGGTGATGTGTTGGATGAGATTTATCATGTAATCGAGTCAATTTGTTAGGGTTTTGATCCCTAGTATCCACTATGTTCTGAGATTGATGTTGCTATGACTTTCCTATGCTTAATGCTTGTCACTAGGGCCCGAGTGCCATGATTTCAGATCTGAACCCTCTATGTTTTCATGAATATATTTGTGTTCTTGATCCTATCTTGCAAGTTATATGCACCTATTACGTGTCATGTTCCGCATACCCCAAGGTGACAATAATTGGGATTCTTTCCGGTGATTGCCGTAGTTTGAGGAGTTCATGTATTCACCAAGTGCTAATGCTTTGTTCCGGTTCTCTATTAAAAGGAGGCCTTAATATCACTTAGTTTCCTTAAGGACCCCGCTGCCACGGGCGGGTAGGACAAAAGATGTCATGCAAGTTCTTACTATAAGCATGTATGACTATATACGGAATACATGCCTACATTACATGGATGCATTGGAGCTATTGTGTATCGCCCTAGGTTGTGACTGTTATATGATGAATACCATCCAACATAATTATCATCACCGATCCAATGCATATGACTTTCTCATATTGGTTTCTGCTAAGTTACTTTGTTGCTACTGCTTTATACTTGCTACAAAACTGCTACTGTTACTGCTGCTGTCACTATTGTTACTATTGCTACTACTATCAAAACTATCATATTACTGTGCTACTAAATACATTGATGTCGATATTTTATCTCCAGGTGTGGTTGAATTGACAACTCAACTGCTAATACTTGCAAATATTCTTTGGCCCCCCTTGTGTCGAATCAATAAATCTGGGTGAAATACTACCCGCGAAAACTGTTGCGATCCCTTATACTTGTGGGTTATCAAGACCTTTTTCTGGCGCCGTTGCCGGGGAGCATAGCTCTATTTGTTGAGTCACTTGGGATTTATATCTATTGATCACTATGAAGAATCTGAAAGACTCTAACCAAGATCGTTCCCTCTAAGACGAGGGGAGGTAAGGAACTGCCATCTAGCTCCGCACTTGATTCACCTTCTGTTTTGAGTAAGCTTGCGACACCACCACCTGTTATGCATTCTGATATGTCGCAAGTTATTGATGATACTACTTCTGCTATGAATGATACTTATGATGATGCTAGTACTATGCTTGATAATAATGTGCCACTTGGTGAATTTCTTGATGAACAACTTGGTAAAGCTAAAGAAATTGAGAATGCTAAAAATGTTGAAACTCTTGAAAACTATGAATCACCTATTATGCCTAGTTCTCCTACTAGAGTTGAATCACCTGATGAACATGTCTTTGATAGAGAGACAGCTAGGGCCATTCTTGCTTGTAAGGATAGAGATGAAGTTAAAAAATTGCTTGCTGAAATGAAAGAAAAATCTATGAGGGTGAGAATGAAATATGATCCTAAGTTTGCTACCTCTCCCATATTTGTTACCGATAAGGACTATGAATTCTCTGTCGATCCTGAGTTAATTACTTTGGTTGAATCTGATCCTTTCCATGGTTATGAAACTGAAACTGTTATGGCACATCTTACTAAGTTGAATGATATTGCCACCCTATTTGCTCATGAGGAAAAAATTCGCTATTATTATATTCTTAAGTTGTTTTCTTTCTCATTAAAGGGTGATGCTAAGAAATGGTTTAATACTCTTGCTCCTGGTTGTGTGCGTAGTCCCCAGGATATGATATATTACTTCTCTGAAAAATACTTTCCTGCTCATAAGAAACAAGCTGCCTTACAGGAAATATTTAACTTTGTGCAAATTGAAGAAGAGAATCTCCCTCAAGCTTGGGGGAGGCATCTCCAATTACTTAATGCTTTGCCTGATCATCCTCTTAAGAAGAATCAAATACTTGATATCTTTTATAATGGACTAACCGATGCTTCTAGGGACTACCTAGATAGTTGTGATGGTTGTGTTTTCAGGGAACGAACTGTTAGACAGGCTGAGGTACTATTGAATAATATATTGAGAAATGCCGATGATTGGACACTTCCTGAACCACCGCCTAAGCCAACTCCGAAGAAGAGAGGTATTCTATTCCTCAGTCCAGAAGATATGCAAGAAGCGAAGAAATCTATGAAAGAAAAAAGTATTAAAGTTGAAGATGTTAAGAATTTACCACCTATTGAAGAAATACATGGGCTCGACTTGCCGACACAGGTAGTGGAGGTAAATTCTCTCACTAGATTTGATGAAGGTGATATTCCGTATAATAAATCTGCTAGTCAATGCCTGTATGAATTTGATAATTACATCATTAAACAGGAACACTTTAATTTGTATGTTAGCAATCAACTAAAACGGAATGCCATCATGATTGAACGCTTGAGTGATTTGATGTTTAGAACTGCTAATGTTGTTAAATGCTTGAGTAAACATGCTTCTATGGTTCAGACTCAGTTATAACAAATTGCTAAGTCACAAAATGATTTGCTTGATGAGATGAATAATAAAAAGAATGATCATGCTGTTAGAGTTGTTACTAGAGGAGGTAGAATGACTCAGGATCCTCTATATCCTGAAGGTCATCCTAAAAGAATTGAACAAGACTCTCAAAGAAATAATATTGATGCACCTAATCCACCTAAGAAGAAAAAGAAAAAGAAGAATGATAAAATTTTGCATGCTCCCAGTGAACCTGAGATAGAAAAACCTCCTGAGAATCAAAATGATGTTTCTATTTCTGATGCTGAGACACAATCTGGTAATGAACATACACCTAGTGAGAGTGATAATGATAATGATAATGATGATGATCATATTGATGCTCAACCAGATAATGATGTAGAAATAGAACCTGCTGTTGATCTTGATAAACCACCTCCTAAGAATAAAAGATATGATAAAAGAGACTTTGTTGCTAGAAAGCATGGAAAGGAAAGAGAACCATGGGTTCAAAAACCTATGCCTTTTCCTACTAAACCATCTAAAAATAAGGATGGTGAAGACTTTGAGCGCTTTGTTGAAATGCTTAGACCTGTCTTTTTGCGCACTCGCTTGATTGATATGTTGAAAATGTCTCCTTATGCTAAATATATGAAAGATATTGTCACTAATAAAAGAAAGATACCTGAAGCTGAAATTTCCACCATGCTTGCAAATTATTCTTTTAAGGGTGGAGTACCTAAAAAATTAGGAGATCCGGGAATACCTACTATACCATGCTCCATTAAAAGAAGTTATGTTAAAACTACCTTATGTGATTTGGGAGCCGGTGTTAGTGTTATGCCTTTCTCTTTATATAGAAGACTTGATTTGAATAAGCTCACACCTACTGAAATATCTTTGCGAATGGCTGATAAATCCACTGCTATACCTATTGGAATTTGCGAGGATGTTCCCGTTGTTGTTGCAAATGTTACTATCTTAACGGACTTTGTTATACTTGATATGCCCGAGGACGACAACATGTCGATTATCCTTGGAAGACCCTTTTTGAATACTGCGGGGGCTGTTATTGATTGCAACAAAAGCAAGGTTACTTTTCATGTCAATGGTAATGAGCATACGGTTTATTTCCCCAAGAAACAAACTTCAGTGAATGGTATCAATTGTATTGAAAAGGTTTCAACAATCACTATTGGGGGGTTCAAATTTCCTCTACCAACTGTCAAAAAGAAATATGAAACTCTTATTGTTGGGGAGATGCATATCCCCGTTGAGGTAACTTAGTGTTATACAAAAATTCTTCGGTTTCATGTCACTCGGAAATAGTTTGTTAATAAGACTTGATCAACCTTATTAATGGATTCTTTTTGAAGGACATGTGGTCGATGAATTTAGTAAGCACAACTTTCTGTAATCTTAGTTTGCTCTCTGTTATTTTTAGTTTAAATAAAATAAAATGCCATGATTATCCTGTTTTCTGAATTATCCGTGCAATAAAAAATGGCTCAAAAATAAAAGTGCTCAGAATGCAATAAAATTTTAACATGATTTTTTCTGGAATATATTAGAATTTTTGGCACTGAAAACAACCCAGGGGGGTGCACCTATTGCCCACAAGGCAACAGGGCACGGCCACCCCCCCAGGGCGCGCCATGATGCCTTGTGGGTCCCACAGGGACCCACTCACTTATCCATTCAGCCCACTTCATCTCCTACCTCCAGAAAAAAAATCATTGTAGCTCTCTCTCTCTCTCTCTCTCTCTCTCTCTCTCTCTCTCATGTTCTTGCTCCCAAACCTGAGATTTTCGATCTCTTTGTTCGGAGCTTCGTTTCCGAAGGTGTTTTGAGGGATTGCTCCTTGGTATGTGACTCTCCCATTGCTCCAATTAGTTTTTGCTTTAGTGGATTATATTTTGCATAAATTGCTGCTATTGGTGCTACTGAAAATGAGCTTGCATGTTGAATTCTTTGAGTTCTAAGTAGTTTGAATGCTTGATATAGCCTCTAGGCACTTGCATGAGTAGTTGCTATCAATTTTGTGAAGTTTTGTTAACATCTTTTTGTGGTCCAAAAATTTTCAGAAATTTGTTTGTAGGAATATGAACATTTTCAGGAGGAGTTCTTCAAGGAGGAGGTCCTCCGAGGCATCATCGAGTGAAAGCCCAGCACGCCAATCATATGTTGAACCAAGGGCAAGTTCAGTGCGGGGTGCCGAAGCAAAATCATGTCAATGGCCATGCGACGAGTTCATGCTAAATGCAAGCATCAAGGAAGAATTTAGCCAATATATTCACAACACCGAGCTCTCCGCCTTCGTCGCAGATAAGCCACCGCAGCACTACAACCTTACTCATTCATTCACTCAACACTTTGAATATCATCTGCGCACTTCTAGAGTTTTATTTCATCTCTATGATAGATCTTATATTATGTCTCTAGAAGAATTCTGTGATGCCTGCAAAATTCCATTTTGGGTTCACTTAGTGAACCTGGACAATCTGATTATGAACTGTTTCTCAATAGTCTGTGCAATGGTGAGGATAGGGGAGTTACGCAAGCTAGGATAAAGAGTATTCACTTTCCCGCTGTTCGCTACTTTGCACTTTTTAATGGCAAATGCATTGTTGGTAAACAAGACTGTAGTGCACTTTGTGCCCCTGGCCTGAGCCTTATTCACGCTGCTTTAACGAGTACTAGACATTATAATCTTGGGGCCATTGTTGCACGTAGACTGAACCGCAACTCGGGTAATGGTGATTTATATGGAGGAATTTATGCCTCCCGAGTAGCTGCAAGGCTAGGGGTCTCGCCCAGGCCTAATGATCCTCTCTTACCTGATAAATATTTGAATTTTGAGGCAATGCAGAACCATGAGTTTCTTAAGCGCAACACTCGCAGTTATGATTATAACTTGATATTCGATAAATATCGTTCTGTGTTTGTTGTTTTGCCTGCTCCTGCTCTCATTGATTTTCAGAACAAACAAAGATATTTTCTTCATGAGAATGAGGCGTGCGAGTACAACGTGGCGGTAGATGCTGTCCGTCTGGCTGAGGAGGCGGCTCAGAACGCCTCCGCGAGCTACCACTTCAATTATTATCCTGGACAGCCATGGCAGTAGACCAAGCTAGGCCAAAAGCCTAAGCTTGGGGGAGTACGTATCTCTCACCGACATTACATTCATGTTCACACATTCATTCTAGTTGTCGGTGTTCATACTTTTTCATTGTATATCCATGTCAGTTTTATTTTCACTTTCTTCTTGTGTGTTTGAAAAAACTTCGAAAACCCAAAAATATTTCTTGCTTCTTTTCGGTTTTTCTTTCCCGTTTGTTAGACAGTAGTATTAAAAGAAAACCCAAAAAGATTTCTCGTTTCTTCTTTTGCTTGTTGGGAGTTCTCCCGTGTAAATAGTTTTTCTCGCTTTTTGTTTTTCTTCTTTAAATTTGCTTTCCTTTAGAAAAAGTAAAAACTCCAAAAATATTTCAGTGTGTTTCTCTGAATTTCTTTTCTTTCCGTTGAGTTGTCGTAGGGAGAAGACCACGATGAAAATGATGAGTGGTTCTCATATGCTTTGTTGTTTATCTAACGAAGAACCAATATTACCTTGTCTTCTCCCTTGAATAAAATGTTTGCAGATTCCAGCTTAGTCCATGACACACTTGCACTATTATTATTTTCACATCATTCGGTCGTGCAAGTGAAAGGCAATAATGACGATGATTTGATGAAGTGACTGTGGCAAGGAAAAGCTGGTATGAACTCTTCTTGTTTTTGTTTTTGTAAATATGTTTAACTCAGTATCCATGATTCAGCATATTATGAGTAAACATGTTTGTGATGACAATTAGAGATTATAGTTGCTAATGCCATGCTTAAGTAGCTAGGAGTGGAAAATGATTTATCTTGGATGTCGACATGCATTAAAATGGTTATGATGTAGTATGTTAATATGGTATCCTCCTCTGAATGTTTCAAGTGGCTTGACTTGGCACATGTTCATGCATGTAGTTGATTCAAAACCAACATAGTCTCCACGATATTTATGTTCAGGGTGTCTATATCCTACTCATGCTAGTATTCAATGTTAATTATTTTCAATGCATGATCATGACCGTTTTCGCTCTCTAGTTGGTCGCTTCTCAACCTATTTGCTAGCCTTCACCTGTACTAAGCGGGAATTCTGCTTGTGCATCCACAATCCTTAAACCAAAGTTGTTCCAAATGAGTCCACTATATCTACCTATATGCGGTATTACTTTGCTGCTCCAAGTAAATTTGCATGTGGCACCTCTAATCATTCAAATAAACATCCGTTTTGTGTGCCTGTACCGCTCATGGAGCGACAGGGGGCGGTCAGTATCTTCCATGCTAAGCGGGTTATTCTCGAGATGAGTGTTTATTCACTTGTAATTGCACGAGAGAGGCTGATATTTGGGATGCCCAGTCCTATGCTCAAAATCAAAAATATATAATGCAAACAAACTCCCCCGAAAAGTTGTTGGTATGGAGGACACTTGAGGATTCGGCTAGCCATGGCTTGTGTTGGTATGGTGGAGGGGGAGTAAACTTTACCTTTCCGCTTGGGAACCGCCTATAATGTGTTTAGCATGGAAGATATTGAAAACTCTCGGTCGTGACGTTGACAGGAAAAGTACAACTCCCAAATTTTTTCTTCATCTCTGATTTAAGCTTCGAGCTCTGGCACCGCTGAAAATCCCTGCTTCCCTCTGCGAAGGGCCTATCTATTTACTTTTATGTTATTTACTTTATGTTATTTTACTTTTACTGTTGAGTCTCACCTTCTTGCACTAAGCGCCAATCCTGAGAGCACTATTGTCATCCTTATGCATTGAGTATAGTTTATGTTGTGTGCATCATGACTGGATCTCTTCTACCCTGAATTACAATGTTTAGTCACTGCTTGAACTTTGGAGGTGCTCTGCATTTATGTTTTGCGGTCTCAGAAAGGGCTAGCGAGATATCATGTCATCATATTATATCATGATTGTTTGACAAATTGTTGGCATTTGAGATATGTTATTATTGCTCTCTAGTTGATTATGCCATTGATATGAGTAAATATAGTTTTTAAGTGTTATTATGAGCATGGTTAGTTCATGATCTTTGCTGAAAACTTGGGTACTATTTAAGCTTATATACGGATACAAGAACAAAAGAGTTCGTAAAAGTTTTTCTTTATCACTTTCAGTTTGTCAACTGAATTGCTTGAGGACAAGCAATGAGTTAAGCTTGGGGGAGTTGATACGTCTCAGTCGTATCTACTTTTCCAAACACTTTTGCTCTTGTTTTGGACTCTAATTTGCATGATTTGAATGAAACTAACCCGGATTGACGCTGTTTTCAGCAGAATTACCATGGTGTTGTTTTTGTGCAGAAATCAAAGTTCTTGGATTTGGACAAAACTTTTTGGAGAAGTTTTATGGAATATATAAAAAATATTGGTGCAAGAATCAACAGAAGGGGGGCCACCTGTTGCCCACAAGGCAACAGGGCGCGACCCCCCTAGGGCGCGCCCTGTTACCTTGTGGGGCCCACAGGCGGCCATCTGACCTAATTCCAACGCTATAAATTCTCTTTCCCGAGAAAAAAAATAAGAGAAGAAGTTTCATCACGTTATATGATACGGAGCTGCCTCCACCTCCTCTTCTTCATCGGGAGGGCTGATCTCGAGTCCGTTCGGGGCTCCGGAGAGGGGGATTCGACGCCGTTGTCATCATCAACCATCCTCCATCACCAATTTCATGATGCTCACCACTGGGCGTGAGTAATTCCTTCGTAGGCTTGCTGGACGGTGATGTGTTGGATGAGATTTATCATGTAATCGAGTCAATTTGTTAGGGTTTTGATCCCTAGTATCCGTTATGTTCTGAGATTGATGTTGCTATGACTTTGCTATGCTTAATGCTTGTCACTAGGGCCCGAGTGCCATGATTTCAGATCTGAACCCTCTATGTTTTCATGAATATATTTGTGTTCTTGATCCTATCTTGCAAGTTATATGCACCTATTACGTGTCATGATCCGCATACCCCAAGGTGACAATAATTGGGATTCTTTCCGGTGATTGCCGTAGTTTGAGGAGTTCATGCATTCACTAAGTGCTAATGCTTTGTTTCGGTTCTCTATTAAAAGGAGGCCTTAATATCCCTTAGTTTCCTTAAGGACCCCACTGCCACGGGAGGGTAGGACAAAAGATGTCATGCAAGTTCTTACTATAAGCACGTATGACTATATACGGAATACATGCCTACATTACATTGATGAATTGGAGCTATTGTGTATCGCCCTAGGTTGTGACTATTATATGATGAATACCATCCAACATAATTATCATCACCGATCCAATGCCTATGACTTTCTCATATTGGTTTCTGCTAAGTTACTTTGTTGCTACTGCTTTATACTTGCTACAAAACTGCTACTGTTACTGCTGCTGTCACTATTGTTACTATTTCTACTACTATCAAAACTATCATATTGCTGTGCTACTAAATACTTTGCTGCAGATATTTTATCTCCAGGTGTGGTTGAATTGACAACTCAACTGCTAATACTTGCAAATATTATTTGGCTCCCCTTGTGTCGAATCAATAAATCTGGGTGAAATACTACCCTCGAAAACTGTTGCGATTCACTATACTTGTGGGTTATCAGGCCCCGAAGTACAATCCGTGGTCGGCTTATCCGATCACTTTCGACAAACACGACCACCCGACCAGTATCCGTCATGGAGGGCTATGGCTTTGGTCTTGGATCCCATCATTGATGGGTTCCACTTGACACGCGTCCTCATGGACGGAGGCAGGAGCCTCAACCTGATATATGCCGATACGATCAGAAAATGGGCGTCGATCCATCGAGAATCAAGCCTAGTTCTACCACTTTCAAGGGTGTAATACCCGGCGTCGAAGCACGCCGCACGGGAGTTATCACATTAGAGGTAGTCTTCGGATCTCCCGAAAACTTCCGAAGCGAAGACTTGATCTTCGACATTGTCCCGTTCCGCAGTGGCTACCACGCACTGCTCGGGCGAACCGCATTCGCTTGCTTCAATGCGGTCCCGCACTATGCATACTTAAAGATTAAGATGCCGGGGCCAGACAGTGTTATTACAGTCAATGGTAACACCGAGCGCTCCCTCCAAAAGGAGGAGCAGACCACGGCTTTTGCAGCCGAGGTTCAGGCATCCAAGGAAGCAGCCCGCACTCTATCTGGGATGGGTACACCTGGCTCTTCAAAGCGCAATTGGGTGGAACCTACTGACCTCGGACATCCGATCACTCACCCTAAATAGGGATACACGCTCCTCGTCTCTCTCTCTCTAGCTGAGGACTATGTCCCTAGAGTACATAACTTCGCACTCAAAATTCCATGGGAGACCGAGGAGCATAAAAGTATAGGGCGCGCTGTTCGGCTCAACCAGGCGGTGCCCACCCGAAGACTTGTGCACCTACAGGGCACTTTCAAAGGCCCAACAGGAGTAGCATAAGTACATGGTTTAAACCATTGTGCGACAGCTACAATCTATTCAAAGGACCCGCTTCCCGAATGCATAAAGCATAGAACATGCGGGGTAGCAAGCGGCACACAACAACCTCGCCATAGATGAGGACAAGCTGATAAACAACACAGAGGCGCAGATGTGCGAAAGGGAAGGACTAGGGCTGTAAACCCGACTATAACCGTCCTGTTTAATTCCTCCTCCTTTCCTCTTTTTACAATGTATCTTTCAAAGTTTCTTTGATAAAGCTCGGCATGTACGGCTTTGACCTTATAAATTAAAAAGAAAACAGACCTTCATGGTCACCACACATATATTTGTGTTATTTTCCTTTACATCTTGCCTTTGAGCCAAAGATAAACTCTCACGATACAAATTCTTTCATAACTTACTCGGCTATCGACCGGGGGCTCGGATTCAAATCCCGCGCCTGAAAAGAAGTCCAAATAGTTTATTCGGCGTCTCGGATATTGCATTATATGAATCAGTTTCGAACCATGATTTTGGTCAATAGTTGGGTTGCCCGGCTCCTGTGTTTACATCTTATGTTTCCGCTTTGTTCGGCTAAGATCGTAAAGGGAGAACCACTGCAATTGCGCTTCCAGCTCGAATGGTCAAGCGCCTCAGTGGAGAAAGCCAAAAACTGACTGTCTTGGTATGCGTAAACTGGTCGGCAAACTGATGACTGTGTTAAACTACGGATCGATGGAGGTCATCCATGTCAAATGAGGGGCTCTTCTTAAAATGAGCCGAAGTGGCTAACGGTTTAAACCACGGCTAAAGCGAACACTTCAAAAACTAGGGGCTAGTCACTAGCTCCCACAGTCAAGCTCCTATGGCTAAGTGAAAGTTATAAAACCAATATAGTATGATTGCCTAGTTTCTATACGCACTAACCGCCTTCGGGAACCGAGACGTCGGCTAAGGGTGAAAGATGCTATAGAAACACCCCTTGTATTCTGTACAAGGGGCGGAAGCCGATGACTGGTCACTTTCAGTGTTACATCGGTTGCACAGGAGTCAAAAAATAATAATATAAAAACACATCAGAATATAAAGCCGAACTCATTTAACTTAAATCAAAAGCTTGTACTTGTTACAACATTCAAACTTCGGCATTCCAAAGTATAAACTAGAAATACATGGTGTCTTTGCTACAACGTTGCTCGGTGATACGAGCACCCTCCATCACCTCGTCCATGAACCGCTCTGGCGTCCTGTCCTTCCCGGCGGGCGGTCCCGAAGCCACGGCCATCACATTGACATGAGGATAGTGCGTCTTCATGCAGGCATACGCCCACTGGATGCCCTCCAAGCATGCCAGCCGCTTCCAGCGCAGGACTTGGGGGCCGGCGTCTTGAAGACGAGCCACCAGGCCGAAGAAGCTAGTCGGCAGCGGCTCCGTTGGCCATAGGCGGATACAGAGGTCCTCCATCGCTGGCCTTGCCAGGCGATAGAGCTCCATCAACTGCTTCATCTCGTCGTTGAGCAGTGGTGGATGTGACGGTGCCTGGAATTGATGCCAGAACGCCCTTTCCGTGGCATGACCCCCCTAGGCGCCGAAGTGACGGCCGGCGTTGGACGCACTCCTCGGTAGATCCGCGAAGGCTTCTGCGGACTGCCAGAGTTGATTAAGCTTGGCGAACCTCTTGCGGCCAAAAATGCACTGAAGTAAGTACGGCTTACTAGCAGCGATCTGCCTCACTTGCTGGAGCGCCTCGCGGTCGGCTCGGGCCTGGGTCTGAACCTCGGCATGAGCCAATCCAAGCTTCTCAAGCTTGGAGGCTGCCTTCTTCTGATCCTCCTAAAGGGCATCACGTTCTACGTATACCCCCTTCAAGGTGTCCTCGACTTCAAGGAACTAAACCTGGTCCTTGTTGCGGGCTGCCTTTTCTTCGGCCAGCTCCTTGCTGGCCTTCGCCGCCGCAGCCTTCTGCTGCTCGGCCTCTTGCTGAACCTTCTCCAGCTCGGCCTTAAGGGCCTCAAGCTCCGTCGTCGTCGCTGTATTTACACAAACTTGACTTTAGAACAAGCTGAAACAAATATGAAAGCTGTATCGTTCGAGCGCTAGCTTTCCGTTTACCTTGTGCCCGTTCGATCTGTTGTTGCATCAGATCGAGGTCCTTCTCGGACCACTTCAACTTCTGGTCCATCTCCGCTAACTCCTCGGAGTTAGAGCTCGGAGCCGAAGCCAAGGCCTGCACACAAACTTGATCGTTAGTCTCCGGGTATCGATTGCGATCCTCTGTTTGGTTTTTCAAACCCAACCAGAGTCTCAGGGGCTACTGCATCTTCGCTTTTTATAAATGTCCAAATCCACCCCAAGTCAGTTCCTTGAAACTAACTTGAGGCTCGGGGGCTACTGATTACTACGCATTCTCGTGTATTGATTGTAGCTTTTAGTCTTCGACCAGTGTTTTTTCATCCATGTCCGAAGAGGGCTACTAAATGGGGCTAGTGTCAAACTAACACATAAATGGAACTACGAAGCAAAGGTAGAGTTGTGTCTGCGGCGGTGTTGGAGTCACCCGAGCTGGGGACTCTGTCAGGCCGAGCCTGCCTTCTCTGACCAAGGGGGTCTCCTCCCCTTGGTTCTCGGCGGCCGAGGTGTGGACCTCGCTTGAAGAGGTCCTGGCACCTGCCCCCGTGTCATCGATGGCCGGGACCAGGCGAGATGTCACTTCCCCCAGCCCGTCAGGGGCAGTGGGGGGCACCGTGTGCTCGGCAGACCCGCTTTCCGCCATAAGCGGCGGAGGGAGCCCGTCGTCCTCGACCACATCGTCGATAAGGACACATTGCGGGCTAAAGAAGGACAAGTTAGGTATCACGCATTAAAACCTATTTCCGTGAAAAAGTTAAGGACGTTCTGTCAAATGTACCTACGGGGTGCCGGCTTCGTCCTGCGCGGTTGCGCGAGGACATCCTCCGAAGTGTTGGAGAAGGTCACCTGGGAAGGCGCGGCCCCTTGGCCGGCTGGTGCGGCCGAGGCCTTGCGCAGTTTCCTGCGGCGCCGAGGGTGCTCCTCCTCGACGTCCTCGAACATCGCCCTCTTCCTCTTCAGAGAAGGCACTTCCTCCTCCGCATCCTCTTCCTCCTCACCCCCATCGTGGGTGGAGGAGATGTGGGTGTCCTCGGATCTGGCCTCTGAGGCTTCTCGGATGCGTGGGCCACCCCTCCCCTTTGGCGGCTTCTGCCCCTTGGCCGGAACCACGTACGGTTCCTCGGCCAACAGCGCCTCGAGTTGAGGAGACCTCACCTCCTCGGGCAGCTGCGCCGGGCACATCATCTTCTCGGCCCTGGGGATCCACTTCTGTGAGGAGAATGGATTAGCTCGATTATCCTTATAAAGATGGTCAACAAATAAAAGTTTGGAACGATTAACAAAGGTTACCTCACTGGCGTCATGCTCGGCGTCGAGGCCAGGGTCCGCCTCCTCCTCGGGAAACTCATTCTTGGATGGCTTGAACAGCACAGTCCACATCCCGGCTAGATTGGAGCAGAAGAAGCGCTGCAGCGTCGGCGAATCCTTGGGATTGTGAGCCCACATCGGGCTCGCCCGAAGCTGGAGTGGTAGGATGCAGCGGTGGAGCATGACGTCCACCACATCCACTAGCTTGATCTTCTTCTTGTCTGCCAGAGTTTTGATCCTCGTCTGCAGCAAGAGTATGTCTTCAGGACAGCCCCAGTCCTGGCCCTTCCTCGTCCAAGAGGTGAGCCTCTTGGGAGGAGCCCCCGTGAACGCGGGGACCTCGGCCTGGTCATCGGTGAATGGCTCGCTGATGTAGAACCACTCTTTCTGCCATTCCTTAACCGTCTCCGCAAAGGTGCCTTCAAACCAGGCGACCTTTTGGATCTTGCTGATCATGGCTCCTCCGCACTCCGCTACACTACAAAAAAAAACACTTCCGTGATGATACGTCTTTGTCACAGTAGGTCACGTTTTCTGTCATGCATGTACATTCGTGATGATTTTATGACAGAATCAAGATAATCATACCTGTGCTGTCATAGAAGTGTTCCATGACAATACTGAAATTATAATCACGGAAGTGTCCATTTCCATGACGATAAATGTCGCGTCATGGAAGTGTTTTTGTCAAGGGTAACCGACACATGGCATCCACCGTAACGGGTCGCCGTTAAGCTATCGGGTGCGGATGTGGATCCGATAACCCATTATCAGCCCGGACCAATGGCGATTTTCCACGTGTAAAATTCTCATTCGCCAACGGAACCACGTGTCAGGTTGGCATTGCGACAGGTGTCGTCCATTCATTGGATGAGAGACGCCTATGATAAGCTGACATGTGGCACGGCCCAATAGTGGCCCATTTAGGTTAAATAGGCCGGCCCATTTGACTTGGTCAAAAGTTAGCAGGCCGGCCCATGGAAAGCCTGTTAACGGCATGTTCCAATACAACCCATTTACGACCCGGGTACTCACGGCCCGTTATGGCCTTTCAAAATTTGGCCCAGTAGCGTCATGTGGGCCGTCCCATATGATTCCAGCCCGTTCTCACTTTCGGCCCATCTATGGTCCGTGACGTCTTTCGGCCCATATGAGGCCTTTTGTATCTTTGGGCCCATTGACGGCCCGTGGTGATTCTGGCCCATCATGAACAGTAAACTGCTTTGAGCCCATTTAAGGGCCCATGATTCAGTTGGGCCATTTCCAGCCGGTGTTCTCTTTCAGCCTTCTAAGGGCCCATACATTCTTGGGCTCATTTCCGGCCCTCGATTACTTACGGTCCGTTACTGGCCTGTTATGCTAATGGGCCAAATTCAGCCCGAGGTTACAATCGGCCCGTTTGTGGTTTGTTAACCCATTGGGCCATTTTCATCCCGTCATGTTTTCTGGCCCATTAACAACCCGTTATACCTGTCGATAGAATGAAGCATGTGATGACTTTCGGCCTGTTAATGGCCTGCTATGCTACATGCCCTTAAACTGACCGTTCCCAAATTGGCCCTTTTACGGCCCATATTGCAGTCCAGTTTTAGCCCATGAACAGTACAACCCATGGATCATACGGCGTGTAGGAGGCCCATGGATCCTACGACCCGTAGGAGGCCCATGAATCCAAAAGCCCGTAGGAGGCCCATGGATCCTATGACCCGTATTTGGCCCATGGTTATTGCGGCCACTAGCAAACCGAGGAAAAAGAACTGCAGTGACTACAAGCAATAAACATGACTATAAGTAAATAAATAAGCAAGCAACTAGCGCTAGGCTATTATGGCGATTACATACATTACATCCACTGGGCATCAAAGTTCGCTACCAGTGCAAATAAAGGGAACAACAAAGCAGCATATTACAAACACTGGGCGACTAAGTTGGCCACCAGTGCAAATAAATGCGGCAGCAAAACAAGTCCAGAAATGAAACCACTTCAGAAGAGCTAAAGAAACGATATCCTGGGCACCCACCATGCTGGCAAGAAGCTTAGCAAGCTTATTAGCTTTTCTCTTGTTTGGCGCTAAACTCCTCCAACTCTTGCTGTTGCACCAGAAAGTGTGCATCTGAATTCTGCAGGGACTTCCTCAGTCCTTTGGCTTCTTGTCGCAACATAACTGATCGTTGTCTTTCAACTTGTAGTTGACACTCAAGAAGCCGAACTGATTCAGGCAACGAGTTCGAAGAGCTTGTGCCAGCGGTAGTGGCCAGTAACTCGAACACTACATCAAGGCAGGACTTTGGGGTTGTCTCACTATCTTGAAGATTGTTTTTATCAGCTTTCTTGGAGACCAACAGGGGTTGTCTCACTATCTTGAACCTTGTCTGCATTACTTCCTTTACCATTGCATAATGGGGTACTCTTCTCCAATATTCTGCCGGCATTCTAAAAGAGGAACAAGTAGACACATCACAGGTTTAGCATGTAGTATATGAAACTCATTTTGGTAAACCAGTTCAGTGGTAATGTTGATAGGATAACGGCATGAAACAAACATATATTTATGTACTATGGTCACTGTATTGTCTATATCATCCTAGTTTTTGTTGCCAAATCAAGATAGAGACGCAATTCAAATCATATATGTTTAAGACAAATCGGCATAGACTGAATATAAGTGTGGGAAACTAACAGCACTAACAACACTTGTAATGTGCATGACATGAGAACATAACTGTTTATATAATTGAAACTGAAATCAACATAGAGCAAGAAGTTACAACAGCAAACCAGTTAAAGAAATAGGTTTAAAACATACCTGTTGTGCCATTGAAGTTTCAATTGGATCCTTCAAATTTGAAATTAGTTGGTATGAGTAAATACAGTGATGCAAGAGCAAAGGAGTATGCACCATAGCTACGGAATCTGACCTGAGAACAGTTGTTCGTCTGCTTTAAGTGTTGAGTTGGGGTTCGCAGTGCTGGTCCTCGTGCTTTGGGCACTGCAGTTGCCTTACTAACTGCTCGTGTTTGGGTGCTCTGTGGTGGAGATGGTGTTGTGTCAAGTGGAACTGGGTTACTATCTATTGGGGTTGGGGTTAGATGGGGTGTAGCTGGTTCTCTGTCCAACTGGGTAGGGGTACAATCTGCGCGAGTCTAGGTTATGTGTGGTGGGGCTGGTTCTTGGGCAAGTACAACCGTGGTTCTATCTGCATCGACGGGTAGCACTGCCTTTTCTGAAGACCGTGTTTTTACTCCCTTAGATACTGCCATCACCCCCTCCAATTCAAATGGCTGATAAACAAGAAAAGTAATTGAATGTACATACATTGTATGATAGACATGTGCAATGGATAGTGGGGAATAAAAGAGGGCATGAAATAATTCACATATATGTTGTCTAACCAAACAGGATAGCATGACACAATTTCACATATATGATGGCTAACTAAATAGGATATCATGACACATTTTCACATATATGATGGCTAACTAAACAGGATAGAATGACATAATTCAAATATGATGTATTTATTAAATAGGCTGGCATGCCATAATTCACATACATGATGTCTATGGAAACATGATGGCATGATATAATTAACGGATAGAATGACATAATTCAAAATATGATGACTATGTAAACAGGCTGAGATGATATAACTACATGATGTCTTTATTAAATAGGTTGGCATGCCATAATTCACATACATGTTGTCTATGTAAACATGATGGCATGATATAATTCACATATATGATTTATATACTAAGCAAGTAAGCAGATGGCAATCGCATATATGATGTCTAAACTAAGCAGATGGTATTCAATATTGTGTATATGATGTCTAAACTAAGCAATGCAAGACAACATATGCATGATATGAGTAATATAACCCTCCCAAGTTTGAGCATACACCTCATGGGGAAAATAGGACTGGTCATCTGTCTCTGAATCCTCCTCTGAGGAGCTATCTGTAACCAGCAAGATATCTGCTTCAGCAGGTAGCATTGTCCGACTCCAGATTTTTCCATCACCGATTCAAATGGCTGATGCACAGGAATAGTAGTTGAATAAACAAACATTGTCGACAAATAGAATACGTAATAGAAAAAAGGATGGCATGATATAATTCACACATATGATGCCTGGCTAAACAACATGGCATTGCATAATTCACATATATAATGCCTTGCAACAAGATGACATTGCATAATTCACATATATGGTAATTAGACACTAAACAGGTGGCATTCACACAAAGCATGTCTAAACTAAGCAAATAACATAGCAATGCAAGACACCATATGCATGATATGAGCAATATAACCCTGCCAAGTTAGAGCATACACCTTGGGGGAAAATACGACTGGTCATTTGTCTCTGAATCCTCCTCTGAGGAGCTATCTGTAACCGGCAAGATATGCGCTTCGTCAGATAGCACTGTCTGCTCTGAAGACCTTGTTTTCACTCCAGATTTTTCCATCACCGTGTCAAATGGCTGATGCACAGGAAGAGTAGTTGAATGTACTAACAATGTTGACAAATGTAATACGTAATGAAAAAAAAGGATGGCATGATATAATTCACATATATGATGACTGATTGAACAGGATGGAATTGCAAAATTCCCATATATGATGCCTGGCTAAACAAGATGGCATTGCATAATTCACATATATGATATGGAAACTAAACAGATGGCATTCACACAAAACATGTCTAAACTAAGCAGATGACATATGTGATGTATAAAGTAAGCAATGCAAGGCACCATATGCATGATATGACCAACATCAGCATGCCAAGTGAGAGCAAAGACCTCAGGGGGTAAATAGGAGTGGTCTGCTTCCTCTGAATCCCCCTCTGAACAGTTATCTTCCTCTTGATTACAATCTGGAATGGGGGGAGGGGGGGCTGCCATTGCGGCCACTATGGAGCGACGTCTGCATGACATTATATTGCCACGTAGGGCTCTTCTCTTTTGCTCTACGTGTTCAGTACCATTGTGTAAAATAACTAACATGCATAGGAATAAAACATATTGAGATTATGTAAGGAATGCATGCAGAAATCCAGAGTGATGGTAGCAACCAGTGGATAGACCGAAACCAATGATAGCAGGCAGATAATAGCTTCAGTTACAAAATACAGGTAATGGCTCCTTTACAGTTTGTTTCCCACCCAACATGAAACACATAGTAGACACCCGAGATTAAGCAGATAGTAGACAAAGATACTATTCGTTGCTGCCCCGATATGTACCCCACAACCATTTAAAAACTCAAGTTTGATTATTAGTTTGGACCTGGCTCGGAGTCTAAGAGGTGAACAGGACGATAAAGTAGCAGGTAATATTAAGCGATGCATAACGTAAGCAGACATGAAAGAGTGCAACCTCTCTTGCAGACCCATGTAGTCCTCAAGGTCATCTACTCAGTTGATGATGGTAATGCAGTGGTGGTGGCTGCCGTCAGCCGGGAAGAAGATCTGAGGCGGCGAAAGAAGGTTTGGAGGGGGGATCTCTGCTGCGGTGGACGCTTCCGTCATTGGAGCAGCTCAGCTAGGGCGGATGATGGCGCGGCAGGAGCGGGACAAACCACACACAGTTTTATTTGACACCTATCTGTATCAGAAGTAATTCTAGAAAGGCTCATTTGAATTGGAGGATTCTAAAAACGTAGGGATAGGAAACATAGGAATAGGATAGGAATGCAAGTGCAAAACAGAGCATTTGCTAACCTAGGATTTCAGTCAATCTGGGTGTTTGGTTCACAGGAATTGGAAGATCACAGAAATGCAAAGAAGCATGGTCATATTAAAGTCAAACCACATGAAAATGTACAGTTATAATGCTATTATGCTACTATCACTTAGTCTTGTTCTTCATGAATAGGAATTTGAAAAAGAGGGCCAAGTGGATATTAAAATTGCTACGGTTTTTCTTTGAAAGAGACACTAAAGGAAAAAATCCTACAGTTTTGCCTTGCTCCATTCCTTTGAACCAAATGCATGAATAGTAATACCATAGGAAACTTTCCAATTCCTATTTATTTCCTTCACTTTTCCTTTCAACCAGTGGTGATTCTAGTAGGCAGGCTTGAACAGGCAAAAGCCTACACTGCAAAAATGTTTTTGTACTACTTCTACTACTTTGGACCCGGCCCACTGCCCTACTAGCTCAACTCCCAAGCCCATCTACACATACACAGCTACAACGCGCAGAAATAAATAATGATGGCTTTCAAGAGAGTCCATCATGGATTGCTAACTTGACTAGTACCTCACCGCTTGTCATATAGGAGAAACTATTCGTATTTCTCATTACTACGTGTGCTCAGTGGACAATATATATTACATGTAGAGTGAAAAAGCGATGCAACAATTGTACAACCTCTTTGCCAAAGCCATGTCGATCTCAGCATCATTGGGTTGGTCGCTGAGGATGCTGCGGCTGATGTGGCTGTCGGAGGAGGGGAAGAAGATCTTAGGCGTCTGGAGATGGAGCCGAGGGTACTGCTCCGCTGCGATGGATGGTTTTGTCGTTGGAGCAGCTCCGGTGAGGTTACGACGACGAGGCTGAAGCAGGACAAGAGAGACAGCGTTAACCTGAAGTGGGATTCTAATAGCATCTCCAATAGATGATGTAAAATACATCACCAAAAGGTGCTAGATGTAAAATACATCAGCCGCTCGTCTCTGAACTTAACTGTCGAAACTGAATTTTACTGTCGAAATTGAAATGTACTCTCGAAACTGAATTTTGCTGAATTTTACTGTTGGAACTGAACGTAGTAGTAGCAGAGAAGCAATGCACTAGTAATTTTGGCCGCTCAAGCACTAGTGGCAGAGAAGCAGTGATCTAAATCGGCAGCTACTCCAGCAGGGAACGTACTACCAGAGAGCAGCCGGGGCCGCTGGTCGTGCAGCAGTAGCAGCTCCTGGAGCATCAGCATGTGTGAGAGCCGTAGCAGAAGCAGGAGCGCGAGCGAGTGCCGGAGCTGCTGCTCGTGTCAAGCTGGCAATGGGGATTACCCATGCGGGTATTGGCCTCCCATCCCCGTCCCCATGACTACACTGCCATCCCCGTCCCCGTCCCCATACCTGTCTGCGGGGATAAAAAGTTTCCCGTCCCCATCCCCGTCGGGTTTTTTATCCCCATGGAGAAACCCACACACGTAATTAAGAACAACCTTTGATAGTATTTTAGTAGAAAAAATAGCATTTCAACACAATAAAAAAATATGTTGTGGCTAGGTTAGAGATTTCTTAGGGATTTTTGGGTCAAAGGGGTGGATGTGTGGAAATTAGGTGGGTGAGGGCGGGAATTACATGCGGTCTACTAATTTTAGAGCCCACTCTTCATAACCCACAAGTATAGGGGAGCGCAACAGTTTTTGAGGGTAGAGTATTCAACCCAAATTTATTGATTCAACACAAGGGGAGCCAAATAATATTTGCAAGTATTAGCAGTTGAGTTGTCAATTCAACCACACCTGGAGACTAAATATCTGCAGCAGAGTGATCAGTAGCGTAGTAGTATGATAGTTTGATAGCAGTAGCAATGAGAGTAACAGTAGCAGTAACAGTAGCAGCAATAGTAATAGCAATTGTGACTGCAGTAGCAACAGTAGTAACTTAGGAAGAACAATATGTGAAAAACTCGTAGGCATTGGATAGGTGTTTATGTTGGATTACATTCATCATGTAACAGTCATAACCTAGGGCGACACAGAACTAGCTCCAATTCATCAATGTAATGTAGTCATGTATTCCGTATATAGTCATACGTGCTTGCGATAAGAACTTGCATGCCATCTTTTGTCCTACCCTCCCGTGGCAGTGGGGTCTATAAGGAAACTAAGGGATATTAAGGCCTCCTTTTAATAGAGAACCGGAACAAAGCATTAGCACTTAGTGAATACATGAACTCCTCAAACTACGGCAATCACCGGAAAGAATCCCAATTATTGTCACCTTGGGGTATGCGGATCATAACACGTAGCAGGTGCATACAACTTGCATGATTGGATCAAGAACACAAATATATTCATGAAAACATAAAGGATTCAGATCTGAAATCATGGCACTCGGGCCCTAGTGACAAGCATTAAGCATAATAAAGTCATAGCAACATCAATCTCAGAACATAGTGGATACTAGGGATCAAGCCCTAACAAAACTAACTCGATTACATGATAAATATCATCCAACTCATCACCGTCCAGCAAGTCTACGAAGGAATTACTCACTCCCGGCGGTGAGCATCATGAAATTGGTGATGAAGGATGGTTGATGATGACGATGCCGGAAGATCCCCCTCTCCGGAGACCCAAACAGACTCCAGATCTGGCCTCCCGATGAAGAACAGGAGGTGGCAGCGGCTCCGTATCGTGAAACGTAATAAAACTTCCTCTCCTTTTTTTTCCTCTGGAATTGTGAATTTATAGCGTTGGAATTAGGTTAAACGGCCGCTTGTGGGCCCCACAAGGTACCAGGGCGCGCCTGGGGGGGGGGGGGGGTGGCGCGCCCTGGTGCCTCGTGGGCATTGGGTGGCCCCCCTTCTGTTGATTCTGGCGCCAATAATTTTTATATATTCCATAAAAATTCTCCAAAAAGTTTCATCCAAATCCAAAAACTTTTATTTCTGCACAAAAACAACACCATGGCAATTCTGCTGAAAACAGCGTCAGTCCGGGTTAGTTTCATTCAAATCATGCAAATTAGAGTCCAAAACAAGAGCAAAAGTGTTTGGAAAAGTAGATACGATGGAGATGTATCAACTCCCCCAAGCTTAACTCATTGCTTGTCCTCAAGCAATTCAGTTGACAAACTGAAAGTGATAAAGAAAAACTTTTACAAACTCTTTTGTTCTTGCATCTATATATATGCTTTAATAGTGCCCATGTTTTCAGCAAAGATTATAACTAACCATGCAAATGATAACTCTTAGAAATTATATTCACTCATATCAATGGCATAATCAACTAGTGAGCAATAATAAGATATCTTAAATGCCAACACTTTGTCAAAACGATCATGATATAATATGACAACATGGTATCTCGCTAGCCCTTTCTGAGACCGCAAAACATAAATGCAGAGCACCTCCAAAGTTCAAGCGGCGACTAAACATTGTAATTCATGGTAGAAGAGATCCAATCATGATGCACACAACATTAACTATACACAATGCATGAGAATGACAATAGTGCTCTCAGGTCTGGTGCTTGTTTGAGAAGGTGATGACTCAACAATAAAAGTAAAATAACATAAAAGTAAATAGATAGGCCTTCGCAGAGGGAAGCATGGATTTGCAGAGGTGCCAGAGCTCGAAGCTTAAATCAGAGATAAATAAAATTTTGGGAGGTATGCCTTTCCTGTCAATGTCACGACCAAGAGTTTTCAATATCTTCCATGCTAAACACATTAGCGGCGGTTCCCAAGCGGTAAAGTAAAGTTTACTCCCCCTCCACCAACAAACACAAGCCATGGCTAGCCGAATCCTCGGGTGCCCTCCATACCAACAACTTTCCGGGGGAGTTTGTTTTATTATTTTACAGTTTTAATAATGGGACTGGGCATCCCAATTACCAGCCCCTCTCATGCAAGGACAAGTGAATAAACACTCATCATGAGAATAACCCGCTTAGCATGGAAGATACTGACCGCCCCCTATCGCTCCATGAGCGGTTCGGGCACACAAAACAGAAGTTCATTTGAATATTTAAAGATGGCACATGCAAATTTACTTAGGACGGCAGAGTAATACCGCATATGGGTAGATATAGTGGACTCATCTGGAATAACTTTGGTTTAGGGGTTTTGATGCACAAGCAGTATTCCCGCTTAGTACAGGCGAAGGCTAGCAAATAGGTTGAGAAGCGACCAGCTAGAGAGCGAAAATGGTCATAATCATGCATTATGAATAATCAACATTGAATACTAGCATGAGTAGGATATAAGCACCATGAACATAAATATCGTGCAGGCTATGTTGGTTTTGAATCAACTACATGCGTGAACATGTGCCAAGTCAAGCCACTTGAAACATTCAGAGGAGGATACCATATCATCATACTACATCATGAACATTTTAATGCATGTTGACACTCAAGATAAATCATTATCCACTCCTAGCTACTTAAGCGTGGCATGAGCAACTATAATCTCTAATTGTCATCATAAACATGTTTAATCATAACATGCTGAATCATGGATACTGAGTTAAACATATTTACAAAAACAAAGAACAAGTTGAGTTCATACCCGCTTTTCCTTGCCACAGTCACTTCATCAAATCATCGTCATTATTGCCTTTCACTTGCACGACCGAATCATATGAAAATAAAAATAGTGCAAGTGTGCCGTGGACTAAGCTGGAATCTGTAAGCAATTTTATTCAAAGGAGAAGACAAGGTAATATTGGCTCTTTGTCAGATAAACCATAATGCATATGAGAGCCACTCAACATTTTCATCGTGGTCTTCTCCTTACAATGACTCAACAAAAGAAAAGAATTTCAGAGAAACACACTGAAATATTTTTGGAGTTTTTAGTTTTTCTGAAGAAAGCAAATTAAAGAAGAAAAACGAAAATGAGAAAAGAAAACTATTTACATGGGAGAGCTCCCAGCAAGTAAAAGAAGAAACGGGAAATCTTTTTGGGTTTTCTTTTAATACTACTACTAATTAAGCTAGAAAGAAAAACCAAAAAGAAATTCGAAATATTTTTGGATTTTCTCAAAGTTTTTCAAACTCACAAGAAGAAAGCGAGAGAATAAAACAAGCATGGATTATACAATGAAAAAGTATGAACACCGACAACTGGAATGAAATGTGTGATCATGAATAAAATGTCGGTGGGAAATACGTACTCCCCCAAGCTTAGGCTTTTGGCCTAGCTTGGTTATCGCCATCCCTGGTCTGGGTAATAATCGAAGTGTTAGCTCGTAGAGGCATTCTGAGCCGCCTCCTCAGCCAGACGGGCAGCCTCGACCGCCGCTTTGTACTCGTGCACCTCGATCTCCAATAGATAATATCTCTGTTTGTTCTGAAAATCAAAGAGGGCAGGAGCAGGCAAAACAACATACACAGATCAAGATTTATTAAAAACTAAGTTATATTCATATCCCTGTGCATTGTGTTTTAAAAACTTATGTTCTCGCATTGTTTCGAAATTTAAATATTTGTAGGGTAAGAGGGGATCATTGGAATTGGGCGAGACCCCTAACCTTGCAGCTACGCGGGAGGCATAAATTCCTCCATACAAATCACCATTACCCGCATTACGCTGCAGCCTACGTGCGACAATAGCCCCAAGATTATAATACTTGCTGCCAGTCAAAGCCGTATGGATAAGACTCAGATCAGGGGCGCAAAGCGTACTGCAG
Organism: Elymus sibiricus; assembly: GCA_039707655.1. Classification (NCBI taxonomy): domain Eukaryota; kingdom Viridiplantae; phylum Streptophyta; class Magnoliopsida; order Poales; family Poaceae; genus Elymus; species Elymus sibiricus. The sequence continues at coordinate 138,099,940 of CM077670.1, forward strand.
TCTTGCTTACCAACAATGCATTTACCATTAAAGAGTGCAAAATATCGGATAGCAGGAAAGTGGTTGCTAACTATTCTGGCCTGCGTGACTCCTCTATCCTCACCGTTGCAAAGGCTATTAAGAAATGACTCATAATGAGATTTTTGTGGCTCATCTAACGAACCCCAATATGGAATTTTGCATGCATCATATAATTCTTCTAGAGACATACTATAGGATTTGTTATAGAGGTGAAATGAAACTATAGAAGTGCGTGGGTGATATTCAAAGTGTTGAGTGAATGAATGAGTGAGGTAGTAATGCTGTGGTAGCTTATCTGTGATGAAGGCGGAGAGCTCGGTGTTGTGAATATATTGGTCAAATTCTTCCTTGATGCCTGCACCTAGCATGAACTCGTTGCAAGGCCATCGACATGATTTTGCTTCAGCACCCCGCACCGAACTTGCCCTTGGTTCCTCATATGATTGGTGTGCTAAGCTTTCACTTCATGACGCTTCAGAGGACCTCCTCCTCGAAGAACTCCTCCGGAAGATATTCATTTTCCTAAGAACAAATTTCTGAAATTTTTGGGTCACGAAATGATATCAATAAAACTTCACAAGATTGATAGCAACAACTCATATGGATGTCTAGAGGCTATATCAAGCATTTAAACTACTTGGAACTCAAAGAATTCAACATGCAAGCTCATTTTCAGTAGCACCAAGAGCAGCTAATTATGCAAAATATAATCCACTTGAGCAAATACTAATTGGAGCAATGGAGGAGTCACATACCAAGGAGCAATCTCCCAAAACAGTTTTGGAAACGGAGCTCCGAGAAGAGAGATCGAAAATTTCAGGTTTGTGAGCAAGAACACGAGAGAGAGAGTTACTAGGATTTTTTTTCTAGAGGTAAGAGATGAAGTGGGCTGGAGGGATAAGTGAGGGGGTCCCTGTGGGGCCCACGAGCCACCTGGGCGTGCCAGGGAGGTGGCGCGCCCTGGGGCCTCGTGGGCACTTGGGGCACCCCCCTGGTATGTTTCCAATGCCAAAAATTCTTAAATATTATATAAAAATTCATATCAAAATTTTATTGCATTCTGAGCACTTTTATTTCCGGGCCATTTTTTTTATTGCACGGATAAATCAGAAAACAGGATAATCATGGCATTTTATTTTATTTAACTAAAAATAACAGAAAACAAAAAGTGGGTACAGAAGGTTGTGCTTACTAAATTCGTCGACTACATGCCCCTCAAAAAGGATCGTTTAATAAGGTTGATCAAGTCTTATTAACAAACCATTTCCGAGTAACATGAAACCGAAGAATTTTCGTATAACACTAAGTTACCTCAACGGGGATATGCATCTCCCCAATAATAAGAGTTTCATATTTCTTTTTAACAGTAGGAAGAGGGAGTTGAAAACTTCCAATAGTAATTGTTGGAGTCTTTCTAATAACTCGAATACCATTTACTTGCAATTGTTTCTTCGGAAAGTGCACCATATGTTCATTACCATTGATATGAAAAGTGACCTTGCTTTTGTTGCAATCAATAACAACCCCTGTAGTATTCCAAAAGGGTCTACCAAGGATAATCGACATATTGTCATCCTCAAGCATATCAAGTATAACAAAGTCCGTTAGGATAGTAACATTTGCATCTACAACGGGCACATCCTCACAAACACCGATAGGTATGGTAGTTGATTTGTCAGCCATTTGCAATGATATTTCAGTGGGAGTGAGTTTATTCAAATCAAGTCTTTTATATAAAGAGAAAGGCATAACACTAACACCGGCTCCTAAATCACACAAAGCAGTTTTGACATAATTTCGTTTAATGGAGCATGGTATAGTTGGTATTCCTAGATCTCCTAGTTTCTTAGGTACTCCATCCTTAAAAGAATAATTTGCAAGCATGGTGGAAATTTCAGCTCCAGATATCTTTCTTTTATTTGTGACAATGTCTTTCATGTATTTAGCATAAGGAGGCATCTTTATAATATCAGTCAAACGAGCACGCAAAAAGACTGGCCTAAGCATTTCAGCAAAGCGTTCAAATTCTTCATCATCCTTTTTCTTAGATGGTTTAGGAGGAAAGGGCATGGGTTTTTGAACCCATGGTTCTCTTTCTTTACCATGTTTTCTAGCAACGAAGTCTCTTTTATCATAATGTTTATTTTTAGAAGGTGGGTTATCAAGATCAATAGCAGGTTTTATTTCAACATCATTATCTGGTTGGGTATCCACATGAGCATCATCATCATTATTATTAGGTGGTTGTTCATTACCAGATTGTGTTTCAGCATCAGAAATAGAAACATCATTACTATCCTCTAGGGGTTTTTCTATCTCAGGTTCACTAGAAGTATGCAAAGTCCTATCATTTTTCTTTTTCTTTTTCTTTTTAGATGGACTAGGTGCATCAACATTAATTCTTTGAGAGTCCTGTTAAATTCTTTTTGGGTGACCTTCAGGATAAAGTGTCTCCTGAGTCATTCTACCTCCTCTAGTCATTACTCTAACAACATGATCATTCATATTGTTATTCATTTCATTGAGCAATTCACTTTGAGATTTACCAACTTGTTCTAATTGGGTTTGAACCATAGATGCGTGTTTACTTACACCTTTGACATCATTAGCAATTCTAAATAACAAGTCACTCAAGCGATCAATCATGTAGGCATTTTGTTTTAATTGTTTCATAACATTGGCATTGAAATGATCTTGTTTAATAATATAATTGTCAAATTCATACAAGCATTGACTAGGAGGTTTTTTATAAGGAATATCACTTTCATCAAACTTTATAAGAGAATTTACCTCTACTACCTGTGTCGGTTTGTCAAGACCATGTATCTCTTCAATAGGTGGTAAATTCTTAACATCTTCAGCTTTAATACATTTTTCCTTCTGGCATTTCTTTGCTTCTTGCATATCTTCAGGACTGAGATATAAAATACCCCTCTTCTTCGGAGTGGGTTTAGGCGGTGGTTCAGGAAATGTCCAATCATTATCATTCTTCAATAATTCCTCAGCTTGTTCAATAGTCCGTTCCCTGAAAACACAACTCGCACAACTATCTAGGTAGTCCCTAGAAGCATCGATTAGTCCATTATAGAAGATATCAAGTATTTCATTCTTCTTAAGAGGATGATTAGGCAAAGCATTAAGTAATTGGAGAAGCCTCCCCCAAGCTTGAGGGAGATTCTCTTTTTTGATTTGCACAAAGTTAAATATTTCCTGTAGAGCAGCTTGTTTCTTATGAGCAGGAAAATATTTTTCAGAGAAGTAATAAATCATATCTTGGGGACTATGCACACAACCAGGAGAAAGAGTATTATACCATTCCTTAGCATCACCCTTTAATGAGAAAGGAAATAACTTAAGAATATAGTAAGAACAAATTTTTTTCTCATGAGCAAATGGGGTGGCTATATCGTTTAATTTAGTAAGATGTGTGAAAGCACATTTGCTCCCTTGGTGGTTTTGGTAATTTATGCCAACATACATGTTGTTGAACTAATGCTTTTATCTAGTGAATTTCAGACAAGTTCAACAATGGCGTGGCGTGGACAAGAGGACGTGGAACCCCTTCAAAATGCTAAGGACAAGAATTGGCAAAGATCAAGACTCTACATTTTTGGTTTAGTGATCCAAGATCACATTGAGTCCATAGGAAAGCCAATACTATTAAAAGGGGATGAGGTGTTGCTTAATGGTCCTTTTGCTCAAGTGCTTAGTGACAGCATTCCTAAACCCTCAACCACTCTCTCAATCCCAAATATGTCCTAAACCTAAAGTCCAACTCGGCCCCACCAAAATTTCCAATCCGGCCCCACCGAGTTCATTCAAGACTTAGCCACTGCCAAACCCTAACAAATCGGATGCACCGAAATGGATCTCGGTCCCACCGAGATGGCCTTGCCAACTCTCTGTAATCGTTTGCATTTACTTCGGTCTCACCGAGTTTGCAAATCGGTCTCACCGAGATGGCGTGCCAACTCTCTGTTGCCTTATTGCTTCACTTCGGTCCTACCGAGTTGATGCAATCGGTGCCACCGAGATGAGGATTGCCCTAAGCCATTGCACTTCGGTCCATCCGAGTTGTTCGTATCGGTCCCACCGAGATTCCTAAAGTTCACATCTTTTACACAGTTCGGTGCTACCGAGATTATCGTTTCGGTGCCACCGAGTTGGGTCAAAAGTGTGTAACGGTTGGATTTTGTGTGGAGGCTATATATACCCCTCCACCCCATCCTTCTCAGTAAGGAGAGCCATCAGAACGTGCCTACACTTCCACCATTCATTTTCTGAGAGAGAACCACCTACTCATGTGTTGAGATCAAGATATTCCACTCCTACCATTTGAACCTTGATCTCTAGCCTTTCCCAAGTTGCTTTCCACTCAAATCCTTCTTCCACCATAGCCAAATCTGTGAGGAGTGATTGAGTGCAGGGAAGACTATCATTTGAAGCACAAGAGCAAGGAGTTCATCAACAACACACCGTCTATTACCTTTTGGAGAGTGGTGTCTCCTAGATTGGTTAGGTATCACTTGGGAGCCTCCAACCAGATGTGGAGTTGAACCAAGGAGTTTGTAAGGGCAAGGAGATCACCTACTTCGTGAAGATCTACCCCGAGTGAGGCTAGTCCTTCGTGGACATAAGCCATGGTGGAATAGACAAGGTTGCTTCTTCGTGGACCCTTCGTGGGTGGAGCCCTCCGTGGACTCGCGCAGCCGTTACCCTTCGTGGGTTGAAGTCTCCATCAACGTGGACGTACGATAGCACCACCTATCGGAACCATGCCAAAAACCACCATGTCTTCATTGCGTTTGATCTTCCATACTCTACCCTTTACTTTCCTTACTATTGCATGCTTTACTATTTCCGCTGCTCAATCTCTAGATATGCATGTGTAGAAAGTATTGGAGTGATCTTAACTTGTGCCAAAATCTGCCTAAGTTCCAAGAGATATTAAAAACTGCTAATTTGGCTGGTTAGGAGTCTATTCACCCCCCCTCTAGACCTATCTCCTCGATCCTACAATTGATATCAGAGCTTTGGTCTCCATTGCTTTGGTTTCATCACCATTGGAGGGAGATGGATATGTCTACGTTCGGGAGTATTAGACGTAGAGTGCCTATTCTCAATGGGGAGTATTACAACTTTTGGAGGGATGAAATGCTTGATATCTTTGATGAGTTTAACTTGAGCAAGTATATTCATAATCCTTATGTGCCCCCTATTGATCCCTTGCATCCTACTCATGAAGAGGAAATTGACATGCTTCGTAATCTTAGAACCGTCAATCTTATCATTAGAGGATTACCTAAGATTGTGCTTGGTTGTATGCGAAACTTTGCATGTGCTTATACTCTATGGCATGATTTAGAAAAGCGATATCCCGATTATTCTCTAAAGAGTCTTGATAAGATTCTTCATAAGGCTGTTTCTTTTCACAAGATGAGTCCTAATGATCCTAAGTTTGATGATTGCTTGTTTGAGCTTCGTGATCTCATGCGTGCCAGAGGAGATGTTAGAACTATTAGCAATATTATCATGGAAACTATTAGAATTCATAAACTTGAACATTGTCATGATCATGAAACTAATGAATCTGTTAATCACATGCATGATGATGATGTTGAGCACGGCTATTATGATGAAGACGAAGACTTTGATATTGAATTTGAGAAGACCATGAGGAATCTCAGTCTTATGGCAAATCTTCGAGATTATATGGCCGGAGGAAAAGAGTGGATTCTCGATACTGGATGTACCGATCACATGACTGGAGATAGAGACATGTTTCGTGAGCTTACAAAAAATGATGGTCCACGCAAGTATGTGACTTTTGGAGACAACTCCAAGGGTAAGGTACTTGGCCTTGGTAAGGTGGCCATATCCAATGATAGCTCGATACAAAATGTTATGCTTGTTGAATCTCTTGGTTACAATCTTCTTTCCGTATCTAGACTAGCCGATTTTGGTTTTAATGTTCTATTTACCAAAGTAGATTGCCAAGTGTTTCGCCAAGATAATCATGATATAGTCTTTACCGGCATTCGTAGAGGTGATCTATACATTGTTGATTTCACTAAGAGAGCCCAACCTCGTACATGTTTAATTGCAAAATCTTCTAAAGGTTGGTTATGGCATAGAAGACTTGGACATGTTGGTATGCGTAACCTTGATAAACTTGTTAAAGGAGATCACATTCTTGGAGTAAAAGATGTTATATTTGACAAAGATCGACTTTGTAGTGCTTGCCAAGCAGGAAAACAAGTTGGAGGAAGCCATCCCGTAAAGAACATTATGACCACGAGGAGACCACTCGAGCTACTTCATATGGATCTGTTTGGTCCCAACGCCTATAAGAGTCTTGGTGGTAACTCTTTCGGTTTAGTCATTGTTGATGATTTTTCCAGATTTACGTGGGTGTTCTTTCTTGATGACAAATCGCAGGTACAAAAGATCTTCAAGAACTTCGCAAGAAAAGCTCAAAATCAATTTGAAGTGAAGATCAAGAAGGTTCGGAGTGACAACGGAACGGAGTTCAAGAACGCAAATGTGGACACCTTTCTTGATGAGGAGGGTATTTCACATGAGTTCTCGGCTACGTACACGCCTCAACAAAATGGAGTTGTTGAGAGGAAGAACCGTACACTTATTGAGATGGCAAGAACAATGCTTGATGAATACAAGACGCCAAGACATTTTTGGGTAGAAGCGGTTGAAACAGCTTGTCATGCAACAAACCAACTCTATCTTCACAAGCTTCTTGGTAAAACGGCGTATGAACTGCTCACCGGTAACAAACCACAAGTTGGATACTTTCGAGTATTTGGCTCAAAATGTTACATTCTTGATAAGCATCGTCGTTCAAAATTTGCTCCTAAATCTCATGAAGGTTTCCTACTTGGTTATGGATCGAACTCTCACACTTACCGTGTCTACAACAACTTCACTCAAAAAGTTGAAGAGACGGTAGATGTGAAGTTTGATGAGACTAACGGCTCGCAAGTCGAGCAATTGCCACTTGATGTAGGAGATAAAGAACCATCGGAAGCAATCCAAGACTTGCCCATTGGCAAGATTCGCCCCGTGGAAGTAAAGGAGAGTACCTCGTCTATTCAAGTGGAAGCCCCAACTTCACATCAAGGTGAACGACAAGTTGATATGGAGGCATCCACAAGTGGAACACGTCAAGACGATGGGAATGAGGAAGTGCAACAAGATGATCCACCTCAACCTCCTTCTCCACCTCCACAAACAAACAACGACAACATCAACGAAGAAGAAGAAGATGATGATGATGAGGAAGCCTCACCACAACCCAAGAAAAAGCTACCTCGAGTTAGAGCAAGAATCGACAAGGATCATCTCGTCGAACAAATACTTGGAGATATCCAAACCGGGAGAATTACTCGCTCTAAATCTCGTTTAGCTAACTTTTGTGAGCATTACTCTTTTATCTCTAGTGTTGAACCCTTGAAGGTAGAAGATGCTCTCAAGGAACCCGATTGGGTGAATGCAATGCACGAAGAGCTACACAACTTTGAGAGGAACCAAGTGTGGACATTGGTTGAGAAGCCTAAGGAAGAGCAAAACATCATTGGAACCAAATGGGTGTTTTGGAATAAGCAAGATGAAGATGGACAAGTTGTACGCAACAAGCCTCGTCTCGTAGCACAAGGTTACACACAAGTCGAAGGTATGGACTATGGTGAGACCTATGCCCCCGTTGCAAGACTTGAGTCCATTCGTATTTTACTTGCTTATGCTAATCACCATGATATCACTCTTTATCAAATGGATATTAAAAGTGCCTTCTTAAATGGTGAAATTGAGGAGGAAGTGTATGTTAAACAACCTCCCGGCTTTGAGAATCCTAAGAAACCTAATCATGTGTACAAACTTCGTAAAGCCCTTTATGGTCTCAAGCAATCCCCTAGAGCTTGGTACAAATGCTTGACAAAGTTTCTTCTTGAAAAAGGTTTTGAAATTGGGAAGATTGATTCAACTTTGTTCACTAAGAGGGTTAATGGAGAATTATTTGTATGCCAAATTTATGTTGATGATATTATCTTTGGATCTACTAACCCCTCTTTCAGTGAAAAGTTTGGAAGGCTGATATCGGAAAAGTTTGAGATGTCTATGATGAGTGAACTCAAATTCTTTCTTGGTTTGAAAATCAAGCAAACTAGGGAAGGTACCTTTGTCTCTCAAACAAAGTATACCAAGGACTTATTCAAAAAGTTCAACATGCAAGAGAGTAAAGGTATGAAAACTCCCATGCCCACGAGTGGACATCTTGACTTGACCAAGGATGGCAAACCGGTTGATCAAAAGGTTTATCGATCTATGATTGTTTCATTACTATATCTATGTGCCTCCCGACCTGACATTATGCTAAGTGTGTGCATGTGTGCACGATACCAAGCGGCACCAAAAGAGTGTCACCTTAAGGCGGTGAAAAGAATTGTGAGATACTTGATACATACACCAAACTTTGGCATATGGTATCCCAAAGGATCTTCTTTCAATCTTGTTGGCTACTCCTATTCGGACTATACCGGAGACAAGGTTGACAGAAAATCCACTTCGGGTACATGTTAATTTCTTGGTAGATCTCTTGTGTCTTGGTCCTCCAAGAAACAAAATTCCGTATCTCTATCTACTGCCGAAGTGGAATACATTGCCGCGGGATCATGTTGTGCTCAATTACTATGGATGACACAAACTCTTAAAGATTATGGTGTGCATGTGAGACATGTACCATTACTTTGTGACAATGAGAGTGCTATTAAGATAGCACACAATCCCGTGCAACATTCTCGAACTAAGCATATTGAGGTTCGTCACCATTTCATTCGAGATCATGTTGAGAAAGGTGATATTGACCTTAAACATGTTCGTACTGACAAAAAATTGGCGGACATCTTTACCAAACCACTTGATGAGAAAGTGTTTTGTCACTTGAGAAGTGAATTGAACATCATTGATGCTTCAAACGTGAACTAGAGGTTCATGTGGATGCATACAAGGGCATGAGCATTCTTGACTAACCCATGATATCCTTCATGATCATTTTATATCTTGGACATTTTGCTCCCTTGTATGGTATCTAACTTTTTGTAGGTACTTGGACAAGCTTCATGTCACAAGATTGCATCACACTCTTATCTTGAGCAATCTTGTATAACTCAAGTATCAACAATTGATGGAGTAACAAGGAACAAGACAACCTAAACATATCCTTTGACAACATTTGAGTTATGCTTCATTCTTGTCATTTTGGATATACATGTTGTTCCTTGCAAATCTAACCCATGTAGGAAGATGAACTACAAAAGATAGGATCTCTCCCAACTTCAACTTAAGAGCATCTACATCAAGTTCAACTACATGATGGACTTCACCAAATACCAATGTAAGTTCTCACATCTTAGAGAAGCTTTACTCAAAGACATGAGCTAAAGCAACTCAACAAGGTGTGAATACATTGAAAAGCTTAAAGGAAAAATGGCAACCCCATTTTGAGCTTAAACGTTGAGTATGACCTATGATCAAGTGTTTTCACTTGACTCCTAAGTCAAAATACTCTAACATAGGTGACCTAGTCGCCGACCCATCTAGATGAAGTTCTCTAGTGTCTCTTCTGCTTGTTCTCTTCTTGCTAGAGTGTTTCTTTTCAAAAAAAAAACTTCATCTAGACGTTTCTTTGCTTCTTTTCTGTTTCTTCTCTTTTAGCTTGATTCGCAGTTAATTCTTTGCAAATCCTTGTGAGATTTCCTTGCCTAGTGAGCTGAGTTGACAAAATATTCCATTGCATCAAACTCGGTTCCACCAAATTGTCTCAACTCGGTGTCACCGATTTTGACTGGTCTAAGGAATTTTCTGTCAAATTTTCCCTGAGTTTTTCTGCTCCAGCTCCACTCGATGATTCTTATCCTCTACATGCATCTAGCTGTATTTCTCAAGGACCAAACTCACTTAATCAATAACCTTGAAGACCCTTCTTGGAAATTGATGTTAAAGGGGGAGAGAGGAATACATCAAAGCTTAAGCTTATCTATTCAAAAAAAAAGATGCACCTTACAAGAGGAGAGAATGTTACATGTTTCTAAGAGGGGAGAAACATGATTAGTGATTAGTTTGTTCTTTGGCCGTTCTAGTTTTCTCACCCTACCTACTCCCAATATCCATGTCAGATTCGGGGGGAGAGGAAGTTCTTTAAGGGGAGACAACTATTTCTTTTGGGGACATGTCTGCTTCAAAGAAGTATTCACCTAGTGATACTCTCTTCTACATGTCATCCCAATCTTGGTTTCTTGTTGATCTTGTGTCTTTTTCTTGAAGAAATTATCTTGTGTTATCTAACCCTGTTTTCTCAAGTGTATTTCTTCAGGTACTTGATCAATAACTTCAAGGTAAGTATATGCATCACACTCATGTACATGGTTGACCTCTTGCTAAGTATATATTGTTTGCAAGGAGAAAATCTTATACATGTGGATACCCTAATGTCACATATATATATTGCTCTGATGCATATAGCCAAGATACATGTTGCATGTATATTTCCCATAAGATATCATCATGTTATGCACATCTTCAGGGGGAGTTCAAGGGAGCTCATACATGTTACATGTTTCCTTCAAAGCTTTCATACATACCTCTGCTAAATCTTTATTTAAAGCTTTGATGTATGTTGTCATCAATTACCAAAAAGGGGGAGATTGAAAGCACATTTGCTCCCTTGGCGGTTTTGGTAATTTATGCCAACATACATGTTGTTGGACTAATGCTTTTATCTAGTGAATTTCAGACAAGTTCAACAATGGCGTGGCGTGGACAAGAGGACGTGGAACCCCTTCAAAATGCTAAGGACAAGAATTGGCAAAGATCAAGACTCTACATTTTTGGTTTAGTGATCCAAGATCACATTGAGTCCATAGGAAAGCCAATACTATTAAAAGGGGATGAGGTGTTGCTTAATGGTCCTTTTGCTCAAGTGCTTAGTGACAGCATTCCTAAACCCTCAACCACTCTCTCAATCCCAAATATGTCCTAAACCTAAAGTCCAACTCGGCCCCACCGAAATTTCCAATCCGGCCCCACCGAGTTCATCCAAGACTTAGCCACTGCCAAACCCTAATAAATCGGAGCCGCCGAAATGGATCTCGGTCCCACCGAGATGGCCTTGCCAACTCTCTGTAATCGTTTGCATTTACTTCGGTCTCACCGAGTTTGCAAATCGGTCTCACCGAGATGGCTTGCCAACTCTCTGTTGCCTTATTGCTTCACTTCGGTCCTACCAAGTTGATGCAATCGGTGCCACCGAGATGAGGATTGCCCTAAGCCATTGCACTTTGGTCCATCCGAGTTATTCGTATCGGTCCCACCGAGATTCCTAAAGTTCATATCTTTTACACAGTTCGGTGCTACCGAGATTATCGTTTCGGTGCCACCGAGTTGGGTCAAAAGTGTGTAACGGTTGGATTTTGTGTGGAGGCTATATATACCCCTCCACCCCATCCTTCTCAGTAAGGAGAGCCATCAGAACGTGCCTACACTTCCACCATTCATTTTCTGAGAGAGAACCACCTACTCATGTGTTGAGATCAAGATATTCCACTCCTACCATTTGAACCTTGATCTCTAGCCTTTCCCAAGTTGCTTTCCACTCAAATCCTTCTTCCACCATAGTCAAATCTGTGAGGAGTGATTGAGTGCTGGGAAGACTATCATTTGAAGCACAAGAGCAAGGAGTTCATCAACAACACACCGTCTATTACCTTTTGGAGAGTGGTGTCTCCTAGATTGGTTAGGTGTCACTTGGGAGCCTCCAACCAGATGTGGAGTTGAACCAAGGAGTTTGTAAGGGCAAGGAGATTGCCTACTTCGTGAAGATCTACCCCGAGTGAGGCTAGTCCTTCGTGGACGTAAGCCATGGTGGAATAGACAAGGTTGCTTCTTCGTGGACCCTTCGTGGGTGGAGCCCTCCATGGACTCGCGCAGCCGTTACCCTTCGTGGGTTGAAGTCTCCATCAACGTGGACGTACGATAGCACCACCTATCGGAACCACGCCAAAAACCACCGTGTCTTCATTGCGTTTGATCTTCCATACTCTACCCTTTACTTTCCGTACTATTGCATGCTTTACTATTTCCGCTGCTCAATCTCTAGATATGCATGTGTAGAAAGTATTGGAGTGATCTTAACTTGCTGCCTAAGTTCCAAGAGATATTAAAAACTGCTAATTTGGCTGGTTAGGAGTCTATTCACCCCCCCTCTAGACCTATCTCCTCGATCCTACAATGTGCCACAACGGTTTCAGTTTCATAACCATGGAAAGGATCAGATTCAACCAAAGGAATTAACTTAGGATCGACAGAGAATTCATAATCCTTATCAGTTACAAATATGGGAGAGGTAGCAAACTTAGGATCATATTTCATTTTCTCCCTCATAGATTTTTCTTTCATTTCAGCAAGCAGTTTTATAACTTCATCTCTATCATTACAAGCAAGAATGGCTCTAACCGTCTCCCTATCAAAGCAATGTTCATCAGGTGTTTCAACTCTAGTAGGAGAGCTAGGCATAATAGGTGAATCATACTTCTCAAGAGTTTCAACATTTTCAATTTCTTTAGCTTTAGCAAGTTGTTCACTAAGAAATTCACCAAGTGGCACAGCATTATCAAGTATAGTGCTAGCATCATCATGAGTATCATTCATAGCAGAAGTGGTATCATCAATAACTTGCGACATATCAGAATTAATAGCATGTGGTGGTGTTGCAAGTTTACTCAAAACAGAAGGTGAATCAAGTGCAGAGCTAGATGGCAGTTCCTTACCTCCCCTCGTCTTAGAGGGAACGATCTTGGTCTTAGCGTCTTTTAGATTCTTCATAGTGATCAACAGATATAAATCCCAAGTGACTCAGCAAATAGAGCTATGCTCCCCGACAACGGCGCCAGAAAAAGGTCTTGATAACCCACAAGTATAGGGGATCGCAACAGTTTTTAAGGGTAGAGTATTCAACCCAAATTTATTGATTCGACACAAGGGGAGCCAAAGAATATTTGCAAGTATTAGCAGTTGAGTTGTCAATTCAACCACACCTGGAGACTAAATATCTGTAGCAGAGTGATCAGTAGCACAGTAGTATGATAGTTTGATAGCAGTAGCAATGAGAGTAACAGTAGCAGTAATGGTAGCAATAATAGTAATAGCAATTGTGACAGCAGTAGCAACAGTAGTAACTTAGCAAGAACAATATGTGAAAAACTCGTAGGCATTGGATCGGTGTTTATGTTGGATAACATTCATCATGTAACAATCATAACCTAGGGCGACACAGAACTAGCTCCAATTCATCAATGTAATGTAGGCATGTATTCCGTATATAGTCATACGTGCTTGCGATAAGAACTTTCATGACATCTTTTGTCCTACCCTCCCGTGGCAGCGGGGTCCATAAGGAAACTAAGGGATATTAAGGCCTCTTTTTAATAGAGAACCGGAACAAAGCATTAGCACTTATTGAATACATGAACTCCTCAAACTACGGCAATCATCGAAAAGAATCCCAATTATTGTCACCTTGGGGTATGCAGATCATAACACGTAGCAGGTGCATACAACTTGCAAGATCGGATCAAGAACACAAATATATTCATGAAACATAAAGGGTTCAGATCTGAAATCATGGTACTCGGGTCCTAGTGACAAGCATTAAGCATAGCAAAGTCATAGCAACATCAATCTCAGAAGATAGTGGATACTAGGGATCAAGCCATAACAAAACTAACTTGATTACATGATAAATCTCATCCAACTCATCACCGTCCAGCAAGCCTACGAAGGAATTACTCACTCCCGGCGGTGATCATCATGAAATTGGTGATGAAGGATGGTTGATGATGACGATGCCGGAAGATCCCCCTCTCCGGAGCCCCAAACGGACTCCAGATCTGGCCTCCCGATGAAGAACAGGAGGTGGCGGCGGCTCTGTATCGTGAAACGCAATAAAACTTCCTCTCCTATTTTTTCTCTAGAATTGTGAATTTATAGCGTTGGAATTAGGTCAGACGGCCGCCTTGGGCCCCACGAGGTACCAGGGCACGCCTGGGGGGAGGGGGTGGCGCGCCCTGGTGCCTCGTGGGCACTGGGTGGCCCCCCTTCTGTTGATTCTTGCGCCAATAATTTTTATATATTCCTTAAAAATTCTCCAAAAAGTTTCATCCAATTCCAAGAAATTTTATTTCTGCAGAAAAACAACACCATGGCAATTCTGCTGAAAACAGCGTCAGTCCGGGTTAGTTTCATTCAAATCATGCAAATTAGAGTCCAAAAAAGAGCAAAAGTGTTTGGAAAAGTAGATACGACGGATACGTATCACCCACTTGTAAGTACTTCATGGGTAACGCGGGTAACGGGCACGAGTAATGATATCCCATCCCCATCCCCGTCTTGCACGCTGGGTAAGGTATTTGACCCACCAGCTTCCTCGTGGGCATTCAAGATGGCACATACCCGTCCCCTAATAGAGTAATTACCCATGGGGATGCGGGTAACGGTTAACCATTGCCAGATTGATGCTCGTGCAGCAGCAGTGCGAGCAAGAGTAGAGCAGCAGCGCGAGCAAGAGCAAGAGCAGAGTAGCAATGCAAGCAAAAGCCAGAGCAGCAGCAGCACAGCCAGCGACAGCCGGAGCAGCAGCAGCAGAAGCTCCTGCTGATGTGGACGTCACCGCTGAGGGAGCAACGCCCTGGCGGAGAGACGGCGTGGATGAAGTGGTCGGTGACGCCGCCGTTGATGGAGCTGCGCCATGGCGGCTTGGGATCGAGCAGCGGCAGCACCGTGAGATCAAATAAAGGAGAAAATGTAGCGATTAGTGTAGAACCTCTTTGGTGGCACCGACTAGGCCTCGGCTTCATCCGAAGAATCGGTGATGGTGCTGTAGTTCTGGTGGTGCAGGTGAAGACGGCGCTATGGGAATGGAGGTGGCGCGATAGACGAGGCGAACGTCGGGGCAGCTCCTTGGAGGTGGAGGACGGGACAACTGAACCGGCGGGACGACGAGATCGATGATGGATCCTCATCTGGTGCGGCGGATGAGGGACGTCGAGCTGTTGCGGCGGACGATGTCGTCGGGGAAGAGGCTCTGGCTGGGCGCCGGTCGGGTGGCGGATAGAGGAGCGTGGGGTTTCGCGGGTTTTGGCGGCCTCGGTGTACGAATGGGGGGGGGGGCGTAGAGGGTGGGAGGTGGGAACCATGGCTTAGGGACGCGCTTGTCCGAAATGTGAGGTAAGTTACGAAAGTACCCCTACCCGTTTGGACCATGGGATGTCGAGGCGGGATTTTCGGCTGAGGGATAGAAGGGGGATTTCGCGTGTCGGGGCGGCGTGACCGATTTCGGAGGAGGGGGGAGTTTTTGCGCGCGTTGAAATTTCGGGATAACAAGGCGCGGGTTGAAGGGGCGGGAGTTTCGCAGCACAAGAGACAAACAGATAGCTTGAAATTTTGGGATAACAAGGCGCGGCTTGAAATTTCGGGAGAACAAGCTTAATGTGTACAAAAAAAAACAATTCGCACCACACAAGAGAGAGTCATGTCCCGGTGTGCGTGGTCTTTACCGGTTTCCCTTAATTAACCGTGCCATGTTTGGTTTTTGGGTCCGGTTTCCCTTATTAACCGGACCAACTCTCTTCTTCTTAATGCACTGTGGGAGCTCCCCGCCCTCTGACGAGGTTCCGTAAAAAAAAAGAGAGTCATGTCCCGTTTTACTATATGAATTACTACAAATGCCATTCAAAAACAACAATGAACAACTTAAAAATTTGGTAGAACAAGCTTACCGTGTACTGTACCAAATCAATTCGTACTTCCCTCAACAACAAAAAAAACAATTTGTACCGTCTACCATATGGACTAAAATTGAGTCCATTTTCCGTATTTGAATGGGATTGTTGTCAGGTTAGTTATACCATCATCTAAATATCATCTTCACAACACACGACATGAATATAGTAGTAAATTCCCATTTAAATATGAACTACATGTACTATATGATCTCGAATTCAAATATGTGTATCCATTTTATGTTGAATTCAAATCATAGTACATGTATGCTCTAGCTAGATGTTCAGAATCTAAACGATGTTTGATATGTATAATGTGTTTAACATGCAACACACACACACACACACACACACACACACACACACACAACATTTAGATGTTAGCTGCCAAAGCCACCCATTATCTCCAATTTGAATAGTTCTGTCCATGCATGGATGAAATGTGGTCAAACGATGCATACCAACGGTATATCAAATTCAAATCAATTTGGCCTTGTTCGATGTGTATATGGTATGGCATGCTCGATTCAAAACCACACCACACATATCTCCATTATATCATGCATGCATGGGTTTCAAACATCATGATCTCTTATTCAAATACTTGAATTCACTTTTATATTGATTATGACCTCACCAAGTCTTTTACACACACACACAGTCGTCTTCTCTTTATAGTTGTACCACTAACTTTCTCTCGTACATGCATGCACACACACTCCCACTCGGCATTATCCATCGCACACACACACACACAATATATATATCTTTCTTCAGGTCTGTATCCCACGATCTCTAAAGCTAGGTAGATCTCTCCATCGCCTTCTCTTTCCCACACACACAACGATCGATATACCCCTCTAGCTAGCAGGTCTGCCTACCACACACACATGTACACACAGTCCCTTCCCCCTCTCACCATCCATCCCTCACGCCCCAGCTACGAGGCGCGCACACACACATACACGCGCGCGCGCGTTCTCGCCTCCTCATCTCTTATTATCGATCTTGCACTCGTACAGTACCTCAGGACTCTCTCACCCACCCACACACACAAACCCCCCTCTTCGTCACTTCGGGCCTTCTTTAATTATCTCTCACATGCATGCGCACCGATCGATATTCCTCTCTGTATATATATAGCTAGGTCTTTCCCTATTTTCCACACAAAGCGATCGATCTATATCTAGTCAGGTCTCGCCCTTTTTCTCACGTACACATCGATCAATCTACCTCTCTAGATAGGACTGCCTAGCTATCACACACACATTGTCTATCCATCGTCTCACCTCTCACCATCCATGCCTTCCGCTTCATCTCTCAGACACGCGCAACCGCGCACGTTCTCGCCCCCTCTCTTAAAATATTGATCTCGCACTTGTACACTCCTTCCGAGTCTCCGTCCAGTTGGCCTCTCACACCATCTCTCAACACCCCCCTCTCCCAGTGCTTGTAGGCTCGTAGAGTTCTTCCCTCTATCTGTCTCTATCAATATATCGTGCAGACGACCCCTCCCCTCCCTTCTCGTATATCACCCCCATGCACATACATATATGTATATAGGCCTCTCTTTCACACAAATTGCATCATTGACACATATACTCCCTCTATATTTCCCTCCCCCTCCCCCCCACACACAAATTCACGAATCTCCCGTGATTTCTTGCACACACCATCTCTCTCTCTCAGACACACAAACTATGTGTACGAAAGAGAAGAGGTGCACGCACGCACTCGTTCCCACATACAAACACGCGAGTACATGGCCGAGCACATTTGTATAAGAAATGTGCGCGTGTACAAAGGCTTTAGATGATTTGGCACTAGTACTTCCATTATGTGCAAAAGCACGTAAGTTAGAATTCCAATGGCATGCTACAAAATGTCTCTCTTTTTTCAGTCAATATATTATGATTAAAATGATTTGGCTACACCCATGAGGCCACGTGGCACATGGGGGAGGGGTTGTTGCGAGCTTCTTGTGTGGATTGATCACAGTGACGTGCTGCTGGTTCCAGAAGAATGTTGTAGACACAACATGGTACAATTAGGTTTTGATAGATGCGAATCCCAGCCACCTAGACCATTGGATCAACAGCAATCAACGGCTGATATCACGTCACACGTGAATGATTGAAAATTCCAAAGCTGATTATATAGAAAATATATTCACCAAAAAAAATTATATAGAAAATAGCCAGCAGCGGGCTCCTCGCTATCACTACGAGAGGTTGGTGGGCGTCCGGCTCCACCACGTACGCATCTGAGAGTGCGGGCCCACTTCCGCCTCCAACAAGCGTAGTAGTACTGCCCACCGCTATGACTTTTGCAGTGCCGGGTCCATGCCATTGTAAAAAGAAACTACCACGCTGCTACTTGTAGTCTGCGTTGGTATTTCCCTGAAGAGGAGAGGATGATGCAGTACAGTAGAGATAAGTATTTCCCTCAGTTAAGAACCAAGGTTATCAATCCAGTAGGAGAACCAAGCAAAACTCCGTTAGGCGCACCTGCACACACAAGAGCAAACACTTGCACCCAGCGCAAATAAAAGGGTTGTCAATCCTCTTAGCGGTTATTTGCAAGGATTAAATCTTATCGAGGTAAATAGATAAACTAAAATACTAATTAAAATAAAAGTAAATAAATTGCAGCAAGGTATTTCTAGGTTTTTTATATGATAAAGATAGACCCGGGGGCCATAGTTTTCACTAGAGGCTTTTCTCTCGAGCACAGAAACAGACGGTGGGTAAACAAATTACTGTTGGGCAATTGATAGAAAAGCGAATAATTATGACAGATTCATGGCAATGATCATGTATATAGGCATCACGTCCGAGACAACTAGACCGACTCCTGCCTGCATCTACTACTATTACTCCACTCATCGACCGCTATCCAGCATGCATCTAGAGTATTAAGTAAATAAAAACAGAGTAACGCCTTAAGCAAGATGACATGATGTAGAGAAGCAAATTCAAGCAATATGAATAAACCCCATATTTTTATCCTTAATGGCAACAATACAAATACGTGTCATGTCCCCTTCTGTCACTGGTATTGAGCACCGCAAGATTGAACCCATCACAAAGCACCTCTCCCATTGCAAGATAAACCAATCTAGTTGGCCAAACCAAATCGATAGATCGGAGAGAAATACAAAGCTATATTTAATCATGCATAAAAGAGTTCAGAGAAGACCCAAATATTTCTCATGAATAATCTGATCTTAAACTCACAATTCATCGGATCCCAACAAACACACCGCAAAAGAAGATTACATCGGATAGAACTGCAAGAACATCGAGGAGAACATGGTATTGAAGATCAAAGAGAGAGAAGAAGCCATCTAGCTATGGACCTGTAGGTCTGTGGTAAACTACTCACACATCATCGGAAGGGCAACAAGGTTGATGTAGAAGCCCTCCATGATCGATTCCCTCTCCGGCAGAGTACCGGAAAAGGCCTCCCGATGGGATCGCGGAAGAACAGAGGCTTGCGGCGGCGGAAAGGTTTTCTCTTCTGGCTCTCTGATGGTTTCCGAATATTTGTGAATTTATACGAGTGGAATTAGGTCAAACGGAGCCATGTGGGCCCCACAAGGCATCAGGGCGCGCCCCCCTGGGGCCGCGCCCTATTGCCTTGTGGAGGCTTGGCGAACCTTCTGGCCTCCTCTCCAAGTCTCCAGGGTCTCTTTTGTCCAGAAAAAAATCTCCAAAAAGTTTCGTGGCATTTGGACTTCATTTGGTACTGATTCTATGAAAAGCCAAAAACAAGCAGAAAACAACAACTGGCACTGTGCACTAGGTTAATAGGTTAGTCCCAAAAAATGATATATAATTGCATATAAAAACATCCAAGATTGATACTATAATAGCATAGAACAATCAAAAATTATAGATACGTTGGAGACGTATCAAGCATCCCCAAGCTTAATTCCTGCTCGTCCTCGAGTAGGTAAATGATATTTTTAATGTGGAATGCTACCTATCATGTTTCATCATGTACTCTTTCTCTTACGGTATGAATAATTAGATCCAAATGATTCAAAGTAATAGTCTATAATTTGATATAAAGACATCAATACTCAGGCATACTAACAAACAATCATGCCTTTCAAAATAACGATGCTAAAGAAAGCTATCCCTATAAAATCATATAATCCTGTCATGCTCCATCTTCTTCACACAAAGTATTTATCATGCACTACCCCGATGACAAGCCAAGCAATTGGTTCATACTTTTTAACACGCGTTAGCTTTTTCAACTCCCACTCAATACATGAGCACAAGCCATGGATATAGCACTATGGGTGGAATAGACTGTGGTGGTAGAGGTAAATAAGAGAAGTCAAAAAATAAGAAGATAGTCTCACATCGACGAGGCTAATCAACGGGCTATGGAGATGCCCATCAATTTATGTCAATGTGAGGAGTAGGGATTGCCATGCAACGGATGCACTAAGAGCTATAAGTGTATGAAAGCTCAACATGAAAACTAAGTGGGTGTGCATCCAACTTGCTCGCTCATGAAGACCTCGGGCATTTGAGGAAGCCCATCATCGGAATATACAAGCCAAGTTCTATAATGAAAAATTCCTACTAGTATATGAAAGTGACAAAATAGGAGACTCTCTATATGAAAAACATGGTGCTACTCTGAAGCACAAGTGTGGAAAAAGGATAGTAACATTGCCCCTTCTCTCTTTTTCTCTCATTTTTTTCATGGCTCTTTTTCGCCTCTTATTTTTTTTAGAACGGTCTCATGGACCTCATCCCCACTTTTTCGAGGACTCATTAGTCTCCACCATTCTTTCCTCACTGGGACAATGCTCTAATAATGATGATCATCACACCTCTATTTACTTACAACTCAACATTACAACTCGATACTAGAACAAAAATATGACTCTATATGAATGCCTCTGGCAGTGTACCAGGATGTGCAATGATGCTAGCGTAACATGTATAAAGGATGAACGGTGGCTGAGCCACAAATACTATGTCAGCTATATGATCATGCAAAGCAATATGACAATGACGATGTATGTCATAAAAATGGAACGGTGGAAGTTGCATGGCAATATATCTCGGAATGGCTATGGAAATGCCATGATAGGTAGGTATGGTGGCTATTTTGAGGAAGATATAAAAAACTCTCGATGTGTGATAGAGCGTATCATATCACGGGGTTTGGATGCACCGGCGAAATTTGCACCAACTCTCGATGTGAGAAAGGGCAATGCACGGTACCGAAGAGGCTAATAAATTGCGGAAAGGTGAGAGTGCGTATAATCCATGGACTCACATTAGTCATAAAAAACTCACATACTTATTGTGAAAGTTTATTAGCCCTCGAAGCAAAGTACTACTATGCATGCCCCTAGAGGGATAGATTGGTAGGACAAGGTCCATCGCTCGTCCCCGACCGCCACTCATAAGGTAGACAATCAATAATAAATCATGCTCCAACTTCTTAGCATAACGACAGATCATACGTGCATGCTTCGGGAATCACAAACCTTAACACAATTATTCTTACTAAACCACAATCATCTACTAGTACCTCCCCCATATTACCATCTTAATATCGCAAAACTATTGCAAGGAATCAAATTTATCATATTCAGTGATCTACATGAAAGTTTTTATTATATCCCTCTTGAATACCTATCATATCAGGACCAAATTCATAACCCATGCATATTACCATTGCTATCACGAGACTCTCAAAAATATATAAGTGAAGCATGAGAGTGCAACTATTTCTTTAAAATATAACCACCGCCGTGCTCTAAAAGATATAAGTGAAGCACTAGAGCAACTGCCCAGCTCAAAAGATATAAGTGAAGCACATAGAGTATTCTAACAAATCACGAATAATGTGTGTCCCTCTCAAAAAGGTGTGTTCAGAAAAGATGATTGTGACAAACTAAAAAGTAAACAAAAGCAAACAAATGATATCAGAAGACGCTCCAAGTAAAACACATATCATGTGATGAATAAAAATATAGCTCCAAGTGAGTTACCGATAAATTGTAGACGAAAGAGGGGATGCCTTCCGGGGCATCCCCAAGCTTAGATGCTTGAGTCTTCCTTGAATATTACCTTGCGGTGCCTTGGGCATCCCCAAGCTTAGGCTCTTGCCACTCCTTATTCCTTTATCCATCGTAGTCTCACCCAAAACTTGAAAACTTCAGCACACAAAACTCAACAGAAACCTCGTGAGATCCGTTAGTATAACAAATAAATCTTTAACTATAGGTACTGTTGTAAATTGATTCATATTTAATTTTGGCATAATTCTACTGTACTCCAACTTCTCCATGACTCATACCCCCCGATACGATCCATAGATTCATCAAAATAAGCGAACTATGCAACAAAAACATAATCTGTCTAAAACAGAACAGTCTGTCAAGATCTGAATTATGGTCATACTTCTGTAACTCCAGAAATTCTGAAAAATTATGAAAACGTGGGCAATTCATATATAAATACTGTGTAAAACACTCAGAAGGTTATCACATTCCAGCAAAAAACCAAAATTCTATCACTGGAAGCAAAAGTTTCTGTTTTCAAACAGCATCTATCATACTATCTTCCAAATCATCCCAAAGGCATTACTTGGTACAAACACTAATTAAAACATAAAAATACAATCATAACAGAAGCTATAATTGTGCAAACACTCAAAAAGAGAATAAAAATTTATTGGGTTGTCTCCCAACAAGCTCTTTCTTTATAGCCATTAAGATAGTCTTGAGATTTCAATGATGCTCACATGAAATATAGTAATTGAAACACGAAGAGAGCATCATGAAACATGTGAAAAACACATTTAAGTCTAACATACTTTCTATGCATAGGAATTTTATAAGCAAACAAATTATCAAGACAAGCAATATCTAGCACATGCCAATAGGAAGAATGGAGCATTAATAATTTCAACATAACGAGAGGCAATTTAGTAACATGAAGTTTCTACAACCATATTTTCCTCTCTCATAATAATTACATGTAGGATCATATTCAAATTCAACAATATAGCTATCATATAAAATATTCTCTTCATGATCCACATACATAAAACTTTTATAATCTTCCAAGATAGTGGGATTAATCAACTAAAGTCATGACCTCTCCGAACCCACTTTTATCCAAAAATTCATAAGATTGATAATTCTCCAAAGTAGTGGGATCATTATTACCTAAAGTTGACGCTCTTCCAAACCCACTTTTAATAGTATTGCAAACATTATTATCAATAACATATTCATCATGAGGCTTAAATAAATTTTCAAGATCATAAGAAGCATTATCACCCCAATCATGATCATTGCAATAAGTAGTGGACATAACAAAATTTTCATCCCCAAGCTCATAGCTTTGCACATAATTAGCACAATTGACATTAATAGAATTTATAATAACATCATTGCAATGATGCTTTTCATTCAAGGAGCTATCAAGTATGGGTGCTATAGCAATAATTTCATTTTTAACATAAGGAACTATAGCAAGTTCATCTCTATAAGCATCATTAATATTGGCATCATGGCCATAAGAATAGCAAGCATCACATTCATCAACAGGGGATATTTCAATCGAATCAACGGAATCATAATTATCTATGGATTCATGCATATCATTATTTTCTTCCAAAGTAGCAGACATCCTCTCAATAAATTCATTAACATAGGCATTAGGAGCATAGTTTTCATAGCAATATTTAAGTATGTCAAAATTTTCAGATTTGTAGGGAGTAATATCATACTTTTCAATCAAAGAAGCAACTTCATAAGCACCCTTAAAAGCAATAAATTCTTCAATTTGTTCAATATCATAGTAACTATAAACACCCTTGGCATAAGAAGATAAGATTTCATTATCATTAAACTCACATAGGTAGGGAAGGTGTTTTTTAGGGTCCTTAGAGCAACAAGTAAAATCATAAATTTCACATAGATTCCAAGCATAGCATAGCAAACAATTTATTTGATTCCATAAGAGTCTCCCTTTTTGAGACAAACGGTGATGTACAAAATGAGCATGCTCATCTAATGATTTTCCCTCAACTAAACTAGTTGGGGTTTTAGCACGAGCACAAATGGATCGAAGATGATCCAAGTAGAAAAATTTAAGGTGGTCCATATTATCTTAAATTTTTGATTTACTTTCTATTCTTGAGTGTTTGACACGAAGGCAATAAAAGCAATCAAGCAAGCAAACAAGCAAATAAAAATATTTTTCTGTTTTTATAAAAAAATTAGAAGTGGGGGGAGATGAAAACGAGAGGCAAATGCAAATAAAGTAAATGCAAGTGAATGATAATTTGTGCGAAGGTACTTGATAATTTTGATGATGTCTCCCCGGCAACGGCGCCCGAAATTCTTCTTGCTACATGTAGTCTGCGTTGGTATTTCCCTGAAGAGGAGAGGATGATGCAGTATAGTAGAGATAAGTATCTCCCTCAGTTAAGAACCAAGGTTATCAATCCAGTAGGAGAACCAAGCAAAACTCCGTTAAGTGCACCTGCATACACAAGAGCAAACACTTGCATCCAACGCAAATAAGAGGGTTGTCAATCCTCTTAGCAGTTATTTGCAAGGATTAAATCTTATCGAGGTAAATAGATAAACTAAAATACTAATTAAAATAAAGTAAATAAATTGCAGCAAGGTATTTTTAGGTTTTTTATATGATAAAGATAGACCCGGGGGCCATAGTTTTCACTAGAGGCTTCTCTCTCGAGCACAGAAAGATACGGTGGGTAAACAAATTACTGTTGGGCAATTGATAGAAAAGCAAATAATTATGACGGATTCATGGCAATGATCATGTATATAGGCATCATGTCTGAGACAAGTAGACCGACTCCTGCCTGCATCTACTACAATTACTCCACTCATCGACTGCTATCCAGCATGCATCTAGAGTATTAAGTTAATAAAAACAGAGTAACGCCTTAAGCAAGATGACATGATGTAGAGAAGCAAATTCAAGCAATATGAATAAACCCCATCTTTTTATCCTTAATGGCAACAATAAAAATACGTGTCATGTCCCCTTCTGTCACTGGGATTGAGCACCGCAAGATTGAACCCATCACAAAGCACCTCTCCCATTGCAAGATAAACCAATCTAGTTAGCCAAACCAAATCGATAGATCGGAGAGAAATACAAATCTATATTTAATCATGAATAAAAGAGTTCAAAGAAGACTCGAATATTTCTCATGAATAATCTGATCATAAACTCACAATTCATCGGATCCCAACAAACACACCGCAAAAGAAGATTACATCGGATAGAACTCCAAGAACATCGAGGAGAACATGGTATTGAAGATCAAAGAGAGAGAAAAAGCCATCTAGCTACTAGCTATGGACCCATAGGTCTGTGGTAAACTACTCACACATCATCGGAAGGGCAGCAAGGTTGATGTAGAAGCCCTCCGTGATCGATTCCCCCTTCGGCAGAGTACCGGAAAAGGCCTCCAGATCGGATCGCGGAAGAACAGAGACTTGCGGCGGTGAAAAGGTTTTCTCTTCTGGCTCTCTGATGGTTTCCGAATATGTGTGAATTTATAGGAGTGGAATTAGGTCAAACGGAGCTACATGGGCCCCACAAGGCATCAGGGCGCCCCCCTGGGGCCGCGCCCTATTGCCTTGTGGAGGCTTCACGAAGCTTCTGGCCTCCTCTCCAAGTCTCCAGGGTCTCTTTTGTCCAAAAAAAAATCTCCAAAAAGTTTCGTGGCATTTGGACTTCGTTTGGTACTGATTCTCTGAAAAGCCAAAAACAAGCAGAAAATAGCAACTGGCACTGGGCACTAGGTTAATAGGTTAGTCCCAAAAAATGATATATAATTGCATATACAAACATCCAAGATTGATACTATAATAGCATGGAACAATCAAAAATTATAGATACGTTGGAGACGTATCACACGCCTCCCGCGCGGCAAAAATGCTGCCCTACCCTTTCTTAATCGGGATTTGTATCGACCAATCTCGTCAAGGAGTAGGCGGTAAAATTACAGCCTGTCGCCTTCGCGTCGCACCAACACACGGTCGGTCTGGCCTGCTGCTCATCGAAGGGACGCGCATCGGCTTGGTACATCACTGACATGTGCGACCGCATGTGAGCAAACCGACAATCCAAGCTCCCCGCCTACTGCCAAAAGCCTGGCCTATCGGGATTTCTTGCAAACCGGCAGTTGCGAAAGATCGTGTGGCAGTTTCATGTGTAGGGGAGGGGCGTGGTGTGGCAGTAAAAAGAAAATGCCATGGCATTTCTTTTTTAGTGCTATTTTCGTCCAATAACTTCCACTGTTGGATGTAGATCTTACAATTATTGGGGCGTTCGCAAGGAATAGTCTCATGGTGAACTATTGACTAGCCTCCTTTTCACATGCACTGCGTTGACACATAAGTATCATCTCTCCCCCTCCTCCCCATGCACACACCTACACTGACGACTCTCTTGGGACTTCTGGCACACATTGATGTCACACACATACACTTGTACTCTAGGTTTAGTATATACACAAAGAGGAGAGGTGCACGCATGCACTCGTTCTCTCTCACACACACGCACGGGTACTCTTTCCAACACACACCATCTCTCTCTTTTTTTGCGGGGACACACCATCTCTCTCTAGGTCTATGTATACCACTCTCTCTCTCCCCCACACACACTGGTGGAGTACGTGCACGAAGAGAAGGTGTGCACGCACGCACTCATTCCCTCGCACACACATGCGGGTACACGGTGGAATGCATTTTTGTACGAAGAGCCACCCCACGTGATAATTTGACGCGTGTAGAGTTGTTCACTTAATGGATGGTCAATTAATACAGCGCATGCAAATTGAGTGGACGTGGAGGAAGTACTAGTTGAGAATGATATTACTAGTATCATCCACTGCATGCATGCGAGTAGTTAAATCATGGGTTGCTAGTACTAGTAGTACTACGAGGCAACGTCATCAATTTTTGCCTCAGTTACTGTTGGTGGCCTTTGTATTTCAAAATGGACGGAGTGGAGAAGTATCTTTATCTTAGACTACTAGGGCTCTCTCACCGCCTACGCTCGCCTCCCCGCCTCGACCATCGGATTCCGCCATGGATAATCCCTTAGATCCCATCCCGCAGGCTTCCCTCTCCCTGCGGCCCGTAGCACTGCCACCTTTGAGCGAAACCCACATGTGTTTCAGAGGGGATCCATTGCTCTGGAATCACAGATCGGTGGTGCCGGAGGACATGCCGGGGCTGCATTTCAGGTGGTGGGCAGCAAGGGCAAATCGGATCGAGGAAGCGTCACATCGATTGGACACAAGTTCGAAGGAGTTGCGCCTGGCGAAGCACAAGGCGGAGGCACATGTCGATCTCAGGGGTGAGATGCTGAGGGATGTCAGAATCTGGTAGCGTCGTGTTGATTTTGAGATGGGGCTAATGGCAAAGATCATATTCACGGAGTCGACTGTGGAGGAGAGAACGCGCATGCATGCGGAATGGCATGAGAAGCCGGTGCAACTGTTAAAATGGGTGGTAGGAGAAGCCAAATTGCTCAACCAGCGGCAGCGGCGACGCTGGGGATGCATCATAGGCGAGGTGACCTGCCCTCCTTCCCCGCCAGCGATGGACAGACCTGCTCAGTTGCTGCTGCAGTGAACATGCGGCGCCATGGCGGTTTGCAACCGTGACAATCACTCCATCTATGTATTTTATTTCTATGAAAATACTCCATCTATATATGTTGTATTTCTATGAAAATAGTTGGTCATTTGGAAAAAGATGGTCATTGATTTATCATGAGTTTTTGAATGCTTGGTCATGAGAACTCATCGGGAGCCATTCCGGGCTTCGAAACCAAAACCATCAATAAATTACAAGCTTGTTTCCCGTCACATTCCAAAGCACCATTGTCGGTGTAAAAACTGGCAGACCTCGGGGTAGGGGGTCCCGAGCTGTGGATCTTGGATCAATGGCAACAGGAACAGGGAGACGATGTTTTACCCTGGTTCGGGCCCTCTTGATGGAGGTAAAACCCTACGTCCTGCTCTTGTTTATATTGATGGAGATGTATCGAGTACAGAGTTGATCTACCTTGAGATCGTAATGGGTGTCTAACTCTAGGGCTAGGTGAATGATGTTGCGTTGATGATCTCCCCTCTACGGGCTGAACCCTTTGGCTTATATACATGCCAGGGAGGGGATCTAGGGTTACAAGGTCGGTATCTAGGAGCAGGGCAACATGAGAGATCTTGGAGTATACGTCAAGTCTTCGGTGGAGACAGTCTTGATCACGCCTCCTGTACACGGCCACCGGAGTCCACCTTGATCACGCACGAGGGCCCATCGGCCCAACCGAAGAGACGTGCTGGCTAGGTTAGCATCCCCTAATCCAGGGTACCGTCAGTAGCCCCCGAACCGGTCTTCTACGCCGAGGACGATTTTCTTAACAGACGCCACCTCGGATCCGGAGTCCTTGGCTTGACAGACGAGTTCCCCTTTATAATTTACTCTTTTTAGTGGAGCGATGTCATCCGAGGCCCAACCGAGCCGGTACCCTGCTCGAAGAGGGTAGATACCTTAGCCTCAAAGTCCTGCCGTCTAGGTATGAATGGTCCAATCTGGTCTGACAGCTTTATCGAAGCGGCACGCCCCACGACAGGTCGGGCAGTTACTGCTTCCCTTAAATCGCGGTTCGAGGCAGCCTTTTTTATTGGCACGTCCCTTCGAGGCAGAGATCGTGCCTGTTTTCTTAGGGATATCATCAAGATTTCGTTTCCCCCCATATGCTCAACGACATCTTTGATGGGAGTGGTGAGCTTATCAGCACAACGAGTGGGACTCTTAGCCTTTCACAAGCTTATAAGAGCAAAAGGGAGGAAAGCGCAATTGACCACGCTCCCATTCCCCCTTCTACTGCTTCGTCTAGCTCCAGCGCCCAGATCTCATCCTGCTCCCTTTTCCTTCTGCGAGTCCAACCTCCACCACCAGCCATGGCCGACACCCTCAAAGGGCACTGGGGTGGTTCCATCGTGACGGATGGCACCATCCTAGAGCTGCGCAGCGTGGGGTATCTGACCCCCGCCATCGCTGCCCGTGCTCCAGCTGCTGGCGAGCAGGTGCCCGCTCCCAACGCCGGGGAGCGGGTAGTCTTTGTCCCCTACCTCGTCCGAGGCCTAGGGTTCCCGCTACACCCCTTTGTGCGCTGGGTGATGTACTACTACGGGCTCGATTTCCACCATATGGCCCCAAACTCCATTCTTCACCTCGCCTCCTTCATCATGGTCTGCAAGGCCTTCCTCCGCTACGAGCCGCACTTCGGCCTATGGCTAAAGCTCTTAGGGATCAAACCGAAGTCCAGTGGCTTTGACCTCGCGGAGTGCGGAGGGGCCATGATCAATAAAAACCAAGGGGCCGCATGGTTCAAGGGTACCTTCATCGAAACGGTGAAGGAGTGGCAGCGGAAGTGGTTTTATATCACCGAACCGCTCACCCCTGGTCAGGCCGAGGTCCCAGCTTTCTCGACCGGGCCTCCCAAGAAGCTCAAGTCCTGGAGGGAGAAGGGCGTCGCCTGGGGGAACCCAAAAGAGGTGGAGGTCCTGGTCGAGAGGATCAAATGGTGGTCCACCACGGGGAAGGTCGAACTTGCCGACGTCATTAACGTAATGCTCAACCGCCGCATACTCCCTCTCTAGCTTCGGGCTACCCCGATGTGGGCACAAAAGCCTGAGGACATGGACTCCATCACCACCTTCTTCCACTCCACCTTGGCCGCCATGTGGACGAAGCTCATGAAGCTGGCCAAGGACAAGATCCCCAAGGAAGGGGAGGACCACGGCCTTGAGGACGGCTAGGAAGCCCCCCCCCCCCCCGGTGAGTGATCCTGCCCACCAACTATCATTTTCGTCCTCCGTATCGAGGAGTAGAGTTTTAATGAATCGTTATGCTTGATGTTTTGCAGAAGTGGCTGGCCTGGGTACAAGGAGTGCGATGCCCGGCTCCACTGCCAGAGGAGCCCCCGACTCCCCTGCTCTCGGTGCTCCTGACCGAGGAGCCGCACGTGGTGGCCCCCAAAGGGACGAAATCCCAGAGGGGTAAGTCAAGTGCTCGGACTCGGGAGACCTCGGTCACCCGGTCCAAAGAGACCCACACCTCCGCTGCCCAAGACGGCGACGCGGAGGAGGGTGATGTCGAGGAGATCCCTCTTCCGAAAGGGAAGAGGTCGGCGTCAGAGGATGCCGAAGCTAGTATGCCGCCCAAGGGCCCGAAGAGGCCGAGGAGAACCTCGTCTGGGGCCGCCAGCAAGTTGTCGGAGGGAGTCGAGCTCTCCGGCGACTCAGAAGAAGACATCCTCATGATGGGGAGGAAGAAACCGGCGCCTCGAGGGTAAGCCATCATCTTCGTATCCTGTCTTTCCATTTGACAAGTTCTTTTCGGCAAGGGGAAACTCATAGAGCGCCTTTTCATACACAGTCTGCCAAAGGTAATCCCCAGCGGTTCCTCGAGCGAGTTGCCATCCGCCAGCGGGACTCCAGAGCCCGCTGCTCCTCCCCCAGTGCATGACGGGCTAGGGGAGGCTACATCCACCCTAGCTCCCGACGTCGACATGACAAGGGTCGGGGAGGTGGCCGTCATGGCCGAGGTCGATACCTCGGCCCAACAAGACCCGGGGGAGAAGTTCCCCGAGGTCGTCGAGGAGGGGCTGGGCCAGTCATTGGTCCAGCCGATATCTGCTCCAGCTCTGCCACCGCAGGTGGAGGCTGCTCGGATCGGCACATCCTAGGTCATCCCTCCACCCCCGCCAACTACCCAAGGACGGGCTGGCACGGGGTGGACCGAGGAGATGGAGGACACCCTGAAGGGCTCCTCCATCAAGTAAGAGCATCGTGCCTTGATAGGCGTGGCGATGCAGGGCTTTCAGTCCATAGAGGCCAGCCTGCATGAGGTTTTTAAGAACCTCGTAACGAGTTTCGAGGTATGCTTCTATCCTTGCACCAAGTTTAACTTGTTCATTTGAGCTTTTTTGATTTATGTATTTGTCCGAGGACATAGTAGCATAGCCTACTAAATGGCTTAGTGAGTGAGTAGCCCCCGAGCCCGAAGTCGGTTTCAAGAAACTGGCATTGGGGTCGTTTAATTAAGTAGGAGCTTGCCAAGTAGCCCCCAGGGCGCTGCTCAAGGCAGCCGTCCTGGAAATTTTTAATAATTTAACTGTTGCCTTTGTAATAAGGATTTTTGCTGCCAGGTTTCGACCTCGGTTCCGGACTCCGTCTCCGAGGAGATTGCGGAGATGAACCGGAAGCTTGAGAGGTCCCAGGAGGAGCTCACCCTGGTAAACCAAAAATTCGAGAAGTCTCAAGGTAAGCAAGTTAAATTTGTATTATACTTTGTACGAAAGAGTTATGATAGGTTTTGCTCAATGAAAAACTAAGGCCAAACTATTTCAATGACAACAGCATTAGCGGAGCTTGAGACGCTCGAGGCCAAGCTCGAAAAGGCTCAGCAGGAGGTGAAGCAGCATGAGGCTGCGGCCGCCGAGGCAGAGAAGGCCCGAGCCGCCGAGAAGGTGGCCGGAGACAAGGACCGGGAACGGGTTCTTGAGGTTGAAGAGACCCTGAAGGGCGTGTTTGAAGCACCCGACAAGCTTCGGGTGGAGGGGCAACGAACAAAGGAGTAGCTCGAGAAGCTTGAACTTGCCCATTCCGAGCTCAAGACCACGGCCCGGGCTGACAACGAGGTGCTCCAGCAAGTGGAGCAAATCGCCTCGGGTAAGCTATTTCTGCTGCAGTGTGCGTTTGGCAGCAAAGGGTGTATCAAGCTCACCCAATTATGGCATTCCGCAGAGGTCTTTGCAGATCTTCCGCAGAGTGAGGCGGATGCGGTGGCGTACTTCGGCTAGCTAGCGGGCCACGAGGCAGAGAAGGCCTTTTGGGGGCAGTTCCCGGGGTCGTCGGCGGCACAGCTGCTAAATCATCGAGTGAAGTAGCTGGTGGTGTTGTTTCGCATGACGAGACCAGCGCTCCAGGACCTCTGCGTCGCGTTGTGGCCTGCCGAAGCCATGCCCAACAGCCTCTTCGGCCTTACGGCCCGTCTCCAAGATGCCGTGCCCTGCGTGAACCGCTGGAGGAGGCCCGCGTGCTTTGAAGGAGCGCGGAGGGGATACGCCTGCGTGAAGACGCACTTCCGAAAGTTGATGCGGTGACATGTGCCATGGGCCCTCCTACCAACAAGCTGCGCACCGCAGAACAGTTCTTCGCCGAGGTGGAGGAGGGAGCCCATATCACGGAATCCATGTGTCCAAAGGACACTATGTATTTCTAAATAGTACTTCAGAATGCCGAAGTGTGTGATGTACAAAACTTTATCTTTTGCTTGAATGAATATGGCTTTAAATTCTATGTGTGTTAATTAGTTTTACCTCCTGGTTGACTATTTTAAACTGAAAGTGGCCAGTCATCGGCTTCAGCCCCAGTGTAGATCATACAAAGGGTGTTCCTTGAGGCACTCTTGACCCTTAGCCGACGTCTCGGTGCCCGGAGGTGGTTAGTGCTTATAGGAACTAGGCAATCAGACTATAGTGGCTTTATGACTTTCACTTAGTCATAGGAGTTTGACTGTGGGTGCTGATGACCAGCCCCCAGTGTGGGAAGTGGTCAGCCCGGTCGGCCGAGGTCTAGGCATTAACCCACTTCGGCTAGAAATTAAAGCCCTTCATTTAACACGGGTGATCTCTATCGTCACATCGCTTAACGCGGTCTACAAATGGCGGACCAGTTTGTGCCTACCTAGATAGTCAGTTTTCGGCTTTCTCCACTGAGGTGCTATGCCAATTGACCTGGCGGCGCAATCGCAGTGGTTCTCCCATTAAGCCCTTAGCCGAATTCATCGGGAACGTAAGGGGTACACATAGGAGCCGGGCAACCCAACTATTGACCAAAATCTAGGTTCGAAACTGATGCATATAAAGCCAAAATCCGAGACGCTGAATACTTCGGACTTGCGCTACCATTGTATCTTTTTAGAGAACTTCTTCGTAGCACGGGGGCCATGCTTATAAAGAAATACGATAAGGACCTTTAAAGGGTGTGGTTTCTTTATTTCATAATTTCAAGCGTTTACATGCCCAGCTGCAACAAGAGGAACTGAAAGAATACAACGTAAAAAGTAAAAAACAAGGAAGGAAGAAATAGGGAGGATATTTGTTATCAGATTTTTAGGAATCCGGGCCGCTACCTGCCGCACATCTCTGCTTCCGAGCTGTTGACCAGATGTTCACCGTTAATGGTGGGGACGCGCGGAGGCTGATGCCTTTCCGGCCCTTTATATGCCCCAAGCGTTGATTGGCTGAGCTTCTTAAAGGAGGCGTTGCTGAAGTCTGTTCTGTGGTTGAAACCACATTGACGTAGTCATGTTTTGGCTGTTTCTTTGACAGAGACTTGCCTGTGCGGGGGCTCGAAGCCACGTCGTTGCTTGGTCGAACCGTGCCAGCGTTTGAGTAAATTTTTGGCTCCTCGACGACCCAGGGAATCTTGAGTGCGAAATTATGCACTCTGGGGATGTAGTGCCCACTCTAGAGAGGGCACGCGAGGAGCCCGTATCCCTATTTTGGGTGCGGAAGTACATGGCCGAGGTCGATTTGTGCGGCCCTGGCGCGCTTCGAAGAGCGGGCGGCGTGTTTATCGCTGCGGGCTGCCTCCTCCGACGCCTGTACCTCGGCTGCGAAAGCCGCGATCTGTTCCTCCATCCGAAGTGAGCGTTCGGTGTTACCATTGATTGTGATAACGCCGTTGGGTCCTGGCATTTTGAGCTTGAGGTACGCATAATGTGGGACTGTGTTAAAGCGTGCGAAGGCCGTGCGCCCTAAGAGCGCATGGTATCCACTTCGAAAAGGCATGATATCAAAGATTAACTCCTCGCTTCTGAAGTTCTCGGGCGAGCCGAAGACTACCTCCAGGGTGACCGTTCTGGTACAGCGGGCTTCGACGCCAGGGATGACACCTTTAAAGGTGGTGGTGCTTGGCTTGATCCGAGATGAGTCAATGCCCATCTTTCGAACCGTGTCCTCGTAAATGAGGTTGAGGCTACTTCCTCCGTCCATCAGGACGCGTGTTAGATGATAACCATCAACAATAGGGTCCAGGACGAGCGCCGCCGATCCGCCATGCCTGATGCTGGTCGGATGATCATGCTTGTCAAATGTGATCGGGTAAGCCGACCATGGGTTATACTTCGGGGCGACTGGCTCTAGCGCGTATACATCCTAAAGCACACGCTTCCTCTCCCTTTTAGGGATGTGGGTGACATAGATCATATTGACCTCTGTTACCTCATCAGGAAACTTCTTTTGGCCTCCATTATTAGGCTACCGAGGTTCTTCCTTGTCTTCGCTGCGATTTTGGGTTTTATTTTGACCCTCTGTCGCTATCTTGCCGGCTTGTTTAAAGACCCAGCAATTCCTGTTAGTGTGGGTTGCTGGTTTGTCCTGAGTGCCATGGATTCCACATGGGCGGTCCAGGAGTCTATCAAGCTGGCTAGCTCCGTCCTTGTTCCCTTTAAAAGGTTTTCTTTTCTATTCGGACTTAGGTACGGTGAACCCCGCGTTGACCGCAGCGTCTTCCGTATCGCTTCTACCATTTTTATACCTGCGCTTATTTTTGTTGCGCTTGGGTTTTCCATTGGCGTCGCGTGTTTCCGAGGTGCCTGCCTCGCCGTTGTGAGTACTACGGGCGAGCCAACTGTCCTCTCCTGCACAAAAGTGAGTCATCAGTGAGGTGAGGGCCGCCATAGTCCTCGGCTTATCCTGGCCGAGTTGACGGGCCAACCATTCATCACGGATATTGTTCTTGAATGCGGCAATGGCCTCGGCTTCGGAGCAGTCTATGATCTGGTTCTTCTTGGTGAGGAACCTGTTCCAGAATTTCCGGGCTGATTCGCCTGGCTACTGGGTGACACGGCTGAGGTCATCAGCATCCGGAGGTCAGACGTACGTGCTCTGGAAGTTTGCTCGAAAAGCATCCTCTAGGGCCTCCCAGCTGCCAATAGAGTGAGGAGGGAGGCTGTTAAGCCAATGCCTCGCCGGTCCCTTTAGGTTGAGCGGCAGGTATTTAATGGCGTGTAGATCATCTCCGTTGGACATGTGTATGTGGAGAAGGAAATCCTCGATCCATACTGCTGAGTCGGTGGTGCCATCGTATGATTCTATATTGATGGGCTTAAATCCTTCTGGGAATTGATGTTCCATCACCCTGTCTGTAAAGCAGATTTGGTGAGCCGGACCTCGGAACCGAGGAGCATCTCATTGGAGATTGGGTGAGAGTCGTGAGTAGGCATGATCTCGGGCACGACCGTTCCTGTCCATCCAAGCATCGTAGCCGTCAGGTCCGGCGGGCGCGCGTCCTCTTGATCCATAGATGGACCGAGGAGGTGCCTTGTTTACCTCGATGCGACATCTAGCATCGTGAGGATCTAGGTAATCCATGGGGTCCTTGCCATAATGGCGTGGAGGTGGCCGGTCGTTGAGGTTTTCTCGTCTTGGCCTGTCCCGGCCTCTAGGGGGTCGGTCATGGTCGTCAGCGAGCTCCCCATCAAACTCCGGCAAGAGACGCCTGCGTGGGTATGATTTCGGCGCGCTATGGCGCCGGTCTTCCATGTCTTGCTCGGCGGAGAGCACTTCGACCCACTTTTCTTTCATTGCATCGGTATTGGCCTGCAGCTGCTGCTGCTTGCGCTTCATGCTCCGGGCTGTCGCAATGAGGCACCGCCGGAAGCGCTCTTGTTCAAGAGGGTCTTCAGGGACAATGTAGTGCTTGGTACCGAGGCTCTCGTCCTCCTCAGATTCTGGCATGTAGTTATCGTCAGCACCTTCAAAGAGGTCGTCGGGATCTGAGTCCCTGAAATGTCCGTCGGGTGTGCCGTTCCTCCCTGGGGTGGCTTGAAGGTCCTCCTCGGGGTTATCGGCATCACCGTTTTCCGTGCCGCCGTTATTGGCCATCGCGTTATTACCACTGGGTTCCCCATTGTTGCCTCTTCGGCGTCTTCGCTGACGTCTTGGAGGGGATTTGGGGGTGTCCACCATGTAAACATCATAGGTGGACGTGGCGGTCGACCTGCCCGTGTTTACCGGGGGTGAGGTGTTCTTGATGGGGCCATCAGCATCTTCATCCATGTCTGTGGCCTCACCATAGTCCAGCACGTCAGTTAAGTCGTCGACCGTGGTGACTAGGTGGGTGGTGGGTGGGATGTAAATTTCCCGATCGTCGGCTTTAAGTCCGATCTGATGGTAAACCGAAGTCTTGCCGTCCAAGATGGACATACTCTGGATGCGGTCAAGCATCTCATTGAGGTGAGATAGCTCCTCGGGATTCATTGCTGCGCCATAAGCAGGGCTGACTCGAAGTATGCCCATCGTGTAATTTGACACGTCTTCGGCGTGAAGGGAATCTAAACACAATTCCGGGTTCCGCGCCGAAGTCAGTTCTAATACTGACGTAATTTCGGAGGTAGGATCCAGATTTATGTCCGAACTGAAGATCGGAAGGAGACTGGACGGAGTGGTTGCGTCGGGGGTCTCTAAGGGCGCCGCGACGGAGATCGGTTCCGGAGTCGAGCCCCCGGAGCCGAACAAGCTCTCAACTCGGCCGGGAGTCCATCCCGATAAGACGAGTTCGCCGCGGGAATCCGCGGTGTATTCGAGGCCACCGAAGGTCAT
Source organism: Elymus sibiricus (assembly GCA_039707655.1). Lineage (NCBI taxonomy): Eukaryota > Viridiplantae > Streptophyta > Magnoliopsida > Poales > Poaceae > Elymus > Elymus sibiricus. The sequence continues at coordinate 138,136,526 of CM077670.1, forward strand.
GATCCGACCTGGGGCGTAGTTCTCGACAGAGGCCAGATGACCCATCGAGTCAGCCCAAAATACCATGCTGCCAAAAACAAAAAGCTGACCGGGGGCGTAGACGTTCCCATGGACGTTGGCGTGGTTAATCTGCAGGTGAGCCATCGATCCTTCTGGTGGACGCACAGCAGAACTCTCAATGAAAGCACCAGTGTCGGTGTAAAAACCGGCAGACCTCGGGGTAGGGGGTCCTGAGCTGTGGATCTCGGATAATGGTAACAGGAACAGGGAGACGATGTTTTACCCAGGTTCGGGCCCTCTTGATGGAGGTAAAACCCTACGTCCTGCTCTTGTTTATATTGATGGAGATGTATCGAGTATAGAGTTGAACTACCTCGAGATCGAAATGGGTGTCTAACTCTAGGGCTAGGTGAATGATGTTGGGTTGATGATCTCCCCTCTACGGGCTAAGCCCTTTGGCTTATATACACGCCAGGGAGGGGATCTAGGGTTACAAGGTCGGTATCTAGGAGCAGGGCAATAGGAGAGATCTTGGAGTATACGTCAAGTCTTCGGTGGAGACAGTCTTGATCACGCCTCCTGTAAACGGCCTCCGGAGTCCACCTTGATCACGCACGAGGGCCCATCGGCCCAACCGAAGAGACGGGCTGGCTAGGTTAGCACCCCCTAATCCAGGACACCGTCAACCATGCTATAATTAGTTGTAAACCTGTTCACACCGATCAAACCTAAACGTGTTTCCACTTTGCAGCATATTAGTAATAGGTTATAAAAAGGTAAACTAACTACTCGAATATTATTGCACATTCCTCCTCATAAGCCTTTCTTGTTCGTCGTTCCTTGCGTCTGCCATGGCCGGTAGGAAGAGCTCTGGGCCGAGAAATAACAAGGGAGCGATGACCAAGGCCGCGGAAAAAAAGAGAGGGCCCGCCGCACCGCGGAGGCCTCGAAAGATCTCTCATGGGCAGGAGAGGGCTCTCAGAAGCGCATTCGCCGTTAAGGCGAACATGCCGAGCGGGCAATGCTGAAGTTGTTAGCCCGCGACGACATGCCTGCTCAGCTCAACAAGCAGAAGATGTTGACCACCGGCTTGCTAAAGCTGGTGAAGGAGAGCAATGCCTCGGTTGATAAGGCGACCGGCGAAATCATGGAACTTCGGGAGGACAAAGCGAAGCTCTGCCACGAGCTCAACCTGCTGAAGGAGGAGATCGCCGGCTGGGAGATGCTGCGAGAGAAGAGCAGTGCCTCGGTGAAGATGCTGACCGTTGTCATTAGGGAACTTAGGGATGACATGGCGAAGCTCTGCACCGAGAGCGTGGCTGCTGTCAAGCAACATCATGTGAACGTGAAAGAGATCATCCACGCTCGCCTCGAGAAATCCCACGCCAAGGAAGCAATGAAGAAGATGGTGGACGAGAGGCGAGAGGAGATGAAGGTCGTGGAGGCGATGAAGAAGCAGTTAGAACTCCGCGCCCAGTGTCGTGGGAATGAGCCTGACAGTAGAAGGTAGGGGTACGTAAGGAGAGGGCAGAGTCCTAGCTACGGTGAGGGTGTACACACGGATGTATGAGTTCATGCCCCTCTCATGGAGGTAAAAGCCCTACGTCTCAGTGCTCGGGAGCTCTTGTTGAGTGAAATATAAGTGTCGTTACAGGGGATGCGAACCAACCCTTATGCCAGAGGGGAGGGGTGGCTTATATAGAGTGCGCTGCCCCTCATAAGTGACCGGCGTTTAAGGGTCAGATCGTGGTTATAAAGACGTACGTTACTGGTAACATACGTAATAAACGCTATTAATGAGACAGACGAATGCCTGCCCGTTGGCCTCCCTGGGGTGGCTTCTGGTCTTCTGCGGTCGACTGTCTTCCAGTTCTTCCGAGTGAATGGTACCCGTCGAGTGAAAAGGTAATCTCCGAGTGGATATTGTCGAGTGACTTGTATGCCTTGGTGGTTTCAGTCGGAGATCTCCTTGCAGCCCTTAAGCTTTCTGGGGCAGTGTCCTTAGGTAGAGCAGGTAGGTCAGGCCTATGACCCTACCCTAGGTACATATCCCCATCATTAGCCCCCGAATGGATCAGGGTTCGAGTGTAAAAGGTGTCAATACAAGTTCTGACAAGACACAAAAATTCCGAGTGCATTTTGAGGCTTCTTAGAAATCTGCGTCGATTGGAACCTTTAGCGTTCGCCCTGATCGATTCTGTCTTGAAGTATATCCGAGTAAAAATGAGCTCGAAATCAGGTCCGAGTGAAACTGAGCTCGAAATCAGGTTCGAGTGGTCTGCAGAGTCTTCTGATGTGACGGTTCGCTCCGTCGGGTCTGGATTTTACGGGATTCAAAAATTGGATAAACGCACGCCGAGCGGAGATGACGCAACCGCAAAGGCAAGTGGGCACACGATGCCTCGATTACCGCGCCGCCAAAATCGCCACGCGGTGCGCCTCCTCTGAATTCGGGATACTCAGAGATCTAGCGGGCCCGCAGGTCAGTGACCCACACGGGCGGATATAAGGGGCGACGACGCCGGTGCTGGTACAGTATTCTTCCCCCAAATCTGCTCTTCTCCTCCTCCTCCTCTGCTCAGCTCCGCTCCAACGGCCGCCGCCGCCATGACGAAGGGCAAGACGGAGAAGCTCGAGCGCGCCAAGAAGGGAGGAGCCAAGGCGAAGAAGCTGTCGGGCACCCGGTCGACGGTGCCGCCGGGGTGGATCCAGGGGGATTTCCTCCAATCGATGGTCACGGCGGAGGATGTGCAAAATCTCGTCGACGACGGGTTGATAGCTGCGGAGTCCTGGAGATTGCCGAAGGGGGAGACCGAGCCAGAGCCGCGCGACGGCGAGCGAGTTCTGCTTCTCACCCACGTCGAACGAGGTTTCTCCATGCCACCCCACCCATTCATCCGTAGTTTCCTGAACTATTTCGGGGCGCAGCTCCACCATTTCCCTCCGAATGCAATTGCCTATCTTTCCTGTTTCATAACCCTGTGCGAATGCTTCTTGGGCTGTTCTCCGCATTGGGGTTTGTTTAAACACATATTCTCTGTTAGATCCCAATCCGTCAAGAAAGCCAATCCTAGTGATAGCAAAACCCACGTAATCCAACTGTGTGGTGGCTTAGGGATCCAAAAGAGAGGTAGGAGTGCATTCCCCTCTATGACCTTTCCTGACTCTGTCTGGGGTTGGCAGTCGACATGGTTCTATTGCAAGGATGTTGCATCACCAAATATGTCGACTGGACTTCCTCCTTTCACCTTGGATCGACCTACCACCCCCAAACCACTGTACGTGACAAAGGTAGAGAAAATCCAAGTAGGGATCCTAGTGAACGCTGTATCTGATCTGATCCGCGGTGGAGTGACTGGCTTGGATCTCCTTGAAACGTTTCTCAGTCGACGGATCCAGCCTCTACAAGCCTGGGATCACACCATGTGGCATTACTCGGGCCCTGTGGATACCACTCGGACTCATCCTGAAGAAGTTTCCGACGAGACCGTTTCTCAGTGGCTCAGGAGCATCACCGGAGCCTGTGATAATCCCGAGGGAGCCAAGCGAATTCCGCCCTTTTCTGCTTTGAACCCACCAACGAACCTGGTGAGTTATACCTCTGTCGATTGTTTTAATATTTGTCGAGTAGCTGGATCTTCAGTCGACTGACTTTGAAGCTTGTATCTTGCAGGAATTTACAAACATGTATTCGCCCGTGCCAAACGGAGAACTGCCTGACGAAGAAGAAGGGAGCGTAGATGGCAGCGCCGACGGCGATTATGCCAACGACAGCGAGAGCAGCGATGACGACCTGGAGGAAGGCGAGGTGGAAGCTCAGGTCCCTCTGCGCACCGGGCGTCGCACCAAGCAGCAGGAAGACCCAGAGGTTGCTCCGAGCAAAACTGTGGCGTCGAGCACAAGGAACCCAAAGCGTGACCGTGCCGCAACATCGGGGTCGACTGAAAAAGCTGCGAAACAACTCAAGCCGGACGCGCCAAAACCTCGGAAGGCCCTGCCTCGTATCAAGATTGTTGTGCCTGTTGCCTCAACGTGAGTGTTTATTTTCCCGCAATTGTGATTGTGGCACTTCATGTCTCTGCTGACCGAGTGGAGTTTATCCGCCAGAGCTGCTACCTCTGTGACATCGCCCTAGCGAAATGATGGGGACCATATGGAAGTGGACACTCCTGATGCGGCCACCTCCCAACGAGGTATAACAAACCCACACTCTACTCTGTTTTTTTTGAAGAATAATCGTCGAGTGACTTGATTAAAATTGCCGATTGATAGCTGACGAAGTCATCGAACTGGAAGATGATGAGGAGCTGCGGCGAGGAACGCAAGATGAAGCTGTGCCTCTGGAGGCTCCACACGTACGCACTCGGAGAACATCGTCAGGACAGACGCCCCATGGGTTGACTGCTGCGACACCTCCAGCCCTTGTGGCCCCGCTGTCGAGTGCTCCGCCAGCCACTTTAATTCTGGTGGCTTCAGCACCTATTGGACAATCTGAAGCACCTCCTGCTACCTCAGTTACAGCACCAACTCATTCGACGCCCGCATACCCTTTGTATCACGTCCCGGAGGACCAAACTGGAGCTGCCAAGGAAGCCATGATTCAGGCTGGGCAGATGATGCTGCGAACAAAGGAGGCGTATGAAGCCGGCAAGTTAGCCTATGATGCCAGCTCAGCGCTTCAAGCCAACGTCCGAGTAAGTGCTATTGTAAGTTCATCTCCAATTGAATTCCTGTCCGTCTTGATTTTACACCCACTGGGTGTTTTCTTCGCAAGTAGATCAGGTAGTCTCTAGTCCAGTGGGGGCACGCTGAGTGCACCCACTGGGTGTAGTCCCCGAGACCGCTGTCGAATGGCGAAGGCATCGACAGGGGTCTTAGAGTCGGTTTGAAAGTTGTTTTCCATTCGACAGGACAGACCTTGTCGAGTAAAAGTAGGTCCAGTGGGGGCACGCTGAGTGCACCCAGTGGGTGTAGTCCCTGAGACCGCCGTCGAGTGCGTGCATCGGCGGGGGTCTGATAGAAACGATGTCCGCTTGCTTGCTTTCTTCTCTCGGACAGGGCGGACCTGGTCGAGTAATTTCCTGTCCAGTGGGGGCACGCTGAGTGCACCCACTGGGTGTAGTCCCCGAGACTACTACCGATCGTTTACGATGGGGAGTAGTCTTAAGAACTGCTTTGCAGGTTTCATGGACATCATTTCCATCAACCATGATATGACGCTGTATAGGGTTGTGGGGTGGGACGGCGGGCCGCCTTTTAGTCGACTTCACTTGTACTTTTCCACTCGGGAGTAGAGAAATATTTATGTCGACTGAACCCCTTCTTTGCTGATTTCAGAAAGCCATTGGGCTCGGGACCAAGTACGTCGAGCTGGAAAAAGAAAAGAATCGACTTCTGCTGGATCTGGAGCTGACGAACAACAACCCGGACCGAGCACAAACTGAATTGAAGACTTTGGGAGGTAATCCTTGTCGATCAATTGTATTATCACTTTCATCTTCCGTACTTTGAACCAAGTGAATCCACTCGAACAGACGTACGTGATGAGAACCGTCGTCTCCGAGCGCGACTCAACAATGTTATTTCTTTAGATACCATGAAGACGGCGCTCGAGGACAAGGACAAATCACTTGCTGATGCTCAGAAGGAAGCGAAGGAGAAAACTGAAGCTGCTGAGAAGAAACTTGCTGCAGCCAGTAAACTGGAAGAAGAGAACGCCAAACTCAAGCAGGAACGATCCGACTGGATCAAAAAACTTGAAGTGCAGACCAAGGGAAAGAGTGCTCTGGAAAAACACTTAGGAGACTTTGCGAAGAAAATGTTCAGCATGCTTGAAGGTGACTTTCTTCTGTCGAATGAATTTCTTTGATTTCCTCAGAACGGCATTGTGATCACCTTTTCCCTTTCTCTTCACACAGAATTCTGTCAATACTTTGAGAAGGAAACCGAAGAGATCGAGCCCAATCTGGACCCCACGAAGTCACTCGTCGGAGACGCCGTGGCCATGGATATGTTTCGACTCGAAGCTCATCTTAAGAATGTCCAGGGATATGTTTCTCGGCTGAGGGCTGCATTCGAGAAAGTCGACAAGGAACTGTGGCCTGAAGACCCCCTCCAGACTGACCTCGAGTATATGATGACTCGCCTCAATGAAATTCCAAGTCGAGTGCAGGCGTGGAAGAAGTCCGCTGCCCGTTGTGGTGCCGATGTGGCACTTTCACTCGTCAGGGTTCATTGCAAGGAGGCCAGGGAGGACAAACTGAAGGCCCTTCGAGTGATCAACACAAAGAAACTTCAATTTGAAGATTTCATGGAGACTTTCATCGAAGCAGCTACTCGGATCGCCGACGGAATTGACCTGGATACCTTTGTCGAGCCTTCAAGCCCTACCGGAGCTTGAAAAGTATGTTGCTTTCAGTTAACACTTTATTTGCCTCGGTATGCCGAGTGCTGGTGTAACCGATTAAAACTTCATTCAGGCCCTAAGCCTGAGAACTTCCCTTTGCGCGGACAAGTTTTTGCTGCGCTAGAGATTCTAGTCTTACTCGCATTTTGTTTTCCGACATTTTGCTTGGCTGAATTTATTTAATTCTCGAATGGAACGGGTGTTCTGCACTCGAAAGAATTTAGGACTTAGGCGAAGACTGGTTCGCAGCTAAGTTCCGAGTGTTAGGAATACCTTACACTCGGAAGGATTTTTTAACTTAGGTGAAAACTGGTTCATAGCTAAGCCCCCGAGCAAGAGGGTTGCTCTTCACTCGGAGAAGTTTTCTGAACTTAGGCGAAGACTGGTTCGCGGCTAAGTCTCCGAGTGTATTGAATGTTACATACTCGGAAGGGTTTTTAACTTAGGCGAAACGGGTTCGTAGCTAAGCCCCCGAGCAAGAGGGTTGCTCTTCACTCGGAGAAGTTTTTCTGAACATAGGCGAAGACTGGTTCGCGGCTAAGTCTCCGAGTGTATTGAATGTTATACACTCGGAAGGGTCTTTAACTTAGGCGAAACGGGTTCGCAGCTAAGCCCCCGAGCAAGAGGGTTGCTCTTCACTCGGAGAAGTTTCCTGAACTTAGGCGAAGACTGGTTCGCGGCTAAGTCTCTGAGTGTATTGAATGTTATACACTCGGAAGGGTTTTTAACTTAGGCGAAACGGGTTCGCAGCTAAGCCTCCGAGCAAGAGGGTTGCTCTTCACTCGGAGAAGTTTTCTGAACTTAGGCGAAGGCTGGTTCGTGGCTAAGTCTCCGAGTGTATTGAATGTTAAACATTCGGAAGGGTTTTTAACTTAGGCGAAACGGGTTCGCGGCTAAGCCCCCGAGCAAGAGGGTTGCTCTTCACTCGGAGAAGTTTTCTGAACTTAGGCGAAGACTGGTTCGCGGCTAAGTCTCCGAGTGTATTGAATGTTAAACACTCGGAAGGGTTTTTAACTTAGGCGAAACGGGTTCGCAGCTAAGCCCCCGAGCAGGAGGGTTGCTCTTCACTCGGAGAAGTTTTCTGAACTTAGGCGAAGACTGGTTCACGGCTAAGTCTCCGAGTGTATTAAATGTTAAACACTCGGAAGGGTTTTTAACTTAGGCGAAACGGGTTCGCAGCTAAGCCCCCGAGCAGGAGGGTTGCTCTTCACTCGGAGAAGTTTTCTGAACTTAGGCGAAGACTGGTTCGCGGCTAAGTCTCCGAGTGTATTGAATGTTAAACACTCGGAAGGGTTTTTAACTTAGGCGAAACGGGTTCGCAGCTAAGCCCCCGAGCAGGAGGGTTGCTCTTCACTCGGAGAAGTTTTCTGAACTTAGGCAAAGACTGGTTCGCGGCTAAGTCTTCGAGTGTATTGAATGTTAAACACTCGGAAGGGTTTTTAACTTAGGCGAAACGGGTTCGCAGCTAAGCCGCCGAGCAGGAGGGTTGCTCTTCACTCGGAGAAGTTTTCTGAACTTAGGCGAAGACTGGTTCGCGGCTAAGTCTCCGAGGAAGAGGGTTGCTCTTCACTCGGAGAAGTTTTCTGAACTTAGGCGAAGACTGGTTCGCGGCTAAGTGTCCGAGTGTATTGAATGCTATACACTCGGAAAGGTTTTTAACTTAGGCGAAACGGATTCGCAGCTAAGCCCCCGAGCAAGAGGGTTGCTCTTCACTCGGAGAAGTTTTCTGAACTTAGGCGAAGACTGGTTCGCGGCTAAGTCTCCGAGTGTATTGAATGTTATACACTCGGAAGGGTTTTTAACTTAGGCGAAACGGGTTCGCAGCTAAGCCCCCGAGCAAGAGGGTTGCTCTTCACTCGGAGAAGTATTTGAATGCGAAATTGTGCGATCGGAATCGACAATAGACTGTGGAAGTCATAACTTAACAAACGACATCGTCTGGAGCACTCTTATTACATCAAAACAACTCAGTCGTCAAGTATAAAAGCGTCGAAGCAAATCCGCGTTCCAGGCGCGTGGCTCATCAATATTCTTCTTCAAGTTGAAAAGATGGTACGCTCCGTTGTTCAGCACCTTGGTGACAACGAATGGGCCTTCCCACGCTGGGGCCAACTTGTGGGGTCGCTGCTGATCCACTCGGAGCACCAGATCACCTTCGTGGAATGAACGGCTCTTAACGTGTCTCGCATGGAAGCGGCGAAGGTCTTGTTGATATACAGTCGACCGGATCAGGGCCATCTCTCATTCTTCCTCTAGGAGATCCACACCATCTTGTCTAGCTTGCTCAGCTTCGTCTTCAGAGTATAGACCCACTCGGGGGGAATTGTGAAGGACGTCACTTGGCAAAACGGCTTCAGCTCCATACACAAGGAAGAAAGGAGTGCGTCCAGTCGACCGGTTTGGAGTCGTCCTCAAGCCCCACAGAACAGACGGCAATTCAGTGACCCAAGCTCCAGCAGCATGATCAAGATCTCGCATGAGCCGAGGCTTCAGTCCTTGGAGGATAAGGCCGTTCGCTCGCTCAGCTTGACCGTTAGACTGGGGGTGTGCAACGGACGCGTAGTCCACCCGAGTGCCTTGAGAGGAGCAAAAGTATTTGAACTCTTCCGAGTCAAAATTAGAGCCGTTGTCTGTAATGATACTGTGGGGGACTCCATATCGGAATATTATCTCTTTCATGAATTTGATAACAGTGCGGGCGTTCAGCTTCTTGATGGGTTTAGCTTCAATCCACTTAGTGAACTTGTCGACTGCAACCAGTAAGTGAGTGAATCCACTCTGGCCTGTTCTAAGGGGTCCAACCATATCCAAGCCCCATACAGCAAACGACCAGACGAGTGGAATAGTCTTCAAGGCAGATGCAGGTTTGTGTGACAGGTTCGAATAAAACTGGCATCCTTCGCAGTGATCGACTATATCTTTAGCCATCTCATTGGCGCGTGGCCAGAAGAAACCCGCTCGGTAAGCTTTGGCGACAATCGTCCTAGAGGACGCATGATGACCACAAGTTCCCGAGTGAATCTCCTCCAAAATCAGTCGACCTTCTTCAGGAGAAATACACCGCTGAGTCACGCCAGTCACACTTTCTCTGTAGAGTTGTCCGTCCATAACAGTAAAAGCCTTGGATCTGCGGACTATCTGTCGAGCTTCATCTTCATCATCTGGGAGTTCTCTCCTAAGAATGTACGCAATATAGGGTACAGTCCAGTCGGGCGTGATCACTAAAATCTCCATGACCAGATCAATGACAGCTGGGACATCGACTTCAGTCGGATCAGAGGCGCTTTTTGCCTGCGGGGGCTCTTCAGTGAAGGGATCTTCCTGCACCGAAGGAGAATGAAGGTGCTCGAGAAATACATTGCTGGGGACAGGCTTCCGAGTGGATCCAATCTTTGCCAGCTCATCAGCTGCTTGATTCTTCACTCGGGGAACATGATGGAGTTCCAAACCTTCGAATTTCTTCTCGAGTTTCCTTACTGCATTGCAGTATCTAGTCATAGCGGGGTTCCTGACATCCCACTCTTTCATCACTTGATTGACCACCAAATCAGAGTCGCCATATACCATCAGGCGCCGGACGCCGAGTGAAATGGCCATACGCAACCCATACAAGAGTGCTTCATATTCAGCTTCATTGTTGGAGGAATCAAAGTGAATCTGCAAGACGTAACTGAGTTTGTCGCCTTTTGGGGACACCAGTACTACGCCAGCACCAGACCCATTCAGCATCTTCGAGCCATCAAAGAACATGGTCCAGTGTGCCGAGTAAACTTGGACCGGCTGCTGCTGTTCAGTCCACTCGACCAGGAAATCAGCGAGGGCTTGAGACTTGATTGCTTTCTTTGCTTCAAACTTGATGTCAAAATAGAGGAGCTCAATAGCCCATTTGGCCACTCAACCAGACGCATCTCGATTGTGGAGAATTTCAGACAATGGAGCATCACTGACGACTGAAATTGAGTGATCTTGAAAATAATGTGCCACCTTCTTAGCTGACAGATATATACCGTACACGAGCTTCTGGTAATGTGGATATCTTTGCTTTGAAGGAGTCAACACTTCAGAGACGTAATAAACAGGACGCTGGACTTTGTAAGCTTTACCTTCCTCTTCCCTCTCGACAGTGAGAACTGTACTGATGACCTGATTAGTAGCCGCTATGTACAATAGCAATGGCTCCTTACTGTGCGGAGCAGCAAGCACCGGCTGGGTGGAAAGCAGAGCTTTGAGCTCGACAAACGCTGCTTCAGCTTCAGGAGTCCACTCGAATGTATCAGACTTCTTCATCAGTCGGTATAAAGGCAATGCCTTTTCACCGAGACGAGAAATGAATCAACTCAATGCTGCCAAGCAACCTGTGAGCTTCTGGACATCGTGCACACGCTTAGGGCATTTCATTCGGGTGATGGCACCGATCTTTTCAGGATTAACGTCGATTCCCTTTTCGGAAACGAGAAAACCGAGTAATTTGCCGCCAGGAACACCGAAAGTGCACTTAGTCGGATTTAGCTTGATGTCATATCTCCTCAGATTGGCGAATGTTTCAGCTAAGTCAGACAACAGGTCGGAACCTTTGCGAGACTTGACGACAATGTCATCCATGTACGCTTCAACATTCCGAGGGATCTGATAGAGTAAACATTTTTGAATCATGCGCATGAAAGTAGCGCCAGCGTTCTTCAAACCAAAAGGCATGGTGATATAACAGAAACACCCGAAAGGGGTGATGAAGGCTGTCTTTATTTCATCCGGACCAAACAGACGGATCTGATGGTAACCAGAGTAAGCATCCAGAAAAGACAGACGCTCACACCCCGCAGTTGAGTCGACAATCTGATCAATGCGGGGGAGTGGAAAATGATCTTTCGGGCAGACCCGATTGATATGTTTGAAATCAATACACATGCGGAGTGACTTGTCCTTCTTAGGGACCATAACGACGTTCGATAACCACTCGGAGTGGTAAATCTCACGTATGAACTTAGCCGCCAAGAGACGAGCCACCTCCTCGCCGATTGCTTTTCGCTTCTCCGTTGCCGACCGATGCAAATGCTCCTTCATAGGCTTGGCCTTCGGGTCAACTCTCAACCGGTGCTCAGCCAGTTCCCTGGGTACACCAGGCATGTCAGCAGGCTTCCATGCGAAGATGTCCCAGTTCTCACGAAGGAACTGGATGAGCTCGGCTTCCTATTTGCTGTCGAGTGTCGTCGAGATGTTGGTTGGGGCAGCAGTGGGATCTGTCGGGTGAATGTTCACTTTCTTCACTTCTCCTGCCGACTGAAAAGCTGACTCAGAAGCAGGCTTCTTAGCGCGCAACAGGTCGGAAGGATCAGCGTTTTTCTTGTATTCTTCCAATTCAACCATAGCCATCTAATGATCGGCGATCTTGGAGCCCTGCTGAAGGCACTCCTCAGCCCTCTGTCGATTGCCAGTGACTGTGATCACACCCTTGGGCCCGGGCATCTTCAGCTTGAGATACACGTAACATGGACGGGCCATGAAACGGGCATAAGCCGGACGACCAAGGATGGCGTGGTATGCGCTCTGGAAGTCCACCACTTCAAATGTCAATTTTTCCTTTCGAAAATGTTTAACGTCACCAAACACAACATCCAACGCTATTTGACCGAGTGAACGGGCCTTTTTCCCAGGGATGACGCCATGGAACTGCATGTTGCTTTCACTGAGTCGGGACATCGGAATGCCCATCCCCTTGAGGGTATCTGCATATAGGATGTTCAGACCGCTCCCACCGTCCATCAAAACCTTGCGGAGTCGAGTGCCCCCCACAACTGGGTCCACCACCAGCGCTTGCCGCCCGGGGGTAGCGATATGCGCAGGGTGATCTGACTGATCAAATGTGATAGCAGTCTGAGACCACTTGAGATATGTGGGGGTAGAGGGAACCGCCATGTTAACCTCCCTGTTGATAACTTTCAGTCGACTCTTGCTCTCAACATCAGCAAAAATCAACAGAGTGGCATTGACCTCAGGAAACTCTTCTTTATCTTCTTCATCTCCCTTTTCAGGGTCTTTTTCACTCGACTGGCTCTCTTTGAACTGTTCGATCAGCAAACGGCACTGTCGAGTGGTATGCTTTGGCAATATTAAATTGCCCTCTTCATCTTTCCTCGTGTGGATTGCACACGGTAAATCCATAACATCTGTACCCGATTGATTCTTTGACTTCTTGGGGGTGAACTTAGCTTTGGACTTTCCTTTATTTTTGGCATGTGCCGCCAGAGCAGCCGCTTCTGCCTGAACAGGGGGATCAGCCTTGCGCTTCTGCTTCCGATTGGAATTTCCGCCTGCATCATTGTCGACTGCTTTTCCTTTACCGCTTCGGAGGCGGTCCTCTTCTTCACCATTGGCGTACCGAGTGGCAATCTCCATCATCTTGCTCAGAGAAATATCACCAGTGCGACCAAACTTCAGATAGAGCTCTCTGTATCTAACACCAGCCTTGAAGGCGCAAACAGCCTGATGCTCGGAAACATTCTCCACCGTGTGATGCAGGGTGGACCAGCGCTGAATGTAGTCTCGCAAGGTCTCATTGGGTTTCTGAACACAGTGCTGCAAATCAATCAAACCAGCCGGACATTTGCAGGTGCCCTCAAAGGTTCTGATGAACACTCGGGCCAAATCCTCCCAGCAATAGATACTAGAGGGAGTCAAACGATTCAACCAAGCTCTGGCCGAACCATCTAACATCAGGGACAAATGCTTCATGGATATGTTGTCGTTTCCTCCACCAATCTGCACGGCCACTCGGTAATCATCTAACCATGTCTCGGGCTTCGACTCGCCAGAAAACTTGCCAATTCCAGCCGCCAACCTGAAGTTTGGGGGAATCTCTGCAGAGCGAATGGCTCTGCTAAAACACTCGGGACCAGACACAACAGCTCCACTTCCACTCGGATAGTCCCCGTTATAACCATCTCTGTGGGCTCTGCCTCTGTCGACCCGTCTTTGAGCGAGGACATCCCTTGCGTCAAATCCAGGATTCCGCTCATCACCGAACGGGCGCCTATCATCATTGTGCCGGGGCACATATGAACCACTCCGCGGAGGAGAAAACACTCGACAGCGGTCATCGTGGTGATAACGGGGAGCAAACTGATCTCGCCCCTGATCTCTGTACCGGCCTTCACGGAAGTCTCTGCCTCTGTGGCGCAGGGGTGACCCAGGGCTGTGGGACGACTGAACTATTTCCGCCCTGGGTGAATTGCTATGTAACCTGTTCTGCGACTGAGAAACAGCCTCATTCTGTTGCTGCGCTGCCTCGAGCAACGTTCTGATCTGTTGCAAACCTCTACCAGCTTCCGATCGTGACGGCTGTATAGAATCTGCAATCCTAGCAGCAGCTGCAACATTCAACACTAGAGTACGGAATACCTCGACGTTATTCCGAGACCCACTCGGAAACAACTGTCGCTGATGTCGATTGGGACGTGGCGGACGCTGTCGAGAACGCTCGTCGAGTGCCTTCTGCATCTCTTTGAGTCGAAGGCGAGTCGCCTCCATGGCCTGGGCCTCAGCAGTCCTGCCGACGATGGGAGTATGGAGAACATCCTCATCCCGGCGTTGCCGTTCATTTGACGTTCCACCAATCTCGCGCCTGGCGTGGTTGAAGCCAGGCGGCGGACTCTGATGAGAGCCAGCCATAAGAACTTCAGCCGCAGGATCGCAACTCTCGCAATCGGAGGGAACGTCAGACCGATCTGACGCTGAGTCGAACACGCTGAGAAGTGACTCGGCGGGCTCGATGGCCGCAATCAGCGGGGACGAAGCCTGGCGGGCTGCCGCATGTCGCACCCAACGCTGTAGCCGTGAACGACCGGATCGCTTGCGGCGACGAACAGCATGGAGGGCCGACACGTACTGAGTCGACAGCTGAAGGAGAAGAACACCGCAAGAGCTTGCGCACAAGTGCATCGCTCGGCGTATTGCGAACGCCTCAACATCTAGAGGCGCTTCCTGGAGCCATGCCGAACTGTCGGCGATGAAGGTGAGCGCTCCAAGACGGATCTCGCGGCCCAGGAACAAATCACCGCCGGAAGACATGACGAAGGAAAACAAATGCAACCTCGCCGGAAGTCGCTTAAGACGCCGCCCCACGGTGGGCGCCAACTGTCGTGGGAATGAGCCTGACAGTAGAAGGTAGGGGTACGTAAGGAGAGGGCAGAGTCCTAGCTACGGCGAGGGTGTACACACGGATGTATGAGTTTAGGCCCCTCTCGTGGAGGTAAAAGCCCTACGTCTCAGTGCTCGGGAGCTCTTGTCGAGTGAAATATAAGTGTCGTTACAGGGGATCCGAACCAACCCTTATGCCAGAGGGGAGGGGTGGCTTATATAGAGTGCGCTGCCCCTCATAAGTGACCGGCGTTTAAGGGTCAGATCGTGGTTATAAAGACGTACGTTACTGGTAACGTACGTAATAAACGCTATTAATGAGACAGACGAACGCCTGCCCGTTGGCCTCCCTGGGGTGGCTTCTGGTCTTCTGCGGTCGACTGTCTTCCAGTTCTTCCGAGTGAATGGTACCCGTCGAGTGAAAAGGTAATCTCCGAGTGGATATTGTCGAGTGACTTGTATGCCTTGGTGGTTTCAGTCGGAGATCTCCTTGCAGCCCTTAAGCTTTCTGGGGCAGTGTCCTTGGGTAGAGCAGGTAGGTCAGGCCTATGACCCTACCCTAGGTACATATCCCCATCACCCAGCAACCCTTCATGAAGTAGAGAGCAGCACCCAGACCGTTGTCTACGTCTTCCTTTTTTTTGCGGGTAATCTTCCTTCTTCTTTTGCCCCTGTGTCTTCTTCTTTTGCCACTATGTCTTTCGGGCATTTCCGCATGTGTCCTTCTAAATTATCCTGAATAGGTAAGACAATTAGTATCCGTTGCCATTGTCATCATATTATTTCGTTTGTACTAGGCTGCAGGGCACAAATAAAACAATGCTAACGATGAGTGGTGCCATGGGATCACAAGCAAACTAGATCATTTTTATCGCCATATCGCGCTGGGCTGCCGTGTTTCGCACTCCTCCGCGTCGGGCTAGTACTCCAGTGAAAAAGTAGAGTATGCTGCATGGTTCTTTGCTCCTCCTTAGGTCATCGGCAACAATTATACCTCCTTTCGCCGACATGTGGGACAACCAGCATCCGGGTCGACGTGTCATGCACCAGATTAGAGTGGGGAACAGAAGGGGAGACTTACCCCTCACAGTATTAATGACTATAATGAGCAGTCAAATCACGAGGCCCCACCTTCCAGCAGTAATGAGCCGTCAAATCACAAAGCCCCACCTTTCCCGCAGTAAGTTGAATCCGCTACTCCCTCGTCCTCCTCGCCTCTTTGTCAAACCGACCAGGCGAAACTTGCCCCTTCCTCGCCTTTTAAATATAGTTTTGTAAGTATTAATTGATTATGCCATGGAGCAAAACTAACAAGCTCAAATTAAAGAAAAAGGTGGGACATATACAGCACGCTCGTCGCGTTCGCGTCACACCTACATGGTCGGTCTGGCACGCCGCTCACAGAATGGAATGCGTGTCGGCTGAGTTACTACTAAAGTAGAAAAGAGAGAACATCGATACTAGTACAGTACGTATGTAGTACTACTATACTAGTATATGATGCTGGATGTGGGACAGCCAGCATCTGGATTGACGTTTCATGCACCAAATTATGCATAGTACTATGTGCTTAGATGGGGTGCTAATGTCTTTCTTTGACAACTAAACTCCTTCATGCGTTGCGTAAACTTCTCTCATTTAAGTATTTTGCGTAGGTCCGCGCGCTTCGCATTTGTTCTTCCTGGGGTCACCAAACTCCTCTCTCTTCTCTTTACTCCTACCTTGTCACATCATTTTTTTTGCATATGTGGCATGCTTAGCACCTGTACACCATGGAGGGGAGACTGACCCCAGTCGTAGCACCGCAGTAATAATGACTATAATCAGCAGTAAAATCACAAGGCTCCACCTTTCCAACAGTAACGAGCCATCAAATCACACAGCCCCACCTTTCCAGGAGTAAGTTGAATCCGCTACTCCCTCGTCCTCCTCGCCTCTCTGTCGAACCGACTAGGCGAAACTGCCCCGCCTAACGCGCGGGAAAAGCCCCTCCCTCCACTTTTAAATATAATTTTGTATCGATGGATTGCGCCATGGAGAAAAACAAAAAGAAAACGGAGGTACTACATGTATACAGCACGCACGTCGCGTTCGCGTCACACCCCACACGGTCGGTCAGTCCGGCACGCCGCTGACGGAATGGAACGCGAGTCATCTTGCGTTTGCACTCACATGTGGGACTGCAATTGAGCAACCGACCATAGGCACACTCTCCCCCGTCCCTCAGGCCCCACGCGTCGGCTGAGTTGTACTAGAAGAGAGACACCAGCGATAGTACTAGAGTAGTGCTGTACACATGTCGTTGCCTGGACGATCCCTGCATGACAGGGGTGATCAGTTCGTCCATCCATGTGACTAGAGTCCAGCAGACGGCTGGATTGGCTATCGTCTACATATCGTACAGGCTGTGTCGTACTAACATACGGCTGTAGTACTGTTGATAAATCTAAAAAAAAGTAGGAACACTAAGTATATTGCAATACCAATAAAATTTGAATCCATTCTCGGTATGAATACAAATCTAGTCCACTCACCCTAGGCGGCTAGGGCAACCTCTCCCCTCCATGCTTCACTGATGAGCCGGTGGATTCACCCCTTCCCTCTTCCCACTGCTACGTTGACCGGTGGCGGGGAGGGGAATCCCGGTGCCTATGCGCCGGTTATTAGTTTATGTTAGGGGTTTTAGTCCTCGCACGCGCAACGCTCTGGTGGACGATGTCGGCGCTTCTCCTCCAAGTCTGTCTTCCGAGCTTCGATCCTCCTTGAGTTCATTCGTCTAGACATAGTCGATGGAACTCCAGCGTAGATTCTTGCCGTCTCCTTTGGGGCGGTGAGGTTAAGGTTTCTTGTCATCCGGCGAGATTTGGTGTCATGTGCTTCGGATCAATGCGAGGGTTAAACAACGACAACTGCGTTCCTCTAGGGCGCTGGTTATTAGGGGCACATGCACGAAGACTACTCGATTGCCTTCAAGAAGGTGAAGCAGGCTATGTTAGGACATCGGCGACATCGATTGACGCATTTTCTACAAGTTTGCTCTTTGAGCTTTGATCCTCGTCGAGTTTGTCCATCGGGACGTAGTCGATGGAGCTCCGTCGTAGATTCATGTTGTCTCCTTGGGGCAGCGAGGTTAGCGTTTCTTGTCATATGGGAAAATTTGGTGTTATATTAATTAGGTGCTTCAGATCAATGATGAAAACTATGCCTCCGGTGCGCTGCTCCTTAGGGGCACATGCACGAAGACTCCTCGACAGTCATTGACGATGTCAAGCCTGCTCTGGTAGGATAGCAGCGACAACGACACGTCGACGGCTCTCTCTGACTGCAGTTGGTTGTTCGCTGGTCTCGGAATTTGGATGTATTTTTTATCAGAGATGCTATGTACTTGCAAACATTTACAATAGACCCGGTCTCCCTCAAAAAAGGTTGCATATAGTTTATGTTCAAAATCAGAACAAAGATTGACGGCTCTTTTTTTTTTGCAAATGTAAGATCATGAATTTTCAGAAATTTGATTTCCCTTTATGTTGGAAATAATACATTTCAAGCTCTAGCTAGCTATTCGAAATGTAAATTGTGCATTTTTATAAGTATAGCATGGGAAGCAAACAAAATGTATGGTGTGCCCCCATTTAGATGTGAACTGCAAAAGCCACACATTACCTCAAATTCAAATTACTCAGTCCATGGATGCAATGTGTTCAAACGGTG
Organism: Elymus sibiricus; assembly: GCA_039707655.1. NCBI lineage: Eukaryota > Viridiplantae > Streptophyta > Magnoliopsida > Poales > Poaceae > Elymus > Elymus sibiricus. The sequence goes on from CM077670.1 coordinate 138,154,776, forward strand.
CCATCGACATCTCAAATTCAAAAGAGTTCGAGCTTGTTCGTTCTATATTTTCACCCGTGATAATTTGACCCGTGTGGTTGTTCAATTAATGGAGGGCCGGGGACCAGAAGTGAACAATACAAAGTGCGACCTGGCTCGTACGCAATTTTAAACGATTGTTTTTATGGAGAAAAAAAAGAAAACTACTCCACTATATTATATGTATATAAGCATGAGCCTCCGCTCTTGCTTGCTAGGGTTGCTCTCTTCACACATTCATCCTCTACAGATCTAAACACGATAGCGGTAGCCACACTCTCTCTCTGCTCACTGCTGGTCACATATCCGGCCAGATCCCCTCCGCTGGGGAAGGGGTGAAGGTGCAACGTTCACGCGGTCCTCGTCGGCGACGGAGCAAACCCTCTGCCGGCGCGTCCCGATACGCGTGCCTTGCCATTCTCTCCCACACAACGCCGGCTAGGGAGGGCCTTCGACCCAGTCTTCGTCGCTCCCGTGGTGTGGGCAGATTCGGCCTCCCGCTGCCCACCTAGCCAAATCCCGACGAACCTCAGGTATAACTTCCTTCGAAACCGGCCTTGCTCTACTGCCCCAGGTCCCCACGTCGATGCATGTGAATCTTTTTCTACTTCTCACCCCCCTCGTAGATTGGCTCGATCGGCTGTTCCAAAGCCACCTAAATTATTACTATTAGAGGTAAAGCTACTTCATGCAGTCGAATCTACGACTTGGTTCAAAGCGGGAATAACGAGGGAAAAGTTCTAGCATGACTCTAGGACTTGGTTCAAAGAGGAAAGATTGGGGGGGTGGGGGTAGTAGAGACTGGCTACCCAATCGGTCTCTTGGTTGAAAAGGGAAATAAAGGGAAAACAAAGTACAAACTGGATATAGAACTAATCTGCTGGTTTAAAAAGGAAAGAAAGTGGGGACTGGGGGACAAGTCAACAGAGTATTTCCAGCACTAGATTTGCTGCCCTCACATAGTAAAAGGTGGCTATAGTGTAAAAAAATGGGACCAACCTAGATATCCCGTTTGGATGTTTGTTTGCATCACCACTTTATGCATCGGTGGAGGTACATGGTGCTGGTGCGCCCACTGTCCAATGCCCATATGGCAATTTTTAGCTGTTGTTAATCTAATGCCGTTGGTAAAATGCAGCAATCTCACTGTTAAAGTAAGGACATGTTTAACCAATGTTGTTTTTTAATGTAATGCCCCCGGTAATATGAAGCAATGGCCATGTTTTAATGTCCTGCTATATTTCCCGTTAAGATAAGTAAGTTGCTTCTTTTCATTAGAAATGCAACTATCCTGGTTTGCCTACTGTAACATGCCCTTATACCAACTCTTTAGCACCTGTTAATCTAATGTAGCTGGTAAAATCAAGCAATGGCACCATTAAAGTAATGTCAAATTTAACAGTTGTCATTGTTAATCTTAATGCCCCCAGTAGTACGAAGCAATGCTGCAGCTTTAGAAATTGCTACTGTCCTTCTATGAATGCCATTAAGATAAGGACGATGCTTCTTTTCATTTGACGTATGTTTCATCACTTGTTATTCACCCGCCTTTCTACCTATTTGTGCAAACAGAGATATGCATTTCACCTCGTTGCTATTGCGACCTTTTGGTGAACTTCACAAAACACTTCTTTTTTGGAAAGAGTGTCTTGTGCAGTTCTACTAAAATGTCACACGGGCAACATCTCTTGATTTTAGTGGAACCGCACAAAGGGTGATTGGAGTTCCTAACCTTCTCATTGAACTCTGTGGTTAATCTCCTCTAATAGTTAATTAGCCTTTGCAAGATTAGCCGTTACTATCACCACAATAGCAGTTTGCACATATTTGTGTAACGAACATGGACGCTTGATTTTAGTTGAACTGCACAAAAGCATATCCAAATTATAGTTGCACATTCCACGAGCTTGGCGACCAACCTTGATGTTGCTCAGTTTTAGTGCAACTAATGAAGAAGCTGCCAGCTCATGGGACCAAGTACTTCTTGCTAACTGCATGATGCAAACATTGCTTCATTTTAGGTGAACTGCACAAAAAGGTCGCATGAATATAATCATCATGTTGGTGACTGGTGTCAACCCATCTACTATGGCGTTGACTGCAGATATGGTTCCCATGACAAGGTATGTTCCTTTTTGGTACTACCCTTTGCCAGAACGATCCTGCATGTTGACTCTGCATGCAGCTAGTGATCTTGTCCTAATGTTTTGGCACTGCCATGAGAAAGCAATAATGTTACATATTATTTCGCACCTTAATCTAATGCCACTAATAATTTGAGGCAATGTTTTGGCACCGCTAGTGCCACTGACAAAATGAAGTAATAATACAGTTAAAATAGAGCTACTGTCTTCGCTATCATTTCATTTCCAATGTAGATAATGAAAGTGCTTCTCTTTGTTAGTATACGTTTCATCAAATAGTCCCATTCTTAAAGTAATGATGCGTTTAAGTATTTCTGCAAACAGGGATGCTTAATTTTAGTCGAACTGCACAAAAAAAGTGATTGGAATGATGCAAGGCCCATCCTGGTTCATCACTTGTAGAAGGTGTATCCGGGAGAATTGGGTCGATGTGCCCTATGAGGCCTACCGTTGAGTCCACTTATCAGTCCCTATGATGCCTACCATCGAGGCGGCGCAGGGCCCCTCTCTCCCTCGCAGCACGGCAGGCGCCATAGTTTTAGTTGAACTGCACAAAAAAAGAGATTGGAATGACTCAAGGCCCCTCCTACTGCCACACTGAATTTGTTCATAGTTTTCAATGAATTGCCTTCATGGCAAGATACGACGACCTGAAGAATAACTTGATCTCACTAAGTCATCTCACACAGGTCAGTCCTGTCCTTCATCCACATCATCGTGCTTTGTCATACTGTGCTACTGTTGTATTTTCTTTTAATAAACTTATTGTATCGCAATCTTTTCCCATTAAGAAAATGAAGTTGCTTCTATTTATTTGTGTATGTTTCCTCAACTAGTGCCACTATTATATTAATCATGCTTTTTCATTATCTGTGCAAATAGGGTTATTCAGCTACATTTTAGTGGAACTGCACAAATGTTTGGATGGAACCCGCATATGCAGAGTGTGAGTGCCACATCTAAAATAATGTGGCTTCGAACGACACAGATGTTCGGATGGTTCCACAAGTTCTTGGTGACCCGCTTGTGCAGACAATGTTAATCTGCCGGTGTTTGACATGCGTGCCCATAAACTGGACTGGTTTTAGTATTGTAGCAAATCCTTGAATCAAATAGCTTACATGAATTAGGTTTATGGTTTGCTGGATATATTGGCACTTCTCCAGGGATTATTCTTTTCTCAGAGAAGCATCAATCGATTTTTATTTACATGTACACATTCTCACAACTTTGTTTTAGTTTTAAAGTTAATATTGGCTCCGATATGTGAATCAATGAGATGCATAGGCATCTTTGTTGTACTTATAATGGGAATCTTATGAGTTGGTTGTGAATCTTGGAAGCTGTGAAACATGGCATGATGATGCAGGCGACAGCAACCCTATCAAGCTCTTCAATACTCCCTCCATTTCTTTTGACTTTGATCAAATTTATATAAAAAAAGATCAACATCTACAATACCAAAGTTATATAGTATATGAAAGTTAATTTCGTGATGCATCTAACAATATTGATTTCATATTGTGAATGTTGGTATTTTTTCCTATCAAGTTAGTCTAACATTACAAAGTTTGACTTTGACCAAATTATATATGCAAACTAAAAATAAAGTTTTAGGGTGGTAGGCATTTTTGTAAGCCTTCTATTGGTCTAGATCTAACGGTAGATAAGGGTAGTACTAGGTAACGTGGGGTCAGTACTCAAGTTTATGTGGGGTCGCTTCGTAAGTGAGAGGTAAATTAGTTATTAGGATGGATCCACTGACAATGCGCCGCTGCTCTCATCTAATCCAAAACCGCCGCCTGCCGCTCCTCTTGTATTCCAAGACCATCGTCGCTCTTCTCCTCTTCCTTTCCAAAACCGTCACTGCTCCTCTTCCATTCCAAAACCACCGTCGGCGAGTGAAGGTGCTGTGGAGAAGTAGATCAATGGAGGAGTACAACCGATACGTGACGATCACAGACGACGACCCTGTGAAGCTAGCCAAGATGATGGAGATACAGTCTTGGTTTGACAACCAGCGGCAATTAGCGGCGACGGTGATGGCGATGGCCAAATATCTAAAAAAGAGCAAAAAGGCGGCGATCCACCCGAATGGAGTCGCGCAGGAGTCCATAGAGCTACTCCTCTGGGCCATGGAGCAGATAGATTCACCGAATCCGGTCGTGAGGCGGAGGTGGTGGGAGTATCGATCCAAGATCGAGCATCCAGATGATCAAGGATCGAGCATCCACACGGTGCCGTTTGTGAGGGTGCCGTGTCAGAGCGAGCCGGTGGAGTCTTCGTCGACCGTACCCAACCGCAGGAGGAGAAAAGCAGTTGACTCGACGACGCTTCCCCGCTATTCTCGAAGGCTCCCTCGCCGTTCACGTCATCTCACGGGGCGGCGGTCTGCCACCGAGGAATAGGAGGGGAGTGCCCCGATGAATAATCATAGGAGGAGCTTAGGGTTATCAGTATTTGCAGGTTGTGAATTGTGTTTTGTGTTGTGTATTTTGGGTACTTTCAGATATGAATGTCTTTTGAATTTCAGATCTATGCAGTATTGAGCATATGAAGTATTTTCTGAATTCTAGAGATCTATTTTTAGTACTTTCAAAAATGTAGTTTCATATAAAAGTGCAGACCATGTGATTTTCAGAGAAGAAACTACAAGTTTCAGTTTCAGATAAGAAACTGCAAGTTTTAGAGGCAGAGCATTTATATCAACATGCCCTTTTCAAACAGGGATAACAGCATGTTCCAAATTTTATTCATGTTCGAAAATGGAACTAACAGCAAGCTAACATCATGCTGATCAACATTCATGTATAGCACATCTTCATATGATGCATAGTCAAAAAGATGTGCTATTTTCAAAATGCCCAGACAATGTTGAGAGTGCGAAAAACAGAGAAAACTAGGGACAAAATTCTGGCTAGTGTTGGAGGTGGTGTGTGGGGATGACAAGGGGGGACTCACATGTCAGTAATAGCAGAGGCAAAATAAATTGGGAATATTGCAACTGCAGCAGGGGTAATCGATCCCGGGCCGAGCAGGTGCGGGTAAGGGGGTATAGCTACTGCGCTACTGCGGCGTACTCAACAGAAAGAAGGCGCGCAAACTACTACTACACTGCCCTATCTTTCCCGGCTCCAGTTCGTTCCCATCCTGTACGTGGAGAGGCTGACAGTCAGGACCCACAAGGTCCATGGCCCTACGCAAGCAAGTTCCTCATTGGAAAAAAGCTTTCTCTCGGAAACGGATATTCGTTTCTCCTAATGGTATACTGACATTGGGGCCCACGGGTCTGTCAATGTAGTCAATAAATGAGATAAATTTACAATGAAGACTGTCATCGGGGAGCTAGCAGGTATATATTTTTCAGAGGGTGAACAAGTATCAACTGGGTTGTGGCCTGCCCAGCCTAGGTTTTATTTTTTAACATGTGCAGGGCGCAGCCCACGACATGCCGACACAATGTTTTAAACTTATTGTTTTGAGCTCCAGCATGTATCTACTGGCCCATGGGCCTCCCAGCCTAGGTTTTATTTTGTCTTAAATATCCGTAGCCCAACTTATGTTTTTTAGAAGAAAACGCAGAACTCTTTTCTATTTTTCTATATATAAGAATAAGAATGCCAGGTCCAACTTATGTTTACCCTTCTAACTATATTATATATATTTAAATTATTTTATGTTATTATATATTATTATTATCATATATTTTATATATATATATATATAATATCCCACGTCTTATTAACTTATAAAAAATAAATGTTTAATAGAAGTTCGCAAGGAAAATCCTGGTTTTTTTGACAACGAAAATCCTGGTGATTGCATACCAAAGCTTGCTCAGATTTAAGGACCAATGTAATAATAACGTGCTCATTTTTTTGAGCAATAACACGCTAATTATCTAATTTTATATATAATAAAATACCAAGCCCCAGTTTATTTTTTGATAACATTGCTCTGTCCAACCCAACATTATATTTACAACAAGCCCAGCAAATTCGTGTATTTCGAGAAAGTGCAAATGGGCTGTGATTTCTTAGAAAAAATATTTAATGGACCGCATAGATGCTACATTATTTGTTCACCCATCCCAGCAAATGGACTGTAAATTCTAAAAAACATGGGTTGAATATGTGCCACATTTTTGCAGGCTGACATGTGGGCCAATAGGTCGAAGCCCATGCAAGGCGTTGTCAACTTGGTCAACGAATGATTCTGGCAACCATAGCCATTGGATTTACATCCAATGGCCAGCATGCATCTTCAATCTATCATCTTCTTCCTCCAGCGCCGCCGGGAACGCCCGCTCCCGCCTCCGGCAGCTAGCAGCTCTGCTTAGCACGCCTCGCTGCGAAGCGCTACCCCACCGCCGGCCAGGCCATCCCTCCAACCCTCCACACCTCCTGTTATTCTCCGCCGACTGCAGCACCATGCCGCACCTGAACCGGTTAACCCTTGTAGTCCTCTCCGTCTGTGACTCCACTGCCGCGTCTTCCCCATCTCCTGGTCGTTCCCGTACAGGGCCTCACTGTCGTCCACCGCCTTGGTGCGCTCGGCACGGCGTGGTCTATATGGTCAACAAACGAGAGTCATTGGAAGAGGACTGTACGTGGAGAGGCTAACAGTGGGGACGAACCAGGTCCATGGACGCACGCATGCAACTGCCTCCTTATTACGCGAAAAAAATTTATTCTTCCCCCTGACAGCTGGGACCCGCCAGCTACATCTTCGCACGCAAGGAAGTGCCTCCTTATTACGGGCAAATTTTTTTATTCCTTCTTCTGGCAGCTAGGACCCACCAGCTATATCTTCGCACGTAAGGAGGCTGACATTGTGGGCCAATAGGTCGAAGCCTATGGAAGGCGTTGTCAAATTAGTCAACAAATGATTCTGACATCTGTAGTCGTTGGATGTACATCCAACGGCCGGCATGCATCTTCAATCTCTCGTCTTCTTCCTCCAGTGCCGGCGGGGCCTCCTGCTCCTGCCTCCCGCGGCCAGCGGCGCTGCTTCGCACGCCTCGCTGCGAAGCCCTACCCCACCGCCGGCCATGCCATCCCTCCACCCCTCCTGTTATTCTCTGCCGACTGCAGCCCGAGGTCACACCGAACCAATCAACCCTCGTACGCCGTACTCCTCTCCGTCTGCGACTCCACTGCTGCATCTTCCCTTCTCCTGGTCGTTCCTGTCCGGGGCCTCGCCGTCGTCCACCGCCTTCATGCGCTCGGCACGGCGTGGTCAACAAACGAGAGTCATCGGAAGAGGACTGTATGTGGAGAGGCTGAGAACTGGGACCCACGAGGTCCATGGTCGCACGCAAGGAAAGTGCCTCCTTATTATGCTAGAAAAAAAGTTTCCTCACCCTGACAGCTGGGACCCACCAGCTACATCTTCGCACGCAAGGAAGTGCCTCCTTATTGCGCGGAAAAATGATTCCTCCCCATGACAGCTGGGACCCACCAGCTATATCTTCGCACGCAAGGAAGTGCCTCCTTATCCCCCAGATAGCTGGGACCCACCAGGTCGAAGATACGTATCGTTATCTGTCTGGTCGCAAGTGTGTACGTACATACTGGTCGATCGGTCTCTCTGCCATGATGAACTATGGCCGTGTAAGGAGCGGCATGTGTCATAGTAGAGCCCTCGATGTAGCAGTTCAGGTAGCCTCATCTAAATCGTGTACACGTACGTACAGCCACATGACAAAAAATACGGTGACGTACGTACATATACGAGCGGGGTCTCGAACGTGTACTCGCGCAGACGTACGGTCAGGGCTCGTGTACATGGACAGAGGCAACGGACGGCAGCAATGGCCTCCTATTCATCGGCAGCCAACCGGCTGGGTCGAAACGGAGGAAATAGCGTCATGTTCATCGGGAGCCAAGCGACTGGGTCAGAACGCGTCCTGTTCATCGGGAGCCAACCTACTTGGATGGAACAGCCGAAACGGGGTCCTGTTCATTGACTCGGGGTCTGGCGTACCGTAAAACGGAGGAAACGGCCTTCTGTTCGACCGCCTACGGTTGAAACGGGGTCCTGTTCATCGGTTGGGGATCTGGCGTTCCGCAAAATGGAGGAAACAGACTTCTGTTTAACCGCCTACGGTCAAAACGGGGTCCTATTGATCGGGAGGGGTCTGGCGTACCGCAAAATGGAGGAAACGGATTTCTACCCAACTGCCTACGGTGGAAACAGAGTCCTGTTCATCAGGATGGGTGTGGCGTACCACAAAACGGGACTCCACGGGGTACTGTTCATCCACCGTCGACTTCCTCCAGCCTCCACTGGCTACTGTTCATCCAGCCTCCACGGGGTCCTGTTCATCCAGCCTCCACCGGCTACTGTTCATCCAGTCTCCACGGGGTCCTGTTCATCCACCCCCAACCGGCTGGGGTATGGCGTACCGTGGCATGGCCTCCTTGGGGGTCCTGTTCATCCAGCACCAACCGCCTACACGGCCGGGGTCCTGTTCATCCAACCCCCACCATCTGGGGTGGGGCGTACGAGCGGGCGACAGCAACGGGAACTATTCATCCACAGCCAACCAACCGTCTCGATCGATGCGTCTTGACTCGTGTCTACGTGTATCGCGCGCGCGGCTGTAGGGGAACGCGACAGAAAACGAAAATTTTCGGTACAGCGAGCACGCCTAGGATCACTATGGAGACTACATACAAGGTTTGATCTGATCCGTACCGACTCGAAGCGCAGCGGAAGAAGAGTCGGTGTAGATCGTCGGTGCAGATCCCTGCAGCTAGGATTTACAACCTCCCAACCGCAAGGATGTACTCCCTCTCCGGACAGCCCTTCGGGAGGCGGTCGGACAGTCCCTCGGACGATGTCGCGGACAGCCCTCCGGGAGGACACTCGAAACCCGAACAGTAACCCGGACAGCCCTTCGGGAGCACGCCAGAAACTCGAACGGTAACTCGGACAGCCCTTCGGGAGGACACTCGAAAACAGCCCCTCAGGCAAAAGATCGAAACTACAATCTCTCTACGGGGTTCCACACATACGGTGTCAGCTATCCGGCAGGGCTTCGCCGTCCAGAGCTAGTTCCTGCCGGAAACCAGACAGCCTTTCGGCTCTACGAAACTATTTCGTGGGAGGGAGAGAGAAGCCAAACAAGTCAAATGGCATGTGTATGAGAGCAAGGATGATATATGGGGCTGCCTCCCCACCTCTATTTATAGGATAGCCAAGGGGTAAAAGTGGTATACAAAAAATACCAAAGTACCCCCACTTTATGCCTTTTCAAAAAAGAATAAAGCAAAGAAGGGTGGCAAGTGGAGCTCCATGGAACCCCACCTCCCTTGGCCGGCCACATCTTGGGGGCCCCCCCATGGGGGGCTTCCTTGGCCACCAAGTCCATCTAGAAGCCTTTTTGGAAATATCCAAAAAGGTGCTTTCCCAAAAATATCCAAAAAGCACTTTCACTATTCACGAAGACATTTTTCTGCGTCCGATAAATCCCAAATTATTTCTGTGTGCCTAGAATAATTACAGTACCCACACAAACAATTTTGAACGCGTTCCGAAACAATTTCGGAACAATGTTTTCTTCAGCGAAAAGCTATCATAGCGGTTCCGGCTGCTCCGGAACATTTTCGGTTTTCTCTCCGGAAAAATTCCAGAATTTACCAGAACGATTCTGGCACCCTCCAAGAATTTCCAGACATGTGCCGGAACCAATTTGACTTAATGGAATACCCTGAAACAACTTTTCAGTTTCACCGGAACTATTCCGGTGTTCTCTCCGGAACGTTTCCGTTTCGTCCGAAACTTTTCCGGTGATTTTCTCTCAGACTCCCCGTCTAGTATTCAGCAGATAGATGACCCTTAAGCATGTGACCCTATAGGTTCGGTGAAGTATAGACATGACCCGGAACTCTTTCCGATCAATGATCAACATCGGAGCCGTGGACACCCATATTGACCCCTATACCCACACGAATGAATATTCGAGTGAACCTCCAGTTGCTGTGTGCTATTCCTGTTGCTTCACGATATATTACAAATACCCGAGGTGAGATTTATTGCATCCTCGTGGATCAACAACTTGTCCACTATGCAAGTTACCTCGTTACCGGTTTTGTTCTCTTTACTCGTTTCCGTGTTCCGGCATCCCAGTGATCAAATCACAATGTGTCTGGCCAGACGATGATGGATACCGTAACACCGAGAGGGCCCGAGAATATCTCTCCATCGTCGGAGGAGCAAATCCCAATCTTGAGCTATCAAGTTACTTGACATACTTTTCTATGAACCCGTAAGCCGCTGTAATAGCCACCCATTTACGGATGACGTTTAACAAACCCCAAAGTTCATGAAGCAAGTATGAAGAAACTCGACACTCTCATGATCTAAGGAATTATGCAAACATTAACTATCTCTGTGTTATTAACCATTAACTCATGACGAATGTATCTCATAGCATAACATCAATCGGGTCGATTCAACACAAGTGTTCTACTAACATTGTGCCCTCAAAATTGCCGGCATAGACATGCCCATGATCAGGAAAACAGGATCATCATGCAATACTTGAGCCAGTCTTAGAGGCAAGACTAGGAATACATTTTACCGTTTATTATACCACACGTGCACATGAGTTTCCCTTCGAGCCTCGTGGTTATTGTAGACTCGAGAATCATTGCAGTTATAGCATGGAACATAAACATTCATTACAAACTCGGAGATACAAAGTAACTGATATTACTACCTCTAGGGCATATCTCCTACAGACTCCCACTTGCACTAGAGTCATAATCTAGTTACATGGCTTCGCTAACACCAATGGCAATCTGGTGCTGCTCATGCTTTGCTCGTGGTAGAGGCTTTGTCATCGGGTCTGACACGTTCAGATCCGTGTGAACTTTGCGTACTTTCACTAAACCCGCTTCGACATGATGTCGAATGAATTTATATTTGCGTTCAATATGTCTTGTCTTATGGTGCGAACTTGGCTCCCTTGCCTGAGCCATGGCGCCACTATTATCACAATAGATCTCCACCGGGTCCAAAGCACTTGGAACCACACCAAGGTCTTCAAGAAATTGCTTGATCCATACCGCCTCCTTGGAGGCTTCTGAAGCAGCAACATATTCTGCCTCCGTCGTAGAATCCGCTACAGTCTTCTGTTTGGAACTTTTCCAATCAACTGCGCCGCCGTTCAATATGAAAACATATCCTGATTGAGATTTGAAGTCATCTGGGTCAGTCATGAAGCCTGCATCAGTGTAACCATTTACAATGAGCTCTTCATCACCTCCGTACACAAGGAGTAAATCCTTGGTCCTTCTGAGGTACTTAAGAATACCCTTGACTGCGGCCCAGTGTTCCAATCCTGGATCACTTTGGTACCGGCTGCTAACACTTAGCGCATAGGAAACGTCCGGTCTTGTACATAGCATGGCATACATAATAGAACCAACTGCCGAGGCATATGGAACATCATTCATTTGTACTCGCTCATCGAGAGTCCGAGGACACTGATTCTTGCAAAGTACTGTGCCATGTGACATGGGGAGAAGGCCTTTCTTGGAGTTCTCCATGTTGAACCTTTTCAACACCTTGTCAATGTACGTGCTTTGGCTAAGCGCTATTAGGCGTCTTGATCTATCTCTATAGATCCTGATGCCCAATACATATGCCGCTTCGCCTAAGTCTTTCATTGAAAAACTCTTTTTCAATGAGTCTTTTATTTCGTTAAGAAAATTCACGTCATTTCCAATCAACAATATGTCATCCACATACAAGATTAGAAATGCTTTTGCGCTCCCACTAAACTTCTTGTAAACACAAGATTCTTCGTCATTCCTGATGAAGCCAAACTATTTGACCACTTCATCAAAATGAATGTTCCAGCTCCTTGACGCTTGCTTCAGACCATAAATGGCTTTCTGAAGTTTGCATACCTTTCCAGCATCCTTATGAACGACAAAACCTTCTGGCTGTATCATGTATACATCCTCTTTGAGGTTTCCATTTAGGAAAGCTGTTTTGACGTCCATCTGCCATATTTCATAATCGAAATAAGCAGCAATTGCTAGTAATATCCGAACAGACCTAAGCATAGCTACGGGCGAGAAAGTCTCGTCGTAGTCCACTCCTAGAACTTGCGTGAACCCTTTCGCGACAAGTCTAGCTTTGTGGATAGTAATATTACCATCCGCGTCCGTCTTTCTTTTGAAAATCCATTTACAACTGATGGGTTTTACGCCATCTGGAAGTTCTTCCAAGTTCCAAATTTGGTTTTCGTACATGGATTCCATCTCGGATTTCATGGCCTTGTGCCATTCCTTTGAGCTGGGCCCCGCCATCGCTTCCTTGTAGTGCGCAGGTTCATCGTCTTCAAGAATGAAGATTTCGTTATGAAACCATTCAGGTGGCTGGATAGCCCTACCTGATCTGCGCGGTTCAGTTACAACATGGTCTGAAGTTTCCGCATCACATGCGACAACTTCCGGCTCGGTTGTAGGGATAATTAGCGGAATTTCTTCCGGTTCCTTAGCCATATCAATGGTTGCCGAAGATTCACTAATCTCATCAAGTTGTACTGTCCTCCCACTTGGTTCTTTAGCGAGAAACTCTTTCTCGAGAAAGTGTCCAACTTTTGCGACAAACACTTTGCCCTCGGACTGATTGTAGAAGGAATACCCAATGGTGTTATTTGGATAACCTACAAAGTAACATTTGTCTGATCTGGGATCGAGTTTGCTTGGCTGTAAACGCTTTACGTATGCCTCACAACCCCAGATTTTAAGATGCGACACACTAGGAATCTTCCCATGCCACATCTCATGTGGTGTCGTCTTAACAGACTTAGACGGTGCTTTGTTTAATGTATAAGCGGCAGTGAGTAGTGCGTGACCCCAAAAAGATATCGGCAGATCTGTAAGAGACATCATCGACCTTACCATGTCCAACAGGGTTCGGTTACGTCTTTCCGATACTCCATTTCTCTGTGGAGTTCCGGGAGGCGTGAGCTGTGAAACGATTCCACGATCACTCAGATGTTGGCCAAACTCATGACTAAGGTATTCGCCTCCGCGATCAGACCACAGAAACTTAATATTTTTGTCACGATGATTTTCTACCTCATTCTGAAATTCTTTGAACTTTTCAAAGGTTTCCGACTTATGCTTCATTAAGTAGATATAGCCATACCGACTTAAATCATCAGTAAAAATCACGAAGTAGAAATACCCACCCCGTGCGGCTGTGTTCATTGGACCACATACATCACTATGTATTCTTTCCAATAACTCACCCGTCCGTTCAGGATGACCCGTGAACGGCGTCTTGGTCATTTTCCCCATCAATCAAGCTTCACATGTGTCAAATGATTCAAAATCAAGGGACGGTAAAACTCCATTTTTATGGAGTCTTTGCATGCGTTTCTTTCCAATGTGGCCAAGCCGACTGTGCCACATGAAAGTGGTGGTGGTATCAGCCTTCTTAAGGCGTTTAGCATTCACGTTAAAGACATGATTTCCACATTCAAGATTTAGTATGAAAAGGCCCCCAACAATGGGTGCAAATCCATAAAACATATCCTTACAATAAAGTGAACAACCATTGTTCTCAGACTTGTACGAATACCAATCGTGTACTAAACATGATCCGGAGATAATGTTTCTACACAACAGTGGAACAAAGTAACAGTTATTCAGTTCTAAGATAAATCCCGAAGGGAGACGTAGAGGCATAATTTCGACGGCTTGAGCGGCGATCCCAGCGCCATTCCTGACGCGCATCACGACTTCATTCTTTGCTAGCTTGTGCACCTTCTAAAGTCCCTGTATCGAGTTGCAAATGTGAGCAACCGATCCGGTATCAAATACCCAAGACTTAGAATTTTCGCTAGCAAGCAAAACGTCAATGACATTAACTTGTATAACAATTATACCTTTTCCGATTTTCCCGGACTTCTTATCTTCCAGATACTTCTTGCAGTTTCTCTTCCAGTGTCATGTGCCCTTGCAGTAGAAGCACTCAGTTTCATTCTTGGCTCCGCCCTTAGAATTGCTTTGGGAGCCGGTCTTACCGGTGCCCTTGCCCTTCTTTGGCTTGCCTTTCTTTTTGAAACTGGTGGTTTTATTCAAAAGCAACACTTGCTTGCGATTTTTCCGCAGTCCTCCTTCTGTAGTTTTCAGCATGGCGAGCACCTCTTCCGGTGTCTTCTCCATCCCACTCATGTTGTAGTTCATGATAAAACCGTCGTAAGACGGGGGGAGTGAAGAAAGCAGCATGTCCATCATATGGTCAGGTGGAAGTGGAAACTCCAGGGTTTTAAGCCTTTCAGCATAGCCAATCATTTTGACTACGTGTTCACCAACTAAACTACCCTCAGCCATCTTGCAATCCATCAAGGCCTTCATGACATCAAATCGTTCAGACCTTGCGGTTTCCTTGTACAGGGCATCCAAATCCCGGATCATATCGCGGGGTTTATGGAATTCAAAACGTTTTTGAAGCCCTACACTCATGCAAGCTAACATGAGGCACTGCACTAAGTTGTGATCATCATCCTTAGTGGCCCAGACATTCTGCTCAACTTCCGGGGCATCTGCCGCCGGTTTAGCTGGAAGAGCAGTTTCAAGCACATACATTTTCCTAGCGCTCCTGAGGACAATCCTCAGGTTACAGACCCAGTCCGCATAGTTGTTTCCAGTCGCAGCTAACTTCTCTTTCCCTAACATCGGGCCTAAGTTGAACGCGGTGTTGCGAGCCATTTGATCTACAACGGAAAACACAAATTTCACTTAGACTTTGTTCATAATGATTTTGGCACTAGTGAATAAACAATTTTATTCTAAAGTGCGCTCCCACTCAAATCAATATCTCTCAAAATTGATTATGAGTGATTCAAGATCCAAATTGCAATTTCAACGCCAAGGATGTATCCATCTCAAGTGACGAGAATTTCAATTGGTAGGCCAACTTGCCAATCACATCTCTATGTGACTCTTGTTCATCTTTCGATGCGTGTGTTCCGAGCTCATGACTTTCATGCCTGAACGTCAAGACAACCAAGTGATCTCGCTGCGAGGTCTCAACTCACCCGCCTCACACTTCACTAATCGTTCGTACCCATGTATCCATGTGGTACCCCGAAAAGATAGGTGCCGTGACGGTGCTACATTTGGGAGAACACTAACTACTTGATATTATTAAGTGAGAGATCACCCTAATAAAAAGCGACTACCGCGCAATCAAGAAGGGTGCATCATAAGGGATAAACATCTCAGGCAATTCATAATAGCATGATATGGTATAGCCCTTTCTGACGGAGAAGTCAAGTATTTCTTCGTCTTCGGCATTTGCGTCGGTGTTCACCTTCGCGAAGATTGCCACCACCTTGTCGATGCACCAGATAATATTGCTATCTCTATAGCTAATAAAAATAAGTGCACTACTTAAGGTTGACATGCAGGTCATTAAAGTGACAATCATATGGCTCCAGCCATCATGCCGAATCATGACACGCAGGTCATGTTAACAAATTTACATCATATAGTCATCTCATACATAATCGAATTAGTATGAGCTTTGCTATACCACATCACATGCACATCCTGCAAAAACAAGTTAGACGCCTCTAATCGGTTTATGCAAAATTTTATTTTACGTGGCTTCTAAGGTTTTGACTTAAACCGCAGCTACCAACGTATTATCATCAAGTATGATTATTCAAGTCGCTAGATTAACATCTCGGGGTGTATGAAACAAGAGATAATTAAATATCGAGCCCCATACTAAACTTCGTCAAACGCATGACCCCCGTGCAAATCATATCTGCAATGCCCTTTCATCTGCGAATTTCATCTTTCTTTTGACTATGGTGGAACCCAAAGAACTGATAGCACTTCGTTGATCAATCAGGATCGCGGATTGCCAGAACTTTGTGAAATTCCACCATGCTGTCTCGAGATTGAGCAAACGCAAATTCTAGGGAAGCAACAAGAACATCGGGTAACAGATTTCATCTGTCACCCGCATAAATAATTTTCAACAATAGATCTCATCTACTCCAAAATTATATTATGCAATACCCATACATCTCCATGTATTCTAGATCGAAACCTGCATCTACGCATAGCACGGCTCATGATGCACGCCCAGGATCACTATGGAGACTGCATACAAGGTTTGATCTGATCCGTACCGACTCGAAGTGCAGCGGAAGAAGAGTCGGTGTAGATCGTCGGTACAGATCCCTGCAGCTAGGATTTACAACCTCCCAATCGCAAGGATGTACTCCCTCTCCGGACAGCCCTTCGGGAGGCGGTCGGACAGTCCCTCGGACGATGTCGCGGACAGCCCTCCGGGAGGACACTCGAAACCCGAACAGTAACCCGGACAGCCCTTCGGGAGGACGCCGGAAACTCGAACGGTAACTTGGACAGCCCTTCGGGACGACACTCGAAAACAGCCCCTCGGGCAAAAGATCGAAACTACAATCTCTCTACGGGGTTTCACACATACGGTGTCAGCTATCCGGCAGGGCTTCGCCGTCCAGAACTAGTTCCTGCCGGAACCCAGACAGCCTTTCGACTCTACAAAACTATTTCGTGGGAGGGAGATAGAAGCCAGACAAGTCAAATGGCATGTGTATGAGAGCAAGGATGAGAAATGGGGCTGCCTCCCCACCTCTATTTATAGGATAGCCAAGGGGTAAAAGTGGTATACAAAAAATACCAAAGTACCCCCACTTTATGCCTTTTCAAAAAAGAATAAAGCAAAGAAGGGTGGCAAGTGGAGCTCCATGGAGCCCCACCTCCCTTGGCCGGCCACATCTTGGGGGCCCCCCCATGGGGGGCTTCCTTGGCCACCAAGTCCATCTAGAAGCCTTTTTGGAAATATCCAAAAAGGTGCTTTCCCAAAAATATCCAAAAAGCACTTTCACTATTCACGAAGACATTTTTCTGCGTCCGATAAATCCCAAATTATTTTTGTGTGCCTAGAATAATTCCAGTACCCACACAAACAATTTTGAACGCGTTCCAAAACAATTTCGGAACAATGTTTTCTTCAGCGAAAAGCTATCATAGCGGTTCCGGCTGCTCCGGAACATTTTCGGTTTTCTCTCTGGAAAAATTCCAGAATTTACCAGAACGATTCTGGCACCCTCCAAGAATTTCCATACATGTGTCGGAACCAATTTGACTTAATGGAATACCCTAAAACAACTTTTTAGTTTCACCGGAACTATTCCGGTGTTCTCTCCGGAACGTTTCCGTTTCGTCTGAAACTTTTCCGGTGATTTTCTCTCAGACTCCCCGTCTAGTATTCAGCAGATAGATGACCCTTAAGCGTGTAACCCTATAGGTTCAATGAAGTATAGACATGACCCGGAACTCTTTCCGATCAATGATCAACATCGGAGCCGTGGACACCCATATTGACCCCTATACCCACACAAATGAATATTCGAGTGAACCTCCAGTTGCCGTGTGCTATTCCTGTTGCTTCACGATATATTACAAATACCCAAGGTGAGATTTATTTCATCCTCGTGGATCAACAACTTGTCCACTATGCAAGTTACCTCGTTACCGGTTTTGTTCTCTTTACTCGTTTCCGTGTTCCGGCATCCCAGTGATCAAATCGCAATGTGTCTGGCCAGACGATGATGGATACCGTAACACCGAGAGGGCCCGAGAATATCTCTCCATCGTCGGAGGAGCAAATCCCAATCTTGAGCTATCAAGTTACTTGACATACTTTTCCATGAACCCGTAAGCCGCCGTAATAGCCACCCATTTACGGATGACGTTTAACAAACCCCAAAGTTCATGAAGCAAGTATGAAGAAACTCGACACTCTCATGGTCTAAGGAATTATGCAAACATTAACTATCTCTGTGTTATTAACCATTAACTCATGACGAATGTATCTCATAGCATAACATCAATCAGGTCGATTCAACACAAGTGTTCTACTAACATTGTGCCCTCAAAATTGCCGGCATAGACATGCCCATGATCAGGAAAACAGGATCATCATGCAATACTTGAGCCAGTCATAGAGGCAAGACTAGGAATACATTTTACCGTTTATTATACCACACGTGCACATGAGTTTCCCTCCGAGCCTAGTGGTTATTGTAGACTCGAGAATCATTGCAGTTGTAGCATGGAACATAAGCATTCATTACAAACTCAGAGATACAAAGTAACTGATATTACTGCCTCTAGGGCATATCTCCTACAGCGGCAGCAACGGGCACTGTTCATTGAGAAGCAAACCCCACCGGCTACGTCTCGCACGGGGGCTCGATGCAACGCATCGATCGATCGGCTTCAGTAAGAAGGAGCAGCGATCGATCACTCAGGTTCAGTTAGAAGCGAAGGAATCGGTCGGGTTCAGTTTAGCAGTGAAGGGATCGATCGGCTTCAGTTAGCAGTGAAGGGATCGATCGGCTTCAGTACGTAGTGCGAGGGATCGATCGCTCGTGTTCAGTACATAGTGCGAGGGTGATCGATCGCTCGGGTTCAGTAACCGAACGTACGCCTCGCTCGGGTTCAATTAGCGAGCGCCTCGCACACACGCGCGCATACGAGAGAGAAACGCGCAAAACCACACTGCATCGCTCTGCCCGACCACCCACCGTAACCGGGAACTCCCCAAAAATTTCCTCGCCCTCACTTCTACCATGTTTTTTTACGTCATGGACGGCCCAAAGAATGTCATGCGGGTGGGTCTCCGGCCCACCCAGGACGAAAAGCCCATTTTCTGTCATAATTTTTTGTCATAGAAGTAGGAGCCCACCACATCTATGATGATATGTGTTTTTGTCACAATTATTTTCATAGAAGTGTCACAACCATGACAGAAAAAGTTTTCGTTCGGGCCATAATGTCACGGATGTGTCTGTTTTTTGTAGTGCTAGTTCGAAGCCACTAGACTTCGGCTTGATGCCAAATGTCTTTAGCCACAGGCCGAAGTGTGGCTCGACACAGAGGAAGGCCTCGTAGAAGATGATGAACGTCGTGAGGTGGAGGATGGAGTTCGGGGCTAGATGGTGGAAATCAAGCCCGTTGTAGTAGAGCACCCCGCGCACGAAGGGGTGCAGCGGGAACCCCAGACCTCGAATGAGGTGGGGAACAAAAACGACCCTCTCCCCGGGCCGTGGAGTGGGAACTCGCTGGTTCGGCTCTGGAGGCCGGCAAGCAACGTTAGCGGGGATGTATCCCACGTTCCGCAGCTCCTGGATTACACCCTCTGTAACGAGGGAACCGGCCCAATGTCCCTTCAAGGTTGCGTCGGCCATTGCTAGAAGTGGAAGCTGTGTGGGTGCTGGAGGAAATGGGCGAATTCGGGATTAGATCTGGGCGCTGGTGCTCAAGAGGCTATAAGCAAAGGGTGATGGAATGGGAGCATAGGAAATACTACTGCTGCCCTTTGCTCTTATAGGCCAGTGAAAGGCCAGGAGTCCCCTTTGCTGCACCGGTAAAATCACCACGCCGCAGCCTTAGATGCTTTTATGCGTGTGGGGTGAAACAAAATCTTGATGATATCCCCCAAAATATGGCGCACGATCTCTGCTTTGATGAGATGTGCCAATGAGAAAACCGCCTCGGGCCGAGATTCGAGTAAGAGTAACTGCCTCGCCCATATAGGAGTGGTGACGCTTCGTTAAAAGTTGTCAGGCTAGGAGGCACTGTTCGCACCTACGCTGTTGGCCTTTGAGGCTAAGTTATCTCGCATCTCTAGATGCAAATAAAATTGGTTAAGCCAAGGTCGAAGGGCGGATTCCTGTAAGAACAGACCCGATTAAAAGCCTTTAACAGGGAAGGATCCCAGAACATAGAAAGAATTGTCTAAGGAGAGAACTCGTCTGTCAAGCCGAAGACTCCGAAGCCGAACTCAAGTTATTGATGGGAACTCGTTTGTCAAGCCTAAGACCCCAAGGCCGAAGTCATATGCCCGAAGAATATCGTCGTCCTCGGCGTCGAAGATCAGTTCAGGGGCTACTGACGGTGTCCTGGACTAGGGGGCACCAACCTAGTTGGCCCACAGTCCATGGGCCGAACCTACGGCCCACCGTTCTTACAAGGAAGGACTCCGAAAGCCTCGCACTTTGGCGTAATCAAGGTGGACTCTGTTGAAGACTTGACGTATACTCCAAGGATAGCATCGGCCGCCGGCATGTGTATCCCTAGATGGGCAACCAACCATGTGTAACCCCAGATACCCCCAGCGTCTATATAAGCTGAGGGGTTTAGTCCGTAGAGACCACGGTCATAATTCCAACCTCCTAGCCTTAGGGTTAGAACACAACTTACGATCTCGAGGTAGATCGAGCTTGTACTCGGTACATCATCATCAATACAATCAAAGCAGGACGTAGGGTGTTACCTCTTCGAGAGGGCCCGAATCTGGGTAAACGTTGTCCCCTTTGTCTCCTGTTACCCATAGATCCGAGATCCACAGCTCGGGACCCCTACCTCGAGGTCTTCCGGTTTTAGTACCGACATGAGGCCTGCCATCGTTCTGGGCTTCTCGTGCCCTAGTTCTTTGGCCAGCCATTTATCGCTGATGTTGTGCTTGAAGGTTATGATTGCTTCTGCATCCGGGCAATCCACTATCTGGTCCTTCTTTGTCAAGAAGCGATTCAAGAATATGCGAACCGATTCCCCTAGCTTTTGCCCGATGTGTGCCAGGTCATCGACATCCAGAGGCCTTACATAGGTGCCTTGAAAATTTTCCCGGAATTCATCCTCGAGGTCGTCCCACATGTCGATCGAATCTTCAGGGAGACTGTTGAGCCAATATAGGGCCAAACTCTTCAGCTTTAATGGTAGGTATTTGATGGCATGAATGTCATCTCCGCCTGCCATGTGGACAACCATGAGGAAATCCTCTATCCATATTGAGGGGTCCGAAGTCCCATCATATTGATCAATATTTATGGGTTTAAACCCTTCAGGGAACCGGTGCTACATCACCTCATCCGTAAAGCATTGGGGGGTGAGCATCTCCTCTGGCCCTTGCCATGGCATGGCGTACATCCAATATGGTTACATTACGGTCATGGGTGTAGTCGCGTGCGTCGCCATGCTTAGCCAGCCAAGCCAAATATCCCGCTTGTCCAGTAGGCAAGCATTGCTTGCATTTATAAATCGGCCGAGGTGGGTTTTTGGGCCTTAAGGGCCTCTTGTCCTTGGGGTCGAGCCTTGAGGTGATCTGTGGTGGATTTGTTCCACCTCTGCACTCGAGCACCTCGGGAGCATGTCTATTTGTTCTGACTTGATGATCGGCAATTCGAGGAGATCGGCCCCTAGCAGGGCGATCGTGGCCTTCGGCTCATTCGCGCTTAGATATGGCACTATCCTCGGCCTCCGCGTCAATCTCGTCCAGCAAGTTTCTGCGGAGGTAAGGCCATTTTGGCAGTTGTCTATTGTAGCTTATCCTCGAATGCCTGCTCGGCTTGGAGGAGCTCGGTCCATCTATTGTTTAGGTAACCCTCGTCATCTTTTAAGATGTTGAGATTTTTTTCCTGCTCTTAGTCGTATTGGCCAACCGCTTATGTAGCACTACTTCAGATTGGGCCTAGGATGACACATGTATCGCACACCATTCAACAAAACTGTGTGCGATGCACGCATCGCAAACGATAGAAAAATAAAATTGTCTCAAAGAAAATGAAATGTGTGCGATGGCTGATCCATCAATCACGATTCAGATATGAGTTATGTGTGCGATACATGGCATATAGTTCATCCTTATGAACTGTTTGCGATAAGAAAAAATAACACAAACGATTCCCTACAACAAGATGTGGGTAATGCACGGCATATAGGTCATTCGGTTGAACTGTTTGCGATGAGTCAAATAACACAAACGATTTGCCACAACAAGATGTGTGTGATACACGACAAATAGGTGAGTAATCACAATTGTGTGGGAAGACCGAAAATAACACAGACGATTCGGGCTAAAAAGATTTGTGTGTTGTGGGCAAACAATTGCTAGTAAACAATTGTCTGTGATTGTTGAAATCATCACACACGTGTTCCTTAGTTTAATCGTTTGTGATGTGACTTGCTCTATCTGCACAATATCATCAAGTAGCCTTGCCACTACCAACACGATGGACCCCCTAGCCATCTATACCCCACACTGTGCACTGTTAGCCGCCTAGACCCCCAAGCTGTATGCATCGTTAGTCATGTCGGCCCACATGCATGTGCGGTGTGCTAGCAATGGCATCAGGTCATGTCAAAATCTAAAAAGCGTGTAAAAATATTTTGAAAAATCAACAACAAAATATTGAAGCATCAATATTTTAATCTTAGGTTGGTCTAAGAGAAGCATAAAATTCCATCAACCAAACTAATTGCATCTCAAGGCTGCAATTGCATTGCACTACTAGTTCATTAGACAGAGTCTCACCAACATATAGTTCGACCATAGTACAACGATAAACATATATAGTGTACTGCTTAACATAGTTCAACCACACATATAAGACACACAAACTAGATAGGGTACTGCTTAACATAGTTCAAACCAACATATATAGCTTCACTTCTACTAGTAGCTACCAGGGTGGGCACTGCCCTAATTAAGGCTCTCCAAGTACCCAGTGTATGTGGCGTGCGCCACCCCGCGAGAAGGCTTCTGCTTGAAGGAGCTAATGGCTCATCCTGCTGCATACTGAAGAACACTTGAAAACCTGTTGTCAATGATTTGGTTGAAGAACGGGCATCCAAAGCCCCCAGTCGTGGGTCTGACATGCCTCTGATGCTTTCCCGCATAAAGCTCTCTGAGCTTTTGCTTCTTGTACTTCTTCTGGTCATCTTCATCGCTGTCGACATCGTCAGATAGCACCTACATATAGTAAAAAAAATGTGGCATAAGTATATTTTATAATGTGAATTCAGTAGGCAGAGTTTATGAAACATAATATAATAAATGACAGCATAAACCCTAAATCCTCAAGTGAGCTTGATGAAAGAAATGCATAATTTATTAGGCGCTACATAAATAACTAAAACTAATTAAAACAAAATTCAATAGTATTCCTGATTTAAACTTTAAAAACATTAAGAAAATATGAAGCATAGCAAAATCATGTATAACAGAGAGAGAAATTAGATTGAGTTAATAGAGTGACAATTGGAAAAAACAGTGAAGGATCAACTATACATGTATGTTCGAAGCGCCTAACACATATACCATGTCGATGAGAGCATACAACTTAGTGCAACAAAATTAACTCATGACTTAAAATGCATGAATTGATGATGTACCATGGCAGAGCTGCATATAGATGACAAACAGGTCAGTAATCAGAATTGTGTGGAAATACCGAAAATAACACAAACGATTCGGGATAATATGCTTTGTGTGTTGTGGGCAAACAGTTGCTAGTAAACAACTGTCCGATTATTGAAATCATCACACACGTGTTCCTTTGTTTAATCGTTTGCGATGTGACTTGCTCTGTCTACACAATATCATCATGTAGCCTCGCCACTACCAACACGATGGACCCCCTAGCCATCTATACCCCACACCGTGCATCGTTAGCTACCTAGACCCCCAAACCATATTGACGTTGTCCTGGACTAAGGGGTACCAACCTAGTTTGCCCATCGTCCATGGGCCGAGCTTATGGCCCACCGATCTTATAAGGAAGAACTCCGGAAGCCTCGAGACTAGGCGTGGTGAAGACGGACTCTGCCAAAGACTTGGCGTGTACCCCAAGGATTGCTCTGGCTATTGGCATGTGTTTCTCCAGCTAGCAACCGACCATATGTAACACTAGATACCCCCAGTTCCTATATAAGCCGAGGGGTTTAATTCGTCGGGGGAGATTCATCATATTACTCACCTTAGGGTAAAACTCAATGATGAGTGATATTTTTACACTCATTTCAACCTCGTTTAAACCGAAATATTTCATTAAAAGAGAGATATCCGCTCCGATATTGTCACTAATGACTAACAAGTGCGAGGGATTCCACAAATCCTCTCTTTGATATAAAAAGGGAAAAATCACGTGGGAGAATGGAAAGGAAGGAAATTGGAGAATAGATAAGTCACCAGGTGGCGCCTGAAGGCCGCCAGTGTAAAAGACAGCGTTCCATGCGACCGCGAGCGCTGGCATTAGCGGTCGTTTGGCGTGGAAACCAAGGCAGGTCGTCCACCTGAACAACTTTTATAAAGGGGACCCAGTCGAAATGTGAACAGTTTGCACGTCAGGAGAACGTCCAGCACAGCCACAACCCTTCATCATCATCTTCATCCACAAACCCTAGCCACCGCCATTTACATCTCCATAGCCATCTCCACCACCATAGTTCTCTCTCATCTAGTTCATACTTGTAATCGTGCATCGCACAAGGCATCCATTGTAAGACATATTACAATCAATCAATCTCAAGATGTGTTCTTCAATGTTTTCTTCTCGCGATCTGATCTCGATGTGTGAGTAGATCGGTAAGGTATGGGGTGAGGCATGAGCCTTGCAACCCCAGGTATTCGGTGAATGGATCATTGGGAGTCTTTGACATAACGACTCGTATTTGTGAAATAAAATTGTTTCATGAAGTTTCTCTTGTCTTGTTCGCTATCTTCATCCCTGCAGGTACCCAGGATCATGGAGATCGAGCACCGGTGAGGCTAGGAGCAAGGGGACCATGAAGTGTTATACCGAACACCGGTGACAGTAAGGATTAGTAGGGTAACATGGATCATAACCTTGGGGATTCATGAGGTGTAGTCATTAAACGCCCAAAGCTTTTGTCTGATATTATTATCTTAATTATCGGGGCAACCCCACGAGACGGATAGGGCCTGCGGTAGGACAATTGAGTCTTGATGCAGGACTCATGCAGGTCAAGATGTTATTTGGACACATCCCCCACTCCGATACGAAGCAAGCACCTCTTGACGGGTGACTTCCCGCGCACAAACTACTATCATTTTTGATCCCAACACCAATACATCCCGGTACCTTCTTTCTATTATGAGTGTTTGAATCACAATTTGCTTGCTGATCCAGTCAAAAGCTGGATTTGACACTTTAGCAAAAGCTTGCTAGAGACCATTGCTTCAAGGGGATCATCCTCTCGTGGATTCGATACCCAGGGTCACCTCTGGGGAAATAGGTGCGTGATACCTTTTCTTGTTCCAATACCGGATCAATAAAAAGGAGATATCAAGCCCTTTTTCTGACGCCGTTGCCGGGGAGGAGTTTAGTATTCCTAGTCTTTGTGTTTAGAGTTTTTGTTAAAGTTAATTTTCAGTTTTTGTTTTCACTTTCAGTTTTTAGTTTAAGTTTTATTTTGTTGCAAGTCTTTTAGTGGAAAATGCCAAAAAGTTACTATGGCTCGTAATCTTGGGAGTTTCGCTACTCCTAGTAATAATTTCATGCGTGAACCAATTGCACAACCTGATGTTGCAGCTGCAGAATATGAGATTAAACTGAACTTAGTTTCCATGGTTCAACAGGACCAATTTGGAGGCTCTGCTTCAGAAGATGCAGGTATGCATTTACATAATTTTACTGAATTATGCAACATGACACGCATAAAGGATTATGAACCAGATGCTCTTAAACTTCGCTTGTTTCCTTTCTCTTTGAGAGGAAAAGCTAAGGAATGGCTTTTAGCTTTACCTAAAGGAAGTATAACTTCTTGGGCTGCTTGTTGCAGCAAATTTTTATCTATGTTTTGTCCACCTGCAAAAATTATACAATTACATTCTCAGATTACAGGTTTCAAGCAAGAAGAACGTGAGCCACTAGCGCTTGCGTGGGATAGAATGAAAGAAGCTATAAGAAACTGCCCCAATCATGGAATGGAGGAGGGGTTAATCCTTCATATGTTTTATAATGGCTTAAATCACATGTCAAAAACTATGCTTGATACAGCTGCAGGAGGAACAATCATGGGAAAGCCCATAGAAGATGTCAAGAAGATACTAGATGATATGCAAGAGAACCATGCCCAATGGCATGTTGAGAGGACCACCACCAATAAGGTGAATGTCATAGAAGAAAATAGCTCAGAGTTGACAACCAATCTAGAAGAACTTATCTCTTTGATGAAAGGTAAAGAAGAGGTAAATATCAATGCCATCACTAATGAAGATACTAGTGATGTTAATTTTATTGCTCGTAATAGCTATAATCCCAATTGGAAAAATAATGCATATGCTCCTAAACTTCCTTATCCAAATAATGGGGGAGCATCCAATAATTTTAATGGATCTAATGGTAGCAATAAAAATACCCTTGAAGAAACTCTTAAAAGTTTTATTGCTAGCCAGACTGAGCAGAATGAAAATTTCAAGAATATCCTGAAGAATCATGATAACTTACTCGGTCAATTGACTGGTAAGGTTGTTGGACTAACAAATGATGTGCATATACTTAAAGCCAGATCCAATAATATGGAGGCACAAGTGGCAAAAATAGCAGAGAGCTAAACCTTGATTTTGGCCAAGTTTGCAGGAAAACTGGAGCCTAACCCGATTGAAGAAGTTAAAATGGTGAGAAGCAACGAAGAGAAAGATGAGGTACTTGACACAAGCCATGTGCCAGAGTACAATTATACCATTGAAGATTTTGTCAAGATGATATCCATGAAGTATCCACTACCGGAGGTAACTAACGATGAGGCATATATTGTCTTTGTTGAACAAGTTGCAGCCATGGTACATGAACTTGATGATGAAAGAAAAAAATTATTCAGAAAGTTACCAGCTAAGCAAGAAGATACTTTCGAACCTAATATAGAGATTGAGATAGGACTTAATAAGTTCAGTGCTTTATGTGATCTAGGGGCAAGTGTTTCCACTATCCCCAAATATGTTTATGATAGTCTCAATCTTGGTCCTTATGCTAATACTGAGATTATATTGAATATGGCTAATTCTACTTTTACTCAGGCAGTAGGCATTAAGCATGGAGTTATAGTTTAAATAAATGATTGCCCTGTCATGATTGATCTTGTTATAGTAGATATGCCTGAAGATCCTATTGCTCCTATAATTCTCGGTAGACCTTTTCTAAGGACTATCAAAGCTGTGATAAATGTGGGCGTACTCATGAGCACTTGAACATTATATTTTACTACATGCTTTCTACTCCCTAACTTATGTTTTTATGGCCCCATCTAAAGAAACTCTTCCGTGCATTCCCGGCAAGCAAGTGTTGTCTAGATTAAATGAAATGAAGTGTTGCAAAGTTGTTCTATCTAGTAGATCAGAACCTTTGTGTTAATTATCTTTGCTTCACTAACACTTGCTCTATAACCATGCCACCGCTATATCTATGATAAGTTTTCAGGTCAAGAAGCGGAGGGCTATCTAGGCACACCGATCGTAAGTGAACCAAAACCTTCTCGTTATTTTGGTTTAAACAACTTAATTCCTTATGCTTCGGATTTCTCTCTATGTTGCTCAAGGACGATCAAGTTTAAGCTTGGGGGAGTTGATGAGTGATTTACACTCATTTCAACCTCGTTTAAACCGAAATATTTCATTAAAAGAGAGATATTCGCTCCAATATTGTCACTAATGACTAATAAGTGCGAGGGATTCCACAAATCCTCTCTTTGATATTTTTTCACAGGAAATGGGCTAAAAAGGGAAGAAATCACGTGGGAGAATGGAAAGGAAGGAAATTGGAGAAGAGATAAGTCACCAGGAGGCGCCAGAAGGCCACCATTGTAAAAGACGGCGTTCCATGCGACCATGAGCGCTCGCATGAGCGGTCGTTTGGCGTGGAAACAAAGGCAGGTCGTCCACCTGGACAACTTTTATAAAGGGGACCCAGTCGAAATGTGAACAGAGAGCGCGTCAGGAGAACGTCCAGCACAGCCACAACCCCTTCATCATCATCTTCATCCACAAACCCTAGCCGCCATCATTTGCATCTCCATAGCCATCTCCACCACCATAGTTCTCTCTCATCTAGTTCATACTTGTAATCGTGCATCGCACAAGGCATCCATTGTAAGACATATTGCAATCAATCAATCTCAAGATGTGTTCTTCAATGTTTTCTTCTCGTGATCTGATCTCGATGTGTGAGTAGATCGGTAAGGTATGGGATGAGGCATGAGCCTTGCAACCCCAGGTATTCGGTGAAGGGATCATTGGGAGTCTTTGACATAACGTCTCATATGTGTGAAATAAAATTGTTTCGTGAAGTCTCTCTTGTCTTGTCCGCAATCTTCATCCCTGCAGGTACCTAGGATCATGGAGATCGAGCACCGGTGAGGCTAGGAGTAAGGGGACCGTGAAGTGTTATACCGAACACCGGGGACAATAAGGATTAGTAGGGTAACATGGATCATAACCTTGGGGATTCATGAGGTGTAGTCATTAAACACCCAAAGCTTTTATCTGATATTATTATTTTAATTATTGGGACAACCCCGCGAGATGGGAAGGGCCTGCGGTAGGACAACTGATTCTTGATGCAGGACTCGTGCCGGTCAAGTTGTTATTTGGAGACATCCCCCACTTCGAAATGAAGCAAGCACCTCTTGACGGGTGACTTCCCGCGCACAAACTACCATCATTTTTTATCCCAACACCAATACATGGTTGTAAGCATTAATACCTCATCCCCATACCTTATTTTTATTATAAGTGTTTGAATCGCAATTTGCTTGCTGATCCGGTCAAAAGCCGGATTTGACACTTTAGCAAAAGCTTGCTAGAGACCATTGCTTCAAGGGGATCTTCCTCTCGTGGGTTCGATACCCAGGGTCACCTCTCGGGAAATAGGTGCGGGATACCTTTTCTTGTTCCAATACCGGATCAATAAAAAGGAGATATCACTCAACATACGATCTCGTGGTAGATCAAGCCTGTACTCGATACTTCGTCATCAATACAATCAAACCAGGACGTAGGGCTTTACCTCCTCGAGAGAGCCCGAACTTGGGTAAACACCGTCTCCTTTGTCTCCTGTTACCCATCGATACGAGATCTACAGCGCGGGCCCTCCTACCCGAGGTCTGCCAGTTTTAGTACCGACATTGGTGCTTTCATTGGGACTCTCGCTATGCGATCGAAGAAATGATCGATGGAGGTTTCGGTTAACGAACAAACCTTTCATGGCGTAATCTATACGCCTGAATCTCCAGTTAGCAGATCGCACCTGCTCCATCGAGAGTTGAGGCATGATAGGCTAGACTTAACTCTTGAGCCTTGCGCTCTTTCTCCTACTTCGGTTAGAGACCTCTGCATGGAAGAGGATCAATCACTGAAGTGTCAGATATCGGACAATCAAAAGGTCATCCTGTCGGGGGTAGCCGAGGATTCAAACCTCAAAACCAATTCGGCTGGCTCGTCATCGTCCCACCCTGTTAGGGATGAACTCATCGGAGCCTCGAGCTCTCGAGCGATAGGGATCGAATTTTTGATCCCGCCCAGCCCCCACATCGAATATTGCCCGAGCAACTCAGGGCCTTCCGGCGTCTGGGATCTACTCTACGTAAAACAGAAGTCTGGTGAAACAGTGCGACAATTTTGGGCTAGGTTCCTGTTCGTCAAGAACAAGATACCAGACTATCGCGATTCAGATATCTTGGCAACCTTTCAGCTTAACTGTAAAGACGAAGGCGTCCTAAACGCCCTAGCCCGATGTCGCGTGCAGACCTTCTACGAATTATAGGACCTGGAGTCAAAATTTTGCGCCATCGAGGATGCCTGGCTAGCCCAAAAGGAGCAAGCAGACTTGATCTGTGTCGAAAGACCAAAACGTGATAGGCAAACGTGTCAGAAGGATATTCTCCATCGCCCCACGCCGGTCGAGCCATCACGGAAAAGAAAGAAACCTCTCACCGGAACGAAAACGGCCCTTGACAATCTGCTGAACAAGTCATGCCCAATCCACTCTGTCCTATTAAACACGGGTCCAAATCACAGCCTTCGAGACTGTTGGGTGGTGCAACAGGTGGCTAAGAAGGCGAGGCCCTCTTTGTGAACACGCAGAGCCATAAATATCTGACATCATCTTCGGACGAAGACGAAGTCCTAATGATCTATGAAACCTACACGTCGAAGGGCCATAGGAAGAGAGCCCTTCGGGAGCTAAACCAAGTCTACCAGGTCGCGAGCATGGATTCATGGTTAGACACGCCAATCACTCTCGAATAACAGGATAGACCGAAGTATGGCCTAAGCCGATGTTCGGCCGCCCTGGTCCTCGACTCCATCGTAGGCGGGTGTCGACTCTGTAAGGTTCTAATGGACGGCGGAAATAGTCCAAACCTCATCTACGAAGAGACTTTGGACAAGATGCAAATCAATAAATCGCGCATCGAACAGAGTCATACTACATTTAAAGGGATAATCCCCGGAAAGGAGGCACAATGTAGCAGAAAAATCACACTCGATGTGGTCTTCGGCACTCCCGAGAACTATTGATCCGAGGAGCTGACCTTCCACATCGTACCCTTCCAAAGCTGTTACCATGCCTTGCTTGGGCGCGATGCTTTCTCAAAATTCCATCCCATCCCACATTATGGGTACATGAAGCTCAAGATGCCAGGCCACAATGGAACGATTACATAACAAGCAACCCTGACAGGGCACTCCGAGAAGAAAACAAAATGGCATCACTCGCACTTGAGTCACTATCCGAAGCCTTAGCGGCCGAGGAGTTAACAGCCACTACTGCAGGCGACCGCTAACGCGACACATGAATTAGAGACCCCACGACCAAACTGTGTGCGATGCATGAATCACAAACGGTGTCTTAAAAATACTGTCGCCAATAAGACGAACTATTTGCGATGGCGGAGACATAAAAAACGATTCAGATTAGAGACGCGTGTGCGATACGTGGCATACAGTTGATCCATACGAACTATTTGTGATAAGCCAGAACAACAAACACGGCCAGCCAGTTTGTAGTGTGTGCGATACACGACATACATTTCACTCGGATGAACTATTTGTGATTACCCAACACAACAGAAACGGTCAGGCAGATCAAGGTGTGTGCGATATACGGCATGCGGTTCACTCGGATGAACTGTTTGCGATTACCCAACACAACATAAACGGTTCAACTTAACAAGATGTGTGTGATACACGGCAAACAGGTCAGTAATCTGAAATGTGTGGGAAGACCGATAACAACACAGATGATTCCTGCTAATAACCCATGTGTGTTGTGGGCAAACGCTTGCTGGTAAACAATTGTCAGCGATTGATGAAATCAACACCGACGGGTTCACTAGTTTAGTCCGTGTGCGATGTGATTTGCTCAGTCTACACAACATCTACGCTCTCTGTGTACAGAACATTATTATTTTGTGTGAATAGTGTGCTCTGTTGGGCACACGAGATATATGGATCACACCCGTGGGCAAGCAATGTGCGCGCACGCGTCGTGCTAGCTCGCGCTTCCTTCTATGCTAAGTTTCCATTAATTGATGGCGTTTTATGAACACGCCAACGTTTCCCACCATTTCCCCATCGGTTTCCCGCTGCCACCCAGCGATTGCGCATAAGCCTAGGCGGCGCGCGACACACCGAGGCACAAGCTCAGCCTATCGCCCCTCTAGCTACCTTTTGCAAGCATGCCAACCCACCGAAGCGCCAACTCTGCCATCAACCTCCTCGACGAGGTAAATGAGCAGGAGCCAAGGCCCGTCAAGGCCAAGGGCGTCCCCGGCAACGCGATGGACGACACCGTGCTGCGCGTCATCGCTAGGGTTGAGCAGACCCTTGGCGGACGGCGCTTCAGCGCCACGGATCAAGAAAGGCAACTCAGCGCCGAGAGGCTGCAGCTCGACGCACAACATGATCGGTGGTGCCCCGCAGCGCAAGATAGGCGCGTCCGCGCCAATAGGTTGTGGCTCACCGCACAGCGAGACCGATGGACCGCCGCAGAGCGAGAGGCGCGGCGCACCGCACAGCAAGAGCGATTCCATCGGCGCTTGTCGGGTCAGTGGGACCCAGGGTACCACGGCCCATCTACCTCTGGCCCAGGAGGCGGCGCTTGGGCCGGCCCAGGCGAGATGGCCCTGGCATCGTCGCCCGGGAGGGGTGGCCTCGCGAGGGGATAGCCTCGCGGGGCCCCTCATCGCCAGGCCAAGCCCTGGCGAGGCCGGCAAGCCCCGGATCACCTCGTGAGGCAGTCCCTCGAGAGGCCACTTTGCGGGACGTGGCGCACGGTGCCGGCCTCGGGGCAACCAGCCCGTCACGTGGGTGATGCCCCGACGACAGGACGAGGACAGCAGGGTACAGCTCAGGGACAGCAGGGTGCAGCCCAGACAGGCTTCCATTTTAGTGATAAGGGATCAGTGGCATCTGCCTCCCCCAAAACAAGTCCCAAAGGTTTTCCTCTTTGGTGATAGAAGATCAGGACGGACCAGCGCGCCAGGACGGAGGTCATCGCCAAGCCCACCAGCACGTCACAAGGAGCTGCTTTAGCAGGCGGAGACCGCCTTTAGTGAGGATAAGCCTGCGCCCCTGTCCCCCTTTGAATTGCCGCCCAGTGGCTACCCTTTCCCACTCATATTTTTGGGGAAGAGGACCAAGGCACTACAAAGGGGGCAGGGCTACTTCCATGTAGGGGATGGACCCATTCTTCCCCACATCTCTTGTACCTCGAGCACCAGCTCTCCTCCATAGAGCAATCCAACACAAGCAGGAGTAGGGTATTACACCGCACGGTGGCCCGAACATGGGTAGCTCGCGCGTCCCCTTCATGTCCGGTGAGAGCCGGCGAGTCCGTCGCGTCCCCGCCATAGTTGTCGTCGTGTCATAGGCTGCCAAGCAAAGTCCCCCAGAGTTCGAATCCTAAGTTCTTGGAGAAGTTTCTTGGATGCAGATCCGAGACTCCGACATTTGGCGCGCCAGGTAGGGGGACTTGCCATCTTCGCGCCTTCAACCTCGACGCCAACACCGACATGGACAACGCCGCCGCACGCCGCGAGCATGCTGCACGTCGGGTCGCCGCCTCCGGGCCTGTTGGGGAGCGGGTGTCCTCCTCCATACGCCCGTCGGTGAGTGGGCGGGACCGCGGCCTCTCCTCCACTGCGTCTTCGCCCGCAGGGAGCGGCCCCCTTGCTCCGCGCGCCGCGCTGCTCATGGCTCGGGGGCTGCTGCACTGTCCCTCCTCCAAGGACGGCTGCGACACCTGGCTCGAGCGCATCACCGAGCTCGTCTTCGCCACCAGCGGAGGCCAGGCGCCCCCTCGCCCCATGTCCACTTCACGACGGCGTGCTGAGCGCCCTGGGCGCACCGCTCCCCATCTTCTTCCTCCTCCAGGCCGCGGCCCATCCGTGCTGAGCGGCGCCGGCGGCCGCCGCCCAACCAAGGCCGTCGCCACCAGTGGGGGTTCCCAGGGCCCCGAGGGGTGGCCTGCATCCTGGGAGGGGCCCAGGCCCCTCCGTCCAGCCGCCACCTCAAGCGCTTCATGCGCGAGGTGAGCACGGCCCTTCAGGCGCCCGAGCCTGCCGGCCGCCTCAAGTGGTCTGAGTTCCCCGTCTCCTTCGACGCCAGCGACCATCCCAGGTCCGCCAGGGCTGCGGGGGCTGTCCCTCTGCTGTGCACTCCGACTATTGGCGGTGTGGCCGTCACCAAGACACTCATCGACGGCGGCGCTAGCCTCAACGTGCTCTCTGAGGAGACTTTCGGGACGCTCCGGGTGCCAGGTGGGCACCTGGTGCCCACCAGGCCCTTCTCGGGCGTCACCGGCGGCTCCGCTGCCCCCCTAGGGCAGGTGCACCTTCCCGTCACCTTCGGCACCCGCGAGAAATACCGTACAGAGCTCGTCGTCTTTGACGTGGCTCGCATCGGCCTGCCCTACAACACCATCTTGGGCTACCCGGCACTCTCCAAGTTCATGGCCGCAACTCGCCACGCCTACGGCCTCATCAAGATTCCCGGCAACAGCGGCACCCTCACAATCCGTTGCGATGTAAAGGACGCGGTGCGCGCGAGGGCGCGTGCCCACAAGGCGGCCGCCGCTGCGTCCCGGGCCGAGGAGGACACCCCTGAGCTTGTCGAGCCGGCGCCCGCAAAGAAGAAGCTGCTGTTCTCGCAGGAGCGGGCCGAGACCAAGAAAGTGTCGTTGGATGGGAACGGCGTGGGCCCCTTCCTCACCATTGGCAGCGGCCTTTCCCCCGAGCAAGAAGGCGCCCTCGTCGACTTCCTTCGGGCGAATGCTGATGTGTTTGCTTGGACAGCCTCGGACATGCCCGACGTGCCGAGGGAGGTGATCGAGCACCACTTGGCGGTGTGCCCCAACGCACGCCCCGTCAAGCAGAAAGTACGGCGCCAGGCACCCGAGAAGCAGGACTTCATCATTGGGGAGGTCGAGAAGCTCCAAGACGCAGGAATCATCCGCGAGGTGCTCCACCCGGAGTGGGTCGCCAACCCTGTTGTCGTCGCCAAGCCGCACGGCGGCAAGCGCATGTGCGTCGACTTCACCAACCTCAACAAGGCCTGCCCCAAGGACCGCTTCCCGCTGCCCAGGATTGACCAAACAGTAGACTCCACCACCGGGTGCGATCTGCTCTACTTCCTGGACGCCTTCTCGGGCTATCATCAGATCAAGATGGCAAAGGAGGATGAGTCGAAAACCGCCTTCATCACCCCCTGCGGAGTGTTCTGCTACGTGTGCATGCCCTTTGGCCTAAAGAGCGTGGGGGCTACCTTCCAGAGGCTGATGCGCATCTGCCTGGGGTGCTAGATGGGGAGAAATGCGGAGGCATACATCAACGACATCGTCATCAAAACGCGCGAGGCACGCACCCTCATCGAGGACCTGAAGGAAACCTTCGCCAACCTGCGCAAGGTCAACCTCAAGCTCAACCCCGCCAAGTGTGGAAGCTTTCTGCGGTAGCATGTTGAGGAAGATTGGAGTGCCGTACTCCAGAAGATTTTCTCACCAAGGGGTGTAGCGAGAAAGGTTGGGAGTCTTGCGTTGTAAGCTTCTTCCGATAGCTTGCGGAGGAAGGCTGGGTTGCTTATATCAGAAGCCCTTGTCTGTAAATGTCATGTTGGTCATGCATACCGCTAATTCTTTTGTTGGTCTGATCATTGTTGCCATAGAGGTTGCACAACTGATGCAGACTTCGTGTTGATGATTATTCGGAATCCCCTTTGCACTCAAACCAAGTGTTGCTGGTAGTGAGCAGTTGACAGATAATTCCATTCGGTTTAGCTGAGCTTCCAGGTGTTGGAAATTCTCATTAATTCCGGATAGCCATGGACTTATCCATATGTCTTGCAAACCTTGTTCACAGTGCCCGGAAATTTGGTGTATGCACCGATAAATTCGAAAATATGCTTTGAGATGTGTATCCACATACCCGAGTGTTGTTGTTGCTCTCGGCACTTCCACATTCTAGTAATATGTCTTCGGTGGGTGATAAATAATTCTTGAGTCCATTGAGAAAGACTCAGGGTTCACTCCACTGACTGAAATAATCCCGGTGTCGAAGACCGAATAACTTGCTCTTACTGGTGTCCATTCTTAATAGCTCATCTCATCGTTCCTTTGGTGTGATCAATTCCGGGGCAAACTCTCTCTCCGGTATATTCTGGCCTTGTCTATTGCCCGCCGAGTCTGCTTCTGACCCATTCTTCATTCTTGACAGATCCAGCGATAATGTTCTGAATATCGGGTAGTTGGCTTGACTTGACTCTTACTGAATTTGGATTATTGGGCATTATCCAAGTTGTGTGCTGGTCTTCCTGACAGCTCTTGCAGATGGATCCAGTCGAAGCGGCAGAACGGGATCGACAAAAGAACCAAGAATCGCGAAAAACCAAAAGGCAAATAAAGCTCAAATTTTGCGGACCTTACACATGTGGCCGAAGATTCACTAGTATAACTAGCCTAGTGCACTCGATGTACCTCTAAGGATTTTAGAAGCAAAACCACACCAATGCTCCTGGTAGCACTTGGTGTCAAGCTCCTACTACTTCCTTAGGGAGCATCGAACTCGACGCACGACCATAGCCAGGGTGGCTTAGCCAGCGATCCTAGGGTTGTCGGGGAAAGATGGAATTTATAAGCGTTTCCCCAAAGGAAACTAGATTTGAGGAGAGAAATGCCATGGTTAGCAAGCAAGGTAGGAATATCTGGTTTACCTAGGGGTTTAGGGCTCACGGGTCGTTGCCTGGTGCGGGCATTTCATCCCGAAGGCAAAGACCACGAGAGTTGGGGTCTGATGAAGCCAAAACCTAGGGGATTACCTTACGATCAATAGTAGCCGTGCCAATCTGGCAAAGATGACTGAAATCCATCGGGGCTTTCTACTAATCAAAAAGGCAAGGAAGTCTGGCTAGGGTAACCTACAGTCAGCCTGGCTCTGATACCATCCGTTGTGGCGCCCCGCCTGAATACCACTGTAGTCAGACGGTCACCGCACATACCAGCCCAGGAAATCACTCTGGCATGCGCTTTTACAACAAGTATCATGAACACAGACATTTCTATTAATGGATAAATAAGCCTTACATGGGATATTACAAGGGGAATGGCAGCGGAAAAGCTCTATCTAAGGCAGCATGGTCTTGGTGCGGCTCCAATCCACAGGGATCTGACTGGGTTACTCTTCTAGCCCGCGACCGGCTCCTCGCTAGCGAACGTCGGATCCTTAGGTGAACCTGGCCACATTGAAGGCTGGTGAGTACTTTTGAATGTACTCGCAAGCAAACCAAACCAACATATACACCAAGCAAAGCAATCCATGGCATTCAAGCATGTACATGATATCTTAACAGTATTAACTATTATGTTATGACAGGATTATCTAGCAAGATTAATCATCTAGCAGCATTAATCATCATGTCCTGGTATGATTATCTAGCATGATAATTACTGAAGTAAATGCAGTAAGGTAAAGTATAGCAGGTAAATGATCCGAACTCCGAATATGCTCACGATCCAATTCTGATCTAAGCTTTGCGGTCACCCGACCACTCATCTCATAGCCATCTCATGGCTAGCATTCATATCCCTGACATCATCTGATGTCCAGGCATCCGTACTGCAAGTCTGACAATTCCTATCTTTCTTTGGTTCATTTTTAACATCATATAGTTTGTTCCTCCAGACTCGACACAAACCAAATAGTGGCCGAGTACGAACTGTCCATGACCGAGGACACGGCTATTCGAATAGATTTACACTCTGCAGAGGTTACGCACTTTACCCACACTATGAAGCCCCTGGCCTCGTGATCCCATTCGGGTGGACCAGTGGTGCTCGAACAAAACCTTGTCTATTGCCTGGCACTCTTACGGTCCCACAGACAATCATACCCTCCCAGGGTCATGTCCTGGGTGGCCCCCGTGTCACCCCGTGACACCTGCAACCGTCGTGGCCAAACAAAACTGTCCCAAACGGGGACCGCGCGCAAACAAACAACTGGGCTCACAAGGTTATCGCCGCCTACCGGGCCAGGTTAGCGTGCACGCATAGCCTTCCCTATTTGGTGGTACCGACAAGAGGCAGAACAATAGACCAAGCTAGGGCCGTCCCATACCGGCAAATGTGGCTGCACTTGATGAGCTCGGATCGGTGACACTATGACACGATCCAGC
This sequence comes from Elymus sibiricus, assembly GCA_039707655.1. Taxonomy (NCBI): domain Eukaryota; kingdom Viridiplantae; phylum Streptophyta; class Magnoliopsida; order Poales; family Poaceae; genus Elymus; species Elymus sibiricus. The sequence goes on from CM077670.1 coordinate 138,192,491, forward strand.
CGACGGAGGAGGTTGTTGTCATTATTAAGTCACATTTCATAATATTGCAATAATGGTAATCATGCATGATGTAACAATTATGAAAACATAACAACCTATCTCCATACAATATCATAATGAGTCATTAGTGAGACAATATTTAAATGGCAAGTTATCACTTTACAAGTCTTAGCTGTAAGTGACGACCATTTGAACCCTGGCATGAAACCGGCAAATAAACCAGTAGCCACCAGAACGGTCTTTACAACTCAGATCTGGGACGTTACCGGAATAACTCAACCCCGGCTCAAGATGGCTGAAAAGCAGCTCATAGCATGAGACGGTGTTGATAAAAAGAGTGTAGCGGTTCCCTAAGACGGCCGAAAAGCAGCTCAGAGCATAGGGTCACCGCTACAGAAAGAAATTCAACAACTGTCCGAGACGGCCGAAAAGCAGCTCAGAACACGGGCCAGTTGTTGAAAAGAGAACAAAAAGTAGGCATCCACCCCGGACGGCCGGAAGCAGCTCAGAACACAGGTATGGTGCCGTCACCAAAGAAAGGCAAACAAGGGTTCACTGGCGTCACGTACAGCTCACCACTACGCATACAAGTATAAGCATATTAATTTAAACACGCAAGAATAACACAGAGCAATGCTTTAGGGCATATATCAGATGGTCGGCTTGCCTGGGGGTGAAGGAATACTCCGGGAGAAGTGCGATCACCTCGCGGAAGAATTCGCCGGAAAGGGTTCCCTCTCGAAAAGGCTGAATAGAGGGCAGGGGCAGAATGGGCATTTTCAGAAAGTGTAAACATGGTGGAAGTGATGTCATCGGAACGTTCTCGACGAACTGAAGAAGTGGGCTTTGGATTCACCTCGATCGGAGTTACGGTCGCAAAGTTAGGGCCGTTCGTTCGTTAAGAGATAAAACGGACAAAAACTGTCCATTCTAGCCCTTAACGGGTGAACGTCCGCAACTTAGCGGTTTCAGCCGGCGGCTGAGATTAGAATGCGCACTATAGAAAGTACGTCTTTGGGAACAGAAAGCGCACTTCTGCCTAAAGAAGCAGCCAATTACGCTTGCAGTTAGCAGAAAGCGTATTCTCACGAATACGTTTCCACTTAAGTTGTGGGGCCCGCCGTCCGAGTCACTTACACCCGGGCCCCATGGCTTTCTCTCTCCTCCTCCTCTTCTTCTCTTCCTCCTCCCTCCTCATCCCGACGCCGGCTACAGAGAGCGGCCGGCCGTGGCCGTTGCCGTAGCTCCGGTGGCCGAGGACCCGCGGCGAGGGGCGGGATGGAAGCGGCGCTCCCCGCCATGCCCGTGGGTGGTGGAGGCGAAGGCAGGGACGGCCTACAGCGGCTGGCCGTGGTGGTGGCGGACGGCGGCGGGGCTCCGGCCAGTGGGGGGGCTCTGGTGGTCGGGAGGGCTGGGTGAGGGCATGGGAAGGATCGCCGGAGAGTGGCACTTCCAGCAGTGGAGTCCACGGGTACCGGGGATGGCTAGATATGGGAATTGGAGGCGGGACAGAAGGTGGAGCTCGCCAGAAATTGGGGCGCTCCGGCGAGGTTTTCGACCGGGCGAGGTTGCGGGAGAGCTCTGGAGGGAGAGGGGAAGTGTGGTGCGTGCTCGAGGGGACTCGGGTCTGGCTATTTATAGCCACCCGAGGTCGCCGGATGAGCTCGGCCGTGGTGGCGATCTGAGCAGCGCACTGGAGCTCAGGGGCGACGTGGTTGGACGTTTGCAGCGTCGGGCGGCTTCGCGGGGAGAGGAGAAGCCTCGGGAGCGCTAGAGAGAGCTCGGGAAGGAAGGAGACAGAGAGGAACGCGACGACGGCGGTCACGGGTGAGACAGTGCGGTGGCGGGGCTCACCGCGGCGTGGGGAGGAAGAAAACGAAGGGGGAAATGACCAAACAAGGATGCGAGGACGACGGGGAGTCAGGTCGGCATGCTAGGACAAGCGACGGCGGCCTGAGCTGGCCTGCCCGACGCGATGAGCACGCGGTGCACTGTTTCTGTGTGCAGCTCACGCGGTCACCACGGGCATGCATGTCGTGTTCTGGCCCTCCTCTGGGTGCCAAATCTTGTCAAACACGGAAGGCATTGATTATATAGATGAGAGATGTGGCTGGGATCATCTGGATAGCTCTGGGGTGAGAGAAACTTGCAGAAGAAGATTACAACAGCAAACTTGGGTGGACATTTCTGGAGAAATGGATGAGGGAGAGGAGCTGGATCCTTGTCACCATGAGATAGGGTAGGAAGGACTAGGTGCTGCCGAAATTTGAAGCAAAATAGACCAAGTTTGAATGCACTTCCTTTGCAACGCCAAATTTAGTCCAGAAACTTGACTTTGAAGCTGCACTCATCTGGCTCAATGTAATGAGATGAATTTTGGTGGAGGGTAGTTATTTGGGGATATGGAGGTACTAGGAAAATTTCAGCTCAATTGGACATACCAAAGTGGTACTTCCTTCATAGAGCTTGGATCTGGACAGAAACTAGATGGAATTTTTGGGAGAAATTGGCTAGATAAAATGATGTGAATTTTTACTTAATCACATCATATAGGGAATGTCTGGTCTTGGATTAATTGCAAGATTTTTTAAGCAATATAAAATATAGTTTCTTCACAACCTCAAAATAAATCCAGAAACAAGAATTGGATGATGCACTCAAAAGTTGAACTATGGAACTTGGGATCTTGATGGAAATGGTGAAGATATGGATAGGAGAAGCTCCACAAATTATTTGGGATTTTTCCTAGCTACAAGAATAGTAGCTCCTTTGGAAAGTGCTCAAAGTGCAATATTGGCTTTAAATAGGAAAAGGCAATTTCCCTAATTTAATTATGGCCAATATTTTTATGGGAGCTCAATATGATCACAAATAATATCTCCACAAGTTTTCATGAACTTTGGAGATGGATAGATATTTTCCTGGATTTAATTCCTTTAACTGGCAGAAAAAAGGAATTAATTTTAAATGAAAAGTATTGCAAATGACTTAGCAATATTTTTGCATATCCAGGGTTTATAGATGTAGGAGAGACTCTGGGAAAAGTTTGGGAGGCAATAGATCAAAGGAGATTAGGGTTCCTTTGTAACGGAAGGAATTAGGGTTTCCCTTCCGGTAACTCGAGAGATAGGGTTTCGGCGATAAAACCCTGAGAAAGAATTTTGGGTGACAGGGTTGGACTGGAGAGAATCTCTGGATGGATAGGAAAGGCAAGACTAAATGACCATCTTCATATACCCAAGGCAAGAGAAAACCCGATAACATCGAAAAAAAAGACGGGAGTCAAATCCCGCAAGGAAAAAAAATAAGGAGCGAAAACCAGGGTGTCAAACGGTTGAACCTCGTTTGCAAGACACCACTCCTTGGAGGGACGGTTAAGAGATCTTGAATTGCGAAAGGGAACTCGTCTGTCAAGCCAAGGACTTCGGATCCGAAGTTACTTCCGTTGGAGAAATCGTCCTCGGCATAGAAGACCAGTTTGGGGGCTACTGACGGTGTCCTAGACTAGGGGGTATTAACCTAGTTGGCCCATGTTCTTCGGGCTGCGCTAGTGGGCCCTCATTCTCTATAAGATGGACTCTGTAAGCCGTACGCTAGGGACAAGATCAGGACTACATCCACCGAAAACTTGACGTATACTCCAAGACTCTTCCTGCCGCCTCCAGGCCAAGTTACCGACCTTGTAACCCTAGATGCCCTACCTGGCATGTATATAAGCCGAAGGGTTTAGCTCGTAGGGACCTCAACACAATCTCATTCACCTAGCCCTAGAACTAGAGCATATCTTACGATCTCGAGGTAGATCAACTCTGTACTTGATACATCCCCATTGATATAAACAAGAGCAGGACGTAGGGTTTTACCTCCATCAGGAGGGCCCAAACCTGGGTAAACATCACATCTTTGATCCTGTTACCATCTGTCCGAGATCCACAGCTCGGTACCCCCTAACCCGAGGTCTGCCGGTTTTTACACCGACAATGGGATTGGAACCGGTTAAAGCTGGAATTTCAGCAAAAAATTTATCCTATGAAATTGGTTCATCGGGATCAGAATTATATATATAATTTTTGGCCTCGTGAAGGAGAAATAAGTATCGCTCAAGCTTGGGGAGGCTTAAATATATGATGCACACATGCCCCAATCATGAGCTCTCAAGAGAAATTATTATACAAAACTTTTATGCTCGGCTTTCTCATAATGATCAATCCATGCTCGATACTTCTTCTACTGGGTCCTTTATGAAGAGAACTATTGAATTCAAATGGGATCTTCTGGAAAGAATTAAACGCAACTCTGAAGATTGCGAAATCGACAAAGGTAAAGATTCAGGTATAAAACTTGAGTTTGATTGTGTTAAATCTTTTATGGAAACCGATACTTTTCATAAGTTTAGTACTAAATATGGACTTGACTCTGAGATAGTAGCTACTTTTTGTGAATCACTTGCTGCTCATGTTGATCTCCCTAAGGAGAAATGGTTTATGTTTCATCCACCTATTGAAGTAAAGGAAGAACCTATTATAGCTAAGGAGGAAATAATTATTTATAATGTTGATCCAGTTGTGCCTACTGCTTATATTGAGAAACCTCCTTTCCCTGTTAGGATTAAGGAACATGCTAAAGCTTCAATTGTGGTTAATAAGAGTAATATTAAACCAATTAAACCCTCTGAACAAATTAGAGTGGAACCTAATGTTGCAATGATTAAAGATCTTTTGGTTGATAATATTGATGGACATGTTATATACTTCTGTTAGGAAGCAACTAGGATTGCTAAACAAGAAACAGTGGATAAAAACAAACCTATTGTTGGCATGCTTGTTGTTTCTGTTAAAATTGGAGATCATTGTTATCATGGTTTATGTGATATGGGTGCTAGTGTAAGTGCTATTCCATTTTCTCTTTATCAAGAAGTCATGAATGATATTGCACCTTTTGAGATTGAAGATATTGATGTTACTATTAAGCTTGCAAACAGAGATACTATTTCACCACTTTGGATTGTTAGAGATGTTGAAGTCTTGTGTGGTAAGATCAAATACCCTACTGAATTTTTAGTTCTTGGATCACCACAAGATGATTTTTTTCCCATTATATTTGGTAGACCTTTCTTGAATACAGTTAATGCTAAGATTGATTGCAATAGGGAAACGGTCAGTGTTAATTTTGGTGATGTATCGCATGAATTTAATTTCTCTAAGTTTTGTAGACAACCTCATGATAAAGAACTGCCTAATAAAGATGAAATTATTGGTCTTGCTTCTATTGTTGTTCCTCCTACAGATCCTTTAGAACAATATTTGCTAGACCATGAAAATGATATGCACATGAATGAACGAAATGGAATAGATGAAATATTCTTTAGACAAGCACTTATCCTTAAACATAATTTGATGATGATTACTAGTCTGTTGCAAAAAGATGTTCCGTTTGTTTTGGATGATGATTGCGTAGAAGCCTTTGAAATACTTAAGAAAGCCTTAATTTCTGCACCCATTGTTCAACCACCTGATTGGAACCTCCCCTTTGAAATTATGTGTGATGCTAGTGATTATGCTATTGGTGCTGTTCTAGGTCAAAGAGTTGATAAGAAATTGAATGTTATTCATTATGCTAGTAAGACCTTGGATAGTGCTCAAAGAAATTATGCTACCACTGATAAAGAATTTTTAGCAGTTGTGTTTGCATGTGATAAATTTAGACCTTATATCATTGATTCTAAAGTTACTATTCACATCGATCATGCTGCTATTAAATATCTTATGGAAAAGAAAGATGCTAAACCTAGACTGATTAGGTGGGTTTTATTACTACAAGAGTTTGATTTGCATATTGTTGATAGAAAGGGAGCTGAAAACCCTGTAGCGGATAATTTTTCTAGGATGGAAAATGTTCTTGATGACCCACTTCCTATTAATGATAATTTTTCCTGATGAGCAATTAGCTGTTATAAATGCTTCTACTTCTCGTAATAATCCTTCGTATGCAGACTATGCTAATTACATTGTTGATAAATATATACCACCTAGTTTCACATATCAACAAAAGAAAAAGTTATTCTTTGATTTAAGACATTACTTTTGGGATGACCCACATTTATATAAATAAGGAGTAGATGGTGTTATTAGACATCGTGTACATGAGCATGAACAGGAACAAATGCTACGGAAGTGTCATTCCGAAGCATACGGAGGACACCATGCGGGAGACAGAATTGCACATAGGGTATTACAGTCTGCTTTTTATTGGCCTACTCTCTTCAAGGATGCACGTAAGTTTGTCCTTTCTTGTGATGAATGTCAAAGAATTGGTAATATTGGTAGACGTCAGGAAATTCCAATGAACTATTCACTTGTTATTGAACCATTTGATGTTTGGGGTTTTGATTATATGGGACCTTTTCCTAAATCTAATGGATACACTCATATTCTAGTTGCTGTTGATTATGTTACTAAGTGGGTAGAAGCTATTCCAACTAGTAGTGTTGATCATAACACATTTATTAAAATGCTTGATGTAAGGGAACGCAGCAGAAAACAAAAAATTTCCGACCTACGCACCAGCCCAGGATCACTATGGAGACTGCATACAAGGTTTGATCTGTTTCGTTTCCGACTCGTAGCGCAGTGGAAGTAGAGTCGATGACGATCGGCGGTGCAGATCCCCGCAGCTAGGATTTACAACCTCCCAACCGCGAGGATGTACTCACACATCTGCCCCTCGGACAGCCCTCCGGGAGGCGGTCGGACAGTCCCTCGGACGGTGTCGCGGACAGCCCTTCGGGAGGACCTTCGAAAACCGGACAGTCACTCGGACAGCCCTTCGGGAGGACCCTCGAAACTAAGACGATCACTTGGACAGCCCTTCGGGAGGCACTCTCGAACTAAGACCGAAACTACGATCTCTCTACAGAGTTGCACACATACAGTGTCATCTATCCGGCAGGGCTTCGCCGTCCAGAACTAGTTCCTGCCGGAAACTAGACAGCCTTTCGGCTCTACGAAACTATTTCGCTGGGAGGGAGAGAGAAGCCAGAAAAGTCTATGGCATGTGTATGAGAGCAAGCATGAGGTTTGGGGCAGCCCCCTCATCTCCTATTTATAGGAAAACCAAGGGGTAAAGTTGCCATTCCAAAAACCCAAAAATACCCATGAAGGAACACTTCCACAAGGGCATATTAGGGAAGTAATGGAGCAAGTGGGGCTCCATGGAGTGGCCCACATGTGGCCGGCCAAGCCCTTATGGGGGGGGCCCCAAGGGGGGCTTCCTTGGCTCCCAAGTTCTTCTAGAAACCTTTTTGGAAATATCCAAGAAGGTGCTTTCCAAAAAATATCCAAAAAGCACTTTCACTATTCACAAAGACATTTTTCTGCGTCCGTTAAATCCCAAATTATTTCTGTGTGCCTAGAACAATTCTAGAACCCACTAAAATAATTTTGAACGCATTCCGAAACAATTTCGGAACAATGTTTCTTCAGCGAAAAGCAACCAAAGCGGTTCCGGCTGCTCCGGAACATTTCCGGTTTTTCCTCCGGAAAAATCCCAGAAGTTACCAGAACGATTCTGGCACCCTCCAAGAATTTCCAGGCATGTGCCGGAACCAATTTGACTTAATGGAATACCCTGAAACAACTTTTCAGCTTTACTGGAACAATTCCGATATCCTCTCCGGAACGTTTCCGTTTCGTCCGAAACTTTTTCGGTGATTTTCTCTCAGACTCCCCGTCTAGCATTCAGCAGATAGATGACCCTTAAGCGTGTGACCCTATAGGTTCGGTGAAGTATAGACCTGACCGAAACTCTTTCCGATCAAGGATCAACATCGGAGCCGTGGACACCCATATTGACCCCTATACCCACACGAATGAATATTCGAGTGAACCTCCAGTTGCCGTGTGCTATTCCTGTTGCTTCGCGATATGTTACAAATACCCGAGGTGAGAAACATCGGCATCCTCGTGTATCAACACTTGTCCACAATGCCAGTTACCTCGTTGCCGGTTTTTGTTCTCTTTTCTCGTTTCTGTGTTCCGGCATCCCTGTGATCAAATCACACTTGTGTCTGGCCAGACGATGATGAATACCGTAACACCGAGAGGGCCCAGAGATATCTCTCCATCGTCGGAGGAGCAAATCCCAATCTTGAGCTATCAAGTTACTTAACATACTTTTCCATGAACCCGTAAGCCGCCGTAATAGCCACCCATTTACGGATGACGTTTAACAAACCCCAAAGTTGATGAAGCAAGCATGAAGAAACTCGACACTCTCATGGTCTAAGGAATTATGCAAACATTTACTTCTCTGTGTTATTAACCATTAACTTATGACGAATGAATCTCATATCATAACATCAATCGGGTCGATTCAACACAAGTGTTCTACTAACATTGTGCCCTCAAAGTTGCCGGCATAGTCATGCCCATGATCAGGAAAACAGAACCATCATGCAACACTTGAGCTAGTCTTAGAGGCCAGACTAGGAATACATTTTACCGTTTATTATTCCACACGTGCATATGAGTCTTCCTTCAAGCCTCGTGGTTATTGCAGACTCAAGAACCATAGCAGTTATAGCATGGAACATAAACATAATTATGATCATGGAGATAAATAATAACATTTGTTATTGCCTCTAGGGCATATCTCCTACAGACTCCCACGTGCACTAGAGTCAATAATCTAGTCAATACTAATGCACATTACACCTGTGGCACACCGGTGTAAAAATGCTTCGCATGTGGTATAGCCTGATGTCCAACGGATCTGACAACTTCAGTTCCGTGTGTATCTTTGCATGTCCTCGTGTTTTCACGCTTTCACAAAATTCATATTTTGTGTGGACTTGGCTTCGTATATATGTGAATCACTGGTCAAACCTTGATTCCTCAGACTGAGCTATGGAGCAACTATCTTCAATAGTGTTCCATTGACCAAAGCCTTCTTGGAATCATACTAAGTTCATGAACGAACTGTATGATTCAACATCTTCTATGTCGCTTCGAAAGCGGCAACATACTTAGCCTTAGTTATAGAATTCGCCACAGTTACCTATTTGGAACGTTTCCAAACACCGTGCCACCATATTGTGTATTACAAAAAACCCTTAACTTAAATCGAAAATCGCATGGAGTATTGATGAAGACTTCATCGATGCAATTACTTACAACGAGCACTTCATAATCTCTACTTGCGAGAAAACATGTCATCAGTGATACTCTAGTACTCAATGACATTTTTCACTGTTGTCCCATGATCAGTACTTTGATCACTTTGGTATCTATACTCGCAACAACTTTGGAGTATTGGACATATCTGGTTGTTTTACATACCATGGAATACATGATTAATCCAAACACGAAAGTGTGTGGAATCTCCATCATGTATTTCGCTCATCAGTGTTTTGAGACACCGAGTCTTGCAAAAACCCTTTCCATGTGACTTCGGCAAGAATCACTCCTTGGCGTTTTAATGCTAAAATGTTTTATCATCTTGTCAATATGTATTTTTGGCTTTAGCCTATTAGGCAATTCTATCTCATAGATAAATATGCCTAATGTCAAGGCTATTTAGCCCAATCACTTCATTGAAAAACTATTTTTAATGAAGTCCTAATTCGTGTCAAGAAATTTCCAATCAACAATGTGTCAAGCACACAAAGTTTAGAAATATTATTATGCTCCCACTTACTTTCTTGAAACCACAAGCATCTTCGTTATCCATTGATCAAATCAAACTCCTTTGACTGTTTCATCAAAAACGAAGATTCCAACTCCATTTTGCTCTCTTCTGTCCATTGCTGGAACTCTGAAGTTTGCATAGTTACTAGCATCCTCTGGATTGACAAAATACTTCGGACTGTACCACATACAAGTCCTAGGTTGCATTTCCATCATATGGAAATCCTTTTGGCATCCATGTATCATATCTCAAGATTGAAATATGTATTAATTGCTAGTTTAACCCGATCTGACTTTAAGCATCGCTACGGTGAGAGAACTTCATCGTAGTCAACTCCTTGAACTTGTTATTGCAACAAGTCGAGCTTTATGGATAAAACATTTTATCCAAATCAGTTTATAGTTCCAATAATGTTCGTTAGACTCTAAGTCTTCCGAAGGGTTTATTAAGATATAATCTTGAATCATTTATGGAAACTATCTCGGATTATATTGGCAGTTAGCCAATTCCGGAGTCAGGGCCCATCAATGCTTCCTTGTGTATCGTAGGTATACTGTTGTCTAACAACAATATCTCGCTTGCGCACCTGAGAGGTTTGCACGAGTTTTGCCTACGTGGTTCAGCTGCAAGTTTGACCGAAGTCCATACATTTTATTGTAGAGACTTCCGTATCAGTCGCAGTAGGAAACTCTGGAATTACTTCCAAGGTTCCTTTCCTTTGATCTGATGACGAAGATACTGCTTATCTCGTCGAGTTGCACTGTTCTCCCACTCACCTTTTTGCAAGAACTATTCTCTTTAAAAGCATACCGTTCTCTGTGGCAAACCTTTTGCCTCGGTATAGTGGTGGGGGAATACCCAATTACTTGGGATAACCTACAAAGTAGTACTTGTCTGATTTGGAATAGGTCTGTAAATATTTTACACAAGCCCCATATTCCAAATGTTAAGAAAAGACCAAGCATGGTTGGGCGTACCATACCATGGTGTCATTTCAACAGACCTGATGGCGCTCTTTTCAGTGTAAAAGCCGCAGTCTCTAAAGCATTACTTTTAAAAGGGATAATGGCAAATTGATTTATGTCATCTTTGATCTTACCATGTCGAAAAATGGTTTGATTACATCTTCACAGACATACCACACACAGTGGTGTTTCGGGAGGTGTAAGTTATGAAACTCCTTTCACAACTCATCAGACATTTGCTAAACTTGTAACTCAGATATTCCTTTCTGCAATCTAGTTTGCAGAAACATAATCTTTCTTGTTACAATAATTTCTACTTCATGTTGAAAACCTTTCGAATGATTTCAAAAGATCCAGACTTACGTCTCATCAAGCAAATATCCATATATCTACTTGAGTCATTTTTGAAGATAGACAAATCCACTGTTTTCAACAATATTTATCGGACTACATACATCAAAATGTATGATAACCAATAAGTTCGTTGCTCGTTCCTTATGGCCTGTGAACGGTATTTTAGTCACTTTACTTTTCGGAGGAAAGTTGCAAGTGTCAGATGATTCAAAATCAAACGACTTCAAAATCCATCATTATGGAATTTCTCCATGCGGGTTTCTCCAATGTGACCAAATGCAGTGCCACACATGTGTGGTATTCTCTTAGTCTTGCGACATTTAGCGTCAGCGTTATGGATGTATCATATTACCATCAATATTCATAACATACGTTCCATCCACTATGGAAGCATGGCCCTTATGTTATTCATGATTCCGAACAACAATTGTTCTTTCATGAAGAACACTCTTGCAACAAACATTATGCAAGTGGGCTAGAGTGTATAAAACTCTAAAATGATTTATGAAAGTAAATACAGAGGTAAAGTATTATTATCAATATTCATAACATACATCTCATTCATAATGAAAGTATGGCCCTTATGTTATTCATAACACCGAACATCAAAAGTTCTCTTATGAACAACCTTCTTGCAAGATACCTTATGCAATGGGCTAGAGTGTGTAAAAACTCTATAATGAATTATGAAAGTAAATACATAGGTAATACACCGATGGAAGGTATAGTAACTTTTACTAAGTTCCCAACATGTATTTAAACCTCATTCCTGCCAGTCTTTTAGGCCGTAGTAGTTCTTGCATCGAATTGCAACAGAATGCAATCGAGCGGGTATCTTTGTGATCAACTCACAATACCCAAGAATCAGTGATTAACATGTTTTAATCATAATTCCCAAGAACTATTTCTTTGACCAGCCTTCTATACATCAATAACTTGTATGACTTTCATACATGAGCTGGATATTCCAGTCTTCTCTCTTTTTGCCTTTATACTTCTAACAGTTTAACTTTCAGTATTTCTCCTACTCTCAGAAGAAGCACTCAACTTAAGAGTGGCGTTAGCCCCGGATTTCCTAGGAGTGAAAGTCTCATTAACACCCTTCAGACATTTCCTTTAAGTTGTTGTTTTATTCACCTTCATCATATGACAGGCGTTCTACTGGATCCCTCTGTTATTAATCAAATGCATAGTAAACACTTTTACTAACAGTTTGCAAAACAAAAATTGCTCTGGATATCCCATATCTTTTAGCCTTTGTTTGTGTCTAAAAAATGATTTTCAGTTCCATGAATATCACATAGCTATCCCAAACTTTTGAAGTCCGGGTCTCATGGAAGCAAACATATTGCACTTGATCGTAACGGAATTCTAGCTTTTGTGTCGAAGGACGAGAGTCACATTTTCCATAGCATTAGCGGGAGAATACTAAAAGCATGCGATAGGACAAAGTCCTTCTCGGCACTCTTGAGGACAATCCTCACATTACGTTACCAACCGTAAAGTTTTAACCAGATATTTAACAACTAATTCAATTTTAATAGGGAAGGTGGAAATGCGAGCCATTCTTCTATAACTATTATGCAAATTTCACTTTAGACAAAGTTCATAATTAATTGCACTAAGAATTAAAAGAATTAATTCTAAAGTGCGCTCCCACTCAAATCAATATCTCTCATAATTGATCGTGAGTGATTCAAGACCCATATTACAATTCAACGCCAAGGATGCATCCATCTCAAGTGACGAGAATTGCAATCGGTAGGCCAACTTGCCAACCACATCTCTATGTGACTCTTGTTCATCTTTCGATGCGTGTGTTCCGAGCTCATGACTTTCATGCCTGAACGTCAAGACAACCAAGTGATCTCGCTGCGAGGTCTCAACTCACCCGCCTCACACTTCTCTAATCGTTCATACCCATGCATCCATGTGATACCCCGAAGAGATAGGTGCCGTGACGGTGCTACACTTGGGAGAACACTAACTACTTGATATTTTTGTGAGAGATCACCCTAATAAAAAGCGACTACCGCGCAATCAAGAAGGGTGCATCATAAGGGATAAACATCTCAGGCAATTCATAATAGCATGATATGGTATAGCCCTTTTTGACGGAGAAGTCTTGTATTTCTTCGTCTTCGGCATTCGCGTCGGTGTTCACCTTCGCAAAGATTGCCACCACCTTGTCGATGCACCAGATAATATTGCTATCTCTATTGCTAATAAAAATAAGTGCATTACAGAAGATTGACACGCAGGTCATTAAAGTGACAATCATATGGCTCCAGCCATCATGCCGAATCATGACACGCAGGTCATGTTAATTAATTTACATCATATAGTCATTTCATACATAATCAAATTAATATGAGCACTGCTATACCACATCATATGCACATGCAAACCATCCTACAAAACCAAGTTAGACGCCTCTAATCGGTTTATGCAAATTTACATTTTACGTGGCTTCTAAGGTTTCGAAACAAACCGAAGCTACCTACGTTCATCATCAAGTATGATAATTCAAGTCGCTAGATTAACATCGCGGGGTGTATGAAACACGAGATAATTAAATCTCGAGCCCCATACTAAACTTCGTCATACGCATGACCCCCGTGCAGATCATATCTGCATTGCCCTTTCATCTGCGAAATTTCATCTTTCTTTTTAACTACGGTGGAATTCAAAGAACTGTTAGCACTTCGTTGATCAATCAGGATCGCGGATTGCCAGAACTTTGAAACTCCACCATACCGTTATCAAGATCAGAAATATGCAAATTCCAGGGAAGCAACAAGAACATCGGGTAACAGACTTCATCTGCTACCCGCATAAATAATTTTCAGCAATAGATCTTATCTACTCCAAAATTATATTATGCAACACCCATACATCTCATGTATTCTAGATCGCAACCTGCATCTACGCATAGCACGGCTCATGATGCCACTGTAAGGGAACGCAGCAGAAAACAAAATTTTTCTGACCTACGCACCAGCCCAGGATCACTATGGAGACTGCATACAAGGTTTGATCTATTTCGTTTCCGACTCGTAGCGCAACGGAAGTAGAGTCGATGACGATCGGCGGTGTAGATCCCCGCAGCTAGGATTTACAACCTCCCAACCGCGAGGATGTACTCACACATCTTCCCCTCGGACAGCCCTCCGGGAGGCGGTCGGACAGTCCCTCGAACGGTGTCGCGGACAGCCCTTCGGGAGGACCTTCGAAAACCGGACAGTCACTCGGACAGCCCTTCGGGAGGACCCTCGAAACTAAGACGATCACTTGGACAGCCCTTCTTGAGGCACTCTCGAACTAAGACCGAAACTACGATCTCTCTACAGAGTTGCACACATACGGTGTCATCTATCCGGCAGGGCTTCGCCGTCCAGAACTAGTTCCTGCCGGAAACTAGACAGCCTTTCGGCTCTACGAAACTATTTCGCTGGGAGGGAGAGAGAAGCCAGAAAAGTCTATGGCATGTGTATGAGAGCAAGCATGAGGTTTGGGGCAGCCCCCTCACCTCCTATTTATAGGAAAACCAAAGGGTAAAGTTGCCATTCCAAAAACCCAAAAATACCCATGAAGGAACACTTCCACAAGGGCATATTAGGGAAGTAATGGAGCAAGTGGGGCTCCATGGAGTGGCCCACATGTGGCCGGACAAGCCCTTATGGGGGGGCCCCCAAGGGGGGCTTCCTTGGCTCCCAAGTTCTTCTAGAAACCTTTTGGAAATATCCAAAAAGATGCTTTCCAAAAAATATCCAGAAAGCACTTTCACTATTCACAAAGACATTTTTCTGCGTCCGTTAAATCCCAAATTATTTCTGTGTGCCTAGAACAATTCTAGTACCCACTAAAATAATTTTGAACGCATTCCAAAACAATTTCGGAACAATGTTTCTTCAGCGAAAAGCAACCAAAGCGGTTCCGGCTGCTCCGGAACATTTCCGGTTTTTCCTCCGAAAAAATCCCAGAAGTTACCAGAACGATTCTGGCACCCTCCAAGAATTTCCAGGCGTGTGCCGGAACCAATTTGACTTGATGGAATACCCTGAAACAACTTTTCAGTTTTACCGGAACTATTCCGATATCCTCTCCGGAACGTTTCCGTTTCGTCCGAAACTTTTTCGGTGATTTTCTCTCAGACTCCCCGTCTCGCATTCAGCAGATAGATGACCCTTAAGCGTGTGACCCTATAGGTTCGGTGAAGTATAGACATGACCGGAACTCTTTCCGATCAATGATCAACATCGGAGCCGTGGACACCCATATTGACCCCAATACCCACACGAATGAATATTCGAGTGAACCTCCAGTTGCCGTGTGCTATTCCTGTTGCTTCGCGATATGTTACAAATACCCGAAGTGAGAAACATCGGCATCCTCGTGGATCAACACTTGTCCATAATGCCAGTTACCTCGTTGCCGGTTTTTGTTCTCTTTTCTCGTTTCTGTGTTCCGGCATCCCTGTGATCAAATCACACTTGTGTCTGGCCAGACGATGATGGATACCGTAACACCGAGAGGGCCCAGAGATATCTCTCCATCGTCGGAGGAGCAAATCCCAATCTTGAGCTATCAAGTTACTTAACATACTTTTCCATGAACCCGTAAGCCGCCGTAATAGGCACCCATTTACGGATGACGTTTAACAAACCCCAAAGTTGATGAAGCAAGCATGAAGAAACTCGACACTCTCATGGTCTAAGGAATTATGCAAACATTAACTTCTCTGTGTTATTAACCATTAACTTATGACGAATTAATCTCATAGCATAACATCAATCGGGTCGATTCAACACAAGTGTTCTACTAACATTGTGCCCTCAAAGTTGCCGGCATAGTCATGCCCATGATCAGGAAAACAGAACCATCATGCAACACTTGAGCTAGTCTTAGAGGCCAGACTAGGAATACATTTTACCGTTTATTATTCCACACGTGCATATGAGTCTTCCTTCAAGCCTCGTGGTTATTGCAGACTCGAGAACCATAGCAGTTATAGCATGGAACATAAACATAATTATGATCATGGAGATAAATAATAACATTTGTTATTGCCTCTAGGGCATATCTCCTACACTTAATGAGGTTATTTTTCCAAGGTTTGGAGTCCCTAGATATTTAATGACTGATGGTGGTTCACATTTCATTCATGGTGCCTTTCATAAACTCCTAGCTAAATATGATGTTAACCATAGAATTGCATCACCTTATGATCCTCAGTCTAGTGGTCAAGTTGAATTGAGCAATAGGGAAATAAAACTAATTTTGCAGAAGACTGTTAATAGATCCAGAAAGAATTGGTCTAAGAAACTTGATGATGCATTATGGGCTTATAGAACTGCTTATAAAAATCCTATGGGTATGTCTCCATAGAAAATGGTATATGGAAAAGCATGTCATTTACCTCTTGAGCTAGAACATAAAGCTTATTCAGCAATTAAAGAACTTAACTATGATTTTAAACTTGATGGTGAAAAGAGATTATTTGATATTAGTTCTCTAGATGAATGGAGAACCCAAGCCTATGAAAATGCTAAGTTGTTTAAAGAAAAAGTTAAAAGGTGGCATGACAAAAGAATCCAAAAACAGGAATTTAAAATAGGTGATCAAGTTCTATTGTACAACTCTCATCTCAGATGTTTTGCAGGAAAACTTCTCTCCAAATGGGAAGGACCATATATCGTCGAAGAAGTTTATCGCTCCGGAGCTATTAAAATCAACAACTCCGAAGGCACTAATCCGAGGGTGATTAATGGGCAAAGAATTAAACATTATATCTCAGGTACGCCCATTAATATGGAAACAAATATTATCCAAATTATGACACCGTAGGAACACATAAAAGAGACCTTCTGGAATGCTCCAGAATCCTGAAAAGGAGTAGGCATGCGATACGGTAAGTAAACCGACTCCTAAAGTTCCATAAAAGTACTTTTTGTTCGTTTTGGAATATATAAAAAAATAGAAAAATAATAAACAATCAGGAAAGTGCACGAGGGAGCGACAAGCTTGGGGTGCGCGCCCTACCCCCCCAGGGCGCGCCGTGTGAGCTTGTGGCTCCCTTGTGGACTTTCCCGACTCCGTTTTCTTTCCATATTATTTGCTTTGCACGGGAAAAGATCATTATATATACTCTCGGGTGCTTTGACCACCGTATCACCAGTTTCTCCACTGTTCTTGTTTTGGGCTGTTTTTCTGGCAGAGTGGGAGCGC
This sequence comes from Elymus sibiricus, assembly GCA_039707655.1. Taxonomy (NCBI): domain Eukaryota; kingdom Viridiplantae; phylum Streptophyta; class Magnoliopsida; order Poales; family Poaceae; genus Elymus; species Elymus sibiricus. The sequence goes on from CM077670.1 coordinate 138,209,722, forward strand.
TATGCCATCGCAAGAATCGTATGGGGAGAGCCATGTCTCCCACACTACAACAAATCCAAGAATCTACCATGATGTTGACCCCTATGGGTGGTCGACCAATGAGGAGGTGGAGGCCGATTTGAAGAGGATGGATTCTGCGAGCATGGAGGAAGAGGAAACCTCTTTTCCCCAACTTGGAGACATGCATGTGGAATTCAAGAAATCAAGCCTGCCTAACACGGTTAAACCTGCCCATAGTCGATTTACTTCTTATCGTAACCTGCAAAAGAGTGTTGCTTCATCATCTTCAGCCAAGCTTCATCCTTGGGTTGATGGTGCATTGACTGTTGCTGGCAAGCTCCGCAAGGAAATTATGGATCTAAAATGCCAAGTCAATAATCTCGAGGAGGAAAATCGCATCCTCAAAGGAATCATCGCCAAGAATATTGCGCCACCACCACCGAAGAAAGAAACTTGAGTACACGGGTATGGGCACCACCCTTGTCTTGTTCCAAGCTTGGGGGAGGTGCCCCGGTATCGTATCACCATCACTTTTATTATCATCATCTATCTTAGTTCGATCCTTAGTTATTTCATGATTTAGAATAATAAAGTTTTAGTATGATCTAATTTTGAGTGCTTGTTTCGTGATCTATCTATCTATGTAATCGAGTGTGAGAGTTATATAATAAAGACTAGTTTGAGTTTGGTTACTTTACTTTCTTGTTCAAATCCTAGCAATAAAAAGAATAAAAAGATCATATGCTAATCCCATGGGGAGTGATGTATTCACATAAAAGAAGTATAATTGATAAAATTTGTTGGAGGTTTACAAACATAGCATTGGTCATTGATGCAATTCATGAAAAAGTAATAAAGAAAGAGAGGTCTCACATATAAATATACTATCATGGACATCTTTTATGATTGTGAGCCCCCATCAAATATTCTATGCTTGATCAAATAGTTGACGTTGGACAAGGAAGACAATGTAATGAGTTATGTTTGCTTATATTCACATAGAAGTTATATTGTTATGGATCCTCTAACATGTGGTGCTTGCTCATAATCTTTTGCAAGCCAAAAATTCGCACTAAGTAGAGATACTACTTGTGCATCCGAAAACCCTTAAACCTAGTTTCTTTCCATGAGAGTCCACCATATCTACCTATGGATTGAATAAGATCCCTCAAGTAAGTTGTTATCGGTGCATAAAGCAATACAAAATTGGTCCTAAACATGTATGATCTTTTATTGTAAGGGAAAATAAGCTTTGTACGAACTTGTGATGGTGAAGAAATAAAAGCGACGGACTGCATAATAAAGTTTGCTATCACAAGGGGCAATATCAAGTGACATTACTTTCCATTAAGAGCTTGCACATCCCAAAATAAAAAGCGCATGACAACCTCTGCTTCCCTCTGCGAAGGGTCTATCTTTTACTTTTCTGTATTTACTTTTATGCAAGAGTCAATAGTTTTTATCCTTATTCCGTTCTTATTTACTTTCTACTTGGCAAGCATCATGTGGTGCGGAAAGATTTAGGCATATATATCCAGTTGGATGTAGGTGATCATGAGTTATTATTGTTGACATTATCCCCGAGATAAATCAGTTGGGAGGCAAAAACTATAAGCCCCCATCTTCCTATGTGTTTGACTGAAACTTTTGCTCCATAAGTATGCCGTGAGTGTTAGCAATCATGGAAGACTAAATGATAGTTGAGTATGTGAACTTGCTAAACAAAGCTCTTACATAGACTATTTCTGAAAATATGATAAAGTGCAATTGGTTCGATGACTGATATCATAGTTTGTTAGTTTTCAATGAAGTTTGTGGTTCATACTTTAGCTTGTGAAGGAATTGTTACTTGTTCATGAGAAGTTCTATGATGATATATTGCTGCTATGATAATGATCATGATGCTTTCATGCACGTATTTTGTTTTATTCGACGCCTCTCTCTCTAAACATGTGGTCATGATTATCGATTTCGGTTTTCGCTTGAGGACAAGCGAGGTCTAAGCTTGGGGGAGTTGATATTTCCATTTTGCATCATGTTTTCCTATTGTTATTTATTATGTTTTGGGTCATTATTTCACATTATGATGCAATCCTAATACCTTTTCTCTCTTATTTTGCAAGTTTTACATGAAGAGGGAGATTGCCGGCAGCTGGAATTCTAGACCTGAAAAAACTACAGCAGAGATAGCTATTCTCCACAACTCCAAATGACCTGAAAATTTACGGAGAATTATTTTGTAATATATAAAAAATATTGGCGAAAGAATTACCAGAGGGGGACCCTCCAGGGAGTGACAAGCTCAGGGGGCGCGCCCTACCCCTTGGGCGTGCCCTGTGAGCTTGTGGGCCCCTTGGCAGGGGTCCGGGCCCCATCTTCTCCTATAAGATGCTATTTGCCCTAGAAAAAAAATAAGAAGAAGACTTTCGGGACAAAGCGCCGCCTTCTCGAGGCGGAACCTGGGCAGGAGCACTTTTGCTCTCTGGCGGAGCGATTCCGCCGGGGATACTTCCCTCCGGGAGGGGGAAATCAAAGCCATCGACATCACCAATGATCCTCTCATCATGGGAGGACCAATCTTCATCAACATCTTCACCAGCACCATCTCATCTCAATCCCTAGTTCATCTCTTGTATTCAACCTTTGTCTCAAAACCTCAGATTGGTACTTGTGGGTTGCTAGTAGTGTTGATTACATCTTATAGTTGATGCTAGTTGGTTTATTTGGTGGAAGATTATATGTTTAGATCCTTAAGCATATTCAATACACCTTTGATCTTGAACATGAATATGATTTGTGAGTACTTACTTTTGTTCTTGAGGACATGGGAGAAGTCCGGTTATAAGTAATCATGTGAAGTTGGTATTCGTTCGATATTTTGATGATATGTATGTTGTATTTCTTCTAGTGGTGCCATGTGAACATCGACTACATGACACTTCACCATATTTGGGCCTATGTCGTGCGTACGACCATCTATGGGGCCATCTAGCCCCTTTGCGATTCGGCTAGGGAGATGCGCAAGCACAAAGAGCCAGCAATCAACGCAAAGGATTTACCCAGGTTCGGGCCACCGTGAGGTGTAAAACCCTACTCTTGCTTTGTGTATTAAATGTGTTTGAGCTCAAGTACAAGGAGCGCTTCCTGCCGGGAAGGTGCAGGAAGAGCAGCTACGCATGTAAAATGAGGAAAGTGTCTACCCCTGTAAAGGTTGCCCTGGCCCTCCTTTTATAGATCAAGGGGTAACCACAGTGGCAAAACAGTCATTACATGTTGATTAGATAGCCAACAGTGCTATCATACCTAACTCTGCCGGTTTAGGACAAACGCAATAAATGCGCCATTAGGTGTCAAGTGGAGAAGTAGCCCCAGCAAGGTTCCTGCACCGCTCGCCCAGCTACCTCCTATAATCTTGACACGCCTTCTGGACGGGTGTCATTAAAGGTAATCCTCCTTCCAGCATGCTGACACGTGCCCCGACAAACCTCACCAAACTGCCTGCCCGCTCGACACCTCACAGATTAGCGACTAGCTGCTCGATGAGGTGGAGCGAAGAGGAGCCAGTAAAGGCTTGCCAGCATGGAGCTTGCCGGGTCTTCATCTTGCCGTCTCGCCTTGTCGGCAAGTGAAGCTTCTGTCTTCAGCACTAGTCAAGTGCTTCTTGATGCTTCGTCTCGATATATCTTTTATGGTTTCGTAATTGATGCTTGAATCTTGATGCTGATGATCTCCGGCAAGCCCTGGCCATCAAGACTGCTACCACTGCCTGTGCATAAGTCAGGGTATAAAATACCCATGTTTTATACACCGACAGGAGCCCCCGGGCCTGGGTCACATGCACGTCCGAAGCGTCATTGGGCTCGGCCCAAACAATGCACAGACACTTGGTTACGAACTACTGCCGTAAATCTCATGATAATGATTCCCTGTCGCACCCCCATGTCTTGCATTTAATGCGGGTCGCAGGAGTGGTGGACTGGAGCGACGGTTTTGTGGTAGTGCACCTGCAAATGAGCTACCACGTCGAACCGTAAAGAGCTAGCCTCCCCACGCCTCCCCCCTAAAAAGGAAACTGCAGGATGGCGCTGCTCATTCACCCTTGCCCATCTCTGCTTCATCTTCTTCCTCTCGCCAGAGCAAATTCCGCCGCCGCCGACACTGCTGATTCATGCCTCTTCCACCCCTAACCTTCCCTTCTGAGCACTCATGGTGCCCAAAAGAGCCAATACGGAGGGGAAGAAACCCGCCAAGCCCGCCGACCCCAAAGCGGAGAAGAGGAAGGCAGATTTGGAGCAGAGGCAGAGGGAAAATGCGGTCTTCTCACCGCCGGCCCTGGACAAGAGTACTCTCATCGCCAGGTATGCCTACATGTGCGGGAGGGACACCCAGGATCACAAAGCCCGGGTGGTGCTCCCAGCTGACACCAAAGTCGCCGGAGAAGCTTATCCCTTCTTCTGTGCATACTTCTACTGCGGCTTGGTTCCCCCGTACTTAGATTTCTTCAGTGAATTGATGTACACTTTTGGGTTTTGACTGCTGGATTTTACTCCCAACGCCATGACGTCCATGTCTGTCTTCGCCCATATGTGTGAGAATTTTGTCAGAGTCATCCCCAACGTTGATCTCTTCTGCCACTTCTTTATTCGTCGCATCGAGGGTGACGCGCTATCCGGTAGTGTGACATGGATTCCCTGGGCCAAGGCCAAAGGAAAGTATCTTGCCGGTCTGCTGCATCTGAAATGGGAGGAGTGGCGAGCAGAATGGTGCTGGATCAAGGAGAAAGACTTCCCTAAATTCTGCTTGCCGCACACGGAGAAGATTGACCGTGGCAAGAACTGGAGTGATCTTGGTGCCAGCGACAAGAAACTTGGCCCGATATTAAACCGGATCACTCGCCTCAAGTCTATTGGGCTAACCATTGAGATGGTAGGAGCTGATTTCCTCCGGCGACGCATTACGCCATTGAAGAAGAGACAAAGGTACACTTGGGAGTACCAGAACGCAGCTGATATCATGCGAATATACCCAGGACTAGCCAACAACCTGACAGTCATGCAGCACATCAGCCTCTGTCATCAGCTGTTCAGGACTTCCAGCAAATTTCACTTGACGGCCAAGGTCGTACCACTACATATCAATTCTGCCAAGGATTCTGTCCTGGCGATGATGCTAGCGTGTAACGCTCAAGGACTTGAAGCTGACTGGGAGCTGCCCTCACTTGAGGATGAAATGACTTGGGCTTCTAACTTGACGGAGAGGGCCACTCGAGAAGAGAGGACCTCATCCAAGCCACCAGGGATGAAGAACTAGCATATATCGCCTATAAGCTGAAGAGGCCTTGAAAGCCAGCAAGGCTGGAGGTTCCCGGGCCACGGCAACCGAAGAGGGAGAAGAGACCCCTGACGAGGAAGTTGCCGAGGAGCACCAAGAAGAGCCTGCCGGGGAAGGAGTTGCCGATGAGGTTGATGAAGAAGAAGATCCCAGGCCCTGAAGAAGAAAGCACGCATTCTTTGGAAAGCGTCCAGCCAGGAGGTAGTGTGCCCTTCTTCGTCAGGGTTGGCCCTATCATGAAAAAGACGACCACCAGGACTGGGCAACAGCAAGAAGTGCACCGGCAATCCACTCGGTGTCCTCGAGCTCAACGTCCATCCTCCAAGCAAGAAGTTGCCGGTGATGTTGGGCCTTCTCAGCAGGCATCTTCACCTCCACCGAAAATCAAGAGGGCCAGGGAGTCGCCTCCGCCAGTGAGATACGACCTCTCTGTTCTTAGTGAGCCTGAAGACGAAGAGTAAGCATAATCACTTTATCTTCATTGAATCTTGACTTTATCTTGATTTTCATTTTGACTTGATTTCCCTTGTCTTCGCAGAGATACAGAACCACTCGTGCACCGGGCGAAGCGAACCAAAGGTGCAACAGAACACGAGCCAGCGGCAAGCACTGGGCAGGGGATCACTTCCGCTGATGCCATCGTTATCAGCCCCCAGCCCAGCCCCCCGCGTGAAGCTATGGTGCAGTTCCCACTTGCAGGCGCCGGCACTGAGGTCCCTTCTTCTAAACCCGACAAGGAGATAGGAGAAGGCTGCCAAGAGGAAGAACGCCTAGAGGCGGACCCAACTATGGCTCCTCCGACAACTATCGCTCCGAAGAGCGCTTCTCCGACAAGGGTCTCCACTGATGAGCCTGTCCGCACGGAGATTGTCCTGGCAAGTGAGGTTGCTGATGACCATGCGCCAGCAACTGAGGTTGCCGGGGAAGGAATCACCCTTCCTCAACAAGCATCAACAGGTAATCCACTTGCTTCTAAGCACTTTCCAATTTTTTTTTGTTTTCTTGAACTTGACTTGTAAATTGAATTTCATTTTTGTCCTTTGCCTCTGTTCCATCTTACAGGTCCAGCTTCTCCCGAAGAAGGAGAAATCCTTGCAGATGTGATGGAAATCGCAAAGGATGCTGCTGATGAGGCCGCCAAAATCTCTGCTGAAGAGGCTGCCAAAATCTGTTGCCGAGGAGGCAAGGGAAGCTACCGGGGAACTAGAAAAGCCTCCCGGCAACACATTTGCCCCCATCCAGACAAGCACAGAGATGGTGCTGGTTGGTGCCGACAGATTAGATCTTGACACTCAACCCGTCGCACCAATTACTCAGATCTTGATAGACGCCTTGACGCTTGCCGCTCCCCAGCAAGAATCTGAAGCCCCCAGTTCATCAGGCGCTGGAGGGCCAAGCTTTGATGACAAGATTGCCCAGATTCTAGCCCCCTTCTCCCAAAGTGCCACTGAAGCCGACAACGCTGCTGACAACGCAGTAGATCTTACCTTCCTAGAAACCATGGCTGCCGGTTTCAAGGACGTGCAAGACCGCTACAGCAAGCGCTGGATCAAACTCCAAGAAGAGCACAAAGCTTTGGAGCTGGCCAAAGAGAAGCTGAAAGAGAAGGTAGAGGAGATCTACACATGGTACAATGGGCAATCCCGCAATCTGAGGAAGCAGGAGGAAAAGCTTTCCGCTGCCCAGGAGAAGGCGACAGCTTTGGACGGCAAGCTGGCAGAGCGCGAGGCGCAACTCAATGCCAGAGAAAAGGATCTTGCCGCATAAGAAGAGGCCCTTGCCGCCAAGCTTCGCGGCAAGGATGAGGAAATTGAAAAGCTCCTTGAGCAAAGGACGCAAGAGCTGGAGAAGATCCACAAGGAATCTATTGAGATCCAAGCTCAAGAAAGCGCCACCAAGCTTAAGGAGGCCACTGATAAAGTTGTCGCCGCTGCTTCTGCTAAGGCAGATCTAGAATCCCAACTGAGCAAACTGAAAGAAGATCTTGCCAGCAATAGTAAGGAGATTGAGGCTCTCAAAGATGGAGCACAGAAGGCAGCTCACACCCTAGAGGAGCTGCAGACGCAGCTAACATCTAAGAGCCAAGATCTTAATACCACTGTCAAGGCAGTCGAGGATTTGAAAGCCAAACTTGCCACCTTGGAAAAGGATCTTGAATCTGCCAAGGAAAGGGAAATAATCTTGATGGAGAAGGTCGAAGCAGAGGAGACCTTGCGAGAGGATGCTGAAAACAAGTTTGTTGAGCTGCGAGAAGTTCTCTCCCTCTGGACCGGCGGGCTTGTCAACATAGCTGAGCACATAACAACCCAACTTGCCGTCATGGACATGAGAAGTTGGAGCTTCACTGTCAACGACAAGGTGGCTGCCAGTGCCAGGCTGACCAAATTCTTTGAGGGCCTCATTGATGCCTTGAAGACTTATCATGAGGACAGATCTACTTCATTTGCCGATGAATCCCGGAAGTTTGGCCGTGACGTCATTTATAAGGTGCTTGTCAAGGTCACCTACCGCAATCCTGATGTTGATCTCTCCGGGATATTCAGAACCTTGCCGCAGAATAATGATATCATGGCTATCGACAAGGTTGTTGCTCCATTAGCCAACAAGGTCCTTCTTGTTCCCAGGCACGAAGGCAATCTTCAGAATTAGCCTTGTCGTCGCATTTACCACCAGTGCTATCATGTAAAAGATACATTTAATCTTAAGTTAGATCTGCACTGTGCTTGTGATGTAATGCAATTTAAACTGTTTTGGGATGAATGTATGCTATTTTCTTTGTTTTATCCTGCCTTTGTATGAATTTTATACCCTACGCCTGCCGGATGCTTGCCAGTGCGCACACTCTTGCCTCGAGCGCTTGAGGACGGATCCTTAGCAGCCTGCCAGAAGTACCGTTGCCGGCAAGCTTTACCTTTGACGATTTCAACACAGCTACTTAAGTTGTTGAGCGGACTCTAAACAAAGTAAGAGCGCGATCGATCTCGACAAGGTTCCTTAGTGTGCAGGTTTCTCATACAAAGACAAAAATCGCTCAAGGAAGATTGCAACTACAACAAAGAATTAAAGTTTTTCAACTTAGCTTTTTCTTTGCTGTGTTTCTCGTTTGTAAAAATGATCACTTGAATGCCATTTGGTGGTATCCACACCATCGTCCCCCCGCCCGAGAAACTTGCACGTGAGGGAACCTTCTATCTTTTGGGAAAAAGAAAGAAGAGAAAGAAATAGGTGGATGCCTTGACGGCTCGTTAATCATTTCATACAAGGCAAAGTGTAACACAATCATCACATGTAATCATACACAAATAAAAATGTGCTTTAACAAGAGTTGTGAAACACTTAGCTTTATTTCACTTATGCACAGGATCTTTGCCTGGCTTTGTACAAAGGGTGTTGCCAGGAGGCCCGGCAACTGCGCCTTATGGATAGAACTTGCGAAGATGCTCAATATTCCATGAGTTTTGCACGGGGATGCCATCTTCAGTCTCCAGACGGACTGCGCCAGGTCTGGTGACTCATACTACCGGATAAGGGCCTTCCCACTTCGGCGTCAACTTGTTTGGTCCTTTGGCGGATTGAACGTGCCGAAGAGCAAGGTTGCCTTCCTCAAGGCATCGGGCATGAACCTTGCGACTGTGATAGCGGCGCAAAGCTTGCTGGTAGCATGCAGCTCGCACAGCCGCCCGAAGACGATCTTCCTCAAGGAGCGTGGCATCATCTTGCCGTAGCTGCTCTTGCTGTGCTTCATCATAAGCAAGCACTCGAGGTGACCTATATGTGAGTTCTGTGGGGAGCACCACCTCTGCACCATAGACTAGGGAGAAGGGTGTTTGGCTAGTGGCTCGATTTGGTGTCGTCCTGAGTGACCAAAGAACCGCCGGCAACTCATCAATCCAGCGCCTTCCGCACTTGTGAAACTTGTCGAAGGTTCTTGTCTTGAGGCCTCGCAGCACTTCAGCATTCGCCCTTTCCACTTGGTCGTTGTTTCTCAGGTGAGCAACAGATGCAAAACAGAAATTTTGCTTCCAAGGTCTTGGATGTACTACATGAAGGCGCGGCTTGTGAACTGTGTGCCATTGTCTATGATGATTCTATTAGGAGCACCAAAACGGCAAACTAGTCCTTTAAAGAACTTGACGGCTGACTGTGCTGTCACCTTCCTCACTGGCTCTACCTCAGGCCACTTTGTAAACTTGTCGATTGCAATGTACAAGAACTCAAAGCCCCCGGTAGCATGGGGAAAGGGGCCCAATATATCGAGCCCCTAGACCAAGAAGGGCCAGGAGAGAGGAATCGTTTGAAGTGCTTGAGCTGGCTGATGTATATTCTTGGAATGGAACTGGCATGCTGCACACTTGGTTACTTGCTTAGTTGCATCTTGGAGAGCAGTGGGCCAATAGAAGCCTTGCCAGAACGCCTTGCCGACAAGAGCCCTTGATCCTATGTGAGAGCCACACATGCCTCCATGTATCTCTGCCAACAGCTTTAGTCCATCTTCTCGGCAAATACACTTTGATTTCACCCCATTCGGCCTCTTTCTATGCAGAACGCTGTCAACAAACTGATACATACTTGACTGTTGGGCTACTTTTTTAGCTTCTTCTTGATCAGCGGGAAGCTCTCCTATCTGAAGGAAATGGACAATCTGCTGTGCCCATGCCGGAGCCTGCGGCTCGACGACAAGGACTAAAGGCATCTCTTCGGTTGCGGGAGCGCTTGTCTCAATGGCAAGAATCCGAAGTTTTGCTAGAGGCCGCTGCTCACCGACTGATGCGTTGTTGTCTTCGGCAACTTTCTCACTGGCGGCTTTCAGGAGCTCTGCCGGGAAATACTTGTCGATGTTCAACTTTCTTATCTTGTTTGATTGCATTGCTGGCGTGACAGATGGTTGAGACAAATGGAGCACAAAAGGCCCTGGTTCCACAGGTAGCTTTTGGGCAACACATTTTGACAGATGATCAGCAATGCTGTTCTCCGCACGAGGGATGTGCTCTGTTTGCAATCCGTCAAAATGTTCTTCCAATTTTCTCACTTCTTCCGCATATGCTTCCATTAATGGGCTCTGATAATCTTTGTTAACTTGCTTCACAACAAGCTGCGAGTCGCCACAGATGATCAACTTTCTGATTCCAAGGTCCACTACAATCCTGAGACCGGCAAGGAGCCCTTCGTACTCTGCAGTGTTGTTTGTAGCTTTCTCCCTGGGAAAATGCATCTGTACCACATACTTGAGGTGCTCTCCGGTGGGTGAGACAAGCAGCACTCCGGCACCGGCGCCTTGCAGCGAGAAGGCTCTATCAAAGTACATGATCCATTCCTTAGCAATTTCTTTGCCGGGGAGAGAAGTTTCTTGAATCTCTTCATCCTGCATTGGTTTCCATTCTGCAATGAACTCCGCCAAAGCTCTGCTCTGAATAGTTGAAGTACTTTCAAACTTGAGTGCAAAACTAGATAGCTCCAATGCCCACTCCACTATCCTGCCGGTTGCATCTAGATTCCTCAAAATACGCTGCAACGGAAAGCGAGTGACGACAGTAATCTCATGTGCTTGGAAGTAATGGTGCTGCTTTCTTGAGGCCATGAGGAGGCCGAAAAGCAACTTTTGCACACCAGAGTACCTTGACCTAGCCCCTAGCAAGAGGGAACTAACAAAGTAAACTGGGCGCTGCACCACTTTCTTTTTCGGCACCACTTGCTGGTTTGCTTCATCTGTTTGCACTGATTCTGACTTGTCAGCACCAAACTCTGCCGGAGAAGATTCCGGTTTGTCTCTTGACGGGCTTGCGGCTACAGCTTCTTCATCGTGAGCTTCCCTCTCTGCCACTAACGCAGCACTGACCACTTGGTTTGTTGCCGCCAAGTATAGCAACAACGGTTCTTGTGGTTTAGGCGCAACTAGTATTGGCGGAGAGGAGAGGTACCTCTTCAAATCTTGTAGCACGGCCTCCGCTTCTGGAGTCCATTTCATTGGACCTACCTTTTTCAAAATCTTGAAAAACGGCAAGGCGCGCTCAGCAGATTTGGAGATGAACCTGCTTAATGCAGCAACGCAGCCGGCAAGACGCCGCACATCCATGATACGCTTCGGTGCTTCAATTTGCTCAATGGCCTTGATCTTGTCGGGATTAGCTTCAATTCCACATTGAGATACAAAGAACCCAAGAATCTTGCCGGATGGAACGCCAAACACACACTTCTCGGGATTGAGCTTCAAGTTGATCCTGCGCAAATTTGCAAACATTTCTTCTAAATCTTGAATGAGGGTTGATTTGTCCGTGGTTTTGACCACTATATCATCCATATAGGCTTCCACATTCCTGTGCAGCTGAGGTTCAAAACCAATTTGGACTGTTCTTGCAAATGTTGAACCATCACTTTTTAGTCCGAAAGGCATACGCACGAAGCAGTATGTACCACATGGAGTAATAAATGCGTTCTTCTCCTCATCCTCCTTGGCCATGAAAATCTGATGATAACCAGAGTATGCATCAAGAAAGGAGAGTAAATCACAGCCGGCAGTAGAGTCAACAATTTGATCAATGCACGGCAAAGGGAAAGGATCCTTTGGACATGCTTTGTTGATATCAGTGTAGTCAATACAAAGTCTCCACTTTCCATTTGCTTTTCGCACTACAACTGGGTTTGCCAACCACGTTGGATGTAGTACACCTCTAACTAAGCCTGCTGCTTCTAACTTCTTTATTTCTTCGGCGATGAACTGTTGCCGTTCCAAAGCTTGCATCCTAACCTTTTTCTTGACGGGCCGAGCGTGAGGATATACGGCAAGGTGGTGCTCAATTACCTCCCTGGGAACACCGGGGATGTCAGATGGTTGCTATGCAAACACATCAACATTCGCCCACAGGAAGGCAACGAGCGCGCTTTCCTATTTGCTGTCAAGAGAGGCACTGACGGTGAAGGTACCGCCCGTGCCGTCCTCCTTCGCCGGCACCTTCTTGGTTGCTGGTGGAGTGGCTTTGGACTTCTTGGTGGTAGAGCTCTCCGGCACGTCATCAATGAGCGCACAGCGCTCCAAAGAGGTGCGCTTCCCGGAACCCTTGTCGAAGGTCTTGCCGTCTTTCTTGCTCTTCTTTTTGTCAGCGGGAGCTGGTGCCTTGGCGGCAGATGCTGCAACCGCCTCTCTGTAAAGCTTGTTGACGCAAATAACTACATCTTTCTTGTCGGAGTTGATGGTGATGACACCCATCGGCCCTTGCATCTTGAGAGTGTTATAGGCATAGTGAGATGCTGCCATGAACTTTGCCAAGGCTGGGCGACCAAGAATTCCATTATATGGCAGGGGAATCTTAACTCTGTTCTATAATTTAATTCCCCGCCAAATGTCACCGGCAGAGTGATCTTTCCCTTAGGCTGGCTCCTTCAAGGATTGACCCCTTGAAACATGCCCGTTTGCTTGAGATCTTCATCGGGGATCTATAGCCTCTTAATGACCTCTGGCGAAATCAAGTTCAGGCCGGCCCCACCGTCAACCAACATTTTCATGACTTGGAGGTTGCGAATCGTTGGTGAAACCAACAATGGCAAGCATCCGACCACAGTTGTGCGATCAGGGTGATCCTTAGCATCGAAAATGATGGGCATGTGGGACCACTTGAGTGGTTTCTGAGCGCCCATTGCCGGTTCTGCTGCATTAACCTCACGCACCCACTGCTTGAGTTGGCGGTGAGAGGAGTGCAAAGATGCACCTCCGTCAATGCACATGACTTCTGTTGCTTTCTGAAATTCCCGTTCACTGGACTCATCTTTGTCCTCGTCATCATCCTCATCATCATCCTCTTCTTTCTTGTCAGGGCCTCGAGCATGTTTCTCTTTCTGCTGCTTAGCCTTGCTGCGGCGACCTCCTCGGCCACCACGACCCTTCTTGCCGGATCCTCCGGCACCGTCTTGGCCCTTCTCTTTATCGCGCTTTCCATACTCAGCTTTCTGCTTCTCGGCAAGTTGCTCAACCTGCCGGCACTCTTGGAGATCATGGCCTTTGGTGCGGCGAATCTTGCAGTGTGACCCATCATACTTGCCGGCCTTCTCGTTTGCCGCAGCCTCCTGACAAGCAGCACATACAATAGCTTCCTTGCTGGAGCTATTTGTTTTAGCCTTCTTGGTGGCAGTGGCATCGCCGGAGCCCTCGACGGCCATCACTGTTTTGCCCTTGCGCTTCCTGTTGCGCTTTCGGCCTTTTTTCTTCGGGGTCGTGGCATCATCGTCCTCGGAATCAACCTCGGCACCAGCAACCTCCCCGGGAAGTCTCTTTCCTTCTTTAGCGCCAGCACACTTGTCCGCCAACGTATACAGCTCGTTGACGGTTTTCGGCAGCCGGATATTCATCTTTTCCCGCATCCTTCGATTGCGCACATTCGTGTGAAAGGCAGCAATCACAGCTGCGGGGTGCACATCTAGAATATTGTGGTGTACACGACTGAACCTCTATATTTATTTCCTCAAGGACTCACCATCTCTTTGTGGAATCACTTGAAGATCACTGGGCTGACCAGGAGCCTTATGGCCTCCGATAAAAGCGCCAATGAACTCGTTGCATAGATCAGACCATGAAGAAATAGAGCCCTCCGGTAAGTTCATCAGCCAAGATCTTACATTGGGTTTGAGCACCAATGGAAAATAATTGGCGAGAATCTTCTCATCCCGTCCTCTGGCAGCTTGCACGACAATCGTGTAGATGCCCAGAAACTCTGCCGGGTTGAGCTTGCCATCATACTTCTCTAGCAATTCTGGCTTGAAGGCCCAGGTTGACGGCTAGCGGACTTTCCGCAGCTTATGAGTGAAGGCCGGGCACCCAACCTCATAAGGCAAGTACCCGCCAACCTTGGGCGTAGGCTCATCAATGACTGGGCCATTGCACACATCAGATTGATGGCGCGCCTCCCGGCGCCGTTCAATGGTGGTGCGGGCATCCTCTACCCGCCTATCACGCAACACTTGACGTTGGTCTTGCCGCGCTCGCGGATCCGAAGAAGCCATTGACATCTCGTCGGGCTAGGAGGATCGGTGAGTTCGGTGCGGCTGTTGAAACTGTTGCTGTGAGGGTGACTGCACTGTTGGCGCCGCACCTCTGGTGCGGCCATCAGTTGGTGCTGTCACTGGACGCCATGAAGGTCCCGCCCACTGCGAGTTGCTGGCTTCAACAAATCCAATGAGGCTCTGGATAGTGGCTCTCCACTCATCCATCTTATCGCAACTGGAGGGAAGTTCAACAACATTTGCACCCATGCCATGGCCTCTGCTGCCGTAGCTGGCATGGCCGGGAGCGAAGAACGGGACGTCGCTCGACTTCTGGCAGAACCAGTAGGAGCGCCATCTCGAACTTGCTGCCGTGGCTCTTGCCTAGCAGCGGGCTGACGTGGCGGTGGTGGTGCCTGAAGATCTTGTGGCTGATCGACAGACATCTTGCCATGTGGACGTTGCCGCCCGGAACCACCAGCGCCGTTCCGATTCGTGTCGCGCCCATCTTGCGATGATCGCAGTGTGCGTCCTGAAGCGGTATCCTTAGACACCGCGGTAGCTGGGTCTTGGCTCGCGTCGATCTGGACGGTGTTGCTCTGGTGGCTACGCTCGCCGGTGCGTCGAGGAGGCGGGAGTTGGCCATCCGCGCCGCCCGCACCGTTGTGGCTTCGATCGCCGGATTGTCGAGGAAGCTGCGGGTTGGTGTTATGTGCTCCGCCTGCTCCACCAGTGCTGGCCACGCCGCCTGCACCGGTGAATCCTTCCGTGCCGCCCGCGCCGGTTGCGCCTCCTGCGCCACCTGCATCGGTGGGATCATCAGCGCCGCCTGTGGGCGTCTGTGACAGAATCTTGGAGGTTGATGGAGCTGCTGCGGATGCGCCCATCTTCTTGGGTGCCATCGAAGATGATGGAAATGAAACTGACGCGCAAACTGCTGATTCAGGTTCGCGCAAGTGATCCCCCTACCTGGCGCGCCATAGATGTCGTGCGTACGGCCATCTATGGGGCCATCTAGCCCCTTTGCGATTCGGCTAGGGAGATGCGCAAGCACAAAGAGCAGAACCAGCAATCAATGCAAAGGATTTACCCAGGTTCGGGCCACCGTGAGGTGTAAAACCCTACTCCTGCTTTGTGTATTAAATGTGTTTGAGCTCAAGTACAAAGAGCGCTTCTTGCCGGCAAGGTGCAGGAAGAGCAGCTACGCATGTAAAATGAGCAAAGTGTCGACCCCTGTAAAGGTTGCCCTGGCCCTCCTTTTATAGATGAAGGGGTAACCACAGTGGCAAAACAGTCATTACATGTTGATTAGATAGCCAACAGTGCTATCATACCCAACTCTGCCGGTTTAGGACAAACGCAATAAATGCGTCGTTAGGTGTCATGTGGAGAAGTAGCCCCGGCAAGGTTCCTGCACCGCTCGCCCAGCTACCTCCTATAATCTTGACACGCCTTCTGGACAGGTGTTATTAAAGGTAATCCTCCTTCCAGAATGCTGACATGTGCCCCGACAAACCTCACCAAACTGCCTGCCCGCTCGACACCTCACAGATTAGCGACTAGCTGCTCGATGAGGTGGAGCGAAGAGGAGCCAGTAAAGGCTTGCCGGCACGGAGCTTGCTGGGTCTTCATCTTGCCGGCTTGCCTTGCCGGCAAGTGATGCTTCTGTCTTCAGCACTAGTCAAGTGCTTCTTGATGCTACGTCTCGATATAACTTTTATGGTTTTGCAACTGATGCTTGAATCTTGATGCTGATGATCTCCGGCAAGCCCTGGCCATCAAGATTGCTACCACTGCCTGTGCATAAGTCAGGGTATAAAATACCCATGTTTTATACACCGACAGCCTAGGAGATTACATTGGGGAGTAATAAGTAGATGATGGGTTGCGAGAGTGACAGAAGCTTAAACCCTAGTTTATGTGTTATTCCGTAAGGGGCTGATTTGGATCCATATGTTTCATGCTATGGTTAGATTTATCTTAATTCTTCTTTCATAGTTGTGGATGCTTGCGAGAGGGGGTAATCATAAGAGGGTTGCTTGTTCAAGTAAGAACAGCACCCTAGCACCGATCCACCCACATATCAAATTATCAAAGTAGCGAACATGAATCAACTAAACATGATGAACGTGACTAGATGACAATTCCCATGTGTCCTCGAGAACGCTTTGCTTACTATAAGAGAACATTCCGGCTTGTCCTTTGCTATAAAAAGGATTGGGCCACCTTGCTGCACCTTGGTTATTATTGTTGCTTGTTACTTGTTACAAATTGCTTTGTTACAAAACTATCTGTTACAGCTGCTTTCAGTACTTGTAGAGAATACCTTGCTGAAAACCACTTGTCATTTCCTTCTGCTCCTCCTTGGGTTTGACACTCTTACTTATCGAAAGGACTACGATTGATCCCCTATACTTGTGGGTCATCAGCCTACTTGGGATAACATCAAATCAAAATGAAGGAATCAGACCAGTCGACTACAACATTCATTACTCCTTACGGGTCATTCTGTTTCAACACAATGCCCTTCAGACTAAAAAATGTAGGTGCAACTTACCAGCGCATGATTCAAACATGCCTGTAAAAGAAAATTGGGAAAACTGTGGAGGCTTACATAGATGATGTGGTTGTTAAAACCAAAAACATCCACCAGTTAGTAGACGACCTCCGGGAAACATTTTTGAACCTTCGAGCATATCATATCAAGCTCAATCTAGAGAAGTGTGTTTTCGGGGTACCTGCGGGCAAATTGCTTGGATTTATCATTTCCGATCAAGGAATAGAGGCTAATCCTGCCAAAATCCGAGCACTATCTCGGTTGGAAATACCTACCGAACTTAAGCACGTCCAAAAGCTGGTAGGTTGTGTAGCTTCACTAAGCCAATTCATTTCACGGCTCGGGGAAAAGGCTCTACCCCTCTATAGGTTGCTTAAACAAACCAAGAATTTCACGTGGACTAGTGAGGCGGGAGCCGCTTTAGAGGAAATTAAAACCCTCCTTGCTACCAACCCCATACTGGCAGCTCCCGGGGTAAGTGAACCGATGTTATTATACATTTCAGCCACCAACCAAGTAGTCAGCGCCATCCTCGTCGTTGAGCGCGATATGGAGGGACACAAACTTCAGGTTCAAAGACCTGTCTACTATGTTTCCGTATTACTCACTCGTGTAAAACACGGTATCCTCACTACCACAAGATAGCTTATGCGGTCTTCATGGCATCTCGGAAACTTCGGCACTACTTTCAAGAGTGCTCGGTCACAGTGGCGTCCGAAGTACCCCTCAATGACATAATCAATAATAGGGATACCACAAGACGCATTGCCAAGTGGGCGATCAAACTTCTCCCCTTCAAAATAACATATAAGCCACGCCGAGCTATTAAATCTCAGGTCGGACTTCGTGGCAGAATGGATGGAAGCCAAGCTCCCTAGAGAGCACAACACGTACTCACATTGGACCATGTTCTTTGATGGCTCCAAAATGCTGGCTGGGCTAGGGGCTGGAGTAGTCCTCATGTTACCAACAGGCGACAACATTCGGTATGTACTGCAAATTATGTACACCGACTCCAATAACATAGCCGAATACGAGGCTCTGTTGCACGGACTTCGGATAGCAATATCAATGGGAGTCTGGCACCTAGAGGTCCGAGGAGATTCTAACCTTGCCATCTCTCAAGTTAACGGCGAGTTCAACACCAAGGACCCTAAGATGACAGCATACCGAAACGCCGTCCAAAAAATCTCGGCTCATTTCGATGGGCTAGAATTCCACCATATCCCAAGGCACAACAATCAAGCTGCCGACGTCCTTGCCAGAATGGGCACTATGCGTGACAAGGTACTTGAAAATACCTTCCTGGATAGGCTTTTCAAACCGTTCATGGCTTGGCAGGATGGGATTAACACATCGGCATCAACCGACACTGGAAAGGTCACCTCCCCGGCGGCAGAGGAAGACGAGGATATAATCGGGGGCTCGGCCGTCCAGGAGACACCCTCGGCTCATGAAATAATGGCAGTTATCGCACCATGGATGGAGCCCCTCCTCGCATACCTACTCCGCAAAGAGCTTCCCGAGGATCAAGTAGAAGCACGATGGATCATTCAAAGGTCCAAGGCTTATAAGGTCCACGAAAGCGAGCTCTGTAAGGAAAGCGCCATGGGAGTCCTCCAGCGATGCATATCCGAGGAGGAGGGAAGAAAGCTCCTTATGGAGATACACTCCGGCATCAGCGGCCACCATGCCGCAGCTCGGGCCCTGGTCAGTAGGGCATTCCGAGCGGGGTTCTACTAGCCGACCGCCAGCGCAAACGCCAAGGCATTGGTTCAGCGCTGCGCCGGCTGTCAGGTGTTCGCTAAACAAATCCATATGCCCTCCACAGCTCTTCGGTCTATTCCAATCACTTGTCCTTTTGCGGTTTGGGGGCTGGACATGGTTGGCCCACTTCAAGGAGGGTCAAAGAAAAACAAATACCTACTCGTCATGGTAGATAAGTTCACCAAGTGGATTGAGGCGAAACTAGTAACCTCGGCCAAAGAAGAACTGGTTATTGAATTCATTTCCGGAGTGGTACACCGTTATGGTGTTCCCCACAGCATAATAACGGATAACGGGACCAATTTCACGGCCAAGGAAGTAAAAGTGTGGTGCGCCAAGTTGGTCATCAAGCTTGACTACGCATCTGTATATCACTCCCAGTCCAATGGACAGGTTGAACACACCAACGGACTAATCCTTAGTGGCATCAAGCCAAGGTTGGTATGTTCTCTCAAAGAGGCAGACTATCAGTGGGTAGAAGAACTAGATTCCATACTATGGGGCTTGCACACCACACCCAATCGATCCACAGGCTATACACCATTTTTCATGGTTTATGGCACAGAGGCTGTACTCCCCTATGATCTTATTCATGATGCACATCACGTGCACATGTATGAGGAACGGGAGGCCGAGCTTGATCGGCAGGACGCCCTAGATGCCCTCAAGGAGGAGCTCAACGTGGCTCGGGCACGTTCTACATTCTATCAGCAGCAGGTAAGGCGCTATCAAAGCAGGGAAGTCCGATCGAAGGAATTCAATGTCGGAGACCTGGTCATGCGGCTCCACCCTGAAAAGAAGAAGCATAAGCTGTTACCTAAATGGGATGGACCATTTATTATCAACCAAGTACTCATTGGAGGTGCGTACCGTTCGAGACCCCGAACACAATAGACTCGAGCCAAATCCTTGGAATGCTGCACTACTCCGGCGCTTCTACGGTTAGCCGGAGCAACTCCTCATTTTCTTCACTATGCATTTAGCTATAGTTCATTTTTTTAGTATCACGCAACTGTCGCTTGTCCGACACCCTCCTATTCAGGTTCTTAAGCCTTTATTTTCGGTATTACTGCTCGGTTAAGGTGAAGTGCATTTAGATACTTCGGATACATGCTTGAATGTACGACCAGTATGGCCAACGAGGGTGCTGAACACCTATGTTATCCTTGTACATTACCTTCGAATAAATAATCATTTTAAGCCAAAATATGCATCGATTTGACTTAAGATTTGGCCACGCTGGGTTCCCTGGCCCTTGTGTTTACCCCTTACGTTCCCGATTGTTCGACTAAGGAGTAAAGGGGGCACTGCTATGATTGTTACTTCCGGGCTAGTACCTCAGACGGGTAAAGCCGAAAGCTAGCATTCTTAAGAAAATAATCGGTCAGCCACGATGGAAGTGAAACTAACTGGTTCTTCAAAACCTCGACCAGGGGCTCTCCCCCAAGGTCACACATCCCCGGACGAACATGGTTAACATGACTCCTTGAGAAAAGGAACTGTTAGAAGAACTATTTTTCTCATAATATGTTTCTTACGTTAAACAGTAATATAACATAACTCTCTGCTTCACTTTTGTTTTTTGAACCAGATGGCCAGATTGCCTTGTTCTTCGAAGAACCTAGCCCGATATTTCGGCCGGTAGTAGGAAACACTCCTTGGCCACTGGACGAGGAGGTGGAAGCCAATGGCCGGTAAACAAAACTTGAACAGCAGATATGAGCTAAGTGATGTAAAGTACTTCGGTAGATAGAATCACTACATACATTCATTTTTAAACTTCATAAAGACCATCTATTAAAGAATCCAGGGCACAGACTTGCTACAAGAATTGAGCAGCTGGCATTACATTGTCATACACCAAGTGTAGGGGCACTTCCTTTCCATCCGTCCCTACAGGACCAACTTCGGCAAGGCGCTTCGTGTCTTCACCAGTGAAGCAGGTCTTAATCATTTCCCACGCCTCCCGTGCTCCCTCCCAGCAAGCTGATGTCTTCCACGCCTGTATCCGGCCCCGAGCTCCCTTTCGGCGGTCAGCAAGCTCGGACATTCCTTCGAGAACAGGTTCATTGGGCCATAATGCCTTAAACACTGCTTTCATCACTTTCCGAGATCTTTCATGCACCTCGGTGAGTTCCGTTATGGAATCTTCAGATGAGGAGTCTGCGGTTTCTTGCGGCCGACCAGTCAAGAGCACTAAAGAGATAACATGTCAGAAGATTGAACGATAACATGGTACATCGGCGTTTTAAAGCCAAAATATGCTTACCAAATAAAGCTACACTCATCGTCTGATTTTTCGCCTCGGCGGTAGCCAATTGAGCTTTAAGCTTCTCTATTTCGCGGGCATGCCATTCGTTCTCAGCCTTGAGCTTGTTGTTTTCATCCACTCTTTGGGTCAACACATGATGGCTAGCCTGTTCTTGCGACTCAGCATACCACAAGTCCCCCCGGGCCTGATTTAAGTCCGTCTCCAGTTGACCAATGGTCTCCATTGCTAAGAATAAAGCTCCCATTAAAGAAGATCTTAAAGCTTCGGGGAGCTAATATATCAAGGCATGCATACCATGTGCTTCTCGGGTAAACTTCTTAATATGCTCCACTTCGGCTTGTGCAACGGTTAGCTTCTCCTTGGTCTGTGATAGAACCTCGGAAAGACTCTTGTTTTCCTCGCGAGCGGCCTGTGCGACAAAATGTCATGATTTACATTCGACCCTTAACGCGGCCACCCGTGTCCACATCAAGGCTCGGGGGCTACTAGGTTTCGTGCTAGATCCAAACGGTAAAACACTTTATGTCAATCAACTTGTTGGATTTTCATCCGACAAGTGGGTTAGGGGCTATGGCATGCACGGCAGATACCTATCTCTTTAAAGAGCTTTTGGAAAATGTCAAGTTTTTCCATTATAATTCAAAGGGATAATAATTGATTCATCTGGAAGAATGTTTATATGCTATTAAAGTAATCAGAGTAACATAGGATTATTTACCTGCTAGCCCTTGGACAAATTTGCACCGCTGCCTCAAAAGTGGATCGGGCCGCACCAAGGTAAGCATCCACCGAACTGAGCACATTGAATTCCTGGCTAGAGAAGACATGATTCCTTAGAGATGTCTTTCTCTGACGATGATTCATGGCGCTGTCAATCTCGGATGAGGTGGCCGAGCAAGTCTTTGAAGTTTCCGGTTGAGGTACTTCAGGAGCATCCTCCGGAGTTGGCCCCGGCTCGGCAGCAGACTTCGGCTCCTAAACACCCACGGTGTCTATCCCCTCAGGCGGTGGCATATGAGCTTGACGCCTACATCAGGGCTTAGGCGATAATGTGGCACCCCGGCTCAGAGAGACCGGAACACCCCGTATTCTAGCCCAGAGATCAAGTCTTCTGGAATACGACACTGCTTGGCATAGAACAAATCAGCTCTTTATCACAAATAATACGAGTACAAGGGTCTGATATTACAAAGGATTTCATCGACACGGCGACGCTACGCCTGCCAAGGTAGCTCTATGCTAGGAGCGGAACATCTCAGCGGAATAACTTCTAGCAGTGGAACAACGACGATGGTGATGAACTCCAATCCGCAGGGACTCAGGCTGGGACGCATCCTAGAGCACAACCACAGGATCCTCGACAAACAATCAATCACGACTTTGAATGTACTCGCAAGCTCACAACAACCAAAGCAATCAAGACAAACAACAGCATGGCATTTACAGATTAATCATTAATGATGAACACAATGCTACTAGAACAACATGAGCATGACAAGTACATATAATTCATGATATGAACATGATGATACTAGCACTAGCATGAGAGGGGGGGGGTCGGTGTTTAAGGTCCCTCGGACCAACTTACTCTTCTCGGAGGTTATCTCATAACCACCATATGTCTCAGACTTACCATCGTGAACATCACACGATCACCTCAGGATCAACCAAGCTCGGTATCAACTATACCATCGTGATCACCACCTGACCACACGGAGCTTGATCTCTACCTGTGATCATCACGTGACCACATAAAGATCAACCAACTTCTTTCCGCATGGAACCGGGGTTGTTTATTATCCAGATTATTATTTCTGTTGACCCATAGTGTGACCTACTACAAACTGTGTCCATATCCGAGGACGCGGCTATCGATAGGTTATACACTCTACAGAGGTTAGTACACTGTACCCACACCACGGAATTCATGGCCTCGTGCTCCCATTTGGGTGGACCAACGACATTCCGACAAAACCAATCTATTGCATGACACTCTCCCGGCCACTCCGACAAACTCCCCTTTGGGCTATGTCTTGGGTGGCCCCGATGTCAACTCATGACATCCACCACCTTCGTGGCTACCACCATCATGGCCAAAACAAAACAAACCATCCCAAACGGGGACATCGGATATCCATACAACTCGGGCACACAAGGCTTATGGCCGCCTACCTGATCAGGGTAGCGCACGCACATAACCTTCCCTAGTTGGAGGCACCGATGAGAGGCATGACAATAGACCGAATTAGGGCCCCCCATAAGGCAAGTGTGGCTGCACTGGTCAGCTCGATTCGATGGCACTATGACTCAGCCAACAGATTTGTTCAAGTTTGATTAATGTCAGGTTTAACTTGAATGGTGATGAGCTGAGTCATAATAATATAACATGATGAAATATCCATGCATATGAGCACGATATCAGTGTAACCTTGGATGGGCAACATAACCATTTAACATATGTCATAACAGCATCAACAATAAATCATTTCCTCTACTAGATGCAAATGAGCATGGCATAGCGATGATCAAGAATATCACTAGTGTTATCATACAAATGATAACTATTTATGAGAAGACAACATTATCACTAGCAAATGAAATGCTTACAAGAATTGACCATGAGAATAATACTAGCAAATAATCATTTAACTAAATAGCTGCAGATTAACATGGCAATAGCATGAGCATCGATTTTCAAGCATATAAAGCATACACAAATTATTGAAATGTTCAAGTGGAAACCATGGCTACTGCAATGCCATCATGCAAGTGGCTATTGTGGCTTGCATGGAGATCAAGGATTCACCGGGGAGAAGTGCGAGACACTCGCAGAAAAATTTGCCGGAAGCGTTTCCCTCTCGGAGGGGTTGAATAAGGGCAGGGGAAAATGGTCATTTTAAGAAAGTTACCACATGGTGAAAATCATACCATCGGAATGGGCTCGACGAACTGAGAACGTGGGCTTAGGAATCACCTGAATTGGAGTTACGGTTTCGGAGATACGGCTGTTCGTTCGTTAGGCAGAAAAAGAAATAAAAACTGTTCATTTCTGCTCTTAACGGGCGAACGTCCGCAATTTAATAGTTTCGGCCGGCGGGGTGAAATGGAAAGCGCATTTCCACAAAATACGCCTTCGGTATAGGGAAAGCGTATTCTTGACCGCAGCTGCAGCCATTTACGCTTTCCTAAAGAGAAAATGCATTCCGACGAATACCCTTTAACTTGTCCACGTAAGCGGCCGGGTCAACGCCCTGGTTAGACTAACGAGTGGGGCCGCTGGGTGGTGGGGCCCGCCCAGGCAGGTCGTCTTCCTCCTCCTCGCGTGCCTGCGCTCGGCCAGGGGAGCAGAGAGCTCCAACGGCGATTGCCGGCGGCTCCGGCCACCGTTCGCAACGCTCTGCCCATCGGTGTGCACAGGAGAGCGAGGCGGTCCCGCTCGTGCACGGCACGACCGCCGGGGAGGTCGGGCTCGAGGAGGACTACGGCCGCGGCGGACGGTGGCTTCGGCCGGAGATGGGCACGGCACTCCGACCGGGGAGAAGATGCTGCGGGGGCTGGGGAGGTTTTCTGTGGCTATGGGAGCTCCCTGGGGAGGAAAGGAGGCGAAGAGGGGCGCTGCCTTGCTCGAATTCGAGCGAGCAGAGGCGGCGGCCAAGGTGGCAATGCGAGGGGAGGAGCGCTCCAAAGGCTTGAGGGAGAGGTCGGGGCGACCGCTGGGAGGGTGGTGAGGAGGTTGATGTGCTCGGAGAGGGTCGGGAGGGGCTTATATAGGCAGGGGAGGGGATGCCGAACTCAGGTGCCGCCAAGGGCGCATGGACGGAGCTCTGGCGAGAGGGTGGGCACGCTGGGGCCAACGAGGGCGACGGGAGAGGGAGTAAGTGGGGTGCCAGGCACGCGGGCAAAGCCGCGGCGCACCGTGTGGGGCAAGGGGCACCTTTGTGCCACTATTCCCACGCGGGATGCAGGGGAATGAGGGCGATGTTGTAGACATGGTGGGACGCGCGGGAGCGGCTGGAAGGGCAGTGCCCGGAGCTAGCCGATGCGCAGAGCGCGCCAAACGCATGCCAGCCCGTGTGGTCACCTTGTGCATTGGCGATAGGAGGGCACGTATGCCTGGCAAAAGTTGTCTAGAGTGTAGTCCTTTCAACATGGGGCCTCTATGAAGTGATGGCTCGAAGAAATCAACTGTGGGCTGATGGGAGTGATCATCTGAAGTTTTCTGTAGCAAACTTGGGCATGAAGATGTGGTCAAATGGGATGGGATAAGGACTAACCAGGATGTCACAGGGGTTTAGGGTAGGAAGGACTACAATCTTGTGAAATTTGAAAGGAGTTGGACCAGGATTTATCATAGTTGCTTCACAACTACATAATTTGGTCTAGAAACTAGATCATGAAGCTGCACTCACATGGACTGTTGGATAGGTCTGAAATTTGGTGGAGGATGATGATTTGGGCATGTGACGCCACTGCAAAAATTTCATACCATTTGGATAAATAAAAATGGTACCTCCTTCACAATGCTTTCCTCTGGACAAACACTTGAGGGAATTTTGTGGAGAAAATGGCTTGGCAAAAAGATGTGAATCTTGGCATGCTCAAAGGATATAGGGATATTTAGGTCCTGGATTAATTTCAGATTTTATGAAGCAATACAAAATATAGTTGCTTTACAAACTGAAATTATGGCCAGAAACAAAGATTGGATGGTGTGCTCACATAGATTATTGGATGGATATGAAATATGGTGGAGAGTAATGATTTGATCATATAGATGATCTGCCAAAATTTCAACTCATTTGGATTAGCCTAGCTAGTACTTCCTTCACAAAGTTTCTCTCTGGACAGAAACTTTGGAAATTTGCCGAGGAAGATTTACTAGGCAAATGAGGCTGAATTTTGGCATGTGGCAATTTTTTGGATATGAGAGAGTGCCCAAAATTTTTTAAGGCAATCATGAAAAGATAAATAGCACTTCCTTCACAAAGTGCCATACTGGACAGAATAGGAAATGAATATTCCTGCATTATTTTTGAACTAGGCAAGGATGGGTTTTGACATATTTGTGGAAGATGTGATCCAAAGAATTTATGAGAATTTTGTGGGATTTTTAGGAAAGACAGAAATATAGGTTGCTTCACAACCTAGGGCAAACATGGTTATTCCTTTAATGGAAAAAGGAACATTCCCAAGGAAAAAAAATTGTTGTTGGGCTAAGATGGAAATGACATGGTCTTGGGATGGATTTGAGAGTGGCAAGCCACTTGGGAGAGGAAGAAGAGATGATCTCCCCAGGTTTTAAGACCACATAGCCACGGAAAAAGACTTATCCAAATAAAAGTTTGAAGAAATCCCAAAGAAAAAGCAAGGGCCAAAAATCGGGGTGTTACAAACCTACCCCCCTAACTAAAATCTCGTCCTCGGGATTTGATTGCTCAGGGAACAAGTATGAATATTCTGACTTAAGGAAACCGTTTCCAACTCGATTATCCTTTTCCTTGATGTTCCCTCCGAATTGCACCTGACTGACTGCCTTGCTTTGGGGTGGTTTGCTTCACCGTGTCCCACATTCTAACAGGTCTTCCTTCATATGTCCATCCTTACTCGGACTTCAATTCTTTTATGTCTGCTGACTTATCTGATATTATCATGACTGGAATTTCCATAAGTCCGGGAGTGATTTCCAATTGACTTGACACTCTTCCTATATCCGGTACAGATAGTATTCCATGGATTTGAGCACAAATTTCCTCGATGGACACAAAACATTTATTCCTTGCATCGGGTTACTTGAGTAGATGCATGTCCTCCGGGTTCAAAATAATGCTGAGAATCATAATCGTTCTCTTGGCAGAATCTGACTGCTTGTAGGTAGTTCTAAATCTTGCTGACTTCTCTGTCTCAGATCCGTACCGACGATTCAACTGTCACCTTGATATGAGGTCCTTACAAACAGAGTAGACCCCTTGGGTGTGTGTTCATGGTGATCAATACGGAATCAGACTGTCTTGGGTATCCATACCATGTTGTTCATGCAACAATTATCATACCTGTATTGCCGGTCTTGCTCCTTCGTTATTTTTCTCTTTTTCCGAATCCTTTGCTGAAAAGAGCATGGCCATATATATCCTTAATTCTTTGTGTGACCATAGGTGGTGTCAGGTGCAATATTCCGGCAGGCATACCTTATCCTTATTCTACGACAGTGCAACAATGTTTTACATGGCAAGTTTATCATCTCACAAGCTCTAACTATAGGGTAATGATCATCTGAACCTTTGCATGAAATCGGCAAATCAATCAGTAGCCACCAGAACGGTCTTTACAGCTCAGATCTGGAACATTACTGAAATAACTCAACCATTGCTCATGATTGCTTAAAAGCAGCTCAGAGCATGAGGTAGTGTTGATAAGAAGAATGTAGCAGTTCCCTAAGACGGCCGAAGAACAGCTCAGAGCATAGGGTCACTGCTATAAAAAGAAACTCAACAGCTGCCCGAGACGGCCGAAAAGCAGCTCAGAACATGGGGCAGTTGTTGAAAAGAGAAATATAAAGTTGGCATCCACCCTGGACGGCTGAAAACAGCTCAGAACACAGGCGTGGTGCCGTTACCAGGAAAAGGTAAGCAAGGGTTCATCAGGATCATATACCATGCTCACAGTTACTTGTATAGGGCTCACTGTTGTAGTCAATCATACATGGCAGTGACAAGGGTTAACGATATTGCCTTGTCGGGCATGAGGAAGCTGGCCTGGATAACCACGTGCTTGCATCATCGTACGAGTGACTTGCATGACCTTGGTTGCATGTTCTCAATGTTTATCGAAGCACGTGTATCTGAGCATTTGATTCCCAAGGCAGACACTTGTGTCCTGACTAGCTCGTGTTTCTGACCAACCTGTTGCGGTTCTGATTCTTGAGATGCACTACCATATGCTGCCAACTCACTGTGTAATATCTTGTACCAATGACGATGACTGTTGGTAGTGCCGTACTGACGAAGACTGGATAGCTTGTGTTGGAAGCTATTTGAGAGTAGCGTGTTGAAGAATGCTGGATAGCTTATGCTGGAAGCTTTTGCCGGGATAGCTTGCTGAAAAAGACTAGGTACCGTGCTTCAAAAGCTTTTCCCTTGGTTGCTTGCTGAGGAGGTTATGGTGACTTATGCCGGAAGCTTTCTGCGGTGGCTTACTGAAGAAGACTGAGCAGCTTACACTGGAAGTTATCCTCATATCGTACTGAGGAAGACTGCGGAACCTTGCATCGTAAGCTTCCCTGGTAGCGTGCAGAGGAAGACTGGGTTGCTTACTCCAGAAGCTTCTCACCATAGTGTGCGGACAGAATGCCATATATGTATACCTTTGATATTCCTTTGACTGGAAATGTATTATTGTCTTGCACACAAACTGTCTTCCAGCTGGTTCATTATGATTGTGATGGTTGCACACTGATGTAAACTTGATGCTGAAAGTCAATCTAGGATATCATTCGTATTCAGATCAGATATTCCCAATACAATGCAGTCGGCTGAGAATTCCATAATGTTTATCTGAACTTCCAAATATTTGAACTCCTCACTAATTCTTCGAGTCCGGTGTCGGTTCGATA
The DNA here is from genome assembly GCA_039707655.1 of Elymus sibiricus. Lineage (NCBI taxonomy): Eukaryota > Viridiplantae > Streptophyta > Magnoliopsida > Poales > Poaceae > Elymus > Elymus sibiricus. Next base: position 138,238,228 of record CM077670.1, read on the forward strand.
AGCAACTTTTCATAAGGGGAAATAAGGTAACACCGAAGGCCCAAAGAAAGAAACAAAAGAAACGATTCAAACAAAAGCACACAAGGCATCAAGATTATATACAAGCAACATCACATCTTACTGCTATTCACAACAATATGCATGCTTACTTACTCACACAAACCTCGCAAGATCTCCGGTACTACGACCTAATATGCTGTGGCGGTGTGCACGAAAGTGAATCAACATGTGGAGAGATTGGTGTAAACCAAGCACTGGCTCAGCACCGGTTGCATCTGGATGGGCTTTAGGGATGAGGACGTACTTGGTGATCATGTAGCGGAACACGGATGTCATGACCACATCATCATCAAGCAGACGGAAGGGAACTGTACTCGTCCAGGGAATGAGTAATAGGATAGGGTAGCGGTGGAAAGCAGGGTCTGCTGGCATTGCCCTTTCCTGGTAACAAAGACCAGTAAGGGTTGCCAAAGCAGCGGGTTGAATGGCAAGATCCGGGGTAGAAACATGTCTACCACCGAAACAATTGGTGTGGCTGAAAGGAATATATAGGTGCGATACCTGTGTATCAATCCTGCAAGTGATCAACACCACTAGGTACCTCGGCATCACTCCGCTGGGACAGAGATGACACCAAACATTAAAGAACCAGTATGCAAAACTGGAGGGTGTAGGTAGTGGATCGAAACCGATGCCACCTACACTCACAAGATCAACTGTTAGTGACAACATAATGGGTCTATATGCATGCTATGCAGCAAGCAAATGCAACAACCAAATGCAACAAGCAGGCTAGACTCTGAACTACTGGTTTCTAATGCTCGCACAGACTAGGGCGTACTACAGCCAGACCTGCTCTGATACCAAGCGCTGTGGCACCCCGGCTCAGCGAGACCGGATCACCCCGTATTCTTCCCAAAGATCAAGTCTTCTGGAATACGACACTACTTGGCATAGAACAAATCAGCTCTTTATCATAAATAATACGAGTACAAGGGTCTGATATTACAAAGGATTACATCGGCACGGTGACGCTACGCCTGCCAAGGTAGCTCTATGCTAGCAGCGGAACATCTTAGTGGAATAACTTCTAGCAGCGGAACAACGACGACGGTGATGAACTCCACTCCGCAGGGACTCTGGCTGGGACGCATCCTAGAGCGCAACCACGGGATCCTCGACAAACAATCAATCATGGCATGACCTGCAATCTGGCATGACACGCCAGGTGTGTAATTTGAATGTACTCGCAAGCTCACAGCAACCAAAGCAATCAAGATAAACAACAACATGGCATTTACAGATTAATCATTAATGACGAACACAATGTTACTAGAACAACATGAGCATGACAAGTACATATAATTCATGATATGAACATGATGATACTAGCACTAGCATGAGAGGGGGGGGGTCGGTGTTTAAGGTCCCTCGGACCAACTTACTCTTCTCAGAGGTTATCTCATAACCACCATATGTCTTAGACTTACCATCGTGAACATCACACGATCACCTCAGGATCAACCAAGCTCGGTATCAACTATACCATCGTGGTCAGCACCTGACCACACGGAGCTTGATCTCTACCTGTGATCATCACGTGACAACATAAAGATCAACCAACTTCTTTCCGCGTGGAACCGGGGTTGTTTATTATCCAGATTATTATTTCTGTTGACCCGTAGTGTGACCTACTATGAACTATGTCCATATCCGAGGACGCGGCTATCGATAGGTTATACACTCTACAGAGGTTAGTACACTATACCCACACCACGAAATTAATGGCCTCGTGCTCCCATTCGGGTGGACCAACGACATTCCGACAAAACCAATCTATTGCATGACACTCTCCCGGCCACTCCGACAAATTCCCCTTTGGGCTATGTCCTGGGTGGCCCCGATGTCAACTTGTGACATCCGCCACCTTCGTGGCTACCACCGTCGTGGCCAAAACAAAACAAACCATCCCAAACGGGGACATCGGATATCCATACAACTCGGGCACACAAGGTTTATGGCCGCCTACCTGATCAGGGTAGCACACGCACATAACCTTCCCTAGTTGGTGGCACCGACGAGAGGCATGACAATAGACCGAATTAGGCCCCCCCATAAGGCAAGTGTGGATGCACTGGTCAGCTCGATTCGATGGCACTATGACTCAGCCAACAGATTTGTTCAAGTTTGATTAATGTCAGGTTTAACTTGAATGGTGATGACCTGAGTCATAATAATAGAACATGATGAAATATCCATGCATATGAGCATGATATCAGTGTAACCTTGGATGGGCAACATAACCATTTAACATATGTCATAACATCATCAATAGTAAGTCATTTCCTCTACTAGATGCAAATGAGCATGGCATAGCGATGATCAAGAATATCACTAGTGTTATCATACAAACAATAACTATTTATGAGAGCACAACATTATCACTAGCAAATGAAATGCTTACAAGAATTGACCATGAGAATAATACTAGCAAATAATCATTTAACTGAATAGCTGCAGATTAACATGGCAATAGCATGAGCATCGATTTTCAAGCATATAAAGCATACACAAATTATTTAAATGTTCAAGTGGAAACCATGGCTACTGCAATGCCATCATGCAAGTGGCTGTTGTGGCTTGCCTGGAGATGAAGGATTCACCGGGGAGAAGTGCGAGACACTCGCAGAAAAATTTGCCGGAAGCATTTCCCTGTCGAAGGGGCTGAATAAGGGCAGGGGCAAAATGGTCATTTTAAGAATGTTACAACATGGTGAAAATGATACCATCGGAACGGGCTCGACGAACTGAGAACGTGGGCTTTGGAATCACCTGAATCGGAGTTACGGTTGCGGAGATACGGCCGTTCGTTCGTTAGGCAGAAAAAGAAATAAAAACTGTTCATTTCTGCTCTTAACGGGCGAACGTCCGCAATTTAATAGTTTCGGCCGGCGGGGTGAAATGGAAAGCGCATTTCCACAAAATACGCCTTCGGTATAGGGAAAGCGTATTCTTGACCGTAGTTGCAGCCATTTACGCTTTCCTAAAGAGAAAACGCATTCCTACGAATACCCTTTAACTTGTCCACGTCAGCGGCCGGGTCAACGCCCTGGTTAGACTAACGAGTGGGGCCGCTGGGTGGTGGGGCCCGCCCAGGCAGGTCGTCTTCCTCCTCCTCGCGTGCCCGCGCTCCGCCAGGGGAGCAGAGAGCTCCGACGGCGATTGCCGGTGGCTTCGGCCACCGTTCGCGACGCTCTGCCCACCGGTGTGCTAAGGAGAGCGAGGCGGTCCCACTCATGCACGGCATGGCCACTGGGGAGCTCGGGCTCGAGGAGGACTACGGCCGCGGCGGACAGCGGCTTAGGCCGGAGATGGGCACGGTACTCTGGCCGGGGAGAAGATGCAGCGGGGGCTGGGGAGGTTTTCTGCGGCTGTGGGAGCTCCCTGGGGAGGAAAGGAGGGGGAGAGGTGCGCTGCCTTGCTCGAATTCGAGCGAGCAGAGGCGGCGGCCAAGGTGGCAATGCGAGGCGAGGAGAGCTCCAGAGGCTTGAGGGAGAGGTCGGGGCGAGCGCTGGGAGGGTGGTGAGGAGGTTGATGAGCTCGGAGAGGGTCAGGACGGGCTTATATAGGCAGGGGAGGGGATGCCGAACTCGGGTGCCGCCAAGGGCGCGCGGACAGAGCTGTGGCGAGAGGGTGGCCACGCTGGGGCCAACGAGGGCGACGGGAGAGGGAGTAAGTGGGGTGCCAGGCACGCGGGCAAAGCCGCGGCGCACTATGTGGGGCAAGGGGCACCTTTGTGCCACTGTTCCCACGCGGGCACGCCGTGTCCGCGTCCGGCCGGCATCGGGAGAGGCAGAGGAGAGTCTACGGGGATGCAGGGGAGTGAGGGCGATGCTGTAGACATGGTGGGACGCGCGGGAGCGGCCGGAAGGGCAGTTCCCAGAGCTAGCCGACGGTCACCGCGTGCATTGGCGATAGGAGGGCACGTATGTCTGGCAAAAGGTGTCTAGAGTGTAGTCCTTTCTACATGGGGCCTCTATGAAGTGATGGCTCGAAGAAATCAACTGTGGGCTGATGGGAGTGATCATCTGAAGTTTTTTATAGCAAACTTGAGCATGAAGATGTGGTCAAATGGGATGGGATAAGGACTAACCAGGATGTCACAGGGGTTTAGGGTAGGAAGGACTACAATCCTGTGAAATATGAAAGGAGTTGGACCAGGATTTATCATAGTTGCTTCACAACTACATAATTTGGTCCAAAAACTAGATCATGAAGCTGCACTCACATGGAGTGTTGAATAGGTCTAAAATTTGGTGGAGGATGATGATTTGGGCATGTGAAGGCACTGCAAAAATTTCATACCATTTGGATAAATAAAAATGGTACCTTCTTCACAATGCTTTCCTTTGGATAGAAACTTGAGGGAAGTTTGTGGAGAAAATGGCTTGGCAAAAAGATGTGAATCTTGGCATGCTCAAAGGATATAGGGATATTTAGGTGCTGGATTAATTTCAGATTTTATGAAGCAATACAAAATATAGTTGCTTCACAAACTGAAATTATAGCCAGAAACAAAGATTGGATGGTCTGCTCACATAGATTGTTGGATGGAGATGAAATTTGGTGGAGAGTAATTATTTGATCATATAGATGATCTTCCAAAATTTTAACTCATTTGGATTAGCTAGCTAGTACTTCCTTCACAAAGCTTCTCTTTGGACAGAAACTTTAGAAATTTGTTGAGGAAGATTTACTAGGCAAATGAGGCTGAATTTTGGCATGTGGCAATTACTTGGATATGAGAGAGTTCCCAAAAATTTTGAAGGCAATCAAGAAAAGATAAATAACACTTCCTTCACAAAGTGCCATACTGGACAGAATAGGAAATGAATATTCCTACATTATTTTTGAACTAGGCAAGGATGGGTTTTGACATATTTGTGGAATATATGATCCAAAGAATTTATGAGAATTTTGTGGGATTTTTAGGAAAGACAGAAATATAGGTTGCTTCACAACCTAGGGCAAACAGGGTTATTCCTTTAATGGAAAAAGGAACATTCCCAAGGAATTAAAATTGGGGTTGGGCTAAGATGGAAATGACATGGTCTTGGGACGGATTTGAGAGTGGCAAGCCACTTGGGAGAGGAAGAAGAGATGATCTCCCCAGGTTTTAAGACCACATAGCCACGGAAAAAGACTTATCCAAATAAAAGTTCGAAGAAATCTAAAAGAAAAAGCAAGGGCCAAAAATCGGGGTGTTACAGATAAATAAACAAGCACTAGCCAAGAAAATGACTATGGATAGAGCTTACCTGTCTGAGGGCAGAACGACGTGTTTGGTCTTTATGGTGCTCGGCTGTGGAGCGCCACCTCGGGCGCTCGTCGGTTGGCCCTCCTACGGGGCCAGGTCAACTCGCTTGCGCTTGGAGCGGCGACCCTTAGGACAGGAAGTCAGGATGCTCAGGGCATGGTAGGTAGAAGATCTCTTTCAAGAGCACAGAGGAGACCTTACCATAGTAGACGGTAGGGTCCCTGGTGCGTCAGGATTGATGGTGACCTCGGAACCATCGAGGCTCTCTAGATAGAAGACCCCCTCCGAAAAAGGATGGACAACTCCTCGTGCTCGTCGAAACCGGGATCATCGTCATGAGAATACGTCCCTGGCTCTGGCGCCGGGCAGCTCAGCGTCTCCACCCAGCTCTTCCATCCCTTTTCGGATATGTTAAAAAGCTGGTCAGTGGTATAAAGGCAATGCTCGGCTGGACGAAGTGTTTCTGAGAAGTCCTTATTGCTTCGACGGGTCTATGGTAAGAGAAGCCATCCATGAACTTCTGCTTGGCAAAGGCTGATGACTCCCCTTTATATATGCCGACTAGGGCGGCTCCAAAGGCCGTTCGGTTGTCAAACTCTTCCCGAATTGATCAGGTGGCGTCACTGGTGCCATTGTACCACCATAATGGATGCATGCGTTGCCGAAGAGGTCGTACCTGTTGGGTGATTACTGTCGCCATCACGTCGATGATGGTGAGACCGCTATTTGTCAGGCACCTCACCTGGGCCACAAGGCGGGCCACGGTGGGGTCATCTCTTTGTAAAGAACTCCTCGGTCTCCAGTTGAAACACTTCTTTGGGGGGTCTGGAGAAAAGGGAGGGAGCCTGGGGTGAGCTAGGTCATGCAATGGGACATCGGCCATATAGAACCACTTCATGGCCTAGATGTCAGTATCCTCTCTAGGGGTACTGGTTGGGTACCCGGTCCTGGCTATACGGTACACCTCGGCTACTCCCACCTCATGAAGTTTACCGTCTCGGGAACGAGGCATCAGGCAAAAATACTTCCTCCATAGCCCGAAGTGTGCCTCACATCTGAGGTACATCTCATAAAGGGCGACAAATCCAGCGATGTGTAGGATGGAGTTGGGTGTGAGATGGTGGAGCTGGATCCCGTAAAACTCAAGAAGGCCCCGGAGGAAGGGATGAATAGGGAACCCTAGGCCTCGCAATAAAAAAGGAATGAAACATACCCTCTCCTCTCCGTGTGGAGTGGGATGGCTATCCGCATGTGCTTGACCATCTACGGATATTAAGCTGGGGCGGGTGGAGGTTAAATCAGAATTTGGCAAATAACCTTGGGTGGCAAGCTGGTTCAGTCGAAGGCGAGAGACGGAGCAGCTCCCCCAGTACCCTTTGAGGGGGCCATGGGGACGCGTCGATGAACCCGCATCGTTCGCCATTGAAAGGGCCCTCGAGGCTGAAGCTTTGAGGAAGGGTTTCTTGTTTGGATGAGCAAGGGAGGATTTGGAATGCGCGTCTTCACCATAGCTCAGGGTCGTGCACCTGTTAAATAAAGCAAAGGCGACGCTTCGACGCCTGGCCTTAAAGGGGCCAATTCCCCAAATGGCTCGCAAATCCAGATGGAATTATTTTTACTGAAGGGAACCACATGTGGTGGGACCAGATCACCAGAAAGATGTTTGAATTATGAAGGACCTCGGTTTACCGAATAGTGAGGGCCAGGGGTGAATCATAGGACCTGGCGCGAGGAACTCGCCTGCCGAAGCCGAAGACACCAAGCCGAAGTCATCCGTTCGAGGAATTGCTGTCCCCGACTCCGAAGACAAGTTCAGGGGCTACTGACGGTATCCTGGACTAAGGGGCACCAACCTAGTTTTCCCATCGTCCATGGGCCGAGCTTATGGCCCACCGATCTTATAAGGAAGGACTCCGAAAGCCTCGAGCCTAGGCATGGTGAAGATGGACTCTGCCGAAGACTTGGCATGTACCCCAAGGATTGCTCTGGCTATTGGCATGTGTTTCTCTAGCTAGCAACCAACCATATGTAACCCTAGATACCCCCAGTGCCTATATAAGCTGAGGGGTTTAGTTCATAGGGGGAGATTCATCATTACTCACCTTAGGGTAGAACTCAACATACGATCTCGTGGTAGATCAAGCCTGTACTCGATACTTCGTCATCAATACAATCAAAGCAGGACATAGGGTTTTACCTCCTCGAGAGGGCCCGAACCTGGATAAACACCATCTCCTTCATCTCCTGTTACCCATCGATCCGATATCTACGGCTCGAGGTCTACCAGTTTTAGTACCGACACATATGCATCGCAACTCATGTTGGCTCACATGCATTTGCGGTGTGCTAGCAATGGCATCAGGTCATGTCAAAATCTAAAAAGCGTGTGACAATATTTTGAAAATTCTACAACAATATACTGAAGCACCAATATTTTAATCTTAAGTTGGTCTAAGAGAAGCATAAAATTCCATCGACCAAACTGATTGGAACTCAAGGCTGCAATTGCATTGCACTACTAGTTCATTAGACAGAGTCTCACCAACATATAGTTTGACCATAGTTCAACGATAAACATATATAGTGTACTAGTTAACATAGTTCAACCATAGATATAAGACGCACAAACTATCTAGGGTACTGCTTAACATAGTTCAAACCAAACATATATAGCTTAACTTCTACTAGTAGCTGCCAGGGTGGGCACTAGCTTAATTAAGGCTCTCCAAGTACTCAGAGTACGCGGCGTGTGCCACCCTGCGAGAAGGCTTCTACTTGAAGGAGCCAATGGCTCGTCTTGCTACATGATGAAGAACACTTGAAAACCTATTGTCAAGGATTTGGTTGAAGAACGGGCATCCGAAGCCCCAAGTCCTGGGCCTGACACGCCTCTGATGCTTTCCCGCATAAAGCTCCATGAGCTTTTGCTTCTTGTACTTCTTCTGGTCATCTTCAGCGATGTCGACATCGTTAGATAGCACCTGCATATTGTAAAAAATATGGCGTAAGTATATTTCATAATGTGAATTCAATATGCAGAGTTTATGAAACATAATATAATAGATGAAATCGTAAACCCTAAATCGTCAAGTAATTTTGATGAAAGAAATGCATAATTTATTAGGTGCTACATAAACAACTAAAACTAATTAAAACAAAATTTAATAGTATTCTTGATTTAAACTTTAAAAACATTAATGAAGCATAGCAAAATCATGTATAACAGAGCAAGAAATTAGATTGAGCTAAAAGAGTGACACTTGGAAAAAATAGTGAAGGATCAACTATACATGTATGTTCGAAGCGCCCAACACATATACTATGTCGATGAGAGCACATAACTTACTGCAACAAAATTAACTCATGACTTAAAATGCATGAACTGATGATGTACCATGGCAGAGCTGGATATAGATGACATGACAATCATATCTACTCTATATCTTGAACATTTCGCCAGTTCTCTACGATGGGCGCCACCATTTCCATATTGATATATGATATATGGGTACCAGAGAGGAGACCTCTACAATCAGATTTAACATGTGCCAACAATATGCAGGCTATATTGCAAGATTATTGCAATTATATCAGACAAATCCAATTTTTTGACCAAACTTTGATAATTGTTAAAAAATATAGGAACATTCAAGTAAATACTACATGTTATGCAGTACCAATCTGGGAAATTAAAAATATTTTTGAAAAGTAGGATTATGATTTGATGGCTATTTTTCTAGACAGATCCAAAGATTGGTTCAAAATTTTGCATTTACAAAAAAAATCAAATTTAGACAAATCAAGTAAATATTAAATGTGTACATGCAGTAGTAATCCAAAGACTATTCTTCAAAATTACTGATCGACAACAACTCAAGTATCAATCGATCTTTTAAATCATTGATGAAAATCAATCTTTAAATTATTAGCAAAATCATCTATGTAGGCCATTCAAATCAATTCTAAGATCTGACTACGATTTTTTAGCAAAATCACTAACCCTAGACGGATTATTAGCACAATCATTTGTACAAATCAAACAAATCACTAACCCTAGATAGATTATTATAGCACAATAATTTGTACAGATTAAACAATCACTTATCCACATCACTTATCATTTGTACAGATCAAACAACCCTGCATGGTGTCCGTGTATAAAACATGGGCATTTTATAGCCTGACTTATGCACAGACTGTGGTAGCTTTCCTGATGGCTGGGGCTTGCCAGAAGACTACCAATATCATGACCCAAGACTTGGTTGCAAAACCATGGAGCAGATATCAAGGCGCGCCATCGAGAAGTACTTAGTTAGTAATGAGGATGGAAGCAGCACTTGCCGGCAAGGCATGCACCGGCAAGTTGAAGGCCCGCCAAGCTCTGTGCCGGCAAGCCCTTACTATCCCTTCTTCGCTCCACCTCATCGGGCAGCTGGTCACTAATCGATGAGGTGTCAAGCGGGTAGGTGGTTTGGTGAGACTTGTTAGGGCACGTGTCAGCGCGCTGGAAAGAGAATTAGCTTTAATGACACCTGTCCAGGAGGCGTGTCCAGATTATAGGAGGTAGCTGGGCGAGCGGTGCAGAAACCTTGCCGAGGCTCCTCCTCCACATGACACCTAACAACACATTTATCGCATTTGTCCTCATCCGGCAGAGTTAGGTATGATAGCACTGTTAGCTATCTAATCAACATGTAAAGACTGTTTTGCCACTGTGGTTACCCCTTGATCTATAAAAGGAGGGCCAGGGCAACCTTTACAAGGATGGACACTTTGCTCATTTTACATGCGTAGCTGCACTTCCTGCACACTTGCCGGCAAGTTGTGCTCCTTGTACTTGAGCTCAAACACATCCAATGCAACAAAGCAGGAGTAGGGTTTTACACCTCATGGTGGCCCGAACCTGCGTAAATCTCTCGTGTTGATTGTTGAATCTGCTCTTTGTGCTTGCGCATCCCCACAGTCGAACCGCAAAGGGGCCTCGATGGTCCCATAAATCATCGTGCGCACGACATCTTTGGCGTGCCAGGCAGGGGGATTGCTTGCGTGAACCTGATTCAGCAGTCTACGCGTCAGTTTCTCTTCTTCATCATCACCATCAATGGCGCCCAAGAAGAAGGGCATGACTGCAGCAGCTCCATCGACTTCCAAGCTCCCGTCGGAGGCACCCACAGGCGGCACAGGTGGTGCAGCCGATGTGGGTGGCGCGGGGGACGCGACCGGTGCGGGTGGCGCAGGCGGCGTAGCCAGCACAGGTGGAGCAGGCAGAGCAAACAACGCGGGTACTCATCTTTGTCACCACTCTGGTGATCGAAGCCTTAACGGCAGAGGCGGTGTGGATGGCCAACTCCCGCCTCCTCGGAGCTTTGGCGAGCGTAGTCACCGGAGCAACACCGTCTGGACTGGCGCAAGTCAAGACCCAGCTGCTGTGGCCTCTGGTATCTAAGGATCCTATGTCGGGACGCACACCGCGACCATCGCAAGATGGGCGCGACGCGCTTCCACACGCCGCTGGTGGTTCTGGACGACGACCACATGGCAAGACACCTGTGGATCAGCCGCAAGATCTTCAGGCACCGCCACCACCACCACGTCAACACGCCGGTGAACATGCACCGCGGCAGCAGGCACGGGATAGAGCTCCTTCCGGCTCGGCCAGAAGTCGAGCGACATCTCGCGCTTCGCTCCCGGCCATGCCAGCCACAGCGGCGGAGGCCATCGCCCGGGCGCAGATGCTGTTGAATTTCCCCCCAGCCGCTGACAAGATGGATAAGTGGAGAGCCACCATCCAGAGCCTCATTGGATTTGCTGAAGCCAGCAATTCGCAGCGGGCAGGACCTTCATAGCGTTCGCTGATGACACCAGTTTATGGCCGTGCCAGAAATGCTGCGCCAACGGTGTAGTCGCCTCCACAGCAACAAGTTCAACGGCAGCAGCAGACTCGCCGAACCATTGAGCCAGACAAAGCATCGATGGCTTCTTTGGATCCGCGAGCGCGACAAGACCAACTTCAAGTGATGCATGATAGGTGGATGGAAGGAGCCCGCACCACCATTGAATGGTGCTGGGAGGCGCGCCGTCAATCTGACACACGCAACGGCCTAGTCGTCGATGAGCCCACGCCCGGGGTTGGCGGGTATCTACCTTACGAGGTTGAGTGCCCGGCCTTCACTCGTGAGCTGCGGCAAGTCCGCTGGCCATCAACCCGAGCCTTCAAGCCAGAGTTGCCGGAGAAATACGACGGCAAGCTCAACCCGGCAGAGTTCTTGGGCATCTATACGATTGCCGTACAAGCTGCTGGGGGACGGGAGAGAAAATTCTTGCGAACTATTTTCCATTGGTACTCAAGCCCAATGTGAGATCTTGGCTGATGAACTTGCCGGAGGGCTCCATTTCTTCATGGTCCGATTTGTGCAATGAGTTCATTGGTGCTTTCACCGGAGGCCACAAGGTTCCTGGTCAGCCCAGTGATCTGCACGTAATCCCACAAAGAGATGATGAGTCTTTGCGGAAGTATATACAGAGATTCAGTCGTGTGCACCGCAACATTCCTGATGTTCACCCCACTGCTGTAATTGCTGCCTTTCATACGAATGTGCGCAATCATAGGATGTGGGAGGAGTTGAACATCCAGCAAGTCAAGACCATCAACGAGCTTTATACGTTGGTGGACAAATGTGCGTGCGCTGAGGAAGGAAGGAGGCTTCCCGGGGAGGATGCTGGCACCGAAGTTGACTCCGAAGATGACGGCGCCACCACCCCAAAGAAAAAGGGCCGAAAGCGCAACAGGAAGCGCAAAGGCAAGACAGTAATGGCCGTTGAGGGCTCCGGCAACGCTACCGCCGCCAAGAAAGCCAAGACGGAGAGCTCTGACAAGGAAGTTGCTGGGTGCGCTGCCTGTCAGGAGGCCGCGACAGGCGAGAAAGCTGGCAAGACCGACAGGCCATATTGCAAGATTCACCGCACCAAGGGTCATGATCTCCAGGAGTGCCGACAAGCGCGACTAGCAGAAGGCTGAATATGAAAAGCGCGACAAGCAGAAAGGCCAAGATAGTGCTAGGGGATCCGGCAAGAAGGGTTGTGGTGCCCGAGGAGGCCACCGCGGCAAGGCCAAACAACAAAAAGAGAAGCCTGCTCGAGGCCGTGACAAAAAGGAGGATGATGAGGATGATGATGAGGACGAAGAGGAGTCCAGCGAACATGAGTTCCTGAAAGCATCTGAAGCCATGTGCATTGGCGGAGGTGCATCTTTGCACTCCTCTCACCGCCAAATCAAGTAGTGTGCACGTGAGGTTAATGCAGCAAAACCGGCAGTAGGCACTCAAAAACCACTCAAGTGGTCCCACACGCCCATCATTTTCGATGCTGAGGATCACCCTGATCGCACAATTGCGGTTGGGTGTTTGCTGTTGTTGGTTTCACCAACAGTATGCAACCTCAAAGTCACGAAGATGCTGGTTGACGGCGGGGCCGGCCTGAACTTGATTTCACCAGATGTCATTAAGAGGCTATAGATTCCTGACGAAGATCTCAAGCAAACGGGCACATTACAAGGGATCAATCCGGGAAGGAGCTAGCCTAAGGGGAAAATTACTCTACTGGTGAAATTTGGCGGGGAATTGAATTATAGGACGGAGAAGATTGCCTTCGACGTTGTTAAGATTCCTCTTCCATACAATGGGATTCTTGGCCGTCCAGCTCTGGCAAAGTTTATGGCAGCATCACATTATGCCTACAACACGCTCAAGATGCTAGGGCCGATGGGCGTCATCACTATCAAATCTGACAAGAAAGATGCAGTCATCTGCGTTGACAAGCTTTACAGAGAGGCGGTTGCAGCATCCGCCGATAAGGTACCCGCTCCTGCTAACAATAAGAAGAGAAAGGAAACCGGCAAGACCTCCGACAAGGCTTCTAGGAAGCGCACCTCTTCGGAGTGTTGTGCACCCGTTGATGACGTGCCGGAGATCTCCACCAGCAAAGGCAAGAAGTCCAGAGCTACTCCACCAGAGACTAAGAAGGTGTCGGCAAAGGAGGACGGCACGGGCGGTATGTTCATCGTTAGTGCCACCCTTGGCAGCAAATAGGAAAGCGCGCTCGTTGCCTTCCTGTGGGCGAATGTCGATGTGTTTGCATGGCAACCATCTGACATCCCCGGTGTTCCCAGGGAGCTAATTGAGCATCACCTTGCCGTCTATCCTCACGCTCGGTCCGTCAAGCAGAAGGTTAGGAAGCAAGCTCTGGAGCGGCAAAAGTTCATTGCCGAAGAGATTAAAAAGTTAGAAGTGGCAGGCTTGGTTAGAGGACTACTTCATCCAACATGGTTGGCCAATCCAGTTGTTCTACGTAAAGCAAATGGGAAATGGAGGCTCTGTATCGACTACACTGATATCAATAAAGCTTGTCCAAAAGATCCTTTCCCTTTGTCGCTCATTGACCAGATTGTTGACTTCACTGTCGGCTGTGATTTACTCTCATTTCTTGATGCATATTCTGGTTATCATCAGATTTTCATGGTCAAGGAGGATGAGGAGAAAACTGCATTTATCACTCCATGTGGCACATACTGCTTCGTGCGTATGTCTTTTGGACTGAAGAGTGCTGGTTCAACATTTGCAAGAGCAGTCCAGATTGGGTTTGAGCCCCAGCTGCACAGAAACATGGAAGCATATATGGATGATATAGTGGTCAAAACAGAGGACACATCAACCCTCATTCAAGACTTAGAAGAAACATTTGCAAATCTACGCAAGATCAATTTGAAGCTCAATCCCGAGAAGTGTGTGTTCGGTGTTCCATCCGGCAAGCTTCTCAGGTTCTTTGTATCTCAGCGAGGAATTGAAGCCGATCCCGACAAGATCAAAGCTATATATTGAGCAGAAAGAAGCACCAAAGCGCGTCAAGGATGTGCGACGTCTTGCCGGCTGTGTAGCTGCATTGAGCAAGTTCATCTCCAAATCTACTGAGCGCGCCTTGCCGTTTTTCAAGATTTTGAAAAAGGTAGGTCCAATGAAATGGACTCCGAAAGCGGAGGCCGCGCTGCAAGATTTGAAGAAGTACCTCTCTTCTCTGCCAACACTAGTTGCGCCTAATCCACAAGAGCCGTTGCTGCTATACTTGGTGGCAACAAAGCAAGTGGTGAGTGCTGCATTAGTGACAGAGAGAGAAGCTGACGACGAAGAAGCAGCAGTTGCAAGCCCGTCAAGCGACAAACAGGAATCTTCTCCGGCAGAGTCTGGTGCCAACAAGTCAGAAACAGCGCAAGCAAATGATGCAAGCCAACAAGTGGTGCCGAAGAACAAAATGGTGCAGCACCTGGTTTACTTTGTTAGTTCCCTTCTGCAAGGGGCTAGATCAAGGTACTCTGGTGTGCAAAAGTTGCTTTTCAGCCTTCTTATGGCCTCAAGAAAGCTGCGCCATTACTTCCAAGTACATGGGATCACTGTCGTCACTCGCTTTCCGTTACAGCGTATTTTGAGAAATCCAGATGCCATTGGCAGGATAGTGGAGTGGGCATTGGAATTGTCTAGTTTTGCACTTAAGTTTGAAAGCACTTCAACCATTCAGAGAAGAGCCTTTGCGGAGTTCATTGCTGAATGGACACCAACGCAAGACGAAGAAATTCAAGAGACTTCTCTCCCCCGTAAAGAAACAGCTAAAGACTAGATCATGTATTTTGACGGTGCCTTTTCGTTGCAAGGCGCCGGTGCCGGAGTGCTGCTTGCCGCACCCACCGGAGAGCACCTCAAATATGTGGTACAAATGCACTTTCTTAGGGAGAAAGCTACAAACAACACTACTGAGTATGAAGGGCTTCATGCCGGTCTCAGGATCGCAGTGGACCTTGGGATCAGAAAGTTGATTATCCGTGGTGACTCGCAGCGTGTTGTGAAGCAGGTTAATAAAGATTATCAGAGCCCATTGATGGAAGCTTATGTGGAAGAAGTGAGAAAATTGGAAGAGCACTTTGACGGATTACAAACAGAGCACATCCCTCGTGCGAAAAACAGCATTACTGATGATCTGTCAAAGCGTGCCGCCCAGAAGCTACCTGTGGAACCAGGAACTTTTGTGCTCCATTTGACTCAACTTTCTGTGACACCGTCAATGCAGCCAATCAAAAGAAGAAAATTGAACACCGGTAAGTACTTTCTGGCAGAGCTCCCAGAAGCCACCGGCAAGGAAGCTACCGGAGACAACAACGCGCTTGCCGGTGAGCAGCAGCCTCGAGCAAAACCTCAGGTTCTTGCCGTCGAAGCAAGCACTCCCGCAGCCAAAGAGATGCCTTTAGTCCTTGTCATCGAGCCGCAAGCTCCGGCATGGGCACAGCGGGTCGTCCATTTCAAATAGGAGAACTTCCCAATGACCAAGAAGAAGCTGAAAAAGTCACCCGTCAGTCAAGTATGTATCAGTTTGTTGATAACATTTTGTACAGAAAGAGACCAAATGGGGTGAAATTGGGATGTATTTGCCGGGAAGATGGACTGAAGCTGTTGGTAGAGATACATGGAGGCATGTGTGGTTCTCACATAGGGTCAAGGGCCCTTGTCAGCAAAACTTTCTGGCAAGGCTTCTATTGGCTCACTGCTCTCCAGGATGCAACTGCGCTAGTAACCAAGTGTGAAGCGTGTCAATTTCATTCCAAGAATATACATCAACCAGCTCAAGCACTTCAAACAATCCCTCTCTCCTGGCCCTTCTTGGTCTGGGGGCTTGATATTTTGGGTCCTTTTCCCTGTGCTACCGGGGGCCTTGAGTTCTTGTACGTTGCAATCGACAAGTTCACAAAGTGGCCTGAGGTGGAGCCAGTGAGGAAGGTGACAGCACAGTCAGCCGTCAAGTTCTTCAAAGGATTAGTTTGCCGTTTTGGTGTTCCCAACAGGATCATCACCGACAACGGCACACAGTTCATGAGCCGCACCTTCATGCAGTACATCCAAGACCTTGGAACCAAGATCTTCTTTGCGTCTGTCGCTCACCCGAGAAGCAACGGCAAAGCGGAAAGGGCAAATGCTGAAGTGTTGCGTGGGCTCAAGACAAGAACTTTTGACAAGCTGCGCGGGTGCGGAAGGCGCTGGATTGATGAGTTGCCGGCGGTTCTTTGGTCACTCAGGATGACACCAAATCGAGCCACCGGCCAGACACCCTTCTTCCTAGTCTATGGTGCATAGGCAGTGCTCCACGCGGAACTCATGTACGGGTCACCTCGAGTGCTTGCCTATGATGAAGATGAGCAAGAGCAGTTGCGGCAAGATGATGCCACGCTCCTCGAGGAAGATCGTCTTCGGGCTACTGTGCGAGCTGCACGCTACCAGCAAGCTTTGCGCCGCTACCATAGCCACAAAGTTCACGCCCGAAGCCTTGAGGAAGGCAACCTTGTTCTTCGGCGCATCTAGTCCGCCAAGAAATCAAACAAGTTGATGCCAAAGTGGAAAGGCCCTTATCGGGTAGTGCGAGACACCAGACCTGGCGCAGTCCGTCTGGAGACCGAGGATGGCACTCCAGTGCAAAACTCATGGAACATTGAGCATCTTCGCAAGTTCTACCCAGAAGGCGCAGTTGCCGGGCCTCCCGGCAACACCTTTTGTACGAGCCTTGTCGGCAAGACATTTAACCCTTTGTACAAAGCCAGGCGCAGACTCTGTGCATAAGTGAAATAAAGTTAAGTGTTTCGCAACTCTTTGTTAAAGTACATTTTCACTTGTGTATAATTACATGTGATGTTGTGTTACAGTTCGCCTTGTATGAAATGATTAACGGGCCGTCAAGGCATCCAACCAAATTTCTCAAAGGACAGAAGGTTCCCTCGCGTGCAAATTTTCCAGGGGGAGTGATGGTGTGGATACCACCAAATGACGTTCAAGTGATCATTTTTACAACAAGAAGCACAACAAAGAAAAAGCTAAGTTGAAAAGTTGAAAAACTTTAAAACAAATTCTTTGTTGTAGTTGCAATCTTCCTTGAACGATTTTTGCCTTTGTATGAGAAACCTGCATGCTAAGGAACCTTGTCGTGATTGATTGCGCTCCTACTTTGTTTCGAGTCCGCTCAGCAACTTAAGTAGCCGCATTGAGATCATCAAAGGTAAACTTGCCGGCAGCGGCACTTCCGGCAGGCTGCTAAGGATCCGTTCCTCAAGCGCTCGTGGCAAGAATGCGCGCAACAGCAAGATTATGGCAAGCGTAGGGTACAAAAATCATGCAAAGACAAGATAAAACAAGGAAAATAGCATACTTCCATTCAAACAGCATAAGTTGCATTACATTACAAACAGAGTGCAGATCTAACTTAAGACCGAATTTGTCTTTTACATGATAGCACTAATGACAAATGCATCGACAAGGCTAATTCTGAAGATCGCCTTGATGCCTGGGAACAAGGAGAACATTGTCAGCTATTTGGGGCAACGACCTTGTCGATAGCTGTGATGTCAGTGTTCTGCGACAAAGTCTTGAATACCCCAGAGAGATCAACGTCGGGATTGAGATATGCGACTTTGACGAGCACCTTATAAAGGACGTCACGGCCAAACTTCTAGGATTCATTGGCAAATGAAGGAGATCTATCTTTGTGATAAGTTTTCAAGGCATCAATAAGGCCGTCGAAGAGTTTGTCTAGTCTGGCGCTAGCAGCCTCCTTGTCGTTGACCGTGAAGCTCGAGCTCTTCATATCCATAACGGCAAGTTGAGCAGTAATGCCTTCGGCAATGTTAACGAGCCTGTTGGTCCAGAGGGAGAGAACTTCTCGCAGCTCGGTGAACTGGTTTTCAGCATCTATTCGTGAGGCCTCCTCTGTTTCAAGCTTTTCTGTCAAGATTATCTATTTTTCCTTGGCGGATTCAAGATCTTTCTCCAACATGGCAAGTTTAGCCTTCTAATCGTCTATTGCCTTGGCGGCTTTGCTAAGATCTTGGCTTTTCGATGTTAGCTGCGTCTGCAGCTCCCCTAATGTTGGGGGTATTTCCCGACATTGGAGACCCGGCAGGAGGATGACCCGGCCATAGAGCTATGAGGCTCAGTGGGTTATCTTACTACTGGACCTTGAAGTTACTCAATGGGCCGGCTTGACAGAGGCCCGGTGGGAAGAGGCGGCTCAGTACGTGGGTCGGCTTAAGAAGGAAGAAGATAGGAAAGATTGCCTTGAGGAATAAGTCAATTAGAATAAGATTAGGATACGGGTTAAGGTTACAACCCGGACTCTCATGTAAACCTAGGGCTCGACCTGTTATATAAAGGGGAGCGCCTAAGGTAGAAAGACTAAGTTGCAATATCTCGGGAGCTAGGTTAGCGAATCCGCACCCCTGTAATCGAGATCCAAAGCAATACAATCAAGCAGGACACAGGCTTTTACCTCCATCGTGAGGGGCCGAACCTGGGTAATTTCGTGTCTTCCTGTTCCCGATTAACCCCGTCAAGCTTCCACCTTCATGCGATGGCTCCATCTCTAAGTCCTTTCACGAGGGCATTTGCGTGCTAAAACCACGATAGTTGGCGCCCACCATGGGGCCTATGAACGGTGGAGTTGAGTTCTTGGTGGGAGCCCTCCCAGGGTTCGGGAAGTATGCGATCGGCTTGATGACGAAGAGCCGCCGTGGAAAGCTCTACATCGACGACTCATACTGGGGCCCCGAGGCCGACTCGATCGAGTACGGGTACCGGGTGCCCTTTGATACGTCTCCAACGTATCTATAATTTATGAAGTATTCATGCCATGTTTATTATAGTTTTGTATGATTTTGGTGCACTTTTATATGGCTTTTATATGATTTTTATGGACTAACATATTGATCTAGTGCCCAGTGCCAGTTGCTGTTTTCTGCTTGTTTTTGGTTTTCCAAAAAATCCATATCAAATGAAGTCCAAATGCAACGAAACTTTTTGACGATTTTTTCTGGAAGGAAATAGACCCAGGAAGCTTCGGGGAAGCAGCAGAAGACCCACAGGGGCCCCACAAGACACCTAGGCACGCCACCCCCCAGGCGCGCCCTGGTGCCTTGTGGGCCCCCTATGGCACCTCTTTGCATGATTCCAACGCTGAAAAATCCTATATATTCAGAAACCCCCAAAAGTTAACCTAGATGAGTTTTTACGCCACCGCAAGCCTCTGGACCAAAAAGATCTCATCTACAGCCCTTTTTTGGCACCCTGCCGGAGGGGGGAATCATCACCGGAGGCCATCTTCATCATCCCGGCGGTCTCCATGACGAGGAGGGAGTAGTTCACCCTCGAGGCTAGGGGTATGTACAAGTAGCTATGTGTTTGATCTCTCTCTCTCTCTCGTGTTCTTGATTTGGCAAGATCTTGATGTACCGTGAACTTTGTTAATATAGTTGGATCATATGGTGTTTCTTCCCTCTCTATCTTGTTGTGATGAATTGAGTTTTTACCTTTGAGGTTTCACTATTATCGGATTGAATACTTTTATGGATTTGAGAACACTTGATGTATGTCTTGCATATGAATACCCGTGGTGACAATGGGGTATTATATTGATTCACTTGATGTATGTTTTGGCACTCAACTCGCGGATTCCCGAGGTGACATTGGGGTAATCTATGCATAGGGGTTGATGCACGTTTTCGTCCTACTTTCTCCGATAGAAATCTTGGGGCACTCTTTGAAGTTCTTTGTGTTGGATTGAATATTATGAATCTGAAGTTGTTTGATGCATATCGAATAATCAACTCACGGATACTTCTGGTGACATTGGAGTATCTAGGTGACATTAGAGTTGGTTGATGCGTATCATATGGTGTTATTTTAGTACGAACTCTAGAGCTGTTCGTGACACTTATAGGGATGGCTCAATAGATTGATCGGAAAAGATAACTTTGAGGTGGTTTTGTACCCTACAACAATTTCTATCTTATGTTCTCCGCTAAATAGGAACTTTGGAGTGATTCTTTGTCGCACGTTGAGGGATTGTTATATGATCCAATAATGTTAGCATTGTTCAGAGATTGCACTAGCGAAAGTATGAACCCTAGGCCTTGTTTCTAAGAATTGCAATACCGTTTGTGCTCCATTTTATCACTTGCTACCTTGCTGTTTTTTTATTTTCACATTACAAAAACCTATATCTACTATCCATACTACACTTGTATCACCATCTCTTCGCCGAACTAGTGCACCTATACAATTTGCCATTGTATTGGGTGTGTTGGGGACACAAGAGATTTCTTGTATTTGGTTGCAGGATTGTTTGAGAGAGACCATCTTCATCCTACGGCTCCCACGGATTGATAAACCTTAGGTCATCCACTTGAGGGAAAATTGCTACTGTCCTACAAAACTCTGCGCTTGGAGGCCCAACACGAGTCTACAAGAAGAAGTTGTGTAGTAGACATCAAGCTCTTTTCTGGCGCCATTGCCGGGGAGGTGAGTGCTTGAAGGTATATCTTTAGATCTTGCAATTGAATCTTTTAGTTTCTTGTTTATCACTAGTTTGGTTTTATAAAAAGAAAACTACAAAAAAATGGAATTGAGGTTGCCTCAAATTATTTGTCTTTATAATGTCTTTCTTGAAAATGATGGAGCGGAAAATTGTGCTCAATTGATAGAAGAAGAATTCAATAAAATGTTTGGCATAAAATCTTTGAATGATGAGCATGATTGCAATGTTGTTAGCATGAATTCTATGAATATCCATGATGCTAATGATATGCAAAGCCATAAGCTTGGGGATGCTATGTTTGATGAAGATGAAATTTTTAGTCCCCCAAGTTTTGATGATAAAATTTATTATGATGAAAGTATGCCTCCTATTTATGATGATTATATTGATAAAAGTGGATTTAGAGAGGTCATGACTTTATTTAATGATGATTCCACTATTTTGGAAGAGGTTTCAATTGATTATGACAACAAAGTTGCTATCTATGATGATTATTGTGATGACAAGTGTGCTATAAAGAATAATGATAACTACAAAACTTGTCATCATGATTTTAATTTTCAATTGGATTATGCCAACCAAGTATCTCAAGATAGTTGTTTCATTGAGTTTGCTCCCACTATTATGAATGAGAAGAAATTTTCTTATGTGGAGAGTAATAAAAATTCTATGCTTGTAGGTCATGAAAAGAATGCTTTATGTGATAGTTATATTGTTTAATTCATTCATGATTCTACTGAAAATTATTATGAGAGAGGATCATATGCTTCCAGGAGTTGCAATAATATCAAGTTTCCTCTCTATGTGTTGAAAGTTTTGAAGCTATACTTGTTTTGCCTTCCTATGCTAGTTGATTATTGTTCCCATAAATTGTTTGCTCACAAAGTCCCTATGTATAGGAAGTGGGTTAGGCTTAAATGTGCTAGTCATATGCTTCATGATGCTCTCTTTGTGTTTCAATTCTTTACTTTTATGTGAGCATCCTTGAAATCATCATGCCTAGCTAAAAAGGTATTAAAGAAAAGCGCTTCTTGGGAGACAACCCAATACTTATACCTTCTGTTTATGTGTGTTCACATGATTAGGCTACTGTGGTAATCACGTTTTATATGTTTTCTTTCAATAATGTGCCAAGTAAAGCCTTTGGGATAGTGTGGATGCTTGTTGATTTAATTCTGTGCAAAAACAGAAACTTTTGCATCCAGTGATAGAATTTATTTTCTGTACTGGAGCGTGAGAAAATTTTGAAATTTTTACACAGTATTGGGTTACAAATTTTTTACGTTTTCCTGATTTTTCAGAATTTTTGGAGGTACATAAGTATGGTTTTTAAATAGCTCACTACATGCTGTTCTGTTTTTGACAGATTCTGTTTTCGGTGCATAGTTTGCTTGTTTTAGTGTTTCCATAGCTTATATTGAGTAATATAAATTGTGGAAATGATATATTTCAGTAGTAATTATGTGATAACAATTATGAAACTTGTCTTGACAGTACCTAAGTGGATGATTTATTTCTATCATACTAACCTATTTCACAAGATCCGTTAAGTTTTATGTGATTGAAGTTTTCAAGTTTTGGGTGAGATATCGATATGAGGAGAATAAGGAGTGGCAAGACCCTAAGCTTGGGGATTCCCAAGGCACCCCAAGGTAATACTCAAGGAATACTCAAGCGTCTAAGCTTGGGGATGCTCTGGAAGGCATCCCCTCTTTCGTCTTCAAAATTATCGGTAACCTTACTTGGAGCTATATTTTTATTCGTCACATGATATGTGTTTTGCTTGGAGCGTCATTTTATTTGGTTGATATTTGCTTGGTATTATCAATAATCATGTTTTGTATCTTTTAGTTCAATAAAATGCCAATTAAAGCCTTTACCATGCTCAGTTTGCAAGTTCATGTGTTGCTGTTTGAAAACAGAAAGTTTTCTGTTATGTTCAGAATATTCCTGAATAGTCAGAACATGATAAAAATCTGAAATTTTTACACAGTAAGCATGCATGAGTTCTCTGTGACTTGGTAAATTTTCAGAATTTTTGGAGTTAGGTAAGTATGAATTTTAAATCCCCCTTTACAGACTGTTCTGTTTTGGCAGATTGCTGTTATAGTTGCATTGTTTGCATATGTTTGCTTGTTTAATGATTCTATTTAAGGATAGGAGTATTAAATATGCAGAGGAATTTAGTATGCAATGTTAAATTATAATTTTAGTGATTTTCTACATTAGAGAATGATAAGGTTTTGCATTGATTTATACTAACTTATCTCACGAGTTCTTGTTGAGTTTTGTGTGGATGAAGTTTTTAAGATTTAGGAGAAACCATGATATGAGAGGAATTAAGGAGACACAAGAGCTCAAGCTTGGGGATTCCCAAGGCTTCCCAATTTAATATTTCGAGAATTCTCAAGCATCTAAGCTTGGGGATGCCCCGGTAGGCATCCCACCTTTCTTCATCAACAATTATCGGTTAGTATCGGTTGAGCCTAAGTTTTTGCTTCTTCGCATGAGAAGTGCTATTCCTGGAATGTCATTTTATTTTGTTTTCTTTTCTGTTTGAATAAAATACTTAAGATCTGAATTTTTTAAATGAGAGAGAGTCCTCACATAGCTACCTATTTACTTAACTACTCATTTGATCTTCACTTATATCTTTTTGGAGTAGTTTGTCATTTACTCTTGTGCTTCACTTATATCCTATGAGTAAATTGTGAAAGAATTGAATATCATAAAGTTGAAATTATATGTGCTTCATATGCTTGTATCATGTCTAGTAGTAGTTTCACATTGGGTTTAGAAAGTGAAATCTATTGAAGCTTGACAATCACAACATTGGTCATACAAGCAATTCATGAATGATTAGTATAAGGAAGAGAACTTTCACATATAAATATATTATCTTGGACATCTTTTATGATTGTGAATACCCATTAATTATTTTAAAACTTGAGTAAATTAGTTGAAGTTGGACAAGGAAGACAACGTAATGAGTTATGTTTGGGTATATCTGCATAGAAGTTATATTGTTATGGATCCTCCAACATGTGGTGCTTGCTTAGGATCTTTTGCTAGACAAAAATTCATACGAAGTAGAGATACTACTTGTGCATCCAAAAACCCTTAAACCCAGTTTCTTGCCATGAGTGTCCACCATATCTACCTATGGATTGAATAAGATCCTTCAAGTAAGTTGTCATCAGTGCAAAAAGCAATAAAAATTGCTCCTAAAATATGTATGATCTTTTATTACAAGGGAAAATAAGCGTTGTACGAACTTGTGATGGTAAAGAAATGAAAGCGATGGACTGCATAATAAAGGTTGCTATCACAAGGGGCAATATAACGTGACGTTCCTTTGCATTAAGGGCTTGTGCATCCAAAAATAAAAAGCGCATGACAACCTCTGCTTCCCTCTGCGAAGGGCCTATCTTTTACTTTATGTATTTACTTTCATGCAAGAGTCAATAGTAGTTCTTATTATTCCAACCTATTCTTTAGTTGGCAAGCATCATGTGGCGGGGAAAGATCCAGGCACATATGGCCAGTCAAATATATTTGATCATGAATTATTATTGTTGACAATTATCTCTATGATAAATAAGTTGGGAGGCGAAACATTAAGCCCCTATCTTTCTCTGTGTTCGATGGATGCTATTTGTTCGAAAAATATGCTTTGAGTACTAGCAATCATAGAAGACTATATGATAATTGAGTATGTGGAGCTCTTACTTAGACTTTGTTGAAATTAAGTTGAATTGCAATTGTTTGGTGACTAAGAACATAGGTTGTTAAGTTTCAAGAGAATGCCTTGCTTGAACCATAACATGTGAATGGATTGCTACTTTGTCATGATGAGTTTTATGAGAAAGAGTTGCTGTTATGATGCTAGGAAAAGTGATTGAAATTATCATTGATCAAACTTATGCACTATGCTAGCATTCATACTTCATAAATTATTTCTTTTATCATTTACCTACTCGAGGATGAGCAGGAATTAAGCTTGGGGATGCTGATACGTCTCCAACGTATCTATAATTTATGAAGTATTCATGCCATGTTTATTACAGTTTTGTATGATTTTGGTGCACTTTTATATGGCTTTTATATGATTTTTATGGACTAACATATTGACCTAGTGCCCAGTGCCAGTTGCTGTTTTCTGCTTGTTTTTGGTTTTCCAGAAAATCCATATCAAATGAAGTCCAAATGCAGCGAAACTTTTTGACGATTTTTTCTGGAAGGAAACAGACCCAGGAAGCTTCGGGGAAGCAGCAGAAGACCCACAGGGGTCCCACAAGCGACCTGGGCGCGCCACCCCCCCAGGCGCGCCCTGGTGCCTCGTGGGCCCCCTGTGGCACCTCTTTGCGTGATTCCAATGCTGAAAAATCCTATATATCCAGAAACCCACGAAAGTTAACCTAGATGAGTTTTTACGCCGCCGCAAGCCTCTGTACCAAAGAGATCTCATCTATAGCCCTTTTCTGGCACCCTGCTGGAGGGGTGAATCATCACCGGAGGCCAGCTTCATCATCCCGGCGGTCTCCATGACGAGGAGGGAGTAGTTCACCCTCGAGGCTAGGGGTATGTACAAGTAGCTATGTGTTTGATCTCTCTCTCTCGTGTTCTTGATTTGGAAAGATCTTGATGTACCGTGCGCTTTGTTAATATAGTTGGATCATATGGTGTTTCTTCCCTCTCTATCTTGTTGTGATGAATTGAGTTTTTACCTTTGAGGTTTCACTATTATCGGATTGAATACTTTTATGGATTTGAGAACACTTGATGTATGTCTTGCATATGAATACCCGTGGTGACAATGGGGTATTATATTGATTCACTTGATGTATGTTTTGGCACTCAACTCACGGATTCCCGAGGTGACATTGGGGTAATCTATGCATAGGGGTTGATGCACGCTTTCGTCCTACTTTCTCCAGTAGAAATCTTGGGGCACTCTTTGAAGTTCTTTGTGTTGGATTGAATATTATGAATCTGAAGTTGTTTGATGCATATCGAATAATCAACTCACGGATACTTGTGGTGACATTGGAGTATCTAGGTGACATTAGAGTTGGCTGATGCGTATCATATGGTGTTATTTTAGTACAAACTCTAGGGCTGTTCGTGACACTTATAGGGATGGCTCAATAGATTGATCGGAAAAGATAACTTTGAGGTGGTTTCGTACCCTACAACAATTTCTATCTTATGTTCTCCGCTAAATAGGAACTTTGGAGTGATTCTTTGTCGCACGTTGAGGGATTGTTATATGATCCAATTATGTTAGCATTGTTGAGAGATTGCACTAGTGAAAGTATGAACCCTAGGCCTTGTTTCTAAGCATTGCAATACCGTTTGTGCTCCGTTTTATCACTTGCTACCTTGCTGTTTCTTTATTTTCACATTACAAAAAACCTATATCTACTATCCATACTACACTTGTATCACCATCTCTTCGCCGAACTAGTGCACCTATACAATTTGCCATTGTATTGGGTGTGTTGGGGACACAATAGATTTCTTGTATTTGGTTGCAGGATTGTTTGAGAGAGACCATCTTCATCCTACGCCTCCCACGGATTGATAAACCTTAGGTCATCCACTTGAGGGAAAATTGCTACTGTACTACAAAACTCTGCGCTTCGAGGCCCAACACGAGTCTACAAGAATAAGTTGTGTAGTAGACATTACCCTTCGGCAAGATCCATGTCTTCATCGGTGTTGTCGGCGAGTCGGCCGCCGGGTTGGAGGCTATTGCCAGCACCGAATCGACCCGCCACGCCAGACCCCCTCAGGCGAAACTCGGCCCGCCGAGAGCCGGCCGGACGCATGCCTTTGTCGGGTTCACCCAGGGGGTGACTCTTTCTGAAAATTCGTTGTCTAGACACGAGACGCTCGTGCAATCTAATGGTGAATCATCGATGGGGGAAACCGAGTCAATCCGTCCCCTATATGACGGGATACTCGGAGGATGCACTGATGAAGTTTTCCCTGAAACCCTCAAGCCACCTCGGTTCGCTGCGGTTTACATGGCAGGCAGGCAAGACCCGCCTCCCCTTTGCGACCCGGTGGATCCAGCGGCTAGGCAGAATCTCACCATCGCCGGCTCAGGAGGGGCCGGCGCGGCCGCCGCCGGCTCACAAAGGACCAGGGCGCAGGCGCTCGCAGAGCTGATGAACACTTTGGCGACTCTCTTGGCTGAGCCGGTGACTGTCGAGAACGCGGCAGCGCACAATGCAAATATCACAAAGTGCCATGAGCAGATGACCAAGATCCAGGAGGATATCAATGCTGAAAACACCCGCATGGCGGAAGCACAAGCCCAGCTTGTCGAGGAGACAAAGCGCTTGGAAGAGGAAGCCCTCTATCTGAGCTGCTGGCAGGCGGAATCAGAATTCGTACACCGGAGGCGGCATCAAAGCCGGCTTCCGGCCCAGATCGAGCCAACACAGCTGTTTACCACGCCGAATGATCCACGGGCTCCAGTGAACCTGGGGGCTGGTGTTATGTCCCCAGGAGGGCCACCACTGCGGCAGCCGGCTCAGCAGAGAGAGACGGTTCAGCATCAGACGCCGGTTTCATAGCAGCAACTGCCGCCTCGCTGGTTCCAGACCCCAATTGGACACTATTCCAACCCGGTGGACAATGTCCTGGCGGCGACTCACAATTTGGCAGCAATTTCAATTGAAGGGGACGGTCCGGCTCAGGTGGAGGCCAGGAACGCCATTGAGATGCTCAAGACAGCAGTAATGCAGCAGGCAAACTATTCTCATAGCCAGCACTGGCTTCACTCTACTCCTCACCAGAGCCGCACCAGGAGCCAACGCCTTGAGTCGCCAGCAGTTTCTAGTAGAGCGCGGCGTAAGAGGGCTGCACAACCACTGGAGGATCAGCCACCCCCCAGGATCCCAAACACACTGGAGATTGTGGACACCGCTCGAGCTCTACGAGCATTGGAAGAGGAAAACACGCGGGCAGTGTATAATCAGCCCACAGTGCAGGACCATCCCACCACAGCCCAGGAAGCTGGTCGCCTTGGCGGTTTATCAAGTCACATGATTGGAAGTCCTTGTCTAGTCCCAGCACTGCGAGATGCACACATGCTGCCAGATTTTAAGGGTCCTCGCAAGGTTCCTAATTACACATCAGATCTTCATGACGGCAAGCCACCTTCTTCCACTCTTGGAACCATTGCGGCACAATCAACAGCTCTTTCAACATATCCGCAATCAGTTGGGGTGGAGCCTTGGTATTTTTCGCGGCCATGATACAGCGCGAGTCGCCTATATAAAGCTGTTCTGCCAATGTGTTGATAGCCTTCAACTTTACCAATGGCTGCTCTGCTAAGTTATGTGTCCTACGGCCTGCAATTTACAACTGAGGTGTCAGAAAGTCTAGCTCAACATCGTAAGTCAGTTTATTTCAAGAATTTGGTGAATCCTGACTTACCGAAGATAGCGTTGCACATGCCGGTGATATGGCCCTTCAAAGTAGCCAATTCCCGGGTCACAGGGTCCAGCTTCGCTTCAGCTTCTTCGGCTCATTTTGTTAAGCTGGCATTTTCTTCTTCCAATGTCACTTCAGTTGTTTTAAGTGTCTCTCTTACAATGCGCAAAGCCTTGAGGGCTTCTGAAGATGACTGCTCAGCCTTTTTGCGGAGTTTCTTTTCTTGTTTTGCTTCCTTGTGGAAGATGGCTGCTTGTGTTTCAACCTGATTCAACATGTCCTGCATGGCAGTTTCACAAAGTTACAGGAGAAAGATAAATGTCCCGAGCCGCCATGTTGGTTACCTCATACTTCCGTTTGAGGGAAGTCACCATGGCAATTTCAGTGTCCCGGCTTTCAGACAGCCGGGCCAGAACTGACTGGTGCAGTGAATGGATGTCTTGATCTTCAAAAGAATGAAAGTCAACAGCCGCCTTTCCTTTATTCTTCATTGGCGACTCAGCCTTGGCAGGAATCTTTGTCATGGCGGTGGAGGTTGCTGGCGGAAGATTCTGATTCTCGCCCATCACCACTACCTCATTCTGAGTTGGTGCAGCAGGTTGCTCTTCGTTCGTATCTCCCTTCTCCTGACTGCCAAGAGGAGGAGAGGCGTGAGCCGGACTCATTGTGGTCTCTTGGTGTGGCGGGTCATCTTGAACGGGCAGCTCATCCAGAATCTCCAGGTTATCTGTGGTGATTTCCTAAGAAAGGTCTGTCTGAACAACAGGGTCAGATGATCCGGCGGCATTTTTCTTTTTGATGGCCTTTGCGCTGCACAAAGTAACAAGTTATTCAATTAAAGGATAAAGGCAGAAGTTTTAAGTGTGATAAATAAATAGTCAGATTTTGTACCCAGGATTGATGTTAAAAGTCAGCGCTTGGGTGGCGCTGTATTCATCTGAGGAAAGAGATGTTTGATAGGCCGAGTTGTTCAAAGGAAGCGGCTCTTTGAAGCGGCCGGCTTGAGGAAGAGAGGGAGTGGGGCTATGAGGCACTTTCGTCCGTGCCCTCCATACATGCGGCTCGGTGGTTAACCCGCCACTTAGCTCTCCTTCACTGCTCCGGGTCTTCCTTTTGGAGGTTCATGTGTGCTGCGTTTTCTTCAAAAGAAATTGTGGGTCTAAATGAGCATCTCGGTGTGAAAATGGAACCGAGTCTGAAGAGATCAAAGTTACCTCTTGCTCGCCGGCGTGGCTAGTTTCAACCTGTTCCTATGAGGAGTTGGCATCAGCAAGTTGGTTAAACAGACAACCAAGGGAGTCAAGTTCTACCTCTTGGTCTTCATCATCTTACGGGTCTTCCTCGCTGTCTTCTCGAGGAGGAGTGGGGTCTTGAGGTTCGACCTTCCACCAATCAACATTCTCCTACATAGCAACAGACTGATAAGTTTGCGACAAAGGTAAAACAATGCAAGTAATATAAAGGGGAGCAGTACGGGCGGCTTACCGCAAGTGCCGGGTTTCCCATATAAAAGGGACCAAGTCCCACGAGTTTAATGGAGTCCTTTGTTTCTCCAAGAAGCTTCTTAGCGAACTTGATGACATCCTTCTATTCGAGGTCGACCCGGCTAAATTGCAGTGGGTCTTCAAGCTCACCAGAGTAGGTGTGTATGAGCCAGGTTCTCAGGCCGAGGGGTTGGATGTGCCAGCTCACCCAAGTCCGGGTCAGATCAACACCGGTGAGGCCATGGGCAGTCAGAGCATTGATCTTCGAATATAAAGGTTCTATGGCTTCTCTTTCTTCCTTGGAGGCAAATCCTGGGAAGACAATAGAGGCGTCAAGCTGGTCTGCCCTATAACCCGGCAGTGGGTGCTGTTGGTCTGGAGAGGTATCCTTGCAGTAGAACCAAGTCCTATACCATCCTTTGGGGTGGCTTGCCGGCTTGGCTTCCGGGAAGGCGGAGTTCTTCCTTCTTTGAATAGTGACCCCGCCAAGTTCAAGGCTGGGTCCACCCTTGTGTTCGGTCTAGTGGTTCAAGTAGAAGAACTCTTGAAACAAACTGATAGACGGCTCAATTTGTAGATAGACTTCACAGAAAACTTGAAATTGGCGCAAGTTATGAATGGAGTTGGGGCCCAAGTCTTGTGGCGTGATAGCAAACGAGTCCAGTATGTCCTGGAAAAACTTAGAACCCAGGGGACGAAAGCCTTTGTCCAAATGGTCGGCCAATACAATGATCTCATCTTGACCCGGCTGTAGATGGATTTCTTCTTCAGGGGCTTGCCACTCTATTTCTTCCTTGGGTGGAAGTAACCCGGATTCTACCAGAGCTTGCAGCCTGAGCTCTGACATGTTGGACTTTGCCCAATTGACAATCTTAACTTTCGGAGCCATGGTCTCAGCTGCAGAGGAAGTAGGGAAATGATATAAGGTGGAAAAATTCAGAAGATTGCCGGGTTGTTGAAAAACAGAAAGATGAGCCGGATCATTCCCGGGTTATGACCTCTAGAGCAAAGTAAGTAGGCAATTCCAAACTTCTGGATTTCTTACAAGTGTTATAAGCAGTTTTGGTGATAAGTCGACAAACAAGTTTTCAGAGAGGGTGCAGGGTTGTTTGGATCTGAAAATTAGCTTTAAATGAAAAATAAAAAAATCTGGGGCTGTTCTTCGCGGATATGGAGGGGTTACGATGAGATTCAATGAGGCAGTACAACAGATCTACCAATAATGAAAATGCTACGGAACCATCTTGTGGACTAATAACGTGAGGAATCAAATACATTTTAAGATCTATAGCAGCTGTGGTGAAGAACTGCGAAGAAAAACGGCGAACTAGTAGCCATGGAGGAAGGAACTTACAGATCTGGAGGTCAAAGCTTGAGGTCTTTGAGTGCTGTTGATGCGGCCGTGCGGCGTTGGGTGGCTTCGGCGACGATGAGAAGGCGCGACTGGTGTTGTCTCCGGTGGCGACGAGCTCGGGACAGTGCAGCGGCGTCGGGAGCAGAGGAGAAGACGAGGAGCGAGAGTGGTAAAGGAAGGCACTAGAGACGCGCTGGCCTATTTATAGGCATGGTAGAACCCGAAACGACAGGTGCGGAGCCCCAGGCGGCGCAGTAAATTTCAGCCATGGGCTCCTCGATTTTCGCGCCTGACAAGACAGTACAAATCCACTCAAAAGATTCGCTATGATGTCACCCCAGATTTTGCGGAAGTGGATTGTGACATCATGAAGAAAGGAACTATAACATGCCAAGTTTGCGAAGGGTGGATGACCCGGCAAACTAAAGATGCTCAAGAACCGGCTTAAGAGGCAGTTTCATCGATTCTTCGCAGATTATTTGATTTATCTTGTTTGTTTTTCAGGATGGAGTTCAACATGGATAAATCCAAGTCAAACTGAGGGCTAATGTTGGGGATATTTCCCGACATTGGAGACCCGGCAGGAGGATGCCCCGGCCATAGAGCTATGAGGCTCAGCGGGTTATCTTACTGCTGGACCTTGAAGATACTCAATGGGCCGGCTTGACAGAGGCCCAGTGGGAAGAGGCGGCTCAGTACGTGGGCCGGCTTAAGAAGGAAGAAGATAGGAAAGATTGCCTTGAGGAATAAGTCAATTAGAATAAGAGTAGGATACGGGTTAAGGTTACAACCCAGACTCTCTTGTAAACCTAGGGCTCGACCTCTTATATAAATGGGAGCACCTAAGGTAGAAAGATTAAGTTGCAATTTCTTGGGAGCTAGGTTAGCGAATCCGCACCCTTGTAATTGAGATCCAAAGCAATACAATCAAGCAGGATGTAGGCTTTTACCTCCATCGTGAGGGGCCGAACCTGGGTAATTCCGTGTCTTCCTGTTCCCGATTAACCCCGTCAAGCTTCCACCTTCGTGCGATGGCTCCATCTCAAAGTCCTTTCACGAGGGCATCTGCCGTGCTAAAACCACGACACCTAGGGTATGAGCTGCTTTCTGTGCTTCATCTTTGAGAGTCTCGATCTCTTTATTGTTGCTGGCAAGATCTTCCTTTAACTTGTTCACTTGTGATTCCAAAGCTACCTTGGCGGAAGTGGCAGCGGCAACTTTTTCAGTGGCTTCCTTGAGCTTGGTGGCACTTTCCCAAGCTTGAGTTTCAATGGATTCCTTGTGATTCTTCTCTAGTTCTTGTGTCCTTTGCTCAAGGCACTACAGGAATCAGGCACTTTGCCATCTGCCATGGCAGACGGCAAAGGAATGTCTGGCGGACGGCAAAGCCCTTTGCCGTCAGCCAGCAGACGGACCCACGTCCGACTGAATGAACTACGGCAGAGGGCTGCTTTGCCGTCTGCTTAAATAAAGCGGACGGCAAAGAAGTTTGCCGTCAGCCGTACTAAGCAAGCAGACGGCAAATGCCTTGGACGGCAGAGGGATAGGGTTAGGCCCGTTAGGTGGCTAATGGCGTACTTTGCCGTCTGCCAGCAGACGACAAAGGCGCAAAGTTCTTTGTCGTCTGCCAGCTGACGTCAGCTGACGTCAGGCGTCAGCTGGGGCCAATGCATGCCCTTTGCCGTCTGCCAGCAAACGGCAAAGCACACCAGCCTTTGCCGTCTGCTGGCAGACGGCAAAGTGCCCAAATAGGCCAGCCCAGGTGCCCCCCAGGTTGCACAGGTAGCTGCCACGTGGCAGCTTTGCCGTCTGCTGGCAGACGGCAAAGTGCCTGTATTGCCCCTGTTAATTCTGTTTTTTCTTAAATTCAATCAATTTCACAGATATATATATATATATATATATTCATTTGAAAATACTTTCAACAAGCATACATATCCCTGCCATATGGATATGATCATCCAACACATATATATACCAAATCAAAAGTCCATATCCAACATATATATATATAGCCAACATATCCAACAATTAAGCAAAAAATCCATATACAATGGTTTCATCCATACATACATATATAGGTAGCAAGTTTCACATTGTTCATCCTACAAAATCAAAACAAAAAGGAAGGACAAGGAGAAGAGTACGTAGACTCCATCAACGCAAGCTTCCGTGATCTGAAGCAAATCTTCAAAATGGGAAAGAAGAAAGTTAGAAGAAGAAGACTAGAAGAAGAAGAAGAAGAAGAAGAAGAAGAAGACTAGCAGAAGAAGAAGAAGAAGAAGAAAAAGAAGAAGAAGAAGAAGAAGAATTTTTCTTCTCTTTCTTTTTCTCCTCTTCTTTTTCTTCTTCTTATTGCTTACTTGTGTCATTTTAGAGCTAACCTAGGTAAATAGGTCATTTTGGAGCTAAGTAAGGTTATTATGTCATTTTCGAGGAAAATAAGCTAAGTATATGACATTTTGGAGGTAACCAAGGTTATTATGCCATTTTTGACCTAAGTATGCTAAGTATGTCATAAATGAACTAAATAAGCTAAGTATAGGTCCTTATTGAGCTAACCTAGGTAATTATGCCATTTTTGAGCTAACTAAGCATATTAAGTCATTTTGGAGGAAAAAATGCTAAGTGTAGGTCATTTTAGAGCTAACCTAGGTAAATAGGTCATTTTGGAGCTAAACCAATGTTATTATGCCATTTTTTACCTAAGTAAGCTAATTATGTCATAAATGAACTAGTTAAGCTAAGTATAGGTCATTATTGAGCTATCTTAGGTAGTTATGCCATTTTTTAGCTAACTAAGCATATTAAGTCATTTTGGAGGAAAAAATGCTAAGTATAGGTCATTTTAGAGCTATCCTAGGTAAAATAGGTCATTTTGGAGCTAAGTAAGGTTATTATGTCATTTTCGAGGAAAATAAGCTAAGTATATGACATTTTGGAGCTAAACCAAGGTTATTATGTCATTTTTTACCTAAGTAAGCTAATTATGTCATAAA
Source organism: Elymus sibiricus (assembly GCA_039707655.1). Taxonomy (NCBI): domain Eukaryota; kingdom Viridiplantae; phylum Streptophyta; class Magnoliopsida; order Poales; family Poaceae; genus Elymus; species Elymus sibiricus. Next base: position 138,272,221 of record CM077670.1, read on the forward strand.
TGAACTAGCTAAGCTAAGTATAGGTCATTTGAGAGCTAACCTAGGTAGAATAGGTCATTTTGGAGCTAAGTAAGGTTATTATGTCATTTTCGAGGAAAATAAGCTAAGTATATGACATTTTGGAGCTAAACCAATGTTATTATGCCATTTTTGACCTAAGTAAGCTAATTATGTCATAAATGAACTAGCTAAGCTAAGTATAGGTCATTTTTGAGCTAGCCTAGGTAGTTACGCCATTTTTGAGCTAACTAAGCATATTAAGTCATTTTGGAGGAAAAAATGCTAAGTGTAGGTCATTTTAGAGCTATCCTAGGTAAAATAGGTCATTTTGGAGCTAAGTAAGGTTATTATGTCATTTTCGAGGAAAATAAGCTAAGTATATGACATTTTGGAGCTAAACCAAGGTTATTATGCCATATTTGACCTAAGTAAGCTAATTATATCATAAATGAACTAATTAAGCTAAGTATAGGTCATTATTGAGCTAGCCTAGGTAAAATAGGTCATTTTGGAGCTAAGTAAGGTTATTATGTCATTTTCGAGGAAAATAAGCTAACTATATGACATTTTGGAGCTAAATAGGTCATTTCTTAAGCTAAGTATGCATTTGTTAAGCAAAACACTAGGGAAAACATACCGTCATCACAGAGGTGAAGGACCGGTCGCGCCAGTGGCAGACGCAGAAGGATCGGTCGATGCTTGTAGGGAGTTACGCTGCACCAAAGATCATTTGCAATGTCTTGTTAGCATGATGCAACTCAAATGTGAAGACTAGTAACTAATGACCATTCAAATGAAACTCACCGTGCCCGCCGGAGCAATGACTGGCATCGGTGGAGGGGTCTGACCGTTGCTCTGGCACATGGTCTGCACATTCGGTTTTCACGAGTCAGTCATATTAGTTAGTAATGAAACGAACATTACGTGCATGATTTGGCTAATATGTAGAAGAAACTTACCACGAAGAGCTCGTATAAGGCCCGGTGAGACACGTCATTCCGGTTCCTCTCCTCCTCCAACGGCGTAGCAGTCCTCTCCTCCAACTCCCTCTCCCTCTCCGCCGCCTGCCTCTTTGCCTCCGCCAGAAGCTCCTGGGTCTTCGCTCTCTCTTTCTCAAGAGCAGCCTGCAACACCAGTCCTCGTTAGCATTGTAATCATCGACGGCCGCACACACAATGTAATGGAGGAAAGGTATCTGAGTCCGTATAACTAACCTCGATTTGGAGCTCCATTGGCCGTGGACGAGGCCTTATCTCAGGATCGGAGCTCGTCTGGCGCTTCTTGATCTCCGGGAGAGTGCTAGGACAACGTATCAGTCCATCCCCAATGGCTATCGAGCCATGGGGCCTCCCGCCACCAGATATCATCACCAGCTCTGGATCAAGAGGTTGCCGGCTCGGGTTAAAGTCCTCCCCTTTCCTCGCCTTCCCCTCGTCTCTGTACCTCACGAGTTGTTGTGGGAGGAGATGTTGGTGAAGCTCTCTGGATGATCAAGGTCAGACTCAGAGAATGCCTTGGCCTTCTTGTACTTTGCAGTATAGGCCATGGCATAGAGGTCGAACACCTCTGGCACCTCCGTCTTGTTGTGTCGCGCCTAAAAGAGAGGAACAAAGTATTAGTTAAGGGCTCAAGCTAGCATGAAGAATGAAATTGCATGAATCATGAAGCAAACCACATACCCAGTTATTCCCGTACTCATATAGGTTGGCGCTCCCTTGATGGTGTGGCACACCAACCATTTTGGCACGCCGCTCCATGGCATTGTTGTGGACGGCTAGCCATTGGGGAGAGCACCACTCATCCACCAACACCTCCCAACAGTCCATCCTATCCGCACACCATCTCGGGGGCTCCTAAGTTAGTCAAGAGAAATTAATCAAATCAAGGAAACTAAGTACAAGGCCTTAAGAATAGGTATTTACCTTCATGTACTTCTCCTTACTCAGAAACTTGCCGCGGCACTTCGTCTTGGACCTCTTAATACCAGTCGAGGCGTAGTAGTCTCGAACAGCCTGCACCCGAGCCTCGTGCCGTAAGTTCTGAAGTAGGCGCCTGCACTCGGCTTCGATAACCATAGCCGCGGCCTCCTCCTCTCCCTCAAGACACCTGTAGAAGGTCTGCAATCAAACAAGACAACACTGATTAGTACAATAACTCGGTACTGTTGATTTTTAATTCTGTAAAGGAGAAATTACCCAAAACGTCTGGATCACCATCTCGGCCCTCGTGCGGCACAAGACACCGTCGATCCTCTCCTGCGGCGGGGCCGGGGCAGCCAAGTACAGATCCCAGCTCAGTCCGAGCTGTCGAACCTGACCCTCACCGGGCAACGTGACCTACCCCGGGAAGTTCTGCCGGCAAAGCACACCAAGGACGAAGTTGGGCTTGCGGATACCAGGGCCGTGTATCCAACCCATGCAGTATGACAAGGCCAACGCATTAGATTTTGAAGAAACGTGAAGGCAAAAGGTTAAAAAAGAGTAAATGCACTTACTTCTCCCCATTAGGCGCAATCAACCACCTCTGCTCGCGGGTCGCCGGCACGGGCGGGAGCTTTGTACCACCACGCTGGTAGACGTTGCCCCCCTCAACCAGCTCGCCCTCGCTATAGCTATCATCCGAAAAGCGATCCTCGCCACCATCAGCATGGCCACTTGCCTTCGGCGGCCAGTCCCCCCATTGGGTCGACTGCGACGTAGCCTGATCCGTGCTCTGCTCCGGAGTCTCGTGGGACGAAGCCTCTGGGACCGGAGTCTCGTGGGGCGAAGGCTCGGCGGCCCGAGGCTCGGTGGCCCGAGGCTCGTGGACCGGAGTCTCGTGGGGCGAAGGCTCGGTGACCCGAGGCTCGTCGGCCGAGGCTCGTGGACCGGAGTCCGACACGGGTCCACCCGAGGCTCGGCGGCCCGAGGCTCGTGGATCACTTTGACAGGCCCACGGTAGATAGAAAACTTGGGTTGCCTGTTGAGCCGTAATATATACATCAGGAACATCCAAATGGGTGCTTTGTTTTATTTCGACTAGCCCTATATGTTCATGAGTCCTTCTAGTCTCCTTCGGCTGGAACCAAAAACATTTGAAGACTACGACGTTCGGTGGGTTTGCACCATAGAATAGAAGTTCATAAATTGCTTCAACTCCTCCATAATACTCGGTATCTCCTTCGCCGATAGCAGAGACACAACAATTTGTAGACTTTCGGTCGGCCATAGATAGCTCTTTGCCATAGGTACGAAAGCGATACCCGTTGATGTCGTATTTGTCAAATGAACGGACCTTATAGTCAAAACCATTAGCGACTTGTCTCAATTCGGCGTCCATAGACTCTGAATTAGCCTACAAGTTTATTACGAAAGGATTGTTGCATTAGCCGCAATTTAGACGAAGAAATGAAATGGTCTAATGGAAATTACCGTTTGTTTGAACCAAGAGATGAAACCGGGATAGCCGCCTCCATGCTTTGCCAGAAGCTCATACTCTTCAACGGAATCCTTTTGGATCACCGCTCCATACGAGAATTTGGCGACGTATCGACTGTATCAAATATCCGGGAATAAGAGCAGTTCAAAGGAATTAGAATTTGCGAAACAATGTACCGAGAACTTACTTGATGTACGGCCGCACTTATGTTAGGTTGTTGAAGATATACAACGAAATGGCCCGCCATTCTTCGACATCCAACGATAAGGAATTAGAAGCACCGGCTGGTGCGAGCTTCCCTTTGAATAGGCTGAGGTTGGATCCACCCTTTTTAGGGTCTCCAGCATTGTACCGAGGCTTCGGATTATGCAAATGACGATTTTTGGCTTCGTAGTGTGCTGTCACAAAGTTTGCCGCCTCCTCAGTAATGAATGCCTTGGCTATCGATGCTTCAATTCTACGTTTATTTTTACATTTTGCTCGAAGCGTCCTCTGCATCCTCTTAGTTGCGTAGTACCAACGATTCTGCACGGGCCCCCCCAATCGTGCCTCGGTCGGGAGATGCAAAATCAAATGCTGCATTGGATTAAAGAAGTCGGGTGGGAAGATCTTCTCTAACTTGCAGATCAACTCCGGCGCCAACTCTTCCATTTCATCTAGCAAGCCAGGCGATAGTTCTTTCGCACAAAGAACACGGCAGAAATAGCTCAGCTCTGCCAGTACTAGCCATTCATCCTCAGGGATAAAGCCACGCAACATCACCGGCATTACCCGCTCAAGCCATATGTGCCAATCATGACTCTTGAGACCAAATATTTTCAATTTTTCAAGACTCGCTCCCCTCTTTAGATTCGCTGCATACCCATCGGGGAACATCAACTCCTTTTTCACCCACAGGATAATTTCCCTCATATCTGGCCTTCCAAGATTGAACCATGCCTTTGGCTTCGTCCAGTTCTGCTTTCCTTTCGGTTGTCGCATGTTTTGTAACGGTCTATCACATAGAGCCTCCTGATCGACTCTAGCCTTAGGATTATCCTTTGACTTCCCCTCTATGCCGAACAATGTACCAAAGAGGGCCTCGGCGACATTCTTTTCAGTGTGCATCACGTCGATGTTGTGTGGGCAAAGAAGGTCTGTGAAGTAAGGCAGATCCCACAAGCATGTCTTGTGAGTCCAGGCGTGTTCTGAATTATACCCCTTGAAATACCCTGGACGCTCTGGATCCGGCTCGAGAGAGTTTAACTGATCCAGGGTCTGTTGGCCTGTCAACGCAGGTGGTGCACAGTTTTTGACAACTCTACCTTTGATGAATTTCTTCTTGTCTTTTCTGAACTTATGGCGAGGATCCAGGAACTGTCTATGCAAGTCGAAGCAAGAATACTTGCGACCCGCATCTAGCCAATGAAACTCAAGAGCTGCCTTGCATGTGGGGCACGGGAACCTTCCATGCACACACCAGCCAACGAATAGCGCATACGCCGGCAAGTCATGCATCGAGTACATGTACCACACATGCATTAGGAAGTTTTTTTTTAGCGGCGTCGTATGTCTTGATCCCATTATCCCAAGCTTCTTGCAATTCATCCTTAAGCGGCTGCATGTACACATTCATACTCTTCCCCGGATAGTTGGGCCCCGGAATTATCAACGTCAGGAAAATGTTCTTTCTTTGCATAATCTGTCCGGGGGGAGATTGAGTGGAATGACAAATACAGGCCAACAACTGTATTGGGCTGCCATCATACCAAACACATTGAACCCATCCGTGCTGATGGCGACTCGAGGATGCCTTGGATCTGCCGCTTTACCATGATGTATTGCATCGAAGTGCTTCCACGCAAAAGCGTCCGATGTGTGTACCAACATCTGATTCCCATTTGCATCTAGTTCGGTTCTTTTGCCCAATTTGTGCCATGTCATCTGTCTGGCCGTCTCTTCGACCATGAAAAGACGTTGAAGTCTTGGTATGATTGGCATATACCGAAGAACATTAACTGGGATTTTTGTTTGACTCTTCTCACCCATACTGTTGTCTACCACAACATACCTGGAAGACTTGCAAATGGGACAATAGTTCAAGTCCGCATACTCAAGCCTAAATAAGGCACATCCATTCTCACAGGCATCTATCTTCTCATAGGGCATCTTAAGTACACGGAGGATTTTGTCCGACTGGTACAGGTTTGCAGGCATTACATGGCCTTTGGGTAGAAAGCGTCCAAATAGTGTCATCATCGTGTCGTAGCATTCTCTGCCCAAGTTGAATTGAGCCTTCAGAGCCATTACTTGTGCGATGGCATCCAGCTGACAAAGCTCAGTGTGCTCATGGGGAGGACGTCTTGAAGACTCCAACATATCATTGAAGGCCTTTGCAGATCCCTCCATCTCATCGTCCGAATCCCGAGCATCATCAAAGTCTTCCACCATGTCTTTGATCCTGGGACCATGCTCGTCGGTGCGACGACGGCCCACCTCAGCTCTGGCACGTTGGGCAGACTCACCATGAAATGTCTAGACCGTATAAGCAGGCGTAAAACCCCACTTCTGCAGGTGTTTACTCATTTCAAGCTCTGTCCTCTTATGATAGTTGTCGCACCGGACACAGGGGCACCAGGTTTTTCTCTGGCCATTTGCAAATGCGGCTCTCACAAACCCCTTGGTTTTTGTTAACCATTCATCGGTCATGTCTTTCTGACTAGTGTGACCGGTGTACATCCACGCACGATCACTCATCTTGCCTAGCTACTGGACACACAAGAAATATATACATAATTCAGCAAACCATATTCATCAGTTAATGGAGTTTGTCAGTTTTATTACGTCCATGCAACCTAGACGCTAATAGGTAAAGATAGGTCGTAATCCCACCCGAGTATGTGTAGATTGGGTTCGTTTTCCCATGCTCTGCTCCGGATCTGACGCAAAATTTTGGCAGCACCTCCCCGCTATTCTCCTGATACACGTCTTGGCAATAAGCAGAGAGGATGTGTACCCGGAGAACAACAGGGAGGCACTGACGAAATTCTGCATCGGATTCGGAGCAGAGCATATGGGAATATGAACCCAATCTACACATTCTCGGGCTGTCCATGGATAACGTTGGACAATTCGAAAGAATCACGGTTATAAATATGCAAATGCATGCATATTTATAGATGTAACCCTTTCGAACGGGAGACGCATAGTGGTCACACATACTGATGATTGAAGACACCTATAGCTAGCAAGTTTCATCGGCACGAAGACCGGAACAGAGCAAATGAAGGGGGGAGGAGGAGATGTCATTTGTGCTCACCCACGAACGCAGGGGCGGAGCTTGTCGAACGCACGGGGAGGTCGTCGAACACCAGACCCTCGCAGCGACGAAACAACTACACATTTAAATCCACCCGATCAACACAAATATATATGATGTTTTTCATAACAAAATCAGAAAATATATGACCTAACTCATAATTCACAAATATATGACGGGGTGTCGGGTCAGGGTGTCGGGGTGTCGTGGTGTCGGAGTGTCGGGTCGGGGTGTCGTGGTGTCGGAGTGTCGGGTCGGGGTGTCGGGGTGTCGTGTCTTGGTGTCGGGGTGTCAGGGTGTCGTGTCGGGGTGTCGAGGTGTCGTGTCGGGCTGTCGGGGTGTCGGGGTGTCGGGGTGTCGGGCTGTCGGGTCGGGGTGTCGTGTCGGGGTGTCGTGCTGTCGGGTCGGGGTGTCGGGGTGTCGTGGTGTCGGGGTCTTTTTTTTCTTCTGTTTTTCCTTTTCTTCTTCTTCCTCTTCTTCCTTTTCTTCCTTTTCTTCTTCTTCTTCATCTTCTCTTCTTCTTCTTATTCTTCTTCTTCTTCTTCTTCTTCTTCTTCTTCTTCTTCTTCTTCTTCTTCCTTTCCTTTTTCCTCTTCTTCTTCTGCTCCTCTCCTCTTTTTCCTTCTTCTTCTTCTTCTTCTTTTTTCTTCTCCTCCTCCTCTTCTTCTTCTTCTTCCTTTCCTTTTTCCTCTTCTTCTCCTCCTCCTCTCCTCTTTTTTTCTTCTTCTTCTTCTTCTTCTTCTTCTTTTTTCTTATCCTCCTCCTCCTCTTCTTTTTCTTCTTCTTCTTCTTCTTCTTCTTCTTCTTCTTATTTTTTCTTCTTTTCCTTTTTTTCTATTTACCTAAACATCTATTTACCTAAACATCTAATTTTCTTACTGCAAAAACAGAAAAAAACTAAAAAAAAACAAAACAAAATAGAGGGGCAGGAGGGGGGAGCTCACCAGAGGGGGGGCAGGGGGTCTGGGCCCCCGGGGCGGCCGGGCAGCGGGGGCGGCCGGGGCTTCGGGGGCGGCGGGGCAGGGCTTCGGGGGGGGCGGGGCGGCGACGGGGCGGCAGGGAGGGACGGCGACGGGGCGGGGTGGCAGGGAGGGGTGGCGACGGGGCGGGGTGGTAGGGAGGGGGCGGCGACGGGGCGGCGGCGGCGGATGAGAGAGAGAGAGAGAGGCGCGCGGGAGTGGGAGTTTCGGGCGGGGTGCACAGCCGTTAAGGTAACCCCCCCTCTTTGCCGTCTGCTGGCAGACGGCAAAGAACTCTTTGCCGTTAGCTAGCTAGCTCCGTGACCCTGTGGGCCCCACCCTCACCTCTTTGCCGTCTGCCTAGCCCTTCTTTGCCATCTGCTAGTAGACGACAAAGAGGTGGCAGACAACAAAGAAGGTGCCCTAGCCAACGCCGTGCCACGGGGGGCCCACCAGGCTCTTTGCCGTCTGCCATTGGCCTCTTTGCCGTCAGCTGGCAGATGGCAAAGAGACAGCTGATGGCAAAGACCCTCTTTGCCATCAGCTGGTTCTTTGTCGTCTGCTTTGCCAAAGCAGACGGCAAAGAGCCTGTTTGCCGTCAGCTGGCAGACGGCAAAGAGGGGACAGATGGCAAAATGCCAGATTCCAGTAGTGAGGAGCTTTTCAATCTCTTCATCCTTGCCGCAGAGTTTGGCGGCAAGGGCGTCTTCCTGTGCCGCAAGATCCTTTTCCCTGGCGTTGAGCTGCACCTCACGCTCTACCAGTTTGCCGTTAAAAGTTGTTGCTTTCTCATTAGCAGCGGCAAGTTTTTCTTCCTGTCTTCTAAGATTGCGAGATTGCTCGTTATACCATGTGCGGATATCCTCCGCCTTCTTCTTCAACTTCTCTTTGGCCAGCCCCAAGGCTTTGTGCTCTTCTTGGAGTTTGTCCCAACGCCTGCTGTAGCGGTCTTGCACATCCTTAAAACCGACAGCCATGGTTTTTAGGAAGGCAAGATCTGTCACGCTGTCGGCAGCGTTCTCGGCTTAAGTGGTACTTTGGGAGAAGGGGATCAGAATCTGATCAATCCCGTCATCAAAGTTCGGCCCTCTAATACCAGATGAGCTGTGGGCTCCAGATTCTTGCTGAGGAACGACAAGCGTCAAGGCCTCCGTCAAGACTTGTGTGCTTGGTGCCGCAGGTTGATTATCAGGATTTGATTCATCAGCACCAACCAATACCATTTCTGTATCTGTCTGGACGGGGTCAGATGTATTGCTGGAAGACTTCTCTAGTTCTCCGGTAGCTTCCCTAGCCTCCTCGGCAACAGACTTGGCGGCCTCTTCAGCAGAAATCTTGGCAGCCTCATCAGCAGTGCTCTTTGCAATTTCTTCTACATCTACAAGAATTTCCCCTTCTTCAGGAGAAGCTGGATCTGCAAGGTTGGACAGAAGCAAAGGGCAGAAAGAAATTCAATTTGCAAGTCAAGTTCAAGAAAACAAAGATTTGGAGAGTGCTTGGAAGCAAGTGGATTACCTGTTGGTTCTTGTTGAGGAAGGGTGATTCCTTCCCCGGCAACCTCGGTTGCCCGCGCACAGTCATCGGCAGCTTCGCTTGTCGGAACGACCTCAGTGCGGACAGGCTCATCAGCGGAGGCCCTTGTCGGCGAAGTGCTTTCCGGGACGATGGTTGACGGAGGAGCCATGGCGGGATCCGCCTCCGGGCGCCTTTCCTCCTGGCGAACTTCTCCCATCTCTATGTCGGGCTCAGAAGAAGGAACATCAGCGCCAGTGCTCGTGAGCGGGAACTGTGACACGGGCTCATGCTGGGGGCTGGTAACAACAGCATCAGAGATGTCACTCCCTGCCCAGCAGTCGTCGATGGTTCTGTTACAGCTTTGGTTCGCTTCGCCCTGTGCACAAGTGTTTCTGTATCTCTGCGAAGACAAAGGAAATCAAGTTAAAATGACAGCCATGGCAAAGCCAAAGTTTGACAGAAAGAAATGGCTGTACTTACTCCACATCTTCGGGCTTGCTGAGTACAGAAACATCATATCTCACTAGCGGAGGCAACTGCCTGGCCCTTTTGATTGCCGGTGGAGACGAAGCTGCCGGTTGGGAAGATCCAATTTCTCTGGCAACTTCTTGCCGGGAAGAAGCACGCTGAGCTTGAGGGCGCCGAGTTGCTTTTCGGTGGACTTCTTGTTGCTGGCCAGTCTTAGTGGTCGTCTTCTTCATGATGGGCCCTGTCCCTGACGGAGAAGGGCGTCCTGGCTCCTGGCTGGCTGTTTTCCGAAGGACGCGTCCTTTCTTCTTCGGAGCTTGAAGTTCTCCCTCTTCTTCAGATTTGCCGGCAACCTCTTCTCTGGCAGCTTCTTCTTGATGCTCTTCGGCGATTTCTTCATCGGGGGCCTCTTCCGCGTCTTCAGTTGCCACGGCCCGAGAACCACTAGCCTTGCTGGCTCTTAAGGCTTCTTCGACCTTGCTGGCAATATACGCCAGCTCCTTGTCTCTGGTGGCACGGATGAGATCCTTCTCCTCTCGAGTGGCTCTCTCTGTCAAGTTGGTAGCCCAAGCCATTTCATCTTTAAGTGAAGGTTTTTGGCAGTTAGCTTCGACTCCATGAGCATTGCATTCAGGCATCATCGCCAAGATGGAATCCTTGGCGGAATTGATACACAGTGGAATAACCTGGGCCGGCAAGTGAAATTTTCTGGAAGTTCTGAATAGCTGATGACAAAGACTGATGTGCTCCATGACTGTTAGATTGTTACCCAGCCTTGGATATAGCTGCATGATGTCAGTAGCATTCTGATATTCCCACACATATCTCTATCTCTTCTACAGTGGCACGATGCATCGCCAGAGGAAATCGGCCCCTACCATCTCAACGGTTAGGCCGGCAGCCTTGAGGCGGACGATCCGATTCAGTGCCGGGGTGAGTTTCTTGTCGCAGGCGGCATAGTCACTCCAGTCCTTGCCGCGCTTGATCTTCTCCATTCGAGACACACAGAAACTGGGGAAATCCTTCTCCTTAATCCAGCACCACTCTGCCCGCCACTCTTCCCACTTCAGGTGCAGCCGACCGGTAAGGTATTTCCCTTTGGCCTTGGCCCGAGGAATCCATGTCACGCTGCCGGAGAGCGCATCACCCTCGATGCGGGGAATGAAGAAATGGCGGAAGTGAGCAACATTGGTGACGACTCCAATGAAATTTTCACACATATGGACGAAGACCGACATGCAAGTCATGGCATTCAGAGTGAAATCCAGAAGCCGCCCAAATGTGTACATCAACTCAGTGAAGAAATCAGAATAAGGGGGCACCAGACCACAATAGAAATATGTGTAGAAGAACAGATACACATCTTTGGAAACCTTGGTGTCAGCAGGAAGCACTACTGGAGCTATGTGGTCCTGGGTATCTTTCCCCCACATATACGCATACCTATCAATGAGGGTGTTCTTCTCCAGAGCCCGTGGCGTGAAGACCGCATTTTCCCTCCGCGGTTGCCCCAATTCCACCTTCCTCCTCTCTGCATCTGGATCAACGGGCTTAGCGGGTTTCTTCCCCTCTGTCTCGGCCTTTTTGGGCGCCATGAGCGCTCAGAAGAGAAAGGGAGGGTGGAAGAGATGTGAATCGGTGGCGGCGGTGGCGGCGAAATTTGTTCTAGTGCGAGGAAGAAGACGATGGAGCGAAGGGTGAGGGTAAAGGAGCAGCGCAACCTCGCGGTTGCCTTTTTATGGGGAAGGCGCGGGGAGGCTGGCTCTTTACTGTTCAATGTGGCAGCCCCTTTTGCAGGCGCACTACCACAAAACTGCCGCTCCAGCCCACCTCTCCTACGACTCGCATTAATTGCGCGACGTGGGTGTGCAAAAGGGAAATCATCATCACAATATTTATGGCGATAACTCTTCACCACGTGTCTGCGCATTGTTTGGGCCTAGCCTAGCGATGCTTCGGACGCGCGTGTGGCCCAGGCCTGGGGGCTCCTGTCGGTGTATAAAACATGGGCATTTTATACCCTGACTTATGCACAGATAGTGGTAGCTTTCCTGATGGCTGGGGCTTGTCGGATAACTACCAATATCAAGACCCAAGACTTGGTTGCAAAACCATGGAGAAGATATCAAGGCGCGCCATCGAGAAGTACTTAGTTAGTACTGAGGATGGAAGCAACACTTGCCGGCAAGGCATGCGCCGGCAAGTTGAAGGCCCGGCAAGCTCCGTGCCGGCAAGCCCTTACTATCCCTTCTTCGCTCCACCTCATCGGGCAGCTAGTCACCAATCGATGATGTGTCGAGCGGGCAGGTGGTTTGGTGAGACTTGTCGGGGCACGTGTCAGCGCGCAGGTAGGAGAATTAGCTTTAATGACACCCGTCCAGGAGGCGTGCCCAGATTATAGGAGGTAGCTGGGCGAGTGTTGCAGAAACCTTGCTAGGGCTCCTCCTCCACATGACACCTAACGGTGCATTTATTGCATTTGTCCTAATTCGGCAGAGTTAGGTATGTAACACTGTTAGCTATCTAATCAACATGTAAAGACTGTTTTGCCACTGTGGTTACCCCTTGATCTATAAAAGGAGGGCCAGGGCAACCTTTACAAGGATGGACACTTTGCTCATTTTACATGCGTAGCTGCACTTCCTGCACCCTTGCTGGCAAGTTGCGCTCCTTGTACTTGAGCTCAAACACATCCAATACAACAAAGCAGGAGTAGGGTTTTACACCTCACGGTGGCCCGAACCTGGGTAATCTCTCGTGTTGATTGTTGAATCTACTCTCCGTGCTTGCGCATCCCCACAGTCGAACCGCAAAGGGGCCTCAATGGTCCCATAGATCGTCGTACGCACGACACATGGATCCAACTAATCTTCCTTAGATTTCATGGATTGAAAAAAGAGAAACCCTGGGCTTTCTATTCCAAAAATGGGAAGAGAGGACTAACCAGGGAAAACCTAGCATTTACCAAAAAAGGGGACAGATGACTATCCGGTTCTCCGTCGTCATTGGAGTAGTCGCCGGAGTGCTCGTCGGAGTCGTTGTCGACCACCGGCTCTGGATGGGGAAGCACCTGCTCCGCCCGATAAAGCAACGGCTCCAGCTGGGGAAGCACGACGGCGGCGATGACATCAAGGCTGCGTTGTTGTCCATGCGAGACCTCATTGCCGACGACGGCATCCTCGTTGCCCAGCTTCACACGCTGCTTAGATGCTTCGTCGGCCCTGGCTTCGACCCCGGCGTAGCCCTCCCTCCCATGGTGCGCTTCGGGGACATCTCCACTAAAAATAGCGGTGACTAAGAATGGCGGCGAGGGTGCACGCGGAGAGAGATGATTGTGTAACGAGAATGGGAGCTGCTAGGAGCAAGTCGGGCGGTGGAAGGAGGTCAAAGGGCTCGCCTCTCAGTGAGCCTGCCTAACGGACTGCTCGCTTGCCTCCCATCAATTCACACACCTGCTCGCTTGCCTCCCATCAATTCACACACCTGCTCGCTCACCTCCCGTCAGTTCACACACCTGCTTGCAGGCCTCCCATTAGTTCACACACCTGCTCGCACGCCTCTCCCGTCAACTACACACCTGCTGGCACGGCACCTCCTGGCCACAGTTTGAATAACGAAACCATTTGCGATGACAATGTGTACATGGGCGTTGGTTTTTTTCCTTTGTAACGTGCGTTTGTATGGAAGGAGATAAAATGTTGTCATTTTGTTTCCTACGTAACGTGGGTGTTATTGTCGCTGAATTTTTTTCTTTCTTTTGTAAAGTGTGTTTGTATGAAACGAGCTAAATGATGTAATTGTGTTTCCTTTGTAAGTGGATATTATTTATGGACGGAGTTGGACGGTATGTGGTGTTTGAACTGTTTCGAGTTGTGCTCAACATTGGAATGATCAAGGTCCTTCGTCGGAGGCAATTGAATGCATGAGATTAAATGTATCCCAATATGTTTGCTCTTTTATTAGTAGTGAAGATTTGTAAAGTGTGTTTGTATGGGAGGAGATAAATGATGTAACTGTGTTTCCTTTGTAAGTGGGTGTTATTTATGGAAGGAGTTGGAAGGTATGTGGGGTTTGAGTTGTGTTGAGTTGTGCTCAACATTAGAATGATCTGGGTCATTGGTCAGAGGCAATTGAATGCGTGAGATTAAATGTGTCCCAACATGTTTGCTCTTTTATAAGTAGTGGAGATGAATGTGAAGTCGCTAATCGAGTTTTTTCTCCCTATGCAAGAACATTACAGTGCAATGTTAGCTTAAAATAGTGTTTGAATCACTCCAATTTAGTGTGTGAGTATTGGTTTGATGCAACAAAACAAAGAACAAAAAAGATATGAAGACAACTATTGGACAACTGTGTGTTTGCGCACAAACTTCACGGATAAGGGAATCACCAAGGCAGACCCTCAACCCCCCCCCCCCATCCGTCTGGACCGCACGATCCGGACGTGTTTTGCCATCCAACACAGTCCCACAGCCGTCCGCGTGCTGGTCTGGACGTCCTTTTTCCCGCAAACCGGTAGCAAACTGGGGGAGGGGAGGGGGCTTTGCGGGTGTCCGAACCGCTGCCACACACGCGTCCGACAATCCGGACCCACCCAATGACCTCTTCCTCACCCGTGCCCTTTCCCATCCAAAATGGCCAGTGCCGCATTCATGCTAGCCCGGAGCGGGCGCAAACTCTCACTGGAGCCGACAATGCAGCGGCGTGCCGACCAAGAGCGCCACCCGCACCGTGTACCGGTGCATGAGCTCTCACTTCGCATTGAAACGGCACCCGTCCGTCCGCCTCCCTCCATTAAACATGTGTGGTTGCCAAGGAACCTACTCCGGTGCTCGCATGTGAAATCACTCGTCTGTCCATCTGCTGGCCGGCATTAAATACCTTATTGGTTGGCCTGGCATCCACCCACCCGCTATTTAAACATGGCCAGGGCCCACAACAGGCGCATCCTACCTTCGCTCCATGATCTCCTCTCTGCACCACACCCTCCATGGCATCGAGCTGCAAAGCGTTGTGGGACGGTCACTCCCACGAACATAAGAAGGAGCACTCTGGCATTTCAGCCGCCTGGCAGGATCACCGAGCCAGCCGGATACAGGCGAGTTTGCCGGTGAACTCTCTAGAGGGCAGGGACGCACGGCCAACGGGCGAGGAGCCGGCGCCACCGTGTAAGTGCATCTAGTGCCCCCTTTGTGGTTTTGGTGTAATGACGACAAACTTGGTTAAGGGACTAATGTGTTGTGAGTGTACACAGGATAACACATGAGAAAATCCCTGGAGATTTAGTTTAACCGTCGTAAAAATGACCAAAGACATTGAAGACTTTGGTGTCCTGTGAAGACATAGCTTGAGGACCTGGAACGCAAACACTTAGTCTTTTTGGTAGTTTCATTTTCTTCTTACTTGAGTCGTATGAATCACCAGATGTTAAGTGGGGTCGAGGCGAACAAAGAATGAGTTCGACGTGTGCTACTTGTAAACAAGGTATTTTTGGATTTTAATATATGATAAAAGTAGACCCGGGGGCCATAGTTTTCACTAGAGGCTTCTCTCTCGAACACATAGCATACAGTGGGTAAACAAATTACTGTTGGGCAATTGATAGAAAAGCAAATAATTATGACGGATTCATGGCAACGATCATGTATATAGGCATCACGTCCGAAACAAGTAGACCGACTCCTGCCTGCATCTACTACTATTACTCCACCCATCGACCGCTATCCAGCATGCATCTAGGGTATTAAGTATAAAACAGAGTAACGCCTTAAGCAAGATGACATGATATAGACAAACTCAAGCAATATGATTAAACCCCATATTTTTATCCTTAATGGCAACAATACAAATACGTGTCATGTCCCTTTCTTTAACTGGGATTGAGCACCGCAAGATTGAACCCATCACAAAACACCTCTCCCATTGCAAGATAAACCAATCTAGTTGGCCAAACCAAACGGATAGATTGGAGAGAAATACAAAGCTATAACAATCATGCATAAAAGAGTTCAGAGAAGACTCAAATATTTCTCATGAATAATCTGATCATAAACTCACAATTCATCGGATCCCAGCAAACACACCGCAAAGGAAGATTACATCGGATAGAACTCCAAGAACATTGAGGAGAACATGGTATTGAAGTTCAAAGAGAGAGAAGAAGCCATCTAGCTACTAGCTATGGACCTGTAGGTCTGTGGTAAACTACTCACACATCATAGGAAGGGCAGCAAGGTTGATGAAGAAGCCCTTCGTGATCGATTCCCCCTCCGGCAGAGTACCGGAAAAGGCCTCCAGATGGGATCACGGAAGAACAGAGGCTTGCGGCGGCGGTAGGGTTTTCTCGTCTCGCTCTCTGTTGGTTTCCGAATATTTGAGAATTTATAGAAGTAGAATTAGTTCAAAAGGAGCCACGAGGGGCCCACAAGGCATCAGGGCGCCCCCCCCTGGGGCCGCGCCCTGTTACCTTGTGGCCTCCTCGTGAGGCTTCTGGCATCTTCCCGAAGCTTCCAGGGTCTCTTTTGTCCAGAAAAAAATTGTCAAAAAGTTTCGTGGCATTTGGACTTCGTTTGGTACTGATTTCCTGAAAAACCAAAAACAAGCAGAAAATAGCAACTGGCACTGGGCACTAGGTTAATACGTTAGTCCCAAAAAATGATATATAATTGCATATAGAACATGCAAGATTGATACTATAATAGCATGGAACAATCAAAAATTATAGATACGTTGGAGACGTATCAACGTGATGCTCAACCAAACCTATTTCTTTGAGTGAAGACATTGAAAATCTCTTCCGAGTGGTTGAGTCATCTTTGCTTGTTGCCCAAGCCATGTTGCCGCGTTGTGTTTGAAATCTGACCATTGAGACATGTGTCAGTTGGCTGATGGCCCTGGATCATTTTAGTCATATCACCTCGGGTTGCTACCATGGCTATAAATAGCCCCCTCCACCATAGGTTGGTTGGCTACCCCGAGTTATTGCATGACAAGTGTCATTCTAGAGCAACCCAGCCTCCGAAGCATTTGAGAGAATCCTAAGTGAGGAAACCCAAACACCCAAGAGCCAAAGTGATTGAGCATCACTAAAGAATTTGTTCTGAGTGACCTAAGACTTATTACACTTGAAGACTGTGATCTTCCAGACGGTTAGGCGTCATTTTCTGAGCTTCCAATAGTCAATTGTGGAAGGCCAAAGAATGAGTGTGTGAAGGTTTAAGAAGTCTACCTTGAAGACTTACCACGAGTGATTGGGCGAGTTCTAAGTGACCTTAGCTCAAGTAGAATAAGGTGAAGACTCGGTCTTCTGAGTTAAATCTCAGCCTTTCCAACCAAACGTATAGTAGTCACAGCAACTAGAAATGGTGCAACAAATCATGTGTCTCTGTCAAGCAACTGGTTCTATCACTTCACCCCATTTACTTTTGTACTTGCTGTGAAGACTTTGCTTACTATCTGTTTGAAGACTTTTCCTAAAGACTTTCAGTATTTTTATGTCGTCATGCTTTGCTTTGTCTTCAATCTAGCTGTTCTTAAGTGTGCCTACTTGTATGTCCGTCTATTTTACATATTCTGCTACCTCATTTGCATGCTATCTTCTGTTCCGATGATGTTGTCTTCATACTGATTGCATGTGTAGCTTAGCCGTGCTTAAATCTTGCTTCCACGTCTTCGAAGAATTAGCTGTCTCCGAAGAGATTCATAAAAATCTCCCATTCACCCTCCTCTGGTCGATAACTAGCACTTTCAATTGGTATCAGAGCAAGGTACTCCCTTGATCTGTGTGATTTGGTTTAACCACTAGCATTTTTAGCTATGTCGACTACAGAGAACTTCAAAGTCACCACCAAGTGTTATGTCTTTGATGACACTGACTACCCTGATTGGAAGAATAAGATGCACATGCATATTAAAGCTATTGACAATGATATGTGGTTTGTAGTCAAGATGGGCATTCCAGAGTTAGGTGAAGGTGCTACCGCTGCCAATGTGCTAATCCTTGCACCACTTCTGTCTGCTTCTGGAACTACAAATAACGCCAGTACTACATGTGCGTGTTGTATAGCCAGAACCATGTCCTTCCCCATAGGCATCTGTGAAAGGATTGATATGTCGCCTAGAGGGGGTGAATAGGAGCTTTAAAATAATTACGGTTTAGGCTTGAACAAATGCGGAATAATATTAGCGTTTAATATGTCAAGCACAAAACCTAAATAAGCTAGGCTCAACTATGTGCACCAACAACTTATGCTAAGCAAGATAAACAACTAAGTGATAGCAAGATATATAACATGAAACACTATGGCTATCACAACGTAAAGTGCATAAGTAAAGGGCTCGGGTAAGAGATAACTGAGGCATGCGGAGACGACGATGTATCCCAAAGTTCACACCCTTGTGAGTGCTAATCTCCGTTTGGAGCGGTGTGGGGGCACAATGCTCCCCAAAATGCCACTAGGGCCACCGTATTCTCCTCATGCCCTCACAAAATGCAAGGTGCCGTGATTCCACTAAGGGACCCTTGAGGGCGGTCACCGAACCCGTACAATTGGCAACCCTTGGGGGCGGTCACCGAACCCGTACAAATTGCTCGGGGCAATCTCCACAACTTAATTGGAGACCCCGACGCTTGCCCAGAGCTTTACACCACAATGATTGAGTTTTGTGACACCACCAACCGTCTAGGGAGCCCAAGCACCCAAGAGGAACAAGCTCTAGGGTACCAAGCACCCAAGAGCAATAAGCTTCTCAAACTTTCACTTCCACGTATCACCGTGGAGAACTCAAACCGATGCACCAAATGCAATGGCAAGGACACACGGAGTGCCCAATTTCTTCTCTCCCAAATCCCACCACAACAACTAATGCTATGGAGGAATATGAGAGGAAGAACAAAGATAAGAACACAAAGAACTCCAAGATCTAGATCCAAAGGGTTCCCCTCACTGAGAGGAGAAAGTGATTGGTGGAAATGTAGATCTAGATCTCCTCTCTCTTTTCCCTCAAAAAGAATCAAGAATTATGGGGGGAAATGAGAGTAAGCAAGCTTTTGGAGATCAGCAATGGAGGGGAAAGCTTGCACAAAGTCGTTAGGGGCAATGGGGAAGAAGACCCCCTTTTATAGTGGGGGGACAAATCCAACCGTTATGTGTACTACCCGTGCTCAAGCGGTACTACCGCTCGGGGGAGTGATGTTTACTACACAACTTTATTCTTGTAGACTCTGTTGGGCCTCCAAGCACAGAGTTTTGTAGGACAGCAACAAATTTCCCTCAAGTGGATGACCTAAGGTTTATCAATCCGTGGGAGGTGTAGGATGAAGATGGTCTCACACAAACAACCCTGCAATCAAATACAAGAAATTGTTTGTGTCCCCAACACACCCAATACAGTTGTCAATTGTATAGGTGCACTAGTTCGGCGAAGAGATGGTGATACAAGTGTAGTATGGTGATACTAGTTGTCAATACAAACTACTCCAAAAGATATAAGTGAAGAACAAAGAGTAGTTAATCAATTAAGTAGCTATGTAAAAACTCTCTCCAAATCAAAATTTCAGATCCAAGGATTATATCAAACAGCACACAAAACAAAAATATGCTCCAAGCAAAACACATATTATGTGACGGATAAAAATATAGGTCCAAGTGAGGTATACCGATAGTGTCGAAGACGAAAGAGGGGATGCCATCCGGGGCATCCCCAAGCTTAGACGCTTGAGTATTCCTTGAATATGACCTTGGGGTGCCTTGGGCATCCCCAAACTTAGGGTCTTGCCACTCCTTATTCTCCTTCTATCGTCATCTCACTCAAAACTTGAAAACTTCAATCACACAAAACTTAGCGAAACTCGTGAGATAGGTTAGTATGATAAAGAATAAATCATTCACTTTGGTACTGTCAAGACAAGATTCATAATTGTTCTCACGTAATGCCTACTATACTCTATCATTTCTACAATTTATATCGACCAATATAAGCCACAGAAAATATAAAACAAACAAACTATGCAATAAAAAAATAGAATCTGTTAAAAAAAGAACAACATGTAGTGAGCAAATTAAAAAACATACTTCTGTAACTCCAAAAATTCGGAAACATTAGGACAACGTAAACAATTTATACAGCAGTATTGTGTAAAAATGTCAGAATTTTCTCACATTCCAGTACAGAATGTAAATTCATGCACTGGACACTAAACTTTCTGTTTTTGCACAGAACCAAATAAACAAACATCTAGATCAACCTAAAGGCTTTACTTGGCACATTATTGAAAGAAAATATACAAAACATGATTACTACAGTAGATTAATCATGTGAACACACAAAAATAGTAGGTATAAATATTGGGTTGCCTCTCAACAAGCGCTTTTCTTTAATGCCTTTTAGCTAGGCATTGATAATTCTAATGAAGCTCACATAAAAGTAAAGAATTTAAACACAAAGAGAGCATCATGAATCATATAGAAAACACATTTAAGCCTAAACCACTTCCTATGCATAGGGATTTTGTAATCAATCAATTTATTGTAGCAAAAATAAACTAGCATAGGAAGGCAAAACAAGTATAACTTCAAAATTTTGAACACATAGAGAGGAAGCTTGATGTTGTTGAAATGTATATAAGCATATCTTCCTCTCTCATAATAATTTTCAGTAGCATCATAAACAAATTCAACAATATAACTATCACATAAAGCAGCATTCTTTTCATGATCAACAAGCATATAAATTTTATTACTCGCCACATAAGCAAATTTATTCTCATCAATAATAGTGGGAGCAAACTCAACAAAATAACTATCATGTGATACTTGATTGACATAATCATTTTGAGCATTAAAATCATGATGACAAGTTTCATGGTTATCATTATTCTTTATGTCATAAGTGTCATCACAATAATCATCATAGATAGCAACTCTGTTCTCATAATGATCAATTGAAACCTCTTCCAAAATAGTGGAATCATCATTAAATAAAGTCATGACCTCTCCAAATCCACATTTATCATTATTGCAATAAGATTCAACACCCTCCAAAATAGTGGGATCATTATTACCTAGAGTTGACACTCTTCCATACCCACTTTCATCATTGTAATCATCATAAATAGGAGGCATGCTATCATCATAGTAAATTTGCTCATCAAAAGTAGGGGGACTAAAAAGATCATCTTCATCAAACATAGCATCCCCAAGCTTATGGCTTTGCATATCATTAGCATACTAGTAACATAGCAATCATTCTCAGCATTCAAAGAACTCACACCAAACATTGTGTTAAAATCTTCTTTTAACACTTCATAGCAATTATCGGAATCCATATTTTCAAGAAAAACTTCATAAAGATAAAGAATTTGATGCAACTTCACTTCCATTTTTTTGTAGTTTTTTTCTATAAAACCAAACTAGTGATAAACAAGAAACTAAAAGATTCAATTGCAAGATCTAAAGATATACCTTTAAGCACTCACCTCCCCGGCAACGGCACCAGAAATAGCTTGATGTTTACTACACAACTTTATTCTTGTAGACTCTGTTGGGCCTCCAAGTGCAGAGTTTTGTAGGACAACAAAAAATTTCCCTCAAGTGGATGACCTAAGGTTCATCAATCCGTGGGAGGTGTAGGATGAAGATGGTCTCTCTCAAACAACCCTGCAATCAAGTACAAGAAATCTCTTGTGTCCCCAACACATCCAATACACTTGTCAATTGTATAGGTGCACTAGTTCGGTGAAGAGATGGTGATACAAGTGTAGTATGGACAGTAGATATAGGTTTTTGTAGTCTGAAATAATAAAAACAGCAAGGTAGCAAGTGATAGAAGTGAGCACAAACGGTATTGCAATGCTTAGAAACAAGGCCTAGGGTTCATACTTTCACTAGTGCGATCTCTCAAGAGTGCTAACAAAATTGAATCATATAACAATCCCTCAACGTGCGACAAAGAATCACTCCAAAGTTCCTAGCGGAGAAAGTAGGATGAAAACGTGTATCAACCTCTATGCCTAGATTACCCCAATGTCAACACGGAAATCCGCAAGTGGATAACCAAAACATATATAAAGTGACTCAATAGAATACCCCATTGTCAACACGGGTATCCACATGCAAGACATACATCAAGTGATCTCAAATCTAAATATTCAATCCAACATATGAAACTTCAAAGAGTAAGACTCAATTCATCACAACAAGATAGAGAGGGAAGAACACCACATGATCCAACTATATTAACAAAGCTCATGTTACATCAAGATTGTGCCAAATCCAAAACACGAGAGAGAGAGAGAGAGAGAGAGAGAGAGAGATCGAACACATAGCTACTAGTACATACCCTCAGCCTCAAGGATGAACTGCGCACACATCACCATGAGAATGGAGGAGAAGTTGGTGGTGATGGTGATGACGGAGATGTCCCCGGCAGCGTCCCGGCGCCATCGGAGGAGAGGGGGAAGGGGCCCCCTCCTTCTTCTTCTTCCTTGGCCCTCCGGGGAGAGAGGGAGCTCTCCCCTAGATTGGATCTCTCTGTTGTATTCTATTTCTTGCGCCTTTTTTCGGAGCCCTTCACCGGTTCTTATATTCCCAGAGATTCGTAACTCCGATTGGGCTGAAATTTTGAGGGGATTTTTATCCGGAAATTATCTTTCCTGCGGCGAAAGAAGGGCATCAACCAACTTACGAGGTACCCACAAGACATCAAGGCGTGCCCAGGGGGTAGGGCATGCCCTGTTGCCTTGTGGGGCCCTCGGGCACTGTCTTGCATTGATTCGTTCTCCCAAAAATCACATATATTCCATAAAAATTCTCCGTAAATTTTTATCGCGTTTGGACTTCGTTTGTTATGGTTTATCTACGAAACAAAGAACATGCAAAAAACAGGAACTGGCACTGGGCACTAGGTCAATATGTTAGTCCATAAAAATCATATAAAAGTGCACTAACACCATATAAAAGTATTATAAACATGGCATGAATACTTCATAAATTATAGATAAATTGGAGACGTATCAGGGAGTGGTACTACCGCTTAGAGCGGTAGTTCCCAGTGACATGTTGGGATCTACGGTAGTGTGTGTCGACTACAAATTAAAATTTCCTACCCACAGAACATCCAGGAACATGCTAAGGGAGGTGGATCAGAGATCATTACCACTAGACGCGCAGTGCCGTGCAGCGGAAGTAGAGTTGGGGCAGCGCGCCTCCGTAGTCGTCTCCTCCTCGTCGATCTCCCATGTAGCCGATCAGATCCCACGAACAGGTTCGCCGGAGTGGCACAAGTGCACCGCCTCTAACGGTATCCACGCGTGCAGGAGGAACGTCATGCGGCGGACTGCTAGGTTCGATCACATAGCCGGTGGCGAGTGGAGGTGGCTAGTTGCGCAACACATACAAAGCCCTAGTGACGGCGCCGAAGCGATCAACTGAATGAGTGTGCCGCACCTCCACTATATATAGGCATTCGTCGCGGGCTCAACTCTTGGGCCTCGCATGGATCCTAAAGCCCAAAGTCTACTCGGTCATCATCCAAGTCCAGCTCGGATCACATCTGACCAGTGTCCTCAGATCCGACCCCGTAGGTTCCTTCCCTCAAGCGCGCGACCCCTTAGGTTCAAGTCGGTTTGGTCGCTGGTCGGATCACCTCCGACCTGCTTAGTTCATAGCGGCCTCAAGCAAGGTGTGCTGACCACCAAGTAGATAATGAAGCTGGTTAGGTGAACCTGTACATCACACTTCTATCCCTTTGCCACACGATATATGTTGTCAGGCTCAAGGCGAGTCTGTCATCCTTGTGCTAGCCCTACCTCTTTCTCGTTCCAGTGATGCCGACCACAAACTGGATTATCTCATAATCCTTGTCACATGGCCATGCTTATCTTGGTCAGATCACATGAGGGGCCCAGAGTATATCTCTCTTGATCATTGGGGAAAATCCTATCTTGCTCAACCATGTCTCGCAGCATGGGTCTGGACAATCCCGAAACCTACCTTTATAACTAGCCAGTTACGGAGTAGCGTTTGTGTCAGAATCGGGGCTCCGGGGACCCAAAGGTTCGAACACTAGGGGCAAGCTCGTTCCTATAGATCCAAGGGTGACCACGGCAAGGCTACATCGAGAGCACGCTAGCGCAGAGCACGACAGGGGACACAGCGGTTACCCAGGTTCGGGCCACCTTGCGGTGTAAAACCCTACTCCTGCTTGTGTTGGGATTGCTGTAGGCGAGAGAGTTCTTGCGTACAAGGCAGGAGACAAGGGAATCGATCCAGCCTCCCTACAATGGCAGCACTGCCCCCTTTTATAACCGTCCTGGTCCTCTTCCCCTAAAAATCTCGGCGGGAAGGGTAGCCACACATTGGTGGGTTTTGAAAGAGGACAGGCGCCCATGCTATCCTATCTAAAGTTGGTCTTCACCTGCAAAAGCATGATCCATGACGCACTGGTGGGCTCGGTGATGACCTCTGCCATGCGCGCCTTGCTATCTCGGTCTTCTTTCACCAAACGGGCTGTCCTTGGGACTTGCTTTGGAGGAGGGCAGCTGGTGCTGCCCCTTTAGCACCAAAGAGGAAAGCCTCTCTGTCCGCGCTCGCTGGCGCGGCCTCTGTCGCCGTTCGTCGCCAAGCGCGTCACCCACATGGTGGGCATAGGACCGCGCGGCTGCCGTCAGTCTCGGATGGTCTCGAGCTGCTGCCTCAGGGGGACGCCTCGGGAGGCCGCCTCACGAGGGGGCCTCACGAGGCTGCCTGCCGCTGTTTGTGGCTAAGTCTTGGTGATTGCTCCTTGAGGACGGGTCCTCGTGGGGCTGGCACCTTGTGAGGTGTCTTCGCTTCGCGGCGCCCTTAGTTGGGCTGCGTCTTGGGCCTTCCCCAAGCATCGCTTCCTGGGTCGCAGGCAGACGGGCCGTGGTACCCTGGTTCCCAATGGCCCGATAGTTTGGTCGGCCCAAAGCAGGTCTGTCACCATCCTGAGTACATGCGCCAGCTCAGGTCTTAGGACATAGAACGTATGTTGTACTAGAGACTCACAGATGACCTCTCGCTGCGTCTCATAGTCGGGTTTGTCCGTCTCGGACCTTATCTAGACTCGGATCCGACTACGTCGAATCCAACCAGATCCTTCCGAGTCCATATTATCCGGTTAGCATCCAATGCTTCATGCCCAGTGAGACCGAGCCATCCACTGTGTCATATGCTAGTCTATTCAGCTGCGCATCCACACAGCCCTTTCAACTAGGGACCTTTTAGGACAGTCATCATACAATGCATAGTCCCATACTTGCTGATATACATCATTGATAATGTCCAAGGACTATCTTTATTCATAAACACATACGAAATATCATCATACATGATTGCCTCTAGGGCATATCTCCAACATGCCAGCCAGTGTGTACTGCAGTAGTACAAGCACGGTAGTTCCGCCGGGGCGGTACTACCGGCTATAGGGAACGGTACGACCGCTAATTGTCACTAGATACAGAGGAACCAGCGGTAGTAGAGAGGTAGTCAGAGTGGTAGTACCTAGAAGCGGTATTACCGTTGCACTACCGTGCAACTGCCACACGATGGCAGAGAGGCAACAGAGAGCTTCGCCCAAGCAGAAGTAGAGGCGGTACCGAACAGTGGATGTACCGCCTAAGCGGTACTACTGTGGTGGCAAGCGGTACTACCATTTGGGCTCTGCAAAAAGGCCCAAGCAGAAACAGTTGAAAGCGAGTAAGATCAAAACTGCCATAACTTCTGCAAATGAACTTTGAAATCAACAAACTCTAGCTTGTTGGATATATTAAGAACTAGCAATTGAGAAGAAATGCCAATAGGATAAGGAAGAGGACCTTCCCAAAATATGAATCAGCAAACTCTCCAATACCAAAAATGCAAAGGTGATGCATGTGAACTCCGTTTTCGATGGGCTTGAGTTTGACAAGAAGACGAACAGAAACTCTAAAACCTCACATAGAGAGAAGCCAAATAAGAACCAAGAAAGATGATGCCAAGAATGCAATGGTTTGAGCTCTCTATGAACGATACGATCAAGCTACTCACTCGAGAGCCCCCCTTGATAGTACGACAATCAATCCTATAACCCAGTCTTGCAACTAACACCATGCATGAGACCGGAAAAATAGAAAAACCTACCAAGGACAAACCTTTGCCTTGCGCATAGACCACTTGAGCTCGATGAGGACGATCTTGTCCTCCTCAAGTTGGACCACATTTCTTGATTGTGCTGGCTCGATGAAGACAAGTAAATTGCTCCCCCATACTCCACTATGGGTGAGCCTTTCTTAGGCACATCTTCGTATGTCCGTTATAACGAGAATGGACGACAAGCTTCAAGCATGATCTCTTCGTGATGCTCCACTTGAACTTGCACACCGCAATGTTGATGACGATCACCACTTGATGTCATCCTCCAAGGGTTATATGATATCTTCCTTTTGATGCACGCCTATGGAAACATACCGAACCCCACACAGAACTCTCAACTAGTGTAACACCCCGATTTTTTGCCCTTTTTTTTCTTTTGGTTTTGCCCTGCTTTTCTTTTGGAAGCAGTTCTTTGGACTTGAAATCAGGGAGATCATCATTTCTTCTTCTCTCAAGTAGTATTTCATACTTGTATCTTTCCCTAGATCATCACATTTCTATTCTAGTCCACCACCAAAATTCTTTTCTTAGGGAATATTCCTTTTCTCATTAAAGGAATAACCCTATTTGACCTAGGTTGTGAAGCAACCTATATTTCTGCCATTCCAAAAATTCCCAAATAATTCTCATAAATTCTTTGGAGCATCTATTGTCCAAATATGCCCAAACCCTTCCTTGCCCAGTTCAAAAATAATTCAGAAATATTCCTTTTCCAATTTGTCCAGCTTGGCACTTTGTGAAGGAAGTGCTATTTATATTTTCCTGATTGCTCTCAAAATTTTTGGGCACTCTTTACTATCCAAATAATTATTGCATGACACTATTCAGCTCCATTTTCCTAGTAAATCTTCCTCAGAAAATTCCCAAAGTTTCTGTCCAGAGAGAAGCTTTGTGAAGGAAGTACTAGCTAGTAGTATCCATATGAGTTGAAATTTTGCCAAGCCCTTCATATGCTCAAATGATTCCCCTACACCAAATTTTACCTCCATCCAACCATCTATGTGAGCACACCTTCAAATCTTTGGTTCTGGTCAAATTTTCAGTGGATGAAGCAACTATATTTTATATTGCTTCAAAAATTCTGAAATAAATCCAGGGCCTAAAGATCCATTTATCCTTTGTGCATGCCAGATTTCACATCAGTTTGCAATAGATTGGTTTTGTCGGAATGTCGTTGGTCCACCCGAATGGGAGCACGAGGCCATGAGTTTCGTGGGGTGGGTACAATGTACTAACCTCTGCAGAGTGTACAAACTATCGATAGCCACGTCCTTGGTCATGGACACAGTTCGTTGTAGGTCACACCGTTCGATCAACACCCACAATGACGGAATGACTTATATTATGATTTATAGTTGTATATGGACAAGTAACAGTTTGGCAGGATGCCGATGTTGACATTGGGATGACCTCGAGGATGATCATCGAATTGTGATGTGGTCATGAGGTGATCACGAGGATGTATTAATCACGAGGTGATCGAGTTGATATGTTGCTTGGCCGGGTAGCCAAGAGTGAGATGGTTTCATGAGACCCAAGATGATGGTTCATCAGTGACTCTAGTCGTACCTTGTTAACTCGTGTAACTCTTACTTCTACCTCATCATAGTTGGTCATCAGTCAATTTGTTAACGCTATGTTGTTGTTTTGCCTTGATGCTTTTGGTTGTTGTGAGCTTGCGAGTACATTCAAAGTACTCACCTGGCTTATCATGCCAGTTTGCAGGTGATGCCGTGATTGATTTCTTGCTATGGAGTCTGTTCGTGCGAGCTAGGCCGGGTCCCAGCCAGAGTCCCTGCAGAGTGGAGTTCACCACCTTCGTCGTCGTTCCGCTGCTACGAGTTGTTCTGCTGCTAGCATAGAACTACCTTAGCAGGCATAGAGTCGCCATGCCTTTGTAATCACAGCAGACCCTTGTACCTTATCATTTGTAATAAAGCTGATTTGTTCTATGCCAAGCAGTGCTGTATTCCAGAAGACATTTCTGGGCTGGAATACGGGGCGTTCCGGTCCCTCTGAGCCGGGTTGCCACACATAGACCATGGGTTAGTACACAAAGCGTAATGGACAATGCTTACCATACCATGGCATCACTTGATCCCACTCGGTACATCTTCTACGCTTTGTGTGTTGAGCAACATGAATCCACTCTTTGTACTTAGTCTTGATCAACCTTGAATCGTATCTTGTCTCTTCATAAAGGTGATGTCTTGAAGGTAAATATGAGTGTTCACACAATCTTCTTCTTCCAGACATGCTTGCAATAGGCTCAACTCTCACATGACCAATCTTTGGATAACTCCTTGAATATCACCTTGGTCAACACATAATCTTCTTCTGATAACCTTGAAACCAACAAATGGTCTTCAAGCAATGCCTATGGACAAACCCTTCAAATATAACTCAAGGCAACCATTAGTCCACAGGGATTGTCATCAATTACCAAAACCAAACATGGGGGCACCATGCTCTTTGAATCTGTCTTATGACGCAATGGCTCGATTGCCTTGCTTTGATGAAGCAATGGAATGCTTTAGGGCAGTTGGTCTTCTGCCGTTCATTATGGACGAGGAGCACTGGAATGAAGAGCTCATTCTTCAATTTTATGCCACTTTGCACATCTCAGGCAGAAGCAGAGACAATTCAACTTGGGTCTTTGAATGGCTCACGGGTGATAAGCATCTGAAGGCTCCAGCATCTGAGCTACTAATGCTCAACAAATTTTCTTATTCCTGATGATGGCCTTGATCCTATATTTCCTGAAGCAATTGCTGAAATGCACAACATCTTCAAAGCGCCTAAGCCAAACATGTTGCAAATGCTCTCACTAATGAAGCCATTGCCTGTTAATGCTGGCTTGCCCACTGAATTCTTCGTCAAAGATCTGGAGTATCTTCTGAAGACTGTCTATCACATTCTGAGGAATACTCTCTGTCCTATCAAAGGCGACAACCCAAACACCAAGCTGGTGCAAGTTATGAAGATTGTTGTGTACAATGTTGTCCACCGGATTCGCTGGAATATGCAAGATTTCTTTCTTTGGAGCTTGGGCACAACCGTGGAAGAATTATTTGATCCCAATGCATATGCTCTATGGATCATGCGTTTCATCAAGAAGAGATCCAATATTCCTTATGAAGCGACATGCCACAATCATGCTATATTTCTGCCAGAAGTTGAGGTCATTCACGAATCAATCTATCCAACAACTGGCAAGATTCCCATTGAACAAAGCCCAAGCTATATAGATGATATTGAAGCTTTTGACATCACGGCTGCAGAAGCAAAACCGACAAATTTGTCAGCCATGAGCCAGCACAACCACAACTGAAGCAACCAACACCACTCTATGCCTCCTTAGTCCAGAACAAAGAAATCAAAGGTGATGACAAACAAAGAGCTTGTTGTTTCTCTTCACCAAAAATATGACAGGCATCATGACTGGTCCAAGAGGCAAATGCAACTTCATGACGTGAATCGCAGTCGCAATGTCTCCATGAAGAATGCCTACATTGGACATGAAGCTTTTCGACGTGCTTGGTATAGTCTAACTCTTCAGCAGTTAGTAGAAGATCTTGAAGTAGATGGGTTCAAAGAAAAGTTTACATGGTCTCCACCTCCTCCAACAAACACACAATAGTGTCATGCTCCTTTGCCAGAGCCTTGATATTATTCTTCATCTACTCTTTCTATTCAATGCGAGACCAAAGACGATGATATTACTTCACCGCCAACTTCATCTGTTCAGCGCCAAGACACATCATATGTGCCTTCTGCCCTGTGATACGTCTCCAACGTATCTATAATTTTTGATTGTTCCATGCTATTATAGTATCAATCTTGGATGTTTTATATGCAATTATATGCCATTATATATCATTTTTTGGGACTAACCTATTAACCCAGTGCCCAGTGCCAGTTGTTGTTTTCTGCTTGTTTTTGCCTTTTCAGAAAATCATTATCAAAAAGTGTCCAAACGAGAAAAAAAACTTTGGATTAATTTTTTCTGGACAAGAAGAGACCTAGGAAGCTTTGGGAGAAGACCAGAAGAGCCACGAGGAGGCGGCAAGACTGGAGTGCGCGCCCAGGGGGGTAGGGCGCGTCCCCCAGGCTTGTGGGCCCCTCGTGGCAACTCTTGACCTAATTCCAACGCTATAAATTCCCAAATATTCCAAAACCAATAGAGAGCCAGAAGAGAAAACCTTTCTGCCGCCGCAAGCCTCTGTTCTTCCGCGATCCCATCTGGAGGCCTTTTTTGGTACTCTGCCGGAGGGGGAATCGATCACGGAGGGCTTCTTCATCAACCTTGCTGCCCTTCCGATGATGTGTGAGTAGTTTACCATAGACCTACGGGTCCATAGCTAGTAGCTAGATGGCTTCTTCTCTCTCTTTGATCTTCAATACCATGTTATCCTCGATGTTCTTGGAGTTCTATCCGATGTAATCTTCTTTTGCGGTGTGTTTGTTGGGATCCGATGAATTGTGAGTTTATGATCAGATTATTCATGAGAAATATTTGAGTCTTCTCTGAACTCTTTTATGCATGATTATTATAGCTTTGTATTTCTCTCCGATCTATCGATTTGGTTTGGCCTACTAGATTGATTTGTCTTGCAATGGGAGAGGTGCTTTGTGATGGGTTCAATCTGGCGGTACTCAATCCCAGTGACAAAAGGGGACATGACACGTATTTGTATTGTTGCCATTAAGGATAAAAAGATGGGGTTTAATCATATTGCTTGAGTTTACTTTGTCTACATCATGTCATCTTGCTTAAGGCGTTACTCTGTTTCATACTTAATACCCTAGATGCATGCTGGATAGCGGTTGATGGGTGGAGTAATAGTAGTAGATGCAGGAAGGAGTCGGTCTACTTGTCGTAGACGTGATGCCTATATACATGATCATTGCCATGAATCCACCATAATTATTTGCTTTTCTATCAATTGCCCAACAGTAATTTGTCTACCCACCGTATGCTATGTGTTCGATAGAGAAGCCTCTAGTGAAAACTATGGCCCCCGGGTCTACTTTATCATTTATAAAAAAACCTAAAAATACCTTGCTGCAATTTATTTACTTTTATTTTAATTAGTATTTTAGTTTATCTATTTATCTCTATAAGATTTAATCCTTGCAAATAACCGCTAAGAGGATTGACAACCCTCTTATTTGAGTTGGGTGCAAGTGTTTG
This sequence comes from Elymus sibiricus, assembly GCA_039707655.1. Lineage (NCBI taxonomy): Eukaryota > Viridiplantae > Streptophyta > Magnoliopsida > Poales > Poaceae > Elymus > Elymus sibiricus. The sequence continues at coordinate 138,303,223 of CM077670.1, forward strand.
CTCTTTTGTGTGCAGGTGCGCTTAACGGAATTTTGCTTAGTTCTCCTACTGGATTGATAACCTTGGTTCTTAACTGAGGGAAATTCTTATCTCTACTATACCTCATCATCCTCTCCTCTTCGGGGAAATACCAACACAGACTACAAGTAGCACCCAGCCAAACTCCAATGTTGTCGCCCCGGCTGATCCACCATCTTCTTTATCTGCTCCGAGGGACACGTAGATGCTCCATTTCTTCAAACCTTTTGGTCATGTGATGACAAAGGGGGAGAGAATTAGAGTTAATAGTCTTCAAGCGGGCTATGGGCAGGGTGCTTTATTCTGTTAAGTTTACAACTCTCATTCTTCATGTTGATTTGTTGTAAATGAGTTGTAAAACTAAGTCCGGATGAATGTCTACACTTTTGCTACTGCTATTTCTTCGTGCTTTATTTGCTTCTTAATCATATATGCATGAAGAAATTCTGCAAATGACCATTTTTCATTGTGCATTTCATACTTTTCATATTATCTATTAAATGCACTATGATATGATTCCACAGGGGGAGTTCTCCACAATCAAAACCTGCCATGTGCATTTGCATTGAAAGCAAATTCTTCATATGCACATCTTCAGGGGGAGTTCTTTCTATATCATGGAATCAAAGTCTCCAAGTCTTTACCTTCAAATATTTTTTATCCCCGTTGAAACTTTAACCAGTTTGTCATCAATCATCAAAAAGGGGGAGATTTTAGGTGCATCTAGTGCCCCCTTTGTGGTTTTAGTGTAATGAGGACAAACTTGGTTAAGGGACTAATGGGTTTGAGTGTACACAGGATAACACAGGAGAAAGTCCCTGGAGATTTGGTTTAACAGTCATAGACGACCCCTCAAAATGTCCGACGGTATTGAAGACTTTGGTGTCCTACAAAGACTTAGCTTGAAGACCTGGAATGTAAAGACTTAGTCTTTTTGGTAGTTTCATTTTCTTCTCAATTTAGTCGTAGGAACCACTGTATTGTTAAGTGGGGTCGAGGTGAACAAAGAATGAGTTCAACGTGATGCTCAAACCAAACCTATTTCTTCAAGCAAAGACATTGGAAATCTCTTCTGAGTGGTTGTGTCAGCTTTGCTTGTAGCCCAAGCAATGTTACCACATTGTGTTTGAAATATGACCGTTGGAACACATGTCAGTTGGCTAATGGCCAAGGGTCATTTCAGTCATATCACCTCGGGTTGCTACCCAATAGCCCCCATCCACCATAAGTTGGTTAGCTGCTCTGAGTTATTGCATGACAAGTGTTGTTTTAGAGCAAATCAGCCTCCGAAGCATTTGAGAGAATCCTAAGTGAGGAAACCCAAACACCCAAGAGCCAAAATGATTGAGCATCACTGAAGAATTTGTTCTGAGTGAACCAAAGACTTATTACACTGAAAGACTATGATCTTCCAGATGGTTAGGCGTCGCGTTCTGAGCTTCCAATAGTCAATTGTGGAAGGCCAAAGAACAAGTCTATGAAGGTTTCAGAAGTCTACCTTGAAGATTTACCATGAGTGATTGGGCGAGTTCTAAGTGAACTTAGCTCAAGGAGAATAAGGTGAAGACTCGGTCTTCTGAGTTAAATATCAGCCTCTTCAACCAAACATATAGTTGTCAAAGCAACTGCAACTGGTTCTGTGACTTCACCCCATTTACTTTTGTACTTGCTGTGAAGACTTTTCTTGCTCTCTGTTCGAAGCATTTTCCTAAAGGCTTTCAGTATTTTTATGTCATCATGCTTTGCTTTGTCTTCAGTCTAGCTGTTCTTAAGTGCGTCTGCTTGTATGTGCGTTTGTGTAACATATTCAGCTACCGCGTTTGCATGTTATCTTTTTGTTCTGATGACATTGTCTTCATACTGATTGTATGTGTAGCTTAGCCGTGCTTAAATCTTGCTTCCACATCTTCAAAGAATTAGCAGTCTTTGAAGACATTCATAAAAATCTCACATTCACCCCCTCTATTCAATAACTAGCACTTTCACACCGCCCTCGCTGGTCCGACATCACCTGTAACATCCCAAATTTTCAATTTGGAATGTTTTACAAATTTATCTAAGCATCTATGCATTTGAGTGATTCTAAATGTGGCATTTGAATTTTGCAAGATGCAATTGACTTCATTTCAAAAGTTGGCATATGAAATTTATTTTCAAATTCTCTGACAAAGAAAAATTATGAGAGGAGGTAACATGACCCTTCAAAAAGTCAGAAGAAATAATGCCAAAAGATTTGAAAGTCAAATTTGTCTTTTATTTGAATTTTTCAAAAAAAAATTTATAAAGTATTTATTTTGCCTCTAGAAAATAGTTCACGATTTTCTATATTTTATTATGATCATTTTGGCATATTATTTTCCTATAGGATATTTTTATTTCTTTTCTTTTTTTCCTTTGTATTTCAAAAATAGGAAAAAAAATTAATAGGAAACCCCCCCAGCGACGCGGCCCACCTGGCCAGAGGCCCACCCGCGCGCACGGCCGCACTGAATCCCGTAGGATCCGGCCACCCAATCCGAACGGATCCCTCCCTCTCTCTCTCTTACACGCGGACCGCACCCGACCCACCGAAGCTCCCGCGCGCTCACCTTCCTTCCCCGCGCTCGATTCCTTTCCCCCTCGCTGGATATTGCCGCGGATCCGATCCCGCCGCTGCTTCCCTTTCGTTCGAGCTCGCCCCGAGCCCCCCTATAAGGCCACTCGACCCCGCACCCATTCCCCCCCCCCCGAATCCCCTCTCTCCATGCACCAGCGCCGCCGCAATCACTCGCCGTTCCTCGCCTCTGCGACCACACACCTGAGATCGCTCCACCGCCTACACCCATGCCCGACCCTCGCCTCCACCACCACTCGACGCGCCGCCCGAAGCCTTCACCGTCTGCCACCTTCGCCGTCGCCGGAGAGCCACCAGAGCGCCATCCCCGTCGACGCCCGAAGCCTTCACCGTCGCCGGAGCCCATCGTCGCCGCGGTGAGCATCGGACCTCCCCTCCTCCATTGGATCTGTAATCAACGCGTAGGATTAGATCTCACGAAGCATTAGGTTTAGTTTTATTAAACCGTTTTATTTTCCGGCTTAGATCAAACCGGTACGCTCCGGTTTTCTAATTAAAATGCCCGTTCGTCGTTTCTATTAGATTTCGGCCGCCCACTCGCACGCGCTCGCACGCACACCCCTTCGGCCAATGGCAGAGCGCCACATAGTAGTGACCGTTGCGTAGTTTTTTTTCTTTTCTATTTTTCTTTTTGATTTCAGAAAAAGGTTCTCTTTTTAAATTGCTTATTTCTTTTAAGATATTTAATGTTTTTGAGTGATTCTTTTTGCATTAGATGAATAATTTTATCTAGTTTTTGTAGATGAAAAGTTTGGTCATGTTTGAATAATTTAAATTTGAATTTGCTTAAATTTGTTCAAATCACTAAATTGGCCATAACATGAGTTTAAAAATAGTTTTAGATTAATTCCTTTTGCTCCTGGTCACTAGTTAGATTGTTTCTACAGTAGGATTAATTTAATTTTTTTGAATAATTTTAAATTAGGGTTTTATTAAAAACAGTACTGTTTGCATTAGGAAATTGTTTAGTTAATAACTAGTGGTTTTCTAATTAGATTTAATTTATTCATTTTGCAAATTTTAACATGTTGTAAAATATTTCTGTTAGTCAATAGTAGCTAATTTTTAGAATTAATTAAAATTGTTTTTGGTACTGTTTGGTATTGAATCTTGTATAGTTAATAACTAGTGTTATGAAATAGCTATTAATTTGATTATTTTTGATAGTAAATAACTTAGTAAATTACTTTCTGCTGATTTATTAAAATTGTATTTTGTGTACTATTGATTAGCTATTTAGATTATTTTAGTGTTGTTTTGTGAGTTATTGATTGCTATTGTGTGATTTGTTCTTTTCTTTATTTAATTTGGAGTTTCTTTAAATTTTCTTTGATTTTCTTTCTTGTGATTTATTGTGTGACTTTATTTACTTGTTATTATTGTTGAATTGTGAATATGATTGCTTACTACATGATATTGTGTGCTTCGTTAGATTTCCCGGAGTGCGAAGCATGTTTCTACAAATCGTTAGATGTCAGCGTATGACACCTATGGGATCGCTCGGATCCCTTTACGGTTCGGCGGGGGAAAAGATTTACACAAAGAGCGGGTCCAACGATCAACGCAAGGATCTTTACCCAGGTTCGGGCCGCTGAGAATCGTAAAACCGTACTCCTGCTGTTGTTTATTGTGGATGTTCTTAAGCTCAAGTACACGGAGCGCTTGCGATGAACAGTACGTTCAAGAAGCAGCTACGCATGCAGAATGGGCCAGAAGGTCCTCCCCCCTTGTAGCTCCGCCTTGGGCCTCCTTTTATACGTCCAAGGGGTCACCAACAGTGGCAGACAGGAGTACAAGAGGTGTAAAGTTACTACAGTGTTTACATGTTTATCACTGACGGATTAGGACAAACACATTAAATGCCTCACTTAGGTATCCCTAACTTTCTTGGGGACGGAAAAAGAGCCCGTCCCATCAGCACCGCTTAACCCCATCCACCGTTAGTGCCATGACACGCAACCAGGAGGACAAGGCTTAAAAGACAAGCTGGTCGCTGCGCTGGAGCGGTGACAGGGCGGTGGGATCTTGCCGAGTGCGAAGCCTTGTCGGGCCTTCGCGAGTCCTCCCGGCAAGTATCTTGCCGGGAACCCAGCCTTTGGTCTTTTGTCTTTTGGTCATGGGCTTGAATGCCTTCTTGATATCCTTGGTATATGTTTCCAGCTGTTCTCCGGCAGGTCTTGCCGCTGGTATGGCTACAACCATCCGTGCACAAGTATGGGGTACTAAAAGACCCAAACTTTAGTACACCGACAGGAGCCCCCGGGCCTAGGCCATACACGGGTGCGAGGCATTGTTGGGCTAGGCCCAAACAGTGCACGGGCATGCGTGGCAGGAGTTAACTGTAATAATCATCTTATTTACTGCGCTCCCCCACGACGCGCATTAAATGTGGGACGTGGGATACGTGCTCTTGTGAAAATGCTTTCACATCGGTCAGTAAAGAGCCAGCCTCGCGCCTTCCCTATAAAAAGGAATCCGCAGAGGCGCTGCTCATTTACCTCTCGTCTCTTCCAATCTGGAAACCGCCGTCACCTTCTTCCTTGAGCCTGGAACAGAGCCTCTCCCATCCATCTGCCACCCCCACGCCCTCATCATCCTCGGCCTCCGCTTCCACAGTCGCCATGCCGCCCAAGGCAAGCAAGGGCAAAGCGGTGAAAGCCGTCGATTCGGACGCAGAGGCGGAGAAGATCGATCTGGTGGAGATGCGGAAGGAGCACGCCGTCTTCGCCCCGACGCTCGACATGCGCACCCTGGTTGAGCGGTACATGTGTATGTGGGGGAAGGAGACGAAGGCTCACCCTAGAACTCGCGTGCTTCCAGCTTCCGTCAAGGGCGGCCCAGATAAATTCCCTTTCTTCGCCGCTTACTTTTATTGCGGGCTCTGCCCTCCGTTTTCCGATTTCTTCATCGACATCATGTACACATACGGCTTCCGTCTCTTGGATTTCACGCCGAATGCCATGACATGCATGTCAGTCTTTGCTCATCTTTGTGAAAATTTCACCGGAGTAGCACCCAGCACAGCCCTCTTCCGCCATTACTTCATTCCCCGCATCGAGACGGGAGACGCCCTTTCTGGTTCTATCACTTGGATTCCAAGGGCATGGAATAAGGATATATACCCAGATGGTCTCTACCGCAAGAAGTGGGATGAATGGCGGGACCAGTGGTGTTGGATTAAGGAGAAAGATCCTCAGCCGTTCTGTTTGCCCCGGCAAATGAAAGTGGTTCACGGCAAGAACTGGAGCAGCCTCGATCCTCAAGATGAGAGGCTCGCAATCGCAATTACCAGGATCCACCGTCTCAAGGTTGCCGGGCTCACAATAGAAATGGTTGGCACTGATTTCCTCCGCCGCCGCATCGCCCCTTTACAGAACAAAGGGAGACCAGTCTGGGAGTTCAAGAATGCAGCAGATATCATGAGGCTGCGTCCTGGTCTGAACAACAACTTGACGGTCCTGCAGCACACAGCTCTCTGCCACAAACTGTTCAGGCCTGACGGGAAATTTAAGTTGCCGGGTGGCGTAGTTCCCCTGTGCAACAACTCTGCTTTGAGCTCGATCATCGCCATGACGCCGGTGTGCAATGCTCATGGCCTTGACGGAAATTGGGAAGAACCATCCTCAGAGCACGCACCAGAGTTCTTTGATAACTTGTCGGAGAAAGCCATCCGGGAAGAGCCAACCCTTATCCGCCCACCACTGATGACGAAGTGGCTTACATCGCCAGCAGGGCGGAAGAGGTGAACCTAGCCGCGGAGGCCAGCAACTTTGCCTTTGCGGAAGAGGAAGCCAGTGAAGAGGAAATAATGTTAGAGGAGACCCTTGCCGAGGAAGGTGAAGTTGCCGGGGAATAGAGTGGCATGGTTGCCGGGAGCTCTCCTGTCGAAGACACGGCCGAGGAGCAGTTGCGCGAGGAGCCCCCAGCTCCGGAGAAGAAGAAACGGGTTCTTCGAAAAGCCGTCTCTGGCGTCCCAACACGTCAGCCTCCCTCGAGTACTGAGGGTTCTGGCTAGGGGGCGTCCGGCAAGGCTGTGCAGCGGCAAGAAGCCCAACAGCAACCCGTGCGACGTACGACACGCTCGACCACGGCAACAACGGGTGCGGCGGGGGCATCCCATATGACGGCACCGACGGCTGGAGCAGCAGGATCACATCAACCTACTGCTTCTGCTGCAGCCCAGCGTCCCAGGACCCCTTCTCCTCCCCCTCGCACGGACATTGTAGAGGAGGTTGATTTTGACATCTCCTCTTTTAGTCCGGAAAGAGAAGAGTAAGGGTCCTTGCCGCATCTTTTAGCTTCTGAATTCCTGGTTTCACTGAACTCATTTGTCTTGCTTTGGTCTCTCCCCACAGAGATACAGAAACGTTGGCGCAAAGGATGGCAAAGAGGGCGAAGACTTCAACGGGTGATGAGCCTTCGGCAAGCACCGTAGGTGCGCCAGAGCCCATTGTCATCAGCCCGGAGCTCAGCCCTCAACGCAGCCTCCAATCCAGCCCCCAGCGTGAGTCCATTACCCATTTTCCGATGGCGAGCGTTGGGGAAAGCATCTTTGCTACTGACATCACCGGGCTTGTAGGAGAAGAACGGCAACAAGGAGAGCCACTGGAGGCCGCCCCTGACGTGCTGCCTCCGTCAACCACACCGCCCAGAGATGAACCTTTGGCAAGGGCCTCCACTGGCGAGCCCATTCGCGTTGAAGAGGAGCCGGCAAGCACTGGCAATCCTACATCGGCAACCAATGTTACCGGGAAAGGAGAAGCCACCTCTCAACAGCTCGACACAGGTAAACCGTTCGCCTTGGTGCACTTGTTATTCTTTCTTTATTTTTGTCTTCTTGAACTTCGACCTTGATCTCATCTTGTTTCCTTTCCTCGTCTTCAGATCTCCCTTCGGTGGAACAAATGGATGTTGACGTTGCCATCGAAGAGACCGCCAAGGACGCTGCCGCCGAAGCCGACAGGATCGCAGCTACCGAGGCCGCCAAGGCCGCACAGGAAGAAACCCCCAAGGGATCTGCTGAGGGGGCCGGCAAGGAGTCCGGCGACCACACTAACGGCATTCCTGCCGCAGGAGCGCCTGTTGCTACACCGGTCGTAGAGCCCCCAGTCGCTGGCGAGGTGGTTGTCGAGGATCAGCCGTCAACATCTGACACCCCCCCCGTCAAGCAGATATCATAAGGTTGGCGACAACATGTTCGTCGGCATACCAGGGACGGCAAGCACTGGGGTGCCAACTGAAGGAGAAATTTTTGATGAAGACGACATCGTCGTCGCTGGGCTCAAAATCAGCGATGAGCCACGCGCTAGCAGCAGCGGGTCCAAGGAAGAACAGCTCCTCCAAGCCATGAGCGACAACTTCCAAAAACTCCAGGCGCTTCACCGCACCCGAAAGGAGAGGTTGGACTCCAGGGCGGCAGTTATCGAAGCAGTGGAGGCGGATTTCCAGAAGCGTGTCGAGGAGACGCAAGTCTAGTACGCCGAGGCTTTCCAGCAACTGACGGCTGGCCGGGAGCAGCTGAATCAGAGCTGGAATGAGTTTCTCTTAAAGCAGTCCGACGCCGAGAGGGCACAGGAGGAGGCTGCGCAGCAGGCTGCTGCAGAGGAGGCTCGCTTAACGGAACGCCGCGTCGGGCTCGATGCTCATGAAGAGGACCTTGCCGCTCGCGAGGAGGCGCTTGCCGCCAAGCTCCGCAGCAAGGACGAAGAGATCGAGAAGCTTGTCGCGCAGCGAACCCAGGAGCTGGAGCAAAGATACAAGGGAACACTCAAAGCTCTGGCCATATATCATGCTGGCAAGCTAAAGGAAGCCATCGATGCTGCCGAAGTTGCAGAGGCCGCCAAGAACAAGCTGACGATCAAGTAAAGAGGCTGGAAGCAGATCTTGAGGGGCACGGCAAGGAGATCTCAACGCTCAAAGCCGACAGAGAGAAGACTCTCTTCAGCCTGGCGGAGATGCAAACCGCCATATCCGACAAGACCAAGGAGCTCACCTCAGCCAATGAATCCATCGCTGATCTGAAACTGAAGCTGGTGACGCTGGAGGAGTCCCTTGAGAGCGGCAAGGCTCGCGAGAGGGCTTTGATCAAAGACCTCCAAAGTGAGAAGAGCCTGCTCAATAGCGCCGCCGCCACCTATAATGATTTTGAGAGAGGCGTGAAGATCTGGACTGAGCCCCTTGTCGACGTCGCAGAAAGGCTTGCCGCAGAACTGTCCACCATGGGCCTGCAAGACTTCAGCTATTCTTCTGACGATAGGGTGTCTTCGACCGCCAGGCTGACCATGTTCTTCGAGAGTGTCGTTGATGCCCTCAAGCTTCTCCAGTCTAATCAAGAGACCCAGCTCGCCAACGAATCCCGCAAGCTCTGCCGGGCCGTCCTCCGCAAGGTGCTCGTCAAAGTGGTGCACAAGAACCCTGGCATCAACCTCACCAACGTTCTTGCTAGCTTGCCGAAGGATGTAGACCTCAAGGCACTCGAAGAGCTTGTCGCGCCCATCATCGACAGAGTGAGCCAAGTCAAGCGGGTCGAAGGCCAGCGCAGGGACTAGCCGCTTCGCTTCATTTTGACGCCACCATTCCATGCCAAAGACAGTTTTATCTTAAGTTAGAATCGCGGCGATCGTCGATGTAATATAACTTGCTATATTTTGGATGAATGTATGCTATTTCCCTTGTCTGATTCCTTTCTGTATGGTCCTTGCCCTACGCTTATTGGTAACTTGCCGGTGCGCGCACCCTTGCCGCGAGCGCTTTGAGGAACAGATCCTTAGCAGCCTGCTGGAGGTGTCGCTGCCGGCAAGATACCTTGACGTTTTTAGTGCAGCCACTTAATCTGTTGAGTGGACTCAAAACAAAGTAAGGGCGCAACCAATCACGACAAGGTTCCTTCGCGTGCAGGTTTTCCATACAAAAGTCGGAATCGTTCAAGGAAAATAACTTTACAATAAAAATTTTGCTTAGAAGTTTTGCAACTTAGCTTTTCGTTGATGTACTCCTTATTGCAAAAAGTCAACTTGAACGTCGCCTGTCGGTGTCCATACCATCATTCCCCCCGGCAAACTTGTACGCAAGGAATCCTTCTATCCTTTGAGAAAAAGAAAGAAGAGAAAATAGAGATATGGAACCTTGGCGGTACATTAGTGCTTACCGGAACCAGGCGTAATACAATATCTCATACAAGCATGCATAAAGAATGACATGAAAATCGACAAGAATTGTAAAACGCTTAAGTTTATTCAACTGTGCACAGGGTCTGCGCCTGGCTTTGTACAAAGGATCATATGCCTTGCCGGCAAGACTTGTACAAAAGGTGGCTGCCGGGGGACCCGGCAACCGCGCCTTATGGGTAGAACTTACGAAGGTGTTCGATATTCCAGGAATTGCTCACTGGAATGCCATCTTCGGTCTCCAGGAGGACTGCGCCGGGCCTGGTGACTCGTACTACCCGATAAGGGCCTTCCCACTTCGGCGTCAACTTGTTGGAATTCTTGGCCGACTGAACGCGCCGAAGAACAAGGTCGCCTTCCTCAAGGCTTCGGGCATGAACCTTGCGGCTATGATAGCGGCGCAAGGCTTGCTGGTAGCGTGCAGCTCGCACAGCAGCCCGAAGACGATCTTCCTCAAGGAGCATGGCGTCATCTTGGCGCAGGCGCTCTTGCTCAATCTCATCATAAGTGAGCACTCGAGGTGACCCGTATATGAGTTCCGTGGGGAGAACTGCTTCTGCCCCGTAGACCAGGGAGAAGGGGGTCTGGCCAGTAGCTCGATTTGGTGTCGTTCTGATTGACTAAAGAACCGCCGGCAGCTCATCAATCCAGCGTCTTCCGCACTTGCGCAGCTTGTCGAAAGTTCTTGTTCTGAGACCTCGCAGCACTGCAGCATTTGCCCTCTCCGCTTGGCCGTTGCTTCTTGGGTGAGCAACAGAAGCAAAACAGATTTTGCCGCCAAGGTCTTGGCCGTACTGCATGAAGGTGCGGCTCATGAACTGCGTGCCATTGTCGGTGATGATCCTGTTTGGCACACCAAAACGGCACACTATTCCCTTGAAGAACTTGACGGCTGACTGTGCTGTCACCTTTCTCACTGCTTCCACTTCCGGCCACTTCGTGAACTTGTCAATAGCAACGTACAAATATTTGAAGCCCCCGGCAGCGCGAGGAAAGGGGCCCAATATGTCGAGCCCCAGACCGAAAATTGCCAGGAAAGAGGGATTGTCTGAAGAGCTTGAGCTGGCTAATGTAATTGCTTTGAATGGAACTGGCACGCTTCACACTTGGTTACTAGTGCAGTTGCATCCTGGAGAGAAGTGGGCCAGAAGAAACCTTGCCGGAATGCCTTGCCGACAAGAGCTCTTCAGCCTATGTGGGAGCCACATATGCCTCCATGTATCTCTGCCAACAGCTCCAGTCCATCCTCCCGAGGAATACACTTCAATTTCACACCGTTCGGTCTCTTTCTGTACAGGACGTCATCGACAAACTGGTACATACTAGACTGACGGGCTACTTTCTCCGCTTCTTCCTGTTCTTCAGGGAGTTCTCCTATTTGAAGGAACTGGACGATGTGTTGTGCCCATGTTGGAGCCTGCGGCTCGACAACAAGGACCAAAGGCATATCTTCGGCCGCGGGAGCGCTTGCTTCTGCGGCAAGAACCTGAGGTTCTGCGCGAAGCTGCTGCTCACCGGCAACCATGTCGTTCCCGGCAACTTCCTTGCCGGCGGCTTCTGGGAGCTCTACAGGAATGTACTGGCCGGAACTCAATTTCCTTCTTTTGTCTTGCCTCGTCGATGATGTTACGGATGGCTGAGTTAAGCGGAGCACAAAAGTTCCTGGTTCCACAGGTAACTTGAGGGCAGCACGTTTTGACAGGTCGTCAGCAATGCTGTTCTCTGCTCGAGGAACATGCTCTGTTTGCAACCCGTCAAAACGCTCCTCCAACTTTCTCACTTCATCTACATATGCTTCCATCAACGGGCTCTGATAATCTTTGTTGACTTGCCTGACGACAAGCTGTGAGTCACCTCTGACGATGAGCTTCTTGATCCCAAGGTCTGCCGCGATCCTGAGACCGGCAAGCAGCCCTTCATATTCTGTAGTGTTGTTTGTTGATCTTTCTCGGGGAAAGTGCATCTGAATTACATACTTGAGGTGCTCTCCGGTGGGTGCGACAAGCAGCACGCCAGCACCGGTGCCTTGCAGCGAAAAAGCCCCATCAAAGTACATAATCCATACTCGATCTGTTTCCTTGCCGGGGACGGTTGTCTCTTGAATTTCTTTGTCTGGCGTCGGTGTCCATTCTGCAATGAACTCTGCCAAGGCTCTGCTCTGAATAGTTGAAGCGCTTTCAAATTTGAGATCAAAGCTCGACAGTTCCAACGCCCACTCTACAATTCTGCCGGTCGCATCTGGATTTCGTAAAATCCGCTGCAACGGGAAGTGAGTGACGACGGTGATTTCATGTGCCTGGAAATAATGGCGCAGCTTCCTCGAGTCCATAAGGAGGCCGAAGAGCAACTTCTGCACGCCAGAATATCTTGACCTAGCCCCCTGCAACAGGGAGCTGACAAAATAGACTAGGCGTTGCACCATCTTCTTCTTGTGCGTTGCTTCATTCGACTGCGCAAATCCTGCCGTGTTGGCACCAGACCCTGCCGGGGAGAATCCCAGCTTGTCGCTTGACGGGCTTGCCGCTGCCGCTGCTTCTTCATCAACTTCTCTCTGCGCCACTAATGCGGCACTAACCACTTGATTCGTTGCCACTAGATATAGCAGCAACGGCTCTTGTGGTTTAGGCGCAACTAGTGTTGGCGGAGAGGAGAGGTACCTCTTCAAATCCTGCAGTGCTGCCTCCGCTTTCGGAGTCCATTTCATTGGACCGGCCTTCTTCAAGATTTTGATGAAAGGCAGGGCGCGCTCAAAAGATTTGGAGATGAACCTGCTCAGAGCAGCCACGCAGTCGGCAAGCCGACGCACATCTTTGACACGTTTGGTGCTTCAATCTGCTCAATTGCCTTGATCTTGTCGGGATTGGCTTCAATTCCACGTTGAGATACAAAGAACCTGAGAAGCTTGCCGGATGGAACGCCAAACACACACTTCTTAGGATTGAGCTTCAGATTGATCCTGCGCAGATTTGCAAATGTCTCTTCTAGATCTTGTATGAGCGTTGCCTTGTCTTTGGTTTTAACCACTATGTCATCCATATAAGCTTCCATATTTCTATGTAGCTGGGGCTCAAAACCAATTTGGACCGCCCTTGCAAATGTTGAACCAGCACTTTTCATCCCGAAAGGCATACGTATGAAGCAATACGTGCCACATGGGGTGATAAATGCAGTTTTCTCTTCATGTTCCTTCGACATGAAAATCTGATGATACCCTGAATAAGCGTCAAGAAACGACAGCAAATCGCAGCCAGCAGTGGAGTCCACAATCTGGTCGATGCGCGGCAAGGGAAAAGGATCTTTTGGACAGGCTTTATTGATATCTGTATAGTCAATACACAGCCTCCATTTTCCATTCGCCTTGCGCACTACAACTGGATTGGCCAACCATGTTGGATTGAGCACTCCTCTGACTAAACTTGCCGCTTCCAGCTTCCTGATTTCTTCGGCGATAAATTCTTGCCGCTCGAAAGCTTGCTTCCTAACCTTCTGCTTGACGGGCCGCGCATGAGGACAGACATCAAGGTGGTGCTCGATTACCTCCCTGGGAACACCGCGGATATCAGATGGTTGCCATGCAAACATATCGATATTCGCCCGCAGGAAGGCAATGAGCGCGCTTTCCTATTTGTCATCGAGGGTGGAACTTATGGTGAAAGTTCCTCCCGTACCATCCTCCTTGGCGGGCACCTTCTTGGTCGCTGGTGGAGCTGCCTTGGATTTCTTGTTCTTGCCGGTGGAGCTCTCCGGCACATCATCAATGGGAGCGCTGCACGCCGAGGAGGTGCGCTTGCCGGAGTGTGTGCTAGAGGTCTTGCCGGTCTTCTTCCCCCCGGGAGCTTCGGCGGTAGGAGCAAGTGCCTTGGCGGCAGGTGCTGCGACTGCCTCCCAGTAGAGTTGGTCGGTGCAGATAAGCGCATCCTTCTTGTCGGAGTTGATAGTGATGACGCTCATCGGCCCGGGCATCTTTAGTGTATTATAGGCGTAGTGTGATGCCGCCATAAACTTAGCCAGCGTCGGGCGACCAAGTATCCCATTATATGGTAATGGAATCTTGGCGACGTCGAAGACGATCTTCTTTGTCCTGTAGTTCAGCAAACTACCAAATGTTACTGGCAGCGTGATCTTGCCCTTCGGCTGGCTCCTTCCTAGATTGATCCCTTGAAACGTGCCCGTTTCTTCGAGATATTCGTCAGGAATTTGCAATCTCTTGATCACATCAGGCGAGATCAAATTCAAACTGGCCCCACCGTCAACTAACATCTTTGTCACCTGGAGGTTGCGGATCGTTGGTGAAACCAACAATGGCAAACACCCGACCGCAGTTGTGCGATCAGGGTGATCCTCGACGTCAAAAATGATAGGCGTGTTGGACCATTTCAGTGGTTTCCGGGCATCAACCGACGGCTCTGTGGCATTAATCTCGCGCACCCACTGTTCGAGTCGGCGGTGAGAGGAATGCAACGAGGCGCCCCCGTCAACGCACGTGGCTTCTGTGGCTTTCTGGAACTCGTGCTCGCTGGACTCGTCGCCGTCTTCATCATCATCGTCACCCCCCTGCTCCTTATCGCGGCCTCGAGCGGGCCTCTCCTTCTGTTGCTTGGCCTTGCAGCGGCGACCTCCTCGACCACCGCGCTTCTTGCCAGATCCCTCAGTGCCATCCTGGGCCTTCTCCTTGTCTTGCCTCTCATACTCAGCTTTCTGCTTCTCGACAAGCTGCTCAACTTGCCGGCAGTTTTGGAGATCGTGACCCTTGGTGCGATGGATCTTGCAGTACTTCTTGTCGGAGCCCTCCGGCTTGTCGACAGCTTCCAAGGCCTGACATGCGGCACACCTGGCAACCTCCTTGCCGGGGCCATCAGTCTTGACCTTCTTGGTGGTGCCGGTGTTGCCAGATCCCTCGACGGCAAGCACGGCCTTGCCCTTGCGCTTCCTGTTCCGCCGTCGGCCTTTCTTCGCTGAGGTGGTGGCGTCTTTGGCTTCAGAGTCGAGCTCCGCGCCAGCATCCTCGCCGGGGAGTCTCCTTCCCTCCACGGGCCGAGCACATCTGTCAGCCAGAGCATAGAGCTCGGCGACACCCCTGACCTTGTTCATCGCCAGCTCTTCCCGCATCTTGCGGTTGCGCACATTCTGATGAAACGCACTGATAACAGCGGCAGGATGAACATCTGGGATGTTGTGCTATATACGGCTGAATCTCTGTATATACTTGCGCAAGGTTTCGCCTTCTTTCTGGGGGATGAGGTGTAGATCGCTCTGCTGGCCAGGAGCCTGGTGGCCTCCAGTAAAGGCGCCAACAAACTCATGACACAAATCTGCCCAGGAGAAAATGGAATTCTCCGGCAGATGCATCAACCATGACCTGACGTTGGGCTTAAGCACCAACGGGAAGTAGTTGGCGAATATCTTGTCGTCTCGAGCTCCGGCAGCCTACACCGCAATGGTGTAGACGCTCAAGAACTCTGACGGGTGGGTCTTGCCGTCGTATTTCTCCGGCACCTCCGGCTTGAAAGTTCGGGAGTTGGGCCACAGGACTCGCCGTAGCTCACGAGTAAAATCTAGACAACCCACCTCGTAAGGCAAGTTACCAGAATACCCCGGCGCAGGCTCGTTGACAGTTGGTCCCGCGCGCCCGTCGGATTGACGGCGCGCTTCCCGCCACCGCTCGATGGTAGTTCGAGCGTCTTCCTTGTGACGTTCCCGAAGAACTTGACATTGATCGTGGCGAACCCGCGGATCAGACGACGCCGTGGAATCGTCATCACGGGCGTCGATCCGCCGAGTTAGCGATCGCTGTTGTTGTAACGGAGGGGAGCGCATCGTAGTCGTACCGCCTCCGGTCTTCTCGCCACCAGCACGCACCGGCTCAATGGACTGCCACCGCGAAGGCTCCGCCTGCTGCGGCCTGTCGTCGTTAGCCAAGCCGATGAGGCTTTGGATAGCAGATCTCCATTCATCTAGCTTCTCCGCAGCGGGAGGGAAGTCTAGGAGCAGCTGAGCTCATGCCAATGCTTCTGCTGGTGTAGGCGGTGGCGAAAGATGCAAAGAACGTGAGGTGCTCTGACTCCTAACTGAGTTAGAAGGAGCTCCATCACGGCCCTGCGATCGCGCCCTGCTTCCGCCAGCATGTTGGCGTGGATCTTGGCCCCGCCCATCTTGGGAGTGATGCGTAGGGGTTTTTCCATGGGAGCGCCTGGAACCACCAACGTCGCGGTGCTGTCCGTCGCGCGCAACCTGAGAAGGCCGCGGCGCATGCGCCGGCATGGGTGTCTTGGAAGGCGCCGTCCCATCCTTGGAGTTCGCTGCGCCACCCGTAGGTAGCACGGCTCCGTCCTTAGACCCGGCAGTGCCGTTGCGAACGACGCCGCTTGCCTGGCTCTGGTCGCCAGAACGTCGTGGAGGCTCAAGAGCTCCACCTCCCCCACCAGCGCCCACGCCGTCGCCCGTCTGTGTAGGTACGGGTAGGCCAGACGCGGATGGATCCACCGCTGTCGCACCCTTCTTCTTGGGAGCCATGACGACGAAAGTGATCAAGAACTGGCGCGCTAACTGCTAAATCGGGTTCGCGCAATCTTCTCCCCTACCTGGCGCGCCAAAGATGTCGGCGTACGATACCTATGGGATCGCTCGAATCCCTTTACGGTTCGGCAGGGGAAAAGATTTACACAAAGAGCGGATCCAACGATCAACGCAAGGATCTTTACCCAGGTTCGGGCCACTGAGAAGCGTAAAACCCTACTCCTGTTGTTGTTTATTGTGGATGTTCTTAAGCTCAAGTACACGGAGCGCTTGCGATGAACAGTACGTTCAAGAAGCAGCTACGCATGCAGAATGGGCCAGAAGGTCCTCCCCCCTTGTAGCTCCGCCTTGGGCCTCCTTTTATACATCCAAGGGGTCACCAACAGTGGCAGACAGGAGTACAAGAGGTGTAAAGTTACTACAGTGTTTACATGTTTATCACTGACGGATTAGGACAAACGCATTAAATGCCTCACTTAGGTGTCCCTAACTTTCTTGGGGACAGAAAAAGAGCCCGTCCCATTAGCACCGCTTAACCCCATCCGCCGTTAGTGCCATGACATGCAACCAGGAGGACAAGCCCTAAAAGACAAGCTGGTCGCTGCGCTGGAGCGGTGACAGGGCGGTGGGATCTTGCCGGGTGCGAGATCTTGCCGGGTGCGAAGCCTTGCCGGGCCTTCGCGAGTCCTCCCGGCAAGTATCTTGCCGGGAACCCAGCCTTTGGTCTTCTGTCTTTTGGTCGTCGGCTTGAATGCCTTCTTGATATCCTTGGTATATGTTTCCAGCTGTTCTCCGGCAGGTCTTGCCGCTGGTATGGCTACAACCGTCCGTGCACAAGTATGGGGTACTAAAAGACCCAAACTTTAGTACACCGACATTAGAGTTTCAAGATCGTTAGCAAGGCAAGTCATTTGATCATGTATTTTATCTACCTATGTTGTTATTGCATTAGTAAATCTTTCCACCATAAACAGTTGGATATTGAACTTGAAACTTGAGGTAGTATCATGAGGTAGGAAAAACCCAATACCCCTGTTACCATTGCCCGGGAAGGGACGGTATTTTTCATTATTGCTACGCTCTAGTAGACGGGGGTTGGTTGTGTGATACAAGAGTGTCGTGAGGATAAATAATTGAAGACCTGCATGACGTTCAAGACTTCAAGACTTCAAGGACTCAATATACCTCTGGGTGGATTGGTATTGCATCTGGCAGCCTGATATCTATCATGGTTATGCCCGGGAATCCTAGTATCTACCTGTGATCACCCGACGGAATGCAACCCAAGCTCAAAGAGATGGATGAATACTTCAAGGCCGGAAAGCTTACTTGTGCAACCGCAAGTCATTATGGGCTCTGGCTTGGTTGACCTTAGTTGTGACTCTAGCTGGCCAGTGCTACGAGACGTAGAAGAACGGTAGGATTGGATGTGCACTGGCATCTGCCGGATGATCGCTCTGGAAGATCATGTTTTGATCCCCCCGTTCTCAAACACCAGGCAATGCGAGGACATAACAGGAGGGATCGAATCTTGCGGGTAAAGTGCACAAGACTCTGCAGAGTAACAACCTAATCGATTAGCCATGTCCCCGGTTACGGACAACATGAGCACCGGAGATGATACTATCAGCCAGTCTTGACACAATTAATAATAATGAGTTGGGTTTATTAATAATTGGGATATGAGAATTGGTTGGCGGAACCATCTCATTAACAACCAACTTTTGTAGTAATATTTTCATTTGGATCCTTTGTTGTAGGGAAAAACCAGCTTTTCGTGAAAATTATAACTTAGAGCCCCACCAGCCATATTTGCATATAGTATAGATATTTTATTTATCAATTCTCTTATGTGACTTTGCCGGCATATTCAAAATGCTGACCTACACGGCTGCAATGTCTCATGTTGCAGAGGTTTATTCCGACCAGGAGTGAGGCTACGTTCTACGCTTGGTGATGTTAGATGGACTCACTATCTTCCACGTCTTCCGCAGTAGTTATCTCATGAGTTGGCCTTCAGCCAATTTATTATTTATGTAATAAAGACTGTATATGAGATACGATGTAATAAAAGCATGTGATTGCCCTTTGATATTTTCATTGATGTACTGTGTGTGCCGGCATGATCTTGGGATGGTACAGATACACAGAGACTTGACCGTTTTTGGGTCGGGTCACTACAGAAATGGTATCAGAGCACACGCTGACCATAGGACTTAACCCCTAGGATTGGAAAGCCCTTAGGAAATTATTTTACTAAATGCTTTAAATTCTCGTATACTCATCTGTTCATTTCTGACTAGATGGCCGTCACCTTCACCCGAGTTGTGATCACGGAGTTTTGCCAGCCTGACGAGGCGATGCCCTTCGGCAAGCAGTTGGTGCAGATCGTCAAGAAGTTGAGGATTGCTCTTCCTACTATCACCGGGACCCTCATCAAGGCTCTTCCGACATACCCTCGTTGGAAGATTGAGGTGCACATACCCGGGAGGACTTTCGGAAATATCACGGAGCCCATTGACTTCCAGTTCATTTTTCCCACTTGGACCCTCGGGAGAAACATTGCAGTTCACCATGCACTTGGATGCATCCGAGAGGAATACAAGGATGAGCTCTTTGGATCAGACCTCACCATGGTCTCCCGCAGGACTGCAGGTGGAGAGATCGTACGCACCATAATTGACGACTCCATCATTTCATTTGTCCAAGACATGGAGGTTCATATCAGGACTCTAGAGTTTCAGACATGCAGAAGCACGAAGACGATCAAGAAACTGATGTTCCGTGAAGTGGTCTTGGAGGATGAACTGCGCGAAGCCCGCTACGAGCATGAAGACGAAGTCAACACCCTTCTGGGAAAGATCATGGAACTGAAGTCTCATCTCGCCAAGATCAAGGAGAAGACGGACCAGGGAGAAGACCTTCACAAGGATGACCCCAATGGCCCTTATTTCAGCAATGACGATGATTTTGAGGGAGATGACATGACATTCTGAGGAGGACACTTAGTCATGACCACCATGTTATCTTTATTTCTCGTTGATCGATTAGGCCAATGTTTTGATTTGTCGTAAGACTTGTATCCTGTGAATGAACCTTGATTGAGTTGAATAAATGAATGATTGGTGTGTTAATGATTGTTGCATGCATATGGGTAGGGTTATTTTCCCTTTAGGCCCCTATTCTATTCTAATTCTCATCCACTCTAAACCATCAGATGCCTCCGAGACGTGACCCAGGGTGCAGCTTCCCGCCGGAGCTCACTCAGTTGATTCAATAGCAGAATGCACTGATGCAGATGTTGATCCTGAACCAAGCCAACAACAACAACAACCCTCCACCGCAGGCCGATAACCTCATCTGTTTCTTGAGGCTGAATCCACCAACTTTTTCCAGTAGCATTGAGCCCATTGTGGCAGATGACTGGCTCCATAATATTGAAAGAGAGCTGGTTACGCTGGATGCACTGAAGCGGAAAAGGTGCGATTTGCCGCACATCAAGTGGAAGGACCAGCAGCTTCTTGGTGGGAGAACTACACCACCACTTATCCCATTGCCACTTCGACATGGGATCAATTTCAGCAAGCCTTCCGCACTGCACATGTCTCAGCTGGAGCCATGAGCTTGAAGAAGTGTGAGTTCCGCAACTTATGCCAGGGCAATCGTTCAGTGGCTCAGTATGTGGATGAGTTCAACCAGTTGGCCAAATATGCTCCCAGAGATGTGGCTGATGATGCAGCCAAACATGAGAAGTTCTTGGAGGGACTTAATGATGAACTTGGAGTTCAGTTGACTGTGGCTACCTTCAACAACTACCAAGAGTTGGTAGACAAGGCCATCATTCTGGAAGGCAAGCAGCAGCAGCTGGAGAATCATAAGCGGAAGTTGGGACGGGGAAAATATAGCTCAAGAGTTCAGCAGAAGCCCCGCTTCACCCCGTATTCAGGGAACACTGGACCAGGACCTAACAAGTTCATTGGTTATAACCATGGAGGACATAATCACCATGGAGAACATGCTCATGGAGGACATACCCCTGGAGGAAATGGGAACAATCATCACAACTATAGCAGTTTCAAGAACGACAATGGAGGGAATGGTACTCAGCATCATTCTACTCCGGTACTGAAGGACCTGAGTATTGTCACGGTACTGAAGGTCCTGAGTACTGTCACCTGTTTCAAGTGCAGGAAGACAGGACATTATGCCAACACTTGTCCTGATGCTAAGCCGAGCAATGGCAATGGAAATGGTAATGGTAATGGTAACAGAAACTCTGGAGTCAAGAAGCCCAACCCTTTTCCTCGAGCTCAGGTGAACCACATTGATGTGGAGGAGGTCTATGATCAGCCGGATATAGTGATTGGTAAGTTTTTGTTGAATTCACATCCAGTATTGGTACTTTTTGATTCTGGTGCAACGCATTCATTCATATCAAGGGTAGTTGTGGAAAAGTATGGGTTACCCACTAGAACCCTTAGTAAACCCCTTCAGGTCAGTTCCCTAGGAGCCGAGATGACAGCAGGATTAGGATGTCACTCGATGAACCTCAGTATCAAAAATCATGAGTTTCCCACAGACCTTATCGTATTGGAGTCACAGGGATTGGATGTAATCCTAGGCATGGATTGGTTGACCCGGTATGAAGGAAACATTGACTGTGTCTGCAAGTCGATTTTGCTCACCACCCTGGAGCAAAAGAGGATTAAGTATGTATCCAGGCACACACCGAGGATTACTCAGGTGAATTCCCTCACGGGAGTTGTTCAGGAGGAAGTGCCGGTTGTACAAGACTTCCCCGATGTATTTTCGGAGGAATTACCAGGCATGCCACCGGACAGAGAAATTGAGTTCCTGATTGAGTTATTGCCAGGGACAACCCCAATATCCAAGAGACCCTATCGGATGCCCGCAAATGATTTAGAGGAAATCAAGAACCAGATCAAGGAGTTATTAGATAAAGGGTATATTCTCCCAAGTTCGTCACCTTGGAGAGCCTCAGTTCTTTGGGTAGAGAAGAAGGATCGAACCTTCAGAATGGTCGTCGATTATTGTTCTTTGAATGAGGTGACCATCAAGAACAAATACCCTCTGCCTATGATCAATGATTTGTTTGATTAGCTAGTTGGAGCCAGTATATTCTCCAAGATCGATCTTCAATCAGGGTATCATCAGTTGAAGATTCGTGAATAGGATATACCCAAAACAGCTTTCACCACACGGTATGGACTTTATGAGTATGACATCATGTCCTTTGGATTGACTAACGCCCCGGCATATTTTATGAGTATGATGAAAAAGGTATTTATGGAATATCTGGACAAGTTTGTCGTGGTGTTCATTGATGATATATTGGTTTTCTCCAAGAACGAGGAAGAACACAAGGAACATCTGCGTTTAGTTCTGGAGAAGCTCCGAGAACGTCAGTTATATGCCAAGTTCAGCAAATGTGAATTTTGGTTGTAGGAAGTCAGATTTCTCGGACATGTTATTTCAGGCGAAGGAGTAGCAGTTGATCCTTCCAAGGTTGAAGCCATCACCAATTGGAAGGCACCCACCTCAGTCAGAGAGATTCACAGTTTTCTTGGACTTGCAGGATATTATTGGAGGTTTATTGAGAATTTCTCCAAGATTGCAAAGCCCATGACCGAGTTGTTAAAGAAAGAAACCAAGTATAATTGGGTGGATGAATGTGAAGCTAGTTTCCAGGAGTTGAAGAAAAGTTTGGTTATAGCCCCAGTGCTGATTTTGCCAAACATTCGTAAGGATTTTCAGGTTTATTGCGACGCATCTCGTCAAGGACTTGGAGGTGTGCTCATGCATGAAGGAAAAGTTGTAGCTTATGCATCCAGACAGCTATGACCACATGAGATGAATTATGCCACCCATGATTTGGAGTTAGTACCTGTAGTGCACGCACTCAAGACCTGGAGACATTTCCTTATCGGAAATAGTTGTGATGTTTACACGGATCATAAGAGTTTGAAGTATATTTTCATGCAGAAGGAGTTGAACCTCAGGCAGAGGAGATGGCTAGAGTTGATAAAGGACTATGACATGAGTCTGCATTATCACCCAGGAAAGGCCAACGTTGTAGCAGATGCCTTGAGCCATAAGAGCTATGTGAACACCCTTACAGCGGGAGGATTACCGCAGGAGTTATGTGATGATCTCGGAGACCTCAGGTTGGAGATAGTCCTGAGAGGATTTATAGCCACACTGGAGATTCAGTCCACCTTGACCGGAAGAATCAGAGAAGCCCAGAAGTTGGACAAGGAAATTGCTAAGATAAAAGAAAGGATGAGTTAAAGAAAAGCTAAACGTTTTCGTGAGGATGAGCACGGAACCATTTGGTTTGAGGATCATATCTATGTGCGCAATGATCCAGAGATCAGGAAGTTAATATTTCAGGAGGCCCATGATTCACCGTACTCGATACACCCAGGTAATACCAGGATGTATTTGGACTTGAAGGAAAGTTTCTGGTGGACTGGTATGAAGAAGGATATTGCCGAGCATGTAGCAATATGCGATGTTTGTCAGAGAGTAAAGGCAGAACATCAGAAGCCAGCAGGGTTACTGCAGCCTTTACCGATACCCAAGTGGAAATGGGAAAAACTTGGGATGGATTTTATCACAGGATTACCCAGGACTCGTTCATGTTACGATTCTATCTGGGTAGTGGTTGATCGTTTGACCAAGGTAGCTCACTTCATCCCTGTGAAAACCACGTATACCAGTGCTAAGTTGGCCAAGATATACATGACCAGGATCGTATGTCTGCATGGAATTCTGATGTGGCATCCCGGCTCAGAGAGACCGGAACACCCCGTATTCCAGCCCAGAGATCAAGTCTTCTGGAATATGGCACTGCTTGGCATAGAACAAATCAGCTCTTTATTACAAATATAACGGGGTACAAGGGTCTGATATTACAAAGGGCACGTCGACACTTCGCCAGCTAAGGTAGTTCTATGCTAGCAGTGGATATCTCGAAGCGGAATAAATTCTAGTAGCGGAACAACGACGACAGTGATGAACTCCACTCCGCTGGGACTCTGGTTGGGACGCATCCTAGAGCGCAACCTCGGGATTCTCGACAAACAAGCAATCACGGCATCAGCTGCAATCTGGCATGACATGCCAGGTGAGTACTTTGAATGTACTCGCAAGCTCATAGCAACCAAAGCAATCAAGGCATACAACAGCATGACATTTACAAGTTAAACATCAATGAAGAACACAATACTACTAGAATAACATGAGCATGGCATGTACATATACTTCATGACATGAACATGATGATTCGAGTACTAGCATGCAAGGGGGTTGATGTTTAAGGTCTCATAGACCAACTTACTCTGCTCGGAGGTTATCTCGTAACAACCATGAATATAACTTACTTACCATCGTGATCACCACGCGATCACCTCATAATCAACCAACATCGGTATCCACGATACCATCGTGATCCTCTCATGATCACGTAAAGATCAACCAACTTCTTTTCTTATCGAACCGGGGTTATTATTTCTGTTGACCCATAGTGTGACCTACTACGAACTGTGTCCATGACCGAGGACGCGGCTATCGATAGATTACACACTCTGCAGAGGTTAGTACACTGTACCCACACTACGGAACTCATTGCCT
The DNA here is from genome assembly GCA_039707655.1 of Elymus sibiricus. Lineage (NCBI taxonomy): Eukaryota > Viridiplantae > Streptophyta > Magnoliopsida > Poales > Poaceae > Elymus > Elymus sibiricus. The sequence continues at coordinate 138,327,190 of CM077670.1, forward strand.
CATGCTCCCATTCGGGTGGACCAACGACATTCCGACAAAACCAATCTATTGCATGACACTCTCCCGGCCACTCCGACAAACTCCCCTTTGGGCTATGTCCTGGGTTACCCCGATGCCAACTCGTGACATTCGCCACCTCTGTGGCTGCCACCGTCGTGGCCAAACAAAACATCGTCCCAAACGGGGACCTCGGATCCATACAACTCGGGTACTCAAGGCTTATGGCCGCCTACCTGATCAGGGTAGCGCGCGCACATAACCTTCCCTAGTAGGAGGCACCGGCAAGAGGCATGACAATAGACCGCATTAGGGCCTCCAAATCAAGGCAAGTGTGGTTGCACTGGTGAGCTCGATTCGGTGGCACCATGACTCAGCCAACAGATTTGTTCAAGTTCGATTAATGCCAGGTTTAACTTGAATGGTGATGAGCTGAGTCACAATAAAATACATAATGAAATAACAATGCAGATGAGCATGATATCAGTGTAACCATGGATGGGCAAGATAACCATTTAACATCAACAATAATAAATCATTGTCTCTACGGGTGCAAATGAGCATAGCATAACGATGATCACGAATATCACAAGTATATTCATATCAAACCATAATGATCCCTATGAGCATATCATTATCACTAGCATCTGAAATGAGTACAAGAATACAACATGATCAGAATATCCTTAGCAATAAATCATAACACTTACTAGATGAAAATGAACATGGTATAAGCAATGAGCATGGATTCACAAACATATTCGAAGCATTCACAAAATAATTAAATGCGCAAACAATTATTAAATATTCAAGTGGAAACCATGGCTACTGCAATGCCATCATGCAAGTGGATGTTGTGGCTTGCCTGGGGATGAAGGATTCACCGGGGAGAAGTGCGAGGCACTCGCGGAAAGAATCGCCGGAAAAGTTTCCCTCTCGGCGGAACTGTTTTAAGGGCAAGGGCAAAATGGTCATTTTTACAGTGTGACAACCTCATTAAAATGATACCATCGGAACAGGCTCGACGAACAGAGATCGTGGGTGTTGGAATCACCTGAATTGGAGTTACGGTTGCCGAGATACGGCCGTTCATTCGTTAGGCAGAAATTTAAATAAAAATATTCATTTCTGGCCTTAACGGACGAACGTCCGCTATATAAGGATTTCGGCCGGCTGGGTTTAAACAGAAAATGGCTTTTAGGAAATACACTTTCAAACTGAGAAAACGCATTTCCGTCCGAAGAAGCAGCAGAATACGCTTTCACTAACTGAAAACGTACTTTCTGAAAGCCGTCTTCACTTATCCACGTCAGTGACCGGGTCAACGCCTTCTAAGGCTGACGTGTGGGGCCCGCGGGGAGGTGGGGCCCACCTGGCCAGCTCGCCTTCTTCCACCTCGCGCGCGCCCGCGGGGCCAGAGGAGGGGCTCGGCGCCGGCGGCTGTCCCGGCGCCACCGTCCACCTCCGGCGACGCTCCGGCCACCGGAGTGACTTGGGCGACGAGCCGCTCCCGCCTGACCACCTCACGCATGCCGAGGTGCATCGGAGCAAGCGCGGCGCTGGCCGCGGCGGACGACAGCGACGACGAAGATGGGGAGCTCTGCTCGTGGCTCCAGAGGAAGGAATGGGTGGCGGGGTGAGCTCTGGGGTGGAGGGGGAGGTCGCTGATGGTGGTAGGGCGGAGACAGAGAGCTCGGGCGCCGTGAATTTAAGAGGACAGTGGCTATGACCGTGGCGGCCGTGAGGAGCGAGGAGAGCTCCTTGAGCTCGGTTGAGAGGTCGGGGACGCTACTAAGAGAGAGGGAGAGAGGTTGGCGAGGTTGAGGGAGCTCAGGGTGGGCTTAAATAGCCACGGCGATGATGCCATCCCCGGATGCCGCCACGGACGAGCAAACGATGCTCCCAGCGTGACCGCGTGCACGCGCGCACGCGCGGAGGGGGAAGAGAGGCCAGGGGGAATTCATTCGGTGCGAGATGCCGCGGGGGAGCAAGAGGACAAGGGAAAGGCGACGACGGCCGCGGGCATCCCGGGGCGGCGTGGCTCGCCGGAGAGGAAAGAGGAGAGGGGGAGGGGTCCAGAGAGGACGCGTGGATGCATGAGAGTGAGTGCAATGCAGAGGACATGGTGCGGTGGCGATACGTCGTGGTTTGGACGGCGGCAGAGGGCCCCGTCGTCCAGAGCGCGCTTTCGGCGCGCCAGACCGCATGGTCACCGCGTGCACAGGCGCACGCAGTGCGATCTGGTCAGCAACAGGATGTCTAGCATGTAGTCCTTCCTAAGTGGGTCCTCTCTGAGGTGATGGATCGAAGAAAGCCACTGTGAGATGATGGGAGTGATCCACTTTAGTTTTCTGTTGCAAACTTAGGCATGAAATAGTGATCAACTAGTATGAGATAAGAGCTAACCATGATGTCAAAGAGGTTTAGGGTAGGAAGTACTACCATCCTGTGGATTTTGAAGAGATTTGGACCAGAATTTAACATAGTTGCTTTACAACTGCCAAATCTGGTCCAGAAGCTAGATCAGGAAGTAGCACTCACATGGAATGTTGGATTGGGCTGAAATTTGGTGTAGGATGATGATTTGGGCATATGAAGGAACCATAAAAATTTCATCCCATTTGGAGAAGTATAAATGGTACTTCCTTCACAATGCTTTCTACTGGACAGAAACTTGGGGGAATTTTGTGGAAAAAATGGCTTAGCCAAATGATGTGAATTTTTTGCATGCTCAAAGGATATAAGGATATTTAGGTCCTGGATTAATTTCAGAATTTTTGAAGCAATATAAAATATAGTTGCTTCACAACCTGAAATTATGACCAGAAACCAAGATTTGAAGGTGTGCTCACATAGATTGTTGGATGGAGATGAAATTTGGTGGAGTGTCATATTTGATCACATGGATTATCTACGAAAATTTCAACTCATTTGGATAAGCCTAGCTAGTACCTCCTTCACAAAGCTTCTCTCTGGTCAGAAACTTTGGGAATTTACTGAGGAAGATTTACTAGGCAAATGAGGCTGAATTTTGGCATGTGGCAATTATTTGGATATGAGAGAGTGCCTAAAATTTTTGAGGGCAATCAAGAAAAGATAAATAGCACTTCCTTCACAAAGTGCCATACTGGAAAGAATAGGAAATGAATATCCCTAAATTATTTTTGAACTAGGCAAGGATGGATTTTGACATATTTGTGGAAGATATGATCCAAAGATTTTATGAGAATTATGTGGGAATTTTTGGAAAGGCAGAAATATAGGTTGCTTCACAACCTAGGACAAACAGGGTTATTCCTTTAATAGAAAAAGGAATATTCCCAAGAAATAAAAATTGGGGTTGGGCTAGGGTGGAAATAACATGGCCTTGGGATAGTTTTGAGAATGACCAGCCACTAGGGAGGGGAAGAAGAGATGGCCTCCTCAGGTTTTAAGACCACATAGCCATGGAAAAAGAAATCCAAATAAAAATTCGAAGAAATCCAAAAGAAAAAGAAAGGGCCAAAATCGGGGTGTTACAAACCTACCCCCCTTACGATAAATCTCATCCTCGAGATTTGGTTGCTCAAGGAACCAGTGTGAATATTCTGAATTAAGGAAACCACTTCCAACTCGGGTATCCTTTTCCTTGATGTTCCCTCTGAATTCCATCTGACTGACTGCCTTGCTCTGGGGTGGTTTCCTTCACTGTATCCAACATTCTGACAAGTCTTCCTTCATATGTTCATCCTTGCTCTGACTTCAATTCTTTTATGTCTGCTGGCTTGTCTGATCATGACCGGGATTTCCATAAGTCCGGGAGTGACTTCCATTCGACGTGACATTCTTCTATCCAGCATTGATAGTATCCATAGAGTTATGTACAAATTTCCTCGGTGGGCATGAAACCTTTAATCATTGCCTTGGGTTACCCAAGTAGATGCATGTCCTCCGGGTTCAAAACAGTGCTGAGAATCATAACTGTTCTTGTGGCAGAATCTGACTGCTTGTAGGTAGTTCTAAATCTTGCTGACTTCTTTTGCTCAGATCTATACCGACGATTCAGCTGTCACCTTGATATGAGGTCCTTACAAACAGAGTAGACCCCTTGGGTGTATATTCATGGTGATCGATACAGAACCAGACTGTCTTGGGTATCCGTACCATGTTGTTCATGCAACGATTTTCATACCTGTATTGCCAGGCTTGCTCCTTCATTATTGTTTTCTTTTTCTGAATCTTTTACTGAAAGAGCTTGGCCATAAATATCTTTAATTCTTCGTGTGACCATAGGTACTGTCAGGTGCAATATTCTGGCAAACATACCTTATCCTATGATCGTGCAACAACGCTTAACTGGCAAGTTTATCATCTCCCGAGCTTTAACTGTAGGGCATTGATCATCCGAACCTTTGCAAGAAATCGGCAAATAAATCAGTAGCCACCAGAATGGTCTTCACAACTCAGATCTGGGATATTACTGAGTTAACTCAACCATGGCTTACGATGGCCGAAAAGCAGCTCAAAGCATGAGGCAGTTGTTGAAAAGAGAAATATAAAGGCGGCATTCACCCTGGATGGCCGAAAGCAGCTCAGAACACGGGCGTGGTGCCGTTACCAGGGAAAGGTAAGCAAGGGTTCATCATGATCATATACCAGGTTCACAGTTACTTGTATAGAGCTCACTGCTGTGGTCCATCATACATGACAGTGATAGAGGTCAATGATATCACTTTGGCGGTTGGGAGGAAGCTGGCCTTGATATCCACTGTTGATATTACTGTCCCATTGTTGTCTTGCATTACACTGAGGTGTATACTGGCTTTCTTCCTCTTACATAATTCATGTGGTTGTCGGATTCTCACCATGCTTCCATTATCGTACGAGTGACTTGCATGACCTTGGCAGCATGCTCACAATAAATGTGGAAGTATGTGTAGCTGAACATTTGATTCTCGAGGCAGACACCTGGGTCCTGACTAGCTCGTGTTTCTGACCCAACTGTTGCGGATCTGATTCTTGAGATGCACTGCCATATACTGCCAAATCACTATGTAGCATCTTGTACCAATGATGATGACTGTTGGTAGTGCCGTACGGACGAAGACTGGATAGCTTGTGTTGGAAGCCATCGAGAGTAGCGTGCTGAGGAAGACTGAATAGCTTATGCTCAAAGCTGGTGCCGGAATAGCTTGCTGAAGAAGACTGGGTACCGTGCTTCAAAAGCTTCTCCCCCTGGTTGCTTACTGGAGAAGATTCGGTGCCTTATGCCGGAAGCTTTCTGCGGTGGCTTACCGAGGACGACTGAGTATCTTATATTGGAAGTCATCCACATATTGTACCGAGGAAGATTGTGAAACCTTGCTTTGTAAGCTTCCCTGGTAGCGTGCGGAGGAAGATTGGATTTTCTTACACCAGAAGCTTCTCACTATAGTGTGCGGACTGAATGCCATATATACATGTACCCTTGATATTCCTGCTTTGTCTCGAAATACACGGTTGGCCTTGTACACAAATCATCTTCCTGCTGGTTTATTACGATTGTGATGGCTGCACACTGAGTCAGTCTTGATGCTGATAGTTATTCTAGAATATCATTTGTATTCAAACCGAATATTCTCAATATAATGCAGTCGGCTGAGAGTTTCATAGTGTTTAGCTGAGCTTCCAAATATTTGAAATCCTTACTGATTCTTCGAGTCCGGTGTTGATTGATGAGCAACTTTCATAAGGGGAAATAAGGTAACACCGAAGGCCCAAAGAAAGAAGCAAAAGAAATGACTGAACAAAAGCACACAAGGCATCAAGATTACATACATTCAACATCACATTTTACAGCTATTCACCTCACTATGCATGCCTACTTAAGTACACAATTCTCGAGGGAACTCCGGTACTACGATCTAATATGTTGTGGCGGTGTGCACGAAAGTGGATCAGTGTGTGGAGCGGTTGGTGTAAACATAGCTACACCAAGAGCTGGCTCAGCACTGGTTGCATCTGGATGGGCTTAGGGATGAGGACGGACTCGGTGATCATATAGCGAGACACGGATGTCACGACCACATCATCATCAAGCGTACGGAAGGGAACCGTACTCGTTCAGAGAATGGGTGATAGAGTAGGATAGCGGCGGAAAACGGGATTTGCTAGTATTGCCCTTTTCTGGTAACAAAGACCAGTGAGGGTTGCCAAACGGCGGGTTGGATGGCAAGATCCGGGGTAGGAGCAAGTCTACCACCGAAACGATAGGTGGCTAGCGGAAAGATATTGGTGTGATACCTGTGCATCAATCCTGCAAGTGATCGACACCACTAGGTACCTCGGCATCACTCCGATGGGACAGAGATGACACCAAACACCAACGAGCAAGTATGCAAAGCTGGAGGGTGCAGGTAGTGGATCGAAACCGATGCCACCTACACTCACAAGATCAACCGTTAGTGACAATATAGTGAGTCTATATGCATGCTATGCGACAAACAAATGCAGCAATCAAATGCAGCAAACCGACTAGACTCGATACTACCGGTTTCTAATGCTCGCGCTGACTAGGGCATCCTACAGCCAGACCTGCTCTGATACCAATCGATGTGGCACCCCGGCTCAGAGAGACCAGAACACCCCGTATTCCAACCCAGAGATCAAGTCTTCTGGAATACGACACTGCTTGGCATAGAACAAATCAGCTCTTTATTACAAATATAACGGGGTACAAGGGTCTGATAATACAAAGGGCACGACGACACTTCGCCTGCTAAGGTAGTTCTATGCTAGCAGCGGATATCTTGAAGCGGAATAAATTCTAGCAGCGGAACAACGACAACAGTGATGAACTCCACTCTGTAGGGACTCTGGCTGGGATGCATCCTAGACCGCAACCTCGGGATCCTCGACAAACAAGCAATCACGGCATCACCTGCAATCTGGCATGACACGCTAGGTGAGTACTTTGAATGTACTCGCAAGCTCACAGCAACCAAAGCAATCAAGGCATACAACAGCATGACATTTACAGGTTAAACATCAATGAAGAACACAATACTACTAGAATAATATGAGCATGGCATGTACATATACTTCATGATATGAACATGATGATACGAGTACTAGCATGCAAGGAGGTCGATGTTTAAGGTCTCATAGACCAACTTACTCTTCTCGGAGCTTATCTCATAACCACCATGAATATCAAACTTACTTACCATCGTGATCGCCACGCGATCACCTCATAATCAACCAACATCGGTATCCACGATACCATCGTGATCCTCTCATGATCACATAAAGATCAACCAACTTCTTTTCTTATCGAACTGGGGTTGTTTATTAGTCAGGTTATTATTTCTGTTGACCCATAGTGTGACCTACTACGAACTGTGTCCATGACCGAGGACGCAGCTATCGATAGATTACACACTCTGCAAAGGTTACTACACTGTACCCACACTACGGAACTCATGGCCTCGTGCTCCCATTCGGGTGGACCAACGACATTCCGACAAAACCAATCTATTGCATGACAGTCTCCCGGCCACTCCGACAAACTCCCCTTTGGGCTATGTCCTGGGTTACCCCGATGCCAACTCGTGACATCCACCACCTCTGTGGCTGCCACCGTCGTGGCCAAACAAAACATCGTCCCAAACGGGGACCTCGGATCCATACAACTCGGGTACTAAAGGCTTATGGCCGCCTACCTAATCAGGGTAGGGCGCGCACATAACCTTCCCTAGTAGGAGGCACCGGCGAGAGGCATGACAACAGACCGCATTAGGGCCTCCCCATCCAGGCAAGTGTGGTTGCACTGGTGAGCTCGATTCGGTGGCACCATGACTCAGCCAACAGATTTTTTCAAGTTCGATTAATGTCAGGTTTAACTTGAATGGTGATGAGCTGAGTCACAATAAAATACATAATGAAATAACAATGCAGATGAGCATGATATTAGTGTAACCATGGATGGCCAACATAACCATTTAACATCAACAATGATAAATCATTGTCTCTACGGGATGCAAATGAGCATAGCATAACGATGATCATGAATATCACAAGTATATTCATATCAAACCATAATGATCCCTATGAGCATATCATTATCACTAGCATCTAAAATGAGTACATGAATACAACATGATCAGAATATCCTTAGCAATAAATCACAACACTTACTAGATGAAAATGAACATGGTATAAGCAATGAGCGTGGATTCACAAACATATTCGAAGCATTCACAAAATAATTAAATGCGCAAACAATTATTAAATATTCAAGTGCAAACCATGGCTACTGCAATGCCATCATGCAAGTGGCTGTTGTGGCTTGCCTAGGGATGAAGGATTCACCGGGGAGAAGTGCGAGGCACTCGCGGAAAGAATCGCCGGAAAAGTTTCCCTCTTGGCGGAGCTGTTTTAAGGGCAAGGGCAAAATGGTCATTTTCACAGTGTGACAACCTCATGAAAATGATGCCATCGGAACAGGCTCGACGAATAGAGATCGTGGGCGTTGGAATCACCTGAATCGGAGTTACAGTTGCCGAGATACGGCCGTTCGTTCGTTATGCACAAATTTAAATAAAAATATTCATTTATGGCCTTAACGGACGGACGTCCGCTATATAAGGAAATACGCTTTCGAACCGAGAAAACGCATTTTCGTCCGAAGAAGCAGCAGAATACGCTTTCACTAACTAAAAACGTACTTTCTGAAAGCCGTCTTCACTTATCCACGTCAGCGACTGGGTCAACGCCTTCTGAGGCTGACGTGTGGGGCCCGCGGGGAGGTGGGGCCCACCTGGCAAGCTCGCCTTCTTCCACCTCGTGCGCGCCCGCGGGGCCAGAGGAGGGGCTCGGCGCCGGCGGCCGTCCCGGCGCCACCGGCTACCTCCGGCGACGCTCCGGCCATCGGAGTGACGAGGGCGACAAGCCGCTCCCGCCTTACCACCTCACGCACGCGCGAGGTGCACCGGAGCGAGCGCGGCGCTGGCCGCGGCGGACGACGGCGACGGCGAAGATGGCGAGCTCGGCTCGTGGCTCCAAAGGAAGGAATGGGTGGCGGGGTGAGCTCTGGGGTGGAGAGGTAGGTCGCTGATGGTGGTAGGGACAGTGGCTATGACCTTGGCGGCCGTGAGGAGCGAGGAGAGCTCCTTGAGCTCGGTTGAGAGGTTGGGGACGCTACTAAGAGAGAGGGAGAGAGGTTGGCGAGGTTGAGGGAGCTCGGGTGGGCTTAAATAGCCACGGCGATGATGCCATCCCCGGATGCCGCCACGGACGAGCAAACAATGCTCCTGGGGCGACCGCGTGCACGCGCGCACGCGTGGAGGGGTAAGAGAGGCCTGGGGCATTCATTTGGTGCGAGATGCCGCGGGGGAGCAAGAGGACAAGGGAAAGGCGATGATGGCCGCGGGCATCACGGGGCGGCATGGCTCGCCGGAGAGGAAAGAGGAGAGGGGGACGGGTCCAGAGAGGACGGGTGGACGCAGGAGAGTGAGTGCAATGCAGAGGACATGGTGTGCTGGCGATACGTCGTGGTTTGGATAGCGGCAGAGGGCCCGGACGTCCAGAGCGCGCTTTCGGCGTGCCAGACCGCATGGTCAATGCGTGCACAGGCGCACGCGGTGCGTTCTGGTCAGCAACAGGATGTCTAGCATGTAGTCCTTCCTAAGTGGGTCCTCTCTGAGGTGATCGATCGAAGAAAGCCACTGTGAGATGATGGGAGTGATCAACATTAGTTTTCTGTTGCAAACTTAGGCATGAAATAGTGATCAACTGGTATGAGATAAGAGCTAACCATGATGTCAAAGAGGTTTAGGGTAGGAAGGACTACCATCCTGTGGATTTTGAAGAGATTTGGACCAGAATTTAACATAGTTGCTTTACAACTGCCAAATCTGGTCCAGAAGCTAGATCAGGAAGTAGCACTCACATGGAATGTTGGATTGGGCTGAAATTTGGTGTAGGATGATGATTTGGGCCTATGAAGGCACCATAAAAATTTCATCCCATTTGGAGAAGTATAAATGGTACTTCCTTAACAATGCTTTCTACTGGACAGAAACTTGGGGGAATTTTGTGGAGAAAATGGCTTAGCCAAATGATATGCTTTTTTGCGTGCTCAAAGCATATAGGGATATTTAGGTCCTGGATTAATTTCAGAATTTTTGAAGCAATATAAAATATAGTTGCTTCACAACCTGAAATTATGACCAGAAACCAAGATTTGAAGGTGTGCTCACATAGATTGTTGGATGGAGATGAAATTTTGTGGAGTGTCATGATTTGATCACATGGATTGTCTACCATAATTTCAACGCATTTGGATAAGCCTAGCTAGTACCTCCTTCACAAAGCTTCTCTCTGGTCAGAAACTTTGGGAATTTACTGAGGAAGATTTACTAGGCAAATGAGGCTGAATTTTGGCATGTAGCAATTATTTGGACATGAGAGAGTGCCTAAAATTTTTGAGAGCAATCAAGAAAAGATAAATAGCACTTCCTTCACAAAGTGCCATACTGGACAGAATAGGAAATGAATATCCCTGAATTATTTTTGAACTATGAAAGGATGGATTTTGACATATTTGTGGAAGATATGATCCAAGGAATTTATGAGAATTATGTGGGAATTTTTGGAATGGCAGAAATATAGGTTGCTTCACAACCTAGGACAAAACAGGGTTATTCCTTTAATAGAAAAAGGAATATTCCCAAGAAATAAAAATTGGGGTTGGGCTAGGGTAGAAATAACATGGCCTTGGGATAGTTTTGAGAATGACCAGCCACTAGGGAGGGGAAGAAGAGATGGCCTCCTCAGGTTTTAAGACCACATAGCCACGGAAAAAGAAATCCAAATAAAAATTCGAAGAAATCCAAAAGAAAAAGAAAGGGCCAAAATCAGGGTGTGACATCCGAGGAGTATCATATTAGATAGACGAACACAGTTTACCTCAAAGTTTTGGAATCAGTTGCACGAAACTTTGGGTACCCGACTTGAGTTCAGTACCGCTTTTCATCTGCACACAGATGGACACACTGAGAGAGTAAACCAGATTCTGGAGGACATGTTGAGAGGTTGTGCGCTAGATTATGGATCTAGCTGGGATGATAATTTACCTTACACAGAGTTCTCGTACAACAACAGTTACCAGACCAGTTTGATGATGTCCCCTTTCGAAGCCCTATACGGAAGGAGGTGCAGGACACCATTGATGTGGGATGGAGTTGGAGACCGTAAGTTATTTGGTCCAGACCTAATCAGAGATTCTAAAGAGAAGGTCAAATTAATTCGAGACCGATTGAAGGTGGCTCAATCCAGACAGAAGAGTTATGCTGATAGTAAACGAAGGAGGTAACGTACGAAGTGGGAGACCGAGCATACCTTAGTGTGTCCCCACTTCGAGGAATCAAGAGGTTTGGTGTTAAAGGAAAGTTAGCACCCAGATTTGTAGGCCCTTATAGAATTCTTGAATGTAGAGGAGAAGTTGCATACAAGCTAGAATTACCGGAAGGATTGTTAGTAGTTCACGATGTCTTTCACATTTCCCAGCTGAAGAAATGTCATGCAGAAATGGCCGATATTCCTTTGAGAGACACATTACCCCTAAAGTCCATACAACTTGATAGTGATTTGACCTATGAGGAGAAGCCCGTCAAGATTCTCGAGACTACGAACAGAGTTACCCACAGCAAGATCATCAAGTTTTGCAAGGTTCAGTGGAGTCACCACATCGAGGAGGAAGCCACCGGGGAACGAGAAGAAGACCTCCGTCGAGACCACCCACACCTATTTGCTAGCCAACCCAAATCTCGAGGGCGGGATTCATCTTAAGGTGGGTAGGTTTGTAACATCCAAAATTTTCAATTTGGAATGTTTTACAAATTTAGCTAAGCATCTATGCATTTGAGTGATTCTAAATGTGGCATTTGAATTTTGCAAGTTGCAATTGACTTCATTTCAAAAGTTGGCATATGAAATTTATTTTCAAATTCTCTGACAAAGAAAAATTATGAGAGGAGGCAACATGACCCTTCAAAAAGTCAGAAGAAATAATGCCAAAAGATTTGGAAGTTAAATTTGTCTTTTATTTGAATTTTTCAAAAAATGTTTTTTATCAAGTATTTATTTTGCCTCTGGAAAATAGTTCACCATTTTCTATATTTTATTATGATCATTTTGGTATATTATTTGCCTATAGGATATTTTTATTTCTTTTCTTTTCTTCCTCTGTAATTCAAAAATAGGAAAAAAATTAATAGGAAATCCCCCAGCGACGCGGCCCACCTGGCCGGAGACCCACCCGCGCGCACGGCCGCACCGAATCCCGTAGGATCCAACCACTCTATCCGAACGGATCCCTCCCTCTCTCTATTACATGCGGACCCCACCCGACCGACCGAAGCTCCCGCGCGCTCACCTTCCTTCCCCGCACTCGATTCCTTTCCCCCTCGCTGGAGATCGCCACGGATCCAATCCTGCCGCCGCTTCCCTTCCGTTCGAGCTCACCCCGAGCCCCCCCTATAAAGCCACTCGACCCCTCACCCATTTCCCCCCCGAATCCCCTCTCTCCATGCACCAGCGCCACCGCAATCTCTCACCGTTCCTCGCCTCTGCTACCGCACACCCGAGCTCGCTCCGCCGCCTACACCCATCCCCGACCATCGCCTCCACCACCACTTGACGCGCCGCCCTCGACCATATCGTCTGCCGCCTTCGTCGTCGCCGTAGAGCCACCGGAGCGCCGTCCCCATCGACGCCCGAAGCGTTCACCATCGCCGGAGCCCATCATCGCCGTGGTGAGCATCGGACCTCCCCTCCTCCGTTGGATCTGTAATCAACGCGTAGGATTAGATCTCGCGAAGCGTTAGGTCTAGTTTTATTAAACCGTTTTATTTTCCAGTTTAGATCGAACCGGTACGCTCTGGTTTTCTAATTAAAACGTCCGCTCGCCGTTTCTCTTAGATTTCGGCCGCCCGCTTGCACACGCTCACACGCACACCCCTTCGGCCAATGGCAGAGCGCCACGTAGCAGTGGCCGTTGCGTAGTTTTTTTTTCTTTTCTGTTTTTTTTATTTCAGAAAAGGTTCTGTTTTTAAATTGCTTATTTCTTTTAGGATATTTAATGTTTTTGAGTGATTCTTTTTGCATTAGATCAATAATTTTATCTAATTTATGTAGATGAAAAGTTTGGTCATGTTTGAATAATTTAAATTTGAATTTGCTTAAATTTATTCAAATCACTAAATTGGCCATAACATGAGTTTAAAAATAGTTTTTAGATTAATTCCTTTTGCTCCTAGTCACTAGTTAGATTGTTTCTACAGTAGGATTAATTTAATTTTTTTGAATGATTTTAAATTAGGGTTTTATTAAAAACAGTACTGTTTGCATTAGGAAATTGTTTAGTTAATAACTAGTGGTTTTCTAATTAGATTTAATTTATTCATTTTGCAAATTTTAACATGTTGTAAAATATTTCTTTTAGACAACAGTAGCTAATTTTTAGAATTAATTAAAAAAAATTGCTACTGTTTGGTATTGAATCTTGTATAGTTGGTAACTAGTGTTATGAAATAGCTATTAAGTTGATTATTTTTGCTAGTAAATTACTTTCAGTTGTTTTATTAAAATTGTATTTTCTGTACTGTGGATTGGCTATTTAGATTATTTTAGTGCTATTTTGTGAGTTATTGATTTCTTTTGTGTGATTTGATCTTTTCTTTATTTGCTTTGGAGTTTCTTTAAATTTTCTTTGATTTTCTTTCTTGTGATTTATTTTAGTTCTTTAGTTAGACGCTCGATCTCCTTCATAGCATTGTCACTTGTTTCCTCTTGACTATCATGATTACTAGCATTTTTATTATAGCTCACATCACTAGCCTTATCAACAAGTAAATCATCATCACCAAGCAAATCATCTTCATCACTATTGAAATCAAGATACTCGGGGTGTGATACCTTGGGGCCTTTTGCCATGAAGCATCTTCCAATTCCTTCATTTGGTGAGTCAAAAAGATCATGGGAGTTGGATGACACGAGAGCAAGTCCGGCAACACCTTCATCTTGACTATAGTCGGAGTTGGAGTGATAACTTCTCTCGGAGTGGTTGTCGGAGTCGAAGCCGGAAACCCATTCACCAACATGAGCTTGATGTCTTCTTCTTGTGTAGCTCTTGGATGACTTGTCCTTCCTCTCTGAATCCTTGCTTCTTCGAGAATGTCTTCGTTCATAATGATCATCTCTACTGCTTCTCTCCTTATGAGGTGATTCATCTCTTCTATGTCTTCCTCTTGCTGATTCGTCCCTTTTCTTGTAGGGAGCCGTACACTCATTGGAATAGTGTCCGGGTTTTCCACAATTGTAGCAATTACGGTCACGACTTGATGATCTTCTCTCATAGTGTCTTGAGCTAGAGCTTCTTTCTTTCCCTTTGTTCTTGTAGAACTTGTTGAATCTTTTCACCATTAGGCTTATCTCTTATTGGATACTAGCTTGTCACTTGAAGTTGTTGAAGCATCAGTTGAGGCTTTGTAAGCACCACTTGATTTGTTGTGTAGCTCCTCTTTGTCCTTGAGTGACATTTCATGAGCAACAATCCTTCCAATGACTTCCGTGGGCTTGAGATCTTTGTAATTTGGCATCATTTGGATCAATGTGCAAACGGTATCATATTTTCCATCCAAAGCTCTAAGTATCTTCTTGATGATGAATTTGTCGGTCATCTCTTCACTCCCTAAGCCGGCAACCTCATTTGTGATGAGAGCAAGCCTAGAGTACATTTCTGCGACTCCTTCACCATCCTTCATCTTGAACTTGTCAATTTGACTTTGAAGCACATCTTAGATTCCTTGACGGACTCGGTACCCTCATGCATATCAACCAAAGTATCCCAAATTTCCTTTGCATTCTCGAGGTGGCTGATTTTGTTGAATTCCTCGGGACACAAACCGTTGAAGAGAATGTCACAAGCTTGAGCATTGTATTGCAACATCTTCAATTCTTCCGGGGTTGCTTCACAATTCGGTTCCTTGCCATCCTCGAAGAACTCACCTTGCAAGCCAACACGAACAACAGCCCAAACGGCGGGGTTATAACAAAGAATATGCATTTTCATCTTATGTTTCCAACTAGCAAAGTTTGTACCATCAAAATATGGACCTCTACGGTGATAGTTACCCTCACTAGATGCCATACTCTCCTAGGTTGTGAAACCAAGGCTATGATCACCAAAGCAATGGAAATAAAGGCTTACGGAGACCAAAGCTCTGATACCACTTGTAGGATCGAAAGTATGTCTAGAGGGGGGGTGATTAGACTACTTGACCAAATAAAAACCTAACCTTTTCCCAATTTTAGAAGTAGGCAGATTTTAGCAAGCATACAAGTCAAGCATCACCCTACACATGCAATTCTAAGAGTGTGGCAGCGGAAAATAAACAATTGCATATGTAAGTAAAGGAGGGGATTGGAGATTTAAAACGCAATGAAGACACGGTGGTTTTTGGCGTGGTTCCGATAGGTGGTGCTATCGTACGTCCACGTTGATGGAGACTTCAACCCACGAAGGGTAACGGATGTGTGAGTCCACGGAGGGCTCCACCCACGAAGGGTCCACGAAGAAGCAACCTTGTCTATTCCACCAGGGCTTACGTCCACGAAGGACTAGCCTTGCTCGGGGTAGATCTTCATGAAGTAGGCGATCTCCTTGCCCTTACAAACTACTTGGTTCAACTCCACATCATGTCGGAGGCTCCCAAGTGACACCTAACCAATCTAGGAGACACCACTCTCCAAAAGGTAATAGACGGTGTGTTGTTGATGAACTCCTTCCTCTTATGCTTCAAATGATAGTCTTCCCAACACTCAAATAACTCCTCACTGATTTGGCTATGGTGGAAGAAGGATTTGAGTGGAAGGCAACTTGGGAAAGGCTAGAAATCAAGGTTCAAATGGTTGGAATGGAATGTCTTGATCTCAACATATGAGTAGGTGGTTCTCTCTCAGAAAATGTATGGTGGAAGTGTAGGCACGTTCTGATGGCTCTCCTTACTGAGAAGGAAGTGGTGGAGGGGTATATATAGCCTCCACACAAGATCCAACCGTTACACACTTTTGACCCAACACGGTGGCACCGATTCAGAGATCTCGGTGGCACCGAACTGTGTAAAAGATATGAACGTTAGGAATCTCGGTGGGACCGACTGGAACAACTCGGATGGACCGAAGTGCAATGGCAATGGCAAACCTCGTCTCGGTGGCACCGATTGCATCAACTCGGTAGGACCGAAGTGAAGCAATAAGGCAACAGAGAGTTGGCAAGCCATCTCGGTGAGACCGATTTGCAAAACTCGGTGGGACCGAAGTAAGTGCAAACGATTATAGAGAGTTGGCAAGGCCATCTCGGTGAGACCGAGATCCATATCGGTGGATCCAATTTGTTAGAGTTTTGGCAGTGGCTAAGTCCAGATGAACTCGGTGGCTCCGGATAGGAAATTTCGGTGGGGCCGAGTTGGAATGCAGGTTTTGGACATATTTGGATGGAGAGAGTGGTTGAGGGTTTTGGAACACTGTCACTAAGCACTTGAGCAAAAAGACCATTAAGCAACACCTCATCCCCTTTTAGTAGTATTGGCTTTCCTATGGACTCAATTTGATCTTGGATCACTAAACCAAAAATGTAGAGTCTTGAGCTTTTGCCAATCCTTGTCCTTAGCATTTTGAAGGGTCCACATCTCTAGTCCTTGCCATGCCAATCATTGAACATCCTGAAAACTTTAACTTGAATGGACATTAGTTCAATGAGATATATGTTGTTACGAATTACCAAAACCCCCAAGGGAGCAAATGTGCTTTCACACATCGACCGCTATCCAGCATTCATCTAGTGTATTAAGTCCATAAAGAACGGAGTAACGCCTTAAGAACGATGACATGACGTAAACAAGATAAACTCACGTATGAATAAACCTCATCTTTTTACCCTTAATAGCAATGATACATATGTGTCGTGTCCCTTTCTGTCACTGGGATTGAGCACCGCAAGATCGAACCCATTACAAAGCACCTCTTCCCATGGCAAGATAAATCAATCTAGTTGGCCAAACCGAATCAATAGATCGGAGAAGAAATACGAAGCTATAATAATCATGCATAAAAGAGATCAGAGAAGACTCAAATAATATTCATGGATAATCTGATCATAAACTCACAATTCATCGGATCCCAACAAACACACCGCAAAAAGTGATTACATCGGATAGAACTCCAAGAACATCGAGGAGAACATTGTATTGAAGATCAAAAAGAGAGAAGAAGCCATCTAGCTACTAACTATGGACCCGAAGGTCTGTGGTAAACTACTCACGCATCATTGGAAGGGCAGCAAGGTTGATGTAGAGCCCCTCCGTGATCGATTCCCCCTCCGGCGGAGTACCGGAGAAGGCCTCCAGATGGGATCTCTCGAGAACAGAAACTTGCGGCGACGGAAAAAGTATTTCGTGGACTCCCCTGAGGGTTTCTGATTTTTTGGGAATTTATAGTGGAGGAATTAGGTCAAACGGAGCTCTGTGGGCGCCCTTGTACCTCGTGGGCACCTCCTGGGGCTTCTGGCCTCCTCCCGAAGCTTTTAGTTTTATGTTGTCCAGAAAAAAATCTCCAAAAAGTTTCGTGGCATTTGGACTTTGTTTGGTATTGATTTTCTGTAAAACAAAAACAGGGCAGAAAACAGCAACTGGCACTGGGCACTAGGTTAATAGGTTAGTCTCCAAAAATGATATATAATTGTTGTAAATGTATATAAAAACATCCAAGATTGATAATATAACAACATGGAACAATCAAAAATTATAGATACGTTGGAGACATATCAGGATGCAGACGGCGACGAGCTCGAGGTGCTTCAGTCGAGGGAGAAAAAGAGCGGGCGCGTCATTAATCGGGGGGAAATGGCAGTTCATGAACCTGGCGAGGCGCAGCGTGGGCGCGAGGCGGAGCGTGGGCGCGAGGCGGAGCGCGGACGGTGGCAGCGAGCGCATATGTCCATCATTAAAACTGAGCTCCTCGAGTTGATCTAGGGCGGGGGATAGGAACCACTCGTCAAGCTTGGCTCAGTCCTTGCCATTGGAACGGAACTTGCCCGTGATAAGGCCTCTGATTGGGCCACGCTGCATGCCGAGGATCTGGGACAATGTGTCCAAGCTTTTGTGATAGCCATGGCAGAGCTTGTGGACATCGATGAGGTCGAGAGGGGTGGAGTACCATAGGGGGCGCCACCTCCAAGAGAGGACGGTTGTTCGTGTGCCACATTTGATTGGGAGGAGGGAGATGATGACTATCAACATATCGTCGGGGAGGCTGCTGATGAAGTCTAGGCCCGCCGGAGTCGCTTGCGGTTCAGGCTTGACCCGTCTCCGCTTGTATAGGACTGGAGGAGTGGGAGGTACGGAATATTTAGTTAGAACGGGGCAGAAGAAAAGTGTATTGGTAATTAGAAGTTACTAGGTAGGAACATACTTAATAGAGTCAAAAAATGAAATCCCAATTGGTTGCTTAAATACTACACAATTACTTTGATATTGCTACGTAAGTCAATATGCAGATACTTGAAAAGAACACTTACTTCAAACAAAGTCTGGACAGATGATGTCGTCGGGGAAGTTAGCATTTATCATATGACCAGGCTCTTTTAGGTGCAATCTAATTTTAGTGCCAGCTCTCAGTACATAAAACTTAGAAATTTCTGTCCAAAGGCCTGCGTCAAAATAGGAGTGACCATCATCTTCATCAAGCTTTACAGAAACAATGATTGTAAATCCATGGTTTGTATTCAACATGACATCCCTGGAGTCTTCAGTTATGTAAAGGCCAAGATTTTGTACTACAGCTGTTGTTGGAAAGCAAAGGATGTTACTGCAGGAAATGATAATATTGTTAAAGAATAGGGTAACTGTGGCACCCCAGCTTAGAGCAACCGGTTTACCTTGCATTGCCAGCCCAGAGATCAAGTCTTCTGGCAATACACAACAACTTGGTACAGAAAACAACCGCTTTATTGATCTCTTAGCGGGAACATAGGTTTACATATTACATGATGAGCGAGGCCAAGCGGCACACACGGTGCGGATGCACTTATGTACATTATTTAGTAGACATAGCAGGGGCCTCGATGATAAGAGAACTACTAAGCGACAGCGGAACGACGGGGTAGCGGAACTCCATTCCACAGGGACACTGCTGGGACACGGCCTAGATCGCGACAAACTGCTCAACATCAACTCCTTGCACGGCTTCTCCTGCATCTGGCATGATAAGCCAGGTGAGTACTTTGAATGTACTCGCAAGCTCACAGCAAACAAAGCAAGTGCAACAAACAATAACAAGGCATTTAATAGGTTGAATGCATGAGCATGATACTATCAACATGAAGTGTGCGTGAAACATTGCCATGGTCCCTGGGACCAACTTACCATCTCGGGGTTACTGCGTAACCACCACTCACAACTTACCACCGTGATCCTTACTTGATCCCGGACATTCCTTTCATAGTGATCCTCACTCGATCACGATTTCTGCATGTGCCTTCTTGTAAATCTTAGTGTGCAAGTTTATTATATCTATTGACCCACGGTGTGACCTACTACGAACTGTGTCCATATCCGAGGACGCGGCTATCTATAGATTATACACTCTGCAGAGGTTAGTACATTGTACCCACACCACGGAAATCATGGCCTCGTGCTCCCATTCGGGTGGACCAATGACATTCCGACAAAACCAGTCTATTGCATGACACTCTCCCGGCCACTCCGACAAACTCCCCTTTGGGCTATGTCCTGGGTGACCCAGGTGCCAACATGTGACACCCGCCACCTCTGTGGCTGCCACCGTCGTGGCCAAACATAAACATTGTCCCAAACAGGGACCTCGGTACCATCAAAACTTGGGTCCTCAAGGTTATGACTGCCTACCGGGCCAGGGTAGCGCCAGAGCACAACCTTCCCTCGTAGGAGGCACCGGCGAGAGGCATGCCAATAGACCGCATTAGGGCCTCCCCATCCAGGCAAGTGTGGTTGCAGTGGTGAGCTCGATTCGGTGGCACCATGACTCGATCAACAGCATGTTCAAGTTGGATTATTATCAAGTTTAACTTGAAAGAAAATGATTCGAGTCATAGTGTATGAATGGATGCACGGGTCACGATGAATGCATAACAATTGCACCATGCTATCATATGAGCATATGACATGATTTCTACTGCCTACATTAGCAAGTGAGCATGTACCCTACTGCATAATATCAAAATGATAGAACAAAGTCTATGCAATAAAAGATATATAGCAAGTTATTTTAAATAGTGAATATGTGATGAATTTAATTCAATTAAACCAAAGTCATTGCAATGCCATCCTTGCATATGGATGTTGTGGCTTGCCTTGGTTCAGAGGAGTGTCACAATACTCCTGGCCTTCTCCAACACAACTAGGCTCTTCTGAAATTAAATTAAATTCAAAAGGAAAATGTCACATAACACTGTTTATTGCACCAGAAATTCACAACAGCAAGAAAAATTCTGAAACTTGGCATACAGAAGCTTTGGAATTTTACAAACAAGCAGCAAAAAGAATCATCTCATTTGGACTTATGGATAAAAAGTTATGGCTGATCAAAGATAGGGTCAAACTCTGGATTAAAATGAATTAAACCAATTTTCAGAAAATCCCAGAGGGGCTGACATCGAAGACGTATTTTGGAAATACGCTTCCACTTAGATACCCCTTCGGGCCAAAGAGAGAGAATGACAGGTGGGGCCCCGGGTTCTGTTTTAAACGAGAGAGAGGGGGAACAGAGCCTGGCGGCTCTGTCGCCGGCATTTCTCCGGCGAGGAGACATCGGCGATCACCGGAGAGAGGGGGAATGGGACCAGCTCGGCGAGACGGTCGCGCACGTACCCGAAACACGAGCTGAGGAGGTCTGATGGCGTCGCGGAGATCCTCTCCAGAGACGGCGGGCGGCGGAGCTCGTCGGAGTTGAGGAAGACGGCCTCAATCCGGTGAACCAGCGGCCTGGGCGTCTTCAGTGGATCACCACGAGTACACCAGAAGAAGAGGGCAAGGTCGAGGGGCTCCAGAGGACGAGGTTGGCCGGGGAGAACCGCGGCCGATCTCCGGCGAGGATTGAAGGCCAGAGGCCTTCCCGGCGTTGCCCGCAGCTGCTAGTGATCGATTTGAGAGAGGAGAGGTGGTTTGGGATGGCTAGAACGATCGGGGGAGGGCTCTATTTATAGGAGGAGGTGAGGCAGTGCTCGGGCTCTGCCGGAGCTGAGCGGCAGGACGAACCGAGGACGGTGAGGACTCGGGCGAGCTAGGAGACGACGCGGGCGAGGCCAAGCATAGTGCACGCACGCGGGCTCGAGCGCAGGCGCACTAAGTGGGGCAGGGGCGCGCGTGCAAGCCACTGTGCCCCAAGCTAGCGCCGTGGCCGCTTCCGGCGAGCCTCCTGCCGGCATCGGGGAGGGTCAGAGAGGGGCTGGGGAGAAGAATGGGAGGGTGCTGAGTGGACTAGACACGCTGAGGTGGCGCGAGGGGAGAGGTTGGACAGCGGCCGATCGAACCCGACGGGCAGAGCGCACAGAGTGCGTGCGTTCCACCCAGACCGCACGCGGTCACCGCGTGCATTGGCATGCAGGTGACTTTCGGCGCTGCCAACCCGTGTCCAACGTGTTGTCCCTTCAACGCTTTGCCAAGGAATGCGCTGGGCTTGCCATCTGGTGCATTGGAGGTGACAAGAGATAGAGGTAAAGTTTCTGGACAGAAACTTGCTCCAAGCACTGGGGACAAATGGCTAGGAGTCTGAGGCTGAAATTAGGCATTTAAGCATCTCCTAGGAGGGTAATCAAGTGGTAAAAGTTTTAGCTAAAAATGATCAAGGAAAAATATACTTGCTTCACAAAGTGCTCTTTCTGACCAGAAGCAAAAACATTTTTCCTGGCTGAAATTTTCCAAATGACCATGGGATATTTTTGCATAGGAAGGTGAGGCATGACCCAAAGAATATTTGGGAATTTTCTTGGAATTTTTGGAGCAATAAAAATAAGGGTTGCTTCATAGCTATATGAGCAAATGGGCATTTTCTGAGAGAAAATGAATATAATGCAATTAAATAAAAATATCCAATGGCATTATTTTGAGAGGGATGAGATCTAAGGAGGGTTTAAGGATGATAGAACCCACTTGGAAGAAAATCAAAAATAAATCCAAGTGGTAAGTCCAAAAGAAATGACAGAAAACCTCAAATGCAAATCCAAATATTCAATAAATCCAAATAAAAGAAAAAGGCAAAAATCCAGGGTGTTACAGTAACATGCAAATATGGGAGTAATTGAAAGAACAGTACAACAGTTGAAATCAAAGGACAAAAATTTATAATTAAACAGATCATGTAACCACGATGTCAAGCAAATATAAGAGTAATCTAAAGAACAATACAACATAAATTTTCCTAATATAGAAAGAAGAAAAATCCCCTTTTGACGTATATGTTGCATGTGGCACCTTCTATCCAAATGTAGCAATATATAGTATGTGTTCAGAAAAGTAGGCCATACCAACCGAGGTAGGGTGAGATTGAACATACCGTGCGCTTCATGAAGTCATCTAGTACGGTGAGATGGAACTCCTCGGCTGTCTGGCCGAGGCCGCATGGGCATGATGTGTCCTTGCACTGTACACTCTATGAATGAAAACCCTCGAATTAGCTAGAAGAAAAATGAACTCATGGCGATTTCGGCCAGGTGATTAAAAGGGGCAGACGGACTGGGATAAGAGATGAGCGAGTATTTCAGTAAATTAGTTACCTGGTTCTCCATGAGAGAGAAAACCCCAATACCACAGCTTCCCCAATCGGGCGGAGCTGGGTCGACGGCGAGCAACGTCAAGATAGTCGGTGGCGATAGGTGGCGGCAAGCGGCAGTGGCGAAATGCGATGGGGTTTGGCGGCAGCCGGCGGCGGCAACAGGCGTCAAGCTAAGTGGTTGCCGCGGCGATAGGCGGTGGCATGCAGGTGCGACTGGAGACGGGGGGCTGGCGGGCGGGGGTGAGGGTTTTGTGACATGGGGGGTGGTGAGGTTTTTTTTTAATTGGGTGGTGATGGTTTTCTGTCCCAGAATAATGCGTTTCGGAGGCAATGGTTTGGTAGACCCAACCGTGTGTGATTAATATCACTACGGTGGGAGGGTGATACGGACTGCCGTTCGATCAGTGGACATCCTACGGTGTAGACGTGCGATCCGTGGGGATGCGTTCTGGCCAATTAGAACACACGTGCCGCGGCATAATGAAAGTAATTGCACACGATTCCAATCTAGTAAAATCACCTAGTTTCATGGTGGGGTCCACATTTCCTTCGTCGTTAGACACTGGAATTTTTACCCACGCTAAACAATCACCCTAATATGCACCGTGTGTGTTCAATTTTTTTTGCCAACTCTCCACGCGTAGCTGTGCGTGTTGTGGGCAAACGGTTGCTAGTATAAAATTGTGTGGGAAGACCGAAAGTAACACAGACGATTCGCGCTAATAAGCTGTGTGTGACGTGGGCAATCATAAGTTGGTCTAAGAGAAGCATAAAATTCCATCAACCAAACTGATTGCATACTCATCCCACATCTAGATATAATTAAGCATAGATATAAACATACTTAGGCATAGATAATAAGCGTACTCAAGCATAGTTCAACCGATAATAATAAGCATACTCAAGCCTAGATATAATTAAGACGCACACACTAGCACTGGTAATGCGAGCTGCTATACAAACGGTTTTTACCACCTTTCTGCGATAGTGTTTTAAACCGTCGCCCTGCCTATGTGTGCGATATGGGGGTCCTTCCCACATGACCCAGAAACCGTCAGGGATAGGGAGAGCTGATGTAGATGCGTTGCCAAATGTAATCGTATGCGATGCAGGAACATATCGCACACACTATATTCTGGCACACGTTTGGGATTGGTGATCAATTGCCCACGTCTCTCACGAGTCAAACGTTTCTAATTGCGTAGGTGTCGGCGTACGACACCTATGGGATCACGTGGATCCCTTTACGGTTCGGCAAGGGGAAAAGATTTGCACAAAGAGCGGAACCAACGATCAACGCGAGAATCTTTACCCAGGTTCGGGCCGCTGAGAAGCATAAAACCCTACTCCTGCTGTTGTTTACTGTGGATGTTCTTGGCTCAAGTACACGGAGCGCTTGTGGTGGGAAAGCAGCTACGCATGCAGAATTGGCCGGAAGGTCCCCCTCCCCCTGTAGCTTCGCCTTGGGCCTCCTTTTATACGTCCAAGGGGTCACCAACAGTGGCAGACAGGAGTACAACAGGTGTAAAGTTGCTACAGGGTTTCATGATTATCACTGACGTCTTAGGACAAACGCATTTAATGCCCCGTTTAGGTGTCCCTTACTTTCTCGGGGACGGAAAAAGGGCCCGTCCCATCAGCACCGCTTAATCCCATCCGCGATCGACGCCGTGACACGCAACCAGGAGGACAAGCCCTAAACGACAGGCTGGTCGCTGCGCTGGAGCGGCGGCACTGTGCTGAAGCGGTGGAATCTTGCCGGGTGCGAGGCCTTGCCAGGCGCGAGGCCTTGCCGGGCCTTCACGATCCTTCCCGGCAAGTATCTTGCCGGGAATCCAGCCTTCGATATTCTGTCTTCTGATCATCGGCTTGAATGCCTTCTTGATATTCTTGTGTTTGTTCCCAGCTGTCCCCCGGCAAGCCTTGCCGGGTCTTGTCTTGCTAGGAGATCATGCCGCTGGGAAGAAGCTTCTCCCCAACGAGCTCTTGTTCTTGCTTGTTAATATAATGCTTTGCCAGATATGGTATTCGCCGGGAAGCTTGGCCTTGCCGGGGTTGCCAGGCAACAATCCTGGACGGGAATGACCCATCCTAAGAAGGTTGATGAGACCCTGGTTCTCATTACACCGACAGTAGGGAAACCAAACGGGGTTTCACATTGGACCGTTTGTGAAATAGTACGTAAGGCACACGGGCCATCATAGAAACTGTGCGCGATATGTGGCCCATCACACACGAGTATTATATGGCAATCGTCTGCCATGCATGACATCATCGCACACGTTTCCTGATCAATTTACGAGTGGGATTGCATTTAGCATTGGGCATGGTTTCCTCTAAGCTCTCGTGTGCGATAATGTGCTATCACAAACAGTTCAGGAACCCCTACGCACATGTAGAAGTGTTGCAAATCGTCTGCGATTTGTTGTGTATCACCGACGGTTGCGCTATGAGTGACGTGTGCTTTCCATTCTGGATCGCACACCTTCATTTAGTCGAACCGTGTGCGCATCAATGGCCAAGTTAAAGCAAAAATATCGCATTTGAATTGCCCTGCAAAAAGCAAATTCGCCACAATATGCAATTGAACAAATAGTTTCCACAGGAAGAACATTCATCGGAATTCGCAACAATATGCAATTGAACAAATACTAGCTAAATTCCACTAATTTATTGACAAATGCAGTACATAATGATAGTGTACGAAATACGAAGACCTCATCACATGGAAAACAATGCATCCATGCGTATATGTTTAGCGGCTAACTCGTGTTGAATGTTTACTCATTGTTTCAGGAACAACCATGCTGAAATCTTCATTATCACCAGTGGGCTTGATGTAGTGATTCAGGAAGAAGTTGCTGATAAATCTCTTAACCTCCAGCAATTCACTAGCAGGGAGTGGTTCAGGGGTCATCAGTTCAAAGATGAGCTGTAGGATTTTTAGATCAGAATGTGCCATACGAGTGGAGTAGAAGTTATTAATTAAGATACAGACTTACTGGTACTAATTTGCGAGCATCCTCACAGCAATCAGTAGATTTGAAGATGGAGATCATGTGTCTACAGACATAGTACCCACAAAGGTTGGTCCCTGCTTGTTGCTGAGGACACTGAATTTTTTTTTAAAAGAATTAGCCATGTACTTGCCCTGTTAAGAGCAACCTAACTGGTGTAAGATGTTTATTTATTTTTCTTTGGAGAAATAGAAAGAGGTTTATTTATAAACTTGAACATTAGACTAGCGTAAGAAAAGGTATTTGCAAACTTTTGGATATATTTTCCAAAAATAACGGATTTCGGTGTCTTACCGGAGAAATGATCTCGTGCTGCAGAGGTAGTGCACTATCGAACTGGTTATCTTCTTTAGTTATGCACGATGCCAACACACTGCAAATGAAGATGAATTTCCACATGCTCAGTTCTTGTACCAGATATGAATGCAAATTTCAACATCATAGAATTCAATACCTATCCATGAATTGATGAAGATGCGTCAGATCCTGAGGCTTTATTGACTCTCTGAGAGAATCCAGGTAGTAAACTCTGTTCTGGTTTGGAACAATGACTACCAAGATCCAGTGAATGCTACAGATTAAGAAAACCATGAACTTACCAACTATGATGAAATGTGAAAGACGATCAATGTATGCGTGGTTGTTTATTTGACTTACCCTTCATGATATGCCCAAAGAAAGAATTTTGCATGGGATGTGCAACACAAGATACTGGCGACCTTGCCAATGGCCCACTCCCGATTTTTTGGGCTACCACGTAATAATGTGCCATTTGCTACTTCAGGATCTATGAAATACACGCTCTCCTTTTTTTCTTTGCGAGATCAATCCCCTGAGAGGAATAAAATACAGTTAGCTTTTTTCGTTTACAGCCTTGTATGGAGAAGTTGATAAGAGTTTGTGAAGTACTTACAACATCAAGCATTTAACAAGAGTGATAGAGAGCACATTGAAGTTGAAGAAGAGATGAAAGTCCTCGAATTCCACAATGATGGATCCTCAATCGTGACGGAAATGATCCCTGTCGTAGTGGACTAGCAGAACCTCATGACCTGCTGACATTTCATCCACGCAATATTTATGTAACTTGCGGCAACTGGAACTGCACTCCTCTAAGTATTCGTCAACAAGAAATGGCTGGCCATGGACGTACTTGCGTGCTACAAGTACGTCTGCTTTATTTTTAGCAAGTATCCTTTCAACTTCTTCATCGGGCAAGCTGTCAGAACCAGTATAACTCTCCGATTCAAACAACTGGCTGGTAATTTGGTTCTGGGCGATGAGTGCTTTTAGTAAGCGGCTATCGATCACATTCCGCCTCGGTCTCGAGGGTCGCTTCCTCGCGGGTGAGACCGTGCCCGCTTTCCTCTTGGTACGTGAAGCACTTCTGGTGCAAGGTTTGGATGGTTGATAGACTGACCGCTGAGCCACCAGTGAAGATACGACGGACTGCTGAGCAGATGATTTAGCTACGCCGGACTGCTGAGCTGGCGGTGCTGTTGTGATGGACTGCTGAGCTGGCAGTGCTGCTATGATGGATTGCTGAGCTGTAGGAGCTGAGGCATCGGACTGCTGACCAGGAGGTGAAGCCATGTCGGGCTTCTGCGCAGATGGTGCCAACACGTCGGTGTGCTGAGGAGGCTGTGCCAACGCGTTGGTTTGCCTAGCAGGCAGTGCCGATGCATCGGTATGCTGATCACGCAGCTACGAACTGACGGACAAATGAGCAGGTGGTTCCAGCCATTCTGACTGCTTAGCAGTCCGTTCCACCAGGATGGTCTGCTGAGCATGCGGTGCCGCTGTGTCTCCCCCTGCTACTTCAGTGGCCGGCATCTGAACCGGTGGTACGTCTTCAGCAGTTGTAGGCCTTGCCACTGGCTGCTCAAGGGCGGATGATGACATGGCCTGTACGGCACGAAGTCGGGCGGGCTGATCACAGGTTGATGCATCAGCCATCGGATTACGAGTATTAGGTTCCTCGGGGGAAGCATGCGAGAGCTTCTATGGCAAGGAGAGAGTCACCGGTTGAAGGGCGACATTGATTGCTCTTGGCGGGGCTTGAGGGATCTCATCTATGAAGTCTATTTCCTTTCGTGGCCACTGGATATGATTTAACAGTGTTTCTTCCATGTTGCTCTGCTCATCACAGTCCCCTAGGACATTCTTAAGGGCAAATTTTTTGAATCCAGGCTTTACTTCTGTCACGTAGCACTTCACACAGCCCGGCTTCAATGGCACATTGTCCAACAAGAGGCCCCCTTCCGAGTGGGGGGGGGGCAAAACCCAGGCTGTTGCACATTTTAACGTACCTTCATAATGTGTAAGCACGCCCCTCAGTCTGTCTTTCATTCCAGATAGATCAGATATAGCATCATCATGCGCAGCTACAGTCTCAGTGTCGCTGGGGTCAGCTGATGCACAGCTACTCTTGTGCGGTGTTGTCGCGCAATAAGCAGCATCGTCCATGCCCGCCTCCCCTCCCGTGTGCTGGCTATCTCTCAGTGTTAGAGTCTTCTACATCATCATTGACTCCTCAATTTCCATTCGAACTTTCGGATACATGTCCATCCTCAACATTTCATACAATTCTTTCTTCTTCTATTCACTCCTCGCTTTTTTCATGGCGAGCTTCTCTTCTTTGCTGAGTGTGAAAGCCCTCTTGTGTGGGACATTGACAGCTATACCCCTTGCACGGCCGGGGGGCTCTTTTGTTGCCAGGGCATCGGACAGAATGTCACATGGCTCTGAGTTTCTGTAGAACCTTCCAGGGTTGCTGGTGGAAGCCTTTAACATTGCGCGATACAGTTCTTCATCATGTCAGTTTTCAAAGTAATAAGAACCGTCGTCACGCCTCCTTGCATTTGCCCGCAAGTAGTCTCTGGCGTGTTTGCCCCTGATTTCACTAAAGACCGGTTTCCCACCCGCAGCTACTGCTTCTTTGTCCTCCTGGTCCCAAATCGGTTTCATGCCGTGGTATCCTTCCATGACCATACGGTGGGGGTGTGTGTTCCTCTTCTGAAGTTCCGATTGCTTGGCACTCTTCTCGGTAAACTCCGTAGTTGCCCTAACCCTTTTGAATTCTGCCCAGTCTGCCTTTGTAATTTGGGGGTATGCGGGGATTGGGTCCTTGCCTTCACTCAAGTACTTCTTTTACAACACGTGCTTCCAGTTTCTCCAAGCATCCCTGGCCTTCTTCAGTGCAGCGTGTTCCACCTGCATTCTCCACTGCTCTGGAATGTTGAAGTGATCCATGATCTCCCGGACTATCCTGTGCCGCGTTTCTGTGTCAGCCTTCCGAAACCCAGGCAGATTAATGTTGAGCCTTGCCCTGCCAACAAATGCACACACACTCCTGAACCTCGTGCGTGCTTTATCTGGTTTAGTTGGAGCCCAAGACTTTAAATTGATCTCGGTTACTTCATATACACCTTTAGGCTGGTGTGTGGGCTTTCTTGGAGCGTTCTTCTGTGTCCTGACCAAAAGGGTGATTGTGGCAGCTCTATCCCGTTCCAGATTACTTGATCCCTGATCATCTGCTAGAGACCTGGGGTTGTCAGACTCAGATGAAGATACATCGCCTGAAGCATGAGTGCTGTCGCTGCTACTCGGCATCTATAGAGAACACATGCGAAATTCAGAAAAGGGGGATAAGCATAAAGCTAACAACTTGGTAGCAAGCTGTCTAGACATGTCACCTAATAATTTGGAAAATGTATGCCTAACTTGTTCATTTAGTGTGACTCGGGTGCCCACGATCTGTAAATCGACAATAACTAATTGGAACAAATACAGCTTATATGTACTAGTTAGGAAGGTAGATAATGAACATATATACGCTCTCTGTTATTTTATAGCCAATTTGGGAACATACAAAACCAAATAGGAAGAGGGATCGCGAGGAAATATGCTTCACCGCGATGGAGAGCAGTAACTGATAGGTTTTGGTCCAAACCCGGCAGGAGAGGCGAGGGTTACAGGATGGATATGCTCAAGGGTGGCTGGCGAGCAAACGAAGACAGCGAGGCGTGGGCAGCCGCGTGTTGGGAACGGCAGCGAATGTAGGGTTGACGCCGAAGAGCGGGCACACGGCCGGGTTGAGCACGCCAGCACCGGAAAGGGTTCTGGTGTGGATCTGGGGGAGGGGGAGCTGGCGATGGAGTTTTGGTAGAATATGCGGACTGTTGAGTGAAACGGGGGCGAGCGGTGGGGGGTGTTGGCAGCTTCGGTGAAAAAAGGGCGTCGGTCGCGGCGCGGAAAGGCCTATGCAAACGGAAGCCTCTACGAGCCCGTGTGCACAAACAGCATAATTTCGTTTGAAATGAAGACGTGGTAATTTTGAAATGAAGACGTGAGTTCAACGTTTCGCCTCGAATTTTTTTCCACTGTATGCAATCACCATCATACCCTAGGTTTGATTTTTCTGGCGCATTTCAGGTCTCGTTTGCTACATTTAAGCCATTTTTTGCATTTACCATGCATTTAGTGCATATAAATCAAAACCCTACAGCAACTACATGTGGGTGTTAGCAAAGAAGGTGTAAAAATCATTTCTGTGTCGCTTTGGTAGTTTTAATTCATTATCTGAGAAACGGGAAGAATTTTCAAACATTTCGGCCGCGATATGCGGCCACCGATGTAGGGCTTGTTGGTAATTTAATTACAAGAAATGCAGATGGACTTCGAAAATCAAGAAAATCGGTGTGTCACCGTGGCGCAATCTCAAGACCCAGTGGAAAAAATTTGGTAAAGTTTGGCACAAGTTACGATGATCGCTCCTTGCAAACCGGAGCATCTCACAAGAAGGATCATAGTTCCCAATAGGAGATGTGGCAATTCAGACTCCAATCGTCGGTGACTTCATCGTTTCGCCTCGAATTTTTTTCCACGGTACACAATCACCATTACACCCAGTATTGATTTTCTGGCGCATTTCGGGTCTCGTTTGCTATATTTAAGCCATTTATTGCATCTACCGTGCATTTTGTGCATATAAATCCAATCCCAACCGCAACTACATGTGGGTGTTGGCAACGACGGTCTACAAAATCATTTGTGTGTCGCTTTGCGTGTTTTCATTCATTGTCCAAGGAATTGGAAAAAAAAAATCAAACATTTCGGATGCGAGATGCGGGCACCGGCGTAGCTCTTGTTGGTATTTTAATTACAGGAAATGCAGATGGAGTCCGAAAATCGGTGTGTCACCATGTCGTGCTCTCAAGACCCCATGCAAAAAACTTGGAAAAATTTGGCACAAGTTTGGATGATCGCTCCTTGGAAACCGGAGCATCTCACAAGAAGGATCATAGTTTCCAAAAGGAGACGTGGCAATTCGAGCTCCAGTCGCCGGTGACTTCATTGTTTCAGCTCGAATTTTTTTCCACAGTACGCAATCACTATGATACCCTAGGTTTGATTTTCTGGCGCATTTCGGGGCTCCTTTGTTATATTTATGCATTTTTTTGCATTTACCGGGCATTTAGTGCATATAAATCAAATCCCAACTGCAACTGCATGTGGTGATGAAAGGGGTGAGGATTGCCTTTCGATATGGGTGCATCCAACGGTGCAGACGTATGATCCATGGGGTTTGGGTTCTGGCCAATCAAAACGCATGACTCAGATCGCGCGCAGTAGGTAGGGGTCACCAGCCACGGTTTCGTAGGCAGACGACTTTCGTGAATGAACCGTGTGCTATTGGAAAACATTTACATCAAGCAGCAGCATGATTTCTTTTGAAATGATGACGTGTTAATTTTGAAATGAAGACGTGAGTTCAACGTTTCACCTCAAATTTTTTCCATGGTACGCAATCACCATCATACCCTAGGTTTCATTTTCTAGCGCATCTCAGTTCTCGTTTGCTACATTTAAGCCATTTTTTGCATTTACCATGCATTTAGTGCATATAAATCAAAACCCTACCGCAACTACATGTGGGTGTTAGCAAAGAAGGTGTAAAAATCATTTCTGTGTCGCTTTGCTAGTTTTAATTCATTATCCGAGAAACGGGAAGAATTTTCAAACATTTCGGCCGCGATATGCGGCCACCGGCGTAGGGCTTGTTGGTAATTTAATTAAAGGAAATGCAGATGGACTTTGAAAATCACGAAAATCGGTGTGTCACCGTGGCGCGATCTCAAGACCTAGTGGAAAAAAATTGGTAATGTTTGGCACAAGTTACGACGATTGCTCCTTGCAAACCGGAGCATCTCACAAAAAGGATCATTGTTCCCAATAGGAGACGTGGCAATTCGAACTCCAATCGTTGGTGACTTCATCGTTTCGCCTCGAAATTTTTTCCATGGTTCACAATCACCATTACACCCATGTATTGATTTGCTTGTGCAGTTCGGGTCTCGTTTGCTTTATTTAAGCAATTTTTTGCATTTACTTTGCATTTTGTGCATATAAATCAAATCCCAACCGCAACTACATGTGGGTGTTGGCAAAGCAGGTCTACAAATTCATTTGTGTGTCGCTTTGCGTGTTTTCATTCATTCTCCAAGGAATGGGAAGAATTTTCAAACATTTCAGACGCGAGATGCGGCCACCGGCTTAGGTCTTGTTGGCATTTTAATTACAGGAAATGCAGATGGAGTTCAAAAATCACGAAAATCGGTGTGTCACCATGGCGTGCTCTCAAGATCCCGTGATTATTTTTTGGTAAAGTATGGCACAAGTTTGGATGATCGCTCCTTGGAAACCGGAGCATCTCACAAGAAGGATCATAGTTTCCAAAAGGAGACGTGGCGATTCGAACTCCAGTTGCTGGTGACTTCATCGTTTCGCCTCGAATTTTTTTCCACAGTACGCAATCGCTATTGTACCCTAGGTTTGATTTTTTGGCGCATTTCGGGGCTCCTTTGTTATATTCAAGCCATTTTTTTGCATTTACCGGGCATTTAGTGCATATAAATCAAATCCCAACTGCAACTGCATGTGGTGATGAAAGGGGTGAGGATTGCCGTTCGATCTGGGTGCATCCAACGGTGCAGACGTACGGTCCGTGGGGTTTGGGTTCTAGCCAATCAGAACGCACGACTCACGTCGCGCGTAGTAGGGGCCATCGGCGGTTTGGTAGGCACACGGCTTTCGTGAATGAACCGTGTGCTATTTGCAAACCAGATTGCATATGTTCTGTTCATACATACTGGAGTGAGATCAATTGAGTGCGCTAGCTCTAGGGTATATAATCATAAATAGTTCAAACTCATTGCGTGTGCTGATAACATATCAAGGTCAACATATTAATCATTCTTAGATCAACAGAAGGCCGGGCATAACTCACAATTCAGTACATGTGACAGTTGTAATTGAACGAATTAAGTTGCAGAATAGACATAATAAACAGTGTTGCGTATTAATCCGCATGTACATGGGAGAACTGGGATCATTAGGTTGACCCCGAATGAACTTAGGATTTCTAATGGTTTTAAGCCTCTCTTTATGTTTGGTGCGTGATCGCTTGGCTGGCAACTCAGCAAATTCATCGTACTCGTCCTCATCAGCAACACCCTTGATGCCCAGTACCCTCCTCTTCCCACGCATCACTACATGGCAGTTCTTATGCAAGGGGTCTTTCACATAGAAAATCTGGGTTGCATCGCTGGCAAGAATGAACGGGTCCTTGTGATACGCCATCTTTGTCATGTTAATACAGGTCTTCCTGTATTCATCAACCTTTACCTGACTAAGAGGGACCCATTTGCACCTGAATAATGCCACCTTAACTTCCACATAGTTAAGCTCCCAAATCTCTTTGATGGTTCCATAGTATACCCTTTTATCATCTTCATCTACAGTTATGCATTCTATTCGAATAGAGCTATTCTAATATGAGGTCTTCTTATCACGTTCCTTAGTGTAGAACGTGTAGCCATTTATGTCATACGCTTGGTACCTCAATACCGTAGGTGATGGCTTTTATGCTAGCCACGTTGCAATGTCATCCATGGATCTGCGTGACAAATGATCCTTCAGCCATCTGACATAGTCCTTATTGTGCGCCTTCATCACGACATCTAATGGATGCACCATGGGTAAGAAGCTTCGTCGTATCTCCACCAAGTGTTCTTCAGCATAAGCGTCGAGAACTGGGCTGTTAAGCAGTACCATCAAATGGGCTTGATCGGTCTCATCTCCGGGTGCAGCGTGTGGTGCGCCAGCAAGGACCGGCTTACCAGCCAGCCTTCCCTCGTGGCGAGAGAGGGGCAAACCTATAGGTCTTTGTTTCATGTATACGGTGCAAAACTCAACCACTTCATCCGCGGTATAACCTTGTACAATGCTTGCCTCTGGATGGCATCGGTTCCGACAATAGCGCTTCAATATTCCCATGTACCGCTCGAAGGGATACATGCTGCGAAGAAACACAGGACCACAGTACTTTATCTCGTCGACAAGGTGCACAGTGAGATGGACCATGACATCAAAGAATGACGGTGGGAAAAACATCTCTAGGTTGGACAATATTCTTGCAATATCCTCTTGCATATAATCCAGCTCTTCACGATCTACCACTTTCTGCCATAGTTTGTTGAAGAAATCACAGAGATCAATGAGTGTGTTTCTTATGTGTGTGTCCATCAAATTCTTGATGGACACCGGGAGGATTTGTGTCAACATTACGTGGCAATCAGGTGACATCATGTGTGCCAACTTCATTTTACCTGAGCTCACATCCACGAGACTTCTGATGTTTGCGGAGTAGGAAGAGGGTGTCTTAACTGACAACAAATAGTAGAAGAACTCTTTTGCTTCTTTTGGAGTGAAATTGTAACTCTAGCTGTAACACCCCTCTGTAATGAACAATAGTGATCCATAATGATTATGCTAAGTCACTGTGATTTGCAATAATTGATCAAAGTGGATTCATATCTCATTTCAAATTCCTCCACTGAATTCAATTCAAATCATAAGTGAAATTTGAAGTTGCTCAAAAATTGCTGGAAAATAGTTCATCATTTAGCAAAAATTCCAAAACAAATAATTGTTCAGGAAAACAACATCACCACTTTGCTAAGATCAGCTATAGCATTTATTATAGTGCAAAACAGCAATTCAAATGCCTTTCATTTTTGAAAAATTCAAATGGATTCCAAAATTGCCCAAACTTTTTGTGGCAGTGCAGAAAAATGCAATGTCATTTTGTGGATAAGTCTCACATTTTACAAAATGCATTTGGCAGCTCTTTTATTTTGCAAAAATTCTGTAAAATGAAAACAAAGAGAAAAAGGGAGAAAGGCCACTGTGCACGGGCCTAAGTGCACAGTGCGGCCCAGCCCGCTCCCCACCGTTTCCCTCCTCTCTCTCTCCCCGTGTCGGCCTCGTCGTGGTCGCGCGCGCGCTCGCCGGCCAGCAGGTGACACTGCGGCCCTACAGGGCCGCCGAGGGGATAAGGACGCGCCCCTCGGCCCCTCGTCCTCCCCTATCCACTTCTCCCCCTCTCCATCGCCTCTCTCGCCCGCGCGCGAGCACGCCCGAACGCCGTTGTCGCCGTGCTGCCTCGCCACTGCGGCCACCGTCCTCGCCTTGCCTCTCCGAAGTGTCAAGCCGCTTTGCTGAGCTTCGCCACGTCGTCCACGCTGACTAGCGCAAGCAGGGAGGCAGCACAGCAACGGATCTGCGCCGTCTCCTTCCTCGGGATCCGCCGGCGATCTTCTTCCTCTCCGGCCGCCCTGCTGCTCCTAACCTTTCGCCGAGCCTTCTTGCGCCTCCCCCGTGAGCTCTAGCTCCTCCCTGAGCTCCTCCCGCTCCGTCTCGAGCCTCGCCGCTGCTGCTGCCGGAGTAGCCGTAGTTCGCCGCCGCCATCGCGTTCGTTACCGCGCAGCCGTCGCCGTCGAGCTCAGCCGAGCACGGCGTCGTGCTCAGCACGCCCGCACGCACCCAACGCTGCCTCTAGCGCGCTATGCCGTGCTCCGTAGCACCGAGGTCGATCATGCCCAAACGCCGACGTCCGCCGCGCTGGTCGCCGCCATCGTTTTAGGCCGTCTCCGGCCATGCCACCACCGCAGATCGATGCGGCTTGCTCCGCTCGATCAAATGGACCAAGCCGCGCGCGAAACGGCCTGCCGTAGCAGTTTTCCGATGAGGGCAGTGGCCCTCCACCGCGTTTGTGCGTCGCCGACGTCTAAACGCCGGTAGCCACCACACTGGCAGCCACATGGGCACCCCCTGGGTCACTGCCAGTGGGCCCAGGGGCCCTAGTTGACCGAGTTGACTTGGTCAACTCTGCTGACTAGGCACACAGTGTCACTGACATGTGGGCACCCACCGTTTAATCACTGTTTAAACTAAATAAATTAATTAGTTAAATTAATCTGACACTGACAGATGGGGCCCATGTGCTAATTAACCCGTAATTAGTTTAATTAGTCTCTGTTTAGTCACTTTGTCTATGACATGTGGGATCCAGCTGTCAGGTTTGACCTGGAACAGCTGGGGTTGACTTGCTGACATCATGCTGACGTAGTAAATCCTTTTCTGTTAATTTCGAATTAGATTTAAATTCCAAAATTTTAGAAAATGGTTTAAATCTTTGAAAATTCGTAGAAATTCAACCGTAGCACGGATCGAAAAGTTTTCAACATGAAAGTTGTCAGAAAAACGAGACGAATCCGAATATGTGGTCAAAATGCTTGACCATCACTCCTAACTATCTGAACATGGAACCTTCCCCTCCGGTTCAGTATACCGATAACTGCCTAAAAGCTGGGGAAATATCCCGGATATTTTCCCGCTTCGTCTGCAACATGTAGCCTTGCATTAGGTCACCACCAGCACTGCATTTTGCCATGCCATCCATTGTGTTGCATTTGTTTGCTTTTATTTATTGTTTCTTCCCCCTCTTCTCCCCCGTTAGACCCCAAGACCGACGCTGCCCCGGAGGACTGCTACATCCCTGACGACCCCTGTTTTGCCGCAGAGCTTCCAGGCAAGCAACCCCCCTTGAGCATGCCTATATCGCTTATTCTTTCTCCCTCATGCTTGCATTAGAATTGCTATAGTTATTGTTCCGAATACCGATTCTGATGCATAGCCTGTTTTTGTAAACTGCTATTGATACCTTACCTGTTATCCTAAATGCTTAGTATAGGTTGTTTAGTGAACCATTTGTGGCCCCTCTTCCTAGTCCTAGTTGCCCCGCTTTAGTACTAGTGTCCCGATCGAGGTGATCGATGGGCTGAGACCAGCACATCACCGCACACCCCTTAATGTGACACCCTGGTTTTGGCAACTTTTTCTTTTCGAAATCTTTCGGGCTTCATTTGCAATTTGGATGGATTTTGAACCTTTTCAGTTTACTTTGGACTTATGAATTCCTCTCAGTGATCCAGAGCCCCCTCCATCCTGCCAAAATCTTGTCACTCACCATCTGGATCAATTTCCAATTCTTTATCTTTCCCAAATATTCATTTTCTTCCTTTGGGAAAATCTGTCATCACTATCGGTTAGAAAGCAACCTATAGTTCTGGTGATCAGAAAAATCCCAAATTAATCCCAGACCTTATTGTCATCATCTACTCCTACAATCTTCAAAAACATCTCATGGTCCAGTACAAAGTTTATTCTAGAAAACTCCATTTGCTCTCTGGACAGTACTGGTCATTTCTGAAGGAGCTCATATTTTCCCTACTCATTTAATTCCCATAAAATTCCCTGAGATATTAGGGAACCTATATTTCCACAATATCCAAAAATATCATCTTGTCCAGTACAAATTTTCACCACCAATATTCTGCCAAGTTTCTGTTCAGTTGGAACATCTGTGAAGGAAGTACCAGCTAGAGGTATCCAATTGAGCTGAAATTGTTATGGCATCTTCTCCTCACCAAATAACCCTGCCACACCAAATTTCAGCCCCAGGAGATCAGCCAGATGAGTGCATCAAGCTCATCTCTGTTTCTGGTTCAGTACAGCACTTGTACATGAACTTCCCTCAAACTTTGATGAAATTTTCTCAAACTTGGCCAGCTCATAGTCCTTCCAACATAGATCATACCAGACATCTCCTTTAGCTCCATCCTCAGCTCACCTGTCCTCTAGATCTCTCTCAATTCTGCTGTCAGAAACTGTAGCTGAAGCTACACTTCACCTCGGAGTGAGTCTAGTAAAACCAGAGGCATGAAGAGACTAAGGGGTCGAGGGTCGACGTGCCAGACAAGAAATGCCAGACTCGTGAGGCCTCTAGACATCCATACCCGTGGTGAGCACGACAATGGCATGCCACTGCGCGCGCTCTGCATCGCGCCCGTGCCTGTGGCGTCGCGTCCGACCGCCTCGCGCCGCAGCAGCTTGTCTCCGTGCGCCGACATCCTCCCCTTCCTCCACCTGGCCCCCCTGGATCCTTCCCCTCGCCGGAATCGCCCTCGCCGGCCGCCACGCGCCCGGGCACTGTGCCGCCCGTGGCTGCACAGTGGCGTGCGGCGCGTCTTCTTCCTCCACTACCCGCCACTGGCCGCCTTAACTCCTCCTGCTAGCTCCCGTCTCTTCGTCCCACGTCGGGACGGCCAGCTCGCCGTCCTTGCGCCGGCGACGTGGCCTGAACCTCGCCACTTCCAGAGAACTCCCCCGAGCTCGCCTCCTCCTATAAATAGCCCTCCCCAGCCTCTCCCGAGCTCCTCATCCACCTCCCCCACCTCCTAATCGACCTCCCTGAGTCCGAGCAAAGGCCGAGAGGCCCTCTGGCCTCGCATCTCGCCGGAGCACCGCCGCCACTCGAGCTCTACCTCCCCGCCGTTCCACTCCCCCCCGAGCTCCACCGACTGCACCCGTGAGTTCACCTCGCCCCACTGATCACGCCCAAGCCCTTGCCCAGTCGAATTGTTGCCGGAGTCGCCGTCTCCGACGACACCCGAGCGCCGCCGCCGCCGGAGAAGAAGGGGACGACGTTGTCCGGCCATCCCTCGCGAAGCTACTGGTACGTGCTGGTTCGTCTCCGAATGCTCGATCCATTCCAGTAGTCACCGGACTCCGCCGCCGTCTGTGTCGCCGACGACCATCGCCGGAGTCCCGCTCTCTCTCTGTTCCCTCCCCTCCCCCTTTAAACCTGACCACGGGGCCCGCACGTCAGCGACTCACTCGCGCGCGCCGAAGCGGTAAGTGGAGGCGCCCGGGCGAAATACGCCTTCGACGTGGCCCGCTGTGGATTTTTTGATATTCTATTTTAATTCCAGATTTTGACCAGAACTTTGACCATCAATAACTTTTTAACCATAAGTCCAAATCAATTGATTCTTTTTGCATCTGGTTTGTCTTGAGGTCATCTATTTTCTGGCCAAATTTGGTTTTTTTCCCTTGTTCACAGAATTTCTGGTGCTCAAAACAGTAGCGTGTGACATTTTCAATTGCTTTTTAAAATTATTTTCAGAAGGAGATAACTTTGGATTTGAAGCCCAGGAGTTTGTGGACAACCCAACAGAGCAAGGCAAGCCATGTCATCCATTGCATGAAGCATTTCAATTGTGTTGGTTATTTAATTGAATTTCATGCATTATTTTTTTATGTGATAATCCATAGTAATTTATTTAAATGCATAGCTACTGCCATGATAATTAACTTGCAATTAAATATCCATACTGGTTAAATGCTTGGCTATATTAAACTTAGTTGGTTGATCAAGAGCCACCTACCTGGACTTTTCCGTGAAGCCACATTTGCCGGTATGGGACGGCCTTGACTTGGTCTGGCTTTGTGCTCTTTTATCGGTACCACCAAACTAGGGAGGGTTATGCGTGCGTGCTGCCCTGATCAGGTAGACGACCATAATCCTGTGAGCCCAGTTGAGTTATTTTGCCGGCGTCCCCGTTTGGGACAGTTAGTGGCCACAACGGTGGCAGGTGTCACGGGGTGACACAGGGGCCACCCAGGACATGACCCTGGGAGGGTATGATTGTCGGTGGTACGATAGAGGGGTCACGGGTCAGGCAGGTTTCGTTGGAGCACCACCGGACCACCCGAATGGGATCACGAGGCCAGGTACTCCATGGTGAGGGTAAAGTGCGCAACCTCTGCAGAGTGTAAAAACCTATTCGAATAGCCACGTCCACGGTATTGGACAATCCGTTTAGGCCTCTCTAGGATGGTCAACCATAATAATAATAATGATGGAAGAACTTGTCTTATGTTCGGAAGTGCTCTGTGGATTATTAGCATTCCGAGGGTTGTGGGACAACCCAGATAAGAGTAAGTTGGTATTGGGTACCAGTAAGTGAGCAACTTAATCTGTTAACCTGTTAATTGCCATGCTATTGTTTGCTGCATTGTTTTGGTTGCCATGAGCTTGCGAGTGCATTCCAAGTACTCACCTGGCGTATCATGCCAGATGCAGGAGAATCCGAGGACGGAGGTCCCGAAGGTTCGTGCTACGCTAACTAGGCCGTGTCCACAGCAGTGTCCCTGTGGATGGAGTTTCCTGCGCTATGTTCCGCTACGCCGTAGTCTACCCAGTAGTATCGAGGCCCTGCCATGTTCCTTAAATAATGTAGATATTGTCATAGCACGTGCAGTGCTTCTGGCCTCGCTATTATGTAAATTATGAGCTTGTACTCGAGATATTTTAATAAAGTTCAGTTCAGTTCTGTTCCAAGTTGTTGTGTGTTTCCAGAAGACATGATCTCTGGGTTGGAAACACTGGTAAACCGGTTCTCTGAGCCGGGGTGCCACAACGCTTGGTATCAGAGCCGTGCTGACTGTAGGACACCCTAGTTAACCCTGCGCTAGAACCGCGAGTAGTTTAGAGTCTTGGTGTCTTCCCTGCTGCATTTGATTGTTGCATCTGAGTGCTTGCATTGCATGGCATGCATATAGTTTTTATTGTGCTAACCGCTGGTTTGATAAGTGTAGATGGCACCAGTTCCATACCACTACCATCTTGAGCCAGCACAGTTCACTTTTCTAGTACTGCTTCGTAGTGTCTGGCTTCGGCTGTATCCCAACAGCGAAGACCCAGTGTTCCAGGTGTTTCGAGAGAAGCTTGCTGGTTCAGTATTCGAGTACCATGCGAAAGCCTTCCTCACTACGAGTTCGGATATTGGCAGCTACTCCCGTTCTACCAAGGGCGGAACTGCTTCTACTCCGGAGTTGGCAATCCAGTTTGCTGCGATGGAGGCTCTCACTGACTTGCGCTTCCACGAGGTCAAGATGCAGACTCATCCAGGTTTCTTTCACTACCCCACCCTGTCGCCTACGACAGGGCGAGTCCTTTTCGCACCCGTTGATCCGGCGAGTGATCGTGCTACTGGTGTTTTATCTCGTTATCTGAACGCCAGTTACCGTATGATCACTTCCCTAGCCGAGGAGCTGACTTCTGCTCGCGAGGCACTTGCGGCCGTTGCGGCAGCACAGTCTCCTCCTCCATCTCCGTTTTCACCTATGTACACTCCACCCATCCCATCTTCCGACACTCCTTCTAGTTTGTTCGGACCGCCAGGCTTTTCGTCTGGTAGCCGACGTGAGACCCCGTCAGAGTGTGCCTCACTCCTAGCTACTCCAGCTGCTCCGATGCTGCAGCGTCGTGCTTCTTCTCCTTCCGAGGGAGAACCTTCCCGTCAGCGTCGTCATGTTCCCTTTGATCCGGAGGCCGAGGTGAACATCATCAGCTCAGATTCCGAGAC
Organism: Elymus sibiricus; assembly: GCA_039707655.1. Taxonomy (NCBI): domain Eukaryota; kingdom Viridiplantae; phylum Streptophyta; class Magnoliopsida; order Poales; family Poaceae; genus Elymus; species Elymus sibiricus. Next base: position 138,368,645 of record CM077670.1, read on the forward strand.
AGGATCAGACGACGAGGAGTCTTCCGTCTACCAGTGCTCGTGCCACCGGCGTCACTAGGGCAGAGGCTTGTGTTTCAGTGCATGCATCATAGCATCCCTGCATGTGTCAACTGCCGTCTGAGTAGTCTAGTCATGATCATCCCCCTTCTAGCTTGTCATGTATGATGTTGGGTTGCCTTGTATAATTATGTTGCTTCTTTATTTGCTCATTTTATTTGGCTTCTTTTCTGGTGTCATACTACCCTGCTTTTCCTCATCGATTCGGGATTTTGCAATGGGAACAAAATTTAGGATGAAGAGGTGTAGTACTCAAGGCGGCGATGGAACTCCCGTTCGTCGATCTGCCAGACAGGCAGGACAGCCACCAGAAGATTTGCCACCTCCACCCCCACAGACACCAACCACTGATCAGATTATGAGAATGTTTGAAGAGAAAAGAAACCAAGATCTCATGGAATTTCTGAAAAGTATGCAGACTATGGTGGGTCAGAACAACCACAATGGGACACACTCTAAGCTGTCTGATTTCCAGCGGACCAAGCTACCTAGTTTTGGTCAAGCTGTGGATCCGATGGAAGCTGATGACTGGCTGAGGACTATGGAAAAGAAATTGGACATAGCCCGCTGTGATGAGGCAGATAAGGTTCCTTTCGTCACTCACTACCTGGAGGGCCCGGCAGCTATATGGTGGGACAACACAAAAATGTTATGGCCTTCTGGAGAAGATATTTCTTGGGAAAAATTCAAAGAGACATTCCGCAAGTATCATATTCCTACTGGCATAATGAAGGTGAAGCAAAGGGAATTTCTGGCCCTTACTCAAGGGAATATGTCAGTGGGTGAGTATCTGAACAAGTTCAACAAACTGGCACGGTATTCTACCCATGACGTGTCCACCGAAGAAAGGAAGATTGACCGATTCCTCGGAGGGCTGAATCATACCCTCCGTTGTCAGCTTTGTATGCTGGACTTTCCAGACTTCCAGACTCTGGTAAACAAGGCCTTCATAGCCGAACGAGAGCATAAGTCAGGAAATAATGACCACAAGCGGAAGTTTGAACCCAAGAAGGACAACTGTGAGCAGTTTGTGCAGAAGCCACGTATTCGGCAACCAAGTTCGTCTGAATACAAGCCTGCATGGAACAATGGCAACAACAACAACAAGCTTGTCAGCCAGGACAAGACCCTCGGCAAACAGCCAGTGCTGGAGGATTGCTGCCGCAACAACACAAGCTTCACTTGCGGCTAGAGCGGGCACTACTCCAAGCAATGCCCCGCAAGAAATGGGAAGCCACCATCCGACTTCAAGCCACAAGTCAACAGTGTTGGACGCCGCCCCAATGCGAATTTCTACCGCAGCCAAGTCCATCATATCTCCGCTGAGGAAGCCCGCGAAGCACCAGATGTGGTCCTTGGTATGTTTTCTATTAACAACCTACCCGCAATAATTTTATTTGACTCTGGGGCTTCTCATTCGTTTATTTCGTGGAGTTTTGCCACCTTGCACAAATTTTCTCCTTCTCTTTTGGACAAAATCATGGTGGTACAATCCCCTGGCTCCATGCTCAGAACAAATGTGATATACAAGAATCTGGAAATTCTGATACATGATGTGAAGTTTCCAGCTACTCTGGTTGCCATTGAATCCCCTGGACTTGATATAATACTGGGAATGGATTGGTTGGTACCACACCAGGTGTGTATCAACTATGCCACCAGGAAGGTGACACTGGTTAACCCGGCAGGCCAAACAGTGCAATTCACTGCCAGCAGAGTGATGTCAAAGAAAGGAATGGCATTCAAAGCCACAGCTACAAACATAAGTCTGATTTCGGTAGTCAGTGAATTTCCGGACGTATTTCCAGAAGAGATACTGGGAATGCCACCTGATAGGGAACTAGAATTTGCTATTGAGGTTGTTCCCGGAACTGCTCCAATATACAAGAAGTACTATCACATGCCTTCCCCAGAGCTGGTGGAATTGAAGAAACAGTTGGATGAATTATTACAGAAAGGATATATTCGTCCAAGCACTTCACCGTGGGGATCACCCGTGCTGTTTGTCAAGAAGAAGGATGGCAGTCTACGGATGTGCGTGGACTACCGTCAACTGAATGAAGTCACCATCAAAAATAAATATCTGCTCCCTCGCATTGATGACTTGTTCGACCAGTTGAACGGAGCCCGGGTATTTTCCAAGATTAACCTCCGAACGGGGTATCATCAGTTAAAGATCAGAAAAGAGGATATCCCCAAGACAGCCTTTACTACCAGATATGGTCTGTATGAGTTTACAGTCAAGTCGTTCGGGCTGACAAATGCTCCAGCATACTTCATGAGCATGATGAATAAAGTCTTCATGGACTTTCTGGACAAATTTGTGGTAGTGTTCATTGATGATATTCTCATCTACTCCAAAGATGAAGAGGAGCACACGCAACATCTCTGTACCGTCCTGGAAAGGCTAAGGACCCATCGCTTGTATGCCAAATTCAGCAAATGCGAATTTTGGCTAAGAGAGGTGGGATTTCTGGGACATATTCTGTCAGAGCAAGGTGTGGCTGTCGACCCCAGTAAAGTGACTGCTGTATTAAACTGGAAGACCCCAGCCACGGTAACGGAAGTCCGTAGCTTTCTGGGATTGGCAGGCTACTACCGTCGCTTCATTGAAGGCTTCTCAAAAATAACCAAACCACTGACAGAATTGCTGAAAAAGAACCACAAATTTGCTTGGAGAGAAGAATGTGACAGCAGTTTCATGGAATTAAAGACGAGGCTGACTACAGCCCCTGTCTTAGTTCTTCCAGACATTCACAAGAGCTTTGACATATATTGTGATGCCTCCAGGCGTGGAATCGGCTGCGTGTTAATGCAAGAGGGAAAGGTGGTAGCCTATGCATCCAGACAGCTACGACCTCATGAAGAGAACTACCCCACTCATGATTTGGAATTGGCAGCCGTGGTTCATGCACTAAAGATTTGGAGGCACTATCTCATTGGACAACGATGTGAGATATACACAGATCACAAGAGTCTTAAGTATATTTTCACACAGCCTGATCTGAATCTCAGGCAGAGAAGATGGCTTGAATTGGTCAAGGATTATGACCTTGGGATTAATTATCATCCGGGAAAAGCCAATGTGGTCACCGATGCCCTCAGCAGAAAGCAAGGTACCCTTAATGCACTCGTGGAAGGAATGCATCCGAGACTGCGAGAAGAATTTGCCAAGTTGAATATGGTGTTATGCGGCCCAACTAGCCCAGATACAATGGAAATTATTCCAACACTTATGGAAGAAATTAAGGCAGCTCAGAAATCAGACCAAGAAATACAAGAGATCAGAGAGCGCATTCCGCTAGGAAAGGCCAAGTCCTTTCGAATTGATGATCAGGACACTGTATGGTTTGAGAACCGAATATGTGTGCCTGATCAAGACAGCTTGAGATAGCAAATACTCAGAGAGTCACATGAATCTGCATATTCTATCCATCCGGGAGGAACAAAAATGTACCAGGACTTGCGAGAAACATTTTGGTGGCCAGGAATGCGAAGGGACATAGCGTACTATGTCGCATGTTGTGACATCTGCAACCGAGTCAAGGCTGAACATCAGAAACCCGCTAGGCTACTGCAACCTTTACCAGTTCCCCAGTGGAAATGGGATGACATATGCATGGACTTCATTGTTGGACTACCCAAGTCAACAAGAGGCCATGATGCTATCTGGGTCATCGTAGATATACTTACGAAAGTGGCTCACTTCCTTCCGGTAGAGACCACTTTCAACGTGAATCAGCTCGCACAGCTCTATATGTCCCGGATAGTCAGCCTTCATGGAGTACCCAAGTCTATCACATCAGATAGAGGCTCCCTGTTTACCTCAGCATTTTGGCTGCGACTGCATCAAGCCCTGGGAACTGTGCTAAAGCATAGCACGTCATATCATCCACAGACAGATGGGCAGACAGAACGTTTGAATCAGATAGTGGAAGATATGCTTCGGTCCTATGCTCTCGCCCATGGACCCAAATGGGAGGATAGCCTACCCTATGCAGAATTCTCCTACAATAACAGTTATCAGTCAAGCCTCAAAATGTCACCATTCGAGGTTTTGTACGGACGAAAATGCCGCACTCCTTTAAATTGGTCCCAGACAGGAGACAGCCGTATCTTCGGCACGGATTTGATGCTCGAGGCTGAGAGACAAGTCAAGGATATCCAGGAGCGTGTTCGAGCAGCCAAGTCCCGTCAAAAGAGCTATTATGACCCAAAGCATCGGGAAGTAACTTTTGAGCCCGAAGAATATGCCTATCTCCGAGTTACCCCCTTGAAGGGAATAAAAAGGTTTCACACCCGAGGAAAGCTTGCACCGAGGTATATCGGACCCTTTCCAGTCATGGCTAGAAGAGGCAGAGTGGCATATCAGCTAGAGTTACCACCAGAGTTGTCAGACGTTCTTGATGTCTTTCACATATCACAGCTGAGAAAGTGCATTGCACCTCCGATCAACTAGGCAGATATGAGTGAGCTGGAATTGACCAAAGATCTGACATACGAGGAAAGACCTGTCAGAATATTGGATGAGATGGAAAGAACTACCAGGCTAAGACAATTAAGTTTTACAAGGTGTTGTGGGATCACCATACTGAGGAAGAAGCTACCTGGGAAAGAAAGGATTTTCTGAGATCAGCATATCCACACCTGTTCCCTGAGCAACCGAATCTCGAGGACGAGATTCATTCTAAGGGGGGTAGGTTTGTGACACCCTGGTTTTGGCAACCTTTTCTTTTCGAAATCTTTCGGGCTTCATTTGCAATTTGGATGGATTTTGAACCTTTTCAGTTGACTTTGGACTTATGAATTCCTCTCAGTGATCCAGAGCCCTCTCCATCCTGCCAAAATCTTGTCACTCACCATCTAGATCAATTTCCAATTCTTTATCTTTCCCAAATATTCATTTTCTTCCTTTGGGAAAATCTGTTATCACTATGGGTTACAAAGCAACCTATAGTTCTGGTGATCAGAAAAATCCCAAATTAATCCCAGACCTTATTGTCATCATCTACTCCTACAATCTTCAAAAACATCTCATGGTCCAGTACAAAGTTTATTCTAGAAAACTCCATTTGCTCTCTGGACAGTACTGGTCATTTCTGAAGGAGCTCATATTTTCCCTACTCATTTAATTCCCATAAAATTCCGTGAGATATTAGGGAACCTATATTTCCACAATATCCAAAAATATCATCTTGTCCAGTACAAATTTTCACCACCAATATTCTGCCAAGTTTCTGTTCAGTTGGAACCTCTGTGAAGGAAGTACCAGCTAGAGGTATCCAATTGAGCTGAAATTTTTATGGCATCTTCTCCTCACCAAATAACCCTGCCACACCAAATTTCAGCCCCAGGAGATCAGCTAGATGAGTGCATCAAGCTCATCTCTGTTTCTGGTTCAGTACAACACTTGTACATGAACTACCCTCAAACCTTGATGAAATTTTCTCAAACTTGGCCAGCTCATAGTCCTTCCAACATAGACCATACCAGACATCTCCTTTGGCTCCATCCTCAGCTCACCTCTCCTCTAGATCTCTCTCAATTCTGCTGTCAGAAATTGTAGCTGAAGTTACACTTCACCTCAGAGTGAATCTAGTCGAACCAGAGGCATGGAGAGACTAAGGGGTCGAGGGTCGACGTGCCAGACAAGAAATGCCAGACTCGCGAGGCCTCTAGACATCCATACCCGTGGTGAGCACGACAATGGCATGCCACTGCGCGCGCTCTGCATCGCGCCCGTGCCTGTGGCGTCGCGTCTGACTGCCTCGCGCCGCAGCAGCTTGTCCCCGTGCGCCGACATCCTCCCCTTCCTCCACCTGGCCGCCCTGGATCGTTCCCCTCGCCGGAATCGCCCTCGCCGGCCGCCACGCGCCCGGGCACTGTGCCGCCCGTGGCTGCATTGTGGCGTGCGGCGCGTCTTCTTCCTCCACTACCCGCCACTGGCCGCCTTAACTCCTCCTGCTAGCTCCCGTCACTTCGTCCCACGTCGCGACGGCCAGCTCGCCGTCCTTGCGCAGGCGACGTGTCCTGAACCTCGCCGCTTCCAGAGAACTCCCCCGACCTCGCCTCCTCCTATAAATAGTCCTCCCCAGCCTCTCCCGAGCTCCTCATCCACCTCCCCCACGTCCTAATCGACCTCCCTGAGCCCGAGCCAAGGCCGAGAGGCCCTCTGGCCTCGCATCTCGCCGGAGCATCGCCGCCACTCGAGCTCTGCCTCCCCGCCGTTCCACTCCCCCCCGAGCTCCACCGACTGCACCCGCGAGTTCACCTCGCCCCACTGATCATGCCCATGCCCTTGCCCGGTCCAATTGCTGCCGGAGTCGCCGTCTCCGATGACACCCGAGCGCCACCGCCGCCGGAGAAGAAGGGGACGACGCCGTCCGGCCATCCCTCGCGAAGCTACTGGTACGTGTTGGTTCGTCTCCGAACGCTCGATCCATTCCAGTAGTCACCGGACTCCGCCGCCGTCTGTGTCGCCGGCGACCATCGCCGGAGTCCCGCTCTCTCTCTGTTCCCTCCCCTCCCCCTTTAAACCTGACCGCGGGGCCCGCACGTCAGCGACTCACTCGCGCGCGCCGAAGCGGTAAGTGGAGGTGCCCGGGCGAAATACGCCTTCGACGTGGCCCGCTGTGGATTTTCTGATTTTCTATTTTAATTCCAGATTTTGACCAGAACTTTGACCATCAATAACTTTTTAACCATAAGTCCAAATCAATTGATTCTTTTTGCATCTGGTTTGTCTTGAGCTCATCTATTTTCTGGCCAAATTTGGTATTTTTCCCTTGTTCACAGAATTTATGGTGCTCAAAACAGTAGCATGTGACATTTTCAATTGCTTTTTAAAATTATTTTCAGAAGGAGATAACTTTGGATTTGAAGCCCAGGAGTTTGTGGACAACCCAACAGAGCAAGGCAAGCCATGTCATCCATTGCATGAAGCATTTCAATTGTGTTGGTTATTTAATTGAATTTCATGCATTTTTTTATGTGATAATCCATAGTAATTTATTTAAATGCATAGCTACTGCCATGATAATTTACATGCAATTAAATATCCATATTGGTTAAATGCTTGGCTATATTAAACTTAGTTGGTTGATCAAGAGCCACCTACCCGGACTTTTCCATGCAGCCACATTTGCCGGTATGGGACGGCCTTGACTTGGTCTGGCTTTGTGCTCTTTTATCGGTACCACCAAACTAGGGAGGGTTATGCGTGCGTGCTGCCCTGATCAGGTAGACGACCATAATCCTGTGAGCCCAGTTGAGTTGTTTTGTGGGCGTCCCCGTTTGGGACAGTTAGTGGCCACGACGGTGGCAGGTGTCACGGGGTGACATAGGGGCCACCCAGGAGATGACCCTGGGAGGGTATGATTGTCGGTGGTACGATAGAGGGGTCACGTGTCAGGCAGGTTTCGTTGGAGCACCACCGGTCCGCCTAAATGGGATCACGAGGCCAGGTACTCCATGGTGTGGGTAAAGTGCGCAACCTCTGCAGAGTGTAAAAACCTATTCGAATAGCCGCGTCCACGGTATTGGACAGTCCGTTTAGGCCTCTCTAGGATGGTCAACCATAATAATAATAATGATGGAAGAACTTGTCTTATGTTCGGAAGTGCTCTGTGGATTGTGAGCATTCCGAGGGTTGTGGGACAACCCAGATGAGAGTAAGTTGGTACTGGGTACCAGTAAGTGAGCAACTTAATCTGTTAACCTGTTAATTGCCATGCTATTGTTTGCTGCATTGTTTTGGTTGCCATGAGCTTGCGAGTACATTCCAAGTACTCACCTGGCGTATCATGCCAGATGCAGGAGAAGCCGAGGACGGAGGTCCCAAAGGTTCGTGCTACGCTAACTAGGCCGTGTCCACAGCAGTGTCCCTGTGGATGGAGTTTCCCGCGCTATGTTCCGCTACGCCGTAGTCTACCCAGTAGTATCGAGGCCCTGCCATGTTCCTTAAATAATGTACATATTGTCATAGCACGTGCAGTGCTTCTGGCCTCGCTATTATGTAAATTATGAGCTTGTACTCGAGATATTTTAATAAAGTTCAGTTCTGTTCTGTTCCAAGTTGTTGTGTGTTTCCAGAAGACATGATCTCTGGGTTGGAAACACTGGTAAACCGGTTCTCTGAGCCGGGGCGCCACAACGCTTGGTATCAGAGCCGTGCTGACTCTAGGACACCCTAGTTAACCCTGCGCTAGAACCGCGAGTAGTTTAGAGTCTTGGTGTCTTGCCTGCTGCATTTGATTGTTGCATCTGAGTGCTTGCATTGCATGGCATGCATATAGTTTTTATTGTGCTAACCGCTGGTTTGATGAGTGTAGATGGCACCAGTTCCGTACCACTACCATCATGAGCCGGCACCGTTCATTTTTCTAGTACTGCTTCGTAGTGTCTAGCTTCGGTTGTATCCCAACGACGAGGACCCAGTGTTCCAGGTGTTTCGAGAGAAGCTTGCTGGTTCAGTATTCGAGTACCATGCGGAAGCCTTCCTCACTACGACTTCGGATATTGGCAGCTACTCCCGTTCTTCCAAGGGCGGAACTGCTTCTACTCCGGAGTTAGCAATCCAGTTTGCTGCGATGGAGGCTCTCACTGACTTGCGCTTCCACGAGGTCGAGATGCAGACTCATCCAGGTTTCTTTCACTACCCCACCCTGTCGCCTACGACAGGGCGAGTCCTTTTCGCACCCGTTGATCCGGTGAGTGATCGTGCTACTGGTGTTTTATCTCGTTATCTGAACGCTAGTTACCATAGGATCACTCCCTAGCCGAGGAGCTGACTTCTGCTCGTGAGGCACATGCGGCCGTTGCGGCAGCACAATCTCCTCCTCCATCTCCGTTTTCACCTATGTACACTCCACCCATCCCATCTTCCGACACTCCTTCTAGTTCGTTCGGACCGCCAGGCTTTTCGTCTGGTAGCCGACGTGAGACCCCGTCAGAGTGGGCCTCACTCCTAGCTACTCCAGCTGCTCCGATGCTGCGGCGTCGTGCTTCTTCTCCTTCCGAGGGAGAACCTTCCCGTCAGCATCGTCGTGTTTCCTTTGATCCGGAGGCCGAGGTGAACATCATCAGCTCAGATTCCGAGACTGGATCAGACGACGAGAAGTCTTCCGTCTACCAGTGCTCGTGCCACCGGCGTCACTAGAGCAGAGGCTTGAGTTTCAGTGCATGCATCATAGCATCCCTGCATGTGTCAACTGCCGTCTGAGCAGTCTAGTCATGATCATCCCCCTTCTAGCTTGTCATGTATGATGTTGGGTTGCCTTGTATAATTATGTTGCTTCTTTATTTGCTCATTTTATTTGGCTTCTTTTCTGGTGTCATACTACCCTTCTTTTCCTCATTGATTCGGTATTGTGCAATGGGAACAAAATTTAGGATGAAGAGGTGTAGTACTCAAGGCGGCGATGGAACTCTCGTTCGTCGATCCGCCAGACAGGCAGGACAGCCACCAAAAGATTTGCCACCTCCACCCCCACAGACACCAACCATTGATCAGATTATGAGAATGTTTGAAGAGAAAAGAAACCAAGATCTCATGGAATTTCTGAAAAGTATGCAGACTATGGTGGGTCAGAACAACCACAATGGGACACACTCTAAGCTGTCTGATTTCCAGCGGACCAAGCCACCTAGTTTTGGTCAAGCTATGGATCCGATGGAAGCTGATGACTGGCTGAGGACTATGGAAAAGAAATTGTACATAGCCTGCTGTGATGAGGCAGATAAGGTTCCTTTCGTCACTCACTACCTGGAGGGACTGGCAGCTATATGGTGGGACAACACAAAAATGTTATGGCCTTCTGGAGAAGATATTTCTTGGGAAAAATTCAATGAGACATTCCGCAAGTGTCATATTCCTACTGGCATAATGAAGGTGAAGCAAAGGGAATTTCTGGCCCTTACTCAAGGGAATATGTCAGTGGGTGAGTATCTGAACAAGTTCAACAACCTGGCACGGTATTCTACCCATGACGTGTCCACCGAAGAAAGGAAGATTGACCGATTCCTCGGAGGGCTGAATCATACCCTCCGTTGTCAGCTTTGTATGCTGGACTTTCCTGACTTCCAGACTCTGGTAAACAAGGCCTTCATAGCCGAACGAGAGCATAAGTCGGGAAATAATGACCACAAGCGGAAGTTTGAACCCAAGAAGGACAACCGTGAGCAGTTTGTGCAGAAGCCACGTATTTGGCAACCAAGTTCGTCTGAATACAAGCCTGCATGGAACAATGGCAACAACAACAACAAGCCTGTCAGCCAGGACAAGACCCTCGGCAAATAGCCAGTGCTGGAGGACTGCCGCCGCAACAACACAAGCTTCACTTGCGGCCAGAGCGGGCACTACTCCAAGGAATGCCCCGCAAGAAATGGGAAGCCACCATCCGACTTCAAGCCACAAGTCAACAGTGTTGGACGCCGCCCCAATGCGAATTTCTACCGCGGCCAAGTCCATCATATCTCCGCTGAGGAAGCCCGCGAAGCACCAGATGTGGTGCTTGGTATGTTTTCTGTTAACAACATACCCACAATAATTTTATTTGACTCTGGGGCTTCTCATTCGTTAATTTCGCGGAGTTTTGCCACCTTGCACAAATTTTCTCCTTCTCTTTTGGACAAAATCATGGTGGTACAATCCCCTGGCTCCATGCTCAGAACAAATGTGATATACAAGAATCTGGAAATTCCGATACATGATGTGAAGTTTCCAGCTACTCTGGTTGCCATTGAATCCCCTGGACTTGATATATTACTGGGAATGGATTGGTTGGTACCACACCAGGTGTGTATCAACTGTGCCACCAGGAAGGTGACACTGGTTAACCCGGCAGGCCAAACAGTGCAATTCACTGCCAGCAGAGTGATGTCAAAGAAAGGAATGGCATTCAAAGCCACAGCTACAAACATAAGTCTGATTTCAGTAGTCAGTGAATTTCCGGACGTATTTCCAGAAGAGATACCGGGAATGCCACCTAATCGGGAACTAGAATTTGCTATTGAGGTTGTTCCCGGAACTGCTCCAATATACAAGAAGTACTATCGCATGCCTTCCCCAGAGCTGGTGGAATTGAAGAAACAGTTGGATGAATTATTACAGAAAGGATATATTCGTCCAAGCACTTCACCGTGGGGATCACCCGTGCTGTTTGTCAAGAAGAAGGATGGCAGTCTACGGATGTGCGTGGACTACCGTCAACTGAATGAGGTCACCATCAAAAATAAATATCCGCTCCCTTGCATTGATGACTTGTTTGACCAGTTGAACGGAGCCCGGGTATTTTCCAAGATTGACCTCCGAACGGGGTATCATCAGTTAAAGATCAGAAAAGAGGATATCCCCAAGACAGCCTTTACTACCAGATATGGTCTATATGAGTTTACAGTCATGTCGTTCGGGCTGACAAATGCTCCAGCATACTTCATGAGCATGATGAATAAAGTCTTCATGGACTTTCTGGACAAATTTGTGGTAGTGTTCATTGATGATATTCTCATCTACTCCAAAGATGAAGAGGAGCACACGCAACATCTCCGTACCGTCCTGGAAAGGCTAAGGACCCATCGCTTGTATGCCAAATTCAGCAAATGCGAATTTTGGCTAAGAGAGGTGGGATTTCTGGGACATATTCTGTCAGAGCAAGGTGTGGCTGTCGACCCCAGTAAAGTGACTGCTGTATTAAACTGGAAGACCCCAGCCACAGTAACGGAAGTCCGTAGCTTTCTGGGATTGGCAGGCTACTACCGTCGCTTCATTGAAGGCTTCTCAAAAATAGCCAAACCACTGACAGAATTGCTGAAAAAGAACCACAAATTTGCCTGGACAGAAGAATGTGACAGCAGTTTCATGGAATTAAAGACGAGGCTGACTACAGCCCCTGTCTTAGTTCTTCCAGACATTCACAAGAGCTTTGACATATATTGTGATGCCTCCAGGCGTGGAATCGGCTGCGTGTTAATGCAAGAGGGAAAGGTTGTAGCCTATGCATCCAGACAGCTACGACCTCATGAAGAGAACTACCCCACTCATGATTTGGAATTGGCAGCCGTGGTTCATGCACTAAAGATTCGGAGGCACTATCTCATTGGACAACGATGTGAGATATACACAGATCACAAGAGTCTTAAGTATATTTTCACACAGCCTGATCTGAATCTCAGGCAGAGAAGATGGCTTGAATTGGTCAAGGATTATGACCTTGGGATTAATTATCATCCGGGAAAAGCCAATGTGGTCGCCGATGCCCTCAGCAGAAAGCAAGGTACCCTGAATGCACTCGTGGAAGGAATGCATCCGAGACTGCGAGAAGAATTTGCCAAGTTGAATATGGTGTTATGCGGCCCAACTAGCCCAGATACAATGGAAATTATTCCAACACTTATGGAAGAAATTAAGGCAGCTCAGAAATCAGACCAAGAAATACAAGAGATCAGAGAGCGCATTCCGCTAGGAAAGGCCAAGTCCTTTCGAATTGATGATCAAGACACTGTATGGTTTGAGAACCGAATATGTGTGCCTGATCAAGACAGCTTGAGACAGCAAATACTCAGAGAGGCACATGAATCTGCATATTCTATCCATCCGGGAGGAACAAAAATGTACCAGGACTTGCGAGAAACCTTTTGGTGGCCAGGAATGCAAAGGGACATAGCGTACTATGTCGCATGTTGTGACATCTGCAACCGAGTCAAGGCTGAACATCAGAAACCCGCTGGTCTACTGCAACCTATACCAGTTCCCCAGTGGAAATGGGATGACATATACATGGACTTCATTGTTGGATTACCCAAGTCAACAAGAGGCCATGATGCTATCTTGGTCATCGTAGATATACTTACGAAAGTGGCTCACTTCCTTCCGGTAAAGACCACTTTCAACGCGAATCAGCTCGCACAGCTCTATATGTCCCGGATAGTCAGCCTTCATGGAGTACCCAAGTCTATCACATCAGATAGAGGCTCCCTGTTTACCTCAGCATTTTGGTTGCGACTGCATCAAGCCCTGGGAACTGTGCTAAAGCATAGCACGGCATATCATCCACAGACAGATGGGCAGACAGAACGTGTGAATCAGATAGTGGAAGATATGCTTCGGTCCTGTGCTCTCGCCCATGGACCCAAATGGGAGGATAGCCTACCCTATGCAGAATTCTCCTACAATAACAGTTATCAGTCAAGCCTCAAAATGTCACCATTCGAGGTTTTGTACGGACGAAAATGCCGCACTCCTTTAAATTGGTCCCAGACAGGAGACAGCCGTATCTTTGGCACGGATTTGATGCTCGAGGCTGAGAGACAAGTCAAGGATATCCAGGAGCGTCTTCGAGCAGCCAAGTCCCGTCAAAAGAGCTATTATGACCCAAAGCATCGGGAAGTAACTTTTGAGCCCGGAGAATATGCCTATCTCCGAGTTACCCCCATGAAGGGAATAAAAAGGTTTCACACCCGAGGAAAGCTTGCACCGAGGTATATCGGACCCTTTCCAGTCATGGCTAGAAGAGGCAGAGTGGCATGTCAGCTAGAGTTACCACCAGAGTTGTCAGACGTTCATGATGTCTTTCACATATCATAGCTGAGAAAGTGCATTGCACCTCCGATCAACTAGGCAGATATGAGCGAGCTGGAATTGACCAAAGATCTGACATACGAGGAAAGACCTGTCAGAATATTGGATGAGATGGAAAGAACTACCAGGAGTAAGACAATTAAGTTTTACAAGGTGTTGTGGGATCACCATACTGAGGAAGAAGCTACCTGGGAAAGAGAGGATTTTCTAAGATCAGCATATCCACACCTGTTCCCTGATCAACCGAATCTCGAGGACGAGATTCATTCTAAGGGGGGTAGGTTTGTGACACCCTGGTTTTGGCAACCTTTTCTTTTCGAAATCTTTCGGGCTTCCTTTGCAATTTGGATGGATTTTGAACCTTTTCAGTTGACTTTGGACTTATGAATTCCTCTCAGTGATCCAGAGCCCTCTCCATCCTGCCAAAATCTTGTCACTCACCATCTAGATCAATTTCCAATTCTTTATCTTTCCCAAATATTCATTTTCTTCCTTTGGGAAAATCTGTCATCACTATGGGTTACAAAGCAACCTATAGTTCTGGTGATCAGAAAAATCCCAAATTAAACCCACACCTTATTGTCATCATCTACTCCTACAATCTTCAAAAACATCTCATGGTCCAGTACAAAGTTTATTCTAGAAAACTCCATTTGCTCTCTGGACAGTACTGGTCATTTCTGAAGGAGCTCATATTTTCCCTACTCATTTAATTCCCATAAAATTCCGTGAGATATTAGGGAACCTATATTTCCACAATATCCAAAAATATCATCTTGTCCAGTACAAATTTTCACCACCAATATTCTGCCAAGTTTCTGTTCAGTTGGAACCTCTATGAAGGAAGTACCAGCTAGAGGTATCCAATTGAGCTGAAATTTTTATGGCATCTTCTCCTCACCAAATAACCCTGCCACACCAAATTTCAGCCCCAGGAGATCAGCCAGATGAGTGCATCAATCTCATCTCTGTTTCTGGTTCAGTACAGCACTTGTACATGAACTACCCTCAAACCTTGATGAAATTGTCTCAAACTTGGCCAGCTCATAGTCCTTCCAACATAGATCATACCAGACATCTCCTTTGGCTCCATCCTCAGCTCACCTCTCCTCCAGATCTCTCTCGATTCTGCTGTCAGAAACTGTAGCTGAAGCTACACTTCACCTCAGAGTGAATCTAGTCGAACCAGAGGCATGGAGAGACTAAGGGGTCGAGGGTCGACGTGCCAGACAAGAAATGTCAGACTCGCGAGGCCTCTAGACATCCATACCCGTGGTGAGCACGACAATGGCATGCCACTGCGCGCGCTCTGCATCGCGCCCGTGCCTGTGGCATCGCGTCCGACCGCCTCGCGCCGCAGCAGCTTGTCCCCGTGCGCCGACATCCTCCCCTTCCTCCACCTGGCCGCCCTGGATCCTTCCCCTCGCCAGAATCGCCCTCGCCGGCCGCCACGCGCCCGGGCACAGTGCCGCCCGTGGCTGCACTGTGGCGTGCGGCGCGTCTTCTTCCTCCACTACCCGCCACTGGCCGCCTTAACTCCTCCTGCTAGCTCTCGTCACTTCGTCCCACGTCGCGATGGCCAGCTCGCCGTCGTTGCGCCGGCGACGTGGCCTGAACCTCGCCGCTTCCAGAGAACTCCCCCGAGCTCGCCTCCTCCTATAAATAGCCCTCCCCAGCCTCTCCCGAGCTCATCATCCACCTCCCCCACCTCCTAATCGACCTCCCTGAGTCCGAGCCAAGGCCGAGAGGCCCTCTGGCCTCGCATCTCGCCGGAGCATCGCCGCCACTCGAGCTCTGCCTCCCCGCCGTTCCACTCCCCCCCGAGCTCCACCGACTGCACCCGCGAGTTCACCTCGCCCCACTGATCACGCCCAAGCCCTTGCCCAGTCGAATTGCTGCCGGAGTCGCCGTCTCCGACGACACCCGAGCGCCGCCGCCGCCGGAGAAGAAGGGGACGACGCCGTACGGCCATCCCTCGCGAAGCTACTGGTACGTGATGGTTCGTCTACGAACGCTCGATCCATTCCAGTAGTCACCGGACTCCGCCGCCGTCTGTGTCGCCGGCGACCATCGCCGGAGTCCCGCTCTCTCTCTGGTCCCTCCCCTCCCCCTTTAAACCTGACCGCGGGGCCCGCACGTCAGCGACTCACTCGCGCGCGCCGAAGCGGTAAGTGGAGGCGCCCGGGCGAAATACGCCTTCGACATGGCCCGCTGCGGATTTTCTGATTTTCTATTTTAATTCCAGATTTTGACCAGAACTTTGACCATCAATAACTTTTTAACCATAAGTCCAAATCAATTGATTCTTTTTGCATCTGGTTTGTCTTGAGCTCATCTATTTTCTGGCCAAATTTGGTATTTTTGCCTTGTTCACAGAATTTATGGTGCTCAAAACAGTAGCATGTGACATTTTCAATTGCTTTTTAAAATTATTTTCAGAAGGAGATAACTTTGGATTTGAAGCCCAGGAGTTTGTGGACAACCCAACAGAGCAAGGCAAGCCATGTCATCCATTGCATGAAGCATTTCAATAGTGTTGGTTATTTAATTGAATTTCATGCATTATTTTTTTTATGTGATAATCCATAGTAATTTATTTAAATGCATAGCTACTGCCATGATAATTTACTTGCAATTAAATATCCATACTGGTTAAATGCTTGGCTATATTAAACTTAGTTGGTTGATCAAGAGCCACATTTGCCGGTATGGGACGGCCTTGACTTGGTCTGGCTTTGTGCTCTTTTATCGGTACCACCAAACTAGGGAGGGTTATGCGTGCGTGCTGCCCTGATCAGGTAGCCGACCATAATCCTGTGAGCCCAGTTGAGTTATTTTGCCAGCGTCCCCGTTTGGGACAGTTAGTGGCCACGACGGTGGCAGGTGTCACGGGGTGACACAGGGGCCACCCAGGACATGACCCTGGGAGGGTATGATTGTCGGTGGTACGATAGAGGGGTCACGGGTCAGGCAGGTTTCGTTGGAGCACCACCGGTCCACCCGAATGGGATCACGAGGCCAGGTACTCCATGGTGTGGGTAAAGTGCGCAACCTCTGCAGAGTGTAAAAACCTATTCGAATAGCCGCGTCCACGGTATTGGACAGTCCGTTTAGGCCTCTCTAGGATGGTCAACCGTAATAATAATAATGATGGAAGAACTTGTCTTATGTTCGGAAGTGCTCTGTGGATTGTGAGCATTCCGAGGGTTGTGGGACAACCCAGATGAGAGTAAGTTGGTACTGGGTACCAGTAAGTGAGCAACTTAATCTGTTAACATGTTAATTGCCATGCTATTGTTTGCTGCATTGTTTTGGTTGCCATGAGACTTCGAGTACATTCCAAGTACTCACCTGGCGTATCATGCTAGATGCAGGAGAAGCCGAGGACGGAGGTCCCGAAGGTTCATGCTACGCTAACTAGGCCGTGTCCATAGCAGTGTCCCTGTGGATGGAGTTTCCCGCGCTATGTTCCGCTACGCCGTAGTCTACCCAGTAGTATCGAGGCCCTGCCATGTTCCTTAAATAATGTACATATTGTCATAGCACGTGCAGTGCTTCTGGCCTCGCTATTATGTAAATTATGAGCTTGTAATCGAGATATTTTAATAAAGTTCAGTTCTGTTCTGTTCCAAGTTGTTGTGTGTTTCCAGAAGACATGATCTCTGGGTTGGAAACACTGGTAAACCGGTTCTCTGAGCCGGGGTGCCACACTTAAGTTGTACGAATCGGCAGAGATAATATCGAGTGCCGAGGGTGATACCTCCTACCTCACTCCTGATGATATCTCTGTAGCGTAGCTAGTCGATTGTGGGTTACCGAGGGTGATTCCTCTTTCACCACCTCCGATGATGCCCATGTCGTGCAACCCCTCAAGCGTGAACCCATCGAGGGTGATTCCTCCGGGTTCAGCTTGATGTATACATCGAGTGGGAATGCAACGAGGGTGATTCCTCGGATTCCATCTTGATGTTATGGACACACCGATACTTTGACTTTACTACTGATTCTGATTAAAGCCGGGTAGGCCCCGAGGGGTACCCGCGAGTAATGTGAGGTCGGGTTGAACGTGAGGGTACCCGCGAGATGATTACGTGGCACGGCCGGGCATTCTTAGCCCTTGCCGTAAGTCCACGAGACGGGAAGACGGGGTCACATGATCGTGAGTCTCTGCTCGTTTCCATGAGCTCCCAACGCACTAATGGGTTAGGATATGTAATCTGAGTAGGCATCTGGCCTTATCGCACTAACCACTGCTACTTGTAGCTTGCGTTGGTTTTATCCCCGAAGAGGAAGGGATGATGCAGCGCAGTAGAGATAAGTATTTCCCTCAGTTATGAAACCAAGGTTATCGAACCTGTAGGAGAATCACGCAACACCTCGTTAGTAGTACCTGCACACAAACAACAAATCCTTGCACCCAACGCAAACGAGGGGTTGTCAATCCCTCGGCGGTCAATTGCAAGATTAAATTGTATATGATAGATAGATAGATAGAAACAAAAATACAAAATAAAATAAATAAAAGAAAATGGCAGCAATATATTTAGGGTTTTAGTAATATGATTTAGATAGACCCGGGAGCCATAGTTTTCACTAGAGGCTTCTCTCGAGAAAATAGCATACGGTGGGTAGACAAATTACTGTTGGGCAATTGATAGAAAAGCAAATAATCATGACGATATCCAAGGCAATGATCATGTATATAGGCATCACGTCCGAGACAAGTAGACCGACTCCTGCCAGCATCTACTACTATTACTCCACTCATCGACCGCTATCCAGCATGCATCTAGTGTATTAAGTCCATAAAGTTTCGTGGCATTTGGACTTCGTTTGGTATTGATTTTCTGTAAAACAAAAACAGGGCACAAAACAGCAACTGGCACTGGGCACTAGGTTAATAGGTTAGTCTCCAAAAATGATATATAATTGCTGTAAATGTATATAAAAACAATCAAAATTGATAATACAACAGCATGGAACAATCAAAAATTATAGATACGTTCGAGACGTATCAACCACCACGCGGGAATAGTATGGGCACTCGGCGTCGTATGTATCAGCTGAAGTTCTTCAGACGTCAGCGATTGAGCGGCGCGCGCCCGGGTGGACCGCGAAAGCCTGCGTGTGTATACAGGGGCTAGGTCTGGTCCCGGCCGCCCATGCAACACGCAGGAGTGCAAAGGGCGATGGGCCCAAGAACCCTGAGCGCTTCGGGAGTAGACCGGCGTGCTGGCCTCTCTGTTGAACCTAGGTAGGGCTACGACGTGTCGATCAGCCGAGGCCGGGCATGGACCGAGCAAGTGTGTCCGGCCAGAGTTAATCGAGAGTGTTGGGTAAGTTGGTGCACCCCTGCTGGGAAGTATTTTTATTCGAATAGCCGTGTCCACGGTAACAGGACGCTCGGAAAATATCCCAATCTTATACAACTAGAATGGATACTTGAGATGCTAATGGATATCGCTCCGGGATCGCTTTCTCGCAGGGAGTCAAGAAAGGATCTCTGGGCATGGCTACTTATACTTGTTGCTACTACTATATTTATGTACTAATCTGCACTCTTCTAATGCTACAAGACGTTGAAGATGCTAGTCTTCGATAGGCTAGGCCTTTCTCTCTATTCTGGCATTTCTGCAGTCCAGTCCACTGATACAGCCCTTCTTTTGAAACCAATGCATAATTAGTATAGATCTGATGTAAGTCTTGCGAGTACTTTGGATGAGTACTCATGGTTGCTTTGCTTCCCCTTTTTCCCCATACCCGATTTCTGCGACCAGACGACGGAGCCCCAGAGTTAGCTGCCCCAGTTGACGACTACTACTACCCCTCTGGTGGAGAGTACTACTACGTGGAGACCGCCGACGACCAGGAGTAGATAGGAGGCACCTAGGCAGGAGGCTGCGCCTTTCGTTCCAGTGTCGTTGTTTTGCCCCGCCTTCTTAAGGCATATCTGTTTAACTTTTATGTCTGTACTCAGATATCTGATGCTTCCGCAGATGCTTGTATGACTCGAGCTTATTTCGAGCCCTCGAGGCCCCTGGCTTGTAATATAAAGCTTGTATGACTTTTATTTGTGTTTAGAGTTGTGTTGTGATATCTTCACGTGAGTCCTTAGACTTGATCGTGTACATTTGCGTGTATGATTAGTGCACGATTAAGTCGGGGGCGTCACAAGTTGGTATCAGAGCCGACTGCCTGTAGGAATCCCCCTTTCCAACTCCTTGGCCGAAGTTGAGTCTAATCTTTCAAAAACTGTTTTACTAACATGGTTGTGTGGCTTACGGACCCACGACGCCAATGGGTGTTATTAGGATCTTTTATTCCTCTTCTTTACTCTGGGACTCTGATCTCTCTTCTTTTCGGGTTAAATGATTTTGCTAACTCTAACATTAGGTTCTCGTGTTCACATTCACCCGGAAGCTGGATTATCTGCAACATTTCTTTCCAATGCTATCTTATGCTTCTCACACTGTCATTTGACATCTGCACTATCTTGTTTCATATGCATCCCACAAGACAGCTCGTACGCCACACTATGCTTGTTGATGCGACTGGGTTCCCTGCTATCTTGGTCGATCTCTTGACCAGGCTTGGATATCGCTTGTACCCCGGGTACACAATTTACGAGGATTACCGCTAGTTCAACCAGGAGCAGTACCATGCTGTGGTTCGCATCTTTGATCGGCAGAACAACTCCATCACTGAGTTGCACACCTTTCATGGTGTTGGAGTGACTATTGATATGGCCGTCCATGATGCTGCCTATACTGCTATTGCCCGTCTCCGTGGAGAGCATAGTCGCTTGGAGGAGACTGCTTTCAGATATATCCCTTATTCCCCCGCTGGGTATGAGACTGGATATTACACTCTGTCTGTACCCCTTACGTGCCACGTCGTTACGACCCGCAGGTTTTGGTACAGTACACTCAGGCTCTGGATCGCACTGCCCAAGCTCTTGCTGTCGAGTTGTACGCCACTCGTGCTCGTCTTTATGACGCTCTGACACAATTGCTGCCAGCAGTCAGTGCGACGATGCATCCAGAGTATATCCTTTACCCGCGCAGGACGGAGATGGCACCAGGTCTCCAGTGGCCTGCTGTTGGAGGTTGTACTCCTCCACGTGGACCTCTTCTTCCAGTCCGGGACCAGGTTCTACACCAGAGTGTTCACGGAGCGCAGGATCCTTACATCGAGGGTACCCTACGTCGTCACCTGCAACTGCCTGGCTTCAGTGGTTTTCTCCGACGTTGATGTAGCTATCGCTATGTCCCGTTGTTGTATCCCTCCACCGCGTGCATGCGAGCCGCCTAGTTGTCTAGCTTTTCCTTTCCGAACCTTGTACCGCTGGCTTGTAACTGACTCTATGTATGGATCTATATGTCATGTTTGACTATGATGTTGTATCTATTGCACTTCCTTTGTTGTGTGTGATTACTTCATGAATGATTCCATACAATTGCAATGCTCGTTGCTAAACTACCCCCTATTGAATTTTAGCAGGATGGTTAGACCCACAGGTCGTGGCCGTGGTGCCAACAATCCACCACCGCCCGACTATATGGCTGCAATGATGCAACAATTTGAAATGCACCGTCAGTTTATGCAAG
Organism: Elymus sibiricus; assembly: GCA_039707655.1. Taxonomy (NCBI): domain Eukaryota; kingdom Viridiplantae; phylum Streptophyta; class Magnoliopsida; order Poales; family Poaceae; genus Elymus; species Elymus sibiricus. The sequence continues at coordinate 138,389,885 of CM077670.1, forward strand.
GGCTTATGGATCAGTTTCCTCATCCGAATGCCAACCAACAGCCAGCCGCAATAACCTTGCAAGAGTTTGTGCGCCTTAATCCAACAATCTTCCGCAACTCAGTCCAGCCGCTTAACGCTGATGACTGGCTCTGCGACATCACTTTCGAGATGGAGTCTGCGAATGTGGCCCCTGCCAGCTATGTCACTTTCGCCTCCTACTTTCTGAAGGGACCCGCAGCCCAATGGTGGGACACTCACAGGCATACCCTACCTGCTGGAACCATCATCACTTGGGTGGAATTCCAGGCTGCTTTCCATGCCCGTTACATTCCGCAAGGAGTTATGGACCAGAAGAAGCGTGAGTTCCGCAACCTTTCCCAGGGCAACAAGTCTGTGGAGGCTTATCAGCGGGAGTTTCTTGAACTATCCCGCTATGCTGAAGAGGATATTGCTACTGATGCCCGCAAACAAGAAAAGTTCTGTGAAGGGCTCAACCCAGATATCAAGCTTGCACTGCTAGTCCAAGACTTTGCCGACTTCGCCACCTTGGTGAACAAGGCTATACAGGTTGAGACTGGTCTGAAGGATCACAAGGACGCGCTCAAGCGCACCCGTGAAGCGGGCTCATCTTCGGGCTCGTCTTCCCAGAAGCGCCGTATTTGGATCCCTCACAGCAAGTACCGTCCGACTGTACCTGCTCCAAGGCCATCGTATGCTGCACCTCATATGCCTCCTCCACCTCTGAGGCAGCCAAGACCTCAAACTGCACCGTTTCGAGCTCCTGCTCCCCGTCCTGAGGATGGACTGTGTTTCACTTGTGGACGTCCAGGTCACCGTGCCAAACACTGCCGTCAGAACCAGAATCAGTTGGCACTTCCATCTGCTGGCCGTGGTAATGGCCGTGGCAACAACCAGCCCCGCAACAACAATGCCAGGCCTACTTATGGTCGTGGTCAGGCTTATCATGTCAACATGAATGAAGACCCAGACCAACCAGCTACTGTGATGGGTACACTTCCTGTTAATTCAGTACCAGCTTCTGTTTTATTTGATTCAAGAGCATCGCATTCTTTCATATCAGAAAATTTTGCACTCATGCATGACATTAAATGCGAAGAGCTACACCAATCGCTAGTGGTAAACACTCCCGCGGGCCAATGTCGAACCTCTATGTTCAGCCCCGATGTTACCATTGAAATTCAAGGGTTGGAATTCCATGCTTTTCCAATTATTTTGAAGTCTTCCAAGGTTGATCTCATTCTGGGAATGGATTGGTTGAAGGCTCACACCGCCTTAATCAATTGTGCCACCAAAGTCGTACAACTCCTACACCCCTCGGTTAAGATAGTAAATTACCATGCTCATATCGCTCAAAATGTCGAGGCCCAGATTTATGCACTGAATGCGTTGAATGCTTCTCCTATTGAGGGGATCGAAAACGTTCCGGTCATTCGTGACTTCCAAGATGTCTTTCCGGAAGAACTTCCATGAGTACCCCTTGTTAGAGCTGTCGAGTTTGTCATCGACCTAAAACCAGGCACCACTCCTATTGCGAAGCGTCCCTACAAGATGCCTCCGCATGAACTTCTTGAGCTTAAGGAGGAACTCGACAAATCACTTCGCAAGGGTTTCATTAGTCCAAGTTCCTCTGCCTGGGGAGCACCTTCTCTCTTTGTCAAAAAGAAAGATGGTACGAACCGATTGGTCCAAGATTACCGACCTATCAACCAGGCAACCATTCAGAACAAGTATCCGCTTCCTCGGATCAATGACCTGTATGATCAGCTTGATGGATCCTCGGTATTCTCTAAACTCGACTTGAGGTTGGGTTATCATCAAATCCGAATCCGCGAAGAGGATATTCCCAAGACTGCCTTTGTTACTCGCTATGGCTCCTATGAGTACACTGTCATATCCTTCGGCTTAACTAATGCTCCAGCAACGTTCTCCCGCCTGATGAATTATATCTTCATGGATTACCTCGACAAGTTCATCGCGGTTTATCTTGATGATATCCTGGTATATTCCAAGAATAAGGAAGAACATGCTGAACATCTTCGCCTTGTTCTGGAAAAGCTTCGAGAGCACCAACTATATGCCAAGTATTCCAAGTGTGAATTCTGGTTATCTGAAGTAACCTACCTTGGTCATGTGATTTCCAAGGATGGAATTGCTATCAATCCAGAATGAGTTCAGGCTATTCTTGACTGGACTCCTCCGAAGAATGTTAAGCAAGTCAGAAGTTTTCTTGGACTCGCAAGCTATTGTCGTCGATTTGTCGAGAACTTCTCAAAGATTGCCAAGCCTCTGACTAATCTGCTTCACAAAGGCGTTAAGTTTGAGTGGACAGATAACTGTCAGGAAAGTTTCCAGACCCTCAAGAACAAGCTGACCTCTGCTCCAGTGCTTGCTCCTCCGGATTCCCGCAAGGACTTCGTGATCTATTGCGACGCCTCTCGTCAAGGTTTAGGCTGTGTCCTGATGCAAGAACGAAGAGTGATTGCCTATGCCTCCCGACAGTTGCGTCCTCATGAAGAGAATTACCCAGTACATGATCTTGAACTTGCTGCAGTGATATATGCATTGAAGTTGTGGCGACATTACCTTCTCGGTAATCGATGCGAGATCTACACTGATCACCAAAGTCTGAAGTATTTGTTTACTCAGCCAGATCTCAATCTCCGCCAACAGCGATGGTTGGAAACGATTACGGACTATGACTGCGGTATTTCGTATACCCCTGGCAAAGCTAATGTGATGGCTGACGCCTTGAGCCGCAAGTCCTATTGTAACAACCTCATGGTTCAGCGAGCTCAACCCCATCTTTATGAAGAACTGCGCAAACTGAACCTCCACATCGTTCCACGGGGTTCTCTTAATACCCTTGTTTTATAGCCAGATCTTGAGAAGGCTGTTAAGTCTGCGCAAGCAAAAGATGATGAAGTTGATCAGATGAAAAGAGATCTTGACCTTGAAAAGTCCAGAGATTTCTCGCTTGCTGAAGATGGAACCTTATATTTCAGAGACCGCATTGTGGTACCTCGGTTCAAACTTATAACCGACAAGGTTATGAAGGAGACACATGATACACCACTGTCTATTCATCCGGGTAGCACCAAGATGTATCGTGACCTCCGACAACGGTACTGGTGGTCTAAGATGAAGCAGGACATTGCTCGCTATGTTGCTGAATGTGACGTTTGCCGTCGCGTTAAAGCAGAACATCAGAAGCCTGCTGGAATTCTGCAACCGCTCCCTATCCCTGAGTGGAAATGGGACGAAGTGCAAATGGATCTTATCACTGGTCTTCCCAGGTCACAAAAGGGTCATGATGCTATTCTTGTCGTCATCGATCAACTCTCCAAAGTTGCACACTTTCTGCCAGTCAAGGAGGCGATCACTGCTAGTCAGTTAGCAGAGTTATATATCTCCAGAATTGTATCACTCCACGGTATTCCGAAGGAGATCAGTTCAGACTGTGGCAGTCTTTTCACCTCAAAGTTCTGGGCAAGTTTCCAAGAAGCTATGGGAACTCATATAACCTGGAGCTCTGCTTATCACCCCCAGTCCCAAGGCCAAGTCGAACGAGGGAATCAAGTGCTTGAAGATATGCTGCGTGCTTGTGTCATCTCATTTGGCAAGAAGTGGGAGGAATCTCTCCCGTATGCCGAATTCTCTTACAACAACAGCTATCAAGCAAGCTTGAAACTGGCCCCCTTCAAGGTATTATATGGACGTAAGTGCCGAACCCCTCTGAATTGGTCAGAAACTGGGGAACGGCTGCTCATTGGTCCGGATATTATCCAACACGCTGAAGAGCAAGTCCGTATTGTCCGAGAAAATCTCAAAGCAGCCCAGTCTCGCCAGAAGAGCAATTATGATCGTAAACACTGGGGATCGATCTATCAACCTGATGAACAAGCTTATCTGCGTGTCACTCCGATGAAGGGCACTCGTTGCTTTGGGAACAAGGGCAAGTTAGCTCCTTGCTACATTGGCCCCTTTCGCATTCTCGCCAGACATGGACATGTGGCATATAAATTGAAGTTGCCGCCGCAATTCTCTCACATCCACGACGTCTTCCATGTGTCGCAACTTTGCCGTTGCTTCAAGGAATCTCCACACCGAGCGGTGGATCATGAATTGCTCGATTTACAAGATGATCTATCTTATAAAGAGCATCCGATCTGCATTCTTGATCAAGCTGAACGTCGGACCCGCCAAAATACAACCAAGTTCCTTAAAGTGCAGTGGTCAAATCATACTGAAGATGAAGCCACTTGGGAACGCGAGGATCATCTTCGCGAAGAATACCCCGATATTTTCCCTTCTACCTCCTGAATTCTCGGGACGAGAATTTCTTTTAGAGGAGGAGAATTGTAACACCCCTCTATAATGAGCAATAGTGATCCATAATGATTATGCTAAGTCACTGTGATTTGCAATACTTGATCAAAGTGAATTCATATCTCATTTCAAATTCCTCCACTGAATTCAATTCAAATCATAAGTGAAATTTGAAGTTGCTCAAAAATTGCTGGAAAATAGTTCATCATTTAGCAAAAATTCCAAAACAAATAATTGTTCAGGAAAACAACATCACTACTTTGCTAAGATGAGCTATAGCATTTATTATAGTGCAAAACAGCAATTCAAATGCCTTTCCATTTTTGAAAAATTCAAATAGATTCCAAAATTGCTCAAACTTTTTGTGGCAGTGCAGAAAAATGCAATGTAATTTTGTGGATTAGTCTCACATTTTACAAAATGCATTTGACAGCTCTTTTATTTTCCAAAACTTTTTGTAAAATGAAAATAGAGAGAAAAAGGGAGAAAGGCCACTGTGCACGGGCCTAAGTGCACAGTGCGGCCCAGCCCGCTCCCCACCGTCTCCCTCCTCTCTCTCTCTCCCCGTGTCGGCCTCGCCGTGGTCGCGCGCACGCTCGCCGGCTAGCGGGCGACACCACGGCGCTACAGGGCCGCCGAGGGGATAAGGACGCGCCCCTCGGCCCCCTCGTCCTCCCCTATCCACTTCTCCCCCTCTCCATCGCCTCTCTCGCCCGCGTGCGAGCTCGCCCGAACGCCGCCGTCGCCGCACTGCCTCGCCACCGCGGTCACCGTCCTCGCCTCGCCTCTCCGACGTGTCCAGCCGCTCTGCCGAGCTCCGCCACGTCGTCCACACTGACTAGCGCAAGCAGGGAGGCAGCACAGTGACGGATCCGCGTCGTCTCCTTCCTCAGGATCCACCGGCGATCTTCTTCCTCTCCGGCCGCCCTGCTGCTCCTAACCTTTCGTCGTGCCTTCTTGCGCCTCCCCGGTGAGCTCTAGCTCCTCCCTGAGCTCCTCCCGCTCCCTCTCGAGCCTCGCCGCTGCTGCTGCCGGAGTAGCCGTAGTTCGCCGCCGCCATCGCATTCATTACCGTCACAGCCGTCGCCGTCGAGCTCAGCCGAGCACGGTGCCGTGCTCAACACGCCCGCGCGCACCCAATGCCGCCTCTAGCACGCTATGCCATGCTCCGTAGCGCCGAGGCCGATCACGCCCGAACGCCGACGTCAGCCGCGCTGGTCGCCGTCATCGTTTTAGGCCGTCTCCGGCCATGCCACCACCACAGATCGATGCGGCTCGCTCCGCTCGATCGAATGGACCAAGCCGCGCGCGAAACGGCCCGCCGTAGCTGTTTTCCGACGAGGGAAGTGGCCCTCCGCCGCGTTTGCGCGTCGCTGGCGTCTAAACGCCGGCAGCCGCCGTGTTGGCAGCCACGTGGGCACCCCCTGGGTCACTGCCAGTGGGCCCAGGGTCCCCAGTTGACCGAGTTGACTTGGTCAACTCTGCTGACTGGGCACACAGTGCCACTGACAGGCGGGCCGCACTATTTAATCACTATTTAAACTAAATAAATTAATTAGTTAAACTAATCTGACACTGACAGATGGGGCCCACATGCTAATTAACCCGTAATTAGTTTAATTAGTCTCTGTTTAGTCACTGTGTCTATGACATGTAGGACCCAACTGTCAGGTTTGACCTGGAACAGCTGGGGTTGACTTACTGATATCATGCTGACATCATGCTGACGTAGTAAATCCTTTTCTGTTAATTTCAAATTAGATTTAAATTCCAGAATTTCAGAAAATGGTTTAAATCTTTGAAAATTTATAGAAATTCAACCGTAGCTCGGATCGAAAAGTTTTCAACATGAAATTTGATCAGAAAAACGAGACGAATCCGAATATGTGGTCAAAATGCTTGACCATCACTCCTAACTATCTGAACATGGAACCTTCCCCTCTGGTTCAGTATACCGTAAGTGCCTAAAAGCCGGGGAAATATCCCAGATATTTTCCCGCTTCGTCTGCAACATGTAGCCTTGCATTAGGTCGCCACCAGCACTGCATTTTGCCATGCCATGCATTGTGTTGCATTTGTTTGCTTTTATTTATTGTTTCTTCCCCCTCTTCTCCCCCGTTAGACCCCGAGACCGACGCTGCCCCGGAGGACGGCTACATCCCTGACGACCCCTCTTTTAGCGCAGAGCTTCCAGGCAAGCAACCCCCCTTGAGCATGCCTATATCGCCTATTCTTTCTCCCTCATGCTTGCATTAGAATTGCTATAGTTATTGTTCCGAATACCGATTCTGATGCATAGCTTGTTTTTGTAAACTGCTATTGATACCTTACCTGTTATCCTAAATGCTTAGTATAGGTTGTTGAGTGAACCATATGTGGCCCCTCTGCCTAGTCCTAGTTGCCCCGCTTTAGTACCAGTGTCCCGATCGAGGTGATCGATGGAATGAGACCAGCACATCACCGCACACCCCTTAAGTTGTATGACTCGGCAGAGATAATATCGAGTGCCGAGGGTGATACCTCCTACCTCACTCCTGATGATATCTCTGTAGCGTAGCTAGTCGATTGTGGGTTACCGAGGGTGATTCCTCTTTCACCACCTCCAATGATGCCCATGTCGCGCAACCCCTCAAGCGTGAACCCATCGAGGGTGATTCCTCCGGGTTCACCTTGATGTATACATCGAGTGGGAATCCAACGAGGGTGATTCCTCGGATTCCTTCTTGATGTTATGGACACACGGATACTTTGACTTTACTACCGATTCTGATTAAAGTCGGGTAGGCCCCGAGGGGTACCTGCGAGTAATGTGGAGTTGGGTTGACCGTGAGGGTACCCGCGAGATGATTACGTGGCACGGCCGGGCATTCTTAGCCCTTGTCGTAAGTCCACGAGATGGGGCGACGAGGTCACATGATCGTGAGTCTGCTCGTTTCCGCGAGCTCCCAACGCACTAATGGGTTAGGATATGTAATCTGAGTTGGCCTCTGGCCTTATCGCACTAACCACCACGCGGGAATAGTATGGGCACTCGGCGTCATATGTATCAACCGAAGTTCTTCGGACGTCAGCGATCAGCCGAGGCCGGGCATGGACCGAGCAACTGTGTCCGGCCAGAGTTAATCGAGCGTGTTGGGTAAGTTGGTGCACCCCTGCAGGGAAGTATATCTATTCGAATAGCCGTGTCCACGGTACCAGGACGCTCGGAAAATATCCCAATCTTATACAACTAGAATGGATACTTGAGATGCTAATGGATATCGCTCCGGGATCGCTTTCTTGCGGGGAGTCGAGAAAGGATCTCTGGGCATGGCTACTTATACTTGTTGCTACTACTATATTTCAGTACTAATCTACACTCTTCTAATGCTGCAAGACGCTGAAGATGCTAGTCTTTGATAGGCTAGGCCTTTCTCTCTATTCTGGCATTTCTGCAGTCCAGTCCACTAATACAGCCCTTCTTTTGAAACCAATGCATAATTAGTATACATCTGATGTAAGTCTTGCGAGTACTTTGGATGAGTACTCACGGGTGCTTTGCTTCCCCTTTTTCCCCATACCCGATTGCTGCGACCAGACGACGGAGTCCCGGAGTCAGCTGCCCCAGTTGACGACTACTACTACCCCTCTGGTGGAGAGTACTACTACGTGGAGACCGCTGACGACCAGGAGTAGATAGGAGGCACCCAGGCAGGAGGCCTGCGCCTTTCGTTCCAGTGTCGTTGTTTTGTCCTGCCTTCTTAAGGCATATCTGTTTAACTTTTATGTCTGTACTCAAATATCTGACGCTTCCGCTGATGCTTCTATGACTCGAGCTTATGTATTCGAGCCCTCGAGGCCCCTGGCTTGTAATATAAAGCTTGTATGACTTTTATTTGTGTTTAGAGTTGTGTTGTGATATCTTCATGTGAGTCCTTAGGTTTGATCGTGTACATTTGCGTGTATGATTAGTGCACAATTAAGTCGGGGGCATCACACTAGCGAACGTTGAGGAATTTGTCATCATCTTCTGCTTCATTCATGTGTTTTGATTGATCACCAAGCATATCGAGTCGTGCACCGTCACCATCCTTTGTTTTACCTTTAATCTTGAGCAGAGTACCAAGGATGCTTTCACATATGCTCTTCTCTACGTGCATGACATCAATGCAGTGACGCACACTTAGAATCTCCCAGTAAGGTAATTCCCAGAACAATGATTTCGTCTTAAACACCTGCATCTTGGGTGTTTTTTTCGACGACGAACCATGTCCCTTGCCAAGCTCAACTTCAATTTGTTTAGCCATGCTATGGACCTCCTTCCCAGAATAAGGTCTTGGGCCCAAACCTACCTCTGTCGTACCATCAAATTCAGCTTTCATCTTTCGGTAAGGGTGATCTTTCCGTAAGAACTGACGATGACGCAAATACACGGATTTGTGTGAGTTGGGAAGAAATCTAGTCGCTAGCCTATCCATGCATGTGACACATCCTACCTCTCCCCTTGTTTTCTGCCCCGACGTGTTGCCTAATGTTGGCATATCTTGAATGGTGTGCAGCAGCAACGCATGTAGATCAAAAAACTCCTTTTCGTAAGCATCATAACATTTTACAGCAAGCTCTTTATCCCACAATGTCAGCAGTTCTTCCACCAGTTGCTGAAAGTAAATGTCGATGTCATTTCCAGGTTGCTTCGGGCCTTGGATAATCATTGACATCATGATGTATTTTTTCTTCATACACAACCAAGGAGCAAGGTTATATATGCACAAAAGCACCGGCTATGGGCTGTGTTTGGTGCTCATATCGCCAAATGGATTCATCCCGTCAGTACATTCCCCGAGCCATATACTTCTAGGATCCTTGCCAAAGTCTTTATACTTTTCCGCGATTGACTCCCACTGAGCCCCATCTTTTGGGTGCCTCAAATATTCATCCGCAATTCGCTCATCATGATGCCACCGCAACCTCTTTGCCACTCGAGGGTTTGCAAACAAACGCCTCAGCCATGGAATTAAAGGCAAGTACCAAACAACCTTGAATGGGATTCATGTCTTGATCTCGGCATCCAATTTGTACCTGTCCTATGCTCTCCTGCGCTTGTATCATGCATGCTTGCATATGCGACATGCATGCAAATCTTTGTACTCACCGCGGTACAACATACAATCATTCACACAAGCGTGTATCTTCTGGACTTCAAGTTCCAATGGGCAAACAACTTTCTTTGCTTCATTCATGCTTTTGGGGAGCACATTATCTTCTGGAAGAATGTCTTTGAAAAGAGCTAACAACTCTGTGAAGCCCTTGTTTGATAGACCATTTTCTGCTTTAAATCTGAGAAGCGCTAGTGTGGCACTCAACTTGGAATGTTTCTTTTTGCAACCTGGATACAAATCTTTCTTGGAGTCCACATCAATGGTTGGCAGATCCTTGTACCCAACCATATCTTTATTTGGGCCCTGGAAATTTGCAATCATAGCAGCCAAATCTGGCATACCATCAAGGTCGTCGTCTTCGTCGCCGTCTTGGTTTTCCAGTGGGGTTTTTCGCTTGTCTCTGTTCCGTTGGTAGCTTGACGTCTGAGCCCCGAGGTTAGATTCAACATCCATGTGACTCTGATCAGGGTTTGGCATCTCGCCGCCCTAGTTACCTTCATCCATGACCGGCTCTTCACCGTGTCTTGTCCAACGTGTATATCCATCCATGAATCCCCGCTTGACTAAGTGGTACTTGACGTCTGTAACTTTATGTGACTCTGTATTGGTACAATCCTTGCATGGACACATGATGTAATAGTCGTTACGGACTCTCTTCTTTGTCCTTTCAGCCAAAGTGATGAACTCCGTTACGCCACTCGCAAACTATGGGCTTCTCCGATCCTTCATCCATTCAGATCGTTCCATCTGCACCACACGAGGGGTAATTCAAAAAAGCATTAATAAATGGATTAATTGATGCCCAAAGATGCGTGCATAAATCACAAGATTTTATTTTCATAATTTACGGAGGGCGCTCCATATTGTTATCCAGCCGTGCGATGACACAAATTAATGACCAGTCAATTTACACACAAAGTACAGTATACTATCCTAATGAATTGAATACCTTAATTAAGCAACTCAACGCAAAGAATACCTTAATTAATTTGCCGCGCGGCGACCTCCACCCAGCAGACAGAGAAGCGCGATGCCGCAGCACGCCAAGATAGCAGGGTCCAGGAGGAAAGCTTAGTGGGGCATCCGCCTGAAGTTCGAGCTCCACTATCCCGCCTTCGACCGCGAGGGATGTGCTCCAATCACGCTGCCGCCGACCTCGAGGATTGAGCTCCTCCTATCTCCCGCCGCCGACCGAGGATTGACCTCCTATCGCGCCACAACCGCCAACCAACTGAGGTTTGACCTCCTATCCAATAGCCGCTGCCTCGGCCGCCGCCCCCATCTCTATCTGCAGAGCGGCTATTTTTATTTTTTGGCGGGTATCCACAGAGCGGCTGTTTACAGTATTAACTCCATTATTGCATCCCCATATGTACCAGGTAGTACATCACATACGGTTATGTCACGGGAATCGTGTCTCACGCACATTGTCTTCTCACACGGTTTGGTGTGGAAATCGTGTGTGAAGTTGTAATATCGAACACAAACGATATGTACAAACCGTGTGCCATATACAACAGAGTGCGATAAGTAGTTCCCGACCGTTATCAGATCCCCACAGTTTCCCCATTTCCCCCAAATCCCTAGATAGCCCCCAAATTCCCTCGCGTGGCGCTGACATTGGGGAAATGCGGACGAGTGGTACTGATGGTTTCGATGCAACTGCTCCGGCTCGTATCGTCCCTCTCGGCAGCGCGATGGGCGGCGCCGCCACGACGGCGGTCACCGCGGAGCACTTGCCTAAGGTCATCAGAAGGCCATTGTACTACAGATCTGAATCGTCTTGTCAGGTTCCAATCAATCCTGATCTTTTTTAACATGTCCAAATTAAAGTAGCCCCCCTGCTCAATCCGTCCTGAATGACCCCCGCTCCCCCCCACCCAGGAAAGCGATCAACCGCCGGATCCGGAGTATGACTCCAGACCCCCGCAACATGAGTTCGACTCCGAGTTTTGCACCAACGAGAAGTACCAAAAGCTAAGTTGTGCGCACGGACACACTCCCGCTCGACGTGTATGCATGGAGGGATTTGACATTTCCAGACGGTTTCTCAGTTGCCCCTTAGAGGTTAGTGCTAAGTTCATCATTTAAGTTGAGTTAATGCCCCCGCCCATCCTGAATATTTAACATTGGCAGGGATATGAGGCTTGTGCCTTTGTTAACTAGTTGGATGATGAATGGCATGGCAGGGCTCAGAGTGTTATCACCAAGCTCGCAGAAGATAACGTAAAGCTGAAGAAGAAACTGACTGATCTGGAGTGTACAATCACTACGATGAAGCAAGAAAGACTCAATCACAAGCAATAGATGAAAGCAAGAGCAAGAAGGAACTAGCATGTGTAGTTGTAGTTGTCACATTAGCCATCTTCTATGCGCTGTTTGCAATGATGATTAGGGGTTTTGTTTGATTATTACTGGCTACATCAATAATCAGAGCTCATCTATTGCTGGACAACTGTCCTATGAAAACTGCTTGTTTCACATTTGGACGCTCCAACCTGTGTGTGTAATTATCACATTGAGAACTGCGCAACCGCGGGAATTTGGAGCGACTGGGTACTAATAATTGCGATTGATTATATCAGGATTCTAACCGCCTGCGAAGGCGCCAATATAAACCGTCAATCCCCCGCTTCAATTGCCATTCCTCTTTTCTTCATACCCCGCTTCAGTCTCCACCGTCTTCATCGTCCCGGCCGGCCGTGCTACACACTTACACACACTCTGCAATCTCGCTTTGTATACGTACCGCAGCCATGTCGAGCGACAGCAAGGATGACAGTTCCGCCAGCAGTCTGGCACCCGATGATAGGTCAACCTCGGAATCACCCCGCTCGTCTGCCATGAGTCCGGCATCGAGCCCTGACCTCGATTTTATCCGGATCATGGAAGGGACTCCGCCGCCCGAGTCGTCGGACGACGACCAGACTAACGAGGAGCCATCGGAGGACGAAGAAGATGACGACGATGATGATGATGAGGAGGAATGTTCGAACGAGGAGGACGACGATGAGGACATCAACGACGATGACGACGGCGGCGGCGATGAAAAGCCAACGGTCAACGGCAAGAAGCGTCCTCGCCATGACGATGTCGCGGGGCCATCCAACAATAACAAGAAGAACAAGGACTAAATTAAGCAGACTGTATATCTCTATTACCGTTCGCTCATATTAATCTGTGTCCCCTGTCAATCTCATCGCAGACAGTTAGCAATACGTATTTGACAGAGATCTTTTACATTATCGCCCACAGTTGGTTTCTTGAATTGTGTGCCCTGTCGAGCACACAATTCACAACAAAAAATTGTATGCCTTGTCTATAATTATCGCACACAATTCTAATTACCGACCTGTTTGCCGTCTATCGCACACACCTTGATCTGCCTGACCATTTCTGTTGTGTTGGGTAATCGCAAATAGTTCATCCAAGTGAACTGTATGCCATGTATCGCACACACCTCGATTTGGCTGACCGTGTTTGTTGTTCTGTCTTATCACAAATAGTTCATATGGATCAACTGTATGCCACGTATCACACACGCGTCTCTAATCTGAATCATGCTTGATGTCTCCGGCATCGCAAACAGTTTGTCTTATTGGCGACGGTTTTATTACGACACCGCTTGCGATTCATGCATCGCACACAGTTTGGTCGTGGGGTCTCTGATTCATGTGTTGCGTTAGCGGTCGCTTGCAGTAGTGTATATAGCTAGGGTACTTCTGAACATAACCATAGTTCAACGGGTCTCCTGGCCTGCACGAAGGTGAAGCTTCTCCAGGTACTCAGCGTGCGCCACCCTGCGAGAATACTTCTGCTGGAAGGAGCCAACGGCTCTTCCTCTTGCATGCGCCAGAACACTTTCATACGCGTCATGAAGGATTTGGTTGCAGAACGGGCATCTAAAGCCCCCATTCCAGGTCCTAACATGCCTGTTATGCTTTCCAGCATAAAGCTCCCTGAGCTTTTGCTTCGTGAACCTCCTCTGGCCATCTTCATCCTTGCTGTCGACATAGTCAGATAGCACCTATACATATAGTAAAAAATGTGGCGTTAGTATATTTTATAATGCGAATTCAGCAGGCAGAGTTTATGAAACATAATATATCATGTGACAGCGTGAACCTTAAATCATCAAGTGATCTTGATGAAAGAAATGCATAAATTGAGAGCACACAACTTAGTGCAACAAAATTAAGAGGCTGATTGGTTTGCTACCAACATTTGGCAAAATCAAAAGTTGCCAACATTTGTGAGATTGGCAATGAAAATTGGTATGCAACCAATATCTAGCCAACATTTGGCAGTTGCCAAAATTAGGCATGCCAACTTTTGGCATCAAACCAATTTACATGTCGTAAAGTAGGATTAGGATTTGATGGCTAATATTCTAGACAAATCCAAGATTTTGGTTCGATTTTTTTAGCACAATCATCTATGTACATACCAATCTGGAAAAAAAATGGCACAAACATATATGTAGGACATTCAAAATCAATTCTCAAGATCTGGCTACAAATTACTAGCACGAACACTAACCCTAGTCGGATTATTAGCAAAATTCATTTGTATAGAACAAACAATTAATCACTAACCCTGGACGGATTATTAGCAAGATTTTGGTTCGATTTTCTTAGCACAATCATCTATGTACATACCAATCTGGAAAAAAATTGGCACAAACATATATGTAGGACATTCAAAATCAATTATCAAGATCTGGCTACGAAATATTAGCAGAAACACTAACCCTAGTCGAATTATTAGCAAAAATCATTTGTACAGAATAAACAATTAATCACTAACCCTAGACGGATTATTAGCATGATCATTTGTACATATCTCACTTATCAACAACACTTATCATTTGTACCATTCAAACAATCAATACACTACAGGGATCTAACGAATCTTACTCTGATTTCATGGATTGAGAGAACATATAACCATAGGATTTATATTCCAAAAAGGGGGAGGCAGGACTAACAAGAGAAAACCTAGGATTATATTAGCCAAACAATGGGTATAGACGACTAACCCGTTCTCCGTCGTCATTGGAGTCGTCACCGGAGTGGTCGTCGGAGTCGCTGTGGACATCCGGCTCTGGCTGGGGAAGCACGATGGCGGCGACGAGTTCAAGGCTGCGCTTCTGCCCGCGCGAGACCTCGTCCGCGGCGATGGCAACCTCTGTGCCCGGCTTCACGCGGTGCTGTTCTTCACCAGCCCCGGCGTCCCCACTCCCTCCCATGGTGCGCTTCATCGGCATCCTGATACACTTCAGACGGCGGTGACGACTTAGAACGGCATCGAAGGTGCAGGCGGAGAGAGAGGATTGTGTGTGTAGCGAGAATGGGGGGGTGCGGCCGCCTATTATAACCAGCGGGTAGGGCGCGCCATTAATAGGGCGGAGTGGGAGTGAGGCGGGCGCCAGTCAAAGGGCTGGCTCGCCTCCCGGCGAGCCTGCGCAGCGAACTTCTCGCATGCCTACCCATTTCACACAGTTGCTCGCACGTCTCCCGATGACACTGCGCAGCGAACACGCCTCCTGTCAATTTTCACACACCTGCTCGCACGCCTCCTGGTCTGCCTGCGCGGCGGACTGCCCGCATGCGTCCCGTCAACTCACGCCTGCTCGCACGGCACGCGGGACGCGTGGCGGCACATATATTGTTTTTCTTTTTTGAGGATTAATTCTGCCGCCTTATTAATTAACCGAAGCATGGCACGTACATTGTTGGTCTATTGCCCATGGTTTGAATAAATAAACCGTTTGCGATATTGTGCTCCAATTACTAATAATTTCCCATTTGCAAGAAGCTTATATCAAAACTTGTCTCGAATTTGACAAAAAAAACAATATCACAGTCTATTGGTGTCATATCATGACACCACGACAAGTTTCATGAGTTTCAACTAAGTTTTGGATTTATTGGAATTTAAAAATCAAGATTCTCAATGTTTGAAATTTCTTGCTATTTCTTGCATGGGGACTAAACATGCACCCAAGGACACACATATGATTTTCCAATCCATTTTGGTGCACTATCGCGTGTGCATGTAGTTCAAATTTGATATTTACACATTACATCCCTAGGAAATCAATCAATGTATAAAAACGTCTGAATGATGTCTGATTTTTTTTCAAATTTTAACACGGCACTCCTTTGGTCACATGTTCACTGCAAAAAAAGTTTGACATGCCTCGAAGTGGTGGTGGTGGTGCGGTGGGTTGGGGGGTCCGTCACACTACGCGTCGTGAGCCTCCGTGTGGGATTGACCGGTTTGTGACACAGGTGCCACATCAAAGTCATGAATTGGGTATTTAAAACATTACACAACCCTTTCATACATATGTTTGGGCCACATGCATGCAGTGGTGGTCCTCGGACATTCCCTCATGCGGTTATCAGCGATGCGCCCATTCGTTAGCCCCGCGCAGGTTATCACTTTGACCGACAGGGAGAGGCATTTGACCAAAGGTGGATTCATCTTGGCCTGTGTTACGGTGTATATCATGGTGAGATTCCAGACCAAAGTTCGAGTGCGTGCGTACACATGAATCCATCCCACCAGCTCGAAGTGAGGGGACTACGCGCCGTGAACCTCCGCGTGGGGCGTTTCCAGTTTGCGAAGCAGGTGCCACATCAAAGTTGTGTGCATTGGGTATTCAAACATCACACAACACCTCTTTGGGCCACATGCAGGCGGTGGTTGTCCCATAGCTATCTCGCGCGGTTATCGGCGACGCTTCCATCCGTGGGCTTTGACCTACAGCGAGAGAGGTTAATTTGACCAAGGAGGATTCTTTTTGGTTGGTGTTACGGTAGGAGTATATAGCACGCGCAGAAGAGGGGGGCATCATATACTACGCGTCGTGAACCTCTCTTCGTGTGGGACTTTACGGTTTCCGAGGCAGGTGCCACATCAAAGTTTTGCATTGGGTATTCAAACATCACACAACACCTCCATACATATGTTTGGCCCACATGCAAGCGGTGGTTGTCCTCTGGCACTCACTCACGCGGTTATCGGCGATGCTTCCATCCATGGGCCCGCTTGGTCCATCACTTTGACCGACAGCGAGAGAGGTTAATTTGACATAGGAGGGGATTAATTTTTGGTTTCTCTTACATAGGTCATGCTAAGATTACATAGTATAGTTTGAGCACATGTGTAGGCATGAATCCCTCCCACCGGATCGAAGTGGGGGGGGGGCACACGGTGCGTCATGAACTTCGCTCTGTGTGGGAACTTTACGGTTTCTGAGGCAGGTGACACATCAACGTTGTGCATTGGGTATTCAAACATCACATAACACCTCCATACATATGTTTGGGACACATGCATGCAGGCGGTGGTTGTCTTCGGACACTCTCCCTCGCGCGGTTATCGGCGGCAAGCCCATCCGTGGGCCGCGTGTACGTCCATCACTTCGACCGATGATGAGAGAGGTTACCAAGGTGGATTCTTCTTGGTTCGTTTTACGGTAGGTCATGGTGAGATTCCAGACCAAAGTTTGAGCGCACGCGTACATACGCATGAATCCCTCTCACCGGCTCGAAGTGGGGCCGGGGGACCGGCATACTACGCGTCGTGAACCCTCGCTCCTTGTGGGGACTTTCCGGTTCCAAATTAGCAGGCGCCACATCAAAGTTGTGCATTGGGTATTCATAGACGAGACAACACTTCCATACATATGTTTGGACCACATGCATGTGGTGGTTGTCTTCGAACACTCCCTCACGTGGTTATCGGCGGCAAGCCCATTTGTGGGCCCGCGTGGACGTCCATCACTTCGACCGACGATGAGAGAGGTTACCAAGGTGGATTCTTCTTGGTTCGTGTTACGGTAGGTCATGGTGAGATTCTAGACCAAAGTTTGAGCGCACGCGTACGCATGAATCCCTCTCAGCGGCTCGAAGTGGAGGGACCGACATACTACGCGTCGTGAACCCTCGCTCCGTGTGGGGACTTTCCAGTTCCAAAGCACGGTGCCATAGCAAAGTTGTGCATTGGGTATTCAAACACCACACAACACTTCCATACATATGTTTGGGCCACATGCAGGCGGTGGTTGTCTTTGGGCACTCCCGAACGTGGTTATCGGCGGCAAGCCCAGTGGGCCGCGTGGACGTCCATCACTTCGACCGACAACAAGAGAGGTTACCAAGGTGGATTCTTCTTGGTCCATGGTACAGTAGGTCTTGGTGAGATGCCCTCCCACCGACTCGAAGTGTGTGTGTGTGTGTGTGTGTGTGTGTGTGAGAGAGAGGGGGGCACTACTTCGTACGTCATGAACCTTCGAGGGGGGATGTCCGGGTTGCGAGACGCATGTGCCACATCAAAGTTGTGAAATGGGTATTTAAGTATCACACCACCATTTTCATACATATAGTTGGGCCACCCGCAGGTGGTTTGTGGTCTCACCCATCTCGCACGCACAAGCACATTTTTGGGCCCGCACGGTCCACCTAGTTGACTGGAAGCGAGAGGGGGTTTGACCATGATGGATTCCTATAGGTTTTGTGTTACAGTAGGGTGAGATGCCAGACCTACCTATTTGGGGGCATGCGTTCATAGCTACCATTCCCCTCCCACCAACACGAAGTGGGGGCCGGACGAGCAATATTATGCGCTTTGTGAGACAGGTGCCACATCAAAGTTGTGCATTGGGTATTTGAACATCAAACCACCCTTTTCATACATATATTTGGTCCACATGCAGGTGTGTTTGTGTTCTGACCCTTTCCTGCATTTTTTTGGCCAAATTTATAAATAGCAGACGAGTCAAATGAAACAACTGTCTGTGATTGTAGGCGCAACAAACACAGTTCCCTCAGACTAGCCGTGTGCCACGCCCGTGCCCCTGTCACATCAGCACAGTCCACTGGTGGCCGCTGGCCACGATTGGGCTCCACGAGGCTTCCCTCGGAATCTCAAACATATCTACCCGCCTTCGGTGATTTCAGAAATGGTGGTTCCGCGGGTTTTTCTATTTGATAGCACACAATTATTATGTTTGGGTCGTGTGCGATGTTTGTTGCTCCCACGCCGCTTCAATCCCTTCATCCAAATTTTCAGTAGCCCCGGCATTTTATTCCCGCCTAGTAAAATTTTCACTAGCCGTGGCATTTCCTCAAACACCATCTTGGCCCCCTCCACAGACACCCCAAAACCTCCACTCACACACACACCACCCCTCCCTCACTCAAAACCCTAGATAGCCCACCGCCACCTCACCTCGACCATCAACCTCTGCCGGTCTGCCCGTGCAGGTTACCCACTGATCTCCATGCCCTCGCTGCCCTGAGTTTCTTAGATGATGTCTGCGAAACACCCCCTTTCCCACAGACCCCCATCCCCATCCCCCTCCCACAATCTAGAGCGTCGCAGCCTAAGCCCGGATACGCTTCTCGGGGAGCTCGAGGAGCGAATGGCCAAAATGAGGTTTATCGCAGCCTCTTCACGCGACGATGGCGAGGTGGCCGCCGAGGAAGCTGACGACGATGACTGGCCGGAGGCTTTCCATCAGCGGTGTCACGTATATTGGTATCTCATGGATGCCGGCTACGACATCGTCGTCGTCGACAAAGGCAGCTTGACACGGGCTATGTCATAGGTTAAGTAGCCCACCCCAATCTCTCGGGTTCAACCGCCGTCGATCTCATTCATGGCCCCGCCGCTGATCTCCTATGCCTCGCTGTCAAGAATTTGCCATCCTTCATCGCCATCGAGCCCCTTTTGTCATATCTGAAGGACATGTTCTGTGTCGCTGGCTTGGGATCCTCAACTGCCTAGTCAGACCTCATTGACGGCGACCATGAGGAGAGCACCCTCTCCAGCTCTTTCAAGGGGAAAGAGCCCATCTGCGACATCAGGGAGGGCACCCTGCAGCCGTGGTCTTCCAAGGGGAAGGAGCCCATCTGCGACAACAGGGAGCGCACCCAGAGTCTGTGCTCTTCCAATGGGAAGGAGCCCATCTATGACAAGTGAGGAAACCCATGATTTGTTTTGCCGTGCCTCTTCCAAGGGGGAAACATCATATGATCGTGCTCATAGCTTTTGCCATGCTATGTTTTAACCATGCCGTGTTTCAATTGCTATATTTGGTTGTTTATAGTATGCCTTGTTTATTTCAGTTATTCACAATGTGATGGCTTGTTTATTTCAGTTATTCACAATGTGATGTTCTATATGTGCAAGAATGTACTGCGCAATTCAATTTTATCAACACTAGTTTCAACGGCCAAAATTGGTTCCTGTTGAAGCTGGTGTAGTTAACATGCCCCATGTTTATTTCATTTTTCTCACAATGTGATGTGCAATCATACAATTTTATGTTTAAGCACAAGCTTAGTTCTATGCAATTTCAACAATACCACTATGAGTGACTATTTGGTTGCTGTTAAGCCTGTTGTAGTGAGCATATGCCTTGTTTAATGGTTTTTGGTTGTTAGGTTGTTTGTACTGAGCATATGTCCAGTTTCAATTGCTATATTTGGTTGTTTGTAGTATGCCTTGTTTATTTCAGTTATTCACTATGTGATGCACTATATGTGCAAGTATTGACTGTGCAGTACAATTTCATCAATACCACTTCAATGACCATATTTGTTTCCTGTTAAGCCTGGTGTAGGTAATACGCCCCCTGTTTTTTCACATTGTGTCGATGTTCAATTATACAATTTGATGTTTAAGCACAAGCTATGTTCTATGCAATTTCAACAATACCACTATGAATTGCTATATTTGGTTGATGTTAAGCCTGTTGTAGTGAGCATATGACTCTTTTAACGGTTTGTGGTTGTTCGGTTGTTTGTAGTTAGCATATGTCCAGTTTCAATTGCTATATTTGGTTGTTCGTAGTATGCCTTATTTATTTCAGTTATTCACAATGTGATGTTCTATATGTGCAAGAATGTCCCGTGCTGTTCAATTTCATCAACACCAGTTTCAACGGCCAAAATTGGTTCCTGTTAATGCTGGTGTAGTTAACATGCCCCCTGTTTATTTCAGTTTTCTCACAATGTGATGTGCAATCATACAATTTGATGTTTAAGCACAAGCTTAGTTCTATGCAATTTCAACAATAACACTATGAGTGACTATATTTGGTTGTTGTTAAGCTTGTTGTAGTGAGCATATGCCTTGTTTAACGGTTTTTGGTTGTTAGGTTGTTTGTACTGAGCATATGTCTAGTTTCAATTGCTATATTTGGTTGTTTGTAGTATGCCTTGTTTATTTCAGTTATTCAGAATGTGATGCTCTGTATGTGCAAGTATTGACTATGCAGTACAATTTCATCAATACCACTTCAACGACCATATTTGTTTCCTGTTAAGCCTGGTGTAGGTAATACGCCCCCTGTGTTTTCACATTGTGATGTTCAATTATACAATTTGATGTTTAAGAACAAGCTACGTTCTATGCAATTTCAACAATACCACTATGAATGACAATATTTGGTTGTTGTTAAGCCTGTTGTAGCGAGCATATGCCTCTTTTAACGGATTGTGGTTGTTCGGTTGTTTGTAGTTAGCATATGTCTAGTTTCAATTTCTATATTTGGTTGTTCGTAGTATGCCTTGTTTATTTTAGTTATTCACAATGTGATGTTCTATATGTGCAAGTATGAACTGTGCAGTTCAATTTCATCATTTCCAGTTTCAACGGCCATATTTGATTCCTGTTTAGCCTGGTGTAGTTAACACACCCGTATTTATTTCAGTCTTTTTGCAACGTGGTGTTCAATTGTACAATTTGATGTTTAAGCACAAGCTACGATCTTTGCAATTTCAACAATACCACTATGAATGACTATATTTGGTTGTTGTTAAGCCTGTTGTAGTTAACACCCCTTTCCATTTTTATTTAACAATAACTAGTGTGCTTAAACCTGCACAATACCAGTTTGAATGACTATATTTGGTTGTTTTTAATTGTTAGGCCTGTTGCAGTTAACACACATTTCCACTTCTTGTTTGCTTAACTAGCGTGCTAATACCTACACACTGAAGCTATCATTTGGAGATTATGTTGTCTACCATGGATATATTTGGTTGATGTTTAGCCTGTTGTGCTTAACATGCCTTTCGATGTACTTACACAGGACAATATTGGGAACAACTGTTATTTTCCATCGAGGTTAGTTTCATCCCATGGCTTATATGTACTCCCTCCGCCCCATAATATAAGAAGTTAATTCATCCAATATGTGAGTATATTGGATGTAATAAGATCTTCTATAATGGGACGGAGGGAGAATTGTACTACATCATTGTGCAATTGCAGTTTAGCTTCTAATATTAACTTGGTGCTTGTAGGTACATATGTCATTGGTAAAGATCCACGCTTCGACCCTTTTTGCATATGGGGCAATGAGATATTCATGAACCAGCATCAAGTGAGGAAACTGATAAAGATTGTTTTTTTTAACTGATAAAGATTGTTAGTAAAATGGGTCAAAAGATGGCAATTAAACTATTTGTTTACACTTTATCCAAGACAACAGCGAACTGCAGGATGGTAAGTTAGAACTCTGTAGGCTTCTTTTTACTGCCCATAATGAGTTGTTACATGACAATGTTTGAATCTTTTTCCTTTGCAGTGGTTCCCAAAGCAGTTTACTCAAGATTACCTATCAAACTACATGATTGGTGGACATGCAAAGGTTAAAGTATTTCTACCAGACTACAATGACTATCTAGAAGTCCTCATGAAGACAGTGAAGGATGGGTGGTCAGCCATCACAAGGGGTTGGACTAGAGTCGTCCGTGCATTCGGCATGGAGGAAGGCGCTATATGGGCATTCCGCTTCACCTTGTTCAGCAACCAGAATGTCTTTCGCCTCTTTCTTTACCGTCTTTAATGCAAGTATACAACCCTGGTTCATCATTCTTTATTTGGTACTTATGTAATTCTTTTTTTATGTAATTCTTGAACATATGTACCTGTGAATCGAATAATGCATTGGTTGTTGAACCTGATGGATATGAATAAAATTACTGCGTACTTTCAAATTCAAATTATGTACAATTTTGAATTGCGGTGATTAAATTAGGGAGAAAATACGCTCAGCGGGTCATTACGACGCACACAGTCTGTAAAGCACAACGTGTGTGATATATCTCATAATCCGACACGTTTCACAGAGAGAAAACATGTGCGACCAGTCACACAATTCCTGTTTGCAAAGCGTGTGTGATGTCAAACAATATCACAAACGGTGCGACCAAACGAAATGTTAGTGATAGTTGCCCTATCGTACACGCTTTACAATCATGAACTGTTTGTGATATCGTACGCATCGTAAACGTTGCACCACAGAATAGCATGTGCAATAGTTATCCTATCCGACACGAGTATGACAGTCGGACGTTTCATAAACTCATACGACACACGTACGATGGTTAAGTTATCTTCTTAATTATATATATCGCATACGGTTCGGGAAAAGAGAATGTATGTGATAGTCTCGTTATCTTACACGCTTTACAATCATGAACTGTTTGTGATGGGGAGCGCATCGCAAACGTTGCACCATATAAATAGCGCGTGCGATGGTAATACCATCCCACATGAGTAGCAAGGATGGAGCGTTTGGGAAAGATGCGGGCATGGCATATGCTTAGTTCTGCGAAATGTATGCTTGCGTGCTCCCTATCGCCGACGGTTTCTGGGTCATGTGGGATGGACCCCCCCCCCTATCGCACACACAGGCAAGGCGGCGGTTTAAAACTCTGTCGCGAAAAGGGGTTAAAAACTGTTTGTATAGCATGTCGATGCAGCAATGGAGGGTGCGTTGGTGAATCCAAAGGGCATGACGGTGAACTCATATAGTTTGTACCGGGTGGTGAATGTCGTCTTGGCTATGTCATCCGCCTTAATCTTAAGCTGGTAATAACCTATCCGTAAGTCTATTCTGGAGAAGACTCGGGCCTTGCTCAATTGGTCAAACAGGTCATCGATGCGTGGAAGTGGGTACTTGTTCTTGATGGTGGCCTTGTTCAGGGGCCGGTAATCCACGCACATTCTCATGCTGCCATCCTTTTTCTTGACGAACAGTACAGGCGATCCCTAAGCAGAGGTGCTGGGTCAGATGTATCCTTTGATTTTTAGGTCGTCCAACTGTTTCTTCAGCTCTACTAGTTCAACGGGTGGCATACAATAGTAGCTCTTGTATAGTGGTGCGGTTCCTAGGGCCAAATCTATTGCAAACTCCAAGTCTCTATCGGGTGGCATTCCTGGCAACTCTTCTTGGAACACATCCTCGAATTCTCGGACTACGGGTACTTCTTTGAATTCTATGGCGGTTATTGCGTAAGCCATATCCTTAGTTTTTGCTATCCTATTGGCTATGAACGTGACTACTTTCCCTTCTGGATTTACTAAGGTTAGTGTTCGGTTTGTGCAATTGATGCATACTTGATGCTGCATCAACCAATCCATATCTAGAATTGCGTCTAGTCCTGGTGACTCTAGCAGAATGAGTATGGCTGGTGATGGTGTCCTGGACTAGGGGGTCCTGGCCTAGCCAGTCTAGTCCATGGGCCGGACTGACAGCCCGTTGATGAGGAAGGACTCCGGAGGCTTCTAAACCTGTGGTGTAAGCATATCGGGCTTCACCAAGGACTTGGCGTGTACTCTAAGCATATCTATTAGGTTCGGCATGTAATCCCTAGATGGCGACCGACCATGTGTAACCCTAGATACCCCTGGTACCTATATAAGACGGAGGGTTTAGTCCGTAGGGATCATCATCATCACCATTACCCCTAGGGTTTAGTCCACAACTTACGATCTCGAGGTAGATAAACTCTGTACTTTGATACACCCATAATATAAGCAAGAGCAGGACGTAGGGTTTTACCTCCTCAAAGAGGGCCCGAACCTGGGTAAAAACATCGTGTCCCCCATCTCTTGTTACCCATCGATCCGATCTCACAGCTCGGGCCCCCCTACCCGAGATCTGCCGGTTTTGACACCGACGGCTGGGAATTCTACATTGTTGATTAGGATTTCCAAGTCTTGGCATACGATACTTTCTCGTGAGATGGATCCCGGGGTTTGAACCATGAGGATCTTATCGAGTTTCATGATGGGGAGATGGCCGAGGGCCATGAAACGGTGAGCAATGAAAGAATGGGATGCACCGGAGTCGAACAATATTAAGGCGGGTATGTTGTTGATAGAGAACATGCCGAGGACCACATCCGAGGCTTTGCGGGCTTCTTCTGCAGAGAGGTGGTAGACCTTGCCTTGGCGAGGTTTGTGCTTGACTTGGCTGCTATTGACTTGAGTCTTCATCTGGGGTATGAACCTTCCGGTCTTGGTTGGGCATGCACCGAGTAATGTCCTGCCTTCCCGCAGGTGAAGCAATTGTTGTTGCGCTTGCAGTCATCCATCACGGGACGGTTTCCAATGGGCCTGGGCTGATATTCTACCTTGGGGTAGTTGATGGGTGGGCTGCTAGTCCAGGTTGGTTTGGGTGCCGAGGCGGTGGGTGGCCAAGTGTGTGGCTTCTGTGCCGAAACCTCACAGGTGCTCTTCAATTGGTCGAACCTGCGCTTACGCTCGTCATATCCAACCTTGTTCTCCCTTTCAATTATGAGGGCTTTGTTGAGCCGGGTCTGGAAGTCTAGGAAGTCCAATAGGTTGAGGGGACTTCGGATGGAGTGGTGCAGTCCTCCTAAGAAGCGGTCTATTTTACGCTCTTATGTTCTCACGTCATGTGCCGAATAGCGAGCGAGGTTGTTGAACTTGTTGAGGTATTCAGTGACTGACACTCCTCGTTGTAGTGTGAGGAATTCCCTTTGCTTGACCTTCATGACCCCTGATGGGATGTGGTATTTGCGAAACCTTTCCTTGAAGCCTTCCCAGCTTATGGTTTCCTCGATTGGCCATATTGTGTTTGTATTGTCCCACCAAATGGTTGTGGGTCATTCAAGGTAATGTGTAGCGAAGGGGACTTTGTCCTGCTCGTCGTAGCGGGAGATTCTAACTTTTCTTCATTGCCCTTAACCAATCGTCTGCCTCGAGTGGGTCTGCTGCTTGTGAGAAGGTGGGTGGTCGGGTTCGCTGGAAGTCAGACAAATTAAATTGCTGGCCTTGGGTTGGTCTCTGGCCGACCATCACTTCCATGCTTCTTAAGAAGTCGGTGAAATCTTGGTTCCTTTTCTCTTCGGACATCCTCATGACCTGATCTATCATTGGTGGCTGGTAAGGAGGTGGCGGGCATGGCTCGGGTGACTGTCCTGCCTAACGGGCTGATCAGCGTACTGGGGTAGCGTTGCCGTTGTTGTTGTTGCTCCTCATCCTATCCTTGTTTCCAACGTAGAGCACTAAGATGAGCAACGTCCCAAGGGGGTGAGGGACACAAAACAAGGGCAAATGAAACCGATGCAAATAAAAGCGATAAGGCCTTGCAACTAAGAAAGGCGGAACAACGAAATTGCAACATTACATCAAACTTAGGCCTGAAGGGCTTTCTAACAAACAAACATGATGATGCTAATGCGACTCATGATGACTAGCTTGAAGAAGCTAAAGGGGTACAGTCTTGATTTTCTTCTGGGTGCTCTCCTCTGGCTCGGACTCAGAGCTGACGAGATCGATGGTGTTAGTGAAGTGTCGGGAGGTGGATGGGTTTGTGGTGGGAGTCCGCACTGAGTGTGCGGGGAGTGGGGCCGGTATATATGGTGGTGGGTTTAGGAGGGTGATGCGATCCTTGGGGATCCAAGTGGCTGGGGGCTCTCCATGACGGCACAATAAGGTACCATGCTGCCCAGGAGGTAGGGAGTCTGCGGGGACTCCAAGAAGTGGCTCCTCAGCCTGTGCTGGGCTAGGTGGTGCTCGGGAGTTGTAAGATATATCTGGTGATGCATGCTCTACATCATTCTGTGCTGCAGCGAGTGCCTCACAAGTATGAGTGAGCTCCTCGAGTAGGTTAACTAGGAGATCATACTTAGCAGTCATGAAGTGGGTGAGATGTCTGATGGCGGGGTTGGTGGAGTCGTTGGCGAAGGTAAAGATGACTTACTTCAAGGTGGAACCGTGAGCGGGGAAGTAGTGGTAGCCAGGGTGGTCTTGCATCTTTGCTTCATGATACCGTAGCTCGACAAGAGCTTCCAGAGCGGCGTACTGCATGGCCTGCTCGGAAGTAGAGGTTGTTCCACCTTGGGTGCAACGAGAGTGACTGCTGCTGTGAGACTCAGCGGTCATGAGCACCTCGGCGTGGTACTTGTACACCGTGGTGGATAGCTGCTCGCGGTACACCTGGTACGTCGAAGCCACTCCGCGAGGGTAGAGGTGATGCCAGGTGCGACGAAGGATGTCAGTGAAGGTTTATGGTAAGATCCTGAAGTGGTACTCCATTGGTTCTGGTGCCATCTGCACTGGGTGAGCAAAAGGTTAGTAGAGGATAAAGCTAATATGCATTCTATGCGCAATCAAATGCAACAATCATCCAAGACTCTCTACCGTCACTCGGTTCTACGAACTTCTACCTAACTAGCGTGTCCTACAGCCAGCGCGGCTCTGGTACCAAGTCTTGTGGCACCCCGATTCAGCGAACCGGAAGCCTCGTGTTCTAGCCCAGAGATCTATTTCTTCTGGAACACGACTATAGCTTGATATAGATCAACCATGATAAATAAGTACTTACATAGTACAACTCCTTAGTAGTACAATACTCTTGCGAAGCAAGGTGACACTTCTAAGTGTCTGAAGTCTCGTGACTTTATTCTATGGCTGACTTGGCAAAGTAGCTAATGGCGGGAGTAATAATAATGACACAGCGGAAGGTGGGACACCAGCGGGACTCCAATCCAAAGGGACACTGCTGGGACACCATCTAGTCCAGGTACTCGAACTCTTCAGGAAACTATTCTATCGGCTCTCCTGCACCTGGTATGATAAGCTAGGTAAGTACTTTGAATGTACTCACAAGCTCACAAACAATCCAAAAGCAAGCAAGAACAAGGTAAATAAGCATAACAACGAAGTAAAGACTTGCATCACTACTATTATCATAGCTACCGCATAAACTTAGTCTGCTCGTTTAATGTCCGATGGACCTCTTCCTGGCATGATCCTTGATCATCCGGCTTTTCAAAGTAGATTACCTGTCTATCACAACTATTAACATTTAGTGTAAATGAATTAGGGTGCTTGGTCAAATAGTGTGACTTAATGCGAACGGTGTCCCATTGCCGGGGACTCGGCTATTCGAATAGATTCAACACACACACACACTGTAGAGGTTGTACACTTTACCCACACCATAGACTTTTAGTCTAACGAATCCCATTCATAGCATGGCCCTCTAACCATGTCTCCGACCTCCCGCTGGCTAGCCCTGGGAAAGAGGATCTGGGTCCTTACCACCCAGTGGCACTACTTTATTCCCCTCGGGAATCTTTACTCTTGAGCTCATCCACTGACCAAGGATCTCTTGACTGACTGGCAACTTCCTGGCCAAAGGAAGTCTACTCATTCCAGTTTCCCTCTTTGGAGACACACGAAAGAGTCATAACTACAAACGAAACAAGGCCCTCCCACTCGGGCAAATGTGGTTGTACCGAGGAGGTTCGGTCCCGTGGCACTTGGATTGACCAGCTATTAGAGTTGGTTATAACAAGAACTATTTATCAGTAACCACTTTAGTTCTGAACAAGCTTTCCTTCTAGGAGGAAACATTCACGGGAGATCATCATCTTAAGTAAAGTCTTTCCTCGATAGATTCCTTAAATGTTGCCACTTATGATGCTTATGGTTTATGTTGTCAAAATAATTACTGGTTAAGAGTCAACTTAAATCATCTATTCCAACAGTACTCAACCATAGTGTTTTTCTCTACTGGCCAGCTATGCTAACTCAACCACTTTATCACAACAATTCTACCGTAAGCAAAGTAAAGCAAATAAACCGAAAGAAATGTGGGAAATGCAAGTTGAACCTATGGCCTTGAAACGCCATCATGCAAATGGAGGTGGTGGCTTGCCTTGCTCAAGTGGAGTTTCAAAGTACTCCTGGTCTTTACCACCTGGATTATTTCCTTCTGGAACTAATTTCAAAAGCAAATTCAAATAAAGCAAATAAGTCAAATTCTATCCAACAGCATCTAGACAAGTCAAATAAATCTCAAATTATTCTCACAGAAGGAGGATAATATAATAAAAATAATGCAAAAAGAATCAACTCATTTGGACTTATGGTATAGGAGTTATTCCCGATCAAAGTTCAGTCAATAGAATGAAAGAAAAATGGAAAATAACTGAAAACAGAAAATCCACCGAGAGGCCACGTCGAAGGCATATTTTGGAAATACGCCTCCACTTACGTACCGGTTGGGCAGCAGCTGGGTCTCTGACGGGTGGGGCCACCCTATCAGTTTGTTCTTTTAAAAACCCGACCGAGGTGCGGTGGTGCTCCGGCGATGGCTCACCGGCGAGGACAGAGCTCTAGGGCTCGAGTGAGTGGGCTCACTGGAACACGGGCTCTCCAGTGATCTTCCCTGTACCCATGGTGTCTCCGAAGATGGCCGGACGGCGTCGCTTCCTTCCTCGCGAGCGACGACTGTCTTCAGGCATCGAGGGATTCCGGCGAGGGGGCTCTAATTGCGTGGGCTAGGAAGGTGGGCATTGTCAATGGAGCAAGGGGAGTCCAGTGGTGGTGGTGGTTGGTGATACGTCTCCGTCGTATCTACTTTTTCAAACACTTTTGCTCTTGTTTTCGACTCTAATTTGCAAGATTTGAATGAAACTAACCCGAACTGACGCTGTTTTCAGCAGAATTACCATGGTGTTGTTTTTGTGCAGAAATCAAAGTTCTTGGATTTGGACGAAACTTTTTGGAGAATTTTTATGGAATATATAAAAATTATTGGCGCAAGAATCAACAGAAGGGGGGCCACCTGTTGCCCACAAGGCAACAGGGCGCGACCCCCCCTAGGGCGCGCCCTGTTACCTTGTGGGGCCCACAGGTGGCCGTCTGACCTAATTCCAACGCTATAAATTCTCTTTCCCAGAGAAAAAAAAAATAGGAGAAGAAGTTTCATCGCGTTTTACGATACGGAGCCGCCGCCACCTCTTGTTCTTCATAGGGAGGGCTGATCTGGAGTCCGTTCGGGGCTCCGGAGAGGGGGATTCGACGCCGTCGTCATCATCAACCATCCTCCATCACCAATTTCATGATGCTCACCACCGGGCATGAGTAATTCCTTCGTAGGCTTGCTGGACGGTGATGTGTTGGATGAGATTTATCATGTAATCGAGTCAATTTGTTAGGGTTTTGATCCCTAGTATCCACTATGTTCTGAGATTGATGTTGCTATGACTTTGCTATGCTTCATGCTTGTCACTAGGGCCCGAGTGCCATGATTTCAGATCTGAACCCTCTATGTTTTCATGAATATATTTGTGTTCTTGATCCTATCTTGCAAGTTATATGCACCTATTACGTGTCATGATCCGCATACCCCAAGGTGACAATAATTGGGATTCTTTCCGGTGATTGCCGTAGTTTGAGGAGTTAATGTATTCACCAAGTGCTAATGCTTTGTTCTAGTTCTCTATTAAAAGGAGGCCTTAATATCCCTTAGTTTCCTTAAGGACCCCGCTACCACAGGAGGGTAGGACAAATGATGGCATGCAAGTTCTTACTATAAGCACGTATGACTATATACGGAATACATGCCTACAGTACATTGATGAATTGGAGCTATTGTGTATCGCCCTAGGTTGTGACTATTATATGATGAATACCATCCAACATAATTATCATCACCGATCAAATGCCTACGACTTTCTCATATTGGTTTTTGTTAAGTTACTTTGTTGCTACTACTTTACACTTGCTACAAAACTGCTACTGTTACTGCTGCTGTCACTATTGTTACTATTGCTACTACTATCAAAACTATCATATTACTGTGCTACTAAATACTTTGCTACAGATATTTTATCTCCAGGTGTGGTTGAATTGACAACTCAACTGCTAACACTTGCAAATATTCTTTGGCTCCCCTTGTGTCGAATCAATAAATTTGGGTTGAATACTCTACCCTCAAAAATTGTTGCGATCCCCTATACTTGTGTGTTATCAAGACCTTTTTCTGGCGCCGTTGATGGCGAGCATGGCTCTATTTGTTGAGTCACTTCGGATTTATATCTATTGATCACTATGAAGAATCTGAAAGACTCTAAGACCAAGATCGTTCCCTCTAAGACGAGGGGAGGTAAGGAACTGCCATCTAGCTCCGCACTTGATTCACCTTTTGTTTTGAGTAAGCTTACGACACCACCACCTGTTATGCATTCTAATATGTCGCAAGTTATTGATGATACTACTTCTGCTATGAATGATACTTATGATGATGCTAGTACTATGCTTGATAATACTGTGCCACTTGGTGAATTTCTTGATGAACAACTTGCTAAAGCTAAAGAAATTGAGAATGCTGAAAATGTTGAAACTCTTGAAAACTATGAATCACCTATTATGTCTAGTTCTCCTACTAGAGTTGAATCACCTGATGAACATGTCTTTGATAGAGAGACGGCTAGGGTCATTCTTGCTTGTAAGGATAGAGATGAAGTTAAAAAATTGCTTGCTGAAATGAAAGAAAAATCTATGAGGGAGAGAATGAAATATGATCCGAAGTTTGCTACCTCTCCCATATTTGTTACCGATAAGGACTATGAATTCTCTGTCAATCCTGAGTTAATTACTTTGGTTGAATCTGATCCTTTCCATGGTTATGAAACTGAAACTGTTGTGGCACATCTTACTAAGTTGAATGATATTGCCACCCTATTTGCTTATGAGGAAAAAATTCGCTATTATTATATTCTTAAGTTGTTTCCTTTCTCATTAAAGGGTGATGCTAAGAAATGGTTTAATACACTTGCTCCTGGTTGTGTGCGTAGTCCCCAGGATATGATATATTACTTCTCTGAAAAATATTTTCCTGCTCATAAGAAACAAGCTGTCTTACAGGAAATATTTAACTTTGTGCAAATTGAAGAAGAGAATCTCCCTCAAGCTTGGGGCAGGCTTCTCCAGTTACTTAGTGCTTTGCCTGATCATCCTCTTAAGAAGAATGAAATACTTGATATCTTTTATAATGGACTAACCGATGCTTCTAGGGACTACCTAGATAGTTGTGTTGGTTGTGTTTTCAGGGAATGAACTGTTGGACAGGCTGAGGTACTATTGAATAATATATTGAGAAATGCCGATGATTGGACACTTCCTGAACCACCGCCTAATCCAACTCCGAAGAAGAGAGGTATTCTATTCCTCAGTCCAGAAGATATGCAAGAAGCGAAGAAATCTATGAAAGAAAAAGGTATTCAAGCTGAAGATGTTAAGAATTTACCACCTATTGAAGAAATACATGGGCTCGATATCCCGACACAGGTAGTGGAGGTAAATTATCTCACTAGATTTTATGAAGGTGATATTCCGTATAATAAAACTGCTAGTCAATGCCTGTATGAATTTGATAATTACATCATTAAACAGAAAAACTTTAATTTGTATGTTAGCAATCAACTAAAACGAAATGCCATCATGATTGAATGCTTGAGTGATTTGATGTTTAGAACTGCTAATGATGTTAAATGCTTGAGTAAACATGCTTCTATGGTTCAGAATCAATTAGAACAAATTGCTAAGTCACAAATGATTTGCTTGATGAGATGAATAATAAAAAGAATGATCATGATGTTAGAGTTGTTACTAGAGGAGGTAGAATGACTCAGGATCCTCTATATCCTGAAGGTCATCCTAAAAGAATTGAACAAGACTCCCAAAGAAATAATATTGATGCACCTAGTCCACCTAAGAAGAAAAAGAAAAAGAAAAATGATAAGACTTTGCATGCTTCTAGTGAACCTGAGATAGAAAAACCTCCTGAGAACCAAAATGATGTTTCTATTTTTGATGCTGAGACACAATCTGGTAATGAACATACACCTAGTGAGAATGATAATGATAATGATAATGATGATGACCATGTTGATGCTC
Source organism: Elymus sibiricus (assembly GCA_039707655.1). Classification (NCBI taxonomy): domain Eukaryota; kingdom Viridiplantae; phylum Streptophyta; class Magnoliopsida; order Poales; family Poaceae; genus Elymus; species Elymus sibiricus. Next base: position 138,422,379 of record CM077670.1, read on the forward strand.
AACCAGATAATGATGTAGAAATAGAACCTGTTGTTGATCTTGATAACCCACCTCCTAAGAATAAAAGATATGATAAAAGAGACTTTGTTGCTAGAAAGCATGGAAAGGAAAGAGAACCATGGGTTCAAAAACCTATGCCTTTTCCTACTAAACCATCTAAAAATAACGATGATGAAGACTTTGAGCGCTTTGTTGAAATGCTTAGACCTGTCTTTTTGCGAACTCGGCTGATTGATATGTTGAAAATGTCTCTGTATGCTAAATATATGAAAGATATTGTCACTAATAAAAGAAAGATACCTGAAGATGAAATTTCCACCATGCTTGCAAATTATTCTTTTAAGGGTGGAGAACCTAAAAAGCTAGGAGATCCGGGAATACCTACTATACCATGCTCCATTAAAAGAAGTTATGTTAAAACTGCCTTATGTGATTTGGGAGCCGGTGTTAGTGTTATGCCTTTCTCTTTATATAGAAGACTTGAATTGAATAAGCTCACACCTACCAAAATATCTTTGCAAATGGCTGATAAATCCACTGCTATACCTATTGGAATTTGTGAGGATGTTCCTGTTGTTGTTGCAAATGTTACTATCTTAACGGACTTTGTTATACTTGATATGTGATGTCTACTACACAACTTATTCTTGTAGACTCGTGTTGGGCCTCCAAGTGCAGAGTTTTGTAGGACAGTAGCAATTTTCCCTCAAGTGGATGACCTAAGGTTTATCAATCCGTGGGAAGCGTAGGTTGAAGATGGTATCTCTCAAACAACCCTGCAACCAAATACAAGAAATCTCTTGTGTCCCCAACACACCCAATACAATGGTAAATTGTATAGGTGCACTAGTTCGGCGAAGAGATGGTGATAAAAGTGTAGTATGGATAGTAGATATAGGTTTTTGTAATCTGAAAATATAAAAACAGCAAGGTAGCAAGTAACAAAAGTGAGCACAAACGGTATTGCAATGCTTAAAAATAAGGCCTAGGGTTCATACTTTCACTAGTGCAATCTCTCAACAGTGCTAACATAATTGGATCATATAACAATCCCTCAACGTGCGATAAAGAATCACTCCAAAGTTCCTATTGTGGCACCCCGGCTCAGAGGGACCGGAACGCCCCGTATTCCAGCCCAGAAATGTCTTCTGGAATACGGCACTGCATGGCATAGAACAAATCAGCTTTTATTACAGGCGATAAAGGTACAAAGGTTTGCTATTACAACGGTTACATAGCACAGTGACACTACGCCTGCTAAAGTAGCTCTATGCTAGCAGCGGAATGACGACGATGGTGGTGAACTCCACTCCGCAGGGACTCTAGCTGGGACACGGCCTAGCTCGCACGAACGGGATCCACAACAAGCAATCCATCACAACATCACCTGCAAACTGGCATGATAAGCCAGGTGAGTACTTTGAATGTACTCGCAAGCTCACAACCACCAAAAGCATCAAGGCAAGACAACAACATAGCATTTATAGGTTAACTTATTACCAACTACTATGAGGTGGAAGTAAAACTTACACAAACTGCTACGGTAAGGATAGAATCACTGATGAACCATCATCTTGGTTCGCAAGGAACCATCTCACTCTTGGCTACCTGGGCAAGCAACATATCCACTTGATCACTTCGTGATCGATACATACTCGCAATCATCACATGATCACCTCATAATTTGTTGATCAACCTCATCATCATCAAAGCCTGCCAAACTGTTACTTGCTCACATACAACTATAAATCATAATATAAGTCATTCCGTCATTGTGAGTGTTGATCGAACGGTGTGACCTACAATGAACTGTGTCCATGACCGAGGACGCGGCTATCGATAGATTATACACTCTGCAGAGGTTAGTACAATGTATCCACACCACGGAACTCATGGCCTCGTGCTCCCATTTGGCTGGACCAACGACATTCCGACAAAACCAATCTATTGCATGACACTCTCCCGGCCACTCCTGACAAACTCCCTTTTGGGCTATGTCCTGGGTCGCCCTGATGTCAACTCGTGACATCCACCACCTTTGTGGCCGCCACCGCCGTGGCCAAAACAAACTTGTCCCAAACGGGGACACCCGGGTACAACACAACTTGGGCACAAGGCTTATGGCCGCCTACCGGGCCAGGGCAGCGCGAGCACATAACCTTCCCTAGTTGGAGGCACCGGCGAGAGGCATGACAACAGACCGAGTTAGGGCCTCCCCATCCAGGCAAGTGTGGCTGCACTGGTGAGCTTGATTCGGTGGCACCTGACCAACGGAATGACGGAATTTATCCCCAAAATAAGTATGTGATAGAACAGTTACCCCAATGATACATATAAACCTGTGTTTCAAATCAAAGCAATATCCTTCGAAAATCCAAAGTATAAGATATCCACATATTCCATATGACTACGAAATAAGCATGACTACTGCTACTAGTAATCCCGGAGTAACATATCATCCTCACTCTTCAAAATATAAGTCCTAGAGATCCAAGCATCATCATATCAGTAGCAAACTGACATATATCCAATCATAATGCCATAAATAAATCATTTCTAAATAAGGCAATATTAAGCAAATTTAATTCAGATAAACCATGCATTTCATTGCAATCATGCAAATGGAGGGTGTGGCTTGCCTTGCTCCAACAGAGAGGGGAAGAGCTCCTGGTCTTCACCAACACACCACAAACGTACTGAAAACATTTTGCAAACATTTTAAGAATAGACCATAAAGCAAATACTTCTATCCAGAAATTCTAGACAGAAGATAAAAATGCCAAACTCTACTAGAAAATAGAGGAGAAGAAAAGAAAAATAATGCAAAAAGAATCAGTTCATTTGAACTTGTAGTTTAGGAGTTATTCACGGTCAAGGTTGGGTCAAATCTGTATTTAAAATTGAATTTAATTGCTTTTCTGGAAATCTCAGAGGGGCTGACGTCGAAGGCGTCTTTTAGGAATACGCTTTCACTTAGAATACGTTTCAGAGGCGCCGGAGTCACTGACCAGCGGGCCCCTTCGGTCAGATTTGAAGAGAGAAAGGGGGGGGGGCAGAGACGGCGGGCTCACCGGTGACGAAACGGCGGCGAGGAGGCTACGGCGACACCAGGAGACGGCGGGGATGGATCGAGCGGACCGAGGCGGAGCTGCTCGTACCCGTGGCTCCCCGAGAGACGGCCGGACGGCGTCGGCGTCTTCGTCTCCGGCGGCGGCAAGCCACGGGCGCCAGCGAGATCGACGTTTCCGGCGACGATAGGCTAGGGAGAGTGGCGGAGGAGGACTAGGGAAGAAGGAGAGCTCCCAGGTGGGCTTGGCTCGGCCGGAGAGGCACTGAAGGGAGCTGCCCACAGAGGAGGCTTAGCGGCGGAGCAGGCTGCCGGAGGGGAGAAAGAAGGAGTCTGCGGCTCGATTTCTTTGCTCGGGGTGTGATTGAGAGAGGGAGGTGATGGTTGATGAGGAGAGGCGACCTCTGGGCTTCTTAAATAGGCGGGGAAGGAGGGGCTCGGGCCGGTTGCCGCCGCGGCCAGAAAGGCAAACTCCGGCAAGGCGACAAGCACCAGCGGCTGCAACAGCGAGCTCGGACAGCGGAGGAGGAAGAGGCTGAGAAGCGGGCCAACACGCGGGGAGGCAGGAGGAGCAGGGCACGCGCGGTCGAGGCAGTCAGGCACGCGCGGCCACTGTTCCCGCATGCGCTCGGGCGTTTGGCTCGTTCCGGCGAGCTCCTAGCGGGGAAGGGCGGACCAGGGCGGCGAGGAGGAACTGGGGAAGAGCTGCGGCAGAGCTAGGTGGTGAACGGAGGGGGTTTGGACGGTGGCCGGGCGGGGCCGAGGCGCAGAGCACGCGTGCTGCAGCCAGCGCACGCGCATCCGCATGCCAGTGGCGCAGTCACCGTGTGCACGAGCGCGAGCGCGACGACTAAGCCTAGACAAGATTGTCCAGGGACAAGTCCATCCATACTACAGACACTAGATGGTGATAGATCGACAAAAGAGCTTTTGGGGTGATCAATCACATCACCCAAAGTTTGCAGCAGCAAACTTTTGCAAAGCTCTGAGGTCAAATCATGAGGTAAAATGGTAAAAGAATTTGCCACCCGGATTTGGGGTTAGAAGGACTACAGGATTGCAAAGTTTGAGGCTAAATGGACAAGGTTTGAGGGTGGATGCTTTGCAACTGCATTTCTGGTCCAGATACTTGATCAGGAAATAGCACTCACATGGGGTATGGACTTGAGCTGCATTTTGGCATAGGATGATGATTTGGTACCCTGAAGACGCTGGGAAAATTTTATAGCATTTGGAAATACCTAGATGGTACTTCCTTCACAAAGGTCCTCTCTGCACAGAACCTTGGGAGAATTTTGTAGGACAAATGGCTAGCCAAGCTAATGTGAAATTTTGCAGGAACAAAGGATATATAGACCTTTAGGCCCTGGATTAATTTCAGAATTTTTGAAGCAATATAAAAGGTAGTTGCTTCATACACTGAAAATTTAACCAACACCAAAGATTGGAAGGTGTGCTCACATAGATGGTTGGACAGGACTGAACTTTGGTGTAGGGTAATCATTTGAGCATAAGAAGGGCCTGATAAAATTTTAACTCATTTGGATACTCCTAGCTAGTACTTCCTTTACAAAGCTTTTCTCTGGACAGAAACTTTGGGAATTTGCTAAGGAAGATTCACTAGGCAAATGGAGTTGAATTTTGTCATGTGGTAATGATTTGGGTAGGAAAGAGTGCCCAAAAATTTTGAGAGCAATCAGGAAAACATAAATAGCACTTCCTTCACAAAGTGCCAAACTGGACAGAATGGAAAAGGAATATTGCTGAATTATTTTTGAACTAGGCAAGGAAGGGTTGGGGCATATTTGGGGAACATATGATCCAAATAATTTATGGGAATTTATGGGATGACAGAAATATAGGTTGCTTCACAACCTAGGTCAGATATGGTTATTCCTTTAATCAGAAAAGGAATATTCCTTAAGAAAAGAATTTTTTTGGAAAAGGGCTAGAATGGAAATGCCATGATCTTGGGAAAGATACAAGGATGAAACACATATTGGAAGAGGAAGAAATGATGACCTCCCAGGTTTCAAGTCCATAGAACTGCTGCAAAAAGGAAAAAACAGAGCAAGGCCAAATAAAACCAAGAGAAAAAGAGAGGGCCAAAAATCGGGGTGTTACAAACCTACCCCCCTTACAAAAATCTCGTCCTCGAGATTTGGTTGCTCAGGGAACAAGTATGACTATGACTTGAGGAAACCGTTTCCAACTCGGGAGTCCTTTCTCCTTTGTATATTGTTCCCTTAGATTTACCCATGATCAGATTTTCCGCCTCTGAGATGATTGACTTCACTTTCTGACCAATCTTTTCTCATACGTCAAACTTTATGCTGACTTAGCGGGGTTCCTGTCTGCCAATAACATATGGAGAATAAATTTCCCGTGCACACGAAACCTTTGTATCTCTTCCCTTGGTTTGCTCAAATAGATGCGTATCTTCCTGGTTCAATCATTGCTGAGAATCATAGTTGTTCTTTTAACGAGACCCGACTGCCCACGAATGATACCGTGGTATCTAGATTCGTCTCTCCGCCTGAGCTTGCAGATCGCAAATCATAGCATCTCAAGTCTTGACTGACGGTTGCGCTGCCGGTCAAATATTTCTTGTGTCCAGTTGTCCTTGTATTCAGCTCTGCCATTAAAAGCATCCGATCTAAGCATTGTCTTACCCATATTGTTACCCGTGTTACAGGGTGGTGAGATACTTTATTCTGGTTGCGGTGGTCACCGTGCTGACGCGACTGAGGAGTTCTTGCAATTGATGAGACAGACTTGGATATGTCATACTGACCCTTCTACACAGGCATAACCGGCCAAACAAATTATCGTGAGACCCTTATGGAATAGGATAGACCTCGGAGTGCACGTCCATGTTGCTCTTTATGGAACCATGTTCTCAATCTGACTTGGGTACCCGGACCCTGTTGGTCGTGAGGTAAGTATCTCGTTTCTGCTGTTGGGCTTACTCCTTGATTGTCAGTACTTTCTGTGTCGGAATCTCTCACAAAAAGTGCTGGGTCTCATTTATTTATTCTTGGTTCTCCTTGGGACCATAGTTGTTGTTGGTGCAATATTTTATTATCATCCCTTGTTCTTGCGTATGAAGCGAATTCTCATACCATATAGTTGGTACAGAGGGCGTTATTCAGGCTGACCAAGCCAGGTTGTAACAAGAGTCCGTGATACTCCCCGTTTCGGTGCTGAAAAACTGACCTTTGTAGTTGTTGCCAAACCGTTGTTTCAGGCTTATCTGCCTCACCATTTGTTGCTTCCCATGGAATGTATTTCTGACCTTGCCTTTCCTGTCATGATTTATGGAGTTGTTGCATCCTGACCTTCTTTTGGTAGATATATGTGAACAGAGTGATATCCTTGTATAAGTGACTTGCATGATTTGCGGTGCACGTTCCCACTTATTTGGAAATCTGGAATTATATAAGGTTTCCGGAACAGACATATGTCCTGACTGACTTCTGCCAATGTTGTTGTGGACCAAATTCTTACTCTTGAAGCTGTAGTCACGGTAGCGTGCTGGAGACGGCTGGGTTCCGTGCCTGAGAAGCTTCTCCTTGGGTTGCTTACTGGGGAAGATTCATTTCCTTATGCTGGAAGATTTCACCGAGGTAGCTTGATGTGGAAGACTGGGTACCTTGGGCAGAAAACTGTTCATATGTTGTGCAGAGGGAACTTGAGGAGACTTACATCATAAGCTTCTTCCGGTACCGTGTGGAGGAAGGCTGAGCTCCTTACACCAGAAGATTCATACTGCGATCTGTGGACTGCATACTGTACATATATCCATAACATTTCTGATGCTGGGTATGTGTATGAAGAGAATTGCCGGGCTGTCTTTTTAGTTGAAAGTTGAACTCTGAGCTCCTTCTGTCTTTCTTTCGTAGTACAACATATTTCAAATTCCACCTGTGGCTGAAATAAATTTTTATATATATAGTCAATCCACACAAAGAACTTCAAAGAGTACCCCAAATTTTCTTATCGGAGAAAAGATAATGAAAACGTGCAACCAACCCCTATGCCTAGATCACCCCAAGGTCACGGGAATCCGCGAGTTGATCACCAAAACATACATCAAGTAAACCAATAGAATACCCCATTGTCACCACGGGTATCCACATGCAAGACATACATCAAGTGTTCTCAAATCTGAAATATTCAATCCGACAATAACGAAACCTCAAGGGGAAAGATTCAATTCATCACAAGGAGGTAGAGAGGGAAGAAACACCATATGATCCAACTTTATTAACAAAGCTCGCGATACATCAAGATCGTGCCAAATCAAGAACACGAGAGAGAGAGATCAAACACATAGCTACTAGTACATACCCTCAGCCCCGAGGGTGAACTACTCCCTCCTCGTCATGGGGGCCGCCGGGATGATGAAGATGGCCTCCGGTGATGATTTCCCCCTCCGGCAGGGTGCCGGAACGGGTCTCTAGATGGTATTTCAAAGGTACAGAAGCTTGTGGCGGTGTAGTCCAAAATCTAGGGTTATTTCTGGGGGTTTCTCTATTTATAGGATTTGTCAGCGTTGGAATCACGTCAAGATGGGCTAAGATGGGCCCACGAGGCACATGGGCACGCCACCCCCCCTGGCGCGCCCCGGTGCCTCGTGGGCACCTCGTGGCTCTTCTGGTCCTTCCACGAAGCTTCTAGTGTCTCTTTTGTTCCAAAAAAATCGTCAAAAAGTTTCAGCTCATTTGGAGAACTTTTATTTCTGCACAAAAACAACACCACGGTAGTTCTGCTGAAAACAGCGTCAGTCCGGGTTAGTTCTAATCAAATCATACCAAAACCATATAGAATTGTTATAAACATGGCATGAATACTTCATAAATTATAGATACGTTGGAGATGTATTAGCATCCCCAAGCTTAATTCCTGCTCGTCCTCGAGTAGGTAAATGATAAAAGAAATAATTTATGAATTGTGAATGCTAGCATAGTTCATAAGTTTGATTAATGATAATTTCAATCACTTTTTCTAGCATCAATATATATCATAATCAGTAGCTCATCTCATAAAACTTCTCATGATCAAGTAGCAAGCTATTCACATGTTTAAAGAATAGGCCATATACTTTCTTGAAAACTAACAAACTATGTTCTCAGTCATCAAACAATTGCAATTCATCTTATTTTCGGGAAGGGTCTATGTAAGAGCTTTGATCTATCAAATTCCACATACTCAACCATCTTTTAGTCTTCCATAATTGCTAACACTCAAAGCATATTTTTAGAACAAATAGTTTCAGTCAAACACATAAGAAGATAGGGGCTTAATGTTTCGCCTCCCAACTTATTTATCTCAGGGATAATGTCAACAATAATAACTCATGATCACCTATATTCAACTGGATATATGTGCCTGGATCTTTCCCTACCACATAATGCTTGCCAACTAAAGAATAAATAGAGCGGAATAGGGATGAACATTAATGACTCTTGCATAAAAGTAAATACAGAAAAGTAAAAGATAGGCCCTTCGCGGAGGGAAGCAGAGGTTGTCATGCGCTTTTTGTTGTTGGATGCACAAACCCTTAATGCAAAGGAATGTCACGTTATATTGCCCCTTGTGATAGCAACCTTTATTATGCAGTCCGTCGCTTTTATTTCTTTACCATCACAAGTTCGTACAACGCTTATCTTCCCTTTCAATAAAAGATCATACATATTTTAGGAGCAATTTTTATTGCTTTTTGCACCGATGACAACTTACTTGAGGGATCTTATTCAATCCATAGGTAGATATGGTGGACACTCATGGCAAGAGACTGGGTTTAAGGGTTTTTGGATGCACAAGTAGTATCTCTACTTAGTATGAATTTTTGGCTAGCAAAAGCTCCTAAGCAAGCACCACATGTTAGAGGATCCATGACAATATAACTTCTATGTGAATATAGACAATCATAACTCATTACGTTGTCTTCCTTGTCCAACGTCAACTACTTGATCAAGCTTGAAAATAATTAATGGGGGCTCACAATCATAGAAGATGTCCAAGATAGTATATTTATATGTGAAATTTCTCTTCCTTCAAAATTCTTTCATGAATTGTTCAAGTGACCCATGCTATGTTTGTTAACTTTCAATAAATTTTACCACTTATACTTCTTGTATGTGAAGTCACTACTCCCCATGGGACAAGCATATGAAGCATATAAATTTCAACTTTATGATATTCAATTCATTTCAACAATTTACTCATAGGATATAATGAAGAACAAGAGTAAATGACAAACTACTCCAAAAAGATATAAGTGAAGACCAAATGAGTAGTTAAGTAAATAGGTAGCTATGTGAGGACTCTCTCTCATTTAAAATTTTCAGATTTTATTCAAACAGCAAAGAAAACAAAATAAAATGACATTTCAATAATAGCACATCTCATGTGAAGAAGCAAAAACTTAGGCTCAACCAAAACTGACCGATAATTGCTGATGAAGAAAGGTGGGATGCCTACCGGGGCATCCCCAAGCTTAGATGCTTGAGACTTCTTGAAATATTAATTTGGGATGCCTTGGGCATCCCCAAGCTTGAGCTTTTGGTTCTCCTTAATTCCTCCCATATCACGGTTTCTTTAAATCTTAAAAAACTTCATCCACACAAAACTCAACAAGAACTCGTGAGATAAGTTAGTATAAATCAACTCAAAACCTTAATATTCTCTACTGTAGAAAATTACTAAAATTATAATTAAACATTGCCTACTAAATGCCTCTGCATATTTAATACTCCTATCCTCAAATAGAATCATTAAACAAGCAAACATATGCAAACAATGCAACTATAACAGCAATCTTCGAAAACAGAACAGTCTGTAAAGGGTGAATAAGAATCCATACTTACCTAACTCCAAAAATTCTGAAAAATTACCAAGTGACATAGAACTCATGCATGCTTACTGTGTAAAAATTTCAGATATTTATCATGTTCTGACTATTCAGGAATATTCTGGACATAACAGAAAACTTTCTATTTTCAAACAGCAACACATGAACTTGCAAACTGAGCATGGTAAAGGCTATAATTGGCATTTTATTGAACTAAAAGATAAAAAACATGATTATTGATAACATAAAGCAAATCTCAATAAAATAAAATGACTCTCCAAGCAAAACTCATATTATGTGACGAATAAAAATATAGCTCCGAGTGAGGTTACCGATAGTGTTGAAGACGAAAGAGGGGATGCCTTCCGGGGCATCCCCAAGCTTAGACGCTTGAGTCTTGCTTGAATATTACCTTCGGGTGCCTTGGGAATCCCCAAGCTTAGGGTCTTGCCACTCCTTATTCTCCTCATATCGATATCTCACCCAAAACTTGAAAACTTCAATCACACAAAACTTAACGGAACTTCGTGAGATAGGTTAGTATGAAAAAATAAATCACCCACTTAGGTACTGTCAAGACAAGATTCATAATTGTTCTCACATAATTCATACTGTATTATATCATTTCCACAATTTATATTACTCAATATAAGCTATGGAAACACTAAAACAAGCAAACTATGCACCGAAAACAGAATCTGTCAAAAACAGAACAGCGTGTAGTAGGAGATTTAAAAACCATACTTCTGTACCTCCAAAAATTCTGAAAAATTATTAAAACGTAAAAAATTTGTAACCCAATACTGTGTAAAAATTTCAGAAATTTTTCACGCTCCAGTACAGAATAGAAATTCTAGCACTGGACTCAAAAGTTTCTGTTTTTGCACAGAATCAAATCAACAAGCATCCACACTATCCCAAAGGCTTTACTTGGCACATTATTGAAAGAAAACATATAAAACATGATTAATACAGTATCTTAATCATGTGAACACACAAAAACAGAAGGTATAAGTATTGGGTTGTCTCCCAACAAGTGCTTTTCTTTAATGCCTTTTTAGCTAGGCATGATGATTTCAATGATGCTCACATAAAAGTGAAGAATTGAAACATAATGGGAGCATCATGAAGCATATGTTCCTCTATAATAATAATTTTCAGTAGTATCATGAATGGATTCATCAATATAGCTATCACGTAAAGTATTCTTTTCATGATCCACAAGCATAGAATTCTTATTACTCTCCATATAAGCACATTTCTTCTCATCAATAGGAGTGGGAGTACCATATGAAACTCGAATACTATAAATTGTTTCCACATTAAAAGAGTAATATTCAGAAAAAGGGTAATCATAATTATGACAAGTTTTATAAATATAATCATCACTTCTTTTTATAACATAAGTATCATCACAATAATCATCATAAGTAGGAGGCATGCAATCATCATAATAAATTTGCTCATCAAAAGTAGGGGGGGGACTAAAAAGATCATCTTCATTAAGCATAGCATCCCCAAGCTAGGGACAAACATTAATTGCAGCAAATAAATTCTCAAACATGTCACTCTCATCAAACATAGCATCCCCAAGCTTGTGGCTTGGCATATCATTAGCATAATCACTATTATCATCAATAGTATGAATAGCACCAATAGTATAACAATTATTATCATCACAATTTTCTAAGTTGGTGCCAAAAAGATTTTCAAGATTATAAGAAGTATCATTATTCTCCCAATCATAAGCATCATAATGAGTAATAGGCATAATAAAATCATCCTCAATAGTTCCTTCGGACATTGTACCATAAGACAAACAAGCAATATCATCATCAAGTATATCATCTTCCTCAATTATTTTTGATTCACTCTCATGAGGCACAACAATAATAGGAGCAACATTATTTGGGAGGGATACCTTTTTACCTCTACTCTTTCTTCTTTTCTTCTTCTTCACCACATCATGTGTGGGCTTAATCAATTTTTTCGAGCTTCTTATTGATGAGATTGGTTGAATGGAAAGCTCCTCCTCGTCACCTATTTCATCATGAGAGACAAATGGAGGGAAAGTCAAAATCTTTACCCTTTCATTAGTGTTCCTTTTATATTCTATTAGTTTTCCCGTCTTTCTATAGTTGGCAATATAAGCATTCTCATTGCAATTTACCACACAAAACATATAGATTTCCTCTAGATTAGTTTCAATGTTGTCTGTGAAAATGAATACTTCAAACCAACTATTTTTATGTGAAAATTCCTCACACCGCAAAAATAGATAAAGCTCATTATATAGTTCAAGGGCGGTCAAGTCATTACAATATTTAGCCATGATTCGATCATGAAAAAGTATGCATTGGAAATTAAGATGACCAATCTTATTGCAAAGTTCACAAGTAATGGGATGAAGAGAGCATAATTTTGTAGCAAATTCATCTATCACTTTGAGCAAAAAATTGGTTCTATCATGTTTATGCTTCTTACAAAATCTATCATCCCTATAAGGCATGTCTTCACAAACTTTATGCACTCCACAAAAATTGACATCCTTATAAGAAACATTTTTGTCATGACTAGTGCAATCATCATTAGTATTTTGGATATTCATAGTATTCATACTAACAACATTGCAATCATGCTCATCATTCAAAGATTTTTTGCCAAACATTTTATTGAATTCTTCTTCTATCAATTGAGCACAATTTTCCGCTCCATCATTTTCAAGAAAAACATTATAAAGACGAATAATATGAGGCAACCTCAATTCCATTTTTTTGTACCTTTCTTTTTATATACCAAACTAGTGATAAAACAAGAAACTAAAAGATTCAATTGTAAGATCTAAAGATATACCTTCAAGCACTCACCTCCCCGGCAACGGCGCCAGAAAAGAGCTTGATGTCTACTACACAACTTATTCTTGTAGACTCGTGTTGGGCCTCCAAGCGCAGAGTTTTGTAGGACAGTAGCAATTTTCCCTCAAGTGGATGACCTATGGTTTATCAATCCATGGGAAGCGTAGGTTGAAGATGGTATCTCTCAAACAACCCTGCAACCAAATACAAGAAATCTCTTGTGTCCCCAACACACCCAATGCAATGGTAAATTGTATAGGTGCACTAGTTCGGCGAAGAGATGGTGATAAAAGTGTAGTATGGATAGTAGATATAGGTTTTTGTAATCTGAAAATATAAAAACAGCAAGGTAGCAAGTAACAAAAGTGAGCACAAACGGTATTGCAATGCTTAAAAACAAGGCCTAGGGTTCATACTTTCACTAGTGCAATCTCTCAATAGTGCTAACATAACTGGATCATATAACAATCCCTCAACGTGCGATAAAGAATCACTCCAAAGTTCCTATTAGCGGAGAACATAAGATAGAAATTGTTGTACGGTACGAAACCACCTCAAAGTTATCCTTTCCGATCGATCTACTGAGCCATTCCTATAAGTGTCACAAATAGCTCTAGAGTTCGTACTAAAATAACACCATATGATACGCATCAACCAACTCTAATGTCACCTAGATACTCCAATGTCACCACAAGTATCCGTGAGTTGATTATTCGATATGCATCAAACAATTTCATAATCATAATATTCAATCCACACAAAGAACTTCAAAGAGTACCCCAAAGTTTTTTATCGGAGAAAAGATAATGAAAACGTGCAACCAACCCCTATGCCTAGATCACCCCAAGGTCACGGGAATCCGCGAGTTGATCACCAAAACATACATCAAGTAAACCAATAGAATACCCCATTGTCACCACGGGTATCCACATGCAAGACATACATCAAGTGTTCTCAAATCTGAAATATTCAATCCGACAATAACGAAACCTCAAGGGGAAAGATTCAATTCATCACAAGGAGGTAGAGAGGGAAGAAACACCATATGATCCAACTATATTAACAAAGCTCGTGATACATCAAGATCGTGCCAAATCAAGAACACGAGAGAGAGAGATCAAACACATAGCTACTAGTACATACCCTCAGCCCCGAGGGTGAACTACTCCCTCCTCGTCATGGGGGCCGCCGGGATGATGAAGATGGCCTCCGGTGATGATTTTCCCCTCTGGCGGGGTGCTGGAATGGGTCTCCAGATGGTATTTCGAAGGTACAGAAGCTTGCGGCGGCGTAGTCCAAAATCTAGGGTTATTTCTGGGGTTTCTCTATTTATAGGATTTTTCAGCGTTGGAATCACGTCAACATGGGCTAAGATGGGCCCACGAGGCACATGGGCACGCCACCCCCCTGGCGCGCCCCGGTGCCTCGTGGGCACCTCATGGCTCTTCTGGTCCTTCCCCGAAGCTTCTAGTGTCTCTTTTGTTCCAAAAAAATCGTCAAAAAGTTTCAGCTCATTTGGAGAACTTTTATTTTTGCACAAAAACAACACCACGGTAGTTCTGCTGAAAATAGCGTCAGTCCGGGTTAGTTCTAATCAAATCATACCAAAACCATATAGAATTGTTATAAACATGGCATGAATACTTCATAAATTATAGATACATTGGAGATGTATCAATATGCCCGAGGACGACAACATGTCGATTATCCTTGGAAGACCCTTTTTGAATACTGCAGGGGCTGTTATTGATTGCAACAAAAGCAAGGTTACTTTCCATGTCAATGGTAATGAGCATACGGTTTATTTCCCGAAGAAACAAACTTCAGTGAATGGTATCAATTGTATTGAAAAGGTTTCGACAATCACTATTGGGGGATTCAAATTTCCTCTTCCTACTATCAAAAAGAAATATGAAACTCTTATTGTTGGGGAGATGCATATCCCCATTGAGGTAACTTAGTGTTATACGAAAATTCTTTGGTTTCATGTCACTCGGAAATAGTTTGTTAATAAGACTTGATTAACCTTATTAATGGATTCTTTTTGAAGGACATGTGGTCGATGAATTTAGTAAGCACAACTTTCTGTAATCTTAGTTTGCTCTCTGTTATTTTTAGTTTAAATAAAATAAAATGCCATGATTATCCTGTTTTCTGAATTATCCGTGCAATAAAAAATGGCTCAAAAATAAAAGTGCTCAGAATGCAATAAAATTTTAACATGATTTTTTCTGGAATATATAATAATTTTTGGCACTGAGAACAACCCAGGGGGGGCACCTGTTGCCCACAAGGCAACAGGGCGCGGCCACCCCCAGGGCGCACCAAGATGCCTTGTGGGTCCCACAGGGACCCACTCACTTATCCATTCAGCCCACTTCATCTCCTACCTCCAAAAAAAAAATCTTTGTAGCTCTCTTTCTCGTGTTCTTCCTCCCAAACCTGAGATTTTCGATCTCTCTGCTCGGAGCTCTGTTTCCGAAACTGTTTTGAGGGATTGCTCCTTGGTATGTGACTCTCCCATTGCTCCAATTAGTTTTTGCTTTAGTGGATTATATTTTGCATAAATTGCTGCTATTGGTGCTACTAAAAATGAGCTTGCATGTTGAATTCTTTGAGTTCTAAGTAGTTTGAATGCTTGATATAGCCTCTAGGCACTTGTATGAGTAGTTGCTATCAATCTTGTGAAGTTTTGTTAACATCTTTTTGTGGTCCAATTTTTTTTCAGGAATTTGTACTTAGGAAAATGAACTTTCTTCAGAGGGGTTCTTCGAGCCGGAGCTCCAAGGGTGTCCTTGGGGATGCCCATGACCACGACCTCAACATTCCGCGTAGGACGGAGATCCGACCGTGCGAGTGGCCGCACAACACCTTCATGGATGAAGCCGGGTTCCGTCAAGAGTTCGCACAATTTGTTGCGAACGCCGGGCTGACCGACTTCCTCACAGATGAGTGTGACCAGCATCACATCCTTACAAATTCCTTTGTTCAAAATTTTTATTTCATGCCTAGGCTCGATATCCCCATGGTGCGTTTTGATTTATATGCTAAACATCATGAGTTAACGCTAGATGAGTTTTGTGAGATATGCTTGATCCCTTCTGATGGGGATCTGAGGGAGCCTCAGCCTGGGGAGTTCGAGGACTTCCTTCGCACTTTGATTGTGGGGGAATTTAGGGGCGTTTCGAAAGCCCGTGTTACTAGCTTGCATTTTCCTACTGTGCACTAGTTTGCTTTATTCATAGGGAAATGTTTGACTGCTAGGGAGGAAGGTGGTATGCTTAGTGCCCTTGACCTCGCCATCTTGCGTCGTGCTATTTATGGCGATAACACTTTTAGCTTGGGAGCTATCATTGCGCACCATTTACACATCAACAGGACTAGGGGTAAAATCCATGGCGGTATTTATGCTTCGTGTCTTGCGAAATGTTTTAATGTTGCTATCCGCCCAAATGACTATTTGCTACCCAAGGCTTATTTAGACCAACAGAGCATGATCGATCACCACTTCATTGATGAGCCTGAACCCCCTCAGTATATTCGTTATAACCTGGTTTTCAGCGAGACGACTCGCGATATTATTCCGTTGCCTGCACCCTCTTTGTTTGACTCTCATGCCAGGAACGGATACACCATCATGCCGGCGGACATCACAGCTTATAGGAACGAGTTGGCAGCAGCAGAGGACGTGGTCCAGCAGTGGGACCCTCAGGTGCCTCCGCCTCAGTATTATCCGCCCGGTCCTGATGGATACTACGAGTGGTGATTACCAAGCTAGGCCAAAATCCTAAGCTTGGGGGAGTACGTATCTCTCACCGACATTACATTCATGTTCACACATTCATTCTAGTTGTCGGTGTTCATACTTTTTCATTGTATATCCATGTTAGTTTTATTTTCACTTTCTTCTTGTGTGTTTGAAAAACTTTGAAAACCCAAAAATATTTCTCGCTTCTTTTCGGTTTTTCTTTCCCGTTTGTTAGTTTGTAGTATTAAAAGAAAACCCAAAAATATTTCCCGTTTCTTCTTTTGCTTGTTGGGAGTTCTCCCGTGTAAATAGTTTTTCTCGCTTTTTGTTTTTCTTCTTTAAATTTGCTTTCCTTCAGAAAAACTAAAAACTCCAAAAATATTTCAGTGTGTTTCTCTGAATTTCTTTTCTTTCCATTGAGTTGTCGTAGGGAGAAGACCATGATGAAAATGATGAGTGGTTCTCATATGCTTTGTTATTTATCTAACGAAGAGCCAATATTACCTTGTCTTCTCCCTTGAATAAAATGTTTGCAGATTCCAGCTTAGTCCACGGCACACTTGCACTATTATTATTTTCACATCATTCGGTCATGCAAGTGAAAGGTAATAATGACGATGATTTGATGAAGTGACTGTGGCAAGGAAAAGCTGCTATGAACTCTTCTTGTTTTTGTTTTTGTAAATATGTTTAACTCAGTATCCATGATTCAGCATATTATGAGTAAACATGTTTGTGATGACAATTAGAGATTATAGTTGCTCATGCCATGCTTAAGTAGCTAGGAGTGGATAATGATTTATCTTGGATGTCGGCATGCATTAAAATGGTTATGATGTAGTATGCTAATATGGTATCCTCTTCTGAATGTTTCAAGTGGCTTGACTTGGCACATGTTCATGCATGTAGTTGATTCAAACCAACATAGCCTCCACGATATTTATGTTCAGGGTGTCTATATCCTACTCATGCTAGTATTCAATGTTAATTATTTTCAATGCATGATCATGACCGTTTTCGCTCTCTAGTTGGTTGCTTCTCAACCTATTTGCTAGCCTTCACCTGTACTAAGCGGGAATTCTGCTTGTACATCCACAATCCTTAAACCAAAGTTGTTCCAGTTGAGTCCACTATATCTACCTATATGCGGTATTACTCTGCTGCTCCAAGTAAATTTGCATGTGCCACCTCTAATCATTCAAATAAACATCCATTTTGTGTGCCCGTACCGCTCATGAAGCGACAGGGGGCGGTCAGTATCTTCCATGCTAAGCGGGTTATTCTTGAGATGAGTGTTTATTCACTTGTCATTGCACGAGAGAGGCTGGTATTTGGGATGCCCAGTCCTATGCTCAAAATCGAAAATATATAATGCAAACAAACTCCCCTGGAAAGTTGTTGGTATGGAGGGCACCCGAGGATTCGGCTAGCCATGACTTGTGTTGGTATGGTGAAGGGGGAGTAAACTTTACCTTTCCGCTTGGGAACCGCCTATAATGTGTTTAGCATGGAAGATATTGAAAACTCTCGGTCGTGACATTGACAGGAAAAGTACACCTCCCAAAATTGTTTTTCATCTTTGATTTAAGCTTCGAGCTCTGGCACCGCTGCAAATCCCTACTACCCTCTGCGAAGGGCCTATCTATTTACTTTTATGTTATTTACTTTATGTTATTTTACTTTTATTGTTGAATCTCATCTTCTTTCACTAAGCGCCAATCCTGAGAGCACTATTGTCATCCTTATGCATTGAGTATAGTTAATGTTGTGTGCATCATGACTGGTTCTCTTCTACCCTGAATTACAATGTTTAGTCGCTACTTGAACTTTGGAGGTGCTCTGCATTTATGTTTTGTGGTCTCGGAAAGGGCTAGCGAGATACCATGTCATCATATTATATCATGATTGTTTTGACAAATTGTTGGCATTTGAGATATGTTATTATTGCTCTATAGTTGATTATGCCATTGATATGAGTAAATATAGTTTTTAAGTGTTATTATGAGCATGGTTAGTTCATGATCTTTGCTGAAAACCTGGGTACTATTTAAGCTTATATGCGGATACAAGAACAAAAGATTTTGACAAAGTGTTGGCATTTGATATATCTTATTATTGCTCGCTAGTTGATTATGCCATTGATATGAGTGAATATAATTTCTAAGAATTAACATTTACATGGTTAGTTATAATCTTTGCTGAAAACTTGGGTGCAATTTAAGCATATATATAGATACAAGAACAAAAGAGTTTGTAAAAGTTTTTCTTTATCACTTTCAGTTTGTCAACTGAATTGCTTGAGGACAAGCAATGAGTTAAGCTTGGCGGAGTTGATACGTCTCCGTCGTATCTACCTTTCCAAACACTTTTGCTCTTGTTTTGGCCCCTAATTTGCATGATTTGAATGGAACTAACCCGGACTGACGCTGTTTTCAGCGGAATTGCCATGGTGTTGCTTTTTGTGCAGAAATAAAAGTTCTTGGAATTGGATGAAACTTTTCAGAGATTTTTTATGGAATAAATAAAAAATACTGGAACCAAGACCCAGTGGAGAGGGGTCACCCAGTGCCCACGAGGCACCAGGGCGCGCCACACCCCCCCCCCCCTAGGCGCGCCCTGGTACCTCATGGCGCCCACATGGCTCCGTCTGACCTAATTCCAACGCTATAAATTCACAATTCCAGAGAAAAAAATAGGAGAGGAAGTTTTATTGCATTTCACAATACGGAGCCGCCGCCACCTCCTGTTCTTCATCGGGAGGCCAGATCTGGAGTCCGTTTGGGGCTCCGGAGAGGGGGATCTTCCGGCATCGTCATCATCAACCATCCTTCATCACCAATTTCATGATGCTCACCGCCGGGAGTGAGTAATTCCTTCGTAGGCTTGCTGGACGGTGATGAGTTGGATGAGATTTATCATGTAATCGAGTTAGTTTTGTTAGGGCTTGATCCCTAGTATCCACTATGTTCTGAGATTGATGTTGCTATGACTTTGCTATGCTTAATGCTTGTCACTAGGGCCCGAATGCCATGCTTCCAGATCTGAACCCTTTATGTTTTCATGAATATATTTGTGTTCTTGATCCGATCTTGCAAGTTATCTGCACCTGCTATTTGTTATGATCCGCATACCCCAAGGTGACAATAATTGGGATTCTTTCCGGTGATTGCCATAGTTTGAGGAGTTCATGTATTCACTATGTGTTAATGCTTTGTTCCGGTTCTCTATTAAAAGGAGGCCTTAATATCCCTTAGTTTCCTTATGGACCCCGCTGCCACGGGAGGGTAGGACAAAAGATGTCATGCAAGTTCTTATCGCAAGCACGTATGACTATATACGGAATACATGCCTACATTACATTGATGAATTGGAGCTAGTTCTGTGCCGCCCTAGGTTATGACTGTTACATGATGAATGGTATCCAACAATATCACCGATCCAATGCCTACGAGCTTTTCACATACTGTTCTTGCTAAGTTACTACTGTTACCATTGCTACCAAACTACTGCTGCTACCGTTACTGCTACTGTTACTATTATTGCTACTGCTATCGAACTATCATACTACTGTGCTACTGGTCACTCTGCTGCAGATATTTAGTTTCCAGGTGTGGTTGAATTGACAACTCAACTGCTAATACTTGCAAATATTCTTTGGCTCCCCTTGTGTCGAATCAATAAATTTGGGTTGAATACTCTACCCTCGAAAACTGTTGCGAATCCCCTATACTTGTGGGTTATCAAGACCTTTTTCTGGCGCCGTTGCCGGGGAGCATAGCTTTATTTGCTAAGTCACTTGGGATTTATATCTGTTGATCACTATGAAGAATCTGAAAGACGCTAAGACCAAGATCGTTCCCTCTAAGACGAGGGGAGGTAAGGAACTGCCATCTAGCTCGGCACTTGATTCACCTTCTGTTTTGAGTAAACTTGCAACACCACCACATGCTCTTAATTCTGATATGTCGCAAGTTATTGATGATACCACTTCGCTATGAATGATACTCATGATGATGCTAGTACTATGCTTGATAATGTTGTGCCACTTGGTGAATTTCTTACTGAACAAATTGCTAAAGCAAAAGAAATTGAAAATGTTTAATCTCTTGAGAATTATGATTCACCTATTATGCCTAGCTCCCCTACTAGAGTTGAAACACCTGATGAACACTGCTTTGATAGGGAGACAGCTAGAGCTATTCTTGCTTGTAATGATAGACATGAAGTTATAAAGTTGCTTGATGAAATGAAAGAAAAATCTATGAGGGAGAGAATGAAATATGATCCTAAGTTTGCTACCTCTCCCATATTTGTTACTGAGAAGGATTATGAATTCTCTGTCGATCCTGAGTTAATTACTTTGGTAGAATCTGATCCTTACCATGGTTATGAAAATGAAACCGTTGTGGCACATCTTACTAAATTAAATGACATAGCCACCCTATTTGCTCATGAGGAAATTTTTTGCTATTACTATATTCTTAAGTTGTTTCCTTTCTCATTAAAGGGTGATGCTAAGGAATGGTATAATACTCTTGCTCCTGGATGTGTGCGTAGTCCCCATGATATGATTTATTACTTCTCTAAAAATGTTTTCCTGCCCATAAGAAACAAGCTGCTTTACAAGAAATATTTAACTTTGTGCAAATTGAAGAAGAGAATCTCCCTCAAGCTTGGGGGAGGCTTCTCCAATTACTTAATGCTTTGCCTGATCATCCTCTTAAGAAAAATGAAATACTTGATATCTTCTATAATGGACTAACCGATGCTTCTAGGGACTACCTAGATAGTTGTGCGAGTTGTGTTTTCAGGGAACGGACTATTGAACAAGCTGAGGAATTATTGAATAATATATTGAAGAATGATAATGATTGGACACTTCCTGAACCACCGCCCAAACCCACTCCAAAGAAGATGGGTATTTTATATGTCAGTCCTGAGGATATGCAAGAAGCAAAGAAATGTATGAAGGAAAAAGGTATTAAAGCTGAGGATGTTAAGAATCTACCACCTATTGAAGAAATACATGGTCTTGACACACCGTCACAGGTAGTAGAGGTAAATTCTCTTATAAAGTTTGATGAAAGTGATATTCCTTATAACAAACCTCCTAGTCAATGCTTGTATGAATTTGACAATTATATTATTAAGCAAGATCACTTCAATGCAAATATCATGAAACAATTGAAACGAAATGCCTACATGATCGATCACTTGAGTGACTTGTTATTTAGAATTGCTAATGATGTTAAAGGTGTGAGTAAACATGCATCTATGGTTCAAACTCAATTAGAGCAAGTTGCTAAATCTCAAAGTGAATTGCTCAATGAAATGAATAACAATATGAATTATCATGCTATCAGAGTAATGACTAGAGGAGGTAGAATGACTCAGGAGCCACTTTATCCTGAAGGTCACCCAAAAAGAATTGAACAAGATTCTCAAAGAATTAATGTTGATGCACCTAGTCCATCTAAAAAGAAAAAGGAAAAGAAAAATGATAGGACTTTGCATACTTCTAGTGAACCCGAGGTAGAAAAACCCTTAGAAGATAGTAATGATGTTTCTATTTCTGATGCTGAAACACAATCTGGTAATGAACAACCACCTGATGATAATAATAATGATGATGCTCATGTGGACATCCAACCAGATAATGATAAAGAATCTGATAATGATGTTGAAATAGAACCTGCTATTGATCTTGATAACCCACCTTCTAAAAATAAACGTTATGATAAAAGAGACTTCGTTGCTAGAAAACATGGTAAAGAAAGAGAACCATGGGTTCAAAAACCCATGCCCTTTCCTCCTAAACCATCTAAGAAAAAGGATGAGTAAGAATTTGAACGCTTTGCTGAAATGCTTAGGTCAGTCTTTTTGCGCACTCATTTGACTGATATTATAAAGGTGCCTCCTTATGCTAAATACATGAAAGACATTGTCACAAATAAAAGAAAGATACCTGATGCTGAAATTTCTATCATGCTTGCAAATTATTCTTTTATGGATGGAGTACCTAAGAAACTAGGAGATCCAGGAATACCAACTATACCATGCTCCATTAAAATAAATTATGTCAAAACTGCTTTGTGTGATTTAGGAGCTGGTGTTAGTGTTATGCCATTCTCTTTATATAAAAGACTTGATTTGAATAAACTCACTCCCACTGAAATATCATTGCAAATGGCTGACAAATCAACTGCCATACCTATCGGTGTGTGTGAGGATGTGCCCGTTGTAGTTGCGAATGTTACTATTCTAACAGACTTTGTTATACTTGATATGCCCGAGGACGACAACATGTCGATTATCCTTGGTAGACCCTTCTTGAATACTGCAGGGGCTGTTATTGATTGCAACAAAAGCAAGGTCACTTTTCATATCAATGGTAATGAACATACGGTGCACTTTCCGAAGAAACAATTTCAAGTGAATGGTATACATATTATTGAAAAGACTCCGACAATTACTATTGGAAGTTTTCAAATCCCTCTTCCTACTGTTAAAAAGAAATATGAAACTCTTATTATCGGGGAGATGCATATCCCCGTTGAGGTAACTTAGTGTTATACGAAAGTTCTTCGGTTTCATGTTACTCGGAAATGGTTTGGTAATAAGACCTGATCAACCTTATTAATGGATTCTTTTTTAGGGGCATGTGGTCGATGAATTTAGTAAGCACAACCTTCTGTACCCACTTTTTATTTTCTGTTATTTTTAGTTAAATGCAATAAACTGCCATGATTATCCTGTTTTCTGATTTATCCGTGCAATAAAAAAGTGCCCAGAAATAAAAGTGCTCAGAATGCAATAAAATTTTGATATGATTTTTTATGTAATATTTAAGAATTTTTGGCACTGGACACATACCAGGGGGGTGCCCCAGGTGCCCACGAGGCACCAGGGCGCGCCACCCCCCTGGCGCGCCCAGGTACCTCGTGGGCCCCACAGGGACCCCCTCACTTATTCCTTCAGTCCACTTCGTCTCTTACCTCTAGCAAAAATTCCTGGTAGCTCTCTCTCTCGTGTTCTTGCTCACAAACCTGAAATTTTCGATCTCTTTGCTTGGAGCTGTGACGCCCCCGACTTAATCGTGCACTAATCATACACGCAAATGCACACGATAAAGCCTAAGGACTCACGGGAAGATATCACAACACAACTCTAAACACAAATAAAAGTCATACAAGCTTTATATTACAAGCCAGGGGCCTCGAGGGCTCGAATACATAAGCTCGAGTCATACAAGCATCAGCGAAAGCATTAGATATCTGAGTACAGACATAAAAGTTAAACAAGTCTGCCTTAAGAAGGCTGAGCAAAACAACGACACTGATCGAAAAGGCGCAGGCCTCCTGTCTGGGAGCCTCCTATCTACTCCTGGTCGTAGGTCTCCACGTAGTAGTAGGCTCCACCGGTAGGGTAGTAGTAGTCGTCGACTGGGGCAGCTGGCTCCGGGGCTTCGTCATCTGGTCGCAACAATCGGGTATAGGGAAAAGGGGAAGCAAAGCAACCGCGAGTACTCATCCAAAGTACTCGCAAGACTTACATCAGATCTATTCTAATTATGCATCGGTATCAAAGGGGAGGCTGTATCTATGGACTAGACTGCAGAAATGTCAGAATAGAGAGGGGGCCTAGCCTATCGAAGACTAGCATCTTCAGCGTCTTGCAGCATTAGAAGAGTGTAGATTAGTACATAACTATAGTAGTAGCAACAAGTAGCAACAACGCCCGGAGATCCTTCCTCGACTTCCTGCGAGAAAGCAATCCCGAAGCCAACATTTTATCAAGTTCACAAGTATCCAGTTCTAGTTGTAGTAGATCGGGATACTCTCTGAGCGTCTGTTACCGTGGACACGGCTATTCGAATAGATATACTTCCCTGCAGGGGTGCACCAACTTACCCAACACGCTCGATTAACTCAGGCCGGACACACTTTTATCGGGTCATGCCCGGCCTCGGCTGATCGACACACCGTAGTCCAACCTAGGCTCAACAGAGAGGCCAGCACGCCGGTCTAACTCCTAAATGCGAAGGTGTCATGGGCCAATCATCCTTTGCAATCCTGCGCGTTGCGAATGCGGCTGGTGAGCAGACCTAGCCCCCTTAATACAAGTGCAGGCTTTCCCAGTCCAACCCGACGCGCGCCACTCAATTGCTGACATCTGAGAGCTTTCGGAAGAATCATACGACGCTGAGTGCACATACTTATTCCCGCGTGGTGGTTAGTGCGAAAAGGCCAGAGGCCTACTCAGATCACATATCCTAACCCGTTAATGCTCTGGGATCTCGGGGTGGCAATCAGCGATCCACGATCTGTGGTCCCGTCGCCCCGTCTCGTGGACTTACGGCAAGGGCCAGGAATGCCCGGCCGTGCCACGTACTTATCTCGCGGGTACCCTCACGGTCAACCCGACTCCATATCACTCTCGTGGGTACCCCTCGGGGTCGACCCGCCACCAACAAGGTACAGTAGTAAAAGTGAAGGTATCCGTGTGTTCATCACATCAAGGGGAACCCGAGGAATCACCCTCGTTGGATTCCCACTCGATGTATCTGTCAAGGTGAACTTGGAGGAATCACCCTCGATCGGTTCACACTTGAGGGGTTGTACGACAGAGGCATCATCAGAGGTGGTGAAAGAGGAATCACCCTCGGTGACTCACATCCGACTAGCTACGCTACAGAGATGTCATCAGGAGTGAGTTAGAAGGTATCACCCTCGTCACTCGATAGTAGCTCTGCAGTGTTGTGCAACTAAGGGGGGCAGTGTGGTGATGTGTCGGTCTCAGCCCATCGATCACAAAGATCGCTGCACCAGTAATAAAGCGGGGCAACAGGGACAAGGGTGAGGGGTCACTGATGGATCACTAACCAGCCTATTCTAAGCAGTTTAGGATAACAGGTAAAGTAACAATAGCAGGTTACAAAAACAGGCTATGCATCAGAATAGGAACAATCAATAACAGTAGCAAATTCTAATGCAAGCATGGGAGAGAAAAAATAGGCGATATTGGAATGATCAAGGGGGTTTGCTTGCCTGGAAGCTCTGCTGAGAGGGTCTGGTCGTCAGGGGCGTAGTCGTACTCGGGAGCATCGTCAGTCTCGGGGTCTACCGGAGGGAAGAGAGGGAAGAAACAATAAATAAAAGCAGACAAATGCAACACAGATGCATGGCATGGCAATATGTTGTGCTGGGGGTGACCTAATGCAGCACTACACGTTACAGACAGAGCGGGAAAATATCTGGGAATATTTTCCCGGCTATAGGCATCTGTCAGACAGATGAACCGGAGGGGAAGGTTCCATGTTTGCAGTGTTGTGGGCATGTGACAGCTACACGGAGGGCATATTCGGGTTCGTCTCGTTTTTCTGAACGTTTTTCGTATATAACACATTTTCATCCGAGTTACGGTTGAATTTATATGAATTTACAAAGATTTAAACAAATTCTAGAATTTACTGATTTATTTTAATTTGAATTATCCAAAACAGTATTTGCTATGGGTACCCAGCGAAATGTACCCAGCCTAGCTGTTAGCCGCTGACAGTGGGTCCCAGCGGTCCAGTCAGCAGCTGACTGTGTAAGTCTTATCCGAAGGAATAGTAACCGTGGGCCCCACATGTCAGTAGTTAATTTAGTTAAACCATTTTTATTAGCTCTAATTAATCTTGGGCGGGGCCCAGTGTCAGTGGGGGTTAGTAGAGGGGTTAGGGGTTAATTAATGCTTAACGACGCCACGTCAGCAGCGTCAACGGCGGCGAGGCCGTGCGCCGGCGATGGCCATCTGGCTGATTCCGGCGACCGTTCGAGGTGGGGTTTGGTCCTACGAAATGTGCGCGACGAACCGCACCTGATGGTGGCACGAGCGGGAACTAAAACGGCCGAAAATGACGGCGTCGACGACGTCCGACGGCGGCCGGAGCGGGCTATGAGCTAGGAGAGGCTACGGGCCACGAGGAGGAGTACGGGAAGGTCAGGGGGAACGGGAAGCTCACTACGATGGCGAGGAGCAGCTCGGGGAGGCCGAGGGTGGCCGGAGATGAGTAGACCATCATCAATGGCGACGGCGGCCGTGAAGAAGAATCTGGTCGATGGCCATGATGCAACGCAGATCCCGCTCGATCCAGGGCACGAGGGAGACGAGGCAGGCTCAGCGGACAAGGCGATGGGGCGAGGGATGGCCGGTGGCCGCGGGAACGACGGCGGCGCGTCAGCGAGCTCGCTCGGGCGAGGAGGAACAGAGAGGGGAAGAGGTGAGCGAGGGGAGGGAGAGTGCTAGGGTTAGGTTGGGGTCACGGGGTACCTTATCCACCCCCTGGCGAGCTCCTGCAGGGCTGCTGTCGACTGCAGGAGAGGGGGGGCGACGCGGCGTGTGCGGGCGTGCAGCCACGTAGAGAGAGAGAGAGCGAGAGGTTAGGGACGGGGAAGCTGGGTTGGGCCGCGGGCACTATGGACTTGAAGCCCAAAAGCACAGTACGCCCCGGCCTTTTCCCAGTTTCCTTTTCTGTATTTTCTAAAACAGCCACTATTGCATTTATTTCAGCAACCAAAACATTTTGTAAAAATGTGGAGTTGGGCCATTTAAATGCAATGCAATTTTTGGCACTGCTACAAAAAGTTTGGGAGGCTTTTTAACTCTTTTGAATTTTTCACAAATGGAAAAGCATTTGAAAATGTTGTTTGGCCACTGTTTTAAAATCCAGGCGCATTTTGGGAATCCAGAAGAGGTGGGTTTCATCATGACAAATACTTAGAGATTATTTGCCAAATTATGAACTATTTTAATAGCATGTTTGAGAAAGCAAATATTTGACTTGCATTTCAAATGGAATTTGAATTGAATTTGAATTGAATTTTGGACAAGTGGCATATTTGGATTAAAAAGCATGATGACATGGCATCATTAGCATGAGGTCATTGTAGGTTGACACTGGGGGTGTTACAGGAGCTCCGTTTCTAAAACTGTTTTGGGAGATTGCTCCTTGGTATGTGACTCATCCATTGCTCCAATTAGTTTTTGCTCTAGTGGATTATATTTTGCATAATTAGCTGCTCTTGGTGCTAATGAAAATGAGCTTGCATGTTGAATTCTTTCAGTTCCAAGTAGTTTGAATGCTTGATATAGCCTCTGGACATCCATATGAGTAGCTGTTATCAATCTTGTGAAGTTTTATTGATATCATTTTGTGGCCCAAAAATTTTCAGAAATTTGTTCTTAGGAAAATGAATATTTTCCAGAGAAGTTCTTCGAGGAGGAGGCCCTCAGAAGCATCATCAAGTGAAAGCTCGGCACGCCAATCATATGAGGAACCAAGGGCAAGTTCAGTGCGAGGTGCCGAAGCAAAATCGTGTCGATGGCCGTGCAACGAGTTCATGCTAGGTGCAGGCATCAAGGAAGAATTTGACCAATATATTCACAATGTCGAGCTCTCCGCCTTTATCGCAGATAAGCCACCATAGCATTACAACCTCACTCATTCCTTCACTCAAAACTTTGATTATCACCCGCGCACTTCTAGAGTTTTATTTCACCTCTATGACAAATCTTATAATATGTCTCTAGAAGAATTCTGTGATGCATGCAAAATTCCATATTGGGGTTCGTTAGATGAGCCACCAAGATCTGATTATGAGTTGTTTCTTAACATTGCAATGGTGAGGATAGGGGAATCACGCAGGCTAGAATTATTAGCATTCACCTTCCCGCTATTCGGTACTTTGCGCTTTTTAATGGTAAATGCGTTGTTGGTAAGCAAGACTGTAGTGCACTTTGTGCTCCTGATCTGAGTCTTATTCATACAGCTTTGACTGGTAGCAAGCTTTATAATCTTGGGGCTATTGTTGCACGTAGGCTGCAGCGTAACGCGGGTAATGGTGATTTTTATGGAGGAATTTATGCCTCTCGCTTAGTTGCAAAGTTAGGGGTGTCTCCCAAGTTCAATGATCCCCTCTTGCCTTATAAATATTTGAATTTCGAAGCAATGCGGGAACATAGGTTCTTAAAATGCAACGCACAGGGTTATGAATATAACTTAGTTTTTAATAAATATCACTCTGTGTATGTTGCTTTGCCTGCTCCTGCCCTCTTTGATTTTCAGGACAAACAGAGATATTTTCTTCATGAGTGTGAGGTGCATGAGTACAATGCGGCTGTCGAGGCTGCTCGTCTGGCTGAGGAGGCAGCTCAGAATGCCTCTGCGAGCTGCCATTTCGATTATTATCCAGGACAGCCATGGCCGTATACCAAGCTAGGCAAAAGCCTAAGCTTGGGGAAGTACGTATCTCTCACCGACATTACATTCATGCTTACACTTTTAATTCCAGTTGTCGGTGTTCATACTTTTTCATTGTATAATCCATGCTAGTTTTATTTTCTCGCTTTCTTCTAGTGTGTTCGAAAAACTTGAGAAAATCCAAAAATATTTCTCGCTTCTTTTCGGTTTTTCTTTCTAGTTTAATTAGTTGTAGTTTCGTAGTATTAAAAAAAACCCAAAAAGATTTCTCGTTTCTTCTTTTACTTGTTGGGAGCTTTCCCGTGTAAATAGTTTTTCTCGTTTTTCGTTTTTCTTCTTTATTTCGCTTCCTTCAGAAAAACCAAAAACTCCAAAAATATTTCCGTGTGTTTCTCCAAAATTCTTTTCTTTCGTTGAGTCATTGTAAGGAGAAGACCATGATGAAAATGTTGAGTGGCTCTCATATGCATTATTGTTGATCTAACAAAGAGCCCATTTTACCTTGTCTTCTCCTTTGAATAAAATGTTTGCAGATTCCAGCTTAGTCCACGGCACGCTTGCACTATTATTATTTTCATATCATTCGGTCGTGCAAGTGAAAGGCAATAATGACGATGATTTTATGAAGTGACTGTGGCAAGGAAAAGCGGGTATGAACTCAACTTGTTCTTTGTTTTTGTAAATATGTTTAACTCAGTATCCAAGATTCAGCATGTTATGATTAAACATGTTTATGATGACAATTAGAGATTATAGTTGCTCATGCCATGCTTAAGTAGCTAGGAGTGGATAATGATTTATCTTAAGTGTCAACATGCATTAAAAAAATTGTGATGTAGTATGATGATATGGTATCCTCCTCTGAATGTTTCAAGTGGCTTGACTTGGCACATGTTCACGCATGTAGTTGATTCAAAACCAACATAGACTTCACGATATTTATGTTCATGGTGTTTATATCCTACTCATGCTAGTATTCAATGTTGATTTTTCATAATGCATGATTATGACCGTTTTCGCTCTCTAGCTGGTCGCTTCTCAACCTATTTGCTAGCCTTCGCCTGTACTAAGCGGGAATGCTGCTTGTGCATCAAAACCCTTAAACTCAAAGTTATTCCAGATGAGTCCACTATATCTACCTATATGTGGTATTACTCTGCCGTTCTAAGTAAATTTGCATATGCCACCTCTAAATATTCAAATGAACATCTGTTTTGTGTGCCCGTACCGCTCATGGCGCGACAGGGGGCGGTCAGTATCTTCCATGCTAAGCGGGTTATTCTCGTGATGAGTGTTGATTCACTTGTCCTTCCACGAGAGGGGCTGGTAATCAGGATGCCCAGTCCCATTATTAAAATTGTAAAATAATAAAACAAACTCCCCCGGAAAGTTGTTGGTATGGAGGGCACCCGAGGATTCGGCTAGCCATGGCTTGTGATTGTTGGTGGAGGGGGAGTAAACTTTACTTTACTGCTTGGGAACCGCCGCTAATGTGTTTAGCATGGAAGATATTGAAAACTCTCGGCCGTGACGTTGACAAGAAAGGCATACCTCCCAAAATTTTATTTATCTCTGATTTAAGCTTCGAGCTCTGGCACCTCTGCAAATCCATGCTTCCCTATGCGAAGGGCCTATCTATTTACTTTTATGTTATTTTACTTTTATTATTGAGTCATCACCTTCTCAAATAAGCACCAGTCCTGAGAGCACTATTATCATTCTCATGCATTGTGAATAGTTAATGTTGTGTGCATCATGACTGGATCTCTTCTGCCATGAATTACAATGTTTAGTCGCTGCTTGAACTTTGGAGGTGCTCTGCATTTATGTTTTGCGGTCTCAGAAAGGGCTACCGAGATACCATGTTGTCATATTATATCATGATCATTTTGACAAAGTGTTGGCATTTGATATATCTTATTATTGCTCGCTAGTTGATTATGCCATTGATATGAGTGAATATAATTTCTAAGAGTTAACATTTGCATGGTTAGCCATAATCTTTGCTGAAAACTTGGGTGCTATTTAAGCATATATATAGATACAAGAACAAAAGAGTTTGTAAAAGTTTTTCTTTATCACTTTCAATTTGTCAACTGAATTGCTTGAGGGCAAGCAATGAGTTAAGCTTGGGGGAGTTGATACGTCTTCGTCGTATCTACCTTTCCAAACAGTTTTGCTCTTGTTTTGGCCCCTAATTTGCATGATTTGAATGGAACTAACCCGGACTGACGCTGTTTTCAGCAGAATTGCCATGGTGTTGTTTTTTGTGCAGAAATAAAAGTTCTTGGAATTGGATGAAACTTTTTGAAGATTTTTTATGGAATAAATAAAAAATACTAGAACCAAGACCCACTGGAGGGGGCCACCCAGTGCCCACGAGGCACCAGGGCGTGCCACCCCCCCAGGCGCGCCCTGGTACCTCGTGGGGCCCACGTGGCTCCGTCTGACCTAATTCCAACACTATAAATTCACCATTCCAGAGAAAAAAATAGGAGAGGAAGTTTTATTGCGTTTCACGATACGGAGCCGCTGCCACCTCCTGTTCTTCATCTGGAGGCCATATCTGGTGTCCGTTTGGGGCTCCGGAGAGGGGGATCTTCCGGCATCGTCATCATCAACCATCCTTCATCACCAATTTCATGATGCTCACCGCCGGGAGTGAGTAATTCCTTCGTAGGCTTGCTGGGCGGTGATGAGCTGGATGAGATTTATCATGTAATCGAGTTAGTTTTGTTAGGGCTTGATCCCTAGTATCCATTATGTTCTGAGATTGATGTTGCTATGACTTTGCTATGCTTAATGCTTGTCACTAGGGCCTGAATGGCATGCTTCCAGATCTGAACCCTTTATGTTTTCATGAATATATTTGTGTTCTTGATCCGATCTTGCAAGTTATCTGCACCTGCTATGTGTTATGATCCGCATACCCCAAGGTGACAATAATTGGGATTCTTTCCGGTGATTGCCATAGTTTGAGGAGTTCATGTATTCACTATGTGTTAATGCTTTGTTCCGGTTCTCTATTAAAAGGAGGCCTTAATATCCCTTAGTTTCCTTATGGACCCCGCTGCCACGGGAGGGTAGGACAAAAGATGTCATGCAAGTTCTTATCGCAAGCACGTATGACTATATACGGAATACATGCCTACATTACATTGATGAATTGGAGCTAGTTCTGTGCCGCCCTAGGTTATGACTGTTACATGATGAATGTTATCCAACAATATCACCGATCCAATGCCTACGAGCTTTTCACATATTGTTCTTGCTAAGTTACTACTGTTACCATTGCTACCAAACTATTGCTGCTACCGTTACTATTATTGCTACTGCTATCGAACTATCATACTACTGTGCTACTGATCACTCTGCTGTAGATATTTAGTTTTCAGGTGTGGTTGAATTGACAACTCAACTGCTAATACTTGCAAATATTCTTTGGCTCCCCTTGTGTCAAATCAATAAATTTGGGTTGAATACTCTACCCTCGAAAACTGTTGCGATCCCCTATACTTGTGGGTTATCAAAGTTTCATCGCGTTTTACGATACGGAGCCGCCGCCACCTCCTGTTCTTCATCGGGAGGGCTGATCTGGAGTCCGTTCGGGGCTCCGGAGAGGGGGATTCGATGTCGTCGTCATCATCAACCATCCTCCATCACCAATTTCATGATGCTCACCACCGTGCGTGAGTAATTCCTTCGTAGGCTTGCTGGACGGTGATGTGTTGGATGAGATTTATCATGTAATCGAGTCAATTTGTTAGGGTTTTGATCCCTAGTATCCACTATGTTCTGAGATTGATGTTGCTATGACTTTGCTATGCTTAATGCTTGTCACTAGGGCCCGAGTGCCATGATTTTAGATCTGAACCCTCTATGTTTTCATGAATATATTTGTGTTCTTGATCCTATCTTGCAAGTTATATGCACCTATTACGTGTCATGATCCGCATACCGCAAGGTGACAATAATTGGGATTCTTTTCGGTGATTGCCGTAGTTTGAGGAGTTCATGTATTCACTAAGTGCTAATGCTTTGTTCCGGTTCTCTATTAAAAGGAGGCCTTAATATCCCTTAGTTTCCTTAAGGACCCCGCTGCCACGGGAGGGTAGGACAAAAGATGTCATGCAAGTTCTTACTATAAGCACGTATGACTATATACGGAATACATGCCTACATTACATTGATGAATTGGAGCTATTGTGTATCGCCCTAGGTTGTGACTGTTATATGATGAATACCATCCAACATAATTATCATCACCGATCCAATGCCTACGACTTTCTCATATTGGTTTCTGATAAGTTACTTTGTTGCTACTGCTTTATACTTGCTACAAAACTGCTACTGTTACTGCTGCTATCACTATTGTTACTATTGCTACTATTATCAAAACTATCATATTACTGTGCTACTAAATACTTTGCTGCAGATATTTTATCTCCAGGTGTGGTTGAATTGACAACTCAACTGCTAATACTTGCAAATATTCTTTGGCTCCCCTTGTGTCGAATCAATAAATCTGGGTGAAATACTACCCGCGAAAACTGTTGCGATCCCCTATACTTGTGGGTTATCAGTTGGGCTCGAGGAGCCGTGGGTGGAGCAAATCAAGCTAGGCTCGCTAGTGGCAGAGCTTCGCCGTGGAGGAGAAATGAGGGCGCGATAGCACGAGGGCGACAGCCAGTAGAGGTCTGGGGGAGAGGAGAGGAGATGCGAGGAGAAATGGAGACCTTGGGGTTCCTTTTATAGACCAGGAAGGGGGGAGGGGTCATGGCGCCGCCGTGCTTGGTGCTGACGGCCAGCTGGCCTGCGCCAGCCTATGGCGTAACTTGCCGGGGTCTTGGAGGGTCTGCAGGAAGTGGCCAAGGCTTCTGCGCCGGCCTAGCACGTCGCTATGCCGCTAGGTTCACGGATGCACCGTGGCCAGAGCCACGGTAATGCTCGGCGGAGGGGGCCTGGCCACGTCGAGCTTTGACTGCTTGCTGGGAGGGGCTGGGGCACGCGGGGAGAGTGTTGCGCGAGGCAACGGCGATGGGGATGCGAGGTTCGGCTGCAGGCGCGTGGACAGTGGCCCAGGCGCTGCGCAGAGCATGCGTTGTGGCATGCCAGCCTCGCTGTCACCACGCGTTGTTGGCGCCTGGGTGGTTTTGGCTGGGCCTAGCTATGTCCAGCACATAGGGGGTAGTGTGCTAGGAGTGTGTGTGGTTGCAGCTCGGCCCAAGGGTGAGTGTGTTATCTACTGGATCTTCTAGAAGCTTCTGACATCAAGGTGTTTGATGCTTGCAAAATGCAAATAGGTCAGGGTCTGGTTGTGAGTTTTGGTGTAGTTGGTTTAGTCACTAGGGTGAGTGTGTATGCAAGTTTTCAGAGCAATGGGGTCCTTCTAGCTACTACTTGTTGTACAACTTGAAAGAGCGGACCATAATGCAAAAGTGGAAGAGGGGCTCAAATGCAAAAGTTCCTTGTGGGGCCAGGGACTTTTCTGAAGTATATTTGACCCAAAGTATTTATGATAATTATCTAGGAATTTAACTATGCAAGGAAATGTTAGTTGCTTCACAACCTAACCTAAGTGCTTTAGAGCACATATTCTTTTGTTAAAAAGAATATGATCTTAGGGTTTGGGTTATGGGCAAATGTGAGGCTGTCCTAGACACAGGGAGAGCTAGTGAGAGATGTTGCTAGTTGGTTTAGGTTTGCTAAGTCCAGAGGAGTTGTTCACAAGAAACCAGAGCAGGAAACTAGCAAATCCAACTTAAGCGGAAGAAGAAAAGAAGCAGGGGCAAAAACCAGGGTGTTACACTGCTCCTATATAAGTTCAGGTTACCCACTGATCTCCATACCCTCACCGCTCTGAGTTTCTTAGATGACGCCTGCGAAACACCCCCTTTCCCACAGATCCCCATCCCCAACCCCTACTCCAGAGCGTCGCAGCCTAAGCCCGACCACATATCTCGGGGAGCTCAAGGAGCGTCTAGCCAAAAAGAGGTCTATCGCGGCCTCTCCGCTAGACGATGGCGAGGTGACCGCCGTGCATGCCGACCTGTCGATCTCGGAGGAACACCTCACCGCCGAGGCCGCCAAGGATGCTGACTACATTTCCATGTTGAAGGCTTCAAATCAGTGGGCTCTCATATTTCTGTATCCCATGGGAGCCAGCTACGACATCGAGCTCGTCGACAACGACGGCTTGACGCGGGCTATGTCACAGGTTAAGTGGCCCATGCCCAACTCCTCGAGTTCAACCGCCGTTGATCTCCTCGATGGCCCCGCCGCTATTCTCCTCCGCCTGGTGGTCAAGGATATGTGCTCCTTCTACGCCATCAAGCCCCTTTTGTCATTTCTGAAGGACACATTCTACGTCGGTGGCTTGGGATTCTCAGCTGCCAAGTCAGACCTCATCGACCACAACCACGACAAGTGAGGGAACCCGTGATTTGTTTTGCCGTGTCTCTTCAAAGGGGGAGACAACATATGATTGTTCTACTAGCTTTTGCCATGCTATGTTTTAACTATGTCATGTTTAATTATTTCAGTCATGCAAAATGTAATGTTCAATAGTGCAATGTGATGTTTAAGTATGAATTTTCCAGTTCAATTTCACGAATGGCTATGTTTGTGTGATAGCCCGAGACCGAGGCTTCAGATTCCTTCCATGTTTTTAGTGTTCGCCGTGTTAATTATTTGTTTGTTGCATTCATCATAGCATCATTCGCATTGCATCGGCACTCCATTGCCGTCATTTTTAAAAAACTTGCATCCGTTCATAGTTGCCGCTTCTCCCCGTTGCCTTCGTTGTCTGCCCCGAGACCAACCACACTTGCACGCGCCCGCGACATCGTTAATATATTATTTTATAAGTGGGAGAAAAATGTTCTCGGAATGGGTTGAAAGCTGGTGTGCAGTCTTATTATATTGTAGGTAGACCGCCTGCCAAATTTCGTTCCATTCGGAGGTCGTTTGATGCCTCAACGGATAACTATAGCGGCACTATAGCCGGATAAAACGTCGGACGTTTTCGGTGTTCCGAAAACCGTGCCAGGCTGCCATCTTCGCTCTCTTCTCAGCCCAATGCCATCTACACAGCCCAGCTAACCCTTCCCTTTGTCCGGAGCCATCCGATTACGATCGGAGGGTCCGAAAACACCCCCAAACCCCTCCATATCTTGCTCCTCTACTATAAATGGGCAGTCTTCTCCTTCCATTTCTGTCAAACCCTAGCCCCTAGCCCTCCACGCAGCTCCAGCTGCCGCCACTTGGCGCCCTTCCACGGGCTGCGCCGCCGCAACCGACGCCTGCGGCTAGTGGCAAGCCGCCACCTCGCCCCTGTCTCCCTCCTCCACCGCGCGGGCCCGTCAGGCCCGAGCGCGGCCCGCCCGCGAAGCCCATCCGCTGCCGCCTCCTCCGATCTGGATCGGGAGAGCCCCGATCTCCTCCCGTCCGCCCGAGCGCCGTCGCCTCACGACCTCGTCGGCCACCGGATCCGCCCTGCCGGCGACCAACTCCGGCGACCACGACCCTGCATCCGGCCGCCCTCACCCGCGCCCTGCTCCTCCCATGGCGCCCAAGCTCCCTGCCACCTCACGCTCGTGCCTCCCTGCCCGAGGCCCATGCGTCCATGGCCTCGCGTCCCCGCCGTCCAAGCAGCGGCGGCAGCGCCGCCCAGCGTCGCCACCAGGTCACGCCGCCAGCGACCACGGCGAGCGCCCCGTCACCCTCCTCCTTCCTCCGTTTTCCTCCTCTCTGGCTCACGATCTCCCTCTCTCTGCCTCTGTTTCTCTCACAGGACACCACCGCCATGGCCTCAAGCACGACCGCGCCGCCAAGTCTCCCGCCGGTGAAGCCCCGCAGGTCGCCGCACCCCGCCGTCCACGTCCCGTTCCGGACCTCTGCCTCGCCGCAGTCGCCCTCTGCTGCGACGAGCGCCGCCGCGCCAAGTTCCCATGCTTCTTCTGCCTCCCGCGCCTGGACCGCGCCGACCCAGGACCTCCTCATCCCTCGAACCAAACACGCACCACCCTGGAGACCGCTGTCCCGCTCTGCTCCGACCCGGCACCGCATCGTCCGCTTGGACCTTCCCGTCCCTCGATCCAAACAGTACAACTGGTCCGCTCCACCGTCAGATCCAGTTACCCAATGTGAGCGCTCCCAGCTATCCAGCGCCCTGTGCACAGTATACTATCCTGCGCTGATCTGTTTCGGCCCATAACCTGTTTTTTTTTTCTGTCCAGCGAATTTCCAAATTATTCAGGGAATTTCTGTTTCGTAGAAAAGTTCCTAGTCTTCATGCATTTAATAACTCACCAACCGTGCATCGGATTAAAATAAATTATATATGAAAAATGCTTAGAATTTCATGTAGTTTCATAATAATGAACTTTCATCCGTGTTTAAAATGTTTAAACTTGCTGTTTGCATTAATTTGCATAAATGACATGCTAAATGGTTTATTTCATAGCTATTTAACCGTAGCTTCGAATTAAATAAACTTTATATGTAAATGGGGTAGATAAATGTGTAGATTAACATGGTGCACTTAATTTTGCTGTTTAACAACATTAAAATTGTGTTTAGGGCAGAACAGTACCAAATTTGAAAATTACATATGGGGATTTTCCGGAATTGTTCTTGGTTGTTTCCGGCCTCATTTAAATTGCGTAGATAGGTAGTTTAATTATGCTTCACCTCTTGCCATGTTAACCAACATTTAACTTTGTTGAGTAGCATAAATGAGAGTGAACTAAATAATTGTATGTGGAGTTTTGTCAATATGCAACTCGTTGCATATTGAGCTTCACTTAGTGTGTAGTATTTGTTTGTTGCATCTTGCCATGACATGCCTCTTTAAATTTGACATGCATCATACTTGATTGTGCATCATGCCATGATTATGCTTGTGTGTTTACCATGTTGTTTCCTTCTTTCCGGTTGTGCTTCTTCTTGATAGTTTCGGTTATGTTGCGATTGTGAGGATTCGTTCGACTACGCGTGTTCGTCTTCTTCCGAGCGGGATTTCAGGCAAGATGATCATTACCTTGGATATCTTTACTATCTTTGCTTGCTAGTTGTCTTGTTGCTATCGCTATGTCGCGCTTCCTACCACATATATGTCAGCCTCCCATATGCCATGATACAGCCTCTAACCACCCTTACCCAGCAAACCGTTATTTGGCTATGTTACCGCTTTGCTCAGCCCTTTCTTATAGCGTTGCTAGTTGGAGGTGCAGTTGCAGGTTGTTCCATGTTGGGACATGGATATCATGGGATATCACAATATCTCTTATTTAATTAATGCATCTATATACTTGGTTGTGTGTGGAAGGTTCGGCCTTTTGCCTGGTGTTTTGTTCCACTCACGCCGCCCTAGTTTCCGTAATACCGGTGTTATGTTCCTTGATTAGCGTTCCTAACATGCTCAGGGGTTATGGGACCCTCTTAATAGTTCGCTTTGAATAAACGCTTCCAGCAAGGCCCAACTTTCGTTTTAACATTTGCCAACATAATAATACTGAATTAAATAATTAATTTTGCATAGGGCGTCATGAACCCGGGGATTCTTAATTCAACATAATACAGGTGGGCCAGTGCTGATGGTGGTGGTCCGAACTAGAGCACCGTACGGGCTACCTGGGGCAACTCGGGACGTCAGTTACTATACGCTTAGCTCATCCGGTCGTGGCCTGAGACGAGATACGCGCGGCTACTATCAGGGTGTCAGCACGACGGGAGGTCTTGCTGGACTTTTTTACCATTGTCGAAATGTCTTGTGCACCGGGTTTCCGAGGATACTTCGGGCTGACTCGAGGTTGATCGGGTTTTCTTCAGGTTGAGGTCTTTCCACCGCAGCTTGTGTTGGTTTGTGATGGACCAGGTTGGAACGCCCCTGCAGGGTTAAATCTTACGCGAAGTCGTGCCCGCGGTTATGTGGCGACTTGGAAATTTATAACCTCCGGTTGTAGAGAACTTGACACTAAATTCAATTAAAATACACCAACCACGTGCGTAACCATGATCGTCTCTTCTTGTGAGGTTTGAACCAAGAAGTGAACACGGTGGGGTTATGTTTGACTCGTAAGTAGGTGTTCAGGATCACTTCTTGATCATTATTAGTTTGCGACCATTATGCGTAGTTACTCTTCTTATTCTTGTACACGTAAGTTAGCCACCATATAATGCTTAGTGCTTGTTGCAACCTCACCACCTTACCCTTCCATGCCCATTAAGCTTTGATAGTCTTGCTACCCATGGTTATGGGATTGCTGAGTCCTCGTGGCTCATAGATTACTACAACAACAGATGCAGGTACAGGTAATGCGATGATCTGACGCGAGAGCGATGCGCGTTTGCTTTTGGAGTTCTTCTTCTTCGTTGATCTGGGGATAGGTTCCTGGTCGGCAGCCTGGGCTAGCAGGGTGGATGTCGTTCATGTTTTTCGTTTGTTTTCATCCGTAGTCGGATTTTGCTCTTCTGTATGGTGTTTGTTATGTATAGATGTATTCATGTGATGGTTGTATGTATTTGTATGTATCCCATCTATTATGTACATGGTACGATGTAATGATATCCACCTTGCAAGCGTCTTCGATATGTGCTTCTATCCCTGGTGGGGCCTCCGAGTCCCTCGAGGATAGGATCGCATATTGGGCGTGATAGTTTGGTTGTTTGTAGTGAGCATATGCCTTGTTTAGCCATATT
This sequence comes from Elymus sibiricus, assembly GCA_039707655.1. Classification (NCBI taxonomy): domain Eukaryota; kingdom Viridiplantae; phylum Streptophyta; class Magnoliopsida; order Poales; family Poaceae; genus Elymus; species Elymus sibiricus. Next base: position 138,461,850 of record CM077670.1, read on the forward strand.
TGGTTGTTTGGTTGTTTGGTTGTTTGCAGTGAACATATGTCCAGTTTCAATGGCTATATTTGGTTGTTTGTATTATGCCTTGTTTATTTCAGTTATTCACAATGTCATGTTCAATATGTGCAGGTATGGACTGTGCAGTTCAATTTCATCAATACCAGTTTCAAAGGCTATATTTGGTTCCTGTTAAGCCTGCTGTAGTTAACACGCCACCTGTTTATTTCAGTTTACACAATGTGATATTCAATTATCCAATGTGATGTTTAAGCACAAGCTCATTCTATGCAATTTCAACAATACCAGTATGAATGACTCTTTGGTTGTTGTTAAGCCTGTTATTGTTAACATGCCTTTCCATTTTTTATTTCCTTAACTAGTGTGCTTAAACCTGCACAATACTAGTTTGAATGACTATATTTGGTTGTTGTTAACCCTGTTGTAGCTAACACACCTTTCCATTTCTTATTTGCTTAACTAGCGTGCTTAAACCTGCACACTCAAGCTATCATTTGGAGATGATGTTGCTTACCATGAATATATTTGGTTGATGTTAATCCTGTTGTACTTAACATGCCTTTAGACGTACTTACACAGGACAACAATGGGACTGACTATTGTTTTCCATCGAGGTTAGTTTCATCCCATACCTTATACTCCCTCAGCCCCATAATATAACATGTTAATACATCCACTATGTGAGTATATTGGATGTAATAAGATCTTATATAATGGGGCGGAGGGAGTATTGTATTACATCATTGTGCAATTGCAGTTTAGCTTCTAATATTAACTTATTGCTTGTAGGTACATATGTCATTGGTAAAGATCCACACTTCGACCCTTTTTGCGTACGGGGCAACGAGATATTCATGAACCAACATCAAGTGAGGAAACTAATAAATATTGTTAGGACAAAGCGACAAAAGATGGCAATTAATCTCTTTTTTTATAGTTTATCCAAGACAACAGTGAACTATAGGATGGTAACTAAGAACTTTGTAGCCTTCTTTTTACTGCCCATAATGAGTTGTTAGATGAAAATGTCTAAATCTTTTTGCTTTGCAGTGGTTCCCAAAGCACTTTACTCAAGATTACCTCTCAAACTACATGACCGTGGAGATGCAAAGGTTAAAGTATTTCTACTAGACTACAATGACTATCTAGAAGTCCTCATGAAGACAGTGAAGGATGGGCGGGCGACCATCACAAGGGGTTGGACTAGAGTCGTGCGTGCATTCGGCATGAAGGAGGGCACAATATGGGCATTCCACTTCACCTTGTCCAGCAACCAGAATGTCTTTTGCCTCTCTCTTTACCGTCTTTAATACTACTGTGGTTCATCATTCTTTATTTGGTATTGCGGTAATTCTTGAACATATGCACATGTGAATCGAATTATAAATTGATTGTTGAACCTGTATGTATATATGATGGATGTGAAATAAGTTATTGCCTACTTTAAAATTCAAATTCTATAGAATTTTAAATTGTAGGGACTAAATTAGGGAGAAAATATGGTATGCAGGTCATTACGCCGCACACGGTTTGTAAAAGCAAAACGTGTGTGATATACCTTATGATCAGACACGTTTCACAGATAGCAAACTTGGGCGCTGAACAAGACTATGACACACATTTCTTCCACGGCGAACGTGTGTGACAAAGCACTCAATAGTCATTCACAAACGGTCCTCTAGAACTAAATGTTTGTGATATTATCCTTATCATGCACAATTTACAATCATGAACTGTTTATGATGTCGAGCGCATCGTAAATGTTGTACCACAGAATAGCGTGTGCCATAGGTATGCCATCCCACATGAGTGTGACGGATGAAGCGTTTGAGAAATTTGATATATCGCATACGCTTGCTGGACAATTCACATGTGGGATAGGTTCGGGCATCGCATACGCTTTTCTCACCAAACGTATGCATGCTTCCACCCTATCGCAGACGATTAATCTGAGTCATGTGGGATGGACTCTCCCTATCACCCACATTAGCAAGGCTACGGTTTGACAATGTGCCACTGAAAGGGGGTAAAAACCATTTGCATAGGACGTCTCTGCACTAGTGCAGGTTCTTGAGCTGAGGGCCCTCAAGGGGCTCGTTGAAAGCATCATAGTCATCGGGACCGATGCTTTGTTCCTCATTGTCCTCGGGGTTATAATCTCCGTCTTCGGGGTCATCGCCATCGTCCTCGTTAGCCTTGTCGTCGTCGTTATTGTCACTGGTGCCGCCATTACCAGCACCACCAATAGTTGCCCCGCCGTGAACAGTATTGTCATTACCGGTACCGCCGTTGCTGGCGTCGCTGTTACCGGTGCCACCATTACGATGGCCTTTGCACCTGCGCTTTGGGTTCCCCCTCCTCCATTCTTAGGGGTGTCTACCATGTAGACGTCGTAGGTGGAGGTTGCAGCCTACTTGCCAGTGTGGTTGATGTCTGGTGGTGCGGTATCTGAAGTTTCTCCGACGTCTTCATCCACGTCGGTTGCCTCCTCGGAGGCGCTGGCTAAAACATCGATTAAATCCTCAACGTTAGCAACTAGGTGGGTGGTGGGTGGGTTGAAATTTTCAATCCTACCCAGTGATTCCTAGATCCACTCGTGATCCGAGGTCTGGTCATCCGAGATGGCGAGCTTCTGGATGCGATCTAACATCTCATTAAGAGGTTTTTCTCGCTTTCACCCATGGCCCAATAGAAGGTCGGGTCCAGTGGGAATTTGTCTGAGATCCGATTCGACATGGCCTGGGGCTCTTCATCGGCCAGGATAGATGCCTGGTCTGTAATGGTGGAGCTCGGTTCTAGACTTAAGGTCGGATACGAGGCAGAGATCACTCCATTGTCCCGAACCAGGATTAATTTCGAGGTCTGGACATGTGCGTCAGTGCGGTCTTCGATCTTGTCTGACACCCAGCTCAAAAATGCGAGCTCGCCGCGAGAATCCACGGTGCATTCCAGGTTCCCAAATCTAACTATCCGTCTTAGGGCGAAAGTTTTGATCTGGCCGAAGTGGCCAGTCGAATTTACATGGAGGGTGACGCTGCCGAAAAAGAAAAGTTGTCCCGGCAGAAAGGTCATGCCACAACCGATGTGATCGTCGATTTGGAGGCGCGCCATCGAGCCTCTTTGGCTACATAGAGGGACCCGCATGGGCCACCAATGTCGGAGCTAAATCTGGCAGATCTTGAGTAGGGGGTCCGGAACCGGTAGACTTGGCACGATGGTAACAGGAGACATGGTGTTTACCCAGGTTCGGGCTTTCGCGAAGAGATAATACCCTACTCCTGCTTGGATTGTATTGTTGTTGATGGGGGCACAAAGTACGTGTGATCTACCGTGAGATCGTATGTGAATGAATTCGGTCGTCTATGGCCTTCACCCCTCAATTTATATAGATATCGGGCATGCATAGGGTGTCACGCCCAATATGCGACCCTATCCACGTGGCACTCGAAGGCCCCACCAGGGATAGAAGAGCATATTGAGATGCTTGCAAGGTGGATATCATTACATCGTACCATATACATAATAGATGGGGATATAGACAAATACATACAATCTTCACATGAATACATCAATACATAACAAACATCATACAGAAGGGCAGCATCCGACTACGGATGAAATCAAACGAAAAGAAGAATGACATCCACCCTGCTAGCCCAGGCTGCCGACCAGGAACCTATCCCCAGATCGACGAAGAAGAAGAAGCGGAAGAAGAACTCCAAAAGCAAACAAGCATCGCTCTCACGTCAAGACATCGCATTACCTGTACCTGCAACTGTTGTTGTAGTAAACTGTGAGCCACGAGGACTCGGCAATCCCATAACCATGGGTAGCAAGACTATTAAATCTTAAATGGGTATGGAAGGGTAAGGTGGTGAGGTTGCAGCAAGCACTAAGCATTATATGGTGGCCAACGTACGAGTACAAGAATAAGAAGAGCATCTACGCAAAACGGTCGCAAACTACAAATGATCACTAAGTGATCCTGAACACCTACTTACGAGTCAAACATAACCCCACCGTGTTCTCTTCTCGAACTTCCTCGAAAAGAGACGGTCACGGTTACGCACACGGTTGGTGTATTTTAATTAGGATTTAGTGTCAAGTTTTCTACAACCGGAGGTTATAAATATCCAAGCGCCACATAACCACGGGCACGGCTTCGCGTAAGATTTAACCCTGCAGGGGTGTTCCAACCTGGCCCATCATAAGCCTACACAAGCTGCGGTGGAAATACCTCAACCTCGAGATAGCCCAAAGTATCCTCGGAATCCCGGTGCACAAGACATTTCGACAATGGTAACACAATTCCAGCAAGACCTCCCGACGTGTCGACACCCTGATAGGAGCCGCGCGTATCTCGTTCTCAGGACACTATCGGATGAGCAGTATGTAACACCCTGGTTTTCGCTCCTTGTTTTTTTTCCTTCGCGGGATTTGACTCCCGTCTTCTTTCGATGTTCTTGGATTTTCTCTCGCTCTTGGGTATATGAAGATGGTCATTTAGCCTTGCCTTCCCTATCCAGCCAGAGATTCTCTCCAGTCCAATCTTGCCACCCAAGATATTTTCTCAAGATTCTGCCACTGAAACCCTACTCTCCGGTTTACCGGAAGGGGAACCCCAATTCCTTCCATTACAAAGGAACCCAAATTTCCTTTGATCTTTTTCCTCCCAAATTCTTCCCAGTGATCATACTATCTTTTTAAACCCTAGATATGCAAAAATATTGCCAAGTCATTTGCAATATTTATCATTTAAAATTAATTCCTTTTTCTGCTGCTTAAAGGAATTAAATCCAGCAAAATATCTATCCATCTCCAAAGTTCATGAAAACTTGTGGAGATATTCTTTGTGATCATATTGATCTCCAATAAAAATATTGGCCATAATTAAATAAGGGAAATTGCCTTTTCCTATTTAAAGCCAATATTGCATTTTGGGCACTTTCTAAAGGAACTACCATTTTGGTAGCCAAGAAAAATCCCAAATAATTTGTGGAGCTTATAATATCCATATCTTCACCATTTCCATCAACAACCCAAGTTCCACAGATCAAATTTTGAGAGCATCATCCAATTCTTGTTTCTGGACTTATTTTGAGGTTGTGAAGCAACTATATTTTATATTGCTTCAAAAATCTTGAAATTAATCCAGGACCTCACATTCCCTATATGATGTGAGTATGCAAAAATTCACATCATTTTATTTAGCCAATTTCTCCCAAAAAATCCATCTAGTTTCTGTCCAGATTCAAGCTCTGTGAAGGAAGTACCATTTTCGTATATCCAAATGAGCTGAATTTTTCCCAGAACCTTCATTCCTCCAAATCATCAATCTCCATCAAAATTCAGCTCATTCCACCAAGCCATATGAGTGCAGCTTCAAGGTCAAGTTTCTGGACCAGATTTAGCATTTCAAAGGAAGTGCATTCAAACTTGATGCAAATGCCTTCAAATTTTGGCATCACCTAGTCCTTACTACCCTAAACCCCTGTGACATTCTGGTTAGCCCTTATCCCCTCCTTCGTGACCACAACTCCCTGCCCAAGTTTGCTACAGCAAACTTCAGGTGATCCCTCCCATCAGCCCAGTGGTGATTTAACCAAACCAAGCTCATAGTGGGTCTCTGTCATGCAGGGTTCACATGTTAGACAACATGTTGCACGTCAGAGCGCACCGCGTGAGCCTATTCACGCGGTGACCGCGCGTATGACATGCCAAGTCACGCGCTCTGTGCATTGGGGTCCTCGGCCTCATCCGTTTCCTCACCCCCTCGACACCACACCGTGTCCAGCAGCTTCTCCTTGGCCACACCCTCACCCTGGACCCTTCTCCCCCTCCCTTCTTCTTCCCCACAGCACGGCAACTCCGGCGCACTGTGCGCCCGTGACATGTGCCGTCGTCTTCCTCTGTCCTCTTCCTCTCCGACCTCTCCCGAAGCCACTGCCGGCTTCTACGCTCTCCCAGAGCCCCTGCCGACATCGCCTCCGTCCTCCGCGAGTCCCTAAGCTCCAGTGAGCCGATAAGAACGCCGGCGGCCGAGCTTATCACCTCCCCTCCCCGCGGCTATAAATAGCCACGGCCGTGCCCTCCCCGAGCCACTCAACCACTGCCAGCCCCTCTCCGACCTCCTAGCCTCCTCCCCGACCAGTCATTGGAGCTCGAGGAGCTCCCCTCCCACCACATCGCCGCCATGGCTGCCCACGGCCACTGCTCGAATTCGAGCAAGCCGTTGCCCCTCTCCTCTCCTATTTCCACGAGAGGTCTCCCCTGACCTAGCCGAAGCCCTGCCCGACTTCCTCCTCGCCTCTCCACCACCGGAGCTCCGAGCCCGAGCTCGCCGGAGATGCCCTCCGCCACGGCCGATGCCTCGCCTGCTCCAGTGCTCCCCGGCGACCGTGTCACCCAGGGATGGGTGCGGCCAGATCTCCTGAGCACGCCAGTAGGTGGAGCATCGCCGGGGATGGTCTGTGGCTCCGGCAATCATCGCCGGAGTCACCCTTTCTCTCGGTCGGGTGCGCGAGCGGGAGGTGGACGAAGACTCCGCAGGCGGGCCCCACGTGCCAGTGGCCCAGCGCCCCTTCCCTCTGTTTTTTTTAAAAGAGCAGCGGTTGGGCCGGCCCAGGGGAGCAGCGACGGCTGCGCTGTGCAGCCGAGGCCAACGTCTCCGCCGCTTTCAGCCCAGAGCGGCCCAGCTGCACAGTGCCTCTTCTTTTTATTCGCAGAAAAACTGTTCAGGGACCCAGATGCGAATAAAAGTTTTACAGAAAGGTCCCTGGCAGTCAATCGTCAATATCTTTTCGCCCGTAACCCCGATCCAGGTGAATCCAAAGCCCACCTTCTCAGCTTGTCGAACCCGTTCCGATGAGGTCACTTTCATAATGTTTTCACACTGTGAAAATGACCATTTTGCCCCTGCCCTCTATCCAGCCCCTCCGAGAGGGAATTCTTTCCGGCGATTTCTTCCGCGAGCTACCCGCACTTCTCCCGAAGTATTCCTTCACCCCTAGGCAAGCCGACCATCTGATATATGCTCTGAAGCATTGCTCTGTGTTATTCTTGCGTGTTTAATTAATGATTATGCCTGTGTTAGAAATAGTTAAACTCCTGCTAGTTTGAATTTGCTATTTACATTACCTGCTAATGCTCATCGTATTATTGCACTAGTGACTCATGTGTGACAATATGGAAATAGGTTGTTATGTTACATCATGCATGGTTACTGTTGTTGCAATGATTAAGAATGTGACTTAATGATAACAACCTCCTCCGTCGACTGGATCGAGTCATAGTGCCACCTATCCGGACTTACCCGTGCAGCCACATTTGCCGGTATGGGACGGCCCTGACTTTGCCTATTGTCTTGCCTCTTGTCGGTACCACCAACTAGGGAGGGTTATGCGTGCGTGCTGCCCTGATCAGGTAGACGACGATAATCCTGTGAGCCCAGTTTGGTTATGTGCGCACGTCCCCGTTTGGGACAGTTTTGTTTGGCCACGACGGTGGCAGGTGTCACGGGGTGACACAGGGGCCACCCAGGACATGACCCTGGGAGGGTATGATTGTCGGTGGGACCGTAAGAGTGCCGGGCAATAGACAAGGTTTTGTTGGAGCAGCACTGGTCCACCCGAATGGGAACATGTACTAAAGTACGAGGCCAGGAGCTCCATGGTGTGGGTAAAGTGCGCAACCTCTGCAGAGTGTAAATCTATTCGAATAGCCGCGTCCTCGGTCATGGACAGTTCGTATAGGCCCCTATTTGGTCGGTGTCGAGTCTGGAGGAACAAACTATATAATGTTATTGCTAAGACTAAACCAAAGAATGGTAAGGGTTGTCAGACTTGCAGTGCAGATGCATGGACATCAGATGATGTCAAAGGTTTGAATGCTAGCCATGAGATGGCTATGAGATGAGTGGTCGGGTGACCGCAAAGCTTGGATCAGATTTGGATCGTGAGCATATTCGGAGTTCGGATCATTTACCTGATATACTTTACTGCATTTACTTTAGTAATTATCATGCTAGATAATCCTGCTATAACCGGATAATTAATGCTGCTAGATGACTAATCTTGCTAGATAATTTTGCCATGACATGATAGTTAATATCGGTTAAGAGAACAAATGCATGCTTGAATGCCATGGATTGCATTGCTTGGTGTATATGTTGGTTTGGTTTGCTTGCGAGTACATTCAAAAGTACTCAGCGGCCTTCAATGTGGCCAGGTTCACCTAAGGATTCGACGTTCGCTAGCAAGGAGCCGGAGTGTTCGCGGGCTAGAAGAGTAACCCAGTCAGATCCCTGTGGATTGGAGCCGCACCAAGACCATGCTGCCTTAGATAGAGCTTTTCCGTTGCCTTCACCCTTGTAATATATCATGTAAGACTTATATACCCATTAATAGAAAAGCTTGTGTTCATGATACTTGATGTAAAGGCACGCGCCAGTGTGATTTCCTGGGCTGGCGTGTGCGGCGACCGTCTGGCTACAGTGGTATTCAGGCGGGGCGCCACACAGTACGTACAGTTACTGAAGACCCCAGTTGCCCAGGGAGGTACCACAAGTGGCTCTAGTTTGGACCAACACCATCGGCACTGGCCCACCTGCATTATGTGGAATTAAAAGAATCCTCGGGTTCATGACGCCCTATGCCAATTAATTATTTAGTTCAGTATTATTATGTTGGCAAATGTTAAAACCAATGTTGGGCCTTGCTGGAAGCGGTTATTCAAAGCGAACTGTCAAGAGGGTCCCATTCCCCTGAGCATGTTAGGAACGCTAAACATGGATCATAACACCAGCATTACGGAAACTAGGGTGGCTTGAGTGGAACAAAACACTAGGCAAAAGGCCGAGCCTTCCACCCAATACCAAGTATATAGATGCATTAATTAAATAAGAGATATTGTGATATCCCAACATATCCATGTCCCAACATGGAACAACCTGCAAGAGCACCTGCAACTAGCAACGCTATAAGAAAGGGGCTGAGCAAAGCGGTAACATAGCCAAACAACGGTTTGCTGGGTAAGGGTGGTTAGAGGCTGTATCATGGCATATGGGAGGCTGACATATATGTGGTAGGAAGCGTGACATAGCGATAGCAACGAGACAACTAGCAAGAAAAGATAGTAAAGATATCCAAGGTCATGATCATCTTGCCTGAAATCCCGCTCGGAAGAAGATCGAGTCCATGAAGAGGACGAACCAAAGTAGTCGAACGAATCCTCACAATCGCAACGGAACCGGAACTATCGAGAAGCACAACCGGAAAGAAGCAAACAACATGGTAAACACACAAGCATAAACATGGCATGATGCACAACTACATATGATGCAGGACAAGATTAAATTTTGTTAAACATGGCAAGAGATGAAGCATAAGCAATCCATACAACTAGGCAAGTTTAAATGAGGCCGGAAACACAAACAACAATTCCGGAAAATCCCCATATGCAAATTTCGAAATTAGTACTGATTTGGATTAAACATAATGTTAAAGTTTTTAAACAGCAAGTTAAGATGCACCATGATGATCTACACGTTTTTCTAGTCAAGTTACATATGTAGATCATTTAATTCGGAGCTACGGTCTAGAAGATATGAGCTAAACAAGTTTAACATGGCAATAATGCAAAATGCATGCAAACATCAACCACGAACACACAAATCAAGGATGCAACATGACAATGTGATTCTACATACAAATCTAAGCAAGTTTCATATAGGGCATGATCAAAACGGGGCAACGGTTCAACACATACACTCACACAAGTTATAACAATAATCTGCCCAAAACAGTAACATAGCACTTTGCAAACATCAAAACAGCAAGCTACAGTAGCATGATCGGCACAAACTTGATATGCAATGAAAATAGATTATATGATATACTTCAATTTATCTTAAAGGTTCAGGTTCATAGGCATCAAGGTTAATTCAATATGATCCATGCAAAATGCAAAGTTCTGCTAAACAGGGCATATACATGAGCAGAGTTAATATGATGACATGTTGGAGGCATGAAATAAATATGCTACAGTGCTAGAACATGGCATCAATTAAAATTCCGGTAAAGAGAAAACTCCGGTAAACAAAAGGATGATAGAAAATGAAGGTTGAAAAGAACAAGATGAAGTCTTGAAATGATTTAGATGGAGCTTTGTGACGAGATAAAGAGAAAACTTAGAACTCCGGAAAAGAAAAGATGAAACACTTAGAACCGAGAAATTGATATCATGAACAAACTCCGGAAGAAAGAATTAAATCACCTCGAAGAAATAAGGATAAGAATTATGTTATGCCTATCCTTCACCAATTAAAATTGATGAAAAGTACTGGATTTGCATACTACTTATTCTTCTTGAAAGAAGGTTGGAGAGAGATATAATGCAAACTTGGGAAGGTCTTGAACGAACCACCAGTAGGATTTTGGAAAGAACAAATGAATTGATACGATAACAAAGGAAGAGGAATCTTGAACGAACCACCGTAAGAAATGAAAAGAGCGAATAAAAAGAGAACGAATCGCCGGGAAGAATTAGATAAACGAACGAAGATACTTGAGGGAATTTAGATACAAGAGAACGAATATGTCACGAGCTAACTAGAGAATACTTGAACGATTCACCGGAAGAATTAGAGAACGAGAATGAACATTGAGAATGAAAAATTCTTCTGCAATGACAGCCTCAGGAGAATGGAAAGGACTCATGAACTGCTTCGGATGGGTATGAAAAGAATTTCTCACAATCGCAAACAATTGTGAGGATGGCATGAAGCTAGAACCACGAATCTTCAAGAGAATGGATATGGATTTTTAAGAGAAACTCTTCTTCGGTCTTCAAATGCTGAGAATGACGACGAGAACCACCATGAAGAATTTGTGAGATACTGCGGGATAATGAAGAATAGAAAGGTTGAGCCAAAGATGAAAAGAATTTGAAAGCGATCTCGAAGAAGGCAATTGACTGATGAGAATTCATTCTTACGTCAAACTTTGAAAGAATTTGAGAATAGCTCCGGAAAAATTAGAAGAGTCAGGTAAGATCCTGGGAAAAGACCTGTGGGTTAGGGCCCACTCAAAAGAAACATCGTTAGAACGATTGCTTGAAAGAGAGAAAATGCACCAGAAAGATTTAAATGGCTTGAATGAAATGACAACCTCGAAATAGCTCGAACGGATCTTGAATGGAAACACGAATCTTCTGGGATAATTTCTTCGGACCGGAAAAGAATAGAGAGGTGAATAACAAGAGAGGCTTGAATAAGAATTTCCCACATGGGAAATATTTGAATCAATGAAAGAAAAATGATCAACAACGAAAGCTTGAATTTAGACCACCAGAGAAGAAAACGAGAACAAAGAATGATGAACTTGTAGGTCCTGAGCATCTTCACGAGAAAATCACCGCTAAGAACATGAAGGAAAGGAATGAAGAGACGTCACATGAATAAATTGGATACTTGATTTGAGATCTCTGACTCCGCGAAGAAAAGGGTGGGAGGGTGGGAAAAATAAAGAGAACTTAGACGGGTGAAACGAACACCGTTGAGAAAACTGAGAATTGATCGAGCAAACGTTGAAATGATCGGATCAACTTGAAGAGAAGCACGTCGGATGGAAAAGAATTAACATGACAATCTCGATGATCCCATAAAAATATGAGAACACCGTTTAGGAAAGGTATGGATCAACACTTGACTTCGAAGCAACTCGAATACCACAACTCAAAACAAAACAAAGGATGTGGCTTGCAGAATAAGCCGGAACAAACATATGATAGACCCCATATCGTATCATGTGTCTATTGGAAAAGATATTCTAGGTAATACCTGAATTCCCACCTAAGAACTCCCGAAACTTCTTGGTTATAAGATCAGGTTGCGGATATGGGAACCTACTCAGCACACAACAACAATAATATCCTAATCAGCTGCAACCCACCCGCAACCTTCACACACGACCAAGAAACTTCGGAAATCCGTCTACCTCAGACCTGCGAAAGCACAGCGATACTAGTCATAGTGGATCATCCGCGCTATCTCCACCAGTACTGGGGAAAAGTCAAGGCACTATTTGCCACCACAAAAAGTATAGAAGCGTTTCGATGTCGGCGTCCTCTGGTATTCTCGGAACCGAAATGATAGCAAGTGTGACAAAACTCCCTTGGAGCTCAACTCCCCGGGTCCAATCCATACGGTCAGGAGGCACCAAGAACAAAGTCACGTCACACTGATATCGCAAACATTCCAACAATACCCGCGTGATCCTAAAAAAAATTGAGTGAGAAGAGATAGTAGAATCAAAACACCTACGTCACAATTCCTCACGAGAGCGACGAAGGGGATAAGGAGTAAAAAGAATTCCTACTCTCCGATATATAACTAGGACTCAAAATAGTTTTTCTTGTAGACTCGTCAGCGGTTTGATCAATCAAGGGGGCTCCTATGGTCGGTCGAGGCTCTGATACCAACTTGTCACACCCAATATGCGACCCTATCCACGTGGCACTCGAAGGCCCCACCAGGGATAGAAGCGCATATTGAGACGCTTGCAAGGTGGATATCATTACATCGTACCATATACATAATAGATGGGGATACAGACAAATACATACAATCTGCACATGAATACATCAATACATAACAAACATCATACAGAAGGGCAGCATCCGACTACGGATGAAATCAAACGAAAAGAAGAATGACATCCACCCTGCTAGCCCAGGCTGCCGACCAGGAACCTATCCCCAGATCGACGAAGAAGAAGAAGCAGAAGAAGAACTCCAAAAGCAAACGAGCATCGCTCCCACGTCAAGACATCACATTACCTGTACCTGCAACTGTTGTTGTAGTAAACTGTGAGCCACGAGGACTCAGCAATCCCATAACCATGGGTAGCAAGACTATCAAATCTTAAATGGGTATGGAAGAGTAAGGTGGTAAGGTTGCAGCAAGCACTAAGCATTATATGGTGGCTAACGTACGAGTACAAGAATAAGAAGAGCATCTACGCAAAACGGTCGCAAACTACAAATGATCACTAAGTGATCCTGAACACCTACTTACGAGTCAAACATAACCCCACCGTGTTCTCTTCTCGAAGTTCCTCGAAAAGAGACGGTCACGGTTACGCACACGGTTGGTGTATTTTAATTAGGATTTAGTGTCAAGTTTTCTACAACCGGAGGTTATAAATATCCAAGCGCCACATAACCGCGGGCATGGCTTCGCGTAAGATTTAACCCTGCAGGGGTGTTCCAACCTGGCCCATCATAAGCCTACACAAGCTGCGGTGGAAATACCTCAACCTCTCGGAATCCCAGTGCACAAGACATTTCGACAATGGTAACACAATTCCAGCAAGACCTCCCGACGTGTCGACACCTTGATAGGAGCCGCGCGTATCTCGTTCTCAGGACACTATCGGATGAGCAGTACGTACAGTTACCGAAGACCCCAGTTGCCCAGGGAGGTACCGCAAGTGGCTCTAGTTTGGATCAACACCATCGGCACTGGCCCACCTGCATTATGTGGAATTAAAATAATCCTCGGGTTCATGACGCCCTATGCCAATTAATTATTTAGTTCGGTATTATTATGTTGGCAAATGTTAAAACCAATGTTGGGCCTTGCTGGAAGCGGTTATTCAAAGTGAACTGTCAAGAGGGTCCCATTCCCCTGAGCATGTTAGGAACGCTAAACATGGATCATAGCACCAGCATTACGGAAACTAGGGCGGCTTGAGTGGAACAAAACACTAGGCAAAAGGCCGAGCCTTCCACCCAATACCAAGTATATAGATGCATTAATTAAATAAGAGATATTGTGATATCCCAACATATCCATGTCCAAACATGGAACAACCTGCAAGAGCACCTGCAACTAGCAACGCTATAAGAAAGGGGCTGAGCAAAGCGGTAACATAGCCAAACAACGGTTTGCTGGGTAAGGGTGGTTAGAGGCTGTATCATGGCATATGAGAGGCTGACATATATGTGGTAGGAAGCGCGACATAGCGATAGCAACGAGACAACTAGCAAGCAAAGATAGTAAAGATATCCAAGGTCATGATCATCTTGCCTGAAATCCCGCTCGGAAGAAGATCGAGTCCATGAAGAAGACGAACCAAAGTAGTCGAACGAATCCTCACAATCGCAACGGAACCGGAACTATCGAGAAGAAGCACAACCGGAAAGAAGCAAACAACATGGTAAACACACAAGCATAAACATGGCATGATGCACAACTACATATGATGCAGGACAAGATTAAATGTTGTTAAACATGGCAAGAGATGAAGCATAAGCGATCCATACAACTAGGCAAGTTTAAATGAGGCCGGAAACACAAACAACAATTCCGGAAAATCCCGATATGCAAATTTTGAAATTAGTACTGATCTGGATTAAACACAATGTTAAAGTTGTTAAACAGCAAGTTAAGATGCACCATGATGATCTACACGTTTTTCTAGTCAAGTTACATATGTAGATCATTTAATTCGGAGCTACGGTCTAGAAGATATGAGCTAAACAAGTTTAACATGGCAATAATGCAAAATGCATGCAAACATCAACCACGAACACACAAATCAAGGATGTAACATGACAATGTGATTCTACATACAAATCTAAGCAAGTTTCATATGGGGCATGATCAAAATGGGGCAACGGTTCAACACATACACTCACACAAGTTATAACAATAATCTGCCCAAAACAGTAACATAGCACTTTGCAAACATCAAAACAGCAAGCTACAGTAGCATGATCGGCACAAACTTGATATGCAATGAAAATAGATTATATGATATACTTCAATTTATCTTAAAGGTTCAGGTTCATAGGCATCAAGGTTAATTCAATATGATCCATGCAAAATGCAAAGTTCTGCTAAACAGGGCATATACATGAGCAGAGTTAATATGATGACATGTTGGAGGCATGAAATAAATATGCTACAGTGCTAGAACATGGCATCAAATGGTACATCATGGAAGTATACAACATGTAGATGAAAACATACAACATGGGCATAATCATAGGAACAATAGATTCATGGCAATCATCAAGGCAATATGCAATCATGAACTAACAGAAAACTGGGCATGCTGTCAACAACATTATGATGCTGACTTGGGAGGCACATAACAGCAAGCATATCAATTTTAATATTTATGAAATTGACATGAGCATACAGTAGACATGGCAATCTTCAAATCACTCCATTGGCAAAAGTTCATAGGATGCACTGGTTAATTACTATGATTATTACAAAATGGAACATTCTGTCAACAGGCTGACAGTTATATCATGATGGCAACTTGAGAGCAACAAATAGACAAGCTACAGCAAGATTACATAGCAACCAAGGGCATGGCATCAAAGTACACATTGCATAGACCAAATCACATGAAGGAATGATATGCACATGAGCTATAGATTTGTGGCATCCATCAAGCAAAGTTGGCAAGTTTTATCACAGACAGCTATTACTCAGAACAGCAACATTAACTAGGCATGTTTACAAGCTCATGGCACTCACATCAAGGCATATCATGGCATGAAATAAATACTAGCAGCAAGAAGACATGAAAATGCTCCAAAGTCATGTTGACAAGTTGCTCATATGGTGCATGCATTAAATCACACAAAAATGATAAAATGACAAATATTAACAGTTTACTGCAGTAACATCATGTAGCACTTTTGCAACCGAGATTATGACATGTAGATGAGTTCTATCATGGATGCAATTACTAACATCATGTAGAGCACGAAGAGTAGAGCAATTTACATATATGGAGCATTGTCATAGGATCAACATGCACAAAGTTACAAGCCTCACAAAATGACCATATGATGCTGGAATTTTCAGAAACTGGGCGCTGGATAGCTATAACGCGCACGGGCGAGGGATAGTTGGGCTCGCTCACCTCGGGCCCGTGGGCCTGCTGGACGGTGGGAAGGGGGACGGCGCGGTGCAGCGAACGAGGCGATCCCGTTTGGTTGGCGGGTTGCCGCGGTGCAGGAATGACGGGGTACCGGGATGAGGTGGTGCCTGGACGGCGCGGTTCCGGCGACCGTTTGGATGGAGGGTTCTGGTGATCCCGGGACGACGCGGTGCAAATCGGCGCCGGAGGAGGCAGCTAGGCGGCGACGGCGCGGGCGCGGCTCCGGCGAGGCGAGAAGAAGCCGGCAGGCGAGGGAGGAGGCGGATCCGGCCGCGGCAAGGCTGGATCTGGCTGGCGGCGGAGGGCTAGGGCAGCGCGGCGGCGCGGGGATGCGCGAGTAGGCGGGGCTGGGCGCCGGTGGAGCTCGGGTGCGGCGGCACGGCGCGATGCAGCGAAGGGAGGTGGCTCGGTGTGGTGCGCGGGACGGCGGCGAGCTGGTCGGGGAGGCAGCGGAGGGAGGCGCTGGCGAGCGGCGGCGGCGCGGGCGAGAGGCCAGGCGAGGCCCTGGCTCGGGCAGCGCTCGGTGGTCGAGCAGCTGCGGGCTGCCCTGGGCCCCGATGGGCTCGGGCGGGCCTTGGATGGGCTCGCAGGGCCGCGCGGCTGGAGGTGAGAGAAGGTGGTAGCTGGGGACTGGAGAGGCTGGCGGCGGCATGGATTTCGAGGGGGAGCTAGGTTTTCCAAAACTGGCAGGGTAGGGCTGTCTATTTATAGACAGGGGCCAGGGATTAGGGGATTTAGTCCGTTTTCGGATCGTTTGATCTCAATCGGACGGTCCGAAACGGAGGGGGTAGCTAGATGGGTTGAATGGGCTGTGTAGAGGGGGTTGGGCTAAGAAGAGAGGGAAGTGGTGCAGCCCGGCACGGTTTTCGGTACACCAAAAACGTCCGACATTTTATCCGACTATAGTGCCGCTATAGGTTATCCGTTGGGGCATCAAACGACCTCCGAATGGGACGAAATTTGGCAGGCGGTCTACCTACAATAAAACAAGACCACACGCCAACTTTCGCTCCACTCCAAGAACATTTTTATCCCACTTATAAAATAATATTACGGAGGTGCCGCGGGCGCGTGCGAGTGTGTCGGGTCTCGAAACGGGTAACGGAAGGCACGGAGAGAAAGACAACTACGAACGGATGCAAGTTTTATGAAAACATGCGGATGAAATGCACATGATGACATGGCAAGATGCAACAAGCAAACGAATCACATGGCAACGACGGACACCAAATGGAAGGAATCTGGAGCATCGGTCTCAGGGCGTCACATAGGGTTACACACAGGTCGCTTGCATCTAGGGGCAAATGTGCCGAAGACTACCTCTAAATCTTGGAGTATGTGCCAAGTCTTCAGTAGATTCCTTCTTGGCGCTCTTGGCTAGATGAAAGAGGCCCATCAGTTGATAATATTAGGGGGTCCTTGGCCCAACCCATATGACTGGTAGCCGAAATGTTGAGTACCCCCTAATCCATGACCCCATCACTCCGCCTCCTCGACGAGCACTGGGTCGCGGAGGAGTAAATCGCCGGCAGGGGCATCGTGATGAACGTGAACAAGCAGAAGGCGCTGCTCCTGTCCTACACTGCCACCCGCGAAATCCGCCGCGAGTGATGGCGCCTCCGTGTTCTGCGGGCGGAGAAAGAAGAAATGTTCATGAAGATTGACGAGGCGGCAGGGGAGTTTGACTACGGCACCGACGATGTCGCCCGCTCCACGTCGGCCGCGCCCACCGCCACAACGACAAGGCCGACACATCCATAGCTATCGCTGATAGCGAGGAAGAGTAGAACATGGGAGGCCGCCGGTGCTTGGGTCCCACGAAGGCCACCACCACCTTGGGTAGCACAACTAGTGAACTTGCCCGCTTCGTCGAGGCGGAGGCCACTACTCTTTCCCTCCGGTTGAAGCTAAGCTTGGCAGGCTCATCATCATCGGTCGATTAGCTTACTCGCTTCACGAAGGCGGTGGCTATTCTTCCCCTCCCGTTGAAGCTTCAGTTCCCGAGGCTCATGGCCGGTCGGTGAGCTTGCTATCGGACATGTGGAAGACATGTCATGGGAAACGGGCACCGGCGTTCATTTAGACTAGGTTAGAATAGGGGTTTTAGTTGAAATGTGTCGAAAATGTAATGAACGTGCTCCGATTTAGATGAAAATCGTTTGGTTTATGTAAAAATTATTAAAGTTTGAATGAAAACCGTCCGGTTTATTTAAATTTGGATCAAAATTGTTTTTTTTCATTAAATTTTGTTCAAAATGTCTTCGAACATTTGTGGCTATGTTTGGATGGCCGACTCCTGTATCAGTGTCCGCGGACTGATCCCCACTGGTGTTTGCACATGAACACGCCACCGTGTACCCTCGACCCCGGGGGTGATACACCGAAGCTCACATCGAAGGAGACCCGACCGGAAGCGCGGTACGCAAGCAATCCGGTGGGCGCTTTTGTAGACCCGAAACCCCACGCGCCCGAGAGGGACCCCGTCTGGACGTGCGGTGGCTATGGGCTGTGCTAGGTCGATTCACTCGCCCCTTGAGCCTCAAGGATCGCTGCCCTTCAACACGAAGAACGAGAGAGAAAGAACAAGGGAGAGATGTAAAACTAGGGTAAAAAGTAGATAAGTTTTGCGATTGTGTGTTGTTGTTCAATCGGCCATCACCTCTTGTCTATATAAGAGGCGGATGGACTTCCCGTACAAGAAAAGGACTTGCCTTGCCGTCCAAATCATCAAAATTTAACCTAACACGGACTTTTCACGACCTCCGAGCCGGATGTCCGGCTGGAAGCCCGAATGATCCGGCCAAGCCCAGATTTCTAAGAGCAGTTCATTGATCGGGCTACAACTTTTGCATACCACCTCAGATTAAGACGGTATTTATATCAAAATTGACCATTTCGATGAGACAAACAACTTTGATGTTGAACATTTTTCGATTCGAGGCCATATTGAGGGGGTTTCGGGCTGTTTTCTAAAGTGTGCAGCAGGAAAATTCTCCAAATATCTGGACTCCAGTCCGGATGATTGCCCGGATCATCCGGGTCTCCTCCCAGATCATTTGGCTTCATCTTCAACCTTCTGTTGCCTTCCTGGGTGATATCCCATACGTCCGGGACGTTCATCCGGCCATAGGCCGGATGATCCGGCCATCTACTGCAGCAACGCGCAGTTTTGGCTCTCACTTTCGCATACGATCTCGGATTAACATGATTTATATATCAAAATTGTCCGATTCGATGAGACGAACAACTTTCATGTTGATACCTTTTTCATTTGGGGCCATCTTAATTGAGTTTTTGGCCATGCAAAAATCTGGCGTCAACACATGCCCCCCCCCCCCCGTTTTTTTGGCAAAGCTAGCGTGCCAAAAAAATATTTTGTACCATGTTTGTTCTAAGGACGATGTCAACACTCCATCGGCCATTTATATGTTCTTAGGGCGATAATTTTGTATCGGCCATGTTTATGCTTAGGGCGATAATTATGTATCGGCCATGTTTACGCTTAGGGCGATAATTCTCTATCGGTCATTGCTTTTAAATTTTTATTTACATCATACCTTGGAACCGATTACCACCAATCGGTCTTAAAGAGATGGGAATGAACCTGTTCCTTGTAGTACCAGGGAATCAAACTCCGAGAGGTCACGCCCTGTTAAGCAAGTAACATCGTGATGATTCCAATCCACCGATGCATCGGCCAAAGCAACAGAAGCCGAATTATCCGTGTGAATGACTTCTACTTCATCATCGACCCATTGTATTAAGAATTGATGCATGGTAGATGGCACACATTGGTTAGCATGAACCCAATCGCGGCCTAATATAACATTATACTTACCTTGCACCTCGGCGATGAAGAATGTGGTGGCCAAAATTTTGCTTCCCACAGTGAGTTCCATGCACATCACACCTTTGGCCTCTGTCTTTTCTTTACCCTCAAATCCATTAAGTACCACATTGGTCTTCATCGATGCATTATCATGTAATCCCAACTTCTTGAAGACCGAATAGGGCATAAGATTTACCACAAAACCACCATGAACGAGTATTCTAGCAACCGGCGATCCCTTAATATGACCTTTGAGGTACAATGGCTTCAAGTGTTTCACCGGTTCTTTTGGCTTCTCGAAGATAGCATTCTTAGGACCAAAATCCAGCTGGGCCACTGCTACTTGTGAACTGCGTTGGGATTTTCCCCGAAGAGGAAGGGTGAAGCAATATAGTAGCAGATAGTATTTCCCTCAGTGAAAACCAAGGTTATCGAACCAATAGGAGAACCAAGCAAATTCCTAGTAAGCTGTACCTACACACACAAGAGCAAATACTTGCACCCAACGCGGGCAAGAGGGTTGTCAATCCCCTTGAACTCGTTACTTGCAAGGATTAAATCTAGTAATGATAGATATATAAATTCCAAAGTAAAATAAAAGAGTAAAATTGTAGCAAGGTATTTTTGGTTTTAGTAATATAACTAAAGTAGACCCGGGGGACCATAGTTTTCACTAGAGGCTTCTCTGTTGAAACATAGCATGTGGTGGGTAGACAAATTACTGTTGGTTAATTGATAGAAAAGCGCATAGTTATGATGTTATTCATGGCAATGATCATGTATATAGGCATCATGTCCATGACAAGTAGACTGAAACGATTCTGCATCTACTACTATTACTCCAATTCGAGAGCGCTTCTATGCTTGCCTCTCTACGTATTAAGTTCATAATAAACAGAGTAATGCATGAAGTATGATGACATGATATAGACAGAATAAAACCAAGCAATATGATTGAACCCCATCGTTTTACCCTTAATGGCAACAATACAAATACGTGCCTCGCTACCCCTTCTGTCACGAGGTGAGGACACACAAGATTGAACCCATTACAAAGCACCTCTCCCACTGAAGATAAATCAAACTAGTTGGCCAAACCAAACGGATAGATCGGAGAGAAATACAAAGCTATAATAATCATGCATAATAAAGTTCAGAAAAGACTCAATTACTTTCAATGAATAATCTGATAATAAACCCATAATTCATCGGCTCCCAACAAACACACCGCAAAAGAAGATTACATCAGATAGAACTCCATGGAGATCATGGAGAAATATGTATTGAAGATCAAAGAGAGAGAGAAAGCCATCTAGCTACTAGCTATGAACCCGTAGGTCTGTGATGAACTACTCACACATCATCGGAAGGGTAGCAAGGTTGATGTAGAAGCCCTCCGTGATCGATTCCCCCTCTGGCAGAGTATCGAAAAAGGCCTCCAGATGGGATCGCGGAAGAATAGAAGCTTGCGGCGGCGGAAAAAGTGTTTCAAGTGGCTCTCTGGTGGTTTTGGAATATTTGGGAATTTACAACGCTGGAATTAGGTCAGACGGAGCCACGAGGGGCCCACAAGGCATCAGGGTGCGCCAACCCCTAGGGCGCGCCCTGTTGCCTTGCCGTCTCCTCGTAGGTCTTCTCGTCCTCCCCGAAGCTTCTAGGGTCTCTTTTTTCTAGAAAAAAATCGTCAAAAAGTTTCATAGCGTTTGGACTCCGTTTGGTATGGATTTTCTGTAAAACCAAAAACAAGCAGAAAACAGTAGTTGGCACTAGGCACTGAGTTAATAGGTTAGTCCCAAAAAATGGTATAAAATTGCATAAAAAGTATCTAAGAATGATAATATAATAGCATGAAACAACCAAAAATTATAAATACGTTGGAGACGTATCAACATCCCCAAACTTAATTCCTGCTCGTCCTCGAGTAGGTAAATGATAAAAACAGAATTTTTGATGTTGAATGCTACCTAGCATGTTTATCATGTAATCTCTCTTACAGTATAAATATTGAGAAACGATGAAGTAATTAATATCAACATAATAATATACATGAATACAAGAACATAATCATTAAGTGTTCAAAATATACGATGCTCAGTGAATGTTATCCCTACTCATTGAATTATGTAAGCATGGCATGACTCCACCTTCACCGCATAAATATAAATCATGAGCACCCTGGTGTCAAACCAGGCAATTGGATCATAATTTTTCACGCGCTTCAGCAATTTCATCCCCACTCAATACATGAGCGTGAGACATGGACATTAGCACTATGGGTGGAATACAATGTGGTGGTAGAGATATATAGGAGAAGTCAAAAAGGAAGAAAGGCTCACATCAACTCGGCGGATCAATAGGCAATGAAGAGGCCCGTCAATTGATATCAATGCGAGGAGTAGGGATTGCCATGCAACAGATGCACTAAGAGCTATAAGTGTATGAAAGCTCAATGGAAACTAAGTGGGT
This sequence comes from Elymus sibiricus, assembly GCA_039707655.1. Taxonomy (NCBI): domain Eukaryota; kingdom Viridiplantae; phylum Streptophyta; class Magnoliopsida; order Poales; family Poaceae; genus Elymus; species Elymus sibiricus. The sequence goes on from CM077670.1 coordinate 138,484,116, forward strand.
GTGCATCCAACTTGCTTGCTCATGAAGACCTCGGGCATTTTGACGAAGCCCGTCATCGGAATACATAAGCCAAGTTCTATAATGAAAAATTCTCACTACTATATGAAAGTGATATCTCAGGAGACTCTCCATATGAAGAACATGGTGCTACTCTGAAGCACAAGTGTGGTAAAGGATAGTAGCACTGCCCCTTCTCTCTTTTTCTCACATTTTTTTCTTCTTTTTTTAGAACAATCTCATGGACCTCATCCCCACATTTTGGAGGACTCATCAGTCTCCATCATTCTTTTCCTCACTAGGAGAATGCTCTAATAATGATGATCATCCACTTTTATTTACTTACAACTCGATATTACAACTCAATGAACTAATACAAGATGACTCTATATGAATGCCTCTGGCAGTGTACCAAGATGTGCAATGATCTAGCGTAACATGTATAACAATGATGAATGGTGGCTTTGCCACAAATATCATGTCAGCTCTATATGATCATGCAAAGCAATATGATGATGAACACACATGTCATAAGACGGAATGGTGGAAGTTGCATGGCAATATATCTCGGAATGGCTATGGAAATGCCATGATAGGTAGGTGTGGTGGCTGTTTTGAGGAAGATATAAGGAGGCTTATGTGTGATAGAGTGTATCATATCATGGGGTTTGGATGCACCGGCGAAATTTGTACCGACTCTCGAGGTGAGAAAGGGCTACGCACGGTACCGAAGAGGCTAGCAAATTGCGGAAAGGTGAGAGTGCGTAATTGTCCATGAACTCACATTAGTCATAAAGAACTCATATACTTATTGTGAAAGTTTTATTAATGCTCGAAGCAAAGTACTACTCGCATGCCCCTAGGGAGGAGGTTGGTAGGAGTTAACCATCGCGCACCCCCGATTATGATAGCACTCAAGGATTTCAATCAGACATAAAAATGCTCAAACATCCCCACCATGCCACGTCGGACACTTAAATGAGTAGTTAATAACAAGCTTTAATATCGATATTTCTACTAACCAATGATCATAAACCAATACCCTTTCATATTACGACATCAATATAATTAAACCATACACCTCATATTTAGTGATCTACATGAAAGTTTTTATTATCCCACTCTTTTATACCCATCATTTTCAGACTAGTCTTATAACTCGTGAATATTACCACTTCCTATTTAAGACTCTTAAAAAGATTTAAGTGAAGCATGAGAGTGCAATAATTTCTATAAAATATATAACCACCGCCATGCTCTAACAAATATAAGTGAAGCACAAGAGCAACTGCATAGCTCAAAAGATATAAGTGAAGCTCACAGAGTATTCTAACAAATTAAGATGAATGTGTGTCTTTCTCAAAAGGTGTTTCCAGCAAACAATGATTGTGGAAAACTAAAAAGTAAACAAAACTATGGCACAAGACGCTCCAAGTAAAACTCATATCATGTGATGAATAAAAATATAGCTCCAAGTAATATACCGATGAATTGTGGACGAAAGAGGGGATGCCATCCGGGGCATCCCCAAGCTTAGACGCTTGGGTCTTCCTTGAATATTACCTTGGGGTGCCTTGGGCATCCCCAAGCTTAGGGTCTTGCCATTCTTTATTCCTTCATCCATCGTGATCTCACCCAAAACTTGAAAACTTCAGCACACAAAACTCAACAGAAACTTCGTGAGATCTGTTACTATAATAAATCAAATCATCCACTTTAGGTACTATTATAAACTCATTCATAATTGCTCTTGCATAATACCTACTGTATTCTAACTTCTCCATGACTTATACCCCCCGATATAATCCATAGTATCATTAAAAAATGCACATTATGCAATAAAAACAGAATCTGTCTAAAACAGAACAGTACGCAATGACAGAATATTTATCCATAATTTTGTAACTCCAAAAATTCTGAAAAATTAGGAAAACGTAAAAAAATTGTACCCCAATAATTTGTAAAAAATTCAGATTTTTCTGACGTTCCAGTAAAAAAAATGTAAAACCAAATACTGGGCGCAAAACTTTCTGTTTTCAAACAGCATCAATTATACTATCATTTAAATCATCCCAAAGGCATTACTTGGCACAAACACTAATTAAAAGATAAAAACACAATCATTACAGTAGCAATAATCATGTGACTCAAGAAAATAAAAAATTGCAATAAAAGTAAATATTGGGTTGCCTCCCAACAAGCGCTATTGTTTTATGCCCCTAGCTAGGCATAATGCATTATTTCAAGTATTGTCATCTTTCGTTTCTAAATATTTTTGCATCAAATCTTCAAAAACCTTTCTCATTAGTTCCCTACTTTCTACTCTACTTTTTTGGTAAGGTAACTTAAATAATTGAAGGGGCTTTGTTTGGTAATTTTAACGTTCATCACTTCAAACTCCGAATCATCACCATAGAGATCTTCATATAAAACATGGATTTCATCATCAATAGGATCTCTAGCAGTATTATCAAACCATTATTCACTAAATCCCTCATCAATTCCTTTCTTTATCCAATCAAATTTATCACAAGTGTTATGGTACAAAGTTTTGATTAATTCAGCATAAGGAACTTTCCTCCTAATATTTTCACCATAAGCAAAATAATCATTGGATTCCAACCTACGTATGGTGTCCTTATGATGGAGGATCTCTTCTATAGGAGGATGCTTGAAATTAATCTTATAAAAGGCAAAGATATCGCTAGCTTCTCAGATTATATAGTCAAATTCATGCATAAGGATAATAGTGGCAATCTTCTTAGCCCTCGGATTATGGATGTTGGGGAGTTCGAAGAATATCTTTTGTAAGGCAGGATGGATATGCAAGAATTTTCTTTCTAGTTTAACCACAATCATAGCAATAGCATCCACATAGCAATTTTTTTTATCAAGAATAGATCCTTTAATTATCGGTATGACTCCCGTGCAATTAAAGAATTCCCGAATGACATTCTTTCTAATTATATTCCCTCTACCCACACGATAAGTTTTAGTTTTAAACATTGTGGGAGCTTTATTCTCCGGAGGATCATGATTAAGATCAAATAATTTAGGCTTTTCCTCAAGAGACTCACTGGTACTATCTTCACTAGCACTTTCAGCAATAACTTTCTCGAACTCAGACATGATAGCAACTTCAAGCAAGCAAGCAAACAAGCAAAGTAAAATATTTTTGTGTTTTTTATTTTTTTACGAGACTAATAAAACAAGTAAAGGCAAATAAAAAGTAGAACAATTAAATGATAATTTGTGTGAAGGAACCTGTAGGTATTTGATGATGTCTCCCCGGCAACGGCGCCATAAATTCTTTCTACTACTTGTGAGCTGCGTTGGGATTTTCCCCGAAGAGGAAGGATGAAGCAATATAGTAGCGGATAGTATTTCCCTCGGTGAGAACCAAGGTTATCGAACCAATAGGAGAACCAAGAAAATTCGTAGTAAGCAGTACCTACACACACACAAGAGCAAATACTTGTACCCAACGCGGGCAGGAGGGTTGTCAATCCCCTTGAACTCGTTACTTGCAAGGATTAAATCTGGTAATGGTAGATATATGAATTGCAAAGTAAAATAAAAAGAGTAAAATTGAAGCAAGGTATTTTTGGTTTTAGTAATATAATTAAAGTAGACCCGGGGGCCATAGTTTTCACTAGAGGCTTCTCTCTTGAAACATAGAATACGGTGGGTAGACAAATTACTGTTGGACAATTGATAGAAAAGCGCATAGTTATGATGTTATTCATGGCAATGATCATGTATATAGGCATCACGTCCGTGACAAGTAAACCGAAACGATTCTTCATCTACTACTATTACTCCACTTCGAGAGCGCTTCTATGCTTGCCTCTCTACGTATTAAGTTCATAATAAACAGAGTAATGCATGAAGTATGATGACATGATGTAGACAGAATAAAACCAAGCAATATGATTGAACCCCATCGTTTTACCCTTAATGGCAACAATACAAGTATGTGCTTCGCTACCCCTTCTGTCACGAGGTGAGGACATCGCAAGATTGAACCCATTACAAAGCACCTCTCCAACTAAAGATAAATCAATCTAGTTGGACAAACCAAACGGATAGAACAGAGAGAAATACAAAGCTATAATAACCATGCATAATAAAGTTCAGAAAAGACTCAATTACTTTCAATGAATAATCTGATCATAAACCCACAATTCATCGGATTCCAACAAACACACCGCAAAAGAAGATTACATCGGATAGAACTCCATGGAGATCATGGAGAACTTTGTATTGTAGATCAAAGAGAGAGAGAAAGCCATCTAGCTACTAGCTATGGACCCGTAGGTTTGTGGTGAACTACTCACACATCATCGGAAGGGCAGCAAGGTTGATGTAGAGGCCCTCCGTGATCGATCCCCCCTCGGCAGAGTACCGGAAAAGGCCTCCAGATGGGATCACGAAAGAACAGAAGTTTTCGGTGGCGGAAAAATTGTTTTAGGTGGCTCTCTGGGGGTTTTGGAATATTTGGGAATTTATAGCGCTGGAATTAGGTCAGACGGAGCCACGAGGGGCCCATAAGGCATCAGGGCACGCCTACCTCCCAGGGCGCGCCATGTTGCCTTGCCGTCTCCTTGTAGGTCTTCTAGTCCTCCCCCGAAGCTTCTAGGGTCTCTTTTGTCCAGAAAAAAATCGTCAAAAAGTTTTGTAGCGTTTGGACTCCGTTTGGTATGGATTTTCTGTAAAACAAAAAACAACAGCTGGCACTAGGCACTGAGTTAATAGGTTTGTCCCTAAAAAATGATATAAAATTGCATAAAAAGTATTGAAGAATGATAATATAATAGCATGAAACAATCAAAAATTATCGATACGTTGGGGACGTATCAGCCACCTCCCCTTCTTCATCTATAGCACGAAACTCGGCAGGTAAGTAATACACCATATTAATATCCATACCTTCCCGAACCAGCGTAGGTTCGTAATCCACCATCTCATCTTCATCTCCCAATGTGTATATTGGACTTGAAGTTTCCTCAATTGAAGGGGATGTTTCAGGTGGTGTGGACGATGTAATAGGGGTCGCATCATCCTCTTTTGGTGGTGTAAGTGATGTTGTAGTTAATATAGAAGCATCAGTATTCTCTTTTTATTTACGCCTCCACACTTGTTTTGTGGGTGCCATGGGCCAAATTTCATTGAACAATTCGTCCCTTTGCTCCTCCACTTCATGTGCTACCTTCTCGTGGCTCCTCATGTGTTGCAATGTCTATTTCATGGTCTTAATTAAACCGGGAGGACGCCACTTTGGTTGAGTATATTTGGGATCCCTAGGTTTGGTCTTGCTTGTGCTAGCCTCATGATCATTAGCCATGGAACCCTGTTGGACAACAATAGTATCATCGTTAGAATTAGCCGGATTACCAAAAATCGGCTCTTTGATCTCCTTTTGCTTGTTGGACTCTAAAATCGGTATTTGGCGACTTAGCACGCCACACTTCCTTGTTGAACTTCTTTAGAGGATCTTGTGTGGGCCGATTAGTGCCATGGCTTAAACGGCCTCATGTAGGATAAGAAAGCCTCTCACGAGTGGGCCTTCTAGATGTTGCCGACCCTGGATGAAAAACATAAGGAGCCATTGGGGGTTGCTCCCATCCTCCATTGAAGTCTCCCATGTAATATGGTCATAGGGAGGTGGTGACATCCATGGTGTCGGTGCCCATGACCCATATGGCCTTGCATAGCGTTGTAATTCTTTCTTCGGAGGTGATCTGGAATACTTCAAATGTGATGACCGATTAGAGCTAGAACCGGCCACTTGATTGGCATATTTGGGCAACAACATATCAAAAGTTGGTTTGATTCGCTTGCACTTAGCTTCACTCTTTTTCCACTTGCCAACTTCTGAATTCTTGGGTTTGATAAATTTAACATGAGTATCCTCTTGTACTTGTGGTTGCCCCCCGAGTGTAGAATTTTTTATGGTGATCTGCAGAAGGAAAATTGTCTGGATATCCGGACTCCTGTCCGCGGATGATTGCCCGGATCATCCGGGTCTCCTCCCAGATCATCTGTCTTCGTCTTCAACCTTCTGTTGCCTTCCCGAATGATAGCCCATACGTCTGGGGCATTTATCCAGCCATAGGCCTGGCCGGATGATCCGACTCTCAACCCGGATGATCCGGCCATCTACTGTAGCAGCGCGCAGTTTTGGCTCTAACTTTCACATACGATCTCGGATTAAGAAGATTTATATATCAAAATCATCCGATTCGATGAGACGAACAACTTTCACGTTGAAACCATTTTCATTTGAGGCCATATTAATAGAGTTTTTGGCCATGCAAAAATCTGGCGTCAACAACCGGTGTGCGAACGGATACGGTGTCAGATTGGGATATGAAGATGCCCTAAGGCCAACTCCAACCGTCGACCCCAAACGGACGTCCGTTTTATCCGGATTTTGTCTGTTTGGGGGAGAAAACGAACACGCGCGTCCGCAAGCGGTCGTCCAGCGTCGGTGCGCCCAACGCGGCCGACTCATCCCAAATATTGTCCGGCTTTGTCTGGCTTAGACATTTCATCAAACACTTGCACGGACGGCCGCCGCCGGCATCGACGACGAGCACAGGCGCTCGCCTCGCCGCAAGCCCAGGCCGCACGCCGCCTCGCCGACGCGCCCTCGCGCCTCGCGCTCGCCCTGTCGCGCCCCCACCTTGGCCTCCCGCGCCCGCGCTCGCGGTGCCGCACCCCATCTCGCCGCCTCACCCGTAGCCGCACGCCGCGCTATCGGCCGCCTGCGCCATGCCCGCCCATGGCCCTGCCTCGCCGCCTCACCCGTAGCCGCACGCCGCGCTATCGGTCGCCCGCGCCATGCCCGCCCGCGGCCCCGCTTGCGCACCGCGCGCGCCTGCTCGCCTGCACGCCACGGCCCCGTCTCGCTAGCGCCCCCGCGCTCACGCTCGCCCTCGCCCTACGGGGCAGCGCTCACCCGCATGCTCGCCCTAGGCCGCAGCAACAGCCGCCGCGCTCTCGCCCCACCGCCGCGCCCTGCCCCGCGCCCGCCCACCGCAGTGCACGCCTACAGCAAAGCTCGCCCGCAGCTGCTCTCGCCCGCCCGCGTGCCCGGCCCTTCGCTCGCCTGCAGCGGCGCCCGCGCCCGCCCGCTTGCGCATGCTCGTCTGCGCGCCCGCTCGCGAGGGCCGAGCGCTGCGCCGCCGCGAGCCCCGAGCGCCGAGCGCCGCGCCTGGCCGCTGTAACGCACGGGCATGTCCCGCCTCGCCAGCTCGCCGCCGCCCGTCCCGCGCGCGCCACAGCTAGTCTGCGTGCTCGCCCGCCCCCGCACCGCAGCTTGCTAGCCCGCCCTCACGCGCGCTCGCCCGCCTCCGTGTCGCTGCTCGCTAGCCAGCCCCCGTGCGCGGGACGCCGAGCGGCGCGCTCGTGAGCTCCTCGGTCGCCCCTCTCGCGCGCGACCGCGTGTAAACTACCTGCGGTGTGGCGGAGCTAGTCAACCCCGGGCGGCAGCAGCGTCGGCCGGGTGCGGGCATGGGGCGAGCCCGGGGGCTGCAGCGCTGCGGCGGCGAGGTGTTTTGCGCGGCGGCCAGAACGGAGAGAGAAAAAAAAAAGATGTGGGATGGGTGGGTCGATGGCAGGTGGGCCAGGGCGCACATGCAGCGGACACAGCCGGACAGCGGCGACGCGGAAAGAGTCCGGTTTGTGTCCGCTTTGGACGCAAATGCGGATCAAATTTGGTCTGGAAATGGGTCAGACGGACACAAAACGGACAGATTTTGCGGATGAGGTCACGCATTGGGCCGTTATGTCCGTTTTGGGGTCGTGCGTTGGAGTTGGCCTAACGATCGCACATATGACGAGTGTGCCAGAGTTGCTCTTAGGCCTTGTACAATGCTAGGTGCTTAGAAAAATAAACCGGATTTTTCTGAAGCATCAGTGCCTATTTTTATAGAAGAGACGCTTGATTAAGCGTCTATCCTCTGCAAATAAGCACCGGTGCTTAAATAAACACTGGTTTATTTCTCTAAGTATCTCCCCTAAGCGCCTTGCATTGTACAAGGCATTAGAGCATCTACAGCCGGACTTGGCAAATCCGGCCCCCTATACGCCCGCGGGCGCGTCCGGACGCGTCCGCGGACAGTGCCCGCCGACCCCTCATATGTTGCCCTGCACATCCACATATCTCAAATCCGGTCTCTCAAATCCATACAAATCCATGCACGTCGATCATACAGGACGTTGTCGCACGTAAATAACAAATGTTTGGTACCGAACATAAATAGTGTTTACATATAATTTATTTTAAGTGCACAACTCAAACAACAGCTCATTGGTTTCCATTGTGGGTCCACATATGCTCCACAAGATCACTGAGGAGCTGCGCGTGCACCTGATGATCTCGAAGATTCTTATGCATCTGCAGAAAGTTCATGAGCTGAGTTGCATCTTGATCTTCCGGGATTTCAACTTGTTCTTCAGGTGCTTCGAAATCATTGGTTTGGGCTACACCATCACCCTCATCCTCGACAATCATGTTGTGCAAAATAACACAACATGTCATGAGCTGCCACAAAGTCTCTGATTCCCACATCATTGTAGCGACACGAACAATTCCCCAACGAGCTTGAAGCACACCAAATGCTCTCTTCATATCCTTCCTAGCCGCTTCCTGCATTGTTGCAAAGTGGCTCTGTTTATTGCCATGCGATTCGGATATAGTCTTCACAAACGCCGTCCACTGAGGATAGATGCCATCGGCAAGGTAGTATCCCATGTTGTAGTTTCGGCCGTTGACGGTGAAGTTGCATGGCGGTGATTCCCCATTGCAAAGCCTCCTGAACACCGGAGATCGTTGAAGCACGTTGATGTCGTTGTGAGAACCGGGCATTCCAAAAAAAGCATGCCAAATCCATAAGTCATGTGATGTCACCGCTTCTAGTATGATGGTGACCTCTTTGGTGTGACCTTGATACATTCCCCACAAACCTTTGTGGCAGTTCTTCCATTGCCAATGCATGCAGTCAATTGATCCGAGCATTCCTAGAACCTCCCTGGCCTCTCTAATAGCCAACAACTTCTCCGTGTCCTGCACATTTGGTTCTCTGAGATACTCAGGTCCAAACACCTCCACCACGGCGCGGGCAAACTTGACAGTAGTCTTCAGGCATGTGCTCTCCCCCATCCTGACCATCTCACCAACGGCATCTGCAGCAGTACCAAGTGTAAGCATCCTCAGAGCAGCCGTGCATTTCTGCTTGGCACCGAAAGATAGTTGGCCGCAGCAATCCCTTGTGAGCTTGAAGTAGTCATCGTGTGCCTCCACTCCCTCCACAATGCGCAAAAACAATGATTTCCGCATGCGAAAACGGCGACGAAACCATGGACATCCGGAAATGTTGGGTTCGGAGCAAAGTAGTCCTTCTGCAGTAGCCGAGCTCCGGACACCCTATCCCGATTGATCACTCTTCTCCCTTTGATTTGAGCCCTTGAAGTTGAGAATATGCTCCACTTGCCGGTCAATTTCCTCTTGCATGCTCATGAGCATGATCATGTCCACTTCTTCGTCCGAATCCGAGGAATCGAAGAACTCATCTTCAATCATTTGATCAAGTTTCGTCGGTCCATACTCCACGTCCGACGAAGCATCAGAATCCATCGTTTTCCCTAATAAAATCACAAAAAATCCGATCAGACAATGTGTAAAACACATGAAGCGCAAGGCGGAGCCAGAGAGTTGCCGGACGTACCGCGGTGGCGTCCGGACCGGCGACGACAGGACAGAGGACTGCTCTGCCGGAGCTGGCGGCGCAGAGGCTACGAACGGCTGCGGAGCGGGCGCGGCGGTGGAGCTGCGAGACGGACGGCGCGGAGGAGGAAGAATAGAGGAGAGAGCAAATGGATCCGGCAAGTTCTGGGGGTGGATTTGGTGCAATTTGGGGTGGGGTCGGGCTGTCGGGTCCGACGTGGCGGGCACGCCCGGGTGCCCCCATATCCGCCCCATATTTGGGGTAGATATGAGCGGTGGCGGTCAGCCCATGCGTTTGAGGCCCGTTTGAGGAGCCCGTCTGGGTCGAAATTTCGTGATCGGACAGTGATCGGGCGGCCCGCCCGGGCGTATGAGGCGGGTTTGAGGCGCCTCGGTGTAGATGCTCTTAGCTGCCTAAAAAAAAGTCGAGTGTTCAACCAGGCCCACTACCGGGTCACGATCTAGGAGTCACTCACATGTGGTCCTTGCGAACCGGAGACACACTCTCTGACTTGCGGGCCCAACGACTGGATCCGCAGCCTTCACACCGCAAACCGAGCCAAACTGCCGCGGTATGTCTACCATCCTCGCTTGACCCTTTCCGACCTCACCTCTGGCTTTCGCCTCCCGTCGTCGTCGCCTCCTCCTTTCTTCTTCTTCCCCTCACCTCACCGCTTCCATTCTCATTTCCCTCCATAAAACCCAACCGCGCAACTGCCCACTCGCCCCCCACCCAACGGCCGCGCGGACCAAACCCTCCTCCTTCCCGCCGCCGACGCCCTCGCTGCCTCGATGGCGTCCTCCTCCACCGCCTCCTCCTCCTCCGCCCAATTGGGGCTCGGCCTCGGGCTAGGGTTAGGCGCGATGGGTGGCCTGGGGCTCCTCCTCCCCGCCGACCGCGAACACGACCCGGAGCTGGAGCCGTGCTCTCCCCCCAAGGGCGTCCTGCGGCTGCGCGGCGCCGTGCAGCACTACGAGTGGGGCAGCCGCGGGGACGCCTCCCTTGTCGCGCGCCTCGCCGGCGAGACAGAGGAGGGCCGCCCCTGCGCCGAGCTCTGGATGGGCACCCACCCGGCTGCCCCGTCGTCGCTGGCATCCGACAACGGCGCCGCGGTCTCGCTCAGGGAGTGGCTGGCGCGCAACCCCGCTGCGCTCCTCGGCCGCGCTGTCACCGCGCGCTGGGGCGGCGACCTCCCCTTCCTATTCAAGGTGCTGTCGGTGGCGAAGCCGCTCTCCATCCAGGCGCATCCGGACAGGGAGCTCGCCAGGGCGCTCCACGCGCTGCGCCCTACCACGTACCGCGACGCCAACCACAAGCCTGAGATGGCCGTTGCCGTCACCGAGTTCCGCGCCCTCTGCGGCTTCGTCAGCATCCAGGTTTGTGCACCTGCATTCCTTGCCTGCGCGTAGTGTTGAACGGCCGATTCATTTCCATTTACGCTGATCTGCGATTGTTCCGATGGTTTGGTTGACCTGGGATTATTAATAGGGTCAGCTGATGCGTTTAGTTAGTTACTTAGGGAAGTTCGATGCGGTAGGTGGATTGTTTATTCGACGTGTCAAGCAGATTCCCAATATGATTCCTGATCGGTTGGTGGGATGAGCTGACCAATGTCAAAATACCAAGTGGGGTGGGGATCTGGCTGCTAACGAGTTTGATAATATTAATAGAGATTTGCAACTGTAGAATAGTGTAATTGCTCACTGACAGCCCAACGATCAAGGCCTAATTATTCGCCGAAGTACCATCTGCATTTATGTGAGCAGCTCTTGTTTCTTTTTTAGAAATTTTGTCAGAAGAAGAGTTTAAAAACAGAGTATGAACGTGCTGGCATATCACTTGCCTTCCATGAGGTACCGTGGTCCTTGTTCAGAAGACAGTGATGGCGTCCAGGAAGTTGTCCTGGATATCCCTCGGCGGCATTGGCATCTTATTTGTTGGCCCCATGCACACATTCTGTCCAAATCACATCCAGCGATGCGGTTGGAAAAGTTCGCTGGTTAGGTAGGTGGCAGGAAATTTATGGATGGTCAAAGCCGCTGTGCAATTGGCGTTGCCTGATGTTTGTTCGACTGAATTTGCTATGTGGCAATGGTTTTTTTATTGCATACCAGATGGATAAATAAGAGGTTATTAGGATAACTATTAGACTCTTGTAAAATATTTGAGGTGAAGTTTAGATTCTTGTTGGTTAAATGGTTAGTGTAGCTAAAGTATTGTACTCCCTCCGATCCAAATTAATTGACGCAACATCTATACAATGTCTTACTTACATTGTATAGAGGATGTGTCGGATCAGAGGGAGTAAGAGGCATTCCACCTTTCTTGACTAATGATTAGATATGTACATTTATGGTGGGAAGTATGGAGCAAAGAAACCTTTGCTATATTCATTTTGGAAGAACTATCCTGTTTTGTAGAAAGTACAGTTTGTCTCTTTTTAGATACTGCAAATTCTATCTTGCATTGGTTATATTATTCCAAAAAGGATGCATGGTGTTCCAGATAGTGCAAACACTCGGTTGTTGAAACTGTGGGCTATGATATTAACTATGAGCTTTTGGAACTGTAAGCAATTAACAGTCGATCATTTTAGAATCACATACTGATTTATTCTTACTGTGGTCCAGGAGCTCAAAGATGTTTTGAGGACTGTACCTGAGATTCGAATGTTAGTTGGCAAAGAAGATGTTGCGAAGCTTATGACTGCCAAAGAGCACGATGGAGGCATCGGAATAAGGTCATATCTGCAATCAGCTTTTACTAAGCTAATGGCAACAAGCAAAGAAGCAGTTGCTGAAGCAATTTCCAAATTGAAGAGTCGCTTGAATGGGGAGATAAAGGTAAATATCTTTGCTTGGTTATTGGCATACACAATTTCATGTTCATTTGAATTACCTATGATTGTGTTCACTGGGAGGCTAATGTCAGTATCTTTCATCTCCTAGTGCTCTAGTTCTGCAGTTGTTTTGTCCATGTTTGCATATCTACCATCAGCAGCTCCTCCATTTTTATTTTCTTTCTAAACGATGGTGGAAGTGAAAGTATGTCTAGGAAAAGCATAGTTGAATGCTGCCTATCAGAGAGTCATGCAGGTCAATCTTGTCGTAGATGACACAGTAATTTTTTGGGACCTACGCTGCACACTGCTTGGCTATTAAATGCCTTTGGTTAATTTTTTATTGTCGTGTGTCTAAAAAAGGTTTTCTATGACATGTATTTCTATATGAAAATTGGTTATTTACGATGTACGATGATCCCTGTTAAGCATCCATGGCTGAATGGTTAAAGCGCTCAACTCATAATTGGTAAATGTGGGTTCAATCCCTACTGGATGCACACGAACGGGAACGTTCCATAAGTCTATTGGAACTGGCTCTCTATCCATGGAATCTCATCCATCATCCATTCATAACGAATTGGTATGGTATATTCATACCGTAACATAAGAACAATAAGAACTCGAATTCTTATCGATATTGGAGCATAGGAGGGAAAGTCGATTTATGGCGGGAATCAAATACACAGTATTTACAGAAAAAAAGTCTTTGTTTATTGGGAAAGAATCAATATACTTTTAATGTCGAATCGGGATTCACTAAGACATAAATAAACATTGGGCTGAACTCTTCTTTGGTGTTAAGGTGGTAGCTGTGAATAACCATCGACTACCTGGAAAAGGTAGAAGAATAGGACTGAATTTGAATTGTTACTTGTCCTTTATTAAAGACTGTTCACGTATACACTACGTATGAGCTATGCTATAAATAAGCAAACAGGAATTTTGTTAGCTGCTTCAGAGTAACATCTTAATGCGCTGAAGGGAATGCATAAGTACCAATATGTGTGGAGCTACCCCGGTGAGAGTAGGATTGCTATAACTACACACTAGTGTTGTCTGGGAAAAATTGAGTTTGCTCCAGGATCCTACCTATGGAACTCGTAGACAGCGAAGCTCCATTCATTTCAACTCAAACTAGGACAATGCCCGTGCGTTGCAACAGGATATAAATATTCTACTACGTTAGCTCGTGATTTACCTGCCCATATTAATGCGATTGTGTAAATAAATGTTTATCAAATCCTGCTCGTGATTTACTTGCCCATATTAATGCGTGTGTAAATAAATGTTTATCAAATCCTGCACATACTAACGTGATGCAGTTTGGTAAGTTAATTAATGTGATTGAGCGGCGTACTGTGAAGGTGTGGTTATAGCTGACGTGGTGGGAAAAAACCGGCTGGATGAAAAAAAATCGGTGGAGGGATGTGGTGGGAGAGGGGAACCGGTTGACGAAGAGTTCTGCCTGGCAGGAAAAGGAACACTATTTATTTTTGAAGTAGTAGAGAAAAAGATTCTGGGAGTATGTATTAAGCTGGGTAGATAATTTGGAAGGTGATGGTTGTGAATATTAAAGATGAGACAATCGAGCTAACTAGGTAGTAATCATCGTTTGGTTTTAGCCACCAAAGCGATATCGCTGCTTGCTGACTAATTATTCAGTTATATTGTAGTGGGCAGCCAACATCATTTGGTAATGCATGTCCCAAGTATTCAGTACAAATTAGGTAGTTGAAATTCTCGCTAAGATACATGTAGTAGACTGTTAACTTTTGCATTGGTGCTTTCCCTGTGGAGGAGTTTTCCTAATTGAAAATCTTATGAAGTTTTACTTTGCATACATGGAGCCACCATATAACCTGAAAGCTATTGTAAACATAAGATATCTGTGTTATTGTTGTCATTGTTCTTTTCCTCATAGCACATTGACTTAGTTTCTGCTACTTTCCTCTTGCTGTCTTGCGTTACTTGAGTCAAGATCATCACACCATGCGGAATATACATATGCAGCTATTACTTGTTTGAAGAAAAAAAGTCATATATGTTTTGAAAATCCTAGTACTTTGTAATTCAACTGTTTGCACTGATAATGTCTTCTCCCATTCAGATTAGAACCTTTACAGAGAAGGAGCAACTAGTTTTATCACTAGAGCAGCAGTACCCAGGAGATGTTGGTGTTTTATCAGCATTTTTCTTTAACTATGTTAAGCTCAACCCTGGTGAAGCACTTTACATTGGTGCCAACGAACCACATGCATATCTATCAGGAGAGTGTGTTGAATGTATGGCTACCTCAGACAATGTTATTCGTGCTGGTCTGACTCCTAAGTACAAAGATGTCCAAACTCTTTGCTCCATGCTGACATACAAGCAGGTTCATTTTTTTGTGTTCCTTTCATTTGTACCTCTAGTGTCCTGTTTATAATCTCAATTCTTTTGGCATGCAGTTTCTTTATTTGCCATATTGTGTTCATTTTTGTCGCCCTACAGCTTAGCATCATCTATCGGCAGTCAATAGTGTTTCTGATTATTTTTTGCTGCAGATTAATCGTAATTGGTTATATTGTTACATGCTAGTGCGGTAAAATCGGTTGTTCATAACATAGTTTAGCAATTAGAAGTGGTTTTTGAAAACATTTGGAGTTTGATCACATTGAGAAACTTTGGCTGGAATATCCGATGTGCCAATGAGGCTTTTACATATGTTGCTTAAATATTCTCTAAGACACTATGCTCTATTCCCTTAAGTAATACACATTTGATCTTGTGCATGCAGATGTTCCCAGAAATTTTGCAAGGTGTTCTGGTTCAGCCATATGTAATTCGTTACACACCCCCGTTCGATGAGTTTGAAGTTGATCGCTACTTACTACCTCAAGGTGAATTGGTTACCATGTCACCAGTGCCTGGCCCATCCATCTTCCTTGTCATGACTGGGGAGGGCGAGATCCAGGCTGATGGCATGCCTGATGAAGGAGTAGCAAAGGAAGGGGATGTTTTCTTTGTGCCGGCACGCACGGAGGTGAAGCTTCACGCTTCTGGCCCCGGGTGCTTGCAGCTGTACAGAGCCGGAGTAAACAGCAGATTCTTCTGTTGACATGGATAACCCTGCAGATCGGTAATTTCAAGGGCCATGGTTGTTGCAAGAGGGATCATCCGGTGTTCGGACGAGACTGCGTTACCAGGTTTTTACATGCATATCAAGAATACTGAACTTGTTGTAAGGAAGGTTAGTCAAAGTTATCATAGTGTATAGGCAAATCGAGAGTTAAGTCCATTCGTTCATATCTTAATCATGTTTACGTATTCATAGGCATCCAGTAATTTTCAGCAAGCTGGGGGGAGCAAATGCAGTCTGTAGTTGAGCTTTAACTATCTATATGTGTACATGGAAATTGGCAAGGATGGAGGTTGATTTGTATCAGAAAAAAGAGGAAGAAAAATGAATGCCTCGTTATCTCGTGCTTAATCAGTGTTCAAAAACGTGTCGTGCATGTGTTTGGTCCCATGGGAGGTCTTTCCCTGCCTCATCGTCTCACGAGCAAGTAGTAGTTGGGAGGAGGAAGAGGGATAAGGAGGCCGATGAAGGAGTACAGCTTCCGCACGTCCAATTCAATTGTATACCTAAATGTTAACGCCCATACGTGTGGGCACGAAGCAACATGGCCGAACGCTTTCATTACCATCTATTTTGCTACGTGAGAATCTTTTTAATTTTCAGACTTAAAAATGTTTTATCTCCTAATTAAAAATCCGTTGATATGTTTCGACGAATTTTGATATGTTTCGACGAATTTTTTTTTTTGGCAAAAAATTACCATGATGTTTACACTGTAGTTGACATAGTGTTTACACTAAAGTTGCCATGACATTCCCTCAAAAAAATAAAAGTTGCCATGACATGTTTTATCTTTTTTTTTCTAGATTTAAAGCTACTGTTGTATTTTAACTACTTTTTACAGCAATTTTTATTAATTGACCATGTCAATTTTTAGTAATTAACCATGGCAAATTTAATGCATGGATCATGGCAATTTTTAGTAATCCATCATGGCAATTTTAGTTTATAGATCATGGCAATTTTAGTATTTTGACCATGGAAATTATTTTTTGTATGAACCATGGCAAATTTTAGTGCATGTCTCACGGTAAATTTAAGTAATTCACCATGACAATTTTAGTTTATGGTTCATGGCAAGTTTGAGTCATTGATCATGTATTTTTAAAGTAATTGACGACGGATTTTCTTTTTAATTATGAACCATGGCAATTTTAGTTTATGGTTCATGGCAAGTCTAGTTTCTTAATTCCCCGTTTTATAATATGTCAAAATTTATTTTAAACGTAGAAGAAAAAATAGCTGAAACATATCATGGCAACTTCAGTGTAAACACCATGGCAATTTATGTGCAATAGACATGGCAACTTTTAACCAAAAAAAAAGGTCGTCAAAACATATCGATATGAGATCTAATTTCGAAGATCTCGTCGTGACGGATTTAATGGTGAAAACAGATATTCAATCGGATTTTTCATTTAAAAGATAAAACCTTTTAAAAACTGGAATCCAAAAAGATTCCCACATACATGCATGCGGTGACGTGGCGCAATCTGTGATTATAGGACGTGTGGTCGGGCGTTGCTCCCACCACACGTGTGGTGGTTATCAGCGTCCATTGTATATCGGGGAGCTTTATGTCATCGTTTTCCACTCTAATTACTCTCTTCTTTTGCTACACTGATGGCCTTGTTGAAAGGAATGAATCTATTTACTGATGATTCTGTTACAAGGTTATATAGGTGAGACGGGATGGTTGTACAAAGAGAGAAAGAAGGGATGCGTCGGTTGCAAGGGGCAACCGAGCAGCGGTTAGAAAAAAGGGTTGATTCCCCTTAATTACATCTCAAATGGTTGATCAGATAGCATCATCATCTTGAAAGGTTCCCTCCAAAAAAACTTCATTAAAATCCTCGATGAGAACCTAAAACATAGAACTCACAAAGAGAAGGAGTATAATACGATACTTTAAACAGAAACAATTCAGGACGACACTCCCTCTGAATCTTGCAAGTCCCGAAGCCGTCACATATTCCATGACCATATTCCTAGAATGTAGAAGTTGGTAGAGACTTGGTGAACAAATCGGCAAGGTTTTCGCATGATTTAACTTTCAAGATGTTTATTTCCCACCTTTTCTGGAGTTGATGGGAAAAACAAGTTAGGTGCGATATGCTTAGTGATATTGCTTTTGATGTATCCCATTTGCATTATCTTCATAGATAATGGTGGGTGATTCGATAGAACCAATTCCACATGACTGTTGTATGTGGTTTATCATTCTGCGAAGCCATACACATTCGCGTGATGCCTCGTATAATGAAATTATTTCAGAATGATTGGTAGATGTTGCCACAAGGGTCTGTTTAGAAGACTTCCATGATATGACAGTTCCACCATGTAAGATCGCAAAGCCAGTCCGCGATCTGGCATTATGGGGATCAGATAAATAGCCAACATACGTGTATCCAATTATATTAGAGTGCTGATTTCTCTGGAACTAAATTCTTGACTCCAGACCAATGACATTTGGTGGGCGTTGCGCTATGTCTAGTAAGTAGATTCATTGCAAATGCGAGGTTAAGTCTCGTGCAATTTGCATACATGAGCGCTCCAACGACATTGAGATATGGAACCTCCCAACATCTCTTCTCCGTCATCCCTTGGCTTGAACAGATCTTTCTCTACGTCTAGAGAACGAACTACCGTGGGAGTTTTAGATGTGTAGGGTTTGTCCATATTGAATTTCTCCAATATTTTCTGGATATAGGCAGCTTGGTTTTACCCAAAACCTTCATCTCAAATTCCATTTTAGGTGATTGCGCGCTTCATCGGTGTCTTGTATCTTGCCAATGATGTTGAGAAGAAATAATGCAAAATCATGTAGAGGACTTCTTGATGAAGACACATGGGCAATCATCGCTGTTGGAGTAGCCTTTCTAAAGAAGGACCTCATTGAGTTGGTTATACCACATCTCATATAATGACTTATTCAGTTTTACACAATACATGTTGCATTGCGTTTGGGATAGAGGTTCCATCAGGAACCTTCCGCCACTCCTTTGAGCCACCATGAAAAGCTTCTTGTATTGTGGATCCACAGTAACCAGCGATGATGTGGTAGGGAGGCTGCCATCGTGCTTGAGACATACAATACAATGACACGCTAGTACTGGACTCTCTACCAGCGTCTGGGACATCTTGCCAACAGTTTTATTAAATAGAAAAACCTAGAAATTAGCCCAGAAAAAGCAAGACAGAGAAGGTGAGAAGCAGGTTTAAGTTTCCCAGCACCACAAGGAGATACTTGCCTTCTTGCCTATCCTAGCACTAGAAGCTGACACGGCGGTGAAGATCGGCCCTCTCCAGCGCCACTTGGAACTCTGGCGCGGGTTCTATCATGGAAACCTCGATGGAGAGTTATCCTCATCACGGCGGACGGGCTAGTGGGAAGAAAGAAGCATTTGGGGACGATTGCAGCTGTAAGTATTTCATGGGACCTACCGCCACCACGACCGCTTGGGCTTGCTCTACACGTGTCACAAGAGGAGAGAGATCGGGAGGGTGGGATGCAGGGAGGGGTTAACCTCGAGCGGTAGTGGCTATGGTGGCAGTGCCGGCGGCGGCATAGCTTCGCTGGAGTAGTTTCCCTGGAACGAGCAGCCACGACGTTGGTCTGAATCGCCGGAATCGGCTATGGCGGCTTGGTCCTCTCCTCTCGCCCTCACGCATCGATGGGCCCATCACCCCCCCTCTCTCTCTCTCTCTCTTCATCCCTCGTGTTGATCGGTTTCCCAGCGACCAAAGGATCCCATCTCTCTCGCAGCGACCAACGGAGCCCGGCCTTTCTAGCCAATTGGGCTAGAAGCAGGGACGAAGCTAGAAAAAAGTTTGATGGGGTCATGTCTATGACAGTGGGGTCATCTTCTACAAATGAATAGTAATTAGTACTAAACTAATGAAGGATTGCCTAACTTCACTGGGGTCAATTGACCCCAATGCTTACAAGGGAGCTCCGTCCCTGGCTAGAAGAAAAGGCCTAGTTAACGAGAGACCTTAGTTTTTTCCTTCGGAGTAGCATCCTTTTAGGATAGCAGATCTACCTACCTAAAATGTCTCAATCACAAATGGATGGACAGAAACATCAAAATCACTAATTGAGGGGTACCCCTTGCAAAGGTCACTCCCACCTCCTAGATTGTGACAAGTGGTGCACTGCATGTGCGCCACTTGTCGCAACCTTGGAGTTTTTCCTTTTTTCGCAGATTCGTTTGTTCAAAATGGTTTATCTCTTAAGTCATGCGTTCAAATCCTGAACCGTTTTCACCGTTGGATTTCTCGCGTCGAGATCTTCGAAACTAGATCCCATGTTAATAGGTTTTGATGAAAAAAAAATCATGAAAAAACCCGGGAAAACCGGCTGAAAAAACCCCAAGCTTGAAGCGCTGTTTTCCCCCACTTTTTTCCCTTCCGAAGAGGCACAGTTGTGCCTCTCGCGGAGGAAATCTGTGCCACCACGAGAAGCAAACATGTGCCTCTCACGGAAGCAAAAAAAACGCGTTTTATTTTCCTTTTCCAAGAGGCACAAGTGTGCCTCTCGCGGAAGCAAACTTGTGCCTCCATGAGAAGCAAATTTGTGTCTCCCGCAGATAAAAAAAAACATGTTTTTTCCTTTCTGAGAGGAACAGTTGTGCATCTCGCGGAAGCAAACCTGTGCCTCCATGAGAAGTAAATTTGTGCCTCTCGCTGAAGAAAAAAAATGTGTTTTTTTCCTTTTCTGAGAGGCACAGTGCCTCTCGCGGAAGCAATCATGTGCCTCCACGAGAAGCAAAATCTGTGCCTCTCGTGGAAGCCAAAAAAACACATTTTTGCGCCTTTCCGAGAGGCACAGTTGTGCCTCCACGAGAAGCAAATCTATGCCTCTTGCGGAAGGGAAAACCCCATTTTTTTCGCGCAATTTTTTTTGTGTCCAAAACCTAGGGAAAGCCGGGCAAAAACCAAAATGCCGAAAAAATCAGAAAAAAATCTAAAACCCGAAAACGCGTGCAGAAAAATTATATAAAAAAACAAAATCCCGAGGGAACGCACAGCATGCGATACGTGGTGTCGGCTAAGTGCGCGCCAAGTGACGCGCTCAGCCCACCAAAAGTGAGCCTTAGCGGGCTACCGGGTTACCCCTTGGTTAGTTGCTCCCCAGAAACGTGGAGGTTGTGGGAGAGCTGGGATTAGGCTTAGTTTTACTATCCTAAATAGATTAATGTTCGATAATCTGACAAGTAAGTAAATTTTATTAGGTGGTTGATTAACTGGCAAGTAAGTGCACACAAACTATCAAGTAAGATGAAATAAAAAGTTGCTGAAACATGTCAACATGTGATCTAGTTTTGAAGATCCCACCACAAAGAATCGAATGGTGAAACCGGATCATCAATCCGGTTAACGGTTTGACAAATAGTTTAAAAAAATTAAAGCATTAAAAGGAATCTTATTATGTCATTTCATGCATGCATGGTGGATTGAGGAGAATTAAGTCCCCATAGATATGTACTAGCCATGCCCGTGCGGCGGCACGCCGCGCCCTGTTGAGTGTTGCGGTGAAACTTGTATAGAAATTTCAAAGTTTCAGAAATACTCCAAAAGAAATCTCAAGAGTGAGTCACAAATCAGCGACCTCTATATTAAATATGCAACACAAGAATCACAGCTATCAGCCTAAACTAAAGAAAATTTACCTGAATAAGTTTTAAAGAAGAAATACTACTTTCGAATTGCCATTGCAGTTTGTAATGGTGGATGTGCTAATGAAGAGAAAAGATCTGGTATGTCCGAGGATCTTAACTTAACTAAAACACCCAGTCCAAAGACATCAAAGTTACACAGGGGGTTGTCAAAATTTCATACTTCTTTATCTACATAAAATACATATGAACATAGCTCATATATGTATCCATATACAAGAACCAGATAATTACTTGATGAAGTAGCACCATTCGAACAATAACAGAAGCACTCAAGCACACTCATTGTAATGTAATAAATACAACTGGATTAAGCAACATCAGTAGTAGTCTTTCACTATTGACAGATCAGAGAAGGCCATAGAGTGATAATATTGTTATATATGAAAATCAACATGGTCTACAATAAAAGAACCATTTCCTTCACTTTCAAGCAATTGTGACTAACTATATTGGGTGTGGGGAAACACCACAACCCATGTTAAGAAGATATATTATGCTTCATATTAATGTGACCTCTTTTTTTTGCGGATCATATTAATGTGACCTCGAAACATATATAAATATAAATAAGAAAAGGGCCATACAAATGTTCAAAAAAGAAAGGACCATATAGTGCAACAGTGCATCAATATGTTATATATGAAAATCATCTCACCACAAATCACATGACACATTCTTGTTCAAAACTGATTCCGTGAGCTGAATAAACTTTTTAACAGCCCATGTCAGGTTCTTCACCTTCTACAGCGGTGGAATCATGCACAAATATGCAATGGTGTGAAACAAATTCTCTGCTAGGCTACAAATCAGATAGCTTTTCTTTTAAAGAAGAAGCCTAGATGGGATAGTTAATTGCAAGACCAAAATTTCAAGTTCAGAAATAGACATGGCAGTCAGAATAACATGGAGGCTACTATGGAGATACACCATCAATCCTTCCTTGATATCTTATGTTGCCTCAGAATTGAGGACATGGCTTGATGCCTGGTCAACTCAAGAGTACCTAATTACCTATGCATACGTGTCAGTTCATGAACCGCGGGTGGAACGCCACTGGTCCACCGCATCCGTGATGCCCGGACGCTCCTCTTCGAGCCACCCCGCCAACGGCCGCATGCTTGGACGCACATCCTCGCAAAGCCTGCAGGTGGCCATGGCAGCTGTCGTCGACTCACACTATATTCAATGGAGAAACGATGTGAGGCAATCATGGAGACATACCATGTATGGGCCTTGCGAGTGATGGACCTTTGATCACCGCGTCAGGAGTGGCGGCGGCATGATTGTTCCTGCATCGACCCATAGCTGCAGCTCCAGTGAGCCACGACAAAAGCAGGGACGACCAGTCGTCGGCATCAGCCGGGGTAACTTGTGCGTGACCGGTGATAACCCACATGTATAGGGGATCAATTGTAGCTTTTTCGATAAATAAGAGTGTCGAACCCAACGTGGAGCTAAAGGTAGAATTAATATTCCCTTCAAGTTCTATCGACCACCGATACAACTCTACGCGCACTTAACGTTCGCTTTACCTAGAACAAGTATGAAACTATTTTGTAGGTGATAGGATAAGTTTGCAAGAATAAAACTAGAAGTAATTTGCGAGAATAAAACTACGAGTAATTTGCAAGATAATAAAAGTTAGTTGTTTAGTAGAAAGCTTTTGTAACACAAGAGAATGATTTGTCCCTAGGCAATCGATAACTAGACCGGTACTCATTGTTGCAATTTTATATGAGGGAGAGGCATGAGCTAACATACTTTCCGTACTTGGATCATATGCACTTATGATTGGAACTCTAGCAAGCATCTGCAACTACCAAAGATCATTAAGGTAAAACCCAACCATAGCATTAAGTATCAAGTCCTCTTTACTCCCATACGTAACAACCCCCTTACTCGGATGTAAGCTTATGTCACTCTAGCCGCCCACCATAAGAGAATTATGAACGTATTGCAAACCCTACAGCGGGAATCCCCCACGTGTGCGCGGCACAGAAGGCACCATAGGACAGCACCAAAATAAAACATACAACTCAAACCAATCACGATCATCAATCAACCCATAGGACAAAACAAATCTACTCAAACATCATAGGATGGCCACAAATCATTGGATAATAATATGTAGCATTAAGCACCATGTTTAAGTAGAGAATTACAGCGGGAATTAAGAGGTTACACTGCTGCATAGAGGGGGAGAGAGTTGGTGTTGACGGCGGCGAAGTTGTTGGTGTAGATCGCCGTCATGATGTTTCCCCCGGCGGTGCTCCGGCGCCACCGGAAGAGAGGGGGAGAGAGCCCCCCTCCTTCTTCTTCCTTGGCCTCCCCCCTAGGTGGGAGGAGAGTTTCCCCTCTGGTCCATGGCTGCCATGGCGGCAGAGGGGCAGGAGCCCCTCCGAGATTGGATCTCTCTCTCTGTTCTCTTCTGTTTCGCATTCCTGTTTTCTGGCCTTTCACCGTTTCTTAAATTTCCGGAGATCCGTAACTCCGATTGCGCTGAAATTTTAAAACGATTTTTTCTGGATATTAGCTTTCTTGCGCCCGAAGAATAGCACCAACCGACCTACGAGGGCCTCACAAGGCACCACGGCGCGCCCTGGTACCTCGTGGGGCCCACAAGCACCGCCTTGCATTGATTCCACCTCCCAAAAATTACATATATTCCAAAATAATTCTCCATAAAATTTTATTGCATTTGGACTTCGTTTGATATGGATTTTCTGTGAAACAAAAAACAAGCAGAAAATAGAAACTGGCACTGGGCACTGGATCAATATGTTAGTCCCAAAAATAATATAAAATGTTGCCAAAAATATATGAAAGTGGTAGAATATTGGTATGAAACAATCAAAAATTATAAATACGAGGGAGACGTATCAACCGGCTACGCGCTCCACCCGACGACCCCGGACCTGTCGCAGGGCATGTACACGCTGGAGGACATCGTAGTCCTCACTCGGTCCTTGGCAACACCATCATCGGAAGGAGCAGGTGACGGCCGAGGTGGCTCTGGGCCGGTACGCCTGGAACTAGTGGTTGAGGAACGCGCAAGCAATCACGGCGTCCTGTGGTAGGGCTGGTGCAGCATAATCCATGGACGCGAGGGGCTTGAGGATGATCCTCTGGGACGATGGCGATGGCATCAGTAGCGGCTACACCCCCGCGGCCTTCATGTCGCGTTGGAACGGCGTCCTCGCCGCGCTCCGCCGCTCGGGCTGCGGTACCATGGCCTCCAAAGTCACCGTCTGTGGCCGCTTGTAACCCAGACTACTGCGGTGGATGCCCTAAATCGATAAAGAGGGGTGCCTTTTATAGGTATATAGAGCGGTGGAGGATTTAACTCGAGCCTTCCAGAGGAGATCATCGGGGCGGCAGGGCGGCCGCCGCACCGAGAGAAGAAAACTGTGGGGAGGAGAACAAACTGGAAACGTTCGTTGACTAGGAACGAATCGGCATGCAAAAAATGCTAGGTCCACACGCGAAGACGTTAAGGAAATTCACAGCTAAACGCTAGGTCCACACGTGACCGTACCCCACCAGGTCCCAAATTATTATGCGTGTCAAGCCCAGATTGGTCATTGTTTACCACCGTAACAAGTGGGGAAACCTGGTTAGAGAAACTTGATTATAAATAGTGGCTTGTGTATATAGTTGAGTCCAATATTTGTTAAACTTTGCCTTAAGCTGCATGCTCCTAGATTTCTCTGTCTCCAACTGATAATGTATAATGGATAGGTGCCCCAAAAACAATTTTTTAGGACATTGATCAAAAACATGCTCGAGCTGATGTATCTGCATGTAGTGCCTCAAATTTTTTGGGGCAGCCTAATTTTTTGCCCCAAGTGCTGCAAATTTCTACTCCTAAAGGGAGAGTACGTTGTCGTTTCGTCTCGTTAACCTCCCCCATCGAACGATACCATCCCCTCACCGAACGATACCATCCCCACCGATTTTTTTCATCTCCGCCGCAGAACCAGTGGGCAAATAACCAGGAAAAAAAACACCACCAAAAAACCCATCAATCCCTGTCCACACTTTCCTTCCACATCACTTTCACAATCACAACTTTCCTAATCTATCTAATCAATTTATCAATCCATGTCCACGCTTTCCTTCCACATCACGTTCACAATCAGATCACAATCACAACTTTCCTAATCTATCTAATCAACCTATTCAATTAAAGCCTTGTATGAATCATCAATCATTCCATATACAAAACAGATCTTGTATGAATCGTCAAGTTTCGAATCGGGCCTCCTGGGTTGGGCGGCGAACCCTGCTGTTCTAATCCCCGACGAGTATCCCTAAAGACACACGCCTGAAACTGCGACGGTGAACCCTGCTTCGTGGTGGTTCCAAACCTCGGCGAGTATCACTGAAGACGTTGTTGTCCTTCCTGCAACTGCCACAACACAGTAAGTGCAACCTTACTAAACTACAAATATGTCTATCTGTAATATGAATACAAACCGATAGAAACTGTGACGTAGAATCTGACGGAACTCTCACAAATAATCTTTTGTACAATATATTGAGGAGCGGGGGCGCTCAGCAAAGATAAGAGCATGGCAAAAACCAAAATTACACCTAAGAACATGTTCCAAAAGTTACACACTACTGTTGCAGCCTATGATTAGTTTATACAGACCCCACGCCCCGTCCGTTACCAATGGCAGCAAGAGATGGCCAACTAATTCAGTTCAGTGTAGACATGGAAAAAGGGTGAACCTGAATACTAATTCAGTTCAGTGCAGACATTTAAAAAAGGGTTGACCCTGAATACCGATCAGAGTGAGCCACAAAAAATGATCAACCAGAAAAAAATGAAAAGAAGTACATTTGTACTTCTACTGGCACATAGCCCTAACACCCACTTGCATGGTCATTTTTTCCATGGCTGTAAAGGAAATAGCAGAGAGTTAGCAATACATCAATTTCTATTATGCAATATGAGGATGTAGTAAAGATGATGCCAGGCAGGACCAATACATCAGTTTCTATCGGTTTGTATTCAATTTCTATTCAGTCATGAAAGTTACATGAAGCTCGCGTGCATTTGCTGCTCTATTCAGTCATACAATATAGCTGTCTATTGTAATTTGAAGAGCACGACTACATTGTATTTCAGGTACTTATGTCCTGCAACAGATGGCATTGCTAATTGAAAGTGGAACTAATCCCCGGGTGGTTTTGGTAATTCTTAACAACATATATGTCACTGAACTAATGCCTATTCAAAATAGATTTTAGAAAAGTTCAATGATTGGCATGGCAAGGACATGAGAATGTGGACCCCTCAAAATGCTAGGGACATGGATTGGCAACGCTTCAAGACTCTACATTTTTGGTTAAGTGATCCAAGATCACATTGAGTCCATAGGAAAGCCAATACTATTAAAAGGGGATGAGGTTTTGATCATGACTCAATTGCTCAAGTGCTTGAAGATATTGCTCCAAAAACCCTCAACCACCTTCTAATATCATATCTATCCAAACCCTAAAAAGCCAACTCGGTCCCACCAAAATCATTCCATCCGAACTCACCGAGTTGATCCTATACACTGCCAGAGCCAAACCCTAGAGTTTTGGTTGTACCGAGATGACGATCGGTTCCACCGAGTTGCACTGACCAAGTTTCTGTAACCCAATTTGTTCATTTCGGAATCACCGAGTTGAACCGATTGGAATTACCGAAACGCAGTCTTGCCTAGGTCATCGCATTTCGGTCCGTCCGAGATTTCCTATTCGGTCTCACCGAAAAGCCCAACGTTCAAATCTTTTACACAGGTCGGTGTCACCGAGTTTTTGGTTCGGTGTCACTGATACGTCTCCAACGTATTTATAATTTATGAAGTATTCATGCCATGTTTATTATAGTTTTGTATGATTTTGGTGCACTTTTATATGGCTTTTATATGATTTTTATGGACTAACATATTGACCTAGTGCCCAGTGTCAGTTGCTGTTTTCTGCTTGTTTTTGGTTTTCCAGAAAATCCATATCAAATGAAGTCCAAATGCAGCAAAACTTTTTGACGATTTTTTCTGGAAGAAAACAGACCCAGGAAGCTTCGGGGGAGCAGCAGAAGACCCACAGGGGCCCCACAAGCCACCAGGGCGCGCCACCCCCCAGGTGCGCCCTGGTGCCTCATGGGCCCCCTGTGGCACTTCTTTACGTGATTCCAACGCTGAAAAATCATATATATTCAGAAACCCCCGAAAGTTAACCTAGATGAGTTTTTACGCCGCCGCAAGCCTTTGTACCAAGGAGATCCCATCTACAGCCCTTTTCCGGCACCCTGCCGGAGGGGGAAATCATCACCGGAGGCCATCTTCGTCATCCCGACAGTCTCCATGACGAGGAGGGAGTAGTTCACCCTCGAGGCTGAGGGTATGTACCAGTAGCTATGTGTTTGATCTCTCTCTCTCTCGTGTTCTTGATATGGCACGATCTTGATGTATCACGAGCTTTGTTAATATAGTTGGATCATATGGTGTTTCTTCCCTCTCTATCCTTGTTATGATGAATCGAATCTTTTTCCTTTAAGGTTTCGTTATTGTCGGATTGAATATTTCAGATTTGAGAACACTTGATGTATGTCTTGCATACGAATACCCGTGGTGACAATGGGGTATTATATTGATTCACTTGATATATGTTTTGGCACTCAACTCGCGGATTCTCGAGGTGAGATTGGGGTAATCTATGCATAGGGGTTGATGCACGTTTTCATTATCTTTTCTCCGATAGAAACTTTGGAGTGCTCCTTGGAGTTCTTTGTGTGGATTGAATATTATGATTATGAAGTTGTTTGATGCATATCGTATAATCAACTCACGGATACTTGTGGTGACATTGGAGTATCTAGGTGACATTAGAGTTGGTTGATGTGTATCATATGGTGTTATTTTAGTACGAACTCTAGGGCTGTTTGTGACACTTATAGGAATAGCTCAATAGATCGATCGGAAAGGATAACTTTGAGGTGGTTTCGTACCCTACAAACAATTTCTATCTTATGTTCTCCGCTAATAGGAACTTGGGAGTGATTCTTTATCGCACGTTGAGGGATGATTATATGATCCAATTATGTTAGCATTGTTGAGAGATTGTACTAGTGAAAGTATGAACCCTAGGCCTTGTTTCTAAGCATTGCAATACCATTTATGCTCACTTTTGTTACTTGTTACCTTGCTGTTTTTTATTGTTCGCACTACAAAAACCTATATCTACTATCCATACTACACTTGTATCACCATCTCTTCGCCGAACTAGTGCACCTATACAATTTACCATTGTATTGGGTGTGTTGGGGACACAAGAGACTCTTTGTTATTTGGTTGCAGGGTTGTTTGAGAGAGACCATCTTCATCCTACACCTCCTACGGATTTATAAACCTTAGGTCATCCACTTGAGGGAAAATTGCAACTATCCTACGAAACTATGCGCTTGGAGGCCCAACACGAGTCTACAAGAATAAGTTGTGTAGTAGACATCAAGCTCTTTTCTGGCGTCGTTGCCGGGGAGGTGAGTGCTTGAAGGTATATCTTTAGATCTTGCAATCAAATCTTTTAGTTTCTTGTTTTATCACTAGTTTGGTTTATAAAAGAAAACTACAAAAAAATGGAATTGAGGTTGCCTCATATTATTCGTCTTTATAATGTCTTTCTTGAAAATGATGGAGAGGAAAATTGTGCTCAATTGATAGAAGAAGAATTCAATAAAATATTTGGCATAAAATATTTGAATGATGAGCATGATTGCAATGTTGTTAGTATGAATTCTATGAGTATCCATGATGCTAATGATATGCAAAGCCACAAGCTTGGGGATGCTATGTTTGATGAAGATGATATTTTTAGTCCCCCAAGTTTTGATGAGAAAATTTATTATGATGATTGCATGCCTCCTATCTATTGTGATGACATGTATGCTATAAAGAATAATGAAAACCATGAAACTTGTCATCATGATTTTAATTTTCAATTGGATTATGCCAATCAAGTATCTCATGATAGTTATTTTGTTGAGTTTGCTCCCACTACTATTGATGAGAATAAATTTGCTTATGTGGAGAGTAATAAAAATTCTATGCTTGTGTATCATGAAAAGAATGATTTATGTGATAGCTATATTGTTGAATTCATTCATGATGATACTGAAAATTATTCTGAGAGAGGATCATATGCTTGTACGTGTTGCAATACTATCAAGTTTCCTCTATGTGTTGAAAGTTTTGAAGTCATGCTTGTTTTGCCTTCCTATGCTAGTTGATTCTTGCTCTCATAAATTATTTGCTCACAAAATACCTATGCATAGGAATTGGGTTAGGCTTAAATGTTCTTGTCATATGATTCATGATGCTCTCTTTGTGTTTCAATTCTTTACTTTTATGCGAGCATCATTGAAATCATCATGCCTAGCTAAAAGGCATTAAAGAAAAGCGCTTGTTGGGAGACAACCCAATATTTGTACCTACTGTTTTTGTGTGTCCACATGATTAAGCTACTGTAGTAATAATGTTTTATATGTTTTCTTTCAATAATGTGCCAAGTAAAGCTTTTGGGATAGTGTGGATACTTGTTGATTCGATTCTGTGCAAAAACAGAAACTTTTACATCCAGTGTTGGAATTTATATTCTGTACTGGAGTGTGATAAAATTCTGAAATTTTTACAGCGTATTAGGTTACAAATTTTTTACGTTTTCCTAATTTTTCAGAATTTTTTAAGGTACTTAAGTATTGTTTTTAAATCGCTTACTACACACTGTTCTGTTTTTGACAGATTCTGTTTTCGACGCATAGTTTGCTTGTTTTAGTGTTTCCATAGCTTATATTGAGTAATATAAATTGTGGAAATGATAGATTACAGTAGGAATTATGTTATAACAATTATTAATCTTGTCTTTACAGTACCCAAGTGGATGATTTATTTTTATCATACTAACCTAGCTCACAAGTTCCGTTAAGTTTTGTGTGATTGAAGTTTTCAAGTTTTGTGTGAGATATCGATATGAGGAGAATAAGGAGTGGCAAGAACCTAAGCTTGGGGATGCCCAAGGCACCCCAAGGTAATATTCAAGGAATACCCAAGCAACTAAGCTTGGGGATGCCCCGGAAGGCATCCCCTCTTTCGTCTTCAACATTATCGGTAACCTCACTTGGAGCTATATTTTTATTCATCACATAATATGAGTTTTGCTTGGAGCATCATTTTATTTTGTTTATATTTTATTGCTTCTATCAATAATCATGTTTTGTATCTTTTAGTTCAATAAAATGCCAATTATAGCCTTTACCATGCTCAGTTTGCAAGTTTATGTGTTGCTGTTTGAAAACAGAAAGTTTTCTGTTATGTCCAGAATATTCCTGAATAGTCAGAACATGATAAAAATCTGAAATTTTTACATAGTAAGCATGCATGAGTTCTCTGTCACGTGGTAATTTTTCAGAATTTTTGGAGTTAGGGAAGTATGAATTCTTATTCACCCTTTACAGACTGTTCTGTTTTGGCAGATTGCTGTTATGGTTGCATTGTTTGCATATGTTTGCTTGTTTAATGTTTCTATTTGTGGATAGGAGTATTAAATATGCAGAGGCATTTAGTATGCAATGTTTAATTATAATTTTAATGATTTTCTACAGTATAGAATGTTAAAGTTTTGAGTTGATTTATACTAACTTATCTCACGAGTTCTTGTTGAGTTTTGTGTGGATGAAGTTTTTAAGATTTAGGAGAAGCCATGATATGAGAGGAATTAAGGAGACACAAGAGCTCAAGCTTGGGGATGCCCAAGGCATCCCAAATTAATATTTCAAGAAGTCTCAAGCATCTAAGCTTGGGGATGCCCCGGTAGGCATCCCACCTTTCTTCTTCAATAACTATCGGTCAGTTTTGGTTGAGCCTAAGTTTTTGCTTCTTCACATGAGATGTGCTATTCTTGAAATGTCATTTTATTTTGTTTTCTTTGCTGTTTGAATAAAATCTGAAAATTTTAAATGAGAGAGAGTCCTCACATAGCTACCTATTTACTTAACTACTCATTTGGTCTTCACTTATATCTTTTTGGAGTAGTTTGTCATTTACTCTTGTTCTTCATTATATCCTATGAGTAAATTGTTGAAATGAATTGAATATCATAAAGTTGAAATTTATATGCTTCATATGCTTGTCCCATGGGGAGTAGTGACTTCACATACAAGAAGTATAAGTGGTAAAATTTATTGAAAGTTAACAAACACAGCATTGGTCACTTGAACAATTCATGAAAGAATTTTGAAGGAAGAGAAATTTCACATATAAATATACTATCTTGGACATCTTCTATGATTGTGAGCCCCCATTAATTATTTTCAAGCTTGATCAAGTAGTTGACGTTGGACAAGGAAGACAACGTAATGAGTTATGTTTGTTTGTATTCACATAGAAGTTATATTGTCATGGAT
Organism: Elymus sibiricus; assembly: GCA_039707655.1. NCBI lineage: Eukaryota > Viridiplantae > Streptophyta > Magnoliopsida > Poales > Poaceae > Elymus > Elymus sibiricus. The sequence goes on from CM077670.1 coordinate 138,515,938, forward strand.
CATCTAACATGTGGTGCTTGCTTAGGATCTTTTGCTAGCCAAAAATTCGTACTAAGTAGAGATACTACTTGTGCATCCAAAAACCCTTAAACCCAGTTTCTTGCCATGAGTGTCCACCATATCTACATATGGATTGAATAAGATCCTTCAAGTAAGTTGTCATCGGTGCAAAAAGCAATAAAAATTGCTCCTAAAATATGTATGATCTTTTATTGCAAGGGAAAATAAGCATTGTATGAACTTGTGATGCTAAAGAAATAAAAGCGACGGACTGCATAATAAAGGTTGCTATCACAAGGGGCAATATAACGTGACGTTCCTTTGCATTAAGGGCTTGCACATCCAAAAATAAAAAGCGCATGACAACCTCTGCTTCCCTCTGCGAAGGGCCTATTTTTTAATTTTTTGTATTTACTTTTCTGTATTTACTTTTATGTAAGAGTCAGTAATGTTCATCCCTATTTTGCTCTATTTATTCTCTAGTGGGCAAGCATCATGTGGTAGGGAATGATCCAGGCACATATATCCAGTTGAATATAGGTGATCATGAGTTATTATTGTTGACATTATCCATGAGATAAATAAGTTGGGAGGCAAAACATTAAGCCCCTATCTTCCTATGTGTTTGACTGAAATAGTTTGTTCTAAAAATATGCTTTGAGTGTCAGCAATCATGGAAGACTAAATGATAGTTGAGTATGTGGAATTTGCTAAATCAAAGCTCTTACATAGACCCTTCCTGAAAATAAGATGAATTGCAATTGTTTGACGACTGAAAACATAGTTTGTTAGTTTTCAAGAAAGTTTATGGTCTATACTTTGATTGGAATTATCATTGATCAAGCTTATGCACTATGCTAGCATTCACACTTCATAAATTATTTCTTTTATCATTTACCTACTCGAGGACGAACATGATTAAGCTTGGGGATGCTGATACGTCTCCAATGTATCTATAATTTATGAAGTATTCATGCCATGTTTATTATAGTTTTGTATGATTTTGGTGCACTTTTATATGGATTTTATATGATTTTTATGGACTAACATATTGACCTAGTGCCCAGTGCCAGTTGCTGTTTTCTGCTTGTTTTTGGTTTTCCAGAAAATCCATATCAAATGAAGTCCAAATGCAGCGAAACTTTTTGACGATTTTTTCTGGAAGAAAACAGACCCAGGAAGCTTCGGGGGAGCAGCAGAAGACCCACAGGGGCCCCACAAGCCACCAGGGCACGCCACCCCCCAGGTGCGCCCTGGTGCCTCGTGGGCCCCCTGTGGCACTTCTTTGCGTGATTCCAGCGCTGAAAAATCATATATATTCAGAAACCCCCGAAAGTTAACCTAGATGAGTTTTTACGCCGCCGCAAACCTCTATACCAAGGAGATCCCATCTACAGCCCTTTTCCGGCACCCTGCCGGAGGGGGGAATCATCACCGGAGGCCATCTTCATCATCCCGGCGGTCTCCATGACGAGGAGGGAGTAGTTCACCCTCGGGGCTGAGGGTATGTACTAGTAGCTATGTGTTTGATCTCTCTCTCTCGTGTTGTTGATATGGCACGATCTTGATGTATCACGAGCTTTGTTAATATAATTGGATCATATGGTGTTTCTTCCCTCTCTATCCTTATTGTGATGAATCGAATCTTTTCCCTTTGAGGTTTTGTTATTGTCGGATTGAATATTTCAGATTTGGGAACACTTGATGTATGTCTTGCATACGAATACCCATGGTGACAATGGGGTATTATATTGATTCACTTGATATATGTTTTGGCACTCAACTCGAGGATTCCCGAGGTGACATTGGGGTAATCTATGCATAGGGGTTGATGCACGTTTTCATTATCTTTTCTCCGATAGAAACTTTGGAGTGCTCCTTGGAGTTCTTTGTGTGGATTGAATATTATGATTATGAAGTCGTTTCATGCATATCGTATAATCAACTCACGGATACTTGTGGTGACATTGGAGTATCTAGGTGACATTAGAGTTGGTTGATGTGTATCATATGGTGTTATTTTAGTACGAACTCTAGGGCTGTTTGTGACACTTATAGAAATAGCTCAATAGATCGATCGGAAAGGATAACTTTGAGGTGGTTTCGTACCCTACAAACAATTTCTATCTTATGTTCTCCTCTAATAGGAACCTGGGAGTGATTCTTTATCGCACGTTGAGGGATGATTATATGATCCAATTATGTTAGCATTGTTGAGAGATTGCACTAGTGAAAGTATGAACCCTAGGCCTTGTTTCTAAGCATTGCAATACCATTTATGCTCACTTTTGTTACTTGTTACCTTGCTGTTTTTTATTGTTCGCACTACAAAAACCTATATCTACTATCCATACTACACTTGTATCACCATCTCTTCGCCGAACCAGTGCACCTATACAATTTACCATTGTATTAGGTGTGTTGGGGACACAAGAGACTCTTTGTTATTTGGTTGCAGGGTTGTTTGAGAGAAACCATCTTCATCCTACACCTCCCACGGATTGATAAACCTTAAGTCATCCATTTGAGGGAAAATTGCTACTGTCCTACAAAACTCTGCGCTTGGAGGCCCAACATGAGTCTACAAGAATAAGTTGTGTAGTAGACATCAGTCATCGAGTTGAGTCAAAAGGTTTTAACGGTTGGATTTTGGGTGAAGGCTATATATACCCCTCCACCCCCACCTACTCTATGAGAGAGCCATCAGAACGAAACTACACTTCCACCATTCATTTTCTGAGAGAGAACCACCTACTCATGTGTTGAGATCAAGGCATTCCAATCCAATCATTTGAACCTTGATTTCTAGCCTCCCCAAATTGCTTTCCACTCCAATCCTTCTCCTACCCAAGCCAAATCTGTGAGAGAGTGATTGAGTGTTGAGGAGACTATCTTTTGAAGCATAAGAGCAAGGAGTTCATCATCAACAACAACATATATTACCTTTTGGAGAGTGGTGTCTCCTAGATTGGTTAGGTGTCACTTGGGAGCCTCCAAGATCTTGTGGAGTTGAACCAAAGAGTTTGTAAGGGCAAGGAGATCGCCTACTTCATGAAGATCTACCCCGAGTGAGGCTAGTCCTTCGTGGACGTAAGCCATGGTAGAATAGATAATGTTGCTTCTTCATGGACCCTTCGTGGGTGGAGCCCTCCGTGGACTCGTGCATCCATTACCCTCCGTGGGTTGAAGTCTCCATCAACGTGGACGTACGATAGCACCACCTATCGGAACCACGCCAAAAATCACCGTATCTTCATTGCGTTTGATTTCTCCGATCCCTCCTTTACTTTCATGTGCAAAGTCTTTACTTTCCGCTGCTCAACTCTTAAACTTGCATGTGTAGGGTGTTGCTTGACTTGGTAGAATTGCTAAAACTTGCCTACAAGTAAAATTGGGAAAAGGATAAGTTTTTATTTGGTCAAGTAGTCTAATCACCCCCCCCTCTAGACATACTTTCGATCCTACACTAATACTTTTGAATCTTTCTTTTTTTCATGTATATCCTTGAATTTGTTTATGTATATCCTTGAGTCTGTTTTAGTCAAACATTGCAATCAAGAGCTCAAAAGAAAAAAGAGCATTGTACCTCTCTAGCCTGGTGCTACCTTCAGAACAACATTGTATTCTCCAGAGGAAAAAAAATGTTTATATGCTTCACTTTTGTCGATCGGAGATAAAAATTCGTTCATAACAACTGGATTGAAAATTCATCGAGTTTTACATAAACTAGAAGAGATACGGTACAATAATTGTTCTTCTTTGTATGTATGTTGCACATAATAACCAGAAGAGTTTTGCAGAATATGAGAGAGATGGAGATAGATTCCAGTGACTCTCAAAAATAATGCATTGACAACAGTTTCAAGGCGATGTTGTTGGAAGGGACAAAAATTGCACCTAATTTTGTACAACCAAATGATTTGCAAACGATCATAGCTCATAACAAACTAGAAATAGCAAATATAAATTTTATCATCACTCTCTATGTATAAAAATACACTTCTTAATTTGTCAGCTTACATTGCAAGTGAAATGGATTTCAATTATTTTGTGATTGTTACTGGCTATCTTTTTTATACATGTGAAATCAGCTAAAGATTTAAAATGACCGGGCATTCTACTGGATAGTGGTTACATGACTGAATAATAGTTGCTGCTACACTCTTTTGAATTCAATTTCTTACTCATCATCAATAGAAGGCAGATATGTAAACTAACCGGAATAGCTAATGTTTTGTTTAATTTCATTTTTGAGCGCCGACAGACCATGCCTCCCGTAGATATGGAGGCACCAAATATGTGCCGACCCCCTGATGGTGATACCTCTACCCGAGCCCCTCTTGGTGAGATCTCTAATGTAGATCATCATTTCCGAATGACTCCAATGCCAGTGCCAGGTAATTGCGAGCATAATTTCTTATTATTTAGGAGTATTGGCCATACATATAGTTGATGAGGTTTTTCTAATGTTATTAATTGGTTCTAACATTGCTAGCGTCACACGACCTTACCCCGTATGGATCTCGCTGGGAAAGGGTAAACCTTGCTAAGCAACACCGACGTAGCAACGAAAATGAAACGATCGATGCGATAAATGCGTGCCGACGCCCTCTTAGCGGCATCTCCACTATAGATTGACTCCCCAACTGGGATCCAGGTATAATCGCACGGCAGAACCGAAAGGGCAATTCTTAATGTCTATTGTCTGGAGGTGCTCTCCACTGGTTTTAATTGCCTGGCTACTCATTTCAGTAAAGATTGGAACACAAGAACTATCGCAGGCCATGATATCTGACCGTAACATATCAGATGCGATTCAAGGTACCGCTGATACGATTCATGATGATGGAGAACATAACAGGACCTCATCGACAGAAAAAAGGGACATTATAAACGCGCGGAGAAGGGCAGCTTATAAGGAGAAAAAGGAAAAGGAAAGATGTTCCAGTTATGTTCCATCACAAGAACAAAGGGATAAGATAAACGCTATACGACGGGCAGCATACCAGAGGAAGAAAGGTCAAACAAGCCCTGGTCATTCATATTCTTTACTCCCCTTATTATGTCCTTTAGCATAGAGCCAATATTTACTAGCTCCGCATCGCTACAGGCGCCTACATGGACGATAATGCCATCCTCATGGATTCTATAAATGGTTCTCCCACGGTTGTGTCCTCATGCACAGACACAAGCACCTTCGAAACGGATGGTAAATCTTTGATCTTCACCGCACCTTCTTTCTTTACGCAATGAACATTTAATTACTAAGCAGTGTCATGGGTGATAATGATGGGTGCAGGTGCCTACCTAAGCAGGATCATCGGTGATAATGCCGTACAGGGCGACCTCATTGAATGCAATGATCACGTAATGAATGCCACACAACAAAACAATGTTCCGCTAACAAATGCTGATACGGTTCATGATGATGGAGAACATAAAAAGACCTCATCAATAGAAAAAAAGGATATTCTAAACGCGCGGAGAAGAGCAGCTTATAAGGAGAAAAAAGATAAGGAAAGATGTTCTGGTTATGTACCATCACAAGAACAAAGGGATGAGATAAACGCTAAACGACGGGTAGCATACCGGAAGAAAAAAGAAGGTCAAACAAGCCCCGGTCATGTTTTGTCCCAAGAACAAAGGGACCTTAAAAACGAACAGAGACGATCAGCTTACCAGTTGAATAAGGAACACATAAGCACGCATAGGCGGGAACGCCAAGATAGCTTGACACCCGAGCTAAAGTCTGAGAGGAGTGCTCAATGCAGACAGCGTGAGAAGGCTATGCGGAACACCCCGTGCGCTGAATCCATTGCAATGGTTCATCCAGATCTAGCTACCTCAGCTTCAGTGAGCACGGGCGGCTACACCTTCAAAGCACACGGTCTTCTCTTGTATTTACTCCACTTACTATGTCCTTTAGCATTGAGCCAATATTTACTACCTCCGCATCACTGCAGACACCTACCGTTGCAGTGTCATTGGACCAATGATCGACAAATACATAGCTCTCCTATGGTTGTGTCCGCACGCACAGACACAAGCACCTTCGAAACGGATGGTTAATCTTTGATCATCACTCCACCTCCTTTCTTTAGGCAATGAACATTTATTTACTAAGCAGTGCCATGGGTGATAATGATGGGTGCAGGTGCCTATCTAAGCAGGACCTTGGATGATGATGCCATACAGGGTGATCGGATAAACGTCACCCACCATTACAATGATCCGCTAACAAATGCACAGAATGTAGCTGACGAGCAGAGGCATGAGTCCAGAGCTTTACGTAGGAGTCGAGAATGAGCTTGCAAGGGAAGTATGGCTGCGAAGATGTGTCAAGATAAAACCAGCAAGAAAAAGGCAGGTATGCAAAGCACACCACATGGTGAAAGGAAGGCACTACTAGATCATCGTAATGCAAGCTTTGCAGCTAGGGTCAAGACCCCACCCGTGGGGTCCTTCGCCATGTCGGGAACGAGCTCAACGGGACAACCTACCGGATTTGATGGACAGGGTGCCTCAACCTCATCTAGCACGCGAGAGTACACAATCAGAACTGAAGGTAACACTCCCATCTTTACTCTCCTTGTGTCCCTTGAAACTGAACCCTTATTTATTGGTTTGGCACCGGGGCAAATGACATGGATGCGTACCTTAGCCATCTCATGGATGATAATGCCAACCCTAACAACCTCTCTGACGATGAGTATTTCCTGTTTGCTGGTGAAGGTATGTCCACCCGCTTGCGCAAGATCCACACTCTTACCGTTTAATTTAAAATGCACATCCCGGGTATCACACTATTTAGAAACATTGCCTACAGGCTCGGATGCTGATGACACAGATCAGGACGAAGGAGGAGACTTGAGTGAGGATACCTCTATCGACCATGATCCTTTTGACTATGTCTACTCAAACCTCCCAGACAGCACACACATCCTTAAGCACGCCGCGAACTGCGACCACTGCAAGGTCAAGAAGTTTGAGTCCGAGACCCCGGGATTCTGCTGTCGCAATGGGCAAATCGAGCTAAAGGAACCAGAGCCCATCCTGGAGCTAATGAGGCTATGGTCCAGCTCGGATGCAGACTCTAGGCATTTTCAGGAGAACATACGGTTCTTCAACGGCCACTTCTCCTTCACAACCCTTGGCGTCAGCCTCGACGAAAACTACACAAACATGAAGTCTGGGGTGTACACGTTCCGGGCGCACGACACCATCTACCACAATGTTCATTCCTTCGGGCCAAGCTCCCGTCCAGAACATCTCCAGTTGTACTTCTACGACGACGACCCTGACCTGACCCATCGCAAGGCTGCCACCAAGCAACTGGACCAGAATGTTGTCAAGAAGTTAGTGGACATACTCAGGGGAAACCTGTACTCCCAGTAGTTTAGGAGTTTGGGTGCGCACAAGGACAACCTCGATGATTACAGGATAGACCTCAACACCGACCAGAGGCTAGACCAACGGAAATATAATAGATCGGTGTCATCCGAGGTCACTGCAATATGGGTGGAGGGCACTGACCTAGCGAAGAGGTTTGATCGTAGAATTACACTTTGCGATGACGACAACCAGAGGCACAATATACATGTGACTGATGGCTCATATGACCCACTCTCTTACCCCCTTTTCTATCCAAGGGGGAGCTCAGTTGGCATCCAAAACTCCCTAAACATGATGTCCCTTGGGAGGTTGTACAACAACCAAGAGGGGGCCATGATGAGGAGGATGCAGTTAGGCCTTTTGCGTATTCCGTCGTTCTGATAAATAGTACAATTCTCATATGAATCCTAATTTCCATGTTACTCATCCATTTGCAGAGGGGAATGGCAGGTTATGCGTCTCCGTGAGAGACTACTACCGTTACAGGCTGCAGACACGGCCTACGATATTCAATCCCATACTCTGTGGAGCACGATTACTCCAGCAATGGGAGGTCGACATGTACATCAAGATTGAGAGTTGTAGGTTGAAATGGTACAGGAAGAACCAGAAGCAGATCCGTGCCGACCTATATAAAGAAGTTGTTGATGTGATCACATCCGAGGAGACACGAGCAAGCGTTGTTGGAGTAAGGATAGTGCTCCCTCGAAAGTACCCTGGCGGCGACCGCGACATGAAGCGGAGGCATATGGTGTTGGAAATATGCCCTAGAGGCAATTAATAAAGTGTTTATTATTATCATATTTCTCCGTTCATGATAATGGTTTATTATTCATGCTAGAATTGTATTGACCGAAAACTAAATACATGTGTGGATAATAGACAAATACTATGTCCCTAGTATGCCTCTACTAGACTAGCTCGTTGATCAAAAGATGGTCAAGGTTTCCTGACCATGGACATGAGTTGTCATTTGATAACGGGATCACATCATTAGGAGAATGATGTGATGGACATGACCCAACCGTTAGCATAGCAAATGATCGTTCAGTTTATTGCTATTGCTTTCACTATGTCAAATACACGTTCCTCTGACCATGAGATCATGCAACTCCCGGATACCGTAGGAATACTTTGGATGTATCAAACGTCACAACGTTACTGGGTGATTATAAAGGTGCACTACAGGTATCTCCGAAAGTGTTTGTTGAGTTGGCATGGATCGAGATTGGGATTTGTCACTCTGACTATCAGAGAGGTATCTCTGGGCCCTCTCGGTAATACAGCATCACAGAAGCCTTGCAAGCACCGTGACTAAAGAGTTAGTTGCAAGATGATGTATTACGGAACGAGTAAAGAGACTTGCCGGTAACGAGATTGAACTAGGTATTGGATACCGACAATCGAATCTCGGGCAAGTAACATACCGCCGGACAAAGGGAACAACGTATGTTGACATATGAGGTTCACCGATAAAGATCTTCGTGGAATATGTAGGAACCAATATGAGCATCCAGGTTCCGCTGTTGGTTATTGACCGGAGAGTCATCTCGGTCATGTCTACATCATTCCCGAACCCGTAGGGTCCGCACACTTAAGGTTCGATGACGATTTAGTATTATATGAGTTATGTGATTGTTGGCCGAAGTTTGTTCGGAGTCCCGGATGAGATCACGGACATGACGAGGAGTCTCGAAATGGTCGAGAGGTAAAGATTCATATATTGGAAGGCTATATTCGGACGTCGGAAAGGTTCCGAGTGATTCGGATATTTTTCGGAGTACCGGGGAGTTACGGGAATTCGCCGGGAGAAGTAATGGGCCTTATTGGGCCATACGGGAAAAGGAGAGGTAGGCCACGTGAGGAGGCGCGCGCCCCCCCTTGCCCAAACCGAATTGGCCCCTCTTTCCTTTCCCTCTCCCTTCCCCCTTTACTACTCCGTATGGGAGGTGGAATCCTACTAGGACTAAGGAGTCCTAGTAGGACTCCCCACACTTGGCTGCCTCCTCCCCCCTCCCTCCTTTATATACGGAGGAGGGGCACCCCTCGTAGACACACAATTGTCCCATAGCCGTGTGCGGTGCCCCGATCTCCGTTTTCCACCTCGGTCATATTTTCGGAGAGCTTAGGCGAAGCCCTGCCGGAATCACTTCACCGTCACCGCCGCCACGCCATCGTGCTGACGGAACTCATCTACTACCTCGACGTCTTGCTGGATCAAGAAGGCGAGGAACGTCACCGAGCTGCACGTGTGTAGAACTCGGAGGTGCCGTACGTTCGGTACTCGATCGGTGGAGCTCGAAGGATTGTTCGACTACATCAACCGCGTTGTGAGACGCTTCCGCTAACGGTCTACGAGGATACGTAGACACACTCTCCCCTCTCGTAGCGATGCATCTCCATGGATAGATCTTGCGTGAGCGTAGGATTTTTTTTGAAATTCATGCTCCGTTCACCAACAGTGGCATCCGAGCCAGGTCTATGCGTAGATGTGATTTGCACGAGTAGAACACAAGTGAGTTGTGGGCGTGGGTGTATACATATTGCTTGCCGTTACTAGTTGATACTTGATTCGGCGGTATTGTGAGATGAAGCGGCCCGGACCGACATTACGCGTACGCTTACGCGAGACAGGTTTCACCGCTACGTGCACTCGTTGCATAAAGGTGACTGGCGGGTGTCTGTCTCTCTCACTTTAGTTGAATCGGTTTCAATGAAGAGGGTTCTTTTAGAAGATCAAAAAGCAATCACTACACCACGTTGTGGTTTTGCGTAGGTAAGAACGGTTCTTGCAAACCCATAGCAGCCACGTAAAACTTGCAACAACAAAGTAGAGGACGTCTAACTTGTTTTTGCAGGGTATGCTGGTGATGTGATATGGTCAAGACATGATGTGATATAAGTTGTTGTATGAGATGATCATGTTTTGTAAGTTATCAGGCAACCGGCAGGAGCCTTATGGTTGTCTCTTTATTGTATGCAATGCCAACGCTATGTAATTGCTTTTCTTTACCGCTATGAGTTAGCAGTAGTAGTAGTAGCAATAGCCGGCGAGACGACCACGACGCTGCGATGGAGATCAAGGTATCACGACGCTACGATGGAGATCAAGGTGTCACGACGCTACGATGGTGATCAAGGTGTCAACCCGGTGACGATGGAGATCATGACAGTGCTATGCTGATGGAGATCAAAAGCACAAGACGTTGATGGTCATATCATGTCATATATATATTGAATTGCATGTGATGTTAATCCTTTTATGCATCTTATTTTGCTTAGGACGACGGTAGCATTATAAGATGATCCCTTCACTAAATTTCAAGATAAGTGTTCTCCCCTAGTATGCACCGTTGCGAAGGTTCGACGCTTCTAAGCACCACGTGATGATCGGGTGTGATGGATTCTTTCGTTCGCATACAACGGGTGTAAGCCAGTTTTACACACGCAGAATACTTGGGTTAAACTTGACGAGCCTAGCATATACAGATATGGCCTCGGAACACAAGAGACCGAAAGGTCGAACATGAGTCATATAGTAGATATGATCAACATGAAAGATGTTCACCATTGATAACTAATCCACCTCACGTGATGATCGGACGTGGTTTAGTTGATATGGATCATGTTACACTTAGACAACTTGAGGGATGTTAATCTAAGTGGGAGTTCTTAAAGTAATTTGATTAATTGAACTTAAATTATCATGAACATAGTCTAAATAATCTTTGCAATTGTATGTTGTAGATCAATGGCCCGCGCTATAGTTCCACTGAATTTTAATGCGTTCCTAGAGAAAGCTAAGTTGAAAGTTGATGGAAGCAACTATGCGGACTAGGTCCGTGATCTGAGGATTGTCCTCACTGCTGCACAGAAGGCTTATGTCCTTAATGCACCACTCAGTGAAATACCCCTACGGCTTTGTCTGAGGACGTTATGAACGTCTGGCAGACAAGAAAAGATGACTACTCGATAGTTCAGTGCGCCATACTTTACGGCTTAGAACCGGAGCTTCAAATATGTTTTGAGCAACACGGAGCATATGAGATGTTCCAAGAGCTGAAAATTTGTTTTTCAAGCTCACACCCGGGTCGAGAGGTATGACACCTTCGACAAGTTCTATAGCTACAAGATGGAGGAGAACAGCTCCGTTAGTGAGCATGTACTCAGAATGTCTGAGTACTTCAAACACTTGAATCAAGTGGGAGTTAGACTTCCGAATAAAGTGGTGATTGATAGAGTTCTCTAGTCACTATCACTAAGCTACTGGATCTTCGTGATGAACTATAAACATGCAAGGGATAGAAGATCCTTAAGCTATTCGCGATGCTACAATCTGCGGATGTAGAAATCAAAAAAGGGAGCATCAAGTGTTGATGGTTAATAAGACCACTAGTTTAAAGAAGGGCAAGGGAAAGAAAAGGGAACTTCAAGAAGAACGGTAAAACAGTTGCCGCTCACGCGAAGAAACCCAAGGCTGAACCAAACCCGAGACTTAGTGCTCCCATTGCAAAGGGAAATGTCACAGGGAGCGGAACTTCCCCAAAGTAACTGGCAGATAATAAGACTGGCAATGTCAACAAAGATATTTGATATACATGTTATTGATATGTACCTTACTAGTACTCGTAGGAGCACCTGGGTATTTGATACTTGTTCAGTTGCTTACAACTTGAAACATGGAGCTTCGGAATAAACGAGGGCTAGCTAAGAACGAGGTGACGATGTGCATTGGAAGTGTCTCCAAGGTTGATGTGATCACCATCGCCACGCTCTCTCTACCTTCAGGATTAGTGATGAACCTAAATAATTGTTATTTGGTGCTTGCGTTAAGCATGAACATTATATCTGATAGTGTTTATTGCAAGACGGTTATTCAATTTCAGAGAATAATTGTTATTCTATTTATTTGGATAATATCATTGATGATCATGTACTTAAAATGAAAGGTTTATTGAATCTTGATCGTAGTAATACATATGTTCATAACACGAATGCCAAAAGATAATGATAGTACCACATATTTGTGGCACTGCCGCTTAGGTCATATCAGTGTTAAACACATGAAGAAACTCCATGCAGATGGGTTTTTGGAATCTCTTGATTATGAATCATTTGAGACATGTGAACCGTGCCTTATTGGAAAGATGACTAAAACTCCGTTCTCCGGAACAATGGAGCGAGCAACCAACTTATTGGAAATAATACATACCGATGTATGCGGTCCGATGAGTGTTGAGGCGCGCGGTGGATATCGTTATGTTCTCACGTTCACTGATGATTTGAGTAGATATGGTTATGTCTACTTGATGAAACATAAATCTGAAACATTTGAAAAGTTCAAAGAATTTCAGAGTGAAGTAGAGAACCATCGTAACAAGAAAATAAAGTTCTTACGATCTGATCGTGGAGGAGAATATTTGAGTTACGAGTTTGGCAATCACTTAAAGACAATGTGGAATTGTTTCACAGCTCACGCCACATGGAACACCACAGCGTAATGGTGTGTCCGAACGTCGTAATCGTACTCTATTGGATATGGTGCGTTCTATGATGTCTCTTACCGATTTGCCACTATCATTTTGGGGTTATGCATTAGAGACAGCTGCATTCACTTTAAACAAGGGCACCATCTAAATCCATTGAGATGACACCGTATGAACTGTGGTTTGCAAGAAACCTAAGATGTCGTTTCTGAAAGTTTGGGGATGCGATGCTTATGTCAAAAGGCTTCAGCCAGATAAGCTCAAACCCAAAGCGGATAAGTGCGTCTTCATAGGATACCCAAAGGATACCGTTGGGTACACCTTCTACCACAGATCCGAAGGCAAAGTATTCGTTGCTAAGAATGGATCCTTTCTAGAGAAGGAGTTTCTCTCGAAAGAAGTGAGTGGGAGGAAAGTAGAACTTGATGAGGTAATTGTACCTCCTCTGGATAGTAGTACACCACAGAAAGAAATTTCTGTGACACCAACACAGACCAGAGAAGAAGATAATGATGATGATCATGAAACTTCGGAGCAAGTTGCTACTGAACCTCGAAGGTCAACCAGGACACGTTCCGCACCAGAGTGGTACGGAAATCCAGTCTTGGAGGTTATGTTGTTAGACAACGGTGAACCTTCGAATTATGAAGAAGCTATGGCGAGCCCGGATTCCGACAAATGGCTTGAGGCCATGAAATCCGAGATTGGATCCATGTATGAGAACAAAGTATGGACTTTGGTAGACTTGCCCGATGAACGGCGAGCTATTGAAAATAAATGGATCTTTAAGAAGAAGACGGATGCTGATGGTAATGTCACCGTCTATAAAGCACGACTTGTTGCTAAAGGTTATCGACAAGTTCAAGGAGTTGACTACGATGAGACTTTCTCACCTGTAGCGATGCTAAAGTCTGTCAGAATTATGTTAGCAATTGCCGCGTTTTATGATTATGAAATCTGGCAAATGGACGTCAAAACGGCATTCCTTAATGGATTCCTTAAGGAAGAATTGTATATGATGCAACCGGAAGGTTTTGTCGATCCTAAAGGTGCTAACAAAGTATGCAAGCTCCAGCGATCCATCTATGGACTGGTGCAAGCATCTCGGAGCTGGAATACTCGCTTTGATGAAGTGATCAAAGCGTTTGGGTTTATACAAGTTTATGGAGAAACTTGTATTTACAAGAAAGTGAGTGGGAGCTCTATAGCATTTCTAATAGTATATGTGGATGACATATTGTTGATTGGAAATGATGTAGAATTTCTGGAAAGCATAAAGAATTGAAAAGAGGTTTTCAATAAAAACCTGTTTTTGAGTTATCCACAGATTGGGCATCGAGATCTATGGAGATAGATCAAAACGCCTGATAAAAGTTCACACATCTTGATGAGTTTTTTGAAGAAGTTCAAAATAGGATCAAGTCAAAGAAATGAGTTCTTGCCTGGTGTGAAGTGGAGTAAGACTTGAAAATCTAGGTAAAGGTTGTTTTACATGTTAGGCATCAAAATCTATAGAGATAGATTGAGATGCCTCATAGGACTTTCACGAAGCACATACCTTGACAAGATTTTGAAGAAGTTCAAAATGGATCAGTCAAAGAAAGGGTTCTTGCCTGTATTGCAAGGTGTGAGATTGAGTAAGACTCAAAGCCCGACCACGGCAGAAGACAAAGAGAAGATGAGTGTCATCCCCTATGCCTCAGCCATAGGCTCTATTTTGTATGCCATGCTGTGTACTAGACCTGATGTATGCCTCGCTATTAGCTTGGTGGGAAGGTACCAAAGTGATCCAGGAGTAGATCACTGGACAGCGGTCAAGAATATCCTGAAGTACCTGAAAAGGACTAAGGAAGAATTTCTCGGGAATAGAGGTGATAAAGAGTTCGTCGTAAAGGGTTACGTCGATGCAAGCTTTAAACACTGATCCGGAAGACTATGAGTCTCAGACCGGATACGTAAAGTGGGACAGTCGGTTTTGGAGTAGCTCCAAGCAGAGTATGGTAGCAGCATCTACATATGACATAGAGATTTGCCAAGAACACACGGATCTGAATTTTGCAGACCCGTTGACTAAAACCTCTCTCACAAGCAAAACATGATCAGCCCTAGAACTGATTGGATGTTAATTACATGGAGATGTAACTAGATTATTGACTCTAGTGCAAGTGGGAGACTGTTGGAAATATGCCCTAGAGGCAATTAATAAAGTGTTTATTATTATCATATTTCTCCGTTCATGATAATGGTTTATTATTCATGCTAGAATTGTATTGACCGGAAACTAAATACATGTGTGGATAATAGACAAATACTATGTCCCTAGTATGCCTCTACTAGACTAGCTCGTTGATCAAAAGATGGTCAAGGTTTCCTGACCATGGACATGAGTTGTCATTTGATAACGGGATCACATCATTAGGAGAATGATGTGATGGACATGACCCAACCGTTAGCATAGCAAATGATCGTTCAGTTTATTGCTATTGCTTTCACTATGTCAAATACACGTTCCTCTGACCATGAGATCATGCAACTCCCGGATACCGTAGGAATACTTTGGGTGTATCAAACGTCACAACGTTACTGAGTGATTATAAAGGTGCACTACAGGTATCTCCGAAAGTGTTTGTTGAGTTGGCATGGATCGAGATTGGGATTTGTCACTCCGACTATCGGAGAGGTATCTCTGGGCCCTCTCGGTAATACAGCATCACAGAAGCCTTGCAAGCACCGTGACTAAAGAGTTAGTTGCAAGATGATGTATTACGGAACGAGTAAAGAGACTTGCCGGTAACGAGATTGAACTAGGTATTGGATACCGACGATCGAATCTCGGGCAAGTAACATACCACCGAACAAAGGGAACAACGTATGTTGACATATGAGGTTTACCGATAAAGATCTTCGTGGAATATGTAGGAACCAATATGAGCATCCAGGTTCCGCTGTTGGTTATTGACCGGAGAGTCGTCTCGGTCATGTCTACATCATTCCCGAACCCGTAGGGTCCGCACACTTAAGGTTCGATGACGATTTAGTATTATATGAGTTATGTGATTGTTGGCCGAAGTTTGTTCGGAGTCCCGGATGAGATCACGGACATGACGAGGAGTCTCGAAATGGTCGAGAGGTAAAGATTCATATATTGGAAGGCTATATTCGGACATCGGAAAGGTTCCGAGTGATTCGGGTATTTTTCGGAGTACCGGGGAGTTACGGGAATTCGCCGGGAGAAGTAATGGGCCTTATTGGGCCATACGGGAAAAAGAGAGGCAGACCACGTGAGGAGGCGCGCGCCCCCCCTTGCCCAAACCGAATTGGACTAGGGGAGGGGGCGCAACCCCCTCTTTCCTTTCCCTCTCCCTTCCCCCTTTCCTACTCCGTATGGGAGGTGGAATCCTACTAGGACTAAGGAGTCCTAGTAGGACTCCCCACACTTGGCTGCCTCCTCCCCCCTCCCTCCTTTATATACGGAGGAGGGGCACCCCTCGTAGACACACAATTGTCCCATAGCCGTGTGCGGTGCCCCGATCTCCGTTTTCCACCTCGGTCATATTTTCGGAGAGCTTAGGCGAAGCCCTGCCGGAATCACTTCACCGTCACCGTCGCCACGCCGTCGTGCTGACGGAACTCATCTACTACCTCGACGTTTTGCTGGATCAAGAAGGCGAGGAACGTCACCGAGCTGCACGTGTGTAGAACTCGGAGGTGCCGTACGTTCGGTACTCGATCGGTGGAGCTCGAAGGATTGTTCGACTACATCAACCGCGTTGTGAGACGCTTCCGCTAACGGTCTACGAGGGTACGTAGACACACTCTCCCCTCTCGTAGCGATGCATCTCCATGGATAGATCTTGCGTGAGCGTAGGAATTTTTTTGAAATTCATGCTCCGTTCACCAACATATGGATGCCATGGCAATTGTCCATACATACGGGAAGCCTGACATCTTCTTGACCATGAACTGCAACCCTAACTGGGAAGAGATATCGAATGAGTTGTTTCCTGGTCAGACAGCGCAAGACCGACCTGATCTTGTGGCTTGCGTGTTCCATGGCAAGCTAGAGGCTATGAAAGAGATGTTGTTCAAGAAGCATATCCTGGGTGTTGTTGTAGCGTATGTATATGTAGTCGAGTTCCAGAAGAGGGGCCTCCCCCACGCACACTTTCTGTTGATCATGGATTCGACATATAAGCTCATCGTTCCGGAGCAGTACGACCGACTCATTTCAGCCGAGCTCCCAGACAAGCAGAAGTATCCGGAACTCTACGCCTTGGTGGTTAAACATATGATGCACGGACCATGTGGTGCTCTCAACCCCAAAAATGTGTGCATGCAACAACGAGTGCAAGTGCAGATACCCGCAACCGTTCAATGAAAACACGGCACAGGGCAAGGACTCATACCCAGTTTATCAGTGCTACTTGTGAGCTGCGTTGGGATTTTCCCCGAAGAGGAGAGGAGATGCAGTACAGTATAGATAAGTATTTCCCTCAGTGAGAACCAAGGTTATCGAACCAGTAGGAGAATAACGCAAAGCCTTGTGAACAGCACCTGCATACACAAAAGCAAATACTTGCACCCAACGCAGGCAAGAGGGTCATCACTCCCCTTGAACTCGTTACTTGCAAGGATTAAATCTTGTAGTGGTAGATAGATAAATTGCAAAACAAAATAAAAGTAAATAAATTACAGCAAATATATTTTAGTTTTCTTTTTATATTTAAGATAGACCCGGGGGCCATAGTTTTCACTAGAGGCTTCTCTCTCGAACACGTAGCATACGGTGGGTAAACAAATTACTGTTGGGCAATTGATAGAAAAGCACATAGTTATGACGATATTCAAGGCAATGATCATGTATATAGGTATCATGTCCGAGACAAGTCGACCAACTCCTGCATGCATCTACTACTATTACTCCACCCATCGACCGCTATCCAGCATGCATCTAGGGTATTAAGTTAATAAAAACGGAGTAATGCCTTAAGCAAGATGACATGATGTAGACAAAGTAAACTCAATCAATATGAATAAACCCCATCGTTTTACCCTTAAGGGCAACAATACAAATACGTGTCTTGTCCCCTTCTGTCACTGGGATATAGAGCACCGCAAGATTGAACTCATTACAAAGCACCTCTCCCGCTGAAGATAAATCAATTTAGTTGGCCAAACCAAACGGATAGATCGAAGAGAAATACAAAGCTATAACAATCACGCATAATAAAGTTCAGAAAAGACTCAATTACTTCTCATGAATATTCAGATCATAAACCCACAATTCATCGGATCCCAACAAACATACCGCAAAAGAAGATTACATCGAATAAAACTCCAAGAAGATCGAGGAGAACATTGTATTGAAGATCAAAGAGAGAAAAAAAGCCATCTAGCTACTAGCTATGGAGCCGTAGGTCTGTGGTGAACTACTCACGCATCATCAGTAGGGTAGCAAGGTTGATGTACAAGCCCTCCGTGATTGATTCCCCCTCCGGCAGAGTACCGGAAAAGGCCTCCAGATGGGATCACGGAAGAACATAACTTTCGGCAGCGGAAAAGTTATTTCAGGTGACTCTCTGTTGGTTTCCCAATATTTGAGAATTTATAGAAGTGGAATTAGGTTAGACGGAGCCACGTGGGCCCCACAAGGTAACAGGGCGCGCCTACCCCCTGGGCGCGCCCTGTTGCCTTGCAGTCTCCTCACTTGCCGTCTGGTCTCCTCCCAAAGCTTCTAGGGTCTCTTATGTCCAGAAAAGAATCGTCAAAAAGTTTCGTAGCATTTGGACTCCGTTTGGTACTGATTTTCTGGAAAACCCAAAACAAGCAGAAAACAACAACTAGCACTGGGTTAATAGGTTAGTTTCCAAAAAATGATATAAAATAGCATATAATTGCATATAAAACATTCAAGATTGATAATATAATAGCATGGAATAATCAAAATTATAGATACGTTGGAGACGTATCAATCAGCGTAGAGACGATGGTCGGCGGGCTAAGGTCCGGGGTAAAATGTTTGACAATAGATGGGTTGTGCCTTATAACCCTTACCTTATGTGGATGTTCAATTGCCACATCAATGTTGAGGCCTGCTCTAGCATAAAGGCCATCAAATACCTTTACAAGTACATATACAAGGGCCATGATAGGGCTTCTTTCAGCATCGACCATCCCGACGCCGATGGTAACATTGATGAGATCAAAAGATACGTCGACGCGAGGTGGGTTACTCCTCCGGAGGCGATGTGGAGGATATTTGGCTTCCCCCTATGCACCAACTCCCCGTCTGTCCTACATTTGCCTCTTCTCCCAAATATGCACAGGGTGGCATTCAATGCACAAGCTGACTTGACCGATGTCGTCGCCTCTGAGAATGTTTTAAAATCCATGCTGACGAAGTATTTCAAGGCTAACCAGGACCACCCGTGGGCTAGGCATATATTGTACAAGGATTTTCCTGGAAGCTTCACATGGCAGAGAACGAAGTATTGGAAGCCGCGGGTGGAGCGTTATTAAATAGGTTGAATCGTGTCTGCCAATCCAGCCGAGGGGGAGCGATACTATCTGCGTGTGCTGCTAAACCATGTTTCAAGCAATACATCCTTCGATGACCTGCTCACCGTCGACGGCATTCTATGTGGGAGCTTTTGAGAGGCTGCTGAGAGGTTGGGACTCATCGAGGCAGACAACATGCTCGAGGATTGTCTTACTGAGGCAGAGTAGTGGGCGATGCCATGTTCGCTCAGGAGGCCCTTCGCAACAATCTTGGTGCATTGTGAGCCAGGCGACGTGCGCGGTTTATGGGATAGGCACCTCAAGCCTATGTCTGAGGACTACCGTTGATCACATACGTGCCCGAATGAGGTGGAGCAGATGGTGTTGCTTGACATTAGGGGTATGTTGCAGTCCATGGGCAAAGACATAGTTGATTTCGCTCTTTCGAGCATCGACGATACGTTCGACCCAACCGGGGGCGAGGCCAGAGAGGTGATCGAGGAATCCACCGTCGAGTTTGACGTGAACGACACTAAATTGGCATCGTCGCTAAACATGGAGCAGAGGGTTCATATGACGAGATACTAGCAGTAGTTGACCGCGATGATGGGGGTGTATTCTTTGTTGATGGCCCAGGAGGTACAGGGAAGACCTTTCTGTACAGGTTGCTACTCGCCAAGATTCGGAGCAAGAGCAAAATCGCTATCGCTACCGCGACGTCGGGCGTCGCCGCTTCTATCATGCCTGGAGGTAGGACTTCCCACTCGAGGTTCAAGATCCCATTGAGTTGCGACGATGGTGCCTCATGCAGCTTCACCAAGTAGAGTGGGACCGCCAAGCTCCTAAGGACGGCTTCATTGATACTATGGGACGAGGCCACCATGACTAACCGACAGGCGGTCGAGGCACTGGACAATAGCATGCGAGACATCATGGGAAGACGGGACCGACCCTTTGGAGGAAAGACTGTTGTTTTTGGTGGGGACTTCAGGCAGGTGCTTCCGGTCGTCAGATAATCGATGCAACCCTCCGAAGTTCTCATCTCTGGAAGGGTATGCGCCAGCTAAGGCTCGTCACCAACATGAGGGCTCATAAAGACACATGGTTTGCGGATTACTTGCGAAGGGTAGGCAATGGCACCGAGGAGCTGACTATCAAGGCAACATACGACTCCCTGAAGATATTTGTGTGTCGTCTATAGGCGAGGTGGACGACCTGGAGAAGTTGATTGACCATGTATTCCCTGGTCTAGATGACAACATGTCTGATCCGAATTACATGACTTCTCATGCAATCCTCTCCACCACAAACGATAACGTCAACAAGATAAACATACGCATGATAGAGCATTTTCAGGGAGGATAAGTAATCTACCATAGCTTTGACAGTGCGGAGGACGACCCATATGGCTACTATGCTCCTGAGTTCCTGAATGGATTGACTCCCAACGGCCTGCCTCCGCATGCACTCAAACTGAAGCTGAACTGCCCTGTCATACTTCTGAGGAACATTGATCCAGCTAATGGACCGTGTAACGGGACGAGGCTTGTGGTCCGAGGTTTTGAGGGGAACGCCATTGATGTGGAAATCGTGATTGGACAACACGCGGGTAGGAGGGTCTTCCTTTCTTGGATACCCCTATGCCCGTCTGACAACGACATGTTTCCATTCAAGTTCAAGAGGAAGCAGTTTCCTGTAAGGCTTAGCTTTGCTATGATGATTAACAAGGCGCAAGGGCAGACCATCCGGATTGTCGGTGTGTACCTGCCTAATCCGGTGTTCTCTCATGGTCAACTCTATGTCACGTTGACAGCAGCCTACTACAACGATCCCCTCTCGCGCTACAGTGATACGAGAGGAGAAAAGGAGGCGACTGGGTCCCCTCGCTCCGTCGCCGACCAGACTGTGGGTTCCGCCCCTCTCCGTTCGTCTCTCCGGCGGCGGGAGAGCGGTGGAACCTCGGATCTGTGTCGTCGGCGTGTGAATAGTGGGGGTAGAGTTTCCTGCGGTGGCGTTTCGGTGGTGGCGGCGCCGCCGTTGTTTGGAATAATTTTCCCTCGGCTCCAGCCCCACCCCGGCGGTGTCCTTCATGGCGGCATCGAGGAGCTTGAGCGGTGCCGGATTGTGGCTGGTTTGGCGGCGGCGCTAGCCACATGTTCGGCCTTTTTTCCTCCAGATCCAGCCCCGTCTAGCAGGCGTGGATCTCCTTCGTCGACGAGGATCGCTGGAGGCTCGTACTCCAGGCGCGGCGGGCGTGTCGATGGCGTCATGCTGCTGGAGATTTTGGCCCCCATTTCCGTCTTTTCCAGGGTGCGTCTCAGGAGAGGTTGCTGTCCCAGGCCGGTGGGGCGACGTCCTCTTCCTTGGCTTCCAGTTCGTCCGTGCTTTTCGTCCTTCTTTCTCCCTGCGGTGGCAGCGAAGGATTGGCCTGCGATGCCCGGGATGGACTCCCGGCCGATGCTCCGGAACCGGATTTTAGCTCTCATCTTTCGGGATGGGCACTCATGCGGTACTCAAAGCCTTATGGCGACGGCTTATGCAGGTTCGGCGCTCTGCGTTTATCTTCCTTCTGGTGCCGCACTGGAGGAGTGGTCGAGGTGCTCGGCGGTTGTGCAGCCGTGGTGGAAGACGATGTCCTGTGCAAGCAGAGTCCCAGCTGGGCTTCGTTGTAATTTCCTTTTCTCTGGGGTTGTTTGTGCTTTTGTGCTAGGACAGCTGTACTGGATGGTTCCAATGGTGTGCGTGCGTGTATGTTTGTACTGGTGTTGATCTGGAATGCACGTGCCTTTCCTCAAAAAAAAAACTCTATGTCACGTTGTCTCGAGCCACTGCAAAGAGAAACATAAAAATCCTCATTGAGAAGGAGAAGGTCAAGAAGCAAAACAATAAATCAAAGAAGCGAAAAAGACCTACCGTGTCCTTACAGGCCTTGATGAAGAACATCGTCTATAAGGAAGTCCTTACAGGCTGAAGTCTGCACTTAAGAAACTTGTGTAGCTTGCATGAATATCGACATGCGGAAGTGGTTATGCGTTGGTGGTAGCGACTATGCAATTATTGCCGCTGTAAGTGTTTTGGTTGTAGGTACATTTCAGACTCCTGTATTATACAATTGAGGAAAATTTTAATAATATGTAATGTTTGACATACCACATATTTGCATTTCTAGGTACTACGGCTGGCGACTTGTTGGAGTCGTATCGTGGATCGCATCTATACTTCCTCATATTGTATAACTCCATCCATACATGCGTTGTTATATGATACGAGGTTTACTTCGTCAGAAATCATTACACATACGCTGGTTGGGTATCCTGGGAGTGAGTCAATCTTGCACTAACTACAACGGGAACATAGTTGAACCCTAGGATGCATTTCGTTCGCGACTATATGTTACACAAAATTTTCCTACTTAATTAGTGTGCGAGTGAGCAAGTGTATCACTGCTGACATTGCTGAAAATTATCATAGGGCCGAGAATGAGTGCCCATGCGTTGCCACGGGAGCTGAAATTTTTCAACACAATTAGAGGGCATGAAAAACATGTGTCCTAAGTATAGTATATTGTACATAGCGAAATAGTACTGGATTTCTCAATAAAACAATAGTGAAATTAAGGCGAAAGAAAATATATCCTTCAAAATTATGAGGCACTACTGCTGAAATAGATAGCCTAGAAAAACTACTCAAATTGATATTTCACTTCTGTTTTCACTTGGGTAAAATAGGCAGCAAATCATGTTCATATCTGTCACTACAGGTATGTGCATCGATGAAAAAAGGGAAGAGATCTGGTCGATACAACAATATACAATCTAATTGGAAAAAAACATGATTTGCGTCTCTGTTCTCCACCATATGTCCCTCCTATATATGTTAACCTCCCCCCTCCCTCCTCTCCCCTCGTGCATCACATGTGACCAAGGATCGACAGATTAGGTTCTGGAGGTAAAAACGGCGAGGAGTACCTCAAATAACCACAAAGAATCAAGAAGGCAAGTTCCACTAGGTATGAACATCTCTGGATCTTTCTCTTCTCTAAAGGTGTATTAATTATTAGATTAGAATCATGTTTGGTTGATGTATACTATCAAATTGCTTTTACAACACTATGAGTTTGTGTGTTGATAACAATGTAGTGTGGCAAGTCTTAATATTAAAGTATTGCACAAAAACTAAGTATATCGGTAACTTCACACATCCAGTTTTTTGAGAATTCACGGACATAATGCCTATTGGTTTTATGAAATCTTAATGTATCCAGTAACTTCACACAAGTACTAAGAAAATCGCTAACATAATGAATACCAGCTTTATGAGATTGAAAGGTATCTCTCCACACGAAGAACTAATAGTAATAGACATGCTTGGGTAAAACTAATCTACAAAACTAAACTAGATGAGATTATATAAAAGGAAAATATACTTACTTGAATATATGCTTGAAGCTATTTTTATCCAGCACATTTAAATCCTCACAAAGATTTTTTATCTGGCAAATAACAAAACATACAATCAGCAAACACTATAAATAAGATATAATACAAGTTAGGCAGCAGGAATACATTACTCCACTACCTCATTTGTAGCAATCTCATGATTCTTAGTAGGCACATATGCTGTATCATCAAATGAAATTTCAATAACAGAACCAAGAAACTTGTTGGTGCAATGATTTGCCTCCTTATGTTTTGAAGATTGTTGACATAAACAGTAAGGGACTAATGTGTTTGCTAGTGCACACAGAGTAACATGTCCCTGAAGCCATCAGGAGTTTGAAGATAATATATTCACTGCAACGCATGATATTATCAACGAAGATTATGCTGTCGAGAGTGACCCCCTAAAAATTGCTGACTCAAAGCAATTGGTTCGGTGGCATCTGAAGGAATTAACTACAGTCGAGATAAGTCGAAGACGAAGTGAAGGCGCATAATTTATTTCGTTGTTCTTTTTTCTCTTTATTGAGTCATAGGACCATCGTACTACCAAGAGGGGTATAGTGTTCGAAGCTTTGATTCTCTGATGCTAAACTCAATCCTATGTAAGTTGAGAGAGAAATCTTTTTGTGTTCCGAGCAAATACTTGCCAGCAAGAGACTGTGGTCTTCTTTGCTGCGAGAGATTTGTTTTCGTCCGAAGAGTTAGCATTACTTGTTCCTCAAGTAATGTTACCATTGCTTTCAAATCCGACCGTTGAGAACGTGTCGGTTGGTCATTGGCTGGACAACGTGTCCAAAATGGTAATTTCCCATCAGGAAAGGCTGCGACTATCAATAGCCACCCCGCAACGGCTTTGTCCGGTGGCTGCTCAGTTTGATTCCGAGAAGATTGTTGAGCAACCCCCTCTCCAGAGTGATTTGAGTTTAAAACCCACCGAGAGAAAAACCCTAGAGCCAAAAAATTAGATAATGGTTTAGCATCACTCGAATCTAAGTCTAATACGCTCCACCTATTACTCTTGAGAGCTGCAAACTCTCTAGACAGTTAGGTGTCAATTTCTTTAGAAACCAAGATTGATTGTGGTTCTCGAAGAAGAAGTCTGTAAAGGCTCGGAGATCACCTCAAGCATCTACCACGAGTAATCGGCATTGGTTGACGAACCAATTGTCGAGGAGAATAAGGCGAAGAGAGTTTATCTTCTGTGTTAAATCACAACCCCTCCAACCAGACGTAGTCCTTGTGCAGAAGGGCGAACTGGTCTACCAAATTCTTTGTCGCCATCGAGCATCACTGGTTATTCCTTCACTTCTTTTCCTTCGATCAGTATTGCATGACTAGATTCAACCATGTGATTATTCTCGATGTATGTGTTTAGTTCTTGTTTGGTAGTTTACTTTCACTCGCTAAGATCTGTTTTTATTCGCTCCGCTGCTGGGTTCCGAGAGTTTTGAAGTTTCCGTAAGAAATTTTAAACTCCCATTCACCCCCCCTCTGGTAGACATACTTCGTTCCTACAAAACTCCAGCGGTGTCTGAGCATTAGACCATATAAAATATGATGCCAGACCAACCTCCCTAAATACCGTGACTCCTTCGCCGTACCTGCATGAATCATATAAAATAGGAATTCAGAAAAGTGGATCCAGACCTACTATAAACAAACTTGCGTTGCTATGGAATAACATCCTGATTTCTTTGTACCCTTCTAGCTCCCTTTGAAAGATAGGAAAGGGAATACTCAAACCTAATATTAGTAAATACATGGTAAATGTTGCTTGATTCTGGGTAATGGTGAATTGCCATGATTTTCTAAAAAAATATTACTATAACTGCCATGTCACAACTATCACATCATGTTCAAATCAATAAGAAGAATTGCCAGGATAATGGAATATTGCCTAAATCACATATAAAAAATGCCAGCACAATTTTTTTGCGTGGCTGCCTGAACATGAATA
This sequence comes from Elymus sibiricus, assembly GCA_039707655.1. Classification (NCBI taxonomy): domain Eukaryota; kingdom Viridiplantae; phylum Streptophyta; class Magnoliopsida; order Poales; family Poaceae; genus Elymus; species Elymus sibiricus. Next base: position 138,541,713 of record CM077670.1, read on the forward strand.
GATGCGTCTTGTACACCGGGGGTATGTATATTATAGTGGTTTAACACTCATCTGTTCAACTTATACTGTTGGTTCAACACTAATATGTCTAATATATACAATTAGGCTCATCATGCACATGACAGATTGGAAAACATCCCAAAGTGATGGTCCACCTGTACCAGAACAGAAACTAATTAAACTTGTCCAGGCCCTCACACATACTCCTCCTCTGCATCAAAATTTGAAGCAAATCTAACAAGCAAAAGCATTGAGTCATGTGCAAAATTAATCCAGTAACAACAAGTTCGGTTGAGAAAGGGCAGTTACGCCTCTGATGACCACAACGGACGACACCTTCGATGTTAACGGGCCATGGACAGATTTATGGCAGAGGAGGGTGCATAGATGCGTCTATGTACGTACCGAAGGGTGAACGGGAAGGGACGACCACTTGTCGTGGCCTTCTTGATCGACGGCGGGAGGATGTGCAGGAAGTAGTAGACGCCCCGGTTGAGGAGCCCGTCGTTGGTGGTGCTGAGGCAGATGTTGTAGCCCTTGTATGTCGCTGGCGAGTTGGCGTCCCGCTCCACACCTCAGCTGCCTGCCTGCAGAAGCCACGGCGTGACCAGCGCGGCAACTTTGATAGTAGAGGAAATTTAGTGAGGTATGAAGATGGTGGCAACAGAGAAGTGTTACAGGTAGGGGATCCATCTTTACACCAAGTCAAGACAGAGTATTCATAGTTTTATTAGGCTCTATTCCATGATAGCTAGCACCACAATCCTTTGCAAACAGGAAAAAGGTGTCGAGAGTTGTTGCTATTTTTTACAAATTTGAAGCTACATTAAAGTACATTTAGAAGAGGCATGCTTAGATCATACTAAAATTTCATCTACTACTGATCAAGTCACTATTAGTATAAAACTTGCCAAAAATACTGTGTCCCAAAATACAGAATGCAATGCAATCTGCCCTATCTGTGCCATCATGCAGAAGTAGTATTTTCAAATTTTGCCAATTCACTACTCGAGCATTTGTACATAGCATCTACCATGCAATAACTAATCCTTAAACAAAAAATTGGGCGAAGCGAGCACGGCACATTTTCAACTGGGGTACATCCAACAGAAGCACAAAACTTAACTAAGCACCAATGAAGCAACTGAAGAGTATCTCCTCCACGCCAGCCTTAGCCTCCATCTTGCCGCTCACGCATAGCCACTCGGTCCGCCCGATCTTGAATATCTGCAGAAACAGAAACATTACTCCTCCAAGCCCACAGCAATGGCACACATCTCTCGAAACCACACGAATTCGAGCCCGATCGCACCCGGACCACTCCTTCCCAAATCACAGATATCACGGCGCGTACCTGTGCGTCGGAGAGGCCGATCTCGAACGCCTGCTCCGCACCGAGCCTGACGAGGCTGAGACGCCTTCGGGACCGAACCACCGCCGCCGCGTACCAATGGATGGAGCATCACATCTCGTATGAGACCGGAGCGGGTGAGGGTGGGGTTGTCTACAACGAAGACGGCGGCGGCAGGGATGAGATCGGGGCGGGCTCAAACTGGAAGGGAGTGGGGTTTCAAGATGTGGAGGTCAGCCCAAAGGCCATAGCTAGCGGCGGAGATGCGGGCGCCGCCGTCGCGGGGGAGAGGGGGAGGCCGGCGACGCGGTGGGGAAAGGAGGTGGAGAGAGTGAGCGGCTGTGAGGGGAAGAGAGTGGGTGGGGAGAGGTGGGGTTTGAAGATGTGGAGGTCAGCCCAAAAGCCAGAGCTAGAGGCTGAAATGCGGGCACCGCTGTCGCGTCGGAGAAGAGGAGGCCGGCGACGCGGTGGGGAGAGAGTGAGCGGCTGTGAGGGGGAGAGAGTGGGTAGGGATAATGTTGGGTGGGTGAAAAAGAAAATTAATTTTCTTTGCAATAAAAAAATATGTGTTAGTCTCAAAACTTTTTTGAACACAGTACAGATGCAAGCGCTCATATATACGCGCATACACTCACCCCTATGAACGCTCACACGCACACCCTACCCCTATGAGCACCTCCGACAGACTGAGCCGGCATATTATCTTGAGATTTTACGAAGTCACCGTAGGCGCCTCGTAGTCGACGGGAACGTCTCCTCCCACTGAATGCGCATCGCCGGAAATCCTGAAATAAATCCAAAATAAATGCGAGCACCAGGACTTGAACCCTGGTGGGCTGGGGATACCACTGTCCACCTAACCATCCAACCACGGGTTGGTTTGCAACTTTTGTTTTTACTATATATTATAGTATATGTTTATATAATGCAGTAGAAAATATCATTTATATTTTATATGTTCCACTTTGTTCATCTGAGATAAAAAGTGATGGATTTGGATGGTGTTTTAAAAATATCAACTGACATACGCACTGATGTAACCACGGACCGGACTGAAACACCGCGAGAAGAGGTGCATATAGCTAATCATTCTTTGTATGTATGTATGTATGTTATAAATGATAATACAAAAAGTTCATTTTTTTTCAGAATACAGGAGACATAGATATGGATTTTGGAGACGTTCAAAAAGAGTCCATCGACAAGGGTTCCAAAGCAACGTCGCTGGAAGGGGCCGAAAATTAACCGAGTTTTTTACAACATAATTGTGTGGAAGCGGTGATATATCTCATAAAAATAAAAAATAAAAGATGCCAATTTAAATGTTATTGCACAAGGTATTTTTTTTTCAATGTTATTATCAATCTTTTCTTCGTCATATTGCCTTTTGTATTCAACTAATTTGGCTCATTTTTTATATTGATTTGGCTCGTTTTTGTATCATGCCGACAGACTATGTTTGTACCCCTAGAGATATTACGGTCATCGAATCAATCATGTCTGCCCTCAAGAAAACCAAGTTCGTGAACATCGGAGATGCCTTGTTATCAAATGACGATTTGGAATGCCTTAAGATGATATGTTATTGCACGATGGTGAAAGGCCAATTGCATAAACTTTGTACTTAGTAATATAAAGCATATATAATATCTAATAACATAAATATATTCTAAATGTGGAATTACAGGTGATAAATGCTTACATATATTGTATGCTTGATCACCATCATCTACGAGACGGGGAGGGTGAAAAGATACATATTATTAGCACGTTTGTATCTAGCCAGATAAAAGAAGACGGAGAAAAAGACATAGACCTGTCAAAATATCATCACATCGTACAACATGTTAATACTTATGTAGAGCAAGATATGGTTAGTCTCGTCTCATTATCCATGCATGTAACGATGTATTGTTTTTAATTAATCCATGTGTATAATAATTTATTATTATTTATATCTAATTGTGACTATGATTTATATGATATTTACAGCAGCTATTCATTCCGATTAACATTCCTGGATACCATTGGTATCTAGCAGTCGTCAATGCCAAAAAATATGAGATTCAAGTATTGGACTCACTTGGTGCTTGGATCAAACGGAGTGACCTTGCTACTACGGTAACTATATATGTGTGAAATTTAACATGCATTATCTTTATATAACTTTAGCAAAATATTTCAAGAGTCCGTGGTAACGCACGGGCATTCTACTATTACATAACAATTGTGCAGCGGCCTCAAATGTTTTTGCACGGGGAACCACGCGGGACCACAAGACATCACTTTGTATTAAAAGCTTCAACAGGTGATGCAAAAATGCAGTAGTGGTGTATTTTAGGGCACCACTTTTACGTGATCTGCTACGGCAGAAATGACGTGTTGTCATCTCGTATCTCCATACTCCATACCCAGATTCCAAGATCCGCTTCTTCCTCCCTTCTTGTTGAGCATTCTCAACAAACACACGGTAACCACATCCCGTACGTAATGTACCGATTCTCCTCTTCTCCCGCGCGCGTTTTCCTCAACAAAGATCGATCAGATGCAACAGCGGTGTCCTAATTCATCACGCCGTATTGATCAATTCACTTCGGTTTGATCATACCGTGATCAAGGTCCATGCATGGCATTAACAAATTAATCATTAATTATTCTTGTGTGTTCAATTCTTCTTCCTTCCATTGATGCATTTGTTTTTGTTGTGTTGTAGGTCTCGATCGATCGATCCACGGCAGAGGCGATCAATCCATGGCCATCAAGGGCAACTCTGGGGAGTACAAGGCGCGGAACCCGCTGGGCATGGTGATCGCCGTCCTGCTGTGCTGCTTCTTCTACGTGCTCGGCGCGTGGCAGCGCGGCGGCTACGGCAAGGGTGACCGCATCGCGGTGGCGGTGACCCGACAGACGGCCTGCGCCAACGCCTCTGCCACGGGGCTCAGCTTCGAGACGCACCACACCGGCGGCGTGGCCAACGCGACGATGTCCGGCCTTGGCGGCGAGCCGCCGCCGTCGTTCGCGCCGTGCGCGGCAGCGCTCGCGGACCACACTCCGTGCCACGACCAGGATCGCGCCATGAAATTCCCGCGCAAGAACATGGTGTATCGGGAGCGGCACTGCCCGTCGGACGGCGAGCGGCTGCGGTGCCTCGTACCGGCGCCGCCTGGGTACGTGACGCCGTTCCCGTGGCCCAAGAGCCGCGACTACGTCCCTTACGCCAACGCGCCGTACAAGAGCCTCACCGTTGAGAAGGCCGTCCAGAACTGGGTTCAGTACGAGGGCGCCGTATTCCGTTTTCCCGGCGGCGGCACCCAGTTCCCCCACGGTGCCGACAAGTACATCGACCAGCTCGCCTCCGTCGTCCCCTTCGCCGACGGCTCCGTCCGCACCGTCCTCGACACCGGTTGCGGCGTAAGCCATTAATCAACTCTCACGTTTCCTGATACATGGTCCGTGCGTTCGCGCACTGTCATTTCATCGATCTTGCTTATGTCCATGTGGGGTGCAGGTGGCGAGTCTCGGCGCGTACCTGGACTCCCGTGGCGTGATGGCCATGTCGTTCGCACCGCGCGACTCACACGAGGCGCAGGTGCAGTTCGCGCTGGAGCGCGGCGTGCCGGCCTTCATCGGCGTCCTCGGTTCCGTCAAGCTCCCATTCCCTCCAAGATCATTTGACATGGCGCACTGCTCCCGGTGCCTCATCCCGTGGTCCGGCAACGGTGAGCTAGCACTCCACGGCAGGCGGTGCCGGGCCCATCGACACGCATGCCATTGCCATTGTCATGATTTGGTATATAAAACCAAGTTTTGATGCAGACGGGATGTACATGATGGAGGTGGACCGGGTGCTCCGGCTGGGCGGGTATTGGGTGCTCTCCGGCCCACCGATCAACTGGAAGGCAAATCACAGGAAGTGGGAGCGCGCGGAGGAGGACCTGGCCGGCGAGCAGAAGAGGATCGAGGAGTACGCGCAGATGCTCTGCTGGGAGAAGGTGACCGAGATGGACGAGATTGGCGTGTGGCGGAAGCGGACGGACACGGCAGCGTGCCCGGCCATGCCGCCGGCGGTCCGGGCCTGCGACCCGGCCAATCCCGACGACGTCTGGTGAGATCAACATCAATATCGTATATTATAAGAATCGAGCTTGGCCGTCGACTTTGAATCAAACGGCTTAAACAACGTCACGTCGTTTCCCGCGGTACACGGAACTGAAATATGTCGGGCCGGCGCAACAGGTACAAGAACATGGAGACTTGCATCACGCCGTCCACCACTGCCGCCGGAGGAGAACTGCAGCCGTTCCCGGAACGGCTGAAGGTCGTCCCGCCGCGGATAAGTTCCGGCGCCGTCCAGGGCTTCACCGTGGAGTCGTACGAGGAGGAGAACCGACGGTGGGAGAGGCATGTGAAGGCATACAGGAAGGTCAACTACAAGCTCGACACCAAGCGGTACCGGAACATCATGGACATGAACGCCGGCGTGGGCGGCTTCGCGGCGGCAATCTTCTCCCCCATGTCCTGGGTGATGAACGTGGTGCCCACCGCCGCCGAGCTCTCCACCCTCGGCGTCATCTACGAGAGGGGTCTCTTCGGCATCTACCATGACTGGTAAGCTAGTTTTGCTTGCCTTGGTCTACAAGATGATGCCAAGAGGTTGATTTGTGTTCTTCCTCAGGTGTGAAGCATTCTCTACTTACCCAAGAACCTATGACCTCATCCATGCCAATGGGGTATTCAGCCTCTACAGGGACAAGTGAGTGAGTCACTCAAAGAAAGCTTAAATGCTGCCAATTGTAATGTAATGTGCATCTCTGACAAGCTGATTGTGGATCAGGTGCAAGATGGAGGACATCCTGCTGGAGATGGACCGGATTTTGCGCCCCGAGGGCACGGTAATCCTCCGGGATGACATCGACATCCTGCTGCGGGTGGACAAGGTGGTGAACGGGATGCGGTGGAAGACGATGATGGCGAACCACGAGGACAGCCCGCACATCCGAGAGAAGGTGCTCTACGCCGTCAAGCGCTACTGGACCGCCGACAGCGACAAGAGTTCCCCCCAAGAGAAGAAGGGAAGCTCCTCTGAGGACAAGGGCTCAGACTCAGAGGTGTGAAATGGTGAGATGAGATGAGCTGAGCTGATGCACTGCAACTCAAGAGATGAGCATGTGTTTTGTAGCAGTGACATCAGCACGTGTATTCCTTTGATTGCGTTGTGTAGGATGAACACTTGTTTTCCATTTTTCGAAATGGTAGGAAATATTCGACACAAAGATCTACTAGTAGAGTACCATTTTCTGCCAGTGACAGATTCAAGAATGTTGTTATGGCACTCAGAATTCGCATTCTCATGGTCGTTTTCACCGCCATTGTTCCCATTCGAACTATTATTTTCGTATAAAAATTTGTGTATAGAATCTTGAATAAGAACGTTTGGGGAACCTACAGAGTGCAGTTATCGACAGAAACAGTTTCTGGAAAGTAGCATGATACCAGACATCATAACTTCAAACTTGCATCATTTCCCCCCTTTAAACTAAATAATTCTATCTGTAATATTTTGTAGATCCATCTTAGAGCATCTGCAGCAGGACCCCTCATATCGTCCCCAAACGTTCGGATGGACAACCCGGTTTAGTGACCGATTACGAAAATACGACCCAACTGCACTCCTCAAACCGGCCCTATACGTCTGGGCTGTCAGGCACCTCTCAAACCCAGTCCATATCCGGGGCTGATATGGGAAGGCCTGGACGCGTCCGCCACGTCAGATCCGACAGACCGGCCCCACCACAAATCCCTCCAAATTGGCCTACTCCACCAAATCGACCGCCCCTCCTCCCATGCACATCCTTCATTTCCCGCGGCCGAGTCATCCCCGACCTCCGCCCTTGCTCCCCATCCGTGCCACCGTCCTCACCCGCTGTTGTAGATGACGTCGCCGAGTACCCCGTCCCCCTCAGCTGGCATGGATGATGCCTCAACAGAGTTCGTAGGCGTCCCATCCGTGGGGTCAATTGCACAACGAAGAACGTCGCACGGAGGGAGTGGCGAAGGAAGCAACGGGAGCGGGAAGCTGCGGACAAGGAGGTGGTCCACATCGACGTGTCGCCTATCTATGAATTGTAGTGTTTTCTTTTGGCATGTGTTGACTTGTTGAACCGATGGTGAATTTTGTGCTATATGATAGACGTGCATGGATTTAATGGTTTGTATATGAGGGGTGTGGTTGTCCGGGAGGACAAATAAGGGGCCGTCCAGCGCTGTCCAGGCACGTATGCGACGCTGTCACTGACATTTAGGGGGGCAGATTTGCCCGGTCCGGTTGTAGATGCTCTTACAGTTGAAAACCTTGGCGAAAATATATCAGACTAGTGAGTTCTAGATTACAAATCTGATTAGCCTGCAACAAAATTATATCGAAACACAATTGTGAAGTTATTCAAACATATAGAGCAACTAGTAGGTTTGGACCAGTAAGGTGAGTAGCTTGTTGGTATTTACAGGAGAGCTGTTATCACCAAGAACTGATTTGTAACCCGTCAATTGGCTAACCGGTTTTTTGTTCTTTCCTATTTCCAGATGCACCGCTGCTGCTGCTTTCTTCTTGTGATGTTGGTGGAAGGCTGAGGCGAAGCTGTCCAGGCAAGGAATCCGCAAGGCTCGAAGAAGTAGCTGGGTTGCTTCTATGCCGGGACCGTTCTCGGTCCGATGATGCTGATGTCCCCGGGAAGAGCTGGAGCTCCTGAGGCCGTGATGCAACCTGACCAGAAGCAACAGAGTGATGCTGCTGATTCTGCACTGGAGATGGTGTGTTGGTTGGGGGCACCATGCCCATGGTGCTTACATTAGAAGCATTGCTCCATATATCATGCCGCGTTGGGCGAGTTGCTAAATTAGTAGTGCAGCTGCTCCGTATTGGATGTGACACCCCAAGGCTGCTTAAATTCAGGCTATTGTTTCCGATCCTTGCACGAAGCTCGTTCTGTAGTTCTATTATCTGGGCTCTGAGTGTAGTATTCTCATCTTGCAGCTCGGTCTTCTCTGAACCGACCTGTTAATAAGTGTAACTTAGGCTTAACCTTGAAGGTAATGAAGCAAATAACCTGAAACAACTATGTCATTTGATAAATCAAGCAGGCAGCAATCTCCAGTTGGAAAGGAGACACGTTAATGGGAATTTATTGATATGTCAGTTAAAATTTAAGTGAAGGCATTGCTTACAAGTACAACAGGTACTTCATGAACTTTGCAAGATAAATGCATGCTAGCTAGACGTTCATCCTTATAGTGAAGAAGAAAGAAAACAGTTATCATGTAAGGCAAGTTTGTGTTTGGCAGATCTTCATTAAACCCTTTTGGCCCCCTTTGGAGTTAGGTCTATAAATTGTCCCCGTTGTTCGAGAAACACAATAATCTATGGAACATGCAAAATGTTTAAATTTTGAGCACAAGTATATGCACCTTTTCTGGAAAGCGAGTATATATGCACTTAATTTTTCAAAACTCACATATTGGCGCTCAGTTAGAAGAGTAGATTGCTCCTTTCTAAGAGATTCAACTTGAGTAATTAAATCTCGCAGCACTCGCGCAGCATCACCCAATACTGTAGCTTTTCCACTATTTTGTCGGTCATGATCTGTAATAGCAGAACTATGTTTATCAGAAAAATAATATTGAGTAGAATGACCTCTACAAGCAATAACAATAAGCATGCAGAACTCTACAGCCCCATGGCAATACTTATTACTCGATGATTCACGCCAAAGGATAATTACATACAAAAGGTTATCCATCTTGGCATGATTTATTCAGCATATGCAATAATGCGGTGAACATAAAAAGGAAAATGCAAATAATGATTTCAGGTATTTTCATAATATCTAATAGCAACTTCTATATGGGCTAAAGAACAAGCTGATGACAGCTTTCCCCTTCAGAACTTTGTTCTTGGGACAACATGTGGTGGACCACTCAAAAGTGAGCTTGGAAGAAAGCAGAAAGCGAGCCTTTCACATGGGAATATTTAGCAATTTTAACAAAATGGGACCCATGTAGACTTTCAGAATCCTAGAAAGGATTGCCAGGATATATAAAATACTCCCTCCATTCATTATTATAAGATGTTCTCACTTTTTTCTCATTCGGATGTATATAGACACATTTTAGTGTGTTTGTTCACTGATTTCAGTCCATATGTAGTCCATATTGAAATATCCAAAACATCTTATATTTGTGAACGGAGGGAGTACTGAATAATGAGACGAGTTTCACCCAAAATAAAAACAGCAAGATGCAACAGCAACAGCAACAGCAGACAACTGAATACAGGAATCAACATATGCTATTCCAGTCGTGGCATCAATACTACGAATTGTGAACACGTACTGCGCATCAGATACACATGAACACTACCAAAAATATAACCTAGTAATGAGATGAGTGTATTGGTTCCCAGTTGCCATTAAGTAATTAAAAAGGCATATGAGTCCAAGTTGAGGGAACAGAATGATGTAATCTATGTCCAATAAAACTGGTATTTTTCCCAAAAGGGAAAATTAAATAAGCTAAAAATGGTCATTGATTAATGATGCATCGTACTAACCTAGCATACTGCTGAGCTCAACAAAAAGGTCATTCAATTGGTCACGCTTAAGTTTCTCTCGTTCAGCTTTATGATTTTTCTTTGGAGCCTTTTCCTGGGCTCTTTTGTCAAGACACCTGCAGCACACAAATCATCAGAATAAGAGAAAACTGTATACCAAAGGAGTGGGTGGAATATTTGAGGAAATTAAGAAGTGAAATAATGGACCACGCCTAGGTTTAGAATAATATGACGGTGCAAATTTTACAGATATGATCAACTTAAGTCATTGAAAATGACTGTGCCTAACTGCAAGTCTATATGGTAAGTACTGCTCCCAGCATTCATACGGCCGATCACAAGATAAAAGGCCAGGTGTCGAACTGCAGAACCCTGTGTCCTAAATAATCTTCAATTCTAGGAGGCTTCCTCTATTTTATGTTCGCATGTATAGGAAACGCTAATCTCTTGGATGACTCCGTTCATGCTTTTTAAATGATTGACATTTTTTCTTTTAAAGCAAAGCCTGAGTCAGTTCAGAGAACAGAATCCAATGCAAATGATTTTGTGAAAATAATCAGGTGAAACAGTAGAGTCTATTGGAGCAGATGAGCTCCTCGACCATCAGGTAGTAGTAATGAGTACTTACGGTCTTTTACAGGGCTAGCAAACAACTAAATTTGACATTAAAACTACTCAGCATGCAGATTTATGGTTAGCAAAAGAATACAATACATGAAGAGGTGAACTAGGAGACTGGTCACAATTAAGGCAAGTTTAAGTCACAACTTAAACTTATAAAATACTTTATTTATAAAAAAACCATTGAGGAACGATGCTCGCTAAGATTATTGTTATTGATGCTGGTTGGGTCAAATGGATATAACGAGGAGATCGTTAGGAGTTTAGAATTATTCTTGGACAACAACCCAAGATGACAAGTGAATAACTAAAAATATAGTGGTAAGTGCATCCAGGTTCATTCATGTGTCTGCCCAACCATCTCATCAATTAGAAAACAGAAAAAATCTAGCATAAAAGAAATTTGATCATGCGCATCCTAGGCTAATTGGCCAAAGCAACAAAGCAAAATGGATTACTGCTATAAAGCTAGGTAACTCCTGTCGCTAAGCAAATGAAAATGGATCCAGGAAGATAAGTAACTAAAGACCAACCTGTCAACGTGCTTTTCGGCAGCAGAACTTGAGCTGCCAGCCATTGAATCTGAGCTCTCCGCATCAGCCACCATTCCAAGATTCTGGTTCCTGCATAACAGAAATGACTGCTGGAGCACCCTAAGAGATAAAGCTGAAATCCAAGTAACAAGGAGAGTCTGCCATTGTAAATCACGTACTGCAAGGAATGCCAAATTCACACCATTTACAGATTCCAGGCTTTCACAGGAAATGATACCAGGGACGAATCAAGAGTTCGTTGTATCACCATAACAAGTGGAGCCTAGCTTAGACCACATGCATGGAACTACAGAGTTCTTTTTACAGGAGACTACTGTTCCAAATATCGGCCAACTTTGAAGTTAATCGGCCAGTTAATCGGTACTCGGAGGGTGCCCGGTTCGAAAACTTCCTATTTGCTGCGTTTCTCACTCAGGCAGTTAATCGGCCTGTCAGACTGATTTATCGGTTGTCAGACCAAGTAATCGGGGCGCAACGATTAACTTGAATGCCGGTTTGGCCTACTAAAGCCCAAAATTTCCAGCCGCCCCACGTCTTAGGGTTGGAGGAAATTGGGGCTCCCGCTCATTCTCCTCTCCTCCCCTCTCACGCTCACGATTCGAGCACCCACCGGCCAGTTCCTCGCCCCCGCAAGCAGCGCACGGACTCACCCCCGACCAGATCCTCGCCCCCCCCCCCCCCCCCACACCAATGAGCGCACCAACCTTCAGCAGCTCAAGCTCGCCGCCGGCACTGCACTGTCTCTGCCGCCTCCCCTCACCCTCGGATGATGCTGTATGGCCTATGTAGCCTAGGATATATAGATATGGCCTATAGTGGCTTAGGATATATAGATATGGCCCTAGTTAACCACCCGATAAATGGGTTAACGATAAATTCAGTTAAATGGCCGATTCGCCGATTAATCCCTATTCAACACCGAACCGAGATGGTACCAGTTACTGATATCCTAAACAGAATTATGTAATCTATGCCCAATAACTTAACTGGTATTTTTCCCAAAAGGGAAGATTAAATCAGCTATGTGGTATCAGTTAAATCCCAATAACTTACCAGATAAGTAATTTGCAGGAGACAATAGATAGGAGCTGCGCAAAATACCAGCATGACACCGACTCTTTATTTGGGTAAAGATCAAGTCAATAACGCAAAGCTATGTGGATTCGTAATTCCATGCCAATGAGTACCTTCACAGAAACGATCCTATCAATCACTTCAATAACCTACCTACCCCTTTCTTGGCAGCGATCTGGCATTGGGACCAATATTCTTTACTATTTATTTTCTACAGTACCTTATAAAAACATTTTCAAACCATCAACCACTGATAAAATCCATCATAAAACCAATTAAATTCTGTTAACTCTATGGTCTCTAAGAATCCGGTATACAGAGTTACAGACTTCACATATCAACTTGATCATTCCAACAACGAAAGCTATACGACGAGCACCATGAGATGGCCCCTACAAGAAATAATTAAAAATCATCTCAGGCTGTTGGCGCTAAGCTAAGCCCATACCCCCCCCCCCCCCCCCCCCCCACAGTGAATCTCAAACCGCACACAAAGATAATCAGCTCTCGTCTCCATAATTCGCACCACCTTAACCCTGAGCATAACCAGCCCTAGCAAGCCATCGGTAGCCGACAAAGAGAACCATACCTGAATGAATTCACATCTGAAGACGCAGTCTTGGCTTGCCCTACCTCAGCCTGGGTGGATTTTGATCCGCTGGGGCCGGTCGGCCGGCGCTGAGGAGGGTGGAGCCGTGGAGGCGAGCGGGAGCGGGAGGGGGGAGGGGGGCCGCCAAACTAGGGGGGGAGGGAGGAGAGTGGGAGGGAGGCGAGCACGCGACGAGCGTGTGGCGGCCACCCAACACCCGCACACTTGTGTGATGCACGCGCCAGCGAGGTGACACATGGCGATGCGCGTTGCCGTCGGACCCACGGGGATTCCGACGAGATGGGATGGGATGAAGCGGGGACCCCGGAGACCAGGGATATCACATGATGACCAGTTTTCTTCTTTCGAAAACTTCCCTCCTAAACGTTCGGACGGACAGCCGTGATACCGTCAGGATTGAAAATACCATTTGATCAGCTTAAACGTTGTGGTTGTCCGATACCCCTAATATGCAACATATATGTGGAGTGAATATGGGGACGTCCAGACAAGAACGGACGTATCTGCCATGTCGGATCTGACAGGCCGGACCTATCCCAAATCTCTTCAAATCATCTCCCACCCTCGCCTGACATGCCCTCTTCCTCTCTTCTGCCTCATCTATGTCGCCCCTTCCCTAGGTTCGTCGTCGTTGCCACCCTAGCTCGGTCGTCATCCCCAACCTACAACTCATCGGACCCAAACCACTCCCGATCATCCTTGCTGCCCCGGTACGTCCTACTCATCTAGACATACACCTCGCCCTCTATGTGTTCGGCAAAATGTCTGAGCTATCTTTTAAGAACTTTACTCATTGATAAGGATGAATTCAACAAGGAGCTTCATGAATTCATATACAATGAGTTAGTTGATTTATCTGATTCAGACGACGAAGATGTTGACATGATGTTGATGATGAGCATCCAAGAAGAAATGGAGAATCAAGTGGAGCATGTTCCAAACTTCAAGGGTACATGGGCAGGAGAGTTGTTCCCTATGATAGGGTTGCTGACGGACAGTGTCTCTACAAGCACTACTTCAAATCCGACCCAACATACCATGCCGAAGTTTTCGGCGTTGCTTTCAGATGAGCAAACCTTATTTTTTGTGCATAGTTAATTCTATGGAGGTGTATGATCCTTACTTCATGCTGATGAAGGATTGTTGTGGATAATTATTGTTCTCTCCTATGTAGAAATGCACAACTGGCTTGCGGATGTTTGCATATTATCGGAGCTCAATCTGACAGATCCCTTTGTAGGGTATCCTAGCTAGGAGATTGGGCTAGATGGTAATAGGAAGCAAGGTTTTACCCAGGTCCGGACTCTCACAGAGGAAATAATACCCTACGTCCTGCTCTCGTATATTGCGTTGGGGTGTGTACAAAGTACATGTGAATACCAAGGAGTTGTAATGTATCTATGAGCCCGGCCCCCGGCTTATATAGCACACCCGGGGTCCTAGGATTACAGATCCTAGTCGGGTACGTAAATGCAGGTAGAGTCCTCCAAGGCTTCGTCTTCTTGTCTTGCACGCCAAGTACTCAGGAGTCTTCGTATAATCCGCCATGGGCCGCCCAAAGTGGCCCAGGACGGAACCGACCTAGGGGTCCTCAGCCCGACCCACCAGGCCGGGAACCGATATGGTGAGAGACCCCTCGACTAGGACATCGCCCCTGAACTGGTCTTTAAGGCCTCGGGTCACCCGAGCTGCACGTCGTCTTCGGTCACCAGGCTTGAAACAGGTTCAACGAAGCATCCTCGAACAACCCCTTCACACAACCGGCCTCCAATTGCCGAGCTACCCCCGAGGTGACCACCTCAGTCTTGAAAATGTCTAAGGAGATAGACCTGCGCATAGGAAATATTTCCCGTGTAGTCGGACGCTTGGCGAGACAAATTCCCGCGCTGCTGCACCTCAAAGGTTATCTTGTCTGGCTTGTCTGGCTCTGATGAGCCAGACCGGTCTTATCCTCGGGCCCACCTGGTCACGTGTCAGCCTTGACTTGACGGCCAATGTGACGTGCGGGGATGGACTAGGGGCCCACCCAGGTCACGTCCCATCAGTAACGGGTGTGCGCCTCGATCCCCGCAAGGGATTAACAACAACCACCTCGGTTCGCGCGTGCATTAGCGTGAAACGTGGGGAAGCAGGGGGATTTACTGCCACAGGGCAGGATAACTTTAGAATTCTAGATGTTGATATTTTTTAATATAAATATGATCAAACTTAACGAAAATTGACTCCAGACAAATCTTATATGCAAAGTAAAGAGGACCGGAGGGAGTCCGTGATTCTGTACACATTCTATGTTCAAAAGCAAAAAAAAAGGTTGATGCCCCTTTAGATATGATTTACAAATGCTATGATGGCGAATTAAAAAATTTAAATTCGTGTTCTAGATAACTATTCTGAATGTAAACTGCCATAAGGCAAAAGTGGGAACCAAGAGACGATGACATAGAATCCCTTGAAGCACCATTCAAGATCATATCTTGTTCCATAGAGCGTTGGGTTTCCTCTACATTGTTAGCACAACAACTAGAGGAGATACATGTATTTTTATCATGGCAACAAGACATAGCAAGCATATCATCATGAGATTTAGTCAAGAAATTTCTACATAATAAGCTACTCAACTTTCACTTCCATGAATAACCGTGGAGAACTCAAATTGAGGCACCAAATGCAATTGCAAGAGCACACAGAGTGCTCAAGT
The DNA here is from genome assembly GCA_039707655.1 of Elymus sibiricus. Classification (NCBI taxonomy): domain Eukaryota; kingdom Viridiplantae; phylum Streptophyta; class Magnoliopsida; order Poales; family Poaceae; genus Elymus; species Elymus sibiricus. The sequence continues at coordinate 138,557,226 of CM077670.1, forward strand.
CCTTCTCTCCCAAATCCCACCACAACAACTAATGTTATGGAGGAATATGAGAGGAAGAACAAAAGAGGAGAACACCAAAGAACTCAAAGATCTAGATCCAAGAGGTTCCCCTCACTTAGAGGAGAGATGGATTGGTGGAAATATAGATCTAGATATCCTCTCTCTTTTCCCTAAAAAAGAAGCAAGAATCATGTGAGGAATAGATTACAACCAGATCCAAGTGTTGAGGTGGAAGAAGGGGGTATTTATACCCCCAAGGGAAATGACCATTGTCAGCCAACACCCCCGGGTACCCGACCATCCAGGGAAAAAATGCCTCCTGCCCCGGGCATCCGGAGGACAAAGTCCCTGGGCACCCGGATAGAGCAGAGGCCGGACAGAGCAGAGGGGCCCGACACCCGGGGGTCCAAGACCCCGGGGCACCCTGAGTGGACAGAGGGCCACGGGAGACCTCGGGCACCCGGACATGTCCGAGGACATGGGAATCCCTCTCTGGTGCCTCCGGGCACCCGGGGTCCAAGGACTCCGGGCACCGAGAACAAACTACAAATTCAGGGTGCGAACGAACTCGGATTTCGACAAACTCAAGCTTGATAGAAAGCTAACGACAAGAGCTCCGTAAGTGAAGAGCCGACAAAACCTCCAACATCGAAAACGTAATCGAAGATGCATAGGAAATCCATTTTTGATGAACTTGAGCTTGTCATGAAGATAACCACAAGCTCCAAAACCTCACATAGAGAAAATGCCAAATAAGAACCAAATAATATTATGCCAAGGATGCAAAGGTTTGAGCTCTCTATGAACGATACGATCAAGCTACTCACTCGAGTGCCCCCCTTGACAGTACGGCCATCAATCCTATAACCTGGTCTCCCAACTAACACCATGAGACTGGTAAGATAGAAAACCTATCAAGGTTATACCTTTGCATTACGCATAGTCCACTTGAGCTAGATGATGACGATCTTGACCTCCTCAAGTTGGACCACCTTTCTTGATTGCGTTGGCTTGATGAATACTAGTAAATTTCTCCCCATACTCCACTATGGGAGAGCCTCTCTTAGGCACATCTTCACTTGTCCATTATCAGTAGAATGGACGACAAACTTCAACCATGGGATCTCTTCGTGATGCTTCTGTTGAACTTGCACAACTCAACCTTGATGACGATGACCACTTGATGTCATCCTCCATGGGTTATATGAGATCTTCCACAAGCCCATGCAAAAATACTATGAGATCACTTGATCCCACTCGTTACATCTTCTACGCTTTGCGTGTTGATCAACTTTAATCCACTCTTAGCACTTTGTCTTGATCAACCTTGTATCTTATCTTCTCTCTTCATGAAGATGATGTCTTGAAGGTAAACATGAATGTTCACACAATCCTCTTCTTCAAGTCATGCTTGCAATAGGCTCAACTCTTACATGACCAATCTTTGGATAACTCGTTGAATAACACCTTAGTCAACACATAATCTCCTTCTTTTAACCTTGAAACCAACATATGGTCTTCAAACAGTGCCTATAGACAAACCCTTCAAGTATAATTGTAAGTGCATCAAGTGCCCCCGTAGTGGTTTTGGAGTATTGAAGACAAATAGGTTAAGGGACTAATGTGTTTGTGAGTATACACAGGTGAAATAGTCCCTGAAGACTTGGTTTAACCCACGGAAGTCGACCCCTAAAAATGTATTTCTTCAAGTGAAGAATTTGGTGCGGCCTTTGAAGAAATTGATGTGAAGACTTTGAAGCTTGAAGACTTTGTTTTCATAGTTTTTCTTCTTCTTATTTGAGTCATAGGAAAAACCGTACTGTTAAAGGGGGTCTAGGTGATATACATTTCACAATTCCAAAGTGATGCTCAAACCTATACACTACAACCGCTTCGAGTGAAGCCTTTGGAAATCTCCGGAACAGCTGACAAATTTGCTAGCGACAGTGACGCAGTTCATCTGGTCGTTGACGAATTATGTCAAACTGAGGATTTAGGATTTCACCAATGCGATCTGCCTATCGTGAGGAAATTGAGTGCCCCGACGAAATTGAGAGTTCCAATTTCCGACTGTTGCTGCGCCGTGTGCTAGCTGTCGAGTGGATCTTATCCTGACAACGGTCATGTCTGAGAAGGGCATTTATGACATTTCATGTCAGGTTGCCCCCTGGCTATAAATAGCCGCCCCCACAACCACTAGTTGGTTGGCTGCTCTAGAGAGAGATTGACACTTGTCATTTGAGAGGAACCCTTCCTCTGACGACTTTGTGAGAACCCAAGTGAGGAAAAACCCAACCAGAGCCAAAGTGATTGAGCATCAATGAAGAAGTTGATTTGTGTGATCCGACGCTTATTACCTTTGAAGACTATCATTCTTCCAGACGGTTAGGTGTCATGTTCTGAGCACCCAAGAGTAATTGTGGCGTGCCGGTGAACAAGTCTACGAAGGTTTTGGAAGTCTACCTTGAAGACTTACCACAAGTGATTGGGCGAGGACTAAGTGACCTTAGCTCAAGAGGAATACGGTGAGGACTAAGTGTCCTCCGAGGTAAAACTCAGCCGCCTCAACCAGACATACAGTTGATACAACAACCGGAACTGGTCTACCAAATCGCTGTGTCTTCACCAAGCCTACCTGGTTTCAAATTCCTCACCCTTTACCTTTACGCAATTCCGCTACTGATGAACTTGTGTCCTACCCTTCTGAAGAATTTGAACTGAAGTATTTCATCATGCTATTTCTCATTTCCTCAGTTCATCTTCCTCATGCTTGTATGCTAGTATGATTACATGTTCTTCATTTGTATGTATCTCGTATGCATGCTTTATGTTTCTGTGTTGATTTAGTTTCGCTTCTGTTTCTATTTCTTCACTCTGATTTTTGTCAAAATCTTCGGAGTTTGACGAATTTCTAAAAATCTCCCATTCACCCCCCTCTAGGAGTTATCCCGCGCTTTCAATAACTTAATGTAACCATTAGTCCATAGGGATTGTCATTAATTACCAAAACCAAACATGGAGGCACACCATGCTCTATCAACTGCTATCCAGTATGCATCTCAAAGTATTAAGTTACAAGAAACAGAGCATTGCAATAAGCATGATGACATAATGTAGACAGCAAAGCATCAAGCAATATGACGAGACACCGTCGTTTTATCCTTAGTGGCAACAATACAATACGTGTCTTCTCTCTTTTTGTCACCGGGAGATCACCACAAGATTAGAACCCACTACAATGCACAACTCCCTCTGAAGAAATATCCATCAAACTTGGCCAGAGTAGACAAATAGATCGGAGAGCATACAAAGCTATTTAATTATACAACAAGAAAACCTCAGAAGATTCAATTGAATTCAATGAAACATCTGATCATAAAGTGACAATTCATCATATCCCAACAAACTCACCACCGACTACATCGAATTGATCATGATCATGTAAGGCAGCTCACGGGAATATGGTATTGAAGATCAAAGAGAGAGAGAGAGAGAGCCATCTAGCTACTGCTATGGCCCCTAAGGTCCTAAGGGAACTATTCACACATGGTCATGGAGGTAACAAGGTTGATGAAGAAGCCTCTAGTAATGGATTCCCCCTCCGGCAGAGCACCGGAACATGCCTCCAGATTGGATCTCCTTAGAACAGAAACTTGCGGCGGCGGAAAAAATCGGATAAAAATATCTCGGAGAGTTTCTCTACTTATAGGAATTTATGGCGGTGGAATGGACGAAAGGCGGTGGAAGTGGGGCCCACATGGCCTAGGGGCGAGGCCAAGGGCCTGGCCGCGCCACCTGACCATGTGGCCCCCCTGGCTCCTCTCGCTTCCCTCCGATGCTTCCTGGAACCTTCGTGCCCCGAAAAAAATCTTATTAAATCATCAGGTTTTTTTGACCTCCGCAGATATGGATTTTCTGTAAAGTCAAAAACATGCAAACAAACAACAACTGGCACCGGGCACTAGATTAATAGGTTAGTCCAGAAAAACAATATAAAATGCTATAAAAAGTATTCAAAAGTGATTATATAATAGCATGAAACAATCAAAAATTATAGACATGTTTGCGACGTATCAGCGCCACAAACAAATGTGTGGCAGGCATTCGAGGAAGGACTCGCACCGCATAATGTAGCATGCTATGTGGAGAATAGAATTGGGGGAAAGGTGATGCAATTGGAGGCCGTAAAGATACAATAAACCTCTTAGAAAGTGGTGAATTGGAGGCCGTAAAGATACAATAAACCCCTTAGAAAGTGATTATATAATAGCATGAAACAATCAAAAATTATAGACATGTTTTCTCCCGCCATTCTCTCCCGCCATTTTCTCCCGCCATTCTTTGCCGCCATTTTCTCCCGCCATTCTCTCCCTCCATTTTCTCCCGCCATTTTCTTTCCCGCCATTCTCTCCCGCCATTCTTTGCCGCCATTTTCTCCCTCCATTCTCTCCCGCCATTTTCTCCCGCCATTATTGCCCACCGCCTCAGCGCTTATCGCCTTCCGGTCCTCGCCCGAGGAAGACCCTGATTCGTCGTCGTCCCCAGCAGTGATATGGTTATCTATGTATTACTCATTATCTATGTTAGTTTCAGACTTTTCTCATGTGTGAGTCATTATCTATGTATGAGACATGCTTCATGTATGTGTTAGTATCGCACTTGCTTCTATCTGATCAGGATACATATATCTACCTATGTATGCGAGAGACATATTACTATTAATTCGCATTGTTATTCCAGTTACATTTCCAAAGAGACTACAACAGAAAATGGCGGGAGAAAATGGCGGCAAAGAATGGCAGGAGAAAATGGCGGGAGAGAATGGCGGGAGAAAATGGCGGCAAAGAATGGCGGGAAAGAAAATGGCGGGAGAAAATGGAGGGAGAGAATGGCGGGAGAGAATGGCGGGAGAGAATGGCGGGAGAAAATGGCGGCAAAGAATGGCGGGAGAAAATGGCTGGAGAGAATGGCGGGAGAAAATGGCGGCAAAGAATGGCGGGAGAGAATGGCGGGAGAAAATGGCGGGAGAGAATGGCAGGAAAAAATGGCGGCAAAGAATGGCGGGAGAGAATGGCGGGAAAGAAAATGGCGGGAGAGAATGGCGGGAGAAAATGGCGGCAAAGAATGGCGGGAAAGAAAATGGCGGGAGAAAATGGAAGGAAAGAACGGCGGGAAAGAAAATGGAGGGAAAAAGATTGCGCGAAAGTACATTTTTCATGTATAAAACGACAATGGTTGTACATGATTTATAAGCCATTTTTAAATATAAAAAAACACTTCTGCCTACTATAAACCGAAGAGCATGCATCTTCGGCCAAGAATGGCGGGAGAAAATGGCGGCAAAGAATGGCGGGAGAGAATGGCGGGAGAGAATGGCGAGAGAAAATGGTGGCAAAGAATGGCGGGAGAGAATGACGGCAAAGAATGGCGGGAGAGAATGGCGGGAGAAAATGGTGGCAAAGAATGGCGGGAGAAAATGGCGGCAAAGAATGGCGGGAGAAAATGGAGGGAGAGAATGGCGGGAGAAAATGGCGAGAGAGAATGGCGGGAGAAAATGGCGGCAGAGAATGGCGGGAGAGAAGATGGCGGGAAAGAAGATGGTGGGAGAGAATGGCGGGAGAGCACTCTTCGGCCAACGGTAGGCTAAAGAGCACTCTTCGGCCAACGGTTGGCCGAAAAGTCCCTCTTCGGCCAACGGTAGGCTAAAGAGCACTCTTCGGCCAACGGTTGGCCGAAAAGTTCCTCTTCGGCCAAAGGTAGGCCGAACAGTCCCTCTTTGGCCAACAGGAGGCTGACGGGGTCATACTTTTGATTTTTATGCATTAGGGCGTATAGTTTTCGAATTTGCTATAAAAATCATCATAGTTTCAAAAAAAATCTTCATAATTGGCTAAGTTGGTTCAAGAATTCATTTACAAAATTATTTCATTTAATTTAGATTAATTAAATGACTTCTAAGTTTCACTTAGGTTTAACTAAATTCAATTATGTTTGAACCTTTCCTAAAGTCAAATACAAATCCAATATAACCAGTAAAGTTTATTATTATTTTTAGTTCAAGTTCAACTAAAGTCAAAGAGTAAAATGCATCAGAAGTCCTAAAACTATTGGAGGTGTGTCACTTTAGTCCTATAACTTCGAAAATGCAGTTTTGGGTCCTAAAACAATTGGAGGTGTGTCAGTTTGGTCCTATAACTTCAAAACTGCAGTTTTGCGTCCTAAAACTATTGACGGTGTGTTAGTTTAGTCCTTTAACTTCGAAACTGCTATTTAGGGTCCAAAAACTATGTAAGTTTGTTCTTAGGTCCTGGGCGTCGTTCGGCAGGAGCGACAATTCCCCACCTGTGGCCATGCTCGTGCCCAAACAACAACCTGCATGGCCAGCTCTATGGCCAGGGTGTTGGGGAAATGATGACGTCGTTAGTGAGAAGGAGGTGGGATGGCGTCCTCCATCCCGATTGTCTCAGGATCTCCCCGGCTACCGCTCCGAGGGAGAGGGATGTCGTCCTCCATGCCGACTGGCTCAGGGTCTCCCCAGCGGCTGCGCCAAACCTCCCAGTGAGGCTGTCATGCAACTCATGGCCACACAGGTGGTGCGCATGCAGGATGCAGCACACACTGCAACGTGGAAGAGTATGGACCACTTTTCGGAAGTAAACACATATAAAGGGCTCATCTGAAAAAAATGCACCATAGATGTTGGCCGTGCAAGCTTAGGACCTGAGATGAACACACGTACAAAGTTTTGGGACCCAAAACGGCAATTTCGTAGTAATAGGACTAAACTGACACACCTCCGATAGTTTTACGACCTAAAACTGCAGTTTCGAAGTTATAGGACTAAATTGACACACCTTCAATAGTTTTAGGACTTCTGATGCATTTTACTCTTTATAAATTGTAAGTTATGCTCTATTTAAGTTTGAACACATATTATTTGAATTTCAATTTTAAAATATCCAATTTCTAGATTTCACTTTTCCAGGTGAAAGTATATTCAATAAGGATCATTTTGCAAAAAGAATCACTCAATTTGGATAAACAGATAAAAAGTCGTGATGTGTTGACGTTCCAGGTGGCAACGTGTGGTTGGCCGGTACCGATTTAGATAAGTGATCTGTTGTGGATCATTAGATCTAAGATGGATGGATCTGGTTGCGTACCGATTCGATACGTTAAGTCGATCTAATCGTGGCCATTGGATTGAAGATGAACGGTAGAGGTTCACACCGTGGGTTTGGTCGCCGTAATCTCGCCGAAGATGGAAAAGACGGCGGCGCAATGGCTCGGGATTCGACGGTGCAGCGTCTCCGGTGATCGTCAGAGCTAGGGGAGGGGTCCACGGGGTTCATCACAACGCGGGGATGAAGATGGTGCACACGGCGTCGTCGAGGGTGTCCTCTGGCGCCGGTGGTGGTCGGACGGAGCGGAGGCAGCACTTGGGAGCTTCGGGTCCTCATCACCGCGCTCGTTTTGGCGTGTCCTAGCAAGAGGGAAGGGGTGAGGGAGGTAGAGGAGATCGAGGCGGATCGAACAGAGGCTAAAAGGGCGGCGGGGGCTCACCGGCGGTGGCGCAAACTCGCCGGAGTTGGGCAGCCGTGCCAGAGATCCGAGCTCGTGCTCGGGCAGCCTGGCGGCGGGGACGACACAAGGATGAAGGGAATGGAGAGAGGGGGTCGGGATCTTATAGAGGGCCTCGGGGGCTCGGGGGCATGGCCGGAGGCATGGGGATCGTGTGTGTGGGGGGGGGGGACGCCGGCCGTTACGGGAGGTCGTGGGGGTCATGCTGGAGGTTGGGGATGACGACCCCAACAGGTGGGGCCTCCCTGTCGGTGAGAGTGGGAGAGAGAGGGCGGCGGGGTGGGCTGTGCTCGCGCGCCAGCTGGGCCTGGCTGGCTGGTCCAGTATATTTTTTTCCTTTTTCTTTTTATTTTCCCCTTTTTTGTTTTTTTGTTTTTCTTTTATGTTTTGTTCTGTAAATTGAATTCTATTTTGTATTTAAATTTTCTTCCAACAGCGACTAATTCCTAAATTCCAAATGGAATATTTGGGACTGTGTCAACTTTTTATTTGAGCCTTTTGGATAAATAATTTCTGCACTTATTACTTCCCTTTTTGAATTTGAATTTGGTTCCAAAACCAAATATGTTTCAAATCCATTTTAGAAAATTGGCAGAGGGTCAAGGTTATCATTTGGACTTATGAAATTCACTTTCTGCCAAAATAAATGCAAAGCCATAAATGATTTCCCTTTGGTTTTGAATTGATTTCAAAATGAATCCAATTCAATTTTTTGGAAGATTACTTTGGCTTGAATATTTCTGGGGACTTATTAGGGATGGACTTTTGCCCAATTAATATTTCAAAATGATTTGGTTCCTACCAGAGACTAGCTAGGTTTCCACTAGTTGCCTTGGGCTTATAACCTTTCTAGGCAAACAATCAAGCAACAACAAGCAGTTCGAAGTCAATCAAAAGCAATCCTAGGCATTCATGGGTATTTCCCAGAAAAATTTAATTCCCTGTGAATTTTTCAACAACCCAGATTTGGGAAAAATCTGGGATGTGACAGACTACCACCCTTAAAAGAGATCTCATCCCGAGATGTGGAGAGGCTAGAAAGAATGGTTAGGGTTTGGGGTTCCTCTTAAATTCCATCTCCAAGCCAAGGGTCTGTTGCCTGGGCTATGTCAATATCACTTGTATCCTTGGTTACTTGGTCTTCCATCTTTGCTGGTCTTTACAATATTCAAGATAATTCTGTGGTTGGTAGCTTCATTTCTCAAGGCTTCCGTGTAACTGGGGTCTGGTTGGGGTGTGCGATGTCTCCTGGAACTATCCTTACTTACTCGATCTCTTGTGTTCCAGGTTGCTACCACCCTTAAAAGATTTGAAGGTTGGGGTATCCTACGACTTCTTACTCCTTAGGTGCAAATGCTGACACTCCTCCAGGTTCAATAATTAGGATATCATCTACTGGCTTGGTATATCCGATCCTTCTGTTTCAGTGCTCATCACTAGTCTTGCAATTCCATCAGTGGCATACATCTATGCTTCCTTCAATGTGCCAATCATGATATTAGCATCGTGATCTCCTTCATGTGCCATCTATGGTCTTACCATCTGTAACGTGCCATACATGGGCTTACCATGTGTCATTCTCCTGTCTATGGCAACTTTCTGTCTGTACTATCTGTCATACTCGTGTACCAACTGTCATATTGATGTAGGGTGGAACCCTAAATGATGATCTTTCACGAATTGGAGGGGATCCTACAAAGAACATGAAGAACACGAGGGAAATCACGAGAGGAACACTCAAGAACAAGTCCAATCACACATCCACTAGACTAACAAACACACAAGATCACAAGGTACAAGAACAACAAAGGGAAATCGGTACAAGATAGAGTTCATCCCAAATCCAAGAGGAGATGAGGTCTTGATGATTCACTTGGGGAATCCTTCTCCCTCAGGAGGTCTTGATGATCTAGGTAGATCCTTCTCTCTCTCAAGAGGAATCCCACAAGGGGAGGTACATGAGCTAAGCTCCAATGTGTAGTTCTAATCTTAGCTAACCCTAGAATGAGGAGGGGAAGGGGTATTTATAGTCTAGCCACAAAGTGGGAGGGGGAAAGAGAGATACATGGGCCTCGGGCCCTGTCCACGCGCGCAGGCGGTGCCAGATGTCCGGGCTGGGGCCCGGATGTCCGGCCTCTCGGGAGGCGCCGGATGTCCAGGGCACTGGCCGGATGTCCGGCCTGGAGATGGCCAACCTTCTGTTGCCAGTCGCCGGATTTCCGAGAGGGAGGCCGGATGTCCGGCCGCTGGGCTTCGGCAGGTGTTGGACGTGGCTCCTGGCTTGGAGCTGGAGACGCCGGATGTCCGGCCCGGGACCCGGATGTCCGGCCGCTATAGCTTCCCGCAGCTCCGTCTTCTTTCGTCTCCGCTTCCATGCTTCCTTCGCGGACGGTGTAGTTGTTCCTTGGCGCTTGCACTCCTCCTCGACGTCCGTGAAGCTCCGACAATACCTATGCATGCACACGAGTGGAGTGTCAAGTAGTATACCATCCTCGAAGGGGTCAAGTGAACACGTGTAAAGGAGAGGATTCACCTTTGTGTATGTGAAGTAGATGTCGCACGTGTCACTTGCCAAACGGACTCTTGACATGGTGATGTCCGTAGGATGCTCCGCATCATCCCCTCCCCCTTGGAAAAGATCCGTCCTCGGATCGAAAACCAAATCACCATGGGAAAGAGATGTCGTCGCCGTGTAGAAGTGGACAATCACCAAGTACTCTTCATCTTGAAGCTCGAAATGGGCACTCTCCAATGTCGCACCGTCTTGTGATTCCTTCAAAAGGAACAAGGACAACAAGCACTTGGAAAAACAAATGTGGTTAGCGTTAGTGCAAAACCAAGCATTCAAGAGGTGATTGACCCAACAAGTGTTGTCATCATGCATATCATATGGTGTGACAAAGGATAGTGGCATGTCATGTAGGCATATCAATTGAGCACAATCAAATTCATCATGCGCAAAGGCAAGAAGCAATAGCAATCTAGAGGACCAAGCATGCAAATGTGAGGTAGAGATGCAAATATGTGTGACAAGTGAGCAAGCATCTACCTCAAGGTCATAGCAAGCATGCACAAAGCGCTCAATAAACGGTCGATGGTAGGCATATGAATCAGTCACAACACCAAAGAAGATGAGATGCAAGACAATCCAAGCATAATGTGCATATGGTGTAGTGAAGATAGTGTGGCACTCAACACAATAGAAAGAGCAAATGTTCATCATGTGTGAGGCAATCAAGGCAAGCATGCAGCAATCAATGGGACATGGCATATGTGAAGAAATGACATTGTTGCAACCAAAGATATGATAGGAGCAAGTAATCCACAAGTTGGATGCAACACACAAGGCATATATATTATGAGGCATAGCAATGTGGCAATGGCAAGTCGAAGCAAGATCTCTAGCATGTGTGAAAAGTGTCACGGTGCAAGCAACACATGAAGTATGATCCACAATATTCATGCTCATGGTGTTGGGATTCTCAAAAGAGGAGGATATCACCGCTAAAGCATGTCCTTGTGCGTCCTTCACAATGCCGAAATGGTAGCAAATGCATTGTAGAAGCGCGTCGGTCGAAAGTGGCTCGCTCTCAAGAGCTCGAAGGGTCAACTCGCGTGAAGTGGAAGTTGACACGATGTCGAAGGATCCTACACATGCACACAACAAAGCAAAGAACGTATGTGCATGGTAGATAAACACATCATCCATCATGATGGTTCTCTTCTCTTGCACATAACCATTAGAAGTAAAAGTGCATGAATAATATGATGCAACAATGGCAATATTCATGGCACTAGGCATATGGTGCCAAGATGGAAGACACGCATGCTTTACATGAAAGATGTCAAAAGCTCCAATAATATGGGAGAAAGCTATGGGGGCGATCTCATTAGCAAGACTAAAATCATTGTTGCACTCAAGACATGGCAAATCATCTAGCATGAGAGATGCAGCATATAGAGATATATGACAAGAAGCAATATCAATCATGTGCCAAGCATGTGAATGGATGCCATCAACCACATGAAACGAGCAAGTATGAATCATCGGTGATGCAACAAGGCAAGCAATCATAGTAATCATGTCATGCAAACTAGTGGAGCGAAGATGCAACACACTAGAGGAAATCATGGCAATCATGTCATGTGAGCAAATAATAGATATAGGCAATGTACATGACATATCGTAAGCACGAACATAAAGCAATATCAAAGTATCATCATAGGCATGGGGCACAAAGCAAACATGGCAATAACAAGTGATATCTCCACCAAGCATGCAAATACACATACAAGTGCTAGAATCATGGATCATGTGTAATGCAAAGCATGGGTCACCAAAGCATGTCATCCAAATGGAAATGAGCATATCATGCAAAGTGAACATGGCAATATGGGCATAGAATATGTAATAGACAATAACCCATAACCATGTGAGGGCCATGTAGAAGAAATGCGCAAAGGCTCGTCGTGTAGAGGGTGGGTGGAAGGTAAGCACTCCATGTTGGCGCACATCTTCATTGCTCTGTAGAGCTCGTTTCGTCAACTCGTGCGCGTGCAAGGTTGACGAGTAAGTGTGATGACCTACACAAGAAAGGCACAAGCGAAAGAAAGTGTGTGCGTGGTAAATGTACACATTATCCATCATGATGTGTATGTGCACGTTAGAGTTAGTACAAAACAAGCATCGCTCAAAGAAATTTGAAGCACGATATAAGAACATGTCATCCATCATGAAAGAATAGTTGTTATGAATGACATGATGGGGACACAAATTGAGCATGCAAGTATATGGCACATCGATATCATTTTTATTCATGGGGAGCATATTGTGCACATAATTATGAGGATCATGCAATGGATGGGAGTGATCAAAATCTCCTAACATGTATGAGGAAACTATGGGGGTCTCCTCATGAGCAATAGCGGAAGCATAATATGGAGAAAATGAACAACATCCAAAACAATGGATGTTCGAAGCTAGGTGGTCATGGCATGGCATATGATGACAATGATGCAAAGGGAGCATATCAATATCATCACAAGAAAAACAAATGCCAATAACCATGGGCTTGTCATCTATGCCATATGTGCAAATTGGGTTTATTTTAATGGCATATGCATAGTTACTACAATGAGATTGCAAATTGGACATATTGTTGATCTCAGGCATATCATATGACAAGTCAAGCGGATTGTGAAACATGATGTGACTGAGAGAATTATCACAAGAAATCCTATGCAACATGGCATCACAACTAATAGACTCCACATGGTAATCATCAAACTCATCATAAATGGGTAAATCATCGCATGGGGAAATCATACTAGTAAGAAGCGTGTCAATAGGAGGATCAACATCATGCAAGCAATCAATGTCCACTAGTGGGACTAGCTCATCACCTTCACCTATGTTACCTTGTTCATTCCACACATGTGGTGTAGGTGAGGTGGCAAAGACCAAATCGTGGTCGTCATCTTCAACTTGATGGAACCATGTGGGGGGTGCATCATATTCCACCATGGCCATCGTCTTGTCCATAGGAGGGACGAAGTCATCGAGGATCGGCACGTCATCATATATGGGACCTAGCACCAAATGTGAAGACACAATAGAGGTAGAGGTTAAGTCGTTAGAGTTCAAAATGGCCTCACATGCCCTATCAACTACCTCACACTCTCTATGTGGTGGCTCACTCACTCCCTCAAAATAGGTGCACTCAAACTCACATATGGTGGAGTCACTCATCTCACTCAAGTAGTGGGGGTTGTGGCTCTCCTCACATGGGAATTGGGGCAACACGTCATATACGGGGCTAGTGGTGAACTCGCTCTCACTCTCAATATGGTGGCTCATGTCACTCAAGTCATCGTCGCCGTCGCCACGGATGAAGGCCGAAGATGGCACGTCATCACTCTCCTCCATGACCGAAGGGAAACTCCGATGCTCGATCATCTCACTCTCGCCTCCAAAGATGGAAGCATCATCCTTGCTCGCCACCGTGTCATTCGCCTCCAAATTTTGTTCCTTGAGAGGCTCCATAGTCGTAGTCGTCGCCGCGCCATCTTCAAAAAGAGTCATGGTAGACTCGGCATCGTCAATGCCACAAAGACGGACGGTGGTGAAGTCGAACTTGGGAGCGTCGTCTTGGAGCTCGTTGGGCTTGGACATCATGGTGGTACTATCCTCATGCTCGCCGTCTTGGAGCTTGGCCTTCTCGAAGTGTGCTTGGGGTGGAGAAACCTTGGCCTTCATGTGTTCTTGTTCCGCCTTGAGAGCACCAAAGTAGATGTCGTCGAGGGACTCGTAGTTGTCGAGGAAGATTGTCTTGGAGATGTCGTTGTTCAATCCCATCATGAAGTAGAACTTCATCCAAATGGGGTCGTCCACACCGGCTCCTCGCAAGGCTTTCTTCATCTCCTTGAAGTACTCGTCGAGGGACTTGGATCCTTGTATGGTGTTCTCCAATTGGCGTTGAAGATGTTCCGTGTAGGTGAAAGGCACAAATTCTCGCCGCATCACTTTCTTCGTCTTGGGCCAACTCATGTTGAAGCTCTTCGAAGGTGTGTGAAGCCACCATGTCGACGCGTAGTCGTGGAAGTTCCTTATGGCGCACTTCACTTGATCTTCGGAGGGGACTTGATGTAGCTTGAGGTAGTCGTCCATCTTGCGCTCCCACTCGAGATACTCCTCGGGGTCTTGAGTCCCATAGAATGGAATCTCGTGGTCGGTGTCGAGGTCATAGTAGCTCGTGGAAGTCGCGGACTTGAGCTTGGGGAGCTTCTCTTGAGCATAATTTTGAGGTGTTTGTCGGCGAAGATGCCGCATGTCCAAAGGCGAAGATGCCTTGAAGTCGCTTGGCGAAGATGCCAAGGTAGATGGTGAAGTCGCAGAGCGCTGGTTGGTGTTGAGCTCTTGACCTTCACATTGTTGTCAGTGATGGTGTCGATGCCGATGTGATCTTGCCGGAGATGGTAGCTCGGAAGCATGTGCACTTGAGCGTCTTATTAAAGATGAGGAAGACCTCTTGCCGGTCTTGATGAGGGCTTTGAGCTCCTCCATTTGAGCATCCATCTTGGCATCCAAGTGGTTCTTCATAGCATCAAACTCGTCGTTGTTGTTGTAGAGTGAAGTAGATGTGCTTTGCCTATCCCTCACAAGACTCAAGCAAAGGTGAGTAGGAAATGAGATAAACAATACCAAGCTACCTTTTGCCAAAGTTGAGGATGTATCCCGTGTCACTCAATGTGAAATGAGAGAATAGTGGAATTGGTACCGGACTTGTTCACTCACACCTACAAAGTAAAGCTTATCGAGTGGCTTGGTTAGGACAAGTGGCACAAAATTCAAGCAAGTGTTAGTCAATGATATCGAAGATGTTGAGGAAGATTCACAAAATTGCAATGTAAAGCAAATAGATCAATAGCTATAGTGGCACAAGGAAACACACACACAGATAGATAAGTGGGATCTGGGCAACCAAGGAATGAGCACAAAATGTGTTACCATGCAAAAAGCTCGTGTTGCACGGATACAAGCGAGACAATAGCTCGATTGCTCAAATGGGCTAGATACGCTTGTGCACCAACCTATGCGAGTAAAACGTGCTGTCTTCAATCCCAAGTATGCTATGTATGTATGCTCCAAGAGTATATGCCATGCAAAATGGCTCAATGCTATTTCTATTGCTTACAAGCTCTTTTGTATCTCCTCTTTTGCTTAAAATCTTTTGCTCTTTTTTTTGGATGCTTTGTCACAATGCTTGATGCTCGAGCCGAGTATGACATGAGACAAGTATGTAAGATATGCACGGGAGAGACTTATGGCACAAAGATGATAGCAAGATGATTGCACGCTAAATGTAGCTATGCGGCGTAAGCGTATCACTAAGGTGCACAATGAGCGTGGCCCGGCAATTCTCAACTCGCTAGTCTCGATAGGAACGTGACGCAATAGGCTCAAGGTGATCAATGCAATGGCAAGGAAATGTACAATGATGTCGTCGAAGTTACCGTCGGTGGGTTCTCGTTTGTAAGCAAGGACGGATGATGATGAAGTGGACAATGTCGATGTCGAGTCCGTGGCGATGATGAGTGTCGGTGATGAGGACATGACTACCTTGGATACGACCAAAAATATTGCATACATGCATATTTGTGAGGTGATTTCTTATAAGAGTTATGCAATAATTTATTTATGTTATCCGGAACAAAAATACTTCACCTATTTTTATTTTATGCCTAAATGCAGGATGGACGAACACTTGTATGAACCACGTGTGATGACAAAAGAAGAGGAAATGGTTGGGTGCTATTCAAGAGGTCCTCTCATGTCAAAGGAAACAATTAGGTGCTATTCAACAAGTTCTCTCACGTCACTTTTTGGCCAAGAGAAGATAGAGTCCAAGTCTCTCACGTTCTGGACTCAGATTCGGACTGCACAGACATATCTGTACCAAAACGGCAATAACTTTTTCATCCAGACTCCGAATTGGGTGATTCTTTTTTTGCTGACAAGTAGATTTTATCTTCTTTCCGTACCAATTAGAATCACCTTCAAATTCGTCCGTAGCGTGGAGATATTGACGAAACAATATGACGTTGCACCAGAATCCGAATCAAACTACAAGTCCAAAGGTGTTGCATCACCTCCACTTGGGCCCATAGGCCTTGTACGACCTAGGGTTAGTTTTAGGCTGCCTTGGGACATCCTCCCACCTCCTTGGCCGCCACCCCTTGCTCCTATATAAGTAGATCAATCTAGTAGCTTTTCTTTGGGTTTTGTTTAGTTAAAAGTTAGCCATTGCAACTTCGTGTACTTCGTTTGTGTCCAACGACCAGACCAAGACCGCTTTCGGAACCCCACCATTATCAATACTTCATCTATATTCGCAATATTCAGATTGCATTATCATATTCTTGCTTGTTCCTCGATTGCTTGCAGAAATAGACCTTCGTGGTCAGGTTGATCGTACTCCGGCGTGGTCAATAACCTCTCGGAGTTGGTTTAGCGATTGCTAAGGCGTAACGTCATGCACGTTTGAAGTCGGATCGTCAAAGTCGTCTCCACCAAATCGATAGTTATCATCTCACCGAAAGACGGGACACCGTTGGCTCTATCTTGACGATCCGACTTCAAACGTGCACGACGTTACGCCTTAGCAATCGCTAAACCAACTCCGAGAGGTTATTGACCACGCCGGAGCACGATCAACCTGATCACGAAGGTCTATTTCTGTAAGCAATCGAAGAACAAGCAAGAATATGATAATGCAATCTGAATATTGCGAATATAGATGAAGTATTGATAATGGTGGGGTTCCGAAAGCGGTCCTGGTCTGGTCGTTGGACACAAACGAAGTACACGAAGTTGCAATGGCAAACTTTTAACTAAACAAAACCCAAAGGAAAAGCTACTAGATTGATCTACTTATATAGGAGCAAGGGGTGGCGGCCAAGGAGGTGGGAGGACGTCCCAAGGCAGCCTAAAACTAACCCTAGGTCGTACAAGGCCTATGGGCCCAAGTGGAGGTGATGCAACACCTTTGGACTTGTAGTTTGATTCGGATTCTGGTGTAACGTCATATTGTTTCGTCAATATCTCCACTCTACGGACGAATTTGAAGGTGATTCTAATTGGTACGGAAATCATATAAAATCTACTTGTCAGCAAAAAAAGAATCACCCAATTCGGAGTCCGGATGAAAAAGTTATTGCCGTTTTGGTACAGGTATGTCTGTGCAGTCCGAATCTGAGTCCAGAACGTGAGAGACTTGGACTCTATCTTCTCTTGGCCAAAAAGTGACGTGAGAGAACTTATTGAATAGCACCTAATTGTTTCCTTTGACATGAGAGGACCTCTTGAATAGCACCCAACCATTTCCTCTTCTTTTGTCATCACACGTGGTTCATACAAGTGTTCGTCCATCCTGCATTTAGGCATAAAATAAAAATAGGTGAAGTATTTTTGTTCCGGATAACATAAATAAATTATTGCATAACTCTTATAAGAAATCACCTCACAAATATGCATGTATGCAATATTTTTGGTCGTATCCAAGGTAGTCATGTCCTCATCAGTCGGTGTACTAAAGTTTGGGTCATTTTAGTACCCCATACTTGTGCACGGACGGTTGTAGCCATACCAGTGGCAAGGCCTGCCGGAGGACAGCTGGAAACGGATACAAGATATCAAGAAGGTGTTCAAGATAATGATTAGAAGACAGAAGACCGAAGGTTGGGTTCCCGGCAAGATCCTTGCCGGGAAGGCTCGCGAAGGCCCGGCAAGGCCTCGCACCCGGCAAGATCCCACCGCTTCAGCACAGTGCCGCCGCTCCAGCGCAGCGACCAGCCTGTCGTTTAGGGCTTGTCCTCCTGGTTGCGTGTCACAGCGTCGACCGCAAATGAGGTTAAGCGGTGTTGATGGGACGGGCCCTTTTTCCGCCCCCGAGAAAGTAAGGGACACCTAAACGGAGCATTTAATGCGTTTGTCCTAAGACGTTTGTCCTAAGACGTCGGTGATAATCATGAAATACTGTAGTAACTTTACACCTCTTGTACTGCTGTCTGCCACTGTTGGTGACCCCTTGGACGTATAAAAGGAGGCCCAAGGCATAGCTACAGGGGGGAGGACCTTCCGGCCCATTCTGCATGCGTAGCTGCTTTCCCACCACAAGCGCTCCGTGTACTTGAGCCAAGAACATCCACAATAAACAACAGCAGGAGTAGGGTTTACGCTTATCAGCGGCCCAAACCTGGGTAAAGATCCTCGCGTTGATCGTTGGTTCCGCTCTTTGTGCAAATCTTTCCCCCTTGCCGAACCGTAAAGGGATCCACGCGATCCCATAGGTGTCGTACGCTGATAATGAGTGGCGATGTAGAACCATTCCTAATTAGCCGAAACACCTTAGGAAACGGAAAACCACAACTCAAAATCTCAAATGGCAAATGACAAATGGTGGTAGCGGAAAGCGGTGGTGGTTTCGGAGTCGTCAAAGCGGAAGTGGAGTTGGTGGATGATGAAGAAGTAACCGTCCCTAAGTAGCCGAAACACCTTAGGAGACGTGAATCACAACTCAAGCAACCACAAATGCAATGGGGATCAAAATGGGTTAGGTTGTGGAAGGCTATGGTGGTATTGCGGAAGTTATGGTGGAGGGCCTAGGCAAACTTGCCAAATTTTCAAACTTTTGATGGAGTCAAATGATGGTGGTAGTATTTTTGTGGGATGGGGGATTTTAATAGCTACAAAATGAGCTAAAGAAGGTCAAAATCGGACTCCGGATGAATTAGTTATGGTCAAAACGGTGAAACACGGGAGGCTGAAACTCCAGGGGTCGGACATCCGGGGGTGAGGCTGGATATCCGGGGCTGTATGTCCACAAACTTGCGCGATTTTACGCTCCAGGACCCGGATGTCCGGCCCAATGGCCCGGATGTCCGGCCGGTGGCCCGGATGTCCGGCCCGACGATTCCAGATCGGGATTTGGACTTCAAAACTCGATTTGGGGCGGAAATTGATGATTTTGGGGGCAAAATTGATGGGGGAAAAGAAATTTTTGGATGGATTTCGTGGTGGGGAAGCTAGATCCCCTTGCCAAACAACAAAATCACGGATCAAACACAACAAAATCTCACAAGAACCAATAAAATGCAAAAAAATTGGTGAGGCTATTTTTGGTGGGGATTTTTGAAATTGGGCAAAAACAAACAAAATTAGGCTAGAAAGAGGGGGGTAGGACTCCAAATTCGTGATCAACGTGGCGCATGATACCAAGATGATATAGGGTGGAACCCTAAATGATGATCTTTCACGAATTGGAGGGTATCCTACGAAGAACACGAAGAACACGGGGAAGAACACGAGGAAAATCAAGAGAGTTACACTCAAGAACAAGTCTAATCACACATCCACTAGACTAACAAACACACAAGATCACAAGGTACAAGAACAACAAAGGGAAATCGGTACAAGATAGAGTTCATCCCAAATCCAAGAGGAGATTAGGTCTTGATGATTCACTTGGGGAATCCTTCTCCCTCAGGAGGTCTTGATGATCTAGGTAGGTCCTTCTCTCTCTCAAGAGGAATCCCACAAGGGGAGGTACATGAGCTAAGCTCCAATGTGTAGTTCTAATCTTAGCTAACCCTAGAATGAGGAGGGGAAGGGGTATTTATAGTCTAGCCACGAAGTGGGAGGGGTAAAGAGAGATACATGGGCCTCGGGCCCTGTCCACGCGCGCAGGCGGCGCCGGATGTCCGGGGCACTGGCCGGATGTCCGGCCTGGAGATGGCCAACCTTCTGTTGCCAGTCGCCATATTTCCGGGAGGGAGGCCGGATGTCCGGCCCGACGTGTAGCGCCGGATGTCCGAGGGCACGGCCGGATGTCCGGCCGCTGGGCTTCGGCAGGTGTTGGACGTGGCTCCTGGCTTGGAGCTGAAGACGCCGGATGTCCGGCCCGGGACCCGGATGTCCGGCCACTGTAGCTTCCCGCAGCTCCGTCTTCTTTCGTCTCCGCTTCCATGCTTCCTTCGCGGATGGTGTAGTTGTTCCTTGGCGCTTGCACTCCTCCTCGACGTCCGTGAAGCTCCGAAAATACCTATGCATGCACACGAGTGGAGTGTCAAGTAGTATACCATCCTCGAAGGGGTCAAGTGAACACGTGTAAAGGAGAGGATTCACCTTTTTGTATGTGAAGTAGATGTCGCACGTGTCACTTGCCAAACGGACTCTTGACATGGTGATGTCCGTAGGATGCTCCGCATCACATATCATTTGCTGGTGCTACCTGTGATACCTTAATACCATGTGTGTTCATCAAGTAGATATCTCCTGGGATCCTTACTGTCTCTTTACTTCCACCCCTGTGTCTCAAAATTCCTTATCAGGGAGTGGTCTTCTGATATATGGATCCTTTTCGGTTGATAGGTCTGGCGCCAAAATTTTAAAATACCTATCATTACTCTCTTGGTTGTCAACCAAAATCCTCTTGGGGTTCCTGCAACAAATGGCTCTTGGCTATCCTCACCGTAAAATCGGTGATTCAATGGTTTTCTCTAATGTCTTCTGCAGGGTGTTCCTATTAGGTTTCGTCAAAACATCGTCTCTCTTTCTACAGACTTACTTTCTCATATAACAAGGCGAATAATAAGAGTAGTCGTCATGGTGGACAATCCATGTCGCACCCAAATCATTACTTTGCATATGGTCCAGTGAATCTCGTATCTAGACACTCGGGCTCTCACAAGCATTGCAGAAGTCCTTCTTGTTCACGAACAGAGTTCGGCTAAATCCATTGGTTCTGCAAGCAACAACATCTAACTATCTTACGGCTCTCGAGATTTTAAAACTCCCAAAGCGTTAGCTGGAAAGTCTGGAGGTTCTCTGATAGTTCAAGCTATGGTATGACAACTTCCATTTACAACCAGTGAGGTTTCTTCCCTCCTATTCAGAAAACGCTTACACAGTCTCTCATTGGTCCCATGATGTTGCTATTTTCATGATCATCTGATTCTCCACTCCATATTTCCCAAGCTGATTAGGCATATCTGTTTTGATCCTGGTGTCTGTGGATTATGGCCCACTACTTAGCACCATTCTCCGGTTGCCTAATTCCTTGAATGCCTTACACAACTCTGGTGACAAATTTTCCGCGGTCAAACTTTTTACGTATGCCTTATGATACGTCCATTTTGCATCATGTTTTCCTACTGTTATTTATAGTGTTTTTAACCAATATAACACTTTGTGGAGCAATTCTAATGACTTTTCTCTCTTAATTTGCAAGATTTACACAAGGAGGGAGATTGCCGACAGTTGGAATTCTGGACCTGAAAAAGCTATGTCAGAGATACCTATTCTGCACATCTCCAAATGAGCTAAAATTTCACGGAGAATTATTTCGGAATAAATAAAAAATACTGGAAGCAAGAAGTACCAGAGGGGGCCACCCAGGTGCCCACGAGGCACCAGGGCGTGCCACCCCCCGAGGCGCGCCCTGGTGGCTTGTGGGGCCCCTGGCCAGCCTCCGGTGCCTATTTTATGGTATATAAGCCCATTTTCCCTAGAAAAAAAATAGGGAGAAGACTTTTGGGACGGTGCGCCGCTGTCTCGAGGCGGAACTTGGGCAGGAGCACTTTTGCTCTCCGGCGGAGCGATTCCGCCGGGGATACTTGTGACAACCCGAGACCGACGCTCCAGATGCCTTCCACGTTTTTCGTTATCGCCACGTTGATTGTTTGGTTGCATTCATCATGTCATCATGCGCATTGCATCCGCATGTTTTCATAAAACTTGCATCCGTTCGTAGTTGTTGTTTCTCCTCGTTGTCGTTCGTAGTTTGTCGCTTCTCTCGAAGAGGTGAACGTTGGCCCTTGTTTTCCATTGACCTTTTCTCAGACCTGCTATCTTCGTTGACCTCTCTCAGTCCCCTAGCAACCTAGTCCGAAATCTTCCCCGAACCCGAACCGGGCGGTCATGACCAGTGGGTCCCAATCGATCCCGAAATACCCCCAGACATCTTCGATTTCTTCATTGGACTTCCCTAACCTATTTATCTCGACCGCCGATCTAAATCAGAGGGTCCAAAGTCGGTCCAAATAATCACCCCTACCGTTTTAAGTAGATGAAACCCTAGACCTATCCCGTCCATTCCTTCCCCAATTCGGAAGCCGCCGCCACCCAGTCTCCCATGTTCCTCGGGTGCTTGTCCCATCGCCGCCAGCCGACCAACCCCCTTCTTCCTCGGGATCTTCATTCCACCAACCACCTGCCCGAGCTCCTCCTTCCCCGATCCAACCAGCGCAGCCGCCCGTACGCCGCGTGCCCCGCAGAGCTCCTCCTGGTCTTCACGCCGCCGGCGACCAGGTCCAGGAACAGCAGGTCCCCAGGCCGCCTCCCCTGCTGCACCTCTCCTTCTCCTTAATCTTTTCCTCTCTCTCTCTCTCTGTTATTAACTGCCGCCTCGCCATTGTTTTGTTGCACAGGAGCTTGCAAAACCACCATGACCGCTGTCCCGTGCTGTCGGACCTCGCCAAGTCCTCGCCCCGCGCTGGTTCTGCGCTTTGCCGCCGCGGTGAGTTGCCACCGGCCAGCAAGGCCTTCTCAGCCTCCCTTTTTCCCCTTCCCTGATTTCTTCTCTCTCTGAACTCTCTCTGTCATTTGAAACAGAGAACGTGCGCCGCCGTCGTCCCGACGCAGCAAGTCATCGCCGGCCTCCCCGGCATCGGCCACGTGTGGTTTTGGCGCCTCTCCGCCGTCCTGGCCTCATCCTCGCCGTCGCCTCCCGGCCTCTTTCCGCACTATCTCCTTCAGCTCCTGAGCCGCCCTTGATGCTGCTGCCTCTGCTCCGAGCCCTCGAGCTCCCTGCCTCATCCCGCCTCCAGTCGAGCCCCTCCATCTCCTCGGTGAGCGCCGTCCAGCCGCGCCCCTGCCTCCTCCGTTTCTTCTCTTTTGGTCCCCTCGTATCTTTTCTTTGTCGCTTAAATCTCTGTCTTCTCTTCTTTGTACAGGAACACCATGGCCGACCCCAAGCTTTTCCTCCGCATCGTTAGTAGCAGCAATTGCAGACCCGGCAGGCCTCGTGCGTCCGCGACCCGGATCCGCCGCTGCCCACCGTTCCCGCACCTCCGCCAGCCTCTGTTGCCAGCGCCATGCCCCGCGACCCCTCCTGCAAGCTGCCGCTGCAAGTCCCACGCCGTCACTGCTCTGCTTTCTGTCGAACAGAGGGCGACGCGCCCGTAACCTCCCCGCCTCGCTCGCCTGGGCCGCAAGCGCGCACTGGCCCAGCACTTTTCTGGCCCGAGGTGAGCAGCCCAGTTCCTATCCCTCGCCCGAGCACCCTTTGGTTATCCTGCGCTCAGTCTGTGCAGCCCATTATCCAGCAGTTTCGGCCCGTGCTATGTTTTTTTCCCTGCTGCAAATTTATCCATTTATTCTTGGACATGCATATTACAGAAATGCCATTGTTTTAAATTGCTCATAGATAAATAACCGTGCATCGAAATAAAACATGTCATATATGTGCATTGCTTAGAATTTCATGTAGTTTCACAATATCTAACTTCCATCCATGTTATAAATGTTTAAAATTGCTGTTTGCATTAATTTGCATAAATGACATGCTAAAATGGTTTATTTCATAACTAAATAACCGTAGCTCCGAATTAAATAAACTATATATGTAAATGGGGTAGAAAAATGTGTAGATTAACATGGTGCACTTACTTTTCCTGTTTAACAACAATAAAAATATGATTTTAGGCAGAACTGTACCAAATTCGAAATTTACATATGGGGTTTTTTCGGAATTGTTTTGTGTTGTTTCCGGCCTCATTTAAATTGCCTAGATAAGTAGATCAATTATGCTTCATCTCTTGCCATGTTTAACAACATTTAATATTGATGAGCAGCATAAACGGAATTGAACTAAATAATTGTTGTGGAGTTTCGTCAATATGCAACTCGTTGCATATTGAGCTTCACTTAATGTGTAGTATTAGGTTGTTGCATCTTGCCATGCCATGCCTCATTAAATCGGACATGCATGATACTTGATTGTGCATTATGCCATGATTATGTTTGTATGTTTACCATGTTGTCTGCATCTTTCCGGTTGTGCTTCTTCTCGATAGTCCTGGTTATGTTGCGAAGTGTGAGGATTCGTTCGACTACGCGTGTTCGTCTTCTTCATGGATTCGGTCTTCTTCCTAGCGGGATTTCAGGCAAGATGACCATTACCTTGGATATCACTACTATCTTTGCTTGCTAGTTGTCTCGATGCTATCGCTATGTCTCGCTACCTACCACTTGTTTGTCAGCCTCCCAAAATGCCATGAAACAGGCTCTAACCTTTCACCATCCCAAAAAACCATTGTTTGGCTATGTTACCGCTTTGCTCAGCCCCTTTCTTATATCGTTGCTAGTTGCAGGTGCAGTTGCAAGTTGTTCCATGTTGGGACATGGATATCATGGGATACCACAATATCTCTTATTTAATTAATGCATCTATATACTTGGTTGTGTGTAGAAGGCTCAGCCTTTTGCCTGGTGTTTTGTTCCACTCATGCCACCCTAGTTTCCGTAATACCGGTGTTATGTTCCTTGATGAGCGCTTCTAACACATGTGGGGCATATGGGAACCCCCCTGATCATTCGTTTTAGGATAAACTTCTCCAGCAAGGCCCAACATTGGTTTTACCATTTGCCTAAAAACAACTAAAATTTGCATAGGGACTTTCCGGACCCCGTGGATAATTAATCATCAACCCGGGCCAGTGCTCCTCATGAGTGTTGGTCCAAACCTGTCAACCGTCGGTGGCCACCAGGGGCAACTCTGGCGCTGGCCTACCGGAAGTTTGGACGATCCGGTCGTGTCCTGAGAACGAGATATGCGGCTCCTATCGGGATCGTCGACACGCCAGGTGGTCTTGCTGGTTTAGTTTTACCTTTTACGAGTGACTTGTCCACCAGGATTCCTTATCGTAAGCATCGTGTTATCATGGTGTGAAGATGTTCCATCGGAAGCGTGTGGTAATTTATAATGGACTACTTGGAGCACCCCTGCAAGGTTAAATCTTTCGGAGAGCAGTGCCCGCGGTTATGTGGCAACTTGGAAATTTATAACCTCCAGTTGTAGAGAACTTGACACTAAATCTAATTAAAATATACCAACCGCGTGCGTAACCGTGATCGTCTCTTTTCGAGGGAGTTCGGGAAGAGAACACAGTGGGGTTATGTTTGACTCGTAAGTAGGTGTTCAGGATCACTTCTTGATCATTATTAGTTTGTGACCGTTATGCGTAGTTACTCTTCTTATTCTTGTACTCGTAAGTTAGCCACCATACAATGCTTAGTGCTTGCTGCAACCTCACCACTTAACCATTCCATGCCTATTAAGCTTTGCTAGTCTTGATACCCATGGCAATGGGATTGCTGAGTCCTCGTGGCTCACAGTTTACTACAACAACAGGTGCAGGTACAGGTAAAGCGATGCTTTGACATGAGCGCGATGCATGTTTGCTTTTGGAGTTCTTCTTCTGCTTCTTCTTCTTCGTCAATCATAGGATGGGTTCCCGGTTGGCAGCCTGGGACTAGCAGGGTGGATGTCGTTCGTCTTTTTCGTTTGATTTCATCCGTAGTCGGATCCTGCTCTTCTGTATGATGATTGCTATGTATTGTTGTATTGATGTATTCATGCTGTAGCTTGTGGCGAGTGTAAGACTCTATCTGGTACTCTCATCTATTCAGTACATGGTATGTTGTAATGATATCCACCTTGCTAAGCGTCTTCGATATGCGCTTCTATCCTTACTGGAGCTTCCGAGTTCCTTTAGGATAGGACCGCATATTGGGCGTGACAAGTTGGTATCAGAGCCTCTACCGACCGCAGGAGTGATGGGGAACGTTGCATGGGAAACAAAAATTTTCCTACGCACACGCAAGATCTATCCATGGTGATGAGCATCTACGAGAGGGAGAGTGAATCTACATACCCTTGTAGATCGCTAAGCGGAAGCGTTAATAAACGCGGTTGATGTAGTCGAACGTCTTCGCGATCCAAATCGCCGAGCGTCCCGCGATCCAATCACGATCCTTCCGATCTAGTGCCGAACGGACGGCACCTCCGCGTTCAACACACGTACGGCTTGATGACGCCTTCACCTCCTCGATCCAGCGAGCGATGGTGAAGTAGTGGTTGAGTTCCAGCAGCACGACGGCGTGGTGATGGTGGTGAGGAACAATCTCTGCAGGGCTTCGCCAAGCACTGCGGAGATTATGACGGAGGAACTAGAGGGCTAGGGTTGCCGGCACACGGCTTGGGAAATCCTGATGTATCCCGTGTGCTAGCCCTGCCCCTCTATTTATATGTTGAGCCTTGGGGTCTAAACTTGGAGTAAAAGCCTCCTCCGGGTCGGTTTTGCCCGCACAAGGTCGGTTTGGCCCGCAGGGAAAGAGTCCAACTCGGATCCCTGCCGAACCGTGCACAGCCGCGCACAAGCGGTAGTACCGCTTCACACAAGCGGTAGTACCGCTCGGGCGGTAGTACCGCTTCACACAAGCGGTAGTACCGCTCAGGCGGTAGTACCGCTTCACCAAGCGGTAGTACCGCTTACGCGGCAGCAAAACTACTTTTGCACTTTCCAATACCTTGTGGGCTTTATCCCTTTGGCTCATATAAAGTGTTGCTGCACCCGAACACTTCGGTAAACATCCGGAACCCCTTCCGGTGAACTCCGGAACCCTTCCAGAGATCAAAACACTATTATCACATATATCAATCTTTACCTCCGGACTATTCCGGAGATCCTCGTCATGTCCGGGATCTTATCCGGGACTCCGAACAACTTTCGGTCACCAACATAATAACTCAATTATACTAATCGTCACCAAACGTTAAGTGTGTAGACCCTGCGGGTTCGAGAACTATGTAGACATGACCGAGACACCTCTACGGCCAATAACCAATAGCGGGACCTGGATGCCCATATTGGCTCCTACATATTCTACGAAGATCTTTATCGGTCGAACCTCTATGTCAAGGATTCAGTTAATCCCGTATGCTGTTCCCTTTGTTCTTCGGTATGTTACTTGCCCGAGATTCGATCGTCGGTATCACTATACCTAGTTCAATCTCGTTACCGGCAAGTCTCTTTACTCGTTCCGTAATACAAGATCTCGTGGCTAACACTTTAGTCACATTGCTTGCAAGGCTCATTGTGATGTTGTATTACCGAGTGGGCCCTGAGATACCTCTCCGTCATACGGAGTAACAAATCCCAGTCTTGATCCATGCCAACCCAACAGACACCCTCGGAGATACCTGTAGAGCACCTTTATAGTCACCCAGTTACGTTGCGACGTTTGATACACACAAGGTATTCCTCCGGTGTTAGTGAGTTGCATGATCTCATGGTCAAAGGAACAGATACTTGACATGCAGAAAACAATAGCAATAAACTGACACGATCATATGCTACGTTTATAGTTTGGGTCTTGTCCATCACATCATTCTCCTAATGATGTGATCCCGTTATCAAATGACATCTCATGTCAATGGCTAGGAAACCTTAACCATCTTTGATCAACGAGCTAGTCAACTAGAGGCTTACTAGGGACACAGTGTTGTCTATGTACCCACACATGTATTTGAGTTTCCAATCAATACAATTATAGCATGGATAATAAACGATTATCATGAACAAGGAAATATAATAATAACCAATTTATTATTGCCTCTAGGGCATATTTCCAACAGTCTCCCACTTGCACTAGAGTCAATAATCTAGTTCACATCACTATGTGATTTACATTGTAATGAATCGAACACCCATGCAGTTCTGGTGTTGTTCATGTTTAGCCCTTGGAAGAGGTTTAGTCATCGGATCTGCAACATTTAGATCCGTGTGTACTTTGCAAATATTTATGTCGTCCTCCTTGATGTAATCGCGGATGGAATTGAAACGTCGCTTTATGTGTCTGGTCCTCTTGTGAAATCTTGGTTCCTTGGCTAGAGCAATGGCACCAGTATTATCACAAAACAGAGTCATTGGGTTAAGTGCACTAGGCACTACTCCAAGATCTGTCATGAACTCCTTCATCCAGACACCTTCCTTCGCCGCCTCCGAGGCTGCGATGTACTCCGCTTCGTATGTAGAATCAGCTACCACGCTTTGCTTGGAACTGCACCAGCTAACCGCACCCCCATTAAGAATAAATACGTATCCGGTTTGCGACTTAGAGTCATCCGGATCAGTGTCAAAGCTTGCATCGACGTAACCCTTTACGACGAGCTCTTGATCACCTCCATAAACGAGAAACATGTCCTTAGTCCTTTTCAGGTACTTCAGGATATTCTTGACCGCCGTCCAGTGTTCCATTCCTGGATCACTTTGAAACCTTCCGACCATACTTATGGCAAGGCTGACATCGGGTCTTGTGCACAGCATTGCATACATGATAGAGCCTATGGCTGAAGCATAGGGGATGACACTCATCTTTTCTCTATCTTCTGCAGTCACTGGGCATTGAGTCTTACTCAACTTCACACCTTGCAAAACAGGCAAGAACCCCTTCTTGGACTGATCCATTTTGAACTTCTTCAAAATCTTATCAAGGTATGTGCTTTGTGAAAGTCCTATTAAGCGTCTCGATCTATCTCTATAGATCTTGATGCCTAATATGAAAGCAGCTTCTCCTAGGTCCTTCATTGAAAAACTCTTGTTCAAATATTCCTTTACGCTTTCCAGCATTTCTATATTGTTTCCAATCAGCAATATGTCATCCACATATAATATTAGAAACGCTATAGAGCTCCCACTCACTTTCTTGTAAATACAAGCTTCTCCGTAAACTTGTATAAACTCGAACGCTTTGATCACCTCATCAAAACGAAGATTCCAACTCCGAGATGCTTGCACCAGTCCATAAATGGATCGCTGGAGTTTGCCTCTTAAAGATCCATTTGTTCTGAATGGCCTTACGCCCTTCAGGTAATACTTCCAAAGTCCATACTTTGTTTTCATACATGGATCCCATCTCGGATTTCATGGCCTCTAACCACTTCTCGGAATCCGGGCCCATCATCGCTTCTCCATAGCTCGTAGGTTCATCGTTGTCTAACAACATGACCTCTAAGACAGGGTTGCCGTACCACTCGGGAGCAGTACGCGTCCTTGTCGACCTACGAGGTTCGATAGCAACTTGATCCAAAGCTTCATGATCATCATCATTAACTTCCTCTTCAGCTAATGTAGGCTCCACAGAAACAATTTTCTGCGCTGCGCTACTCTCAGGTTGAAGTAAAGGTTCAACAACCTCATCAAGTTCTATCTTCCTCCCACTCAATTCTTTCGAGAGAAACTCTTTCTCAAGAAATGTTCCGTTTTTAGCGACAAACACTTTGCCTTCGGATCTGAGGTAGAAGGTATACCCAACTGTCTCTTTTGGGTATCCTATGAAGACGCATTTCTCCGCTTTGGGTTCCAGCTTTTCAGGCTGAAGCTTTTTGACATAAGCATCACATCCCCAAACTTTAAGAAACGACAGCTTTGGCTTCTTGCCAAACCAAAGTTCATATGGCGTCGTCTCAACGGATTTCGATGGTGCCCTATTTAAAGTGAATGCAGCTGTCTCTAATGCATAACCCCAAAACGATAGTGGCAAATCGGCAAGAGACATCATAGATCGCACCATATCCAATAAGGTTCGATTACGACGTTCGGACACACCATTACGCTGTGGTGTTCCAGGCGGTGTTAATTGTGAAACAATTCCACACTGTCTTAAGTGACTGCCAAACTCATAACTCAGATATTCTCCTCCTCGATCAGATCGTAGGAATTTAATCTTCTTGTTACGATGATTCTCAACTTCACTCTGAAATTGTTTGAACTTTTCAAATGTTTCAGACTTGTGTTTCATTAAGTAAATATACCCATATCTACTTAAGTCATCAGTGAAGGTGAGAAAGTAACGATAACCACCGCGCGCCTCAATACTCATCGGACCGCACACATCAGTATGTATGATTTCCAATAAGTCACTTGCCCGTTCCATTATTCCAGAGAACGGCGTTTTAGTCATCTTGCCCATGAGGCATGGCTCACATGTGTCAAGTGATTCAAAATCAAGTGACTCCAAAAGTCCATCAGCATGGAGCTTCCTCATGCGTTTTACGCCAATATGACCTAAACGGCAGTGCCACAAGAAAGTGGTATTATCATTATCAATTCTACATCTTTTGGCATCAATGTTATGAACATGTGTATCATTACTATCGAGATTCAA
Organism: Elymus sibiricus; assembly: GCA_039707655.1. NCBI lineage: Eukaryota > Viridiplantae > Streptophyta > Magnoliopsida > Poales > Poaceae > Elymus > Elymus sibiricus. Next base: position 138,587,593 of record CM077670.1, read on the forward strand.
TAAGAATAAACCCCTCACATCGGGTGCATGACCATAAAAGATATTACTCATATAAATAGAACAACCATTATTCTCTGATTTAAATGAGTAACCGTCTCGCAATAAACAAGATCCAGATATAATGTTCATGCTTAACGCAGGCACCAAATAACACTTATTTAGGTTCATCACTAATCCCGATGGTAATCGAAGAGCGAGCGTGCCGACGGCGATCACATCAACCTTGGAACCATTTCCCACGCGCATCGTCACTTCGTCCTTTGCCAGCCTCCGTCTATTCCGCAGTTCCTGTTTTGAGTTGCAAATATGAGCAACCGCACCGGTATCAAATACCCAGGCACTACAACGAGAGTTGGTAAGGTACACATCAATAACATGTATATCATATATACCTTGTTTGTTGTTGGCCGCCTTCTTGTCAGCCAAATACTTGGGGCAATTCCGCTTCCAGTGTCCAGTTCCCTTGCAATGAAAACACACAGTTTCTGGTTTGGGTCCAGCCTTGGGTTTCTTTACGAGAGGAGCAACTGCTTTGCCACTCTGCTTGGAGTTACCCTTCTTACCCTTGCCATTTTTCTTGAAACTAGTGGTTTTATTGACCATCAACACTTGATGCTCCTTCTGAATTTCAGACTCAGCGGCTTTCAGCATCGCAAACAGCTCGGCGACTGACTTGTTCATCCCGTGCATGTTATAGTTCAACACGAAGCTCTTGTAGCTAGGTGGCAATGATTGAAGAACTCTGTCAGTGATAGCCTCTGGCGGAAGGGGCATCCCTAACTCAGCCAGACGGGTGGAGTACCCAGACATTCTGAGCACGTGATCACTGATAGACCCGTTCTCCTCCATCTTGCAAGCATAGAACTTATCGGAGATCTCATATCTCTCGATCCGGGCATTCTTCTGAAAGATAAACTTCAACTCCTGGAACATCTCATATGCTCCATGACGTTCAAAACGTCTTTGAAGTCCCGGTTCTAAGCCATACAACATTGCACATTGAACTATTGAGTAATCATCAGAACGAGCCTGCCAGGCGTTCACAACGTCTAGAGACTCAACTGGAGCGGGTGGATCACCAAGCGGTGCATCAAGGACATAAGCCTTCTGGGAAGCCGTAAGGATAATCCTTAGATTACGGGCCCAGTCCACAAAGTTACTTCCATCATCTTTCAACTTAGCTTTCTCTAGGAACGCATTAAAATTCAGGGGTGCTACTGCGCGAGCCATGATCTACAACATAAATATAGCAAAGACAACTTAGACTATTGTTCTTAGATAATGAGTTTAGTTAATCATATTACTTAAAAACTCCCACTCAAATTGACATCCCTCCGGTTATTCGAGTGTAACATGATCCAAATCCACCAACTCAAGTCCGATCATCACGTGAGTTGAGGTGGTTTCAATGGTGAACATCTTCATGTTGATCATATCTACTATATGACTCATGTTCGACCTTTCGGTCTCTTGTGTTCCGAGGCCATGTCTGTACATGCTAGGCTCGTCAAGTTTAACCCGAGTGTTCCGCACGTGTAACATGGCTTACACCCGTTGTATGTGAACGTAGAGTCTATCACACCCGATCATCACGGCGTGTCTCGAAACGACGAACTTTCGCAACGGTGCACACTTGGGGAGAACACAATTTATCTTGAAATTTAAGTGAGGGATCACCTTATAATGCTACCGTCGTCCTAAGCAAAATAAGATGCTTAAAAGGATTAACATCACATGCAAATCATAAGTGACATGATATGGCCATGAACTTGTGCTTTTGATCTCCATCTCCAAAGCACCGGCATGATCTCCATCGTCACCGGCATGACACCATGATCTCCATCATCTTGATCTCCATCAACGTGTCGCCATAAGGTTGTCGCGCCGACTGTTGCTTCCACGACTATAGCTAACGTTTAGCGATAAAGTAAAGCATTACATAGCGCTTAATGATTGACACGCAGGTCATACAATAATTAAAGACAACTCTATGGCTCCTGCCAGTTGCCGTACTCATCGACATGCAAGTCGTGATATTCTATACATCACATGATCATCTCATACATCACATATATCACATCATGTAATTGGCCATATCACATCACAACATACCCTGCAAAAACAAGTTAGACGACCTCTAATTGTTGTTGCAAATTTTACGTGGCTGCTACGGGTTTGCAAGAACCGTTCTTACCTACGCAAAACCACAACGTGGTGTAGTGATTGCTTTTTGATCTTCTAAAAGAACCCTCTTCATTGAACCGATTCAACTAAAGTGAGAGAGACAGACACCCGCCAGTCACCTTTATGCAACAAGTGCACGCAGCGGTGAAACCAGTCTCGCGTAAGCGTACGCGTAATGTCGGTCCGGGCCGCTTCATCTCACAATACCGCGGAATCAAGTATCAACTAGTAACGGCAAGCAATATGTATACACCCACGCCCACAACTCGTTTGTGTTCTACTCGAGATCTCATCTACGCATAGACCTAGCTCAGATGCCACTGATGGGGAACGTTGCATGGGAAACAAAAATTTTCCTACGCACACGCAAGATCTATCCATGGTGATGAGCATCTACGAGAGGGAGAGTGAATCTACATACCCTTGTAGATCGCTAAGCGGAAGCGTTAATAAACGCGGTTGATGTAGTCGAACGTCTTCGCGATCCAAATCGCCGAGCGTCCCGCGATCCAATCACGATCCTTCCGATCTAGTGCCGAACGGACGGCACCTCCGCGTTCAACACACGTACGGCTTGATGACGCCTTCACCTCCTCGATCCAGCGAGCGATGGTGAAGTAGTGGTTGAGTTCCAGCAGCACGACGGCGTGGTGATGGTGGTGAGGAACAATCTCTGCAGGGCTTCGCCAAGCACTGCGGAGATTATGACGGAGGAACTAGAGGGCTAGGGTTGCCGGCACACGGCTTGGGAAATCCTGATGTATCCCGTGTGCTAGCCCTGCCCCTCTATTTATATGTTGAGCCTTGGGGTCTAAACTTGGAGTAAAAGCCTCCTCCGGGTCGGTTTTGCCCGCACAAGGTCGGTTTGGCCCGCAGGGAAAGAGTCCAACTCGGATCCCTGCCGAACCGTGCACAGCCGCGCACAAGCGGTAGTACCGCTTCACACAAGCGGTAGTACCGCTCGGGCGGTAGTACCGCTTCACACAAGCGGTAGTACCGCTCAGGCGGTAGTACCGCTTCACCAAGCGGTAGTACCGCTTACGCGGCAGCAAAACTACTTTTGCACTTTCCAATACCTTGTGGGCTTTATCCCTTTGGCTCATATAAAGTGTTGCTGCACCCGAACACTTCGGTAAACATCCGGAACCCCTTCCGGTGAACTCCGGAACCCTTCCAGAGATCAAAACACTATTATCACATATATCAATCTTTACCTCCGGACTATTCCGGAGATCCTCGTCATGTCCGGGATCTTATCCGGGACTCCGAACAACTTTCGGTCACCAACATAATAACTCAATTATACTAATCGTCACCAAACGTTAAGTGTGTAGACCCTGCGGGTTCGAGAACTATGTAGACATGACCGAGACACCTCTACGGCCAATAACCAATAGCGGGACCTGGATGCCCATATTGGCTCCTACATATTCTACGAAGATCTTTATCGGTCGAACCTCTATGTCAAGGATTCAGTTAATCCCGTATGCTGTTCCCTTTGTTCTTCGGTATGTTACTTGCCCGAGATTCGATCGTCGGTATCACTATACCTAGTTCAATCTCGTTACCGGCAAGTCTCTTTACTCGTTCCGTAATACAAGATCTCGTGGCTAACACTTTAGTCACATTGCTTGCAAGGCTCATTGTGATGTTGTATTACCGAGTGGGCCCTGAGATACCTCTCCGTCATACGGAGTAACAAATCCCAGTCTTGATCCATGCCAACCCAACAGACACCCTCGGAGATACCTGTAGAGCACCTTTATAGTCACCCAGTTACGTTGCGACGTTTGATACACACAAGGTATTCCTCCGGTGTTAGTGAGTTGCATGATCTCATGGTCAAAGGAACAGATACTTGACATGCAGAAAACAATAGCAATAAACTGACACGATCATATGCTACGTTTATAGTTTGGGTCTTGTCCATCACATCATTCTCCTAATGATGTGATCCCGTTATCAAATGACATCTCATGTCAATGGCTAGGAAACCTTAACCATCTTTGATCAACGAGCTAGTCAACTAGAGGCTTACTAGGGACACAGTGTTGTCTATGTACCCACACATGTATTTGAGTTTCCAATCAATACAATTATAGCATGGATAATAAACGATTATCATGAACAAGGAAATATAATAATAACCAATTTATTATTGCCTCTAGGGCATATTTCCAACAAGGAGCCCCCTTGATTGATCGAACCATTGGCGAGACTAGAAAAAGAAAAACTATTTTGAGTCTAGTTATATATCAGAGAGTAGGAATTCTTTTTACTCCTTATCCGTTTCGTCGCTCTGGTGAGGAATTGTGATGTAGGTGTTTTGATTCTACTACTCTCCTCACTTAATTTTTTTTAGGATCACGCGGGTATTTTTGGAATCGTTGCGATATCGGTGTGATAGAATTATGTTCTTGGTGCCTCCTGTTCGTATGGATTGGACCCGGGGAGTTGAGCTCCAAGGGGTTCTTGTCACATTCGCTATCGTTCCAGTTCCTGAATACCAGAGGACGCCGACATCGAAACACTTCTATACTTTTTGTGGTGGCAAATAGTGCCATGACTTTTCCCCAGTACTGGAGGAGATAGCTCGGATAATCCACCGTGACTAGTATCGCTATGTTTTCGAAGGTCTGAGGTTGACGAATTTGCGGAGTTTCTCGGTTGTGTGTTAAGGGTTGCGGATGCAGTTGCAGCTGATTAGGTTGTTGTTTGATATGAGTAGGTTCCTGGACCCGTAACCTGATCGCATAACCAAGAAGTATTGGGAGTTCTTAGGTGGGAATTCAAGTAGATACCCAGGATATCTTTCCGACAGATGCATGATATGAGATTGGGGTTCGACGTCTAGTGGTCCGCCTGCTCACGGTTGTTTTTACAGTGGTCTCGTGGTGTCTTAAAGAGCCCTTGTAGCTTTGCTACGGCTCGGGGATGCTTCGTATGTCAAGGGCAACAATGTACTTGATGGTCGCTGTACGATCGTGCCCGTGTGGGCCCCACCACGAAAATTTCGGACGAAATCTCTATCATATGTTTGTTCCGGCTTATTTTGCAAGCCAAATCCTTTGTTTTGTTTTGGTTGTGGTATTCGAGTTGCTTCGAAGTCAAGTGTTGATTCCATACCTTTCCTAAGCGGTGTTCTCATATTTCAATGGGAGCGCTAATCCTTCTTGATCATCAAGATCGTCATGGAAAATTATTCTCAATCGGCGTGTTTCTCTTCGAGTTAATTCAATCCTTTCTATATTTGCAAGATCAATTCTCAGTTTTCTCAACGGTGTTCGTTTCACCCGTCCCAAGTTGTCTTTTTTTCCCACCCTCCCACCCTTTTTCTTCACGTAGCCGGAAATCTCAATCAAGTATCCATTTTATTCATGAGAAGTCTCTCCATTCTTAGCCGGTGATTTCTCGTGAAGATGCTCAGGAGCTACAAGTTCATCATTCCTCGTTCTCGTTTTCTTCATCAGTGAATTAATTCAAGTTTTCGATGTTGGTCATATCCTTTTCTTTTGTTCAAATGCATGTTGGAAATTATTTTTCAAGCCTCTCTTGTTTATTCTCCTCTCTCTATTCTTTTCCGGTGCGAAGAAATTATCTCAGAAGAGTCATGTGTCCATTCAAGATCCATTCGTTCTATTTCAAGGTTGTTATTTCATTCAAGCCATTTAAATCAACCGGTGCGCCATCTCTTTCTAAGCAATTGTTCCAATGGTGTTTCTTTTCAGTGGGCCCTGACCCATAGGTCTTTTCCCAGGATCTTACCTGACTCTTCTAATTTTCCTGGAGTTATTCTCAAATTCTTTCTAAGTGTGACATAAGAATGGATTCCATCAGTCATATACCTCTCCAAGATAGCTTTCAATTTTTTTTCCTCTTTGGCTCAACCTTCTCTCTTTTCATTAATCCGGAGTATCTAAAAAAATTCTTCATGGTGGCGATGTGTTCTCTTTTCTTTGTCCATTTTTAGATTCTTATGGTGGTTCATTCAAGATTCCTCTTCTTTGTTATCGTATCAATTCATTCGTTTCTTTCCAAAATCCTACCGGTGGTTCGTTGAAGACCTTCCCAAGGTTGTGCAATATCTCTTCTCAATCCTTTTCAAAAGAATAAGTAGTATGACAAATCCATTGCTTGTCATCAATTTAAGTTGATGGAGGATAAACATACAATAAATCTTATTCTTGTTTTCCTCGAGGTGATTTAGTTCTTTCTTCCGGAGTTCATTCATGATACCGAATTCTCGGTTCCAAGTTGTTCATCTTTTCTTTTCCGGAGTTCCAAGTTTTCTCGGTTGTCTCGTCATGAAGCTCCATCTAAATCATTGCAAGGCTTCAATCTTATTCCTTCAACATCACTACCGTTCTATCATTCTTCTATTTCCGGAGTTCTTCAACGAGACTCTTCATAGTGGTTCATTAAATATTTCATTCATTCTCGAAGTGTTCTTCAAGATTCTTGTTGGAGCTCAAGTGTTCTTCGTCTTGCATTTCAAAGTGCAAATTCTTGCTCCCTTATCTTTTAGGTGATGTTATGTCTTTCTTGACAATGTCCCTTTGTGTTTCATGATTCACAAGTTGTCAGGAATGAGATATTTAAACCCATCATTTTTCTCTTCGTTCAGGAATGAGTTATCTTGGGTTATATTTCACTTCAAGCCTTCCCTGAGGAATGTTGCTATTATGGTGCGTATCAATGATCCAAGTTTCTCCTTCTCTATCGGTGAAAGAGGTTTTCATCTCTTCGAAATCTCAAGCAATCTGTTGTTCCCGTTAGTGGCCGGTTGTCACCTCATAATTTTGAGATGTTTTCCATAAGCCCACAACAAGCTTATTCTTTTCGTCGTTGGTTTCCCAACAACTCCATTCAATCCTTCTTTGTAAGGATGCTTTTCAAACTCAGTTGTGGTAGAAGTTGTCATTTGCTTCTCCCTTCTTTTCTTTCCAATGATTTAGCTTCTATTCTTTCATTCTGGAGGCATTGTGATGTTGCTCTCTTAAAATCATTATCTCGTTTCGCCAAGATCATGTTCTTTCCTTGCTTATCCATTTTACCGGAGTGTTGTGCCCTCTTTTCAAGTCCTTTTCTTCTTATCAAGCTTTGCTTCTCTTTTCTACCGGAGTGGTGCCCAAATTCTTTTTTGTTCTCATTCCTTATCTATCTCGTTTCAACCAGAGTGGTTTTGAATTCTTGCTTGTTCCTCGTGCCAGTCTTCATCTCTTTGCAACCTTCAAGGTTTGTTGGTTTCACTCGTTTGTCAAGAAGCAACTTAGTTTTACCTCTTCCTCTTGCTCTTCCTCTTCTCATTCTTAGATCTCGGGGCGAGATCTCCTGTAAGTGGGGGAGTGTTGTGACAACCCGAGACCGACGCTCTAGATGCCTTCCACGTTTTTTGTTATCGCCGCGTTGATTGTTTGGTTGCATTCATCATGTCATCATGCGCATTGCATCCGCATGTTTTCATAAAACTTGCATCCATTCGTAGTTGTTGTTTCTCCTCGTTGTCGTTCGTAGTTTGTCGCTTCTCTCGAAGAGGTGAACGTTGGCCCTTGTTTTCCGTTGACCTTTTCTCAGACCCGCTATCTTCGTTGACCTCTCTCAGTCCCCTCGCAACCTAGTCCGAAATCTTCCCCGAACCCAAACCGGGCGGTCATGACCGGTGGGTCCCGATAGATCCCGAAATACCCCCAGACATCTTCGATTTCTTCATTGGACTTCCCTAACCTATTTATCTCGACCGCCGATCTAAATCAGAGGGTCCAAAGTCGGTCCAAATAATCACCCCTACCGTTTTAAGTAGATGAAACCCTAGACCTATCCAGTCCATTCCTTCCCCAATTCCGAAGCCACCGCCACCCAGTCTCCCATGTTCCTCGGGTGCTTGTCCCATTGCCACCAGCCGACCAACCCCCTTCTTCCTCGGGATCTTCATTCCACCAACCACCTTCCTGAGCTCCTCCTTCCTCGATCCAACCAGCGCAGCCGCCCGTACGCCATGCGCCCCGCAGAGCTCCTCCTGGTCTTCACACCACCGGCGACCAGGTCCAGGAACAGTAGGTCCCCAGGCTGCCTCCCCTGCTGCACCTCTCCTTCTCCTTAATCTTTCCCCTCTCTCTCTATTATTAACTGCCGCCTCGTCGTTGTTTTGTTGCATAGGAGCTTGCAAAACCACCATGACCGTTGTCCCGTGCCGTCGGACCTCGCCAAGTCCTCGCCCCGCGCTGGTTCTGCGCTTTGCCGCCGCGGCGAGTTGCCACCGGTCAGCAAGGCCATCTCGGCCTCCCTTTTTCCCCTTCCCTGATTTCTTCTCTCTCTGAACTCTCTCTGTCATTTGAAACAGAGAACGTGCGACGCCGCCGTCCCGACGCAGCAAGTCATCGCCGGCCTCTCCTACATCGGCCACGTGTGGTTTTGGCGCCTCTCCGCCGTCCTGGCCTCATCCTCGCTGTCGCCTCCCAGCCTCTTTCTGCACTGTCTCCTTCACCTCCTGAGCCACCCTTGACGCCGCTGCCTCTGCTCCGAGCCCTCGAGCTCCCTGCCTCGTCCCGCCTCCAGTCGAGCCCCTCCATCTCCTCGGTGAGCGTCGTCCAGCCGCGCCCCTGCCTCCTCCGTTTCTTCTCTTTTGGTCCCCTCGTATCTTTTCTTTGTCACTTAAATCTCTGTCTTCTCTTCTCTATACAGGGACACCATGGCCGACCCCAAACTTTTCCTCCGCATCATTAGTAGTAGCAATTGCAGACCCGGCAGGCCTCGTGCGTCCGCGACCCGGATCCGCCGCTGCCCACCGTTCCCGCACCTCCGCCAGCCTCTGTTGCCAGCGCTATGCCCCGCGACCCCTCCTGCAAGCTGCCGCTGCAAGTCCCACGCCGCCGCTGCTCTGCTTTCTGTCGAACAGAGGGCGACGCACCCGTAACCTCCCCGCCTCGCTCGCCTGGGCTACAAGCGCGCACTGGCCCAACACTTTTCTGGCACGAGGTTAGCAGCCCAGTTCCTATCCCTCGCCCGAGCACCCTTTGGTTATCCAACGCCCAGTCTGTGCAGCCCATTATCCAGTAGTTTCGGCCCGTGCTATGTTTTTTCCCCTGCTGCGAATTTATCCATTTATTCCTGGACATGCATATTACAGAAATGCCATTGTTTTAAGTTGCTCATAGATAAATAACCGTGCATCGAAATAAAACATGTCATATATGTGCATTGCTTAGAATTTCATGTAGTTTCACAATATCTAACTTCCATCCATGTTATAAATGTTTAAAATTGCTGTTTGCATTAATTTGCATAAATGACATGCTAAAATGGTTTATTTCATAACTAAATAACCGTAGCTTCGAATTAAATAAACTATATATGTAAATGGGGTAGAAAAATGTATAGATTAACATGGTGCACTTACTTTTCCTGTTTAACAACAATAACATATGATTTTAGGCAGAACAGTACCAAATTCGAAATTTACATATGGGGTTTTTCCGGAATTGTTTTGTGTTGTTTCCGGCCTCATTTAAATTGCCTAGATAGGTAGATCAATTATGCTTCATCTCTTGCCATGTTTAACAACATTTAATATTGACGAGCAGCATAAACGGGATTGAACTAAATAATTGTTGTGGAGTTTCGTCAATATGCAACTCGTTGCATATTGAGCTTCACTTAATGTGTAGTATTTGGTTGTTGCATCTTGCCATGCCATGCCTCATTAAACCGGACATGCATCATACTTGATTGTGCATTATGCCATGATTATGTTTGTGTGTTTACCATGTTGTCTGCTTCTTTCCGGTTGTGCTTCTTCTCGATAGTCCCGGTTATGTTGCGAAGTGTGAGGATTCGTTCGACTACGCGTGTTCGTCTTCTTCATGGATTCGGTCTTCTTCCTAGCGGGATTTCAGGCAAGATGACCATTACCTTGGATATTACTACTATCTTTGCTTGTTAGTTGTCTCGATGCTATCGCTATGTCTCGCTACCTACCACTTGTTTGTCAGCCTCCCAAAATGCCATGAAACAGGCTCTAACCTTCCACCATCCCAACAAACCATTGTTTGGCTATGTTACCGCTTTGCTCAGCCCCTTTCTTATACCGTTGCTAGTTGCAGGTGCAGTTGCAAGTAGTTCCATGTTGGGACATGGATATCATGGGATATCACAATATCTCTTATTTAATTAATGCATCTATATACTTGGTTGTGTGTGGAAGGCTCGGCCTTTTGCCTGGTGTTTTGTTCCACTCATGCCACCCTAGTTTCCGTAATACCGGTGTTATGTTCCTTGATGAGCGCTTCTAACACATGTGGGGCATATGGGAACCCCCCTGATCATTCGTTTTAGGATAAACTTCTCCAGCAAGGCCCAACATTGGTTTTACCATTTGCCTAAAAACAACTAAAATTTGCATAGGGACTTTCCGGACCCCGTGGATAATTAATCAACAACCCGGGCCAGTGCTCCTCATGAGTGTTGGTCCAAACCTGTCAACCGTCGGTGGCCACCAGGGGCAACTCTGGCGCTGGCCTACCGAAAGTTTGGACGATCTGGTCGTGTCCTGAGAACGAGATACGCGGCTCCTATCTGGATCGTTGACACGCTGGGAGGTCTTGCTGGTTTAGTTTTACCTTTTACGAGTGACTTGTCCACCGGGATTCCTTATCGTAAGCATCGTGTTATCATGGTGTGAGAATGTTCCATTGGATGTGTGTGGTAATTTATAATGGACTATTTGGAGCACCCCTGCAGGGTTAAATCTTTCGGAGAGCCGTGCCCGTGGTTATGTGGCGACTTGGAAATTTATAACCTCCGGTTGTAGAGAATTTCACACTAAATCTAATTAAAATACACCAACCGTGTGCGTAACCGTGATCGTCTCTTTTCGAGGGAGTTCGGGAACAGAACACGGTGGGGTTATGTTTGACTCGTAAGTAGGTGTTCAGGATCACTTCTTGATCATTATTAGTTTGTGACCATTATGCGTAGTTACTCTTCTTATTCTTGTACTCGTAAGTTAGCCACAATACAATGCTTAGTGCTTGCTGCAACCTCACCACTTAACCATTCCATGCCTATTAAGCTTTGCTAGTCTTGATACCCATGGCAATGGGATTGCAGAGTCCTCGTGGCTCACAGTTTACTACAACAACAGGTGCAGGTATAGGTAAAGCGATGCTTTGACGTGAGCGTGATGCATGTTTGCTTTTGGAGTTATTCTTCTGCTTCTTCTTCTTCTTCGTCGATCATAGGATGGTTTCCCGGTTGGCAGCCTGGGACTAGCAGGGTGGATGTCGTTCTTCTTTTTCGTTTGATTTCATCCGTAGTCGGATCCTGCTCTTCTGTATGATGATTGCTATGTATTGTTGTATTGATGTATTCATGCTGTAGCTGGTGGCGAGTGTAAGCCTCTATTGGGTACTCTCATCTATTCAGTACATGGTATGTTGTAATGATATCCACCTTTCGAAGCGTCTTCGATATGCGCTTCTATCCTTAGTGGAGCTTCCGAGTTACTTTAGGATAGGACCGCATATTGGGCGTGACAATACTTCCCTCCGGGAGGGGGAAATCGGAGCCATCATCATCACCAACGATCCTCTCATCGTGGGAGGGCCAATCTTCATCAACATCTTCAACAGCACCATCTCATCTCAAACCCTAGTTATCTCTTGTATTCAATCTTTGTCTCAAAACCTCAGATTGGTACCTGTGGGTTGCTAGTAGTGTTGATTACATCTTGTAGTTGATGCTAGTTGGTTTATTTGATGGAAGATTATATGTTCAGATCCAATATGCTATTCAATACCTCTCTGATCTTGGACATGAAGATGATTTGTGAGTAGTTACTTTTGTTCTTGAGGACATGGGAGAAGTCTTGTCATAAGTAATTATGTGAATTTGGTATTCGTTCGATATTTTGATGATATGTATGTTGTTGATTCTCTTAGTGGTGTTATGTGAACGTCGATTACATGACACTTCACCATCTTTGGGCCTAAGGGAATGCATTGTGGAGTAGTAATTAGATGATGGGTTGCTAGAGTGACAGAAGCTTAAACCCTAGTTTATGCGCTATTCCGTAAGGGGCTAATTTGGATCCATATGTTTAATGCTATGGTTAGAGTTATCTTAATTCTCCTTTCATAGTTGCGGATGCTTGTGAGAGGGGGTAATCATAAGTGGGAGGCTTGTTCAAGTAAGAACAGCACCCAAGCACCGGTCCACCCACATATCAAATTATCAAAGTAGCGAACGCGAATCAAACCAACATGATGAAAGTGACTAGATGAAATTCCCATGTGTCCTCGAGAAGGCTTTGCTTACTATAAGAAATTGTTCCGGCTTGTCCTTTGCTACAAAAAGGATTGGGCCACCTTGCTGCACTCTTTGTTACTATTGCTACTTGTCACTTGTTACAAATTATCTTGCTATCAAACTACTCGTTACCGATAATTTCAGTGCTTGCAGAAAATACCTTGCTGAAAGCTGCTTGTCATTTCCTTCTGCTCCTCGTTGGGTTTGACACTCTTACTTATCGAAAGGAGTACGATTGATCCCCTATACTTGTGGGTCATCAAGACTCTTTTCTGGCGCCGTTGTCGGGGAGTGAAGCACCTTTGGTAAGTGGAATTTGGTAAGGAAATATTTATTTTACGTGCTGAAATTTACTATCACTTGCCACTATGGAAAGTAATCCTTTGAGGGGTTTGTTCGGGGTATCTTCACCTCGACCGGAAGCACAAATAGTTGCTCCTCAACCTACTGCACCTATTGAAAATATTTGTTATGAGATTCCTTCGGGTATGATAGAGAAACTGCTAGCTAATCCTTATGCAGGAGATGGAACAATACATCCTGATATGCACTTGATCTATGTGGATGAAATTTGTGGATTGTTTAAGCTTGCAGGTTTATCTGGGGATGGAGTTAAGAAGAAAGTATTCCCTTTATCTTTGGAGGGAAAGGCATTCACATGGTATAGGCTATGTGATGATACTGATACATGGGACTGGAACCGATTGAAATTGAAATTCCACCAGAAATTTTATCCTATGCATTTGGTTCATCGTGATCGGAATTATATATATAATTTTTGGCCTCGTGAAGGAGAAAGCATCGCTCAAGCTTGGAGGAGGCTTAACTACATGATGTACACATGTCCCAACCATGAGCTCTCAAGAGAAATTATCTTACAGAATTTTTATGCTCGGCTTTCCCATGATAATCAAACCATGCTCGATTCTCTTCGACTGGCTCCTTTATGAAGAAAACTATTGAATTCAGATGGGATCTTTTGAAAAGAATTAAACGCAACTCTGAAGATTGGGAACTCGACAAAGGTAATGAGTCAGGTATAATACTTGAGTTCGATTGTGTTAAATCTTTTATGGCCATCGATGCTTTTCATAAGTTTAGCACTAAATATGGACTTGACTCTGAGATAGTAGCTTCCTTTTGTGAATCATTTGCTACTCATGTTGATCTCCCTAAGGAGAAGTGGTTTAAATATCATCCCCCTATTAAAGAAAAGATTGAGGAACCCATTAGTGTTAAAGAAGAAACAAATGTTTACCATGTTGATCCAGTTGTGCCTACTGCTTATATTGAGAAACCACCTTTTCCTGTTAGGATTAAGGAACATGCTAAAGTTTCAACTATGGTTAACAAAAGTAATATTAGAGCACTTAGACCCTCTGAACAAATTAAAGTTGAACCTAATGTTGCTATGCTTAAAGATCTCTTGGTCGATAATATAGATGGGCATGTTATTTACTTCTGTGATGAAGCAGCTAGAATTGCTAAACCAGATCCTAAGGATAAAAACAGACCTGTAGTAGGCATGCCTGTTGTCTCTGTTAAAATAGGAGATCATTGTTATCATGGCTTATGTGATTTGGGTGCTAGTGTGAGTGCTATTCCATTTACCTTATATCAAGAAATTATGAATGATATTGCACCTGTTGAAATAGAGGACATTGATGTTACTATTAAGCTTGCAAACAGAGATACCATTACACCGCTTGGGATCGTTAGAGATGTTGAAGTCTTGTGTGGAAAAATAAAATTCCCTACTGATTTTCTAGTCCTCGGTTCTCCACAAGATGATTTTTGTCCCATTATATTTGGTAGACCTTTCTTGAACACTGTTAATGCCAAGATTGATTGCGCTAAAGAAACTGTTAGTGTTAATTTTGGTGGTATGTCTCATGAGTTTAATTTCTCGAAGTTTCGTAGACAACCTCATGATAAAGAATTGCCTAGTAAAGATGAAATTATTGGTCTTGCTTCTATTGCCGTACCTCCTACTGATCCGTTAGAACAATATTTGCTAGACCATGAAAATGATATGCATATGAATGAAAGAAATGAAATAGATAGGATGTTCTTTGATCAACCACCTATCCTTAAACACAATTTGCCTGTTGAAACTCTTGGAGGCCCTCCTCCACCTAAGGGTGATCCTGTATTTGAATTGAAGCAATTTCCTGACACATTGAAATATGCTTATCTTGATGAAAAGAAGATATATCCTGTTATTATTAGTGCTAACCTTTCAGAGCATGAAGAAAAGAGATTATTGAAAACTCTGAGGAAGCACCGAGCTGCTATTGGATATACTCTTGATGATCTTAAGGGCATTAGTCCCACTCTATGTCAGCACAAAATTAATATGGAGCCTGATGCTAAACCAGTTGTCGACCACCAACGATGATTAAATCCTAAGATGAAAGAGGTGGTAAGAACCGAAATATTAAAGTTTCTGGAAGCAGGTATAATCTATCCCATAGCTGATAGTAGATGGGTAAGTCCCGTTCATTGTGTCCCTAAGAAAGGAGGTATTACCGTTGTTTCTAATGATTAAAATGAACTCATTCCACAAAGAATAGTAACTGGTTATAGGATGGTAATTGATTTTAGAAAATTAAACAAAGCTACTAGAAAAGATCATTACCCCTTACCTTTTATTGATCAAATGTTAGAAAGATTGTCTAAGCATACACACTTTTGCTTTCTTGATGGGTATTCTGGTTTTTCTCAAATACCTGTATCACAAGCTGACCAAGAGAAAACCACCTTTACTTGTCCTTTTGGAACTTATGCTTATAGACGTATGCCTTTTGGTTTGTGCAATGCACCTACTACCTTTCAAAGATGTATGACTGCTATATTCTCTGACTTTTGTGAAAAGATTGTTGAGGTTTTCATGGATGATTTTTTTCGTTTACAGAACTTCTTTTGATGATTACTTAAGCAATCTTGATCGAGTTTTGCAGAGATGTGAAGAAACTAACCTTGTCTTGAATTGGGAGAAGTGCCACTTTATGGTGAATGAAGGTATTGTCTTAGGGCATAAAATTTCTGAAAGAGGTATTGAAGTTGATAAAGCTAAGGTTGATGCTATTGAGAAAATGCCATGTCCTAAAGATATTAAAGGTATAAGAAGTTTCCTTGGTCATGCTGGTTTCTATAGGAGATTTATTAAAGACTTCTCTAAAATTTCTAGGCCTCTTACTAATCTTTTGCAAAAGGATGTTCCATTTGTTTTTGATGATGATTGTGTAGAAGCCTTTGAAACACTTAAGAAAGCCTTAACCACTGCACCTATTGTTCAACCACCTGATTGGAACTTGCCTTTTGAAATTATGTGTGATGCTAGTGATTATGCTGTTGGTGCTGTTATAGGATAGAGAGTTGATAAGAAATTAGATGTTATCCATTATGCTAGTAAAACTCTAGATAGTGCCCAAAGAAATTATGCTACTACTGAGAAAGAATTTCTAGCAGTTGTGTTTGCATGTGATAAATTCAGATCTTACATAGTTGATTCTAAAGTAACTGTTCACACCGATCATACTGCTATTAAATATCTTATGGAAAATAAAGATGCTAAGCCTAGACTCATTAGGTGGGTTCTATTGCTACAAAAATTTGACTTGCATATTATTGATAGAAAGGGAGCTGAGAATCCCGTAGCAGATAATTTGTCTAGAATGGAAAATGTTCTTGATGACCCACTTCCTATTAATGATAATTTTCTTGATGAACAATTAGCTGTCATAAATGCTTCTCGTAATACTCCTTGGTATGCGGACTATGCTAATTATATTGTTGCTAAATTTATACCACCTAGTTTAACATACCAACAAAAGAAAAAGTTCTTCTATGATTTAAGACAATACTTTTGGGATGACCCACATCTTTATAAAGAAGGAGTAGATGGTATTATTAGACGTTGTATACCTGAGCATGAACAGGAACAAATCCTACAGAACTGTCATTCCGAGGCTTATGGAGGACACCATGCGGGAGATAGAACTGCACACAAGGTATTACAATCTGGTTTTTATTGGCCTACCCTTTTCAAGGATGCTCGTAAGTTTGTCTTATCTTGTGATGAATGTCAAAGAATTGGTAATGTTGGTAGACGTCAGGAAATGCCTATGAATTATTCACTTTTTGTTGAACCATTTGATGTTTGGGGATTTGATTATATGGGACCTTTTCCTAAATCCAATGGGTATACTCATATTTTAGTTGCTGTTGATTACGTTACTAAGTGGGTAGAAGCTATTCCAACTAGTAGTGCTGATCATAACACTTCTATTAAAATGCTTAAAGAAGTTATTTTCCCGAGGTTTGGAGTCCCTAGATATTTAATGACTGATGGTGGTTCACATTTTATTCATGGTGCATTCCGTAAATTGCTTGCTAAATATGATGTCAACCATAGAATTGCATCTCCCTATCACCCTCAATCTAGCGGTCTTGTAGAATTGAGCAATAGAGAAATAAAATTAATTTTGCAAAAAACCATCAATAGATCTAGAAAGAATTGGTCTAAGAAACTTGACGATGCATTATGGGCTTATAGAACTGCTTATAAAAATCCTATGGGTATGTCTCCTTATAAAATGGTTTTTGGAAAAGCATGTCATTTACCTCTTGAGTTAGAACATAAAGCATATTGGGAAATTAAAGAACTCAATTATGATTTTAAACTTGCTGGTGAAAAGAGGTTATTTGATATTAGCTCACTAGATGAATGGAGAACCCAAGCTTATGAGAATGCCAAATTGTTTAAAGAAAAAGTTAAAAGATGGCATGATAGAAGAATTCAAAAACGGGAATTCAAAGTGGGTGAGCAAGTTCTATTGTACAATTCTCGTTTGAGATTCTTTGCAGGAAAACTTCTCTCTAAATGGGAAGGACCGTATATCATCGAAGAAGTTTATCGCTCCGGAGCCATCAAAATAAACAACTCCGAAGGCACTAATCCGAGAGTGGTGAATGGGCAAAGAATTAAGCACTATATTTCAGGTACCCCTATTAATGTTGAAACTAATATTATTGAAACAATTACATCGGAGGAATACATAAGAGAGACCTTCCAGAACACTCCAGAACCCTGAAAAGGAAGAGGTACGTGATACGGTAAGTAAACCGACTCCAAAAATTCCATAAAAATATTTTCTGTCAGTTTTGGAATATTAGAAAAAATACAAAAATAAGAAATAGCCGAGGGGACCCACGAGGTGCACACGAGGCACCAGGGCACGCCACCCCCCAGGCGCGCCCTGGTGGCTCGTGGGCCCCTCGTGAGCCTTCCCGACTCCGTTTTCTTCTGGAATACTTGTTTTGCAAGATAAAAATTCTTTATATATACTCTCGGCCGTTTTGACCACCGTATCACAGAAATCTCCTCTATTCTTGTTTCCTGCTGTTTTTCTGACAGATATTGAAGGTATGTCGTCCCAAAGCTCGGTTGGAGAGAGCCATGTCTCTTATGTTGCTGCAAACCCAAGAGCCTATGATGATGAAGATCACCATGGGTGGTCAATCAACGAGGAGGTCGAAGCTGATTTAAAGAGGCTGGATTCCATGGAGCAGGAAGAAACTTCTCAACCACAGCCCAGGAACATGCACAAGGAATACGGGGAATCAAGCTTACCGGATACGGTTAAACCTCCCAACACTCAATTTGTTTCTTATCGTAACTTGAAAAAGAGTGTTGCTTCATCTCCTTCAGTCAGGAAACATCATTGGGTGGATGGTGCATTAACTGTCACCTGGAAGCTCCGGAAGGAAATTATGGATCTAAAGCGTCAAGTTAATAAGCTTGAAGAGGAAAATCGCATCCTCAAAGACATCATCGCCAAGAACATCCCACCACCATCACCGAAGAAGGAAACTTGAGTACATGGGCATGGGCACTCCCCTTGGCTTGTGCCAAGCTTGGGGGAGGTGCCCCGGTATCGTATCACCATCAGTTTTATTATCTTTACCTATTTTTAGTTCGATCCTTGGTGATTTCGTGATTTAGTTGAATAAAAGTTTAGTATGATCTATTTTCGAGTGCTAGTTTCGTGATCTATCTATCTATGTAATTGAGTTGAGAGTTATATAATAAAGAGTAGTTTGAGTTTTTGCTTCTTTACTTTTATGTTTCAATCCTAGCAATGAAAATAATGAAAAAGATCATATGCTAATCTTATGGAAAGTAATGACATTACATAAAGAAAAGTATAAGTGGTAAAATTTATTGAAAGTTAACAAACATAGCATTGGTCAATGATGCAATTCATGAAAAAATTAAAGGGAAGAGAAGATTCACATGCAAATACTCTATCTTGGACATCTTTTATGATTTTGAGCCCCCATTAAGTATTTTATGTCAAATTGTTGATGTTGGACAAGGAAGACAACGTAATGAATTATGTTTGCTTATATTCACATAGAAGCTATATTGTCATAGATCCTTCAACATGTGGTGCTTGCTCAATATCTTTGCTAGCCAAAAATCTGCACCAAGTAGAGATACTACTTGTGCATCACAAACCCTTAAACCCAGTTTCATGTCATGAGAGTCCACTATATCTACCTATGGATTGAATAAGATTCTTCAAGTAAGTTGTCATCGGTGCAAAAAGCAATAAAAATTGCCTCTAAATGTGTATGAACTTTTATTGTAAGGGAAAATAAGCTTTGTACGAACTTGTGATGGCAAAGAAATAAAAGCGACGGACTGCATAATAAAGGTTGATATCACAAGGGGCAATATAAAGTGACGTTCCTTTGCATTAAGAGCTTGTGCTTCCAACAACAAAAAGCGCATGACAACCACTGCTTCCCTCTGCGAAGGGCCTATCTTTTACTTTTATGTATTTACTTTTTATGCAAGAGTCAGTAGTGTTCTCCTCTATTCCTTTTTATTTTTCTCTTTTACAAGCATCATGTGGTGGGGAAAGATCTAGGCACTTATATCCAGTTGGATATGAGTGATCATGAGTTATTATTGTTGACATCACCCTTGAGGTGAATAAGTTGGGAGGCGAAATTATAAGCCCCTATCTTTCTATGTGTCTGGCTGAAACTTTTTGCTCCATATATATGTTGTGAGTGTTAGCAATCATAGAAGACTATATGATGGTTGAGTATGTGGACTTGCTAAAAAGCTCCTACATGAGACCCTTCCTGAAAATATGATGAATTGTAATTGCATTGTTGACTGAGAACATAGTTTGTTAGTTTTCAAGAAAGTTTATGCCTTATACTTCATTGTTGTGATGAATTGTTACTTGCACATGAGAAGTTTTATGATGATAAATATTGCTGTTATAATAATGATCATGATGCTACTATGTCCGTATTTTGTTTTTATCGACACCTCTCTCTCTAAACATGTGGACATGATTATCGATATCGGCTTTCGCTTGAGGACAAGCGAGGTCTAAGCTTGGGGGAGTTGATACGTCCATTTTACATCATGTTTTCCTATTGTTATTTATAGTGTTTTTAACCAATATAAAACTTTGTGGAGCAATTCCAATGCCTTTTCTCTCTTAATATGCAAGATTTACACAAGGAGGGAGATTGCCGGCAGCTGGAATTCTGGACCTGAAAAAGCTATGTCAGCGATACCTATTCTGCACATCTCCAAATGAGCTGAAATTTCACAGAGAATTATTTTGGAATAAATAAAAAATACTGGAAGCAAGAAGTACCAGAGGGGGCCACCCAGGTGCCCACGAGGCACCAGGGCGCGCCACCCCCCCAGGCGCGCCTTGGTGGCTTGTGGGGCCCCTGGCCAACCTCCGGTGCCCATTTTCTGGTATATAAGCCCATTTTCCCTAGAAAAAATAGGGAGAAGACTTTTGGGACGGTGCGCTGCCGTCTCGAGGCGGAACTTGGGCAGGAGCACTTTTGCTCTCCGGCAGAGCGATTCCACCGGGGATACTTCCCTCCGGGAGGGGGAAATCGGAGCCATCATCATCTCCAATGATCCTCTCTTCGTGGGAGGGCCAATCTTCATCAACATCTTCAACAGCACCATCTCATCTCAAACCCTAGTTCATCTCTTGTATTCAATCTTTGTCTCAAAACCTCAGATTGGTACCTGTGGGTTGCTAGTTGTGTTGATTACATCTTGTAGTTGATGCTAGTTGGTTTATTTGGTTGAAGATTATATGTTCAGATCCAATATGCTATTCAATACCTCTCTGATCTTGGACATGAAGATGATTTGTGAGTAGTTACTTTTGTTCTTGAGGACATGGGAGAAGTCTTGTCATAAGTAATCATGTGAATTTGGTATTCGTTCGACATTTTGATGATATGTATGTTGTTGATTCTATTAGTGGTGTTATGTGAACGTCGACTACATGACACTTCACCATCTTTGGGCCTAAGGGAATGCATTGTGGAGTAGTAATTAGATGATGAGTTGCTAGAGTGACAGAAGCTTAAACCCTAGTTTATGCACTATTCCGTAAGGGGCTGATTTGGATCCATATGTTTAATGCTATGGTTAGAGTTATCTTAATTCTCCTTTCGTAGTTGCGGATGCTTGCGAGAGGGGGTAATCATAAGTGGGAGGCTTGTTCAAGTAAGAACATCAACCAAGCATCGGTCCACCCACATATCAAATTATCAAAGTAGCGAACGCGAATCAAACCAACATGATTAAAGTGACTAGATGAAATTCCCATGTGTCCTCGAGAACGCTTTGCTTACTATAAGAAATTGTTCCGACTTGTCCTTTGCTACAAAAAGGATTGGGCCACCTTGCTGCACTCTTTGTTACTATTGCTACTTGTCACTTGTTACAAATTATCTTGCTATCAAACTACTCGTTACCGATAATTTCAGTGCTTGCAGAAAATACCTTGCTGAAACCGCTTGTCATTTCCTTCTGCTCCTCGTTGGGTTCGACACTCTTACTTATCGAAAGGACTATGATTGATCCCCTATACTTGTGGGTCATCACCTTACGACTCAGCGCATCAGCAACCACGTTTACCTTTCTAGGGTGATACCGCAATTCAAGATACAAACCTTGGGTAATTCCAACCAACTTCTCTGTCTCATATTCAACTCCTTCGGAGTGAAAGTGCACTTCAAGTGCTTTGTGATTCATGAAAACATCGCAAGTCTTATCCGATATGTAGTGCCTCCATTGCTTTAAAGCATGGACTACTGATGCCAATTCAAAAGCATGGGTCGGGTAGTTAACCTCGTGCTTCTTCAATCGCCTCGAGGCGTAGGCCACTACTCTTCCTTCTTGCATCAAGACACATCCAAGTCCTTGGTGTGAGAAGTCACAATAAGCTTTAAAGGTTTCTCGATGTCGGCAAACATTGGACCTGGGCGGTCACTAGTCTCTTCTTCAGCTCCTGGAAACTCTCTTTATAGGCTTCCGTCCAACAAAATTTCTTCTCCTCCTTACGAAGGTTGGTCCTCGATTTGGCTTCTTCGAGAGATCCTCGATGAATTTACGGTAATAACCAAGCATCCCAAGAAAACTACGACTTCGATGACAATCTTGGGCGATGTCCATTCATTAACAACTGCCACTTTAGAGTGGTCTACCACTAATCCTTCTCCTGATGTGATGTGCTCTAGGAAGTTAACTTCCTTTAGCCAGAATTGATGCTTGCTGAATTTGGCTTAGAGCTAATGCTCCCTCAACTTCTGCAGAACCAACCTCAGATGCTCTGCATGCTCTTCCTCACCTTTGGAGCATATCAGGGTATCGTCAATGAATACAACCACAATTTTTCCAAACGCTCCATGAATACCTTCTCCATCATATTCATGAAATATGTTGGAGCATTCGTCAGTCCAAAAGACATGACGGTGTACTCACATGGACAATACCTTATGGTAAAACCCATTTTAGGTATGTCAGTAGCTCGAATCTTTGTCCGAAATTTTTTCCAGATCTTAGATCGATCTTTGAGAACACTCTAGCTCCTTTCAATTGATCGAAAAGATCATTAGTCAAGGGTCTAGGATACTTGTTCTTGAGGGTGACCTCATATTCTCCATCCATTCCTTTACGCTTCTTCGTATGAGGGTTTGGTTTACTTCCTTCTCCACAATGTACATGGTGGTCGTTTGTCGGAGTCTAGGATCTACGTCCAAGAAACTTCTCCAAGAACTTAGGATTCAAACTCGGCGGGACTTTGCTTGGCGACCTACGACACGACGGCAACTACGGCGGAATCACGACGGGCTCACTGGCTCTCACCGGACACGAAGGGGACGCGCGAGCTACCTAGGTTTGGGCCACCGTGCGGTGTAATACCCTACTCTTGCCTATGTTGGATTGTTCTGTGATGGCGAGCTCGTGGCTCGAGGTACATGAGGTGTGGGGGAGAATGGGTCGATCCCCTTACATGGAAGCGGCCCTGCCCCTTTTGTAGTGCCTTGGTCCTCTTCCCCGAAAATACGAGCGGGAAAGGGTGGCCACAGGGCGGCAATTCAAAGGGGAACAGGCACGCAGGTCTATTCTGACTAAAGGCGGTCTCTACCTGATAAAGTAGTCTTCGTGACGTGCTGGTGGGCTTGGCGATGACCTCCGTCCTGGCGCGCCGATCTGTCCTGATCTTCCTTCACCAAAGAGGAAACTCTTTGGGACTTGCTTTGGGGGAGGCAGATGCCACTGCTCCCTTATCATCAGAATGGAAGCTGTGCTTGATCACGCCCCGCTGTCCTTATCCTGACAGCGGGACGTCACCCATGTGCGGAGCGCGGAGCCCCGCGGCTGGCTGGCACCGTACGATCTGCTTCATGAGAAGGCCTCGCGAGGCAACCGGGTGCTTGGCGGCCTCGGCAGGGCCTGGCCTGGCGGCGAGGGGCCTCACGAGGCTTGCCCCTCGCGAGGCGGCTTCCTCCGGAGCGGCCGAGGCAGGGCCACTCTCATGGGCCGGCCCAAGCGTTGTCCTCCGGGCCAGAGGCAGACGGGCCGTGGTACCCCGGTTCCCACTGGGCTGATAGTAGCCCCCGGGCCCGCGGCGCGCACGTTCCACCCGTTAGGGACGAAACGACGCGGGGCCCCATTGAGCTGCCGGGCCCAGAGGTGACGCGTGGCGGCCTTTGCGGGGCGGGTCGCCCCCACTCCCCATGACGGCTCGGTAACCGCCCATGCTGACATAAAGTCTGCCCGCGCACGACACGATACCGTCATCGCCTTCTGCTGTTGCTGCTGCTTCGATTCCCGATGCCGAACAAGGCGGAGCGACAAGGAGAGCCCCGCGCCGAGCATAAAGAGGGGGGAGCGAAGAGCCAAAGTCCTCCACCCATCTTCCTTCTCTTCCAATCTTTCCTTCCTTGTCTTGCTAGAGCCACCGCAGTGATGGCGAGGGGAAGAGGGCGTGCACGCGCTTCTGCCGCCGCATCCAGGGTTTCGGCCCGGGGGCGCGGGCGCTCTTCGGTGGCTGCCGGCGCCGGTCCCAGTGGCCGAGGAAGGGGCACCGCATCCAGGGTTCCGGCCCGGAGGGTGTGGTGCGCGCGGCGGAGGCGGCCGCGGCAGGGCGGCCGCCCTACCTCCCCAGGCAGGGAGCCACTCAGCGGAGGCGGCCCACGAATTCATAGTGAGCATGCATCGCCGGCCCTGCACCTGGCTCTCGCTCCCAGACTCCTTTGCGGAAGCGATGGCGGATCGCACGCCCTTGGGCTTGTGGGTGCAGGCCGATGGCTGCTGCAACGGCCCCTCCTGGGTGGCGACAGAGTTCACCCCCTCGGGCTTCATGTTCTTGAAGCAGGGGTGGAAGTTGCTCGCCCTCGCCCGCGGCCTGAAGCAGGGCCACGTTCTCCAGTTCAAGTATGACGGGGCCGCCACGCTCTTCGTGAAGATCTTCGGGATCTCCGGCAGCCTCCTGGAGTGCTGCGCGGAGAGCGAAGATGGTAGCTACAGCGGCTCCTCAAGCGAGGATGACAGCGACAACAGCGCCGCCTCCTCTGGCGGGGGCGGAAGCGACGACAGCTCTCCCCGCGTCAAGAGCGAGGATGAAGACTCCGACTAGGCGCGCGCGACGTCCGTGCTGGAGCCTTGGGGATGGCGACGCCCAGCCTAAGCTTCTTTCTTCTTTTTTTGCACTAGATCGATGTAACCCCCTGGGGGTGTGAAACATTTGCGCAACACTTTTGTTGTTAAGTACTCGATGCTTAATGTGTTTTCGTTTTCCTCCCGAGGCCCTTATCTCCCTTTTACATTGCCTTCGTGCCCTGTGTCGCTGGGACCCAGCCTCTGAGGCGGGCTACAACCGTCGCTGGTATGCCCGGAGCGTGCGCTCGGCAAGGCCAGAGGGTGTAGGGCTCTTAGGGCTGGTAGGAGTCCCTGAGACGCGATGCTCAGGGTCCCCCCTTGATGCGCAGGCGGCTCGTGCCAAGGAATTCAAGATGCCACGAGAGAGAAACGAGAGGGAGAAGACCCGAGGGGTGCTTAGACTTAGCTGTTTTGGAGATGCGCGGCTTGGAGCGAGTCCTTCGTAGGGCGCAGCATGCGAGGCATGGTTCCTCACGAAGCCTTCTTCCCGCGGGGCGCCGATTGCGAGGCCTCCCGAGGGGGGGTGGGGCTCCTGAGGCCCTTGAAATCTTGCACGAGGGAAATTGCCAAATTTTCACAAGTAATGTAGCGGGGCGCGCTCGCGAGGCCGCTTGTGGGTGTTACGCGAGGAGGTAAGAGCACCAAGGACCTGGTGAGGTGACGTGCACGGGAGCAGGCCCGCGAGCCAGAGCTCAGTCACTTGGGTTTTGCGGCGCTGCTGGGACTGACCCGAGCACAGGCACCGTGCCCAGCCCCCGCTCACGCGAGACACACGGGGGGAGATCGCGAGCACGCCTCAGCTGCAAGGACACCGGTTGTTATTAGGAAGTAGACTTTACTGATGCATGAAATGGATTCATTACACAACAGAAAAGATACGTGCTGCCGTGTTCGGCACGGGTCAGCTTGAGGATGTGACGGCCGTAGGCCCCTCAAGTAAGTAGGCCGCCAGCGCGGAGCATGGGGCGTCTGCCAGCGCTGAGCATGGGGCATCCGCCAGCGCGGAGCATGGGGCTTCCATGAGAGTGGGAAGGAGCTCCCGCGTGCCGAAGGCAGTGCCGGTAGAGGGAGCTCCGGAGCGTGTACAGCTGCATGTCGTTCGTATCCGTGGGGTCACGGATAGAACTTGCGGAGATGTTGGATGTTCCATGTGTTTTGTACCGGAACACCCTCCTCCATTTCGAGCCGTGCCGCGCCGGGCCGGGAGATGTGCGTGACCCTGAAAGGGCCCTCCCACATGGGTAAGAGTTTGTGAGTCCCTCTCTGGAGAGGATCCGACACGGGACAAGGTCGCCCGCCTCGAGGGTGCGGGGGCGTATGTTTCGGCTGTGATAGCGACGCAACGCCTGCTGGTACCTTGCTGCGCGAAGGGCGGCTTGGCGGCGCGCTCCCTCGAGGAAAAGCAGGTCATCCTCCCGCAGGCCGTCCTAACGAGATTCATTGAAAGCCAAGACCCGCGGGGACCGGTGCTTGACCTCGGCTAGGAGAACCGCTTCTGCCCCGTAGACGAGGAAGAAAGGCGTCTCGCCGGTGGGCTTGGTCGCTGTGGTGCGGATGGACCATAGCACTGATGGGAGCTCTTCCAGCCAGCCCTTGCCGCAGGCCGCGAGCAGCTTCTTGAAGCTCCTGGTCTTGAGGCCCTTGAGGACCTCAGCGTTGGCACGCTCGGCCTGGCCGTTGCTTCGAGGGTGTGCCATGGAGGCGAAGCAGTTCTGCATGCCGATGCTGGCGCAGTAGGTCTTGAATTGGCCGCTAGTGAACTACGTGCCTTTGTTCGTGATGATGCAGTTGGGGACGCCAAAGCGGCACACCAGGCCCTTGATGAACTTGACCGCTGACCCTGCCGGAATGGTCCGGACAGGCTCCACCTCCGCCCACTTGGTGAACTTGTCGATGGTGACGTAGAGGTAGCGATAGCCACCAGCCGCGCGAGGGAAGGGCCCGAGGATGTCCAGCCCCCAGACCATGAAAGGCCACGAGAGAGGGATGGTCTGGAGCCCCTGCGCTGGTTGGTGGATCTGCTTGGCATGGAATTGGCAGGCCTCGCATGCCTGGACCAGCTCCACGGCATCCTCGAGTGCTGTGGGCCAGTAGAAACCGCTACAAAATGCCTTACCTGCGAGAGTGCGTGAGGACGAATGGTGGCCGCAGTCACCTCCGTGGATGTCGGCAAACAGCTTGCGCCCTTGCTCCTTGGAGATGCACTGCAACGCGACTCCATTTGGGCGGTAGCAGTATAGGTCACCCTCCTTCAAGTGGTAGAGCGCAGCCTGGCGGACCACTCGCTCTGCTTCTGCGTCGATCTCCGGGAGGGCGCCGCACGTCAGGTAGGCCTTGATCTCCGTGACCCAGCTTTCAGGCTACGACTCGAGCGCCAGTAGCAGGCCAGCGCCTGAAGATGGTCCGCAGTCTGGTGCGCCCATGGGTGGTGCGGGAGGGAGCTCCTCATGAGGCTCCATGGGGCTGGTGATCGGAGGTGCCGTTGAAGGCTTCAGGACCCGCTCCTCGAAGACGCCGGGGTTCTGGGGCTCGCGGCGGGAAGCACGCTTGGCGATTTCTTCCGCCTCACTGTTGTCGCTGCGAGGGATGTGCTGTAGCTCCATGCCCATGAAGCACTTCTCGAGCTTGCACACCTCCTCTAGGTATGCCGCCATGTGCTCATCCTTCGGCTTGTACTTCTTGTTGGAGAATTGACGAGGAGCTACGAGTCACCCTTGATGATGATGCGCCTGACTCCAAGCGCGATGGCGGCCTTGAGCCCAGCGATGAGTCCCTCATACTCAGCAATGTTGTTGGAGATCTTGTCGGTGCGCCCAAAGCAGAGCTGCACTGCATAGTAAAGCTTGTCATCTGTGGGTGTAGTGAGAACCACACCAGCCCCCGCGCCCTGGCGCGCGAAGGCCCTGTCGAAGTGCATGCTCCAGCCTCCGGAGGTAGCCTCCTCGGGCAAGGACGACTCCTCCTGGGGCTCGCCCTGATGCGTGTCCGTCCACTCCGCCGCGAAGTCCGCCAAGGCCGCGCCCTTGATGGTCCTGGTGGTGAGGAACTCCAGCTCGAAAGGCTGCAGCTCGATGTTCCATTAGGCGACGTGGCCGGTGGCATTTGGGCTCCGCAGGACTTGCTCCAGTGGGTAGAAGGAGATCACTCTGACTGGGTGACCCTGGAAGTAGTGGCGCAGCTTCCTGGAGGCCATGAGGAGCGCCAGGAGGAGCTTCTGCTGCATGGAGTATCATTCGCGCGCGTCTCGCAGCACCGTACAGACAAAGTAGACGGGGTGCTCGACGAGGCGCATGGCCATGGTATCCAAGTCGTGCTCACCGAGGAGCTCAGGCTGCTGCGCCGCGGAGGCACCACGGGGGCCTCCGGAGGCTGGGCTCCAGAGGCCTCCCGAGGGGGCGTTGGGGCCTCCTGAGGAGGGCCCTCGGCAGGCGCCGACAGGGCCTTGAGGGGCTCCAGCGATGTCTCCACGGGAGCGGCATCCGCATGCACAGGCCCGACTGGCTTCCTCCTGACGCAGACTCGCTCCTCCCATTCTGCCACAAGGGCCACGCTGGCCGTTTGGGGAGTGGCCACCAAATACAACAGCAGGCGCTGGCGTGGGTGCGGGGCGACCATGACGGGAGGGCTCGTGAGGTACCTTTTGAGGTCCTCAAAGGCAGCGTCGGCCTCGGGAGTCCACTTGAAGGGGCCAGACCTCTTCATGAGCTTGAAGAAAGGCAGAGCCCGCTCGCCGAACTTGGATATGAAGCGCCCGAGCAAGGCCATGCACCCCGCCAGGCGTTGCATCTCTTTGAGGTTGCGGGGCGGCCGCATTTCCTCGATAGCCTTAATCTTCTCAAGGTTGGCCTCGATGCCGCAATGGGAGACCAGGAAACCAAGGAGCTTGCCGGAAGGGACACCGAAGACGCACTTGGCGGGATTGAGCTTGAGGTTGACCTTGCGCAGGTTGGCGAAGGTTTCTCTCAGGTCCTCGATGAGGGTTCGTGCCTCACACGTTTTGATGACGATGTCGTCGACATACGCCTCCCCATTTCTCCCCATTTGACACCCTAGGCAGATGCACATCAGCCTCTGGAAGGTAGCCCCCGCACTCTTCAGGCCAAAGGGCATGCACACGTAGCAGAACACTTCGCAGGGGGTGATGAAGGCAGTTTTCTCCTC
The DNA here is from genome assembly GCA_039707655.1 of Elymus sibiricus. Lineage (NCBI taxonomy): Eukaryota > Viridiplantae > Streptophyta > Magnoliopsida > Poales > Poaceae > Elymus > Elymus sibiricus. Next base: position 138,616,253 of record CM077670.1, read on the forward strand.
ATCCTCCTTGGCCATCTTGATCTGATGATAGCCTGAGAAGGCGTCCAGGAAGCAGAGCAGATCGCACCCGACGGTGGAGTCTACTATCTAGTCGATCCTAGGCAGCGGGAAGTGATCCTTGGGGCAGGCCTTGTTGAGGTTGGTGAAGTCGACGCACATACGCTTGCCGCCGTGCGGCTTGGTGACGACGACGGGGTTGGCGATCCACTCTGTGTGGAGCACCTCACGGATGATTCCGGCGTCTTGAAGTTTCTCGACCTCCCCGATGACGAAGTCCTGCTTCTCGGGTGCCTGGCGCCGTACCTTCTGCTTGATGGGGCGCGCGTTGGGGCACACCGCCAAGTGGTGCTCGATCACCTCCCTTGGTACGCCGGGCATGTCTGAGGCTGTCCAAGTGAACATATCAGCATTTGCCCGGAGGAAGTCGACGAGGGCGCCCTCCTGTTCGGGGGAAAGGCCACTGCCGATGGTGAGGAAGGGGCCTGCGCTGCTTCCATCCAATGGCACTTTCTTGGTCTCGGCCCGCTCCTGGGAGAACAGCAGCTTCTTCTTCGCGGGCGCCGGCTCGGCAAGCTCAGGGGCATCCACCTCGGTCGGGGATGTGGCGGCGGCCACCTTGTAGGCGCGCGTTGCGTCCTTTTCATTGCAATGGATGGTGAGGGTGCCGTCGCTGCCGGGCATCTTGACGAGGCCGTAAGCATGGTGGGTCGCGGCCATGAACTTGGAGAGCGCCGGGTAGCCCAAGATGGCGTTGTAGGGCAGGCCGATGTGATCCATATCGAAGACGATAACCTTCGTACGGTAGTTCTTGCGGGTGCCGAAGGTGACGGGAAGGCACACCTGCCCCAGGGGGACAGTAGAGCCGTCAATGACGCCCGAGAAGGGCCTGGTGGGCGCCAGGCGCCCACACGGCGCCTGGAGCGTCTCGAAAACCTCCACAGAGAGCACGTTGAGGCCAGTGCCGCCGTCGATGAGCGTCTTGGTGACGGCCACACCGCCAATAGTAGGAGTGCACAGCAGAGGGACAGCTCCCATAGCCCTAGTGGACTTGGGGTGATCGCTGGTGTCGAAGGCAACGGGGAACTCGGACCACTTGAGGCGGCCGGCGGGCTCGGGCGCCGGAAGGGCCGCGCTCACTTCGCGGGAGAAGCGCTTGAGGTGGTGGCTGGACGGAGGGGCCTGGGCCCCTCCCAGGATGCAGGCCACCCTTTGGGGCCCCTGGGAGCCCCCGCTGGTGACAGTGCCCTTGGTCGGAGCTGCATGGCCCACGCGGGGAACGATTCGGCGGCGGCCGCCGATGCCATCCAGTGCGGTTGAGCCGTGGGATAACTCCGAGGCGCACGCCGCGCGGCGCCATCCGGCTGCGCCGCAGCCCGAAAGAGAAGGAGGACGAGGAGCGGCGCGGCCGGATCGCTCGACGCGCCGTGGCGAAGCGGGCGAGGAGCGAGGGGTCACCTGGCCGCCGCGGGCGGCAGAGACGAGCTCGGTGATGCGCTCGAGCCATTCGTCGTGACCGTCCTTGGCGGGGCGGCAGCGCAGCAGCCCCCGTGCCATGAGCAGTGCGACGTGCGGAGTGGGAGGACCGCGACCTGCGGGCGAGGACGCGGTGGAGGAGCGGCCACGCTCCTGCTCACTCGCCGACGGGTGGATGGAGAAGGTGGCCTGCTCCCCAACGGGCTCGGTGGTGGCGTGAGGTCGCCGCCCAGGGGCACCTCGGACGGCGAGCGCCGCGTGGACCCCGGTAGCGGCTAGGCACGCGGCGCGCTCCCGGCGAGCGGCGGCGTCGTCCATGCCGCGGCTGACGTCGGGGTCGGAGGTGCGAAGACGGCAAGTCCCCCTACCTGGCGCGCCAAATGTCAGAGTCTAGGATCTGCGTCCAAGAAACTTCTCCAAGAACTTAGGATTCAAACTCTGGGGGATTTTGCTTGGCGAGCTACGACACGACGGCAACTATGGTGGAATCACGACGGGCTCACTGGCTCTCACCGGACACGAAGGGGACGCGCGAGCTACGCAGGTTCGGGCCACCGTGCGGTGTAATACACTACTCCTGCCTGTGTTGGATTGTTCTGTGATGGCGAGCTCATGGCTCGAGGTACACGAGGTTTGGGGGAGAATGGGTCGATCCCCTTACATGGAAGCGGCCCTGCCCCTTTTGTAGTGCCTTTGTCCTCTTCCCTGAAAATACGAGCGGGAAAGGGTGGCCATAGGGCGGCAATTCAAAGGGGAACAGGCGCGCAGGTCTATCCTGACTAAAGGGGGTCTCCGCCTGATAACGTAGTCTTCATGACGTGCTGGTGGGCTTGGCGATGACCTCCGTCCTGGCGCGCCGATCCGTCTTGATCTTCTTTCAGCAAAGAGGAAATGCTTTGGGACTTGCTTTGGGGGAGGCAGATGCCACCGCTCCCTTATCACCAGAATGGAAGCTGTGCTTGGTCACGCCCCGCTGTCCTTATCCTGACAGCGGGACGTCACCCATGTGTGGAGCGCGGAGCCCCGCGGTTGGCTGGCATCGTACGATCTGCTTCATGAGAAGGCCTCCCGAGGCAACCGGGTGCTTGGCGGCCTCGGCAGGGCCTGGCCTAGCGGAGAGGGGCCTCGCGAGGCTCGCCCCTCATGAGGTGGCTTCCTCCGGAGAGGCCGAGGCAGGGCCACTCTCATGGGCCGGCCCAAGCGTTGTCCTCCGGGCCAAAGGCAGACGGGCCGTGGTACCCCGGTTCCCACTGGGCCGACATCGTTCCTCCTATGGGGTTAAATGCAACTCCTTCCTTCATACTGGGTATTGCTTCTCCTTTATCCAAGCCTTTCTTGGTTAGGTACTCTGACTTTCCGTGTGCCAAGGCTGGTTTATTCTCCCTACCATCCTTCTCCTCTGGTAAGGTTTCTTTGACTACTCCCTTCTGGACACGTAGTGCCTCTTCCCTATTGGGGTATGAGTCCACTTGATGCTCTGGGTTTTCCCAAGTAACATCAGTGTTATCCCTTTCATTCCTCAGGTTTCTTAAATTCCATTGAGGTTTTTTTCAGGTATCTCCTTTAGAGGTTGTACCATTGGTGTTGCCCTTTTAAAGGTTTCACAACTAGGCGGAAAATGATCAGTTCCATTACATAAGAGATATGAAATCTCCCATGTGGAGTGATCCTTCCTTAGGCATCCTTCCTTCCTAAGGGGCAATTCTCCAGGTTCTCCTCAAAATACTCCTTGCTTCCACCAGGTTGTTCTTTCTCCAACCTTGGTTTGTCTCTGTTCAACAGGACATAGGTTGGACAAAAATCTGGCCGGAAGGTTGTCCACGTCACTTCCCTAATGGGGTGAGTGGCTTTATTCTTATCCCACCATTCTTTCGGCAGGTCCTTCCAGCATGAGTGTGGCAGATCCCACCTCCTCACTGTCCGTGCATCCAATGGGTACCAAACAAAATGAGTCTCTCAAAATCCATGCTGCCATCTCAGGGTTTTGGGCGGTCTGGGTTTAGGGGTGAGAGAGTAGACGAGAGAGATAGAAACCCATATGCTAATCCCACTAGCATTATTTATAGCCTTGTACGGCTGTTAGTATACACACAGATAATCGTTCACACTTATGATCTGTTCTAAGGTCTGGTTGTATGTTCCCACTTCTTTCGAAGTTTCCTACGTTTCCATTGTTCTCATCTTAAATCCTTCAGTGGTGTTCTTCTGACTTCTGGTCTCCAGTGGGGGTCTCTACTTACGTTTCTAGGTAATTCACACTCCACACAAATCAAGCAACCGATTTCACTCAACAATCATGACAATCAATTCACACAAACAACTCCTAAGTAAGGTCATACTGCATCCAGTATGATCTCATCCAACTACCGGTACATCACTACGTCAGATTGACATAGTAGTGGTACACACGAAACGTTCTACTTTAGATTAACATAGTAGTGGTGGTCAAGTCTAAATTTCGCTTCTGCTTCATCTGTCTAACTCCCTGATCAAATGATCCCATAATTCATCAGGTAGTTGCCTCCTCATTCTTCTTCCTTCCTTAGTGTCACTTCTGCACTTCTTCTTCAACTCCTCCTTAATTATTTCCAGTTCTTCCTCTCATTTCCTCGAGGTGCTTTCGGGTGTTGGGCATTTCTTCTCTAGGTCTTTCCTTATTCATCAGTGGTCATCATCCTTGAACTCGATGCAGTTGCATCATCCAATTCTCTTGGTCTTCTTTCATGACTATGAATCCATATGATCCTTGTCCCTTGAGTTCCATTCTTGTTTTGACATCCTTAATGTTCTTGGGAACTCACTCTTAATTCCAAGTCATAGCCATCAGTGATCACTTCTGGATTATCTCCATGGGGATGGTGTTCTAGGTTTTTGAAAAGGAGAGGTTGAGAAATGAATGAGGTAAGAAGATACAAGACTATCTATCTACAAAATAGATTTTGTCCTATGACTTTCCATTTCCTAGGGTCACGTCCTATAGACAACATGTGCTCTGATACCATCTATCACGACCTGGTCCCGAAAGGGGCACCGAATCTCTGTGCTTTATGTACCAGTCCCTGGATCAATTGCTGGCACACACAGTTGACAATGAAATACCAAGAAATAACACATGTCATAGTATTACATCACAGATCCAGTCTTTAATACAATACATACCTGCTAGCTCATGGGCAAGCTTACGATACAATCATCCAGCGGAAATAATATTCTAGTCTTGTGGTGTCCATCCACACACAGGCAGCAGTTGAGTATAGCGTCATAACCCTACTTCATATCACTCCTTCGATATGGAAAATCCTGCAACATGATACGTTGCAGCCACAAGGGTCAATACTTTGAATGTATTGGCAAGTAACACTAGTTTGAAGTAAAGTTTGTTTAGAAAGTCAATCTCTCGTTGAACTACTTATCCATCAAGAACATAGGTTCCACTACCAAACTATTTGCCCGTTCAGGGTCACTACCCATTCGCTTTTAGCAATCACATGGCTAACCAATACAAACACATGACTCAACCAACTCATGACCTTGCCAACAAATGATTTTGCCAACACATGACTTTGCCAACTCATGACCTTGCCAACAAATGACTTTGCCAAGTCATGACCTTGCCAACCCATGACCTTGCCACATGACTTTGCCAACTCATGACTTGCCAACACATGACTTGCCAACAAATGACTTGCCAACTCATGGCTACCCTTTGCCCACAGAGGGCTACCCTTTACCAACCCATGGCTATCATCTAATCTCATCCCATTCCATCACACCCCACACAGGTATTCACACAATTCACAACATGGTGTAATTTTAAAAGAAGTGCAACTTGCCTGGTAATCGTTGATGTTCTTCACATAAACAAAGCTTGGAAATTGTTGAATTTGTTCACACACACACACACACACAATCTTGATAAAGCTACTCTTCGCTCTTTGAACAATCTATCGTAAGTAAAGAGCAATCATAAACAACCATACAAAACAATCAAACATACAACAAGTGTTGTGCATGGTGTCAGTGTCATTGTGCTATGAGATCATATGTCAGAGTTAACTCATAATAGTTTGGAAAACAACATAGTGGTTGTCATTTGGAATACATGTGACATAAGGATTCACCTATAAGTTCTCAATAAGGTGCATCACATAAGGAGTATGTGATGTCAAGTTGTGGTTGTCAGATCCAATCAGAAGAAGCTTAACAACAAAAGTCATGGTCTCTGAATCTTGGATAGCCAAGTTCTTGTTCAAGTTTGAATGACAATTCAACTTGTTGACCTTTCATGAGCTTGAATATACTAAGGTCTGAAAATGATAACTTGGTCTCGCTTCCAATTCCATTTGAATTTGAATTAGGGTTTATCTTATTTGAATTCAAATTGAATTGAGTTCACAATTTGTTTTGGTTTCTCTATGTTAAATTGAATTAAGAACTATTTCATAATTGGCTAAGTTGGTTCAAGAATTCATTTACAAAATTATTTCATTTAATTTAGATTAATTAAATGACTTCTAAGTTTCACTTAGGTTTAACTAAATTCAATTATGTTTGAACCTTTCCTAAAGTCAAATACAAATCCAATATAACCAGTAAAGTTTATTATTATTTTTAGTTCAACTTCAACTAAAGTCAAATATGAATCCAATAATATGACTAGGTTTATTTCTTTAAATCAAACTAAAGTCAAATATTAGTCCAAATGATTTGCTATGTGCAATTTGTATTCAAACTTTATTTGAGTTTGAACTAAATTTAATTTTAGTTCATCTTTCCCGAAAGTCAATTATTAGCTTCAAAATAATTACTAGGTTTAATTAAATTTGCTAAACCATATTGCAATAGTTTTATTTAAATTAGACCTAGGGTTTTGAAAGTTATGATCAAACTATGCTTGAATTTAATTCAAATATTATTTGAATTTCCTAAGGTTAAATAATAATCCAAAAATATTTACTACAGTTCATTTTGAGGTTCTGAACTAGTTGCAACATAATTATTCTATTCACCATTTTTAATTCAAAGTTAAACCAAATTTAGGTTTAAATACTGTTTGAATTATAGATATAGTTAAACTATATTCAAATTCAAGTTTTAAATTATTTTAAAATTTACTAAAGTATCCAAGATGAAACTATATTTCACTAGGTTTAATTTTCAAAAAGAATTAATATATTTGGATTTATAAATTGCAAGTTATGCTCTATTTAAGTTTGAACACATTTTGTTTGAATTTCAATTTTAAAATATCCAATTTCCAGATTTCACTTTTCTAGGTGAAAGTATATTTCATAAGGATCATTTTGCAAATAGAATCACTCAATTTGGATAAACAGATAAAAAGTTGTGATGTGTTGATGTTCCAGGGGGGTTTGTGCAAAATTACCATTTAATCGAATTAACTGATTTTTTTGCGGATAAGGTTTTGGATAAGGTTTGCCATGTGGCAGTGTGTGGTTGGCCGGTATCGATTCGGATAAGTGATCTGTTATGGATCGTTAGATCTAAGATCGACGAATCTGGTTGCGTACCGATTCGATGCGTTAAGTCGATCTAATCGTGGCCGTTGGATTGAAGATGAACGGCAGAGGTTCACACTATGGGTTTGGTCGCTGGAATCTCGCCGAAGATGGAGAAGATGGCTGTGAACGGCTCGGGATTCGATGGTGCAGCGTCTCCGGTGACCGGAGCTAGGGGAGGGGTCCACGGGGTTCGTCACTACACGGGGATGTAGATGGTGCACATGTCGTCGTCGAGTGTGTCCTCTGGCGCCGGTGGTGGTCGGACGGAGTGGCGGCAGCGCTCGGGAGCTTCGGGTCCTCGTCACCACGCTCGCTTCGGTGCGTCCTAGCAAGAGGGAAGGGGTGTGGAAGGTAGAGGAGGTCGTGGCGGACCGGACAGAGGCAAAAAGGGCGGCGGGGGCTCACCGGCGGTGGCGCAATCGTTCGCCGGAGTTGGGCGGCCGTGGCAGAGATCTGAGCTTGAGCTCAGGCAGCCTGGTTGCGGGGACGGCACGGGGATGAGGGGAATGGAGAGAGGGGGGCATGGGGATCTTATAGAGGGCCTCGGGGGCTCGGGGGCGTGGCCGGAGGCGTGGGGATCGTGGGGGGGGGGGACGCCGACCGTTACGGGAGGTCGTGGGGGTCGTGCTGGAGGTTGGGGATGACGACCCCGACAGGTGGGGCCTCCCTGTCGGTGAGATTGGGAGAAAGAGAGGGCGGCGGGGTGGGCTGTGCTCGCGTGCCAGCTGGGCTGGCTAGCTGGGCCGGCTGGCCTGGCTGGCTGGTCCAGTATATTTTTTCCCTTTTCTTTTTATTTTTGTCCTTTTCTTTTTTTGTATGTTTTCTTCTGTAAATTCAATTCTATTTTGAATTTAAATTTTCTTCCAACAGTGACTAATTCCTAAATTCCAAATGGAATATTTGGGACTGTGTCAACTTTTTATTTGAGCATTTTGGATAAATAATTTCTACACTTATTACTTTCCTTTTTGAATTTGAATTTGGTTCCAAAACCAAATATGTTTGAAATCCATTTTAGAAAATTGGCAGAGGGTCAAGGTTATTATTTGGACTTATGAAATTCACTTTCTACCAAAATAAATGCAAAGCCATAAATAATTTCCCTTTGGTTTTGAATTGATTACGAAATGAATCCAATTCAATTTTTGGGAAGATTACTTTGGCTTGAATATTTCTTGGGACTTATTAGGGATGGACTTTTGCCCAATTAATGTTTCAAAATAATTTGATTCCTACCAGAGACTAGATAGGTTTCCACTAGTTGCCTTGGGCTTATAACCTTTCTAGGCAAACAATCAAGCAACAACAAGCAATTCAGAGTCAATCAAAAGCAATCCTAGGCATTCATGGGTATTTCCTAGAAAAATTTAATTCCTTGCGAATTTTTCAACATCCCAGATAATTCCGAATACTCAAATTATCATCACGGAAGTGTCCACTTCCATGACGATAAATGGCGCGTCATGAAAGTGTTTTCGTCAAGGGTAACCGACACGTGGCATCCACCGTAACGGGTCGCCGTTAAGCTATCGGGTGCCGGTTTGGATCCAATAGCCCGTTAACAGCCTGGACCAATGGCGATTTTCCACGTGGCAAATTCTCATTCGCCAACGGAGCCACGTGTCAGCTCGGCGTTGTGATAGATGTCATCCATCCAATGGACGGGAGGCGCCAATGAAACGTCAACATGTGGAACGGCCCAATAGTGGTCCATTTAGGTTTAAAAGGCCGGCCCAGTCAAAATAAGTGGGCCGGCCCATTGACGACCTACTTGCTTCTGGCCCTTTTACAACCATGGCCCATACGAGTTCTGCCAATTCGGCCCGTCAAAGGCCCGTTATTGATTTGACACCATTGCGGCCCATCGTCAGTTTTAGCCCGTTAACAGCCCACTATGTCTTTGGGCTCATTTGCGGTCCGATCTTCTTTTGGCCTGTTAGCGGCCCATTCTAGAGATCGGTGTCAGGACCCCGATCTAGCATGTAACACATCATATCACTTTGCGGCCTCACGCACGGTAACCCACGGCTGCCGCCTTTACCTGGGCCGGGACCATTTGCGCCTTTTGGCTCACGTATATGATTGTGTCGCTAGCATCCATGTGACAGAGAACCCGGGCCGACATGACTAGTCGTAAACCAAGGTGGCACCAACTTACAGGGACAGGCATACATGACCCAGCAATGCACGTGTCGGTCAGCAGCGTGTGCAACCGAGTCGTAGCAAGCTACAAGGACTCTAGTAAACACCGCGTGACATTTCCCCTTAGGGACAGACACAGGAGCAAAGAAGGACACATGCCGGTCAATCCAGGTGTTCCAGATGGAAGCACTAAGAGGCATTTCCCCATAAGGAAGGCTACCAACAATAAACAACGAGGTGTCGGATCCCACACATACCAGTGCATTTCAAACATACACACAATATGCACGATATGTGTAAATACAACATGGCATCACAACATAACTCTATGACTCACAGTATTTATTTAAAAAAGGCTCCGAGGGGCCTTACATAGCATGATATTACAATCATGGGCCTCATGACCCAACATACAAGTCATACAAGCAACAAGCGGAAGCATAAACCTGTCTGAGTACAGACAGCTGAAAAGGAAGAAGGTTGGAAAGCCTGTCTAACTAGAAGACCCTCCAAAGGAACCAGACCTCTGTCTGGGATTCCCAAGCTAATCGTCGAAGCCCACGTGGAACTACTAGTGAGACCGAAGTCTCCTCTGCAAAACATAAATTAAGCAACCGTGAGTACAAAGGTACTCAGCAAGACTTACATCAGAACTAACTACATATGCATCGGTATCAACAAGGGGTTGTGGAGTTTAACTGCAGCAAGCTAGCTTTGACTCAGTGGCTATCCTGTTCTACGACTACCAGTATTTTCCTTGAGGTAAGAGAGCGCACACGAGTCCACATATTCACCATATCAATACACCACTATGGATCCGCTCCCGTCTCCCTACGAGAAGGCCATCCATAGCACTCACACTTATCTTGCGCATTTTAGAGTATCCATTTCAACTTGTCTATGAACAACGTAAGCTTTCCAAGTAGTCCATATCCGCGGACGCGGCTATTCGAATAGATCATTAACCCTGCAGGGGTGTACTTCTTCACACACGCTCCCACCACTTACCACCATGTACACGTCATGTATCTCGGCAACCTTCAAGCGGAAGCCTGGCAAGGGTGTCGGCCACGTCCTGACTAACCACACAAGTCTCTAGTCCAGGTTTATCGCCTATTTGAGTCCACTCCGCAAGGAAGTCCCGCCAAAGTTTCCAGTACGGCCCCAAACGATGAGTGCAGGGTTCCCAAGAGCACCATTCGGGTGTCACTTGGTACACCGTGCCTCGTGTCTCTACCGCATCATAGCCCATCCCTAGGGTCAGCGCTACGCACGGCCCCCAACACATAACCTACAAACACCAGAAACTAGTTGCAACTCCTGGACAGAGGACAAGGCGATTAATAAGCTGAGAGGGTCCATTGGTTTCGAGCCCAATGCGTGGTAGTAGGTAGTCTTGGATCACATACACGGAACTCAGTTCCTGAGGACGGTCCCAATGAGACAACCCACCATGTACTCCTACATGGCCTCTCATCGCTACCTTTACCAAATCGTGTTCACACACTTAGCTCTCACACAGTAGGACATGTTCACCACCATTCCAATCCATCCCAGATGAATCAGACCTGACACAACTCTAAGCATAGCAGGCATAACAAGCAAGCATGAGTGAGTAGGCACATCATGGCTCAAACAACTCCTACTCATGCTAGTGGGTTTCAACTATTTACTGTGGCAAAGACAGGTCATGCAGAGGAATGGGTTCAACTACCGCAACAAGTAACAGTTGAATCGTTGTTGTCCTAATGCAGTAAAAGAGAGCAAGAGCGAGAGAGTGGGATTGTATCGGAATGCTCAATGGGGGTTTGCTTGCCTGGCACTTCTGAAGATAGAATAGCTCTTCATCGGTGTCAACGATCACAACATCGGAACCGTCTGCTACCGAGAGGGGACAAACACCGACAAACAAGAAGAAACACAATCAATGCAATACAACAATATGATGCATGATCATGACATGGCAATATGCTGTTATTTGGGCTAGTGCAACTAGCAACAACTTAAATGAAGTTGGTTTGAACCCAAGATTCAAATTCAAACTCCACATAAGGCATTTCAAATGCCATTTATTCAAATTTTCATATATAGCAACTTTAAGTTGTTCAAACATGCATGAAAATGCCATAAACGGATTCTTCATATTTTTCTGATAATTTTTCATATATAAATTATTTCATTTGGAGTTACGGTTGATTTTCTATGATTTTTAGAAGTTTATACTATTTTCTGGAATTTATTGGTTATTTTTAATCCAGAAAATCATTAATGACGTCAACATGACGACATCATGACATCAGCAGGTCAACCGGGATGACCAGGGTCTAACCTGACCAGTGGGGCCCACTGGTCAGTGACCCAGTGTCATTTAGTGTCACAGACAGGTGGGTCCGGTTAATGGCCACGTCAGCATAGTCAATTCTGACGCGTGGGTCTCGCTGGGTTATAAACTAATCTAAACAGAAATAAAACCGGAGTTAATTAGACGTGGGGCCCATCCGTCAGTGGCACAGGGACTAACTAATGGCGTCATTAGTGCTAAACACACCAGGATTAGGCCGGCGGCTAATTGCCGGCGTAACCAGGACGCGGCGGCGTTGCCCGTCCGGCCAACTCCGGCGACGGGAGCTCGCGCGGCTGGGCGCGTTGGAACCGGAGCAAGGAGGCGCGTCGGTTGGTGGCCTCGGGCGGTGGTGGGGTGGCCGGGAATGTCGACGGCGTCAAGTTCCGCGGCAGCGCACCTACGGCTTGCACGGGCACGAGGGCTACGGTGCACTTGCGAGCGGCCTGAGGCACGCTGCGGCTTTCTGGGGAAGCCCGGATCACGACTGCGTGTTTAGAGTTGGCTAGGCGGGGCTGCTAGCAACGGCGAGCTTCGCGGCGGCGGCAGCGAGCTCCGGCCGAGGTGGAAACCACGGCTAGAGGGCGAAAGAGACGACGGGGAGAGGGGCGAAGGAAGAGGGGCTCACAGGGAACCCGCAGAGATGCTCTTCGTTCTTGGGGACGGCTTGGACGGAGCGAATCGACGCCGGCGATCTCGGACGCCCGAGGTTGAAGACGACGGTGGTTAGGACGAAGCACGGCTCCCGGCGACGCACAACTCAGTGGAGACGAAGAGGACAACGCGGCGGAGCTTCCAGACGCGAAGGCTAGGCGAGGGGGAGGCAGTGGCTACGGCGTTCACGGCGGCACCGGCTGCGGCGTGTTCGGGCTGTTGCGGGAGAGGGAGCAGAGGAGGGGAAACGTCGAGGGTGTGGGCGAGAGGGACCGGGGTGGTGCGTGGTGTCGTCCAGACGTGTCGGGGAGGGGGCAGGCAGGCAGGGAGAGAGGAGGTGGCCGGCGCGCGGCGACCACGCGCCCATGTCCTTCTGTCCAATGAGGAAGACGACAGGGAGGGGAAGCTGGGCTGGGCCTCTTCTACAGTAGCAGGCCAGGTAAGTTGCCCAGGTTAGTTCTCTCTCTTTCCTTTTTTCCTATTTTTGTTTCTGTTTTCAAATTTTCCTTTCTGTTTTGAATTAGTAGAAATACTTGTCGGAGTTTGGGCTCCGGGGACCCAAAGGTTTGAACACTGGGGTGAGCTCATTCTCCCACTTCGTCTCCTACCACGGCTAAGCGACGGCGAGGCTACTACGAGAGCGCGCTAGCGAGGAACGGACCGTGGACTCAGTGGTTTACCTAGGTTCGGGCCACCTTGCGGTGTAAGACCCTACTCCTACTTGATTGGGATTGCTCTGGTGAGAGAGAGAGTACAAGGTTGGGGGTGATGGGAACAAGAGCCGATCGGCTCTCTACAATGGCAGCTCTGCCCCCCTTATACCCGCATAGGTCCTCTTCCCCCTCGAAACTTAGGCGGGAAGGGTTGCCACACTCGGTGGGTTTTGAAAGGGGACAGGAGCTCAGGCTATCCTAACTAAAGGCGGTCTTCGCCTGCCGAAGCATGACCCATGACGCGCCGGTGGGCTCGGTGATGACCTCCGCCCTGCGCGCCCGCCGTCTTGGTCTTCCTTCACCGATCGGGAAACCTTTGGAGTCGCTTTGGGGAGTAGATAGCTGGCCCTGCTCCCTTAACACAAAAGAGGAAACCATCTTCATCCGCGCCTGCCGGCGCGGCCTCTGTCACCGCTTGTTGCCGTGCGCGTCACCCACGTGATGGGCCCTAGACCGCGCGGCTGTGCCGAACGACCTTCGTCTTGGGCGTCTTCGGGAGGAGGCCTCGGGAGGCCACCTTGGGAGGCAGCCTCGCGAGGGGGCCTCGCGAGGCCGTTGATGAGGATGCCGAACCTTGCTCGCCACTTCCTGAGGAGGGGGCCTCAGGAGGCCAGGGCCTCGTGAAGAGCCCTGGTGAGGTGCTTGGTGATGACGGCCTGCTGGGCCCACGCCAGGCGTTGCGCCCTGGGCCAAAGGCAGACAGGTCTGGATACCCTGGGTTCCATGGGCCCGACAGTAGCCCCCGGGCCCGCGGCGCGCACGTTCCCACCTACTGGGGGGCGAAACGGTGCAGGCCCTAACCGCCTGCGGCCAGGCGCGATGCGTGGCGCACGATGTGACGGGGGACGCCCCCACGACACCTCGGTAGCCGCCCGCGCTGACATAAAACTTGCCGTGGGCGACGCGAGGCCATCATTTCCTTCCTCCACACATTCCGACTCCTTCAGTTCCCAACGCCGAGAAGGTGGAGCGATGAGAGGGGCTCCGCGCCAAGCATAAAAAGGGGGAGAGGAGAGACAGAGTCCTCCACCCATATCCTTCTTCCTCCAACCTCCTCCGTCTTCTTGTTAGAGCCGCCGCAAGATGGTGAGGGGAAGAAGGCGTGGCCGTGCTTCCACTGCCGCATCCCAGGTTCCGCCCCGGGGGCGCGGGCGCTCCCTGACGGCTGCCAGCGCCGGGCCCAGTGGTGGCGGAAGGGGCGCCGCTCGCGGGCGCGGGGGGCGAGGCGCGCGTGGCCGAGGCGGCCATGGGGGGGGGCAGCCGCGCTACCACCCCAGGCGGGGAGCCATTCGGCGGAGGCGGTGCACGAGTTCATCGTGAGCATGCACCGCAGCCCCTGCACCTGGCTCTGGCTCCCAGACTCCTTCGCGGCGGCGATGGCGGACCGCGCGCCCCTGGGCTCGTGGGTGCAGGCCGACGGCTGCTGCAACGAACCCTCCTGGGTGGCGACGGAGCTCACCCCCTCGGGCTTCATGTTCTTGAGGCAGGGGTGGAAGTCGTTCGCCCTCGCCCGCAGCCTGAAGCGGGGGCACGTCCTCCAATTCAAGTACGACGGGGCCGCCACACTCTTCATGAAGATCTTCGGGATCTCCGGCAGCCGCCTGGACTGCTGCGTGAAGAGCGAGGATGGCAGCTACAGCGGCTCCACCAGCGAGGACAACAGCTCCAGCGGTGCCGCCCCCTCCGGCGGGGGCGGAAGCAACGACGACTCCCCCCGCGTCAAGAGCGAGGACGAGGACTCCGACTAGGCGCGCGTGGCGACGATTCCGGAACCCCTGGCGACGGGCACCATGCGCGCGGTGGCGGAGCCGCACCTGCCTGCAGCGCCTTCTTGGGAACGCGCGCGGCGCCCGTGCTGGAGTCTTGGGGGTGACGGCGCCTCGCCTAGGCCCCTTCTTTCTTTTTATTTCCTGCATTGAACCGATGTAGCCCCGCGGGGGCGTGAAAACAGTATCTTCAATGTTTAACTTAATGCTTTTGCGATTTGGGGTGTGCGCATTCCCTCCCGAAGTCCTCTCGTGAGGCTGGTTTCTCTTCTTTGTTCACCTCAGCGCTCTACACCGTCAGGACCCAGCCCCCGAGCGGGCCTCAGCCGTCGCTGGTATGTCTGGTCACGATGCCGGGACAAGGCCAGGAGGTGAGGGCTACCGGGAGCTTGTAAGGGCTCCTGAGGCGCGATGCTCAGGGAGCCCCCCTTTGGCGTGTAAGCGGCTTATGCAGAAGAAAAAACGCTGGTACCCAACGGGATCGCGAGGGGAGAGAGCTTGAGTGGCGGTAAGGGCGTCTCGCGAGGTAGTCAGACTTAGATTTTGGCGGAGAGCGGTGTCGGGCGAGCCACAGCTCGTGAGGAGCTCACACAGCACGCGAGGCGTGCTCACGAGGCGTGTTCACAAGGCTCGGCATTCGAAGTGTCTTCGCCTCGCGAGGCCGGCTCGTGAGAGGCCGCCCGCGAGGTCCTCGTGCAGCTCGCCTCCTGGGGACTGCATGTCAATAGATTTCACAATGGGGGGAGCGGCACGCGCTCGCTAACTTGCCCGTGGCCATTGCGTGAGGAGGTAAGGCACCAAGGACCTTGGTGAGGTGACGTGCACGGGAGCAGGCCCGCGATCCAGAGCTCAGTCGCCTGGATTTGGCGGCACTGCAGGGACGGACCCGAGCACAGGCACCGTGCCTGTAGCCCCCGCTCACGGAATCGGCCAGGGGAGGGGTCGCGAGCGTGTGGCGCTCTTCGGTCGGCATCGAACTTAACAGACAATTAAGCAGGTAACATAACTCATCAGGATGAAATCAGCAAAATCCATTACACAACCAAAAGGATAGTGGCTAGGCTGCCGTGTCCGGCACGGATCAGCTCGAGGTTGATGCAGCCCGTGGGGCGCCCTCAGCCGCAATTAAACAAAATCACCTTGGCGGAAGGGTTCCGGGAGCGAGGCGCGGGAGGCGCGGTGAGGAGGAGTGTGGGCCTCGCGAGGCGACACGTCGGGCGCACCTGGCAGGACCGTGCTGGGGTGAGGTCAGACCGCTTGGCGAGGCGCGCCAAGGGAGTCTGCTCCTCCGGGGCCAGGGGACTCGCGAGGCCCCGGGGGCTCGCAAGGAGCAGGGGGCTCACGAGGCCCTGGCACAAGGGGCGCCAGCCTCTGGAAGGAGGCGCTGGCGTTCCTCAAGCTGAAGGGCATGCGCATGCCGCCGACGGCGGGGCCAACGCCCTGGCCGATTCGCGACAGCTGGAAGGAGCCCTGAGGGCAGAACTTGTTGAGGCTGGTGAAGTCGACGCACATGCGCTCCTTGCTGCCTTTCTTGGGGACGACGACTGGGTTGGCGAGCCATTCGGGATGGCGCACCTCGCGAACGACCCCAGCTTCCTGGAGCTTCTGGACTTCCTTGATGATGAAATCTTGCTTCTCTGGCGCCTGGCGCCGTGCTTTCTGCTTGACGGGGCGTGCATTGGGGCACACCGCTAAGTGGTGCTCGATCACCTCCCTCGGCACACTGGACAAGTCAGATGCTTTCCAGGCGAAAACATCCGAGTTTGCCCAAAGGAAGGTGACGAGCGCGCTTTCCTATGCTGGAGGGAGGCCTGTGCCGATGGTGAAGGCAGGGCTGGAGCCGCTGCCGTCCACCGACACCTTCTTCGTCTTGGCGGGATTCTGAGAGAACAACTGCTTCTTCGCGGGCGCGGCCTCAGGAGGCTCGGCCGCATCCTCGTCGGTCGGGTGCGCGACCGCAGTGGCCTTGTAGGCATGCTCAAGGGTGCTGGCCGCGTCCTTCTCATCGCAGGTGATGGTGATGATGCCGCTACAGCCGGGCATCTTGAGGACGTTGTAGGCGTGATGGGTGGCCGCCATGAACTTGGTGAGAGCTGGGTAGCCCAAGATGGCGTTGTAAGGCAGGCCGATGTGCACCACGTCGAAGTCGATGAGTTCGGTGTGGTAGTTCTTGCGGGTGCCAAAGGTGACGGGGAGGCGCACTTGCCCCAGTGGGATGGTGGAGCCATCAGTCACTCCGGAGAAGGGCCTGGTCGGCATCAGTTGGTCGTAGGGAACTTGGAGCGTCTCGAAGGTCTCGATGGAGATTACGTTGAGGCCGGCACCCCCGTCGATGAGGGTCTTGGTGACTGCGACGTTGCTGATGGTTGGAGTGCACAACATGGGGAGCGTGCCTGCGGAGGCCGTGGACTTGGGGTGGTCCTTGGAGTCGAAGGTGATGGCGTACGGCGACCACTTGAGGGGGCGCGCGGCCTCCGGCCTCGGGAGGGTTGCTTGAAGTGGCGGATGGACACGGGGGCTTGGGACCCACCAAGGATGCAGGCGACCGCGCGAGGCTCCTGGTAGCCCGCAGCGCCCTCGTCGGGCTGGTTGACGTCATTCCTTCGGGGTGGCGGCGGTAGCGGCAGAAGAGCGGCATTGGCCTGAGGATTCGCCTCACGGGGCTGGTTGCGCCAGGCCTGGTGGTAGTTGCCGTTGCCATTGTGGCCGTCCGAACGATTGCCGCCACGGCCACCTCCACGGCCGGTGCCGCGGCCATTGCGGTCGTCTCGGCGGCCCTAGCGCTCGTCGCGGAGCAGCTTGAGCTCCTGGCAGTCCTCGGTGCTGTGGGAGCGGACGTTGTGAAAGGCACAGAGTGGCCGGCTGTCTTTCCTGGGCTCGTCGTGGTCACGGCCGCGCTTTTGCTCGGGCTCCGCCGCAAGCACGGCAGGGCCCTTGCGCTTGACATCCTTGCTCTTGGTCTTGGCGGCGTCGAGCGCCGCGTCGGGGTCGTTGTGGACGAAGAGGCGGCCTTCTTCAGCCTTGGCGCACTTGTCGGCGAGGTCGAGCAACTCAAGCACGGAGTCGAGCTCACCGTTGATGGCGAGCTTCTCGCGCATCTTGACGTCCGTGACGCCGGTGGAGAACGCAGAGATGACGGCCGCGTCGAAGGCGCGCGGGATCTTGTTGCGCACCTGGCTGAAGTGCTGGATGTACTTGCGGAGGGTCTCATCTGGGCGCTGCCGAACACGCCGCAGGTCGTTGATGGTGAGGGAGCGGTCCTGCGTGCCCTTGAAGTTGGCGACGAACTGGCTACAGAGCTCGGCCCACGATGAGATGGACGCCTCAGGGAGGTTCATGAGCCAGGAGCGCGGGCCGTCCTTGAGGGCCATGGGAAACCAGTTTGCCATGACCTTGTCGTCGCTGTTCGCCGCCTCGATGCTCAGCGCGTAAAGCTGGAGGAACTCCGTGGGGTTGGGGGTGCCGTCGTAGCGCGGAGGCAGCTCTGGCTTGAACTTCGCTGGCCAGACGATGCGACGCAGCTCGCGGGTGAAGGCGCGGCAGCCCACACCGCTTGAGGGGACGCCGCCAGCAAGAGCGGCGCGGTTTTGACGCCCAGCCGCCGCAACATCCTGAACGGCCTGGTCCTGGCGCTGGCGCTGCCGCTCGAGGAGCACTCGCGTGTCGGGGGGCGCGCGGCGGACGATCTGGCAGCTGGCCTCGTCTCGGTCCGGCAAGGACGCGCCACGGGACGGCTCACTAGCCCGCGCGCTGCACTGGGGCCCGCCGTGCTCGTCGCGCAGAGGAGGCGGCGGGGGAGCACCGTGCGCCAGGTCCCCAGCGCGAGACGGCGGAGGGTGGAGCGAGTGGGAAGGTGCCGGAGCATCCCCGGTGGCGTTGACGAGCTCGGTGATGCGGCCAAGCCCGGTGTCATAGCCGGCGTCAGCTGGACGGTAGCGGAGCAGCTCGCGCGCCATGAGCAGCGCGGCCTGCGGGTTCGGCGGCCCATGGTGGGCGAGGGAGGAGGCTGTGGCGGTGCGGCCATTCGCCTGCATGGAGGGGTGCAGGGAGGAGTCCTGCTGCTCGCGGGCAGTGGGGTCGGTGGCGGCAGCAGCCTCGGCGTTGGGGCGGCGGCAATTGCCATGGGCCACCGGCTCCATCTGAGCCACGCGGCTAGCCCTGCGCTCGGCGCGCTCGCGACATGCGTCGGCCATGAGGTTGGTGGAGCAGAGGGCGGAGTGGAAGAACAGTGGCGCACCCCTACCTGGCGCGCCAAAATGTCGGAGTTCGGGCTCCGGGGACCCAAAGGTTCAAACACTGGGGTGAGCTCGTTCTTCCACTTCGTCTCCTACCACGGCTAAGCGACGGCGAGGCTACGGCGAGAGCGCGCTAGCGAGGAACGGACCATGGACTCAGCGGTTTACCCAGGTTCGGGCCACCTTGCGGTGTAAGACCCTACTCCTGCTTGATTGGGATTGCTCTGGTGAGAGAGAGAGTACAAGGTTGGGGGTGATGGGAACAAGAGCCGATCGGCTCTCTACAATGGCAGCTGTGCCCCCCCTTATACCTGCATTGGTCCTCTTCCCCCTCGAAACTTAGGCGGGAAGGGTTGCCACACTCGGCGGGTTTTTAAAGGGGACATGCGCTCAGGCTATCCTGACTAAAGGCGGTCTCCGCCTGCCAAAGCATGATCCATGACGCGCCGGTGGGCTCGGTGATGACCTCCGCCCTGCGCGCCCGCCGTCTTGGTCTTCCTTCGCCGATCGGGCAACCTTTGGGGTCGCTTTGGGGAGTAGATAGCTGGCCCTGCTCCCTTAACACAAAAGAGAAAACCATCTTCATCCGCGCCTGCTGGCGCGGCCTCTGTCGCCGCTCGTCACCGTGCGCGTCACCCACATGATGGGCCCCAGACTGCGCGGCTGTGCCGAACGACCTTCGTCTTGGGCGTCTTTGGGAGGAGGCCTCGGAAGGCCACCTTGGGAGGCCGCCTCACGACGGGGCCTCACGAGGCCGTTGATGAGGATGCCAAACCTTGCTCGCCACTTCCTGAGGAGGGGGCCTCAGGAGGCCAGGTCCTCTTGAAGAGCCCTGGTGAGGTGCTTGGTGATGACGGCCTGCTGGGCCCATGTCAGGCGTTGCGCCCTGGGCCAAAGGCAGAAGGGTCTGGATACCCTGGGTTCCATGGGCCCGACAATACTAATTCATTTTTAAAACTCCTGAGATAAATTGTTAACACTATTTGAATTATTCCAAAGCCCCACAAGTGATTCCAGAATATTTGGAGCATTTAAAATATTTATAGGATTCAAATGCCCCAATTCAAATACAATATGGGTTAATTCAAAAATCCAGAAATGACCTAGAAATATGTTCATCATTTTTGACAGAGGTTTTCACATTTATCAGAAATCATGAACATTTTTAAAGGGCATTTTGGGTTCATTGAAAATTATTTGGTTGAACCTAGGTTGTTTAATGAGGTGCTAGGGTTTGAACATCCCCATTTCAAATTCATTTGAGTTTTAACATGATGCATGGATGCTCACTGATGCAACTAATTACAAGCAATTTCTAGGGCTGTGACAATGGGCCAATTTGTAGGCGGTACGTCTTTCGGCCTTTTAGCGGCCCATTCTGGAGTTGGGCCAATTTTCAGCCCGGTCTGTCTTTTGGCCTGTTAACAGCTAACACCACAGTTGGGCCATTTATGGTCCGACTTGACTTTTGGCCTATTAGAGGCCCATGTTCTCCATGGCACAATTCCAGCCCGACCTGACTTTCGGCCTGTTAAAGGCCCGTGTTGTATATGGGCCCACATATGGCCCGATTGGCTTTGGGCCTGTTAACGACCAGACATGGAAATGGGCCAAGCATTAACTGAGGTCTGTTTCGGCCTGGTAATGGCCCATTGGCTCGTTTCCAATATTGCGGCCCAATCGAGCTTTTGGCCTGTTAACGACCCGTCAACTAATTGGGCCTACCTTACATTTGGGCCTGCTAAACTTCTTGCATGGCTGGAGGAACATTTAAGGACAGGACCAAATACGGTCCATCAGGGGCCCACGATGATTTTGGCCCTACTATTACTTTCAGCCTATTACGAGGAACAATTATGGACAGCGGCAAATCCGGTCCATGAAAGGCCCAAGCCAATTTTGGCCCAGCTAGTAACCGCGGGCCCATTACGGGGCCCATTATAGGCAGTGGGCCGTTCCCCTCGATGAAGGGCCCATGTCGTTTTGTTCCAGTTATTAATTTCACTGCATATTTTGGCTTGTTTGCCGCCAGTTGAGCTTTCAACCCAGAAAGCTAGGGTGCGACCCGCGCTAGGCAAATATACGGCATACAAGGAAAAATGTAGCACTAGCACATCGAAGTATATATTACAGGAAATTATATCCACTTGGCAATCAAAGATTGATGCCAGTACAAATAAATGAACAGAGCTTAACGATCTACAACCTCACAATCTGCAACCTCAGCGCGGATGACGCCCATAAGCATGTGAGCAAGTTCTTTCTTCTTTGCTATTCTACCACTGAAATCATCGATCAATTGTTGTTGTGCAAGAATGTGCACCTCTGATTCCTCCACGATTTCCATCATTGCTTCAGCCACTAATTGGTTCACAATCGTATATCTTTTCCGTTGGATTTGAGACAGAGGAAACTGAACAGATTCAGATGGCGATTTTGGCAGGCTTGTATCACTGATAGTGGAGAGTATCTCGACCACTGCATCATAACATAAATTAGGGGGGACACTGAACATATCAATCAAGAGTTATTGCCGTATTACCTACACTAGATTTATTGGAGAGAAACAATGGGGATGCCTTGCTGTCTTGAGACTTTGTCTTCTTATCTTCACCAGCGTGCACCAAATTAACACAATATGGCACTACTATCATTGGCCAAGTCAGTTAATAGGAAAGCAACATTGACACAATGAACGTTTGGGCAACCAGACCACACCAGCCTACACCAAATTAACACAATATGGCACTGCTATCATCGACCAAGTAAGTTAATAGGAAAGCAACATTGACACAATGAACGATTGGGCAACCAGACCACACCACTAGATTTTAGTAATGTGCGATATATGAGATAGTAGAATCATGCAGCTCAGTATGCAAAACTACCAGGCAGTTTTCCTTATAAAAATCTACATTAGCGCCTTAATTATACATTTTGCTGCAAGTAAATTTAGATCGGATAATTGGTGTAGGGTACTAAAGGTTGGATTCACGCCGATGCTACTTAATAAACTACATACTGATGTAAAAATATAGTGATATACAACAGGTACTTACAACAGCATTGGAGCGCAGAGCATTTCTGCAAGATACTTTCCTCGAACACGATCCTAGTTTAGAATGCTTGCTATCCTTTAAGCATATTTTCTACAAGAGAGATGCGTAAGACACATGTGGAAAATATAGGTTCAAATGTGATTTGACTACTATAAAATTTCATTATGCGAGGATACGCACACGTTTCCTAGCAAGGAGTGCTAATATTTTTGCTGGACTATAGCAAACTGGTTCTTTTTCCACTGGAATCTGGTTATTATCTGCAGGAGTTGGGTTTCTCTGTGCTGGAGCAGTTCCTATGAACACTGGAGTTGGGTTACTATCTCCTGGAGTTTGGATCTTTTGCAAAGACCTTGTTTGTACCCCTTCAGATTCTAACATAGCCCTCTTCGTCTTACATGCCTTGTACAGAAGAATGGTGCTTCAATTATAAAAGATGCTATGGCAGAGAGATGGAATAGGTACCGAAGAATAGAAAGGCATGACATATTGATATGTACTCCCTCCATCCGCAAATAAATGGATGTATCTAGGCATTTTAGCTCTGGATACATCCATTTTTATCCATTTCTACGACATGTAATTCCGAACGGAGGGAGTATGATGTACAAGCTAAGGATACGACAGGACAACAGAGTAAAAGAACACTAGTTGAATGTAAAACTGTATGTTAGCTGGAATAGGTACAGAAAAACAAGAAGGTAGCATATTCACATGTATGATGGGCAAACTAAGATGGCATTGCAACAGAACAGTAGAACAGTACTTCAATGTAAAAAACCATGGCATGATAGATGGATGGAGTACTTACTGATAAACAACAATGCATGAGATATTCAGATGGATGATGTCCAAACTAAGCAGATTGCATTGGGACAGAGTAGAATGATAGTACTTGAATTTGAAAACATGTTATCACGAATGGAATAGGTACTGAAAAATAGGAAGGCATGACATATTCACATGTATGATCAGCGGGCTAAGCACATGGCATTGCAACAGAGTAGATGCATTGCAAGACATTATATGCATGATGCCACCCATATTGTCATGGTTTTAACATGGTAGATGCCCTCATGAAAGGACTTAGTGATGACGCCATCGCACGAAGGTGGAAGCTTAACGGGGTTGGTCGGGAACGAGAAGACACAGGATTACCTAGGTTCGGCCCCTCACGGTGGAGGTAAAAGCCTATGTCCTGCCTGGTTGTATTGCTTTGGATCTCGATTACAGGGGTGCGGATTCGCTAACCTAGCTCTCGAGAGATTGCAACCTAACCTTTTTGCCTTAGGCGCTCCCCTTTATATAATAGGTTGAGCCCTAGGTTTACATGGGAGTCCGGGTCGTAACCTTAACCCGTATCCTACTCTTATTCTAATTGACTTGTTCCTCAAGGTAATCTTCCTTATCTTGTCTTTCTTCTTAAGCCGGCCCACGCACCGAGCCGCCTCTTCCCATCGGGCCTCTGACAAAGCTGGCCCACTGGGTATCTTCAAGGCCCAGTAGCGAGATAACCCGCTGAGCCTTTACAACTCTATGGCCGGGTCATCCTCCTGCCGGGTCTCCAATGCTGGGAAATATCCCCAACATTAGCCCTCAGTTTGACTTGGATTTATCCATGTTAAACTCCATCCTGAAAAACAAATAAATTAAATCTAATAATCTGCGAAGAATCTCTGAATCTGCCTCTTAAGCCGGTTCTTCAGCGTCCTTCATCTGCTATCATATTTGCCGGCTCAACCATTTTGCCGGATCATCCACCCTCCATAGACTTGGTAACTATTCACAACTTTTTTTCATGACATCACAATCCGCTTCTGCAAAATCCGGGGTGACATCATAGCGAATCTTTGAGTGGGTTTGTATTGTCTTGTCAGGCGTGAAAATCGAGGAGCTCTTGGACAAAATTTACTGCGCCACCTGGGGCTCCGCACCCATCGTTTCGGGTTCTACCACGCCTATAAATAGGCCAGCGCATCTCCAGTGCCTTTCTTTACCGCTCTCGCTCTCATCTTCTCCTCGGCTCCCGACGCCGCTGCACTGTTTTGAGCTCATCGCTGCCGGAGACAGCACCAGTCGTGCCTTCTCATCGTCGCCGGAGCCATCCAACGCCGTGCGGCCGCGTCCACAGCACCCGAAGACCTCAAGCTTTGACCTCCCGATCTGTAAGTTCTCTCCTCCATTGCTACTAGTTCGTCGTTGTTCTTCGCAGTTCTTCGCCATAGCTGCTATAGATCTAAAATGTATTTGATTCCTTACTTATTAGTCCACAAGATAGCTCCGCAGCATTTTCATTATTTGTAGATCTGCTGTACTGCCTCATTGAATCTCATCGTAACCACTCCATATCCGCGAAGAACAGACCCAGATTTTTATTTTTCATTTCAAGCTAGTTTCCAGTTCCAAACAACCTTGCGTCTTCTCTGAAAACTGTTTGTCGACTGATCACCAAAACCACTTATAACACTTGTAAAAAATCCGGAACTTTGGAATTGCCTGCTTACTTTGCTCTGGAAGTCATAACCCGGGAATGTTCTGGCTCATCTTTCTGTTTTTCAACAACCCAACAAACTTCTGAATTCTGCCACCTTATTATTTTCTTACTTTCTCTGCAGCTGAATCCATGGCTCCAAAAATTAAGATTGTCAACTGGACAAAATCCAACATGTCAGAGCTCCGGCTGCTGGCCTTGGTAGATTCCGGGTTACTCCCATCCAAGGAGGAAATTGAATGGCGAGCCCCTGAGGAAGAGATCCATCCTCAGCCAGCTCAGGATGAGATTATCTTATTTCCCGATCATTTAGACAAAGGTTTCCGTCCCCCGGGTTCCAAATTCTTCTGGGATGTGCTCCACTTCTTTGCTGTTAGGCCTCAAGACTTGGGTCCCAACTCCATCCACAACTTGTGCCAATTTCAAGTATTCTGTGAGATTTACCTACAGATTGAGCCATCCATCAACCTTTTCCAGGAATTCTTTTATCCGAATCACCAAATAGAACACAAGGGTGGACTTAGCATGAAACTCGGCGGGGTTACTATGCAAAGAAGAAAAAATTCCGCTTTCCCTGAAGCCAAGCCGGCCAGCCACCCTAAAGGATGGCATAGAACTTGGTTTTACTGCAAGAATACCTCCCCAGACCAATAGCACCCACTGCCGGGTTATAGAGCAGACCGGCTTGACGCCTCCCTCATTTTCCTGGGTTTCGCATCCAAAGAGGAGAGGAAGGCTTTGGTACACTTATATTCAAAAATAAATGCTTTGACTGCCCATGGCCCCATTGGTGTGGACCTGACCCGGACCTGGGTAAGCTGGCGCATCCAGCCCCTTGGCCTGAGAAGCCAGCTTATGGACACCTATTTAGGTGAGCCAGAAGATCCACTTCGATTTAGCCGGGTCAACTTCGAACAGAAAGATATCATCAAGTTCGCCAAGAAACTTCTTGGTGAGATGAAGGACTCCATCGCGCTCATGGGGCCCGCTCCCTTTTATACGGGCAACCCGGCCCCTGCAGTAAGCCGCCTTAGCTATTCCCTCTTGCCTTGCTCACACTGCCTTGCCTTTGTTGTAATTTTATCAATCTGTCATTGTAGGAAAATGCTGATTGGTGGAAGGTCGAACCTCAAGACCCCACTCCTCCTCGAGAAGATAGCGAGGAAGACCCAGAAGACGATGAAGACCAAGAGGTAGAACTCGACTCCCTTGGTCGTCAATTTAACCAACTTGCTGACGCCGCCTCCTCATAGGAACAGGTTGAAACTAGCAACGTCGGCAAGCCAGAGGTAACTTTGATCTCTTCAAATTCCGACTCACCAATACCCGTCCGAAAGAAATTCCGGGTTGCAGTCTGAAAAGTTCCATTTTCACACCGAGATGCTCATTTAGACCCACAATTTCTTTTGAAGATAATGCAACACACAGGAACCTCCAAAAGAAAGACCCAGAGCAGTGAAGGAGAGTCGAGCGGCGGGCTAACCCACGAACCACCTACATGGAGGGCACGGACAAACGTGCCTCATAGTCCCACTCCCTCTCTTCCTCAAGCCGGCCGCTTCAAAGAGCCTCTTCCTTTGAACGACTCGGCTTATCAAACTTCTCCTTCTTCAGATGAATCCAGCGCCACCCAAGCACTGGCTTTTAACATCAATCCTGTGTACAAAATCTGACTTTGTTTATCATACTTAAAACTTCTGCCTTTATCCATTAACTAAATAACTTTTTTACTTTGTGCAGCGCAAAAGCCATCAAAAAGAAAACCGCCGCCGGGTCATCTGATCCTATTGTTCATAAAGATCCTTCTCAGGAAATCGCAACAGAGAACCCAAAGATTCCGGATGAGCCGGCTTTGCAAGATGACCTGCCGCACCAAGGCACTAAAGTGAGCCCGGCTCATGCCTCTCCTCCCCTTGGCAATCAGGAAAAGGGAGACATGATAGAGGAGCAACCTACTGAAAGGGCTCAGGATGAGGTAATAATGACAGGTGACAATCAGAATCTTCCACCAGCAACCTCCACCGCCTTGGCAAAGATTCCTGCCAAGGCTGATTCACCGGCTAAGAATAAAGGAAAGGCAGCTCTTGACTTCCATTCTTTTGAAGACGAAGACATCCAATCGCTGCATCACTCCGTTTTGACCCGGTTGTCTGAGAGCCGGGATACTGAAATTGCCATGGTGACCTCCCTCAAATGGAAGTATGAGGTAACTTCTGTCTCCTGACTTGATACATATGTATATGTAGCCCCCAAGGGCCGGGCCATTATGATATGATGACCCGGGACTTCCAATAATGTGTGCATATAGAACAACAAATGGTAGCCCCCGAGAACCGGCGCATCATTATATGATGACCCGGATCTCTGCATGTAGTGAAAAAGCATAAGCATTAGCCCCCAAGTGCCATGTGGAATGCTTGCATCCTCGTGGGACTTGTTGTATTTGAGAAAGTCCTGAAAAATGTAGCCCCCAAGGGCCGGGTCGACCAACATGGTAGCTCATGATTTTTATCTTTCTCCTATAACTTTGTGAAACTGCCATGTAGGACATGTTGAATTAGGCTGAAACACAAGCAGCCATCTTCCACAAGGAAGCGAAACAAGAAAAGAAGCTCCGGGAAAGGGCGGAGCAGTCATCTTCAGAAGCCCACAAGGCCTTATGCATCGTAAGAGATACACTTAAGACAGCTGAAGCAGCTTTTGAAGAAGAAAAAGTCAGCTTAACAAAATGCACCGAAGAAGCTGAAGCAAAGCTTGGCCCTGTGACCTGGGAATTGGCTACATTGAAGGGCCATATCACCAGCATGTGCAACGCCATCTTCGGTAAGCTGGAAGAAATACCAGACTTCTAAATGTACCAACTCAATATGTTGAGCCAGGTTATCTGATACTTACTCATTTGTAGTTGGAGGCCGAAGAAGCCACAACCTCGTGGAGAAGCCATTGGTAAAGTTGAAGGCTGTCTACACATTCGCAGAACAGCTTTACATAGGCGGCTCGCGCCGTATCATGGCTGCGAAAAATACTAAGGCACCACCCCAACTGATTGCGGATATGCTGAAAGAGCTGTCCATTGTACCACAATGGTTCCAAGAGTGGAAGAAGGCGGCTTGCCATCATGGAGCGCTGACCGCCCTTGCACGGGCCAAGGCATATGCGCCGGAGCTTGATCCAGCTCAACTGGTGGGTGGCTACCCAGAATTCAACACCGACGACACGCCGTTTACCAAAAAAGATTTTATGCGGTGCGTGAAAGAGACCCGGGTAGCTGCAACACAAATTGCAAAAGAAATAGATCTGACCAAATACCAAGCCGCCTATTCTGAAGCCAATGAACGGATTGAGCCGCCCAACCCTCAACCAGTCGCCTTAACCCATCCGTGTAAGCAAACCTTTGCCCCTGACGTCGAGCCTTCATCTGTGATAACAGACAATGCAGTATCTGAAGCTTTGCGCTCAATCCAGTGGGTGGTCGGCGAGTCAGCAAGTCAGGATGAGGCGGCGGGTGATGGCGAAGCATGAAGAGCCGGCTCTGGACGTTCCATCAACTTCTGGTGCCAATCTCAACCCAGAAGAGTAGACCGCCGGCTCACATTCTGTTGTAATTTGAACATGATGGAATATCTGGCTTGTCCAGGGCCCTTTGGCGGCTTGTAATAGTAATAGGTGCAAACTTTGCTGGTACAAGTGTCATCGGGCACTTGTGCTATTTTGCCTGTATGAGTCGTTTATTGAAACCTTGCTGTTTGTTAGCCATGAAATCCTGTTGCTGCTCTCAAATTGTTTTCTTGACCACCCGGCCTCTGGGGCTAGTCTTTTGGACGAAGGCCAGCTATGTAACAGGCCTGTAATAACTTGTGGGTCAATAATATCGAAGACTAGTAGTCAGGATTGCCAAATAAGATTGATGGCATAATAACCCGGCAATCATGCTGCCGTGTTGGTAAACAAGAAACAACTTTAATAAAAGAATATGCCATGTATGGATGTATGCATGCATGCAAAAGATAATAATAATGCAAAATATAAATTTACGAGGCGACGTTTAAGGCACAACTTAAAGATCGGCTTTCAAGGCTCGAGTCTGATTCGCTTTTCATGAAGCAGGCTTTATCGCCTCTTTTGGTTTATCCTAGCTCTCTGAAAGCCGGCTCTCACATGACCAATCAGTGTTTTAACTCAGACGAGTTCAGGGTCACGCTGTGATTGACTCGCCGGGCGTACACCGGGTCCCTTTTCGATGTAGCATCGTGCTAATAGGCAGGTTTAACCAAGAAAATGTTTTGGCATGTTGCCGGGTTAAAAAGGATGTTAAAGCTAAACTCGATGAGTTGGAAGCCCCCAAGTAACCGCTGATCAAAGAATAAATACTCAACACACAATTTGAGGCGAAACGACAACCTCTCTTATACAGAGACGCTGGCTTTATTTCATTGATCAAAATATGTATATACATGATGAAGGTATGTACAAAAGATACTACCCAGTCTGTAACTTAGGTATAGTATGGCCGAAGATGTGCAATGTTCCAAGGCCGGCTTCCCTCCTCCTCAGAGGTACGTGACTTGTCTGCTTCACAAGGAGGCGAAAGCTTATGCATGCCTGTCTGATCTTGTATTAGACGGAGCACTAAGTCACCTTCCTGAAAGGTACGGCTTCGAACTCTATGGCTGTGATAGCGACGTAGGTCTTGTTGATAAATTGCTGATCTGGATGCGGCAAGTTCACGTTCTTCTTCCAGAGCATCAAGAGCATCTTGGCAAGCTTGTTCATTATCAGCTTCCACATAAGCTGCTACTCGGGGAGAATCATGACATATGTCACTTGGAAGCACCACCTTTGCACAATAGACCAGGAAAAACGGCGTGTAACCTGTTGACCTATTGGGAGTAGTCCATACGCTCCAAAGTACTGCGGGTAACTCTTCCTCCTAGGAATCCGGCGTGCGTTGCAAAGACACCATAAGCTGGGGTTTTATGTCGCGCAGCAGCTCTTGGTTAGCTCGTTCCGCCTGTCCATTAGACTGAGGATGCGCCACAGATGCCATGTCCAACCTAATGTGCTCCTGTTGATAGAACTGCTTCATGACTCCTTTGGAAAGATTAGTACCATTGTCTATAATAATGCTGTGTGGATAGCCAAAATGATAGATCAACTTTTTGAGGAATTTAACTAGTGTAGCAGCATCACAACGACTGACCGGCTCTGCTTCAACCCACTTGGTGAACTTGTCCACAGCTACCAGTAAATGAGTATGTTTATTTTTGGATCTCTTGAAGGGCCCAACCATATCAAGACCCCAGACTGCAAAAGGCCAGGTTATTCGAATCATCCTCAACTCTTGAGCTGGCACATGTGCTTGACGAGCATATTTCTGGCAACCATCACACTTGCGTACAATATCCTCTGCATCCGCGTGGGCTGTGAGCCAGTAAAACCCATGACGAAAAGCTTTCGCGACCAATGACCTTGAGCCGGCACGATGACCTTGAGCCAACACATATCACGGGCCAAGTTAGATCAAGGACCTTGTCGGGTGAATAGGAGTCATCATCTCTCGGTAATTCTTCTGAAGAACTACATTTAACCATTCGATCATATTGAATATCATTTACGCCAAGTTTGTTGGCCATTGCATTGCTCCGCGAGATTCTTTTAGTGCATTTGTTCTCGTATTTAATATCATTGTGTTCAATAATATCTGACATGCATGGAAGACAACTAGTAGTGAGATTATGTAATGAGTGCCTGTAGGAGACGACTTAATAGTAGGAGTCGACTTAAATAGCAGCAACATGTTGATACCTCAAAAACTAAAGAGAGAGCACACGTGATAGCTAAAAAATATGCACTGTTTGTACTCGAGATTAGCTAGATGGCACACAAAAGAACTACAGAACAACAACATAGGTAATGCTAGAAGGAGTATAATCACCAGCCTGTGGGATAGCTTTGGCTGAGGGACGCTGCACAAGTCTCTTAGCTGAAGTAAGACTCTAAGAGATCAACATGAATGTACAGTGACAAGTGATAATCTATTTTCCATGCTTAGATGAATAACAAAGCCATAAATGCTGCACATAAGTAATATGGGGGTACAACCTATCTTACCGCCATCCCTAGGACTGAGCATCATATGCTGAGTCGTTGATGGAGTTGCGATTGTTGTAGTTGTCCATGTCGGGTAGGCACATTCGAGGCAGGGAACTCTTGAGAGGGGAGTATAGCTCCCTTCTGATGTACGCTTCCCTTGTTGGAGCAGCTCCGGTGTAACGCCCCGAACACACTCGCCGGCGGTCGTTACTCCTGGCGAGATCTAAACTGGCCCCACAGATCAATACTAGTCTTTCCTGCGCACTTTGTCCTCACTCGTGCGCACCCGGGAGCAACTTCCCGGTCGGTCACCCATCCTGAAATTTCTCCAAGCTGAGCACGCTTAACTTTGGAGTTCTGTCCGAATAGGCTCCCGGAAAAGAAGGAATTCCTTATTGATATGAGTAGTCTATCATCCCTAATAAGCCAGGCTATCACATACACCCCCACTCAGAGGAACCGACGTCCTCGTTGGGACACAGGAACATTCCCTCTTGGCACATACGTCTGTGCATCCAGTCCGGCACATGTGCCATGCCGTGTGCCACGACGGGTCACAAACGTCATGCACAACATGACCGCGCACCTGTCCGCAAACATCCGTGTAACCGCGAGGGTCGGCTCTGATACCAACTTGTAACGCCCCGGACACACTCGCCGGCGGTCGTTACTCCTGGCGAGATCTATACTGGCCCCACAGATCAATACTAGTCTTTCCTGCGCACTTTGTCCTCACTCGTGCGCACCCGGGAGCAACTTCCCGGTCGGTCACCCATCCTGAAATTACTCCAAGCTGAGCACGCTTAACTTTGGAGTTCTGTCCGAATGGGCTCCCGGAAAAGAAGGAATTCCTTATTGATATGAGTAGTCTATCATCCCTAATAAGCCAGGCTATCACATAGGTGTGTTCGGGGCATTACATCCGGTGAGAAGGAAGACGGTGTGGCTGAAGAGGCAAAAAGCACACGATGTTAAGAATGACAGACATCTCTGATCTCAAGAAATACCCTAAGAGATCAGCACTAAGGTACGAGACTGGTTACACGTCAATCGACTAAAAACTGAATTGGGGTCAGGCATTATTTTTTGAACTGTCTGATCTACGCCGGATGGCTAGATGGCCGTCTTGTGCCTCCCAGCTATCACTGTTCAGGATTTTCCTCGAACAGCTAG
The DNA here is from genome assembly GCA_039707655.1 of Elymus sibiricus. NCBI lineage: Eukaryota > Viridiplantae > Streptophyta > Magnoliopsida > Poales > Poaceae > Elymus > Elymus sibiricus. The sequence goes on from CM077670.1 coordinate 138,647,915, forward strand.
CGACCACCGGTAGAGCAGCCTGCCTTCGCCGGCCCTGGCCATGATAGCGCCGACCTCGACCCCGCCCCCCGCCCCACCGCACTGCCGTGGTTGCGCAGCCCCCGGCCATACCTCAAAGACTCGCCATCATCCAGATCCGGCGTCAGTAGTACCTTCAGCCCACGCAACTCTAAGATAGGCACCCAAGCGTTGCTTCTGCGGCGAACCAGCACCCCCGCACCCCTACGATAGACACCAAGGCACTGCTTCCCCAGCCAACCGGCAGCTGATAATCCACAAGTATAGGGATCAATTGTAGCCTTTTTCGATAAGTAAGAGTGTCGAACCCAACGAGGAGCTAAAGGTAGAATTAATATTCCCTTCAAGTTCTATCGACCACTGATACAACTCTACGCACACTTAAGGTTCGCTTTACCTAGAACAAGAATGAAACTACTTTGTAGGTATAATAGGATAAGTTTGCAAGAATAAAACTAGAAGTACTTAGCTAGATAATAAAAGTTAGTTTGTTTTAGTAGAGAGCTTTTTGTAACACAAAGAGAAAGATTGTCCATAGGCAATTGAATATGACATGTGTGATACTTATTATATGCAATGAGGGAGAGGCATACGCTAACATACTTTCCGTACTTGGATCACATGTTATTATGATTGGAACTCTAGCAAGCATCCGCAACTACTAAAGATCATTAAGGTAAAACCCAACCATAGCATTAAGTAAAAAGTCCCCTTTACTCCCATATGCAACAACCCCCTTAGTCGGGTTTAAGTTTCTGTCACTCTCACAACCCATTATAAGCGAATCATGAATGTATTGCAAAACCCTACAGCGGTAATCCCACATGCTTGCGCGACACGGAGGGCACCATAGGATAGCACCATATTAACATACAACTCATATCAATCACACCATACCACAATTAACCCATAGGACAAAAAGAATCTACTCAAACATCATAGGATGGCCATAAATCATTGGGTAATAATATATAGCATGAAGCACCATGTTTAAGTAGGGATTACAGCGGGGAAAAGAGGTGTTACATGCTACTTGTAGTCTGCGTTGGTATTTCCCCAAAGAGGAGAGGATGATGCAGTACAGTAGAGATAAGTATTTCCCTCAGTTAAGAACCAAGGTTATCAATCCAATAGGAGAACCAAGCAAAATTCCGTTAAGCGCACCTACACACACAAGAGCAAACACTTGCACCCAACGCAAATAAGAGGGTTGTCAATCCTCTTAGCGGTTATTTGCAAGGATTAAATCTTATAGAGGTAAATAGATAAACTAAAATACTAACTAAAATAAAAGTAAATAAATTGCAGCAAGGTATTTTTAGGTTATATATATATGATAAAGTAGACCCGGGGGCCATAGTTTTCACTAGAGGCTTCTCTCTCGAACACATAGCATACGGTGGGTAAACAAATTACTGTTGGGCAATTGATAGAAAAGCAAATAAGTATGACGGATTCATGGCAATGATCATGTATATAGGCATCACGTCCGAGACAAGTAGACCGACTCCTACCTGCATCTACTACTATTACTCCACCCATCGACCGCTATCCAGCATCCATTTAGGGTATTAAGTATGAAACAGAGTAACGCCTTAAGCAAGATGACATGATGTAGACCAAGTAAACTCAAGCAACTTGATTAAACCCCATCCTTTTATCCTTAATGGCAACAATACAAATACGTGTCATGTCCCCTACTGTCACTAGGATTGCGCACCGCAAGATTGAACCCATCACAAAGCACCTCTCCCATTGCAAGATAAATCAATCTAGTAGGCCAAACCAAATCGATAGATCGGAGAGAAATACAAAGCTATAATAATCATGCATAAAAGAGTTCAGAGAAGACTCAAATATTTCTCATGAATAATCTGATCATAAACTCACAATTCATCGGATCCCAACAAACACACCGCAAAATAAGATTACATCAGATAGAAATCCAAGAACATCGAGAAGAACATGGTATTGAAGATCAAAGAGAGAGATGAAGCCATCTAGCTACTAGCTATGGACCCATTGGTCTGTGGTAAACTACTCACTCATCATCGGAAGGGTAGCAAGGTTGATGAAGAAGCCCTCCGTGATTGATTCCCCCTCCGGCAGAGTACTAGAAAAGGCCTCTAGATGGGATCGCGGAAGAACAGAGGCTTGCGGCGGCGGAAAGGTTTTCTGTTCTTTCCCTCAGTTGGTTTTGGAATATTTGGGAATTTATAGCACTAGAATTAGGTCAAGAGGTGCCACGAGGGGCCCACAAGCCTGGGGCTTGAGCGCGCCCTCCAGGCTTGCCGCCTCCTCGTGGCTCTTCTGGTGTTCTCCCGAAGCTTCGTGGGTCTCTTCTGGTCCAGAAAAAATTAATCCAAAGTTTTCCCTCGTTTGGACACTTTTTGATAATGATTTTCTGAAAAGGCAAAAACAAGCAAAAAACAGCAACTGGCACTGGGCACTGGGTTAATAGGTTAGTCCCAAAAAATGATATATAATGGCATATAATTGCATATAAAACATACAAGATTGATACTATAATAGCATGGAACAATAAAAAATTATAGATACGTTGGAGACGTATCATTACACTGCTGCATAAAGGGGGAGAAACTTGGTGGTGACGGCGGTGAAGTTGTTGGTGTAGATTGTCGTCACGATGATTCCCCCGGCGGCATTCCGGCGCCACTGAAAGAGAGGGGGAGAGGTCCCCCCCTCCTTCTTCTTCTTGCTTGGCCTTCCCCCAGATGGGGGAAGGGTTCCCCCTCTGGTCCATGGCCGCCCTGGCTCCTGAAGGGCAGGAGCCCTCCGAGATTGGATCTCTCTCTCTCTCTGTTTCTCTTCTGTTTCACGCTCCTGTTTTTTGGTCTTTCACCGTTTCTTATATTTCCGGAGATCTGTAACTCTGATTGGGCTGAAATTTTGAGGGAGTTTTATCCATAAATTATCTTTCTTGCGGCGAAAGAAGGGCCCCAACTGACTTACGAAGGAGTCACAAGCTCACCTGGCGTGCCCTAGGGTAGGGGGCGTGCCGTGTGAGCTCTCGACTCCCTCGAGCATTGTCTCACATTGATTCTTTTTCCCAAAAATCACATATATTCCAAAAAAAAATCTCTGTAAAATTTTATCGCACTTGGACTTCATTTGATATACATTTTCTCGGAAACAAAAAATGCAACAAATAGGAACTGGCACTAGGCACTGCATCAATATGTTAGTCCAAGAAAATCATATAAATTGTTGCCAAAAGTATGTGAAAGTTGTAAAATAATGGCATGAAACTATAAAAAATTATAGATACGACGGAGACGTATCAACAGCCTAGGAGCTCCGCTGCCTCGAGGGGTGCTGTTTCATTCCATTGGGAATTGACTGACCCAGAATAAAAATCCAGTTGACTGACGCCTAGGTAAAGTGAATAAGATGAGTGTACGACCAATCTTGTGGCCCGGTGTAGTACGCATGTCCATCTGCCGAGTCGGTGAGTGTCGGTGTACTAAGACATGGGTGCCCTCGTACCCAGATTTGCGCACAGGCAGTTGTAGCCTCCCTTCCGGCAAGGGCTTGACGGAGGATAACTACAACCCAAGACTCAACACCAAGACCGTGAAGAAGACCTCAAGGCAGGTCATCGAGAAGTACTATTCTAAGTACTAAAGATCGATGATGTTCTTGCCGGCAAGCTTCGCCCTGGCAAGGTGAAGACTAAGGCTTTGGTTGCCAGTAAGTTCTCTTGCCGGCAAGCAAGGCCCGGCAAGCTCCGTGCCAGCAGGCTTGTTCTGTCCCGTTAGCGCTCCACCTCACCATCGACCAGATAGGCTCGTGGGCTAGGTGTCGAGCGGGCAAACAGTCAACATGGCCGGCCAAGGCACGTGTCAGCACGCTGCGCCAAGATTAACTTTAATGACACCCATCCTTGGGACGTGTCGAGATTACAGGAGGGCACCAGGACCGGTGGTACAAATCTTTTGCCCAAGGCCTCGCCTCCCCAATGTAGCACCTAACGGTGCATTAAATGCGTTTGTCTTACCCCTTTGGAAGATAAACGTGATGACGGTGCAAGTCACTATTCACACTCTGTAATGACCGTATTAGCCATTGTGGTAACCCCTTGGCCTATAAAAGGAGGCCCACGGCTACAGGTAGAACGGTCGACACCCAGTTCAATTACACGCCGTAGCTGCATTTTCCCGAGCACCTTGCCGGAAAACTGTGCTCCCTGTAACCATAGTTCATATTCGATCAACCACAGAGCAGGAGTAGGGTTTTACGCTCATTGCGGCCCGAACCTGGATAAATCCCCCGTGTGTTCTTGCACTTACTAAATACCTGCTCTTTGTCCCATGCACGTCCCCTGAGCCGAATCGCAAAGGGACCCGTTCGGTCCCATAGATAGTCGTTTCCCACGACATCTTTGGCGCACCAGGCAGGAGCTGTGTGTGTGTCAAAAATCAGTTCTTTGGTAGTGTGAGTACCAACTTCATCATCTTCATCGATGGTGCCGAAGAAAAAGAGTGGAGCTACGAAGGCTCCAACCACGTCCAAGCCACTTCCCCAGGCGGCCGCAGGCGGCGCAGCTGGCACGGGCGGCGTAGGAGGCGCGAGTGGTGCGGGTGCCCAGCACCCCCGCCACAATGCTGAGCCTAGCCACAGGACCGGCGACGTCATAGCCGGTCAACTTCCAAGACATTCTGGTGAGCGCAGTCATCATAGTAATATAATTCATACTGCTGCCACCCAGAGCCCAGCCGCCGCAATGTCCCAGAATGAAGCGGCAACGTCCAACAACGGCGCGGGGAGGCGTACGCCGCGACCATCGCAAGATGGGAATGACACGCTCCCCCACGTTTCTCGTGGTTCCAGACGACCACAAGGCAGGATCCCCGTGCAGCAACTTCCGATTGCTAATGGAGCGCCGGCGCCACCACCACATCCGCCTGTTGGCGAGCATGAGCCGCGGCAGCACGGACGTAATGCAGCTCCTTCTGGCTCCGCCAGGAGTCGAGCGACGCCTTGTTCTGTGCTCCCAGCCATGCCGACCACAGCGGCCGAGGCCATGGCGCGGGTTCAAATACTTTTGAAGTTCCCGCCAAGCCCAGATAAGATGGACGAATGGAGAGCCACCATTCAGAGCCTCATCAGTTTTGCCGATCCCGGCAAGACACAAGATGCGGGGCCCTCGCGGCGACCACCCACCATGCCGGCAGGAACCTCCGGCTACCTTGCTAGAGACGCCGCGCAGACGGTGCAGTCGCCTCGCCACCCCCCACCGTCACAGCGGCCAGCCCGCCGGTCGGACGACCATGACGTTCTGTCCATGGCTTCGTCAGATCCGCGGTGCCGCCAAGATCATCGCCAAGTGCTCCGCGAGCGTTGCGGCGAAGACGCCCGCACAAAGATCGAGCAACGCTGGGAAGCACATCGTCAATCTGACGACCGTGCCAGGCCGACAGTGAACGTGCTCGCTTCGGTAGCCGCTGGGTTCTTGCCCTATGATGTGGGGTGCCCAGCGTTTACTCGTGAGCTGCGGCAAGTTCGCTAGCCGTCCACCCGAGCCTTCAAGCCAAAGCTGCCCAACAAGTACGACGGCACGCTCAACCCAGCCGAGTTCCGTGGCATCTACACCATAGCGGTGGAGGCTGCCAGGGGACGGGACGAGAAAGTGCTCGCCAACTACTTCCCGTTGGCGCTTCGGCCCAACGTCAGGTCATGGTTGATGAACCTGCCTGAGGGCTCCATCTCTTCTTGGGCGGATCTGTGCCATCATTTCATTGGCGCTTACCAGGGTGGCCATAAGCTCCCAGGTCAGCCCAGCGACTTGCAGGTGATCCCCCAAAGGGATGGAGAGAACCTCCGCAAGTACATACAACTGTTCAGCCGTGTGCACCACAACATCCCCGACATCCATCCCGCAGCTGTTGTTGCCGCGTTCCACACGAATGTGTGCAACCGCAGGATGCGGTCAGAGATAAATGTCGAGCAGGTCAAGACCATCAACGATCTGTACGCCTTGGCAGATAGGTGTGCACGTGTTGAGGAAGGGAGGCGACTCCGTAGGGAAGATGCGGGTGCATACGTCGATTCCGAGGACGACGATGCATCAACCCCACAGAAGAAAAATAGAAAGCGCAACAGAAAGCGCAAGAACAAGACTGCACTAGCCGTTAAGAGCTCCGGCGACACCAATGCCACCAAGAAGTGAAAGGCAGACATCCCTGGCAAGGAGATTGCCGGGTGCGATGCTTGCCGGGAGGCTGCAGCGGGCGAGAAGGCCAGCAAGACCGGCAGGCCGTACTGCAAGATCCACCGTACCAAGGGCCTTGACCTCCAGCAATGCCGACAAGTAGAGCAACTTGCCAAAAAGTAGAAGCAAGAGTACGAGAAACGAGATAAGGAGAAGGCCCAAGATGGTGCTGCTGGGTCCGGCAAGCAAGACCATAGTGGCCGCGGAGGCCGTTGCGACAAGGCCAAGCAGTGAAAAGAGAAGGCTGCTCAGGGCCAGCAAGAAGAGGATGATAGTGATGAGGACGGAAGCGGGTCCGGCAAGGAGTTCCAAAATGTAGTGGATGCCATGTGTGTTGACGGAGGCGCATCTTTGCACTCCTCGCACCAGCAACTAAAGCAGTGGATCCGCAAAGTCAACGCAGCGGAACTGGTGATGGAGGCGCAGAAGCCACTCAAGTGGTCGCACTCGCCCATCATCTTTGATGCTGAGGACCACCCTGATCGCACCACTGCGGTCGGGTGTTTGCCGTTGTTGGTCTCACCAACAATTCGCAACCTCAAGGTGACAAAGATGCTGGTGGACGGTGGGGCTGGCTTGAACTTGATCTCTCCAGATGCGATCAAGAGGCTGCAGATCCCCGACAAGGATCTCGAGGAAACAGGCAGTTTCCAAGGGATCAGTCCGGGAAGGAACAAACCGAAGGGCCAAGTCACGTTGCCGGTCACGTTCGGCGGTGAGCTCAACTATCGGACGGAGAAGATTACCTTCAACATCGTCAAGATGCCGTTGCCGTACAATGGGATTCTGGGCCGCCCAGCCCTGACAAAGTTTATGGCCGCGTCGCATTATGCATCAAGATGCTGGGGCCGATGGGGGTCCTCACCCTCAAGTCAAACCACAAGGACGCGATCATCAGTACCGACAAACTCTACCGGGAGGCGACGGCGGCAGCTGCCATCGAGGCGCTTGCCCCTGCCGTCAAAGCTCCCGAGGAAGGAAAGAAGAAGAAGACCGGCAAGACCTCTAGGAAGGACTCCGGGAAGCGCACTTCAGAGTGCAGCATGCCTGTCGAGGACGTACCAGAGAGCTCTACCGGCAAGAGCAAGAGAGCCAAGGCTTCCGCATCCATGACCATACAAGTTTATGTGAAAGGGGATGGGACGAGTGGCACTTTTTCTAGAAGTGCCACTCTCGGCAACAAATAGGGAGTCGAGCTCGTTGCCTTCCTACGGGTGAATGCCAGTGTGCTTGCCTGGCAAGCACCCGATGTCCCTGAAGTTCTTAGGAGGTCAACTGAGTACCACCTTGCTGTCTGCCCTCATGCGAGACCCCTCAAGCAGAAGGTCAGGAAGCAAGCCTTGGTGCAGAAGCAATACTCCCCACGGAACTCAAACACGGGTCACCTCGAGTCTTGGCCTTCAATGAGGAGGACCAAGATGAGCTGTGGCATGATGATGCCGCGCTCCTTGAGGAAGATTGTTTCCAGGCTGCTGCCCGTGCTGCACGGTGCCAGCAAGCTTTGCGCCGCTGCCTTAGCCGCAAAGTGAAAGCCAGGGACCTTGAGAAATGCGACCTTGTTCCTTGTCGGATTCGATCCACGAAGGATGAAAACAAGTTGACGCCGAAGTGGGAAGGCCCTTACCGGGTAATACGAGTCACTAGGCCTGGCATAGTCCACCTAGAGACTGAAGATGGCACTCCGGTGCTAAACTCATGAAATATTGAGCATCTTCGTAAGTTTTACCCGTAAGGCGCGGTTGCCGGGCTGCCCGGCAACCTGTTTTGTACAAGTTTGCCGTCAAGGCATGTAATCCTTTGTACAAAGCCGGGCGCAGATCCCGTGCAAAATAAATAAAAGTTAGATGTTTCACAATTCTTTGTCAAGTACATATATATTTATGTGTTGCAGGCAGTCCTGTGTTACATTTTCCCTTGCATAAGGTGATAAATGAACCACCAAGGTTCCAGCCTTCTCTTTTCTTTTCTTTCTTAAAGGAAGGAAGGGTTCCGCACGTACAAGTTTCCCGAGGGGAGTGACGGTATGGATACCAAAGGACGCGTTCAAGATGTCACCCTACGGCAAGAAGTACAACAAGGAATGAGCTCAGTTGCAAAACTTTGAAATAAATTCTTAGTTGTAGTTGCGATTCTCCTTGAAAGACTTTGGCCTTTGTATGAGAATTCTGCACGCTAAGGAACCTTGTCATGATCGACTGCGCTCTTACTTTGCTTCGAGTCCGCTCAGCAACCTAAGCAGCCTCGTTGTAACCGTCAAGCATGACCTTGCCGACAGCGACACTTCCGGCAAGATGCTAAGGACCCGTTCCTCAAGCACTTATGGCAAGGGTGTGCGCATCGGCAAGCTTCCAGCAAGCGTAGGGTACAGAAATCATGCAAAGACAGAGCGGAATAAGGAGAACAACGCACGTACATCCATCTTAATTACAAGTTATAATACATCAAGGCCGAGTGCAGTCGGACTTAAGATAAACGTGTCTTTTGCATGATCTTACACGCGGCAAACCAAGAAGATGAAGCCTAGCTCGTAACCCCGCCCTCTTCCCTGGGGATTTGGCTGACCCTATCAGCGATGGGCGTGACGAGCTCATCGATAGCGTTGGTATTGTCTTCTTTGGGCAGGCTTACAAAGACTTTGGAAAGGTCGATGCTTGGGTTCCGGAACACCACTTTTTTGAGCATCTTGAAGAGGACATACCGGCAAAGCCTGTGGGACTCATTGGCAAGATATGCAGCTCGAGCCCCGTGGTGTTTCTTCAGCGCTTCACCCAAGCTTTCGAACAAGAAGGCGAGCCTGGCGCTGGTGCTGTCCCCTTCGGCGGATGAGTAGTTGTACTCCGACAAGCCCAAGGCGCGTAGGTTAACGGAAATATTCTCCACGACAACCACGAGCCGGTCGGCCCAAAGCCTGTAGGCATCCTTGAGCTTGTTGAAAGAACTCATGGCACTTACAAGTTTTGACTTCTCGTCCTGAAGTTCCTTCGTCAAGGTCTTCTCACGCTTTTCAGCTTTGTCAAGAGACAGCCCCAAGGTGTCTAGCTTCAGCTTGTGATCTTCTATCGTGCCTTTGGCCTTGGCAAGCTCTTGGTTCTTGGTAGATACTAAAGTTTGCAGCCCCGCCAGGGTGTGGACTACCTTCTCCACGTCTGCTTTGAGCACCGAGATCTCCTTGCCGCTGGCAGCAAGGTTTGATTCGAGTGCTCGCACTTTGTTTTCTAGCTCGATCTTGGCGACCTCTGCAGCTCCGGCAGCATTGATGGCCTCCTTGATCTTGCCGGTATGATCTATGGCTTGAGCCTCGATAGCCTCTTTGTGCTTCCGCTCTAGCTCCTGGGTTTGTTGGGCAATGAGAACTTGGATCTCGTTGTCCTTGCCATGAAGCGTAGCTACAAGCCCGGCTTCACGAGCGACAAGCTCTTCCTCATAAGCGTCAAGGCCGACCTTGCGCTCATTCAACTTTGCCTCCTCCGCTGCTATTTTCCGTGCAGCCTCCTCCCGTGCCTTCTCGGCATCAGCCTTTTCCGGAATGAACTCCTCCTGGGCCTCAAGTTGAGTTTGGCGTTCATGGAGGTCTTGGAGGCATTCCGCATACCAAATCTGCGTTTCTTCCATGCGCCTCTTGAAATCATCCTCCACCTTGTCAAGGACGGCCGCCCTGGAGTCCAACTTATCTGTGCGATCACGGTGGCACGCCTGGAGTTTCTAGAAGTTCTCGCTCATGGCCTTGAAGGATTGCTGCTCCTTGGTCTCGCTGATGTTGACGGGCATCTCTTCAACGACCTCAAGTCCAGCAGCAGTAAGGACCTCACCATTCAAGATCTCTCCTTCCACAGGCACCCCGATGCTTGACATCCCGGGAAGGTTGACGATCAGGTTGTCGCCGACCTTCAAGTATCTGCTTGAGAAGGGTTCTTCAGATGTCGAGGGGTGGTCACCGGCGACCACCTTGCCGGTCAAGACCGCCCTCCTAGCCAAGTTAGTGCTTGGCGCTCCTGAGACAGGAATGGCTTCAGTGGCTTCGACGTTCTGATTACCGCCTTCCTCAACAACACCCATGGTGGCCTCTTCATGAGTAGCTTTGGTGACCTCCTCGTTAGCCACCCTGATGGCCTCACCAGCGACAATGTTGCTGGCTTCGTTGGCGGCATCCTTCGCGATCTCCTCAATGGTGGAATCGACGTCCATATCATCAGATAAAGGGAAATCTGAAAGGATGGGGAGGAGAGAAGATCAAGACTCAGATCAAGTTCAAGAAAACAAAAAAGGAAAGAGAAGGTCAAAAGGAAAAGTTACTCGACGGTAGAAGACGTACCAGGCTGGGGCTATTAAGGAGGGATGATCTCGTCCCCGGCAACTTCGGTCATCGTCGCCTGGTTGCCAGTAGCCGTGCTTGCCGGTACATCATCAGCGTGAACGGCGTCGCCTATGGGTGTCCTTGCCGGAGAACCGCTTGCCGGGGGAGCAGTTGATGGAGACGTCCCAGTTGGATCAGCTTCCGGGCAATCCTTCTCGAGACGTTCTTTTCCTGCTCCCGTGTCGATGTCAGCAGTGAACGTCTCAACACCTGTGCTTGCCAAAGGAAAGTGAATAGTGACCTCACGCTGGGGGCTGCACTGGAGGCTGGTTTCTGAGGCGTCGTCGTCTGGCGCCATGCTTATTGCCGGCTCCTCTTCTGCTCTAGTCCTCGGCCTCTTGGCCATACTTTGTGCCAGGGTTTCCCTGTCACTGTCAACCAAGGCAAGGCGAAGCAAGTCAGGTTAATGCAGGCAAGAAACCAAGAATTGAATGAAGGGGGTTGGGGATATATACTCCTTGTCCTCCTCTTCGTCACTAAGGGTGGAGAGATCATACAAGCCTCCGGGCCTGCCGCTCGAAGACGGCGACGAGGAAGAAGTCATGGCCCGTTTGGTTGCCACTGGCGCAGCAAGACGAGATGACCCCGCCGCTCCGGCCGCCGGCGCGGCCGTACTCTTCGAAGAAGTACGCCGCGTTCACTACTGTTGAGGGGTTTGGCATTGAGGTCCTCGTCGCCCGGCAACCTCACCGGTCGCTTCCCCACCGGCAACCTCCTCACCCAAGGGCGAAGAGCGAACCGGCTCCCCAGAAGCGGCTCTCCGGAGGACACAAGCCCTCCTTGCCAGAGCAAGGGGTTCCTTGAGTGTCTGCCCCTCAGCGGCCTCTTTACTCTGACCTCCGGCAAGTTGCTCTCGCCTCCCAGCAGACTCTTCCGGTGGCTCGCTTGTCGGCCCCTCCTCATTCCCCTCCTCAGCATTAGATGCCACAGAGCCAGAACCGCCAGCATCTCTAGCCAATCTTGCTTCCGCCGCTCTCCTGGCAATATATTCCAACTCCACCTGGGTGGTGTCGCGGAAGAAATCTGCCTCTTCCCGGATGGGCTTCTCCACCAACGTATCGAACCATCCTCTCACCGCGTGTTCGGGTGGTGCTTGCCAACTCCCCTCGATGCCTTGGGCATTGCAAGATGGCATCATGGCGATGATGGCATCCTTGGCGGAGTTGTTACACAGCGGTACCACACCTGTTGGCCAGTTAAACTTGCCGCTGGTCCGAAAGAGCATGCCGCAGAAAGCTGCGTGCTGCATTACTGTCAGGTTGGTGTGAAGCCCTGTGTTCACCCACATGATATCGGTCGCATTCTGGTAATCCCAAGCAGGCTTTCCCTTGTCTTGAAGAGGGGCAATACGGCGGCGGAGAAAATCGGCGCCCACCATTCCGATGGTGAGGCCAGCAACCCTGAGATGGAGAATCCGGGTCATGGCGATTTCAAGCTGGGCATCCTTGTCATCAGAGTGGTCCCAACTCCCGACGCGCCTCACCTTCTTCGTTCTGAGCTTGCAGAAGTCAGGGAACCTGTCGTCCTTGAACAACCCAGGGAGATAAGCGTCCTCGTCCCTGGGAATCTAGGTAATACAGCCAGAGAGGGTGTCCGCCTCGATGCGGGGAATGAAATAGTGGTAGAACAGGGCTGCGCTGGGCATTACTCCAACAAAGTTTTCGCAGAAATGCGTGAAAACAGCCAGGCAGGTCACGGCGTACAGTGTGAAATCTAGGAGGTGGAACCCGTACGTGTACATGATTTGACGGAAGAACTCAGAGAAAGGAGGGACAAGCCCGCAATAGAAGTAAGCAGCGAAGAAGGGGTACTTGTCATCGCTGGGCTGGACGGAGCCAGGAAGAACATCAGGCGCGGAGTGGGCTTTAGTGTCCTTCCCCCACATGATTGCGTACCGCTCCATCAGGTCATGCTACCCCAACTCCGGTTTGAAGACGATGTTGCCCCTCCGCATCGCCGCCCACTCCGTTCCCCCCGCCTCCACATCCAGATCAGCTAGCTTCCCCGGTTTATTCCGCTCCTCTTGGGCGCCATTGCTGCGCGGGGTGGACGGACTCCGAAACTGGCGAGGGGCGACGTGGTGGTGGAAGGAGAAGGCGTTCTGGCGCGAGGTTGAAGATGGTGGCAAACTGGCTAGATTGGAAAGAGGGGGGGGGTGGGTAAAAGAGCAGTGCTCCTTGCGGTTTCCCTTTTTATGGGGAAGGCGCGGGGGCTGGCTCTTTCCCTTCCTACGTGGCTGCGCTTTTTCAGGCGCACCACCTCTCGCCGCCGTTCCGCTCCTCCTTTCCCACGTCCGCATTTAATGCGCATCGTGGGCGGGTGCGGTAAAAGAGAAGATTAAGACAGTTATCCTCTGCCGCGCGCTGCCTGTGCACTGTTTGGGCCTAGCCCAACGGTGCCTCACATGCGCGTGTGGCCCAGGCCCAGGGGCTCCTGTCGGTGTACTAAGACATGGGTGGCCTCATACCCAGACTTGTGCACAGGCATTTGTAGCCTCCCTTCCAGCACGGGCTTGACGGAGGATAACTAGAACCCAAGACTCAACACCAAGACCGTGAAGAAGACCTCAAGGCAGGTCATTGAGAAGTACTATTCTAAGTACTGAAGATTGACGCTATTCTTGCTGGCAAGCTTCGCCCCGGCAAGGTGAATACGAAGGCTATGGTTGCTGGTAAGTTCTCTTGCCAGCAAGCAAGGCCCGGCAAGCTCTGTGCCAGTAGGATTGTTCTGTCCCGTTACCGCTCCACCTCACCATCGACCAGATAGGCTCGTGGGCTATGTGTCGAGCGGGCAGACAGTCAACATGGCCGGCCAAGGCACGTGTCATCACGCCATGCCGAGATTAACTTTAATGACACTCGTCCCTAGGACGTGTCGAGATTATAAGAGGGCACCAGGACCGGTGGTACAAATCTTTTGCCCAAGGCCTCACCTCCCCAACGTAGCACCTAACGGTGCATTAAATGCGCTCATCTTAACCCGTTGGAAGATAAACATGATGACGGTGCAAGTCACTGTTCACACTCTGTAATGACCATATTAGCCATTGTGGTAACCCCTTGGCCTATAAATGGAGGCCCACGGCTACAGGTAGAACGGTCGATACCCAGTTCAATTACACGCCGTAGCTGCATTTTCCCAAGCACCTTGCCGGAAAACTGCGCTCCCAGTAACCAGAGTTCATATTCGATCGACCACAGAGCAGGAGTAGGGTTTTACGCTCATAGCGGCCCGAACCTGGATAAATCCCCCGTGTGTTCTTGCACTTACTAAAAACCTGCTCTTTGTCCAATGCACGTCCCCTGAGCTAAATCGCAAAGGGACCCGTTCGGTCCCATAGATAGTCATTTCCCACGACAGTGAGGCCGGCGCGGTTGCGGTGGCTCCCAGCGGTGGGAAAGCAGATATGTGGCGGCGGTCGATGGCTACGTGTGACCTGCGCCGGGGTGCTGGACGCGTCCAAAGTTTGAGCCGCTCCGGCGCCGTGCACGACGGCGCGGTTGAATTGGCTCCGGTACGGTTCACGCTGTCGTCATCAAGGCAGCTCTGGTAGCACAGAGTAAGAGGCACACGGCCCAATGCACGACGGCTAACGGACAACGGCTTCGGCATTGGGGAGGAGGGCGGCGGCGAATCTGGTGCGGTGGGGGGGCATGGAAGAGGGGCTGAGGTTTCGTGGCTGGGGAGAAGGTGATTTGGCGCCCACGGTGTATGAATGGGGAATTAGGAGGGGGAACCATGTCTGACAGACGCATTTGTCTGAAATGTGGGGGAAGTTACAATTCTGCCCTTGTCTTGTGACTTGTGGGCTTCGCTCTGATTCTTGAGGTTCGGGGATAGTAGGGTAACTTTGCTTCTCCCAAATAGTGGGCGCCAGCGATTTCGGGCGAGGTGGGCGTGCTTTGAAATATTGGGCACTAGCGATTTCGGCCGAGGGGAGGGTGTTTTGCCGCCCATGGTTTATGAATTATTGGGCACCTATGATTTTGGCCGAGGAGAGGGCGCGCCTGGATGAAGTTACAAACCTACCCTCAGTATAGAATAGGCCAATTGATGCGGGTCCTAGTTAGGACGGTAATTTCGCGTCTACCATTTATTTGCTCAGGCGATTTCCACCGAGCAGAGGGTGTTATAGCGGTTCGTTCAAATTTTGGGAGAACAAGCATCCACGTCTATGCTACTTGTGAGCTGCGTTGGGATTTTCCCCGAAGAGGAAGGGTGAAGCAATATAGTAGCGGATAAGTATTTCCCTCAGTAGAGAACCAAGGTTATCGAACCAATAGGAGAACCACACAAACACTCCTTAATAGTACCTGCACACACAAGAGCAAATACTTGCACCCAACGTGGGAAGAGGGTTGTCAATCCCCTGGAACTCGTTAATTGCAATGATCAAATTTGGTAGTGGTAGATAGATAAATTGCAAAGTAAAATAAAAATAATAAAATTGCAGCAAGGTATTTTTGGTTTTAGAAATATGATTAAAGTAGACCCCGGGGCCATAGTTTTCACTAGAGGCATCTCTCTCATAAAAATAGCATACGGTGGGTAGACAAATTACTATTGGGTAATTGATAGAAAAGCACATAGTTATGACGTTATTCATGGCATGATCATGTATATAGGCATTACGTCCGTGACAAGTAGACCGAAGCAATTCTGCATCTACTACTATTACTCCACCAATCGACCGACTATGTCGGAGTCTAGGATCTGCGTCCAAGGAACTTCTCCAGGAACTAAGGATTCGAACTCTGGGGGACTTTGTTTGGCAGCCTACGACACGACGGCAACTACGGCGGGGACGCGACGAACTCGCCGGCTCTCACCGGACACGAAGGGGACGCGCGATATACCCAGGTTCGGGCCACCGTGCGGTGTAATACCCTACTCCTGCTTGTGTTGGATTGCTCCGTGGAGGAGAGCTTGTGCTCGAGGTACCAGAGGTGTGGGGGAGAATGGATCGATCCCCTTACATGGAAGCAGCCCTGCCCCTTTTGTAGTGCCTTGGTCCTCTTCCCTGAAAATATGAGCTGGAAAGGGTTGCCACAGGGCGGCAATTCAAAAGGGGGACAAGATCACAGGCTTATCCTGACTAAAGGCGGTCTCTGCCTGCTAAAGCAGCTCCTTGTGATGCGCTGGTGGGCTTGGCGATGACCTCCGTCCTGGCGTGCTGATTCGTTCTGATCTTCTATCATCAAAGAGGAAAGCCTTTGGGACTCGCTTTGGGGGAGGCAGACACCGCTGCTCCCTTATCACCACAATGGAAGCTGGGCTCGGTCGCGCCCTGCTGTCCTTATCCTGACAGCGGGTCGTCACCCATGTGCTGGGCGTGGAGCCCCGCGACTGGCGCCGTACGACTTGCCTCGTGAGAAGGCCTCACGAGGGGGAGCCTCGCGAGGGAACCTGGTGCTTCGCGGCCTCGGCAGGGCCTGGCCTGGCGGGGAGGGGCCTCATGAGGCTCGCCCCTCGTGAGGCGGCTTCCTCCGGAGTGGCCGCGGCAGGGCCACTCTCATGGGCCGGCCGCCGAGCCCAGTCCTTTGGGCCAAAGGCAGACAGGCCGTGGTACCCTGGTTCCCACTGGGCCGACAGTAGCCCCCGGGCCCGTGGCGCGCACGTTCCGCCCGTTAGGGACGAAATGCCACGGGGCCCACTGAACTGCCGGGCCCAGAGGCCACGCGTGGCGGCTTTCACGGGAAGGGTCGCCCCCACTCCCCACGATGCCTCGGTAACCGCCGTCTTGGTGATAAAGCCTGCGTGCGGTGGGCGCAGGCGCATCATTGCTCTCTGTCCCCATCTCGCCCTTCGTCTCGCGTGTTCCTTATGCCCACCGCCTCATCTTGCACGGCTCGGCTTGCTCCCTAGTTATGCAGTAGGGGTTCCCCGCCGAAGAAGAAGAAGGAGAGTGTCCAGAACGAGGATGCTGGAGAGCCCGCCAGGGCTCAGCGGGAGTTGGGGGCGGTTGGCACACTGGCGCCCCCAACGATCCCCGCGAAGCGTGACAGAGGTGTGGAGGAGAGGTCTACGGGATCTGCCCAGCCTCCCGAGGGGGTCTTCCCTCTCGCCGGAGAAAGGTTGCCTCCGGAAGGGACCCGCCCCGAGGGGGAGGTAGGCGCCGACGCGGCAGCCACATCAAGCCTCGAGCGATCCCCAGGGCGCCACGATCCGGAGGCGGCCACGCCCTGCCCCACCCGCGCGGCCGAGCGGCCGGCAGGGGCGGAAGCCGAGGCGGAGGTCGAGGAGGATCCTGGCCGCCTGGAGGGGAATGAGGCCCCCTCAGGTGGAGGTCTGGACGGATCCGACGACGCCGCAGCCCCCGAGCCCCCAGAGCCACGACGTGCCCGGGACCCTGGCCCTGGTGAGCCGCAGCATCCTATCATGGGTCGGGACTCTCCGCCACGCCCGGTCGGCCCTCAGCTCCTTGGAGCCCGAGCTCGTGGCCGAGGAGAACCTCCGCCTGGAGCAGGGACGCGTCGCGGCCCGCGAGGCCCGGCTAGCCTCCCGCGAGGAGGCGGTCACCCGGCGCGAGAGCATGGCGGCGGTCCTGGAGATGGACATGGAGATCTGGGAGCGCGAACTCCTGCGGACCACCATCGAGCAGGAGAGGGAGCGAGAGCACTTGGAGCATCTGGACCGTATCGTGGCGGCCGGCAAGGCCACCTACCAAGAACGCCTTGCGAAAGCCAACACCACGCTTGAAGAAAGAGCTGCGAGGTATAGGGCCAAGATCGACAAGCGGGGCTAGGAGGAGGTCGCGTGGAAGGCGAAGACCCTAGCTGACACTTACTCCAACAACCTGAAGAAGCAGGAGGACCGCTTCACGAACAGGCGCGGCGAACTCGATGCCGAAATTGCCAAGCTCAAGCGGCAGCTCGCGGCATCGGAAGCCGAGAGGCGGAGCGCGGCAGAGCTCCATGCCATGACTTGTCGTGAGCTGGAAGACCTCCAGGCTCAGGTGGGAGAGGTTAGCAATGAGGCGCAGCGGGCCCGTGACAAGGCCGCCCGAGGGCGCGGGGAGCAGCTCCAGCGCTCCAAGATGTTCCGCGAGCTCATGGGGCGCGCTCGCAGCGCCGTGGCTGCTTTCTCGGTCAAGAGTATGGAGGATCCCTTGGAGACCGATGACGCCAGCTACCTGGCCTTCTTCACAAGGCTCGTGGAGCGGCTGGAGGCGAGGTCCACCCGGTGGGACGAGATCCGCGACGCTGAGTGCCGCGACCTCCTGCGCCAGGCGTCGACCCGCGTCTTCAGCAACCTGCTGCGCGTTGATGGCAGCTTCAACTTCGACCAGGTGCTGTCTCCGGTTTCCGAGGAGCTCCAAGGCAAGCTTGCGAGGGCGGTGGAGGACCATGTGGCGAGCCTGCTGGAGCGCTTCGCGCCCGTCCGGGAAGGGTCTGGCGACGACGGCAACCCAGTAGTCGACGACGCCGACGGTGGCTCCGCTGCCTGAGGCCCTGCACTCACCTTCATGTAACAGAGTGGATGCAGCCCCGAGGGGGCGTGAAGACATTTGTACGGCACTTTTTGTTGTTAAGTACTTAATGATCCGTGTGCTTTCATTTTCCTCTTGAGGCCTTTATTTCCTTTTTACATTGCCTTGGTGCCCTATGTCACTGGGACCCAGCCCCCGAGGCAGGCTACACCATCGCTGGGATGCCCAGAGCATGTGCTCGGCAAGGCCAGAGGGTGTAGGGCTCTTAGGGCTAGTAGGAGTCCCTAAGGCGCGATGCTCAGCCCCCCCCCCCTTGACGCGCAGGCAGCTCGTGCCAAGGAAACCAAGAGGCCACAAGAGAGAAACGAGAGGGAAGGGACCCGAGGGGTGCTTTAGACTTAGCTCCTTTGAGGCATGCGGCTTGGGGCGAGTCCTTCGTAGGGCACAACTCGTGAGGCGCAGTCCCTCGAGAGGCCCTCCGTCCGTAGGACCCGCCGCGAGGCCTCCCGAGGGGGGCTCCTGAGGCCTTCATATCCTGCACCAGGAAAACTGCCAAGTTTTTGCAAATAGTGTAGCAGGGCGTGCTTGGAGGTTGCATGTGGGTGTTACGCGAGGAGACAAGAGCACCAAGGACCTGGTGACGTGACGTACACGGGAGCAGGCCCGCGAGCTAGAGCTCGGTCGCTTGGGTTTTTAGGCGCTGCTGGGACTGACCCGAGCACAGACACCATGCCCCAGGAGACAAGAGCACCAAGGACTTGGTGAGGTGACGTGCACGGGAGCAGGCCCGCGAGTTAGAGCTCAGTCGCTTGGGTTTTTCAGTGCTGTTGGGACTGACCCGAGCACAGACACCGTGCCCAGCCCCCGCTCGCGTGACAGGCACAGGTGAGACCACGAGCGCGCGCCTCCGCCAGGGTACCCTTAGCTGCAAGCACACAGGGTTTTTGAGGAAATAAGCTTTACTAATGCATGAACCAAGTTCATTAAATAACAGAAAGATACATGCTACCGTGTTCGACACGGGTCAGCTTGAGGATCCGATGGCCGAGGGCCCCTCAGGTAAGTAGGCTACCAGCGCGGAGCATGGGGCATCTGCAAGCGCTGAGCATGGGGCTTCCACGAGAGTGGGAAGGAGCTCTCACGTGCCGGCGGCAGCGTGGGTAGAGAGAGCCCTGGAGCGTGTACAGCTCCATGTCGCTCGTATCCGTTGGGCACGGATAGAACTTACGGTGATGGCGGGCGTTCCATGTGTTTGGTACCGGAACACCCACCGCCGTCATGAGTGGGGCCGCGGCGGGCCGGTGGGTGAGTGTTAACCACCTCCGTATTCCTTGCGACGTGGGGCTCCAGGCTCATGCGCATCATCCTCGCGAAGGTGGCTGCGGCACCCTCCAGGCCGAACGGCATACGCATGAGCCAGGGCGAGCCAGCGGCAATACGTGGAGGGGGAAAGGGGCCTGCGGGGCAAGCCTGGTTGAGGGCGCAGAGGATTTTACCCAGGTTCGGGCCACCGTGAGGTGTAAAACCCTACTCCTACTTTGATGTATTGGATGAGTGTGAGCACAAGTACAGGGAGCGCTTTCTCCGGCAAGGTGCGGGAGGAGGAGCTACGCATGCAGGATGTGATAGGGTTTGATCGAGCAATCGGCCGACCTCCGTAAATGTTGCCCTGGTCCTCCTTTTATAGCTCAAGGGGTTACCACAGTGGCAAAATAGTAATTACAAGTCGATTAGATAGCAAACAGTGCTATCATACCTAACTCAGCCAGTTTAGGACAAAAGCATTAAATGCTCCATTAGGTGTCATGTGGACAGGTAGCCTCGGCAAGGTTTCTGCACCGCTCGCCCAGCTACCTCGTATTGTTTTGACATGCCTTCTGGACGGGTGTCATTAAAGGCAAATCTTCTCCCTGCATGCTGACACGTGCCCGGCAAATCTCACCAACCAGCCCGCGCGGTCGACACCTCACCGATTAGTGACTAGCTACCCGGTGAGGTGGAGCGCTGACGAGCTGGTGAAAGTTTGCCGGCACGGAGCTTGCCGGGTCTTCACCTTGCCGGCAAGAAATGTCTTTATCTTTAGTACTTAGTTGAGTTCTCGTTGATGCTTCGTCTTGAACTTCTCTCCAGTGGCTTCTGCAACTGGGCCTTGAATCTTGGTCTTGGTGGTTTCCGGCAAGCCTTGGCCGGCAGGGAGGCTGCCAATGTCTGTGCATAAGTCAGGGTATAAACTACCCATGTTTTATACACCGATAGAAGCCCTCGGGCCTGGGCCATACGCGCGTCTGAAGTGTCATTGGGCTAGGCCCAAACAATGCACAAACACGCGGCGGGAAAACTGTCGTTGTAATTTTCGTCATGATGGTTATCCATCTTCTGAGATCTTCTTTGCTTCTTTGTTAATCTAGACTTGAGCGTGCTCTTGGCCATCTTCCGGCAAACCTTGCCGTTGAGTGAACAGCTATCGCTCGTGCGCAAACCAGGAGTACGCTCACATGCGAGGTGCCGTGCGGCCAGGCCTGAACGGGTGCACGGTCACGCGTGGCAAGGGATAACTGCCATATCTGTCTTTACTTCTCCTTTTTCTGCGCCCTTCCATCATGCGCATTTGCATGCATGCAAGGCAACGGATTGGCGAAGAAGGGCGGTCGTTGGAGTGACGCGCCTGGCCAGGGACCCCGGGCATGGGATTGGCGAACTTGGACGGTCGCTGGAGTAATGCGCCTGGCCAGAAGCGCAGGGCACAGGATTGGTGAATCCGGGCGGCCGCCCAAAGATAGCGAAGAGCCAGCTCCCCGCGCTCTCCCTATAAAGAGGGGGCTGCAGGATGCGATGCTCATCCATCTCCTTTCGCTCCAATCTTCAGCAACCGTCGCCTCCTTCTTGCATCTGACGACGGTATGACGAGGGGAAGAGGCCGCGGTCGTGCTTCCGTCGTTGCGGCAAGAGCTTCTCCTCGGCTCCATGCCCACGCCTCGACCGTGACTGCGAAAGCCGGCTCCAGCGCTCACGGAAGGGTCGCGGCCCGTGGTCGTGGAAGACGCGGTGCTCGTGGTCGAGGCGGCCATGGTGGAGCGCTTGCCGCTTCATCTTTGGCTCTCCCTCCCCAGGAAGAAGGCCATACAGAGGACATGGTGCATGAGTTCGTTGTCGAATTGCGTGATGGGACGTGGAGCTGGCTGCGGCTTCCCCGCCCCTTTGCTAGGGTGATGGAAGGCAGTCATCTGCGCGGCTTGTGGCTGCGTGTAGATGGCTGCTGCAACGGCCCGGTCTTGGTGACCGTGGAGATCTCCAACAACGACATCATGTACTTCACGCGTGGATGGAAATCCTTCGTCCGTGCCCGTTGTTTGGGGCAGGGACACCTCCTTCACTTCCAGCTTGTCGGATCTGACACACTTGTCGTGAAGTTCTTCGAGGCTTTGGGCGCTCGTCTGGAGTGCTGCGCGGAAAGCTCGAGCTACAGCGACACCGCTTCCTCCAGCGAGTCCGAGGATGACGATGACGAGGACGACGATGATGACGACGGTGCTCCCAACGTCAAGACCGAGGACGACAGCGACGAGTCTGGCTGAACGTCGGTAGCACCATCATCTGGTCTTCCGGGAGCAAGCCGTGCCCTGCCTAGGCGCCCCTTTTGCCCTTGTATTGCACTCGATGTAAACCCTGGGTAGAGGGCTAAGAAAATTTTATTGAGCACTCTTAATGAATATTTACTACTTGTTATGCTTAGATGAATGCGCACTATTCCCCTTGTTTTTCTCTGTTTTTGTATGATTGCATACCCTACGCTTGCCGGAAGCTTGCCAGTGCATGCACTTGTCGCGAGCACTTCGAGGAACTAGCCCTTAGCAGCTCACTAGAAGCGCTGTCACCGGCAAGGCAACTTGTCGATCACAGTGCGGCAACTTGCCGGCACAGACACTCGTTGCGAGCGCTTTGAGGAACAGGTCCTTAGCAGCCTGCTAGAAGTGCTGCCACCGGCAAAGTAACTTGCCATCACAATGCAGCTGCATATCTTGCTGAGCAAACTCGAGGCAAAATAAGAGCGCAATCCGATCACGACGAGATTCCTTCGCATGCAGGTTTCTCATACAAACACATAATCGTTCAAGGGAAATCTCAAATGCAATAAGGAAATTGTTTCAAAGTTTTTCAACTTAGCTTTTCCTTGCACTGCTTCTCTCGTCGTATGAAATGATTACTTGAACATCGTTAAATGGTACCCCATGTCACTCCCCCCGGGAAACTTGCACGCGAGGGATCCTTCTGCCCTTTAAGAAAAACAAAGAAGAGAAAAGAGTGGATTCGGAACCTTGACGGTTCGTCAGCCATTTCATACAAACTAAAGTGTAATCACAACATCACATGCATCCATATATAAATGAATATGTATGAAGAGTCACGAAACACTTAGCTTTATTATGCACAGGATCTGCGCCTGGCTTTGTACAAAGGGTTACAAGTCTTGCCGACAAAGCTTGTACAAAAGGGGTTGCCGGGAGACCCGTCAACTGCGCCTTATGGGTAGAACTAGCGAAGATGCTCAATATTCCATGAGTTTTGCACCGGGATGCCATCTTCGGTCTCCAGACGGACTACGCCAGGTCTGGTGACTCGTACTACCCGATAAGGGCCTTCCCACTTCGGCGTCAACTTGTTTGATCTCTTGGCGGACTGAATGCGCTGAAGAACAAGGTCGCCTCCCTCAAGGCTTCGGGCATGCACTTTGCGGCTATGATAGCGGCGCAAGGCTTGCTGGTAGCATGCAGCTCGCATAGCCGCCCGAAGGCGATCTTCCTCAAGGAGCGTTGCATCATCTTGCCGAAACTGCTCTTGCTCAGCTTCATCGTAAGCGAGCACTCGAGGTGACCCGTATATGAGTTCCGTGGGGAGCACCGCTTCTGCACCATAGACTAGGGAGAAGGGTGTTTGGCCGGTAGCTCTATTTGGTGTCATCATGAGTGACCAAAGAACTGCCGGCAACTCATCAATCCAGCGTCTTCCACATTTGCGCAGCCTGTCAAAGGTTCTTGTCTTGAGGCCATGCAGCACTTCAGCGTTCATCCTTTCTGCTTGGCTGTTGCTTCTCGGGTGAGCAACAGATGCAAAACAGATTTTGCCGCCAAGGTCCTGGATATACTGCATGAAGGTGCGGCTCGTGAATTGTGTGCCATTGTCGGTGATGACCCTGTTAGGGACCCCAAAACGGCAAACTAATCCTTTGAAGAACTTGACGGCTGATTGCGCTGTCACCTTCCTCACTGGCTCCACTTCTGGCCACTTTGTGAACTTGTCGATGGCGACATACAAGAACTCAAAGCCCCCGGTAGCACGGGGGAAGGGGCCCAAGATATCGAGCCCCCATACCGAGAAGGGCCAGGAGAGAGGGATTGGTTGAATAGCTTGAGTTGGCTGATGTATGTTCTTTGAATGGAACTGGCATGCTTCACACTTGGTTACTAGCTGAGATGCATCCTAGAGGGCAGTGGGCCAATAGAAGCCTTGCCGGAAAGCCTTGCCGGCAAGCGCTCTTGAACCTATGAGAGCCACATATGCCTCCATGTATCTCTGCCAACAGCTTTAGTCCATCTTCCCGGCAAATACACTCTAATTTCACACCATTTGGTCTCTTTCTGTATAGCGTGTTATCCACAAACTGATACATACTTGACTGACGGGCTACTTTCTCAGCTTCTTCTTGCTCATCGGGAAGTTCTCCTGTTTGAAGGAAATGGACTATCTGTTGTGCTCATGCCGGAGCCTGCAGCTCGACGACAAGGACTAAAGGCATTTCTTCAGCCGTGGGAGTGCTTTCCTCAGCGGCAAGAACCCGGGGTTCTGCGTGAAGCCGCTGCTCACCGACAACCGTGTCGTTAATCCCGGCAACATCCTTGCCGGTGGCTTCTGGGAGTTCTGCCGGAAAGTACTTGCCGGTATTGAACTTCCTTCTCTTACTGGCCTGCGTTGATGGAGTGACTGTTGGTTGATTCAAATGGAGCACAAAAGTTCCCGGTTCCACAGGTAGGTTTTGAGCAGCTCATTTTGACAGGTGATCATCAATGCTGTTTTCCGCACGATGGATGTGCTGTGTTTGCAAACCGTCAAAGTGTTCCTCCAATTTTCTCACTTCTTCCACGTACGCTTCCATCAATGGGCTCTGGTAATCTTTGTTCACTTGTTTTATAACAAGCTGTGAGTCGCCACGGATGATCAATTTTCTAATTCCAAGGTCCACTGCGATCCTAAGGCCGGCAAGGAGCCCTTCGTACTCAATAGTGTTGTTTGTAGCTTGCTCCCTGGGAAAGTGCATTTGAACCACATACTTGAGGTGCTCTCCGGTGGGTGCGACAAGCAGCACTCCGGCACCGACGCCTTGCAGCGAGAAGGCACCGTCAAAGTACATGATCCATTCCTTGGTTGTCTCTTTGTCGGGGAGAGCTGTTTCTTGAATTTCTTCGTCTTGCGTTGGTTTCCATTCTGCAATGAATTCCGCCAAGGCCCTGCTCTGAATGGTTGAAGTGCTTTCAAACTTAAGTCCAAAGCTTGACAATTCCAACGCCCACTCCACTATCCTGCCAGTTGCGTCTGGGTTTCTCAAGATGCGTTGCAACGGAAAGCGGGTGACGACGGTGATCTCATGTGCTTGGAAGTAGTGACGCAGCTTTCTCGAGGCCATAAGAAGGCCAAAAAGCAACTTTTGCACCCCAGAGTATCTTGATCTAGCCCCCTGCAAAAGGGAACTAACAAAATACACGGGCCGCTGCACCACCTTCTTCTTCGGCACCACTTGTTGATTAGCTTCATCTGTTTGTGCTATTTCTGACTTGCCGGCACCAGACTTTGCCGGAGAGGATTCCGGTTTGTTGTTGGACGGGCTTGCCGCGGCTGCTTTCTTGTCATCAACTTCCCTCTGAGCCACTAATGCAGCACTGGCCACTTGATTTGTTGCCGCTACATATAGCAGCAACGGCTCTTGTGGTTTAGGCGCAACTAGCGTTGGCGCAGAGGAGAGGTATCTTTTCAAATCCTGCAGCGCGGCCTCCGCTTCCGAAGTCCATTTCATGGGACCTGCCTTTTTCAAAATCTTGATAAACGGCAGGTCGCTCTCAGTAGATCTTGAAATGAACCTACTCAAGGCAGCAACACATCCGGCAAGACGCCGTACATCCTTGACGCCTTTTGGTGCTTGAATCTGCTCAATTGCTTTGATCTTATCGGGATTTGCTTCAATTCCATGTTGAGAAACAAAGAATCTGAGAAGTTTGCCGGTTGGAACGCCAAACACACACTTCTCGGGATTGAGCTTCAAATTGATCTTGCGCAAGTTTGCAAATGTTTCTTCTAAATCTTGAATGAGGGTTGATTTGTCCTTGGTCTTGACCACTATATCATCCATATATGCTTCCACATTCCTGTGAAGCTAGGGCTCAAAACCAATCTGGACTGCTCTCGCAAATGTTGAACCGGCACTCTTTAATCCGAAAGGCATACACACGAAGCAGTATGTGCCACATGGAGCAATGAATGCGGTTTTCTCCTCATCCTCCTTGGCCATGAATATCTGATGGTACCCAGAATATGCGTTAAGGAAGGAGAGTAAATCACAGCCGAAAGTAGAGTCTACGATTTGATCAATGCGTGGCAAGGGGAAAGGATCCTTTGGACATGCTTTGGTAATATCAGTGTAGTCAATACAAAGTCTCCACTTCCCGTTTTCTTTGCGCACCATAACTGGATTTGCCAACCAAGTTGGATGTAGTACACCTCTAACCAGGCCTGCTGCTTCAAGTTTCTTGATTTCTTCGGAAATGAACTGTTGCCGCTCCAAAGCTTGCTTCCTGACCTTCTGCTTGACGGGCCGAGCATGAGGACAGATGGCAAGGTGGTGCTCAATTACCTCCCTGGGAACACTGGGGATGTCAGATGGTCGCCATGCGAACACATCGACATTCGCCTGCAGGAAGGCAATGAGCGCGCTTTCCTATTTGCTATCAAGGGTGGCACTGATGGTGAAGGTATCGTCAGTGCCGTCCTCCCTCGCCGGCACCTTTTTGGTCGCTGGTGAAGTGGCTTTGGACTTTTTACCGGTAGAGCACTCCGGCAGTCTTCAACAGGCGCGCAACACTCCGAAGAGGTGCGCTTCCCGGAATCCTTGTCAGAGGTCTTGCCGGACTTCTTGTTTTCCTTCTTCTTGGCGGGAGCTGGCGCCTGGGCGGCCTTTGCTGCAACCGCATCTCTGTACATCTTATCGACGCAAATAACTGCATCTTTCTTGTCAGAGTTGATAGAAATGACACCCATCGGTCCTGGCATCTTCAACGTATTGTAAGCATGGTGAGATGCTGCCATGAATTTTGCCAAGGCTGGGCGGCCAAGAATTCCATTGTACGGCAAGGGGATCTTGACAACGTCAAACACAATCTTTTTTGTTCTGTAGATTAATTCCCCGACAAACGTCACCAGCAATGTGATCTTTCCCTTGGGCTGGCTTCTTCCCGGGTTTACCCCCTAGAACGTGCCCGTTTTCTCAAGTTCTTTGTCGGGAATCTGCAGCCTCTTGATTACTTCAGGAGAAATCAATTTAGGCCAGCCCCACCGTCAACTAACATTTTCGTGACCTGGAGGTTGCGAATTGTTGGCGAAACCAACAACGGCAAACACCTGACCGCGGTTATGCGATCAGGGTGGTCCTCAGTATCGAAAATGATAGGCGTGTGTGACCACTTGAGTGGCTTTTGAGAGCCCATTGTCGGTTCTGCCGCATTAACCTCACATGCCCACTGCTTAAGTTGGCGGTGAGAGGAGTGCAAAGATGCTCCTCCGTCAACGCACATGGCCTCAGTTGCCTTCTAGAATTCCTGTTCACTGGACTCTCTGTCGTCCTCTTCCTCTTCACTTCCATCATATTCCTCTTTCTTTTCACGGCCACTAGCAGGCTTTTCTTTCTGCTGCTTGGCCTTGCCATGACGACCTCCTCGACCACCACGGCCCTTTTTGCCGGATCCACCGGCACCATCTTGACCCTTCTCTTTGTCGCGTTGTTCATATTCAGCCTTCTGTTTCTCAACAAGGTGCTCGACTTGTCGGCACTCTTGGAGATCATGACCCTTGGTGCGGTGAATCTTGCAGTACGACCCATCAGACTTGCCGGCCTTCTCGTTTGCCACCGCCTCCTGGCAAGCGGCGCATACGGAAGCCTCCTTGCCGGAGTTCTCAGTCTTAGCTTTCTTGGCGGACTCAGAGTTGTCGGAGCCCTCAACAGCCATAACAGTCTTGCCTTTGCGCTTCCTGTTGTGCTTTTGGCCCTTCTTCCTCGGGGTGGCAGCATCATCGTCCTCGGAATCTACCTCGGCACCAGCGTCCTCCCTGGGAAGCCTCCTTCCTTCCTCAGCACGTGCACACTTATCCGCCAACGTATAGAGCTCGTTGACGGTCTTGGGCAACTTGACGTTCGTCTTCTGCCGCATCCTCCGATTGCACACATTCGTGTGAAAGGCGGCAATGACGGCTGCGGGGTGCACATCTGGAATGTTACGGTGTACACGGTGAACCTCTGGATGTACTTGCGCAAGGTTTCACCATCTCTTTGTGGGATTACTTGCAGGTCGCTGGGCTGTCCAGGGGCCTTGTGGCCTCTGGTAAAGGCACCAACAAACTCATTGCAGAGATCTGCCCATGAAGAAATGGAGTTCTCTGGCAAGTTCATCAACCAAGACCTCACGTTGGGCTTCAGTACCTATGGAAAGTAGTTGGCAAGGATCTTCTCATCCCTTCCCCCGGCAGCTTGAACGGCAATCGTGTAGATGCCCAGAAACTCTGCTGGGTTCAGCTTGCCGTCGTACTTCTCTGGTACTTCTGGCTTGAAGGCCTGGACGGACGACCATTGGACTTGCCGCAGCTCACGGGTGAAGGCAGGACATCCAACCTTGTAAGGCAGATATCCGCCAACCCCTGGCACAGGCTCATCAACGATGAGGCCGTTGCGCGCGTCGGATTGACGGCGCGCCTCCCGGCGCCGTTCGATGGTGGTGCGGGCATCCTCTACCCACCTGTCTCATAGCACTTGCCGCTGATCTTGCTGCACTCGCGGATCTGAAGAGGCCATCGACATCTCGTCGGGCTCGAAAGATTGCTGAGCTTGCCGCGACTATTGGCGTTGCTGCTGTTGAGACTGTTTCCGCGGAGGTGATTGCACCGTTAGTATAGCACCGTCAACGCGGCCACCAGTTGGAGCTACTGGCGCTATTTGCGGACGCCGTGAGGGCTCCACTTGTTGTGATTTGCTGGCTTCGGCAAACCCAATCAAGCTTTGGATGGTGGCTCTCCACTCATCCATCTTCTCTGCTGTCGGAGGGAAGTTCAGCAGCATCTGGGCTCGCGCCATCGCCTCTGCTGCTGTGGCTGGCATGGCCGGTAGCGAAGAGCGCGATGTCGCTCTACTCCTGGCAGAGCCAGCAGGAGCGCCATTGCAGTCTTGCTGCGACGGCACATGATCAGCAGCGGGTTGCCGCGGCGGAGGTGAAGCCTGGGGATCCGGAACTTGATCAACAGGGGTCTTGCCGTGTGGCCGCCACTGCCCGGAGTTGTTGGCGCCGCTCGGAGTTGCGCTGCGCCCATTGTGCGCGAGATGCGGCGTCTGTCCTGAAGCAGCATCTCTGGGCGCCGCTGCGGCGGGATCTTGGCTCGCGCCGCCCCGGGCATTGCTGCTCTGGTGGCTACGTTCGTCGGCATGGCAAGGAGGAGGAGGCAGATGTCCATCTGCTCCGCCCGCGCCGTCTCGGCTTTGTTCGCCAGAGGGTCGAGGAAGTCGACCGCCTCCAGCGCGCTCGTCTCCTGTACCAACCGTGGTAGGCACAGCGACCGCGCCACCCGCGCTGGTCGTGCCAACCGCGGTATCCGCACCTCCCGCATTGGCTGCGCCACCTGCGCTGCCTGTGGATACGTGCGAAGGGGCCGTCATCGTGATGCCCTTCTTCTTGGGTTCCATCGACGATGAGGAGGATGGTGATGAAGTTGATGAAGCTGATGCGCAATCCGCTGATTCAGGTTCGCGCAAGCGATCCCCCTACCTGGCGCACAAAAGATGTCGTGGGGTACGACCATCTACGGGGCCATCTAGCCCCTTTGTGGTTCGGCTAGGGAGATCGACGAGCACAAAGAGCAGAATCAATGGAGGGCGCAGAGGATTTTACCCAGGTTCGGGCCATCGTGAGGTGTAAAACCATACTCCTGCTTTGATGTATTGGATGAGTGTGAGCACAAGTACAGGGAGCGCTTTCTCCGGCAAGGTGCGGGAGGAGTAGCTATGCATGCAGGATGTGCTAGGGTTTGATCGAGCGATCGGCCGACCTCCGTAAACGTTGCCCTGGTCCTCCTTTTATAGCTCAAGGGGTTACCATAGTGGCAAAATAGTAATTACAATCGATTAGATAGCAAACCGTGCTATCATACCTAACTCTGCCAGTTTAGGACAAAAGTATTAAATGCTCCGTTAGGTGTCATGTGGAGAGGTAGCCCCGGCAAGGTTTCTGCACCGCTCGCCCAGCTACCTCGTATTGTTTTGACACGCCTTCTGGACGGGTGTCATTAAAGGCAAATCTTCTCCCTGCATGCTGACACGTGCCCGACAAATCTCACCAACGAGCCTGCGCGGTCCATACCTCACCGATTAGCGACTAGCTGTCCAGTGAGGTGGAGCGCTGACGAGCTGGCGAAAGCTTGCCGGCATGGAGCTTGCCGGGTCTTCACCTTGCCGGCAAGAAATGTCTTTATCTTCAGTACTTAGTTGAGTGCTCGTTGATGCTTCGTCTTGAACTTCTCTCCAGTGGCTTCTGCAACTGGGCCTTGAATCTTGGTCTTGGTGGTTTCCGGCATGCCTTGGCCGGCAGGGAGGCTGCCACTGTCTATGCATAAGTCAGGGTATAAAATACTCATGTTTTATACACCGACAACTAGTCTACATGCAAAAGCCTTGCTCTACGTGCTCCTAAGCAAGTGCAATAAAATCCTTGTCCTAGGGGACAAAGGGAGTATTTAGCTACTTCCAATATAACGTCTCATCGCCCAATAAACAAATCAAATGTCCCACTTGTGCACATGCAAGAAAATGGAGATGGGCAGCTGGTTAGATTATTGTAGTAGTACTTATTTTTATTGTATTAATTTTTTTAGTAAAGGAGGATCACCCCTATCCTCTAGCAACCTCCAAACTTTGCAAGATTTTCCCCAGTACTACTACCGCCATCTGGATTTATTACTCTCATCGTATTTTGGGTCAACGATTGACAAACATACTACTAGTAGTATTTGACTAGAATGTCACACATTTTTTGGATTCATTTTTTAATATGTTTTCCAATGACATTATATTGGTCAGACAGATTTATTAGTTAAATTAAGGGGCAAAATATGACACAAAATACAAGGGGGACTAGTAAACTGCTACTTGTGATAGGCGTTGGGATTTCTCCGAAGAGGAAGGGTGATGTAGTATAGTAGCAAAAAGTATTTCCCTCAGTTAAGAACCAAGTTTATCGAACCAATAGGAGATCCACGCAAATGACCTTTAGCAGTACCTACACACACAAGAGCAAATACTTGCACCCAACGCGGGCAAAAGGGTTGTCAATCCCCTTGTACTCGTTAATTGCAAGGATCAAATCTGATAGTGGGAGATATATAAATTGGTAAACTAAATAAAAGTAAATAATTTGCAGTAAATAAATCAGGGTTTTAGCAATATGATTTAGATGGACCCAGGGGGCATAGCGTTCACTAGAGGTATCTCTCTCAAAAACATAGCAAACGGTGGGTACACAAATTACTGTTGGACAATTGATAGAAAAGCGCATAGTTATGACGTTATTCATGGCATGATTAGTACATAGGCATTACGTCCGTGACAAGTGGACCGTTAAAATTACTGACGCCTAATACTATTACTCCACTTCGAGAGTGCTTTTATGCTTGCCTCTCTACGTGTTAAGTTCATAACAAACAGAGTAATGCATGAAGTATGATGACATAATGTAGACAGAATAAGACCAACCAATATGATCAAACCCCGTCGTTTTACCCTTAGTAGCAACAATACAAATACATGCCTCGCTACTCCTCCTGTCACAAGTGAGGACACCGCAAGATTGAACCTACTACTATGCACTACTTCCACTGAAGATCTAATCGTCAACTCGGCCAAAGAAAACTCATAGATCGAAAAGCATTACATAGCTATAACAATCACACATAATAAAGTTAAGAAAAGACTCAATTACTTTCAATGAATAATCTGATCATAAACACACAATTCATCGGATCCCAACAAACGCACCGCAAAAGATTACATCATATCGATCTCCGAAGAGAACATTGTATTGAAGATCGTAAAGAGAGAGAGAGCCATCTAGCTACTGCTATGGACCCATAGGTCCCGTGGGGAACTACTCACACATCATCATGGAGGCTGCAAGGGTGATGAAGAAGGCCTCCGTGATCGATTCCCCCTCAGGCAGATTACCGAAAAAGGCCTCCAGATGTGATCGCGGAAGAACACAGGCTTGCGGTGGTGAAAGAACTGTTTGGTGGCTTCCTCTGGTGGTTTCTAGATTTTAGGGAATTTATAGGCTTGGAATCAGGTCAAACGGAGTTACGAGGGGCCCACAAGCCTGGGTGGCGCGCCCCCCTGGGGGCACGCCACCTGAGCTTGTGGCCCTTTCATGCATCGTCTGGTCTCCCCTCGAAGCTTCTAGGGTCCCTTCTGGTCCAGAAAAAATCACCGTAAAGTTTCATCGTGTTTGGACTTCATTTGTTATGGTTTTTCTGCGAAACAATAAAATAGGCAAAAACAGAAACTGGCATTGGGCACTAGGTTAATAGGTTGGTTCCCAAAAATGTTTTAAAATTGCATATAAAGCATACAAGATTGATAATATAATAGCATGAAACAATAAAAAATTATAGATACGTTGGAGACGTACCAGCATCCCCAAGCTTAATTCCTTCTCATCCTCGAGTAGGTAAATGATAAAAACAGAATTTTTGATGTTGAATGCTACCTAACTTGTCTTAACATGTAATCTCTTACGATATGATTTTTGAGAAACGATGAAGTAATTGATATCAACATAATAATATCCATGAATACTAGAAAACAATCATTACTTTTCAAAATATACGATGCTTAACGAATGTTATCCCTACTCATTGAATTATGTAAGCATGGCATGACTCCGTCTTCCTAACATAAGTATCAATCATGAGCACCCCGGTGTCAAATCAAGCAATTGCATCATACCATTTCTTGCTTTAGCATTTTCAATTTCACTCAATATATGAGTGTGAGACATGGACTTAGCACTACGGGTGGAATAGAATATGTTGGTAGAGGTTTATAAGGGAATACAAAAGTGAAGAAAGTCTCGCATCAACTCGGCGGATCGTTAGGCAATGGAGAGGCCTTTCAATCGATATCAATCCGATGAGTTGGGATTGCCATGCAACGGATGCACTAGAGCTATAATTGTATGAAAGCTCACTACTGAAACTAAGTGGGTGTGCATCCAACTTGCTTGCTCATGAAGACCTCGGGCATTTGAGGAGGCCCGTCATCGGAATATACAAGCCAAGTTCTATAATGTAAAAATTCCCGCTAGTATATGAAAGTGACAAATCATGGAGACTCTCTATATGAAGAACATGGTGCTACTTTGAAGCACAAGTGTGGTAAAAGGATAGTAGCATTGCCCCTTGTCTCTTTTTCTCTCATTTTTCATTTTTTCATTTTTAGAACAATATCATGAACCTCATCCCCACTTTTTCAAGGACTCATCAGTCTCCATCATTCTTTACCTCACTGGGACAATGCTCTAATAATGGTCATCACACTTCTTTTTTACTTACAACTCGATAAACTGAAATAATATGACTCTATATGAATGCCTCTACAGTGTACCAGGATGTGCAATTCTCTGGCGTAACATGTATTACAATGATGAACGATGGCTTTGCCACAAATATCACGTCAGCTCTATATGATCATGCAAATCAATATGATGATGAACACACGTCAGCTCTATACGATGGCTTTACCTCACTAGTAACCGTGGAAGTTGCATGGCAATATATCTCGGAATGGCTATGGAAATGCCATGATAGGTAGGTATGGTTGCTGTTTTGAGGAAGGATATAATGAGGTTTATGTGTGATAGAGCGTGTCATATCACGGGGTTTGGATGCACCGGCGAAGTTCGCACCAATTCTCGAGGTGAAAATGGGCAATGCACGGTACCGGAGAGGCTAGCAATATGTGGATAGGTGGGAGTGCCATATTAGTCCATGAACTCACATTAGTCATAAAGAGCTCATATACTTATTCTGAAAGTTTTATTAGCCCTCGAAGCAAAGTACTACTCGCATGCCCCTAGGGAGGAGGTTGGTAGGAGTTAACCATCGTGCGCCTCCGATTCGAACAACACAAAGGATTTCAATGAGGAATAAAAATGCTCCAACATCCCCGTCATGCCATGACGGACACTTAAATGCGTAAGGCATAACAAACTTTAATATCGCTATTTTTACTAACCAATGATTATGAACTAATACCCTTTCATATTACTACATCAATATAATTAAATCACACGTTTCATATTCAGTGATCTCACATGAAAGTTTTTATTATACCACTCTTGTATACCTATCATTTTTGGACTAGTCTTATAACCCATGCACATTTCCACTTCCTATTTAGACTCTAAAAAAGATATAAGTGAAGCATGAGAGTGCAAATCATATCTATAAAATATACCTACCACCGTGCTCTAAAGATATAAGTGAAGCACATGAGCAACTGCCTAACTCAAAAGATATAAGTGAAGCACATATAGTATTCTAACAAATTATGATGAATGTGTGTCTCTCTCGAAAGGTGTGTCCAGCAAACAGTGATTGTGGCAAACTAACAAACAAAATAAAACTATAGCACACGATGCTCCAAGCAAAACTCATATCATGTGGTAAATAAAAATATAGCTCCAAGTGATATTACTGATACATTGTAGATGAAAGAGGGGATGCCATTCGGGGCATCCCCAAGCTTAGACGCTTGGGGTCTTCCTTGAATATTACCTTGGGGTGCCTGTCGGTTCTAAATCCGGCATATCTCATAGTAGGGGTCCTAAGCTAGGTGTCTTAGAGCGATGGTAACATGGACACAGGATTTTACCTAGGTTCGGGCTCTCTCAAAGAGATAATACCCTACGTCCTGCTTTTGATTGTATTCATATGTGGTCTAGTACAGAGTACATGTATCTACCACGAGATTGTTCTAATGAATATGAGTTCATCTATTGACTAGCCTGACCTCGGCTTATATAATGCACCGGAGGCCTAGGATTTAGAGGAGTCCTCGTCTTGGGCGCCAAGTCTTGTGGAATCTTCCTTGTATTCGTCATGGGCTGCCCGAAGTGGCCCATTAGTAAACCGTCATGGGGGTCCTCGGCCCGATCCACCTGGTCGGGAGATGACGTGGTGAGTACCCCCTAGTACAGGACACTGTTAGTAGCCCCCTGAACCGGTCTTCATGTTGGGGATGCTCCTCGGTTCTTCCGAACTATTCTTCGTCTTCGGTCGTCGGTCTTGAAAACTGGTTCAACAAATCTTCCCATCTTTGATCTTGAGGATCGCCGAGGTGTATCCGAAGAGTTCATACGTCGGGTATCCGAGGAGTCCTTTAAGTTCTCGGCCTTTATCAATGCCTTATTATTTTTACGCCACACCTCGGGTTCGAAGTGTTTCCAGTGCGGCGGTGTCCTCTTTGCATCCGGGCTCCAACGCCGGACTGCATCCAAGGTGTCTTTTGCAGCCGAGCTCCAACGCCGGTCTGCATCCTAGGTATATTTTAGCAGCCGAGCTCCAACGCCGGTCCGTATCCGATGTGTCATAGATTTCCCCAGTCTTGAAAAGTTAAAGGAGTCCAGCCGAGCTTAATGCTGGAAACGTCCTCTAGGGAGCCGGCCACTTGCATCCGAGCTCTATGCCGGACTGCTTCCGAGGTGGTGCACCACCTCGGCCGTGGGCTGATTTTTGCGGATATTTTTTTTCAATTGGTGCAATTTATTCTCTGCCGAGATATATAGCCAGTAGCCCTCATGGTGTGTGTCAGCCAAAAATCCGAGATGCACCTGAAGGAAACCATAAAACCGGTGATCCCAGTAGCCCGTGAGACTTAGGTCGATTTGCGAAATAGGCCTGAGGATCAACTCCTAGCTCGGCAGCATACTTAGGAACGGAAACACAGTGTGCAGCAGTTCCCTAGACTCAGGCTGGGTGTGGCCGACCAACCTGAGGATCGTAATCTCCTCAGAAACTATTTTGCACTTTGTAAATTGTCTGCATTGAATCTTCAATGCAGTAGCCCCCGAGCCACTGGTCGGGTGGTAACACCAGATCAGGGGATCGATGTAACCCGTTAATGGCTTTTAAGTGAGAAGCGCGAAGCCCAGTAGCCCCCGAGCCTTAATTTGGGCAAGTGTGGCCGAGTTAAGGATCAATATTCGGAGTAAATTGATTTTAATCTCAATTTATGTGTAATGATTCTATGTATCCAAGTACTTTACATCATTAACGCTTGGATCCGCATTGTACAAAACTTTGTTGACCGACCATCGGCTTCAACCTCCTCGGCCAGTAGCCAAGGAGTGTTTTCCTACTTTATAAAGCCTTTATAAGGGCAAAGATTTACGGAAAACAAGGCAATCCGGCCATACGGTTTTATAAACAAAGGTACGTAGAGAGATATGTTATATTACTATTTAACGTAAGAAACATCTTCTGGGAAAAATAGTTCCTTTATAAGTTCCTTTTCCCCGGCTATCATGTTGACCATTATCGTGAAACCTCAACTCCGATCAATGTGGGAAGAAAATATTGAGGATTTAGTTTGGGAAAAGTTCCCGAACTCTATGGTCTTTAATGAACCAAAATTTTCACTTCCGTCGTTGCCGACCAATTATATTCTTAAGATGGCTAGCTTTCGGCTTCGCCCAGTCTGAGGTACTAGCCCGGATGACCCGGAAGTAACAATCACAGAGGTGCTCCTTTACCCCCTAGCCGAACAATCGGGAACATAAGGGGTAAGCACGGGAGCCAGGCAACCCAGCTTGGCCAAAATCTTAAGTCAAATTGATGCATATTTATGGCTTTACAACGATGATTACGGAAGGCAGCACTCGTATATTGAATACAAACGCTTTTATGCTATATGCTATTTTGACTCCTTTGTGACCGTTTATCATTTGAGAGTGGCCCATCGTCGGCTTCTACCCCTTTGTAGATGCT
Organism: Elymus sibiricus; assembly: GCA_039707655.1. Taxonomy (NCBI): domain Eukaryota; kingdom Viridiplantae; phylum Streptophyta; class Magnoliopsida; order Poales; family Poaceae; genus Elymus; species Elymus sibiricus. The sequence goes on from CM077670.1 coordinate 138,684,284, forward strand.
ACGCAGGGTGTTTCCGCAGTAACAAGACAACCCTTAGCCGACGTCTCGGTGCCCGGAGGCGGTTGTGTTAGCGGAAACGAGGCAATCAGATATCCAGGCTTTATAACTTTCACTTAGTCATAGGAGCTTAAAGTTGGGAGGCCAGTTACTAGCCCCCGGTTAGTGTTCGGCGTCAGCTGAGGTCAAGCCATTAACACTTCGGCCAATTTTATGAAAGGCCCACGGGGTAACCTCTATCGATCTATAGTTTGACACAGTCATCGGATCGCTGACCAGTTTGCGCTCATTGTGACAGTCAGTTTTCGGCTTTCTCCACAGAGGTACTTGACCAGTTAAATCGGAAGTACAATCGCAGTGGTTCTCCCTTTGCACACCTAGCCGAACAAAGCGGAACGTAGGAGGCAAGCACAGGAGCCGGGCAACCCAACTATTGACCGAAGACACAATTCAAAACTGATGCATATAAAGCAATATCCGAGAACGTTTTGCCGAGGACTCCTCAAAGTACATTGGCTTTTGGTGGGCTTGGCTCTAGTCGCAGCCCCTCGTTGATATTGCCAATGCTTTAAAGGCATCCGATGTTGCACTACGAGAGTTATGCTGGAGACACACAGTATCCCCCGAGACTCAGGTTGGATGCGGCCGAGCAACATGAGGATTGAATCTCCTCGGGAACTAGTCCAGATGTCATGTGCGTTTCGCCAACGCCGAGGTGTAGGTCCGCAGGAAAGATGTCAAGCTGCGGGTCGGAAAAGATCTCCCGAGTTGAATTATTACGCAGGGCACCTCGGTCATGAGGATGTCCCGCCTCCTGAAAGAAAAACATACAAATAACTTAAAAGTGCCATAAGCTCGAAAAGCCAAAAAACTTATGTTAAAACTTGACGTCCGAACTAAATCAAGTTTTTTGGTGCCAATCCAAAAATTGGTCTTAAAATAATTTTTTCCTTCCGTCGTGCTTTAACATGACACATCCGATCTCAAAACTTCAAGTAGGTCAGTCTTCGGCTTCAACCTCCATATCCCAAAGGCGGAGTGCTTCTTAGAGGCCAATTTAGCGAACTAAACTCGAGCGGCTTTAGAGAGAAACCAGGCTATCCGGCTATTGACCATACACTCGAGTTGAAAAAGGAGTGTTAGAAAAAGACTTTGCAACGACTTAGAAGAAAAAATATTTATTATAAAATGGCTCATATAAATTTAAGAGACCCCAGTTAACCTAGGCAAAGAAAGTTGTTTTTAACAGACATCGCTTTTGACAAACAACTCTCTTTTTTAACATAAATATATTGCTTGGTCGAACCGAACAAAAATTAAAAATTGAAAAAGTTGAGCATGAAAGCGACTTAGCTGGTTAATGTGCTCGGTGTTGATGACGCGGGCCGAGCTTGCTGCGGGTCGAGGTCCCAGCCCTCAAGCCGATCCCGAGGTGCCTGAGCAAAGAGCTCGGCTTGATGAAGTGGCGACGTAGCGCAGTCGACGTGGTGAGGCAAAGCCCCTGGTCCAACCGAGGTGACGAAGCTAGCCAGCTGGTGACGCCGAAGTCCCCCAAAGTTGGTTGATGAAGAGATGGCGAAGCCCCCGGTCTAGCCGAGGTGATGGAGCAGGTCGGTAAGGTGACGTTGCAGCTCCATGCTAGCCGAGGTGTCGAAGCAGGTCGGCATGGTGGACATCGGCTTGAAGAAGCAATGGCGCGGCAATGCCGATGCAGGTCGGAACTTGTGACACGGTCAATGCCGGCTTGAGAAGTGACCGCGCGGCGATGCTGGCATGCCCGACCCATGCAATCGTGGGGCGACGATCTTGTCTTGATGATTATTTATCCTTCACGATGCCGAACTCTTGGTCGGCTCGCCGAGGTGATGATCCGAGGTGGTTGTCGTCGGCTCGATGGAGCGACGGCGCAGTCGATGTTGGCCTAGGTCGGTAGCCGTGGAGCAACGAGGCCGGGCCAGTTTGACATCGGCGCGATGGTGAAGATCACCTCGGAAAAGACTCAAAATTTGTGGGCACGTGTTTGAGAACAACACACAATACCCTAGAAAAAATTCCTTCAAAAAGGATGTCCAATATCCCGTTCATGAAAAAAGATGAATTCGGGTCGGATTCGTTTTCGCGCAGAAAATAGATCCGAAAATTGATGCACTCATCGGACATTTCCCGGAGTTTGAACTGTCGGATCGAGCTGAAATTTTGAGGGGTGGTTGATATAGGAATTCCGCAGTCGATGAACGGTGGGATCTTACAAAGGATGTCCGAGCTAACTCCTGGACTCCTCTTCCCAAACTCATCCAGATTCCCGTCCAGATTCAACAGTGCTCCGGTATATCGGAGATTGCCGGAGATTCCTCCATTGGAACACGATGAAATTTTACAGGGTTGTTATAGACTTAATTCCGCACAATTCCACTGAAGCAATCGTCAAAGCAATGCTCGAGGAGACGGGGACAGCGAACACGAATCCGCTGTCCAGAAAAAACTGCATGATCGCGCGAGGGCAATGTTGACGTTGAGCCCCTGAGCACCATGGACGATTTTTCCATGATCCCGGATGAGATTGGAGTCGATGATGATGAAGATATCCGTCCGATCTTGAAGATCCGAAGAGAAGCCTAGTCCTCGGTCCAACCAAGGTGACTAGTCGGGCCGGTGACGAAGATGCCGATGCTGACGATGTTGCTCGGTTCCGACGCATAGATCGCGGTGAAGCCGATCTGAATTCCCATCGCACCGCGGCGACTACCCTGCAGGCTCTCAATGAAAGCACCAATGTCGGTTCTAAATCCGGCATATCTCGTAGTAGGGGTCCTAAGCTAGGCATCTTAGAGCATGGTAACATGGACACATGATTTTACCCAGGTTCGGGCTCTCTCGAAGAGATAATACCCTACGTTCTGCTTTTGATTGTATTCATATGGGGTCTAGTACAGAGTACATGTATCTACCACGAGATTGTTCTAATGAATATGAGTTCATCTATTGACTAGCCTGACCTCGGCTTATATAATGCACCGGAGGCCTAGGATTTAGAGGAGTCCTTGTCTTGGGCGCCCAGTCTTGTGGAATCTTCCTTGTATTCGTCATGGGCTGCCCGAAGTGGCCCATTAGTAAACCGTCATGGGGGTCCTCGGCCCGATCCACCTGGTCGGGAGTCGACGTGGTGAGTACCCCCTAGTCCAGGACACCGTCAGTGCCTTGGGCATCCCCAAGCTTAGGGTCTTGCCGCTTCTTATTCCTTCATCCATCGTGATCTCACCCAAAACTTGAAAACTTCAGCACACAAAACTCAACAGAAACTTCGTGAGATCCGTTAGTATAATAAATCAGTCATCCACTTTAGGTACTGTTATAAATAGATTCATAATTGCCATTGCATAACACCTACTGTATTCTAAAATTTCCATGACTTATACCCCCCGATATAATCCATGGCATCATCAAAATAAGCACACTATGCAACAAAAACAGAATCTGTCTAAAACAGGACAGTACGTAATGATGGAATTTTTATTCATACTTCTGTAACTCCAAAAATCCTGAAATATTTGGAAAATGCAAACAATTTGTATACCAATAATGTGTAAAAAATTCAGAAATTTATCACGTTCCAATGCAGAATTAAAATTCCAGTATTGGGCGCAAACCCTGTTGTTTCTGCACAGCATCAATTCTACTATCATTTAAATCATCCCAAAGGCTTTACTTGGCACAAACAATAATTAAAAGATAAAAACATAATAATTACAGTAGCAATAATCATGTTGACTCAAGAAGCATAAAATAAAAGCAAAAGATAACTATTGGGTTGCCTCTCAACAAGCGCTATTGTTTAATGCCCCTAGCTAGGCATAATGGATAGTTTCAAGTGTTATCATCCTTCACATCCAATTCCTCAATTACACATCCAAACTTCCTAGGAGTCTTAGCAAACATGTTTTTAATAATGACTCTCCTAGGAACACAATTGAGGAATTTGTTTTTAGTCATATGTTCCTTTATCATTTCAATGAAGTTGGAGTGCACGCTAATCATTTTCAAATTTTCCGTCTCTTTACTAGATGAAGCACCTTTGTTTTTAGGAACATACATAAGATTGAAATTCTTATTTGCAGGAGTCCTTTCAATGGTTTTAACAGAAGAAAATGCTGAACCCAAATTATTAATGCTTTCTTCCAGTTTATCAATTCTAGCAGGACTTTGTTCCATTCTCTCGGTGATTATTCGTTCTTTTTTCCTTTACAACTTTAATGTTGTTCCCACCGAAGAGCCAAATTCAGTAACTTGGTTATGCACCTTCTTGTCTAGATTTTCAATGTGTTCAATAGTTGACATTTTGTTCTAAATAATTTCTAACCTTCGCATAACATGTTCCAAAGTCAATGTCGTCTCATTTATAGTAATAGGTGGTGATCCTACTAAATTTCCCATAGCATTGAAAGCATCTATAAGGTGACTACTTAGGAAATTTACTCTAGTAATAGTATCAAGCACAAATTTGTACCAAGTAGTAACACCCACATAAAAGTTGCGAAGAAGAACAGTAGTGGATTGCTTACGAGTTAATCTATTTTGAGCATCGCAAATCCTATACCAAGCATCTTTTAAACTTTCTCCTCCCCTTTGTTTAAAATTAAGCACTTCATTTTCAGGGGTACAAGCAACAAGTGAAGAACTAGCCATATCAACGAGTAGATAAAGCACACAAGATATTTTTTTGTATTTTTGTATTTTTCAATGGAAACTAAGAAAAGCAAATAAAAGCAAGTAAAAGTAGAACAAGTAAATGATAATGTGTATGAAGGGACCTCTAGTTGTTTGATGAAGTCTCCCCGGCAACGGCGCTAGAAATTTCTTCTGCTACTTGTGATAGGCGTTGGGATTTCCCCGAAGAGGAAGGGTGAAGTAGTATAGTAGCAGAAAGGAAAGAAGTATATATACCCCCTTGAACTTTCATGTTTGGGTTACATCACCCCCTCAACTCAAAAACCGGTTACTTAATCCCCTGAACTTTGCAAAACCGGATAAAACACCCCTAGGGAGACTTTCAAGCTAGTTTTTGAGATGGTTTCGCTGACGTGGCACAGTGACCTGGTTCGGTTGGTTGACTTATACTGCTACCTTATCCCATGACCCACATGTCACTGTAAGAAAACTATTTCTTCCCAGGACCATCTTCCTCGCTAAGCATGTGTATCGGAGCCCCTGCTCCGAGTGCATTGAATACCGAGAGTGGCAGAGCGGAGCCGTCGTCGTCACCGCTTGGCGCACAGGAGGCTACCATGAGCTTCACCCTCACCGCATGCACGAGAGGCTGCCATGAGTCTTACACTCACCGCCGTCGCTTGGCACATAGGAGGCCGCCATGAGCCTCGCCCTCACTGCTGCCACTCAGCGCACGGGAGGTCGCCACGAGCTTCGGTGTCGCCGCTGTCCTCGGCGCACGAGATGCCGACACTAGCCTAGCCCTCGCCACCATCTCTTGGCGCACCGAAGGCCGCCACGAGCCTCGGCATTGCCACTGTCGCTCGATGCATGGGAGGTTGCCACAAGCACGCCCTTGAAGCCGTCGCTTAGTGCATGGGAGACCGCAACGAGCATGCTCTCCCATCCGCACTCGGTGCATGGGAGATTGTTACGCCCGCATGCTCCCTGGTGGCCTGGTGTGGACTTCCTGGTGGTCGACGCATGGAGATCGGACGCATTGACGATGCTGGCGGTAGCCTGGCCTAGAGCAAGAGGGCTGGTAGTGGTGTGCCACGGCGACGGGAAGCGACATAGCGCAAGGGTCGCACGGTATGTACACTAGCAGGTCCGCAAGGCATCAGTTTCTTGCATGTCAGGGTAGGCAAGGTGCCCGCCACGGTCCTTCACCACCAATCCGCCATGGTCAGTTTGGAGATGAGGTCACCTCATGAGCGTAAGCCGCTAGCTAGCCGAGCGTGTAAGCAATTAGCTAGATAGATTTGTTGATTGCACTAAGCAGCTAGCTAGCCAAGGGCACCGATCAAATATTTAACGCGGGCGCTGGCCTGAACGCACAAGAAGTGTTCGACAGAATGCCAATGCGGTGACGCTTTTCCTCTTTGCCTCGTCGCCACATCAGCAAAACCACCATCGAAAGCCACTAATCAGGGCGCTAGGGGGTGTTTTGTCCGGTATTGCAAAGTTTGGGGGATTAAGTGACCGGTTTTGGAGTTGAGGGGGTGATGTAGCCCAAACGTGAAAGTTAAGGGGGGTATGTACACTTCTTTCTAGCAGAAAGTATTTCCCTTGGTTAAGAACCAAGGTTTATCGAACCAATAGGAGATCCATGCAAACGACTGAAAGATCGAGAAGATAGGTCTATAGGGGGGGTGAATAGACACTTAACAAGGCAAAGGTGCAGTTTTTAATTTTTCTTGACAATTAGGCAGATTTTGGCCCTAGTTAAGTTGCAACCAATACTTTCTACACATGCATATCTAGAGATAGGGCATCGGAAATAGTACAACATGCAAGTGCAAGGAAAGTAAATGGGGTAGAGATAGGAATATCAAATGCAATGAAGACACGAAGATGTTTCCCGTGGTTCTGATAGGTGGTGCTATTGTACATCCACGTTGATGGAGACTTCAATCCACGGAGGGTAACGGCTGCGCGAGTCCACGAAGGGTCCACGAAGAAGCAACCTTGTCTATTCCACCATGGCTTACGCCCACGAAGGACTAGCCTCACTTGGGTAGATCTTCATGAAGTAGGCGATCTCCTTGCCCTTACAAACTCCTTGGTTCAACTCCACATGATCTTGGAGGCTCCCAAGTGACACCTAACCAGTCTAGGAGACACCACTCTCCAAAAGGTAATAGATGTTGTTGTTGATGATGAACTCCTTGCTCTTGTGCTTCAAAAGATAGTCTCCTCAACACTCAATAACTCTCTCATAGATTTGGCTTTGGTAGGAGAAGGATTGGAGTGGAAAGCAACTTGGGGAGGCTAGAAATCAAGGTTCGAATGGTTGGATTGGAATGCCTTGATCTCAACACAAGTGTAGGTGGTCCTCTCTCAGAAAATGAATGGTGGAAGCGTAGTTTCGTTCTGATGGCTCTCTTAGAGAGTGAGTGGTGGTGGAGGGGTATAAATAGGTAGCACCAAAAATCCAACCGTTACACACTTTTAGCATAACTCGGTGACACCGAAGCAAAATCTCGGTGAGACCGACCTGTGTAAAAGATTCGAATGTTAGGCTTTTCGGTGAGACCGATCAAATCAACTCGGACGGACCGATTCGCGATGACCTAAGCAAGACCTAGTTTCGGTAGTTCTGATCAATTCAACTCGGTAATTCCGAAGTGAAATTGACTGGGTACAGAAACTTGGTCATAGCACTTCGGTGGGACCGAATGTCATCTCGGTGGAACCGAGTTTCTAGGGTTTGGCTATGGCTCTGTCTAAGTTCAACTCGGTGGGTCCGGATGAGTAAGTTTTGGTGGGACCGAGTTTGATAGTTAGGGTTTGGACATATTCGAATGTGGCAAAGTGGCTGAGGGTTTTGGAGCAATATCTTCAAGCACTTGAGCAATTGAGTCATGATCAAAACCTCATCCCCTTTTAATAGTATTGGCTTTCCAATGAACTCAATGTGATCTTGGATCACTTAACCAAAAATGAAGAGTCTTGGAGCTTGTGCCAATGTGCTTCCTTTGCATTTTGAGGGATCCACATCCACTTATCCTTACCATGCCAATGTTGAACTCTTCCTGAAATGTACTAGATAAAAGTGTTAGTCAAAAAACATGTATGTTGAAATGAATTACCAAAACCACCAAACGAGCAAATGTGCTTTCAATGACCTTTAGCAGTACCTACACACACAAGAGCAAATACTTGCACCCAACGCGGGCAAGAGGGTTGTCAATCCCCTTATACTCATTAATTGCAAGGATCAAATCTGATAGTGGGAGATATATAAATTGCAAAACTAAATAAAAGTAAATAAATTGCAGCAACTAAACTAGGGTTTTAGCAATATTATTTAGATGGACCCCGAGGCCATATATTTCACTAGAGGCATCTCTCTCAAAAACATAGCAAACGGTGGGTACACAAATTACTGTTGGGCAACTCATAGAAAAGCACATAGTTACGACTTTATTCAAGGCATGATCAGTACATAGGCATTACGTCCGTGACAAGTAGACCGTTAAACTTACTGACGCCTACTACTATTACTCCACTTTGAGAGCGGTTCTATGCTTGCCTCTCTATGTATTAAGTTTGTAACAAACAGAGTAATGCATGAAGTATGATGACATAATGTAGATAGAATAAGACCAACCAATATTATCAAACCTCATCGTTTTACCCTTAGTAGCAACAATACAAATACGTGCCTCGCTACTCCTCCTGTTATAGAGTGAGGAAACCGCAAGATTGAACCTACTACTATGCACCACTTCCATTGAAGATCTAATCATCAACTTGGCCAAAGAAAACTCATAGATCGGAAAGCATTACATAGCTATAACAATCACACATAATAAAGTTCAGAAAAGACTCAATTACTTTCAATGAATAATCTGATCATAAACCCACAATTCATCGGATCCCAACAAACGCAGTGCAAAAGATTACATCATATCGATCTCCGAAGAGAACATTGTTTTGAAGATCATAAGGAGAGAGAGAGAACCATCTAGCTACTGCTATGGACCCATAGGTTCTATGGGGAACTACTCACACATCATCATGGAGGCAGCAAGGGTGATGAAGAAGGCCTCCGTGATCGATTCCCCCTCCGGCGGATTACAGGAGAAGGCCTCCAGATGGGATCACGGAAGAATAGAGGCTTGCGGCGGCGAAAGAATTGTTTCATGGCTTCCTTTGGTGGTTTCTGGATTTTAGGGAATTTATAGGCTTGGATCAAGTCAAATGGAGTTATGATGGGCCCACAAGCCTGGGTGGCGCACCCCCTGGGGGCACGTGATAACCCACAAGTATAGGGGATCGCAACAGTTTTCGCGGGTAGTTTTTCACCGAGATTTATTAATTCGACACAAGGGGAGCCAAAGAATATTTGCGAGTATTAGCAGTTGAGTTGTCAATTCAACCACACCTGGAGAACTAAATATCTGCAGCAAAGTGTTTAGTAGCACAGTAGTATGATAGTTTCAAGAGCAGTAGTAACAGTAGTAACAGTAACAGAAGCAGTAACGAAAGTAACTTAGCATAGACCAGTATGTGAAAAGCATAGGCATTGGATCAGTGATGGATAATTATGTTGGATGACATTCATCATGTAACAGTCACAACCTAGGGCGATACACAATAGCTCCAATTCATCAATGTAATGTAGGCATGTATTCCACATATAGTCATACGTGCTTATAGTAAGAACTTGCATGACATCTTTTGTCCTACCCTCCCGTGGCAGCGGGGTCCTTAAGGAAACTAAGGGATATTAAGGCCTCCTTTTAATAGAGAACCAGAACAAAGCATTAACACATAGTTAATACATGAACTCCTCAAACTACGGCAATCACCGGAAAGAATCCCAATTATTGCCACCTTGGGGTATGCGGATCATGACACGTAACAGGTGCATATAACTTGCAAGATAGGATCAAGAACTCAAATATATTCATGAAAACATAGAGGGTTCAGATCTGAAATCATGGCACTCGGGCCCTAGTTGTTGGGGAACGTTGCATGGAAAACAAAAATTTTCTATGCACATGCAAGATCTATCCACGGAGATGCATAGCTACGAGAGGGGGAGTGTGTCTACGTACCCTCGTAGACCGTAAGCGGAAGCGTTAGAACAACGCGGTTGATGTCGTCGAACAACTTCACGATCCCACCGACCGAGTACCGAACGTACGGCACCTCCGCGTTCAGCACACGTTCAGCTCGGTGACGTCCTCGACTTCTTGATCCAGCAAGACGGCGAGGTAGTGGATGAGTTCTGGCAGCACGACGGCGTGGTGACGGTGATGGTGATGCTATCTCCGCAGGGCTTCGCCCAAGCACTGCGAAAATATATGACCGAGGGACGGAACTGTGGAGGGGGGCGCCGCACACGGCTAAGACAAAGTTGTGGCTTGTTTGGGGCGCCCCCCTCTCCTCTATTTATATATGTGTAGGGGCTTGGAGTAGAAGGAATAGTGCCACGTGAACAGTAACCGTGAATAGTACACACGTGGACTTGGACTCCAAAGTCCAATCCTATTCCTACTAGGACTCTTCCTTTTTCCTTCCCTAGCTGCGTGGGCTTTTGAGGACTTGGTGCGCCTGGCCCAATAAGGCCAGGGCGCCTCCCCTTAGCCCATGCCAGCCCTTGGGACGTGGTGGACCCACTTGTGGACTTTCGGACCCCTCCGGAATCCTCCGGAACCTTCTGGAAGCTTCCCGGTACAATACCGAAAAAAACTGCACCTTTTTCCGGAACCCAAAATATGACTTCCCATATATAAATCTTTACCTCTCGACCATTACGAGACTCCTCGTGATGTCCGGGATCTCATCCAGGACTCCGAACAATATTCGGTTACCAATTCACATAAGTCATATAACACTATATCGTCAACGAACGTTAGGCGTGCGGACCCTACGGGTTCGGGAATGATGTAGACATGACTGAGACGCCTCTCCGCTCAATAACCAATAGCGGAACCTGGATGCTCATATTGGTTCCTACATATTCCACGAATATCTTATCGGTCGAACCGCAATGACAACATACGTAATTCCCTTTGTCTGTCGGTATGTTACTTGCCCGAGATTCGATCGTCGGTATCTCCATACCTAGTTCAATCTCGTTACCGGCAAGTCTCTTTACTCGTTCTGTAATACATCATCCCATAACTAACTCCTTAGTCACTTTGCTTGCAAGCTTCTTATGATGTGCATTACCGAGAGGGCCCAGAGATACCTCTCCGAAACACGGAGTGACAAATCCCAGTCTCGATCCATGCCAACTCAACGGACACCTTCGGAGATACCTGTAGAGCATCTTTATGATCACCCAGTTACGTTGTGACGTTTGATAGCAGACAAGGTATTCCTCCGATATCCGGGAGTTGCATGATCTCATGGTCTGAGGAACATGTATTTGACATTCAAGAAAGCAGTAGCAATAAACAGAACGATCATATGCTAAGCTAACGGATGGGTCTTGTCCATCACATCATTCTCCTAATGATGTGATCCCGTTATCAAATGACAACTCATATCTATGGTTAGGAAACCTTAACCATCTTTGATCAACAAGCTAGTCTAGTAGAGGCTCACTAGGGACACGGTATTTGTTTATGTATTCACACATGTATTTAAGTTTCCGGTCAATACAATTCTAGCATGAATAATAAACCTTTATCATGAACAAGGAAATATAAAATAATAAGAACTTTATTATTGCCTCTAGGGTATATTTCCATCAGTCTCCCACTTGCATTAGAGTCAATAATCTAGTTCACATCGCCATGTGATTAACACCCAAGAGTTCACTAGAGTCAATAATCTAGTTCACATCACCATGTGATTAACACTCAAAGAGTTCTAAGGTGTGATCATGTTTTGCTCGTGAGAGAGAATTTTAGTCAATGGGTCTGCAATATTCAGACCCATGTGTACTTTGCAAATCCTTATGTCATACTGTAGATGCTGCTATCACGCTTTACTTGGAGCTATTCCAAATGACTGCTCCATTATACGTATCCGGTTTGCTACTCAGAGATATCCAGATTGGTGTCAAAGCTTGCATCGACGTAACCCTTTATGATGAACTCTTTATCACCTCCATAATCGAGAAACATTTCCTTAGTCCTTTAGTTACTAAGGATAATTTTGACCGCTGTCCAGTGATCCACTCCTGGATCACTCTTGTACCCCCTTTGCCAGACACGTGGCAAGGCACACATTAGGTGTGGTACACAGCATGGCATACATTATAGAACCTATGGCTGAGGCATAGGGAATGACTTTCATTCTCTCTCTATCTTCTGCCGTGGTCGAGCTTTGAGTCTTACTCAACTTTACACCTTACAATACAGGCAAGAACTCCTTCTTTGACTGATCCATTTTGAACTCCTTCAAAATCTTGTCAAGGTATGTACTCATTGAAAGTCTTATCAAGCGTCTTGATCTATCTCTATAGATCTTGATGCCCAATATATAAGCAGCTTCACCGAGGTCTTTCATTCAAGTATCCTTTTATGCCATCCAGAAATTCTATATCATTTCCAATCAACAATATGTCATCCACATATAATATTAGAAATGGTACAGAGCTCCCACTCACTTTCTTGTAAATACAGGCTTCACCGTAAGTCTATACAAAACCATATGCTTTGATCACCTCATCAAAGCGTATATTCCAACTCCGAGATGCTTGCACCAGTCCATAGATGGATCGCTGGAGCTTGCACATTTGTTAGCACCCTTAGGATCGACAAAACCTTCTGGTTGCATCATATACAACTCTTCTTTGAGAAAACCATTAAGGAATGCAGTTTTGACATCCATTTGCCAGATTTCATAATCATAAAATGCGGCAATTGCTAACAAGATTCGGACAGACTTAAGCATCGCTACGGGTGAGAAAGTCTCATCGTAGTCAACCCCTTGAACTTGTCAAAAACCTTTCGCGACAAGTCGAGCTTTGTAGATAGTGATATTGCTATCAGCATCCGTCTTCCTCTTAAAAATCCATTTATTCTCAATGGCTTGCCGATCATCGGGCAAGTCCACCAAAGTCCACACTTTGTTCTCATACATGGATCCTATCTCAGATTTCATGGCCTCAAGCCATTTGTCGGAATCCGGGCTTATCATAGCTTCTTCATAGTTCGTAGGTTCGCCGTTGTCTAACAACATAACTTCCAGAACAGGATTACCGTACCACTCTGGTGCGGAACGTACTCTGGTCGACCTACGAAGTTCAGTAGTAACTTGATCTAAAGTTTCATGATCTTTATCATTATCTTCCTCTCTTATTGGTGTAGGCATCACGGGAACGGTTTTCTCTGATGAGCTAGTTTCCAATCCGAGAGAAGGTACAATTACCTCATCAAGTTCTACTTTCCTCCCACTCACTTCTTTCGAGAGAAACTCCTTCTCTAGAAAGGACCCATTCTTGGCAACAAAGACCTTGCCTTCGGATCTGGGGTAGAAGGTGTACCCAATTGTTTCTTTAGGGTATCCTATGAAGACGCACTTCTCCGTTTTGGGTTCGAGCTTATCAGGTTGAAGCTTTTTCACATAAGCATCGCATCCCCAAACTTTAAGAAACGACAGCTTAGGTTTCTTGCCAAACCATAGTTCATACGGTGTCGTCTCAACGGATTTAGACGGTGCCCTATTTAACGTGAATGCAGCTGTCTCTAATGCATAACCCCAAAACGATAGTGGCAAATCGGTAAGAGACATCATAGAACGCACCATATCCAATAAAGTACGGTTACGAGGTTCAGACACACCATTACGCTGTGGTGTTCCAGGTGGCGTGAGTTGTGAAACAATTCCACATTTTCTTAAATGAAGGCCAAACTCGTAACTCAAATATTCGCCTCCTCGATCGGATCGTAGAAACTTTATTTCTTGTTACGATGATTCTCTACTTCACTCTGAAATTCTTTGAACTTTTCAAATGTTTCAGACTTGTGTTTCATCAAGTAGATATACCCATACCTACTCAAATCATCTGTGAAGGTTAGAAAATAACGATACCCGCCACGTGCTTCAACATTCATCGGACCGCATACATCGGTATGTATTATTTCCAACAAATCAGTAGCTCGCTCCATTGTTCCGGAGAACGGAGTTTTAGTCATCTTGCCCATGAGGCATGGTTCGCAAGTATCAAATGATTCATAATCAAGAGATTCCAAAAGTCCATCAGCATGGAGTTTCTTCATGCGCTTTACACCAATATGACCTAAACGACAGTGCCACAAGTATGTTGCACTATCATTATCAACTTTGCATCTTTTGGCATCAATATTATGAATATGTGTATCACTACGATCGAGATTCAACAAGAATAAACCATTCACAAGGGTGCATGATCACGAGGGATATTATTCATATAAACAGAATAACCATTATTCTCTGACTTAAATGAATAACCGTCTTGCAATAAACAATATCCAGATATAATGTTTTATGCTCAACGCAAGCACCAAATAACCATTATTTAGGTTTAATACTAATCCCGAAGGTATTACGAGCATGTCGATATTGATCATATCAATCTTGGAGACACTTCCAACACATATCGTCACCTCGCCCTCAGCTAGTCTCCGTTACTCTGCAGCTCCTGCTTCAAGTTACTAATATTAGCAACTGAATCGGTATCAAATACCCAGACGCTGCTATGAGTACTAGTGAGGTACATATCAATAACATGTATATCAAATATACCTTTGTTCACTTTGCCATCCTTCTTATCCGCCAAATACTTGGGGCAGTTTCGCTTCCAGTGACCAGCTCCTTTGCAGTAGAAGCACTCAGTTTCAAGCTTGGGTCCAACTTTGGGTTTCTTCGTGGGAGCGGCAGCTTGCTTGCCGTTCTTCTTGAAGTTCCCCATCTTTCCCTTGCCCTTTTTCTTGAAACTAGTGGTCTTGTTAACCATCAACGCTTGATGCTCCTTCTTGATTTCTACCTCCACCGATTTCAGCATCGCGAAGAGCTCGGGAATTGTCTTCTCCATCCCTTGCATATTATAGTTCATCACGAAGCCTTTATAGCTTGGTGGCAGTGACTGAAGAACTCTGTCAATAACACTCTCAACTAGAAGATCAATTCCCAGCTGAGTCAAGTGGTTGTGGTATCCAGACATTCTGAGTATGTGTTCACTGATAGAACTGTTCTCCTCCATCTTACAGCTGAAGAACTTGTTGGAGACTTCATATCTCTCAACCCGGGCATTAGCTTGAAATATCAATTTTAGCTCCTGGAACATCTCATATGCTCCATGGCGTTCAAAACGCTTTTGTAGTCCCGGTTCTAAGCAGTAGAGCATGGCACACTGAACTATCGAGTAGTCATCAGATCGAGCCTGCCAGGCGTGCACAACGTCTGCAACAGCTCCTGCAGCAGGTCCATCACCTAGCGGTGCATCAAGGACATAATCCTTCTGTGCAGCAATGAGGATAATCCTCAAGTTACGGACCCAGTCCGTGTAATTGCTACCATCATCTTTCAACTAAGCTTTCTCTAGGAACGTATCAAAAACAGGGGAGCTACAACGCGAGCTATTGATCTACAACATAATTTGCAAAGACTATCAGGACTAAGTTCAGGATAAATTAAGTTCAATTAATCAAATTACTAATGAACTCCCACTTAAATTAACACCCCTCAAGTTAACTAAGTGATACATGATCCAAATCAACTAGCCCATGTCCGATCATCACGTGAGATGGGATAGTCATCAATGGTGAACATCTCCATGTTGATCATATCTACTATATGACTCATGTTCGACCTTTCGGTCTCCAGTGTTCCGAGACCATGTCTGTACATGCTAGGCTCGTCAAGTTTAACCCAAGTATTCTGCTTGTGTAAAACTGGCTTACACCCGTTGTATGTGAACGTATAATCTATCACACCCGATCATCATGAGGTGCTTCGAAACGATGAACTTTAGCAACGGTGCATACTCGGGGAGAACACTTTTATCTTGAAATTTAGTGAAGGGATCATCTTATAATGCTACCGTCGTTCTAAGCAAAATAAGATGCATAAAGGATAAACATCACATGCAATCAAAATATGTGACATGATATGGCCATCATCATCTTGTGCTTTTGATCTCCATCTCCAAAGCATCGTCATGATCTCCATCGTCACCGGCTCGACACCTTGATCTCCATCGTTGCGTCGTGGTCGTCTCGCCAACTATTGCTTCTACAACTATTGCTAATGCATAGCGATAAAGTAAAGCAATTACATGGCGCTTGCATTTCATACAATAAAGAGACAACCATAAGGCTCCTGCCGGTTGCCGATAAATTTACAAAACATGATCATCTCATACAATAACGTATATCACATCATGTCTTGACCATATCACATCACAGCATACCCTGCGAAAACAAGTTAGACGTCCTCTACTTTGTTGTTGCAAGTTTTACGTGGCTGCTACGGGCTTCTAGCAAGAACCGTTCTTACCTACGGCACAAAACAACAACGGTGATTTATCAAGTTTGCTGTTTTAACCTTCAACAAGGACCGGCCGCAGTCAAATTTGATTCAACTAACGTAGGAGAAACAAACACCCGCCAGCCACCTTTATGCAAAACAAGTTGCATGTCTGTCGGTGGAACCGGTCTCATGTACGTGGACATGTAAGGTTGGTCCGAGCCGCTTCATCTTACAATACCGCCGAATCAAAATAAGACGTTGGTGGTAAGCAGTATGACGATCACCGCCCACAACTCTTTGTGTTCTACTCGTGCATATCATCTACGCATAGACCTGGCTCATGATGCCACTGTTGGGGAACGTTGCATGGAAAACAAAAAATTTCTACGCACACGCAAGATCTATCCATGGATATGCATAGCTATGAGAGGGGGAGTGTGTCTACGTACCCTCGTAGACCGTAAGCGGAAGCGTTAGAACAACGCGGTTGATGTCGTCGAACAACTTCACGATCCAACCGACCGAGTACCGAACGTACGGCACCTCCGCGTTCAGCACACGTTCAGCTCGGTGACGTCCTCGAATTCTTGATCCAGCAAGACGGCGAGGTAGTGGATGAGTTCCGGTAGCACGACGGCGTGGTGACGGTGATGGTGATGCTATCTCCGCAGGGCTTCGCCCAAGCACTGCGAAAATATATGACCGAGGGACGGAACTGTGGAGGGGGGCGCCGCACACGGCTAAGACAATGTTGTGGCTTGTTTGGGGCGCCCCCTCTCCTCTATTTATATATGTGTAGGGGCTTGGAGTAGAAGGAATAGTGCCACGTGAACAGTAACCGTGAATAGTACACACGTGGACTTGGACTCCAAAGTCCAATCCTATTCCTACTAGGGCTCTCCCTTTTTCCTTCCCTAGCTGCGTGGGCTTTTGAGGACTTGGTGCGCCTGGCCCAATAAGGCCAGGGCGCCTCCCCTTAGCCCATGCCAGCCCTTGGGATGTGGTGGACCCACTTGTGGACTTCCGGACCCCTCCGGAATCCTCCGGAACCTTCTGGAAGCTTCCCGGTACAATACCGAAAAAAACTGCACCTTTTTCCGGAACCCAAAATATGAATTCCCATATATAAATCTTTACCTCTCGACCATTACGAGACTCCTCATGACGTCCGGGATCTCATCCGGGACTCCAAACAATATTCGGTTACCAATTCACATAACTCATATAACACTATATCGTCAACGAACGTTAAGCGTGCGGACCCTACGGGTTCGGGAATGATGTAGACATGACTGAGACGCCTCTCCGGTCAATAACCAATAGCGGAACCTGGATGCTCATATTGGTTCCTACATATTCCATGAAGATCTTATCGGTTGAACCGCAATGACAACATACGTAATTCCCTTTGTCTGTCGGTATGTTACTTGCCCGAGATTCGATCGTCGGTATCTCCATACCTAGTTCAATCTCGTTACCGGCAAGTCTCTTTACTCGTTCCGTAATACATCATCCCGTAACTAACTCCTTAGTCACTTTGCTTGCAAGCTTCTTATGATGTGCATTACCGAGAGGGCCCAGATATAGCTCTCCGAAACACGGAGTGACAAATCCCAGTCTCGATCCATGCCAACTCAACGGACACCTTCGGAGATACCTGTAGAGCATCTTTATGATCACCCAGTTACGTTGTGACGTTTGATAGCACACAAGGTATTCCTCCGGTATCCGGGAGTTGCATGATCTCATGGTCTGAGGAACATGTATTTGACATTCAAGAAAGCAGTAGCAATAAACAGAACGATCATATGCTAAGCTAACGGATGGGTCTTGTCCATCACATCATTCTCCTAATGATGTGATCCCGTTATCAAATGACAACTCATGTCTATGGTTAGGAAACCTTAACCATCTTTGATCAATGAGCTAGTCTAGTAGAGGCTCACTAGGGACACGGTATTTGTTTATGTATTCACACATGTATTTAAGTTTCCGGTCAATACAATTCTAGCATGAATAATAAACCTTTATCATGAACAAAGAAATATAAAATAATAATAACTTTATTATTGCCTCTAGGGGATATTTCCATCACTAGTGATAAGCATTAAGCATAGCAAAGTCATAGAAACATCAATCTCAGAACATAGTGGATACTAGGGAACAAAGCCCTAACAAATTGACTCGATTACATGGTAAATCTCATCGAACCCATCACCGTCCAGCAAGCCTACGAAGAAATTACTCACGCACAACGGTGAGCATCATGAAATTGGTGATGGAGGATGGTTGATGATGACGACGGCGTCGAATCCCCCTCTCTGGAGCCCCGAACGGACTCCAGATCAGCCCTCCCGATGAAGAACAAGAGGTGGCGGCGGCTCCGTATCGTAAAACGCGATGATTCTAATTCCCTGATTTTTTTCTCCATGAATAGGTACTTATAGTGTTGGAGTTAGGTCAAACAGAGCTGCCAGGGGCCCACAAGCTTGCCAGGCACGCCATGGGGGGGTGGGCGCGCCCCCAGGCTTGTGGCGCCTGGTGGCCCCCCTCTGGTGGATCTTTGCGCCAGTATTTTTTATATATTCTGAAATAATTCTCCATAAATTTTCAGGTCCATCCGAGAACTTTTATTTCTGCACAAAAACAACACCATGGCAATTCTGCTAAAAACAGTGTTAGTCCGGGTTAGTTCCATTCAAATCATGCAAATTAGAGTCCAAACTAGAGCAATAGTGTTTGGAAAAGTAGATATGTTTGGGACGTATCAACACCCCCAAGCTTAATTCATGGCTTGTCCTCAAGCAATTCAGTTGACAAACTAAAGGTGATAAAGAAAAACTTTTACAAACTCTTTTGTTCTTGTTGTCTGTATATATACTTAACTAGCATTCAAGTTTTTAGCAAAGATTATGAACTAACCATATTGATGATAACACTTAGGTCTCACATTTACTCGTGGCAATAACATAACCAACTAGCGGGCAATAATAAGATGGGTCTTTTACATCTGTGTCCCTAACTGGAACCCACTACTCATATTTGCCCCTAATTTTGAAGCCTGCTCAAATTTGCCCCTCTGCCGTTATGTGCACTTATAGAAATGCCCTTCTGTGTCGTTACCGTCCAGTCAAAGCCGGTCAAAGGGCTTTGACCGTCCTGAAAAAAATAGCAAAAAAAATCTAAAAAATCTGAAATTTTGTGGGATCAAAGATACTCAGGTTCGCAAGGTGCGTGCAAATTTTCGTGCTGTTTGGACATTCCAGGAGCTCGTGGCGAAGGAAAAACAGTAAATATGTATGCTTGTGAACAGTAAATTTAAAAAAAATAGCAAGAAAATTCAAAAAAATATGATTTTTTTTGGCATCATAGAGGCTCGGGTCCGCAAGGTGCATGCAAATTTTTGTTGTGTTTGGACATTGTAGGAGCTCGTGGAGAAAAAACAAAATTTGGCTCGGGAAAAAACTTTGGAAAAAATGACTATTTTGTTTTTTTGCTAGAGCTCCTCGCATGTCATTTGATCACAAAAACATGCAAGCACCTTGTGCACCCAAGCCTCTTTAATGCCAAAAAATTTCATATTTTTTTGAATTTTCTTGCTATTTTATTTCAAATTTACTGTTCACAAGCGTACATATTTATTGTTTTTCCTCGCCACGAGCTCCTGGAATGTCCAAACAGCACGAAAATTTGCACGCACCTTGCGCACATGAGTATCTTCGATCCCACAAAATTTTAGATTTTTTTTGCTATTTTTTTAGGACGGTCAAAGCCCTTTGACCGAACGGTAACGGCACAGAAGGGCATTTCTATAAGTGCACATAACGGCAAAGGGGCAAATTTGGGCAGGCTTCAAAATTAGGGGCAAATATGAGTAGGTGGTTCAAGTTAGGGACAGAAATGCAAATGGCCCTAATAAGATATCGTGGATGTCAACACTTTTTCAAAACAATCATGATATAATATGATAACATGGTATCTTGCTAGCCTTTTCTGAGACCGCAAAACAGAAATGCAGAGCACCTCTGAGATTCAAGCAACGACTAAACAATGTAATTCAGGGTAGAGGATATCTAGTCATGGTCACACCCAACATTAACTATACTCAATGCATAAAAATGACAATAGTGCTCTCCAACTGGTGCTTTAAATGAGAGGGTGATGACTCAACAATAAAAATAAAATAATGTAAAAGTAAATGGATAGGCCCTTCGCAGAGGGAAGCATGGATTTGTAGCAGTGCCAAAGCTCGAAGCTTAAATTAGAGATGAAAATAATTTTGGGAGGTATGCTTTTCCTGTCAACGTCACGACCAAGAGTTTTCAATATCTTCCATGCTAAACAAATTATAGGCAGTTCCCAAGCGGAAAGATAAAGTTTACTCCCTCTCCACCATACCAACACAAGCCATGGCTAGCCGAATTCACGGGTGCCCTCCACACCAACAACTTTTCGAGGGAGTTTGTTTGCATTATATGATTTCGATTTGAGCATAGGACTAGGCATCCCAATTACCATCCTCGCTCGTGCAATGACAAGTGAATAAACACTCATCTGATAGTAACCCGCTTAGCATGGAAGATACTGACCGCCCCCTGTCGCTCCATGAGCGGTACGGGCACACAAAATAGATGTTCGTTTGAATATTTAGAGGTGGAACTTGCAAATTTAATTGGAACGGCAGAGTAATACCGCATATAGGTAGATATAGTGGACTCATCTGGAACAACTTTGGTTTAGGGATTTGGATGCACAGGCAGTATTCCCGCTTAGTACAGGCGAAGGCTAGCAAATAGATTGAGAAGCGACCAGCTAGAGAGCGAAAACGGTCATAGATATGCATTGCAAATAATTAACATTGAACATGAGCATGAGTAGGATATCAACACCCTGAACATAAATATCATGGATGCTATGTTGGTTTTGGTTCAACTACATGTATGAACATGTGCCAAGTCAAGCCACTCGAATTACTCAGAGGAGGATACCATGCTAACATACTACATCACAACCATTTTAATGCATATTGACACTCAAGATAAATCATTATCTACTCCTAGCTATTTAAGCATGGCATGAGCAACTATGATCTCTAACTGTCATCACAAATATGTTTACTCATAATAATGCTGAATCATGAATATTGAGCTAAACATATTGACAAAGACAAAAACAAGAAGAGTTCATACCAGCCTTTCTTCACCGCAATCACTTCATCAAATATCGTCATTATTGCCTTTCACTTGCATGACCGAATGATGTGATAATAACAAGAATGGTGCAAGTGTGCCGCGGACTAAGCTGGAATCTGCAAACATTTATTCAGAGTAGAAGACAAAGTAATAGTGGCTCTTTGTTAGATCAACAATAAAGCATATGGAAGCCACTCAACATTTCATCGTGGTCTTTCCCCTTATGATGACTCAATGCAAAGAAAAGAAATTCAGAGAAACACACGGAAATATTTTTGGAGTTTTTTGGGTTTTTCTAAAGGAAGCAAATTAACGAAGGGAAACGAAAAAACGAGAAAAACTATTTACACGGGAAAGCTCCCAACAAGTAAAAGAAGAAACGAGAAATATTTTTGGGTTTTCTTTTAGTACTGCGAATTAACTAGACAAGAAAGAAACTACAACTAATTTTTTTTGGATTTTCAAAAAAAAATTCAAACACACAAGAAGAATGCGAAAATAAAACTAACATGGATAATACAATGAAAAAGGATGAACACTGACAACTGGAATGAATGTGTGAACATGAATGTAATGTCGGTGAGAAATACGTACTCCCCCAAGCTTAGGTTTTTGGCCTAAGTTGGTCTACGGCCACGGGTCGAAATCAGCACCTCCCGAATATTGCGGAGGCTGCTGAGGATCCCGCTGGTAAATGGCCTCCTGAGGCTCCCACTGATAGATGGGCTCCTGGTACGGCTCTGGTGCTGGTGCTGGCTCAGGTGCTTGGGGCTGGTCCAAGCCCCAATAAGCATAAATGTCCTCAGGCATGATGGTGTATCTGCCCCTGTGAATATCAAACAAAGTAGGTGTAGGCAGAATAATAACCTCACGAGTGCCGTGACTGAACACCAAGTTATATCTAAAACGAACGGGGCTCTCATCAATGAAGTCATGCCCAACCATACTGTCGTAATCAAGATGCATAACGGGTAAAAGCCTCTCTTCCCTCTCGTCGTGCCTAATAGGAATGTCAAAATGTTTAGCGAGACGGGAAGCATAAATACCACCATAAATAGCGCCCCTCGAATGGTTAGTGTGCAACTGCCGGGCAACCATAGCACCCAAACTAAAGGTCCTATCAGCATAAAGTGCGTGGCACAAAATAGCAAGGTCAGCCGAACTAAGTGTGCCACTCTCCCACCGACCAGTCAAACACCTCCCAGCAAATAATGAATAATAGCGCAAACCGGGGAAATGTAAACTAGCAACCCTACCCTCGGAAACTCCCCTCGACTCCCCCACGGTAACCTCAGAGATGAACTCCGAGACATCCCTGGGATGTGGCTCTAATGGGCTGCCCTTGTTGGGAAGTTTGCATACCTCGCAAAAATCCTCAAGTGTCATCTCTTTGGGAACATCATATAAATTAAATGTCACGGTGGGTGTATCTCTCCTAGCATGAAAATGAAAGCTTTGCACGAAAGTATTAGTGAGGAGGAGATACTGGTCACACTTATCTTCGAGGAACGGGATAATGCCGGCATTGTTCGCCAAATGATAGAATTCGTCATAAATCCCTGCATCCCTTAAGATTGTGTCGCATGGCCATTCGCACGGCCGCACCTCGGCCGCACGAGGAAGTGTATACTTGGGCATAGGAGCCTCCTTGGGGTTCCGACTGGAAGAACCCCTCAACCTCCACTTGAGCATTTTCTTTTTCTGAAAAAATTCTGAAATTTTTAGTGACTCAAAATAAAAGTGAACAAAATTCAACAAAATTGATACCAACTACTCCCACATGTATCTAGAAGCCATATCATGAATCAAAACTACTTTGGACCATACAAATTCAACATGCAAGCTCTTAAACATGGTCACCACAGCAGCAAAAATTTGCAAAGTATAAAGCACTAGAGCAAAAACTAATTGGAGCATTGGAGGAGTCACATACCAAGGAGTAATTCCTCAAAACAGTTTTGGAAATCTAGTTTCGAGCAAGGAGATCGAAAATCACAGCAAAATCAGCAAGAACACGGGCTTGGGGGCAAGTTTGATTTTTTCTGGAGGAAGAAGAAGGAGATGGGTGGCTGGCATAAGTGAGTGGGTCCTTGTGGGACCCACAAGCCTGCTGGGCGTGCCCAGGGGGTGGGCGCGCCCTGTGGGCTTGTGGCTCACAGGTGCACCCCCTGGGGTGTGTTCAGTGCCAAAAATTCTTAAATATTCTGGAAAAAATCATATTAAATTTTCATGGCATTATGAGAACTTTTATTTTTGGGCCATTTTTTATTGCACAGATAATCCAGAAAACAGGATAATCATGGCATTTTATTTTATTCTACTAAAAATAACAGAGGGTAAAAGGTGGGTACAGAAAGTTGTGCTTACTAAATTCATCGACCACATGCCCCTAAAAAAGAATCCATTAATAAGGTTGATCATGTCTTATTAACAAACTATTTCTGAGTGGCATGAAACCGAAGAATTTTCATATAACACTAGGTTACCTCAAGGGGGATATGCATCTCCCCAACAATAAGAATTTCATATTTCTTTTTGACAGTAGGAAGAGGAAATTTGAAACCTCCAATAGTGATTGTCGAAACTTTTTCAATACAATTTATACCATTCACTGAAGTTTGTTTCTTAGGGAAATAAACCGTATGCTCATTACCATTGACATGAAAAGTGACCTTGCTTTTGTTGCAATCAATAACAGCCCCTGCAGTATTCAAAAAGGGTCTTCCAAGGATAATCGACATGTTATCGTCCTCGGGCATATCAAGTATAACAAAGTCTGTCAAGATAGTGACATTTGCAACTACAACGGGAACATCCTCGCAAATTCCAATAGGTATAGCAGTGGATTTACCAGCCATTTGCAAAGATATTTTAGTAGGTGTGAGCTTATTCAAATCAAGTCTTCTATATAGAGAGAAAGGCATAACACTAACACCGGCTCCCAAATCACATAAAGCAGTTTTAACATAATTTCTTTTAATGGAGCATGGTATAGTAGGTATTCCTGGATCTCCTAACTTCTTAGGTATTCCAACCTTCAAAGAATAATTAGCAAGCATGGTGGAAATTTCAGCTTCTGGTATTTTCCTTTTATTTGTGACAATATCTTTCATGTATTTAGCATAGGGAGACATTTTCAACATATCAATCAAGCGAGTGCGCAAAAAGATAGGTCTAAGCATTTCAACAAAGCGCTCAAAATCTTCATCATCCTTGTTTTTGGATGGTTTAGTAGGGAAAGGCATAGGTTTTCGAACCCATGGTTCTCTCTCCTTTCCATGTTTTCTAGCAACAATGTCTCTTTTATCATATCTTTTATTCTTAGGAGGTGGGTTATCAAGATCAACAGCAGGTTCTATTTCTACAACCTTATCTGGTTGAGCATCAACATGAACATCATCATCATTATCGTTATTCTTATCATTATCATTATCACTAGGTGTATGTTCATTACTAGATTGTGTCTCAGCATCAGAAATAGAAGTATCATTATGATTCTCAGGAGGTTTTTCTATCTCAGGTTCACTAGCAGCATGCAAAGTCCTATCATTTTTCTTTTTCTTTTTCTTCTAAGATGGACTAGGTGCATCAATATTATTTCTTTGAGAGTCTTGTTCAATTCTTTTTGGATGACCTTCAGGATATAGAGGATCCTGAGTCATGCTACCTCCTCTAGTAACAACTCT
This sequence comes from Elymus sibiricus, assembly GCA_039707655.1. Lineage (NCBI taxonomy): Eukaryota > Viridiplantae > Streptophyta > Magnoliopsida > Poales > Poaceae > Elymus > Elymus sibiricus. Next base: position 138,709,281 of record CM077670.1, read on the forward strand.
AACAGCATGGTCATTCTTTTTATTATTCACTTCATCAAGCAAATCATTTTGTGACTTAGCAATTTGTTCTAACTAAGTCTGAACCATAGAAGCATGTTTACTCAAGCATTTAACATCATTAGCATTTCTAATCATCAAATCACTCAAGCGTTCAATGATGATGGCATTCCGTTATAGTTGGTTGCTAACATACATATTAAAGTGTTCCTGTTTAATGATGTAATTATCAAACTCATACAGGCATTGACTAGCAGATTTATTATACGGAATATCACCTTCATCAAATCTAGTGAGAGAATTTACCTCCACTACCTGTGTCGGGATGTCGAGCCCATGTATTTCTTCAATAGGTGGTAAATTCTTAACATGTTCAACTTTTATACCTTTTTCCTTCATAGATTTCTTAGCTTCTTGCATATCTTCTGGACTGAGGAATAGAATACCTCTCTTCTTCAGAGTTGGCTTTGGTGGTGGTTCAGGAAGTGTCCAATCATCGGCATTTCTCAATATATTATTCAATAGTACTTCAGCCTGCCCAACAGTTCATTCCCTAAACACACAACCAGCACAACTATCTAGGTAGTCCCTAGAAGCATCGGTTAGTCCATTATAAAAGATATCAAGTATTGCATTCTTCTTAAGAGGATGATTAGGCAAAGCATTAAGTAACTGGAGAAGCCTCCCCCAAGCTTGTGGGAGATTCTCTTCTTCAATTTGCACAAAGTTAAATATTTCCTGTAAGGCAACTTGTTTCTTATGAGTAGGAACATATTTTTCAGAGAAGTAATATATCATATCCTGGGGACAACGCAGACAACCAGGAGCAAGAGTATTAAACCATTTCTTAGCATCACCCTTTAATGAGAAAGGAAACAACTTAAGAATATAATAGTAGCGAATTTTTTCCTCATGAGCAAATAGGGTGGCAATATCATTCAACTTAGTAAGGTGTGCCACAACAGTTTCAGTTTCATAACCATGAAAAGGATCCGATTCAACCAAAGTAATTAACTCAGGATCGACAGAGAATTCATAATCCTTATCAGTAAAAAATATGGGAGAAGTAGCAAACTTAGGATCATATTTCATTCTCTCTCGCATAGATTTTTCTTTCAACTCAGCAAGCAATTTTATAACCTCATCTCTATCATTACAAGCAAGAATTGCCCTAGCTGTCTCTCTATCAAAAACATAACCATCAGATGTTTCAGGCATTTCAACTCTAGTAGGAGAGCTAGGCATAATAGGTGAATCACAATTTTCAAGAGTTTCAACATTTTCAGTTTCTTTAGCTTTAGCAATTTGTTCATCATGAAATTCACCAAGTGGCACAGTATTATCAAGCACAGTACTAGCATCATCATAAGTATCATTCATAGCAAAAGTAGTATCATCAATAACTTGCGACATATCAGAATGAATAGCAGGTGGCGATGTCGCAAGCCTACACAAAATAGAAGGTGAATCATGTGTAGAGTGTGATGGCAGTTCCTTACCTCCTCTAGTCATAGAGGGGACGATCTTGGTCTTAGCGTCTTTCAGATTCTTCATTGTGATCAACATATATAAATCCCAAGTGACTCAACAAATAGAGCTATTCTCCCCGTCAACGGCACCAGAAAAAGGTCTTGATAACCCACAAGTATAGGGGATCGCAACAGTTTTCGCAGGTAGTATTTCACCCAGATTTCTTGATTCGACACAAGGGGAGCCAAAAAATATTTGCGAGCATTAGCAGTTGAGTTGTCAATTCAACAACACCTGGAGAACTAAATATCTGCAGCAAAGTGTTTAATAGCACAGTAGTATGATAGTTTCAAGAGCAGTAGTAACAGTAACGGAAGTAGTAAGGAAAGTAACTTAGCAAAGATCAATATGCGAAAAGCGTAGGCATTGGATCAGTGATGGATAATTATGTTGGATGACATTCATCATGTAACAGTCACAACCTAGGGCGATACACAATAGCTCCAATTCATCAATGTAATGTAGGTATGTATTCCATATATAGTCATACGTGCTTATAGTAAGAACTTGCATGACATCTTTTGTCCAACCCTCCCGTGGCAGCGGGGTCCTTTAGGAAAATAAGGGATGAACCGGAACAAAGCATTAAGACATAGTGAATACATGAACTCCTCAAACTACGGCAATCACCGGAAAGAATCCCAATTATTGTCACCTTGGGGTATGCGGATCATGACACGTAACATGTGCATATAAATTGCAAGATAGGATCAAGAACTCAAATATATTCATGAAAACATAGAGGGTTCAGATCTGAAATCATGGCACTCGGGCCCTAGTGACAAGCATTAAGCATAGCAAAGTCATAGCAACATCAATCTCAGAACATAGTGGATACTAGGGATCAAAGCCCTAACAAATTGACTCGATTACATGGTAAATCTCATCCAACCCATCACCGTCCAGCAAGCCTACGAAGAAATTACTCACACACGGCGGTGAGCATCATGAAATTGGTGATGGAGGATGGTTGATGATGACGACGGCGTCGAATCCCCCTCTCCGGAGCCCCGAACGGACTCTAGATCAGCCCTCCCAATGAAGAACAGTTGGTGGCGGCGGCTCCGTATCGTAAAACACGATGATTCTTTCTCCCTGATTTTTCTCTCCATGAATAGGTACTTATAGCGTTGGAGTTAGGTCAAACGGAGCTGCCAAGGGCCCACAAGCCGCCAGGCGTGCCCTAGGGGGTGGGCGCGCCCCCCAGGCTTGTGGCGCCTGGTGGCCCCCCCTCTGGTGGATCTTTGTGCCAGTATTTTTTATATATTCTGAAATAATTCTCCGTAAATTTTCAGGTCCATCCGAGAACTTTTATTTCTGCACAAAAACAACACCATGGCAATTCTGCTGAAAACAGCGTCTGTCCGGGTTAGTTCCATTCAAATCATGCAAATTAGATTCCAAACTAGAGCAAAAGTGTTTGGAAAAGTAGATACGTTTGGGTCGTATCAGCACGCCACCTGAGCTTGTGGCCCTCTCGTGCATCGTGTGGTCTCCCCCTAAAGCTTCTAGGGTCCCTTCTGGTCCAGAAAAAATCACCGTACAGTTTCATCGTGTTTGGACTTCGTTTGGTATGGTTTTTCTATGAAACAATAAAATAGGCAAAACAGAAACTGGCAGAGGGCACTAGGTTAATAGGTTATACTGGTGCAGCAACGTGCTATACAAACGGTTTTTACCCCCTTTCCACGACAGAGTTTTAAACCGTCGCCTTGCCTGTGTGTGCGATAGGAGGGGTCCTTCCCACACAACCCAGAAACCGTCGGCGATAGGGAGCACGCAAGCATACATTTCGCAGAACTAAGCGTATGTGATGCCCGCATCTTTCCCAAATGCAAGTCGTCACACAATTATTTGTGATCTATTGAATATCCCAAATGCTCCATCCTTGCTACTCATGTGTGCCCGCATTACCATCGCACTCGGTATTCTGTGGTGCAACGTTTACGATGCGCGCCCCATCACAAACATTTCATGATTGTAAAACGTGTATGATAAGGAGACTATCACACACATTCACTTTTCCCAAACCGTATGCAATTATATAATTAAGAAGATAAGTTAATCATCGTACGTATGTTGGATGAGTTTATGAAACATCCGACTGTCGTACGAGTGTAGGACGGGATAACTATCGCACACGCTATTCTGTGGTGCAACATTTACGATGCGTACGACATCAGAAACAGTTGATGATTGTAAAGCGTGTACGAGAAGGAGACTATCACAAACATTTGGTTTGTTCACACCGTTTGTGATATTGTCTGACATCACACACGCTTTGCAAATGGCAATTGTGTGCATGGTCACACACGTTTTCTCTCTATGAAACATGTCGGATTATGAGGTATATCACACACGTTGTGCTTTACAGACCGTGTGCGGCGTAATGACCTGCAGAGCATATTTTCACCCTAATTTAATTGCTGCAATTTAAAATTGTACCGAATTTGAATTTGAATTTGAAATTAGGCAATAACTTTATTCATATCCATCAGGTTCAACAACCAATGCATTATTCAATTCACAGGTACATATGTTCAAGAATTACATCAAAAAAAGAATTACATAAGCACCAAATAAAGAATGATGAACCAGGGTTGTATACTTGTATTAAAGACGGTAAAGAAAGAGGTGAAATACATTTTGGTTGCCGAACAAGGTGAAGCGGAATGCCCATATTGTGCCCTCCTCCATGCCGAAGGCACGCACGACTCTAGTCCAACCCCTTGTGATGGCCGACCGCCCATCCTTCACTGTCTTCATGAGGACTTCTAGATAGTCATTGTAGTCTGGTACAAATATTTTAACCTTTGCATGCCCACCAATCATGTAGTTTGAGATGTAATCTTGAGTAAACTGCTTTATGAACCACTGCAAAGGAAAAAGATTCAGATATTGTCATCTAACACAACTCATTATGGGCAGTGAAAAGAAGCCTATAGAGTTCTTGCTTACCATCCTGCAGTTCACTGTTGTCTTGGATAAAGTGTAAACAAATAGTTTAATTGCCATCTTTTGACCCATTTTACTAACAATCTTTATCAGTTTCCTCACTTGATGCTGGTTCATAAATATCTCATTACCCCATACGCAAAAAGGGTCGAAGCGCGGATCTTTACCAATGACACATGTACCTACAAGCACCAAGTCAATATTAGAAGCTAAACTGCAATTGCACAATGATGTAGTACAATTCTCCCTCCGTCCCATTATATAAGATCTTATTACATCCAATATATACTCACATATTGGATGAATCAACATCTTATATTATGGGGTGGAGGGAGTATATATAAGCCATGGGATGAAACTAATCTTGATGGACAATAACAGTCGTTCCCAATATTGTCCTGTGTAAGTACATCGAAAGGCATGTTAAGCACAGCAGGCTAAACATCAACCAAATATATCCATGGTAGACAACGTAATCTCCAAATGATAGCTTCAGTGTGTAGGTATAAGCACGCTAGTTAAGCAAACAAGTGGAAAGGTGTGTTTACTGCAATAGGCCTAACAATTAACAACAACCAAATATAGTCATTCAAACTGGTATTGTGCAGGTTTATGCACTCTAGTTATTGTAAAATAAAAATGGAAAGGGGTGTTAACTACAACAGGCTTAACAACAACCAAATATAGTCATGCATAGTGGTATTGTTGAAATTGCATAGATCGTAGCTTGTGCTTAAACATCAAATTGTACAATTGAACATCACGTTGCAAAAAGACTGAAATAAACAGCGGGTGTGTTAACTAAACCAGGCTAAACAGGAACCAAATATGGCCGTTGAAACTGGTAATGCTGAAATTGAACTGCATAGTTCATATTAGCACATATAGAACATCACATTGTGAATAACTAAAATAAACAAGGCATACTACGAACAACCAAATATAGCAATTGAAACTGGATATATGCTAACTACAAACAACTGAACAACCACAAACCGTTAAAAGAGGCATATGCTCGCTACAACAGGCTTAACAGCAACCAAATATAGTCATTCATAGTGGTATTGTTGAAATTGCATAGAACATAGCTTGTGCTTAAACATCAAATTGTATAATTGAACATCACAATGTGAAAAAACAGGGGGCATATTACCTACACCAGGCTTAACAGGAAACAAATATGGTCGTTGAAGTGGTATTGATGAAATTGTACTACGCGGTCAATACTTGCACATATAGAGCATCACATTGTGAATAACTGAAATAAACAAGGCATACTACAAACACCCAAATATAGCAATTGAAACTGGACATATGTTCAGTACAAACAACCAAAAACTATTAAACAAGGCATATGCCCACTACAACAGGCCTAACAGCAACCAAATATAGTCACTAATAGTGGTATTGTTGAAATTGCATAGAACTAAGCTTGTGCTTAAACATCAAATTGTATGATTGCACATCACATTGTGAGAAAACTAAAATAAACATGGGGTGTGTTAACTACACCAGCTTCAACAGGAACCAATTTTGGCCATTGTAACTGGTGTTGATAAAATTGAACTGCACAATACATTCTTGCACATATAGAACATCACATTGTGAATAACTAAAATAGACACGGCATACTACAAACAACCAAATATAGCAATTGAAACACGGCATGGTTAAAGCATAGCATGGCTAAAGCTACGAGCGCGATCATATGATGTTTCCCCCTTGGAAGAGGCACGGCAAAACAAATCATGGGTTCCCTCACTTGTCACAGATGGGCTCCTACCAATTGGAAGAGCACGAACTCTGGGTGCGCTCCCTGTTGTCGCAGATGGGCATCTTCCCCTTGGAAGAGCATGGCTGCAGGGTGCCCTCCCTGATGTCGCAGATGGGCTCTTGTGACACCCAGGTTTTTGGCAACTTTTTCTTTTCAAAATTTTCCTGGTTTTATTTGCAAGTTGGATGGCTTTTGAACCTTTTCAGTTGACTTTGGACTTGGGAACCTTTGAATTTCTCTCTAAGTGATCCAAAGCCCTCAATATCTTTCCAAAATCTTGTCACACCTTCTGGATCAAATTCCAATTTTCATTTCTTTCAAAATAATCCATTTTCTTCTTTGGGAAAACTGTCCTCACTATGGGTTGTGAAGCAACCTATAGTTCTGGTGATCAAAAAATCCCAAATTAATACCACACCTTCTTGTCATCATCTACTCCCACAATCTCCAAAAACATTTCATGGTCCAGTATAAAATTTTGTCCAGAATATTCCATTTATCTGCTGGACAGCACTGGTCCTTTGTGAAGCAACCCATATTTCCTCAACTCAGAAAATTCCCGAATAAATCTCGGAGATACTAGGGAACATATCTTCCCACAATATCCAAAAACATCTCCTTGTCCAGTATAAATTTCCAGCAAAAATATTCTGCCAAGTTTCTGCTCATTTCAAACCTCTGTGAAGGAAGTACCAGTTAAAGGTACCCATTTGAGCTGAAATTTTATGGCATCTTGGCATTATCAAATAATCGCCACACACCAAATTTCAGCTCCAATAGATCACCCATGTGAGTGCAACAAGCTCACCAAGTTTCTGGACCAGTATTGCATTTGTACATGAACCATGTTCAAATCTTGGCCAAAGTTTCTCAAATTTTTCCAGCATGTAGTCCTTCCAACCTAGATCACACCAGACATTTCCATTGGCTTCATTCACAGCTCATCTATGCTCTGGATCCCTCCCAAGTTACTGTCCAGGAACTGTTCTTGATGCTACACTTCATCCCAGAGTGCATCTAGTCGATCCAGTGGCATGGAGGGGCTATATGACCAAGGGTCGAGGCTACGGACATGGTGCGCCAGGCGTGCGTGGCCTCCAGGTGCCAGCACCCGTGGTGAGCACGGCATTAGCATGCTTGTGGGAGTAGATGATGACAACTCTAGCCGCCCCGCATTGCCGTACCGTGTCTCCGTGCGCCGACTACCTCCCCGCCATCCACGTACCCCGCCCAGGTTCTTCCCCTCGCCGGAATTGCTCCCGCCGGCCGCCACCACATGCAGCCACTGTGGCGCCCGTGGTGTCACTGTGGCCTCGCTGGCCGTCTTCTTCCCCGCGTGCCGCCACTGCGCGCATTAACTCTCCCAGCCCTCCTCCATCACGTCGCCCACACCACGCTAGCCAGCTAGCCGTCCTCGCTCCGGCGACGTGGCCGTGGCGCCGCCCAACTCCAGAAGCTCCGCCCCCGCCTATAAAAGGCCCTGCCCGGCTCGCTCCACTCCTCACCACACTCACTCCACCACCTATCGACCGCCAGGGCACCGAGACAAGGCTGAGAGGCCCTCTGGCCTCGCAGTTCGCCGGCGTTCCGCCGCCAAGCCAACTCTACCACCCACTCGATTTACTCCACCCCAGCCCCGATTGCATACACGAGCTCAGTGCATTCCCACGACCTTCCCTGACCCCTTGCCTAGCCGAAACTCTGCCGGAATCGCCGTCGCCGACGACACCCGAGAATAGCCGCCGCCAGAGAGGAAGGGGACGATGCCGTCAGGCTATCTCCGAAGACACTGCGGGTACGAGGAGGACCGCCGTCGTGCGCTCGTTCCATCCCTGCAGTCGCCCTCTCTTTCTGTTTTAAACCCAGCCGACCCCACCTGTCAATGACTCCGCCGCGCGCCAAAGCGGTACGTAAGTGGAGACGCCCTGGCGTTTTACGCCTTCGATGTGGCCCTCCTAGAGATTTTCTAATTTCAGTTTAAATCCAACTTTGACCAGTAACTTTGACTGGCTATTACTTTTTATCCACAAGTCCAAATCAATTGATTTTTTTTGCATTGCTTTTGTCTTGAGCCCCTCTATTTTCTGGTAAATTTTGGTATTTTTTCTCATATGTACAGAATTTCTGGTTAATAGAAATGTATTATGTGACATTTTCTTTTGCTATTTTAAAAATATTTTTAGAAGGAAATCATTTTGGTTTTGAGGACCAGGAGTTTGTGGACAACCCAACTAAGCAAGGCAAGCCACATCATCCATTACATGAAGCATTTCAATAGTATTGGTTTATTGTTGAATTATTTGCATTATTATAATATGTGATAATTCATAGTGAATTATATTGTTGCATAACTACTGCCATATTAAGTTATTCATGATAAACAACCTTGCTTGTCATATACTTACTAAAAACTAAGCTTAATGGTTGATCAAGTGCCACCGACCCGGACTTACCCGTGCAGCCACATCTGCCGGAATGGGACGGCCTTGACTTGGTCTTACCGCGTGCTCTTTTATCGGTACCACCAAAGAGGGGAGGTTATGCGTGCGTGCTACCCTGATCAGGTAGACGACGATAACCTTGTGAGCCAGTTGAGTTATTTGCCGGCGTCCCCGTTGGGACAGTTTAGTTGGCCATGACGGTGGCAGGTGTCAAGAGTGACATAGAGGCCACCCAGGGCATGACTCCAGGGGAGGATGATTGTCGGTGGTACGATGGAGGGGTCATGGGTTAGGCAAGTTTCGTTGGAGTAGCACCGGTCCACCCAGAGGGGAAGTGCACCGAGGTACGGGACAAGGAGCTCCATGGTGTGGGAAAAGTGCGCAACCTCTGCAGAGTGTAAGAATCTATTCAAATAGCCGCGTCAACGGTATTGGACACAGTCCGCACTTGGTCACACTGAGTGGTCAACCGTAATAATAATAATGATGGAAGAACTTATCTTATGCTCGGAAGTGCTCGGTGGATCATGAGTATTCCGAGGGCTGTGGTACAACCCAGAAGAGAGTAAGTTGATATTCGGTAACAGTAAGTAAGCAACTTAAGCATTTATCATGTTCATTGCCATACTGTTGTTTGCTGCATTGTTGTGGTTGCTGTGAGCTTGCGAGTACATTCCAAGTACTCACCTGGCGTATCATGCCAGATGCAGGAGAAGCCGAGGACGGAGGTCCCGATGGTTCGTGCTACGCTAACTAGGCCATGTCCCAGCAGTGTACCTATGGGATGGAGTTTCCCGCCCGTTGTTCCGCTACGCCGTAGAATCACCCAATAGTACCAAGGCCTTGCTATGTTCCATAAATAATGTAGATATTGTCATAGCACGTGTAGTGCTTCTGGCCTCGCTACCTGATGTAATTCCCAAGCTTGTACTTGTATAATATTAATAAAGATCAGTTCTGTTCTGTTCCAAGTTGTTGTGTGTTTCCAGAAGACATGATCTCTGGGTTGGAAACACTAGGTAAACCGGTTCTCTGAGCCGGGGTGCCACAACGCTTGGTATCAGAGCCGCGCTGAGTGTAGGACACCCTAGTTAACCCCGCGCTAGAACCTCGAATAGCTTAGAGTCTTGGTATGTGCGTTGCTTGCATTTGATTGCTGCATGTCATGCATATAGTTTATTGTTGTGCTAACCGTTGGCCTTGTGAGTGTAGATGGCACCAGTTCCGTACCACTACAACCATGAGCCAGCACCGTTCACTTTTCCAATACTGCTTCGTAGCATCTGGCTTCGGCTGTATCCCAATGGCGAAGACCCAGTGTACCAGGTGTTCCAAGAGAAGCTTGCTGGTTCAGTGTACGAGTATCACGCAGAGGCCTTTCTTACCGCGAGTTCGGATATTGGCAGCTACTCCCGCTCTTCCAAGGGTGGAACTGCTTCTACTTCGGAGTTGGCAATCCAGTTTGCTGCGATGGAGGCTCTCACTGACTTGCGCTTCCACGAGGTCGAGATGCAGACACATCCAGGTTTCTTTCACTACCCCACCCTGTCGCCCACGACAGGGCGAGTCCTTTTTGCACCTGTTGACCCGGCGAGTGATCGTGCTACTGGTGTTTTATCTCGTTATCTGAATGCCAGTTACCGTATGATCACCTCACTGGCTGAGGAGCTGACTCATGCTCGAGAGGCACTTGCAGCTGTTGCGGCAGCACAGTCTCCTCTTCCTCCTGCGTTTTCACCTGTGTATACTCCACCCGTTCCACCTTCACTAGCACCTGAGACTCCTTCTAGCTCATTCGGACCGCCAGGCTTTTCGTCTGGTAGCCGACATGAGACCCCAGCAGAGTGGGCCTCACTCCTAGTTACTCCAGCTGCTCTGATGCTGCGGCATCGTGCTTCTTCTCCTTCAGAGGGAGAACCTTCCCGTCAGCGTCGTCGTGTTTCCTTTGATCCGGAGGCTGAGATTCACATCATAATTTCCAATTCCGAGACATGATCAGACAACGAGGAGTCTTCAGTCTGCCAGTGTCTGTGCCACGCGCGCTACTAGAGTGGAGGCTTGAGTTTCAGTGTATGCATGTATGCATCTCTGCATGTGTCAACTACCGTATGAGTAGTTCTAGTCATGATAACCCCCCCTACTAGCTTGTCATGTATGATGTTGGGCTGCCTTGTATAATTATGCTGTTCGCTTTATTCTCCCTTTTTATTTGGTTTCTTTTCCTGGTGTCATACTGTTGTATTTCCCTTATGGATGTTGCTCATCGATTCAGTATTTTGTAATGGGAACAAATATAGGATGAAGAGGTGTAGTAATCAAGGCGGCGATGGAACTCCGGTTCGTCGATCCGCCAGACAAGCAGGACAATCACCAGAAGATTTGCCACCTCCACCACCACAATCACCGACCACTGAGAAAATCATGAGAATGTTTGAAGAAGAAAAGAAATCAAGACCTCATGGAATTTTTTAAAAGTATGCAGACTATGGTGGGTCAGAATCACAACAATGGGACACACTCTAAATTGTCTGATTTTCAGCGTACCAAGCCACCCAGTTTTGGTCAAGCTGTGGATCCTATGGAAGCTGATGACTGGCTGAGGACCATGGAAAAGAAGCTGGAAATAGCCTGATGTGATGAGTCAGACAAGGTTGCTTTTGTTACTCACTACCTAGAAGGACCGGCAGCTATATGGTGGGACAATACAAAAATAATGTGGCCTCCTGGGGAAGATATTTCCTGGGAGAAATTCAAGGAGGTATTCCACAAGTATCATATTCCTACCGGCATAATGAAGGTGAAACAGAGGGAATTTCTTGCTCTTAGTCAAGGGAATATGTCAGTGGGTGAGTATCTGAACAAGTTTAATAATCTGGCACGGTACTCCACTCACGACGTGTCCACAGAAGAAAGAAAAATAGACCGATTCCTAGGAGGACTTAATCATACCCTCCGTTGTCAGCTTTGTATATTGGATTTTCCTGACTTCCAGACTTTGGTGAACAAGGCTTTCATAGCTGAACGAGAGCATAAGTCGGGATATGACGATCGCAAGCGGAAGTTTGAACCCAAGAAGGACAACCGTGAGTAGTTTGTGCAGAAGCCACGTATCTGGCAACCAGGTCCGTCTGAGTACAAGCCTGCCTGGAGCAATGGCAACAACAGCAATAAGCCAGGCAGCCAGGACAAGAGCTTTGGCAAACAGCCAGTGCTGGAGGACTACCGCCGCAACAACACTTGCTTTACTTGTGGTTAGGGCGGGCATTACTCCAGGCAGTGCCCCACAAGAAACGGGAAACCATCGTCCGACTACAAGCCACAAGTCAACAATGTTGGATACTGCCCCATTCAGAACTTCTATCGTGGCCAGGTCCATCATATCTCCGCTGAGGAAGCCCGCGAAGCACCAGACGTGGTCCTTGGTATGTTTTCTGTTAACGACATACCTGCAATAATTTTATTTGAATCTGGGGCTTCTCATTCATTTATTTCGCGGAGTTTTGCCACCATACACAAACTTTCTCCTTCTCTTTTGGACAAAATCATGGTGGTACAATCCCCTGGCTCCATGCTCAGAACAAATGTTATATATAAGGATCTAGAAATCTTGATACATGGAGTTAAGTTTCCAGCTACCCTTGTTGCCATTGAATCCCCTGGGCTAGATATAATACTGGGAATGGATTGGTTGACACCACATCAGGTTTGTATCAACTGTGCCACCAGGACGGTGACATTGGTTAACCCGGCAGGCCAAACAGTTCAATTTACTGCTAGCAGAATGATGTCAAAGAAGGGAATGGCATTCAAAGCCACTGCTAGAGATATAAATCTGATCTCAGTAGTCAGTGAATTTCCGGATGTATTTCCGAAAGAACTACCAGGAATGCTACCTGATCGGGAACTAGAGTTTCCTATTGATGTGATTCCCGGAACCACTCCAATTTATAAGAAGTACTACCGCATGCCTTCCCCAGAGCTGGTGGAATTAAAGAAACAGCTGGATGAATTATTACAAAAAGGGTACATTCGTCCAAGCACCTCGCCATGGGGATCACCTGTGCTGTTCGTTAAGAAGAAGGATGGCAGCCTACGAATGTGCGTGGACTACCGCCAATTGAATGAGGTCACCATTAAAAATAAATATCCGCTTCCCCGCATTGATGATCTGTTCGACCAGTTAAACGGGGCCCGGGTATTTTCCAAGATTGATCTTCGAACGGGGTATCATCAGCTAAAAATCATGAAAGAGGATATCCCCAAGACAGCCTTCACTACCCGATATGGTCTGTATGAATTTACAGTCATGTCATTCGGGCTGACAAATGCTCCAGCCTACTTCATGAGCATGATGAACAAGGTCTTCATGGACTTCTTGGACAAGTTTGTGGTAGTATTCATCGATGATATTCTTATCTACTCCAAAGATGAAGAAGAGAACACGCAACATCTCCGTGCTATCCTGGAAAGACTAAGGACCCATCGCTTCTATGCCAAATTCAGTAAGTGTGAATTTTGGCTAAGAGAGGTGGGATTTCTGGGACATGTTCTGTCAGAACAGGGTGTGGCCGTCGACCCTAGCAAAGTGACTGCTATATTAAACTAGAAGACACCAGCCACAGTAACTGAAGTCCACAGCTTTCTAGGATTGGCAGGCTACTACCGTCGTTTCATTGAAGGCTTCTCAAAAATAGCCAAGCCATTGACAGAACTGTTGAAAAAGAATCACAAATTTGCCTGGACGGAAGAATGTGATAGCAGTTTCATGGAGTTAAAGACGAGGCTAACTACGGCCCCTGTCTTAGTTCTTCAAGACATCCACAAGAGCTTTGATATATATTGCGATGCTTCCAGGCGTGGAATCGGCTGTGTGCTAATGCAAGAAGGTAAGGTTGTAGCATATGCATCCATACAGCTATGACCCCATGAAGAGAACTATCCCACACATGATTTGGAATTGGCAGCCGTAGTTCATGCATTAAAGATTTGGAGGCATTATCTCATTGGGTAGCGATGTGAAATATACACGGACCACAAGAGTCTCAAGTATATTTTCACCCAACCCGACCTTAATCTCAGACAGAGAAGATGGCTTGAACTGGTTAAGGACTATGACATTGGAATTAATTATCATCCAGGAAAAGCCAAGGTAGTCGCCGATGCTCTCAGCAGAAAACAAGGCACCATGAATGCAATAACTGAGGGTATCCATCCAAGGCTACAAGAAGAGTTTGCCAAGCTTAACATGATGCTATGCGGCCCAATTAGCCCGGATATGTTGGAAAATACTCCAAAACTTATGGGAGAAATTAAGGCAGCTCAGAAATCAGATAAGAGTGTACAGGAGATCAAGGAGAATATTCAGCAAGGGAAGTCCAAGTTCTTGCATGTTGATGACCAGGGCACCTTATGGTTTGAGAACCGAATATGTGTGCCTGATCAAGAAAACTTGAGACAGCAAATACTTAGGGAGGCACATGAATCCGCATATTCTATTCATCCGGGAGGAACAAAAATGTACCAGGACTTAAAGGAAACCTTTTGGTGGCCGGGAATGTGAAGGGACATTGCGTACTATGTCGCCTGTTGTGATGTCTGCAATAAAGTCAAGGCTGAACACCAGAAACCCGGTGGACTACTGCAACCTTTATAGGTTCCCCAGTGGAAATGGGATGACGTATGCATGGACTTCATTGTTGGACTACCCAAGTCAACAAGAGGCCATGATGCTATCAGGGTCATCATGGATGTACTTACTAAAGTGGTTCATTTTATTCTAGTGAAGACCACCTTCAGAGCCGATCAGCTTGCCCAGCTCTACATGTCCCGAATTGTTAGTCTTCATGGAGTACCCAAGTCTATTACATCAGATAGAGGATCCTTGTTCACTTCAGCATTCTGGCTGCGGTTGCACCAAGCCCTGGGAACCATGCTAAAGCATAGCATGGCATATCATCCACAGACAGACGGGCAGACCGAATGAGTGAACCAGATATCGGAAGATATGCTTTGGTCTTGTGCTCTCACCTATGGACCCAAATGGGAGGATAGTCTACCCTACGCGGAATTCTCTTACAATAACAGTTATTAGTCGAGTCTCAAGATGTCACCGTTCGAAGCATTGTATGGACGGAAATGTCGCACTCCTTTAAATTGGTCCCAGACAGGAGACAGCTGTATCTTCGGCACGGATTTGATGTTCGAGGCTGAGAGGCAAGTTAAGGATATTCAGGAACGTCTTCGAGCAACCAAGTCCCGTCAAAAGAGTTACTATGACCCTAAGCATCGAGAAGTAACTTTTGAGCCTGGAGAGTATGCTTATCTCCGAGTCACCGCCATGAAAGGAATAAAAAGGTTTCATACCCGAGGAAAGCTTGCACCAAGATATATCGGTCCCTTTCCAGTAGTTGCTAGAAGAGGCAGAGTAGCATATCAGTTAGAGTTACCACCGGAGTTGTCCGACGTTCATGATGTCTTCCACATATCACAGTTGAGAAAGTGCATTGCACCTCCGATCAAGCAGGAAGATATGAGTGAGCTAGAGATGACTAAGGATTTGACCTACGAAGAAAAGCCTGTCAGAATCTTGGACGAGATGGAAAGAACTACCAGGAGTAAGATAATCAAATTTTACAAAGTATTGTGGGAACATCATACTGAGGAAGAAGCTACCTGGGAAAGAGAGGATTTTCTGATATCAGCATATCCGCATTTGTTTCTTGAGCAACCGAATCTCGAGGACGAGATTCATCCTAAGGGGGGTAGGTTTGTGACACCCTGGTTTTTGGCAATCTTTTCTTTTCAAAATTTTCTTGGTTTTATTTGCAAGTTGGATGGCTTTTGAACCTTTTCAGTTGACTTTGGACTTGGGAACCTTTGAATTTCTCTCTAAGTGATCCAAAGCCCTCAATATCTTTCCAAAATCTTGTCACACCTTTTGGATCAAATTCCAATTTTCATTTCTTTCAAAATAATCCATTTTCTTCTTTGGGAAAATCTGTCGTCACTAGGGGTTGTGAAGCAACCTATAGTTCTGGTGATCACAAAAATCCCAAATTAATACCACACCTTCTTGTCATCATCTACTCCCACAATCTCCAAAAACATTTCATGGTCCGGTATAAAATTGTGTCCAGAATATTCCATTTATCTGCTGGACAGCACTGGTCCTTTGTGAAGCAACCCATATTTCCTCAACTCAGAAAATTCCCAAATAAATCTCAGAGATACTAGGGAACATATCTTCCCACAATATCCAAAAACATCTCCTTGTCCAGTATAAATTTCCAGCAAAAATATTCTGCCAAGTTTCTGCTCATTTCAAACCTCTTTGAAGGAAGTACCAGCTAAAGGTACCCATTTTAGCTGAAATTTTTACGGCATCTTGGCATTATCAAATAATCCTCACACACCAAATTTTAGCTCCAGTAGATCACCCATGTGAGTGCAAAAACCTCACCAAGTTTCTGGACCAGTATAGCATTTGTACATGAACCATGTTCAAATCTTGGCCAAAGTTTCTCAAATTTTTCCAGCATGTAGTCCTTCCAACCTAGATCACACCAGACATTTCCATTGGCTTCATTCACAGCTCATCTATGCTCTGGATCCCTCCCAAGTTACTGTCCAGGAACTGTTCTTGATGCTACACTTCATCACAGAGTGCATCTAGTCGATCCAGTAGCATGGAGGGGCTATATGACCAAGGGTCGAGGCTAAGGACATGGTGCGCCAGGCGTACGTGGCTTCCAGGTGCCAGCACCCGTGGTGAGCACGGCATTGGCATGCCTGTGCCCGCGCTCTGCGCGCCGACCGCGTCGGATGCGAATACTCTAGCCGCCCCGCGTTGTCGTACCGTGTCTCCGTGCGCCGACTACCTCTCCGCTATCCACGTACCCCGCCCAGGTTTTTCCCCTCGCCGGAATTGCTCGTGCCGGCCGCCACCACACGCAGCCACTGTGGCGCCCGTGCTGTCACTGTGGCCTCACTGGCCGTCTTCTTCCCCGCGTGCCGCCACTGCACGCATTAACTCTCCCTTCCCTCCTCCATCACGTCGCCCACGCCGCGCCAGCTAGCTAGCCGTCCTCGCTCCGGTGACGTGGCCGTGGCATTGCCCGACTCCAGAAGCTCCGTCCCCGCCTATAAAAGGCCCTGCCCGGCTCGCTCCACTCCTCACTGCACTCACTCCACCTCCTATCGACCCCCAGGGCACCGAGCCAAGGCTGAGAGGAACTCTGGCCTCGCAGTTCGCCGGCATTCCGCCGCCAAGCCAACTCCACCACCCGCTCGATTTACTCCACCCCAGCCCTGATTGCATACACGAGCTCAGTGCATTCCCATGACCTTCCCTGACCCCTTGCCTAGCCGAAACTCTACCGGAATCGCCGTCGCCGATGACACCCGAGAACAGCCCCCGCCGGAGAGGAAGGGGACGACGCCGTCAAGCTGTCTCCGGAGACACTGCGGGTACGAGGAGGACCGCCGTTGTGCGCTTGTTCCATCCCTGCAGTCGCCCGAGCTCGCCGCCGTCGCTATCGCCGGTGATCGCCGTCGGTGAGCGGCCTGTCTCTGTTCCTCTCTCTCTCTTTCTGTTTTAAACCCAGCCGACCCCACCTATCAGTGACTCCGCCGCGCGCCGAAGCGGTACGTAAGTGGAGACGCCCTAGCGTTTTACGCCTTCGATGTGGCCCTCCCAGAGATTTTTTAATTTCAGTTTAAATCCAACTTTGACCAGTAACTTTGACTGCCTATTACTTTTTATCCACAAGTCCAAATCAATTGATTCTTTTTGCATTGCTTTTGTCTTGAGCCCCTCTATTTTTTTGGTAAATTTTGGTATTTTTTCTCATATGTACAGAATTTCTGGTTAACAGAAATGTATTATGTGACATTTTCTTTTGCTATTTTAAAAATATTTTTAGAAGGAAATCATTTTGGTTTTGAGGACCAGGAGTTTGTGGACAATCCACATCATCCATTACATGAAGCATTTCAATAGTATTGGTTTATTGTTGAATTATTTGCATTATTATAATATGTGATAATTCATTGGGCAAGTTTTGTTGGAGTAGCACCGGTCCACCCAGAGGGGACGTGTACCGAGGTACGGGACAAGGAGCTCCATGGTGTGGGAAAAGTGCGCAACCTCTGCAGAGTGTAAGAATCTATTCGAATAGCCGCGTCCACGGTATTGGACATAGTCCGCACTAGGTCACACTGAGTGGTCAACCGTAATAATAGTAATGATGGAAGAACTTGTCTTATGCTCGGAAGTGCTCGGTGGATCATGAGTATTCCGAGGGCTGTGGTACAACCCAGAAGAGAGTAAGTTGATATTCGGTAACAGTAAGTAAGCAACTTAAGCATTTATCATGTTCATTGCCATGCTGTTGTTTGCTGCATTATTGTGGTTGTTGTGAGCTTGCGAGTACATTCCAAGTATTCACCTAGCGTATCATGCCAGATGCAGGAGAAGCCGAGGACGGAGGTCCCGATGGTTCGTGCTACGCTAACTAGGCCGTGTCCCAGCAGTGTCCCTATGGGATGGAGTTTCCCGCCCGTTGTTCCGCTACGCCGTAGAATCACCCAATAGTACCGAGGCCTTGCTATGTTCCATAAATAATGTAGATATTGTCATAGAACGTGTAGTGCTTCTGGCCTCGCTACCTGATGTAATTCCCAAGCTTGTACTTGTATAATATTAATAAAGATCAGTTTTGTTCTGTTCCAAGTTGTTGTGTGTTTCCAGAAGACATGATCTCTGGGTTGGAAACACTACGTAAGCCGGTCCTCTGAGCCGGGGTGCCACAGCTCTTTCCCCTTGGAAGAGCCGGAG
Source organism: Elymus sibiricus (assembly GCA_039707655.1). Lineage (NCBI taxonomy): Eukaryota > Viridiplantae > Streptophyta > Magnoliopsida > Poales > Poaceae > Elymus > Elymus sibiricus. Next base: position 138,727,813 of record CM077670.1, read on the forward strand.
AGGATGCCCTCCTCGTGGTCACCGTCGATGAGGTCTGACTTGGCAGTTGAGGATCCCAAGCCAGCGGCGCAGAACGTGTCCTTCAGATTTGACAAATGGGGCTCGATGGCGATGAAGGATGGCAAATTCTTGACAGCGAGGCATAGGAGATCAGCGGCGGGGCCATGGGTGAGATCGACGGCGGTTGAACCCGAGGGTTGGGGGTGGGCCACTTAACCTGTGACATAGCCCGCGTCAAGCCACCTCTGTCGACGACCTCGATGTCGTAGCCGGCATCCATGAGATGCCGATATATGCGTCACCGCTGATGGAAAGCCTTCGGCGAGTCATCGTCATCAGGTTCCTCGACGGCCTCGGCGGCCACCTCGCCATCGTCGGGCAAAGAGGCCGCGATAAACCTCTTTTTGGCCATTCGCTCCTCGAGCTCCCCGGGAAGCATAGCCGGGCTTATGTTGCGATACTCTGGATTGGGGGAGGGGGATGGGGATCTATGTGAAAGGGGGTGTTTCGCAGGCGTCATCTAAGAAACACGGGCAGACCGGCAGAGGTTGATGATTGAGGCGAGGCTGCGGCAGCAGACTAGCTAGGGTTTCGAGCGAGGGAGGGGTGGTGTGTGTGTGAGCGGAGGTTTTGGCTGGGATGTGTGTGTGTGTGGAGGGGGGGGGCAAGGTGGTGTTTGAGGAAATGCCACGGTTAGTGAAAATTTACTAGGTGGGAATAAAATGCCGGGGCTACTGAAAATTTGGATGAAGGGATTGAAGCGGAGCGGGAGCAATAAACATCACACACGGCCCGAACATAATAATCGTGTGCTACCAAACAGAAAAACCCTCCAGGCGGGTAGATATTTTTAAGCAGAGCGGGAGCAACAAACATCGCACATGGCCCAAACATGATAATCGTGTGCTATCAGACAGAAAAACCCTCCAGGCGGGTAGATATTTTTGAGATTGGGAGGGATGCAGGCGGGAGTAAAATGCCAGGGCTACTGAAAATTTGGATGAAGGGATTGAAGCAGAGCGGCAGCAACAAACATCACACACGGTGTTAGGGCATTTCCTGCCTTAGGGTTTTGGTGATGATGACAATGCACTTGTGGGCTAATCGTGCGCCCTAGTTTATTCAGGTACACCTTAATTGGCGCAAGACGGTTAGGCATTCCCTCTGGACAGAAAAGATCGAAGACGGAGTTTCCGACGCTTTTATTTCTTTGGTCGTAGGAAATCAGTACTATTTAGAGGGAATCCACATCGGAAGGTACTGGGTGAATCAATGCACGTACACATTCTATTGCACCCACGATATATCCTTCCGTTCGAGGAGAGAGGTCCTCAAAGTCTTTCTGTGGCAGTGGTTTTAGTACCCAGCGGTTGTACCACCTGTGTAAGCGGTTGTACCGCCCGACCAGTTGTTCTGGCCCTGCACCGCTCCACTACCGGAATGCCTTCTGTAGTGGAGCTGTTGTTGGGCGGTGGTGGCCCGGTAGTTCCCGAACGGCTTCGGCGAACCGGTACTACCGGTGCCTGGAGCGGTTGTACCGCTCCAGACTTAGCCACCACATGGACATTGGTCTAGCGGTTGAACCGGCACAACCACCGCCCAACTACCGCTATGGGGTGACTCCCCTTCTGTAATGAGGCGGTTGTTGAGCGGTGGTGGAGCGGTAGTTCCTGGTTGGATCCGGCCGACCGGTACTACCGGTTGCTCCACCGGTTGTACCGCTAGGGCATTTCTGCAGTGGGAACCCGTGAATACCGGTTGTACTGGTGCTCCAAGCAGTTGTACCGCTGCAGTGTAATTTCTTCTGTAACGGTTGGATTTTGGGGGCACTATATAAGTAGGTGGTTCCCCCACCTACCTTTCACCTCTTGCCTCTCTCTCCTCCATTGTTGCCCCTCAAGCTTTCTTGCCCGATCTCTCTCTCTAGCCACTCAAACTTGTTGATTTGCTAGGGATTGAAGGAGGAGACCTAGATCTACACTTCCACCAAAGGAAATTTGATTCCCCCATACTCTCTTGTGTGGATTTTGTTACTCTTGGGTGTTTGGGCACTCTAGATGGAAGAGGTCACCTCGGAGCCACATTCCATTGTGGTGAAGCTCCGTGGTGGTGTTGGGAGCCTCCAATTCAGTTGTGGAGAGAGCCTCAACCTTGTTTGTAATGGTCCGGTTGTCGCCTTCAAGGGCACCACTAGTGGAATCATGGCACCTTGCATTGTGCGAGGGCGTGAGGAGAATACGGTGGCCTTAGTGGCTTCTTGGGGAGCATTGTGCCTCCACACCGCTCCAACGGAGACGTACTTCCCCCTAAAGGGAAGGAACTTCGGTAACACATCCTCGTCTTCACCGGCTCCACTTGTGGTTATTTCTTACCTTTACTTTGTGCATGCTATTGTTGTGTTGTATCCCTTGCTTGCTTGTGTTATCTTTGTTATTAGCATCATATAGATTGCTCACCTAGTTGGACATCTGGACAACCTATTTTGTTGCTAACCCTAATTTGTTAAGAAAAGCTAAAAATTGGTAGTTGCCTATTCTCCCCCCCTCTAGTCAACCATATCGATCCTTTCAATTGGTATCAGAGCCTCGTCTCTTTATTAAGGGTTTCACCACCCGAAGAGTATGGTTGACGAAGGGAATCGGGTTGAGGAAGTGCCCGAGGCCATGGAGTTGAACTCGGTCTCCCGATACGACTAAAATGAAGCTATGGCTTCACTTAAGACGTCTATGACGGCCGAGGTCAAGTCCATGCTTAAAGAACTCCTTGAGGGGTTGATGTCCACTCCCGATCCGTTGCTTGTGGTTAATCCCACCGCATTGGCATCGGAGGCCAATTCCGGCAAGGAAGCGGCTAAAGACACTCAAACATCTTCCCCTCATGGTAAGAATGGGACGGGAACCTACGCCTCGGTTCCCCCTCCCCCGGTCTATGGAGGACCGGTCCCTACACCGCATATTAACCATCTTGGTCCTCCTCCTAAGCTTGTGAAGGGTCATTTTGCTAATTGGGTTTTTCGTATCAAGTCTCATTTGAATCACAGCTCAACAAATCTTTGGAGAATCATCGAGCAAGGCATCTACCCACACGACCCAAGCAACCTCACTCTAAGAGAAGAGGCGGACAATCAATACAATCACTCCGCATTGTTCATCCTCCAATCCGCGGTGCCTCCCGAAGATCTAGCTCACTTGCGCCCTTTCTCCCGTGCAAAAGATTGTTGGGAACACATTATATCCTTGTACAAGGGGAGCTCAAGCATTCAACGGTCCAACTTTGAAGTGGTGCTTGATGAGGCCGATGAGTTTGTGATGAATGAAGATGAAGATCCTCGGGATCTCTACCGAAGATTGACAACTCTTGCGGTCGCTCTTCAAGATCATGGGAGCAAGGATACGGATGATAATTGGATCAAGCGCAAGTTTCTCAAGGCCATCATGCCATTCAACAAGGCAATGTCCTCCGTGATCCGTCAAAGACCGGACTTCCACACATTGTCTTCAAGTGAAGTGTTGGATGAGTTTATTGCCATGAACATCATGAACAAGACCGCCGACAATGCTCTAGCTTGTGTCCGGTCAAAGAAAGGCTCACCCAACCTTGCTTCGAAGGCCAAGGGTATTCCGGAAGATGAAGAAGAGGAAGAAGAAGAGTGTTGCCCCGAAGACACCAAATATGCTTACCACGAGCACATGGCTCTTGCGTCAAGGCAATTTTGGGGCAACAAGAGAAACTCAAGGCCCAACTCCTCCAAGAACAACTCAAAGGGCAAGCAACGAGTAAGGACTTGCTACAATTGTGGCAATGTGAGTCACTTTGTGGTGGATTGTCCGTATGAGAAGAGGCAGGACAATGGTGGCAAGCTCATTCGCAAAGACAAGGCCAAGTCCTTCCCCAAGAAGAACAATTTCAACAAGAAGGTGCCTCCAAAGGGCTTGATGGTGCAAGAAGAGTACAACTCCGATGATGATGATACAAGTGATGAAGTGTTAGCAACGGCCACCATGGCCATTGCCACCTCTTCTCCAACCTCGGTGTCCCTCTTCAATGCCCCCAATGAGAACATCATCGCTAAGTGCCTCATGGCCAAAGGTATCAACAAGGTAACCTCCAACATCAAAACCACTACCACTACTACTCCTTCATTGTTGGATTGTGTGGATGATAGTGAGATGGTAAAGGTTGATGAAAATGAGTTTGATAAGTTCTTGAGTAAGCTCAAAGGTGAGACCAAGAAGCACTTTGTTGCTCTCTTGGAACAACTTGGTGAGGCCAATGATATCATTGAGTCTCATGAAGAGACTATCACTAACTTGCAAGGCCATAGTCGTGATTATGCCAATGAGATTGCGGATCTTTCCATTGCTCTTGAGGAAGAGCGAGGTGTTCGTTTGGCTCTTGAGGAGTCACACAACGTTGACCTTGCTCGACTAAAGAAAGATCTTGAACATGCTCAAGTTCTTACTCGTGTGCTCAAATACGACAAGGTTGACCTTGGAGTTGGCCATGCTAGACTCAAGGAGGAGTTTGAGCTACTTGACAAAGCCCACAAGGTTTTGAAGAGTGCTCATGGCTCTATCAAAGAGTCTCCTGATCAACTCCAAGTGAAGCTAACAACGGAAATAGCCACTTGTCCTCCATTCGTTTTAATTGATAATGCCATTTCTACTAACCCTTGTTGTGAGCATGAGCATCTTGCGGAGGAGAATGCCAAGTTGAAATAGCATATCGAGAAAGGCCTTGTGACTTGCATACAAGGCGAGAAGAACCTCAACGAACTTTTGAGCAATCAAAAGGAAGTTGTGGCAAAGGAGGGACTTGGGTTTGTGCCCAAGTCAAAGAAGAAGAAGAACAACAAGACCAGGAAACCTCTCCCTCTCAAAGAGGTATTTGTCAAGAAGGGAGAGGGTGCTCATAAGGAGAAGAAGAACAAGGTGGTGAATGGTCTATTTGGGTTCCTAAGACCCTTGTTACTAACATCAAAGGACGCATTCAAAAATGGGTACCTAAAACCAAGCATTGATCTCTTGTAGGAGTTTGCTTCCGGTGGAGGATCATGGTTGCTTGATAGTGGAGCAACAAATCATATGACCGGGAGCAAGCATTTGGTGGTGGACGTGCAACCAAGCTCATCTATGCCCACCCATGTTCAATTCGGTGATGCCTCAACATCTAAGGTATTGGGTCTTGGCAAGGTTGTGATTTCTCATGATTTATCAATCGAGAAAGTCATGCTTGTTGAGACCCTTGCATACAATTTACTTTCCGTTCGTCAACTTGCACTTATGGGCTTTGCCACATTCTTTGACCTTGATACCGTGGCCCTTTTGTGGAGCAAGACTCTTAAAGTAGCTTTTGTTGGGCATGTCGAGAACGGTCTCTATGTGGTTAACTTCTCGGAGCGACCCAGTAAGACCGCGACTTGCCTAATGGCTAAAGTTGATGTGGGATGGCTTTGGCATCGCCGACTAGCCCATGTCAATATGAGATCTTTGCAAAGTCTCCTCAAAGGGGATCACGTTCGTGGACTAACAAATGTGAGTTTTGCCAAAGATCGTGCTTGCAGTGCTTGTATCGAAGGAAAGCTACATGAGACGACTCACCGACCCACGACTCTCATCTACTCGAAGAGGCCCTTGGAGCTCCTTCACATGGATCTCTTTGGACATCCATCCTTTGATAGTCTTGGGGGGAGAAAGTATTGCTTGGTGATTGTGGATGACTATTCAAGATACACTTGGGTTTATTTCTTCAAGAGGAAGAGCGAGACCCAACAAACCGTCATGGACTTTGCCAATGAAGCTCAATGTCAACATGAGGCAAAGATACTGATGATTAGAAGTGACAACGGCACCGATTTCAAGAACTACACCTTGGAAGAGTTTCTTAGTGATGAGGGGATCAAGCATCAATACGCCGCACCTTATACCCCTCAACAAAATGGTGTAGCGGAGAGGAAGAACCGGACGTTGATGGACGCGGCAAGGACCATGATGGCGGAATTCAAGTCTCCCTACAACTTTTGGGCCGAAGCCATCAACACCGCGTGTCATGCATCCAATTGGCTCTACCTCCGCAAAGGCTTGAACAAGACTCCATATGAGATACTTACCGGTAACAAGCCCAACCTCAAGTACTTCCGGGTGTTCGGATGTAAGTGTTTCATTCTCAAGAAAGGTACTCGTTTGTCTAAATTCGAATCTAGAGCTCAAGAGGGTATATTTGTTGGTTATTCCTCAAGCTCTCATGCTTACCGTGTCCTCAACAAGTCCAACGGACTTATTGAGGAGACGTGTAACGTAGAGTTTGATGAAAATAATGGCTCCCAAGTGGAGCAAAGTGGTCTTTGTGATGTAGGTGATGAAATTCCTCCCCAAGCCATAAGAAGAATGGGGATTGGTCAAATAATCCCCATTGAGGAACCCCTTGTGGCCGAAGGAGAAGGACAATGCTCTACGCAAGTGGAGCCATCACCAACCATTGACCCACACGCTTCCGAAGAACAAACCGAAGGCCCTCAACCAAGTGATCAAGATCAAGGGCAAGTTCAACCTCAAGATGATGGTGATGCACCAAATGATGCCCAAGATCAAGATCATGACACCGAGCAAGCTCAAGATCAAGGGCAAGCTCATGATCGAGAGCAAGCTCAAGATGACGCTCAAGATGTTCAAGATGATCCTCCTCAAGTGACTTCGGAGGAGTTATTGGAGCGTCGTGCCGCCAAGATTGCCTCTAAACTCAAGCATCAACAACATGTCTTGGAGAATGTCTATGGAAGCTTGAAAAGAGGGGTAACCACTCGTAGACAATTAACAAACTTTTGTTAGCATCACGCGTTTGTTTCTTGTGTTGAACCCCAAAAGGTACATGAAGCGCTCGAGGACACGGATTGGCTTGAAGCCATGCATGATGAACTCAACAACTTCGAGCACAACAAGGTGTGGACATTGGTGCCAAGGCCGACGGAGAATCATAATGTCATTGGAACCAAATGGATCTTCAAGAACAAGCAAGATACGAACGGTGTTGTCACTCGAAACAAGGCAAGATTAGTGGCACAAGGCTACTCCCAAGTCGAGGGTATCGACTACGGTGAAACCTTTGCTCCCGTTGCTCGTCTTGAATCTATTCGTATGTTGCTTGCATATGCATCTCATCATGATTTTAAGTTGCAACAAATGGATGTAAAGAGTGCATTTCTTAATGGTCCTCTTAATGAGTTGGTGTATGTCAAACAACCCCCAGGGTTCGAGGATCCCAAGTTCCCCAATCATGTATACAAGCTCGATAAGGCACTCTATGGCCTTAAACAAGCCCCACGTGCGTGGTATGAGCACCTTACCGAGTTGTTGCAAGATCGTGGGTTTGAAATTGGGGTAATCGATCCCACTCTTTTTACTAAGAGGGTTAAAGGGGATTTGTTCATATGCCAACTATATGTTGGTGATATTATCTTTGGTTCTCCTAACAAAGCTTTCAATGATGAGTTTGCCACACTCATGACCGAGAAATTTGAGATGTCCATGATGGGTGAGTTGAAGTTCTTTCTTGGGTTCGAAGTCAAACAAAGAAGAGAAGGAACCTTCATCAACCAAGCCAAATATACCCAAGACATGCTCAAGAGATTCAAGCTAGAAGATGTCAAACCGGCCAAGACTCCAATGCCTACCAAGTGCCAACTCGACATTGATCCAAATGGTAAAGTGGTGGATCAAAAGGTATATCGTTCTATGATTGGATCCTTGCTTTACCTTTGTGCATCTAGGCCGGATATCATGTTGAGTGTGGGAATGTGTGCACGGTTTCAAGCCGCGCCTAAGGAAATTCACCTTGTGGCGGTCAAGCGAATCTTTCGATATTTGACTCATACCCCAAACTTTGGCTTATGGTACCCCAAAGGAGCAAGCTTTGATCTCATGGGATATTCGGACTCGGATTGGGCGGAAGATCGTGTGGATAGGAAGTCAACCTCCGGAGGGTGCCAATTCCTTGGTCGCTCTTTGGTGAGTTGGTCTTCGAAGAAGCAAAATTGTGTGTCTCTCTCCACCACCGAGGCCGAGTATGTAGCCGCCGCAAGTTGTTGTGCACAATTGCTATGGATGAGGCAAACTTTAAAGGATTACGGTGTCACTTGTGACAAAGTGCCTCTTTTCTGTGACAATGAAAGTGCAATCAAGATCTCCTACAATCCGGTGCAACATAGCAAGACGAAGCACATTGAGATTCGTCATCATTTCATCCGGGATCATGTCAAGCGTGGAGAGATTGATATTATTTATGTTGGAACTCAAGAGCAACTAGCGGATATTTTCACGAAGCCATTACATGAAGCAAGATTTCGTGAGTTAAGGCATGAGCTAAATATCATTGATTCGAGCAACGTGTCTTGAAATCCGTCACACCCCACCGCATTCATCATGATTATCTTGTTCTAGATGTAGGCATGGATTTAGGGGGAGTGTTGTTCTCTCAATGAACTCTCCCTCCTCCTATTATGCCAAAATTAACTCAATCTTTCACATTAGCCATTTTTGATGGTACTAGTGCTTCAAAGATGAGTTTTGGTCATGGGCCCAAGGTTAAAATCTTTGCGGTGCCATACCAATTGACTCAAACATAGGTGGCTTCGGCCACCGCCCCTGCTCTCGTTGTGGAGCTTTGATTCTCCTTTGGATCTTATTTGCGTTGTTAGTTTCTTTTTAGGTCCTAGGTGTTTGTGTCCTCCAAGTGTTGGCTTTTATTGTTTGCTTCTTGCACTCTTGGAGTTTACATCACCATATGTCAGTGCCAAGTTTCCGTCCCAAGCCTCCTCGTCCCATAAAACTTTCTGCTCCAAATGTACACAAGTTGATATCTTGGCATGGGTGGCAGCAACCGGGCGGTACAACCGGTGGTCAGGGCGGTTCTACCGCTCTACCATTTGGCTGTACCGTCTCGGCGGTTCTACCAGTCAATCCTGGCGGTTCTACCGCTTGGATCTTGATCTGAGCTTCCGGCCGGTACTACCAGGTGGTTACGAGCGGTACTACCGCTGCCTGTCAGGCGACGGAAGTACCGCCCCTAACCACTGGGTAGTACCAGGGGGCGGTACAACCGCTCTTAGGAGCGGTACAACCGCTCCGCGGTCTGCGTAGGTATATAAGGGCGCGGGCCGAAGGGGTTTCTCTTTTTCCCCTTCGTGCCAGTCCTCTTCTCCTGTTCCTGCCGCCGGTTGTTGTCCCCATTGTCCCGGAGTGCCCTCCGGTGCTCCGGATCTGTCGGTTCTTCATCGGATCCGCTCCGTGGAGGCCGTCTCCTCCCCGATCTCTTCCCATGGATGCCGGTAATGCCCCCTTTTCTCTTGTCTTTGGTTTCAATCATTGAATCCATCTATCTAGGGCATTACGTGTACTCCCATGTTTTTGGCTAAACTATTGGGTGGAACAGATCCTATTGTATGCCTCTATTGTTTGTAGATAGTTAGAAGTAGAAATATTGCATCTAGATTCAGTTTAGATTTGTGCCTGTTCTCTGGGTGTGTGGAATCGCTGTTGGCGGTACAACCGCTCGAATTGGCGGTACAACCGCCTGAGCGGTACTACCGCTCGGATGACCGGTACAACCGGCTTTACTGAACCTCTGTGTACTGTTTCTTCTTCTCTCTACTTACATGTAATATATTCCTCTGATCTTGTGTACATTCCCCTCATCTGTGCTGGGTATCTTGTGTGCTTCCCGTGTGTGTGTGCAGGTGGCTCTGGTTCTCGCTCTGCTCCTGGCCAGAAGACCCGGAAGAGAGTCCGCAGATGCAAGCGTCCTGCTGACACTAAGGAAGAGTAGGAGGTGGTGATTCCCACCAAGCCCACCCGCCGTCAGAAGTCTGCCGCTGCCAAGCAGCGTGTGGCCGTTCCAATGCACAGGTGGAAGCAACAGGATTGGGAGAAGTTCCGTCTGCAGAATCCATATGAGGTTCCAGTTCATCCTCGCTGGTCCACTCATCAGTTCAGGAACGAGATGCAAGTGAGGATTGTGCATGAGCTTTTTGAGCATAACAAGAACAGGTTCACCAAGCAGTGGACAGTTGACCTTGATCACTGGAGGAACAACCTGGAGTACTTTGGAGAGGCCTTAGCTCTGTGTGAGGAGTTTGACTTGGTCAAGCTCATGTCTATCAACTGTGACTTTGATGTGCAGCTTATCCATCAGTTCTATGCCATAGTTCACTTCGGCACCGATGATGCTCGTACTTTGACCTTAATGTGCCGTGATGAGCTCTTTTAGGTGCCTTGGAGAGCCTTTTGTAATGCTCTGGGCTATGATGATACCGGTCTGGAAGGAAATGGTGGCATCCGTCCTCATGACCGTGCCACTTCCATGCCCAAGGAGAAGCTTGCACCACTGTACATCCGAGGACATGGAGTCATTGGTGAGTCCAAGGATCTTCAGAAGGTTTATGACATTATGCATCATGTGTTCCGCAATGTGCTTCTGCCCAAGGTTGGGAATTAGGATGAGATATATGGCTATCTGGTGGATCTGTTGGTCGCTATGAAGACCCAGGTGGGGTCAGGTGCAACTTTTGATGTTTCCAAGTGGCTATGGGAGGAGATGTACAGCATGGTCATGCACCGTAAGGTACCCATATATGCTCCGTTTGTCATGTGTTTTCTGAACTCTGTGTGGGAAGTCCGTAGGCCAGGAGAGCCTCTTACATCTCCAGACAACCTCACTGTGCATGAGGTCAAGCAGTTGAGGAAGAAGAAACATGCTGAGCCTCGCTATCCTGCTGATGATCCCGAGGATGTGTATGCCACCTCTAGTGATGAGGACTTTGAGCTGGAGGCTAGGGCCAAGCCCTCCTGGGTTGCTAAGCTCAGAGCCAAGATGAAGAAGACCTTTTGCTTGCAGACTCATATCCAGAAGAAGCTCTATGAGGCTCATTTCAATGAGAAGAAGGCCAGACGCAGACAGATTGAGATGATGAGGCACCTCAACATGCAAGTGGACAGTGGATCTGAGAAGAGCATCACTCCAGAAGACAGGTGGATCTTTGAGAACAGCACGTGGACTGACGATGAGGCATATGGCCGTCCTGCTACCAGAGGCCGTCCTGCTACCTCTACCTCTGCTACCGCCGTCGAGGATGATATCATGGATGAAGACCCAGAGGCATCTGATGGTGACGACGATCCAGAGGCATCTGATGGTGATGATCCAGAGGAGACCGAGGATTCAGAGGAGGACTACTGAGCTCTGGGGCGTTAGCATCGCTCTTTTCCTTTTTGGTGTCTTGATGCCAAAGGGGGAGATAGTTCTATTAGGTCTCGGGATTTGCATGGGTTTATCTGCATTTGCCTTGTGTCAGTTGAACTTATTTGCTTCGAGTTGGTTTGGTTTGTGAACTTGTCATGTGTGGAGACTTTGTGCATGGTGTGAGACATGCGATCCCGATATATCTATCTTATGCCTTTATATCTTGTCTCGTATGTTTGTAGAGCATGCTTATTATTGTTGCCCTTATATATTGCTCTACTTCATGTTCCTGCAAATACATACTAGTTGTCAATTCAATTCATTTGCCGTCATTGGTTGGTCTATAAAATCTAGGGGGAGCATTGATCCTAATGTGAGCATTTTGCATTCCAAAAGCAAAATTAAAATAGTGCTCACATGTAGGGGGAGCCCGTCTATATTTTCTAGATCTTCGGTGCAAATCGTGTGGTTGTCATCATCCACCAAAAAGGGGGAGATTGTTAGGGCATTTCCCGCCTTAGGGTTTTGGTGATGATGACAATGCACTTGTGGACTAATCGTGCGCCCTAGTTTATTCAGGTACACCTTAATTGGAGCAAGACGGTTAGGCATTCCCTCTGGACAGAAAAGATCGAAGACGGAGTTTCCGACGCTTTTATTTCTTTGGTCATAGGAAATCCGTACTATTAAGAGGGAATCCACATCGGAAGGTACTGGGTGAATCAATGCATGTACACATTCTATTGCACCCACGATATATCCTTCCATTCGAGGAGAGAGGTCCTCAAAGTCTTTCTGTGGCAGTGGTTTTAGTACCCAGCGGTTGTACCGCCTGTGTAAGTGGTTGTACCGCCCGACCGGTTGTTCCGGCCCTGCACCGCTCCACTATAGGAATGCCTTCCGTAGTGGAGCTGTTGTTGGGCGGTGGTGGCCCGGTAGTTCCCGAATGGCTTCGGCGAACCGATACTACCGGTGCCTGGAGCGGTTGTACCGCTCCAGACTTAGCCACCACATGGACACTGGTCTAGCAGTTGAACCGGCACAACCACCGCCCAACTACCGCTATGGGGTGACTCCCCTTCTGTAATGAGGCGGTTGTTGAGCGGTGGTGGAGCGGTAGTTCCTGGTTGGCTCCGGCCGACCGGTACTACCGGTTGCTCCACCGGTTGTACCGCTAGGGCATTTCTGCAGTGGGAACCCGTGAATACCGGTTGTACCGGTGCTCCAAGCGGTTGTACCGCTGCAGTGTAATTTCTGCTGTAACGGTTGGATTTTGGGGGCACTATATAAGTAGGTGGTTCCCCGACCTACCTTTCACCTCTTGCCTCTCTCTCTCCTCCATTGTTGCCCCTCTAGCTTTCTTGCCCGATCTCTCTCTCTAGCCACTCAAACTTGTTGATTTGCTAGGGATTGAAGGAGGAGACCTAGATCTACACTTCCACCAAAGGAAATTCCCCCATACTCTCTTGTGTGGATTTTGTTACTCTTGGGTTTGGGCACCCTAGATGGAAGAGTTCACCTCGGAGCCACATTCCATTGTGGTGAAGCTCCGTGGTGGTGTTGGGAGCCTCCAATTCAGTTGTGGAGAGAGCCTCAACCTTGTTTGTAAAGGTCCGGTTGCCGCCTTCAAGGGCACCACTAGTGGAATCATGACACCTTGCATTGTGCGAGGGCGTGAGGAGAATACGGTGGCCTTAGTGGCTTCTTGGGGAGCATTGTGCCTCCACACCTCTCCAATGGAGACGTACTTCCCCCTAAAGGGAAGGAACTTCGGTAACACATCCTCGTCTTCACCGGCTCCACTTGTGGTTATTTCTTACCTTTACTTTGTGCATGCTATTGTTGTGTTGTATCCCTTGCTTGCTTGTGTTATCTTTGTTATTAGCATCATATAGGTTGCTCACCTAGTTGCACATCTAGACAACCTATTTTGTTGCTAACCCTAATTTGTTAAGAAAAGCTAAAAATTGGTAGTTGCCTATTCACCCCCCCTCTAGTCAACCATATCGATCCTTTCACACGGCCCAAACATAGTAACCGTGTGCTATCAAAAAAAAAAACCTCCAGGCAGGTAGATATTGTTGAGATTGCGAGGGAAGCCTTGTGGAGCCCAATCGACTTTGCTGATGTGACAGGGGCACGGGCGTGGCACACGGGTACTCTTAGGGAACCGTGTCTGTTGCGTCTATAAATTTGGCAAAAAAACATGGGAAAGGGTCAGAACACAAACACACCTGCATGTGGACCAAATATATGTATGGAAAGGGTGGTTTGATGTTCAAATATCCAATGCACAACTTTGATGTGGCACCTGTCTCACAAAGCTCACAGTATTGCTCGTCTGGTCCCCACTTCGTGTTGGCAGGAGGGGAATCATAGCTATGAAAGCATGCCCCCAAATAGCTAGGTCTGGCATCTCACCCCACCGTAACACAAAACCTATAGGAATCCATCATGGTCAACCCCCACCCCCCTCTCGCTTCCGGTCAACAAGGTGGACCGTGCGAGCCCACAAATGTGCTTGTGCGTGCGGGATGGGTGAGACTAAGAACCACCTGCCGGTGGCACAACTATATGTATGAAAAGGATAGTGTGATATTTAAATTCCCATTTCACAACTTTGATGTGGCACATGCACCTCGCAATCCGGACATCCCCTACCCCACGGAGGTTTAGGACGTATGCAGTAGTGCCCCCCCCACACACACGCTTCAAGTCGGTGGGAGGGCATCTCACCAAGACCTACTATAACACGGACCAAGAAGAATCCACCTTGGTAATCTCTCTCGTTGTCAGTCGAAGTGATGGACATCCACGTGGCTCCACAGATGGGCTTGCCGCCGATAACCACACGAGGGAGTGCCCGAAGACAACCACTGCCTGCATGTGGCCCAAACATATGTATGGAAGTGTTGTGTGGTGTTTGAATACCCAATGCACAACTTTGATGTGGCACCGTGCTTTGGAACCGTAAAGTCCCCACACGATGCGAGGGGTCACGACGCGCAGTATGTTGCTCCCCCCACCTCGAGCCTACCGTAACACGAACCAAGAAGAATCCACCTTGGTAACCTCTCTCGTTGTCGATCGAAGTGATGGACGTCCATCCGGGCCCATGAATGGGCTTGGCGCTGATAGCACGCGAGGGAATGTTCGAAGACAACCACCACATGCATGTGGAATAACATATGTATGGAAGTGTTGTCTCGTTTATGAATCATATATATACCCACAACTTTGATGTGGCGCCTGCTTTGGAACCAAAAAGTCCCCACACAGAGCGAGGGTTCACGACGCGTAGTATGCCAGTCCCCCGGCCCCACTTCGAGCCGGTGAGAGGGATTTATGCGTACGTACGTGTGCGCTCAAACTTTGGTCTAGAATCTCACCATAACCTACCATAAAATGAACCAAGACGAATTAATCCACCTTGGTAACCTCTCTCATCGTGGGTCAAAGTGACGGACGTCCACGCGGGCCCATGAATATGGGCTTGCCACCGATAACCACGCGAGGGATAGTGTCCGAAGACAACCATCGCCTGCATGCATGTGTCCCAAACATATGTATGGAGGTGTTGTGTGATGTTTGAATGTACCCAGTGCACAAAGTTGATGTGTCACCTGCCTCACAAACCGTAAAGTGCCCACACGGAGCGAGGTCCATGACGCATCATCTGCTGCCCCCCACTTCGATTCGTTGTGAGGGATTCATGCGTACACATGCGCTCAAACTATACTATATATGTAATCTTAGCATGACCTATAGGCAAGAGAAACCAAAATTTAGTGCCCTCTTATGTCAAATTAACCTCTCTTGTTGTCGGTCAAAGTGATGGACCAAGCACGCACACAGATGGAAGCATCGCCGATAACCGCGTCAGTGAGTGCCAGAGGACAACCATCGCTTGCATGTGTGGGCCAAACATATGTATTGGAGGTGTTGTGTGATGTTTGAAAACCCAATATGCACAACTTTGATGTGGCGCCTGCCTCGGAAACTGTAAAGTCCCACACGGAGCGAGGTTCACGACTCGTAGTATATGATGCCCCCCTCTTCTGTGCGTGCTATATATATACTCCTACCGTAACACAAACAAAAAAGAATCCTCCTTGGTCAAATTAACCTCTCTCGTTGTAGGTTAAAGTGATGGACCTCACGGGCCCACGGATGGAAGCATCACCAATAAACCGCACGAGATAGCTATAGGACAACTACCGCCTGCATGTGGCCCAAAGAGGTGTTGTGTGATGTTTCAATACCCAATGCACAACTTTGATGTGGCATGTGGCACCTGCTTCGCAAACTGGAAACGCCCCACATGGAGATTCATGATGCGTAGTTCCCCTCACTTCGAGCCGGTGAGATGGATTCGTGTGTACGCACGCACTCGAACTTTGGTCTGGAATCTCACCATGATCTACACCGTAACACAGGCCAAGATGAATCCACCTTTGGCAAATGCCTCTTGCTCTCGGTCAAAGTGATAACCTGCGCGGGTTAACGAATGGGCGCATCGCTGATAACCACACGAGGGAGTGTCCGAGGACCACCACTGCATGCATGTGGCCCCAACATATGTATGAAAGGGTTGTGTAATGTTTAAATACCCAATTCACGACTTTTATGTGGCACCTGCCTCACAAACCAGTCAATCCCACATGGAGGCTCACGACGCGTAGTGTGCCGGACCCCCGCCCCCACCCACCGCACCACCACCTCCACTTCGAGGCATGTCAAACTTTTTCTGCAGTGAACATGTGACCAAAGGAGTGTCGTGTTAAAATTTGAAAAAACTTCAGAGATCATTCAGATGTTTTTATACATTGATTGATTTCCTAGGGATTTAATGTGTAAATATCAAATTTGAACTACATGCACACGTGATAGTGCACCAAAATAGGTGTGTGAATCACTGAATTGACGAGAGGCATGTTTGCCGCGCAGTGTCATCGGGAGATGTGCGAGCAGCTATGTGAAATGACGTTAGGCATGCGAGAAGTCCACTGCGTAGGCTCGCCGGGAGGCGAGCCAGCCTTTGACTGGTGCCCACCTCGCTGCCACTGCTCCATATTAATGGGGGCGCCCTAGCCGCTAGTTATAATTGGCGGCCGCACCCCCCCATTCTGGCTACACACACAATCCTCTCTCTCCGCCTGCATCCTCGATGCCGTTCTCAGTCGTCACTGCCGTCTAAAGTGTATCAGGATGCCGACGAAGCGCACCATGGGAGGGAGTGGGGATGCCGGGCTGGTGAAGCACAGCACCGCGTGAAGCCGGGCACAGAGGTTGCCGTCTCCGTGGACAAGGTCTTGCGCGGGCAGCAGCGTGGCCTTGAAGTCGCCGCCGCCGTCGTGCTTCTCCAGTCGGAGCCGGAGATCCACAGCGACCCCGACGACCACTCCGGCGACGACTATAACGACGACGGAGAACCGGTTAGTCGTCTATACCCATTTTTTGGCAAATTAAATCCTTGGTTTTCTCTGGTTAGTCCTTCCGCCCCCTATTTGGAATATAAATCCTATGGTTGTATGTTCTCTGCAAATATAATCCTCCGTCTAGGGTTAGTGATTAATTGTTAGTTCCATACAAATCATTTTTGCTATTAATCTGACTAGGGTTAGTGTTTCTGCTAATATTTCGTAGCTAGATCTTGAGAATTGAGTTTTAATGTACTACATATATGTTTGTGCCAATTTTTTTCCAGATTGGTTTGAACATAGATGATTGTGCTAAAAAATTCGAACCAAAATCTTGCTAATAAAACGTCTAGGGTTAGCGATTAATTGTTTGGTCTATACAAATGATTTTTGCTATTAATCCGACAAGGGTTAGTGTTTCTGCTAATATTTCGTAGCCAGATCTTGAGAATTGATTTTTAATGTCCTACAAATGATTTTGAATGTACATAGATGATTGTGCTAAAATAACTGAACCAAAATCTTTGGATCTGTCTAGAATAATAACCATGAAATCCTAATCCTACTTTACGACATGTAAATTCGTTTGATGCCAAAGGTTGGCATGCCTCATTTTGGCAACTGCCAAATGTTGGCTAGAGATTGGTTGCATATACCAATTTTCATTGCCAATCTCAGAAATGTTGGCAACTTTTGATTTTGCCAAATGTTGGTAGCAAACCAACCAGCTTCTTAATTTTGTTGCATTAAGTTGTGTGCTCTCAATTTATGCATTTCTTTCATCAAGATCACTTGATGATTTAGGGTTCACGCTGTCATAGGATATACTATGTTTCATAAACTCTGCCTGCTGAATTCGCATTATAAAATATACTAACGCCACATTTTCTACTATACGTATAGGTGCTATCTAACTATGTCGACAGCGAGGATGAAGATAGCTAGAGGAAGTTCAAGAAGCAAAAGCTCAGGGAGCTTTATGATGCAGAGCATAACAGGCGTGTTAGGACCTGGAATGGGGCTTTGGATGCCCGTTCTGCAACAAAATCCTTCATGACGCGTTTGAAAGTGTTTTGGCGCATGCAAGAGGAAGAGCCGTTGGCTCCTTCAAGCAGAAGTATTCTCGCAGGGTGGCGCACGCTGCGTACGCAGAGTGCCTGGAGAAGCTTGACCTTCGTGCAGGCCTGGAGACCCGTTGAACTATGGTTATGTTCTGAAGTACCCTAGCTATCTAGCGTGTGTGTATTATTTATATCTAGGCTTGAGTATGCTTATTATTATCGGTGGAACTATGGTTGAGCTATGCTTGAGTACACTTATTATCTATGCCTGAGTATGTTTATATCTATTCTTAATTATATCTAGATGTGGGATGAGTATGCAATCAGTTTGGTTGATGGAATTTTATGCTTTTCTTAGACCAACCTATGATTGCCCACAACACACACAGCTTATTAGCGTGAATCGTCTGTGTTACTTCGGTCTTCCCACACAATTTTATACTAGCAACCGTTTGCCTAAAACACAAACAACTACGTGTGGAGAGTTGACAAAAAAATTGAACACGTACGGTGCATATTAGGGTGAATGTTTAGCGTGGGTAAATATTTCAGGGTCAACTGACGAAGGAAATGTGGACCTTGGAACCGTGTGCGACGACTTTTATTGTGCCGCGACACGTGTGTTCTGATTGGCCAGAACGCATCCCCACGGATCGCACGTCTGCACCATAGGATGTACACAGATCGAACGGTAGTCCGTATCGCCCTCACACCAGAGTGATGTTAACACACACGGTTGGGTCTACCAAACCGTTGCCTCCGAAACGCATTCTGGGACAGAAAACCCTCACCACCCAACTCAAAAAGGAAAAAAAACCCTCACCACCCCCACATCACAAAACCCTCACCCCCATCCCCAGTCACACCTGCACTCCTCCGTGACTCTGCATGTCACCGCCTATCGCTGCGGCAACCACTTAGCTCGACGCCTGTCGCCGCCACCGGCTGCCGGCAAACCCAACCGCATTTCGCCACTACCGCTTGCCACCGCCTATCGCCACCGACTTTCTCGACGCTACTTGCCGTCGAACCAGCTTCGCCCGATTGGGGAATCTACAGTATTGGAGGTTTTTCTCATGGAGAAGTAGGTAACTAATTTACTGGAATATTCGCTCATCTCTTATCCCAGCCTGTCTGCCCCTTTTAATCACCCGGCCGAAATCGCCATGAATTCTTTTTTCTTCTAGCTGATTCGAGGGTTTTCTTTCATTCATAAAGTGTACAGTGCAAGGAGACATCCGGCCTATGCAGCCTCGGCCAGACAGCCGAGGAGTTCCATCTCACTGTACCAGATGACTTTAGGAAGCGCACGGTATGTTCAATCTCACCCTACCTCGGTTGGCATGGCCTACTTTTCTGAACATATACTATATATTGCTACATTTGGATAAAAGGTGCCACATGCAGCATATACGTCAAAGGGGATTTTTCTTCTTTCTATATTAGGCAAATTAAGTTCATAATGTCCTTTCGATTACTCTCATATTTGCATGACATCATGGTTACACTATCTGTTTAATTATAAATTTGTGTCCTTTGATTTTAGCTGCTGTGTACTATTCTTTCAATTACTCCCATATTTGCATGTTACCCTATTCTTTAACAATCTTATCATTTCCTGCAGTACATCCCTTGCTTTGCAACAGCAACTGTAGTACACAATCTTGGCCTTTACATAACTGAAGACTCCAGGAATGTCATATTGAACACAAACCATGGATTTACAATCGTTGCTTCTATAAAACTTGATGAACATGGTCACTCCTATTTTGGCGCGGGCCTTTGGACATAAATTTCTAAGTTTTATGTATTGAAAGCTGGCACTAAAATTGCACTACACCGAAAAGAGCCTGGTCATATGATATATGCTAACTTCCCCGATGATATCATCCATCCAGAATTTGTTCGAAGTAAGTGTTCTTTTTCTAGTATCTGCATGTTGACTTACCTAGCAATATGTGGCACCCCGGCTCAGAGAGACCGGAACACCCCGTATTCCAGCCCAGAGATCAAGTCTTCTGGAATACGGCACTGCTTGGCATAGAACAAATCAGCTCTTTATTACAAATATTATGGGTACAAGTGTCCGATATTACAAAGGTTACAGGGGCACGACGACACTTCGCTTGCTAAGGTAGTTCTATGCTAGCAGCGAAACAACTCGTAGCGGAATAACTTCTAGCAGCGGAACAACGACGACGGTGATGAACTCCACTCCGCAGGGACTCTGGCTGGGACGTATCCTAGAGTGCAACCTCGGGATCCTCGACAAACAAGCAATCACGGCATGACCTGCAATCTGGCATGACACGCCAGGTGAGTACTTGGAATGTACTCGCAAGCTCACAGCAACCAAAGCAATCAAGACATACAACAGCATGGCATTTACAGGTTAACCATCAAAGATGAACACGATACTACTAGAACAACATGAGCATGGCAACAATGTGAACATGGCAACAACATGAGCATGGCATGTACATATAATTCATGATATGAACAGGATGGTACTAGCACTAGCATGCAAGGGGGTCGACGTTTAAGGTCTCATGGACCAACTTACTCTGCTCGGAGGTTATCTCGTAACCACCATAGTTATCAATCTTTCTTACCGTCGTGATCATCACCTGACCACACGGAGCTTGATCTCTACCTGTGATCATCGCATGACCACATAAAGATTAACCAACTTCTTTCCTCATGGAACCGGGGTTGTTTATTATTCAGATTATTATTTCTGTTGACCCATAGTGTGACCTACTACGAACTGTGTCCATGACCAAGGACGCGGCTATCGATAGATTATACACTCTGCAGAGGTTAGTACACTGTAACCACACCACGGAACTCATGGCCTCGTGCTCCCATTCGGGTGGACCAACGACATTCCGACAAAACCAATCTATTGCATGACACTCTCCCGGCCACTCCGACAAACTCCCCTTTGGGCTATGTCCTGGGTTACCCTGATGTCAACATGTGACATCCTGCCACCTCTGTGGCTGCCACCGTCGTGGAAAAACCAAAACTGTCCCAAACGGGGACCTGAGCTCAAAACCAAAACTGGGTACTCAAGGCTTATGGCCGCCTACCTGATCAGGGTAGCACGCGCACATAACCTTCCCTAGTATGAGGCACCGGCGAGAGGCATGACAATAGACCTCATTAGGGCCTCCCCATCCAGGCAAGTGTGGTTGCACTGGTGAGCTCGATTCGGTGGCACCATGACTCAGCCAACAGATTTGTTCAAGTTCGATTAATGTCAGGTTCAACTTGAATGGTGATGAGCTGAGTCACACTAAAATAACATGACGAAATAACAATGCAGATGAGCATGATAACAGTGTAACCATGGATGGGCAACATAATCATTTAACATCATAATGATAAATCATATATGCTACGGGATGCAAATGAGCATGGCATAGCGATGATCATAACTATCACAAGTATTTTCATATCAAACCGTAACTACTCAAGTGAGCATAGCATTATCACTAGCATCGAAAATAATTACAAGAATAAAACATGATAATAATATCCTTAGCAATTAATCATATCACTTACTAGATGAAAATGAACATGGCATAAGCATAGACATGGATTCATAAGCATATTCGAAGTATTCACAAAATAATTAAATGCGCAAACAATTATTAAATATTGAAGTGGAAACCATGGCTACTGCAATGCCATCATGCAAGTGGCTGTTGTGGCTTGCCTGGGGATGGAGGATACACCGGGGACAGGTGCGATGAACTCGCGGAAAGAATCGCTGGAAAAGTTTCCCTCTCGGTGGAACTGTTTTAAGGGCAAGGGCAAAATGGTCATTTTCACAGTGTGTCAACCTCATGAAAATGATACCATCGGAACGGGCTCGACGAACTGAGATCGTGGGCTTTGGAATCACCTAAATCGGAGTTACGGTTGTCGTGATACGGCCGTTCGTTCGTTAGGCAGAAAAAGAATTAAAAACTGTCCATTTCTGGCCTTAACGGACGAACGTCCGCTAATTAAGGGTTTCGGTGCCGGGCTGAAAAAGGGAAAGCGCACTCTGAGAAATACGTCTACGAAGTACTGAAAGCGTAGTTTCAACCGAAAACGCACCAGAGTACGCTTTCAATAAACGAAAATGTATTTTACCGAAATGCGCCTCCACTTAACCCGACGTGCGGGACCGGCCGGGGACTTATTAGGCTGACTGGTGGGACCTGCATTGTCTTCTCTCTCCTCCTGCTCTTCTTCTCCTTCCTCGCGATGAACAGAGGCAGGGCGCGCAGCGCCGGCGCTCTCCGGCGACACCGGCCGTCTCCGGCCAAGGGAAGGGCACGGGCGACGTCGGGGCGGAGTGCCGCTTCCTCCCATGAGCAGCACGCGCGCCAGGGAGAGCTGCGGCCGCGGCGGCTCGCGGTGGCCGTGGACGGGGCGGCTGCCGGAGACGAACCCGAGCGAAGAGGCATCCCGAAGATGAGCTGAGGTAGTGGGATGGCTCGCCGAACTCCACTGGTTCCATTGGTGAAGAAAGGAGGGGGAGATGGGCGCGGGCTCGCCGGAATTTAGGCTGAGGCCGAGGTGACAGTGCGGCGGCCATGGCAGCCATTGGAGAAGAGGAGAGCTCCTCGAGCTCAGGGGAGAGGTCAGGGAGGGCTAGTGGAGGGAGGAGAGGCTGGTGGTGAGCTCGGAGGACCTCGGGGTGGCCTTAAATAGCCACGGCGGAGGTGGTGCCGCCCCCGGATGTCACTGCGGCCGGGCGGAGTGTGCTCTGGCGTACTGTGTACGCGTGCACATGCGCAGAGGGGTTGAGGGCGACGGGAGAGAGCTAGTGGGGTGGCAGACGCGGGCGGCGCGGAGCTCGGTCGGCCACACGGCCACTGTGCGCATGCGGTCGCGGCCACCGTGGCTCGAGGAGAGCAAACGGGAAGGGGGCGAGGGCACGAGAGGACGCGGGAGACTGTGGGCGACGCGGTAGACACGGTGAGACGCGCGGGAATGACGAGTAGAGGAGAGCCCGAAGCTAAACGCCATCCAGAGCGCGACAATTTCTTGCAACCAGCGTGGTCACCGCGTGGCATGGCAAGGAGAGGACATGAAGGCCTGCAAAAAAATATGTCTACAGTGTTGTCCCTCCAACCTACAGTCCCACTGATGTGATGGTTCGGCTAAAGACATTGTGAGTTGATGGGAATGATCGACTGAAGTTTGCTGTTGCAAACTTAGGCATGAAGTAGTGATCAACTTAGACAGGATAAGAATTAACCAGGATGTCTCAGGGGCTTAGGGTAGGAAGGACTATGATCCTGTGAATTTTGAGGTCATTTGGACAAGGTTAGAGTGCAGCTGCTTCACAACTTCAAAAATTTGGCCAGAATCTAGATCTGGAAGTAGCACTCACATGGTTGCTTGGATTGAGATGAAAATAGGTGAAGGGTGATCATTTGGGCATATGAAGGTGCCATAAAAATTTCATCCCATTTGGATAAACCAAGATGGTACTTCCTTCACAATGATACCCACTGGACAGAAACTTGGAGGAATTTTCCAGAGAAAATAGCTTGGCAAAATAATTTGAATTTTGGCATGCATACATTATTTATGCATACTTAGGTCCTGGATTAATTTCAGAATTTTTGAAGCAATATAAAATGTAGTTGCTTCACAAACTGAAATTGTGACCAGAAAACAAGATTTGAAGGTGTGCTCACATAGATTGTTGGATAGAGATGAAATTTGTTGGACAGTTATGATTTGATCATATGAATGATCTCCCAAAATTTCAACTCATTTGGATAAGCCTAGGTAGTACTTCCTTCACAAAGCTTCTCTCTGGACAGAAACTTTGGGCATTTGCCGAGGAAGATTTACTAGGCAGATGAAGCTGAATTTTGGCCTGTGGTAATTATTTGGATATGAGAGATTGCCCAAAAATTTTGAGGGCAATCAAGAAAAGATAAATGGCACTTCCTTCACAAAGTGCCCTGCTGGACAGAATAGGAAATGAATATTCCTAAATTATTTTTGAAGTAGGCAAGGATGGATTTTGGCATATTAGTGGAAAATACGATCCAAAAAATTTATGAGAATTTTGTGGGAATTTTTGGAATGGCAGAAATATAGGTTGCTTCACAACCTAGAGCAAACAGGGTTATTCCTTTAATAGAAAAAGGAATATTCCCGAGAAATAAATATTGGGATTGGGCTAAGATGAAAATGACATGGCCTTAGGATAGATTTGAGAATGACAAGACACTTGGAAGTGGCAGGAGGGATGATTTCCCCAGGTTTTAAGACCACATAGCCACGGAAAAAGAACTCCAAATAAAAATTCGAAGAAATCCAAAAGAAAAAGAAAGGGCCAAAAATCGGGGTGTTACAAACCTACCCCCCTTACGATAAATCTCGTCCTCGACATTTGGTTGCTCAGGGAACAAGTATGAATATTCTGACTTAAGGAAACCGTTTCCAACTCGGGTATCCTTTTCCGTTTATGTTCCCTCTGAATTGCATCTGCTGAACTGCCTTGCTCTGGGGTGGTTTGCTTCACCGTATCCCATATTCTGACAGGTCTTCCTTCATATGTTCATCCTTGCTCTGACTTCAATTCTTTTAAGTCTGCTAGCTTGTCTGATATTATCATGACCGGGATTTCTATAAGTCCGGGAGTGACTTCCATTTGACGTGACATTCTTCTATCCAGCACCGATAGTAGTCAATGGAGTTGTGCACAAATTTCCTCGGTGGGCATGAAACCTTTAATCATTGCCTCGGGTTACTCAAATAGGTGCATATCCTCCGGGTTCGAAACAATGCTGAGAATCATAACCGTTCTCTTGGCGGAATCTGACTGCCTGTAGGTAGTTCTAAATCTTGCTGACTTCTTTGTCTCAGATCCGTACCGACGATTCAACTGTCACCTTGATATGAGGTCCTTATGAACAGAGTAGACCCCTTGGGTGTGTGTTCATGGTGATCAATACGGAATCAGACTATCTTGGGTATCCGTACCATGTTGTTCATGCAACTATTATCATACCTGTATTGCCAGGCTTGCTCCTTCATTATTGTTCTCTTTTTCTGAATCTTTTGCTGAAAGAGCTTGGCCATCAATATCTTTAATTCTTCGTGTGACCATAGGTACTGTCAGGTGCAACATTCCAGCAATCATACCTTATCCTTATCCTTAGGCAGTGCAGCAACATTTAACTGGCAAGTTCATCATCTCTCGAGCTTTAACTGTAGGGCAATGATCATCCGAACCTTTGCATGAAATCAGCAAATAAATCAGTAGCCACCAGAATGGTCTTTACAACTCAGATGTGGGACATTACTGAAATAACTCAACCATGGCTCACGACGACTGAAAAGCAGCTCAGAGCGTGAGACAGTGTTGATCAAAAGAATGTAGCAGTTCCCTAAGACGACCGAAGAACAGCTCAGAGCATAGGGTCACTACTACAAAAAGAAACTCAACAGCTGCCCGAGACGGCCGAAAACCAGCTCAGAACACGGGCCAGTTGTTGAAAAGAGAAATATAAAGGCGGCATCCACCCTGGACGGCCGAAAGCAGCTCAGAACACAGGCGAGGTGCCGTTACCAAGAAAAGGTAAACAAGGGTTCATCATGATCATGTACCAGGTTCAGAGTTAATTGTATGGAGCTTACTGCTGTGGTCAATCCTTCATGATAGTGACAAGGGTTAACGATATCACCTTGTCGGGCGTGACGAAGCTGGCCTTGATATCAACTGTCAGGATTGTTGTCCGAACGTTGTATTGCTTCATAGCTTGTCAGTCATTGCATCACACTGAGGTGTATAACTTGCTTTCTTCCTCTTACATACTCACGGATTTGTTGGATTCTCACTGTGCTGGTATCATCGTACGAGTGACTTGCATTATCTTGGCAGCATGCTCACAGTATGGAAGCATGTGTAGCCGAGCATTTGATTCCCAAGGCAGACACTTGTGTCTTGACTGATTCTTGCTTCTGACAAATTGTTGCGGATCTGATTCTTGGGATGCACTGCCATATGCTGCCAACTCACTGTGTAATATCTTGTACCACTGTCGATGGTGGTTTGTAGTGCCGTACTGACGAGGACCGGATAGCTTGTGTTGGAAGCTATCTGAGAGTAGCGTGCCGAGGAAGACTGGATATCTTATGCTCGAAGTTGTTGCCAGGATAGCGTGCTGAATAAAACTGGGTACCGTACTTCAGAAGCTTTTCCCTTGGTTGCTTACTGAGGAAGATTCGGTGCCTTATGCTGGAAGCTTTCTGCGGTGGCTTACAGAAGAGGACAGAGTACCTTATGCTGGAAGCTATCCCCATATCGTAGTGAGGAAGACTGCGGAACCTTGCTTTGTAAGCTTCCCGGGTAGCGTGCAGAGGACGACTGGGTTGCTTATACCAGAAGCTTCTCATTATAGTGTGCGGACTGAATGCCATATATATATATATATATATATATATATATATATATATATATATATATATATATATATATATATATATACCCTTGATACTTTTGCTTTGTCTCAAAATACACGGTTGGCCTTGTACCCAAATCATCTTCCTGCTAGTTCATTACTGCTGTGAAGGTGGCTCCACTGATGTAAATCTTGATGCTGATAATCAATGTAGGATAGCATTTGCATTCAGATCAGATATTCCCAATATAATGCAGTCGGCTGAGAGTTTCATAATGTTTTGCTGAGCTTCCAACTAGAACTCCTCACTGCTTCTTCGAGTCCGGTGTTGGTTGATGAGCAACTTTCATAAGGGGAAATAAGGTAACACCGAGGGCCCAAATAAAGAAGCCAAAATAAATGACTAAAACAAAAGCACACACAGCATCAAGATTACATACAACCAACATCACATATTACAGCTATTCACCTCACTATGCATGCCTACTTAAGCACACAATTCTCGAGGGAACTCCGGTACTACGAGCTAATATGCTGTGGTGGTGTGCACGAAAGTGAATCAACGTGTGGAGGGGTTGGTGTAAGCAGAGCTACACCAAGAGTTGTCTCAACACCGGTTGCATCTGGACGGGCTCAGGGGTGAGGACGGACTCGGTGATAATGTAGCGAGACACGGACGTCATGACCACATTATCATCAAGCGTACGGAAGGGAACCGTACTCCTCCAAGGAGTGGGTGATAGTGCGGGCTAACGGTGAAAAGCAGGGTCTTGCTGACATTGCCCTTTTTCTGGTAACAAAGACCAGTAAGGGTTGCCAAAGCGGCGGGTTGGATGGCAAGATCCGGGGTAGAAGCATGTCTACCACCGAAACAATAGGTGTGGCTGAAGGGAAAAATATTGGTGCGATACCTGTGCATCAATCCGGCAAGTGATCGACACCACAAGGTACCTTGGCATCACTCCGCTGGGACAGAGATGACACCAAACACCAACGAGCAAGTATGCAAAGTTGGAGGGTGTAGGTAATGGATCGAAACCGATGCCACCTACACTCACAAGATCAACTGTTAGCGATAATATAATGAGTCTATATGCATGCTATGCAGCAAACAAATGCAACAACCAAATGCAACAAGCAAGCTAGACCCTGAACTACCGGTTTCTAACGCTCGCGCTGACTAGGGCGTCCTACAGCCAGACCTGCTCTGATACCAAGCCTTGTGGCACCCCGGCTCAGAGAGACCGGAACACCCCGTATTCCAGCCCAGAGATCAAGTCTTCCGGAATACGGCACTGCTTGGCATAGAACAAATCAGCTCTTTATTACAAATATTACGGGTACAAGGGTCCGATATTACAAAGGTTACAGGGGCACGGCGACACTTCGCCTGCTAAGGTAGTTCTATGCTAGCAGCGGAACAACTCGTAGCGGAATAACTTCTAGGAGCGGAACAACGACGACGGTGATGAACTCCACTCCGCAGGGACTCTGGCTGGGACAAATCCTAGAGCGCAACCTCGGGATCCTCGACAAATAAGCAATCACGGCATGACCTGCAATCTGGCATGACACGCCAGGTGAGTACTTTGAATGTACTCGCAAGCTCACAGCAACCAAAGCAATCAAGACATACAACAGCATGGCATTTACAGGTTAACCATCAAAGATGAACACGATACTACTAGAACAACATGAGCATGGCAACAATGTGAACATGGAAACAACATGAGCATGGCAACAACATGAGCATGGCATGTACATATAATTCATGATATGAACAGGATGGTACTAGCACTAGCATGCAAGCGGGTCGACGTTTAAGGTCTCATGGACCAACTTACTCTGCTCGGAGGTTATCTCGTAACCACCATAGTTATCAATCTTTCTTACCGTCGTGATCATCACCTGACCACACGAAGCTTGATCTCTACCTGTGATCATCGCATGACCACATAAATATCAACCAACTTCTTTCCTCATGGAACCGGGGTTGTTTATTATTCAGATTATTATTTCTGTTGACCCATAGTGTGACCTACTACGAACTGTGTCCATGACCAAGGACGCGGCTATCGATAGATTATACACTCTGCAGAGGTTAGTACACTGTACCCACACCACGGAACTCATGGCCTCGTGCTCCCATTTGGGTGGACCAACGACATTCTGACAAAACCAATCTATTGCATGACACTCTCCCGGCCACTCCGACAAACTCCCCTTTGGGCTATGTCCTGGGTTACCCTGATGTCAACATGTGACATCCTGCCACCTCTGTGGCTGCCACCGTCGTGGCCAAACCAAAGCTGTCCCAAACGGGGACCTGAGCTCAAAACCAAAACTGGGTACTCAAGGCTTATGGCCGCCTACCTGATCAGGGTAGCGCGCACACATAACCTTCCCTAGTATGAGGCACCGGCGAGAGGCATGACAATAGACTGCATTAGGGCCTCCCCATCCAGGCAAGTGTGGTTGCACTGGTGAGCTCGATTCGGTGGCACCATGACTCAGCCAACAGATTTGTTCAAGTTCGATTAATGTTAGGTTCAACTTGAATGGTGATGAGTTGAGTCACAGTAAAATAACATGACGAAATAACAATGCAGATGAGCATGATAACAGTGTAACCATGGATGGGCAACATAATCATTTAACATCATAATGATAAATCATATATGCTACGGGATGCAAATGAGCATGGCATAGCGATGATCATAACTATCACAAGTATTTTCATATCAAACCGTAACTACTCAAGTGAGCATAGCATTATCACTAGCATCGAAAATAATTACAAGAATAAAACATGATAATAATATCCTTAGCAATTAATCATATCACTTACTAGATGAAAATGAACATGGCATAAGCATAGACATGGATTCATAAGCATATTCGAAGTATTCACAAAATAAT
Source organism: Elymus sibiricus (assembly GCA_039707655.1). Lineage (NCBI taxonomy): Eukaryota > Viridiplantae > Streptophyta > Magnoliopsida > Poales > Poaceae > Elymus > Elymus sibiricus. The sequence goes on from CM077670.1 coordinate 138,756,868, forward strand.
TAAATGCGCAAACAATTATTAAATATTCAAGTGCAAACCATGGCTACTACAATGCCATCATGCAAGTGGCTGTTGTGGCTTGCCTGGGGATGGAGGATACACCGGGGAGAGGCGATGAACTCGCGGAAAGAATCGCCGGAAAAGTTTCCCTCTCGGTGGAACTGTTTTAAGGGCAAGGGAAAAATGGTCATTTTCATAGGGTGACAACCTCATGAAAATGATACCATCGGAACGGGCTCGACGAACTGAGATCGTGGGCTTTGGAATCACCTGAATCGGAGTTACGGTTGTCGTGATACGGCCGTTCGTTCGTTAGGCAGAAAAAGAATTAAAAACTGTCCATTTCTGGCCTTAACGGACGAACGTCCGCTAATTAAGGGTTTCGGTGCCAGGCTGAAAAAGAGAAAGCGCACTCTGAGAAATACGTCTACGAAGTACTGAAAGCGTAGTTTCAACCGAAAACGCACCAGAGTACGCTTTCAATAAACGAAAACGTATTTTACCGAAATGCGCCTCCACTTAACCCGATGTGCGGGACCGGCCAGGGACTTATTAGGCTGACTGGTGGGACCCGCGTTGACTTCTCTCTCCTCCTGCTCTTCTTCTCCTTCCTCGCGACGAACAGAGGCAGGGCGCGTAGCGCCGGCGCTCTCCGGCGACACCGGCCGTCTCCGGCCAAGGGGAGGGCACGGGCGGCCTCGGGGCGGAGTGCCGCTTCCTCCCATGAGCAGCACGCGCGCTGGGGAGAGCTGCGGCCGCGGCGGCTCGCGGTGGCCATGGACGGGGCGGCGGCCGGAGATGAACCCAAGCGAAGAGGCATCCCGAAGATGAGCTGAGGTAGTGGGATTGGTCGCCGGACTCCACTGGTTCCATTGGTGTAGAAAGGAGGGGGAGATGGGCGCGGGCTCGCCGGAATTTAGGCCGAGGCCGAGGTGACAGTGCGGCGGCCATGGCAGCCATTGGAGAGGAGGAGAGCTCCTCGAGCTCAGGGGAGAGGTCAGGGAGGGCTAGTGGAGGGAGGAGAGGCTGGTGGTGAGCTCGAAGGACCTCGGGGTGGCCTTAAATAGCCACGGCGGAGGTGGTGCCGCCCCTGGATGTCACTGTGGCCGGGCGGAGCATGCTCTGGCATACCGCGTACGCGTGCACACGCGCTGAGGGGTTGAGGGCGACGGGAGAGAGCTAGTGGGGTGGCAGACGCGGGCGGCGCGGAGCTCGGTCGGCCACACGGCCACTGTGCGCACGCGGTCGCGGCCACCGTGGTGCGAGGACAGCAAAAGGGAAGGGGGCCAGGGCACGAGAGGACGCGGGAGATTGTGGGCGATGCGGTAGACACGGTGAGACGCGCGGGAACGACGAGTAGAGGAGAGCCCGAAGCTAAACGCCATCCAGAGCGCGACAATTGCTTGCAACAAGCATGGTCACCGCGTGGCATGGCAAGGAGAGGGCACGAAGGCCTGCAAAAAGATGTCTACCGTGTTGTCGTTCCAACCTACAGTCCCATTGATGTGATGGTTCGGCTAAAGACACTGTGAGTTGATGGGAATGATCGACTGAAGTTTGCTGTTGCAAACTTAGGCATGAAGTAGTGATCAACTTAGACAGGATAAGAATTAACTAGGATGTCTCAGGGGCTTAGGGTAGGAAGGACTATGATCCTATGAATTTTGAGGTCATTTGGACAAGGTTAGAGTGCAGTTGCTTCACAACTGCAAAAATTTGGCCAGAATCTAGATAAGGAAGTAGCACTCACATGGTTGCTTGGATTGAGATGAAAATAGGTGAAGGGTGATCATTTGTGCATATGAAGGTGCCATAAAAATTTCATCCCATTTGGATAAACCAAAATGGTACTTCCTTCACAATGATATCCACTGGACAGAAACTTGGAGGAGTTTTGCAGAGAAAATGGCTTTGCCAAATAATGTGAATTTTGGCATGCATACATTATTTATGGATACTTAGGTCCTGGATTAATTTCAGAAGTTTTGAAGCAATATAAAATGTAGTTGCTTCACAAACTTAAATTGTGACCAGAAACCAAGATTTGAAGGTGTGCTCACATAGATTGTTGGATGGAGATGAAATTTGTTGGAGAGTTATGATTTGATCATATGACTGATCTCCCAAAATTTCAACTCATTTGGATAAGCCTAGGTAGTACTTCCTTCACAAAGCTTCTCTCTGGACAGAAACTTTGGGAATTTGCTGAGGAAGATTTACTAGGCAGATGAAGCTGAATTTTGGCCTGTGCTAATTATTTGGATATGAGAGATTGCCCAAAAATTTTGAGGGCAATCAAGAAAAGATAAATGGCACTTCCTTCACAAAGTGCCCTGCTGGACAGAATAGGAATTGAATATTCTTGAATTATTTTTGAACTAGGAAAGGATGGATTTTGGCATATTAGTGGAAGATATGATCCAAAGAATTTATGAGAATTTTGTGGGAATTTTAGGAATGGCAGAAATATAGGTTGCTTCACAACCTAGAGCAAACAGGGTTATTCCTTTAATAGAAAAAGGAATATTCCCAAGAAATAAATATTGGGATTGGGCTAAGATGGAAATGACATGGCCTTAGGATATATTTGAGAATGAAAAGCCACTAGGAAGTGATAGGAGGGAAGATTTCCCCAGGTTTTAAGACTACATAGCCACAGAAAAAGAACTCCAAATAAAAATTCGAAGAAATCCAAAAGAAAAAGAAAGGGCCAAAAATTGGGGTGTTACACAATATCAAAGTAATTGTGTAGTATTTAAGCAACCAATTGGGATTCCATTTTCTGACTCTGTTAAGTCTGTTCCTACCTAGTAACTTCTAGTTACCAATACACTTTTCTTTTGCCCTGTTCTAACTAAATATTCCCTATCCTCCCACTCCTCCACTCCTATCATATTGCGTCGCCGCCGAGGAGACTCCGGAGGTGGAGGACGAGGCTTCCAACAAGCGGAGGCGGGTCAAGCTAGAACCGCAAGCGACTCCAGCAGGCCTAGACTTCATCAGCAGCCTCCCCGATGATATGTTGATCGTCATCATCTCCCTCCTCCCAATCAAATATGGCGCGCGGACAACCGTCCTTTCCTGGCGGTGGTGCCCCCTATGGCACTCCACCCCTCTCGACCTCATCGACATCCACAAGCTTTGCCATGGCTATCGCAAAAGCTTGGACGCATTGTCCCAGATCCTCGGCAGGCACCTTGTCCCAATCAGAGGCCTTATCATGGGCAAGTTCTGTTCCAACGGCAAGGACCGAGCCAAGCTTGACGAGTGGTTCTGATCCCCGCCCTAGATCACCTCGAGGAGCTCAGTTTTAATGATGGACATATGCGTTTGCTGCCACCGTCCGCGCTCCGCCTCGCTCCCATGATGCGGCTCGCCAGGTTCATGAACTGCCATTTGCCCCTGATTAATGACGCGCCCGCTCTTTTTCTCCCTCGACTGAAGCACCTCGAGCTCGTTGCCGTATGCATCCCCAAGGATGAATGGAGCGCCTGCTCCGTGGCTGTACTGCACTCGAGTACCTTCGTCTTCAGGCGATCAATGGGTTGAGTAGCTTCCACATAACCTCCATGACTCTCCGGACAATTTATGTATGTTGCTGGTGCTGCAACAAGAGATCACATAAGGTGTATCACAGTATGGTCATTGCGGACACACCTTTACTTGAGAGATTGCTTTTAGTTGATCAACGAGGTCCAACAAGAATCAGTGTCATTTCTGCACCAAAATTGACAGTGGTGGGTGATACGTCTCCAACGTATCTATAATTTTTTATTGTTCCATCCTATTATAGTATCAATCTTGGATGTTTTTATATGCAATTATATATCATTTTTTGGGACTAACCTATTAACCTAGTGCCCAGTGCCAGTTGCTGTTTTCTGCTTGTTTTTGGCTTTTCAGAGAATCAGTACCAAACGAAGTCCACATGCCATGAAATTTTTTGGAGATTTTTTGCTGGACAAAAGAGACCCTGGAGACTTGGAGAGGAGGCCAGAAGGTTCCTCTACAAGGCAATACGGCACGGCCCCAGGGGGCGCGCCCTGATGCCTTGTGGGACCCATGTGGCTCCGTTTGACCTAATTCCACTCCTATAAATTCCCAAATATTTGGAAACCATCAGAGAGCCAGAAGAGAAAACCTTTCCGCCGCCGCAAGCCTCTGTTCTTCGCGATCCCATCTGGAGGCCTTTTCCGGTACTCTGCCGGAGGGGGAATCGATCACGGAGGGCTTCTACATCAACCTTGCTGCCCTTCCGATGATGTGTGTGTAGTTTACCACAGACCTACGGGTCCATAGCTAGTAGCTAGATGGCTTCTTCTCTCTCTTTGATCTTCAATACCATGTTCTCCTTGATGTTCTTGGAGTTCTATCCGATGTAATCTTCTTTTGCGGTGTGTTTGTTGGGATCCGATGAATTGTGAGTTTATCATCAGATTATTCATGAGAAATATTTGAGTCTTTTCTGAACTTATTTATGCATGATTGTTATAGCTTTGTATTTCTCTCCGATATATCCGTTTGGTTTGGCCAACTAGATTGATTTATCTTGCAATGGGAGAGGTGCTTTGTAATGGGTTCAATCTTGCGGTGCTCTATCCCAGTGACAAAGTAGGGTACAAGACACGTATTTGTATTGTTGCCATTAAGGATAAAATGATGGGGTCTATTCATATTGCTTGAATTTGCTTCTCAACATCATGTCATCATGCTTAAGGCGTTACTATGTTTTTATTAACTTGATACTCTAGATGCATGCTCGATAGCGGTCGATGAGTGGAGTAATAGTAGTAGATGCAGGCAGGAGTCGGTCTACTTGTCTCGGATGTGATGCCTATATACATGATCATTGCCATGAATCCGTCATAATTATTTGCTTTTCTATCAATTGCCCAAAAATAATTTGTTTACCCACCGTATGTTTTCGTGCTCGAGAGAGAAGCCTCTAGTGAAAACTATGGCCCCCGGGTCTATCTTTATCATATAAAAAACCTAAAAATACCTTGCTGCAATTTATTTACTTTTATTTTAATTAGTATTTTAGTTTATCTATTTACCTCGATAAGATTTAATCCTTGCAAATAACCGCTAAGAGGATTGACAACCCTCTTATTTGCGTTGGGTGCAAGTGTTTGCTCTTGTGTGTGCAGGTGCACTTAACGGAATTTTGCTTGGTTCTCCTACTGGATTGATAACCTTGGTTCTTAACTGAGGGAAATACTTATCTCTACTGTACTGCATCATCCTCTCCTCTTCGGGGAAATACCAACGCAGACTACAAGTAGCAGGAAAAATATCTGGCACCGTCGCCGGGGAGACATCATCAAAATTACCAAGTACCTTTGCACAAATTATCATTCACTTGCATTTACTTTATTTTCCTTTTATTTGCATTTGCCTCTCATTTTCATCTCCCCCCCCCCCACTTCTACATTTTTTATAAAAACACAAAAATATTTTTATTTGTTTGTTTGCTTACTTGCTTGCTTTTATTGCGTTCATGTCAAACACTCAAGAACAGAAAGTAAAACAAAAATTTAAGATAATATGGATCACCTTAAAGTTTTCTACTTGGATCATCTTCGATCCATTTGTGCTCGTGCTGAAACCCCAACTAGTTTAGTTGAGGGAAAATCATTAGATGAGCATGCTCATTTTGTACGTCACCGTTTGTCTCAAAAAGGGAGACTCTTATGGAATCAAATAAATTGTTTGCTATGCTATGCTTGGAATCTATGTGAAATTTATGATTTTACTTGTTGCTCTAAGAACCCTAAAAAACACCTTCCCTACCTATGTGAGTTTAATGATAATGAAATATTATCTTCTTATGCCAAGGGTGTTTATAGTTACTATGATATCGAACAAATTGAAGAATTTGTTGCTTTTAAGGGTGATTATGAAGTTGCTTTTTTGATTGAAAAGTATGATATTACTCTCTACAAATCTCAAATTTTTGACATACTTAAATATTGCTATGAAAACTATGCTTCTAATGCCTATGTTAATGAATTTATTGAGAGGATGTCTGCTACTTTGGAAGAAAATAATGATATGTATGAATCCATAGATAATTATGATTTCGTTGATTCGATTGAAATATCCCCTGTTGATGAATGTGATGCTTGCTATTCTTATGGCCATGATGCCAATATTAATGATGCTCATACAGATGAACTTGCTATAGTTCCTTATGTTAAAAATGAAATTATTACTATAGCACCCATACTTGATAGCTCCTTGAATGAAAAGCATGATTGCAATGATGTTATTATTAATTCTATTAATGTCAATTGTGCTAATTATGTGCAAAGCTATGAGCTTGGGGATGAAAATTTTGTTATGTCCACTACTTATTGCAATGATCATGATTGGGGTGATAATGCTTCTTATGATCTTCAAAATTTATTTAAGCCTCATGATGAATATGTTATTGATAATAATGTTTGCAATACTATTAAAAGTGGGTTTGGAAGAGCGTCAACTTTAGGTAATAATGATCCCACTACTTTGGAGAATTATCAATCTTATGAATTTTTGGATAAAAGTGGGTTCGGAGAGGTCATGACTTTAGTTGATGTTAATCCCACTATCTTGGAAGATTATAAAACTTTTATGCATATGGATCATGAAGAGAATATTTTATATGATAGCTAAATTGTTGAATTTGAATACGATCCTACATGTAATTTGCCGTGCTGGTACGACCATCTATGGGGCCATCCAGCCCCTTGTGGTTCGGCAGGGGAGATCGGCGTGCACAAAGAGCAGAATCAATGGAAGGCGCAAGGGATTTACCCAGGTTCGGGCCACTGAGAAGCATAAAACCCTACTCCTGCTTTTGGTGTATTGGTTGTATGAGAGCACAAGTACAAGGAGCGCTTCTCCCAGCAAGGCGCAGAGAGAGCTGCTACGCAAGACGTGCAAGTGTTTGAAAAGGAGTCCAAATCCCTCTAACTATTGCCTTGGCCCTCCTTTTATAGCTCAAGGGGTTACCACAGTGGCAAAACAGTAATTTCATGTCGATTAGATAGCAAACAGTGCTATCATACCTAAATCTGCCAGTTTAGGACAAAGGCATTAAATGCACCGTTAGGTGTCATGTGGAGAGGCAGCCCCGGCAAGGTTCCTGCACCGCTCGCTCAGCTACCTCGTATTATTCTGACATGCCTCCTAGACGGGTGTCATTAAAGGTAAATCTTCTCCCTGCGTGCTAACACGTGCCCGACAAACCTCACCAACCAGCCTGCGCAGTCGACACCTCACTGATCAGTGACCAGCTGTCCGTCGAGGTGGAGCGCTGGCGTGCTAGCTGAAGCCTGCTGGTACGGAGCTTGCCGGGTCTTCACCTTGCCTGTTTAGTCTTGCCGGCAAGAAATGTCTTCACCTTCACTACTAGTTGAGTGCTTGTTGGTGCTGTGTCTTGAGCTTCTCTCCAGTGGCTTCCGCAACTGGGTCCTGAATCTTGGTCTTGGCGGTTCCCGGCAAGACTTGGCCGGCAAGGAGGCTGCTACCGTTTGTGCATAAGTCAGGGTATAAAAGTACCCATGTTTTATACACCGATAGGAGCCCCCGGGCCTAAGGCATACGCGTGTCCAAAGCGTCGTTGGGCTAGGCCCAAACAATGCATAGACACGCGGCGGGAAAACTGCCGTTATAATTTTTCGTCATGATGGTTACCATCTTTTGAGATCTTCTTTGCTTCTTCATTAGTCTGGACTTGGGCGTGCTCTTGGTCACCTCCCGGCAAACCTTGTCGTCGGGTGGATGGCCTCTAGGCGTGCTCAGACCAGGGATATGCTTATAGGTGGGGCGTCGTGGGTTCAAACCGAACGGGCACGCGGCCACATGTGGCAAAGGATAACTGCCATGTCTGTCTTTACTTCTCCTTTTTCTGTGCCCCTCCATCATGCGCGTCTGCATGCATGCAAGGTAGCGGATTGGTGGAGAAGGGCGGCCGTTGGAGTGACGCGCCGGGCCAGGGGGCGCAGGGCGCGGGATTGGCGAATCTGGGCGGTTGTTGGAGTAATGCGCCCGGCCAGAAGCGCAGGGCGCGGGATTGGCGAACGTGGGTGGAAATCCTTCGTCTGTGCTCGTTTCTTAGGGCAAGGGCACCTCCTCCTCTTCAGGTTGGACGGACCGGATACGCTCGTCGTGAAGTTCTTCGGGGCTTCGGGCGCTCGCCTGGAGTGCTTCGCGAAAAGCTCGAGCGACAGCGACACCACTTCCTCCAGCGATGCTGAGGATGACGATGATGATGGCGATGACGACGGCGCTCCTGGCCTGAACACCGAAGACGACAACGACGAGTCTGGCTGATCGCCGGCAGCACCATCATCTGGCCTTCCGGGAACAAGCCGGGTTTCGCCTAGGCACCCCTTTTGCCCTCCTTTCACTCGATGTAAACCCTGGGAAAGGGCCAACAAAAATGTAATCGAGTACATTTTTTAATGAATATCTATTATTGTCGGGCTTAGACGAATGTATGCTGTTCCCCTTGTTTTATTTTGCCTTTGTATGATCGCGTTCCCTATGCTTGTTTGGAAACTTGCCGGTGCACACACTTGCCGCGAGCGCTTTGAGGAATGGGTCCTTAGCAGCCTGCTGGAAGCACCGCTGCTGGCAAGGCAACTTGCCGGGCCAGAATGTAGCAGCTAGGCTTGCCGAGCGAACTCGAGGCAAGCTAGAGCGCGGACTGATTGCGAAAAGATTCCTTCGCGTGCACGTTTCTTATACAAAGCACATAATCATTCAAGGGAAACGCAAATGTAACAAGGAAAAAATTTCAAAGTTTTTCAACTTAGCTTTTCCTTGCGCTGTTTCTCTCGTTGCATGTAATGATCACTTGAACGTCATTAAAATGGTACCCCATCTCCACTCCCCCCGGGAAACTTGCGCACGAGGGATCCTTCTGTCCTTTTAAAAAAGAAAGAAGAGAAAATAGTGGTTTGGGAACCTTGACGGTCCATCCGCCATTCCATACAAACTAAAGTGTAAATCACAACATCAAAAGTGTCCATATACAAATGAATATGCATGAAGAGTTGTGAAACACTTAGTTTTATTATGCACATGATCTGTGCCTGGCTTTGTACAAAGGGTTACAAGTCTTCTCGACAAAGCTTGTACAAAAGGGGTTGCCGGGAGGCCCGGCAACTGCGCCTTACGGGTAGAACTTGCGAAGGTGCTCAATATTCCATGAGTTCTGCACTGGGGTGCCATCTTCGGTCTCCAGACGGACTGCGCCAGGTCTGGTGACTCGTACTACCCGATAAGGGCCTCCCCACTTCGGCGTCAACTTGTTTGATTTCTTGGCGGACTGAACGCGCCGAACAACAAGGTCGCCTTCCTCAAGGCTTCGGGCGTGCACTTTGCGGCTATGATAGCGGTGCAAGGCTTGCTGGTAGCGTGCAGCTCGCACAGCCGCCCGAAGACGATCTTCCTCAAGGAGCGTTGCGTTGTCTTGCCGTAGCTGCTCTTGCTCAACTTCATCGTAAGCGAGCACTCGAGGTGACCCATATATGAGTTCTGTGGGGAACACCGCTTCTGCACCATAGATTAGGGAGAAGGGTGTTTGGCCGGTAGCTCGATTTGGTGTTGTCCCGAGTGACCAAAGAACCGCCAGCAACTCATCAATCCAGCGCCTTCCACACTTGCGCAGCCTGTCAAAGGTTCTTGTTTTGAGGCTACGCAGCACGTCACCGTTCATCCTTTCCGCTTGGCCGTTGCTTCTCAGGTGAGCGATAGATGCAAAACAGATTTTGCTGCCAAGGTCTTGGATATACTGCATGAAGGTGCGGCTCGTGAATTGTGTGTCGTTGTTGGTGATGATTCTGTTAGGAACCCCGAAACGGAAAACTAATCCTTTGAAGAACTTGATGGCTGATTGTGCTATCACCTTCCTCACTGGCTCCACTTCAGGCCACTTTGTGAACTTGTCGATGGCGACGTACAAGAACTCAAAGCCCTCGGCAGCACGGGGGAAGGGGCCCAAGATATCGAGCCCCCAGACCAAAAAGGGCCAGGAGAGAGGGATTGTTTGGAGAGCTTGAGCTGGCTGATGTATGTTCTTCGAATGGAACTTGCATGCTTCACACTTGGTTACTTGCTCAGTTGCATCCTGGAGGGCAGTGGGCCAATAGAAGCCTTGCCGGAAAGCTTTGCCGGCAAGTGCCCTTAATCCTATGTGAGAGCCACATATGCCTCCATGTATTTCCGCCAACAGCTTCAGTCCATCTACCTGGCAAATACACTTCAATTTCACACCGTTTGGTCGCTTTCTGTATAGCGTGTTATCCACAAACTGATACATACTTGACTGACGGGCTACTTTCTCAGCTTCTTCTTGCTCATCGGGAAGTTCTCCTGTTTGAAGGAAACGAACTATCTGATGTGCCCATGCCGGAGCCCGCGGCTCGACGACAAGGAGTAAAGGCATCTCTTCGGCCGCGGGTGCGCTTGCTTCTGCGGAAAGAACCTGAGGTTCCGCGCTAAGCCGCTGCTCACCGACAACCGTGTCGTTGTTCCCGGCAACATCCTTGCCTGCAGCTTCTGGGAGCTCTGCCAGAAAGTACTTGCTGGTATTCAACCTCCTTCTCTTACTGGCCTGCATTGATGGAGTGACTGTTGGTTGATTCAAATGGAGCACAAACGTTCCCGGTTCCATGTAGACTTGGGCATTTCTCGGGCCGGGCCGGGCCGAAAAAAGCCCGATGCTAAATACCCAGGCCCGAGCCCGGCCCGGCCTGACTGTCGGGCCATAGATTTAGGCCCGAGCCCGACCCGAAGCAGGAAAAGCCCGGCCCGGCCCGAACGGCCCGGCCCGGCCACGGCTTAAATCGTGCATTTAGTAGGCCCGAGCCCGGCCCGGCACGGCTGTCGGGCTCACAAATACAGGCCCGAGCCCGGCCCGAGGACACACTTTGGCCCGGCCCGGCCAGGATTTTCGGGCCGGGTCGAGTCGGGCCGACCGGGCCGGGCCGACCATGCCCAGGTCTAGTTCCATGGGAAGCTTTTGAGCAGCACACTTTGACAGGCTATCAGCAATGCTGTTTTCCACACGAGGGACGTGCTCTGTTTGCAACCCGTCAAAGTGTTCTTCCAATTTTCTCACTTCTTCCACATATGCTTCCATCAACGGGCTCTGGTAATCTTTGTTTACTTGCTTCACAACAAGCTGCGAGTCACTGCGGATGATCAATTTTTTGATTCCAAGGTCCATTGCGATCCTAAGACCGGCAAGGAGTCCTTCGTACTCAGCAGTGTTGTTTGTAGCTTGCTCCCTGCGAAAGTGCATTTGAACCACGTACTTGAGGTGCTCTTCGGTGGGTGCGACAAGCAGCACTCCGGCACTGGCGCCTTGCAGCGAGAAGGCACCGTCAAAGTACATGATCCATTCTTTGGTTGTTTCTTTGCCGGGGAGAGCTGTTTCTGGGATTTCTTCATCTTGCGTTGGTGTCCATTCGGCGATGAACTCTGCCAAGGCCCTGCTCTGGATGGTTGAACTTCTTTCAAACTTGAGTGCAAAGCTTGATAGTTCCAATGCCCACTCCACTATCCTACCGGTTGCCTTTAGATTTCTCAAGATGCGTTGCAACAGAAAGCGGGTGACGATGGTGATCTCATGTGCTTGGAAGTAGTGACGCAGCTTTCTTGAGGCCATAAGGAGGCCGAAAAGCAATTTATGCACGCCTGAGTATCTTGATCTATCCCCCTGCAGAAGGGAGCTAACGAAATACACGGGTCGCTGCACCGCCTTCTTCTTCGGCACCACTTGCTGATTAGCTTTACTTGCTTGCGCTGTTTTTGACTTGTCGGCATCGGACCTTGCCGGGGAAAATTCCGGTTTGTCGGTGCACGGGCTTGCCGTTGCTGCTTCCTCGCCATCGACTTCCCTCTACGCCACTAATGCAGCACTAGCCACTTGATTCGTTGCCGCTACGTACAGCAACAACGGCTCTTGTGGTCTAGGTGCAACTAGTGTTTGCGTGGAGGAGAGGTATCTTTTCAAGTCCTGCAGCGCGGCCTCCGCTTCCAGAGTCCATTTCATCGGACCTGCCTTTTTCAAAATCTTGAAAAATGGCAGGGCGCGCTCAGCGGATCTTGAAATGAACCTACTCCAGGCAGCAACACAGCCGGCAAGACGTCGCACATCTTTGACGCTTTTTGGTGCTTGAATCTGCTCAATTGCTTTGATCTTGTCGGGATTTGCTTCAATTCCGCGCTGAGATACAAAGAATCCAAGAAGCTTGCCAGATGGAACGCCAAACACTCACTTCTCTGGATTGAGCTTCAAGTTGATTTTGTGCAAGTTTGCAAATGTTTCTTCCAAGTCTTGAACGAGGGTTGATTTGTCCTTGGTCTTGACCACTATATCATCCAAATATGCTTCCACATTCCTGTGCAGCTGGGGCTCAAAACCAATCTGGACTGCTCTTGCGAATGTTGAACCGGCACTCTTTAATCCGAAAGGCATACACACGAAGCAGTATGTGCCAGATGGAGTAATGAATGCGGTTTTCTCCTCATCCTCCTTGGCCATATATATCTGATGGTATCCAGAATATGCATCAAGGAAGGAGAGTAAATCACAGCCGGAAGTAGAGTCTACAATTTGATCAATGCGCGGCAAAGGGAAAGGATCCTTTGGACATGCTTTGTTGATATCAGTGTATTCAATACAAAGTCTCCACTTTCCGTTTGCTTTGCGCACCACAACTGGATTTGCCAACCAAGTTGGATATAGTACACCTCTAACCAAACCTGCTGCTTCAAGCTTCTTGATTTCCTCGGCAATGAACTGTTGCCGCTCCAACACTTGCTTCCGGACTTTTTGCTTGACGGGCCGAGCGTGGGGACAGACAGCAAGGTGGTGCTCAATTACCTCCCTGGGAACACCGGGGATGTCAGATGGTCGCCATGCAAACACATCGACATTCGCCCAAAGGAAGGCAATGAGCGCGCTTTCCTATTTGCTGTCAAGGGTGGCACTGATGGTGAAGGTACCGTCAGTGCCGTCCTCCCTCGCCGGCACCTTTTTGGTTGCCGGTGAAGCAGCCTTGGATTTCTTACCGGCAGAGCACTCTGGAAAGTCTTCAACAGGCGCGCAGCACTCCGAAGAGGTGCGCTTCCCGGAATCCTTGCTAGAGGTCTTGCCAGACTAGTTGCTTTCCTTTTTCTAGGCGGGAGCTGGCGTCTTGGCGGCCTCTGCTGCAACCGCATCTCTGTACATCTTGTCGACGCAAATGACTGCATCTTTCTTGTCGGAGTTGATGGAAATGACGCCCATCAGCCCTGACATCTTCAACGTGTTGTAAGCATAGTGAGATGCTGCCATGAATTTTGCCAAGGCTGGGCGGCCAAGAATTCCATTGTGCGGCAAGGGGATCTTGACAACGTCAAACACGATCTTTTCTGTTCGGTAGTTCAATTCCCTGCCAAATGTCACCGGCAATGTGATCTTTCCCTTGAGCTGGCTTCTTCCCGAGTTTACTCCTTGAAAAGTGCCTGTCTTCTCGAGCTCCTTGTTGGGAATCTGCAGCCTCTTGATTACCTCCGGAGAAATCAAGTTCAAGCCGGCCCCACCGTCAACTAACATTTTTGTGACCTGGAGGTTGCGAATTGTTGGCAAAACCAACAATGGCAAACACCCGACCGCGGTTGTGCGATCAGGGTGGTCCTCAGCATCGAAAATGATAGGCGTGTGTGACCACTTGAGTGGCTTTTGAGAGCCCATTGCCGGTTCGGCCGCGTTAACCTCACGAGCCCACTGCTTAAGTTGGCAGTGCGAGGAGTGCAAAGATGCCCCTCCGTCAATGCACATAGCCTCAGTTGCCTTCTGGAATTCTTGTTCACTGGACTGTTCGTCGTCCTCTTCTTCCTCACTTCCATCATCTTCACCTTTCTTTTCGTGGCCTCTAGCAGGCTTTTCTTTCTGCTGCTTGGCCTTGCCGCGACGGCCTCCTCGACCACCACGGCCTCTTTTGCCGAATCCACCAGCACCATCTTGACTCTTTTCTTTGTCACGCTTTTCGTATTCAGCCTTCTGTTTCTCAACAAGGTGCTCGACTAGTCGGCACTCTTGGAGATCATGGCCTTTGGTGCGGTGAATCTTGCAGTATGGCCCATCAGACTTGCCGGCCTTCTCATTTGCCGCCGCCTCCTGGCAAGCGGCCCATATAGCTGCCTCCTTGCCGGAGTTCTCAGTCTTGGCTTTCTTGGCGGACTTAGAGTTGGCGGAGCCTTCGATAGCCATAACAGTTTTGCCTTTGCGCTTTCTGTTGCGCTTTCGGCCCTTCTTCCTCGGGGTGGCGGCATCGTCATCTTCGGAATCCACCTCGTCACCAACGTCCTCCCTGGGAAGCCTTCTCCCTTCCTCAGCACTCGCGCACTTATCCGCCAATGTATAGCGCTCGTTGACGGTTTTGGGCAGCTTGACGTTCATCTTCTCCCGCATCCTTCGATTGCGCATGTTCGTATGGAAGGCGGCAATCACAGCTATGGGGTGCACATCTGGGATATTGCGATGCACGCGGCTGAATCTCTGGATGTACTTGCGTAAAGTCTCTCCATTTCTTTGCGGGATCACTTGCAGGTCGCTGGGCTGTCCAGGGGCCTTGTGGCCTCCCGTAAAGGCACCAACAAACTCATTGCAGAGATCTGGCCACGAAGAAATGGAGTTCTCTGGCAAGTTCATCAGCCAAGACCTCACACATTGGGCTTCAGTACCAACGGGAAATAGTTCGCGAGGATTTTCTCATCCCTTCCCCCGGCAGCTTGTACGGCGATCGTGTAGATGCCCAGAAACTCTGCCGGGTTCAGCTTGCCGTCGTACTTTTCTGGTACTTCTGGTTTGAGGGCTCGGACGGACGGCCATCAGACTTGCCGCAGCTCACGGGTGAAGGCAGGACATCCGACCTCGTAAGGTAGAAATCCGCCAACCCCTGGCGCAATCTCATCAACGATGGGGCCGTTGCGCGCGTCGGATTGACGGCGCGCCTCCCTGTGCCGTTCAATGGTGGTGCAACAGTCTTCTAGCCGTCTGTCTCGTAGCACTTGCCGCTGGTCCTGCCGCGCTCGCGGATCCGAAGAGGCCATTGACATCTCGTCGGGCTCAAAAGATTGTTGAACTTGCCGCGGCTATTGGCGTTGCTGCTGTTGAGACTGTTACCGCTGAGGTGATTGCACCGTTAGTGCAGCATCGTCAATGTGGCCACCAGTTGGAGCTACCGGTGCCATTTGCAGACGCTGTGAGGGCTCCTCTTGCTGCGATTTGCTGGCTTCGGCAAACCCAATCAAGCTTTGGATAGTGGCTCCCCACTCATCCATCTTCTCTGCCGCTGGAGGAAAATTTAGCAGCATCTGGGCTCGCGCCATTGCTTCCGCCGCCATGGCTGGCATGGCCGGAAGCGAAGAGCGCGACGTCTCTCTACTCCTGGCAGAGCCAGCAGGAGCGCCATCACGGTCTTGCTGCCGCGGCACATGATCAGCAGCGGGTCGCTGTGGCTGAGGCGGTGCCTGAGGATCTGGGATTTGATCAACGGGAGTCTTGCCGTGAGGTCGTCGCTGCCAAGAGTCGTTGGTGCCGCTCGGAGCTGTACCATGCCTGTTGTGTGAGGGGTGCGGCGTCTGTCCTAAACCAGCATCCTTGGACGCCGCTGCGGCGGGATCTTGGCTTGCGCCGGCCCGGGCTTTGCCGCTCCGGTGGCTGCGTTCGTCGGCGCGGCGAGGAGGAGGAGGAAGACGTCCGTCTGCCCCGATCGCGCCATCTCGGCTTTGTTCGCCAGAGGATCGAGGAAGTCGACCACCTCCAGCGTGCTCGTCTCCTGCGGCGACCACGGTGGGCATGGTGACCGCGCCGCCTACGCTGGCCGTGCCAACCGCGGTACCCGCACCGCCCGCATTGGCCGCGCCGCCTGCGGATACGTGCGGAGTGGCCGTCATCGTGATGCCCTTCTTCTTGGGTGCCATCGATGACGAGGAGGATGATGATGAAGTTGATGAAGATGACGCGCAATCCACTGATTCAGGTTCGCGCAAGCGATCCCCCCTACCTGGCGCGCCAGAGATGTCATGGTGGTACGACCATCTATGGGGCCATCCAGCCCCTTGTGGTTCAGCGGGGGAGATCGGCGTGCACAAAGAGCAGAATCAATGGAAGGCGCAGGGGATTTACCCAGGTTCGGGCCGCTGAGAAGCGTAAAACCCTACTCCTACTTTTTGTGTATTGGTTGTATGAGAGCACAAGTACAAGGAGCGCTTCTACCGGCAAGGCGCAGAGAGAGCTGCTACGCGAGACGTGCAAGTGTTTGAAAAGGAGTCTGAATCCCTCTAACTGTTGCCTTGGCCCTCCTTTTATAGCTCAAGGGGTTACCACAGTGGCAAAACAGTAAGTACATGTCGATTAGATAGCAAATAGTGCTATCATACCTAACTCTGCCAGTTTAGGACAAAGGCATTAAATGCACCGTTAGGTGTCATGTGGAGAGGCAGCCCCGGCAAGGTTCCTGCACCGCTCGCTCACCTACCTCGTATTATTCTGACACGCCTCCTGGATGGGTGTCAGTAAAGGTAAATCTTCTCCCTGCGTGCTAACACGTGCCCGACAAACCTCACCAACCAGCCTGCGCGGCCGACACCTCATTGATTAGTGACCAGCTGTCCGTCGAGGTGGAGCGCTGGTGTGCTGGCTGAAGCCTGCCGGTACGGAGCTTGCCAGGTCTTCACCTTGCCGGTTTAGTCTTTCCGGCAAGAAATGTCTTCATCTTCACTACTAGTTGAGTGCTTGTTGGTGCTGTGTCTTGAGCTTCTCTCCAGTGGCTTCCGCAACTGGTTCCTGAATCTTGGTCTTGGCGGTTCCCGGCAAGACTTGGCCGGCAAGGAGGCTGCTACCATCTGTGCATAAGTCAGGGTATAAAAGTACCCATGTTTTATACACTGACATAAGTATTATGAGAGAGGAAAATATGGTTGTAGAAATCTTCATGTTACTAAATTGCCATTCGTTATGTTGAAATTATTAATGCTCCATTGTTCCTATTGGCATATGCTAGATATTGCTTGTCTTGATAATTTGTTTGCTTATAAAATTCCTATGAATAGGAAGTATGTTAGACTTAAATGTGTTTTTCACATGTTTCATGATGCTCTCTTCGTGTTTCAATTACTATCTTTCATGTGAGCATCATTGAAATCTCAAACCTATCTTAATGGCTATAAAGAAAGAGCTTCTTGGGAGACAACCCAATAAATTTTTATTCTGTTTTTGAGTGTTTGCACAATTATAGCTTCTGTTATGATTGTATTTTTATGTTTTAATTAATGTTTGTGCCAAGTAATGCCTTTGGGATGATTTGGAAGATAGTATGATAGATGATGTTTGAAAACAGAAACTTTAGCGTCCAGTGCTGGAATTTTGATTTTTTTTCTGGAGCGTGATAACCTTCTGAAGTTTTTACACAGTATTTATATATGAATTTCCCACGTTGTCCTAATTTTTCAGAATTTTTGGAGTTACATAAGTATGACCATAATTCAGATCTTTACAGACTGTTCTGTTTTAGACAGATTCTGTTTTTGTTGCATAGTTCGCTTATTTTGATGAATCTATTGTCGGGGCCGGATTTCCGGGACATGATATCCCAGAAATTAACCCCTCGTGTCGTCACCAGCCCAGGATTACTGCTACTGGTGGACACGTCCTTGTTACAGATTACCAAGCAATTACAAGAATTGGATACAAGACCAAAAAGGTCTAATGTTACTACAATGATTTCTAGTGAGGATGACGGAAGCGACTCGTGGTTCTCCATCGTCGATGGGGCTCCATTCCCACAGGAACGGTTGACCAGGATAATTCCTATCCCGCGTGGCTGTTATCCTAGGCTCCGCATGGACGTCATGGTAATACTCCTTGTCAAAAATCCTGACCTGGCCAATTAAATAGCCAGGGACAAGCCTGTGAGTACGTTGGAATGTACTCGCAAACATAATGAACAAAAGATATACCGAATGCATATGATCATGATGGGTTAAATTATATGCACATGCTGAACGAAATTAAATCATGTCATGATGAATATTACTACGGTGCTGAAATTTAAAACATGGCATGATAAATATTAGCATATGCAGAAAAATTAAAATGTTAGTGACAAACCAAGAAAGTTAAAAGTGGACAATCGGGCGAGACTGAACCGCCCGAGAATCCAAAAGAAATGCCAAACGAGTGTCTAAAAGAAAATCGGGCGAGACAGACCGCCCGAGAACTCAAGCGACGCCACGAGAGGTCTTGAAAATAAATGAGTATCCCGGGTAGTCTAGCCAGCCCATGAGATACTCAGAAAATAAAAATAAGAGAAACGGTTAGTCCATAATAATAACAATAATATTCATGACAACCATAATATTCATGATAGCGTCAGTGGTGACAATAAATATCTTGCAAAATAAATCATGCTCAATTTTAATTATTTTCCTCCGGAGATCGACGCTAAGACCGACACTTGACGAACCCAGACTGTAGTCCTTAACCGCGGACACGGCTATTCGAATAGGTATAACTTTGCAGAGGGTGTACTCTTTACCCACAAGTAAAGGATTTCTTTAGCCAGCACCGAGACGCTGACTAATTCCCATTACGGTCTTTGGGTTGAAAACACACCTGACCAGCACACACCAGATTAACTTTCCTGATGCCAGGAATCACCCAAGGCATCGTTCAAGATAAACTCTAAGACAGGGAGACTACAATCTCGAATAGCATGGGATCACTATTCATACGCGCGGATTACAAGGGGTGCCCCCTCTCGGCCCAGCCGAATACACCCATGCCCCCTGACCAGGTGACATGCCTACCAGAGGCCTCTGGTATCTTTCACCATGGTCTCTCTATACGGTGTGTACACGGAAAGGGGTTATCATCTTACTAAACCATACCCTACCTGTGGCAGGGACCAGTGGTAGCACGAAACAAGTATGGGGGTTACCGGAACAAGACTCGATCTACGATCGACTCAGGAGGTTTAAGTTTTCTTGCAGTAGTTAGCACTATATATTTCCTTGGTAATACCCAATAGGGTCACCATCTGGTATGTCCCAACATACCCTCACTGATCATTCTCGTCACAACGAGATTTCAGTCTCACAGTCACTTTTCTCGTGACCGATTCTTTCCTGCAGATTAGTCTCTACCAACAAATGCATATGTGACATGCAAAAATAGCCATACTTACTCATACTTCATGTTTAAGCAAAGATAAAATATTATCAAGGGATCATACATGCAAAAATAGTAATATGCAATTTTTTTATTTGGATTCAACATATTCATGATCCAATTAATCATGCAAACAACCACGCATTCACCATATCAAGTGTTCACGATGCTTGCCTTGATCATGCAGAAATATTGGGTGCACTCCAAAAGTTTTGAAAATTCTCTTCCCTCCATTATTCCTATTTTCAAAAATATTGCAATTACCACATAGAGACAAAACAGTTGTAAAAAGTCGTTTAGAAAATTTTGAAATAAATACTAAAATAAACTAGATGAAAAATTAGGAATTTCAGAAAAAGAATCAAATTATTTGGAGTTCATATGATTTACTTAGATAATTTCTAATCTGAAATAAATGACTAATTGGACTGTTTAATAGGTCCAGTAGAGACAAAGCTTAGTAAAAATGTTCACCCTAGCTGGATTAATAGAGCATGATTTTAGAAGTATTTATAAATTTGAATCATCTGGTTTGGCTTTGAAATGGGTGCTGTGGAATTATTTGAAACTCTCTGGAAAAGAAAAAAGAGAAAAGAGGCAGAGGCACGCCCTGAGCGCTGCATAGCCGGACGGCGTCACTGGGCCGAGCCCAGTCGTTCGGCTATGCGGGAGGTGGTCGACGTCGAAGGCGCACTTCCGGAAAGTACGTTTTCCAGAGCAGGAAGCGTACTCACTGAAATACGCCTCCACTTACAGCCGCGGCCGTGACCTCCAGTCACTGACGGTGGGTCCTGCGGGCCCACCCGTCAGGTTTGACTAGTCCAACCGCGCACCCTCTCCCTCTCTTTTCTTTGGCCGAACGGAGACGGCATTCCGGCGAGGCCCGCCGGCGAACGGCAGCGCCCCACGGTGAACCGAGCCCACCGTTGAGTTCAGGAGGCCGAGGCGGTCCCGTGGGTAGCATCCTTGGTCGCCAGAGTGGACAGAGTCGCCGGCGGCGAGCCTCCCGACGGACAACGGCCTGGGGTAAGAAGGGAATTTCGCCTACGGTCGATCCCGAGCCAAATGGAGCATCGGAACGGCTTCGCGATGAGCAGAAGAGGCTCCTGATGTAGAGAGTTTTGGCGAGGAGGCTGTGGTTGCGACGGATTTGACCAGAGAGCCACGGCAGTGGTGGTGGCCGGGGACGAGGAAGACGGCCGTCTCTGGTCGTTCCAGTTGCTTGGGGAGGTCTACAGAGGGTGAGGAGAGGCTGCCGTCGAGAGAGGTGAGCTTGAGGTGGCTTCTTATAGGCGGGGTAAGGCGGTGCCGTGGCTTACAGAGAACGATACAGCTGCAGGCGGCCATTACTGCGTCATGGAGGTAGGTATGGCCGGTGAGGAGCAGTGGCGAGGTCAGCGTGGCCGTTGTGCTATTGTTAAGCAGCGGACGAGCTCCGTCTGCTCGCAGTTAAGGCGGGAGGGCACCGACAGAGACGTGGCGGAGTTGTGTTCGTCGGGCGGCGGTCTTGGTCGCCATGGTCGGCAGTCGTTGGCGCCAGGCGACAAGAGGAGGTGTCGGAGAGGCTCAGGAGTGATCAGGTGATCCAGGAGAGGATCAGGACGGCGAGAGGAGCACCAGAGAGCAGCAGGACCTCGATGCCAGTGGATGCAGTGGGCGTGCTCTGGACCTGCTCTCTGTACGCAGGCATAGTGTTCGACCAAATGCCAGAGCACACTAAGTGGATCTACTCAAGCTGATTTTTGGTAGGGCTATGCTGACAATGATGGCAATACTACTGGGCATGCTGTTTTGGATAGGAAAGCAAGTGGTATTTGTAGTTTAGAAAAGTGCAAAATTCCTGTCATGCACATAAACTGCTTGACAAAATGCTAGGGCTATTTAGGGGATTTTGTTGGAAGTGATATTTGGCAGGATGGTGTCTCACTGGATGATAGAGATGATGGTGTGGTTGGATGGACAAAATGAAAAACTTGATAGTGCAAGTTTGGAAGAATTTCTGTTCTGGACAGAAACTTGGGGGCTTTATTTGGTGAACTAAAAAGAGGTAATTGGAGCTGATCTTCTGGACTTAAGGGTTTCTTAGGAAGCACTAGAGATGGGAATAATTGCAGAATTTTTGGAACAAAGAAAAATAGGGTTGTAGTTCAAAGCTGAATCTGGACCAGAAAAGAAAAGAGGATGTTTTGCTCAAAATTTTCAAAACACCAAGATGGGTTTTTGCATAAAAGTGATCTGTAGGCATCACATGACCCCTCATAATTTTTGTGGAATTTTTAAAGAATTATTTAAAATACATGTAGTGTAACAGAAGTATTTATATTATTGAAAATGCTGTGAAAAGAATTATTTTAGGGATTTTATTATGAAAATATTTTCTACTGTTATTAAGAATATAAATGAAATGTTTTGAGAAAACTACCCAAGCTCATAATATTAAGCAAAAATTTCTACATGTGGGGAAGAATTTTGGAAAACAGAAAACAGAAAAATACTCTAAAATTAATAAAAGACCTAATATAATTCAAAATTTTATTTCTGGCCAAATTTTACTTAACAAAAATCATGGTTAAATTTTTGGGATGTTACATCTATGGATCGTATCGGGGGGTATGAGTCGTGGAGAAGTTGGAGTACTGTAGCATTATGCCAATATTAAATATGAATCAATTTGTTATACTAACGAATCTCACGAGGTTTCTGTTGAGTTTTGTGTGCTGAAGTTTTCAAGTTTTGGGTGAGACTACGATGGATAAAGGAATAAGGAGTGGCAAGAGCCTTAGCTTGGGGATGCCCAAGGCACCCCAAGGTAATATTCAAGGAACACTCAAGCGTCTAAGCTTGGGGATGCCCCGGAAGGCATCCCCTCTTTCGTCTACAATTTATCGGTAACTCACTTGGAGCTATATTCTTATTCATCACATGATATGTGTTTTACTTGGAGCATCTTGTGAAATAGTTTGTTTGCTTTTGTTTGCTTTTTAGTTTGTCACAATCATCTTTGCTGAACACACCTTTTTGAGAGGGACACACATTATTCGTGATTTGTTAGAATACTTTATGTGCTTCACTTATATATTTTGAGCTACGCAGTTGCTCTAGTGCTTCACTTATATGTTTTAGAGCACGGCGGTGGTTATATTTTAAAGAAATAGTTGCACTCTCATGCTTCACTTATATCTTTTTGAGAGTCTCATGATAGCAATGGTAATATGCACGGGTTATGAATTTGGTCCTGATATGATAGGTATTCAAGAGGGATATAATAAAAACTTTCATGTAGATCTCTGAATATGGTAAATTTGATTCCTTGCAATGGTTTTGCGATATTAAGATGGTAATATGGGGGAGGTACTAGTAGATGATTGTGGTTTAGTAAGAATAATTTTGTTAAGGTTTGTGATTCCCGAAGCATGCACGTATGATCTGTCGTTATGCTAAGAAGTTGGAGCATGATTTATTATTGATTGTCTACCTTATGAGTGGTGGTCGGGGACGAGCGATGGACCTTGTCCTACCAATCTATCCCTCTAGGGGCATGCGTAGTAGTACTTTGCTTTGAGGGCTAATAAACTTTTGTAATAAGTATGTGAGTTCCTTATGACTAATGTGAGTCCATGGATTATACGCACTCTCACCCTTCCGCAATTTGCTAGCCTCTTCGGTACCGTGCATTGCCCTTTCTCACATCGAGAGTTGGTGCAAACTTCGCCGGTGCATCCAAACCCCGTGATATGATACGCTCTATCACACATAAGCCTCCTTATATCTTCCTCAAAACAGCCACCATACCTAACTATCATGGCATTTCCATAGCCATTCCGAGATATATTGCCATGCAACTTCCACCGTTCCATTTTTATGACATACATCATCATTGTCATATTGCTTTGCATGATCATATAGCTGACATAGTATTTGTGGCTCAGCCACCGTTCATCATTTTTATACATGTTACGCTAGCATCATTGCACATCCTTGTACACTGCCAGATGCATTCATACAGAGTCATATTTTTGTTCTAGTATCGAGTTGTAATGTTGAGTTGTAAGTAAATAGAGGTGTGATGATCATCATTATTAGAGCATTGTCCTAGTGAGGAAAGAATGGTGGAGACTAATGAGTCCTCGAAAAAGTGGGGATGAGGTCCATGAGACCGTTCTAAAAAAAGAGAGGCGAAAAAGAGCCATGAAAAAAAATGAGAGAAAAAGAGAGAAGGGGCAATGTTACTATTCTTTTTCCACACTCGTGCTTCAGAGTAGCACCATGTTTTTCATATAGAGGGTCTCCTATTTTGTCACTTTCATATACTAGTGGGAATTTTTCATTATAGAACTTGGCTTGTATATTCTGATGACGGGCTTCCTCAAATGCCCGAGGTCTTCATGAGCAAGCAAGTTGGATGCACACCCACTTAGTTTTCATGTTGAGCTTTCATACACTTATAGCTCTTAGTGCACCCGTTGCATGGCAATCCCTACTCCTTGCATTGACATCAATTGATGGGCATCTCCATAGCCCGTTGATTAGCCTCGTCGATGTGAGACTATCTTCTTATTTTTGACTTCTCTTATTTACCTCTACCACCACACTCTATTCCACCCATAGTGCTATATCCATGGCTTGCGCTCATGTATTGAGCGGGAGTTGAAAAAGCTGAAGCGCGTTAAAAAGTATGAACCAATTGCTCGGCTTGCCATCGGGGTAGTGCATGATAAATACTTTGTGTGAAGAAGATGGAGCATGATAGGATTATATGATTTTGTAGGGATAACGTTCTTTAGCATTTTTATTTTGAAAGGCATGATTATTTGTTAGTATGCCTGAGTATTGATGTCTTTATGTCAAATTATAGACTATTGCTTTGAATCATTTGGATCTCATTATTCATACCGTAAGAGAAAGATTACATGATGAAACATGATAGGTAGCATTCCACATCAAAAATTCTGTTTTTATCATTTACCTACTCGAGGATGAGCAGGAATTAAGCTTGGGGATGCTTGATACGTCTCCAACGTATCTATAAATTTTTGTTGTTCCATGCTATTATAGTATCAATATTGGATGTTTTTATATGCAATTATATATCATTTTTTGGGACTTACCTATTAACCTAGTGCCCAGTGTCAGTTGCTGTTTTCTGCTTGTTTTTGGCTTTTCAGAGAATCAGTACCAAACGAAGTCCAAATGGCACGAAACTTTTTGGAGAATTTTTTCTGGACAAAAGAGACCCTGGAGACTTGGAGAGGAGGCCAGAAGGTTCGCGAAGCCTCGACAAGGCAATAGGGCGCGGCCCCAGGTGGGTGCGCCCTGATGCCTTGTGGGGCCCACATGGCTTCGTTTGACCTAATTCCACTCCTATAAATTCACAAATATTCGGAAACTATCAGAGAGCCAGAAGAGAAAACCTTTCCACCGCCGTAAGCCTCAGTTCTTCCACGATCCCATCTGGAGGCCTTTTCCGGTACTCTGCCGGAGGGGGAATCGATCACGGTGGGCTTCTACATAAACCTTGCTGCCCTTCCGATGATGTGTGAGTAGTTTACCACAGACCTACGGGTCCATAGCTAGTAGCTAGATGGCTTCTTCTCTCTCTTTGATCTTCAATACCATGTTCTCCTCGATGTTCTTGGAGTTCTATCCGATGTAATCTTCTTTTGCGGTGTGTTTGTTGGGATCTGATGAATTGTGAGTTTATGATTAGATTATTCATGAGAAATATTTGAGTCTTCTCTAAACTCTTTTATGCATGATTAAATATAGCTTTGTATTTCTCTCTGATCTATCGATTTGGTTTCGCCAACTAGATTGGTTTATCTTGCAATGGGAGAGGTGCTTTGTGATGGGTTCAATCTTGCGGTGCTCAATCCCAGTGACAGAAGGGGGCATGACACGTATTTGTATTGTTTCCATTAAGGATAAAAAGATGGGGTTTATTCATATTGCTTTAATTTGCTTCTCTACATCATGTCATCTTGCTTAAGGCATTACTCTATTTTTATTAACTTAATACTCTAGATGCATGCTGGATAGCGGTCGATGAGTGGAGTAATAGTAGTAGATGTAGGCAGGAGTCGGTCTAGTTGTCTCGGACATGAGGCCTATATACATGATCATTGCCATGAATCCGTCATTATTATTTGCTTTTCTATCATTTGCCCAACAGTAATTTGTTTACCCACCGTATGTTTCTGTGCTCGAGAGAGAAGCCTCTAGTGAAAACTATGGCCCCCGGGTCTATCTTTATCATATAAAAAACCTAAAAATACCTTGATGCAATTTATTTACTTTTATTTTAATTAGTATTTTAGTTTATCTATTTACCTCGATAAGATTTAATCCTTGCAAATAACCGCTAAGAGGATTGACAACCCTCTTATTTGCATTGGGTGCAAGTGTTTGCTCTTGTGTGTGCAGGTGCGCTTAACGGAATTTTGCTTGGTTCTCCTACTGGATTGATAACCTTGGTTCTTAACTGAGGGAAATACTTATCTCTACTATACTGCATCATCCTCTCCTCTTCAGGGAAATACCAATGCAGACTACAAGTAGCAGTGGGCTACTCGTCTGTTAAATTCTCCGAACTTGTTATTGGATCCACACCCGTTCAGGTACAATAGTCGCCTTCTTCTTATCCTTCTTGAAATTGACATTTTTTCTAATTTTGAAGATGTATGTTCGTCTGTCATCCAGAAAATGAACCCGACAAGCTTGACCCCGTATCTGCGCACAGTGAAGGTCTTCGCACTAGAATCTATCGGCCCCAACCTGGACGAAGTTGTCAGTTTCCTGAGATGCTTTCTGTGCCTCGAGAAGCTATATATCGAGGTGATGCTCCTTTCCTGTTAAATATTAACCATAAGGGAGTTCAATTTTTTGGTAACTTTTCCCAGGTTTACAATGACGAATGTACTATGATTTCTGAAGGAATTTTGGAGGATTTCAGTACATAGATGTTTTTTTCCCTATAGTGGTTGCTTGCTTCATGTTTACAATGACGAATGTACCGTTTCACCAGGTTTGTAAACAGCCCCCACTACATGTTCGCTACGATGGACATTACCAATGATGTAAAGGTGCTCAAGAATTCGGGCATTGCCTGCCAGAATCTTGTCGACATCCAGGGACAATACAAGATCTTTGGCAGCAAGAAGCATGAGAAGGACTTGTCGGAATCGGGGCTCCGGCAGACCCAAAGGTCCAAACACTGGGGGCGAGCTAGCTCCTACTAATCCTAGGGTGACCACGGCGAGGCTACGATGAGAGCACACGAGCGCAGAGCACGACAGGGGACACAGCGGTTACCCAGGTTCGGGCCACCTTGCGGTGTAAAACCCTACTCCTGCTTGTGTTGGGATTCCTATAGGCAAGAGAGTTCTCGCGTACAAGGTAGGAGAAGAAGGAGTTGATCCCCTCTACAATGGCAGCACTGTCCCTTTTATAGCTGCCTTGGTCCTCTTCCCCTGAAAATATCGGCGGGAAGGGTTGCCACACTTGGCGGGTTTTGAAAGGGGACAGGCGCTCAGGCTATCCTGACTAAAGGTGGTCTTGGCCTACAAAAGCATGATCCATGACACGCCGGTGGGCTCTGTGATGACCTCCGCCCTGCACACCTTGCTGTCTTGGTCTTCTTTCACCAAATGGGCAGTCCTTGGGACTTGCTTTGGAGGAGGGTAGCTGGTGCTGCGCCTTTAGCACCAAAGAGGAAACCCTCTCTGTCCATGCCCGCTGGCGCGCCCTCTGTCGCCGTTTGTCGCCAAGCGCGTCACCCACGTGGTGGGCACAGGACCGCGCGGCTGGCATCAAGCTCGGAGGGCCTTGGGCGGCCGCCTCGGGGGGCCGCCTCACGAGGGGGCCTCGCAAGGCTTCCTGCCGCTGCTGCAGCTAAGTCTTGGTGTTTCGCCCTTGAAGAGGGGTCCTTGTGAGGCCGACACCTCGTGAGATGTCTTCGCTTCACGGCGCCCCTAGTTGGGCCGTGTCCTGGGCCTTCGCCACGCGTCGCTTCCTAGGCCGTTGGCAGACGGACCGTGGTACCCTGGTTCCCAATGGCCCGACATGACTCACTAGTTCACCACGCCGAGGCCATCATCGACCCCAACTACAGAGACATGAAGGATTCTTGCAACAAGGACAAGCCTGCCTAGCACTCGTCCTAGATGGAGAAACTCAACGAAGCTCATGTCGTGTATGCGGCCAAGGAGGCGTACACGAGCTACGAGATGTACATGCAGATCGTTGACATGAGGAAGTTCCTCCTTCCCCAAAACGGGCAGGGATCCAGCCGGAAGCAGAGCAATGTCAAGCGTCGTCACAACAAGAAGTAGATGATTAGATGATCGTTTCTCCTAGTTTAGTATGCATGTAATTGTTTACTTTGGTGTGTGTAGTCACTTATGTAATTGGATGTTTAATTTTGTTATGCAATCATGTTCTTATAAGTATATATGTTGTTGTTGTGTAGACAGAGCATAGATGTTGTGCGGACAAAGCAAATCACATCGCCCACGGGCTAAACTAGGGAACCCGTCGATGATGATTTCATCAATCACTGACAATTGTATACCAGCAACCGTTTGCCCACAACACACATGGCTAATTAGCAGGAATCGTCTGTGTTGTTATCGGTCTTCCCACACATTTCTGATTACTGACCTGTTTGCCGCGTATCACACACATCTTGTTAAGTTGAACCATTTCTGTTGTTTTGTCTCATCACACACAGTTCATCCGAGTGAACTGTATGATGTGTCTCGCACACACCTTGATCTGTCTGACAGCTTCTGTTGTGTTGGGTAATCGCAAACAGTTCATCCGAGTGAATTGTATGCCGTGTATCGCACACACCTCGAAATGGCTGCCCGTTTCTGTTGTTCTGGATCATCGCAAACAGTTCATATGGATCAACTGTATGCCACGTATCGCACACGTGTCTCTAATCTGAATCATGCTTGATGTCTCTGCCATCGCACACAGTTCGTCTTATTGGTGACGGTTTTATTACGATACCGTTTGCGATTCATGTATCGCACACAGTTTGGTCGAGGGGTCTCTGATTCATGTGTCGCGTTAGCAGTCGCTTGCAGTAGTGTTTGTTCCCAAAAATGATATAAAATAGGGTTTTATACATTTGTGCCCCTAACTCGAACCCACTACTCATATTTTCCCCTAATTCTGAAGTCTGCCCAAATTTGCCGCTCTGCCGTTATGTTCACTTATAGAAATGCCCTTCTGTGCCGTCACCGTCCAGTCAAAGCCGGTCAAAGGGCTTTGACCGTCCTGAAAAAATTAGCAAAAAAAATCTAAAAAATCTGAAATTTTGTGGGATCAAAGATACTCAGGTTCGCAAGGTGCGTGCAAATTTCCGTGCTGTTTGGATATTCCATGAGCTTGTGGTGAAGGAAAAACAGTAAATATGTACACCTGGCAACAGTAAATTCAAAAAATAGCAAGAAAATTCAAAAAAATATGAAAAATTTTGTCATCAAAGAGGCTTGGGTCCGCAAGGTGTGTGCAAATTTTTGTTGTGTTTGGACATTGTAGGAGCTCGTGGAGAAAAAACAAAATTTGGCTCAGCTCATGGAGAAAAAAACAAAATTTGGCTCAGCTCATGGAGAAAAAAACAAAATTTGGCTTGGGAAAAAACTTTGGAAAAATGACTATTTTTTTTCTTGCTAGAGCTCCTCGCATGTCATTTGATCACAAAAACTTGCAAGCACCTTGTGCACCCAAGCCTCTTTGATGCCAAAAAATTTCATATTTTTTTGAATTTTCTTGCTATTTTATTTCAAATTTACTGTTCACAAGCATACAGATTTACTATTTTTCCTCGCCACGAGCTCCTGGAATGTCCAAACGGCACGAAAATTTGCACGCACCTTGCGCACATGAGTATCTTCGATCCCACAAAATTTTAGATTTGTTAGATTTTTTTGCTATTTTTTTCAGGACGGTCAAAACCCTTTGACCGGACGGTAACGGCACAGAAGGGCATTTCTATATGTGCACATAACGGCAGAGGGGCAAATATGAGCAGGCTTCGAAATTAGGGGCTAATATGAGTAGGTGGTTCAAGTTAGGGATAGAAATGCAAATGGCCCTATAAAATTGCATATAAAGCATACAAGATTAATAATATAATAGTATGAAACAATCAAAAATTATGGATACATCGGAGACGTATGATAAACCAATAGGCTTCCCGTTACGGCTTGAATGAAATAAAGGAGAGGGTAGCGGTTCCCGTTATGATGAATGGCCAATGATGTATCCTACTTCAATTTGCGTGTCGAGGGAAGTAATGGGAGAAGCGGCATCCAGCCGGCACCATGTGAATGCAAGTTTCTTTTGGCCTCCTGTAACCACCACTGCATCGTGTCGTGGTGGCCTTAATTCTTACTGTATCGCATTCTCATTCCAGCTGATAAAGACATGTGTGATCCCTTGCTTACCTTTTGCATCAACGTCGTAGTTTACGTACCATGCATGACCCATCCTACCAAACTTATAATAAGTGTTACACTTCACAAGTTCAAAACGAGAAACTGGAACACGTACAGTCCCATTCGCGTCGCACCCTGATAACCCACAAGTATAGGGGATCGCAACAGTTTTCGCGGGTAATATTTCATCCAGATTTATTGATTCGACACAAGGGGGGCCAAAGAATATTTGCGAGTATTAGCAGTTGAGTAGTCAATTCAACCACACCTAGAGAACTAAATATCTACAACAAAGTGTTTAATAGCATAGTAGTATGATAGTTTCAAGAGCAGTAGTAACAGTAGTAACGGTAATGGAAGCAGTTTTGTAGTAATTGCAACAGCAGCAACAATGAAAGTAACTTAGCAAAGATCAATATGCGAAAAGCGTAGGCATTGGATCAGTGATGGATAATTATGTTGGATGACATTCATCATGTAACACTCACAATCTAGGGCAATACACAATAGTTCCAATTCATCAATGTAATGTAGGCATGTATTACGTATATAGTCATACGTGCTTATAGTAAGAACTTGCATGACATCTTTTGTCCAACCCTCCCGTGGCAGCGGGGTCCTTAAGGAAACTAAGGGATATTAAGGCCTCCTTTTAATAGAGAACCGGAACAAAGCATTAGCACAAAGTGAATACATGAACTCCTCAAACTACGACAATCACCGGAAAGAATCCCAATTATTGTCACCTTGGGGTATGCTGATCATGACATGTAACAGGTGCATATAACTTGCAAGATAGGATCAAGAACTCAAATATATTCATGAAAACATAAAGGGTTCAGATCTGAAATCATGGCACTCGGGCCCTAGTGACAAGCATTAAGCATAGCAAAGTCATAGCAACATCAATCTCAGAACATAGTGGATACTAGGGATCAAAGCCCTAACAAATTGACTCGATTACATGGTAAATCTCATCCAACCCATCACCGTCCAGCAAGCCTATGAAGAAATTACTCATGCACGGCGGTGAGCATCATGAAATTGGTGATGGAGGATGGTTGATGATGACAACGGCGTCGAATCCCCCTCTCCGGAGCCCCGAACGGACTCCAGATCAGCCCTCCCGATGAAGAACAGGAGGTGGCGGCGGCTCCGTATCGTAAAACGCGATGATTCTTTCTATCTAATTTTTTTCTCCACGAATAGGTACTTATAGTGTTGGAGTTAGGTCAAACGGAGCTGCCAGGGGCCCACAAGCCTGCCAGGCGCGCCCTGGGGGTGGGCGCGCCCCCCAGGCTTGTGGCGCCTGGTGGCCCCCCGTCTGGTGGATCTTTGCGCCCGTATTTTTTATATATTCTGAAATAATTCTCCGTAAATTTTCAGGTCCATCCGAGAACTTTTATTTCTGCACAAAAACAACACCATGGAAATTCTGCTGCAAATAGCGTCAGTCCGGGTTAGTTCCATTCAAATCATGCAAATTAGAGTCCAAACTAGAGCAAAAGTGTTTGGAAAAGTAGATACGTTTGGGACATATCAACTCCCCCAAGCTTAACTCATTGTTTGTCCTGAAGCAATTCAGTTGACAAACTAAAAGTGATAAAGAAAAACTTTTACATACTCTTTTGTTCTTGTTGTCTGTATATATACTTAACTAGCATTCAAGTTTTTAGCAAAGATTATGAACTAACCATATTGATGATAACACTTAGGTCTCACATTTACTCATGGCAATAACATAACCAACTAGTGAGCAATAATAAGATATCTCGGATGTCAACACTTTGTCAAAACAATCATGATATAATATGATAACTTGGTATCTCGCTAGCCCTTTCTGAGACTGCAAAACATAAACGCAGAGCACCTGTGAGATTCAAGCAATGACTAAACATTTTAATTCAAGGTAGAGGATATCCAGTCATGGTCACACCCAACATT
Source organism: Elymus sibiricus (assembly GCA_039707655.1). Lineage (NCBI taxonomy): Eukaryota > Viridiplantae > Streptophyta > Magnoliopsida > Poales > Poaceae > Elymus > Elymus sibiricus. The sequence continues at coordinate 138,788,470 of CM077670.1, forward strand.
AACTATACTCAATGCATAAAAATGACAATAGTGCTCTCCAACTGGTGCTTTAAATGAGAGGGTGATGACTCAACAATAAAAATAAAATAATGTAAAAGTAAATGGATAGGCCCTTTGCAGTGGGAAGCATGGATTTGCAGCGGTGCCAGAGCTCGAAGCTTAAATTAGAGATGAAAATAATTTTGGGAGGTATGCTTTTCCTGTCAACATCACAACCGAGAGTTTTCAATATCTTCCATGCTAAACAAATTATAGGCGGTTCCCAAGCGGAAAGGTAAAGTTTACTCCCCCTCCACCGTACCAACACAAGCCATGGCTAGCCGAATTCATGGGTGCCCTCCGTACCAACAACTTTTCGGGGGAGTTTGTTTGCATTATATGATTTTGATTTGAGCATATGACTGGGCATCCCAATTACCATCCTCTCTCACGCAATGACAAGTGAATAAACACTCATCTGAGAGTAACCCGCTTAGCATGGAAGATACTGACCGCCCCCTGTCGCTCCATGAGCGGTACGGGCACACAAAATAGATGTTCGTTTGAATATTTAGAGGTGGCACTTGCAAATTTACTTGGAACGGCAGAGTAATACCGCATATAGGTAGATATAGTGGACTCATCTGGAACAACTTTGGTTTAGGGATTTGGATGCACAAGCAGTATTCCCGCTTAGTACAGGCGAAGGCTAGCAAATAGATTGAGAAGCGACCAGCTAGAGAGCGAAAACGGTCATAGACATTCATTACGAGTAATTAACATTGAACACGAGTGAGTAGGATATCAACACCCTGAACATAAATATCATGGAGGCTATGTTGTTTTTTAATTTAACTACATATATGAACATGTGCAATTCAAGCCACTCGAATTACTCAGAGGAGGATACCATGCTAACATACTACATCACAACCATTTTAATGCATGTTGACACTCAAGATAAATCATTATCCACTCCTAGCTATTTAAGCATGGCATGAGAAACTATGATCTCTAATTGTCATCAAAAATATGTTTACTCATAATAATGCTGAATCATGAATACTGAGCTAAACATATTTACAAAGACAAAAACAAGAAGAGTTCATACCAGCTTTTCTTCACCACAATCACTTCATCAAATACCATCATTATTGCCTTTCACTTGCACGAACGAATGATGTGATAATAATAAGAATGGTGCAAGTGTGCCGTGGACTAAGCTGGAATCTTCAAACATTTATTCAGAGGAGAAGACAAAGTAATAGTGGCTCTTTGTTAGATCAACAATAAAGCATATGGAAGCCACTCAACATTTCATCGTGGTCTTTCCCCTTATGATGACTCAATGCAAAGAAAAGAAATTCTGAGAAACACACGAAAATATTTTTGGAGTTTTTTTGGTTTTTCTGAAGGAAGCAAATTAATGAAGGGAAACGAAAAAACGAGAAAAACTATTTACACGGGAAAGCTCCCAATAAGTAAAAGAAGAAACGAGAAATCTTTTTGGGTTTTATTTTACTACTATGAATTAACTAGACAAGAAAGAAACTACAACTATTTTTTTTTTGGATTTTTGAAAGTTTTTCAAACACACAAGAAGAAAGCGAAAAATAAAACTAACATCGATAATACAATGAAAAAGGATGAACACCGACAACTGGAATGAATGTGTGAACATGAATGTAATGTCGGTGAGAAATACGTACTCCCCCAAGCTTAGGCTTTTGGCCTAAGTTGGTCTACGACCACGGGTCAAAATTAGCACCTCCCGGATAGTGCGGAGGCTGCCGAGGATCCCACTAGTAAATGGCCTCCTAAGGCTCCCACTGATAGATGGGCTCCTGGTACGGCTCTGGTGCTTGGGGCTAATCCAAGCCCAATAAGCATAAATGTCCTCAGGCATGATGGTGTATCTGCCACTGTGAATATCAAACAAAGTAGGTGCAGGCAGAATAATAACTTCACGAGTGCCCTGACTGAACACCAATTTATATCTAAAACGAATGGGGCCCTCATCAATGAAGTCATGCCCAACCATACTGTCGTAATCAAGATGCATAACGGGTAAAAGCCTCTCTTCCCTCTCATCCTGCCTAATAGGAATCTCAAAATGTTTAGCGAGACGGGAAGCATAAATACCACCATAAATAGCGCTCCTCGAACGGTTAGTGTGCAACCGCCGGGCAACCATAGCACCCAAACTAAAGGTCCTATCAGCATAAAGTGCGTGGCGCAAAATAGCAAGGTTGCCACTCTCCCACCGACCAGTCAAACACCTCCCAGCAAATAATGAATAATAGCGCAAAACGGGGAAATGTAAACTAGCAACCCTAGCCTCAGAAACTCTCCTCGACCCCCCCACGGTAACCTCAGAGATGAACTCCGAGACATCCCTGGGATGTGGTTCTAATGTGCTGCCCTCGTTGGGAAGTTTGCATACCTCGCAAAAATCCTCAAGTGTCATCTCTTTGGGAACATCATATAAATTAAATGTCACGGTGGGTGTATCTCTCCTAGCATGAAAATGAAAGCTTTGCACGAAAGTATTAGTAAGGAGGAGATACTGGTCACACTTATATTTGTGGAACGGGATAATGCCGGCATTGTTCGCCAAATGATAGAAATCGTCGTAAATCCATGCATCCCTCAAGAACGTGTCGCATGGCCATTCGCATGGCCGCACCTCGGCCACACGAGGAAGTGTATACTTGGGCTTAGGAGCCTCCTTGGGGTTCCGGCTTGAAGAACCCCTCAACCTCCACTTGAGCATTTTCTTTTTCTAAAAAATTTCTGAAATTTTTAGTGACTCAAAATAAAAGTGAACAAAACTCAACAAAATTGATACCAACTACTCCCACATGTATCTAGAAGCCATATCATGCATCAAAACTACTTTGGGCCATACAAATTCAACATGCAAGCTCATAAACATGGCCACCACAGCAGCAAAAATTTGCAAAGTATAAGGCACTAGAGAAAAAACTAATTGGAGCATTGGAGGAGTCACATACCAAGGAGTAATTCCTCAAAACAGTTTTGGAAACAGAGTTCCGAGCAAGGAGATCGAAAATCACAGCAAAATGAGCAAGAACATGGGCTTGGGTGCAAGTTTGATTTTTTCTGGAGAAAGAAGAAGGAGATGGGTGGCTGGCATAAGTGAGTGGGTCCCTGTGGGACCCACAAGCCTGCTGGGTGCGCCCAGGGGGGTGGGCATGCCTTGTGGGCTTGTGGCTCACAGGTGCACCCCCCCTGGGGTGTGTTCAGTGCCAAAAATCTTAAATATTCTGGAAAAAAATCATACTAAATTTTCATGGCATTCTGAGAAGTTTTATTTTTGGGCCATTTTTTATTGCACAGATAATTCAGAAAACAGGATAATCATGCATTTTATTTTATTCTACTAAAAATAACAGAGGGTAAAAGGTGGGTACAGAAAGTTGTGCTTACTAAATTCATTGACCACATGCCCCTCAAAAAGAATCCATTAATAAGGTTGATCAAATCTTATTAACAAATTATTTTCGAATGGCATGAAACCGAAGAATTTTCGTATAACACTAGGTTACCTCAAGGGGGATATGCATCTCCCCAACAATAAGAATTTCATATTTCTTTTTGACAGTATGAAGAGGAAATTTGAAACCTCCAATAGTGATTGTTGAAACTTTTTCAATACAATTTATACCATTCACTGAAGTTTGTTTCTTTGGGAAATAAACTATATGCTCATTACCATTGACATGAAAAGTGACCTTGCTTTTGTTGCAATCAATAACAACCCCTGCAGTATTCAAAAAGGGTCTTCCAAGGATAATCGACATGTTATCGTCCTCGGGCATATCAAGTATAACAAAGTCTGTCAAGATAGTAACAATTGCAACTACAACGGAAACATCCTCGCAAATTCCACTAGGTATAGCAGTGGATTTATCAGCCATTTGCAAAGATATTTCAGTAGGTGTGAGCTTATTCAAATCAAGTCTTCTCTATAGAAAGAAAGGCATAACACTAACACCAGATCCCAAATCACATAAAGCAGTTTTAACATAATTTCTTTTAATGGAGCATGGTATAGTAGGTATTCCCGGATCTCCTAACTTCTTAGGTATTCCACCCTTAAAAGAATAATTGGCAAGCATGGTGGAAATTTCAGCTTCCGGTTTTTTCCTTTTATTTGTGACAATATCTTTCATGTATTTATCATAGGGAGACATTTTCAACATATCAATCAAGCGAGTGCGCAAAAAGACAGGTCTAAGCATTTCAACAAAGCGCTCAAAATCTTCATCATCCTTATTTTTGGATGGTTTAGTAGGGAAAGGCATAGGTTTTCGAACCCATGGTTCTCTCTGCTTTCCATGTTTTCTAGCAACAAAGTCTCTTTTATCATATCTTTTATTCTTAGGAGGTGGGTTATCAAGATCAACAGCAGGTTCTATTTCTACATCATTATCTGGTTGAGCATCAACATGAACATCATCATCATCATTATTGTTATCCTTATCATTATCATTATCACTAGGTATATGTTCATTACCAGATTGTGTCTCAGCATCAGAAATAGAAGCATCATTATGATTCTTAGGAGGTTTTTCTATCTCAGGTTCACTAGCAGCATGCAAAGTCCTATCATTTTTCTTTTTCTTTTTCTTCTTAGATGGACTAGGTGCATCAATATTATTTCTTTGAGAGTCTTGTTCAATTATTTTAGGATGACCTTCAGGATATAGAGGATCCTGAGTCATGCTACCTCCTCTTGTAACAACTCTAACAGCATGGTCATTCTTTTCATTATTCATTTCATCAAGCAAATCATTTTGTGACTTAGCAATTTGTTCTAACTGAGTCTGAACCATAGAAGCATGTTTACTCAAGCATTTAACATCATTAGCAGTTCTAAACATCAAATCACTCAAGCATTCTATCATGATGGCATTCCATTTCAGTGTATTGCTAACATACATATTAAAGTGTTCCTGTTTAATGATGTAATTATCAAACTCATACAGGCATTGACTAGCAGATTTTATTATACGGAATATCACCTTCATCAAATCTAGTGAGAGAATTTACCTCCACTTCCTGTGTCGGGATGTCGAGCCCATCTATTTCTTCAATAGGTGGTAAATTCTTAACATCTTCAGCTTTTATACCTTTTTCCTTCATAGATTTCTTAGCTTCTTGCATATCTTCTAGACCGAGGAATAGAATACCTCTCTTCTTCGGAGTTGGCTTAGGTGATGGTTCACGAAGTGTCCAATCATCGGCATTTCTCAATATATTATTCAATAGTGATTCAGCATGCCCAACAGTTCGTTCCCTGAAAACACAACCAGCACAACTATCTAGGTAGTCCCTAGAAACATCGGTTAGTCCATTATAATAGATATCAAGTATTTCATTCTTCTTAAGAGGATGATCAGGCAAAGCATTAAGTAACTGGAGAAGCCTCCCCCAAGCTTGAGGGAGATTCTCTTCTTCAATTTGCACAAAGTTAAATATTTCCTGTAAGGCAGCTTGTTTCTTATGAGGAGGAAAGTATTTTTCAGAGAAGTAATATATCATATCCTGGGGACTACGCACACAACCAGGAGCAAGAGTATTAAACCATTTCTTAGCATCACCCTTTAATGAGAAAGGAAACAACTTAAGAATATAATAGTAGCGAATTTGTTCCTCATGAGCAAATAGGGTGGCAATATCATTCAACTTAGTAAGGTGTGCCACAACAGTTTCAGTTTCATAACCATGAAAAGGATCAGATTCAACCAAAGTAATTAACTCAGGATCGACTGAGAATTCATAATCCTTATTAGTAACAAATATGGGAGAAGTAGCAAACTTAGGATCATATTTCATTCTCTCCCGCATAGATTTTTCTTTCAACTCAGCAAGCAATTTTATAACCTCATCTCTATCATTACAAGCAAGAATTGCCCTAGCTGTCTCTCTATCAAAAACATAACCATTAGATGTTTCAGGCATTTCAACTCTAGTAGGAGAGCTAGGCATAATAGGTGAATCATAATTTTCAAGAGTTTCAACATTTTTAGTTTCTTTAGCTTTAGCAATTTGTTCATCAAGAAATTCACCAAGTGGCACAGTATTATCAAGCATAGTACTAGCATCATCAATAGTATCATTCATAGCAGAAGTAGTATCATCAATAACTTGCACATATTAGAATGAATAGCAGGTGGCGGTGTTGCAAGCCTACTCAAAACAGAAGGTGAATCAAGTGCAGAGTGTGATGGCAGTTCCTTACCTCCTCTAGTCATAGAGGGGACGATCTTGGTCTTAGCGTCTTTCAGATTCTTCATAGTGATAAACAGATATAAATCCCAAGTGACTCGACAAATAGAGCTATGCTCCCCGATAATGGTGCCAGAAAAAGGTCTTGATAACCCACAAGTATATGGGATCGCAACAGTTTTCGCGGGTAGTATTTCACCCAGATTTATTGATTTGACACAAGGGGAGCCAAAGAATATTTGCGAGTATTAGCAGTTGAGTTGTCAATTCAACCACACCTGGAGAACTAAATATCTGCAGCAAAGTGTTTAATAGCACAGTAGTATGATAGTTTCAAGAGCAGTAGTAACAGTAGTAACAGTAACGGAAGCAGTTTTGTAGTAATTGCAATAGCAGCAGCAACGAAAGTAACTTAGCAAAGATCAATATGCGAAAAGCGTAGGCATTGGATCAGTGATGGATAATTATGTTGGATGACATTCATCATGTAATAGTCACCACCTAGGGCGATACACAATAGCTCCAATTCATCAATGTAATGTAGGCATGTATTCCGTATATAGTCATACGTGCTTATAGTAAGAACTTGCATGACATCTTTTGTCCTACCCTCCCGTGGCTGCGGGGTCCTTAAGGAAACTAAGGGATATTAAGGCCTCCTTTTAATAGAGAACCGGAACAAAGCATTAGCACATAGTGAATACATGAACTCCTCAAACTACGGCAATCCCAATTATTGTCACCTTGGGGTATGCGGATCATGACACGTAACAGGTGCATATAACTTGCAAGATAGGATCAAAAACTCAAATATATTCATGAAAACATAAAGGGTTCAGATCTGAAATCATGGCACTCGGGCCCTAGTGACAAGCATTAAGCATAGCAAAGTCATAGCAACATCAATCTTAGAACATAGTGGATACTAGGGATCAAAGCCCTATCAAATTGACTCGATTACATGGTAAATCTCATCCAACCCATCACCATCCAACAAGCCTACGAAGAAATTACTCACGCACGGCGGTGAGCATCATGAAATTGGTGATGGAGGATGGTTGATGATGACGACGGCGTCGAATCCCCCTCTCCGGAGCCCCGAACGGACTCTAGATCAGCCCTCCCGATGAAGAAGAGGAGGTGGCGGTGGCTCCATATCGTAAAACGTGATGATTCTTTCTCTGTGATTTTTTTATCCACGAATAGGTACTTATAGCATTGGAGTTAGGTCAAACGGAGCTGCCAGGGGCCCACAAGCCTGCCAGGCTTGCCCTGGGGGGGTGGGCGCGCCCCCCAGGCTTGTGGTGCGTGGTGCCCCCCCCCTCTGGTGGATCTTTGCGCCAGTATCTTTTTATATATTCTGAAATAATTCTCCATAAATTTTCAGGTCCATCTGAGAACTTTTATTTCTGCACAAAAACAACACCATGGCAATTTTGCTGAAAACAGCGTCAGTCCGGGTTAGTTCCATTCAAATCATGCAAATTAGAGTGCAAACTAGAGCAAAATGTTTGGAAAAGTAGATACGTTTGGGATGTATCACACCCACACGGTCGTTCCAGCCCGCCACTCAAGCACATTGGCTAGGCATATCACTAACATGTGGGACCGCATGTAAGGAAAGCGATGATGGGCCAAATTGGCAAAACTCCCCCGCTTATCACACGGGAGAAGCCCACCGCTAGAGTTTTTAATCGATATTTCTATTTTTTTGAGGGAAATCATTATTTCTATCTATCGGTCGCGCCAAGGAGTAGAACCAAATGTTACAACTTACAAGTTCAGAAGGAAAAGCCTGCCGCATTCGCGTCGCACCCTCACACGGTTGGTCCAGCACGCCGCTCAAGGGGGGACACGTGCTGTCTTGCATTTTCTCTATCAAGTGGGACCGTAGTTGAGCAAACCGACTATCGGTAAACCCCCCACCTCGCCCGCCGCGCGTTGGCTGAGTTAGAGAAATGAGGAGGGAGAAGATCTAGCTGTAGAACGAACTCCAAGAAATAAGGTGTCAGATGGGACTCGTGGTGGTGGTGTGTGACGTACTCCTATATGTGGATACTTGTTCTGGCCCATGCCATCCCACTATATCGAGGTGCTAGTTACGTAAGATCGAACACATTATCTACCCAGGAGTACGGTACCACTAGTACTAGTACTTTATTAACATATGACCCACCTCACAGTGTCGCCAAATTTCCTGGAGCCCCTGCTCGACCATCCCCTCTCTCTTCTCAGCTAGCAGACACGCGGAGTGTGCCTATCGTCGGTTTGCTCACATTCGGTCCCACATGTCAGTGAAAACGCAAGACGACACACATTCACTGGGTGAGTGGCGTGCCTGACCGATCGTGTGGGGTGCGACGCGTACGCGACGCGACAGGCGTGTTGTAATTGTACCGCCTTTTGCTTTTGAACTTGTAAATTGTAAATATTTGGTTTTGCTCCTTGGTGCGATCTATCGATAGAAATTCCGATTGAAAAGGCGAGGGTGGGTCTTTTCTTCCGCGGTAGGCGCGAGAGTTTTGCCATTTATCCATACCACTATATATAGTGTCAAAATAACTTTGAATATTGGCCGTTGGATGAAACGAATCCAACGGTTGAAGGGTGGTAAATCAAAATGGTATTGGTCGTTAGACTTCATTACATCAAATTTTCTCACGAGTACTATCTAGAATATTCTACTTGAGATCAGGGAAAGTCATAATATAAACAAACCTCAAAGCAAATACACTTCTCATTTGTTCTAGATTATTCCTTAGTTTAATTCTCCAACTATTTCTATTTAGAGAATCGCCATTCATTTTTGCTATAGAGTATCATTTAAATTGCAGAATATGCATGAAATACAACCACTTCTCATTTGGTCTAGACTAGTCTTCTAGTTTTTTTATCTTGCAAAGCAATTGGCATGTGTGTGTTTTTTATATGTTTTGGTTTAAAGACATCAGAACATCTTCCTAGAGTCCACTACCATATATTCATCAAATTTTTTGTAGTCATAATTTGATTTTTAATGTAATGAACATTGATACTTAAACCTATATCCTATATTTATTTTTTGTTCCAAAAAAACTTTCGGTCTATTGATCAACTGCGAAGGTAACACCAGAAGTGAAAATTACATCATGGATCATAGATCACCTATAGTGACGACTATAAGCATTCTGCGAGCCAAATGTGTGCCACCGTCATCGCCCCTCCCTCATCGGCGTCGGGCAAACATTGTTGTAGCACATAGTCAGGAAGTCGTTGTGCTAAGGCTCCATAGGACCAACACAGAAGACCAACGCACAAGAACAACAACCGTCGTCGATGAAGGGAAATGTAGATCGGAAGGATCCAATCTGCACACACGCATACATGGACGAACGAAGATCTAATCCAAGCGGATCCACCAAAGATAAACGCCGACCAAATCCCACGAGAACCGTGGGACACCGCATCCGTCCGGAGAACTGTGGGTACAAGTACGCGGACACTAATTCGGGAGCCGAAGTCCAAAGCTAGCCGTAAATGTCCGGCTGCATGATGACCCACAAGTATAGGGGATCAATCGTAGTCCTTTCAATAAGTAAGAGTGTCGAACCCAACGAGGAGCAGAAGGAAATGACAAGAGGTTTTCAGCAAGGTATTCTCTGCAAGTACTGAAAGTAGCGGTAACAGATAGTTTCGGTAGCAAGATAATTCGTAACAAGTAACAAGTAACAAGTATAATAAAGTGCAGCAAGGTGGCCCAATCCTTTTTGTAGCAAAGGACAAGCCGGAACGAACTCGTATAATAAGCAAAGCGTTCTCAAGGACACATGGGAATTTCAACTAGTCACTTTCATCATGTTTGTTTGATTCGCGTTCGCTACTTTGATAATTTGATATGTGGGTGGACCGGTGCTTGGTTGCTGTTCTTACTTGAACAAGCCTCCCACTTACGATTACCCCCTCTTGCAAGCATCCGCAACTACGAAACAAGAATTAAGATAACTCTAACCATAGCATGAAACATATGGATCCAAATCAGCCCCTTACGGAATAGCGCATAAACTAGGGTTTAAGCTTCTGTCACTCTAGCAACCCATCATCTAATTACTACTCCACAATGCCTTCTCTTAGGCCCAAAGATGGTGAAGTGTCATGTAGTCGACGTTCACACGACACCACTAAAGGAAGCACAACATACATAGCATCAAAATATCGAACGAATACCAAATTCACATGATTACTTATGACAAGACTTCTCCCATGTCCTCAAGAACAAAAGTAACTACTCACAAATCATATTCATGTTCAAGATCAGAGGGGTATTGAATAGCATTAAGGATCTGAACATATAATCTTCCACCAAATAAACCACCTAGCATCAACTACAAGATGTAATCAACACTACTAGCAACCCACAGGTACCAATCTGAGGTTTTGAGACAAAGATTGAATACAAGAGATGAACTAGGGTTTGAGATGAGATGGTGCTGGTGAAGATCTTGATGAAGATTGGTCCTCCCATGATGAGAGGAACGTTGGTGATGTCAATGTCTTCGATTTCCCCCTCCCGGAGGGATGTATCCCCGGCGGAATCGCTTCGCCGGAGAGCAAAATAGCTCCTGCTCAAGTTCCGCCTTGAGACGGCGGCGCTTCATCCCGAAAGTCTTCTTCTGATTTTTTCTAGGGCAAATGCCTTCATATAGCAGAAGGAGGGGGCCAGAGGCCTGCCAGGGGGCGTGCCCAGGGGGGTAGGGCGCGTCCCCCAGGCTTGTGGCTTCCTGGTGGGCCCCCTTCTGTTGATTCTTTCGCCAGTATTTTTTATATATTCCAAAATAATTCTCCATAAATTTTCAGGTCATTTGGAGCAGTGCAGAATAGCTATCTCTGTTTCACCCCTTTCAGGTCCAGAATTCCAACTGCCGGCATTCTCCCTCTTCATGTGAATCTTGCAAAATAAGAGAGAAAAGGCATAAGAATTGTACCATAAAGTGAAATAATGATTAAAAACATAATAATGATTGGTAGGAAATCATGATGCAAATTGGACGTATCAACCCCCCCCCCCCAAGCTTAGACCTCGCTTGTCCTCAAGCGAAAGCCGAAATCGATAATCATGACCACATGTTTAGAGAGAGAGGCGTCGATAAAAATAAAATACGGACATGGAGCATCATGATCTTTATTATAACAACAATATAGCATCATAAAACTTCTCATGAAAAAGTGACAATTCATCAACAAGTTAAAGTATGAACCATAAACCAAATTGAAAACTAACAAACTATGATCTCAGTCACTGAAGCAATTTCAATTCATCATATTATCAGAAAGAGTCTATGTAAGAGCTTTGTTTAGCAAGTTCACATACTCAACTATCATTTAGTCTTCTATGATTGCTGACACTCACGACATACTTATGGAGCAAAAGTTTCAGTCGAACACATAGAAAGATAGTGGCTTATAATTTCGCCTCCCAACGTATTTACCTCAAGGGTAATGTCAACAATAATAACTCATGATCACCTACAGCCAACTAGATATATATGCATGGATCAATCCCCACCACATGATTCTTGCCAAGAGAGAAAATAAAAACGGAATAGAGGAGAATACTATTGAGTCTTGCATGTAAGTAAATACATAAAGTAAAAGATAGGGCCTTCGCAGAGGGAAGCAGAGGTTGTCATGCGCCTTTTTTGTTTTTGAATGTGCAAGCTCTTAATGTAAAGGAACGTCACTTTATATTGCCCCTTGTCATAGCGACCTTTATTATGCAGTCTGTCGCTTTTATTGCTCCACCATCACAAGATCGTGCAAAGCTTATTTTCGCTTACAATAAAAGTTCATACATGTTTAGGAGCAATTTTTATTGCTTCGCACCGATGACAACTTACTTGAAGGATCTTATTCAATCCATAGGTAGATATAGTGGACTCTCATGGCATGAAACTGGGTTTAAGGGTTTTTGGATGCACAAGTAGTATCTCTACTTAGTACAGAATTTTGGCTAGCAAAAGATAGGGGGCAAGCACCACATGTTAGAGGATCCAAAACAATATAACTTCTATGTGAATATAAGCAAACATAACTCATTACGTTGTCTTCCTTGTCCAACGTCAACTATATGACATAGAATATTTAATGGGGGCTCACAATCATAAAAGATGTCCAAGATAGTATATTTATATGTGAGACCTCTCTTTCTTTATTACCTTTTCATGAATTGGCACAATAACCAATACTATGTTTGTCAACTTCCAACAAGTTTTATCAATTATACTTCTTTTATGTGAAGTCATCACTCCCCATGGGATTAGCATATGATCTTACTTTTTATTCTCTTCATTTTATTTCCAAGATTGGATCATCAAAGGCAAAACACTCAACTCAAACTACTCTTTCTTATATAACTTTCACACACGATTACATAGATAGATAGATCACAAAGCAAGCACTCAAAACTAAATTATACTAAAACTTTATTCTTCTAAATCACGAAATAACTATGGATCAAACTAAGATACATAATGATGATGAAAAAGTGATGGTGATACGATACCGGGGCACCTCCCCCAAGCTTGGCACAAGCCAAGGGTGGTGCCCATACCCATGTACTCAAATCTCCTTCTTGGGTGATGGTGGTGATGTGGTGCTAGGATTGTCCTTCAGCTTCAGCAAGTACTCCAAATTACTATTGATCCTTCAAAGGGCACGATTTTGTTCTTCCAACATAATAACTTCATGAGTGAGCGACATATTCTGGGCACAAGTTGCTTCAACAGCCCTTAATGCATTAATTTTAGATAAAGAAAGGTTATGCTGAAGAGTTTGCAATATATCTCCCTTTTCTGTAGGTTCCTTCTTGTGCATGGCTTGATCTTCTTCTCCTTGAATCCGGTCCTCCACGACCCTTCCAGATTCCTCCTCCATAGCAGTGTCCTCCTCTTCGGACGACCACTCATAATATACTTCGCTGAAAGGACGTTTGCTGGGCGAAGGTTGAACAATCCGGTGCTTGGTGCGGAGTCTTCGGGGAGCCATGGCGATCTAGATCTGTCAGAAAAATAGCCCGAAACAAGAATACAGGAGAAACTTGCAATGCGGTGGTCAAATAACCCGTGAGTATATATAATGAATTTTTCCCGTGCATAACATGTAATATGGAAGAAAAACAGAGTCGGGAAAGTCCACGAGGGCGCCACAAGCCTGGTAGGCACGCCCTGGGGGGGGGTAGGGCGTGCCCCCCAGGCTTGTCGCCTCCTCGTGCACTTTTCGGACTGTTTATTATTTTCCTAATTTTTTATATATTTCAAAACAGATAGAAAGTACTTTTGTGGAAGTTTTGGAGTCGGTTTACTTACCATGCCACATACCTATTCCTTTTTAGGATTCTGGAGCGTTTCGGAAGGTTTCCTCTATGAGCTCTTCAGGTGTAATTGTTTGAATAATATTAGTTTCAACATTAATGGGCATACCTGAGATATAATGTTTAATTCTTTACCCATTAACCACTCTCGGAATATTGCCTTCGGAGTTGTTTATTTTAATGGCTCCGGAGCGATAAACTTCTTCAATGATGTATGGGCCTTCCCATTTAGAGAGAAGTTTTCCTGCAAAAAATCTTAAACGAGAATTGTATAATAGAACATGATCACCTACTTTGAATTCCCGTTTTTGAATTCTCTTATCATGCCATCTTCTAACTTTTTCTTTAAACAACTTAGCATTTTCATAAGCTTGGGTTCTCCATTCATCTAAAGAACTAATATCAAATAACCTCTTTTCACCGGCAAGTTTAAAATCATAGTTAAGTTCATTAATTGCCCAATATGCTTTATGTTGTAACTCAAGAGGTAAATGACATGCTTTTCCATAAACCATTTTATAAGGAGACATACCCATAGGATTTTTATAAGCAGTTTTTTTTTGACTGGCTACTGTAGGGAAAACCCCCATAGCCTCAAAATTTTATTCATCAAAAAATATAGTATGTACAAAGGTTACCAAGGGTAACCCAAGGAAACAAGAGAAAGACTAACCCGGCCTACAGAGATCAAAGAAACAAAATTAATGGGGTAGGTAAGTTACCCAACAAACCAGGTCCTCCTTAAATCTAGACTTAACTCTATGAGAAAGCAGGGACATATCATGAATGAAAGCCCCTCTCCAATGGTTGAAACTAGGCCTGACATGTCTGAAAACCTTAGCATTCCTGATCAGCCAAATGTTCCAGCAGGTAGTAAAGACCACTTCAGCAAAAAAAGGCTTGTTAATGTCCCTTCTGGCATTCACAGCAATCTCACTCATATCAGTTCCAACAGACCAATCAACCTGATGATAGTTCCACACCCTTTGGCTGAATAAGCAGTTAAAGGACAAATGATCTTTGTCCTCTCTAGTCTGGAGATGACAAAGAACACAGCAAGTGCCACCATCAATATGCCAGTGTCCCCTCTCCACCATATCTTTTGTGTTAAGTCTATCCATGATCATCATCCATGCAAACACCTTAATTTTCATGGTGCAAGAGCTGGCCCAAACCCATTTGAGCAAAGGGTTAAAAGACATATTTGAATGCATATAAGAATAGAATCTCTTGGGAGTGTATGGTTTATCTATCCCATGCCAGTGCCAGACATCTTTGGAAGTTGACTGACCATCATGTGTCTGAAGCAAGTTTTGCAAGGATGGTAACTCATTATAAGCCTGTTCAGACAAAGGTAAATAAACCAACTGGATAGATCATGACATTCCAACCCATCCTTGACAGTTAGCAGATTGTCCTTACAATAAGAGAATAGTCTAGGAAATCTGTTCTGAAGAGGCAAGACTGAATCTCCCAACTTCCACTTGTCAAACCAAAAAAGAGCAGTGTCCCCATGATTAATCTCCACCCAGGAAACTTCAATTTAAGGATATCTTTTCACCAGAAGGATCCACAGGATGTAGTACCTTGCGGCACAATTCCATGATAATAGGAGTTCCAAATGAGATGGACCCAGGGAACATCAGCTTTGTTCAAGAACTTATGAACGTGCTTGAGAAGGAGGGCAGCATTCTGAATCCCAAGGTTCATAATTCCCAGAGCACCCTTATCCTTAGGTCTACAGATTAGATCCCAAGCAGCCAGAGAGGGTGCAGGCTCTTGCTTATTTTTCCTCCACAAGCACTGTCTTTGGATTCTCTGAAGTTGCTTCAAAATTTCAGGATTAATGAGCAGACTGCATAAGAAGAAAATAGGCAGGGAGGACAATGCAGAGTTCAAGTATTGCAGCCTGCCACCCTGAGCAAGGAAGGTTGAGCTGGCAGACATTCTCCTTTCCATGCAATCAACTAGTGGCATTAGGTCAACCATCTTAGGCTTAGTGGTTCCAACTAGGAGACCCAGGTAAGTGAAAGGCATCTTCCCAACCTGATAGCCAAAGATAGAGGCAAGCCTGCAAGTTTCTTCCTGGGGCATATTGATAGGGACAATTGATGATTTATGATAGTTAACATCTAACCCAGTAGATTGAGAAAAGACTTGCAACATCTTCTTTAATGCTAACAGTTGATTCTCTTCAGCAGGCACAATGATTAAGGTATCATCAGCGTACTGAATAATAGGATAGTCCCTATCATGACATGGAATAGGCAATTGAAGCTCCCCCCTAAGATGCATATGATTGACTACTATCTGCAAAAGATCTGCAGCAAGGACAAAAAGCAAAGGAGAAACAAGGTCACCTTGCCTCACACCCTTTTTGCACAAAAACTGCTTGCCAGGCACTCCATTTAGCAGCACAGAGGATGTTCCAGTAGTTAACAACTCCCTGATCCAGTTGATCCACTTATTATTAAATCCTTTATGCTTCATAATTTCAAATATGACAGAGTGCTCAATGGAGTCAAAATCCTTTTCAAAGTCCAACTTAAGAATCAGAATGGGCCTCTTTGATTGATGACATTGGTGAATGTATTCCAGTGTCCAACCAATACAGTCATGAATAGTCCTTGATTTAATGAACCCATATTGATTCTTATGAATACAGGCCATGATGAGCTCTTGGAACCTGTTAGCAACAATCTTGGAAAGGAATTTAACACCCATTCCAGTCAAGGAGAGTGGTCTGTAATCCCCAACAGTCTCAGGAGCTATGTTTTTAGGGATCAAAGTGATGTATGAAGCATTGAGATTTGCAAGCTGAGCCCTTTCATCATAGAATTCTTGAGCCAAAGTATGAAAATCCTTGGAAATTATAGGCCAGCATTTCTTTAAAAATAGGCCACTGAAACCATCCGGCCCAGGGGCTTTATCAATGGGCATGTGCCTCATTACATCATTAATTTCCTCTGCAGTAAAAGGCTTAGTCAGTGCATCTAAGCCAGGCACTGGCTTAATTAAAGCTCTGAGATCAAATCCCATATTAATCCCCCTAGAGGTTCCCATTCTTCCTTTGAAAGTAGACCAAATAATACCTTCCATCTGACTGTGATAAAAAATAACAGACCCATCTTGCAACTGAAGACTAGCAATGGAGTTCCTCCTGAACCTCTCAGTTGCCATGGCATGGAAGAACATAGTATTCTCCTCACCCACTTTGATATACCTAGTGGTACATCTTTTCTTCCAGTAAAGAAACTGCAAGTGCAGAAGATGCTCCACATGAAGTTTTACAATTTTCCTGAAATTAAACTCCTGCCTAAAAAGGGGCCTCAATTCCTCCAAATTGTCCAGAATAACAATCACCTTGTTGCAGTTAGCAATGAGGATTTTAAGATTTGAGATTCCAAGTTTCCATTTTTTAAGATCTTGCCTTAAAGTTTTCAACTTATCAGCAATGATGGCAGTGATATGTGCTTTCCTAGAAGGCTTTTCCCATGACTTTTTAACACAATCAAAAAATCCCTCCATCTGAACCCAATAGTTCTCAAATCTAAAAATGTTAGACTTGGGAATAGAGGTTTTAATAACAACCACACAAGGCACATAATCAGAAGCGGTTCTGGCCAAAGGAAGGACCTCGGTAAAAGGATAACAGGAAATCCAATTTGTTGAGGTAAAAAACCAATCCAGTTGCTCTAATAGAGGAGCATCCTGCATATTAGACCAAGTAAAAGATCTCCCTTTCAAAGGGAGCTCAAGCAGCCCAAAGTGCCCAATGATCTCATTGAAAATAAAGATGTCATTAATATCACCACCTGGCAAATTTCTATTTTCTATAGATCTAATAAAATTGAAATCACCCAACAGTAGCCAGTTATCTTCCAGAGGAATATTCAGATGATATAACCAGTTAACAAAATTGTCTCTGGGCGCACCTTGTCAGGAGCCATAAACCGTCACAGGAGTCCATTGTTCATTGTTATGTTGAGAGGTGAAGTTAACCACCACAGCAAATGATTGTATCTCTACCAGCATCCCAAACAAAACTGAAGAGTTCCAGACCACAAGTATTCCACCAGATGCACCCACACCAGGTGCAAAGGCATAGGTGTCAAAATGTTTAGGACAGAAAGCCCTAATATCTCTGATATCAAAATTACTGCATTTGGTTTCTTGAAAACAAGCAACCACACATTGACTTTCCTCCCTTTTCTGGCTAACAACACGTTGCCTAGCAGGGGAGTTAAGACCCCTAACATTCCAACAGAGCACACTCTAGCTTCTAAAGTTGTTGTGATTCATGGAGCACAACATAGTAATAATAAGACAGAAGCACCACATAGTAGAGCTTCAGGCAAAGAAAGATTAACATCCATAGAGGTCCAAGTGCAAGATTATTACAACCAGTGTGAAATTCAGACAGTTCAACATAGCAAATTTGGGTTGCATAAAGCACAAAACAAAATATAATAGCAAATTTAAGGGCTGGCCAGACCCAAAAGCAAGCAGGCGAGCTAATCATCAGAAGAGGCCGAAGTGTCTTCAGTTGGATCAGCCATAAGCCGCTCCACAGTCATCTTCTCTGGTGCAATTCCTAGGTCTTGGCCATTCTGCTGGATTGTCTTGATAGGTGTTGGTGGCGGCACATCACCCAGGTTTGAATCACCATTGGTCTTGTGGCCAGAATCACCCACATCCTCCAGTTCCTCCGAGGGGACGGCCACAAAAGGCTTACAGCTCGGCCTCTTCTTCTTGGGCTGAGACTGTAGCTCCTGAAAGACTGGCTCATAACCATCACGCTTGATAGATCCCCTGGTGTAGCGACGAACTAAAGTCTCCACTATTGGTGTGGGCGCCAAGGTCTTACGGCGCCTGATCTTCTTGGCGTTACATTGGGCAGAAAAGGAGAAAGCTTCATCTTTTGCCGGCTGAGAGAGCACAGAGGGAGCAAAATCATCATTCAGACTTGGGGAGCGAACATTGACATCTGCAGACAAATCAGACACAGGGAAAAGATTCCTTGCCACAGGCTGAGGTTTAGCTGGGCTGACTGTGGGCTCCTGAATCCATTGCAACTCAGAAAGCACCTGAACATCATCAAAGGCCAAAGCCCAGTTCCTTTTAGACAACACAATGGGCTCAAAAGAAAATGACAGCATGGGCACCGGTTTGCACTGCATGGGGCAGACCTGTAAGAGAGTATCAAAAGTTCTCCTCCATGCAAGCTCTGGAGGTAGAACAGGGCCGTAAACCACCCTGACTGCCCCAACAATGATGCGATCAACCTGGATGAGCGGAGGCTGATAGGGGACTATAGCCCAAGCATTGGCATCAAACTGCTATAGTGGTTCATCATCCACAATAACTGGAGCATTCATCTGCACTTCTGAATCAGAGAGAACAGGCTGATCAATCACCATGGATTCTTGATCTTGTACTGGCTGGTTGTCCTCAATCTGCTGGTCAACATGCTGCTCAGCCTCATCCCCCCAATGAGCATGGCCCTAGTTGTCCTAATCCACATGATCGGGCATCGGCGGTGGGACTAGTGGGAGATCATCCCAACCAAGCGCTGGATATGGAGGTAGGACAAAGTTGTGAACATCAGGCACAAATTCCCTAGGCAGAGGGCGGGGATTGCCATTCAACGGCATAGGATCCTCGTCCTCAGGCATTTGTTTAGCAAAATTAGCACCCAAGATGTAACATGGAGCTGTCTAGGAAACCTTAGCTCCACCATATGAAGCATAGTCCATAAAAACCACATCACAAGGGACCAAGATATCCTCAGGGAACGATGCAAAAACAATGGTCCTCACGAGGTATGGATCATCACTGACCCAATGCTGGAATTTCCCAAAAGTATTGACCGCAGCTCTAATGTTCTCAGTAGTTCTTAAATCCAGAGGAATGCCAAGAAACATCAAACACCCATCCCGGAAACCATGGGTGCCCCGATAACCAACTCCTTCATCATGCTTAAAAAAGCGAACAAATCTATCATTGCCAATCGACTGGGGAGGCAGTTGTAACAGAGGAAAATGAACCCCAGCATCTCTAAGCTGAAACAATCCTACTCCACAAACCCAGGGCTGACCAGATCGAACTAGAACACCTCTATTCTCCAAGAAATCAACAACATCCTCCCTAGCAGGACCAACCTGATCAAGCGGCAGCAAAGGCATGACCTCCGCAACCATGAACTCCTCATGGCGGTGAACAATGGGCGACGGAGGCGTGACGAACGTCCGGGGCAGCCGATTTGCTCCGCCATCGATGATGTGATGACCAGTCGGAGCATTGCGATGCGGGTCAAGAGCAAAGACTGCCATGGAAGGGTCAGAAGAAGGTGTTGGCGGTGGCAATGGAGGCGGAGGCGTAGCCGGAGGAGAGCCCACTGGGGTTTTTGGTGGAGAGCAGCAATGAATAGATGGGACGGCTCTGACTAGCCATTTTCACAAAGAAAAAAAAAGCTAGGCTGGTCATGTGGTAAACGTAAAATAGAAGCCTGGGCTAGACGGGCCACAGCCCAGTTGATACCCTGCTCCGTCTCAACAATAACAAAAAAAACTGCTCGAGCTGCTAGGTCCCAGGTGTCAGCCACTCTTGTGCAGTTCTCTTGTCTATTGACTATACGCTGACAATGTCGTGGGTCCCAGATGTCAGCAAACCACTAGGAGGAAGCATTTTCTTTTTTGCTTGTAACAATGAGGCACTTCCTTGCGTACGGCCATGGACAAGGTGGGTCCCTACTGTCATCCTCTCCATGTACAGTCCTCTCCAGATTCCTCTCGTTTGTTGACCATGTTGACAACGCTAGATGGCGGTGATGCAGGGAGCGCACCAAGGAGTGCGGTGGACGACGACGAGGCCTCGGACGGGAACGAACAGGATCCAGGGAAGATGCAGCAGTGAAGTCGCGGGCAAAGGGGAGTACGAGGGTTGACTGGTTCGGGTGAGGGGTGGGGCTGACATCGCCGTTAACGATTTAGGAGACGATAGGGCGGCGATGCATGCGCGGAGGCGCAGACAGCCGTGGGAGGCGGGAGCAGGCAGCCCCGCCGGCGCTGGTTTGGTTTTGGCGGCTGGAGGAAGAAGAGACTGAAGAAACATGACAGAGTGTACAAGCAGCAGGAGTACTTAACAACGTTAACTGAAAGCAGCAGGAGCACTTAACAACCAGAGCTGAAAGCAGTATGAGTACTTATACAGGTTCAACCATACAAGGCACGCCTCGAATAGTGCTACTTTGCCTACTGTTAACGAAGGGTGAGGCCACCAAGCCCCAGGACAAGGCCCAGGCGCCACCCCACGCATCCACAACTTTCTGAAAGCGGCTTCATCTCGCAATGTGGTCAATAAACAGGATATTCACTTCAGAGCCATGGAAAAGCATGAACATAACCTTCTGTCCTATTCTCCAAGATTGACGAGCCTTCATGATTTGAGACCACCCATGAATAATTATCTTTTCACCTCTAAGGGGAATGGAGTAGGTCGAGATAAACATCATGTTGTGACCAAGCGCAAATCTGAGTCGACCATGGCCAGGCATCTGTATAGGAACAATAAAACTGGGCGGTTTCTCTTTCAAGAAGAAGAACACAGTTGTAAAACTGTGTATAAGCAAGAGTTTATGAACAACATATATAACAGAAAAACAGCTCATACCATCAGTTTCTTGACACAGTTAGACCTGTTCAACGTGTGCACCAGTGGCACACATATCCCACGTGGCCTTCCACCATTGAAATGCCCCACAAGGTCCTCAAGATGATAAATAAAGTGTAGGAATTGGTGGATGTCCACCCAATCGACTTCGGTGCCATCAGTAACCGTCGAGTTCTTATCAAATAACAGACGAGTAGTGTACTACACTTTGTAATAACCTACGCGTGTCATCAATTATAAGAAATATTAGTTAGAAGTAACATCATTGTGAGAGAAGGGAATCACAAATTGTTGATACTTCTAAAGTCAAATTGTGATCAGTTAGATAGAATAGGTGGATTACAAAGTAAAAGAGGCCACATGCATGAACCAGATAAAAAATCTAACATGGATGAACCATTGGAACAATGTCAGGGTGGAAGGTCATAGGGAAGATAAGACTTTGGCGTGCCAACTTTCAGTCCGTAACACTTGACAAAGTTTATCCAAGTTTGGCCATAAAAAAAGGAGCGATCTTCTTGGTTAATGAACCCAACTGTGAACTTATATCCATGGCATGTCTCCAATGTGACCATTATACTGGTGTATTCAGTTACGGCAAGGCCGACCTTCTTGAGTACATGTGTTCTGACAGAGCAAGGGATGCACTGTAGGAAAAATAATATGAGAACACAATTTATTCGCTATCCAAATCTAGAAATAATTTCCTCTTTCACGTCAGTGTTCAGCATGGTACTAGTACCTTTTATCCAAATATAGCAATCCAAATTTCCAAATTAGTCGACAGCATGTTCAAAAACCCCAACCCTATCGGATAGAAAAGAGGATTCTAGGAACATACCGTGCGATTTTTGAAATCCTGTGTTAGGATGAGAAGGAACAAGTCTGGCGTCTCGCCAAGGGCGTAGAAACCTATAGGGTCCTCGCACTTTGCGCACTGCAAATGAAACACAATAGATTCAATACGAAGAAAAATGCATCAACGGCGGCAGTTGCCATCCTAGGATTACCGGCGACAAATGGACAAGGATTTATCAGGGATGGATGAAGATTTCGTACCTTGTTCTCCATGAGAAAACCCTAAGCAATCACCGAGAGGTGGTTTTCTCTGAATAAGCAGATGAGGGAGAAGGGGATTCAGGTCAAGCGAAATAATGCTGCTTCGTCTGTCGAGCTTACTGCTTATGCTGGAAAGGTGGGGTTTTGTGATTTGATGGCTCATTGAGCATTACTGCGATGCTACGACAGGCGTGTGTCTACCGTGCAGTTGTGCACTCTAATTTGGTGCATGGCACGTGGACCTGGTTGCTGGATGTCCTGCATATCTGCGAAATGAAGTAGAAAGGCAGGAGTAACTAGTTACACATAAATATTTTTTTGATAAGAGAGATACTTCCTCTGTAAAGAAATATAAAAATATTTTATATCACAACTTTATAAATAAGAAAATCAAGGGGAATATATATTCATAAATATGGGGTTTGGATATGTATATATATGTTTTTTTAGAATAAAATACTTAGATAGGTTGACGGCTCTTGACTTTGGGCCACAGGCCGGTGGGCATGCATGTTTGGGGGCCCATGTGTTCTAAGTCAGCGCATTTCATCCCATAAATATTGCACCCGATAGGGACGGTGCTGGTTTTAGATGCTGTCGCAAGGAGAAGACAGAAAATTGAATAAAGCACGGCAGCTGTTAGACTGAAATCGAACGACAGTTCCTAACCAGCAATGAGAGTTGCAATTCTTTCAGGATGTCCAACGTGATATACGCTAGTACTACTTATACACACGGGACACTTGTTTCACCATGGCATATATTACATCAAAAGATCTTGGAGGATAGATCAGTTTGGCAGTTGCGTGCTGCTACTGAAGAATTTCAAAGTTGAGTAGGACCAGATCTCCTTGCAGAGAAACTTCGATTTTGACATCATCCCCAACCGCTAGATTTGATTGATTTTTGAACCTTGACCATCCTTTAGAATCAATCATCGTGCGACCATCCTTTCTACTTACGGTATATTGTACAGGTTCATTCACACCAAGCCTGCGCATGGTAAGAGAAACTTGGCCACGATCGCCCGGATTATTGAACGACTCCCTCATTGCTCTGGGAATTTTCTGTTTGCAAACAAGAGGACATACGCAGACAGTTAGATCAACATGGTGAATCATGTGAAACAACATGGAAAGAAAAAAGAACGAAGCACTTGGGCTGCCAGTGCTTACCAAAGAAGTGGAGATGTCGGTTTTTGTAAGGACTTTGGAATATGCAGTGCCAACTGTAGCCCAGTCTGTTGCCGGTGCAAGTGCTTGTTCCGTTGTCGCTGCATTGGCCGGAGCAGATGCAAGTGCAAGTTCAAGTGTTGGTGCAGGTGCCAGAGCTATTGCTGGTGCCTGTGGCAGTGCGACTAGTAGTGCCGCTGCTACTGCCGGAGATGGTGCTCCTTCTGGAGCTGGTGCCGGTGTTGGTGGCCGATCCTCTGGTACATTAGCCTGATCCGCTGACGCGGTCGGTGCCCAATCCTCTGCTGGATTAGACTGAGATGCTGCCACTGTCAGTGCTAGAGCCAGTGTCGGAGCAGGTGCCGGTGCTCGATCCACTGCGGATGCCGATGTTGGAGGTGGTACCGATGTGCGAGACAGCAGCGCTCATCTCTGGTCTGCTTTGATTTCAGACTGCAGCTTTGTAACTTTTCTACACATCCTTCTTAAGCGAGAGTGCACATGAGCAATTCGAACTTCCTCTGGCTCCGTGACCCGGATCCAGTCCTTTTCTTTCCTTCTTTTAAAGGCGACAAGGACTAATTCTGGTGTGTTTGTTAAAGTAAACTGCAGTTGATTAGAGGGCTTTAGATTGTACTCAGACAACAGATGGATCCAATTGTGTCCACTAATATAAGTGATGGACAGTGCCTTCGTTATTGACACATCATAAGAAGTGAAACCTGCTAAAATAACCATCATAGAGCAAATCAAATGGTTTATTCTGTAATGAATGTGACATGGCAAAACCTGCATCATAAAATTGCAGCAAAAGTAAGAAAACATGACAGTTAATCAATGAGATTTACTTTATGTGACACGACTTAATCCTTACCAGGAAATCACTATCTTCAAGTTCTAAATTGAAGCTTGTTCGTCCAATTACGGGTGGCATGCAGGGCCCCTCCTTACTCCCACAAGCAGGATAGTCCAAAGGTCGTGACAACTCGTATGGAGCGAACATCCGCAGGAATGGAAATCCTGGTGGGTGCGATAAACCCTGCAATGCATACATATATTGGTGTGTAACCATAACTGATGTATACTCCCGCCGTCCACAAAAATAAGATGATCTGGATATTTCAAAATATACGGACTAAATTGAGTGGACAAACACACCAAAATGTGTCTAACTCTATATACATTTGATTCATAAAAAATGTAAACATCTTATGTCTTTGAACAGAGGGAGTATTGTACTGGCACGAAAAACACAGATATCAAACAACCGAAATTGGTATTATAGGTTCACCATTTCTAAAACATTAACATAGAGTGTTCTTAGGATTCACCACAAAACAAAAGCGGCAGTACTAATCCATACAGGGTTCACACACACAAATCAAGTACTGAACAATATTACTTACTACACACAAGCCAAGTTGCACTAATTAAACTCTACAGACTATTTCTTGCCACCGACCTACGGGAAGTGCCCCACATAACTGACCAGGCCATGGACATCGTGAGAGATGTCTATCGGTACCTTCGCCATCCCGTCAATCTTGGAGAACCTAACAGTGTTGTCTTTCCACTCATAAACATGCCGATGAAGACAGGCCGCGTCAGATTTGTTGGGAAGCTTTACAAGAACCACACCCTTCGTAATCGTAGGCACAACTACGAAATTGTTATGGTGAAGTACACCCTTGAGAACACGCCTGGCAACAATGCTACAGGAAAACACTTGTTCATGACATGTGGCTACAAGGACACGGCAGCTGGATAGTTAGTAGTGCACATCCTCAGGTCTTCCAGTTCACACGACATGACTTTGAGAACTTCATCTCCACAGCGGACCTGGTTCTAATTCAAACAGAAACCAATATTTTATTACTACCTCCGTTCACAAATATAAGATGATTTTCTATATTTTACTCCATATAAGACTACATATAAGCACAGAAATGAGTGAACAAAGACACTAAAACATGTGTACATCAGATACACAAAAAAGTTATAACATCTTATATCTGTGAACAGAGCGATTACTTACAATTCCCATAACACAAGTTACTGAGGGTACTATATTCTCTTCCTACAGCTAGCGTTGATGTTCATAAAGTAGTTGAAAGTAATCAATAAGAAACGTTTGTTATCTGCAAAAATCATATGCATGTCAACCTCTCACATGTTTTGGTCAAAAGAGACATTTAGAACCGTCATTTGGCACACAAAAACCACATGAAAGATCGCCTAGAAAGTTATACTACTAGTACTACGTGTAAATTACACAAACATCGCATATTAGCAAGCACTTTGCAAGTTAGATCAAAAAACACGATCAAGATCACCAAAAAGATCGTCAACAAGAGATATTACCTCGACCGGCTTAACGAGGGATCCCGGAGAGGTGGCCTGGGCCAAGGCGATGGCCTTGAGCTTGTCTGTGGTCGTCTCGGTGGGGTGCTTGCGCTTCTTCAGACTCTGAGCCTCGACGGTTTTGGCCAGAGCCATAGACATCACTTTGGCCGGTGCTCCAGGGTCCATCAAGAAACTGTCAAATAGAAATAAAAGGAAAGAAAACGATAATCAGAAACCCAAAAGAAGAACAGAGAGGGAGTTAGGATCGGTCGCAGGGTTGCAAAAGATGACTAGAACGGAAGTATAGCAGCACCATTGATGCGCTCACCTTTCCTTCTTTGGGAGAGAAGAACAATGGCAGAAGCGAGTTGGGGTTTTCTTGAAGAAATGTGGAACAAGATGAGGGAGAAGCGAGTGGGGTTTTCTTGAAGAGAGGAAGATGAGGAAGAAGAGTGAAATGATGGTTGCTTTGTCCGTCCAACTTACTGCTGGAAAGGTGGGGTTTTGTGATTTGACGCCTCATGGGGCATTACTGCGGCTCTACGACCGCGGTAAGTCCACCGTGCAGTTGTGCACTCTAGTGCGGAGTAATTTGGTGGATGGCAAGTGGACCTCGATGCTGGCTGTCCCACACGTCGGCGAAAGTGAGTAGCAAGGTTCCCGACGACTGTGGAGGAGGATCCGCGTGGTAGAGAGTCTCCACTATTTCTTAAAAAATATTTTTTGATTACAGCAAGCATTTCCACTCTTACGACGGAGGAGTGCGAAACACGGCAGCCACTTGAACTTACACTACTAGTACTCCTACTAGTAGGCATGTGCAGTGGTTCATACAACAATCTTATCTTGTTGCCAGTGTAGTAAGATATGACGATAAAAAATGATGTATAATAAACTGATTATACCACCCGAAGAAAAGTAATTGATTATAAATAAATCTGTTGTAAGGGATATTGTTGCGAGTGTTTCAGCATATTTTTGGTTTACATCGCGGCTAGTATTCATGAATGCGGTCCTGGGTGGGTCCCCTGTGTGTACGTGCCTTCTATCCCGTGCTACCTCAGTGTACAGTCGACCTGTGGTGGAGTACTATTATTTTTAGCAGACAAGCCAACTGGAGAAGTAGAATCAAGGGATGGATGCGGCAGCCGCTCCGGAAGGGTGTCTCCGGAGGATTGACATCCAGTGGCATGCTGTGTGCATGTCACCTATGAACAGTAGTGTAACATTCCCATTTTTTTAACGTCCGATTAAGAATGAATGGTGAGATCAATGTCAACAGTACTCGGGGTACAGTGCACGGAGAGTATGCTGCTATAGTGCTCGACCGAACAGGAACCATACGAAGCACGCCTCTATAGTGCTCTATGCTACAGTGACTGTTCTGGACCGTCTGAGTTTGATCCAACGGTCATGTTACGCTGTGACATGCCCATGCAGAGGACGCCTAAACAGCACCGAAGTCCCTCTGCTGCTCCAGGCGCACAACGGTGGTGATGCAGGGTGCCACCGCCCATAGAGCCCGCTCCCGGTCAACGGGAGCCAGCTCATCAAAGACGGCGTCCAGTGGCACAAATGGATTCCGGTGACGTAGCCCGGAGAGGATTCGCCCGGCAACGGGGACGGCCGCCCGCACCCCCTCCTTGTCCAGCGTCGCCCCCACCACTATTCGGAGATAGTTTAGATCCTCGGAGATATAGGTGAAGAAGGAGACCAGGTCAGGAAGCCGTAGCTCATTGAAGTGGATGGGGTGGTCGAACGGGTTTAGCCTGACGGCCGGCATGGCCGCGCTGGCACGACGGTAGGCATCGCGCAGCTGCAACACTTGCGTGGCAACATGGTCCAGCAAGTGGTTGAGGCGATCTTGGACCTCGTCATGATCGGCCCGCTCGCGCTCCAACCGGCTCGCCATCGGGGCAACCTGGCCGCCTAGGGTATCTCGCGGTTTCTGCAACAACGCCGCGGACGCCTGAAGCATCTTTGTGGTGGACTCCTGCCCCTTTTGAAGCTCCGTGAACTCCTGCTCATAACGGAGGAGCATGGCACTCTTCTCCTCCCTGAGATCACAGATCTCCTCATCCTTGGCCCTGAGCTCCGCATCCTTGGCCTGGAGCTCCTCTGTCAGGCGCCTCACCTCAGACTCCGTGATCTGGTGCGCCGCCATGGAACCCGGTAGAAGCAATGGGGAAAGAAAGCAAAGGGGGCGAAACGGCTGGAAGGCAATGCAATCTACGGGAAGGCAGAGGGATCGTGGTAAATCTTTTGGTTTTCACCATGGGAAACCCCAGTCGATGCCTTTTCACATCAGGGAGCAGTGGGTTTTACTGGCGGAGTCATCATGACTAATTCCTGCCGCGCCTGCTCCCGTCAAACAAAAAAAGAATCCTGCCACGCCAAAGGACCAAAGCAACGCAGCGGTGGATAGTATTTTAATTAACCTAGTGGCAAGGAGGGAAAAATGCTTGAAAAAACAAATGTGGCGGTGGCCTAGCTGATCGGTCGCACTAGCCCAACTAGCAAGCCACCGTGCTTGTACTCGGCGGGAAAGGTGGGGTTTTGTGATTTGACGACTCATTACTTCAGCGCTATGACCGAGGAGGACCCAGAAACCACGCGGTAGGGCGTCCCACACTCGCACCGTCCCACGTCTCAGTAAGGAAGAAAATATGCGTGCACCACCAGGGAGAACCCAGAAACCGCGCAGTAGGGTGTGCCTGGTGGGGAACGAAGCATGAAAATCAAAAAAATTCCTATGAACACCCAAGATCTAATCTAGGAGATGCATAGCAATGAGAGGGGAGTGTGTCTACGTACCCTTATAGACTGAAAGCGCGGTTGATGTAGTCGGACTCTTCGCGATCCAACCGATCTAGTGCCGAACGGACAGCACCTCCGAGTTTAGCACACGTATGGCTCGGCAGTATCCTCTCCTTCTTGATCCAGCAAGCGAGGGAGAGGAGGTAGATAAGATCTGAACCAACACGACGGCGTGGTGGTGGTGGCAGCAGCGGAACTGCAGCAGGGCTTCGCCAAGCGTCTACGCGAGGTGGAGGAGGTGTAACGGGAGGGAGACGGGCATGGGTGGAAGGATGGCTGCCCCCAACACTTCCCCACCTTTATATAGGCATGGAGGGGACTGTTGGCTTTCCCTCCAATCCCCTAGGGTCGTTGGTCAAGGGGGAGGAAGGAAATCCCTCCTTTCCTTTCCCCACCGATCGCTATCCCCCTTTTTAAGGATCTTGATCTTATCCCTTCGGGATATGATCCTATTCCTTGTAAGGGGGGATCTTGGTGCGCCTAGACATTGGGTGTGGGGCCTTTCCCCACTACCCACGTCCATGTGGGTCCCCCCATGCAGGTGGGCCCCACTCTGGAACCTTCTAGAACCTTCCCGGTACAATACCGAAAAAAAGAACTTTTTCCGGAACCCAAAATATGACTTCCCATATATAAACATTTACATCCGGACCATTCCGGAGCTCCTTGTGACGTCCGGGATCTCATCCGGGACTCCGGACAACCTTCAGTCACCAATGTTAATATCTCATTACTACCCTAGCGCTATCGAACGTTAAGCGTGCGACCCTACGGGTTCGAGAATCATGTAGGCATGACCGAGACACCTCTCCGGTCAATAACCAATAGCGGGACCTGGATGCCCATATTGGTTCCTACATATTCCACGAAGATCTTTATCGGTTGAACCACGATGTCAAGGATTCAGTTAATCCCGTATGCAATTCCCTTTCTCCGGCGATATGTTACTTGCCCGAGATTCGATCGTCGGTATCTCCATACCTAGTTCAATCTCGTAACCGGCAAGTCTCTTTACTCGTTCTGTAATACAAGATCCCGTGACTAAATTCATTAGTCACATGAAGCTTCTTGTGATGTTGTATTACCAAGAGGGCCCAGAGATATCTCTCAGTCACACGGAGTGACAAATCCCAGTCTCGATCCATGCAACCCAACAGAGACCTTTGGAGATACCTGTAGAGCACCTTTATGATCACCCAGTTACAAAGTGATGTTTGATAGCACACAAGGTATTCCTCCGGTATCCGGGAGTGGCATGATCTCATGGTCTAAGGAACAGATACTTGACATGAAGAAAGCTATAGCAATTAAACTAAGTGCCACGATCTGATGCTAAGCTTACGGATGGGTCTGTCCATTACATCATTCTCCTAATGATGTGATCTCATTATCAAATGAAAACTCATGCTTATGGTTAGGAAACCTTAACCATCTTTGATCAACGAGCTAGTCTAGTAGAGGCTTACTAGGGACACGGTGTAGTTTATGTATTCACACATATATTTAAGTTTCCAATCAATACAATTCTAGCATGAATAATAAACATTTATTATGAACGGGAAATATGATAATAACCATTTTATTATTGCCTCTAGGGCATATTTCCAACAGTCTCCCACTTGCACTAGAGTCAATAATCCAGCTTACATCGTAATGAATTAACACCTATAGAGTTCTAGTGCTGATCATGTTTTGCTCATGGAAGAGGTTTAGTCAATGGGCCTGCCACATTCAGATCCGTATGTACTTTTGCAAATCTTTATGTCTACAACGCTCTTCTTGGAGCTACTCCAGCTAACTGCTCCACTATTCAATAGGTATCCGGATTGAGACTTTTAGTCATCCGGATCAATGTCAAAGCTCTCATCGACGTAACCATTTACGATGAGCTTATCTTCACCTCCATAAATGAGAAACATGTCCTTAGTCCTCTTTAGGTACTTAAGGATTTTTTTTGACCACTGTGCAGTGATCTACTCCTGGATCACTCTGGTACCTACCTGCCATACTTATGGCGAGGCACACATCAGGTCTGGTACACAGCATGGCATACATTGTAGAGCCTATGGCCGAGGCATAGGGGATGTCTTTCATCCTTTCTCTTTCTTCTGCCGTGGTCGGGCTTTGAGTCCTACTCAACTTCACACCTTGCAACACAGGCAAGAACACCTTCTTTGACTGGTCCATTTTGAACTTCTTCAAAATCTTGTCAAGGTATGTGCTCTTTGAAAGTCCTATCAGGCGTCTTGATCTATCTCTATAGATCTTGAGGCCCAATATGTAAGAAGCTTCACCCAGGTCTTTCATTGAAAAACTCTTGTTCAAATAACCCTTTATGCTTTCCAGAAATTCTATATCGTTTCCAGTCAATAATATGTCATTCACATATATTATTCGAAATGCTATAGAGCTCCCACTCACTTTCTTGTAAATACAAGCTTCTCCATAAGTTTGTATAAACCCAAAAGCTTTGATCACCTCATCAAAGCGTATATTCCAACTCTGAGATGCTTGCACTAGTCCATAGATGGACCGCTGGAGCTTGCATACTTTGTTAGCTTCCTTAGGATCGACAAAACCTTCCGGTTGCATCATATACAACTCTTCCTTAAGGAAACCGTTAAGGAACATTGTTTTGACGTCCATCTACCAGATTTCGTAATCGTAGTATACGGCAATTGCTAACATAATTCTAACAGACTTAAGCATCGCTACGGCTGAGAAAGTCTCATCGTAGTCAACCCCTTGAACTTTGTCGAAAACCCTTTGCGACAAGTCAAACTTTATAGACTGTGACATTACCATCAGCGTATGTCTTCTTCTTAAAGATCCATTTGTTCTCAATGGCCTGCCGGTCATCGGCTAAGTCTACCAAAGTCCATACTTGGTTCTCATAGATGGATCCTATCTCAGATTTCATGGCCTCAAGCCATTTGTCGGAATCCGGGCTCATCATTGCTTCTTCATAGTTCGTAGGTTCACCGTTGTCCAACAACATGACTTCCAGGACAGGATTACCGTACCACTCTGGTGCAGAACGTGTCCTGGTCGAGCTACGAAGTTCAGTAGTAACTTGATCCGAAGTTTCATGATCATCATCATTAGCTTCCTCTCCGGTTGGTGTAGGCATCACGAGAACTACTTTCTGTGATGTTCTACTTTCCAATTCGAGAGAAGGTACAATTACCTCATCAAGTTCTAGTTTCCTCCCACTTACTTCTTTTGAGAGAAACTCCTTCTCTAGAAAGGACCCATTCTTGGCAACAAAGATCTTGCCCTCGGATCTATGATAGAAGGTATACCCAATGTCTTTTTAGGGTATCCTATGAAGACGCACTTTTCCGCTTTGGGTTTGAGCTTATCAGGCTGAAGCCTCTTGACATAAGCGTCGCATCCCCAAACCTTAAGAAACGACAGTTTAGGTTTCTTGCCAAACCATATTTCATACGGCCGGTGTCGTGTCAACGGACTTAGATGATGCCCTATTTAAAGTGAGTGCGGCTATCTCTAATGCATAACCCCAAAACGATAGTGGCAAATCTGTAAGAGACATCATAGAATGCACCATATCCAATAAAGTACGATTATGACATTCGGACACACCATTACACTGTGGTGTTCCAGGTGGCGTTAGCTGTGAAACAATTCCACATTGTCTTAAATGCATACCAAACTCTTAACTCAAATATTCTCCTCCACGATCAGATCATAAGAATTTTATCTTCTTGTTACGATAATTCTCCACTTAACTCTGGAACTGTTTGAACTTTTCAAAAGTTTCAGACTTGTGCTTCATTAAGTAAATATACCCATATCTACTTAAATCATCTGTGAAGGTCAAGAAATAACGATATCCACTGTGCGCTTCAACACTCATCGGATCACAAACATCGGTATGTATTATTTCCAACAAGTCACTTGCCCACTCCATTGTTTCGAAAAATGGGGTTTTAGTCATCTTGCCCATGAGGCATGGTTCACATGTTTCAAATGATTCATAATCAAGTGATTCTAAAAGTCCATCAGCATGGCGTTTTTCATGCGCTTTACACCAATATGACCTAAGCGGCAGTGCCACAAGTATGTGGTACTATCATCATTAACTTTGCATCTTTTGGCATCAATATTATGAACATGTGTATCACTACGATCGAGATTCAACAAGAATAAACCATTCACAAGGGGTGCATGACCATAAAAGATATTATCCATATAAATAGAACAACCATTATTCTCTGACTTAAATGAATAACCGTCTCGCAATAAACAAGATCCAGATATAATGTTCATGCTTAACGCATGCACCAAATAACAATTATTTAGGTGTAAAACTAATCCCGAAGGCAGATGTAGAGGGAGCGTGCCGACGGCGATCACATCAACCTTGGAGCCATTTCCAACACGCATCGTCACCTCGTCCGTAGCTAGTCTCCATTTATTCCGTAGCTCCTGTTTCAAGTTACAAATATTAGCAACTAAACCAGTATCTGTGGCACCCCGGCTCAGAGGAACTGGAACACCCCGTATTCCAGCCCAGAGATCAAGTCTTCTGGAATACGACATTGCTTGGCATAGAACAGAACAGCTCTATATTACAAATAATAAGAGTACAAGGGTTCTGAAGATACAAGGGTTACAAAGGCACGGCGACTCTATGCCTGCTAAGGTAGTTCTATGCTCACAGCGAAACAACTCATAGCGGAATAGCTTCTAGCAGCGGAACAACGACGACGGTGATGGACTCCACTCCGCAGGGACTTTGTCTGGGACACATCCTAGAGCGCAACCTCAGGATTCTCGACAAACAATAAATCACGGCATCACTTGCAATCTGGCATGACATGCCAGGTGAGTACTTTGAATGTACTCGCAAGCTCACAGCAACCAAAGCAATCAAGACAAACAACAGCATGGCATTTACAGGTTAACTATCAATGATGATCATGATATTACTAGAACAATCACAAGAATGAGCATGACATGTACATGTTACTCATGATATGAACATGATGATACTAGCACTTAGTATGAGAGGGGGTCGATGTTTAAGGTCCCTTGGACCAACTTACTCTTCTCGGAGGTTATCTCGTAACCACCATATGTCTCAAACTTACCATCGTGAACATCACACGATTACCTCAGGATCAACCAAGCTCGGTATCAACTATACCATCATGATCATCACATGACCACTCAGAGCTTGATCTCTACCTGTGATCATCGCATGACCACACAAAGATCAACCAACTTCTTTTCTCATGGAACCGGGGTTGTTTATTATCCAGGTTATTATTACTGTTGACCCATAGTGTGACCTACTACGAACTGTGTCCATTACCGAGGACGCGGCTATCGATAGATTATACACTCTGCAGAGGTTAGTACACTGTACCCACACCACGGAACTCATGGCCTCGTGCTCCCATTCGGGTGGACCAATGACATTCCGACAAAACCAATCTATTGCATGACACTCTCCCGGCCACTCCGACAAACTCCCCTTTGGGATATGTCATGGGTGGCCCCGATGTCAACTCGTGACATCCTGCCACCTCGTGGCCGGCCACCATTGTGGCAAACAAAACAAACTCGTCCCAAACGGGGACACCCGGGTACAACACAACTTGGGCACACAAGGCTTATGGCCGCCTACCTGATCAGGGTAGCGCGCGCACATAACCTTCCCTAGTTGGAGGCACCGGCGAGAGGCATGACAATAGACTAAATTAGGGCCTCCCCATCCAGGCAAGTGTGGCTGCACTGGTGCGCTCGATTCGGTGGCACTAGGACTCAGCCAACAGATTTGTTCAAGTTTGATTAATGTCAATTTTAACTTGAATGGTGAAGAGTTGAGCCATAACAAAATATCATGATGAAATGCATATGAGCATGATATCAACATTTGCATGGATAGGTAACACAAGCATTAAACATATGAATCTTAACATCAACAACGATAAATCATTTAGTCTATCGGATGAAAATGAGCATGACATGGAGATGAACATGAATCTCACAAGTATTTTCATAACCAACCAACAACTATTCACATAAGCATATCATTATCACTAACATCTGAAATGATTACAAGAATGAAACATGGCAATATTGACATTAGCAATTAATCATTTCACTTACTAGATGAAAATGAGCATGGCATAAGAAATGAGCATGGATTCATAAGCATATAAGTAGCATTCAAAATAATTATATGAACAAATAATTATTTGAACATTCAACTCGAAACCATGGCTATTGCAATGCCATCATGCAAGTGGCTATCGTGGCTTGCCTGGGGATGAAGGATTCACCGGGGAGAAGTGCGATGAGCTTGCGAAAAGATTTGCCAGAAACATTTCCCTCTCGAAGGGGGCTGATTAGAGGGCAGGGGCAAAATGGTCATTTTCACAGTGTGAAAACATTATGAAAATGGTACCAATAGAATGGGCTCGATGAATAGAGAACGTGGGCTTTTGAATCACCTGATTCGGAGTTACGGTTGCGAAAATACGGTCGTTCATTCGTTAGGCAGAAATCGAATAAAATCTGTCTGTTTCTGCTCTTAACGGGTGAACGCCCGCAATATAAAGATTTCGGCGGCGGGGCTGAAACAGAAGGCGTATTTTTAGAAAATACGCTTTCGATAAAGGGAAAGCGCATTCCTGGTCGAAGCCGTAGTGAAATACGCCTTCATAAGCGGAAAACGTATTTTTGCAAATACATATCCACTTAAACATCGTGGACCCGGGACAACAGTCACTTACACGCGGGCCCCATGGGCTTCTCTCTCCTCCCTCCAGCTCCTTCTTCTATCTCCCGACAGAGGACAGGGAGGAGACGCTAGCCGCCGCGGTTCCGCCGCTCCGCTGCGCGAGGGGTCGAGCCGGTGGCCGAGGCGGATGCCCCGCTCCACGCCGCTCCCGTAGGTAGTAGCGCTGGCTGCGGGGACTGCTAGAAATGAGCAGTGGATTGGCAGGGGCGGAGGCGGCGTTGGTTGACTTCGTGGAGCACGGCGCGGCCGCGGAGATGAGGGGCTGGGGCTACGGGATCGGTCGGGGTGGCTAGGGGAGCCCCGTGGTGAGGTGAGGAAGGAGGGAGTGGCTCGGCATTGCGCCAATTTAGGCGGCGGCCAACAACGGGGCACCGGCCATGGGAGAGGTAGGAGAGTTTCGGGGCTCGAATGAGGGGTCGGGGAGATTGCTGGGGGAGTGGAGAAATTGCTGGTGTGCTCGAGGGACTCGGGGAATGGCTTATATGGCCGGGGTGATGGCGAGGGTGAGCACGGCCGCGGTGGTGAGCTGTCCAGCACACAGCAGCTCGGAGGCCACGCGTAGGGTAGGGGAAGAGGGGCCAGAGGGCGCATGCGATGCGGAGAGACCACGCAGGGGCT
The DNA here is from genome assembly GCA_039707655.1 of Elymus sibiricus. Taxonomy (NCBI): domain Eukaryota; kingdom Viridiplantae; phylum Streptophyta; class Magnoliopsida; order Poales; family Poaceae; genus Elymus; species Elymus sibiricus. The sequence continues at coordinate 138,824,501 of CM077670.1, forward strand.
TCGGGAGAGCTCGAGATGGAAGAGGACAGGAGGAAGACGACGGCGGCCACGGGCACGCAGTGCGGCGTGGCACGCCGGGGAGGAACGAGGAGGGGGCCAGGGCACGCGTGGATGCAGGGGACTGTGGGCGACGCGGTGGACAAGGTGGGACGCGCGGGAACGGCTGGGAGGGAAGTGCCCGGAGCTAAACGACGAGCAGAGCGCGTCCAGTGCTTGCCAACAGCGCGGTCACCGTGTGGCAAGGCGAGGAGAGTGCACGAGCGACTGCCAAAAGATGCCTACCGCGGAGTCCTAACCAAATGGGACTTCCCTGAGGTGATGGTTCAAAGAAAGCAACTGTGTGCTGATGGGAGTGATCATCTAAAGTTTGCTGTAGCAAACTTGGGCATGAAGCTGTGGTAAAAATGAAGGGGATAAGGGCTCACCAGGATGTCACAGGTGTTTAGGGTAGGAAGGACTACGGTCCTGTGAAATATGAAAAGATTTGGACCAATATTTATCATAGTTGCTTCACAACTGCATATCTAGTCTAGAAACTAGATCATGAAGCTGCACTCACATAGAGTGTTGGATTGGTCTGAAATTTGGTGGAGGATGATGATTTGGTCATGTGAAGGCACTGCAAAAATTTTATACCATTTGGATAAATAAAAATGGTACTTCCTTCACAATGCTTTCCTCTGGACAGAAACTTGGGGGAATTTTGTGGAGCAAATGGCTTGGCAAAATGATGTGAATTTTGGCATGCTCAAAGGATATAGGGATATTTAGGTCCTGGATTAATTTCAGAATGTATGAAGCTATAAAAAATATAGTTGCTTCACAAACTAAAATTATGACCAGAAACAAAGATTGGGTGGTGTGATCACATAGATTGTTGGATGGAGATGAAATTTGGTGGAGAGTAATGATTTGATAATATGGATGATCTGCCAAAACTTCAACTCATTTGGATTAGCCTAGCTAGTACTTACTTCACAAAGCTTCTCTCTGGCCAGAAACTTTGGAAATTTGCTGAGGAAGATTTACTAGGTAAATGAAGCTGAATTTTGGCATGTGGCAATTATTTGGATATGAAAGAGTGCTCAAAAAGGTTGGGGGCAATCAAGAAAAGATAAATAGCACTTCCTTCACTAAGTGCCATACTGGACAGAATAGGAAATGAATATTCCTGAATTATTTTTGAACTAGGCAAGTATGGTTTTTGACATATTTGTGGAAAATATGATCCAAATAATTTATGAGAATTTTGTGGGAATTTTGGGAAAGACAGAAATATAGGTTGCTTCACAACCTAGGGCAAACAGGGTTGTTCCTTTAATAGAAAAAGGAATATTCCCAATAAATAAATATTGGGGTAGGGCTAAGATGGAAATGACATGGCATTGGGAAAGATTTGAGAGTGACAAGCCACTTGGGAGGGGAAGCAGAAATGATCTTCCCAGGTTTCAAGACCACAGAGTCACAGAAAAGGAATTCCAAATAAAATCCAAAGAAATCCAAAAGAAAAAGAAAGGGCCAAAAATCGGGGTGTCACAAACCTACCCCCCTTACAAAAATCTCGTCCTCGAGATTTGGTTGCTCAGGGAACAAGTATGAATATTCTGACTTAAGGAAACCGTTTCCAACTCAGGTATCCTTTTCCTTTATAAATTGTTCCCACTGAATTGTATCTGACTGACTGCCTTGCTCTGGGGTGGTTTGTTTCATCATGTCCACATTCTGGCAAGTCTTTCTTCATATGTTCATCCTTATGCTGACTCCAATTCTTTCATATCTGCTGTCTTGTCAGCTCTTATCATGACTGGAATTTCCATAAGTCCGGGAGTGATTTCCCCATTGATGTGACATTCGTCTATCCAGCACTCATAGTACTGAATGGAGTTGTGAACAAATTTCCTTGGGTGGACACAAAACATTTAATCATTGCATCAAGTTACTAGATGCATGTCCTCCGAGTTCAAAACCATGCTGGGAATCATAACACTTGTCTTGGCAGAATTTGACTGCTTGTAGGGAGTCTGAATCATCTTGGCTGACTTCTTTGTCTCAAATCCGTACCGACGATTCGACTGTCACCTGTCATGACCAATATAAAGGAGTAATACCTTATAGCAATAGCTTCTAGAGACTTGACTGACGGTGGTTCTGGCGGAAGAATCTTGTTCCCGACGGGCTATCATTTCACTGGGTACCATATGTGAGAGCCCATGATCTGAGCTTGTTGTTCAGTATTCTGATTACTCATTTTGTCAGTATAGCCACATGTGGGTAGTAGGCCGTGCGATGCATTAACAATGGTTACTGGAGTCAAACTGCGGAGCTGGCCTTTGGTCTGACATGGCAGACTTGGATATTTGATACTGACAATTCTGACCATATATATTTGGACAAGCGAGTTACCTTGATATGAGGTCCTTACCAACAGAGTATACCCCTTGGGTGTATATTCATGGGTATCTCTACCGTGTTGTTAGGGCAACGATTATCACACCTGCATTGTCGACCTTGCTCCTTCATTATTGTTCTCTTTTGTCCGGATCCTTTGATGAAAGAACTTGGCCTTCTATATCCTTAATTCTTCGTGTGACCATAGGTGCTGTCAGGTGCAATATTTTGGCAATCATACCTTATCCTTTGTCCTGACTCGTGTCATAGGAAATATACCAGGTTCACATGTAGTTGTATAGAGCTCATGGTTGTCGTCAATCATGCAAGATACTGCAAAGGGTCAATGATATCACTTTGTTGGGTGTGAGGAAGCTGGCCTTGATATCCACTATCAAGATTGTTGTCCCAAAGTCGTCTTACTTTATAGCTTGTCGGTTGCTACTTGTAGCTTGTGTTGGTATTTTCCCCAAAGAGGAAGGGATGATGCAGCACGGTAGAGATAAGTATTTCCCTCAGTTATGAAACCAAGGTTATCGAACCAGTAGGAGAATCATGCAACACCTCGTTAGCAGCACCTGCACACAAACAACAAATCCTTGCACCCAACGCAAACGAAGGGTTGTCAATCCCTCAGCGGTCAATTGCAAGATTAAATTGTATATGATAGATAGATAGATTGAAACAAAAATACAAATTAAAAAAAATAAAAGAAAATGGCAGCAATATTTTTAGGGTTTTAGTATTATGATTTAGATAGACCCGGGGGCCATATATTTCACTAGAGGCTTCTCTCAAGAAAATAGCATACGGTGGGTAGAAAAATTACTGTTGGGCAATTGATAGAAAAGCAAATAATCATGACAAAATCCAAGGCAATGATCATGTATATAGGCATCATGTCTGAGACAAGTAGACCGACTCCTGCCTGCATCTACTACTATTACTCCACACATCGACCACTATCCAGCATGCATCTAGTGTATTAAGTCCATAAAGAACGGAGTAACGCCTTAAGAACGATGACATGATGTAGACAAGATAAACTCACGTATGAATAAACCCCATCTTTTTACCCTTAATAGCAACGATACATATGTGTCATGTCCCTTTCTTTCACTGGGATTGAGCACCGCAAGATCGAACCCATTACAAAGCACCTCTTCCCATCGCAAGATAAATCAATCTAGTTGGCCAAACCAAATCAATAGATCGGAGAAGAAATACGAGGCTATAATAATCATGCATAAAAGAGTGCAGCAAAGACTCAAATATATTCATGGATAATTTGATCATAAACTCACAATTCATCGGATCCCAACAAACACACCGCAAAAAGTGATTACATCGGATAGAACACCAAGAACATCGAGGAGAACATTGTATTGAAGATCAAAAAGAGAGAAGAAGCCATCTAGCTACTGCCTATGGACCCGAAGGTCTGTGGTACACTACTCACACAACACCGGAAAGGCAGCAAGGTTGATATAGAACCCCTCCGTGATCGATTCCCCCTCCGGCAGATTACCGGAGAAGGACCCCAGATGGGATCTCTCTGGAGCAGAAACTTGCGGCAGCGGAAAAAGTATTTCGTGGACTCCCCTGAGGGTTTTTGATTTTTCCTGAATTTATAGTGGTGGAATTAGGTCAAACGGAGCAAAGGGGGTCCCACGAGGCACCAGGGCGCGCTTGCCCCCCCAGGCGCGCCCTTGTGGCTCGTGCCCACCTCCTGGGTCTTCTGGCCCTCTCCCGAAGCTTCTAGTGTTTATCTTATCCAGAAAAAAATCTCCAAAAAGTTTCGTGGCATTTGGACTTCGTTTGGTATTGATTTTCTATAAAACAAAAATAGGGCAGAAAACAACAACTGGCACTGGGCACTAGGTTAATAGGTTAGTCTCCAAAAATGATATAAAATTGCTGTAAATGATTCTAAAAACATCCAAGATTGATAATATAACAGCATGGAACAATCAAAAATTATAGATACGTTGGAGACGTATCAGCATCCCCAAGCTTAATTCCTGCTCATCCTCGAGTAGGTAAATGATAAAAACAGAATTTTTGATGTGGAATGCTGCCTAACATATTCATCACATATTCTTTTCTTTTATAGCATGGACCTTGGACTTGAATGATTCAAAGCAATAGTCTATAATTTGACATGAAGATATAAATACTCAAGCATGCTAACAAGCAACCATGTCTTTCAAAATATCAACGCTAAAGAAAGTTATCCCTAGCCCATTATGCTCAATCATTGATCCATTCATGAAACACACTCAAATATTAGCTACATCCAATGCACAAGTATGACAATAGTGCTCTCTAGTTGGTGATTTTGTAAGAGAAGATGGAGACTCAAATAAAAATAAAAATTGCATAAAAGTAAATAGATAGGCCCTTCGCAGAGGGAAGCAGAGATTTGTCAAATGTGCCAGAGCTCAAGACTGAAATTAAAGAGATAAAATATTTTGAGAGGCATGCTTTTCCTGTCAACGAAAACGACTGAGAATTCCCAATATTTTCCATGCTAGATACATCATAGGCGGTTCCCAAACAGAAAGTAAAGTTTATTTCCTTTCCACCATTCTTTCACAATCCATGGCTAGCTGTATCCACGGGTGCCCTCCAAACCAACACTTTCCAAGGAATTTTGTTGTTATTAATTTTGATTTCATTGTGGGACTGGGCATCCCTACTACCAACCATCCTCTCGTGCAATGACAAGTGAATAAACACTCATCGTGAGAATAACACACCTAGCATGGAAAATAATGGCTACCCCCTGCCGCTTCATGAGCGGTACAGGCACACAAAACGGAAAAATTATTTTGAAAATTAGAGTTGGCACACGCAAATTTACTTGGAACAACATTGAAATACCGCATATAGGTAGGTATAGTGGACTCAATTGGCACAACTTGGGTGTAAGGATTTTGGATGCACAAGCAGTATTTCCGCTTAGTACAAATGAAGGCTAGCAAAAGATTGAGAAGCAACCAACCAAAAATCGAAAACGGTCATAAACATGCATTGAACATAACTAACACCAAATAATGCACCATAAGTAGGATATAATTTCTTTGCATAACTATTAACTTGATGTGCATGCATAGGGAATCACAAACCTTAACACTAATATTCTTACTAAATCACAATTACTCACTAACATGACTCACATATTATCATTTCCATATCGCAAAACTATTGCAAGGAATCACACTTATCATATCCAATGATCTATATGAAAGTTTTTATTATATCCCTCTTGAATATTCATCACTTTGGGACTAAATTCATATCTTGTGCAAATTACCGTTACTATCATCAACTCTCAAAAAGATTTAAGTGAAGCATGAGAGTGCAAATATTTCTTCAAAATTTCAATCATATCAATTCTCAAAATAATATAAGTGAAACATGAGGATTCATTTCTTGAAAATTTCAATCAACTCAATTCTCAAAATAATATAAGTGAAGCATGAGAATTCATTTCTCCAAAATTTCAATCAACTCTCAAAATAATATAAGTGAAGCATGAGAATTAATTTCTCCAAAATTTCAATCAATTCTCAAAATAATATAAGTGAAGCATGAGAGTTTATTTCTTCAAAATATAGCCACCACCATGCTAAAAAAGATTTAAGTGAAGCACTAGAGCAACTGCCTAGCTCAAAAAATTTAAGTGAAGCACATAGAGTATTCTAACAAATGATGATAAACGTGTGGCTCTCTCAAGATAGGTGTGTTCAGAAAAGATGATTGTGACAAACTAAAAATCAAACAAAGAAAAGAATCATATAATACAAGACGCTCCAAGCAAAACACATATCATGTGACGAATAAAAATATAGCTCCAAGTAAAATTAACGATGGACGTTGGTAGAAGAAAGAGGGGATGCCTTCAGGGGCATCCCCAAGCTTAGACGCTTGAGTCTCCCTATAATATTACCTTGGGGTGCCTCGGGCATCCCCAAGCTTAGGCTCTTGCTACTCCTGATTCCTTCATCCATCGTGATCTCACCCAAAACTTGAAAACTTCAATCACACAAAACTCAACAAAACCTTCGTGAGATCCGTTAGTGTAAAAAAATAAATCACTACTCTAAGTACTGTTGCAAACCCATTCATATTTTATTTTTTCATTATACCTACTGTACTCTAACTTCACCATGGCTTATACCCCCCGATACAATCCATAGATTCATCAAAACAAGCAAGTAGTGCATCAAAAACAGAATCTGTCAAAAACGGAACAGTCTGTAGCAATCTATTTAAAAGCCATACTTCTGTAATTCTAAAAATTCTAACAAATTAGGAAAACGTGGGAAATTCAGGTACCAATACTGTGTAAAAATTTCAGATTTTCTGACGCTCCAGTACAGAAACAAAATTCGGGCACTGGACGTAAAACTTTCTATTTTCCAAACAGCATCAATTATATTATCTTCCAAATCATCCCAAAGGCTTTACTTGGCACAAACACTAATTAAAAACAAAAAAAACATTCATACCAGTAGCATAAATGTGAAAACACACAATAACAGAAAAAAATATTTTATTTATTGGGTTGCCTCCCAACAAGCGCTATTGTTTTATGCCCCTAGCTAGGCATAATGCATAATTTCAAGTATTGTCATCTTTCAAGTTGATTCCATAAGTGGCCCTCATAATTGATTCATATGGTGATTTAATTTTCTTCCTAGGGAAATGTTCCATACCCTTTTTTAGTGGAAACTGAAATTTTATATTCCCTTCTTTCATATCAATAACGGCACCTATAGTTCGTAAGAACGGTCTACCAAGTATTATGGGGCAAGAAGAATTGCATTCAATATCAAGAACAATAAAATCAATGGGCACATAATTTCTATTTGCAAGAATAAGAACATCATTAATTATACTCATTGGTTTTTTAATAGTAGAATCCGCAAGATGCAAATTAAGAGAACATTCATCTATATTGGTAAAACCTAGCACATCACATAGAGATTTTGGAATTGTGGAAACGCTAGCACCCAAATCACATAAAGCATTGCATTCATAATTTTTAATTTTAACTTTAATGGTGGGTTCCCATTCATCATATAATTTTCTAGGAATTGAAATCTCTAGTTCTAGCTTTACTTCTAACGCTTTCATCATTGCTTCTACGATGTGTTTAGTAAAAGCCTTGTTTTGCTCACAAGCGTTGGGTGAATTTAACATGGATTGTAACAAAGAAATGCACTCAATCAAAGAACAATTATCATAATTAAAATCTTTGTAATCCAAGACAGTGGGCACATCGCTATTTAAAGTTTTTACCTCTCCAAACCCACCTTTAGCAATTTTTTCATTAAGATTTTCACCCTCCGAATTATGGGAACGCCTACTAGCTAAAGTTGACTCTTCTTCAGTCCCCTTTTCATCAAGTTTTATATTGGTAAACAAAGAATCAATAGATGAAACACCAATCATTTTAATATCCTCATCATCACTACGATAGAAACCGGGAGGAATCGCTTTTTCTAAAAATTCTCGTTTAGCTTTTAGCATAGCGGTTCTTTTCTTACTCTCATACATGGAGACATATAAAGCTTTAATTTATTCACTAATATCAATTTTGGGTGGCAAAATTTTAGTCTTCAGATTTTCCACATCATGAATAATTCTATCAATGCTCCTAGACATATCATCAAGTTTACTCAAATTTTCTTCTATCGTAGTGTTGAAATTTTTTTGAGCATTAATAAATTCTTTAATATTACTTTCAAGATCAGAGGGCATCCTATTATTATTATTATAGGAATTACCGTAAGTATTGCCATAATTATTAGAGGAATTTCCAGGAAATGGTCTAGCATTGAAATTACCTCTAGAAGCATTATTATTAAAATTGTTTCGCGAGACAAAATTCACATCTACGGGATCATTATTTTGCTCAATCAAAGTGGACAATGGCACATCATTAGGATCAATAAGAGCATTTTTGCTAGCAACCAATTTCATAAGAGCATCAACTTTATCACTCAAAGTATTAATTTCTTCAACCGAATTCACTTTTTTACTAGTAAGAGTTCTTTCAGTATGCCATTGTGAATAATTTGCCATAATATTATCAAGCAATTTAGTCGCTTCCCCCAAAGTAATTTCCATAAAAGTACCACCCGCGGTGGAATCTAAAAGATTTCTAGAAACAAAATTCAATCCCGCATAAAAAATTTGTATGATCATCCATAAATTTAAACCATGAGTAGGGCAATTTCTTATCATTAATTTCATCCTCTCCCAAGATTGGTAAACATGTTCATGATCAAGTTGCTTAAAATTCATAATTTGATTTCTAAGAGAAATAATTTTCGCGGGAGGAAAATACTTGGTAATAAAAGCATCTTTACACCTATCCCAAGAATCGATACTATTTCGTGGTAAAGATGAGAACCAAATTTTTGCACGATCCCGCAATGAGAACGGGAATAATTTTAATTTCACAATATCATTATCCACGTCTTTTTTCTTTTGCATGTCACACAATTCTACGAAAGTGTTAAGATGGGATGCGGCATCTTCATTAGGACTACCGAAAAATTGATCTTTCATGACAAGATTTAGCAAAGCGGCATTAATATCACAAGTCTCCGCACTAGCAGCGGGAGGAGCAATCGGAGTACTAATAAAATCATTATTATTAGTATTGGAAAAATCACACAATTTTGTATTTTCTTGAGACATCGTGACTACTCAAACAAGATAACAAGCAAGCAAACAAGCAAACAAGAAAAAGGCAAACGGAAAATATTTTTGTATTTTTGTAAAAACGTTTTAGAAGTGGGGAAGATGAAAACGAGAGGCAAATGGCAAATAAAGTAAATGCAAGGAGATGAGAGTTTATGCAAAGGTACTTGATAGATGTTGATGATGTTTCCCCGGCAACGGCGCCAGAAATTCTTCCTACTACTTGTAGCTTGCGTTGGTATTTTCCCCGAAGAGGAAGGGATGATGCAGCACAGTAGAGATAAGTATTTCCCTCAGTTATGAAACCAAGGTTATCGAACCAGTAGGAGAATCCCGCAACACCTCGTTAGCAGCACCTACACACAAACAACAAATCCTTGCACCCAACGCAAACGAGGGGTTATCAATCCCTCGGTGGTCAATTGCAAGATTAAATTGTATATGATAGATAGATAGACTGAAACAAAAATACAAAATAAAATAAATAAAAGAAAATGGCAGCAATATTTTTAGGCTTTTATAATATGATTTAGATAGACCCGGGGGCCATAGATTTCACTAGAGGCTTCTCTCAAGAAAATAGCATACGGTGGGTAGACAAATTACTGTTGGGCAATTGATAGAAAAGCAAATAATCATGACGATATCCAAGGCAATGATCATGTATATAGGCATCACGTCCGAAACAAGTAGACCGACTCCTGCCTGCATCTACTACTGTTACTCCACACATCGACCGCTATCCAGCATGCATCTAGTGTATTAAGTCCATAAAGAACGGAGTAACGCCTTAAGAACGATGACATGATGTAGACAAGATAAACTCACGTATGAATAAACCCCATATTTTTACCCTTAATAGCAATGATACATACGTGTCATGTCCCTTTCTATCGCTGGGATTGAGCACCGCAAGATCGAACCCATTACAAAGCACCTCTTCCCATGGCAAGATAAATCAATCTAGTTGGCCAAACCAAATCAATAGATCGGAGAAGAAATACGAGGCTATAATAATCATGCATAAAAGAGTGCAGCAAAGACTCAAATATATTCATGGATAATCTGATCATAAACTCACAATTCATCGGATCCCAACAAACACACCGCAAAAAGTGATTACATCGGATAGAACTCCAAGAACATCGAGGAGAACATTGTATTGAAGATCAAAAAGAGAGAAGAAGCCATCTAACTACTGCCGATGGACCCGAAGGTCTATGGTAAACTACTCACGCATCATCGGAAAGGCAGCAGGGTTGATGTAGAACCCCTCCGTGATCGATTCCCCCTCCGGCAGATTACCGGAGAAGGACCCCAGATGGGATCTCTCTGGAACAGAAACTTGCGGCGGCGGAAAAAGTATTTCGTGGACTCCCCTGAGGGTTTCTAATTTTTCCTGAATTTATAGTGGTGGAATTAGGTCAAACAGAGCAAAGGGGGGCCCACGAGGCACCACGGCGCGCCTGCCCCCCCCCCCCCCCCAGGCACGTCCTGGTGGCTCGTGGCCACCTCCTGGGTCTTCTGGCCCTCTCCCAAAGCTTCTAGTGTTTATCTTGTCCAGAAAAAAATCTCCAAAAAGTTTTGTGGCATTTGGACTTCGTTTGGTATTGATTTTCTGTAAAACAAAAATAGGGCAGAAAACACCAACTGGCACTGGGCACTGGGTTAATAGGTTAGTCTCCAAAAATGATATAAAATTGCTGTAAATGATTATAAAAACACCCAAGATTGATAATGTAATAGCATGGAACAATCAAAAATTATAGATACGTTGGAGACGTATCATCAGTCCTTGCATCATACTGAGGTGTATAACTGGCTTTCTTCCTCTTACATAACTCATGTGGTTGTTGGATTCTCACCAGGCTTGCATCATTCGTATAATTGACTTGCATGAACTTGGCAGCATGCTCGCAGTATATATGGAAGTAGATGTAGCTGAACATTTTATTCCTGAGTCAGACTTGTGTCCTGACTAGCTCGTGTTCCTGACCAAACTATTGCGGACCTGATTCTTGAGATGCACTGCCATATGCTGCCAATTCAATGGGGAACATCTTGTACCAATGCCGATGACTGTTTGTAGTGCCGCACTGACAAAGACTGGATAGCTTGTGTTGGAAGCCATCGATAGTATCGTGCCGAGGAAGGCTGAATAGCTTATGCTCCAAGCTTTTGCCGGGATAGCTTGCAGAAAAAGACTGGGTATCGTACCTCAGAAGCTTTTCCCCTGCTTGTTTACTAAGGAAGATTTGGTGACTTATGCCAGAAGCTTTCTGTGATGGCTTACTGAAGAAGACTGGGTATCTTATGCTGGAAGCTATCCATATGTCGTACTGAGGAAGATTGAGGAGCCTTGCATTGTAAGCTTCTCTGGTAGTGTGCGAAGGAAGACTGGGTTGCTTATATCAGAAACTTCTCTCTATGATCTGCGGACCGAATGCCATATATATATATACCCTTGATATTCCTGCTTTGTCTCGAAATACACGGTTGGCCTTGCACACAAATCATCTTCCTGCCGGTTTAATCATTACTGCTGAGAAGATTGCACGCTGATGTAGACTTGATGCTGATAATCAATCCAGAATATCATTTATCTTCAAACCAGATATTCCCAATATAATGCAGTTGGCTGAGAATTCCCTAATGTTTAGCTGAGCTTCCAAGTATTTGAAATCCTCATTGGTCCTTCGAGTCCGGTGTCGGTTGATGAGCAACTTTCATAAGGGGAAATAAGGTGACACCGAAGGCCCAAAGAAAGAAGCAAAAGAAATGACTGAACAAAAGCACACAAGGCATCAAGATTACATACAAGCAACATCACATTTTATTGCTATCCACAACAATATGCATGCCTACTTAAGCACACAAATCTCGAGGAAACTCCGGTACTATGGCCTAATATGCTATGGCGGTGTGCACGATGGTGGATCAATGTGTGGAGAGGTTGGTGTAAACAGAGCTACACTAAGAGCGGGCTCAACACCGGTTGCATCTGGATGGGCTGGGAGGTGAGGACGGACTCGGTGATCATGTAGCGAGACATGGATGTCACGACCACATCATCATCAAGCGGACGGAACGGAACCGTACTTGTCCATGGAATGAGTGATAAGGTAGGATAGCGGTGGAAAGCAGGGTCTGCTGGCATTGCCCTTTCCTGGTAACAAAGACCAGTAAGGGTTGCCAAAACAGCAGGTTGGATGGCAAGATCCGGGATAGAAACATGTCTACCACCGAAGCTATAGGTGTGGCTGGTGGAAAGATATATGCGCGATACCTGGAAGTGGTGTCTGGAACACTTGGTACCATGGCATCACTTTGCTAGGATAGGGATGACACCAAACACCGAAAAGCAGGTATGCAAGGCTGGAGGGTGCAGGTAGTGGATCGAAAACGATGCCACCTACACTCACAAGATCAACCGTTAGCGACAAAATAATAAGTCTATATGTATGCTATGCAGCAAACAAATGCAACAACCAAATGCAGCAAACCGACTAGACTCTATACTACCGGTTTCTAACGCTCGCGCTGACTAGGGCGTCCTACAGCCAGACCTGCTCTGATAGCAAGCGTTGTGGCACCCCGGCTCAGAGGAACCGGAACACCCCGTATTCCAGCCCAAAGATCATGTCTTCTGGAATACAGCACTGCTTGGCATAGAACAGAACAACTCTATATTACAAATAATAAGAGTACAAGGGTTCTGAAAATACAAGGGTTACAAAGGCACGGCGACTATACGCCTGCTAAGGTAGTTCTATGCTCGCATTGAAACAACTCATAGCAGAATAGCTTCTAGCAGCGGAGCAACGACGACGGTGATGGACTCCACTCCACAGGGACTCTGGCTGGGACGCATCCTAGAGCGCAACCTCGGGATCCTCGACAAACAATAAATCACGGCATCACCTGCAATCTGGCATGACACGCCAGGTGAGTACTTTGAATGTACTCGCAAGCTCACAGCAACCAAAGCAATCAAGACAAACAACAACATGGCATTTACAGGTTAATTATCAATGATGATCATGATATTACTAGAACAATCACAAGAATGAGCATGGCATGTACATGTTACTCATGATATGAACATGATGATACTAGCACTTAGTATGAGAGGGGGTCGATGTTTAAGGTCCCTAGGACCAAATTACTATTCTCGAAGGTTATCTCGTAACCACCATATGTCTCAAACTTACCATCGTGAACATCACACGATTACCTCAGGATCAACCAAGCTCGGTATCAATTATACCATCGTGATCATCACATGACCACTCGGAGCTTGATCTCTACCTGTGATCATCGCATCACCACATAAAGATCAACCAACTTCTTTTCTCATGGAACCGGGGTTGTTTATTATCCAGGTTATTATTACTGTTGACCCATAGTGTAACCTACTACGAACTGTGTCCATGACCGAGGACGCGGCTATCAATAGATTATACACTCTACAGAGGTTAGTACATTGTACCCACACCACGGAACTCATGGCCTCGTGCTCCCATTCGGGTGGACCAATGACATTCCGACAAAACCAATCTATTGCATGACACTCTCCCGGCCACTCCGACAAACTCCCCTTTGGGCTATGTCATGGGTGGCCCCTATGTCAACTCGTGACATCCTGCCACCTCGTGGCCGGCCACCATCGTGGCAAACAAAACAAACTCATCCCAAACGAGGACACCCGGGTACAACACAACTTGGGCACACAAGGCTTACGGCCGCCTACCTGATCAGGGTAGCGCGCGCACATAACCTTCCCTAGTTGGAGGCACCGCGAGAGGCATGACAATAGACCGAATTAGGGCCTCCCCATCCAGGCAAGTGTGGCTGCACTAGTGAGCTCGATTCGGTGGCACTAGGACTCAGCCAACAGATTTGTTCAAGTTCGATTAATGTTCATTTTAACTTGAATGGTGAAGAGCTGAGCCATAACAAAATATCATGATGAAATGCATATGAGCATGATATCAACATTTGCATGGATGGGTAACACAAGCATTAAACATATGAATCTTAACATCAACAACAATAAATCATTTAGTCTATCGGATGCAAATGAGCATGACATGGAGATGAACATGAATCTCACAAGTATTTTCATAACCAACCAATAACTATTGACATGAGCATATCATTATCACTAACATACGAAATGATTACAAGAATGAAACATGGCAATAGTAACATTAGCAATTAATCATTTCACTTACTAGATGAAAATGAGCATGGCATAAGAAATGAGCATGGATTCATAAGCATATAAGTAGCATTCAAAATAATTATATGAACAAATAATTATTTGAACATTCAAGTCAAAACCATGGCTATTGCAATGCCATCATGCATGTGGCTGTCGTGGCTTGCCTGGGGATGAAGGATTCACCGGGGAGAAGTGCGAAAAGATTTGCCGGAAACATTTCCCTCTCGAAGGGGGCTGATTAGAGGGCAGGGGCAAAATGGTCATTTTCACAGTGTGAAAACATTATGAAAATGGTACCAACAGAACGGGCTCCACAAATATAGAACGTGGGCTTTTGAATCACCTGATTTGGAGTTACGGTTGCAAAAATACGGCTGTTCATTCGTTAGGCAGAAATCGAATAAAATCTGTCCGTTTCTGCTCTTAACGGGTGAACGCCCGCAATATAAAGATTTCGGCGGCGGGGCTGAAACAGAAGGCGTATTTTCAGAAAATGCGCTTTCCATAAAGCGCATTCCTGGTCGAAGCTGTAGTGAAATACGCCTTCATAAGCGGAAAACGTATTTTTGCAAATACGTATCCACTTAAACAGCGTGGACCCGGGACAACAGTCACTTACACGCGGGCCCCATGGGATTCTCTCTCATCCCTCCTGCTCCTTCTTCTACCTCCTGTCAGAGGACAGGGAGGAGGCGCTGGCCACCGCGGTTCCCGCCGCTCCGCTGCGTGAGGGGTCGAGCCAGTGGCCGAGGCGGATGCCCCGCTTCACGCCGCGCTGGCCGCGGGGACTGCCAGAAATGAGCGGTGGATCGGCAGGGGCGGAGGCGGCGTCGGTTGACTTCGTGGAGCACGGCACGGCTGCGGAGATGAAGGGCTGGGGCTATGGTATCGGTCGGTGTGGCTAGGGGAGCCCCATGGAGAGGTGAGGAAGGAGGGTGGCGCTCGGCATTGCGCTGATTTAGGCGGCGGCCGACGGCGTTGCTCCGGCCATGGGAGAGGTAGGAGAGCTCCGGGGCTCGAATGAGGCGTCAGGGAGATTGCTAGGTGATTGGAGAGGTTGCTGGTGTGCTCGAGGGACTCGGGGAATGGCATATATAGCCGGGGCAATTGCGAGGGTGAGCGCGGCCGCGGTGGTGAGCTGTCCGGCGCACAGCAGCTCGGAGGCCACACGTAGGGTAGGGGAAGAGGGGCCAAAGGGCACACGCGATGCGGAGAGACCACGTAGGGGCTTCGGGAGAGCTCGAGACGGAAGAGGACAGGACGAAGACGACGGCGACTGCGGGCACGCGGTGCGGCGTGGTGCGCCAGGGAGGAACAAGGAGTGGGCCAGGGCACGCGTGGATGCAGGGGACTGTGGGAGACGCGGTGGACAAGGTGGGACGCGCGGGAATGGCTAGGAGGGAAGTGCCCGAAGCTAAACGACGAGCAGAGCACGTCCAGTGCTTGCCAATAGCGTGGTCACCACGTGGCATGGCGAGGAGAGGGCACGAGGGACTGCCAAAAGATGTCTACCTCGTAGTCCTAGCCAAATGGGACCTCCCTGAGGTGATGGTTCGAAGAAAGCAACTATGTGCTGATGGGAGTGATCATCTAAAGTTTGTTGTAGCAAACTTGGGAATGAAGCTGTGGTAAAAATGAAGAGATAAGGGCTCACCAGGATATCACAGGTGTTTAGGGTAGGAAGGACTACAGTGGTGTGAAATATGAAAAGATTTGGACCAATATTTAGCATAGTTGCTTCACAACTGCATATCTAGTCTAGAAACTAGATCATGAAGCTACACTCACATAGTGTGTTGGATTGGTCTAAAATTTGGTTGAGGATGATGATTTGGTCATGTGAAGGCACTGTAAAAATTTCATACCATTTGGATAAATAAAAATGGTACTTGCTTCGCAATGCTTTCCTCTGGAGAGAAACTTGGCGGAATTTTGTGGAGAAAATGGCTTGGCAAAATGATGTGAATTTTGTCATGCTCAAAGGATATAGGGATATTTAGGTCCTGGATTAATTTCAGAATTTATTAAGCAATAAAAAATATAGTTGCTTAACAAACTGAAATTATGACCAGAAACAAAGATTGGATGGTGTGCTCACATCGAATGTTGTATGGAGATGAAATTTGGTGGAGAGTAATTATTTGATCATATGGATGATCTGCCAAAATTTCAACTCATTTTTGTTAGCCTAGCTAGTACTTCCTTCACAAAGCTTCTCTCTGGATAGAAACTTTGGAAATTTGCTGAGGAAGATTTACTAGGCAAATGAAGCTGAATTTTGGTATGTGGCAATTATTTGGATATGAAAGAGTGCTCAAAAAGTTTGGGGGCAATCAAGAAAAGATAAATAGCACTTCCTTCACAAAGTGCCATACTGGACAGAATAGAAAATGAATATTCCTGAATTATTTTTGAACTACGCATGGATGGGTTTTGACATATTTGTGGTATATGATCCAAAGAATTTATGAGAATTTTGTGGGAATTTTGGGAAAGACAGAAATATAGGTTGCTTCACAACCTAGGGCAAACAGGGTTGTTCCTTTAATGGAAAAAGGAATATTCCCAGGAAATAAATATTGGGGTAGGGCTAAGATGGAAATGACATGGCATTCGGAAAGATTTGAGAGTGACAAGCCACTTGTGAGGGGAAGAAGAAATGATCTTCCCAGGTTTCAAGACCACAGAGCCACAGAAAAGGAATTCCAAATAAAATCCAAAGAAATCCAAAAGAAAAAGAAAGGGTAAAAAATCGGGGTGTCACAGTATCAAATACCCAGGCGCTACTACGAGCACTAGTAAGGTACACATCAATAACATGTATATCAAATATACCTTTGTTGATGTTCCCAGCCTTCTTATCTGCCAAGTACTTGGGGCAGTTCCGCTTCCAGTGACCCTTCCCCTTGCAATAGAAGCACTCAGTCTCAGGTTTGGGTCCAGCCTTGGGTTTCACGGGAGCGGCAACTTGCTTGCCATTCTTCTTGATGTTCCCTTTCTTTCCCTTGCCGTTATTAAAACTAGTGGTCTTATTGACAATCAGCACTTGATGTTGTTTCTTGATTTCTACCTCCGCGGCCTTAAGCATCGCGAAGAGCTCAGGGATCGTTTTCTCCACCCCTTGCATATTATAGTTCATCACAAAGCTCTTGTAGCTAGGTGGCAGTGATTGGAGAACTCTATCAATCGCTACTTCATCCAGAAGATTAACTCCCAATTGATTCAAGCGGTTGTAGTACCCAAACATCTTGAGTACGTGCTCGCTAACGGAGCTGTTCTCCTCCATCTTGCAGCTAAAGAACTTGTCGGAGGTGTCATACCTCTCAACCCGGGCGTGAGCCTGAAATACCAATTTCAGCTCCTGGAACATCTCATATGCTCCGTGGTGCTCAAAACGTCTTTGGAGCCCCGGTTCTAAGCCGTAAAGCATGGCGCACTAAACTATCGTGTAGTCATCATTCCTTGTCCTCCAGACGTTCATAGTGTCTAGATTTTCGGGAGCGGGTGGTTCACCTAGCGGTGCATCAAGGACATAAGCCTTCTATGCAGCAGTGAGGAAAATCCTCAGATTACAAACCCAGTCTGCATAGCTGCTTCCATTATCTTTCAACTTCTCTTTCTCTAGGAACACATTAAAATTCAGGGGAGCTACAGCGCGAGCCATTGATCTACAACATAGTTTTTCAAACACATTAAGACTATGTTCATGATAATTGGTTCAATTAATCATATTACTAATGAACTCCCACTTAAATCAACATCCCTCAAGTTTTCTAAGTGTTACATGATCCAAATCAACCAACACATCTCCGATCATCACGGGAGATAGGGTGGTCATCAATGGTGAACATCTCCATGTTGATCATATCTACTATATAACTCATATTCGACCTTTTGTTCCTTCGTGTTCTGAGGCCATGCCTGTACATGCTAGGCTCGTCAAGTTTAACCCAAGTATTCCGCATGTGTAAAACTGGCTTACACCCGTTGTATGCGAACGTAGAGTCTATCGCACCCGATCATCACGAGGTGGTTCCAAACGATGAGCTTTTGCAACGGTGCATACTTAGGGAGAACACATTTTATCTTGAAATTAAGTGAAGGGATCTTCTTATAATGCTACCGTCGTCCTAAGCAAAATAAGATGCATAAAAAGATAAACATCACATGCAATCAACATGTGACATGATATGGCCATTATCATCTTTGTGCTTTTGATCTCCATCTCCAAAGCACCGGCATGATCTCCATCATCACCGGCATGACACCATTATCTCCATCATCATGATCTCCATCATCGTGCCGTCATGTGGTTGTCTCCACCAACTATTGCTTCTACAACTATTGCTAACGCATAGCGATAAAGTAAAGCAATTACATGGCAGTTAATAGTTGACACATAGGTCATACAATAAATTAAATACAACCCTATGGCTCCTGCCAGTTGCCGCACTCATCGATATGCAAGTCATGAACCTATTACAAAACATGATCATCTCATACATCAACATATATCACATCATGTTTTGGCCATACCACATCACAACATGCCCTGCAAAAACAAGTTAGACGTCCTCTACTTTGTTGTTGCAATTTTTACGTGGCTGCTAGGGCAAACTATAAGAACCGTTCTTATCTATGCAAAACCACAATGGTGATATACAAGTTGCCTTTTAACCTTCTACAAGGACCGCCGTTGTCAGATCAGATTCAACTAAAGTGGGAGAGACAGACACCCGCAAAGCCACTTTTATGCAATACAAGTTGCATGTCAGTCAGTGGAACCGGTCTCTTGTGCGAGGACAAGTAAGGTTGGTCTGAGCCGCTTCATCCCACAATACCACCGAATCCAAATAAGACAAAGGAAGTAAGTTTTTTGAAAATCAATGCCCACAACTTCTTTGTGTTCTACTCGTGCATATACATCTACGCATATACCTAGCTCTGATACCACTGATGGGGAACGAAGCATGAAAATCAAAAAAATTCCTACGAACACCCAAGATCTAATCTAGGAGATGCATAGCAATGAGAGGGGAGTGTGTCTATGTACCCTTATAGACCAAAAGCGGAAGCGTATAAAACGCGGTTGATGTAGTCGTACTCTTCGCGATCCAATCACGATCCAACCGATCTAGTGCCGAACGGACGGCACCTCCGAGTTTAGCAGACGTATGACTCGGCGGCGTCCTCTCCTTCTTGATCCAGCAAGCGAGGGAGAGGAGGTAGATGAGATATGAACCAACACGACGGCGTGGTGGTGGTGGCAGCAGCGGAACTGCAGCAGGGCTTCGCCAAGTGTCTGTGCGAGGTGGAGGAGGTGTAATGAGAGGGAGACGGGCAAGGGTGGAAGGATGGCTGCCCCCAACGCCTCCCCACCTTTATATAGGCATGGAGGGGGCTGTTGGCTTGCCCTCCAAGCCCCTAGGGTCGTTGGTCAAGAGGGGGAAGGAAATCCCTCCTTTCCTTTCCCCACCAATCGTTATCCCCTTTTTAGGGATCTTGATCTTACCCCTTCGCGATATGATCCTATTCCTTGTAAGGGGGATCTTGGTGCGCCTAGACCAGGGGAGTGGGGATTTTCCCCACTACCCACATACTTGTGGGTTCCCCCATGCAGGTGGGCCCCACTCCGGAACCTTCTAGAACCATCCCGGTACAATACTGAAAAAACAAACTTTTTCCGGAACCCAAAATATGACTTCCCATATATAAATCTTTACCTCCGGACCATTCCGGAGCTCCTCGTGATGTCTAGGATCTCATCCGGGACTCTGAACAACCTTCGGTCACCAATGTTAATATCTCATTACCACCCTAGCGCTATCGAGCGTTAAGCATACGACCCTACGGGTTCGAGAATCATGTAGACATGACCGAGACACCTCTCCGGTCAATAACCAATAGTAGGATATGGATGCCCATATTGGTTCCTACATATTCCACAAAGATCTGTATTGGTTGAACCATGATGTCAAGGATTCAGTTAATCCCGTATGCAATTCCCTTTGTCCGGCGATATGTTACTTGCCCGAGATTCAATCGTTGGTATCTCCATACCTAGTTCAATCTCATTACCGGCAAGTCTCTTTACTCGTTCCGTAATACAAGATCCCGTGACGAAACTCATTAGTTACATGAAGCTTCTTGTGATGTTGTATTACCGAGAGGGCCCAGAGATATCTCTCAGTCACACGGAGTGACAAATCCTAGTCTCGATCCATGCAACCCAACAGAGACCTTCGGAGATACCTGTAGAGCACCTTTATGATCATCCAGTTACGAAGTGACATTTGATAGCACACAAGGTATTCCTCCGGTATCTGGGAGTGGCATGAGCTCATGGTCTAAGGAATAGATACTTGACATGAAGAAAGCTATAGAAAATAAACTAAGTGACACGATCTGATGCTAAGCTTACGTATGGGTCTGTCCATCACATCATTCTCCTAATGATGTGATCTTGTTATCAAATGACAACTCATGTCTATGGTTAGGAAACCTTAACCTTCATTTATCAACGAGCTAGTCTAGTAGAGGCTTACTAGGGACACGGTGTAGTTTATGTATTCACACATGTATTTAAGTTTTCGATCAATACAATTCTAGCATGAATAGTAAACATTTATCATGAACGGGAAATATGATAATAACCATTTTATTATTGCCTCTAGGGCATATTTCCAACAGTGACACGTCTTAACATGGAGGAAAATGTGTGTGTAAAAATATATGAAACGTAGCTATGGTAAGAACTCGGGACCCAACCAGTGGGTCGAAAACACCCCACTAGCCACACAGCTTCATCATGCTAACGTGGCACGGAGGATAGGTGTGGTTAGCTCCGTCTCGACCAGCCATGAGGTCTCTTGTTCCTAGGTGATTCATCTATTTTCCAAGCATTTTTTAGTTATAATAACACCATGGCCAGCTCGCACCGCTCTTCGTGTTTGCCCGTGCGTCTAAAGGTTGTAGATGGAGAGGAGAGAGAGATCGCAGACATGGGCCCAGGCAGTAAGTGAGTCAATGTTCATGCACATGCTGATGAGCCACTCCCTCTACTGTAGTCAACGTGATACAGTATAAAATCAAGTTATGCGACAAAGCCAACAACCATTGCTATTTCTGGCTATCGACGTACGCTTTGTAGTCCAGGTTGCCGGCTCGAATCTCGTCCTTCTGATTTTTTATTTTTAGGACCAAATTTGTTCCATGATGAGTGGGACCCCTGTGTGTTGTTTCGATATTTCTGTGTACGAGGGATTTTTTGCATAAACACTTTGCACGGTTAGACAAGTTATGGCACGAGTTACACGTATTTTACAAGTTTAGGAACAAAAGTGACAGCGGCGGAGAATATCACGTGCTCCCCGCAGCTTAGATGCTACGGTGATACGAGATTCTACGTCGTTGGATCTGATATCCAATGGCATGTGAGTAGTCTTTGTACTTTTGCACAATTCCCAAACTCTTCGAGGGTTTTTTGCAAAAAAACATATAGACCTCTGTGAGCCGCTGGATCTTGGATCGAACGGATCCCAGGAGCTCGTATCACGGTAGCATCTAAGGTGTGGGAGAACCCGATATTCTCACATATGAGAGAATATAAGGTGCTCCCCGCAGCTTAGCCGCTACGGCGATACGAACTTCTAGCTGCCGTTGGATCTGAGATCCAATGCCATGTGCGTAGTATTTGTACTTCTGCGTAATTCCCAAACTCTTTGAGTCCTATATTGCAAAAACATTCAGACCTCCTAATGGGAGCCGCTAGATCTCCCGGGAGCTCCTATCACCGTAGTATCTACGGTATGGGAGCACCTCATATTCTCCCGCGCGAGAGAACATCAGGTGCTCTCGCTGCTTGGATGCTATGGTGATACGAGCTTCGTGGCGGTTCGATCTGAGATGCAATGGCATCTGAGTATAGTCTTTGTACTTGTGAGCAATTCCCAAACTCTTTGAGGTTTTTTTTGCAAAAACCATTCGGACATACTAGGACAGATCCAATGGCTCTGAGGAGCTCGTATCACCACAACATCTAAGGTGTGGTAGCACGTGATATTCTTATAGACGAGAGAATATTAGGTGCTCCCGCATCTTTGGTGCTATGGTGATACGAGCTTCGAGGCCAGATCCAATGGCATATGAGTCGTTTTTGTACTAATTGTGTGCAATTCCCAAACTCATTAACATTTTTTTGCAAAAATATTCAGACCTCGTGTGAGTCGTTGGATCTCAGATCTAATGGCACACAAGAACTCGTATCACCATATAGCATCTAAGGTGGGAGCACCTGATATTCTCCTGGGGGGTGGGGGCACAACCCATCGGTGTTTGGGAGGGTGGGGCCAAATGTTTAAAAAATATAATCTAAACCCTCCTAAAAAAAGACCTTCACAATTTTATCTAAGGTTGGGGGTAACTGGGGGGTTACCCCCCCCCCCCCCGACAATCTACATGGCTCCGCCTATGCAAGAGGCGTAGAGCGAGCGTCTATATGCGAGAGAGATGACGCAAGGTCAATCGAGTCATATATAGAGGGAGAGATAGAGTTAGTGTGGGCTAGCATACACTCGAATGAGAAAGACGATACAGAGAGATATCGTTCGCCGAAGCTGTAGTGAGGGCTGGAGGGAGATAGTTACCGAGAGAGTGGCCTAGATAGACTTTGTGTTTGTGCGCGCAGCGTGCATGGAGTTTTTTTTACAGAGGCAACGTATGTGTCTAGAGGGAGAGAGGGAGGGCGATAGAGAGGGAGAGAGAGAGAGAGCTCGTCATGGAGGGCCCGACGAGGTTGTGTGTGAGAAATACATTTGTCGAGAGCGTGAGGGCGGGTGTGAGATAAATGGAGATTGAAACATGAAGAGAAATAATGAGCGTGTGTCGGATACCAATAGCTCTATTAACAAAGAGATGAAGATCGATCGATATAGGAAGTATGTGTGGTGAAGGGGGGTGGGGGGGGGGGGATGGACAGACCTAAACACAACATTTGAGTGTACATAGTAGTAGACTTAATATTCACGTTTCAGTTTAGTGTACATTGTAAACATTGAATTGAGGACCATGTATGGCTTACATTTTATTTTTGAATTCGTGCCATACATGCATGGATTGGAAAAGTAGATGCACTATACTGACTCGTTTGTTGTTGTATTTGTGTGTGTCTGGTCATATGCTTGAATACATACAAAGTTTTCTCACCACCATACCATTCATATTTTAAATTTGAATTTGCATTAAAAAACCTAGTGTGGATACCATGAAATGTGAAATCCACGTTGAGATCACTATATCACAAACTCACTCTAATTCCAGAACTCATCATAAATCAATTACTAGCCCTTTTGGAATGCCCAATTATTTGCAAGGAAAATACGGGCATTGTAATACATATATATTCATTCGCCAATTTTAAAAAAGATTCCTTTCGCATTCTCGAATGGTAGCACCCGACGACGTACCAGCCAGACCGGGCTCGTGTTGTGGTGGTGGCGTGCGTGGTACACTAGCCAACCCCAACCAAAAGAATCGCGATAAAACTTCGCGCCTCCACTCGTGCCTCCGCGTTTCGAATCGAAATATCTGGCGGCTTAAATTCCAGCCCTGCGAAATTCTCCTTATGTCCCTGGTCCATAATGACTACTCCTACTGAACACTGGAGGGATGCTTTAGTAACTATCCCACGTTACCTACCATGCCGAGCACGTTCAAGCCCCTCGGTCGCCGCTACCCAAGGTCACCCGTCAACTCCATTGCCTACTACACTAGGATGAGTACAGAATGGAGCTTTGTTTGTTCGTGCCTACTACCCCCGTCCTGGTTTATTGCTCCTCTTCGCATTTTGTGCTAAATTTTGACCTTACATTTAACTAACAAAATGTTAATGCATGTAACCAAAAATAATATCACTAGAAACTATGTTCAAATATGAGTCGAATGACATAATTTTTGGTGACATGCATTATTATTAGAGTATGACACAATGCATTGGTACGCAAGGAGTATCTTTTTACTCTACATATATAATTTGTTTGAAGTCTAACTAAGCAGTGTTTGACCAAATTCTATCTTAAAAAATATGAACATCTACTACAACACTAAAGATGTATCACCTGAAAGTTTATTTCATGATGCATGTAATGATATTGTTTCGAATCCTGGTTTTCAAATTCCGGAAAATCCAAAACTCACCTGAAATTCATGAAACTGCGCATGGTCTCGTGGTACGGCACAAATAGGCTGTGGTAATTTTTTTGTTCAATTTGAGACAAGCTACTTATGAAAAGTTGCACACATGAACAGCCAAGGTATTTTGGAACAATGAGCTGTCACGTTACCGCGAACGGTTCACTGTTGTATTCAAACCGTGGGCGTTAGACCAGCATGCCGCCACACGTGCCGCTTCTCATAGGCAGGTGCCGTACGAGCAAGCGTGTGAGTCGACGCGAGGCGTGCGAGCAGGCCGCTGCGCAGGCTCATCGGGAGGTGAGCCATTTGACCAGCCTCCGCCACCCACCTTCATCCCAACAACACCCACTTTTAATGGCGCCCGCGCCACAGTTTAAATCACTGTCGCACTCCCCGCTCTTGCTACAATCTTCTCTCTGCCTCTCTGATTCTCCTGTCGTCTGCCACCAATCAGCCTGACCTTGCCGTACGCCATGGCGCATCACGACGGCATTGGGCATCTGCCCCGGGTGGCGCGCCATGTTTACTGCTCGCGCGTTCTTCGTGTTTGCCCGTGCGTCTAAACGTAGAAGGGGAGGAGGGAGAGAGAGCAGACATGGGACACACCAGTAAGTGGCTCAACGAAGGGGAGTAGTACGTGCTGACGAGCCGGTCCCACTAATGTACTGAAAGTAATATAAAAACATGTTATCCATTAAAGATACAACAAACGCGACAATCCATTTCTGAGTCCAGGCTCATCTGCACCCACGCTAAAGAACAAAATGAAAACAAATACTAGAAAAATTCAAAAAATTCCATTTTTTGCATGGTAGACAATTTGGTGCGTGATGTCTGCTCCAATTTTCATATCATTTGGACATCTGAGTAGTTCTCGGCAAAAAAGACAGATTTGGGGTCTGTAAAATAGTGTACTGTTCTGACCCAATTTGTCTTTTTTGTTGAGAGCTACTAAGATGTTCAAATGCTCTTAAAATTGGAGCGGACCTCACGCATCGAAATAACTAGCACGCACAAAAAATTGGGATTTTTTTAACTTTTTTTGATTTTTTTGTGAATTTTTTGAATTTTTTTGAACTTTTTGTGAATTTTTTCTTGACCGGGTGTAGATGAGCCTGGGCACTGAATCGCTGACGTGCGCCTGGAAGGGCCTGGTTGCCTGTTCGATCCTCGTCATTTTCATTTTTAATTTATATGGGTCCAAAATTGTTCCATGACAGGTGGGTCCCCCGGTGTGTAGTTTGTAGCATTTTAATTTATGGGGCGAAATTTGTTCCATTACAGGTGGACCCCTGGTGTGTAGTTTGTAGGTTGCTTGTAATAATTAAAGAAAACACGAGAGTTTTTTTTTTCAAAAATACCATGGTGTGATGGGAAAGGTGAGAAAGAGCATACGAGAGAGTGGTCACAGAGCTAGAGGGAAATAATTGGGGGAGGGGCACGGCCGCAGGGAGGGTGGCAACTGTGTTTGGAGTGGCTGTGGGCCAAAAGCTAGAAAAAAACTAACCTAAACCCTCCGAAATAAATGCCTTCACAAATTAATCCAAGGATGGAGGCATAGTCCCCCTGGCAATGTGAATAGCTCCGGACATGAGAGAGATGGAGAGGTATCATCTATGTGTGGGAGAGACGGCGCGAGAAAGCGAGTCAATCGAGACATAGATAGACAGGGAGATAGGGTGAGTGTGGCCCGACATTTGGTCAAAAGAGAGATATGCTCTGGAGAGATATCGTGCGATCGAGCTTTTTAGGAGGGTGAGGGCTGTAAGGGAGATCTTGAGAAATTGACCTACATAGACAATGTGCGTGACAGAGTATACAGAGTGTTGATCGAGGCCCAGACATGGAGATATATCGTTTGTGTGTGAGAGAAAGCAGGGTCGATCAAGACATAGATAAAGAGAGAGAGAGAGATTGAGCGAGTGTGGACCACCATGCGGTCGAAAGAGTGAGAAGTACGGGTTGGAGAGAGTGACCTAGATAGATAATGTGCGTGAGAGAGTATATACAATAAGTCGAACTAGGCCCGAACAAGGAGATGTATCATTTGTGTGTGAGAGAAAGCGAGGTCAATTGAGACATACATAAAGAGAGAGGGAGAGATTGAGCGAGTGTGGGCCGCCAATTGGTCGAAAGAGTGAGACGGTTTGGTGAGAGTGACCTAGATAGATAATCTGCGTGACAGAGTATGGAGTGTGTCGATCGAGGCCCAAACAGGGAAATATAACGTTTGTGTGTGAGAGAAAGCGAAGTTAATCGAGACTTAGATAAAGAGAGAGAGAGAAAGATTGAGCGAGTGTGGGCCGCCATGCGGTCGAAAGAGTGAGATGGTGTGGAGAGAGTGACCTAGATAGACAACGTGCATGCATGTGCGCGAGAGGGGGGGGGGGTCTAGAGAGCCAATGTATGTATCTAGAGAGAGGGTGGGAGGGAGAGAGAGAGAGAGAGAGCTCGGCATGGAGTGCAATGGCGGGTGTGTGAGAGAAATACGTTTATTGAGAGAGTGGGGGAAAGGGGTTTGTGTATTTGAGAGAATTAGAGATCGAAACATTGAGAGAAAGAATGAGCGGGTGTCGGAAACCAATAGCTCTATAAGGTGGTTAAGAGTGGAAGATTGATCGATAGAGGAAGTATGTAGTGTGTGTGTCGGGGGGGGGGGGGCTAAACACAACATTTGAATGCAGATAGTAATAGACTTAATATTGACGTTTCAATTTAGTGCACATTGTAAAATTTGAATTGAGGACCATGCATATGGCTTCTGTAATTATTTGGAATTCGTGCCATACATGCATGGTTTGGAAAAGTTGATGCACTAATATTGACTCGATTGTCGTGGTATTTTGTATGTGTGTGGTCATATGCTTGAATACATCCAAAGTTTTCTCACCACCATAGTGTTAATCTTATACATATGAATTTGCATTCAAAAACTTAGCATGGATACCATGAAATGCGAAATCCACGATAGAATTGGAGATCGCTATGTCGCAAACACACTCTAATTCAAAGAACTCATCATTAATTAATTACTAATATGTCGTTTTGAAGGACTAATCATTTGCAAGGAAAACACGGGCATGGTAATACATACAGATTCGTTTGCCAATGAAAAAAATATTTGTTTGCATTCTCAAATGTAGGCGCACCAGGTAGACCACGGTCGTGTCGGGGTGGTTGCGTGTGGCATACGGACGTTATAAACTTTGCGCCTCCACGTTTCGGATTGAAATATCTGGCGGCCAGAATTCCAGCCCTGCAAAATCCCCCTTCTCCCCCGCCCCCTTCCGCGCCCAGAGCGCTCAAATCCCTAATTCGCTGCCACCCAAGCAAAATTCGAATCGCCCCTCATCTCATCTCATTCCCGACCTCCATACCAGATGATGACGATGAAGACGACGGTCGCGCTGCACCACCGCACCGGAGCTGCCTCATCTACGCCCTCGTCCACCGCACCGGGTGGTCCACCGACAACGTCGGCCACCGCAGCCGATGTGCTTCACAGACACCGACTTCCACCGCATCAGGTCTGCTTCACCAACGCCGTCTTCCACCTTACCGGGGCTACTTCACCGAGCACATCATCGCACCTCCACCCCCCCGCTGGTGCTTCACCAATGGCCTCGTCCACCGCATCGTAGCGCTCCGCGACCGCTCAAGATCTGCTTCCGTAGGCGGCCAGCTAACGCAAGTGCATCACCCTCAACGGCTCTGAATTGACCCGCACTCTAGGCGAGTATGCCCAAACGCCGGCCCAAACTAGGTATCGACATATCACTGCACTGTGCACTGTTCCGACGATGCTTGGATATCCTTTTACTGCTCTCTTAGCTTATACGCCTATGCAACTCTGACTTCAACTCTTATTTCTTCTGGAGCTATCATCTGAAACAAGAAAAACCATTTTTCAGCGAAGCATGACGGCGCTACGGGATCTGGTACACATCCTGCACGCTTGTATAACCTTGTAAGTACCTATGCTCCGGTACAACAGCAAGGTCGATTCCTCTCATTAGAATAACCATTCGCCGTGCCAAAAATGCAGAGGGGGAAGGAAGGAGTACACGGCCTGCGCATCCAAGCAAGTGGTAACATGGACTTCTTCATGGAACATCCCAAGCGCAAGCAGAGCTGCAGTGAGCATGTACAACGAGCTAGCGTAAGTCCCTGCATTTCATTTAATTCGTGCTGGCCTGCGTGTATGATTTGCGTGTATGATTGGGGCAGTGAAATGTATTCCAGTGGCGCTTTTGATTTATCCACATAATGGTTGAATTGCTTGTTTCTGTGAACTGAGTTGGCCAATAATGAGAAGGATGTCAGTCTTTTCATCATATTGTAGATTGCTTGGATCTCGATAGGCCAAATATAATCGCATGAATTATACAGTAAAAGCCAGTGTGGTGTGTATTGCTACAACTAGTCTGACAACCTGTCCTCATATAATATAACAAGGTCGCACCATCTTATAAGATTAACCATTCAACTTACCAAAATGCAGTGTGGGAAGGAAGGAGTATTGGGACTGCGTATCCAAGCAAGTGATGTCATGGACTCCTTCGTAGAACCTTGTAAGCAAAAAAGAAGTTGCAGTGTGCCTGTACAAAGAGCTAGCGTAAGTTCAGTTACCTGCTTCTCGGAATTTTAGTTAGCCACTGATTAAAAAATTGTTCAATTACCTTGCTTGCCTTAATTTAGTTTGCTAATGATTACATAATGACATAGCCTGTTAATCCTATTATAGACTAAGCCTATCTATGTGTTTTTTACTTACTGTTTATAGAACTACCTGTGCCTGAACTTCAATAGTTACTTAAGAACATAGATAGCTGGTCATATCTACTTCTAGGGTGCAACAAAATTCATGTGTAATTTACCTTCTGATACCCTGTTTGCTTATCTTGTTTGCTGTTATGACTTCTAGCACTAGTAATGTTTGCATGTTCATGGAGAGACAACTATCATGTTTATATGAGGGACACCGTCTTTTTAACTTATATATATATATGTGTCAGAATCATTTTGCTTACATGAATGAAATTTAGAGATGTATGTGTTGCTGGTAAACTCTACTGACTTGTTACTTTAATACGTTGCCAAAAACTTGTTAGTTTTACTAGTTCATGTGTAATTAAATACGTTGCCAAACTGGTTAGTTTTACTAGTTTGATGTTAGTTTCTTATGGCTCTTGCAACACTTTATTTATGCTTGCTAACTATCAAGTTTTTAGGATCCAATTGAAACTCCAATGGCACAACAGGTATGTTCTGAAAAACTTCCTTGTTTAACTGATTTGCTGTTGTAACTTGTTGCTCTAATCATGTTACCAAATTCAACTTCTCAGGATCCAATTGGAACTCCAATTACACAGTAGGTTCATTTTCGAAACCTTATTTGTGTAACAGGTTTGCTGTTGTAACTTGTTTCTCTAATCAAGTTACTGACTACTCAACTTTTCAGGATCCAAGAGAAACTCCAATGGCTCAACAGGTCCCTTTTGTAAAACTTGTTTGTTTAACTACTTTGCTGCTGCAACCGGTTGCTCTAATGATGTTAATAACTTATACTTTTCAGCATCCAATCGCAACTCTTTAAATCCTTGTTTGTTTAACTGGGTTGCTTTTCTAACTCCCAATTGAGATGTTCTGCTAACTTCAACTTTTCCGAATCCAATCAGAACTGTAATGGCAAAACAGGTTAGCCCAAGATCAAAGAGCGAGGTCTCCATGGACGTTGGATCATCCCAGAGCAGTGGCACCGGCCCAATCGTGGATCGTGAATTGCCAACTGCAGATGCTCCAGAGGCTAAACTATTGGTACAAAGAGAGTCTGCTTCTGCACTTAGAGATGAAGTTGACATGTTGAGGAAGCAAACCGCTCAATCAGAAGCAGTACTCATGAAAACCATTAAATATTTGGTGGATTTCACAACAAAGCAAGCTGAGACTGACCGCATTGTTAAGGTCCTGGAGGAAAAAAGGAAATTAAAATCCCACTTGGTAAATCATAGGTGAAATGTTTTTTCCACCGTTGAATTACCTTTGTGTTGTTTGTTCATGTAATAGATTGGAACCATTTGTTTTAGAGATCATGTAATAATTGTTTTTTGGTCTGTATTTTTTTTGAGCACGAGTCTGTAATAATTGGTAAGAACATGAGACATTTCATTTTTTTTGTTTAGGTAAAGACATTTCATTTTGTTTGCTATGCCAGGCCTACAAAATATGCTAATAGGGCTGATTGTGCATTCAGCAAAAATAGTAGTATAGATTGGCCTTAAGTGGCTTGCATCTGAAAGGGCCAAGATGCTGTACTAGCTTTGGTACAAAAAAGGTACTCTTCTAGCCAAAAACAATACAGCGGCCTGGCTTATGTATGTTAGTTCATATTATTGATCCATATACTCTATATGTGGTCATATGTCTGTTAGTTTTCTGTATTATTGGTTGGTTGGCTCAGTATTTTGAATTTTGAGACATCGCTTGGCTTCTGAAATTCATATCTAAATGGGAGTACACTATATGCTGCTTGTGTCATACATGTTACAATTGAGCTGAACATAAAGTTGTTTCAAATATTCGTATTCACCTTAAACTGGATTCAACCTTCTGAATTCGAGTATCATGGCATTTGTAAATCATATTCATATATAAAGGTGGAATACATCTTTGTTGTGCTTTTGAAGATATATAAAAAAACATAGAATGACTTATAAAGATTCGTAATCGAATACAAAATGGGTTTGAATTTAGTTGCCAGGGTAAACGTGAATGCTCATTCTCCCAAGATTTGAAAGAAGCGGCAAAACACCCACTCCCACGTCGGCTGCCCGAAACCAGTGTTTGGGAGATGGAAATTATTGTCTACCCCTGACACGCACAACCTATCGGCCCGATTTCCACTGCTGTAATAGGGGTAGGTTTGTAAGTTCACTCAGACGTGACACAACCGCCTCTCACCCCATTCAGACACGGTGGGCGCCAAACGTGGGCGGCAAAACACATTTGATTCAAGCTTGTCCCAAAGACCGCTCTCCCCCCCTCCATTTCCCATTCATACACGGTGGGTGGCAAATCAAACTCTCCTCGGCCGAAATCGATCTAGGCAAATATTTTAAGTAGGGGCAGGTTTGTAACTTCACTCATACGTGATACAACCGCCCAACCTGTCAGCCCCGTTCATACACCATGGGAGCCAACCGTGGGTGCCAAAACACCCTCTCCTCGCCCGAAATGGCTCTCGGCAAATATTGGGGAGATGCGAGATTACCATCCTATCCCCAACCTACGAGACGTCCGAAATTTTAAACAGGGGCTAAGTTGGTAACTTCCCCACATTTCAGACAAGCGCGTCCCAAAGACATGGTTCCCCCGACCACTCTCCCTCCATTTTCCCATTCATAAACCGTCGGTGCCAGAACACCATCTCCACACCAGCCTCCTCCGTCCGCCACCCCATCCATCGCCGCCCTCCTCCACCATGCCGGAGCGCCTACCCAGACCGCGTCGTCCACTACAAGAGATCAACATTCCTCATCCACGGCGTCGGACCAGGAGCCTCGCATCGCGTCCTCTCGCTTCATCCGTGCCGTCGTCCGCCTTGCCGGGTCCGCTCCGACGACCTTCTCGTCCACCGCAATGGGACTTATCCCTCGATGCGTCCGTCTACCGTCGCAGATCTGCTTCCACGCCACCGATAGCCATCGCACCCCCGATGCCTACACGGTGCCTCAAGAGAGGTGCTACTCTTTCATATCTGGTCAACTTTTTGATCTCAACCAGAAAATAGATCGTCACTTGTTTACTATACTTTCTTTTCAGCTCTTAGA
Organism: Elymus sibiricus; assembly: GCA_039707655.1. NCBI lineage: Eukaryota > Viridiplantae > Streptophyta > Magnoliopsida > Poales > Poaceae > Elymus > Elymus sibiricus. The sequence continues at coordinate 138,856,850 of CM077670.1, forward strand.
ATCTTAGTTGTTAGTTCAACGTAAACATTGGTTGCTAAGTAGCCTTTGTGCAGTTTGCAGCTTCAGATCTGCCATGGCATAGTCATAATAGGGTTTAATTGATCATGCTTAGGGTTTCCCCCCTTTTATGATCACTATACGATCAGCCTACATGCTTCGTGTCATAATAGCACTGCTCCACCCATCAAGTTAAACAAGCTTAGTTGTTCAAATTCGAATATGATATGATACTATTAGTAAAACAGAGTCGTTTAATTGGTCAACTAAGTGTTCCTAATTTAATTTCAAAATGCATGTGCGTCGCTGGGGCGGATCTACAGGGTGGTCAGCGTGGGTCGCGGCCCATCCTGGGATTTTGGGTCGGCCTGTATACCATAAGAGATTAGAACATGGTTAGCCAGTCAATGCCTTTGCTAAAAAAACAAAAAAGCCAATGCCTCCAGACCATGATTCCCCTCTGTTCCGCTCTGCTTCTGATCTCTACTCGTCGCCAGCCGCCTACCTCGCTGGCGACTTGCCGTCGCCGGTGCCATGACTTTAGGAGGAGACGCCGGACTAACAGGAGGTCAGGAGCCGCTCGCCCAACAGCGTCACCGCTGCCCGGCCGCGCTGGCGTGCCCAGCTTCTGAGTCCGCTCAGGGCTCAGGCGTGCAGCACCCACTCAGCCAACCCGATTTATCCTGAGATACGCCGTCCTCAACACTCAGCAGCCACTTCCCATCAGCCATTTTCTAATTGATTCATCACTCATTAGGCAGGACTTTCATTATGGTTTGTTGTGTACTGAGTGCTACCTACATTTAATGGTTCAGATGTTTTAGTAATCTTTAGCACCTGTAGAGTTGACAGGGTTTCAAAATTCCTTGCCAAGGAACAAACACTAGTCATGCTGGATTGTTGGTCATAGTGACATTGACCCAGATTACTATCGCAGGCCAGGTTTGTTCACAATTTTACTAGTCTTTGTTACTCATTTGATATGATATCCAATTATTCACTTCGATTAATTGCAAACAATAAGTGCTAACCCAACTTCTTGATTCAGATTGTGGACGGTCTCTTACTGCAGTTACGATTCTGCATACTTGTCCTAGTAAGCTCACAAGTAATGATTGATTCACTAGCTTTATGCTTGCCTTGTCATATTTGTTGTCAATATATTTTTAGGGTGGACCACCCTATTTCAAAATCCTGGAACCGCAGACATGAGCGAATAGTATTTCTCTGTATGATCTCTTCCATCATGTGTGGGCAACGAACACTGCATTGTATAGAAAGAAAAGTGTTATATCCACCTTTTACATAGACTACGATCTTTTACATATAATACAATCTGCCTACGTGCTTTGTGTCGCACTACCAGTACTCCACCCTTGAAGCTAAACATTATGCCACTCATAATTCCAAAGTTTATTTGTTCAAATACGAATTTGATATGATGCTAATGTTCCTACTTCAGTTTTGAAATGCTAGTGGAGGAGTCAGAGGCAGATACCCTATCTTATTCACCCATCAAGGTGCTTGCTCTAACTTGGCAAGGTTATATTGGTCGCACATATCTTGCAAATGATGCTTTGCATTGCTTCTACTTTGTTACACCGCCATTTGCTTAGTTTACACATCATATATGTGAGTATGCCATGCCTATCCATTTTCAGTACATATTACATATGTCATCATACCATATTTCTCCATTCAAATGCTGTTCTTGTGTATCAGACGTTCAAAAGGAAGAGGGCGATTTCTGATCGCGATGGAGCACAAACAAAGTGTTTGGAAAAGGTAGTGACACCTGATAAATCAAATAGCCCATTAGGTGTAGTGGCAACATCACCAGACCCACAAAACACAACCCCAACTCTAGCATACTCTACCCCTACCCCACTGGCCATCTCAGATGTCCCAACTCAACAGACCCCAACTGCAGCAAAACGTATGATGATTCCAGTTGACATAGCACCAGCTCTACGACGCAAAACCCCCATTCCAGCAAAGAGTACACCAACTCCAGTTGCCAAATCCCTTTTTGAACTGGAGAGAGCCCCAATTGTAGCAAATAGGACCCCTGTTCCACTTCTTCCTAGTTTAGAAGATGAAGCTTTTATTGTTGTTAGGAACTTTGTGCGCATCTTTCCTTCACGGAAAGATTATACTACAGACAAACAACAATTTCCAATCTTCCTCTGCAACTTACGTGTAAGTAATGTACTAATGTTATTCATGGTAATTAGTGCCTATGTTTCTGCTGGAAGAACTCAAAACATTTCATTCATTTAAATAGGCGAGGACCAAACTGGATAGTCAAGACGAGCAATGCTTGGTTGCGCTTTTCAAGCACGCTTTGAGGAAGTATCATTGCTACCTGAGGCAAGCACACTTCGATGGCAAGCCTCTAAATGAAATTTCTGTAAAGTCTTCGGTGCTTCATTTACTAGACAGTGACTGGAATAAGCTTGTTACACACTGGTCTCATCTGCAGCGTAAGGTACTGTCTATGATATCACATCACAATTTGAACTACATTTCTGCATGTGCCTTACCATCTCACTTGTATGAAAACTGTTTGCAAGAGAATATCCATTCTCAAGGGACCACAGGATCTCAAACTATACTACACACTGCATTGCTCTTTTGAGTACCTCTTGCCCGGTATCACCATGCTTACTTTCATAGCTGGTTGATTATGTAGCATCACTGCACATGTTAGCCTCCTTATCCTCCATTTCGTGGACATTATAAGATCCGTATTGACTCTTACATAAATTTAGAATCAACCCAATGCTTCTGAAGAAGTTTAGCTCTTCATTCCTCTTGTAAGGACCGAACGTCTTGTATCACTGTACTTACATTAACAGCTACTCCATCCGTCCCATAATATAAGAGCGTTTTGTACACTACACTAGTGTACAAAACACTTATATTATGGGACGGAGTGAGTAGTTCATTGTGTTGCATTCTCTGTATCTTGTCTCCCTCGCCCACCATTTCCTAAAAATTACCAGATCTATACTTAATCTTACCAAAAAGTTGAATACACAGACAATGCTAGTGCAGAAATGTAACCCATTGCTCTTGTCAGTACATTTTGTCCTGTAACGCTGTACTTACATGGATAGGTAGTTGATTATGTAGCATCACTGTGCATCTTATCTTCATTATCCTCTATCCCTTCCAGTATTATCATATCAATAATTACTCTCTACAAAATGTAGAGTATAGGCAATGCTTATGTAGAAGTTTCTGTGCTAAAATTCTTGAGTTATCCCTCCCTTGACATGGAGAAAGGCATTATAGAGCCGGTGTTAACTGTTAATGTAAGTTCGTCCTTCTAAAGCCTTTCTCCTCAATTGCTGTTTAATTTGCTCATGCCCCCTATCGTCAACTGCTGTTTAGTTTGCTGTTTCTATCAAAATGCATGTTCGCAACAACTCCAAGTTTCAAGTTTTAGTCGTGAAACCAAATTCCTTATTCATACCATGCACATTATTCAATAGAGATCCATTGATTTTCTTTAGCCCTGCATGTATGCTTGTGCTGTTGATCTGTAATCCAGTGTGTGGTGAAGCTGCCCACATTTGCACCTTGTCATTTCCTACTTTGTCTTAACTGATTTGGCTGATGATATGAACATGGCATGCTCGTTAACGGAAAGAGATACAATAATTTTCTTTTGCCCTACATCTATGCTTGTGTTGTTGACCTGTAATCCAGCAGTGTGGTGTAGCTCACCGCATTATGAACAATGCCAAATTATGCTCTTGACATTTTGAATCGTCTCTTTATTTTGTAATATGAAACTTGATGGAATTGACAGCACAGTTACCATCTTTGTTTATATACATGCAAAACCTGTCATCTGTCTTGTTGTTTCAGGGTGATATGCCTGATGGCATGCACAAGTCTGCTGAAGACTCTGAGACAAACCCAACGTATATTGCAGCAAAGAAGGCAAAAACATCTTGAAGATAGTGAGACAACCCCAAAGTCATGTCTTGATGCAGTGTTCAAGTTACTTGAGACTAGCAGTCACACAAGCTCACAGAAGTCGCTGCCTGAATCAGTTCGACTTCTTCAGTCTCAGCTACAAGCAGAAAGGCATAGTGCATCTCAACTTCGACTTGAAGTCCAATCTCTAAGGAAGATCGCAGAGAACTCCAATGAGAACCTCATTGCTAAACAGCTAGAGCTGGAAGATATGACCGACATGCTACACCGTTCTCACTGCCTTGCTTAGCAGCTCCCTCACAAGGCTAATGTTTCTTGAACTATGTTCAAGTGGTCTTGGTTCAGTATTATTTTGTTGTGCTACAATGGCAGGGCCTTGGATGCCCAGGTTTTGTAATCTGCTTCTTGGTTACGCTTTATGATCACTGGCGGCGAACTTTGATGCCCAGTGGATGTAATATGCCCTAATTCCTTTATTGTATAGTGTAGGTTTATTCTAAGTTACTATGCCGTAATTTCTTTATTGTATAGTGTAGGTTTGTTCTTAATTCGTAGTTATCATATATGTCATCATTCGCTATTAGTAAAAAAAGGGTGAAAATCTAATTCAGGCGAACGGGCCAAAACATGCGACTTTTAACGGGCCTGCATTTCAGTGGGCCATTAATGGGTTCCACACAACAGGCTTTACTCCGGCCTGCGCGGACCTGCCGTATGGGCCCTTCATGGACACGGTATGCCCAGGCCCATAACTCACGTGGGCCTCTAGTGGGCCCAAACTTTAGTTGGGCCCATGTAGCTTCGGGCCATTAACAGGTTGTATTCTGCTGGCCTATTATGGCCCAGAAGATAGCATGGGCCTTTAGCAGGCCGAAAAGCTTGTTGGGCCTCAATTTTCATGAGTCGACCATGGGCCTTTAGCAGGCTGAAATATACCTCGGACCATTATTGGCCCAGTTACTTGACGGGCCACTACCAAGCCGAAACATATCTTGGGCCTTGGTTGGCCCAATAATATCATGGGCCTTTAGTAGGACGAAAGCTTAGTATAGGCACCAACGGGCCGAATTGTACGACAGGCCTTTAACATGCCCAAAGTCAGCTTGGGCTGAAATGTTGCCACCGAGATCACAGGCCGTTAATGGGCCGAATGTCGTGTTGGACCATATATGGCCCATGTGCAGCACGGGCCATTAACAGGCTGAATATTATGCTGGCCTGTTATGGCCCAGAAGACACCATGGGCCTTTAGCAGGCCAAAAAGCATGTTGGTCCACAATTGCAAGAGTCGTCCATGGGCCTTTAGCAGGCTGAAATATGCCTCAGGCCATTATTGGCCCAGTTACATGACGGGCCGTTATCAGGCCGAAACATATCTCAGGCCTTGGTTGGCCCAATCATATCATGGGCCTTTAGTAGGCCGAAAGCTTAGTAGAGGACCAACGGGCCGAATTGTACGACAGGCCTTTAACAGGCCCAAAATCAGGTTGGGCTGGAATTTTGCCACCGAGATCATGGGTAGTTAAGGGGCCGAATGTTGTGTCAGACCATATATGGCCCATGTGTAGCACGTGCCATTAACAGGCCGAAAGGCACACCGGGCTGAAATGGGCCCATTTCTACATCGGGGCTTTAACAGGCCAAAAACTCACTGGGCCGTAATGGGGCCCAAAGACTAAGTGAACAATTAACGGGCCTGATCTGGTGGTGGGCCGTAAATGGGCCATGTTTAAGCAGGCCGCTAGTGGGCCGGCCCACTAGTACCTGAGTAAATCTTATGGGCCTTTGACTGGGCCGGCCTTTTAAACCTAAATGGGGCACTGTTGGGCCGTGCCACGTGTAACATTTCCATAGGCCCGTCTCGTCCATTGGAGGAATGACATCTGTCGCGACGCCCAGCTGACACGTGGTTCCATTGGCCAATGAGAATTTTACACATGGAAAATCCTCATTGGTCAGGGCTGTTAACGGGTTATCAGATCCAAAACTGGACCCGATAGCTTAACGGCGACCCGTTACGGTGGATGCCACGTGTTAGTCACCCTTGACGAAAACACTTCCATGACGCGGCATTTATCGTCATGGAAGTGGACACTTCCATGATGATAATTTTAGTATTGTCATGGAACACTTCTACGACAGCATAGGTATGACTATCTTGATTCTGTCAAAAAATTGTCACGGATGTACATGCATGATAGAAAACTTGACCTACCGTGACAAAGACGTATCATCACGGAAGTGTTTTTTTTTGTAGTGTCGACTCCCGCTGTCCCAGAGCCACCTCGGCGGCCGGCCTCAACGGCGGCCCTTCCGCTGATGGAGGGGGCTGAGGTGACCCGTCCATCCCGACCTGCTGAAGGGCAGGTGTCTATGGGATGGACCAAAGAGATGGAGGCGGCTCTGACGGGCTCCGCCATCGTAACCGAGCACCGCGCCATTCTGGGCGCAGCGCTGAAGAATTACCGGTCCGCAGAGGCCGGTATTCGAGAGGCTTTTAAGGGCCTGTTCAAAGGCTTTGAGGTAAGCTCGAATTTCCCTTTTATTTTAGAATCATGTACATGCATAGAACTTCTCAGCACTGGATGTGTCCGATAGTCCTTAGGGAATAAGTAAAATTTGATGTGTCTGAAGACATTGTGTACTGCATAGACTTGTTACAAGTATAACCACAGTTGCTCCCAAGCCCCGAGGTAGATTTGATAATCTTGCGCAGGGATTGTAGGGAAAGGTAATATAGCAAATCGAATAGACAGTACCCCCCGAGACCCTGGTCAGACGCACAAGGCCGACCAGGGGATCGATTCGCCCGAGGAAGCTAACGATGTCATTTGCAGGTTTCGGCCTCAGTTTCAGCATCCACCTCGAGGGAGTTGGAGGAGCTAAACCACAAGCTCGACCGGTCCGAGAAGGACACGGATCTGCTTAGGAAGCAGATGGAGCAATCTCAAGGTAAGCAAGAGATTGGATTATTTGATTGTGATATGATAAATGTTGGTGCAACTGCGTTAAGCTCAAAAGGCTTTATAAATGTACTGCAGCTGCTTTCGTAGAGCTTGAGAGGCTCCAGTCCGAGCTGCAAATAGCTCGGCAAGAAGCTGAGCAGCAGAAGGCTGCAGCAAGGTAGGCCAACGAAGTGCTGATCAAGAAAAAGGAAGCCGTCGTGAAAAATGCGACCCGAGTCGTGGAGATGGAGGGTGACCTGGAGGGGCTGGTCAAGCAGCGTGACGCCCTCCAGGAGGAAAGGAACAAGCTCGCCTCCAAGCTCGGAACCACGAGCTCAGCCTGCAAGGAGGCCACGACCCAGGTGAGGGCGGATCATGAGGTGCTTCAGCAAGTGAAGCAGATCGCCGCTGGTATGCCCTACCTGCTCCGCCGCGTTTTCGGTGATCATCGATTTGCCCATCTTACGCAAGTCTGGTGTTCTTCAGAAGTCTTCAGGGATCTGCCCCGGAGCGCCTCGGACGCCGGCGCATACTTTGCTACCCACCCCGAGGAGTCAGCAGAGAAGGCCTTCTGGGCCCAATTCCAGGCACCAGAGCATCCCCCGCTGCTGAATAATCAGATGAAGAAGCTGGCCGAGCTGTTCCGCATGGCTTGGCCTATGCTGGAGGACGTCTATGTCAATCTCTGGCCATAGGAGCCACTACCGACCAGCCTATTCGGCTTGGTCCAGAGATTGCGAGGCGCAAGCCCCCAGGTGGAGAAGTGGAAGCGGTCAGCCTGCGTGGAAGGCGCGGAGCGAGCTTATGCGTCAACCATGGCGCATTACCCGAAGATCAAGCCGCTTGCTATCACGTCGGGGCCTCCCGAAGGGAAGAACTGGACGCCCGAGCAGTTTCTCACCGAGGTTCGTGAAGCGGCTCGGGAGACCGAAGTACAATGCTCGAAGGCCGAGCTCCGATTCTAAAGAACCTCTTTTGTATGTCGTGGCAACTGTTGTAAAAACAATTATTATTTATGCTAAATTAGTCATTTGCATCCGACATGTTTATTTCATTCCTTTACGACCGTTAATACTGAAAGAGGCCAGTCGTCGGCTTCTACCCCTCGGTAGATACTACGTGGGGTGCTCCGTAAAAATGCGTAAACCCTTAGCCGACGTCTCGATGCCGGGTGGTTGCATATTTACAAAACAAGGCAATCAGACCATAGTGGCTTTATATCCTTCACTTAGTCATAGGAGTTCTAAAAGTTGGGCTAGTTGACCTAGCCCCCGGTGTAATGGTGATCGAGCATGCCAAAGTGCACCAGTAAGAACATCTTGGTTCATATAGTGAGAATCCTTTGTTTATCATGGCGTAACCACTAACGGCTTATAGTTTGACACTGTCTTCAGATAGCCGACCAGTTTACGCTTATCATGACAGTCGATTTTCGGCTTTCTCCTACTGAGGTGCTTGACCAGGCCGAGCTGGAAGCACAATCGCAGTGGTTCTCCCTTTGCGCACGTAGCCGAACAGAGTGGAACATAGGAGGCAAGCACAGGAGCCGGGCAACCCAATCATTGACCAAAATCACGATTCGAAACTGATGCATATAATGCAATATCCGAGACGCCGAACAGATATCGGACTTAAACATAGACTCGATTTCATATCTTAGCCCCTGGTCGAAAACCGGACTCATCTGTATATTTCTAACAGTATCCAAATTGCTACAAGGCAAAGAGCAGAAGAAACGACACGTGATTTTGTGTGGAGACCGAAAAAAGGCATGTTCTTTCATTCATTAAGGCATAGCAATAGATGCCGAGCTGATATCGAGAGGAACCTTACAAGATACATGGAGTATGTTAAAAGAAGAATAGGGGGTATTTGGTACAGGGCTTTAGAAAAGCGGGGACTGTTTCCAGCGCCTTCCCTGCCGCATGTATGCACCTCCGTGCTGTAAAACAGCTATACCTTGTCTAGTCCAAGGCTTGGTGAACACTCTTGGCCAATCCATCTTAACTACGTAGAACGCATCCGAGGTGCAGAGCCCCCGAGGAGGTAATTGCCGGGGTGTGGCTGCTTGACGCTGCCGAATTTGTGCGTCCTGGTTGGCCTTTATATGCCGCCGAAAAAGATAACCAGGATGCAGGTGATCGGCCATTCCAGGATGACCCACCCTTTTTGTTAAATATATGCTCCTCGGTCTCCCATGGAATTTTAAGTGCAAAGTTATGTACGCGTGGCACGTAGCTTGCTACCAAGAGAGGGGAGCTGGGGATTGCGCGTCCCTGTTTGGGATCGATGCGGGGTTGGCCAGGGGCCAGGGGCCAAGTTATGTACGCAACGCCTGCCGTGGTGTACGTCGGGCGGCTTCCTCGGCCGCCTGGAAGTCAGCCGTGAAGGCCGCTGTCCTCTCCTCTGTACGGAGGGAGGTCTCTGTGTTACCATTAATGGTAATGAAGCTGTGGGGCCCTAGCATCTTGAGCTTCAGGTAGGCGTAGTGCGGCACCACGTTAAAGTGGGCAAATGTAGTATGGCCGAGCAAGGCATGATAACCGTTGCGGAAGGGGACGATGTCAAAGATCAAGTCCTCACTCCGGAAATTCTCGGGTGAGCCGAAGACTACTTCCAGCGTTACGGTGCCCGTGCATTGGGCCTCCACGCCAGGTATAACACCCTTGAATGTGGTGTTGCTGGGCTTAATTCGTGACGAATCGATGCCCATCTTCCTGATAGTGTCAGCATAGATCAGGTTCAAACTGCTCCCGCCGTCCATTAGGACGCGGGTTAGGTGGAATCCATCGATAATGGGGTCCAGTACTAGGGCTACCGACTCGTCATGACGGATACTGGTCGGATGGTCCTTCTTATCGAAGGTGATCAGGCAAGCCGACCAAGGGTTATACTTCGGTGCTACAAGCTCTATGGCGTAGACATCCCGAAGTGCGCGCTTCCGTTCCTTCTTAGGTATATGCGTGACATAGATCATGTTCACAATTTTAATGTCGGAAGGGAATTGCCTTTGGCCGCGGCTACTCGGCCTGCGGGGTTCATCCTCGTCATCGCTGCGGGACCCGCTCCTGGTTGGTTCCTCGGTAAATGCCTTGCGGGCCTGCTTAAACACCCAACAATTTCGATTGGTGTGATTGGCGGGCTTGTCCGAGGTGCCGTGAATTTGGCAAGACCTATCCAGTATTATATGCAGGGCGCTAGGGCCGTCCTTGTTCCCTTTAAAGGGCTTCTTCTTGGGTCCAGCTCGCGGGCCGCTGAACCTTGTATTGACTGTTGGGTCCTCGGTATCGCTACCGCCATGCTTATTCCGGCGCTTGTTTTTGTTGCGCCTGGGTTTGCCATTTCCGTCGCATGCCTCTGAGGTATCGGGATCGTTCCTGTGGGAACTTCGGGCAAGCCAACTGTCCTCGCTGGCGCAAAACCGGGTCATCAAGGAGGTAAGGGCCGCCATAGTTCTCGGCTTGTCTTGCCCGAGCTGGCGGGTGAGCCACTCATCCCGTATGCTGTGCTTGAATGCTGCAATAGCTTCGCCGTCGGGGCAATCAACGATCTGGTTATTTTTGGTTAAGAACCGATTCCAGAATTTCTGAGCAGATTCGCCCTCCTGCTGGACAATGTGACTGAGGTCGTCGGTGTCCGAGGGCCGAATGTAGGTTCCCTGGAAGTTTGCCCTAAAGGCTTCTTCCAGTTCTTCCCAGCTTCTCATAGTGTTGCTGGGGAGGCTGTTAAGCCAGTGCCTTGCCGGTCCTTTAAGTTTGAGCGGGAGGCATTTTATAGCGTGGAGGTCATCACCTCGGGCCATATGTATGTGGAGGGGGAAATCATGAATCCATACAGCGGGTCTGTTGTCCCGTCGTATTGGTCGATGTTAATGGGTTTAAACCCTTCCGGGAACTGATGTTCCATGACCTCGTCTGTAAAACAGACCAGATGTGCAGGGCCTCGGAAACGAGTCGTATCTGGCCGTGCGGTGGCCGATGTCCTGCCCTGCATCTTCTCCCGAGCTCTGTCGTGCCTATCCAGCCAGGCGTCATAGCCTTCTAGGCCGGCGGGTGCGCAGTCCCGCAAACCATATATGGATCGGGGAGGGGCTTTATTTGCCTGTATTTTGTCGCGCAGATCATAGGGGGAGTTGAAGCCCACCACATTCTTGCCGTGAGGGTGTGTTTTCGCAGGAGGTTCTGTGTTCGCCCCTGCTGGCCGATCTCGTCCTCTAGGGGGGCGATCGGCCTGTCCTATATTGCCACGCATAAACAGCTCATTATTTGCCGCCTCGTCGTCGAAGTTGGGCAGCAGCCGTCTTTTGGGGTATGACTTGGCAGCGGTACGTAGAGCCTTGAGCTTGTCTTCGGCTTTGAGGACCTTTACCCATTTGTCATTGAGCGCGTTCTCGTGGGTGTACAGCTCTTGCTGCTTCCTCTTCATGCTTCGCATAGTTGCGAGTAACCGTCGCTGAAAATGTGCCTGTTCGGATGGGCTTATGGGTACCACGAAGTCCTCGGGTCCGAGGCTTAAATCGTCCTCGGATTCGGGAAGGTAATCTCTATCCGATCCATCATTAAAAGTGCCCATGTCCTCGAGATCATCCTCCGCAGGTGCCTCTACGGGCTCCTTCGGCTCGGCGGGCGAGGCTTGATTGTCCTCGCCCGGATTCTCAGTGGCATCGGGGGTCGCATCATTATCAGTGGCGCCCATGGTGTTGGCCGTATTTTTACTTCCATTAATCCCTTTGGATTGCCTCTTTGGGCGGCGATGCTTAGGGTTCTCCTTAGGTTTATCCTGAGGGCTGTTTTTAGGAGTGTCGACCATATAGACGCCGTATGTGGACGTGGTTGTCCAATCCCCTGTACGGGTTTTAGCGGACAGTTTTGCTCCGGTATCGCCACAGACATCTTCATCCATGTCAGTGGCTTCATCAGAGCCGTAGTCGAGCTCATCGGTCAAGTCTTCGACCGTGGCGACTAAGTGGGTATTGGGTGGGACGTAAATTTCCCGATCGTCGGCTTTACATCCGATCTGATCGTAGACGGCGGATGAGATCGCCAAGCCTTGGATTCGGTCTAGCACCTCATTTAACTGTGAGACCTCCTTCGTGCTCAAGACCTGGCTATAGGCCGGGCCGATCTGGAGTGATCTGCATGGTTTGCCTGACGCAACATTGTTACCCTGCCCATCCGAGGTTGATCCCTGGTTGGCAGGAGAAGGGGTCTCGTTAGCCATAGGCGACGAGATAATCACCGTCGGGCCGATTGGCGAACTCGGCTCGAAGCCAAGGTCTGTGAGTGCGGTGGGGTTAGAAGCGACGATCGCTAGATCTATCTCCGGGATTAGGTTTGCAGAGAGGTCGGATCCGGGAATCAGATCGGGAATATCCTCCGAAGCCACCGTGCCAGAGGGATCCTTGAGCCGATCTGAGGTCCATCCAGAAAAGACCAGCTCACCTCGGGTGTCTGTGGTGTACTCTAGGTTTCCAAACGTGACGACCTAATCTGGGGCGAAGTTCTCGACGCGGCGCAGATGGCCCGTCGAGTCGGCGTGTAGCACGATGCTGCCAAAGATGAAAAGCTGGCCGGGGACAAAGATGTCGCCGCAGCCAGCATCGCTGTCAATCTGCAAGTGGGCCATCAATCCTTTGGGATCAACACAACGAGCTCTCAATGAAAGCACCAATGTCGGTGTCAAAACCGGTGGATATCGAGTAGGGGTGCCCGAGCTGTGAGATTGGATCAATAGCTTAACAGGGAATGTAGAACATGGTGATTTACCCAAGTTTGGGCCCTCTTTATGGAGGTAAAACCCTACGTCCTACTCTTGTTTATATTGATGATGTATCAGGGTACAGAGTTGATCTACCTCGAGATCGTAAGATGTGGTCTAAACCTAGGATTGTGAATGATCGTGTCTCTACAGACTAAACCCTCTAGCTTATATAGGCACCAAGGGTATCTAGGGTTGCACATGGTCGGTTACAATTAAGGGAATACACGCCGAATCTCATATCCTTGGGGTACACGCCAAGTATTCAGTGATGCTTGATACGGCGGTTCTTCGAGTTGGAAATCTCCGGAGTCCTTGTTCTTCAACGGGCCTTGAGTCCGGCCCATGGACTAATCACCTAGGCTGAGACCCCCTAGTCCAGGACACCGTCACTCCTTTGGAGAGTAAATTGCAAAGTCTTATGGATGATAATAGCCTTGATATTGAATTTGCAAATTTGGATACTAACATTCCCAGGTACACTCAAGATGAAGAAGAAGAGGTTTATGATTTCCATGTACCTCCATATCCTCTCGGTTACAAAAATATTGTGTATGCAGCTACCAACCTTGCAGGCATCTCCCCTAAAACAGATGCATCGATACTCGCCAAGGAGCGAGGATGAATTTTCTTATATGATGCCGATGCATCGGAAGAGAGTACGACTCCGACCGAGCTCTGCTATGAGGTGCTCCAAACCCTGGTGGGAGTCTGGTCTGACACTCGGGGTTGAAATCCCTTGGGATCCGGGTGGATGACCTAACGGAGCACCGAAGCCTAGCTATATGGCTATAAAGAAAGCACTGCCTGGGAGGTAACCCGGAAGTCCGTAGGTGTCTTTCTTAGTTTTGTGTCTTGAGTCTAGTTGCATTCATGTTGCATTGGCACTTTTTTTTATTTTGAGTAGTTGTTATTTGAATTGGTTTTGGAATAGTTTTCATTGGTAAACTTTATAGCATGTCGGTAGCCTGTATTTTGTTGTATGCCTACTATCATTTTTATTGCAATATTGCTATATGCCTAATATGAGGAGGAAGCACAAAAAAATTCGTGAAGTTCTGCAGCTCTAGAAGAAAAGACGGCATAGTATACGATCGCCCCGGTCGTACAAACGCCAGTATGAGCTTGTGGGTGCGAGAGAAAGAAGGCCATAATGAAAGATGGCTAACCGTGCGAGCGCTTGTGCTCGTACGCGCGGTCGTATGACTTGTGGCCACACAGGAGCAGCTTCGCAAATCAAACGACGGCATACCGTGTGAGCGCGAGCACTCGTATGTGCGCTCGTATGCTAGGTCGACACCGACAATCTGATTTTGAGAGTGAAAGACGGTGTTTCATACGAGCACCACTGCTCATACGGGCGCCCGTATCGAAGGGTGACACCGGCCACACATAAACAGAATAACATTTTCATGGCTTGTCCATTTTTTGATGTCTATGCTATGCCGGATCATTGCACATACTGGTACACTACCAGAGGCATTCATCATGTAGAGTTTCTCTCATGTTTGCAGTTTTGAGTTATGATAACATTCAGTTGAAGCGAGTCATTATAAAAGTGTGATGATCATCATTATTAGGGCATGCCCCAGTGAGGAAAAGAATGGTGGAGACTTATGAATCCTCAAAAAAGTGGGGATGAGGTCCATGAGACTATTTCAAAAAAAAGAGAAAGAAAGAAAGAAAGGAAGAAAGAAAGAAAAAAGAAAAAAAATGATGAGAGAAAAAGAGAGAAGGGGCATGCTACTATCCTTTTACCACACTTGTGCTTCAAAGTAGCACCACTTCATGTATTGTAAAGTAGAAAGTTTCATGAGCTTCATGTTTCATACTAGTGGGGAACCTACACTATAGAACTTGGCTTGTATATTCCGATGACGAGCATTCTCAAAAGCTCGAGGTCTTCATGAGCAAGCAAGTTGGATGCAACCCCACTTAGTCCATATGAGAGCTTTCACATTTTCATAGCTCTATGTGCATCCTAGTTGCATGGCGATCACTACTCCTTGCATTGACATCGATCATAAGGCCTTCTCCATAGCCTAATGGTCAGCTGCGTTGATGCAAGACTTTCTTTATTTTTGACTTCTCAAAACCCCATCCATTTTCTATCTTTTCCTTAAGTGCGAGGCATAGGCTTGCGCTCAGTGCTACATAGGAAGTTGAGTGGTTGAATAACGCAGACAGACGATTTTGCTATTGTACCTGGTATGCCTCGGGTTGGTGTTTTGAAGCGATCGCTAATGCTTTATTTCTTTTGTCTATGATAGTTATTGTTGTGTTCCCAACATAATATTGACCCCCTTTCTGAACCTTTGGAAATGGGAATTTGGGCTCCACAAAAATATTTTCCCCTTTCTCAACCTTCATGGAAATGGAACTAAGAGGATAGCTTGTATTACTCCCTTGCTAGTTAACTTCTGCATGCTTGTACGATGAACATGGATATCACTTTTGGGGTTTGGTTCAATGTATGCTTCAGAGTTGGTAGCAATGAGCTTTTGGTAGTCAACTTTCTTACTTGAGGACGAGCAAGGTTTAAGCGTGGGGAAGTTGATGGCTCTATATTTTACGCATTTTTAGAGCTCATATGTCGCATGTTCTCTTCATATATTATGTCCCATTGAACCAAATAGTTGTCCATTATGCATGTTTACCGGTATTTACACTTTTTCTTGTGAGCATTGCACATTTAGTATTTTATTTGGTTTTTATTAGTTTTCTTTGTTTTCTTGTGTCTATAGGTGTATTGGAGCAACCTAGGACCAAGCACGATGAAAGGAGCAAGGATGGGTTCAATACAGAGTCAGCCAGGGGTCAGACTTAGCCATTTCGAAGGTCGGAAAAAGTCAATTTTCCAAATTGCTCCAAATCATGATCTAAGACCAGAAATGGATCGGCGTCGTTCATACGAATCCAATGAGCCCAAGAACATCAAAGTCCGAGTTAGTATGAAGAAATGGCGGCCGTTTTACCGGAGAAAGATTGCATAAAAAGACAGAATGAAAGACGGCGTTCCAAACGACCGCGTGTGGTCATTTCAGCGGTCGTTTGATGTCCACACAGCTCCGAAAGTTGCCTCTCCAGACGGGATTCTGCACCAATTTCTTCCCCAATTGTTCCCACGGGATCCTTGGCTCATAATGAAGGGATTGGGAGAAGAGAAGGCTCATCTTGAGCCCTTGGATGACCACATCAACGGAGGAGATATCGGGAGGCCTTCATATAAGCACCATCAACCCTAGCCGCCGTCTCCTCGACCACCATTCATCCACGTAGCCGTCATCCATCTCCATTGTTGCTCCAAGACCACCTCCATAGAGAAGAGAAGGGCCAAGCCAAGAGGAAGAAGAAGGGGTGCCTCCACCACACGCACCGGCCTTCGGGTCGGTGCGGTCTTCACCACCGGCGCTGTTGGGGAACGTTGCATGGGAAACAAAATTTTTCCTACGCACACACAAGATCTATCCATGGTGATGAGCATCTACGAGAGGGAGAGTGAATCTACATACCCTTGTAGATCGCTAAGCGGAAGCGTTAAGAAACGCGGTTGATGTAGTCGAACGTCTTCGCGATCCAAATCGCCGAGTGTCCCATGATCTCATCATGATCCATCTCACGATACAATCTCGATCCGTCCCACAATCCCATCACGATCCGTCTCGCGATCAAATCATGAATCGTCTCGCGATCCTGATCACGGTCCTTCCGATCTAGCGCCGAACGGACGGCACCTCCGCGTTCAGCACACGTATAGCTCGATGACGATCTCCGCCTCCTTGATCCAGCAAGAGAGAGATCAGAGAGGTAGAAGAGTTCTCCGGCGGCGCGACGGCGCGGCGGCTATGGTGGTGGAACAATTCCGGCAGGGCTTCGCCTAAGCACCGCTAAAACTAGACTAGAGGAGAAACCGATCTAGATGAAGTAGAGGGAGCACGTGGCAATTAGGGTTATTTTTCTCCTCTAAATCCTCTAGTATATATAGGAGGGAGGGAGGGGAGGAGGCAGCCTCAAACCCTCAAGGGCTGGCCGAAATTGGAGGTGGAGGAGGTGGACTCCTCCACTTCAATCCTAGTCCAAATAGGACACCTTCCATATTTGGTCTCCCTTCCCTCTTCTTTGGGTTTTTTCCTTTCCCACTTATTCCTTGCCGCATGGGCCTTGTAGGGCTGGTTTGCCCAGCCCACTAAGGGCTGGTGCAACCCCCCTCAGGCCCATGTGGCCTCCCGGCGTGGGTGGCCCCTCCCGATGGCCCTCCGGTACTCCCGGTACACTACCGGAAATACCCGAAACTTTTCCGGTGGCCAAAACGGGACTTCCTATATATCAATCTTTACCTCCGGACCATTCCGGAGCTCCTCGTGTTGTCTGGGATCTCATCCGGGACTCCGAACAACCTTCGGTCACCAATCATACATAACTCAATTCTACCGAAACGTCACCGAACCTTAAGTGTGCAGACCCTGCGGGTTCGAGAACTATGTAGACATGACCGAGACACCTCTACGGCCAATAACCAATAGCGGGACCTGGATGCCCATATTGGTTCCTACATATTCTACGAAGATCTATATCGGTCGAACTTCTATGTCAAGGATTCAATTAATCCCCTATGCTGTTCCCTTTGTTCTTCGGTATGTTACTTGCCCGAGATTCGATCGTCGGTATCTCTATACCTAGTTCAATCTCGTTACCGGCAAGTCTCTTTACTCGTTCCGTAATACAAGATCTCGTGGCTAACACTTTAGTCACATTGCTTGCAAGGCTCATTGTGATGTTGTATTACCGAGTGGACCCTGAGATACCTCTCCGTCACACGGAGTAACAAATCCCAGTCTTGATCCATGCCAACCCAACAGACACCCTCGGAGATACCTGTAGAGCACCTTTATAGTCACCCAGTTACGTTGCGACGTTTGATACACACAAGGTATTCCTCTGGTGTCAGTGAGTTGCATGATCTCATGGTCATAGGAACAGATACTTGACATGCAGAAAACAATAGCAATAAACTGACACGATCATATGCTACGTTTATAGTTTGGGTCTTGTCCATCACATCATTCTCCTAATGATGTGATTCCGTTATCAAATGACATCTCATGTCTATGGCTAGGAAACCTTCACCATCTTTGATCAACGAGCTAGTTAACTAGAGGCTTACTAGGGACACAGTGTTGTCTATGTACCCACACATGTATTTGAGTTTCCAATCAATACAATTACAGCATGGATAATAAACGATTATCATGAACTAGGAAATATGATAATAACCAATTTATTATTGCCTCTAGGGCATATTTCCAACAGTCTCCCACTTGCACTACAGTCAATAATCTAGTTCACATCACCATGTGATTTACATTGTTATGAATCTAACACCCAATGAGTTCTGGGGTTCGATCAGATCATGCTTTGCATGTGAGAGAGGTCTTTAGTCAACGGGTCTGCGACATTCAGATCCGTGTGTACTTTGCAAATCTCTATGTCATACTGTAGACACTTCTACCACACTCCACTTGGAGCTATTCCAAATGGCTGCTCCACTATATGTATCCTGACTACTATTCAGAGTCGTCTGGATAGGTGTCAAAGCTTGCATCGACGTAACCCTTTACGATGAACTCTTCATCACCTCCATAATCGAGAAATATTTCCTTAGTCCTCTAGTTACTAAGGATAATCTTGACCGCTGTCCAGTGATCCACTCCTAGAACACTCTTGTACCCCTTGACAGACTCATGGCAAGGCACACACTAGGTGCGGTACACAGCTTGGCATACTATACAGAGCCTATGGATAAGGCATAGGGGACGACCTTCGTCCTTTCTCTTTCTTCTGCCGTGGTCGAGCTTTGAGTCTCACTCAACTCCACACCTTACAAATCAGGCAAGAACTCTTTCTTTGACTGATCCATTTTGAACTCTTTCAAAATCTTGTCAAGGTATGTACTCATTGAAAGTCTTATCAGACATCTTGATCCATCTCTATAGATCTTTGATGCCCAATATTTAAGTAGCTTCATTCTAGGTCTTCCTTTGAAAAACTCCTTTCAAACGACCCTTTATGCTTTCCAGAAATTCTACATCATTTCCGATCAACAATATGTCAACCACATATACTTATCAGAAATTCTATAGTGCTCCCACTCACTTTATTGTAAATACAAGTTTCTCATAAACTTTGTATAGACTCAAAAACTTTGATCACCTCATCAAAGCATATATTCCAACTCCGAGATGCTTGTTCCAGTCCATAGAAGGATCGCTGGAGTTTGCATATATTTTAGCATCCTTAGGACTGACAAAACCTTCCGGTTGTATCACATACAACCTTTCCTCACGGATACCGTTAAGGAAACAATGTTTTGACATCCATCTGCCAGATTTCATAATCGAAAAATGCAGCAACTGCTAACATAATTCCAACAGACTTTAGCATCGCTACGGGTGAGAAAGTCTCATCGTAGTCAACTCCTTGAACTTGTGATAAACCCTTTGCCACAAGTCGAGCTTTATAGACGGTGACATAACCGTCCGCGTCCGTCTTCCTCTTAAAAATCCATTTGTTCTGAATGGCCTTACGCCCTTCAGGTAATACTTCCAAAGCCCATACTTTGTTTTCTTACATGGATCCCATCTCGGATTTCATGGCCTCTAACCATTTCTTGGAATCCGGGCCCAACATCGCTTCTCCATAGCTCGTAGGGTCGTCGTTGTCCAACAACATGACCTCTAAGACAGGGTTGCCGTACCACTCAGGAGCAGTACGCGTCCTTGTCGACCTACGAGGTTTGATAGTAACTTGATCCGAAGCTTCATGATCATCATCATTAACTTCCTCTTCAACTAATCATAGGCTCCACAGAAACAACTTTCTGCGCTGCGCTACTCTCTGGTTGAAACAAAGGTTCAACAACCTCATCAAGTTCTATCTTCCTCCCACTCAATCTTTCGAAAGAAACTCTTTCTCGAGAAAGGACCCGTTTTAGCAACAAACACTTTGTGCTTGGATCTGATATAGAAGGTTCACCCAACTGTTACGTTAGGGTATTCTATGAAGATGCATTTGTCCGCTTTGGGTTCGAGCTCATTAGGTAAAAACCCTTTTTCACATAAGCGTCGCAGTCCCAAACATTAAGAAACGACAACTTAGGTTTCCGCCAAACCAAAATTCATACGGTGTCATCTCAACGAACTTATGGTGTCCCAATTAAAGTGAATGTGGTTGTCTCTAATGCATAGCCCTAAAACGATAGTGGTAAATCGATAAGAGACATCATAGTTCGCACCATATCCAATAGAGTATGACTATGACGTTCGGACACACCATCACACTATGGTGTTCCAGGTGGCGTGAGTTGTGAAACAACTTCCACATTGTCTTAAGTTGTATACCAAACTCGTAACTCAGATATTCACCTCCACGATCGTATCGCAGACATTTTATCTTCTTGTCACGATGATCTCAAACTTCACTCTGATTTTGTTTGAACTTTTCAAACGTTTTAGACTTGTGTTTCATTAAGTAAATATACCCATATTTACTCAAATCATCAGTGAAGATAAGAAAATAACGATATCCACCGCACACTACAATACTCACTGGACCGCATACATCAATATGTATCATTTCCAATAAGTCAATTGCCCGCTCCATCATACCGGAAAACGGGGTTTTAGTCATCTTGCCCATGCGGCATGGTCCGCATGTCTCAACCGATTCGAAATCGAACGAGTCCAAAGATCCATCAGCATGGAGTTTCTTCATGCTTTTTACACCAATATGACCTTTAGCGGCAGTGCCACAAGTATGTGGTACTATCATTATTAACTTTGCATCTTTTGGCATCAATATTATAAACATGTGTATCTCTACGATCAAGATTCAATAAACCACTCTTATTGGGTGCATGACCATTGAAGGTATTATTCATGTAAACAGAATAACCATTATTCTCTAACTTAAATGAATAACCGTATTGCAATAAACTTGATCTAATCACGTTCATGCTTAACGCAAACACCAAATAACACTTATTTAGGTTCATCACTAATCCCGAAGGTATAGAGAGCGTGCGATGGTGATCACATCAACCTTGGAAACACTTCCAACACTCATCTTCACCTCGCCCTTAGCTAGCCTCCGTTTATTCCGTAGCTTTTATTTTGAGTTACTAACATTTAGCAAACCGAACCGGTATCTAATACCCAGGTGCTACTAGGAGTACTAGTAAGGTACACATCAATAACACGTATATCAAATATACTTCTGTCGACGTTGCCAGCCTTCTTATCTACCAAGTATCTAGGGTTGTTCCACTTCAGCGACCGTTTTCCTCATAATAGAAGCACTTAGTCTCGGGTTTGGGTTCAACCTTGGGTTTCTTCACTGGAGCAGCAACTGACTTGCCATCCATGAAGTTTCCCTCCTTGCCCTTGCCCTTCTCGAAACTAGTGGTTTCACTAACCATCAACACTTGATGCTCCTTCTAGATTTCTACCTTCGCGGTGTCAAACATTGCGAACAGCTCAAGGATCATTATCTCCATCACGAAGCTCTAGTAGCTTAGTGACAGTGACTTGGAGAACTATATCAATCACTATTTTATCTGGAAGATCAACTCCCACTCGATTCAAGCGATTGTAGCACTCAAACAATTTGAGCACATGCTCAACGATTGAGCTATTCTCCATCATCTTGCAGGCAAAGAATCTAGTTGGAGGTCTCATACCTCTCAATACGGGCACGAGCCTGAAATCACAATTTCAGCTCTTAGAACATCTCATATGTTCCGTGACGTTCAAAACGTTTTGGAGCCTCAATTCTAAGCCGTAATGCATGATGCACTGAACTATTAAGTAGTCATCGGAACGTGCCTGTCAGATGTTCACAACATCTGCAGACGATGCTAGAGGGGGGTGGCACACCGAGCGGTGCATTAAGGACATAAGCCTTCTGTGCAGCATTGAGGACAATCCTCAGATCACGGACCCAGTCCACATTATTGCTACCATCACCTTTCAACTCTATTTCTCTAGGAACATATAAAAAAATTCAAGGGAGCTACAGCGCGATCTAGTAATCTACATCATAATTTGCAAAGACACTTTGACTATGTTCATGATAATGAGTTTAGTTAATCATATTACTTAAAACTCCCACTCAAATTGACATCCCTCCGGTCATTCGAGTGTCACATGATCCACATCCACCAACTCAAGTCCGATCATCATGTGAGTTGAGGTGGTTTCAATGGTGAACATCTTCATGTTGATCATATCTACTATATGACTCATGTTCGACCTTTTGGTCTCTTGTGTTCCGAGGCCATGTCTGTACATGCTAGGCTCGTCAAGTTTAACCCGAGTGTTCCGCACGTGCAACATGGCTTACACCCGTCGTATGTGAACGTAGAGTCTATCACACCCGATCATCACGGCGTGTCTCGAAACGACGAACTTTCGCAACGGTGCACACTCGGGGAGAACACAATTTATCTTGAAATTTAAGTGAGGGATCACCTTATAATGCTACCGTCGTCCTAAGCAAAATAAGATGCATAAAAGGATTAACATCACATGCAAATCATAAGTGACATGATATGGCCATGAACTCGTGCTTTTGATCTCCATCTCCAAAGCACCGGCATGATCTCCATCGTCACCGGCATGACACCATGATCTCCATCATCTTGATCTCCATCAACGTGTCGCCATGAGGTTGTCGCGCCGACTGTTGCTTCCACGACTATTGCTAACATTTAGCGATAAAGTAAAGCATTACATAGCACTTAATGATTGACATGCAGGTCATACAATAATTAAAGACAACTCTATGGCTCCTGCCAGTTGCCGTACTCATCGACATGCAAGTCGTGATATTCTATACAACACATGATCATCTCATACATCACATATATCTCATCATGTAATTGGCCATATCACATCACAACATACCCTGCAAAAACAAGTTAGATGTCCTCTAATTGTTGTTGCAAGTTTTACGTGGCTGCTACGGGTATCTAGCAAGAACGATTCTTACCTACGCAAAAACCACAACGGTGATATAAAAGTTGCTATTTCACCTTCTACAAGGACCGCCTCTGTCGAATCCGATTCAACTAAAGTGGGAGAGACAGACACCCGCCAGCCATCTTATGCAACAAAGTTACATGTCAGTCGATGGAACCGGTCTCTCGTATGTGGACGAGTAAGGTTGGTTCGAGCCGCTTCATCCCACAATACCGCTGAATCAAGAAAAGACTAAGGAGGGAAGCAATCTGAATATCAACGCCCACAAACTCCTTTGTGTTCTACTCGAGATCTCATCTACGCATAGACCTAGCTCTGATACCACTGTTGGGGAACGTTGCGTGGGAAACAAAAATTTTCCTATGCACACACAAGATCTATCCATGGTGATGAGCATCTACGAGAGGGAGAGTGAATATACATACCCTTGTAGATCGCTAAGCGGAAGCGTTAAGAAACGCGGTTGATGTAGTCGAACGTCTTCGCGATCCAAATCGCCGAGTGTCCCACGATCTCATCACGATCCATCTCGCGATCCCATCTCGATCCGTCGCACGATCCCATCACGATCCGTCCCGCGATCAAATCATGAATCGTCTCGCGATCCTGATCACGGTCCTTCCGATCTAGCGCCGAACGGACGGCACCTCCGCGTTCAGCACACGTACAGCTCGATGACGATCTCCGCCTCCTTGATCCAGCAAGAGAGAGAGCGGAGAGGTAGAAGAGTTATCCGGCGGCGCGACGGCGCGGCGGCTATGGTGGTGGAACAATTCCGGCAGGGCTTCGCCTAAGCACCGCTGAAACTAGACTAGAGGAGAAACCGATCTAGATGAAGTAGAGGGAGCACGTGGCAATTAGGGTTATTTTTCTCCTCTAAATCCTCTAGTATATATAGGAGGGAGGGAGGGGAGGAGGCAGCCTCAAACCCTCAAGGGCTGGCCGAAATTGGAGGTGGAGGAGGTGGACTCCTCCACTTCAATCCTAGTCCAAATAGGACACCTTCCATATTTGGTCTCCCTTCCCTCTTCTTTGGGTTAACTAGAGGCTTACTAGGGACACAGTGTTGTCTATGTACCCACACATGTATTTGAGTTTCCAATCAATACAATTACAGCATGGATAATAAACGATTATCATGAACAAGGAAATATGATAATAACCAATTTATTATTGCCTCTAGGGCATATTTCCCACTGGCGCGCCATCATCACCACCATCAGCGCCGCCATGGCCCTCTCCTCCACCGGCTTCATGTCGGCTTGTGACTTGCCCTCTCCCTCTATGATGTTTGAGTAGTTGTATTAGTTCTTGAGGAATTGGATGAACCCTTGCATGATTAGTACTTTGTTGAATAAGCGATCCAATATTCTCTTTATATGTATTGTGTTGATTGTCTCATGGTGTTGTGAAGAGCGCTCATGCAGCATTATCCCCTTGTGGACTTGAGGCAAGTCATATTGGTGATCAGCATGGTTGTGGAGGGTAGGTGGTGATAGTCTTATTCTCCCTTCGTCCTTGGTCATTGCAATATGGATTAGTGGAGAACCCTAGAACTTAAAGCCGTGACCATGGGGAGTTCACTCCCCTTAATCATCGTTGTGATAACCGGAGTGGAGAAGCACGGTGGTGGCACGAGTGTGCGCAATAACCGGAGTGGGGAGTGCGTACTTTATTGGCTCCGCCCACACGAGATCATATACAAGTGGCTTAGTGATACAAATGGAGAGCCATGTCTATCATGTGTTGTCAGCATCATACTTGTGGTGATGACTCTGATTCCCTCGAGAACGTTTACTACTCAAGCACCATTTTTCTTAGTTTAGCTCCTTTAATTTTTTGTCTTTTATTTCTTGTTTGTAGTTTAGATAAATACTATCATTTTATTTGTCTTCCTAGCAACTTACTAAAGTAGGCTATTTCCAAACTACGGTTTGGGTGCGTACGTAACTACGTAAGTGATAGCGTGGTTGCGGCGTTTGTAATTTCTTCCTATTTGCTCCCTGTGGGTTTGACACTTCACTTATCACGAAAGTGCTACAAAAGCCCAGTGCACTTGCAGGTCATCAATTCTCCGAACTTGTTACTGGATCATTATCCATTCAGGTACAACAGTCTTCTTCTTCTCCTTCTTATTGGACATCACATTTTATCTAATTTTTGTTGATCTATGTTCGGCTATCATCCAGAAAATGATTCCCACAAGCTTGACCCCGTCTCTGCGCACAGTGAAGATCTTGGCACTACAATCTATCGGCCCTGATCTGGATGAAGTTGTTAGATTCCTTAGATACTTTCCGTGCACGGAGAAGCTATACATCGGGGTGATGCTCCTTTCCTGTTAATTGTTAACCACAACGGAGTTCAATTTGTTGTTACTTTTACCCATGATTACAATGACAAATGTAGTATGATTTCTAAAGGAAATTTGGAGGATTTCAATACATATTTTTTTTAGATGTTAATCATGAACGATTGAAGATGTCATGTCACTCTATTCATGTATTTTAGAAATCCTGCAAATCAAAGAGGCCCGAAGTGTTCAAAACTGTAGCTAGGCACTAATATGTTGTCTTCGTTTGCAGATACAAGCAGGCCCGAAAGTGAAAAATGTGGCATAATATAACAATCCCATTGAATGCCTTGATCTTCATCTCACAGAATTTACTTTGAGCAAGTACCGAGGCACCACACCAGAGATTAAATTCGCCAGGTTCTTTGTTCATAGGCAAGTGTGCTCAAGGTAATGAGGTTTGCCCTATATTTAGTGCGCAGAAGTGAATGGTTTGCTAATCATCGCAGGCATCTACAGCTGAATGGAAAAGGCTCTGCAGAAGCTGAATCTCAGTTTGTAACTTCATATGACAGATTATTCGGAACTCGCTGTATCAAGCCGCTATATGACTTCTCGGTGGCTGATCCTTTCACAGAAATAATGCATGACTCAGATTCTAAAGAAGATGAATTTGATTTGTAAGAATAGTTTGAACCTTGTAATCTTTGAATTTGGGCCTTGTAATGCTAGAATTTGAACCTTGCAATATTTCTGGTATTTGTGATATAACGTAATTGGATGTTTAATTTGGTTATGCAATCATGTCCTTATAAGTATATATGTTGTTGTTCTGTAGACAGAGCATAGATGTTGTGCAGACTGAACAAATCACATCGCATACGGATTAAACTACGGAACCCGTCGGTGATTATTTCATCAATCGCTGACAATTGTTTACCACCAACCATTTGCCCACAACACACACAACTTATTTGGAGGAATCATCTGTGTTATTATTGGTCTTCCCACACATTTCTGATTACTAACCTGTTTTCCGCGTATCACACACATCTTGTTGAGTTGAACCGTTTCTGTTATTTTGGCTCATCGCAAACAGTTCATCTGAGTGAATTGTATGTCGTCTATCGCACACACCTTGATCTGGCTGACTGTTTCTGTTGTGTTGGCTAATCGCAAACAGTTCATCCGAGTGAACTGTATGCCGTATATCGCACACACCTTGATCTGGCTGACCATTTCTGTTGTTCTGGCTCAGCGCAAACAGTTCGTATGGATCAACTGTATGCCACATATCGCACATGGAACTCTAATCTGAATCGTGCTTGATGACTTCGCCATCGCACACAGTTCGTCTTATTGGTGACGGTTTTATTACGATACCATTTTGGTCAAAGGGTCTCTGATTCATGTGTCGCGTTAGCAGCATCCTGCAGTAGTGTCAGTGCCCAGTGCCAGTTCTGGTTTTTTTGCTTGTTTTTGGCTTTTCAAAAAATCAATATCAAACAAAGTCCAAATGGAATAAAATCTTTAAAATGATGTTTTCTAGACCAGAAGGGACCCTAGAAGGTTTGGGAGGAGGCCAAAAGAGATACGAGAGAGCCACAAGCTCACAGGGCGCGCCCCAGGGGGGTAGGCGCGTGCTACTTGTGAACTGCGTTGGGATTTCCCCGAAGAGGAGAGGATGATGCAGTACAGTAGAGATAAGTATTTCCCTGAGTTAAGAACCAAGGTTATCAATCCAGTAGGAGAACCACACAGAACCTCGTTAGCAGCACATACACACACAAAAGCAAACACTTGCACCCAACGCAAATAAGAGGGTTGTCAATCCCGTTACCGGTTATTTGCAAGGATTAATTCTGATAGTGATAGATAGAAAAGTAAATTGCAAAATAAAATAAAAGTAAATAAATTGCAGCAAGGTATTTCTAGATTTTAATATATGGTAAAAGTAGACTCGGGGGCCATAGTTTTCCCTAGAGGCTTCTCTCTCGAGCGTAGAACATACGGTGGGTAAACAAATTATTGTTGGGCAATTGATAGAAAAGAGCATAGTTATGACGATATTCAAGGCAATGATCATGTATATAGGCATCATATCCGAGACAAGTAGACCGACTCCTGCCTGCATCTACTACTATTACTCCACCCATCAACCGCTATCCAGCATGCATCTATGGTATTAAGTATAAAATAGACTAATGCCTTAAGCAAAATGACATTATGTAGACGAAGTAAACTCAGGCAATATGATTAAACCCCATCTTTTTATCCTTAATGGAAACAATACAAATACGTGTCATGTCCCTTTCTGTCACTGGGATTGAGCACCGCAAGATTGAACCCATCACAAAGCACCTCTCCCATTGCAAGATAAATCAATCTAGTTGGCCAAACGAAACGGATAGATCGGAGAAAAATACAAAGCTATAACAATCATTCATAAAAGAGTTCAGAGAAGACTCAAATAATATTCATGAATAATCTGACCATAAACCCACAATTCATCGGATCCCAAGAAACGCACCGCAAAAGAAGATTACATCGGATAGAACTCCAAGAACATAGAGGAGAACCTGGTATTAAAGATCAAAGAGAGAGAAGAAGCCATCTAGCTACTAGCTATGGATCCGTAGGTCTGTGGTAAACTACTCACACATCATCGGAAGGGCAGCAAGGTTGATGTAGAAGCCCTCCGTGATCGATTCCCCCTCCGGCAGAGTACCGGAAAAGGCCTCTAGATGGGATCGCGAAAGAACAGAGGCTTGCGGCGGCGGTAGGGTTTTCGCGTCTGGCTCTCTGTTGGTTTCCGAATATTTGAGAATTTATAGAAGTGGAATTAGGTCAAAAGGAGCCACGAGGGGCCCACAAGGTATCAGGGTGCCCCCCTGGGGCCACACCCTGTTGCCTTGTGGCCTCCTCGTGAGGCTTCTGGCATCCTCCCGAAGCTTCCAGGGTGTCTTTTGTCCAAAAAAATCGTCAAAACGTTTCGTGGCATTTGGAGTTCATTTGGTACTGATTTCCTGAAAAACCAAAAAGAAGCAGAAAACAACAACTGGCACTGGGCACTAGGTTAATAGGTTAGTCCCAAAAAATGATATATAATTGCATATGAAACATCCAAGATTGATACTATAATAGCGTGGAACAATCAAAAATTATAGATACGTTGGAGACGTATCAAGCATCCCCAAGCTTAATTCCTGCTCGTCCTCGAGTGGGTAAATGATAAAAACAGAATTTTTGATGTGGAATGCTACCTAACATGTTTCATCATGTAATTCTCTCTTACGGTACGAATATTAAGATCCGAAAGATTCAAAGCAATAGTCTATAGTTTGATATAAAGACATCAATACTCAGGCATACTAACAAACAATCATGTCTTTCAAAATAAAAATGCTAAAGAAAGTTATCCCTACAAAATCATATAATCCTGGCATGCTCCATCTTCTTAACATAAAGTATTTATCATGCACAACCCCGAAGACAATCAAGCAATTGGTTCATACTTTTTAACGCGCTTCAGCTTTTTCAACACCCACGCAATACATGAGCACAAGCCATGGATATAGCACTATGGGTGGAATAGAATGTGGTGGTAGAGATTAATAAGGGGAAGTCAAAAAGAAGAAGATAGTCTCACATTAATGAGGCTAATCAACGGGCTATGGAGATGCCCATCAATTGATGCCAATGCGAGGAATAGGGATTGCCATGCAACGGATGCACTAAGAGCTATAAGTGTATGAAAGCTCAACATGAAAAACTAAGTGGGTGTGAATCCAACTTGCTTGCTCATGAAGACCTCGGGCATTTGAGGAAGCCCATCATCGGAATATACAAGCCAAGTTCTATATTGAAAAATTCCCACTAGTATATGAAAGTGACAAAATAGGAGACTCTCTATATGAAAAACATGGTGCTACTTTGAAGCACAAGTATGGAAAAGGATAGTAACACTGCCCCTTCTCTCTTTTTCTCTCATTTTATTTTATTTTTTTATTTTTTTTCTTTCCCTTTTTTTTCATGAGCTCTTTTTGGCCTCTTTTTTTTATTTTTTTTATTTTCCTCACTGGGACAATGCTCTAATAATAATGATCATCATACTTCTATTTACTTACAACTCAAAATTATAACTCGAAACTAGAACAAATATGACTCTATATGAATGCCTCTGGCAGTGTACCAGGATGTGCAATGATACTAGTGTAACATGTATGTAAAATGATGAACGGTGGCTAAGCCACAAATACTATGTCAGCTATATGATCATGCAAAGCAATATGACAATGATGATGTGTGTCATAAAAACAGAACGGTGGAAGTTGCATGGCAATATATCTCGGAATGGCTATGGAAAAGCCATAATAGGTTGGTATGGTGGCTGTTTTGAGGAAGGTATAAGGAGGCTTATGTGTGATAGAGCTTATCATCTCACGGGGTTTGGATGCACCGGCGAAGTTTGCACCGACTCTCGATGTGAGAAAGGGCAATGCACGGTATTGAAGAGGCTAGCAAATTGCGGAAAGGTGAGAGTGCGTATAATCCATGGACTCACATTAGTCATAAAGATCTCACATACTTATTGCGAAAGTTTATTAGCCCTCGAAGCAAAGTACTACTACGCATGCCCCTAGGGGGGAGGTTGGTAGGAGTTAACCATCGCGCGCCCCCGACCGCCATGCAAAGGTAGACAATCAATAATAAATCATGCTCCAACTTATTAGCATAACGACAGACCATACATGCATGCTTCGGGAATCAAAAACTTTAACACCAATATTCTTACTAAAACACAATTATCTACTAGTACCTCCCACATATTACCATCTTAATATCGCAAAACTATTGCAAGGAATCAAACTTATCATATTCAGTGATCTACATGAAAGTTTTTATTATATCCCTCTTGAATACCTATCATATTAGGACCAAATTCGTAACCCGTGCATATTACCATTGCTATTTATTAGACTCTCAAAAAGATATAAGTGAAGCATGACAGTGAAACTATTTCTTTAAAATATAACCACCGCTGTGCTCTAAAAGATATAAGTGAAGCACTAGAGCAACTGCCTAGCTCAAAAGATATAAGTGAAGCACATAGATTATTCTAACAAATCATGAATAATGTGTGTCCCTCTCAAAAAGGTGTGTTCAGAAAAGATGATTGTGTCAAACTAAAAAGCAAACAAAATCAAGCTAACTATAGCACAAGACGCTCCAAGTAAAACACATATCATGTGATGAATAAAAATATAGCTCCAAGTGATACACCGATAGATTCTAGAGGAAAGAGGGGATGCCATCCAGGGCATCCCCAAGCTTTGACGCTTGAGTCTTCCTTCAATATTACCTTGGGGTGCCTTGGGAAACCCCAAGCTTAGGCTCTTGCTGCTCCTTATTGCTTTATCCATCATGGTCTCACCCAAAACTTGAAAACTTCAGCACACAAAACTCAACAGAAACCTCGTGAGATCCGTTAGTATAACAAATAAATATTAAACTTTAGGTACTGTTGTAAATTGATTCATATTTAATATTGTCATAATTCTACTGTACTCCAACTTCTCCATGACTCATACCCCCCAATACGATACATAGATTCATCAAAATAAGCAAACTATGCAACAAAAATAGAATCTGTCTAAAACAGAACAGTCTGTAAAGATCAGAATTAAAGGAATAATTCTGTAACTCCCAAAATTATGAAAATTAAGGACAACGTGGGCCATTAATATATAAATAATGTGTAAAAAATTCATAAGGTTCTGACACTCCAGGAAAAAAATCAAAATTCCAGCACTGGACGCAAAAGTTTCTGTTTTCAAACAGCATCGATTATACTATCATCCAAATCATCCCAAAGGCATTACTTGGCACAAACACTAATTAAAAGATAAAAACACAATCATAACATAAGCTATAATTGTGTAAACACACAAAAACATAATATAAAACAAAAAAATTAAGATACATATTGGGTTGCCTCCCAACAAGCGCTATTGTTTTATGCCCCTAGCTAGGCATAATGCATAGTTTCAAGTGTTGTCGTCCTTGGTTTCCATATCCTCCATTACACACCGACTCTTTCTATAATATTTAACATGGGGGTTTCTTATCATCACGCTCCTAGGCACAAAATTAAGATTTTTGCTTTTATAGATAGGTTCCTTTATTATATCAATGAAATTGGGGTGCACGCTAATCATTTTAAGATCCTCATTTCCCTTGCTAGAAGTGGCACCCTTAGTCTTAGGAACATACATGAACTTGCAATTTTTATTGGGAGGAGTCCTATCAATAGTTTTAACGAAGGAAAAAGCGGAACCCAAATTATTAATAATTTCCTCTAGCTTATCGATTCTAGCGGGACCTTGTTCTATCCTTTCGTTAATTATTGGCTCCTTTTCCTTTAAGGTTTTCAATGTAATTACCACCTTAGAACCAAATTGAGTAATGTGATTATGGATCTTTTTCTCTAAATTCTCAAGATGTTCAATAGTAGACATTTTATTTTCAATAGACTCTAACCTTTGCATAACATGTTCCAAAGTCAATGCCGTTTCATTAATAGTGATAGGTGGTGATCCCACTAGATTTCCCATAGCATTGAAAGCATCCATAGAGGGACACATCAAGAAATTCCCTCCGGTAATAGTATCAAGCGCAAATCTATACCAAGTAGTAATTCCCACATAAAAATTGTGAAGAAGAACGGTAGTGGATTGCTTACGAGTTGATCTATTTTGAGCATCACAAATCCTATGCCAAGAATCTTTTAAATTCTCTCCTCCCCTTTGTTTAAAATTAAGCACTTCATTTTCAGGGGTATAAGTAATGAGCGAAGAACTGGCCATAGTGGTGAAGCAAACTAATGAGCGAGCAAACTAGCAAATAAAATATTTTTGTGTTTTTGTAAAATTGTTTTAGAAGTGGAGGAGATGAAAACAAGAGGCAAATGCAAATAAAAAGGAAAATAAAATAAATGTAATTGGATCATAGTTTATGCGAAGGTACTTGATAGGTTTTGGTGACGTCTCCCCAGCAACGGCGCCAGAAATTCTTCCTGCTACTTGTGAACTGCGTTGGGATTTCCCCAAAGAGGAGAGGATGATGCAGTACAGTAGAGATAAGTATTTCCCTCAGTTTAGAACAAAGGTTATCAATCCAGTAGGAGAACCACACAGAACCTCATTAGCAGCACCTACACACACAAAAGCAAACACTTGCACCCAACGCAAATAAGAGGGTTGTCAATCCCGTTAGCGGTTATTTGGAAGGATTAATTCTGATAGTGATAGATATAAAAGTAAATTGCAAAATAAAATAAAATAAAATAAATTGCATCAAGGTATTTTTGTATTTTAATATATGGTAAAAATAGACCCGGGGCCATAGTTTTCACTAGAGGCTTCTCTCTCGAGCGCAGAACATACGGTGTGTAAACAAATTACTGTTGGGCAATTGATAGAAAAGCGCATAGTTATGACGATATTCAACGCAATGATCATGTATATAGGCATCATGTTCGAGACAAATAGACTGACTCCTGCCTGCATCTACTACTATTACTCCACCCATCGACCGCTATCCAGCATGCATCTAGGGTATTAAGTATAAAATAGAGTAACACCTTAAGCAAGATCACACGATGTAGATGAAGTAAACTCAAGAAATATGATTAAACCCCATCTTTTTATCCTTAATGGCAACAATACATATACGTGTCATGTCCCTTTCTGTCACTGGGATTGAGCACCGCAAGATTGAACCCATCACAAAGCACCTCTACCATTGCAAGATAAATCAAGCTAGTTGGCCAAACCAAACGGATAGATCGCATAGAAATACAAAGCTATAACAATCATGCATAAAAGAGTTCAGAGAAGACTCAAATAATATTCATGAATAATCTGATCATAAACCCATAATTCATCGGATCCCAACAAACGCACTGCAAAAGAAGATTACATTGGATAGAACTCCAAGAACATCGAGGAGAACATGGTATTGAAGATCAAAGAGAGAGAAGAAGCCATCTAGCTGCTAGCTATTGACTCGTAGGTCTGTGGTAAACTACTCACACATCATCGGAAGGGCAGCAAGGTTGATGTAGAAGCCCTCCGTGATCGATTCCCCCTCTGACAGAGTACCGGAAAAGGCCTCCAGATGGGATCGCGGAAGAACAGAGGCTTGCGACAGTGGTAGGGTTTTCTCGTCTAGCTCTCTGTTGGTTTCTGAATATTTGAGAATTTATAGAAGTGGAATTAGGTCAAAAGGAGCCATGAGGTTCCCACGAGGCATCAGGGTGCGCCCCCTTGGGGCCGCGCCTTGTTTCCTTGTGGCCTCCTCATGAGGCTTCTGGCATCCTCCTGAAGCTTCTAGGGTCTCTTTTGTCCAGAAAAAAATTGTCAAAAAGTTTTGTGGCATTTGGACTTCATTTGGTACTGATTTCCTGAAAAATCAAAAACAAGCAGAAAACAGCAACTGGCACTGGGCACTACGTTAATAGGTTAGTCCCAAAAAATGATATATAATTGCATATAAAACATCCAAGATTGATACTATAATAGCATGGAACAATCAAAAATTATAGATACGTTGGAGACGTATCAGCGCGCCCCCTGAGCTTGTGGGCCCCACGCAGCTCCGTTTGACCTAATTCCAAGCCTATAAATTCACATATATTCCCAAACCAACAAAGAGCCACCCAAAAAATAACTTTTCCACCGCCGCAAGCTTCGGTTCTTCCGTGATCCCATCTGGAGTTCTTTTCCGGTAATTTGACGGAGGGGAATCGATCACGGAGGGCGTCTACATCAACCTTGCCGCCCTTCCGATGATGTGTGAGTAGTTCACCACAGACCTACGGGTCCATAGCTAGTACCTAGTTGGTTTCTTCTCTCTCTTTGATCTTCAATACAATGTTCTCCTTGATCTCCTTGGAATGCTATTTTATGTCATCTTCTTTTGCGGTGTGTTTGTTGGGATCCAATGAACTGTGGGTTTATGATCAGATTATTCATTGAAAGTAATTGAGCATTTTCTGAACTTTATTATGCATGATTGTTATAGCTTTGTATTTCTCTCCGATCTATCTGTTTGGTTTGGCCAACTAGATTGATTTATCTTCAGTGGGAGAGTTGCTTTGTAGTGGGTTCAATCTTGCGGTGTCCTCACCCAGGGAGAGAAGGGGATGGGGTACGTATTGTATTGTTGCTACTAAGGATAAAATGATGTGGTTTATTCATATTGATGGAGTTTACTTTGTCTACATCATGTCATCTTGCTTAAGGCGTTACTCGGTTTGTGATGAACTTAATACCATAGATGCATGCTGGATAGCGATCGATTGGTGGAGTAATAGTAGTAGATGCAGGCAGGAGTCGGTCTACTTGTCATGGACGTGATGCCTATATATGTAATCATTGCCATGAATACTTCATAACTATGCGCTTTTCTATCAATTGCCCAACAGTAATTTGTTTACCCACCGTATGCTATGTGTTCGAGAGAGAAGCCTCTAGTGAAAACTATGGCCCCCGGGTCTACTTTAATCATATTATAAAAATCAAAAATACCTTGCTGCAATTTATTTACTTTTATTTTGTTTTGAAATTTATACATCTACCTATACAAGATTTAATCCTTGCAAGTAACGAGTTCAAGGGGATTGACAACCCTCTTGCCCGCGT
Organism: Elymus sibiricus; assembly: GCA_039707655.1. Lineage (NCBI taxonomy): Eukaryota > Viridiplantae > Streptophyta > Magnoliopsida > Poales > Poaceae > Elymus > Elymus sibiricus. Next base: position 138,891,528 of record CM077670.1, read on the forward strand.
TGGGTGCAAGTATTTGCTTTTGTGTGTGCAGGTGCTGTTCACTAGGGTTTGCGTGATTCTCCTTTTGTTTCGATAAACCTTGGTTCTCACTGAGGGAAATACTTATCTCTACTGTACTGCTTCACCCTTCCTCTTCGGGGAAAATCCCAACGCAGCCCACAAGTAGCAGAAAGAATTTATGGCGCTGTTGCTGGGGAGAGATCATCAAATCACTACAAGTACCTTCACTCAAACTATCATCTACTTGCTCTACTTTTTATTTGCCTCTCTTTTTCATCTCCCTCCACTTCTCTAAAAAAATCAAAAATACTAAAATCATTTTGTGTGCTTTCTTTGCTTATGCTGCCATGTGCCTTCTATTTGTTTGCATCTCCGCTTTCTAAAAATTATTGATATGGATCTTCATCCACTTGCTAATCTTTTCAAACAATGCAATTATGATGAACCAATTGCTAGTGATTTGAGTGCACTTGATTATGTTTATGAAGTTTTGCTTGAAAATCATGAATCTGAAAATTGTGATGAAGTGTTAAAAGAAGAAATTTATAAAGTGATTCATGATAGCTCCTTGAATGAAAAGCATGATTTGAATGATGTTATTATAAATTCTATTATTTTCAATTGGGCTAATGATATGCAAAGCTACAAGCTTGGGGATGATAATTTTGTTATGTCCACAACTTATTGCAATGATCATGATTGGGGTGATAATGCTTCTTATGATCTTGAAAATTTATTTAAGCCTCATGATGAATATGTTATTGATAATAATATTTCCAATAATATTGAAAGTGGGTTTGGAAGAGTGTCAACTTTAGGTAAAAATAATCCCGCTTATCCGGAGAGTGTTCAATCTTATGAAATTTTTGATAAAAGTGGGTTCGGAGAGGTCATGACTTTACTTGATGCTAATCCCACTATCTTGGAAGATTATAAAACTTTTATGCATAGGGATCATGAAAAGAATATTTTATATGACAGCTATATTGTTGAATTTGATTATGATCCTACGTGCAATTATTATGAGAGAGGAAAATATGGTTATAGAAATCTTCATGTTATTAAATTACCTCTCTTTGTGTTGAAATTTTTAATGCTTCATCCTAACTATTTGCATATGCTAGATATTGCTTGTCTTGATAATTTGTTTTCCTGTAAAATTCCTATGCATAGGAAGTGTGTTAGACTTAAATGTGTTTGTCACATGTTTATGATTCTCTCTTTGTGCTTCAATTCTTGTCTTTGACGTGAGCATCATTGAAATCTCAAAGCCTATCTTAATGGCTATAAAGGAAGAGCTTGTTGGGAGACAACCCAATAGTTATCTTAAATTTTTGTTTTTGCTTTCTATTCTTGAGTGTTGACATGATTTTGCTACTGTTATGGTTGTGTTTTTATCTTTTAATTAGTGTTTGTGCCAAGTAATGTCTTTGGGATGATTTGGATGATTGTATAATTGATGCTGTTTGAAAACAGATTTTTTTTTGCCCAGTTCTGGAATTTATATTCTGTACTGGAACGTCAGAAAAATCTGAAATTTTTACACAGTATTGGGATACAAAATTCTCCGTTGTCCTAATTTTTCAGAATTTTTGGAGTTACAGAAGTATGGATAAATATTCTGTCATTGCATACTGTTCTGTTTTAGACAGATTCTGTTTTTATTGCATAGTGTGCTTGTTTTAATGAAACTATGGATTATATCGGGGGGTATAAGTCATGGAAGAGTTAGAATACAGTAGGTATTATGCAAGAACAATTATGAATGAGTTTATAACAGTACCTAAAGTGGATGATTGATTTATTATACTAATGGATCTCACGAAGTTTCTGTTGAGTTTTGTGTGCTGAAGTTTTGAACTTTTGGGTGAGATTACGATGGATGAAAGAATAAGGAGCGGCAAGACCCTAAGCTTGGGGATGCCCAAGGCACCCCAAGGTAATATTCAAGGAAGACCCAAGCGTCTAAGCTTGGGGATGCCCCGGATGGCATCCCCTCTTTTGTCTATAATCTATCGGTAACTTACTTGGAGCTACAGTTTTATTCATCACATGATATGAGTTTTACTTGGAGCGTCATGTGCCATAGTTGTCTTTTCTTTGTTTGCTTTTTAGTTAGCCACAATCATTGTCTGCCGGACACACTTTTTGAGAGGGATACACATTCTTCGTGATTTATTAGAATACTCTATGTGCTTCACTTATATCTTTTGAGCTAGGCAGTTGCTCTAGTGCTTCACTTATATCTTTTAGACCATGGCGATGGTTATATTTTGTAGAAATAATTGCACTCTCATGCTTCACTTAAATCTTTTTGAGAGTCTAATAAATAGTAATGGCAATTTGCACGTGTTATAAGACTAGTCAAAAAGGATAGGTATTCAAGGGGGATATAATAAAAACTTTCATGTAGATCACTAAATATGAAACACATGGTTTAATAATATTGATGTTGTAATATGAAAGGATATTGGTTCATGATCATTGGTTAGTAGAAATATCGGTACTAAAGCTTGTTATGAACTTCTCATCTAAGTGTTGGTCATGGCATGGTGGGGAGGTTTGAGCATTTTTATGTCTGAAATGAAATCCTTGAGTGTTGTTATAATCGGGGGTGTGCGATGGTTAACTCCTACCAACCTCCTCCCTAGGGGCATGCGAGTAGTACTTTGCTTTGAGGGCTAATAGGCTTTACTATATGTATGTGAGTTCTTTATGACTAATGTGAGTCCATGGATTATACGCACTCCTACCTTTCCGCAATTTGCTAACCTCTTTGGTACCGTGCATTGCCCTTTCTCACCTCGAGAGTTGGTGCAAACTTCGCCGGTGCATCCAAACCCCATGATATGATACGCTCTATCACACATAAGCCTCCTTATATCTTCCTCAAAACAGCCACCATACCTACCTATTATGGCATTTCCATAGCCATTACGAGATATATTGCCATGCAACTTCCACTGTTCTGTCACATGACTTGTGTGTTCATCATCATATTTCTTTGCATGATCATATAGAGCTGACATGATATTTGTGGCTCAACCACCATTCATCATTATCATACATGTTACACTAGATCATTGCACATCCTGGTACACTGCCAGAGGCATTCATATAGAGTCATATTGTTTCAGTTATCAAGTTGTAAGTAAATAAAAGTGTGATGATCATCATTATTAGAGCATTGTCCTAGTGAGGAATGGATGATGGAGAATATGATTCCCCCACAAGTCAGGATGAGACTCCGGACGAAAAAAAAGAGAAAAAAAGAGTCCAAAAAGAGCCCCCAAAAAATGAGAGATAAAGAGAGAAGGGGCAATGTTACTATCCTTTTTCCACACATGTGCTTCAGAGTAGCACCATGTTCTTCATATAGAGAGTCTCCTATGTTGTCACTTTCATATACTAGTGGGAATTTTTCATTATAGAACTTGACTTGTATATTCCGATGACGGGCTTCCTCAAATGCTCGAGGTCTTCATGAGCAAGCAAGTTGGATGCACACCCACTCAGTTTCCGTTGAGCTTTCATACACTTATAGCTCTTAGTGCATCCGTTGCATGGCAATCCCTACTCCTCGCATTGATATCGATTGAATGAAAAGCATGGTTTCAATAATGCAAAGCTACAAGCTTGGGGATGATAATTTTGTTATGTCCACTACTTATTGTAATGATCGTGATTGGGGTGATGCTTCTTATTATCTTGAAAATTTATTTAAGCCTCATGATGAATATGTTATGGATAATAATGTTTGCAATAATATTGAAAGTGGGTTTGGAAGAGTGTCAACTTTATGTAAAAAGAATCCCACATATTTGGAGAATGTTCAATCTTATGAATTTTTTTGATAAATGTGGGTTTGCAGAGGTCATGACTTTAGTTGATGTTAATCCCACTATCTTGGAAGAGTATAAAACTTTTATGCATGTGGATCATGAAGAGAATATTTTATATGATAGCTATATTGTTGAGTTTGATTATGATCCTACATGTAATTATTATGAGAGAGGAAAATATGGTTATAGAAGTATTTAGGTTATTAAATTACCTCTCTTTGTTTTGAAATTTTTAATGCTTCATTCTTCCTATTTGCATATGCTAGATGTTGCTTTTCTTGATAATTTGTTTTCCTATAAAATGCCTATGCATAGGAAGTTTGTTAGACTTAAATGTGTTTGTCTCATGTTTTATGATGCTCTCTTTGTGCTTCAATTCTTGTCTTTTATGTGAGCATCATTAATATCATAAGCTTAGCTTAATGGCTATAAAGAAAGAGCTTGTTGGGAGGCAACCCAATATGTATCTTAATTTTTTTTCTTTAATTTCTGTTTTTGTGTGTTTACACAATTGTAGCCTCTGTTATGATTGTGTTTTTATCTTTTAATTAGTGTTTGCGCCAAGTAATGCCTTTGGGATGATTTGGATGATAGTATAATTGATGATGTTTGAAAACAGAAAGTTTTGTGCCTAGCTTTGGAATTTTCATTCTGTACTGGAGGGTGATAAAATTCTGAATTTTTTACACAGTATTGGAATATGAATAACCCACGTTGTCCTAATTTTTCAAAAAAATTGGAGTTGCAGAAGTATGACATTAATTCAGATATTTACAGATTGTTCTGTTTTAGACAGATTCTGTTTTTGTTGCATAGTTTGCTTATTTTGATGAATCTATGGATTGTATCGGGCGGTATAAGCCATGGAGAAATTGGAGTACAGTATAACTATGAAAATATTAAATATGAATCAATTTACAACAGTACCTAAAGTTTAAGATTTGTTTATTATACTAATGGATCTCATGAGGTTTCTGTTGAGTTTTGTGTGCTGAAGTTTTCAAGTTTTGGGTGAGACTACGATGGATAAAGGAATAAGGAGCGGCAAGAGCCTATGCTTGGGGATGTACAAGGCACCCCAATTAATATTCAAGGAAGACTCAAGCGTCTAAGCTTGGGGATGCCCCGGATGCCATCCCCTCTTTCGTCTACAATCTATCGGTATATCACTTGGAGATATATTTTTATTCATCACATGATATGTGTTTTACTTGGAGCGTCTTATGCTATAGTTTGCCTGATTTTGTTGCTTTTTAGTTTGCCACAATCATCTTTACTGAACACACCTTTTTGAGAGGGATACACATTATTCGTGATTTGTTAGAATACTCTATGTGCTTCACTTATATCTTTTGAGCTAGGCAGTTTCTCTAGTGCTTCACTTATATCTTTTAGAGCACGGCGGTGGTTATATTTTAAAGAAATAGTTGCACTCTCATGCTTCACTTATATCTTTTTGAGAGTCTAATAATTAGCAATGGTAATATGCACGGGTTATGAATTTGATCCTAATATGATAGGTATTCAAGAGGGATATAATAAAAACTTTCATGTAGATCACTGAATATGATAAGTTTGATTCCTTGCAATAGTTTTGCGATATTAAGATGGTAATATGTCGGAGGTGCTAGTAGATAATTTTGGTTTAGTAAGAATATTGGTGTTAAGGTTTGTGATTCCCCAAGCATGCACGTATGGTCTGTCGTTATGCTAAGAAGTTGGAGCATGATTTATTCTTGATTGTCTTCCTTTGCGTGGTGGTCGAGGGCACGCGATGGTTAACTCCAACCAATCTCCCCCCTAGGGGCATGCGTAGTAGTACTTTGCTTCGAGGTCTAATAGACTTTCGCAATAAGTATGTGAGTTCTTTATGACTAATGTGAGTCCATGGATTATACGCACTATGACCTTTCCGCAATTTGCTAGCCTCTTCAGTACCGTGCATTGCCCTTTCTCACATCGAGAGTCGGTGCAAACTTCGCCGGTGCATCCAAACCCCGTGATATGATACACTCTATCACACATAAGCCTCCTTATATCTTCCTCAAAACAGCCACCATACCTACCTATTATGGCATTTCCATAGCCATTCTGAGGTATATTGCCATGCAACTTCCACCGTTCCGTTTACATGACACACATCATCATTGTCATATTGCTTTGCATGATCATATAGCTGACATAGTATTTGTGGCTCAGCCACCGTTCATCATTTTCATACATGTTACGCTAGTATCATTGCTCATCCTGGTACACTGCCAGAGGCATTCATATAGAGTCATATTTGTTCTAGTATCGAGTTGCAATTATTAAGTTGTAAGTAAATAGAAGTATGATGATCATCATTATTAGAGCATTGCCCGAGTGAGGATATATATATATATATATATATATATATATATATATATATATATATATATATATATATACAGCCCGTCTATTCTGCCAATATTGGCAGAATAGTTATTCTACCCACACTTTCGAACTGCACACCGAACGCGAGTGCACTGCATTTCTGTACAAATAGCACTGCAATGCCAGATGGGAGAACTGCTTCGTGGCTTGTGGTCCGTCCGTGTGTTCTGGATGCAATCGGGTGTTGTGGGATGGTGTTAGTTGTTTCTGGACGTTCGTTGTACATTATTGTTTGTAATTTACTGGAATCCCAGCTAAAATTTGCACGAATCGACCGATTTGGCGGACGAGCTTTCCTCTGTTCGTTCATGTTCGTGTGTGATTCTATTTTTTTGCGCTCGAATGTGGTTTGTTGGTAGGAATTCTTAGCTTGCGTTCCACTAATCGATCCCATTTATCTATAATCTGCGTCTTTGTTCGTAATCTGCTTTCATTTTTGCAAAATCGATTGTGCTGGTGTTATGAGCTTCGTCCACTCCTCTGTGTATTTTGGTTTTCTGTATTTTTGCGCGTTCAGGCATTTTCAATCTTGCAAGTATTGTCTTTGTTTCGTTTGGATCGACTCTATTGCATCTGTAATCGGTATATTTTTGGTTTGAATTTTTGAGAACAGCGTCTGTTGTTCATCCTTAACCTTTTTTGGCCCGTGAGCTCGATTGAAATGTTGCGGCCTGTTCTTCAACATTGAGTGTTTGCACATCGATTAGTCGAGTTGTCGAACTGCGACTGTATTTGCTTACCTCTGTTTGCCTCAAAACATTCCTGGATCTCTGCTTCTTTGTTTACATTGTTGCATTTCTTTTCATTGTTGTAGTGTACTGCATGTTTGTAAGTAGTGGACTTCACTGGAACTGCATTACAGTGTACATGATAGCCTCCGAAATTTCTCATTTTTTTGTAAATGCATTATGTGGTTGAGCGAACTTCAAAGTTTGGACTATCGTACTGCATTCTTATACCGAAACAGAACTGCATACTATGACAATTTTTAATGTAGGAGAGTTGAACTGCAAAGGTATTGTCCATTCACACTGCATTGTTACTACCTAGAGCACTGCACTTTTTAATATAGCGCACTTCACTATATGTATTAGAGATCTGCGTTTCTCCCACCAACTTAGCAAAAGAATGATAAAATGATGCATGTGAGCTCACATACACTAAAAAGGTACTGTTCAGCGCTTATGTGGTTGAGTGAACTTCAAAGTTAGGACTATCGTACTGTATTGTTATACTGAATAGAACTGCATACTAAGACAATTTTTTAAAACAACGGAGGTGAACTGCAAAAGTTTCGTCCATTCGCACTGCATTGTTTCTACGTAGAGCACTGCACTCTTTAACATATCGCACCTCAATATATGTATTAGAGAACTGCATATCTCCCACCAGCTTGGCAAAAGAATGATAAAGTGATGCAGATGAGCTCACATTCATTAAAAAAGGACTGTTCAGACCGTCTGAAGAACATAGAGTTGCGTTGTCTGATGGACTTAATTTTAAAAGCTTACATCATAAAGGGTTTGCTTTATTTTAGACAGTCTACAGTGCAAATATTCTAAATAACAGGAAGCCTTTTTCCCTGTAGAACATCACCATCGCCACTTCTCTGGCCTCAAACCCATTCTGGGAGATAAACTCCTTCCAGCCAGCAGTTATGTTAAAGCAGCCATCAGAGTCAATGTGGTTGTCAGCTTGCATGTATTCATACCCATTATTGTGCTCTGTCTCCAAAATAAGCTTCCTTGAAGTCGGAGCAGTAAACCTTATTGTGGATGGCAGTTTCTGCATTTTGGCATGCATGGAAAAAGAATCTTTATAAGTAAACACCACACGGTTTGCTATATCTTAATATTATCTGTTTATATTTGACTTAAATATGTATAAATCTATGACTACTATTAATAAAGCAGTAGCAATATATGAACCAAAATATATACGGACTTGACCAGTAACTTTGGTAGAATATATACTATTCAGCTAACACTTTGGCACTACAAGTTCAGGTCAGGTGTACTGCTCTCAAATAGCAAGTGCACTGCATCGATGGGCGATTGAACTTCTTTTGTTTGGGTGTTGTGGATCATTTGTTCAGTTCCGTATTTAACTAGTGTTAACATCTGAGATGGGACTGAATAAAAATATATAGAACCACCTAGTGTTAATTTCTGACAAATCTGAAAAAAACACAGATCTTGGCATTGATGATAAGACTGAAGAAAGTGATGGTACATTCAGATGTGTATTTGTAACCTGATATTGTGAAAAACTAAGAGGGGGAAAGACATACTCATTGGGTGCTTACACTTGGCGCTCGCTGCCCACACCCCCTCTGACCTGTGGGCCCTAGTCTTTCTGGCCCAGTGCATCATGGCTCAGAACGGACTCGCCTATGGATCTCTGTGGGCGCTGTCCTAGTACGAGACTGGCTAGGGCCATGTTGGACTAGGGCGGTCAAATTTTTTTTTCTTACGTACTTGTGTTTTTTTATTATAGATTGCGCACTGCTTTGTTACAACGTTCTGAACTAAACTGTATCTATGAACGTTCTGTACTGCATGTCTCTACATTTCCGCACTGCCTTCCTGTACAGTACGGTTTGTGCACTGCATGGATGTTCGTTTGTGCACTGCCTGTTCGTTCGTTTGTGCACTGCCATGTGCACATGCTTTGTGCGGTATCCGAATCACACTATCTTTTGGAATGTTTATATATTTTTAGTGCACTGTAGCATATTCTAACAGAGAACTGCAACATTGTACAGGAAATAAACTTGTTCATAACATAAGCAAACTGCATGATTACAAAGCAAACTGCATCACAAGCAAACCTAAATTTAACACAAGCAAACTACAAACTTGGCAGAAAGCAAATCTGATGAGAAATCTAAAATGGCACGAGCAATCTTGTAGGTACTTTCATGTCCGGCACCACCTCTTTTCTTCAGTAGTCGTAGTCGCCCCAGGACCTGGCGCGCTTCCTGGACTTCTCCGTCTCGAGTTTTGCCCGGCAGAACCCTTCCTGGGTGATGGTGAGGCGGCTCCATATCTCGTACGCGGCATAAGCGTCCTTTGCCGCGTACTCGATGTGCCTCATGGTCAGGGGCATGCACTCCCAGCGCTTGTGCTCTGCGTCTGTCATCTTCTTCTTCATGTTGTTGTAGTAGTCGTCGACGAGGATGCCGGAGACGTCTGCAAGGGAGTCCAGCGGCTTGGTCATTGTGGGCACCCTCCATTCCTTCTGGATGTCGACGAAGTGGGCGATCTCCAGCCCGACGCGGTCGACGATCTCTATGTCGCCGTCGATGGAGAAGCCAGCAAACATGTACCTGGGGTCGGCGAGGAAGTTGTCGAACCTGATGCAGTTGTCGTGGGCTTCGCTGAGTTGGAAGAGCAGCACCGGATGATCCTTGCCGACGGAGTGCAGAACGAGGGCGGCCTTCTGGTTTGGGCCTTCCTCCTTGGTGTACTCCACGTCAACTACGACGATCTTGTGGCGCTGCCACTGGAGGTGGCGCTCGTACTGCTCGATGGTGGTCGCCGCCTTCCTCAAGTCGTTGGTGTGGATGACGTGCAACTTGGTGTTGCCGTGGGCCTCCATGTCCTTGAACTCCTTAATGAACCCCATCGGCTGGAGAACTTCTTCCTCCTTGAACTTGGTTATTTTGTGGAGATCGATGAGAAAGTGCTGGCGGAGGTCAGAATTTAAGGGCGGGAATGGCGGCAAAGGATGAACTGCATGATCTCCCTGACGATGCGGTTCTGCAGATCGTTGGTTTGGTTGCGTATGTGATCGTGCCTTTTTAGCGATGCAACCGCTCGGAGTGGTGGTCTTCTGTGATCGTGGGTTTTTTATCGTGTTTTTTTTAATTTTTCATAATTAATATTGTTCACCACCGCTATATATCTAGACGTGTATGTTTTTGGTAAGTGGTAGTCCGTATAAATAACCTGTTTCAGATGGCGAACTGCATTTTACATGTAACCGCACTTCTTTGTAGAAAAGCCCGTACTGCATTATTGAATAATGTGGACTTCATCCTTTATCTGAACAAACTGCAGTTTTTGGCCCGGGGGGGTGGGGCTTTTATTTTTTCTTTTGCAGGTATTCATTTAGAGGAAGTCTTCTTTTTTTTTTGGACGCGCTATGTCCACGGGTGGACTGTTTTTTATCGGCGGAACTAATTTTATTTACTATGTGTACTGCATCATGTGTTTGCCCGAGCGTCATTAACTTGCGGAGCGAACTGCATCTTGTTTCATGCATTTTTTACTTAAAATTTTTATGAAAAATGTGAACTGCAAGTGTTTCCATTGTATACAGGTGAACTTCTGCTTCCCTTCAAGTGAGCTTCAATTATTTTGGCCGGGCCTGTTATTTTGGTTTTTGTTGATGGGCTGGGTACGGCTCCTTGTAAATTAGCCGGGACGTTATGGGCCGGGCCGTTTGTGGAGCTCTTCCCAAGTGCCTCTCACACGCGTCCCTCCCAGGCGCTCGCACTTCTCCCTCTCTTCCAGTGCCGCCCGAAGCAATCCCCCACCCCCGTGGAAACCGCCGTCACGTGCAGCGACTGCCGTCACCCGTGGCAACCGCCGTCCTCCACAGCATCCGTTCGTGCCCGGGTTTCCTTTTATCGGTACGTTGCTTCAGATTCTTCTATTTCGCGTCCCCCTCCGCTCCCCCTCCCCCCCCCACTCCCCGCACCACCGCCGCTCATCCCCATTGGTTGTGGTCCACCTCTTGTCCCCTCGTTTGTGATCGTCCCCCATCTAGTTGTTCCATTCTCTTAGTGGCTGGGGTTTTTGCTGATGTAGTTCGTTTTCGCAAGCAGTCGATTTCTTCTCGATTTGAAGCCGGTACTCGCGTGGGCTCCGTGGGCATAGCAAGGTGTATCTAGGGTTTCGTCGGATTTCCTCTTTTTTGTTGCTGGTATTCGTCATGCCATCCTTGCTCGCGACGCAAACACCATGTCTTCGCCAAGCAAAGCACATGGAGGAGATCAAGGTATGTGGACTGCTTGCTTCCCCTTGTTTATTTTGTGTCTTGTTTATCTAATTATCTTGGTCATCATGTAGATTCGTTTTTTCTGTGTTAGTTCTCATCATTCTCATGATGTAGATTCTGACATTTATTTAATTATGTTTCTGCTTTTTTGAATCCACTAGGTAAAAATGTTGGCACTGGCCCTAATGATGCTGTTTATGATTCACCGATTGGCTCGCGTTGTCCTGGTGGTAAGGATCATGGTGGTCAGGCTAGCCCTGAAGTGAATTCACCAATTGAAACCTCCCCTATTAGTGTGGCTCCTCCTTCTGGTATGTTCTTGTTTTTTTCCTTATTTTAGTTTTGGCAACTTGTTTGTATCGTTGTGTTTCTTGTAAACTACATTCCAGTGTATGAATTGTGAACTGCTTTATTGTTCTCTTTATGTACTTGCTATTTTTGATGTGTATTATTTTGTTTATTGTATGTTCTGCTTATTGATGTTGTGCGAACTGCAAAATGATTGTGTGTGTGAATTGTGAAGTGCATTATTATTTGATTTGTATACTAGCTATTTTTGATGTTTTACAAACTGCGGATGGCCTTGTGTAGTTAGTCAGCCTTTTTTTGTGATCAAACATGGACTTGGTGGTTTTTTCAAGGATATTTTTTCCTTTATTATATTTTTTGTATGAAGCACTGCATTATATGGATAGGTGAACTGCATTTTGTTCGTTTGCGCACTTCTTGCTGACCATAGTTAAACTTCATTCCGACACAGCGACTGATTTTTCTTGCATTATACTCACTTGATTGACCATTATTTCGCAGAGGGTGTCGTTGGTGTGAGCTTTGACCAGAGCTTTAGGCGGCCCGTGTTGTCTGAAACACAGTCACAATCTGTTAACGGTAAAGAGCAAGTTACGCAGGAGTGGATGGTCCCGACACAGCTCCAAGCTTATGAATCGAAGAAACACAAGAAGTTGTTGAGGTTTGAAATTGATACAAAGAAGTATGAGGAGATGGAGAAGCAGAGGAGGGCTGCAGATGCTGCCAGGAGTGTGAAATTTGATAATGTCAAGCAGCATGTTGTGCAGAAGAAGAGTCTGAGTTCTGTTGCTGAGCAAGGTAGTACTCCTCGGCGCAGTCCCCATGTCGCTTTCATGGAGAAGAACGTCGGTAAGAGAACTGTTGAAGCTGGTGGGGAGGATACGCAACGGAAGCGGGCATATGTTGATGATGAGCCCGAGTCCGTCGACGATGACTTTGTTCTTGCTGATGTTGTGAGGAATGCTAAGTCTGGGAGACGGAAAGATTGTGGTCCATCTAAGAGTCAACATAAGCGGCCGCGTGTTGTTGCTGACAAAGATGAGGATGCTGTCTTGGGTGGGGAGGCGGATGTTGTTCCAAAGGTTTGTTGAAGTGATGCCTTTGTTTCTTCCATTGTTGTTTTATTTACCTTTTTTTGTCTCTTATCTGCCTAATTTATTAATGTGGACTGCATCTTCCTTTACACAGAAGAAGAAGAAGACTACTAAGAGGAAGAGAACCGGAGATGACGGCGAGGAAGGAGATGATGTTCGATTTATTAAGACCGTACATTTGTCACTCCCCAATGTGTGCAAAGCTGTTGGATTATTGAAAGATCCACACCGTAATCGTGTTCGCGATGCTGGTTTTGGTGCTGTCTTTAACTTGATAGTAGAGAAAAATGTGTCCCGCATTCTTATGTGCTATCTGATGGGAATTATTGACCCTGCCAAGATGGAAATAAACTTTGGTCCTGACAGGGTTCTTCAAATCAATCGTGGTGCTGTTCATCAAATATTTGATTTTCCTATGGGACCTCACACTGCTCCCACGCCTGCTACCAGTGGCCATGATGATTCGTTGTCTGCCCTCAAGGATGAGCTTGGCTTTACCCGTTCAAAAAGTATAGGTGTTAAGGACTTGCTTGCACTGTTGGCGGTGTTAGTGGAGAGCGAGGAGACCGAGACGGTTGATCTTGCTGTCAAGGTTTTCTTCCTGATACTTTATCAGAATTTGGTATGCCCTGGGCCTGCTGACCGTTTGGGAAAGGTCGCTGCCATGGTTGAGAACATGGATTATGCTGCTATGGCCCAGATGGACTTTTGTCAGCTTGTTGTTGATGAGCTCCAGGTAGCTGTGGTGAAGTGGCAGTCAGAAGGTAGCGCGCAGAATTGCGCTGAGGGTTGTGTTATTGTCCCACTGATTATGTATTTGGATTGCTTGAACCTTCGCAAATTTTCAGTTATACACACGTTGACACCACGTGCGTCATACCTGACGAACAAAAACTTGTTGAAGATATACAACGAAGATATGATTGTCAAAGGAAAGATTTATCTGGAAACTTACAGATTTGGGAAACTGCCGGTTAGTGCATTCATTTTTAAATGTTTTTTTTGTTCCTGTTATCCTTGTTTTATGAACAACGTCTTTCTATTTTTGCTGTCAGAGAAATCTGAACCTCCTAGTATTCACATGTGGACTTCTTTCCCTTCTTTCCTTTTTTGCAGTGGAAGGCATCCGGTGATATTGTCTACAATTGTCCAGTTGCACTTTTATGTGACAGCTCTGGTGCAGGCCCTAGCAGTCCTGCTAGGTTCCATGAGCCTATCTGTAGCCAGCCGCCGCCTACCCGGGGTTTCACGGCTGGTCGGATCTCTAATACTAGAAGCACTTCTGATCAGACGTTTGTTGGCGGCAGATGACACGAGGAGATTGATGAGCTTCTTCAGAAGGTTATCAAGTTAACAGAAGATTTGCCAACCTCTGGTGATAGGTTGAGGACAGTTGCTGGGTTTCTGTATCAGCAGCTTGTGAGAGTGCAGAAGCTTCTGTAGCTCAGGAATCCGATCCGGCTGTTGCCCCTAGTCGTCTTGAAAATGTTGATGTTGATATTGAAAAGCTGCACGAGAATGACGTTCCTGTTGATAGTGTTGCTGGTTCTCCTGTTTGTCTGGCTGCCGATGATGTTCCTCGTGTTTTCAGTGTGGAGCCTCGTGTGGGTGAGTTATCTGAGGACGTTGCGGTTGCACGGACTGTTCAAAATGCAGAAAACGCCGATGTTAACGCAGTAGGTCAGTCTAGTGAGGCTACAGTGCTTTCAGCACAATCTACTGGTGGAACTGTTTTGATCTCATCTGAAGAGCAAGAGCATGAAGAGTCTAACACTGAAGGCAAGTATTTTGTTTCGAAAAGTGAACTTGACGTTTTTGTCAGTCATTGTAATTACTATGGTAGCTACATATCACATGTTTTTTGATAAAATGAACTTCTTCTTTTGTTAATGCTTTCAAAATAGTTGCTAGCTAGCATATTTTCATTTTCTTTACAAGCGAATTCATATTTTTTTAAATTCTTTTTCTTAATATACCATCTGTATGGAATATATCATTTTTTGATAAGGGAACTTCATTTTTTTTACTTGTTTCTTTTTTTTATACATATATTTTGCAGATGACGAACTTGCTATTGTGGCTCCATCGAGCATTGATCCAGCTCTTCTCAAAAGATACAACGAGCTGTACAGTGCTGTTACCAGGGCTCGGAAAAAAAAAAGAAGTATGACATTTTTTGAAATCTTAAATTGTTATGTTAATATGTATTTTCTAATTGCAGACTTTGCCCTTTTTCATTCTTGTTATTTTGATAGTATCTTATGTTGCAGTTTTTCAACAAAATTTCAGGGGCCTGATTGCTTTTGTAACTGAGTTGGACGATATTCCCATTGTCGAAGTTGGTGAATCTTTTTGGACGAAGGGGATGCTCACTACCCGCCTTGTTGATTTAGGGGTTTCTTTGCTGGTAGATAAGTTTAAGGGATCTTCGACGATGGTTGTGCCGTACCATATATGTGTAAGCATGCATAACTTTTGTTTGTTGCTTTATTCTCTTTTTGTATTCCGTGTGATAACCTGTATGCTTTTCCACCCTTTTCCTGCCTTGATTTGTTTGGCAGACAAGTATTTGGAATGGCGGTAGTGTAGGCAAGGCGGTGAAATTGATGTTCTCATCAAGAGCTGAGGAGCGTGTCGATAAAAAAGATATGGTGAGTAATGTTTTATGTGTCCAGAATTATTTTCTGTGTGTCGGTTTTATAGTGTTCTGATTTTTGTTTTTGTATTGCATAAATGGCTGAGAGGATAACACACACACACACACACACACACACACACATATATATATACACACATTTTTTACTGCCAACAGATCCTGTTTGCAACATTTGATCCTCCAAACACGAATGAAGTCGGAGCTATTGGCCATTATTGTGTAGTCGCCTTGAATCTGAATGAAAGGCGGTTTGAATATCTTGACTCGCTCCATAAACCTGGCAATGTTGAAGCAAACAGGGTTTTCAGGAGGATGGTTAAAAATATCAAGCGTGCATGGAAAGAAGGTAGTGTAAGTTCTGATGAGCCGCTAAATCCTCCAACACTTGATGGCTTTTCGTTGAAACATGTGATTGTCCCAATTCAGCCAAATGGGTATGTTTGTTGTAGCCCCCCTCCCTTGCTATTCGTCAACTGTTCTTTTATATGAATGTGAAACTTATTGTTTTGTTCTTTTGCACGCATGATTGTGGATTCTATATGTCCCAATTCTTGCAGACATGGGATGGGATTCGAGTTGCTCAGTTTGGGGTGGAGCAAATTGGCTACATCAAGAAGGCCATGCTCTACAGCTGGCTCACATCATCGAAGTGTTCCTTGGATCTATCTTCGCTTTTAATCTTTGAAGATAAAGGTTGTGTTTTGTGAACTGCTTGATTCCCCTCTTTTTTTTGTGTACTGCTTGCTTCCCTTTCTTAGGCATTAGTTTTTAGTGTGCCAGGGGACTGCGTTTTTTTGAGAGTGGCGAGCTGCGTATTTTGTTGTGTTAGTGAGCTTCAGATTCTTGATGAGTGAGCTTCAGTTTCTGTATAAGTGAGCTACACTGTTTTGGATAAGTGAGCTGCACTGTTTTTGATGAGTGAGCTGCACTCCCTTTATGTGAGTGAGCTGCATCATGTTCTTTAGTGAACTGCATTTCTGTACATTAGTGAGCTGTGTTTGACTTTTCTGGTGTTGTACTTGGGTATTTCGTCGGCGTTGGACAAGTTAGCTGAGTGTTCCCGTGTTGTTTCCCATCTCTTTTTCAGGTTTTGATGGAAGCCTTCATGGAGGCTATACATCACTTTTCGAGACCCAGGTTTCTGAAGCAACTATGGAGGATTGTGTTGTTGAAATCTCTCCTGATAAAACTGGTTCTTTGGCTGGAGTTGGTGTGAACACTGGTGTTGCATCTGGACCTGTTGGTGGAAAGGAAGCTGCACCTGGCTCTTCACGTGAGGTATTAAATCTTGATGATGATGATGATTTCGTGACGCCGGTTGTGCCACCCGTCAGTAAGAGGACTAGGAGTGCAGTGATCAATCGTCCCACGGGTGTTGAGGGTGTTGTAGTTTCGAACAAGAGGGCAGTAGAGAGGCCTGTTAAGCTTAGATGCTCTATGGAGAAGTTGAAGCCTTCCAGGTTCAGACATCTTAATGAGGCGAGGCAAATAAAGGATCTCATTCTCAGCCAAGATTTCAGGACCAAATACAAAGAGTGAGATCTATGTGCCTGTCCTTCATCTTTTTGTGTGTTTAGTTTTTGTTTTTTAACTTTATTTTTTGACCCCATCTGTGTTTATGTCTCTTGTGATATCTTTTTCGCAGAAGCTCACTCTTCATGGTCAAAAGTCCTTTTAATGATGTTGAATCAACCAATGTTGACTATATGTTTCGGACATTTGGGAAAGGAGCTTTCATGGACTTGTATCTCATGGATTTTTTCATTAAGTACTGGAAGCAAGATCCTGACATGAGTTTAGTTTATCGTTCTGGCGATCGTGTGCTACTTACTCATTTATTCATCACGGTAAATGTGTCTGGTGTCATATTTTTTTTGCTTTTGTGCACTTTTTTCTTGAGTACTGAATTTTTTATGTCCATGCGTGCATGCATCTTTTTTTTACATGTCCCCATTTTTTTCATTTTCTATGCAGTATGTTCTTCAAATTGAAACCACCGTGAAGAAAAATGAAGAAAGATATCCTGTGTTGCCGGTTGTGCATAACGCATTTATTTTAGAACATGCGGTTGAGCAGTTCAGGTTTTTTGTTGGTGATGATAACCTGCTCGACGCAAAACTAGTAAGGCCACTGTGTCCATCATTTTCTTCTTCTTTCCTTGTTGCATTTCCTCTGTAGTTATTTTCAGCAGTGGACCTAGTGCTATGTGCAGAATGAACTTCATTGATTTTTTTTGTTGTCCCCTTTCCCGTATGTATCTCCCCCCGACAGATTTTGATGTCGCGCTCTAAGGACGGACATTTCTCCCTATACACGATGAACTGTCATCGCGATACCATTTGTATCCATGATACGAGGAGGTACACTGGGAATGCTGATGAAGTGACAAAGTGGCGCAGGTCTGAGTACCACGCAGACTGCACTGAACTGGTATGGCAAAGTTTTGACCATTCTGACTACATTATTACCTCTCAATAGAACTGCACTTGCTAGTACAGTGGACTGCAGTATCTGTGTTATAGGACTGCATTTTCTCGCAGCACCAACCTGGTTAAACGAGTGATAACCCAATCCTGACTACGTTGTTGCTACTCATAGCACTGCACTTGTTAGTACAGTGCACTGCAATATCTGTGACATTGAACTGCATTTTCTCGAACCTCCTACCCATTGCTAAAAGAGTGATAAAACCATTTTTTGTAGATGAGCTCGCATGCATTAAAAGAGGGACAGTTCAGATCGTGTGGAGAACATATAGTTTCATCGTCTTAATAGAAATAACTTATTAATATAACATCTCTGTTTTTTGTTTTACGTTTTCTTTTATTTGATCTGTAACGTGTGTTTTTGGCTCTTGTGGCTGCCTTTTTCCTTTTGCCAGATGACCAGAATGACTCTAGTGATGAAGGCGGTTTATGGTGAAAAGTTGTATAACTCAAAGAAGCACCCTGACTGGGTTAAATTGTCAGAGATGCCCTTTTTTCCGGTCACGCCAGAACAGGGGCCAAATGACTGTGGATTCTATGTTCTGAGGATGTCGCAGCAGTATGATGGCACGCGTATGGTCAAAAAAATTGCTAAACAAGATGTAATACTTTTCTGTTTCTCCCTTTTTGGTAGTGTTTTTTCTTTTACGTTTTAATTTTTGTTTTACGTTACGTCCTTTAATCATCTATCTGCATTTTCAATTTTTTCAGCCTGTTGTCGAAGATTGGAAGGCGGAGTACATTTACCAGCTGATTTTCCATCCTTCCAACATGTTGTGTATTGAAGACATGCCGCCTGAGCTCCCCGAGCTCATCGATAGCCTTGGTCTTTCTTCCCAATCGCAGTCGCGTTCACAGTAACAGTGTTAGGCATAAACATGTTAATGATTTGGACGAAAGCTAGGTTTTAGGGTGTGTACTGTGTACTGTCTAACGTATATCATGTTTTACAAATAATTTGTATGAAGGCTACAATTACGGCATGTGTAGCGTCTGTTTTTTTATGTACATGATTTTTTTATGTGAAAACTGGTTCTTCAATGTGTGTTCTGCGTGCATCAGTGCTATTGTAGCTGTCTCTTTTTATTTATCTTATTTTTATCGGTGAAAAAACTTGCAGAATGGCACTACATTCCGTGTTTTTTTTGAACTGCACTTCATTTCTGTATATAAGTGGACAGCAGTCCCCCCTCTTGGCTGAATTTTTCTGCTGCAACTTTTTATTTTTGATTTCATGTTTTTTTAATCTAGCATTTGCGTGATGGAATGGAGTAGAAATTGAACCGCACTTCTCCTGTCAAGCAAGCGCATTGCCGCGTTAGCGCGAGGCCGAGCCGGAGCAGGCGACGAAGCGGCGTGCCGCGTCGTCGCATGCTGAGGCGAGTCCATCACATCCGTGACCCCACTATCTATCTTAGGGGTGTTGGGGTGTGGGTGCGGTTGTTCCGGGTGGGGGGAACAGAATAACCGCACTGCGCCTGTCAAGCAAGCGCACTGCCGAGTTAGCGCGAGGCCGAGCTGGGGGTGGGGGAGGGGGGTCGGGACCCCCCTCCCCCACCCCCGATGATGCCGAGCCAGGAACGAGCCGGAGCAGGCGACGATGCGGCGTGCCGCGGCGTCGCATGCTGAGGCGAGTCCGTCACATCCGTGACCCCACTATCTATCTTAGGGGTGTTGGGGGTGTGGGTGTGGTTGTTCGGGGGGGGCAGAATAACCGCACTGCGCCTGTCAAGCAAGCGCACTGCCGCGTTAGCGCGAGGCCGAGCCCCCACCCCCGGCGAGGCCGAGCCAGGAACGAGC
This sequence comes from Elymus sibiricus, assembly GCA_039707655.1. Classification (NCBI taxonomy): domain Eukaryota; kingdom Viridiplantae; phylum Streptophyta; class Magnoliopsida; order Poales; family Poaceae; genus Elymus; species Elymus sibiricus. The sequence goes on from CM077670.1 coordinate 138,911,134, forward strand.
CAGAGCAGGCGACGACGCGGCGTGCCGCGGCGTCCCATGCTGAGGCGAGTTCGTCACATCCGTGACCCCACTATCTATCTTAGGGGTGTTGGGGTGTGGGTGCGGTTGTTCGGGGGGGGGGGGGAACAGAATAACCGCACCGCGCCTGTCAAGCAAGCGCACTGCCGCGTTAGCGCGAGGCCGAGCCCCCACCCCCGGCGAGGCCGAGCCAGGATCGAGCCGGAGCAGGTGATGACGCGGCGTGCCGCGGCGTCGCATGCTGAGGCGAGTCCGTCACATCCGTGACCCCACTATCTATCTTAGGGGTGTTGGGGGTGTGGGTGCGTTTGTTCGGGGGGGACAGAATAACCGCACTGCACCTGTCAAGCAAGCGCACTGCCGTGTTAGCGCGAGGCCGAGCCGGGGGTGGTGAGGGGGGGTCGGGATCCCCCCTCTCCCACCCCCGGTGAGGCCGAGCCAGGAACGAGCCGGAGCAGGCGACGACGCGGCGTGCCACGGCGTCGCATGCGGAGGCGAGTCCGTCACATCCGTCACCCCACTATCTATCTTAGGGGTGCTGGGGGTGTGGGTGCGGTTGTTTGCGGGGAGGGAGGGGGGAAACAGAATAACCGCACTGCGCCTGTCAAGCAAGCGCACTGCCGCGTTAGCGCGAGGCCGAGCCGGGGGTGGCATTCACACTATTATTATTTTTATAAGAATTTTTAATTAATTTTGAATAATTTATCTAAGTTATTTAATTGTACCTCTGTGATAGTATTGATTGAACTGATTGTCTTGAATGTTTATTTTTTACGCACTATTTCAGTTTTTGTTTTTTATTGTATTTAATTAATATTATTATGTTTTAGTAACTGCCCGAGATCGTGGGCTTTGTCCGTTTTTTTTTCTCGCACGGTCGTGGGCTTTGGGCATACTATTTTCTCTCACTCTCCTCTTAACTTCCCCTCCTCTCCCCTCCGCTCTTCCGTCTCCTCTGTCGCCGCTGCTCCTGAGGAACCTGCTTCTCCACTGTCGCCGCGGGAGCATTGTCCGGCGGCTGGAACTTCAGGAGAAGTTTTGTGTGGCTTGTTGTTTCCTTTCCTCTCCCCTCTCCTCTCCACTCCCCTCTCCCTCCCACCGACTCTTGATTTTGCTAGCTTCTAACTTGTTCCTCCCCTGCATTCTTGTTAGTCTTCGCGAGGAGAAGTTTCTTGTGTTGTGGTTTTTTCCGGTGAGGGGCGCGCGGGTATCTTGATTCTGTGGAGGATTTCCTGCTTGGTGGTAAGATTTTTGCTTGTTCGGTGTGCTTGCTTTCTAAGCTGTAAGAACCCTAATTTTTCCTCGTGTGATTTGCAAGTCTGGATCGGCGGTTGCCTGGTTTGTAGATCTCGATGGGTATGCCACCGAGTCGCAAGAATGTGGACGCAGGTAATTAGTTGTGCTAAGCCTAAGTTTTCTTTTTGTTAGGTGCTTGGTCTTTGCTAGATCTTGTGTGTAATAGGTTTTTTGTCCTGTGATTCATATAGTTGTTGTATGGATAATGCTAGTTGTTGATTTTTGCCCTGGATTGTGTGGTATGTGTACTTTTTAGGTCGTTTTAACCTCCACCTATATTGTAGTACTGAACATCATGTACAGTTTGATATGACTAGTGCCATCTGAATAGTTTGTATCAGTTTGAGAAGAACTGCTAGCATGTTGAAACTGTGCACATTTTGAACCGGGTTGTGCCATTTATGCTGTTTATTTGATTTACTTTTTGCTGGTCATGTTCAGGAACTGATGTAATGTAATGTTTGTGCACTTGTATGGTTCATAGGATTGAACTGAGTGCTTGATCATATTTTTGCATACTAGTTTTTTTTTTGCTAATTTTAATGTTGTTGCAGATGTTGGAGTGCCAGTACCTCCTGATTCTGACAAATCAGATCCCCTTCAAGATCTTGGGAATGCTATTTTTGAGAAACCAAATCCTCTAGAAGAACTTGCGAGTGTTGCTGGTCTTACTCTGTTATTTGCTCTTTTCAGTAGCGTTGTTTACGTAAATGTGTTGAGTTACAACAGTTATTCCTTTTGTTTGTGTGTGTTGTCATGCATCTTATGTATTTGTTTCTGTAGTGTTATTTGTTTTATTTTATTTTTGTGCGCTTATGTTATTTGGTTGATGCAGTGAATGATAGCCATCGTGCTCCTGAGGACATTAGTGATGTTGTCAAAGATATTAATGATGGTATTTATTCTGTCAATTTTGGTGATGGAGATGGGAGTTTGCAGTTGTCAATTACTCAGTCTCAAAGTGCGGATGGCACTGAGCCTATTACTCAAGCTGATGATGTTGGTCTGCAACAATAGTTGGAGGATGAAAGGTTAAGAAATAAAAAAGAGTGATTTTCTTAAGAGAAAGGAGTTGGAACGGCGTCAAAAGGCTGCTTGCGTTCATCCACGTGCTGAGGATGGCGCGGAAGCTGGGCATGATGAAGGTGTTGTCGAGGCTGGTGGTACTGGACATCCTGGGGCTGGTGGAACTGAGATGCCTGCCAAGATGAACTTGTTGCAGACTCGGTTGACTCAAGTGTTTCGTCGTGACGCAGTTAAGGTGAAAAGAACTGTTTTGAAGAGGAAGTTGGTAGATCAAAATTCAGATGGCACGCCGAAGCGTAGCCCATGCTTGAAAGCTGCTTGCCAGGCTGGTGATAGCAAAGCCGATGCAGATAATGTTGCTGTCAAGATTGGTCCAAGCACTATTGGTGGCTCCCCTGTTCACCGGAGTCCTCGAGTTTTGGCATATAATAAGCCTTCTTCGTCTCCTCTTCCCGAGTGCTCTTCTTTGAAGGAAAATGAGAAGCGCAAAGTTCCCCCTGCAAAGGTTAACAAAGGTGTGAAGAAGCGTGCTCGTGTGGAGGCTAAAGATCCTGCATTTGAAGGAGATGATCTTGAAGTTAATTCTGAAGATGAAGATGCACTGGTATGAATTTTTTTGTGGGTGTAGTATTTGAGATTTTGCTACGTTTATTAGTTGTCGTGATTAATTTATATTGTTTTGTTCTAGTTTGGCTGAAGTAGGGTACATAGTGAATGTGTTGATGTCTGGAAGCTGTGTGATCTCTATTATCTTTTTATTAGTATTTAGTTCAACTTTTTTTTTGGTACTCACATGATTTTGGTTCAACTTTTACTAGTTCAACTTTTCTTATATATGTGTTGATACTGTATGTGATGTACTAGTTGTACTTCCAAGCATGAGTTGTGGCCTGGTAGGGATGTTGGCCAGGTGAGGCTTGATGCATTTTCTGAAATTTGTGTTAGTGGTTTTGGTCTTTTTGTTTTATGGTCTTGTATATCTATTTGTACTGTAGCTGGTTTATTAGTTGAACTTGTTCATGCATCTTTTTTGCCTTCGTAGTTTTCTTTTGTTTTTTAGATTCATTTACCTAAATCATGCTTTCTTTGATTTCCTTTTCAGCCTATTAGCGTGAGGAGTCCGGTCAAGCAGAGAAGAGGAACAAAGCAAAGTGTTGCTGTGGATGAAGGCGACTCACAGCGTTTGAATGTAACTGTGCGATGTTCGCTGAAAGAGATAGATATTTGTGCTCGTTTGCTCAAGGAACGCTATGTGGCCCGAGTTCATGCTGCTGGTTTTGGTTCTATCTTTGATTGGAAGGTGAAGTCTAACATTTCGCGCCCTCTGATGGGAGTCTTGTATCTGAAGATAGATCCTGACACCGTGACTCTTGACATGGGTGAGGCGAATAAGAATCTTCGCATCACTAGTGATGGCATACAACAGCTGTTTGGGTTCCCTCGTGGTGGTCGTTCTGCACCAAGGCCGTCCGAGGACGGATACGACGATGCTCTGATGAAGTTAAGATCAGATCTTGGCATCGGCAGAAGCCAGGATATCAAGACGAAAGATTTGAGGGATAAGCTCAGGGTGCTTGTCAATGATCCTGAAAAAGATGACCTGGCTCTGCGGGTGTTTTTCATTGTTGTCTTCATGAAAGTCGTGTTGCCTAGTCCAGCCACTCGGGTTTCCAGGGAGGCAGCAATGTTTGAGAACCTCGTCATTGAGGACATGGCTAATATGGATTATTGCTAGTTGATGGTTGATGAGCTTAGAAGGGCTATTGTGAGGTACCAAAATGGTGTTACCTTGGGGAAGGCAATCACAGGCTGTGCTATAGGGCCTGTACTAATGTATCTTGACTGCCTCATCCGTGGTAAGGCTCCGGACATTGACATGCGAGTCCCCCGCATATGTTTCATGAACCAGGACAAGCTTGTTGATGTTGCTGATGCAGATTTAATAAGAAAAGGCAATGCAGACCCAAGGACGTGGGTGTTTGGGAAGCTTCCGGTGAGCTTTGTTTCTATCCTGGTATTTTAGTCATTTTTTTAAAGTGCAGCTATTTTGGTGGAGGTACATGTGTAGTACATAGTTATCTGCTTAGTCTAGTCAGCCTGAAGCTTGTGAGTTTTAAATTTGTTCTTCAGGACTGACTTGCCTTTTTTTGTTGAACTGGCGTTCTTGTTTTCATCATATTACCTGTGTGTGTAAACATTGGGCACTGCACTGATTGTGAAAGCATGTTAGTACTGAGGCTTTAAATATGTTAACTAGGTGATTTTTTCTGTTGGTTGCATTGATTAGTTACCTTTTTTCTCGCTCCCAGTGGAAAACTCAAGAGGAAGTGGTATTTTTCGGACCTATAAACGTCCGGTCCTGGAGATGCCATCTCAGGTTCCTAGGATTGCATCACCGCAGGATCAGTTGAGAGATGGTTGCCGTGTTGAGGGCGCTGGTGATATCCCTCCTGGCCCTAGTAAGGCTAGTACTTCCCAGAGGCCAGGTTTTGGTATTGATGTAGCTGTTTCTGCGTTGGAGCGCGTCGAGCATATTTTTATTAATGTGGGTTCTGAACTGGAAAAGGTCCCAACTATAGTTGAGCGTCTGAGCCATATTGATGATATTCTTCCTGATGGTCATGGATTTAATACTGATGAAGCGTCGGACTATGTTGAGATGGAGAAAATTTTAATTAGCGATATGCGTGATGGTGCTGCTCACCTTATTCAGAGCTCGGCACGCCTATTGAACACTGTCAAGCGTTTCAGAACTATGCAAGACTCTCACTGCAAGCCATATGAAGAAGATGCTGATGTTGTTATCAAGCAGATGGAGCAGAACGAGGCTGCTGCCGGGAGGACTGCTGATGATACCGAGGCTAATGTTTCTGACCACGATAAGAATGATGTTGGTTTCGACTCTCCTGTTCATGAGGTGAGTCATTTTTTGATCTTTGAATTTTTACTAGGTTGTTCTGCTGTCAATACTGTAGTTGAACTTGCTCATCTATTTTTTGATTATGTTTGATGCAGGAGACCACTCATGGTGTTGAGGCTGATGCTGTTGACTGTGGAGTGAACGATTTGTCTGTTGATAAGAGCAAGGTTAGTTTTATTTTTACTGTTTAGAAAGTTTATTAAATTTTCATGTGCACCCCCTTACCTGTTCATTTTTCATTTGTTACTATTGTTCAGGATCCTGTTGATGGTGATGAGTCTCATTCGCCCATCGGTGATGTTCCTTTGAATGTTAGTAGCAGCAACGTTGGTGATGATGCTGCAGATGCTTCTAAGGTTTGTTATATGTTCTTGCATTATTTTTTATGCATCTTTCCCTGCTGTTTCTTGTAGTTTTAAAAGTTCCTTTTGTGCACCTCTTGTGGGCTTTTTTGGTTGTTAGTTTTGCTCATTTTATTTACTGTCTGAATTTTTTCTTTTTTAGATTCCTGGTGTTGAGCGTGAGGCGACCGGTGCTGGTGATGCTGGTGGTGTTCCACTTAGCACTGATTATGACTTGGGTGGTAAGGTTGCTAATGAGGATGTTGGTGGTGCGAGCATACTTTATGGCAAATCTTCTGGTGTTGGTAGCGCTGAGAATGATAATGGTTCTGATTCTGAGGATTTGCCTCCGGAAAATTTCCCGCCTGGAGGGCTTGACTACGGTGATGCATTGGAAGACGCTGTGGTGTCTAGCGTGGAAGAGGTGCCATCCGAAGATGATGATTTAGTTATGTCAATTTCTTCCGGCCCCTTGACGCAGGAGGCGCTCCTGTCGTCGCAGGATTTTCTGTCGTCAAATCCTGACAGTGCAGTCAACTTGCTGTCGTCTGAGGACTTACCGTCGTCGAACCCTGAAAGTGCAGGTAAGAATTTGTGTTAGTGTTTGGTGCCCCTTTTTGTTTGTATTTCTCATATATGATGTGGTGGCTGTGTTTCCCCTGCAGTGTTTGAACTTATTTGTTTGTTCCTTTCTTTGTGTAAGCAGATGGTGCTAATGCTGCCAAGGTTGATTTGTTTTTCTTCGCTATTACGAGGTTGCGTACGAACCGTGGGAAACGGTTAGTGATGGATTTTTGTGTCCTTATTGTGCCTGTATAATTTTTGTTTATCTTCCTTTCTCTGCTTCGATTATTGTTGACATCGCACTTGTTTTGATTCTTCGCATCCTCTGTTTTTGCTCAGTGATAAGCCAATGTTTCAAAATGAGGAATGCGATGCCAATGTTGGTAAGGTGGCTTCTGCGTTCATCCTCGGTGGCATGCTCAACTCGGATTCTGCTGATGTTGTTCTATATTGTCTGCGTGAAAAGTACCGAGGCACTGACAAGCTGATTGTTCCCAGATGGGTGACGGTGAGCATTGCTTGTTTAAGTTTTATTTTTGGTTTGATTGTCTTTACTGTTCTGCGTCATGTTTGATAAGTAATTTGACAATTTTCTAACTGTTTTTGGTGTTGCATACAACAGACAAAGATACTTGATGGAAATATCAATGGCAACATGAGGCAGTGGTTCACTAGATCAGGGGCTGATAGTTATGACTTTGTACGTCACTCATCCTTTGTTAATCCATTTTTTTCCTGAACTGATAAAAGAATGTTTGCTCTTGTTTAGAGTTGGACTCATTGTAGTAATGAAGTTGAACTGATATGTTCCTTGCAATTTTGGTAGTCTAAATAAACTTTTGTAGGCTACTTTTATTTTTTGTTTGTACTGATGTTCTTACTCAATTAGAACTTATGTTTTGGTGATCTGCTACGACTAATGAATATCCTTTTCGCGCTTGTTTATTTGTTTGAAGGCTGCTTATGAGTTTCATTTATAATTCTTGAATTCATTTTCTTCTGCACTTGCTTTTTTCAGCTTCTTTTCCCTACTTTTGATCCGCCGGCATTTGTGCCTGGCATGGTACCTGGTGAAGATGTTGGCCATTGGTGCTTGGTTATTCTCAATTTAAAGTGTCGTCGCTTCGAGTGCCTGGATTCACTCCGTGATGAAACCTGGGATGACGCGGTTAGATTTTTCAGGACCATGACAGATAATATTAAGAGGCTTTGGAGGGAAGGCGGTGTAGATAGGGCCAAACCGTTCTCTCCGGTGCGTGTAGATGATTTCTCTAGCGAGTTTGTTCGTGTGCCACGTCAGGAAAACACGTGAGCATCCCTTTTCATTAAATTTATTAGTTGTTTTCTGTTCCTGTTATTCGTAGTTTCGCAATTTTTGACGTGTTCATGTATTTTTATTTTTAATGTATCCTTTGTTTTTACTGGTTAACAGGCATGATTGTGGATTTTTTATGCTACAAAGCTGCAAGTCTTATCATTGTCGTGAGGATGGTGTTGTTGAAATGTTGGATTACACATTTGAAGATATTCCTGACATTAGAAAGACTCTTCTGTATACTTGTTCGACTAGCGATGTGTTTGAGGTCGACTTCCGGGGTTTGTTTGGCATTGAGCCTTGTATGTATGCATGTCTTTTTGTCTTTTGTTTCTAGCTTGCCCTCTTGACTAGTACTCTTATGAATTCTGTAGTTGAACTTACCGTTTGTGGTCCTCCTTTTTTGTTGTAGGTGAGTGGTTGGATCTTGGGGAGCATGACTACAGGATCTTTGGCAGCCAGTTCTTGGAGCTGGAGCGTGTGGCTGTTGATTTGAGCCAGGGGCGTTCTCCTCAGAAGACAAGATCTGGTGTTATCAAGGGTCGGTTGGGAGCTCTCAAAGGTTCTAAAGCTGCTGATTCAGAGAGCCCCGTTACACCCAAGAAGCCCATGGTTGAGTTGATAGACAGTGATGATGACGCGTTTGACAAGACTGCTGGGATGGGAAGGGTCACCAGGAGAGCTGCTGCCAAGGGCGTTTCCCCTCTTGCTGGAATAGTGCGGCGTAGAGCCGGTGTTGCTAGGAAGGATCCTGCGTTGGAGTCTGGCAATGTTACAAGCACGAAGCGTGCACCCAGAGCTCCGATTAAGTTTTGCTCCCCCGTGCAGGAGCTACACTCTTATAAATTCCCTCACCTGGAGAAGGCTCGCAAGTTGTATGATATCCTCCTTAGTGATGAAGGACGCGAGAAGTATGATGAGTGAGTATCCCTCATTATGTTTCATCTTTTTTTCTTTTTCTGTTTTTCTCGCTGCTATATATATAGAACTTCACATGTTCAGTATATTTAACTTGAACTGCTATGAATGTCTTATCTCCTTTTCCATGCTTTTGTTTTGTGTGTGCTGCAGGACTACATTCTCATTGATACCTTAGCCCGATGATAGTGTAACTTCATTCACTGGCAATCGCGTCTGGGAAGTTTTTGCACCTGGACAGCTGATGGAGGGGGATGTAATGGACCTCCTTATCGATCATTGGAAGAAAGATCCCAAGAGAAATGTTTATTTAACATCTGGTGATAGGATCTTGCTGAGTCCATATTTCATCATGGTAACGAATTAGACCATTTCTTGTCTGAAATACTTTGAGTTTTTCACCTGTTCAGTATATATAGAACTTCTCACTGCTATATATATAGAACTACACCTGTTCAGTATATTTAACTTGAACTGATATGAATTCCTTATCTTCTTTTTCCTGCTTTTTTGTATAGTGTTTTTTTAGTTTATTGAATACTTTGCTTACTGATATTTTTTCCGTGTGTATTTTATTTTTTGCCTTTTTGCAGGTTGTGCTTGACTGTTCGTTTTTCGGCGATGAAACCGATAACCTTAATGTGGAACGGGCAGCGAGAGAGTTCAAGAGCTATGTTCGAGATGGGGAAGATTTACTCACTGCGAAACTTGTCATGATGCCTTTATACAAACTTATGATTATAATGAAGGGCAAGAGTTTGTCGCACTATTCCTTGTACACCTTGAATCGGTACCAAAAGTCCATTGACATCCTTGACCCATTAGCATACGGGAAGAATCATCGTCCTTCAAAGAACACCTACCACAAAGATTGTGAGAAAATTGTGAGTGTTGTTGATTTCCGCTAGCTAAAGATTTTATCTCCAGTAGATGAATCTTTGCTATTTTTTCGTTTCTGCATTTGTGAGACCTGAAATGTGTAGTTTTGGTGCTTTTTAATTTACAGTTCACTAGATTGGTCAAAGTCATGAAGGCTGTGTATGGCGAGGCTCAGTATAATGCAAGCAGTCAGCCCAACTGGAGTGTTATTGCAAAGAGACCAAGGTTCGTCACTGTTCCCTTCCAAGGGACGAATGAGTGTGGACACTATGCTCTCAAGTTTGCGGCAACCTATGATGGTGAAAAGGTCGTCGAGAATATTCAAAATAATGACGTGAGTTCTACTTCAGCTTTTCCTTGCTGTCTTTTGGCTGGATGTCTTTTCCTTTTTCCCGGTTATCATTTTCATCATTTTCTTTTGTTTGCAGTCCCGTATTGTAGATTGGAATGCTGAGTATCTGTATTCAATCGTGTTCAACCCGAGTAACCAGATCTTGGTGACGGAGCTTCCTGGGGAGATTCAAGCTTTGGCTCCTGGTGCATGAAACAATTGATGATCATTGTGTAGTGATTGGATACTTGTGCGATTTATCTCTTGAAAACATTGTAGTCTTATGTTTTTATGTTGGATTTGGATGTCTTGTCAACTATGTAATAACCATCGCGGCATTGTGATGTTTCTCAGTGTGGCGCAGCATTTTATAAACTTTTTTTTGTGATGACAATGTGTTTGAATAGCTGTTTCACTTTTATCTATTTGGCATAAGTGAGCTGCAATCTTTGACATATGTGGGCTGCATTCAATTAGTGAACTGCATTGGTTTACATGAGTGAGCTGCATTTTTGGTATAAGTGAGCTGCAGTTTTTGACATATGTGGGCTGCATGCTGTTCTGTTGGTGAACTGCATTGTTTTAGAGAAGTGAGCTGTAATCTTGTACTGATGGTATAGTAATGTGATGACTGATTTGACAGAGTTGTTTCTCAACAGTGGGACTGATTTTATTTTCATCTGTCTTTTTATATTGATGGTATAGTAATGTGAGGACTAAATTGTTTTTCATACAGCAGAGGGCTTTTGAAAATATTGATGTCTCAGTACTATGTGGATGCAGCATCAGTGGACTATTGATTCCTGGTTTTCTAGTACTGTTGTCTTATATGTGTTCGAACTGAAGTCAACTCTCATTGAAATTATTTACGGCAAAAATTTTAATTGAGGTGTAGCCAGTTTTTATTTAAAGAATAAATTAAGCAGACTATACAATAAATATGTCTGGAACTTCTCGAATATAAGTAGTTGAACTTCAAAGTTAAAATAAATTTCCTATTTTAAATTAGCTACATTTAACAGATAGCTTATTAAGGTCTCCACTTTTAAAGTATCATTTATTTTGTAGCGTTTTTAAATTCCTTTGGTCGTGCTGCAGAGCTAAATTCATTTTATTTTATTTTATTTTTAAAATTATTGCCTGCGAACATGTTTTTGAACTTTTCTATATTCAGTTTTTGAACTTTTTTGTTGTAGTTTATAATTCATTTTCCCCGCTCTAGTTCCTTCAATGGGCCTTATGGGGTGAGTGTAATTTGTAGGCGAGGTAGGCTTACAACTCGCAGGCGTATTGGGCCCTTTTTCGGCCCAAATAGCTCATCCGCTCTGCTGTGCACTGGCGTCTGCGCGTGCACTGTGAGTTTAGTCCCACCTCGCTAGTCGAGGGGGCTCTCGACCGGTTTATAAGCGCTGCCGAGGCTCAGGGATCGAACTCCACTGTATACTTACTTGAGCGCTTATACACGGCGCTCGCTCTCTGTTTCATGACCTGTGGGCCCTGGTCGGTTGGCCTCGCGCAGTGTGGTTTGCGATGGATTCGCCAATGGTTCGCTGTGGGCTTGAGTCCAAGTATCCTCCTGCGTAGGGCCGGCCTGTACCTTGGCGGTCAATTTTTTATTTATAAAAAACTAGTACTTGGCTGGTCCAGTAATGCGGACTGATTCTTCTTAGCATTTTTGTTGTAGTGCTTGTGAATTTACTCCCCTGTTAGAAGCATGATAGTACTGAATGTTCTCCTCGGGTTGAACTGACATCTCTATAGTGTGTTTTTGTCCCTTTTTTGTTGTGGTCATTTTCAGTGTTCTTCTGGTACTATTTAGTATGGAAGTACTTACATACCAACTAAGCTGTACTAAGCTTTCTAGTGTTCTGGTACTGTTATCCTTAGCATGTCAGTGCTCATAAAATGCGAACTGAAGCTTCTTAGCCTTTTTGTTGTAGTACTTGTTAAATTTCTAGCCTATTTAGAAAGCATGATTTATTAGTACTGAATGTTTTCCTCGGCTGGAACTTACTTTTTTAGTGTGATGGCACCTTTTTTGTTGTGCTTATTTTCAGTGTTCTTCTGGCACTATTTAGTGTGATAGTACTTGCGTACACAGCTAAGATGTACTGAGAGTCCAAGACTACTAGTATCTCCATAACAAGTGCTGAAGAGCAGCCACAAAGTTTCATTCACAAGCAACTTCAACTTCGCATGATGCATAAACAAAATAGCAAGCTAGCAAACTTGTTCAACCACATAAGCCAACATTGTACTTGACATAAGCAAACTTGTTCAACCTGACACACATGACATAAGCAAACTGGTTTAACCTAAGAAAAGCAAACTACGAACTTGAAACAAAAAGAAGGACAAGCACAAGCGCAAGCAACACGAAGCCAGATTGTGATGTTTCCTCATCCCTAAAAATCGAGGTGGTAGTACGGGTCCTCTGCCTCCTGTTTTGCCCTTTCCAGACCTTGTTTGATGTTGTCGATTTTCTTCCATGACTCGTAGGTGGCGTATGCATCTATTGCTGCGTACTGGATGAGTTTCTCTGGCAGCGGGCTGATCCCCCACAGTTTATGGTCTTCCTTCTTGTTGATCTTCTTCTTCATGTTCTTGTAGAATGGGTGGATCACGCTGGATGCAACATCAGCCAAAGAGTCGTACTTCTTTCCCGTGTATGGAACTCTCCATTCGCGCTGGATGTTGACGAAGTTTTTGGGGTTGATCTCCAAACCAGAGTTCTTCAGCATCTTTTTGTCACGTTCAGTGCTGAAACCGGCAAAGGTGTACAACTTCTCCTGCTTCAGGAGCTCGTGGAGGCGCTTGGGCCTGCAAGGGGAGAGACATATTGAAGATTAGTGTTTTTTTCATGATTTAATTCTTCAGTTCTGGTTTACAATTGATGAATCCATGAAGTAGATGCATATATAGTATAATTCATGGATGAATGTAGTTCAGAAACTAGTACACAAACTTCAGAAATTAAATTCAAGTACACCATGTTATTTTTCTTTTGGTATCTACAGTTGAGTCAATGATCTATCTGCTGCTTAGTACTAGTTTAGTTTTCTTTATTGAATAAAAAAACATATACTAGTGCTTCACCAAGTTCTTACTTTTTTTGCTGATGAAACTACTTTACTACATCAAATTCAGAAACTACTTTTACTACATCAAGTCCATAAACTACAATAGTGCATCAAGATCAGAAACTACACTAGTACATCAAGTTCAGAAATTAATCTGTTGCAAGAATTTCATATACTAATCTAGTGCATCAGGTTCAAAATCTATTCTAATGCATCTACTTGAGAAAACTATACTAGTACATCAGGTTCAGAAACTGCACTAGTACATCTAGTTCAAAAACTACACTAGTACATCTAGTTGAGAAAGTACACTAGTACTAGTTTAATGAAATTTCAGGATGCAGTACTAATTAAACAGATGCACGAAGAGGTTCAATGAGTAGGATGGTTCACCATTCTTTGGCCGTGGTGATGTGGTATACCAGGCAGAGTTCCTCCACGCATAATTGCAGAACTGCTGCCCTCTGCGGAGGTTTGTCTTCCCTGGTAAACTCCACATCAACGCCGATGAAGCTAGGATACAAGCCGCCGCCCCTCATCCTCAGCCTCCTGATCATCTCGTCGGCTTCGTCTGGATTGCTGGTGCAGACAACCTCCAGCGTCTCCTTGTCGTGGAGATCAACCTCTTTGATCCTGGTGGTGTAGTCGTAGTTCTCACCGGGGACCTGGACGTCGTCGACCTTGCTGGTCTGGTCGGACGTCTCACCACGGTGTCGCTTGGCAGACGGTTCCTCCACCATTGCACTCCTCCAGCGATGGCGGTCTTGAGACAGAGGTGTTGTGGGGAGTTGCTAGTGGAGTTTGAGCGGCAATGGTGGTTTTCGGAATGAGGCAGAGATGGAGGCGAATGGGTTCTTTTATGGCGTGGTTTGGGACGTGGGGGAGGTGGTTGAACGCGGGCTCACCGTGGTAGTGGTGGTAGTGGACGTGGGCTCGCCGTTGCAGTCCGTCGTGGCAACCGCCCAGAGGGTGGCGCGGGAGGTGGCCTGGGAAAACCAACCGTCCAAGCCTCATATTTTTGCAGGGGAATTAATGGTGGAATTTGTACCGCGCGACTATCTATATTTGCACGGATGGTTGAACCCAGGCTGAACTTACCAGTGCGCGGCTGGCAGATGATTGCAGCGTGGTGACGAGGTTTTTTTTAGTCCCACCTCGGTAGTTTTGTTCTTGGTGAAGGTGTTTATAAGGTGGGATATTTAGCCCAGAGTAACTTGTTCCCTTGAGGGCACTCACACAAGGGCCTGCCCCAACCATTTGCACAGGGCCGTCCTGGCACACTAGGCATCAAGTTTGTCATGCCAGCCCTGTGCCATTGGTTGGAGCAGATTTACTCTTTTTTTGTGTGTGCTGCTATTTTTTTAAACCTTATTTTTTGAAATGTTTGTTTAAATCAATATAATTTTTGAAAATATTTTTACATGTAATAAATATTTAACAGTACTGCATCGGTAATTAATGTTGAACTTCTCCCCAAATTTAGGGGTGTTTCGTACAAATTCAAGTGCACTGCTTTTTCATGATCCGTGTATATATTTTTAGTTTTTGTAAATAACAGCTATCTAAATTTGTGGGGTTGTGTTTTAATTTTTAATATCTATCTTGGGAAGAAAAAAATAGCTCAAATATAGTAGTCAATTTTTGTAGGAAACTGCACTGCAATTTAGTTGAAAACGGACTGCGATGTTTAACTGACAGCACATCTTGCTTCAACATACCACACTGCACTGTTTGACGCCACGGACTGCATCCCTTCTATGACTTTGCAGCTTCCTGTATTTTTTTATGTGAGCGAACTGCAGTTGCTCGCTATGTGTGGGGTGGGGGGGTGGGGGTTGGGGGTTTGGGCCGTGAGAATGTGTGGGGCTTGTTGGGGTGTAAGTCACATCCGGCCCAAGTAGGCCTGCCTGCACGGCTGCTTTGCTCTGCGTTGTGTGTATGCGGTGGTAAAGTTTAGTCCCACCTCACCTTCTGAGAGCGGGCAGGACCGGTTTATAAGCCCTGGCGAGGCAGCGCTACCGAACTCCTCTTGATACTGATTTGGCGCTTACGCACGGCGCTCGCTAACCCATCTCGTTGACCCGTGGGCCCTTGTGTGCCTGGGCCAAAGCATTGTGGCTCAGAACGGGCTCACCTATGGTCCCTCTGTGGGTGCAGTCTTAGTACGAGACTGGCTTGGTCCAGGTTGCACCTGGGTGGTCACCTTCTTTTTTCATTTAGTATGCAACTAATTTTCTCTTAGCACTTCATTTAATCATGTACAGCGCTGCACGCATCCATAGTGTGCACTGCGTTAGCTAGTATCGTTAACTGCATGCATCTTTCTGCATAGGTGTTTAGTCTTTTATTGAATTATATTAAAAATATATAGATAAGATGTCCTTGTGTACTGCTTTTACAAACGTTTCGCACTGCACTGCGTGTACAATTGTTTTTTGAGTACTTCATTTAAGCACATACTGCTCTGCACGCACCCATAGTGTGCACTGCATTAGCTATAATGGTGAACTGCATGTACCTTTTGGCATTGGTCCGTTTGCAAGGTGTGGGTTGCAGAATTCCATTGAGCAGTCAAGGCACATTGGTTTCTCGTCTTCCGTTTTTCTTGGAAATATAAGTTGTATTGATTGTCCTCTTTTTTTGGTAACGTAACTTACATTAATTTTTCTGTTTTTTCCCGGTGTACCTAGACCTTTTGCATTCCTCTTCTATATATTTAACTCTCCTTTGCATTTCATTTCCCATGTAGCCGCATCCACACTCCCTTTCAAAGCGCCCTTCCTATCTTTTCGGTTTCTAGGGTTTCTTTGCCATGGCGCCAGGTCGCTGTGCGAACCTCTCCTGCTACGGCCATGGCTGTGGTGTGCCGATGCACTGCGACTGCTCAGCCTGCAGTGAGGCCTGGCGTGCTCGCCGGAGGGGTAAGGTCCTGTGCCAATCTGGGCGAGCGCAGCAGCTTGCGCATGGCACGGTTTTCACCGAGGGATTGGATCTGGACGATATCAATGTCGTTCAGTTCCATTCTGCTCTGCTTCGTCGTGGCCTTGGGCACACCAGCCCATTTGTCCATCGCCTCACACCCACAGATGTGGAGATTCATTACAAGATGGTAATTTTTGTTTGATCTGATTATTATTTTTGTCTTTTATTATTAGGTATAATTCCCACATCAGTCTGAACTGCTATCACTTCAGAGGCGTACCTCTTTTGTCTAATGAAGTGTATTGCACGATGTTGTTGTATCTTGTTTTTAGGTTTTGCTAGTGTCGATAGAGCTGGGTTTTTTTGTATGTACTACATGGTTAGAAGATGTGGACTGCCTAGATATGTGATGAGCACTATTGGTTTGCACCATTTGTTTTTATATCATATATGCAGTACATGCATCCTTATGTGAACTGCTTGTAAATGAGACTTGTACTGCATATTACCATGTTCCACACTACATCTACTCCTTCTGTGCACTTCGATAATATGGGTCACGAGCTGCATGTACATGTTCTCTGTACTTCTTATGGCTCCACTATGCACTTCATCTATCTTGCGTCAGCACTGCATAGTGGTTCGTACTGCTGTTCGTCCTCTAATAGTTTTTTTATTATTTCTGTAGAAAATCCCCCATCGAGCTATTAGGTATATCAGGCTTAAGAATGCGGGTATTGTCCAAGTTGTTCTCGGCGAAGGTCACCCAAAACCAGCTGAGTATCGTGTTGGCGTTGATGGGCGGCTGTATCTGCAGAGAGGCTGGAAGGAATTCATCATTGAGAGTGGCCTGCGGTTTCATCAAGTTGTTGTCTTAAACTTTTTTGAAGTTGGGGATCGTACTATTGAAATCACGTTTAACATGATTGGTTAAAATTTGAGGTGGATTGTAATTAGTACTTTTTGCGTATAGAATGCTTCATCCTACTCTGTTATGTGGACTGTAATAAAAACTCATATTTGTTTTCTATCTGTGAGACATGCGTATTTTTTACCTAATCCGAACTTCCTGGCTTGCATGACTGAACTTCCTGGCTTGTATGACGGAACTTCCTGACTTGTATTTGTTTTAGTTGGTTCAACGCAAGTGCACTGCACGGCTACCAAACTGCACGCTCAACTACGATGTACTGCACCTATAGGGAAAGATAACTGCATTTGCCAGGACAGAGAACTGCTTCGTCGCTTGCGTTCTGCATGCAATCGGGTGCTGCGGGATGATTTTAGTTGGTTCTGGACGTCCGTTGTCCTTTGTTTCTTTTTTATTTACTGGGATCCCGACTAAAATCTGCAGTAATCGACCGATTTGGCGGACAAGCTTTTCCTATGATCGTTCGTGTTCGTGTGTAATATAAGCTTAAAGTCAGCGTGTAATTCGTGTTTATATAAGTCTTATAGATATGCAAACTAGTATATGATGACTATAGTGAACTGTATCTATTTTTTCGTTAACCTGCTGTTTCTTCTTGGCGACTGGAGCGCGTCTTTTGTTGCAGTTTGCCATGTTGTTCTTGGCGGTGTTGCAGTTTCTTCTCTTCACACTATGGTGTTTAGAGCGCCTTGCCTGGTGGTTGATGGCAGTCTTTGTTTCCCACGGCTGTGAACTGCAGTCTTTGTCTTTCCTCGCGTGCTGGTTGATGGCGGTGTTGGTTTTGTACCACTTTGAACTTCATCCTTTCGTGCTCCTAACCTATTTTTTGTATGTGGTGTTGTCGTTGCTTGTTTCTGTACAGCTTTCCCTTCAGTTTTTTGTCTTTTGTTTGGTGGTGTTATTGGCATTGTTTCTTCAGGTTCTTCATCTTCTTCACTCTCTTCTTCTTCTTCTTCATCCTCTTCTTCGTCTTGATCTTTTTCAGAAACAAATTGCTCCTCTTCTTCGGTTGCATCACTATTTTCTTCTCCAATATCATGTTCATCCTCTTCTTCATTTTCTGATCTTGTCCTCTGCGGGCAGGTTCTCACGTTGTGTCTCTGCCTCTTTTTGTAGATGCTGCAGAGTCTCGGTTTTGTCAAATTTTGAGTTTTGCCAGCAGAACTGGTATGGCTATTATTCTGCTGCCTTGGTGCAGCATCCCTGTTTTGTTGCGCATCTCTAGTGCCGTGGTTTTGTTGTTCATGTTTTTTTACATGTCCTGGAATTGTGTCCGCTGATGACATTACATGTCAAGCACCTTCTTATTCCCAGCGGCCTACCATCACTGTCCAACTCAGGCTGTGGCTTACTATTTGTTTCAGCATTTTTCTCCTTGGATGCAGCCCTTTTTGGAGCTGCATCGCCCCCTTTCTTCCTCCCTTTTGTGTTTGAAACAGGAGGTGGAAGGATTGTTTCCTTTTTGATTTGAGCAGTAGCAATGTGTTCAGCACCTTCCGCTTGCTCGGTATTGTTGTCACCCAAGGAATTCTGTGCTTGCTGAATTTTCACTGCTTCTTCTTCTTCATTCAGCACATCAACCTCCTTGATCAGTCCCCTCATACCAGACATCGCCCTATGGTACCCGGAGTCGGACCTTGTCCCTCTGTTTGCCAGGTCCATTGCTGTTTCTGCCAGCGTTTTTCTATGGCAGAATAGTGAAGTTCCATCTGGTGTTGTTTGTTCGTAGTCTCTACGGTCAAACGTTGGATTTGATCTTGCGTTTCTGGTGTATCTTTTCAAGATGTACACTTCAGGAATCTTGTCTACCCTCAACTGATGAAGAATGCATATCACATGGACGCAAAAAAGCCCTGTAGACAACACAGAATTCTTTGTTTTGTAAGTGAACTGCATTAAATTAATAGACCATACTTTTCTTTTTAAGCAAGTGAGCTTCATGCATAGCTTGCTGAAATTAAGCTTTTTGTGCAAGCGAACCATACCTGTGTGTGTCCACAATTTGCACTTGCATTCGTAGACACCGTTCTCGACATCGGTGACCACTTGGAATTCATGCCTTGCCCAATCAAATGCATCTGATCGGTTGTAGTGGTGAACGAGGTATTTTGTTGGGTTGTTAGGGCACTGCTCTGCTCTGAATGATGTGCTGCGGTAATGTGTCTCCTTGAAATCTGCAAAAACTGCCCTTGTGTATATTTTGGATAGCTGGACTTCAAATCCAAATTTGGTGGTCGTCTTTACCTCTGACTGCGTGATCAGAAAATTAGTGTTAGACATCACAAAACTGGAAATATTGTTTGTTTTTGAAGTTATTACTAGTTTGATGAACATTTTATGTACCTCATTCCCGATTGTCTCTGCGTGCTCGACGGCCCTCCTAGTCTGAATGCACTTGTCCACCTGTTGAGCAAACAGATGGAGATCATGCTTCTCTTTGACGAAGTTTTTCTTCAGTATACGGTTCATACTCTCGCTTCTCTGCGTGGAAGTCATCCGCGGACAAAATACTTCCTTGTAGTAAGCTGATATCCACTCTTGCCGGTCATCCCACAGCGAATTCATCACCTCGTCATTTTGCAAGTTGTATTTCTGCATGAGATCCTTCCATGCTCGTTCAGATTCTGACGGGATTAGTGGATGGTTCAGCACCGCGGTGTGGTCAGCCTTGAATGTGTCATACACCTTATACAGCAAGGCAAGGTGGTCTTTGTACTTCTTCATGATGTGCCACCGACACAACTTGTGCAATGTATCTGGTAGGCTAGTTTTTAATGCTGCCTTCATCGAAGAACATTGGTCTGAGAGGCACAAGTAGTGTATTTTTATTAAGTTGTCCATGTGCAAGAAAGACGGAAGAAATAGAAGTGGACCAAACAAATGTAAGTACACAGGTGTTGTATTGTACCTGTGAGCATGCATATTGGCGGCTAGTTCATGCATCTCAAGAATGTTTTGAAAACCCATTCGAACGACGGTATCGTTTCATCTCGCACAAGGGCGACAGCAAAGATCATGCTCTAGAGATGATGGTTCACTCCCACAAATACTCCCAGCGGCATGTGGAACTTATTCGTTTTATATGTCGTGTCGAATGTCACGCAGTCTCTGAAATCTTCATACGATCCTCTGCAACTTGCGTTGGCCCAGAAGACGTTTCTTACACGTTTATCTGCATCGATGTCGTAATCATAGAAGAACACTGGGTTGATCTTCTTCATCTTCTCAAAGAAACCTAGAAGTTTCTTGACGTCATCTTGAGACTCCTCTCTTGCAAACTGCTATTTTCTGCATTTCAAACACAATGCAAACTTATCTAATCAAAACGGTAAATAACTACCGAAATAATGCTCAAGGGAGATGTTTTTTGGTGTGCTTACTTGTTCACCCAGTCGCGGCTAGTATGTCCCATGAATTGCAGACCACCGGACATATGCGACAGTGTTGACATCATCTGTGCGTGTGTGTGGTTGTCCAGCTGCATGTCCTTCACCAACTGGTCAATCAAAGGATCATCTCTTTTGTGTGAGTGCATGTGCAAAGGCATCCCGGGGCTTTCAATCATCTTGTGATTGTGCTTGAGCTCAACCTTCTCTATCACAAAGCTCCCTTTCTTCCTCTCTTTCACTCTAATTCTTGCTCGGCAACCAGTCCTTTTTGATGTCTTCGCACATTTCCGGTTATGTTCTGCCACAGTCTCCTTGTGCTTCCCTTCTCTGGAGCAGACAATGTAGTTATATGTCTTGTGGTTCGACCTTTGGCGTATGCCAAAACCTGCATGTCTAGCATAAGTGTTGTAAAACTCCCATGCATTGTCGTACGAGCTGAACTTCATTCCAGTGACGGCATGTTTTTATTCTGCAAGGGAGCATTCATCGTAAACCATATTAGGAAAAAATTGCATCATCATATTTTTGAATTTGTTTATGATAGAATTATCTTTTGTCACATTTGTTAGAGACTAAGTGCACTGCTCTATCAGACTAAGTGTAATGTTCTGTTATAAATAAGAGGACTGCATATTATTATGTTTTCGAAGAGTTGACTGCATTAGATATTGCAACAAACTTCACATGGAATGTAAGTGTGCTGCTTTTCTCAATGGACTGGAATATTATAATTTTTCAGGCCAAAAACATACATGGGTCTACTCTCTTTCATCCGATGGCGTTTCCAGCTCGCGCGGGTTGTATTGGACACGGTGGTGTTATAACAGATCTATGTAGTTGAGGATCTCGCGGTGGCAGTAGCGAGGAAGACTTGTTCCTGTTGTTGACTTCTCGCCGAGGCACCCTTGGTGGTCGCTGTCTTGAACTTGATGCTGCAGGTGCACGCGGAGCTCTGTTTTGTGGTGCAGCAGGTGAATGCGGTGGTAGTCCAGTGTTGTGGTGATGTCTCACTTGATTGGATTGAAATTGTCGGGGCGGCGGCACATCATCATCATCATCATCACCTTCACCATCATGGCCAACAACATCATCGTTGTCTGTTCGGACATTCTGTCCAAATGTAGTGAACTCGTGCTTGTACTCTGGCTCGAGAACTGTTATTGGCTCATCATCATCGTCATCATCATCGTCATCATCATCCTGTTGATGAGTGCCCTCCCACATGAAGGTGACATCGTCGTCATCTTCCACCACCTCTTCTTGCTGGAAAAAATCTTCTTCCGAAGAGTATAGCACCCTGTTTGTTGTAGTGTAGAATCCACGAGCTATCTCAGGAGTTACCCATCTAGTGTTTCCAGAAGCTTGGGTCATCTTGCAGTTCAGGGGCTTTGGGTTGTGAATTATCCGCGGCATTTTTTGTCTGGTGAACAGAACTTCCTACACAAAACGGCCGAGCTGCATTGTCAGCTGAAATGAACTGAATTATGCGAACTGCAGTGCCTTTAAAAATAGCACTACGAACTAATGCAGACGGACTGCATCATCGCGCAGTGTGAACTGAAGCAACCGCACTGCATCATTATTCAAGGTGAACCTATGCAACCGCACTGCATAATCGAGCTACCGGACTGCATCATTATTCAAGGTGAACTGAAATAAACGCACTGCATCGCCTTTAGGGACGTACTGGACTTCATGTACTGCATTTCCCGAATAACTAAACTGATAGTGGAGAAGAGGTGAACTGCTTACCTCATGTTGCAGTCCGTCTTTGCGTTTGCATGAAGTTCCCTTCGCTTTCGTCTGCAGTCCACTTGCCCTTGCAGTCCACTTGAGCTTGGCCTTCTTGAGTATTTCATGCGCGATTTGAACTTGACTCAACGTTAGTGGAGATGGAGGTTTCAAGCAGAACCTCGTCGAAGCTTGCATCCAAGAACTAGCCACGGAGGAAGCAGCTTTGCGAGCACTTCTTCTTCGTCGAACTGGTGCAATGTCGAGGCAGCACCAATCCTGATATGGCGATGTGCCACCGATCTCCGAGGACGCTGCCGCGGAAGAAAGCCGGGTGGAGTTAGGGGGCGGCGCTCCGAGGCCGCTGCCGCGGAAGAAGGCCTGGGGAAAGGGGCGGCGGCGCTCCGAGGCCGCTACCCAGGCCGCCGCCGCGGAAGAAGGCCAGGAGGTGTGGGGTGGCGGTGCTCCCAGGCCACTGCCGCTGGAGAAAGCGGGGAGGAGAGGGGTCGCATCGATGCCGGCCGATGCGGCGGAAGAAGGCGGGGAGGAGAGGGGCGGCGGCGCTCCCAGGTCGCTCCCGTGGTAGACGGCGGGGAGGGGAGGGGCGGCCGTGCTCCAGGCCGCTCCCGCGGTAGGAGGCAGGGAGGGGAGGGGCGGCGGCGCTCAGGTGGGTGTGTTGGCAGAATAAGGTCTTAAGGGGGTTGGTAGAATAGACCCACCCTATATATATATATATATATATATATATATATATATATATATATATATATATATATATATATATATATATATAGGGTGGCACTACACGAATCAGCTGATGACCAGAAAGCGGACGGCAAAGGTCTTTGCCGTCTGCCGCAGACGGCAAACGCTTCCGGCACTGGAAGCTACGGTAATGAGCTTCTTTACCGTCTGCATTCGTACAGCGGACGGCAAAGACCTTTGCCGTTAGCTTTCCTGGCCAAGCAGACGGCAAAGAAAGTGGACGGCAAAGAAAAGACGTTAGCCATGTTAGGTGGCTAACGAGAGACTTTGCCGTCTGCCGGCGGACGGCAAACGTGCTCTCCCCTTTGCCGTCTGCTTCCTGACGTCAGCAGACCCGTGGCATAACGTCACTCCTCCAGGCTCTTTGTCGTCTGCCGCTCTCCCCTTTGCCGTCTGCTTGCTCTTTTTCTTTGCCATCTGCCGCTCCAAGGCCTTTGTCGTCTGCCAGCGGACGGCATAATGACCAAATGGGTCAGACCCAGCACTCCCAGGTTGCACAGGTTGCTGCCACATGGCACCTCTGCCGTCGGCTGGCTGGCGGCAAACACCTTTGCCGTCCGCTGGCAGACGGCAAAGTGCCTGTATTGCCCCTTTTTATTTTGTTTTTTGTTATATCCAAGCATTTTCACAGCAAATATATGATATATATATATATATATTTCACAGGGCAAATAGTATGTGCAAGTTTCACAGCAAGTATATGATATCCAACACATAAGAAACTATATCCCTGCCATATGGATATGATCATCCAACAGATATACCAAAACAAAATGTGCAAGTTTCACCATATTACAATAGTTTCATCCATAGGTAGCAAGTTTCACATTGTTCATGGATACAAAATAAAAACAAAAAGTAAACACAAGCACTCCATCAATGCAAGCTTCCGTGAAGTGAATCAAATCTGCAAAATGGGAAATAAGAAAGTTAGAAGAAGAAGACTAGAAGAAGAAGAAGAAGAAGAAGAAGAAGAAGAAGAAAAAGAAGAAGACTAGAAGAAGAAGAACAAGAACAAGAAGAATAAGAAGAAGAAGAAGAAGAGGAAGAAGAAGAAGAAGAAGAGTTTTTCTTCTCTTTCTTTTTCTCCTCTTGTTTTTCTTCTTCTTATTGCTTGTTTGTGTCATTTTAGAGCTAACCTAGGTAATTATGCCATTTTTACCTAACTAAGCTTATTGTGTCATTTTGGAGGAAAATAAGCTAAGTATATGACATTTATGAGGTTACCAAGGTTATTATGCCATTTTTGAAACGAATAAGCTAATTATGTCATAAATGGACTAAATAAGCTAATTATGTCATTTTGGAGGATAATTAGCTAAGTATGTCTTTTTTGGGGAAAATAAGCTAAGAAGAAGAAGAAGAAGAAGAAGAAGAAGACTAGAAGAAGAAGAAGAATAAGAAGAAGACTAGAAGAAGAAGAAGAAGAAGAAGAAGAAGACTAGAAGAAGAAGAAGAAGAAGAAGAAGAAGAAGAAATGGACTAAATAAGCTAATTATGTCATTTTGGAGGATAATTAGCTAAGTATGTCTTCTTCTTCTTCTTCTTCTTCTTCTTCTTCTTCTTGTAGTCCTCTTCTTCTAGTCTTTTTCTTCTTCTTTTTCTTCTTCTTCTTCTTCTTCTTCTTCTTCTTCTTCTAGTCTTCTTATTCTTCTTCTTCTTCTTCTTCTTCTTCTTCTTCTATTCCTTCTTTTTCTCCTCTTCCTTGTTTTTCTTAATCTTATTCCTTATTTGTGTCATTTTAGAGCTAACCTAGGTAAGTATGCCATTTTTGTGCTAACCTAGGAAAATAAGGTAAGTATAGGTCATTTTTGCGCTAACCTAGGTAATTATGCCATTTTTGAGCTAAATTAGGTAAGTATAGGTCATTTTAGAGCTAACTTAGGTAATTATGTCATTCTGGAGGATAATAAGCTAAGTATATGACATTTATGAGGTAACCAAGGTTATTATGCCATTTTTGCAACGAATAAGCTAATTATGTCATAAATGGACTAAATAAGCTAATTATGTCATTTTGGAGGATAATTAGCTATATAAGTATGTCTTTTTTGGGGAAAATAAGCTAAGTATGTGGCATAATAGAGAAAACTTACCAGAGGTCAAGCATCGGGGTTTGTCGGGTTGTGCGATGCGGCTTCGGAGTTATGCTACACCAAAGATCATTTGCAAAGTCTCGTTAGCATGATGACACTCAAATGTTAAGACTTGTAACTAATGACCATTCAAATGAAACTCACCGTTCCCGCTCTAGTAATGACCGGCATCGGCGGAGGGGTCTGACCAGTCTTCTCGCACATAGACTGCACATTCGGTTTTGACGAGTCAGTCATATAGGTTAGTAATGAAACGAACATATTACGTGCATGATTTGGCTAGTATGCATAAGAAACTTACCACGAGGAGCTCGTACATGGCCCGGTGAGACGCATCATTCCGTGCCCTCTCCTCCTCCAACAACCTAGCCGTCTTCTCCTCCGCCAGCCGTTCCCTCTCCGCCGCCAGCCGGTCCCTGTCCTCCAGAAGCGCCTGGGTTGTCTCTCTCTCTTTATGAAGAGCAGCCTGCAACACCACTCCTCGTTAGCATTTTAATCATGGATGGGCACACACACAATGTAATGGAGGAAAGATATCTGAGTCCGTATGACTTACCTCGATGGCGAGATCGACTGGCCGTGGACGAGGCCTTATCTCAGGACAGGAGCTCGTTTGGCGTGCCTTGATCTCCAGGAGAGTGCGAGGACAACGTATAAGTCCATCTCCAATGGCTATCGAGCCATGGGGCCTCCCGCCACCAGATATCATCACCAGCTCTGTATCAAAGGGATGCTGGCTCGGGTTAAAGTCCTCCCCTTTCCTCGCCTTCCCCTCATCTCTGTACCTCACGAGCTTGTGGTGGGAGGAGATGTTGGTGAAGTTCTCTGGATTATAAAGGTCAGCCTCAGAGAATGCCTTGACCTTCTTGTACGAGGCAGTATGGGCCATGGCATAGAGGTCGTAAACCTCTGGCACCTCCGTGTTATTGTGTCCCGCCTAAAAGAGAGGAACAAAGTATTAGTAAAGGGCTCAAGCTAGCATGAAGAATGAATTGCATGAATCATGAAGCAAACCACAGACCCAGTTCCGCCCGAACTGAAATAAGTTGGCGCTGCCTTGATGGTGTGGCACACCAACCATTTGGGCACGCCGGTCCTTGGCATTGTCGTGGATGGCTTGCCAGCGGCCTGTGCACCACTCATCCACCAACGCCTCCCAACAATCCATCTTATCCGCACACCATCTCGGGGGCACCTAAGTTAGTAAAGAGAAATTTGAGCGCTACGCCTATGAATCAAATCAAGGAAACTAAGTACAATGCCTTAAGAATAGTTAATTACCATCATGTACTGATCCTTCTTCAAAAACTTAGCCCGGCACGACGCCTTGTCCTTCTTAATACCACGCGTGGCGTAGTAGTCTCGAACAGCCTGCGGCCGAGCCTCGTGCCCTAAGTTTTGTAGTAGGCACCTGCACTCGTGATGGATAACCTGTGCCGCCTCCTCCCAGTATCCCTCCTCACACCTGTAGAAGGTCTGCAATCAAACAAGACAACACTGATTAGTAACATAACTATCTATTGTTAATTTTTAATTGTGCAAAGGAGAAATTACCCAAAAGCTTCTGATCACCATCTCGGCAATCGTGTGGCACAAGACACCGTCGATCATGTGGTCCGGCAGGGCGTGGGCAGCCAAGTAGTGCTCACAGCTCAATCCTAGCTATGGAAGCTGACCCTCACCGGGCAACGTGACAAACCCTGGGAAGTTTTGCCGGCAAAGCACACCAAGGACGGTTTTGGGCCTGCGGACTCCACTGGCGTGTACCCAACCCCTGTAGTATGACAAGGCCAACACATTAGATATTTGAAGAAACCTGAAGGCAAAAGGTACAAAAAGAATAAATGCACTTACTTCTCCCCATTAGGCCTAATCACCGGCCACAGCTCGCGGGTCACCGGCACGGGCGGGAGCCGTGTACCACCACGCTGGTACACGGTGGCCCCCTCAACCACCTCACCCTCACTATCAGTAAATGGATCATCCCCGCCACCATCAACATGGCCACTCGGCCCCTCACACAGATCCGGCCAGGTACCCCATCCGGACGTCTCCTGGGACGTAGCCTGGTCCGGAGTGTCGTGGGCCGAAGCCTATGGGTTCGGAGTCTCGTGGGCCGAAGGCCCGTCGACCCGAGGCTCGTGGTGCGGAGTCCCCGTAGCCTCCACCTCAAACGA
Organism: Elymus sibiricus; assembly: GCA_039707655.1. NCBI lineage: Eukaryota > Viridiplantae > Streptophyta > Magnoliopsida > Poales > Poaceae > Elymus > Elymus sibiricus. Next base: position 138,937,833 of record CM077670.1, read on the forward strand.
GTCCACCCTAGCAGTCCTGTGCTCGGGTGAATCAGCTGGGGGTGGCGGCGAGGAAGGCGTAGCAGCCTGCCTACCTCTCCCGCCCCTGCGTCTTGATATACCTCCTCTCTTCTTCCCTCCCTGACCTCCTCTCCTGGTGGGCAACGACGCCGACGAAGAAGCGCCCGGCGGTGTCCCCATACTGTCTAACAACGCTCTCCGGAGAGGTACGGGTGGAATGGAAGTACCCCTCCCGCGGGCCGCCACCGAAGAAGTACCCGCGGCACGCTCTGGACCCGCGCTCACAATCTTTCAACACCTGCCATGACAAAGAGTAAACGAAATTAGTACAACATAAAAAAATTGAAGAACTGAATTGAATAATAATATGTATATAATTTAAGTTGGGATGCATACAAACTAATAATAGTCTGGATCGTCTATATATGCTCCGGGGTCATCATCATCACTATCACGCATGTCGTCATGAATGACGTGCTCATCGGGTTCGGCGGCATCAACATGTGGAAGGCCGTTCTGTAATCGTTCAAGTATTGACAGGTCATCCGCAGCAGTAACCTCTTCTTGTTCCAACTCTTCTTGTTCCGGCTCAGGGGTGTTGTCGGATTCACTGTCGCTGTCTACTTCCATGTTCTGGGGTGAAGTAGAGCGGTTCTTGAAACGTTTTTTGGAAAGACGTGTTTCTTGGAAGAATTCTCCATCATATGTGTCTGGGTTAATGTGAGGTTCATAATCCTCTTCATTGGGGGGAGGTGGTCTAACACGTGGCGGCACTTCATAAATGACATCCCAACCCTTCAGATTTGCATTAGTTTGGCATGCCCACGGTAGATAGAAAACTTGGGTCGCCTGTTGAGCCGTAATATAGACATCGGGACATCTAAATGGGTGCTTTGTTTAATTTCTACTAGCCCTATATGTTCATGAGTCCTTCTAGTCTCCTTCGGCTGGAACCAATAACATTTGAAGACTACGACGTTCGGTGGGTTTTCACCATAGAATAGAAGTTCATAAATTGCTTCAACTCTTCCATAATACTCAGTACCTCCTTTGCCGATAGCAGAGACACCACAATTTGTAGATTTTCAGTCGGCCATAGATAGCTCTTTGCCAAAGGTACGAAAGCGATACCCATTGATGTCGTATTTCTCAAATGAACGGACCTTATAGTCAAAGCCATTAGCGGCTTGTCTCAATTCGGCGTCCATAGACTCTGAATTAGCCTACAAGTTTAATACGAAAGAATTGTTGCATTAGCCGCAAATTAGACCAAGAAATGAAATGGTCTATTAATGCTAATTACCGTTTGTTTGAACCAAGAGATGAAACCGGGATAGCCGCCTCCATGCTTTGCCAGAAGCTCATACTCTTCGACGGAATCCTTTTGGATCACCGCTCCATCCGAGAATTTGGCGACGTATCGACTGTATCAAATATTCGGGAATAAGAGCAGTTCAAAGGAATAATTAGAAGTTGCAAAACAATGTACCAACAACTTACTCGATCTACGGCCGCACTTCTGTTAGCTTGTTGAAGATATACAACGAAATGGTCCACCATTCTTCAACATCCAACTCTATTGGTTTCGAAGCACCGGCTGGCGTGAGCTTCCCTTTGAATAGGCTGAGGTTGGATCCACCTTTTTTAGGGTCGCCAGCATTGTACCGAGGCTTCGGATTATGCAAATGACGATTTTTGGCTTCGTAGTGTGCTGTCACGAAGTTTGCCGCCTCCTCAGTAATGAATGCCTCGGCCATCGATGCTTCAATTCTACGTTTATTTTTACATTTTGCTCGAAGCGTCTTCTGCATCCTCTCAGTTGCATAGCACCAACGATTTTGCACGGGCCCCCCTAATCTTGCCTCGGTCGGGAGATGTAAAATCAAATGCTGCATTGGATTAAAGAAGCCCGGTGGAAAGATCTTCTCTAACTTGCAGAGCAACTCCGGCACCAACTTTTCCATGTCATCTATCACCGCAGGCGATAGTTCTTTCGCACAAAGAACACGGAAGAAATAGCTCAGCTCTGCCAGTACTAGCCATTCATCCTCAGGGATAAAGCCACGCAACATCACCGGCATTACCCGCTCAAGCCATATGTGCCAATCATGACTCTTGAGACCAAATATTTTCAATTTATCAAGACTCGCTCCCCTCTTTAGATTTGCTGCATACCCATCGGGGAACATCAACTGCATTTTCACCCACAAGATAATTTCCCTCATAGCTGGCCTTCCAAGATTGAACCGGGCCTTTGGCTTTGTCCAGTTCTTCTTTCCTTTTGGTTGTCGCATGTTCTGTAACGGTCTATCACATAGAGTCTGCTGATCGACTCTAGCCTTAGGATTATCCTTTGACTTCCCCTCTATGCCGAACAATGTACCAAAAAGGGCCTCGCCGATATTCTTTTCAGTGTGCATCACGTCGAGGTTGTGTGGAAGAAGGAGGTCTTTGAAGTAAGGCAGATCCCACAAGCATGTCTTGTGAGTCCAGACGTGTTTCGAATTATACCCCTTGAAATACCCTGGACGTTCTGGATCAGGCTCGAGAGCATTTAATTGATCCAGGATCTGTTGGCCTGTCAACGCAGGTGGTGCAGAGTTTTTGACAACTCTACCTTTGATGAAGTTCTTCTTGTCTTTTCCGAACTTATGGCGAGGATCCAGAAACGGTCTATGCAAGTCGAAGCAAGAATACTTGCGACCCACCTCCAGCCAACGAAACTGAAGAGCTGCCTTGCATGTGGGGCACAGGAACCTTCCATGCACACACCAGCCAACGAATAGCGCATACGCCGGCAAGTCATGCATTGAGTACATGTACCAGACACGCATTATGAAGTTTTGTTTGCTAGCGGCGTCGTATGTCTTGAACCCATTATCCCAAGATTCTTGCAATTCATCCTTAAGCGGCTGCATGTACACATTCATATTATTCCCCGGATAGTTGGGCCCTGGAATTATCAACGTCAGGAAAATGTTCTTTCTCTGCATAATCTGTCCGGGGGGGAGATTGAGTGGAATGACAAATACAGGCCAACAACTGTATTGGGTTGCCGTCATACCAAACGGATTGAACCCATCCGTGCCGATGCAGACTCGAGGATGCCTTGGATCTGCCGCTTTATCCCCATGTAATTCATCGAACTTCTTCCACGCAAAAGCATCCGATGTGTGTACCATCATCTAATTCCCATCTGCATCTAGTTCGGTTCTTTTGCCCAATTTGTGCCATGTCATCTGTCTGGCCGTCTCTTCGACCATGAAAAGACGTTGAAGTCTTGGTATGATTGGCAGATACCGAAGAACATTAACGGGGATTTTGGTTTGCCTCTTCTCACCCATACCGTTGTCTACCACAACATACCTGGAAGACATGCAAATGGGACAATAGTTCAAGCCCGCATACTCAAGCCTAAATAAGATACATCCGTTCTCACAGGCATCTATCTTCTCATAGGGCATCTTAAGTGCACGGAGGATTTTGTCTGACTGGTACAGGTTTGCAGGCATTACATGGCCTTTGGGTAGAAAGCGTCCAAATAGTGTCATCATCGCATCGTAGCATTCTCTGCCCAAGTTGAATTGAGCCTTCAGAGCCATTACTTGTGCGATGGCATCCAGCTGACAAAGCTCAGTGTGCTCGTGGAGAGGACATTTTGAAGGCTCCAACATTTCATTGAAGGCCTTTGCAGATTCCTCCATCTCCTCGTCCGAATCCCGAGCATCATCAAAGTCTTGCACCATATCCTCGATCCGGGTACCATGCTCGTCGGTGCGACAACGAACCACCTCAGCTCTGGTACGTTGGGCAGACTCACCATGAAATGTCCACACCGTATAATCAGGCATAAAACCCCACTTCTGCATGTGTTTACCCATTTCATCCTCTATCCTCTTTTAAAGTTGTCGCACCTAAGACAGGGGCACCAGGTTTTTCTCTGGCCATTTGCAAATGCGGCTTTCACAAACCCCTTGGTTTTTGTTAACCATTCAGTGGTCATGTCTTCCTGACTAGTGTGGCCAGTGTACATCCACACACGATCACTCATCTTGCCTACCTACTAAACACACAAGAAATATATATATAATTCATCATATATATTCATTAGTTAATTAAGTTTGTCAATTTTATAACGCCCATGCAACCTACATGCTAATAGGTAAAGATAGGTCCTAATCCCACCCGAGTATGTGTAGATTGGGTTCGTTTTCCCATGCTCTGCTCCGGATCCGACGCAGAATTTCGGCAGCACCTCCCCGCTGTTCTCCTGATACACGTCTCGGCAATAAACAGAGAGGATGTGTACCCGGAGAACAACAGGGAGGCACTGACGAAATTCTGCATCGGATCCGGAGCAGAGCATGGGAAAACGAACCCAATCTACACATACTCGGGCTGTCCATGGATAACGTTGGACAATTCGAAAGGAAGGCGGTTATAAATATGTAAAGACATGCATATTTATAGATGCCACCCTTTCGAACGGGAGACGCATACTGGTCACGCATACTGATGATTGAAGACACCTATAGCTAGCAAGTTTCATCGACACGAAGACCGGAACAGAGCAAATTAAGGGGGGGGAGGAGATGTCATTTGTGCTCACCCATGAACGCAGGGGAGCTCGTCAAACACACGGGGAGGTCGTCGAACACTAGACCCTCGCAGCGACGAAACAACTGCACATTTAAATCCAAAGATGAGTAACATAGCATTATTGTTTTTTCCATTAACCTAACTAAATATTTACAATAGGATGCCACCGCCAAGTTGTAAAAAAACGATTCGCACTGCTCGTTCCCCGCAACAACCCCTAACCTAAAGAGTTATCATTTAGGGTTTTTCCGTCGACACCTCCTCTTCTTCTTCTTCTCCTCCTCCTCCTCCTCCTCTTCTTCTTCTTCTTCTTCTTCTTCTTTTCTTCTCCTCCTCCTCCTCTTCTTCTTCTTTTCTTCTCCTCCTCTTCTTCTTTTCTTCTCCTCCTCCTCTTCTTCTTCTTCTTCTTCTTCTTCTTCTTCTTCTTCTTCTTCTTCTTCTTTTCTTCTCCTCCTCCTCTTCTTCTTCTTCTTCTTCTTCTTCTTCTTCTTCTTCTTCTTCTTCTTTTCTTCTCCTCCTCCTCCTATTCTTCTTCTTTTCTTCTCCTCCTCTTCTTCTTCTTTTCTTCTCCTCCTCCTCCTCTTCTTCTTCTTCTTCTTCTTTTTCTTCTTTTCTTCTCCTCCTCCTCCTCTTCTTCTTCTTCTTCTTCTTCTTCTTCTTCTTCTTCTTCTTCTTCTTCTTCTTCTTCTTCTTCTTTTCTTCTCCTCCTCCTCCTCTTCTTCTTCTTTTCTTCTCCTCCTCCTCTTCTTCTTCTTCTTTTCTTCTCCTCCTCCTCCTCTTCTTCTTCTTTCCTCCTCCTCCTAATCCTCTTCTTCTCTTCTTCTTCTTCTTCTTCTTCTTCTTCTTCTTCTTCTTCCTCTTCTTCCTTCTTTTCCTTTTTCCTCTTCTTCTTCTCCTCTTCTCCTCTTTTTCTTCTTCTTCTTCTTCTTCTTCTTCTTCTTCTTCTTCTTCTTCTTCTTCTTCTTCTTCTTCTTCTTCTTCTTCTTCTTTTCTTCTCCTCCTCCTCCTCCTCTTCTTCTTCTTATTCTTCTTCTTCTTCTTCTTCTTCTTCTTCTTCTTATTCTTCCTCTTCTTCTACTTATTCTTATTTTTCTTCTTTTTTTTTCATCTTTCTTCTTTCTTCTTCTAGTTATGTAAATCTAAACCTAAACCTAGCACTCTAACCTAAACCTAAACAGCAAAAAACAGAAAAAAAAACAGGAAAAAAAATCTCACCTCGGAGGGGCCGGTGGAGGAGGCTCGGCGGCGTCGGGCGGGGCTGTGGCTCCTGGAGGTGAAGAGAAGATCCCTGCACATGAAAAGCACTGGCACAACCAACATAAGAACTCGCACAACAATCTAATAAAAACATCATCAACATCATCTCGCAGTTCAAGAACATCTAACCTAAAGAAAATAAGCAAGAAAGAAACCACGGAAGTGACCGGCCTCTCGTGCAGGGTTGGTAGTTGGTACAGTAATGAAAACACTGAAATTTGATTCATATTTACAGATTACTTGCAGGGAAACAATGGCCCGCCTTGCATTCTACTCCTACTTTGACAACCATATATATGTGTAGCAAGACTAGACTCCCTGGCTTGTCTTCTCCAATCTAAGCATGTTGCAAAAACTGTGCATTTCCTACGAGCATTAATCAAAGAATGAAATTTTGCCTTATAGAACAACCATATTATGGACACGCACAAGGCTGCCTTGTACTAAGAATTTTAGGCAGAAGAAAATGGAAAGGGATACATCCATCATCCATTAGCAAATCATCCATACATCCATCCTTGCATCCATTTATAAATCCATCCACAAATACTGCAATTCATACATCTATCCATCTAAAATGAATACGAACAGAGATGGAGAGTTGTGCTCACTGAGGGGTGGGGCAGAGGGGGCTGAGGGAAGAGGGGGAGGTGGTGCCTGGCTTCGATGGCGACCAGCGGTGGCGGATGCGTAGGCGGGGACCGGCGGCGGTGCTGCCAATGGCAGCCGTGGCGCTAGGGCAGGGGAGGACGACCCGGTGGCAGTCTCGCCATTGGAGGAGAATGGGAGGGGGGTGTGGTGGAGGCGGGGACCTGCTACGGCGGCGCGGTGGAGGCGGGGACCAGCGGCGGCTATGCGGTGGAGGGGTCGACGGGGCAGGGGGGCGGCAGAGCGGCGGGGCAATGGGGCGGCGGGGCGCGGCGGCGGCGGGGCGGGGGAGCGGCGGGGCGGTGAGGCGTCGGCGCGGGGCGGCGGGGCGGTGGGTCGGCGGCAGCGACGGGCGCGGCGGCGGCGATAGAGGGAGAGAGAGAGGCGCGGGGGTGGGGGGGAGTGGCGAGTGGGGGGTTTCGGGCGGGGGGTAGCCGTTAAGGCAAACCCCCGCTTTGCCGTCTGCTAGCGGACGGCATATCGCTCTTTGCCGTCTGCTTGCAGACGGCATAGCGGCCGTCCGTTAGCCCTCAACGGTACCACGCGGAGGGTGGGGCCCAGTGCTCTTTGCCGTCTGCTATTTCAGTATTTGCCGTCTGCTAGCCAACGGCAAAGAGCTAGCAGACGGCAAAGAGTTGACCTAGCCAATGCCACTCTTCGGTGGGGCCCACCCTCCTCTTTGGCGTCTGCCATATTGCTCTTTGCCGTTAGCAAGCAGACGGCAAAGAAAGGACTGACGGCAAAAACTATCATTGCCATGAGTCCTTTCTTTGCCGTCTGCTTTCCCAAAGCTGACGGCAAAGACTGTCTTTACCGTCAGCTGGCTGACGGCAAAGAGGCAGCAGACGGCAAATTATCAGATTCCAGTAGTGTGGGTCTATTCTACCAACCCCCTTAAGACCTTATTCTGCCATCAATCTCCTTATTCTGCCAACACCCGCACCCCCCCTAACCACCTTCTTCCCCGCACCCCCTTACCCACCCACGGCACAACCTCCCTCCTCCCACCTTCTTCCCCGCACCCCACTCCAACCCACACCCTGACCTCCTTCCTGCGCACGGTGTGCCGCCGGCCCACGCTCGCGCCGTCCCGCGGCCTCCCACCTCCCACCGCACCTCCCTGCCGGCCGTCGACCCACCCCGCCGCTGGCCAGGGGTCGTGCCACCCCTGCCCTGCATCTCCGGTGCCCTCAGCATCGAGATCCACCTTCGCCACAGGTAGATTCCACCCCCACGCCCGGATCCGCTACCCATCCACGATCTGGATCGAGCCTTCCTCCTCGATCCCCCACCGTAAGAGCCTTCCTCCTCCCCCGCCTTCCCACCGGATCGAGCGCGCGCCGTCAGGAACTCTCCCGCCGTGCCTCCCGGTGCCACGGCCCACCCCTCCGGCGCCACCTTACACACCCCGGGTCCCCCGGCGCCTCCCCTGCGAAGAATCCGGCTGGATCTAGCCCCGCCGCCGCTAGCCACCTTCTCCGTCCCCCACCGCTGGATCCACAGAGGCCGCAGGACACCCCAACTTCCTCGACCCCCGCACGTCGCCGCGCCGCCATGTAGAGTCTGATCATGGATGGTTCTCGAGGAAGATCCCGCGGGTGCTCTTCCCCCTCTCTTCACCGTCGTGGTGCTCGAGCGCAGTCGCGACAGTGGTGGCGACCTTCTGCCTCCTCCCCTCTTGCTTGGGATTCCATGGGGATGAAGGTCAGTGCTGGCGACGACCCCCGTGCAGTTCATAAGGGGCTTTTTCATCTTTTTTGGATTTTGGATGTGCAGTGCAGCCGGATCCCACGAGCAGTGCGCCCCGCGCCTTCGTGTGGTTCATCCACTGCCACCGCGGATACCCTCCCTTCCCTAACCTCTCTAATACACACACGAGATGCTCTTCTGTCGCTCATGGGCGCGCGCCTGACGGGGCTGCTACTGGTCCGAGCTACCACCACCTCTCCTCCCGGTGACATCTACCTCTGTTTCGAGACGCCTCACCTTGCGCGTAGTTTGTGTGTCTGTGGTGCAGTCCAGCCACCGTGGACGTGCGGTTCGGTGCTCGTGTAGGTGCAGTTCGTGGGCGCACCAGCGACGATGCCAGCAACTCCTTGATCTCCGGCGAGCTCCCGTGCAGTTCGAACTCCCGCTTGGCGCAGTGCAGTTGACTAGTGTTAGGCGCAGTTTGTGGTGCTTGCTATGTAGCATAAATTTGCAGTGAAATGTTTGTTCTTTTTTACAATGGATGCAATTCATTCCGTGGTTTCACTCTGTGAAAAAGAGAGAAAAGAAAAAATTAAGATAAAGTTCACTCCTTTTTTAGGTGTAGTTCGATTTATCCATGGATTTTTGAAAAAATGAGGTTGAAGTTCTTTGTTTGGCGCAGTTTGATTGCATCCAGGATTTGCAGTGACAAAAAAGAGAGGTTGAAGTTCACTTCTTTTATAGCGAGGGAGAACATTAAAAAAAGAGGTTGACTACACCCAGTATCAAAGTTATCTGTTTGGTGCAGTTCGATTGTAAGCATTTCTAAGAAAATTTATGTGTGTGTTGAGAAGTTTAGTATTTCGGTCGTCGAGAAGCTCACCTTGCACTAGGAACATCGTTCATTGGAAAAAAGAGAAGGCCAAAATTAGAAGTATGAAAAAACACAACAAAAACTCATGCGGTTCACTTTCGGTAGTGTCGTGGTTCACTTTCGATACTGTCGCGGTTCACTTACGCTCAATGTGAAGAGTAGAAAAAATGTTACGGAAACGACAAAAAAAGTAATGCGGTTCACTTCTCGATAGTTTTGCGGTTCATTTACGCACGATGTGAAGTGTAGTCCACTTTCTCGCCTGAGAAAATTTACGTCTGAATAAAAGAAATCATGCAGTTCGCTTGCCCGTTAGTTGTAGTGCGGTTTTCAGACTGAAGCAGTGCGGTTTTCTGTCCGATGCAGTTCCTTCGTCGATTTTGGTGTCGTGAAAAACAGAGTGCTCACATTTCGGTAATTTCAAAACTGCTCTTAAACCGTAAGGAATTAGAGAGGGTATTCTACATGAAAAAGTAGCGTCTCGTTGATATCTTTCCAACGGCGTATCACTTGAATCATTCCGACCAACGGTTTGTAAAAATTCATGGAAAAACGTCCGCTGCCACCCGTCGTCCGCCGCACCATTTTCAAAATTAATTTAAAACCGTAAGGAATCTCAGAAAATATTCTACATATGAAAGTTGCACCTTGTCTGTAGCTTTCCAACGGCGTATCACACGCCTCGTTTCAACAAACGGTTAAAAAACTGGAGCGAAAACAGTACCGAAAAATTGCAAAATTTTGAAAAAACAGAATTCCGCGATTTAGTAAATTTGAAACTGCTCTTAAACCGTAAGAAATTAGAGAAAGTAATATATATGAAAAAGTTGCTCCTCAACGATATCTTTGCAACGGCGTATCATTTGCTTCATTCCGACAAGCGGTTTAGAAAAAAACGCTAAAATACGCTCGCTGCCACTCGTCGGGCGCTCACCGTTTTCGAAACTGCTCTTAAACTGCGAGGAATGTCAAAAAAATTTCAACATGGCGACGTTGCGCCTAATCCATAGCTTTCCAACGGTATATTACACGCCTCATTCCGACAAATGGTTTAAAAACTAGAGCTAAAACAGTACCGAAAAACACCGCGTACAGTTCTCGTCTCAGTACTGCAGTGCGCTTGATTCAGAAAGTGCAGTGTCCTCGCGTTGAGCGTGCAGTTTGAAAGTGTGGGCAGAATAACTATTCTGCCAATATTGGCAGAATAGACGGGCTGTATATATATATATATATATATATATATATATATATATATAGGGAAAATCCATCCTACCACCTGGGGGTAGTTACCCCACATGTCTCATATACTACCATGTGGTGCTATATATACTACTTTATCATTGTAAATATGTTCATATGCTATATATAAGATACTTGAAAGTGAGTTATATGAAAAAATTACAAGTTGGCCCATGATTATTATTATATTTGTGAAATACGTACATATTTGTATGTAAAAAAGAGCATACAATACATACTACCAAAAAAGTAGTATATATACTACCTAAACATTCTTATATACTACATACTATACGTACATACTCTCCGATTTGATAGATACTACATACAACATACAAAACTCAAGTGGTAGTAACTACCATCAGTGGTGTATATATATATAGGGCGGTACTATTTAGGAACCCCCTCTAGAGTTCCTAAATAACCTTATTCAGCAACCCACCCCCTCCTACCTGTTTCTTTTCCTGAAGGGGGCGAGCGAGCGAGCGAGCGGTGCGGGAGCACCGCGAGGGAGCGAGCGAGCTCTGGTCCGCCGCCGAGCGCCACTAGCCCCCAACTGCCACTGCGCGTGCGCCGTCCCGATAACCGCGACTGCAAGCCGCCGCCGACCACCTACCCCATACCGCTACCTACGCCCAAATCCCTCAATCAGCTGGCGTTGGTCAGAAACAGGGGCGCCGGTCTGGAGCGGTTTTCCCCGGGGGCTTGGGCAGCTCTTTCCCAGCCAGCGAGCGTGGCCGTCTCCGTATTCCTCCACAACACGCCGTCGAGCTGGTCGATATCCCTTCTCTCATCCTCTCGCCGACCTGGAAGTCGCAGAGGTTGCATCGTCGGGCGTTGGAGACTGTCATGAGGTGGAGGAGAAGCAATCCAGCTCATGTGGGTGAGTGGGTTGTGCTGGATTTGATGCTCATGGCCGCCCCTGCTGCTTGTCCTGTCAACCCCCTTGTCGGCGTCAGTTGGCTGCGGCCTAGACGGTAGTTAGCCGCGGTGATTTGCTCGCCTAGGTGCTCTGGTTGGGCCACCTCTCCCCAATGGTCAGCCTCGATCCAGATCGAGTCGTCGACGGCCAGACAAGCAGGAGCTCCAGCCCCAGCCATGCCCCTCCCCCTCCTGTAACCTCTCCTCCATCCCCATGCAGCTCCACCATCGGTGAATCGCAGCGCTCCCATGGATGGTTTTACTCTAACAAATTGCAGCAGTTTTTATTTGTGCATCTGTCAGTCAACTGCTACTCCTAATTGTTGTCGACTGCTACTGATTCTGTTTGTGTTGTTGTGTAGGAAATTCCCCCTCCCTCTCTCCTATGACAGAGAGAGTAGATCGTCAGTAGTTAACTTCAGTTAACTTCTTCCTCTTTTGACAGTTGGAGCAACTTGCTGTGATTTAGAAAAAAGTTTCCTGTACAACAGCAGCAGTTAGCTTGTTTTAAATTTTTTTTGCTTGAGAACAACAGCAGTTAACTTCCTGTACGATTCAAATGCTCTCTCGCCGGTTCTCAGTTAAAAAGGAAAACAAGAGTTATAGTTTTTGGGACAATTAGATTTGTCTCGTACAGTATATTAGGAACAACTAGCTTTGTGAAAAAAAGGTCCAAGTTCTCAGGCCAAAAAAATAAGGTTTTGGCAGTTAACCTCTACAAACAGGATTAGTTAGCTGCTCACTCTCGGAATTAATAATACAGCAGTTAGCTAGCAGAGAAAAAAGGGTTTTAATTAGTGATAGTTAAGCTTGCCGGTTTATGGCAATTAACAACAGTAGATTGTGTTGTTAACCTCGATAAAAAAAACATGGCGGTATATTAGGGACAAGTAGCTTTGTGATAAGAAAAAGTGGAAGTTAATGCATCCAGATTAAGCAGTTTTGTTGTGTGTAAAAATTCAAAAAAATTAAAGGCAGTTAACTTCGATGGCTGCAACAGTTAATCAAAATTATTAAAAGTTCAATATAATGTATTAATTAAAAATGCAATTAACTTTAATGAATGTAGTAGTTAACCTCGCGTGGCTGTAACAGTTAACTTGGACAATTTTAGTAGCCGGGCAGTTAACTATTTCATACCCATCAGTTAGCGTGACCCCAATCAAAAAAAATGAGAAAAGGAAGAAAATAGTATTTTAGCTATTTCAGTCCAAGCAGTCAGCTTTACGTGGGCAAAAAAATAATGATTTTTTAATATCTTCAGCCCCCGTAGTTAATTTGAAGTTAACTTCCGCAATACCAACAGTTAACTCATTCACTCCCTGTCGTTATTAGCTACTAATTTGTGTGCAAACAAATAATGATTTTTTAATATATTCAGTCCTGGGTAGTTAATTTGCAGTTAACTTCCGCAATACCAATAGTTAACTCATTCAGTCCCGAACGTTACCTTGGCCGTTAGCTACTAACTTGTGTGCAACAAAATAATGTTTTTTTAATATCTTCAGCCCTGCAGTTAACTTCCACAATACCAACAGTTAACTCGTTCAGTCCCAACCATTACCTTGACAGTTAGCTACTTATTTGTGTGCAAACAAATGATGATTTTTTAATATATTCAGTCACGAGTAGTTAATTCGCAGTTAACTTCCGCAATACCAATAGTTAACTCATTCAGTCCCGACCGTTACCTTGACAGTTAGCTACTAATTTATGAGCAGATGCAGCAAGCCTATGCAAACGATGCATCCACCATTCTCTTCTCTCTCACACACACAATGATAGCGGGCGCAGAGAGCAGTTTGGGGAAAAAGGGTGGTTGTAAATTCTGAATTTTGAATCTTCCAATTGTTGCTAATAGTGTTTAACCTGTTACTGTATTCATTTATTTTTTTATGGGAAAATGTTTTCTCATTACTTGTTGCTTCATGTTCCTCTGTGTACTCTGTGCATACAACAAAGACAACACAAAATAAGTTGCATTCAGTCAGTTAGCACGCAACACAGTTAGCTGACGGATGCTCAATTTCTGGAGTTAACCTCTCACAAACCTTCAGTTAGCTCTTGCAAAAAAAATGCAGCAATTCTTCCTATGTACACTGCAGCTGGCATAACTCGAGGATGCAGTTAGCATTGTGGGATAGTTAAAATCGCCCCTGGGACGCCATTAGCATCAACTCACTTGTACAGTACGCGTTAAAACTGTTGGTTTCAGAGTGTGCTAAATTGAAGCTGAAGGGCGTCGGAGGCAGCAGGGGACCGGACAGGAGCGCAACGTGGTCTAGCGGCTGACAAAAAATGTGGAAATTAGCTCGTGGCCATCATCACGCCCTGGTGGATCTTGGCGCCGCAGCTGACCAGAAATCACTTCGAGCAATGCGGACCAGAATCATGTCCCTTTCTTAGCCGTAGACAGGACCAGCACCAGTACCGCACCGGCGAGCGCATCCCTGCGGCAATCATCGTCAGGGAGGGCTGGTGGAGGACGGGAGGAGCGGGGATGTCACGACTGCCAGATCCCATGGAGAAGTGCCCCACCATCGGCGTGTCCCAGATAGTGCTTGCTATCGCACGAATCGGGAGGTCGTGGTCGTTACAGCCATCTCGTTGAGTGGCGCCGGGGACGACGACCGACGCTGGGAGAAGCAGAGGCAGGAGGATCCTGGGGTCATGAGGGGACACGGTAGATGGCAGCGAGGTGGCTTTGATGGATTTGGATGAGAAGATGGATGGATCCGAGGCGTGGCAGTGCTGTTTTGGTTGAACGGTGGCGAAGGAAGCCGGTGTTCGTTTCAGCGAGGGAACGGATGGCGCCGGGCCATGGGGGACAGAAAGGAGCACGGAGAGGTGGGCTTGCCGGGATCCGTTTGTGGGTGCTCCCGCGGCGGCAGTTGGCGGAGCTCGCGGCGGCAGGGGCTTGGGAGCTCGCGGCGGCACAGCGAAGATGGAGGTGTAGGAGCACCAATCGGCACTTATGTATTATGGAAGAGTGCAGCTAGCTTATGTTTTTTCGAGCAGTTAGGAAGGGTTCCTGAATAGCTTATTCAGGAATCAGTTGCAGAATAGCTGGGATGTATATATATATATAGCAAAATGGCTATGTACTCCTAGGAGTACGTACTCCCGCTCCTCATATACCACATAGATGAATCTTTCATACCTCATTATTATTTTTAATATACTTCATTAATAATTACTAGATACCCCAAAATGAGTTTCATGAAAAAATTCATGCGAGTCTACATATTTTTGAAGATTTACGTATATACTGATTTGTTTGTACGTGAAAAAGGTATATTACAAAAAGTACGTCGCAAATGATATTTTTTCAACAAAACTCGTATTGGGGTATCTTAGAATATTTAATGAAGTATATTGACAATGATAAAGAGGTATAATCAATGCGTACATGAGGTATACTGAGGATGGGAGTACATACTCCCAGGAGTACAGAAAATTAGTCCTATATATATATATAATATACAACCCGTCTATTCTGCCAATATTGGCAGAATAGTTATTCTGCCCACATCCGAACTGCACGCTCAACGCGAGGGCACTGCACTTTCTGAAGCAAAGGTACTGCAATACAAACACTAGTGAACTTCTCGTCGAAAAAAACTGCACGTGGTGTTTTTTTGGTACTGTTTTCAATCCAGTTTTTAAACCGTTTGTCGGAACGAGGCGTATGATACGCCGTTGGAAAGCTATGGATTAGACGCAACTTTGCCATATAGCAATCTTTTCGAGATTCGTCACGGTTTAAGAGCAGTTTCGAAAATGGTGCGGCGCACGACGAGTGGCAGCGAGCGTATTTTCGCGATTTCTTCTAAACCGCTCATCGCAATTAAGCAAATGACACGCCGTTGGAAAGATATCGTCGAGGCGCAACTTTTTCATATATATTATTTTCTCTAATTCCTTACGGTTTAAGAGCAGTTTCAAATTTACTGAATCGCGGAATTCTGTTTTTCGAATTTTTTGCAATTTTTCGGTACTGTTTTCGCTCCAGTTTTTTAACCATTTGTCGAAACGAGGCGTGTGATACGCCGGCTATGGACGAGGCGCAACTTTCATATGTAGAAATGTTTTTGAGATTCTTTACGGTTTTAAATTAATTTTGAAAATGGTGCGGCGGACGACGGGTGGCAGCAGCCGTTTTTTCGAAAAAATTTCCAAACCGCTGGTTGGAATGATGCAAACGATACGCCGTTGGAAAGATATCGACGAGGCGCAACTTTTTCATGTAGAACACTCTCTCTAATTTCTTATGGTTTAAGAGCAGTTTTGATTTTATCTAAATGCGGACACTCTGTTTTTCACGGACCCAAAATTAACGAAGTGAACTGCATCAGACTGAAAACTGCACTGCAATGTCGGATATAGAGGACTGCATGCGTTTTTCTGTTAATGTTTTTGTGATACGAGGCGAGTGCACGAGGTGGGTGTAGTTCACATCGAAGAGAAAACTGAACCTCGACACACGTTTAAGTGAACCGCGACATAAGTTTAAGTGAACCGCATTACTTTTTTTATTTTCTTAACTTTTTTCCTGCACTTCACGTTGGGAGTAAGTAAACCGCGACACTACCGAAAGTGAACCGCATGACTTTTTTGTTGTCTTTTTGCATACTCATTTTCTTTACGTGCATAGACCGGACGAGTAGACCGCAGAGACTGAGCGAGTGAACAACATCTAATAAGAAGCAAACTTCTTCGAGATGTTTTGGTTTCCGTTCAATTTCTTTTCTAAACTCATCTGGACTACATGGTCAATGTCAGCGAGCTGCATGAATGGCGCAAGTGGGCTGCATTAAAAATTACATTGCATCAAAAAGACTGTTACCTCTCACCAACATTCTTTGAATAATTTAACAAACAAGTGAACCGCACATTCCAAACCTGGATGCAAAAACAAAAACTGAACTACCTTCAGCAGCCCACCCAAACTGAACTACAAAAGCTCACCCCAGATCAAAAAACGGAACTGCACTTGAACATCTGCCCAAATCAAAAAACTGAACTGCACAAAATCAAACGGATGGCAGCCAAACTGCATCATCGTGCCCGCGTCGTGCTGCACTGCATCACCGCTTGGGGTCGAGCTGCATTACTGGAGAAGATGCCCACGGGCCAGATCTTGTAGGAATCCCACGATTCCTAGGCGCCGCAGACAGGAGGTTGGCTCGATAGAGCAGGAGTTTCGCTGGAGGGGAGGGTTGCCGTCCCCATCTGCATGAGCCTCCCTTCATCATGAGTCTCCCCGTGGCCCCCTCCGTCGCGCACGAGCCCGTCGGTGGCGTTTGCTTTCATAGGTGGGGTGTAGGAGCCGTCATATAGCTCGAGGGAGGAGGATGGGTGAGGCCTGAGGGGCAGAAGGAGCTCACTTGCTCTCCATCGGTCGAGAAGAGAGCGAAGAGGAGCAGAAGTCGTGGTCCTCATGACTCGACAGAGAGAGATGTGAACCGCGGCTATGGGGCAAGCGAGCTGCTTTTGGGAAAGAAGAGAACCACCCACGCAATCATCGCCGGTGAATTTTCTGGGCTGCACGCGCACCCGCAAATGAACTGCATCGTCGTGAGCCGCTCTGCCGAACTGCAGCACCCGTAAGGCTGAATCGGAGCAGTTGAGTAGTTGGCGCACCCGCGAGGTCGAGCAGAAGGCGTCCTGTAGCCGCCAAGGCGAGGCGCGGCCGCCATCGTCGTTGTGCTCATCTCAAGGAACTGCACGGGATGAGCTACTGGACCGCGTGCCCGGGCAAATGGAGCCGCACGCCTCGAGCAGCCGAACTACAGCGCAGCGCTGCAGATGTGGGAAGGGAGGGGATACAGAGGGGAGCACCAGCTGGATCACACCGGAGGTGCGCGTTGGTGGGAGAGGAGGCC
The DNA here is from genome assembly GCA_039707655.1 of Elymus sibiricus. Lineage (NCBI taxonomy): Eukaryota > Viridiplantae > Streptophyta > Magnoliopsida > Poales > Poaceae > Elymus > Elymus sibiricus. The sequence goes on from CM077670.1 coordinate 138,954,945, forward strand.
GTCGGGACCCCCAAGCTGCTGGAGGTGGGTAGGCCCCCGACGGAGGTGGTGGTCGGGGCGGGCGGGTTGGGTGGTGGCGGGGGCGGGCGCCACGGGGCGGGCGGCGGTGGGTGGTGGCCGGGGCGTGAGGCCGCCGGCGTTGGGGGTGGAGTGCGTGGCTCCCCATCGTCATTTTTTCTGTGGATGCAGGACCGTGCCGCCGCCGCCGTAGTCCACCATGAATCCGGCCACGGCACAGCTGAGCGGGAGCTCCTGCAACTGCATCCAAAGTTGGCGGCGCGAGGTGGAGGTTGTGGGGCGTCGGGCCGGTGTCGATCTAGTGGCGTGGGAGCTCGGAATGGGGAGGTGAGTGAGGGGGGAAGGTGGGGAAGGAGGTGGGGCAGCGGGCTGGCACCGTGGCCGGAGGGGCGATGGTAGGCCGGGGCAGGCGCGGTAGGAGGATCCCGCCGGATCCGGTGGTTGCTGAGCCGGGCGCGGACGGGATTTTTGCTACGCAGCAGGAGGTGGGTGGCTTGCCAGAGGTAGGGAATTGGGCGGGCGGTGGCTCTGTGTGGCAGCGGCCGCGAGCGGGGATGAAGGCCGGCGAGGAGTGGTGATTGACCGCGGCGGCGCGGGTGGCTGGTGGGCAGGGGAGAGAGAGCATCGGGCTGTGAGAAGGTAGATCGGTAGGTGGGGTGGGTGGTGGGCAGGGGGGAGAGAGTGATTGGGCCGGTGGGGGTGGGTTTTCGTAGATTCTTCGGTTCGGGTGGAGGTGTTGGCAGAATAAGCCTAATGTTGGTAGAATAAGGTCTTAAGGGGGTTGGTAGAATAGACCCACCCTATATATATATATATATATATATATATATATATATATATATATATATATATATATATATATAAAGAGGTCAAAAAGAGCCCACGAAAAAAAGAGAAAAAGAGAGAAGGGGCAGTGTTACTATCCTTTTCCATACTTGTGCATCAAAGTAGCACCATGTTTTTCATATAGAGAGTCTCCTATGCTGTCACTTTCATATACTAGTCGGAATTTTTCATTATAGAATTTGGCTTGTATATTCCTATGAAGGGCTTCCTCAAATGCCCGAGGTCTTCATGAACAAGCAAGTTGGATGCACGCCCACTTAGTTTTTATTTTGAGCTTTCATACACTTATAGCTCTTAGTGCATCCGTTGCATGGCAATCCCTACTCCTCGCATTGACATCAATTGATAGGCATCTCCATAGCCCGTTCATTAGCCGCGTCGATGTGAGACTATCTTCTTCTTTTTTACTTCCCCTTATTAATCTCTACCATCATATTCTATTTCACCCATAGTGCTTATCCATGGCTTGCGCTCATGTATTGCGTGGGCGTTGAAAAAGCTGAAGCGCGTTAAAAAGTATGGACCAATTGCTAGATTGTCTCCGGGGTTGTGCATGATAAATACTTTGTGTTAAGAAGATGAAGCATGACTGAATTATATGATTTTGTAGGGATAACTTTCTTTAGCATTTTTATTTTGAAAGGCATGATTGTTTGTTAGTATGCCTAAGTATTGATGTCTTTATATCAAATTATAGACTATTGCCTTGAATCATTCGGATCTTAATATTCATACCGTAAAAGAGAATTACATGATGAAACATGTTAGGTAGCATTCCAAATCAAAAATTCTGTTTTTATCATTTACCTACTCGAGGACGAGCAAGAATTTAGCTTGGGGATGCTTGATACGTCTCCAACGTATCTATAATTTTTGATTGTTCCATGCTATTATAGTATCAATCTTGGATGTTTTATATGCAATTATATATCATTTTTTTGGGACTAACCTATTAACCTAGTGCCCAGTGCCAGTTGATATTTTTTGCCTATTTTTGCCTTTTCAGAAAATCATTATCAAATGAAGTCCAAATGAAGAAAAAACTTTGGATTAATTTTTTCTGGACCAGAAGGGACCCTAGAAGCTTCGGGAGAAGACCACATGAGTCACGAGGGAGCGACAAGCCCGGAGGGCGCACCCAAGGGGGTAGGCGCGCCCCCCATGCTTGTGGGGCCCTCGTGGCACCTCTTGACCTAATTCCAGTGCTATAAATTCCCAAATATTCCCAATATACCAGAGAGACTGACGAGAAAACTTTTCTGCCGCCGCAAGCTTCTGTTCTTCCGCGATCCCATCTGGAGGCCTTTTCCGATACTCTGCCAGAGGGGGAATCGATCACGGAGGACTTCTACATCAACCTTGCTGCCCTTTCGATGATGTGTGAGTAGTTTACCACAGACCTATGGGTCCATAGCTAGTAGCTAGATGGCTTCTTCTCTCTCTTTGATCTTCAATACAATGTTCTCCTCGATCTCCTTGGAGTTCTATTGTAGCGACCCGACCCAATACGGTCAAGTCTCTGTGCTTTCTGTGCCATCCCTGGATCAGTATGCTGGCACACACAGTACTTCGATGAAATACCATAACATCACATGTAAAATAAATACCATAGATCCAAAGTATACCTTATATATGTCACAGCGGAAACATAGCAATAGGGGTGTGGAGTCCCATCAACGCCAACGGCAAGTTGAGTGTAGACCGTAACCCTAAATCCTAACTCTTACTCGTCGTAGAAATCCTAGAACATGATACGTTGCAGCCGTGTAGGTCAGTACATTGAATGTACCAGCAAGATCACAAATGAAGACAGATGAAAATAACTCTATCTCTATATGCAATATGGCTGTGGTAGCTCTAAGTTATAATTTTGCGAAAAAGCTGATTTTTCCCTACAACAAGGAGTCAAATGCAAATATTACTACCAAAGTTGGTTGTTAATGAGATGGTTCCGCCAACCAATTCTCATATCCCAATTATTAATAAACCCACTCATTATTATTAATTGTGTCGAGAATGGTTGATAGTATCATCTCTGGTGCTCAAGTTGTCTGTAACCGGGGACATGGCTAATCGATTGGTTTAACACTCTACAGAGGTTTGTACACTTTACCCGCAAGATTAGATCCCTCCTTTTAAGTCCTCGCACTTCAGAGTGTTTGAGAACAGGACAATCGAAACATGATCTTCCGAAGAGTTCCCCTGACCACCGTCCGGTGCCCATCCAACCCTACCGTTCGTCAACATCTGCTAGCACCGTCTCGGCCAGAGTCACAATTAAGGTCAACCAAGCCAGAGCCCGTAATGACTTGCGGTTGCACACGTAAGCTTTCTGGCCTTGAAGTATCCATCCATCTCTTTGAGCCTGGGTGGCATTCCGTCGGGATGATCACAGGTAGATACCGGGATTCCTGGGCATAACCATGATAGATATCAGGCTGCCAGATGCATTCCATTCCACCCATAGGTATATTGAGTCCTTCAAGTATTGAAGTCTTGATCATCATGTAGGTCTTGAATTATTAATCCTCACGACACTCTTGTATCACACATACAACCCCCGTCTACTAGAGCGTAGCAATAATGCAAAATATCGTCCCTTCCCGGGCAATGGTAATAGGGATATTGGGTTTTCTCCTACCTCATTATACTACCTCAAGTTCAAGCTCAATATCCTACTTGTTCATGGTGGAAGGAAACTACTAATGCAGTAAAACATATGTCAATAAAATTCATGATCAAAGTGAACTTGCCTGGTAATAGTTGATGAAGATAATATCGCTCTCAGAAAACTTGATAGAACTATTCGTCACTCTCCGATGAAAATCTATATAGTCAAACATTGCATTAATATAAGCAAACATTCTAACAAGCATTCTAGCACTCCAAATATCAATCAAAAAATAAAAGCAACAAAGAAATCAATAAGAAAAAACAAATAAAAATCCAAAGAAAACTTCAAAAGAAAACAATAAAGGTTAACGAAACACAACAAAATAGTTTTGCCCTAAATAAAACATAACAGCAAAGAAAATACTAAACTAATAAATTAACAAAAAGAAATTAATAAACTACTAAATAAACAGAATGTATTTTATAATATTTTTCCCTAGCAAGGAGAAACAATTAAAAAGCTTTTATAAAACTCAAATTATGACCTATACAAGTTTTTAACACAAAACAAAAGTAAAAATAGTTTTAACTAAGTATAAAAATTGGTCTACTGATGACTAACAGAAACCTAACTAAATTTGTCAAAAATGACAAAAAGAAATAATTAAAAATAAATAAAAGTCTAAAGTTTAAGAAATAAACAAAATAACAACTAAACAATAATGTTTTAGCTAAAAATCTAATTTAAAATAAACTAAAAATAAATCACTAAATACTAATATATAAACAAAACAATAAGAAAACAGTAGCAAAAGGAATCAATCAAAAATATATTTTTAAACTCAAGATATAAGCAAAATAGTGATTTGAGCAAATTTCATCAAATTAAAATTTAAAAAGTTCAAATTTGAAATCCAATGGCACAACCAGAAACTACATAATTTTGAAATCCAATCACTCAAATAGGACAAATATTCTAGGAGATATTCCAATTCTAAAACAGAACAGAAACTAAAAATAAAACAGAAAAGAAAAACAAAACAGAAAATAGGAAAACGCTACGCGTCGGACAAGTGTACACACGACACTCTGGGATTGGCCAAAGGGGTGTGCACGCAGGCGCGCACGGGCAGACGGGCGATGCGTAAAAAAAACGGTTCGGGGTCACTTAAGTAATCTAATCTACACCGTACGCGTTAGATCCAATGATGGGGGTTGATCTGGGGCTCACCGTGGCGGCGAAAGAAGAACTCCGACGAGGTCGACATCGACGGTGGCTCGGGCTCGGTGTGGGCAGCTGCTCCGGTGTTCCTCTGGCATCGGCGACAGCGCTGGTCGACGTGGACGAGGACGGCGAGCACGATAGTGGCCTCGGCGTGGCTCGGGGACGACGGGAGCTACGGCGGCGAGCGTGACACCGGCGACGGCGTACGGTCATTGGCGGCGAGGGCGTTCTGGTGGCGCTGGGGCTCCGGCGAGGGCACGGGGAGGTGTGGACGAGGGGCGGGGTGGCTGGAGGCGGCAGGGCGAGTTCAGGCGATACGGTGGCAGTGGGCGGCTCCGCGCGAGCAATAGCGGCGGCGAGGGGAAAGAAGGGAAAAGGAGAGGCGGGGCTCGGATTTATATAGGGGGGAGACTTGGAGGAGGGGGCGACACAGAACGACAAGAAATCAGAGGGGAGGGAGGTTGCCGCGGCGGCGCCGGCGAGAGAAAGGAAAGGAAGAAGAAGAAGGAAAGAGAGGATCGGGCGGTCGGTGGTCCCCACCTGTCAGTGACAAAGAAGAGAAAAGGAAAGAGCAGGTGGCCGGAGGGAAAGGGTTTCGGGGTTGGCGCGCGAGAGGAGTGGGCTGGCCTGCTACTGTTGGGGCAGTGGGCTTCGGCCGTTTTAAAAAAAAAGACAAAAGAAAACTAGAAAGCAAACATAAAAAATTAACATAGGCATATTATATATCAAAAATTACAGAAAAAGATTTCCTAAAACAGGAACTATTTTTAAAGTTCAAATAAATTCCACAAAAATTCCTAAAATTAAAACAGTGCTAATGTTGCAAAAAACCCAAACAAATCATTTTTAAAATACCAAAATGATTTCAAATTTATTTTCTCCCAATTTTTCATTGAAGGGAATCATTTTACCCTGATTTCCATATATGTATTTTTAGGAGAAAAATAATTTGAATAAAAACCAAATAACTCAAAATTGGGTTTGAATTTGAATTTCAAACCACTTTCAAATCTTTTCTATTTCTCCTTGGCCAAATATAATTCAAATGCCTCTGAATATTTGAACATATTCCTTCTCTCATTTTGAATAATTCCATAGGATTTGAAATTTGGAAATTCAAATAACTTCAAATGGAAGGTGGATTTTCAAATGACTTCAAAGGGACTTTCAATTTTGTTTCTTCTAAACTTCCAACTCATCTTTCATATAATTTGAAGAAGTCATTTTATCTTCTCCCATGAAAATCATTGAGTTGCATAAATTTTATGAATTTTGAATTATTTCAATTGGAATTCAAATCATTTTCAAATCCCAATTTCATTTCTTTAAAGGGAAGAAGTCATGTCATCTTCACTCTAGGGTTTGTATTGAAATGAATTTGAATTCATTGGAGATCAAAGGCAAGAATGAAAGTTTTGGGAAAGTCCTTTTATTCCCTCCCATTCAACTTTGAAAAAGTTTCAAATTTCACTCAATTTCACACAATCAATCACACAACAATCAAACAAACAATCATATTTATTTATTTATTTAATATAACATTCCAAAAATTTAGAATTTTGGGATGTTACAAACTACCACCCTTTAAATGAATCTCGTCCTCGAGATTCGGAGAGGCTAGAAAGAAGATTAGGTTTGGAGGGGACTTCTTGGAAATCCATTGATCGTCACAAAGGTCTGGGGTGCTACCACCCTTAGAAGCATGGTTACGGTTCCAACAAAACTCATGTACTCCATCCTTTGGGTTGACGGTGTCGGTCTTGTCATATTCTCCGGGTTAACTCCTTCACTGGTGCTCTTCCGGTATAGGCATAACCCTTTTCTCAAGATCTTGTGTCCTTTCATCAAAATAAGATCCTTCCGAGACTGGGTCTTCTTAGCTGACAGGTCTGTCGCCAATACTAAACAACTATCGAAAAATTCTCATGGCGGTCAACAATTACTGGTTTTTCTTGCAGGAAATGGGTCTGGGCTAAATCTCACCATATAACCTACGATTGGCAACAACTGCCTGGTACCAGGGTTTCTTAACATACCATTCTAAGGCTTTAACAAGGTTTCAATGATCGTCGTCTCTCTACTATGGGTAAGTCACTCTAGATTTACCATTCCAAATAGCAAGAGTGAATGATAAGAGTAAGTCGGTATGGTGATCAATCCATTCTGCACCCAAATCATTATCTTGTATAAGGTTTAGTGAATCTCACATTTCTAACACTCGGGCATTCTCACAAGCATTGCAGAATTTCTCTTGTCCTCGAACTAAGTTCGGATAAATCCATTGATTCTGCAAGCTGAACAAAACATCTATCGTTTCTTCACAACTCTCAGGTTTTCGTGTCCTCCTATGTAACGTCTGTTGATGAAATCATAGCTTCTTCCAAATTTCTACCCTCAACAAGGTAGTGTTTGATCCTCATTAACTCCTGGGCCTGTGGGTTATGGGCCCATTTCAACACTTGTATAGTTTTAACTCATCCTTGGAGTTACTATTGTTCCATATTCCAACATTACACCTCCTTTAAAAATCCAGTAGTACTTCATTCCTTCATACTCTTGGGGTAACCAACATAACGAAAACAAAACTCCAACTTATTTTGTCCAAACTCCACTCTATGGAACAACATTTTCCTTTCCATTGGTTTAGTGTTCACACAGGGTATTACCACCTTTAAAACGTATTGCACAATTCCACCCATAGACCATATTTCTCATATCCTCGAAATTGGTCAAAATCTTTGAGCGTATTGAACTTCATACTTCCTTGCAACCATATTGTTCCCGAAGTGGTTCTCCATGTTTTGGATCCACAGCTCTGCCTCCAATTGGGTCATCGATCCAGAGAATACAAGTCCGTCTTCATTCATCATCTATTGGGTCCAAGGGTTTTGGATGAGATACGAGAGAGAGATAGAGAGAGATACACACAATACAAACAATATATTTTTTAACATAGGTTTTATTTGTGGCCGTCGGAAAACATCACAAGATGACAGCTCACAAATCATCGCATCTAACGTGAGTATATAATAGGGGTTGGATCTTCTAAAGGTCATAATAACATTGGGATTCTTCAGGGTCTTCAAATTCTTCGGGTCTTCGGTGTCTTCAACCGTTGTAGCTTCAATTCTTCTATTGTATGGTGAAATCTTCTTCTACTCTGAAGTGGTCCTCAGTTGTCCGATATCTTGTCCTTCTCAGAGTTGTCTCAGTTGATCCTCCATGTGGTCAAAAGGGAAATGGGTATTTTCAAACTATTTGAGGTAAGAGGGAGTATTTGATAAAGCTCAGAAAAAGATGAGAAGTAAGGGATCTTTTTGAAAATAAAGTTTTAGAGATATCCTGTCCTAGGGCTTTCCAGTTTCTAGGGTCACGTCCTACAGTCAACATGTGCTCTGATACCATCTCTGTAGCGACCCGACCCAATACGGTCAAGTCTCTGTGCTTTCTGTGCCATCCCTGGATCAGTATGCTGGCACACACAGTACTTCGATGAAATACCATAACATCACATGTAAAATAAATATCGTAGATACAGAGTATACCTCATATATGTCACAGCGGAAACATAGCAATAGGGGTGTGGAGTCCCATCAACGCCAACGGCAAGTTGAGTGTAGACCGTAACCCTATATCGAAACTCTTACTCGTCGTAGAAATCCTACAACATGATACGTTGTAGCCATGTAGGTCAGTACATTAAATGTACCGGCAAGATCATAGATGACGACAGATGAAAATAACTCTATCTCTATATGCAATATGGCTGTGGTAGCTCCAAGTTATAATTTTGCGAAAAAGCTAATTTTTCCCTACAACAAGGAGTCAAATGCAAATATTACTACCAAAGTTGGTTGTTAATGAGATGGTTCTGCCAACCAATTCTCATATCCCAATTATTAATAAACCCACTCATTATTATTAATTGTGTCGAGAATGGCTGATAGTATCATCTCCGATGCTCAAGTTGTCCGTAACCGGGGACACGGCTAATCGATTAGTTTAACACTCTGCAGAGGTTTGTACACTTTACCCTCAAGATTCGATCCCTCCTTTTAAGTCGTCGCACTTCAGAGTGTTTGAGAACAGGACGATCGAAACATGATCTTCCGAAGAGTTCCCCTGACAACCGTCCGGTGCCCATCCAACCCTACCGTTTGTCTACATCTGCTAGCACCGTCCCGGCCAGAGTCACAACTAAGGTCAACCAAGCCAGAGCCCATAATGACTTGCGGTTGTACACGTAGGCTTTCCGTCCTTGAAGTATCCATCCATCTCTTTGAGCCTGGGTGGCATTCCGTCGGGATGATCATAGGTAGATACCAGGATTCCCTGGCATAACCATGATAGATATCAGGCTGCCAGATGCATTCCATTCCACCGAGAGGTATATTGAGTCCTTGAAGTCTTGATCATCATGCAGGTCTTGAATTATTAATCCTCAAGACACTCTTGTATCACACATACAACTCCCGTCTACTAGAGCATAGCAATAATGCAAAATATCGTCCCTTCCCGGGCAATGGTAACAGGGGTATTGGGTTTTCTCCTACCTCATGATACTACCTCAAGTTCAAGCTCAATATCCTACTTGTTCATGGTGGAAGGAAACTACTAATGCAGTAAAACATAGGTAAATAAAATTCATGATCAAAGTGAACTTGCCTGGTAATAGTTGATGAAGATAATATCGCTCTCAGAAAACTTGATAGAACTATTTGTCACTCTCCGATGAAAATCTATATAGTCAAACATTGCATTCATATAAGCAAACATTCTAACAAGCATTCTAGCACTCAAAATATTAATCAAAAAATAAAAGCAACAAAGAAGTCAATAAGAAAAACCAAATAAAAATCCAAAGAAAACTTCTAAAGAAAACAATAAAGGTTAACTAAACACAACAAAAATAGTTTTGCCCTAAATAAAACTTAACAGCAAGGAAAAAACTAAACTAGTAAATTAACAGAAAGAAATTAATAAACTACTAAATAAACAGAAAGTATTTTATAATATTTTTCCCTAGCAAAGAGAAACAATTAAAAAGCTTTTATAAAACTCAAATTATGACCTATACAAGTTTTTAACACATAACAAAAGTAAAAATAATTTTAACTAAGTATAAAAATTGGTCTACTGATGACTAACAGAAACCTAACTAAATTTGTCAAAAATGATAAAAAGAAATAATTAAAAACAAATAAAAGTCTAAAGTTTAAGAAATAAACAAAATAACAACTAAACAGTACTGTTTTAGCTAAAAACCTAATTTAAAATAAACTAAAAATAAATCACTAAATACTACTGTATAAACAAAACAATAAGAAAATAGTAGCAAATGGAATCAATCAAAAATATATTTTTAAACTCAAGTTATTAGAAAAATAGTGATATGAGCAAATTTCATCAAATTCAAATTTAAAAACTTCAAATTTGAAATCCTATGGCACAAACAGAGACTACATAATTTTGTGAACACATGGCAATTTGAATCACTCAAATAGGACAAATAGTCTAGGAGATATTCAAACTCTAAAACAGAACAGAAACTAAAAATAAAACAGAACAGAAACTAAAAATAAAACAGAATAGTAACTAAAAATAAAACAGAAAAGAAAAACAAAACAAAAAAAGGAAAAGGAAAACGCTACGCGTCGGACAAGAGTACACGCGGCGCTCTGGGATTGGCCAAAGGGGTGTGCGCGCAGGCGCGCGCGGGCAGACGGCCGATGCGTAAAAAAAACAGTCCGGGGTCACTTAAGTGATCTAATCTACACCGTATGCGTTAGATCCAATGATGGGGTTTGATCTGGGGCTCACCGTGGCGGCGGAAGAAGAACTCCGGCGAGATCAACGTCGACGGCGGCTCAGGCTCGGTGTGGGCGGCTGCTCCGGTGGTCCTCTGGCGTCGGCGACAGCTCCGGTCGACGTGGACGAGGACGGCGAGCATGAGGGTGGCCTCGGCGTGGCTCGGGGACGACGGGAGCGACAGCGGCGAGCGTGACAGCGGCAACGGCGAACGGTGGTTGGTGGCGAGGGCGTTCTGGTGGCGCTGGGGCTCCGGTGAGGGCACGGGGAGGTGTGGATGAGGGGCGGGGTGGCTGGAGGCAGCGGGGCGAGCTCAGGCGATGCGGTGGCAGTGGGCGGCTCCAGCGAGCAATAGCGGCGGCGTCAGGGGCGTTTGGCGAGGGGAAAGGAGGGAAAAGGAGAGGCGGGGCTTGGGTTTATATAGGAGGGGGAGACTTGGAAGATGGGGTGGCACAGAACGGTAAGAAATCAGAGGGGAGGGAGGTTGCCTCGGCGGCGCCGGCGAGAGAAAGGAAAGGAAGAAGAAGACGGAAAGAGAGGATCGGGCGGTGGTCCCCACCTGTCAGTGACAGAGAAGAGAAAAGGATAGAGCGGGTGGCCGGAGGGAAAGGGTTTCAGTGTCGGCGTGCGAGAGGAGTGGGCCGGCCTGCTACTGTTGGGGCAGTGGGCTTCGGCCATTTAAAAAAAAGACAGAAAAGAAAACTAGAAAACAAACATAAAAATTTAACATAGGCATATTATATATCAAAAAATTCAGAAAAAGATTTCCTAAAACATGAACTATTTTTAAAGTTCAAATAAATTCCACAAAAATTCCTAAAATTAAAACAGTGCTACTATTAAACCCAAACAAAATAATTTTTAAAATACCAAAATGATTTCAAATTTATTTTTTCCCAATTTTTCATTGAAGGGAATCATTTTACACTTATTTCCATATATGTATTTTTAGGAGAAAAATTATTTGAATAAAAACCAAATAACTCAAAATTGGGTTTGAATTTGAATTTCAAACCACTTTCAAATCTTTTCTGTTTCTCCTTGGCCATATATAATTCAAATGCCTCTGAATATTTGAAGTGTCATATTCCTTCTCTCATTTTGAATAATTCCAGAGGATTTGAAATTTGGAAATTCAAATAACTTCAAATGGAAGGTGGGTTTTCAAATGACTTCAAAGGGACTTTCAATTTTGTTTCTTCTAAACTTCCAACTCATCTTTCATATAATTTGAAGAAGTCATTTTATCTTCTCCCATGAAAATCATTGAGTTGCATAAAGTTTATGAATTTTGAATTATTTCAATCGGAATTTAAATCATTTTCAAATCCCTATTTCATTTCTTTAAATTGAAGAAGCCATGTCATCTTCACTCTAGGGTTTGTATTGAAATGAATTTGAATTCATTGGAGATCAAAGGCAGGAATGAAAGTTTTGGGAAAGTCCTTTTATTCCCTCTCATTCAACTTTGAAAAAGTTTCAAATTTCACTCAATTTCACACAATCAATCACACAACAATCAAACAAACAATCATGTTTATTTATTTAATATAACATTCCAAAAATTTAGAATTTTGGGATGTTACATCTATTCGATGTAATCTTCTTTTGCGGTGTGTTTGTTGAGATCCGATGACTTGTTGGTTTAGGATCAGATTATTCATGAGAACATTTGAGTCTTTTCTGAACTTACTTATGCATGATTGTTATAGCTTTGTATTTCTCTCCTATCTATCCGTTTGGTTTGGCCAACTACATTGATTTATGTTGCAATGGGAGAGGTGCTTTGTGATGGGTTCAATCTTGCGGTGTTCTATATCCCAGTGACAGAAAGGGACAAGACACGTATTTGTATTGTTGCCATTAAGGATAAAAAGATGGGGTTTAATCATATTGCTTGAGTTTACTTTGTCTACATCATGACATCTTGCTTAAGGCGTTACTTTGTTTTCATTAACTTAATACCCTAGATGCATGCTCGATAGCGGTCGATGGGTGGAGTAATAGTAGTAGATGCAGGCAGGAGTCGGTCTACTTGTCACGGACGTGATGCCTATATACATGATCATTGCCTTGAATATCATCATAACTATGCGCTTTTCTATCAATTGCCCAACAATATTTTTTTTACCCACCGTATGCTATGCATTCGAGAGAGAAGCCTCTAGTGAAAACTATGGCCCCCGGGTCTACTTTTATCATATATAAAATCCAAAAATACCTTGCTGCAATTTATTTACTTTTATTTTATTTTGTATTTTATTTTATCTATCTATCACTATCAGAATTAATCCTTGCAAGTAACCGTCGAGGGGATTGACAACCCCCTTATTCGCGTTGGTTGCAAGTATTTGCTTTTGTGTGTGTAGGTGCTGCTAACGAGGTTCTGTGTGGTTCTCCTACTGGATTGATAACCTTGGTTCTTAACTGAGGGAAATACTTATCTCTACTGTACTGCATCATCCTCTCCTCTTCGGGGAAATCCCAACGCAGTTCACAAGTACCAAAGCGCGTTAGAAGTACGATGCAATTGCCTGGTTTAACACCGGGGTGCTCATGATTTATATTTATGCGGTGAAGGTGGAGTCATGCCATGCTAACATGATAAAATGAGTGTCATGGGAAATCGATGATCTATGGGATTGAAAGGATCCCTTTGCGGTTCGGCTGTGGGATCAATATACTACAAAGAGCAGGCCTAGTAGATGTGAGAACAAGCAACGATTTATCCAGGTTCGGGCCGCTGTGAGCGTAAAACCCTACTCCTGTTCTTGTGGTTTGATTGTGTATGAGCTCAAGGGTTACAAAGAGCGCAGCTTGCCGGCAAGGTGCGCGGGAAGTGCAGCTACAACGTGTAATTGAACTAAGCGTCGACCGTTCTAATTGTAGTCGTGGGCCTCCTTTTATAGGCCAAGGGGTTACCACAGTGGCTAATACGGTCATTTATAGGGTATGAATAGTGACTTGCACCGTCACCACGTCTATCTCCTAACGGGGTAAGACAAGCGCATTTAATGCACCGTTAGGTGCTACGCTGGGGAGGCGAGGCTTTTGGCAAAAGATCTGTACCACCGGTCTTGGCGCCCTCCTGTTATCTTGACACGTCCCAGGGACAGGTGTCATTAAAGCTAATCCTTGCGTGGCATGCTGACACGTGCCTTGGCCAGCTATATGTTGACTGCCTACCCGCTCGACACCTATCACCCATGCTTATCTAGCCGACGATGAGGTGGAGCGGTAACGGGACAGAACGAGCCTGCCGACGTGGAGCTTGGCGGGCCTTTGCTTGTGTGACACCCTGGTTTTTGGCAACTTTTTCTTTTCAAAATCTTTCTGGCTTCATTTGCAATTTAGTTGGTTTTTGAATCTTTTCAGTTGACTTTGGACTTAGGACACTTTTGAATCTTTCTCTAAGTGATCCAAAGCCCTCATCATCTTGCTAAATCTTGCCACACATCTTCTGGATCAAATTCCAATTCTCAATCTTTCCCAATAATTCATTTTCTTCCTTTGGGAAAATCTGTCATCACTATGGGTTATGAAGCAACCTACAGTTCTGATGATTAGAAAAATCCCAAATTAATACCACACCTTCTTGTCATCATCTACTCCCACAATCTTCAAAAACATTTCATGGTCCAGTATAAAATTTTGTCCAGAAAACTCCATTTACCTTCTGGACAGTACTGGCCCTTTGTGAAGCAACTCATATTTTCCCAACTCAGAAAACTCTCAGATAATTCCCTGAGATACTAGGAAACCTATCTTGCCACAATATCCAAAAATATCATCTTGTCCAGTACAAATTTTCAGCAGCAATATTCTGAGAAGTTTCTGCTCAATTCAAACCTCTGTGAAGGAAGTACCAGCTAGAGGTATTCAATTGAGCTGAAATTTTTATGACATCTTCTATCCACAAAATAACCCTCACACACCAAATTCCAGCTCCAGAAGATCAACCAGATGAGTGATACAAGCTCATCTTGCTTCTGGACCAGTAACAGCAGTTGTACATGAACCACATTCAAATCTTGATGAAAATCTCTCAAATTTGGCCAGTTTGTAGTCCTTCCAAAGTAGATCATCCCAGACATCTCTACTGGCTTCATCTCCAGCTCATCTCTCCTCTTGAGCTCTCCCAAAGTTTCTGTCAGAAACTGTAGTTGAAGCTACCCTTCGAATCAAAGTGTATCTGGCCAAACCAAGGGCACAGGGGGACTAAGTGATCAAAGGAGAACCTGCTGGACACGATGCGCCAGACTTGCGTGGCCTCCAGGTGCCAACCACCGTGGTGAGCACGGCATTGGCATGCCAATGCACGCGCTCTGCACCGCGCCCACGTCTGATGTGATGCATCCGGCTGCCCCGCGTGGCCGTGCCTTGTCTCAGCTCGCCAAAAACCTCTCCTCCAACCACCTGGCCATTCTGGAATTCTCCCCTCGCCGGAATCGCTCCCGGCGGCCGCCACTGCACACGGGCACTATGGCACCCGTGCGGGCACAGTGGCCCTGTTGGCCGTCGTCTTCCTCCGCAAGCTGCACTGCGCGCCTTAATTCCTCTGCCCTCTCCCATCCCGTCTCCCGCGCCAAGCCAGCCAGCGTGGCATCCTTGCGTCGGCGACGTGGCCATGGCACCGCCCGGTTCCAGAGAGCTCCACCCCGCCTATAAATAGCCACGGCCAGCCCTCCTAGCTCCTAATCGCACTCCACCCGCTCCCAATCGAGCTCCCAAGCAATGAGCCAAGGCCGAGAGGCCCTCTGGCCTCGCATCTCGCTGGCGAACCGCCGCCACCCGAGTTCTACCACCTCGCCATTTCACTCCACCCCAGCCTCGACCGACTCTGCCAACAAGCACAGCTAGCTCCGCGGTCCTCTGTTCCCTCTCTCTCCCCTTTTAAATCTGATAGTGGGGCCCGCATGTCAGCGGCTCACACGCGCGCGCCGAAGCGGTAAGTGGAGGCGCCCCTCCACTTTACGCCTTCGACATGGCCCCCTGTAGTTTTTCTATTTTCTGTTTTTAATTCAGATTTGACTAGAAACTTTGACCACTCCTAACTTTTTATCCATAAGTCCAAATCAATTCATTCTTTTTGCATTGTCTTTGTCTTGAGCCCCTCTATTTTCTGTTAAATTTTGGTATTTTTCTTATGCTCACAGAATTTCTGGTAAGCAGAAATGTGTTATGTGACATTTTTCTTTTGCTATTTTAAAAATATTTTCAGAAGGAAATCTTTGTGGTTTTGAAGACCAGGAGTTTGTGGACAACCCAACAGAGCAAGGCAAGCCACATCATCCATTGCATGAGGTATTTCAATAGTGTTGGTTATTTAATTGAATTGTTTTGAATTATTTTAGTATGTGATAATTCATAGTAAATTATTTTGATACATAGCTACTGCCATGTTAAGTTGTTCATGATAAATAACCATGCTTGTTAAGTATTTTGTCAAAACTAAACCTAATTTGGTTGATCAAGTGCCACCGACCCG
Organism: Elymus sibiricus; assembly: GCA_039707655.1. NCBI lineage: Eukaryota > Viridiplantae > Streptophyta > Magnoliopsida > Poales > Poaceae > Elymus > Elymus sibiricus. Next base: position 138,970,943 of record CM077670.1, read on the forward strand.
GACTTATCCATGCAGCCACATTTGTCGGTATGGGACGGCCTTGACTTGGTCTGACTGCGTGCTCTTTTATCGGTACCACCAAAGAGGGAGGGTTATGCGTGCGTGCTACCCTGATCAGGTAGACGACGATAATCCTGTGAGCCCAGTTGAGTTATTTTGATGGCGTCCCCGTTTGGGACAGTTTAGTTGGCCACGACGGTGGCAGGTGTCACGGGGTGACACAGGGGCCACCCAGGACATGACCCTGGGAGGGTATGATTGTCGGTGGTACGATGGAGGAGTCACGGGTTAGGCGAGTTTCGTTGAAGCAGCACCGGTCCACCCGGAAAGGGAAGTGTACCGAGGTACGGGACCAGGAGTGGGTAAAGTGCGCAACCTCTGCAGAGTGTAAGAATCTATTCGAATAGCCGCGTCCACGGTATTGGACACAGTCCGCACTAGGTCACACTGAGTTGTCAACCGTAACAATAATAATGATGGAAGAACTTGTCTTATGTTCGGAAGTACTCAATGGATCATGAGTATTTCGAGGGTTGTGGGACAACCCAGAAGAGAGTAAGTTGGTATTTGGTAACAGTAAGTAAGCAACTTAAGCGCTTAACATGTTAATTACCATGCTATTGTTTGCTGCATTGTTATGGTTGCTGTGAGCTTGCGAGTACATTCCAACTACTCACCTGGCGTATCATGCCAGATGCAGGAGAAGCCGAGGTCGGAGGTCCCGACCGTACGTGCTACGCTAACTAGGCCGTGTCCCAGCAGTGTCCCTTGGGATTGAGTTCCCACGTGATGTTCCGCTACGCCTTAGAGTCACCTAGTAGTATCGAGGCCCTGCTGTGTTCCATAAATAATGTAGATATTGTCATAGCACATGATGTGCTTCTGGCCTCGCTATCGATGTAAATTATGAGCTTGTACTCGACGTATATCAATAAAGATCAGTTATGTTCTGTTCCAAGTTGTTGTGTGTTTCCAGAAGACATGATCTCTGGGTTGGAAACACTGGTAAACCGGTTCTCTGAGCCGGGGTGCCACAGCTTGCCAGCAAGGAGCTTGCCGGCAACCAGACTCTTGGTCTTCACCTTGCCAGTACGAAGCTTACCGATAAGGGCAATGTTGATCTCCAGTACTAGAATAGTACTTCTCGATGACCTGCCTTGAGGTCTTCTTCACGGTCTTGTTTAATCTAAGTCTTGGGTCACAGCAACCCTCCGGCAAGCCCTTGTTGTCAGGAAGGCTACAACTGCCTATGCACAAGTCAGGGTACGAGGGCACCCATGCTTTAGTACACCGACAGGAGCCCCTGGGCCTGGGCCACACGCGCATGCGAGGCGTCGTTGGGCTAGGCCCGGATAGTGCACATGCACGTGTGGCAGAGGATAACTGTCATAATCTTCTCTTTTACCACACCGCCCACGACGCGCATTAAATGCGGGCGTGGGAGAGGTGGAATGGAACGGGCGTGGGGAGGTAGTGCACCTGAAAAGCGCAGCCACGTAGGATGGTTAAGAGCCAGCCCCCGCGCCTTCCCCATAAAAAGGAATCCGCGAAAGGCGTTGTTCATACCCGTTCTCCCAATCTTGCCATTGCCGCCGTCTTCTTCCTCGCGCAAGAGCAGAGAGCGCCCTTTGCTTCCGCCGCCGCCGCACCGCGCCCCCGTCTGCCTCCTAACCCGTCCTCCCCAACGCAGCCATGGCTCCTAACAGGAACCAGAACAAGCTAAAGAAGGTGGTCGATCCTGATGCAGAGGCGAGGAAGGAGGAGCTGGCAGCGGCGCAGAGAGATAATGTCACTTTTGTGCCGGTGCTAGATCAGAGCGACCTGGTGAGTCGATACTCGATCATGTGGGGGAAGGAGATGACCACCCACACCGCGCCAGAAGTTCTCCCCGGCTCCATTAGGCCTGGACCAGACAAGTACCCCTTCTTCGCCACGTATTTTTTCTGCGGGCTTGTGCCCCCTTTCTCTGAGTTCTTCATAGAGATCATGTACACCTACGGGTTTCGTCTCCTGGACTTCACCCCCAACGCCATGACCTGTATGGCTGTTTTTGCACACATGTGCGAAAACTTCGTTGGGGTATTGCCTAGTGTAGCCCTCTTCCACCACCACGTCACCCCACGCATCGAAGTAGACGCCCTCTCCGGTGGCATCACTTGGATCCCTAGGGACAGGAATGCCTACCTTCCGGGGCTGCTTCACTGAAACTGGAACGAGTGGCGGGGAGAGTGGTGTTGGATCAAAGAAAAAGACTTCCCGACCTTCTGCCAGCCCAAGACGACAAAGGTGGTGCGTGGCGATGACTGGAGCTCCTTCGCTGCCGACGACAAGAAGCTCACCATTGCTACGACACGCATCCTCCGCCTCAAGGCTGTCGGCCTCACCATCGAAATGGTGGGGGCTGATTTCCTTCATCGCCGCATCGCTCCTCTCTAGAACAAGGGTAGGCCTGCTTGGGACTACAAGAATGCGGAAGACATCATGCGGGTGCGGACCGGACTGCACGCCAACTTGACGGTGCTGCAGCATCGGGCCCTCTGCGAGCAGCTCTTCCACCCCTCCGGCAACTTCAAGCTGCCGGCAAGCGTGGTGCCTTTGTGTAACAACTCCGCCAGGGATTCCATCATTGCGATGATGCCATCCTGCAATGCCCATGGCGTCGAAGCACTTTGGCAGGAACCGCCCGAAGACGTGGTACAGGAGTGGTTTGACACCCTGTTGGAGAGGCCCGTCAGGGAGGAGAAAGACCTCGTCCGCGACACCACCCCGGAAGAGTTGGCGCACATTGCCAACAGGGCGGTAGAGGCGAGACTAGCTGAAGGTGCCAATGGTTCTGGGTCTGCAGTGGCCGATGCTGATGAGGAGACCGACGATGAAGCGGCAGACGAGCCACTGGAGGGGCTTGCCGGAGGGCAAGAGGAGCCTGCCGGGCAGCAAGGCGAGGAGACTGCCGAAGGGCAGGCGCAAAGGGAGCCCCCCGCTCCCACTGTTCTGGCAAGTAGGCCCCGCGTCCTCCAGAGGGCTGTCTCCTGAGAGCCGGTTCGTGGAGCCTCTTCAGGCGACGAAGCGGGCGACAAGGAGGCAGCCGGCAAGGATCTCGACACCAGGCCCCTCAACAGCAGCGAGTGCGGCGTGCCACTACGAGGAAAACCACCATACTGGCTGCCGGAGGAGGTGGGTCTTCTCGACTTGCCATGCCCGCGGCGACCAAGCGGGCTAGGACTCCCACTCCGCCCCCTCCCCCAGCACCAGGCCCGAGAGTTTGTATGACCTCTCCATCATTAGCGACGAGGAGGAAGAAGAGTATGTATCTCCGTCAACTTCCGTCAATCCTTGATTTCTTATTATTGCTAATCTAACTTGCCTCGCCTTGCCTTGACTTGATAGTGACAGGGAAACCTTGGCGCAGAGGATGGCCAAGAGGGGGAGGACTGCAGCAGAGGATGAGCCGGCAACAAACACGGCACCAGGCAATGACGTCGTGGATATCAGCCTAGACCGCAGCCCCCAGCGTGAGGCCACTATCCAATTTCCTTTGGCAAGCGCTGGTGTCAAGATATTTACTACTAATATCGGCACGGGAGCAGGAGAACAGCACCACGAGGAGGAACGCCCAGAGGCAGATCCAACTGGGGTGTCTTCGTCAACCGCTGCTCCGGCTAGCGGCTCTCCGGCAAGGACCTCTACAGACGAGCCTGTTCGCGCTGACGACGTGCCGGCAACTGAAGCTGCCGGCAATCAGGCGACGACAACCGAGGTTGTCGGAGAGGAAATTGTCCCCCATCAACAGTTTCAGTCCGATAAGCCTTCTGCCATTGAGTACATTTCTCTTTCAATCTTCTTTTTTGTTTTCTTGAACTTGACCTGAGTCTTGATTTCCTCTCTTCCCGATCCTTTCAGATCTACCTCTATCTGACGAAATGGACATCGACTCCACCATCGAGGAGATTGCAAGGGACGCCACCGATGAGGCCAGCAACATTGCTGCTGGTGAGGCCGTCGTGGGGGCTGACAAGGAGGCCGCCAAGGTCGCTCACGAAGAGGCCGCCAAGGACGTTGCTGAGGAGGGCGGCAACAATAGTGACGAGGCCACTGGAGACATCTTTGTGCCAGGAGCGCCAAGCGCTGACTCGGCCATGAGGGCGATCCTGACCGGCAAGGCGGCCACAGACGACCACCCTTCGACACCTGAAGAGCCCTTCTCGAGTAAGTATCTGAATGTTAGTGACAACTTGTTCATCAGCCTCCCTGGGACGTCAAGCATCGGGGCACCCATGGAAGGAGAAGTCTTGGACGACCAGATCATTGCCGCCGCTGGGCTTGAGGTCGTTAATGAACCGCACGCCAATACCAGCAAGACCAAGGAACGGAAGCTCCTCAAGGCCATGGGCATGAACTTCCAGAAGCTTCAAGCATGCCACCTCAGCCGTACCGAGAGGTTGGATTCCATGGTTGCCGTCCTTGACAAGGCGGAGGAGGAATTCAAGAAGCGTGTGGAGGAAACACAGATCTGGTATGCAGAATGCCTCCAGGACCTCCAAGAATAGTACACTCAGCTCGCCAAGGCCAAGGAGCAATTTGTCTTGGAAAAGGCTGAGGCCGACAAGGCACATGAGGAAGCTGCGCAGAAGATAGAGGCAACGAAAGCAGGGCTAAATGAGCACAAGGTTGGCCTTGATGCTTATGAAGAAGAGCTTGCTGCTCATGAAGCGGAGCTTGCCACTACGCTTCGCAGCAAGGATAATGAGATCCAGGCCCTCGTCTCATAGCAAACCCAGGAGCTGGAGCGCAAGCACAAAGAGGCCATCGAGGCTCAAGCTATAGAGCATGCCAGCAAGATCAAGGAGGCCGTCAATGCTGCCGAAGCCGCAGAGGCCACCAAGATCAAGCTAGAAGGCAAGGTGCGAGCGCTCGAAGCGGATATCGCAGCCAACACCAAGGAGATCCTGGTGCTCAAAGCAGAGGTAGAGAAGGCAACTCACACCTTGGCAGAATTGCAAACTTCAGTGTCCACCAAGAGCCAAGAGCTTGCCAAGGCCAATGAAACTATCGAGGATCACAAGATGAAACTAACTGCCTTGGAGAAGTCTCTTGATGAAGCTAGAAAGCATGAGAAGATCTTGATGAAGGACATCCAAGACAAGAAGGCCTTGGTCGCGAGCACCGCCAGCACTTTCAATGAGCTCAAGGACGCCTACAAGCTTTGGACTGACCGTCTTGTGGTTGCCGTGGAGAATATTTCTGCACAGCTATCCGCCATGGGCTTGCCGGAATACCACTATTCCACCACCGAAGGGGACACCGCCAGTGCCAGGCTCACTATCTTCTTCAAAAGCTTGATCGAGGCACTAGAGAAGCATCATGCGGCTTGAGCCGCATACCTTGCCAGCGAATCCCGTAAGCTTTGCCAGGATGTCCTCTTCAAGGTACTCGTCAAAGTGGTGTACCGGAACCCAGGCATTGACCTCTCCAAGGTTTTCACTAGTCTGCCGAGGGTAGCCGACACCAGGACCGCCGAAGAGCTCATCGCGCCCATCGCCGACAGGGTTGGCCAGATCCCCAGGACAGAGGGTGGAGTTACCCACTAATCTTGTAGCCATACCTTGTCGCGTGCATGATCATGTAAAAGACAGATTCATCTGAAGTTAGATCTGCACTTGGCTTTGATGTACTATAATTTGTGTTTTGGATGGATATATGCATGCTATCCTCTTGTCTTATTCTGTCTTTGCATGATTCTCTGTACCCTACGCTTGCCAGAATCTTGCCGTTGTGCGCACTCTTGCCACGAGCGCTTGAGGAACGGGTCCTTAGCAGCTTGCCGGAAGTGCCGCTGCCGGCAAGGATATACTTGACGATCACAACGCAGCCACTTAAGTTATTGATCGGACTCAAAACAAAGTAAGGGCGTAGCTGATCATGACAAGGATCCTTAGCATGCAAGTTTCTCATACAAAGGCCAAAATCATTCAAGGAGAAATTGCAATTACAACAAAGAATTTATTTCAAAGTTTCTCAACTTAGCTTTTTCTTTGTTGTGCTTCTTGCCATAGGACGATATCTTGAACTTCATTCGGTATCCATACCATCACTCCCCCCGGGAAACTTGTATGCGAGGAACCCTTCTGTCCTTTGAGAAAAAGAAAGAAGAGAAAAGAGAAGGCTGGAACCTTGATGGTTCGTTAATCATCCTATGCAACGAAAGAATGTAACACAAGGCTGCCTGCAACATATAAACAAATATGTACTTTGACAAAGAGATGTGAAACATTTAGCTCTATTTATGTGCATGGGATTTGTGCCTGGCTCTGTACAAAGGTTTAAATGCCTTGCCGGCAAATTTGTACAAATGAGGTTACCGGGCAGCCCGAAAACTGCGCCTTACGGGTAAAACTTGCAAAGATGCTCAATATTCCATGAGTTGAGAACCGGAGTGCCATCTTCGGTCTCTAGGCAGACTGCGCCGGGCCTAGTGACTTGTTCCACCCGGTAAGGGCCTTCCCACTTCAGCGTCAACTCGTTTTGACCGTTCGTGGACTGAATCCGACGAAGAACAAGGTCGCCTTCCGCAAGGTTCCTGGCATTCACTTTGCGGCTATGGTAGCGGCGCAAAGCTTGTTGATACCATGCAGCATGGACAGCAGCCCAGAAACGATCTTCCTCAAGGAGCGTGGCATCATCTTGCCGCAGCTCATCTTGATCTTCCTCATCGAAGGCCAAGACTCGAGGTGACTGATAACCCACAAGTATAGGGGATCGCAACAGTCTTCGAGGGTAGAGTATTCAACCCAAATTTATTGATTCGACACAAGGGGAGCCAAAGAATATTTGCAAGTATTAGCAGTTGAGTTGTCAATTCAACCACACCTGAGACTAAATATCTGCAGCAGAGTGATCAGTAGCACAGTAGTATGATAGTTTGATAGCAGTAGCAATAAGAGTAACAGTAGCAGTAACGGTAGCAACTTAACAAGAACAATATGTGAAAAGCTCATAGGCATTGGATCGGTGATTATGTTGGATAACATTCATCATGTAATAGTCATAACCTAGGGCGACACAGAACTAGCTTCAATTCATCAATATAATGTAGACATGTATTCCGTATATAGTCATACGTGCTTGCGATAAGAACTTGCATGACATCTTTTGTCCTACCCTCCCGTGGCAGCGGGGTCCATAAGGAAACTAAGGGATATTAAGGCCTCCTTTTAATAGAGAACTGGAACAAAGCATTAACACATAGTGAATACATGAACTCCTCAAACTACGGCAATCACCGGAAAGAATCCCAATTATTGTCACCTTGGGGTATGCGGATCATAACACATAGCAGGTGCATATAACTTGCAAGATCGGATCAAGAACACAAACATATTCATGAAAACATAAAGGGTTCAGATCTGAAATCATGGCACTCGGGCCCTAGTGACAAGCATTAAGCATAGCAAAGTCATAGCAACATCAATCTCAGAACATAGTCGATACTAGGGATCAAGCTCTAACAAAACTAACTCGATTACATGATAAATCTCATCCAACTCATCACCGTCCAGCAAGCCTACGAAGGAATTACTCACTCCCGGTGGTGAGCATCATGAAATTGGTGATGAAGGAGGGTTGATGATGACGATGCCGGAAGATCCCCCTCTCCGGAGCCCCGAACGGACTCCAGATCTGGCCTCCCGATGAAGAACAGGAGGTGGCAGCGGCTCCGTATCGTGAAACACAATAAAACTTCCTCATTTTTTTCTCTGGAATTGTGAATTTATAGGCCAGAGATTAGGGTCAGCGGAGCCACGTGGGCCCCACGAGCCACCAGAGCGCGCCTGGGGGGGGGGGTGCGCCCTGGTGCCTCGTGGGCACTGGGTGGCCCCCCTCCAGTGGGTCTTGGTTCCAGTATTTTTTTATTTATTCCATAAAAAATCTCCAAAAAGTTTCATCCAATTCCAAGAAATTTTATTTCTGCACAAAAAACAACACCATGGTAGTTCTGTTGAAAACAGCGCCAGTCCGGGTTAGTTCCATTCAAATCATGCAAATTAGGGGCCAAAACAAGAGCAAAAGTGTTTGGAAAAGTAGATACGATGGAGACGTATCAGTGACCCGTATCTGAGTTCTGTGGGGAGCACCTCTTCTGCACCATAAACAAGGGAGAAGGCTGTCTGGCCAGTGGCTCAACTTGGTGTCGTTCTGATTGACCAAAGAACCACCGGCAACTCTTCCACCCAGCGCCTTCCACACTTGTGTAGCCTGTCGAAAGTTCTGGTCTTGAGACCACGCAGCACTTCTAGATTTGCCCTCTCTAATTGTCCAGTGCTCCTTGGGTGGGCAATAGCCACGTAGCAAACCTTATTTCCAAGTTCTTGGCAATATGCTGTGAAGGCGCGGCTCGTGAATTGGGTGCCATTGTCGGCGATGATCCTATTAGGGACACCAAAATGAGCAACCAATTCTTTGAGGAACTTGATGGCTGACTGTGCCGTCACCTTCCTCACTGGATCCACCTCAGGCTACTTTGTAAACTTGTCGATTGCAACGTACAAGAATTCAATGCCCCCGGTAGCACGGGGGAAGGGGCCGACGATGTCGAGCCCCCAGACCGAGGAAGGCTAGGAGAGAGGGATGTTTTGGAGGGCTTGAGCTGGCTGGTGGATGTCCTTGGAGTGGAACTGGCATGCTTCGCATCTGATGACCACCGCCAAGGCGTCTTGAAGGGCTGTCGGCCAGTAGAATCCCTGACGGAACGCCTTGCAGACAAGCGCGCGCGACCCAATGTGAGAGCGACACTTCCCTTCATGCATCTCTTCCAACAGCCTCTGTCCATCTTCCCGGCAGATGCACTTCAATTTCACCCCATTTGGTCTTCTCTTGTATAAAATGTTGTCAACAAACTTGTACATCCTTGATTGACGGGCTATTCTTTCTGCGTCCTCTTGTTCATCGGGAAGATCTCCTATCTGAATGTACTAGACAATTGGCTGCGCCCATGTCGGAGCTTGTGGCTCGACGACAAGGACTAAAGGCACTTCTTCCTCTGCGGGAGCGCTAGCTTCGACGGCAAGGATCTGGCTTGCCGGAAACTGCGGCTCACCGGCCAAGGGTATCTTATCGGCGGTATCCACTTTCTTGGCGGCTGCCGGCAGCTCTGCCGGAAAGTAACCACCAACATCTTGCTTTCTCTTCTTCGCCAGCCTTGATGGTGTAACGGATGGCTGAGTCAGATGGAGCACAAAAGTTCCTGGTTCCACAGGCATCTTTTGGGCGGCAAGCTTTGACAGGTCGTCGGCAATCCAATTCTGGGCACGGGGAACGTGCTCTGCTTGCAGACCTTCAAAGTGCTCTTCCAACTTTCTCACCACATCAACGTACGCCTCCATCAAAGGGCTCTGGTAATCCTTGTTGACCTGCCTCACCACAAGCTGCGAGTCGCCTCTAATAATCAGCTTCCGAATACCATGGTCGATTGCAATGCGCAGACCGGCAAGCAATCCTTCGTACTCAGCAGTGTTATTGGTGGCCTGCTCCCTGGGAATGTGCATCTAAAGGACGTACTTGAGGTGCTCTCCGGTGGGTGCTATAAGCAACACGCCGGCACCGACGTCTTTCAGTGTGAAAGCACCGTCAAAGTACATGATCCAATCGTCAACAGTTTCCTTGTCGGGGAGTGATGTATCTGGAATTTCTTCGTCTGGAGTTGGGGTTCATTCTGCAATGAATTCCTCCAAGGCTCTGCTCTGAATCGTTGAAATACTCTCAAACTTCAAATCAAAGCTTGACAACTCCAATGCCCACTCCACGATCCTGCCGGTTGCTTCTGGATTTCTCAGAATTTGTTGCAAAGGAAAGTGAGTGACTGGATGTGCTTGAAAGTAGTGGCGCAGCTTCCTCGAGCCCATGAGAAGGCCAAAGAGCAACTTCTGCACACCAGAATACCTTGACCTAGCCCCTTGTAGGAGGGAGCTGACAAAGTAGACTGGGTGATGCACCATCTTCTTCTTCACAACTTGCTGATCTGGCTTACTAGCTTACACAATCTCTGGCTTGTTGGCACCCGACCTTGCCGGAGAAGATTTTGGCTCATCGGGTCATGGCTCTGTGGCTGCTACCTCCTCCTCATCTGCCTCTCTTTCAGCCACAAGTGTGGCACTAGCCACTTGATTCGTCGCCGCTAGGTATAGCAGCAACGTCTCTTGCGGCTAGGCGCAACTAGGACTGCTGGAGAAGACAGGTACTCCTTCAAATCTTGGATCGTGGCCTCCGCTTTCGGGGTCCAATTCACCGGACCTGCCTTTTTCAATATCTTGAAAAATGGCAAGGCGTGCTCTGCCGATTTGGAGATGAACCTGCTGAGGGCGGCAACGCTACCGGCAAGATGCCTGATGTCCTTGACGCGTCTTGGTGCTTCGATCTGCTTAATTGCTTTGATCTTGTCGGGGTTCGCTTCAATCCCTCTCTGAGATACAAAGAACCCAAGAAGCTTGCCGGACGGAACACCGAACACACACTTCTCGGGGTTGAGCTTCAAGTTGAGCTTGCGCAAGTTTGCGAATGTCTCTTCCAAATCTTGGATCAGTGTTGACTTGTCTCTGGTTTTGACCACAATGTCATCCATGTAGGCTTCCACATTTCCGTGCAGTTGTGGCTAAAACCTATCTGGACTGCTCTGGCAAAGGTTGCCCCGGCACTCTTCAATCCGAAAGGCATACGCAAAAAGTAGTATGTGCCACATGGAGTAATGAATGAGGTTTTCTCCTCATCTTCCTTGGCCATAAAGATCCGATGATAACTAGAATAGGCGTCAAGGAAAGAGAGCAACTCACAGCCGGCAGTGGACTCTACAATCTGGTCGATGCGTGGCAAAGGGAAAGGGTCCTTTGGACAGGCTTTATTTATATCAGTGAAGTCTATACAAAGCCTCCACTTCCCATTCGCCTTGCGCACTACGACTGGATAGGCCAACCACGTAGGGTGTAGCACTCCTCTGACTAGACCTGCTGCATCCAACTTCTTGATTTCTTTAGCAATGAACTCTTGCCGCTCCAAGGCTTGCTTCCTGACCTTCTACTTGACGGGTCTCGCATGAGGGCAGACATCAAGGTGGTGCTCAATTACCTCCTAGGAACACCGGGGATGTCAGATGCTTGCCAAGCAAACACATCGACATTCGCCCATAGGAAGGGAATGAGCACGCTTTCCTAATTGTCACTGAGAGTGGCACTTATAGAAAAAGTGCCACTCGTCCCATCTTCCCTTGCGAAAACTTGCTTGGTCGCCGGTGCAGAGGCCTTGGCTTTCTTGCTCTTGCCGGTAGAGCTCTCTGGTATGTCCTCAAGGGGCGTGCTGCACTCTAAAGTGCGCTTCCCGGAGTCCGTATCAGATGTCTTGCCGGACTTCATCTTCTTCTTTCCTCCCCCGGGAGCTTTGTCGGCAGGAGCAGGTGATCGACACCTAACCAGCGCCGGACGGCCTAGAATCCCATTGTATTGAAGGGGCATCTTGACGACGTCGGAGACGATCTTCTCTGTCCGGTAGTTGAGGTCGCTGCCAAATGTGACCGGCAGCGTGATCTGGCACTTCGGCTTGTTCCTCCCTGGACTGATCCCTTGGAATGTGCCAATCTCCTCAAGATCCTTGTCGGGGATCTGCAGCCTCTTGATCACATCGTCAGAGATTAAGTTCAAGCCGGCCCCACCGTCAACCAACATCTTCGTCACCTTGAGGTTGCGGATTGTTGGCGAAACCAACAATGGCAAACACCCGACCACAGTAGTGCGATTAGGGTGATCCTCGGCGTCAAAGACGATGGGCGTGTGCAACCACTTGAGTGGCTTTTGCGCTCCCACCATGGGCTCCACGGCATTTACCTCGCGGACGCACTGCTTTAGTTGCCGGTGTGAGGAGTGCAAAGATGTGCCTCCGTCAACACACATGGCCTCCACTGCATTCTGGAACTTGTTCTCGGACCCATCTTCGTCCTCATCATCATCATTCTGGCCCTGGGTAGCCTTCTCTTTTGGCTGCTTGGCCTTGCCGCGGCGGCCCCCACGGCCACCACGGTTCTGCTTGCCGGATCCACCGGCACCATCCTGGCCCTTCTCTTTGTCACGCTTCTCGTACTCTTGCTTCTGCTTCCCGACAAGCTGCTCCACTTGTTGGCACTCCTGGAGGTCGTGGCCCTTGGTACGGTGGATCTTGCAGTATGGCACACCTGTCTTGCCGCACTTGTCACCTGCCGCAGCCTCCCGGCAGTCAGCGCATCTGGCAACCTCCTTGTCGGGGCCTTCTGCCTTGGACTTCTTGGTGGCGTTGGCATCACCGGGGCTCTCAACTGCCATCACTGACTTGCCTTTGTGCTTCCTGTTGCGCTTCTAGCTCTTCTTCTGTAGGGTCGATGCGTCATCTGCGTCGTCGTCTTTCGAGTCGACTTCGGCGCCAGCATCTTCCCCAGGGAGTCGACTCCCTTCCTCAGCATGTGCACACTTGTCTGCCAAGGCGTACAACTCATTGATGGTTCTAACCTTCATGATATTCATCTCAGACCACATTCAACGGTTGCGCACATTCGTGTGGAATGCGGTGCAAACAGCTGCGGGATGAACATCAGGGATGTTGTGGTGCACACGGCTGAACCTCTGTATATACTTGCGAAGGGTCTCACCATCTCTCTAGGGGATCACATGCAAATCGCTCTCCTGACCAGGGAGCTTGTGGCCACCCTGGTAGGCACCCACGAATTGATGACATAGATCCGACCAAGAAGAAATGGAGCCCTCCGGCAAGTTCATCAACCATGATCTGACGTTGGGCTTAAGCGCCAATGGAAAGTAGTTAGCCAAAAGCTTGTCATCACACCCGCCGGCAGCCTGCATCGCGATGGTTTAGATACCAAGGAACTCTGCTGGACTGAGCATGCCGTCGTATTTGTCGGGCAGCTCTGGCTTGAAGGGGCGGGCGGACGGCCAGCAAACTTGCCGCAGCTCACGAGTAAACACTGGGCAGCCCACCTCGTAAGGTAAGCACCCAGGGTACCCTGGCGTTGGCACATATGCTGTCGGCCGAGCACGGTCGTCTGACAAACGTCGTGCCTCCTAGCGCCGCTCGATCTTTGTACGGGCATCTTCGTCGCGCCGTTCGTGGAGCACTTGGCGCTGGTCTCGGCGGCCCCATGGTTCCGACGATGCCATGGACATAGTGTCCTGGTCATCCGATCGGCGAGCTTGCCGCTGCTGTGGTTGTTGGCGTGGAGGCGACTGCACCGTTGGTGCACCGTCTCCGGCACGGCAGCCAGATGGTCCTGCCGGCACTGTGGGTGGTCCTCTGGAGGGGACCACATCTTGTGTTTTGCCGGGATCGGCAAAACTGATGAGGCTCTGAATGGTGGCCCTCCATTCTTCCATCTTGTCTGGTGCTGGCGGGAAGTTCAAAAGCATTTGAACTCGCGCCATGGCTTCTGCCGCCGTGGTTGGCATGGCGGGAAACACGGAACGGGGCGGCATTCGACTCCTGGCAGGGCCAGGAGGGAGCTCGTCGCGTACCTGCCGCTGCGGCACATGCTCACCAACGGGTTGGCATGGTGGTGGAGCCTAAGCATCGTGAGGACGATGCTCAGGGCCGGCTTGACGCCGTCCAGGACCACCAGCGCCGCGGGGAAGCGTGGCGTGCCCATCTTGCAATTGTCGCTGCACACGTCCCGCCGCAGCGTTGTTGGACGTCGCCGCTCCGTCCTTGGACGTCGCGATGGCGGGGTCCTGGTTCGCACCGGTCCGAATTGTATTACTGGGATAATCGTGCTCACCAGAGCGTTGTTGGAGTTGGCCGACTGTGCCATCTCCGGTGTGCTGACTGTGATCGCCAGAACGGTGGGGATGCTGAACACCCGCACCGCCGGCGCCTCCTGCCCCGGCCGTCCCCTCCGTAGTGCCCGCGCCGCCTGTGCCGCCAGTGGATGCCTGGGAAGGCCACTTGGAGGTGGTGGGAGCCGTCGTGGCTCCGGTCTTCTTCTTCGACGCCATCAATGAGGGTGATGGAGCCGGTACTCAAACTACGTACACTGAATCGTAATATAAGATCCCCTGCCTGGCGCACCAAAGATGTCGTTGGAAAACGACGATCTATGGGATCGAAAGGATCCCTTTGCGGTTTGGCTGTGGGATCAATATACTACAAAGAGCAGGGCTAGTAGATGTGAGAACAAGCAACGATTTATCCAGGTTCGGGCCGCTGTGAGCGTAAAACCCTACTCCTGTTCTTGTGGTTTGATTGTGTATGAGCTCAAAGGTTACAAAGAGCGCAGCTTGCCGGCAAGGTGCACGGGAAGTGCAGCTACATCGTGTAATTGAACTAAGAGTCGACCGTTCTAAGTGTAGCTGTGGGCCTCCTTTTATAGGCCAAGGGGTTACCACAGTGGCTAATACGGTCATTTACAGGGTATGAATAGTGACTTGCACCGTCACCACGTCTATCTCCTAACGGGGTAAGACAAGCGCATTTAATGCACCGTTAGGTGCTACGTCGGGGAGGCGAGGCTTTTGGCAAAAGATCTGTACCACCGGTCCTGGAGCCCTCCTGTTATCTTGACACGTCCCATGGACGGGTGTCATTAAAGCTAATCCTTGCGTGGCATGCTGACACATGCCTTGGTCAGCTATGTTGACTGCCTGCCCGCTCGACACCTATCACTTGTGCTTATCTAGCCGACAATGAGGTGGAGCGGTAACAGGACAGAACGAGCCTGCCGACGCGGAGCTTGCCGGGCCTTTGCTTGCCGGCAAGGAGCTTGCCGGCAACCAGAATCTTGGTCTTCACCTTGCCGATACGAAGCTTGCCGGTAAGGGCAATGTTGATCTCCAGTACAAGAATAGTACTTCTCGATGACCTGCCTTGAGGTCTTGTTCACGGTCTTGTTTAATCTAAGTCTTGGGTCATAGCAACCCTCCGGCAAGCCCTTGCCGCCAGGAAGGCTACAACTGCCTGTGCACAAGTGAGGGTACGAGGGCACCCATGCTTTAGTACACCGACAATGAGTGGGGATAACATTCGTTAAGGATCGTATATTTTGAAAGTTTAACAATTATGGTTCTTAAATTCATGAATATTATTATGCGCGCTAGCGAGGCACGGAGCGAGGACTCAGCGGTTTACCCAGGTTCGGGCCACCTTGCGGTGTAAGATCCTACTCCTGCTTGTGGTTGGGATTCCATGGGCAAGAGAGTTCTTGCATACAAGGTACAAGGTAGGAGATGAAGGAATCGATCCCTCTCAACGATGGCAGCACTGCCCTTTATATCATCCATGGTCCTCTTCCCCCTGGAAACTTAGGCAGGAAGGGTTGCCACACTTGGCGATTTCGAAAGGGGACAGGCGCTCAGGCTATCCTGACTAAAGGTGGTCTTCGCCTGCCAAAGCATGATCCATGACGTGCCGGTGGGATCGGTGATGACCTCCGCCCTGCGCGTCCGTCGTCTTGGTCATCCTTCGCCGATCGGGTAACCTTTGGGGTTGCTTTTGAGAGTAGATGGCTGGCCCTGCTCCCTTAACACAAAATAGGAAACCATCTTCATCCGTGCCTGCTGGCGCCGCTTCTGCTGCAGCTCGTCGCCGCGCGCGTCACCCACGTGACGGGCTCGAGACCGCGCGCCCGAGCCGAATAGCCTTCGTCTTGGGTGCCTTCAAGAGGAGGCCTCAGGAGGCCGTCTCGGGAGGCCGCCTCGCGAGGGGGCCTCATGAGGCCGCTGGTGAAGATGCCGAGCCTCGTTCCCCACTCCCTGAGGAGGGGGCCTCATGAGGCCAGGGCCTCATGAGGGGTCTTAGTGAGAGCTCGGTGGTGATGGCCCGCTGGGCCCACGCCAGGCGTTGCGCCCTGGGCCAAAGGCAGACGGGCCTGGATACCCCGGGTTCCACGGGCCCGACAGTAGCCCCCGGGCCCGCGACGCGCACGTTCCCGCCAACGGCGCGGGCCCTAACCGCCTCGGCCAGGCGGGACGCGTGGCGCACGATGTGACGGCGGATGCCCCCACTTCCCCACGACGTCTCGGAACTGCCGCGCTGACATAAATCTCGGCGCGGGCGGCGCGAGGCCATCATTGCCTTCCTCCATACGTTCCACTTCTCTGCGCCTTTCCTTCTCGCGCGCGGTTCCTCGCGACTCCCCCCTTCGAACTTCGCCTGTTCTTGCTCCCGATCCGCACCTCCGCCGCGCAGATGGCTCCCGCCGGCAAGAGGAGGAAGGAGGCGGCCCCGTCCCCGAGCACGCCCGTCCTTTGGGCGGCGCTGCAGCGCTCCACCATCGACGACAAAGAAGGTTTGGGCAGGGCACTTCCGTTCGTGGCCGGCGGGCAGAACGAGAACCAGGCAACCCAAATCTGGCCGGGGTCGCACGCGCGGCGCGACCTGGGGGCGACGGTCTACCCCTTCTTCCTCCACAACGTATATGCAGGGTTGGTGCCGCCATTTTCGGACCTCTTCTATGCCATACTGACCCACTATTAGGTTCACGCTCTTCATCTTCAACCCAACTCCATTTCCCTCCTGGCCACGTTCGCCTTTTACTGCGAGGCTTTCGTGGGCGTGAGGCCCTCTGTGGCGCTCTTCCGCCACTTCTTCTACCTGCGGCTAACCACGGCGGACCAGCGCTCCGGATGCGCATCGTTCCTTGCCGTTAAGGGAATGGAGGACGACATTATCAACTTGAGGGTCGCGAAGAAGGTGGAAGGCTACCGGCAGCGTTGGGTCTATATGGACGCGCGCCAGACCAACCGGCTCCTGATGATCCCTATGGACCCGGCCGAGAAGATATCCGTGTGGGGGCACGAGAAGCTCGCCGACCCGAGGATGGAGCCCGTCTTGGAGCAGATGGCGGCGCATCGGGCCGCAACACTGTCGGGGACGGCTGTTGTTAGGGAATACCTGCGGCGGCGCATCGCGCCGCTTCAGCGGCACTCGCACCCCATGTTGGAGTACTCCAGCGTGGGCGACGCCATGAGGCTGAAGCCGAGCAGGCTGGGGCCAGACATGCTGGACGGGGCCCTGGCGACTCTGCTCAGCACCCCTGCCGCGGAAACGTCGGAGGGGGCGCTCCCGCTTTTCCGCTACCCGGAGAAGGCGGAGCTGGTGAAGGAGATGCCCCTCTTCGATCAGTGGGGCCTCGTGCCGAAGGCCCACGTCGGGCCCCGCGACAACCCCCTCGTGTTGGAGGTGGATTCGGGAGGCAGCAGCGGCAGCGGAGATTCAGAGGAGGCTACGGAGGAGGCCACCAGCCGGGTGCCACCGCGCGCCCGCCGTCAGCTCATCTGCGAGCTCGAGGACGACGACGCCGAGAGCGTCCCGCCCGCGATGGCGGGAGCTCCTGACCCCGGGGCAAGCGAGCCCCCAGCATTTGAGGTCCGTCATGAGGCTGAAGCCACCCAGGGCCCGGAGGCGGGCGACGACGCGTCTGGGTCTGCCGCGGCACGCCCCGGGGGCCCGAGTGGCGGCGCGGAGGCGATGCTCGGCGGGGGTAGCGTGGGCATGCTGTCCGCGGGGGAGAATAAGAGGAAGTGGCACGTTAGTGACGAGTAAGCCTTCTGCCTCCCCTCGGCGCTCTAAATTCTTGCTCCTCTATCCGAGCACGAAGCTGAGCCACCATTCACGCAGGAGGCCTGCCGCGGATCAGAAGAAGAAGAAGAAGAAGAAGACGACGATGAAGGCGAGGGTTACCCCCAGCCCGCAGGGGGCGTCAACGCCCGCCGCAGGCACCGGGGGGCGTGGAGAGGCTACCCGCCGTCCCGACGCCGAAGCAGGGCACACGGAAGTCGAGGAGGGGGTAGTCGCTCCTCCGGGGTCACATGTGGGTGCATCCCGCGAGGCCGCGGCGGAGGAGCCTCGGGAGGCAGCCTCAGGAGGCGGGGACGCCCTCCCCCTGACCCCGCCGTGAGCAAGGAAGCGGCGACGTGGGAGGCCGAAGCTCCTACCCCCTCGCCAGGGGCCTCTTTGGGCACGGGGGAAGGAGTTGTGGGGTGCGCCATGACCGGCACGGGGAGCCCCCGTAGCGTACCGTCGATGCCGAACGAGGGGGGCGGCCCGGCGAGCCTGCCGCCCCAGGCAAGCGGCGCCGAGTGTTCCCTTGCCGCTGCGACTGAGAGTGCCAGGGGGCCCGACCCGGACTGGCCCCTGGTCCTTGTGAGTGACCACACTTTGCTCAGGCCTGAAGCCTTGCGCGACGCCAAGGCCGTGCTTGCTCGGCTCGGCACGGACTTCCAGGACGCGAAGACGCACCTCGCCGAGGAACGCCTGAAGCTTGCCGACACGTGGCGGCGGCTCAGCGTCGCCATCGATGCAGCCCGGCACCATGACGAGCATGCTCGCGCACAGTGCGAGAAGGACACCGCCGAAGCGGAGGGGGCTCGCGTGAGAGCCCTCCAGGAGGCCGAAGTAGCCATCGCACGTCGCGAAGAAGCGGAGGATCTCTTGAAAGAGTTCCAGGACCAACACGCCGAGCAGGTGCAGTCGCTCCTCGCGCGGGAAGGCGCCCTCACCACTCGCGAGAAGGAGGCCGCAGCCCGCGAAGCGGACCTTGAGACTCGCACGGAGGGCCTCGAGAAGACGGCAGCCGAGCAGGCCGCGGAGAAGGAGCGTCTGGAGACGCTGGGCGCCAGCTGGCCGATGCCCAGGAGGCTCACACGAAGCGCGTCACCGACGCCAACGCCCAACTGGAGGCCAAGGAGAAGAAGGTCCAAGAGGATGCTGACGCGAAGGTAGCGGAAGCGCGCCTGACACTCGCCGAGGAGGACGATAAAGCGCTGTCGCAGCAGAGGGACGCCCTCGAGTCAGAACGCGAGGGGCTCCGGCAGGAGGTCACTGATCTCAAGGCATCACTCGCAGAGGCGGAGACCTGCCGGGGAGCCGCGCCGCAGCCCGGCTATGGCGCCGCCGATCAGGAACGGGAGCAGCGCGAGCGCGTCAAGGCACTTCACTCCATCGAGATCCGCGCCCACGACGCCCAGAATTCCATCTGCCAGGGAAGGCTTGGGGCCCTCCGCGAGTCCCATGACGCCGACTACGTCGGCTTCTCCACCAAGCTCGTGGAACGGCTTGAGGACGGAGCCAAGGAGGTGGACGGTATCCTGGAGGAGGAGTGCCGCAGCCTCTTCTCCCTGGCGGCGACTCGCGTCTTCAGCAACCTCCTCCACTCTGATCCCAACTTCGACTTTGACAAGGTGATAGCCCCAGTTCCCGAGGAGCTTCGCGACGGGCTCGCAAGGGCGGTGGAAGGCCAAGTGGGCGCGTTACTCGGAAAGTACTCCTGCGGCAGCGGCGAGAGCTCCGGTGGCGATGATGGCGCGGGCGAAGATGACGACGGCGCGAGCTCCTAGGGTCCTTTTCCTTTCATCACCCTGCGCTAGATCGATGTGGCCCATAGGGGCGTGAAGACGATGCTTTGGTGTTTAAATATTTCATGATTTGCTGTAATGAACACTCGTGCCCTCGCGAGGCTATCTATTAAGGCCTGCCTTTCTCTCTTTGCTCGCCGTGATGCTCTACGTTGTCAGGACCCAGCCCCCGCGCGGCCATAGCCGTCGCTGGTATGTCAGGTCGCGATGCCTAAACAAGGCCAGGAGGCGAGGGGCACCGGGAGCTAGTAAGGGCTCCTGAGGCGCGATGCTCAGGGAGCCCCCCTTTAACGCACAAGCGGCTTGCGCCAAGAGAAACGCTAGCGCTCGTGAGGCCGTCGGAGGGGGAGGCTCCAGAGATAGCGAGGGTGGCTCGCGAGACGGGAGACTTAGCTCTGTACAAGGTAGTATGGTGGACCATCTCTTGCAAGGTGTGTCTTGTGAGGGTTCCGCTCGCGAGATCTCCTGCCGGGACGGCCGCCGAGGGTTAATTCCCGAGGCGGGGCCTGCTGGTACCTCCTGAGGTCCTGAGGGAGCTACCTCGCGAGATCCTTCAGGGGACCTGCTCCTAAGATAACTGCACGCAGAGCACTTAACGACAGCGCGCGCTCGTCGATTCGCTCATGGGTATTACGCGAGGAGACAGGACACCAAGGACCTTGGTGGGGTGGCGTGCACGGGAGCAGGCCCGCGAGCCAGAGCCCGGTTGCTTTGGTTTTTCAGTGCTGCTGGGACTGGCCCGAGCGCAGGCACCGTGTCCAGCCCCCACTCGCGTGAGGCTCATGAGGGAAGTCGTGAGCGCGCGAGGCTCATGAGGCAAGGGGAAAACGAAACTCCATATAAGGAAACGGAAGCTTTACTGAAAGAAGATAGCAACCCATTACATAACAAAATGAAGATGCGGCTGCCGTGTCCGGCACGGGTCAGCTTGAGGTTGGTGCAACCCGTGGGGCGCCCTCAATTACACACCAAAATGAGAAAAAGAGTGCTCCCGTGTCTGGCACGGATCAGCTTGAGGTTGGTGCAGCCCGTGGGGCGCCCTAAGTTGATTGTTCCGCCAGCGCGGGGCATGGGGCTTCCACAGGGGTGTGGGTATGATCGCGGGTCGATCGTTCCGCCAGCGCGGACCATGGGGCTTCCACAGGGGTGTGGGTATGATCGCGGGTCGATCGTTTTGCCAGCGCGGAGCATGGGGCTTCCACTTGGGCGTGGGCGGGAGCTCTCGCGGGCCGATCAGGCGAACGCAATGAGAGGCTCCAGGGCATGTACAGCCCCGTTTCGTTCGTACGCGTGAGGGTCACGGGTAGAACTTGCGGAGGTGTTGGATGTTCCACGCGTTAGGCACAGGAACTCCGTCCTTCGTCTCCAGCCGGGCTGAGCCGGGCCTGGAGACATGAGTGACCCGCAAAGGTCCTTCCCACATGGGTGAGAGTTTGTGGAGTTCCTCTCGGGAGAGGATCCTGCGTAGGACGAGGTCGCCGACCTCGAGAGTACGAGGGCGGATGGTGCGGCTGTGGTAGCGACACAAGGCCTGCTGGTACCTCGCGGCACGAAGGGCAGCCTGACGGCGGCCCTCCTCGAGGAGCAGCAGATCGATCTCTCGCGAGCCCTCCTAACGCGCCTCGTCGAAGGCAAGGACTCACGGGGAACCGTGCTTAAGCTCCAATGGGAGGACCGCTTCAGCGCCGTAGACGAGGAAGAAGGGCGTCTCGCCAGTAGGATTGCTTGCTGTCGTGCGGATGGACCACAGCACGGACTGCAGCTCGTCATGCCAGCCCTTGCCGCAAGCCTCGAGTTTCTTCTTGGAGCTCCTTGTTTTGAGGCCCTTGAGGACCTCGGCATTGGCGCGCTCGGCCTGGCCATTGCTTCGCGGGTGCGCCACCGAGGCATAGCAGAACTGCGTGCCGAGGCTGGCGTAGTAGGACTTGAAGAGGCCGCTTGTGAACTGGGAACCATTGTCGGTGATGATGCGGTTGGGAACTCCGAAACGGCTCACGAGGCCCTTGATGAACTTGACGGCGGAGCCGGCCGGAATGGTGCGCACCGGCTCGACCTCTGTCCACTTGGTGAACTTGTCGATGGCGACGTAGAGGTAGCGGTAACCGCCAGCCGCGCGTGGGAAGGGCCCTAGGATATCCAGCCCCCAGACCGCAAAAGGCCATGAGAGGGGAATCGTCTGGAGGCCCTGCGCCGGCTGGTGGATCTACTTGGTGTGGAATTGACAGGCCTCGTAGGCTTGGACCAGTGCGATAGCGGCGCGCAGCGCAGTGGTCCAGTATAAACCACTGCGGAACACCTTGCCGACGATGGTGCGTGACGAGGAGTGGTGACCGCAGTCTCCTCCGTGGATACCAGCGAGCAATTCGCGCCCTTGCTCTTCAGAGATGCACCATAGCGAGATGCCATTGGGGCGCCTACGGTACAGCTCGCCATCCTGTAGGCAGTAGGCGGTGGCCTGCCGAGCCACGCGCTCTGCTTCAGAGTCTTCCTCCGGGAGGGTGCCGCGGAGCAAATAAGCCTTGAGCTCCGCGGCCCAGCTATCCGCCTGAGGTTCGAGCGCCAGTAGCAGGCGCGCTCCTGAGGCCGGGCCACAGTCTGGTGCGCCCGTGGGTGGTGCGGGCGGAAGTTCCTCGCGAAGGAGCGCCGTGCACGCAGCTGGGGGTGCAGCAGAGGGCTTGAGGAGCCTTTCCTCGAAGACGCTGGGGCTCTGGGGCTCGCGGCGCGATGCTCGTTTGGCGATGTCGTCGGCTTCTTTGTTGCCGCCGCGGGGGAAGTGCTGCAGCTCCAGGCCAAGAAAGCGCTTCTCAAGTTTACGTACCTCTTCTAGGTAGGCGGTCATGTGTTCGTCCTTGGGCTTGTAGCTTTTGTTAGAGAAGTTGACGAGCAGTTGCGAATCGCCCTTGATAGTTAGCCGCTTGATGCCTAGGGCGAATGCGGCCTTGAGGCCGGCGATGAGGCCCTCATACTCTGTGATGTTGTTGGAGACCTTGTCGGTGTGCCTGAAGCAGAGCTGTACAGCGTAGTAGAGCCTGTCTCCTGTTCGCGAGGTGAGCATAACCCCAGCCCCCGCGCCCTGTCGGGAGAAGGCGCCGTCGAATTGCATGGTCCATCCGCCAGGCGCCTCATCCCCTGGCAGGAGGGACTGGGCCTCGCGAGGCTCGTCCTCGTACGTGTCCGTCCATTTTGCCACGAAGTCGGCCAGAGCCGCGCCTTTGATGACTCTGGTGGTGGAGAACTCCAGCTAGAAGGCTTGCAGCTCCACTCGGCGACGCGGCCGACGGCGTTGGGGCTGCGCAGAACTTGCTCCAAGGGGTAGGAGGAAATGACCTTGATGGGATGACCCTGAAAGTAGTGGCGCAGCTTCCTGGAGGCGACGAGGAGTGCGAGGAGGAGCTTCTGCTGCATGGGGTAGCACTCGCGCGCGTCCCTTAGCACGGTGCTGACGAAGTACACGGGGTGCTCGACGAGGCGCGTAGTTGTTGCGACAGCTTGCTCCTCAGATGCCTTGCGAGGCTCGGGAGGCTCGGTAACCTCACGAGGCTCAGGAGGCTCGCGAGGCTCAGAAGGCTTACGGGGGACGGCGGCCTCACGAGGCTCAGGAGGCTCGCGAGGCCCCGGGGGCTCGCGAGGCTCAGCGGGCTCGTGAGCCTGAAGGGGCGCCGAGGGTTTTTCCTTGGCACAGACGCACTCCTCCCGCACCACGACCAACGCCGCGCTGGCCGTCTGGGGGGTGGCCGCCAAGTACAGGAGCAAGGGCTCGTGAGAGCGTGGTGCGACCATGATGGGCGGGCTCGTGAGGTACCTCTTGAGGGCTTCGAAGGCGGCGTCTGCCTCAGGAGTCCACTTGAAGGAGCCGGACCTCTTTAGGAGCTTGAAGAAGGGCAGGGCTCGCTCGCCAAAGTTGGAGATGAAACGCCCTAGGGAGGCCATACATCCTGCCAAGCACTGCATTTCCTTGAGGGTCTGGGGAGGACGCATTTCTCGATGGCCTTGATCTTCTCTGGGTTGGCCTCGATGCCACGGTGCGAGACTAGGAAGCCGAGGAGCTTGCCGGAGGGGACTCCGAAGACGCACTTCTCCGGGTTGAGCTTGAGGTTGACTTTGCGTAGGTTGGCAAATGTTTCCTGGAGGTCCGCGATGAGGGATCCAGCCTCACGAGATTTGACCACGATGTCGTCGACGTAGGCCTCCGCGTTCCTCCCCATCTGAGGCCCCACAGTGATGCGCATTAGCCGCTGGAAGGTGGCGCCCGCGCTCCTTAAACCGAAGGGCATGCGGACGTAACAAAATTCGCCGCAAGGGGTGATGAAGGCCGTCTTCTCCACGTCTTCCGCCGCCATCTTGATCTGATGATAGCCTGAGAAGGCATCCAGGAAGCATAGCAGATCGCACCCGGCGGTGGAATCCATGATCTGATCGATGCAGGGCAATGGGAAGAGATCTTGAGGGCAAAACTTGTTGAGGCTGGTGAAGTCGACGCACATGCGCTCCTTGCCGCCCTTCTTGGGGACGACGACTCGGTTGGCGAGCCATTCGGGATGGCGCACCTCACGAACGACTCCAGCTTCTTGGAGCTTCTGAACTTCATTGACGATGAACTCTTGCTTCTCTGGCGCCTGGCGCCGTGCTTTCTGCTTGACCGGGCGTGCATTGGGGCACACCGCTAAGTGGTGCTCGATCACCTCCCTCGGCACACCGGACAAGTCGGATGCTTTCCAGGCGAAAACATCTGAGTTTGCCCGAAGGAAGGTGATGAGCGCGCTTTCCTATGCAGGAGGGAGGCATGTGCCGATTGTGAAGGCAGGGCCGAAGCCGCTGCCGTCCATCGACACCTTCTTCAACTCGGCGCGGCCCTGAGAGAACAGCTGCTTCTTCTTCGCGGGCGCAGCCTCGGAAGGCCCGGCCGCGTCCTCGTCGGCCGGGTGCACGACAGCGGCAGCCTTGTAGGCACGCTCGAGTGTGCTGGCCGTGTCCTTCTCGTTGCAAGCGATGGTGATGATGCCGCTGCAGCCGGGCATCTTGAGGATGTTGTAGGCATGATGGGTGGCCGCCATGAACTTGGTGAGAGCTGGGTAGCCCAAGATGGCGTTATAAGGCAGGCCGATGTGTGCCACGTCGAAATCAATGAGCTCGGTGTGGTAGTTCTTGCGGGTGCCGATGGTGACGGGGAGGCGCACTTGCCCCAGAGGAATGGTGGAGTCGTCGGTCACTCCGGAAAAGGGCCTGGTCGGCATCAGCTGGTCGTAGGGCACCTGGAGCGTCTCGAAGGTCTCGACGGAGAGCACGTTGAGGCCGGCACCCCCATCGATGAGGGTCTTGGTGACCGCAACGTTGCTGATGGTGGGAGTGCACAGCATGGGGAGCGCGCCTGCGGAGGCCGTGGACTTGGGGTGGTCCTTGGAGTCGAAGGTGATGGCGTACTGCGACCACTTGAGGGGCCACGAAGCCTCTGGCCTCGGAAGGGCGGCATACACCTCGTGAGAGAGTTGCTTGAAGTGGCGGATGTACGCGGGGGCTTGGGACCCGCCGAGGATGCAGGCGACCGCGCGAGGCTCCTGGTAGCACCCAGCGCCCTCGTCGGGCTGGTTGATGTCGTTCCTTCGGGGTGGCGATGGCATCGGCGAAAGAGCGGCATTGGCCTGAGGATTCGCCTCACGAGGTTGGTCGCGCCAGGCGGCCTCACGCGGCTGATCGCGCCAGGCGGCCTCACGAGGCTGATCGCGCCAGCTCTGTCGGTAGTCGCCATTATTGTTGCGGCTGTCCCAGCGGCCGCCTCCACGGCCGGCGCCGTGGCCATTGCGGTCGTCCCGGCGGCTCTAGCGCTCGTCGCAGAGCAGCTTGAGCTCCTAACAGTCTTTGGTGCTGTGGGAGCGGACGTTGTGAAAAGCGCAGAGTGGCCGGTTGTCCTTCCTGGGCTCGTCGTGGTCGCGGCCGCGCTTCTGCTCGGGCTCCGCCGCGAGTACAGCAGGGCCTATGCACTTGACTTCCTTGCTCTTGGCCTTGGCGCCGTCGAGCGCCGCGTCGGGGTTGTTGTGGACGAAGAGGCGACCTTCTTCCGCCTTGGTGCACTTGTCGGCGATGTCGAGCAGCTCGAGCACGGAGTCGAGCTCACCGTTGATGGCGAGCTTCTCGCGCATCTTGATGTCCGTGACGCCGGTGGAGAACGCGGAGATGACGGCCGCGTCGGAAGCGCGCGGGATCTTGTTGCGCACCTGACTGAAGCGCTGGATGTACTTGCGGAGGGTCTCGTCTGGGCGCTGTCGAACACGCTGCAGGTCGTCGATGGTGAGGGAGCGGTCCTGTGTGCCCTTGAAGTTGGCGATGAACTGGCTGCAGAGCTCGGCCCACGACGAGATGGAAGCCTCGGGGAGGTTCATAAGCTAGGAGCGCGGGCCGTCCTTGAGGGCCATGGGGAACCAATTCGCCATGACCTTGTCGTCGCCGTTTGCCGCCTCGACGCTCAGCGTGTAGAGCTGGAGGAACTCCGTGGGGTTGGGGGTGCCGTCGTAGCGCAGAGGCAGCTCAGGCTTGAACTTCGCGGGCCAGACCACGCGACGCAGCTCGCGGGTGAAGGCATGGCAGCCCACGCCGCTCGAGGGGACGCCGCCAGCGAGGGCGGCACGGTTTTGACGCCCGGCCGCTGCGACGTCCTGAACGGCCTGGTCCTGGCGTTGGCGCTGCCGCTCGAGGAGCACCCGCACGTCGGGGGGCGCACGGCGGATGATCTGGCAGCTGGTCTCGTCCCGGTCTGGCGAGGATGCGCCACGGGACGGCTCACGAGCCCGCGCGCTGCGCTAGGGCTCGGCGCGGTCGTCACGCAGAGGAGGCGGCGGGGGAGCGCCATGCGCCAGGTCCCCAGCACGAGACGGCGGCGGGCGGAGCGTGTGAGAAGGTGCCGGAGCGTCCCCGGCGACGTTGATGAGCTTGGCGATGTGACCGAGCCAGGCATCGTAGGCGGTGTCAGCCGGACGGTAACGGAGCAGCTCACGCGCCATGAGCAGCGCTGCCTGCGGGTTCGGCGGCCCATGGTGGGCGAGGGAGGAGGCCGTGGCGGTGTGGCCGTTCGCCCGCACGGAGGGGTGCAAGGAGGAGTCCTGCTGCTCACGGGCAGCGGGGTCGGTGGCGGCGGCTTCAGCTTCGGGACGGCGGCGATTGCCTCGGGCCACCGGCTCCGTCTGAGCCACGTGGCCAGCCCTGCGCTCGGCGCGCTCGCGACGTGCGTCGGCCATGGGGTTGGTGGAGCTGAGGGCAGAGTAGAAGAACAGTAGTGCACCCCTACCTAGCGCGCCAAATGTCGGAAGTCGGGCTCCGGGGACCCAAAGGTTCGAACACTGGGGTGAGCTTGTTCTACCTACTTCGTCTCCTACCACGTTTAAGTGACGGCGAGGCGACGGCGAGAGTGCGCTAGCGAGGGACGGAGCGAGGACTCAGCGGTTTACCCAGGTTCGGGCCACCTTGCGGTGTAAGACCCTAGTCCTGCTTGTGGTTGGGATTCCAAGGGCAAGAGAGTTCTTGCGTACAAGGTACAAGGTAGGAGATGAAGGAATCGATCCCTCTCTATGATGGCAGCACTGCCCTTTATATCAGCCATGGTCCTCTTCCCCCTGGAAACTTAGGCGGGAAGGGTTGCCACACTTGGCGATTTCGAAAGGAGACAGGCGCTCAGGCTATCCTGACTACAGGTGGTCTTCGCCTGCCAAAGCATGATCCATGATGCGTCGGTGGGCTCGGTGATGACCTCCGCCCTGCGCGCCCGTCGTCTTGGTCTTCCTTCGCTGATCGGGTAACCTTTGGGGTTGCTTTTGAGAGTAGATGGCTGGCCCTGCTCCCTTAACATAAAAGAGGAAACAATCTTCATCCGTGCCTGCTGGCGCGGCTTCTGTTGCCGCTCGTCTCCGCGCGCGTCACCCACGTGACGGGCTTGAGACGCGCGGCCGAGCCGAATAGCCTTCGTCTTGGGTGCCTTCAGGAGGAGGCCTCAGGAGGCCGTCTCGGGAGGCCACCTCGCGAGGGGGCCTCACGAGGCCATTGGTGAAGATGCCGAGCCTCTTTCCCCGCTCCCTGAGGAGGGGGCCTCAGGAGGCCAGGGCCTCTTGAGGGGTCTTGGTGAGAGCTCGGTGGTGACGGCCCACTGGGCCCATGCCAGGCGTTGCGCCCTGGGCCAAAGGCAGACGGGCCTGGATACCCCGGGTTCCACGGGCCCGACAGTTAGGTAGCATTCAACATCAAAAATTCTGTGTTTAAAATTTTCCTACTCGAGGACGAGCAGGAATTAAGCTTGGGGATGCTGATACGTCTCCAACGTATCAATAATTTTTGATTTTTTTCATGCTATTATCTTATCAATCTTGAATGCTTTATATGCATTTTTATGCTATTTTATATCATTTTTTGGGACAAACCTATTAACTCAGTGCCCAGTGCCAGTTCCTGTTTTTTTGCTTGTTTTTGGGTTTTCAGAAAATCAATATCAAACGATGTACAAACGGAATAAAATCTTTAAAATGATTTTTTCTGGACCAGAAGGGACCCTAGAAGGTTCGGAAGGAGGCCAGAAGAGATACGAGAGAGCCACAAGCTCACAGGGCGCGCCCCAGGGGGGTAGGCGCCCCCCCTGAGCTTGTGGGCCCCATGCAGCTTCGTTTGACCTAATTTCATGCCTATAAATTCACATATATTCCCAAACCAACAGAGAGCCACCCAAAAAATAATTTTTCCGCCACCGCAAGCTTCTGTTCTTCCATGATCCCATCTGGAGGCCTTTTTCGGTAATCTACCGGAGGCGGAATCAATCATGGAGGGCTTCTACATCAACCTTGCTGCCCTTCCGATGATGTGTGAGTAGTTCACCACAGACCTATGGGTCCATAGCTAGTACCTAGATGGCTTCTTCTCTCTCTTTGATCTTCAATACAATGTTCTCCTCGATCTCCTTGGAGTTCTATCTGATGTAATCTTCTTTTGCGGTGTGTTTGTTAGGATCCGATGAATTGTGGGTTTATGATCATATTATTCATTGATAGTAATTGAGTCTTTTCTGAACTTTAATATGCATGATTGTTATAGCTTTGTATTTCTCTCCGATCTATCTGTTTGGTTTGGCCAACTAGATTGATTTATCTTCAGTGGGAGAGGTGCTTTATAGTGGGTTCAATCTTGCGGTGTCCTCACCCAGTGACAGAAGGGGACGGGGTACGTATTGTATTGTTGCTACTAAGGACAAAACGATGGGGTTTATTCATATTGATTGAGTTTACTTTGTCTACATCATGTCATCTTGCTTAAGGTGTTACTCTGTTTGTCATGAACTTAATACCATAGATGCATGCTGGGTAGCAGTCGATTGGTGGAGTAATAGTAGTAGATGCAGGCAGGAGTTGGTCTACTTGTCACGGACGTGATGCCTATATATGTGATCATTGCCATGAATACGCCATAAATATGCGCTTTTCTATCAATTGCCCAATAGTAATTTGTTTACCCACTGCATGCTATGTGTTCGAGAGAGAAGCCTCTAGTGAAAACTATGGCCCCCGGGTCTACTTTAATCATATTATAAAAAGCAAAAATACCTTGATGCATTTTTTTTACTTTTATTTTGTTTTGCAATTTATCCATCTACCTATACAAGATTTAATCCTTGCAAGTAACGAGTTCAAGGGGATTGACAATCCTCTTGCCCGCGTTTGGTGCAAGTATTTGCTTTTGTGTGTGCAGGTGTTGTTCACTAGGATTTGCGTGATTCTCCTTTTAGTTTGATAAACCTTGGTTCTCACTGAGGGAAATACTTATCTCTACTGTACTGCTTCACCCTTCCTCTTCGGCGAAAATCCCAACGCAGCTCACAAGTAGCAGCATGTAGGTGAGAGACGGGGCGGGAGGCATGCATGGATGATGAGGGGGGAGGCACGATATGTGTGTGGTAGGCAGACTTAACTATCTGGTAGATAAATCATTGTGTGTCAGAGAAAGGGAGAGACATAACTAGTGAGGTAGATGGATCGGTGCGTGGGGAAAAAGAGGGATAATCGACCTAGCAATATGTATAAAGGTAGGTCGATCGGTGTACATGCATGCATTAGAGGCAAATAAGGCCTGGAGAGACGGATAGAGAGAGAGAGAGAGGGATGCAGCTAGAAGATGGTGCGAGAGGCCTACTAGATAGAGAGGGGGAGGAGTGTGCGAGTGCGAGATCGATGAAAAGAGGGGTGAGAGTGTGCATTTGTGTGGGAGCGTGTGAGAGATAGGGTGCATGGACGGTGAGAGAAGAAGAGGGAAAGTGTGTATATGTGGTAGGCAGACCTCGCTAGAGAGGTATATTGGTCAATGTGTGTCGGAAAGAAGGAGTTGGGGAGACCTATATAGACTGTGTGAGAACCGCCTAAAGAAAAATAAGAATGTGCGCGATGGAGAGAATGCGGAGGGAGGGGGGAGGGAGACGATGGTGTGTGCTTGAACGATAGAAAGTTAGTGCCAGCTACGAAGAGAAGAGGAGTGTGTGGGTGTAAAAGACTAACAGAGATCATAATTCATTATAAAAGTGGATTCGGATATTTGAATAAGAGATTATGGTGTTTTAAACCCATGCATGCATGAATATAACGGTGATATGCATGGTGTGGTTTTGAATATCCTATACTATATAGCCGGTCTATTCTGCCAATATTGGCAGAATAGTTATTCTGCCCACACTTCCGAACTGCACGCTCAACGCGAGAGCACTGCACTTTCTGAAGCAAGAGTACTGCAGTACTGAGACGAGTGAACTTCTCGTCGCAAAAAACTGCACGCGGTGTTTTTTTGGTACTGTTTTCACTCCAGTTTTTAAACCGTTTGTCAGAACGAGGGGTGTAATACGTCGTTGGGAAGCTATGGATTAGGCGCAACTTCGCAACGTTGAATTTTTTTCGAGATTCCTCACGGTTTAAGAGCAGTTTCGAAAACGGTGGGCGCCCGATGAGTGGCAGCGAGCGTATTTTCGCGTTTTTTTCTAAACCGCTTGTCAGAATGAAGAAAATAATACGCCGTTGGGAAGATAACGTCGAGGCGCAACTTTTTCATATATAATACTTTCTCTAATTTCTTACGGTTTAAGAGCACTTTCAAATTTACTAAATCGCGGAATTCTGTTTTTCAAATTTTTTCAATTTTTTGGTACTGTTTTTGCTCCAGTTTTTTAACCGTTTGTCGAAACGAGGCGTGTGATACGCCGTTGGAAAGCTACGGACGAGGCGCAATTTTCATATGTAGAAATTATTTTGAGATTCTTTACGGTTTTAAATTAATTTTGAAAATGGTGCAGCGGACGACGAGTGACAGCGGCCGTTTTTTCGTGAATTTTTACAAACTGCTGGTCGGAATGATTCAAATGATACGCCGTTGGAAAGATATCAACGAGGCGCAATTTTTTCATGTAGAACACTCTCTCTAATTCCTTACGGTTTAAGAGCAGTTTTGATTTTATCGAAATGCGGACATTCTGTTTTTCGCGACACCAAAATCGACGAGTGAACCGCATCGGACAGAAGAACGCACTGCATCAGATGGAAATCCGCACTGCATCAGACGGGCAAGTGCACTGCATGATTTTTTTTAGACGTAAATTTTCCCACGCGAGAAAGTGGATTGCGATTCACATCGGGCATAAGTGAACCGTAACACTATCGAGAAGTGAACCGCATTATATTTTTTTGTCGTTTTCGTAACAATTTCTTTGCACTTCACATTTGGGAGTAAGCGAACCGTGACAGTACCAAAAGTGAACGGCGACACTATCGAAAGTGAACCGCATTACTTTTTTTTATCGTTTCCCTAACATTTTTTTGCACTTCATATTTGGGGCATAAGTGAACCGCAACACCACCAAAAGTGGACCGTAACACTCTTGAAAGTGAACCGCTTTAATTTTTTGCTAGTGAACTTCGAAACCTTTTTTTCAATCTCCAACAGAACGAAAACAAAGCGCATCAGAAAAAGAAGTGAACCTCTCGCTGGATTTTCTTTTTCTCTTTTTTTATAAAGTGAACCACCAACCAGCACAAAATGAATCACATCTTGAAGTATATAGCATGACAAATAACTGCATAGTACAGTGGAGCGAACCTCTCTCTAATTCAGTAGCAAAGTGAACTACATAATCTTTTTCAGTTTCTCAAGTGAACTACATTTTTTTTCTTCTGAAATGCATTACATTTTCTTTCTGAACTGCGCTTTTTAACATATCTGTTTTTTCTGGGCTTTTCTCGGACAAAAAGAACTGCATTGAATGGGAGAGCGAACCTCTTCAAAGAAAAAAAACAGTAGACATCTCTGCAAATCAAACGCAAACTACACATGAGTATCGACTGTACTACAATGTTATGCCGACACCAAAAGAACATCCTAGTGCAGTCCACCAGGGGGTGGCCTCTTTTTTTTGCTTGCAGCTCGCCCTTCTTGAATCGGTGGAATAGCCATGAAGAGCTGGTTACCTTAACGGAGAAGAAATAGCAAGGGGAATGAGGACACAAGTGAACTACATGGGATACAAGTGATTGACGGCATAAGGAAAAGGCCTGACTACTTCAAAAAAATGGACTAGCATCCCACGATCGCGACTACCTCAAAACACAAACAAGAAAGCAGTAGTGGACTGCACAACCCAAGCTGCACGAACCGCGATCCACTCCCCAGCGAGCTGCAAGTCCTCAGCGAAGGAAATTCGCTGAACGCCCATACTGCAAGGTGGCGTCAGCGGACTGCATACCCTGCACAGTCGCGACACGCTGGTGGAGCCTGCTCTCGAGATGAACTGCACACTGGGGGCGCCAAAGGTACTCTGCGATGTCGCCATGGTTGGAGCAGATTGGGGGTACCCACGTCTGGACATTGGAGATCGGAGAGAGAGCTCCCTCTGAACTGCATAGGTGCATGCATCCACACACAAAAATTTGCAAAAGGAACTGCGCATGTGCAACGAATCGAACCGCACTGGAGCTCCTCGACTCGGGGGGCAGGGCGTCACATCCCGGCCGGATCCGGTGTTGATGGCCGTGGGGGGCTGTGGCGCCCGTGGATGAACCGCATGAGGATGCCAAGGCAGCCACCATGGGCGTCGTCCTCATCGTCAGCAAAGGATGAGGGAAGCAGCAGAAGGGTCGGCGGAGGCCATGGCCGCGGATCCGGAGGAAGGGAAGCCAAATCTCGCCGACGCGCGCGAGGAAGAGGAGGTGGGGGGATTCTCCCGTGAGGCAATGGTCGCCGGAGGCTCGAGGGGTCGCCGGCCGCACCTTCCCTCCACTTTCCTCCGCCCACGGTGCTCGGGCGTCCCATCTTGCCGCGCCTGCCCTCTCCTCGCTGGAGGATGGAGCAAAGTCTCGCGGCGGCACCGTCAGGCTTGGTCGGGGGCGGGGGGTCGTGGACTACTCTGTGGAGGCCCGCCGTCGCGGTGGCGGGGCTGGTGCGAAGAAGGTGAGGAGGTGGGGCGGCGTTGCGGCGGCCGGATGGGTCTCGCCGTGGCGGCTGCGTGTCGCAGGAGGACGCGGCTGGCCGGATCCAAAGGCAGGGGGAAGGGGGTGCTCGGGGCGGCACGTCGGGTAGGGTGGCGGCGCGTTGGGTAGGGCGGCCGGCGGCGGGGTTGCTCCGGTGGGGCTCCGACGCGCGGAAGAAGGTGGTAGGAGGGGGCGGTGGCGGTCAGCGCGGGTGGCGCGCGGTGGTAGGAGGGGGTGGTGGCTGGATTTAGTGTCCTGGGATGGGTTGACCGCGCGGTGGGAGCAGAGAGAGGTGTGGGTGGGGTGGGGTGCGTTCGCCGCTGGGGTCCGGTCGGTACAGTGAGTTAGGCTGGGGTATTGGCAGAATAAGCAAAAATATGGTAGAATAAGGTCTTAAGGGGGTTGGCAGAATAGACCCACCCTATATATATATATATATATATATATATATATATATATATATATATATATATATATATATCGAACAATCGCACATTTATTTGAATTTGAGATACCGATGGCAGGCATCGTTTGACCACATTGCATCCATGCACACCACTTTTTGAATTTGTTGTAATGTGTGGCTTTTGCAACTCACATCTAAATACTTGTAGTTCTGGAGGGGGCACCATGCATACACTGTGTGATAAACACAGTATACATATGAAACATGGTTTAGATTTTGCAGATCTAGCTAGAGTTTGAAATGTACTATTATTTGAAATCAGCATAAAGTGGGTTCAAAAATTTGAATTTGAGTTCATATAGTACACATAGTTCATACCTAACTTGACAGTAATCATGTGGTGTGTTGTGAAGATAATATACAGATGATGGTTTAACTTGACAACAATCATCATTGTAGATTCCTATTCAAATAGAGAAACGAATTCAAATTTAGTTCATATTGCAGCGGTAGTATATACATTTGGAATGCACTAAAATGCTCATTTGAGTAGGTTACATGCATTATACACCTAACGAAATATTTTAATTGAGCATAACATGGATTCAAAGTTTGGAATGGCATTTGTAGTAATTCATACAGTAAAATGGGACAAGACTCTCTCTTGTGTGGTGCGAATTGATTTTTTGGGTTTTTTTCGTTGAGGGAAGTGTGAATTGATTTGGTACAGTACACGTTAGGCTTGTTCTCCCGAAATTTCAACCCACGCCATGTTATCCCGAAATTTCAAGATATCTCTTTGTGCTCCGAAAACTCCCTCCTTCTCAACCCGCGCCTTGCTACCCCGAAATTACAATGCGCGTGAAAACTACCTCCTCCTGCGAAATCTCGACACGCGAAATCCTTGTTATACCCCTGAACCGAAAGAACCGCCTAATTCAAATCGGTGGGGGTATTTTTGTAACTTATCCTACATTTTGGACAAGCGCATCTCTAAGTCATGGTTCTCCCCTTCCATCCCCTCCTTTTTCTGCATTCGAAAACCGAGGCCGCAAAAACCTGTCTCCACCAGCCGCGAAAGCCCACCCTCCTTCGTTTGCCACCCCACCGCTGCCCAGCCACAGCCTCTTCCCCGATGACGTCGTCCACCGCAACAGCTCAACGCCCCTCATCCACTGCCCCAGATGAGGATCCGTCATCGATCTCGTCGTCCCACCGGTTCATCCGCCCCTTCCTCCACATCCAAGGTGCTGCTCCGACGATCACCTCGTCTATCACGGCTGCTCCATTCCCACAGCGCCGCCTTAACCTGCCCCACCGGAACTGCAGCATCCTCACCGACTCCTCGGATGAAGTCGAGGCCTACTCGGCACCACCAAAGAGGTTGTACACTCATCTCATGGCATCTTGTCCTTAACTCGACCTCACGGCGCCGTCGGTGCTCGATCCCACTCCGCCATGGCGCGGCTCCCTCGACGCCGGCGCTGCCGGCGACATCCTCCATGGCGGCTCTCCCCTAGTGCGAGGCTCCCTCTTCGGCGGCATCCATACCAGCTGGAGTTGATGCTGCTGCTCCGGCTCTCGCTCATGCTGCTGCTCTGCTCTTCCTCTTGCTCGTGCTACTGCTCTGCTCTTGCTCTCGCTCGAGCTGCTGATGTTGGTACATGGGCTGCTGCAAGCTACACGAGTTGCTGCGCTGGCTATCGTTCGCGCTGCTACTCCGGGCGCTGCTGCTCCGGCTGCTATCTGCTAGTCCGTTCCCTATTGAGCGGCCGATGATTTAGATCACTGCTTCTCTGCTACTAGTGCTCGAGTGGCCTAAACTACCAACTAGTGTGTTCAGTTTCGACAACAAAATTTAGTTTCGACAGTAAAATTCAAATTCAACAGTTAAGTTCAGAGTCAACAGTTTTCACATCATCTGTTCGAGTTAGGTGTTTCTTTGTGATGTAAATTTTACATCTAGCACTTTTTGGTAATGTATTTTACATCATCTATTGGAGATGCTATTAGAATCCCACTTCAGATTAACGATGTCTATCTTGTACTGGTTCAGCCTCGACGTCGTACAGCTCGCCGGAGCTGCTCCAATGACGGAACCATCCATCACAACAGAGCAGTACCCTCGACGCCGTCTATAGACACCTCAGATCTTCTTCTCCACCTTCGACAGCCACCTCCGCCGCAACATCTTCAACGACCAACCCAATGATGCTGAGGTCGACACGGCTACACCAAAGAGGTTGTACACTTGTCGCATCACTTTTTACTCTACATTCATGTCGATCCCTTAGAGCTATTTTGGTTCAAAGGAAAAAGTGAAGGAAAAACATAGCAATAGGAAATTTTCCTATGGTACTCTACTATTCAATTATTCATACATTTGGTTGAAAGGAATGGAGCAAAACAAAATTGAAGTATTTTTTTTCCTTTCATGTCTGTTTCAAAGGAAAAACATAGAAATTTTAACATCCACCTGGACCTACTTTTCAAAATCCTATGCATGAAAACAAGACTAACTGTCCACATTTACATGTGGTTTGACTTTAATTTGGCCATGTTTCTTTGCATTCCTGTGCTCTTCTAATTCCTGTGAACCAAACACCCAAGTTGACAGGAAACCTGTGTTTACAAATGCTCTATTTTTCACGTGCATTCCTATCCTATTCTGGTGTTTTTCCAATCCCTGCGTTTTTAGAATCCTGCAAGCCAAAGGAGCCCTTACAGAATTACTTCAGTTACAGATAGGTGTCGAAGAAAACTTTGTGTGGTTTGTCCTGCTCCTGCCGCGCCATTGTCCACCTCACCTGAGCTGCTCCATCGACAGAAGCATCCACCATACCAGACATCACGACTCCTGACCGTCTTTCGCCGCCTCAGATCTCCTTCCCCACCACCGGTAGCCACCGCAACTACATCACCATCATCGACTCAGCAGATGAACCTGAGGAGTACACGGGTCCGCAAGAGAGGTCGCACTCTTTTGTTTCTACTTATGTTATGCATTGCTTAATATTACCTGCTACTTTATCATCCTGTTCACCTCTTAGATTCCAAGTCAGGTCCAAATTAATGTTCAAACTTGAGTTTTAAAATGCTTGTGGGGCACATATCAAGGCAGCAATGAATAGTATCTCTGTCTACTATCTGGTTCATCTAGGGTATGTACTATGTGGTTGATCTTGGGTGGGAAACAAACAATAAAGCAGCCATCATCTGTTTTTTTATTAAATTAAAGCTATCATCAGCCTGCTATCATTATTTTTGGATCTATCCAGTTGTTGTTACCATCAGTCTAGATTTCTGCATGCTCTCCTTACATAATCTCACTATATTTTTTTCATATGCATGTCAGTTATTGTACACAGTCATGTTGAACATGTAGAGAAAAAGAGAAGAGTCTTATGCGGCAATACAATGTCATGCAGACATCGCTCCATGGTGGATGCAATGGCAAACCCCCCCTCCCCCTCCTCCAGATTGCAATCCAGAGGAAGATAGTTGTTCAGAGGTGGATTCAGAGGGAGCTGACCACTCCTATTTACCCCCCCCCCCCCCGAGGTGTTTACTCTAACTTGGCATGATGATGTTGGTCATATCATGCATATGGCGCCTTGCATTGCTTACTTTCGACATCATATATGTTATCTGCTTAGTTTAGAAATGTTCCATAATGCCACCTATTTAGTTTCTATATCATATGTGTGAATTATGCAATGCCATCTTTTTAGCCAGCCATAATATATGTGAAATATGCAATGCCATCATGTTTAGCCAGGCATCATATATTTGAATTATATCTTGCCATTCCTTTTTTTGTATACATTTCCATTTGTCGACAATGTTTGTACATTCAACTACTCTTCCTATGAATCAGCCATTTGAGTGGGTTATGGAAAAATCTGGAGTGAAAACAAGGTCTTCAGAGCAGACAGTGCTACCTGTTGAACCAGATCTCTTGCTGGGTCCAGATAGCTGCTCAGAGGAGGATTCAGAGACAGATGACCAGTCCTATCCACCCCCCCCCCCCCGAGGTGTATGCTCTAACTTGGCAGGGTTATACTGCTCGTATCATGCATATGGTGTCTTGCATTGCATAGTTTAGACATCATATACACAATATTTCAACACCATCTGCTTAGTATATAAATCATATATGCACTACAAAAAAAACACTTCCGTGATGAAACGTCTTTGTCACAGTAGGTCAAGTTTTCTGTCATGCATGTACATCTGTGACAATTTTATGACAGAATCAAGATAGTAATACCTGTGCTATCGTAGAAGTGTTCCATGACAATACTGAAATTATCATCACGGAAGTGTCCACTTCCATGACGATAAATGTCGCGTCATGGAAGTGTTTTCGTCAAGGGTGACCGACACGTGGCATCCACCGCAACGGGTCGCCGTTAAGCTATCGGGTTCCGGTTTGGATTCGATAACCCGTTAATAGCCCTGACCAATGGGGATTTTCCACGTGTAAAATTCTCATTCGCCGGCCGATCCACGTGTCCGCTCGGCGTTGCAACAGATGTCATCCACCCAATGGACGAGACGCGCCTATGGAAAAGTGACATGCGGTACGGTCCAAAACAGGCCCATTTAGCTAAAAAGGCCAGCCCAGTCAAAATAAGTGAGCCGACCCATTTATGGCCTACTTTTGTCTGGCCCATTTACAAAAACGGCCCATACGAGATATGCCAATTCAGCCCGTCAATGGCCCGTTAACGATTTGACACCATTGCGGCCCATCTTCTGTTCCAGCCCGTTAACAGCCCTCTATGTCTTTGGGCTCATTTCCCGGCCAAGGTTCTTTCGGCCTGTTAGAGGCCCATTATGGAGATGGGCCAATTTCCAAACTGTATGACTTTTGGCCCGTTAGAGGCCCAATATAGGCATGGGCCAATTTCCTGGTGGTACGTATTTCGGCCTTTTAGCAGCCCATTAGGGGTTTGGGCCAACTTCTAGCCCGGTGTATCTTTCGGCCTGTTAACGGCCCACACTGTAGTTGGGCCATTTACATTCCGAACTGACTTTCGGCCTCTTAATGGCCCATGTTCTCCATCGACCAATTCCAGCCCAATATGACTTTCGGCCTGTTAAAGGCCCGTTTTGTATATGGACCCACTTATGGCCCGATTGGCTTTCGGCCTGTTAACGGCCCGACTCAGAATGGGCCAAGCAGTAATTTTGATCTATTTCGGCTTGCTAAGGGCCCGTAGGCCCGTTTCCACTGTTGGAGCCCAATCGAGGTTTCGGCCTGCTAACGGCCCGTCAACTAATTGGGCCTGCTAAATTTCCTGCATGGCTACAGCCCCATTGAATGACAGGGCCGAATACAGTCCATTGAAGGCCCACGTCAATTTGGGCCCAGCTACTACTTTGAGCCCATTACGAGGAACAATTATGGACTATGGCAGAGCCCATCTAGTAACTACAGGCCGACTACCGGGCCATTACAGGCCATGGGCCATTCCCCTAGAAGAAGGGCCCACGTCGCATTGTTCCAGTTATTAATTTCACTGGATATTTTGGCTTGTTTGCCGCCAATTGAGGTTTCGGCCGAGAAAGCTCGGGTGCAACCCCGTGCTAAGCAAATATATGCATAAAAGGGAAAACGTAGCACATCGAAGCATATATTACAGGAAATTACTGTCACGCCCAATATGCGATCCTATCCTCGAGGGACTCGGAGGCCCCACCAGGGATAGAAGCGCATATCGAAGACGCTTGCAAGGTGGATATCATTACATCGTACCATGTACATAATAGATGGGGATACATACAAATACATATAGTCATCACAGGAATACATCAATACTTAGCAAACACCATACAGTAGAGCAGAATCCGACTACGGATGAAACACAAACGAAAAACATGAACGGCATCCACCCTGCTAGCCCAGGCTGCTGACCAGGAACCTATCCCAAGATCGACGAAGAAGAAGAACTCCAAAAGCAGACACGCATCGCTCTCGCGTCAGATCATCGCATTACCTGTACCTGCAGCTGTTGTTGTAGTCATCTGTGAGCCACGAGGACTCAGCAATCCCATAACCATGGGTAACAAGACTATCAAAGCTTAATGGGTATGGAAGGGGTAAAGTGGTGAGGTTGTAGCAAGCACTAAGCATTGTATTGTGGCTAACTTACGAGTACAAGAATAAGAAGAGTAATCTACGCATAATGGTCGCAAACTAATAATGATCAAGAAGTGATCCTGAACACCTACTTACGAGTGGAAACATAACCCCACCGTGTTCTCTTCTCAAACTTCCTCGAAAAGAGACGATCACGGTTACGCACGCGGTTGGTGTATTTTAATTAGAATTAGAGTCAAGCTCTCTACAACCGGAGGTTATAAATTTCCAAGTCACCACATAACCGCAAGCACAGCTTCGCGAAAGATTTAACCCTGCAGGGGTGGTCCAAGTAGTCCATTATAAATTACCACACGCATCCGATGGAACATCCTCACACCATGATAACACGATGCTTACGATAAGGAATCCCGGAGGACAAGCCACTCGTAACAGGTAAAACTGAACCAGCAAGACCTCCCGGTGAGCCAGATCCGCATCTAGAGCCGCGCGCTCTCTATCTACGGGCATCATCCGTCTATGCATAGTGGACGGTAGCCAAAAGAACCCGAGTTGCCCCGAGGCGGCTCCGCCGACTGCTAGGTAGGTGGACCAACACTCATGAGGAGCACTGGCCCGGGTTGTTGATTAATTATCCACGGGGGCCGGCAGGTTCCTATGCAAGTTTTAGTTGTTATTAGGCAAATGGTAAAACCAATGTTGGGCCTTGCTGGAGAAGTTTATCCTAAAACGAATGGACAGGGGGGGTTCCCATGTGCCCCACATGTGCTAGAAGTGCTCATCAAGGAACATAACACCGGTATTACGGAAAGTAGGGTGGTATGAGTGGAACAAAACACCAGGCAAAAGGCCGAGCCTTCCACCCATTACCAAGTATATAGATGCATTAATTAAATAAGAGATATTGTGATATCCCATGAAATCCATGTCCCAACATGGAACAACCTGCAACTAGCAACGCTATAAGAAAGGGGCTGAGCAAAGCGGTAACATAGCCAAACAACGGTTTGCTGGGTAAGGGTGGTTAGAGGCTGTAGCATGGCATATGGGAGGCTGACATATATGTGGTAGGAAGCGCGACATATCGATAGCAACGAGACAACTAGCAAGCAAAGATAGTAGAGATATCCAAGGTCATGATCATCTTTCTTGAAATCCCGCTAGGAAGAAGATCGAGTCCATGAAGAAGACGAACCAACGTAGACGAACGAATCCTCACAATCGCAACGAAACCGGAACTATCGAGAAGAAGCACAACCGGAAAGAAGCAAACAACATGATAAACAACCAAGCAGAACCATGGCATGATGCACAACCAAATAGGATGCATGACAAGATTAATGTTGTTGAACATGGCAAGAGATGAAGCATAAGCAATCCATACAAGTAGGCAAGTATAAATGAGGCCGGAAACACAAACAACAATTCCGATATTTCCCCATATGCCAATTTCGAAATTGGTACTGCTCTGAATTAAACTGAATGTTAAAGTTGTTAAACAGCAAGTTAACACGCACCAAGATGATCTACACATTTTTCTAATCAAGTTACATATGTAGAACATTTAATTCGGAGCTACGGTCTAGAAGATATGCACTAAACAAGATTAACATGGTAATAATGCAAAATGCATGCAAACATCATCCACAAACACTCAAATCAAGGATGCAATATGACAACATGAAACTACACACAAATCTAAGCAAGTTTCATATAGAACATGATTAAAACGGAGCAACGGTCCAACAATTACAATCGACACAAGTTATAATAGCAAACTGCCCCAAAACAGCAACATAGCACTTTGCCAACATCAAAACAACAAGCTACAGTAACATGATGGGCACAAACTTGATATGCACTTAAAGTAGACATGACATACTTCAAATCATCTTTAAGGTTCAGGTTCATAGGCATCAAGGTTAAGTTAATATGATCCATGCAAAATGCAAAGTTCTGCTAAACAGGGCATATACATGAGCAGAATTAATATGATGATGTGTTGGAGGCATGAAATAAATATGCTATAGTGCTAGAACATGGCACCAAATGGTACATCATGGTAGTACATAACATGTGGATGAAATCATACAACATGGGCATAATCATAGGAGCAATAGATTCATTCCAATCATCAAGGCAATATGCAATCATGAACTAACAGAAAACTGGGCATGCTGTCAACAACATTATGATGCTAACTTGGGAGGCACATAACAGCAAGCATAGCAATTTCAATATTTATGAACTTGACATGAGCATACAGTAGACATGGCAATCTTCAAATCACTCCATTGGCAAAAGTTCATAGGATGCACAGATTAATTACTATGATTATTACAAAATGGAACATTCTGTTAACAGGTTGACAGTTTTATCATGATAGCAACTTGAGAGCAACAAAGAGACATGCTACAAGAACTCTACATGGCAACCAAAGGCATGGCATCAAAGTACACATTGCATAGGCCAAATCACATGAAGGAATCATATGCATATGAGCTATAGATTAGTGGCAACCATCAAGCAAAGTTGGCAAGTTTTATCACAGACAGCTTTTACTCAGAACAGCAACATTAACTAGGCATGTTTACAAGCTCATGGCACTCACATCAAGGCATATCATGGCATGAAATAAATACTAGCAGCAAGAAGACATGAAAATGCTCCAAAGTCATGTTGACAAGTTGCTTATATGGACCATGCATTAAATCACACAAAAATGACAAAGTGACAAATATTAATAGTTTCCAGCAGTAACATTAGGATGCACTTTTGCAACAGAGATAATGACATGTAGATGGACCCTAACATGCATGCAACAACAACCATCATGTAGAGCACGAAGAGTAGACCAATTTACATATATAAATCATCATCATAGGATCAACATGCACAGAGATATGGACATCACAAAATGCATATATGCTGAGAAAACAGACAACGTTTTATACCCTGACGGGACGAAGCGGGATGGGACGAGGTGGTGCAGGGCGCCCGTTTGGTTCGGGGGTCGGGTGGATCCCAGGATGGGGCCACCCGGGCGCGGAGGAGGCAGGGGAGGTTGTGGCCGGCGGCAGCGGTTGGGGCTCCGGCGAGGCGAGCCGCGAGGAGGAGGCCGGCGCTGGGCGGCGGCGAGGTAGAATGGCGGCGCGGGCGGCTGGGTGCACACGGACTGCCCCGGGCCCCGATGGGCTCGGGCGGGCCTGCCTCGGGCCCGGGCGGGCCGCGGTGGTTGGGGGGAAGGCAGAGGGCGACGTGGCAGGTCGGGAGAGGCTGCGGGCGGCGGCTGGCGGCGGCACTGGCGGTGGCTGGAGCGCCAAGTGGCGGCGGGGCAGAGGGCCGGCGCGGAAAATGAGGGAGGAGGTGGGAGGCTGCCAAAAATGGAAGGGTGGCCTTCCTCTTATAGCAGGGGGCTAGGGTTAGGAGGGTTTTGGGGTGTTTCGGAGCCCTCCGATCACGATCGGACGGTTTCGGACAGAGGGGAGATTAGCTGGGCTAGGTGGGCTGTGTAGAGAGGGTTTGGGCTGAGGAGAGAGGGAAGTGGTGCAGCCCGGCACGGTTTCGGAACACCGAAACGTCCGACGTTTGACTGGCTATAGTGCCGTTATAGGTTATCCGTTGAGGCATCAAACGACTTCCGAATGGAACAAAATTTGGCAGGCGGTCTACCTACAACACAATAAGACCG
This sequence comes from Elymus sibiricus, assembly GCA_039707655.1. Taxonomy (NCBI): domain Eukaryota; kingdom Viridiplantae; phylum Streptophyta; class Magnoliopsida; order Poales; family Poaceae; genus Elymus; species Elymus sibiricus. The sequence continues at coordinate 139,013,985 of CM077670.1, forward strand.
CACGCCAACTTCCAACCCATTCCGAGAACATTTTTATCCCACTTATAAAATAATATTTCGGAGGTGCCGCGGGCGCGTGCGAGTGTGTCGGGTCTCGAAACGGACAACGGAAGGGACGCGGAGAAGCCTGCAAGTACGAACGGATGCAAGTTTTTGAAAAACATGCGGATGAAATGCACATGATGACATGGCCAAGTGCAACACGCAAGCGAATGACATGGCAACGATGCCGAATAAATGGAAGACATCTGGAGCATCGGTCTCGGTGCGTCACAATTACATCCACTGGGCAATCAAAGATTGATGCCAGTGCAAATAAACGAACAGAGCTTAACGATCTACAACCTCACAATCTGCAATCTCAGCGCGGATGACGCCCATAAGCATATGAGCAAGTTCTTTCTTCTTTGCTATACTGTCACTAAAATCATCGATCAGTTGTTGTTGCGCAAGAATGTGCACCTCTGATTCCTCCACGATTTCCATCATTGCTTCAGCCAGTAATTGGTTCACAAACGTACATCTTTTCCGTTGGATTTGAGACAGAGGAAACTGAACAGATTCATATGGGGATTTTGGCAGGCTTGTATCAATGATAGTGGAAAGTGTCTTGACCACTGCATCATAACTTAAATTAGAGGGGAAACTGAATAGATTAATCAAGAGTTATTGCCATATTACCTTCGCTAGATTTATTGGAGAGAAACAATGGGGTTTCCTTGCTGTCTTCAGACTTTGTCATATTATCTTTAGCAGCCTGCACCAAATCACCGGCCAGGTCAGTTAATACTTAATAGGAAAGTAACATTCACACAATGAACGTTTGGGCAACCAGACCACACCAGCCTACACCGAATTAACACAACATGGCACTGCTATCATCAGCCGGGTAAGTTTATAGGAAAGCAACAATGACACGATGAATGATTGGGCAAAAATACCACACCACTAGATATTAGTAATGTGCAATATATGAGATAGTACAATCATGCAGCTCAATATGCAAAACTACCAGGCAGTTACCCTTACAAAAATCTACATTAGCGCATTAATTATACATTTTGCTACAAGTAAATTTAGATCATATAATTGGTGTAGGTTAGTGAAGGTTGGATTCACGCCCATGGTACTTAATAAACTACATACCGATGTAAAATTATAATGATATACAATAGGTACTTACATCAACATTGGAGCGCAGAGCATTGCTGCAATATACTTTCCACGAACATGATCCCAGTTTAGAACGTTTGTTGTCCTTTAAGCATATTTTCTACAGCAAAGATGTGTAAGACAGATGTAGAATATATAAGATCAAATGTGATCTGAATACTATAAAATTTCATGATGCGAGGATACGCACACTCTTCCTAGCAAGGAGTTGACATGTTTTTGTTGAAATGGAGCTGACTGGTTCTTTGGCCACTAGAATCTGGTTATTATCTGGAGGACTTGGGTTTCTCTGTGCTGGAGCAGTTCTGATGAACACTTGAGTTGGGTTACTATCTCCTGGAGTTTGGATCTTTTGCAAAGAACTTGTTTGTACCCCTTCAGATTCTAACATAGCCCTCTTCCGCTTACATGCCTTGTATAGAAAAATGGTGCTTCGGTTATAAAACATGCTTTGGCAGAGAGATGGAATAGGTACTGAAGAATAGAAAGGCATGACATATTGACATGTACTCCCTCCATACGGAAATAAATGGATGTGTCTAGACGTATTGTAGTCCTAGATACATCCATTTTTATGCATTTCTGCCACAAGTAATACAGACGGAGGGAGTATGATGTACTCCCTCCGTAAAGAAATATAATAGTGTTTAGATCACTGTTTCTTTACAGAGGGAGTATAAGCTAAGGATACGACAGGACAACAGAGTAAAAGAAACAGTCATTGAATGTAAAACTGTATGATAGCTGGAATAGGTATAGAAAAATAACAAGGCAGCATATTCACATGTCTGATGGGCAAACTAAGATCACATTGCAACAGAGCAGTAGAACAACACTTCAATGTAAAAAACCATGGTATGATAGAAAGATGGAGTACATACTGACGAACAACAATGCATGAGATATTCAGAAGGATGATGTCCAAACTAAGCAGATGGCATTGTAGCAGAGTAGAATGACAGTACTTCAATTTGAAAAGATGTTATCATGAATGGAATAGGTACAGGCAAACTGGAAGGCATGACATATTCACATGTATGATCAGCGGGCTAAGCACATGGCATTGCCACAGAGTAGATGCATTGCAAGACATTATATGCATGATGCTACCCATATCACGGGTCAAGATAGAGCAAAGACCTTCTGGGGTGAATAGGAATCATTATCTCTCTGCAACTCTTCTGAAGAACTACATTTAACTATTCCATCATATTGAATATCATTGAGGTCGAGTATGTTGGCCGTTGCCTTGCTCTGCGAGTTTCTTTTAGTGGGTTTGTTCTGATTTTCAACATCACTGTGTGCAATAATATCTGACATGCATGGAAAACAACTAGTAGTGAGATTATGTAATGAGTGCATGTAGGAGACGACATAAATAGTTGGAGTCCACTTAAATAGCAGCAACAGGATGATACCTCAAAGACTAAAGAGAGAGCACACATGATAGCTACAAAATATATACTGTTTGTACTCGAGATTAACTAAATGGCACACAAAAGTACTACAGAACAACATCATAGGTAATACTAGAAGGGGTATAATCACCAGCCTGTGGGATAGCTTTGGCTGAGGGACGATAACTATGGAACAAAGTTAACTCCTGCACAAGTCTCTTATCTGAAGTAAGACTAAGAGATCAACATGAATGTACAGTGACAAGTGATAATCTATTTTCCATGCTTAGATGAAGAACGAAGCCATAAATGCTGCACACAAGTAAGATGAGGGTACAACCTATCTTGCCGCCCTCCGTAGGAGTGAGCATCATCAACTGAATCGTCGATGGCGATGCGGTTGTTGTGGCTGTCCATGTCTGGCTGGCACATACGAGGTAGGGAACTCTTGAGTGGGGAGTATAGCTCCCATCTGGTGCATGCGTCCCCTGTTGGAGCAGCTCTGGTGAGAAGGAAGACGGTGTGGCTGAAGATGCAGAAAACACACAATGTTAAGAATGACACATATTTCTGATCTGAAGAAATACGATCAACACTAAGGTACGAGACAGATCACCCGTCAGTTCACTGAAAACTAAATTGTGGTCACACGCTTTTTTTACACTGTCCGATCTACGCCAGATGGCTGGATGGCCATCTTGTGCCTCCCGGCTGTCACTGTTCAGGATCTTCCTCGAACAGCCAGCGAGCACCGGCCGAGCAGCCTGCCTCCGCCGTCCCTGGCCACGGCAGCTCCGACCTCAACCCCGCCCCCTGTCCCACCCATTGCAGTGGTTGCGTCATCCCCCGGCCATACCTCAAAGACTCACCGTCATCCAGATCCAGCACCAGCAGTACCTTGACCCCACGCAACACTAAGATAGGCACTGAAGTGCTGCTTCGGTGGCGAACCTGCGCCCCCTGCCTGCACCCCTACGATATGTTGGAAATATGCCCTAGAGGCAATAATAAATTGGTTATTATTATATTTCCTTGTTCATGATAATTGTTTATTATCCATGCTATAATTGTATTGATTGAAAACTCAAGTACATGTGTGGATACATAGACAACACTGTGTCCCTAGTATGCCTCTAGTTAACTAGCTCGTTGATCAAAAGATGGTGAAGGTTTCCTAGCCATGGACATGAGATGTCATTTGATAACGGGATCACATCATTAGGAGAATGATGTGATGGACAAGACCCAAACTATAAACGTAGCATTTGATCGTGTCAGTTTATTGCTATTGTTTTCTGCATGTCAAGTATCTGTTCCTATGACCATAAGATCATGCAACTCACTGACACCGGAGGAATACCTTGTGTGTATCAAACGTCGCAACGTAACTGGGTGACTATAAAGATGCTCTACAGGTATCTCCGAGGGTGTCTGTTGGGTTGGCATGGATCAAGACTGGGATTTGTTACTCCGTGTGACGGAGAGGTATCTCAGGGCCCACTCGGTAATACAACATCACAATGAGCCTTGCAAGCAATGTGACTAAAGTGTTAGCCACGAGATCTTGTATTACGGAACGAGTAAATAGACTTGCCAGTAACGAGATTGAACTAGGTATAGAGATACCGACGATCGAATCTCGGTCAAGTAACATACCGAAGAACAAAGGGAACAGCATACGGGATTAATTGAATCCTTGACATAGAGGTTCGACCGATATAGATCGTCGTAGAATATGTAGGAACCAATATGGGCATCCAGGTCCCGCTATTGGTTATTGGCCGTAGAGGTGTCTCGGTCATGTCTACATAGTTCTCGAACCCGCAGGGTCTGCACACTTAAGGTTCGGTGACGTTTCGGTAGATTTGAGTTATGCATGTTGGTGACCGAAGGTTGTTCGGAGTCCCAGATGAGATCACGGACATCACGAGGAGCTCCGGAATGGTCCGGAGGTAAAGATTGATATATAGGAAGTCCCGTTTTGGCCACCGGAAAAGTTTTGGGTATTTCCGGTAGTGTACCGGGAGTGCCGGAGGGCCATCGGGAGGGGCCACCCACGCCGGGAGGCCACATGGGCCTAAAGGGAGTTGCACCAGCCCTTAGTGGGCTGGGCAAGCCAGCCCTATAAGGCCCATGCGGCTGGAATTAAGTGGGAAGGAAAAACCCCAAAGAAAAGGGAAGGGGAAACAAATAAGGAAGGAGTCCTAATTGGACAAGGAAAAGTGGAGGAGTCCACCTCCTCCTCCCTGGTTCGGCCGCACCTAGGGTGGAAACCCTAGGGCGCCAGCCCCCTCCCCCTCCCTCCTATATATACTAGAGGGGAGAGAGGGCCAAACACCCTAAGCCACGGTGCAGCCCTCTCTTCCCCCGTCTATACGGTTTTCCTCAAATCTGTTTTTGTCGGTGCTTAGGCGAAGCCCTGTCGGAACAGCTCCACCACCACCCCTACTACGCCGTTGTGCTGGCAGAGAACTCGTCTATCTCTTCGCTCTCTCTTGCTGGATCAAGAAGGCGGAGATCGTCATCAAGCTGTACGTGTGCTGAACGCGGAGGTGCCGTCCGTTCGGTACTTGATCGGGACGGATCGTGATTGGATCGCGGGACGCTCGGTGATTTGGATCACGAAGACATTCGACTACATCAACCGCGTTTCTTAACGCTTCCCGCTTAGCGATCTACAAGGGTATGTAGATTCACTCTCTCTCTCGTAGATGCTCATCACCATGGATAGATCTTGTGTGTGCGTAGGAAATTTTTTTGTTTCCCATGCAACGTTCGCCAACAGTGGCATCAGAGCTAGGTCTATGCGTAGATGAGATCTCAGTAGAACACAAAGGAGTTTGTGGGCGTTGATATTCAGATTGCTTCCCTCCTTAGTCTTTTCTTGATTCAGCGGTATTGTGGGATGAAGCGGCTCGGACCAACCTTACTCGTCCACGTACGAGAGACCGGTTCCATCGACTGACATGTAACTTTGTTGCATAAGATGGCTGGCGGGTGTCTGTCTCTCCCACTTTAGTTGAATCGGATTCGACAGAGGCGGTCCTTGTAGAAGGTGAAATAGCAACTTTTATATCTCCGTTGTGGTTTTTGCGTAGGTAAGAATCGTTCTTGCTAGATACCCGTAGCAGCCACGTAAAACATGCAACAACAATTAGAGGACATCTAACTTGTTTTTGCAGGGTATGTTGTGATGTGATATGGCCAATTACATGATGAGATATATGTGATGTATGAGATGATCATGTGTTGTATAGAATATCACGACTTGCATGTCGATGAGTACGGCAACTGGCAGGAGCCATAGAGTTGTCTTTAATTATTGTATGACCTGCGTGTCAATCATTAAGCGCTATGTAATGCTTTACTTTATCGCTAAACGTTAGCAATAGTCGTGGAAGCAACAGTCGGCGCGACAACCTCATGGCGACACGTTGATGGAGATCAAGATGATGGAGATCATGGTGTCATGCCGGTGACGATGGAGATCATGCCGGTGCTTTGGAGATGGAGATCAAAAGCACGAGTTCATGGCCATATCATGTCACTTATGATTTGCATGTGATGTTAATCCTTTTATGCATCTTATTTTGCTTAGGACGACGGTAGCATTATAAGGTGATCCCTCACTTAAATTTCAAGATAAATTGTGTTCTCCCTGAGTGTGCACCGTTGCGAAAGTTCGTCGTTTCGAGACACGCCGTGATGATCAGGTGTGATAGACTCTACGTTCACATACAACGGGTGTAAGCCATGTTGCACGTGCGGAACACTCGGGTTAAACTTGACGAGCCTAGCATGTACAGACAAGGCCTCGGAACACAAGAGACCGAAAGGTCGAACATGAGTCATATAGTAGATATGATCAACATGAAGATGTTCACCATTGAAACCACCTCAACTCACGTGATGATCGGACTTGAGTTGGTGGATTTGGATCATGTGACACTCGAATGACCGGAGGGATGTCAATTTGAGTGGGAGTTTTTTAAGTAATATGATTAACTAAACTCATTATCTTGAACAATAGTCTAAGTTGTCTTTGCTATATTTATGTTGTAGATCATGGCTCGCGCAGTAGCACCCCTGAATTTTAATGCGTTCCTAGAGAAAGCTAAGTTGAAAGATGATGGAAGTAACTTTGTGGACTGGGCCCGTAATCTAAGGATTATCCTTACGGCTTCCCAGAAGGCTTATGTCCTTGATGCACCGCTTGGTGATCCACCCGCCCCAGTTGAGTCTCTAGACGTTGTGAACGCCTGGCAGGCTCGTTCTGATGATTACTCAATAGTTCAATGTGCAATGTTGTATGGCTTAGAACCGGGACTTCAAAGACGTTTTGAACGTCATGGAGCATATGAGATGTTCCAGGAGTTGAAGTTTATCTTTCAGAAGAATGCCCGGATCGAGAGGTATGAGACCTCCGATAAGTTCTATGCTTGCAAGACGGAAGAGAACGGGTCTGTTAGTGATCACATACTCAGAATGTCTGGGTACTCCACCCATCTGGCTGAATTGGGGATGCCCCTTCCGCCAGAGGCTATCACTGACAGAGTTCTTCAATCATTGCCACCTAGCTACAAGAGCTTCGTGTTGAACTATAACATGCACGGGATGAACAAGTCAGTCGCCGAGCTGTTTGCGATGCTGAAAGTCGCTGAGTCTGAAATTCAGAAGGAGCATCAAGTGTTGATGGTCAATAAAATCACTAGTTTCAAGAAAAATGGCAAGGGTAAGAAGGGTAACTCCAAGAAGAATGGCAAAGCAGTTGCTCCTCCCGTGAAGAAACCCAAGGCTGGACCCAAACCAGAAACTGTGTGTTTTCATTGCAAGGGAACTGGACACTGGAAGCGGAACTGCCCCAAGTATTTGGCTGACAAGAAGGCGGCCAACAACAAACAAGGTATATATTATATACATGTTATTGATGTGTACCTTACCAACTCTCGTTGTAGTGCCTGGGTATTTGATACCGGTGCGGTTGCTCACATTTGCAACTCTAAACAGGAACTGCGGAATAGACGGAGACTGGCAAAGGACGAAGTGACGATGCGCGTGGGAAATGGTTCCAAGGTTGATGTGATCGCCGTCGGCACGCTCGCTCTTCGATTACCATCGGGATTAGTGATGAACCTGAATAAATGTTATTTGGTGCCTGCGTTAAGCATGAACATTCTATTTGGATCTTGTTTATTGCGAGAGGGTTACTCGTTTAAATCAGAGAATAATGCTTGTTCTATTTATATGAGTAATATCTTTTATGGTCATGCACCCGATGTGAGGGGTTTATTCTTATTGAATCTCGATAGTAATGATACACATATTTATAACATTGATGCCAAAAGATGTAGAATTGATAATGATAAAACCACTTTCTTGTGGCACTGCCGTTTAGGTCATATTGGCGTAAAACGCATGAGGAAGCTCCATGCTGATGGACTTTTGTAATCACTTGATTTTGAATCACTTGACACATGTGAGCCATGCCTCATGGGCAAGATGACTAAAACGCCGTTCTCTGGAACAATGGAACGGGCAAGTGACTTGTTGGAAATCATACATACTGATGTGTGCGGTCCGATGAGCATTGAAGCGCGCGGTGGTTATCGTTACTTTCTCACCTTCACTAATGACTTAAGTAGATATGGGTATATTTACTTAATGAAACACAAGTCTGAAACGTTTGAAAAGTTCAAACAATTTCAGAGTGAAGTTGAGAATCATCGTAATAAGAAGATTAAATTCCTACGATCTGATCGAGGAGGAGAATATCTAAGTTATGAGTTTGGCAGTCACTTAAGACAATGTGGAATTGTTTCACAACTGACACCGCCTGGAACACCACAGCGTAATGGTGTGTCCGAACGTCGTAATCGAACCTTATTGGATATGGTGCGATCTATGATGTCTCTTTCCGATTTGCCACTATCGTTTTGGGGTTATGCATTAGAGACAGCTGCAATCACTTTAAATAGGGCACCATCGAAATCCGTTGAGACGACGCCATATGAACTTTGGTTTGGTAAGAAGCCAAAGCTGTCGTTTCTTAAAGTTTGGGGATGTGATGCTTATGTCAAAAAGCTTCAGCCTGAAAAGCTGGAACCCAAAGCGGAGAAATGCGTCTTCATAGGATATCCAAAAGAGACAGTTGGATATACCTTCTACCTCAGATCCGAAGGCAAAGTGTTTGTCGCTAAAAATGGAACATTTCTTGAGAAAGAGTTTCTCTCGAAAGAATTGAGTGGGAGGAAGATAGAACTTGATGAGGTTGTTGAACCTTTACTTCAACCTGAGAGTAGCACAGTACAGAAAGATGTTTCTGTAGAGCCTGCATCAGTTGAAGAGGAAGTTAATGATGATGATCATGAACCTTCGAATCAAGTTGCTATCGAACCTCGTAGGTCGACAAGGACGCGTACTGCTCCTGAGTGGTACGGCAACCCTGTCTTAGAAGTCATGTTGTTAGACAACGATGAACCTACGAGCTATGGAGAAGCGATGATGGGCCCGGATTCCGAGAAGTGGTTAGAGGCCATGAAATCCGAGATGGGATCCATGTATGAAAACAAAGTATGGACTTTCGAAGTATTACCTGAAGGGCGTAAGGCCATTCAGAACAAATGGATCTTTAAGAGGAAGACGGACGTGGACGGTAATGTCACCGTCTATAAAGCTCGACTTGTGGCAAAGGGTTTTTCACAAGTTCAAGGAGTTGACTACGATGAGACCTTCTCACCCGTAGCGATGCTTAAGTCCATCAGAATCATGTTAGCAATAGCTGCCTTTTTCGATTATGAAATTTGGCAGATGGATGTCAAAACAGCGTTCCTTAATGGTTTCCTTAAGGAAGAGTTGTATATGATGAAACCAGAAGGTTTTGTCGATCCAGAGAATGCTGACAAAGTTTGCAAACTCCAGCGATCCATTTATGGACTGGTGCAAGCATCTCGGAGTTGGAATCTTCGCTTTGATGAGGTGATCAAAGCGTTCGAGTTTATACAAGTTTACGGAGAAGCTTGTATTTACAAGAAAGTGAGTGGGAGCTCTATAGCGTTTCTAATATTATATGTAGATGACATATTGCTGATTGGAAACAATATAGAAATGTTGGAAGGCATGAAGGAATATTTGAACAAGAGTTTTTCAATGAAGGACCTAGGAGAAGCTGCTTTCATATTAGGCATCAAGATCTATAGAGATAGATCAAGACGCTTGATAGGACTTTCACAAAGCACATACCTTGATAAGATTTTGAAAAAGTTCAAAATGGATCAGTCCAAGAAGGGGTTCTTGCCTGTTTTGCAAGGTGTGAAGTTGAGTAAGACTCAATGCCCAGTGACTGCAGAAGATAGAGAAAAGATGAGTGTCGTCCCCTATGCTTCAGCCATAGGCTCTATCATGTATGCAATGCTGTGCACAAGACCCGATGTCAGCCTTGCCATAAGTATGGTCGGAAGGTTTCAAAGTGATCCAGGAATGGAACACTGGACGGCGGTCAAGAATATCCTAAAGTACCTCAAAAGGACTAAGGACATGTTTCTCGTTTATGGAGGTGATCAAGAGCTCGTCGTAAAGGGTTACGTCGATGCAAGCTTTGACACTGATCCGGATGACTCTAAGTCACAAACCGGATACGTATTTATTCTTAATGGGGGTGCGGTTAGCTGGTGCAGTTCCAAGCAAAGCGTGGTAGCTGATTCTACATGCGAAGCGGAGTACATCGCTGCCTCGGAGGCGGCGAAGGAAGGTGTCTGGATGAAGGAGTTCATGACAGATCTTGGAGTAGTGCCTAGTGCGCTTAACCCAATGACTCTGTTTTTGTGATAATACTGGTGCCATTGCTCTGGCCAAGGAACCAAGATTTCACAAGAGGACCAGACACATAAAGCGACGTTTCAATTCCATCCGCGATTACATCAAGGAGGACGACATAAATATTTGCAAAGTACACACAGATCTGAATGTTGCAGATCCGATGACTAAACCTCTTCCAAGGGCTAAACATGAACAACACCAGAACTGCATGGGTGTTCGATTCATTACAATGTAAATCACATAGTGATGTGAGCTAGATTATTGACTCTAGTGCAAGTGGGAGACTGTTGGAAATATGCCCTAGAGGCAATAATAAATTGGTTATTATTATATTTCCTTGTTCATGATAATTGTTTATTATCCATGCTATAATTGTATTGATTGGAAACTCAAGTACATGTGTGGATACATAGACAACACTGTGTCCCTAGTATGCCTCTAGTTAACTAGCTCGTTGATCAAAAGATGGTGAAGGTTTCCTAGCCATGGACATGAGATGTCATTTGATAACGGGATCACATCATTAGGAGAATGATGTGATGGACAAGACCCAAACTATAAACGTAGCATTTGATCGTGTCAGTTTATTGCTATTGTTTTCTGCATGTCAAGTATCTGTTCCTATGACCATAAGATCATGCAACTCACTGACACCGGAGGAATACCTTGTGTGTATCAAACGTCGCAACGTAACTGGGTGACTATAAAGATGCTCTACAGGTATCTCCGAGGGTGTCTGTTGGGTTGGCATGGATCAAGACTGGGATTTGTTACTCCGTGTGACGGAGAGGTATCTCAGGGCCCACTCGGTAATACAACATCACAATGAGCCTTGCAAGCAATGTGACTAAAGTGTTAGCCACGATATCTTGTATTACGGAACGAGTAAAGAGACTTGCCAGTAACGAGATTGAACTAGGTATAGAGATACCGACGATCGAATCTCGGTCAAGTAACATACCGAAGAACAAAGGGAACAACATACGGGATTAATTGAATCCTTGACATAGAGGTTCGACCGATATAGATCTTCGTAGAATATGTAGGAACCAATATGGGCATCCAGGTCCCGCTATTGTTTATTGGCCGTAGAGGTGTCTCGGTCATGTCTACATAGTTCTCGAACCCGCAGGGTCTGCACACTTAAGGTTCGGTGACGTTTCGGTAGATTTGAGTTATGCATGTTGGTGACCGAAGGTTGTTCGGAGTCCCGGATGAGATCACGGACATCACGAGGAGCTCCGGAATGGTCCGGAGGTAAAGATTGATATATAGGAAGTCCCGTTTGGCCACCGGAAAAGTTTCGGGTATTTCGGTAGTGTACCGGGAGTGCCGGAGGGCCATCGGGAGGGGCCACCCACGCCGGGAGGCCACATGGGCCTAAAGGGAGTTGCACCAGCCCTTAGTGGGCTGGGAAAGCCAGCCCTATAAGGCCCATGCGGCTGAAATTAAGTGGGAAGGAAAAACCCCAAAGAAAAGGGAAGGGGAAACAAATAAGGAAGGAGTCCTAATTGGACAAGGAAAAGTGGAGGACTCCACCTCCTCCTCCCTGGTTCGGCCGCACCTAGGGTGGAAACCCTAGGGCGCCAGCCCCCTCCCCCTCCCTCCTATATATACTAGAGGGGAGAGAGGGCCAAACACCCTAAGCCACGGTGCAGCCCTCTCTCCCCCCGTCTATACGGTTTTCCTCAAATCTGTTTTTGTCGGTGCTTAGGCGAAGCCCTGTCGGAACAGCTCCACCACCACCCCCACTACGCCGTTGTGCTGGCGGAGAACTCGTCTATCTCTTCGCTCTCTCTTGCTGGATCAAGAAGGCGGAGATCGTCATCAAGCTGTACGTGTGCTGAACGCGGAGGTGCCGTCCGTTCGGTACTTGATCGGGACGGATCGTGATTGGATCGCGGGACGCTCGGTGATTTGGATCACGAAGACGTTCGACTACATCAACCGCGTTTCTTAACTCTTCCCGCTTAGCGATCTACAAGGGTATGTAGATTCACTCTCCCTCTCGTAGATGCTCATCACCATGGATAGATCTTGTGTGTGCGTAGGAAAATTTTTGTTTCCCATGCAACGTTCCCCAACACGATAGACACTGAGGCACTCCTTCCCCGGCCAACCGGCAGCCTAGGAGCTCCGCCGCCTCGAGGGGAGTTGCCTCCTTCCATTTGGAACCGACTGACCCAGAATAAAAATCCAGGTGACTGACGCCTTGGTAAAGTGAACAAGATGAGTGTACGACCTATCTTGCGGCACGGTGAAGTAGGCAGCTCCATCTGCCGAGTCGGTGAGGCCGGCGCGGTTGCGGTGGCTGCCGGCGGTGGGAAAGCAGATATGTGGCGGCGGTCGACGGCTACGAGCGACCAGCACCGGTGCGCTGGACGCGTCCGAAGTATGAGCCGCTCCGGCATTGTGCATGACGGCGCGGTTGAATCGGCTCCTGCACGGTTCATGCGGTCGTCGTCGAGGCAGCTCTGGCAGCACGGAGTAAGAGGCACACGGTCCAGTGCCCGACGGCAAACGAACTGCAGCTCCGGCATTTTGGAGGAGGCCGGCGGTGAATGTGGTGCGGTTGGGGGGCCATGAAGGAGGGGCTGAGGTTTCGCGGCAGTGGAGAAGGTGATTTGGCGCCCGTGGTGTATGAATGGGGAATTGGGAGGGGGCCATGTCTTACGGACGCATTTGTCTGAAATGTGGGGGAAGTTATAATTCTACCCCTGTCTATTGGCTTGTGGGCTTGGGTCTGAGTCTTGAGGGTCGGGGATAGTAGGGTAACTTTGCTTCTCCCAAATAGTGGGCGCCAGTGAGGAGGGCGTGCTAGAAATAGTGTGCCAAGCGATTTCGGCCGAGGAGAGGGTGTTTTGCCGCCCATGGTTTATGAATTATTCGGCGCCTGCGATTTCGGCCGAGGAGAGGGTGTTTTGCCACCCATGGTTTATGAATTATTCGGCGTCTGTCATTTCGGCCGATGAGAGGGCACGCTTCGATGAAGTTACAAACCTACCCTCGGTATACAACGGGCCAATTGATGCGGGTCCTAGATAGGCTGGTAATTTCACATCTCCCGTTTATTTGCTTGGGCGAATTCCACCGAGCAGAGGGTGTTTTAGCGGTTCATTCAAATTTTGGGAGAACAAGCATCCACGTCTACCGTACCAAGTCAATCCGAATCATATTTAGAAATATTAGTTCTATAGTGTCACATCTTGCCACTTCTTTTTTAGATGGTGAGATGATGCTCGGGACTAATGTGTATTTACATGCTCGTTGCTACCGATTGATTTGACATATAGTTGACCCACTTAAAAATGGGAATCAAACCAGAAATGAAATATCTCAATTCAATGAAATAGCTTTTTGACACGGTCAAAATTGTGGACTACATCCAAAATTGAACACATCAATTGAATAGCATGTTGTATTATAGTACTCCATGAACATGCTCAAAGTCAAATTAATGAGCCTGTTTGATACGCATATCTCCGTTCATGTGTGAATTGCAAACACCATGTTCTCCAATTCAAACATTTGAATACAATTTTATACTGAATCATGGTTTATATCAATCTTCGATGCAAAAACGCGACCTCTCCCCTCTCCCACACTCCCGTTCTCTCTCTAGCCGACACTCTTTCTTTCTATCACGCGCACACGAAGAAAATCCTTATCGGTCTCTCTCTCTCCTTCTCTCTCTCTCTCTCTTGCTCTCTAGGTATTTCTAGTTCGCATGCACACTCTATGTATAGGTCTCCCTCGCACACAATGTATGACTCTCTGGACTAGGCTAAATAGCTAGCTAGGGTGCACTCATACTACACACACAAATTCTCTCGCTCGTTGTCCATAACTCTCTCACGCACCACTCCGTCGTCTCCTGGCTCCTCTCTCTCTCTCAAACATTCTATCTCCCTAGGTCACACATACACATATCTCACTCGCACTAGATAGACCCATCTAACATTCTCTCTTCCTCGTTCTCTCTCTGTCTAACATGCGCGCGCGTGCACACACACACACACACACACAATCTCCCACCTAGCTAAGTACGAGTATCGACGCACTCCCCCTAGGTATGACTATCTCTCACACTCTCCATGAGAAACACATGCATTGTCTCTTTCGCTCCCTAGGGCTATCTCGATCTCTCTCGGGGCATCTTTCTATCGCACACACACCTTTATCTCTCGATCTCCCACCCATATAGTCCCCTCACGATCTCGAGGAGATCTCTCTATCACAAACACACCCTATCTCCTTCCCCATGCCTCCATTTTCTCCATACGTCCCTCTCGACCTCTGTCCCTTGTTTGCCAGACCACTCTTGGACACGTGCTATAGGGGTCTTTCTCTCCGTTGCAAACAACCGAACACTATTTGCGTGTATATCCTCACCCTTGGAATGGAGCTGGGGGATGGCTTATATAGTGTCCGCCAGGCCCCCCATGAATGCCGCCATTACCAGGGGTTAAAGAGGGGGTTTAAGGGCACCAGTTAACGGGCGCATTGATTACAATTAATACAGGTGAGCGCACGTCCTGACCGTTGCGTTCCTGGAGTCTCCTGGCCTTCTCTGGTCAAGTGACCATCGGGTACTCCGAGTGAAATACGCCGGTCGAGTGAACTGCTTCCTTCCGAGTGGTTCATTGAACTCCGAGTGAATGTCTGGTTACAGAACTCCTGGCTGCTGGCCTGGCCCTGGGGCCCAGTATAAGGCGTATGGTATCTTAGGGTAGGGTTTGTAGGTCAGGCTTGTTACCCTATCCCTAGTACATGCCCTCGTCATTAGCCCCCGAATCGGTCGAGGTTAAGAGGGTCGAGTCAAGGCGAACTCCCAGGCGAGTTGAGCGCTACAGGGGCGCTCAAGAACTCCTACTGGTCATTAGACGGCCTTGTCTTCGTGCAGCACCTTGATGGATTCCGGACCATATGACATCCGAGTGAAATGAGTAGTCTCCATCCGAGTGAAATGAGTAGTCTCCATCCGAGTGACGGAACAGATCTGAGCGTTTATGGAATGTCTTCAAAGGCGAGCAATCGGATCGCTGGGGTCTAGATCTTGCGGGATTTGAAATCAGATAAGAGCGCGCGCGAACGGTCGCGGCGCGGTGAGTGGGGAAAGTAGGGGCGTGACGCCCCAATTTTTGCCCCAGTTTTCGCCACGTACAGCTGCAACTCCGCCAGCGAGATCTGAGGAGATCCGCGGGCCCGTGAATCAGCGGCATGGATTGGGGAGCGGAGCGGGCGGCGATATAAGGAGCCACCGCGTCGGAGAGGGAGAGAGGACCATATCCCCTCCTCCTCGTCTCTTCCAGTCTCCCAGTCTACGCTCCCGCACCGCACTCTGCGCGAACCCATTCCAGCGCCGGAGCACTCCGCGGCGATGGCGAAGGACAAGACGGCGAAGGGGAAGAAGGCGTCGAGCTCCCGAGCCGCGCCCCCGCGCGGGTGGATCCAAGGTGACTGGCTTCCGCCGACCACCACGATCGACGACATCAGCGGGCTCGGCATGGACGGGCTGGTCCACGAAGGGACGTGGAGGCTGCCGGAGGAACGGGAGATCGAGCCCGCGCCGCGCCCCGGGGAGCGAGTGCTCCTCACCACACACGTGGAGCGAGGTTTCTCCATGCCACCCCACCCCTTTTTCCGCGGTTTTTTGAACTTTTTTGGCGCCCAGCTACACCATCTGCCTCCGAATGCCATAGTGTACCTTGCCGCATTCATTTCCTTGTGTGAAAATTTCTTGGGTTGTCCGCCGCATTGGGGCTATTCAAGCACATCTTCACGTGTCGTTCCCAGTTGGTCAAAAAGGCCAACCCCAAGGGGGAGAGAACCCATGTGACCCAGCTATGTGGTGGCTTGGGCATTCAGATGCGGGGTAGGAGCGATTTTCCAA
This sequence comes from Elymus sibiricus, assembly GCA_039707655.1. Classification (NCBI taxonomy): domain Eukaryota; kingdom Viridiplantae; phylum Streptophyta; class Magnoliopsida; order Poales; family Poaceae; genus Elymus; species Elymus sibiricus. Next base: position 139,030,263 of record CM077670.1, read on the forward strand.
CGATGACCTTTCCCGACTCGGTTAGGGGCTGGCAGTCAACTTGGTTTTACTGCAACGATGTCCCTTGTGTTAGCTCGTCGACTGGTCTCCCCTCTTATACATCCGAGAGGGTCAATGTGCCTCCATCACTGACGGTGGACAAGGAGGAGAAGACCGACGTGGGGAACCTGGTAACTGCGGTAGTCAGCCTGGTCCAGGGCGGGTTGATGGGTCTGGATTTGCTGGAGGTCTTCCTCAGTTGGCGAATCCAGCCACTGCAGGAGCGAGCTCACCCGATGTGGCAGTATACTGGCGCCGACGACAAGACTCGAGTGCACCCGGAGGACATCGATGAGAAGACCGTGAAAGAGTGGCTCAAGGGTATCACCAGCGCGCGCGAAAATCCGCGAGGGTCGAGACGGATCCCGCCCTATGATGCCAACAACCAACCATTGGAGGTATGACACGCATTTCCAAGTGAATTACTCATGCGCAAATTGTCCGAGTGAACTGAATGATCTGAGTGAACTGACTAAACTGTCTGTCTCTGATCTTCATGTCTTGTAGGAGTTCCAGAAGATGCTCTTGCCTGTGCCGAATGGAGAACAACCTATCGGAGACGTGGAGAGCGAACATGGCAGCGTCGAGGGCAGCTACGTGGAGGACAGCGAGGAGGAAAGCGACGACTCGGAAGAGAGTGACAAGGTCGGGAAGCTCTGGTTCAGAAGAGAGTGACAAGGTCGGGAAGCTCTGTCTTTGACAACTCCTGGACTCTTCTGACCGAGTGAATCTTCTGAACCAGAGATGCCACCTCGACCACGTCTCCCACGCAGATCGACAGAGACCGTATCGAGGCTGAGTGGGCAGACGTGGCCACTTCTAAGAAAGGTAACAATGATTTCATTTTTTCTTTGATCTATGATCCGATTGAATTGTCCTCATCCGACTGAATTGCGTACTGAGGCTGATCGTGTCGAGTGAATGCAGCACTTGCAGAGATCATCCATGTCGACGACGATGAGGGGCCATCGCGGAAGGACGTCGAGAAGGGGACCGCAGCCCCGATTGCTTCCCAGGCCACCACACCGAAGGCACCTCCAAGCCAAGCACCTCTAGTTCCCCCTGCGCAGCCCGTGATCGTGCCTCTAGCGCAAGGTTCCTCTCAGGCCGGTGCTGGCCCGGTCACAGCGTCGTCGACTGCCTTGACCTCAGCTCCAACTCCTCCCGTCAACATCTTCAGTCTATAAAAGGTGCCAGAGGACCAGACTGGAGCCAGCAAGGAAGCAATGATCCAGGCGGAGCTGATGACCCAGCAGCTGAAGTTGATGTGCGCAGCTGGCAAGCTAGCATATGATGCCAGCGCTGCCCTCCAGGAAACGTTCAAGTAAGTGCTCTTGTAAGTTGATCTCCAAGTCATTTTTCCTCTATAGGAATTTCTTGTCACAAAATATTCGGTACACCCACTGGGTGTGTTTTTTTTTGCTTGGCCGTCACTCGGATTGGGCGGACCACTCCGAGTGGATACCATTCTAGTGGGGGCACGCTGAGTGCACCCACTGGGTGTAGTCCCCGAGACTGTCGTCGACTGCACGCAGTCGGCGGGAGTCTTAGAGCTTAGACCTTGTTCTGTTGTTATTGTTTTTTTTGTTGCTTGGCCGTCACTCGGATCGGGCGGACCGTTCCGAGTGGATACCGTTCCAGTGGGGGCACGCTGAGTGCACCCACTGGGTGTAGTCCCCGAGACTGCCGTCGACTGCGGGCAATTGGAGGGAGTCTTAGAACTTGCTTTTTTTTGTTGCTTGGCCGTCACTCGGATCGGGCGGACCGTTCCGAGTGGATGCCATTCCAGTGGGGGCATGCTGAGTGCACCCACTGGGTGTAGTCCCCGAGACTGCCGTCAACTATGGGCAGTCGGCGGGAGTCTTAGAACTTAGAATCTGATACTGGTCAAGCTTGTTCCTCCCTGACAAAGGGTACTTCAGGATCTGATACTGGTCAAGCTTGTTCCTTCCAGGAGCGTCGGTCTCCGGGCACTCAGAATATTTCTTAACATTAACTGGTTTGCTCTCTCTTGTGTTTCAGAAAACTTGCGAGCTTGGGACTCAGTACGTGGCACTGGAGAAGGAGACGGCCCAGCTCCGACTGGACTTGGAGGTGGAGAAGAGGAACACAGCGCACGCTCAAGCTAAGCTCAAGACCATGGGAGGTAAGCTTTAATTACTGAGCGCTCTGCTTTCATCTCTCTCCATTCTTTGAACCGAGTGACTTCACTCAAACAGATGTGCGTAGTGAAAACCATCGACTCCAAGTGCGGCTCAGAACCTCTGTTTCTTTAGAAACTATGAAGCAGGCACTCGAGAATAAGGATAACGAGTTGGCGGGGGCACAGAAGGTGGCGCGAGAGAGAACCAAGGTTGCCGAAGAGAAATTGGCCTCACTCGAGAAGATTGAAGGAGAAAACAAGTCGCTGAAGGCCGCCGTCACGGAGGCGAAGAAGGAAGTGGCTGAGCTCAAGAAGCAGAAGGCCAAGTGGGACAGCAAGCTCAAGGCTCAAGCGAATGCTCATGAGCAGGAGAAGAAGTCTCTGGGCGAGAAGATTGCCCAGCTTACTGAAAAGAAGAATGCTCTGGAAAAGTACATTGAAGAGTTCGCGAAGGAGATGTACACCAAGCTTGCAGGTAACCTGTAACACTCGAGTGAGTTTTAACTTATCTCCGAGTTAATTTCACGCATGCTAATCTTCAACTCTCCTTTTTTCTTGTTCACAGAGTACTGCCAGGACTTCGAGCTTGAGACTGATAGGATCGAGAGGGATCTGGATCCCTCCAGGTCACTCGTCGGTGACAAGGCTGCCCTAGGCGTCTTGCGGCTTGAATCTCGCTTTGAAGATGTTCAAGGGTACATCATCCGTCTGCGGGGTGCACTCGGAAGGATTGACAAGGATCTATGGCCAAAAGACACGCTCGACACCGATCTGGAGGCAATGATGACTCGCCTCAATGAGATTCCCAGCCGAGTGCAGGCGTGGAAGAAATCAGCTGCTCGCTGCAGAGCCGACGTGGCCCTCTCTCTGGTCCGAGTGCATTGCAAGGACGCCAAGGAGGAGAAACTAAAGACTCTCCAAGTTGCCAACATGAAGAAACTCAAGTTTGAGGACTTCATGGAGACATTTATCGAAGCGGCCACTCGGATCGCAGACGGCATCGACCTGGATTCCTTCATTGAGCCGGCCAGCCCCACATGGGCGTGAGAAAACTTTAAGTCCTACCCATTAGCCTCGGTATGCCGAGTGGAACTGTATTCGTTAAACTCTTTCGGGCTTCGGGCCCGCGTACTCGTATTTGCTTTTGAACTTCTGGAGTTATTCGAATGCTTTCCTTCGAGTCTTTCGAGTCTTTGAAATGGGTTTTAACTTAGGCGAAAGCTGGTTCGCAGCTAAGCCTCCGAGTGAGAGGGACGCTCTTCACTCGGAGCAGCGTTTTAACTTGGGCGAAATCTGGTTCGCAGCCAAGCCCCCGAGTGGGAGGGACGCTCTTCACTCGGAGTAGTATTTTTAGCTTGGGCGAAAGCTGGTTCGCAGCCAAGCCCCCGAGTGAGGGGGATGCTCTTCACTAGGAGTAACATTTTTAACTTGGGCAAAAGTTGGTTCACAGCCAAGCCCCCGAGTGAGGGGGACGCTCTTCACTCGGAGTAGCGTCTTTAACTTGGGCGAAAGCTGGTTCGCAGCCAAGCCTCCGAGTGAGAGGGACGCTCTTCACTCGGAGTAGTGTTTAAACTTGGGCGAAAGCTGGTTCGCAGCCAAGCCCCCGAGTGAGAGGGATGCTGTTCACTCGGAGTAGGTTCCTAACTTGGGCGAAAGCTGGTTCGCGGCCAAGCCCCCGAGTGAGAGGGGCGCTCTTCACTCGGAGTAGCGTTTTTAACTTGGGCAAAAGCTGGTTTGCCGCCAAGCCTCCGAGTGAGAGGGACGCTCTTCACTCGGAGTAGCGTTTTTAACTTGGGCGAAAGCTGGTTCGCAGCCAAGCCCCCGAGTGAGAGGGACGCTCTTCACTCGGAGTAGTGTTTAAACTTGGGCGAGAGCTGGTTCGCAGCCAAGCCCCCGAGTGAGAGGGACGCTCTTCACTCGGCGTAGGTTCTTAACTTGGGCGAAAGCTAGTTCGCGGCCAAGCCCCCGAGTGAGAGGGGCGCTCTTCACTCGGAGTAGTGTTTAAACTTGGGCGAAAGCTGGTTCGCAGCCAAGCCCCCGAGTGAGAGGGACGCTCTTTACTCAGAGTAGGTTCTTAACTTGGGCGAAAGCTGGTTCACGGCCAAGCCCCCGAGTGAGAGGGGCGCTCTTCACTCGGAGTAGCGTTTTTAACTTGGGCGAAAGCTGGTTCGCAGCCAAGCCCCCGAGTGATAGGGACGCTCTTCACTCGGAGTAGCGTTTTTAACTTGGGTGAAAGCTGGTTCACAACCAAGCCCCCGAGTGCGAGGGACGCTCTTCACTCGGAGTAGGTTTTTAACTTAGGCGAAAGCTGGTTCGCAGCTAAGTTGAACGGCGAACACCCACTGGGGGTCGTAAGCCAGAGAATGCGAACGAGTGAACTCAATGTAGAACTGGAAAAGTCATGCTTTTTATTCATCAAACATCACTCGAGTGCTTTTATTACATCTCAACATCAGGTATAAAAACGTCGAAGCAAGTCTGCATTCCAAGCGCGGGGCTCGTCTGCTTGCTTCAGAAGGTTGTACAGGTGATAGGCTCCGTTGTGCAGAACCTTTGAAATGACAAAAGGACCTTCCCACGCAGGAGCAAGCTTGTGAGGTCGCTGCTGATCGACTCGGAGCACAAGATCTCCTTCCTGAAAAGTCCGACTTCTGCTGTGAAAACGTCGTAGATCTTGCTGATAGGTGGCCGAACGGATAAGAGCCATCTCTCTCTCCTCCTCCAGGAGGTCAACTGCATCTTGTCGCGCCTGCTCTGCTTCAGCTTCGGAGTATAGTTCCACTCGGGGCGAATTGTGGAGCAGGTCACTCGGCAAGACGGCTTCAGCTCCGTACACCATGAAGAAGGGGGTACGATTGGTAGACCGATTGGGGGTCGTCCTCAAGCCCCAAAGAACTGATGGTAACTCGGTGACCCAGGCTCCAGCTGTGTGCTCCAAATCGCGCATGAGTCATGGCTTTAACCCCTGAAGAATCAGTCTGTTTGCTCTCTCAGCTTGTCCATTTGACTGCGGGTGCGCCACAGATGCATAGTCGACTTGGGTGCCTTGGGTGGCACAGAATGCCCTGAACTCTTCTGAGTCGAAGTTTGAGCCGTTGTCAGTGATGATGCTATGGGGTACGGCATATCTGAAGACTATCTCCTTCATAAACTTGATCGATATACGAGAGTCTAGCTTCTTGATGGGTTTGGCTTCGATCCACTTAGTGAACTTATTGACTGCAACCAGCAAGTGGGTGAATCCACTCGCCCCTGTCCGGAGGGGTCCCACCATGTCGAGTCCCCAGACTGCAAACGGCCAAACGAGTGGAATTGTCTTCAGAGCAGACACGGGCTTGTGTGATAAGTTAGCATAGAACTGGCACCCGGCGCAGTGTTGGACTATCTCCTGCGCAGCTTCATTGGCACGTGGCCAGAAGAAGCCGGCTCGGTAAGCTTTAGCCACGATTGTCCGAGAGGACGCGTGGTGTCCACAAGTTCCCGAGTGAATGTCCTCCAGGATCAGTCGTCCATCTTCCGGAGAGATGCAGCGCTGAGTCACGCCGGTGACGCTCTTTCTGTATAACTGATCGCCCATCACTGTAAAGGCTTTGGACCTGCGAACAATCTAGCGGGCCTCAGCTTCATCTTCTGGAAGTTCCTGCCTGAGCAGGTATGCAATGTAAGGCACTGTCCACTCGGGCGTGATTGCTAGGATCTCCATGACCAAATCAATGACTGCCGAGACCTCGACTTTAGTCGGATCGGACGGACCGACCCCTTGCGGGGGCTCTTTCGTGAAGGGATCTTCTTTCACCGTCGAAGAACGTAAATGCTTGAGGAACACATTGCTGGGTATGGATTTCCGAGTGGACCCGATCTTTGCTAGATCGTCTGCCTCCTGATTCTGGCTCGGGGGACATGATGCAGCTCCAGACCCTCAAATTTCTTCTCCTACTTTCTCACCGCGTTGCAATATCTTGTCATAGCAGGGCTTCTGATATCCCACTCCTTCATCACTTGGTTCACAACTAGATCCGAGTCTCCGTAGACCATCAGGAGGCAGACGCCGAGTGAGATGGCCATACGTAGACCGTAAAGGAGCGCTTCGTACTCGGCCTCATTGTTGGAGGAATCGAAGTGAATCTGCAGAACATATCTGAGTCGATTGCCCTTCGGAGACACTAACAAAACTCCAGCTCCTGAACCGTTCAGCATCTTGGAACCGTCAAAGAACATGGTCCAGTGTTCCGGGTGACTCTGAGTCGGTTGCTGTTGTTCTGTCCACTCGGCCAATGCTTGGGACTTGATCGCCTTTTTTGCCTCAAACTTGATGTCCAGGGGCAGGAGCTCGATAGCCCAAATCGCCACTCGACCAGTCATATCCTGATTGTTCATGATCTCAGACAGCGGGGCGTCACTGACGACTGATACGACGTGCTCTTAGAAGTAATGGGCTACTTTCTTCGCGGTCAGATAGATGCCATAGACGAGCTTCTGATAATGAGGATATCTTTGCTTGGACGGAGTCAGGACTTCAGAAATGTAATAGACTGGGAACTGAACTTTGTAAGTTTTGCCCTGTTCTTCTCGCTCGACTGTGAGGACGGTACTGACCACTTGACCGGTGGCCGCGATGTACAGAAGCAACAGCCCGTTGCTGTTTGGAGCGGCGAGCACCTGCTGGGTGGAAAGCAGGGCTTTGAGCTCAACAAACACTGCTTGTGCCTCGGTAGTCCACTCGAACGAATCAGACTTCTTCATCAATCGGTAAAGGGGCAGTGCCTTCTCACCGAGGCGTGAAATGAATCGGCTCAGAGCCGCAAGACAACCCGTGAGCTTTTGCACATCATGAAGCCATTCTGGACGTTTCATTCGTACAATCGCACCGATCTTCTCGGGGTTGGCATCTATCCCTCGTTCAGAAATGAGGAATCCGAGTAACTTGCCCCCGCGCACCCCGAAAGTGAACTTTGTTGGATTCAGCTGGATATCATACTTCCGCAGATTTGCGAAAGTTTCGGCTAGGTCAGCCAGCAGGTCGGAACCCTTTCTGGACTTAACCACTATGTCATCCATGTAAGCCTCGATGTTCCGACTGATATGTTTTTGCAAACACTTCTGCACCATGCACATGAAAGTGGCACCAGCATTTTTAAGACCGAATGGCATGGTGATATAGCAGAAACACCCGAATGGGGTGATAAAAGCTGTTTTTATTTCATCTAGCCTGTACAGTCGGATCTGGTGGTACCCGGAGTACGCATCCAGAAAAGACAGTCCCTCACAACCCGCGGTGGAATCTACGATTTGATCTATGCGGGGGAGCGGGAAATGATCCTTGGGGCAGACCCGATTGATGTGCTTGAAATCGATGCATATTCGGAGAGACTTATCCTTCTTAGGGACCATGGCGACGTTGGCGAGCCACTCGGAGTGGTACACCTCACGGATGAACTCGGCTGCCAGGAGCCGAGCAACTTCTTCGCCAATGGCCTTCCTCTTCTGTGTAGCAGAGCGACGAAGATGCTCCTTCACAGGTTTTGCTTTCGGGTCGACTCACAAACAGTGCTCAGCCAGCTCCCTGGTTACACCCGGCATGTCGGATGGTTTCCATGAGAAGATGTCCCAGTTCTCACGGAGGAACTGGAGGAGCGCTTCTTCCTATTTGCTGGCGAGTGTCATTCAGATGTTGGTGGGTGCAGCATTGGGATCTTCTGGGTGGATGTGCACAGGCTTCGTATCACCGGCCGACTGAAACGCAGATTCTGCAGCTGGCTTCTTGGAGCGTAGCAGATCACTCGGATCGGCATTTTTCTTGTACTCCTCCAACTCCACCATGGCCATCTGTTCATCGGCTATCTTAAACCCTTGCTGCAAACACTCCTCCGCGTGCTGCCGACTACCAGTGACTGTGATCACTCCTTTGGGGCTGAGCATTTTCAGCTTAAGGTACACATAACATGGGCGGGCCATGAAACAAGCATAGGCTGGCCGACCGAGGATGGCATGATAGGCGCTGCGGAAGTCGACCACTTCGAAGGTAAGCCTTTCCTTCCTGAAGTTCTTGTCGTCTCCAAAGACTACATCCAGGGCAATCTGCCCGAGTGACTTTGCTTTCTTGCCAGGGATCACTCCGTGGAACTGCATGCTGCTTTCACTGAGACGGGACATCGGGATGCCCATCGCCTTTAGGGTGTCGGCATAGAGTATGTTCAAGCCGCTTCCACCATCCATGAGAACCTTGCGCAACCGATCGCCTCCTACGACTGGATCAACCACCAGCGCCTGCGTCCAAGGGGTGGCGATATAGGCTGGATGGTCCGACTGATCAAAGGTGATCGGAGTCTTCGACCAGTTCAGAAATTTCGTCGTTGCCGGCATGGCCATGTTTACTTCCCGATTGATGACTTTTAGTTGACTCCTGCTCTCTACATCTGCAAAGATCATCAGGGTTGCATTGATACTGGGAAAAGCTTCATCTTTGTCTCCATCATCAGCATCTTCTGGGATCTTCTCACTCGACTGGCCCTCTCGGAACTGTTGTATCAACAATCTACACTGTCGAGTGGTATGCTTGGGCAATATTAGATTGCCCTCTTCATCCTTTCTGGTGTGGATGTGACACGGCAAATCAAGGACATCCTGGCCCGACTGATCTTTTTTCTTTCTCGAGATCCACTTTTCCTTAGCCTTCCCCTTGTTCTTGGCTTGGCCGGTCAGTGCGGCAGCCTCGGCTTGAGCCAAACCATCAACCTTGCGCTTCGGCTTCCGACTGGGATTACTGTTTCTGGGGTTGGGCCCACTAGTTTTCCCCTTGCCGTTACGAAGACGGTCTTCCTCTTCTCCGTTAGCGTACCGAGTGGCAATCTCCATCATTCGGCTCATGGTCAAAGATCCCGACCGACCAAATTTCAGGATGAGCTCTCGATACCTAACTCCTGCCTTGAAGGCACAGACGGCTTGGTGTTCTGTGACATTCTCAACCACATGATGCAGGGTCGTCCAACGCTGGATGTATTCTCTCAAAGTTTCATTCGGTTTCTGCACACAATGCTGCAACTCAGTCAATCCGGCCAGGCGTTTGCACGTGCCCTCGAATGTTTTGATGAACACTCGGGCCAAGTCTTCCCAGCAGTATATGCTGGCCGGAGTGAGCTGGTTGAGCCAGGCACGGCCGGACCCTTCCAGCATTAAAGGCAAATGCTTCATAGCCACATAGTCATTTCCTCCTCCAATCTGCACAGCCACTCGGTAATCCTCTAACCAAGTTTCTGGCTTGGACTCACCGGTGAACTTGCTTACTCCAGCCGCCAATCTGAAGTTAGGTGGAATCTCGGCGGCCTTGATTGCTCTGCTGAAACACTCGGGCCCGGAGACGAATGCTCTACTTCCACTCGGACGATCTCTGTCCAAGTTCTCTCTCAGAGCTCTGCCTCTGTCGACCAGGTTCTGAGCGAGAACGGATCTCCCGTTGAACTGTGGGTCACGATAGTCGACTGGTTCTCTCTGGCGATAACCGTCACCATGACGGGGAGGGCTGGCCCTCCAATCATTGCCGTAAGGATGCAACATGGCACTGCTATCATCAGCCGGGTAAGTTTACAGGAAAGCAACATTGACACGATGAACGATTGGGCAAAAAGACCACACCACTAGATATTAGTAATGTGCAATATTTGAGATAGTACAATCATGCAGCTGCAAAACTACCAGGCAGTTACCCTTACAAAAATCTACATTAGCGCATTAATTATACATTTTGCTACAAGTAAATTTAGATCATATAATTGGTGTAGGGTAGTGAAGGTTAGATTCACGCCCATGGTACTTAATAAACTACATACTGATGTAAAATTATAGTGATATACAATAGGTACTTACATCAGCATTGGAGCGCAGAGCATTGCTGCAAGATACTTTCCACGAACACGATCCCAGTTTAGAACGTTTGTTATCCTTTAAGCATATTTTCTACAACAAAGATGTCTAAGACACATGTAGAATATATAAGATCAAATGTGATTTGAATACTATAAAATTTCATGATGCGAGGATACGCACACTCTTCCTAGCAAGGAGTTGACATGTTTTTGTTGAAATGGAGCTGACTGGTTCTTTGGCCACTAGAATCTGGTTAATATCTGGAGGACTTGGGTTTCTCTGTGCTGGAGCAGTTCTGATGAACACTTGAGTTGGGTTACTATCTCCTGGAGTTTGGATCTTTTGCAAAGAACTTGTTTGTACCCCTTCAGATTCTAACATAGCCCTCTTCCGCTTACATGCCTTGTACAGAAGAATGGTGCTTCAGTTATAAAACATGCTTTGGCAGAGAGATGGAATAGGTACTGAAGAATAGAAAGGCATGACATATTGACATGTACTCCCTCCATCCGGAAATAAATGGATGTGTTTAGACATATTGTAGTCCTAGATACATCCATTTTTATGCATTTCTGCCACAAGTAATACAGACGGAGGGAGTATGATGTACTCCCTCCGTAAAGAAATATAATAGTGTTTAGATCACTGTTTCTTTACAAAGGGAGTATAAGCTAAGGATACGACAGGACAACAGAGTAAAAGAAACAGTCGTTGAATGTAAAACTGTATGATAGCTGGAATAGGTATAGAAAAATAGCAAGGCAGCATATTCACATGTCTTATGGGCAAACTAAGATCACATTGCAACAGAGCAATAGAACAACACTTCAATGTAAAAAACCATGGTATGATAGACAGATGGAGTACATACTGACGAACAACAATGCATGAGATATTCAGAAGGATGATGTCCAAACTAAGCAGATGGCATTGTAGCAGAGTAGAATGACAGTACTTCAATTTGAAAAGATGTTATCATGAATGGAATAGGTACAGACAAACTGGAAGGCATGACATATTCACATGTATGATCAGCGGGCTAAGCACATGGCATTGCAACAGAGTAGATGCATTGCAAGACATTATATGCATGATGCTACCCATATCATGGGTCAAGATAGAGCAAAGACCTTCTGGGGTGAATAGGAATCATTATCTCTCTGCAACTCTTCTGAAGAACTACATTTAACTGTTCCATCATATTGAATATCATTGAGGTCGAGTATGTTGGCCGTTGCATTGCTCTGCGAGTTTCTTTTAGTGGGTTTGTTCTGATTTTCAACATCACTGTGTGCAATAATATCTGACATGCATGGAAAACAACTAGTAGTGAGATTATGTAATGAGTGCCTGTAGGAGACGGCATAAATAGTTGGAGTCCACTTAAATAGCAGCAACAGGATGATACCTCGAAGACTAAAGAGAGAACACACATGATAGCAACAAAATATATACTGTTTGTACTCGAGATTAACTAAATGGCACACAAAAGTACTACAGAACAACATCATAGGTAATACTAGAAGGGGTATAATCACCAGCCTGTGGGATAGCTTTGGCTGAGGGACAATAACTATGGAACAACATTAACTCCTGCACGAGTCTCTTATCTGAAGTTAGACTAAGAGATCAACATGAATGTACAGTGACAAGTGATAATCTATTTTCCATGCTTAGATGAAGAACGAAGCCATAAATTATGAACACAAGTAAGATGAGGGTACAACCTATCTTGCCGCCCTCCGTAGGAGTGAGCATCATCTGCTGAATCGTCGATGGCGCTGCGGTTGTTGTGACTGTCCATGTCTGGCTGGCACATACGAGGTAGGGAACTCTTGAGTGGGGAGTATAGCTCCCATCTGGTGCATGCGTCCCTTGTTGGAGCGGCTCCGGTGAGAAGGAAGACGGTGTGGCTGCAGATGCAGAAAACACACAATGTTAAGAATGACACATATTTCTGATCTTAAGAAATACGATCAACACTCAGGTACGAGACAGGTCACACGTCAGTTCACTGAAAACTAAATTGTGGTCACACGCTTTTTTTACACTGTCCGATCTACGCCGGATGGCTGGATGGCCGTCTTGTGCCTCCCGGCTGTCACTGTTCAGGATCTTCCTCGAACAGCCAGCGAGCACCGGCCGAGCAGCCTGCCTCCGCCGTCCCTGGCCACGGCAGCTCCGACCTCGACCCCGCCCCCTGTCCCACCGCACTGCCGTGGTTGCGTCATCCCCCGGTCATACCTCAAAGACTTGCCGTCATCCAGATCCAGCACCAGCAGTACCTTGACCCCACGCAACACTAAGATAGGAACAGAAGCGCTGCTTCGGTGGCGAACCTGCGCCCCCTGCCCGCACCCCAACGATAGACACCGAGGCACTCCTTCCCCGGCCAACCGGCAGCCTAGGAGCTCCGCCGCCTCGAGGGGAGTTGCTTCCTTCCATTTGGATCTGACTGACCCAGAATAAAAATCCAGGCGACTGACGCCTAGGTAAAGTGAATAAGATGACTGTATGACCTATCTTGCGGCTCGGTGAAGTAGGCAGCTCCATCTGCCGAGTCGGTGAGGCCGGCACGCCTGTAGTGGCTGCCGGCGGCGGGAAAGCAGATATGTGGCGGCGATCGACGGCTACGAGGGACCAGCGCTGGTGCGCTGGACGCGTCTGAAGTATGAGCCGCTCTGGCACTGTGCATGATGGCGCGGTTGAATCGGCTCCTGCACGGTTCACGCGGTCGATGTCGAGGAAGCTCTGGCAGCACGGAGTAAGAGGCACACGGTCCAGTGCCCGATGACAAACGGACTGCAGCTCCGGCATTGGGGGGAGGGCCGCGGTGAATGTGGTGCGGTTGGGGGGGCCATGGAGGAGGGGCTGAGGTTTCGCGGCAGGGGAGAAGGAGATTTGGCGCCCGTGGTGTATGAATGGGGAATTGGGAGGGGGCCATGTCTTACGGACGAATTTGTCTGAAATGTGGGGGAAGTTATAATTCTACCCCTGTCTATTGGCTTGTGGGCTTGGGTCTGAGTCTTGAGGGTCAGGGATAGTAGGGTAACTTTGCTTCTCCCAAATAGTGGGCGCCAGTGAGGAGGGCGTGCTTGAAATAGTGTGCGCGAGCGATTTCGGCCGAGGAGAGGGTGTTTTGCCGCCCATGGTTTATGAATTATTCGGCGCCTGCGATTTCGGCCGAGGAGAGGGTGTTTTGCCGCCCATGGTTTATGAATTATTCGGCGTCTGTCATTTCGGCCGATGAGAGGGCGTGCTTCGATGAAGTTACAAACCTACCCTCGGTATACAACGGGCCAATTGATGCGGGTCCTAGATAGGCTGGTAATTTCACATCTCCGGTTTATTTGCTCGGGCGAATTCCACCGAGCAGAGGGTGTTTTAGCGGTTCATTCAAATTTTGGGAGAACAAGCATCCACGTCTACCGTACCAAGTCAATCCGAATCATATTTAGAAATATTAATTCTATAGTGTCACATCTTGCCAGTTCTTTTTTAGATGGTGAGATGATGCTCGGGACTAATGTGTATTTACATGCTCGTTGCTACCGATTGATTTGACATATAGTTGACCCACTTAAAAACGGGAATCAAACCAGAAATGAAATATCTCAATTCAATGAAATAGCTTTTTGACACGGTCAAAATTGTGGACTACATCCAAAATTGAACACATCAATTGAATAGCATGTTGTATTATAGTACACCATGAACATGCTCAAAGTCAAATTAATGAACCTGTTTGATACGCATATCTCCGTTTATGTGTGAATTGCAAACACCATGTTCTCCAATTCAAACATTTGAATACAATTTTATACTGAATCATGGTTTATATCAATCTTCGATGCAAAAACGCGACCTCTCCCCTCTCCCGCACTCCCGTTCTCTCTCTAGCCGACACTCTTTCTTTCTATCATGTGCACATGAACAAAATCCTTATCGGTCTCTCTCTCTCCTTCTCTCTCTCTCGCTCTCTAGGTCTTTCTAGTTCGCATGCACACTCTATGTATAGGTCTCCCTCGCACACAATGTATGACTCTCTGGTCTAGGCTAAATAGCTAGCTTGGGTGCAATCATACTACACACACAAATTCTCTCGCTCGTTGTCCATAACTCTCTCACGCACCACTCCGTCGTCTCCCGGCTCCTCTCTCTCTCTCTCTCAAACATTCTATCTCCCTAGGTCACACATACACATATCTCACTCGCACTAGATAGACCCATCTAACATTCTCTCTTCCTCGTTCTCTCTCTGTCTCACATGCGCGCGCGCGCACACACACACACACACACAGACATAATCTCCCCCCTAGCTAAGTACGAGTATCAATGCACTCCCCCTAGGTATGACTATCTCTCACACTCTCCATCAGAAACACATGCATTGTCTTTTTCGCTCCCTAGGACTATCTCGATCTCTCTCGGGGCATCTTTCTATCGCACACACACCTTTATCTCTCGATCTCCCACCCATATAGTCCCCTCACAATCTCGAGGAGATCTCTCTATCATAAACACACCCTATCTCCCTCCCCATGCCTCCATTTTCTCCATACGTCCCTCTCGACCTCTGTCCCTTGTTTGCCAGACCACTCTTGGACACGTGCTGTAGGGGTCTCTCTCTCCGTTGCAAACAACCAAACACTATTTGTGTGTATATCCTCACCTCGTTTTCTCTCTCGGAGATGCATGCGTGATATGTTTGCATAAGAGACACACACACTTTCTCTCTATTTTATCGTGTGTTGTCCCTTTCTCTTTCAGACACACACTCTTTTTGCACACTCACTCTTTCTCCTTCACACACACTTGATCTCTCTCTACCTAGGTACTTTCTCCGGTCCATAGCATATGGATTTTTTGAAAAGTCAAACCTCACAAAGTTTAACCAGGTATGTGGAGAAAAACATTTACATCTGGAACGGGAAACATATATCATTAGATTCATCACAGGATGTAGTTTCATATTATATATACATCTTTGGTATTGTATATATAAATGATTTTTTCTATACACTTGGTCGAAGTTTCCAAAGTTTGACTTTTCAAAAATTTATAGGCACTACATTATTGAATGGAGGGAGTATCTCTTTCTCTCTCTCAACTCCCTCACGCACCACTCCGCCGTCTCGGGGCTCTTCTCTCTCTTTTTCAAAATTTCTATCTCCCTAGGTCACACATACACATATCTCGCTCGCACTAGATAGACCCATCTAACACTCTCTCTCCCTCGTTTCTCTCTATCTCACACGCACGCACACGCCCCTCCTAAGTACAATTATCTCTCACTCCATCACATGCACATGCACTTCCCCCTAGGTATGACCATCTCTCACCCCCCATCACAAACACACACATTGTCTCCTTCCCCCCTCGCTAGGCATATCTCATTCTCTTCCGGGGTATCTTTCTATCGCACACACACCTTGTCTCTCGATCTCCCACCCATATAGTCCCCACACGATCTCTAGGGGATCTCTCTATCACAAACACACCCTCTCTCCCTCCCCATGCCTCCATTTTCTCCATACGTCTCTCTCGACCTCGTCTCTCCCTTGTTTGCCAAACCTCTCTTGGCCACGTGCCAGGGGTCTCTCTCTCTCCGTTGCAAACAACCACACAATATATCTTCGTGTATCTCCTCACCTCGCTTTCTCTCTCGGAGTTGCATGCATGATATGTTTACATAAGGCACACACACTTTCTCTCTAATTTATCGTGTGTTGTCCCTTTCTCTTTCACACACACACTCTCTTTTTGCACACTCACTCTTTCTCCTTCACACACACTTGATCTCTCTCTAGTCATGTACTCTCTCCGGTCCATAGCATATATACATTTATTGAAAAGTCAAACCTCACAAAGTTTGACCTGGTATATGTGGAGAAAAACATTTACATCTGGAGGGACAAACATACATCATTAGATTCATCACAAGATGTAGTTTCATATCATATATCTTTGGTATTGTAGATATAAGTAAATTTCTCTATAAACTTGGTCAAACTTTCAAAAGTATGACTTTTAAAAAATTTATAAGCACTACATTATCGAACGGAGGGAGTATCTCTTTCTCTATCACTACCTCTCATGGGCCTCCCCTCTCACTCGATCTCTCTTTACAGAGGGATTATACGGTCACTGGCTCAGCATATAGCTCCGTATATTGTCTAGTTGACCGGTCAACCAAACTACATGGTGCCTTGTCAGCTCGTGTTCTCTATGGGTGCACGGGCCCATGTGGCAGTGGGTGAAATTAAATAAACTAGAGGCCCATCTGCCACGGGGTCAAATAAACAAATTAGAAACTACTTGCGGTAGAACCCCGCACACTACTAAATTGAGTGCACACTTCTTCCTCGTCAAAATAGTACTGTAGTACTCCCTTAGTTTATTTTTAGTCTGCATATAAAATTTGGTCAAAGTCAAACTTCGTGAACTTTGACTAACTTTATAGGAGAATATCAACATTCACAGTATGAAATCAATATATTTAGATGCATCTTGAAATTAATTTTCATGGCATATAGCTTTAGTATTGTAAATGTTGATATCTTTTGATATAAAGTTGGTCAAACTTTGCATAGTTAGACTTTCACCAAATTTTATATGCGGACTAAAAATAAACGGAGGGAGTAGTACTAGATTAACACCTTCTTAGACGCCACCACGGACACAAACTACGACAACGCACATACACCACTGCGCGGCATGCACGCAAGGACGCACTAGCGCACACCCAGCACACAATACACACCAGCACACGTGTACACCGGCGTCGTTGCCGGCTGAGATGGAGGACGAGGCGGCCAACAAGCGGAGGCGGCTCGAGCCAAAACCGCATCCTGCGAGCCTGGACTTCATCAGCAGCCTCCCCGACGACATGCTGCTCATCATCATCGCCCTCCTCCCCACCAAATCTGGCGTGCGAACCACCCTTCTCTCCCGGCGGTGGCGCCCCCTCTAGCGCTGCGTCCCCCTCAACCTCACCGTCGACAGCTACCTCTGCGATGGGGATTGCAAACGCATGGCCGCAGTCTCCAAGATCCTTGCATCGCACCCTAGGCCAGCCAGACACCTTGACATCCGCATGTTCAGTACCAACTGCAATGTCCAAGCCAACTTCAACGAGTGGTTCTTATCCCCCGCCCTAGATCAGCTCGAGGAGCTCAGGTTTGAAGGTGGACGATGTCGCTCTCTGCCGCTGTCTGTGCTCCGCCACGCGCCAACGCTGTGCCGCACCAGGTTCAGCTCCTGCTATTTTCCCCAGATTGATGCTGCGCCCGCTCTTCTTCTCCCTCAACTCAAGCAGCTCAGCCTCTTCGACATTGGTATCTCGAAGGAGGCTATGGAGCGGCTGCTCCGTGGCTGTACAACGCTCGAGTACCTTTGTCTTCAACAGATCCACGGGTTCATTAGCCTCCACATCGCCTCGACGAATCTCTGATGGATTTATGTGTCTTCCTGGCCCCGCAACAGGACATTACATGGGAAGAGATCAGTTGAGCTGTTTCATGATATGGTCATTGAGAATGCGCCTTTCCTTGAGTGATTGCTTGTATCTGATCTAGAAGGTCCAACAAAAATCAGGGTCATTGACGCGCCGAAATTGACAACGTTGGACTACTCGTCTGCCAAATTCTCCGAACTTGTTATTGGATCCATAACTGTTCAGGTACAACACTCTTCTTCTTCTCTTTCTTCTTCTTGAAATTCACATTTTAATTTTTTTTCTTGATGTATGTTCGACTGTCATCCAGAAAATGATTCCCACAAGCTTGACCCAGTCTGTGCGCACAGTGAAGATTTTGGCAACAAAATCTATCGGCCCCAATCTGGATCAAGTTGTTGGATTCCTTAGATGCTTTCCGTGCACGGAGAAGCTACTCATCGAGGTGAAACTCATTTCCTATTAAATGTGAACCACAACGGAGCTCAATTTTTTCGTAATTTTTCCCAAGTTACAATGACAAATGTAGTGTTCAAAACTGCATCTTGGCACTATAGTGAAAGAAATGGTTTTAGTATTTTTTCTCATGTGATCACCTGCATCATTTTTGTTGTTGTTGTAGCCAAGGCTAGTCATAGTGGGAAGTAACTTGTTATCCTAAGTGCAAGTACTACCTCCGTCCTGGTTTACTAGTCCCCTACGTATTTTGGAGTATCAAATTTTGACCATAGATTTAACTAACAAAATGTTAATGCATGTCACTAAAAATTATATCGTTGGATTCGTATTTGAACATAATTTTCAATGGAACCATGCTCTAATATGTTCTCTTCTTTTGCAGATAAAAAAAGACCCGAAAGTGAAAAATGTGCTGCAAAATAACAACCTCATCGAATGCCTTGATCTCCATCTTACATAAATTGATTTGATTGACTACCGAGGAACCACATCCGAGATTAAATTGGCCAAGTTCTTGTTTCTGAAGGCAAGTGTGCTCAAGGTAATGAGGTTTGGCGTTCTCTAGCACAACAATGAATGGTGTGCTAATCACCGCAAGTGTCTCAAGCTGAATGAGAAAGGCTCTGTAGAAGCTAAATTTGTTTTTGAAAGATCAAGTAAAGAGAGACGCACAAGTTTATTTGCCGATTAGTGGCTTGTCAGGGTCGGT
The DNA here is from genome assembly GCA_039707655.1 of Elymus sibiricus. Classification (NCBI taxonomy): domain Eukaryota; kingdom Viridiplantae; phylum Streptophyta; class Magnoliopsida; order Poales; family Poaceae; genus Elymus; species Elymus sibiricus. The sequence continues at coordinate 139,048,932 of CM077670.1, forward strand.
GGATTTTAGTTTGTATGATAATGCTACTATTGGGATTAGTGACTTGTCAGGGTCGGTGGATTTTAGTTTGTATGATAATGCTGTTGTTGGTATTTCCAACAGCTGCATCCACCTAAAGTAACGAAACTTCTTACGTAAAGTTCCTAATAATTCCCTTCGTAGGTGCAGGATTACTCCTAGCATTTGTAATATCAGTTTGAACCTTCTAAAATTACAACTATCCAGCACGTGGTAATACGTTACGATTAATGTTCGCGTGCATAGGTGCGGCAACGATGTAACCAATATACCCATTACAATATTTTATTCTAACTCGTGGCAGCGCACGAGAAAATATCTAGAACACGGCTAGTTGTAAGCAGGGTAGCTCTACAGCCTTGATGATAGTGACTGCACACGGTGAGGCTGACTTTGGTAACCCGAACACGCCGCTTGCACTCTAGTGTCATCTCCGACGCAGGGTCTTGTCACTTCACTGTGAGGAGCAGCACATAATAATTTGACCAGTAGTACTACTACAACCACCGTCTGGATTTAGTAGGACTACCACCTCAGTTTGGATTTTGTATTTGACTAGCATGTCACAAAAAATATACTACTCCCTCCGTAAATAATACATGGAGTATTGTTTTATTCGTATTTGAGTGTAGTTTCCAATGATATTATACACTCTCCCTTCCGGTTGACGGCTCAAATATGAAATCTCATCAACCACACTAGTACTTGCACCGCATTCGCTCCGCATTAATTGCGGCAGCTTCCAACATATAATTGCACGCAGAATTTACCTCAATCTCTTCGTAACTATGCTCGCATGCAGCGAGATAGTGAGCAGTGCATGCATGCGGAGCGGGATTTGAGGCAGCAGCAGGTATGCGATACTATTCAAATGCAAGGGCAATTTTGTCTAGAAAAAATAGACCGAGTCTTCCCTTGGTATGCGTGCTCGACCTTAGGCGCAGAGAAAAAAAGGACCAGAGGGAGTAGTAAGGACCGAGGAGTAGATAGCCAACGCACACGTGAATGCAAACGCAGTCTGCACTTCTCATATAAAGGCTCCCCACCAGTCCAATCCATCTACGAAATCCTACGCACCTACGCACCCTAACCAAGGGCAAGAGTGATCACTCCAATCACAAGATCAATTAAGCAGAAGCTAGAGCCATGGAAATGATGAGCGCGAGCATGAGCTGGCTGTGCCAGATGGTCCACGACGCCGGCCTATGGCCCAGCACCGAGGAACGTCTCCAGGTCATGCTTGAGGCCGCCAGGGCGAGAGGACAAGGGGAGGACAGCTTCGTCCCCTTGTTCGACAAGGCCCTCGCCGGCTTCCTCAACAAGTTCACCGTCGTCAAGAAACTCGCGGACAACCTTGACGTACGCCTCCAGCCCACGCGCCCAGGGTCTGCGATGCCCGCCACCCTCACCGGCCTCTATGGTGACAACCTCTTCGACGCACTGGTGGCCCAACGACTGCCCGCCGTCGTGCCGGAGAATGTCCACCTCGAGGTCATGCTCGCCGCGCAGTGCCTCACCCAGCAAGACACCATCAACATAATCACCCACGTCTATGAGGAAATCGTCCACAAGGACCAATACGTGCCAGAGGAGGACGATAGGACGGTGGCCTTCTTGGACCGCAGAGCAACCTTGGACGGCATTGTTCAAAAGCACGTTGACCTCGCCGCCAACGCCGCTGCTCCTCACCTGTCGGTTGGTGGCCTGGCGCACTAGGGCGATAGGATGTCGTTTATGGATCCGTATGCATATTAATATTGATGTGTAAATTATGGGCTGACATACGTACTAGAGAATATATGTAGCTCATTGCAATGGTCGGGCAATTATCTATTGCGCTAGAAAATATTTGGCCGCGTGGCACCACCCACTCTGATAAACGACTCAGGAGGGAGGGGGGATTCATCGGTCTTGCGTCCCACAAGTAGTAGTAGTACTACGTGCAAAAGCTTGCCTCTACATGCAATAAATCCTTGTCCTAGGGGACGGAGGCTACCTCCAATCTAACGTCTTATCGCCCAATAAACAAATCAAATGTCCCACTTGTGCACATGCAAGAAAATGGAGAAGGGTAGATGGTTAGATTATAGGAGTAGTACTCTTTTTTTAGTGAAGGAGGATCACCCCTGCCCTCTAGAAGCCTCCAAACTTTGCAAGATTTTCCCTAGTACAACTACCGCCGTCTGGATTATTAGTCTCATCTTATTTTAGGTCAACGATGGACAAACATACGTACTACTCCAATGACATTACGTAGGAGTATTTGAGTAGCATGTCACACATTTTTTTTGTTGGATACAAGTAGGATTAGTAAACGAGTACGGTTCCTGATACGGCTTGAATGCAAATAAAGTAGGGTAGCGGTTCCCGATGAACGGTCATTGATGTTTATCCTCCTTCAATTCAAATGGGAGAAGCGGCATGCAGCCAGCAACCCAGCACCATGGGAACCACCATTGCATCACGTCGTCGTGGCCTTGATTCTTACTGTATTGCATTCTCACTCCAGCTGATAAAGACGTGTGTGATCCCTTGCTCACCTTTTGCATGATGGCTTATAATAAGTGTTACACTTCACAACTTCAAAACGAGAAACTGGAACACGTACAGTCCTGTTCGCGTCGCACCCCAGACGGTCATTCCGGCCCGCCGCTCAACGCACAGTGGCTAGGCATATCACTTACATGTGGGACCGCATGCAAGGAAAGCGATGATGGCCGAAATTGGCAAAACTCCCCCGCTTATCGTGCGGGAAAAGACCAGCGCTAGCGTTTTTAATCGTTATTTCTAATTTTTGAGGGAAAATCGTTATTTCTATCTATCGGTCGTGCCAAAGAGCAGAACTAAATGTTACAACAATGGGCTTATAGCCCGCCTACATGGCATTTTTGCTTACGTGGAGGAGAAAGACATTGAAAAATGGTGGGAGCGGGCTCTCATGCAAGAGCCTAGCTATATGCGTTCTCCTAGGCAAAAGTAATAAATGCAATGAAAGAGAGAAGGTGAAAAAAAGTACTACCTTCGTCCTGGTTTATTGGTCACCTTCGTATTTTGTGCTTAATTTTGACCATAGATTTAATTAACAAAATGTTAGTGCATGTCACCAAAAATTATATCGTTGGATTCGTATTTGAACATAGTTTTCAATGATATTATTTTTTGTGACATGCATTAACATTTTGTTAGTTAAATATAAGGTCAAAGTTTGGCACAAAATTCAAAGAGCACTAATAAACCAGGACGGAGGTCAAACCATGCTCTTAGAAGTTCAAAAGGAAAAGCCTGACGTGTTCGCGTCGCACCCCCACACAGATGGTGCGGCACGGCGCTCAAGGGGGAAAGTGCGATTTCTTGCATTTTCACTTACAAGTGGGACCGCAGTTGAGTAAACCGACTATCGGTAAACCCCCACCCCGCTCGCCGCGCGATGGCTGAGTTAGAGAAACGAGGAGGGAGAAGAGATAGTTGTAGCATGGACTCCAAGAAATATAGTGTCAGATGGGACTCATGGTGGTGGCGTGTGCCGTACTCCTGGACGTGAATGCTTGTTCTGGCCCATGCCACCCCACTATATCGAGGTGCTGGTTACATAGAGCGAGGCTAGAGCGAGCACATTAGTATCTGGAGTACGGTACTACTGGTAGTAGTAGTACTAGTTTTATTAACATATGGCCCACCTCACACTGTCGTCAAATTTCCTGGAGTCCTTGCTCAGCCCTCCTCTCTCTCTCCTCAGCTGGCAAGCAGACGCGCGGAGTGTGCCCATCGTTGGTTTGCTCACATTCGGTCCCACATGTCAGTGAAAACGCAAGACGACACACAATCGCTGGGTGAGCGGCGTGCCTGACCCACCGTGTGCGGTGCGACGCGACAGGTTGGAGGTTTAGGAAGATGATCCCGCCATCCATTTTTCATCCAATGGCCCAAGCCAAATTGACTGGCCACAGAAAATATTCAGGAGACTGTCATCTAGCCACGCCACAAAAAATATTCAGGCGACCAGTCATAAATTAAGTAAGTCAGCAACACACAACCACAACGAGGATACATTCTAAATACTAAAGTTTTTATCACACAACAAATAACAAGCAATGAAATGAACTTCAGTTCAACCAATCCTCGGCGTCAGAAATGCTTGCTTTGAACCATAAGTGAACCTCTGGGTTGGGCCAGCTATTGTCAACATCGAGAGCAACGCAAGACCCACCATCCAGGCTGAAGCGGCCTATATTAGGAGTATGGAAATTGGGATAGCTAGCGTAGGGAATTATACCAATGTGCGAGGTATAGATATAGTTGCTTCTCATAAATGGTAACGTTGTGCCAACAGCCGCCGGATCACCTTTCACCATAATTGGATAGTTTAGTCCAAGGAAAAGCGAGTATTCTCCAAGACTATCAATATTGAACCAGGGAGAAGGTTCTGGCGCTAGCACAGTGATGTCTACTACACAACTTATTCTTGTAGACTCGTGTTCGGCCTCCAAGCGCAGAGTTTTGTAGGACAGTAGCAATTTTCCCTCAAGTGGATGACCTAAGGTTTATCAATCCATGGGAGGCGTAGGATGAAGATGGTATCTCTCAAACAACCCTGCAACCAAATACAAGAAATCTCTTGTGTCCCCAAGACACCCAATACAATGGAAAACTGTATAGGTGCACTAGTTCGGCGAAGAGATGGTGATACAAGTGTAGTATGGATAGTAGATATAGGTTTTTATAATCTGAAAATAAAAAAAATAGAAAGGTAGCAAGTGATAAAACGGAGCACAAACGGTATTGCAATGCTTGAAATAAAGGCCTAGGGTTCATACTTTCACTAGTGCAATCTCTCAACAATGCTAACATAATTGGATCATATAACAATCCCTCAACGTGCGAGAAAGAATCACTCCAAAGTTCCTATTCACGGAGAACATAAGATAGAAATTGTTGTAGGGTACGAAACCATCTCAAAGTTATCCTTTCCGATCAATCTATTGAGCCATCTCTATAAGTGTCACAAACAGCCCTAGAGTTCGTACTAAAATAACACCATATGATACGCATCAACCAACTCTAATGTCACCTAGATACTCCAATATCACCACAATATCCATGAGTTGATTATTCAATATGCGTCAAACAACTTCAGATTCATAATATTCAATCCAACACAAAGAACTTCAAAGAGTGCCCCAAGATTTCTACCGGAGAAAGTAGGACAAAAACGTGCATCAACCCCTATGCATAGATTACCCCAATGTCACCTCAGGAATCCGTGAGTTAAATGCCAAAACATACATCAAGTGAGTCAATATAATACCCCATTGTCACCATGGGTATTCATATGCAAGACATACATCAAGTGTTCTCAAATCCATAAAAGTATTCAATCCGATAATAGTGAAACCTCAAAGGTAAAAACTCAATTCATCACAACAAGATAGAGAGGGAGAAACACCATATGATCCAACTATATTAACAAAGCTCGCGGAACATCAAGATCATGCCAAATCAAGAACACGAGAGAGAGAGAGAGAGATCAAGCACATAGCTACTTGTACATACCCCTAGCCTCGAGGGTGAACTACTCCCTCCTCATCATGGAGACCGCTGGGATGATGAAGATGGCCTCCGGTGATGATTCCCCCCTCCGGCAGGGTGCCGAAAAAGGGCTCCAGATGGGATCTCCTTGGTACAGAGGCTTGCGGCGGCGTAGTCAAAGTTCTAGGGTAACTTTCAGGGGTTTCTGAATATATATGATTTTTCAGCGTTGGAATCACGCAAAGAGGTGCCACAGGGGGGCCCACGAGGCACCAGGGCGCACCTGGGGTGGGTGGCGCTCCCTGGTGGCTTGTGGGGCCCCTGTGGGTCTTCTGCTACTCCCCCAAAGCTTCCTAGGTCTGTTTCCTTCCAGAAAAAATCATCAAAAAGTTTCGCTGCATTTGGACTTCATTTGATATGGATTTTCTAGAAAACCAAAAACAAGCAGAAAATAGCAACTGGCACTGGGCACTAGGTCAATATGTTAGTCCATAAAAATCATATAAAAGCCATATAAAAGTGCACCAAAATCATACAAAACTATAATAAACATGGCATGAATACTTCATAAATTATAAATACGTTGGAGACGTATCAGCATCCCCAAGCTTAATTCCTGCTCGTCCTCGAGTAGGTAACTCATAAAAGAAATAATTTATGAAGTGTGAATGCTAGCATAGTGCATAAGTTTGATCAATGATAATTTCAATCACTTTTCCTAGCATCATAATAGCAACTTTTTCTCATAAACTCATAATGATAAAGTAGCAATCAATTCACATGTTGTGGTTCAAACAATGCATTCTCTTGAAACTTAACAACATATGTTCTTAGTCACCAAACAATTGCAATTCAACTTAATTTCAACAAAGTCTAAGTAAGAGCTCCACATACTCAATTATCATTTAGTCTTCTATGATTGCTAGTACTCAAAGCATATTTTTAGAACAAATGGCATCCATCGAACACAGAGAAAGATAGGGGCTTAATGTTTTGCCTCCCAACTTATTTATCATAGAGATAATTGTCAACAATAATAATTCATGATCAAATATATTTGACTAGCCATATGTGCCTGGATCTTTCCCCACCACATGATGCTTGCCAACTAGAGAATAATTAAGGTTGAAATGAGAAGTAATACTATTGATTCTTGCATAAAAGTAAATACATAAAGTAAAAGATAGGCCCTTCGCAGAGGGAAGCAGAGGTTGTCATGCCCTTTTTATTTTTGGATGCACAAGCCCTTAATGCAAAGGAACGTCACGTTATATTGCCCCTTGTGATAGCAACCTTTATTATGCAGTCCGTCGCTTTTATTTCTTTACCATCACAAGTTCGTACAACGCTTATTTTCCCTTGAAATAAAAGATCATACATATTTTAGGAGCAATTTTTATTGCTTTTTGCATCGATGACAACTTACTTGAAGGATCTTATTCAATCCATAGGTAGATATGGTGGACACTCATGGCAAGAAACTGGGTTTTAAGGGTTTTGGATGCACAAGTAGTATCTCTACTTAGTACAAATTTTTGTCTAGCAAAAGATCCTAAGCAAGCACCACATGTTGGAGGATCCGTAACAATATAACTTCTATGCAAATATACCCAAACATAACTCATTACGTTGTCTTCCTTGTCCAACTTCAACTAATTTGCTCAAGTTTGAAAATAATTAATGGGTATTCACAATCATAAAAGATGTCCAAGATAATATATTTATAAGTGAAAATTCTCTTCCTTATACTAATCATTCATGAATTGCTTGTATGACCAATATTGTGATTGTCAAGCTTCAATAGATTTCACTTTCTAACCCAAATGTGAAACTACTACTAGACATGATACAAGCATATGAAGCACATAAATTTCAACTTTATGATATTCAATTCATTTCAACAATTTACTCATAGGATATAAGTGAAGAACAAGAGTAAATGACAAACTACTCCAAAAAGATATAAGTGAAGACCAAATGAGTAGTTAAGTAAATAGGTAGCTATGTGAGGACTCTATCTCATTTAAAAATTTCAGATATTAAGTATTTTATTCAAACATCAAAGAAAACAAAATAAATAACATTCCAAGAATAGCACAACTCATGTGAAGAAGCAAAAACTTAGGCTCAACCAAGACTAACCGATAATTGTTGATGAAGAAAGCTGGGATGCCCACCGGGCCATCCCCAAGCCTAGTTGCTTGAGACTTCTTGGAATGTTAACTTGGGGTGACTTGGGCATCCCCAAGATTGATCTCTTGTGTCTCCTTAATTCCTCTCATATCATGGCTTCTCCTAAATCTTTGAAAACTTCATCCACACAAAACTCAACAAGAACTCGTGAGATAAGTTAGTATAAATCCACTCAAAACCGTAACATTCTCTACTGTAAAAAATCACTAAAATTATAATTAAACATTTCATACTAAATGCCTCTTCATATTTAATACTCCTATCCACAAATAGAAACATTAAACAAGCAACATATGCAAACAATGCAACTATAACCGAAATCTGTCTAAACAGAACAGTCTGTAAAGGGTGAATAAGAATTCATACTTCCCTAACTCAAAAAATTCTGAAAAATTACCATGTGACATAGAACTCATTCATGCTTAATGTGTAAAAATTTTAGATTTTTATCATGGTCTGACTATTCACAAAAATTCAGGACATAACAGAAAACTTTCTGTTTTCAAACAGCAACACATAAACTTGCAAACTGAGCATGGTAAAGGCTATAATTGGCATTTTATTGAACTAAAAGATACAAAACATGATTATTGATAACATCAAGCAAATATCAACAAAATAAAATGACGCTCCAAGCAAAACACATATCATGTGACGAATAAAAATATAGCTCCAAGTAAGGTTACCGATAATGTTGAAGACGAAAGAGGGGATGCCTTCCGGGGCATCCCCAAGCCTAGACGCTTGAGTCGTCCTTGAGTATTACCTTGGGCTGCCTTGGGCATCCCCAATCTTAGGGTCTTGCCACTCCTTATTCTCCTCATATCGATATCTCACCCAAAACTTGAAAACTTCAATCACACAAAACTTAACGGAACATCGTGAGATAGGTTAGTATGATAAAAATAAATCATCCACTTAGGAACTGTCAAGAAAAGAATCATAATTTTTATCATATAATTCCTACTGTATTATATCATTTCCACAATTTATATTACTCAATATAAGCTATGGAAATACTAAAACAAGCAAACTATGCACCGAAAACAGAATCTGTCAAAAACAGAACAGCGTGTAGTGAGTGATTTAAAAACCATACTTATGTACCTCCAAAAATTCTGAAAAAGTAGGACAACGTAAAAAAATTGTAACCCAATACTGTGTAAAAATTTCTTAATTTTCTCATGCTCCAGTACAGAATAGAAATTCTAGCACTGGACGCAAAAGTTTCTGTTTTTGCACAGAATCAAATCAACAAGCATCCACACTATCCCAAAGGCTTTACTTGGAACATTATTGAAATAAAACATATAAAACATGATTACCACAGTAGCTTAATCAAGTGAACACACAAAAACAGAAGGTATAAGTATTGGGTTGTCTCCCAACAAGCGCTTTTCTTTAATGCCTTTTTAGCTAGGCATGATGATTTTAATGATGCTCACATAAAAGTAAAGAATTGAAGCACAAAGAGAGCATCATGAAGCATATGACTAGCACATTTAAGCCTAACCCACTTCCTATGCATAGGGATTTTGTGAGCAAATAGTTTATGGGAGCAAGAATCAACTAGCATAGGAAGGCAAAACAAGCATAACTTCAAAACTTTCAACACATAGAGAGGAAACTTGATATTATTGCAACACCTACAAGCATATGATCCTCTCTCATAATAATTTTCAGTAGCATCATGAATGAGTTCAACAATATAACTATCACATAAAGCATTCTTTTCATGATCCACAAGCATAGAAATTTTAATACTCTCCACATAAGCAAATTTATTCTCATGAATAGTAGTGGGAGCAAATTCAATGAAATAACTATCATATGATACTTGATTGGCATTATAAAATTGAACATTAAAATCATGATGAAAAGTTGCACGGTTATCATTACTCTTTATAGCATACATGTCATCACCATAATCATCATAGATAGCAACTTTGTTGTCATAATCAATTGAAACCTCTTCCAAAACAGTGGAATCATCACTAAATAAAGTCATGACCTCTCCAAATCCACTTTTATCAATATTGTAAAAAGATTCAACACCCTCCAAAATAGTGGGATCATTAGTACATAACGTTGACACTCTTCCAAACCCACTTTCATCAATATAATCATCATAAATAGGAGGCATGGTTTCATCATAACAAATTTTTTCATCAAAACTTGGGGGACTAAAAATTTCATCTTCACCAAACATAGCATCCCCAAGCTTATGGCTTTGCATATCACTAGCATCATGGATATTCAAAGAATTCATACTAGCAACATTGCAATCATGCTCATCATTCATGGATTTTATGCCAAACATTTTATTGAATTATTCTACTATCAATTGAGCACAATTTTCCGATCCATCATTTTCAAGAAAGACATTATAAAGATGAATAATATGAGGCAACCTCAATTCCATTTTTTTTAGTTTTATTTTGTAAGCCAAACTAGTGATAAACAAGAAACTAAAAGATTCAATTGCAAGATCTAAAGATATACCTTCAAGCACTCACCTCCCCGGCAACGGCGCCAGAAAAGAGCTTGATGTCTACTACACAACTTATTTTTGTAGACTTGTGTTGGGCCTCCAAGCGCAGAGTTTTGTAGGACAGTAGCAATTTTCCCTCAAGTGGATGACCTAAGGTTTATCAATCCGTGGGAGGCGTAGGATGAAGATGGTATCTCTCAAACAACCCTGCAACCAAATACAAGAAATCTCTTGTGTCCCAACACACCCAATACAATGGCAAATTGTATAGGTGCACTAGTTCGGCGAAGAGATGGTGATACAAGTGTAGTATGGATAGTAGATATAGGTTTTCATATTCTGAAAATAAAAAAACAGCAAGGTAGCAAGTGATAAAACGGAGCACAAACGGTATTGCAATGCTTGAAAACAAGGCCTAGGGTTCATACAATCACTAGTGCAATCTCTCAACAATGCTAACATAATTGGATCATATAACAATCCCTCAACGTGCGACAAAGAATCACTCCAAAGTTCCTATTCGCGGAGAACATAAGATAGAAATTGTTGTAGGGTACGAAACCACCTCAAAGTTATCCTTTCCGATCAATCTATTGAGCCATCTCTTTAAGTGTCACAAACGGCCCTAGAGTTCGTACTAAAATAACACCATATGATACGCATCAACCAACTCTAATGTCACCTAGATACTCCAATATCACCACAAGTATCTGTGAGTTGATTATTCGATATGCATCAAACAACTTCAGATTCATAATATTCAATCCACCACAAAGAACTTCAAAGAGTGCCCCAAGATTTCTACCGGAGAAAGTAGGACGAAAATGTGCATCAACCCCTATGCATAGATTACCCCAATGTCACCTCGGGAATCCGTGAGTTGAGTGCCAAAACATACATCAAGTGAATCAATATAATACCCCATTGTCACCACAGGTATTCATATGCAAGACATACATCAAGTGTTCTCAAATCCATAAAAGTATTCAATCTAATAATATTGAAAACTCAAAGGTAAAAACTCAATTCATCACAACAAGATAGAGAGGGAGAAACACCATATGATCCAACTATATTAACAAAGCTCGCGGTACATCAAGATCGTGCCAAATCAAGAACATGAGAGAGAGAGATCAAACACATAGCTACTTGTACATACCCCTAGCCTCGAGGGTGAACTACTCCCTCCTCGTCATGGAGACCGCCGAGATGATGAAGATGGCCTCCGGTGATGACTCCCCCCTCCGGTAGGGTGCCAAAAAAGGGCTCCAGATGGGATCTCCTTGGTACAGAGGCATGAGGTGGCGTAGTCAAAGTTCTAGGGTAACTTTCGGGGTTTTTGAATATATATGATTTTTCAGCGTTGGAATCACGCAAAGAGGTGCCACAGGGGGCCCATGAGGCACCAGGGCACGCTTGGGGGGGTGGCGCGCCCTGGTGACTTGTGGGGCCACTGTGGGTCTTCTGCTGCTCCCCCGAAGCTTCTTCGGTCTGTTTCCTTCCAGAAAAAATTGTCAAAAAGTTTCGCTGCATTTGGACTTCATTTGATATGGATTTTCTGGAAAACCAAAAATAAGCAAAAAACAGCAACTGGCACTGGGCACTAGGTCAATATGTTAGTCCATAAAAATCATATAAAAGCCATATAAAAGTGCACCAAAATCATACAAAACTATAATAAACATGGCATGAATACTTCATAAATTATAGATACGTTGGAGACGTATCAGCATCCCCAAGGTTAATTCCTACTCGTCCTCGAGTAGGTAAATCAGCATCCCCAAGCTTAATTGCTGCCATTATAGGAGGGGGGCTTCGACCAATTCTTCCTCCCTCTCCACCTTGTACGCGAGAACACCTTCTTGCTCACTGCAATCCTAACCAAGCAGGAGTAGGGTTTTACACCGCAAGGTGGCCCAAACCTGGGTAAACCGCTGAGTCCATGGTCTGCTCCCGCTCACGCGCTCTCGTCGTAGCTTCGCCGTAGTTAGGCCGAGAGGTAGGAACGAGCTCACCCCGGTGTTCAAACCTTTGGGTCCCCGGGAGCCCGAACTCTGACATTTGGCGCGCCAGGTAGGGGTGCACTACTGTTCTTTCACTCCATCCTCCACTCCACCAACCCCATGGCCGACGCACGCCGCGAGCGCGCTGAGCGCAGGGCCGGCCACGTGGCTCAGACGGAGCCGGTGGCCCGCGGCAACGGCCGCCGCACTGTCGACACCGCAGCCGCTGCCGCCACCGACCCCGCTGCCCGTGAGCAGTAGGACTCCTCCCTGCACCCCTCCGTGCAGGCGAATGGCCACACCGCCACAGCCTCTTCCTCCCTCGCCCACCGTGGGCCGCTGAATGCGCAGGCCGTGCTACTCATGGCACGCGAGCTACTCCGCTACCGTCCAGCTGACGCCGGCTACGACGCCTGGCTTGGTCACATCACCGAGCTCGTCAACGCCGCCCGGGAAGCTCCGGCGCCTTCCCACTCGCTCCGCCCTCCGCCGTCTCACGCAGGGGATGTGGCGCACGGCGCTCCCCCACCGCCTCCTCTACGTGACGAGCATGGCGGGCCCCAGTGCAACGCACGGACACGTGAGCCGTCCCGTGGCGCGTTCTCGCTGGTCCGAGATGAGGCCAGCTGCCAGATCATCCGACGCGCGCCCCCTGATGCGTGAGTGCTCCTCGAGCAGTAGCGCCAGCGCCAAGACCGGGCCGTCCAGGAAGTTGCGGCGGCTGGGCGCCAGAACCGCGCAACCCTCGCTGGCGGCGTCCCCTCAAGCGGTGTGGGCTGCCGTGCCTTCACTCGCGAGCTGCGTCGCATGGTGTAGCCCACGAAGTTCAAGCCAGAGCTACCTCCATGCTACGACGGCACCCCAACGCTGCAGAGTTCCTTTAGCTCTACGCGCTGAGCGCCGAGGCGGCGAACGGCAACGACAAGGTCACGGCGAACTGGTTCCCCATGGCCCTCAAGGACGGCCCGCGCTCCTGGCTCATGAACCTCCCCGAGGCGTCCATCTCCTCGTGGGCCGAGCTCTGCAACCAGTTCGTCGCCAACTTCAAGGGCACACAAGACTGCTCCCTCACCATCAACGACCTGCGGCATGTGCGGCAACGCCCAGACGAGACCCTCCGCAAGTACATCCAGTGCTTCAGCCAAGTGCGCAACAAGATCCCGCGCGCCTCCGACGCGGCTGTCATCTCTGCGTTCTCCACCGGCGTCACGGACATCAAGATGCGTGAGAAGCTCACCGTCAACGACGAGCTTGACTCAGTGCTTGAGTTGTTCGACCTCGCTGACAAGTGCGCCATGGCGGAAGAAGGTCGCCTCTTCGTCCACAATGACCCCGATGAGGCGCTCGATGCCGCCAAGGCCAAGAGCAAGGATGTCAAGCGCAAGGGCCCTGCCGTGCTTGCGGCGGAGCCCACGCAGAAGCACGGCCGTGACCGCGACGAACCCAGGAAGGACGGCAGACCACTTTGCGCCTACCACAACGTGCGCTCCCACATCACTGAAGACTGTCAGGAGCTCAAGCTGCTCCGTGACGAGCGCCAGGGCCGGCGAGACTACTACAGCGGCCGTGGCGCTGGTCGCAGAGGTGGCCACGGCGGCAACCGCTGGGACGGCCGCAACAGCAATGGCAACTTTCGCCAGGGCTGGCGTGACCAGCCTCGTGAGGCCGCCAGGCGCGACCAGCCTCGTGAGGCAAACCCACAGGCCAACGTCGCTCTCCTGCCGCTGCCGCCGCCGCCCCGGAGGAACGACGTCAACCAGCCTGATGATGGCGCTTGGGGCTACTAGGAGCCTCGCGCGGTCGTCTGCATCCTTGGCGGGGCTCAGGCCCCCGTGTCCAACTGCCACTTCAAGCAGCTCTCTCGTGAGGTGAATGCCGCCCTCCCAGGGCCTGAGGCCGCGCGGCCCCTCAAGTGGTCACAATACGCCATCACCTTCGATTCCAAGGACTACCCCAAGTCCACGGTCTCCGCAGGCGCACTCCCCATGATGTGCACTCCCACCATCAGCAATGTTGCGGTCACCAAGACCCTCATCGACGGAGGCGCTGGCCTCAACGTGATCTCCATCGAGACCTTCGAGACGCTTCAAGTGCCCTACAACCAGCTGATGCCGACCAGGCCCTTCAACGGACTGACCGATGGCTCCACCATCCCTCTAGGGCAAGTGCGCCTCCCCGTCACTTTTGGCACCCACAGGAACTACCACACCGAGCTCATCGACTTCGACGTGGCGCACATCGGCCTGCCTTACAACGCCATCTTGGGCTACCCAGCTCTCACCAAGTTCATGGCGACAACCCACCATGCCTACAACGTCCTCAAGATGCCTGGCTGCAGCGGCATCATGATTGTCACCTGCGATGAGAAGGACGTGATCTGCTCCCTGGAGCACGCCTACAAAGCCGGTGCTGCCGCGCACCCGGCTGACGAGGATGCGGTCGAGCCTCATGAGGCCGCGCTCGTGAAGAAGAAGAAGCTATTCTCTCAGGACCGCGCCAAGACGAAGAAGGTGTCGGTGGAAGGCAGCGGCTCCGGCCCTGCCTTCACCATCGGTGCTGGCCTTCCTCCTGCATAGGAAAGCACGCTCGTCACCTTCCTTCGGGCAAACTCGGATGTTTTCGCCTGGAAAGCATCTAACTTGTCCGGTGTGCCGAGGGAGGTGATCGAGCACCACTTAGCGGTGTGCCCTAACGCACACCCCGTCAAGCAAAAAGCACGGCGCCAGGCGCCAGAGAAGCAAGATTTCATCATCAAGGAAGTTCAGAAGCTCCAAGAAGGTGGAGTCATTCGAGAGGTGCGCCATCCCGAATGGCTCGCCAACCCAGTCGTCGTCCCCAAGAAGGGCGGCAAGGAGCATATGTGTGTTGACTCCATCAGCCTCAACAAGGCCGGCCTTCAGGACCTCTTCCTGCCGCCGTGAGTCGGTCGGGGCGCGCGCCCCGCCACCGGTGGTGCGTGCATGCCTTTCGGTCTGAGGAACGCCGGCGCCTCCTTCCAGAGGCTGGCGCCCCTCGTGATGGGGTCTCGCGAGCCCCCTGCTTCTCGTGAGCCCCCAGGGCCTCAGGAGCCCCTGGTCCCGGAGGAGTGAGCTTCCGCGGCACGCCACACCAGGCATACCCAGCACGGCTCGGCCGGGTGCGTCCGAGCGTCACCTCGCGTGGTCGAAGTTCCTTCTCGCCGCGCCTTCCGCACCTTCACTCCCGGGATCCTTCCGCCAAGGTGATTTGGTTTAACACGGCTGAGGGCGCCCCACGGGCTGCACCAACCTCAAGCTGACCCGTGCCGGACACGGCAGCCTTGCCCCTCTCCTTTTTGGTTGTGTAATGAATCTTGCTGATTATGCTCTGATGAGTTTGTGTTGCCTACTTAATTGCATACAATGCCGTCACGAGAGCGCCACGTGCTCGCGACCCCTCTCCTGACCGTCCCATGAGCGAGGGCTAGGCACGGCGCCTGTGCTCGGGTCCGTCCCTGCAGCGCCGCTAAACCCAAGTGACCGAGCTCTGGCTCGCGGGGCTGCTCCCGTGCACGTCACCTCACCGAGGTCCTTGGTGCCTTATCTCCTCACGCTACGGACACGAGCGAGCTAGCGAGTGTGCGTCGCTCCCCCCATTGTGAGATTTGTCGACATGCAGTGTCTCAGGAGGCAAGCCGCTTGGGAGCCTCGCGGGCGGCCTCTCCCGAGCCGACCTGCGGCATGCGCCTAATCAGAAGACCTCGCAATACAAAACTTCGAAGGTCGAGCCTCGTGAGGCACGCCTCACAAGCCGCAAGCACTCCTCATGAGCTGTGGTTCGCCCGACACCGCTCTCCGCCAAAAGCTAAGTCTAACTACCTCGCGAGACACCCTCGCCGTCACTCAAGCTCTCTCCCTTAGCAATCCCGCTGAGTGCTGGCATTTTTCTTCCGCATGAGCCGCTTGCACGCCAAAGGGGGGCTCCCTGAGCATCGCGCCTCAGGAGCCCTCACTAGCTCCCGGTGCCCCTCACCTCCTGGCCTTGTCCCGGCATTGCGACCGGACATACCAGCGGTGGCTGAGGCCCGCTCGGGGGCTGGGTCCTGACGGCGTAGAGCACCGAGGCGAACAAGGAAAAAAAATTGGCCTCATAAGAGGACTTCGGGAGGGAACGCATACATCCCAAACCGTGAAAGCATTAAATTAAGACATAAAAGATAATGTTTTCACACTCCCACAGGGCAACATCGATCTAGTGCAGGAGAATAAAAGAAAAGGAGGCCTAGGCGGGGCACCGCCATCCCCAGGACTCCAACACAGACGCCGCACGTGCCTAGTCGGAGTCCTCGTCCTCGCTCTTGCCGCGGGGGAGCTGTCACCGCTTCCGCTCCCGCCGGAGGGGCGGCGCCGCTGTCGCTGTCGTCCTCGCTGGAGGAGCCGATGTAGCTGCCGTCCTCGCTCTCCATGCAGCCCTCCAGACGGCTGCCGGAGATCCCGAAGATCTTCACGAAGAGCGTGGCGGCCCCGTCATACTTGAACTGGAGGACGTGCCCCCGCTTCAGGCTGCAGGAGAGGGCGAATGACTTCCACCCCTGCTTCAAGAACATGAAGCCAGAGGGGGTGAACTCCGTCGCCACCCAGGAGGGGCCGTTGCAGCAGCCATCGGCCTGCACCCACAGGCATAAAGGCGCGCGGTCTGCCATCGCCTCCACGAAGGAGTCCGGGAGCCGGAGCTAGGAGCAGGGCCGGCGGTGCATGTTCACAACGAACTCATGGGCCGCCTCCGCCAAATGGCTCCCTTCCGGGGGAGGTAGGGCGGCTGCCCCGCCACGGCTGCCTCGGCCACGCGTGCCGCGCCCTTCGTGCCCGCGAGCGGCGCCCCTTCCGCGGCCGCTGGGACCGGCGCCGGCAGCCGCCGGCGAGCGCCCATGCCCCCGGGGCGGAACCTTGGATGCGGTAGCAGAAGCGCGGGCATGCCCTCTTCCCCTCGCCATCGCTGCGGCGGCTCTCGCAGGGCAAGGAAGGAAAGAGTGGTGGAAGAAGAAGATGGATGGAGGACTTCGGCTCTTCTCTCCCCTCTTTATGCTTGGCGCGGGGCTCTTCTCATCGCTCCACCTTCTTCGGCGTCGGGAATCGAAGCAGCAGCAATGTGCGAAGGAAGGCAATGATGGCCCCGCGTCGCGCGCGACAGGCTTTATGTCAGCACGAGCGGTTACCAAGGTGTCATGGGAGAAGTGGGGGCATCGCCCGTCACATCAAGCGCGACGCGTCGCACCTGGCCCACAGGCGGTTAGGGCCTGCGTCGTTTCGCCCCCTAGTAGGCGGGAATGTGCGCGCTGTGGGCCCGGGGGCTACTGTCGGGCCCGTGGAACCCAGGGTATCCTGGCCCGTCTGCCTTTGGCCCAGGGCGCAACACCTGGCGTAGGCCCAGCAGGCCGCCACCGTCCAGCATCTCACCAGAACCCCTCGTGAGGCCTTGGCCTCCTGAGGACCCCTCTTCAGGGAGCGGGCGAACAAGACTCAGCATCTTCACCAGCAGCCTCGTGAGGCCCTCTCGCGAGGCGGGCTCCTAAGGTGGCCTCCCGAGGCTCCCTCCCGAAGACACACCGGACCAGTGCTGCCCGGCTCAGCCGCGTGGTCTCGAGCCCATCACGTGGCTGACGCGCGTGGCGACGAACGGCAACAGAGGCCGTGCCAGCAGGCACGGATGAAGAGGGTTTCCCCTTTTGTGCTAAGGGAACAAGGCCAGCAATCCACTTCCCAAAGCAACCCCAAAGGTTGCCCGATCGGCGAAAGAAGACCAAGATGGCAGGCGCGCAGGGCGGAGGTCATCACCGAGCCCACCGGCGCGTCATGGATCATGCTTTTGCAGGCGAAGACCACCTTTAGTCAGGATAGCCTGAGCGCCTGTCTCCTTTCAAAACCCGCCAAGCGTGACAACCCTTCCCGCCTAAGTTTTCGAGGGGGAAGAGGACCAAGGCAGGTATAAAGGGACATTGCTGCCATTATAGGAGGGTGGCTTCGACCAATTCTTCCTCCCTCTCCACCTTGTACGCGAGAACACCTTCTTGCTCACTTCAATCCCAACCAAGCAGGAGTAGGGTTTTACACCGCAAGGTGGCCCGAACCTGGGTAAACCGCTGAGTCCACGGTCCGCTCCCGCTCACGCGCTCTCGCCGTAGCATCGCCGTAGTTAGGCTGTGGTAGAGGACGAGAGGTAGGAACGAGCTCACCCCAGTGTTCGAACCTTTGGGTCCCCGGAGCCCGAACTCCGACAGGTAGGTACTGCGCGTCTTCATGCTCATGATCATCACCATCGTCATCTCCCCCTTGGTTATAAAAGTTTCCAAGTATCGGTGGGGGATGTTGACAGGACCTTGGAAACACAAGAAGGTTAATTAGTATGGGACCCCGCAAAAAAAGGATAATTAGTACGGGGATAACTGGCATGCATGGTGAATGAAACAATTATAATTACGGTGGAAGACAAACAGCGTACCAAAACAATCAGGATCCCATGCAAACACAGTGCCAGAAGTGGTGGCAGCAAACACAAGATGATCGTATTGAATTGCATCATAGTACACATGCGTGCCCAGAAACTGGTTTTCAAGCAATATCCATTGAGGCACAGAAGTAAGGACAGCAACAAGCTTGTCGAAGATAGCGACAACATAATAGTTCTCATAACTCCAAGAGCGATTGGGAACTCGACAAACTTCTATCTTCTATAGACGACAATCACGATGATTGTATTTGAACATACGTAGAGTATCGGTGTGCTCAACCTTAGGGCAGTCTGAGATTTTTGGAAGTGGAATCCGGTGACGAGTGTACGCATTCACAAGCTCCGACTCACAGTTGTCCCCAATATAAACAACCAAATCTCCATTTGCGCCTTCCCAGGCCTTACGCTGAAGCAATGGCATCTTAACATCACATGGATCAGTATTGTCATGTGGCATCAACTTGCACAAGGCCAGCCTTCCGTCGTCCCCGCGCCAGCGAACAGGGTCATAGCGAAGAAGATAGGGGACATCAAACCGCTGTTGAACCCTTGGGTTATTTGTAATGATCTTATTTGTTGAGTCAAGAATGTTCTTGAATGAACCTGCCATGCTAGCCGCGGTGTTGACGTCGCACCGATCAATGATTTCCTCCACCGCGTCATCTGTCAGATTGGGGCAAGAATAACGGGATCGGGTCTTGCTACTTCCCTCCATCGAGAAGACGAACAATGGCAGAAGGAAGAGTCAAGGCAAATGGAGGGAGGAAGAGCGTGCAACAGCAGTGCCACGGTACAGGAAGAGGCGAGTGGGGAGCGGACGGTTGCCACGGTACAGGAAAAGGCGACCCGGCCTACACGTCCGTTCAGAAATTATACAAAAGGACTCGTCGTCTTCTCATTGACATGTTGGAATGGGACCCTCTCCAGATCTAAAAAAAGACGTTGGTGGCCCGGCGATAGCGTTTTTAATCGTTATTTCAAATTTTTGAGGGAAAATCATTATATTTGTATCTATCGGTCGCGCCAAGGAGCAGAACCAAATGTTACAATTTACAAGTTCAAAAGGACCCCCACACGGTTCGCGTCGTACCCCCTCATGGTTGGTCTGGCATGCCGCTCAAGGGGGAACGCTTGCTGTCTTGCATTTTGACTAACAAGTGGGACCGCAGTTCAGCAAACCGACTATCGGCAAACCAACTTGTCCATGATCCCATGATACCGGCTTCTGAGAGCCTTTGGATCTGAGATCGAACGCTCGCATGCCGAGATTCTAGACCTGTGCGTAAATATCAGATCCTAGTGGGCTTTTTTGAAAACTTGCAGGAGCTCAGCATGCAACCATTCGATCTCAAATTGAAGGGCTTTCAAAAGGTCATATCATGGGAGCATGGGCAGATTCGTATCACCTAAAACTCCCCCCCAGGCCGCCGCGCGATGGTTGAGTTAGAGAAACGAGGAGAGAGAGGCATAGCACGGAATCCAAGAAATTTGGTGTCAGATGGGACTCTTGGTGGTGGCGTGTGCCGTACTCCTAGACATGAATGCTTGTTTTGGCCCATGCCACCCCACTATATCGAGGTGCTGGTTACGTAGAGCGAACAAATTATCTCTCCAACTTGCAAAAAGAAAACACATTATTTCTTCAAGAGTTCGGTACCACGAGTACTAGGCAGCCCACCTCACACTGTCGGCATATTTCTTGGACTCCGTGCTCGTCCCTCCTCTCCCTCTCTTATCAGCTAGCTGGCAGACGCGCCGAGTGTGCCCATCGTCGGTTTGCTGACATTCGGTCCCACATACTATTAGTGAAAAGTATGTTGCCGTGTCGCAGCACACACTCTGAGAAGTGACTCGAAATCCATTCATAAATTAAGTAAGTTTATCACATGCATATGCTAATATACCATTCACACTACATACAACAAGTCTACAATGCACAACGACAACGAGGATACATTGTAAATACTAAAGTTTTTCTCACACAACACGTACAAGAAATGAAAATGACCTTCACGTCAACCAATCCTCGGCGTTGGTAACGCTTGCTTTGAACCAGTCTGACCAGGGCCCGGTGGTATTGTCAATCTTGAGACCAACGCAAGACTCACCATCCGGGCTGAAGTGGCCAATATCTGGAGCAATACTTGCATTGGAGTAGTGAGCAACAACAGCAATGTCGGTGGTATAGATAGAGTTGCTTCTCATAAACGGCAAGGATGTGCCAACAGGCGCTGGATCGCCTTTCACCATCATTGGATAGTTTAGTCCAAGGAAAAGCAAGTGTTCTCCAAGACTCTCAATATTGAACCAGGGAGAAGGTTTTGGCACTAGCACACTAGTATCCATCCCGAAGAGCCTACAACGGAAGTTGGCATAGGTCCGTAGAGTATGACCATGCGAGACAATACTACTACCCGCTTCCTCTGTAACATTAGCAATGCCCTGTATACAGACAAGAAGAGGTGATCCATCGAAATAAGTAGCTAGGTACCATCTAGTAGGTAGGTATTGCTCGTCTTCATTCTCGTGATCATCACCATCGTCATCATCATCATCACCATCGTCATGTCCCCCTTGGTTATAAAAGTTTCCAAGAATCGATGGCGGGATGTTGACAGGACCTTGAAAATTTTGAAGGTTAATTAGTAAAGGGATAAGTCGCATGCATGTGAATGAAATAATTATAATTAAGGTGGAAGACAAACGTACCGAAGCAAAAAGGATCCCATGCAAAAACAGTACCACAAGTGGTGACAGCAAACACAAGACGCTCGTATTGAATTGCATCACATCACTCACTCGTGTACAGAAATTGGTTTTTAAGCAATGTCCATCCAATCCCTCCAGGAGTAAAGACGGCAACAAGCTTGTCGAAGACATCGACAACACAATAGTTCCTATAAATCCAAGAGCGTGTGGGAACTCGACAAATTGCTCTCTTTTGTAGACGACAATCACCATGATTGTATTTGAACATACGTAGAGTATTAGTGTGCTCAACCTCAGGGCAGTCTGAGATTTTTGGAATTGGAATCCGGTGATGAGTGTACACATTCACAAGCTCCCACTCGCAGTTGTCCCCAATATAAACAACCCAATCTCCATTTGCGCCTACCCAATCCTTATGCTGAAGTGATGGCATCTTAACATCACACGGATCATTATCAAGTGGCATCAACTTGCACAAGGCGAGCCTTCCTTCGTCCCCGGACCAGAGAAAAGGGTCATAGTGAAGAAGATAGGGGAGATCAAACCGCTCTTGAACCCTTGGGTTGTTTGTGACGATCTTATTTGTTGAGTCGAGAATGTTCTTGAACGAACCTGCCATGCTAGCCGCGGTGATGACGTCGCACAGATCAATGATTTCCTCCACCACGTCATCTGTCAGATTGGGGCAAGAATAACGGGGTCGGGTCCTGCTACTTCCCTCCATCGAGAAGACGAATAATGGCAGAAGGAAGAGTCAAGGCAAATGGAGGGAGGAAGAGCGTGCGACAGCAGTTCCAACTCCCAAATCGAGAGGGAAAGGGGAAGAGGCGGTGGACGGTTTCCACGGTACAGGAAGAGGCGAGCGGGGAGCGGACGGTTGCCACAGTATAGGAAGAGGCGACCTGGTCGTACATTGATGTCCGTTCAGAAATTATACAAAAGGACACACCATCTTCTCACTGACATGTTGGAACGGGACAACACGTCAACGAAACATGGTTTCTCATTTCCCGTGGAAAATGCGATCGGGCCGCGTTATTTCTCGACTTAATTTTTTTTAATGGCGTGCCATTCAATTTTGAAGCATTACTACTACACGTCGTCCCGATTTATTAGGCCGGACGTTACATGCACGCTATCCATTGGGTGCATGCAGGAGAGAGAAAAAGTGCATGCATGGGACAGAGATTGAAGACCTTAATTTACCCCATTTATTGGTCCTGTTGCTCCGGCTCGCGGGACTTAGCAAACCTTGACAGAGGTACTCCACCAAGTATAATATACTAGTACTTAGTATATAGGCTGGACCTTCAGCACTTGCTTGCTAGGGCTGCCCACTTGCTTCTCACACTATGACCCTCTCCAGATCTAAAAAAGACGGCAGTGGCCACTCTCTCTCCCTCCTCACCGGTGGCCACAAATCCGGCCTGATCCCATCCGCCGGGGAAGAGGAGGACGTCTACTGACGACAAGGCCATCTTCTCAGACATAGCACCGGCGCTGGATGGCCTCCGTCCCCAAGCTCGCTGCCATAGTGTTGGCGGAGGAGGAGGACGACGACGAGAAAAGCCACTTCCCACCGACCCTCTGGTATGCTACCTCTTTTCGAACCATAACCTTGTGCTATTGCCCCATCTTCCCACGTCGCTGCATGCGGTTGTTTTTCCACTGCCCCATCTCCCCAAGTTACTAGCCTCGGCTGGTCTTGTAGACGAAAACCTTAATTTGCACTATTAAAGGAAACCCTACTTCATGCAGACTAATCCATGTCTGGGTTGAATAAGGAAAGAAAGGGGGAAAGTAGTACTGTAGAAGAGACTTGGTATCGAACATTGCATCTTGGTTGAAAAGGGGAAAAGCAGTAGTAGCTGAGGAACTACTCTCTTGTCTCTTGGTTGAAAAAGGAAAGAAAGGCAGGACAACGCAATAGAGAATGACCAGGTCGATAGGTTTGTTGTCCTTACATAGGTAAAAGGTGGCTAAAGAGAACAAAAATGGGACGTAATCCAGATATGCTGCTTGGATATTTGTTGCTCTGGGCAACCATCCCTGCTTCACCACTCTATGCGTCCGTGGAGGTACATTGTACTTTTTCGACAAAGGGTGGATTTTATTGGCTCAAAACGGAGCATCAAGAAGATACATAACACAGTGAGCACACACCCAGCCTCTGCACAGCTAGGATGCACACAGCCAACACCATGCTATTATTGCCACTTTTTGTTTTGTTAGTGTAACGCCACCGGTAAAATTATGCTACTGCTAAAGTGATGCCACATTTAATTAATGCCGCAGTCAGTCTAATGCCACCGATAAATTGAAAAAGGAAAGAAAGGGAGGAAAACTACTACCTCTCTTACAAAATACAAGGCGTTTTGGTACATTAAATTGAACTGTGAAAACGTCTTATATTAAGGAACAGAGAGTGTAGAATTCTTCAATTTATGCCGGCAAAGCTAGTTACAGCTTTGTTAAAATTAATGTTCATTATGTTATCGGAAGAGGTCTGTGTTTTTGTCTCTATTGCCTGTTGATTACATATCTAACATCGTGATGTAATGGTAAGTCAATTTTTTGTATAGTTTCACCTAAATGTCAAGGCGGTGATGGCATTTTCTTTTAGTTGAACTGCACAAAAAATTCTTTAAAGAAGAGGAAAGGTCTGCAATGGTTCAATCTTTCACAAGATACTATGTATGCCTTCATGACATCCGTCATTGTTGCCTTCTTTGTTCCTTTGAACAGGTGGTTAGAAACTGTCTTGCTACCTTTTCCCATTAAGAAATTTGGAATGCTTAAATTTGTGAGTCTATGCTTCAACTAGTGCCACTTTTAATCACACTTTCAATATCTATGCAAACAGGGATGCTCGATTTTAGTGGAACTGCACAAAAAATCCAGATGGTTCAACATTATGACCATTATTTTCTGCAAACAGTTATATCCAATCAGTGGCACTATGAGCTGTTCATTACCAAGGTACATGGTTTGCTTCTATCTTGCTACTATCTTGCTTTTGTTTTTGTACTGTCATTAGATAGTAATATTAGTGGTTTGCATGTAAATTTATTGCGAGGGTGGACCTCCATTGGTGGTGCAGGACATGAATCAATGATTAGATGCTCACTTTCGGTTGTATCGATTTCACCTCTTCCATCCCTGCAAACATGGATATCCTTGGTCTGATGAAGAATAGGAGCTATATTTCTGCTCTATACCAGCAAATCAATTCAGAATCAAATTGTCCTGTGCAAAACATGACAGATGCTAGGCGGAAACGACTAGCAGAGACATGGTTAAACCAAAAATACAAGGTGGAGTATATGTTAACTAGCTGCTTGATATTTGTGCAAACAGATGTCTGCTCGTTGCTATTTGGCAAACAAACACAGGGACCTCAATTTTTGTGGAACTGCACAAAAGAATAGGATAGTCACTGCATGCAGTGCCATTTGAAAATAGACACAGAAGGATTGGATAGTCACTGCATGGACTGCACAAAAGTAGTATTGTACTATTTATTGGCCAACACTAGGTGCTTTATTGCTCTGGTCTGATTATCCAGTTGGCATCATCTTGCCAAACTTAAAGTTGAATTCCGAAAATAATCTTGCCGTGTGATCGACAGATGACCATAACATATTTCAGTGGATGTTCCTCCATCATGTGTGGTTGATTCTCATGGTTCCATCTGTTGGTGAAACCACTTACGTTTGCAAGAGGAAATGTAGACTTTACAAACAAATTTGTCATTCACTCTGTACTGAATGTTGGCCCTGAGAAGCATCCATGTTAGTAGCAAGAACAGATATATTGTGTATGATCTGTGAATCATTGAGATGCATAAACATGTTGATCTTATGTATGGGAATCCTACTATTTGGTTGTGAATTTGGGATATTAATGTGAACATATTACTAAGCCAGGCCTGTGAGTCTGGTGTGAACATTTAGAGCGGACCGGCTCTTACTACTGTGCACAGCAGTTCCTTTTTTCTCTTCGCTCAGTGTTTTCTTTTTTTTCGAAACGGAGGCAAAAGATTTGCCTCATGCATTAATTAAGAAGGAGTTCACAGTTGCTTTTACAAAGAAAAGCGAGACAGAAATTACAAATACACTACTCTCCCGGCATGATGTGACCCAAATGTTTTGCACCCGTGGCTCAGACTGGATGTTGAACAATAGGATGGACGGAAGAGTAGACTTGTGCCGGAACACCCTAGCATTCCTCTCGCACCAAATGGTCCAACATGTTCCTTATTTCTCTTCTCTCACTGTTTACAAGTTACTGATCGATCACTAGCTAGCCTACTAATACACTCCTGGTAGTTTTAGTTGCGACGCAAGATCCAAGGGTGGCTGTTTTTAGAATAAAAATGCCTTCCTCTGAAGAAACTGACATGCTGTTCTGAAGAAAATGCCATGCGAATCTGAAGAAACTGCCAGCAAAAACGTTCGCAAATGCATTCTCTCCCAGTGAACGTTCATCAGCTATTGCGATCCTACACGTACACTATCCGACCGACTCGATCCTACACGAATAACCAGCCGATCACACACGTACCTCATCTGGATGAATGGAGTGCACTCGTTTGACTGTCGTGCCGATGTGCGACCTAGCACTGACGGGACGGGATGGGAGTACGGTACAGTCATAATTTCAGTTTTTCCAGTTTTCCACGGCAAGCTGGCGTGCTAAGACATCCCTACTTATGCATTGAATTCCGATGACCGTCGCGTTTCCCGTGACACGCCGGTTTACCTACCGTCCGCCTATAATTACTGGTTCCCGGCGTGCTCCGGTGTCACCTTCACCCAATGCACCCTATCATCACAAGACCCCACCAGCCCGACGTCGCTTGCCACTTGCCCTCACTCTCGCCACGTCTGTGATGCTCCCGAGCAACAGCAGTAGGCGCCGCCACAGGCGCTCACCGCCGGAGTTAGTGTTCGGTTTTTCACCGGAAGGCAGACGGAGGGAGGAGGCATTCTGGCGGTCTTTAGATGGCAATGCGGAGAATGAGGATGCCTTGGAGCGTGATTGCATGGCGGAGGAGTAGCGTACCGCCGATTTGCGCCACCAGCAGAGCATGGAGGAGGAGGAGCAGCGCACCGCCGCTCTGCGTCGCGAGCAGAGCGCCCACAACTGGGCCAACTACGTGGAGGCCGGCGCCCGGTGAATAGCCCTAGAGGCTATCGGGCATGCACGTGTGCGCGACGCTGAATTTTAGTACCAGCTCATCAAGTGGGTTCCCCGCTTAGAAGCCGAAGCTTTGGTGGACCACGATGGCATGGAAAGGGCCAACGGGCGCGAGCAACGCGCCCTATCGCACCTCTGGCAAGTCCGCGGCGAGGAGGAGGACGTCGGTGCCGGCGTTTAGCGTGTGCCGCAGATGGCGGCCGGCATCGTCTAGTTAGCTAAGAGTATGTTAGTTGTTCTAAACTCAAGTATTAGTGGGAGTAGATAGTTAAGTTGGCTATGATGGTTGTCAATGTGGAAGTTCAGTACTCTATCTCTGAATAAGTCCTGTTACTTTGCTCTGAATGTTGAACTTTCCGATTGAATGTTTGGAATGGGCAGTTATATTTTAAATGGGCTGTATTTGTCTGCCACGGATTAAGAGGCTGACTTGTGGGCCTACTAGGTTGACGCATACACAAGGCTTTGTCAACTTAGTCAACAAACGATTGTGGCAGCCTAAGCCGTTGGATGTCAATCCAATGTCTATCATGCTTTTTCAATCTCTTGTCTTCTTCCTCTAGGCTCCAGCCGCCCAAACCAAACCAACGCTGGCGGGATCGCCTGCTCCCGCCTTCCGCGGCTTGCTGCGCAGCCGCGCACACATCGCTATCCCACCGTACCCTAACCGGTGCCAGGCCATCCCTCTACTCCCACCCACCACCCACCCACCCCCACCTCCTATTATTTTCCGGCGACGGAATCCCCACTCCGCACCAACCCTCGTACTCCCCTCCATTTCCGACCACACTGCCGCATCTTCCACGGCTCCTTTTCGTTCCTGCCCGAGGCCTCGCCGTCGTCCTCCGCTTTGGTTCCCTCACCGCGGCACCGCCTTCTGGCGTTGTCAACATGGTCAACAATTGAGAGGAATCAGGAGATGATTGTACGTGGAGTGGATGACAGTAGGGACCCACCAGGGTCATGGCAGTACGCAAGCAAGTGCCTCCTTATTACAAGCCAAAAAAATGCTTCCGCCTAATGGTTTCCGGACATCTTGGTCCCACCCCATTGTCAACGTAGTCAATAAATGAGCGAATTGCCCAACGAGCGACTGTCAACAAACGACCGGAATCGGTGAGGACTGTACGTGGAGAGGATGACAGTAGGGACCCCCAGGTCCATAGCCGTACGCAAGCAAGTTCCTCCTTATTACATAAAAAATGCTTGCTCCTAATGGTTTGCTGACATCCGGGACCTACGACATTGTCAATGTAGTCAATAAACGAAAGAATTGCGCAAGGAGCGGCTGACACCTGGGACACAATAGATCGAGCAGTTTTTTTGTTGTTGTTGTTGAGACGGCAGGGTATCAACTGGGTTGTGCGGCGTCTGTGGCCCGTCTAGCCCAGGCTTTATTTACAACATGACAAGCCCAACTGTTTTTTTTTTGTCTGTGAAAATGACTAGCGCACCTTTTTTCTTGCACAATACCCTACACAGGCCGATTTCCTTTTCCCCGCCCTGCTGGGCTGCAAATCTTTCAAGACGACGAGGGATACATTCGGCCTGGCCATAAAAAAAGGCTGTAAATTTTGTGAGTAATATGAAATGGGGTGTAAATATATTAAAAACACATCAAATGGTCAATTAGTTTAAAATTGCGAATTTTATTTTATTTTTTCATATTTCATTGGATTTTAACATAATTTAAATTTATTCTAAAATTTGTTTTTATCGGGCTCAATATTTCGGGATTAAAAATAGTTCAAAAATTTCAGTGACCAGTCTTTTCTATACAACTATATAGTGTACGAGTAACACATCATATGAACCGTTAGATCCTCACCATCGACGGCTCTCATTGAATGTTTCCGAATTGAATAAATCGTGGCAGCACACATGCCGTTGGATTAATCAATCATACGGCCAGAATTTCTGGGATTCGCGGGCGAGCCAATAGTGTGACCAAAGCTCTAGAACTTTCTTACATCTAGAGCTAGGCAGACTGCTAATGTACACGCATGTGGCTATGGTACAACACACTGGCAGGGAGAGAGAGTTTTAAATTGATAGAGATGTCTACATCTATCTAGGAAGATGTAGCAGCGGCACCGAAGTCAACTGTTGCATGCATGCATGCATCATAGTACATGCTTTTTCTCCTCTCTTTTTTTTAAATGCAAAAGGAGCATGACAATGGGGAGACCGGTTAGAATGGACACAGACATGCAAATAAGCACAGTACAAAATCACTATTTTGCTCCTTTTTATTTGGTTGAACTGACTGTTGTAAGTCGATTTGTGAACACCCTTGGGGCAGCGTGCACAAGATAACATAAGTGAAACTTCTCACATGACACTAGGAGCAGATACTATCAACGACAATTAACATGACACAAAGTTGTACTAAACCAGCAACAATTAATATGGGTTGGAGGGAGTACATTAGATATCATGTTTTCCTTTATCCCAGCATTTTGATTTTGAGTTTGAAAAACTAAAAGATTTCAAAGCACCTCAAGAGCCTGTTTTAAAAAAATGTGATTTTAATCTAGAATTTTAACATTCCATTTTAATTACCGCTTAGTGTGATGATTTGGTATTGCACCGTAGCTTGACGTGCAGAGCCCGTGCAAATTACTAGTATTTTATGTTTACCACATCACCAGCCCAGTTTTGTTTTCTGTCTTGAAACGGCTAGCCCAGTTCTATTTTCTTTTGCACAATACCCAACCGAGGCCTACTTGCTTTTCTCATCCCTGTTGGGCTTCAAATCTTTCAAGACGAGGAGGGATGCATTCGGCTTGCCCACAAAATGGCCTATTTCCCTAAATAAAAGAAAATGGCCTATAAGCAATAAGAAATGGGCTGTAAATTATAAAAACACAGTAACCGGTAATTAGTTTCAAATTTTGTTTCATCCGGATTTTGAAATTATAAATTTCATTGGATTTTTCTGCAGTGAAAATATCATTGGATTATAATTAATATAATTTTATTTTTCAAATTAGTCTGAATCAGACTCGAAACTTCGGGATTAAAAACAGTTCGGAGCCCACCAAAATATGCAAAATTTCATTGAATTTTTTAACTATGGCCAAAATATTGGCTGTAATGCTAACAAAAAGAATATGTGCTGCAAAAAAATCATTAAGAAAGAGCAAATGGGTTGTAAATTATTAAAAATAATAGCAAATGTGATGTATGATGTTTGCCACAGATTTGGAGGCTGACTTGGGCCTACTAAGTTGACGCGTACGCAGGGCTTTGTCAACTTATATTAGTCAACAAACGATTCTAGCAGCAGTGACCGTTGGATGTTAATCCAACAGCCGTGCTACTTCTTCAATCTCTGATCTTCTTGCTCCAGCCGCCCAAACCAGCGCCGGCTGGACCGCCTTCTCCCGCCTCCCGTGGCCGGCTGTGCTACCGCGCAGGCCTCACCGCCCCGCCCCACTCCCATCGCTGGCTAGGCCATCCCTCTACTCACCCACATCTCCTGTTTTTCTCCGGCGGCTACAGCCTCACACCGCAGCCGAACCAGTAAATCCTCGTACTCCCCTCCACGTGGGCAACCACTGCCAAGTCTTCCTCGCCTCCGGGTCATTCCCTTACTAGGCCTCGCCGTTATCCACCGCCTTGGTGTTCTCGGCACGGCGTCGTCAACGCAGTCAGTGAACGGCAGCCATAGGAAGAGGACTGTACGTGGAGAGGCTGACAGCTGGGACCCACGAGGTCCATGGTCGCATGCAAGGAAGTGCCTCCTTATTACGAGCAAGAAAATGATTCCTCCCCCTGCTAGCTGGGACCCACCTGATTTGTAGGCCGACTTGTGGGCCTACCAAGTTGACGCGTACGCAGGGCTTTGTCAACTTAGTCAACAAACGATTCTAGCAGCAGTGACCATTGGATGTTAATCCAACGGCTGTGCTGCTTCTTCAATATCTGATCTTCATGCTCCAGCCGCCCAAACCAGCGCCGGCGGGACCGCCTGCTCCTGCCTCCCGTGGCCGGCTATGCTGCCGCGCAGGCCTCACCGTCAAACCCTACTCCCACCGCTGGCCAGGCCATCCCTCTACTCACCCACACCTCCTATTATTCTCCGGCGACGGCAGCCTCACACCGCAGCCGAACCAGTATACCCTCGTACTTCCCTCCGCATGGGCAAACACTGCCTTGTCTTCCTCGGCTCCGGGTAGTTCCCTTCCTAGGCCTCGCCGTTGTCCACCGCCTTGCTGCACTCGGTACAGCGTCGTCAATGCAGTCAACGAACGATAGCCATCGGAAGAGGACTGTACGTGGAGAGGCTGACAGCTGGGACCCATGAGGTCTATGGTCGCACGCAAGGAAGTGCCTCCTTATTACGCAGAAAAAAATGTTTCCTCCCCCTGACTGCTGGGACCCACCAGCTACATCTTTGCATGCAAGGAAGAGCCTCCTTATTACGTGCAAAAAAATGATTCCTCCCTCCTGACAGTTGGGACCCACCAGCTATATCTTCGCACTCAAGGAAGTGCCTCCTAATCCTCCCTAATAGCTGGGACCCACCCGGTCGAAGCGTACGTAGCGTTGTCTGTCTGGTCGCGAATGTGTACGTACATACCGGTCGATCAGTCTCTCTGCAACGATGAACATTGGGCATGTAAGGAGCGGCATGTGTCGTAGTAGAGCCCCCGACGTAGCAGTTTAGGCAGCCCCGTCTAAATCATGTACACGTACGTACAGCCACGCTGCAAAAAATACGGCCACGTACGTATATATACGGGAGGGGTCTCGAACGCGTACTCGCGCATACGTACAGCCAGGGCTCGTGTACATGGAGAGAGGCAACGCACATCAGCAATGGCCTCCTGTTCATCGGCAGCCAACCGGCTGGGTCGGAACGGAGGAAACAACGTCTTGTTCATCGGGAGCCAAGCGACTGGGTCGGAACACGTCCTATTCATCGGGAGCCAACCGGCTTGGACAGAACAGCCAAACGGGGTCCTGTTAGTCAACTCGGGGTCTGGCATACCACAAAACAGAGGAAACGGCCTTCTGTTCGACTGCCTATGGTCGAAACAGGGTCCTGTTCATCGGCTGGGGGTCTGGCGTACCACAAAACGAACGAAACGGACATCTGTTCGAGCGCCTACAGTCAAAACGGGGTCCTGTTGATCGGGAGGGCTCTGGCGTACCGCAAAACAGAGGAAACAGACTTCTCCCCAACTGCCTACGGTCGAAACGGGGGTCCTGTTCACCGGGAGGGGTGTGGCGTACCACAAAACGGGACTCCATGGGCTACTGTTCATCCACGGTCGACCTCCCTCCAGCCTCCACCAGCTACTATTCATCCACCGTCGACTTCCTCCAGCCTCCACAGGGTCCTGTTCATCCACCCCCAACCGGCTGGGGTGTGGCGGCCTCCTCGGGGTCCTGTTCATCTAGTGTCAGCCACCTTCACACGGCCAGGGTACTGTTCATCCACAGCCAACCCACCGGCTGGGGTGGAGCATACGAGCGGGCGGCAGCAACGGGAACTGTTCATCCACAGCCAACCAACCGGCTAGGTCAACTCACCACGTCTCGCGCAAGGGGCTCGATCGATGCGTCTCGACTCGTTCTACGTATCGCGCGCGTGGCAGCAACGGGCACTGTTCATCGAGAGGCAACCCAACACTGGCTATGTCTCGCACGTACAGGGGCTCGACCGGCTTCAGTTAGCAGCGAAGGAATCGCTCGGGTTCAGTTAGCAGCGAAGGAATCGCTCGGGTTTAGTTAGCAATGAAGGAATCTCTCGGGTTCAGTTAGCAGCGAATGGATCGATCGGCTTCAGTACGTAGCTAGTGCTATCACTCGGGTTCAGTAAGTGAACGCCTCGCTCGGGTTCAGTTAGCGAATGCCTCGCACACACGCGCGCGTACGAGAGAGAAACGCGCAAACCACACTACATCGCTCGGCCCCGACCACCCACCGTAACCGGGAACTCCCCGAAAATTTCCTCGCCCTCACTTCTACCACAATTTTTTACGTCATGGACGGCCCAAAGAATGTCATGCGGGTGCGTCTCCGGCCCGCCCAGGACAAAAAGCCCATTTTCTGTCATAATTTTTTGTCATAGAAGTAGTAGCCCACCACATCTATGATGATACATGTTTTTTTCACAATTATTGTCATAGAAGTGTCACAACCATGACAGAAAAAGTTTTCGTTCGGGCCATAATGTCACAGATGTGTCTTTTTTTTTTGTAGTGATGTGAATTATATCATGCCATCCTGTTTACTTAGATAACATGTATGTGAATTATGTCATGCCGACCTGTTTACTAAAGACATCATATAATTATCTCATGCCATCCTGTTTAGTTAGTCAACATATCTTTGAATTATGTCATGCTATCCTATTTAGATAGACATCATATATGTGAAATTATGTCATGCTATCCTGTTTAGTTAAACAACATATATGTGAACTATTTCATGCCCTCTTTTTTCCACACTATCTATTGCACCTGTCTATCATACAAGGTATGTACATTCAACTACTTTTCTTGTTTATCAGCCATTTGAATTGGAGGGGGTGATGTCATTATCTAGCGGAGTAAAAACACGGTCTTCAAATAAAATGCTGCTACCTATCGATGGAGATAGCACCCCAGTTGTACTTGCACAAGAACCATCCCTACCACACATAACCCAGACTCTTGCAAATTGTACCCCTACTCCGATGGACAGAGAACCAGCTTCACCCAATCTAACCCCAACCCCACCAGATAGTAACCCAGTTCCAGTTGACACAGCACCATCTCCTGCATAGAGCTCCCAAACAAGAGCAGTTAGTGAGGATGCTCCAGTGCCCAAAGCGCCAGGACTACCACGGCGAACCCCAACTCCACCAGTTAGTACACCTATTCCTGTGGACGAAGCACAACCAATCATCCGTAGTTTATCGTCTATCACATTTGATGTTGTTAAATCCTATGTGCGTATCTTCCCATCATGGAAATATTATACTAAAGATGAAGGAAAAATCCAGTTGCAGGTGTTCCTCCAGGAGTTATGTGTAAGTAATGTTATTCATGGCAATTACTTTGCTTTGTCCCATACTTTCTACCTCCCTGCTGGTTATAACACAGTAAATGTTCCCATTTTTCTCTATAGAGAATGACCGATTTGGAAACTCAGGATGAGGTAACCTGTGCTAATACCTATGGTATCTTCAAGAATGCTTTGCAGTGGTATCAGAATTACCTGAAGAAAATGTACTTCACTGGCAAGGAAACTCATCAAATTCCCTTACTTTCTCCGGAGACACATTTACGGGATGATGACTGGGAACGCCTTGTTCTGTACTGGTCCAGACCCAAGAATCTGGTAGGGTCTATTAGATCATATTTCATTTTGAAGTACTATATGCATGCGTCTTACTGTACTCTGTTCTTCTAGAACAAGTGCTTAAACCTAAAGAACAACTATTCTCAGGTAAGATTACATAGCTATGCTGCATACTGCTTTGCTCTTGTATCACTGTAACCAACTAATTTTTAAATTGAAGGATCCAATCGAAACTCCAATGGCACAACAGGTATGTTTAAACATATTTCTTTAACTGGTTTGCTCTTCTAAATTGCTCTATGTTGATTTCAATTTCAATTGTGTTGACAATTGTCTTCTCATATCATGCACATTGCTAGCATCAAAACAGAGCCAATAGTATTGTTAGTTGTACATGTATACCCGTGGAACCCATCTGAAATCTTGTGGTGCTGTGTAGTTTCCCACACTTATATTCTTTCAATGCTGCTTTGTCTTGAACTGATATGATTTGAACTGTGTATCTATTTTGATTTGGCAAGACAATGCAGTGACCATAGCACATAGATATATGTTTGTTTCATGCTTTTATTATGTACTATTTTGCAATAGAAGACATGTTAGTTTAATCCCGTCCAGCTTAGTACTGAACTGGTTCGCCAAAATGAGTTTCATATACTACATGCTAAACCTGTTATGTGTCTGCTTGTTTCTTCTTTTAGAATGCTGACAGAATATTGGAGAAGAGTACCCCCAATAAGCAATGGTAAAGGAAGTAATGCAGATAAGGTTCAAGATAGTGGGACAACCTTGTTGG
Source organism: Elymus sibiricus (assembly GCA_039707655.1). Lineage (NCBI taxonomy): Eukaryota > Viridiplantae > Streptophyta > Magnoliopsida > Poales > Poaceae > Elymus > Elymus sibiricus. Next base: position 139,083,628 of record CM077670.1, read on the forward strand.
TCTCCAACAAAGCTGATAAAATAGATAAGGAAAACTATCTTGAAGACAGTGAGACAACCCCAAAGTCCTATCTTGATGTAGTGTTCGAGTTACTGGCCACTACCGCTGGCACAAGCTCTTCGAACTCGCTGTCTGAATCAGTTTGGCTTCTTGAGTCTCAACTACAAGCTGAAAGACATCGATGAGCTGTGCTGCGACAAGAAGCTGAAGGACAGAGGAAGTCCCTGGAGAATTCAGATGCATACTTTCTGGTGCAACAGCAAGTGTTGGAGGATTTTAGCACCAAACAAGAGAAAGCTAATAAGCTTGCTAAGCTTATTGCCAGCATAGTGGATACCTAGGATAATATTTCTTGAGCTCTTCTGAAGTTGTTTCAGTTCTGGACTTGTTTTGTTGTCGCGTTTATTTGCACTCGTGGCCAATTTAGACGCCCAGTGTATGTAATATGCTGCTTTGTTGCTCCCTATATTTGCACTGGTGGTGAACTTTGATGCCCAGTGGATGTAATGTGTGTAATCGCTGTAATAGCCTAGCGTTAGTTGCTTGCTTATTTATTTCCTTATAGTCTTGTTTATTTGTTTGCTTGTACTCTCTGCAGTTCTTTTTCCTCTGTTTGCTAGTGGCCGCAATAACCATGGGCCACATACGGGCCGTGGTAACCATGGGCCTCCTACGGGCCGTAGGATCTAGGGTCATCCTACGGGTCGTAAGATTCATGGGCCTCCTATGGGCCGTAGGATCCATGGGCCTCCTATGGGCCATAGGATCCATGGGCCTCCTACGGGCCGTAGGATCCATGGGCCATACTATTCGTGGGCCAAAACCGGACCGCAATATGGTCCACAAACGAGCCAAAATCAGAACCGTCCGTTTATTGGCACAGACCATAACGGGCCGTTAACAGGCCGGAAGATAGCACAGGCTTAATTCTATCGACAGGCATAACAGGTCGTTAACGGGCTGGATTACAAGACGGGACGAAATCGGCCCAATGGGTTAACGGGCCACAAACGGACCGATTGTAACCACGGGTTGAATTTGGCCCATTAACGGAATAGGAGAGTAACGGACCATAAGTAATCATGGGCCAGAAATGAGCCCAAGAGTTTACGAGCTCTTAGAAGGCCGAAAGTTAACACGGGCTAGAAACAGCCCAACTGAATCATGGGCCGTTAATGGGTTCAAAGCAATTTACTATTCATTATGGGCCACAATCACCACGGGCTATTAAAGGGCCCAGAGATACAAAAGGCCTCTAATGGGCCGAAAGACGTCAAGGGCCATACATGGGCCGAAAGTGACAACGGGCTGGAATCATATTGGACGGCCCACATGACGCTACTAGGCCTAATTCGGAAAGGCCATAACGGGCCATGATTTACCGGGCCATAAATGGGCTATATGCGAATAGGCCATTAATAGGCTTTCCATGGGCCGACCCGCTAACTTTTGACCAAGTCAAATGGGCCGGCCTTTTTAACCTAAAGGGCCACTATTGGGCCGTGCCACGTGTCGATGTATCATCTGCGCCTCTCGTCCATTGAATGGATGCCATCTGTCCCAACGCCTAGCTGACACGTGGTTCCTTTAGCCAATGAGAATTTTACACGTGGAAAATTGCCATTGGTCAGGGTTGCTAACGGGTTGTTGGATCCAAACCGGAACCCGATAGCTTAACGGCGACCCGTTACGGTGGATTCCATGTGTTGGCTACCCTTGACGAAAAGACTTCCATGACGCGCCATTTATCGTCATGGAAGTAGACACTTCCGTGATGATAATTTGAGTATTGTCACGGAACACTTCTACAACAGCACAGGTATGACTATCTTGTTTCTTTCATAAAATCGTCACGGATGTACATGCATGACAGAAACGTGACCTACTGTGACAAACACGTATCATCACGAAAGTTTTTTTTGTAGTGCGAGTGCCTTCGTCTTCAGGAGATCCACAGGTTTAGTAGCCTCCACATTGCCTTGACGAATCTTTGATTGCTTTGTTTGTCTTGCTGGTGCAGCAATGATATGGTCATTGAGCATGCGCCTTTCCTTGAGAGATTGGTTGTACTTTGTCGAGTAAATTCATCAAGAGTCAAGGTCATTGACGCGCCAAAATTACAGTCGATGGGTATTTTTTCTTTGGATTCATTTGTACTAGTTTTCCACAATAGCTAGTAGATGTCAGTGGACTGACTTCTGATTTGCGATTTGAACTTCACGGTAGGGAGGAAGGAAGGAGCTCGTCGGAGGGCTATGCTACTTGTGAGCTGCGTTGGGATTTTCCCCGAAGAGGAAGGGTGAAGCAATATAGTAGCGCATAAGTATTTCCCTCGGTAGAGAACCAAGGTTATCGAACCAATAGGAGAACCACACAAACACTCCTTAGTAGTACCTGCACACACCAAGAGCAAATACTTGCACCCAACGCGGGCAAGAGGGTTCTCAATCCCCTTGTACTCGTTAATTGCAAAGATTAAATCTGGTAATGGTAGATAGATAAATTTCAAAGTAAATAAAAAGTAAATTAATTGCACCAAGGTATTTTTTGTTTTAGTAATATGATTAAAGTAGACCCGGGGGCCATAGTTTTCACTAGATCTCTCGAAAGAATAGCATACGGTGGGTAGACAAATTACTGTTGGGCAATTGATAAAAGCACATAGTTATGATGTTATTCATGGCATCATCATGTACATAGGCATTATGTCCATGACAAGTAGACCAAAACAATTCTACATCTACTACTATTACTCCACCAATCGACCGCTATCCAGCATGCATCTATGGTATTAAGTTCATGACAAACAAAGTAACGCTTTAAGCAAGATGACATAATGTAGATAGAATAAAACCAATCAATATGATTAAACCCCATCATTTTACCCTTAGTAGCAACATTACAAATACGTGCCTCGCTACCCCTGCAGTCACTGGGTGAGGACACCGCAAGATTGAACCTACTATTATGCACCACTTCCACTGAAGATCGATAGATCAACTTGGCCAAAGAAAACCCATAGATCGGAAAGCATTACATAGCTATAACAATCATACATAAAAAAAGTATCATAAGGACTCAGTTACTTTCAATGAATAATCTGATCATAAACCCACAATTCATTAGATCCCAACAAACACACCGCACAAAAGAATTACACTGGATTGATCTCCGAAGAGAACATGGTATTGAAGATCAAGAGAGAGAGAGCCATCTAGCTAATCACTATGGACCCTTAGGTCTGTGGGAAACTACTCACACATCATCGGAAGGGTAGCAAGGTTGGTGTAGAAGCCCTTAGTGATCGATTCCCCCTCCGAAAGATCGCTGCAAAAGGCCTCCAGATGGGATCGTGGAAGAACAGAAGCTTGCGGTGGCGGAAAAATTATTTCGGGTGGCTCTCTGTTGGTTTTGGGATTTTTAGCGAATTTATAGCGTTGCAATTAGGTCAGGGGGGTCTACGGGGGGTCGACAAGCTCAGGTGGGGGGCGCGCCTTGTGAGCTTGTGGCTCACCCGTAGGTCTTCTAGCCTCCTCCCGAAGCTTCCTGGGTGTCTTCTGGTCCAGAAAAAATCACCGTAAATTTTATTGTATTTGAACTTTGTTTGACATAGTTTTTTCCTAAAACAAGAAAACAAGCAAAAACAAAAACTGACACTGGGCACTAAGTTAATAGGTTAGTTCCCAAAAATGATATAAAATTGCATATAAAGTATGTGGAATTGATATAATAATAGCATGAAACAATCAAAAATTATAGATACATCGAAGACATATCAGCATCCCCAAGCTTAATTCCTTCTTGTCCTCGAGTAGGTAAATGGTAAAACAAAGATAATTTTTGATGTTGAATGCTACCTAGCATGTTTATCATGTAATCCTTTTGCGGTATAAATATTAAGAAATGATGAAGTAATTGATATCAACATAATAATATCCATGAATACAAGAACATAATCATTACTTTTCAAAATATACGATGCTCGACGAATGTTATCCCTACTCATTGAATTATGTAAGCATGGCATGAATTGGCCTTCACTGCATAAATATAAATGATGAGCACCCCGGTGTCAAACCAGGCAATTGTATCATACTTTTTCACGCGCTTCAGTATTTTCAACTTCACTCAATACATGAGCGTGAGTCATGGACTTAGCACTATAGGTGGAATAGAATACGATGGTAGAGGTTAATAAGGGAGCCAAAAAGGAAGAAAGTCTCGCATGAACTCGGTGGATCCACAGGCAATGGAGAGGCCTATCAATCGATATCAATGCGGGGAGTACGGATTGCCATGCAACGGATGCACTAAGAGCTATAAGTGTATGAAAGCTCAACTGAAACTAAGTGGGTGTGCATACAACTTGCTTGCTCATGAAGACCTCGGGCATTTGAGGAAGCCCGTCATCGGAATATACAAGCCAAGTTCTATAATGAAAAATTCCCGCTAGTATATGAAAGTGATAACTCAGGAGACTCTCTATATGAAGAACATGGTGCTACTTTGAAGCACAAGTGTAGTAAAAGGATAGTAGCATTGTCCCTTCTCTCTTTTTCTCTCATTTTTTCTCTTTTTTTTGTTGGGCTCTTTTGGCCTCTCTTTTTTATAGAACACAATCTCATGGACCTCATCCCCTCATTTTGGAGGACTTATTAGTCTCCATCATTCTTTTCCTCATTGGGACACAATCTCATGGACAATGCTCTAATAATGATGATCATCACACTTTTATTTACTTACAACTCGATGAAACTGAAACAATATGACTCTATATGAATTCCTCTGGCAGTGTATCAGGATGTGCAATGATCTAGCATAACATGTATTACAATGATGAACGGTGGCTTTGCCACAAATATCATGTTAGCTCTATATGATCATGCAAAGCAATATGATGATGAACACACATGTCATAAGATGGAACGGTGGAAGTTCCATGGCAATATATCTCGGAATGGCTATGGAAATGCCATGATAGGCAGGTATGGTTGTCGTGGGAAAACGACGATCTATGGGATCAAAAGGATCCCTTTGCGGTTCGGCTGTGGGATCAATATACTACAAAGAGCAGGGCTAGTAGATGTGAGAACAAGCAACGATTTATCCAGGTTCGGGCCGCTGTGAGCGTAAAACCCTACTCCTGTTCTTGTGGTTTGATTGTGTATGAGCTCAAAGGTTACAAAGAGTGCAGCTTGCCAGCAAGGTCCGCAGGAGGTGCAGCTACAGCGTGTAATTGAACTAAAAGAAGACCGTTCTAAGTGTAGCCGTGGGCCTCCTTTTATAGGCCAAGGGGTTACCACAGTGGCTAATACAGTCATTTACAGGGTATGAATAGTGACTTGCACCGTCACCACATCTATCTCCTAACGGGGTAAGACAAGCGCATTTAATGCACCGTTAGGTGCTACGTCAGGGAGGCAAGGCTTTGGGCAAAATATCAGTACCACCGGTCCTGGCGCCCTCCTATTATCTTGACACATCCCAGGGATGGGTGTCATTAAAGCTATTCCTTGTGTGGCATGCTGACACGTGCCTTGGCCAGCTATGTTGACTGCCTGCCCGCTCAACACCTATCATGCGTGCTTATCTAGCCGATGATGAGGTGGAGTGGTAACGGGACAGAACAAGCCTACTGGCACGGAGCTTGCCGGGCCTTCGCTTGCCGGCTAGGAGCTTGCCGGCAACCAGAGTCTTGGTCTTCACCTTGCCGGTACAAAGCTTGCCGGCAAGGGCAATGTTGATCATCAGTACTAGAATAGTACTTCTCGATGACCTTCCTTGAGGTCTTCTTCATGCTCTTTTTTAATCTAAGTCTTGGGTCACAGCAACCCTCCGGCAGGCCTTTGCCGTCAGGAAGGCTACAACTGCCTGTGCACAAATCAGGGTACGTGGGCACCCATGCTTTAGTACACCGACAGGAGCCCCTGGGCCTGGGCCACACGTGCATGTGAGGCATCATTGGGCTAGGCCCGAACAGTGGACAGTCACGCGTGGCAGAGGATAACTGCCATAATCTTATCTTTTACCACGCCCCCACGATGCGCATTAAATGCGGGCGTAGGAAAGGTGGAATGGAATGGGCGCGGGGAGGTAGTGCGCCTGAAAAGCGCATCCACGTAGGACGGTAAAGATCCAGCCCCCGCGCCTTCCCCAGAAAAAGGAATCCGCGAAGGGCGCTGCTCATTTACCCCCCCCTTCTCCCAATCTCGCCATTGCCGCCGTCTTCTTCCTCGTGCAAGAGTAGAGAGCACCCTTTACTTCCGCTGCCGCCGCACCGCGCCCCCATCTGCCTCCTGACCCGCCCTCCCCAAGGCAGCCATGGCTCCTAAGAGGAACCAGAACAAGCCGGAGAAGGCAGTCGATCTTGACACAGAGGCGAGGAAGGAGGAGCTGGCAGCAGCATGGAGAGATAATGTCACTTTCACGCCGGTGCTGGATCAGAGCGACCTGGTGAGTCGATACTCGATCATGTGGGGGAAGGAGACGACCGCCCACACCGCGCCAGAAGTTCTCGGCGGCTCCATCAGGCCTGGACCAGACAAGTACCCTTTCTTCGTCACATATTTTTACTCTGGGCTCATCCCCCCTTTCTCTGAGTTCTTCGTAGAGATCATGTACACCTATGGGTTTCGTCTCCTGGACTTCACCCCCAACGCCATGACCTGTATGGATGTTTTCACGCACATGTGTGAAAACTTCGTTGGGGTATTGCCTAGTGTAGCCCTCTTCCACCACTACTTCACCCCATGCATCAAAGCAGACGCCCTCTCCGGCGGCATCACTTGGATCCCCAGGGACAGGAACGCCTACCTTCTGGGGCTGCTTCACCGGAACTGGAACGAGTGGCGGGGAGAGTGGCGTTGGATCAAAGAAAAAGACTTCTCGGCCTTCTGCCAGCCCAGGACGACAAAGGTGGTGTGCGGCGATGACTGGAGCTCCTTCGCCACCGACGACAAGAAGCTCACCATCGCTACGACACGCATCCTCCGTCTCAAGGCTGCCGGCCTCACCATCAAAATGGTGGGGGCTGATTTCCTTCGTCGCCAAATCGCTCCTCTGCAGAACAAGGGCAGGCCTACTTGGGACTACAAGAATGTGGCAGACATCATGCGGGTGTGGACAAGACTGCACACCAACTTGACGGTGCTGCAGCATCGGGCCCTCTGCGAGCAGCTCTTCTGCCCCTCCGGCAACTTCAAGTTGCCGGCAAGCGTGGTGCCTTTGTGCAACAACTCCACCAGGGACTCCATCATCGCGATGATGCCATCCTGCAATGCCCATGGCATCAAAGCGCTTTGGCAGGAGCCGCCTGAAGACGTGGTATAGGAGTGGTTCGACACTACGGTGGAGAGGCCCGTCAGGGAGGAGAAAGACCTCGTCCGCAACACCACCCTTGAAGAGTTGGCGCATATTGCCAACAGGGCGGTAGAGGCGAGACTGGCTGAAGGCACCAGCGGTTTTGGGTCCGCGGCAGCCGATGCTGATGAGGAGACCAACGATGAAGCGGCAGAGGAGCCGCTGGAAGGGCTTGCCGGAGGGTAACAGGAGCCTGACGGGGAGCAAGGCGAGGAGACCGCCGAAGGACAGGCGTAAAGTGAGCCCCCCGCTCCCACTGTTCCTGCAAGGAGGCCCCGCGTCCTCGGAAGGGCTGTCTCTGGAGAGCCAGTTCATGGAGCCTCTTCAGGTGACGAAGCGGGTGACAAGGAGGCAGCCGGCAAAGCCACGGGGCGGCAAGGATCTCGACACCAGGCCCCTCAACAGCAGCGGGTGCGGCGTACCTCTATGAGGAAAACCACTGTACTGGCTGCCGGATGAGGCGGGTCTTCTCGACTTGGCATGGCCGCGGCGACCATATGAGCCAGGACTTCTACTCCGCCCCTCCTCCAGCGCCAGGTCTAAGAGTTTGTATGATTTCTCCATCCTTAGAGACGAGGAGGAGGAGGAAGAAGAGTATGTATCTCCGTCAACTTTCGTCAATCCATGATTTCTTATTATTGCTAATCTGACTTGCTTCGACTTGTCTTGATTTGACAGCGATGGGGAAACCTTGGCGTAGAGGATGGCCAAGAGGGCGAGGACCATGGCAGAGGATGAGCTGGCAACAAGCATGGCGCCAGGCGACGATGTCATGGATATCAGCCCGGACCGCAGCCCCCAGCGTGAGGCCACAATCCAATTTCCTTTGGCAAGCGCTGGTGTCGAGATATTTACCACTAACATCAGCACGGGAGCAGGAGAAGAGCACCACGAGGAGGAGCGCACAGAGGCCGATCCAACTGGGGCGTCTCCGTCAACCACTGCTCCGGCAAGCGGCTCTCCGGCAAGGACCTCCACAGACGAGCCCGTTCGCGCTGATGACGTGCTGGCAACTGAAGCTGCCGGCAATCAGGCGATGACAACCGAGGTTGTCAGAGAGGAAACTTTCCACCCTCAACAGTCCTAGTCCAGTAGGCCTTCTGCCGTTGAGTACCTTTCTCTTTCAATCTTCTTTTTTGTTTTCTTGAACTTGATCGGAGTCTTGATTTCCTCTCTTCCCCATCCTTTCAGATCTACCTCTATCTGACGACATGGACATCGACTCCACCATCGAGGAGATCGCGAGGGATGTCGCCGATGAGGCCAGCAACATTGCTACTGGTGAGGCCGACGCGGGGGATGACGAGGAGGCTGCCAAGGCCGCTCAGGAAGAGGCCACCAAGGATGCTGCTGAGGAGGGCGGCGACAATAGTGCCGAGGCCACTGGAGACATCTCTGTCCCAGGAGAGCCAAGCCCTGACTCGGCCATGAGGGCGATCCTGGCCGGAAAGGTGGACACGGATGACCACCCTTCGACGCCTGAAGAGCCCTTCTCGAGCAAGTATCTAAAGGTCGGTGACAACTTGTTCGTCAGCCTCCCTGGGACGTCAAGCATCGGGGCGCCCATGGAAGGAGAAGTCTTGGACGATGAGATCATTGTCACCGCTGGGCTAGAGGTCATCGATGAACCGCACGCCAACAGCAGCAAGACCAAAGAACAACAGCTCCTCAAGGCTATGGGCGTGAACTTCCAGAACCTTCAAGCATGCCACCTCAGCCGCACCGAGAGGTTGGATTCCAGGGCTGCCGTCCTTAACAAAGCGGAGGAGGAGTTCAAGAAGCGGGTGGCAGAAACACAGATCTGGTATGTAGAATGCCTCCAAGACCTCCAAGAACAGTACACCCAGCTAGCCAAGGCCAAGGAGGAATTTGTCTTGGAAAAGGCTGAGGCCGACAAGGCGCATGAGGAAGCTGCGTAGAGGGTAGCGGCAATGGAAGCGGGGCTGAATGAGCGCAAGGTTGGCCTTGACGGTTATGAAGAAGAGCTCACAGCTCGTGAAGCGGAGCTTGCCGCCACGCTTCGCGGCAAGGACAATGAGATCCAGGCCCTCGTCTCACAACAAACTCAGGAGCTGGAGTGCAAGCACAAGGAGGCCATCGAGGCTCAAGCTACAGAGCATGCCAAAAAGATCAAAGAGGCCGTCGATGCTGCCGAAGCCGTAGAGGTTGCCAAGACCGAGCTGGAAGGCAAAGTGCGAGTGCTCGAAGCAAATATCGCCGCCAAGGGCAAGGAGATCTTGGCGCTCAGAGCAGAGGCAGAGAAGGCAACTCACACCTTGGTGGAGCTGCAAACTTCAGTGTTCGCCAAGAGCCAAGAGCTCACCAAGGCCAACGATACTATCGAAGATCACAAGATGAAGCTGACCGCCTTGGAGAAATCCCTTGACGACGCCAGAAAGCGTGAGAAGATCTTGATGAAGGACCTCCCAGACAAGAAGGCCTTGGTCGCGAGCACCGCCAGCACTTTCAATGAGCTCAAGGGCGCCCTACAAGCATTGGAGTGACCGTCTTGTGGTTGCCACGGAGAACATTTCAGCACAGCTGTCCGCAATGGGCTTGCTAGAATACCACTACTCCACCGCCGAAGGGGACACCGCCAGCGCCAAGCTCACTATCTTCTTCGAAAGCTTGATCGAGGCACTGGAGAAGCATCACGGGGCTCGAGCCGCATACCTTGCTAGCGAATCCCGCAAGCTTTGCCGGGATGTCCTATTCAAGGTACTCGTCAAAGTGGTGTATCGGAACCCAGGCATTGATCTCTCCAAGGTTTTCGCCAGTCTGCCGCGGGGAGCTGACACCAAGACCGCCGAAGAGCTCGTCACGCCCATCACCGATAGGGTTGGCTAGAATCCCAGGACAGAGGGTGGAGTTACCCACTAATCTTGTAGCCATACCTTGTCGCGTGCATGATCATGTAAAAGACAGATTTAGCTTGAGTTAGATCTACACTGCGTTTTGATGTAATACAACTTGTGCTTTGAATGGATGTATGCATGTTATTCTCCCCATTCTATTATGTCTTTGTATGATTCTTGTACCCTACGCTTGCCGGAATCTTGCCGATGCACACACTCTTGCCGCGTGCGCTTGAGGAATGGGTCCTTAGTAGCTTGCCGGAAGTGCCGCTGTCGGCAAGGATACGCTTGACGATTACAACGTAGCCACTTAAGTTGTTGAGCGGACTCGAAACAAAGTAAGGGCGTAGCTGATCACGACAAGGTTCCTTAGCATGCAGGTTTCTCATACAAAGGCCAAAATCGTTCAAGGAGAAATTGCAACTACAACAAAGAATTTATTTCAAAGTTTTTCATATTAGCTTTCTCTTTGTTGTGCTTCTTGCCGTAGGACGATATCTTGAACGTCATTTGGTATCCATACCATCACTCCCCCCGGGAAACTTGTACGCGAGGAACCCTTCTGTCCTTTGAGAAAAAGAAAGAAGAGAAAAGAGGAGGTTGGAACCTTGACGGTTCGTTAATCATCCTATGCAAGGGAAAATGTAACACAAGGCTGCCTGCAACATATAAACAACTATGTACTTTGACAAAGAGTTGTGAAACACTTAGCTTTATTCATGTGCACGGGATCTGTGCCCGGCTCTGTACAAAGGTTTACATGCCTCGCCGGCAAACTTGTACAAAAGAGGCTGCTGGGCAGCCCGACAACCGCGCCTTACGGGTAAAACTTGCGAAGATGCTGAATATTCCATGAGTTGAGCACCGGAGTGCCATCTTCGGTCTCTAGGCGGACTGCGCTGGGCCTAGTGACTCGTACCACCCGGTAAGGGCCTTCCCACTTCGGCGTCAACTTGTTTTGACCCTTCATGGACTGAATCCGACGAAGAACAAGGTCGCCTTCCTCAAGATTCCTGGCATTCACTTTGCGGCTATGGTAGCGGCGCAAAGCTTGCTGGTACCGTGCAGCACGGACAGCAGCCCGAAAACGATCTTCCTCAAGGAGTGTGGCACCATCTTGCCGCAGCTCATCTTGATCCTCCTCATCGAAGGCCAAGACTTGAGGTGACCCATTTCTGAGTTCTGTGGGGAGCACCGCTTCTGCACCATAAACAAGGGAGAAGGGTGTCTGGCCAGTGGCTTGACTTGGTGTCGTTCTGATTGACCAAAGAACCACTGGCAACTCTTCCACCCAGCGCCTTCCACACTTGTGCAGCCTATCGAAAGTTCTGGTCTTGAGACCACGCATCACTTCTGCATTTGCCCTCTCTACTTGTCCATTGCTCCTTGGGTGAGCAACAGAGGCGTAGCAAATCTTATTTCCAAGCTCTTGGCAATATGCTGTGAAGGCGCGGCTCGTGAATTGGGTGCCGTTGTTAGTGATGATCCTGTTGGGGACACCAAAATGAGCAACCAATCCTTTGAGGAACTTGATGGCTGACTGTGCCGTCACCTTCCTCACTGGCTCCACCTCAGGCCACTTTGTAAACTTGTCAATTGCAATGTACAAGAATTCAAAGCCCCCGGTAGCACGGGGGAAGGGGCCGACGATGTTGAGCCCCCAGACCGAGATTGGCCAGGAGAGAGGGATGGTTTGGAGGGCTTGAGCTGGCTGGTGTATTCCTTGGAGTGGAACTGGCATGCTTCGCATATGATGACCACCGTCAAGGCATCTTGAAGGGCTGTCGGCCAGTAGAATCCTTGACGGAATGCCTTGCCGACAAGCGCACGTGACCCAATGTGAGAGCCACACATACATTCATGCATCTCTTCCAACAACCTCTGTCCATCTTCCTGGCAGATGCACTTCAATTTCACCCCATTTGGTCTTTTTCTGTACAAAATGTTGTCAACAAACTTGTACATCCTTGATTCACGGGCTACTCTTTCTGCGTCCTCTTTCTCGTTGGGAAGATATCCTGTCTGAAGGTACTGGACAATTGGCTGTGCCCATGCCAAAGCCTGTGGCTCGATGACAAGGACTAAAGGTACTTCTTCCTCTATGGGAGCGCTCGCTTCGACGGCAAGGATTTGGCTTGCCGGAAGCTGCGGCTCACCGGCCAAGGGTATCTTGTCGGTGGTATCCACTTTCTTGGCGGCTGCCGGCAGCTCTACCGGAAAGCAACCACCAACATCTTACTTTCTCTTCTTCGCCAGCCTTGATGGTGTAACGGATGGTTGAGTCAGATGGAGCACAAAAGTTCCTGGTTCCACATGCATCTTTTTGGCGGCAAGCTTTGACAGGTCGTCGGCAATCCAATTCTGGGAACGGGGAACGTGCTCCGCTTGCAGACTGTCAAAGTGCTCTTGCAACTTCCTCACCTCATCGACGTAAGCCTCCATCAAAGGGCTCTGGTAATCCTTGTTGACTTGCCTCACCACTAGCTGCGAGTCCCCTCTGATAATCAGCTTCCGAATACCAAGGTCAATTGCAATGCGTAGGCCGGCAAGCAATCCCTCGTACTTAGCAGTGTTGTTGGTGGCATGCTCCCTGGGAAAGTGCATCTCAAGCATGTACTTGAGGTGCTCTCCGGTGGGTACTATAAGAAGCACACCGGCACCGGCGCCTTTCAGCGTGAAAGCACCGTCAAAGTACATGATCCAATCATCAACAGTTTCCTTGCCGAGGAGAGAGGTCTCTGGAATTTCTTCGTCTGGCGTTGGGGTCCATTCTGCAATGAATTCCGCCAAGGCTCTGCTATAAATTGTTGAGGTACTCTCAAACTTCAAACCAAAACTTGACAGCTCCAATGCCCACTCCACAATCCTACCGGTTGCTTTTGGATTTCTCAAGATGCGTTGCAAGGGAAAGCGAGTGACGACGGTAACTGGGCGTGCTTGAAATAATGGCGCAGCTTCCTTGAGCCCATGAGAAGGCCAAAGAGCAACTTCTGCACACCAGAGTACCTTGATCTAGCCCCTTGCAGGAGGGAGCTGACAAAGTAGACTGGGTGCTGCACCCTCTTCTTCTTCGCAACTTGCTGATATGGCTTGCTGGCTTGCACAATTTCTGGCTTGTCGGCACCTGACCTTGCCGAAGAAGATTCTGGCTCGTCGGGTCGTGGCTCTGCGGCTGCTACCTCCTCTTCATCTGCCTCTCTTTCAGCCACAAGTGCAGCACTAACCACATGATTTGTTGCCGCAAAATGTAGCAGCAACGTCTCTTGTGGCCTAGGCACAACTAGGACTGGCGGAGAGGATATGTACCCCTTCAAATCTTGGAGCGCGGCCACCGCCTCCGGAGTCCAGTTCACTGGACCTGCCTTTTTCAATATCTTGAAAAATGGCAAGGCACACTAAGCCGATTTGGAGATAAATCTGCTAAGGGCGGCAACGCAGCCGGCAAGATGCTTGACATCCTTAACGCGTCTTGGTGCTTCAATCTGCTCAATTGCTTTGATCTTGTCCGGGTTGGCTCCAATCCCTCTCTGAGATACAAAGAACCCAAGTAGCTTGTCCGGCGGAACACCGAACACACACTTCTCAGGGTTGAGCTTCAAGTTGAGCTTGCACAAGTTTGCAAACGTCTCTTCCAAATCCTGGATAAGGGTTTACTTGTCTCTGGTTTTGACCACAATGTCATCCATGTAAGCTTCCACATTTCTGTGTAGCTGTGGCCCAAAACCGATTTGAACTGCTCTGGCAAAGGTTGCCCCGGCACTCTTCAATCCGAAAGGCATATGCAAAAAGCAGTGTGTGCCACATGGAGTGATGAATGCGGTTTTCTCCTCGTCTTCCTTGGCCATACAGAACTGATGATAACCAGAATAGGTGTCAAGGAAAGAGAGTAACTCACAGCCGGCAGTGGAGTCCACAATCTGATCGATGCGCGGCAAAGGGAAAGGGTCCTTTGGGCAGGCTTTATTTATATCAGTGAAGTCTATACAAAGCCTCCACTTCCCATTCGCCTTGCGCACTACGACTGTATTGGCTAACCACGTAGGGTGTAGCACTCCTCTGACTAGGCCCGCTGCTTCCAACTTCTTGATTTCCTCGGCAATGAACTCTTGCTGCTCCAAGGCTTGCTTCCTAACCTTCTGCTTGATGGGTCTCGCATGAGGGCAGACAGCAAGGTGGTGCTCAATTACCTTCCTAAGAACACCGGGGATGTCAGATGCTTGCCAAGCAAACAAATCAACATTCGCCCATAGGAAGGCAACGAGCTCGCTTTCTTATTTGTCACTGAGAGTGGCACTTACTGAAAAAGTGCCACTCGTCCCATCTTCCCTTGTGGAAACTTGCTTGGTCGCCAGCGCAGAGGCCTTGGCTTTCTTGCTCTTGCCGGTAGAGCTCTCTGGTATGTCCTCAACGGGCGTGCTGCACTCTAAAGTGCGCTTCCCAGAGTCCGTATCAGAGGTCTTGCCGGACTTCTTCTTCTTCTTTCCTTCCCTAGGAGCTTTACTGGCAGGAGCAGGTGCCTTGACGGCAGGTACTGCCACTGCCTCCCGGTAGAGCTTGTCGGCGCAGATGATTGCGTCTCTCTGGTTGGACTTGATGGTGAGGACACCCATCGGCCCTGGCATCTTAATGACATTGTAGGCGAAGTGCGACGCAGCCATGAACTTGGCCAGCGCTGGATGGCCCAGAATCCCATTGTATGGCAGGGGCATCTTGACGACGTCGAAGACAATCTTCTCCGTTCGGTAGTTGAGGTCGCTGCCGAATGTGACCGGCAGCGTGATCTGGCCCTTCGGCTTGTTCCTCCCTGGACTAATCCCTTGGAACGTGCCGGTCTCCGCAAGATCCTTGTCGGGGATCTGCAGCCTCTTGATCACGTCAGGAGAGATCAAGTTCAAGCCGGCCCCACTGTCAACCAACATCTTTGTCACCTTGAGGCTGCGGATTGTTGGCGAAACTAACAACGGCAAACACCCGACCGCAGTGGTGCGATCAAGGTGATCCTCGGCATCAAAGACGATGGGCATGTGCGACCACTTGAGTGGCTTCTGCGCTCCCAACATGGGCTCCGCAACATTCAGCTCGCGGACCCACTGCTTCAGTTGCCAGTGCAAAGATGCGCCTCCGTCAACACACATGGCCTCCACTGCATTCTGGAACTCGTTCTCGGACCCATCTTCGTCCTCATCATCATTATTCTGGCCCTGAGCAGCCTTCTCTTTTGGCTGCTTGGCCTTGCCTCCGCGGCCTCCTCGGCCACCACGGTTCTACTTGCCGGATCCACCGGCACCATCCTGGCCCTTCTCTTTGTCGCGCTTCTCATACTCTTGCTTCTGCTTCTCGGCAAGCTGCTCCACTTGCCGGCACTCCTAGAGATCGCGGCCCTTGGTACGGTGGATCTTGCAGTACGGCCCACCGGTCTTGCCGCCCTTGTTGCCTGCCGTATCCTCCCGGCAGTCAGCGCATCCAGACACCTCCTTGCCAGGGCTTCCTGCCATGGACTTCTTGGCGCGTTGGCATCACCGGGGCTCTTGACTACCATCACTGACTTGCCTTTGCGCTTCCTGTTGTGCTTTCGGCTCTTCTTCTGCGGGGCCGATGCGTCATCTGTGTCATCGTCTTCGGAATTGACTTCGGCGCCATCATCTTCCCCAGGGAGTCGCCTCCCTTCCTCAGCACGTGCACACTTGTCCACCAAGGCATACAACTCGTTGATGGTTCTAACCTTCACGATATTCATCTCAGACCGCATTCTGCGGTTGCGCACGTTCGTGTGGAACGCGGTGCAAATAGCTGCGGGATGAACATCGGGGATGTTGTGGTGTACACGGCTGAACCTCTGTATATACTTGCAGAGGGGCTCGCCATCTCTCTGGGGGATCAGATGCAAATTGCTCTCCTGACCAGGAAGCTTGTGGCCACCCTGGTAGGCACTCATGAATTGATGGCATAGATCCGACCAAGAAGAAATGGAACCCTCCGGCAAGTTCATCAACCATGATCTGACGTTGGGCTTGAGCGTCAACGGAAAATAGTTGGCCAAAAGCTTGTCATCACGCCCCCCGGCAGCCTGCACTGTGATGGTGTAGATGCCAAGGAACTCTGCTGGACTGAGCGTGCCGTCGTATCTGTCGGGCAGCTCTGGCTTGAAGGGACGGGCGGATGGCCAGCAAACCTGCCGCAGCTCACGAATAAACGCTGGGCAGCCCACCTCGTAAGGTAAGCACCCAGGGTACCCTGGTGCTGGCACATATGCTGCCGGCCTGGCACGGTCGTCCGATAGACGGCGTACCTCCCAGTGCTGCACGATCTTCGTACGGGTGTCTTCATCGCGCTGTTACTGGAGCACTTGGCGCTGGTCTCGGCGGCCCCACGGATCCGACGAGGCCATGGACATAGTGTCCTGGTCATCCGACCGGCGAGCTTGCCGCCGTTGTGGTTGTTGACATGGAGGCGACTGCACCGTCTCCGGCACGGCAGCCAGATGGTCCTGCCGGCACTGTGGGTGGTCGTCTGGAGGGGCCCACATCTTGTGTTTTGCCGGGATCGGCAAAACTGATCAGGTTCTGAATGGTAGCCCTCCATTCTTCCATCTTGTCTGGTGCTGGCGGGAAGTTCAAAAGCATTTGAACTCGCACCATGGCTTCTGCCGCCATGGTTGGCATGGCGGGAAACGCGGAACGGGATGGCGTTCGACTCCTGGCAGGGCCAGGAATGAGCTCGTCGCGTACCTACCACCGCGACACATGCTCACCAACGGGTTGGCGTGGTGGTGGTGGAGCCTGAGCATCATGAGGACGATGTTCAGGGCTGGCTTGACGCCGTCCAGGACCACCAGCGCCGCGGGGAAGCGTGGCGTGCCCATCTTGCGATGGTCGCTGCACACGTCTTGCCACAGCGTTGTTGGACGTCGCAGTGGCAGGGTCCTGGTCCACACCGGTCTGAATTGTATTACTGCAATGATCGTGCTCACCTGAGCATTGTTGGAGTTGGCCGTCTGCGCCATCTCCGGTGTGTTGACTATGATCGCCGGAACGGAGGGGATGCTGGACACCCGCACCGTCGGCGCCTCCTGCCCCGGCCGTCCCAGCTGTAGCACCCGCATCGGCTGCACCACCTGCGCCGCCTGCGGACACCTGGGAAGGCCGCTTGGAGGTGGTGGGAGCCGTCGTGGCTCCGGTCTTCTTCTTCGGCGCCATCGACGAAGGTGATGGAGCCGGTACTCAAACTACGAACACTGATTCGTAATATAAGACCCCCTGCCTGGCGCGCCAAAGTTGTCGTGGGAAAATGACGATCTATGGGATCGAAAGGACCCATTCGCGGTTCGGCTATGGGATCAATATACTACAAAGAGCAGGGCTAGTAGATGTGAGAACAAGCAATGATTTATCCTGGTTCGGGCCGCTATGGGCGTAAAACCCTACTCTTGTTCTTTTGGTTTGATTGTGTATGAGCGCAAAGGTTACAAAGAGCGCAGCTTGCCGACAAGGTGTGCGGGAGGTGCAGCTACAACGTGTAATTGAACTAAGAGTCGACCGTTCTAAGTGTAGCTGTTGGCCTCCTTTTATAGGCCAAGGGGTTACCACAGTGGCTACACTACTGCAGGCGACCACTGATGCGACACATGAATCAGAGACCCCGCGACCAAACTGTGTGCGATGCATACATCACAAACGGTGGAGTAATAAAACTGTCACCAATAAGACGAACCGTTTGCAATGTCGGAGACATCAAAAACGATTCAGATTAGAGATGCGTGTGCGATACGTGGCATACAGTTGATCCATACGAACTGTTTGCGATGAGCCAGAACAACAGAAACGGGCAGCCAGTTCGTGGTGTGTGTGATACATGGCATACAGTTCACTTGGATGAACTATTTGTGATTACCCAACACTACAGAAATGGGCAGCCAGTTCAAGGTGTGTGCGATGCACGGCATGCGGTTCACTTGGATGAACTGTTTGCGATGATCCAACACAACAAAAACGGTTCAACTTAACAAGGTGTGTGTGATACGCGGCAAACAGGTCAGTAATCCAAAATGTGTGGGAAGACGGATAACAACACAGACGATTCCAGCGAATGAGCCGTCTGTGTTGTGGGCAAACGGTTGGTGGTAAATAATTGTCAGTGATTGATGAATTCATCACCGACAGGTTCTGTAGTTTAGTCAGTGTGTGATATGAACTCTGTCTGCACAACATCTATGCTCTGTCTACAGAACAACATCATATATACTTATAAGAACATGATTGCATAACCAAATTAAACTTCCAAATACATAACTGACTACAGATAGCATTTGCACATCTAAGTAAACAAGTACATGCATAATAAACTAGGAGAAATGATCATCATATCAACTACTTCCTGTTGTGACGCTTGCCTCCAATGCTCTGCTTGTGGCTCGATCCCTCATCGTCTATAGGAAGGAGGCACTTCCTCATGTCAACGATCCACCTGTACATCTCGTAGCATGTGTACGCGTCCATGGCTGCGTACTTGAGGTGATCTTCATACAGTATTTGGCGAGGAAGGAGGGCAGGTCACCTCGCCTAGGATGCATGCCGAGCGCCGCCGCTGTAGCAGGTTGGGCGATTTGGCTTCTTCTACCGCCCATCTGAACAGCCGCACCGGGTTCCTATACCATTCCGCAGGCATGCGCGTTCTCTCCTCTGCAGTCGACTCCGTGAATATGATCTCTACCATTAGCGCCAGCTCCATGTCGGCGCGACACTGCCAGATGCTGACATCCCTCAGCATCTCTGCCCTGAGATCGACTTCCTCCTCCGCCTTGTGCCTCACCATGCGCAGCTCCTTCGAACATGTCTCCAATCGATGCCTCGCTTCCTCGATCCGATTTGCCCTTGCTGCCCATCACCTCCAACGCAGCCCCGGCATGTCCTCCGGCAGTACCGATATGTGAGTCCGGAGCAATGGATCCCCTCTGATAGATACGTGGGTTTCGCTCAACGATGGCAGTGCCGCGGGCCGCGGCGAGAGGGAAGCCCGCGGGATGCTGGGATCTAGGGGATTATCCATGGCGCAATTCGATGGGTGAGGCAGGGAGGCGAGCGCGGAAGGCCAGATTTGGGGGCTGTGAGAGGAAAGAGACAATAGAGAGCGAAGAGAGGATAGAGAGCGAAGGAGGAGGAGCGCAACCAAGGTGAACAGGGAGTGGGCGAGGTGAAAAAATTGACCGCGCCAAATTGCCAATAAACACATCCCAGTAATTAGGTTATTATAATTGCCAGTGTGGAATCACTGCCCACTTCCTTATCATTTTCCTCTTCCACCACGCATGCATGCAAACATAGTTAAATTTTAGAGGTAGTTGGTTTGCTCATATGTGGGAGGGGAAAACTAAAAACTAAAAACACTTTTAACGATGAGAAAGACAGTCGGGCAATTGGTGCTAATTAAGAAAGTGCGACTAAAATTCTTGGAAAAATCTGAATTCTCTTAGGCGCCCTATGGACCTGGATGTTTCGTGTGCGATTATGTGTGTGTACAAAAACCTTTGAAAATGCAAACGAGTTGTTTACGATGGTAGGAGCATCGCACATGATGCGTGGTGCGAGTACTCATGAGTGATGATTTGTAAGTTAGACATACGTTTCCTTATGTTAACACGTGACAATGCATACGGTTGTGTGCTGGGAATTGTGTGCTCCACTTAGTCTTCCCGCGCTCCAGCGATGCCTTCCCGCACAAGCGCCAGCCATAGGGGTAAATTGTAAATCCCCAACCCCATAGCCAGTTGCTAGCTAGCTATAAATAACCACAACAATGGCCGACGGCGGCGACTCACTACTGATCCCCTTGCTAGCTAGTTACCCACACATACCGGCATACCCGGGCCCAACGGTCGACGACCGGATGGAGTTGGGCGATAACAGAATCGAGGCTGCCGGCGCGATGGTCGGCTTTGCGGTCGACGGCCATGCCGCTGCCTCTCCCGACAACAGCTAGACGAGGCAGGAAACGCGGTACGAGTAAGCCACCAGGTTAGCTAGGGTCGTCCTGAAAGCGGCTAGGGATCGCCAGCGGGCGATACTGCGGGCTCGGCGCAGAGTGCGGCGGATGGTGTGGGCGGCGAAGCAGGAACCGGGATGACGCAAGGACAACTGCGGCAGTGGCGGCCGCCGCATGAGGCGCAGACTTATGTCCGAGATGGAGGAGGGCGCAGCGCCGGGCGTCGCCGGTGCAGGCCTGGGGGCAGTGATGGCAGCCCTAGTGAGAGCCAATGTCTCGTTGGCCGCCGGGGCGATGTACGCACAGCCGGCGGTCGCGGCAGGCCTGGTGAGAACTGCGCCCGAGGCAGTACCGGCGATCACCGATGTCGAGGCTGCCCCAGCTTCGATCGATCAAGGTGTAAATTAGGGAGCTAATAATGGTTTGTAAATTACTCCTTGAACTAGGCACTGGACCAATTTGAGCATATATATGCTCAATTGATTATTTGTTCATGCATGTCAAATATGTCAATTGTATGGGCTGGCAATTTGGAGTAATTTTCATCATTTCGCGTCCAAACTATTTACACGGTGCGCAAGCACAATCAACCGCTAGATTTGAATTTTTTGCGCATTTCAGGACTCGTTTAATGTACTTAAGCACTTTATAGCATTTACCTGACATTTAGCGCATATAAGTCAAATCCTAGCTACAGCTACACGGGTGTGATGAGAGGGATGTGGATTGTCGTTCGATCGTGGTGCATCCTACGGTGCACATGCGCGATCCGCGTGGCTGGGGTTCCGACCAATCAGAACGCACCGCATGATAGAGTCATCCCACACGGCTTTCATAAGCAGCGAAAATGAACCGTGTGTGATAATAAATCACCAGGATTTCAAGGGAATCCAATTTTCCTTGGTCGTCAGCCCTTGTTTTTTTCCTACGATCTACATAGACCCTAGAACGCACCGTGTTCAAATTTGGCACTTTTCCAGGCTAATTTACCATATTTGGGCCATTATTTGCATTTTCTAGGCATTTATGCACATAATTCGAATTGGCACGATATATAGGTACATGAAAGGTGCACAATAACAGTATGAAAAATGATGCTTGTGGTATTACTAAATGTCCATGCCTTTTACAAGGGAATGGGGAGAGATTTCGATGATATGTGTCGCAAGAGTCAACCACAAACGTGTCGTTTATTGGTTTTTCGACTCTATAAAATTGAAAAACATGCCTGAAAAAGATGATACCTGGCATGGTGCCATGGTATGACCTCAACAAAGCATGGTAATTTTTTGAGAGGGTTCGGCTAATGTCGTTGTAAACCGAACCATCACAAAAGGAAGTTTTGCAGGTTTCGAGATGGAAATCACCAAGTTTGAAGGGGAATCCAAAGTTGCTTCGTCATTTGTCCTTGAGATTTTATCTACGATCAACATACACCCTATAATGTACCGTGTTCAAATTTGGCACTTTTCCGGGCTAATTTACTATATTTGGGCAGTTATGTGCATTTTCTAGGCATTAATGCACATAATTCAATTTCACACAATTAGTCCATGAAAAAGTGCACCAAAATGGTTTGGAAAATCATGCTTCTAGTGTTTACTAAATTTGCATGCCTTTTACGAGGAATGGGGAGAGATTTGAAGGACATGTGTGGCAAGAGTCAACCACAAACGTGTCGTTTATTGGTTTTTCGACTCTACAAAATTGAAAAACATGCCTGAAAAAGACGATATATGGCATGGTGCCATGGTATGACCTCAACAAAGCGTGGTAATTTTTTGAGAGGGTTCGGCTAATGTCGTTGTACACACTCTTCGTAAACCGAACCATCACAAAAGGAAGTTTTGGTGGTTTCGAGAGGGAAATCACCAAGTTTGGAGGGGAATCCAAAGTTCCTTCGTCGTTTGTCCTTGAGTTTTTTTCTACGATCAACATACACCCTATAATGCACCGTGTTCAAATTTGGCACTTTTCCGGGCTAATTTACTATATTTGGGCAGTTATGTGCATTTTCTAGGCATTAATGCACATAATTCAATTTCACACAATCGGTCCATGAAAAAGTGCACCAAAACGGTTTGGAAAAATCATGCTTCTGGTGTCTACTAAATTTGCATGCCTTTTACAAGGAATGGGGAGAGAT
The DNA here is from genome assembly GCA_039707655.1 of Elymus sibiricus. Classification (NCBI taxonomy): domain Eukaryota; kingdom Viridiplantae; phylum Streptophyta; class Magnoliopsida; order Poales; family Poaceae; genus Elymus; species Elymus sibiricus. The sequence continues at coordinate 139,105,966 of CM077670.1, forward strand.
TTGAAGGACATGTGTGGCAAGAGTCAACGACAAACGTGTCGTTTATTGGTTTTTCGACTCTACAAAATTGAAAAACATGCCTGAAAAAGATGATACCTGGCATGGTGCCATGGTATGACCTTAGAAAAAGCGTGGTACTTTTTTGAGAAGGTTCGGATAATGTCGTTGTACACGCTCTTCATAAACCAAACCATCACAAAAGGCAGTTTCGTGGTTTCGAGAGGGAAATCACCAAGTTTGAAGGGGAATTCTAACTTCCTTCGTCGTTTGTCCTTGAGTTTTTTTGTATGATCAACAAACACCCTATAATGCACCGTGTTCAAATTTGGCAATTTTTCAGGCTAATTTAGTATATTTGGGCAGTTATGTGCATTTTCTAGGCATTAATGCACATAATTCAATTTCGCACAATCAGTCCACGGAAAAGTTCACAAATTCCTTTTGGAAAATCATGCTTGTGGTGTTTACTAAATTTGTATGCCTTTTACGAGGAATGGTGGGAGATTTCAAGGACATGGGTCCCAAGAGTCAACCACAAACGTGTCATTTATTGGTTTTTCAACTCTAGAAAATTGAAAAACATGCCTAAAAAAGATGATACCTGGCATGGTGCCATGGTATGACCTCAGTAAAGCATGGTAATTTTTTGAGAAGGTTAGGCTAACCTAGTTGTACACGCTCTTCATAAACTGAACCATCACAAAAGGAAGTTTTGGTGGTTTGGAGAGGGAAATCACCAAGTTTGAAGGAGAATCCAAAGTTCCTTCGTCGTTTGTCCTAGAATTTTTTTCTACGGTCAACATAGACCCTGTCATGCACCGTGTTCAAATTTGGCACTTTTCCGGTCTAATTTACTATATTTGGGCAGTTATGTGCATTTTCTAGGCATTAATGCACATAATTCAACTTCGCACAATCGGTCCATGAAAAAGTGCAAAAAACGGTTTGGAAAATCATGCTTGTGGTGTTTAGTAAATTTGCATGCCTTTTACAAGGAATGGGGAGAGATTTCAAGGACATGTGTGGCAATTTGGACTTGAATTTACCATGACTTTCTCGTTTGGCGTCCAAACTATTTACACGGTGCGCAAGCACCATCAGCTGCTAGATTTGAATTTTTTGCGCATTTCAGGACTTGTTTGATATACTAAAGAACTTTATAGCATTTACCAGTCAACTAGCCCATATAAGTCAAATCCCAGCTACAGCTACACAGGTGTGTTGGGAGGGATGTGGATTGCCGTTCGATCGCGGTGCATCCGACGATGCACACGCGCAATCCGCGTGGCTGGGGTTCCGGCCAATCAGAACGCAACGCACAATAGGGTTAGCGCACATGGTTCTCATAGGCAATCAGATCTCGAGTGCTCTAAAAAACCACCACACTACGTACGGTTGTCCAGCCACTCCGTCCCAGAGCTCTCTCCAAGCGTCACCGTCCATGCCACCGCGCTGCACACTAACTGGTAAGGAAGCGATGTCATCCCGCCGCGCCAAGTTCATCGCCGTCCGCGACCGCACACCTACATGGGCGGACTTTGAAGCTGCCATGGCCAAATGGGCGGTGGAGCAAGAGGAGGCCAAAGCCACACAGAAGGAGCGGAAAAGGCAGAAAGCACTCAAGAGAAGAGAGTCACGTCGCCGCAAGAAAGAAGCAGCCGCAAGCGCTGCTGAGGAGAGCCGGGCGGAGATCCAACCACGGTGGGTTGTAGCCGACAAGGACGGGAAGGAGAACGACGGCGTCTGCGTCTGGCCAGCATGCGAGAAGTAGTTAGTGTGTGTGTGTCGCCCATACATTTGTTTAATTAATTATGATTGTTCATCGAGTGTCAACTTCACCTCGTTCATGTGCATTGATAGCCCTACTACAATGAAAGATATTTTTAAATTTGCAGGTTACGGACTACATGTTGATAGATATTTTAATTCTTAGAAGACCACAAAACACATGGTTGCTATGGCGTACCGTGTGCGTTACTGATCCATAAGTCAGTTAGAAAACATCGCACACGTACCATCACGACCGCCCGTGAGTGATTTAATTAACTCCACATGTACAATTTTTTGAATACGGGATCCGCCAATTTTCTCCTTTCTAACACACGAGTATATTATACGCTTCGTCTGCGTTGTGTGTTTCACCCGCGTAAGTTTTGAGTTTCGCAGTGAAACTTTTAGTAGGCACGGGATTTCAGAATTTACCCCCCCCCCCAAACCCATCCCCACCCATCACATTTCCATAGTATCCCCCCCTCTCCCGGTAGCTCAAACCGCCGCCGCCACAACAACATCTTCAACCACATCTATGTTCTACCCGAGCCTCATCGATCCAGTCAGGTAACCCACTGATCTCCATCACCGCCGCGGCCTGATTGCTTAGATGGCGCCTGTGAAACATCCTCATGCCTCCAAATCCCCACCCCTACTTCAGAGCATCACCGCGTAAGTGTAACAATGGAGGTCAAGGAGCTGAAGGCGAATGATGGCGCGGTGTCCGATGTGCGTGTCGACCCAGAGGAACACCTCACCTCCGCCGCCGTCGACTTGGTGCTGGATCTAGCCCAGATGAAGTGCCCCAGCAACTACCCCTCAGGATTTACCAAGTATGAACTGCCCAGTTCAATTTTACCAATACCAGTTGCAATGGCTATGTTTTGTGTGGTTGATATATTAAGCCTGTTGTAGTAAACACGCCTAACCATTCTTAGCTATTTCCCCTGCCTTTTTATAGACAACTGGGCCATTCTCTGCTCTAGCAGCACTTGCCTTGCGATGTTTAACTCTGTCAATTTCAATTTCATCAGTACTAGTTTTAGTGGATATATTAGGTTGTTTGTACTTAACACATGCCTTGTTTATTTCAGTAATGTACACTGTGATGTTCAAGTATGAACTGCCCAGTTCAATTTCACCAATACCAGCTAGAAACTTACAATGCCTGACTTAGGTTGCTGTTAAGCCCGTTGTGGCAAACAGTTCTATCCATTTTTTAATCTGCCCCTTTACTAATGGGCTACTCTTCGCAATGAAGATATCACTACAGATGCTGTCGTTTTATTACCATTTTCTATTTTTGGTGGATGTCAACCCTGTTGTAGTTAACATGCCTTTCCATATACTTACACAGGTCCACAATGGGAAATGTTGTTGTTTACCATCGAGGTTAGTTCCATCCCAATGTCTTATAGTACTTTACATCATTTCTGCAATTGTAGTTTAGCTTGTAGCATTTACTTGCTTCTTGTACGTACACATGTCAGCGGAACTGATCCACGCTTCAACCCGGAGGAACACCTCGCCTCGGCTCTGGCCTAGATGAAGTGCCCCACCAACTACCCCTCAGGATTTACCAAGTAGGAACTGTCCAGTTCAATTTTACCAATACCAGTTGCAATGGCTATGTTTTATATGGTTGATGTATTAAGCTTGTTGTAGTAAACACGCCTAACCATTCTTAGCTATTTCCCCTACCTTTTTATAGACAACTGGGCCATTCTCTACTCTAGCAGTACTTGCCTTGCGATGTTTAACTCTGTCAATTTCAATTTCATCAGTACCAGTTCAATGGCTATATTAGGTTGTCTGTACTTAACACATGACTTGTTTATTTCAGTAATGTACACTGTCATGTTCAAGTATGAACTGTCCAGTTCAATTTCACCAATACCAGCTAGAAACTTGCAGTGCCTAACTTAGGTTGCTGTTAAGCCTGTTGTAGCAAATAGTTCTATCCATTTTTTAATCTGTCCCTTTACTACCGTGCTACTCTTCGCAATGGAGATATCACTAGAGAAGTAGAGATGATGTCGTTTTATTACCATTTGCTATTTTTGGTGGATGTAGTTAACATGCCTTTCCATGTACTTACGCAGGGCCGCAACGGGCGATGCTGTTGTTTGCTGTCGAGGTTAGTCGCATCCCATGTCTTATAGTATTTTACATCATTTGTGCAATTGAAGTTTAGCTTCTAACATTTAGTGGTTGCTTGTAGGTACATATATCAGCGGTACTGATCCACGCTTCGACCCCTTTTGCGTATGGGGCAATGAGATATTCATGAACAAGCGTCAAGTGAGGAAACTAAGAAAGATTGTTAGGCGAAATAGACGGGTTATGGGAATTAAACTCTTTATTTTCACTCCCCCCAAAAAACTCTTTATTTACACTTTATCCAAGACAACAGTGAACTTTAGGATGGTAAGTAATATGTTGCCTTTTTCCCCTGCCCACAACGAGTTACTCTATTAGACAAGAATTTCTGAAAGTTTTCTCTTTTCAGTGGTTTCCAAAGCATTTTACTCATGATTACCGTGCAAACTACATGACCGGAGTGGAGGCAACTAAGGTTAAAGTATATAATTCAAACTACCATGATAATGGTCTAGAAGTCTTCCAGAAGGCGATGAAGGATGGGCGGGCGATCGTCACAAGGGGTTGGACAAAAGATGTGCGCGCCTTTGCCATGGAGGAGGGCACATTATGGGCATTCCGCTTCTTCAACACTATTGGCAGCCAAAATGATTTACACTTCTCTCTTCACCTTTACCGCCTCTAAATATTGTGGTTCTTCATAGTTAATCTGCTGCCTAATTCTATAATTACTGAACACATTGTACTGAGATTTTGATTTATGGATTGGTTGTTGAACCATTGTGATGAGAATACGAAATATTTAAATTCCGCACTTCATAATTTAAAATTTGAAATATTCCAATTCAAATTATAAATTATAGGAAAAAATAAAGAACACCGTAAACACGGTTAGAAAGAAAACAGCGTGTGCGATGGTAAAATAAAGAACACACGGTTCTTTCACGAAAAACGTATGCGATACTCAGCCCCCGAACGCACGGTTTATCCTTATATGCGTGTGGAATTGCCATAAGTATCGCACACGTTTCCGTAATATGCGCGTGTGTAATATCGGATAAAAAGAAGACAGTTCACATTTGCAGACCGTGTGTGATAGGTATACCTATCGCACACACTTAATAAAATGGACACGTTGGCGATAGCGGAGACACCACACACATTTTATGGTTTTGAACTATGTGTGATAGTGTACGTATCGCAAACAGACCGGTAGAAATAAGTTTGTGATATCCACCTTTTGCACACGTGGATATCTGTGAAATCGTTTCGGATGTCTCACGGATCGGAAACATAGTGCCACGACTTTGCATACGATTAGTTTACGAAAATCGTCAGCAGCGGGTCACCCTATCGCGGACGGTTTCTGGGTCGTGTGGGAAGGACCCCCCCCCCTATCGCACACACGGGCAAGGCGGCAGTTTAAAACTATGTCGCGGAAAGGGGGTAAAAACCGTTTGTATAGCACGTAACGGTACCAGTGCTAATACGGTCATTTACAGGGTATGAATAGTGACTTGCACCATCACCACGTCTATCTCCTAACAAGGTAAGACAAGCGCATTTAATGCACCGTTAGGTGCTACGTTGGGGAGGCGAGGATTTGGGCAAAAGATCTGTACCACCGGTCCTGGCGCCCTCCTGTTATCTTGACACCTCCCAGGGACGGGTGTCATTAAAGCTAATCCTTGCGTGGCGTGCTGACACGTGCCTTGGCTAGCTATGTTGACTGCCTGCCCGCTCGACACCTATCATGCGTGCTTATCTAGCCGATGATGAGGTGGAGCGGTAACGGGACAGAACGAGCCTGCTAGCGCGGAGCTTGCCGGGCCTTCGCTTGCGGCAACCAGAGTCTTGGTCTTCACCTTGCCGGTACGAAGCTAGCCGGCAAGGGAAATGTTGATCTTCAGTACTAGAATAGTACTTCTCGATGACCTACCTTGAGGTCTTCTTCATGGTCTTGTTTAATCTAAGTCTTGGGTCACAGCAACCCTCCGGCAGGCCCTTGCCGTCAGGAAGGCTACAACTGCCTGTGCACAAGTCAGGGTACGAGGGCACCCATGCTTTAGTACACCGACAATGGTGGCTGTTTTGAGGAAGATATAAGGAGGCTTATGTGTGATAAAGCGTATCATATCACGGGGTTTGGATGCACCGGCGAAGTTTGCACCGACTCTCGAGGTGAGAAAGGGCAATGCACGGTACCGACGAGGCTAGCAATATGTGGATAGGTGGGAGTGCTGTATTAGTCCACTATTCTCTTGTGATGAATGTCAAGAAATTGGTAATATTGGTAGACGTCGGGAAATGCCTATGAATTATTCACTTGTTATTGAGCCATTTGATGTTTGGGGATTTGATTATATGGGACCTTTTACTAAATCTAATGGTTATACTCATATTATAGTTGTTGTTGATTACGTTACTAAGTGGGTAGAAGCTATTCCATCTAGTAGTGCTGATCACAACACATCTATTAAAATGCTTAAAGAGCTTACCTTTCTGAGGTTTGGAGTCCCTAGATATTTAATGACTAATGGCAGTTCACATTTTATTCATGGTGCATTCCATAAGATCTTAGCTAAATATGATGTTAACCATAGAATTGCATCACCTTATCATCCTCAGTCTAGTGGTCAGGTTGAATTGAGCAATAGAGAATTAAAGTTAATTTTGCAAAAGACCGTTAACTGATCCAGGAAGAATTGGTCTAAGAAACTTGATGATGCATTGTGGGCATATAGAACTGCTTATAAAAATCCTATGGGCATGTCCCCATATAAAATGGTCTATGGAAAAGCATGTCATTTACCTCTTGAACTAGAACATAAAGCTTATTGGGCAATTAAAGAACTTAACTATGATTTCAAACTTGCCGGTGAAAAGAGGTTGTTTGACATTAGTTCTTTAGATGAGTGGAGAACACAAGCTTATGAAAATGCCAAATTGCTTAAAGAAAAGGTTAAAAGATGGCATGATAAAAGAATTCAAAAACGTGAATTTAAAGTCGTTGATCAAGTTCTATTATACAATTCTTGTTTTAGATTCTTTGCAGGAAAACTTCTCTCCAAATGGGAAGGACCATACATCATCGAAGAAGTTTATCGTTCCGGAGCTATCAAGATGAATAACGCCGAGGGCACCAACCCGAAGGTGGTTAATGGGCAAAGAATTAAACATTATATTGCAGGTACGCCCATTAATGTTGAAGTCAACATTATTCAAACAATTACACCGGAGGAACATCTAAAAGAGGCCTTCCGGAACGCTCCAGAGTCTTGAAAAAGAGTAGGTATGTGATACGATAAATAAACCAACTTCAAAAATTCCATAAAAATATTTTTTGTCCTTTTTGGAATATTAGAAAAAATACAAAAATAAGAAACAGATGAAGGGGCCCACGAGGAGGCCACAAGGCAAGAGGGCGCGCCCTATCCCCCTAGGCGCGCCGTGTTGGCTTGTGGGCCCCTCGTGTGCCTTCCCGACTGCGTTTTCTTCCTGAATATTTGTTTCGCAAGATAAAAATTCATTATATATACTCCCAGATGTTTTGACCACCGTATCGCAAGTTTCTCCTCTATTCTTGCTTCGGGTTGTTTTTATGACAGATCTAGATTGCCATGTCGCCATCAAGCTCGTCCAAGGACAAGTTCTACGAGAAGGCCGGGCTTGAGGCTGTGGAGCAAGAAATCTTCAGGTGCCAAGGGATGGTGGAGCGTGGTCTCAGTGCCAACCACTCTATGATCACGGATTTTATTTATGAGCACAAGTGGGATAGCAAGGAGATCGGAGATGCCATCTTCAATCTACATGACCGGATTGATCATCTTCAAGCGCAAATTTATGAGCTACAAAATCAAAATTGTAAGTATGCATCCAGATTTAAGAGGATGAGCCTAGCTGCAGATTTCAGGATTCCGAAAACACGTTCATCCTTCTATGATGGGGAGCCCATGCCTTGGAATCCAGAGGACAAGCCTACCACTTCATCACCACCATCACCGAAGAAGGAAACTTGAGTACACAGGTATGGGCGCCACCCTTAGCTTGTTCCAAGCTTGGGGGAGGTGCCCCGGTATCGTATCACCATCACTTTTATCACTATTCTCTATCTTAGCTCGATCCTTAGTTATTTCATGATTTAGAAGAATAAAGTATTAGAATGAATTAGCTTTGAGTGTTTGCTTCGTGATCTATCTATCTATGTAATCGTGTGTGAGAGTTATATAATAAAGAATAGTTTGAGTTTCGATACTTTACTTTCTTGTTTCAATCTTAGCAATAAAAAGAATAAAAGATCATATGCTAATCCCATGGGGAGTAATAACTTCATGTAGAAGAAGTTTGGTTGATAAAATTTATTGGAGATTAACAAACATAGCATTGGTCATTGATGCAATTCATGAAAGATTAATAAAGGAAGAGAGGATCCACATATAAATACACTATCTTGGACATCTTTTATAATTGTGAGCCCCCATCAAATATTTTCAGTTTGGTCAAATAGTTGATATTGGACAAGGAAGACAACGTAATGCATTATGTTTGCTTATATTCACACAAAAGTTATATTGTCATGGATCCTCTAACATGTGGTGCTTGCTTATAATATTTTGCTAGCCAAAATTTTGCACTACGTAGAGATACTACTTGTGCATCCAAAACCCCTTAAACCTAGTTTCTTGTCATGAGAGGCCACCATATCTACCTATGGATTGAGTAAGATCCTTCAAGTAAGTTGTCATCGGTGCAAAAAGCAATAAAAATTGCTCCTAAATATGTATGATCTTTTATTGTAAGGGAAAATAAACTTTGTATGAACTTGTGATAGTAAAGAAATAAAAGCGACGGACTACATAATAAAGGTTGCTATCACAAGGAGCAATATAAAGTGACGTTCCTTTACATTAAGAGCTTGCACATCCCAATGAAAAAGCGCATGACAACCTCTGCTTCCCTCTACGAAGGGCCTACCTTTTACTTTTCAGTTTTACTTTCATACAAGAGTTAATAATGTTCATTGTCATTCCATACTTAATTATTCTCCACTTGGCAAGCACCATGTGGTGGGGAAAGATCCAGGCACATATATCTAGTTGGATGTAGGTAGTCATGAGTTATTATTGTTGACATCATCCTTGAGGTAAACAAGTTGGGAGGTGAAAACAATAAACCCCCATCTTCCTATGTGTCTGATGGAAACGTTTGTTCCAAGAATATGCCTTGAGTGTTAACAATCATAGAAGACTATATGATAGTTGAGTATGTGGGACTTGCTAAAACAAAATCTCTTACATAGACTCTTCCTGGAAATATGATGAATTGTAATTGTTTCAATGACTAAGAACATAGTTTGTTTGTTTTCAAGAAAGTTTATGCTTCATACTTCAATATCGTGAATGAATTGTTACTTGGTTATGAGAAGTTATATGATGAATAATTGATGTTTTGATAATGATCATGATGCTTCTATGTCCATATTTTCTTTTATCGACACCTCTCTCTCTCTCTCTAAACATGTGGTCATGATTGTCGAGTTCGGCTTTCGCTTGAGGACAAACGAGGTCTAAGCTTGGGGGAGTTGGTACGTCCATTCTGCGTCATGTTTCCCTACTGTTATTTATAATGTTTTTGGTCATTATTTCACTTTATGATGCAATTCTAATGCCTTTTCTCTCTTAATTTGCAAGATCTACATGAAGAGGGAAATTACCGGCAGCTGGAATTCTGGACCGAAAAGAGCTACAGAGAGATAGCTATTCTACGGAGCTCCAAATGGCGTAAAACTTCACAGAGATTTTTATTGAATATATAAGGATTTTTTGAAGGAAGAACCACTAGAGGGGGCCACCTGTTGCCCACAAGGCAACATGGCGCGCCTACCCCCCAGGGCACGCCGTGATGCCTTGTGGGGCCCACAGCAGCCCTCCGGTGCCCCCCTTCTGCTATATGAGGCCTTTTGCCCTAGAAAAAAATAAGAGAAGACTTTCGGGATGAAGCACCGCTGTCTCGAGGCGGAACCTGGGCAGGAGCACTTTTGCTCTCCAGTGGAGCTATTCCACCGGGGATACTTCCCTTCGGGAGGGGGAAATCGAAGCCATCGACATCACCAACGATCCCTCCACCGTGGGAGGACCAATCTTCATTAACATCTTCACCAGCACCATCTCCTCTCAAACCCTAGTTCATCTCTTGTATTCAATCTTTGTCTCAGAACCTCATATTGGTACCTGTGGGTTGCTAGTAGTGTTGATTACATCTCGTAGTTGATGCTAGTTGGTTTATTTGGTGGAAGATTATATGTTCAGATCCTTAATCATATTCAATACACCTCTGATCTTGAACATGAACATGATTTGTGAGTAGTTACTTTTGTTCTTGAGGACATGGGAGAAGTCTTGTTAGAAGTAATCATGTGAAGTTGGTATTCGTTCAATATTTTGATGATATGTATGTTGTTCTTCTTCTAGGGGTGTCATGTGAATGTCGAGCACATGACACTTCACCATATTTGGGCCTAGAGGAAAGCATTGGGGAGTAATAAGTAGATGATGGGTTGCGAGAGTGACAGAAGCTTAAACCCTAGTTTATGCGTTATTCCATAAGGGGCTGATTTGGATCCATGTGTTTCATGCTATGGTTAGATTTATCTTAATTCTTCTTTCATAGTTGCAGATGCTTGTGAGAGGGGGTAATCATAAGAGGATTGCTTGTTCAAGTAAGAACAACACCCTAGCACCGGTCCACCCACATATCAAATTATCAAAGTAGTGAACGTGACTCAACTAAACATGATGAACGTGACTAGACGAGAACTCCCATGTGTCCTCGAGAGCACTTTGCTTTATATAAGAGAAACTTCCGGCTTGTCCTTTACTACAAAAAGGATTGGGCCACCTTCCTGCACCTTTGTTACTATTGTTACTTGTTACTTGCTATGAATCACCTTGCTACAGAACTATTTGTTACTACTGATTACAGCACTTGCAGAGAATACCTTGCTGAAAACCACTTGTCATTTCCTTCTGTTCCTCGTTGGATTCAACACTCTTACTTATCGAAAGGACTACGATTGATCCCCTATACTTGTGGGCCATCACACATACAAGAAATGAAAACGAACTTCATGTCAACCAATCCTCAGCATTGGAAACACTTGCTTTGAACCAGAAGTGAGCCTCTGGGTAGGGCCAGCTATTGTCAATCTTGAGACCAACGCAAGACTCACCATCCAGGCTGAAGCAGCCTATATCAGGAGCAATACTTACATTGGAGTAATGGCCAGCGTAGGGAGCCATAGCAATGTCGGTGGTATAGATCGAGTTTCTTCTCATAAATGGCAAGGTTGTGCCAACAGCAGCTGGATCGCCTTTCACCATCATTGGATAGTTTAGTCCAAGGAAAAGCGAGTGTTCTCCAAGACTATCAGTATTGAACCAGGGAGAATTTTGTGGTGCTAGCACACTAGTATCCATCCCAAATAGCCTATAATGGATGTTGGCATAAACTCGGAGAGTACGACCATGCGAGACAATACTACCTGCTTCCTCTGTAACATTAGCAGTGCCCTGTATACAGACACGAAGAGGTGATCCATTGAAATAAGTAGCTAGGCACCATTGAGTAGGTAGGTCTTGCTCATCTTGATGCTCGTGATCATCACCATCATCATCATCATCATCATCACCATCGTCATCTCCCCCTTGGTTATAAAAGTTTTCAAGTCTCGATGGGGGAATGTTGACAGGACCTTGCAAACACAAGAAGGTTAATTAGTATGGGGATAACTCGCATGCATGGTAAATGAAACAATTCTAGTTATGGTGGAAGACAAACATACCGAAACAATAAGGATCCCATGCAAAAACAGTGCCGAAAGTCGTGGCAGCAAACACAAGATGCTCGTATTGAATTGCATCACAGTACACATGCGTGCCCAGAAACTGGGTTTTAAGCAATATCCATTGAGGCCCAGAACTAAGGACGGCAACAAGCTTGTCGAAGATAGCAACAACATAATAGCTCCTATAGTTCCAAGATCATGTGGGAACTCGACAAATTGCTATCTTCTCTAGACGACAGTCACCATGATCGTATTTGAACGTACATAGAGTATCGGTGTGCTCAACCTCAGGGCGGTCTGAGATTTTTGGAAGTGGAATCCGGTGACGAGTGTACACATTCACAAGCTTCCACTCGCAGTTGTACCCAATATAAACAACCCAATCTTCATTTGCGCTTGCCCAGGACTTACGCTGAATCAATGGCATCTTAACATCCCACGGATCATTATCAAGCGACATCAACTTGCATAAGGAGAGCCTTCCGTCGTCCCCGCGCCAACAAGCAGGGTCATAGTGAAGAAGATAAGGGAGATCAAACCACTCTTGAAACCTTGGGTTGTTTGTAATGATCTTATTTGTTGAGTCAAGAATGGTCTTGAATGAACCTGCCATGCTAGCCATGGTGATGACGTTGCACCGATGAATGACTTCCTCCACCACGTCATCTTTCAGATCGGGGCAAGAATAATGGGGTCAGGACCTGCGTCTTCCCTCCATCAAGAAGACGAACAATGGCAGAAGGAAGAGTCAAGGCAAATGGAGGGAGGAAGAGCGTGCGACGGCAGTTCCAAATTGAGAGGGAAAGGCGAAGAGGCGGTGGACGATTGCCATGGTATAGGAAGAGGCGAGTGGGGAACGGATGGTTGCCACGGTATAGGAAGAGGCGACCTAGCCTACATAGACGTCCGTTCAGAAATTATACAAAAGGACTCGCCATCTTCTCACTGACATGTTGGAACGGTAACACATGTCAACAAAACATGGTGTGTCATTTCTCGTGCAAAATGAGATCGGGCCGCGTTGGCCCGAGGTGCCGTGTTATTTCTCTACTTTACTTTTTTTAATGGTGTGCCGTTCAATTTTGAAGCACTACTAATTGGTACTGTATGCATAGAAAATATAAACTACTCTACCACTAGTAGAATACTAATATATATAGGCTGGAGCTTCAGCACTTGCTTGCTAGGGCTGCCCACTTGCTTCTCACACTATCACCCTCTCCAGATCTAAAAAAGACAGTGGTGGCCACTTTCTCTCCCTCCTCACCGGTGGTGATAGATCCGGCCAGATCCTGTCCGCTGGGGAAGAGGAGGACATGCAGCGTTGACGCGCTCGTTATTGGTGAGTGAGGACACACACTGACGACAAGGCCGTCCTATCAGATCTAGCGCCGGCGTGGGATGGTCTCCGTCCCCAAGCTCGCTACCGTAGTGTTGGCGGAGGACGACGATCATGAGCGAAGCCACTTCCCGCCGACCCTCGGGTATGCTACCTCTTTTCGAACCATACCCTTGTTATATTGCCCCATCTGCCCATGTCGCTGCATGTGGATCTTTTTCCACTGCCCCATCTCCCCAAGTTACTAGCCTCGCTCCGCTGGTCATGCAGACGAAAACCTTAATTTGCACTAGTAAAGGAAACCCTACTTCATGCAGACTAATCCATGTCTGGGTTGAATAAGGAAAGAAATGGGGGAAAGTATTGTAGAAGAGACTGGGTATCGAACCTGCATATTGTTTGAAAAGGGCAATAAAAGGGGAAAAGCAGTAGCTAAGGAATGAGTCTCTTGTCTCTTGGTTGAAAAAGGAAAGAAAGGCAGGACAACGCAATAGAGAATCACCAGGTCGATAGGTTTCTTGTCCTCACATAGGAAAAAGGTGGCTAAAGAGAACAAAAATGGGACGTAATCCAGATATGCTGCTAGGATATTTGTTCCTCTAGGCAACCATCCCTACCTCACCACTCTATGTGTCCGTGGAGGTACATCATACTGGTGCGCCCACTGTCCCAATGGGCCTCCCGATTGTAACACCCCAAAATTTTCTCTCTGGATTTTCAAATCATTTTATTAAAAGAAAATACTTTGAATTATTTTGACCCAATTCTTTTTCTTCTCTTTCTTCTGTTATGATATTCATTTTTATTTTTAATTGGGTTTCCAATTTTTTTTAAATGATTCTGATTTGGATGATTTAATTATTGGGCAATTAATTTTTGGAAGATCAAAAAAATATAATTCTCCTTGGAAAAGTTTCTGGAATATTAAAACTATTCCATGAAAATAGCCTTATCACTTCTTTCTAGCACTTCTAAATTCCTCCAACAATTTTTCTGTCACCTCTAAATTATACCCCAAGTCACTCACACCTTCTAGGACAGTATCCAACTCCATTCCACCTTACAAAAATATTTCTACAATATTTACTAAATTCCAAAGTTGGAATTTATTTTATTCATGGTTTCCTTGGTTTGCAAAGGAACTATATTTTCTACAATTCTTCTGCTCCCACCAAAATTATCCCAGCAACTAGATAGTACCCACAACCCATTTCACTAAAGACTTTGGGTTCCATAGTTTAATTTTTTTTCAAAATTCAGTCAATTCAAGTTTGGACTAGAAACAATCTCTCTGATACAAACCTATTTTTAATTGCTCCAAAAATTCTGAAACTTTGCCAGATTCTCTCATATGCTTCAACACATCACCACAAAAATCCCCACAAAATCCTAAAATCCCTAGCACTCTCTGGTATTCTGTCATACACCTCATGTGCACACTCTTCACTGTCGATCAAATTCAGTTAACTGAATTTGGTTTAGTCGGCAGAGGAGTTCGTCGCCGTGCATCACACTCCACCACCTCCCCTTTTCCTCCACGCCTCCTCTCCGCTTAAACGAGCCTCCCCGGACCCCCTGGTCAGCCACACGCCGCCGACAACACAGGAGGTGGCCGGTGCAGCGGCCACCGTCCTCGGCCGCGGCAGCCCGATCGGATCAGCTCGGCGCCCGCCATCTTCATGCCCCCCCTGCAGCGCTCCCTCACCTAATCCTCTCCACGTGGCATCTCCTGTGCTGACCTCACCGCCCAGGGCCCCGCTGTCAGTCGCCGGAGCCGGATATCGCCGCTGCACCCGTACGGGCGTCTCACCGCGAATAAGGTCGTAGAGCCTGAATCCATCCACGCTGATGCTTCTGGAGTGCACCACTAACCTCTCTGATCATGCGCTGAACCTGCCCGCCGACCAAACTAACTTCGGCGGCCGGAGTTACTCCCGAGCTCCGTTCACTCATCGTACCACCCACACCACCTCCCAATCGACCGCCACACCACTCACCCGATCTCGAGGAGGTCATCTTCCCCGACTCCGACCACCGATCCGCCGCCACTGCCCACGATCAGTTCAACGCCGTCTCTCCACCTCCACTGCTCAAACCTTGCCAGCAGCCTCATATCACACCCACACTTCGATCCCGCGCTCCAATTCCACCTCCCAAGATCTCTCCGGCGAGATCCCAACTCACCCGAACCACCGTCCGCCGCCGTCGTCCTCGCCGTCGTTCTGTTGTTCGCCGGCGACCACCACCACCCACCGACGCGGAACTCCACCCCAAACACGTTCCGACCTTCGCCACCCTCTGGAACCCCGGCGATCGTCGCCGGTGATCGCCGTCTCCCCTCTGTCTTCGCGCGCGAGCTTGTTCAAATTTGAACCTAACGGGTGGACCCCACCCGTCAGCGTTCTCTCTTTTTTTCTGTTTTTAAACAGAAGGCGTATTCTGTGCTTTACGCCTTCTACGCTGGAAAGCGTACTTAGGCCCGAACCGTTTTCTGTTTAAACAGCGCAGGGATTGGATTTTTGTAGAAAAGCCCATGGGTTTAAAAGTTTAATAACTTTTAAACCACAACTCTAATTGAGTTGATTCTTGTTTTGAAATTTTTATTTTTCTCTCTAGTTTTTTTTAGTATTTATTTAAAAATATTTTGAGACAAGTTTTGGTACTGTTGCCAAATTTTTAATTTGAATTTGAATTTGAATTTTTCAGAAAAAGAAGAGGGAAACTTTGCCGGGAATTTTGAGGGTTCTTCTTCTGACTACTTTGGACAAGGCAAGAATTTTGAACTTGGGATATGGTGATTGCATTTGCATTGCATGGTTGCATCAGTTTGGAATTGCACCGTATGTGTAGTTTATCGCAAGTGCATGCATGCATGGTCATATCATTTATTGTGCATGACTTGCACTTCACTTAAGCATTTGACATGGGGAAAGGCTGTGAGCACCAGGAGTGCAGCTCCTGACTTGGACGTGCTGGTGAGCACGGTCCCTTTGTGACACGACAATGTCACCGTGGCTAGTGAGACAAGCCTGTCATAATAACAACACCTCCTGAGTCGACCTAGATCGAGTCTTGTTCCGTTACACCTAGCTAAACACCATGCTGCCACGGGTCTTCCCGTGAGGGAAGTACGTTTTAGTAATTTGCTAACCCCTGTCTGTGTACACACCACAAAGAGGGCCATGATGAGGGTTTCCACGGCCATGGACTAATGCCCGTCATCAGGTCAGGGGGCATGGGTGTATCCGGCTAGGCCGAGAGGGGGGCACCCCTTGTAATCCGCGCGTATGAATAGTGATCCCATGCTATTCGAGATTGTAGTCTCCCCGACTTAGAGTTTTTCTTGAACGGTGCTTGGGGTGATTCCTGGCATCCGGAAAGTTAATCTGGTGTGTGCTGGTCAGGTGTGTTTTCAACCCAAAGACCGTAGTGGGAATTAGTCAGTGCCACGGTGTTGACTAAAGAAATCTCATACACGTGGGTAAAGAGTACACCCTCCGCAGAGTTATAACTATTCGAATAGCCGTGTCTGCGGTCAAGGACGTTAGCTGGGAAGGGTCAAGTGTCGGTCCGGTGTCGGTCTTCGGAGGAAATAATTAATTTGAGCATCAATTACTTTACAGAATATTATTATTTCATCACTAACGTTGCCATGGATATTTTTGTTATCATGAATATTATGGTTGTGAATATTATTGTTACTGTGCATATTATTGTGGACTAACCCGTTTCTCTTATTTTATTTTCCTGAGTGTCTCAGGGGCTGGCTAGACTACCCCGGGCACCCAGTTTTCTTTTCAAGACCTCTCGTGGCGTCGCATGAGTTTTCGGGCGGTCCTATCTCGCCCGATTCTCTTTTAGACACCCGTTTGGCATTTCTTTTCAAGACCTCTCGTGGTGTCGCTTGAGTTTTCGGGCGGTCCTATCTCGCCCGATTCTCTTTTAGACACCCGTTTGGCATTTCTTTTCAAGACCTCTCGTGGCGTTGCTTGAGTTTTCGGGCGGTCATGTCTCGCCCGATTCTCTTTTAGACACCCGTTTGGCATTTCTTTTGGATTCTCGGGCGGTCCAGCCTCGCCCGATTATCCACTTTTAACTTTCTTGGTTTATCACTAACATATTATTTTTCTGCACATGCTAATAATTATCATGCCATGTTTTATATTTCAGTCAGCATGAGCATATCATTTAACCCATCATGAGCATATGCATTCGGTATATCTTTTGTTCATAATGTTTGCTAGTACATTCAAACGTACTCACTGGCTTGTCCCTGGCTATTAATTGGCCAGACCTGGAGGAGGACAATCTTGTGGAAGGAGATTGCGCTAGCGAGCCCGACGCTTAGAGGTGTCCCAGTCTGTCGACCTGTGATATTGGAGTCTACCACATGTATCATCCGCAGTGCTTCCGCTACACCAATAAAATAGTCAAGCCTCACACTGACGCTTGACTTTATTTTATTGTATCAGTGTTGTTCTACCACTACACCACTGTGTTATTCCACCACCGTAGTATATTGACAAGCTTGTAATAATTGTTGAGCACTCTGACTCAACCCTGTGTAATATTATTTTTGTACTGGTCATCTATATCAAGGAAGTCTACCAGTTGTTCTTGGGGCTGGTATGACTTGAGGCTCTTCTGAGATTTATCCCAGAAATGGGCCTGACAAACCTTGGTACCAGAGCCAGGCTGACTGTAGGAAACCCTAGGCGCGGACGCTAGTAATAGAGCCAGTACTAACATTCTTTTTGCATGCATCTCATGCATTTATAATTAAATCTTGCATAATTAATCCTGCTTGTATAATTAAATCTGCATGTGTGTTATAACCTGCTACGTCCATGCACTAACATTTTTGGGAGGGAAATTATTTTCAGTCATTTAAAAAATTATTTCCTTCCTTTATATTTTTTTTTCTTTTCTCATCGATGTTACACAAATACCCCAGAAAGAAAATGCATCGTCCCTGGACACGTTCCATGCCCAGTCCGCCAGAGGACAACTTTACATAGATGGGAAATAGTTTTACACAAGGACAGACAGTCAGCAGAGCAACGACTCAGCGTTTTCACAAGTATGCCGTTTGTACGAGCAAAGTCAGCAACAACACCAAGAGATGATGCAGCATTTAATCAATATGGGAAATCACCAAGGACAAAATCAACACAGGTTAAAATTATCTGAGCTCCAGAGGACCAATCCTACTATATTCTCTCACACAGATAAACCTCTGGAGGCAGAAGATTGGCTACGGGATATTGAGAGGACATTGAACATCGCTCAGTGTACGGACCAGGAAAAAGTGCTATATGCTCCGCACTATTTTTCTGGAACAGCAGCATCCTGGTGGGAAAATATGTGTCACACTCATGGAGCAGATATGACATGGGAGCAATTCAAGGTAAATTTCCGGGCAGCACATATCCCCAACAGTATTATGAAATTGAAGAAAAGAGAATTTGAGGATCTCAAGCAGTGAGGCACCACGGTAACTCAGTATCTGGACCAGTTTACTCAGTTATCTCGGTACGCCAACGATGAGTACATGACAGAAAACAAAAAGATGGAGGAATTTCTAGATGGACTTGTTCCATCTCTCAAGTGCCAACTGCTGGTCCACACCTTTCCAGATTTCAAGACACTGGTAGACAAGGCCATTATACTGGAAAATGAGCACCGCAACATGAATGAAATTCGCAAACGCCGTATGACCCAGTCAGTACAAGTTCGCAGCAATAGGCCCCGAAATGAATTTCAGAGGCCTGTGGCACCCCGACCACCAATTCCAACACCACGACCGCAGCAGAGTCGCAGCACCTACAACAACAGGACCAAGGACACAACGTTCCGTCCTGGCGTTACTTGTTTTGCCTGTGGAGAAGAAGGGCACTATGCCGGACAATGCCCAAAACAGGGGAACAATAATGTTCTGAAGCCCAACAACAATGGTCGCAGTGTTAATGCGGCCCCACGACACAGCAACCCCAACAACAACCAAAGAAAGGGACAAGTGAATCACGTGACCTTTGAGGAAGCACAAAACGCACCGGACATCGTGTTTGATACGTTCCCTGTCAACACAATTAATGCTACAATTTTGTTTGATTCTGGAGCTTCCCATTCATGCATTTCCAAAAGATTTGCTTCGGAGAATCAGTTTTCTTTTTTGCCTTTGCAAAATTCAATGGTTATTCAGTCCCCGGGATTGAAGCAAAGCACTCAATGGTACTGCAAGGATGTAAATATTGAAATCAAAGGAATGAAGTTTCTAGCCAATCTCATTGTACTGGAAGCTGTTGATCTGGACATTATTTTGGGAATGGACTGGTTGACCACAAATAAAGGTTTCATAGACTGTTACAACCGTACAGTGACTCTCACAAATTGTCAAGGGAAGACAATAAAATTTGGCACAAGGAAGATTTCTACTTCACAGGGAAAATTAAATCAAGTGGATATGACAGAATTGAGAAAGGTTCCTGTGGTGTGCGAATACCCTGATGTATTTCCAGAGGAGCTACCAGGCATGCCACCGGATCGAGAAATTGAATTTGCTATAGAGCTAGCACCTGGAACGGCACCCATATATAAGAAGCCTTATCGTATGGCTCCGATAGAATTGGCTGAGCTAAAGAAACAAATTAAGGAATTAATGGAAAAAGGTTATGTTCGACCCAGCTCATCACCATGGGGATCGCCGGTTTTATTTGCAAAGAAATAGGATGGTACCCTGAGGTTATGTATTGATTACAGGGCACTCAACATGGCTACCGTCAAAAATAAACATCCACTGCCAAGAATCAATGACTTATTCGAGCAACTGGCAGAAGCCAAGGTATTCTCAAAAATAGACTTGAGGTCAGGCTACCATCAATTAAGAATCCGATCGTCAGACATACCCAAGACTGCCTTTACCACCAGATACGGATTATATGAGTTCACAGTGATGCCCTTCGGTTTGACCAACGCTCCTGCTTATTTTGTGCATCTCATGAACAAGGTCTTCATGAAATATTTGGACAAGTTTGTGGTTGTATTCATCGATGATATACTTATTTATTCCAAGACGCCAAAAGAACATGAGCAACATCTTCGGATAGGCCTGGAAGAATTACGGAAAAATCAACTATATGCCAAATTCAGCAAATGTGAATTTTGGTTACGAGAAGTTGGTTTTCTGGGACACGTTCTGACACAGGATGGGATAGCAGTGGACCCAAGCAAAGTGAAAGATGTCCAAGGGTGGAAGCAACCCACCAACGTGACTGAGATCAGAAGTTTTCTTGGCTTGGCTAGCTACTACCGACGATTTATTGAAGGATTTTCCACCATAGCCAAACCCATGACTCAGTTGCTCAAGAAAGATAAGAAGTTTGAATGGACCAAAGCTTGTGAGAAAAGTTTCCAGGAATTAAAGAAGAGATTGACAACAGCACCAGTTCTGATCGTGCCAGATGTGCACAAAATTTTTGAAATATATTGTGACGCTTCCAGGAAAGGACTTGGATGTGTATTAATGCAAGAAGGAAGGGTCGTGGCATATGCTTCAAGACAACTACGACGACACGAAGAAAATTACCCTACCCATGATTTGGAGTTAGCAGCAGTGATACACGCACTCAAGGAATGGCGACATTACCTTCTTGGTAACCGATGCGAGATATACACGGACCACAAAAGTCTTAAGTATATCTTCACCCAGCCAGAATTAAACTTGAGACAGCGTCGATGGCTTGAGTTAATTAAGGATTATGATGTGGGAATTCATTACCACCCGGGTAAGGCAAATGTTGTGGTAGATGCTCTGAGCAGAAATCCATGCACCGACAATGACAGTGTGCAATTCTCACGGCAGGAATTCAACCAGGAATTTGCCAAGCTTAATATGATTCTAGTCACGGAAGGAACCGTTGGCCGTTTAGAAATAAAATCAACATTGGAGGATCAGATCAAAGAAGCTCAGAAAGGACACCCCAGCATCGAAGGAATTAAAAGGAAGGTAAATTTAGGCAAGGCATCTAAATTTACCATTGATAGTCAGGGAATTCTATGGTACGGAAAAAGGTTATGCGTACCCAACAAGGAAGAGCTAAAGCAACAAATTTTGGCAGAAGCCCACACAACTCTGTACTCCATTCACCCAGGAGGAACCAAGATGTATAAGGATCTACAGGAAAAAATTTGGTGGCACGGGATGAAAAGGGATATCGCCGTATATGTCGCACGGTGTGACTCCTGTCAGCGTATAAAGGCAGAACATTAGAGGCCAGCAGGATTATTACAGCCACTCAGGGTGCCTGAATGGAAATGGGATGTGATAGGAATGGATTTTATTACTGGATTACCAAGGTCACGACACGGAAATGATGCTATATGGGTTATCACAGATTTATTAACCAAGGTGGCACACTTCATTCCGGTGAAAACCACATATTCAACACAGAGGCTTGCAAGGTTATACCTTTCCCGAATTGTTTGCTTACACGGAGTACCCAAGACCATAGTCTCCGATAGAGGCACCCAGTTTGTCTCTAGGTTTTGGGATCACCTGCAGCAGGCCTTAGGGACTCAACTGGTATTCAGTACCGCATATCACCCACAGACAGGAGGACAGACCGAACGAGTAAATCAAATATTGGAGGACATGCTGAGAGCATGTGTGCTTACCTATGGAGTCAGTTGGGAAGACAGTTTGCCATATTCGGAATTTTCATACAACAACAGTTATCAAGCCAGTTTAAAAATGTCACCCTTCGAAGCCCTATATGGACGAAGATGCCGTACCCCTCTCAATTGGTCTGAGACCGGAGACAGCCGAATCTTCGGCCGGAAATCCTCAAAGAGGCGGAAACAAAAGTGAAACTTATTCAAGACAAACTGAGAGCAGCTCAGAGCCGTCAGAAGAGTTACTACGACCAAAAACACCGCCAGATCAGTTTTGAGCCCGACGAATACGTGTACCTCAGAGTATCTCCAATGAGGGGACTACAGAGATTTAAGGTCAAAGGAAAGTTGGCACCGAGATTTATTGGACCGTTCAGGATAATTGCAAGGAGAGGCAAGGTTGCCTACCAATTGGAGCTACCCGCAGAATTATCGGATGTTCATGATGTGTTTCGCATTTCACAGCTAAGGAGATGTGTCAGTAACCCAGAAAAGCAAGTCCAACATCAAGACCTGGATATCCAACCAGATCTTACATATAGGGAGCGTCCTATAAAGATTTTGGAGGAGTCTGAACGGAGGACCCGACAGAGCGTGATAAAATTTTACAAAGTTCAATGGAGTAATCACACTGAGGAAGAAGCAACATGGGAAAGAGAAGATCATCTGAGGACTGAGTATCCGAACCTGCTTGAGGGACAGCTGAAATCTCGGGGACGAGATTTTTTTTAAGGGGGGTAGGTGTTGTAACACCCCAAAATTTTCTCTCTGGATTTTCAAATCTTTTTATTAAAAGAAAATACTTTGAATTATTTTGACCCAATTCTTTTTCTTCTCTTTCTTCTGTTCTGATATTCATTTTTATTTTTTGGGTTTCCAAAAAAAATTAAATGGTTCTGATTTGGATGATTTAATTATTGGGCAATTATTTTTTGGAAAATCAAAAAAAAAATTCTCCTTGGAAAAGTTTCTGGAATATTAAAACTATTCCATGAAAATAGCCTTTTCACTTCTTTCTAGCACTTCTAAATTCCTCCAACAATTTTTCTGTCACCTCTAAATTATACCCCAAGTCACTCACACCTTCTAGGACAGTATCCAACTCCATTCCACCTTACAAAAATATTTCTACAATATTTACTAAATTCCAAAGTTGGAATTTATTTTATTCATGGTTTCCTTGGTTTGCAAAGGAACTATATTTTCTACAATTCTTCTGCTCCCACCAAAATTATCCCAGCAACTAGATAGTACCCACAACCCATTTCACCAAAGACTTTGGGCTCCACAGTTTAAATTTTTCAAAATTCAGTCAATTCAAATTTGGACCAGAAACAATCTCTCTAATACAAACCTATTTTTAATTGCTCCAAAAATTCTGAAACTTTGCTAGACTCTCTCATATGCTTCAACACATCACCACAAAAATCCCCACAAAATCCTAAAATCCCTAGCACTCTCTGGCATTCTGTCATACACCTCATGTGCACACTGTTCACTGTCGATCAAATTCGGTTAACTGAATTTGGTTCAGTCGGCAGAGGAGTTCGTCGCCGTGCATCACACTCCACCACCTCCCCTTCTCCTCCACGCCTCCTCTCCGCTTAAATGAGCCTCCCCGGACCCCCTGGTCAGCCACACGCCGCCGACAGCACAAGAGGTGGCCGGTGCAGCGGCCACCGTCCTCGGCCGCGGCAGCCCGATCGGATCAGCTTGGCGCCCGCCATCTTCACTCCCCCCCTGCAGCGCCCCCTCACCTAATCCTCTCCACGCGGCATCCCCTCCGTGTCCTCGCGCGCTGACCTCACCGCCCAGGGTCCCGCTGTCAGTCGCCGGAGCCGGATATCGCCGCCGCACCCGTACGGGCGTCTTGCCGCGGATAAGGCCGTAGAGCCCGAATCCATCTACGCTCATCCTTCTGGAGTGCACCACTAACCTCTCTGATCATGCGCTGAACCTGCCCGCCGACCAAACCAACTTCGGCGGCCGGAGTTACTCCGGCGTCGTCCGCAAGCCTCGGCCATCCTCGGCCGCCTATAAATAGGAGCTCCCGAGCTCCGTTCACTCATCGTACCACCCAAACCACCTCCCAATCGACCGCCACACCACTCACCCGACCTCGAGGAGGTCATCTTCCCCGACTCCGACCACCGATCCGCCGCCACTGCCCATGATCAGTTCAATGCCGTCTCTCCACCTCCACTGCTCAAACCTTGGCAGCAGCCTCATATCACACCCACACTTCGATCCCGAGCTCCAATTCCACCTCCCGAGCTCTCTCCGGCGAGATCCCAACTCACCCGAACCACCGCCTGACGCCGTCAACCTCGCCGTCGTTCTGTTGCTCATCGGCGACCACCACCACCACCCACCGACGCGGAACTCCACCCCGAACACGTTCCGACCTTCGCCACCCTCTGGAACCCCGGCGATCGTCGCCGGTGATCGCCGTCACCCCTCTGTCTTCGCGCGCGAGCTCGTTCAAATTTGAACCTGACGGGTGGACCCCACCCGTCAGCGTTCTCTCTTTTTTTCTGTTTTTAAATAGAAGGCGTATTCTGTGCTTTACTCCTTCTACGCTGGAAAGCGTACTTATGCCCGAACCGTTTTCTGTTTAAACAGCGCAGGGATTGGATTTTTGCAGAAAAGCCCCTGTGTTTAAAAGTTTAATAACTTTTAAACCACAACTCTGATTGAGTTGATTCTTTTTTTGAAATTCTTATTTTTGTCTCTAGTACTTTTTAGTATTTATTTAAAAATATTTTGAGACAAGTTTTGGTACTTTTGCCAAATTTTTAATTTGAATTTGAATTTTTCAGAAAAAGAAGAGGGGAACTTTGCCGGGAATTTTGAGGGTTCTTCTTCTGACTACTTTGGACAAGGCAAGCATTTTGAACTTGGGATATGGTGATTGCATTTGCATTGCATGCTTGCATCGGTTTGGAATTGCACCGTATGTGTAGTTTATCGCAAGTGCATGCATGCATGGTCATATCATTTATTGTGCATGACTTGCACTTCACTTAAGCATTTGACATGGGGAAAGGCTGTGAGCACCAGGAGTGCAGCTCCTGACTTGGACGTGCTGGTGAGCACGGTCCCGTTGTGACACGACGGTGTCACCGTGGCTTGTGGGACAAGCCTGTCATAATAACAACACCTCCTGAGTCGACCTAGATCGAGTCTTCTTCCGTTACACCTAGCTAAACACCGTGCTGCCACGGGTCTTCCCGCGAGGGAAGTACGGTTTAGTAAGTTGCTAACCCCTGTCTGTGTACACACCACATAGAGGGCCATGATGAGGGTTTCCACGGCCATGGACTAATGCCCGTCATCAGGTCAGGGGGCATGGGTGTATCCGGCTGGGCCGAGAGGGGGGCACCCCTTGTAATCCGCGCGTATGAATAGTGATCCCATGCTTTTCGAGATTGTAGTCTCCCCGACTTAGAGTTTTTCTTGAACGGTGCATGGGGTGATTCCTGGCATCCGGAAAGTTAATCTGGTGTGTACTGGTCAGGTGTGTTTTCAACCCAAAGACCGTAGTGGGAATTAGTCAGTGCCACGGTGTTGACTAAAGAAATCTCATACACGTGGGTAAAGAGTACACCCTCTGCAGAGTTACAACTATTCGAATAGCCGTGTCCGCGGTCAAGGACGTTAGCTGGGAAGGGTCAAGTGTCGGTCCGGTGTCGGTCTTCGGAGGAAATAATTAATTTGAGCATCAATTACTTTATAGAATATTATTATTTCATCACTAACGTTGTCATGGATATTTTTGTTATCATGAATATTATGGTTGTGAATATTATTGTTATTGTGCATATTATTGTGGACTAACCCGTTTCTCTTATTTTATTTTCCTGAGTGTCTCACGGGCTGGCTAGACTACCCCGGGCACCCAGTTTTCTTTTCAAGACCTCTCGTGGTGTCGCTTGAGTTTTCGGGCGGTCCGATCTCGCCCGATTCTCTTTTAGACACCCGTTTGGCATTTCTTTTCAAGACCTCTCGTGGCGTCGCTTGAGTTTTCGGGCGGTCCTATCTCGCCCGATTCTCTTTTAGACACCTGTTTGGTATTTCTTTTCAAGACCTCTCGTGGCGTCGCTTGAGTTTTCAGGCGGTCTTGTCTCGCCCGATTCTCTTTTAGACACCCGTTTGGCATTTCTTTTGGATTCTCGGGCGGTCCAGCCTCGCCCGATTATCCACTTTTAACTTTCTTGGTTTATCACTAACATATTATTTTTCTGCACATGCTAATAATTATCATGCCATGTTTTATATTTCAGTCAGCATGAGCATATCATTTAACCCATCATGAGCATATGCATTCGGTATATCTTTTGTTCATAATGTTTGCGAGTACATTCAAACGTACTCACTGGCTTGTCCCTGGCTATTCATTGGCCAGACCTGGAGGAGGACAAGCTTGTGGAAGGAGATTGCGCTAGCGAGCCCGACGCTTAGAGGTGTCCCAGTCTGTCAACCTGTGATATTGGAGTCTACCACATGTATCATCCGCAGTGCTTCCGCTACACCAATAAAATAGTCAAACCTCACACTGACGCTTGACTTTATTTTATTGTATCAGTGTTGTTCTACCACTACCCCACTGTGTTATTCCACCACCGTAGTATATTGACAAGCTTGTAATAATTGTTGAGCACTCTGACTCAACCCTGTGTAATATTATTTTTGTACTGGTTATCTATATCAAGGAAGTCTACCAGTTGTTCTTGGGGCTGGTATGACTTGAGGCTCTTCTGAGATTTATCCCAGAAATGGGCCTGACACCGATGCTCTTATTGCCACTTTTTTCTTGTTGTTGGTATAATGCCACCGGTAAAATGAAGTAATGCTACTGCTAAAGTGATGTCACTTTTAACTAATGTTGCAGTCAGTCTAATGCCACCGATAAATTGAAGCAATGCCAAGTAATGTTACTAGATTATTTCAGGGTTAGCTGTTGATTGTAGATCTATTTGGTTTCGGATGTCAGTTGTCGGTTGTTGCTTTATATATAAAGCGGGGCAAAAGCCTTTTTTGGTATGGTAGATCTATTAAAGATTTTGAGCTAAGGCATTCTAATGCTGTTGCACAGCCAGTATACCAATGATGAAACTTGTTACCTTTAGATTTTTGCATTGTTAGTGGTTATAGAAATTTTCTAATGCTATCTTATAGAAATCTGTCAAATCAAACTATTCTAGTGTTGCACTAGCCACTAGATTATTGTATAGTTGAACTATTCAAATTGTGTTGCACTAGCCTATGGACAGATAAAAGGTGTGGCTAGGTTTTCCAGCTATGTGCTCAAGAATAACTATTACCTATGTTCCTAAGTACAAGACTTTTTGGTAGTTTAAATTGAACTGCCAAAACATCTTATATTAAGGGACAGAGGTTGTACAGTGCATCAAATTATGCTGTCAGAGCTAGTCACACCTTTGTTAAAATTAATGTTCATTATGTATTTTTGTCTCTCTTGCCTGTAGATTACATACCTCACTCCATGATCTAATGATAAGTCAAATTTGTTTGTACAGTGTCACCAAAATGTCAAGGTGGTGATGGCGTTTTATTTTAGTTAAATCGCACAAAATTTTACGAAGAGAAGAGGAAAGGTCTGGAGTGGGCACCTCCTCTTCCTGCTGTTTTCTTGATTCGTTCAATCAAGTTTTTATGTTCGATCCATTATCAAGATTGGGATAGCAATTTTTCAGATCCCCTCGAGTTTGAAATGATATTTACCTTGAAGGTACATGGTTTGCTACTATATTTTTACTGTCATTAGTTAGTAATATTTCTCTCCTTAGACCAATGATGAAACTAGTTACCTTCAAACTTTTGTATTGCTTATGCTTTTGTATGTTAAGGCTTAAGAGTTGAGTTGAACAATTCAAATGGTGTTGCACTAGCCTATACACTTATAAACAAGGTCTGGCTAGCTTTGCCAGCTATGTGTTGAACAATACTAAAATTCTTCTTGTTATGCTGCCAGCGCTAGCCACACCTTTGTTATTGAAATTTAATGTTCGTGATGCCACTTTTAACTAATGCCACTGTCAGTCTATTGCCACCAATTAATTCAAGCAATTCCAAGTAATGTCCTTGGATTATTGCAGGGTTAGATGTTGATTGTAGATCTATTAAAGGTTTTGAGCTAAGGCAAACTATTTTAATGCTGTTGCACAGCCAGTATACCAATGATGAAACTTGTTACCTTTAGATTTTGTATAGTTAATGCTTATAGAAATCTTCTAATGCTAGCTTATAGAAATTTGTTAAGTCAAACTATTCTATTGTTGTAGTAGCCACTGGATTAGTGTATAGTTGAACTATTCGAATGGTGTTTCACTAGCCTATGGACATATATAAGTTGTGGCTAGCTTTCTTAGCTATGCTCTCAAGAATAACTAGGCCATGGCTTTTTATTTGTGTTGAACTGCATAA
This sequence comes from Elymus sibiricus, assembly GCA_039707655.1. Lineage (NCBI taxonomy): Eukaryota > Viridiplantae > Streptophyta > Magnoliopsida > Poales > Poaceae > Elymus > Elymus sibiricus. The sequence continues at coordinate 139,134,135 of CM077670.1, forward strand.
TTTCCCCGGGAGAAGAGAACGGTCAAGAGTGGGCAAATCTTTCACAAACTACTATATATGCCTTCATGACATCTCTCTAGGGTCGTTGCCTTCTTTATTCCTTTAAGCAGGTGGTTAGAAACAGTCTTGCTATCTTTTCCCATTAAGATAATTGGGATGCTTATATTTGTTAGTCTATGATTCATCAACTACTGCCACTATTATAGTAATCACACTTTCAATATCTGTGCAAATAGGGATGCTTGATTTTAGTGGAACTGCACAAAAAGTCCAGATGGTTCAACGTTATGAGCCTTTTTTCTGCAAACAGTTATATCCAATTGGTGGCACTTTGAGCTGTTCATTACCAAGGTACATGGTTTGCTACTATCTTGCTACTGTTTTTGCACTGTCAGTACATAGTAATATTAGTGGTTTGCATGTAAATTTATTGCCAGGGTGGACCTCCATTGGTGGTGCAGGACATGATTCAATGATTGGATGCTCACTTTCGATCGTATCGATTTCACCTCTTCCATCCCGGCAAACATGGATATCCATTTCAATGGAACTGCACAAAAGTGTCTACTGGTATGTCTGATTGTAGTTGCAGGATCTATGCTCGAAGTGCTTGAAATATAATTAACAATAGATTCCAGCCCTATGAGAACCTATGTTCAGAAATCTATTCTAGCGACCTTGATCGCTCTGTGCATTATCTGATTCGCAAGCCGGTGATAACCCCTTTTATGAGACCCTGATCAGAGAACTATCCTTGGTATGATGAAGAATAGGCGCCATATTTCTGCTCTGTACCAGCAAATCAAGTCAGTATCAAATTCTCCAGTGCAAAACATGACAGATGCCAAGCGAAAACGACTAGCAGAGATGTGGTTAAACCGAAAATACAAGGTGAAGTATATGTTAACTAGCTTCTTGATATTTGTGCAAACAGATGTGTGGTCGTTGCTATTTGCCAAACAAACAGAGGGACCTCAATTTTTGTGGAACAGCACAAAAGAATAGGATAGTCACTGCATGCAGTGCCATTTGAAAATAGACACAGAAGGATTGGATAGTCACTGCATGGACTGCACAAAAGTAGTACTGTACTATTTATTGGCCAACACTAGGTGCTTCATTGCTCTGGTCTGATTGTCCAATGGGCATCATCTTGCCAAACTTAAAGTTGTATTCCGAAAATAATGTGGCCGTCTGATCCAGAGATGACCAACACATATTTTAGTGGATGTTCCTCCATTATGCGTGGTTGAATCTCATGGTTGCATCTGTTGGTGAAGCCACTTACGTTTGCAAGAGGAAATGTTACAGTTTACAAATGTGTCTTTCACTATGAACTGAATGTTGGCCCAGACAAGCATCGATGTTAGTAGCAAGAACATATGTTTTTTCTTGATTTGCACTCCTCAGAACTTTCTCTTTAGCTATGAACTAAATATTTTCTATGATCTGTGAATCATTGAGATGCATAAACATGTTGATCTTATGTATGGGAATCTTACTAGTTTGATGTGAATTTTGGCTATAAATGTGAACATATTACAAAGCCAGGCCTGTGAGTTTCGTGTGAACGTTTATAAGTTACTGATCGAGCACTAGCTAGCCTATTGATACACTCCTAGTAGTTTTAGTTGCGACGCGACATCCAACGGTGGCAGTTTTAAGAATAAAAATGCCTCCTCTAAAGAAACTGACATGCTATTTTGAAGAAAGTGCCATGCAAATCTGAAGAAACTGCCAGCAAAAACATTTGCAATTGCCTTCTCTCCCAATGTATGTTCACCAGCTATTACGATCGACTCGATCCTACATGAATAACCAGCGGATCACGCACGTACCTCATCTGGTTGAATCGAGGGCACTCGTTTGACCGTCCTGCCGATGTGCGGCCCAGCATGGATGAGACGCACCACTAACGGGATGGGACAGGATGGCACAGTCATAATTTCAATTTTGCCAGCTTTCCATGGCAAGCTAGCATGCTAAGCCATGCCTGCTTATGCATTGAATTCTGATGACCGACGCGTTTCCCGCGACACGCCGGTTTACCTACCGTCCGCCTATAATTACTGGTTCCCGGCGTGCTCCGATGGCACCTTCACCCAACGCAAGCTATCCTCAGAAGCCCCCACTGGCCGACATCACTCGCCACTTGCCCTCGCTCTCGCCACGTCCGTCATGCTCCCGCGCGGCCGCAATAGGAGATGCCAGAGGCGCTCACCACCGGAGCAAGTGTTCGGTTATTCATGGGAAGGTAGACAGAGGGAGGAGGCATTCTGGCAGGATTTAGATGGCAATGCGGAGTACGAGGATGCGTTGGAGTGCAACCGCATGACGGAGGAGCAGTGTATCGCCAATTTGCACCGCCAGCAGAGCATGGAGGAGGAGGAGCACACCGCCGCTCTGCGTCGCGAGCAGAGCACCCGCAACTGGGCCAACTACGTGGAGGCCGGCGCCCGATGAATATCCCTAGAGGCTATCGGGCACGCACGCGTGCGTGACGCCGAATTTTACTACCAGCTCATCAAGTGGGGTTCCCGCTTAGAAGCTGAAGCTTCGGTGGACCACACCGGCATGGAAAGGGCCAACGGGCGCAAGCAACATGCCCTATCGCACCTCTGGCAAGCCCGAGGCGAGGAGGAGGACGTCGGTGTCGGCGTTTAGCATCTGCCATAGATGGCGGCCGGCTTCGTCTAGTTAGCTAAGAGTAAGTTAGTAGTTCTACACTAGAGTATTAGTGGGAGTAGATAGTTAACTTGGCTATGATGGTTGTCAACGTGGAAGTACAGTACTCTATCTCTAAACCAGACCTGTTAGTTTGCTCTGAATGTTGAACTTTCCATGTGAACGTTTGGAATGCGCTATTTTTAAATGGGTTGTATTTGTCCGCCATGGATTTTGAGGCTGATTTGTGGGCCTACTAGGTTGACGCGTACACAAGGCTTTGTCAACTTAGTGTAACACCCCTATGTAATGAGCTATAGTGATCCTCATGATTATGCTTAATCACTTTGGTTTGTGTCGGTGTATAAAACATGGGTATTTTATACCCTGACTTATGCACAGACAGTAGCAGCCTCCTTGCCGACCAAGCCTTGCCGGGAACCGCCAAGACCAAGACTCAAGACCCAGTTGCAGAAGCCACTGGAGAGAAGCTCAAAACACAACAATTTACTAGTACCAAAGATGAAGACATTCCTTGCCGGCAAGGCTGAACTGGCAAGGTGAAGACCCGGCAAGCTCCGTGCCGGCAAGCTTAAGCCAGCCCTCCAGCGCTCCACCTCGCTGCGCAGGTGTTCGCTGATGCGTGAGGTGTCGACCGCGCAGGTTGGTTGGTGAGGCTTGTCGAGCACGTGTCAGCTCGCTGGGACGAGATTTGCCCCTAACGACACCCGTCCAAGAGGCGTGTCAGGATAATACGAGGTAGCTGGGCAAGCGGTGTAGAAACCTTGCCGGGACTACCTCTCCACATGACACCTAGCATCGCATTAAATGCCTTTGTCCTAAATTGGCAGAGTTAGGTACGATAGCACTGTTTGCTATCTAATCGCTGTGTAATTACTGTTTTGCCACTATGGTAACCCCTTGATCTATAAAAGGAGGGCCAAGGCAACAGTTTAGTGGATTCGGACCCCTTTTCAAACACAAGCACGTCTCGCGTAGCTGCTCCCCCCGCGCCTTACCGGGACAGGCGCTCCTTGTACTGTGCTTCTGCACCATCAATACACCAAAGGCAGGAGTAGAGTTTTACGCTTCTTAGCGGCCTGAACCTGGGTAAATCCTTCGCGCTCCCCATTGTCCATGCTCTTTATGCACGTCGACCTCGCCCGCCGAACCACAAGGGGCTGCATGGCCCCATAGATGGTCGTACCCCGACATCTTTGGCGTGCCAGGTAGGGGGCTGCGTCGCTTGCACGAACCTTGACCAATGGGTTGCGCGTCTTCTTCATCATCTTCATCAACTTCATCCTCGTCCTTCTCGTCGTCAATGGCGCCCAAGAAGAAGTGCATAACAATGATGGCCACCCCGCACGCATCCGCAGGCGGCGCAGGCGGCGCGGCCAATGCAGGCGGCGCGGATACCGCGGTTGGCACGATCAGCGCAGGTGGCGCGGTCGCCATGCCCTCCACGGTCGGCACAGGGGACGAGCACGTCGGAGGAAGTCGACCTCCTCGGTCCTCTAACGAACGGAGCCGCGACGGCGCGGGCAGAGCGCACGGACGACCTCCTCCTCCTCGCCGCGCAGGCAAACGCAGCCGCTAGAGCAGCAATGCCCGGGGCGGCGCGAGCAGAGATCCCGCTGTGGCGGCGTCCAAGGATGCTACTTCAGGACAGACGCCGCGCCCCTCGCACAATGGGCATAGAGCAGCTCCGAGCGGCGCCAACGACTCCGGGCAGCAGTGACCTCACGGCAAGACTCCTGTGGATCAAATCCCAGATCCTCAGGCACCGCCTCTGCCACGGCGACCTGCTGCTGATCATGCGCCACGGCAGCAAGACCGCTATAGCGCTCCTAGCGGCTCTGCCAGGAGTAGAGAGACGTCGCGCTCTTCGCTCCAGGCCATGCCAGCCACGGCAGCAGAAGCAATGGCGCGAGCTCAGATGCTGCTGAACTTCCCTCCAGCGGCAGAGAAGATGGATGAGTGGAGAGCCACCATCCAAAGCTTGATTGGATTTGCCGAAGCCAGTAAATCGCAGCAAGCAGAGCCCTCACGGTGTCTGCAAGCAGCACCGACATCTCCAGTCAGTGGCCGCATTGACGGTACCATGCTAACGGTGCAATCGCCGCCGCGACAACCGCCTCAACAGCAGCAACGCCAACAGCCGCGACAAGCCGGCAGTCTCTTGGATCTGACGAGATGTCGATAGCCTCTTCAGATCCACGGGCGCGGCAAGATCAGCGGCAAGTGCTGTGAGACAGGCGGGCAGAAAATGCCTGCACCACCATCGAACGGCGCCGAGAGGCGCGTCGTCAATCCGACCCGCGCAACAGCCCCGTCGTTGATGAGCCTACGCCAGGGGTTGGCAGATATCTACCTTACGAGGTTGGGTGTCCTGCCTTCACCCGCGAGCTGCGGCAAGTCCGATGGCCGTCCATTCGAGCCTTCAAGCCAGAAGTGCCTGAAAAATATGATGGCAAGCTGAACCCGACAGAGTTTCTAGGCATCTACACTATTGCCGTGCAAGCTGCCGGAGGAAGAGACGAGAAGATCCTCGCCAACTACTTCCCGTTGGTACTAAACCCAACGTGAGGTCTTGGCTGATGAACTTGCCAGAGAACTCCATCTCTTCGTGGTCAGATCTCTGCAACGAATTCGTCGGTGCCTTTACCGGAGGCCACAAGGCCCCTGGACAACCCAGCGACCTGCAAGTGATCCCACAAAGAGATGGCGAAACTTTACGCAAGTACATCCAGAGATTCAGCCGCGTACACCGCAACATTCCAGATGTGCACCCCGCAGCCATCATTGCCGCCTTTCACACGAATGTGCGCAATCGGAGGATGCGGGAGAAAATGAACGTCAAGTTGCCCAAGACCGTCAACGAGCTCTACACGTTGGCGGATAAGTGTGCACATGCTGAGGAAGGAAGAAGGCTTCCCAGGGAGGACGCTGGTGCCGAAGTAGATTCTGAGGACGATGATGCTGTCACCCCAGGGAAGAAAGGCCGGAAGCGCAACAGGAAGCGCAAAGGCAAAACTGTTATGGTTGTCGAAGGCTCCGGCAACTCCGAGTCCGCCAAGAAAGCCAAGACTGAGAATTCCGGCAAGAAGGCTGCTGTATGCGCCGCTTGCCAGGAGGCGGCGGCAAACGAGAAGGCCGGCAAGTCAGATGGACCATACTGCAAAATTCACCGCACCAAAGGCCATGATCTCCAAGAGTGACGGCAAGTCGAGCACCTTGTTGAGAAGCAGAAGGCTGAATACGAGAAGCGTGACAAGGAAAAAGGCTAAGATTGTGCCGGTGGATCCAGCAAAAAGGGCCGTGGTGGTTGAGGAGGCTGTCGCGGCAAAGCCAAGCAGCAGAAAGAAAAGCCTGCTAGGGGCCATGAGAAGAAAAAGGGAGATGATGGAAGTGAAGAAGAAGAGGACGATGATGAGACCAGCGAACAAGAATTCCAAAAGGCAACTGAGGCCCTGTGAGTTGACGGGGGCGCATCCTTGCACTCCTCTCACCACCAGCTTAAACAGTGGGCTCGTGGGGTTAACGCAACGGAACCGGCAATGGGCTCTCAAAAACCACTCAAATGGTCACACATGCCTATCATCTTTGATGCTGAGGACCACCCTGATCGCATAACTGCTGTCAGGTGTTTGCCGTTGTTGGTTTCCCCAACAATTCGCAACCACCAAGTAACGAAGATGTTAGTTGACGGTGGGGCCAGTCTGAATCTAATCTCTCCGGAGGTAATCAAGAGGCTACAGATTCCCGACGAGGAGCTCGAAAAGACAGGCACCTTTCAAGGAGTGAACCCAGGAAGAAGCCAGCCCAAGGGAAAGATCACGTTGCCGGTAACGTTTGGCGGGGAACTGAACTACAGGACGGAAAAGATTGTCTTCGACATCGTCAAGATCCCCTTGCCATACAATGGAATTATTGGCCGCCCGGCCTTGGCAAAATTCATGGCAGCATCCCACTATGCTTACAACACGTTGAAGATGCCAGGACCGATGGGTGTCATTTCCGTCAACTCCGACAAGAAAGATGCGGTCATCTGCGTCGACAAGATGTACAGAGATGCGGTTGCTGCAGAAGCCGCCAAGGCACCAGCTTCCGCCAAGAAAAAAGAAAGCAAGAAATCCGGCAAAGCCTCTAGCAAGGATTCCGGGAAGCGCACCTCTTTGGAGTGCTGCGCACCTATTGAAGACTTGCCGGAGTGCTCCGCCAGTAAGAAATCCAAAGCCACTGCACCGGCAACCAAGAAGGTGCCGGCGAGGGAGGACGGCACTGACGGTACTTTCACCATCAGCGCCACCCTTGACAGCAAATAGGAAAGCGCGCTAGTTGCCTTCCTGCGGGCGAATGTCGATGTGTTCGCATGGCGACCATCCGACATCCCCGGTGTTCCCAGGGAGGTAATTGAGCACCACCTTGCCGTCTGTCCCCACGCTCGGCCCGTCAAACAAAAAGTCCGGAAGCAAGCTTTGGAGCAGCAGCAATTCATTGCCAAAGAAATCAAGAAACTCGAAGCAGCAGGCCTGGTCAGAGGAGTGCTACATCCCACTTGGTTGGCAAATCCAGTGGTGGTGCGCAAAGCAAACGGGAAGTGGAGGCTTTGTATTGATTACACAGATATCAACAAAGCATGCCCGAAGGACCCTTTCCCCTTGCCACGCATCGATCAAATTGTAGACTCTACTTCTGGCTGTGATTTGCTCTCCTTCCTTGTTGCATATTCTAGATACCATCAGATATTCATGGCCAAGGAGGATGAAGAGAAGACTGCATTCATTACTCTATGTGGCACATACTGCTTCGTACGGATGCCCTTCGGATTAAAGAGTGCCGGTTCAACATTTGCAAGAGCGGTCCAAATCGGTTTTGAGCCCTAGCTTCACAGGAATGTAGAAGCATACATGGATGACATAGTGGTCAAAACCAAGGACAAGTCTACCCTTATTCAAGACTTGGAAGAGACATTTGCGAACTTGCGCAAAATCAACTTGAAGCTCAATCCCGAGAAGTGTGTGTTTGGTGTTCCATCCGGCAAACTTCTCGGATTCTTTGTATCTCAACGAGGAATTGAAGCAAATCCCGAGAAGATCAAGCGATTGAGCAGATTCAAGCACCGAAAAGCGTCAAAGATGTGCGGCGTCTTGCCGGTTGTGTTGCTGCCTTGAGTAGGTTCATTTCGAGATCTACTGAGCGCGCCTTGCCGTTTTTCAAGATTTTGAAAAAGGCAGGGCCAATGAAATGGACTCCGGAGGCGGAGGCCGCGCTACAGGACTTGAAAAGATACCTCTCCTCCGCTCCAACACTGGTTGCGCCAAGACCACAAGAGCCGTTGCTGCTATACATAGCGGCAACGAATCAAGTGGCTAGTGCCGCACTAGTGGCGCAGAGGGAACTCGATGACGAGGAAACGACCACGGCAAACCCGTCCAGTGGCAAGATCCGGTGCCGATGAGTCAGAAACAGGGCAAGTAAATGAAGTTGATCAACAAACAGTGCCGAAGAAGAAAGTGGTGCAGGGTGCAGAAGTTGCTCTTCGGTCTCCTTATGGCCTCGAGAAAACTGCGCCACTACTTCCAAGCACACGAGATCACCGTCGTCACTCACTTTCCGTTGCAACGCATCTTGAGAAATCCAGAGGCAACCGGCAGGATAGTGGAGTGGGCGTTGGAATTGTCAAGCTTTGCACTCAAGTTTGAGAGCACTTCAACCATTCAGAGCAGGGCTTTGGCGGAGTTCATCGCCGAATGGACGCCAACGCAAGACCAAGAAATTCAAGAGACAGCTCTCCCCGACAAAGAGACATCAAAGGAATGGGTCATGTACTTCGATGGTGCCTTCTCGCTGCAGGGCACCGGTGCCGGAGTGCTGCTTATCACACCCACCGGAGAGCACCTCAAGTATGTGGTCCAAATGCACTTTCCCAGGGAGAAAGCTACAAACAACACTGCTGAGTACGAAGGACTTCTTGCCGGTCTTAGGATCGTAGTGGACCTTGGGATCAAAAAATTGATCATCCGTGGCGACTCGCAGCTTGTTGTGAAGCAAGTGAACAAATATTATCAGAGCCCGTTAATGGAGGCGTATGTGGAAGAAGTGAGGAAATTGGAAGAACACTTCGACGGGTTGCAAACCGAGCACATCCCTCGTGCAGAAAATAGCGTCGCTGATAGCATGTCAAAGTGTGCCGCTCAAAAGCTTCCCGTGGAACCGGGAACTTTTGTGCTCCATTTGAATCAACCAATAGTCGCCCTGTCAACGCAGGCCAACAAGAGAAGAAAGTTAAGTACCGGCAAGTACTTTCCGGCAGAGCTCCCAGAAGCCGCCGACAAGGACGTTGCCAGAAACAACAATACGGTTGCCGGTGAGCAGCCGCTTAGCGCAGAACCACAAGTTCTTGCCGCAGAAGCAAGCGCTCCCGTAGCCGAGGAGATGCCTTTAGTCCTTGTCGTCGAGCCATAGGCTTCGACGTGGGCACAACAGATAGTCCATTTCCTTCAAACAGGAGGGCTTCCCGATGAGCAAGAAGAAGCAGAGAAAGTAGCCCATCAGTCAAGTATGTATCAGTTTGTGGATAGCATCCTATACGGAAAACGACCAAACGGTGTGAAATTGAAGTGCATTTGCCAGGAAGATGGACTAAAGCTGTTGGCGGAGATACACGGAGGCATATGTGTCTCTCACATAGGATCAAGGGCGCTTGTCGGCAAAGCTTTCCGACAAGGCTTCTATTGGCCCACTGTCCTCCAGGATGCGACTGAGCTAGTAACCAAGTGTGAAGCATGCCAGTTCCATTCAAAGAGCATACATCAACCAGCTCAATCCCTCCAAACAATCCCTCTCTCCTGGCCCTTTTCGGTCTGGGTGCTCGATATCTTGGGCCCCTTTCCCCGTGCTGCCGTGGGCTTTGAGTTCTTGTACGTCGCCATCGACAAGTTCACAAAGTGGCCTGAAGTGGAGCCAGTGAGGAAGGTGACAGCGCAATCAGCCATCAAGTTCTTCAAAGGATTAGTTTGCCGTTTTGGGGTTCCTAATAGGATCATCACCGACAACGGCACACAATTCATGAGCTGCACCTTCATGCAGTATATCCAAGACCTCGGCAGCAAAATCTGTTTTGCATCTGTCGCTCACCCAAGAAGCAACGGCCAGGCGGAAAGGATGAACGCTGAAGTGCTGCGTGGCCTCAAGACAAGGACCTTTGACAGGCTGCGCAAGTGTGGGAGGCACTGGATTGATGAGTTGCCGGCGGTTCTTTGGTCACTCAGAATGACACCAAATCGAGCTACCGGCCAAACACCCTTCTCCCTAATCTATGGTGCAGAAGCAGTGCTCCCCACGGGACTCATATACGGGTCACCTCGAGTGCTCGCTTATGATGAAGCTGAGCAAGAGCGGCTGCGGCAAGACGACGCGTTGCTCCTTGAGGAAGATCGTCTTCGGGCGGCTGTGCGAGCTGCACACTACCAGCAAGCCTTGCGCCGCTACCATAACCGCAAAGTGCACGCCCAAAGCCTTGAGGAAGGCGACCTTGTTCTTCGGCGTGTTCAGTCCGCCAAGGGATCAAACAAGTTGACGCCGAAGTGGGAAGGCCCTTACCGAGTAGTACGAGTCACCAGGCCTGGTGCAGTCTGTCTGGAGACCGAAGATGGCACCTCGGTGCAGAACTCATGGAATATTGAGCATCTTCGCAAGTTCTACCCGTGAGGCGCAGTTGCCGGGTCATGTCCCGGCAACACCCTTTGTACAAGCCTTGTCAATCAGACATGTAACCCTTTGTACAAAGCCAGGCGCAGACCCTGTGCATAATAAAGCTAAGTGTTTCGCAACTCCTCGTACATATTCATTTATGTGTCGATGCATGTGATGTTGTGATTTATGCTTTAGTTTGTATGAAATGACTGATGAGCCATCAAGGTTCCCAAACCGCTCTTTTCTCTTCTTTCTTTTTCTTAAAAGGATGAGGAGGTTTCCTCGCATGCAAGTTTCTCGGAGGGAGTGGAGATGGGGTACCATTCTTAACGATGTTCAAGTGATCATTTTTTACAACGAGAGAAACGGCACAAGGAAAAGCTAAGTTGGAAAAACTTTAAAAAATTTCCCTGTTACATTCGCGTTCCCCCTTGAATGGTTCTGAGCTTTGTTTGAGAAACCTGCATGCGAGAGGAACCTTATCGTGATCAGTCCGCGCCCTAGGTTGCCTCGAGTCCGCTCGGCAAGCTTGGCGGCTGCGTTCTGGCCCGGCAAGTCACCTTGCCGGCAGCGGCACTTCCAGCAGACTAGTAAGGACCCGTTCCTCGAAGCGCTCGCGGCAAGTGTGCGCACTGGCAATCTTCCGATAAGCGTAGGGAACACAAATCATACAAAGGCGGAATGAGACAAGGGAAACAGCATGCGTTCATTTAAACCCGGCAAACACCAGATGTTCATTAAGAAAGTACTTGATTACATTCTGTTGGCCCTTTGCCAGGGTTTATCTCATGTGCAAAGAGGGCAAAAGGGGCGCCTAGGCAGGGTCCGGCTTGTTCTCGGAAGGCCAGATGATGGTGCTGCCGGCGATCAGCCAAACTCTTCGCCGTCGTCTTCGACCTTCACGCACGGAGAGCCGTTGTCCTCGTCGTCATCATCGTCATCCTCAGCATCGCTGGAGGAAGCGGTGTCGCTGTCGCTCGAGCTCTCCGCGCAACACTCCAGACGAGTGCCTGAAGCCCCGAAGAATTTCACGACAAGCGTGTCCGGTCCGTCCAGCTTGAAGTGAAGGAGGTGCCCTTGCCCTAAGCAGCGGGCATGGGCAAAGGATTTCCACCCGCGCGTAAGGTACATGATGCCATTCTTGGAGGTTTCGACGGTTACCCACACCGAGCCGTTGCAGCAACTGTCCACGCGCAGCCATAAGCCGTGCAGGTGGCGGCCTTCCATCTCCCTGGCAAAAGGGTGAGGAAGTCGCAGCCAGCTCCGCGGCTGGTCGCGCAGCTCCAAGACGAACTCTTCTACCGTGTCCACCGTGTGGCCTTCTGCCGGCGGAGGAGGGACCGAAGACGGAGCAGCAAGTGTTCCACCGCGGACGCCCCGGCCACGGACACCACGCCATCCATGACCACGGGCCGCGGCCCTCCCTCGAGCACTGGAGCCAGCTTCCGCATCCATAGCCGAAGCTTGAGCATGAAGCCGGGAAGAAGCCCTCGCCGCAGCGGCGGGGGCGCGGCCGTGGTCCCCCCTCTCACCATGGCGTCGTCGAGCGCGGGAAGAGAAGGAGATATGGGAAGAAGGCAACAGTTGCTGGAAATTGAGACGGGAGGGGACGGGTGAGCTTAGCATCCCGCGTGCCCCCTTTTTATAGGGGGAGTGCGGAGAGCTGGCCCTTCGCCATCTTTGAGTGACCGCCCACGATCGCCAATCCCACGTCATGCGCTTCTGACGGGCGCATTACTCCAGCAACCGCCCACGATCGCCAATTCCGCGCCCTGCGCCCCCTGGCCCAGCGCGACACTCCAACGGCCACCCTTCTCCACCAATCCGCTGCCCTGCATGCATGCGGACACGCGTGATGAAGGGGCGCAGAAAAAGGAGGAGTAAAGACAGACGGGGCAGTTACCCCTCACCATGCGGGACTGAGCACCTGTTCGGTTTGAACCAGCAGCGTCCCACATATGAACACACCCTTGGCCTGAGTACGCCTGCGGGCCGACCACCCGACGACAAGGTTTGCCGGGAAGTGGCTGAGAGCACGCCCAAGGCTGGGTTAATAAGGAAGCAAAGAAGATCTCAAGAGAGGATAATCATCATGACCAAAAATTACAGCAGCAGTTCCCCGCCGCGTGTCTGTGCATTGTTTGGGCCTATCCCAATGACGCTTCGGACGCGCGTACGGCCCAGGCCCGGCGGCTCCTGTCGGTGTATAAAACATGGGTATTTTATACCCTGACTTATGCACAGACAGTAGCAGCCTCCTTGCCGGCCAAGCCTTGCCGGGAACCGCCAAGACCAAGACTCAAGACCCAGTTGCGGAAGCCACTAGAGAGAAGCTCAAAACACAACACTCGACTAGTACCAAAGATGAAGACATTCCTTGCCAGCAAGGCTGGACCAGCAAGGTGAAGACCCGGCAAGCTCCGTGCCGGCAAGCTTAAGCCAGCCCTCCAGCGCTCCACCTCGCTGCATAGGTGTTCGCTGATGCGTGAGGTGTCGACCGCGCAGGTTGGTTGGTGAGGCTTGTCGGGCACATGTCAGCTTGCTGCGACGAGATTTGCCCCTAACGACACCCGTCCAAGAGGTGTGTCAGGATAATACGAGGTAGTTGGGCAAGCGGTGCAGAAGCCTTGCCGGGACTACCTCTCCACATGACACCTAGCGTCGCATTTAATGCCTTTGTCCTAAATTGGCAGAGTTAGGTACGATAGCACTGTTTGCTACCTAATCGCTATGTAATTACTGTTTTGCCACTGTGGTAACCCCTTGATCTATAAAAGGAGGGCCAAGGCAACAGTTTAGTGGATTCGGACCCCTTTTCAAACACAAGCACGTCTCGCCTAGCTGCTCCCCCCGTGCCTTGCCGGGACAGGCGCTCCTTGTACTGTGCTTCTGCACCATCAATACACCAAGGGCAGGAGTTGGGTTTTACGCTTCTCAGCGGCCCGAACCTGGGTAAATCCCTCGCGCTCCCCATTGTCCATGCTCTTTGTGCACGTCGACCTCCCCCACCGAACCACAAGGGGCTGCATGGCCCCATAGATGGTCGTACCCCGACAGTGTGCAATGCTTGATCACTCTTGGAATCATATCTCATTTCATATTCAACCACTGAAATCAATTCAAAATGCAAGTGAAATTTATAGTTGCACAAACATGGTTGCAAAATAGTCCATCATTTAGCAAATATTCCATAACAATTACTTGTTAAGGAAAACAACATCACATATTTGCTTAAAACGGCTATAGCAATTAAAACAGTGCCAAATCAGCATATTTAAATGTTTTTCCAATTATGGAAAATTTAAACAAATTCAAATGCCTCCCAAACTTTTTGTGACAGTGCCAAATAATGCAATGTATTTATGTGGCAAGTTTCACATTTTACAAAAATCATTTGCTATCAAGAGAAAATGCAAAATAGAAAAGAATAAAAGAAACACAAAAAGAAAAGAGAAAGGCCACTGTGCACTGGGCCTTAGTGCACAGTGACAGGCCCAGCTGGCCCAGCCTGGCCTCATGTGCGGTCGTCGTCCTCCTCGCCTCCGTGTCGGCATGCCCATGGCAGAGCGCGCGACGCCGGCGGCTGGCCGACACGGTGTTGGTGTATAAAACATGGGTATTTTATACCCTGACTTATGCATAGACGGTAGTAGCCTCCTTGCCGGCCAAAGCTTGCCGGGAACCGCCAAGATCAAGATTCAAAGCCCAATTGCAGAAGCTATTGGAGAGATGTTCAAGACATAGCACCAACAAGTACTCAACTAGTACTGCAGATGAAGACATTTCTTGCCGGCAAGGCTAAGCCGGCAAGGTGAAGACCCGGCAAGCTCCGTGGCGGCAAGCTCTCGCCAGCTCGTCCGCGCTCCACCTCACTGGGCAGCTAGTCACTAATCAGTGAAGTGTCGACCGCGCAGGCTGGTTGGTGAGATTTGTCGGGCACGTGTCAGCATGCAGGGAGAGGATTTGCCTTTGATGACACCCGTCCAGGAGGCATGTCAGAATAATACAAGGTAGCTGGGCAAGCGGTGCAGAAACCTTGCTGGGGCTACCTCTCCACATGACACCTAATGGTACATTTAATGTTTTTGTCTTAAACTGGCAGAGTTAGGTATGATAGCATTGTTTGCTATCTAAATCGACTTGTAATTACTGTTTTGCCACTGTGGTAACCCCTTGAGCTATAAAAGGAGGGCCAGGGCAACAGTTAGAGGGATTCGGACCCCTTTTCAAACACCCGCACGTCTCGCGTAGCAGCTCTCTCCGCGCCTTGCCGGGAGAAGCACTCCTTGTACTCGTGCTCTCATACGACCAATACACCAAAAGCAGGAGTAGGGTTTTACGCTTCTCAGCGGCCCAAACCTGGGTAAATCCCTTGCGCCTTCCATTGATTCTACTCTTTGTGCACGCTGATCTCCTCTGCCGAACCACAAGGGGCTAGATGGCCCCATAGATGGTCGTACCACCGCGACATCTTTGGCGCGCCAGGTAGGGGGTCGCTTGCGCGAACCTGAATTAGTGGATTGCACGTCATCTGCATCAACTTCATCATCGTCCTCCTCGTCATCGATGGCACCCAAGAAGAAGGGCGGTGCACACTACCAGCAAGCCTTGCGCCGCTATCATAACCGCAAAGTGCACGCCCGAAGCCTTGAGGAAGGCGACCTTGTTCTTCGGCGCGTTCAGTCCGCCAAGATATCAAACAAGTTGACGCCGAAGTGGGAAGGCCCTTATCGGGTAGTACGAGTCACCAGACCTGGCGCAGTCCATCTGGAGACCGAAGATGGCACCCCGGTGCAGAATTCATGGAATATTGAGCATCTTCGCAAGTTCTACCCATAAGGCGTGGTTGCCGGGCCTCCCGGGAACCCCTTTTGTACAAGCTTTGTCGACAAGACTTGTAACCCTTTGTACAAAGCCAGGCGCAGATCCTGTGCATAATAAAGCTAAGTGTTTCGCAACTCTTTGTACATATTCATTTATATATGAACACATGTGATGTTGTGATTTACACTTTAGTTTGTATGGAATGGCTGATGAACCGTCAAGGTTCCCAAACCACTCTTTTCTCTTCTTTCTTTTTCTTAAAAGGACAGAAGGATCCCTCGCGTGCAAGTTTCCCGGGGGGAGTGGAGATTGGGTACCATTTTAATGACGTTCAAGTGATCATTTCACGCAACCAGAGAAACAGCGCAAAGAAAAGCTAAGTTGAAAAACTTTAAAAAAAATCTTGTCACATTCGCGATTTCCCTTGAACGACTCTGTGCTTTGTATGAGAAACCTACACGCGAAAGAACCTTGTCACGATCAGTCCGCGCTCTAGCTTGCCTCGAGTCCGCTCGGCAAGCCTAGCAGTTGCATTCTGATCCGGCAAGTTACCTTGCCGGCAGCGGCACTTCCAGCAGGCTACTAAGGACCCGTTCCTCAAAGCGCTCGCAGCAAGTGTGTGCGCACCGGCAAGTTTCTGAGCGAGCATAGGGAACGCGATCATGCAAAGGCAAAATAAAACAAAGGGAACGGCGTGCATTCGTCTAAACTCGACAACAATAGATATTCATTAAAAAAGTACTCGATTACATTTTATTGGCCCTTCCCCAGGGTTTACATCGACTGCAAAGAGGGCAAAAGGGGCGCCTAGGCGAAGCCCGGCTTGTTCCTAGAAGGCCAGATGATGGTGCTGCCGGCGATCAGCCAGACTCATCGTCGTCGTCTTCGGTCTTCATGCCGGGAGCGCCGTCGTCATCGCCGTCATCATCGTCTTCCTCAGCATCGCTGAAAGAAGCGGTGTCGCTATCGCTCGAGCTTTCTGAGCAGCACTCTAGGCGAGCGCCCGAAGCCCCGAAGAACTTCACGACGAGCGTACCTAGTCCATCCAACCTGAAGAGGAGGAGGTGCCCTTGCCCTAAGCAATGAGCGCGGCCGAAGGATTTCCACCCGCGTGTGAGATACATGAGGCCGTTGTTGGAGGTCTCAACGGTCACCCATACTGGGCCGTTGCAGCAACCGTCAACACGCAGCCACATGCCGCGCAGGTGGCGGCCTTCCATCTCCCTAGCAAAGGGACGGGGAATCCGTAGCCAGCTCCGCGGCCGATCACGCAGCTCCACGATGAACTCCTACACCGTGTCCTCCGTATGGCCCTCTGTCGGGGATGGAATGGCCGAAGACGATGCTACAAGCGCGCCGCCATGGCCGCCCCGACCCCGAGCGCCGCGTCCACGACCGCGGCCCGCGGTCCTTCCTCACGCACTAGAGCCGACTCCCGCATTCATGCTCGAGACATGGGCGTGGCTCCGAGGAGAAACCCTCGTGGCAACGGCGGATGCACGAGCTCGACCCTTTCCCCTCGCCATGGTAAGCAGCGGACACAGGAGGAAGGAAGAAGATAAGAAAAAGAGGCGACGGTTGCTGAAGATCGAGGCATAAGGGGATGGATGAGCATCGCACCCCGCAGTCCCCCCTCTTTATAGGGGGGGTGCGGGGGGCTGGCTCTTCACCGTCTTCGGGCGGCCACCCACGTTCGCCAATCCCACGCCCTGCGCTTCTGGCTGGGCGCATTATTCCAGCAACCGCCCACGTTCACCAATCCCGCGCCCTGCGCCCCCTGGCTCGGCGCGTCACTCCAACGGCTGCCCTTCTCCACCAATCCGTTGTCTTGCATGCATGCAGACGCGCATGATGGAGGGGCGCAGAAAAAGGAGAAGTAAGGACAGACATGGCAGTTATCCTTTGCCACGCGTGGCCGCATGCCGGTTCGGTTTGAACCCACGACGCCCCACCTATGGGCATATCCCTGGTCTGAGCACGCCTAAAGGCCGTCCGTTCAACGACAAGGTTTGCCGGGAGGTGACCAAGAGCACGCCCTAGTCCAGACTAATGAAGAAGCAAAGAAGATCTCAAAAGATGGTAACCATCATGACGAAAATTACAGCGGCAGTTTTCCCGCCGCGTGTCTGTGCATTATTTGGGCCTAGCCCAACGACGCTTTGGATGCGCATATGGCCCAGGCACGGGGGCTCCTGTCGGTGTATAAAACATGGGTGTTTTATACCCTGACTTATGCACAGACGGTAGTAGCCTCCTTGCCAGCCAAAGCTTGCCGGGAACCGCCAAGATCAAGATTCAAAGCCCAATTACAGAAGCTACTGGACAGACGCTCAAGACACAGCACCAACAAGTACTCAACTAGTACTGCAGATGAAGAAATTTCTTGCCGGCAAGGCTAAGCCGGCAAGGTGAAGACCTGGCAAGCTTCGTGCCGGCAAGCTCTCGCCAGCTCGTCCGCGCTCCACCTCACTGGGAAGCTAGTCACTAATCAGTGAGGTGTCGACCACGCAGGCTAGTTGGTGAGATTTGTCGGGCACGTGTTAGCATGCAGGGAGAGGATTTGCCTTTGATGACACCCGTCCAGGAGGCGTGTCAGAATAATACAAGGTAGCTGGGCAAGCGGTGCAGAAACCTTGCCGGGGCTACCTCTCCACATGACACCTAACGGTACATTTAATGTTTTTGTCCTAAACTGACAGAGTTAGGTATGATAGCACTGCTTGCTATCTAAATTGACTTGTAATTACTGTTTTGCCACTGTGGTAACCCCTTGAGCTATAAAAGGAGGGCCAGGGCAAAAGTTACAGGGATTCAGACCCCTTTTCAAACACCCGCACGTCTCGCGTAGCAGCTCTCTCCGCGCCTTGCCGGGAGAAGCGCTCCTTGTACTCGTGCTCTCATACAACCAATACACCAAAAGCAGGAGTAGGGTTTTACGCCTCTCAGCGGCCCGAACCTGGGTAAATCCCTTGCACCTTCCATTGATTCTGCTCTTTGTGCACGCTGATCTCCCCTGCCGAACCACAAGGGGCTGGATGGCCCCATAGATGGTTGTACCACCGCGACACACAGCGACGCTACAGGGCCGCCGAGGGGATAAGAACGAGCCCCTCGGCCTCGTCATCGACCCCATCCACTTTCCCCACCATCTCCGTCGATCTCTCTCTCACTTTCCACCTTGCCCGACGCGGCCGACGCCATGGATCACCTCGCCGCCGTGGCCACCGACCTCTCCAACGTGTAGGACTGCGCCACGAGCTTCGCCTGCCTCCTCTACTTCCTCTCCGACCCCAAGCTCGAGCTCTGCGCCACCACAACTCCAGGATCGAGCTCTTCTTCATCCACAGTCGCCGGCGCTTCTCCGACAAATGTCGTCGCCCTGCTGCTCCTAAGCCACTGTCGGGCCTCCGTGTGCCTTCCCGGTGAGCAGTCGCGCGAAACCCCTCTCCTCTCGCCTCGTTTCCATCCCCGTAGCTCGCCTTGCCGTCATTGCCGTAGCTCGCCGCCGCCACCGTGCTCACGGCCGTCGCTGTAGTGCTGCCCCGGCTCAGGCGAGCACACCACGGTGCTCCTGGCATCTCGTGGGAGCTGCCTAGCCCTTCAGTGCGTCGCGTACGTGCCCATAGCCTCGACTCTGTCGAGCTCCACTTCGGCCGTCCGCCACGCATGTCGACGCCGTCGCTGTAGGCCTCCTCCGGCGACACCACTGCCACCGTTCGACACGGCGTAGAATGCCCGATCCAACACAACAAACCGCGCCACGAACCGAGCCCCGTAGGCGATTTCTGACGAAGACCGTGGCCCTCCGCCGTGTTTTTGGGTCGCCGACGGCGAGACGCCGGCCCCGCTGACGTGGCAGGCCCTGGGGCCCACCCTGGGTCTCTGCCAGTGGGTCCCATGGGCCCCGTTGACCGCGTTGACCCAGTCAACGTGCTGACTGGGCAGCCCCAGCCGCTGACATGTGTACCCCAAGCACTAATTAAACTGTTTTTATAAATAAACTTAATCTGTTAATTAAAATGACACTGACAAGTGGGTCCCGCTAGCTAATTAACTTAATTAGTTAAAATTAAATATCTGTTAAACTGCTCTGTCTATGACATGTGGCCCCCCTAGTCAGTTTGACCAGCTCAACAGTCAACTCAGTTGACTGCTGACTGGGATGCTGACTCAGCAGCTGGCCCACCAGTCAGCCTCTGCTGACAGGGCCGTTGACCCAGTCAATAGGGCCCACCAGTCAGCCCCTGTGTGTGCTGACTGGGTACAACTCTGGGTTCGCTTATCATTTACTGTTTTGGATAATTCGAATTAATATTTAATCCAAGAATTTCAGAAATTGTTTAAAACTTTGAAAATCATATAAAATAATCCGTAACTCAGATGAAAATAATTTATATATGAAAAATGACCAGAAAAATAAGACGAATCCGAATATGCCATCCACATACCTGTCACATGCCTCCCTCACTGCAAACATGGAACCTTCCCCTCTGGATCGTTTGTCCGATAATTGCCTAAAGCCGGGAAAATATTCCCAGATATTTTCCTGCACCGTCTGTAACGTGTAGCACAGCGTTAGGTCACCCCTAGCACAGCATATTGCCATGTCATGCATTATGCTGCATTTGTTTGCCTTGTATTTATCGTTTCTTCCCCCTCTTCTCTCCGATAGACTCCAAGACTGACGCTGCTCCCGAGTACGACTACGCCCCTGACGTCCAGCCCCTTTCAGCAGAGCTTCCAGGCAAGAAAAACCCCCTTGATCATTCCTATATCGCCCATTCTTTCTCTCTCATGCTTGCATTAGATTTGGCTATTGTATTCGATAACTCCTATTCTCATGCATTGCCTGATTTTGTAACCTGTTGTTGTTACCTTACCTATTGTCCTATATGCTTAGTATAGGCTGGTTAATGATCCATCAGTGGCCCCTCACCCTTGTCCGTGTTGCCTCGCTTTGTTACCGGAAGATTCGATCAATGTGATCGATGTACAGAGACCATCACATCACCGCACACCCCCTTAGTTGTACGACTCTGCAGAGCTACTATCGAGTGCCGAGGGTGATACCTCCTACCTCACTCCTGATGATATATCTGTAGCGTAGCCAGTCGATTGTGGGTTACCGAGGGTGATTCCTCTTTCACCACCTCCGATGATGCCTTTGTCGTGCAACCCCTCAAGCGTGAACCCATCGAGGGTGATTCCTCTAAGTTCACCTTGACGGATACATCGAGTGGGAATCCAACGAGGGTGATTCCTCGGATTCCCCCTTGATGTTATGGACACACGGATACCTTGACTTTACCTCAGTCCCTTGTTGAAGTCGGGTCGACCCCGAGGGGTACCCGCGAGAGTTACTGAAGTCGGGATGACCGTGAGGGTACCCGCGAGATAATTACGTGGCATGCCCGAGCAGGCAGACCGCCCTAGAGAGGGATGGGCCTGACCCTTGCCGTAAGTCCGCGAGACGGGGCGACAGGATCACTGATCGTCACCGCGAACTCCCAACACACTAACGGGTTTGGATATGTGATCTGAGTAGGCCTCTGGCCTTTTCGCACTAATCACCACGCGGGAATAAGTATGGGCACTCAGCGTCGTACGATTCTTCCGAAAGCTCTCCAGACGTCAGCAGTTGAGCGGCGCGCGCCCGGGTGGACTGCGACGGCCTGCATGTGTATACAGGGCCTAGGTCTGGTCCCGGCTGCATATGCAACGCGCAGGAGTGCAAAGGGCGATGGGCCCAAGACCCCTGAGCACTTAGGATGTAGACCGGCGAGCTGGCCTCTCTGTTGAGCCTAGGTAGGACAACGGCGTGTCTATCAGCCAAGGCCGGGCATGACCCGATAAAAGTGTGTCCGGCCAGAGTTAATCAAGCATGTTGGGTAAGTTAGTGCACCCCTGCAGGGAAGTTATCTATTCGAATAGCCGTATCCACGGTAGCAGGACGCTCGGAATTGTATCCCGATCTACTACAACTAGAACTGGATACTTGTGGTGCTTAATAATATGTTGGCTCTGGGATCACTTTCTCGCAGGGAGTCGAGGAAGGATCTCTGGGCGTTGCTACTACTTACTTATTACTTTATAATATGCTAATCTGCACTCTTCTAATGCTGCAAGATGCTAGTCTTCGATATGCTAGGCCTTTCCCCTCTATTCTGGCATTTCTGCAGTTTAATCCACAGATACAACCCCTTCCCTTTGATACCGATGCATACTTAGCATAGATATGATATAAGTCTTGCGAGTACTTTGGATGAGTACTCACGGTTGCTTTGCTACCTTTTTCCCCCTACCCGATTGCTACGATCAGATGACGGAGCCCCGGTGCCAGCTGACCCCGTCGATGACTACTACTTCCACGACGGAGCCTACTACTATGTGGAGACCGCCGGCCAGGAGTAGTTCGGAGGCTCCCAGGCAGGAGGCCTACGACTTTTCGATGTAGTTGTCATTGTTTTGCTCAGCCTTCTTAAGGCAAACTTGCTTAGTTATGTATGTACTCATATACTGATGCTTCCACTGACTCTTGTGTATTCGAGCTTATGTATTCGAGCCCTCGAGGCCCCTGGCTTGTAATATAGGCTTGTATTATTTTATTTTGTGTCTAGAGTTGTGCTGTGGTATCTTCTCGTGAGTCTCTGGGCTTGATCGTGCGCATTTGCATGTATGATTAGTGCACGGTCGAGTCGGGGGCATCACAAGTTGGTATCAGAGCCGACTGCCTGTAGGAAGCCCCATTCCAACTCCTTGGCCGAAGTTGAGTCTAGTCTTAAAAAAACTATTTTACTAACATTGTTGTGTGGCTTATGGGCCCACATCGCCAATGGTTGGGATTAGGATCTTTTATTCCTCTCCTTTACTCTGGGATTCTGATCTCTCTTCTATTCGGGTTAAATATTTTACTAACTCTAACATTAGATTCTCATGATCACATCAACCCGGAGAGCTGGATTATCTGGAACTATTCCTTTGAATGTATGATGTATGATTCACACACTGTCCTTTGACATCATTGAACTCCTTGTTTCAGATGCGTCCCGCAACGCAACTCGTAAGCTAGACTATGGTTGTTGATGCGAGTGGATTCCCTACTATTCTAGTCGACCTCTTGACCAGGCTAGGATATCGCTGGTACCCCGAGTACACTGTTTACGAGGACTACCGCGAGTTCAACCAGGAGCAGTACCGCGCTGTGGTTCGAATCTTCGATCAGCAGGATAACTCCATCACTGAGTTGCACACCTTTCATGGTGTTGGAGTGACTGTTGACATGGCAGTCCATGATGCTGCCTATGTTGCTTTTGCCCATCTCCGTGGAGAGCACCCTCACTTGGATGAGTCTGGGTTCCGCTACATCCCGTATGCCTCCGCTGGGAATGAGAGTGGGTACTACACTGCTGTCTGTACCCCTTACGTGCGACGTCCTTATGACCTGCAGGTTTTGGTCCAGTACACCGAGGCTCTGGATCGCACTGCCCGAGCTCTTGTTGTTGAGTTGTATGCCACTCGTGCTCGTCTTTACAACGCTCTGACACAGTTGTTGCCAGTAGTCAGTGAAGGGATGCATCCTGAGTACATCCTTTACCCGCGCAGGACAGAGATGCCATCAGGTCTTGAGTGGCCTGCCGTTGGAGGTCATACTCCTCCACGTGGTCCTCTTCTTCCCGTCCGGGACTAGGTTCTGCACCAGAGTGTTCACGGAGCACAGGATCCTCGTGTCGAGGGCACCCTGCGTCATCACTTGCAGTTGCCTGGCTTCTGTGGTTTTCTCTGACATTGATGTAGCTATCGCTATGTCCGGTTGTTGTATCCCTCCACCGCGAGCCTGCGTGCCGCCTAGTGTGTCTAGCTTTCCTTTCCGTTCTTGTAACGCTGGCTTTTAACCGACTCTATGTATGGATCTGTATGTCATGTTTGACTGTTGTGATGTATCTATTGCACTTCCCTTAATGTGCATGTTACTTCATGAATGATTCCATACTTCTGCAATTGCTCGTTGCTAAACTACCCCATGTTAATTTTTAGCAGGATGGTTAGACCCGCAGGTCGTGGCCGTGGTGCCAACAATCCACCACCGCCCGACTATATGGCTGGAATGATGCAACAGTTTGAGCTGAACCGTCAATTCATGCAAGGGATAATGGATCAGTTTCCACGTCCGAACATGAACCAGCAGCCAGCCCCAATAACCTTGCAAGACTTTGTGCGCCTCAACCCGACTGTCTTCCGCAACTCGATTTAGCCGCTTGACACTGATGACTGGCTCCGTGACATCACATACGAGATGGAGTCAGCTAATGTTACCCCTGCCAGCTATGTCACCTCTGCATCCTACTTCTTGAAGGGTCCCGCTGCTCAATGGTGGGACAGCCACAGATGCACACTGCCTGTTGGAACAATCATCACCTGGATGGAGTTCCAGGCTGCTTTCCGTGCCCGCTACATTCCCCAGGGAATCATGGACCGGAAGAAACGTGAGTTCCGCAACCTCACTTAGGGTAGTAAGATTGTCGATGTTTACCAGCGGGAGTTCCTTGAATTGTCACGCTATGCTGAAGAAGACATCGCTACAGATGCTCGCAGACAAGAGAAGTTCCGTGAAGGGCTCAACCCTGATATCAAGCTAGCACTCCTTGTCCAAGACTTCGCTGACTTCGCCACCTTAGTCAATTACGCCATTCAGGTTGAGACTGGTCTGAGGGATCACAAGGACGCTCTCAAGCGCACCCGTGACGCGGGCTCATCTTCGGGCTCGTCTTCGCAGAAGCGCCGTACTTGGATTCCTCACAGCATGCACCGTCCAGCTGCCCCTGCACCAAGGCCATCCTATGTTGCGCCTCGCCTACCTCCTCCACCACCGAGACGGCCAAGACCTCAAGCTACACCACCTCGAGCTCCTGCTCTCCGTCCTAATGACGGGTTGTGCTTCACATGTGGATGTCCAGGTCATCGTGCCAAAGACTGCCGTCATAATCAGAATCAGTTGGCACTTCCATCTGCTGGCCATGGTAACAATCAGCCTCGCAACATCAATGCCAGACCTTCTTATGGCCGTGGTCAGGCTTATCATGTTGATATGACTGAAGCTCAAGACCAACCAGCTACTGTGATGGGTACTCTTCTTGTTAATTCAGTACCAACTTCTGTTTTATTTGATTCAGGAGCATCGCATTCTTTCATATCAGAAGCTTTTGCATACATGCATGACATTCAATCTGAGGAGTTGCACCATTCGCTAGTGGTTAACACTCCCGCAGGCCAATGTCAAGCCTCCATGTTCAGCCCCAATGTTACCATTGAAATTGAAGGGTTGGAGTTCCATGATTTTCCCATTATTTTGAAGTCTTCCAAAATTGACCTCATTCTGGGTATGGATTGGTTGAAGGCTCATACCGCCTCAATCGATTGTGCCACTAAAGTTGTCCAACTCCTGCACCCCTCGGATGAGATAGTAAACTACCATGCTCATCTCATTCAAAATGCCGAAGCTCAGATTTACTCCCTGAATGCGTTGAACGCTTCTCCTCTTGAGGGGATCAAAAACGTTCCAGTAGTTCCTGACTTCCAAGATGTTTTCCCAGAAGAACTTCCAAGAGTACCCCCTGTTAGAGCTGTCGAGTTTGTCATCGACTTGAAACCATGCACTACTCCTATTGCGAAGCATCCTTATAAGATGCCGCCGCATGAACTCCGTGAACTTAAGGAGGAAATCGACAAATCACTTCGCAAGGGTTTCATTCGTCCAAGTTCCTCTGCTTGGGGAGCACCTTCTCTCTTTGTCAAGAAGAAGGATGGTATGAATCGGTTGGTCCAAGATTACCGACCTATCAACCAGGCAACCATTCATAACAAATATCCGCTTCCTTGGATCAACGATCTGTACGACCAACTTCCTGGTTCCTCAGTATTATGTAAACTCGATCTGAGGTTGGGTTACCACCAGATCCGAGTTCCCCGGTATTTTTGTTAAGTGATCCAAGATCACATTGAGTCCATAGGAAAGCCAATACTATTAAAAGGGGATGGGGTGTTGCTTAATGGTCTTTTTGCTCAAGTGCTTAGTGACACTACTCAAAAACCCTCAACCACTTTCTCCATCCAACTTTGTCCAAAACCTACATTCCAACTCGGCCCCACCGAATTTTCCTATCCGGAGCCACCGAGTTCATTTGGATTTAGCCACTGCCAAACCCCAAACAAATCGGATCCACCGATATGGATCTCAGTCCTACCGAGATGGCCTTGCCAACTCTCTGTTACTTGTTGCAATTACTTCGGTCCCACCGAGTTGTTGCAATCGGTACCACCGAGATGGCTTGCCAACTCTCTGTTGCCTTATTGCTTCACTTCGGCCCACCGAGATGATGCAATCGGTGCCACCGAGACGAGGTTTACCCTAACCATTGCACATCAATCCATCCGAGTTGTTCCAGTCGGTCCCACCGAGATTCCTAACGTTCATATCTTTTACACAGGTCGGTGCCACCGAGATTTCTGGTCGGTGCCACCGAGTTGGGTCAAAAGTGTGTAATGGTTGGATTTTGTGTGGAGGCTATATATACCCCTCCACCCTCTCTTCCTCAGTAAGGAGAGCCATCAGAACGTGCCTACACTTCCACCATACATTTTCTGAGAGAGAACCACCTACTCATGTGTTGAGATCAAGAGATTCCATTCCTACCATTTGAACCTTGATTTCTAGCCTTCCCAAGTTGCTTTCCACTCAAATCCTTCTTCCACCATAGCCAAATCTGTGAGAGAGAGTTGAGTGTTAGGGAGACTATCATTTGAAGCACAAGAGCAAGGAGTTCATCAACAACACACCGTCTATTACCTTTTGGAGAGTGGTGTCTCCTAGATTGGTTAGGTGTCACTTGGGAGCCTCCGACATGATGTGGAGTCGAACCAAGGAGTTTGTAAGGGCAAGGAGATCGCCTACTTCGTGAAGATCTACCCAATTGAGGCTAGTCCTTCCTGGACGTAAGCCATGGTAGAATAGACAAGGTTGCTTTTTCATGGACCCTTCGTGGGTGGAGCCCTCCGTGGACTCACGCAGCCATTACCCTTCGTGGGTTGAAGTCTCCATCAACGTGGACGTACGATAGCACCACCTATCGGAACCACGCCAAAAACCATCGTGTCTTCATTGCGTTTGATCTTCCATACTCCACCCCTTTACTTTCCGTACACTTGCATGCTTTACTATTTCCGCTGCTCAATCTCTAGATATGCATGTGTAGGGAGTATTGGTGTTATCTTAACTTGTGCTAAAATCTTCCTAAGTTCCAAGAGAAATTAAAAACTACTACTTTGGTTGGTTAAGTGTCTATTCACCCCCCCCCCTCTAGACCTATCTCCTCGATCCCACAATTGGTATCAGAGCTTTGGTCTCAATTGCCTTGGTTTAAGCACCATTGGAGGGAGATGGATGTGTCTACATTGGGGAGTCTTAGACGTAGAGTGCCTATTCTTGATGGGGAGTATTACAATGCTTGGAAAAATGGAATGCTTGATATCTTTGATGAATTTAACTTGAGAAAGTACATTCATAATCCTTATGTGCCCCCTATTGATCCCTTGCATCCTACTCATGAAGAGGAAATTGACATGCTTCGTAATCTTAGAATCGTCAATCTTATCATTAGAGGATTACCTAAAGTTGTGCTTCGTTGTATGCAAAACTTTGGATGTGCTTATACTCTATGGAATGACTTGGAAAAGCGATATCCCGATTACTCTTTAAAGAATCTTGATGAGATTCTTCATAAGACTATTGATTTTCACAAGATGAATCCTAATGATCCTAACTTTGATGATTGCTTGTTTGAGCTTCATGATCTTATGCGTGCTAAAGGAGATGTTGGAACTATTAGTAACATTATCATGGAAGCTATTAGAACTCATAAACTTGAACATTGTCATGATCATGAAACTAATGAATTCATTGCCCTAGGTGATGATCATACACATGTTGATGATGATGATGATGTTGAGCATGGCTATTATGATGAGGACGAAGAATTTGATATTGAATTTGAGAAGACCACGAGGAATCTTAGTCTTATGGCAAATCTTCGAGATTACATGGCCGGAGGAAAAG
Source organism: Elymus sibiricus (assembly GCA_039707655.1). Classification (NCBI taxonomy): domain Eukaryota; kingdom Viridiplantae; phylum Streptophyta; class Magnoliopsida; order Poales; family Poaceae; genus Elymus; species Elymus sibiricus. The sequence continues at coordinate 139,161,433 of CM077670.1, forward strand.
AGTGGATTCTTGATAGTGGATGTACTGATAACATGACCGGAGATAGAGACATGTTTCGTGAGCTTGCTAAAAATGATGGTCCACGCAAGTATGTGACTTTTGGAGACAACTCCAAGGGTAAGGTGCTTGGCCTTGGTAAGGTGGCCATATCTAATGATAGCTCCATACAAAATGTTATGCTTGTTGAATCTCTTGGTTACAATCTTCTTTCCGTATCTAGACTAGCCGACTTTGGTTTCAATGTTCTATTTACCGAAGTAGATTGCCAAGTGTTTCGTCGAGATAATCATAATATGGTCTTTATCAGCATTCGTAGAGGTGATCAATACATTGTTGATTTCACTAAGAGAGCCAAACTCGTACATGTTTAATTGCTAAATCTTCTAAAGGTTGGTTATGGCATAGGAGTCTTGGACATGTTGGCATGCGTAACCTTGATAAACTTGTTAAAGGAGATCACATTATTGGTGTGAAACATGTTATATTTGACAAGGATCGACTTTGTAGTGCTTGTGAAGCAGGAAAACAAGTTGGAGGAAGCCATCCCATGAAGAACATTATGACCACGAGGAGACCACTCGAGCTACTTCATATGGATCTTTTTGGTCCCAACTCCTATAAGAGCCTTGGTGGTAACTCTTTTGGTTTGGTCATTGTTGATGATTTTTCCAGATTTACGTGGGTGTTCTTTCTCGATGACAAATTGCAGGTACAAAAGATCTTCAAGAACTTCACAAGAAAGGCCCAAAATCAATTTGAAGTGAAGATCAAGAAGGTTCGGAGTGACAACGGAACGGAGTTCAAGAACGCCAATGTGGACACCTTTCTTGATGAGGAGGGTATTTCACATGAGTTCTCGGCTACGTACACACCTCAACAAAATGGAGTTGTTGAGAGGAAGAACCGGACGCTTATTCAGATGGCAAGAACAATGCTTGATGAATACAAGACGCCAAAACACTTTTGGGCGGAAGCGATTGAAACAGCTTGTCATGCGACAAATCGACTCTAACTTCACAAGCTTCTTGGTAAAACGGCGTATGAACTGCTCACCGGTAACAAACCACAAGTTGGATACTTTCGAGTATTTGGCTCAAAATGTTACATTCTTGATAAGCATCGTCGTTCAAAATTTGCTCCTAAATCTCATGAAGGTTTTCTACTTGGTTATGGATCGAACTCTCACACTTACCGTGTCTACAACAACTTCACTCGAAAAGTTGAAGAGACGGTAGATGTGAAGTTTGATGAGACTAACGGCTCGCAAGTCAAGCAATTGCCAATTGATGTAGGAGATTAAGAACCATCGGAAGCAATCCAAGACTTGTCCATTGGAAAGATTCACCCCGTGGAAGTAAAGGAGAGTACCTCGTCCATTCAAGTGGAAGCCCCAACTTCACATCAAGGTGAACAACAAGTTGATATGGAGGCCTCCACAAGTGAAACACGTCAAGACGATGGGAATGAGGAAGTGCAACAAGATGATCCACCTCAACCTCCTTCTCCACCTCCACAAGCGAACAACGACAACATCAACGAAGAAGAAGAAGATAATGATGAGGAAGCCTCACCACAACCCAATCAAAGGCTACCTCGAGTTAGAGCAAGAATCGACAAGAATCATCCCGTCGAACAAATACTTGGAGATATCCAATCCGGGAGAATCACTCGCTCTAAATCTTGTTTAGCTAACTATTGTGAGCATTACTCATTCATCTCTAGTGTTGAACCCTTGAAGGTAGAAGAAGCTCTCAAGGACCCCAATTGGGTGAATACAATGCACGAGGAGCTACACAACTTTGAGAGGAACCAAGTTTGGACATTGGTTGAGAAGCCTAAAGATGAGCAAAACATTATTGGAACCAAATGGGTGTTTCGGAATAAGCAAGATGAAGATGGACAAGTTGGGAAAATGGGAAAATTGATTCAACTTTGTTCACTAAGAGGGTTAATAGAGAATTATTTGTATGCCAAATTTATGTTGATGACATTATCATTGGAGATACTAACCCCTCTTTTAGTGAAAAGTTTGGAAGGTTGATGTCGGAAAAGTACGAGATGTCTATGATGTGTGAACTCAAATTCTTTCTTGGTTTGCAAATCAAGCAAACTAAGGAGGGTACCTTTGTTTCTCAAACAAAGTATACCAAGGACTTATTCAAGAAGTTCAACATGCAAGAAAGTAAAGGTATGAAAAACCCCATGCCCACGAGTGGACATCTTGACTTGACCAAGGATGGCAAACCGGTTGATCAAAAGGTTTATCGATCTATGATTGGTTCATTGCTATATCTATGTGCCTCCCGTTCTGACATTATGCTAAGTGTGTGCATGTGTGCACGATACCAAGCGGCACCAAAGGAGTGTCACCTCAAGGCCATGAAAAGAATTGTGAGATACTTGTTACATATACCAAACTTTGGCATATGGTATCCCAAAGGATCTTCTTTTAATCTTGTTGGCTATTCCGATTCGGACTATGCCGGAGACAAGGTTGATAGAAAGTCCACTTCGGGTACATGTCAATTTCTTGGTAGATCTCTTGTGTCTTGGTCCTCCAAGAAACAAAACTCGGTATCTCTATCTACCGCCGAAGCGGAATACATTGCCGTGGGATCATGTTGTGCTCAATTACTATGGATGACTCAAACTCTTAAAGACTATGGTGTGCATGTGAGACATGTACCATTACTATGTGATAATGAGAGTGCTATTAAGATTGCACACAATCTCGTGCAACATTCTCGAACTAAGCATATTGAGGTTCGTCACCATTTCATTCGAGATCATGTTGAGAAAGGTGACATTGACCTTAAACATGTTCGTACCGACAAACAATTGGCGGATATCTTTACCAAACCTCTCGATGAGAAGGTGTTTTGTCACTTGAGGAGTGAGTTGAACATCATTGATGCTTCAAACATGAACTAGAGGTTCATGTGGATGCATACAAGGGCATGAGCATTCTTGACTAATCCATGATACTTCCATGATCATTTTATATCTTGGATATTTTGCTCCCTTGTATTGTATCTAACCTTTTGTAGGTACTTGGACAAGCTTCATGTCACAAGATTGCATCTCACTCTTATCTTGAGCAATCTTGTATAACCCAAGTATCAACAATTGTTGGTGGGACAAGGAACGAGACAACCTAAACATATCCTTTGACAACTTTTGAGTTATGCTTCATTCTTATCATTTTGGATATACATGTTGTTCCTTGCAAGTCTAACCCATGTAGGAAGATGAACTAAAAATGATAGGATAGCTCCAAACTTTAACTCATGAGCATCCACTTCAAGTTCAACTACATGATGGACATCACCACCAAATCCCAATGTAAGTTCTCACATCTTAGAGAAGCTTTACTCAAAGACATGAGCTAAAGCAACTCAACAAGATGTGAATACATTGAAATGCTTAAAGGAAAAATGGTAACCCCATTTTGAGCTTAACGATGAGTATGACCTATGATCAAGTGTTCTCACTTGACTCCTAAGTCAATATACTCTAACATAGGTGACCTAGTCGCCGACCCCTCTAGATAAAGTTCTCTAGTGTTTCCTTTTTGTTTCTCTTCTTGCTAGAGTGTTTCTATTTCAAAAAAAACTTCATCTAGATGTTTCTTTGCTTCTTTTATGTGTTTCTGTTCTTTTAGCTAGTTTCGCAGCAAATTCATTGCAAATCTTTGTGAGAATCCCATTTCCTAGTGAGCTGAGTTGACGAAAAGTTCCTTTGCACAAAACTCGGTTCCACCGAATTGATTCAACTCGGAGTCACCGGCTTTGCTGCTCTAAGGAGTTTTCTGTCAAATAGTTTCTAAGATTTTCTGCTCCAGCTCCACTCAATGATTCTTATCCTCTACTTGCATCTAGAGCCACTCAATGGCTAGATGTGTTTCTCAAGAACCAAACCCACTTGACCAATAACCTTGAAGTCCCTTCTTGGAAATTGATGTCAAAGGGGGGGAGAGGAATACATCAAAGCTTATCACTACAAAAGAGATGCACCTTACAAGAGGAGAGAATGCTACATGTTTCTAAGAGGGGAGAAACATGATTTCAGTGTTTTTAGTGTTTTGATTGCTTTAGTTTTCTCACCCTACCTGCTCCCAATATCCCATGTCAAATTGAGGGGGAGAGGAAGTTCTTTAAGGGGAGACAACTATTTCTTTCTTTTGGGGACATGTCTGCTTCAAAGAAGTATTCACCTAGTGATACTCTCTTCTACATGTCATCCCAATCTTGGTTTCTTGTTGATCTTGTGTCTTTTCTTGAAGAATTTATCTTGTGTTATCTAACCTTGTTTTCTTAAGTGTATTTCTTCAGGTACTTGATCAAGAACTTCAAGGTAAGTATATGCATCACACCCATGTACATGATGACCTCTTGCTAGTATATATTGTTTGCAAGAAGATAATCATGAACATGTGGATACCTAAATGTCATATATATTGCTCTGATGCATGTAGCCAAGATACATGTTGCATGTATATCTCCCATGAAATACCATCATTCTATATGCACATCTTTAGGGGGAGCTCATACATGTTACATGTTTTTCTTCAAAGCTTCCATACAAACTTCTGCTAAATCTTTATTTGAAGCTTTGATGTATGTTGTCATCAATTACCAAAAAGGGGGAGATTGAAAGCACATTTTCTCCCTTGGTGGTTTTGGTAATTTATGCCAACATACATGTTGGTGGACTAATGCCTCTATCTAGTAAATTTCAGACAAGTTCAACAATGGCGTGGCAGGGACAAAGAGGATGTGGAACCCTTCAAAATGCTAAGGACATTGATTGGCAAAAGCTCAAGACTCTACATTTTTGTTAAGTGATCCAAGATCACATTGAGTCCATAGGAAAGCCAATACTATTAAAAGGGGATGAGGTGTTGCTTAATGGTCTTTTTACTCAAGTGCTTAGTGACACTGCTCCAAAACCCTCAACCACTTTCTCCATCCAAATTTGTCCAAAACCTACATTCCAACTCGGCCCCACCGAATCTTTCCTATCTGGAGCCACCGAGTTCATTTGGACTTAGCCACTGCCAAAACCCTAACAAATCGGATCCACTGATATGGATCTCAGTCCCACCGAGATGGCCTTGCCAACTCTCTGTTACTTGTTGCAATTACTTCGGTCCCACCGAGTTGTTGCAATCGGTACCACCGAGATGGCTTGCCAACTCTCTGTTGCCTTATTGCTTCACTTCGGTCCCACCGAGATGATGCAATCAGTGCCACCGAGATGAGGTTTGCCCTAACCATTGCACATCGGTCCATCCGAGTTGTTCCAGTCGGTCCCACCGAGATTCCTAACGTTCATATCTTTTACAGAGGTCGGTGCCACCGAGATTTCTGATCGGTGTCACCGAGTTGGGTCAAAAGTGTGTAACGGTTGGATTTTGTGTGGAGGCGATAGATACCCCTCCACCCTCTCTTCCTTAGTAAGGAGAGCCATCAGAACATGCCTACACTTCCACCATACATTTTCTGAGAGAGAACCACCTACTCATGTGTTGAGATCAAGAGATTCCATTCCTACCATTTGAACCTTGATTTCTAGCCTTCCCAAGTTGCTTTCCACTCAAATCCTTCTTCCACCATAGCCAAATCTGTGAGAGACAGTTGAGTGTTGGGGAGACTATCATTTGAAGCACAAGAGCAAGGAGTTCATCAACAACACACCGTCTATTACCTTTTGGAGAGTGGTGTCTCCTAGATTGGTTAGGTGTCACTTGGGAGCCTCCGACATGATGTGGAGTCGAACCAAGGAGTTTGTAAGGGCAAGGAGATCGCCTACTTCGTGAAGATCTACCCGAGTGAGGCTAGTCCTTCGTGGACGTAAGCCATGGTGGAATAGACAAGGTTGCTTCTTGGTGGACCCTTCGTGGGTGGAGCCCTCCATGGACTCGCGCAGCCGTTACCCTTCGTGGGTTGAAGTCTCCATCAACATGGACGTACGATAGCACCACCTATCGGAACCACGCCAAAAACCACCGTGTCTTCATTGCGTTTGATCTTCCATACTCTACCCCTTTACTTTCCGTACACTTGCATGCTTTACTATTTCCACTGCTCAATCTCTAGATATGCATGTGTAGGGTGTATTGGTGTTAACTTAACTTGTGCCAAAATCTGCCTAAGTTCCAAGAGAAATTAAAAACTGCTACTTTGGAGTTTTAAGTGTCTATTCACCCCCCCTCTAGACCTATCTCCTCGATCCCACAATTAGATTTCGCTACTGTATTCGATAACTCCTATTCTGATGCATAGCCTGATTTTGTAACCTGCTGTTATTACCTTACATGTTGTCCTATATGCTTAGTATAGGCTGGTTAATGATCCATCAGTGGCCCCTAACCCTTGTCCGTGTTGCCTCGCTTTGTTATCGGAAGATTCGATCAATGTGATCGATGTACAGAGACCGTCACATCACCGCACACCCCCTTAGTTGTACGACTCTGCAGAGCTACTATCGAGTGCCGAGGGTGATACCTCCTACCTCACTCCTGATGATATCTCTGTAGCGTAGCCAGTCGGTTTTGGGTTACCGAGGGTGATTCCTCTTTCACCACCTCCGATGATGCCTCTATCGTGCAACCCCTCAAGCGTGAACCCATCGAGGGTGATTCCTCTAAGTTCACCTTGACGGATACATCGAGTGGGAATCCAACGAGGGTGATTCCTCGGATTCCCCCTTGATGTGATGGACACACGGATACCTTGACTTTACCTCAGTCCCTTGTTGAAGTCGGGTCGACCCCGAGGGGTACCCGCGAGAGTTACTGAAGTCGGGATGACCGTGAGGGTACCCGCGAGATAATTGCGCGGCACGGCCGGGCAGGCAGACCGCCCTAGAGAGGGATGGGCCTGACCCTTGCCATAAATCCGCGAGACAGGGCGCCAGGAACACTGATCGTCACTGCGAGCTCCCAACACACTAACGGGTTTGTATATGTGATCTGAGTAAGCCTCTGGCCTTTTCGCACTAACCACCATGCGGGAATAAGTATGGGCACTCGGCGTCATACGATTCTTCCGAAAGCTCTCCAGACGTCAGCCGTTGAGCGGCGCGCGCCCGGGTGGACTGCGACAGCCTGCGTGTGTATACAGGGGCTAGGTCTGGTCCCGGCCACGTATGCAACGCGCAGGAGTGCAAAGGGCAATGGGCCCAAGACCCCTGAGCGCTTAGGATGTAGACCGGCATGCTAGCCTCTCTGTTGAGCCTAGGTAAGACTACGGTGTGTCGATCAGTCGAGGCCGGGCATGACCCGATAAAGTGTGTCCGGCCAGAGTTAATCGAGCATGTTGGGTAAGTTGGTGTACCCCTGCAGGGAAGTTATCTATTCGAATAGCCATGCCCACGGTAATAGGACGCTCGGAATTGTATCCCGATCTACTACAACTAGAACTAGATACTTGTGGTGCTTAATAATATGTTGGCTCCGGGCTCGCTTTCTCGCAGGGAGTCGAGGAAGGATCTCTGGGCGTTGCTACTACTTACTTATTACTCCCTCCGTCCGAAAAAGCTTGTCCCTCAAATGGATGTATCTAGCACTAACTTGGTGCTAGATACATCCATTTGAGGGACAAGCTTGGGACAAGCTTTTTCGGACGGAGGGAGTAGTTTATAATATGATAATCTGCACTCTTCTAGTGCTGCAAGATGCTAGTCTTCGATAGGCTAGGCCTTTCCCCTCTATTCTGGCATTTCTGCAGTTTAGTCCACAGATACAGCCCCTTCCCTTTGATACGGATGCATACTTAGCATAGATCTGATGTAAGTATTGCGAGTACTTTGGATGAGTACTCACGGTTGCTTTGCTACCTTTTTCCCCCTACCCGATTGTTGCGATCAGATGACGGAGCCCCGGAGCCACCTGACCCCGTCGACGACTACTACTACCACGACGGAGCCTACTACTATGTGGAGACCGCCGACTAGGAGTAGTTTGGAGGCTCCCAGGCAGGAGGCCTGCGACTTTTCGATCTAGATGTCGTTGTTTTGCTCAGCCTTCTTAAGGCAAACTTGCTTAGTTATGTATGTACTCAAATACTGATGCTTCCGCTGACTCTTGTGTATTCGAGTCCTCGAGGCCCCTGGCTTGTAATATAAGCTTGTATTATTTTGTTTTGTGTCTAGAGTTGTGCTTTGATATCTTCCCATGAGTCTCTGGGCTTGATCGTGCACATTTGCGTGTATGATTTGTGCACGGTCGAGTCGGGGGCGTCACACTTAGATACAGAAATGCATGTCATATTCACATGTATAACGTATAAACTCAGCAGGTGCAATTTAATCAAATTAGAAGAAACACAAGCTATACACCAGGCAACATGCAACCAATTATCACACTGTCAAGTTAGAGCAAGCACCTGCGATAGTGCAGTAGGGGAGATGGAGTCATCATATAGACTTGGAACTTCAACTGCAGTAGCAGTAGCAGTGGCAAATCTAGAGAGCCTCCGTTTGCGTTGGTCCAGAGGACCACCAACATCCCCTAACTTACTCTTTGCCTTCCTCTTTTTTGATATTGCCTTGTGAAGTCAAAACCACAAGAAAAGGAATAAAATTGGCTCTGCATAACTCATTGATGCATGATACAGACGAAGACTACTTTGATGTAAGGAAACCGCATGATAGAACGACGGAGTATGTACGAAAAAAAGGACAGCATTGCATATTTACACCTATGATAGGAGGATGGAATATGTATGAAAAACACTAAGTAGAAGACATTTCAACAAATAAGAAGAAATGAAAGCTAGGCACCATATGAACATGCAACCAATATCACTCTTAAAAGTGTCTCGTCATAAGTGCCATTTCAACAAATTAGAAGCAGTACAAGCTAGAAGACAATGCAAGATGCAACGTATATCACTCTCCCAAGTTAAATGTGTCTTATGGTAAGTGATTGTTTCAGGAAACAAAACAGTACTTTGATGTAAGAACATGGTGTGATAGACAGATTTAGTATGTTCTATAAACAGGAACACGTGTCATATTCACAAGTATAATGTGTAAACTAAGCAGATGCAAATAAACAAAATTAGAAGCAATACAAACTAGACATCATACGCGAAATGCAACCACATATAATAGTGCCAAGTTAGAGCAAGCACCTGTGATGGTGGAGTAGAGGAGATGTCTTCATCATCTACACAACTACGTTGACTGTCTAGCCCTGCGTTGTCTTGCGAATCTTGTTGGGAGGATGGCTGAGTAGAATCTGTAGAGACCCTTTGTTTCAGGTGATCGGAAGGACGACCATCATCCACTGCCTTACTAATTTCCTTCCGCTGTATTGATTTTGCATTGTGAAGTCAAACCGACAAGAAAAAGGAATAAAATTCGCTCTCCAGAACTCATTCATGCATGATACTGACGAACAATACTTTGATGTAAGGCAAACACATTATACGAGGATGGAATATGTAGGAAAAACAGGACCGCATGACATATTTACACCTATGATGTGGAAACTAAGCAGAAGGATTTACAAGAAATTAGAAGCAATGCAAGCTAGACAACATATGAAAGATGTAACAAATATCACTCTGCCAAGTTAAAAGTGTTTCGTCATAAGTGGAATTTCGAAATATTAGAAGCAGTACAAGCTAGAAATCAATGCAAGATGCAACCAATATCACACTGCCAAGTTAAAAGTGTCTCATCATAAGTGATTGATGCAGGATACACAACAATAGTACTTTGATGTAGGAACATGGTGTGATATATAGATGTAGTGTATTCTAGATACAGAAAGGCATGTCATATTCACATGTATAACGTATAAACTCAGCAGGTGCAATTTAATCAAATTAGTAGAAATACATGCTATACACCATATGCAACATGCAACCAATTATGACACTATCAAGTTAGAGCAAGCACCTGCGATGGTGGAGTAGGGGAGATGGAGTCATCATATAGACTTGGAACTTCAACTGCAGTAGCAGTAGCAGTGGCAAATCTAGAGACCCTCCGTTTGCGTTGGTCCGGAGGACCACCAACATCCCCTAACTTACTCTTTTCCTTCCTCTTTTTTGATATTGCCTTGTGAAGTCAAAACCACAAGAAAAGGAATAAAATTGGCTCTGCATAACTCATTGATGCATGATACAGACGAAGACTACTTTGATGTAAGGAAACCGCATGATAGGAGGACGGAGTATGTACGAAAAAAAAGGACAGCATTGCATATTTACACCTATGATGGGAGGATGGAATATGTATGAAAAACACTAAGTAGAAGACATTTCAACAAATTCGAAGAAATGAAAGCTAGGCACCATATGAACATGCAACCAATATCATTCTTAAAAGTGTTTCTTCATAAGTGCCATTTCAACAAATTAGAAGAAGTACAAGATAGAAGACAATGCAAGATGCAACGTATATCACACTCCCAAGTTAAATGTGTCTTATGGTAAGTGATTGTTTCAGGGTACACAACAGTACTTTGATGTAAGAACATGGTGTGATAGACAGATTTAGTATGTTCTATAAACAGGAACATGTGTCATATTCACAAGTATAATGTGTAAACTAAGCAGATGCAAATCAACAAAATTAGAAGCAATACAAACTAGACATCATACTCGAAATGCAACCACATATAATAGTGCCAAGTTAGAGCAAGCACCTGTGATGGTGGAGTAGGGGAGATGTCTTCATCATCTACACAACTACGCTAACTGTCTAGCCCTGCGTTGTCTAGCGAATCTTGTTGGGAGGATGGCTGAGTAGAATCTGTAGAGACCCTCTATTTCAGTTGATCGGAAGGACCACCATCATCCACTGCCTTACTAATTTCCTTCCGCTGTATTGATTTTGCATTGTGAAGTCAAACCGACAAGAAAAGGAATAAAATTCGCTCTCCAGAACTCATTCATGCATGATACTGACGAACAATACTTTGATGTAAGGCAAACACATGATACGAGGATGGAATATGTAGGAAAAACAGGACCGCTTGACATATTCACACCTATGATGTGGAAACTAAGCAGAAGGATTTACAAGAAATTAGAAGCAATGCAAGCTAGACAGCATATGAAAGATGCAACAAATATCACTCTGCCAAGTTAAAAGTTTCTCGTCATAAGTGGAATTTTGAAATATTAGAAGTAGTACAAGCTAGAAATCAATGCAAGATGCCACCAATATCACACTTCCAAGTTAAAAGTGTCTCATCATAAGTGATTGATGCAGGATACACAACAACAGTACTTTGATGTAGGAACATGGTGTGATAGATAGATGCAGTGTATTCTAGATACAGAAAGGCATGTCATATTCACATGTATAACGTATAAACTCAGCAAGTGCAATTTAATCAAATTAGAAGAAATACAAGCTATACACCCTATGCAACATGCAACCAATTATCACACTGTCAAGTTAGAGCAAGAACCTGCGATGGTGGAGTAGGGGAGATGGAGTCATCTTATAGACTTGGAACTTCAACTGCAGTAGCAGTAGTAGTGGCAAATCTAGAGAGCCTCCGTTTGCTTTGGTCCGGAGGACCACCAACATCCCCTAACTTACTCTTTTCCTTCCTCTTTTTTGATATTGCCTTGTGAAGTCAAAACCACAAGAAAAGGAATAAAATTGGCTCTGCATAACTCATTGATGCATGATACAGACGAAGACTACTTTGATGTAAGGAAATCGCATGATAGGAGGACGGAGTATGTACAAAAAAAAAGGACAGCATTGCATATTTACACCTATGATAGGAGGATGGAATATGTATGAAAAACACTAAGTAGAAGACATTTCAACAAATTAAAATAAATGAAAGCTAGGCACCATATGAACATGCAACCAATATCACTCTTAAAAGTGTCTTGTCATAAGTGCCATTTCAACAAATTAGAAGCAGTACAAGCTAGAAGACAATGCAAGATGCAACGTATATCATACTCCCAAGTTAAATGTGTCTTATGGTAAGTGATTGTTTCAGGATACACAACAGTACTTGATGTAAGAACATGGTGTGATAGACAGATTTAGGATGTTCTGTAAACAGGAACATGTGTCATATTCACAAGTATAATGTGTAAACTAAGCAGATGCAAATCAACAAAATTAGAAGCAATACAAACTAGACATCATACGCGAAATGCAACCACATGTAATAGTGCCAAGTTAGAGCAAGCACCTGTGATGGTGGAGTAGGGGAGATGTCTTCATCATCTACACAACTACGTTGACTGTCTAGCCCTGCGTTGTCTTGCGAATCTTGTTGGGAGGATGGCTGAGTAGAATCTGTAGAGACCCTCTGTTTTGGTTGATCGGAAGGACCATCATCATCCACTGCCTAACTAATTTCCTTCCGCTGTATTGATTTTGCATTGTGAAGTCAAACAGACAAGAAAAAGGAATAAAATTCGCTCTCCAGAACTCATTCATGCATGATACTAACGAACAATACTTTGATGTAAGGCAAACACATGATACGAGGATGGAATATGTACGAAAAACAGGACCGCATGACATATTCACACCTATGATGTGGAAACTAAGCAGAAGGATTTATAAGAAATTAGAAGCACTGCAAGCTAGACAACATATGAAAGATGCAACAAATATCACTCTGCCAAGTTAAAAGTGTCTTGTCATAAGTGGAATTTCGAAATATTAGAAGCAGTACAAGCTAGAAATCAATGCAAGATGCAATCAATATCACACTGCCAAGTTAAAAGTGTCTCATCATAAGTGATTGATGAAGGATACACAACAACAGTACTTTGTTGTAGGAACATGGTGTGATAGATAGATACAGTGTATTCTAGATACAGAAATGCATGTCATATTCACATGTATAACGTATAAACTCAGCAGGTGCAATTTAATCAAATTAGAAGATATACAAGATATACACCATATGCAACATCCAACCAATTATCACACTGTCAAGTTAGAGCAAGCACCTGCGATGGTGGAGTAGGGGAGAAGGAGTCATCATATAGACTTGGAACTTCAACTGCAGTAGCAGTAGCTGTGGCAAATCTAGAGAGCCTCCGTTTGCGTTGGTCCAGAGGACCACCAACATCCCCTAACTTACTCTTTTCCTACCTCTTTTTTGATATTGCCTTGTGAAGTCAAAACCACAAGAAAAGGAATAAAATTGGCTCTGCATAACTCATTTATGCATGATACAGACGAAGACTACTTTGATGTAAGGAAACCGCATGATAAGAGGACGGAGTATGTACGAAAAAAAAGGACAACATTGCATATTTACACCTATGATAGGAGGATGGAATATGTATGAAAAACACTAAGCAGAAGACATTTCAACAAATTGGAAGAAATGAAAGCTAGGCACCATATGAACATGCAACCAATATCACTCTTAAAAGTGTCTCATCATAAGTGCCATTTCAAAAAATTAGAAGCAGTACAAGCTAGAAGACAGTGCAAGATGCAACGTATATCACACTCCCAAGGTAAATGTGTCTTATGGTAAGTGATTGTTTCAAGATACACAACAGTACTTTGATGTAAGAACATGGTGTGATAGACAGATTTAGTATGTTCTATAAACAGGAACACGTGTCATATTCACAAGGATAATGTGTAAACTAAGCAGATGCAAATCAACAAAATTAGAAGCAATACAAACTAGACATCATACGCGAAGTGCAACCACATATAACAGTGCCAAGTTAGAGCAAGCACCTGTGATGGTGGAGTAGGGGAGATGTCTTCATCATCTACACAAGTACGTTGGCTGTCAAGCCCTGCGTTGTCTTGTGAATCTTGTTGGGAGGATGGCTGAGTAGAATCTGTAGAGACCCTTTGTTTCAGTTGATCGGAAGGACCACCATCATCCACTACCTTACTAATTTCCTTCCGCTGTATTGATTTTGCATTGTGAAGTCAAACCGACAAGAAAAAGGAATAAAATTCGCTCTACAGAACTCATTCATGCATGATACTGACGAACAATACTTTGATGTAAGGCAAACACATGATACGAGGATGGAATATGTATGAAAAACAGGACCGCATGACATATTCACACCTATGATGTGGAAACTAAGCAGAAGGATTTACAAGAAATTAGAAGCAATGCAAGCTAGATAACATATGAAAGATGCAACAAATATCACTCTGCCAAGTTAAAACTGCATTTCAACAAATTAGAAGCACTGCAAGCTAGACACCATATGAAAGATGCAACCAATATCACTCTGCCAAGTTAAAACTGTCTCGTCATAGGTGGCGTTTCAACAAATTAGAAGCAGTACATGCTAGTAATCATATGCAAGGCGTAACCAATATCACACTGCCAACTTAAACGTGTCTCTTCATAAGTGATTGATGCAGGATACACAACAACAGTAGTTTGATGTAAGAACATGGTGTGATAGACAGATATAGTGTGTGCCAGAAACAGGAAGGCATGTCATATTCACATGTATAATGTGTAAGCTAAGCAGATGCATTTTACCCTAATTAGAAGCAATACAAGTTAGACACCATATGCAACAAGCAACCAGATATCACACTACCAAGTTAGAGCAAGCACCTGGGATGGTGGAGTAGGGGAGATGAAAATTGGAACTTGTAATGCACTAGCAGTACGAGGAGAATCTATAGAGATGCTCCACTTACGTTGCTGCAGAGGACCACCATCATCCCCTTCCTTCCTCTTTTCCTTCCTCTTTTTTGATTTTGCCTTTTAAAGTCAAACCCACGAGAAAAAGGAATAAAATTTGCTTTTCAAAACTCATTGATGCATGATACTAATGAACACTACTTTGATGTAAGGCAACCGCATGATAGGAGGATGGAATATGTACGAAAAAAAGGACAGCATTGCATATTCACACCTATGATGTGTGAACTAAGCAGAAGGCATTTCAACTAATTAGAAGCAATGCAAGCTAAAAACCATATGAAAGATGCAACCAATATCACTCTGCCAAATTAAAAGGGCGGGCTCATAAGGGTATTTCATCAAATTGGAAGCAATACATAGCTGCATGCTAGAAATCATATGCAATATGCGACGAATAAAGGTGTCTCATTGTAAGTGATTGATGCGGGATACACAAGAACAGTAGTTTCATATAAGAACATGGTTAATACATAGATGTAGTATGTACCAAAAACAGGAAGGCATGTCATATTCACAGGTATAATGTGTAAACTAAGCAGATGCAATTTACCCTAATTAGAAGCAAAACAAGCTAGAAACCATACTTAACATGCAACCACATATCACACTGCCAAGTTAGAGCAAGCACATGTGATGCTAGTGTAGGGGAAATGTGGTCATCAACTACAGAGCTACGTTGACTATCTCAGCTTGCCTTCCTGTTTCTTGAGAATCATGTGGGGAGGATGAAACTGCACTCTTTAAGAGAGTAGCGCGTCTCACACTAACCCACGGGTGTGACTGTCCCATCATAAGTGATTGCTGAGGGATACACAAGAACATTAGTTTGACGTAAGAACATGGTTAATAGACAGATGCAATATGTACCAAAAACCGGAAGGCTTATCATATTCACTGCTATAATGTGTAAACTAAGTAGATGCAATTTAACCAAATTAGAAGAATTACAAGCTAGACACCATATGCAACATGCAACCACATATCACACTTCCAAGTTAGAGCAAGCACCTGCGATGGTGGTGTAGGGGAAAAGCGGTCACCAACTACAGAGCTACGTTGACTATCTTCATCTAGCCTTGCTGTTTGTTGAGAATCATGTGGGGAGGATGACACTGCACTCTTTAAAAGAGTAGTGCGTCTCACACTAACCCACGGGTGTGACTGTCTCATCATAAGTGATTGATGAGGGATACACAAGAAAATTAGTTTGATGTAAGAACATGGTTAATAGACAGATGTAGTATGTACCAAAAATAGGAAGGCATGTCGTATTCACAGTATATGGCTAAGCAGATGCAATTTAACCAATTTAGAAGCAATACAAGGTAGACACCATATGCAACATGCAACCACATATGACACCGAAGTTAAATGTGGCGCCCCGCCTGAATACCACTGTACTCAGACGGTCACCGCACATACCAGCCCAGGAGATCACTCTGGCATGCGCTTTTACAACAAGTATCATGAACACAGACATTCCTATTAATGGATATATCAGTCTTACATGGTATATAATACAAGGGTGATGGCAGCGGAAAAGCTCTATCTAGGGCAGCCTGGTCCTGGTGCGGCTCCAATCCACAGGGATCTGACTGGGTTACTCTTCTAGCCCGCGAACACTCTGGCTCCTCGCTAGCGAACGTCGGATCCTTAGGTGAACCTGGCCACATTGAAGGTCGCTGGGTACTTTTGAATGTACTCGCAAGCAAACCATACCAACATATACACCAAGCAAAGCATACCATGGCATTCAAGCATGCAATTGTTATCTTAACAGTATTAACTATCATGTTATGACAGGATTATCTAGCATGATTAATCATGTAGCAGCATTAATCATGATGTCATGGCAGGATTATTAGCAAGATAACTACTGAAGTAAATGCGGTAAAGTAAAGCATATCAAGTAAATAATCCATACTCCAAATATTCTCACGATCCAAGTCTGATCCAAACTTTGCGGTCATCCAACCGCTCATCTCATAGCCATCACATGGCTAGCAATCATACATCTGCATCATCCGATGTCCATGCCTCTGTACTGCAAGTCTGACCAATCATACCTTTCTCTGGTTCGGTCTTAGCAATAAGATTATATAGTTTGTTCCTCCAGACTCGACACAGACCAAATAGTGGCCGAGTACGAACTGTCCATGACCGAGGACGCGGCTATTCGAATAGATTTACACTCTGCAGAGGTTGCGCACTTTACCGACAGCATGGAGCTCCTGGCCTCGTACTTTAGTACATGTTCCCATTCGGGTGGACCGGTGCTGCTCCAAGAAAACTTTGTCTATTGCCCGGCACTCTTACGGTCCCACCGACAATCATACCCTCCCAGGGTCTTGTCCTGGGTGGCCCCTGTGTCACCCCGTGACACCTGCCACCGTCGTGGCCAAACAAAACTGTCCCAAACGGGGACCGCGCGCAACCAAACAACTGGGCTCACAAGGTTATCGCCGCCTACCGGGCCAGGGTAGCGCGCATGCATAACCTTCCCTAGTTTGGTGGTACCGACAAGAGGCAAGACAATAGACTAAGTCTGGGCCGTTCCATACCAGCAAATGTGGTTGCACTTGATGAGCTCGATTCGGTGACACTATGACTCGATCAAGCCAACGGAGGAGGTTGTTATCATTAAGTCACATTTCATAATATTGCAATAACAGTACCATGCATGATGTAACAATTATGAAAACATAACAACCTATCTCCATACAATATCACAACGAGTCATTAGTGAAACAAGATTTAAATGGCAAGTTATCACTTTACGAGTTCTAGCTGTAAGTGACGACCATCTGAACCCTTGTATGAAACCGGCAAATAAACCAGTAGCCACCAAAACGGTCTTTACAACTCAGATCTGGGACGTGACTGGAATAACTCAACCCCGGCTCAAGACGGCTGAAAAGCAGCTCAGAGCATGAGACGGTGTTGATAAAAAGAGTGTAGCGGTTCCCTAAGACGGCCGAGAAACAGCTCAGAGCATAGGGTCACCGCTACGGAAAGAAATTCAACAGCTGCCCGAGACGGCCGAAAAGCAGCTCAGAACATGGCCAGTTGTTGAAAAGAGAACATAAAGTCGGCATCCACCCCGGACGGCCGAAAGCGGCTCAGAACACAGGCGTGGTGCCGTCACCAAAGAAAGGCAGGCAAGAGTTCATCAGCGTCACATACAGCTCACCACTACGCATACAGGCATAAGCATATTAATTTAAACACACAAGAATAACACAAAGCAATGCTTTAGGGCACATATCAGATGGTCGGCTTGCCTGGGGGTGAAGGAATACTTTGGGAGAAGTGCGATCACCTCGCGGAAGAATTCGCCGGAAAGGGTTCCCTCTCGGAAAGGCTGAATAGAGGGCAGGGGCATAATGGGCATTTTCAGAAAGTGTAAACATGGTGGAAGTGATGTCATCGGAACGGGCTCGATGAACTGAAGAAGTGGGCTTTGGAATCACCTGAATCAGAGTTGCGGTTAAAAAGATACGGGCGTTCGTTCGTTAGGCAGGAAACAAACAAAAAGGTGTTCATTTCTGCGCTTAACCGACGAACGGTCGCAATCTAAAGGGTTCGGCGCCGGCTGGAGAGAGGAAGCGCATTTTCAAGAATACGCTTTCTGTTAAGCGAAAACGTACTCTGGCCCGAAGCCGTTATTGAGTATGCGAATCGCACAGGAAAGCGTATTTACTGGAAATACGTTTCCACTTAAGAACGTGCGGGCCCGGGGTCAACACCGCTGTCTAGCTAACAGGCGGGCCCCGCGGGCGTTGACTCTCTCCTCCTCGTCCCTCTTCCACCTCGCGACTGGGCAGAGGAGAGGCGAGGCCGACGTGCGCCGGCGACGACTCCCGGCGGCACAGGCCACCTCTGGCCGAGGTCCGGCCACCGGCGTGACCAGGGCGGCGAGCCGCTTCCATCCAGGCAACTCACGGATGTCAGGGAGCTCAGAATCGGGCGGGACGCCGTCCGCAGTGGACGGCGGCGCTGGAGAGTTTGGGGCCAAGGCTACGGCCTGTCCCGGGAGGAAATGGAGGCGGGGAGGGCATTGTGGTGGTGGTGATGGTTGGCCAGGGTGGCGAGGTGGAGCAATGGGGGCGGGGGTGGTCGGAATTTGACCGAGGCCGAGAGGAGGCAGTGGCAGAGCTCGCCGGCGATTTGGCCACCCGTGGCGCGGCTGCTCGGGGCTGGGGCTCGGGAGGAGGCAAGGGAGGGAAGAGGAGGCTGCGAGGTGCTCGGGGAGGCTCGGGCCTTGGCTATTTATAGACTGCCGGGACATGCGGATAGGCACGGCCACGGTGGCGTGCCTATCGCCGTGTTGTTGCTCAAGGGTGGCGTGGCTTGCTGGTTCCCGGCGTCGGGGAGCGGCCGACCTGACGAGCTTTGGATGGACGGGACGGCTCGGGAGGGAAGTAGCCAAGGGGAGAGGAAGACGACGACAGATCACGGGCGGGCAGTGCGGTGGCGGGACTCGCCGCGGCATGGAGAAGAAGAAAGAAGAGGGGAGAAGCTGCGGGAGAGGGACAGGATCCTTGTCACAGTGGGATAGGGTAGAAAGGACTAGATGCTTGCAAAATTTTAGCCCATTTGGACAAGTTTTGCATACACTTCCTTTGCAATGCAAATTCTGGTCTAGAAGCTAAACTTTGAAGCTGCACTCATCTGGCTTGATGAAATGAGCTGAATTTTGGTGTAGGGTGATTATTTGGAGATATGGAGGTACTGGTAAAATTTCAGCTCAATTGGACATACCAAAGTGGTACTTCCTTCACAGAGCTTGGATCTGGACAGAAATTAGATGGAATTTTTGGGCGAAATTGGCTAGATAAAATGATGTGAATTTCTGCATAATCACATCATATAGGGAATGTGAGGTCCTGGATTAATTTCAAGATTTTTGAAGCAATATAAAATATAGTTGCTTCACAACCTCAAAATAAATCCAGAAACAAGAATTGGATGATGCACTCAAAAGTTGAACTATAGAACTTGGGATCTTGATGGAAATGGTGAAGATATGGATAGGAGAAGCTCCACAAATTATTTGGGATTTTTCCTAGCTACCAAAATAGTAGCTCCTTTGGAAAGTGCCCAAATTGCAATATTGGCTTTAATTAGGAAAAGGCAATTTCCCTTATTTAATTATTGTCAATATTTTTATTGGAGCTCAATATGATCACAAAGAATATCTCCACAAGTTTTCATGAACTTTGGAGATGGATAGATATTTTCCTGGATTTAATTCCTTTATCTGGCAGAAAAAGGAATTAATTTTAAATGAAAAATATTGCAAATGACTTGGCAATATTTTTGCATATCCAGGGTTTAAAAAGATAGGATGATCACTGGGAGAAATTTGGGAGGCAAAAGATCAAAGGAAATTGGGGTTCCTTTGTAACGGAAGGAATTAGGGTTTCCCTTCCGGTAACTCGGAAGGTAGGGTTTCGGCGGCAAAATCCTGAGAACAAATCTGGGGTGGCAAGGTTGGTCTGAAGAGAAACTCTGGTTGGATGGGAGAGGCAAGGCTAAGTGACCATCTTCATATAGCCAAAGGCAAGAGAAAACCCGATAACATCGAAAAAAAGACGGGAGTCAAATCCCGCGAAGGAAAAAAAACAAGGAGCGAAAACCAGGGTGTCACAAACCTACCCCCCTTAAGAAAATCTCGTCCTCGAGATTTCCGGGCTTACCTCCCGGCGAAGGGGGACTTACCTGTGTGTGACTTGGATCCATCAGCTATCTTGTCTTCATTTGTTTACTGACCTTTTAACTGCCTCTTTTGATAGCTCAGGTGCTGTCTTTTTCAGACGTCTGCATTGAATCCTTCTCTTTCCTGTCAGGCGAACCCTTTGTGCTGGTAGTTTGTTGGCTGGGGTTGGTGGGTAGCTCCGAGTATCGACAAATAGTCTGGTTTCCATGGCCTGGGACTAGCTGCTTCGGGTTTTATTGTGATACTTCGTACACTGACTGCCAAGGGCGAGACATTCTTTCTGGGTACCGAACTCACGTGCTCATATGGCCTGAAGTGGCTAGGTGTGGCTCTCTTTTTGCCTTGACAGAATACTCAGTCTGGCCCTGGGTTCCGTACGAGGTGTTTCCTCCTGTCTCTTGCATTCTGACTTCGTCCTCGGGTGATTCCCAACTGATATGTCGGGCATGATCACAAAGTAATCATAGACGGTAATCTCTGAGGTGGCTCTGCCATATATAGCCTCTGTGGTCCTTGTTATGACCACTGAGCTGACATAGTATGGCTATCATCCGGTGTATCTTTCGGAGCATAACCTCTGATCTTGGTTGATGGCCCATATTCATGATGACATGCTGCTGCGTTGTTGTGGCCGTATATGCAAGAGTCTGACAAGGATTGACAATATCCCCTTGTCTGTGGAGCTTTACTTTATTGACCGTCGCGGAGATTGTTTATTCAAGACTTCCTTGTTCTTGGGGGTTCCTTTTTGTGGAGCTGTCCTGACTGGCCAACACGGCTCCCTGGTTGTATCATAACTTACTCTTGCATATCTCGTAAGGATTGCTGTGTTCACATCCTTCTTTGAAGTATGGGACCGACGTTTCTCTTGAGCACAGTCATTCCCGTGTATGAGTGGCTCGCATGAACTGATCCCCTGGACTGCATGCTCACAACATATGCAAAGTAGGATAAATCTTTTTATAACCACCGAGTTCTGAGGCGGACGTGTGTCTGGACTAGTTCGTGCTTCTGACAAGATTGTTGCGGGCACGATGGCATGCTGAAGAAGGCTGAATTCCTTGCACTCGAACCTTCTGCCAGGGTAGCGTGCTGAAGAAGGCTAGGTATCGTACCCCAGAAGCTTTCCTTCATGTGGCTTACCGCGGAAGTTTAGGTGCCTTATGCTGGAAGCTTTCCGCGGTGGCACACTGTGGAAGATGGGAGTGCCGTATCCCAGAAGATTTTCTCGCCAAGTGGTGTAGCGAGGAAGACTGGGAGTCTTGCGTCGTAAGCTCTTTCCGATAGCTTGCGGAGGAAGGCGGAGTTCCTTGTACCCAAAAGCCTTGCGCAGTCGGACCTGTGGCCGATTCCGGCTTCCTTCCGGAGTATCCGGAATTTACCCATAGCGGTGCCAAAACTTGATATAGGCCACACCTTGTCTGAAGATATTCCGTTGGTCATACACACCGCTTGTCCTTCTGCTGGTCCGCTCATTGTTGCTGTAAAGGTTGCACAACTGATGCAGACTTCATGTCGTTAATTAATTCAGAATACCCTTTGCATTCAAACCAAGTGTTGCTGGTAGTGAGCAGTTGACGAATAATCCGTTCGGTTTAGCTGAACCTCCACATATTTGAAATTCTCATTGATTCTGGGCGGCCGTGAACTTATCCATATTTCTCGCAGACCTTGTTCACCATGCTTAGAATCTTATGTATGCATCGGTAAATTCCAAAGTATTCTGAAATTTGTATAAACATACCAGAGTTTTGTCGTTGCTGTCGGCACATTCACATTCTTGAACTATGTCTTCTATGGATAATAAATGATTCTTGAGTCCATTGAGAAGAACTCAAGATTCACGCCACTGACTTACATAATCTTTGTGTCAAGGACCGAATAATTTGCTCCTTAGGTGTAATCTATTCTGCGGCAAACTCCCTTGGCTATAGTCTGGCTTTATCGGTTGCACTCCGATTCTGCTTCTGACCCATTCTTCATTCTTGACAGATCCGGTGATAATGTTCTGAATATCGAGCAGTTGGCTTGGCTTGACTCTTACTGAATTTGGATTATTGGGTATTATCCAAGTTGTATGCTGGTCTTCTTTGGCAGCTCTTGCGGATGGATCCAGTCGGAGCGAAAGAACGGAAACGAGAAAAGAAGCAAGAACCGCGAAAAACCAAAAAGCAAATAAAGCTCAAATTTGTGGACCTTACACATGTGGCCAAAGATTCACTAGTATAACTAGCCTAGCGCACTCGATGCACCCCTAAGGATTTAGAAGCAAAACCACACAATGCTCCTTGTAGCGATTGGTGTCAAGCTCCGACTACTTCCTTAGGGAACATCACACTCGACGCACGACCATAGCCAAAGTGGCTTAGTCAACGATCCTAGGGTTGCCGGGGAAAATATGGAATTTAACGGCGTTTCCCAAAGGAAACTAGATTTGAGGAGAGAAATGCCATGGCTAGCAAGCAAGGTAGGGATATCTGGTTTACCTAGGGGTTCAGGGCTCATGGGTCAATG
Organism: Elymus sibiricus; assembly: GCA_039707655.1. Lineage (NCBI taxonomy): Eukaryota > Viridiplantae > Streptophyta > Magnoliopsida > Poales > Poaceae > Elymus > Elymus sibiricus. The sequence goes on from CM077670.1 coordinate 139,184,316, forward strand.
CCTGGGCGGACATTTCGTACCGGAGGCAAAGGCCACGAGAGTTGGGGTCCGAAGGAGCCATATACCTATGGGGGTTGCCTTATGATCAATAGTAGCCGTGCCTGTCTGGCAAAGATGGCTGAAATCCATCTGGGCTTTCTACTGGTCAGGAGGCAATAAAATCTGGCTAGGGTAACCTACGGTCAGCCTCGCTCTGATACCATCCGTTGTGGCGCCCCGCCTGAATACCACTGTAGTCAGACGGTCACCGCACATACCAGCCCAGGAGATCACTCTGGCATGCGCTTTTACAACAAGTATCATGAACACAGACATTCCTATTAATGGATATATCAGTCTTACATGGTATATAATACAAGGGTGATGGCAGCGGAAAAGCTCTATCTAGGGCAGCCTGGTCCTGGTGCGGCTCCAATCCACAGGGATCTGACTGGGTTACTCTTCTAGCCCGCGAACACTCTGGCTCCTCGCTAGCGAACGTTGGATCCTTAGGTGAACCTGGCCACATTGAAGGCCGCTGAGTACTTTTGAATGTACTCGCAAGCAAACCATACCAACATATACACCAAGCAAAGCATACCATGGCATTCAAGCATGCAATTGTTATCTTAACAGTATTAACTATCATGTTATGACAGGATTATCTAGCATGATTAATCATGTAGCAGCATTAATCATGATGTCATGGCAGGATTATTAGCAAGATAACTACTGAAGTAAATGCGGTAAAGTAAAGCATATCAAGTAAATAATCCATACTCCGAATATTCTCACGATCCAAGTCTGATCCAAACTTTGCGGTCATCCAACCGCTCATCTCATAGCCATCACATCGCTAGTAATCATACCTCTGACATCATCCGATGTCCATGCCTCTGTACTGCAAGTCTAACCAATCATACCTTTCTCTGGTTCAGTCTTAGCAATAATATTATATAGTTTGTTCCTCTAGACTCGACACAGACCAAATAGTGGCCGAGTATGAACTGTCCATGACCGAGGACGCGGCTATTCGAATAGATTTACACTCTGCAGAGGTTGCGCACTTTACCCACACCATGGAGCTCCTGGCCTCGTACTTTAGTACATGTTCCCATTCGGGTGGACCGGTGCTGCTCCAAGAAAACTTTGTCTATTGCCCGGCACTCTTACGGTCCCACCGACAATCATACCCTCCCAGGGTCTTGTCCTGGGTGACCCCTGTGTCACCCCGTGACACCTGCCACCGTCGTGGCCAAACAAAACTATCCCAAACGGGGACCGCGCGCAACCAAACAACTGGGCTCACAAGGTTATCGCCGCCTACCGGGCCAGGGTAGCGCACACGCATAACCTTCCCTAGTTTGGTGGTACCGACAAGAGGCAAGACAATAGACTAAGTCAGGGCCGTCCCATACTAGCAAATGTGGTTGCACTTGATGAGCTCGATTCGGTGACACTATGACTCGATCCAGCCGATGGAGGAGGTTGTTATCATTAAGTCACATTTCATAATATTGCAATAACAGTACCATGCATGATGTAACAATTATGAAAACATAACAACCTATCTCCATACAATATCACAATGAGTCATTAGTGAAACAAGATTTAAATGGCAAGTTATCACTTTACGAGTTCTAGCTGTAAGTGACGACCATCTGAACCCTTGTATGAAACCTGCAAATAAACTAGTAGCCACCAGAACGGTCTTTACAACTCAGATCTGGGACGTGACTGGAATAACTCAACCCCGGCTCAAGACGGCTGAAAAGCAGCTCAGAGCATGAGACGGTGTTGATAAAAAGAGTGTAGCGGTTCCCTAAGACGGCCGAGAAACAGCTCAGAGCATAGGGTCACCGCTACGGAAAGAAATTCAACAGCTGCCCGAGACGGCCGAAAAGCAGCTCAGAACACGGCCAGTTGTTGAAAAGAGAACATAAAGTCGGCATCCACCCCGGACGGCTGAAAGCGGCTCAGAACACAGGCGTGGTGCCGTCACCAAAGAAAGGCAGGCAAGGGTTCATCAGCGTCACATACAGCTCACCACTACGCATACATGCATAAGCATATTAATTTAAACAAACAATAATAACACAGAGCAATGCTTTAGGGCACATATCAGATGGTCGGCTTGCCTGGGGGTGAAGGAATACTCCGGGAGAAGTGCGATCACCTCGCGGAAGAATTCGCCGAAAAGGGTTCCCACTCGGAAAGGCTGAATAGAGGGCAGGGGCATAATGGGAATTTTTAGAAAGTGTAAACATGGTGGAAGTGATGTCATCGGAACGGGCTCGACGAACTGAAGAAGTGGGCTTTGGAATCACCTGAATCGGAGTTGCGGTTAAAAAGATACGGGCGTTCGTTCGTTGGGCAGGAAACAAACAAAAAGGTGTTCATTTCTGCGCTTAACCGACGAACGGTCGCAATCTAAAGGGTTCGGCGCCGGCTGGAGAGAGGAAGCGCATTTTCAAGAATACGCTTTCTGTTAAGCGAAAACGTACTCTGGCCCGAAGCCGTTATTGAGTACGCGAATCGCACAGGAAAGCGTATTTACTGGAAATACGTTTCCACTTAAGAACGTTCGTGCCCGGGGTCAACACCGCTGTCTAGCTGACAGGCGGGCCCCGCGGGCGTTGACTCTCTCCTCCTCGTCCCTCTTCCACCTCGCGACTGGGCAGAGGAGAGGCGAGGCCGACGTGCGCCGGCGATGACTCCCGGCGGCACAGGCCACCTCTGGCCGAGGTCCGGCCACCGGCGTGACCAGGGCGGCGAGCCACTTCCATCCAGTCAACTCACGGATGCCGGGGAGCTCAGAATCGGGCGGGACACCGGCCGCAGCGGACGGCGGCGCTGGAGAGCTTGAGGCCAAGGCTACGGCCTGTCCCGGGAGGAAATGGAGGCGGGGAGGGCATTGTGGTGGTGGTGATGGTTGGCCAGGGTGGCGAGGTGGAGCAATGGGGGCGGGGGTGGTCGGAATTTGACCGAGGCCGAGAGGAGGCAGTGGCGGAGTTCGCCGGTGATTTGGGCACCCGTGGCGCGGCTGCTCAGGGCTGGGGCTCGGGAGGAGGCAAGGGAGGGAAGAGGAGGCTGCGAGGTGCTCGGGGAGGCTCGGGCCTTGGCTATTTATAGCCTGCCGGGACATGCGGATAGGCACGGCCGCGGTGGCGTGCTTATCGCCGTGCTGTTGCTCAAGGGTGGCGTGGCTGGCTGGTTCCCGGCGTCGGGGAGCGGCCGACCTGACGAGCTTCGGATGGACGGGACGGCTCGGAAGGGAAGAAGCCAAGGGGAGAGGAAGACGACGACAGATCACGGGCGGGCAGTGGGGTGGCGGGACTCGCCGCGGCGTGGAGAAGAAGAAAGAAGAGGGGAGAAGCTGCGGGAGAGGGGCAGGATCCTTGTCACAGTGCGATAGGGTAGAAAGGACTAGATGCTTGCAAAATTTTAGCCCATTTGGACAAGTTTTGCATACACTTCCTTTGCAATGCAAATTCTGGTCCAGAAGCTAAACTTTGAAGCTGCACTCATCTGGCTTGATGAAATGAGCTGAATTTCGGTGTAGGGTGATTATTTGGAGATATGGAGGTACTGGGAAAATTTCAGCTCAATTGGACATACCAAAGTGGTACTTCCTTCAAAGAGCTTGGATCTGGACAGAAACTAGATGGAATTTTTGGGAGAAATTGGATAGATAAAATGATATGAATTTTTGCATAATCACCTCATATAGGGAATGTGAGGTCGTGGATTAATTTCAAGATTTTTGAAGCAATATAAAATATAGTTGCTTCACAACCTCAAAATAAATCTAGAAACAAGAATTGGATGATGCACTCAAAAGTTGAACTATGGAACTTGGGATCTTGATGGAAATGGTGAAGATATGGATAGGAGAAGCTCCAAAAATTATTTGGGATTTTTCCTAGCTACCAAAATAGTAGCTCCTTTGGAAAGTGCCCAAATTGCAATATTGGCTTTAAATAAGAAAAGGCAATTTCCCTTATTTAATTATTGTCAATATTTTTATGGGAGCTCAATATGATCACAAAGAATATCTCCACAAGTTTTCATGAACTTTGGAGATGGATAGATATTTTCCTGGATTTAATTCCTTTATCTGGCAGAAAAAGGAATTAATTTTAAATTAAAAATATTGCAAATGACTTGGCAATATTTTTGCACATCCAGGGTTTAAAAAGATAGGATGATCACTGGGAGAAATTTGGGAGGCAAAAGATCAAAGGAAATTGGGGTTCCTTTGTAACGGAAGGAATTAGGGTTTCCCTTCCGGTAACTCGGAAGGTAGGGTTTCGGCGGTAAAATCCTGAGAATAAATCTGGGGTGGCAAGGTTGGTCTGAAGAGAAACTCTGGTTGGATGGGAGAGGCAAGGCTAAGTGACCATCTTCATATACCCAAAGGCAAGAGAAAACCCGATAACATCGAAAAAAAGACGGGAGTCAAATCCCGCGAAGGAAAAAAAACAAGGAGAGAAAACCAGGGTGTCACATTAAAGCAAGCACCTGCGATGCTGGTGTATGGTGAATGGGGTCATCAACTACAGAGCTACGTTGACAGTCTTCATCGAATGACAATACACTCTTCTTTAGAGCTTCAAACCACGTCTTTCCAATCCTTGATGCAGACTGGAGCGACTGCTCTGTTTTCTTTTTAGAATATTGTGCTTGAGATTCTGAAATACCCATGCGTCATAAAACAATAGTGATAGTATGGGTGTAGTTTGTGCACAAGTAGTGCAGTGTAAAAGTATCAGATAGCAGGTGGGCCAAAAATAAATGACGAGAGACATATGATAGCTCTACAATATGCATGGCACACGAAATTAGATTCTAAGCTTTTGAAATATGAGCACAGGGATGGCTGGGATGTGGTCCTATGAAAATAACAATCGACTGAAAACAAATAGGTTAATCGATTTTTTCTGCACCGTTCGATCCACAAGGAATGCACAAATGGCCTTCATCTACCTCCCGCTAGTCACCGTTGACGATCTTCCTCGAACCGCCAGCGACCACCGACCCAGACCCTGCCTCCGCCGCCATGCCCTTCCCTCGACCTCACCCCACCGCCGTGCTTGGTAACGCCCCCCAGCCACCCCTTTAAGCCTGGCGGACCTCCAGATCGGGCGCCAACAGCTCCTGCACCACACACACCTCTAAGATAGACACCGAGGTGCGGCTTCCCCGGCGAACAGGCGGACTAGGTGCTCCGCGTGCCTCCGCGGGTGGTGCTTCCTTTAATTGGGAATCAACTGACACTGAATTGAATCCAGGCAGGCGACGGACGTCTAGCTAAAGTGAAATAGTAAATGGGGGGAAACCTTGTGCATCGCGAGCTACTTGGAACATCTAGTATCAGGAAGAATGTGCAGTAAGAAGCGGTCAACTAGTTTCCTTCGTGGGATGAATACTGTGCAAGCAGACATGTAAGATTTGCAAGAATAAGGGAAGAGGAGTACCAATATCGGCTGGCGATGTTGTGTCCTCCTTCTTATTTTTCGACGATCTTCTTGTGGTTCGCTGGAAACCAGATGTTGTGGAGGACGGTGGAGCCTTGGACGAACCCAGAGGCAAAGATTTTCCCAAGTCGGGGCCCTTGCGATCGAGGAAATACCCTACTCCTGATCGTTTATACTTTGATTAGGGTGTGTACAAAGTACATGTCAATACCAAGGGATTGTGTGTATATATATTATCGACGAACTAGGCCCCCGACCTATATAACATACCCGGGGCCTAGGGTTACAAATCGTAGTCCGCTTCTTCAGTGGAGATAGAGTCTTCCACGGCTCTGGTATCTTCGTCTTGTATGTCAAGTCCTCCATGGGTCTTCGTATAACGCGTCTTGGGCCGACCTATGTGGTGCAGGACGGAACCGACCCAGGGGTCCTCACCTCGACCCACCATACCAAAAAACGATGTGTCACCACCACACCTCGCACACTCTCTACCCCCCTAGGTCTCACTATATTCTCACACCCACACATACCAACACACACACCATTTTTGCTCATGCCTCTCTCCCCTTCTCCTCTGCATACACAAACTCACCATCTCTCATTGAGACATCCTATTTGTGTGTGTCTCTCTCTCCCTCTCTCTACCTCTCTCTCCCTCTCGCTCTCATCTCTCGTGCTTTCTCTTTCTCCCATCGCACCCCCCCCCCCCTCGTATCCACGCCTCTCTCGAATACGTACACATACCCTTTCCAGGCCCTCCAAAATACGTAAACCCAACATTCACGCATGTTACATCTCATTATCATGTGTTCCCAATGATCTAAAAAAGGCATCCGTTCACTTTTACTTCGCATACAAGATTTGTTTTGAATTAAAACTACACAGATTGTGACAAAAAAATATTTAAGAAAATCTACATATACAATACTACAAAGTTATATATGAAAGTTAATTGCATGGTGCATCCAATGATATTTGTTCCGTATTGTGAATGTTTACATTTTTATCCTATAAAATTAGTCACAATAAAGAGAACGAAGGGCATCTCTCTCTTTCTCACTCACTCTCTCCATCGCACACCCCCTCTCTCTACGCCCCTTTCACGTACGCACACAAACTATCTCTCGACCCTCTAAAAGTACTCCCCCATACACATTCACGCCAGACGGTCATTGTATTTCAAGTGAAAACGCAATACTTTCTCTGGACTTTAGAATGCGCTCATTACGGTCAACATATACATTTCCTGGTGATTATATGGTCACTAGCTCACCGTACAGCTCCGTATTTTGATGGTGACACTGACGGTCATTGTATTTGAAACGAAAGCATGATACGGTCAGCATATACATTTTGTGGTGATTATACAATCAGTGGCTCACCGTACAGCTATGTATTTTTTTGATGACACTATCAATTGACCAGTCAAACAGTCCACGTGGCGTAACTAGTGTTGCATCAGAAGCGCACATTATCTCCCTAATGTAGGGCCCACCTATCAGCGGGTATAAGAAATAAACAAATGGTAATAAATTAGTGCTCGGTGGGGATTCGAAGTCGAGACCTCAGGTTGGTAGCCCGCGTGCGATAACCACAGCGGACAAGGTCGCCTAGTGATGATATGCTGAGCCGGCCTTTTAATACATAGGAGCTACTATGGTGAATACACACACATCACACATGCGGACAAACACGCATGCAACGCCCGCATGCATGCATGCAATACTCACACATACACATGCAAGCACGCAACACTTGCACGAACACACGCACTCCAGCATGCATGCAACACTCACACGTACACATGCACGCACGCAACACTCGCACGAACACACGCACGCATGCATGCACACAGCACAAGATGCCACACACATGCTCACGCTCAAGTGCTCAACCTACACGTGCATGCACACATATACACAGCCATGGTGGTTTGCGCGCAAGGGCCAGTTCCACGGGGTCGCAGGTTCGACCCCTCACGCGCCTGCGTAAATTTTTGTTTACCAACTGATAGGTGGGACCCGCAAGCCACGTGGCCAGTTTGACCAGTCAACAGAGTGCCACGTAGACTTTTTGACTGGTCAACTGAGTGCAATTTGTAATTACGATTTTCACATCCGTATTGGGCTGGCGGGTTTCGGATGTTTAGTCCCACCTTGCCGCGTGAGGAGCTGGTCGACCGGCTTAAATATCCGGGTCGTCCAGAAGCGATAAACTGCAGTCATCATTGCACCCTTTGTTAAGGACATGAATTGTTAATAGTATTAATCTTCTCTGTGAACTACAAACATGGTCTCATGGTGATTTAGTAGATCTACGAGCGGTTCAAAATAAGAAATAGAAGAACATTGAAGAAACGCAACAATGGTGGCAGGGAGAGCTTACAGATCTGGTCGGCGAGGTTTGCAGACGATGATGTGCTGCGGGTGCGGCCGAGCGGAGTTGAAAGGGCTCCGGTGACAGGGTGACGATCTGAACGGCGCTGAGCGGGCGGTGGCGATGAGCTTGCATGGGCACGGTGGCGTTGCAAAGGAGTAGAAGGCGACGAGCAGTGAAAAGAAGGGGGAAGACGATGGCCTATTTATAGGCATGGCGGGCCCAAACGGCATGCACGGAACCCCAGGCGGCGCAGTGAATAAAGGCTAAAAGAGCTCCTCGATTTTCGCGCCTAATGAACTGATACAAATCTATTCAAAGATTCCAGTGACGTCATACCGGATTTTGCGAAAGCAGAATGTGATATCACAAGACAAAATCAATGAAAAATGCCAAGTCTGAAGGCAGAAGAATGACCCGGCGATCCAACAAGCCGGCTTGAGAAGCGATTGAATAATGTCCTATTAATAATTCTGTCTTTCAGGGTGGAGTTTAACATGAATGAATTCAAGTCAAACTGAGGGCTAATGTTGGGGATATTTACCAGCGTGAAAACCCGACAGGATGATAATCCGACCGTAGAGCAGACTCAACGGGTCATCTCACTGCGAGGCTAAAGGATACTTGGTGGGCCGACTTGACGGAGGCCTAGTAGGAAAGGCCGGCTCAGGTTGTGGGCCGGCTCAAGAAGAAGATGCTTGGCTTCAGGGTTGCCTTGGAGATCTAGTAGACTTAGAGCAGGAGACGGGTCAGGGTTACGACCCGGACTCTCGTGTAAATCTAGGGTTCCACCTATATATATAAAGGGGAGCACCTATGCGAAAAATACTAAGTTGCAATCTCTCGAAAGCTAGGTTAGCGAATCTGCATCCTTGTAATCGAAATCCACAGCAATATAATCAAGCAGGACGTAGGCTTTTACCTCCATCGTGAGGGGCCGAACCTGGGTAACCCGGCGTCTTCTCGTTCCCGATCAACCCCGTTAAGCTTCCACACTTGCGCGATGGCCTCATCTCCAAGTCCTTTTATAAGGGCATCTGCCGTGTCAAAACGACGACAGTTGGTGCCCACCGTGGGGCCTAAGCAAAGTGGAGTTGAGTTCTTAGCAGGATCTCTCCTAGGGTTCGGGAAGTACGCGGTTGGCATGATGACAAAGAGCCGCCACGGGAAGTTCTACATCGACGATTCATACTGGGGCCCCAACGTCGAGTCGGTCGAGTACGGGTACCGGGTCCCCTTCGGCAAGATCCACACCTTCATCGGCGTGGTCGGTGAGTCGGCCGTCGGGTTGGAGAACATTGCCGGCGTCGAGTCGGCGCGCCGCGCTGGTCCGAGCCAGGCGATACCCGGCCCGCCTCAAGCCGGCCGGAACCATGTCTTCATAGGGTTCACCCAAGGGGTGGCCTTGTCGGAGAACTCCCTGTCTGGAGATGATACGCTCGTCCAGTCTGACGGCGAATCCTCGATGGGAGAAACCTAGTCGATCCGTCCTCTGCATGATGGAAGGCTCGGACACACGGACGACGTCTTTCCAGAGATCCCAGATCCGCCTCGTTTTGCAGTGGTATACATGGCAGGTAGGCAAGATCCGGTGCATGACCCGGCCGATCCCGCGGCCGGGAAGAACCTTACCCTTGCCGGTTCAGGAGGAGCTGGTGCGTCGGCCACCGGCTCTCAGAGAACCGGGGTGCAGGCGCTCGCGGACTTGATGAATATGCTGACAGGCCTGCTGGCCGAGCCGGTCACTGTGGAGAACGCGGCAGCCCGCAACACGGATATCACAAAGTGTCGCGACCAGATGGCCAAGATCCAAGAGGACATCAATGCGGAGAACACACGCATGGCGCAGGCCCAGGCCCGGCTTGCCGAGGAGAGGCAGCGTTTGGATGAAGAGGCGCATTACCTAACCCGCCGACAGGCCGAATCAGAACTTGTCCACCGGAGGCGTCACCAAAGCCGGCTTTCGGCCGATCTTGAGCCGACTCAGTTTTTCACCACACCGCCGGCTCCGACGAACCCGGGGGCTGGAGTTGTTCCCCCGGGAGGGCCACCTTTGCAGCAGCCGGTTCAGCAGAGGGAGCCGGCACTGCATCGCACGCCAGATCAGCAACTCCAGCCGCCGTCTCACCGGTTCCAGACCCCAATTGGACACTACTCCAACCCGGTCGATAACATACTGGCAGCAACCCACAACTTGGCGGCTATTCCGATCGAGGGGGACAGTCTGATTCAGGCGAAGGCCAGGAATGCTATTGCGATGCTCAAGACAGCAGTGGTGCAGTAGGCCAACTACTCTCATAGCCAGCATCGGCTTCACTCGACCCCTCATCAGAGCCGCACCAGGAGTCAGCGCCCTGAGTCGCCAGCGGTCTCCAGCAGCGCACACTGCAGAAGAGCCGCCCAACCGCTGGTGGAGCAGCACCAGCCCAGGATCCCGAACGCATAAGCTATTGTGGATGCTGCTCGGGCTCTACGAGTGTGACACCCTGGTTTTCGCTCCTTGTTTTTTTTCCTTCGCGGGATTTGACACCCGTCTTTTTTTCGATGTTGTTGGATTTTCTCTCGCTCTTGGGTATATAAAGATAGTCATTTAGCCTTGCCTTTCCTATCCACCAGATATTCTCTCTAGACCAACCTTGCCACCCAAGATTTATTCTCAAGACTTTGCCACTGAAACCCTACTCTCCAGTCTACCGGAAGGGAAACCCTAATTCCAACAGTTACACATGAACCCTATTTTCCTTTGATCTTTTGCCTCCCAAATTTCTCCCAGTGATCATCCTATCTTTTTAAACTCTGGATATGCAAAAATATTGCCAAGTCATTTGCAATATTTTTCATTTAAAATTAATTCCTTTTTCTGCCAGTTAAAGGAATTAAATCCAGGAAAATATCTATCCATCTACAAAGTTCATGAAAACTTATGGAGATATTCTTTGTGATTATATTGAGCTCCCATAAAAATATTGGCAATAATTAAATAAGGGAAATTGCCTTTTCCTATTTAAAGCCAATATTGCAATTTGGGCACTTTCCAAAGGAGCTACTATTTTGGTAGCCAGGAAAAATCCCAAATAATTTGTGGAGCTTCTCCTATCCATATCTTCACCATTTCCATCAAGAACCCAAGTTCCATAGTTCAAATTTTGAGCACATCAGACAGTTCTTGTTTCTGGACTTATTTTGAGGTTGTGAAGCAACTATATTTTATATTGCTTCAAAAATCTTAAAATTAATCCAGGACCTCACATCCCCTATATGATGTGAGTATGCCAAAATTCGCATCATTTCATCTAGCCAATTTCTCTCAACAATTCCATCTAGTTTCTGTCCAGATTCAAGCTCTGTGAAGGAAGTACCACTTTGGCATTTCCAAATGAGCTGAAATTTTTCCAGCACCTTCATATGCCCAAATATCTTCCCTACACCAAAATTCAGCTCATTTCATCATGCCAAATGAGTGCAGCTTCAAAGTCAAGTTTCTGGACCAGATTATGCTTTGTGAAGGAAGTGTATGCAAAACTTGTCCAAATGGCCTAAAATTTGGCAAGCAGCTACTCCTTCCTACCCCATCTTATTTGACACCATTTCAATCTCATTTGCCAAGTCATTTCACCTCAGCTTGGTCCCCAAGTTTCTATCCAGAAACTATTCTGGATCACCCCGGCCACTCTAGAGCAATCCTAGTCCATCCAATGACCCATCTCATCTATATGATCAATGCCTTCCGTGTTTGACAAGATTTGGCACCCAGAGGAGGGCCAGAACATGACATGCCCGTGGTGACCGCGTGAGCTGCACGCAGAAACAGTGCACCGCGTGCTCATCGCGTCGGGCAGGCCAGCTCAGGCCGCCGTAGCTTGTCCATTCGTGCCGACCTGACTCCCCGTCGTCCACTTCCTCCTCTCGGGTCATTTTCCCCTCCGACCCCTTCCCAGAGGAGGGCCGCAGTATGCCACTGCCCCGCCCGTGACCCGCGCCGTCGTCTTCCTCTGTCCCCTCCTCCTCGAGCTCTCCCGAAGCTCCTACGAACCCCTCCGCTCCCCCGTGAGCCCTCTGGACACCTCTCCCCTTCTCCCCGCGTGTTCCCGAAGCTCCGGTGCGCGGCACACGCGTCGCCGTGGCCGTGCTCGTCCACCCGCGCCGTCCGGCTATATATAGCCTCTCCCGAGCCCGTTCGAGCTCACCAGCCTTCCCTCCTTCCGCCAAGCATCCTCTTCGATCAGTCAATGGAGCTCGAGGAGCCCTCCTCGCCTCCCACAGCCGCCATGGCTGCCGTCGGGCTCAGCCTAAATCCACGCCAGTCGCGCCCTCCCTGCTCCACCTAGCCCCCTCCCTCAACCCACCACCACCACCAGAGGCCCTCCCCGCCGTCATTCTGCTCCGGGGCAGGCCGTAGCCTCGGCCCCGAGCTCTCCAGCGCCGCCGTCCGCTGCGGCCGGCGTCCCGCCTGCTTCTGAGCTCCCCGGCATCCGTGAGCTGCCTGGATGGAAGCGGCTCACCGCCCTGGTCACGCCGGTGGCCGGACCTCGGCCAGAGGTGGCCTGTGCCGCCAGGAGTCGTCGCCGGCGCACGTCGGCCTCGCCTCTCCTCTGCCCAGTCGCTAGGTGGAAGAGGGACGAGGAGGAGAGAGTCAACGCCCGCGGGGCCCGCCTGTCAGCTAGACAGCGGTGTTGACCCCGGGCCCACACGTTCTTTAGTGGAAACGTATTTCCAGTAAATACGCTTTCCAGTGCGAGTCACGTACTCAATAACGGCTTCGGGCCAGAGTACGTTTTCGCTTAACAGAAAGCGTATTCTTGAAAATGCGCTTCCTCTCTCCAGCCGGCGCCGAACCCTTTAGATTGCGGCCGTTCGTCGGTTAAGCGCAGAAATGAACACCTTTTTGTTTGTTTTCTGCCTAACGAACGAACGCCCGTATCTTTTTAACCGCAACTCCGATTCAGGTGATTCCAAAGCCCACTTCTTCAGTTCGTCGAGCCCGTTACGATGACATCACTTTCACGATGTTGACAATTTCTGAAAATGACCATTTTGCCCCTGCCCTCTATTTAGCCTTTCCGGAGGGAACCTTTTCCTGCGAATTCTTCCGCGAAGTGATCGCACTCCTCTCCGGTGTATTCCTCGACCCCAGGCAAGCCGACCATCTGATATATGCCCTGAAGCATTGCTCTGTGTTATTCTTGCGTGTTTAATTAATGATTATGCCTATGATAGAAATAATTAAACCCCTGCTAGTTTGAATTTGCTATTTACATTACCGGCTAATGCTCATCATTTTATCGCACTAGTGACTCGTAGATGACAATGTGTAGATAGGTTGTTATGTTGATATACTAGTGTACATCTTGGATTATCGTTATTGTTGCTATGATAAAGAATCGGATATAATGACAACAACCTCCTCCGTCGACTGGATCGCGTCATAGTGTCACCGAACCGAGCTCCTCAAGTGCAACCACATTTGCCGGTATGGGATGGCCCTAGCTTGGTCTATTGTCCTGCCTCTTGTCGGTACCACCAAATAGGGAAGGTTATGCGTGCGCGCTACCCTGGCCTGGTAGGCAGCGATAACCTTGTGAGCCTAGTTGAGTTATTTGCCGGCGTCCCCATTTGGGACAGTGTTTGGCCACGACGGTGGCAGGTGTCATGGGGTGACACAGGGGCCACCCAGGACATGACCCTGGGAGGGTATGATTGTCGGTGGGACCGTACGAGTGCCAGGCAATACACAAGGTTTTGTTGGAGCAGCACCGGTCCACCCGAATGGGAACATGTACTAAAGTACGAGGCCAGGCGCTCCATGGTGTGGGTAAAGTGCGCAACCTCTGCAGAGTGTAAATCTATTCGAATAGCCGCGTCCTCGGTCATGGACAGTTCGTACTCGGCCACTATTTGGTCTGTGTCGAGTCTGGAGGAACAAACTATATAACGTATTGTTAAGAATGAACCAGAGAAAGGTATGATTTGTCAGACTTGCAGTACTGATGCCTGGACATCAGATGATGTCAGGGATATGAATGATAGCCGTGCGATGGCTATGAGATGAGCGGTTGGATGACCGCAAAGTTTGGATCGGCCTTGGATCGTGAGAATACTCGGAGTATGAATTATTTACTTGATATGCTTTACCCTACTGTATTCACTCCAATAGTTAATATGATAGATAATCCTGCTATGACATGATGATTAATGTTGCTAGATGATTAACCTTGCTAGATAATCCTGTCATAACATAATAGTTAATATAGTTAAGATAGCAAGTGCATGCTTGAATGCCATGGATTGCATTGCTTGGTGTATATGTTGGTTTGGTTTGCTTGCGAGTACATTCAAAAGTACTCAGCGGCCTTCAATGTGGCCAGGTTCACCTAAGGACTCGACGACCCCTAGCAAGGAGCCGGAGTGTTCGTGGGCTAGAAGAGTAACCCAGTCAGATCCCTGTGGATTGGAGCCGCACCAAGACCCTGCCGCCTTAGATAGAGCTTTTCCGCTGCCATCACCCTTGTAAGATACCATGTAAGACTTATATACCCATTAATAGAAATGTCTGTGTTCATGATACTTGTTGCAAAAGCGCATGCCAGAGTGATCTCCTGGGCTGGTATGTGCGGTGACCGTCTGACTACAGTGGTATTCAGGCGGGGCGCCACAACGGATGGTATCAGAGCCAGGCTGACCGTAGGTTACCCTAGCCAGATTTTATTGCCTCTTGATCAGTAGAAAGCCCAGATGGATTTCAGCCATCTTTGCCAGACAGGCACGGCTACTATTGATCATAAGGCAACCCCATAGGCCTTTGGCTCCATCAGACCCCAACTCTCGCGTCCTATGCCTTCGGTGTGGAATGTCCGCACCAGGCAACGACCCGTGAGCCCTGAACCCCTAGGTAAACAAGATATCCCCACCCTGCTTGCTAACCATGGCATCTCTCTCCTTAAATCTAGTTTCCTTTGGGAAACGCCTATAAATTCCACCTTTCCCCGATAACCCTAGGATCGTTGACTAAGCCACTTTGGCTATGGTCATTCGTCGAGTGGATGTTCCCTAAGGAAGTAGTAGGAGCTCGACACCAATTGCTACCAGGAGCATTGTGTGGTTTGGCTTCTAAATCCTTAGAGGTGCATTGAGTGCGCTATACTAGTTATACTAGTGAATCTTTGGCCACATGTGTAAGGTCCGCAAAATTTGAGCTTTATTTGCTTTTTGGTTTTTGGTGGTTCTTGCTTCTTTTCTCGATTCCGTTCTCTTGCTCCGACTGGATCCATCAGTAAGAAGACCCAAGCACAACTTGGATAATACCCAATAATCCAAATTCAGTAAGAGTCAAGTCAAGCCAACTACCCGATATTCGAAGCATTATCACCGGATCGGTCATGAATGAAGAATGGGTCAGAAGCAGAATCGGAGTGCAACTGACAAAGCCAGACTATAGCCAAGGGAGTTTGCCGCAGAATAGATTACACCTAAGGAGCAAATTATTCGGTCCTTGACACAAAGATTATTTCAGTCAGTGGGGTGAATCTTGAGTTCTTCTCAATGGACTCAAGAATCATTTACAGAAGACATATTTCGAGAACGTGAAGGTGCCGAGAGCAACAACAAGACTCTGGTATGTTGAGACAAATTTGAAAGCATATTTTGGAATTCCTTGGTGCATATACAAAATTTTCTAGGCCCTGTGAACAAGGTTTGCGATGAATATGGATAAGTTCACGGTTGCCCAGAATCAATGAGGATTTCACATGCTTGGAAGCTCAGCTGAACCGGATGGAATTATCCGTCTACTGTTTACTACTGGCAACACTTGGTTTGAACACAAAGGGTATTTTGAATTAATTGTCAACATGAAGTCTGCATTAGTTGTGCAACCTCTACAGCAACAATGATCGGACCAGCAGAAGGACAAGTGGTGTGCATAACCAATGGAATATCTTCAAACAAGGTATGGCCTACACCAAGTTCTGGCTCCACTATGGGTAAATTTCGGATACTTCGGAAGGAAGCCAGAACCGGCCACAGGTCCGACTGCATATCATAGTGCAAGGCTTTTGGTACAAGGAACCCAGCCTTCCTCCGTAAGCTATCGGAAGGAGCTTACGACGCAAGACTCCCAACCTTTCTCGCTACACCCCTTGGTGAGAAAATCTTCTGGAGTACGGCACTCCAATCTTCCTCAGCATGCTACCGCAGAAAGCTTCCGGCATAAGGCACCTGACCTTCCCCAGTAAGCAACCTGAGGGGAAACTTCTGAGGTATGACACCCAGCCTTCTTCGGCACACTACCCTGGCAAAAGCTTCAAGCATAAGGAATTCAGCCTTTTTCAACACACCACCGTGTCCACAACAATCCACAACAACAGTAGCCCCCGGGCCCGCGCGCGCACGTCTCGCCCGTCGGGGGCGAAGCGCTGTGGGGCCCATCGAGCCGCCGGGCCCAGGCCCGACGTGTGGCGGCCTTTGCGGGCGCGGCGCCTCCACTACCTGCGACGCCTCGATAACCACCGCCTCGGCAATAAAACCCGCCCGCGTGGGGGCGTGGGCATTTCATTGCTCCTTCACTCCGTCCCCAGCCTGCCTTGCGGCCAACTCCTCGGCTCCCCCTTTCCCCCCAACTTCCAATCTCTCCGCCAATCTCTCCGCCCGTCACCGCCGTGGCCATGGCTCCCCAAGGAAGCTTTGTGCGGCCGAGAAAGGGAAGAGGACGGCAGAGGAGGTGGAGCCGCCGAAGCCGTCGGCGGTGAGGGGTAGAGGCCGGGCCCGTGGCTTGGCCGCGGCGACGAGGGTTCCTCCTCGTGGTCGAACGCGCCCCACGGCCGCCGGCGCGGAGGCCGGCCCCAGCGCCTGCGGAACAGGTGTGACTCGCGGTCGCGGGAGAGGCGCTGCTCGCGGGTGCGGAGGCCGCGGCGGCCACGGTGGTTCCGCCGCTCTTCCTTCCCAGGCGGGGAGACACTCGGCGGAGGCAGCCCACGAGTTCATCGTGGACATGCACTGCTCGCCCTGCACCTGGCTTCGGCTCCCAGACTCCTTTGCGAGGGCGATGGAGGAGCGCGCGCTCCTGGGCCTGTGGCTGCAGGCAGACGGCTGCTGCCATGGCCCCTCCTGGGTGGCGGTGGAGTTCACCCCCTCCGGCTTCATGTTCTTGAAGCAGGGGTGGAAGTCCTTTGCCCTCGCCAGGGGCCTGAAGTGGGGGCACCTTCTCCACTTCAAGTACGACGGAGCCGCCACCCTCTTCATGAAGATCTTCGGGGTTTCCGGCAGCCGCCTGGAGTGTTGTGCGGAGAGCGGGGACGGCAGCTACAGCGGCTCCTCCAGCGATGGCGGCAGCGACGAGAGTGCCGCCTCCCTTGATGGAAGTGGGAGCGACGACAGTGCCCCCCGCGTCAAGGACAAAGACGAAGACTCCGATTAGGCACGGGCGGGGCTCGATGCGGACTTTTGGGGAGGATGGCGCTGCGGCCCCTCCCTCTTCTTTTTCTTTTTCCTGCACTGGATCGATGTAGCCCCGTGGGGGAGTAAAAACATCTTTTATGGCACCATATGTCTAAGTACTTGATGTTTCCCGCGTTTTTGCTTTCTTCCTGAGGCTCTTCTTTCCTTCTTACACTGCCCTTGTGCCCTGCGTCGCTGGGACCCAGCCCCCGAGCTAGCTACGACCGTCGCTGGTGTGCTTGGAGCGTGCGCTCAGCAAGGCCAGAGGGTGTAGGGTTCGAGGGTGGTAGAGGCCCCTGAGGCGCGATGCCCAAGGTCCCCCCCACCCCTTGACGCGCAGGCGGCTCGTGCCAAGGAAATCAGGTGCCTCGAGGGGAAAACGAGAGGAGGGAAACCCGAGATGCACTTAGACTTAGCTCTTTTGGAGATGCGCGGCTCGGAGCGAGCCCTTCGCGGGGCACCGCACGTAAGGCACGGTCCCTCACGAAGCCTTCTACCCGCGGGGCGCTCCTGAGGCCCTGCACCAGAGAAATTGCCAAATTTTTGCAAAAAATGTAGCGGGGCGCGTTCGCGAGGCCGCCTGTGGGTGTTACGCGAGGAGGCAAGAGCACCAAGGACCTGGTGAGGTGACGTGCACGGGAGCGGGCCCACGAGCCAGAGCTCAGTCACTTGGGTTTTGTAGTGCTGCTGGGACTGACCCGAGCACAGGCACCGTGCCCAGCCCCCGCTCGCGTGAGACACACGGTGGGAGATCGCGAGCGCGCTTCCCGAGGCAAATCATCTGCAAGGACACCGGTTATTAGGAAGTAGGCTTTACTGATGCATGAAATAGACTCACTACACAAAAAGGAAAGGTATGTGCTGCCGTGTTCGACACAGGTCAGCTTGAGGATGTGACGGCCATAGGCCCCTCAAGTATGTAGGCCGCCAGCGCGGAGCATGGGGCGTCCACCATCGCGGATCATGGGGCTTTCCGCCAGCGCAGAGTATGGGGTGTCCGCCAGCGCGAAGCATGGGGCTTCCACGAGAGTGGGAGGGAGCTCCCGCGTGCCAACGGCAGCGCCGGTAGAGGGAGCTCCGGAGTGTGTACAGCTCCATTTCGTTCGTATCCGTGGGGTCACGGATAGAACTTGCGGAGATGTTGGATGTTCCATGTGTTTTGTACCGGAACACCCTCCTCCGTTTCGAGCCGTGCCGCGCCGGGCCGGGAGATGTGCGTGACCCTGAAAGGGCCCTCCCACATGGGTGAGAGTTTGTGGAGTCCCTCTCTAGAGAGGATCCGGCGCAGGACAAGGTCGCCCGCCTCGAGGGTGCGGGGGCGTACGTTGCGGCTATGATAGCGACGCAACGCCTACTGGTAACTTGCCGCGCGGAGGGCGGCCTGGCGGCGCGCCCCTTCGAGGAAAAGCAAGTCATCCTCCCGCAGGTCATCTTGACGAGACTCGTTGAAGGCCAAGACCCGTGGGGACCGGTGCTTGACCTCGGCTGGGAGAACCACCTCTACCCCGTAGATGAGGAAGAAAGGCGTCTCGCCGGTGGGCTTGGTCGTCGTGGTGCGGATGGGCCATAGCACTGAAGGGAGCTCCTTCAGCCAGCCCTTGCCGCATGCCGCGAGCTGCTTCTTGAAGCTCCTAGTCTTGAGGCCCTTGAGGACCTCAGCGTTGGCGCGCTCAGCTTGGCCGTTGCTTCGAGGGTGCGCCACGGAGGCGAAGCAGATCTGTGTGTCGATGCTGGCGCAGTAGGTCTTGAACTGGCCGCTGGTGAACTGTGTGCCATTGTCCGTGATGATGCGGTTGGGGACGCCAAAGCGGCACACCAGGCCCTTGATGAACTTGACCTCTGATCCTGCCAGAATGGTCCGAACAGGCTCCACCTCCGCCCACTTGGTGAACTTGTCAATGGCGACGTAGAGGTAGCAGTAGCCGCCAGCCGCGCGAGGGAAGGGCCCGAGGATATCCAGCCCCCAGACCACGAAGGGCCACGAGAGGGGGTGGTCTGGAGCCCTTGTGTCGGCTGGTGGATCTGCTTGGTGTGGAACTGGCAGGCCTCGCATGCCTGGACCAGCTCCGCGGCATCTTCGAGCGATGTGGGCCAGTAGAAACCACTGCGGAATGCCTTACCTGCGAGGGTGCGTGAGGACGAATGGTGGACGCAGTCGCCTCCGTGGATGTCGGCAAGCAGCTCACACCCTTGCTCCTTGGAGACGCACCGTAGCGCGACTTCGTTCGGGCGATGGTGCTTTAGGTCACCCTCCCTCAAGTGGTAGAGCGTGGCTTGGTGCACCACACGCTCCGCTTCCGCGTTGATATCCGGGAGGGCGCCGCCCTCCAGATAGGCCTTGATTTCCGTGGTCCAGCTTTCAGGCTGCGGCTCGAGCGCCAGCAGCAGGTGAGCGCCCGAAGCTGGTCCGCAGTCTGGTGCGCCCATGGGTGGTGCGGGGGGCAGCTCTTCGCGAGGCGCTGTGATGCTGGCGATCGGGGGCGCCGCTGAAGGCTTCAGGAGCCACTCCTCGAAGACACCGGGGCTCTGGGGCTCGCGGCGTGAAGCGCGCTTGGCGATTTCGTCCACCTCGCTAATGTCGCTGCGAGGGACCTGCTGTAGCTCCATGCCCATGAAGCGCTTCTCGAGCTTGCGCACCTCCTCTAGGTAGGCCGCCATGTGCTCATCCATCGGCTTGTACTTCTTGTTGGAGAAGTTAACAAGGTGCTGCGAGTCGCCCTTGATGATGATGCGCCTGACTCCAAGCGCGATGGTGGCCTTGAGCCCGGCGATGAGTCCCTCATACTCGGTGATGTTGTTGGAGACCTTGTCGGTGCGCCCGAAGCAGAGCTGCACTGCGTAGTAAAGCTTGTCGCCTGTGGGTGTAGTGAGCACCACCCCAACCCCCGCGCCCTGGAGTGCATGCTCCAGCCTCCGGAGGTAGCCTCCTCGGGCAAGCATGACTCCTCCCGTGGCTCGCCCTGACGCGTGTCCGTCCACTCCACTGCGAAGTCTGCTAAGGCCGCACCCTTGATGGTCCTGGTGGTGAGGAACTCCAGCTCGAAAGGTTGCAGCTTGATGTTCCATTCGGCGACGCGGCCGGTGGCATTCGGGCTCCGCAGGACTTGCTCCAGCGGGTAGGACGAGATCACTCTGACCGAGTGACCCTGGAAGTAGTGACGTAGCTTCCTGGAGGCCATGAGGAGCGCCAGGAGGAGCTTCTGCTGCATGGGGTACCGTTCACACGCGTCTCGCAGCACCGTACTGAAGAAGTAGACGGTGTGCTCGACGAGGCGCGTGACCGTGGTATCCAAGTCGTGCTCGCCGAGGGGCCTAGGCTGCTGCGCCGCGGGGGCCTCCGGGGGCGGCGCCACGGGGGCCTCCGGAGGCTGAGCTCCAGAGGCCTCCTGAGGGGGCGCGGGGGCCTCCGGAGGGGGGCCCTTGGCAGGTGCTGGCAAGGCCTTGAGGGGCCCCAGCGATGTCTCCGCGGCATCCGCAGGCACAGGCTCGGCAGGCTTCCTCTTGACGCAGACCCGCTCCTCCCGCTCTGCCACAAGGGCCGCACTGGCCGTTTGGGGAGTGGCCACCAAGTATAATAGCAGGCGCTCGCGTGGGCGCGGGGCGACCATGACGGGAGGGCTCGTGAGGTACCTTTTGAGGTCCTCGAAGGCAGCGTCGGCCTCTGGGGTCCACTTGAAGGGGCCTGACCTCTTCATGAGCTTGAAGAAAGGCAGGGCCCGTTCACCAAACTTGGATATGAAGCGACCGAGCGAGGCCATGCATCCTGCTAGGCGCTGCATTTCCTTGAGGTTGCGGGGCGGCCGCATCTCCTCGATGGCCTTAATTTTCTCAGGGTTGGCCTCGATGCCGCGATGGGAGACCAGGAAACCCGGGAGCTTGCCGGAAGGGACACCGAAGACTTGGCGGGGTTGAGCTTGAGGTTGACCTTGCGCAGGTTGGCGAAGGTTTCCTTCGGGTCCTCGATGAGGGTGCGTGCCTCGCGCGTTTTGATGACGATGTCGTCGACGTATGCCTCCGCGTTTCTCCCGATCTGGCACCCCGGGCAGATGCGCATCAGCCTCTGGAAGGTAGCCCCCGCGCTCTTCAGGCCAAAGGGCATGCACACGTAGCAGAACACTCCGCAGGGGGTGATGAAGGCGGTTTTCTCCTCATCCTCCTTTGCCATCTTGATCTGATGATAGCCCGAGAAGGCATCCAGGAAGCAGAGCAGATCGCACCCGGTGGTGGAGTCTACTATTTGGTCAATCCTGGGCAGCGGGAAGTGGTCCTTGGGGCAGGCCTTGTTGAGGTTGGTGAAGTCGACGCACATGCGCTTGCCGCCGTGCGGCTTGGCGACGACAACGGGGTTGGCGACCCACTCCGGGTGGAGCACCTCGTGGATGATTCCTGCGTCTTGGAGCTTCTCGACCTCCCCAATGACGAAGTCCTGCTTCTCGGGCGCCTGGCGCCATACTTTCTGCTTGACGGGGCGTGCGTTGGGGCACACAGCCAAGTGGTGCTCGATCACCTCCCTCAGCACGCCGGGCAAGTCCGAGGCTGTCCAAGCAAACATATCAGCATTCGCCCGAAGGAAGTCGACGAGGGCACCTTCTTGCTCGGGGGAAAGGCCGCTGCCGATGGTAAGGAAGGGGCCCACGCCGTTCCCATCCAACGACACTTTCTTGGTCTCGGCCCGCTCCTAGGAGAACAGCAGCTTCTTCTTCACGGGCGACGGCTCGGCAAGCTCAGGAGCATCCTCCTCGGCCTGGGATGCGGCTGCGGCCGCCTTGTGGGCACGCACGAGGGTACGCACCGCGTCTTTTACATCGCAACGGATCATGAGGGTGCCGCTGCTGTCGGGCATCTTGACGAGGCCGTAGGCGTGGTGTGTTGCGGCCATGAACTTGGAAAGCGCCGGGTAGCCCAAGATGGCGTTGTAGGGTAGGCCGATGCGAGCCACGTTGAAGACGACGAGCTTCGTACGGTAGTTCTCGCGGGTGCCGAAGGTGACGGGAAGGCGCACCTGCCCCAGGGGGCAGTGGAGCCGCCGGTGACGCCCGAGAAGGGCCTGGTGGGCACCAGGCGCCCACCTGGCGCCCGGAGCGTCTCGAAAGTCCCCACAGAGAGCACGTTTAGGCCAGCGCCACCGTCGATGAGTGTCTTGGTGACGGCCATACCGCCAATAGTCGGAGTGCACAGCAGAGGGACAGCCCCCACAGCCCTGGCGGACCTGGGATGGTCGCCGGCGTCGAAGGAGACAGGGAACTCGGACCACTTGAGGCGGCCGGCGGGCTTGGGCGCCTGAAGGGCCGCGCTCACCTCGCGTGTGAAGCGCTTGAGGTGGCGGCTGGACGGAGGGGCCTGGGCCCCTCCCAGGATGTAGGCCACCCCTCGGGGCCCTTGGGAACCGCTGCTGGTGGCGACGGCCTTGGCTGGGCGGCGGCCGCTGGCGCCACTCAGCACGGACGGGCCGCGGCCCGGAGGAGGAAGAAGACGGGGAGCGGTGCGCGCAGGCCGCTCAACGCGCCGTGGTGGAGTGGACATGGGGCGAGGGGGCGCCTGGCCTCCGCTGGCGGCGAAGACAAGCTCGGTGATGCGCTCGAGCCAGGCGTCGCGGCCGTCAATGGAGGGGGGACAGCGCAGCAGCCCCCGAGCCATGAGCAGCGCGGCGCATGGAGCAAGGGGCTGCTCCCTGCAGGCGAAGACGCGGTGGAGGAGAGGCCGCGGTCCCGCCCACTTGCCGACGGGTGAGTAGAGGAGGACGCCTGCTCCCCAACGGGCCTGGCGGCGGCCCGACGTGCAGCGCGCTCGCGGCGCGCGGCGGCGTCGTCCATGTCGGTGCCGATGTCGAGGTCGAAGGCACGAAGACGGCAAGTCCCCCTACCTGGCGTGCCAAATGTCGGAGTCTAGGATCTGCGTCCAAGAAACTTCTCCAAGAACTTAGGATTCGAACTCTGGGGGAGTTTGCTTGTCAACCTACAACACGACGGCAACTATGGCGGGGACGTGACGGACTCGCTGGCTCTCACCAGACACAAAGGGGACGCGTGAGCTACCCAGGTTCGGGCCACCGTGCGGTGTAATACCCTACTCCTGCTTGTGTTGGATTGCTCTGTGGAGGAGAGCTTGTGCTCGAGGTACAAGAGGTGTGGGGGAGAATGGGTGGATCCCCTTACATGGAAGCAGCCCTGCCCCTTTTGTAGTGCCTTGGTCCTCTTCCCCGAAAAAATGAGCGGCAAAGGGCAGCCACAGGGCGGCAATTCAAAGGGGGACAGGGGCGCTGGCTTATCCTGACTAAAGGCGGTCTCCGCCTGCTAAACCAGCTCCTTACGACGCGTCGGTGGGCTTGGCGATGACCTCCGTCCTGGCGCGCTGGTCCGTCCTGATCTTCTATCACTGAAGAGGAAAACCTTTGGGACTTGCTTTGGGGGAGGCAGATGCCACTGCTCCCTTATCGCTAAAATGGAAACCTATCTGGGCTGTACCCTGCTGTCCTTCCCCTGGCACCGGGACGTCACCCACGTGAGAGGCCAGCTGGCGCCGTGCGTCACGCCCCGTGAAGCGGCCTCGCGAGGGGTCACCTCACGAGGTGATCTGGGGCCTACCGGCCTCACCAGGGCTTGGCCTAGCGGAGAGGGGCCTCGCTAGGCTAGCTCCTCGCGAGGCGACTCCCTCCCGGACAACGGCGCCAGGACCACCTTGTCGGGGCCAGCCCAAGCATCGCCTCCTGGGCCAGAGGCAGACGGGCCGTGGTACCCTGGTTCCCACTGGGCCGACAGCATTGAAGCTAACCCGGAAAAGATCAAAGCAATCACGACCCTGGCTAAGCCGGCCAATCTCAATGCCGTGCAGAAGCTGGCTGGGTGGGTTGCGGCGTTGAGCCGGTTCATAAGCCGGCTTGGAAAAAAGGCAATCCCATTATATCAATTGCTTAAGAAATCGGATAACTTCGTCTGGAGTGATGCTGCAGATCAGGCTTTTGAGGCACTCAAGAAGCAGTTGTCTGAGCCGCCGGTCCTTGCCGCCCCTCGTGAGAAGGAACCAATGTTGCTATATATTGCTTCCAATAACAAGGCTGTAAGTGTGGCAGTCGTTGTAGAGCGCAAGGAGGACGGCAAGTAGTATCCAGTTCAGCACCCCGTGTACTATATCAGTGAAGTGTTAACCGAGTCCAAGCAGTGCTATCCACATTGGCAGAAACTGGTCTACAGAGTATTTATGGCTAGCCGCAAGCTGAAGCATTACTTCCACGAACATCCGATTACTGTGGTCAGCTCAGCACCTCTTGGGGATATAATCCAGAACCGGGAGGCCACAGGCCAGGTTGCCAAGTGGGCCATCGAGCTCAGTCCGCATCATCTCAAATATGTGCCCCGCATGACAATCAAATCTCAGGCATTGGTGGATTTTATTAATGATTGGACAGAGTTACAGGCTCCCGAAGAGAAGCCCGACACAACATACTGGTCCATCCACTTTGACGGCTCAAGGCAGCTTGAAGGCTCGGGGGCTGGAGTTGTGATTACCTCCCCACGAGGAGATAAGTTCTGTTATGTTTTAAGACTCATGTTCCCCTGTACTAACAATGCAGCAGAATATGAGGCTTTGCTTCATGGGCTTCGGATGGCCAAGGAGATGAACCTGAGCCGGGTCAGGTGTTTGGGCGACTCAGACTTGGTGGCCCAACAGGTTTCTGGTACATGGGATTCCAAGGATCCCCTTATGGCGGCTTATCAGCATGTGGTCACCAACATTGCTGGACACTTCAAAGGTTATCAAGTTGATCATATTGATCGCCGGCAAAACGAGGCGGCAGATGCACTCTCTCGCTTGGGTTCTCAGCGCAAGCCGGTGCCACCCAATGTGTTCCTGGACGTTTTGCATAACCCGTCTGTCAAGTTACCAACAGAGGAGGACTTGGCTATTCCTGATCCGGAGGCGGCTCTAGTGGCTACTGTCCATGCTATACCTGATTGGATAGTCCCCTACTTGGCTTATCTAAGCCGGGGAGAACTTCCAACAGAGGAAATCCTTGCACAACAGATCATCAGATGATCTAAGTCTATGACTATCGTCAACGGCGAGTTGCATCGACGCAGTGTCACTGGTGTTTTTCAGCGTTGTGTTTCACCAGAGGAGGGCTGCGCTATTCTCAATGAGATTCACTCTGGCGATTGTGGTCACCCCGCCGGCTCACGATCACTTGTGGCGAAAGCTATTCGGCATGGGTTTTACTGGCTCACAGCTCATGCTGACGCAGAGGATATTGTACGCAAGTGTGATGGTTGCCAGAAATATGCTCGCCAGGCTCATGTGCCGGCTCAAGAGTTGAGGATGATCCCGATAACTTGGCCTTTTGTGGTCTGGGGGCTTGACATGGTTGGACCCTTCAAACATTCTAAGCACAAGCATACACACCTATTGGTGGCTGTGGACAAATTTACAAAGTGGGTAGAGGCGGAACCGGTCAGCCGTTGTGATGCTGCTACAGCCGTCAAGTTTTTGAAAAAGCTGATATTTCGTTTTGGCTATCCGCACAGTATAATTACAGACAATGGCACCAATCTTTCCAAGGGAGTCATGAAGCAGTTCTGTCAACAGGAGCATATCCGGCTTGATTAAACATCGGTTGCGCATCCTCAGTCTAATGGGCAGGCAGAGAGAGCCAATCAGGAATTGCTGCGTGGTATCAAACCCCGGCTCATGGTGCCTTTGCAACGCATGCCGGGTTGCTGGGAAGAAGAATTACCTGTGGTGCTTTGGAGCATACGGACTACTCCCAACAGGTCAACAGGCTATACGCCGTTTTTCCTGGTCTATGGCGCAGAAGCTGTACTTCCAAGTGATATTCGTCATGACTCCCCTTGAGTGGCGGCTTATGTGGAGTCTGATAATGAGAAAGCTCGACAAGACGCTCTTGATGCCCTGGAAGAAGAATGCGAACTTGCCGTGTCCAGATCGGCAATTTATCAACAAGACCTACGTCGCTATCACAGCCGTAGAGTTCGAAGCCGTACTTTTCAGGAAGGTGACTTAGTGCTCCGTCTGATACAAGACCAGACAGGCATGCACAAGCTTTCACCACCTTGGGAAGGGCCCTTTGTGGTCAGCAAGAATCTCAACAACGGGTCATATTACCTGATTGACATACGTGAGGCAGACAAGTCCCGAACCTCTGAGGAAGAAACAAGTCGGCCCTGGAACATTGCCCAGCTCCGGCCCTACTACACCTAAGTCATCGACTGGGTCAAATCTTTGTACATACCTTCTGTCATGTATATACATATTTCTTGATCAATGAAATAAAGACCGGCAACTCTGTATAATAGAGTTTTGTCGCTTCGCCTCAAAATTGTGTGTGGAGTCTTTATTTTTTGATCCTTGGTTATTTGGGGGCTTCCAACTCATTGAGTTTAGCTTACAAAACCCTTTAACCCGGCGAGATGCCACAAGTTGGTTAAACCTACCTGTTAGCAAGATGCTACTCCCTAAAGGCGACCCGGCGTACGTGTGATGAGTCAATCACATAGGTGACCCTGAATTCATCAGAGTTAAAACGTTCGATTGGTTGCGTGAGAGCCGGCTTTCAGAGAGCGAGGATAAACCAATAGGCCAACGTGCCAGCTTCATGAAAGCAATTCAGACTTCAGCTTTATAAGCCGGTCTTTCAAGTTGTGTTTTACCAAAATTGGCTTGTTGCAGTTATGTTCTTTTTTCTGCATTCATCTCATCTCTGCATACATGCATACATTCATACATAGCATCTACCTTAGTCAAATTTGGTATTCTTGATTCATTACAGATAGTAACAAAGTTACTAGTTATTTATGTGATTCCATCAATCACAATTATTATTATATGCAATTGTTATTATTTTCAGCAGAATCACTCTCATTGCAAAAACTAGCTCTCGAGGCCCAAAAGAGGATTCACAATAACAAGGCATCCACAAAAGTATTTGTACATGCAATAGCAGCACAGTACGCGATGGCACTGGCATCAGCAACAAGTGTTTGACACTAAGCTATTACAAGTCGCCCATCGGGCTGTTAGCAAAAATTTTATTCCCAAATTCCACTACAATCAAGGAAGAGATGGTTTGTGCCAGACTGAGGACACAGGATAATCAAGGAGCGCTTTGGCCCGGCTCTTCGCGGCTGTCGTCATCCTCCGCCCCTTCTTGACTTGTGGACTCGCCGGTCGACCACTGAATGGAGCGTAATGCTTCAAACATCGCATCGGCAGAAATCACGGAAGAGGGATCAACTTCAGGGGCAAAAGATTGCTTACGCGCTCGAGTGAGGGCCACCGGTGGAAAGCTTGGCGGCTCAATCCACTCATTATCCTTTGAATAACCGGCCTGGTACCTGGACAAGTCTGCTTCTTCGGCGATAGCAGTGGCGGCGACCCGGGTTTCTTTTATGCAGCGTCTGAAGTCCTTCTCAGAAAATGGGGTGTCGTCCACATTGAACTTCGGGTACCCGCCCACAATCTGAGCCGGGTCCAGTTCTAGCACGTAGGCTTTAGCACGAGCGAGAACTGTCAGAGCACCGGTGCGACAAGCCGCCTTCTTCAATTCCTCAAACCACTTGGGCACAACTGATAGTTGTTTCAACATGTCAGCAATCAACTGGGGCGGTGTTGGGGATATTTACCAGCATGGAGACCCGGCAGGGTGTTAACCCGGCCATAATGCGAGCTTAGCGGGTCAACTCATTGCGGGGCTGAAGACTCTCTGTGGGCCGGCTTAGCGAGGCCTAGTAAGGATGGGCCGGCTTGGTGAGGCCTGGTAAGGATATGCCGGCTTATCAGTGGGCCGGCTCACAACAAGATAGATGGCAAGAAGACCGTCTTGGAGAACAAGTAGGAAGGAATAGGAGATGGGTTGAAGAACGACCCGGACTCTCATGTAATCTAGGGTTCCACCTGTATATATAAAGGGGAGCACCTATGCGTAAAAGATTAAGTTGCAATCTCCTCGAGATCTAGGTTAGCGATTCCGCATCCTTGTAATCGAGATCCACAGCAATATAATCAAGCTGGACGTAGGCTTTTACCTCCACCGTGAGGGGCCGAACCTGGGTAACCCGACGTCTTTTCGTTCCCGCTCAACCCCGCTAAGCTTCCACGTTAGTGCGATGGCTTCACCTCTAAGTCCTTTTACTAGGACATCTGTCGCGACAAAACCACGACAGTTGGCGCCCACCGTGGGGCTCACGCAAAGTGGAGTTGAGTTCTTAGCGGGATCTCTTCCAGGGTTCGGGAAGTATGCGGTTGGCATGATGTCCAAGAGCCGCCACGGGAAGCTCTACATCGACGATTCATGCTGGGGCCCCGACGCCGACTCAATCGAGTACGGGTACCGGGTCCCCTTCGGCAAGATCCATACCTTCATCGGCGTGGTCAGCAAACCGGCCGCCGGGTTGGAGAACATCACCGGCGTCGAGTCGGGGCGCCGTGTTGGCCAGCTCCCGGCGAGACCCGGCCCACGTCGAGCCGACCCAGATCATGTCTTCGTGGGTTTCACCCAAGGGGTGGCCCTGTCGGAGAACTCCCTGTCTCAGGACGACACGCTTGTCCAATCTGACGGCGAGTCCTCGATGGGGGAAACTGAGTCAATTCTTCCACTGCATGATGGAGGGCTGGGGCGCACGGACGACATCTTCCCAGAGAGCCCTAATCCGCCTCGCTTCGCGGTGGTGTACATGGCGGGTAGGCAAGATCCAGCACGAGACCCGGCCAATCCGATAGCTGGACAGAACAACCTCCTGGCCGGCTCAGGAGGAGCCGGCGCCTCGGCCTCCGGCTCTCAGAAGACCGGGGTTCAGGCACTCGCGGACTTGATGGCTACGCTGGCAGCCCTGTTGGCCGAGTCGGTCACTGCAGAGAACGCAGCGGCGCGCAACACGGAGATCACGAAGTGTCGCGAAGAGATGGCCAAGATCCAAGAGGACATCAACGCGGAGAACGCTCGCATGATACAGGAACAGGCCTAGATTGCCGATGAGAGGCGGCGCCTGGAAGAGGAGGCGCATTACCTGAACCGTCGGCAGGCCGAGTCGGAGCTCGTTCACAGGAGGCGTCATCAGAGCCGGCTTCCGGCCAGTCTCGAGCCGACTCAGCTTTTTACCACACCACCGGCTCCGACGAACCCGGGGGCTGGAGTCGTCCCCACGGGAGAGCCGCCTTTGCAGCCGCCGGTCTAGCAGCGGGAGCCAGTACAACATCGCATGCCAGAGCAGCAGCAACAGTCGCCGTCTCGCCGGTTCCAGACCCCAATTGGACACTACTCTAACCCGGTGGACAACGTGCTGGCAGCGACCCACAACTTGGCAGCTATTCCGATCGAGGGGGACGGCCCGATTCAGACCGAGGCCAGGAACGCCATTGCAATGCTCAAGACAGCCGTGGTGCAGCAAGTCAACTACTCACATAGCCAGCATCGGCTCCACTCGACCCCTCATCAGAGCCGCACCAGGAGTCGGTGCCCTGAATCGCCAGCGGTCTCCAGCAGCGCGCACCGTAGGAGAGCCGCCCAGCCGCTGGCGGAGCAGCGCCAGCCCGGGATCCCGCAAGACGTCGCAGACGCTGCCCGGATTCTGCGGGCTTGGGAAGAGGCAAACGCGCGTATGGGGCGCAACCCGCCGGCACGAGCTAACCCGCCGCTGGATGTCAACCCGCCGCCGAATGTTAACTCACCCGTCGCGACCCCGACAGATGGCCGACTCGGAAGCTCTTCTAGTCGCATGATTGGAACTCCCTGTTTGATACCAGTGCTGCGAGAGGCACGCATTCCCCCTGATTTCAAAGGGCCTCGCAAGGTCCCTAACTATACAGCGAATCTGGAGCTAACCGAGTGGATCGAGAGTTATGAGCTGGCAATGGACTTGTTGGGCGCGAGTGAGTCAGTGTGCGCGCGTTACCTCCCTCTGATGTTGGAAGGCCCTGCACACACCTGGATGAAAAACCTACCGGCGAATTCAGTCAACACATGGCAGGAATTGAAGGAGCGCTTCATCAAGAATTTCCAGGGGACCTGTAAAAGGCCAACCACAATTGTTGATCTTGAGCGTTGTGTCCAGCGCGAGGATGAGTCGGCGCATCACTGGGCCCGCCGGGTTGCGGAAGTCATTCACAGTTCAGATAGTATCTCGGCGGCTCAGGCAGTACTCATTCTGGAGCGAACATGCAAGTTCCAGCCCCTGGTCCAGAAGCTTGGGCGACTCAAGCGGAAGGTCCAGGACATGGGAGACCTCATGGATGTCTTAACCCGGTATGCAGAGTAGAATAACACCAAGGATTCGCTGTCAGACGAGGAGAAGTCCGACAAGGGGAAGAAAGCTGGTGGCAAGGGTCAGCAACAGAACAACAGTAATGGTCAGAACAACAATGGCGGCAAACGCAAGGGTCATGACGGTAGTTCTGATCTGGTGGCAAACACAAACGCGGAAAGCAAAGGTCAGCGTCAGAATGACGGTTCCAGGAAGCAGTCCTCCGGTAGTCGCCCTCTCACTTACGTGGAAGCCCTCAAGGCTCCTTGTCCGAAACACAGTTATAATGGTAAACCATCCACTCACTCCTGGGAAAATTGCTATGTGATGCAAGAGTTTGCCAAGCGTATCTTCCAGAATCATCATCACGGGGGAGGCAACGGCGGACAACCCGCCAACCCAGGACCCGGCTACCCAGGGGCCGGCTTGCAGGGACCCTTCGCCGGACCCGGCTTCCAGGGAAATAGTGGCCAAGGCGGCGGGTTCCAGGGGGCTGGAAATCTGGGGGGTGGCAACCATAGAGGCAACCAGGGAAATCAGCATCAAGCTGGCGTAGCGGGGTTTCAGAGTAACCCGAAGCAGCTAAATAGCGGGCAGTATCATGTCTTCACCATTAGTACCTACAAGCGGGATCGGAAGGTGCAACGACGAGCCGCCCACACGGTTGAGCCGGCAACACCTTACTATCTCAACTGGTCTGAGCAGCCGGTTACCTGGAGCAGGGCGGATCATCCAGTCATACTTGATCACCCTGGGCATCTAGCCCTGGTGGTAGCGCCACAAGTCGGCGGTTACACCCTGACTAAGGTGCTTATGGATGGAGGCAGCAGCATCAACATTCTGTACTACGACACGTTCAGGCGGATGAATCTGTCCGATAAGCAGTTAACTCCGTCCTCTACAGTTTTTCACGGCATCGTTCCTGGCAAGTCGGCTTACCCTATGGGAAGGATTTCACTTGAGGTGGCCTTTGGCTCAGAGGATAATTGGCGTTCTGAGTTCCTGTCCTTTGAGGTGGTAAAACTTAAGAGCCCATACCACGCCTTGTTCGGCCGGCCAGCTTATGCGTGGTTCATGGCGCGGCTGTGTTACGTCTACCTGAAGATGAAGATGCCAGGACCGAGGGGAACCATCACAGTGGAAGGCAACCGGAGGATTGCACTTGAGTGTGAGGAAGGAGACGCAGCTTATGCTGAGACGGCTTGCGCTGCAGAGGAGCTGCGATATTATAAGGACAATGTTGACCCGTCTGACAGGACGTCCCTGAAGAAGCCCACTACGGAATCTGACCCTCTACTCAAGTTTAAGTCGGCCAGAGACACGAAGCAAGTCGATTTTACTCCGGGCAATTCTTCTGAGCAGTTCACCATCAGGGCTAATATGGATCCCAAATAGGAAAGCGTGCTCATCGAGTTCATCCGTGAGAATCGGGACATGTTCGCATGGAAACCTTCTGACATGCCAGGTGTACCGAGAAAACTCGCTGAGCACTCCCTCAATGTGGATCCCAAGTTTAAACCAGTCCACCAATACCTCTGACGCTTCAACGAGGAAAGGCGGAAAGCTATTGGTGAAGAAGTGGCCCGGCTCCTAGCTACCGGGTTCATCATCGAAGTCTTTCATCCTGAGTGGCTAGCCAACCCAGTGCTTGTTCTGAAGAAAAATGGGACTTGGCGGATGTGTGTGGACTACACAGACCTGAATAAGGCTTGTCCTAGTGACCCCATTGCCTTGCCCCGTATCGACCAGATCATCGATGCCACGGCTGGGTGTGAGAGTTTATGTTTCCTGGATGCTTACTCTGGCTATCATCGGATCAAACTAAAGCTGGAGGACCAGGAAAAAACGGCTTTCATTACGCCGTTCGGGGCCTTCTGTTATACAACCATGTCATTTGGTCTGAAGAGCGCCCAGGCGACTTATCAGCGTTGTGTCCAGAACTGTTTCCACAATCAGATCGGGCGAAATGTTCATGCTTATGTGGACGACATTGTGGTTAAATCCCGGAAAAAGGAAACTCTGTTGGAGGATCTCAGGGAAACATTTGACAATCTCCGTGTCTACCAGATGAAGCTTAACCCGGAGAAGTGCGTCTTTGGTGTCCCAGCCGGCAAGCTTCTGGGGTTTCTTGTTTCTGAGCGTGGCATTGAAGCAAACCCGGAAAAATCAAGGCAATTACAACCCTGGCTAAGCCGGCTAAGCTGAATGACGTGCAGAGGCTGGCTGGGCGGGTTGCGGCGCTGAGCAGGTTTATTAGCCGGCTTGGAGAGAAGGCAATTCCGCTGTATCAGTTGCTTAAGAAATCAGATGACTTCGTCTGGAGTAAAGAGGCAGATCAGGCTTTCGAGGCCCTTAAGAAGCAGTTGTCTGAGCCGCCAGTCCTTGCTGCCCCTCGCGAGAAGGAGCCGATGTTGTTGTATATTGCTGCCAATAACAGGGCGGTAAGTGTAGCAGTTGTCGTCGAGCGCAAGGAAGATGGCAAGGAGTATCCAGTTCAGCACCCTGTGTATTATGTCAGTGAAGTGTTAACTGAGTCCAAGCAGCGATATCCACATTGGCAGAAACTGGTCTACGGAGTATTTATGGCCAGCCGCAAGCTGAAGCATTACTTCCACGAGCATCCAATCACTATGGTCAGCTCGGCACCCCTTGGGGATATAATCCAGAACCGGGAGGCGACAGGCCGGGTTGCTAAGTGGGCTATCGAGCTTGGTCCGCATCATCTCAAATACGTACCTCGCACCGCAATCAAATCTCAGGCGTTGGTGGACTTTATAAATGATTGGACAGAGTTGCAGGCTCCCGAAGAGAAGCCCGACACAACAGATTGGTGCATACACTTTGACGGCTCAAGACAGCTTGAAGGCTCGGGGGCTGGAGTTGTGATCACTTCCCCACGAGGAGACAAGTTCTATTATGTTTTGAGACTCATGTTTACCTACACTAACAATGCCGCAAAATATGAGGCCTTGCTCCATGGGCTCCGAATGGCCAAGGAAATAAATCTGAGCCGGGTTAGATGTTTGGGCGACTCAGATCTGGTGGCTCAGCAAGTGTCGGGTACATGGGATTCTAAGGACCCCCTTATGGCGGCTTATCGGCAAGCAGTCAAAAATATTGCTGGGCATTTCAAGGGTTATCAAATCGACCACATTGATCGCCGACAGAACGAGGCGGCAGACGCACTCTCTCGCTTGGGTTCTCAGCGCAAGCCAGTGCCACCCAATGTATTCCTGGACGTTTTGCACAACCCGTCTGTCAAATTGCCAACAGAAGAGAACTTGGCTATTCCTGACCCAGAGGCGGCTCTGGTGGCTGCTATTCATGCTATCCCTGATTGGACGGTCCCCTACTTGGCTTACTTAAGCCGGGGAGAACTGCCAACAGAGGAACTTCTCGCTCGGCAGATCATCAGACGATCTAAGTCCATGACTATTGTCAATGGCGAGTTACACAGACGAAGCGTCACTGGTGTCTTTCAATGTTGTGTTTCACCTGAAGAAGGCCACGCAATTCTCAATGAGATTCACTCTGGCGATTGCGGGCACCACGCCGGCTCAAGATCACTGGTCTCCAAGGCTTTCCGGCACGGTTTTTACTGGCTTACGGCTCATGCAGATGCAGAGGACATTGTCCGAAAATGTGATGGTTGCCAGAAATATGCTCGCCAGGCCCATGTGCCGGCTCAAGAGTTAAGGATGATCCCAATTACTTGGCCGTTCGTGGTCTGGGGGCTTGACATGGTGGGACCCTTTAAACGTTCCAAGAACAAACATACACACCTGCTGGTGGCGGTGGACAAGTTTACCAAGTGGGTAGAAGCAGAGCCAATCAGCAATTGCGACGCGGCTACAGCGGTCAAGTTTCTTAAAAAGCTGATATTCCGATTTGGCTACCAACACAGTATCATCACAGACAATGGGACCAATCTGTCAAAGGGAGCCATGGAGCAGTTCTGTCAACAGGAGCATATCCGGCTTGATCTAGGGTCGGTGGCGCATCCTCGGTCCAACGGGCAGGCGGAAAGGGCTAATCAGGAATTACTACGCGGTATCAAGCCCTGGCTCATGGTGCCTTTGCAGCGCACGCCGGGTTGCTGGGAGGAAGAATTACCTTCAGTGCTTTGGAGCATACGGACTACTCCCAACAAGTCAACAGGCTATACGCCGTTCTTCCTAGTTTATGGTGCAGAAGCTGTACTCCCGAGCGATATTCGGCATGACTCCCCTCGAGTGGCGGCTTATGTGGAAGCAGATAACGAGCTAGCGCGCCAAGACGCTCTTGATGCTCTAGAGGAGGAGCGTGACCTTGCCGCATCCAGATCAGCAATATATCAGCAAGACCTACGTCGCTATCACAGCCGTAGAGTTCGAAGCCGCACTTTTCAGGAAGGTGACTTAGTGCTCCGTCTGATACAAGACCAGACAGGCATGCATAAGCTCTCACCACCTTGGGAGGGGCCCTTCGTGGTCAGCAAGAATC
This sequence comes from Elymus sibiricus, assembly GCA_039707655.1. Lineage (NCBI taxonomy): Eukaryota > Viridiplantae > Streptophyta > Magnoliopsida > Poales > Poaceae > Elymus > Elymus sibiricus. Next base: position 139,219,312 of record CM077670.1, read on the forward strand.
TCAACAATGGGTCATATTACCTGATTGATATACGTGAAACAGAAAAATCACGTACTTCTGAGGAAGAAACAAGCCGGCCCTGGAATATTGCCCAGCTCCGGCCATACTACACCTAAGTCTTTGACTGGGTCATATCTTTGTACATACCTTTTATCCTGTATATACCTGTCTTTGATCAAATATAATAACGACCAGCAACACTTTGTGAAGGTGTTGTTTTGCCTCAAAACTTGTGTACTGGATCTTTATTTGTTGGTATTGGTTACTTGGGGGCTTCCAACTCAAATGGAGTTTAGCTTACAAAACCCTTTTAACCCGGCGAGATGCCTCAACGTTGGTTAAACCTGCCTGTTAGCAAGATGCTACTCCCTATAAAAATGACCCGGCGCACGTCTGGTGAGTCAATCACTTCTGTGACCCTAAACTCATCAGAGTTAAAGCGTTCGATTGGTTGTGTGAGAGCCGGCTTTCAGAGAGCGAGGACAAACCAACAAGCCCAGGTGCCAGCTTCATGAAAGCATATTCCGGCTTGCGCTTTATGAGTCGGCAATTTAAAGTTCAGTTCAACGGACGGCTTATGCTGTTCATGCCTGTTCCGGTTTAAGATTATGTTCTTTGTTGCACTCATCTTTGCATACATACATACATCCATGCATAGCATTTACCTAAGTTACTTTTCATATTCTTGATTCATCGCAACAGTGACAAAGATTACTCATTCATATGGATCAGCAACCCTTACATACCTTTGTTGTTTCAGCAGCACCGTTCTGTTACAGAAGCCGGCCCTCGCAGCCCAAAGAGGACTTAAGAGGCAAGGCGTTCATAAGTGTTGAGCAAAAGTAGTTAAAGGGTTCAGTACGCAATGGCACTGGCATCAGCAAGCACCAAGTGTTTATACTATCCTATTACAAGCCGTCCGCCAATGGCGGCCATGGCAAAAAAAATTACAAGTCTATCCAATGCAAGGTTAAGCCGGCTCTCTATGCCGCCGGGTCAGAACTGGCACCAGCGCCTGACGGGTCGCCGTGAGCCGGCTCTTCGCTTGAGTCGCCGGTCGACCACTGAATTGTGCGCAATGCTTCAAACAGGGCATCGGTGGATATCAGAGAAGAAGGGTCGACTTCAGGAGCGAAGGATGTGTTACGTGTCCGAGTTAGGGCCACCGGCTCATGATTTGGCGGCTCTATCCGCTCATTAACTTTCGAATAGGGCGCCTGGTACCGGGTCAGATCGGCTTCTTCTGCAATTGCGGTGGCTGCAACCCGGGTTTCTCTGATGCAGCGCTGGAAATCTTTCTTGGTAAAGGGCGTATCATCTACATTGAACTCCGGGTAGCCGCCCACAATTTGAGCCGGGTCGAGCTCTGGCACATATGCCTTGGCTTGGGAAAGTGCTATTAAGGCCCCAGAGCGGCAGCACGCCTTCTTCCAGTCTTCAAACCACCTTGGCACAACAGACAGCTCTTTCAACATGTCTGCGATCAGTTGTGGTGGTGAAGTGGTGTTTTTGCGGCCATAATGCATCTCGAGCCGCCTATATAGAGTTGTTCCACAAGGGTATATACTGATTTCAGCTTCACCAACGGTTGCTGCACAAGGGTTTGATTCTTCCGACCTGCAAATATCCGTTTTCACCATCAGTAAGCCGGTTTGGCATGTTTAAGCCGCAGCTATTGGCGTCTTTACGCCGGAGCTGTTCGGGTTTGGCTTACCGAAGATGGCCCGACACATGGCAGTGATTTGGCCTTTCAGGGTTGTTAGCCCTTCAGTGATCGGCTCAAGTTTGGTTTCGGCCTCTTCCGCTCGCGCAGCTTGGGCAGCTCTGGCAGCTTCCGTCTCTTGCAAGGTGTTCCTCACAATGGTCAAAGACTTGTTGGCTTCAGCAGCGGATTTTTCAGCCTCTTCGCGCAATTTCTTCTCCTTCCTGGCCTCTTTTCGGAAGCCGGCGGCCTGAGCTTCTACTTGGTCCAGCATTTCCTGTAGAGCAGACTGTTATACAAAGCATACATATGACCCGGATCACCCTAAAGGGCGACCCGGCCCATGGGGGCTACATGTTTTCGAGCTTAACACAAATACCAAAGCAAGTTCCATGCAGCGGCAGGCACACTACATGGCACTTGGGGGATAATGCATGAATTGATTTTTTCTGCCAAGTTGTGAAGACCCGCCCGTCGTGAACGACAAGCTGGCCTTTGGGGTCCGACTGTCATGGTTTTGTCGTGACAGATGTCCTAGTAAAAGGACTTAGAGGTGAAGCCATCGCACTAACGTGGAAGCTTAGCGGGGTTGAGCGGGAACGAAAAGACGCCGGGTTACCCAGGTTCGGCCCACACGGTGGAGGTAAAAGCCTACGTCCTGCTTGATTATATTGTTGTGGATCTCGATTACAAGGATGCGGAATCGCTAACCTAGCTCTCGAGGAGATTGCAACTTAGTCTTTTACGCATAGGTGCTCCCCTTTATATATACAGATGGAACCCTAGATTACATGAGAGTCCGGGTCGTTCTTCAACCCATCTCCTATTCCTTCCTACTTGTTCTCCAAGACGGTCTTCTTACCATCTATCTTGTTGTGAGCCGGCCCACTGATAAGCCGGCATATCCTTACCAGGCCTCGCCAAGCCGGCCTATCCTTACCAGGCCTCGCTAAGCCGGCCCACAGAGAGTCTTCAGCCCCGCAATGAGTTGACCCGCTAAGCTCGCATTATGGCCGGGTTAACACCCTGCCGGGTCTCCATGCTGGTAAATATCCCCAACAGGCGGCGTCTTGGTATTTTTTGCGGCCATCACGCAACGGGAGCCGCCTATGTACAGCTGTTCCACGAAGGTATAAACCGCCTTCAATTTCACCAGTGGCCGTTGCACAAGGGTCTGGTTCTTACGACCTTCGAAGATAAGTACATACAATTAGTAAAAAGCTAGCTCAGCATATTAAAATTGGGATAATTGGCTCATGGCAGTCTTTTTACTTACCAAAGATGGCTTTGCACATGGCGGTGATCTGGCCCTTTAGAGTAGCTAGCTCTTGAGTTACCGGCTCAAGTATAGCCTCGGCCTCTTCAGCACGTGCAGCTAGGGCGGGTCTTGCTGCTTCAGTTTCTTCCAAAGTACTCCTCACCACAAGCAGAGATTTGTTGGCTTCTACAGATATCTTCTCAGCTTCTTGGCGTAGTTTCTTCTCCTTCCTTGCTTCCTTTCAGAAGAAGGAAGCTTGAGCCTCCATCTGGTTCAGCATGTCCTGCAAAGCAGCCTCAGTTATACATTGTCTAAACATGTCCTGAGCCGCCCTTCCGGTCGACCCGGCACATGGGGGCTACGTGTTTCAGCGCTTCTCAAAAAGCAGACAAGGAAGTTCCATGTAGATGCAGGCATTCTACATGGCACTTGGGGGCTAATGCGTGATTTGACTTTATTAGATATGGAGACCCGCCCGTCATGGTATGACGAGCCGGCCTTTGGAGGTGCCAACTGAGGTTATGCATGCAAGATAAAGTTTGGAAGTCCCGGGTCATCATCCAATAATGACCCGGCCCTTGAGGGCTACATATATATATGGTTCATGACAGAAGGCGCAACTTACCTCGTATTTCCGCTTCAATGAAGATATCATTGCAATTTCTGTGTCCCGGCTTTCAGACAGCCGGGTCAGCACGGCTTGGTGCAGGGTGTTGGCGTCTTGATCTTCAAAGGTAGAGAAGTCAAGAGCCGCCTTCCCCTTGTCCTTCGGGGCCGGCTCAGCCCTGGCAGGAACTTTGGTGAGAGCAGTAGAGGCTTCTGGTGGAGCATTTTGCCGTTCACTCATCACCACTACTTCCTCTTGAGCCAGTGCCGTGGGCTGCTGTTCAGGTTGATCTTCAGTTAAATGTTCCCTCTCCTGAATAACAGGAGAGGAAGCGCGAGCCGGGCTTGTAGTGTCTTGAGGCGGCGGACTGTTCTGGAACGCCGGCTTGTCCTGGGTAGCCAAGGGGGCCTCCATTTCTTCCTGAGGGCCCGTTTGAATAACCGGGTCAGATGACCTAGTGGGGGCTTTCTTTTTAATGGCCTTAGCGCTGCACAAGGAACGAGGAGTTATTCAATTAAAGTGTGAAGGGCAAGAAACCGTTATATAACACGAGTGATTAAATTACTTACCTAGGGTTGATATTGAAAGCCGGCGCCTGAGTAGCGCTTGATTCATCCGAAGAGGGGGACGTCTGATATGCCGAGTCATTTAAATGTAAGGGTTCCTTGAAACGACCAGCTAGAGGAAAAGAGGGAGTTGGACTAAGAAGCACCTCTGTCCGCGCTCTACGGGATGGTGGCTCATATGGAAGCCCGCCACTCAACTCTCCTTCACTACTCCTGGTCTTCCTTTTGGAGGTTCCGGCTTGCTGTGTTTTCTTCAAAACAAATTGGGGATCCAAGTGAGTGTCCTGATGTGAAAAAGGGACTTTACGGACGGCAACCCGGGGTTTTCTTCGAACTTTGCGGATTACAGCCCGGGTTTTCTTTCGAACAGGTTTTGGGGAGTCAGAGTCTGAAGAAATCAAAGTTACCTCTGGCTCGATGGTGTGGCTAACTTCAGCTTCTTCCTGAGATGAGTGAGCATCGGTAATATGATTAAAAAGACAGCCAAGAGAGTCAAGTTCTACCTCATTGTCTTCTTCATTATCCGACTCTTCTTCGTCGTCCTCTCGAGGAGGGGTAGGGTCTTGAACCTCAACCCGCCACAGTCATCACTCTCATGTATCACGGTGAGTGGATGGAGTGATGACAAGGATAAGGCAATATTGGAAAAATGAAGGGTGACAAAGGCGGCTTACCTTAGGAGCCGGGTTGTTGACATAGAATGGGGCGAGCCCCACGAGCTTAATGTCGTCCTTTGTCTCGCCAAGAAGCTTCTTGGCAAATTTGAGGACGTCCTTCTCCTTGAGGTTAACCCGGATGAACCGAAGTGGGTCGTCATGATGGCCGGTGTAGGTGCGAATCAGCCGGGTCCTGGAACTGAGTGGCTGAATCCTCCACTCGACCCAAGTCCGGGTCAAATCGACACCGGTGAGGCCGTGAGCAATCAACGCATTCATCTTCGGATATAGAGGTTCCAAGTTCTCCCTCTCTTCCCTGGGAGCAAGACCCGGGAAGGCTCCACTAATGGCAAGCCGGTTTGCTCGGTAACCCGGTAGTGGGTTTTGCCCTTCGGGGGATGTGTCCTTGCAATAAAACCAGGTTCTGTGCCACCCTTTGGGATGGCTGGCCGGCTTGGCATTAGGGAAAACTATGTTCTTTCGACGTTGGATAGAAATTCCGCCGAGTTCAATACTTGGACCGTCCTTGTGTTCTGTTTGGCGGTTCAAATAAAAGAATTCCCGGAACAGGCTAAGAGACAGCTCAAGCTGCAGATAAACTTCACAGAATACTTGGAATTGGCATAGATAGAAGATGGAATTGGGGGCCAAGTCTTGAGGCCTAATGTTGAAAAAGTGCAATACATCCCTGAAAAACTTTGAGCCGGGAGGATGAAAACCCCTTGAAACATGATCAGCAAAAATGACGATCTCATTTTGGCCGGGTTGGGGGTGAATTTCCTCTTCTGGAGCCCGCCATGAAATTTCTTCCTTAGCCGGCAACAACTCAGAATCTACCAGGATTTGCAGACTCAGCTCGGACATGCTGGACTTGGCCCAGTTGACGATCTTGGGCTTGGGAGGCATTGTTTCAGCTGTTATGAGAAAGAGAAAGATGTCATAAGCCAGCAAAATATGAGCTTTTTGATTTAACATAACTGGAATACATGAGCCAGTAATTGAGATATTTGGCCGGGTTTTGAAAAGGGATGCAAATGAAATCCGGGTCAAAGATTACTAGCGAAAGACAAGCCGGGAACTACGTGGTGCAGATTTTCACAAGTGTTGAGGATGAGTCCACAAACAAGTTTCTACTGAGTAAAGGAATTTTTACGGATCTAAGAAATGGATAAAAATGAAAAGGAAAAACCTAGGAGTGTTCTTCGTATCCGGAGATGAAAAACAATGGGGTCTGTCCAAACAAAATAACAGATCTGTGATGCGTAGAAAGGGGCAGTGGATGGATTCTGTGAACTACAAACATGGTCTCATGGTGATTTAGTAGATCTACGAGCGGTTCAAAATAAGAACTAGAAGAACAGTGAAGAAACGCAGCAATGGCGGAAGGGAGAGCTTACAGATCTGGTCGGCGAGGTTTGCAGACGATGATGTGCTGCGAGTGCGGCCGAGCGGAGTTGAAAGGGCTCCGGTGACAGGGTGACGATCTGAACGGGGCTGAGCGGGCAGCGGTGATGAGCTCGCATGGGCACGGTGGCATTGCAAAGGAGTAGAAGGTGAGGAGCAGTGAAAAGAAGGGGGAAGACGACGGCCTATTTATAGGCACGGCAGGCCCAAACGGCATGCACGGAACCCCAGGCGGCGCAGAGAATAAAGGCTAAAAGAGCTCCTCGATTTTCGTGCCTAATGAACCGATACAAATCTATTCAAAGATTCCAGTGACGTCATACCGGATTTTGCGGAAGCAGGATGTGATATCACAAGACAAAATCAATGAAAAATGCCAAGTTTGAAGGCAGAAGAATGACCCGGCGATCCAACAAGCCGGCTTGAGAAGCGATTGAATAATGTCTTATTAATAATTCTGTCTTTCAGGGTGGAGTTTAACATGAATGAATTCAAGTCAAACTGAGGGCTAATGTTGGGGATATTTACCAGCGTGAAGACCAGGTAGGATGATAACCCGGCCGTAGAGCAGACTCAGTGGGTCATCTCACTGCGAGGCTAAAGGATACTTGGTGGGCCGACTTGACGGAGGCCTAGCAGGAAAGGCCGGCTCAGGTTGTGGGCCGGCTCAAGAAGAAGATGCTTGGCTTCAGGGTTGCCTTGGAGATCAAGTAGACTTAGAGCAGGAGACGGGTCAGGGTTACAACCCAGACTCTCATGTAAATCTAGGGTTCCACCTGTATATATAAAGGGGAGCACCTATGCGAAAAAGACTAAGTTGCAATCTCTTGAAAGCTAGGTTAGCGAATCCGCATCCTTGTAATCGAGATCCACAGCAATATAATCAAGCAGGACGTAGGCTTTTACCTCCATCGTGAGGGGCCAAACCTGGGTAACCCGGCGTCTTCTTGTTCCCGATCAACCCCGTTAAGCTTCCACACTTGTGCGATGGCCTCATCTCCAAGTCCTTTTACAAGGGCATCTGCCGTGTCAAAACCACGACAACAGTGGTAGTAGAGTACAAACCAGTACGAGTCCCATCGGACACCAATTTTCTTGGAGTCCGTGCTATAGCTAGCACTTCTCCCTCCTCGTTCCTCTAAACTCAGCCGACGCGCGGCGGGCAGGGTGAGGGTTTGCCGATAGTCAGTTTGCTCAACAACGGTCCCAGATGTCAGTGAAAATGCAAGACAACACGCGTTCCCTAGCTTGAGCGGCGTGCCGGACCGACCGTGTGGAGGTGCGATGCGAATGCGGCAGGCTTTTCATTTTGAACTCGTAAGTTGTAACATTTGGTTCTGCTCCTTGGAGCGATGATAGACACAAATAATGATTGAAAACACTAGGGCGGGGCTTTTCCCGCGCGATAAGAGAGGGAGTTTGCCAGCTTGGCCAATCGTCGGTTTGCTCACATGCAGTCCCACATGTTACTGATATGCCTTCGCAATGGGCGTTGAGCGGTGGGCCAGAACATATTGTTACTTCAATTAATCATGTTGCACGTACATTAAAATTGCATTGAAATGTACTCAACAACGTGCGGGCTAGTATCATCTAGTGATCTGAAAGGGCCCACTTCAAAAAAAAGGCGATTCGGTGCCCAGGCTCATCTGCACACGGTCGGAAAAAAATAACAAAAAATTAAAAAAATCATAAGATTCCAGTTTTTTTTTTGCATGGTAGAAAATTTGATGCGTGAGGTCCGCTCCAATTTTCAAGTCGTTCGGACATCTGAGCAGCTCTCGGCAAAAAAAGACAAATCGGGTCAGAACAGTGCATGAACAGTAAACCATTTTTACAGACCCCGAATTTGTCTTTTTTGCCGAGAGCTGCTCAGATATCCAAATGATTTCAAAATTGGAGCGGACCTCACGCATCAAATTAACTACCATGAAAAAAATAATTGGAATTTTTTGAAATTTTCTAGTATTTGTGTTGATTTTTTTCTTCAGCGCCTGTGCAGATGAGCCTGGGCTCAGAAGTGGATTATCGCCCACTACACATTCAAGCATTTCACATCATTCTCTCACTCTCTCTGTCAAACCGACTATGCCAAACTCCCCTGCCTACCGCACGCGAAAAGACCCGCCCTCGCTTTTTTAATCGGGTTTTGTATCGATGGATCGCGTGAAGCAGCAAAACCAAGTGTTACAAGACTACTACTACGTACTACAGTACACTGGGCTGCCGTGTCTTGTACTCCTCCGTCGTAAGAGTGGAGACGCTCGCTTTCATAAATGTTCAACTTCCGTTCGCCAACATGTGGGACATCTAGCATCCGGGTCCATGTGCCATGCACCAAATAACTGTGCAGAACAGCAGGGGGGACACACCCCGGTCGTGGTGCCGCGGTAGTACTAATGAGCAATGAGGCGTCAAATCACAAAGCCGCATCTTTCCAACCATCATTTCACTCTTCGCTAAATCCGCTTCTCCATCATCTTCTTCAAGAAAACCATGTGTTGCTTCTGCCATTGTTTCGATTTTTCATGAGGGACGTGCATCGGCTTGGTACATCACTGACACGTGTGACCGCATGTTAGCAAACCGACAGGCCAAGCTCCCCTGCCCACCACTCGGCAAAAGCACCTCCTTTTTACTAATATGGATATCTACTTTTAGATCAATATAATCGAGATTTGTATATATCGCACCAAGAAGCAAAACCAAGTGGTACGCTTTACAGTTCAAAACAAAACGGCAGCACTTCCAGCACGGCTGTCGCGTTAGCGTCGCAAGTCCGCAGGATCAATCCGCACACGAAATGGCGACACACTAACAGCACGCCTTTCGCCGACATGTGGGACATCTACCATCTTGGTCCACGTGCCATGCACCAAAGTTTGGAGCAGCGGGGGGAGGCACCCCGGTCGTAGCGCCGCAGTACTAGTAAATGAGCAATGAGGTGTCAAATCACAAAACCTCACCTTGCCCGCAGTAAGGAGCAGGGGAGTACAAGAAATTGTGGACGCAGCTTCGACCCAAAGGCAGTGACGCGTGGGTCCCGCATTTTGATATACCCGCAGCCTCCTTTGGTTCACAGGGTAGGAATATTATAGGAATATGAAAGTTGTAGGAAAAGAGATGACGTACGGCCTCCTTTGGTTTGTAGGAATTTCATAGGATAGGATTTTCAAAGGAAAAATTCCTATGGAGCTATGTGGTTTGTAGGAATGGATTCCTAATCCTATGTAGGATAGGAACCAATCCTTCACATTTTAAAGGAAAAAAACCATTACCCTAGACTCAATGGAAAAATTCCTATCCTATGCATCAACTGACATTTCTTTCTCTATAGGAATTGAGATGCATATCATCTCACTTCCTATGTTTTTTCTATTCCTATGATATTCCTATCCTATGAACCAAAGGAGGCTGACATGTATCTCAAATCCTATGAGTAGGGATAGGAAAAGAGATGTCATTTGGTTCACATGATATGAATTTTTCCATTGAGTCTTAATGTTTATTTTCCTCTGAAATGTGGAGTATAGGAATCCATTCCTATGAACCAAATGGCTCTAAAGGAAAAATTTCTATAAAATTCGATCATATAGAATTTTTATGATATTCCTCCACACCAAAGGAGGCTTGAAATTGCTGTAGGTGATACGGCTGTCTTCCTTTGCCGAGTGTCGGCTAACGGAGACTCGGCTAACAAACTTGGCGAAGTGTGGCACTCGGCAATAGAGCAGTGCCACGCGTCGAGTCCTTACTCGATGGGACATTGCCGAGTTTAGAACTCAGCAAAATATTTGCCCGGTTCTTCTACTGAAGGAACACACTATATTTCATCTCTCTACTGATCCTGATCGTTCTTTCTCTTTCCTTAGTTAGAGGACTCAATCCTACGATGTCTCTCGCTCTCTCTCACAACACACACGCACATACGGCCCCTCTATCGAAGACACACTCGTACATTCCTCCCCCATCTCTATAGATATCTCTTGATGATGAATGAAATGATATATGTTGGGTTTTCTATATGTGCATGTTGTTCTACGAAAACTCGGTAAAAGTTCGTGAGGTTTGAATTTTCAATAAAGCTATATGCACTATATTTTGGAACGGAGGGAGCATACGGCAGTTACGAACGCTCACGTGGAAATTTTATGTGTCGGAGGAGTGGCTGTTCTGTCAAATGCCATGGCAAAACTACCACCGTCAGATGCAGATCTGGCAGTTCTTTGGGCATTCGCTAGGAAACGGCTTGTGGTGAACGTTCGCCAGATATGATTTACAGACACACGCATTGCATTGACACGTTAACCCTCCCTCTCACGCACACACGCACCTCACGACTCTCCTGAGACTTCTCGCACACACCATCTATCTGTACTCTGTAGGTAGACGTGACACACATATATGTGCTCTTCACACTCTTCCCTAAGAACTTCTAAAAAATAAAAGACGTCACACATATTTTTTTTGTAACTCAGACGTTACACACGTATACATCTTACTCTAGGTGGAGTACGTAGTACACGAAGAGAAGCGGCGCACGCATGCACCAGTTCTCTCACACCCACGCGCGGGTACACGTACGAGCGCATTTGTTTACAAAGAGGCATCCCAAGTGACAATTTGACTCGTGCAGTTTTCAACTTCATGGAGGGTCGGGGACCACACGTGTACATAGTGCGACCTGGACGCGGTGGCGCATTATTGATTGAGTTTTTTTTACTGGAACGTTAAATGAAAATAGTGGTTTGCCCGTATTCATTTTAAAAATGATTGCTACAAGAAAATCACTCCACTATATATATAAGCTGGAGCTTCAGCGCTTGCTTTACTGGGGTTGCTCTCATTCACTCTCTCATCCTCTCCAGATCTAAACAAGACAGTGGCGGCCACACCCTCTCTCTGCTCACCGCTGGTCACAGTTCTGGCCGGATCCCCTCCGTCGGCGAAGCGGAGAAGGTGCAGCGTTCACGTGGTCGTCGGCGGCGAGGGAGGAGACCCACAGCTGCCGGCGCGCCCCAATCAGAGGCCCGTGCCGTTCTGTCCGACACAGCGCCGGCTCGGGAGGGCCTCCGACCCCTTCTTCCTCCCTGCCGTATTGTGGGCAGATCCGGCCTCCCACCGCCCTCCTAGCCACATCCGGACGACCCTCAGGTATAACTTCCTTCGAAACCGGCCTTGCTCTACTGCCCCAGCTCACCACGTGGCTGTATGTGGATCTTTTTCTACTTCCTTCGGCTGTTCCAAAGCCACCTAAATTTTTACTATTATTAGAGGTAAACCTACTTCATGCAGTCGAATCTAGGACTTTGTTCAAAAGGGAAGAAAGGGGGGAAAGCTGTAGCATGAATCTAGGACTTGGTTCAAAGAGGAAAGAAAGGGGGAAAGTAGTAGAGACTGGCTACCCAGCCGGTCTCTTGGTTGAAAAGGGGAAGAAAGTGGGGTGGATAGCGAAGGGTGGGGGGAAGTACTAGTAAGATACTGGCCAGACCGGTCTCTTGGTCGAAAAAGGGAAGAAAGTGAGGGGGTGTTGGGGGGATAACGCAATTGAGAATGAGCAGGTCTAGATTTCCTGTGCTCACATAGGAAAAGGTCGCTGAGGAGATAAAAAATTGGAAAAATGCAGACATGCTGCCTAGATGTTTGCCGCTCTCGGCAACCAGATCTGCTTCACCACTTTATGCCCCTGCTGTCCCTTTGCCCTTATCACTACCGTTTATCTAATATCAGAGAAAAAATGAAGCAATGCCACTGTTAGCCTAATGTCACTTCTAAGTGATGTTGCTGTCAGTCTAGTGCCATCGATAAATTGAAGCAATGACACCACCATTTTATAAAGTGCTTATGTCTTGCTTTATTTCCCATGAATTCTGTTTTGCCAGTTACACTTAAATCTCACTAGGATAATTTCGTATCTAACTCGATAAAGGCAGGCGCAGATCTATGAATAGGGAACATTGCACTACTATCTACAGGACCCAAATTGTCAACAGGCTCCCCAAGAACGTTGAAAATTCGTATGAGAGTAGCTCCACCGACAGGAACACTGAGAGGAGCTCCCGTGTCAATCACTTCCATTCCTCTCATCAACCCGTCCGTAGCACTCATAGCTATAGCTCTAACTCGATTATTTCCTAATAATTGTTGTACCTCACAAGTCACATTAATTTGCGCTAACATTGCTTCATCCCAGTGGAACTGCACAAATTTGATTGCACCATGCATGGAGCTACTGACCATGTGCTACTCTCATGACAGTAATACTAGTGCTGTCGTTCTGCATGTTAATCTAGTGCCAGTGTTGATGTGATGTGATGCTACTTCTTACTTAATGGCACTTTTTCATACTATCAATGTAATGCCATTCATAACACAAGAGATGCTGTTGTTAATCATATGCCACTGCAAATAACTGCCACTGCTTAAATAACCATATTACATATTTGTGCAAACAGGGATGTCTATCTCCATATCGTTTCTATTTGTGCAATCATAAGCACACACCTCAATTTTAGTAGAACTGCACAAAATAAGATGGTTGTTCCTACCTGCCGTCCTCTAGCCACCTGTATTCCAGGTATTCCTACATTCATAACTAGCTAGAATGACCAACGCAAGCTAAAAGAAGCAGATTCGTACATGGACTTCCTGATTGCAGTGCAGGAACGAGCCTGTCATGTGTGGCAGAGAAAACAAGCAGTGCGTCCGCGCCGTGAACTACACTCACTCCCAATTTAAGGATGGCCCGAGGACGAGCTTGCACGGCTGCACGGAGGTTTTGGGGTCAGGTGCGCGTACAAGAGGCATTGCGGTCTGCTTATTTCTGCAAATAGCGGTGCTTAAATTTAGTGGAACTGCACAAGAAGTTCAGATGGTCAATCCACTTCAAGGTTCAGTTCAATATTCCAACTGAGAACACAATTATAATTTGTTATTCTGGAACGAGAGAAGCTAACCCTGGATGGTGGCAACAAGAAAAACCAGAGTGAACCCTAGGAAATTAAAGCTTGCCTTGGGAGGCCCTTTGGTCAGAGAAGCCTGGCTTGATTTTTCCTGATTTGTAAACCTTCTCACAACTTTGTCTTTTGCTGTCAACTTCTAAAAGAGATGTTATGTTCTATGAATCATTGAGATGTATAAAAAAGCTAAACTTATGCTTTTGAAGTATTTTATGCAGCCGAGTTTATTGTGAATGTTTAACATGAATGCTGGACTAGCGTGTTAACATTTGGAATCTATATTGTGGCCTTAATTAACCACATGAACCACTGTAACTAGATACGTAGTTGCTTATATGTCAGACAACAGAGTATGAGTGTGAGTTGGTCGATCTAGTGTTGAAGCGATCTGCGCCAATGTGCCGTGTTTGCATCAACTGTGCTTACAAGTGGGGTAGCACCAACAGTGCATTACCTACACTATGTATACGTCGGTGCACCAAGAGTTTTCAAACAAGTATTTCATCAAACACACACTGCTCGTTTGATAAACAGTAGCAACTTATGTCTTACAATGCCATATTACATGAAAGAACTCGTGAGGATGCATTTGTTTTGGCAACACTTACGAGGGTTCTCACATGATTCACGAGCACACAAAAGTAGCAGTAGTTCCCATATAGGGATTCAAACAGAGTACTACCCCAAGAGGGCTCGATAATACGCAAGGTTCAGGTAATTAAACACAATCCAAGCTACTTTGAAACACTAACTAGGCCAACTATTTCATGCCATCGATCTAATTGGGGATGGACACAAGACGGACCTTGCCATGAACATCCTCGAGGACGTCCGACAGTAGCTCAATCCTGTCAACCTTCTTGAAGATAACCTTGTGGCCTTTCCACTCATAAACTTGTTTGTCGAGGCATGCCACGTCATCTTCATGGATAAGCTTGACAAGAACATTATGCCTCACAAATGAAGGAGTAGCTGTGAACTTGTTGTGCTTCAGTACACCCTGGACAACACGCTTGACAACAATGTGGCTGGAATACATTTCGTCTTCGGTATAAGTGCAAATGGCTTCCAGGATCGAACAACCTAAGAACTTTGTTTTCCCAGTGCGTATATTCAGGTCATCCACCTCATAGCGAGTGACATGTACAACCACACAATCCTTGTCTGCATCAGGGCTCTAATTGAAACAGAAACAAATTCTGAATTACTTTCCAATATAAAAAAACACAAGTTATTTAAACCACCATGTAGAGTCAAAAGTATGCATGACAAGGAAGGTAGCATGGCATCGGAGCTAATAAATCTTGCATTATTTATCACCTCATACTTAGATGAAAAACCACAATCAAGATCGCCAAAGAAGGAAATCACCTTGGGCAGCTCAACGGGGGGACACATCCTCAAAGGGGTCCATCTTGCCAGGGGAAAACTGCTCCTGCACGGCCACGGGGGCTGTAACCTCAAACGTGACGTTGACCATCTCAGTAGTGGTCGTGAGCGCATCTGGGGTCGGCTCGGTGGTGGCCTTCGTCTTCTTGGAGCTCTCTGTCTCGTGGGGATCAGCCTGCCACGTCTGCTCCAACATCGGCAGATCTTTGCCCGGTTCTCCATGATCCATAATGAAACTGACAAATAGAAGACAACCGAAAGGAAAACACAATCGCAATGACAATGACACAAAAAAGGGAGTGAGGATCAGTTACTGCTTTGCAAAAGATTTTTTTTTTGAAAGAAAATATACCAACATCACGGATGCGCTCACCTTCCCTTCGTTGGGAGAGAAGAACAATGGCGGAAGCGAGTGGTGGCTTTCTTGAAGAAGATGAGGGAGAAGCGGATTCAGCGAAGAGTGAAATGATGGTTGCTTCGTCCGACCAACTTACTGAGGGGAGGTGGGGTTTTGTGATATGATGGCTCATTACTGCCGTGCTACGACCGGGGTGACTCTGCGCCTCCATACCGCCTTCTAATTTGGTGGATGCCATTTGGGGTCACGCGCTGCATGGCCCGCATGTCGGCGAATCAAAGTAAAACGGTAGTAGCGAGAGCCATTTCGATGACCGAGGAGGAGCCAAAGGCGGTAGTGTCTCCACTGTACTATAGGAGTAATTGTTTCATTTTTTGAGGATTGCGTAATTGTTTTTCTGGGGAGTGGTAGAGTGTCTCCACTATAGTACTAGTAGTAATTGTTTTTCTGGGCCCAAGACAAAATAGCCCATCCACCCTAATTAATAAAATCAATTCAAAAGCCCTTATTTTACTTAAGAAGAGACGCCCCCCACTGCACCGCCCCCCAAAAAAATCCGGTTGCTCGTCTTCCTCCTCACTCCCACCTCACGTCCGCTCGTTCGACTCGTCTCCCCCTCCGGTTGTACCCCCAAATTCCTCACCTCACTCCTACAGAAAACCCCAGCTCCCCTTCTTCCTCACTACTACAAAAAACCCCAGGTCCCCTTCTTCCTCACTCGCACCACAACTAGGCTCATCATTCGTTACTCTGCTCAAATTCGTGAGCTCGACGCGACGCCCGCAAGGAAAATGGAGTCGGCTAGCCCCAGCGCCAAGAAGATGAGGCTCCCGCCAGTGGCGACACCGGTTGTAGATCCCGCACCCGGCAGGGTGGGGAGAAGCGGCGAGGTCCCCCCTGTATCTGAGGAACCCGAAGAATCTCGGGCAGACCGCATCAGCGATCTCCCGGATGCCATCCTTGGGGAGATCAGCTCGCTTCTCCCCACCAAGGATTGTTGCCGCACCCAAGTCCTCGCATCTTGGTGGCGCCCTCTATGGCGCGCCGCACCTCTTAATCTCGACTGTCGTGGCCTATCTCTCGTTGATGATTTTGAACTCCCCGGAGCCATCATCTCCTCCCACGGGGGCTCCGTTCACCACCTCTGCATCCCGGCGTGCTACCTGCATGTGCCCCGCATGGTGGACGCCTGGCTGACATCCCCTGAATTCCGCAAACTCCAGATGCTTGAGTTCTATTATTCCTACGAAACTGACATACCACGAACCAAACGCCATATACTTGACCCGTCGCCACCGTTGTCCATCTCGCGGTTTTCCTCCTCTCTCCACACTGCCACCTTTGCCCTGTGCAAACTACCAGACAATCTGGTACAAAAGCTTCGACTCCCACTTCTAAAAAAACTTTCACTTGTGCTGGTTCGTATGTCGGAGGCCTCACTGCACAGCATCATTCAATCCAGTTGCCCTACCCTGGAGTGCTTAGTGCTTGTTTTGACAGTTAAAATCGGTTGTTTCCGAATAATGTCGCCTAACCTTGTAAGAATTGGAATTTCTTTTGACGTAGGGGAGTTCATCATCGAAGATGCCCCTTCACTTCAAAGGTTGATCCTTGATTCTTGTTATTCACCTTCGCAAATAACTGTCATCTCTGCGCCTAAACGGGAGACCTTGGGTGTAATTCATGATCTCTGTGATCATTTCAAGATGGTGTTTGGCTCCATAGTTATCCAGGTACTTTATATTATCATCTACACTTTTGTAATCATAAGCTGCATTTCTCATTTGTGCGCATAAGTTTTATATCATCTTGGAGTACACTTTTTGTACTAATATTATGTTCTATATGCTCAATGAAGAGTTTGTCCATGGATAGCCTATCAGTGGTGTTGGATTCTGTCAAGATCTTATATATCAGTATGAATACTTTTGATTTGAACAACATTATTGGCTTCTTGCGATGCTTTCCATGCCTGGAGAAGTTGTATATAAAGGTGATGATTTCACGCACATTGGAAGCCCATATATAGTGTACTAGAATTAACCGTTCAGTTGTTGCTCTTTCCACATACTCTTTTTTTAGACCATAACTGTTTTCAATCTTCATGTCTATTTAGGCAGCAGGAAGGGGTACAAAAGGTATAACCAATCGGTGGCATCATAAGCACCGGGATTTTCTCAGTTCTCATGACATTCGTTTGAACACAATAACGCTGGAAGGATATGTAGCCACCCATGCAAACACTAGATTTGTCACATTCTTCCTGCTGAATGCGAGGGTACTATTGTCCATCAGGCTTAAATATATTAACAACGAAGTTTTGACGGATGGATATGTCAAAGAGCAAAAAAAGGACTTTCAGGTGGACAAAAGGGCTTCTGAATGAGCCAGGCTTCTTTTAACATCATCTTGTGGTCATATTCCATTAAATTTTATGACCCGGGATGCTCATTTTATGGATCTGACCGATCCATTTGATCATGACAGCTGCCGAAAACAGTGCTGGAGTTATATGCTGTTGCCCTTTTCAATCTGGGTTTAGTCTAAACCTGATGAACAATTACCCTCGTGCTTTTGTACAGTTTGTAAGCTAGAGTTTGATGTTGTTGCCCATTTCAACTCGGCTGTGGCTTTCATATTTTCTTTGAAAAAGGCTAATGGCTTGCCATTTCTTTAATTAAGAGAGAAATATTGTAACAAATCCCAACCAAGGGAAATAACATCACTCTCGCCGGCTACTTGATCTCATTGTGCATTATAGAACCCAAGTGCTTAGCGCCCGCCAGCACCCACAAACTTATTTTGAGCTAGCACACCAAATGGGCTGTAATTCCTAATAAGAAAGGATGCATGGCCGTGACAGATTTGGATTCTGACATTTCGGACCCACAAGGAAAAAGCCTATCCAAGGTGGTGTCGACTTAGTCAACAAACGATTCTGCCTGCCAGCCGTTGGATTGACATCCAACATTTGTTGTGTTTCTTCTATCTCTTGTCTTCTTCCTCCAGACGCCCAAACGAAACCACGCCGTGGGTCCTGCCTACTCCCGCCTCCCACGGGTGGCTGCGCCTCCGCCCACGCATTGCCTCCCCACCGTACCCTCAAACATTGGCAGTACGCAAGCAAGTGCCTCCTTATAACAAGCCAAAAAAATGCTTCCTCCTAATGGTTTGACATCTGGGTCCCACGCCATTGTCAACATAGTCAATAAACGAGAGAATTGTCCAACGAGCGGCTGACACCAGGAACCCAGCAGCTCGCGCAGACCGACTCGATCCTACACGAATAACCAGCGGATCATGCACGTACCTCATCTGGATGAATCGCGTGCACTCGTTTGACCGTCGTGCCGTTGTGCGACCCGGCACTGACGGGACGGGACGGGAGTATGGCACAGTCATAATTTCAGTTTTTCCAGTTTTCCACGGCAAGCTGGCGCGCTAAAAGCCATGCCTACTTATGCATTGAATTCCGATGACCTTCGCGTTTCCCGCGACACACCAGTTTACCTACCGTCCGCCTATAATTACTGGTTCCCAAAGTGCTCCGGTAGCACCTTCACCCAACGCACCCTATCCTCACAAGACCCCATCGGCCCGACATCGCTCGCCATTTGCCCTCGCTCTCGCCACGTCCGTCATGCCCCCGCGCGGCATCAATAGGCGACGCCAGAGGTGCTCACTGCCGGAGTTAGTGTTCGGTTTTTCACGGGAAGGTAGATGGAGGGAGGAGGCATTCTGGCGGTCTTTAGATGGCAATGTGGATTACGAGGATGCCTTGGAGCGCGACCGCATGGCGGAGGAGCAGCATACCGCCGATTTGCGCCGCCAGCAGAGCATGGAGGAGGAGCAGCGCACTGCCGCTCTGCATCGCGAGCAGAGCGCCCGCAACTGGGCCGACTACGTGGAGGCCGGCGCCCGGCGAATAACCCTAAAGGATGTCAGGCACGCACGCCTGCGCGATTCTGAATTTTACTACCAGCTCGTCAAGTGGGTTTCCCGCTTAGAAGCCGAAGCTTCAGTGGACCACGCCGGCATGGAAAGGGCAAACAGGCGCGAGCAACGCGCCCTATCGCACCTCTGCCAAGTCCGAGGCGAGGAGGAGGATGTTGGTGCCGGCGTTTAGCGTGTGCCGCAGATGGCGGCCGGCATCGTCTAGTTAGCTAAGAATATGTTAGTTGTTCTAAACTCGAGTATTAGTGGGAGTAGATAGTTAAGTTGGCTATGATGGTTGTCAACGTGGAAGTTCAGTACTCTATCTCTGAATCAGACCTGTTACTTTGCTCTGAATGTTGAACTTTCCGATTGAACGTTTGGAATGGGCTGTTATTTTTTTAAATGGGTTGTATTTGTCCACCGCGGATTCAGAGGCTGACTTGTGGGCCTACTAGGTTGACGCGTACACAAGGCTTTGTCAACTTAGTTAACAAACGATTGTGGCAGCCTAAGCTGTTGGATGCCAATCCAACGTGTGTCGTACTTTTTCAATCCCTTGTCTTCTTCCTCCAGGCTCCAGCCGCCCAAACCAAACCAACGCCGGTGGGATCGCCTGCTCCCGCCTTCCACGGCTTGCTGCGCAGCCGCACACACATCGCTGTCCCACAGTACCCTAACTGGTGCCAGGCCATCCCTCTACAGCCCCCCCACCCACCCACCCCCACCTCCTGTTATTCTCCGGCGAAGGCATTCCCATCCCGCACCAACCCTCGTACTCCCCTCCGCTTCCGACCACACTGCCACATCTTCCACGACTCCTTTTCGTTCCCGTCCGAGGCCTCGCCGTCGTCCTCTGCTTTGGTTCCCTCGCCGCGGCACCGCCTTCTGGCATTGTCAACATGGTCAAAAACCGAGAGGAATCAGGAGATGATTGTACATGGAGAGGATGACAGTAGGGACCCACCAGGGTCATGGCAGTACGCAAGCAAGCGCCTCCTTATTACAAGCCAAAAAAATGCTTCCTCCTAATGGTTTCCTGACATCTTTGTCCAACCACATTGTCAACGTAATCAATAAACGAGAGAATTGCACAATGAGTGATTGTCAACAAATGATAGGAATCAGTGAGGACTGTACGTGGAGAGGATGACAGTAGGGACCCCCAAGTCCATAGCCGTACGTAGGCAAGTTCCTCCTTATTACATGAAAAAAATGCTTCCTCCTAATGGTTTGCTGACATCCGGGTCCTACGACATTGTCAATATAGTCAATAACCAAAAGAATTGCACAAGGAGCGGCTGACACCTGGGACCCAGTAGCTCGAGCAGTTTTTTGTTGTTGTTGTTGAGATGGAGCAGGGTATCAACTGGGCTGTGCGGTGTCTGTGGCCCGTCTAGCCCAGGCTTTATTTACAACATGACCAGCCCAACTGTTTTTTTTGTCTGTGAAAATGACTAGCGCACCTTTTTTTCGTGCAATACCCTACATAGGCCGATTTCCTTTTTTCCCTGCCCTGCTGGGCTGCAAATCTTTCAAGACGACGAGGGATACATTGGGCCAGGCCATAAAAAAGGCTGCAAATTTTATGAGTAATATGAAATGGGGTGTAAATATATAAAAAAACACATCAAATGGGAAATTAGTTTCAAATTGCGAATTTTATTTTATTTTTTGATATTTCATATTTCATTGGATTTTAACATAATTTAAATATATTTTAAAATTTGTTTTTATCGGGCTTGAAATTTCGGGATTAAAAATAGTTCGAAAATTTCAATGACCAGTCTTTTATTTTATGTTTACCACATGACCAGCCCAGTTTTTTTTTCTTTCTTGAAATGGCTAGCCCAGTTCTATTTTTTTTGCACAATACCCAACCGAGGCCTACTTGCTTTTCTCAGCCCTGCTGGGCTTCAAATCTTTCAAGACAAGGAGGGATGCATTCGGCTTGCCCACAAAATGGCCTATTTCCCTAAAAAAAGAAAATGGCCTACAAGCAATAAGAAATGGGCTGTAAATTTTAAAAAACACAGCAAACCGGTAATTAGTTTAAAATCTCGTTTCATCTGGATTTTGAAATTTAAATTTCATTGCATTTTTCTACGGTGAAAATATCATTAGATTGTAAATTAATATAATTTTATTTTTCAAATTAGTTTGAATCAGCCTCGAAACATCGGGATTAAAAACAGTTCGGAGCCCACCAAAATATGCAAAATTTCATTGAAATTTTTAACCGTGGCCAGAATATTGGCTGTAATGCTAACAAAAAGAATATGTGCTGCAAAAAAATCCTTAAGAATGAGCAAATGGGTTGTAATTAATTAAAAATAAAAGCAAATGTGCTGTATGATGTTTGCCACGGATTTGGAGGCTGACTTGGGCCTACTAAGTTGACGCGTACGCAGGGCTTTGCCAACTTAGTCAACAAACGATTCCAGCAACAGTGACCATTGGATGTTAATCCAACGGCCATGCTATTTCTTCAATCTCTGATCTTCTTACTCCAGCCGCCCAAACCAGCGCCGGCGGGACCGCCTGCTTCCGCATCCCGTGGCCGGCTGTGCTGCCGTGCAGGCCTCACCGCCCCACCCTACACCCATCGCTAGCTAGGCCATTCCTCTACTCACCCACACCTCCTGTTATTCTCTGGCGACGGCAGCCTCACACCGCAGCCGAACCAGTAAACCCTCGTACTCCCCTCCACGTGCGCAACCATTGTCAAGTCTTCCTCGTCTCCGGGTCGTTCCATTACTAGGCCTCACCATTGTCCACCGCCTTGGTACTCTCGGCACGGCGTCGTCAACGCAGTCAACGAACGGCAGCCATTGAAAGAGGACTGTACTGTCACGCCCAATATGCGGTCCTATACTCAAGGAACTCGAAAGCTCCACTAAGGATAGAAGCGCATATCGAAGACGCTTTGCAAGGTGGATATCATTACAACATACCATGTACTGAATAGATGAGAATACCAGATAAAGGCTTACACTCGCCAAAAGCTACAACATGAATACAACGATACATCAATACATAGCAATCATCATACAGAAGAGCAGGATCTGACTACGGATGAAATCAAACGAAAAAGAAGAATGACATCCACCCTGCTAGTCCCAGGCTGCCAACCGGGAACCCATCCTATGATCAACGAAGAAGAAGAAGCTGAAGAAGAACTCCAAAAGCAAACATGCATCGCTCTCACGTCAAAGCATCGCTTTACCTGTACCTGCAACTGTTGTTGTAGTAATCTGTGAGCCACGAGGACTCAGCAATCCCATTACCATGGGTATCAAGACTAGCAAAGCTTTATGGGAATGGAATGGATAAGTGGTGAGGTTGCAGCAAGCACTAAGCATTGTATGGTGGCTAACTTACGAGTATAAGAATAAGAAGAGTAACTACGCATAAACGGTCGCAAACTAGGAATGATCAAGAAGTGATCCTGGACACCTACTTACGATTCAAACATAACCCCACTGTGTTCTCTTCCCGAACTCCCTCGAAAAGAGACGATCACGGTTACGCACGTGGTTGGTGTATTTTATTTAGATTTAGTGTCAAGTTCTTTACAACCGGAGGTTATAAATTTCCAAGTCGCCACATAACCGCGGGCATGGCTCTCTGAAAGATTTAACCCTGCAGGGGTGCTCCAAGTAGTCCATTATAAATTACCACACGCATCCGATGGAACATCCTCACACCATGATAACACGATGCTTACGATAAGGAATCCCGGTGGACAAGCCACTCGTAAAAGGTAAAACTAAACTAGCAAGACCTCTCGGCGTGCTAACACCCCGATAGGAGCCACGCGTATCTCGTTCTCAGGCCAAGACCGGATGGGTCAGCCTACGAGTAAAACCAGTGCCTCGAGTTTCCCCGTGGTGGCCCCGCAGTCTGGCCGTTTCGGACCAACACTCATGTGGAGCACTGGCCCAGGGGTGTTGATTAATTATTCTCGGGTACCGGTAAGTCCCTATGCAAGTTTTAGTTGTTATTAGGCAAATGGTAAAACCAATGTTGGGCCTTGCTGGAGAAGTTTATCCTAAAACGAATGATCAGGGGGGTTCCCATATGCCCCACATGTGTTAGAAGCACTCATCAAGGAACATAACACCGGTATTACGGAAACTAGGGTGGCATGAGTGGAACAAAACACCAGGCAAAAGGCCGAGCCTTCCACAAACAACCAAGTATATAGATGCATTAATTAAATAAGAGATATTGTGATATCCCAACATATCCATGTCCCAACATGGAACAACCTGCACTGCACCTGCAACTAAAATGCTATAAGAGGGGCTAAGCAAAGCGGTAACATAGCCAAACAACGGTTTGCTGGGATGGTGGAAGGTTAGAGGCTGTATCATGGCAATTAGGCAGGCTGACAAACAAGTGGTAGGTAGCGAGACATAGCGACAGCATCGAGACAACTAGCAAGCAAAGATAGTAGTGATATCCAGGGTAATGATCATCTTGCCTGAAATCCCGCTAGGAAGAAGATCGAATCCGTGAAGTAGTCAAACAAGCGTAGTCGAACGAATCCTCACAATCGCAACGAAACCGGAACTATCAAGAAGAAGCACAACCGGAAAGAAGCAAACAACATGGTAAGCACACAAGCATAAACATGGCATGATGCACAACCAAATATGATGCATGACAAGTTTAAATAGGCATGGCATGACAAAGTGCAACAATCAAATACTACACATTAAGTGAAGCTCAATATGCAACGAGTTGCATATTGACGAAACTCCACATTCAAATCATTTAGTTCTCTCCCGTTTATGTACACATCAATATTAAATGTTGGTTAACATGGCAAGAGATGAAGCATAGTTAATCTACCTATCTAGGCAATTTAAATGAGGCCGAAAACAACACAAAACAATTCCAAAAAATCCCCATATGCAAATTTCAAATTTGGTACTGTTCTGCCTAAAACACAATTTTAATGTTGTTAAACAGCAAAACAAAGTGCACCACGTTAATCTACACATTTTTTACCCCATTTACATATATAGTTTACTTAATTCGGAGCTATGGTTATTTAGTTATGAAATAAATCATTTTACCAAGTCATTTATGAAAATTAATGCAAACAGCAATTTAAACATTTTCGACATGGATGAAAGTTGCATATTATGAAACTACATGAAATTCTACCCAAGTTACATATATGACATGTTTTATTTGGATGCATGGATATTTAGTTGTTACATGCATGAAATTGTTGGTCCAATCTGTAAAACAGTTTTTCTAGACAAAATAATTAAATTCGCAGAACGAAAAAAAAACAGTACACGGGCCGAATCTGGAGCAGAGCATGCGACATTCACTAAAATGCACACAGCAGCGGAGGATAGCAGCAGGGCGCTCACCAGAGGCACGTAGGCCGGCCGGTTTGCGTGGGCTGGCTGGGTGTGGCCCAGCCGCGAGGTGAGGAGACGCTAGGCCGGATCGGTCGAGGGAGTCACGAGGGATCGAGTGAGCAGGCACAGTCAACGAGCGAAGCGGGACTTGGCGCTAGTCGTCCTCGTCCTCGCGTGCTCGCATGCAGAAGCAGGGGAGGCAGCGGCGCGATGCAGAAGCAGGGGAGGCAGCCAGACTTGGCGTGAACACCGGCGAAGCAGAGAGGCGGGGGACGCGGGGCCCGGCGGATCTGGACGACGATGCGCCCGGCAAGAGCTTGGCGGCGGCAACGGTGAGCTCCGGCTGTCCAAGGAGGAAAAACCGAGAGGGAGATTAGAGAGGAAAGAGAGCTCGGGGGAGAAGGAGAAGAGGAGATGGCTGGCAGAGGTCGACCTGGCTGGACGGAGGTTGGTGGACGAGGCGAGGGGCTCGACTCCTAGGGCGAGCTGGGGACGAGGTGATCGGGCGCTCTACTCCGGGCGCCATGGATGGAAACTCCTGCGGGATAGAGACAAAAGAGAGAGAAAGTGAGAGGGAGATAGAGCTAGAGGAAGGAGGAGATGGAAGGAGAGGGCGACGGTCACGACGTGCTGGTCCTGGTCGCCGGAGGTTGAGGCGGCTGGGTCGAGGCCAGCCTTCGATGGGGTGTGGTCGAGCTCCTGCACTAGGCGAGGCAGGGAGGAGGAGGCGCCAGGGTGCGCTACTACTCGCCAGTACGAGGAGCACAAGCGCGCGAGGGAGAGGAGCTCCTGGCGCTGTGGCGGGCGCACACGGGCAGAGGAGCTCGGGCTCCCGTAGGATTTGGACGGCGGCAGGTGGTTGGTCCGATTGGAAATTTGAGGGAGAGAGTGGGTGGAGGCTGCAGGATTGAGGGAGGAGGTTGCGGGTTGGCTCGGGGAGGAATGAGGGGATCCCGAGGAAGGGAGGCAGTGGTGGCAAGGTGAGGGAATGGATGGATGGGACAGGCTAGGCTAGGGTTTCAACTGTTTATATAGCAGTACCGGAGAGATTTGGGGCTATTTGGTCCCTCCGATCGTAATCGGACGATCCGAGATAAATAGGTTAGGGGAGTTCAAATAAGAAACCAAAATGTTTGGGGTATTTCAGGATTGGTCCGGACCCACCGGTCACGACCAAGCGATTCGGGTTCGGGGGAGTTTCGGACTAGGTTACGAGTGGTCTGTGTACTGTGCCGAGAGACAAGACGATCACATGCAAGTGTGTGGTTGGACTCTGAACGGTCAACTAAGGCAATGGGAAGAAGCGGCAACTACGAACGGATGCAAGTTTTGAAAAATGCCGGCAACGGAGTGCCGATGCAATGCGTATGATGCCATGATGAATGCAACAAGCAAATAATTAACGAGGCTTTAAAGAAAATATATGGAAGGCATCTGGAACGTCGGTCTCGGGCTGTCACAACACTCCCCCACTTACAAGAGATCTCTCCCCAAGATCTTACGGATGAGAAGAGGAAGAGGAAGAGGTAAACAAAGTTGCTTCTTTGACAAA
This sequence comes from Elymus sibiricus, assembly GCA_039707655.1. Taxonomy (NCBI): domain Eukaryota; kingdom Viridiplantae; phylum Streptophyta; class Magnoliopsida; order Poales; family Poaceae; genus Elymus; species Elymus sibiricus. The sequence continues at coordinate 139,245,077 of CM077670.1, forward strand.
CGAGTGAATCCAACAAACCTCAGAGGTGTTGAACAACTTGAGAGAATTAATACCACGGAGATGAACGAAGTAGAAAGCACTTCATAGAAAAAGAGATGAAGGAACAGCGCGAGAACAGGTTGCAAAGACATGAGAAAGGGTTGCAAAAACATAAAGAGAACACAAGGGACAAGAAAGAATTTGAAACCACCCAAGTTTAAACGAGATAGACAACAAATGTGAAGGAAAGAATTTGGGCAGCACTCTGGTATGAAAGAGAAGGAAAACTTGATAAATTGAAAAGAACTTGAAAAGAGAACACCACACTCCGGTTAAAATTGATAAGCACGGAAAAGAACATGATCTTGACAAAACAAGATAATGGGTCGAAGAGAGCAACACCACAATGCCTCCGGAACGAAAGAATAGAAGCTAGATCGTTGGAAAGAAAAGAACGGGGAAGAAAATGAGAACTTCCACCACAATTGAATTTGACAAGCATCCTTACGAAGACGAATTGAACGGAGTAGTTGGAAAATCAACACCGAAAGGATAAGTTTGTTGTGGGCTTATGGAAAAACATCCCAACATTTTGAGGTGAAAACCTGCCACCATTGATTGCTTGAGATCTCGAAGAGATGAAAACCTCTTTCACCGAGAAGATAAGGAGAAACTTGGATCATTGATAAGCACCACAATAGCAACAATCCTTAGGGAAGGCTTTAGGTGAAATCTATACCAAGATAACTCCAACAAAAATATTGATGGGTTGAAAAGATCTCCTGAACGAAGAGAAAATGATGGGTTTAAATATCTCATTCCTGACAACTTGTGAATTGGGAAACATGAAGGGAAATTGTCATGAATGACATAACACCACCTCAAAAGATAAGGGGAAAGGAATTGCATTTAGGAATGCACGAATAAAGAACGCTTGAGCTCCCACAAGAATCTTGAAGAACACTTCGAGAATGAATTAAATCCTTAACGAACCACCATGAAGAAACTCTCAAAGGACTCCGGATAGATAACAAGATGGTCGAAACAAAAGGAAAATTGAAAGAACAAGATGAAGCCTTGCAATGATTTAGATGGAGCTTCGTGACAAGATAACTGAGAAAACTTGAAACTCCGAAAAAGAAAAGATGAACAACTTGGAACCGAGAAATTGAGATCATGAACGAACTCTGGAAGAAGGAATTAAATCACCTCAATGAAATAAGAATAGGAATTATGTCATGCTTACCCTTCATCAACTTAAATTGATGACAGACAATGGATTGGCATGCCACTTATTCTTCTTGAAAAAGATTGAAGAGAGATATAGTGCGAACTTAACGGATCACCGGTAGGATTTTGGAAAGAACGAATGAATTGATATGATAACAAAGAAAGAGGAATCTTAAATGAACCACCATAACAATTTGGAAACGAATGAAGATACTTGAGAGAATTTAGGTACAAGAGAACGAAGAGATCATGAGCTAACTAGAGAATGCTTGAACAATGCACCGGAAGAATTTGAGAACGGGAGATGAACGGTGAGAATGAATAAATCTTCTGAAATGATGGCCTTCGGAGGATCGAAAATGGAAGCAGCTCATGAAATGCTTCGGATGGGTATGACAAGAATTTCTCACGATCGAAACAATTTGAGAGGATAGCATCAAGCTAGAACGATGAATCTTCAAGAGAACGGGGCAAGATTTAGGAGAAACTCTTCTTCGGTCTTGAAATGCTGAGAATGACGACGAGAATCACCATGAAGAATTTGTGAGATACTCTGGAATAATGAAGAATAGAAATGTTGAGCCAAAGATAACAAGAATTTGAAAGCGATCTTGGAGAGGCATTTGACTGATGGAATCCATTCTTACGTCAAACTTTGAAAGATTTTGAGAGTAACTCTGGAAAAAAATTAGAAGAGTCAGGTAAGATCCTGGGGAAAGACCTGTGGGTTAGGGCCCACTCAAAAGAAACACCGTTGGAACAACTGCTTGAAATAGAGACTGCACCGGTTGAATTAAATGGCTTGAGAGAAATAACAACCTCAAAATATGTCGAACGGATCTTGAATGGAAACACGAATCTTCTGAGATAATTCCGGCACTCCGGATATGAATAGAGAGAGGTGAATAAACAAGAGAGGATTGGGTAAGAATTTCCAACATGGGAAAACTATTTGAATCAACGAAAGGAGTATGATCAACACTGAAAGCTTGAATTGGATCCATCGGAGAAGAAACGAGAACGAAGAATGATGAACTTGTAGCTCCTGAGCATCTTCACGAGAAATCACCGGCTAAGAACATGAAGGAAAAGAATGAAGAGACTTCACACGAATAAATTGGATACTTGATTTGAGAATTTTGACTCCGTAAAGAAAAGGGTTGGAGGGTGGGAAAATAAAAGAGAACTTGAGATGGGTGAAACGAACGTCGTTGAGAAAACTGAGAATTGATCTTGGAAATGTTGAAAGGATCGGATTAACTGAAGAGAAGCACACCGGGTGAAAAGAATTTACATGAAGGATTAGCAATCCCATAGAAATATGAGAATGCCGCTTAGGAAAGGTATGGAATCCACACTTGACTTCGAAGCAACTCGAATACCACAACCAAAACAAAACAAGGATTTGGCTTGCAGAATAAGCCGGAACAAACATATGATAGAGATTTCTTCCGAAATTTTCGTGGTGGGGCCCACACGGGCTCGATCGTACAGCGACCATCAAGTACATTGCTGCCCTTGACATACGAAGCATCCCCGAGCCGTAGAAAAGCTACAAGGGCTCTTTAAGACACCATGAGACCACTGTAAAAATGACCGTGAGCAGGCGGACCACTAGACGTCGAACCCCAATCTCATATCATGCATCTGTCGGAAAGATATTCTATGTAACTACTTGAATTCCCACCTAAGAACTCCCGAAACTTCTTGGTTATGCAATCAGGTTGTGGATCCAGGAACCTACTCAGCAAACAACAACCTAATCAGCTGCACCCGCATCCGCAACCCTCAACACACGACCGAGAAACTTTGCAAATTCGTCTACCTCGGACCTTTGAAAACACAGCGATACTAGTCATGGTGGATCATCCGAGCTATCTCCTCCAGTACTGGGGAAAAGTCACGGCACTATTTGCCACCACAAAAAGTATAGAAGCGTTTCGATGTCGGCGTCCTCTGGTATTCTCGGAACCGAAACGATAGCGAGTGTGACAAAACCCCTTGGAGCTCAACTCCCCGGGTCCAATCCATACAGTCAGGAGGCACCAAGAACAGAATTCTGTCAAATCGATATCGCAACGATTCCGAAAATACCCGCGTGATCCTAAAAAAAATTTGAGTGAGAAGAGTAGTAGAATCAAGACACCTATGTCACAATTCCTCACCAGAGCGGCGAAGGGGATAAGGAGTAAAAAGAATTCCTACTCTCCGATATATAACTAGACTCAAAATAGTTTTTCTTTTCTAGACTCGTTAACGGTTTGATCAATCAAGGGGGCTCCTGTGGTCGGTAGAGGCTCTGATACCAACTTGTCACGCCCTATATGCGGTCCTATCCTCAAGGAACTCGAAAGCTCCACTAAGGATAGAAGCGCATATCGAAGACGCTTTGCAAGGTGGATATCATTACAACATACCATGTACTGAATAGATAAGAATACCAGACAAAGGCTTACACTCGCCACAAGCTACAGCATGAATACAACGATACATCAATACATAGCAATCATCATACAGAAGAGCAGGATCTGACTATGGATGAAATCAAACGAAAAAGAAGAACGACATCCACCCTGCTAGTCCCAGGCTACCAACCGGGAACCCATCCTATGATCAACGAAGAAGAAGAAGTAGAAGAAGAACTCCAAAAGCAAACATGCATCGCTCTCACATCAAAGCATCGCTTTACCTGTACCTGCAACTGTTGCTGTAGTAATCTGTGAGCCACGAGGACTCAGCAATCCCATTACCATGGGTATCAAGACTAGCAAAGCTTTATGGGAATGGAATGGATAAGTGGTGAGGTTGCAGCAAGCACTAAGCATTGTATGGTGGCTAACTTACGAGTACAAGAATAAGAAGAGTAACTACGCATAAACGGTCGCAAACTAGGAATAATCAAGAAGTGATCCTGGACACCTACTTACGAGTCAAACATAACCCCACCATGTTCTCTTCCCGAACTCCCTCGAAAAGAGACGATCACGGTTACGCACGCGGTTGGTGTATTTTATTTAGATTTAGTGTCAAGTTCTTTACAACCGGAGGTTATAAATTTCCAAGTCGCCACATAACCGCGGGCACGGCTCTCCGAAATATTTAACCCTGCAGGGGTGCGCCAAGTAATCCATTATAAATTACCACACGCATCCGATGGAACATCCTCACACCATGATAACACGATGTTTACGATAAGGAATCCCGGTGGACAAGCCACTCGTAAAAGGTAAAACTAAACTAGAAAGACCTCCCAGCGTGCCGACACCCCGATAGGAGCCGCGCGTATCTCGTTCTCAGGCCACGATCGGATGGGTCAGCCTACGAGTAAAACCAGTGCCTCGAGTTTCCCAGTGGTGGCCCCGCAGTCTGCCCGTTTCAGACCAACACTCATGTGGAGCACTGGCCCGGGGTTGTTGATTAATTATCCTCGGGTACCGGTAAGTCCCTATGCAAGTTGTAGTTGTTATTAGGCAAATGGTAAAACCAATGTTGGGCCTTGCTGGAGAAGTTTATCCTAAAACGAATGATCAGGGGGGTTCCCATATGCCCCACATGTGTTAGAAGCGCTCATCAAGGAACATAACACCGGTATTACGGAAACTAGGGTGGCATGAGTGGAACAAAACACCAGGCAAAAGGCCGAGCCTTCCACACACAACCAAGTATATAGATGCATTAATTAAATAAGAGATATTGTGATATCCCAACATATCCATGTCCCAACATGGAACAACCTGCACTGCACCTGCAACTAAAATGCTATAAGAGGGGCTGAGCAAAGTGGATACATAGCCAAACAACGGTTTGCTGGGATGGTGGAAGGTTAGAGGCTGTATCGTGGCAATTAGGGAGACTGACAAACAAGTGGTAGGTAGCGAGACATAGCGATAGCATCGAGACAACTAGCAAGCAAAGATAGTAGTGATATTCAGGGTAATGATCATCTTGCCTGAAATCCCGCTAGGAAGAAGATCGAATCCGTGAAGTAGTCGAACAAGCGTAGTCGAACGAATCCTCACAATCGCAACGAAACCGGAACTATCGAGAAGAAGCACAACCAGAAATAAGCAAACAACATGGTAAACACACAAGCATAAACATGGCATGATGCACAACCAAATATGATGCATGACAAGTTTAAATAGGCATGGCATGACAAAGTGCAACAATCAAATACTACACATTAAGTGAAGCTCAATATGCAACGAGTTGCATATTGACGAAAATCCACATTCAAATCATTTAGTTCTCTCCCGTTTATGTACACATCAATATTACATGTTGGTTAACATGGCAAGAGATGAAGCATAGTTAATCTACCTATCTAGGCAATTTAAATGAGGCCGAAAACAACACAAAACAATTCCGAAAAATCCCCATATGCAAATTTTGAATTTGGTATTGTTCTGCCTAAAACACAATTTTAATGTTGTTAAACAGCAAAACAAAGGGCACCACGTTAATCTACACATTTTTCTACCCCATTTACATATATATAGTTTACTTAATTCGGAGCTACGGTTATTTAGTTATGAAATAAATCATTTTAACAAGTCATTTATGCAAATTAATGCAAACAACAATTTAAACATTTTTGACATGGATGAAAGTTGCATATTATGAAACTACATGAAATTCTACCCAGGTTACATATATGACATGTTTTATTTGGATGCATGGATATTTAGTTGTTACATGCATGAAATTGTTGGTCCAATCTGTAAAACAGTTTTTCTGGACAAAATAGTTAAATTCGCAGAACGAAAAAAAACAGTACACAGGCCGAATCTGGAGCAGAGCAGGGCGACATTCACTAAAACGCGCACATCGGCGAAGGATAGCAGCAGGGCGCTCACCAGAGGCCCGTAGGCCGGCCGATGTGCGTGGGCTGGCTGGGTGTGGCCCAGCCGCGAGGTGAGGAGACGCTGGGCCGGATCGGTCGAGGGAGTCACGAGGGATCGAGTGAGCAGGCGCAGTCAACGAGCAAAGCGGGACTTGGCACTGGTCGTCCTCGTCCTCGCGTGCTCGCATGCAGAAGCAGGGGAGGCAGCGGCGCGATGCAGAAGCAGGGGAGGCAGCCAGACTTGGCGCGAACACCGGCGAAGCAGAGAGGCGGGGGACGCGGGGCCCGATGGATCTGGACGGCGACGCGCCCAACAAGAGCTTGGCGGCGGCAACGGCGTGCTCCGGCTGTCCAAGGAGGAAAAACCGAGAGGGATATTAGAGAGGAAAGAGAGCTCGGGGGAGAAGGAGAAGAGGAGATGGCCGGCAGAGGTCGACCTGGCTGGCCGGAGGTTAGTGGACGAGGCGAGGGGCTCGGCTCCTAGGGCGAGCTGGGGACGAGGTGATCGGGCGCTCTACTCCGGGCGCCATGGATGGAAACTCCTGCGGGATAGAGACAAAAGAGAGAGAAAGTGAGAGGGAGATAGAGCTAGAGGAAGGAGGAGATGGAAGGAGTGAGCAACGGTCACAACGTGCTGGTCCTGGTCGCCGGAGGTTGAGGTGGCTGGGTCGAGGCCAGCCTTCAATGGGGCGTGGTCGAGCTCCTGCACCGGGCGAGGCAGGGAGGAGGAGGCACCAGGGTGCGCTGCTGCTCGCTGATACGTCTCCAACGTATCTATAATTTATGAAGTATTCATGCCATGTTTATAACAATTCTATATGGTTTTGGTATGATTTGATTAGAACTAGCCCAGACTGACGCTGTTTTCAGCAGAATTGCCATGGTGTTGTTTTTTGTGCAGAAATAAAAGTTCTTGGAATTGGATGAAACTTTTTGGAGATTTTTTATGGAATAAATAAAAAATACTGGAACCAAGACCCACTAGAGGGGGGGCACCCAGTGCCCACGAGGCACCAGGGCGCGCCACCCCCCCCCCAGGCGTGCCCTGGTACCTCGTGGGGCCCACGTGGCTCCGTCTGACCTGATTCCAACGCTGAAAAATCCTATAAATAGACAAACCCCCAGAAATAACCCTAGAACTTTGACTCCGCCGCCGCAAGCCTCTGTACCTCCACGATCTTATCTACATCCCTTTTCTGGCACCCTGCCGGAGGGGGGAAATCATCACCGGAGGCCATCTTCATCATCCCGGCGGTCTCCATGACGAGGAGGGAGTAGTTCACTCTCGGGGCTGAGGGTTTGTACCAGTAGCTATGTGTTTTATCTCTCTCGCGCGTGTTCTTGATTTGGCACGATCTTGATGTACCGTGAGCTTTGTTAATATAGTTGGATCATATGGTGTTTCTTCCCTCTCTATCCTTGTTGTGATGAATCGAAACTTTTCCCTTTGAGGTTTCGTTATTGTTGGATTGAATATTTCAGATTTGAGAACACTTGATGTATGTCTTGCATATGAATACCCGTGGTGACAATGGGGTATTATATTGATTCACTTGATATATGTTTTGGCACTCAACTCGCGGATTCCCGTGGTGACATTGGGGTAATCTATTGTAGGATCGAAAGTATGTCTAGAGGGGGGGGTGATTAGACTACTTGACCAAATAAAACCTAACCTTTTCCCAATTTTAGTTGTGGGCAGATTTTTGCAATAGTACATGTCAAGCAACACCCTACACATGCAATTCTAAGAGTATAGCAGCGGAAATAAGCAATTGCATATATAAGTAGAGAGGGGGTTGGAGATTTCAAACGCAATGAAGACATGGTGGTTTTTGGCGTGGTTCCGATAGGTGGTGCTATCGTACGTCCACGTTGATGGAGACTTCAACCCACGAAGGGTAACAGCTGCGTGAGTCCACAGAGGGCTCCACCCACGAAGGGTCCACGAAGAAGCAACCTTGTCTATTCCACCATGGCTTACGTCCACGAAGGATTAGCCTCACTCAGGGTAGATCTTCACGAAGTAGGTGATCTCCTTGCCCTTACAACCTGCTTGGTTCAACTCCACATCAGGTTGGAGGCTCCCAAGTGACACCTAACCAATCTAGGAGACACCACTCTCCAAAAGGTAATAGACGGTGTGTTGTTGATGAACTCCTTGCTCTTGTGCTTCAAATGATAGTCTTCCCAGCACTCAAACAACTCCTCACAGATTTGGCTATGGTGGAAGAGGGATTCGAGTGGAAAGCAACTTGGGATAGGCTAGAAATCAAGTTTCAAATGGTAGGAATGGAATAGCTTGATCTCAACACATGAGTAGGTGGTTCTCTCTTAGAAAATGTATGGTGGAAGTGTAGGCACGTTCTGATGGCTCTCCTTACTAAGAAGGAGGTGGTGGAGGGGTATATATAGCCTCCACACAAAATCCAACCGTTACACACTTTTGACGCAACTCGGTGGCACCGAAACTTTCATCTCGGTAGCACCGAACTGTGTAAAAGATATGAACATTAGGAATCTCGGTGGGACCGATACGAACAACTCGGATGAACCGAAGTGCAATGGCTAGGGCAGTCCTTATCTCGGTGGCACCGATTGCATCAACTCGGTAAGACCGAAGTGAAGCAATAAGGCAACAGAGACTTGGCAAGCCATCTCGGTGAGACCGATTTGCAAAACTCGGTGAGACCGAAGTAAGTGCAAACGATTACAGAGAGTTGGCAAGGCCATCTCGATGAGACCGGGATCCATTTCGGTGGATCCGATTTGTTAGGGTTTTGGCAGTGGCTAAGTCTTGGATGAACTCGGTGGGGCCGGATATAGATTTTTGGTGGGGCCGAGTTGGAATGTAGGTTCTGGACATATTTGGGTAGAGAGAGTGGTTGAGGGTTTAGGAGTACCGTCACTAAGCACTTGAGCAAATAGATCATTAAGCAACACCTCATCCCCTTTTAATAGTATTGGCTTTCCTATGGACTCAATGTGATCTTGGATCACTAAACCAAAAATGTAGAGTCTTGATCTTTTGCCAATCCTTGTCCTTAGCATTTTGAGGGGTCCACGTCTCTAGTCCATGCCATGCCAATCATTGAACATCCTGAAATCTTAATCTTGAATGGACATTAGTTCAATGAGATATATGTTGTCATGAATTACCAAAACCACCAAGGGAGCAAATGTGCTTTCATCTATGCATAGGGGTTGATGCACGTTTTCATTATCTTTTCTCCGATAGAAACTTTGGGGTGCTCCTTGGAGTTCTTTGTGTGGATTGAATATTATGATTATGAAGTTGTTTGATGCATATCGTATAATCAACTCACGGATAATTGTGGTGACATTGGAGTATCTAGGTGACATTAGAGTTGGTTGATGTGTATCATATGGTGTTATTTTAGTACGAACTCTAGGGCTGTTTGTGACACTTATAGGAATAGCTCAATAGATCGATCGGAAAGGATAACTTTGAGGTGGTTTCGTACCCTACAAACAATTTCTATCTTATGTTCTCCGCTAATAGGAACTTGGGAGTGATTCTTTGTCGCACGTTGAGGGATGATTATATGATCCAATTATGTTAGCATTGTTGAGAGATTGCACTAGCGAAAGTATGAACCCTAGGCCTTGTTTTTAAGCATTGCAATACTGTTCGTGCTCACTTTTGTTACTTGCTACCTTGCTGTTTTTATATTTTCAGATTACAAAAACCTATATCTACTATCCATACTACACTTTTATCACCATCTCTTCGCCGAACTAGTGCACCTATACAATTTACCATTGTATTGGGTGTGTTGGGGACACAAGAGATTTCTTGTATTTGGTTGCAGGGTTGTTTGAGAGATATCATCTTCAACCTACGCCTCCCACGGATTGATAAACCTTAGGTCATCCACTTGAGGGAAAATTGCTACTGTCCTACAAAACTCTGCGCTTGGAGGCCCAACACGAGTCTACAAGAATAAGTTGTGCAGTAGACATCACTCGCCAGTACGAGGAGCACAGGCACGCGAGGGATAGGAGCTCCTGGCGCGGTGGCGGGCGCACACGGGCAGAGGAGCTCGGGCTCCCGCAGGATTTGGACAGCGGCAGGTGGTTGGTCCGGTTGGAAATTTGAGGGAGAGAGTGGGTGGAGGCTGCGGGATCGAGGGAGGAGGTTGCGGGTTGGCTCGGGGAGGAATGAGGGGATCCCGAGGAAGGGAGGCAGTGGTAGCGGGGTGAGGGAATGGATGGATGGGACAGGCTACGCTAGGGTTTCAACTGTTTATATAGCAGTACTGGAGAGATTTGGGGCTATTTGGTCCCTCCGATCGTAATCGGACGATCCGAGATAAATAGGTTAGGGGAGTTCAAATAAGAAACCAAAGATGTTTGGGGTATTTCGGGATTGGTCCGGACCCACCGGTCACGACCGAGCGATTCGGGTTCGGGGGAGTTTCGGACTAGGTTGTGAGTGGTCTATGTACTGTGCCGAGAGACAAGACGATCACATGCAAGTGTGTGGTTGGACTCTGAACGGTCAACGAAGGCAATGGGAAGAAGCGGCAACTACGAACGGATGCAAGTTTTGAAAAATGCCGGCAACGGAGTGCCGATGCAATGCGTATGATGCCATGATGAATGCAACAAGCAAATAATTAACGAGGCTATAACAAAAATATATGGAAGGCATCTGGAACGTCTCTCGGGCTATCACATGTACATGGAGAGGCTGACAGCTGGGACCCACGAGGTCCACAGTCGCACGCAAGGAAGTGCCTCCTTATTATGCACAAGAAAAACGATTCCTCCCCCTGCTAGCTGGGACCCACCTGATTTGGAGGCTGACTTGTGGGCCTCAAGTTGACGCGTACGCACGTCTTTGTCAACTTAGCCAATAAACGATTCTAGCAGCAGTGACCGTTGGATTAACATCCAACGGCCGTTCTGCTTCTTCAATCTCTGATCTTCTTGCTCCAGCCGCCCAACCCAGCGTCGGCGGGACAGCCTGATCCTGCCTCTCGTGGCCGGTTGTGCTGCCGCGCAGGCCTCACCGCCCCATCCTACTCCCACCGCTGGCCAGGCCATCCCTCTACTCACCCACACCTCCTGCTATTCTCCGCCGACGGTAGCCTCACACCGCAGCCGAACCAGTAAACCCTCGTACTTCCCTCCACGTGGGCAACCACTGCCTTGTCTTCCCCGGCTCTGGGTCGTTCCCTTCCTAGGCCTCGCTGTCGTCCACCGCCTTGATGCACTCGGTACGGCGTCATCAACGCGGTCAACGAACGACAACCATCGGAAGAGGACTGTACGTGGAGAGGCTGACAGCTGGGACCCACGAGGTCCATGGTCGCACGTAAGGAAGTGCCTCCTTATTACGCGGAAAAAATGTTTCCTCCCCCTGACAGCTGGGACCCACCAGCTACATCTTTGCACGCAAGGAAGTGCCTCCTTATTACGCGCAAAAAAATGATTCCTCCCCCTGATAGCTGGGACCTACCAGCTATATCTTCGCACGCAAGGAAGTGCCTCCTTATCCTCCCTAATAGCTGGGACCCACCCAGTCGAAGCGTACATAGCATTGTCTGTTTGGTCGCGAACGTGTACGTACATACTGGTCGATCGGTCTCTCTGCAATGATGAACCATGGGCGTGTAAGGAGCGGCACGTGTCATAGTAGAGCCCCCGACGTAGCAGTTCTGGCAGCCCCATCTAAATCGTGTGCACGTACGTATGTACAGCCACATCACAAAAAATACGGCCACGTACGTACTTATATGGGCGGGGTCTCGAACGCGTACTCACGCATACGTACGGACAGGGCTCGTGTACATGGAGAGAGGCAACGAACGGCAGCAACGACCTCTTGTTCATCGTCAGCCAACCGGCTGGGTTGGAATGGAGGAAACAGTGTCGTGTTCATCGGGAGCCAAGCGACTGGGTCGAAACACGTCCTGTTCATCGGGAGCCAACCGGCTTGGACGGAACAGCCGAAATGGGGTCCTGTTCATCGACTCGGGGTCTAGCGTACCACAAAACGGAGGAAACGCCCTTCTGTTCGACTGCCTACGGTCGAAACGGGGTCCTATTCATCGGCTGGGGGTCTGGCGTACCGCAAAACGAAGGAAACAGACTTCTGTTCGAGCGCCTACGGTCGAAATAGGGTCCTGTTGATCGGGAGGGCTCTGGCGTACCGCAAAACGGAGGAAATGGACTTCTCCCCAACTGCCTACGGTCGAAACGGGGGTCCTGTTCATCAGGAGGGGTGTGGCGTACCGCAAAACGGGACTCCACGGGCTACTGTTCATCCACGGTCGACCTCCCTCCAGCCTCCACCAGCTACTGTTCATCCACCGTCGACTTCCTCCAGCCTCCACCGGTGTGATGCCCCCGTCTTGACCGTGCAGTAATCATACACACAAATGCACATGATCAAGCCCAGGGACTCACGGGAAGATATCACAACACAACTCTAGACACAAAATAAAATAATACAAGCTTTATATTACAAGCTAGGGGCCTCGAGGGCTCGAATACATAAGCTCGATTACACTCAAGAGTCAGCGGAAGCATTAGTATCTGAGTACAGACATAATTAGACAAGTTTGCCTTAAGAAGGCTGAGCAAAACAACGACAACTAGATCAAAAAGGCGCAGGCCTCCTGCCAGGGAGCCTCCGAACTACTCCTGGTCGTCGGTCTCCACGTAGTAGTAGGCTCCGTCGGGGTAGTAGTAGTCATCGGCGGGATCAGCTATCTCCGGGACTCCGTCATCTGATCGCAGCAATCGGGTAGGGAGAAAAAGGTAGCAAAGCAACCGTGAGTACTCATCCAAAGTACTCGCAAGACTTAAATCAGATCTATGCTAAGTATGCATCGGTATCAAAGGGAAGGAGCTGTATCTGTGGACTAAACTGCAGAAATGCCAGAATAGAGGGGAAGATTAGCCTATCGAAGACTAGCATCTTGCATCGTCTTGCAGCATTAGAAGAGTGCAGATTAGCAGTATAATAATGCAATAAGTAGGTAATAGCAATGCCCAGAGATCCTTCCTCGACTCCCTGCGAGAAAGTGATCCCGGAGCCAACAATTATTAAAGTAACACAGGTATCCAGTTCAAGTTGTAGTAGATCGGGATACAACTCCGAGCGTCCTGTTACCATGGACACGGCTATTCGAATAGATAACTTCCCTGCAGGGGTGCACCAACTTACCCAACACGCTCGATTAACTCTGGCCAGACACACTTTTCCTGGTCATGCCCGGCCTCGGCTGATCGACACGCCGTAGTCCTACCTAGACTCTGTAGAGAGGTCCCCGCCGGTCTACATCCTAAGCGCGAGGGGGTAGTTCGGCCGCTCACCCCTAAGCACTCCGGGTCGTTGCGCGCAGGGTCAGCCTCACCACGTTGTGCCTGTGGGTATCTGCTGTCGCCCGGCCGCAATGCTGAACTGGACATCTGACGAAGCTTTCGGAAGAATCGTACGACGCCGAGTGCCCATAACTTATCCCGCGTGGTGGTTAGTGCGAAAAGGCTAGAGGCCTACTCAGATCACATATCCAAACCCATTAGTGTGTTGGGAGCGCGCGGTGATGATCAGTGCTCCTGTCGCCCCGTCTCGCGGACTTATGGCAAGGGCCAGGCCCATCCCTCTCTAGGGCGGTCTCTGCCTGCCCGGCCGTGCCGCGTAATTATCTCACGGGTACCCTCTTGGTCAACCCGAATTATCCAGAGACTGTCGGGAACTCAGGTCCACCTCTACCAGGGTGGTACCGCCTGCCCTTTCAATCCCGCAGTAACAGAAAAAGGGGCAACAGTGAAATGTAATAGTGTGTCCGTAACACCAAGGGGAAATCAGAGGAATCACCCTCGATGAATTCCCACTCAATGTAACCGTCAAGGTGAACTTGAAGGAATCACCCTCGATGGGTTCACACTTGAGGGGCTGCACGACAGAGGCATCATCGGAGGTGGTGAAAGAGGAATCACCCTCGGTAACCCACAACCGACTAGCTTCGCTACAGAGATATCATCAGGAGTGAGATAGGAGGTATCACCCTCGGCACTCGATAGTAGCTCTGTAGAGTCGTACAACTAAGGTGGTGCTGGTGGTGTGTTCAGTCTCTGCACGTCGATCACATTGATCGAGACATCCGGTAACAAAGCAGGGCAACACGGACAAGGGTGTGGGGCCACTGATGGATCACTAACCAGCCTATACTAAGCATATAGGACAACAGGTAAAGTATCAATAGCAGGTTACAAAATCAGGCTATGCATCAGAATAGGAGCTACCGAACACAGTAGCAAAATCTAATGCAAGCACGGGAGAGAAAGAATGGGCGGTATAGGAATGATCAAGGGGTTTTTGCTTGCCTGGAAGCTCTGCTGAAAGGGGCTGGACGTCAGGGGCGTAGTCGTACTCGGGAGCAGTGTAAGTCTCGGAGTCTGCCGGAGAGAAGAGGGGGAAGAAACAATAAATATAAAGCAAACAAATGCATCACAAGGCATGACATGGCAATATGCTGTGCTGGGGGTGACCTAATGCACTGCTAAGCATTACAGACGGAGCGGGAAAACATCTGGGAATATTTTCCCGGCTTTAGGCAATTATCGGATAGACGATCCGGAGGAGAAGGTTCCATGTTTGCAGTGTTGGAGGCATGTGACAAGTATATGGATGGCATATTCGGATTCGTCTTATTTTTCTGATCATTTTTCATATATAAATTATTTTCATCCGAGTTACGGTTGAATTTCTATGAATTTCCAAAGTTTTAAACAATTTCTGGAATTATTATTATTTCGAAATTAAATGGGAAATTGCTAGGTGCACCCGGTGCAGTGCACCCAACTGTGCACACAGAGGCTGACTGGTGGGGCCAGTGCCTAGTTAACAGCCCAGTCAGCAGTCAACTGAGTTGACTGTTGACCTAGTCAAACTGACCAAGGGGGCCCACATGTCATAGACAGAGCAGTTAAACAGAGGTTTAATTTAACTAATTAAGTTAATTAGCTAGTGGGACCCACTTGTCAATGACACATTAGTTAACATATTAATTTTAATTAGCAAAACAGTTAATTATTACTATGGGGACTACATGTCAGTGACTGGACCCAGTCCAGTCAGCACGTTGACTAAGTCAACGCAGTCAACGGGGCCCCTGGGACCCACTGGCAGTGACCCAGGGTGGGCCCCAGGCCGTGCCACGTCGGCGGCGGCGCCGGAGCAAGCTCCGGCGACCAAAAACCACGGCGGCGCGCACGGACGGCCGTCGGGATTTGGCCACAGGGCACGGGGAGGTGCATGGCTAGGCGCGTTCGAACGGGCGTTCGACGACACGTTGATTGGTGGTGGTGGCTTGACTGGAGATGCCCCGTAGCGTCGCCGGCGTCGAGGTTTGCAGCCGCCGGAGTTCGGACGCGGGCGGAAACGGCAGTGCGACTCGCAAACGGGCAAATGAAGGGGCTGGCGATGCTCTACGGGTGGCTGCGAAGCGGATGGGGACAAGTGTGTGACCATTTGGTCACCGGAGCAACGCCGGCGGCCAAGGGAGGCAGCGGCGAGCTTCGGCCACGGCGGTTCTAGGGCCCAGAGGGCGAACGCGAGTAAGAGAAGAGAGGGGGAAGGAAGAGGAGCTCACAGCGAGCCTACAGAGGTGCTTAGTGGGCTCGGGGGAGGCTCGGAGCGGCCGAAATCTACGACGGCGATCTCCGGTGCCCGAGGTTGAAGAAGGGCTCGATGCGGGTGATGCAGGGGGTTCCGGCCCCAACGGTTGGCCTCAGGCGACGCAGGGGACGGCGACGGAGCTCCCGGACATGGTGGCATGGCGCGGGAAGGCCAGTGGCCGCGGGATCGATGCGGCGACGGTGACGGCGTCTCGGGCACGTACTAAGGAGAGGAGAGCGAGCGAGGGAGAGAGGAAAGTGGGGGCTAGGGTTCACCTGGGGGTGCCCTGGGGTCGATCTTATCCCCCCACGGCGGCGACGATGCCGGGGGATGACCGATGCGTGCCCATCGTCGGCTCGGGCGCGCGCTTCGTCGACACGCACAGGAGAGAGAGCGGGAGGTTGAAGGAGAGAGGAGATGGGCTGGTGGGCTTAAGTGCACGGTGTGTTTTGCCTTTTCCCTTTTCTGTTTTCTGTTTTTCTTTTACAGAATCTGATTTGCATTTATTCTAGCCATCAGATGACTTTTGCAAAATATGGAGCTTGGCCACATAAATGCATTACAATATTTGGCATTGCCACAAAAAGTTTGGGAGGAGTTTGAATTGATTTGGATTTTTCACAAATGGAAAAGCATTTAAAAATGCTGATTTGGCACTGTTTTAATTGCTATAGCCCAGTTAAGCAAATAAGTGATGTTGTTTTCCTTAACACATAATTGTTATGGAATATTTGCTAAATGATGAACTATTTTGCAGCCATGTTTATGCAACTTTAAATTTCACTTGCAATTTGAATTGATTTCAGTGGTGGAATTTGAAATGAGATATGAATCCAATATGGTCAAGCACTGCAAAGCAAAGTGACTTAGCATAATCATGAAGGATCACTGTAGCTCATTACACGTGGGTGTTACAACCGGCTACTGTTCATCCAGCCTCCACGGGGTCCTGTTCATCCACCCCAACCGACTGGGGTGTGTGGCGGCCTCCTCGGGGTCCTGTTCATCCAGCGCCAACCACCTTCACACGGCCAGGGTACTGTTCATCCACAGCCAACCCACCGGCTGGGGTGGGGCGTACGAGCGGGCGGCAACAACGGGAACTGTTCATCCACAGCCAACCAGCTGGCTCGATCGATGCGTCTCGACTCGTGTCTACGTGCATCGCGCGCGCGGCAGCAACGGGCATTGTTCATCGAGAGGCAACCCAACACCGGCTGGCTACGTCTCGCACGGGGGCTCGATGCAACGCATCGATCGATCGGCTTCAGTAAGCAACAACAGCAATGATCGATCGCTCGGGTTCAGTTAGCAGCGAAGGAATCGGTCGGGTTCAGTTAGCTGCGAAGGAATCGCTCGGGTTCAGTTACCAGCAAAGGGATCGATCGAGTTCAGTACGTAGTGCGAGGGATCGATCGCTCGGGTTCAGTACGTAGTGCGAAGGCGAGATCGATCGCTCGGGTTCAATAAGTGAACGCCTCGCTCGGGTTCAGTTAGCGAGCGCCTCACACACACGCGCGTGTACGAGAGAAATGTGCAAACCACACTGCATCGCTCGGCCTCGACCACCCACCGTAACTGGGAACTCCCCGAAAATTTCCTCGCCCTCACTTCTACCATGATTTTTTACGTCATGGACGGCCCAAAGAATGTCATGCGGGTGCATCTCTGGCCCGCCCAGGACGAAAAGCCCATTTTCTATCATAATTTTTTGTCATAGAAGTAGGAGCCCACCACATCTATGATGATACGTGTTTTTGTCACAATTATTGTCATAGAAGTGTCACAACCATGACAGCAAAATTTTTCGTTCAGGCCATAATGTCATGGATGTGTCTTTTTTTTGTAGTGTATACACGCCAGGTGGGGCATCTAGGGTTACATAGTCGGTATCCAGGGATGTGTATGGAGGCGGTAGGAGATGTCTTGGAGTATACGCCAAGTCTTCGGTAGGTGCGGTCTTGATCACGTCCAGGCGTGTGGCTTCCGGAGTCCATCCGAATGAGAATGAGGGCCTACAGGCCCAGCCCGAGGACTATGGGCCGACTAGGTTGGCACCCCCTAGTCCAGGACACCGTCACTCCATTTATTCCGCATCTCCTGTTTCGAGTTACAAATATTAGCAACCGAACCAGTATCAAATACCCAAGCGCTACTACGAGCACTAGTAAGGTACACATCAATAACATGTATATCAAATATACCTTTGTTGACGTTGCCAGCCTTCTTATCTGCCAAGTACTTAGGGCAGCTCCGCTCCTAGTGTCCATTCCCCTTGCAATATAAGCACTCAGTCTTAGGTTTGGGTCCAGCCTTGGGTTTCTTCACAGGAATGGCAACTGGCTTGCCATTCTTCTTGAAGTTCCATTTCTTTCCCTTGCCCTTCTTGAAACTGGTGGTCTTTTTGACCATCAACACTTGATTCTCTTTCTTGATTTCTACTTCCACGGCTTTAAGCATCGCGAAAAGCTCAGGGAGTGTCTTCTCCATCCCTTGCATGTTATAGTTTATCACAAAGCTCTTGTAGCTTGGTGGCAGTGACTGAAGAACCCTGTCAATCACTACTTCATCCAGAAGATTAACTCCCAACTAATTCAAGCGGTTGAAGTACCCAGACATTTTGAGTATGTGCTCGCTAACATAGTTGTTCTCCTCTATCTTACAGCTAAAGAACTTGTCTGAGGCGTCATACCTCTCCACACGGGCGTGAGCCTGAAATACCAATTTCAGCTCCTGAAACATCTCATATGCCCTGTGGCGCTCAAAACGCTTCTGGAGCCCTGGTTCTAAGCCGTAAAGCATGGCGCACTGAACTATCGAGTAGTCATCACACCTCGTCTGCCAAATGTTCACAACATCCACAGTTGAGGGAGCGGGTGGCACACCTAGCGGTGCATCAAGGACATAAGCCTTCTGTGCAGCAGTGAGGATAATCCTCAGATTACGGACCCAGTCTGCATAGTTGCTTCCATCCTCTTTCAACTTTTCTTTCTCTAGGAACGCATTAAAATTCAGGGGAGCTACAGCGCGAGCCATTGATATACAACATATTTGCAAAGACATTTAGACTATGTTCATGATAACTAGTTCAACTAATCAAATTACTAATGAACTCCCACTTAAATCAACATCCCTCAAGTTATCCAAGTGATACATGATCCAAATTCACTAACCCCAGTCCAATCATCACGTGAGATGGGTAGTTTCAATGGTGAACATCTGCATGTTGATCATATCTTCTATATGACTCATGTTCGACCTTTCGGTCCTCCGTGTTCCGAGTTCATGTCTGTACATGCTAGGCTCGTCAAGTTAACCAAAGTATTTCGCATGTGTAAAACTGGCTTACACCCGTTGTATGCGAACGAAGAGTCTATCACACCCGATCATCACGAGGTGCTTCGAAACGATGAACTTTCGCAACGGTGCATACTAAGGGAGAACACTTTTATCTTGATATTAAGTGGAGGGATCATCTTATAATGCTACCGTCGTTCTAAGCAAAATAAGATGCATAAAGGATAAACATCACATGCAATCAATATGTGACATGATATGGCCAATATCTTCTTGTGCTTTTGATCTCCATCTCCAAAGCACCGGCATGATCTCCATCATCACCGGCATAGCACCATGATCTCCATCATCTCCAAGGTGCCGTCATGTAGTTGTCTCCACCAACTATTGCGTCTACAACTATTGCTAACTCATAGCGATAAAGTAAAGCAAT
Source organism: Elymus sibiricus (assembly GCA_039707655.1). NCBI lineage: Eukaryota > Viridiplantae > Streptophyta > Magnoliopsida > Poales > Poaceae > Elymus > Elymus sibiricus. The sequence continues at coordinate 139,264,514 of CM077670.1, forward strand.
TACATGGCGTTTTAATGATTGACATGCAGGCCATACAATAAATTAAGACATGCAAGTCGTGAACCTACTACAAAACATGATCATCTCATACATCACATATATCATATCACGTCAAGTTAGACGTCCTCTACTTTGTTGTTGCAATTTTTACGTGGCTTCTAGGGGCAATCTATAAGAATCGTTCTTATCTACGCAAAGCCACAATGGTGATATACAAGTTGCCTTTTAACCTCTACAAGGACGGCCGTTGTCAGATCATATTCAACTAAAGTGGGAGAGACAGACACCCGCCAGCCACTTTATGCAATACAAGTTGCATGTCAGTCGTGGAACCGGTCTCTTGTGTGAGGACAAGTAAAGTTGGTCCGGACCGCTTCATCCCACAATACCGCCGAATCCAAAATAACAAAGGAGGTAAGCAATCTGAACATCAACGCCCACAACCAATTTGTGTTCTACTCGTGCATAACATCTACGCATAGACCTAGCTCATGATGCCACTCATGGGGAACGTTGCATGGAAAATATTTTTTTCCTACGAATCACCCAAGATCTATTCTATGGAGATGCTAGCAACGAGAAGGGGAGTGTCTACATACCCTTGTAGACCGAAAGCGTTAATGATCTAAAGATCATGGCTGGCGTAGTCATACTCCCTTCGCGATCCAATCCGATCCAGCGTCGAACGGACGACACCTCCGAGATGCGCACACGTACGGCTCGGTGATGTCTCCGCCTTCTTGATCCAGTAAGGAAGGGTGAAGAGGTAGATGGGATCTAGGCCAACACGACGGCGTGGTGGTGGTGGTGGCGGTGGCGGCAACTGAACTGCAGCAGGGCTTCGCCAAGCGTCTGCGCTAGGAGATGGGAGGAGTTGGGAGAGACGGCGGCCAAGGGTCTAAGGGTGGCTGCCCCCATGCGCCCCCCCTCTCTTTATATAGGCTAGGGGGCAGGGTAGGGCGGCCAAAACCCTCCTAGGGCCGGCCACAAGGGAGAAATCCCTTTAAATTTGGAGATAACATCTTATCTCTAGATTCAACCCTTTAAATTTAGATATAAGGCCTTATCTCTAGATTTAAACGACATGAGCCTTGAGGGCTGGTGTGGCTAGCCCATGTGGGCTGTAGCCCCACCCCTCGGTCCATGTGGACCCTTCCCGGGTTGCTGGGCCCCACGGTGGAACCCCCAGAACCTTCTAGAACCTTCCCGACACTCTACCAAAAATTCCCGAACTTTTCCGAAACCCTGAAAAACCACTTCCCATATATAAATCTTTACCTCCGGACTATTTCGGAGCTCCTCGTGAGGTCCTGGATCCCATCCGGGACTCCAAACTACTTTCGGTCTTCACCATATGAATATCCCAATACTACCCTAGCGTTACCGAACGTTAAGTGTATGACCCTATGGGTTCGAGAACATGCAGACATGACCGAGACTCCTGTCCGATCAATAATCAATAGCGGGACCTGGATGTCCATATTGACTCCTACATATTCAACGAAGATCTTTATCGGTTTGAACCACGATGTCGAGGATTCAGTTAATCCCGTATACAATTCCCTTTGTCCAGCGATATGTTACTTGCCCGAGATTCGATCATCGGTATCGCCATACCTAGTTCAATCTCGTTACCGGCAAATCTCTTTACTCGTTCTGTAATACAAGATCCCCGTGACTAAACACATTAGTCACATGCTTGCAAGCTATTCATATGTTGTATTACCGAGAGAGCCTAGAGATATCTCTCCGTCACACGGAGTGACAAATCTCAGTATCGATCCATGCAACCAAACAAACACTTTCTGAGATATCTGTAGAGCACCTTTATGATCACCCAGATATGAAGTGACATTGATAACCCACAAAGTATTCTTCCGGTATTCGGGAGTGACATGATCTCATGGTCTAAGGAACAGATACTTGACATGAAGAAAGTTGTAGCAATTAAATTAAGTGATACGATCTGATGCTAAGCTTACGGTTGTGTCTGTCCATCACATCATTCTCCTAATGGTGTGATCTCATTATCAAATGACAACTCATGTATATGGTTAGGAAATCTTAACCATCTTTGATCAACGAGCTAGTCTAGTAGAGGCTTACTAGGGACACGGTGTCTGTTTATGTTTCCACACATGTATTTAAGTTTTCGGTCAATACAATTCTAGCATGGATAATAAACATTTATAATGTACAAGGAAATGTGATAATAACATCTTTATTATTGCCTCTCAGGCATATTTCCAACAGTCTGCACCCCGCCGCTATGACGACGAGGCCGACACATCCACGGCCGCCGCCGATAGAACATGGGAGGCCGCCGACACTTGGGTCCCAGGAAGGCCGCCGCCACTGTCTTGCCGGGCCTCACATCCGGTGAGCTTGTCCGCTTCATGGACACGGAGACCACTATTCATTCCCTTCGACCGAACCTTCAGTTCCTGGGGCTCATGGCCGGTTTAGATGAATGTGCTTCGGTTTAGATGAAAATCGTCCGGTTTTATGTAAAAGATATCTAAATTTGAATGAGAGTCGTCCAGTTTGTTTAAATTTATTTCTTTTGGTTAAATTTCGTTCGAAATGTGGCCGGACGTTTGCAGATAGCTTTGGATGACCAGCCCGTATCACTGTCCGGACCGGTTCATGGACAAATGCGGTGTCCGTTTTAGAGGTCCGTATTGGAGATGCCCAAAAATATAGATAGATAGAGATGAAGATAAAGAGAATTTTTTTAGGGATAGTATCCATTTATGAGCCGTGAACTTTATTACTAGGAGTATTAGAAAAAAAAAATACTATTTCGCATTTTTTTTTCATGCACATTCTTGTCCGACGGTCCGACCCCAACCCGAGCGCACGTCTGCTCGAACTGCTGAAAAGTGATCCCCGCATCATCCGCCCGCCGCCGCGGCGAAGCCCGCCGTTCTTCCCCGCCTTCCTCCGCCCAAGCGCACCGCTCCCTGCTCGCCGACCTCTCCCTCCGAAACCACCGAGCAGGTCAGCTCCTCCGTCGCCTGGCATGCCCCCCCCCCCCCCCCCCCCCCCCCCACCTCCTTCTTGGCGCGGAAGCCTAGCCCACACCATCGCTCTCTCTTTTTTTATTTTTGTTTGCGAAAGCACACCATCGCTCTCTTCGCCCGCACACGCGCCGCCGAACACGCCTCCAGCCTCCATCCACTTCGAAGGAACTCTTTGATCGTCTTCGTCGTGGTTCTCCTGCTCCCCTCTGCTGGTATTGGACTGGCGTGGAGCGGAGATCCATCAAGACTCGGGGTTCGTTTCTTTTGCTGTTATAAGGAACCTGGAACCCTAACTTGCTTGGATGGATTGTTAGGCTTTAGAGAATCTTTACTTTGTTGCGAGCAATGATACCAATGCATGGCTTCCTGTATCTCTCTATTAGTTAGTTTAGTATTGGTATCTGGTATGGATTGCAGCTATGAGCCATTTCGTGGCAGTTGAATCGTTGTTCTTCCTTCTTAGAAATTAAGTGAAGAAGAGGACAAGGAACATTCTCGCAGCGCTGTAGTGGTTAGATAGGCCTGCGGCAAGGGATTCATAATTTGTATGTTGATAACTTCTTGTTGTCAGAGCGTGGATGCTTTCCTTTGACTGATGACAGGTTCGCAGCGTTACAAGATGTAGATGGAGGGGTGGTAGGCGGCGACAATGACAACCCGTTGAAATTAGGGCTACAAGAAAAGCTCGAGGCTTGTGAGACGCTTGAGATCGACTCATTTTTTGGCTCAACTCGAGACCGAATCGAAAGGAAATGAGCTGAGTAGAGCGTTTTATGTAGCTCACTCAATTTTAGCTCGACAACTCGACATAGTATAACTATGGATAATGATCATGGTATATATTAGAAGGAAATAGGATACTTTATTACCCTATGCTGTGTATGTGATTTTTCTTCCTAATGTCTGCAAGCAAATATGGAAGGTTAACTAAGAAAATAGAAAATTTAGGCATTAATATGGTACGTGGTGAAGCCCTGGACTAAATGTTTGTTCATGTGGTCTACCTAGTTGAAAAAATTGCCTTAGACTACAGAATTTTCATGTCCTAGTTGGCTTGAAACTGGCTCGAGATCGTTACAAGCTGAGTATAAGCCATTTCTACGGCCCGGACTTTAGCCCCACTCAATCTGAGCCCGCTCAAATTTTAGTATGAGCTGAGCTGAGCCTAGTGTAACTCGCTCGATTTCAACTCATTTGCAGCCTGAGTTGAAATGTTAGGTGGGTGGGTGCAACGGGGTAGGGTGAGAGGCAGCTACCCTCAGCAGGTGGTTGACGGGAGAAAGGGCGCTGAACATATGCACTCATAATAGGCCTCAGCAGTAATTAGAGGTGGTAGCATCCGCTTGCAGGTCCCTTTTAACTTCCTAAGTGCAGGCTGTTTTGGCAAGGATTTATGGGTTACATCTAATGCGGGTATGTAGAGAACTTGTTTAGCGTCATACCATCTTTGGATTTTCATATAGGACATTAAATTAGAGAAAATACTAGGACAACAATTCAGGCTAGTATAACCCTAATTGAGGGTCATACCTGGCATCTGGGAGTGTTGATAACTTTTTAGTAGCAGTGTCTTCTGCGAGAATGTGAAGAAAAAAAATGACAGCTCGTACTTAGAAAATTAAATTGAATACTTTAGAAGTTAAATATAACTGTCGTATGGCAGGCGACTCGTTATTTCGTCCTGATTACTTCAGTCACGCGCAGTCATAAGCGGTATCTTAATTATAGTTCCCAACAACAACAACAACAACAACAACAACAACAACAACAAAGCCTTTAGCCCCAAACAAGTTGGGGTAGGCTAGAGGTGAAACCCATAAGATCTCGCGACCAACTCATGGTTCTGGCACATGGATAGCGAGCTTCCACGCACCCCTGTCCATGGCTAGTTCTTTGGATCTTAATTATAGTTGCCAAACAGAAGAAAATTGGACAATATACCATGTCACTATCTAGGATAATAATAATTGTGTCAAGTTTACATCAAAACTAATTGGACATGTTCTTTTATATTCATGGAACTTCTAGCCCAAGAAACTGTGGACCAAAAAAGCACAATCATAAATGTTATTTCAAGTTTGTTATTGTTTTCATTTTTGCAATGATTGAATGGCGCAAGCCATTGCAGCCATTACTGTTCCTTTTCAGATTTATTTGGCCAATCTTGTAGATGTACCTTGGTGATTTTATTTTAATCATGTATGGACAGCTTTGTGGGTTTTAGTGCCATATCAGGTATGATATGTAAGTTCGTGGTACGCTACAAAAGATGAAATCATGGTTAGCATTAACACATTTTCTGTTTCTGGAATAAGCGACTTCTCTCAAAATCCTTTGCCCTCCTAGAGTCGTAGTATCCCTCTTTACCTTCTGGCCTACCCCTACCATGTTTTATCCAAACATGTCGTTTTACCCTACCTTCATGCTGCACTTTAATTTATTCCAATGTCAGACTAGGGATTTATTCCAGGTAAATGCTTATTAATGGTGTGAGATCTGAGATCTGCTTTAGACATATAGTTTGTTGCTACATCTGGGACTATTTCTTATCCCGATGTTTTCAAATAATCATGTTGTCTTTGCACCATACCTGGAGCATTTTGTGATGGACCTACTGCTACGTCTCTGATGAGTGGCAACCACAGTGTTTCCGATGGGAGTTCGATGATTGGAGGTAGAAATATAGATAAGAATTGGGGCAAAAATGTAGGTTTTGCTTTACTTGTGCCTCCCTCTTGTTTGTGCTTGGTTGCTGGGTTACATAGCTACTTTATGCCATTACTCTCAGAGATGCATGGCTAGAATTGAAGGGTGAAATGAGTCCAAATTACATCAGGACGTCATATTTTACCTCCCAGCGCTTCCCTACCGGCCAAGCGCCCACGCTCGCGTTCATCCGGGTCATCTGCGTCTAGTGCCGACCCGCCCGCGCCACAACATCCGGGGTAGGACCCAGCAGCCCCACGCCCCTGGGTCTGAGTCTGCGCCTCCCTCACCCCTTGGATCGCCGGCGTCAGGATCTTCCATCTTGCCTCGTTTGTCCGCGTCCACCTCCAGGGCACTCTTGTCCCCTCGCACGATCACAACCATGTCCGGCCACCCTTGTCTTTGCCCTTCGGGAGTGTTATGCTTCCTCCCACGCTTTCCGGAGATTGAGGCGGCCGAGGCCTCCCTCCAGCGTGCGCTGCTCGCCATGGTCGTGGCTGACAACCTCCGCTCGCCGTGTTTTCGCCTCATCCTCCACCCCTAGAGCCGTCTGGCCAGCGCTGAACCCGTCCAGCTCCTCTTCAAGGTCCTCCACCTCTGGAGCCGTCTGGCAACCCTCAAGAAGGTGACTCGCGTTATTAGGGACTTCCTTTGGCATGGCCGGAAGGAAGCCAGTGCCGGCAATTGCCTCGTCAACTGGCCTAATGTGTGCCGCCCTCTCGCTCTTGGAGGCCCCGACGTCCGTGATCTTCTACGCACTGGGATCACCCTTAGTGTTAGGTGGATTTGGCTCAAGGCCACTGATCCCTCCTGACCATGGCACCACCTCCCACCGCAATGCGAGCCGGAGGTCCGCGACATCTTCCGGGCTTCTATCACGTGGACGATTGGTAATGGGCAGACCTGCCGATTCTGGACGGACCACTGGCTCAATGGTCAATCAATGGCCGACATTGCTCCAATCCTCATCACCCTGGTTCCCCGCCGATGCCGCAAACGCCGCATGGTGCGCGAGGGAATTCCCCTCCGGACCTGGATCCATGACATCCGAGGCGTCCTGGGGCCTGCTGCTTCCGTCGAGTACGTCGACCTGTAGCGGCGCCTGCAGAACGTCACTCTTTCATATGTGCCGGATACCATTCATTGGCGCTGGACTGACAATGGACTCTACACCGACAGATCGTGCTCCCTTGCGCTGTTCTATGGCTCCATCCCTGATCCACATTGGTGGCTAACTTGGAAAAGTTGGGCACCGACGAGTGTCAAATTCTTCTTATGGCTTGCCGGACAGGACAAATGTTGGACAGCTGAGGACTTGGCTCGCCGAGGCCTCCCTCACTCTTCATGCTGCATGCTCTGCGATCAAGAGCCCAAAACCATGCACCACCTCCTCGTGGGTTGCGTGATCTCCCGCCAAGGCATCAAATCCTGGCGTGGTGCGGCCTGACCACTAATTCACCGGACGGCTCAAAGTGCTTCCTTAACTGGTGGGCATCGGCGACAAAACCATGTCCTCCGGTCCTCTGCAAAGGTCTAACCTCGATCATCCCTCTCCGCGCTTGCTCTATCTGGAAACATCGCAATGCCTGCACCTTCGACAACCAACAACCGTTCCTCCTGGACCTGGTACACTCTATCCAGGACAAAGCGCTCACCTGGGCGAAGGCAGGTGCCAAGGGCCTGAATAATCTGATCCCTGTAACGTAGACATGTATGCTATCGGGTCTGAGCAACCCCTCTTTGTCTTCTGCTCCTGTGCAACTTCCTCCACGCCTCTGTGTATGTGGCTAGGAGGTTGCCCACACTATAATTTCTCACCCCTCTATAAATGGAATGATACACACCGTGCGTATTTTGCGGAAAAAAAATCAGTAGCATGTAACACTATATGCTTGCGTGGTTTTCTGTTGGAAGGAGGAACAGGGACGGTGGTAATCCGCATCTACCCAACCATATATCATCCTCCCTCTCATTCATTTTATTAGCCCCATCTCTATAATATCTTCCAGCGTAGAGGTTCTCAAAAAACCTAGACCAATAGATGTGAATCTTTACCCCTAAAATCTCCTCGTTCTTCCTTAGCTCCACATTAATTAGTGAGAAACCATACATGCATGTCTGCATGTGCACTTAGCATTAGTTGGTGAGAAACCAAATCATCAAGGACCAACGGAGAGAGGACGGCTGCACAGGCAACGACGGAACTAATAGTGGTGGGCTTAGAAATTAAAATTAACCAAAATTTGGAGATGAGACCAGAAAAATGGATCGGAGGGACCTATCTGCATGCCCCACAGATTTGCTAGTTAAGTTCGATCTTATTAGATGTAGTTCTGACTTTCTGGACCTCATTCACATAAGTTGTGACCTCACCAGTTGTTATTTGAATGTTTTTTAATTCATGATCCAGGCTATTCACTGGAATCGGAGGATAGGACTACATTAGGTTTGAGGGTCGGCTTTTTAAGCGTACCTGCAGTAGACTGGTATAATCTCATGACTTCTTATATATGGCTACTTAAGTATGAATTTTCTTCTTAATTCCAGTGTAGATATATTTGGCATCCAAATTTATGCTGCATATGGTTGTATTCGGTTAACAGATGACTCCAAAATGGAGTGAGTGCCCTTCAAATAGTCACAGAGAGCTATCTTTGCATGAAAATGGTGAGTGCAGTCTATCCTTAACAAAATACCCTTTTTGTCCGCAAGTTATGTTAGTTAACTGGCTATGAACAGAATGTGCTCAATATCTGCAGAAAATAAGGATGGCAATGTTTATAAAAGGAGAAAGATGGATAAAGATTCAAATTCCCTTGTAGCAGATGAAGAAGTTAAAGAACTGACAATTCAAAGTTGCACTACCTCTGAAGATCACTCTTCACTACTGCTCCCTGTTATTAATCCCTCATATCCAGTATTTTCAAATTTGACGGCAGGTAAGATAGACCCTGTCCTAGAGCTTGAAGAGCCTGCTGGAGTTTCATTGGAGCCAAATTCTGGTGTGAACGAAAGATGTTCAGTGTCAAGTATGCCACCATCTTCCGTGATACTAGACAAAAAGGATGCTTCTGTATGGTCCTCATCAAATATACGCCCTACAGAACCGATAACAGAGCTCACATCAGCAAGGGATGTATGCATTGCTATACTGAGAAAAGATGGACTCATAACTGAGTCACAAACTAGAATCATTTCAGAGGAATCCACTGATTGTAATGCCAACCACTTGGTGACATGCAATACTTGTGGAAGCTTGGATGTTCCACTAAAGATGCTTATATGTGATTCTTGTGAAGCAGCATTCCATTTGCCTTGTTGCATTCCTTGTATTAAGGTGGTACCAGCTGATGAATGGTATTGTCCGCCATGCTTGAAGAAGAAACCTAAGAGTCTTTATGGTCAACTGTTAGAGGGCAAGGTCAGGTCTTCCGGGAATATGGACCAAAGGCCTCATGGCATGAATCATATAGAGTACATGTTCAAAGATGCTGAATCATACGTTACTGGGGTCCGACTTGGTGGAGATTTCCAAGCTGAAGTGCCAGAATGGTCTGGTCCCATTTCCAGGTGTGTTGACACAATTGCTTGTAGTTCTAACATTTGCATTGGTTAACTCTGAGAAAACACATCTGCATTGGTTAACTCTGAGAAAACACATTTGCATTAGTTAGGAATAACATTTGCATTGGTTAACTATGAAGAAACACATTTGCATTAGTTATAGGAATAGTACAATGTAATTTTGGTGGAGTAAACATAAATTTTTGAAGATAGCTAATTAAATGACTATCCTTTTTTATTTACATTCATCATAATCTTTGTAAGATATGCTCTTCCTAATCCTTGGATCAAATTCATAGCTAAATCATCATCTTAGATACTAATCAGAGTTAATTACACTGTTAGTACATAAACTTGCACGGTGCGTGCAAATTCATACATAAAGTTGAAAAATGACACAAATTAGCCCTATAACTTGTATTTGAGGTACATTTACATACATTTCCGTCAGTGGCCGTTAACTATGCCTACATGCACGCCAACCCGCACTTTCTTATTTGTGGGTCCCACCTGTAAGTGGCGAAAGAAGAATAGATAGAAAAATAAAACTGCGCAGCAACCGCAGCTGACGTGAGTCAAACATGAGACCTCGCGTCCTCCAGCAAAAGCGCCAAGCCAGTGTACCTACTTCTACTTGTTGATTACCTTGACATAGAATGCTTTCTATATCATTTCCAAAGCTGTTCGTTCTTTCTCCCATAATTTTGAAAACCAAGCCGGCTAGCCTTTCGGTTAAGATTTTTACCGGTCAGACGCCGGTCTACTGGTTAATCAACTTGTTTTTAGGCACTAAATAAAAAGAGATCAAATACCACCAGTTTCTATAATTAATTTTTTTTAGACAATAATTTCTATAAATTGATTTTTTAGACAATAATAAGGTATCTTGGGTGTGATGGTTATTGGGCCAAACCTGAAGGCGATTACGGTAACGACCTATGATCGTATCCAAATCCACGTGGACTAATTTTTATTATAATTTATTTACGCACGTATGGCTCGTTCGACAGCCTGGTTTTTACCCTGGTTTACAAAAAAAAAGTCTATTAAGGCGGTTCAAACTTGTCCGATAGCATAATAGAAGGTGCAAATGTTTTGTTCCAAATCAATTTTCCTTTGCTAAGATATACAAACATGTGTATCTCAATGCAACCAAGTAACAAAAAGTGGCGCACTGGCTAGTGCAACACTCGCGAGTCAGGAGCTCTTGAGTTTCAGCTCAGGGAGCAGCACCGCTGCATTATTTTTTCTTTTCTTTCCCACTTACTTGTGGGACCCACAAATAAGAGAGTGCGGGCCCGGCCTTGCTGGTGTGCCACGTAGGCAAAGTTAATATAGAGTTAACAGCTACTGACGGAAATGTATGTAAATGTATCTCAAACACAAGTTGTAGGGCTAATTTGTGTCATTTTTCAACTTTATGTATGAATTTGTACGCACCGTGCAAGTTTATGTACTAATAGTGTAATTAACTCTTTTTAAATTGTGCATGTGCCCAAGTCTTTATTTCATGTATTCTAAATTCTAAACTCAGAAGAACATCGTTGGGGCGTAACCCTTTTAGGGACGCGCCATATCGGAACCAGGGTGTGGTGTTAAATGGGCAAGGGCCGGGCCATCCACCCCCTGGTGGCGTGCCATATCTTGATCTGGATACGGTGATAAGTGAGCAAGGATCGGGTTGTCGCATCCTTAGTGGCGCTATATCGACGCCTGGGTGTAGTGAAAAATGAGCAAGGGTCTTCGCATTTGACTCGACGAGTGCGAAGGGTAAGGAAGCTAGGCGAGCCAAGTAGGATCTGCTTAGGTAGTTGGAATGTAGGGTCCGTGAGCGGTAATTTACGAGAGTTAGTTGATACATCGGTTAGGAGACGTGTTGATATCCTATGCGTCCAAGAAACCAAATGGAAGGGACATAAGGCGAAGGAGGTGGAGGACACTGGCTTCAAGCTATGGTACACGGGAACAACTACAAATAGAAATGGAGTAGGCAACTTGATCAACAAGAGCCTCAAGTATGGAGTGGTAGATGCCAGGAAGCAAGGGACTGATCAAGAGGCAAGGGGATTCGATTATCCTAGTCAAGCTGGTCGTTGGGGACTTAGTTCTCAGTGCTATCAGCGTGTATGCCCCGCAAATAGGCCACATTGATAGCAGCAATAGGGAGTTCTAGGAAGGCCTGGAGGACATGGTTAGGAGTGTACCTATTGGCGACAAGCTCTTCATAAGAGGAGACCTCACTGGCCACGCCGGTACGTCTAACACAGGTTTTGAAGGGTGCATGGTGGCTTTGGTTATGGCAGCAAGAATCAAGGAGAGGATGTCTTAAGCTCTGCTTTAGCCTATGACATGATCGCAGCTAACACATTCAGAAAGAGAGAATCCCATCTAGTGACTTTTAGTAGTGATCAACGCTCTAGCCAGATTGATTCCATCCTCTCGAGAAGAGAAGACATGCGTGCTTGCCTAGATTGTAAGGTGATACTTGGAGAGAGAGAGAGAGTTGTCCCTCAACGTAAGCTTGTGGTGGTGACTTCCACTTTTGGATTCGTGTCCAGCGGGATAAGTGCGCAAAGTCGCTAGAACGAAGTGGTGGAAGCTCAAGGCTTTCAAGGAGAGGGTTATTAAGGAGGGCTCTTGGGAGGAAGGAGGTGATGCAAACAATATGTGGATGAAGATGGTGACTTGCATTTGGAAGGTGGCTTCAGAGGAGTTTGGGGTGACCAGGGAAAGTAGAAGCAAAGCTAAAGATATCTGGTGGTGGAACGATGCTGTCCAGAAGGCTATTAAGGAAAAGAAAGGTTGTTTCAAACGCCTACACTTGGATATGAGTGCAAACAACATAGAGAAGTGCAAGGTGGCAAAGAAGACCGCGAAGGGAGCTGTGAGTGAAGCTAGGGATTGGGCGTATGAGGACCTCTACCAACGTTTAAACACGAAGGAAGGCAAAAGGGACATCTATAAGATGGTCAAGATCCGAGATAGGAAGACGAGGTATGTCAACCAAGTCAAATGCATCAAGGACAGAGCAGATCGGCTTCTGGTGAAGGACGAGGAGATCAAGCATAGATGGCGAGAGTACTTTGACAAATTGTTCAACGGAGAGAATGAGAGCTCTACCATTAAGCTTGACAACTCCTTTGTTGATATCAACATATGTTTTGTGCGACGAATACAGGAGTTTGAGGTCAGGGAGGCTTTAAAAAGGATGAAAGGAGGCAAGGCGATGGGCCCTGATTGTATCCCCATTGAGGTGTAGAGAGGCCTTGGAGACATAGCGATATCATGGCTAACTAAGCTTTTCAACCTCATTTTGGTGAGACAAGATGTTCGAAGAATGAAGGTGGAGTATATTATTTGTACCAATCTTCAAGAACAATGGGGATGTTCAAAGTTGTACAAATACCGTGGAATTAAACTGATGAGCCATACAATGAAGCTATGGGAGAGACTCATTGAGCACCGCTTAAGAAGAATGACATGCATGACCAAAAATCATTTTGGTTTCATGCTTGGGAGGTCGGCCATGGAAGCCATTTTCTTGGTACAACAACTTATGGAGAGATACATGGAGCAAAAGAAGGACCTGCATATGGTGTTCATTGACTTGGAAAAGGCCTACGATAAGTTGCCACGGAATGTTATGTGGTGGGCCTTGGAGATACACAAAGTCCCAACAAAATACATTACCCTCATCGAAGACATGTATGATAATGTCGTGACAAGTGTTCGGACAAATGATGGCGACATTAATGACTTGCAATTAAAATAGAACCACACCAAGGGTCAACTTTGAGCCCTTATCTTTTTTGCTTTGGTGATGTATGAGGTCACAAGGGATATACAAGGAGATATCCAATGGTGTGTGCTCTTTGCGGATGATCTGGTGCTAGTCGACGATAGTCGGACGGGGGTTAATAGAAAGTCAGAGCCGTCGAGACAAACTTTGTAATCAAAAAGTTTTAGGCTTAGTAGAACTAAAACTGAGTACACGAGGTGCTGTTTCAGTATTACTAGGCACGAGGAGGAGGTTAGCCTTGATGGGCAGGTGGTACCTCAGAAGGACACCTTTCGATATTTGGGGTCAATGGTGCAGAAGGATGGTGATATCGATGAAGATGTGAGCCATCGAATCAAAGCTGGATCGATGAAGTGGTGCCAAGCTTCTGGTGTTCTCTGTGACAAGATAGTGCCACAAAAGCTAAAAGGTAGGTAGGATGGCGATTCGACCTATGATGTTGTATGGCATAGAATGTTGGCCAACTAAAATGGCGACATGTCCAACAGTTGGGTGTAGCAAAGATGCACATGTTGAGATGGATATGTGGCCACACAAGAAAGGATTGGGTCCAGAATGATGATATACGTGATAGAGTTGGGGTAGCACAGATTGAAGAGAATTTTGTCCAACATCTTCTGAGATGGTTTGGGCATCGGATAAAGCGTGCTAATAATGTCAAGAGAGGTCGGGGTAGACCAAACTTGACATGGGAGGGTCCGTAAGAGAGATCTGAAGGACTTGAATATCACCAAAGAACTAGCCATGGACAGAGGTGTGTGGAAGTTAGCTATCCACATGCCAGAACCATGACTTGGTTTTGAGATCTTATGGGTTTCAACTCTAGCCTACCCCAACTTGTTTGGGACTGAAAGGCTTTGTTGTGGTTATTGTTGTTGTTGTTGGTAGTGGTACTAGGCTGCTACTTGCCATTGGACAAGAGGTCTTTTGTGCTTTTAATCTTGAACGCTGATTTTGTTTTCATTGCAAAGTCTGATAATTTCAAAATATTTACCAGTAATACTTGTGTTTTTATTGTTATTGATCTGTCAAGTAATAGGAACTTAAAATGTCATAGAAGATATGAAGACCTATACATGTCAGGAAAATAGTAAATTTTGGAAGTCCAAAATAAAACTAAAGGTTTGAGAACAAAGTTGCCTGCACTCATGACTGGTTGGTTGGGAATATAGTGCAATCAGATGGCTTCTGTGTTGCAAACTTATGGTACCGTATACCCTAGTTCCGAACTAGTATCGAATTTATTCAATGCTTTAGTGTTGGTGTAGTCCAACTAATAAATTTTATGAAGAACTCATAATGTGTTATCTTGTGGTATGAGTGGTTCCTGTTTAGTTTTGCTTACATCCTTAATGCTCTTGTGTCATGTTTATTCTGCTTCGTTTTTTAGACAATTTATTCTGCTTTGTTTTGTGTAGTAGCGATGGTTATTTCACAGCGCCCTCTGAATTTGATCCTGCTGAACTCACGAAACTGAATGTAAGATTTGTATTTTTCAGTTAGTAGTACTTCCCACATACAATTTCTTAAGCTGGTTTCTTGCTTGCGTAGTTCTGTTCAAAGAATAATCACAACAAATCTTCAAGTTCAACTGGTAATTGGGTACAATGCCGTGAGGTCTTGAGCACAGGAGATCCTAACAAGCCAGTAATCTGCGGCAAGTGGAGAAGGTAAAGAACTTTGCAGTTTTCTATTTGATAGGTATTTCTATTAAGTTTGATTTTATAACAGCTCAATTAGTGGAAATATCAAATTTCAAATTGCCATGTCAACCCCTCTCATCTGAGTTACTGCATGCTTGTTAGTACTTATGGTTCGTTTTTGTACAAATTCCCTAAACATTCTTTAGTGTGTAGAAGCTACAAGCCTAGAACTATCTTTTCCATACTACCTCAAGGTTGTTTGTATTGGTTCAACTGTTTGCTAGATATAGCCGCTCATCTGAACTATAAACTAGCCACACTTGCTTGATTTCTGGTCTGAAGCAGGCACGTAGTACAAAAAGTGACATGTTTAAACTTATGATTTGGACCCGACATACGTTTTTGCTAGAAATAGACCTTAAGATCTGAACCCCACATAAGTTTTGTTAGAAATAGACGTTGGGTCTTCCACAAGAATTACGAGTCGACGAGTCGAGCCGAGGTTGAGACTCATAGACTAATCGTGACTACTCTAGACTACTGCCAGACTAGTCGACATGGTACTGTAGTACTCAACTTACAGTACTCAGCCACTAATACATAGTATATAGCATACATTATATAGTACCGTACAGTATACAAATTGAATGCATGGGAAGTGAATGAAGAACCTGAGGCTGGGCCAATTGTAATATCCAATGGCCAGGGCCGCAGGGGAGAAATCAAACCCAAGAAGGGAAGGAGTGAAGGGAGAAATTACTCGCTACAACAGCAGAGGAGTGCTTGCTTGCCATCGCCGATGGATCCAGGAGGAACACAGCAGCAGAGGGGCGGATCCAGGGGAGGAGCATAGCAGCAGAGGAGGACAACAAGGGAGGAGCAAAACAGCAGAGGGGCGGATCCAGCAGAGGAAGAGGAACAGAATGCTCCTGGCCACCACCGCTGACAGCGGCGGGTCAGTGGGTGGTGGCGGCGGCCTTGTCCCAGGTGCTGGATTGTGGAGGAGCCTGAAAAGCTAGGGTTGCAATTTTCCCCTTCCGTGGGCTGCTCACTTATCCCTTCAAATTCAGTTGATCGACTCAAACACGCCGACTAGTCGCTCCACTTCTCGACTCACAGAGCTAGTCTACACGAAGAACCTAGTCGACAATCAGATTGAGACTACTAGACTAGTCGCGCGACTAGTCAAGATTAGTTGTTAGACTCATAATGCTTGGTCTTCCAAGAACATTGCAGAAAGTAGACGATGGCGAACTATGTTTGATGACAGATTTTGGCAGAAGTCTACATCTCAGGAGCCATTGCTGGGGTGTTCCTCCCTGTTGTATTAAATCAAGATACATGAAAAGACGAAGTTTGCCGAGGTTCTGACCACCTGCCACGGCTGGTCTAGCTGCCCCTGCCATGCATGGCCTGTCCGTCCCTCTTGCGATCTTGTGTTTAAACCTACCTATTTTGTCTATTCTGTTTTGGTTACCCTGTGGTGCCTTTATATATTAGGCCCAGGTTACAATTGTTCGACTACAACACCTAACTCCTCGCTTATACCCCATACACATATTTGACACAAATTTAACAAGTTTCGCTTTCCCTTGTTCATATCTTATGTATCTTTGTAGATATCTCTTACAATTTTTCCATTGGGATCTCCTGTAGGGCACCCCTATATGTTGGTCAGTCAGATGATTGGGATTGTTTTTGTTGTCTTCTCTGGGATCCAGCTCATGCTGATTGTGCTGTTCCACAGGTAATTATTTCTAGATTTTTTAAGTAATGTATAGCGTCTTAGCGAACTTGATACTTAGTGGCAGCTACCGTAATGTAATTTCTAAGCTGTTACTGCACAATGTTCCTAGGATATATAAGAAATTACAAACATATGTACAAACGAATATTCTTTATTTCTGTAGTTAAGAAGTCATTCGTCACCAATTCTAGACTTGTATAGTGTTATCGAGAGTTCAAGGTGTAATTATTTTGCATGTAGGGTCCAAAATATCATCAACCTGTTGCATGTAACGGATATTTGAACGATTGAAAGTATCTTGAGAAGAACAACTTTAAGCTCTTAGTCTATAGTCTCTATAATTGTTTTACGTTTATGATATTGTAAATTATTATTTAACTCGGTGCAAATTACTTCCACACAGAAAATTATACGTCTGTAGTTCCATTGTATTTTGTGTAATGGTTTTATTGTTAGAAGGTACTCTACTTTTTCAAGGATGCTCTAGCGGCTGCCTTGTTCTTAAACATGCTGTACAATACTTATTTTCCTCGGTATTCTAGAGCAAAAGAAGCCAATATTTAAGCATACCCCCATGCTTCCACTATTTCCGTGGCTGTGATTATATTTTCTTATTACTATACAAATTGAAGTATTTATGCATATATTGCATACTTTCTGTATTTATCTCTTATTACTAAACACTTTGGATGAAGTGTCTTGAATTTCTGTTGGAAAAAAAATACATGTTCGCATTTTGCGTATATTGGCTTGAACTAGCAGAGTGGTGTAGTATGTTCTCCATGTCAAGTGTAATAGTGCTGTGTAGTTATTCCCTTCTATGGGGTATATGTACATATGTACCTTGTCTATATCTGGCCTGTTTGGCCCATAGCAATACTAAGGTCCATTTCATCATACTCTTAACACTCCAAACTTCAGTAATAAATTGAGCAAGGTTTTGAATACTCGTTAGAAACTGCTTCTGCTTCGAATATACAATGTATAGCCGATAGCTCAGGAAATCCTGCTGGTATCTGGTCATCTACTACTACACAAAGTTTGGTTAGCCTATTATACGTCCCAAAATGCTGTAGAGTTGATAGTAGATACACATGTTACTTCAAAGTGATGCCTTTTAATTTCTTGAAATATTATTGTTTTCTGCAGGAATTGGATACAGCTGAAGTCTTAAAGCAGCTGAAGTATGTAAATGCGGTAAAATTTCATCCCTAGAAACTAATGCATTTTATTTAATTCTATTATGGATTCTAAAACTGTTTCTTTTCGGTTTTCGGGTACAAGCCTATGCACATTAGAAAGTTTCTTGAATAAGGGATGAGCTCTTTGTTTTGTAGGATTCCAAAAATGTGGGAATAGGAAAAAAATTACGTAGGATTGCAGTGGTATGCTTTGAATCCTATAAGATTGATTGCACCATAGGAGAACAATAGGAATTTTGCCAGGAGGTATGAGTCAATGAAAGTTTTCCTGTGAAAATTAATGCAAATGAGCCCACAGGAAAAAGTGCTATGGATTATAATCCTACAAATCAAACAACCCACAAAGGAAAAGTTCATAAGGATTACAATCCTCCAGAATTCCTATGGAAATCCTTTAAACCAACAGATCCTGCCATTTGAGAGTAGCACAACTATTTTAGGAGTTGGGACTGACCAGCCTACATTAGGGGTATTCGAAATAAGGTTTAGAGAAACCATTCAAAACGGTTTCAGAGAAGTGCTAAATGGGTGAACTCCAGACGTATATATGTGCATCACCGGTTTGCACTTGGTGGGGTCAACCCGGATGATTGCCCCTCATTTACATCATAAATCTGTACCTCACCGGTTCTCTTGATGAACCATCCTTAGAGCATGGTACTCTGCTCTAAAGTAGATTGCGTCATGTATATTACTGGCCTCTAGTCATTTAGATGTTATCTTTGGTTTAGGGAGCTAAGATTATTTTTTCTGTTTAGAACAGGAGATTAATTTGTATTCAAAGACATGTGGAATCTAAATAATATGTTTAGATTCCACTTTATTTAAATAATATGTCTCCTGGTCTAAAATAAAGTGGAATCTAAAATGTTGGGAGAATAAAGAAAGTGGTGGTCTAAACACAAACAATGTAATGAATATATCTCTGAACTTAAAATCATGTGGTGACCCCATTGTTTGAATTTGTTTTTTTTACCCGAGCATTGTTTGAATTTGAACTAACATGTCCTTCTCTCCGTTACAAATATATTCAGGTGAAGAATCGGCTGGCTGACCGTAAGCATAAGCCTGCTTAAATGCAAGGATGGCACAGTCGTGAAATACCTCACATAGGGTTATTGGGCATGATGTCATGTAGTGAGCCATCTGTTGTCAACACAATCTGTTGGTGACTCTTCATTTAATTGACCATAGTCGTCCTCCTCCCTTTCAGTTGCCAACATAGGTTTTGAATCCAAAAGAATTGTACAACATAGGGTTTGTTAACGCAGTTTTCGAAGCAGTGTACCTCTACTGATTTCAGCCGTCACTGCCAAACAATCTGCACCCAGTTTTGTTCGATTTGACTTTTGGATGAGAGGAGGGAACCAAATCAGCTAGCTATGAATGTCATTCTACAGTTTTATTTGATGTTTGTATCTTCAGAGGGGACCAAGTCGGATTCCATTTTGTAATGGCTGTCAGTCATGTGTTTGCAGAATCTGTAGATATTGAGTTCGACCGTGCCCCAAAGAACTGACATTCTGCATCGGCAGTCAACATTTTGTACAAATGAAATGACCAAACATCAGAATTGATATTTTCTAGCTGTTTCTGCATTGGATGCATATACTGATATTCTGGAAGTGTTCCAGAATTATCGTTTTCAAGTTTCATTGTTGTTGATTATTACTTACGGTAGTACAGGCTTGTGGTGTGTTAGGTTGCTTGCATGATGAGGTTGAACTTATCCAGCAAGATGCATCTTTTGTTTTTCTTGCGAGGTTGAACTTATCCAGCAAGATGCATCTTTTGATTTTTTTTTAGGTTGAGCTAATCCCGCAAGATGCATCTTCTGGTTTTTTGCCAATTTTTTTTAAATAATACATTTTTTTTTATAAATTACAGAAATAATATACAAATTTGAAAATTTTCAAAAATATGACCCAGTCGGCTGGGGCTAAGCCGACAGGACCTAATCGGTCTAGCCGTGGCCGACTGGGCCCAATCGGCCTAGGCAGAGCCGACTGCATGGCCTGCCAGCCGACTGCATGTGGCATGGCCTCTGTCGGCCACGGCTAAGCCGACAGGCCCCTGTCGGCCACGGCTAAGCCGACAGGCTAGTCGGCTGGGGCTAAGCCGACAGGCTGCCACCTTTCTCCTTTCTCCCTGCCGACCAGCCCTTTCTCTTTTCTCCTTGTCCATACGCTGATTTAGATGGCGCTGTTTTCGAGACTTACGGCGCTGATTCCCACGATGCTCATTCCGAGGCCTGCTGCGCGGGAAACGGCTGCACGCGCGACAACGCTGCTTTTTTAAAGGATGCTGATTCCCGCTGCTGGTTCGAGACAGCGTTGCTGTTGCTGCGGCGGACGCGAGAGCAAATTCTAACGCGGTGTGCCGACACTACAGTGCCCGTATTCTTTTTATACACGATGCCAGCTCTCTCTCGCAGACACAGCCTGTCTGCTCTCTCGCACACACACCCTGTCTGCTCTCTCGCACAGACACATTGTCTACTCTCTCGCGCGCAGACACTGCTCCCTCTCCTATCTTCGTCCATCGTTAATCCTCGGCGGTTTGACACTGATTGCGCTAACTCCGAGGAGAGCATCTGCACTGATTACGAGTGAGGTGACTGGAAAACAGCAGCGCACTGAGCCTCGGCGGTTCTATAAAAAGAGCTCTTCTCTGCCTCTTGTCCTCACAACATTTCTCCTCACTGCCTCTTCTCCTCACTGCTTGTTGTGGTAGCATTAACAATTCCGCAGTGATGGGTGATCCTCGTCCATTTTCACGAGAGGCATCTTGTGATGTCTTGATGGGTGCGGTTTCCATGAAGTCCGGGCTTCATGGAACTCCAGGTGTATCTTTCGATGAATTAGTTAGCAGTGAGAGTAATTTGCGGAGGTTGAGACAAACAGCTTGTCATAGTAGAAACACAGCGGACATTCGACTAGAACTTTTTCGGTTGCGTGCAAGGTGGGAAAGACTTTGTGAACTAATATATGAATCAGCGCGATTCATACGATCATTTGATGATTTAGATCATCATGTGATACATTTGCCAGTTGATGAATATATTGCGTTTCAAAAGGTAATTTAAATTTCGTATTTGATTTACATATTTAATATGTTTGTCGTTTTAATTCATTTTTGTTCATTTTGTGGTTTGTAGAGATACAATGTGGACGCTAAAGAAATGAACCACGATGTCAGTATGTTGGCATGGTTCAAGCTTTTATTTGGGTCTGTTTCGCCGCCGAAATATGTATCAACTCATGATGGCTCAAGCTCGAAGAAGAAGAAATGCAGCGACGCATCACCAAAGCCCGGTGATGATGGTTACTCTTCCAGCGATGAGTTTATATCAGCCCCGAAAAAATCAAAGTCGAAGAAACTTGTTAGTGAGAATAGTGATGATGACTTTATGTAGTGTTAGCGAGAAGCACGATGTTGTCTTCATGTAGTTTGTGTGCAGTATTATTTAAGGTCAGTCGTACCGTTTAATTCAGATGTACTTGTATCTTAATTATCTGTAGCACTCTCTCCGGAAATGTAACTCGATTAACAATGCGAATTAATAGAAATATGTCTCTCGCATACATAGGCAGAATATGTCTCTCGCATACATAGGCAGATATATGTCTATCGCATACATAGCTAGATATAAGTGACACACAAGCATCAGCCACGTCGTCCGCCTCGTCGTGGAGGTGGTGTCTCCGGCGTCGGCCACATATACCTGTGGGGTGGCCGGACGTTACGGGGAGGAAGCTCGGACCCGTCCTGGTCATACTGTGTTTCCTGTGTGGGAGGTGGTGCAGGAGTCGAATACATGTCCATCCACTCGTTGTGCTGCGACAAGTATTCCTGTGTGTTATGCCCATCTTCATGGTCACTATCCCACCTGGATTCAGACATAGACGCGTCATGTCCGGACATAGACGCCATATATCCGTAGCCTGCTGCGGGAGGGATGGAACATAAGTAATGACGAAATACGTAGTCCCAATCGATATTGAAAAGAATTAATATGAAGAAACATACCTGTAGGAGGGGGTTGCATCACGTAGCCTGGCGTGGGACCCTGTTGGTGATGCCACGCCGAACTACCAGCCTGGTCAGGACGTGGTGGCCTGGGCGTCCACTGCTCTGCTAGACGTGGACGCGGGTCATGTCGGTGATGTGTGGGGTCTACCTGACCAGTCGAGTGACGCGGCTGCTGCTGCTGCGTGGAGTGACGCGGGGGGTGTTGTACGGGCTGCTGATGAAGAACGTCCGAAGTGCGTGTGCACGTGATAGCCCGATACACAGATCGTAGCCTCCCCTCAATGCGCGCCATCCAGTTCTGCATCTGAGGCCGAGGAACGAGTAGTGGTGCATCCGAAAGTGAACGCCGATAGTTGGACACCTCCTCGCCAAGTCCGTAAGTCAACTCAGCCTGAAATTGTCACGACGATTATTAAGTATGCACGGCAAAGTATGTAACAACTAGATGCATTACATAAAGAGAATATATCTTACCGCGTACTGCCTAGAGCCCGAAATATCATAGCTCGGGTACATATCGGACGTACTAGGGGCAGGTATATCATCTGGGTGAGTGTGTTGAACGATGCATAACCGTGTTCTGGTCATGTACCGCTGCAAATAGAGATTGAATTCATCGAGATCAAACTCGACATTCTCCTGCCACACATGTGTGTTCGCGGTCTCCCATTGTGTAACGTACGGCTGAACCCTAAGTAGCCACCACGCAGCAGTCCTGTTAAGCCCCTTCCTTGTGATCCTAAAATTATGGTGTTTGTTAAACAATTAACTAATGCTTCACTATGGACAATTGTGAAAGACAATTCAATATTGAATAACAAGACAATACCTGTGGATGTGTCCTGGCACCGGGTCCTCTGTAGGGGGAGGCTCCTCCAACTGCTGAAGACCAAATTGCCTCATAACCCTCTGCTGGGCCATCTCCTCGACGAAGACATCGAATATGATCTTCGATTTCGTCATCCAGTAATTAGTATCTCTGAAGCATAGCTCAGACATACCGCCTGGTCTGGAATGTACCGCCTTTCAACAGGATTAACGGTGCTGAAGTTACCCATTGAGCGAAATCCCAGCAACTCACCTGTCCAGGTATTGAGGACGGACTCTCTCAGAAAATATGGAGACACAAACGAGATTGCGTCCATTCCAAGCTGCCCGCAAGCAGCAAGTACATGGGAGCATGGTAGGTGAAGCAACTTCGGTTTGTTGCATGTGCACTCACACGTTGGCCAGACTTCATTTCCAATTTTCACCTCATGCGTCCTCAGCTCATTTGCACAGCCGAATTTGTTGTTAGCTAAGCGGACCTCAAACCTTCTTTCTTGATTACCAATGGGGACTACAGTGTGTGACCTGGCTTTTTCCATCTTTTCTTCCATGTACTTCATAATCCTTTCACAGTAACGTGTGCTTGGGTTGTTCAAGATATGTTGCTCTGCTTTTTGACGTCTATCTCTGAAGTACTTCACGGTGCCATAGAAAATACCCTCAACGATGGCTGTAAGTGGCAATGCCCGGTTTCCTCTGAGGACAAAGTTGTATGTTTCTGCAAGGTTGGTAGTCATGACACCGTACCTTGCTCCATGTGTGTCCTGCAGCAAAGACCACCTCTCCAGAGGCTCATGCTCTATCCACTGCTCGAAGGTTTTAATCGACCTCCCGAGCCTTCTCCTAGTACCAGGTGGGTCAAATCCTGGCAAGTCACAAAGCCCAACAGGCTCCTCCTCCACGGCCGCTGTTCCTGTTGCTAACTGTGCTGCTACTGCTTCAACATGTGCCCTCACCGCTGCATCTCTTGCAGCTTTCCTGTCCCTAACGTGTCTCTGTGTGCACACATTAAGTCTGTCACGTATCAAATTGTACTTCCATAGCTGGTTCTGCTTGCAGAGTTTTTTGAATAGATTCATCAGGCTCTTATTTCTGAACTGCGAGAAGAAATTAGCCCCCAGATGGCGCATGCACCAACGGCTCTGCAAGTCCTGCCATTGAGTTTGTTCCTCAGGGCCAGGGTTTGTCAGTGTCTTTATCGCACTGAGTATACCTGCATGCCTGTCATGAAGGATGCACACATTGGGCTTATCCTTCACAACTGATATTTTCAGTTGCCTGAAGAACCATGTCCAACTTCCAATGTTCTCACTCTCAACAAAAGCAAATGCGAGTGGGACTACTTGATTTTGGCCGTCTTGACCAATGGCTGTCAGGATCTGACCCTTGTACTTGCCAGTGAGAAAAGTGCCATCTACACATATCACCGGTCGACAGTGCCTGAAAGCTTCGATGCATACACCGAAAGAGAAGAACAGTCGATGCAGCACCCTCACAGTTGGGAACTCTGGCATGAAGAGGTCTTCGATGTCGACATAGGTGCCCGGATTCCGGTCCTTCAGCGTGTGGAGGAGCCGGACAACTGAGTCATATGCATCGAAATAAGAACCAAATCTGCTCTCAAGCGCCCTTTGCTTAGCCCTCCAAGCCTTGCCGTAAGAAATTCTGTACTTGAACCTGACGAATACTTTTGTCTGGATAGCCTTAACTTCCATCGCTTTGCTCTCCACTATCTCACTGTAAAACAACCTCGCAATAAGCGTGGATGAAAGGTTGGGATGATCTTGAGGGATGCAGGGAATAAGACATGTGTGATGAACTAGGTCACTAATCACCCAACTTGTGCCATACTTAGGGAGATAGCCGTGCACCCTGGCAGGACAACCTGCATTCTTGCATACCATTGTCAAGTATTTTTGACTGGACACCTCAGCTACGAAAACCCTTTGCGTGGACATTGCCCAATTTATTATTGCGTCCTTCAGAGCTTCTTTGTTGGGATACATAGCACCCGTCGCAATGTTGTTTTGGTGATATTGCCAGGCAGAATCATGACCATTGTTCACGGTCATTGCAGATGAGAAGTCATGATTCCAAGAAGCATGAATCGGGACCTCCTCTGCATTTTCTTCTTCATCTGACTCGTCAGAATTATCTGCATGACCACTATCAATATCGGTGTCTTCTTCTTCCATGATGTTCTGCATGTGCCCATCTACCTCGTCAGCGTCCGCCTCGCCACTGTAATAACCATCGGCATTTCCTCCTTCTACCTGACTACTCTGCCCTTGTTCGTAACCATCATCTCCAGCATTTGACATAGATAACATCATCCCGTCACTGCTTTGCCCAGGATCGTTACCACCCTGGCCTTCAGGCGCAATTACCTCCTTCACAACGGGAAGCACTAAGGCACAAGGATTGCATCCCCTACTTTCGCAACCTTGTAACCAGCGCACCCACTGAGAATCCCGCTCTACTGGCCTCAAATAGAAGAAAACATTCGAACTTGACCGGGTCCACAATGCATGAACACCCACGGTGTGCGTATCACTATTCAGCCCTAAACATGCTGTCACCCATTCTTTCAACTGACTAAGAGACCATGTTTGAGGGTCGGTCAGTGCCACCTCTATGTGCTCAAATTCACTCAGATCAACCCCAATCTCATTTGTTTGGACATTACCAGGACCGTAGAAAAATATGAACTTCACTGAATCAGACATCTCGGCTCACCTATAAAATTATTTAACATGGACAGACAACGAATATTAACGACATGGCAAACTACAAATATTCGCACTCCTAAATATTTGACAAGTACATATATTACGGAATATTAACGAAGCTAAATATTGAAACAACTTAATATATTATGGATATTACCGGAGCAACTAAAAATACCAACAGACCTAAATATTTGACATGCACATATAACACGGAATATTACCGGAGCAACTAAAATTACTGACAGACCTAAATATTTGACATGCACATATAATACGGAATATTACCGGAGCAACTAAAAATACTGACGGACCTAAACATTAATTTTTTAAAATATCTACAACTAAGAGACATTTCTTGACGACATAGTTATACCTTCGACGCGAGTGCCACTGCTTCTTGCTCCTCTCTTCAACTCAGCCGCACCTCCTCCTCCTCCTCACCACCTCTTCCTCCCCAGCAGCACCTCCTCCTCACCACCACCTCCACCATGGCTGAACCACCTCCACCATGGCTCCTCCTCCTCACCACCTCCACCATGGCTGAACCACCTCCACCATGGCTCCTCCTCACCTCACTTGTACGAGAAAAAAAACTATCCTATTGGAAAAAAAAATACCGTAGGCCGCTGGGGTTGGCTATGATCTACTCTTTCTGTGGGTTGGATGCAAAAATGGATGGACCAGCGAGGAGATCGACGCGGGGTTGCGAGAGACAGAGAGAGAAACGAGAGAGAGAGCATGCACGAAGAGGAAGAAGAAGAGCTCACGGGCAGGGAAGGAGAGAAGGAGAAGAGCAGGGAAGGGAGAAAAGCGCCCCGGCCGATTGGACGGCCTGTCGGCCACGCCCCGGCCGATTGGACGGCCTGTCGGCTGCGCCGGGGCCGACTGGAGCCCTGTCGGCTGCGCCGGGGCCGACTGCAGCTCCCCAGGCCGACTGACGAATCCAATGCGAGGGGCGACGTGTTCGGGCGAATCACAGGCTGCCACGTGGCCTGTCGGCTTAGCTCCAGCCGACTGAAACCTGTCGGCTTAGCCCCAGCCGACTGGGTCATATTTTTGAAAATTTTCAAATTTGTATATTATTTCTGTAATTTATAAAAAAAATGTATTATTTAAAAAAAATCGCTGGTTTTTTTGGAGGTTGTTTGGTTGCCTGCATTTAAACCCCCGTTCAAGAATTATTCCGATTAACCCGATAATTGCTGATTAATCCCTACTCGTAGGGTCACCGAGTAGCCAATTGTCTGATTAATTGATTTACATTGCCGACTAGCCTATTAATCCCTTACTCGTCAGCCAACCGAGCAGCTATCAGTTAACGATTTTCAAACTTGAACTAGGCCATGCCATGCCATAGGGCGATTTAATAAAACCCTTGTGTCAGCTTGATTGTTGTAATAACCGCGTGTGAAATTAGCTACCTGCCCCTGCGCGCTGTCTCCACTTGTTGCCGTCATGGTGATGTCTCCTTTGGGTCACGAGGCTCCCCCGCGCCCCCGCTGCCGGCCACTCCGGCCCCGTTGCCCACCTCAGGCCCATGGCCTCGCCGCCGCTTTCGCATCCAGGCCGTACCCGCGAGCTCCGTTGGATGGAGTCTAGCCCTTCCTCCGCGGGCTCCGGTGCCCCGTCCTAACGCGAGATCCTCTGCTCCGCGCCCCCTCCCCTGCCCCCTGCTCGCCTCCGGCCCTCCCTTCGCCGCCGACGCTCCCGTCGCCTCCCGCCCCGCGTCGCGTCCCTCGCTCCGAGGTGCACATGGTTGTGCACGGGGAGGAGGCCGCCCAGGATGGTGGCTGGGAGGTTGCCCGGGGTAGGAGACGCCCCCGCCCGCCACGCCGCCCGCGCGCGAGCATCACTCCGCCGCGTCGCGACTCGCCACCGTCGGACGGCGAGTGCCCGCGGTGCCTCGGCAGGGGCCACCCCAGATCGGAGTGCAGGCCGTGACATGCGCTGCCGTCGTTGCCAGTTCTTCGGGCACATCGCCCGCAACTGCACCGCGTTGCTGCCTGCCTCCCCTGGCGCCGCCCCCGCGGCCAAACGTCCCCGCCTCACCTCGCCTCGTTCCGCGGGCTCCTCGGCTTCGAGTGTCGCAGGACCCAGCCGGCCTGCGCTCTCTAGGCCACGGTCCTCTCCCTCGGCTTCCGCGCCCGCGCCCACCCCCTCGCCCTCCGCGGCGCCCTCCCCACCCGGCTCTGCGGCCACCACATCGCGCGAGGTGTCCGCGATGTCCGGTCACCCCTCGCTCCGCCCCGCGAGCACGGTCTGTTTCATGCCACGCACCCCGCGCACTGAAGCTGTCGAGCGCGACCTTGGGCTCGCTCTTGTCGCAACGGTGGCTGGAAACCGCTCCGGGATCTCCCCGGCTGACATCACCAAAGCTCCGCTCTTCCGCCTCCCCCTCACGCTGGAGGATTTCTCCGTTCACCGTGCGCGCGATGGCGAGTTCCTCATTCGCTTTGCAGGCGCGGCCACGCGGGCGCAGGTCGCAGCCGGCTGCGTGCGCGGGCCACGCTTCCGCCTCCTCCTGCAACCATGGAGCCGTCTCACCGGCGGCCTCCCCGTCGACCTGCGCATCCATGTGGACATTGAGATCTTTGGCATCCCCGAGCACGGCTGGGACGTCTCCTCGGCCGTCCAACTCCTTTCGCAGTTCTGCATGGTGGAACGCCTCGCCCCTGAGACCGCCGACGGGAGTGACATGTCTGTCTTCAAGCTCTCGGCTTGGACGACCAACCCCGTTGGCATCCCGCGGTCCTCTGAGCTGCTCCTCGAGGAGCCATACGAATTCGCCAATGCCGATCCGGACCGCGTCGACCGGTTCGCGTTCTCGACACTGTGTTTCCCAGTGTCCATCCATGTCCGGCGCTCCGCGGACTTCCGCCTTCCCTTACCGCCACCCCCGCGCCCCCTCCCGTGGGCGACTCCGGTGACAACCAAGGCAGTGACCCCCCACCAACCGATGCCTGGCCCCGCCGCCGCAGCTTTTCGAGGTCTCCCAGGCGGCGCGATTCCGACCGTCCCTCCGGCAGTGGCTATGGCGGCCGGTGCCGCCGCGCCACTCCCCCCAGCTAGGAGTGGCATGGCAACCTCGGCCCGTGTCCGGCCATTGGCAGCGCGCCACGTCGCCCGCTGGCCCACGTGCGGCTTTCCGGCTTGCAGGTGGCCCTCGCAGCGGCTCCGCGGCTTTCCGGACAGCCGGCGTCACCGCCTGCAGCTATGCTCCAAATCGAACCGCAGGCCGACCCCACCGCGGTTCAAACCTCGCCCTTGACCACTCCAGCCCCGCAACATGTCGATCCCTCCCCAGTCGTTGCTTCGGGTGGCCCCGTCTCGGATCCGTTGCGGCTGACGTGAGTGGTCTCGGATCCTCCCGCCAACCAACCTGAGGAGCCCATCCCCGACCCTGCGGCACCTGCGTGCCCTGGCATGACCAACGACTCCTCCCCCCTTTTGCAGAACATGAGGCTACCCCTCCCCCAAGCCAGGCACCAACCACCTATGCGATGCTGCGATTCAAGGACAACCCTCCAACCCGCGACGCAACGGCTGTCGGCTCTGCGTAGCCGGGTCCCGCCTCCGATCCCGAGGCCTCCATGCCCAGCCCACAACAGCCAGTGGGGCCCGCCACTTGCGAGCCAGCAATATGGCTGCATGCGCCCCCATTGGATCTGGCTATTGACGATGCCCCACGTGACGTGGATCAGATGAACCCCATGCAGATCCCATGCACATCCGACGGCAACGCTGCGTGCGCCATTCCGCCCCACGCCCTCCAATTCCTTGCCGCACTCAAGGTGGAGAACGCGCCAGTCCTGGATACGCCCGCAACCAGACGCAAGCGCGGTGCCATCCCGCCAAACTTCATCCCCGCAGTAGTGGTCGTATTGCAATGCAAGATCGTGGCTTCGACTCGGAAACGAAGGCGAAGCGCGTCCTCATACGCATGCTTGGCCTGCTAGGTGACGACGATCCCTTCTCTGCTGATGCCCTGGCGCGCTACTCCAAGTTGTTTGAGCGACCGCTGGCCATTGACGTCGTGCTCGCTGTCGTGGGAAACGAACACCTATGGGATCGCTATCGAGCGGATCCCTTTACGGTTCGGCAAGGGGAGAGGATTGCACAAAGAGCAGAACTAAAGAACAGCACACGGGGATTTACCCAGGTTCGGGCCGCACGGATGCGTAAAACCCTACTCCTGCTTTGATTGTATTATGGTGGATGTTCTTGGCCAAGTTCTGGGAGCTACAGTATTCAGTAGCTACGCATGCAGAATGGGCTTCCGAAGTTCTTGTTCCTTTCTCCCTGTACGCCTCGGGCCTCCTTTTATATGAGTCAAAGGGGCTACCACAGTGGCGTACGAGATGAGGCATGAGGTGGAAAGTAGCTATAGTGTTACCACAGTATTATCATACCTAACCCTGACGGCTTAGGACAAACTCATTAAATGCACCGTGAGGTGTCCGTCGAGGTGTCCCTTAGCGTCTCGGGCTTGGAAAAGCTTTACAGGGGATGGGCAAAAGCAGCCATCCCATCAGCACCGCTTAAGCATCTCGTGGCCAGCATTACGCCACGTCACCATGAGGACAAGCCCTAAACGACAAGGCTGGCCGCTGCACTGGAGCGATAGCGCTGCACTGTGCAGAGCCTTGCCGGGACCGAATCCTTGCCGGGCCCGGGGCTTGCCGGGACTGAATCCTTGCCGGGCCCGGGGCTTGCCGGGACGCGAGGCCTTGCCGGCAAGGGTCTTGCCGGGCCTCCGCAACCCTTTGGTCTTCTGTCTGGTCGTTGACTTGAACGTCTCCTTGGCATCTTAGTCTCGTGATTACTCCTAGCTATTCCCCGGCAAGGCTTGCCGCGGTACGGCTACAACTGCCCGTGCACAAGTAAGGGGTACTAAAGAAAGACCCATACTTTAGTACACCGACAGGAGCCCCCGGGCCTAGGCCATACACGGGTGCCAGGCCTGTTGGGCTAGGCCCAAAACAGTGCACGGACGCGCGTGGCAGGGAATAACTGCTCGCAATCATTATCTCTTTTACCACGTCCCTCCACTACGCGCATTAATCGCGCGACGTGGGCGGAAACTCCGCTGCAAAAGCGGGCGGTAAAGAGCCTGCCTCGCGCCTTCCCCATAAAAAGGGAATCGCAGAGGGCACTGCTCATTTACCCCCCTCCGCCTTTCCAATCTCAATCTCAGAACCGTCACCGTCGTCTTCTTCCTCGTGCCCAAAGCAGAGCTTGTCTCCCTCCACCCTCCTCCACCGTGCTCTCGACGTCTTCAGTGCCCACCTCCATAGCCACCATGCCGCCTAAGCCGAGCAAGGGCAAGGCGGCGGAAGCGGCCGCCGCGGAGAGCAGGTTGGCGAAGATGCGGAAGGAACGTGCTGTCTTCCCCTCGACGCTTGACGCGGAGACCTTGAAGAAGAGGTACCAGTTCGCATGGGCGACTGAGACCACGGCGCATCCAGCCACCAAAGTGAGTGTAGCTTCTCGTAGGGCAGAGCCAGGAGATTATCCCTTCTTTGCCGATTACTTCTGGTGCGGCCTCTGTCCTCCGTACTCGGATTTCTTCGTAGATATCATGCTTACCTACGGCTTCCAGCTGCTAGACTTCACGCCGAATGCCGTGACTTGTATGTCCGTCTTCGCGCACCTTTGCGAGAATTTTGTTGGGGTCATCCCGAGCACTGCACTTTTCCGGCACTACTTCTACCCCCGCATCCAAAAGGGCGACGCCCTCTCCGGCAGCATCGCTTGGATTCCGAGGACGTCAACCAAGGAGACGTACCCAGAGGGGCTCTACCGCGAGAGATGGGATGAGTGGCGCGGCAAGTGGTGCTGGGTTCGGGAAAAGGAGCCCAAACCGTTCTGCGAGGTGCGAAAGCAGAAGGTGGTCCGCGGCAAGGATTGGGGCGCCGCGGACCCTGACGACAGCAAACTCTCCATCGCCATCACCAGGATACTGCGCCTCAGGGCTGCCGGGTTGAAGGTGGAGATGATTGCTTCGGATTTCCTTCGCCGGCGCATCGCCCCACTGCAGAACAAGGGGCGCCCTGCCTGGGAGTACGCGAACGCCGCCGACGTCATGAGGGTGCGGCCTGGGCTGGATAATGACCTGACAGCCATAGGGCACGCGGCCCTCTGCCAACAGCTGTTCAAATCTGGAGCAGTGGGAGACTTGCCGGCAGGCGTCGTCCCACTATGCAACAACTCGTCACTGACCTCCATCATCGCCATGATGCCGGTGCTCAATGCCCATAGCATCGACGAGAGGTGGATCGAGCCGCCCGCGGAGCAGGCGCTGGCGTTCTTCGACAACTTGACGGAGAAGGCCATCCGCGGGGAAAACCTTGTCCGCGCCACCACGGAGGAGGAGCTCGCCTACATCGCCGGCAGGGCGGAAGAGGCGAACCTTGCCGAAGAAGCCGGCAGCACTGAGTCCAGCGAAGGCGAGGACTTGCTGTGGGAAGATCTTGCCGGGCGAGGTCAGGCTACCGGGGAGCCGAGCGGAGCCGCCGTCGGGAGTTCTTCTGCCGGAGGCGCCGCCGAAGAGGAAGAAGAGGAGGAGGAAGAGCCCCCAGCTCTTCAACACAGGAAGAGGCGCGTCCTCCGGAAGAACGCCACTGGCGCTCCAACCCGCCAACCTTCCTCAAGCAGCGAGGCTCCCGGCAAGGGGGCGGCCGGCGAGGCCGCACTGCAAACTGCCGCTGCCAAGCGGCCCAGGACCAATCCTCCTCCTCCTCCGTCAGGAACTGCGGCGGGGGTCGGCTTCGACCTCTCCGCCATCAGCTCCGAGGAAGAAGAAGAAGAGTAAGAGTCCCGCCACAGCCTTGATTCTTATCCTTCTAGTTTTGCTTGATTAACTTGCTCTGTTTTTGCCTCCTCAGGGGTACGGAGACTCTGGCGCAGAGGGTGGCGAAGAGGGCCAAGACCTCAACAAGCGTCGAGCCGCCGGCAAGCACCTCGGGCGCGCCGGAAACGGTTCTCGTCAGCTCGGAGTCAAGCCCAGAACGCAACCCTCGATGCAGCCCTCGACGCAGCCCCCGGCGCAGCCCCCAGCGTGAGTCTTCTACTCACTACCCACTGGCGCGTGCCGGGGTGTGCATCTTCTCTGCTGACATATCCGGGCGTGCAGGAGCGGAGCAACAGCGAGAAGCAACAGCGGGAGCTGCCTCTGCCATGCCACCTCCGTCAACCACACCGCCCAGGGGCGAGTCTTCGGGCAATCTCTACCGCGACGAAGGGGAGGGGCCGGCAAGTGCAGGCTCCGGCAACCCCTTCCTTGACGCAGGTAAAGTTACTTGCTCCAAAGAACTCTTGTCGCTTTGTTTTTTTTTCTTTTTGTCTTCTTGAACTTCCTTCCCAGCTTCATCCTAATCAACTCCTTGGCTTTCAATCTTCTTCTGACAGAGCTCATGGACATTGACGTTGTCATTGAAGAGACTGCCAAGGATGCCTCCACTGAAGCCGACAAGGTTGCCGCCGAGGAGGCCGCCAAGCATGCCGCCGCCGAGGCCGCCAAAGCTGCTGCCGCCGAGGCTGCTGCCGTTGAGGCCGCCAAGGCTGCTGCCGCCGAGGCCGCCAAGGCCGCTGCTGCTGAGGCCGCCAAGGCCGCTGCTGCCGAGGCCGCCAAGGCCGCTGCCGCTGAGGCCGCCAAGGCCGCGCAAGAGGAGGCCGCCAAGATGTCCGCCGAGGGAGCCGGCGAGGGGACCCGCGGCCATACTGACGGCGCTTCCGCCGCAGGAGCGCCAGGCGCTTCTGCTGCCGCGGGGCCCTCAACTGCCGAAGACCAACCCTCGTCGTCCCAGGCCCCTTCCTCAAGCCAATACATCAGGGCCGGCAAGCACGTTGTCAGCATGCCGGGGTCGGCAAGCATCGAAGAGCTGGTTGAAGGAGAACATCTTGACGGGGAAATCACCGCCGCCGCCGCCAGTGAGCTCAAGGAGGAGCAACTTTCAAGCCATGAATGACAACTATCAGAAGCTCCAAACGCTCTACCGTGCCCGGAAGGAGAAGCTGGACTCCCGGGCAGCGCTCGTCGAGGTCGCGGAAGGAGACTTCCAACAACGCGTCGCGGAGACACAGGCTTGGTATGGCGAGGCCCTCCAAGAGCTGAATATTTACCGGGAGCAGCTGGCGGAAGAGCGGAACATCCTCTTGCTGAAGCAATCAGACATCGAGAAAGCGCAGGAGTGTTGGGGAACGCGACAGAAAACAAAAATTTTCGGTATAGCGAGCACGCCCAGGACCACTATGGAGATTGCATACAAGGTTTGATCTGATCCGTACCGACTCGTAGCGCAGCGGAAGAAGAGTCGGTGGAGATCGTTGGTGCAGATCCCCGCAGCTAGGATTTTACAACCTCCCAACCGCGAGGATGTACTCCCTCGTCGGACAGCCCTTCGGGAGGCGGTCGGACAGTCCCCCGGACGATGTCACGGACAGCCCTCCGGGAGGACCCTCGAAACCCGAACGGAAACTCGGACAGCCCTCCGGGAGGACACACGAACAGCCCCTCGGGCAAAAGATCGAAACTACGACCTCTCTACGGGGTTGCACACATACGGTGTCATCTATCCGGCAGGGCTTCGCCGTCCAGAACTAGTTCCCACCGGAACCCAGACAGCCTTTCGGCTCTACGAAACTATTTCGTGGGAGGGAGAGAAGAAAGGCAGATCATGCATGCCATGTGTGTGAGAGTTGGAGTGAGGATGGAGAGCTCCTCTCCACCTCCTTATATAGTGGTGGAAGGGGTGAGGGGGGGGGCTGAAATATCAGCCCACAAAACAAGCACCCACCAAACAAGGAAACATGTTCCCACCAAACATGGAGAAAACATGTTCCCTTGTCGATGGTGTTCCCCCATGGGGCCCCACCTTCCTCCCAACACTCTCCACCATTTGTGGGGGCTGCCCCCACCATGGGGGCCCCCCCCAACACTTTGTCCAGCCACAAGGGGGCTGTCCCCTAAAGGGGGCGCCCCCAAAAACAGCCCAAAAACAGCCCCCCACGATCCGTGGGATCTTGTCCCCTAACGCTGGGACAAGATGTTTTCCGAAACTATTTCTTCTGAAAATTTCCGGAAGGTCCCAGGACATTTCTGGCACCCTCTAAAATTATCTGGACGCGCTCCGGAACATTTCCGGTATGGTGGTTTAATTTAAAACCATCTTCGTTTACCCGGTAAACAATTCCGGCAGCTCCGAAAACCTTTTTTCGGTTTTTTTCTCCGGAAAAATTCCAGAAATTACCAGACCAATCTGGCAACCTCCAAAACATTCCCGGTGCTTGCCGAAACCTTTTTGGATCAATGGTTTTATCCGAAACAACTTTTCGGTTTTACCGAAACTTTTCCGGTGTTCTCTCCGGAACTTTTCCATCGTCTCTGAAACCTTTCCAGTGACTTTCTCTCGGACTCCTCGTCTAGTATTCAGCAGATAGATGACCCTTAAGCGTGTGACCCTATAGGTTCGGTGAAGTATAGACATGACCGGAACACTTTCCGATCAATGATCAGCATCGGAGCCGTGGACACCCATATTGACCCCTATACCCACACGAATGAATATTCGAGTGAACCTCCAGTTGCCGTGTGCTATTCCTGTTGCTTCGCGATATGTTACAATTACCCGAGGTGAGACATGTAGGCATCCTCGTGGATCAACAAGTTGTCCACAATGCCAGTTACCTCGTTGCCGGTATTGTTCTCTTTTCTCGTTCCCGTGTTCCGGCATCCCCGTGATGAAATCACAAAGTGTCTGGCCAGACGATGATGGATACCGTAACACCGAGAGGGCCCAGAGATATCTCTCCATCGTCGGAGGAGCAAATTCCAATCTTGAGCTATCAAGTTACTTGGCATACTTTTCCATGAACCCGTAAGCCGCCGTAATAGCCACCCATTTACGGATGACGTTTAACAAACCCCAAAGTTCATGAAGCAAGCATGAAGAAACTCGATACTCTCATGGTCTAAGGAATTATACAAACATTAACCATCTCTGTGTTATTTTAACCATTAACTATTGACGAATATATCTCATAGTATAACATCAATATGGGTCGATTCAACACAAGTGTTCTACCAACATCGTGCCCTCAAAATTGCCGGCATAGCCATGCCCATGATCAGGAAAACAGGATCATCATGCAATACTTGAGCCAGTCTTAGAGGCAAGACTAGGAATACAATTTACCGTTTATTATACCACACGTGCACATGAGTTTCCCTCCAATCCTCGTTTAATTTGTAGACTCGAGAATCATTGCAGTTATAGCATGGAACATAAACTTTCATTACAAACTCGGAGATACAAAAGTAACTGAAATTACTGCCTCTAGGGCATATCTCCTACAGACTCCCACTTGCACTAGAGTCATAATCCAGTTACATGGCTTCCCTAACACCAATGGCTATCCGGTGTTGCTCATGCTTTGCTCGTGGTAGAGGCTTAGTCATCAGGTCTGACACATTCAGATCCGTGTGAACTTTGCGTACTTTCACTAAACCTTCTTGGACATGATGTCGAATGAGTTTATATTTGCGTTGAATATGCATTGTCTTATGGTGCGAACATGGCTCCCTTGCCTGAGCCACGGCGCCACTATTGTCACAATAGATCTCCACCGGGTCCAGAGCACTTGGAACCACACCAAGATCTTCAAGAAATTGCTTGATATCGACAACTTTCTTGGAGGCTTCTGAAGCAGCGACATATTCCGCCTCCGTCGTAGAATCCGCCACAGTCTTTTGTTTGGAACTTTTCCAATCAACTGCGCCGCCGTTCAATATGAAAACATAGCCAGATTGAGATTTGAAGTCATCTGGGTCAGACATGAAGCCTGCATCAGTGTAACAACTTACAATGAGCTCTTCATCACCTCCGTACACAAGGAGTAACTCCTTGGTCCTTCTGAGGTACTTAAGAATACCCTTGACTGCGGCCCAGTGTTCCAATCCTGGATCACCTTGGTACCGGCTGCTAACACTTAGCGCATAGGAAACATCCGGTCTTGTACATAGCATGGCATACATAATAGAACCAACTGCCGAAGCATATGGAATATCATTCATTTGTACTCGCTCATCAAGGGTCCGAGGACTCTGATTCTTGCAAAGCACTGTGCCAGGTGACATGGGGAGTAGGCCTTTCTTGTAGTTCTCCATGTTGAACCTTTTCAACACCTTGTCAATGTACGTGCTTTGGCTTAGCGCTATCAGGCGTTTTGATCTATCTCTATAGATCCTGATGCCTAATACATATGCCGCTTCGCCTAAGTCTTTCATTGAAAAACTCTTCTTCAATGAGTCTTTTATTTCGCTAAGAAAATTCACGTCATTTCCAATCAATAATATGTCATCCACATACAAGATTAGAAATGCTTTTGCGCTCCCACTAAACTTCTTGTACACACAAGATTCTTCATCGTTCCTGATGAAGCCAAACTCTTTGACCACTTCATCAAAACGAATATTCCAGCTCCTTGATGCTTGCTTCAGACCATAAATGGCTTTCTGAAGCTTACATACCTTTCCAGCATTCTTAGGATCGACAAAACCTTCTGGCTGTATCATGTATACATCCCTATCAAGGTTTCCATTTAGGAAAGCCGTTTTGACATCCATCTGCCATATTTCATAATCGAAATAAGCAGCAATTGCTAGTAATATCCGAACAGACCTAAGCATAGCTACGGGCGAGAAAGTCTCGTCGTAGTCCTCTCCTGGAACTTGCGTGAACCCTTTCGCAACAAGTCTAGCTTTGTGGATAGTAATGTTACCATCCGCGTCCGTCTTTCTTTTGAAAATCCATTTACAACCAATGGGTTTTACGCCATCTGGAAGTTCTTCCAAGTTCCAAACTTGGTTTTCGTACATGGATTCCATTTCGGATCTCATGGCTTTGTGCCATTCCCTTGAGCTAGGCCCCGCCATCGCTTCCTTGTAGTGCGCAGGTTCATCGTCTTCAAGAATGAAGATTTCGTTATGAAACCACTCAGGTGGCTGGATAGCCCTACCTGATCTGCGCGGTTCAGTTACAACAGTGTTTGAAGTTTCCGCATCACATGCGACAACTTCCGGCTCGGTTGTAGGGATAATTAGCGGAATTTCTTCCGGTTCCTTAGCCATATCAACGGTTGCCGAAGATTCACTAATCTCATTAAGTTGTACTGTCCTCCCACTTAATTCTTTTGTGAGAAACTCTTTCTCGAGAAAACGTCCAAACCTTGCGACAAACACTTTGCCCTCGGACTGGTTGTAGAAGGAATACCCAATGGTGTCTATTGGATAACCTACAAAGTAACATTTGTCTGATCTGGGGTCGAGTTTGCTTGGTTGTAAACATTTTACATAAGCTTCACAACCCCACACCTTGAGATGCGACACATTGGGTTTCTTCCCATACCATAAAGCGTATGGTGTCGTCTCAACAGACTTAGACGGTGCTCTGTTTAGTGTGTGAGCGGCAGTGAGCAGTGCGTGACCCCAAAAAGATATCGGTAGATCTGTAAGAGACATCATCGACCTTACCATGTCTAACAAGGTTCGGTTACGTCGCTCCGACACTCCGTTTCGCTGTGGAGTTCCGGGAGGCGTAAGCTGTGAAACGATTCCACGGTCACTCAGATGCTGGCCAAACTCATGACTTAGATATTCGCCTCCGCGATCAGACCGCAGAAACTTAATCTTTTTGTCACGATGATTTTCTACCTCATTCTGAAATTCTTTGAACTTTTCAAAGGTTTCCGACTTATGCTTCATTAAGTAGATATAGCCATACCGACTTAAATCATCGGTAAAAGTCACGAAGTAAAAATACCCACCCCGTGCGGCCGTGTTCATTGGACCACATACATCACTATGTATTATTTCCAATAATTCACCCGCCCGTTCAGGATGACCCGTGAACGGCGTCTTGGTCATTTTTCCCATCAAGCAAGCTTCACATGTGGCAAATGATTCAAAATCAAGGGACGGTAAAACTCCATCTTTATGGAGTCTTTGCATGCGTTTCTTTCCGATGTGGCCAAGCCGACAGTGCCACAAATAAGTGGTGGTGGTATCAGCCTTCTTAAGGCGTTTAGCATTCACGTTAAAGACATCATTTCCACATTCAAGATTTAGTATGAAAAGGCCCCCAATAATGGGTGCAAATCCATAAAACATATCCTTAAAATAAAGTGAACAACCATTGTTCTCAGACTTGTAGGAGTACCCATCGTGCACTAAACATGATCCAGAGATAATGTTTCTACACAACAACGGAACAAAATAACAGTTACTAAGTTCCAAAATAAATCCTGACGGGAGACGTAGAGGCATAATGCCGACGGCTTGAGCGGCGATCCCAGCGCCGTTCCCGACACGCATCACGACTTCATTCTTTGCCAGCTTGCGCACCTTCTGAAGCCCCTATATCGAGTTGCAAATGTGAGCAACCGATCTGGTATCAAATACCCAAGACTTAGAATTTTCGCTAGCAAGCAAAACGTCAATGACATTAACTTGTATAACAATTATACCTTTTCCGGTTTTCCCGGACTTCTTATCTTCCAGATACTTCTTGCAGTTTCTCTTCCAGTGACCTGTGCCCTTGCAGTAGAAGCACTCAGTTTCATTCTTGGCTCCACCCTTAGATTTGCGTTGGAAGCCGGTCTTACCGGCCCCCTTGCCCTTCTTTGGCTTGCCTTTCTTTTTGAAACTGGCAGTTTTATTCACAAGCAACACTTGCTTGCGATTTTTCTGCAGTCCTCCTTCAACAGATTTCAGCATGGCAAGCACCTCATTAGGTGATTTGTCCATCCCATTCATGTTGTAGTTCATGACAAAACCTCCGTAAGAAGGGGGGAGTGAACGGAGCAACATGTCCATTACATGCTCTTCTGGAAGTGGAAATTCCAGGGTTTTAAGCCTTTCAGCGTAGCCAATCATATTGACTACGTGCTCGCCAACTGAACTGCCCTCAGCCATCTTGGTCTCCGACATCATTTTCATGATATCAAAACGTTCAGACCGTGCATTAAACTTGTACAGAGCATCCAGATCTTTGATCATATCAAAGGAGTTATGGAATTCAAAACGTTTTTGAAGCTCTGAACTCATGCAAGACAGCATGAGGCACTGCACTAAGTTGAAATCATCATCCTTAGTGGCCCAGACATTTTGTATGTCTGCCGCGGCTGTTGCCGCCGGCTTAGGTGGAAGAGGTCCGTCAAGCACGTACACTTTCTTAGCACTCCTGAGGACAATCCTCAGGGTACGGACCCAGTCCGCATAGTTGTTTCCATTCACAGCTAACTTCTCTTTCTCTAACATCGGGCCTAAGTTGAACGCGGTGTTGTGAGCCATTTGATCTACAACGGAAAACACAAGTTCATTTAGACTTTGTTCATAATGATTTTTGGCACTAGTGAATAAACAATTTTATTCTAAAGTGCGCTCCCACTCAAATCAACATCTCTCAAAATTGATTGTGAGTGATTCAAGATCCGCATTTCCATTCGCCGTCACGGTTCGAGATGAACACCCATGGCGTGAACTTCAATCGGTAGGCAAACTTGCCGATCACATCTCTATGCGATTCTTGTTCATCTTTCGATGCGTGTGTTCCGAGCTCAGGACTTTCCTGCCTGAACGTCAAGACAACCAAGTGATCTCGCTGCGAGGTCTCAACTCACCCGCCTCACACTTCTCTAATCGTTCGCACCCATGGAGATCATGCAATGCCCCGAAGAGATAGGTGCCGTGACGGTGCTACACTTGGGAGAACACTAACTACTTGATATTTTGTGAGAGATCACCCTAATAAAAAGCGACTACCGCGCAATCAAGAAGGGTGCATCAAGAGGGATAAACATCTCAGGCAATTCATAATAGCATGATATGGTATAGCCCCTTCTGACGGAGAAGTCAAGTATTCTTCGTCTTCGGCATTCGCGTCGGTGTTCACCTTTGCGAAGATTGCCACCACCTTGTCGATGCACTAGATAATATTGCTATCTCTATAGCTAATAAAATAAGTGCATTACACAAGGTTGACACGCAGGTCATTAAAGTGCAATCATATGGCTCCAGCCATCATGCCGAATCATGACACGCAGGTCATGTTAATTACATCATATAGTCATCTCATACATAATCAAATTTAATATGAGCATTGCTATACCACATCACATGCAAATCCATCCTGCAAAACCAAGTTAGACGCTTGTAATCGGTTTATGCAAAATTGTATTTTACGTGGCTTCTAAGGTTTTGACTTAAACCGCAGCTACCAACGTCCATCATCAAGTATGATACTTCAAGTTGCTAGATTAACTTTCCAGGGTGTATGAAACACGAGATAATAAAATCTCGAGCCCCATACTAAACTTCGTCATACGCGTGACCCCCGTGCAGATCACATCTGCATTGCCCTTCGTCTGCGAAATATCCATCTTTCTTTAACTAAAGTGGAACCCAAAGAACTGTTAGCACTTCGTTGATCTGTCAATCAGCATACTCAGGAGCAGCATGAAAGGATCGCGGATTGCCAGAACTTTGTGAGATTCCACCATGCCGTCAAGATCAGGAGTACGCAAATTCACGGGAAGCAACAGGAACATCGGGTAACAGATTTCATCTGCTACCCGCACAAATAATTTTCAGTAATAGATCTTATCTACTACAAAATTATACTATGCAATACCCATACATCTCATGTATTCTAGATCATAACATGCATCTACTCATAGCCTGGCTCTTGATGCCACTGTTGGGGAACGCGACAGAAAACAAAAAATTTCGGTATAGCGAGCACGCCCAGGACCACTATGGAGATTGCATACAAGGTTTGATCTGATCCGTAACGACTCGTAGCGCAGCGGAAGAAGAGTCGGTGGAGATCGTTGGTGCAGATCCCCGCAGCTAGGATTTTACAACCTCCCAACAGCGAGGATGTACTCCCTCGTCGGACAGCCCTTCGGGAGGCGGTCGGACAGTCCCCCGGACGATGTCACGGACAGCCCTCCGGGAGGACCCTCGAAACCCGAACGGAAACTCGGACAGCCCTCCGGGAGGACACACGAACAGCCCCTCGAGCAAAAGATCGAAACTACGACCTCTCTACGGGGTTGCACACATACGGTGTCATCTATCCGGCAGGGCTTCGCCGTCCAGAACTAGTTCCCACCGGAACCCAGACAGCCTTTCGGCTCTACGAAACTATTTCGTGGGAGGGAGAGAAGAAAGGCAGATCATGCATGCCATGTGTGTGAGAGTTGGAGTGAGGATGGAGAGCTCCTCTCCACCTCCTTATATAGTGGTGGAAGGGGTGAGGGGGGGGGGGGGCTGAAATATCAGCCCACAAAACAAGCACCCACCAAACAAGGAAACATGTTCCCACCAAACATGGAGAAAACATGTTCCCTTGTCCATGGTGTTCCCCCATGGGGCCCACCTTCCTCCCAACACTCTCCACCATTTGTGGGGGCTGCCCCCACCATGGGGGCCCCCCCAACACTTTGTCCAGCCACAAGGGGGCTGTCCCCTAAAGGGGGCGCCCCCAAAAACAGCCCAAAAACAGCCCCCACGATCTGTGGGATCTTGTCCCCTAACGCTGGGACAAGATGTTTTCCGAAACTATTTCTTCTGAAAAATTCCAGAAGGTCCCAGAACATTTCCGGCACCCTCTAAAATTATCTGGACGTGCTCCGGAACATTTCCGGTATGGTGGTTTAATTTAAAACCATCTTCGTTTACCCGGTAAACAATTCCGGCAGCTCCGAAAACCTTTTTTCGGTTTTTTTCTCCGGAAAAATTCCAGAAATTACCAGACCAATCTGGAAACCTCCAAAACATTCCCGGTGCTTGCCGAAACCTTTTTGGATCAATGGTTTTATCCGAAACAACTTTTCGGTTTTACTGAAACTTTTCCGGTGTTCTCTCCGGAACTTTTCCATCGTCTCTGAAACCTTTCCAGTGACTTTCTCTCGGATTCCTCGTCTAGTATTCAGCAGATAGATGACCCTTAAGCGTGTGACCCTATAGGTTCGGTGAAGTATAGACATGACCGGAACACTTTCCGATCAATGATCAGCATTGGAGCCGTGGACACCCATATTGACCCCTATACCCACACGAATGAATATTCGAGTGAACCTCCAGTTGTCGTGTGCTATTCCTGTTGCTTCGTGATATGTTACAATTACCCGAGGTGAGACATGTAGGCATCCTCGTGGATCAACAACTTGTCCACAATGCCAGTTACCTCGTTGTCGGTATTGTTCTCTTTTCTCGTTCCCGTGTTCCGGCATCCCCGTGATCAAATCACAAAGTGTCTGGCCAGACGATGATGGATACCGTAACACCGAGAGGGCCCAGAGATATCTCTCCATCGTCGGAGGAGCAAATCCCAATCTTGAGCTATCAAGTTACTTGGCATACTTTTCCATGAACCCGTAAGCCGCCGTAATAGCCACCCATTTACGGATGACGTTTAACAAACCCCAAATTTCATGAAGCAAGCATGAAGAAACTCGATACTCTCATGGTCTAAGGAATTATACAAACATTAACCATCTCTGTGTTATTTTAACCATTAACTATTGACGAATATATCTCATAGTATAACATCAATATGGGTCGATTCAACACAAGTGTTCTACCAACATCGTGCCCTCAAAATTGCCGGCATAGCCATGCCCATGATCAGGAAAACAGGATCATCATGCAATACTTGAGCCAGTCTTAGAGGCAAGACTAGGAATACAATTTACCGTTTATTATACCACACGTGCACATGAGTTTCCCTCCAAGCCTCGTTTAATTTGTAGACTCGAGAATCATTGCAGTTATAGCATGGAACATAAACTTTCATTACAAACTCGGAGATACAAAAGTAACTGAAATTACTGCCTCTAGGGCATATCTCCTACAAGGAGGAGGCCGCCCAGCAAGCCGCCGCGGCAGAAGCCCTCTTGACGCAGCGCCGCATCAGCCTTGACGCTCAAGAAGAGGACCTTGCCGCGCGCGAGGCGGCGCTTGCCGCCAAGCTTCGCAACAAGGATGAAGAGTTCGAAAGTCTTGTCGCACGGCGTGTCCAGGAGCTTGAGCAGGAACACTTGAAGGCGCTCAGAGCTCTAACTGAAGACCACGCCGGCAAGCTCAAAGAGGCCCTCAACGCTGCGGGAGCTGCGGAGACCGCCAAGAACTTGCTGGAGGAGAAGACGAAGCAGCTGGAGGCCGCTCTCGAGGACCACGGCAAGAAGTTCTCAGCACTCGAGGCCGAGAGAGACAAGGCTCTCCATAGCCTGATGGAGACACAGGCTGCCGCGTCCGAGAAGGTCCAGCAGCTTTCCTCCGCCAAGGACTCCATTGAAGACCTGAAGCTGAAGCTATCCACGCTGGAGGAGTCTCTTGAGGCCGCCCGAGTTCGCGAGAAGACTCTTATCAAAGACCTCCACGATGAACAGGAGTTGTTCCAGAGCGCCGCCACCACCCACAACGAGTACACTTCTAGTGTGAAGCTCTGGACTGCCTGGCTGGCGGACGTCGCCGAGAAGCTTGGCGCGGAGCTGGAGGCCATGGACTTGCCGGGCTTCGGATACCCTGTCGACGACAACATATCCTCAAGCGCCAGGCTAACCATGTTCTTCGACAAGCTCGTCGACGCCCTCAAGCTACTCCAGG
Organism: Elymus sibiricus; assembly: GCA_039707655.1. Taxonomy (NCBI): domain Eukaryota; kingdom Viridiplantae; phylum Streptophyta; class Magnoliopsida; order Poales; family Poaceae; genus Elymus; species Elymus sibiricus. Next base: position 139,308,454 of record CM077670.1, read on the forward strand.
CGAACCACACAAGCAAGCTGGCCGATGAATCCAGGAAACTCTGCCAGCTCGTCCTCCGCAAGGTGTTGATGAAGGTGGCGTATAGGAACCCCGGCATCGACCTCTCCAAAGCCTTGAAGAGCTTGCCGAAGGACGCGGACGTCAAGGCTCTCGAGGAGCTTGTTGGGCCCATCGTCGATCGGGTGAGCCAGGTGAAGAGGGTCGAGGGCGATCGCCGGGACTAGCCACATCCGCCTCATCTTTTCTCCATCTTGCCGCCGGCGTTACATGTAAAAGACAATTTGTCTTATGTCAGAAACGCGGCAAGCATTAGATGTAATATAACTTGCTCTCTTTGAATTATGGCATGCTATTCCCTTTGTTCAATTTCTTTCTGTATAGCATATACCCTACGCTTTGCTGGGAACTTGCCGGAGCATAACCCCGTCGCGAGCGCTGGATTCGGGTCGTCAGCAGCTTGCGGGCAGTGCTGCTCACGGCAAGAAATCTTGATGCTTTCAGCGTGGCCATCTAGACTGTTGAGCGGACTCGAAACAAAGTAAGGGCACAGCCGATCATGACAAGATTCCATTGCGTGCAGGTTTTCCATGCAAAGCCGAAATCGTTCAAGGGAATACAGCCTTACAAAAATCAAAATCTGCTTAAGGGGTTTAGCAACTTAGCTCTGCTTTTCGTCGCTATTCTTTTTCTTCCGGCAAGGCGCCAACCTTGAACGTCGTCTGGTATCCATACCACCATTCTCCTCCCCCCCCCCGGCAAACTTGCGCGCGAGGGAATCTTCTGTCTCTTGAGAAAAAGAAAGAAGAGAAAATAAAAGTATGGAACCTTGACGGTTCGTTAGCTCTTACCGGAATCGAGTGCAATACACATCTCAGATAACACATGCATATATATGACATGGAAATCAACAAGAAACGTAAAGCACACAGATCTTATTAAATATGCACAGGGATGTGCCTGCTCTGTACAAGGGATTACATGCCAGCGGCAACACTTGTACAGAATGGCATTGCCGGGATCTTGCCGGAGCGTTACGCTGCCGCGAGCGCTGGATTCGGGTCATCAGCAGCCTGCTGGCCGTATCGCTATCACAGCAAGAAACCCGAACAACTGCGCCTTACGGGTAGAACTTGCGAAGGTGCTCGATGTTCCAGGAGTTGCTCACTGGCAAGCCCTCTTCGGTCTCCAGGTGGACAGCGCCAGGCCTGGTGACTCGCACTACCCGGTAAGGGCCTTCCCACTTTGGCGTCAACTTGTTGGAATTCTTGGCCGACTGAACGCGCCGAAGAACAAGGTCGCCTTCCTCAAGACTCCGGGCGTGAACCTTGCGGCTATGGTAGCGGCGCAAAGCTTGCTGGTAGCGAGCGGCTCGCACAGCAGCCCGAAGACGGTTCTCCTCAAGGTGCAGCGCGTCATCTTGCCGCAACTGCTCTTGCTCAAGCTCATCATAAGCGAGCACTCGAGGTGACCCGTATATGAGTTCCGTGGGGAGAACTGCTTCCGCTCCGTAGACCAGAGCGAAGGGCGTCTGGCCGGTGGCTCAATTCGGTGTCGTCTTGATTGACCAAAGAACCGCCGGCAGCTCATCAATCCAGCGTCTTCCATGCTTGTGCAGCTTGTCGAAAGTTCTGGTCCGGAGACCACGCAACACTTCTGCGTTCGCCCTTTCCGCTTGGCCATTGCTTCTCGGGTGAGCAACAGAGGCAAAACAAATCTTGCCACCAAGGTCTTGGACGTACTGCATGAAGGTGCGGCTTGTGAACTGCGTACCGTTGTCGGTGATGATCCTGTTCGGCACACCAAAACGGCACACAATCCCCTTGAAGAACTTGACTGCCGACTGTGCTGTCACCCTCCTCACTGCTTCCACTTCTGGCCACTTCGTGAACTTGTCGATAGCGACGTACAAGTACTCGAAGCCCCCGGCAGCGCGGGGGAAGGGACCCAGTATGTCGAGCCCCCAGACCGAGAAGGGCCAAGAGAGAGGGATCGTCTGGAGAGCTTGAGCTGGCTGATGAAGTTGCTTCGAATGGAATTGGCACGCTTCACACTTGGTTACTAGTGCCGTTGCATCCTGGAGGGCAGTAGGCCAGAAGAATCCTTGCCGGAATGCCTTGCCGACAAGGGCTCTCGAGCCTATGTGGGATCCACATACGCCCCCATGAATCTCTGCCAACAGCACTAGTCCATCCTCCCGAGGAATGCACTTCAATTTCACACCGTTGGGTCTCTTTCTGTACAGGACGTCGTCGACGAACTGGTACATACTTGACTGGCGGGCTACTTTCTCAGCTTCTTCCGGCTCCTCAGGGAGTTCTCCTGTCTGAAGGAAATGGACTATTTGCTGTGCCCATGCCGGAGCTTGTGGCTCGACGACAAGGACTAAAGGCAACTCTTCAGCTGTGGGAGCATTTGCTTCCACGGCAAGAACCTGAGGTTCCTGGCGGAGCAGCTGCTCACCGGCAACTGGTATTTCTTCGGCAGCAGGGGCGCTTGCTTCGGCGGCAAGAACCTGAGGTTCTGCGCGAAGCCGCTGCTCACCGGCAACCGGTATTTCTTCGGCAGTAGGGGCGCTTGCTTCGGCGGCAAGAACCTGAGGTTCTGCGCGAAGCCGCTGCTCACCGGCAACCGGTATTTCTTCGGCAGCAGGGGCGCTTGCTTCGGCGGCAAGAACCTGAGGTTCTGCGCGAAGCCGCTGCTCACCGGCAACCGTGTCGTTCCCGGCAAGGTCCTTGCCGGGGGCTTCGGGAAGCCCTGCCGGGAAGTACTCGCCGGTACTTAACTTTCTTCTCTTATCAGGCCTTGTCGATGGCGACACGGATGGTTGAGTCAAGCGGAGCACAAAAGTCCCTGGTTCCACAGGCAGCTTGAGTGCGGCACGCTTCGACAGGTCGTCGGCAACGCTGTTCTCTTATCGAGGAACATGCTCTGCCTGAAGACCGTCAAAGCGCTCCTCCAGCTTCCTCACTTCATCGACGTACGCTTCCATTAACGGGCTCTGATAATCTTTGTTGACCTGCCTCACGACGAGCTGGGAGTCACCTCTGACGATGAGCTTCTTGATCCCAAGGTCTGCCGCGATCCTGAGACCGGCAAGCAGTCCTTCATACTCTGCCATGTTATTGGTCGATCTCTCCCGGGGAAAATGCATCTGGATGACGTACTTGAGGTGCTCTCCGGTGGGTGCGACAAGCAGCACACTGGCACCGGCGCCTTGCAGCGAAAAGGCTCCATCAAAGTACATGATCCATTCGCGATCTGTTTCCTTGCCAGGAATCGCTGATTCTTGAACTTCGTCGTCTGGCGTTGGGGTCCATTCTGCAATGAACTCTGCCAAGGCTTTGCTCTGGATAGTTGAAGAACTTTCAAACTTGAGACCAAAGCATGACAGCTCCAACGCCCACTCCACAATCCTGCCGGTTGCTTCTGGGTTCCGGAGAATCCGTTGCAGCGGAAAGCGAGTGACGACGGTGACGTCATGTGCTTGGAAGTAATGGCGCAGCTTCCTCGAGGCCATGAGAAGGCCGAAGAGCAACTTCTGCACACCAGAATATCTCGACCTAGCCCTCTGTAACAGGGAGCTGACGAAATAGACTGGGCGCTGCACCATCTTGTTCTTCTGCACTGCTTGACTCGACTGCGCGGATCTTTCCTTGTCGGCACCAGACTCTGCCGGGGTCGGCCCCGGCAAGTCATTTGGCGGGCCTGCCGTTGCCGCTGCATCCTCCTCTGCTTTTCTCTCTGCCACCAGCGCAGCACTAACCACTTGATTCGTTGCCGCCAGATATAGCAGCAACGGCTCTTGTGGTTTAGGCGCGACTAGTACTGGCGAAGAGGAGAGGTACTTCTTCAAATCCTGCAGCGCTGCCTCCGCTTCTGGAGTCCATTTCATTGGACCTGCCTTCTTCAAAATTTTGAAAAACGGCAGGGCGCGCTCAGCAGACTTTGAGATGAACCTACTGAAAGCAGCGACGCAGCCGGCAAGGCGGCGCACATCCTTAACTCGTCTTGGCGCTTCGATCTGCTCAATTGCCTTGATCTTGTCGGGATTGGCTTCAATTCCACGCTGAGATACAAAGAACCCGAGAAGCTTGCCGGATGGGACGCCAAACACGCACTTCTCGGGATTGAGCTTCAGGTTGATCCTGCGCAGATTTGCAAATGTCTCCTCCAGATCTTGAATGAGCGTTGCCTTGTCCTTGGTCTTGACCACTATGTCATCCATGTAAGCTTCCATATTTCTATGCAGCTGGGCCCCGAAACCAATCTGGACAGCTCTTGCGAAGGTCGAACCAGCACTTTTCAACCCGAAAGGCATACGCAAGAAGCAATATGTGCCACACGGGGTGATAAATGCAGTCTTCTCTTCGTCTTCCTTCGCCATGAAGATCTGGTGGTAGCCTGAGTATGCGTCAAGAAATGACAGCAAATCGCAGCCAGCAGTGGAATCCACAATCTGGTCGATGCGCGGCAAGGGAAAGGGATCTTTCGGACAGGCTTTATTGATATCTGTAAAGTCAATACATAGCCTCCATTTACCGTTCGCCTTGCGCATAACAACTGGGTTGGCCAACCATGTAGGATGGAGGACTCCTCTAACCAGGCCTGCCGCCTCAAGCTTCTTAATCTCTTCTGCAATGAATTCTTGCCGCTCCAAAGCTTGCTTCTGCACCTTCTGCTTGACGGGCCACGCGTGAGGACAGACAACTAGGTGGTGCTCAATTACCTCCCTGGGAACACCGGGGATGTCAGATGGTTGCCATGCAAACACATCGACATTTGCCCACAGGAAGGCAACGAGCGCGCTTTCCTATTTGTCGTCAAGGGTGGAACTTATGGTGAAAGTTCCCCCCCGCCCCGTCCTCCTTGGCAGGCACCTTCTTGGTCTCGGGCGGAGCAGCCTTGGATTTCTTGGTCTGGCCAGCAGAGCTCCCCGGTGCACCCTCGACGGCAGCGTAGCACTCCGGAGAGGCGCGCTTGCCGGAGTTTGTACCAGAGGTCTTGCCGGGCTTCTTCTTCTTGCCGGGATCTTGAGCGGCAGGAGCATGCGCCTTGGCGGCGGACGCTGCAACTGCTTCCCGGTAGAGCTTGTCGGTGCAAATGAGCGCGTCCTTCTTGTCGGAGTGGACAGTGATGACGCTCATTGGACCGGGCATCTTCAAGACGTTGTAGGCGTAGTGCGAGGCCGCCATGAACTTAGCCAGCGCTGGGTGGCCAAGGATTCCATTGTACAGCAATGGAATCTTGGCGACGTCGAAGACGACCTTCTCCGTCCTGAAGTTCAGCTCGCTGCCGAAAGTTACCGACAGCGTGATCTTGCCTTTCGGCTGGTTCCTTCCCGGATTGACCCCTTGGAAAGAACCTGTCTCCTCAAGGTCCTCGTCAGGGATCTGCAGCTTCTTGATGACGTCTGGCGAGATCAAGTTCAGGCCGGCCCCACCGTCAACTAACATATTCGTCACCTGGAGGTTGCGGATCGTTGGCGAAACCAACAACGGCAAACACCCGACCGCAGTTGTGCGATCAGGGTGATCCTCGGCGTCAAAAATGATAGGCGTGTGGGACCACTTCAGTGGCTTCTGTGCATCAATAGAGGGTTCTGCCGCATTAATCTCACGTGCCCACCGCTTGAGTTGGCGGTGAGAGAAATGCAACGAAGCGCCCCCGTCGACGCACATGGCCTCTGTAGCCTTCTGGAACTCGTGTTCGCTGGACTCGTCGCCCTCTGCATCACCATCATCATCTCCTTGCTCTTTGGCGCGGCCCCGGGCGGGCTTCTCTTGCTGCTGCCTGGGCTTGCCGCGGCGACCCCCTCGACCGCGCTTCCTGCCAGACCCTCCGGCACCATCTTGGGCTCTCTCCTTGTCGCACCTTTCGTACTCGGCGCGCTGCTTCTCGGCAAGCTCCTCAACTTGCCGGCAGTCTTGGAGATCATGGCCCTTGGTGCGATGGATCTTGCAGCACTGCTTGCCGGATCCTTCTGGCTTGTCGGCAGCCGCCAAGGCCTGACACGCCGCACACCCGGCAACCTCCTTGCCGGGGTCGTCGGTCTTGGACTTCTTGGCGGTGCCGGTGTTGCCGGAACCTTCAACGGCAAGCACGGCCTTGCCCTTGCGCTTCTTGTTCTTCCGCCGCCCCTTCTTTGCCGGGGCAGGAGCGTCTTCGCTGTCGGAGTCGACTTCAGCGCCAGCGTTCTCGCCGGGGAGCCTCCTTCCTTCTTCTGCCCGAGCACATTTATCGGCCAAAGCGTAGAGCTCGGCGACATCCCTGACCTTGTTCATCGCCAGCTCCTCCCGCATCTTACGATTGCGCACATTCTGATGGAAGGCGCTGATGACGGCGACGGGATGAACGTCAGGAATGTTGTGCTGGATGCGGCTGAACCTCTGGATATACTTGCGCAAAGTTTCGCCCTCCTTCTGGGGAATGATGTGCAGATCACTCTCCTGGCCAGGAGCTTGATGGCCGCCGGTGAAGGCGCCAACAAACTGATGACACAGGTCGACCCAAGAAGAGATGGAATTCTCGGGCAGGTGCATCAACCACGATCTCACGTTGGGCTTTAGCACCAACGGAAAGTAGTTGGCTAGTACCTTATCGTCACGAGCCCCGGCAGCCTGCACCGCGATGGTGTAGATGCTCAAGAACTCGGATGGATGGGTCTTGCCGTCGTACTTCTCCGGTACTTCCGGTTTGAAGGAGCGGGAGCTAGGCCACTGGACTTGTCGCAGCTCACGAGTAAACGCTGGACAACCCACCTCATAGGGTAGGCAGCCAGGGTACCCTGGCGCGGGCTCGTCAACAGCAGTCCCAGCGCGCTTGTCAGACTGGCGACGCGCTTCCCTTCGGTGCTCGATGGTGGTTCGAGCGTCCTCCTTCTTCCGTTCCCGAAGAACGTGACGTTGATCTCGGCGAACCCGCGGATCAGATGACGCCGTGGAACCATCCTCACGGGCACTGGTCCGTCGAGTTAACGACCGCTCTTGATGCAGTGGAGGGGAACGGAACGTAGTCGTTCTAGCTCCGGTCTTCTCTCCATTGCCACGCACCAGCCTAGACGACTGCAGCCGCGAGGGTTCACCCTGCTGCGGTACGTCGTTGTTGGCTAGGCCGATGAGGCTCTGGATAGCGGCTCGCCACTCGTCTAGCTTCTCCGCAGCGGGAGGGAAGTCTAGGAGCAGCTGAGCTCGCGCCAACGCCTCTGCTGGCGTAGGCGGCGGCGACAGGTGCGAAGAACGTGAGGTGCTCAAACTCCTAACAGGGTTAGAAGGAGCACCATCACGACTCTGCATCCGCGCGCGGCTTCCCCCAGCACGCTGGCGCGGATCTTGGCCCTGCGCACCCTGGGAGTGATGCGCAGGGGTCTTCCCATGTGGACGCCTAGAACCACCAACGTCTTGAGGCCGCACGTCACGCGCGTCCTGAGAAGGTCACGGTGCATGCGCCGGCGTATTCGTCCTGGAAGGCGCCGCTCCATCCTTGGAAGTCGCTGCACCACCCGCAGGTTGCGCAGCTCCATCCTTGGACCTGTTGCTCGTCCGGCTCGGATCGCCGGAACGCCGTGGAAGCTCGGAGCCTCCACCTCCTCCACCCGCGTCTACCCCGTCGCCTGCGCGCGTAGCATCAGGCACGACGGATGCGGATGGACCAACCGCCATGAAACCCTTCTTCTTGGGAGCCATGGTGGTGAAGATGATCGAAGATCTGACGCGCTGATCGCTAGATCAGGTTCGCACAACCTCGATCCCCCTACCTGGCGTGCCAAAGATGTCGTGGGAAACGAACACCTATGGGATCGCTATCGAGCGGATCCCTTTACGGTTCGGCAAGGGGAGAGGATTGCACAAAGAGCAGAACTAACGAACAGCACACGGGGATTTACCCAGGTTCGGGCCGCACGGATGCGTAAAACCCTACTCCTGCTTTGATTGTATTATTGTGGATGTTCTTGGCCAAGTTCTGGGAGCTACAGTATTCAGTAGCTACGCATGCAGAATGGGCTTCCGAAGTTCTTGTTCCTTTCTCCCTGTACGCCTCGGGCCTCCTTTTATATGAGTCAAAGGGGCTACCACAGTGGCGTACGAGATGAGGCATGAGGTGGAAAGTAGCTATAGTGTTACCACAGTATTATCATACCTAACCCTGACGGCTTAGGACAAACTCATTAAATGCACCGTGAGGTGTCCGTCGAGGTGTCCCTTAGTGTCTCGGGCTTGGAAAACCTTTACAGGGGATGGGCAAAAGCAGCCATCCCATCAGCACCGCTTAAGCATCTCGTGGCCAGCATTACGCCATGTCACCATGAGGACAAGCCCTAAACGACAAGGCTGGCCGCTGCACTGGAGCGATAGCGCTGCACTGTGCAGAGCCTTGCCGGGACCGAATCCTTGCCGGGCCCGGGGCTTGCCGGGACTGAATCCTTGCCGGGCCCGGGGCTTGCCGGGACGCGAGGCCTTGCCGGCAAGGGTCTTGCCGGGCCTCCGCAACCCTTTGGTCTTCTGTCTGGTCGTTGACTTGAACGTCTCCTTGGCATCTTAGTCTCGTGATTACTCCTATCTATTCCCTGGCAAGGCTTTCCGCGGTACGGCTACAACTGCCCGTGCACAAGTAAGGGGTACTAAAGAAAGACCCATACTTTAGTACACCGACAGGAGCCTTCGCCGACTTGTTTGGCTGGCAAGTGTCGCGCAACCTGGTGCCCAACCCCGCCATGCACCAACCGCTAGCCATCACGGCTTGATTGCGTCCTGTTTCCATTCCAATGCGCCCCCACCCTTTCCATGGATCTGTACAACAAAATTGTATTTTGGAATGTGCGCGGTCTCAACAGTAGAGCTAAATGCACTGCTGTCCGCACTGTTATTACCTCGGCATCACCCTACATCGTCTGCCTCCATGAAACTAAGCTATCCGCGATCACCCCCGAATTGGTTCTTGAGACGCTCGGACCCTTGTCCGCCGACTTCTTCTGGTTACCCGCCGACGGCACGCGGGGAGGCATCCTACTTGCTTGGCGTAGCGACGTTATTTCCCTTGCGACCCCTCGATCGGGCTCTACCACGTCTCGGCAACGGTTGATACGTCTCCAACGTATCTATAATTTATGAAGTTTCATGCCATGTTTATTATAGTTTTGTATGATTTTGGTGCACTTTTATATGGATTTTATATAATTTTTATGGACTAACATATTGACCTAGTGCCCAGTGCTGGTTGCTGTTTTCTGCTTGTTTTTGATTTTCCAGAAAATCCATATAAAATGAAGTCCAAATGCAGCGAAACTTTTTGACGATTTTTTCTGGAAGGAAACAGACCCAGGAAGCTTCGAGGGAGCAGCAGAAGACCCACAGGGCCCCCACAAGCCACCAGGGCACGCCACCCCCCAGGCGTGCCCTGGTGCCTCGTGGGCCCCCTGTGGCACCTCTTTGCGTGATTCCAACGCTGAAAAATCATATATATTTAGAAACCCCTAGAAATAACCCTAGAACTTTGACTCCGCCGCCGCAAGCCTCTGTACGATGGAGATCCCATCTGGAGCCCTGTTCCGGTACCCTGCCGGACGGGGGAATCATCACCGGAGGCCATCTTCATCATCCCGACGGTCTTCATGACAAAGAGGGAGTAGTTCACCCTCGGGGCTGAGGGTATGTACTAGTAGCTATGTGTTTGATCTCTCTCTCGTGTTCTTGATATGGCACAATCTTGATGTACCGCGAGCTTTGTTAATATAGTTGGATCATATGGTGTTTCTCCCTCTCTATCTTGTTGTGATGAATTGAGTTTTTACCTTTGAGGTTTCACTATTATCGGATTGAATATTTTTATGGATTTGAGAACACTTGATGTATGTATTGCATATGAATACCCGTGGTGACAATGGGGTATTATATTGATTCACTTGATGTATGTTTTGGCACTCAACTCGCGGATTCCCGAGGTGACATTTGGGTAATCTATGCATAGGGGTTGATGCACGTTTTCGTCCTACTTTCTCCGGTAGAAATCTTGGGGCACTCTTTGAATTTCTTTGTGTTGGATTGAATATTATGATTATGAAGTTGTTTGATGCATATCGTATAATCAACTCACGGATACTTGTGGTGACATTGGAGTATCTAGGTGACATTAGAGTTGCTTGATGTGTATCATATGATGTTATTTTAGTACGAACTTTATGGCTGTTTGTGACACTTATAGGAATAGCTCAATAGATTGATCGGAAAGAATAACTTTGAGGTGGTTTCGTACCCTACAACAATTTAATCTTATGTTCTCCGCTAACAGGAACTTTGGAGTGATTCTTTATCGCACGTTGAGGGATTGTTATATGATCCAATTATGTTAGCATTGTTGAGAGATTGCACTAGTGAAAGTATGAACCCTAGGCCCTGTTTTCAAGCATTGCAATACCGTTTGTGCTCACTTTTGTTACTTGCTACCTTGCTGTTTTTTTATTTTCAGATTACAAAAACCTATATCTACTATCCATACTACACTTGTATCACCATCTCTTCGCCGAACTAGTGCACCTATACAATTTACCATTGTATTTGGTGTGTTGGGGACACAAGAGATTTCTTGTATTTGATTGCAGGGTTGTTTGAGAGAGACCATCTTCATCCTACGCCTCCCACGGATTGATAAACCTTAGGTCATCCACTTGAGGGAAAATTGCTACTGTCCTACAAAACTCTGCGCTTGGAGGCCCAACACGAGTCTACAAGAATAAGTTGTGTAGTAGACATCATGCTCTTTTCTGGCGCCGTTGCCGGGGAGGTGAGTGCTTGAAGGTATATCTTTAGATCTTGCAATAGAATCTTTTAGTTTCTTGTTTTATCACTAGTTTGGTTTATAAAAGAAAACTACAAAAAAAATATGGAATTGAGGTTGCCTCATATTATTCATCTTTATAATGTCTTTCTTGAAAATGATGGATCGGAAAATTGTGCTCAATTGATAGAAGAAAAATTCAATAAAATGTTTGGCATAAAATCTTTGAATGATAAGCATGATTGCAATGTTGCTAGTATGAATTCTTTGAATATCCATGATGCTAGTGATATGAAAAGCCATAAGCTTGGGGATGCTATGTTTGATGAAGATGATATTTTTAGTCCCCCAAGTTCTGATGAGCAAATTTATTATGATGATTTCATGCCTCCTATTTATGATGATTATAATTATGAAATTGGATTTGGAGAGGTCATGACTTTATTTAATGACGATTCCACTATTTTGGAAGAGGTTTCAATTGATTATGATAACAAAGTTGTTATCTATGATGATTATTGTGGTGACATGTATGCTATAAAGAATAATGATAACCATGAAACTTGTCATCATGATTTTAATTTTCAATTGGATTATGCTAATCAAGTATCTCATGATAGTTATTTTGTTGAGTTTGCTCCCACTATTATGAATGAGAAGAAAGTTGTTTATGTGGAGAGTAACAAAAATTCTATGCTTGTGGATCATGAAAGGAATGCCTTATGTGATTGTTATATTGTTGAATTCATTCATGATGCTACTAAAAATTATTATGAGAGAGGAACATATGCTTTTACATATCTCAATAATATCAAGTTTCCTCTCTATGTGTTGAAAGTTTTGAAGCTATACTTGTTTTGCCTTCCTATGCTAGTTGATTATTGTTCCCATAAATTGTTTGCTCACAAAATCCCTATGCATAGGAAGAGGGTTAGGCTTAAAGGTGCTAGTCATATGCTTCATGATGCTCTCTTTATGTTTCAAATCTTTACTTTTAATTATGTGAGCATCATTGAAATCATCATGCCTAGCTAAAAAGGCATTAAAGAAAAGCGCTTGTTGGGAGACAACCCAATATTTATCCCTAATGTTTTTTTTGTGTTCACATGACTAAGCTACTATAGTAATCATGTTTCATATGTTTTCTTTCAATAATGTGCCAAGTAAAGCCTTTGGGATAGTGTGGATGCTTGTTGATTTGATTCTGTGCAAAAACAGAAACTTTTGTGTCCAGTGCTGGAATTTCTATTCTGTACTGGAGCGTGAGAAAATTCTGAAATTTTTACACAGTATTGGGTTACAAATTGTTTACGTTGTTCTAATGTTTCATAATTTTTGGAGGTACAGAAGTATGGTTTTTAAATCGCTCACTACATGCTGTTCTGTTTTTGACAGATTCTGTTTTCGGTGCATAGTTTGCTTGTTTTAGTGTTTTCATAGCTTATATTGAGTAATATTAATTGTGGAAATGATAGAATACAGTAGGCATTATATGATAACCATTATGAATCTTGTCTTGACAGTACCTAAGTGGATGATTTATTTTTATCATACTAACCTATCTCACAAGTTCCGTTAAGTTTTGTGTGATTGAAGTTTTCAAGTTTTGGGTGAGATATCGATATGAGGAGAATAAGGAGTGGCAAGACCCTAAGCTTGGGGATGCCCAAGGCACCCCAAGGTAATATTCAAGGAAGACTCAAGCGCCTAAGCTTGGGGATGCCCCGGAAGGCATCCCCTCTTTCGTCTTCAACATTATCGGTAACCTCACTTGAAGCTATATTTTTATTCATCACATAATATGAGTTTTTCTTGCTGTTATAAATAATCATGTTTTGTATCTTTTAGTTCAATAAAATGCCAATTATAGCCTTTACCATGCTCAGTTTGCAAGTTTATGTGTTGCTGTTTGAAAACAGAAAGTTTTCTGCTATGTCCAGAATATTCCTGAATAGTCAGAACATGATTAAAATCTGAAATTTTAACACAGTAAGCGTGCATGAGTTCTCTGTCACGTGGTAATTTTTCAATTTTTTTGGAGTTAGGGAAGTATGAATTTTTAATCCCCCTTTACAGACTGTTCTGTTTTTGCAGATTGCTGTTATAGTTGCATTGTTTGCATATGTTTGCTTGTTTAATGTTTCTATTTGTGAATAGGAGTATTAAATATGCAGAGGCATTTAGTATGCGATGTTTAATTATAATTTTTGTGATTTGCTATAGTAGAGAATGTTAAGGTTTTGAGTTGAGTTATACTAACTTATCTCACGAGTTCTTGTTGAGTTTTGTGTGGATGAAGTTTTTAAGATTTAGGAGAAGCCACGATATAAGAGGAATTAAGGAGACACAAGAGCTCAAGCATGGGGATGCCCAAGGCATCCCAAGTTAATATTTCAAGAAGTCTCAAGCATCTAAGCTTGGGGATGCCCCGGTAGGCATCCCACCTTTCTTCATCAACAGTTATCGATTAGTCTTGGTTGAGCCTAAGTTTTTTGCTTCTTCACATGAGATGTGTTATTCTTGGAATGTCATTTTGTTTTCTTTGTTGCTTGAATAAAATTATCAAGATCTGAAATTTTAAATGAGAGAGAGTCCTATGACTACTCATTTGGTCCTCACTTATATCTTTTTGGAGTAGTTTGTCATTTACTCTTGTTCTTCACTTATATCCTATGAGTAAATTATTGAATAAATTGAATATAATAAAGTTGAAATTATATGTGCTTCATATGCTTGTATAATGTCTAGTAGTAGTTTCATATTGGGTTTAGAAAGTGAAATCTATTGAATCTTGACAATCACAATATTGGTCATACAAGCAATTCATGAATGATTAGTATAAGGAAGAGAACTTTCACATATAAATATATTATCTTGGACATCTTTTATGATTGTGAATACCCATTAAATATTTTCAAACTTGAGCAAATTAGTTGAAGTTGGACAAGGAAGACAACGTAATGAGTTATGTTTGGGTATATTTGCATAGAACTTATATTGTTATGGATCCTCCAACATGTGGTGCTTGCTTAGGATCTTTTGCTAGCCAAAAATTCGTACTAAGTAGAGATACTACTTGTGCATCCAAAAACCCTTAAACCCAGTTTCTTCCCATGAGTGTCCACCATATCTACCTATGGATTGAATAAGATCCTTCAAGTAAGTTGTCATCGGTGCAAAAAGCAATAAAAATTGCTCCTAAAATATGTATGATCTTTTATTACAAGGGAAAATAAGCGTTATACGAACTTGTGATGGTAAAGAAATAAAAGCGACGGACTGCATAATAAAGGTTGCTATCACAAGGGGCAATATAACGTGACGTTCCTTTGCATTAAGAGCTTGCACATCCAAAAATAAAAAGCGCATGACAACCTCTGCTACCCTCTGTGAAGGGCCTATCTTTTACTTTTTTGTATTTACTTCTATGTATTTACTTTTATGCAAGAGTCAATAGTATTACTTCTCATTCCAACCTTAATTATTCTCTAGTTGGCAAGCATCATGTGGTGGGGAAAGATCCAGGCACATATGGCCAGTCAAATATATTTGATAATGAATTATTATTGTTGATAATTATCTCTATGATAAATGAGTTGGGAGGCGAAACATTAAGCCCCTATCTTTCTCTGTGTTCGATGGATGCCATTTGTTCTAAAAATATGCTTTGAGTACTAGCAATCATAGAAGACTATATGATAATTGAGTATGTGGAGCTCTTACTTAGACTTTGTTGAAATAAGTTGAATTGCAATTGTTTGGTGACTAAGAACATAGGTTGTTAAGTTTCAAGAGAATGCATTGTTTAAACCATAACATGTGAATTGATTGCTACTTTATCATGATGAGTTTTATGAGAAAGAGTTGCTGTTATGATGCTAGGAAAAGTGATTGAAATTATCATTGATCAAACTTATGCACTATGCTAGCATTCACACTTCATAAATTATTTATTTTATCATTTACCTACTCGAGGACGAGCAGGAATTAAGCTTGGGGATGCTGATACGTCTCCAACGTATCTATAATTTATGAAGTATTCATGCCATGTTTATTATTGTTTTGTATGATTTTGGTGCACTTTTATATGGATTTTATATGATTTTTATGGACTAACATATTGACCTAGTGCCCAGTGCCAGTTGCTGTTTTCTGCTTGTTTTTGGTTTTCCAGAAAATCCATATCAAATGAAGTCCAAATGCAGCGAAACTTTTTGACGATTTTTTTTGGAAGGAAACAGACCCAGGAAGCTTCGGGGGAGCAGCAGAAGACCCACAGGGACCCCACAAGCCACCAGGGCGCGTCACCCCCCCAGGCGTGCCCTGGTGCCTTGTGGGCCCCCTGTGGCACCTCTTTGCGTGATTCCAACGCTGAAAAATCATATATATTTACAAACCCCTAGAAATAACCCTAGAACTTTGACTCCGCTGCCGCAAGCCTCTGTACCAAGGAGATCCCATCTGGAGCCCTGTTCCGGCACCCTGCCGGAGGGGGGAATCATCACTGGAGTCCATCTTCATCATACCGGCGGTCTCCATGACGAAGATGGAGTAGTTCACCCTCGGGGCTGAGGGTATGTACTAGTAGCTATGTGTTTGATCTCTCTCTCTCGTGTTCTTGATATGGCACAATCTTGATGTACCGCGAGCTTTGTTAATATAGTTGGATCATATGGTGTTTCTCCCTCTCTATCTTGTTGTGATGAATTGAGTTTTACCTTTGAGGTTTCACTATTATTGGATTGAATATTTTTATGGATTTGAGAACACTTGATGTATGTCTTGCATATGAATACCCGTGGTGACAATGGGGTATTATATTGATTCACTTGATGTATGTTTTGGCACTCAACTCATGGATTCCCGAGGTGACATTGGGGTAATCTATGCATAGGGGTTGATGCACGTGTTCGTCCTACTTTCTCCGGTAGAAATCTTGGGACACTCTTTGAAGTTCTTTGTATTGGATTGAATATTATGATTATGAAGTTGTTTGATGCATATCGTATAATCAACTCACGGATACTTGTGGTGACATTGGAGTATCTAGGTGACATTAGAGTTGGTTGATGTGTATCATATGGTGTTATTTTAGTACGAACTCTAGGGCTGTTTGTGACACTTATAGGAATAGCTCAATAGATTGATCGGAAAGAATAACTTTGAGGTGGTTTCGTACCCTACAACAATTTTATCTTATGTTCTCCGCTAACAGGAACTTTGGAGTGATTCTTTATCGCACGTTGAGGGATTGTTATATGATCCAATTATGTTAGCATTGTTGAGAGATTGCACTAGTGAAAGTATGAACCCTAGGCCCTGTTTTCAAGCATTGCAATACCGTTTGTGCTCACTTTTGTTACTTGCTACCTTGCTGTTTCTTTATTTTCAGATTACAAAAACCTATATCTACTATCCATACTACACTTGTATCACCATCTCTTCGCTGAACTAGTGCACCTATACAATTTACCATTGTATTTGGTGTGTAGGGGACACAAGAGATTTCTTGTATTTGATTGCAGGATTGTTTGAGAGATACCATCTTCATCCTACGCCTCCCACGGATTGATAAACCTTAGGTCATCCACTTGAGGGAAAATTGCTACTGTCCTACAAAACTCTGCGCTTGGAGGCCCAACACGAGTCTACAAGAATAAGTTGTGTAGTAGACATCAATGGTCTCCACTTCCTCTGGCAGTCACCTGATACGTCTCCATCGTATCTACTTTTCCAAACACTTTTGCTCTTGTTTTGGACTCTAATTTGCATGATTTGAATGAAACTAACCCGGACTGACGTTGTTTTCAGCAGAATTGCCATGATGTTGTTTTTATGCAGAAATCAAAGTTCTTGGATTTGGATGAAACTTTTTGGAGAATTTTTATGGAATATATAAAAATTATTGACCCAAGAATCAACAGAAGGGGGGGCCTCCCAGTGCCCACGAGGCACCAGGGCGCGCCCTGGTACCTCATGGGGCCCACGTGGCTCCGTCTGACCTAATTCCAATGCTATAAATTCAAAATTCCAGAGAAAAAAATAAGGGAGGAAGTTTTATTGCGTTTCACGATACGGAGCCGCTGCCACCTCCTGTTCTTCATCGGGAGGCCAGATCTGGAGTCCGTTTGGGGCTCCGGAGAGGGGGATCTTCCGGCATCGTCATCATCAACCATCCTTCATCACCAATTTCATGATGCTCACCGCCGGGAGTGAGTAATTCCTTTGTAGGTTTGCTGTACGGTGATGAGTTGGATGAGATTTATCATGTAGTCGAGTTAGTTTTGTTAGGGCTTGATCCCTAGTACCCACTATGTTCTGAGATTGATGTTGCTATGACTTTGCTATGCTTAATGCTTGTCATTAGGGCCCGAGTGCCATGATTTCCGATCTGAAACTTTTATGTTTTCATGAATATATTTGTGTTCTTGATCCGATCTTGCAAGTTGTATGCACCTGCTACGTGTTATGATCCGCATACCCCAAGGTGACAATAATTGTGATTCTTTCCGGTGATTGCCGTAGTTTGAGGAGTTCATGTATTCACTAAGTGCTAATGCTTTGTTCCGATTCTCTATTAAAAGGAAGCCTTAATATCGCTTAGTTTCCTTATGGACCCCCCTGCCACGGGAGGGTAGGACAAAAGATGTCATGCAAGTTCTTATCGCAAGCACGTATGACTATATACGGAATACATGCCTACATTACATTGATGAATTGGAGCTAGTTCTGTGTCGCCCTAGGTTGTGACTGTTACATGATGAATGTTATCCGACAATATCACCGATCCAATGACTACGAGTTTTTCACATATTGTTCTTGCTAAGTTACTACTGTTGCTACTACTGTTACAACTGCTACTACTATTGCTGCTACCGTTACTGTTACCGTTACTATTATTGCTACTGCTATCAAACTATCATACTACTGTGCTACTGATCACTATGCTGCAGATATTTAGTCTCCAGGTGTGGTTGAATTGACAACTCAACTACTAATACTTGCAAATATTCTTTGGCTCCCCTTGTGTCAAATCAATAAATTTGGGTTGAATACTCTACCCTCGAAAACTGTTGCGATCCCCTATACTTGTGGGTTATCAAGACCTTTTTCTGGCGCCGTTGCCGGGGAGCATAGCGATATTTGCTGAGTCACTTGGGATTTATATCTGTTGATCACTGTGAAGAATCTGAAAGACGCTATGACCAAGATCATTCCCTCTAAGACGAGGGGAGGTAAGGAACTGCCATCTAGCTCTGCACTTTATTCACCTTCTGTTTTGAGCAAACTTGCAACACCACCACATGCTATTAATTCTGATATGTCGCAACTTATTGATGATACCACTTCCGCTATGAATGATACTCATGATGATGCTAGTACTATGCTTGATAATGCTGTGCCACTTGGTGAATTTCTTAGTGAACAAATTGCTAAAGCTAAAGAAATTGAAAATGCTAAAACTCTTGAGAATTATGATTCACCTATTATGCCTAGCTCTCCTACTAGAGTTGAAACACCTGATAAACATTTCTTTGATAGGGAGATGGCTAGAGCCATTCTTGCTTGTAATGATAGAGATGAAGTTATAAAACTGCTTGCTGAAATGAAAGAAAAATCTATGAGGGAGAAAATTGTGGCACCCCGGCTCAGAGAACCGGTTTACCCGTGTTTCCAACCCAGAGATCATGTCTTCTGGAAACACACAACAACTTGGAATGAACTGAACTTTATTGAAATATCTCGAGTACAAGCTCATAATTTACATCGATTCGAGGCCAGAAGCACTGCACGTGCTAAGACAATATCTACATTATTTATGGAACATAGCAGGGCCTCGATACTACTGGGTAGACTACGGCGTAGCGGAACATAGCGCGGGAAACTCCATCCACAGGGACACTGCTGTGGACACGGCCTAGTTAGCGTAGCACGAACCTTCGGGACCTCCGTCCTCGGCTTCTCCTGCATCTGGCATGATACGCCAGGTGAGTACTTGGAATGTACTCGCAAGCTCATGGCAACCAAAACAATGCAGCAAACAATAGCATGGCAATTAACAAGTTAAGTGATTAGGTTGCTCACTTACTGGTACTCAGTACCAACTTACTCTCATCTGGGTTGTCCCACAACCCTCGGAACGCTCACAAACCACAGAGCACTTCCGAACATAAGACAAGTTCTTCCATCATTATTATCATTACGGTTGACCATCCTAGAGAGGCCTAAACGGACTGTCCAATACCGTGGACTCGGCTATTCGAATAGGTTTTTATACTCTGCAGAGGTTGCACACTTTACCCACACCATGGAGTACCTAGCCTTGTGATCACATTCGGGTGGACCGGTGGTGCTCCAACGAAACCTGCCTGACCCGTGACCCCTCTATCGTACCACCGACAATCATACCCTCCCAGGGTCATGTCCTGGGTGGCCCCTGTGTCACCCCGTGACACCTGCCACCGTCGTGGCCACTAACTGTCCCAAACGGGGACGCTGGCAAAATAACTCAACCGGGCTCACAGGATTATCGTCGTCTACCTGATCAGGGCCGCACGCACGCATAACCCTCCCTAGTTTGGTGGTACCAATAAAAGAGCACAAAGCCAGACCAAGTCAAGGCCGTCCCATACCGGCAAATGTGGTTGCACGGAAAATTCCAGGTAGGTGGCTCTTGATCAACCAACTAAGTTTAGTGTTGTCAAGAATTTAATCAGCATGAATATTTAATTGCAAGTAAATTAACATGGCAGTAGCTAGGCATTTAAATAAATTACTATGGATTATCTCATATAAAAATAATGCATGAAATTCAATTAAATGACCAACACTATTGAAATGCTTTATGCAATGGATGACATGGCTTGCCTTGCTCTGTTGGGTTGTCCACAAACTCCTGGGATTCAAATCCAAAAGAATCTCCTTCTGAAAATATTTTTAAAATGCAATTGAAAATGTCACATACTACTGTTCTGTTCACCAGAAATTCTGTGTGCATGGGAAAAATACCAAATTTTGCAAGCAAATAGAGGAGCTCAAGACAAACTTAGAGCAAAAAGAATCAATTGGTTTGGACTTATGGTTTAAAAGTTATTGATGGTCAAAGTTCTGGTCAAAATCTGAATTAAACAGAAAAATCAAAAAAACCTCAGGGGCCCACGTCGAAGGCGTAAAGTAGAGGGGCACCTCCACTTACCGCTTCGGCGTGTCGCTGACTGGCGGGCCCCAACGTCAGATTTAAAAGGGGGAGGGGAGGGAAACAGAGACGGCCGAGCTCCGGCGTCGCTCGCCGGCGATACAGACGGCGGCGAGGTCGCGAGAGAGAAGGAATGGATCGAGCACTCCGAGATGAACACGCACGTACCCGTGGCGTCGCGAGAGACGGCCGGACGACGTCGTCCCCTTCCTCTCCGGCGGCGGCGGCGCTCGGGTGTCATCGGAGACGGCGACTCCGGCAGCAATTCGACCGGGCAAGGGCTTGGGCAGGGTCAGTGGAGCGAGGTGAACTCGCGGGTGTAGTCGGTGGAGCTCGGGAAGGAGTAGAACGGCGGGGAGGCAGAGCTCGGGTGGCGGCGGTGCTCCGGCGAGATTCGAGGCCAGAGGGCCTCTCGGCCGTGGCTCGGTGCTCGGGGGCTCAATAGGAGGCGGAAGGAGTGGGGTGAGGAGCTCGGGAGATGCCGGGGAGGAGTATTTATAGGAGGGGGAGGAGCTCTCCGGAACGGTCGGGACTCGGGCCACGTCGCCGGTGATGGTACGCCGCGCTGGCTGGCTGCTTGCGGGCGACGCGATGGGTGAGGGCAGAGGAGTTAAGGCGGCCAGTGGCGGGTAGTGGAGGAAGAAGACGCGTCGCACGCCACAGTGCAGCCACGGGCGGCACAGTGCCCGGGTGCCGTGGCGGCCGTCGAGGGCGATTCCGGCGAGGAGAAGGATCGGGAGAGGGCTACGTGGACGGCATCGGCGATGTCGGCACTCCCAGACATGGAATGGCAGCACGGGGCCTCTGGAATGACCTCGGCCGTCGCCGGCGAGATGCAGAGCACGCGTACTGGCATGCCAGTACCGTGCTCACCACGGGAAGTGATGTCTCGAGGACGTCCAAGTCCAGCGCACCATGTCTAGGGTGTTCTCCTTTGGTCATTTAGCTCCTCTGTGCACTTGGGTTGGCTAGATACAGACTGAGTTGAAGTGTAGCTTCAGCTACAGTTTCTGACAGCAAAATTGAGAGGGATCTAGAGAAGAGGTGAGCTGAGGATGGAGCCAAAGGAGATGTCTGGGATGATCTATGTTGGAAGGACTATGAACTGGCCAACTTTGAAAGGATTTCATCAAGAATTGAATATAGTTCATGTACAAGTGCTGTACTGAACCAGAAACCTAGATGAGCTTGTAGCACTCATCTGGTTGATCTTCTGGAGCTGAATTTTGGTGTGGCAGGGTTATTTGGTGAGGAGAAGATGCCATAAAAATTTCAGCTCAATTGGATACCTCTAGCTGGTACTTCCTTCACAGAGGTTCCAACTGAATAGAAACTTGGCAGAATATTGGTGGTGAAAATTTGTACTGGACAAGATGATATTTTTGGATATTGTGGAAATATATGTTTCCTAATATCTCAGGGAATTTTCTGGGAATTAACTGAGTAGGGAAAATATGAGCTCCTTCACAAATGGCCAGTACTGTCCAGAGAGAAAATGGAGTTTTCTGGACTAAACTTTGTACTGGACCATGAAATGTTTTTGAAGATTGTGGGAGTAGATGATGATAATAAGTTTTGGGATTAATTTGGGATTTTTCTGATCATCAGGACTATAGGTTGCTGTGTAACCCATAGTGATGACAGATTTTCCCAAGAGAAGAAAATGGATATTTGAGGAAGATAAAGAATTGGAAATTGATCCAGATGGTGAGGGACAAGATTTTGGCAAGATGGAGAGGGCTCTGGATCACCGAGAGGAATTCATAAGTCCAAAGTCAACTGAAAAGATTCAAAATCCATCCAAATTGCAAATAAAGCCAGAAAGATTTCGAAAATAAAAAGTTGCCAAAACCAGGGTGTCACAAACCTACCCCCCTTAGAATGAATCTCGTCCTCGAGATTCGGTTGCTCAGGGAACAAGTGTGGATAGGTTGATCTCAGAAAATCTTCTCTTTCCCAGGTAGCCTCTTCCTCCGTATGGTTATCCCACAGTACCTTGTAAAAC
This sequence comes from Elymus sibiricus, assembly GCA_039707655.1. Taxonomy (NCBI): domain Eukaryota; kingdom Viridiplantae; phylum Streptophyta; class Magnoliopsida; order Poales; family Poaceae; genus Elymus; species Elymus sibiricus. The sequence continues at coordinate 139,330,425 of CM077670.1, forward strand.
TTAATTGTCTTACTCCTGGTAGTTCTTTCCATCTCATCCAATATTCTGACAGGTCTTTCGTCGTAGGTCAAATCCTTGGTCAATTCCAGCTCACTCATATCTGCTTGCTTGATCGGAGGTGCAATGCACTTTCTCAGCTGTGATATGTGGAAGACATCGTGAACGTCAGACAACTCTGGTGGTAACTCTAGCTGATATGCCACTCTGCCTCTTCTGGCCATGACTGGAAAGGGTCCGATATATCTCGGTGCAAGCTTTCCTCGGGTGTGAAACCTTTTTAACCTTTTTATTCCTTTCATAGGGGTAACTCGGAGATAGGCATATTCTCCGGGCTCAAAAGTTACTTCCCGATGCTTCGGGTCATAGTAACTCTTTTGACGGGACTTGGCTGCTCGAAGACGCTCCTGGATATCCTTGACTTGTTTCTCAGCCTCGAGCATCAAATCTGTGCCGAAGATACAGCTGTCTCCTGTCTGAGACCAATTTAAAGGAGTGCGGCATTTCCGTCCGTACAAAGCCTCGAATGGTGACATTTTGAGACTTGACTGATAACTGTTATTGTAGGAAAATTCTGCATAAGGTAGGCTATCCTCCCATTTGGGTCCATGGGCGAGAGCACAGGACCGAAGCATATCTTCCACTATCTGATTCACACGTTCTGTCTGCCCATCTGTCTATGGATGATATGCCGTACTATGCTTTAGCACAGTTCCCAGGGCTTGGTGCAGTCGTAGCCAAAATGCTGAGGTAAACAGGGAGCCTCTATCTGATGTGATAGACTTGGGTACTCCATGAAGGCTGACTATCCGGGACATATAGAGCTGTGTGAGCTGATTCGCGTTGAAAGTGGTCTTTACCGGAAGGAAGTGAGCCACTTTCGTAAGTATATCCACGATGGCCCAGATAGCATCATGGCCTCTTGTTGACTTGGGTAGTCCAACAATGAAGTCCATGAATATGTCATCCCATTTCCACTGGGGAACCGGTAAAGGTTGAAGTAGCCCAGCGGGTTTCTGGTGCTCAGCCTTGACTCTGTTGCAGATGTCACAACAGGCAACATAGTAGGCAATGTCCCTTCGCATTCCTGGCCACCAAAAGGTTTCTCGCAAGTCCTGATACATTTTTGTCCCTCCCGGATGGATAGAATATGCAGATTCATGTGCCTCTCTGAGTATTTGCTGTCTCAAGCTGTCTTGATCAGGCACACATATTCGGTTCTCAAACCATACAGTGTCCTGGTCATCAATTCGGAAGGACTTGGCCTTTCCTAGCGGAATGCGCTCTCTGATCTCTTGTATTTCTTGGTCTGATTTCTGAGCTGCTTTAATTTCTTCCATAAGTGTTGGAGTAATTTCCATTGTATCCGGGCTAATTGGGCCGCATAACACCATATTCAACTTGGCAAATTCTTCTCGCAGTCTCGGATGCATTCCCTCCATGAGTGCATTTAGGGTACCTTGCTTTCTGCTGAGGGCATCGACGACCACGTTGGCTTTTCCCGGATGATAATTAATCCCAAGGTCATAATCCTTGACCAATTCAAGCCATCTTCTCTGCCTGAGATTCAGATCAGGCTGAGTGAAAATATACTTAAGACTCTTGTGGTCTGTGTATATCTCACATCGCTGTCCAATGAGATAATGCCTCCAAATCTTTAGTGCATGTACCACGGCTGCCAATTCCAAATCATGAGTGGGGTAGTTCTCTTCATGAGGTCGTAGCTGTCTGGATGCATAGGCTACAACCTTTCCCTCTTGCATTAACACGTAGCCGATTCCACGCCTGGAAGCATCACAATATATGTCTAAGCTCTTGTGAATGTCCGGAAGAACTAAGACAGGGGCGGTGGTTAGCCTCGTCTTTAGCTCCATAAAGCTGCTGTCACATTCTTCCGTCCAGGCAAATTTGTGGTTCTTTTTCAACAGTTCTGTCAATGGCTTGGCTATTTTTGAGAAGCCTTCGATGAAGCGACGGTAGTAGCCTGCCAATCCCAGAAAGCTACGGACTTCCGTTACTGTGGCTGGGGTCTTCCAGTTTAATACCGCGGTCACTTTACTGGGGTCGATAGCCACACCTTGTTCTGACAGAATATGTCCCAGAAATCCCACCTCTCTTAGCCAAAATTCGCATTTACTGAATTTGGCATACAAGCGATGGGTCCTTAGTCTTTCCAGGACAGTACGGAGATGTTGCGTGTGCTCCTCTTCATCTCTAGAGTAGATGAGAATATCATCGATGAATACTACCACAAATTTGTCCAGAAAATCCATGAAGACTTTATTCATCATGCTCATGAAATATGCTGGAGCGTTGGTCAGCCCGAATGACATGACTGTAAACTCATACAGACCATATCTGGTAGTGAAGGCTGTCTTGGGGATATCCTCTTTTCTGATTTTTAGCTGATGATACCCCGTTCGAAGGTCAATCTTGGAAAATACCCGGGCTTTGTTCAACTGATCGAACAAGTCATCAATGCGAGGGAGCAGATATTTATTTTTGATGGTGACCTCATTCAGCTGGCGGTAGTCCACGCACATTCGTAGGCTGCCATCCTTCTTCTTGACAAACAGCACAGGTGATCCCCATGGTGAAGTGCTTGGACGAATATACCCTTTCTGTAATAATTCATCCAATTGTTTCTTCAATTCTACCAGCTCTGGGGAAGGCATGCGGTAATACTTCTTGTATATTGGGGCAGTTCCGGGAACAACCTCAATAGCAAACTCTAGTTCCCGGTCAGGTGGCATTCCCGGTATCTCTTCGGGAAATACGTCCGGAAATTCACTGACTACCAGAATCAGACTTATGTCTGTAGCTGTGGCTTTGAATGCCATGCCCTTCTTTGACATCACTCTGCTAGCAATGAATTGCACTATTTGGCCTGTCGGGTTAACCAATGTCACCTTCCTGGTGGCACAGTTGATACACACCTGGTGTGGTACCAACCAATCCATTCCCAGTATTATATCCAGTCCCGGGGATTCAATGGCATCTAGAGTGGCTGGAAACTTCACATCATGTATCAAGATTTCCAGATTCTTGTATATCACATTTGTTCTGAGCATGGAGCCAGGGGATTGTACCACCATGATTTTGTCCAAAAGAGAAGGGGGAAATTTGTGCAAGGTGGCAAAACTCCGTGAAATAAACGAATGAGAAGCCCCAGAGTCAAATAAAATTATTGCGGGTATGTTGTTATCAGAAAACATACCAAGGACCACATCTGGTGCTTCGCGGGCTTCCTCAGCGGAGATATGATGGACTTGGCCGCGGTAGAAATTCGTATTGGGGCGGCGTCCAACACTGTTGACTTGTGGCTTGAAGTCAGATGATGGCTTCCCATTTCTTGCGGGGCATTGCTTGGAGTAGTGCCCGCTCTGGCCGCAAGTGAAGCATGTGTTGTTGCGGCGGCAATCCTCCAGCACTGGCTGTTTGCCGAAGGTCTTGTCCTGGCTGATAGGCTTGTTGTTGTTGTTGCCATTGTTCCATGCAAGCTTGTATTCAGATGTCCCTGGTTGCCAAATACGTGGCTTCTGCACCAACTGCTCACGGTTGTCCTTCTTGGGTTCAAACTTCCGCTTGTGATCATTATAGCCTGACTTATGCTCTCGTTCAGCTATGAAGGCCTTGTTTACCAGAGTCTGGAAGTCCGGGAAGTCCAGCATACAGAGCTGACAGTGGAGGGTATGATTCAGCCCTCCGAGGAATCGGTCAATCTTCCTTTCTTCGGTGGACACGTCATGGGTGGAGTACCGTGCCAGATTATTGAACTTGTTCAGATACTCACCCAGTGACATATTCCCTTGAGTAAGAGCCAGAAATTCCCTCTGCTTCACCTTCATTATGCCAGTAGGAATATGATACTTGCGGAATACCTCTTTGAACTTTTCCCAAGAAATATCTTCTCCAGAAGGCCATAACATTTTTGTGTTGTCCCACCATATGGCTGCTGGTCCCTCTAGGTAGTGAGTAACGAAAGGAACCTTATCTGCCTCATCACAGCGGGCTATTTCCAATTTATTTTCCATGGTCCTCAGCCAGTCATCAGCTTCCATCAGATCCACAGCTTGACCAAAACTAGGTGGCTTTGTCCGCTAAAAGTCAGACAGCTTAGAGTGTGTCCCATTATGGTTGTTCTGACCCACCATAGTCTGCATACTTTTCAGAAATTCCATAAGATCTTGGTTTCTTTTCTCTTCAAACATTCTCATGATCTGATCAGTGGTAGGTGACTGAGGTGGTGGAGGTGGCAAATCTTCTGGTGACTGTCCTGCCTGTCTGGCGGATCGACGAACGGGAGTTCCATCGCCGCCTTGAGCACTACACCTCTTCATCCTAAATTTTGTTCCCATTGCAAAATACCGAATCGATGAGGAAAAGCAGGGTAGTATGACACCAGAAAAGAAGCCAAATAAAAAGAGCGAATAAAGAAAGCAACATAATTATACAAGGCAACCCAACATCATACATGACAAGCTAGTAGGGGGATGATCATGACTAGACTGCTCATACGGCAGTTGGCTTATGCAGGGATGCTATGATGCATGCACTGAAACTCAAGCCTCCGCTCTAGTGACGCCGGTGGCACGAACACTGGTAGACTGAAGACTCCTCGTCGTCTGACTCTGACTCGGAATCTGAGCTAATGATGTGAACCTCGGCCTCCGGATCAAAAGAAACCCGACGACGCTGACGGGAAGGTTCTCCCTCTGAAGGAGAAGAAGCATGACGCCGCAGCATCGGAGCAGCTGGAGTAGCTAAGAGTGAGGCCCACTCTGATGGGGTCTCACGTCGGCTATCAGACGAAAAGCCTGGCGGTCCGAACGAACTAGAAGGAGTGTCGGAAGGTGGAACGGGCGGAGTGTACATACGTGAAAACGGAGGGGGAGGAGGAGACTGTGCTGCCGCAACAGCCGCAAGTGCCTCGCGAGCAGAAGTCAGCTCCTCGGCTAGAGAAGTGATCATACGGTAACTGGCGTTCAGATAACGAGATAAAACACCAGTAGCACGATCACTCGCCGGATCAACGGGTGCGAAAAGGACTCGCCCTGTCGTAGGCGACATGGTGGGGTAGTGAAAGAAACCTGGATGAGAGCACCACCTCCTATAAATACTCCATCTCGACCTCGTGGAAGCGCAAGTCAGTGAGAGCCTCCATCGCAGCAAACTGGATCGCCAGCTCTGGAGTAGAAGCAGTTCCGCCCTTGGAAGAACGGGAGTAGCTGCCAATATCTGAACTCGTAGTGAGAAAGGCTTGCACGTGATACTCGAATACTGAACCAGCAAGCTGCTCTCGGAACACTTGGAACACTGGGTCTTCGCCGTTGGGATACAGCCGAATCCAGACGCTACGAAGCAGTACTGGAAAAGTGAACGGTGCCGGCTCATGATTATAGTGGTACGGAACTGGTGCCATCTACACTCATCAAACCAACGGTTAGCACAATAAAAGCTATATGCATGCCATGCAATGCAAGCACTTAGATGCAACAATCAGATGCAGCAAGCAAGACACACCAAGACTCTAAACTACTCGCGGTTCTAGCGCAGGGTTAACTAGGGTGTCCTACAGTCAGCGCGGCTCTGATACCAAGCGTTGTGGCACCCCGGCTCAGAGAACCGGTTTACCCGTGTTTCCAACCCAAAGATCATGTCTTCTGGAAACACACAACAACTTGGAATAGAACAGAACTGAACTTTATTGAAATATCTCGAGTACAAGCTCATAATTTACATCGATAGCGAGGCCAGAAGCACTGCACGTGCTAAGACAATATCTACATTATTTATGGAACATAACAGGGCCTCGATACTACAGGGTAGACTACGGCGTAGCGGAACATAGCGCGGGAAACTCCATCCACAGGGACACTGCTGTGGACACGGCCTAGTTAGCGTAGCACGAACCTTCGGGACCTCCGTCCTCGGCTTCTCCTGCATCTGGCATGATACGCCAGGTGAGTACTTGGAATGTACTCGCAAGCTCATGGCAACCGAAACAATGCAGCAAACAATAGCATGGCAATTAACAAGTTAAGTGATTAGGTTGCTCACTTACTGGAACTCAGTACCAACTTATTCTCATCTGGGTTGTCCCACAACCCTCGGAATGCTCACAAACCACAGAGCACTTCCGAACATAAGACAAGTTCTTCCATCATTATTATCATTACGGTTGACCATCCTAGAGAGGCCTAAACGGACTGTCCAATACCGTGGACTCGGCTATTCGAATAGGTTTTTATACTCTACAGAGGTTGCGCACTTTACCCACACCATGGAGTACCTGGCCTCGTGATCCCATTCGGGTGGACCGGTGGTGCTCCAACGAAACCTGCCTGACCCGTGACCCCTCTATCGTACCACCGACAATCATACCCTCCCTGGGTCATGTCCTGGGTGGCCCCCGTGTCACCCCGTGACACCTGCCACCGTCGTGGCCACTAACTGTCCCAAACAGGGACGCCGGCAAAATAACTCAACTGGGCTCACAGGATTATCATCGTCTACCTGATCAGGGCAGCACGCACGCATAACCCTCCCTAGTTTGGTGGTACCGATAAAAGAGCACAAAGCCAGACCAAGTCAAGGCCGTCCCATACCGGCAAATGTGGCTGCACGGAAAAGTCCGGGTAGGTGGCTCTTGATCAACCAACTAAGTTTAGTGTAGTCAAGAATTTAATCAACATGAATATTTAATTGCAAGTAAATTAACATGGCAGTAGCTAGGCATTTAAATAAATTACTATGGATTATCTCATATAAAAATAATGCATGAAATTCAATTAAATGACCAACACTATTGAAATGCTTTATGCAATGGATGACATGGCTTGCCTTGCTCTGTTGGGTTGTCCACAAACTCCTGGGCTTCAAATCCAAAAGAATCTCCTTCTGAAAATATTTTTAAAATGCAATTGAAAATGTCACATACTACTGTTCTATTCACCAGAAATTCTGTGTGGATGGGAAAAATACCAAATTTTGCAAGCAAATAGAGGAGCTCAAGAAAAACTTAGAGCAAAAAGAATCAATTGGTTTGGACTTATGGTTTAAAAGTTATTGATGGTCAAAGTTCTGGTCAAAATCTGAATTAAACAGAAAAATCAGAAAAACCTCAGGGGGCCACGTCGAAGGCGTAAAGTAGAGGGGCGCCTCCACTTACCGCTTCGGCGTGTCGCTGACTGGTGGGCCCCAACGTCAGATTTAAAAGGGGGAGGGGAGGGAAACAGAGACGGCCGAGCTCCGGCGACGCTCGCCGGCGATACAGACGGCGGCGAGGTCGGGAGAGAGAGGGAATGGATCGATCACTCCGAGATGAACACGCACGTACCCGTGGCGTCGCGAGAGATGGCCGGACGACGTCGTCCCCTTCCTCTCCGGCGGCGGCGGCGCTCGGGTGTCGTCGGAGACGGCGACTCCGGCAGCAATTCGACCGGGCAAGGGCTTGGGCAGGGTCAGTGGAGCGAGGTGAACTCGCGGGTGCAGTCGGTGGAGCTCGGGAAGGAGTAGAACGGCGGGGAGGCAGAGCTCGGGTGGCGGCGGTGCTCCGGCGAGATTCGAGGCCAGAGGGCCTCTCGGCCGTGGCTCGGTGCTCGGGGGCTCAATAGGAGGCGGAAGGAGTGGGGTGAGGAGCTCGGGAGATGCCGGGGAGGAGTATTTATAGGAGGGGGAGGAGCTCTCTGGAACGGCCGGGACTCGGGCCACGTCGCCGGTGATGGTAGGCCGCGCTGGCTGGCTGCTTGCGGGCGACGCGATAGGTGAGGGCAGAGGAGTTAAGGCGGCCAGTGGCGGGTAGTGGAGGAAGAAGACGCGCCGCACGCCACAGTGCAGCCACGGGCGGCACAGTGCCCGGGTGCCGTGGCGGCCGTCGAGGGCGATTCCGGCGAGGAGAAGGATCGGGAGAGGGCTACGTGGACGACATCGGCGATGTCGGCACTCCCAGACATGGAATGGCAGCACGGGGCCTCTGGAATGACCTCGGCCATCGCCGGCAAGATGCAGAGCACGCGTACTGGCATGCCAGTACCGTGCTCACCACGGGAAGTGATGTCTCGAGGCCGTCCAAGTCCAGCGCACCATGTCTAGGGTGTTCTCCTTTGGTCATTTAGCTCCTCTGTGCACTTGGGTTGGCTAGATACAGACTGAGTTGAAGTGTAGCTTCAGCTACAGTTTCTGACAGCAAAATGGAGAGGGATCTAGAGAAGAGGTGAGCTGAGGATGGAGCCAAAGGAGATGTCTGGGATGATCTATGTTGGAAGGACTATGAACTGGCCAAGTTTGAAAGGATTTCATCAAGAATTGAATATAGTTCATGTACAACTGCTGTACTGAACCAGAAACCTAGATGAGCTTGTAGCACTCATCTGGTTGATCTTCTGGAGCTGAATTTTGGTGTGGCAAGGTTATTTGGTGAGGAGAAGATGCCATAAAAATTTCAGTTCAATTGGATACCTCTAGCTGGACTTCCTTCACAGAGGTTCCAACTGAACAGAAACTTGGCAGAATATTGGTGGTGAAAATTTGTACTGGACAAGATGATATTTTTGGATAATGTGGAAATATAGGTTCCCTAATATCTCAGGGAATTTTCTGGGAATTAACTGAGTAGGGAAAATATGAGCTCCTTCACAAATGGCCAGTACTATCCAGAGAGCAAATGGAGTTTTCTGGACTAAATTTTTTACTGGACCATGAAATGTTTTTGAAGATTGTGGGAGTAGATGATGACAATAAGGTCTGGGATTAATTTGGGATTTTTCTGATCATCAGAACTATAGGTTGCTGTGTAACCCATAGTGATGACAGATTTTCCCAAGAGAAGAAAATGGATATTTGAGGAAGATAAAGAATTGGAAATTGATCCAGATGGCGAGGGACAAGATTTTGGCAAGATGGTGAAGGCTCTGGATCACTGAGAGGAATTCATAAGTCCAAAGTCAACTGAAAAGATTCAAAATCCATCCAAATTGCAAATAAAGCCAGAAAGATTTCGAAAAGAAAAAGTTGCCAAAAACCAGGGTGTCACAAAAATGAAAGAGGATCCTAAGTTTGCTACCTCTCCCATATTTGTTACTGATAAGGATTATGAATTCTCTGTCAACCCTGAGTTAATTCCTTTGGTTGAATATGATCCTTTTCATGGTTATGAAACTGAAACCGTTGTGGCACATCTTACTAAATTAAACGATATAGCCACCCTATTTGCTCATGAGGAAAAAATTCGCTATTACTATATTCTTAAGTTATTTCCTTTCTCATTAAAGGGTGATGCTAAAGAATGGTATAATACTCTTGCTCCTGGTTGTGTGCGTAGTCCCCAGGGTATGATTTATTACTTCTCTGAAAAATATTTTCCTGCTCATAAGAAACAAGCTGCTCTACAGGAAATATTTAACTTTGTGCAAATTAAAGAAGAGAATCTCCCTCAAGCTTGGGGGAGGCTTCTCCAATTACTTAATGCTTTGCCTGATCATCCTCTTAAGAAAAATGAAATACTTGATATCTTCTATAATGGGCTAACCGATGCTTCTAGGGACTACCTAGATAGTTGTGCGAGTTGTGTTTTCAGGGAACGGACTATTGAACAAGCTGAGGAATTATTGAATAATATATTGAAGAATGATAATGATTGGACACTTCCTGAACCACCGCCTAAACCCACTCCGAAGAAGAGGGGTATTTTATATCTCAGTCCTGAAGATATGCAAGAAGCAAAGAAATGCCAGAAGGAAAAGGTATTAAAGCTGAAGATGTTAAGAATTTACCACCTATTGAAGAGATACATGGTCTTGACAAACCGACACAGGTAGTAGAGGTAAATTCTCTATTAAAGTTTGATGAAAGTGATATTCCTTATAAAAAACCTCCTAGTCAATGCTTGTATGAATTTGACAATTATATTATTAAACAAGATCATTTCAATGCCAATGTTATGAAACAATTGAAACAAAATTCCTACATGATTGATCGCTTGAGTGACTTGTTATTTAGAATTGCTAATGATGTCAAAGGTGTAAGTAAATATGCATCTATGGTTCAAACCCAATTAGAACAAGTTTCTAAATCTCAAAGTGAATTGCTCAATGAAATGAATAACAATATGAATGATCATGCTGTTAGAGTAATGACTAGAGGAGGTAGAATGACTCAGGAGCCACTTTATCCTGAAGGTCACCCAAAAAGAATTGAACAAGACTCTCAAAGAATTAATGTTGATGCACCTAGTCCATCTAAAAAGAAAAAGAAAAAGAAAAATGATAGGACTTTGCATACTTCTAGTGAACCCGAGGTAGAAAAACCCTTGGAGGATAGTAATGATGTTTCTATTTCTGATGCTGAAACACAATCTGGTAATGAACATTCACCTGATGATAATAATAATGATGATACTCATGAGGATACCCAACCAGATAATGATAAAGAACCTGATAATGATGTTGAAATAGAACCTGCTGTTGATCTTGATAACCCACCTCCTAAAAATAAACGTTATGATAAAAGAGACTTCGTTGCTAGAAAACATGGTAAAGAAAGAGAACCATGGGTTCAAAAACCCATGCCCTTTCCTCCTAAACCATCTAAGAAAAAGGATGAGGAAGAATTTGAACGCTTTGCTGAAATGCTTAGGCCAGTCTTTTTGCGCACTCGTTTGACTGATATTATAAAGATGCCTCCTTATGCTAAATATATGAAAGACATTGTCACAAATAAAAGAAAGATACCTGAAGCTGAAATTTCCACCATGATTGCAAATTATTCTTTTAAGGATGGAGTACCTAAGAAACTAGGAGATCCAGGAATACCAACTATACCATGCTCCATTAAACGAAATTATGTCAAAACTGCTTTGTGTGATTTGGGAGCCGGTGTTAGTGTTATGCCTTTCTCTTTATATAAAATACTTGATTTGAATAAACTCACTCCCACTAAAATATCATTGCAAATGGCTGACAAATCAACTGCCATACCTATCGGTGTTTGTGAGGATGTGCCCGTTGTAGTTGCAAATGTTACTATCCTAACAGACTTTGTTATACTTGATATGCCCGAGGATGACAATATGTCGATTATCCTTGGTAGACCCTTTTTGAATACTGTAGGGGCTGTTATTGATTGCAACAAAAGCAAGGTCACTTTTCATATCAATGGTAATGAACATACGGTGCACTTTCCGAAGAAACAATTGCAAGTAAATGGTATTCGTGTTATTGGAAAGACTCCAACAATTACTATTGGAAGTTTTCAACTCCATCTTCCTACTGTCAAAAAGAAATATGTAACTCTTATTATTGGGGAGATGCATATCCCCGTTGAGGTAACTTAGTGTTATACGAAAATTCTTCGGTTTCATGTTACTCGGAAATGGTTTGTTAATAAGACTTGATCAACCTTATTAATGGATTCTTTTTGAGGGGCATGTAGTCGATGAATTTAGTAAACACAACCTTCTGTACCCACTTTTTGTTTTCTGTTATTTTTAGTTAAATAAAATAAAATGCCATGATTATCATGTTTTCTGATTTATCTGTGCAATAAAAAATGGCCCAGAAATAAAAGTGCTTAGAATGCAATAAAATTTTGATATGAATTTTTATATAATATTTAAGAATTTTTGGCACTGGAAACATACCAGGGGGGGTGCCCCAGGTGCCCACGAGGCACCAGGGCGCGCCACCCCCCCTGGTGCGCCCAGGTGGCTCGTGGGCCCCACAGGGACCCCCTCACTTATTCCTTCAGCCCACTTCGTCTCTTACCTCTAGCAAAAATTCCTGGTAGCTCTCTCTCTCATGTTCTTGCTCACGAACCTGAAATTTTCGATCTCTTTGCTCGGAGCTCTGTTTCCAAAACTGTTTTGGGAGATTGCTCCTTCGTATGTGACTCCTCCATTGCTCCAATTAGTTTTTTTAGTGGATTATATTTTGCATAATTAGCTGCTCTTGGTGCTACTAAAAATTAGCTTGCATGTTGAATTCTTTGAGTTCCAAGTAGTTTGAATGCTTGATATAGCCTCTAGACATCCATATGAGTAGTTGCTATCAATCTTGTGAAGTTTTATTGATATCATTTTGTGGCCCATAAATTTTTAGAAAATTGTTCTTATGAAAATGAATATCTTCCGGAGGAGTTCTTCGAAGTGGAACGCCAAGGGAGTTCTTGGGGATTCCTCGGACAGTGACCTCAACATCCCGTGTAGGACGGAGGTCCGGCCGTGCGAATGGCCGCACAATGCCTTCATGAACGAAGCCGGATTCTACCAAGAGTTCACGCAGTTTGTTGCTAATGCCGGACTGACTGACTTCCTCGCAGATGAGTGTGACCAGCACCACATCCTTACTAATTCCTTTGTGCAAAACTTTCATTTTCTGAATAGGCTCGAACCTCCTGAGGTGCGCTTTGATTTATATGCTGAACATTATCAGATACCTCTGTCTGAGTTTTGTGAGATATGTTTGATTCCCTTCGATGGGGAAATTAGAGAGCCTCGACCGGAGGAGTTTGAGGGTTTCCTCCACACTTTAACGGTGGGAGAGACAAGGGGCGTGTTGAGAGACCGAGCTACTAGCTTGCAGTTTCCCTCTGTTCATTACTTTGCTCTATTCTTAGGGAAATGCTTGATTACTAGGGAGCAAGGTAGTGCGCTAGCTGCACCTAACTTTGTCATTTTACACCGCGCACTGCATAATGACAACACTTATAACCTGGGAGCTATCATTGCACGTCGCCTGTGTTGGAAATATGCCCTAGAGGCAATAATAAAATGGTTATTATTATATTTCCTTGTTCATGATAATCATTTATTATCCATGCTATAATTGTATTGGTTGGAAACACAAATACATGTGTGGATACGTAGACAACAAGATGTCCCTAGTGAGCCTCTTGTTGGAGATCGTTGCATGGGAAACAAAATTTTTCCTACGCACACACAAGATCTATCCATGGTGATGAGCATCTACGAGAGGGAGAGTGAATCTACATACCCTTGTAGATCGCTAAGCGGAAGCGTTAAGAAACGCGGTTGATGTAGTCGAACGTCTTCGCGATCCAAATCGCAAGTCGTCCCTCGATCCGATCACGAACTAGTGCCGAACGGACGGCACCTCCGCGTTCAACGCACGTACGGCTTGATGACGCCTTCACCTCCTCGATCCAGCGAGCGACGATGAAGTAGTAGATGAGTTCCGGCAGCACGACGGCGTGGTGATGGTGGTGAGGAACAATCTCTGCAGGGCTTAGCCAAGCACTACGGAGATTATGACGGGAGGAACTAGAGGGTTAGGGTTGCCGGCACACGGCTTGGGAAATCTTGATGTATGTTGTGTGCTAGCCCTGCCCCTCTATTTATATGTTGAGCCCCGGGGTCTAAACTTGGAGAGAAAGCCTCCACAAGGTCGGTTTTGCCCGCACAAGGTCGGTTTGGCCCGCACGGAAAGAGTCTAACTCGGATTCCAGCAGTATCGCGTACAAGCGGTAGTACCGCTCACGAGCGGTAGTACCGCTTGTGAGGTAGTACCGCTTCACACAAGCGGTAGTACCGCTTACGCGGTAGTACTGCCTTACTAGCGGTAGTACCGCTTAAGGCAGCAGCAAAACTTCCTTTTGCACTTTCCAATACCTCGTGGGCTTTACCCCTTTGGCTCATATAAAGTGTTGCTGCACCCGAACACTTCGGTAAACATCCGGAACCCCTTCCGGTGAATTCCGGAACCCTTCCGGAGATCAAAACACTATTATCACATATATCAATCTTTACCTCCGGACTCTTCCGGAGATCCTCGTCATGTCCGGGATCTTATCCGGGACTCCGAACAACCTTCGGTCACCAACAAAATAACTCAACTATACTAATCGTCACCAAACGTTAAGTGTGTAGACCCTGCGGGTTTGAGAACTATGTAGACATGACCGAGACACCTCTACGATCAATAACCAATAGCGGGACCTGGATGCCCATATTGGCTCCTACATATTCTACGAAGATCTTTATCGGTCGAACCTCTATGTCAAGGATTCAGTTAATCCCGTATACTGTTCCCTTTGTTCTTCGGTATGTTACTTGCCCGAGATTCGATCGTCGGTATCTCTATACCTAGTTCAATCTCGTTACCGGCAAGTCTCTTTACTCATTCTGTAATACAAGATCCCGTGGCTAACACTTTAGTCACATTGCTTGCAAGGCTCATTGTGATGTTGTATTACCGAGTGGGCCCTGAGATACCTCTCCGTCACACGGAGTAACAAATCCCAGTCTTGATCCATGCCAACCCAACAGACACCCTCGGAGATACCTGTAGAGCATCTTTATAGTCACCCAGTTACGTTGCGACGTTTGATACACACAAGGTATTCCTCCGATGTCAGGGAGTTGCATGATCTCATGGTCATAGGAACAGATACTTGACATGCAGAAAACAATAGCAATAAACTGACACGATCATATGCTACGTTTATAGTTTGGGTCTTGTCCATCACATCATTCTCCTAATGATGTGATCCCGTTATCAAATGACATCTCATGTCCATGGCCAGGAAACCTTCACCATCTTTTGATCAACGAGCTAGTTAACTAGAGGCTTACTAAGGACACAGTGTTGTCTATGTACCCACACATGTATTTGAGTTTCCAATCAATACAATTATAGCATGGATAATAAATGATTATCATGAACAAGGAAATATAATAATAACTAATTTATTATTGCCTCTAGGGCATATTTCCAACAGTCTCCCACTTGCACTAGAGTCAATAATCTAGTTCACATCACTATGTGATTTACATTGTAATGAATCGATCACCCATGCAGTTCTCGTGTTGTTCCTGTTTAGCCCTTGGAAGAGGTTTAGTCATCGGATCTGCAACATTCAGATCCGTGTGTACTTTGCAAATATTTATGTCGTCCTCCTTGATGTAATCGCGGATGGAATTGAAACGTCGCTTTATGTGTCTGGTCCTCTTGTGAAATCTTGGTTCCTTGGCTAGAGCAATGGCACCAGTATTATCACAAAACAGAGTCATTGGGTTAAGCGCACTAGGCACTACTCCAAGATCTGTCATGAACTCCTTCATCCAGACACCTTCCTTCGCCGCCTCCGAGGCAGCGATGTACTCCGCTTCGCATGTAGAATCAGCTACCACGCTTTGCTTGGAACTGCACCAGCTAACCGCACCCCCATTAAGAATAAATACGTATCTGGTTTGCGACTTAGAGTCATCCGGATCAGTGTCAAAGCTTGCATCGACGTAACCCTTTACGATGAGCTCTTGATCACCTCCATAAACGAGAAACATGTCCTTAGTCCTTTTCAGGTACTTCAGGATATTCTTCACCGCCGTCCAGTGTTCCACTCCTGGATCACTTTGAAACCTTCCGGCCATACTTATGGCAAGGCTGACATCGGGTCTTGTGCACAGCATTGCATACATGATAGAGCCTATGGCTGAGGCATAGGGGACGACACTCATCTTTTCTCTATCTTCTGCAGTCACTGGGCATTGAGTCTTACTCAACTTCACACCTTGCAATACAGGCAAGAACCCCTTCTTGGACTGATCCATTTTGAACTTCTTCAAAACTTTGTCAAGGTATGTGCTTTGTGAAAGTCCTATTAAGCGTCTCGATCTATCTCTATAGATCTTGATGCCTAATATGAAAGCAGCTTCTCCTAGGTCCTTCATTGAAAAACTCTTGTTCAAATATTCCTTCACGCTTTCCAACATTTCTATATTGTTTCCAATCAGTAATATGTCATCCACATATAATATTAGAAACGCTATAGAGCTCCCACTCACTTTCTTGTAAATACAAGCTTCTCCGTAAACTTGTATAAACTCGAACGCTTTGATCACCTCATCAAAGCAAAGATTCCAACTCCGAGATGCTTGCACCAGTCCATAAATGGATCGCTGGAATTTGCAAACTTTGTCAGCATTCTCTGGATCGACAAAACCTTCTGGTTGCATCATATACAACTCTTCCTTAAGGAAACCGTTAAGGAATGCTGTTTTGACATCCATCTGCCAAATTTCATAATCGAAAAAGGCAGCTATTGCTAACATAATTCTGACGGACTTAAGCATCGCTACGGGTGAGAAGGTCTCATCGTACTCAACTCCTTGAACTTGTGAAAAACCCTTTGCCACAAGTCGAGCTTTATAGACGGTGACATTACCGTCCACGTCCGTCTTCCTCTTAAAGATCCATTTGTTCTGAATGGCCTTACGCCCTTCAGGTAATACTTCCAAAGTCCACACTTTGTTTTCATACATGGATCCCATCTCGGATTTCATGGCCTCTAACCACTTCTCGGAATCCGGGCCCATCATCGCTTCTCCATAGCTCGTAGGTTCATCGTTGTCCAACAACATGACCTCTAAGACAGGGTTGCCGTACCACTCAGGAGCAGTACGCGTCCTTGTCGACCTACGAGGTTCGATAGCAACTTGATCCAAAGCTTCATGATCATCATCATTAACTTCCTCTTCAGCTGATGTAGGCTCTACAGAAACATCTTTCTGCGCTGCGCTACTTTCAGGTTGAAGTAAAGGTTCAACAACCTCATCAAGTTCTATCTTCCTCCCACTCAATTCTTTCGAGAGAAACTCTTTCTCATGAAACGTTCCGTTTTTAGCGACAAACATTTTGCCTTCAGATCTGAGGTAGAAGGTATACCCAACTGTGTCTTTTGGGTATCCTATGAAGACGCATTTCTCCGCTTTGGGTTCCAGCTTTTCAGGCTGAAGCTTTTTGACATAAGCATCACATCCCCAAACTTTAAGAAACGACAGCTTTGGCTTCTTGCCAAACCAAAGTTCATATGGTGTCATCTCAACGGATTTCGATGGTGCCCTATTTAAAGTGAATGCAGCTGCCTCTAATGCATAACCCCAAAACGATAGTGGCAAATCAGCAAGAGACATCATAGATCGCACCATATCCAATAAGGTTCAATTATGACGTTCGGACACACCATTACGCTGTGGTGTTCCAGGCGATGTCAGTTGTGAAACGATTCCACATGTCTTAAGTGACTGCCAAACTCATAACTCAGATATTCTCCTCCTCGATCAGATCGTAGGAATTTAATCTTCTTGTTACGATGATTCTCAACTTCACTCTGAAATTGTTTGAACTTTTCAAATGTTTCAGACTTGTGTTTCATTAAGTAAATATACCCATATCTACTTAAGTCATCAGTGAAGGTGAGAAAGTAACGATAACCACCGCGCGCCTCAATGCTTATCGGACCGCACACATCAGTATGTATGATTTCCAATAAGTCACTTGCCCGTTCCATTGTTCCAGAGAACAGCGTTTTTGTCATCTTGCCCATGAGGCATGGCTCGCATGTGTCAAGTGATTCAAAATCAAGTGACTCCAAAAGTCCATCAGCATGGAGCTTCCTCATGCGTTTTACGCCAATATGACCTAAACGGCAGTGCCACAAGATAGTGGTATTATCATTATCAATTCTACCTCTTTTGGCATCAATGTTATGAACATGTGTATCATTACTATCGAGATTAAATAAGAATAAACCCCTCACTTCAGGTGCATGACCATAAAAGATATTACTCATATAAATAGAACAACCATTATTCTCTGATTTAAATGAGTAACCGTCTCGCAATAAACAAGATCCAGATATAATGTTCATGCTTAACGCAGGCACCAAATAACATTTATTCAAGTTCATCACTAATCCCGATGGTAATCGAAGAGCGAGCGTGCCGACGGCGATCACATCAACCTTGGAACCATTTCCCACGCGCATCGTCACTTCATCCTTTGCCAGCCTCCGTCTATTCTGCAGTTCCTGTTTAGAGTTGCAAATGTGAGCAACCGCACCGGTATCAAATACCCAGGCACTACAAAGAGAGTTGGTAAGGTACACATCAATAACATGTATATCATATATACCTTGTTTATTGTTAGCCGCCTTCTTGTCAGCCAAATACTTGGGGCAGTTCCGCTTCCAGTGTCCAGTTCCCTTGCAATGAAAGCACACAGTTTCTGGTTTGGGTCCAGCCTTGGGTTTCTTCACGGGAGGAGCAACTGCTTTGCCACTCTTCTTGGAGTTACCCTTCTTACCCTTGCCATTTTTCTTGAAACTAGTGGTTTTATTGACCATCAATACTTGATGCTCCTTCTGAATTTCAGACTCAGCGGCTTTCAACATCGCAAACAGCTCGGCGACTGACTTGTTCATCCCGTGCATGTTATAGTTCAACACGAAGCTCTTGTAGCTAGGTGGCAATGATTGAAGAACTCTGTCAGTGATAGCCTCTGGCGGGAGGGGCATCCCCAATTCAGCCAGACGGGTGGAGTACCCAGACATTCTGAGTATGTGATCACTGATAGACCCGTTCTCCTCCATCTTGCAAGCATAGAACTTATCGGAGATCTCATATCTCTCGATCCGGGCATTCTTCTGAAAGATAAACTTCAACTCCTGGAACATCTCATATGCTCCATGACGTTCAAAACGTCTTTGAAGTCCCGGTTCTAAGCCATACAATATTGCACATTGAACTATTGAGTAATTTTCAGAACGAGCCTGCGAGGCGTTCACAACGTCTAGAGACTCAACTGGAGCGGGTGGATCACCAAGCGGTGCATCAAGGACATAAGCCTTCTGGGAAGCCGTAAGTATAATCCTTAGATTACGGGCCCAGTCCACAAAGTTACTTCCATCATCTTTCAACTTAGCTTTCTCTAGGAACGCATTAAAATTCAGGGGTGCTACTGCGCGAGCCATGATCTACAACATAAATATAGCAAAGACAACTTAGACTATTGTTCAAGATAATGAGTTTAGTTAATCATATTACTTAAAAACTCCCACTCAAATTGACATCCCTCCGGTCATTCGAGTGTAACATGATCCAAATCCACCAACTCAAGTCCGATCATCACGTGAGTTGAGGTGGTTTCAATGGTGAACATCTTCATGTTGATCATATCTACTATATGACTCATGTTCGACCTTTCGGTCTCTTGTGTTCCGAGGCCATGTCTGTACATGCTAGGCTCGTCAAGTTTAACCCGAGTGTTCCGCATGTGCAACACTGGCTTGCACCCGTTGTATGCGAACGTAGAGTCTATCACACCCGATCATCACGTGGTGTCTCGAAACGACGAACTTTCGCAACGGTGCACACTCGGGGAGAACACAATTTTATCTTGAAATTTAAGTGAGGGATCACCTTATAATGCTACCGTCGTCCTAAACAAAATAAGATGCATAAAAGGATTAACATCACATGCAAATCATAAGTGACATGATATGGCCATGAACTTGTGCTTTTGATCTCCATCTTCAAAGCACCGGCATGATCTCCATCGTCACCGGCATGACACCATGATCTCCATCATCTTGATCTCCATCAATGTGTCGCCATGAAGTTGTCGCGCCGACTGTTGCTTCCACGACTATTGCTAACTCATAGCGATAAAGTAAAGCAAAACGGCGAAAATAATTAAAGACAACTCTATGGCTCCTGCCAGTTGCCGTACTCATCGACATGCAAGTCGTGATATTCTATACAACACATGATCATCTCATACATCACATATATCTCATCATGTACTTGGCCATATCACATCACAACATACCCTGCAAAAACAAGTTAGACGTGCTCTAATTGTTGTTGCGAGTTTTACGTGGCTGCTACGGGTATCTAGCAAGAACGATTCTTACCTACGCAAAAACCACAACGGTGATATAAAAATTGCTTTTCAACCTTCTCAAGGACCGCCTTTGTCAAATCCGATCCGACTAAAGTGGGAGAAACAGACACCCGCTAGCCATCTTTATGCAACGAAGTTACATGTCAGTTGAAGGAACCGGTCTCTCGTAAGCGTACGAGTAATGTTGGTCCGAGCCACTTCATCCCACAATACCGCCGAAACAAGAAAAGACCAAGGGAGGAAGCAATCTGAATATCAACGCCCACAAACTCCTTTGTGTTCTACTCGAGATCTCATCTACGCATAGACCTAGCTCAGATGCCACTGTTGGAGAACGTTGCATGGGAAACAAAATTTTTCCTACGCACACACAAGATCTATCCATGGTGATGAGCATCTACGAGAGGGAGAGTGAATCTACATACCCTTGTAGATCGCTTAGCGGAAGCGTTAAGAAACGCGGTTGATGTAGTCGAACGTCTTCGCGATCCAAATCGCAAGTCGTCCCTCGATCCGATCACGAACTAGTGCCGAACGGACGGCACCTCCGCGTTCAACACACGTACGGCTTGATGACGCCTTCACCTCCTCGATCCAGCGAGCGATGATGAAGTAGTAGATGAGTTCCGGCAGCACGACAACGTGGTGATGGTGGTGAGGAACAATCTCTGCAGGGCTTCGCCAAGCACTACTGAGATTATGACGGGAGGAACTAGAGGGTTAGGGTTGCCGGCACACGGCTTGGGAAATCTTGATGTATGTCGTGTGCTAGCCCTGCCCCTCTATTTATATGTTGAGCCCTGGGGTCTAAACTTGGAGAGAAAGCCTCCACAAGGTCGGTTTTACCCGCACAAGGTCGGTTTGGCCCGCACGGAAAGAGTCTAACTCGGATTCCAGTAGTATCGCGTACAAGCGGTAGTACCGCTCACGAGCGGTAGTACCGCTTGTGAGGTAGTACCGCTTCACACAAGCGGTAGTACCGCTTACGCGGTAGTACTGCCTTACCAGCGGTAGTACCGCTTAAGGCAGCAGCAAAACTTCCTTTTGCACTTTCCAATACCTCGTGGGCTTTACCCCTTTGGCTCATATAAAGTGTTGCTGCACCCGAACACTTCGGTAAACATCCGGAACCCCTTCCGGTGAATTCCGGAACCCTTCCGGAGATCAAAACACTATTATCACATATATCAATCTTTACCTCCGGACTCTTCCGGAGATCCTCGTCATGTCCGGGATCTTATCCGGGACTCCGAACAACCTTCGGTCACCAACAAAATAACTCAACTATACTAATCGTCACCAAACGTTAAGTGTGTAGACCCTGCGGGTTCGAGAACTATGTAGACATGACTGAGACACCTCTACGATCAATAACCAATAGCGAGACCTGGATGCCCATATTGGCTCCTACATATTCTACGAAGATCTTTATCGGTCGAACCTCTATGTCAAGGATTCAGTTAATCCCGTATGTGGTTCCCTTTGTTCTTCGGTATGTTACTTGCCCGAGATTCGATCGTCGGTATCTCTATACCTAGTTCAATCTCGTTACCGGCAAGTCTCTTTACTCGTTCTGTAATACAAGATTCCGTGGCTAACACTTTAGTCACATTGCTTGCAAGGCTCATTGTGATGTTGTATTACCGAGTGGGCCCTGAGATACCTCTCCGTCACATGGAGTAACAAATCCCAGTCATGATCCATGCCAACCCAACAGACACCCTCGGAGATACCTGTAGAGCATCTTTATAGTCATCCAGTTACGTTGCGACGTTTGATACACACAAGGTATTCCTCCGATGTCAGGGAGTTGCATGATCTCATGGTCATAGGAACAGATACTTGACATGCAGAAAACAATAGCAATAAACTGACACGATCATATGCTACGTTTATAGTTTGGGTCTTGTCCATCACATCATTCTCCTAATGATGTGATCCCGTTATCAAATGACATCTCATGTCCATGGCCAGGAAACCTTCACCATCTTTTGATCAACGAGCTAGTTAACTAGAGGCTTACTAAGGACACAGTGTTGTCTATGTACCCACACATGTATTTGAGTTTCCAATCAATACAATTATAGCATGGATAATAAACGATTATCATGAACAAGGAAACATAATAATAACTAATTTATTATTGCCTCTAGGGCATATTTCCAACACCTCTAGCGGACTAGCTCGTTGATCAAAGATGGCCATGGTTTCTTGGTCATAGACATGAGTTGTCATTTGATAACGGGATCACATCATTAGGAGAATGATGTGATGGACAAGACCCAAACTATGAACGTAGCATATGATCGTGTCAAGTTTATTGCTATCGTTTTCGCATGTCAAGTATCTGTTCTTATGACCATGAGATCATGCAATTCACTGACACCGGAGGAGTACCTTGTGTGTATCAAACGTCGCAACGTAACTGGGTGACTATAAATATGCTCTACAGGTATCTCCGAGGGTGTCTGTTGAGTTGGCATGGATCAAGACTGGGAATTTGTCACTCCGTATGACAGAAAGGTATCTCAGGGCCCACTCGGTAATACAGCATCACAATAAGCTTGCAAGCAATGTGACTAAAGAGTTATCCACGGGATCTTGTATTACGGAACGAGTAAAGAGACTTGCCGGTAACGAGATTGAAATAGGTATGGAGATACCGACGATCGAATCTCGGGCAAGTAACATATCGCCGGACAAAGGGAATTGCATACGGGATTGACTGAATCCTTGACTTCGTGGTTCAACCGATAAAGATCTTCGTTGAATATGTAGGAACCAATATGGGCATCCAGGTCCCGCTATTGGTTATTGACCGGAGAGGAGTCTCGGTCATGTCTGCATATTCCCGAACCCGTAGGGTCGCACGCTTAACGTTCGGTAGCGCTAGGGTAGTATTGAGATATTAATAGTGGAAAGTATGAAGGTTGTTCGGAGTCCCGGATGGGATCCGGGACATCACGAGGAGCTCCGGAATAGTCCGGAGGTAAAGATTCATATATGGAAAGTTGTTATCGGGGTTCCGGAAAAAGTTCGAGTTTTTTCGGTATTGTACCGGGAAGGTTCTAGAAGGTTCTGGAGTGGGGCCCACCTGCATGGGGGACCCACATGAACGTGGGTAGTGGGGAAAGTCCCCACAACCCTGGTCTAGGCGCACCAAGATCCTCCCTTAAAAGGAATAGTATCATATCCCAAAGGATAAGATCAGGATCCCTAAAAAGGGGGGATAGCGATCGGTGGGGAAGGAAAGGAGGGATTTCCTTCCTCCCCCTTTGGCCAACGACCCTAGGGCCTTGGAGGGCAAGCCACCAGCCCCCTCCACGCCTATATAAAGGTGGGGAGGTGTTGGGGGCAGCCACCCCTTGGACCCTTGCCCGTTACCTTTCCCAACTCCTCCCACGTTTCACCGGTACGCGCTTGGTGAAGCCCTGCCGGATTTCCGCTGCCATCACCACCACCATACCGTCGTGTTGGTCCCGATCTCATCTACCCCCTCTCTCTCGCTTGCTGGATCAAGAAGGAGAGGACGCCGCCGAGCCGCACATGTGCTAAACTCGGAGGTGTCGTCCGTTCGGCACTTGATCGGGAGTTCTTGGACGGATCGTGATTGGATCGTGAAGACGTTCGACTACATCAACCGCGTTTCTTAATGCTTCCTCTTAGCGATCTACAAGGGTATGTAGATGCAATCTCTCCTCTAATAGATGTTCATCTCCTAGATCGATCTTGGTGAGTGTAGGAATTTTTTTGTTTCCCATGCAACGTTCCCCAACAGTGGCATCATGAGCTAGGTCTTTGCGTAGATGACATCACGAGTAGAACACAAAGGAGTTTGTGGGCGTTGATATTCAGATTGCTTCCTTCCTTGGTCTTTTCTTGATTCAACGGTATTGTGGGATGAAGCGGCCCGGACCAACTTTACATGTCCACGTACATGAGACCGGTTCCATCGACTGACATGCGACTTTGTTGCATAAGATGGCTGGCGGGTGTCTATCTCTCCCACCTTAGTTGAATCGGATTCGACGAAGACGGTCCTTGTGGAAGGTTAAATAGCAACTTGCATATCACCGTTGTGGTTTTGCGTAGGTAAGAATCGTTCTTGCTAGATACCCATAGCAGCCACGTAAAACATGCAACAACAAATTAGAGGACGTCTAACTTGTTTTTGCAGGGTATGTTGTGATATGATATGGCCAAAGACATGATGAAATATATTTGATGTATGAGATGATCATGTTTTGTAATAGTTTATCTCGGCTTGCATGTCGATGAATACGGCAACCGGCATGAGCCATAGGGTTGTCTTTAATTATTGTATGACCTGCGTTTCAATCATTAAGCGCTATGTAATGCTTTACTTTATCGCTAAACGGTAGCAATAGTAGTGGAGGCATGGTTGGCGTGACAACCCCGATGGCGATGCAATGATGGAGATCATGGTTTCATGCCGGTGACGATGGAAATCATGCCGGTGTTTGGAGATGGAGATCAAAAGCACAAGTTCATGGCCATATCATGTCACTTATGATTTGCATGTGATGTTAATCTTTTTATGCATCTTATTTTGCTGAGGACGATGGTAGCATTATAAGGTGATCCCTCTCTAAAATTTCAAGATAAAATTGTGTTCTCCCCAAGTGTGCACCGTTGCGAAAGTTCGTCGTTTCGAAGCACCACGTGATGATCGGGTGTGATAGACTCTACGTTCACATACAACGGGTGCAAGCCAGTTTTGCACATGCAGAACACTTGGGTTGAACTTGACGAGCCTAGCATGTACAGACATGGCCTCGGAACACAAGAGACCGAAAGGTCGAACATGAGTCATATAGTAGATATGATCAACATGGAGATGTTCACCATTGAAACCACCTCATCTCACGTGATGATCGGACTTGGGTTGGTTAATTTGGATCATGTTACACTCGGACGACCGGAGGGATGTCGATTTGAGTGGGAGTTTTTAAGTAAACTAAACTCATTATCTAGAACAATAGTCTAAGTTGTGTTTGCAAATTTATGTTGTAGATCAATGGCTCGCGCAGTAGCTTCCCTGAATTTCAATGCGTTCCTAGAGAAAGCCAAGCTGAAAGATGATGGAAGTAACTTTGTAGACTGGGCCTGTAATCTGAGGATTATCCTCACGGCTGCCCAAAAGGCTTATGTCCTTGATGCACCGCTTTGTGAGCAACCCCCTCCAGCGTCTGTGGACGTTATGAACGCCCGGCAGGCGCGTGTTGATGACTACTCAATAGTTCAGTGCGCCATGTTGGATGGCTTAGAACCGGACTTCAAAGGTGTTTTGAACGTCATGGAGCATATGAGATGTTCCAAGAGTTGAAGTTTATTTTTGAGAAGAATGCCCGGATCGAGAGGTATGAGACCTCCGATAAGTTCTATGCTTGCAAGATGGAGGAGAACGGGTCTGTCAATGAACACATACTCAAAATGTCTGGGTATTACAACCGTCTGGCTGAGTTGGGAGTTGTGCTCCCGCCAGAGGCGATCACTGACAGAGTTCTTCAATCGCTACCACCTAGCTACAAGAGCTTTGTGTTGAACTATAACATGCAAGGGATGAACAAGTCAGTTGCCGAACTGTTTGCGATGCTGAAAGCCGCTGAGTCAGACATCCAGAAGGAGCATCAAGTGTTGATGGTCAATAAAACCACTAGTTTCAAGAAGAATGACAAGGGCAAGAAGGGAAACTCCAAGGCCGACAAGAAGGGGGCCAACGCCAAACAAGGTATATATGATATACATGTTATTGATGTGTACCTTACCAACTCTCGTTGTAGTGCCTGGGTATTTGATACCGGTGCGGTTGCTCACATTTGCAACTCAAAGCAGGAACTGCGGAATAGAGGGAGGCTGGCGAAGGACGAAGTGACGATGCGCGTGGGAAATGGTTCCAAGGTTGATGTGATCGCCGTCGGCACGCTCGCTCTTCGATTACCATCGGGATTAGTGATGAACCTGAATAATTGTTATTTAGTGCCTGCGTTGAGCATGAACATTATATCTGGATCTTGTTTAATGCGAGACGGTTACTCATTTAAATTAGAGAATAATGGTTGTTCTATTTATATGGGTAATATCTTTTATGGTCATGCACCCATTGTGAGGGGTTTATTCTTATTGAATCTCGATAGTGATGATATACATGTTCATAACATTGATGCCAAAAGATGTAGAGTTGATAATGATAGTACCACTTTCTTGTGGCACTGCCGCTTAGGTCATATTGGTGTAAAACGCATGAAGAAATTCCATGCTGATGGACTTTTGGATTCACTTGATTTTGAATCACTTGACACATGTGAACCATGCCTCATGGGCAAGATGACTAAGACCCCGTTCTCCGGAACAATGGAACGGGCAAGTGACTTGTTGGAAATCATACATACTGATGTGTGCGGTCCGATGAGCATTGAGGCGTGCGGTGGATATCGTTATTTTCTCACCTTCACCAACGATTTGAGTAGATATGGGTATATTTACTTAATGAAACACAAGTCTGAAACGTTTGAAAAGTTCAAGCAATTTCAGAGTGAAGTTGAGAATCATCGTAACAAGAAGATCAAATTCCTACGATCTGATCGAGGGGGAGAATATCTGAGTTATGAGTTTGGCAGTCACTTAAGACAATGTGGAATTGTTTCACAGTTGACGCCACCTGGAACACCACAGCGTAATGGTGTGTCCGAACGTCGTAATCGAACCTTATTGGATATGGTGCGTTCTGTGATGTCTCTTGCCGATCTGCCACTATCATTTTGGGGTTATGCGTTAGAGACAACTGCATTCACTTTAAATAGGGCACCATCTAAGTCCGTTGAGACGACACCGTATGAACTGTGGTTTGGCAAGAAACCAAAGTTATCGTTTCTTAAAGTTTGGGGATGCGATGCTTATGTCAAAAGGCTTGAGCCAGAAAAGCTTGAACCCAAAGCGGACAAATGTGTCTTCATAGGATACCCAAAAGAGACGGTTGGGTATACCTTCTATCTCAGATCCGAAGGCAAAGTGTTTGTCGCTAAGAACGGGTCCTTTCTCGAGAAAGAGTTTCTCTCGAAATAATTGAGTGGGAGGAAGATAGAACTTGATGAGGTTGTTGAACCTTTACTTCAACCAGAGAGTAGCACTGCGCAGAAAGATGTTTCTGTGGAACCTACGTCAGTTGAAGAGGAAGCTGATGATGGTGATCATGAAGCTTCGGATCAAGTTACTATCGAACCTCGTAGGTCGACAAGGATACGTACTGCTCCTGAGTGGTACGGTAACCCTGTCTTGAATGTCATGTTGTTGGACAACGATGAACCTACGAGCTATGGAGAAGCGATGGTGGGACCAGATTCCGACAAATGGTTAGAGGCCATGAAATCCGAGATGGGATCCATGTATGAAAACAAAGTATGGACTTTGGAAGTATTACCTGAAGGGCGAAAGGCCATTCAGAATAAATGGATCTTCAAGAAGAAGACAGACGCAGACGGTAATGTCACCGTCTATAAAGCTCGACTTGTGGCAAAGGGCTTTTCACAAGTTCAAGGAGTTGACTACGATGAGACTTTCTCACCCGTAGCGATGCTTAAGTCCGTCAGAATCATGTTAGCAATAGCTGCATTTTTCGATTATGAAATTTGGCAGATGGATGTCAAAACAGCGTTCCTTAACGGTTTTCTTAAGGAAGAGTTGTATATGATGCAACCAGAAGGTTTTGTCGATCCAGAGAATGCTGACAAAGTTTGCAAACTCCAGCGATCCATTTATGGACTTGTGCAAGCGTCTCGGAGTTGGAATCTTCGCTTTGATGAGGTGATCAAAGCGTTTGCGTTTATACAAGTTTACGGAGAAGCTTGTATTTACAAGAAAGTGAGTGGGAGCTCTATAGCGTTTCTAATATTATATGTGGATGACATATTGCTGATTGGAAACAATATAGAACTTTTGGAAAGCGTGAAGGAATATTTGAACAAGAGTTTTTCAATGAAGGACCTAGGAGAAGCTGCTTTCATATTAGGCAACAAGATCTATAGAGATAGATCGAGACGCTTAATAGGACTTTCACAGAGAACAGACCTTGATAAATTTTTGAAGAAGTTCAAAATGGATCAGTCCAAGAAGGGGTTCTTGCCTGTTTTGCAAGGTGTGAAGTTGAGTAAGACTCAATGCCCAGCGACTACAGAGGATAGAGAAAAGATGAGTGTCATCCCCTATGCTTCTGCCATAGGCTCTATCATGTATGCGATGCTGTGCACAAGACCAGATGTCAGCCTTGCCATAAGTATGGCCGGAAGGTTTCAAAGTAATCCAGGAGTGGAACACTGGACAGCGGTCAAGAATATCCTTAAGTACCTGAAAAGGACTAAGGAAATGTTTCTCGTTTATGGAGGTGATCAAGAGCTCGTCGTAAAGGGTTACGTCGATGCAATCTTTGACACTGATCCGGATGACTCTATGTCTCAAACCGGATACGTATATATTCTAAATGGGGAAGCGGTTAGCTGGTGCAGTTCCAAGCAAAGCGCGGTAGCTGATTCTACATGCGAAGCGGAGTACATAGCTGCCTCGGAGGTGGCGAAGGAAGGTGTCTGGATGAAGCAGTTCATGACAGATATTGGAGTTGTGCCCAGTGCACTGGACCCGATGACTCTGTTCTGTGACAACACTGGTGCCATTGCTCTAGCCAAGGAACCAAGGTTTCACAAGAGGACCAGACACATAAAGCGACGCTTCAATTCCATCCGCGATGCGATCAAGGAGGAGGACATAAACATTTGCAAAGTGCACACGTATCTGAATGTTGCAGATCCATTGACTAAACCTCTTCCACGGGCAAAACATGATCAACACCAGAACACTATGGGTGTTAGATTCATAACCATGTAATGCTAGATTATTGACTCTAGTGCAAGTGGGAGACTGTTGGAAATATGCCCTAGAGGCAATAATAAAATGGTTATCATTATATTTCCTTGTTCATGATAATCGTTTATTATCCATGCTATAATTGTATTGGTTGGAAACACAAATACATGTGTGGATACGTAGACAACAAGATGTCCCTAGTGAGCCTCTAGCGGACTAGCTCATTGATCAAAGATGGCCATGGTTTCCTGGTCATAGACATGAGTTGTCATTTGATAACGGGATCACATCATTAGGAGAATGATGTGATGGACAAGACCCAAACTATGAACGTAGCATATGATCGTGTCAAGTTTATTGCTATCGTTTTCGCATGTCAAGTATTTGTTCCTATGACCATGAGATCATGCAACTCACTGACACCGAAGGAGTACCTTGTGTGTATCAAACGTCACAACGTAACTGGGTGACTATAAAGATGCTCTACAGGTATCTCCGGGGGTGTCTGTTGAGTTGGCATGGATCAAGACTGGGAATTTGTCACTCCGTATAACGGAAAGGTATCTCAGGGCCCACTCGGTAATACAGCATCACAATAAGCTTGCAAGCAATGTGACTAAAGAGTTAGCCACGGGATCTTATATTACGGAACGAGTAAAGAGACTTGCCGGTAACGAGATTGAAATAGGTATGGAGATACCGACGATCGAATCTCGGGCAAGTAACATATCGCCGGACAAAGGGAATTGCATACGGGATTGACTGAATCCTTGACATCGTGGTTCAACCGATAAAGATCTTCGTTGAATATGTAGGAACCAATATGGGCATCCAGGTCCCGCTATTGGTTATTGACCGGAAAGGAGTCTCGGTCATGTCTGCATATTCCCGAACCCGTAGGGTCGCACGCTTAACGTTCGGTAGCGCTAGGGTAGTATTGAGATATTAATAGTGGAAATTATGAAGGTTGTTCGGAGTCCCGGATGGGATCCGGGACATCACGAGGAGCTCCGGAATAGTCCGGAGGTAAAGATTCATATATGGAAAGTTGTTATCGGGGTTCCGGAAAAAGTTCGAGTTTTTTCGGTATTGTACCGGGAAGGTTCTAGAAGGTTCTGGAGTGGGGCCCACCTGCATGGGGGACCCACATGAACGTGTGTAGTGGAGAAAGTCCCCACAACCTTGGTCTAGGCGCACCAAGATCCTCCCTTAAAAGGAATAGTATCATATCCCAAAGGGATAAGATCAGGATCCCTAAAAAGGGGGGATAGCGATCGTTGGGGAAGGAAAGGAGGGATTTCCTTCCTCCCCCTTTGGCCAACGACCCTAGGGCCTTGGAGGGCAAGACACCAGCCCCCTCCACGCCTATATAAAGGTGGGGAGGCGTTGGGGGCAGCCACCCCTTGGACCCTTGCCCGTTACCTCTCCCAACTCCTCCCACGTTTCACCGGTACGCGCTTGGAGAAGCCTTGCCGGATTTCCGCTGCCATCACCACCACCATACCGTCGTGTTGGTCCCGATCTCATCTACCCCCTCTCTCTCGCTTGCTAGATCAAGAAGGAGAAGATGCCGCCGAGCCGCACGTGTGCTAAACTCGGAGGTGCCGTCCGTTCGGCACTTGATCGGGAGTTCGTGGACGGATTGTGATTGGATCGCGAAGACGTTCGACTACACCAACCGCGTTTATTAACGCTTCCGCTTAGCGATCTACAAGGGTATGTAGATGCAATCTCTCCTCTCGTAGATGTTCATCTCCTAGATCGATCTTGGTGAGCGTAGGAATTTTTTTGTTTCCCATGCAACGTTCCCCAACAGCCTGCACACTAATAGGACTAGGGGTAAAATTCATGGTGGTATTATGCTACTCGCTTAGCGAGACGTTTTAATGTTAATTTATGCCCTCATGATTACATGTTGCCTAGAGTTTACTTAGATCACCAGTCCATGAGAGACCACCACTTTCTTGATGCTCCTGAGCCTCCTCACAACATTTGTTATAACTTGGTTTTTAGTGAGGATACTCGTGATATATTCCGTTGCCTGCACCTGCTTTGTTTGATTCTCATGCCAGGAATGGATATACCGTGATGCCACTGGACATCGTTGCTTACCAGAACGCCTTGGCAGCGTCAGAGGAGGAGGCCCAGGATTGGAACGCTCGGGTGCCGCCGCCTCAAGACTTTCACATGGGACCGGATGGCTACTACGGATGGCCGTAGACCAAGCTAGGCCAAAAGCCTAAGCTTGGGGGAGTACGTATCTCTCACCGACATTTCATTCATGTCCACACATTTCATTCCAGTTGTCGGTGTTCATACTTTTTCATTGTATAATGCATGTTAGTCTTATTTTCTCGCTTTCTTTTTATGCATGTGAAAAACTTTGAGAAAATCCAAAAACATCTCTCATTTCTTTTCGGTTTTTCTTTCTAGCTTAATTAGTTGTAGAATTAAAAGAAAACCCAAAAAGATTTCTCGTTTCTTCTTTTGCTTGTTGGGAGTTCTCCCGTGTAAATAGTTTTTCTCATTTTTGTTTTACCTTATTTAGTTTGCTTTCTTCAGAAAAACTAAAAACTCCAAAAATATTTTAGTGTGTTTCTCTGAAATTCTTTTCTTTTGTTGAGTCATTGTAAGGAGAAGACCACGATGAAAATGATGAGTGGCTCTCATATGCATTATTGTTGATCTAACAAAGAGCCCATATTACCTTGTCCTCTCCTTTGAATAAAATGCTTGCAGATTCCAGCTTAGTCCATGGCACACTTGCACTATTTTTATTTTCATATCATTCGGTCGTGCAAGTGAAAGGCAATAATGACGATGATTTGATGAAGTGACTGTGGCAAGGAAAAGCGGGTATGAACTCAACTTGTTCTTTGTTTTTGTAAATATGTTTAACTCAGTATTCATGATTCAGCATATTATGATTAAACATGTTTATGATGACAATTAGAGATTATAGTTGCTCATGCCCTGCTTAAGTAGCTAGGAGTGGATAATGATTTATCTTGGGTGTCAACATGCATTAAAATGATTGTGATGTAGTATGATGATATGGTATCCTCCTCTAAATGTTTCAAGTGGCTTGACTTGGCACATGTTCACGCATGTAGTTGATTCCAAACCAACATAGCCTTCATGATATTTATGTTCATGGTGCTTATATCCTACTCATGCTAGTATTCAATGTTGATTATTCATAATGCATGGTTATGACCGTTTTCGCTCTCTAGCTGGTCGCTTCTCAACCTATTTGCTAGCCTTCGCCTGTACTAAGCGGGAATACTGCTTGTGCATCAAAACCCCTAAACCAAAGTTATTCCATATGAGTCCACTATATCTACCTATATGCGGTATTATTCTGCCGTTCTAAGTAAATTTACATGTGCCACCTCTAAATATTCAAATGAACATCTGTTTTGTGTGCCCGTACCGCTCATGGAGCGACAGGGGGCAGTTAGTATCTTCCATGCTAAGCGGGTTATTCTCATGACGAGTGTTTATTCACTTGTCCTTGCACGAGAGGGGCTGGTAATCGGGATGCCCAGTCCCATTATTAAAACTACAAAATAATAAAACAAACTCCCCCGGAAAGTTGTTGGTATGGAGGGCACCCGAGGATTCGGCTAGCCATGGCTTGTGATTATTGGTGGAGGGGGAGTAAACTTTACTTTACTGCTTGGGAACCGCCGCTAATGTGTTTAGCATGGAAGATATTGAAAACTCTCGGTCGTGACATTGACAGGAAAGGCATACCTCCCAAAAATTTATTTATCTCTAATTTAAGCTTCGAGCTCTAGCACCTCTGCAAATCCCTGCTTCCCTCTGTGAAGGGCCTATCTATTTAATTTTATGTTATTTTACTTTTATTGTTGAGTCATCACCTTCTCAAACAAGCACCAGACCTGAGAGCACTATTGTCATTCTCATGCATTGTGTATAGTTAATGTTGCATGCATCATGACTGGATCTCTGCTATCATGAACTACAATGTTTAGTTGCTGCTTGAACTTTGGAGGTGCTCTGCATTTATGTTTTACGGTCTCAGAAAGGGCTAGCGAGATACCATGTTGTAATATTATATCATGATTGTTTTGACAAAGTGTTGGCATTTGAGATATTTTATTATTGCTCGCTAGTTGATTATTCCATTGATATGAGTGAATATAATTTCTAAGAGTTATCATTTGCATGGTTAGTTATAATCTTTGCTGAAAACTTGGGTACTATTTAAGCATATATATAGATACAAGAACAAAAGAGTTTGTAAAAGTTTTTCTTTATCACTTTCAGTTTGTCAACTGAACTGCTTGAGGACAAGCAATGAGTTAAGCTTGGGGGAGTTGATACGTATCCATCGTATCTACTTTTCCAAACACTTTTGCTCTTGTTTTGGACTCTAATTTGCATGATTTGAATGAAACTAACCCGGACTGACGCTGTTTTCAGCAGAATTGCCATGATGTTGTTTTTATGCAAAAATCAATGTTCTTGGATTTGGATGAAACTTTTTGGAGAATTTTTATGGAATATATAAAAATTATTGGCGCAAGAATCAACAGAAGGGGGGCCACCCAGTGCCCACGAGGCACCAGGGCGCGCCACCCCCCTAGGCGTGCCCTGGTACCTCATGGGGCCAACGTGGCTCCGTCTGACCTAATTCCAACGCTATAAATTCACAATTCCAGAGAAAAAAATGAGGGAGGAAGTTTTATTGCGTTCCACGATACGGAGCCGCCGCCACCTTCTATTCTTCATCGGGAGGCCAGATCTGGAGTCCGTTTGGGGCTCTGGAGAGGGGGATCTTCCGGCATCGTCATCATCAACCATCCTTCATCACCAATTTCATGATGCTCACCGCCGGGAGTGAGTAATTCCTTCGTAGGCTTGCTGGACGGTGATGAGTTGGATGAGATTTATCATGTAATCGAGTTAGTTTTGTTAGGGCTTGATCCCTAGTATCCACTATGTTCTGAGATTGATGTTGCTATGATTTTGCTATGCTTAATGCTTGTCACTAGGGCCCGAGTGCCATGATTTCAGATCTGAACCCTTTATGTTTTCATGAATATATTTGTGTTCTTGATCCGATCTTGCAAGTTGTATGCACCTGCTACGTGTTATGATCCGCATACCCCAAGGTGACAATAATTGGGATTCTTTCCGGTGATTGCCGTAGTTTGAGGAGTTCATGTATTCACTAAGTGCTAATGCTTTGTTCCGGTTCTCTATTAAAAGGAGGCCTTAATATCCCTTAGTTTCCTTATGGACCCCGCTGCCACGGGAGGGTAGGACAAAAGATGCCATGCAAGTTCTTATCGCAAGCACGTATGACTATATACGGAATACATGCCTACATTATATTGATGAATTGGAGCTACTTCTGTGTCGCCCTAGGTTGTGACTGTTACATGATGAATGTTATCCAACAATATCACCGATCCAATGCCTACGAGTTTTTCACATATTGTTCCTGCTAAGTTACTACTATTGCTACTACTGTTACAACTGCTGCTACCGTTACTGTTACCGTTACTATTATTGCTACTGCTATCAAACTATCATACTACTGTGCTACTGATCACTCTGCTGCAGATATTTAGTCTCCAGGTGTGGTTGAATTGACAACTCAACTGCTAATACTTGCAAATATTCTTTGGCTCCCCTTGTGTCGAATCAATAAATTTGGGTTGAATACTCTACCCTCGAAAACTATTGCGATCCCCTATACTTGTGGGTTATCACCACCCTTGGTGGATCACTGGTGTTTACGGCCCATAGAGCGACCAGGACAAGATAGCTTTCCTCTCGGAGCTGCAAGACCTAGGGACACCATGGCCGGCCCATGGCTCATTGGCGGCGATTTTAACATGATCACGTCCTCGGCCGACAAAAATAACAGCCGCGTCAACCACCGTTCTATGAGTCGCTTTAGGCGCTTCATCACCGACCACGCTCTTCGGGACATCTACCTCCACGGGAGGCATTATACATGGTCCAACGAGCAGGACTCTCCCACCCTCGTGTGCATCGACCGTGTGCTCTGCACCCCCGCTTGGGCAACTCTCAACCCCCACCACCTACTGCACTGTCTATCATTGGCGGCATCAGACCACTGCCCACTCTTGATCGACGGCTCCCCCCGAGTGCGCGGCAAGCCCTGCTTCCATTTTGAGCAATTTTGGATAAAATTGGAGGGATTCCACCAGACGGTGCTTGACGCTTGGAACTCTGTCGCTCCTGAACCGGACCCCTTCCGGCGCATCTACGCTCGACTCATTGCCACAACACGCTCTCTGTAGTGCTGGAGCTCCCGCACGATCGGCAACATTTCCACCCAGCCCCTGATAGCCCATGAGCTCATATACCGCCTGGACGTCGCCCAGGACCACCGACCTCTCATCGACTGCGAGTCCTGGCTCAGGCGCGAGCTTAAACGCAAATACCTCGGCCTTGCTTCCCTCGAGCGATCAATTGCGCGCGAGCGCGCATGCTTCACCTGGCTCAAAGAGGGCGACACTAACTCGGCGTTCTTCAAAATCCACGCGGCCCACAGGAGCCAGAAGAACCGTATCCTCGGCCTAAACCACCGCGGATCCCTAGTGTCTGATGACGAGGGGATGGCTAGGGCAGCTTTCGACCACTTCTCTGCCCTCCTTGGCACAACGTAGATGCGCCCCTACACAATCCGGCTCGAGGACATTGACCATAGGCACTTCGACCTGCACGAGCTCGAGCTCCCATTCTCGGAGGAGGAGATCTGGCATGCCATCACCAAGATGCCCACTGGCAAAGCATCAGGACCCGACGGCTTCACGGCCGAATTCCTGCGATCTTGCTGGCCTATCATCAAGGAGGACATATGCGCGGCCTTCGACAAGTTCTACGCCATGAACGGCATGGGCTTTGGCAAACTGAACGAGGCCCTCTTTACTCTACTCCCAAAGACCCCTGACGCGGCCGCTCTTTCCGACTACAGGCCGATCAGCCTCATTCACCTCCTCGCCAAGCTCTTCGCCAAAGTACTCTCTCTCTCAGGCTTGCCCCTCGCCTTGGTGAGCTGGTCACCTCCAGCCAGAGCGCGTTCATCGCCGGCCGCAGTGTTCACGACAATTTCCTGCTGGTCCAACAAACCACGAGGCTGCTGCACAACTTGAAGCTCCCACGACTCCTCCTCAAACTGGATATTGCTAAGGCATTCAACACCGTGTCATGGCCGTTCCTCCTACAAGTCCTGCAACATCTGGGATTTTGGGAGGCGCTGGTGTGAATGGATCTCCATCATACTCTCGTCCGCGTCCACCAGGGTGCTCATCAACGGCAACCCCGGACCCCCGGTGCCCCACGCCCAGGGCCTACGTCAGGGTGACCCTATATCCCCTATGCTCTTCATTCTCGTCATCGACCAGCTCAACACTCTGCTACAGCATGCCATGCACGCCGGTATCATCAGGCAACTCACCGCGCGCCACGCCGCCTCCAGTATCTCACTTTTCGCCGACGACGTTGTCGTGTTCTGCCACGCCGACGCCCAAGAGTTGGCCATCATTCGAGGCCTACTGAGCATGTTCGGCGACGCCTCTGGCCTCCACACCAATTTCCAGAAATGCTCCGCATCTCCGATTCGATGCACCGACGACGCACTGGCCACCGTCGCAACCTCGCTTTCCTGCCTCCTTGCAAAATTCCCCATCAAGTACCTTGGGCTCCCCTTGTCCATTCGCAAGGCCTCGACCACAGCGCTGCTACCCCTTGTCGAGAAGATCATCAAGAAGCTCGCTACTTGGAAGGCTTCGCAGCTCTCCCGCGGCGAGCGGCTAGCTCTAGTTCGCCACGTCCTCACGGCTATGCTCGTGCACATTCTGCTTGCCATGGCGGTCACCCCCAATCCTCAGGCGTATCACCAAACTCAGACGTGACTTCCTCTGGTTTGGCCGCAAGGACGCCAACAATGGCTGCTGCCCCGTGTCTTGGTCCCGCGTCTGTCGGCCCCTCGACCTCGGCGGGCTTGCCATCCATGACCTGCAGCTCACAAGCGTGGCGCTTCACACCAGATGGCTCTGGCTCCAGGCCACCGATCCCGACCGCCCCTGGAGAGACCTGCACCTTCCGAGCGATCGTGAAACCACGGAGTTCTTCCGTGCATCCACTACCTGGACGATTGGGGACGGCAAGTCTTGCCATTTCTGGCGTGACCATTGGTTTGCAGGGCCAGTCCATTCCGGAGATCGCGCCCACCCTGCCCACTCTCATCCCGCGCCGGCGGCGGAAACGCCGCCTTGTCTATGAGGCACTGGCCAACAACACATGGATTTCCGACATCCACGGCACCCTCAACCCTGTGGCCATTGTCGAGTACGTTGAGCTTTGGCGGAAACTCCAGGAGATCTCGCTATCCACCGACCCCGACAAGCTCACATGGAAATGGACCACCAATGGCGTGTACACAGCCAGTTCATGCTACCGAGCACTCTTCCATGGATCCACCACCGCGCCCTTCTGGCGCCTGATCTGGAAGAGCTGGGCACCATCCAATGCCAAGATCTTCCTCTGGCTCGCGTCCCTTAACCGATGCTGGACGGCCGACCGGCGTGCGCGTCATGGCCTGCCTCACGACCCCGTCTGCAAGCTCTGCTGCCAAGACAACGAGACCATCGACCACCTGCTCATTGGCTGCGTGCTCTCGCATATCTGTTGGCACGAGGTGCTGGCCTGGTGCCGCCTCCCGATCACACCACCAGATGGATCCGTGACCTTCTTTGTTTGGTGGGATGGAGTCGCTGCCGCGGCTCCTACAAGCCTGCGCAAGGGAACGAACTCGCTTATCATCCTCGCAGCTTGGACAATCTGGAAGCACCGTAATGCCGTCATCTTTGATGGCGAGCGGCCGTCTAACGCCCTGGTCACTGACGCCATCAAGCAGGAAGCCATGCGCTGGGCCAGGGCCGGCGCAAGAGATTAGACAGTATATTGCATGTAAGTTGATCCTGTCGAGGCTGAGCAGCCTCCCTATCTCCTCAATCGCACCCTTGATACCGCCATTAGTGTGTACGGTAACAAGGGCTACACCCATGTAACTAAACTCTCCTTCTACCTATCAATGGAATGATACGCAACCTTGCATACTCGCAAAAAAATGTCTCCTTTGGGTCGTTTCCTTCTATTTGGGAGCCACCGCTTTGCCACGTCAATACGACAATGAGACTTGTTTGACCCTTTGGTACACACCTTTCAAGAGGTAGCACTAGTAGTCACGTTCAAGCACTTATGTCTATTAGGAGGCCTATTGCACGCAATGCGCTTGCTATAACACATGTCTCAATGTTCATGCGAGATCAAGAGCGATACACAAACCTAAAGAACAACCACAACTATGATAATGTAGATGCTGTTGGTATGCTTCACATGAGTACATATGCCATTTTACACCTAGAAACTAGATGACACATGTGCCCTTGGCGCAAAGAACGATTGCAACCAAGAAGCAAAGCAACTCATGAACAACATGTTTTATGAATGATCCACAAAGGGCCTATGGTGCTTGGAGAAAAGAGGATATCATATAAAAGTTGTTTCACATTACTTGCCTAACTTATCCATTGCATCTAGCATATAACTTGCTTAACTTACAAAACATTAGAACATTTTTTAGCCAAACCACATGGAAAATACGATGCATCGCCGCGTCATTCGTACAAGAACGAAAAACCAAGAAGTTAAGGCGAAACTGGTTGAATGATTCGGTTGGCATTGGTAATCGTTTCACTATTATTTGACTTTGACAAAGAACATTTTAATTGTTTGACCGTTGGCGCAAAAAACAAATGCAACCAAAAAGATTGTTGAACTATTAGAAGCCTTCTCTGCCGAACTACATGTAAAATACAATGATCCGCCGCACCAAGGTGCAAAAATTAGACAATGTTGATATAGACAATCTGCTGGAGCATTACTAATTTTTTTCCGCTGCTCATAAATAAGACTGGATTGAACACGATCATCTGGCGAAATGTTAACCGTCATAGCTGGCTTTCAAGAAGGTGCGCCGAGTGCATTCGGCCGAATTCGATAGATACATAAAGTTTGGCAGACTGCCCATCGTCAAGTATGTTGCCATCATGAACTTAAAGCCGCCCTTGGGCTTGAGGTCGAATATCAGCCGAGTTGTACATTACGAAGGAGCCGACACCATCAGTGCTCAGCGCTGCATGCAGTTTGACGCGTCTGCACGTAGTATCCAAAGAAAGCTTTTTCTGAATTATCTGCTAATGACTGTTCATATTGTATTTCTATCTGCGTTGTATTGACAGACGCAGATAACTATAAGCATTTCTGCGATTGACGTGTGGGCTGCAGATACCACCAACACATTTTTTTGGGTGTTGGCCAGTGCAGAGTCTCACGGGTTGTGCCGAGAAAGAGGCCGGTTACTTGCAAACATCATCGACCATCCAGCTCGGCTTGTACGGCTTTGGTGGTAACGTTCCACGAATACAGATACCATCGCCGACCAGAAGCTTCCGAAATGCTATCTAGCTGTAGCACAACCTTTAGTGGTGTTTGCGCCGGTTTTGACCGTGCTACCCTTCATGCCGGTTTGCCCTTATCCGAATGCAACAGCCCACCAGCAAATCAACTGTGTGCACCCGACGCGTAAGACACCGGCTACGCGGTGCGTGCATCACCAGCCGGCCTTTGGGTGGAACAATTAGGTGGGAAAGAGCCTGGGCAGATGGACATCCCAGGCACGAGATAATTGCATCTATAGTCCTCGTAGTCGCTGGCGACGTCCAACTTGGTGCTGAAACTTGCGTATTGCTTCAATACGGTCCCAGTACAAGAAAATACGTGATCAATACGGTCCCTGAGGTTGAAACAACAGTCCTGGCTCAACATGTTGTGTACGTATCTTGTATTTCTATAGCTGATGGGCCCATTTGTCTGTGGGCCGAGAAATAAAAAGAAAAAAGGGCAGAGTGGGGATTCGATCCCGCAAGCTCTGGCCCATCACTGCGCGAGCTATCCTCCACGCCAAGTCTGTGGTGTTGTATAAAATCGGGACACACTCTCTATTATATGCACATCGTTGTCTTTTAAAAAAATTCGTGAATTTATAAAATGGCATGAGTTTTTTTTTAAACGTTCATCGATTCAAAGAATGTTCATGATTCAAAAATAAAAGTTCGTGTCTACAAAAAACGTCCATGATTTTTTTTTAAATATTCGAAACAATGTTTGGGAATTAAAAAAAAGATTTCCAAATTTTTAAAAAATGTTCACTGATTCAAAAAAATATTCATGAATTCAAAAAATGTTTGTCACAAACAAAAAATATTTCTTAATTTCAAAAGTTGTTCCGGAATTTAAAGAAATGTTCGCCTATGCAAAAAAAAACTTGTTGACGAGTTCCAAAAAACATTTACGCAATTTCAAAAAATGTTCTTGAATTCAAAAAAGATTCACGAATTTGTAAAAAAGCTCATGAATTTAGAAAATGTTCGTAACTTCAAAATTATGGTGAACATTTTTTAAGTTCGGTGAACAAATTTTAAATTCAAAAAATGTTCACCTCAATTTGTAAAAATGTTTATTGATTTGAAAAAATGTTCATGAATTAAAAAAATATTCGCAATTTCAAAAAGTTTGTACGTAGTGAGTGCACGGGGGGTACGCACCAGGTTCCTCGCGCCAAATAGGAGACCGCCAAAAAATGAACACGAAAAAAAAACCAAATCACACTGAAGACAACTGGGCCGTAGCTTTAAAACAAAAAATACAGGCCCGTCCAGCCCAAAAGAAAAGACTATGTATACCTTAATAGATTTCTTTTCACTCAAAAAAAAAAACCTAAATAGATTTCTTATAGAAAAGACTACATAAAATACTGTATGTGAAAATTTCAAATGTTCATACAATGTAAAAGAAAAGTTTGCATAGTTTCATAAAATTCCCAATAACGTTGGACCAATAAAATTTTTGGAACTCGTCAACAAGTTCTTTTTTTTCATAGGCGAACATTTCTTTAAATTGGGGAACAACTTTTGAAATTTAGAAACATTTTTTGTTTGTGACGAACATTTTATGAATTCATGAATATTTTTTTGAATCAGTGAATTTTTTTGGAAATCTTTTAAATAAAATTCCGAAACATTGTTATGAATGTTTTGAAAAAATTCATGGACATTTTTTGTAGACACGAACTTTTATTTTTGAATCATGAACATTTTTTGAATTGATGAATGTTTTTTTAAAAGACAACTATACCCATATAATACACGATGCATCCTGATATGAAACAATATTGCGGACTTGGCCTGGTGGCTAGCTCGCCCAGCGATGCGGCCGAGCTTTCCGGGTTCGAATCCACCCACGGCGGTTGTTCTCCTTTTATTTCTCGTCGCGCTTTTTTCTTTTTATTTCTCGGCCCACAGACAAATGGGCCCGTCAGCTATAGAAATACGAGATACGTACACAACATGTAGAGCCAGGACTGTTGTTTCAACCTCAGGGACCGTATTGATCACGTATTTTCTTGTACCGGGACCGTATTGAAGCAATACGCAAGTTCCAGGACCAAGTTGGACGTCACCAGCGACTACGAGGACTATAGATGCAATTATCTCTCCCTGGCACGCACGAGGATGCGGTCCAAACAGATCGTAACTAGGGCCAGGGCAGTGGGAGGCAGACCGGGCTCCCAGCCGACGGTGTCCTGGATTAGGGGGTGTTCACCACGTCGGCTTGCCATTCATGGGACGGACCGAGGACCCACCGACAACCAAAGAATGGGCCACGCAAGCCATGGCCCACGGCGTACTCAAGATGGAATCCTCCGAAGACCTGGTGTACACTTCAAGGCATATTCAAATGATCGGCATGTTTATCCCTAGATGTAGACCACATACTTGTAATGCTAGATACCCCCGGTGCCTATATAAGCCGAGGGATTTAGTCTGTAGAGGCAAGTTAGAACTCATTCATACGATTTCGAGGTAGATCATCATGTACTTTGTACCCCATCACAATCAATATAACAAGAGCAGGATGTAGGGTTTTACCTCTTAGAGAGGGCCCGAACCTGGGTAACATCATGTCTTTCTCTAGTTCTTGTTACCATCTAGCCGAGACCAACAACTCGGGACCCCCTACCCGAGATCCGCCGGTTTTAGCACCGACATTGGTGGCCCATGCAAGTCCCGCTGTGTGGTCGCAAAGGCTTGATGGCTCATCTTCGGATCAACGACGACATCGGCTGTGGGAAGACCATTATTTCCGGATAGCTCTACGCCTTCGGCAGCATCGTGCTTCACGCCGACTCGAACAGCCACCTCGGCCATGTCGAGAACCTCTCCCCAGGCCAAACCATCAGGTTTAGGAATCTGGACTATGCCGCGGACTCCCATGGCGAACTTGCCTTTTAGGGTTGGGTGTCAGACCAGCCCGAAGACCTTGCCAACACCGCCGTCTTAGCACCAGATTCGATCTCGGAGCTGGACCATGGAATGATCTGCATCTCGGATCTAGCTTCGAGCTCGGATCCGAACACTGCACTCCCGGATCAGGCGTCAGGCCCGACTAGCGAAATTTCCGAGGCCACGTCAGGTGGTACCTCGGGCAAACTTCAGGTGAGCCCCGCCTACTGTCAGGAGATGGCGAGGCCGACCTCACGCTCCTAAATGAGATGTTAGATCAGACTCAAAGCCTTGGAATCTTGGAGTATCGAACCTCGGTCTACGATCGGATCAGGGACAAACCCGGAGGAGTGGAAATTTTCGCCCCACTATAACACCCTGGATTTTCCCTTCTAGAAAATTCCTTTCTTGTTTTGCCTCCTGTCTTTTTATTTTGGTGTTCTTGCTTTTTATTTGCCCTCTTGTGTTTAATTCAGAGTAGTGACTTGCCTGGTTACTTGGGATTAGGGTTTTCCTCCCCAAAACCCTAATTGCCCCTTCTACTAACAGAAACCCTAGGACCCCAGTTGAACTACAACACCCCTGTCCCTTGCACATAAATTCACCAAATTAATTGGGGAGTTTGTCCATCACATATATTCACCATTTCCATCCTCACCAACCACACCCAAGTCAAAGTTTAGCCAGATTAATTCATCCAAGGTTTCTGCCAGATCTGTCAGGTTGCATAGCAAGTGCATTTTAGCTTCACCCAATGAAGCTCATATTTTGCATACACCACCATACCATCATAGCAGGCATGACCACCAAATTTGAGCCACATTCAACCACCATAGCTCCCTCCACAATTTTCTCAAAGATTGCATCCACCTAGCCATGTTGTGAAGGAAGTACATTTTGCATCCACCCACCTGAGCCCAAATTTGTCATGATGCTCAAACATGAAAAATTACCCATGCCACCAAAAATATAGCCCATGACACAACTCCATATGACCTTGGTGAATTTCCTAAGATAGGGACCAGAGAGCCTGGTTCTACATGATGTGCACTTTTTCCTCAGTCAATTCCTCCCAAATTTTGCATGCATGGAATACATAATATAGGACCCCACCACACCAAAATTTAGCTTTATAGGCTTCACCATTTGGCCACAACATCCTCTGCAAGTTCCTGTACATACTGTCAGGTTGTACATGAAGTACCATTTAGACTCATTCCCTTGGCACCAAAATTTACATGCATGTACACACTCATATAAGACTAGTCTCCACCAAAAAATAGCCCAAATGGCCTAGCCATTTGATCACAGCAAGCTCCCAAAGCTTCTGTACCCATTTCATGTTGCACATCAAGTACCATATAGATGCATCCATTTAGCCTCCTATTTTGCATACATATAGTTCATCGTACCAAACACCACTCCACCAAATTTCAGCATGTTTGGTAGAGCAGAATTCCAATGGCAAACTTCAAACACTTTCTGGCAGAAAACTAGATGGAAGGTCCACTCCACATTTTACCTCCCCAGACCCAACCCAGCACATACACACCTAGA
Organism: Elymus sibiricus; assembly: GCA_039707655.1. Classification (NCBI taxonomy): domain Eukaryota; kingdom Viridiplantae; phylum Streptophyta; class Magnoliopsida; order Poales; family Poaceae; genus Elymus; species Elymus sibiricus. The sequence goes on from CM077670.1 coordinate 139,373,965, forward strand.
ACCCCTAAGGACTAACCCCTAGACATGCTGGCCACGGCCAAAACCCACTAGCATGGCCAATGCCAGTGGTAACCGCGCGGAGAGCGTGCAAATCGCGCGCTCTGTGCAAATAGTGCACTTCCCGAGCTCGCCCCCTCGCACACACGCCGTCCCGGCCCCTCCCAGTGTGTCAAACGCGCAGCCCAGTCCCCCACCCTCTTCTAGAAGGCCTCGCCGGTCCCCAGGCGGCCAGCTCCTCGCCAGTGAACCTCGCCGGAAGAATCCAACGGCGTCGGCACTGTACTCCCGTGACCAACCCGTCCCCCCTCCTCTCCGGCTTTGCAGCTGCGCCGGCCTACCCCTCTAGCCGTTCCGCGACGCCGTAGCCTACGTCGGCCTACTCCTGGCCAGCCAGAGCCAACTGGCCATCAACGGCGAACGCGGCGGCGCCATGGCCCCCCTCTCCGTTCCAACTATAAATAGACCCCCAAACCCCTCATTCCAACTCACACCTCACTCTCTTCTCCCCCCTAACCATTACTGGCCGACACCCTCGTGCTATCGCGCCTCCCGCTTCTCCACATGGCCGCCGGCCACCGCACGGCCTCGGCCAAAATTCGGCCAACTCTGACCTTCTCCTCTTCCCCCGAGCTCACCTCTGGACTCTCCACTCCATGGTGGTCACCCCAAGCCCTCGCCCGGCCAATTCCGTCACCAGAGCCGCTCCATTGACCGAAGGCCGCTGCCCTCTGCCGTGGTCGCCGCGCCCCACTCCAGCCGCCCCCGGTCCCATGTCCACCACCCACGGGCGTGGGGTGAGGCAGGGGATCCATCCCCGGCGGCGCCCGAGGCCGCCGTGCCCCCAGTCGCCGGCGCCGGCGAAGGCCGAGCTCCCCTGTGGCCGCATCGGGAGGAAGAAGAAAGGAGGAGAGGGAGGAAAGAGAAGAAGGTGGGCCTCGCCTATAAGCGACCCAAGACGTGGCCACATGAGTTAAGTGTAGGCGGTTTTCTGCAAATACACTTTTGGTTTTCCGAAAGCGTAAAGGCGGCAGAGTTGTTTTCTTTTAGAGAATACCTAATGCGTAGGAATGCGCTTTCCTTTCTGGAAAGCGTATTCCAGTAGAATGCGCCAGCAGAATCTGTCCCAGGGACTTCCTGGTGATAGTTTTTATTACAGATTAGTCCCTGACCTTCCCCCTCTCATATCTCCTTCATCATAACTCTGTTTTCGATGACGCCCACTGACGGTGTCTTGGACTAGGGGGTGCCAACCTATTCGGCCCATAGTCCTCGGGCTAGGGGCCATCATTCTCATTCGGTTGGACTCCGGAAGCCACACGCCTGGACGTGATCAAGACCGCACCTACCAAAGACTTGGCGTATACTCCAAGACATCTCCTACCGCCTCCATATGCATCCCTGGATACCGACTATGTAACCCTAGATGCCCCACCTGGTGTGTATATAAGCCAGAGGGTTTAGCCCGTAGAGGGAACCCAATCACGATTACCATTCACCTAGCCCTAGGGTTAGATCTCTCCTTACTATCTCGAGGTAGATCAAGCTTGTACTCGATACATCATCATCAATACAATCAAAGCAGGACATAGGGTATTACCTCTTCGAGAGGGCCCAAACCTGGGTAAATACTGTCTCCTTCGTCCCTGTTACCACCGATCCGAGATCCACAGCTCGGGATCCCCTACCCCGAGGTCTGCCGGTTTTACCACCGACATTGGTGCTTTCATTGAGAGTTCCGCTGTGAGATCAACAAGGGATCGATGGGATCGTCGGTCAATGACTCCAACCCTCAGGGCACTAATTTTGTGCTCGAAACCCCCATCACCGGATCGCACCCTCTCCTTTACGAGCAAGGAGCGATCCACGACCTTTTTTCCGCCCCGGCCGAATCCCCCATAAATGGCGAAGGGCTGAGGTATTTTCTGGAGAGCGATCCCGACAGCGGCCAGCTAGAAACAGCTGACAAGTCTGATCCTCGAATCAGCTCGGCCGATCTGGCAGCTACGTGTCCCTCATAGGATAAGAATGTCGGGGCTTCAAGCCCACGGTCCATGGAGATCAAAATTCCTCTCCCACTCACCTCCCACATCTAATATTGCCCCGATAATTCGGGCCCTTCCGATGTCTGGGATCTGGCCTATGTGCAACATCTACCTGACAAATCGATCAGGCATTTCTGGGCCAGGTTTTTGTCTGTCAAAAATGACATACCGGATTACCGGGACTCAGAAATAATAGCAGCCTTTCAGCGCGGCTACAAAGATAAAGGCGTTTCGAACGCTCTCACCCGCCGCTGTGTTCAAACACTCCCGGAGCTATCTGATCTAGTGTCGCGCCACACTAGTTCTTGACCCAATCGTGGGCAGCTGCCGTCTTCGGAAGGTGCTCATGGACGGGGGCATCAACTTAGATTTAATATATGCAGATACTCTAGACAAGATGCAAATCGATAAATCGCGCATCAAACAGAGCCATACCACCTTTAAAGGTATAATACCGGGACGAGAAACATGTTGTAGTGAAAAATCACCTTGGATGTGGTCTTCGGAACGCCTGATAACTACCGATCCAAAGAAGTGACGTTCCATATTGTCCCTTTCAAAAGCGGTTATCACGCCCTCCTAGGATGGGATGTCTTCTCAAGGTTTCAAGCAATTCCACACTACGGCTACATGAAGCTCAAAATGCCGGGCCCAAACGGGACCATTACAATCGCGAGTAACCCCGACAAAGCACTCAAGGCCAAGAACAAGACGGCGTCTCTGGCCCTAGAGTCCCTATCCGAAGCCCTCGTGGCCGAGGAATTAACATCACTATGAGGCAAAGTCAACCGGGATGATATCAACCTCGACAAGCGGCCGAAGTCGATCTCATTCAAGCCGGCCGATGAAATAGTCAAATTCCAATGCACCCTACGGACCCAGCTAAAACGGCGTCAATTGGGGCAAATCTTGAGCCAGAAATCAACGAGGCCCTACGCAACTTCCTTAGAGAAAACTGGGATATATTCGCTTGGCATCCCTCAGATATGCCAGTGATACCCTGCAGACTTGCCGAACACAGCTTGAATATTCTGAAGGGCTACAAGCCTGTCAAACATACACTTCAGCGCTTCTCTGAGCCCAAGCGTCAAGCAATGGGCGAAGAACTGGCCAAACTTCTTGAGGCCGGATTCATAAGAGACATAAAACACCCCGATTGGCTCGCCAATCTGGTCATGGTGCCCTAGAAGGATAGGTCCTGGCGCCTGTGTGTCGACTTTAAAGACCTTAACAAAGCTTGCCCCAAGGACCCCTTCCCACTACCACGCATTGATCAGATCATGGACGCCACAGCCGGGCACGATTCATTGTACTTTCTAGATGCCTACTTAGGGTATCATCAGATACAGATGAAAGAATCCGACCAGGCTGCGACCGCCTTCATTACGCCCTACGGGCCATTTTGCTTCAACACAATGCCTTTCGGGCTGAAAAACGCTGGTGCGACATACTAGCGCATGATCCAAACATGCTTGGAGAAACACATCGGAAAAACAGTTGAGGCCTACGTTGACGATGTGGTGGTCAAAACTAAACACGTCGGGCAGCTGGTCGACAACCTCCGCGACACATTTACTAGCCCGCGAGGGTATCAGATTAAGCTCAACCCGGAGAAATGCATCTTTGGAGTACCCGCGGGCAAACTCCTCGGCTTTATCGTGTCCAGCCAAGGAATCGAAGCCAATCCGGCAAAAATACGAGCCTTGGCCTGATTAGAGGTGCCTGCTACTTGTAAACTGCGTTGGTATTTCCCCGAAGAGGAGAGGATGATGTAGTATAGTAGAGATAAGTATTTCCCTCAGTTAAGAACCAAGGTTATCAATCCAGTAGGAGAACCACACAAAACCTCGTTAGCAGCACCTACACACACAAAAGCAAACACTTGCACCCGATGCAAATAAGAGGGTTGTCAATCCCCTTAGCGGTTATTTGCAAGGATTAATTCTGATAGTGATAGATGAAAAGTAAATTGAAAAATAAAATAAAAGTAAATAAATTGCAGCAACGTATTTTTGGGTTTTAATATATGATAAAAATAGACCCGGGGGCCATAGTTTTCACTAGAGGCTTCTCTCTCGAACAAATAGCATACGGTGGGTGAACAGATTACTGTTGGGCAATTGATAGAAAAGCAAATAATTATGATGGATTCATGGCATTGATCATGTATATAGGCATCACGTCCGAAACAAGTAGACCGACTCCTGCCTGCATCTACTACTATTACTCCACCCATCGACCGCTATCCAGCATGCATCTAGGGTATTAAGTATAAAACAGAGTAACGCCTTAAGCAAGATGACATGATGTAGACAAAGTAAACTCAAGCAATATGATTAAACCCCATATTTTTATCCTTAATGGCAACAATACAAATATGTGTCATGTCCCTTTCTATCACTGGGATTGAGCACCGCAAGACTAATCTACATATTGAACCCATCACAAAGCACCTCTCCCATTGCAAGATAAATCAATCTAGTTGGCCAAACCAAACGGATAGATCGGAGAGAAATACAAAGCTATAACAATCATGCATAAAAGAGTTCAGAGAAGACTCAAATATTTCTCATAAATAATCTGATCATAAACTCACAATTCATCGGATCCCAACAAACACACCGCAAAATAAGATACATCGGATAGAACTCCAGGAACATCGAGGAGAACATGGTATTGAAGATCAAAGAGAGAGAAGAAGCCATCTAGCTACTAGCTATGGACCCGTAGGTCTGTGGTAAACTACTCACACATCATCGGAAGGGTAGCAAGGTTGATGAAGAAGCCCTCCGTGATCGATCCCCCCTCTGGCAGAATACCAGAAAAGGCCTCCAGATGGGATCGCGGAAGAACAGAGGCTTGCGGCAGCGGTAGGGTTTTCTCGTCTGGCTCTCTGTTGGTTTCCGATTATTTGAGAATTTATAGAAGTGGAATTAGGTCAAAAGGAGCCACGAGGGGCCCACAAGGCATCAGGGCGCGCCCCCCTGGGGCCGCGCCCTGTTGCCTTGTGGCCTCCTCGTGAGGCTTCTGGCATCCTCCCGAAGCTTCTAGGGTCTCTTTTGTCCAGAAAAAAATCGTCAAAAAGTTTCGTGGCATTTGGACTTCGTTTGGTACTGATTTCCTGAAAATAAAAAACAAGCAGAAAACAACAACTAGCACTGGGCACTAGGTTAATAGGTTAGTCCCAAAAAATGATATATAATTACATATAATTGCATATAAAATATCCAAGATTGATACTATAATAGCATGGAACAATAAAAAATTATAGATACATTGGAGACGTATCAAGCATCCCCAAGCTTAATTTCTGCTCGTCCTCGAGTAGGTAAATGATAAAAATAGAATCTTTGATGTGGAATGCTACCTAACATGTTTCATCATGTAATTCTCTTGTACGGTATGAATATTAAGATCCGAATGATTCAAAGCAATAGTCTATAATTTGATATAAAGACATCAATACTCAGGCATACTAATAAACAATCATGCCTTTCAAAATAAAAATGCTAAAGAAAGTTATCCCTAAAAAATCATATAATCCTGTCATGCTCCATCTTCTCAACACAAAGTATTTATCATGCACAACCCCGGTTTTAGCCAAGCAATTGGTTCATACTTTTTAACGCGCTTCAGCTTTTTCAACCCCCACGCAATACATGAGCGCAAGCCATGGATATAGCACTATGGGTGGAATAGAATGTGGTGGTAGAGATTAATAAGGGGAAGTCAAAAAGAAGAAGATAGTCTCACATCGACGCGGTTAATCAACGGGCTATGGAGATGCCCATCAATTGATGTCAATGCGAGGAGTAGGGATTGCCATGCAACGGATGCACTACGAGCTATAAGTGTATGAAAGCTCAACATGAAAAACTAAGTGGGTGTGCATCCAACTTGCTTGCTCATGAAGACCTCGGGCATTTGTGGAAGCCCATCATCGGAATATACAAGCCAAGTTATATAATGAAAAATTCCCACTAGTATATGAAAGTGACAAAATAGGAGATTCTCTATATGAAAAACCTGGTGCTACTTTGAAGCACAAGTATGGAAAAGGATAGTAACACTGCCCCTTCTCTCTTTTTCTCTCATTTTATTTTTTTATTTTTTTATTTTATTTTTTCCTTTCTTTTTATTTTTCTTCTTTTTTTTGTGGGCTCTTTTTGGCCTCTGTTTTTCCTCACTGGGACAATGCTCTAATAATGATGATCATCATACTTCTATTTACTTACAACTCAAAATTACAACAGAGATCCAATCTATGCATTTTTACACTGGAACTTTCACCGGCAAATCATATTTACTAAATTTTGACCATCTTTCCGATTCGACCAATCTCATTGGTCTTTGCGTGTTGTGACCGGCTTTACGTTCCACTGTCTAACCCGATGGCGGAAACCGACCGGTAGGGGTAATTTGTGTCACGACCTCCGCAACACGATCACGGAAAAAACAGATCACAATTCCGAAAGCCTGACACCATGTACAGTCAATCATATTGACAGCCGATCTCATCGGCCAGTACATAAACCAATCTACATATCATCATATGCAAATTCTACCCCGAATCTAAGACCACGCAACATAGGCTCTGATGCCACTGTAGGAACACGCGGTATGCTACGCTAGCGCCAAATAAAATTTTCTACCGCGCACCCAAGATCATGCTGCTGGAAATAGATCACGGGATCGGGTTTACCACTAGACGCGCAGTCACCGTAGCGGAAGTAGAGTTGGTGATGCGTGTAGTCGATCTCCCGAGGCGTCTCCTCCTCGCGTCGCCGATCTCCCACAAATAGCGAAGACCCGCGAACGGTACCTCGCGAATCCCTCGAACGGTTCGTCCGAGCACCGCAGATGCGATGCCTCCAAGGTATCCACACGTGCGGGGAGCAGTGTCGGGCGGAGGACTGCTAGGTTCGGTCGCGCGGCATGGGCGTGGGGAGTTGTGGCGGCGGCTGTCACAGGTGGAAAAAGATAAACCCTATGTGGTGTGCCCACTCCCCTTTATATATACCTCCGAGATGGGCTCAACACTTGAGCCCACTAGGAGTCTACATCCATTTTCCACTCGGATCCAATCCGAATGGGCTGCAGCCCCTTAAGTGTGCGACCCTATAGGTTCACGTACACATGGACACGACCGAAGTTGATAGTTGGTAGAGGCTCCTAGTAGAACGTGCCAACTCCCATGTGTGCGTAAAGTCGTTTGACGAACCTCGACAATGTGTCATATGCAACATTCCTTTTGCGTCATGATATATGTTATCGAGCTCAAGGCGAGTACTTGTCACCCTTGTGGTAGTTCGACCTCTTTTCTCGAAACCGTGATACAGATTCCCGAACTGGGTTAACACTTAACCCAAGACACATGGCCATGCTTTTCGAATCTGATCACTCGAGAGGGCCCAGAGAATATCTCTCTGTATAGGAGGGGCAAATCCCATCTTGGTCAGGCATGTCTCGCGGCATGTATCACGACTCACCCGAAAGCTACCTTTATAAGCACCCAGTTACGGAGTAGCGTTTGATAGACCGTAAGTGAGTCGATCCTCATCCCGAGAACATGCGAGGACCTCAGGTCTAGGACATGGCATAGACATTGTACTTGAGACTAACAGATGACATTATCTCGCTGCATCTCAAAGTGGGCCTGTCCGACTCGGTGATCTCCATCCCCGAGTCCATACTATCGGTTTAGCATCTCCATGCACATGACTTGTGAAACATAGTCATCAACCGAGTCATATACTACTCAAGGATATGTGTCCGCATAACCTTATCAACTAGGGACCATTAGAATGATCATCATACAATACATAGTTCCACAAACAAGTCACAAACTTATTGATACATATCATTGATGATGTTCGAGGACAATACAAAAGACTCATGAATACATAGGGAAATATCATCATCACATGATTGCCTCTAGGGCATATCTCCAACATTATTTGCAAGGATTAATTCTGATAGTGATAGATAAAAAGTAAATTGCAAAATAAAATAAAAGTAAATAAATTGTAGCAAGGTATTTTTGGATTTTAATATATGATAAAAATAGACCTGGGGGCCATAGTTTTCACTAGAGGCTTCTCTCTCGAACACATAGCATACGGTGGGTGAACAAATTACTGTTGGGCAATTGATAGAAAAGCAAATAATTATGATGGATTCATGGCAATGATCATGTATATAGGCATCACGTCCGAAACAAGTAGACCGACTCCTGCCTGCATCTACTACGATTACTCCACCCATCGACCGCTATCCAGCATGCATCTAGGGTATTAAGTATAAAACAGAGTAACGCCTTAAGCAAGATGACATGATGTAGACAATGTAAACTCAAGCAATATGATTAAACCCCATATTTTTATCCTTAATGGCAATAATACAAATACGTGTCATGTCCCTTTCTGTCACTGGGATTGAGCACCGCAAGATTGAACCCATCACAAAGCACCTCTCCCATTGCAAGATAAATCAATCTAGTTGGCCAAACCAAACAGATAGATCGGAGAGAAATACAAATCTATAACAATCATGCATAAAATAGTTCAGAGAAGACTCAAATATTTCTCATGAATAATCTGATCATAAACTCACAATTCATCGGATCCCAACAAACACACGGCAAAAGAAGATTACATCGGATAGAACTCCAAGAACATCGAGGAGAACATGGTATTGAAGATCAAAGAGAGAGAAGAAGCCATCTAGCTACTAGCTATGGACCCGTAGGTCTGTGGTAAACTACTCACACATCATCGGAAGGGCAACAAGGTTGATGAAGAAGCCCTCCGTGATTGATTCCCCCTCCGGCAGACTACCGGAAAAGGCCTCCAGATGGGATCGTGGAAGAGCAGAGGCTTGCGGCGGTGGTAGGGTTTTCTCGTCTGGCTCTCTGTTGGTTTCTGAATATTTGAGAATTTATAGAAGTGGAATTAGGTCAAAAGGAGCCACGAGGGGCCCACAAGGCATCATGGCGCGCCCGCTGGGGCTGCGCCCTGTTGCCTTGTGGCCTCCTCATGAGTCTTCTGGCCTCCTCCCGAAGCTTCCAGGGTCTCTTTTGTCCAGAAAAAAATCGTCAAAAAGTTTCATGGCATTTGGACTTCGTTTGGTACTAATTTCCTGAAAAACCAAAAACAAGCAGAAAACAGCAACTGGCACTGGGCACTAGGTTAATAGGTTAGTCTGAAAAAATGATATATAATTGCATATAAAACATCCAAGATTGATACTATAATAGCATGGAACAATCAAAAATTATAGATACGTTGGAGACGTATCAGTGCCAACCAAGCTCAAACATGTTCAAAAGCTAGCAGGCTGCGTGGCCGCTCTAAGTCATTTTATCTCAAGGCTCGGGGAAAAAGCTTTACCCCTTTATAGGCAACTGAAGCAAACAAAGAATTTTAAATGGACTGATGAGGCAGCAGCTGCCCTGGAAGATATTAAAGCCCTCCTCGCCACAAACCCCATCTTAGCGGCACCAGGCACATGTGAGCCGATGATATTGTACATCTCGGCCACCAACCAGGTGGTCAGCGCAGTGCTCGTGGTCGAACGAGACATGGAGGGCCACAAGTTCCAAGTTCTAAAACCAGTCTATTACGTCTCCGAGGTCTTAACCCCGTGCAAGACACGCTACCCGCACTATCAAAAGATAGCCTACGCCGTCTTTATGGCGTCACGAAAACTTCGGCACTACTTTCAAGAGTGCTCGGCAACCGTGGCATCTGAAGTCCCTTTAAAGGACATAATTAATAATAGGGATGCTATGGGGAACATAGCCAAATGGGCCATAGAGCTCTTACCCTTCGAAATAACATATCGGCCGCGCCGAGCTATTAAATCTCAGGTGCTGGCAAATTTCGTAGCCAAATGGACAGAAGCCGAGCTCCCTAGAGAGTACAACACATATTTGCACTGGACCATGTATTTTGACGGTTCAAAAATGCTCACTGGGCTAGGGGCTGGACTAGTGCTCACGTCGCTAACAGGCGACAACATCCGCTACGTGTTACAGATCATGTACACCGACTCCAATAATGCGGCCAAATACGAAGCCCTTCTGCACGGGCTCCGGATAGCAGTCTTGATGGGCGTTAAACGCCTCGAGGTCTGAGGAGATTCCAACCTCGCTATCTCCCAAGTAAATGGCGAGTTCGATGCAGAGGACCCAAAAATGATAGCTTACCGGAATGCAGTCCTAAAAATCTCGGCCAGGTTCGAGGGGCTTGAATTTCATCATATCCCTTGTGATAGCAACTAGGCCGCTGATATCCTTGCCTGAATGGGCGCTAAACGGGATAAGGTCCCTGAAAACACCTTCCTCGAACGGCTCTTCAAGCCATCCGTAGTCTGGCAGGATGACAAAGAAGCGTCGGAGTCAAACGACGCAGGGCAATCCGCCCCACTCGAGGACGAAACGAAACAAGATATAATTGGAGGATCAGCCATCCAGGAAACGGCTTCGGCGCACAAGGTCATGGCAGTCATTGCACCCTGGACCGAGCCACTCCTCGCATATCTACTCCGCAAAGAGTTCCCCGAAGACCAAACCGACGCACGTCGAATTATAAGGCAGTCTAAAGCCTATAAAGTCCACGAGGGTGAGCCCTATAAGCAAAGCACCACGGGCGTCCTCCAGCGATGTATATCTGAAGAGGAAGGGATATCGCTGCTTAGCAAAATACACGCTGGCATGAGCGGACATCACGCCGCTGCTCGGACCTTGGTCAGCAAGGCGTTCCAAGCTGGTTTTTACTGGCCGACAGTAGGGGCCGACGCTACAACACTAGTACAACGTTGCCCCGGCTGTCAAGTGTTCGCCAAACAAAGCCACATGCCCCCTACAGCCCTCAGGACTATTCCGATTACTTGGCCTTTCGCGGTTTGGGGGCTCGACATGGTTGGCCCACTTAAGGGAGGGTCACGAAAAAATAAGTATCTACTTGTCATGTGTCATAGCGCTAGAATAATTGCTTGTAATTTGTTGCATTAGAAGCATCCATGCATCATGTCTAAATTCAAAGAAATTTGAATTGAGAAAAAATCAAAGCCTCAAAATTAAATAAAGGCCAAAAACCCTAAAATCTCATTCAATGTATCAAGATGCCTTATAAATGGTTCTGAGAATTTTTGCAAAAGTTTTATTTCAAACCAAAACTTATGAACATCTATAAGGAATTATTTTGGGCATTTGAATTTAAATCATATTGTACTTGAATTGGGGTTATAATTTCTATAAATCAAATTATAGCTCCAATAATTCTGAAAACCTGTTGAGGGTCTCTGGAATAGTCCATTTAACATCCACAACATTTTTCAGAATTTACAAAATTTGTTTGGTTTGAAAATCAAATCTGAAACACATTGAACAAATAGAAAATAGGAAACAAATTAGAAAATAGGAAAAGGAAAGAAACTTACCTGGCAGCCCAGCTGGCCCAGCCCACCAGCGCCTTCCCTGTCATCTTCCACCTCGTGCCAGAAGGCACGAGGGCGCGTGGTCGCCGCACGCCGGTCACCTCCACCCTGCCTGGCTGCCTCCTCTTCGCCTTGGCCTTCCCTGGTGACGCCACGATACCCCCGAACCCCCTCGGCCTTTCCCTCATCCTCATTCCCTCCTCTGCGCTCTCTCTCGCACGCCCGAGCGCACTGCCTCGCCGCTGTTCGCTGCCATCGCGCCCACCGAGCTCCCCTCGCCTCCCCACGGTATCCTTAGGCTTCGCCGCGATGCTGCACATCGACTAGAAGAAGCAAACAAGCCGGGAGCCCCTATTCCATCGCCATCGCCGTCTTCCTCGCCGCCTCGGTCGCCGGATGCCACCGCTCGATTCGCCTCCGTCCGAGCTCCCCCGAGCCCACTGAGCCGCTCTACTACTCCGCTGTGAGCTCCTTCTCCTTCCCCCTTGCTCACCCTCTCCGTTTTCGTGCCCTAGCTGCCCCTCCCGCCATGGCCGAAAGCTTCCGCCGCCGTGCCGTGCAGCCGCCGTGGCCAGAGCCCGTGTCCGTCGCTCCTGAGCACGCGGACGTGCTCCAGACACCGCCAGTAACCAAACTGCAGCCCAATTCACTCGCTTGTGCACTGCAGCCCGCGTCCGCGCACAACTGAACTCCGGCCGCCGCGAAGCTCGACGCCCTCGACGTTCCCGGCCGTTCCCGTGGCACCTGAGGCCACCATTGGATGCTCGCGAGTGAGAGATTCCTCCTGGTGCCCTTCGCTCGTCCATCCGCCCCCTGCAGCGCCACCCCGGTGAGCCACCGCCGCGGGATTTGGTCACCGGTGGCTAAACGCCGTTTGCTGACGTGGACGTCGTTAGCTTAGCACTAATCCCCCCTAAGCTTATGACATGTGGGACCCAGTGTCAGGTTTGACTCGGATGATGTCAGTGTTGACTATGCTGACATCATAATGCAATTAACTGGATTTTATTAATTTTAAAATGAATTTGGAAATTCCAGAAAATGTTCCAAACTTCTAAAAATCATAGAAAATCAACCGTAACTCCAAATGAAATAATTTATATATGAAAAATGATCAGAAAAATATGAAGAATCTGTTTATGCCATGTTCATGCATGTTTGAACAACTTAACACCACTGTATAGGATAAATCATGATTATGGCAAATTTGATAAATAGATTTGGAGTTGGAATTTGATGTAGGTTTGAATTCCACTTCAATTAATGTGACTAACCATTGCATTAGGTGAATTCAGTACCTTAAAATTACATATCATGCATTTGGTTGCACATTGTATTGAATGTTGTTCCTTCTCTCTGTTTGTCGGTGTTGTTCCCTCTCGGTAGACGTTGTTCCGACATTGAGATCGAGGTCACTGATGAAGACACAATGCTATCTTCAGAAGTGCCAGGCAAGCAAACCCCCATTGAGCATTCTGATACAATCCCACTCTCTCGCTCTTGCTCTCTTTTACTACATTAGGACAACAACGATTCAACTATTACATGTTGCGGTAGTTGAACCCATTCCTTTGCATGACCCGTCTTTCCACAGTAAATAGTTGAAACCTCTTAGCATGAGTAGGAACTGTTTGAGCCATGTTGTGACGACTCATCCATACTTGCTTGTTATGCCTGCTATGCTTAGAGTTGTGTCGGGTCTGATCCATCTGGGCGATGAATTGGAATGGTTGTGTTCATGTCCTACTGTGTGAGAGCTAAGTGTGTGAACACGATTTGGTAAAGGTAGCGACGAGAGGCCATGTAGGAGTACATGGTGGGTTGTCTCATTGAGACCGTCCTTAAGAACTGAGTCCTGTGTATGTTATCCAAGAACAGTTACTACCACACATTGGGCCCTGAAATATGACCCCTCTCGGCTTATTAATTGCCTTGATCTCTGTCCAGGAGTTGCAACTAGTTTCTGGTGTTTGTAGGTCGTGTTATTTGTCTACCAAGTGGCACCCGGTACAGGTGGGCTTGGGACAGACTAGGCACAGTGGCACGGTGTACCAAGCGTAGTACCATCCATCGAGGTGGACTTGGGAACCCTGCACACATCGTTTGGGGCCGTGATGGAAACTTCGGCCAGACTTCCCTTGCGGGTTCAGCATCAGATAGGCGATAAACCTGGACTAGAGTCTTGCGTGGTTAGTCAGGTTGTGGCCGACACCCTCGCCAGGCTTCTGCTTGAAGGTTGCCGAGATACATGACGTGTATATGGTGGTAAGTGGTGAGAGCGTGTGTGAAGAAGTACACCCCTGCAGGGTAAAATGATCTATTCGAATAGCCGCGTCCTCGGACATGGACTACTTGGAGACTTATATGGTTCATAGACAACTTTAAATGGATACTCTAAAATGCGCAAGATAAGTGTGAGTGCTGTGGATGGCCCTCTCGTAGGAAGACGGGAGAGGATCCATAGTGGTGTATTGATGTGGTGAATATGTGGACTCGTGTGCGCTCTCTCACCCCAAAGGAAATTACTAGTAGTCGTAGTACATGATAGCCACTGAGTCAAAGCTGGCTTGCTGCAGTTAAACTCCACAACCCCATTATTGATACTGATGCATATGTAGATAGTTCTAATGTAAGTCTTGTTGAGTACCTTTGTACTCACGGTTGCTTAATTTATGTTTTGCAGAGGAGACGTTAGTCTCACTAGTGGTTTCAACGATGAGTTCGATGTTGACCGAGTAGCTTGGGAATCCCAGACAGAGGTCTGGTTCCTATGGAGGGTCTTGTAGATAGTCAGGCTACTCAGCCTCTTTCTTTCTAGTTGTCTGTACCCAGACAAGTTAAGCTTCCGCATGTGCTTGTATGCTTGTATGATTTGTATGTAGGGTCATGAGACCCATGATTGTAATATCATGCTATGTATGGCTCCTCGGAGCCTCTTAAATAAATACTTTGAGTCGTAGAGTTATGTTGTGATGCCATCTTGTATCTACACATATCGTGCATATTGTGTGTATGTTTGAAATGCATTGGTATGTGTGGGATTCGACACCTAGTTATCTGCTTTGGTAGCCTTCCATACAGGGAAATGCCTCCTAGTGCTTCCACTGAGCCCTGGTAGTTCGCTACTGCTCCGGAACACATGGATTGACCGGCATGTATCCTTCTTTGCTCCCGTGTCTGTCCCTATGGGGAAATGCCATGCGATGTTTTACTGGAGTCCTTGTAGCTTGCTACGACTCGGTTGCACACGCTGATGACTAACACGTGCATTGCTGGGTTACATATGTCTGTCCCTGTACGTTTGTGCCACCTTGGTTTATGACTAGTCATGTCGACCCGGGTTCTCTGCCATATGGATGCTAGCATCACAATCATATACGTGAGCCAAAAGACGCAAACGGTCTCGGCCAAGGTAAACGTGGCAGCCATGGGTTACCGTGCGTGAGGCCGCAAAGTGATATGATGTGTCTTATGCTAGATCGGTGTGAGTTAGGATCGGGGTCCCGACATCATGTTAGACAAGTTTACAAAGTGGATCGAAGCAAAACCAGTCACCTCGGCTGGAGCAGTCCCAGTAATTGAGTTCATCTCTGGGGTAGTGCACCGTTACGGTATCCCCCACAGTATTATAACGGACAACGGGACAAACTTCATGGCCAAAGAGGTCAAAGCATGGTGCACAAAGATGGGCATAAAGCTCGACTATGCGTCAGTCTATCACCCGTAGTCAAACGGGCAGGTAGAACGCGCCAACGGACTAATCCTCAGTGGCAATAAGCCAAGGCTAGTACGTTCCCTTAAAGAAGCAGACTGCAAGTGGGTAGAGGAACTCGATTCTGTCCTATGGGGTCTGCGCACCACGCCAAATCGATCTATGGGGTACACCCCATTCTTCATGGTATACGGCGCGGAGGCAGTACTCTCTTGCGACAGAATCCATGACGCACCTCGGGTACGCATGTACGAGGAACGGGAGGCCGAGCTAGACCGGAAAGATGCCTTGGACGCCTTGGAAGAGGAACGCAATGTAGCCCAGGCACATTCTGCGATTTATCAGCAACAAGCAAGGCGCTATCACAGCAGGGAAGTCCGCGCGAAGGACTTCAATATAGGAGATCTGGTCATGAGGCTCCACCCGAAGAAGCAGAAGCATAAACTCTCACCGAAATGGGATGGGCCATTTATCATCGACCATGTCCTAATTGGAGGGGCCTATCGAATCTGAGATCCAACGAACGGACATTTAGAGCCCAATCCCTGGAATGCCGCACTGCTCCAGCGTTTCTACGGTTAAAAACTTGAGCATCTCCTCCCCATGTACATACCTTTTTCTTGCATTTAGCATTACTTTGCTTTTCATCTACCTCGGGGACATCTTTATATGCCTTTCCTTGAGGGCCATGCCAAAATACAACATGTTCTTTTAAAACATGCGTCTTCTCCATTCCTTCTATCTTATCGTCCTTAAAGCCAAAATATGCACCGATTTGACTTAAGATTTGGCCAAGCTGGGTTGCCCGGCTCCTGTGCTTGCCCCTTACATTCCTGATTATTTGGCTAAGGGGCAAAGGGAGCACTACTGTGATTGTTACTCCTGGGTCACCCGGAGCAGTACCTCAGACGGATAAAGCCGAAAGCTAGCGTTCTTAAACGTACAAATTGGTCGGCCGCGACATAGGAGTAGAGTGGAGGGGGTCTTTCAAACCCTGACCAGGGGCTTTACCCCCGAGGTCACTCGTCTTCAGACACAAGTGCTTGACACAATCACCCGAGAAAAGGAACTGTTGGAAGAACTATTTTTCTCGGAAGATGTTTCTTATGTTAAGAAGTAATATAACATAACTCTCTGCCCCACTCTTATCTTTCGAACCATATAGCCGGATTGCCTTGTCACCCAAAGTATCTGGTCCGACTAGTTCGACCAGTAGTAAGGGACACTCCTCGGCCACTGGACGAGGAGGTAGAAGCCGATGGCTGGTTGACAGAGTTTGGATGTGCAGATTGATTCATTAATGACGTAAAGTACTTTGATACATAGAGTCATACAAAAATATTTAACTACACTTGGTCCAGTCCATCTATCAAGGTATCTAGGGCGCAGTCTTTTTGAGAAAAGCGAGCCACAGGCATGACATTTTCATACACCAGGCTGGTGGGTATTTCTTCCCCGTCAGGCCCTATGGGCCCTACCTTGGCCAGGTGTGCTGTATCCATGCCGGTGTATCGCGTCTTGACCATGGCCAAGGCCTCCCTCGCTCCCTCACGACATGCCGATATCTTCCAGGCCTGAATCCGGCGCCGAGCACTCTTAAGACGCTCGGCAAGGACTGACATGTCTTCGGGCACGTGTTCCTCCTCGGGCCATAAAGCCTTAAACACTCCCTTCATCGACTTCCATGCTCTTTTATGCACCACGGACAGATGAGTTACGGCGTCTTCAGGCAACGGGCCAGGGGCCTCTAGGGGCTGACTGGTTAGAGAAACTGCCAGGAATCACATATTAGCCTGCCGATCACATCTAGCAATCCTATAACCGGGAAACCATCTTAAAATGGAAACGAAAGGTTACGAAATATTGCTTCACTTGTTTGTCGGTTCTTCGCCTCGGCGGCAGCAAGTCGAGCTTTCAGGTTCTCGATCTCCTGAGCCTGTCGGGCATTTTCCGCCTTGAGCACGCTCGCATCCTCCCTCCTCTGGGTTAACACATGCTGGCCAGCCTGCTGCTGCGACTCCGTATAGAGCAAATCTTCGCGGGCCTGTTTAAGATCCCTTTCTAGGTGACCAAGGGCTTCCGCTGCTACAATACATCATGTTTTTACATGACCCAAGGATCTTCACCACAAGAATACCATGTGAAACGGAAGCACTTACCGTGTGCTTCTCTGGTGAAAGTTTTCACGTGCTCTACCTCGGCTAGAGCAGCGTTCAACTTCCCTTTTGTCCGAGAAAGCACCTCGGTGAGATGACCATTCTTCTCCTGAGCACCCTGTCAAAGGCATCATTTTTATTCCATTACAAGCCTTGATATGGTCGCCAGTGCCCATATCAAGACTTAGGGGCTACTGCCGTGTTCGGCAGTTTAGTTTGCCACGACGAGCACAAGAGATCTCCAAAAACAATGTAGACTTGGGCGGGCCTTACCTGCAAGCCCTGTGATAGAACACCCACTGCCTTCTCAAAGACAGAATGGGTCGCGCCGAGGTATGCGTCCACCGAACGAAGAGCGTTAAACTCCTGACTCGTGAAGGCAGAATTCCTTAGGGAGGCCTTCCGTCATCGATGGTTCATGGCACTTTCGACTTCGGATGGGGTGGCCGAACAGGTCCCCGAATCCTCTGATTGGGGTACTTCGGCAGTAGCTCCCGAGGTGGGGTGGGGGTCCCACACCACTGCTCAGAGCCGATGTTCCCTCGGCCCTTGTATCCTCCGCTGTCGGAGGAGGAGCGGACTGTCTACAAATGGATTAAAAGAATTGAAATCCGGGACGTCATTCTCGGGGGCACAATAACAAGGATATTACCAGTGAACTGAGGAAGCATTTCGGCCTGCCTCCACGGTCGCCACGTGCGCCCGAGCTCCACGCGTCTCCAGTGAAGGGCTCCTTTGAGGGGCCGGTTCTTCGCGTGGACGTTTTGAACGTTATCCCTTTGGAGGAGAAGTCAGAGGACTAGGGGCCTCAGGACGAGAAGCTCACTTTTGAGTAGAGGTAAGGGGCTTTACCGATGAGGCCGGCCGCGTTCCCGGTACATCGGGAGTAATGGCTACCCTTGAACCGTCAAGGCTCTCCAAATAGAACTTCCCCCCTTCATATATAAGGGACAGTTCCTCATCTTCATGGAAGACGGGGTCCTCCGCCCGGCGATGTGTCTCTAGTTCAGGTGCGGGGCTGCTTAAAGTCTTGACCCAGTGCCTCCATCTCTGTCCAGATGTAGTAAAAGGTCAGTCAGAAGAATTAACCATGAAAAGACTCGGATAGACGAGGAAATCCAGGAAAACTTACTATATCGGCAGGGTTGTGGTAAGACAGCCCGTCTCGGAACTACCGCCTTGCGAAATCCTCCGCTAAACCCTGGTAAATATCGGCTAGTGCGGTCCCAAAGGCCGTCTGGTCATTGAAACTCTCCCGAATCGATCGGGAGGCATCTTCGGTTCCATTATACATGCACAACAGGTGCTGGCGTTGTCGAAGTGGTCGGACTCTTCGGTTGATCGCCGTTGCCATTACATCTATGATGGTGAGGCCGGTGCCGGATAGCTGCTTCACTTGAGCCGCTAGGCTGGCTACATTGGCGTTGTCCTCCTGAGCGACGCTCTGCGGTCTCCAGCTGTAGCGCTTCTTCAAGGGCTCCAAGGAGTATGCTGGGAGCCCGGGCCGAACTGGGTCATATAATGGAACGTCGTCTATGTAAAACCACTCGGACGGCCAGATGTCGGAATCCTCTTGAGGGGTACCTGATGGGTAGTCAGTCCCATCAATTCGGCAGACTTCGGCTGCACCCACTTCGTATAGCTTCCCGGTTGGGGAGCAGGGCATTATCCAAAAATACCTCCGCCACAGCCCGAAGTGTGCCTCGCATCTGAGGTGCATTTCACAAAGGGAAACAAACCCCGCGATATGTAAGATTGAATTGGGGGTGAGGTGGTGGAGTTGTAGCCCATAGAATTCAAGCAAGCCCCAAAGAAAGGGCTGAATGGGAAATCCCAGGCCGCGGAGGAGGAAAGGAACGAAGCATACCCGCTCATCCCCATGTGGGGTTGGGTGACTCTCAGCATGCGCTTGCCCCTTCGTGGATGTTAATCCCGGGCGAGTGGAAGCCAGATCTGAATCTGGCAAATAACCCTGGGTGGCTAGGCGCTCCAATTGGAGACGCATGACGGAGCAGCTCCCCAAGTCGCCCCTGAGGGGGGCATGGGGTCGCCTCGAGGATCCCACGTCGCTTGCCATTGTTTAGTGCTCTCGGGGTTGGACCTAGGAAGAGAAGGAAAGGCTTGCGTGGATTGTGGAAAGGGGGTCAAGATGTGCTTTGTCGTAATCCTAGGCTGTGTATTTATAAATAAAAGAGGCCGACGCTTTGACGTCTCGCCATAAAGTGACCCGATTCCCCAGAAGGCACGGTGATCAAGGTCAAGGACTGGAAGCCATGTGTAGTGGGGCCGGACCCCGAGTAAAACTGTCGGTCATACCGAAGACTTCAAGGCCGAGCTAAAAGATAATAAGCAGGAACTCGCCTGTCGAGCCAAAGACTCCGGAGCCGAAGTTCAAAGATGTCGTCCTCGGCATCGAAGACCAATTCAGGGGCTATTGATGGTGTCCTGAACTAGGGGGTGCCAACCTAGTCGACCCATAGTCCTCGGGCTGGGCCTGTAGACCCTCATTCTCATTCGGATGGACTCCGTAAGCCACACGCCTGGACGTGATCAAGACTGCACCTACCGAAGACTTGGCGTATACTCCAAGACATCTCCTACCACCTCCATACGCATCCCTGGATACCGACTATGTAACCCTAGATGCCCCACCTGGCGTGTATATAAGCTAGAGTGTTTAGCCCGTAGAGGGAACCCAATCACGATTACCATTCACCTAACCCTAGGGTTAGATCTCTCCTTATGATCTCGAGGAAGATCAAGCTTGTACTCAATACATCATCATCAATACAATCAAAGTAAGACATAGGGTATTACCTCTTCGAGAGGGCCCGAACCTAGGTAAATACTGTCTCCTTCGTCCCTGTTACCACCGATCCGAGATCCACAGCTTGGGACCCCCTACCCCAAGGTCTGCCGGTTTTACCACTGACACCCATGTTCTCCACCCTTCACACACTTTCCGACCAGACCACTTCCACCATATTTGCAGACACTATATTTACCATTTTGCCCTTGGCCCATGTTAGGCCATTTCAGAACCCCGAATTCCCCCTCCGTGTTACCAGCCTCTACCGGGCCCCTCCTCGGTAGAACCCAAGTGTCAAGGCAAGTCAATTTCTCTGATGCAGACCCCGAGTTTTCACTCGTTGTTATTCTTGCATGTTTTTGGCTATGTTTTGTCGGTTTCGGCCAACACGTTTGCTTGATTTGTTTTTGTTATTCTTGCATGTTTTTGGCTATGTTTTGTCGGTTTCTGCCAACACGTTTGCTTGATTTGTTTACTTGTTGTTATTTACTTTCATTGTACCGCAATTACTTATTATTTCTGCTTTGTCCTACGTGCCAGTTGAAACCCTACTAGAGATAGGACATTACTTATTACTGCTGCTTATTATTCTTGCTTTGTCCTACGTGCCAGTTGAAACCCTACTGGAGTTAGGCTGTTACTTATTGTTGTTACTTATTACTGTTGTTTATTTACTTTCTTGCAAGTTTAATGTTGAGGGTTCACCCTGATATAGTAATAAACTGGACGCTGTAACAACCTCCTCCAGACAGATGGGACAAAGTGCCACATAACCAAACTAACCCGTACAACCACACTGATATCTACTACGCAACTTTATTCTTGTAGACTCTGTTGGGTCTCCAAGCGCAGAGTTTTGTAGGACAGCAGCAAATTTCCCTCAAGTGGATGACCTAAGTTTTATCAATCCGTGGGAGGTGTAGGATGAAGATGGTCTCTCTCAAACAACCCTGCAATCAAATACAAACAATCTCTTGTGTCCCCAACACACCCAATCCAATGGTAAATTGTATAGGTGCACTAGTTCGGCGAAGAGACAGTGATACAAGTGTAGTATGGATAGTAGATATATGTTTTTATAATCTGAACAATAAAAAACAGCAAGCTAGCAAGCAACAAAAGTGAGCACAAACGGTATTGCAATGCTTGGAAACAAGGCCTAGGGTTCATACTTTCACTAGTGCAATCTCTCAACAGTGCTAACATAATTGAATCATATAACAATCCCTCAACGTGTGACAAAGAATCACTCCAAAGTTCCTATCTAGCGGAGAACATAAGATGAAATTGTTGTACGGTACGAAACCACCTCAAAGTTATCTTTCCGATCAATCTATTGAGCCATCCCTATAAGTGTCACAAACAACCGTAGAGTTCATACTAGAATAACACCATATGATACGCATCAATTAACTCTAATGTCACCTAGATACTCCAATGTCACCACAAGTATCCGTGAGTTAATTATTCGATATGCATCAAACAACTTCAGATTCATAATATTCAATCCACACAAAGAACTTCAAAAAGTACCCTGATACGTCCAATTTGCATCATGATTTCCTACTATTATTTATAATGTATTTGATCATTATTTCACTTTATGATGCAATTCTTATGCCTTTTCTCTCTTAATTTGCAAGATTTATATGAAGAGGGAGAATACCGGCAGCTGGAATTCTGGACCTGAAATAGCTACATCAGAGATACCTATCCTATAGAGCTCCAATTGACTTGAAACTTCACGGAGATTTTTTATTGAATATATAAAAATACCGGAGAAAAGACATACTGGAGGGGACCCACCAGTTGCCCACAAGGCAACAGGGCGCGCCCCCCTGGGCGTGCCCATATGCCTTGTGGGGCCCCTGGCTGGCCCCTGGCCCCCTCCTTCTGCTATATAAGCTCAGTTGCCCTAAAAAAATGGAGAGGAGACTTTCGGGACAAAGCGCCGCCGTCTCGAGGCGGAACCTGGGCAGGAGCGATTCCGCCGGGGATACTTCTCTCCGGGAGGGGGAAATTGAAGCCATTGACATCACCAACGATCCTCTCATCGTGGGAGGACCAATCTTCATCAACATCTTCACCATCACCATCTTATCTCAAACCCTAGTTCATCTCTTGTATTCAATCTTTGTCTCAAAACCTCAGATTGGTACCTGTGGGTTGCTAGTAGTGTTGATTACATCTTGTAGTTGAAGCTAGTTGGTTTATTTGGTGGAAGATTATATGTTCAGATCCTTAATGATATTCAATACCCCTCTGATCTTGAACATGAATATCATTTGTGAGTAGTTACTTTTGTTCTTGAGGACATGGGAGAAGTCTTGTCATAAGTAATCATGTGAATTTTGTATTCGTTCGATATTTTGATGATATATATGTTGTTGCTTCCTTTAGTGGTGTCGTGTGAACGTCGACTACATGACACTTCACCATCTTTGGGCCTAGGGGAAGGCATTGTGGAGTAGTAATTAGATGATGGGTTGCTAGAGTGACAGAAGCTTAAACCCTAGTTTATGCGCTATTCCGTAAGGGGCTGATTTGAATCAATATGTTTCATTCTATGGTTAGATTTATCTTAATTCTTTTTTCGTAGTTGCGGATGCTTGCGAGAGGGGGTAATCATAAGTGGGAGGCTTGTTCAAGTAAGAACAACACCCAAGCACCGGTCCACCCACATATCAAATTATCAAAGTAGCGAACGCGAATCAAACAAACATGATGAAAGTGACTAGATGAAATTCCCATGTGTCCTCGAGAACGTTTTGCTTATTATACAAGTTTGTTCCGGCTTGTCCTTTGCTATAAAAAGGATTGGGGCACCTTTCTGCACTTTATTATACTTGTTACGAATTATTTTGCTATCAAAACTATCTGTTACCGCTAATTTCAGTACTTGTAGAGAATACCTTGCTGAAAACCGCTTGTCATTTCCTTCTGCTCCTCGTTGGGTTTGACACTCTTACTTATCGAAAGGACTACGATTGATCCCCTATAGTTGTGGGTCATCAAGACTCTTTTCTGGCGCAGTTGCCGGGGAGTGAAGCGCCTTTGGTGAGTGGAATTTGGTAAGGAAACATTTATATTACATGCTGAAATTTACTGTCACTTGTCACTATGGAAAGTAATCCTTTGAGGGGCTTGTTCGGGGTATCTTCACCTCGACCGGAAGCATTGAGAGTTGCTCCTCAACCTACTGAACCTACTGAAAATATTTATTATGAAATTCCTTCGGGTATGATAGAGAAACTGCTAGCTAATCCTTATGCAGGAGATGGAACGGTGCATCCTGATGTGCACTTGATATATGTGGATGAAATTTGTGGATTGATTAAGCTTGCAGGTTTATCCGGATATGGAGTTAAGAAGAAAGTATTCCCTTTATCTTTGGAGGGAAAGGCATTGACATGGTATAGGCTATGTGATGATACTGGAACATGGGATTGGAACCGGTTGAAGCTGGAATTCCACCAGAAATTTTATCCTACGCATTTGGTTCATCGTGATCGGAATTATATATATAATTTTTGGCTTCGTGAAGGAGAAAGTATCACTCATGCTTGGGGGAGGCTTAAGTATATGTTGCACACATGCCCCAATCATGAGCTCTCAAGATAAATAATTATTCAAAACTTTTATGCTCGGCTTTCTCATAATGATCAATCCATGCTCGATACTTCTTCTGCTGGTTCCTTTACGAAGAGAACTATTGAATTCAGATGGGATCTTCTGGAAAGAATTAAACGTAACTCTGAAGATTGGGAAATCGACAAAGGTAAAGAGTCAGGTATAAATCTTGAGTTTGATTGTGTTAAATCTTTTATGGAAACTGATGCTTTTCATAAGTTAGTACTAAATATGGACTTGACTCTTAGATAGTAGCTACCTTTTGTAAATCCTTTGCTGCTCATGTTGATCTCCCTAAGGAGAAATGGTTTAAATATCATCCACCCATTGAATTAAATGAAGAACCTATTAGTGTTGAAGAAGAAACAATTGTTTTCAATGTTGATCCAGTTGTGCCTACTGCTTACATTGAGAAACCTCCTTTCCGTGTTAGGATTAAGGAACATGCTAAAGTTTCAACTGTGGTTAACAAAAGTAATATAAGAACACCTAGACCTTCTGAATGAATTAAAGTTGAACCTAATATTGCAATGGTTAAAGATCTTTTGGTTGATGATATTGATGGGCATGTTATTTACTTTTGTGATGAGGCTGCTAGAATTGCTAAACCTGTTAGAAATGTACGAGACATGTTAGACAAGAACAAGCCCGTAGTTGGCATGCCTGTTGTTTCTGTTAAGATTGGACATCATTGCTATCATGGTTTATGTGATATGGGTGCTAGTGTGAGTACTATTCCATTTTCTTTATATCAAGAAGTAATGCATGATATTGCACTTGTTGAGATTGAAGATATTGATGTTACTATTAAGCTTGCAAACAGAGATACTATTACACCACTTGAGATTGTTAGAGATGTTCAAGTCTTGTGTGGTAAAATCAAATACCCTACCAATTTCTTAGTACTTGGTTCACAACAAGATAATTTTTGTCCATTTTATTTGGTAGACCCTTCTTGAATACCGTTAATGCTGAAATTGATTGTGTTAAAGAGAAAGTTAGAGTTAAGTTTGGTGATATATCTCATGAATTTAATTTCTCTAAGTTTCGTAGACAACCTCATGATAAAGAATTACCCAATAAAGATGAAATTATAGGTCTTGACTCTATTGCTATGCCTCCTACTGATCCTTTAGAACAATATTTGCTAGACCATGAGAATGATATGCATATGAATGAAAGAAATGAAATAGATGAGTTGTTCTTTAAGCAAGCACCTATCCTTAAACATAATTTGCATGTTGAAACTTTGGGAGATCCTCTTCCACCGAATAGTGATCCTGTGTTTGAATTAAAGTAATTACCTGATACGCTTAAATATGCTTATCTTGATGAAAAGAAGATATATCCTGTTATTATTAGTGCTAACCTTTCAGAGCATGAAGAAAAGAGATTACTTAAAACTCTGAAGAAGCACCGTGCTGCTATTGGATATACTCTCAATGATCTTAAGGGCATTAGTCCCACTCTATGTCAGCATAAAATTCATATGGAGCCAGATGCTAAACCCATTGTTGATCATCAAAGAAGATTGAATCCTAAAATAAAGGATGTGGTAAGAACTAAGATATTAAAGCTTCTGGAAGCAGGTATAATTTATCCCATAGTTGATAGTAGATGGGTAAGTCCAGTTCATTGTGTTCCTAAGAAAGGAGGTATTACTGTTGTTCCTAATGATAAAAACAAACTTATCCCACAAAGAATTGTAACCGGTTATAGGATGGTAATTGATTTCAGGAAATTAAATAAAGCTACTAGGAAAGATCATTACCCCTTGCCTTTTATTGATCAAATGTTAGAAAGATTATCTAAGCATACACACTTTTGCTTCCTAGATGGTTATTCTGGTTTCTCTCAAATACCTGTATCACTAGAAGATCAAGAGAAAACCACATTTACTTGTCCTTTTGGAACTTATGCTTATCGTTGTATGCCTTTTTGTTTATGTAATGCACCTCCTACCTTTCAAAGATGTATGACTGCTATATTCTCTGACTTTTGCAAAAAGATTGTTGATGTTTTCATGGATGATTTTTCCATCTACGGAACTTCTTTTGGTGATTGCTTAAGCAACCTTGATCGAGTTTTGCAGAGATGTGAAGAAACTAATCTTGTCTTGAATTGGGAGAAGTGCCACTTTATGGTGAATGAAGGTATAGTACTTGGGCATAAAATTTCTGAAAGAGGTATTGAAGTTGATAAAGCTAAAGTTGATGCAATTGAGAAAATGCCATGTCCTAAAGATATCAAGGGCATAAGAACTTTCCTAGGTCATGCTGGTTTCTATAGAAGGTTTATAAAAGACTTCTCTAAAATTTCTAGGCCTCTTACTAATCTTTTGCAAAAATATGTTCCATTTGTTTTTGATGATGATTGCGTAGAAGCCTTTGAAATACTTAAGAAAGCCTTAATTTCTGCACCTATTGTTCAACCACCTGATTGGAACCTACCCTTTGAAATTATGTGTGATGCTAGTGATTATGCTGTTGGTGCTGTTCTAGGACAAAGAGTTGACAAGAAATTGAATGTTATTCATTATGCTAGTAAAACTCTAGACAGTGCTCAAAGAAATTATGCTACTACTGAGAAAGAATTTTTAGCAGTTGTGTTTGCATGTGATAAATTCAGATCTTACATTGTTGATTCCAAAGTTACTATTCACACTAATCATGCTGCTATTAAATATCTTATGGAAAAGAAAGATGCTAAACCTACACTTATTAGGTGGGTTCTTTTGCTACAAGAATTTGATTTGCATATTGTTGATAGAAAGGGAGCTGAGAATCCCGTAGCAGATAATTTGTCTAGAATGGAAAATGTTCTTGATGACCCACTCCCTATTAATGATGATTTCCCTGATGAACAATTAGCTGCAATAAATGCTTCTCGTAACACTCCGTGGTATGCAGACTATGCTAATTACATTGTTGCTAAATATATACCACCTAGTTTCACATACCAACAAAAGAAAAAGTTCTTCTTTGATTTAAGGCATTACTTTTGGGATGACCCACATTTATATAAAGAAGGAGTAGATGGTCTTATTAGATGTTGTGTACCTGAGCATGAACAGGAACACATCCTATGGAAGTGTCACTCCGAGGCATACGGATGACACCATGCGGGAGACAGAACTGGACATAAGGTATTACAATCTGATTTTTATTGGCCTACTCTCTTCAAAGATGCACGTAAGGTTGTCCTTTCTTGTGATGAATGTCAAAGAATTGGTAATGTTGGTAGACATCAGGAAATGCCTATGAATTATTCACTTGTTATTGAACCATTTGATGTTTGGGGTTTTGATTATATGGGACCTTTTCCTTCCTCTAATGGGTATACTCATATTTTAGTTGCTGTTGATTACGTTACTAAGTGGGTAGAAGCTATTCCAACTAGTAGTGCTGATCATAACACTTCTATTAAAATGCTTAAAGAAGTTATATTTCTGAGGTTTGGAGTCCCTAGATATTTGATGACTGATGGTGGCTCACATTTTATTCATGGTGTTTTCCGTAAATTGCTTGCTAAATATGATGTTAATCATAGAATTGCATCTCCTTATCATCCTCAGTCTAGTGGTCAAGTTGAATTGAGTAATAGAGAAATAAAATTAATTTTGCGAAAGACCGTTAATAGATCCAGGAAAAATTGGTCTAAGAAACTTGATGATGCATTATGGGCTTACAGAACTGCTTATAAAAATCCTATGAGTATGTCTCCATATAAAATGGTTTATGGAAAAGCATGTCATTTACCTCTTGAGTTAGAACATAAGGCTTATTGGGAAATTAAAGAACTTAACTATGATTTTAAACTTGCCGGTGAAAAGAGGTTATTTGATATTAGCTGTCTAGATGAATGGAGAACCCAAGCCTATGAAAATGCCAAGTTATTTAAAGAAAAGGACAAAAGATGGCATGATAAAAGAATCCAAAAATGGGAATTTAAAGTGGGTGAGCAAGTTCTATTGCACAACTCTCGTTTCAGATTTTTTGCAGGAAAACTTCTCTCCAAATGGGAAGGACCATATATCATCGAAGAAGTTTACCGCTCCGGAGCTATAAAAATCAACAACTCTGAAGGCACCAACCCGAGAGTGGTGAATGGACAAAGAATTAAGCATTATATCTCAGGTACCCCCATTAATGTTGAAACTAATATTATTCAAACAATGACACCGGAGGAACACATCAAAGAGTCCTTCCGGAACGCTCCAGAACCCTGAAAAGGGGTAGGTATGTGATACGGTAAGTAAACCGACTCCAAAAATTCCATAAAAATCATTTCTGTCCATTTTGGAATATTAGAAAAAATACAAAAATAAGAAACATCCGAGAGGACCCACAAGGTCACAAGGCAATAGGGCGCGACCCCCCCGGGGCGCGCCGTGTTGCCTTGTGGGCCCCTCGTGTGCCCTCCCGACTCCGTTTTCCTCTCGTATGCTTGTTTTGCAAGATAAAAATTCTTTATATATACTCATGGGTGTTTTGACCAGCGTATCACAAGTTTCCCCTATGTTCTTGTTTCGGGCTATTTTTCTGACAGATCTAGATTCCCATGGCTCCCCGAAGGCTCTGTACCAAGCACCGGATTGTGCAACCTTCGCCCGGTAAACGTCCTTTCAGCGAAGTCTATTATGACTGGTCATCCAGGGAAGAGGACACCACTATGATGGAGGAGTCAGGAGAGATAATGGAGGACCGGATTCAAGGAGAAGAAGATCAAGCCACGCGCATGGGAGAAGCACCAGAAAAGGGAGATTCATGGCAAACTCTTTACAATAACCTTCCCCCATCTGAAATCGATACACTAAAGTTTTTGAAGCAATTTGTGCTCAGAATACGTCGCTTACCCATGAAGTTATTGTGTTAGAAGAGCAGAATCATGCCCTCCGAAGGATTAATGGCAATTTGGAATACTTACTGCAGTTGAAGGACAAGCCTATCACTTCATCACCACCATCACCGAAGAAGAAGACTTGAGTACATGGGTATGGGCACCCACCCTTGGCTTGTGTCAAGCTTGGGGAAGGTGCCCCGGTATCGTATCACCATCACTTTTATCATCATTACTTATCTTAGTTCGATCCTTAGTTATTTCGTGATTTTGAAGAATAAAGTTTTAGTATGATTTAGCTTCGAGTGCTTGCTTTGTGATCTATCTATCTATGTAATCGTGTGTGAAAGTTATATAATAAAGAGTAGTTTGAGTTGAATGTTTTGCTTTTGTTGATCCAATCCTAGAAATAAATAAAGAGAATAAAAAAGTAAAGATCATATGCTAATCCCATGGGGAGTGATGACTTCACATAAAAGAAGTATAATTGATAAAACTTGTTGGAGGTTAACAAACATAGCATTGGTCATTGTTGAAATTCATGAAAAAGTAATAAAGGAAGAGAGGTCTCACATATAGATATACTATCTTGGACATCTTTTATGATTGTGAGCCCCCATTAAATATTCTATGTCAAATAGTCGACGTTGGACAAGGAAGACAACGTAATGAGTTATGTTTGCTTATATTCACATAGAAGTTATATTGTTTTGGATCCTCTAACATGTGGTGCTTGCCCCCTATCTTTTGCTAGCCAAAAATTCCGTACTAAGTAGAGATACTACTTGTGCTTCCAAAAACCCTTAAACCCAGTTTCATGTCATGAGAGTCCACTATATCTACCTATGGATTGAATAAGATCCTTCAAGAAAGTTGTCATCGGTGCAAAAGCAATAAAAATTGCTCCTAAATATGTATGATCTTTCATTGTAAGGGAAAATAAGCTTTGTACGAACTTGTGATGGTGAAGAAATAAAAGCGACAGACTGCATAATAAAGGTCGCTATCACAAGGGGCAATATAAAGTGACGTTCCTTTACATTAAGAGCTTGCACATTCTAAAATAAAAAGCGCATGACAACCTCTGCTTCCCTCTGCAAAGGGCCTATCTTTTACTTTATGTTTTTACTTTCATGCAAGAGTCAATAGTATTCTCCTCTTTTCCATTTTTATTTTCTCTCTTGGCAAGCATCATGTGGTGGGGATAGATCCAGGCATATATATCCAGTTGGATGTAGGTGATCATGAGTTATTATTGTTGACATTACCCTTGAGGTAAATAAGTTGGGAGGCGAAATTATAAGCCCCTATCTTTCTATGTGTCTGGCTGAAACTTTTACTCCATAAGTATGCCGTGAGTGTCAGCAATCATAGAAGACTAAATGATAGTTGAGTATGTGAACTTGCTAAACAAAGCTCTTACATAGACTCTTTCTGATAATATGATGAATTGCAATTGCTTCAGTGACTGAGATCACAGTTTGTTAGTTTTTAATACGGTTTATGGTTCATACTTTAACTTGTGAATGAATTGTCACTTTTCATGAGAAGTTTTATTTATGATATATTGCTGTTATAATAAAGATCATGATGCGTTCATGTCCGTATTTTATTTTTATCGACACCTCTCTCTCTCTAAACATGTGGTCATGATTATCGATTTCGGCTTTCGCTTGAGGACAAGCGAGGTCTAAGCTTGGGGGAGTTGATACGTCCAATTTGCATCATGATTTCCAACTGTTATTTATAATCGATTTGATCATTATTTCACTTTATGATGCAATTCTTATGCCTTTTCTCTCTTAATTTGCAAGATTTATATGCAGAGGGAGAATACCGGCAGCTGGAATTCTGGACCTAAAATAGCTACAACAGATATACCTATCCTACAGAGCTCCAATTGACTTGAAACTTCACAGAGATTTTTTATTGAATATATAAAAAATACTGGAGAAAAGAGATACTGGAGGGGACCCACCAGTTGCCCACATGGCA
Organism: Elymus sibiricus; assembly: GCA_039707655.1. NCBI lineage: Eukaryota > Viridiplantae > Streptophyta > Magnoliopsida > Poales > Poaceae > Elymus > Elymus sibiricus. The sequence goes on from CM077670.1 coordinate 139,404,586, forward strand.
ACAGGGCGCGGCCCCCCTGGGCGCGCCCTGATGCCTTGTGGGGCCCCTGGCTGGCCTCTGGCCCCTCCTTCTATTATATAAGCTCACTTGCGCTAAAAAATGGAGAGAAGACTTTTGGGACGAAGCGCCGCCGTCTCGAGGCGGAACCTGGGCAGGAGCAATTTAGCTCTTCGGCAGAGCGATTCCGCCGTGGATACTTCCCTCCGGGAGGGGGAAATCGAAGCCATCGACATCACCAACGATCCTCCCATCGTGGGAGGACCAATCTTCATCAACATATTCACCAGCACCATCTCATCTCAAACCCTAGTTCATCTCTTGTATTCAATCTTTGTCTCAAAACTTCAGATTGGTACCTGTGGGTTGCTAGTAGTGTTGATTACATCTTATAGTTAATGCTAGTTGGTTTATTTGGTGGAAGATTATATGTTCAGATCCTTAATGATATTCAATGCCCCTATGATCTTGAACATGAATATGATTTGTGAGTAGTTACTTTTGTTCTTGGGGACATGGGAGAAGTCTTGTCATAAGTAATCATGTGAATTTGGTATTCGTTCGATATTTTGATGATATGTATGTTATTGCTTCCTTTAGTGGTGTCGTGTGAACGTCGACTACATGACACTTCACCATCTTTGGGCCTAGGGGAAGGCATTGTGGAGTAGTAATTATATGATGGGTTGCTAGAGTGACAGAAGCTTAAACCCCAGTTTATGCGCTATTCCGTAAGGGGCTGATTTGGATCCGTATGTTTCATGCTATGGTTAGATTTATCTTAATTCTTCTTTCGTAGTTGCGGATGCTTGCGAGAGGGGGTAATCATAAGTGGGAGGCTTGTTCAAGTAAGAACAGCAGCCAAGCACCGGTCCACCCACATATCAAATTATCAAAGTAGCGAACGCGAATCAAACAAACATGATGAAAGTGACTAGATGAAATTCCCATGTGTCCTCGAGAACACTTTGCTTATTATACGAGTTTGTTCCGGCTTGTCCTTTGCTATAAAAAGGATTGGGCCACCTTGCTGCACTTTATTATACTTGTTACTTGTCACTTGTTATGAATTATTTTGCTATCAAAACTATCTGTTACCGCTACTTTCAGTACTTGTAGAGAATACCCTGCTGAAAACCGCTTGTCATTTCCTTCTGCTCCTCGTTGGGTTCGACACTCTTATTTATCAAAAGGACTACGATTGATCCCCTATACTTGTGGGTCATCATACCCCAAAGTTTCTATCGAAGAAAGAAGGATGAAAACGTGTATCAACCTCTATGCCTAGATTACCCCAAGGTCACACGGGAATCCGCAAGTTGATTACCAAAACATATATCAAGTGACTCAATAGAATACCCCATTGTCACCACGGGTATCCGCATGCAAGACATACATCAAGTGTTCTCAAATCCAAAGTATTCAATCCGACAATAATGAAACCTCAAAGGGAAAGACTCAATTCATCACAACAAGATAGAGAGGGAAGAACACCATAAGATCCAACTATATTAACAAAGCTCGAGATATATTAAGATCATGCCAAATCAAGAACACAAGAGAGAGAGAGAGAGAGATCAAACACATAGCTACTGGTACATACCCTTAGCCCCGAGGGTGAACTACTCCCTCCTCATCACGGTGACCGCCGGGATGATGAAGATGGCCTTCGACGATGATTTCCCCCTCCGGCAGAGTGCCGGAACAGGGATCTGGATGAGATCGCTTCGGTACAGAGGCTTGTGGCGGCGGCGTGGAAGTTCTAGGTTTCTTTCTGGGGGTTTGTGGATTTATAGGATTTTTCAGCATTGCAATCATGCCAATCAGAGTTACGTGGGACCCACAAGCTCAGTCTCCCCTCCCTACCCCCAGGGCGCGTGGGGTGAGCTTGTCGCTCCCTCGTGGGTCTTCTGTTCCTTCCTCGAAGCTTCGGGGGTCTCTTATGGTCCATAAAAAATCACCGTAAATTTTCAGCCCAATCCGAGAACTTTTATTTCTGCACAAAAAATAACACCATGGTAGTTCTGCTGAAGACATCGTCAGTCCGGGTTAGTTCCATTCAAATCATATAAAAGTGCACCAAAACCATATAAAATCATTGTATACATGGCATGAATACTTCATAAATTATAGATACGTTGGAGACGTATCACACACTTACCTGAGTGGGATGGTCCTATCTGGGCTTGCGGGAATGCCTTTTTCGCGTGTCACTCAAAGGGAAGGTTGGAGACAGTAATGCCTTTGATCCAGGATTACTATCCAACGCTTTGAGGGCCTGGGAGAGTGAAGGAATTCCGAAAGTTGAGAGAATCCCCGAGGGGAAACAAGTTGTGCCACGAGGTGGCAGGATCCCAGATCCCCTCTCCCATGAGCTAGCTCGGTGATGTGGTAAGAGTGTCAGGCCCGTGAGTCGGATTTGTCGGACAGTTGTCCATAGTGTGGGTAAAGTGTACAGCCTCTGCAGAGTGTGTGTTAAAATCTATTTAAATAGCCGCGTGCTCGGTAATGGACAAAGGTTTGGGAAAGTCTCACAAGGATTATCTAGTCGGAGGTAACATCTTTAATAACCTGAGTAATTTAATTAACCCTGAGAACGTCAGTTACGAAGGCAAGAGGTTGGTGCAAGAGCGGCCTGCATTGTGGATGTCAGGACTTGACCAATGCTCAAGCCTTCAACCAGATGGTCATAAGACCATAACAAACATGAGTTATTTACTATTCTTGATGTTGTGATGATCATAGTTGGTGGAAAGACTTTAATCTAGCAGTGATCATCGTATGCTAGTGTTGCTATTATACTGTTGTTGTTGCTGCTAGTATTTTATTAAGCGGTTGCACGGATCACATCGGTGGACAGACTTTAGTTAGTAAGTGATCATGTTGAGGATAAGCTTTAGCTTATCATGGTTGCACTGTTTATATTACTAGTTCAAGCTTTGCATGTTGATTACTATTTTACTTCAGTAGATAAGACTTGATAGATATGCATGCTAGTTGTTATTATAGTTGTTGGTATGAGAGCAATCTCATGCTTGAGTAACTTGTTGTGTTTCTTTGGTGTGACCGCGAGATCTTTTTGGCTTGCGAGTACATTCAATGTACTCATGGCTTTTAACATGGCCAGGTAGGAAGCCCTTAAGAAGACCCAGTTGATACGACACTAGGCGAAAGAGCACCCGGTCAGATCCCTGTGGAATGGAGCCGTGCTAGGACCATGCCGCTACCATTGTAGAAGTTTCCGCTGCAGTCATCTCTGAAGTAGTCACTACGACTACTCTGGCCGTTCCGACCTCGACACCATGTTGAGACTTGGAACGCTAGCATTGTAACGCGTACATATTAATAAAGCATCCCTTATGTCGAATGGCTCATACATTGTTACTCAAGGATTGTAAAAGCATGTGCCAGGTGGATATCCTAGGCTGGCATATGCGGACTCTCAGATGAATACAGTGGTCGTCCACTGTATTCAAAAGGGGGTGTCACAAGGCTTGGTATCAGTGCCCAGGCTGACTAAGGCTGCCCCTAGGTGTCGTTGCTCGAAAGATAGCCTTGATGGATATCAACCATCTTCGCCATACCGGCACGGCTGCTATCGATGAACCGACAACGCGTAGGTTCCCCGTAAGACCAGACCCCCTCTAACGGCTTTGCCGACAACGACGGAATATTCGCATCAGGCACCGACCGATGAGCCCTCAGCCACCCTTAGAAAACAAACCCTATCCTGCTTGCTAACCCATGGACTTTCTCTTCTCAATTCTAGTTTCCTTGTGAAATGCTGGTTATCTATTCTCTCCTCAGTAAACCCGGTTTAGTGACTACGCCGTATCGGCAACAGTCTCGTGTCAAGTCACGGTAGAATGTCATAAGGAAGTAGTAGAAACCCGACAATGGTTGCTACCAGGAGCACATGATGTCTTGTCTCTAAAATCCTTATAGGTGTATTGAGTGTGCTAGATAGTTATATTAGTATACCTAGGCCATGTTACACCGTCCTAAGGACTTGCTTTTATTTTCCGTTGTGTTCTTGCTTCTTGTGTTTCTTGCTTTTCTTTGTTGCAACCACCCCCATTACTCGTCCTCAAGGTGTCAAAGAAGGATACCGACACCTGGCTCGGACAATGCCCAATAGTCACAATCTGAAGAAGCCCCCGTCAACCAAATGACAACGACAAGAAAGATGCGAACGAAAATAGAGTAGAAACCAAGTTGATCCAGAGTAGAATCATCACAAGACTTCGTGTCAAAACAAGATTTGAATCAAGAGCAACCCAAGCCAACAATGTCAGAACACAACAGTGGCAGAAACGACGCGATCAGATGCAAGACCCACAAACCCGAATTAGAGGATCAGGGAGCCGAACAAAAAAGCCCTCGACAGACTTCTTGTACATCAAAGCCCCGATCATGTCAAGATTTAAATGTCCAAGAGTTGGTGTCAACCACCCGATCACATTAAGATTTGGTATCAAGCCCGTAAGCAACAACGACTGATAGCCGATGACAAAGCTTCCCCCCGAAGATGCACCTCAAGCTTCTCGCAGAAGAAATTGATCATTCCACCGCAAGCCACCACCAAGACATCCTTCTCCTGTACGCCACCACCGAGACCGTCTTCTTCGACAAGCTATCACCGCAGCAGCCTTCTCCTACAAGCCATCATCAACAATGTCAAGCTTGGATGACAAGAGACCAAAGCTCCGGAGGTACGCCTCAAAGATGACCTCACTCTAGTATTAGTAATATCAACTACATCACCAGAAGACACGCACCCACCGCAGAACCCCAATGTTCTCGGGAGGATATTGTTGGTGCAATATTTGCCCTCTTGTGTTTTGGAGATTGTTGACAGAAACATGCATGGACTGATTTGTTTGCTAGTGCACACACAGAGAAATAGTCCATGCAGAACCGAAGAGAATGCTATTAATGGTGTCAAGTTCGAGGAACTTCACCGAAGAACATCTATGACGCAGAGATAATTAAGCTATATCTATCGAAGCCATGAAGGCGAGAAGATTGAAGTGAAAGAGTTGACCCCTTAAAATTATTGCTGATATGAAGCAATACATGTTCGGAGTGTCCAAAGAAATTGACTGCAGTCGAAGTGAAGAGGACGAAGTGAAGATAGTGCATTTACTTTCGTTGTTCTTTTCTCTATCCTTTTGAGTCATAGGACCTCCGTACTATTAAGAGGGGTATAGGTTCTTGACGCTTAGATCCGCTGTGATGCTTAGCCAAACCTAAAGACTGAGAGAAATTTCTTTATGCTTCGAATGATTACCTGTTAGTAGAGACGTTGTTCTTTGGTGCTGCAGGAGATATCTTTCGGACTGAGGAGCTAGCATTTCTTGCTCCGCAAGGAATGTTACCGTTTTGCTCATTTTCTGACCGTTGGACTCGTGTCGTTCGGCCATTGGCTATCCCGCATGTCCAATTTGGTCATTTCCCTTCAGGGAAGGCGGCGGCTATAAATAGCCACCCCGCTCCAACATTATTCGTTGGCTGCTCCGCTTAAGATTTCTGAGAAGATTGATTGAGCATCCCCTCTTCGAGAGATTTGAGTTTAAAATCCACCAAGAGAAAACCAAGAACCAAAACTTAGACAGTGGTTGAGCATCATAGTAGTTTTGAGTTAGAGTTTTTGTACCTGTTACTCTTGAGAGCTGCGCACTCTCTAGACGGATAGGTGTCGACTCGAGTGATTGAAGAGTTGTTGTCTTCACCGAGCAAGATCTTCAGCAACCAAGAGTTGTTGTGGTTTGCGAGGAAGTCTGTTGAAGGTTTGGAGATTGCCGATAAGTATCTACCACGAGTGAAATCAACTGGAGTCTGATCAGCTCCCAGTTGAAGGAGAATAGGGCGGAGAGAGGTTTGCTCCTGTGTTCAATCACAAGTCCCTCCAACCAGACGTAGTCCTTTGGCAGAAGGGTGAACTGGTCTACAAAATTCCTCTGTCACCATCGAGCACTACTGCTTCACTTTACTTCTGTGCATTACTTTTTGCAGTTACTTCTCTTGCTCTTTGTTGATAGTACTCATTGATCATTTAACTTTTGTTCCCGATCTACTTATCATTTCTTGCTCGTCTAGATATCCTTCGGTATAACTTCGCATTCCTGTCTGACTGCTAGTACTTCGTGTCTTATCTGTAGTTTACTCTCATGCTACTGCAACTTGCGGCTTACTACTTTACCATCGTGATAGTTAGGCCTGTTCTGTACTATGCGAGAATTATCATTGCTTCCTATGTCAAACATTTTGTTTCTCAGTAGGATTCTCTCTTAGTTATTTTTCTTTCAAGTCTTTTCCGCTGCTGTGTTTGGGACTAATTCAAAACATTCGCAAGAATTTTTGAATCTTCCATTCACCCCCCTCTGGTCGATATACTCTCGGTCCTAACAATTGGTATCAGAGCGGGTTCTCCCTGTCTCTGTTTATTAATGGTCTAACAACCTTGGAGTTTTGAGTATGTTGTATGCAGGTAGATCCTCGTGCTCTGAAAGGCTTCCTATCTTCGATGGAAATGATTATGTGTACTGGCAAGGAAGAATGAAAATCAGAATTCAAGCAATCAGTGTTGAACTATGGGAAATCGTGGAGAACGGATACACCATTCCACACCCGGAGACACCTACTCCTGAAGATGAAGCTAACATTTGGCTAAATGCACAAGCGAAATATATCATCTGTGACAACATTTCTAGAGACATCTTCATTCGGTTCAGACACCTTGATACAACCACGCAAATCTGGGATGCCATTGAAAATGTTCATGAGATCCAGATGGCAAGAACCGACGCTCACACTGATATGCTTCGTGCCATGTTCGCTTATTTTTTAAGCCTTAGAAAGTAAAGCGTCATGGAACTCACTGATTGCCTGACCAACATTATCGAAAGACTGCATCAAATGGGAACAAAAGATATCACCGAAAAAGATATTGTCAACAAACTGCTCAGTTCTCTTGATGCAACATTTGACGCAGTCATAAAAGAAATCAAGCAAAGACCTGATTTCGAAGAACTTCACTATGTTGAAATCATGAAGCTATTGACCATTCATGAAGAAAAGATGGAACTTGAGAATGGACAACCAGAATCTTCATCGAAGAGTGAAGGAGAAATTCTCTCGCATTATGGCAGTTCTCAAGAAGAAGATGTCAAAAATCAACACTCGATAACTAGAGAACTTGAAATGCTTACTGAATGTCTCAACAACCTCAGGAGGCAGAATCTGCATCTCTCCACTGATAATGAAGGTGAACCATCTGCAGTCTCAAGAAGATTACCCCCGAAATAAATGAAGTGCTACAAGTGCAAACAATTCGGTCATTTCATTGCGGATTGTCCTGGTTGGGACTCAAATGTTAAACCAAGCAGAAGGTGGCGTGCTCTTCATTGTTCTGGATTCACACACCAAAACCGTCATACTAAGCTCACGAAGAAGAAAGAATCATCCACATCTTCCTCAAAGAGACCAGTCACTGACACGAAAGCAAAAGGCACTATCGAATCAAACATGAAGAGAATATCTCAACTGTTTGGTGCATATTCTGGCATGACAATGCATTTGGACGAAGAATCATCTCAATCAAATTCTGATGATGAAGAAGAATTCTATAATGGCCTTGGGAGAGGAAATGTGTTCATTGCATATGAATCATCCGAACACTCTTTCGAGTCAGACACCAATGACAGTTGCATCAAGTGATGCTGAACCTACCTTTTTTTGCCTAATGGAAAAAGACTCAAAAGATCAGGTATCTTCCAAACATCAAAGGTCTGGAAATGAATTATCTTCAGACAACATTGCCTATGCCAAACTTGTCAAGATTGCGAAATCTCAGCAAGATGAACTTGAAAAAATTGAGAAAAATCTAAGGAAATCAGAAGGATTACTGGTCTATGAGATGGAGAAAAATCAAGAGTTGACCGAGGAGCGTGATGCTCTCTCCTCAACTGCTAATGATCTTTCCAACCGATATAATTCTCTTGCAGTAGACTTCGAGAGTTTCTCAGATGAACTCCTTAACAGGAATCAAGAACTCGAGTCACTAAAAGAGTCTTATGACGTGCTTGTGAAAGAAAATGATTCTCTCAGCGTCGAGCAATCTGAAAAACTTGCTGATGATTTTGTGCCTCCATGTCTAAAATGCTTAGAACGTAGCAATGCTGATTCTACTGCTGAAACCTCTAACGCCATCATCGAGAATGTTGCAACTATTACGAATGATATCACTAATCCCTCTTCCGAGGAAATTGTTGCTATCTCTGATGAAAATTTCAGGCTAAGGAATCTTCTTGAGAATGGAATGCTAAAAAGTCTCAATGGGCATCAAACCCTGTGTGATGTTCTCAAGAAGTCAATACTACACAAGAATCCCAGAAAGGAAGGTTTGGGTTTTGAAAGAAAACTCAATGTCGATGGAACGTACTGGACTCCCGAGCAATATCCTCAGACAAGCTGGGTTCATGCCTCGAACAAACTTTCAAACCAGCGCGTCTTTCCGGATATGACTGTCCCATCCCTATTGTTTCTGACGAGTCAAATGACTCCAACTACAAACTGTTTGAATAACAGAATGGTAAGGTTTTCGCTCGGTACATTGGGACTAACTGCAGGTCTGGATCACCAAAGAAGCAGATTTGGGTGAAGAAATGTTGCATTGAAACCTTATCAGTGGTCACTAGCCTAACCATGCAGGATAAGAATCTGATGTTCAATAATGTCACTCCTTCGAATGGGAACTGGCATAATCTTCGTCAGAAGGAATGCATGCATATTTCTTCGAACCATTAAACCCATGTCTTAGGAAACAACTTCAATGCTTACTCATATAATTACCCTCGTGATACGCAGGTGAGCTATAGAGAACATCGAAAGAAAAGGGTCCCTGCTGAGTCGAGACATTTGAGGTCATCACCTCTCACACAAGTGTCGGTTGTGAAGAAGAACTAACCCCTCTTGCAGGAATCTTCTCAGGGTTTCCCTTCGTAGATCTCATGCCCTGAGATTCTCTATTGCTGGTGCTGTTTCTTTCTTTCTATTTCTTCTTATTTGTTCTCGCCCTGTGTTTGTGTTTTGTCCGATGAACAAATCACTCAGAGCTATCGATCGGTGTTTTCTTTCTTTTTGACTGAGTGTTTTGTTTCGGTCCCTGTTGCCCTTTTGATGTGACGGCGGCCCAATCTTTCGATGATACGCCTCGACAATCGCTAAACCAATCGCTAAACTATCGATTGGGTGGATTTTGACCTTGGCGATCCGGCTATACCGTACCCGATGATACGCCTCGACAATCGCTAAACCAATCTCCGATGGTTATTGACTTTGCCGTAGGCACGATCAACCTGAACAACGAGGTTCGAGTTCCTGTAAGCAACCAAAGAACCGGAAGAATAGAGGTGAATTGCAATCTGAAATTGCGGATGAAAAAATGAGCACACGAAATAGATGAACAAGTTGGGGTTCCACTGTGGATCTTGACAAGGCGGTAGTCCTACACGTCTCGTAGTTGCAAAATGTAGCGATGGCTAGACAATACAATAAAACCCAAATCTAACCCTAACAAAGAGCCAAGTATTTATTAGATGAAAAAGAGGGCAGTCGCCGCCTGATGTCGGTCGATCGATCAGCAGCAGCGTTGACGGTGTCCTGGATTAGGGGGTGCTAACCGGGCTGACTCGGCTCCTCGGTTGGGCCGATGTGCCCCTGTACGTGACCAAGATGGACTCCGGAGGCTGTACGTGGGAGACGTGATCGATGTTGTCTCTACCAAAGACTTGTAGTACACTTCAAGATTACTCCAGCTGCCTTACTCCAAGATACCGACCTTGTAACCCTAGATACCCTCCCTGGCGTGTATATAAGCCATAGGGTTTAGCCCGTAGGGGACATCAACGCAACATCGAACACCTAGCTTTAGAAGTTAGACACATATTATGATTTCGAGGTAGATCAACTCTGTACTCGATACATCTCCATTAATATAAACAGAAGCAGGACATAGGGTTTTACCTCCATCAAGAGGGCCCGAACCTGGGTAAAACATTGTCTCCCTTTGTCTCTGTTACCATCGATCCGAGATCCGCAGCTCGGGACCCCCTACCCCGAGGTCTGCCGGTTTTTACACCGACACTGGTGCTTTCATTGAGAGTTCCACTACATGATCACCGGAGGGATCGATGGCTCACCTACGAATCAACCACGACAACAGCTGTGGGGATGTCTACGTCCCCGGCCAGCTTTTCATCTTTGGCAGCATGATGTTCTGTGCCGATTCGACGGGACACCTGACTTCCGTCGAAAACTACGCCCTAGGACGGGTCATAACCTTCGTTGGCCTTGAGTACAGTGCCGATTCCCGTGGCGAACTTGTCCTATAGGGATCGACGCCCGGCTTGATTGAGAGCTCGGCCGGTTCTGGAGGCTCGACTCCGGAACCGAACCCTGTCATGACGTCTTTTGAGACCACTGACGCCTCTACTTCGGCTGATCTCTCCCCGACCACTAGTCCAGAGAGAGATCCGGCTCCCACTCTCGAAGCGGTGCCAATACCAGAGATAATTTTGAATCAAAATTCCGAAGACGCGCCTGGTCACACGCTGGATGTACTTCGAATCAGCCCTGCCTATGGCGCATCCATGGACCCCGAAGAGTTATCTCACCTTGATGAGATGCTTTGACGCATCCAGAGCATGTCCATCTTGGACGGCAATACTTCGGTTTATGATCAGATCGCACTTAAAGCCGACGATAGGGAAATTTACATCCCACCCACCACCCACCTAGTCGCCACGATCGATGATTTAACCGACGTGTTGGACTACCGCAAACCCTCAGATATGGAGGAGGACGTCGAAGACCCTTTCGAGAACACCCTGCCCTCGGTCAACACGGGCAGGTGGACCGCCACATCCACCTACGATGTCTATATGGTGGACACCCCCAAATCCCCTCCAAGACGCCGGCGACGACGCCGAAGGAGCAATAATGGGGAACCCAGTGGCAATGACGCAACAGCCAATAACGGCAATGAGGAGGACGGCGATGCCGATAACCATGAGGAGGAAATTCAAGCCTCCACAGTAAGGAACGGCACACCAGACCGACCTCTTGTGGACTCTGATCCCGATGACCTCTTTGAAGGGGCCGACGACAATTACATGCCGGAGTCCGAGGATTACGACAGCCTCGGTACCGAGGACTTCATCGTCCCCGAGGACCCCTTCGAACAAGAACGCTTCCGCAGCAGCAGCTGCAGGAAAATACCGACGCGCTGAATGATAAGTGGGTTGAAGTGCTCTCCGCCGAGCAGGATATGGAGAACCGATGCCATAGTGCGCCGAAGTCTTACCCACGCAGGCGCCTCTTACCAGAATTTGATGAAGAGCTCGCTGACGACCTCGATCGGCCCCCTAGAGGCCGGGACAGGCCACGACGAGAAGACCATGGTGAAAGGCCACCTCCACGCCGTCATGGTAAAGACCCCGTGGACTACCTAGATCCTCGCGACGCTAGACGTCATATTGAAGAAAATAGAGCACCCCCGCGGTCCATGTACGGATCAAGGGGACGTGCCCCCGCTGGGCCCAACGGCTACGATGCCTGGATGGACAGGAACGGCCGTGCCCGAGATCAAGCTTACTCATGGCTCTATCCCGACACCCGACGAGATCCTCCTCGGTCCCGAGGTCTAGCTCACCCAATCTGCTTTACAGACAAGGTGATGGAGCATCAATTTCCTGAAGGGTTTAAACCCATTAACATCAAATCATACGATGGCACCACCGACCCGGCAGTTTGGATCGAGGATTTTCTCCTACATATACACATGGCCAATGGAGATGATCTCCATGCCATCAAATATCTGCCGCTCAAGTTAAAGGGGCCGGCAAGACACTGGCTTAATAGCCTCCCTCCTCACTCTATTGGCAGCTGGGAAGCCCTAGAAGACGCTTTTCAAGCAAACTTCCAGGGCACGTATGTCCGACCTCCGGACGCTGATGACCTCAGCCGTGTTACCCAGCAGCCTGGCGAATCAGCCCGAAAATTCTGGAACAGGTTCCTCACCAAGAAGAACCATATCATAGACTGCTCCGAAGCCGAGGCCATCGCCGCATTCAAAAATAATATTCAAGATGAATGGCTAGCTCGACAGCTCGGCCAGGATAAGCCGAGGACTATGGCTACCCTGATCTCTTTGATGACTCGCTTTTGCGCGGGAGAGGTTAGCTGGCTCGCCCGAAGTACTCATAATGGCGAGGCAGGCACCTCGGAAACCCGCGACGCCAATGGAAAACCAAAGCGCAATAAAAATAAGCACAGGTATAAAAACGGCGAAAGCGACACTGAAGACGCCGCAGTTAATGCTGGATTCGCCGGACCTAAATCTGGGCAGAAAAGAAAACCCTATAAGGGGAACAAAGATGGACCTAGCCAGCTTGACAGGCTCCTGGACCGCCCATGTGGGATTCATGGTACTCAGGAAAAACCAGCAACACACATTAATAGGAATTGCTGGGTCTTCAAACAAGCTGGCAAGGTAGCAGCAGAGGGTCAGAATAAAACCCAACACCGCAACGACGACGAGGATGAACCTCGGCAGCCCAATAATGGCGGGCAAAAGAAATTTCCCAACGAGGTAACAGAGGTCAATATGATCTATGTCACCCACATCCCTAAACGGGAGAGAAAACGTGTGCTTCGGGACATATATGCGTTGGAGCCAGTCGCCCCGAAGTATAACCCATGGTCGGTTTACCCGATCACTTTCGACAAGCACGATCATCCGACCAGCATCAGGCATGGTGGATCTGCGGCGCTCGTTCTGGACCCCATTGTTGATGGTTATCATCTAACACGCGTCCTGATGGACGGGGGGAGCAGTCTTAACCTCATCTATGAGGACACTGTTCGGAAGATGGGCATTGACTCATCTCGGATAAAGCCGAGCTCTACCACCTTTAAAGGTGTCATTCCAGGCGTCGAAGCCCGTTGTACCGGGACAGTCACCCTCGAGGTAGTCTTCGGTTCGCCCGAGAACTTCAGAAGCGAGGAGTTAATCTTCGACATCGTACCCTTCCGGATTGGATACCACACGCTCCTAGGGCACACAGCGTTTGCACGCTTCAACGCAGTCCCGCATTACGCCTACCTCAAGCTCAAAATGCCGGGACCCAACGGTGTCATCACAGTCAATGGTAATACCGAATGTTCACTCCGGACAGAGGAACAGACCACAACTTTTGCAGCCGAGGTCCAAGCGTCCGAGGAGACAACCCGTAGCGATAAACGCGCCGCTCGCTCTTTGAAGCGAGCCCGGGCTGCACAAGTCGACCTCGGCCAGCTACACCCGCACCCGAAATAGGGATGTGGGCTCCTCGCGTGCCCTAGCTACGGGCACTGCATCCCCCTTGTGCATAACTTCGCACTCAAAATTCCCTGGGACGCCGAGGAGACAATACAACTACCCATGCGTCACGCGCGGATTAACCACGCGAAGACAAGGCTTAGAGCCCCTGCATAAGCAGGTATCTGTAAAAGAAGTAGCCGAGCGTCACTACGTCTCTTTGGCCTTAACCACAGAATGACTCCGGCAAACACCGCCTTTCGAGGAACTCGGTCAATCAAACACTTAGAGTGTATAAAGGGCCAGTCAGGCATCGACCTTCGTAAAACACTTCGTCGTCATTCGGGACGATCGGGTCAACAGTTCGGAAACGCAGATGTGCGGCAGGCTTCGGTCCGGATCCTTTAAAATCTATTAGTAATTATCCGACCTGTTTTTTCCTTCTTCCTTCCTTACTATTTACGTTGTACTCTTTCAACTACTCTCGTCACAACTGGGCATGTACATGATTGATATTATAAAATAAAGAAACCATGCCCTTTCAAGGTCTCTATTGTATTTCTTTATTAGCATAGCTCGGAGACGATGAAGTTCTCTAAAAAAGATGCAATTGTATAATAAAGTCCGATGTATTCGGCGTCTCGGATTTTGGCCTTATATGCATCAGTTTCGAACCTAGATTTCGGTCAATAGTTTGGTTGCCCGGCTCCTATGTGTACCCCTTACGTTTCTGATAAATTCGGCTAAGGGCGTAACGGGAGAACCACTGCGATTGCGCCGCCAGGTCAATTGGCGTGGCACCTCAGTGGAGAAAGCTGAAAACTGACTATCTAGGTGTGCGTAAACTGGTCTGCCATCCGGACACCGCGTCAAGCGATGTGATCATAGAGATCACCCATGTTAAACGAAGGGCTTTTATTTTTTAGCCGAAGTGTGCTATGGCCTAGACCTCGGCCAATTAGGCCGAACACCTCCCACACTGGGGGCTGGTCATCACCCCCACAGTGAAACTCCTATGACTAAATGAAAGACATCAAGCCACTATAGTCCGATTGCCTCATTCCTCTAAGTCATCGACCGCCCATGGGTACCAAGACGTCGGCTAAGGGTCAAGGATGGCTTAGGGAACACCCTCTGTATGACCTACACTGGGGCTGAAGCCGACGACTGGCCACTCTCATTTTAAAAAGTCATATCGGAGGAATAATCGAATTATTAAATAAACACATGTGGAACTTGAAACCATTTTCATTTAACAAACGATAAAGTTTTTACATCATACACTCCGGTATTCCAGAGTACCTAAAAAAACAAGGTGTCCTTAGGGCACATGGCCTCGGTGGTCCGAGCTCCCGCCTCCACCTTGGTGAAGAACTGCTCGGCGGTCCGCGGCTTGTCGGTAGGCGGGCCAGCAACGCACGTCTCCGCATCGACTTTGCGGAAGTGAGTCTTCACGCAAGCGTATGCCCTCCGCGCCCCTTCGAAACACGCAGACCTCTTCCAGCGGTTCACGCAGGGTACGGCATCTCGGAGACAAGCCATCAGGCCGAAGAGGCTCCTCGGCATGGCTTCGGCCGGCCACAGAGCAACGCAGAGGTCCTGGAGCATTGGCCTTGTCATGCGGAATAGCTCGACCAGCTGCTTCACTCGATGATTCAGCAGCTGCGCCGACGGCGACCCTGGGACTTGACCCCAGAAGACTTTCTCCGCCTCATGACCCGCCAGTTGGCCGAAGTAGGCCACCGCATCCTCCGCGCTCTATGGAAGATCCTCGAAGACCTCTGCGGAACGCCATAATTGGGTGAGCCCGGCACACCCGTTGCTGCCAAACGTACACTGCAGCAAAAATTTCTTACCCGAGGTGATTTGCTCCACTTGCTGGAGCACCTCGCGATCCGCTCGGGCCAAGGTCTTGAGCTCGGAGTGGGCATGCTGCAGCTTCTCGAGCTCCTCCTTCGTCCACTGTCCCTCCTCCTGAAGTTTGTCGCACGCTTCGAACACGCCCTTCAGGGTCTCCTCGACCTCTAGCACCCTTGCCTGGTGCTTCTCTCCGGCCGCCTTCTCGGCGGCCCGCGCCTTCTCGGCTGCGGCAACAGCAGCCTTCTGCTGTCGCACTTCCTTCCGAGCCCTTTCAAGCTCGGCCTTGAGCGTCTCCAACTCTGCTGTCAACATATTTACGTCTTAGTTGTTTCCTTTCAACATACAACATACAATGCAAGTTTAACCTTGCTTACCTTGAGATCGCTCAAGTCTCCGGTTCATCTCTGCCATCTCTTCGGAGACGGAGTCCGGACCCAAGGTCGAAACTTGGAATAGCAAAGATCCTTGTTAAAAAGAAAACGGTCTAGGCCATCAACATGCTCCAGGACAGCTGCTTCGAGTAGCGCCCTGGGGGCTACTCCACAGGCTCCTATTTTCTCAAGCGACCCCGATGACGGTTTCTCGCAGCCGACTTCGGGCTCGGGGGCTACTCACTCCTTACGCCATTTAGCAGGCTACATTTTTATGTCCTTGGACAAAATAAAGCAAACCGAATGCGCAGAAGACGTACCTCGAAACCTGCTACGAGGTTCTTGAAGACCTCGTGCAGGCCGGCCTCTGCGGACCGGTAGCCTTCTAGCACCGTGCCTATCAAGGCACGGTGCTCCTCCTTGAGGGAGCAGCCCTTTAGGGCCTCCTCCACCTCCTCGGCCCACCCCGCGCCGGTCTGTCCTCGAACAGTAGGCTGGGGTGGAGGGATGACCTTGGATAGATCCACCCGAGGAGCCTCCGTCTGTGAAGGCGGCGCCAAGGTAGACTCCGGCTGGGCCGATAACTGGCCCAACCCTTCTTCGATGATCTCAAGGCACTTCGTCCCCGAGACTTGTTGGGTCGAGGTTTCGACCTCGCCCATGACCACCGCCTCGTCGGCCCCCGCCGTGTTGACCTCGGGGGCCAGGGTGGATGTTGCCTCCCCCAGACCGACTTGCATCGGGGGAGAAGCAGCGGGCTCTAGAGTCCCGCTGGCGGACGGCAACCCGCTCGAGGAGCCGCTGGGGATCACCTTCGGCGGACTGTGTATGAAAAGTTGCTTCTGTAAAATTTCCCTTGATGAAACAATGACGCAAATGAGGAAGACAAGGACAAGGGCTTACCCTCGAGGTACCGGCTTCTTCCTCCCCGTTGCGAGGGGGTCTTCCTCTGAGTCATCGGAGAGCTCGGCTCTCTCCGATGACTTGTTGGCGGCCTCGGATGAGGCTCGCCTCGGCCTCTTTTTGCCCTTGGGCGGCATGGCCACGTCGACATCTTCTAACACCGATCTCTTCCCCTTCGGGGGGGGGGGGGGGAATCTCCTCCTCGTCCTCCTCGGCGCCGCCGTCTTGAGAGGCGGAGGTGTGTGTCTCTTCTGACCGGGTGACCGAGGTCCCCCGGGTCCGAGCACTAGACTTCCCCATCAGGGACTTCGTCCCTTTGGAGGCCACCACGTGTGGCTCCTCGGTCAGAAGTGCCGAGAGCAGGGGAGTTGGGGTTTTTTCCGGCAAAGGGGCGGGGCATCGTACCCCTTTTACCCAAGCCGACCAGTTCTGTAAAATGTCAAAACACGACGGCTCAGATGGAAACTTTACTCCTCGGAGCAATGAGCAAAGAATGAAAATTGAAGGATGGAACCACTCACCGGGGGGGCCTCGTGGCCATGTTCGAGGTCGCGGTCCTCTCCCTCCACGGGAATCTTGTCCTTGGCCAGCTTCATGAGCTTTGTCCGCATAGTGGCCAAGGTGGAGCAGAAGAAGGTGTTGATGGTGTCCATGTCCTCGGGCTTCTGCGCCCACATCGGGGTGGCCCGAAGTTGGAGAGGAAGGATGCGGCGGTTGAGCATGACGTTGATGACATCGGCCAGCTCCTCCTTCCCTGTGGTGGTCCACCACATGATCCTCTCGATCAGGGTCTCCACCTCTTCGGGCTTCCCCCAAGCGACGCCCTTTTCCTTTCAAGATTTGATTTTCTTGGGAGGCCCGGCTGAGAAGGCCGGGACCTCGGTTTGACCATCGGCGAGGGGTTCGATGATGTAGAACCACTCCTTTTGCCATTCCTTCACCGTTTCGATGAAGGTGCCTTTGAAGTAGGTGGCCCCCTGGTTCTTGCTGATCATGGCCCCTCCGCACTCCGCGAGTTCGGAACCGCTTGACTTCGGTTTGATCCCGAAGAGCTTCAGCCATAGGCCAAAGTGTGGCTCACAGCGGAGGAATGCCTCGCAGACTGTTATGAAGGCAGGGAGGTGGAGAATGGAATTGGGGGCTAGGTGATGGAAATCTAACCCGTAGTAAAACATGATCCTGCGCATGAAAGGGTGCAGCGGGAACCCCAGGCCTCGGATGAGGTGGGGGACGAAGACCACCCGCTTCCCGGCGTTGGGAGCGGGTACCAGCTCGTCGGCCGCTGGAGCACGGGCAGCGATGGCAGGGGCTAGGTACCCCACGTCACGTAGCTCGGCGATGGTCACCGCCGTCACGGTGGAGCCGCCCCAGTGCCCCTTAAGGGTATCAGCCATGGCTGGTGAGGGAGTTAAGCTCGCGAAAGAGGAAGGCGTGTATGCTGGATCTGGGCGCTAGAGCTAGACGAAACAGCTGCGAGGGAGGAATGGGAGCATAGGCTGTCGCGCTGTTCTCGCTTTTTGCTTTGATAAAGCTTGTGAAAGGCCAAGAGCCCCCTTTGCTGCGCCGATAAATTCGTGATTGATGTCAAAAATGCCGTTGAAGCATATGGGAGGAAACAAAATCTTGATGATATCCCTAAAAAAATGGGCACGATCTCTGTTTCGAAGGGACATACCAGTAAACGAGCTGCCTCGAACCGCGATTTAAGGATGGGGCAGTAACTGCTCGACCCATCATGGGGCGAGCCTCTCCGTTAAATTTGTCAGGCATTGGATTGTTCATACCTGTACGACCAGTCTTCGAGACTAAGATATCTACACCCCCCAGGCAGGGTACTAGCTCGGTTGGACCTCGGATGTCGATGTTCTGTTAAAGAGAATCCGAAATGTAAAGGGGAACTCATCTATCAAGCCAAAGACTCCGGATCCGAAGTAATATCTGTCGACCATCATCCTCGGCGTAGAAGACCAGTTCGGGGGGTACTGACGGTGTCCTGGATTAGGGGGTGCTAACCGGGCTGACTCGGCTCCTCGGTTGGGCCGATGTGCCCCTGTACGTGACCAAGATGGACTCCGGAGGCTGTACGTGGGAGACGTGATCGACGTTGTCTCTACCGAAGACTTGCAGTACACTTCAAGATTACTCCAGCCGCCTTACTCCAAGATACCGACCTTGTAACCCTAGATACCCTCCCTGGCGTGTATATAAGACATAGGGTTTAGCCCATAGGGGACATCAACGCAACATCGAACACCTAGCTTTAGAAGTTAGACACATATTACGATCTCGAGGTAGATCAACTCTATACTCGATACATCTCCATTAATATAAACAGAAGCAGGACGTAGGGTTTTACCTCCATCAAGAGGGCCCGAACCTGGGTAAAACATCGTCTCCCTTTGTCTCTGTTACCATCGATCCGAGATCCGCAGCTCGGGACCCCTACCCCGAGGTCTGCCAGTTTTTACACCGACAAGCGTTCTACGGCAGTAGATTGGGCCGTTGCAGCCCGTGGCCTAGCCAAGCCCATGGCCATGTGCACCTAGTTGCATTGCATGCATGCATCATGTGGCGTGCAACATACATGATCCTGGACCCACCTCCTTTGCATGTACGTGCACCCTTGCATGGCTCAATATGATATAATTTATTGCATGCAAAAAGCATTGGTGCTGACTGTTTCAACAAATGGTGATCTTCATCTTCCATCTCTAATTTTGTGTCTCCATCTCGCATCTTCACACGTGTCTTATACAACTCTTTATTAATTCTGCACAAAATAAAAGATTGTGTCGTATTTCTATTCAAGGAAGTAAAATAATAGTTCATATAATTATTAATAGAAATCACCTGATTATTGTAAATGGAGACAATATTTTTGGTTGTATCTGTAGAGGCTATGTCCACATCACCTTCTGTTCTCTCTCTTCTAAGTCTATGATGTCCGTCATAAGTATGAAACTTGACCAGAGAAAGTTTCTGTCCAACATCCTTGGTTGCGATAGGAATGGACTTTGAACTTTATCTAATTTTGGCTTTTGCCCCATTTCAAACCTTTCGGTGGACCGCTCCTCTTCCCGATATTTGCTCAGATAACCGTTGCCACGTGCGCACGATCTTCTCCATGTCGATCGTGTTCATCGAATGTGGAACGTCCCACATCTCTGGGCCGTGGATTTCGGAGAGGTGGTTTTGCTCTCCGGCTATAAATACCCCTCTCCTTCCATCTCCTTCCTCTAGTGCGCCCTGTTTTCCCTCAAACCCTTGCTCCACCTCTGTCCGAGCCCGAGCTCGAAGCAACTCCGGCGAGAAGCTCTGTCGTGAAACTCTGGTGGAATCTCGTCACTGCCGATCACGCCGGTGCGGTAATCCTCTCTCCAGCATCGCCGTAGTTGATTCTAGTGGCCAAGTTAGGGCGCTTGAATCTGGAACTGCCTCTCTCTATTGCTCTGTTCATAGAGCAATTCTTACCAATGCCATTTTGAGTAATTTATGTCATTGTGGTAGATCTTTAGGAATCCCTAGGATTTACTTTGTACGGTTTGTAGTTTTTCCTCGTACTGGTCTCCTCGATCTAGGGTTCCTGCGCAGTTCGTGTAAGACTAGATAGTTCTATTTCTGCCCATGTGTTTCCTGGTACTATCAGTGGTCAGAATGAAATCTATCGATTATATCTTCATTTACTGTTCTGGGTCTCCTTCATTTCCCTCAAAATGTTTTTTCTTATTCAAAATTCCTCTGTGCATGCTTGTGACCCTACCTATTTTTCCCTCACATCTATTCTTTTCAGAGGTGTCATGAGTTCTAGTTTGGAGGAACACACATTATCTGAAAGTGATTTGCCTCAGTATCCTTCCATGTCTGAAAGATTTCGATAGACTGGAGGAGGAAAATCTTTGAAGCCACCCAAGGTACCGAAGAAGTATGAAGAATCTGAGTCTGAGGAAAATGAGGAAGAGATCCCGTCTGCCAACACTCAATCTGATGATGATGATGATGTGGTCACTGACGGCCTTACCATCTTCTCCGATGGAAATCCCAAGAAGGGTGGCCGTGGCAGAGAGAAAAATACGACTGCTGAGTTGTCCGACCTTGACAGTTACAGAACTCCTCCCGAAGGAGAATCTACTCTTGATCGCAACAACAGGTTGGAAAGGATTCGCGGCCATTGGGCGAGCAAATGGTTCAGATATGAAAATGTTCGCAAGAAGTACCAGATTCTATTTGCATTCACTCCTCCATGGAACGATTGCATTGCTGAAAACTGCATTGGCCTGAATGATGAAAAAGTCAGGCCAGATCCACCTGCAAATGCTCACCCTGACTCCCTCAAAACCATCGCTAATTTCCCCAAGGAAGTTGCCAAGAGGGCGAAGGCTAAAGCAAAACGTGAAGCCAGAGAAGCAAAGAAAAAGTAGGTTGAGGCAAAAAACGTCAAGCTGACCAAAGAGGGTGTGCAGAAGAAGAAGGAACGTGCATCTCCTTCCAAGGGAAGCAAGTCAAAGAAATCTGTTTCTCTTCGCATTCCTTGAAAGAAAACCACCACCAAGAGAACCAAAAGGGCTGCTTCTGGCTCGTCTGATGAGTCTTCTGATGAAGAAATGGGTGATGAAATTCCCATGTATGACCAGGCCGCTATACTTGACAAGCCAGCTGTCGTGGGAAACAACGGGCCCCTTTGCGATTCGGCTCAGGGGACATGCATGGGACAAAGAGCAGGTTTTCAGTAGATGCAAGAACACGCGAGGGGTTTATCTAGGTTCGGGCTGCTATGAGCATAAAACCCTACTCCTGTTCTGTGTTTGATCGTGTATGATCTCTAGTTACAGGGAGCGCAGTTTTCTAGCAAGGTGCCCGGGAAATGCAGCTACTGTGTGTAATTGAGCTGGGTGTCGACCGTTCTACCTGTAGCCGTGGGCCTCCTTTTATAGGCCAAGGGGTTACCACAATGGCTAATACGGTCATTACAGAGTATGAATAGTGACTAGCACCGTCACCACGTCTATCTTCCAATGGGGTAAGACAAACGCATTTAATGCACCGTTAGGTGCTACGTTGGGGAGGCGAGGCCTTGGGCAGAAGATCTGTACCACCGGTCCTGGCGCCCTCCTGTAATCTTGACATGTCCCAGGGATGGGTGTCATTAAAGTTAATCTTGGCGTGGCATGCTGACACGTGCCTTGGCCGGCTATGTTGACTGCCTGCCCGCCCGACACCTAGCATACAAGCCTATATGGTCGTTGGTGAGGTGGAGCGGTAACGGGACAGAACAAGCTTGCTGGCATAGAGCTTGCCGGGCCTTGCTTGCCGGCAAGGGGGCTTGCCGGCAACCATAGTCTTGGTCTTCACCTTGCCAGGGCGGAGCTTGCCGGCAAGGGCAGCGTCGATCTTTAGTATGAGAATAGTACTTCTCGATGACCTGCCTTGAGGTCTTCTTCACGGTCTTGGTGTTGAGTCTTGAGTCATAGTTATCCTTTGTCAAGCCCTTGCTGGGAGGGAGGCTACAACCGCCTGTGCACAAGTCTGGGTACGAGGGCACCCATGTCTTAGTACACCGACAGAAGCCCCTGGGCCTGGGTCACACGCGCATGCGAGGCGTCGTTGGGCTAGGCCCGAACAGTGCACAGGCGGCGCGTGGCAGAAGATAACTGTCATAATCTTCTCTTTTACCGCACCCACCCACGATGCACATTAAATGCGGGCGTGGGAGAGGTGGAGCGAAGCGGCGGCGGGAGGTGGTGTGCCTAAAAAGCGCAGCCACGTAGGACGAAAAAGAGCCAGCCCTCGCGCCTTCCCCATAAAAAAGGAAAAACATGGAGGGCGCTGCTCATTTTGCCTGACTTCTCGCATCTCCTTCCTCTATTCCTGCCACTGAGGGAGGCGAGGCAGCGGGGAGAGTAATCCCCCAGGGCGCTATAAAAGGGGGCGGGGGAGTGGCCATCTTCCCCACCCATCTTCTACCCTTGCCATTCTCCTCCTCCAACCTTTCGTCCATCCTTGCCTTCCCTGAGGTCTACCGCCGCGATGGCGAGGGGTGGAGGTCAGGCCCACGCATCTGCTTCCGCCTTGAGGGTCCCCCCTGGGGGCCGGACGCGTTCCTCGGTGGTTATCGTGAATGCCAGCCCTAGCGCCCATAGCAAGGCCGCCCCCCGCAGCCGCGGAGGGCGCGACACTCGTGGTCGAGGCGGGCGTGGCAGACGTGGCGGGGCGGCCGCCCTTCCCCCTTAGGCGGAAGCCCGCACGGCGGTGACGGCGCACGAGTCCCACACGGCGGTGGCGGCGCACGAGTTTGTCGTGGGGCTGCACCGCCGGATTCGCAGTTGGCTCCGGCTCCCGGACCCCTTTGTGAGGGTGATGGAGAACAGCAGGCCGTCGGGCCTGTGCCTACAGGCAGATGGTTGCTGCAATGGCCCCTCCTGGGTGGTGGCCGAGTTCTCCACTGCCGGCTCCCTGTTCCTGACGAGGGGGTGGAAGTCGTTCGCCCGTTCCCGTGGTCTAAGGCAGGGGCAGCTACTCCAGTTTAGGTATGATGGAGCTGCCACACTCTTCATGAAGTTCTTCGGGGTCTCCGGTGGTCGCATGGAATGCTGTGCGGAGAGTGAGAGCAGCAGCAGCACCGACTCCACCAGCGAGAGCGAGAGCGACGAAAGCTCCTCGCTTATCAAGAGCAAAGGCGACGATTCCGACTAGGTGCATAGTAGTGCCCGAGTCAAATCTTGAATATGAGCTGCGATCCGCCTAGGCTCCTCTCCTTAGCTCCTGTATCAAAACCAATGTAGCCCCGTGGGGGCGTGGAAGATAACTTTTGCACCTAAGCGCTTAACAGTTGCTGTAGTTCGTATTTTGAATGGACGTATGCAAGTTGTTCTCCTTATTCCATTCTGTCTTTGCATGATTTTTGTACCTTATGCTTGCCGGAAACTTGCCGATGCGCACACCCTTGCCACGAGCGCTCGAGGAACAGGTCCTTAGCAGCTTGCCGGAAGTGCCGCTGCCGGCAAGGTCACGCTTGACGATCACAACGCAGCTACTTAGGTTGCCGGACGGACTCGGAGCAAAGGAAAAGCGCAGTTGATCACGGCAAGGTTCCTTAGTGTGCAGGTTTCTCATACAAAGGCCAAAATTGGTCAAGGAGAGCCGCAACTACAACAAAGAATTTATTTCAAAGTGTTGCAACTTAGCTTATTCCTTGCTGCACTTCTTACTGTAGGGTGACATCTTGAACACGTCTTTTTCTATCCATACCGTCACTCCCCCGGGAAACTTGTACGCGAGGAACCCTTTCTTCCTTTAAGAAAAAGAAAGAAGAGAAAAGAGGAGGCTGGAACCTTGACGGTTCGTTAATCACCTTATGAAAGGCAAAATGTAACACAAGACTGCCTGCAACACATAAATATATATGTACTTTGACAAATAATTGTGAAACATTTAACTTTTATTTATTATGCACGGGATCTGCGCCTGGCTTTGTACAAAGCTTTACATGCCTTGACGGCAAACTTGTACAAAAGAGGTTGCCGGGCAGCCCGGCAACTGCCCGGCAACTGCGCCTTACGGGTAGAACTTACGAAGATGCTCAATATTCCATGAGTTGAGCACTGGAGTGC
Source organism: Elymus sibiricus (assembly GCA_039707655.1). Classification (NCBI taxonomy): domain Eukaryota; kingdom Viridiplantae; phylum Streptophyta; class Magnoliopsida; order Poales; family Poaceae; genus Elymus; species Elymus sibiricus. The sequence continues at coordinate 139,428,684 of CM077670.1, forward strand.
CATCTTCGGTCTCTAGGCGGACTGCGCCGGGCCTAGAGACTCGTACTACCCAGTAAGGGCCCTCCCACTTCGGCGTCAACTTGTTTTTACCCTTCGCGGATTGAATCCGACGAAGAACAAGGTCGCCTTCCTCAAGGTTCCTGGCATTCACCTTGCGGCTATGGTTGCGGTGCAAAGCTTGCTGGTACCGTGCAACACGGACAGCAGCCCGGAAACGATCTTTCTCAAGGAGCGTGGCATCTTCATGCCGCAGCTCATCTTGGTCCTCCTCATCGATGGCCAAGACTCGAGGTGACCCGTATTTGAGTTCCGTGGGGAGTACCGCTTCTGCACCGTACACAAGGGAGAAGGGTGTCTGGCCAGTGGCTCAATTTGGTGTTGTTCTGATTGACCAAAGAACCGCCGGTAATTCTTCCACCCAGCACCTTCCACACTGGCACAGCTTGTCGAAAGTCCTAGTCTTTAAGCCATGTAGCACTTCCGCATTTGCCCTCTCTACCTGCCCATTGCTTCTCGGGTGAGCAACGGAGGCATAGCAGATCTTATTTCCATGTTCTTGGCAATATGCTGTGAAGGCGCGGCTCGTGAATTGGGTGCCGTTGTCGGTAATGATCCTGTTGGGTACACCAAAACGGGCAACCAATCCTTTGAGGAACTTGATAGCTGACTGTGCCATCACCTTTCTCACTGGCTCTACTTCAGGCCACTTTGTACACTTGTCGATTGCAATGTACAAGAATTCAAAGCCCCCAGTAGCACGGGGGAAAGGGCCGACAATGTCGAGCCCCTAGACCGAGAAGGGCTAGGAAAGAGGGATGGTCTGGAGGGCTTGAGCTGGTTGGTGGATGTCCTTGGAGTGGAACTGGCATGCTTCGCACCTGATAAGCACCGCCAAGGCATCTTGAAGGGCTGTCGGCCAGTAGAATCCTTGACGAAATGCCTTGCCGACAAGTGCGTGTGACCCAATATTAGAGCCGCACATCCCATCATGTATTTCTTTCAACAGCCTTTGTCCATCTTCCCGGGAGATGCATTTCAATTTTACCTTGTTTGGTCTCTTCCTGTACAACGTGCTGTCAATAAACTTATACATCCTTGATTGATGGGCCACTCTTTCTACATCTTCTTGCTCATCGGGAAGGTCTCCTGTCTAGAGGAATTGGACAATCGGTTGTGCCCATGCCGGAGCTCGTGGCTCGACGACAAGGACTAAAGGCATTTCTTCCTCTGCGGGAGCACTTGCTTCGACGGCAAGGATCTGGCTTGCCGGATGCTGCGGCTCACTGGTAAAGGGCGGCTTGTCGGTGGTATCTACTTTCTTGGCGGCTATGGTTAGTTCTGCCAGAAAGTAACCATCAACATCTTGTTTTCTTTTCTTCGCCAGCTTCGATGGTGTAACGGATGGCTGAGTTAGTTGGAGGACAAAAGTTCCGGGCTCCACAGGCATCTTTTGGGTGGTAAGCTTTGACAGGTTGTCGGCAATCTCATTCCAGGCATGAGGAACGTGCTCTTCTTGCAGATCGTCAAAGTGCTCTTCCAAATTTCTCACTTCATCGACATATGCCTCCATCAAAGGGCTCTGGTAATCCTTGTTGACCTGCCTCACCACAAGCTGCGAGTCACCTCTGATAATCAGTTTCCGGATACCGAGGTCGATTGCAATGCGCAGACCGGCAAGCAAACCCTCGTACTCAGCAGTGTTGTTGGTGGCCTGCTCCCTAGGGAAGTGCATCTGGACCACGTACTTGAGGTGCTCTCCGGTGGGTGCTATAAGCAGCACACCGGCACCTTTCAGCGTGAAAGCACCGTCAAAGTACATGACCCAATCGTCAACTGTTTCCTTGCCGGGGAGAGAGGTCTCTGGTTTTTATTCATCTGGCGTTGGGGTCCATTCTGCAATGAATTCTGCCAAGGCTCTGCTCTGGATCGTCGAGGTGCTCTCTAATTTCAGATCAAAACTTGATAACTCCAATGCCCACTCCACAATCCTGCCGGTTGCCTCTGGATTTCTCAAGATGCGTTGCAACAGAAAGCGAGTGACGACGGTGACTGGGTGTGCTTGAAAATAATGGCGCAGCTTCCTTGAGCCCATGAGAAGGCCAAAAAGCAACTTTTGCACACCAGAGGACCTTGACCTAGCCCCTTGCAGGAGGGAGCTGACAAAGTAGAATGGGTGCTGCACCATCTTCTTCTTCACAACTTGCTGATCTGGCTGGCTGGCTTGCACAATCTGTGGCTTGTCGGCACCTGACCTTGCCCAAGAAGATTCTGGCTCGTCAGGTCGTGGCTCTGCGGCTGCTACCTTTTCCTCATCGGCCTCTCTTTCAGCCACAAGTGCAACACTAACCACTTGATTTGTCGCCACTAAGTATAGCGGCAACGTCTCTTGCGGCCTAGGCGCAACTAGGACTGGCAGAGAGGACAGGTACTTCTTCAAATCTTGGAGCGCGGCCTCCGCTTCTGGAGTCCAGTTCACTGGACCTGCCTTTTTCAATATCTTGAAAAACTGCAAGGCGCGCTCTGCCGATTTGGAGATGAACCTGTTGAGGGCAGCAACGCAGCCGGCAAGGCGCCTGACATCCTTGACGCGTCTCGGTGCTTCCATCTGCTCAATTGCCTTGATCTTGTCGGGGTTGGCTTGAATCCCTCTCTGAGACACAAGAAACCAAGAAGCTTGCGCAAGTTGACAAAAGTTTCCTCTAGATCCTGGATCAGTGTTGACTTCTCTTTGGTTTTGACCACAATATCGTCCATATAGGCTTCCACATTTCTATGTATCTGGGTCTCAAAACCAATCTGAACTGCTCTGGCAAAAGTTGCCCCGACACTCTTCAACCCGAACTGCATACGTAAGAAGCAATACATGCCGCACGGGGTGATGAATGCGGTCTTCTCCTCATCTTCCTTGGCCATAAAAATCCGATGATAACCAGAATAGGCGTCGAGGAAAGAGAGTAGGTCACAGCCAGCAGTGGAGTCTACAATCTGGTCAATGCGCGGCAAAGGGAAAGGGTCCTTGGGACAGGCTTTATTTATATTGGTGAAGTCAATACAAAGCCTCCACTTCCCGTTCGCCTTACACACCACCACCGGATTGGCTAACCACGTAGGGTGTAGCACTCCTCTAACCAGGCCTGCTGCTTCTAACTTCTTAATCTCCTCGGCAATGAACTCTTGCCGCTCCAAGGCTTGCTTTCTGATCTTCTGCTTGATGGGTCTCGCATGAGGGCAGACAGCAAGGTGGTGCTCAATTACCTCCCTAGGAACACTGGGGATGTCAGATGCTTGCCAAGCCAACACATCGACATTCGCCCGTAGGAAGGCAACGAGCTCGCTCTCCTGTTTGTCACTGAGAGTGGCGCTTATAGAGAAGGTGCCACTCGTCCCATATTCTTTCGCAGAAACTTGTTTAGTCGCCGGCGCGGAAACCTTGGCTCTCTTGCTCTTGCCGGTAGAGCTCTCTGGTGTGTCCTCGACAGGCACGCTGCACTCTGAAGTGCGCTTCCCGGAGTCCTTCATAGAGGTCTTGCCGGTTTTCTTCTTCTTCTCTCCCCTGGGAGTTTTGACGGCAGGGGCAAGTGCCTTGATGGCAGCTGCTGCCGCTGCCTCCCGGTAGAGCTTGTCAGCATAGATGATTGCGTCCTTGTAGTTTGACTTGATGGTGAGGATCCCCATCGGCCCCGGCATCTTGATGACGTTGTACGCATAGTGTGACGCTGCCATAAACTTTGCCAGGGCTGGGCAGCCCAGAATCCCGTTGTACAGCAGCGGCATCTTGACGACGTCAAAGGTAATCTTCTCTGTCCGATGGTTGAGCTCACTGCCAAACGTGACCGGCAATGTGACTTGGCCCTTCGGCTTGTTCCTCCCCGGACTGATCCCTTGAAAACTACCTGTCTCCTCGAGATCCTTGTCGGGGATCTGTAGCCTCTTGATCACATCTGGAGAGATCAAGTTCAAGCCAGCCCCACCGTCAACCAGCACCTTTGTCACCTTGAGGTTGTGAATTGTTGGTGAGACCAACAACGGCAAACACCCGACCGCAGTGGTGCGATCAGGGTGGTCCTCGGCGTCAAAGACAATGGGCGAGTGCGACCACTTGAGTGGCTTCTATGCCTCCATCACCGGCTCGGCTGCGTTGACTTCGTGGATCCACTGCTTTAGTTGCCGGTGCGAGGAGTGCAAAGATGCGCCTCCGTCAACACACATGGCATCCACTACATTTTGGAACTCCTTGTCGGACCCACCTCCGTCCTCATCACTATCATCCTCTTCTTGCAGGCCCTCAGCAGCCTTCTCTTTTGGCTACTTGGCCTTGCCGCGGCAGCCTCCGCGGCCACCATGGTTTTTTTTGCCGGACCCACCAGCACCATCTTGGCCCTTCTCCTTGTCACGCTTCTCGTACTCTTGCTTCTGCTTTTCGGCAACTTGCTCTACTTGCCGGTGCTACTTGTAGTCTGCGTTGGTATTTCCCCGAAGAGGAGAGGATGATGCAGTACAGTAGAGATAAGTATTTCCCTCAGTTAAGAACCAAGGTTATCAATCCAGTAGGAGAACCAAGCAAAATTCCGTTAAGCGCACCTGCACACAAAAGAGCAAACACTTGCACCCAACGCAAATAAGAGGGTTGTCAATCCTCTTAGCGGTTATTTGCAAGGATTAAATCTTATAGAGATAAATAGGTAAACTAAAATACTAATTAAAATAAAAGTAAATAAATTGCAGCAAAGTATTTTTAGGTTTTTTATATATGATAAAGTAGACCCGGGGCCCATAGTTTTCACTAGAGGCTTCTCTCTCGAACACATAGCATACGGTGGGTAGACAAATTACTGTTGGGCAATTGATAGAAAAGCAAATAATTATGACGGATTCATGGCAATGATCATGTATATAGGCATCACGTCCGAGACAAGTAGACCGACTCCTGCCTGCATCTACTACTATTACTCCACCCATCGACAGCTATCCAGCATGCATCTAGGGTATTAAGTATAAAACAGAGTAACGCCTTAAGAAAGATGACATGATGTAGACAAAGTAAACTCAAGCAATATGATTAAACCCCATCTTTTTATCCTCAATGGCAACAATACAAATACGTGACATGTCCCCTTCTGTCACTGGGATTGAGCACCGCAAGATTGAACCCATCACAAAGCACCTCTCCCATTGCAAGACAAATCAATCTAGTAGGCCAAACGAAATCGATAGATCGGAGAGAAATACAAAGCTATAATAATCATGCATAAAAGAGTTCAGAGAAGACTCAAATATTTCTCATGAATAATCTGATCATAAACTCAAAATTCATCGGATCCCAACAAACACACCACAAAAGAAGATTACATCGGATAGAACTCCAAGAACATCGAGGAGAACATGGTATTGAAGATCAAAGAGAGAGAAGAAGCCATCTAGCTACTAGCTATGGACCCGTAGGTCTGTGGTAAACTACACACACATCATCGGAAGGGCAGCAAGGTTGATGAAGAAGCCCTCCGTGATCGATTCCCCCTCCGGCAGAGTACCGAAAAAGGCCTCCAGATGGGATCACGAAAGAACAGAGGCTTGCGGCGGCGGAATGGTTTTCTCTTCTGGCTCTCTGTTGGTTTTGGAATATTTGGGAATTTATAGCGTTGGAATTAGGTCAAGAGGTGCCACGAGGGGCCCACAAGCCTGGGGGGCGCGCCCTACCCCCTGGGCGTGCCCTCCAGGCTTGCCGCCTCCTCGTGGCTCTTCTGGTCTTCTCCCGAAGCTTCCTGGGTCTCTTCTGGTCCAAAAAAAATTAATCCAAAGTTTTTTTCTCGATTGGACACTTTTTGATAATGATTTTCTGAAAAGTCAAAAACAAGCAGAAAATAGCAACTGGCACTGGGCACTGGGTTAATAGGTTAGTCCAAAAAAATGATATATAATGGCATATAATTGCATATAAAACATCCAAGATTGATACATAATAGCATGGAACAATCAAAAATTATAGATACGTTGGAGACGTATCAAGCATCCGCAAGCTTTATTCCTGCTCGTCCTCGAGTAGGTAAATGATGAAAACAGAATTTTTGATGTGGAATGCTAGCTATCATGTTTCATCATGTAATCTCTCTTATGGTATGAATAATATGATCCGAATGATTCAAAGCAATAGTCTATAATTTGATATAAAGACATCAATACTCAGGCATACTAATAAACAATCATGTCTTTCAAAATAAAAATGCTAAAGAACGTTATCCCTACAAAATCAAACAATCCTGTCATGCTCCATCTTCTTAACACAAAGTATTTATCATGCACTACCCCGATGACAAGCTGATCAATTGGTTCATACTTTTTAACGCGCTTCAGCTTTTTCAACTCCCACGTAATACATGAGCACAAGCCATGGATATAGCACTATGGGTGGAATAGAGTGTGGTGGTAGAGATAAATAAGAGAAGTCAAAAAATAAGATGATAGTCTCACATCGACGAGGCTAATCAATGGGCTATGGAGATGCCCATCAATTGATGTCAATGCGAGGAGTAGGGATTGCCATGCAACGGATGCACTAAGAGCTATAAGTGCATGAAAGCTCAACATGAAAACTAAGTGGGTGTGCATCCAACTTGCTTGCTCATGAAGACCTCGGGCATTTGAGGAAGCCCATCATCGAAATATACAAGCCAAGTTCTATAATGAAAACTTCCCACTAGTATATGAAAGTGACAAAATTGGAGACTCTCTATATGAAAAACATGGTGCTGCTACTCTGAAGCACAAGTGCGGAAAAAGGATAGTAACATTGCCCCTTCTCTCTTTTTCTCTCATTTTTTTGTGGGCTCTTTTTTGCCTCTTTTTTTTTTTTTTTTTTTTTCGTCCGGAGTCTCATCCCGACTTGTGGGGGAATCATGGTCTCCATCATCATTTCCTCACTGGGACAATGCTCTAATAATGATGATCATCACACTTTTATTTACTATAATTCAATATTACAGCTCGATACTAGAACAAAAGTATGACTCTATATGAATGCCTCTGGCAGTGTACCAGGATGTGCAATAATGCTAGCGTAACATGTATAAAAATGATGAACGGTGGCTGAGCCACAAATACTATGTCAGCTATATGATCATGCAAAGCAATATGACAATGACAATGTGTGTCATAAAACGGAACGGTGGAAGTTGCATGGCAATATATCTCGGAATGGCTATGGAAATGCCATGATAGGTAGGTATGGTGGCTGTTTTGAGGAAGATATAAAGAGGCTTATGTGTGATAGAGCGTATCATATCACGGGGTTTGGATGCACCACCGAAGTTTGCACCAACTCTCGATGTGAGAAATGGCAATGCACGGTACAGAGAGGCTAGCAAATTGCGGAAGGGTGAGAGTGCGTATAATCCATGGACTCACATTAGTCATAAATAACTCACATACTTATTGCGAAAGTTTATTAGCCCTCGAAGCAAAGTACTACTACGCATGCCCCTAGAGGGATAGATTGGTAGGACAAGGTCCATCGCTCGTCCCCGACCGCCACTCATAAGGTAGACAATCAACAATAAATCATGCTCCAACTTCTTAGCATAACGACAGATCATACGTGCATGCTTCGGGAATCACAAACCTTAACACCAATATTCTTACTAAACCACAATCATCTACTAATACCTCCCACATATTACCATCTTAATATCGCAAAACTATTGCAAGGAGTCAAACTTATCATATTCAGTGATCTACATGAAAGTTTTTATTATATCCCTCTTGAATACCTATCATATCAGGACCAAATTAATAACCCGTGCATATTACCATTGCTATTCATTAGACTCTCAAAAATATATAAGTGAAGCATGAGAGTGCAACTATTTCTTTAAAATATAACCACCGCCGTGCTCTAAAAGATATAAGTGAAGCACTAGAGCAACTGCCTAACTCAAAAGATATAAGTGAAGCACATAGTGTATTCTAACAAATCACGAATAATGTGTGTCCCTCTCAAAAAGGTGTGTTCAGCAAAGATGATTGTGAAAAACTAAAAAAGCAAACAAAAGCAAACAAACTATATCACAAGACACTCCAAGTAAAACACATATCATGTGATGAATAAAAATATAGCTCCAAGTGAGTTACCGATAGATTGTAGATGAAAGAGGGGATTCCTTCCGGGGCATCCCCAAGCATAGACGCTTGAGTCTTCCTAGAATATTACCTTGGGGTGCCTTGGGTATCCCCAAGCTTAGGCTCTTGTCGCTCCTTATTCCTTTATCCATCGTAGTCTCACCCAAAACTTGAAAACCTCAGCACACAAAACTCAACAGAAACCTCGTGAGATCCGTTAGTATAACAAACAAATCTTAAACTTTAGGTACTGTTGTAAATTGATGCATATTTAATATTGGCATAATTCTACTGTACTCCAACTTCTCCATGACTCATACCCCCCGATACGATCCATAGATTCATCAAAATAAGCAAACTATGCAACAAAAACAGAATCTGTCTAAAACAGAACAGTCTGTAAAGATCTGAATTAACTTCATACTTCTGTAACTCCAAAATTTCTGTAAAATTAGGAAAACGTGGAAAATTCATATGTCAATAATGTCTAAAAAATTTAGAAGGCTCTGACGCTCCAGCAAAAAACCAAAATTCCAGGACTGGACGAAAAAGTTTCTGTTTTCAAACAGCATCAATTATACTATCTTCCAAATCATCCCAAAGGCATTACTTGGCACAAACACTAATTAAAACATAAAAATACAATCATAGCAGAAGCTATAATTGTGTAAACACTCAAGAACAGAAGGTGAAAGCAAAAATTTATTTTATTCATTGGGTTGCCTCCCAACAAGCGCTTTTGTTTTATGCCCCTAGCTAGGCATAATGCATAGTTTCAAGTGTTGTCATTCTTCATGTGAATTCCATAGGTGGCCCTCATAATAGATTCATAAGGTGCTTTAATTCTCTTTCTAGGGAAGTGTTCCATCCCTTTCTTTAATGGAAATTGAAATCTTATATTACCTTCTTTCATATCAATAATAGCACCAATTGTTCGTAGAAAAGGCCTACCAAGTATTATGGGGCAAGAAGGATTGCATTCAATATCAAGAACAATAAAGTCCACGGGCACATAATTTCTATTTTCAAGAATAAGCGCATCATTTGTTCTACCCAATGGCTTTTTAATAGTTGAATCCGCAAGATGCAAATTAAGGGAACAAGGATCCATGTTGGTGAGACCTAGCACATCACACAAAGACTTTGGTATAGTAGAAACGCTAGCACCAAGATCACAAAGAGCATTACATTCATAATCTTTAACTTTGACTTTAATAGTAGGTTCCCATTCATCTTGTAATTTTCTAGGAATTGATACGTCCAACTCAAGTTTTTCTTCATGTGCTTTCATCATGGCTTCTACAATATGTTTAGTGAAAGTTTTATTTTGTTCATATGCATTTGGTGAATTAATCATGGATTGCAACAAGTAAATACACTCAATCAAATAACAACTATCATAATTAAAGTCCTTGTAATCCAAAGTAGTGGATGCATTACTATTTAAAGTTTTGACCTCTCCAAACCCACTTTTTTCATTTTTATGATCAAGATTATCACCCTCCAAGCAATTGGGACTCCTTCTATCTAAAGTTGACTCTTCTCCAGTCCATTTTTCATCAAGTTTTATGTTACTAAATAATGATTTAATAGGAGTGACACCAATCATTTTAATATCTTCATCATTACTACGATAGAAACCGGGTGGAATCGCTTTTTCTAGAAATTCTCGCTTAGCTCTCAACCTAGTGGTCCTTTCTTTAATTTAATTAATGGAAACATAGATAGCTTTAATAGACTCATTTATATCATGCTTGGGTGGCAAAATTTTAGTTTTGAGATTTTCCACATCGTGAGAAATTCTATCCATGTTCCTAGCCAATTCATCAACTCTATTCAATTTTTCTTCTATCATAACATTGAAATTGTTTTGCGAATTAATAAATTATTTAATATTACATTCAAGATCAGTAGGTATCCTATTATTATTATAAGAATTACCATAAGGATTGCCATAATTATTAGAGGAATTTCCAGGAAACGGTCTAGGATTGAAATTACCCCTATAAGCATTGTTGTTGAAATTATTTCTAGAGACAAAATTCACATCAATAGCATCATTATTTTGCTCAATCAAAGTAGAAAATGGCACATCATTAGGATCAATATGAGCATTTTTACTAGCAACCATTTTCAATAGAGCATCCATCTTATCACTCAAAGTATTAATTTCTTCAACATAATTTACCTTCTTACCAGTTGGAGTTCGTTCAGTGTGCCATTGAGAGTAATTTGTCATAATATTATCAAGAAGTTTTGTAGCTTCTCCCAATGTAATTTCCATAAAAGTACCACCTGCGGCAGAGTCTAGCAAATTTCTAGAGACAAAGTTTAGTCCCTCATAAAAAAATTGTATGATCATCCATAAATTCAAGCCATGAGTTGGGCAATTTCTTATCATTAATTTCATTCTCTCCCAAGATTGTGCAACATGTTCATGCCCAGGTTGCTTAAAATTCATAATTTGATTTCTTAGAGAAATAATCTTAGCGGGAGGAAAATACTTGGTAATAAAAGCATCCTTACACTTGTCCCAAGAATCAATACTATTTCTAGGCAAGGATGAAAACCAAGTTTTAGCATGGTCTCGTAGTGAGAATGGAAATAATTTTAATTTGACAATATCATTATCCACATATTTCTTCTTTTGCATATCACAAAGCTCAACGAAAGTATTTAGATGGGATGCAACATCTTCATTAGGACTACCAGAAAATTGCTCTTTCATAACAAGATTAAGCAAGGCAGCATTAATGTCACACGACTCCACACTAGTGGCGGGAGGAGCAATAGGAGTATTAATAAAATCATTATTATTAGTATTGGAAAAGTCACACAATTTTGTATTTTCTTGAGACATCGCGACAAAGCAAGCAAACTAGAAAACAAGCAAATAAAAATATTTTTGTGTTTTTGTAAAAAAAAAATTAGAAGTGGGGGAGCTGAAAACGAGAGGCAAATGCAAATAAAAGGCAAATAAAATAAATGCAAGTGGCTGATAGTTTGTCCGAAGGTACATGGTAATTTTGATGATGTCTCCCCGGCAACGGCACCAGAAATTCTTCCTGCTACTTGTAGTCTGTGTTGGTATTTCCCCGAAGAGGAGAGGATGATGTAGTACAGTAGAGATAAGTATTTCCCTCAGTTAAGAACCAAGGTTATCAATCCAGTAGGAGAACCAAGCAAAATCCCGTTAAATGCACCTGCACACACAAAAGCAAACACTTTCACCCAACGCAAATAAGAGGGTTGTCAATCCTCTTAGAGGTTATTTGCAAGGATTAAATCTTATAGAGATAAATAGATAAACTAAAATACTAATTAAAATAAGAGTAAAAAAATTGCAGCAAGGTATTTTTAGGTTTTTTATATATGATAAAGTAGACCCGGGGGCCATAGTTTTCACTAGAGGCTTCTCTCTCGAACACATAGCATACGGTGGGTAGACAAATTACTGTTGGGCAATTGATAGAAAAGCAAATAATTATGACGGATTCATGGCAATGATCATGTATATAGGCATCACGTCCGAGACAAGTAGACCGACTCCTACCTGCATCTACTACTATTACTCCACCCATCGACCGCTATCCAGCATGCATCTAGGGTATTAAGTATAAAACAGAGTAACGCCTTAAGCAAGATGACATGATGTAGACAAAGTAAACTCAAGCAATATGATTAAACCCCATCTTTTTATCCATAATGGCAATAACACAAATACGTGTCATGTCCCCTTCTGTCACTGGGATTGAGCACCGCAAGATTGAACCCATCACAAAGCACCTCTCCCATTGCAAGACAAATCAATCTAGTAGGCCAAACCAAATCGATAGATCGGAGAGAAATACAAAGCTATAATAATCATGCATAAAAGAGTTCAGAGAAGACTCAAATATTTCTCATGAATAATCTGATCATAAACTCAATATTCATCGGATCCCAACAAACACACCACAAAAGAAGATTACATCGGATAGAACTCCAAGAACATCGAGGAGAACATGGTATTGAAGATCAAAGAGAGAGAAGAAGCCATCTAGCTACTAGCTATGGACCCGTAGGTTTGTGGTAAACTACTCACACATCATCGGAAGGGCAGCAAGGTTGATGAAGAAGCCCTCCATGATCGATCCCCCCTCCGGCAGAGTACCGGAAAAGGCCTCCAGATGGGATCGCGGAAGAACAGAGGCTTGCGGCGGCGGAAAGGTTTTCTCTTCTGGCTCTCTTTTGGTTTTGGAATATTTGGGAATTTATAGCATTGGAATTAGGTCAAGAGGTGCCACGAGGGGCCCACAAGCCTGGGGGCGCACCCTACCCCCCTGGGTGCGCCCTCCAGGCTTGCCGCCTCATCGTGGCTCTTCTGGTCTTCTCCCGAAGCTTCCTGGGTCTGTTCTGGTCCAGAAAAATTAATCCAAAGTTTTTTTTCTCGTTTGGACACTTTTTGATAATGATTTTCTAAAAAGGCAAAAACAAGGAGAAAACAACAACCGGCACTGGGCACTGGGTTAATAGGTTAGTCCCAAAAAATGATATATAATGGCATATAATTGGATATAAAACATCCAAGATTGATACTATAATAGCATGGAACAATCGAAAATTATAGATACGTTGGAGACGTATCAGCCGACATTGCTGGAGGTCGTGACCCTTGGTGCGGTGGATCTTGCGGTAGGGCCTGCCGGTCTTGCCGGCCTTCTCGCCTGCCGCAGTTTCCCGGCAGCCATTGCACCCGGCAACCTCCTTGCCGGGGATGTCTGCCTTCGGCTTCTTGGTGGCGTTGGTGTCGCCGGAGCTCTTGACGGCCAGTACAGTCTTGTTCTTGCGCTTTCTGTTAGGCTTTCTGTTCTTCTTCTGCGGGGTTGATGCGTCGTCGTCCTCGGAATCGACGTCTGCACTAGCATCTTCCCCAAGGAGTCGCCTCCCTTCCTCAACACGTGCACACCTATCCGCCAAGGCGTACAGATCATTGATGGTCTTGACCTGCTCGACATTCATCTCTGACCACATCCTGCGGTTGCGCACATTCGTGTGGAACACGGCAACAACAACTGTGGGATGGATGTCGGGGATGTTGTGGTGCACACGGCTGAACCATTATATGTACTTGCGGAGGTTCTCTCCATCCCTTTGGGGGATCACTTGCAAATCAGTGGGCTGACCTAGGAGCTTGTGGCCACCCTGGTAAGCGCCAACAAAATGATGGCATAGATCCTCCCAAGAAGAAATGGAGCCCTCAGGCAGATTCATCAACCACGACCCGACGTTGAGCCAAAGCGCCAATGGGAAGTAGTTGGCGAGTACTTTCTCGTCCCGTCCCCCGGCAGCCTCCACCGCGATGGTGTAGATGCCAAGGAACTCAGGTGGGTTGAGCGTGCCGTCGTACTTGTCGGGCAGCTCCGGCTTGAAGGCACGGGCGGACGACCAGCGAACTTGCCGCAGCTCACGAGTAAACGCTGGGCACCCCACATCGTAGGGCAAGTACCCAGCGGCTACTGGAGCGAGCACGTACTGCCGGCCTGGCACGGTCGTCGGATTGACGGCGTGCTTCCCGGCGCCGCTCGATCTTCGTGCGGGCGTCTTCGTCGCACCGCTCGTGGAGCACTTGGCGCTGATCTTGGTGGCATCGCGGATCCGACAAAGCCATAGACAAAATGTCCTGGTCGTCCCATCGGTGGGCCAGTTGCTGTGACGGTGGGGGGTGCTGAGGCGACTGCACCATTGGTGCGACATCTCTGGCAAGGTAACCGGACGGTCCCGCCAGCATGGTGGGTGGTCGCCGCGAGGGCCCCATGTCTTGTGTTTTGCCGGGATCGGCAAAACTGATGAGACTCTGAATGGTGGCTCTCCATTCATCCATCTTGTCAGGGCTTGGCGGGAAGTTCAAAAGTATTTGAACCCACGCCATGGCCTCTGCCACCGTGGTTAGCATGGCTGGGTGCAGAGAACGAGGCGTCACTCGACTCCTGGCAAAGCCAGAAGGAGCTTCGTTACGTCCATGCCACCGCGGCTCATGCTCGCCAACATGCGGACGTGGAGGTGGCGGCGGCGCTCCGTGAGCAATCAGAAGTTGCTGCACAGGGATCTCACCTTGCGGTCGTCTGGAACCACCAGCAACATGGGGGAGCGTGTCGTGCCCATCTTGCGATGGTCGCGGCATACGCCTCCCCGTGCCGTTGTTGGATGTCGCCGCTACATTCTTGGATGTTGCGGCGGCTGGGTTCTGGGTCGCAGCAGTATGAACTATATTACTATGATGACTGTGCTCACCAGAATGTCTTGGAAGTTGACCGGCTGCGACGTCGCCAGTCCTGTGGCTAGGCTCAGCAATGTGGCGGGGGTGCTGGGCACCCGCATCACTTGCGCCTCCTGCTCCGCCCGTCCCAACCGTAGCACCCGCGCCGCCTGCGCTGCCTGCGGCCGCCTGGGAAGGTGGCTTGGACGCGGTAGGAGCCGTCATGGCTCCACCCTTCTTCTTTGGCCCCATCGAGGAAGATGATGAAGTTGGTACTCACACTACCAAAAAGCTGATTTGTGACACACAATCCCTCTACCTGGCGGGCCAAAGATGTCGTGGGAAACGACGATCTATGGGACCGAAGGGGCCCCTTTGCGATTCGGCTCAGGGGACATGCATCGGACAAAGAGCAGGTTTTCAGTAGGTGCAAGAACACGCGAGGGGCTTATCCAGGTTCGGGCCGCTATGAGCGTAAATCCCTACTCCTGTTCTGTGTTTGATCATGTATGAACTCTAGTTACAGGGAGTGCAGTTTTTCGGCAAGGTGCCCGGGAAATGCAGCTACTGCGTGTAATTGAGCCGGGTGTTGACCGTTCTACCTACAGCCGTGGGCCTCCTTTTATAGGCCAAGGGGTTACCACAATGGCTAATACGGTCATTACAGAGTATGAACAGTGACTAGCACTGTCACCATGTCTATCTTCCAACGGGGTAAGACAAATGCATTTAATGCACCGTTAGGTGCTACGTTGGGGAGGCGAGGCCTTGGGCAGAAGATCTGTACCACCGGTCCTGGCGCCCTCCTATAATCTTGACACATCCCAGGGATGGGTGTCATTAAAGTTAATCTTCGCATGGCATGCTGACACGTGCCTTGGCCGGATATGTTGACTGCCTGCCCGCCCGACACCTAGCATACGAGCCTATCTGGTCGATGGTGAGGTGGAGCGGTAACGGGACAGAACAAGCATGCTGGCACAGAGCTTGCCGGGCCTTGCTTGCCGGCAAGGGGGCTTGCCAGCAACCATAGTCTTGGTCTTCACCTTGCCGGGGCGGAGCTTGCCGGCAAGGGCAGCGTCGATCTTTAGTATGAAAATAGTACTTCTCGATAACCTGCCTTGAGGTCTTCTTCACGGTCTTGGTGTTGAGTCTTGAGTCATAGTTATCCTCTGTCAAGCCCTTGCCGGGAGGGAGGCTACAACCACCTATGCACAAGTCTGGGTACGAGGGCACCCATGTCTTAGTACACCGACACCAGTACAGAGTCCTTCTCCAGTGAAGGTTTTGCCATCTCCAAGGAGATCACCAAGGCATGCACCCATGCCTCTTGCTGAAAAACCTTCGGGTTCAGCCCTGCCAACTTCTACAAAGAGCGCTATGAAAAGAAAACTGCCGTCCAAAGGAGATGCTTCTGTTAAGAAGGCCAAGCCCACCATTCCTGCTCCCACAGAGGAACAAAAATATGACTTTAGGCTTATGATCAATGTCATTGACAGCGCCGCATACGACGCCAAGTCTGTTGACATTAGCAGCTTGGGTCTGTCTGATGATGTTACCGAAATAGTAACGAAACATTTCGCTGAGCTGAGGAAAATCTCCAAGAAGCTAAATAAAGCAGTGAAGGATAAACAAGCGCTCAAGAAAATGAGAAATGAGGCCGAAACTGATTACGAAAGAAAAGGCTTGAACAAAGAAATTGTTGAACTCACCAAGTCCCTTAGTAGCATTCGGAACGATAAAGTTGAATAGCACTCCAAGATGCACATGGATGTGTCCCAACTGTGCGATAGGAAGAATGAGGAGATTGATCGCAAGGCTAATCTTGCTCGAAGAAGGGTGAAGGAAGAAAAACCAAAGGGCAACACTGATCGATGTCTTCAAAAAGTAGATGTTGATGCTGCTCCAATCGACACAAGTACACCTTTGCAGCAGGTTCCACCCTCTCCATCTCATGAGGAAGAACCAATGCTGCAGGATGCCACCGAGGAAGTTGTCATTCCGGTGCCAGTAGCCCAAGATGAGTAGCGTGATGTCGTTGACATTTTTCTGAACAAGTCTGATGAAGAAAATGCTCCACCTCAGTAGCAAGCCCGTGATGACGTGACTGACGAAGAGATTGAGATGGACAAGGCAAATCCTTCGCCTCCGAAGCCCAAGAAAGATGTTCTATCTGGCCCCAGCAAGGATGACAAGATTGAGGGGGAGTAGTCTGCCCCCCGAGAGAAAACTACCCCGGCCACACCATCTGGTGCCCCCACTCCGATGGATGTTGATCCTGCTCCTCATTCCATAGCCCCACAGATGGAAGATGAAGAAAAGAAAGATGCTGAGCCGATGGCTCGAGAAGTCACTGTACCTGTCAATTCACCGCAAGTGTCCGAACCAAAGGTAGCAATGCATGTGTCAGAAGAACCGAAAGAGAAGATCCCTGTATCCGAAAGTCTGAAAGCCACTGAAGGAGTTCCAGCGAGCAAAATTGATGGTTCTTCAAGTTCTTCAAAGCCATCTGTCTCTGCAAAGTCGAGGAAGCGCATCGCTCCTCTTAAACCAAACGAAGAAGATTCAGCTATTCCTGATGAGTCTCTGACCAGGCGCTCAGTCGATGAAGAACCACTAAGGAATCCGCTCGAGACATTTCCTCTATTTCCCGTTGAGGATGGTCCAAATGGTCCAGCTTTCAACGAGCAGTTTCATCAGTCGAAACTTGCTTTCTATGGAACTAGCCAGTATGATGGAGAAAGGACTTCCATGTTACCAAGGTTCTGGACCAAGGTGCAAGTTGTGTATTATGCTCGCATCTTGTTCTGCAAGAATCGCATCTTCAAGCACAAGATCTTGGATTTTGCAAAGATCAAAAGCTTACCTTGTTTTCACCACACCATCGAGCAAATTAAACAAATCTTCCTGAAGAGTTTCCTCCACTTCAATCATGGCTGAAACCCAAAGCAATTCATGAATGATTAGTATATGGAAGAGAAATTTCATATACAAATATAATATCTTGGACATCTTTTATGATTGTGAATACCCATTAATTATTTTCAAACTTGATCAAATTAGTTGAAGTTGGACAAGGAAGACAACGTAATGAGTTATGTTTGGGTATATTTGCATAGTAGTTATATTGTTATGGATCCTCCATCATGTGGTGCTTGTTTATAATCTTTGCTAGCCAAAATTTCTGTACTAAGCGGGAATACTGCTTGTGCATCCAAAATCCTTGAGCCAAGTTTCTTCCATGAGTGTCCACCATATCTACCTATATGCGGTATTACCCTGCCGTTCCAAGTAAATTTGCATGTGCCATCTCTAAATCTTTAAATAAACATCTGTTTTGTGTGCCCGTACCGCGCATGGAGCGACGGGGCAGTCAATATCTTCCATGCTAAGTGGGTTATTCTCATGATGGGTGTTTATTCACTTGTCCTTGCATGACAGAGGCTGGTAATTGGGATGCCCAGTCCCATTAAACAAAAAAATTAAAGAAATATATAGTAAAACAAACTCCCCCTAGAAAGTTGATTGTTTGGAGGGCACCCGTGAATTCAGCTAGCCATGGCTTGTGTTTGTATGGTTGAGGGGGAGTAAACTTTTCATTTCCACATGGGAACCGCCAATAATGTGTTTAGCATGGAAGATATTGAAATATTTAGTCATGGCATTGACAGGAAAAGCACACCACTCAAAATGTATTCATCTCTGTTTTAAGCAATGAGCTCTGGCACATAAGCAAATCCCTGCTTCCCTCTGCGAAGGGCATATCTTTTACTTTTTCTGTCAATTTTATTTTTGTTGAGTCAACTTCTTATTTCAACCTCAATTATTCTCCACTTGGCAAGCATCATGTGGTGGGGATAGATCCAGGCACATATATCCTGTCAAATATATTTGATCACATCGATAGAGAAAAAAAAGCCGACTATCGGATATGAACCGATGACCGATGAATTATTATTGTTGACAATTATCTACATGATAAGTAAGTTGGGAGGCGAAACATTAAGTCCCTATCTTCCTCTGTGTTCTAAAAATATGCTTTGAGTACTAGCAATCATAGAAGACTATATGATAATTGAGTATGTGGAGCTCTTACTTAGACTTTGTTGAGAATAAGATGCATTGAAATTGTTTGGTGACTAAGAACATAAGTTGTTAAGTTTCAAGAGAATGCATTGTTTGAACCATAACATGTGAATTGATTGCTACTTTATCATGATGAGTTTTATGAGAAAGAGTTGCTGTTTATGATGCTAGGAAAAGTGATTGAAATTATCATTGATCAAACTTATGCACTATGCTAGCATTCACACTTCATAAATTATTTCTTTTATCATTTACCTACTCGAGGACGAGCAGGAATTAAGCTTGGGGATGCTGATACGTCTCCAACATATCTATAATTTATGAAGTATTCATGCCATGTTTACAACAATTTTATATGGTTTTGGTGCACTTTTATATGATTTGAATGAAACTAACCCGGACTGACGCTGTTTTCAGCATGACTACCGCGGTGTTATTTTTGTGTAGAAATAAAAGTTCTCGGATTGGGCTGAAACTTTACGGTGATTTTTTATAGACCAAAACAGATCCTGAAGCTTCGTGGAAGGATCAGAAGACCCACGAGGCAACGACAAGCTCACCCCACGCGCCCTAGGGGTAGGGAGGGGCGACTGTGCTTGTGGGTCCCACGTAACTTCGATTGGCGCGATTCCAATGCTGAAAAATCCTATAAATCCAGAAACCCCCTGAAAGGAACCTAGAACTTCCACGCCGCTGCCGCAAGCCTCTATTCCGAAGAGATCTCATCCGGAGAGCTGTTCCGGCACCCTGCCAGAGGGGGAAATCATCACCGGAGGCCATCTTCATCATCCCGGCGGTCTCCATGACGAGGAGGGAGTAGTTCACCCTCGGGGCTGAGGGTATGTACTAGTAGCTATGTGTTTGATCTCTTTCTCTCTCTCGTGTGGCATGGTCTTGATGTACCACGAGCTTTGTTAATATAGTTGCATCATATGGTTTTCTTCCCTCTCTATCTTGTTGTGATGAATTGAGTCTTTCCATTTGAGGTTTCATTGTGATCGCTTATCGGATTGAATATTTTGGATTTGAGAACACTTGATGTATGTCTTGCATGTGGATACCCGTGGTGACAATTAGGGCTGGGCGTTCGGTTTATATGGTTAATTAGGTTCGGTTTATTCGGTTTTTAATAATTTCGGTTTTGGAGAAATGGAAACCGAAATAATCACAAAAAAATTAGAAACCGAACCATATTAACCAAAATATATCGGTTCGTTTTGTTTGGTTAACCAGAAAACCAAAGTAGATGCATCCATCAGTATAAGTGTAGTGACTCATGAGCACTGATTTGCATTGTATAAAATGCACAAAATAATCACAAGAGCCGGTAACCTTAACATGAGTCACTAGTTAATTCGATCAAGCAAACTTGGGAACATAATTAAGTGTCAAATCATATGGAACATGACATGTATTATGTACGGAAGAATATGTGTCATGCCTCGAAACTGAGAGAAGCTCATGCACCAAACGATACACTAATTAGTAGTTACTTCCTTGACCAAGAGGCATGCATACGTACTAGATGTTGCATGGATAGAAATACTATAGCTAGTACTTGCTGGTAGAATACAGCTATTGACAATTTTTTGTGAATGAATAGAGCTATTGACTAGTATGTTGCATGCAAACAATAGTAAAATAATCTAAGCAGATTCAATTAGTCATGCTAGCATGGTGTTACATAGGACTACGTACCCTAGTTAGGTTGAGAGATTAGAAACTCACAGCAGCTGTTGAAGTACCTGTGAACGAGCGGCTAGCCAGACGTTCGCCGGAACCAACAAGGATTTGCCGTGATTGCTGGCTCGTCGGAGTCAGCCGAATGTTGAGTTCTTCGCCAAAGGCTGGAGAGGACGCCGCCAAATTTACTTTTTGGAGAGGAAGTGGCCTGATGGAGGAACGGTTGACGGCTAGGTTTATGTGGGAGGGTGGGGCGATTACATTAGGTAGTAGTATTACAAGTTACTACGGTTGGGCCGATCGGCAAATGAGCCCTCTGCGCTTACGAAAATAGGTATTACACGGGGTGTAGTACATATCTGCTAATTCGTTCTATATGGTTTTTGGGCATAGGAAACTGAACCCACACCAAACACCCAACAACCTTAAACTTTCCCACCGAACCAAAAAACCAATCACTGAATTAACCGACAAATCAGTTAATACGGTTCGTTTTGGTTTGGTTTTTCGGTTTTTGGTTGGGCAGTGCCCACCCCTAGTGATAATGGGGTATTCTATTGAGTCACTTGATGTATGTTTTGGTAATCAACTTGCGGGTTCCCGAGGTGACATTGGGGTAATCTAGGCACATAGGTTGATACACGTTTTCATCCTACCTTCTGTGATAGAAACTTTGGGGTACTCTTTGAAGTTCTTTGGGTTGGATTGAATATTATGAATCTGAAATTGCTTGATGCATATCGAATAATTGACTCACGGATACTTGTGGTGACATTGGAGTATATAGGTGACATTAGAGTTGATTGATGCGTATCATATGGTGTTATTTTAGTATGAACTTTAGGGCTGTTTGTGACACTTATAGGGATGGATCAATAGATTGATCGGAAAGGATAACTTTGAGGTGGTTTTGCTACCTACAACAATTTCTTATTATGTTCTCCGTTTGCTAGGAACTTTGGAGTGATTCTTTGTTGCACATTGAGGGATTGTTATATGATTCAATTATGTTAGCACTGTTGAGAGATTGCACTAGTGAAAGTATGAACCCTAGGCCTTGTTTCTAAGCATTGCAATAACGTTTGTGCTCACTTTTATTACTAGCTACCTTGCTGTTTTTATTATTTCAGATTACAAAAACCTATATCTACTATCCATACTACACTTGTATCACCATCTCTTCGCCGAACTAGTGCACCTATATAATTTACCATTGTATTGGGTGTGTTGCGGACACAAGAGATTGCTTGTATTTGATTGCATGATTGTTTGAGAGAGACCATTTTCATCCTACACCTCCCACGGATTGATAAACCTTACGTCATCCACTAGAGGGAAAGTTGCTGCTGTCCTACAAAACTCTGCACTTGGAGGCCCAACCGAGTCTACAAGAATAAAGTTGTGTAGTGGACATCATGCAACTCTATCACTCCAACCAACAGACCAGAAACCATTCAAGGCATCGTGTGGCAAATGCTCTCAATGCTGTATCTAATGGCATTTGCTTTGATATTCCTGATCTATTCATTCAGAACTTGGCATACACTGCTGAAAGTGCTCAAGCTCTGAAGCCATATGCTCCCTGGATCATGTTTGCCATAGAATAGCTCATGGAGAAGAAGTATTTCTGCCCTCATGTACCGAAAGTTTTCATGCCTCCAGTTCATGACACTCTTTGAATTGTGAAGGATATTGGAAAAGGAAAAACTCCTGTTGACTCAACTGCACCCGCCTCTGCTCATGTTCCGAAAATCAAGAAGGCCACAGTTGAAGTTCCTTGCGAAGAAACTCCATCTCTATATGAAATTTGTCTTCGGACCCAGTAGGCTCTTGAAAGTCATATCAAGCTGAATCGCAAGGTCCAAGTCAAGATGATGACGGAGATCAATCTGCTTCATAACTATGCTCGTCAAGGGCTCTTGTTTGACAAAGAACAGAAGAAGCGCTCCTGGACCCTGCCACGCAAACATTACACTTGCAGTCAGCTCGCAGCAAAGGGGATTCTGAAAGCTTATGATCATCTCGAGCTATTTGAAGTTCCTCGTATTCGAAGACAGACACCTGTGTTGCCTCAGCATTCTGACTCTACTGATCTGCTGTTTGTTGAACCAGACGATGAAATTGAAGACACTGCAGGCACACTGATATTCAAACTAGATGCTCCTCGCTCTACTCCCGAAGCATTCACCGAACAGTTCGAGTTCTGAGGGTTCTTCGGACGAGCAGTTCCTCGTATGCATTCTCTTTCCTTTTTGACACTTGTTAACAAAAAGGGGGAGAAGAACATCGAGAGGATAGATGAGCGGGATATTTGCAGGGTGTTTTTTCATTCGCCATTTGCTTTTCGAACAATTTGGGTTTCTGCCTGCTGAACTATTTGCTGTTGGTCATGAACTTTTATGCACCGCCTGTGGTGCTGTTAAAGCTCGTCACCATGTACCGTTAATAACCCCTGCAATGTTATTTGCTTTCCTATATCTGTTTGCAGGTACCTTCAAAAAGTTAATCTCTTGCAATGATTATTATCATTCTTATCTATCTTCCAGGTGAAGAAAAAGAAAAGAAATATTGCCTCAGATTGAATTCACTCGACTATCCATTTCATCTCGTTCGATGAACGAAAATTCCATCTGAAGCATATCCACTTCAAGCTAAAGCTCTTATACATCCCTTGCCGTGTTTTTGCTTGTAATGTTCAATCTACAAGGATTCATCATGCCTCGTGTGGATCCAAGCCTTGTTCTGAGAAAATCTTCATGACTTATTTTTTGCCACAAATCATTTCAAAGTATTCATAAACTCTAACCTATCCCCTTTGAAGGTTGTGTGGTGTAGGAACTCTCTCAGACGACTAAGAGTGCATTGATCAAGCTTTCGAACAATATCTACTATCAATTCAAGTCATTCGAAGATTCACCTCGCTCCCTCCCTCACATCAGTAAGATGCATATATTAAGGGGGAGCATGTTTCATCTTCGTGATTATCATTTGTCTCTCATTTCCCTTCACATTCTAGTTTCATTATTTCATCTATCTTTCGATGTGTTCTATTTTGTCAACAATCATCCAAAAAGGGGGAGATTGTTGGTGCAATATTTGCCCCCTTGTGTTTTGGAGATTGTTGACAGAAACAGACATGGACTGATTTGTTTGCTAGTGCACACAGAGAGAAATAGTCCATGCAGAACCAAAGAGAATGCTATCTTTGGAGTCAAGTTCGAGGAACTTCATCGAAGAACATCTGTGACGCAGAGATGATTGAGCTATATCTACCGAAGCCATGAGGGCGAGAAGATTGAAGTGAAAGAGTTGACCCCTTAAAATTATTGCTGATATGAAGCAATACATGTTCGGAGTGTCCGAAGAAATTGACTGCAGTCGAAGTGAAGAGGACGAAGTGAAGACGATGCATTTACTTTTGTTTTTATTTTCTCTATCCTTTTGAGTCATAGGACCTCCGTACTATTAAGAGGGGTATAGGTTCTCGATGCTTAGATCTGCTGTGATGCTTAGCCAAACCTATGAAAGAGTGAGAAAAATCTCTTTATGCTTCGAATGATTACCTGTTAGCAGAAGATGTTGTTCTTCGGTGCTGCAGGAGATATCTTTCAGACTGAGGTGTTAGCATTTCTTGCTCCGCAAGGAATGTTACCGTTGTGCTCATTTTCCAACCGTTGGACTCGTGTCGTTTGGCCATTGGCTGTCCCGCATGTCCAATTTGGTCATTTGCCTTCAGGGAGGGCTGCGGCTATAAATAGCCACCCCGCTCCAACGTTGTTCTATGGTTGCTCCGCTTAAGATTTTTGAGAAGATTGATTGAGCATCCCCTCTCCGAGAGATTTGAGTTTAAAATCCACCGAGAGAAAACCAAGAACCAAAACTTAGATAGTGGTTGAGCATCACAGTAGTTCTGAGTTAGAGTTCTTGTACCTGTTACTCTTGAGAGCTGCGCACTCTCTAGACGGATAGGTGTCGGCTCGAGTGATTGAAGAGTTGTTGTCTTCACCGAGCAAGATCTTCAGCAACCAAGAGTCGTTGTGGTTTGCGAGGAAGTCTGTCAAAGGTTTGGAGATCGCTGATGAGTATCTACGATGAGTGAAATCAACTGGAGTCTGATCAGCTCCCAGTTGAAGGAGAATAGGACGGAGAGAGGTTTGCTCCTATGTTCAATCACAAGTCCCTCCAACCAGACGTAGTCCTTTGACAGAAGGGCGAACTGGTCTACCAAATTCCTCTGTCACCATCGAGCACCACTGGTTCACTTTACTTCGCTGCATTACTTTCTGCAGTTACTTCTCTTGCTCTTTGTTGATAGTACTCATTGATCATTTAACTTTCATTCTTGATCTACTTATCATTTCTTGCTCGTCTAGATATCCTTCGGTATAACTTCGCATTCCTGTCTGACTGCTAGTACTTCGTGTCTTATCTCTAGTTTACTCTCATGCTGCTGCAACTTGTGGCTTACTGCTTTACCATCGTGATAGTTAAGCCTGTTCTGTACTATGCGAGAATTATCATTGCTTCCTATGCCAAACATTTTGTTTCTCAGTAGGATTCTCTCTTAGTTATTTTTCTTTCAAGTCTTTTCCGCTGCTGTGTTTGGGACTAATTCAAAACATTCGCAAGAATTTTTGAATCTCCCATTCACCCCCCTCTGGTCGATATACTCTCGATCCTAATATATATATATATATATATATATATATATATATATATATATATGATTTCATTCAAGTGAGGGACACTCAGGAACCCCGACAAGCTGTTCAAGACAAGAATGTCCCAGAAATAGTACCAATACAAAACTCGACGATAGTGCAGAATTTGGTACCAGTGCCAAGACTTGGTCGAGCACGGATAATGCAAGAATTGTTGGAAACACAAAGTTGAATATGCATATAAGACTCGGTGAAGACTCGAGGAGTACAAGGTTTAGTATCGGCACAAGGTGCGATTCCGAAGCAAGATTGAAGAAGTATACAAAGCTCAGTATCGGGACAAGACTCGACACAAATGAAGGATTTAGCATCCCTACAAGACCCAATGCACATACAAGACATAAGACTTGGTGTCGGAGCACTAAAACCAAGCGATACTCGGACTCAACTCCACCCAACACCCGGAAGACAAGGTGCAAGAAGCATTAGTGTCAGACCCACCACGCCACACGACAAGATTAGACCATCAGAAAGCACATGGATACGTGGTCTCCCAAAAATTTGACCGCTTAGTTTTCCCGTGCAAATGGATTACCACCCAAATTCAAAGATTGAGTTCCCACGCAAAGGAAGATTCCCAGGACAAGCATGACAAAGCCTGCCAAAGAGCAAGCCCAAGAGCAGACGAAATACAAGCTTGGTGTCAGAGACAACCCTTGGTACACCTGGTGTTAGAGACCACACTGGGTGCACTTAGTGCCAAGCGCGTACGGCACTTGGTACCCACCCTGGATATGAGACTTAGTGTCATAACCCAGCCCAGATCAAGCCAGCATGAGACTGTGGGAACAAGACTTGGTACACGAAGCGCACTACAATGCTCGCCACCGCCAGCAAAGCAACCCAATTATTGGATACAGCACCACAACGACAATATGAGCCCGAGCAAGCCCCTACCAACACAAGGATGTCGGCGGAATAAACTTTTATTCCAACAAGTTGTGAGAAACCGACACAGCAGCCACCAAAAAGATTCAATGCCCCCAAACCGGCAGAAAACAACCACATCAACATTGATACGTCTCCAACGTATCTATAATTTATGAAGTATTCATGCCATGTTTACAACAATTTTATATGGTTTTGGTATGATTTGATTAGAACTAACCCGGACTAACGCTGTATTCAGCAGAACTACCGTGGTGTTGTTTTTTGTGCAGAAATAAAAGTTCTTGGATTGACCCCAAAATTTACAGTGATTTTTTATGAACCAAAAGAGACCCCCGAAGCTTCAAGGAAGGATGAGAAGAGTAACGAGGAGGTGATAAGGTGTCCCGGCGTGCCCCCAGTGGGGGTGGGGCGCGCGGGGTTGCCTTGTGGGCCCCTAACTCTTTTTCGCGTAATTCCAACGCTCAAAAATCCTATAAATAGAGAAACCCCTAGCAATAAACCTAGAACTTCGACTCCGCCACCGCAACCCTCTATTCCGAAGAGATCCCATCTGGAGGCCTTTTCCGGCACCCTGCCAGAGGGGGAAATCATCACCGGAGGCCATCTTCATCATCCCGGCGGTCTCCATGACGAGGAGGGAGTAGTTCACCCTCGGGGCTGAGGGTATGTACTAGTAGCTATATGTTTGATCTCTCTCTCGTGTTCTTGATTTGGCACGATCTTGATGTACTGCGAGCTTTGTTAACATAGTTGGATCATATGGTGTTTTCTTCCCTCTCTATCTTCTTGTGATGAATTGAGTCTTTCCCTTTGAGGTTTCATTATTGTCGGATTGAATACTTTGGATTTGAGAACACTTGATGTATGTCTTGCATGTGGATACCCGTGGTGACAATGGGGTATTCTATTGAGTCACTTGATGTATGTTTTGGTAATCAACTTGCGGATTCCCGTGACCTTGGGGTAATCTAGGCATATGGGTTGGTACACGTTGTCATCTTCTTTTCTCCGATAGAAACTTTGGGGTACTCTTTGAAGTTCTTTGTGTGGATTGAATATTATGAATATGAGTTATTTGATACATATCGAATAATCAACTCACGGATACTTGTGGTGATGTTGGAGTATCTAGGTGACATTAGAGTTGGTTGATGCGTATCATATGGTGTTATTTTAGTACGAACTCTAGGGCTATTTGTGACACTTATAGGGATGGCTCAATAGATTGATCGGAAAGGGTAACTTTGAGGTGGTTTCGTATCCTACAACAATTTCTTCTTATGTTCTCTACTAGATAAGAACTTTGGAGTGATTCTTTATCTCACGTTGAGGGATTGTTATATGATTCAATTATGTTAGCACTGTTGAGAGATTTCACTAGTTAAAGTATGAACCCTAGGCCTTGTTTTCAAGCATTGCAATACCGTTTGTGCTCCGTTTTGTCACTTGCTACCTTGCCGTTTTTATATTTTCAGATTACACAAACCTATATCTACTATCCGTACTACACTTGTATCACCATCTCTTCGCCGAACTAGTGCACCTATACAATTTACCATTGTATTGGGTGTGTTGGGGACACAAGAGATTTCTTGTATTTGATTGCAGGGTTGTTTAAGAGAGACCATCTTCATCCTACGCCTCCCACGGATTGATAAACCTTAGCTCATCCACTTGAGGGAAATTTGTTGCTATCCTACAAAACTCTGCGCTTGGAGGCCCAACAGAGTCTACGAGAATAAAGTTGCGTAGTAGACATCAAGCTCTATTCTGGTGCCGTTGTCGGGGAGGTGAGTGCTGGAAGGTATATCTTTGGATCTTGCAATTGAATCTTTTAGTTTCTTGTTTTATCACTAGTTTTGTTTTATAAAAGAAAACTACAAAAATATATGGAATTGAGGTTGCCTCAAATGCTTCATCTTTATAATATCTTTCTTGAAAATGATGGATCAGAAAATTGTGCCAAAGTATTAGAAGAAGAATTCAATAAAATGTTTGGCATAAAATCTTTGAATGATAAGCATGATTGCAATGTTGTTAGTATGAATTCTTTGAATATCCATGATGCTAATGATATGCAAAGCCATAAGCTTGGGGATGCTATGTTTGACGACGATGATCTTTTTAGTTCCCCTAGTTTTGATGAGCAAAGTTGTTATGATGATTGCATGCCTCCTATTTATGATGATTATATTGATGAAAGTGGGTTTGGAAGAGTGTCAACTTTATGTAATAATGATCACACTATTTTGGAGGGTGTTGAATCTTATTGGAATAATGATAAAAGTGGATTTGGAGAGGTCATGACTTTATTTAGTGATGAATCCACTATTTTGGAAGAGGTTTCAATTGATTATGACAATAAAGTTGCTATCTATGATGATTATGGTGATGACATGTATGCTATAAAGAATAATGATAACCATGAAACGTGTCATCATGATTTTAGTGTTCAATTTTATTATGCCAATCAAGCATTACATGATAGTTATTTCATTGAGTTTGCTCCCACTATTATGACTGAGAAGAAATTTGCTTATGTGGAGAGTAATAAAAATTCTATGCTTATGGATCATGAAAAGAATGATTTATGTGAAATTTATATTGTTGAATTTGTTCATGATGCTACTGAAAATTATTATGAGAGAGGGAGATATGCTTATATATATTTCAACAATATCAAGTTTCCTCTCTATGTGTTGAAAGTTTTGAAGTTATACTTGTTTTGCCTTCCTATGCTAGTTGATTCTTGCTCCCATACATTGTTTTCTCGCAAAATCCCTATGAATAGGAATTGGGTTAGGCTTAAATGTGCTTGCCATATGATTCATGATGCTCTCTTATATGTTTCAATTCCTATTCTTATGTGAGCATCATTGAAATCGTCATGCCTAGCTAAAAGGCTTTAAAGAAAAGCGCTTGTTGGGAGACAACCCAATATTTCTACCTACTGTTTTTGTGTGTCCACATGATTAAGATACTGTAGTAATCATGTTTTATATGTTTTCTTTCAATAATGTGCCAAGTAAAGCCTTTGGGATAGTGTGGATACTTGTTGATTTGATTCTGTGCAAAAACAGAAACTTTTGCGTCCAGTGCTGGAATTTCTATTCTGTACTGGAGCGTCAGAAAATTCTGAAGTTTTTACACAGTATTGGGTTACAATTTTTTTACGTTTTCCTCATTTTTCAGAATTTTTGGAGGTACAGAAGTATGCTTTTTAGTTCGCTCACTACATGCTGTTCTGTTTTTGATAGATTCTGTTTTCATTGCATGGTTTGCTTGTTTTAGTGTTTCCATAGCTTATATTATGAGATATAAATTGTGGAAATGATAGAATACAGTAGGCATTATGTGAGAACAATTATGATTCTTGTATTAACAGTACCTAAGTGAATGATTTATTTTCATACTAACCTATCTCACGGAGTTCCGTTGTTTTTTGTGATTGAAGTTTTCAAGTTTTGGGTGAGATAATGATATGAGGAGAATAAGGAGAGGCAAGACCCTAAGCTTGGGGATGCCCAAGGCACCCCAAGGTAATATTCAAGGAACACTCAAGCATCAAAGCTTGGGGATGCCCCGGATGGCATCCCCTGTTTCGTCTTCAACACTATCGGTAACCTCACTCGGAACTATATTTTTATTCGTCACATAATATGTGTTTTGCTTGGAGCATCATTTTATTTTAGTTTGCTTTGCTTGCTGTTATCAATAATCATGCTTTGCATCTTTTATTTCAATAAAAATGCCAATTATAGCCTTTACCATGCTCAGTTTGCAAGTTTATGTGTTGCTGTTTGAAAACAGAAAGTTTTCTGCTATGTCCTGAATTTATGTGAATTGTCAGTACATGATAAAAATCTGAAATTTTTACACAGTAAGAATGCATGAGTTCTCTGTCACGTGGTAAGTTTTTAGAATTTTTGGAGTTAGGGAAGTATGATTTTTTGTTCCCCCTTTACAGACTGTTCTGTTTTGGCAGATTGCTGTTATAGTTGCATTGTTTGCATATGTTTGCCTATTTAATGTTTCTATTTGTGGATGGGAGTATTAAATATGCAGAGGCATTTAGTATGCAATGTTTAATTATAATTTTAGTGATTTGCTACAGTAGAGAATGTTAAGGTTTTGAGTTGATTTATACTAACTTATGTCACGAGTTCTTGTTGAGTTTTGTGTGGATGAAGTTTTTAAGATTTAGGAGAAGCCATGATATGAGAGGAATTAAGGAGACACGAGATCTCAAGCTTGGGGATGCCCAAGGCACCCCAAGATAACATTCCAAGAAGTCTCAAGCAACTAAGCTTGGGGATGGCCCGGTAGGCATCCCACCTTTCTTCATCAACACCTATCGGTTAGCCTAAGTTTTTACTTGTTCACATGATATGTGCTATTCTTGGAGTGCCCTTTTATTTTCATTTTGTTTGCTGTTTGAATAAAATACTTGGATCTGAAATCTTTATTTGGAGAGAGTCTTCACATAGCTACTTAATCATTTGGCTACTCATTGATCTTCACTTATATCTTTTGGAGTAGTTTGTCATTCATTCTTGTGCCTCACTTATATCCTTTGAGTAAATTGTTGAATATATTGAATATCATAAATCTGAAATTATCCATGTTCCATGTGCTTAGTAATATTTCACATTGGGTTAAGAAAGTAAAATCTATTGAAATTTGACAATCATAATATTGGTCATACAAGCAATTCATGAATGATTAGTATATGGAAGAGAAATTTCCCATACAAATATATTATCTTGGACATCTTTCATGATTGTGAATACCCATTAATTATTTTCAAACTTGAGAAAATTAGTTGAAGTTGGACAAGGAAGACAACGTAATGATTTATGTTTGGGTATATTTGCATAGAAGTTATATTGTTATGGATCCTCCAACATGTGGTGCTTGTTTAGAATATTTTACTAGCCAAAATTTCTGTACTAAGCGGGAATATTGCTTGTGCATCCAAAATCCTTGAGCCAAGTTTCTTCCATGAGTGTCCACCATACCTACCTATATATGGTATTACCCTGCCGTTCCAAGTAAATTTGCATGTGCCATCTCTAAAACCATCAAAAAATCATCTGTTTTGTGTGCTCGTACCGCTCATGGAGCGACGAGGCGGTCAATATCTTCCATGTTAAGCGGGTTATTCTCATGATGGTTGTTTATTCACTTGTCATTGCACGAGAGAGGCTATTAATTGGGATGCCCAGTCCCTTAAATAAAATAAAAAATATATAATAAAACAAAAGCTCCCCCTGGAGAGTTGAAAGTTTGGAGGGCACCCATGAATTCGGCTAGCCATGGCTTGTGTTTGAATGGTTGAGGGGGAGTTAAACTTTTCATTTCTACATGGGAACCGCCAATAATGTGTTTAGCATGGAATATATTGAAATCTTTAGTCATGGCATTGACAGGAAAAGCACACCACTCAAAATGTATTCATCTCTGTTTTAAGCAATGAGCTCTGGCACCTCTGCAAATCCCTGCTTCCCTCTGCGAAGGGACATTCTATTTACTTTTATGCTATTTACTTTCATGTTATTTATTTTTGTTGAGTCAATTTCTTATTCCAATCTAATCTCTAGTTGGCAAGCATCATGTGGTGGGGAAAGATCCAGGCACATATAGCCATTCAAATATAT
Source organism: Elymus sibiricus (assembly GCA_039707655.1). Classification (NCBI taxonomy): domain Eukaryota; kingdom Viridiplantae; phylum Streptophyta; class Magnoliopsida; order Poales; family Poaceae; genus Elymus; species Elymus sibiricus. Next base: position 139,460,072 of record CM077670.1, read on the forward strand.
TTGATCATGAATTATTATTGTTAAAAATTATCTCTATGATAAGTAAGTTTGGAGGCAAAACATCAAGCCCGTATCTTTCTCTGTGTTCGATGGATGCTATTTGTTCGAAAAATATGCTTTGAGTATTAGCAATGATAGAAGACTATATGATAATTGAGTATGTGTTGCTCTTACTTAGACTTTGTTGAAAATGAGATGCATTGAAATTGTTTGGTGACTAAGAACATAGCTTGTTAAGTTTCGAGAGAATGTATTGTTTAAACCATAACATGTGAATTGATTGCTACTTTATCATGATGAGTTTTATGAGAAAGAGTTGCTGTTATGATGCTAGGAAAAGTGATTGAAATTATCATTGATCAAACTTATGCACTATGCTAGCATTCACACTTCATAAATTATTTCTTTTATCATTTATCTACTCGAGGACGAGCAGGAATTAAGCTTGGGGATGCTGATACATCTCTAACGTATCTATAATTTATGAAGTATTCATGTCATGTTTATAACAATTTTATATGGTTTTGGTATGATTTGAATAGAACTAACCCGGACTGACGTTGTTTTCAGCAGAACTACCGCGGTGTTATTTTTGTGAAGAAATAAAAGTTCTCGGATTGACCCCAAAATTTATGGTGATTTTTTATGGACCAAAAGAGACCCCCAAAGCTTCGAGGAAGGATCAGAAGAGCCACGAGGTGGTGACAAGGTATCCCGGCGCGCCCAGGGGGAGGGGGGTCGCACGGGGTTGCCTTGTGGGCCCCTCGTAACTCTTTTTCACGTAATTCCAATGCTGAAAAATCCTATAAATAGACAAACCCCCAGAAATAAACCTAGAACTTTGACTCTGCTGCTGCAACCCTCTGTTCCAAAGAGATCCCATCTGCAGGCCTTTTCCGGCACCCTGCCGGAGGGGCAAATCATCACCGGAGGCCATCTTCATCACCCCAGCAGTCTCCTTGACGACGAGGGAGTAGTTCACCCTCGGGGCTGAGGGTATGTACTAGTAGCTATGTGTTTGATCTCTCTCTCTCGTGTTCTTGATTTGGCACGATCTTGATGTACCGCGAGCTTTGTTAATATAGTTGGATCATATGGTGTTTTCTTCCCTCTCTATCTTCTTGTGATGAATTGAGTCTTTCCCTTTGAGGTTTCGTTATTGTCGGATTGAATACTTTGGATTTGAGAACACTTGATGTATGTCTTGCATGTGGATACCCATGGTGACAATGGGGTATTCTATTGAGTCACTTGATGTATGTTTTGGTAATCAACTTGCGGATTCCCGTGACCTTGGGGTAATCTAGGCATATGGGTTGGTACACGTTTTCATCTTCTTTTCTCTAGTAGAAACTTTGGGGTACTCTTTGAAGTTCTTTGTGTGGATTGAATATTATGAATCTGAAGTTGTTTGATGCATATCGAATAATCAAATCATGGATACTTGTGGTGACATTGGAGTATCTAGGTGACATTAGAGTTGGTTGATGCGTATCATATGGTGTTATTTTAGTACGAACTCTAGGGCTGTTTGTGACACTTATAAGGATGGCTCAATAGATTGATCGGAAAGGATAACTTTGAGGTGGTTTCGTACCCTACAATAATTTCTTATGTTCTCCGCTAGATAAGAACTTTGGAGTGATTCTTTATCGCACGTAGAGGGATTGTTATATGATTCAATTATGTTTGCACTGTTGAGAGATTGCACTAGTGAAAGTATGAACCCTATGCCTTGTTTTCAAGCATTGCAATACCGTTTGTGCTCCGTTTTATCACCTGCTACCTTGCTGTTTTTATATTTTCAGATTACAAAAACCTATATCTACCATCCATACTACACTTGTATCACCATCTCTTCGCCGAACTAGTGCACCTATACAATTTACCATTGTATTGGGTGTGTTGGGGACACAAGAGATTTCTTGTATTTGATTGCAGGGTTGTTTGAGAGAGACCATCTTCATCCTACGCCTCCCATGGATTGATAAACCTTAGGTCATCCACTTGAGGGAAATTTGCTGCTATCGTACAAAACTCTGCGCTTGGAGGCCTAACAGAGTCTACGAGAATAAAGTTGCATAGTATACATCAAGCATCACGGAACAATACCATTAGCAAGACTTGGGAAACTTGGTGTCGGACCACCGCAAGACAAGATATAACCAGAGAGGATGTCAGCAAGGCTTGATGTCAGACCATCAGCGGGACACCGCATCAAGCAGTAAGTGATGTCAGATAACCAGACTTCAACCCCAATAACTCCGAAGACCGAACATCACAGTATAAATCTAGGCAGTCAGAAATTTTTAGTATGGCCAAAAGAACAAGACATCCAGCACAGCCAGAGAAACCCCCAAGGTATGTTTCCTTTTGAAAAAGTTAATCCCGGAAATCTCGGGACGAGATTTTCTTAAGGGGGGTAGGTTTGTAACACCCTGGTTTTCCCTTTTGGAAAATTCCTTTCTTGTTTTGCCTCCTGTCTTTTTCTTTTGGTGTTCTTGATTTTTATTTGCCCTCTTGTGTTTAATTCAGAGTAGTGACATGCCTAGTTACATGGGATTAGGGTTTTCCTCCCCAAAACCCTAATTGCCCCTTCTACTAACAGAAACCCTAGGACCCAAGTTGAAATACAACACCCGTGTCCCTAGCACATAAATTCACCAAATTAATTGGGGAGTTAGTCCATCACATATATTCGCCATTTCCATCCTCACCAACCACACCCAAGTCAAAGTTTAGCCAGATTAATTCATCCAAGGTTTCTGTCAAATCTGTCAGGTTGCATAGCAAGTGCATTTTAGCTTCACCCAATGAAGATCATATTTTGCATACACCACCATACCATCATAGCATGCATGGCCACCAAATTTGAGCCGCATCCGACCACCATAGCTCCCTCCACAATTTTCCCAAAGATTGCATCCACCTAGCCATGTTGTGAAGGAAGTACATTTTACATCCACCCACTTGAGCCAAAATTTGTCATGATGCTCAAACATGACAAATTACCCATGCCACCAAAAATATAGCCCATGACACAACTCCATATGACCTTGGTGAATTTCCTAAGATAGGGACCAGAGAGCCTGGTTCTACATGAAGTGCATTTTTTCCTCAGTCAATTCCTCCCAAATTTTGCATGCATGGAATACATCATATAGGACTCTACCACACCAAAATTTAGCTTTATAGGCTTCACCATTTGACCACATCATCCTCTGCAAGTTTCTGTACATACTGTCAGGTTGTACAGGGAGTACCATTTAGACTCACTCCCTTGCCACCAAAATTTACATGCATGTACACACTCATATAAGAATAGTCTCCACCAAAAAATAGCCCAAATGGCCTAGCCATTTGACCACAACAAGCTCCCAAAGCTTCTATACCCAATTTCATATTGCACAGCAAGTACCATATAGATGCATCCATTTAGCCTCATATTTCGCATACATATAGTTCATCATTCCAAACACCACTCCACCAAATTTCAGCATGTTTGGCAGAGTAGAATTCCAATGGCAAACTTCAAACACTTTTTGGCAGAAAACTAGATGGAAGGACCACTCCACATTTTACCTTCCCAGACCCAACCCAGCACACACACACCCTAGAACCCCTAAGGACTAACCCATAGACATGTTGGCCACTGCCAAAACCCGCTGGTATGGCTAATGCTAGTGGTGACCTCGCGGAGAGCGCACAAATCGCGCGCTCTACGCAAACAGTGCACTTCCCAAGCTCGCCCCCTCGCACACACGCCGTCCCGGCCCCTCCCAGCGTGTCAAATGCGTAGCCCAGTCCCCCACCCTCTTCTAGTAGGCCTCGCCGGTCCCCGGACGGCCAGCTCCTTGATACGTCTCCAACGTATCTATAATTTTTGATTGTTCCATGCTATTATATTATCAATCTTGGATGTCTTATTTGCATTTATATGCTATTTTATATCATTTTGGGAACTAACCTATTAACCCAGTGCCTAGTACCAGTTGCTATTTTCTGCTTGTTTTTGGTTTTCCAGAAAATCAGTACCAAATGGAGTCCAAACGCTACGAAACTTTTTGACGATTATTTTCTAGACATAAGAGACCCTAGAAGCTTCAGGAGGAAACCAGACGGCTAACGAGGAGACGACAAGGCAACAGCGCGCGCCCTAGGGGGTAGGCGTGCCCTGTTACCTTGTGGGCCCCACATGGCTCCGTCTGACCTAATTCCACTTCTATAAATTCTCAAATATTGGGAAACCAACAGAAAGCCACCCGAAATAACTTTTCCGCCGCCGCAAGCTTCTGTTCTTCCGCGATCCCATCTGGAGGCCTTTTCTGGTACTCTGTCGGAGGGGGAATCGATCACGGAGGGCTTCTACATCAACCTTGCTTCCCTACCGATGATGCGTGAGTAGTTCACCACAGACCTACGGGTCCTGTTGGGGATGTTTACCAGCATGTAGACCCGGCAGGGTGTTGACCCGGCCATAGAGCAGGCTCAGCGGGTCAGTTCGCTGCGGGGCTGAAGGACTATTGGTGGGCCGGCTTAGCAAGGCCTGGCAAGGACAGGCCGACTTAGGCAATAGGGCCGGCTCACGAAGATGAGGAGTGGCACGAAGGCCGTCTTGGAGAACAAGTAGGAAAGAGTAGGAGGCGGGTCAAAGAATGATCCGGACTCTCATGTAATCTAGGGTTCCACCTGTGTATATAAAGGGGAGCACCTATACGAAAAAGACTAAGTTGCAATCTCCTCGAGAGCTAGGTTAGCGTATTCGCATCCTTGTAATCGAGATCTCCAGCAATATAATCAAATAGGACGTAGGCTTTTACCTCCACCGTGAGGGGCCGAACCTGGGTAACCCGGTGTCTTCTCGTTCCCGATTAACCCCGTTAAGCTTCCACACACGTGCGATGGCCTCCTCTCTAAGTCCTTTCACAAGGGCATCTGCCGTGTCAAAACCACGACAGTTGGCGCCCACCGTGGGGCTAATGCACGGTGGAGTTGAGTTCTTAGCGGGATCTCTCCCAGGGTTCGGGAGGTACGCGGTTGGCATGATGACCAAGAGCCGCCGCGGGAAGTTCTACATCGACGATTCATACTGGGGCCCCGACGCCGACTTAATCGAGTATGGGTACCGGGTCCCCTTCGGCAAGATATACACCTTCATCGACGTGATCGGCGAGCCGGCCGCCGGGTTGGAGAATATCGCCGGCGTCGAGTCGGCACGCCGTGCTGGTCAGCGCCAGGCGAGACCTGTCCTGCGTCATGCCGGCCCAGACCATGTCTTCGTGGGTTTCACCCAAGGGGTGGCCTTGTCGGAGAACTCCATGATCAGGATGACACACTAGTCCAATCTGACGGCGAGTCCTCGACGGGGGAAACCGAGTCAATTCTTCCACTGCATGATGGAGGGCTCGGGCACACGGACGACGTCTTTCCGGAGAGCCCTGATCCGCCTCGCTTTGCAACGGTGTACATGGCGGGTAGGCAAGATCCAGTGTGTGACCCGGCCAATCCGACGGCCGGGCAGAACAACCTCCTGGCCGGTTCAGGAGGAGCCGGCGCCTCAGCCACCGGCTCTGAGAAGACCAGGGTTCAAGCTCTCGCAGACTTGATGACTACACTGACAACCCTGTTGACCGAGCCGGTCACTGTAGAGAACACGGCGGCGCGCAACGCGAAGATCACGAAGTGTCGTGAGCAGATGGCTAAGATCCAAGAGGACATCAATGCGGAGAACGCCCGCATGGCGCAGGAGCAGGCACAGATCGCCGCGGAGAGGCAGAGTCTGGATGAGGAGGCGCATTATCTGAACTGCCGACAGGCCGAGTCGGAGCTCGTTCATAGGAGGCGTCATCAGAGCCGGCTTCCGGCTAATCTCGAGCCGACTCAGCTGTTCACCACACCGCCGGCTCCGGTGAACCCGGGGGCTGGAGTTATCCCCACGGGAGAGCTGCCTTTGCAGTAGCCTGTTCAGCAGCGAGAGCCGGCCCGGCGTCGCACGCCGGATCAGCAACAGCAGCCGCCGTCTCACCGGTTCCAGACCCCAATGGGACACTACTCCAACCCGGTTGATAACGTGATGGCTGCAACCCACAACTTAGCGGCTATTCCGATCGAGGGGGACGGCCCGATTTAGACCGAGGCCAGGAACGCCATCGCAACGCTCAAGACAGCAGTGGTGCAGCAAGCCAACTACTCGCATAGCCAGCATCGGCTTCACTCAACCCCTCATCAGAGCCGCACCAGGAGTCAGTGCCCTGAGTCGCCTGCGGTCTCCAGTAGCGCGCACCGTAGGAGAGCCGCCCAGCCGCTGGCGGAGCAGCACCAGCCCAGGATCCCGCAAGACGTTGCGGACGCGGCTCGGATTCTACGAGCGTGGGAGGAGGAAAACGCGCGTGCAGGGCACAACCCGCCGGTGCACGTCAACACGCCGGCGCGGGTCGACCCGCCGCTGAATGCCAACCCGCCGGAGGTGCAGCACTCGCCCAACGTAACCCGGTCAGATGGCCGGCTTGGGGGCTCTTCGAGACGCATGATCGGAACTCCCTGCTTGGTAGCAACGTTGCGAGAAGCGCGCATCCCCCCAGATTTCAAAGGGCCCCGCAAGGTTCCTAACTATACAGCGAATCTAGAGCCCACCGAGTGGATCGAGAGCTATGAGTTGGCAATGGACTTGTTGGGCGCAAGTGAGCTGGTCTTTGCGCGTTACCTGCCTCTGATGTTGGAAGGCCCTGCACGCACCTGGATGAAAAACCTACCGGCGAATTCCATCAACACGTGGCTGGAACTGAAGGAGCGCTTCATCAAGAATTTCCAGGGAACCTGTAAAAGGCCAACCACAATTGTGGATCTTGAGCATTGTGTCCAGCACAAGGATGAGTCGGCGCATCACTGGGCTCGCCGAGTTGCGGAGGTTATACACAGCTCAAACAGCATCTCGGCCGCACAAGCAGTACTCGTTCTGGAACGAACATGCAAGTTTCAGCCCCTGGTCCAGAAGCTTGGGCGGTTCAAGCGTAAAGTCCAGAATATGGGGGGCCTCATGGATGTCTTAACCTGGTATGCAGAGTCAGATAACACCAAGGATCCGCTATCGGACGAGGAGAAATCCGATAAGGGGAAGAAAGCCAGTGGTAAGGGCCAGCAGCAGAACAACAGCAATGGTCAGAACAACAACGACGGGAAACGTAAAGGTTATGATGGTAGCTCTGACCTGGTGGCGAATACGAACGCAGAGAACAAGGGTCAGCGCCAGAATGACGGTTCTAGGAGGCAGTCCACTGGTAATCGCCCTCTCACTTACGAAGAGGCTCTCAAGGCTCCTTGCTCGAAACACAGTTACAATGGTAAGCCATCCAGTCACTCCTGGGAAAATTGCTACATCATGCAAGAGTTTGCCAAGCGGGTCTTCCAGAATCATCATAATGGGGGCGGCAATGGCGGACAACCCACCCAACAGGGACCCAACTTCTCAGGGGCCGGCTTGCAAGGGCCCTTCGCAGGACCCGGTTTCCAGGGGAACAGTGGCCAAGGCGGCGGGTTTCAGGGGGCTGATAATACTGGAGGTGGCAATCAGAGAAACAACCAGGGGAATCAGCACCAACCCAGCGCGACGGGATTTCAGAGTAACCCAAAACAGTTAAGTAGTGGACAATATCATGTTTTCACCACTAGCACCTGCAAACGGGATCGGAAGGTGCAACGACGAGCCGCCCACACAGTTGAGCCGGCGGTTCCCTATTATCTTAACTGGTCTGAGCAGCCGGTTACCTGGAGCAGGGCGGATCATCCAGTCCTACTCGATCACCCTGGCTACTTAGCTCTGGTGGTTGCGCCACAAGTCGGCGGTTACATGCTGACTAAGGTGCTCATGGACGGAGGCAGTAGCATCAACATTCTGTACTACGACACGTTCAGGCGGATGAATCAGTCCGATAAGCAGTTAACTCCGTCCTCTACAGTCTTTCACGGTATTGTTCCTGGCAAGTCAGCCTATCCCATGGGAAGGATTTCCCTTGAGGTGGCCTTTGGTTCAGAGGATAACTGGCATTCTGAGTTCCTGTCCTTTGAGGTGGTTAAGCTCAAAAGCCCATACCATGCTTTATTCGGCCGGTCGGCTTATGCGCGGTTCATGGCACGGCCGTGCTACGTTTACCTGAAGATGAAGATGCCAGGACCAAGGGGGACCATCACAGTGGAAGGCAACCGAAAGATTGCACTCGAGTGCGAGGCAGGAGACGCAACTTATGCCGAGACGGCTTGCGCTGCAGAGGAGTTGCGGTATTATAAGGACAATGTTCACCCATCGGACATGACGTCCCTGAAGAAGCCCACAACGGAGTTAGACCCTCTGCTCAAGTTTAAGTCAGCCAGAGACACGAAGCAAGTTGATTTCACCCCGGGCAATTCTTCTGAGCAGTTCACCATCGGGGCAAATTTGGATCCCAAATAGGAAAGCGTGCTCATCGAGTTCATCCGTGAGAATCGGGACATCTTTGCATGGAAACCTTCTAACATGCCAGGTGTACCGAGAGAACTCGCTGAGCACTCCCTTAATGTGGATCCCAAGTTCAAGCCAGTTCACCAGTATCTCCGTCGCTTTAATGAGGAAAGGCGGAAAGCTATTGGTGAAGAAGTGGCCCAGCTCCTAGCTGCCGGGTTTATCATCGAAGTCTTTCATCCTGAATGGCAAGCTAACCCAGTGCTTGTTCTGAAGAAAAACGGGACTTGGCGGATGTGTGTTGATTACACAGACCTGAATAAGGTTTGTCCAAGTGACCCCTTTGCCTTGCCCCGTATTGACCAGATCATCGATGCTACGGCTGGCTGTGAGAGTTTATGCTTCCTGGATGCTTACTCTGGCTATCATCAGATCAAAATGAAGCTGGAAGACCAGGAAAAGACGGCTTTCATCACACCATTTGGAGCTTTCTGTTATACAACCATGCCGTTTGGTCTGAAGTGTGCGCAGGCGACTTACCAGCGCTGTGTCCAAAGCTGCTTTCATAAACAGATTGGGCGGAATGTTCATGCTTATGTTGATGACATTGTGGTTAAGTCCCACAAGAAAGAAACTCTGTTGGAGGATCTCAAGGAAACATTTGACAACCTCCATGTCTACCAGATGAAGCTTAACCCGGAAAAGTGTGTTTTTGCTGTCCCTGCAGAAAAACTTCTGGGATTTCTTGTTTCCGAGCGTGGTATTGAAGCTAACCCAGAAAAGATCAAGGCAATAACGACCCTAGTTAAGCCGGCCAGACTGAATGACATGCAGAAGCTGGCTGGGCGGGTCGCGGCCCTAAGTCGGTTCATAAGCCGGCTTGGAGAGAAGGCAATACTGTTATACCAGTTGCTTAAGAAATCAGGTGACTTCGTCTGGAGTGATGCTGCAGATCGGGCTTTTGAGGCCTTTAAGAAGCAGTTGTCTGAGCTGCCAGTCCTTGCTGCCCCTCGTGAGAAGGAACCAATGTTGCTATATATTGCTGCCAATAACAAAGCGGTAAGCGTGGCAGCCATGGTAGAGCGCAAGGAGGATGGCAAGGAATACCCAGTCCAGCACCCTGTGTATTATATCAGTGAGGTGTTATCCGAGTCCAAGCAGCGGTATCCACATTGGCAGAAACTGGTCTACGGAGTATCTATGGTTAGCCGCAAGCTGAAGCATTACTTCCATGAACATCCAATCACTTTGGTCAGCTCAGCACCTCTTGGGGATATAATCCAGAACTGGGAGGCGACAGGCCGGGTTGCTAAATGGGCCATCGAGCTCGGTCTGCATCATCTCAAATACGTGCCCCGCACAATAATCAAATCACAGGCGCTGCTGGATTTCATCAATGATTGGACAGAGTTGCAAGCTCCCAAAGAGAAGCCCGACACAACATACTGGTCCATACACTTTGACGGCTCCAGGCAGCTCGAAAGCTCGGGGGCTGGTGTTGTGATTACTTCCCCCCGAGGAGACAAGTTCTGTTACGTTTTGAGACTCATGTTTCCCTGTACTAACAATGCGGCAGAATATGAGGCCTTGCTTCATGGGCTTCGAATGGCCAAGGAGATGAACCTGAGCCGGGTCAGGTGTTTAGGCGACTCAGACTTAGTGGCCCAGCAGGTTTCTGGTACTTGGGATTCCAAGGATCCCCTTATGGCGTCTTATCGGCACGCGGTCACAAATATCGCTGGACACTTCAATGGTTATCAAGTTGATCACATTGATAGCAGGCAGAACGAGGCGGCAGACGCACTCTCTCGCTTGGGCTCGCAGCGCAAGCCGGTGCCACCCAATGTGTTCCTGGATGTTTTGCACAACCCGTCTGTCAAGTTACCAACAGAGGAGGACTTGGCTATTCCTGACCCGGAAGCGGCTCTAGTGGCTGCTGTCCACGCAATCCCTGATTGGACGGTCCCCTACTTGGCTTATCTAAGCCGGGGAGAACTGCCAACAGAGGAACTCCTTGCTCGGCAGATCATTAGATGGTCCAAGTCTATGAATATTGTCAATGGCAAGTTGCACCGACGAAGCATTACTGGTGTTTTTCAGCGTTGCGTTTCACCTGAAGAAGGCCGTGCAATTCTCAATGAGATTCATTCAGGTGACTGCGGCCACCATGCCGGATCAAGATCACAGGTCGCAAAGGCTTTCCGGCACGGTTTTTACTGGCTCACAACTCATGCTGACGCAGAGGACATTGTCTGTAAGTGTGATGGTTGCCAGAAATATGCTCGCCAGGCCCATGTGCCGGCTCAAGAGTTAAGGATGATCCCGATTACTTGGCTGTTCATGGTCTGGGGGCTTGACATGGTGGGACCCTTCAAACGTTCTAAGAACAAGCATACGCACCTACTGGTGGCTGTGGACAGGTTTACCAAGTGGGTGGAAGCAGAGTCGGTCAGCAACTGCGACGCGCCTACAGCTGTTAAGTTTCTGAAAAAGCTGATATTCCGATTTGGCTACCCGCACAGTATCATTACAGACAATGGGACCAATCTTTCCAAGGGAGCCATGGAACAGTTCTGTCAACAGGAGCACATCCGGCTTGATCTAGCATCGGTTGCGCATCCTCAGTCCAACGGACAGGCCGAATGGGCCAATCAGGAATTGTTGCGTGGTATCAAACCCCGGCTCATGGTGCCTTTGCAGCGCATGCTGGGTTGCTGGGAAGAAGAGTTACCTTTGGTGCTTTGGATCATACGGACTACTCCCAACAGGTCAATAGGCTATATGCCGTTTTTCCTAGTCTATGGTGCAGAAGCTGTACTTTCGAGTGACATTCGTCATGACTCCCCTCGAGTGGCGGCTTATGTGGAATCAGATAATGAGCAGGCTCGCCAAGACGCTCTTGATGCTTTGGAGGAAGAGCGTGACCTTGCCGCGTCCAGATCAGCAATTTATCAGCAAGACCTACGTCGCTATCACAGCCGAAGAGTTTGAAGCCGTACTTTTCAGGAGGGTGACTTAGTGCTCCGTCTGATACAAGACCAGACAGGCATGCATAAGCTTTCCCCACCTTGGGAAGGGCCCTTTGTGGTCAGCAAGAATCTCAACAATGGGTCCTATTACCTGATTGATGTACGTGAAGCAGAAAAATCATGCACTTCTGAGGAGGAAACAAGCCGGCCCTGGAACATTGCCCAGCTCCGGCCATACTACACCTAAGTCATCGACTGGGTCATACTTTTGTACATACCCTGTATATACCTGTTTTCGATCAAATAAAATAATGACCAGCAGCACTGTGTAAAGGTGCTGTTTTGCCTCAAAATTTGTGTGCTGGATCTTTATTTGTTGATCTTGGTCACTTGGGGGCTTCCAACTCAATTGAGTTTAGCTTACAAAACCCTTTAACCCGGCGAGATGCCTCAAAGTTGGTTAAACCTGCCTGCTAGCAAGATGCTACTCCCTAAAAATGACCCGGCGTACGTCTGACGTGTCAATCACATTGGTGACCCTGAATTCGTCAGAGTTAAAACGTCCGATTGGTTGTGTGAGAGCCGTCTTTCAGAGAGCGAGGACAAACCAACAGGCCAACGTGCCAGCTTCAGGAAAGCATGTTCCGGCTTGTGCTCTATGAGCCGGCCGCTGCAAGAGTATTCCGGCTGGCGCTTTATAAAGCGTATTCCGGTTTATGATTATGTTCTTTTTGTTGCACTCATCTCATCTCTGCATACATGCATACATCCAATGCGTAGCATTTACTTTAGTTACTTGGATATTTTTGATTCATTGCAAACAGTAACAAAGATTACTCGTTATGTGATTTCATCAATCACCATCACACGCAGTTGTTATTGTTTCAGCATGATCACTCTATTGCAACAACCGGCTCTCGCAGCCCAAAAGAGGATTTCCAGAAGCAAGGCATCATAGTATTGGTACAGGCAATAAACAAGCTCAGTACACGATGGCACTGGCGTCAGCACCAAGTGTTTCATGCTACCCTATTACAAGCCGCCAATCAGCTGTGGCCACGACAAAATTCTTTACAAGTTCTGCCCACAAAGGATAAGCCGGCGCTCTATGCTGCCGGGTCAGAGCTGGCGCCAGCGCCCGAGGAAGCGCCCTGTGCCGGCTCTTCACGGCCATCGTCATCCTCCGCTTCTTGGCTTGAGTCGCCGGTCGACCACTGAATTGAGCGCAATGCTTCAAATAGGGCATCGGCGGATATCAAGGAGGAAGAGTCAACTTCAGGAGCAAAGGAAGGCTTACGCATACGGGTTAGGGCTACCGGCTCATGGTTAGGCGGCTCTATCCGCTCATTCTCCTTTGAGTACAGCGCCTGGTACCGGATCAGGTCTGCCTCTTCTGCGATTTCGGTGGCGGCAACCCGGGTCTCTTTGATGCAGCGTTGGAAGTCCCTCTTGGTAAATGGCGAGTCGTCCACATTGAAATCTGGATACCCGCCCGCCACCTGAGCCGGATCGAGTTCCGGCACGTATGCCTTGGCTCGAGCAAGTGCGGTTAGAGCCCCAGTGCGGCAGCACGCCCTTTTCCAGTCATTGAACCACCTGGGCACGACTGACAGTTCTTTCAGTGTATCGGCAATCAGCTGAGGCGGCGCCTTGGTGTTCTTGGCGGCCATTATGCAATGGCAGCCTCCTATGTACAGTTGTTCTACCAGGGTGTAGACTGCCTTCAATTTCATCACTGGTTGCTGCACCAGAGTTTGATTTTTCCGACCTACAAACACAAGTATACACCTTCAGTCAAGCCGGCTTGGCGTATTTAAGCCGGAGCTATTGGGGTATGGCGGGCTGTTTTGCTTACCAAAGATAGCCCGACACATGGCAGTGATCTGGCTTTTTAGAGTCGCCAGCTCTTGAGTTGCCGGCTCTAGTTTGGCTTCGGCCTCTTCCGCTCGCGCAGCTTGGGCGGCTCTGGCAGCTTCAGTCTCTTGCACGGTGTTCCTCACAATGGCCAAAGACTTATTGGCCTCAGCAGCGGATTCTTCAGCCTCTTTGCGCAATTTCTTCTCCTTCCTTGATTCCTTTTGGAAGAAGGAAGCCTGGGTCTCCACTTGATCTAGCATTTCCTGTAGGGCAGACTGTTATACAAAATATACGTATGACCCGGGTCGCCCTAAAGGACAACCCGACACATGGGGGCTACACGTTTTCGAGCTTCAAATAAAACAACAAGGCAAGTTCCATGCAGCTGCAGGCACTCTACATGGCACTTGGGGGCTAATGCATCAATTGATCTATCTTGCTCAGTTCTCAAAGACCTGCCCGTCACGAATGACAAGCCGGCCTTTTGGGTCGTCGGGTGAAGTTCTACTTACAAGTCAAATTTTGAAGTCCCGGGTCATCATTCTATAATGACCCGGCCCTTGGGGGCTACATATATATATGGTACAGAACAAAGGATGCAAATTACCTCATATTTCCGCTTCAAAGACGTTATCATGGCGATCTCTGTGTCCCGGCTTTCAGACAGCCGGGTCAGCACAGCCCGATGCAAGGTAATGGCATCTTGGTCTTCAAATGTAGAAAACTCCAGAGCCGTCTTCCCCTTGTCCTTTAGGGCCGGCTCAGGCTTGGCTGGAACTTTGGTAAGAGCGGTGGAGGATTCTGGTGCAGCTGTCGGGCCCGAGGAACCCGGGGTATCCAGGCCCATCTGCCTTTGGCCCAGGGCGCAACGCCTGGCGTGGGCCCGGCGGGCCGTCACCACCGAACTCCCACCAAGACCCCTCATGAGGCCCTGGCCTCCTGAGGCCCCCTCCTCAGGGAGTAACAAGCAACGCTCAGCACCACCATCAACGGCCTCGCGAGGTCCTCTCACCAGGCGGCTTCCCGAGTGGCCTCGCGAGGTGGCTTTCCGATGTGGCCTCCCGAGGCCCCCTCCCGCAGGCGCTCGAGACAAAGGTTGTTCGCCTTGGCACGTGGCCTAGAGCCCATCACGTGGGTGACGCGCGCGGCGACGAGCGGCAACAGAAGCCGCGCCATTAGGCATGGATGAAGATGATTTCCTCTTTTGTGTTAAGGAAGCAGGGCCAGCTATCTACTCTCCAAAGCAATCCCAAAGGTTGCCCGATCGGCGAAGGAAGACCAAGACGACGGGCGCGCAGGTCGGAGGTCATCACCGAGCCCACCAGCGCGTCATGGATCATGCTTTGGCAGGCGAAGACCACCTTTAGTCAGGATAGCCTGAGCGCCTGTCCCCTTTCAAAATCGCCAAGTGTGGCAACCCTTCCCGCCTAAGTTTCCAGGGGGAAGAGGACCATGGCTGATATAAAGGGCAGGGCTGCCGTTGTAGAAGGGGATCGATTCCTTCATCTCCTACCTTGTACCTTGTATGCAAGAACTCTCTTGCCCTTGCAATCCCAACCACAAGCAGGAGTAGGGTCTTGCACCGCAAGGTGGCCCGAACCTGGGTAAGCCGCTGAGTCCTCGCTCCGTCCCTCGCTATCGCGCTCTCGCCATCGCCTCGCCGTCGCTTAACCGTGGCAGGAGGCGAAGTAGGTAGAACAAGCTCACCCCAGTGTTCGAACCTTTGGGTTCCCGGAGCCCGACTTCCGACATTTGGCGCGCCAGGTAGGGGTGCGCTACTGTTCTTCTGCTCTGCCCTCAGCTCCACCAAGCCATGGCCGACGCACGTCGCAAGCGCGCTGAGCGCAGGGCTGGCCGCATGGCTCAGACGGAGCCGGTGGCCCGTGGCAATCGCCGCCGTCCAGAAGCCGAAGTCACCGCCACCGACCCCGCTGCCCGCGAGCAGCAGGACTCCTCCCTGCACCCCTCCGTGCGGGTGAATGGCCACACCGCCACGGCCTCCTCCCTCGCCCACCGTGGGCCGCCGAACCCGCAGGCAGCGCTGCTCGTGGCGCGTGAGTTGCTCTGCTACCGTCCGACTGATGCAGCCTACGACGCCTGGCTCGGTCGCATCGCCGAGCTCGTCAACGTCTCCGGGGACGCTCCGGCACCTTCTCACTCACTCCACCCGCCGCCGTCTCGTGCTTTGGATCTGGCGCACGACGCTCCCCCGCCGCCTCCTCTCCGCGATGAGCGCGCCGGGCCTCAGCGCAGCGCGCGGGCTTGTGAGCCGTCCCGTGGCGCATCCTCGCCAGACCGAGACGAGGCCAGCTGCCAGATCATCCGCCGCGTGCCCCCCGACGCGCGGGTGCTCCTCGAGCGGCAGCGCCAGCGCCAGGACCAGGCCATTCAGGACGTCGCAGTGGCCGGGCGTCAAAACCACGCCCTCGCTGGCGGCGTCCCCTCGAGCGGCGTGGGCTGCCGTGCCTTCACCTACGAGTTGCGTCGCGTGGTCTGGCCCGCGAAGTTCAAGCCTGAGCTGCCTCCGCGCTACGACGGCACCCCCAACCCCACGGAGTTTCTCCAGCTCTACGCGCTGAGCATCGAGGCGGCGAACGGCGACGACAAGGTCATGGCGAACTGGTTCCCCATGGCCCTCAAGGACGGCCCGCGCTCCTGGCTCATGAACCTCCCCGAGGTTTCCATCTCGTCGTGGGCCGAGCTCTGCAGCCAGTTCATCGCCAACTTCAAGGGCACACAGGACCGCTCCCTCACCATCAACGACCTGCGGCGTGTTCGATAGCGCCCAGACGAGAATAAGGTCCCGCGCGCTTCTGACGCGGCCGTCATCTCCGCGTTCTCCACCGGCGTCACGGACATTAAGATGCGTGAGAAGCTCGCCATCAACGGTGAGCTCAACTCCGTGCTCGAGCTGCTCGACCTCGCCGACAAGTGCGCCATGGCTGAAGAAGGCCGCCTCTTCGTCCACAACGACCCCGACGCGGCGCTCGACAGCGCCAAGGCCAAGAGCAAGGACGTCAAGCGCAAGGGCCCTGCCGTACTCGCGGCGGAGCCCGAGCAGAAGCGCGGCCGCGACCACGATGAGCCCAGGAAGGACAACCGGCCACTCTGCGCTTTTCACAACGTCCGCTCCCACATCACCGAAGACTGTCAGGAGCTCAAGCTGCTCCGCGACGAGCGCCAGAGCCGCCGGGACGACCGCAATGGCCGCGGCGCCGGCCGCGGAGGTGGCCGCAGCGGCGGCCGCTGGGACAGCCGCAACAATAATGGCAACTACCGCCAGGCCTGGCGCGATCAGCCTCGTGAGGCCGCCTGGCGCGATCAGCCTCGTGAGGCCGCCTGGCGCGACCAGCCTCGTGAGGCGAATCCTTAGGCCAATGCCGCTCTCCCGCCGCTGCCACCGCCACCCCGAAGGAACGACGTCAACCAGCCTGACGAGGGCGCTGGGGGCTACCAGAAGCCTCGCGCGGTCGCCTGCATCCTCGGTGGGTCCTAAGCCCCCGCGTCCATCCGCCACTTCAAGCAACTCTCTCGCGAGGTGTATACCGCCCTCCCGAGGACAGAGGCTTCATGGCCCCTCAAGTGGTCGCAGTACGCCATCACCTTCGACTCCAAGGACCACCCCAAGTCCACGGCCTCCGCAGGCGCGCTCCCCATGCTGTGCACTCCCACCATCAGCAACGTCGCGGTCACCAAGACCCACATCGACGGGGGTGCCGGCCTCAACGTGCTCTCCGTCGAGACCTTCGAGACGCTCCAGGTGCCCTACGACCAGCTAATGCCGACCAGGCCCTTTTCCGGAGTGACCGATGGCTCCACCATTCCGCTGGGGCAAGTGCGCCTCCCCGTCACCTTCGGCACCCGCAAGAACTACCACACCGAGCTCATCGACTTCGACGTGGCACATATCGGCCTGCCTTATAACGCCATCTTGGGCTACCCAGCTCTCACCAAGTTCATGGCGACCACCCACCACGCCTACAACGTCCTCAAGATGCCCGACTGTAGCGGCATCACCACCGTCGCTTGCGACGAGAAGGACGCGGCCAGCACCCTCGAGCGTGCCTACAAGGCTGCCGCTGTCGCGCACCCGGCCGACGAGGACGCGGCCGAGCCTTCCGAGGCAGCGCCCGCGAAGAAGAAGCAGCTGTTCTCTCAGGACCGTGTCGAGACGAAGAAGGTGTCGGTGGACGGCAGCGGCTCCGGCCCTGCCTTCACCATCGGCACAGGCCTCCCTCCTGCATAGGAAAGCGCGCTCATCACCTTCCTTCGGGCAAACTCGGATGTTTTCGCCTGGAAAGCATCCGACTTGTCTGGTGTGCCGAGGGAGGTGATCAAGCACAACTTAGCGGTGTGCCCCAATGCACGCCCGGTCAAGCAGAAAACACAGCGCCAGGCGCCAGAGAAGCAAGAGTTCATCGTCAATGAAGTTCAGAAGCTCCAAGAAGCCGGAGTCGTTCGTGAGGTGCGCCATCCCGAATGGCTCGCCAACCCAGTCGTCGTCCCCAAGAAGGGCGGCAAGGAGTGCATGTGCGTCGACTTCACCAGCCTCAACAAGTTCTGCCCTCAAGATCCGTTCCCATTGCCCCGCATCGATCAGATCGTGGATTCCACCGCCGGGTGCGATCTGCTATGCTTCCTGGATGCCTTCTCAGGCTATCATCAGATCAAGATGGTGGCCGAAGACGTGGAGAAGACGGCCTTCATCACCCCCTACGGCGTATTTTGTTACGTCTGCATGCCCTTCGGCTTAAGGAGCGCGGGCGCCACCTTCCAGCGGCTAATGCGCATCACTCTGGGGCCTCAGATGGGGAGGAACGCGGAGGCCTACGTCAATGACATCGTGGTCAAATCTTGCGAGGCTGGATCCTTCATCGCGGACCTCCAGGAAACATTTGCCAACCTACGCAAACTCAACCTCAAGCTCAACCCGGAGAAGTGCGTCTTTGGAGTCCCCTCCGGCAAGCTCCTCGGCTTCCTAGTCTCGCACCGTGGCATCGAGGCCAACCCAGAGAAGATCAAGGCCATCGAGAAAATGCGGCCTCCCCGGACCCTCAAGGAAATGCAGCGCTTGGCAGGATGTATGGCCTCCCTAGGGCGTTTCAACTCCAACACCGGCGTCACGGACATGAAGATGCGTGAGAAACTCGGATGTTTTCGCCTGGAAAGCATCCGACTTGTCCGGTGTGCCGAGGGAGGTGATCGAGCACCACTTAGCGGTGTGCCCCAATGCACGCCCGGTCAAGCAGAAAATACGGCGCCAGGCGCCAGAGAAGCAAGAGTTCATCGTCAATGAAGTTCAGAAGCTCCAAGAAGCCGGAGTCGTTCGTGAGGTGCGCCATCCCGAATGGCTCGCCAACCCAGTCGTCGTCCCCAAGAAGGGCGGCAAGGAGTGCATGTGCGTCGACTTCACCAGCCTCAACAAGTTCTGCCCTCAAGATCCGTTCCCATTGCCCCGCATCGATCAGATCGTGGATTCCACCGCCGGGTGCGATCTGCTATGCTTCCTGGATGCCTTCTCAGGCTATCATCAGATCAAGATGGCGGCCGAAGACGTGGAGAAGACGGCCTTTATCACCCCCTGCGGCGTATTTTGTTACGTCTGCATGCCCTTCGGCTTAAGGAGCGCGGGCGCCACCTTCCAGCGGCTAATGCGCATCACTCTGGGGCCTCAGATGGGGAGGAACGCGGAGGCCTACGTCAACGACATCGTGGTCAAATCTCGCGAGGCTGGATCCTTCATCGCGGACCTCCAGGAAACATTTGCCAACCTACGCAAAGTCAACCTCAAGCTCAACCCGGAGAAGTGCGTCTTCAGAGTCCCCTCCGGCAAGCTCCTCGGCTTCCTAGTCTCGCACCGTGGCATCGAGGCCAACCCAGAGAAGATCAAGGCCATCGAGAAAATGCGGCCTCCCCGGACCCTCAAGGAAATGCAGCGCTTGGTAGGATGTATGGCCTCCCCGAAACCTCTACATGATGGGCGTCTGCCCTTCTTCAAGCTCCTGAAGAGGTCCGGCTCCTTCAAGTGGACTCCTGAGGCAGACGCCGCCTTCGAAGCCCTCAAGAGGTACCTCACGAGCCCGCCCATCATGGTCGCGCCACGCTCTCGTGAGCCCTTGGTCCTGTACTTGGCGGGCATCCCCAGACGGCCAGCGCGGCGTTGGCGGCGGTGCGGGAGGAGCGTGTCTGTTCCAAGGAAAAACCCTCGGCGCCCCTTCAGGCTCACGAGCCCGCTGAGCCTCGCGAGCCCCCGGGGCCTCGCGAGCCTTCTGAGCCTCGCGAGCCTCCTGAGCCTCGTGAGGTTCCCGAGCCTCCCGAGCCTCGCAAGGCATCTGAGGAGCAAGCTGTCGCAACAACTACGTGCCTCGTCGAGCACCCCATGTACTTCGTCAGCACCGTGCTAAGGGACGCGCGCAAGCGCTACCCCATGCACCAGAAGCTCCTCCTCGCGCTCCTCGTCACCTCCAGGAAGCTGCGCCACTACTTTTAGGGTCATCCCATCAAGGTCATTTCCTCCTACCCCTTGGAGCAAGTTCTGCGCAGCCCCAACGCCGTCGGCCACGTCGCCGAGTGGAACATCGAGCTGCAAGCCTTCCAACTGGAGTTCTCCACCACTAGAGTCATCAAAGGCGCGGCTCTGGTCGACTTCGTGGCAGAATGGACGGACACGTATGAGGACGAGCCTCGCGAGGCCCAGTCCCTCCTGCCAGGGGATGAGGCGCCTGGCGGATGGACCGTGCACTTCGATGGCGCCTTCTCCCGACAGGGCACGGGGGCTGGGGTTATGATCACCTCGCCAACAGGAGACAGGCTCTACTACGATGTACAGCTCTGCTTCAGGCACACCGACAAGGTCTCCAACAACATCGCAGAGTATGAGGACCTCATCGCCGGCCTCAAGGCCGCGTTCGCCCTAGGCATCAAGCGGTTGACTATCAAGGGCGATCCGCAACTCCTCGTCAACTTCTCCAACAAAAGCTACAAGCCCAAGGACGAACACATGGCCGCCTACCTAGAAGAGGTACGTAAACTTGAGAAGCGCTTTCTTGGCCTGGAGCTGCAGCACATCCCCCGCGGCAGCAACAAAGAAGCCGACGACATCGCCAAACGAGCATCGCGCTGCGAGCCCCTGAGCCCCGGCGTCTTCGAGGAAAGGCTCCTCAAGCCATCTGCCGCACCCCCAGCCGCGAGCACGGCTCTCCTTCGCGACGAACTCCCGCCCGCACCACCCACGGGCGCACCAGACTATGGCCCGGCCTTAGGAGCTCGCCTGCTGCTGGCGCTCGAACCTCAGGCGGATAGCTGGGCCGTGGAGCTCAAGGCTTATTTGCTCTGCGGCACCCTCCCGGAGGAAGACTCTGAAGCAGAGCGCATGGCCCGGCAAGCCTCCGCCTATTGCCTACAGGATGGCGAGCTGTACCATAGGCGTCCCAATGGCGTCTCGCTACAGTGCATCTCTGAAGAGCAAGGGCGCGAATTGCTCGCTGATATCCACGGAGGAGACTGCGGTCACCACTCCTCGTCACGCATCCTCGTCGGCAAGGTGTTCCGCAGTGGTTTCTACTGGCCCACCGCGCTGCGCGACGCTACCGCACTGGTCCAAGCCCGCGAGGCATGTCAATTCCACGCCAAGCAGATCCACCAGCCGGCGCAGGGCCTCCAGACGATTCCCCTCTCATGGCCTTTCGCGGTCTGTGGGCTGGATATCCTAGGGCTCTTCCCACGCGCGGCTGGCGGTTACCGCTATCTCTACGTCGCCATCGACAAGTTCACCAAGTGGGCAGAGGTCGAGCCGGTGCGCACCATTCCGGCCGGCTCCGCCGTCAAGTTCATCAAGGGCCTCGTGAGCCGTTTCGGAGTTCCCAACCGCATCATCACCGACAATGGTTCCCAGTTCACAAGCGGCCTCTTCAAGTCCTACTGCGCCAGCCTCGGCACGCAGATCTGCTACGCCTCGGTGGCGCACCCGCGAAGCAATGGCCAGGCCGAGCGTGACAATGCCGAGGTCCTCAAGGGCCTCAAAACAAGGAGCTTCAAGAAGAAACTCGAGGCTTGCGGCAAGGGCTGGCTCGACGAGCTGCAGTCTGTGTTGTGGTCCATCCGCACGACAGCAAGCAAGCCTATTGGCGAGACGCCCTTCTTCCTCGTCTACGGTGCTGAAGCGGTCCTCCCATTGGAGCTTAAGCACGGTTCCCCGCGAGTCCTTGCCTTCGACGAGGCGCGTCAGGAGGGCTCGCGAGAGATCGATCTGCTGCTCCTCGAGGAGGGCCGCCGTCCGGCTTCCCTTCGTGCCGCGAGGTACCAGCAGGCCTTGCGTCGCTACCACAGCCGCACCATCCGCCCTCGTACTCTCAAGGTCGGCGACCTCGTCCTACGCAGGATCCTCTCCCGAGAGGGACTCCACAAACTCTCACCCATGTGGGAAGGACCTTTCCGGGTCACTCATGTCTCCAGGCCTGGCTCAGCCTGGCTGGAGACGGAGGACGGAGTTCCTGTGCCTAACGCCTGGAACATCCAACACCTCCGCAAGTTCTACCCGTGACCCTCACGCGTACGAATGAAACGGGGCTGTACACGCCCCGGAGCCTCTCATTGCGTTCGCCTGATGGGCCCGTGAGAGCTCCCGCCCACGCCCAAGTGGAAGCCCCATGCTCCGCGCTGGCGGAACGATCGACCCGCGATCATACCCACACCCCTGTGGAAGCCCCATGCTCCGCGCTGGCGGAACAATCAACTGAGGGCGCCCCACGGGCTGCACCAACCTCAAGCTGACCCGTGCCGGACACGACAGCACTCTTTTTCTCATTTTTGGTGTGTAATTGAGGGTGCCCCATGGGTTGCACCAACCTCAAGCTGACCCGTGCCGGACATGGCAGCCGCATCTTCATTTTGTTGTAATGGGTTGCTATCTTCTTTGAGTAAAGCTTCCGGTTCCTTATATGGAGTTTCGTTATCCCCTTGCCTCACGAGCCTCGCGCGCTCACGACTTCCCTCATGAGCCTCACGCGAGTGGGGGCTGGACACGGTGCCTGTGCTCGGGCCAGTTCCAGCAGCACTGAAAAACCCAAGCAACCGGGCTCTGGCTCGCGGGCCTGCTCCCATGCATGCCACCCCACCAAGGTCCTTGGTGTCCTGTCTCCTCGCGTAATACCCATGAGCGAATCGACGAGCGCGCGCTGTCGTTAAGTGCTCTGCGTGCAGTTATCTCAGGAGCAGGTCCCCTGAAAGATCTCGCGAGGTAGCTCCCTCAGGACCTCAGGAGGTACCAGCAGGCCCCGCCTCGGGAATTAACCCTCGGCGGCCGTCCCGGCAGGAGATCTCGCGAGCGGAACCCTCACAAGGCGCACCTTGCAAGAGATGGTCCACCATACTACCTTGTGCAGAGCTAAGTCTCCCGTCTCGTGAGCCACCCTCGCTATCTCTCGAGCCTTCCCCTCCGACGGCCTCACGAGCGCCAGCGTTTCTCTTGGCGCAAGCCGCTTGTGTGTTAAAGGGGGGCTCCCTGAGCATCATGCCTTAGGAGACCTTACTAGCTCCCGGTGCCCCTCGCCTCCTGGCCTTGTTTAGGCATCGCGACCTGACATACCAGCGATGGCTATGGCCGCGCGGGGGCTGGGTCCTGACAACGTAGAGCATCACGGCGAGCAAAGAGAGAAAGGTAGGCCTTAAGAGAGAGCCTCGCGAGGGCACGAGTGTTCATTACATCAAATCATGAAATATTTAAACACCAAGGCATCGTCTTCACGCCCCAACAGGCCACATCGATCCAGCGCAGGGTGACGAAAGGAAAAGGACCCTAGGAACTCGCGCTGTCATCATCTTCGCCTACGCCGTCATCGCCACCGGAGCTCTCGCCGCTGCCGTAGGAGTACTTCCTGAGTAACGCGCCCACATGGCCTTCCACCGCCCTTGCGAGCCCGTCGCGAAGCTCCTCGGGAACTGGGGCTATCATCTTGTCAAAGTCGAAGTTGGGATCGGAGTGGAGGAGGTGGCTGAAGATGCGAGTCGCCGCCAGGGAGAAGAGGCTGCGGCACTCCTCCTACAGGATACCGTCCACCTCCTTGGCTCCGTCCTCAAGCCGTTCCACGAGCTTGGTGGAGAAGCCGACGTAGTCGGCGTCACGGGACTCGCGGAGGGCCCCAAGCCTTCCCTGGCAGATGGAATTCAAGGCGTCGTGGGCGCGAATCTCGAGGGAGTGAAGTGCCTTGACGCGCTCGCGCTGCTCCCGTTCCTGATCGGCGGCGCCAGAGCCAGGCTGCGGCGTGGCTCCCCGGCGGGTCTCCACCTCGGCGAGTGCCGCCTTGAGATCAGTGACCTCCTACCGAAGCCGCTCGCGTTCTGACTTGAGGGCGTCCCTCTGCTGCGACAGCGCTTTATCGTGCTCCTCGGCGAGTGTCAGGCGCGCTTCCGCTACCTTCGCGTCAGCATCCTCTTGGACCTTCTTCTCCTTGGCCTCCAGTTGGGCGTTGGCGTCGGTGACACACTTTGTGTGAGCCTCCTGGGCATCGGCCAGCTGGCGCCCCAGCGTCTCCAGACGCTCCTTCTCCGCGGCCTGCTCGGCCGCCGTCTTCTCGAGACCCCCCGTGCGAGTCTCGAGGTCCGCTTCGCGGGCTGTGGCCTCCTTCTCGCGAGTGGCCAGGGCGCCTTCCTGCATTAGGAGCGACTGCGCCTGCTCGGCGTGTTGGTCCTGGAACTCTTTCAGGAGATCCTCCGCTTCTTCGCGACGCGCGATGGCTACTTCGGCCTCCTGGAGGGCTCTCGCGCGAGCCCCCTCTGCTTCGGCGGTGTCCTTCTCGCACTGTGCACGAGCACGCTCATCATGGCGCCGGGCCGCATCGATGGCGACGCTGAGCCGGCGCCACCCATCGGCAAGCTTCAGGCGTTCCTCGGCGAGGCGCGTCTCCGCATCCTGGAAGTCCGTGCCGAGCCGAGCAAGCGCGGCCTTGGCGTCGCGCAAGGCTTCAGGCCTGAGCAAAGTGCGGTCACTCACGAGGACCAGGGGCCAGTCCGGGTCGGGCCCCCTGGCACTCTCAGTCGCAGCGGCAAGGGAACACTCAGCGCCGCTTGCCTGGGGCGGCGGGCTCGTCGGGCCGCCCCCCTCGTTCGGCTGCGGCGGTACGCTACGGGGGCTCCCCGTGCCGGTCATGGCACACCCCACAACTCCTTCCCCCGCGCCCAAGGAGGCCCCTAGCGGGGGGGTAGGATCTTCGGCCTCCCCCATCGCCGCTTCCTTGCTCGCGGCGGGGTCAGGGGGGAGGGCATCCCCGGCCTCCTGAGGCTGCCTCCCGAGGCTCCTCCGCCGCGGCCTCGACGGATGCACCCACATGTGACCCCGGAGGAGCGACTGCCCCCTCCTCGACTACCATACGCCCCGCTTCGGCGTCGGGACGGTGGGTAGCCTCTCCACGCCCCCCGGTGCCGGAGGCGGGCGTCGACGCCCCCTGCGTGCTGGGGGTAACCCTCGCCTTCGTCGTCGTCTTCTTCTTCTTCTGATCCGTGGCGGGCCTCCTGCGCGAATGATGGCTCAGCTCCGAGCCCGGATAGAGGAGCAAGAATTAAGAGCGCCGAGGGGATGCAGAAGGCTTACTCGTCACTAACGTGCCACTTCCTCTTCTTCTCCCTCGCGGACAGCATGCCCACGCTGCCCCCGTTGAGCATCGCCTCGGTGCCGCCGCTCGGGCCCCCAGGGTGTGCCGCGGCAGACCCGTACTCGTCGTCGCCCGCCTCCAGGCCCTGGGCAGCTTCAGCCTCATGACAGGCCTCAAGTGCTGGGGGCTCGCCCGCCCCGGGGCCGGGAGCTCCCGCCGTTGCGGGCGGGACGCTCTCGGCATCGTCGTCCTCGAGCTCGCAGATGAGCTGACGACGGGCACTCGGTGGCGCCCGGCTGGCGCCCTCCTCCGTAGCCTCCTCCGAATCTCCGCTGCCACTGCTGCCTCTCGAATCCACCTCCACCACGAGGGGGTTGTCGCGGGGCCCGACGTGGACCTCCGATACGAGGCCCCACTGATGGAAGAGGGGCATCTCCTTCACCAGCTCCGCCTTCTCCGGGTAGCGGAAAAGCGGGAGCGCCCCCTCCGGCGTTTCCGCGGCAGGGGTGCTGAGCAGAATCGCCAGGGCCCCGTCCAGCACGTCTGGCCCTAGGCTGCCCGGCTTCAGCCTCATGGCGTCGCCCGCGCCGGAGTACTCCCACATGGGGCGCGAGTGCTGCTGAAGTGGCGCGATGCGCCGCCGCAGGTACTCCCTGACAACCGCCGTCCCCGACAGTGTTGCGGCCCAATGCGCCGCCATCCGCTCCAAGACGGGCTCCATCCTCGGGTCGGCGAGCTTCTCGTGCCCCCACATGGAGATCTTCTCGGCCGGGTCCGTAGGGATCATCAGGAGCCGGTTGGTCTGGCGCGCGTCCATATAGACCCAATGCTGCCGGTAGCCTTCCACCTTCTTCGCGACCCTCAAGTTGATAATGTCGTCCTCCATTCCCTTGACAGCAAGGAATGACGTGCATCCGGAGCACTGGTCCGCCGCAGTTAGCCGCAGGCATAAGAAGTGGCGGAAGAGTGCCACAGAGGGCCTCACGCCCACGAAAGCCTCGCAGTAAAAGGCGAACGTGGCCAGGAGGAAAATGGAGTTGGGTTGAAGATGAAGAGCGTGAACCTAATAGTGGGTGAGTATGGCATAGAAGAAGTCCGAAAATGGCGGCACCAACCCTGCATATACATTGTGGAGGAAGAAGGGGTAGGCCGTCGCCCCCAGGTCGCGCCGCGCGCGCGACCCCGGCCAGATTTGGGTCGCCTGGTTCTCGTTCTGCCCGCCGGCCACGAACGGAAGCGCCCTGCCCAAACCTTCTTCATCGTCGATGGTGGAGCGCTGCAGCGCAGCCCCAAGGACGGGCGCGCTCAGGGATGGGGCCGCCTCCTTCCCCCTCTTGCCGGCGGGAGCCATCTGCGCGGCGGAGGCGCGGATCGGGAGCAAGAACAGGCGAAGTTCAAAGGGGGAGTCGCGAGGAACCGTGCGTGAGAAGGAAAGGCGTAGAGAGGTGGAACGTATGGAGGAAGGCAATGATGGCCTCGCGCCATCCGCGCCAAGATTTATGTCAGCGCGGCGGTTACCGAGACGTCGTGGGGAAGTGGGGGCGTCCCCCGTCACATCGTGCACCACGCGTCGTGCCTGGCCGCAGGCGGTTAGGGCCCGCGCCGTTTCGCCCCTCAGTAGGCAGGAGCGCGCGCGCCGCGGGCCCGGGGGCTACTGTCGGGCCCATGGAACCCGGGGTATCCAGGCCCGTCTGCCTTTAGCCTAGGGCGCAACGCCTGGCATGGCCCGGCGAGCCATCACCACCGAACTCTCACCAAGACCCCTCATGAGGCCCTGGCCTCCTGAGGCCCCCTCCTCAGGGAGTAACAAGCAACGCTCAGCACCACCATCAACGGCCTCACGAGGTCCTCTCACCAGGCGGCTTCCCGAGTGGCCTCGCGAGGCGGCTTTCCAAGGTGGCCTCCCGAGGCCCCCTCCCGCGGGCGCTCGAGACGAAGGTTGTCCGCCTTGCCGCGCGGCCTGGAGCCCGTCACGTGGGTGACGCGCGCGGCGACGAGCGGCAACAGAAGCCGCGCCAGCAGGCACGGATGAAGATGATTTCCTCTTTTGTGTTAAGGAAGCAGGGCCAGCTATCTACTCTCCAAAGCAACCCCATAGGTTGCCCGATCGGCAAAGGAAGACCAAGACAACGGGCGCGCAGGGCGGAGGTCATCACCGAGCCCACCGGCGCGTCATGGATCATGCTTTGGCAGGCGAAGACCACCTTTAGTCAGGATAGCCTGAGCGCATGTCCCCTTTCAAAATCGCCAAGTGTGGCAACCCTTCCCGCCTAAGTTTCCAGGGGGAAGAGGACCATGGCTAATATAAAGGGCAGGGCTGCCGTTGTAGAAGGGGATCGATTCATTCATCTCCTACCTTGTACCTTGTATGCAAGAACTCTCTTGCCCTTGCAATCCCAACCACAAGCAGGAGTAGGGTCTTGCACCGCAAGGTGGCCCGAACCTGGGTAAACCGCTGAGTCCTCGCTCCGTCCCTCGCTATCGCGCTCTCGCCGTCGCCTCGCCGTCGCTTAACCGTGGTAGGAGGCGAAGTAGGTAGAACAAGCTCACCCCAGTGTTCGAACCTTTGGGTCCCCGGAGCCCGACTTCCGACAGCAGCAGTTTGCCGCTCACTCGTCACCACTACTTCTTCTTGAGCCGGCGCCTCGGGCTGCGGGGCGGGTTGGTCTTCAATTACATTTTCCCTCTCCTGAGCAGGACGGGATGCGCGAGCCGGGCTTGTTGTGTCCTGGGGCGGCGGGCTGTTTTGGACTGCCGGCTCGTCCTGGATGGCCAAGGTGGTCTCTCTCTCTCTCCTTGGGGGCCTCGTTGAATGACCGGGTCGGATGACCCGGCAGGTGCTTTCTTCTTGACAGCCTTGGCACTGTACAAGAAACAAAGGAGTTATTCATTTGAAGGGGGGAACAATAAGGAACTGCTATATGTCACGCGTATTTGCTTACCCAAGGTTGATGTTGAAAGCCAGCGCCTGCGTAGCGCTTGACTCGCCCGAGGAGTGGGACGTCTGATATGCCGAGTCATTTAAATGTAAGGGCTCCTTAAAACGGCCAGCTAGAGGAAAAGAGGAAGTTGGACTAAGAAGCACCTCAGCTCGCGCCTTACGGGATGGCGGCTCGTAGGGAAGCCCGCTGCTCAACTTGCCTTCACTGCTCCGAGTCTTCCTTTTGGAGGTCCCGGCTTGACGAGTTTTCTTCAAAACAAATTTGGGATCCAAATGAGCATCCTGGTGGGAGAAAGGGACCTTACGGACGGCAACCCGGGGCTTCCTTCGAACCTTGCGGATCACAGCCTGGGTTTTCTTCCGAATAGGTCTTGGAGAGTCAGAATCAGAGGAGATCAAGGTTACCTCTGGCTCGTTGGTGTCGCTAATTTCGGCTTCATCCTGAAGAGAAGGGGCGTCAGCAAGTTGAATAAAAAGACATCCAAGCGAGTCAAGTTCTACCTCAGCCTCATTTTCGGCAGCCGGCTCATCTTGCTGCTCCACTGGGGCGGGGGCGGCTTGTCGAGGTTTCTTCCTCTTCCAAAACTTGTCGTCTGCCTGCATTAGTGACAAGTCGGCAGTTAAGAATGAGAAGAAAAAAACAAGTCAAAGAACAGAATAAGAGGGTACAAGTACTTACTAAAGGCACCGAGTTGGTCAAACCGAAGGGTGCTAGCCCGGCCTTGTTGCATTTTTCTTGAGGCTCTCCCAATAATCTCTTGGTGGCCTTGTTAATGTCACTCACAGATAAGTTAACTTGGCTGAAGCATTGAACGTCAACCGGCTCACCGGTATAATTACACATTAAGTCGCCCCTCTGGCTAAGGGGCTGGATTCGCCAGCTTATCTAGCACCAGGTCAAGTCGACCCCGGTAAGGCCGTTAGCAACCAAGGCCCTTACCTTGGAATAGGTAGGGGCAATTTGCTTACATTCTTCTGTAGATGGCCAACCCGGAAAGGCGACCGTGGCGTTGAGCCGGTCCAGTCTTTAACCCGGCAGGGGATTTTCATCTTGAGGGGCAGTGCTTTTGCAGAAAAACCAAGTCTTGTTCCAACCCTTGGGGTGACTCGCTAGCTTGGCCTCAGGAAAGGGGGTGTTTCTCCGCCTCTGAATGGAAACACCACCAAGTTCTATGCTAGGGCCATCGGTGAACTCAGTCTGATGGTTGATGTAGAAGAACTCTCGAAAGAGAAGGACAGTTGGCTCTATTTGGAGATACACTTCGCAGAAGACTTGAAATTGGCATAGATTGGTGATTGAGTTGGGGCCAAGATCCTGCGGTCGAAGGTCGAAAAAATTAAGGACGTCACGGAAGAATTTTGACCCGGGCGGCCGAAACCCCTTCTGAAGATGATCTGTGAAGACCACCACTTCGTCCTGCTTAGGCTGGGGGGAGCTCTCTTCATCAGGCGCCCGCCAGTTAATTGTTGCTTGAGCCGGCAAGAGGCCTTGCCCAACGAGCTCGTTCAACATTAGAGTTGAGACTTGGGATCTGACCCAGTTGCAGGACTTGTCGGTCTTGGGAGCCATGGCGATTTCAGATTTCAACTGCAAAGGTAATAAGCCGAAATGTTAAGCTCAGGAAGGACAAGCCGTCAGAGGGTATAACCCGGAAAAATGATAAGACAACCAGGAAGGTTAAATTCATGACCTGGATTTATGCAAGCTACGGAGAGCAGTGGTGAGCCGGAAAAACAATGAGCCGGCGTCAGAAGTTCAGCGGTGTCCTGAGTTTTGCTAAGTGTTGAGCTTGCTACAAACAGGAATCCAACCGAGCAGCTGCTTTTGTAGATCTAAAAAATACTTTAAAACAGAAGGTTTAAAAACCTAAATATGGTTGAGTATGCGAGCCCGTTTGCATTGGGGGCCTGTGGAAGGCAGTCCGGAGATTTAGATGGCAAAAATGGCGCTACCGCAATATTAAGGGTTCTTATTTAGGTCATTGTGGAGCATCTAGATCTGCCAATGAAAAGGGGGAGAAGAACACTGATGAACACGGGTAACGCCGACGAACTGCAATGCGGAATGAGGCGCTACAGATCTAGGGGGGAGGATTTGAGTATACCTGACCGCGGCGGATGTAGCCAAAGTGTTCTGGACAAGCTCCGGCGACGGCTGGATGGCAGAGAAGGGCGCGGTCGAGGTGGTCGGAGAACTCGAGGTGGCGACGCTTCGGGCGTGAGAAGTGGCAGAGGCGAGGAAGAAGATGAGCAAGAGGTGAAAAACTACAGTGGGGAATGAGTTGGCCTCTTTATAGGCACAGTAGAAAATTAAAACGGCAGGGGCGGAGCCCCAGGCGGCGCAGCAATTTTCGGCTGCGGGCTCCTCGATTTTCACGCCTGACAAGATGATACATACCCATTCAAAGATTCGGTATGATGTCATCCCAGATTTTGTGGAAGTGGATGGTGATGTCATGAGGGAAAAAGAGCTAAAAATGCTAAGTCTGAACCTGAAGGGGTGAACCGTTGATCTACTTAACCCGGCAAATTGTGCCGGCCAAGGACGATGTTCTAAAGGACCGGCTTGAGAAGCACTCGGAGAGTATATTACTAATGTTTTGCTTTTTCAGAATGAAGTTTAACATGAATAAATTCAAGTCAAACTGAGGGCTAATGTTGGGGATGTTTACCAGCATGTAGACCCGGCAGGGTGTTGACCCAGCCATAGAGCAGGCTCAGCGGGTTTGTTCGCTGCGGGACTGAAGGACTATTGGTGGGCCGGCTTAGCAAGGCCTGGTGAGGACAGGCCGGCTTAGGCAATAGGGCCGGCTCATGAAGATGAGGAGTGGCACAAAGGCCCTCTTGGAGAACAAGTAGGAAAGAGTAGGAGGCGGGTCAAAGAACGATCCGGACTCTCATGTAATCTAGGGTTCCACCTGTGTATATAAAGGGGAGCACCTGTATGAAAAAGACTAAGTTGCAATCTCCTCGAGAGCTAGGTTAGCGTATTTGCATCCTTGTAATCGAGATCTCCAGCAATATAATCAAACATGACGTAGGCTTTTACCTCCACCGTGAGAGGCTGAACCTGGGTAACCCGGCGTCTTCTCGTTCCCGATCAACCCCGTTAAGCTTCCACACACGTGCGATGGCCTCCTCTCTAAGTCCTTTCACAAGGGCATCTGCCATGTCAAAACCACGACAGGTCCATAGCTAGTACCTAGATGGCTTCTTCTCTCTATTTGATCTTCAATACAACGTTCTCCTCGATCTTCTTGGAGTTCTATTCGATATAATCTTCTTTTGCGATGTGTTTGTTGGGATCCAATGAATTGTGGGTTTATGATCTGAGTATTCATGAGAAGTAATTGAGTCTTTTCTGAACTTTATTATGCGTGATTGTTATAACTTTGTATTTCTCCCCGATCTATCCGTTCGGTTTGGCTAACTAGATTGATTTATCTTCAGCGGGAGAGGTGCTTTGTAGTGGGTTCAATCTTGCGGTGCTCTATATCCCAGTGAAAGAAAGGGACAAGACACGTATTTGTCTTGTTGCCATTAAGGGTAAAACGACAGAGTTTATTCATATTAGTTGAGTTTACTTTGTCTACATCATGTCATCTTGCTTAAGGCGTTACTCTGTTTTTATTAACTTAATACCCTAGATGCATGCTGGATAGCAGTCAATGGGTGGAGTAATAGTAGTAGATGCAGGCAGGAGTCGGTCTACTTGTCTCAGACATGATGCCTATATACATGATCATTGCCTTGAATATCGTCATAACTATGCGCTTTTCTATCAATTGCCCAACAGTAATTTGTTTATCCACCGTATGCTATGCGTTTGACAGAGAAGCCTCTAGTGAAAACTATGGCCCCTGGGTCTAATTTAAATATAAAAAGAAAACTAAAATATACTTGCTGCAATTTATTTACTTTTATTTTGTTTTGCAATTTATCTATCTATCACTACAAGATTTAATCCTTGCATGTAATTAGTTCAAGGGGAGTGACGACCCTATTGCCCGTGTTGGGTGCAAGTATTTGCTTTTGTGTGTGCAGGTGTTGTTCACGAGGCTTCGCGTGATTCTCCTACTGGTTCGATAACCTTGGTTCTCACTGAGGGAAATACTTATCTCTACTGTACTGCATCTCCTCTCCTCTTCGGGTAAAATCCCAACGTAGCTCACAAGTAGCAGGAAGAATTTCTGGCGCCGTTGCCGGGGAGACATCATCAAAACCTATCAAGTACCTTCACACAAACTATCATCTAGTTGCTCTACTTTTTATTTGCATTTTTATTTGGCTTTACCTCTCATTTCATCTCCCCCACTTCTCATAAAAAATATCAAAAAACACAAAAATATTTTTGTTTGCTTGTTTGCTTTGTCGCTATGTCTCTAGAAAAATTTCACGATAGTTCTTATCATAAAAGGTTGGGTAAAATTGAAAATGCTACTAAGAATTTCATGTTTTCCCAATATTAGCACAACAAATTCTTTTCTGAGGAACTTAAGGAACATTCTACCTTATTAGACACCATTAATAAACAACTTGATGATGTTAATCAAGAAGTAGCCAATCTTCAGTCTCAACTTGCTCGTACCGAAAACTTGTTAGGAAAGATTTCAGATAAACAAACCACGCTAGTAAATAAGATGGCTGCTAAGCTGGAGTCACATTCTAGTGATGAGGAAGATATTAAAATGATTGGTGTCTCACCTATTGAATCTTTATTTAGTAATATAAAACTTGATGAAAAAGGGACTGGAGATGAGTCAACTTTATCTAGAAGGCGTCCCAATTGTTCGGAGGGTGATGATCTTAATGATAAAAATGATAAAAGTGGATTTGGAGAGGTCAAGACTTTAAATAGTGATGTGCTCACTACTTTGGATTACAAGGACTATAATTATGATAATTTTTCTTTGATTGAATGTATTTCCTTGTTGCAATCAATGATAAATTCACCCAATGCTTATGAACAAAATAAAGCTTTTACTAAACACATTATAGAAGCTATGATAAAAGCTTATGAAGAAAAGCTAGAGTTGGAGGTTTCAATACCTAGAAAATTGCATGATGAATGGGAACCTAATATTAAAGTAAAATTAAAGATTATGAATGTAATGCTTTATGTTATTTAGGTGCTAGCGTTCCACCATACCCAAATCTTTATGTGATGTGCTAGGCCTCACCGATATGGATGAATGTTCGCTTAACTTGCACTTGGCGGACTCAACTATTAAGAAACCTTTTGGTAGAATAAATGATGTGCTTATTCTTGATAATATAAATTATGTACCCGTTGATTTCATTGTGCTTGATATTGATTGCAATCCGTCTTGTCCTATAATACTTGGTAGGCCTTTCCTACGAACCATAGCTGCTATTATTGATATGAAAGAAGGGAATATAAGATTCCAATTTCCATTAAAGAAAGGGATGGAACACTTCCCTAGGAAGAGAATTAAACCACCATATGAATCCATTATGAGGGCCACCTATGGAATTAATTTGAAGGATGATAATACTTGAAACAATGCCTTACGCCTAGCTAGGGGCGTAAAACGATAGCGCTTGTTGGGAGGCAACCCAATATTTATCTTTATTATAATTTTTATTTTTATTGTGTCACACAAGTTTAGCTACTGTTATGATTGTGTTTTTATGTTTTAATTAGTGTTTGTGCCAAGTAATGCCTTTAGGATGATTTGGATGATAGTATAATTGATACTGTTTGAAAACAGAAAGTTTTGCGCCCAGTATTTGATTTTTAGTTCTGTATTGGAATGTCAAAAAAATCAGAAATTTTTACACAGTATTGGTGTGCAAATTTTTTACGCTGTACTAATTTTTCAGAATTTTTGGATATACAAAAGTATAGATAATATTCTATCATTACGTACTGTTCTGTTTTAGACTGATTCTGTTTTTATTGCATAGTGTGCTTGGTTTAATGAAACTATGGATTATATCAGGGGTATAAGTCATGGAAGAGTTATAATACATTAGGTATTATTCAAGAACAATTATGAATGAGTTTATAACAGTACCTAAAATTTGATGATTGATTTATTGTACTAACGGAGCTCACGAAGTTTCTGTTGAGTTTTGTGTGCTGAAGTTTTCAAGTTTTGGGTGAGATTACGCTGGATGAAGGAATAACGAGCGGCAAGACCCTAAGCTTGGGGATGACCAAGGCACCCCAAGGTAATATTCAAGGAATACGCAAGCTTCTAAGCTTGGGGATGCCCCGGATAGCGTCCCCTCTTTCGTCTACAATCTACCGGTAACTTACTTGGAGCTATATTTTTATTCATCACATGATATGAGTTTTACTTGGAGCGTCTTGTGCCATAGTTTTCTTTTATTTGTTTGCTTTTTAGTTTGCCACAATCAAATTTTTCTAGACACACCTTTTGAGAGGGACACGCATTTGTTCGTGATTTGTTAGAATACTCTATGTGCTTCACTTATATCTTTTGAGCTAGGCAGTTGCTCTAGTGCTTCACTTATATCTTTTAGAGCACGGTGGTGGTTATATTTTAAAGAAATAGTTGCACTCTCATGCTTCACTTAAATATTTTTGAGAGTCTAATAAATACTAATGGCAATTTGCACGGGTTATAAGACTAGTCCATAAAGGATAGGTATTCAAGAGGGATATAATAAAAACTTTAATGTAGATCACTAAATATGAAACATATGGTTTAATGATATTGATGTGGTAATATGAAAGGATATTGGTTCATGATCATTGGTTAGTAGAAATATCGGTATTAAAGCTTTTTATTGACTTCTCATCTAAGTGTTGGTCATGGCATGGTGGGGAGGTCCGAGCATTCTTAGGTCTGAAATGAAATCCTTGAGCTGTTATAATCGAGGGTGGGCGATGGTTAACTCCTACCAACCTCCTCTCTAGGGGCATGCGAGTAGTACTTTGCTTCAAGGGCTAATAGGCTTTGCAATAAGTATGTGAGTTTTTTATGACTAATGTGAGTCCATGGATTATACGCACTCTCACCCTTCCGCAATTTGCTAGCCTCTTCGGTACCGTGCATTGCCCTTTCTCACCTCGAGAGTTGGTGCAAACTTCACCGGTGCATCCAAACCCCATGATATGACATGCTCTATCACACATAAGCCTCCTTATATCTTCCTCAAAACAGCCACCATACCTACCTATTATGGTATTTCCATAGCCATTCCGAGATATATTGCCATGCAACTTCCACCGTTCCGTCATATGACTTGTGTTCATTGTCATATTGCTTTGCATGATCATGTAGCTGACATAGTATTTGTGGCTGAAGCACCATTCATCATTTTCATACATATTATGCTAGATCATTGCACATCCTGGTACACCGCTAGATGCATTCATATAGAGTCATTCTGTATAGTTTTCATCGAGTTGTAATATCGAGTTGTAAGTAAATAAAAGTGTGATGATCATCATTAGAGCATTGTCCCAGTGAGGAAAGGATGATGGAGACTATGATTCCCCCAGAAGTCAGGATGAGACTCTGGACGAAAAAAAGAGGCCAAAAAGAGCCCAACAAAAAAATGAGAGAAAAATATAGAAGGGGCAATGTTACTATCCTTTTCCACACTTGTGCTTCAGAGTAGCACCATGTTCTTCATATGGAGAGTCTCCTATTTTGTCACTTTCATATACTAGTGGGAATTTTTCATTATAGAACTTGGCTTGTATATTTCGATGATGGGCTTCCTCAAATGCCCGAGGTCTTCATGAGCAAGCAAGTTGGAAGCACACCCACTTAGTTTCAGCTGAGCTTTCATACACTTATAGCTCTTAGTGCATCCGTTGCATGGCAATCCCTACCCCTCACATTGATATCGATTGATGGACATCTCCATAGTCCATTGATCCGCCTAGTTGATGCTAGACTTTCTTGCTTTTTGACTTCTCCTATTGATCCCTATCACTGCATTCTATTCCACCTATAGTGCCATGTCCATGGCTCACGCTCATGTATTGCGTGAAGTTGAAAATGCTGAAGCGCGTTAGAACTATGATCCAATTGCTTGGTTTAACACCGGGGTGCTCATGATTTATATTTATGCAGTGAAGGCGGAGTCATGCCATGCTAACATGATGAAATGAGTGGGGAATAACATTCGTTAAGGATCGTATATTTTGAAAGTTTAATGATTATGCTTCTTATATTCATGGATATTATTATGTTGATGTTGTTAATTCATCGTTTCTCAATATTTATACCGTAGAGAGATTACATGACAAACATGTTAGGTAGCATTCCACATAAAAAAAAATCTGTTTTTATCATTTACCTACTCGAGGACGAGCAAGAATTAAGCTTGGGGATGTTGATACATCTCCAACGTATCTATAATTTTTGATTGTTCCATGCTATCATATTATCAATCTTGGATGTTTTATAGGCATTTATATGCTATTTTATATCATTTTTGGGAACTAACCTATTAACCCAGTGCCTAGTGTCAGTTGCTGTTTTCTGCTTGTTTTTGGTTTTCCAGAAAATCAGTATGAAATGGAGTCCAAATGCTATGAAACTTTTTGACGATTTTTTCTGGACATAAGAGACCCTAGAAGCTTTAGGAGGAGACCAGACGGCAAACGAGGAGACGGCAAGGCAACAGGGCGCACCCTGGGGGTAGGCGCGCCATGTTACCTTGTGGGCTCCCCGTGGCTCTGTCTGACCTTATTCCACTTCTATAAATTCTCAAATATTGGGAAACCAACAGAGAGCCACCCGAAATAACTTTTCCGCCGCAGGAAGCTTCTGTTCTTCCATGATCCCATCTGGAGGCCTTTTCTGGTACTCTGCCAGAGAGGAATCGATCACGGAGGGCTTCTACATCAACCTTGCTGCCCTACCGATGATGCGTGAGTAGTTCACCACAGACCTACGGGCCCATAACTAATAGCTAAATGGCTTCTTCTCTCTCTTTGATCTTCAATACAGCGTTCTCCTCGATCTTCTTGGAGTTCTATTCGATGTAATGTTCTTTTACGGTGTGTTTGTTGGGATCCGATGAATTGTGGGTTTATGATCTGAATATTCATGAGAAGTAATTGAGTCTTTTCTGAACTTTATTATGCGTGATTGTTATAGCTTTGTATTTCTGTCCAATCTATCCGTTTGGTTTGGCCAACTAGATTGATTTATCTTCAGCGGGAGAGGTGCTTTGTAGTGGGTTCAATCTTGCGGTGCGCTATATCTCAGTGACTGAAAGGGACACGACACGTATTTGTATTGTTGCCATTAAGGGTAAAACGATGGGGTTTATTCATATTAGTTGAGTTTACTTTGTCTACATCATGTCATCTTGCTTAAGGCGTTACTTTGTCTTTATTAACTTAATACCCTAGATGCATGCTAGATAGTGGTCGATGGGTGGAGTAATAGTAGTAGATGCAGGCAGGGGTTGGTCTACTTGTCTCGGACGTGATGCCTATATACATGATCATTGCCTTGAATATCGTCATAACTATGCGCTTTTCTATCAATTGCCCAACGATAATTTGTTTACCCACCGTATGTTATGTGTTCGAGAGAAGCCTCTAGTGAAAACTATGGGCCCCAGGTCTACTTTAAATATAAAAAGAAAACTAAAATATACTTGCTGCAATTTATTTACTTTTAGTTTGTTTTGGAATTTATCTATCTATCACTACAGGATTTAATCCTTGCAAGTAACGAGTTCAAGGGGAGTGACGACCCTCTTGCCCGCGTTGGGTGCAAGTATTTGCTTTTGTGTGTGCAGCTGCTGTTCACGAGGCTTTGCGTGATTATCCTACTGGTTCGATAACCTTGGTTCTCACTGAGGGAAATACTTATCTCTACTGTACTGCATCTCCTCTCCTCTTCGAGGAAAATCCCAACACAGCTCACAAGTAGCACTCCTCGCCAGCGAGCCTCGCCGGAAGAATCCAACGACGTCGGCACTGTACTCCTGTGACCAGCCCATCCCCCCTCCTCTACGGCTTTACAGCTGCGGCCCTCTAGCCGCTTCGTGAGGCCATAGCCTGCACCGGCCTACTCCCAGCCAGCCAGAGCCAGCTGGCCGTTAGCGGCGAACGCAGCGGCGCCATGGCCCTCCTCTCCATTTCCGGCTATAAATAGACCCCCAAACCCCTCATTCCAACTCGCACCTCACTCACTTCTCCCCTCTAACCATTACCGGCCGACGCCCTCGTGCCATCGCTCCTCCCGCTTCTCCACATGGCCACCGGC
The DNA here is from genome assembly GCA_039707655.1 of Elymus sibiricus. Lineage (NCBI taxonomy): Eukaryota > Viridiplantae > Streptophyta > Magnoliopsida > Poales > Poaceae > Elymus > Elymus sibiricus. Next base: position 139,498,090 of record CM077670.1, read on the forward strand.
TACCGCACGGTCTCAGCCAAAATTTGGCCAACTCCGGCCTTCTCCTGTCCCCCCACTACAAGAAATATGTCAACTTGCGACCATCAATCTTGGTCACTGAATGGTCATTGTTTTTCATTTGTGACCTTCTTGTGACCAAAAACAGTTGGTCAAAAGCTGACCGTCTTTAATGAAACTTAACGACCTTTTTTGTGAAATGGTCGTAGACGGTTACGACCAAAATAAAAGGTTGTAGATTTTACGACTAATTGTTTTGGTTATTGGCAATCTGCCCAGACCACATCAGATCCAACGTGGCAAGCTGACGTGGCAAAATTACGACCAATTGAATTGGTCGTCGATCAGAATTGGCCCAGTCCAGTTCAACCGTCTATATGGGCCTAGCCCAATACTTCAGCCCATTTAATATAATTTTTTCCTATTAATTTTGGTCAACTACATGGGCCAAGCCCAACATTTCAGCTTTTTTATTTCTGGGCCGTGGCCTTTTTACAGTGTTACAGCCATTATATTTTTGAAGCTGGTCCCACTAGTCAGATGGGTCCACTTGTCATAATCTCCTATATTGGTCCCACATGTCAGAAATGTAAGAATTGTTTAGATTATTTTCATAAGTGGGTCCCACTAATCAGGTTTCCATTCCACGCGTTTCCAATTCACATGAATAATCAATATTTCAAACAGAACAGAACAAATGTAGTTCATCAAATAACACTAAATTAGTCTATTACAATCTGTACATAGTCTATTACAACCCAGGTATGCCTACTATTACAATACTAGAATCTTTACAGTCTATTACAATCAAACAAAACAAATCTTTGCTGAGTAGGGCTACACACAACTTCAAACTTGAAATTTCTTAGGCCTGGAGCTCCTGTAAAAGAGTGAACACAAAATTCTACCAGCATTAGAGTAGCCTTTTCATTCCTGGAGTAGATTTTCAAAACTCCAGGTTTAGTGTACAGACTATCGGAAAAGTATATATTTAACAAAATTTCATAGAAATGCAGATTTATGGACCAAATGTATGATAAAGCAACAGATTCAAACAACTTCAAAGAACTAGATATTTTAGAGACCAATTATATCAAAACACGATATGTTTGCGATGCATATTCAGAGAACCTAGGCATACTCAAGAAATCTTAAATCAATCCTAAATCAATGTTGTCTACATGGAAAACTCATCAGACTCATGTTTTGAAAAGCAACGTGGGTGAAACTAAGTCAAAATAAGGCGCATAACAAATTCATGTCAACAAAAATTAGCTTGTGATCCATAGCACATTATTTATTCTTTACAAAGTAGAATTTCCATAGATATCATTAACAGACACCAAATAGAAAGTAACATGTACAGCATGCGACAACATTTAGTTCACTTTATTGTACAAGTTGGGTCTAGTTTACTCAGTTGGACAAGCTGCATTTGTTAACTAAGAAGAGAATGACACTATGTTACGAGATAACTGTTGTGTCGCTAACAATCACCATGTAAGAATGCTTTGCTGTATTAATACATGCACATCAAGTGAGAGTGGTGTTGTGTTCTTACCATAGCGGCATAAGTGAGACAATGCCCGATTCACCCTGCTTTTCCACAAGACTCGACCAGTAGCACGCATCCTCAAAGGAACCAGCGGCGCTGCTTGCTCCCTTGGCCCAGCTCCTTGCTGCGGAGGATGGCCGGGACTTGGATGCGAAGCTCCCTGCACACGGCATATTGTGTCACTGCTTGCAGCAACAGAAGGAACTCACATATCATAGAACTTGCAGCAAGTTCAAAAAAAATGTAATAGGACAGATATATGTCTACGAAGCAATAGGTCAACTAGAGATTTATGTCTACAATTTGCTAGAGAATAAAATAACAAGTCAGGATACATATTATATTTGTCAAAAGAAGGACCGATATCAATCAGACCCTTTAATTTTAAAGAACATGGTTTCAATTTGTTCTTTGCATATTACATCTGTAGTTCTATTGCAGGTTTCAATCCCCTGCTCTCACTCTAGCTTGTAGCTAGCCTACTAGCAGTTTAACAACACTAATAGATTTGCATCTGATGCTGCCACTTAATTTTAGCACATGACAAGACAAAAAGCATGGCATCAACACGAGCATCAACAACATACTAACACCTATATTGCTGGACTAAATTGATGGAGTCCCATCCATCCATGAGAGAAGAAAGTATCTTTGGTTGATAAAGAGAAGAGAAGACTTCCTCTTGTTAGGATCACACCAGAGGATACCAGTCCATCCACCCATGAGCAGGTTGTGTGGCTCGAGGTCATGGTGCCGTACACCGCATCCGTGGTAGAAAGCAATGCCCTTGCAGAGCTGGTACATCAGGATCTACATGCACAATACCACCAAGTTCACCAACAACGAATTAGTCAATCAAACGCCGTCGGTACATTCAAACAAACACCTCACGTGCGAGATCTGGGAAACGAACGACAAATGACCGAGATGAGCGGCAGTATGGAGTGGATACCTAGACGGTGTGTGCAGGGACAGCAGATCCGTGCAGGGCTCCACCTCCCGTCAGTTCCATCCACGCTCCGGTGAGGCTCCATCGTCGAGTCCAGGGGTGCCTGCAGAGAGAAAGAGATAGAGAGATTGAGACAAAGAAACCGAGAAAGAGAGAGAGAGAGAGGGAGGGAGAGAGAGAGAGAGAGAGACGGCCAGATCCCGACGATGCGGCTGGGCTAGAGAGGCGGCCAGATCCGGATGATGCGTCCGCAAGCCCGACGATGCCGGCCTCACGACGACGAGATGCAAAGCCCTCTATGGCTTGCGTCGATGCCGTCGCATCGTGGTGGATGGCACCCTGTGGCGAGCTGGATCTAGAGCAACGTCGGCAAACGAAACCCTTGCGCTTGGCCACTGCAGGCCGCGCGCGCCGGATCTCGCCGAACGGGAGGGAGGAGCAGAGCGTGGGGGTCATGTTGGTGTGCTGGGCGCCGTCGATTCCCGCCTGAGGTCGCCGGGATCGGGCGTCGGAGGTGGCGGAGGCAAGTGAGTCGAGCGGGAGAGAGAGGAGGGGACGAGGGGTTGGGTGGGGTTCGCACGAGAGAGAGAGAGAGCGAGAGAGAGAGGGGGGTATTCTGTGGTGGGTTGGATGGATGGATGGATGGACGGATGGATGGGTGATGGATGGATGGATGTTTGCCATGTCACTGATCCATGCCACAACAGATTCCACCAATCAGAATTAAGCTTATGTAATTTTGTTTTTTCCTTTTGTTTTCTTATATTTTGTACCCTCTTATTCTGGGTAAACATTCAACAGATTACCTGCTTATAGTTTTTTCAAATGACCCAATATTGTGCACACGTGTGTATCTTGGGATGAAAAACAATGTTGATTTGGGGGGTCTTCATTTTCTTTGCACAAAAAAATCATTTTCCATTTTTTGAGTGCCAAAAATCGGTTTTTTTTATGAAAAACCTACCAAATCTTTGTTGCAAAATTGCACCGCACCATTTAAAAAAAAATATTAGACCACATTTTATGCGCAATTGACTAAACGGTTGACACTCAAAAGCTTTCGATCCACCCCTCGTCAAATTGACAAAATTCTGCCGATTCAGTAGGACCGGGTCAAATTTGAACTAAAGGTGACTCATAGTTTGCTCATGATTTTTTCCAAAAATCATTTTTAGGTACAAAAGTAGTCATTTCATCAGAGAAATAACAAAACTTTGGCAAGATTCAACCCCTAGCTACGAACGGCCATGCCCGCCGTTTTGACCACATTTTGAAATCGGCATAAGAAATTCAAAAAAAATCAAAAAAATGGAAAACCTTCACATTGTGTCATTATATGTGACCTAGTTTCCAGAAAAATAAAAAACTTGGAATGCAGAAAATATTTAGAAAAATGTGTTCTCATAAATTAGCTATGATGTATGAAGATTCATGGGTTTCAAGGCAAATGACCAATGGTATAGCCACATTCATGGTATAGTTTGTTCAAATGATATCATATTGTGCGCAAGGGTGCATCTTGGAATGGCAAACAATTTTTCAAAAGGGGGTTTTCATTTTCTTTGCACAAAAAAATCATTTTCCATTTTTTCGAGTGCCAAAAATCAGTTTTTTATGAAGAACCTACCAAATCTTTGTTGCAAAATTGCACCGCACAATTTAAAAAAAATATTAGACCACATTTTATGTACAATTGACTAAATGGTTGCCACTCAAAAGCTTTCTTTCCAACTCTCGTCAAATTGACAAAATTCTGCCGATTCAGCAAGAACCGGGCCAAATTTGAACTAAAGGTGACTCATAGTTTGCTCATGATTTTTTTCAAAAATCATTTTTAGGTACAAATTAGTCATTTCATCAGAGAAACAACAAAAGTTTGGCAAGATTCAACCCTAGCTACGAACGGTCATGCCCGCCGTTTTGACCACATTTTCAAATCGGCATAAGAAATTCAAAAAAAAAATGGAAAACCTTCACATTGTGTCATTATATGTGACCTAGTTTCCAAACAAAATAACAAACTTGGAATGCGGAAAATATTTTAAAAAAGTGTTCTCAGAAATGAGCTATCATGTATGAAGATTCATGGCTTTCAAGGCAAATGGCCAATGGTATGGCCACATTCAAGTTATAGCTTGTTCAAATGATATCATATTGTGCACAAGGGTGCATCTTGGAATGGCAAACAATTTTTCAAAAGGAGGTTTTCATTTTCTTTGCAAAAAAAAATCATTTTCCATTTTTCGAGTGCCAAAAATCGGTTTTTTATGAAGAACCTACCAAATCTTTGTTGCAAAATTGCACCGCACCATTTAAAAAAATATTAGACCAGATTTTATCTACAATTGACTAAATGGTTGCCACTCAAAAGCTTTCGATCCACCTCTCGTCAAATTGACAAAATTCTGCCGATTCAACAGGAACCGGGTCAAATTTGAACTAAAGGTAACTCATAGTTTGCTCATGATTTTTTTCCAAAAAAATCATTTTTAGGTACAAAACTAGTCATTTCATCAGAGAAACAACAAAAGTATGGCAAGTTTCAACCCCTAGCTACGAACGGTCATGCCTGCCGTTTTGACCACATTTTGAATTCGGCATAAGAAATTCAAAAAAAATCAAAAAAAAATGGAAAACTTTCACATTGTGTCATTATATGTGACCTAGTTTCCACAAAAAATAAAAACTTGGAATGCAGAAAATATTTTAGAAAAGTGTTCTCAGAAATGAGCTATCATGTATGAAGATTCATGGGTTTCAAGGCAAATGACCAATGCTATGGCCACATTCATGGTATAGTTTGTTCAAATGATATCATATTGTGCACAAGGGTGCATCTTGGAATGGCAAACAATTTTTGAAAAGGGGGTTTTCATTTTCTTTGCACAAAAAAATCATTTTCCATTTTTTGAGTGCCAAAAATATTTTTTTTATGAAGAACCTACCAAATCTTTGTTGCAAAATTGCACGGCACCATTTAAAAAAATATTAGACCACATTTTATGTACAATTGACTAAATGGTTGCCACTCAAAAGCTTTTGATCCACCTCTCGTCAAATTGACAAAATTCTGCCTATTCAGTAGGAACCGGGTCAAATTTGAACTAAAGGTGACTCATAGTTTGCTCATGATTTTTGGAATCATTTTTAGGTACAAAAGTAGTCATTTCATCAGAGAAACAACTAAAGTTTGGCAAGATTCAACCCCTAGCTACGAACGGTCATGCCCGCTGTTTTGACCACATTTTGAAATCGGCATCAGAAATTCAAAAAAAAATCATAAAAATGTAAAACCTACACATTGTGTCATTATATGTGACCTAGTTTCCAGAAAAAATAACAAACTTGGAATACGACAAATATTTTAAAAAAGTGTTATCAGAAATGAGCCATCATGTATGAAGATTCTTGGATTTCAAGGCAAATGACCAATGGTATGGCCACATTCATGGTATAGCTTGTTCAAATGATATCATATTGTGCACAAGGGTGCATCTTGGAATGGCAAACAATTTTTCAAAAGGAGGTTTTCATTTTCTTTGCACAAAAAAATCATTTTCCATTTTTCGAGTGCCAAAAATCGGTTTTTTATGAAGAACCTACCAAATCTTTCTTGCAAAATTGCACCGCACCATTTAAAAAAATATTAGACCAGATTTTATCTACAATTGACTAAATGGTTGCCACTCAAAAGCTTTCGATCCACCTCTCATCAAATTGACAAAATTCTGCAAATTTGAACTAAAGGTGCCTCATAGTTTGCTCATGATTTTTTCCAAAAATAATTTTTAGGTACAAAAGTAGTCATTTCATCAGAGAAACAACAAAAGTTTGGCAAGATTCAACCCCTAGCTACGAACGGTCATGCCCGCCGTTTTGACCACATTTTGAAATATGCATAAGAAATTCAAAAAAAATAAAAAAATGGAAAACCTTCACATTGTGTCATTATATGTGACCTAGTTTCTAGAAAAAAATAAAAAACTTGGAATGCGGAAAATATTTTAAAAAAGTGTTCTCAGAAATGAGCTATCATGTATGAAGATTCAAGTGTTTCAAGGCAAATGACCAATGGTATGGCCACATTCATGGTATAGTTTGTTAAAATGATGTCATATTGTGCACAAGGGTGCATCTTGGAATGGCAAACAATTTTTCAAAAGGGGGGTTTCATTTTCTTTGCACAAAAAAATCATTGTCCATTTTTCGAGTGCCAAAAATCGATTTTTTGATGAAGAACTTACCAAATCTTTGTTGCAAAATTGCACTGCTCCATTTAATAAAAATATTAGACCACATTTTATGTACAATTGACTAACGGTTGCCACTCAAAAGCTTTCGATCCACCCCTCGTCAAATTGACAAAATTCTGCCGATTCAGCAGGAACCGGGTCAAATTTGAACTAAAGGTGACTCATAGTTTGCTCATGGTTTTTTTCCAAAAATCATTTTAGGTACAAAAGTAGTCATTTCATAAGAGAAACAACAAAAGTTTGGCAAGATTCAACCCCTAGAAATGAACGTTCATGCCCGTCGTTTTGACCACTTTTTGGAATCTGCATAAGAAATTCAAAAAAAATCAAAAAAATGGAAAACCTTCACATTGTGTCATTATATGTGACCTAGTTTCCAGAAAAAATAACAAACTTGGAATACGACAAATATTTTAAAAAAGTGTTGTCAGAAATGAGCCATCATGTATGAAGATTCCTGGATTTCAAGGCAAATGACAAATGGTATGGCCACATTCATGGTATAGCTTGTTCAAATGATATCATATTGTGCACAAGGGTGCATCTTGGAATGGGAAACAATTTTTCAAAAGGAGGTTTTCATTTTCTTTGCACAAAAAAATCATTTTCCATTTTTCGAGTGCCAAAAATCGGTTTTTTATGAAGAACCTACCAAATCTTTGTTGCAAAATTGCACCGCACCATTTAAAAAAATATTAGACCACATTTTATGTACACCTGACTAAATGGTTACCACTCAAAAGCTTTTGATCCACCTCTCGTCAAATTGACAAAATTCTGTCGATTCAGCTGGAACCGGGTCAAATTTGAACTAAAGGTGACTCATAGTTTGCTCATGATTTTTTTCCAAAAATCATTTTTATGTACAAAAGTAGTCATTTCATCAGAGAAACAACAAAAGTTTAACAAGATTCAACCCCTAGCTACGAACGGTCATGCCTGCCATTTTGACCATATTTTGAAATCGACATAAGAAATTCAAAAAAAATCAAAAAAATGGAAAACCTTCACATTGTGTCATTATATGTGACCTAGTTTCCAGAAAAAATAACAAACTTGGAATACGACAAATATTTTAAAAAAGTGTTCTCAGAAATGAGCCATCATGTATGAAGATTCCTGGATTTCAAGGCAAATGACCAATGCTATGGACACATTCATGGTATAGCTTGTTCAAATGATATCATATTGTGCACAAGGGTGCATCTTGGAATGGCAAACAATTTTTCAAAAGGAGGTTTTCATTTTCTTTGCACAAAAAAATCATTTTCCATTTTTCGAGTGTCAAAAATCGGTTTTTTATGAAGAACCTACCAAATGTTTGTTGCAAAATTGCACCGCACCATTTAAAAAAATATTAGACCAGATTTTATCTACAATTGACTAAATGGTTGCCACTCAAAAGCTTTCTATCCACCTCTCATCAAATTGACAAATTTCTGCAAATTTGAACTAAAGGTGCCTCATAGTTTGCTCATGATTTTTTCCAAAAATTATTTTTAGGTACAAAAGTAGTCATTTCATCAGAGAAACAACAAAAGTTTGGCAAGATTTAACCCCTAGCTACGAACGGCCATGCCCGCCGTTTTGACCACATTTTGAAATATGCATAAGAAATTCAAAAAAAATAAAAAAATGGAAAACCTTCACATTGTGTCATTATATGTGACCTAGTTTCTAGAAAAAATAAAAAACTTGGAATGCGGAAAATATTTTAAAAAAGTGTTCTCAGAAATGAGCTATCATGTATGAAGATTCATGGGTTTCAAGGTAAATGACCAATGGTATGGCCACATTCATGGTATAGTTGGTTCAAATGATGTCATATTGTGCACAAGGGTGCATCTTGGAATGGCAAACAATTTTTCAAAAGGGGGTTTTCATTTTCTTTGCACAAAAAAATCATTGTCCATTTTTCGAGTGCCAAAAATCGATTTTTTGATGAAGAACTTACCAAATCTTTGTTGCCAAATTGCACTGCACCATTTAATAAAAATATTAGACCACATTTTATGTACAATTGACAAACGGTTGCCACTCAAAAGCTTTCGATCCACCCCTCATCAAATTGACAAAATTCTGCCGATTCAGCAGGAACCGGGTCAAATTTGAACTAAAGGTGACTCACAGTTTGCTCATGATTTTTTTCCAAAAATAGTTTTAGGTACAAAAGTAGTCATTTCATAAGAGAAACAACAAAAGTTTGGCAAGATTCAACCCCTAGATATGAATGGTCATGCCCGTCGTTTTGACCACTTTTTGGAATCTGCATAAGAAATTCAAAAAAAATCAAAAAAATGGAAAACCTTCACATTGTGTCATTATATGTGACGTAGTTTCCAGAAAAAATAAAAAACTTGGAATGCGGAAAATATTTTAAAAAAGTTTTCTCAGAAATGAGCTATCATGTTTGAAGATTCATGGGTTTCAAGGCAAATGACCAATGGTATGGCCACATTCATGGTATAGTTTGTTCAAATGATATGATATTGTGCACAACGGTGCATCTTGGAATGGCAAACAATTTTTCAAAAGGGGGTTTTCATTTTCTTTGCACAAAAAAATCATTTTCCATTTTTTGAGTGCCAAAAATCTATGTTTTATGAAGAACCTACCAAATCTTTGTGGCAAAATTGCACCGCACCATTTAAAAAAATATTAGACCACATTTTATGTACACCTGACTAAATGGTTACCACTCAAAGGCTTTTGATCCACCTCTCGTCAAATTGACAAAATTTTCTCGATTCAGCTGGAACCGGGTCAAATTTGAACTAAAGGTGACTCATAGTTTGCTCATGATTTTTTTCCAAAACTCATTTTTAGGTACAAAAGTAGTCAGTTCATCAGAGAAACAACAAAAGTTTGGCAAGATTCAACCCCTAGCTACGAACAGTCATGCCCGCCGTTTTGACCATATTTTGAAATCGACATAAGAAATTCAAAAAAAATCAAAAAAATGGAAAACCTTCACATTGTGTCATTATATGTGACCTAGTTTCCAGAAAAATTAACAAACTTGGAATACGATAAATATTTTTAAAAGGTGTTCTCAGAAATGAGCTATCACGTATGAAGATTCATGCGTTTCAAGGCAAATGACCAATGGTATGGCCACATTCATGGTATAGCTTGTTCAAATGATATCATATTGTGCACAAGGGTGCATCTTGGAATGGCAAACAATTTTTCAAAAGGGAGTTTTCATTTTCTTTGCACAAAAAATCATTTTCCATTTTTCGAGTGCCAAAACTCGGTTTTTTTATGAAGAACCTACCAAATTTTTGTTGCAAAATTGCACCGCACCATTCAAAAAAATATTAGACCATATTTTATTTACAATTGACGAAATGGTTGCCACTTAAATGCTTTCGATCCACCTCTCGTCAAATTCACAAAATTCTGCCGATTCAGTAGGAACCGGGTCAAATTTGAACTAAAGGTGCCTCATAGTTACAAAAGTAGTCATTTCATCAGAGAAACAACAAAAGTTTGGCAAGATTCAACCCCTAGCTACGAACGGTCATGCCCGCCGTTTTGACCACATTTTGAAATATGCATAAGAAATTCAAAAAAAAAATGGAAAACCTTCACATTGTGTCATTATATGTGACCTAGTTTCTAGAAAAAATAAAAAACATGGAATGCGGAAAATATTTTAAAAAAGTGTTCTCAGAAATGAGCTATCATGTATGAAGATTCATGTGTTTCAAGGCAAATGACCAATGGTATGGCCACATTCATGGTATAGTTTGTTCAAATGATGGCATATTGTGCACAAGGGTGCATCTTGGAATGGCAAACAATTTTTCAAAAGGGGGTTTTCATTTTCTTTGCACAAAAACATCATTGTCCATTTTTCGAGTGCCAAAAATCGATTTTTTGATGAAGAACTTACCAAATCTTTGTTGCCAAATTGCACTGCACCATTTAATAAAAATATTAGACCACATTTTCTGTACAATTGACTAACGGTTGCCACTCAAAAGCTTTGATCCACCCCTCGTCAAATTGACAAAATTCTGTCGATTCAGCAGGAACCGGGTCAAATTTGAACTAAAGGTGACACATAGTTTGCTCATGGTTTTTTTTCCAAAAATCATTTTAGGTACGAAAGTAGTCATTTCATAAGAGAAACAACAAAAGTTTGGCAAGATTCAACCCCTAGATATGAACGGTCATGCCCGTCGTTTCGACCACTTTTTGGAATTTGCATAAGAAATTCAAAAAAAATCAAAAAAATGGAAAACCTTCACATTGTGTCATTATATGTGACGTAGTTTCCTGAAAAAATAAAAAACTTGGAATGCGGAAAATATTTTAAAAAAGTTTTCTCAGAAATGAGCTATCATGTTTGAAGATTCAGGGGTTTCAAGGCAAATGACCAATGGTATGGCCACATTCATGGTATAGTTTGTTCAAATGATATCATATTGTGCACAATGGTGCATCTTGGAATGGCTAACAATTTTTCAAAAGGGAGTTTTCATTTTCTTTGCACAAAAAATATCATTTTCCATTTTTTGAGTGCCAAAAATCGGTTTTTATGAAGAACCTACCAAATCTTTGTTGCAAACTTGCACCGCACCATTTAAAAAAAATATTAGACCACATTTTATGTACACCTGACTAAATGGTTACCACTCAAAAGCTTTTGATCCACCTCTCGTCAAATTGACAAAATTCTGTCGATTCAGTTGGAACCGGGTCAAATTTGAACTAAAGGTGACTCATAGTTTGCTCATGATTTTTTTCCAAAAATCATTTTTAGGTACAAAAGTAGTCATTTCATCAGAGAAACAACAAAAGTTTGGCAAGATTCAACCCCTAGCTACGAACGGTCATGCCCACCATTTTGACCATATTTTGAAATCGACATAAGAAATTCAAAAAAAATCAAAAAAATGGAAAACCTTCACATTGTGTCATTATATGTGACCTAGTTTCTAGAAAAATTAACAAACTTGGAATACGATAAATATTTTTAAAAGGTGTTCTCAGAAATGAGCTATCACGTATGAAGATTCATGCGTTTCAAGGCAAATGACCAATGGCATGGCCACATTCATGGTATAGCTTGTTCAAATGATATCATATTGTGCACAAGGGTGCATCTTGGAATGGCAAACAATTTTTCAAAAGGGAGTTTTCATTTCTTTGCACAAAAAATCATTTTCCATTTTTCGAGTGCCAAAACTCGGTTTTTTATGAAGAACCTACCAAATCTTTGTTGCAAAATTGCACCGCACCATTCAAAAAAATATTAGACTATATTTTATGTACAATTGACTAAATGGTTGCCACTGAAATGCTTTCGATCCACCTCTCGTCAAATTGACAAAATTCTACCGATTCAGTAGGAACTGGGTCAAATTTGAACTAAAGGTGCCTCCTAGTTACAAAAGTAGTCATTTCATCAGAGAAACAACAAAATTTTGGCAAGATTCAACCCCTAGCTACGAACGGTCATGCCCGCCGTTTTGACCACATTTTGAAATATGCATAAGAAATTCAAAAAAAATAAAAAAATGGAAAACCTTCACATTGTGTCATTATATGTGACCTAGTTTCTAGAAAAAATAGAAAACTTGGAATGCGGAAAATATTTTAAAAAGTGATCTCAGAAATGTGCTATCATGTATGAAGATTCATGTGTTTCAAGGCAAATGACCAATGGTATGGCCACATTCATGGTATAGTTTGTTCAAATGATGTCATATTGTGCACAAGGGTGCATCTTGGAATGGCAAACAATTTTTCAAAAGGGGGTTTTCATTTTCTTTGCACAAAAAAATAATTGTCCATTTTCCGAGTGCCAAAAATCGATTTTTTGATGAAGAACTTACCAAATCTTTGTTGCAAAATTGCACTGCACCATTTAATAAAAATATGTCGTGGGAAATGAACACCTATGGGATCAAGGAGATCCCTTACGGTTCGGCAAGGGGAGAGGATTGCACAAAGAGCAGAACTAACGAACAGCACACGGGGATTTACCCAGGTTCAGGCCGCATGGATGCGTAAAACCCTACTCCTGCTTTTATTATGGTGGATGTTCTTGGCCAAGTTCTGGGAGCTACAGTAGCAGCTACGCATGCAGAATGGGCCTCCAGAAGTGCCCCCCTTTCCTACCTGTACGTCTCGGGCCTCCTTTTATATTAATCAAAGGGGCTACCACAGTGACGTACGAGATAAGGCATGAGGTGGAAAGTAGCTGCAGTGTTGTCATACCTAACCCTGACGGCTTAGGACAAGCTCATTAAATGCACCGTGAGGTGCCCGTTGAGGTGTCCCTTAGCGTCTTGGGCTTGGAAAAGCTTTACAGGGGATGGGCAAAAGCAGCCATCCCATCAGCACCGCTTAAGCATCGCGTGGCCAGCATCGCACCACGTCACCATGAGGACAAGCCCTAAACGACAAGGCTGGCCGCTGCACTGGAGCGATAGCGCTGCATTGTGCAGAGCCTTGCCGGGGCTGAATCCTTGCCGGGCCCGGGGCTTGCCGGGACCGGGTCTTGTCTGGCGCGAGGCCTTGCCGGCAAGGGTCTTGCCGGGGCTGAATCCTTTGGTCTTCTGTTTTCTGGTCTGATCGTTGACTTGAGTGTCTCCTTGTCGTCTTAGTCTCGTGATTACTCCTAGCTATTCCCCGGCAAGGCTTGCCGCGGTACGGCTACAACTGCCCGCGCACAAGTAAGGGGTACTAAAAAGACCCATACTTTAGTACACCGACAGGAGCCCCCGGACCTAGGCCATACACGGGTGCCAGGCCTGTTGGGCTAGGCCCAAAACAGTGCACGGGCACGCGTGGCAGGGAATAACTGCTCGTAATCATTATCTCTTTTACCACGCCCCCCACTACGCGCATTAATCGCGCGACGTGAGAGACGTGGGCGGAAACTCCGCTGCAAAAGCGGGCGGTAAAGAGCCTGCCTCGCGCCTTCTCCATAAAAAGGGAATCGCAGAGGGCACTGCTCATTACCCCTTCGCCTTTCCAATCTCAATCTCAGAGCCATCGCCATCGTCTTCTTCGTCGCGCCCAAAGCAGAGCCTTTCTCCCTCCACCCGCCTCCACCACGCTCTCGACGCCTTCAGCGCCCACCTCCATAGCCACCATGCCGCCCAAGCCGAGCAAGGGCAAGGCGGCGGAAGCGGCCGCCGCGGAGAGCAAGTTGGTGAAGATGCGGAAGGAACGCGCTGTCTTCCCCTCGACGCTTGATGCGGAGACCTTGAAGAAGAGGTACCAGTTCGCATGGGCGACCGAGACCACAGCGCATCCAGCCACCAAAGTGAGTGTAGCTTCTCGCAAGGCAAAGCCAGGAGACTATCCCTTCTTTGCCGATTACTTCTGGTGCGGCCTCTGCCCTCCGTACTCGGATTTCTTCGTAGACATCATGCTCACCTACGGCTTCCAGCTACTAGATTTCACGCTGAATGTCGTGACTTGCATGTCCGTCTTCACGCACCTTTGCGAGAATTTTGTTGGGGTCATCCCGAGCACTGCACTTTTCCGGCACTACTTCTACCCCCGCATCCAAAGGGGCGACGCCCTCTCCGGCAGCATCGCTTGGATCCCGAGGACGGCAACCAAGGAGACGTACCCAGAGGGGCTCTACCGCGATAGATGGGATGAGTGGCGCGGCAAGTGGTGCTGGGTCCGGGAAAAGGAGCCCCAACCGTTCTGCGAGGTGCGGAAGCAGAAGGTGGCCCGCGGCAAGGATTGGGGCACCGCGGACCCTGACGACATCAAACTCACCATCGCCATTACCAGGATACTGCGCCTCAGGGCTGCCGGGCTGAAGGTGGAGATGATTGCTTCAGATTTCCTTCGCCGGCGCATCGCCCCACTGCAAAACAAGGGGCGCCCTACCTGGGAGTACATGAACGCTGCCGACGTCATGAGGGTGCGGCCTGGGCTGGATAATGATCTGACAGCCATGGGGCACGCAGCCCTCTGCCAACAGCTCTTCAATTCTGGAACAGTGGGAGACTTGCCGGCGGGCGTCGTCCCACTATGCAACAACTCATCACTGACCTCCATCATCGCCATGATGCCGGCGTTTAATGCCCATAGCATCGACGAGAGGTGGATCGAGCCGTCCGCGGAATAGGCGCTGGCGTTCTTCGACAACTTGACGGAGAAGGCCATCCGCGAGGAGAACCTTGTCCGCGCCACCACGGAGGAGGAGCTCGCCTACATCACCAGCAGGGCGGAAGAGGCGAACCTTGCGGAAGAAGCCGGCAGCGCTGAGTCCAGCGAAGGCGGGGACCCACTGCGGGAAGATCTTGCCGGGCGAGACGAGGCTGCCGGGGAGCCAAGCGGAGCCGCTGCCGGGAGCTCTTCTGCCGGAGGCGCCGCCGAAGAGGAAGAAGAGGAGGAGGAAGAAGAGCCCCCAGCTCTTCAACACAGGAAGAGGCGCGTCCTCCGGAAGAACGTCACTGGCGCTCCAGCCCGCCAACCTTCCTCAAGCAGGGAGGCCTCCGGCAAGGGGGTGGCCGGCGAGGCCGCACCGCAACCTGCCGCTGCCAAGCGGCCTAGGGCCACTCCTCCTCCTCCTCCGTCAGGAACTGCGGCGGGGGTCGGCTTCGACCTCTCCGCCATCAGCTCCGAGGAAGAAGAAGAAGAGTAAGAGTCCCGCCGCAGCCTTGATTCTTGTCCTTCTAGTTTTGCTTGATTAATCTTGCTCTGTTTTTATCTCCACAGGGAAATAGAGACCTCGGCGTGGAGGATGGCGAAGAGGGCCAAGACCTCGACAAGCGTCGAGCCGCCGGCAAGCACCTCGGGCGCGCCGGAAACGGTTCTCGTCAGCTCGGAGTCAAGCCCAGAACGCAATCCTTGATGCAGCCCTCGACGCAGCCCCCGGCGCAGCCCCCAACGTGAGTCTTCTACTCACTACCCACTGGCGCGTGCCGGGGTGTGCATCTTCTCTGCTGACATCTCCGGGCGTGCAGGAGCGGAGCAACAACGAGAAGCAACAGCGGGAGCTGCCTCTGCCATGCCACCTCCGTCGACCACACCGCCCAGGGATGAGTCTTCGGGCAAGCTCTACCGCGACGATGAGGAGGGGCCGGCAAGCGCAAGCTTCGGCAACCCCTTCCTTGACGCAGGTAAAGTTACTTGCCCCAAAGAATTCTTGTCGCTTTGGTTTTTCTTCTTTTTGTCTTCTTGAACTTCCTTCCCAGCTTCATCTTAATCAAGTTCTTGGCTTTCAATCTTCTTCTGACAGAGCTCATGGATACTGACGCTGTCATTGAAGAGACCGCCAAGGATGCCGCCACTGAAGCCGGCAGGGTTGCTGCCGAAGAGGCCGCCAAGCATGCCGCCGCCGAGGCCGCCAAGGCTGCTGCCGCCGAGGCCGCCAAGGCCGCTGCCGCTGAGGCCGCCAAGGCCGCTGCCGCTGAGGCCGCCAAGGCCGCTGCCGCCGAGGCCGCCAAGGCCGCCGAGGGGGCCGGTGAGGAGACCCGCGGCAATACTGACGGCGCTTCCGCCGCAGGAGCGCCAGGAGCTTCTACTGCCGCGGGGCCCTCGACTGCCGAAGACCAACCCTCGTCGTCCCGGGCCCCTCCCTCAAGCCAATATATCAGGGCCGGCAAGAACGTTGTCAGCATGCCGGGGTCGGCAAACATCGAAGAGCTGGTTGAAGGAGAACATCTTGACGGGGAAATCACCGTCGCTGCCGTCAGTGAGCTCAAGGAGGAGCAACTACTTCAAGCCATGAATGACAATTATCAGAAGCTCCAGACGCTCTACCGCGCCTGGAAGGAGAAACTGGACTCCCGGGCAGTGCTCGTCGAGGCCGCGGAAGGAGACTTCCAACAACGCGTCACGGAGACACATGCTTGGTATGGCGAGGCCCTCCAAGAGCTGAATATTTATCGGGAGCAGCTGGCGGAAGAGCGGAACGTCCTCCTGCTGAAGCAATCAGACATCGGGAAAGCGCAGGAGGAGGCCGCCCAGCAAGCCGCCACGGCAGAAGCCCTCTTGACGCAGCGCCGCATCAGCCTTGACGCCCAAGAAGAGGACCTTGCCGCCCGCGAGGCGGCGCTTGCCGCCAAGCTTCGCAACAAGGATGAAGAACTCGAAAGTCTTGTCGCTCTGCGGGTCCAGGAGCTTGAGCAGAAACACTTGAAGACGCTCAGAGCTCTAACTGAAGACCACGCCGGCAAGCTCAAAGAGGCCCTCGACGCTGCCGGAGCCGCGGAGACCGCCAAGAACTTGCTGGAAGAGAAGACGAAGCAGCTGGAGGCCGCTCTCGAGGACCACGGCAAGAAGGTCTCAACACTCGAGGCCGAGAGAGACAAGGCTCTCCACAGCCTGATGGAGACGTAGGCTGCCGCATCCGAGAAGATCCAGCAGCTCTCCTCCGCCAAGGACTCCATTGAAGATCTGAAGCTGAAGCTGTCCATGCTGGAGGAGTCTCTTGAGGCCGCCCGAGTTCGCGAGAGGACTCTTATCAAAGACCTCCATGACGAACAGGAGCTGCTCCAGAACGCCGCCACCACCCACAACGAGTACACTTCTAGCGTGAAGCTCTGGACTGCCAGGCTGGCGGACGTTGCCGAGAAGCTTGGCGCGGAGCTGGAGGCCATGGACTTGCCGGGCTTCGGATATTCTATCGACGACAACATATCCTCAAGCGCCAGGCTAACCATGTTCTTCGACAAGCTCGTCGACGCCCTCAAGCTACTCCAGGCGAACCAGACAAGCAAGCTGGCCGACGAATCCCGGAGGCTCTGCCAGCTCGTCCTCCGCAAGGTGTTGATGAAGGTGGCGTACAGGAACCCTGGCGTCGACCTCTCCAAAGCCTTGAAGAGCTTTCCAAAGGACGCGGACGTCAAGGCTCTCGAAGAGCTTGTCGCGCCCATCGTCGATCGGGTGAGCCAGGTGAAGAGGGTCGAGGGCGATCGCCGGGACTAGCTGTAGCCTCCTATCTCTTCTTCATCTTGCCGCCAGCATTCCATGTAAGAGACAATTTGTCTTATGTCAGAAACGCGGCAAGCACTGGTTGTAATATAACTTGCTCTCTTTGAATCATGGCATGCTATTCCCCTTGTTCAATTTCTTTCTGTATGGCGTATGCCCTACGCTCTGCTAGGAACTTGCCGGAGCATAACCCCGTCGCATGCGCTGGATTCGGGTCGTCAGCTGCTTGCGGGTGGTGCTGCTCACGGCAAGAAATCTTGACGCTTTCAGCGCGGCCACCTAGACTGTTGAGCGGACTCGAAACAGAGTAAGGGCGCAACCGATCACGACAAGATTCCATTGCGTGCAGGTTTTCCATACAAAGCCGAAATCGTTCAAGGGAATACAGCCTTACAAAAATTAAAATCTGCTTAAGGGGTTTAGCAACTTAGCTCTGCTTTTTGTCGCTATTCCTTTTCTTTCGGCAAGGCGCCAACCTTGAACGTCGTCTGGCATCCATACCACCATTCTCCTACCCCCCCGGCAAACTTGCGCGCGAGGGAATCTTCTATCTCTTGAGAAAAAGAAAGAAGAGAAAATAAAGGTATGGAACCTTGACGGTTCGTTAGCTCTTACCGGGATCAAGTGCAATACATATCTCAGATAATACATGCATATAGAATGACATGAAATCAACAAGAAATGTAAAGCACATAGATCTTATAAAATATGCACAGGGATGTGCCTGCTCTGTACAAAGGATTACATGCCAGCGGCAACACTCGTACAGAATGGCGTTGCTGGGATCTTGCCGGAGCATTACGCTGCCGCGAGCGCTGGATTCGGGTCGTCAGCAGCCTGCTGGCCGTATCGCTATCACAGCAAGAAACCCGAACAACCGTGCCTTACGGGTAGAACTTGCGAAGGTGCTCGATATTCCAGGAGTTGCTCACTGGCAAGCCCTCTTCGGTCTCCAGGCGGACAGCGCCAGGCCTGGTGACTCGCACTACCCGGTAAGGGCCTGCCCACTTCGGCGTCAACTTGTTGGAATTCTTGGCCGACTGAACGTGCCGAAGAACAAGGTCGCCTTCCTCAAGACTCCGGGCGTGAACCTTGCGGCTATGGTAGCGGCGCAAAGCTTGCTGGTAGCGAGCGGCTCGCACAGCAGCCCGAAGATGGTCCTCCTCAAGGAGCAGCGCGTCATCTTGCCGCAACTGCTCTTGCTCAAGCTCATCATAAGCGAGCACTCGAGGTGACCCGTATATGAGTTCCGTGGGGAGAACCGCCTCCGCTCCGTAAACCAGAGCGAAGGGCGTCTGGCCGGTGGCTCGATTTGGCGTCGTCCTAATCGACCAAAGAACCGCCGGCAGCTCATCAATCCAGCGTCTTCCATGCTTGTGCAGCTTGTCGAAAGTTCTGGTCCGGAGACCGCGCAACACTTCAGCGTTCGCCCTTTCCGCTTGGCCGTTGCTCCTCGGGTGAGCAACAGAGGCAAAACAGATCTTGCCGCCAAGGTCTTGGACATACTGCATGAAGGTGTGACTTGTGAACTGCGTACCATTGTCGGTGATGATCCTGTTCGGCACACCAAAACGGCACACAATCCCCTTGAAGAACTTGACTGCTGACTGTGCTGTCACCCTCCTCACTGCTTCCACTTCTGGCCACTTCGTGAACTTGTCGATAGCGACGTACAAGTACTCGAAGCCCCCGGCAGCGCGGGGGAAGGGACCCAGTATATCGAGCCCCCAGACCGAGAAGGGCCAGGAGAGAGGGATCGTCTGGAGAGCTTGAGCTGGCTGATGAAGTTGCTTCGAATGAAACTGGCACGCTTCACACTTGGTTACTAGTGCAGTTGCATCCTGGAGAGCAGTAGGCTAGAAGAATCCTTGCCGGAATGCCTTGCCGACAAGGGCTCTTGAGCCTATGTGGGATCCACATATGCCCCCGTGAATCTCTGCCAACAGCTCTAGTCCATCCTCCCGAGAAATGCACTTCAATTTCACACCGTTGGGCCTCTTTCTGTACAGGACGTCGTCGACGAACTGGTACATACTTGACTGACGGGCTACTTTCTCATCTTCTTCCTGCTCCTCAGGGAGTTCTCCTGTCTGAAGGAAATGGACTATTTGCTGTGCCCATGCCGGAGCCTGTGGCTCGACGACAAGGACTAAAGGCGAGTCTTCAGCTGCGGGAGCATTTGCTTCTACGGCAAGAACCTGAGGTTCTTGGCGGAGCAGCTGCTCACCGGCAACTGGTATTTCCTCGGCAGCAGGGGCGCTTGCTTCGGCGGCAAGAACCAGAGGTTCTGCGCAAAGCCGCTGCTCACCGGCAACCGGTATTTCTTCGGCAGCAGGGGCGCTTGCTTCTGCGGCAAGAACCAGAGGTCCTGCGCGAAGCCGCTGCTCACCAGGAACCGGGTCGTTCCCGGCAAGATCCTTGCCGGGGGCTTCGGGAAGCCCTGCCGGGAAGTACTCGCCGGTACTTAACTTTCTTCTCTTATAAGGCCTTGTCGATGGCGACACGGATGGTTGAGTCAAGCGGAGCACAAAAGTCCCTGGTTCCACAGGTAGCTTGAGTGCGGCACGCTTCGACAGGTCGTCGGCAGTGCTGTTCTCTGATCGAGGAACATGCTCTGTCTGAAGACCGTCAAAGCGCTCCTCCAGCTTCCTCACTTCATCGACGTATGCTTCCATCAACGGGCTCTGATAATCTTTGTTGACCTGCCTCATGACGAGCTGGGAGTCACCCCTGACGATGAGCTTCCTGATCCCAAGGTCTGGCGTGATCCTGAGACCGGCAAGCAGTCCTTCATACTCTGCCGTGTTGTTGGTCGATCTCTCCCGGGGAAAATGCATCTGGATGACGTACTTGAGGTGCTCTCCGGTGGGTGCGACAAGCAGCACGCCGGCACCGGCGCCTTGCAGCGAAAAGGCTCCATCAAAGTACATGATCCATTCGCGATCTGTTTCCTTGCCGGGAATCGCTGATTCTTGAACTTCGTTGTCTGGCGTTGGGGTCCATTCTGCAATGAACTCTGCCAAGGCTCTGCTCTGGATAGTTGAAGAACTTTCAAACTTGAGACCAAAGCATGATAGCTCCAACGCCCACTCCACAATCCTGCCGGTTGCTTCTGTGTTCCGGAGAATCCGTTGCAGCGGAAAGCGAGTGACGACGGTGATCTCATGTGCTTCGAAGTAATGGCGCAGCTTCCTCGAGGCCATGAGAAGGCCGAAGAGCAACTTCTGCACACCAGAATATCTCGACCTAGCCCCCTGCAACAGGGAGCTGACGAAATAGACTGGGCGCTGGACCATCTTCTTCTTCTGCACTGCTTGGCTTGACTGCGCGGATCTTTCCTTGTCGGCACCAGACTCTGCCGGGGCTGGCCCCGGCAAGTCGCTTGGCGGGTCTGCCGTTGCCGCTGCATCCTCCTCTGCTTCTCTCTCTGCCACCAGTGCAGCACTAACCACTTGATTCGTTGCCGCTAGATATAGCAGCAACGGCTCTCGTGGCCTAGGCGCGACTAGTACTGGCGGAGAGGAGAGGTACCTCTTCAAATCCTGCAGCGCTGCCTCCGCTTCTGGAGTCCATTTCATTGGACCTGCCTTCTTCAAAATTTTGAAAAATGGCAGGGCGCGCTCAGCAGACTTTGAGATGAACCTACTCAAAGCAGCGACGCAGCCGGCAAGGCGACGCACATCCTTGACTCGTCTTGGCGCTTCAATCTGCTCAATTGCCTTGATCTTGTCGGGATTGGCTTCAATTCCACGCTGAGATATAAAGAACCCGAGAAGCTTGCCGGATGGGACACCGAACACGCACTTCTCTGGATTGAGCTTCAGGTTGATCCTGCGCAGATTTGCAAATGTCTCCTCCAGATCTTGAATGAGCGTTGCCTTGTCCTTGGTTTTGACCACTATGTCATCCATGTAAGCTTCCATATTTCTATGAAGCTGGGTCTTGAATCCAATCTGGACGGCTCTCGCGAAGGTTGACCCAGCACTTTTCAACCCGAAAGGCATACGCAAGAAGCAGTATGTGCCACATGGGGTGATAAATGCGGTCTTCTCTTCGTCTTCTTTTGCCATGAAGATCTGGTGATAGCCTGAGTATGCGTCAAGGAATGACAGCAGATCGCAGCCGGCAGTGGAATCCACAATCTGGTCGATGCGCGGCAAGGGAAAGGGATCTTTTGGACAGGCTTTATTGATATCTGTAAAGTCAATACATAGCCTCCATTTACCATTCGCCTTGCGCACAACAACTGGATTGGACAACCATGTAGGATGGAGGACTCCTCTAACCAGGCCTGCCGCCTCAAGCTTCTTTATCTCTTCTGCAATAAACTCTTGCCGCTCCAAGGCTTGCTTCCGCACCTTCTGCTTGACGGGCCGCGCGTGGGGACAGACAGCTAGGTGGTACTCAATTACCTCCCTGGGAACACCGGGGATGTCAGATGGTTGCCATGCAAACACATCGACATTCGCCCGCAGGAAGGCAACGAGCGCGCTTTCCTATTTGTCATCAAGGGTGGAGCTTATGGTGAAAGTTCCTCCCGTCCCGTCCTCCTTGGCGGGCACCTTCTTGGTCTCAGGCGGAGCAGCCCTGGACTTCTTGATCTGGCCGGCAGAGCTCTCTGGGGCACCCTCGACGGCAGCGCAGCACTCCAGAGAGGCGCGCTTGCCGGAGTTCGTACCAGAGGTCTTGCCATGCTGCTTCTTCTTGCCGGGATCTTGAGCGACAGGAGCATGCGCCTTAACGGCGGACGCTGCAACTGCTTCCCGGTAGAGCTTGTCGGTGCAAATGAGCGCGTCTTTCTTGTCGGAGTGGACAGTGATGACGCTCATTGGACCGGGCATCTTCAAGACGTTGTAGGCGTAGTGCGAGGCCGCCATGAACTTAGCCAGCGCTGGGCGGCCAAGGATTCCATTATACGGCAACGGAATCTTGGCGACGTCGAAGACGACCTTCTCCGTCCTGAAGTTCAGCTCGCTGCCGAAAATTACCGGCAGCGTGATCTTGCCTTTCGGCTGGTTCCTTCCCGGATTGACCCCTTGGAAAGAACCTGTCTCCTCAAGGTCTTCGTCGGGAATTTGCAGCCTCTTGATCACATCGAGCGAGATCAGGTTCAGGCCGGCCCCACCGTCAACCAACATTTTCGTCACCTGGAGGTTGCGGATCGTTGGTGAAACCAACAACGGCAAACACCCGACCGCAGTTGTGCGATCAGGGTGATCCTCGGCGTCAAAAATGATAGGCGTGTGGGACCACTTCAGTGGCTTCCGGGCATCGAGGGATGGATCTGCTGCATTAATCTCGCGTGCCCACTGCTTGAGCTGGCGGTGAGAGGAATGCAACGAAGCGCCCCCGTCGACGCACATGGCCTCTGTAGCCTTCTGGAACTCGTGTTCACTGGACTCGTCGCCCTTTGCATCATCGTCCTCATCTCTTTGCTCTTTGGCGCGGCCCCGGGCAGGCTTCTCTTGGTGCTGCCTGGGCTTGCCGCGGCGACCTCCTCGACAGCGCTTCCTGCCGGACCCTCCGGTACCATCTTGGGCTCTTTCCTTGTCGCGCCTTTCATACTCGGCGTGCTGCTTCTCGGAAAGCTCCTCAATTTGCCGGCAGTCTTGGAGATCATGGCCCTTGGTACGGTGGATCTTACAGTACTGCTTGCCGGATCCTTCCGGCCTGTCGGCAGCCGCCAAGGCCTGACACGCTGCACACCCGGCAATCTCCTTGCCGGGGTCGTCGGTCTTGGACTTCTTGGCAGTGCCGGTGTTGCCGGAACCTTCAACAGCAAGCACGGCCTTGCCCTTGCGCTTCTTGTTCTTACGCCGCCCCTTCCTTGCCGGGGCAGGAGCGTCTTCGCTATCGGAGTCGACTCCAGCGCCAGCGTTCTCGCCGAGGAGTCTCCTTCCTTCCTCTGCCCGAGCACACTTGTCAGCCAAAGCGTAAAGGTCGGCGACATCTCTGACTTTGTTCATCGCCAGCTCCTCCCGCATCTTACGATTGCGCACATTCTGATGAAAGGCGCTGATGACGGCGGCGGGATGAACGTCAGGAATGTTGTGTTGGATGCGGCTGAACCTCTGGATATACTTGCGCAAAGTTTCGCCTTCTTTCTGGGGAATAATGTGCAGATCACTCTCCTGGCCAGGAGCTTGGTGGCCGCCGGTGAAGGCGCCAACAAACTGATGGCACAGGTCGGCCCAAGAAGAGATGGAATTCTCGGGCAGGTGCGTCAACCACGATCTCACGTTGGGCTTCAGTACCAATGGAAAGTAGTTGGCCAGCACCTTATCGTCACGAGCCCCGGTAGCCTGCACCGCGATGGTGTAGATGCTCAAGAACTCGGACGGATGGGTCTTGCCGTCGTACTTCTCCGGTACTTCCGGCTTGAAGGAGTGGGAGCTGGGCCACTGGACTTGCCGCAGCTCACGAGTAAACGCTGGGCAACCCACCTCGTAAGGTAGGGAGCCAGGGTACCCTGGCGCGGGCTCGTCAACAGCGGTCCCAGCGCGCTTGTCGGACTGGCGACGCGCTTCCCTTCGGCGCTCGATGGTGGTTCGAGCGTCCTCCTTCTTCCGTTCCCGGAGAACGCGACGTTGATCGCGGCGAACCCGCGGATCAGACGATGCCGTGGAATCATCCTCACGGGCGCCGGTCCGTCGAGTTAACGACCGCTCTTGATGCAGCGGAGGGGAACGCAACGTAGTCGTTCCAGCTCCGGTCTTCTCTCCATCGCCACGCACCAGCCTAGACGACTGCAGTCGCGAGGGTTCACCCTGCTGCGGCACGTCGTTGTTGGCTAGGCCGATGAGGCTCTGGATAGCGGCTCGCCACTCGTCTAGCTTCTCCGCGGCGGGAGGGAAGTCTAGGAGCAGCTGAGCTCGCGCCAACGCCTCTGCTGGCATAGGCGGCGGCGACAGGTGCGAAGAACGTGAGGTGCTCAAACTCCTAACAGGGTTAGAAGGAGTGCCATCACGACTCTGCACCCGTGCGCGGCTTCCACCAGCGTGCTGACGCGGATCTTGGCCCTGCGCACCCTGGGAGTGATGCGCAGGGGTCTTCCCATGCGGACGCCTAGAACCACCAACGTCTTGAGGCTGCACGTCACGCGCGTCCTGAGAAGGTCGCGGTGCAAGCGCCAGCGTATTCGTCCTGGAAGGCGCCGCTCCATCCTTGGAAGTCGCTGCACCACCCGCAGGTCGCGCAGCTCCATCCTTGGACCTGTTGCTCATCCGGCTCGGATCGCCGGAACGCCGTGGAAGCTCGGAGCCTCCACCTCCTCCATCCGCGCCTACCCCGTCACCTGCGCGCGCAGCATCAGGCACGACGGATGCAGATGGACCAACCGCCGTGAAACCCTTCTTCTTGGGAGCCATGGCGGTGAAGATGATCGAAGATCCGACGCGCTGATCACCAGATCAGGTTCGCACAACCTCGATCCCCCTACCTGGCGCGCCAAAGATGTCGTGGGAAACGAACACCTATGGGATCAAGGAGATCCCTTACGGTTCGGCAAGGGAAGAGGATTGCACAAAGAGCAGAACTAACGAACAGCACGCGGGGATTTACCCAGGTTCGGGCCGCATGGATGCGTAAAACCCTACTCCTGCTTTGATTGTATTATGGTGGATGTTCTTGGCCAAGTTCTGGGAGCTACAGTAGCAGCTACGCATGCAGAATGGGCCTCCAGAAGTGCCCCCCTTTCCTACCTGTACGTCTCGGGCCTCCTTTTATATTAATCAAAGGGGCTACCACAGTGACGTACGAGATAAGGCATGAGGTGGAAAGTAGCTACAGTGTTGTCATACCTAACCCTGACGGCTTAGGACAAGCTCATTAAATGCACCGTGAGGTGCCCGTTGAGGTGTCCCTTAGCGTCTTGGGCTTGGAAAAGCTTTACAGGGGATGGGCAAAAGCAGCCATCCCATCAGCACCGCTTAAGCATCGCGTGGCCAGCATGAGGACAAGCCCTAAACGACAAGGCTGGCCGCTGCACTGGAGCGATAGCGCTGCACTGTGCAGAGCCTTGCCGGGGCTGAATCCTTGCCGGGCCCGGGGCTTGCCGGGACCGAATCCTTGCCGGGCCCGGGGCTTGCCGGGACCGGGTCTTGTCTGGCGCGAGGCCTTGCCGGCAAGGGCCTTGCCGGGGCTGAATCCTTTGGTCTTCTGTTTTCTGGTCTGATCGTTGACTTGAATGTCTCCTTGTCGTCTTAGTCTCGTGATTACTCCTAGCTATTCCCCGGCAAGGCTTGCCGCGGTACGGCTACAACTGCCCGCGCACAAGTAAGGGGTACTAAAAAGACCCATACTTTAGTACACCGACAAAATATTAGACCACATTTTATGTACAATTGACTAACGGTTGCCACTCAAAAGCTTTCGATCCACCCCTCGTCAAGTTGACAAAATTCTGCCGATTCAGCAGGAACCGGGTCAAATTTGAACTAAAGGTGACTCATAGTTTGCTCATGATTTTTTTCCAAAAATCATTTTAGGTACAAAAGTAGTCATTTCATAAGAGAAACAACAAAAGTTTGGCAAGATTCAACCCCTAGATATGAACGGTCATGCCCGTCATTTTGACCACTTTTTGGAATCTGCATAAGAAATTCAAAAAAAATCAAAAAAATGGAAAACCTTCACATTGTGTCATTATATGTGACGTAGTTTCCAGAAAAAATAAAAAACTTGGAATGCGGAAAATATTTTAAAAAAGTTTTCTCAGAAATGAGCTATCATGTTTGAAGATTCATGGGTTTCAAGGCAAATGACCAATGGTATGGCCACATTCATGGTATAGTTTGTTCAAATGATATCATATTGTGCACAAGGGTGCATCTTGGAATGGCAAACAATTTTTCAAAAGGGGTTTTCATTTTCTTTGCACAAAAAAATCATTTTCCATTTTTTGAGTGCCAAAAATCTATTTTTTATGAAGAACCTACCAAATCTTTGTTGCAAAATTGCACCGCACAATTTAAAAAAATATTAGACCACATTTTATGTACACCTGACTAAATGGTTACCACTCAAAAGCTTTTGATCCACCTCTCGTCAAATTGACAAAATTCTGTCGATTCAGCTGGAACCGGGTCAAATTTGAACTAAAGGTGACTCATAGTTTGCTCATGATTTTTTTCCAAAAATCATTTTTAGGTACAAAAGTAGTCATTTCATCAGAGAAACAACAAAAGTTTGGCAAGATTCAACCCCTAGCTACGAACAGTCATGCCCGCCGTTTTGACCTTATTTTGAAATCGACATAAGAAATTCAAAAAAAATCAAAAAAATGGAAAACCTTCACATTGTGTCATTATATATGACCTAGTTTCCATAAAAATTAACAAACTTGGAATACGATAAATATTTTTAAAAGGTGTTCTCAGAAATGAGCTATCACGTATGAAGATTCCTACGTTTCAAGGCAAATGACCAATGGTATGGCCACATTCATGGTATAGCTTGTTCAAATGATATCATATTGTGCACAAGGGTGCATCTTGGAATGGCAAACAATTTTTCAAAAGGGAGTTTTCATTTTCTTTGCACAAAAAATCATTTTCCATTTTTCGAGTGCCAAAACTCGGTTTTTTTATGAAGAACCTACCAAATCTTTGTTGCAAAATTGCACCGCACCATTTAAAAAAATATTAGACCATATTTTATGTACAATTGACTAAATGGTTGCCACTTAAAAGCTTTCGATCCACCTCTCGTCAAATTGACAAAATTCTGCCGATTCAGTAGGAACCGGGTCAAATTTGAAATAAAGGTGACTCATAGTTTGCTCATGATTTTTTTCCAAAAATCATTTTTAGGTACAAAAGTAGTCATTTCATCAGACAAACAACAAAAGTTTGGCAAGATTCAACCCCTAGCTTTGAACGGTCATGCCCGCCGTTTTGACCACATTTTGAAATCGGCATAAGAAATTCAACAAAAATCAAAAAAATGGAAAACCTTCACATTGTGTCATTATATGGGACCTAGTCTCCATAAAAAATAACAAACTTGGAATACGACAAATATTTTAAAAAAGTGTTCCCAGAAATTAGCTATTATGTATGAAGATTCATGGGTTTGAAGGCAAATGACCAATGGTATGGTCACATTCATGGTATATCTTGTTCAAATGATATCATATTGTGCACAAGGGTGCATCTTGGAATGGCAAACAATTTTTCAAAAGGGAGTTTTCTTTAATTTGCAAAAAAAAATCATTTTCCCTTTTTTGAGTGCCAAAAACCAGTTTTTTATGAAGAATTTACCATATCTTTGTTGCAAAATTGCACCGCACCATTTAAAAAAATATTAGACAACATTTTATGTACAATTGACTAAATGGTTGCCACTCGAAAGATTTCGATCCACCTCTCATCAAATTGACAAAATTCTGTCGATTCAGCAGGAACCGGGTCAAATTTGAACTAAAGGTGACTCATAGTTTGCCCATGATTTTTTCCAAAAATCATTTTTAGGTACAAATTAGTCATTTCATCAGAGAAACAACAAAAGTTTGGCAAGATTCAACCCCTAGCTACGAACGGTCATGCCCGCCGTTTTGACCACATTTTGAAATCGGCATAAGAAATTCAAAACAAAAATGGAAAACCTTCACATTGTGTCATTATATGTGACCTAGTTTCCAGAAAAAATAACAAACTTGGAATGCGGAAAATATTTAAAAAAGTGTTCTCACAAATGAGCTATCATGTATGAAGATTCATGGGTTTCAAGGCAAATGGCCAATGGTATGGCCACATACAAGGTATAGCTTGTTCAAATGATATCATTTTGTGCACAAGGGTGCATCTTGGAATGGCAAATAATTTTTCAAAAGGGGGTTTTCATTTTCCTTGCACAAAAAAAATCATTTTCCATTTTTCGAGTGCCAAAAATCTGTTTTTTTAAGAAGAACCTACCAAATCTTTGTTGCAAAATTGCACCGCATGATTTAAAAAAAATATTAGACCACATTTTATGTACAACTGACTAAATGGTTGCCACTCAAAAGCTTTCGATCCACCTCTCGTCAAATTGACAAAATTCTGCCGATTCAACAGGAACCGGGTCAAATTTGAACTAAAGGTAACTCATAGTTTGCTAATGATTTTTTTCCAAAAAAATCATTTTAGGTACAAAAGTAGTCATTTCATCAGAGAAACAACAAAAGTTTGGCAAGATTCAACCCCTAGCTACGAACGGTCATGCCTGCCGTTTTGACCACTTTTTGAATTCAGCATAAGAAATTAAAAAAAAATCAAAAAATGGAAAACCTTCACATTGTGTCGTTCTATGTGACCTAGTTTCCAAAAAAAATAAAAACTTGGAATGCAGAAAATATTTTTAAAAAGTGTTCTTAGAAATGAGCTATCATGTATGGAGATTCATGGGTTTCAAGGCAAATGACCAATGCTATGGCCACATTCATGGTATAGTTTGTTCAAATGATATCATATTGTGCACAAGGGTGCATCTTGGAATGGCAAACATTTTTTCAAAAGGGGGTTTTCATTTTCTTTGAACAAAAAAATCATTTTCCATTTTTTGAGTGCCAAAAATCTATTTTTTATGAAGAACCTACCAAATCTTTGATACGAAATTGCACCGCACCATTTAAAAAAATATTAGACCACATTTTATGTACAACTGACTAAATGGTTACCACTCAAAAGCTTTTGATCCACTTCTCGTCAAATTGACAAAATTCTGCCGATTCAACAGGAACCGGGTCAAATTTGAACTAAAGGTAACTCATAGTTTGCTCATGATTTTTTTCCAAAAAAAATCATTTTTAGGTACAAAAGTAGTCATTTCATCAGAGAAACAACAAAAGTTTGGCAAGATTCAACCCCTAGCTACGAACGGTCATGCCTGCCGTTTTGACCACATTTTGAATTCGGCATAAGAAATTAAAAAAAATCAAAAAAATGGAAAACCTTCACATTGTGTCATTATATGTGACCTAGTTTCCAGAAAAAATAAAAAACTTGGAATGCAGAAAATATTTTAAAAAAGTGTTCTTAGAAATGAGCTATCATGTATGAAGATTCATGGGTTTCAAGGCAAATGACCAATGCTATGGCCACATTCATGGTATAGTTTGTCCAAATGATATCATATTGTGCACAAGGGTGCATCTTGGAATGGAAAACAATTTTTCAAAAGGATGTTTTCATTTTCCTTGCACAAAAAAATCATTTTCCATTTTTTGAGTGCCAAAATTATCTTTTTTATGAAGAACCTACCAAATCTTTGTTGCAAAATTGCACAGCACCACTTAAAAAAAATATTAGACCACATTTTATGTACAATTGACTAAATGGTTGCCACTCAAAAACTTTTGATCCACCTCTCGTCAAATTGACAAAATTCTGCCTATTCAGTAGGAACCGGGTCAAATTTGAACTAAAGGTGACTCATAGTTTGCTCATGATTTTTTCCAAAAATCATTTTTATGTACAAAAGTAGTCATTTCATCAGAGAAACAACAAAAATTTGGCAAGATTCAACCCCTAGCTACGAACGGTCATGCCCGCTGCTTTGTCCACATTTTGAAATCGGCATCAGAAATTCAAAAAAAATCAAAAAAATGTAAAACCTACACATTGTGTCATTATATGTGACCTAGTTTCCAGAAAAAATAACAAACTTGGAATACGACAAATATTTTAAAAACGTGTTCTCAGAAATGAGCCATCATGTATGAAGATTCATGGGTTTCAAGGCAAATGACCAGTGGTATGGCCACATTCATGGAATAGCTTGTTCAAATGATATCATATTGTGCACAAGGGTGCATCTTGGAATGGCAAACAATTTTTCAAAAGGAGGTTTTCATTTTCTTTGCACAAAAAAATCATTTTCCATTTTTGAAGTGCCAAAAATCGGTTTTTTATGAAGAACCTACCAAGTCTTTGTTGCAAAATTGCACCGCACCATTTATAAAAATATTAGACCCGATTTTATCTACAATTGACTAAATGGTTGCACTCAAAAGCTTTCGATCCACCTCTTGTCAACTTGACAATATTCTGCCGATTCAGCAGGAACCGGGTCAAATTTGAACTAAAGGTGCCTCATAGTTTGCTCATGATTTTTTCCAAAAATTAGTTTTAGGTACAAAAGTAGTCATTTCATCAGAGAAACAACAAAAGTTTGGCAAGATTCAACCCCTAGCTACGAACGGTCATGCTCGCCGTTTTGACCACAATTTGAAATATGCATAAGAAATTCAAAAAAAATAAAAAATGGAAAACCTTCACATTGTGTCATTATATGTGACCTAGTTTCTAGAAAAAATAAAAAACTTGGAATGCGGAAAATATTTTTAAAAAGTGTTCTCAGAAATGAGCTATCATGTATGAAGATTCATGTGTTTCAAGGCAAATGACAAATGGTATGGCCACATTCATGGTATAGTTTGTTCAAATGATGTCATATTGTGCACAAGGGTCCATGTTGGAATGGCAAACAATTTTTCAAAAGAGGGTTTTCATTTTGTTTGCACAAAAAAATCATTTTCCATTTTTCGAGTGCCAAAAACTGATTTTTTGATGAAGAACTTACCAAATCTTTGTTGCAAAATTGCACTGCACCATTTAAAAAAAATATTAGACCACATTTCATGTACAATTGACTAAACGGTTGCCACTCAAAAGCTTTCGATCCACCCCTCGTCAAATTGACCAAATTCTGCCGATTCGGTAGGAACCGGGTCAAATTTCAACTAAAGGTGACTCATAGTTTGCTCATGATTTTTTTCCAAAAATCATTTTTAGGTACAAAAGTAGTCATTTCATAAGAGAAACAACAAAAGTTTGGCAAGAATCAACCCCTAGATATGAACGGTCATGCTTGCCGTTTTGTCCACATTTTGAAATCTGCATAAGAAATTCAAAAAAAAAATCAAAAAAATGGAAAACCATCACATTGTGTCATTATATGTGCCGTAGTTTCCAGAAAAAATAAAAAACTTGGAATGCGGAAAATATTTAAAAAAAGTTTTCTCACAAATGAGATATCATATTTGAAGATTCATGGGTTTCAAGGCAAATGACCAATGGTACAACATTCATAGTATATCTTGTTCAAATGATATCATATTGTGCACAAGGGTGCATCTTGGAATGGCAAACAATTTTTCAAAAAGGAGTTTTCATTTTCCATTTTTTGAGTGCCAAAAATCAGTTTTTTTTATCAAGAATTTGAACTAAAGGTGACTCATAGTTTGCTCATGATTTTTTCCAAAAATCATTTTTAGGTACAAATTAATCATTTCATCAGAGAAACAACAAAAGTTTGGCAAGATTCAACCCCTAGCTACGAACGGTCATGCCCGCCGTTTTGACCACATTTTGAAATCGGCATAAGAAATTCAAAAAAAAATGGAAAACCTTCACATTGTGTCATTATATGTGACCTAGTTTCCAGAAAAATAACAAACTTGGAATGCGGAAAATATTTAAAAAATGTGTTCTTAGAAATGAGCTATCATGTATGAAGATTCATGGGTTTCAAGGCAAATGGCCAATGGTATGGCCACATTCAAGGTACAGCTTGTTCAAATGATATCATTTTGTGCACAAGGGTGCATCTTGGAATGGCAAATAATTTTTCAAAAGGGGGTTTTCATTTTCTTTGCACAAAAAAATCATTTTCCATTTTTCGAGTGCCAAAAATCGGTTTTTTTAAGAAGAACCTACCAAATCTTTGTTGCAAAATTGCACCGCACGATTTAAAAAAAAATATTAGTCCAAATTTTATGTACAACTGACTAAATGGTTGCCACTCAAAAGTTTTCGATCCACCTCTCGTCAAATTGACAAAATTCTGCCGATTCAACAGGAACCGGGTCAAATTTGAACTAAAGGTAACTCATAGTTTGCTCATGATTTTTTTCCAAAAAAAATCATTTTTAGGTACAAAAGTAGTCATTTCATCAGAGAAACAACAAAAGTTTGGCAAGATTCAACCCCTAGCTACGAACGGTCATGCCCGCTGCTTTGTCCTCATTTTGAAATCGGCATCGGAAATTCAAAAAAATTCAAAAAAATGTAAAACCTACACATTGTGTCATTATATGTGACCTAGTTTCCAGAAAAAATAACAAACTTGGAATACGACAAATATTTTAAAAAAGTGTTCTCAGAAATGAGCCATCATGTATGAAGATTCATGAGTTTCAAGGCAAATGACCAGTGGTATGGCCACATTCATGGTATAGCTTGTTCAAATGATATCATATTGTGCACAAGGGTGCATCTTGGAATGGCAAACAATTTTTGAAAAGGAGGTTTTCATTTTCTTTGCACAAAAAAATCATTTTCCATTTTTCAAGTGCCAAAAATCGGTTTTTTATGAAGAACCTACCAAGTCTTTGTTGCAAAATTGCACCGCACCATTTAAAAAAAATATTAGACCCGATTTTATCTACAATTGACTAAATGGTTGCACTCAAAAGCTTTCGATCCACCTCTTGTCAAATTGACAATATTCTGCCGATTCAGCAGGAACCGGGTCAAATTTGAACTAAAGGTGCCTCATAGTTTGCTCATGATTTTTTCCAAAAATTAGTTTTAGGTACAAAAGTAGTCATTTCAGCAGAGAAACAACAAAAGTTTGGCAAGATTCAACCCCTAGCTACGAACGGTCATGCCCGCCGTTTTGACCACATTTTGAAATCGGCATAAGAAATTCAAAAAAAATGGAAAACCTTCACATTGTGTCATTATATGTGACCTAGTTTCCAGAAAAATAACAAACTTGGAATGCGGAAAATATTTAAAAAATGTGTTCTTAGAAATGAGCTATCATGTATGAAGATTCATGGGTTTCAAGGCAAATGGCCAATGGTATGGCCACATTCAAGGTACATCTTGTTCAAATGATATCATTTTGTGCACAAGGGTGCATCTTGGAATGGCAAATAATTTGTCAAAAGGGGGTTTTCATTTTCTTTGCACAAAAAAATCATTTTCCATTTTTCGAGTGCCAAAAATCGGTTTTTTTAGAAGAACCTACCAAATCTTTGTTGCAAAATTGCACCGCACGATTTAAAAAAAAATATTAGACCAAATTTTATGTACAACTGACTAAATGGTTGCCACTCAAAAGCTTTCGATCCACCTCTCGTCAAATTGACAAAATTCTGCCGATTCAACAGGAACCGGGTCAAATTTGAACTAAAGGTAACTCATAGTTTGCTCATGATTTTTTTCCAAAAAAAATCATTTTTAGGTACAAAAGTAGTCATTTCATCAGAGAAACAACATAAGTTTGGCAAGATTCAACCCCTAGCTACGAACGGTAATGCCCGCCGTTTTGACCACATTTTGAAATATGCATAAGAAATTCAAAAAAAATAAAAAAAAATGGAAAACCTTCACATTGTGTCATTATATGTGACCTAGTTTCCAGAAAAAATAAAAAACTTGCAATGCAGAAAATATTTTAAAAAAGTGTTCTCAGAAATGAGCTATCATGTATGAAGATTCATGGGTTTCAAGGCAAATGACCAATGCTATGGCCACATTCATGGTATAGTTTGTTCAAATAATATCATATTGTGCACAAGGGTGCTTCTTTTAATGGAAAACAATTTTTCAAAAGGGGGTTTTCATTTTCTTTGCACAAAAAAATCATTTTCCATTTTTTGAGTGCCAAAAATATGTTTTTTATGAAGAAACTACCAAATCTTTGTTGCAAAAT
The DNA here is from genome assembly GCA_039707655.1 of Elymus sibiricus. Taxonomy (NCBI): domain Eukaryota; kingdom Viridiplantae; phylum Streptophyta; class Magnoliopsida; order Poales; family Poaceae; genus Elymus; species Elymus sibiricus. The sequence goes on from CM077670.1 coordinate 139,532,465, forward strand.
TGCACAGCACCATTTAAAAAAATATTAGACCACATTTTATGTACAATTGACTAAATGGTTGCCACTCAAAAGCTTTTGATCCACCTCTCGTCAAATTGACAAAATTCTGCCTATTTAGTAGGAACCGGGTCAAATTTGAACTAAAGGTGACTCATAGTTTGTTCATGATTTTTTCCAAAAATCATTTTTAGGTACAAAAGTAGTCATTTCATCAGAGAAACAACAAAAGTTTGGCAAGATTCAACCCCTAGCTACGAACGGTCATGCCCGCTGCTTTGTCCTCATTTTGAAATCGGCATCGGAAATTCAAAAAAATTCAAAAAAATGTAAAACCTACACATTGTGTCATTATATGTGACCTAGTTTCCAGAAAAAATAACAAACTTGGAATACGATAAATATTTTTAAAAAGTGTTCTCAGAAATGAGCCATCATGTATGAAGATTCATGAGTTTCAAGGCAAATGACCAGTGGTATGGCCACATTCATGGTATAGCTTGTTCAAATGATATCATATTGTGCACAAGGGTGCATCTTGGAATGGCAAACAATTTTTCAAAAGGAGGTTTTCATTTTCTTTGCACAAAAAAATCATTTTCCATTTTTCAAGTGCTAAAAATCGGTTTTTTATGAAGAACCTACCAAGTCTTTGTTGCAAAATTGCACCGCACCATTTAAAAAAAATATTAGACCCGATTTTATCTACAATTGACTAAATGGTTGCACTCAAAAGCTTTCGATCCACCTCTTGTCAAATTGACAATATTCTGCCGATTCAGCAGGAACCGGGTCAAATTTGAACTAAAGGTGCCTCATAGTTTGCTCATGATTTTTTCCAAAAATTAGTTTTAGGTACAAAAGTAGTCATTTCATCAGAGAAACAACAAAAGTTTGGCAAGATTCAACCCCTAGCTACGAACGGTCATGCCCGCCGTTTTGACCACAATTTGAAATATGCATTAGAAATTCAAAAAAAATAAAAAATGGAAAACCTTCACATTGTGTCATTATATGTGACCTAGTTTCTAGAAAAAATAAAAAACTTGGAATGCGGAAAATATTTTTAAAAAGTGATCTCAGAAATGAGCTATCATGTATGAAGATTCATGTGTTTCAAGGCAAATGACCAATGGTATGGCCACATTCATGGTATAGTTTGTTCAAATGATGTCATATTGTGCACAAGGGTCCATGTTGGAATGGCAAACAATTTTTCAAAAGAGGGTTTTCATTTTGTTTGCACAAAAAAATCATTTTCCATTTTTCGAGTGCCAAAAATTGATTTTTTGATGAACTTACCAAATCTTTGTTGCAAAATTGCACTGCACCATTTAAAAAAAATATTAGACCACATTTTATGTAAAATTGACTAAACGGTTGCCACTCAAAAGCTTTCGATCCACCCCTCGTCAAATTGACAAAATTCTGCCGATTCGGTAGGAACCGGGTCAAATTTGAACTAAAGGTGACTCATAGTTTGCTCATGATTTTTTTCCAAAAATCATTTTTAGGTACAAAAGTAGTCATTTCATAAGAGAAACAAAAAAAGTTTGGCAAGAATCAACCCCTAGATATGAACGGTCATGCTTGCCATTTTGTCCACATTTTGAAATCTTTATAAGAAATTCAAAAAAAATCAAAAAAATGGAAAACCATCACATTGTGTCATTATATGTGACGTAGTTTCCAGAAAAAATAAAAAACTTGGAATGCGGAAAATATTTAAAAAAAGTTTTCTCACAAATGAGCTATCATGTATGAAGATTCATGTGTTTCAAGGCAAATGACCAATGGTATGGCCACATTCATGGTATCGTTTGTTCAAATGATGTCATATTGTGCACAAGGGTGTCATGCCCCTAGTTTGGCAAGATTCAACCCCTAGCTACGAACGGTCATGCCCACCGTTTTGACCACAATTTGAAATATGCATAAGAAATTCAAAAAAAAATAAAAAAATGGCAAACCTTCACATTGTGTCATTATATGTGACCTAATTTCTAGAAAAAATAAAAAACTTGGAATGCGGAAAATATTTTAAAAAAGTGTTCTCAGAAATGAGCTATCATGTATGAAGATTCATGTGTTTCAAGGCAAATGACCAATGGTATGGCCACATTCATGGTATCGTTTGTTCAAATGATGTCATATTGTGCACAAGGGTGCATCTTGGAATGGCAAACAATTTTTCAAAAGGGGGTTTTCATTTTATTTGCACAAAAAAATCATTTTCCATTTTTCAAGTGCCAAAAATTGATTTTTTGATGAAGAACTTACCAAATCTATGTTGCAAAATTGCACTGCACCATTTAAAAAAAATATTAGACCACATTTTATGTACAATTGACTAAATGGTTGCCACTCAAAAGCTTTCGATCCACCTCTCGTCAAATTGACAAAATTCTGCCAATTCAGCAGGAACCGGGTCAAATTTGAAGTAAAGGTGACTCATAGTTTGATCATGATTTTTTCCAAAAATCATTTTTAGGTACAAATTAGTCATTTCATCAGAGAAACAACAAAAGTTTGGCAAGATTCAACTCCTAGCTACGAACGGTCATGCCCGCCGTTTTGACCACATTTTGAAATCGGCATAAGAAATTCAAAAAAAAATGGAAAACGTTCACATTGTGTCATTACATGTGACCTAGTTTCCAGAAAAAATAACAAACTTGGAATGCGGAAAATATTTTAAAAAAGTGTTCTCAGAAATGAGCTATCATGTATGAAGATTCCTGGATTTCAAGGCAAATGGCCAATGGTATGGCCACATTCAAGCTATAGCTTGTTCAAATGATATCATTTTTTGCACAAGGGTGCATCTTGGAATGGCAAATAATTTTTCAAAAGGGGGTTTTCATTTTGTTTGCACAAAAAAATCATTTTCCATTTTTCGAGTGCCGAAAATCGTTTTTTTAAGAAGAACCTACCAAATCTTTGTTGCAAAATTGCACCGCACGATTTAAAAAAAATATTAGACCACATTTTATGTACAACTGACTAAATGGTTGCCACTCAAAAGCTTTCGATCCACCTCTCGTTAAATTGACAAAATTCTGCCGATTCAATAGGAACCGGGTCAAATTTGAACTAGAGGTAACTCATAGTATGCCAATGATTTTTTTCGAAAAAAATCATTTTTAGGTACAAAAGTAGTCATTTCATCAAAGAAACAACAAAAGTTTGGCAAGATTCAAACCCTAGCTACGAACGGTGATGCCTGCCATTTTGACCACATTTTGAATTCGGCATAAGAAATTCAAAAAAAATCAAAAAAATGGAAAACCTTCACATTGTGTCATTATATGTGACCGAGTTTCCAGAAAAAATAAAAAACTTGGAATGCAGAAAATATTTTAAAAAAGTGTTCTCAGAAATGAGCTATCATGTATGAAGATTCATGGGTTTCAATGGAAATGACCAATGCTATGGCCACATTCATGGTATAGTTTGTTCAAATGATATCATTTTGTGCACAAGAGTGCATCTTGGAATGGAAAACAATTTTTCAAAAGGGGGTTTTCATTCTTTGCACAAAAAACTCATTTTCCATTTTTTGAGTGCCAAAAATATGTTTTTTATGAAGAACCTACCAAATCTTTGTTGCAAAATTGCACGGCACCATTTAAAAAAATATTAGACCACATTTTATGTACAATTGACTAAATGGCTGCCACTCAAAAGCTTTTGATCCACCTTTCGTCAAATTGACAAAATTCTGCCTATTCAGTAGGAACCGGGTCAAATTTGAACTAAAGGTGACTCATAGTTTGCTCATGATTTTTTCCAAAAATCATTTTTAGGTACAAAAGTAGTCATTTCATCAGAGAAACAACAAAAGTTTGGCAAGATTCAACCCCTAGCTACGAACGGTGATGCCCGCTATTTTGACCATATTTTGAAATCGGCATCAGAAATTCAAAAAAAATCAAAAAAATGTAAAACCTACACATTGTGTCATTATATGTGACCTAGTTTCAAGAAAAAATAACAAACTTGGAATACGACAAATATATTAAAAAAGTGTTCTCAGAAATGAGCCGTCATGTACGAAGATTCATGGGTTTCATGGCAAATGACTAGTGGTATGGCCACATTCATGGTATAGCTTGTTCAAATGATATCATATTGTGAACAAGGGTGCATCTTGGAATGGCAAAACATTTTTCAAAAGGAGGTTTTCATTTTCTTTGCACAAAAAAATCATTTTCCATTTTTCGAGTGCCAAAAATCGGTTTTTTATGAAGAACCTACCAAATCTTTGTTGCAAAATTGCACCGCACCATTAAAAAAAATATTAGACCAGTTTTATCTACAATAGACTAAATGGTTGCCACTCAAAAGCTTTCGATCCACCTCTTGTCAAATTGACAAAATTCTGCCGATTCAGTATGAACCGGGACAAATTTGAACTCAAGGTGCCTCATAGTTTGCTCATGATTTTTTCCAAAAAATATTTTTAGGTACAAAAGTAGTCATTTCATTAGAGAAATAACAAACGTTTGGCAAGATTCAACCCCTAGCTACGAACGGTCATGCCCGCCGTTTTGACCACATTTTGAAATATGCATAAGAAATTCAAAAAAAATAAAAAAAAATGGAAAACCTTCACATTGTGTTTTTATATGTGACCTAGTGTCCAGAAAAAATAAAAAACTTGGAATGCGGAAAATATTTTAGAAATGTGTTCTCAGAAATGAGCTATCATGTATGAAGATTCATGTGTTTCAAGGCAAATGACCAATGGTATGGCCACATTCATGGTATAGTTTGCTCAAATGATGTCATATTGTGTACTAGGGTGCATCTTGGAATGGAAACAATTTTTCAAAAAGGGGTTTTCATTTGCTTTGCACAAAAAAATCATTTTCCATTTTTCGAGTGCCAAAAATCGATTTTTTGATGAAGAACCTATCAAATCTTTGTTGCAAAATTGCACCGCACCATTAAAAAAAATATTAGACCACATTTTATGTACAACTGACTAAATGGTTGCCACTCAAAAGCTTTCGATCCACCTCTCGTCAAATTGACAAGATTCTCCCGATTCAGCAGGAACCGGGTCAAATTTGAACTAAAGGTGCCTCATAGTTTGCTCATGATTTTTTGCAAAAAATATTTTTAGGTACAGAAGTAGTCATTTCATCAGAGAAACAACAAAAGTTTGGCAAGATTCAACCCCTAGCTACGAACGGTCATGCCCGCCGTTTTGACCACATTTTGAAATATGCATAAGAAATTCAAAAAAATTAAAAAAAATGGAAAACCGTCACATTGTGTCTTTATATGTGACCGAGTTTCTAGAAAACATAAAAAAACTTGGAATGCGGAAAATATTTTAAAAAAGTGTTCTCAGAAATAAGGTGTCATGTATGAAGATTCATGGCTTTCAAGTCAAATGACCAATGGTATGGCCACATTCATGGTATAGTTTGTTCAAATGATGTCATATTGTGCACAAGGGTGCATCTTGGAATGGCAAACAATTTTTCAAAAGGGGGTTTTCATTTTCTTGACACACAAAAATCATTTTCCATTTTCCGAGTGCCAAAAATTGATTTTTTGATGAAGAACTTACCAAATCTATGTTGGAAAATTGCACTGCACCATTTAAAAAAAATATTAGACCACATTTTATGTACAATTGACTAAATGGTTGCCACTCAAAAGCTTGCGATCCACCTCTCGTCAAATATACAAAATTCTGCCGATTCAGCAGGAACCGGGTCAAATTTGAACGAAAGGTGACCCATAGTTTGCTCATGATTTTTTCCAAAAATCATTTTTAGGTACAAAAGTAGTCATTTCATCAGAGAAAAAACAAAAGTTTGGCAAGATTCAACCCCTAGCTATGAACGGTCATGCCCGCCGTTTTGACCACATTTTGAAATCTGCATAAGAAATTCAAAACAAATAAAAAAAATGGAAAACCTTCACATTTTGTCATTATATGTGACCTAGTTTCTAGAAAAAAAATTAAAAACTTGGAATGCGGAAAATATTTAAAAAAAGTGTTCTCAGAATTGAGCTATCATGTATGAAGATTCATGGGTCTCAAGGCAAATGACCAATGGTATGGCCATATTCATGGTATAGTTTGTTCAAATGATATCATATTGTGCACAAGGGTGCATCTTGGAATGGCAAACAATTTTTCAAAAGGGGGTTTTCATTTTCTTTGCACAAAAAAATCATTTTCCATTTTTTGAGTGCCAAAAATCTATTTTTTATGAAGAACCTACCAAATCTTTGTTGCAAAATTGCACGCACCATTTAAAAAAATATTAGACCACATTTTATGTACAATTGACTAAATGGTTGCCACTCAAAAGCTTTCGATCCACCCCTCGTCAAATTGACAAAATTCTGCCGATTCAGCAGGAACCGGGTCAAATTTGAACTAAAGGTGACTCATAGTTTGCACATGATTTTTTTCCAAAAATCATTTTTAGGTACAAAAGTAGTCATTTCATAAGAGAAACAACAAAATTTTGGCAAGATTCAACCCCTAGATATGAACGGACATGCCGGCCGTTTTGACCAAATTTTGAAATCTGCTTAAGAAATTCAAAAAAAAAATCAAAAAATGGAAAACCTTCACATTGTGTTATTATATGTGACCTAGTTTCCAGAAAAAATAAAAAACTTGGAATGCGGAAAATATTTTAAAAAAGTGTTCTCAGAAATGAGCTATCATGTATGAAGATTCATGGGTTTCAAGACAAATGGCCAATGGTATGGCCACATTCAAGGTATAGCTTGTTCAAATGACATCATTTTATGCACAAGGGTGCATCTTGGAATGGCAAACAATTTTTAAAAAGGGGGTTTTCATTTTCTTTGCACAAAAAAATCATTTTCCATTTTTCGAGTGCCAAAACTCGGTTTTTTTTATGAAGAACCTACCTAATCTTTGTTTCAAAAATGCACTACACGATTTAAAAAAAATATTAGACCACATTTTATGTACAACTGACTAAATGGTTGCCACTCAAAAGCTTTCGATCCAACTCTCGTCAAATTGACAAAATTCTGCCGATTCAACAGGAACGGTGTCAAATTTGAACTAAAGGTGGCTCATAGTTTGCTCATGATTTTATTTCCAAAAAAATCATTTTTAGGTACAAAAGTAGTCATTTCATCAGAGAAACAACAAAAGTTTGGCAAGATTCAACCCCTAGCAACGAACGGTCATGCCCGCCGTTTTGACCGCATTTTGAAATATGCATAAGATATTCAAAAAAATAAAAAAAATGGAAAACCTTCACATTGTGTCATTATAAGTGACCTAGTTTCTAGAAAAAATAAAAAACTTGGAATGCGGAAAATATTTTAAAAAAGTTTTCTCAGAAATAAGCTATCATGTATGAAGATTCATGCGTTTCAAGGAAAATGACCAATGGTATGGCCACATTCGTGGTATAGTTTGTCCAAATGATGTCATATTGTGCACAAGGGTACATCTTGGAATGGCAAACAATTTTTCAAAAGGGGGTTTTCATTTTCTTTGCACAAAAAAATCATTTTCCATTTTTCGAGTGCCAAAAATCAATTTTTTGATGAAAAACTTACAAGATCTTTGTTGCAAAATTGCACTGCACCATTTAAAAAAAATATTAGACCACATTTTATGTACAATTGACTAAACGGTTGCCACTCAAAAGCTTTCGATCCACCCCTCGTCAAATTGACAAAATTCTGCCGATTCAGCAGCAACCGGGTCAAATTTGAACTAAAGGTGACTCATAGTTTGCTCATGATTTTTTAACAGAAATCATTTTTAAAACAAAAGTAGTCATTTCATAAGAGAAACAACAAAAGTTTGGCAAGATTCAACCCCTAGATATGAACGGACATGCCCGCCGTTTTGACCACATTTTGAAATCTGCATAAGAAATTAAAAAAAAAATCAAAAAATGGAAAACCTTCACATTGTGTTATTATATGTGACCTAGTTTCCAGAAAAAATAAAAAACTTGGAATGCGGAAAATATTTTAAAAAAGTGTTCTCAGAAATGAGCTATCAAGTATGAAGATTCATGGGTTTCAAGACAAATGGCCAATGGTATGGCCACATTCAAGGTATAGCTTGTTCAAATGATATCATTTTGTGCACAAGGGTGCATCTTGGAATGGCAAACAATTTTTAAAAAGGGGGTTTTCATTTTCTTTGCATAAAAAAATCATTTTCCATTTTTCGAGTGCCAAAACTCAGTTTTTTTTATGAAGAACCTACCAAATCTTTGTTTCAAAAATGCACTACACGATTTAAAAAAATTATTAGACCACATTTTATGTACAACTGACTAAATGGTTGCCACTCAAAAGCTTTCGATCCAACTCTCGTCAAATTGACAAAATTCTGCCGATTCAACAGGAATGGGATCAAATTTGAACTAAAGGTGGCTCATAGTTTGCTCATGATTTTCTTTCCAAAAAAATCATTTTTAGGTACAAAAGTAATCATTTCATCAGAGAAACAACAAAAGTTTGCCAAGATTCAACCCCTAGCAACGAACGGTCATGCCCGCCGTTTTGACCACATTTTGAAATATGCATAAGATATTCAAAAAAATAAAAAAAATGGAAAACCTTCACATTGTGTCATTATATGTGACCTAGTTTCTAGAAAAAATAAAAAATTTGGAATGCGGAAAATATTTTAAAAAAGTGTTCTCAGAAATAAGCTATCATGTATTAAGATTCATGCGTTTCAAGGCAAATGACCAATGGTATGGCCACATTCGTGGTATAGTTTGTCCAAATGATGTCATATTGTGCACAAGTGTGCATCTTGGAATGGCAAACAATTTTTCAAAAGGGGGTTTTCATTTTCTTTGCACAAAAAAATCATTTTTCATTTTTCGAGTGCCAAAAATCGATTTTTTGATGAAGAACTAACTAGATCTTTGTTGCAAAATTCCACTGCACCTTTAAAAAAAATATTAGACCACATTTTATGTGCAATTGACTAAATGGTTGCCACTCAAAAGCTTTCGATCCACCCCTCGTCAAATTGACAAAATTCTGCCGATTCAGCAGGAACCGGTCAAATTTGAACTAAAGGTGACTCATAGTTTGCTCATGATTTTTTTCCAAAAATCATTTTTAGGTACAAAAGTAGTCATTTCATAAGAGAAACAACAAAAGTTTGGCAAGATTCAACCCCTAGATATGAACGGACATGCCCGCCGTTTTGACCAAATTTTGAAATCTGCATAAGAAATTCAAAAAAAAATCAAAAAATGGAAAACCTTCACATTGTGTTATTATATGTGACCTAGTTTCCAGAAAAAATAAAAAACTTGGAATGCGGAAAATATTTTTAAAAAGTGTTCTCAGAAATAAGCTATCATGTATGAAGATTCATGCGTTTCAAGGCAAATGACCAATGGTATGGCCACATTCGTGGTATAGTTTGTCCAAATGATGTCATATTGTGCACAAGGGTGCATCTTGGAATGGCAAACAATTTTTCAAACGGGGGTTTTCATTTTCTTTGCACAAAAAAATCATTTTTCATTTTTCGAGTGCCAAAAATCGATTTTTTGATGAAGAACTTACTAGATCTTGGTTGCAAAATTGCACTGCACCTCTAAAAAAAATATTAGACCACATTTTATGTGCAATTGACTAAACGGTTGCCACTCAAAAGCTTTCGATCCACTCCTCGTCAAATTGACAAAATTCTGCCGATTCAGCAGGAACCGGGTCAAATTTGAACTAAAGGTGACTCATAGTTTGCTCATGATTTTTTTCCAAAAATCATTTTTAGGTACAAAAGTAGTCATTTCATAAGAGAAACAAAAAAAGTTTGGCAAGATTCAACCCCTAGATATGAACGGACATGCCCGCCGTTTTGACCAAATTTTGAAATCTGCATAAGAAATTCAAAAAAAAATCAAAAAATGGAAAACCTTCACATTGTGTTATTATATGTGACCTAGTTTCCAGAAAAAATAAAAAACTTGGAATGCGGAAAATATTTTAAAAAAGTGTTCTCAGAAATGAGCTATCATGTATGAAGATTCATGGGTTTCAAGACAAATGGCCAATGGTATGGCCACATTCAAGGTATAGCTTGTTCAAATGACATCATTTTATGCACAAGGGTGCATCTTGGAATGGCAAACAATTTTTAAAAAGGGGGTTTTCATTTTCTTTGCACAAAAAAATCATTTTCCATTTTTCGAGTGCCAAAAATCGGTTTTTTTTTATGAAGAACCTACCTAATCTTTGTTTCAAAAATGCACTACACGATTTAAAAAAAATATTAGACCACATTTTATGTACAACTGACTAAATGGTTGCCACTCAAAAGCTTTCGATCCAACTCTCGTCAAATTGACAAAATTCTGCCGATTCAACAGGAACGGTGTCAAATTTGAACTAAAGGTGGCTCATAGTTTGCTCATGATTTTCTTTCCAAATAAATCATTTTTAGGTACAAAAGTAGTCATTTCATCAGAGAAACAACAAAAGTTTGGCAAGATTCAACCCCTAGCAACGAACGGTCATGCCCGCTGTTTTGACCACATTTTGAAATATGCATAAGATATTCAAAAAAATAAAAAAAATGTAAAACCTTCACATTGTGTCATTATATGTGACCTAGTTTATAGAAAAAATAAAAAACTTGGAATGCGGAAAATATTTTAAAAAAGTGTTCTCAGAAATGAGCTATCATGTATGAAGATTCATGCGTTTCAAGGCAAATGACCAATGGTATGGCCACATTCATGGTATAGTTTGTCCAAATGATGTCATATTGTGCACAAGGGTGCATCTTGGAATGGCAAACAATTTTTTAAAAGGGGTTTTCATTTTCTTTGCACAAAAAAATCATTTTCCATTTTTCGAGTGCCAAAAATCAATTTTTTGATGAAGAACTTACAAGATCTTTGTTGCAAAATTGCACTGCACCATTTAAAAAAAATATTAGACCACATTTTATGTACAATTGACTAAACGGTTGCCACTCAAAAGCTTTCGATCCACCCCTCGTCAAATTGACAAAATTCTGCCGATTCAGCAACAACCGGGTCAAATTTGACCTAAAGCTGACTCATAGTTTGCTCATGATTTTTTAACAAAAATCATTTTTAGGTACAAAAGTAGTCATTTCATAAGAGAAACAACAAAAGTTTGGCAAGATTCAACCCCTAGATATGAACGGACATGCCCGCCGTTTTGACCACATTTTGAAATCTGCATAAGAAATTCAAAAAAAAATCAAAAAATGGAAAACCTTCACATTGTGTTATTATATGTGACCTAGTTTCCAAAAAAAATAAAAAACTTGGAATGCGGAAAATATTTTAAAAAAGTGTTCTCAGAAATGAGCTATCATGTATGAAGATTCATGGGTTTCAAGACAAATGGCCAATGGTATGGCCACATTCAAGGTATAGCTTGTTCAAATGATATCATTTTGTGCACAAGGGTGCATCTTGGAATGGCAAACAATTTTTAAAAAGGGGGTTTTCATTTTCTTGGCACAAAAAAATCATTTTCCATTTTTCGAGTGCGAAAACTCGGTTTTTTTTATGAAGAACCTACCAAATCTTTGTTTCAAAAATGCACTACACGATTTAAAAAAAATATTAGACCACATTTTATGTACAACTGACTAAATGGTTGCCACTCAAAAGCTTTGGATCCAACCCTCGTCAAATTGACAAAATTCTGCCGATTCAACAGGAACGGGGTCAAATTTGAACTAAAGGTGGCTCATAGTTTGCTCATGATTTTATTTCCAAAAAAATCATTTTTAGGTACAAAAGTAGTCATTTCATCAGAGAAACAACAAAAGTTTGGCAAGATTCAACCCCTAGCAACGAACGGTCATGCCCGCCGTTTTGACCACATTTTGAAATATGCATAAGATACTCAAAAAAATAAAAAAAATGGAAAACCTTCACATTGTGTCATTATATGTGACCTAGTTTCTAGAAAAAATAAAAAACTTGGAATGCGGAAAATATTTTAAAAAAGTGTTCTCAGAAATAAGCTATCATGTATTAAGATTCATGCGTTTCAAGGCAAATGACCAATGGTATGGCCACATTCGTGGTATAGTTTGTTCAAATGATGTCATATTGTGCACAAGGGTGCATCTTGGAATGGCAAACAATTTTTCAAAAGGGGGTTTTCATTTTCTTTGCACAAAAAAATCATTTTCCATTTTTCGAGTGCCAAAAATCAATTTTTTGATGAAAAACTTACAAGATCTTTGTTGCAAAATTGCACTGCACCATTTAAAAAAAATATTAGACCACATTTTATGTACAATTGACTAAACGGTTGCCACTCAAAAGCTTTCGATCCACCACTCGTCAAATTGACAAAATTCTGCCGATTCAGCAGCAACCGGGTCAAATTTGAACTAAAGGTGACTCATAGTTTGCTCATGATTTTTTAACAAAAATCATTTTTAAAACAAAAGTAGTCATTTCATAAGAGAAACAACAAAAGTTTGGCAAGATTCAACCCCTAGATATGAACGGACATGCCCGCCGTTTTGACCACATTTTGAAATCTGCATAAGAAATTAAAAAAAAATCAAAAAATGGAAAACCTTCACATTGTGTTATTATATGTGACCTAGTTTCCAGAAAAAATAAAAAACTTGGAATGCGGAAAATATTTTAAAAAAGTGTTCTCAGAAATGAGCTATCAAGTATGAAGATTCATGGGTTTCAAGACAAATGGCCAATGGTATGGCCACATTCAAGGTATAGCTTGTTCAAATGATATCATTTTGTGCACAAGGGTGCATCTTGGAATGGCAAACAATTTTTAAAAAGGGGGTTTTCATTTTCTTTGCACAAAAAAATCATTTTCCATTTTTCGAGTGCCAAAACTCGGTTTTTTTTATGAAGAACCTACCAAATCTTTGTTTCAAAAATGCACTACACGATTTAAAAAAAATATTAGACCACATTTTATGTACAACTGACTAAATGGTTGCCACTCAAAAGCTTTCGATCCAACTCTCGTCAAATTGACAAAATTCTGCCGATTCAACAGGAATGGGATCAAATTTGAACTAAAGGTGGCTCATAGTTTGCTCATGATTTTCTTTCCAAAAAAATCATTTTTAGGTACAAAAGTAATCATTTCATCAGAGAAACAACAAAAGTTTGGCAAGATTCAACCCCTAGCAACGAACGGTCATGCCCGCCGTTTTGACCACATTTTGAAATATGCATAAGATATTCAAAAAAATAAAAAAAATGGAAAACCTTCACATTGTGTCATTATATGTGACCTAGTTTCTAGAAAAAATAAAAAATTTGGAATGCGGAAAATATTTTAAAAAAGTGTTCTCAGAAATAAGCTATCATGTATGAAGATTCATGCGTTTCAAGGCAAATGACCAATGGTATGGCCACATTCGTGGTATAGCTTGTCCAAATGATGTCATATTGTGCACAAGTGTGCATCTTGGAATGGCAAACAATTTTTCAAAAGGGGGTTTTCATTTTCTTTGCACAAAAAAATCATTTTTCATTTTTCGAGTGCCAAAAATCGATTTTTTGATGAAGAACTTACCAAATCTTTGTTGCAAAATTCCACTGCACCTTTAAAAAAAATATTAGACCACATTTTATGTGCAACTGACTAAATGGTTGCCACTCAAAAGCTTTCGATCCAACTCTCGTCAAATTGACAAAATTCTGCCGATTCAACAGGAATGGGATCAAATTTGAACTAAAGGTGGCTCATAGTTTGCTCATGATTTTCTTTCCAAAAAAATCATTTTTAGGTACAAAAGTAATCATTTCATCAGAGAAACAACAAAAGTTTGCCAAGATTCAACCCCTAGCAACGAACGGTCATGCCCGCCGTTTTGACCACATTTTGAAATATGCATAAGATATTCAAAAAAATAAAAAAAATGGAAAACCTTCACATTGTGTCATTATATGTGACCTAGTTTCTAGAAAAAATAAAAAATTTGGAATGCGGAAAATATTTTAAAAAAGTGTTCTCAGAAATAAGCTATCATGTATTAAGATTCATGCGTTTCAAGGCAAATGACCAATGGTATGGCCACATTCGTGGTATAGTTTGTCCAAATGATGTCATATTGTGCACAAGTGTGCATCTTGGAATGGCAAACAATTTTTCAAAAGGGGGTTTTCATTTTCTTTGCACAAAAAAATCATTTTTCATTTTTCGAGTGCCAAAAATCGATTTTTTGATGAAGAACTAACTAGATCTTTGTTGCAAAATTCCACTGCACCTTTAAAAAAAATATTAGACCACATTTTATGTGCAATTGACTAAATGGTTGCCACTCAAAAGCTTTCGATCCACCCCTCGTCAAATTGACAAAATTCTGCCGATTCAGCAGGAACCGGTCAAATTTGAACTAAAGGTGACTCATAGTTTGCTCATGATTTTTTTCCAAAAATCATTTTTAGGTACAAAAGTAGTCATTTCATAAGAGAAACAACAAAAATTGGCAAGATTCAACCCCTAGATATGAACGGACATGCCCGCCGTTTTGACCAAATTTTGAAATCTGCATAAGAAATTCAAAAAAAAATCAAAAAATGGAAAACCTTCACATTGTGTTATTATATGTGACCTAGTTTCCAGAAAAAATAAAAAACTTGGAATGCGGAAAATATTTTAAAAAAGTGTTCTCAGAAATAAGCTATCATGTATGAAGATTCATGCGTTTCAAGGCAAATGACCAATGGTATGGCCACATTCGTGGTATAGTTTGTCCAAATGATGTCATATTGTGCACAAGGGTGCATCTTGGAATGGCAAACAATTTTTCAAACGGGGGTTTTCATTTTCTTTGCACAAAAAAATCATTTTTCATTTTTCGAGTGCCAAAAATCGATTTTTTGATGAAGAACTTACTAGATCTTTGTTGCAAAATTGCACTGCACCTCTAAAAAAAATATTAGACCACATTTTATGTGCAATTGACTAAACGGTTGCCACTCAAAAGCTTTCGATCCACTCCTCGTCAAATTGACAAAATTCTGCCGATTCAGCAGGAACCGAGTCAAATTTGAACTAAAGGTGACTCATAGTTTGCTCATGATTTTTTTCCAAAAATCATTTTTAGGTACAAAAGTAGTCATTTCATAAGAGAAACAAAAAAAGTTTGGCAAGATTCAACCCCTAGATATGAACGGACATGCCCGCCGTTTTGACCAAATTTTGAAATCTGCATAAGAAATTCAAAAAAAAATCAAAAAATGGAAAACCTTCACATTGTGTTATTATATGTGACCTAGTTTCCAGAAAAAATAAAAAACTTGGAATGCGGAAAATATTTTAAAAAAGTGTTCTCAGAAATGAGCTATCATGTATGAAGATTCATGGGTTTCAAGACAAATGGCCAATGGTATGGCCACATTCAAGGTATAGCTTGTTCAAATGACATCATTTTATGCACAAGGGTGCATCTTGGAATGGCAAACAATTTTTAAAAAGGGGGTTTTCATTTTCTTTGCACAAAAAAATCATTTTCCATTTTTCGAGTGCCAAAAATCGGTTTTTTTTATGAAGAACCTACCTAATCTTTGTTTCAAAAATGCACTACACGATGTAAAAAAAATATTAGACCACATTTTATGTACAACTGACTAAATGGTTGCCACTCAAAAGCTTTCGATCCAACTCTCGTCAAATTGACAAAATTCTGCCGATTCAACAGGAACGGTGTCAAATTTGAACTAAAGGTGGCTCATAGTTTGCTCATGATTTTCTTTCCAAATAAATCATTTTTAGGTACAAAAGTAGTCATTTCATCAGAGAAACAACAAAAGTTTGGCAAGATTCAACCCCTAGCAACGAACGGTCATGCCCGCCGTTTTGACCACATTTTGAAATATGCATAAGATATTCAAAAAAATAAAAAAAATGTAAAACCTTCACATTGTGTCATTATATGTGACCTAGTTTCTAGAAAAAATAAAAAACTTGGAATGCGGAAAATATTTTAAAAAAGTGTTCTCAGAAATGAGCTATCATGTATGAAGATTCATGCGTTTCAAGGCAAATGACCAATGGTATGGCCACATTCATGGTATAGTTTGTCCAAATGATGTCATATTGTGCACAAGGGTGCATCTTGGAATGGCAAACAATTTTTTAAAAGGGGTTTTCATTTTCTTTGCACAAAAAAATCATTTTCCATTTTTCGAGTGCCAAAAATCAATTTTTTGATGAAGAATTTACAAGATCTTTGTTGCAAAATTGCACTGCACCATTTAAAAAAAATATTAGACCACATTTTATGTACAATTGACTAAACGGTTGCCACTCAAAAGCTTTCGATCCACCCCTCGTCAAATTGACAAAATTCTGCCGATTCAGCAACAACCGGGTCAAATTTGACCTAAAGCTGACTCATAGTTTGCTCATGATTTTTTAACAAAAATCATTTTTAGGTACAAAAGTAGTCATTTCATAAGAGAAACAACAAAATTTTGGCAAGATTCAACCCCTAGATATGAACGGACATGCCCGCAGTTTTGACCACATTTTGAAATCTGCATAAGAAATTCAAAAAAAAATCAAAAAATGGAAAACCTTCACATTGTGTTATTATATGTGACCTAGTTTCCAAAAAAAATAAAAAACTTGGAATGCGGAAAATATTTTAAAAAAGTGTTCTCAGAAATGAGCTATCATGTATGAAGATTCATGGGTTTCAAGACAAATGGCCAATGGTATGGCCACATTCAAGGTATAGCTTGTTCAAATGATATCATTTTGTGCACAAGGGTGCATCTTGGAATGGCAAACAATTTTTAAAAAGGGGGTTTTCATTTTCTTTGCACAAAAAAATCATTTTCCATTTTTCGAGTGCGAAAACTCGGTTTTTTTTATGAAGAACCTACCAAATCTTTGTTTCAAAAATGCACTACACGATTTAAAAAAAATATTAGACCACATTTTATGTACAACTGACTAAATGGTTGCCACTCAAAAGCTTTGGATCCAACCCTCGTCAAATTGACAAAATTCTGCCGATTCAACAGGAACGGGGTCAAATTTGAACTAAAGGTGGCTCATAGTTTGCTCATGATTTTATTTCCAAAAAAATCATTTTTAGGTACAAAAGTAGTCATTTCATCAGAGAAACAACAAAAGTTTGGCAAGATTCAACCCCTAGCAACGAACGGTCATGCCCGCCGTTTTGACCACATTTTGAAATATGCATAAGATACTCAAAAAAATAAAAAAAATGGAAAACCTTCACATTGTGTCATTATATGTGACCTAGTTTCTAGAAAAAATAAAAAACTTGGAATGCGGAAAATATTTTAAAAAAGTGTTCTCAGAAATAAGCTATCATGTATTAAGATTCATGCGTTTCAAGGCAAATGACCAATGGTATGGCCACATTCGTGGTATAGTTTGTTCAAATGATGTCATATTGTGCACAAGGGTGCATCTTGGAATGGCAAACAATTTTTCAAAAGGGGGTTTTCATTTTCTTTGCACAAAAAAATCATTTTTCATTTTTCGAGTGCCAAAAATCGAATTTTTGATGAAGAACTTACTAGATCTTTGTTGCAAAATTCCACTGCACCTTTAAAAAAAATATTAGACCACATTTTTTGTGCAATTGACTAAATGGTTGCCACATAAAAGCTTTCGATCCACTGCTCGTCAAATTGACAAAATTTTGTCGATTCAGCAGGAACCGGGTCAAATTTGAACTAAAGGTGACTCATAGTTTGTTCATGATTTTTTTCCAAAAATCATTTTTAGGTACAAAAGTAGTCATTTCATAAGAGAAACAACAAAAGTTTGGCAAGATTCAACCCCTAGATATGAACGGACATGCCCGCCGTTTTGACCAAATTTTGAAATCTGCATAAGAAATTAAAAAAAAATCAAAAAATGGAAAACATTCACATTGTGTTATTATATGTGACCTAGTTTCCAGAAAAAATAAAAAACTTGGAATGCGGAAAATATTTTAAAAAAGTGTTCTCAGAAATGAGCTATCATGTATGAAGATTCATGGGTTTCAAGACAAATGGCCAATGGTATGGCCACATTCAAGGTAGAGCTTGTTCAAATGACATCATTTTATGCACAAGGGTGCATCTTGGAATGGCAAACAATTTTTAAAAAGGGGGTTTCCATTTTCTTTGCACAAAAAAATCGTTTTCCATTTTTCGAGTGCCAAAACTCGGTTTTTTTTATGAAGAACCTACCAAATCTTTGTTTCAAAAATGCACTACACGATTTAAAAAAAATATTAGACCACATTTTATGTACAACTGACTAAATGGTTGCCACTCAAAAGCTTTCGATCCACCTCTCGTCAAATTGACAAAATTCTGCCGATTCAACAGGAACGGGGTCAAATTTGAACTAAAGGTGGCTCATAGTTTGCTCATGATTTTCTTTCCAAAAAAATCATTTTTAGGTACAAAAGTAGTCATTTCATCAGAGAAACAACAAAAGTTTGGCAAGATTCAACCCCTAGCAACGAACGGTCATGCCCGCCGTTTTGACCACATTTTGAAATATGCATAAGATATTCAAAAAAATAAAAAAAAATGGAAAACGTTGACATTGTGTCATTATATGTGACCTAGTTTCTAGAAAAAATAAAAAACTTGGAATGCGGAAAATATTTTAAAAGAGTGTTCTCAGAAATAAGCTATCATGTATGAAGATTCATGCGTTTCAAGGCAAATGACCAATGGTATGGCCACATTCATGGTATAGTTTGACCAAATGATGTCATATTGTGCACAAGGGTGCATCTTGGAATGGCAAACAATTTTTCAAAAGGGGGTTTTCATTTTCTTTGCACAAAAAAATCATTTTTCATTTTTCGAGAGCCAAAAATCGATTTTTTGATGAAGAACTTACTAGATCTTTGTTGCAAAATTAGACTGCACCTTTAAAAAAATATTAGACCACATTTTATGTGCAATTGACTAAACGGTTGCCACTCAAAAGCTTTCGATCCACCCCTCGTCAAATTGACAAAATTCTGCCGATTCAGCAGGAACCGGTCAAATTTGAACTAAAGGTGACTCATAGTTTGCTCATGATTTTTTTCCAAAAATCATTTTTAGGTACAAAAGTAGTCATTTCATAAGAGAAACAACAAAAATTGGCAAGATTCAACCCCTAGATATGAACGGACATGCCCGCCGTTTTGACCAAATTTTGAAATCTGCATAAGAAATTCAAAAAAAAATCAAAAAATGGAAAACCTTCACATTGTGTTATTATATGTGACCTAGTTTCCAGAAAAAATAAAAAACTTGGAATGCGGAAAATATTTTAAAAAAGTGTTCTCAGAAATAAGCTATCATGTATGAAGATTCATGCGTTTCAAGGCAAATGACCAATGGTATGGCCACATTCGTGGTATAGTTTGTCCAAATGATGTCATATTGTGCACAAGGGTGCATCTTGGAATGGCAAACAATTTTTCAAACGGGGGTTTTCATTTTCTTTGCACAAAAAAATCATTTTTCATTTTTCGAGTGCCAAAAATCGATTTTCTGATGAAGAACTTACTAGATCTTTGTTGCAAAATTGCACTGCACCTCTAAAAAAAATATTAGACCACATTTTATGTGCAATTGACTAAACGGTTGCCACTCAAAAGCTTTCGATCCACTCCTCGTCAAATTGACAAAATTCTGCCGATTCAGCAGGAACCGGGTCAAATTTGAACTAAAGGTGACTCATAGTTTGCTCATGATTTTTTTCCAAAAATCATTTTTAGGTACAAAAGTAGTCATTTCATAAGAGAAACAAAAAAAGTTTGGCAAGATTCAACCCCTAGATATGAACGGACATGCCCGCCGTTTTGACCAAATTTTGAAATCTGCATAAGAAATTCAAAAAAAAATCAAAAAATGGAAAACCTTCACATTGTGTTATTATATGTGACCTAGTTTCCAGAAAAAATAAAAAACTTGGAATGCGGAAAATATTTTAAAAAAGTGTTCTCAGAAATGAGCTATCATGTATGAAGATTCATGGGTTTCAAGACAAATGGCCAATGGTATGGCCACATTCAAGGTATAGCTTGTTCAAATGACATCATTTTATGCACAAGGGTGCATCTTGGAATGGCAAACAATTTTTAAAAAGGGGGTTTTCATTTTCTTTGCACAAAAAAATCATTTTCCATTTTTCGAGTGCCAAAAATCGGTTTTTTTTATGAAGAACCTACCTAATCTTTGTTTCAAAAATGCACTACACGATTTAAAAAAAATATTAGACCACATTTTATGTACAACTGACTAAATGGTTGCCACTCAAAAGCTTTCGATCCAACTCTCGTCAAATTGACAAAATTCTGCCGATTCAACAGGAACGGTGTCAAATTTGAACTAAAGGTGGCTCATAGTTTGCTCATGATTTTCTTTCCAAATAAATCATTTTTAGGTACAAAAGTAGTCATTTCATCAGAGAAACAACAAAAGTTTGGCAAGATTCAACCCCTAGCAACGAACGGTCATGCCCGCCGTTTTGACCACATTTTGAAATATGCATAAGATATTCAAAAAAATAAAAAAAATGTAAAACCTTCACATTGTGTCATTATATGTGACCTAGTTTCTAGAAAAAATAAAAAACTTGGAATGCGGAAAATATTTTAAAAAAGTGTTCTCAGAAATGAGCTATCATGTATGAAGATTCATGCGTTTCAAGGCAAATGACCAATGGTATGGCCACATTCATGGTATAGTTTGTCCAAATGATGTCATATTGTGCACAAGGGTGCATCTTGGAATGGCAAACAATTTTTTAAAAGGGGTTTTCATTTTCTTTGCACAAAAAAATCATTTTCCATTTTTCGAGTGCCAAAAATCAATTTTTTGATGAAGAACTTACAAGATCTTTGTTGCAAAATTGCACTGCACCATTTAAAAAAAATATTAGACCACATTTTATGTACAATTGACTAAACGGTTGCCACTCAAAAGCTTTCGATCCACCCCTCGTCAAATTGACAAAATTCTGCCGATTCAGCAACAACCGGGTCAAATTTGACCTAAAGCTGACTCATAGTTTGCTCATGATTTTTTAACAAAAATCATTTTTAGGTACAAAAGTAGTCATTTCATAAGAGAAACAACAAAAGTTTGGCAAGATTCAACCCCTAGATATGAACGGACATGCCCGCCGT
The DNA here is from genome assembly GCA_039707655.1 of Elymus sibiricus. Classification (NCBI taxonomy): domain Eukaryota; kingdom Viridiplantae; phylum Streptophyta; class Magnoliopsida; order Poales; family Poaceae; genus Elymus; species Elymus sibiricus. The sequence continues at coordinate 139,553,619 of CM077670.1, forward strand.
TTTGACCACATTTTGAAATCTGCATAAGAAATTCAAAAAAAAATCAAAAAATGGAAAACCTTCACATTGTGTTATTATATGTGACCTAGTTTCCAAAAAAAATAAAAAACTTGGAATGCGGAAAATATTTTAAAAAAGTGTTCTCAGAAATGAGCTATCATGTATGAAGATTCATGGGTTTCAAGACAAATGGCCAATGGTATGGCCACATTCAAGGTATAGCTTGTTCAAATGATATCATTTTGTGCACAAGGGTGCATCTTGGAATGGCAAACAATTTTTAAAAAGGGGGTTTTCATTTTCTTTGCACAAAAAAATCATTTTCCATTTTTCGAGTGCGAAAACTCGGTTTTTTTTATGAAGAACCTACCAAATCTTTGTTTCCAAAATGCACTACACGATTTAAAAAAAATATTAGACCACATTTTATGTACAACTGACTAAATGGTTGCCACTCAAAAGCTTTGGATCCAACCCTCGTCAAATTGACAAAATTCTGCCGATTCAACAGGAACGGGGTCAAATTTGAAATAAAGGTGGCTCATAGTTTGCTCATGATTTTATTTCCAAAAAAATCATTTTTAGGTACAAAAGTAGTCATTTCATCAGAGAAACAACAAAAGTTTGGCAAGATTCAACCCCTAGCAACGAACGGTCATGCCCGCCGTTTTGACCACATTTTGAAATATGCATAAGATACTCAAAAAAATAAAAAAAATGGAAAACCTTCACATTGTGTCATTATATGTGACCTAGTTTCTAGAAAAAATAAAAAACTTGGAATGCGGAAAATATTTTAAAAAAGTGTTCTCAGAAATAAGCTATCATGTATTAAGATTCATGCGTTTCAAGGCAAATGACCAATGGTATGGCCACATTCGTGGTATAGTTTGTTCAAATGATGTCATATTGTGCACAAGGGTGCATCTTGGAATGGCAAACAATTTTTCAAAAGGGGGTTTTCATTTTCTTTGCACAAAAAAATCATTTTTCATTTTTCGAGTGCCAAAAATCGAATTTTTGATGAAGAACTTACTAGATCTTTGTTGCAAAATTCCACTGCACCTTTAAAAAAAATATTAGACCACATTTTTTGTGCAATTGACTAAATGGTTGCCACGTAAAAGCTTTCGATCCACCGCTCGTCAAATTGACAAAATTTTGCCGATTCAGCAGGAACCGGGTCAAATTTGAACTAAAGGTGACTCATAGTTTGTTCATGATTTTTTTCCAAAAATCATTTTTAGGTACAAAAGTAGTCATTTCATAAGAGAAACAACAAAAGTTTGGCAAGATTCAACCCCTAGATATGAACGGACATGCCCGCCGTTTTGACCAAATTTTGAAATCTGCATAAGAAATTAAAAAAAAATCAAAAAATGGAAAACATTCACATTGTGTTATTATATGTGACCTAGTTTCCAGAAAAAATAAAAAACTTGGAATGCGGAAAATATTTTAAAAAAGTGTTCTCAGAAATGAGCTATCATGTATGAAGATTCATGGGTTTCAAGACAAATGGCCAATGGTATGGCCACATTCAAGGTAGAGCTTGTTCAAATGACATCATTTTATGCACAAGGGTGCATCTTGGAATGGCAAACAATTTTTAAAAAGGGGGTTTCCATTTTCTTTGCACAAAAAAATCGTTTTCCATTTTTCGAGTGCCAAAACTCGGTTTTTTTTATGAAGAACCTACCAAATCTTTGTTTCAAAAATGCACTACACGATTTAAAAAAAATATTAGACCACATTTTATGTACAACTGACTAAATGGTTGCCACTCAAAAGCTTTCGATCCACCTCTCGTCAAATTGACAAAATTCTGCCGATTCAACAGGAACGGGGTCAAATTTGAACTAAAGGTGGCTCATAGTTTGCTCATGATTTTCTTTCCAAAAAAATCATTTTTAGGTACAAAAGTAGTCATTTCATCAGAGAAACAACAAAAGTTTGGCAAGATTCAACCCCTAGCAACGAACGGTCATGCCCGCCGTTTTGACCACATTTTGAAATATGCATAAGATATTCAAAAAAATAAAAAAAAATGGAAAACGTTGACATTGTGTCATTATATGTGACCTAGTTTCTAGAAAAAATAAAAAACTTGGAATGCGGAAAATATTTTAAAAGAGTGTTCTCAGAAATAAGCTATCATGTATGAAGATTCATGCGTTTCAAGGCAAATGACCAATGGTATGGCCACATTCATGGTATAGTTTGACCAAATGATGTCATATTGTGCACAAGGGTGCATCTTGGAATGGCAAACAATTTTTCAAAAGGGGGTTTTCATTTTCTTTGCACAAAAAAATCATTTTTCATTTTTCGAGAGCCAAAAATCGATTTTTTGATGAAGAACTTACTAGATCTTTGTTGCAAAATTAGACTGCACCTTTAAAAAAATATTAGACCACATTTTATGTGCAATTGACTAAACGGTTGCCTCTCAAAAGCTTTCGATCCACCCCTCGTCAAATTGACAAAATTCTGCCGATTCAGCAGCAACCGGGTCAAATTTGAACTAAAGGTGACTCATAGTTTGCTCATGATTTTTTTCCAAAAATCATTTTTAGGTACAAAAGTAGTCATTTCATAAGAGAAACAACAAAAGTTTGGCAAGATTCAACCCCTAGATATGAACGGACATGCCCGCCATTTTGACCACATTTTGAAATCTGCATAAGAAATTCAAAAAAAATCAAAAAATGGAAAACCTTCACATTGTGTTATTATATGTGACCTAGTTTCCAGAAAAAATAAAAAACTTGGAATGCGGAAAATATTTTAAAAAAGTGTTCTCAGAAATGAGCTATCATGTATGAAGATTCATGGGTTTCAAGACAAATGGCCAATGGTATGGCCACATTCAAGGTATAGCTTGTTCAAATGATATCATTTTATGCACAAGGGTGCATCTTGGAATGGCAAACAATTTTTAAAAAGGGGGTTTTCATTTTCTTTGCACAAAAAAATCATTTTCCATTTTTCGAGCTCGGTTTTTTTTATGAAGAACCTACCAAATCTTTGTTTCAAAAATGCACTATGCGATTTAAAAAAAATATTAGACCACATTTTATGTACAACTGACTAAATGGTTGCCACTCAAAAGCTTTCGATCCAACTCTCGTCAAATTGACAAAATTCTGCCGATTCACCAGGAACGGTGTCAAATTTTAACTAAAGGTGACTGATAGTTTGCTCATGATTTTCTTTCCAAAAAAATCATTTTTAGGTACAAAAGTAGTGATTTCATCAGAGAAACAACAAAAGTTTGGCAAGATTCAACCCCTAGCAACGAACGGTCATGCCCGCCGTTTTGACCACATTTTGAAATGTGCATAAGATATTCAAAAAAAAAAAAAAAAAAATGGAAAACCTTGACATTGTGTCATTATATGTGACCTAGTTTCTAGAAAAAATAAAAAACTTGGAATGCGGAAAATATTTTAAAAAAGTTTTCTCAGAAATAAGCTATCATGTATGAAGATTTATGCGTTTCAAGGGAAATGACCAATGGTATGGCCACATTCATGGTATAGTTTGTCCAAATGATGTCATATTGTGCACAAGGGTGCATCTTGGAATGGCAAACAATTTTTTAAAAGGGGGTTTTCATTTTATTTGCACAAAAAAATCATTTTCCATTTTTCGAGTGCCAAAAATCAATTTTTTGATGAAGAACTTACAAGATCTTTGTTGCAAAATTGCACTGCACCATTTAAAAAAAATATTAGACCACATTTTATGTACAATTGACTAAACGGTTGCCACTCAAAAGCTTTCGATCCACCCCTCGTCAAATTGACAAAATTCTGCCGATTCAGCAGCAACCGGGTCAAATTTGAACTAAAGGTGACTCATAGTTTGCTCATGATTTTTTAACAAAAATCATTTTTAGGTACAAAAGTAGTCATTTCATAAGAGAAACAACAAAAGTTTGGCAAGATTCAACCCCTAGATATGAACGGACATGCCCGCCGTTTTGACCACATTTTGAAATCTGCATAAGAAATTCAAAAAAAATCAAAAAATGGAAAACCTTCACATTGTGTTATTATATGTGACGTAGTTTCCAGAAAATATAAAAAACATGGAATGCGGAAAATATTTTAAAAAAGTGTTCTCAGAAATGAGCTATCATGTATGAAGATTCATGGGTTTCAAGACAAATGGCCAATGGTATGGCCACATTAAAGGTATAGCTTGTTCAAATGATATCATTTTGTGCACAAGGGTGCATCTTGGAATGGCAAACAATTTTTAAAAAGGGGATTTTCATTTTCTTTGCACAACAAAATCATTTTCCATTTTTCGAGTGCCAAAACTCGGTTTTTTTTATGAAGAACCTACCAAATCTTTGTTTCAAAAATGCACTACACGATTTAAAAAAAATATTAGACCACATTTTATGTACAACTGACTAAATGGTTGACACTGAAAAGCTTTTGATCCAACTCTCGTCAAATTGACAAAATTCTGCCGATTCAACAGGAACGGGGTCAAATTTGAACTAAAGGTGGCTCATAGTTTGCTCATGATTTTCTTTCCAAAAAAATCATTTTTAGGAACAAAAGTAGTCATTTCATCAGAGAAACAACAAAAGTTTGCCAAGATTCAACCCCTAGCAACGAACGGTCATGTTCGCCGTTTTGACCACATTTTGAAATATGCACAAGAAATTCAAAAAAATAAAAAAAATAGAAAACCTTCACATTGTGTCATTATATGTGACGTAGTTTCTAGAAAAAATAAAAAAACTTGGAATGCGGAAAATATTTTAAAAAAGTTTTCTCAGAAATAAGCTATCATGTATGAAGATTCATGCGTTTCAAGGCAAATGACCAAGGGTATGGCCACATTCGTGGTATAGTTTGTCCAAATGATGTCATATTGTGCACAAGGGTGCATCTTGGAATGGCAAACAATTTTTCAAAAGGGGGTTTTCATTTTCTTTGCACAAAAAAATCATTTTTCATTTTTCGAGTGCCAAAAATCGATTTTTTGATGAAGAACTTACTAGATCTTTGTTGCAAAATTGCACTGCACCTTTAAAAAAATATTAGACCACATTTTATGTGCAATTGACTAAATGGTTGCCACTCAAAAGCTTTCAATACACCCCTCGTCAAATTGACAAAATTTTGCCGATTCAGCAGGAACCGGGTCAAATTTGAACTAAAGGTGACTCATAGTTTGCTCATGATTTTTTTCCAAAAATCATTTTTAGGTACAAAAGTAGTCATTTCATAAGAGAAACAACAAAAGTTTGGCAAGATTCAACCCCTAGATATGAACGGACATGCCCGCCGTTTTGACCAAATTTTGAAATCTGCATAAGAAATTCAAAAAAAATCAAAAAATGGAAAACCTTCACATTGTGTTATTATATGTGACCTAGTTTCCAGAAAAAATAAAAAACTTGGAATGCGGAAAATATTTTAAAAAAGTGTTCTCAGAAAAGAGCTATCATGTATGAAGATTCATGGGTTTCAAGACAAATGGCCAATGGTATGGCCACATTCAAGGTATAGCTTGTTCAAATGATATCATTTTATGCACAAGGGTGCATCTTGGAATGGCAAACAATTTCTAAAAAGGGGGTTTTCATTTTCTTTGCACAAAAAAATCATTTTCCATTTTTCGAGCTCGGTTTTTTTTATGAAGAACCTACCAAATCTTTGTTTCAAAAATGCACTACACGATTTAAAAAAAATATTAGACCACATTTTATGTACAACTGACTAAATGGTTGCCACTCAAAAGCTTTCGATCCAACTCTCGTCAAATTGACAAAATTCTGCCGATTCAACAGGAACGGGGTCAATTTTGAACTAAAGGTGGCTCATAGTTTGCTCATGATTTTCTTTCCAAAAAAATCATTTTTAGGTACAAAAGTAGTCATTTCATCAGACAAACAACAAAAGTTTGGCCAAATTCAACCCCTAGCAACGAACGGTCATGCCCGCCGTTTTGACCACATTTTGAAATATGCATAAGATATTCAAAAAAATAAAAAAAATGGAAAACCTTCACATTGTGTCATTATATGTGACCTAATTTCTAGAAAAAATAAAAAACTTGGAATGCAGAAAATATTTTAAAAGAGTGTTCTTAGAAATAAGCTATCATGTATGAAGATTCATGCGTTTCAAAGCAAATGACCAATCGTATGGCCACATTCATGGTATAGTTTGTCCAAATGATGTCATATTGTGCACAAGGGTGCATCTTGGAATGGCAAACAATTTTTTAAAAGGGGGTTTTCATTTTCTTTGCACAAAAAAATCATTTTCCATTTTTCCAGTGCCAAAACTCGGTTTTTTTTATGAAGAACCTACCAAATCTTTGTTTCAAAAATGCACTACACGATTTAAAAAAAATATTAGACCACATTTTATGTACAACTGACTAAATGGTTGCCACTCAAAAGCTTTCGATCCACCTCTCGTCAAATTGACAAAATTCTGCCGATTCAACAGGAACGGGGTCAAATTTGAACTAAAGGTGGCTCATAGTTTGCTCATGATTTTCTTTCCAAAAAAATCATTTTTAGATACAAAAGTTGTCATTTCATCAGAGAAACAACAAAAGTTTGGCAAGATTCAACCCCTAGCAACGAACGGTCATGCCCGCCGTTTTGACCACATTTTGAAATCTGCATAAGAAATTCAAAAAAAAATCAAAAAATGGAAAACCTTCACATTGTGTTATGATATGTGACCTAGTTTCCAGAAAAAATAAAAAACTTGGAATGCGGAAAATATTTTAAAAAAGTGTTCTCAGAAATGAGCTATCATGTATGAAGATTCATGGGTTTCAAGACAAATGGCCAATGGTATGGCCACATTCAAGGTATAGCTTGTTCAAATGACATCATTTTATGCACAAGGGTGCATCTTGGAATGGCAAACAATTTTTAAAAAGGGGTTTTTCATTTTCTTTGCACAAAAAAATCATTTTCCATTTTTTGAGTGCCAAAACTCGGTTTTTTTTGTGAAGAACCTACCAAATCTTTGTTTCAAAAATGCACTACACGATTTAAAAAAAATATTAGACCACATTTTATGTACAACTGACTAAATGGTTGCCACTCAAAAGCTTTCGATCCACCTCTCGTCAAATTGACAAAATTCTGCCGATTCAACAGGAACGGGGTCAAATTTGAACTAAAGGTGGATCATAGTTTGCTCATGATTTTCTTTCCAAAAGAATCATTTTTAGGTACAAAAGTAGTAATTTCATCAGAGAAACAACAAAAGTTTGGCAAGATTCAACCCCTAGGAACGAACGGTCATGCCCGCCGTTTTGACCACATTTTGAAATATGCATAAGATATTCAAAAAAATAAAAAAAAATGGAAAACCTTGACATTGTGTCATTATATGTGACCTAGTTTCTAGAAAAAATAAAAAACTTGGAATGCGGAAAATATTTTAAAAGAGTGTTCTCAGAAATAAGCTATCATGTATGAAGATTCATGCGTTTCAAGGCAAATGACCAATGGTATGGCCACATTCATGGTATAGTTTGTCCAAATGATGTCATATTGTGCACAAGGGTGCATCTTGGAATGGCAAACAATTTTTCAAAAGGGGGTTTTCATTTTCTTTGCACAAAAAAATCATTTTTCATTTTTCGAGAGCCAAAAATCGATTTTTTGATGCAGAACTTACTAGATCTTTGTTGCAAAATTAGACTGCACCTTTAAAAAAAATATTAGACCACATTTTATGTACAACTGACCAAATGGTTGCCACTCAAAAGCTTTCGATCCACCTCTCGTCAAATTGACAAAATTCTGCCGATTCAACAGGAACGGGGTCAAATTTGAACTAAAGGTGGCTCATAGTTTGCTCATGATTTTCTTTCCAAAAAAAATCATTTTTAGGTACAAAAGTAGTCATTTCATCAGAGAAACAACAAAAGTTTGGCAAGATTCAACCCCTAGCAACGAACGGTCATGCCCGCCGTTTTGACCACATTTTGAAATATGCATAAGATATTCAAAAAAAAAGAAAAAATGGAAAACCTTGACATTGTGTCATTATATGTGACCTAGTTTCTAGAAAAAATAAAAAACTTGGAATGCGGAAAATATTTTAAAATAGTGTTCTCAGAAATAAGCTATCATGTATGAAGATTCATGCGTTTCAAGGCAAATGACAAATGGTATGGCCACATTCATGGTATAGTTTGTCCAAATGATGTCATATTGTGCTCAAGGGTGCATCTTGGAATGGCAAACAATTTTTCCAAAGGGGGTTTTCATTTTCTTTGCACAAAAAAATCATTTTTCATTTTTCGAGTGCCAAAAATCGATTTTTTGATGAAGAACTTACTAGATCTTTGTTGCAAAATTAGACTGCACCTTTAAAAAAATATTAGACCACATTTTATGTGCAATTGACTAAACGGTTGCCACTCAAACGCTTTCGATCCACCCCTCGTCAAATTGACAAAATTCTGCCGATTCAGCAGCAACCGGGTCAAATTTGAACTAAAGGTGACTCATAGTTTGCTCATGATTTTTTTCCAAAAATCATTTTTAGGTACAAAAGTAGTCATTTCATAAGAGAAACAACAAAAGTTTGGCAAGATTCAACCCCTAGATATGTACGGACATGCCCGCCGTTTTGACCACATTTTGAAATCTGCATAAGAAATTCAAAAAAATTCAAAAAAAGGAAAACCTTCACATTGTGTTATTATATGTGACCTAGTTTCCAGAAAAAATAAAAAACTTGGAATGCGGAAAATATTTTAAAAAAGTGTTCTCAGAAATGAGCTATCATGTATGAAGATTCATGGGTTTCAAGACAAATGGCCAATGGTATGGCCACATTCAAGGTATAGCTTGTTCAAATGATATCATTTTATGCACAAGGGTGCATCTTGGAATGGCAAACAATTTTTAAAAAGGGGGTTTTCATTTTCTTTGCACAAAAAAATCATTTTCCATTTTTCGAGCTCGGTTTTTTTAATGAAGAACCTACCAAATCTTTATTTCAAAAATGCACTACACGATTTAAAAAAAATATTAGACCACATTTTATGTACAACTGACTAAATGGTTGCCACTCAAAAGCTTTCGATCCAACTCTCGTCAAATGGACAAAATTCTGGCGATTCAACAGGAACGGTGTCAAATTTGAACTAAAGGTGGCTCATAGTTTGCTCATGATTTTCTTTCCAAAAAAATCATTTTTAGGTACAAAAGTAGTCATTTCATCAGAGAAACAACAAAAGTTTGGCAAGATTCAACCCCTAGCAACGAACGGTCATGCCCGCCGTTTTGACCACATTTTGAAATATGCATAAGATATTCAAAAAAATAAAAAAAATGGAAAACCTTGACATTGTGTCATTATATGTGACCTAGTTTCTAGAAAAAATAAAAAACTTGGAATGCGGAAAATATTTTAAAAAAGTTTTCTCAGAAATAAGCTATCATGTATGAAGATTCATGCGTTTCAAGGCAAATGACCAATGGTATGGCCACATTCATGGTATAGTTTGTCCAAATGATGTCATATTGTGCACAAGGGTGCATCTTGGAATGGCAAACAATTTTTTAAAAGGGGGTTTTCATTTTCTTTGCACAAAAAAATCATTTTCCATTTTTCGAGTGCCAAAAATCAATTTTTTGATGAAGAACTTACAAGATCTTTGTTGCAAAATTGCACTGCACCATTTAAAAAAAATATTAGACCACATTTTATGTACAATTGACTAAACGGTTGCCACTCAAAAGCTTTCGATCCACCCCTCGTCAAATTGACAAAATTCTGCCGATTCAGCAGCAACCGGGTCAAATTTGAACTAAAGGTGACTCATAGTTTGCTCATGATTTTTTAACAAAAATCATTTTTAGGTACAAAAGTAGTCATTTCATAAGAGAAACAAAAAAAGTTTGGCAAGATTCAACCCCTAGATATGAACGGACATGCCCGCCGTTTTGACCACATTTTGAAATCTGCATAAGAAATTAAAAAAAATCAAAAAATGGAAAACCTTCACATTGTGTTATTATATGTGACGTAGTTTCCAGAAAAAATAAAAAACTTGGAATGCGGAAAATATTTTAAAAAAGTGTTCTTAGAAATGAGCTATCATGTATGAAGATTCATGGGTTTCAAGACAAATGGCCAATGGTATGGCCACATTCAAGGTATAGCTTGTTCAAATGATATCATTTTGTGCACAAGGGTGCATCTTGGAATGGCAAACAATTTTTAAAAAGGGGATTTTCATTTTCTTTGCACAACAAAATCATTTTCCATTTTTCGAGTGCCAAAACTCTGTTTTTTTTATGAAGAACCTACCAAATCTTTGTTTCAAAAATGCACTACACGATTTAAAAAAAAAAATTAGACCACATTTTATGTACAACTGACTAAATGGTTGACACTGAAAAGCTTTTGATCCAACTCTCGTCAAATTGACAAAATTCTGCCGATTCAACAGGAACGGGGTCAAATTTGAACTAAAGGTGGCTCATAGTTTGCTCATGATTTTCTTTCCAAAAAAATCATTTTTAGGAACAAAAGTAGTCATTTCATCAGAGAAACAACAAAAGTTTGCCAAGATTCAACCCCTAGCAACGAACGGTCATGTTCGCCGTTTTGACCACATTTTGAAATATGCACAAGAAATTCAAAAAAATAAAAAAAATAAAAAAAATAGAAAACCTTCACATTGTGTCATTATATGTGACCTAGTTTCTAGAAAAAATAAAAAAACTTGGAATGCTGAAAATATTTTAAAAAAGTGTTCTCAGAAATAAGCTATCATGTATGAAGATTCATGCGTTTCAAGGCAAATGACCAATGGTATGGCCACATTCGTGGTATAGTTTGTCCAAATGATGTCATATTGTGCACAAGGGTGCATCTTGGAATGGCAAACAATTTTTCAAAAGGGGGTTTTCATTTTCTTTGCACAAAAAAATCATTTTCATTTTTCGAGTGCCAAAAATCGATTTTTTGATGAAGAACTTACTAGATCTTTGTTGCAAAATTGCACTGCACCTTTAAAAAAAATATTAGACCACATTTTATGTGCAATTGACTAAATGGTTGCCACTCAAAAGCTTTCAATCCACCCCTCGTCAAATTGACAAAATTCTGCCGATTCAGCAGGAACCGGGTCAAATTTGAACTAAAGGTGACTCATAGTTTGCTCATGATTTTTTTTCCAAAAATCATTTTTAGGTACAAAAGTAGTCATTTCGTAAGAGAAACAACAAAAGTTTGGCAAGATTCAACCCCTAGATATGAACGGACATGCCCGCCGTTTTGACCAAATTTTGAAATCTGCATAAGAAATTCAAAAAAAAATCAAAAAATGGAAAACCTTCACATTGTGTTATTATATGTGACCTAGTTTCCAGAAAAAATAAAAAACATGGAATGCGGAAAATATTTTAAAAAAGTATTCTCAGAAATGAGCTATCATGTATTAAGATTCAACAGGAACGGGGTCAAATTTGAAATAAAGGTGGCTCATAGTTTGCTCATGATTTTATTTCCAAAAAAATCATTTTTAGGTACAAAAGTAGTCATTTCATCAGAGAAACAACAAAAGTTTGGCAAGATTCAACCCCTAGCAACGAACGGTCATGCCCGCCGTTTTGACCACATTTTGAAATATGCATAAGATACTCAAAAAAATAAAAAAAATGGAAAACCTTCACATTGTGTCATTATATGTGACCTAGTTTCTAGAAAAAATAAAAAACTTGGAATGCGGAAAATATTTTAAAAAAGTGTTCTCAGAAATAAGCTATCATGTATTAAGATTCATGGGTTTCAAGACAAATGGCCAATGGTATGGCCACATTCAAGGTATAGCTTGTTCAAATGATATCATTTTATGCACAAGGGTGCATCTTGGAATGGCAAACAATTTGGAAAAAGGGGGTTTTCATTTTCTTTGCACAAAAAAATCATTTTCCATTTTTTGAGTGCCAAAACACGGTTTTTTTATGAAGAACCTACCAAATCTTTGTTTCAAAAATGCACTACACGATTTAAAAAAAATATTAGACCACATTTTATGTACAAATGACTAAATGGTTGCCACTCAAAAGCTTTCGATCCACCTCTCGTCAAATTGACAAAATTCTGCCGATTCAACAGGAACGGGGTCAAATTTGAACTAAAGGTGGCTCATAGTTTGCTCATGATTTTCTTTCCAAAAAATCATTTTTAGGTACAAAATTAGTCATTTCATCAGAGAAACAACAAAAGTTTGGCAAGATTCAACCCCTAGCAACGAACGGTCATGCCCGCCGTTTTGACCACATTTTGAAATATGCATAAGATATTCAAAAAAAAAAAATGGAAAACCTTGACATTGTGTCATTATATGTGACCTAGTTTCTAGAAAAAATAAAAAACTTGGAATGCGGAAAATATTTTAAAAGAGTGTTCTCAGAAATAAGCTATCATGTATGAAGATTCATGCGATTCAAGTCAAATGACCAATGGTATGGCCACATTCATGGTATAGTTTGTCCAAATGATGTCATATTGTGCACAAGGGTGCATCTTGGAATGGCAAACAATTTTTCAAAAGGGGGTTTTCATTTTCTTTGCACAAAAAAATCATTTTTCATTTTTCGAGTGCCAAAAATCGATTTTTTGATGAAGAACTTACTAGATCTTTGTTGCAAAATTAGACTGCACCTTTAAAAAAATATTAGACCACATTTTATGTGCAATTGACTAAACGGTTGCCACTCAAAAGCTTTCGATCCACCCCTCGTCAAATTGGGAAAATTCTGCCGATTCAGCAGCAACCGGGTCAAATTTGAACTAAAGGTGACTCGTAGTTTGCTCATGATTTTTTTCCAAAAATAATTTTTAGGTACCAAAGTAGTCATTTCATAAGAGAAACAACAAAAGTTTGGCAAGATTCAACCCCTAGATATGAACGGACATGCCCGCCGTTTTGACCACATTTTGAAATCTGCATAAGAAATTAAAAAAAAATCCAAAAATGGAAAACCTTCACATTGTGTTATTATATGTGACCTAGTTTCCAGAAAAAATAAAAAACTTGGAATGCGGAAAATATTTTTAAAAAGTGTTCTCAGAAAAGAGCTATCATGTATGAAGATTCATGGGTTTCAAGACAAATGGCCAATGGTATGGCCACATTCAAGGTATAGCCTGTTCAAATGATATCATTTTATGCACAAGGGTGCATCTTGGAATGGCAAACAATTTTTAAAAAGGGGGTTTTCATTTTCTTTGCACAAAAAAATCATTTTCCATTTTTCGAGCTTGGTTTTTTTTATGAAGAACCTACCAAATCTTTGTTTCAAAAATGCACTACACGATTTAAAAAAAATATTAGACCACATTTTATGTACAACTGACTAAATGGTTGCCACGCAAAAGCTTTCGATCCAACTCTCGTCAAATTGACAAAATTCTGCCGATTCAACAGGAACGGGGTCAAATTTGAACTAAAGGTGGCTCATAGTTTGCTCATGATTTTCTTTCCAAAAAAATCATTTTTAGGTACAAAAGTAGTCATTTCATCAGAGAAACAACAAAAGTTTGGCAAGATTCAACCCCTAGCAATGAACGGTCATGCCCGCCGTTTTGACCACATTTTGAAATATGCATAAGATATTCAAAAAAATAAAAAAAAATGGAAAACGTTCACATTGTGTCATTATATGTGACCTAGTTTCTAGAAAAAATAAAAAACTTGGAATGCGGAAAATATTTTTAAAGAGTGTTCTCAGAAATAAGCTATCATGTATGAAGATTTATGCGTTTCAAGGCAAATGACCAATGGTATGGCCACATTCATGGTATAGTTTGTCCAAATGATGTCATATTGTGCACAAGGGTGCATCTTGGAATGGCAAACAATTTTTCAAAAGGGGGTTTTCATTTTCTTTGCACAAAAAAATCATTTTCCATTTTTCGAGTGCCAAAAATCGATTTTTTGATGAAGAACTTACAAGATCTTTGTTGCAAAATTGCACTGCACCATTTAAAAAAAATATTAGACCACATTTTATGTACAATTGACTAAACGGTTGCCACTCAAAAGCTTTCGATCCACCCCTCGTCAAATTGGGAAAATTCTGCCGATTCAGCAGCAACCGGGTCAAATTTGAACTAAAGGTGACTCGTAGTTTGCTCATGATTTTTTTCCAAAAATAATTTTTAGGTACCAAAGTAGTCATTTCATAAGAGAAACAACAAAAGTTTGGCAAGATTCAACCCCTAGATATGAACGGACATGCCCGCCGTTTTGACCACATTTTGAAATCTGCATAAGAAATTAAAAAAAAAATCAAAAAATGGAAAACCTTCACATTGTGTTATTATATGTGACCTAGTTTCCAGAAAAAATAAAAAACTTGGAATGCGGAAAATATTTTTAAAAAGTGTTCTCAGAAAAGAGCTATCATGTATGAAGATTCATGGGTTTCAAGACAAATGGCCAATGGTATGGCCACATTCAAGGTATAGCCTGTTCAAATGATATCATTTTATGCACAAGGGTGCATCTTGGAATGGCAAACAATTTTTAAAAAGGGGGTTTTCATTTTCTTTGCACAAAAAAATCATTTTCCATTTTTCGAGCTTGGTTTTTTTTATGAAGAACCTACCAAATCTTTGTTTCAAAAATGCACTACACGATTTAAAAAAAATATTAGACCACATTTTATGTACAACTGACTAAATGGTTGCCACGCAAAAGCTTTCGATCCAACTCTCGTCAAATTGACAAAATTCTGCCGATTCAACAGGAACGGGGTCAAATTTGAACTAAAGGTGGCTCATAGTTTGCTCATGATTTTCTTTCCAAAAAAATCATTTTTAGGTACAAAAGTAGTCATTTCATCAGAGAAACAACAAAAGTTTGGCAAGATTCAACCCCTAGCAACGAACGGTCATGCCCGCCGTTTTGACCACATTTTGAAATATGCATAAGATATTCAAAAAAATAAAAAAAATGGAAAACCTTCACATTGTGTCATTATATGTGACCTAGTTTCTAGAAAAAATAAAAAACTTGGAATGCGGAAAATATTTTAAAAAAGTTTTCTCAGAAATAAGCTATCATGTATGAAGATTTATGCGTTTCAAGGCAAATGACCAATGGTATGGCCACATTCATGGTATAGTTTGTCCAAATGATGTCATATTGTGCACAAGGGTGCATCTTGGAATGGCAAACAATTTTTCAAAAGGGGGTTTTCATTTTCTTTGCAAAAAAAAATCATTTTCCATTTTTCGAGTGCCAAAAATCAATTTTTTGATGAAGAACTTACAAGATCTTTGTTGCAAAATTGCACTGCACCATTTAAAAAAAATATTAGACCACATTTTATGTACAATTGACTAAACGGTTGCCACTCAAAAGCTTTCGATCCACCCCTCGTCAAATTGGGAAAATTCTGCCGATTCAGCAGCAACCGGGTCAAATTTGAACTAAAGGTGACTCGTAGTTTGCTCATGATTTTTTTTCAAAAATCATTTTTAGGTACCAAAGTAGTCATTTCATAAGAGAAACAACAAAAGTTTGGCAAGATTCAACCCCTAGATATGAACGGACATGCCCGCCGTTTTGACCACATTTTGAAATCTGCATAAGAAATTAAAAAAAAATCAATAAATGGAAAACCTTCACATTGTGTTATTATATGTGACCTAGTTTCCAGAAAAAATAAAAAACTTGGAATGCGGAAAATATTTTTAAAAAGTGTTCTCAGAAAAGAGCTATCATGTATGAAGATTCATGGGTTTCAAGATAAATGGCCAATGGTATGGCCACATTCAAGGTATAGCCTGTTCAAATGATATCATTTTATGCACAAGGGTGCATCTTGGAATGGCAAACAATTTTTAAAAAGGGGGTTTTCATTTTCTTTGCACAAAAAAATCATTTTCCATTTTTCGAGCTCGGTTTTTTTTATGAAGAACCTAGCAAATCTTTGTTTCAAAAATGCACTACACGATTTAAAAAAAAATATTAGACCACATTTTATGTTCAACTGACTAAATGGTTGCCACTCAAAAGCTTTCGATCCAACTCTCGTCAAATTGACAAAATTCTGCCGATTCAACAGGAACGGGGTCAAATTTGAACTAAAGGTGGCTCATAGTTTGCTCATGATTTTCTTTCCAAAAAAATCATTTTTAGGTACAAAAGTAGTCATTTCATCAGAGAAACAACAAAAGTTTGGTAAGATTCAACCCCTAGCAACGAACGGTCATGCCCGCCGTTTAGACCACATTTTGAAATATGCATAAGATATTCAAAAAAATAAAAAAAATGGAAAACCTTCACATTGTGTCATTATATGTGACCTAGTTTCTAGAAAAAATAAAAAACTTGGAATGAAGAAAATATTTTAAAAGAGTGTTCTTAGAAATAAGCTATCATGTATGAAGATTCATGCGTTTCAAGGCAAATGACCAATGGTATGGCCACATTCATGGTATAGTTTGTCCAAATGATGTCATATTGTGCACAAGGGTGCATCCTGGAATGGCAAACAATTTTTCAAAAGGGGGTTTTCATTTTCTTTGCACAAAAAAATCATTTTTCATTTTTCGAGTGCCAAAAATCGATTTTTTGATGAAGAACTTACTAGATCTTTGTTGCAAAATTAGACTGCACCTTTAAAAAAATATTAGACCACATTTTATGTGCAATTGACTAAACGGTTGCCACTCAAAAGCTTTCGATCCACCCCTCGTCAAATTGAGAAAATTCTGCCGATTCAGCAGCAACCAGGTCAAATTTGAACTAAAGGTGACTCGTAGTTTGCTCATGATTTTTTTCCAAAAATCATTTTTAGGTACAAAAGTAGTCATTTCATAAGAGAAACAACAAAAGTTTGGCAAGATTAAACCCCTAGATATGAACGGACATGCCCGCCGTTTTGACCACATTTTGAAATCTGCATAAGAAATAAAAAAAAACAAAAAATGGAAAACCTTCACACTGTGTTATTATATGTGACCTAGTTTCCAGAAAAAATAAAAAACTTGGAATGCGGAAAATATTTTTAAAAAGTGTTCTCAGAAAAGAGCTATCATGTATGAAGATTCATGGGTTTCAAGACAAATGGCCAATGGTATGGACACATTCAAGGTATAGCTTGTTCAAATGATATCATTTTATGCACAAGGGTGCATCTTGGAATGGCAAACAATTTTTAAAAAGGGGGTTTTCATTTTCTTTGCACAAAAAAATCATTTTCCATTTTTCGAGCTCGGTTTTTTTTATGAAGAACCTACCAAATCTTTGTTTCAAAAATGCACTACACGATTTAAAAAAAATATTAGAGCACCTTTTATGTACAACTGACTAAATGGTTGCCACTCAAAAGCTTTCGATCCAACTCTCGTCAAATTGACAAAATTCTGCCGATTCAACAGGAACGGGGTCAAATTTGAACTAAAGGTGGCTCATAGTTTGCTCATGATTTTCTTTCCAAAAAAATCATTTTTAGGTACAAAAGTAGTCATTTCATCAGAGAAACGACAAAATTTGGCAAGATTCAACCCCTAGCAACGAACGGTCATGCCCGCCGTTTTGACCACATTTTGAAATATGCATAAGATATTCAAAAAAATAAAAAAAATGGAAAACCTTCACATTGTGTCATTATATGTGACCTAGTTTCTAGAAAAAATAAAAAACTTGGAATGCGGAAAATATTTTAAAAAAGTTTTCTCAGAAATAAGCTATCATGTATGAAGATTCATGCGTTTCAAGGCAAATGACCAATGGTATGGCCACATTCATGGTATAGTTTGTCCAAATGATGTCATATTGTGCACAAGGGTGCATCTTGGAATGGCAAAAAAAATTCAAAAGGGGGTTTTCATTTTCTTTGCACAAAAAAATCATTTTCCATTTTTCGAGTGCCAAAAATCAATTTTTTGATGAAGAACTTACTAGATCTTTGTTGCAAAATTGCACTGCACCATTTAAAAAAAATATTAGACCACATTTTATGTGCAATTGACTAAACGGTGCCACTCAAAAGCTTTCGATCCACCCCTCATCAAATTGACAAAATTCTGCCGATTCAGCAGCAACCGGGTCAAATTTGAACTAAAGGTGACTCATAGTTTGCTCATGATTTTTTAACAAAAATCATTTTTAGGTACAAAAGTAGTCATTTCATAAGAGAAACAACAAAAGTTTGGCAAGATTCAACCCCTAGATATGTACGGACATGCCCGCCGTTTTGACCACATTTTGAAATCTGCATAAGAAATTCAAAAAAATTCAAAAAATGGAAAACCTTCACATTGTGTTATTATATGTGACCTAGTTTCCAGAAAAAATAAAAAACTTGGAATGAGGAAAATATTTTAAAAAAGTGTTCTCAGAAATGAGCTATCATGTATGAAGATTCATGGGTTTCAAGACAAATGGCCAATGGTATGGCCACATTCAAGGTATAGCTTGTTCAAATGATATCATTTTATGCACAAGGGTGCATCTTGGAATGGCAAACAATTTTTAAAAAGGGGGTTTTCATTTTCTTTGCACAAAAAAATCATTTTCCATTTTTCGAGCTCGGTTTTTTTTATGAAGAACCTACCAAATCTTTGTTTCAAAAATGCACTACACGATTTAAAAAAAATATTAGACCACATTTTATGTACAACTGACTAAATGGTTGCCACTCAAAAGCTTTCGATCCAACTCTCGTCAAATTGACAAAATTCTGCCGATTCAACAGGAACGGGGTCAAATTTGAACTAAAGGTGGCTCATAGTTTGCTCATGATTTTCTTTCCAAAAAAATCATTTTTAGGTACAAAAGTAGTCATTTCATCAGACAAACAACAAAAGTTTGGCCAAATTCAACCCCTAGCAACGAACGGTCATGCCCGCCGTTTTGACCACATTTTGAAATATGCATAAGATATTCAAAAAAATAAAAAAAATGGAAAACCTTCACATTGTGTCATTATATGTGACCTAATTTCTAGAAAAAATAAAAAACTTGGAATGCAGAAAATATTTTAAAAGAGTGTTCTTAGAAATAAGCTATCATGTATGAAGATTCATGCGTTTCAAAGCAAATGACCAATCGTATGGCCACATTCATGGTATAGTTTGTCCAAATGATGTCATATTGTGCACAAGGGTGCATCTTGGAATGGCAAACAATTTTTCAAAAGGGGGTTTTCATTTTCTTTGCACAAAAAAATCATTTTTCATTTTTCGAGTGCCAAAAATCGATTTTTTGATGAAGAACTTACTAGATCTTTGTTGCAAAATTAGACTGCACCTTTAAAAAAATATTAGACCACATTTTATGTGCAATTGACTAAACGGTTGCCACTCAAAAGCTTTCGATCCACCCCTCGTCAAATTGAGAAAATTCTGCCGATTCAGCAGCAACCGGGTCAAATTTGAACTAAAGGTGACTCGTAGTTTGCTCATGATTTTTTTCCAAAAATCATTTTTAGGTACAAAAGTAGTCATTTCATAAGAGAAACAACAAAAGTTTGGCAAGATTAAAGCCCTAGATATGAACGGACATGCCTGCCGTTTTGACCACATTTTGAAATCTGCATAAGAAATTAAAAAAAAAATCAAAAAATGGAAAACCTTCACATTGTGTTATTATATGTGACCTAGTTTCCAGAAAAAATAAAAAACTTGGAATGCGGAAAATATTTTTAAAAAGTGTTCTCAGAAAAGAGCTATCATGTATGAAGATTCATGGGTTTCAAGACAAATGGCCAATGGTATGGCCACATTCAAGGTATAGCTTGTTCAAATGATATCATTTTATGCACAAGGGTGCATCTTGGAATGGCAAACAATTTTTAAAAAGGGGGTTTTCATTTTCTTTGCACAAAAAAATCATTTTCCATTTTTCGAGCTCGGTTTTTTTTATGAAGAACCTACCAAATCTTTGTTTCAAAAATGCACTACACGATTTAAAAAAAATATTAGACCACATTTTATGTACAACTGACTAAATGGTTGCCACTCAAAAGCTTTCGATCCAACTCTCGTCAAATTGACAAAATTCTGCTGATTCAACAGTAACGGGGTCAAATTTGAACTAAAGGTGGCTCATAGTTTGCTCATGATTTTCTTTCCAACAAAATCATTTTTAGGTACAAAAGTAGTCATTTCATCAGACAAACAACAAAAGTTTGGCAAGATTCAACCCCTAGCAACGAACGGTCATGCCCGCCGTTTTGACCACATTTTGAAATATGCATAAGATATTCAAAAAAATAAAAAAAATGGAAAACCTTCACATTGTGTCATTATATGTGACCTAGTTTCTAGAAAAAATAAAAAACTTGGAATGCAGAAAATATTTTAAAAGAGTGTTCTTAGAAATAAGCTATCATGTATGAAGATTCATGCGTTTCGAAGCAAATGACCAATGGTATGGCCACATTCATGGTATAGTTTGTCCAAATGATGTCATATTGTGCACAAGGGTGCATCTTGGAATGGCAAACAATTTTTCAAAAGGGGGTTTTCATTTTCTTTGCACAAAAAAATAATTTTTCATTTTTCGAGTGCCAAAAATCGATTTTTTGATGAAGAACTTACTAGATCTTTGTTGCAAAATTAGACTGCACCTTTAAAAAAATATTAGACCACATTTTATGTGCAATTGACTAAACGGTTGCCACTCAAAAGCTTTCGATCCACCCCTCGTCAAATTGAGAAAATTCTGCCGATTCAGCAGCAACCGGGTCAAATTTGAACTAAAGGTGACTCGTAGTTTGCTCATGATTTTTTTCCAAAAAAATCATTTTTAGGTACAAAAGTAGTCATTTCATAAGAGAAACAACAAAAGTTTGGCAGGATTCAACCCCTAGCAACGAACGGTCATGCCCGCCGTTTTGACCACATTTTGAAATATGCATAAGATATTCAAAAAAATAAAAAAAATGGAAAACCTTCACATTGTGTCATTATATGTGACCTAGTTTCTAGAAAAAATAAAAAACTTGGAATGCAGAAAATATTTTAAAAGAGTGTTCTTAGAAATAAGCTATCATGTATGAAGATTCATGCGTTTCAAAGCAAATGACCAATGGTATGGCCACATTCATGGTATAGTTTGTCCAAATGATGTCATATTGTGCACAAGGGTGCATCTTGGAATGGCAAACAATTTTTCAAAAGGGGGTTTTCATTTTCTTTGCACAAAAAAATCATTTTTCATTTTTCGAGTGCCAAAAATCGATTTTTTGATGAAGAACTTACTAGATCTTTGTTGCAAAATTAGACTGCACCTTTAAAAAAATATTAGACCACATTTTATGTGCAATTGACTAAATGGTTGCCACTCAAAAGCTTTCGATCCACCCCTCGTCAAATTGAGAAAATTCTGCCGATTCAGCAGCAACCGGGTCAAATTTGAACTAAAGGTGACTCGTAGTTTGCTCATGATTTTTTTCCAAAAATCATTTTTAGGTACAAAAGTAGTCATTTCATAATAGAAACAACAAAAGTTTGGCAAGATTAAAGCCCTAGATATGAACGGACATGCCTGCCGTTTTGACCACATTTTGAAATCTGCATAAGAAATTAAAAAAAAATCAAAAAATGGAAAACCTTCACATTGTGTTATTATATGTGACCTAGTTTCCAGAAAAAATAAAAAACTTGGAATGCGGAAAATATTTTTAAAAAGTGTTCTCAGAAAAGAGCTATCATGTATGAAGATTCATGGGTTTCAAGACAAATGGCCAATGGTATGGCCACATTCAAGGTATAGCTTGTTCAAATGATATCATTTTATGCACAAGGGTGCATCTTGGAATGGCAAACAATTTTTAAAAAGGGGGTTTTCATTTTCTTTGCACAAAAAAATCATTTTCCATTTTTCGAGCTCGGTTTTTTTTATGAAGAACCTACCAAATCTTTGTTTCAAAAATGCACTACACGATTTAAAAAAAATATTAGACCACATTTTATGTACAACTGACTAAATGGTTGCCACTCAAAAGCTTTCGATCCAACTCTCGTCAAATTGACAAAATTCTGCCGATTCAACAGGAACGGGGTCAAATTTGAACTAAAGGTGGCTCATAGTTTGCTCATGATTTTCTTTCCAAAAAAATCATTTTTAGGTACAAAAGTAGTCATTTCATCAGACAAACAACAAAAGTTTGGCAAGATTCAACCCCTAGCAACGAACGGTCATGCCCGCCGTTTTGACCACATTTTGAAATATGCATAAGATATTCAAAAAAATAAGAAAAATGGAAAACCTTCACATTGTGTCATTATATGTGACCTAGTTTCTAGAAAAAATAAAAAACTTGGAATGCAGAAAATATTTTAAAAGAGTGTTCTTAGAAATAAGCTATCATGTATGAAGATTCATGCGTTTCAAGGCAAATGACCAATGGTATGGCCACATTCATGGTATAGTTTGTCCAAATGATGTCATATTGTGCACAAGGGTGCATCTTGGAATGGCAAACAATTTTTCAAAAGGGGGTTTTCATTTTCTTTGCACAAAAAAATCATTTTTCATTTTTCGAGTGCCAAAAATCGATTTTTTGATGAAGAACTTACTAGATCTTTGTTGCAAAATTAGACTGCACCTTTAAAAAAATATTAGACCACATTTTATGTGCAATTGACTAAACGGTTGCCACTCAAAAGCTTTCGATCCACCCCTCGTCAAATTGAGAAAATTCTGCCGATTCAGCAGCAACCGGGTCAAATTTGAACTAAAGGTGACTCGTAGTTTGCTCATGATTTTTTTCCAAAAATCATTTTTAGGTACAAAAGTAGTCATTTCATAAGAGAAACAACAAAAGTTTGGCAAGATTAAACCCCTAGATATGAACGGACATGCCCGCCGTTTTGACCACATTTTGAAATCTGCATAAGAAATTAAAAAAAATCAAAAAATGGAAAACCTTCACATTGTGTTATTATATGTGACCTAGTTTCCAGAAAAAATAAAAAACTTGGAATGCGGAAAATATTTTTAAAAAGTGTTCTCAGAAAAGAGCTATCATGTATGAAGATTCATGGGTTTCAAGACAAATGGCCAATGGTATGGCCACATTCAAGGTATAGCTTGTTCAAATGATATCATTTTATGCACAAGGGTGCATCTTGGAATGGCAAACAATTTTTAAAAAGGGGGTTTTCATTTTCTTTGCACAAAAAAATCATTTTCCATTTTTCTTGCTCGGTGTTTTTTTATGAAGAACCTACCAAATCTTTGTTTCAAAAATGCACTACACGATTTAAAAAAAATATTAGACCACATTTTATGTACAACTGACTAAATGGTTGCCACTCAAAAGCTTTCGATCCAACGCTCGTCAAATTGACAAAATTCGGCCGATTGAACAGGAACGGGGTCAAATTTGAACTAAAGGTGGCTCATAGTTTGCTCATGATTTTCTTTCCAAAAAAATCATTTTTAGGTACAAAAGTAGTCATTTCATCAGAGAAACAACAAAAGTTTGGCAAGATTCAACCCCTAGCAACGAACGGTCATGCCCGCCGTTTTGACCACATTTTGAAATATGCATAAGATATTCAAAAAAATAAAAAAAATGGAAAACCTTCACATTGTGTCACTATATGTGACCTAGTTTCTAGAAAAAATAAAAAACTTGGAATGCGGAAAATATTTTAAAAAAGTTTTCTCAGAAATAAGCTATCATGTATGAAGATTCATGCGTTTCAAGGCAAATGACCAATGGTATGGCCACATTCATGGTATAGTTTGTCCAAATGATGTCATATTGTGCACAAGGGTGCATCTTGGAATGGCAAACAATTTTTCAAAAGGGGGTTTTCATTTTCTTTGCACAAAAAAATCATTTTCCATTTTTCGAGTGCCAAAAATCAATTTTTTGCTGAAGAACTTACAAGATCTTTGTTGCAAAATTGCACTGCACCATTTAAAAAAAATATTAGACCACATTTTATGTGCAATTGACTAAACGGTGCCACTCAAAAGCTTTCGATCCACCCCTCGTCAAATTGACAAAATTCTGCCGATTCAGCAGCAACCGGGTCATATTTGAACTCAAGGTGACTCATAGTTTGCTCATGATTTTTTAACAAAAATCATTTTTAGGTACAAAAGTAGTCATTTCGTAAGAGAAACAACAAAAGTTTGGCAAGATTCAACCCCTAGATATGTACGGACATGCCCGCCGTTTTGACCACATTTTGAAATCTGCATAAGAAATTCAAAAAAAATGGAAAACCTTCACATTGTGTCATTATATGTGACCTAGTTTCCAGAAAAAATAAATAACTTGGAAAGCGGAAAATATTTTAAAAAAGTGTTCTCAGAAATGAGCTATCATGTATGAAGATTCATGGGTTTCAAGACAAATGGCCAATGGTATGGCCACATTCAAGGTATAGCTTGTTCAAATGATATCATTTTATGCACAAGGGTGCATCTTGGAATGGCAAACAATTTTTAAAAAGGGGGTTTTCATTTTCTTTGCACAAAAAAATCATTTTCCATTTTTCGAGCTCGGTTTTTTTTATGAAGAACCTACCAAATCTTTGTTTCAAAAATGCACTACACGATTTAAAAAAAATATTAGACCACATTTTATGTACAACTGACTAAATGGTTGCCACTCAAAAGCTTTCGATCCAACTCTCGTCAAATTGACAAAATTCTGCCGATTCAACAGGAACGGGGTCAAATTTGAACTAAAGGTGGCTCATAGTTTGCTCATGATTTTCTTTCCAAAAAAATCATTTTTAGGTACAAAAGTAGTCATTTCATCAGAGAAACAACAAAAGTTTGGCAAGATTCAACCCCTAGCAACGAACGGTCATGCCCGCCGTTTTGACCACATTTTGAAATATGCATAAGATATTCAAAAAAATAAAAAAAATGGAAAACCTTCACATTGTGTCACTATATGTGACCTAGTTTCTAGAAAAAATAAAAAACTTGGAATGCGGAAAATATTTTAAAAAAGTTTTCTCAGAAATAAGCTATCATGTATGAAGATTCATGCGTTTCAAGGCAAATGACCAATGGTATGGCCACATTCATGGTATAGTTTGTCCAAATGATGTCATATTGTGCACAAGGGTGCATCTTGGAATGGCAAACAATTTTTCAAAAGGGGGTTTTCATTTTCTTTGCAAGAAAAAATCATTTTCCATTTTTCGAGTGCCAAAAATTCTGCCGATTCAGTAGCAACCGGGTCAAATTTGAACTAAAGGTGACTCGTAGTTTGCTCATGATTTTTTTCCAAAAATCATTTTTAGGTACAAAAGTAGTCATTTCATAAGAGAAACAACAAAAGTTTGGCAAGATTAAAGCCCTAGATATGAACGGACATGCCTGCCGTTTTGACCACATTTTGAAATCTGCATAAGAAATTAAAAAAAAAATCAAAAAATGGAAAACCTTCACATTGTGTTATTATATGTGACCTAGTTTCCAGAAAAAATAAAAAACTTGGAATGCGGAAAATATTTTTAAAAAGTGTTCTCAGAAAAGAGCTATCATGTATGAAGATTCATGGGTTTCAAGACAAATGGCCAATGGTATGGCCACATTCAAGGTATAGCTTGTTCAAATGATATCATTTTATGCACAAGGGTGCATCTTGGAATGGCAAACAATTTTTAAAAAGGGGGTTTTCATTTTCTTTGCACAAAAAAATCATTTTCCATTTTTCGAGCTCGGTTTTTTTTATGAAGAACCTACCAAATCTTTGTTTCAAAAATGCACTACACGATTTAAAAAAAATATTAGACCACATTTTATGTACAACTGACTAAATGGTTGCCACTCAAAAGCTTTCGATCCAACTCTCGTCAAATTGACAAAATTCTGCTGATTCAACAGGAACGGGGTCAAATTTGAACTAAAGGTGGCTCATAGTTTGCTCATGATTTTCTTTCCAACAAAATCATTTTTAGGTACAAAAGTAGTCATTTCATCAGACAAACAACAAAAGTTTGGCAAGATTCAACCCCTAGCAACGAACGGTCATGCCCGCCGTTTTGACCACATTTTGAAATATGCATAAGATATTCAAAAAAATAAAAAAAATGGAAAACCTTCACATTGTGTCATTATATGTGACCTAGTTTCTAGAAAAAATAAAAAACTTGGAATGCAGAAAATATTTTAAAAGAGTGTTCTTAGAAATAAGCTATCATGTATGAAGATTCATGCGTTTCGAAGCAAATGACCAATGGTATGGCCACATTCATGGTATAGTTTGTCCAAATGATGTCATATTGTGCACAAGGGTGCATCTTGGAATGGCAAACAATTTTTCAAAAGGGGGTTTTCATTTTCTTTGCACAAAAAAATAATTTTTCATTTTTCGAGTGCCAAAAATCGATTTTTTGATGAAGAACTTACTAGATCTTTGTTGCAAAATTAGACTGCACCTTTAAAAAAATATTAGACCACATTTTATGTGCAATTGACTAAACGGTTGCCACTCAAAAGCTTTCGATCCACCCCTCGTCAAATTGAGAAAATTCTGCCGATTCAGCAGCAACCGGGTCAAATTTGAACTAAAGGTGACTCGTAGTTTGCTCATGATTTTTTTCCAAAAAAATCATTTTTAGGTACAAAAGTAGTCATTTCATAAGAGAAACAACAAAAGTTTGGCAGGATTCAACCCCTAGCAACGAACGGTCATGCCCGCCGTTTTGACCACATTTTGAAATATGCATAAGATATTCAAAAAAATAAAAAAAATGGAAAACCTTCACATTGTGTCATTATATGTGACCTAGTTTCTAGAAAAAATAAAAAACTTGGAATGCAGAAAATATTTTAAAAGAGTGTTCTTAGAAATAAGCTATCATGTATGAAGATTCATGCGTTTCAAAGCAAATGACCAATGGTATGGCCACATTCATGGTATAGTTTGTCCAAATGATGTCATATTGTGCACAAGGGTGCATCTTGGAATGGCAAACAATTTTTCAAAAGGGGGTTTTCATTTTCTTTGCACAAAAAAATCATTTTTCATTTTTCGAGTGCCAAAAATCGATTTTTTGATGAAGAACTTACTAGATCTTTGTTGCAAAATTAGACTGCACCTTTAAAAAAATATTAGACCACATTTTATGTGCAATTGACTAAACGGTTGCCACTCAAAAGCTTTCGATCCACCCCTCGTCAAATTGAGAAAATTCTGCCGATTCAGCAGCAACCGGGTCAAATTTGAACTAAAGGTGACTCGTAGTTTGCTCAAGATTTTTTTCCAAAAATCATTTTTAGGTACAAAAGTAGTCATTTCATAATAGAAACAACAAAAGTTTGGCAAGATTAAAGCCCTAGATATGAACGGACATGCCTGCCGTTTTGACCACATTTTGAAATCTGCATAAGAAATTAAAAAAAAAATCAAAAAATGGAAAACCTTCACATTGTGTTATTATATGTGACCTAGTTTCGAGAAAAAATAAAAAACTTGGAATGCGGAAAATATTTTTAAAAAGTGTTCTCAGAAAAGAGCTATCATGTATGAAGATTCATGGGTTTCAAGACAAATGGCCAATGGTATGGCCACATTCAAGGTATAGCTTGTTCAAATGATATCATTTTATGCACAAGGGTGCATCTTGGAATGGCAAACAATTTTTAAAAAGGGGGTTTTCATTTTCTTTGCACAAAAAAATCATTTTCCATTTTTCGAGCTCGGTTTTTTTTATGAAGAACCTACCAAATCTTTGTTTCAAAAATGCACTACACGATTTAAAAAAAATATTAGACCACATTTTATGTACAACTGACTAAATGGTTGCCACTCAAAAGCTTTCGATCCAACTCTCGTCAAATTGACAAAATTCTGCCGATTCAACAGGAACGGGGTCAAATTTGAACTAAAGGTGACTCGTAGTTTGCTCATGATTTTCTTTCCAAAAAAATCATTTTTAGGTACAAAAGTAGTCATTTCATCAGACAAACAACAAAAGTTTGGCAAGATTCAACCCCTAGCAACGAACGGTCATGCCCGCCGTTTTGACCACATTTTGAAATATGCATAAGATATTCAAAAAAATAAGAAAAATGGAAAACCTTCACATTGTGTCATTATATGTGACCTAGTTTCTAGAAAAAATAAAAAACTTGGCATGCAGAAAATATTTTAAAAGAGTGTTCTTAGAAATAAGCTATCATGTATGAAGATTCATGCGTTTCAAGGCAAATGACCAATGGTATGGCCACATTCATGGTATAGTTTGTCCAAATGATGTCATATTGTGCACAAGGGTGCATCTTGGAATGGCAAACAATTTTTCAAAAGGGGGTTTTCATTTTCTTTGCACAAAAAAATCATTTTTCATTTTTCGAGTGCCAAAAATCGATTTTTTGATGAAGAACTTACTAGATCTTTGTTGCAAAATTAGACTGCACCTTTAAAAAAATATTAGACCACATTTTATGTGCAATTGACTAAACGGTTGCCACTCAAAAGCTTTCGATCCACCCCTCGTCAAATTGAGAAAATTCTGCCGATTCAGCAGCAACCGGGTCAAATTTGAACTAAAGGTGACTCGTAGTTTGCTCATGATTTTTTTCCAAAAATCATTTTTAGGTACAAAAGTAGTCATTTCATAAGAGAAACAACAAAAGTTTGGCAAGATTAAACCCCTAGATATGAACGGACATGCCCGCCGTTTTGACCACATTTTGAAATCTGCATAAGAAATTAAAAAAAATCAAAAAATGGAAAACCTTCACATTGTGTTATTATATGTGACCTAGTTTCCAGAAAAAATAAAAAACTTGGAATGCGGAAAATATTTTTAAAAAGTGTTCTCAGAAAAGAGCTATCATGTATGAAGATTCATGGGTTTCAAGACAAATGGCCAATGGTATGGCCACATTCAAGGTATAGCTTGTTCAAATGATATCATTTTATGCACAAGGGTGCATCTTGGAATGGCAAACAATTTTTAAAAAGGGGGTTTTCATTTTCTTTGCACAAAAAAATCATTTTCCATTTTTCTTGCTCGGTGTTTTTTTATGAAGAACCTACCAAATCTTTGTTTCAAAAATGCACTACACGATTTAAAAAAAATATTAGACCACATTTTATGTACAACTGACTAAATGGTTGCCACTCAAAAGCTTTCGATCCAACGCTCGTCAAATTGACAAAATTCGGCCGATTGAACAGGAACGGGGTCAAATTTGAACTAAAGGTGGCTCATAGTTTGCTCATGATTTTCTTTCCAAAAAAATCATTTTTAGGTACAAAAGTAGTCATTTCATCAGAGAAACAACAAAAGTTTGGCAAGATTCAACCCCTAGCAACGAACGGTCATGCCCGCCGTTTTGACCACATTTTGAAATATGCATAAGATATTCAAAAAAATAAAAAAAATGGAAAACCTTCACATTGTGTCAC
This sequence comes from Elymus sibiricus, assembly GCA_039707655.1. NCBI lineage: Eukaryota > Viridiplantae > Streptophyta > Magnoliopsida > Poales > Poaceae > Elymus > Elymus sibiricus. The sequence continues at coordinate 139,583,005 of CM077670.1, forward strand.
TATATGTGACCTAGTTTCTAGAAAAAATAAAAAACTTGGAATGCGGAAAATATTTTAAAAAAGTTTTCTCAGAAATAAGCTATCATGTATGAAGATTCATGCGTTTCAAGGCAAATGACCAATGGTATGGCCACATTCATGGTATAGTTTGTCCAAATGATGTCATATTGTGCACAAGGGTGCATCTTGGAATGGCAAACAATTTTTCAAAAGGGGGTTTTCATTTTCTTTGCACAAAAAAATCATTTTCCATTTTTCGAGTGCCAAAAATCAATTTTTTGCTGAAGAACTTACAAGATCTTTGTTGCAAAATTGCACTGCACCATTTAAAAAAAATATTAGACCACATTTTATGTGCAATTGACTAAACGGTGCCACTCAAAAGCTTTCGATCCACCCCTCGTCAAATTGACAAAATTCTGCCGATTCAGCAGCAACCGGGTCATATTTGAACTCAAGGTGACTCATAGTTTGCTCATGATTTTTTAACAAAAATCATTTTTAGGTACAAAAGTAGTCATTTCATAAGAGAAACAACAAAAGTTTGGCAAGATTCAACCCCTAGATATGTACGGACATGCCCGCCGTTTTGACCACATTTTGAAATCTGCATAAGAAATTCAAAAAAAATGGAAAACCTTCACATTGTGTCATTATATGTGACCTAGTTTCCAGAAAAAATAAATAACTTGGAAAGCGGAAAATATTTTAAAAAAGTGTTCTCAGAAATGAGCTATCATGTATGAAGATTCATGGGTTTCAAGACAAATGGCCAATGGTATGGCCACATTCAAGGTATAGCTTGTTCAAATGATATCATTTTATGCACAAGGGTGCATCTTGGAATGGCAAACAATTTTTAAAAAGGGGGTTTTCATTTTCTTTGCACAAAAAAATCATTTTCCATTTTTCGAGCTCGGTTTTTTTTATGAAGAACCTACCAAATCTTTGTTTCAAAAATGCACTACACGATTTAAAAAAAATATTAGACCACATTTTATGTACAACTGACTAAATGGTTGCCACTCAAAAGCTTTCGATCCAACTCTCGTCAAATTGACAAAATTCTGCCGATTCAACAGGAACGGGGTCAAATTTGAACTAAAGGTGGCTCATAGTTTGCTCATGATTTTATTTCCAAAAAAATCATTTTTAGGTACAAAAGTAGTCATTTCATCAGAGAAACAACAAAAGTTTGGCAAGATTCAACCCCTAGCAACGAACGGTCATGCCCGCCGTTTTGACCACATTTTGAAATATGCATAAGATACTCAAAAAAATAAAAAAAATGGAAAACCTTCACATTGTGTCATTATATGTGACCTAGTTTCTAGAAAAAATAAAAAACTTGGAATGCAGAAAATATTTTAAAAGAGTGTTCTTAGAAATAAGCTATCATGTATGAAGATTCATGCGTTTCAAGGCAAATGACCAATGGTATAGCCACATTCATGGTATAGTTTGTCCAAATGATGTCATATTGTGCACAAGGGTGCATCTTGGAATGGTAAACAATTTTTCAAAAGGGGGTTTTCATTTTCTTTGCACAAAAAAATCATTTTTCATTTTTCGAGTGCCAAAAATCGATTTTTTGATGGAGAACTTACTAGATCTTTGTTGCAAAATTAGACAGCACCTTTAAAAAAATATTAGACCACATTTTATGTGCAATTGACTAAACGGTTGCCACTCAAAAGCTTTCGATCCACCCCTCGTCAAATTGAGAAAATTCTGCCGATTCAGCAGCAACCGGGTCAAATTAGAACTAAAGGTGACTCGTAGTTTGCTCATGATTTTTTTCCAAAAATCATTTTTAGGTACAAAAGTAGTCATTTCATAAGAGAAACAACAAAAGTTTGGCAAGATTAAACCCCTAGATATGAACGGACATGCCCGCCGTTTTGACCACATTTTGAAATCTGCATAAGAAATTAAAAAAAATCAAAAAATGGAAAACCTTCACATTGTGTTATTATATGTGACCTAGTTTCCAGAAAAAATAAAAAACTTGGAATGCGGAAAATATTTTTAAAAAGTGTTCTCAGAAAAGAGCTATCATGTATGAAGATTCATGGGTTTCAAGACAAATGGCCAATGGTATGGCCACATTCAAGGTATAGCTTGTTCAAATGATATCATTTTATGCACAAGGGTGCATCTTGGAATGGCAAACAATTTGTAAAAAGGGGGTTTTCTTTTTCTTTGCACAAAAAAATCATTTTCCATTTTTCGAGCTCGGTTTTTTTATGAAGAACCTACCAAATCTTTGTTTCAAAAATGCACTACACGATTTAAAAAAAATATTAGACCACATTTTATGTACAACTGACTAAATGGTTGCCACTCAAAAGCTTTCGATCCAACTCTCGTCAAATTGACAAAATTCTGCTGATTCAACAGGAACGGGGTCAAATTTGAACTAAAGGTGGCTCATAGTTTGCTCATGATTTTCTTTCCAACAAAATCATTTTTAGGTACAAAAGTAGTCATTTCATCAGAGAAACAACAAAAGTTTGGCAAGATTCAACCCCTAGCAACGAACGGTCATGCCCGCCGTTTTGACCACATTTTGAAATATGCATAAGATATTCAAAAAAATAAAAAAAATGGAAAACCTTCACATTGTGTCATTATATGTGACCTAGTTTCTAGAAAAAATAAAAAACTTGGAATGCGGAAAATATTTTAAAAAAGTTTTCTCAGAAATAAGCTATCATGTATGAAGATTCATGCGTTTCAAGGCAAATGACCAATGGTATGGCCACATTCATGGTATAGTTTGTCCAAATGATGTCATATTGTGCACAAGGGTGCATCTTGGAATGGCAAACAATTTTTCAAAAGGGGGTTTTCATTTTCTTTGCACAAAAAAATAATTTTTCATTTTTCGAGTGCCAAAAATCGATTTTTTGATGAAGAACTTACTAGATCTTTGTTGCAAAATTAGACTGCACCTTTAAAAAAATATTAGACCACATTTTATGTGCAATTGACTAAACGGTTGCCACTCAAAAGCTTTCGATCCACCCCTCGTCAAATTGAGAAAATTCTGCCGATTCAGCAGCAACCGGGTCAAATTTGAACTAAAGGTGACTCGTAGTTTGCTCATGATTTTTTTCCAAAAAAATCATTTTTAGGTACAAAAGTAGTCATTTCATAAGAGAAACAACAAAAGTTTGGCAGGATTCAACCCCTAGCAACGAACGGTCATGCCCGCCGTTTTGACCACATTTTGAAATATGCATAAGATATTCAAAAAAATAAAAAAAATGGAAAACCTTCACATTGTGTCATTATATGTGACCTAGTTTCTAGAAAAAATAAAAAACTTGGAATGCAGAAAATATTTTAAAAGAGTGTTCTTAGAAATAAGCTATCATGTATGAAGATTCATGCGTTTCAAAGCAAATGACCAATGGTATGGCCACATTCATGGTATAGTTTGTCCAAATGATGTCATATTGTGCACAAGGGTGCATCTTGGAATGGCAAACAATTTTTCAAAAGGGGGTTTTCATTTTCTTTGCACAAAAAAATCATTTTTCATTTTTCGAGTGCCAAAAATCGATTTTTTGATGAAGAACTTACTAGATCTTTGTTGCAAAATTAGACTGCACCTTTAAAAAAATATTAGACCACATTTTATGTGCAATTGACTAAACGGTTGCCACTCAAAAGCTTTCGATCCACCCCTCGTCAAATTGAGAAAATTCTGCCGATTCAGCAGCAACCGGGTCAAATTTGAACTAAAGGTGACTCGTAGTTTGCTCAAGATTTTTTTCCAAAAATCATTTTTAGGTACAAAAGTAGTCATTTCATAATAGAAACAACAAAAGTTTGGCAAGATTAAAGCCCTAGATATGAACGGACATGCCTGCCGTTTTGACCACATTTTGAAATCTGCATAAGAAATTAAAAAAAAAATCAAAAAATGGAAAACCTTCACATTGTGTTATTATATGTGACCTAGTTTCGAGAAAAAATAAAAAACTTGGAATGCGGAAAATATTTTTAAAAAGTGTTCTCAGAAAAGAGCTATCATGTATGAAGATTCATGGGTTTCAAGACAAATGGCCAATGGTATGGCCACATTCAAGGTATAGCTTGTTCAAATGATATCATTTTATGCACAAGGGTGCATCTTGGAATGGCAAACAATTTTTAAAAAGGGGGTTTTCATTTTCTTTGCACAAAAAAATCATTTTCCATTTTTCGAGCTCGGTTTTTTTTATGAAGAACCTACCAAATCTTTGTTTCAAAAATGCACTACACGATTTAAAAAAAATATTAGACCACATTTTATGTACAACTGACTAAATGGTTGCCACTCAAAAGCTTTCGATCCAACTCTCGTCAAATTGACAAAATTCTGCCGATTCAACAGGAACGGGGTCAAATTTGAACTAAAGGTGACTCGTAGTTTGCTCATGATTTTCTTTCCAAAAAAATCATTTTTAGGTACAAAAGTAGTCATTTCATCAGACAAACAACAAAAGTTTGGCAAGATTCAACCCCTAGCAACGAACGGTCATGCCCGCCGTTTTGACCACATTTTGAAATATGCATAAGATATTCAAAAAAATAAGAAAAATGGAAAACCTTCACATTGTGTCATTATATGTGACCTAGTTTCTAGAAAAAATAAAAAACTTGGCATGCAGAAAATATTTTAAAAGAGTGTTCTTAGAAATAAGCTATCATGTATGAAGATTCATGCGTTTCAAGGCAAATGACCAATGGTATGGCCACATTCATGGTATAGTTTGTCCAAATGATGTCATATTGTGCACAAGGGTGCATCTTGGAATGGCAAACAATTTTTCAAAAGGGGGTTTTCATTTTCTTTGCACAAAAAAATCATTTTTCATTTTTCGAGTGCCAAAAATCGATTTTTTGATGAAGAACTTACTAGATCTTTGTTGCAAAATTAGACTGCACCTTTAAAAAAATATTAGACCACATTTTATGTGCAATTGACTAAACGGTTGCCACTCAAAAGCTTTCGATCCACCCCTCGTCAAATTGAGAAAATTCTGCCGATTCAGCAGCAACCGGGTCAAATTTGAACTAAAGGTGACTCGTAGTTTGCTCATGATTTTTTTCCAAAAATCATTTTTAGGTACAAAAGTAGTCATTTCATAAGAGAAACAACAAAAGTTTGGCAAGATTAAACCCCTAGATATGAACGGACATGCCCGCCGTTTTGACCACATTTTGAAATCTGCATAAGAAATTAAAAAAAATCAAAAAATGGAAAACCTTCACATTGTGTTATTATATGTGACCTAGTTTCCAGAAAAAATAAAAAACTTGGAATGCGGAAAATATTTTTAAAAAGTGTTCTCAGAAAAGAGCTATCATGTATGAAGATTCATGGGTTTCAAGACAAATGGCCAATGGTATGGCCACATTCAAGGTATAGCTTGTTCAAATGATATCATTTTATGCACAAGGGTGCATCTTGGAATGGCAAACAATTTTTAAAAAGGGGGTTTTCATTTTCTTTGCACAAAAAAATCATTTTCCATTTTTCTTGCTCGGTGTTTTTTTATGAAGAACCTACCAAATCTTTGTTTCAAAAATGCACTACACGATTTAAAAAAAATATTAGACCACATTTTATGTACAACTGACTAAATGGTTGCCACTCAAAAGCTTTCGATCCAACGCTCGTCAAATTGACAAAATTCGGCCGATTGAACAGGAACGGGGTCAAATTTGAACTAAAGGTGGCTCATAGTTTGCTCATGATTTTCTTTCCAAAAAAATCATTTTTAGGTACAAAAGTAGTCATTTCATCAGAGAAACAACAAAAGTTTGGCAAGATTCAACCCCTAGCAACGAACGGTCATGCCCGCCGTTTTGACCACATTTTGAAATATGCATAAGATATTCAAAAAAATAAAAAAAATGGAAAACCTTCACATTGTGTCACTATATGTGACCTAGTTTCTAGAAAAAATAAAAAACTTGGAATGCGGAAAATATTTTAAAAAAGTTTTCTCAGAAATAAGCTATCATGTATGAAGATTCATGCGTTTCAAGGCAAATGACCAATGGTATGGCCACATTCATGGTATAGTTTGTCCAAATGATGTCATATTGTGCACAAGGGTGCATCTTGGAATGGCAAACAATTTTTCAAAAGGGGGTTTTCATTTTCTTTGCACAAAAAAATCATTTTCCATTTTTCGAGTGCCAAAAATCAATTTTTTGCTGAAGAACTTACAAGATCTTTGTTGCAAAATTGCACTGCACCATTTAAAAAAAATATTAGACCACATTTTATGTGCAATTGACTAAACGGTGCCACTCAAAAGCTTTCGATCCACCCCTCGTCAAATTGACAAAATTCTGCCGATTCAGCAGCAACCGGGTCATATTTGAACTCAAGGTGACTCATAGTTTGCTCATGATTTTTTAACAAAAATCATTTTTAGGTACAAAAGTAGTCATTTCATAAGAGAAACAACAAAAGTTTGGCAAGATTCAACCCCTAGATATGTACGGACATGCCCGCCGTTTTGACCACATTTTGAAATCTGCATAAGAAATTCAAAAAAAATGGAAAACCTTCACATTGTGTCATTATATGTGACCTAGTTTCCAGAAAAAATAAATAACTTGGAAAGCGGAAAATATTTTAAAAAAGTGTTCTCAGAAATGAGCTATCATGTATGAAGATTCATGGGTTTCAAGACAAATGGCCAATGGTATGGCCACATTCAAGGTATAGCTTGTTCAAATGATATCATTTTATGCACAAGGGTGCATCTTGGAATGGCAAACAATTTTTAAAAAGGGGGTTTTCATTTTCTTTGCACAAAAAAATCATTTTCCATTTTTCGAGCTCGGTTTTTTTTATGAAGAACCTACCAAATCTTTGTTTCAAAAATGCACTACACGATTTAAAAAAAATATTAGACCACATTTTATGTACAACTGACTAAATGGTTGCCACTCAAAAGCTTTCGATCCAACTCTCGTCAAATTGACAAAATTCTGCCGATTCAACAGGAACGGGGTCAAATTTGAACTAAAGGTGGCTCATAGTTTGCTCATGATTTTATTTCCAAAAAAATCATTTTTAGGTACAAAAGTAGTCATTTCATCAGAGAAACAACAAAAGTTTGGCAAGATTCAACCCCTAGCAACGAACGGTCATGCCCGCCGTTTTGACCACATTTTGAAATATGCATAAGATACTCAAAAAAATAAAAAAAATGGAAAACCTTCACATTGTGTCATTATATGTGACCTAGTTTCTAGAAAAAATAAAAAACTTGGAATGCAGAAAATATTTTAAAAGAGTGTTCTTAGAAATAAGCTATCATGTATGAAGATTCATGCGTTTCAAGGCAAATGACCAATGGTATAGCCACATTCATGGTATAGTTTGTCCAAATGATGTCATATTGTGCACAAGGGTGCATCTTGGAATGGTAAACAATTTTTCAAAAGGGGGTTTTCATTTTCTTTGCACAAAAAAATCATTTTTCATTTTTCGAGTGCCAAAAATCGATTTTTTGATGGAGAACTTACTAGATCTTTGTTGCAAAATTAGACAGCACCTTTAAAAAAATATTAGACCACATTTTATGTGCAATTGACTAAACGGTTGCCACTCAAAAGCTTTCGATCCACCCCTCGTCAAATTGAGAAAATTCTGCCGATTCAGCAGCAACCGGGTCAAATTAGAACTAAAGGTGACTCGTAGTTTGCTCATGATTTTTTTCCAAAAATCATTTTTAGGTACAAAAGTAGTCATTTCATAAGAGAAACAACAAAAGTTTGGCAAGATTAAACCCCTAGATATGAACGGACATGCCCGCCGTTTTGACCACATTTTGAAATCTGCATAAGAAATTAAAAAAAATCAAAAAATGGAAAACCTTCACATTGTGTTATTATATGTGACCTAGTTTCCAGAAAAAATAAAAAACTTGGAATGCGGAAAATATTTTTAAAAAGTGTTCTCAGAAAAGAGCTATCATGTATGAAGATTCATGGGTTTCAAGACAAATGGCCAATGGTATGGCCACATTCAAGGTATAGCTTGTTCAAATGATATCATTTTATGCACAAGGGTGCATCTTGGAATGGCAAACAATTTGTAAAAAGGGGGTTTTCTTTTTCTTTGCACAAAAAAATCATTTTCCATTTTTCGAGCTCGGTTTTTTTATGAAGAACCTACCAAATCTTTGTTTCAAAAATGCACTACACGATTTAAAAAAAATATTAGACCACATTTTATGTACAACTGACTAAATGGTTGCCACTCAAAAGCTTTCGATCCAACTCTCGTCAAATTGACAAAATTCTGCCGATTCAACAGGAACGGGGTCAAATTTGAACTAAAGGTGGCTCATAGTTTGCTCATGATTTTCTTTCCAAAAAAATCATTTTTAGGTACAAAAGTAGTCATTTCATCAGAGAAACAACAAAAGTTTGGCAAGATTCAACCCCTAGCAACGAACGGTCATGCCCGCCGTTTTGACCACATTTTGAAATATGCATAAGATATTCAAAAAAATAAAAAAAATGGAAAACCTTCACATTGTGTCATTATATGTGACCTAGTTTCTAGAAAAAATAAAAAACTTGGAATGCGGAAAATATTTTAAAAAAGTTTTCTCAGAAATAAGCTATCATGTATGAAGATTCATGCGTTTCAAGGCAAATGACCAATGGTATGGCCACATTCATGGTATAGTTTGTCCAAATGATGTCATATTGTGCACAAGGGTGCATCTTGGAATGGCAAACAATTTTTCAAAAGGGGGTTTTCATTTTCTTTGCACAAAAAAATCATTTTCCATTTTTCGAGTGCCAAAAATCAATTTTTTGATGAAGAACTTACAAGATCTTTGTTGCAAAATTGCACTGCACCATTTAAAAAAAATATTAGACCACATTTTATGTACAATTGACTAAACGGTGCCACTCAAAAGCTTTCGATCCACCCCTCGTCAAATTGACAAAATTCTGCCGATTCAGCAGCAACCGGGTCAAATTTGAACTAAAGGTGACTCATAGTTTGCTCATGATTTTTTAACAAAAATCATTTTTAGGTACAAAAGTAGTCATTTCATAAGAGAAACAACAAAAGTTTGGCAAGATTCAACCCCTAGATATGTACGGACATGCCCGCCGTTTTGACCACATTTTGAAATCTGCATAAGAAATTCAAAAAAAATCAAAAAATGGAAAACCTTCACATTGTGATATTATATGTGACCTAGTTTCCAGAAAAAATAAAAAACTTGGAATGAGGAAAATATTTTAAAAAAGTGTTCTCAGAAATGAGCTATCATGTATGAAGATTCATGGGTTTCAAGACAAATGGCCAATGGTATGGCCACATTCAAGGTATAGCTTGTTCAAATGATATCATTTTATGCACAAGGGTGCATCTTGGAATGGCAAACAATTTTTAAAAAGGGGGTTTTCATTTTCTTTGCACAAAAAAATCATTTTCTTTTTTTCGAGCTCGGTTTTTTTTATGAAGAACCTACCAAATCTTTGTTTCAAAAATGCACTACATGATTTAAAAAAAATATTAGACCACATTTTATGTACAACTGACTAAATGGTTGCCACTCAAAAACTTTCGATCCAACTCTCGTCAAATTGACAAAATTCTGCCGATTCAACAGGAACGGGGTCAAATTTGAACTAAAGGTGGCTCATAGTTTGCTCATGATTTTGTTTCCAAAAAAATCATTTTTAGGTACAAAAGTAGTCATTTCATCAGAGAAACAACAAAAGTTTGGCAAGATTCAACCCCTAGCAACGAACGGTCATGCCCGCCGTTTTGACCACATTTTGAAATATGCATAAGATATTCAAAAAAATAAAAAAAATGGAAAACCTTCACATTGTGTCATTATATGTGACCAAGTTTCTAGAAAAAATAAAAAACTTGGAATGCGGAAAATATTTTAAAAGAGTGTTCTCAGAAATAAGCTATCATGTATGAAGATTCATGCGTTTCAAGGCAAATGACCAATGGTATGGCCACATTCATGGTATAGTTTGTCCAAATGATGTCATATTGTGCACAAGGGTGCATCTTGGAATGGCAAACAATTTTTCAAAAGGGGGTTTTCATTTTCTTTGCACAAAAAAATCATTTTCCATTTTTCGAGTGCCAAAAATCAATTTTTTGATGAAGAACTTACAAGATCTTTGTTGCAAAATTTCACTGCACCATTTAAAAAAAATATTAGACCACATTTTATGTACAATTGACTAAACGGTGCCACTCAAAAGCTTTTGATCCACCCCTCATCAAATTGACAAAATTCTGCCGATTCAGCAGCAACCGGGTCAAATTTGAACTAAAGGTGACTCATAGTTTGCTCATGATTTATTAACAAAAATCATTTTTAGGTACAAAAGTAGTCATTTCATAAGAGAAACAACAAAAGTTTGGCAAGATTCAACCCCTAGATATGTACGGACATGCCCGCCGTTTTGAGCACATTTTGAAATCTGCATAAGAAATTCAAAAAAATTCAAAAAATGGAAAACCTTCACATTGTGTTATTATATGTGACCTAGTTTCCAGAAAAAATAAAAAACTTGGAATGAGGAAAATATTTTAAAAAAGTGTTCTCAGAAATGAGCTATCATGTATGAAGATTCATGGGTTTCAAGACAAATGGCCAATGGTATGGCCACATTCAAGGTATAGCTTGTTCAAATGATATCATTTTATGCACAAGGGTGCATCTTGGAATGGCAAACAATTTTTAAAAAGGGGGTTTTCATTTTCTTTGCACAAAAAAATCATTTTCCATTTTTCGAGCTCGGTTTTTTTTATGAAGAACCTACCAAATCTTTGTTTCAAAAATGCACTACACGATTTAAAAAAAATATTAGACCACATTTTATGTACAACTGACTAAATGGTTGCCACTCAAAAGTTTTCGATCCAACTCTCGTCAAATTGACAAAATTCTGCCGATTCAACAGGAACGGGGTCAAATTTGAACTAAAGGTGGCTCATAGTTTGCTCATGATTTTCTTTCCAAAAAAATCATTTTTAGGTACAAAAGTAGTCATTTCATCAGAGAAACAACAAAAGTTTGGCAAGATTCAACCCCTAGCAACGAACGGTCATGCCCGCCGTTTTGACCACATTTTGAAATATGCATAAGATATTCAAAAAAATAAAAAAAATGGAAAACCTTCACATTGTGTCATTATATGTGACCTAGTTTCTAGAAAAAAAAAACTTGGAATGCGGAAAATATTTTAAAAGAGTGTTCTCAGAAATAAGCTATCATGTATGAAGATTCATGCGTTTCAAGGCAAATGACCAATGGTATGGCCACATTCATGGTATAGTTTGTCCAAATGATGTCATATTGTGCACAAGGGTGCATCTTGGAATGGCAAACAATTTTTCAAAAGGGGGTTTTCATTTTCTTTGCACAAAAAAATCATTTTCCATTTTTCGAGTGCCAAAAATCGATTTTTTGATGAAGAACTTACTAGATCTTTGTTGCAAAATTAGACTGCACCTTTTAAAAAAATATTAGACCACATTTTATGTGCAATTGACTAAATGGTTGGCACTCAAAAGCTTTCGATCGACCCCTCGTCAAATTGACAAAATTCTGCCGATTCACCAACAACCGGGTCAAATTTGAACTAAAGGTGACTCATAGTTTGCTTATGATTTTTTTCCAAAAATCATTTTTAGGTACAAAAGTAGTCATTTCATAAGAGAAACAACAAAAGTTTGGCAAGATTCAACCCCTAGATATGAACGGACATGCCCGCCGTTTTGACCACATTTTGAAATCTGCATAAGAAATTAAAAAAAAATCAAAAAATGGAAAACCTTCACATTGTGTTATTATATGAGACCTAGTTTCCAGAAAAAAATAAAAATCTTGGAATGCGGAAAATATTTTAAAAAAGTGTTCTCAAAAATGAGCTATCATGTATGAAGATTCATGGGTTTCAAGACAAATGGCCAATGGTATGGCCACATTCAAGGTATAGCTTGTTCAAATGATATCATTTTATGCACAAGGGTGCATCTTGGAATGGCAAACAATTTTTAAAAAGGGGGTTTTCATTTTCTTCGCACAAAAAAATCATTTTCCATTTTTCGAGTGCCAAAACTCCGTTTTTTTTATGAAGAACCTACCAAATCTTTGTTTCAAAAATGCACTACACGATTTAAAAAAAATATTAGACCACATTTTATGTACAACTGACTAAATGGTTGCCACTCAAAAGTTTTCGATCCAACTCTCGTCAAATTGACAAAATTCTGCCGATTCAACAGGAACGGGGTCAAATTTGAACTAAAGGTGGCTCATAGTTTGCTCATGATTTTCTTTCCAAAAAAATCATTTTTAGGTACAAAAGTAGTCATTTCATCAGAGAAACAACAAAAGTTTGGCAGGATTCAACCCCTAGCAACGAACGGTCATGCCCGCCGTTTTGACCACATTTTGAAATATGCATAAGATATTCAAAAAAATAAAAAAAAATGGAAAACCTTCACATTGTGTCATTAGATGTGACCTAGTTTCTAGAAAAAATAAAAAACTTGGAATGCGGAAAATATTTTAAAAAAGTTTTCTCAGAAATAAGCTATCATGTATGAAGATTCATGCGTTTCAAGGCAAATGACCAATGGTATGGCCACATTCATGGTATAGTTTGTCCAAATGATGTCATATTGTGCACAAGGGTGCATCTTGGAATGGCAAACAATTTTTCAAAAGGGGGTTTTCATTTTCTTTGCACAAAAAAATCATTTTCCATTTTTCGAGTGCCAAAAATCAAATTTTTGATGAAGAACTTAGAAGATCTTTGTTGCAAAATTGCACTGCACCCTTTAAAAAAAATATTAGACCACATTTTATGTACAATTGACTAAACGGTTGCCACTCAAAAGCTTTCGATCCACCCCTCGTCAAATTGACAAAATTCTGCCGATTCAGCAGCAACCGGGTCAAATTTGAACTAAAGGTGACTTATAGTTTGCTCATGATTTTTTAACAAAAATCATTTTTAGGTACAAAAGTAGTCATTTCACAAGAGAAACAACAAAAGTTTGGCCAGATTCAACCCCTAGATATGTACGGACATGCCCGCCGTTTTGACCACATTTTGAAATCTGCATAAGAAATTCAAAAAAAATCATAAAATGGAAAAACTTCACATTGTGTTATTATATGTGACCTAGTTTCCAGAAAAAATAAAAAACTTGGAATGCATAAAATATTTTAAAAAAGTGTTCTCAGAAATGAGCTATCATGTATGAAGATTCATGGGTTTCAAGACAAATGGCCAATGGTATGGCCACATTCAAGGTATAGCTTGTTCAAATGATATCATTTTATGCACAAGGGTGCATCTTGGAATGGCAAACAATTTTTAAAAAGGGGGTTTTCATTTTCTTTGCATAAAAAAATCATTTTCCATTTTTCGAGTGCCAAAACTCGGTTTTTTTTATGAAGAACCTACCAAATCTTTGTTTCAAAAATGCACTACACGATTTAAAAAACATATTAGACCACATTTTATGTACAACTGACTAAATGGTTGCCACTCAAAAGCTTTCGATCCAACTCTCGTCAAATTGACAAAATTCTGTCGATTCAACAGGAACGGGGTCAAATTTGAACTAAAGGTGGCTCATAGTTTGCTCATGATTTTCTTTCCAAAAAAATCATTTTTAGGTACAAAAGTAGTCATTTCATCAGAGAAACAACAAAAGTTTGGCAAGATTCAACCCCTAGCAACGAACGGTCATGCCCGCCGTTTTGACCACATTTTGAAATATGCATAAGATATTCAAAAAAATAAAAAAAAATGGAAAACCTTCACATTGTGTCATTAGAATAGACCTAGTTTCTAGAAAAAATAAAAAACTTGGAATGCGGAAAATATTTTAAAAAAGTTTTCTCAGAAATAAGCTATCATGTATGAAGATTCATGCGTTTCAAGGCAAATGACCAATGGTATGGCCACATTCATGGTATAGTTTGTCCAAATGATGTCATATTGTGCACAAGGTTGCATCTTGGAATGGCAAACAATTTTTCAAAAGGGGGTTTTCATTTTCTTTGCACAAAAAAATCATTTTCCATTTTTCGAGTGCCTAAAATCAAATTTTTGATGAAGAACTTACAAGATCTTTGTTGCAAAATTGCACTGCACCCTTTAAAAAAAATATTAGACCACATTTTATGTACAATTGACTAAACGGTTGCCACTCAAAAGCTTTCGATCCACCCCTCGTCAAATTGACAAAATTCTGCCGATTCAGCAGCAACCGGGTCAAATTTGAACTAAAGGTGACTTATAGTTTGCTCATGATTTTTTAACAAAAATCATTTTTAGGTACAAAAGTAGTCATTTCACAAGAGAAACAACAAAAGTTTGGCCAGATTCAACCCCTAGATATGTACGGACATGCCCGCCGTTTTGACCACATTTTGAAATCTGCATAAGAAATTCAAAAAAAATCATAAAATGGAAAAACTTCACATTGTGTTATTATATGTGACCTAGTTTCCAGAAAAAATAAAAAACTTGGAATGCATAAAATATTTTAAAAAAGTGTTCTCAGAAATGAGCTATCATGTATGAAGATTCATGGGTTTCAAGACAAATGGCCAATGGTATGGCCACATTCAAGGTATAGCTTGTTCAAATGATATCATTTTATGCACAAGGGTGCATCTTGGAATGGCAAACAATTTTTAAAAAGGGGGTTTTCATTTTCTTTGCATAAAAAAATCATTTTCCATTTTTCGAGTGCCAAAACTCGGTTTTTTTTATGAAGAACCTACCAAATCTTTGTTTCAAAAATGCACTACACGATTTAAAAAACATATTAGACCACATTTTATGTACAACTGACTAAATGGTTGCCACTCAAAAGCTTTCGATCCAACTCTCGTCAAATTGACAAAATTCTGCCGATTCAACAGGAACGGGGTCAAATTTGAACTAAAGGTGGCTCATAGTTTGCTCATGATTTTCTTTCCAAAAAAATCATTTTTAGGTACAAAAGTAGTCATTTCATCAGAGAAACAACAAAAGTTTGGCAAGATTCAACCCCTAGCAACGAATGGTCAAGCCCGCCGTTTTGACCACATTTTGAAATATGCATAAGATATTCAAAAAAATAAAAAAAATGGAAAACCTTCACATTGTGTCATTATATGTGACCTAGTTTCTAGTAAAAATAAAAAACTTGGAATGCGGAAAATATTTTAAAAGAGTGTTCTCAGAAATAAGCTATCATGTATGAAGATTCATGCGTTTCAAGGCAAATGACCAATGGTATGGCCACATTCATGGTATAGTTTGTCCAAATGATGTCATATTGTGCACAAGGGTGCATCTTGGAATGGCAAACAATTTTTCAAAATGGGGTTTTCATTTTCTTTGCACAAAAAAATCATTTTTCATTTTTCGAGTGCCAAAAATCGATTTTTTGATGAAGAACTTACTAGATCTTTGTTGCAAAATTAGACTGCACTTTAAAAAAAATATTAGACCACATTTTATGTGCAATTGACTAAACGTTTGCCACTCAAAAGCTTTCGATCCACCCCTCGTCAAATTGACAAAATTCTGCCGATTCAGCAGCAACCGGGTCAAATTTGAACTAAAGGTGACTCATAGTTTGCTCATGATTTTTTTCCAAAAATCATTTTTAGGTACAAAAGTAGTCATTTCATAAGAGAAACAACAAAAGTTTGGCAAGATTAAACCCCTAGATATGAACGGACATGCCCGCCGTTTTGACCACATTTTGAAATCGGCATAAGAAATTCAAAACAAATCAAAAAATGGAAAACCTTCACATTGTATTATTATATGTGACCTAGTTTTCAGAAAAAATAAAAAACTTGGAATGCGGAAAATATTTTCAAAAAAGTGTTCTCAGAAATGAGCTATCATGTATGAAGATTCATGGGTTTCAAGACAAATGGCCAATGGTATGGCCACATTCAAGGTATAGCTTGTTCAAATGATATCATTTTATGCACAAGGGTGCATCTTGGAATGGCAAACAATTTTTAAAAAGGGGGTTTTCATTTTCTTTGCACAAAAAAATCATTTTCCATTTTTCGAGTGCCAAAACTCGGTTTTTTTTTGAAGAACCTACCAAATCTTTGTTTCAAAAATGCACTAAACGATTTAAAAAAAATATTAGACCACATTTTATGTACAACTGACTAAATGGTTGCCACTCAAAAGCTTTCGATCCAACTCTCGTCAAATTGACAAAATTCTGCCGATTCAACAGGAACGGGGTCAAATTTGAACTAAAGGTGGCTCATAGTTTGCTCATGATTTTCTTTCCAAAAAAATCATTTTTAGGTACAAAAGTAGTCATTTCATCAGAGAAACAACAAAAGTTTGGCAAGATTCAACCCCTAGCAACGAACGGTCATGCCCGCCGTTTTGACAACATTTTGAAATATGCATAAGATATTCAAAAAAATAAAAAAAATGGAAAACCTTCACATTGTGTCATTATATGTGACCTAGTTTCTAGAAAAAATAAAAAACTTGGAATGCGGAAAATATTTTAAAAGAGTGTTCTCAGAAATAAGCTATCATGTATGAAGATTCATGCGTTTCAAGGCAAATGACCAATGGTATGGCCACATTCATGGTATAGTTTGTCCAAATGATGTCATATTGTGCACAATGGTGCATCTTGGAATGGCAAACAATTTTTCAAAATGGGGTTTTCATTTTCTTTGCACAAAAAAATCATTTTTCATTTTTCGAGTGCCAAAAATCGATTTTTTGATGAAGAACTTACTAGATCTTTGTTGCAAAATTATACTGCACCTTTAAAAAAAATATTAGACCACATGTTATGTGCAATTGACTAAACGGTTGCCACTCAAAAGCTTTTGATCCACCCCTCGTCAAATTGACAAAATTCTGCCGATTCAGCAGCAACCGGGTCAAATTTGAACTAAAGGTGACTCATAGTTTGCTCATGATTTTTTTCCAAAAATCATTTTTAGGTACAAAAGTAGTCATTTCATAAGAGAAACAACAAAAGTTTGCCAAGATTCAACCCCTAGATATGAACGGACATGCCCGCTGTTTTGACCACATTTTGAAATCTGCATAAGAAATTCAAAAAAATTCAAAAAATGGAAAACCTTCACATTGTGTTATTATATGTGACCTAGTTTCCAGAAAAAAAATAAAAATCTTGGAATGCGGAAAATATTTTAAAAAAGTTTTCTCAGAAATGAGCTATCATGTATGAAGAGTCATGGGTTTCAAGACAAATGGCCAATGGTATGGCCACATTCAAGGTATAGCTTGTTCAAATGATATCATTTTATGCACAAGGGTGCATCTTGGAATGGCAAACAATTTTTAAAAAGGGGTTTTTCATTTTCTTTGCACAAAAAAATCATTTTCCATTTTTCGAGTGCCAAAACTCGGTTTTTTTATGAAGAACCTACCAAATCTTTGTTTCAAAAATGCACTACACGATTTAAAAAAAATATTAGACCACATTTTATGTACAACTGACTAAATGGTTGCCACTCAAAAGCTTTCGATCCAACTCTCGTCAAATTGACAAAATTCTGCCGATTCAACAGGAACGGGGTCAAATTTGAACTAAAGGTGGCTCATAGTTTGCTCATGATTTTCTTTCCAAAAAAATCATTTTTAGGTACAAAAGTAGTCATTTCATCAGAGAAACAACAAAAGTTTGGCAAGATTCAACCCCTAGCAACGAACGGTCATGCCCGCCGTTTTGACCACATTTTGAAATATGCATAAGATATTCAAAAAAATAAAAAAAATGGAAAACCTTCACATTGTGTCATTATATGTGACCTAGTTTCTAGAAAAAATAAAAAACTTGGAATGCGGAAAATATTTTAAAAGAGTGTTCTCAGAAATAAGCTATCATGTATGAAGATTCATGCGTTTCAAGGCAAATGACCAATGGTATGGCCACATTAATTTTATAGTTTGTCCAAATGATGTCATATTGTGCACAAGGGTGCATCTTGGAATGGCAAACAATTTTTCAAAATGGGGTTTTCATTTTCTTTGCACAAAAAAATCATTTTTCATTTTTCGAGTGCCAAAAATCGATTTTTTGATGAAGAACTTACTAGATCTTTGTTGCAAAATTAGACTGCACCTTTAAAAAAAATATTAGACCACATTTTATGTGCAATTGACTAAACGGTTGCCACTCAAAAGCTTTCGATCCACCCCTCGTCAAATTGACAAAATTCTGCCGATTCAGCAGCAACCGGGACAAATTTGAACTAAAGGTGACTCATAGTTTGCTCATGATTTTTTTCCAAAAATCATTTTTAGGTACAAAAGTAGTCATTTCATAAGAGAAACAACAAAAGTTTGGCAAGATTCAACCCCTAGATATGAACGGACATGCCCGCCGTTTTGACCACATTTTGAAATCTGCATAAGAAATTCAAAAAAATTCAAAAAATGGAAAACCTTCACGTTGTGTTATTATATGTGACCTAGTTTCTAGAAAAAAAATAAAAATCTTGGAATGCGGAAAATATTTTAAAAAAGTCTTCTCAGAAATGAGCTATCATGTATGAAGATTCATGGGTTTCAAGACAAATGGCCAATGGTATGGCCACATTCAAGGTATAGCTTGTTCAAATGATATCATTTTATGCACAAGGGTGCATCTTGGAATGGCAAATAATTTTTAAAAAGGGGGTTTTCATTTTCTTTGCACAAAAAAATCATTTTCCATTTTTCGAGTGCCAAAACTCGGTTTTTTTATGAAGAACCTACCAAATCTTTGTTTCAAAAATGCACTACACGATTTAAAAAAAATATTAGACCACATTTTATGTACAACTGACTAAATGGTTGCCACTCAAAAGCTTTCGATCCAACTCTCGTCAAATTGACAAAATTCTGCCGATTCAACAGGAATGGGGTCAAATTTGAACTAAAGGTGGCTCATAGTTTGCTCATGATTTTCTTTCCAAAAAAATCATTTTTAGGTACAAAAGTAGTCATTTCATCAGAGAAACAACAAAAGTTTGGCAAGATTCAACCCCTAGCAACGAACGGTCATGCCCGCCGTTTTGACCACATTTTGAAATATGCATAAGATATTCAAAAAAATAAAAAAAATGGAAAACCTTCACATTGTGTCATTATATGTGACCTAGTTTCTAGAAAAAATAAAAAACTTGGAATGCGGAAAATATTTTAAAAGAGTGTTCTCAGAAATAAGCTATGATGTATGAAGATTCATGCGTTTCAAGGCAAATGACCAATGGTATGGCCACATTCATGGTATAGTTTGTCCAAATGATGTCATATTGTGCACAAGGGTGCATCTTGGAATGGCAAACAATTTTTCAAAATGGGGTTTTCATTTTCTTTGCACAAAAAAATCATTTTTCATTTTTCGAGTGCCAAAAATCGATTTTTTGATGAAGAACTTACTAGATCTTTGTTGCAAAATTAGACTGCACCTTTAAAAAAATATATTAGACCACATTTTATGTGCAATTGACTAAACGGTTGCCACTCAAAAGCTTTCGATCCACCCCTCGTCAAATTGACAAAAATCTGCCGATTCAGCAGCAACCGGGTCAAATTTGAACTAAAGGTGACTCATAGTTTGCTCATGATTTTTTTCCAAAAATCATTTTTAGGTACAAAGTAGTCATTTCATAAGAGAAACAACAAAAGTTTGGCAAGATTTAACCCCTAGATATGAACGGACGTGCCCGCCGTCTTGACCACATTTTGAAATCTGCATAAGAAATTCAAAAAAATTCAAAAAATGGAAAACCTTCACATTGTGTTATTATATGTGACCTAGTTTCCAGAAAAAAAATAAAAATCTTGGAATGCGGAAAATATTTTAGAAAAGTGTTCTCAGAAATGAGCTATCATGTATGAAGATTCATAGGTTTCAAGACAAATGGCCAATGGTATGGCCACATTCAAGGTATAGCTTGTTCAAATGATATCATATTATGCACAAGGGTGCATCTTGGAATGGCAAACAATTTTTAAAAAGGGGGTTTTCATTTTCTTTGCACAAAAAAATCATTTTCCATTTTTCGAGTGCCAAAACTCGGTTTTTTTATGAAGAACCTACCAAATCTTTGTTTCAAAAATGCACTACACGATTTAAAAAAAATATTAGACCACATTTTATGTACAACTGACTAAATGGTTGCCACTCAAAAGCTTTCGATCCAACTCTCGTCAAATTGACAAAATTCTACCGATTCAACAGGAACGGGGTCAAATTTGAAATAAAGGTGGCTCATAGTTTGCTCATGATTTTCTTTCCAAAAAAATCATTTTTAGGTACAAAAGTAGTCATTTCATCAGAGAAACAACAAAAGTTTGGCAAGATTCAACCCCTAGCAACGAACGGTCATGCCCGCCGTTTTGACCACATTTTGAAATATGCATAAGATATTCAAAAAAATAAAAAAAATGGAAAACCTTCACATTGTGTCATTATATGTGACCTAGTTTCTAGACAAAATAAAAAACTTGGAATGCGGAAAATATTTTAAAAGAGTGTTCTCAGAAATAAGATATCATGTATGAAGATTCATGCGGTTGAAGGCAAATGACCAATGGTATGGCCACATTCATGGTATAGTTTGTCCAAATGATGTCATATTGTGCACAAGGGTGCATCTTGGAATGGCAAACAGTTTTTCAAAATGGGGTTTTCATTTTCTTTGCACAAAAAAATCATTTTTCATTTTTCGAGTGCCAAAAATCGATTTTTTGATGAAGAACTTACTAGATCTTTGTTGCAAAATTAGACTGCACCTTTAAAAAAAATATTAGACCACATTTTATGTGCAATTGACTAAACGGTTGCCACTCAAAAGCTTTCGATCCACCCCTCGTCAAATTGACAAAATTCTGCCGATTCAGCAGCAACCGGGTCAAATATGATCTAAAGGTGACTCATAGTTTGCTCATGATTTTTTTCCAGAAATCATTTTTAGGTACAAAAGTAGTCATTTCATAAGAGAAACAACAAAAGTTTGGCAAGATTCAACCCCTAGATATGAACGGACATGCCCGCCGTCTTGACCACATTTTGAAATTTGCATAAGAAATTCAAAAAAATTCAAAAAATGGAAAACCTTCACGTTGTGTTATTATATGTGACCTAGTTTCCAGAAAAAAAATAAAAATCTTGGAATGCGGAAAATATTTTAAAAAAGTGTTCTCAGAAATGAGCTATCATGTATGAAGATTCATGGGTTTCAAGACAAATGGCCAATGGTATGGCCACATTCAAGGTATAGCTTGTTCAAATGATATCATTTTATGCACAAGGGTGCATCTTGGAATGGCAAACAATTTTTAAAAAGGGGGTTTTCATTTTCTTTGCACAAAAAAATCATTTTCCATTTTTCGAGTGCCAAAACTCGGTTTTTTATATGAAGAACCTACCAAATCTTTGTTTCAAAAATGCACTACACGATTTAAAAAAAATATTAGACCACATTTTATGTACAACTGACTAAATGGTTGCCACTCAAAAGCTTTCGATCCAACTCTCGTCAAATTGACAAAATTCTGCCGATTCAACAGGAACGGGGTCAAATTTGAACTAAAGGTGGCTCATAGTTTGCTCATGATTTTCTTTCCAAAAAAATCAATTTTAGGTACAAAAGTAGTCATTTCATCAGAGAAACAACAAAAGTTTGGCAAGATTCAACTCCTAGCAACGAACGGTCATGCCCGCCGTTTTGACCACATTTTGAAATATGCATAAGATATTCAAAAAAATAAAAAAATGGAAAACCTTCACATTGTGTCATTATATGTGACCTAGTTTCTAGAAAAAATAAAAAACTTGGAATGCGGAAAATATTTTAAAAGAGTGTTCTCAGAAATAAGCTATCATGTATGAAGATTCATGCGTTTCAAGGCAAATGACCAATGGTATGGCCACATTGATGGTATAGTTTGTCCAAATGATGTCATATTGTGCACAAGGGTGCATCTTGGAATGGCAAACAATTTTTCAAAAGGGGGTTTTCATTTTCTTTGCACAAAAAAATCATTTTTCATTTTTCGAGTGCCAAAAATCGATTTTTTGATGAAGAACTTACTAGATCTTTGTTGCAAAATTAGACTGCACCTTTAAAAAAAATATTAGACCACATTTTATGTGCAAATGACTAAACGGTTGCCACTCAAAAGCTTTCGATCCACCCCTCGTCAAATTGACAAAATTCTGCCGATTCAGCAGCAACCGGGTCAAATTTGAACTAAAGGTGACTCATAGTTTGCTCAAGATTTTTTTCCAGAAATCATTTTTAGGTACAAAAGTAGTCATTTCATAAGAGAAACAACAAAAGTTTGGCAAGATTCAACCCCTAGCAACGAACGGTCATGCCCGCCGTTTTGACCACATTTTGAAATATGCATAAGATATTCAAAAAAATAAAAAAATGGAAAACCTTCACATTGTGTCATTATATGTGACCTAGTTTCTAGAAAAAATAAAAAACTTGGAATGCGGAAAATATTTTAAAAGAGTGTTCTCAGAAATAAGCTATCATGTATGAAGATTCATGCGTTTCAAGGCAAATGACCAATGGTATGGCCACATTGATGGTATAGTTTGTCCAAATGATGTCATATTGTGCACAAGGGTGCATCTTGGAATGGCAAACAATTTTTCAAAAGGGGGTTTTCATTTTCTTTGCACAAAAAAATCATTTTTCATTTTTCGAGTGCCAAAATTCGATTTTTTGATGAAGAACTTACTAGATCTTTGTTGCAAAATTAGACTGCACCTTTAAAAAAAATATTAGACCACATTTTATGTGCAATTGACTAAACGGTTGCCACTCAAAAGCTTTCGATCCACCCCTCGTCAAATTGACAAAATTCTGCCGATTCAGCAGCAACCGGGTCAAATTTGAACTAAAGGTGACTCATAGTTTGCTCATGATTTTTTTCCAGAAATCATTTTTAGGTACAAAAGTAGTCATTTCATAAGAGAAACAACAAAAGTTTGGCAAGATTCAACCCCTAGATATGAACGGACATGCCCGCCGTCTTGACCACATTTTGAAATCTGCATAAGAAATTCAAAAAAATTCAAAAAATGGAAAACCTTCACGTTGTGTTATTATATGTGACCTAGTTTCCAGAAAAAAAATAAAAATCTTGGAATGCGGAAAATATTTTAAAAAAGTGTTCTCAGAAATGAGCTATCATGTATGGAGATTCATGGGTTTCAAGACAAATGGCCAATGGTATGGCCACATTCAAGGTATAGCTTGTTCAAATGATATCATTTTATGCACAAGGGTGCATCTTGGAATGGCAAATAATTTTTAAAAAGGGGGTTTTCATTTTCTTTGCACAAAAAAATCATTTTCCATTTTTCGAGTGCCAAAACTCGGTTTTTTTTATGAAGAACCTACCAAATCTTTGTTTCAAAAATGCACTACACGATTTAAAAAAAATATTAGACCACATTTTATGTACAACTGACTAAATGGTTGCCACTCAAAAGCTTTCGATCCAACTCTCGTCAAATTGACAAAATTCTGCCGATTCAACAGGAACGGGGTCAAATTTGAACTAAAGGTGGCTCATAGTTTGCTCATGATTTTCTTTCCAAAAAAATCAATTTTAGGTACAAAAGTAGTCATTTCATCAGAGAAACAACAAAAGTTTGGCAAGATTCAACCCCTAGCAACGAACGGTCATGCCCGCCGTTTTGACCACATTTTGAAATATGCATAAGATATTCAAAAAAATAAAAAAATGGAAAACCTTCACATTGTGTCATTATATGTGACCTAGTTTCTAGAAAAAATAAAAAACTTGGAATGCGGAAAATATTTTAAAACAGTGTTCTCAGAAATAAGCTATCATGTATGAAGATTCATGCGTTTCAAGGCAAATGACCAATGGTATGGCCACATTCATGGTATAGTTTGTCCAAATGATGTCATATTGTGCACAAGGGTGCATCTTGGAATGGCAAACAATTTTTCAAAAGTGGGTTTTCATTTTCTTTGCAGAAAAAAATCATTTTTCATTTTTCGAGTGCCAAAAATCGATTTTTTGATGAAGAACTTACTAGATCTTTGTTGCAAAATTAGACTGCACCTTTAAAAAAAATATTAGACCACATTTTATGTGCAATTGACTAAACGGTTGCCACTCAAAAGCTTTCGATCCACCCCTCGTCAAATTGACAAAATTCTGCCGATTCAGCAGCAACCGGGTCAAATTTGAACTAAAGGTGACTCATAGTTTGCTCATGATTTTTTTCCAAAAATCATTTTTAGGTACAAAAGTAGTCATTTCATAAGAGAAACAACAAAAGTTTGCCAAGATTCAACCCCTAGATATGAACGGACATGCCCGCCGTTTTGACCACATTTTGAAATCTGCATAAGAAATTCAAAAAAAATCAAAAAATGGAAAACCTTCACATTGTGTTATTAAATGTGACCTAGTTTCCAGAAAAAATAAAAAACTTGGAATGCGGAAAATATTTTAAAAAAGTGTTCTCAGAAATGAGCTATCATGTATGAAGATTCATGGGTTTCAAGACAAATGGCCAATGGTATGGCCACATTCAAGGTATAGCTTGTTCAAATGATATC
Organism: Elymus sibiricus; assembly: GCA_039707655.1. Taxonomy (NCBI): domain Eukaryota; kingdom Viridiplantae; phylum Streptophyta; class Magnoliopsida; order Poales; family Poaceae; genus Elymus; species Elymus sibiricus. The sequence goes on from CM077670.1 coordinate 139,607,667, forward strand.
ATTTTATGCACAAGGGTGCATCTTGGAATGGCAAACAATTTTTAAAAAGGGGGTTTTCATTTTCTTTGCACAAAAAAATCATTTTCCATTTTTCGAGTGCCAAAACTCGGTTTTTTTTATGAAGAACCTACCAAATCTTTGTTTCAAAAATGCACTACACGATTTAAAAAAAATATTAGACCACATTTTATGTACAACTGACTAAATGGTTGCCACTCAAAAGCTTTCGATCCAACTCTCGTCAAATTGACAAAATTCTGCCGATTCGACAGGAACGGGGTCAAATTTGAACTAAAGGTGGCTCATAGTTTGCTCATGATTTTCTTTCCAAAAAAATCAATTTTAGGTACAAAAGTAGTCATTTCATCAGAGAAACAACAAAAGTTTGGCAAGATTCAACCCCTAGCAACGAACGGTCATGCCTGCCGTTTTGACCACATTTTGAAATATGCATAAGATATTCAAAAAAATAAAAAAAATGGAAAACCTTCACATTGTGTCATTATATGTGACCTAGTTTCTAGAAAAAATAAAAAACTTGGAATGCGGAAAATATTTTAAAAAAGTTTTCTCAGAAATAAGCTATCATGTTTGAAGATTCATGCGTTTCAAGGCAAATGACCAATGGTACGGCCACATTCATGGTATAGTTTGTCCAAATGATGTCATATTGTGCACAAGGGTGCATCTTGGAATGGCAAACAATTTTTCAAAAGGGGGTTTTCATTTTCTTTGCACAAAAAAATCATTTTCCATTTTTCGAGTGCCAAAAATCAATTTTTTGATGAAGAACTTACAAGATCTTTGTTGCAAAATTGCACTGCACCATTTAAAAAAAATATTAGACCACATTTTATGTACAATTAACTAAACGGTTGCCACTCAAAAGCTTTCGATCCACCCCACGTCAAATTGACAAAATTCTGCCGATTCAGCAGCAGCCGGGTCAAATTTGAACTAAAGGTGACTCATAGTTTGCTCATGATTTTTTTCCAAAAATCATTTTTAGGTACAAAAGTAGTCATTTCATAAGAGAAACAACAAAAGTTTGGCAAGATTCAACCCCTAGATATGTACGGACATGCCCGCCGTTTTGACCACATTTTGAAATCTGCATAAGAAATTCAAAAAAAATCAAAAAATGGAAAACCATCACATTGTGTTATTATATGTGACCTAGTTTCCAGAAAAAATAAAAAACTTGGAATGCGGAAAATATTTAAAAAAGTGTTCTCAGAAATGAGCTATCATGTATGAAGATTCATGGGTTTCAAGACAAATGGCCAATGGTATGGCCACATTCAAGGTATAGCTTGTTCAAATGATATCATTTTATGCACAAGGGTGCATCTTGGAATGGCAAACAATTTTTAAAAAGGGGGTTTTCATTTTCTTTGCACAAAAAAATCATTTTCCATTTTTCGAGTGCCAAAACTCGGTTTTTTTTATGAAGAACCTACCAAATCTTTGTTTCAAAAATGCACTACACGATTTAAAAAAAATATTAGACCACATTTTATGTACAACTGACTAAATGGTTGCCACTCAAAAGCTTTCGATCCACCTCTCGTCAAATTGACGAAATTCTGCCGATTCAACAGGAACGGGGTCAAATTTGAACTAAAGGTGGCTCATAGTTTGCTCATGATTTTCTTTCCAAAAAAATCATTTTTAGGTACAAAAGTAGTCATTTCATCAGAGAATCAACAAAAGTTTGGCAAGATTCAACCCCTAGCAACGAACGGTCATGCCCGCCGTTTTGACCACATTTTGAAATATGCATAAGATATTCAAAAAAATAAAAAAAATGGAAAACCTTCACATTGTGTCATTATATGTGACCTAGTTTCTAGAAAAAATAAAAAACTTGGAATGCGGAAAATATTTTAAAAAAGTTTTCTCAGAAATAAGCTATCATGTATGAAGATTCATGCGTTTCAAGGCAAATGACCAATGGTACGGCCACATTCATGGTATAGTTTGTCCAAATGATGTCATATTGTGCACAAGGGTGCATCTTGGAATGGTAAACAATTTTTCAAAAGGGGGTTTTCATTTTCTTTGCACAAAAAAATCATTTTCCATTTTTCGAGTGCCAAAAATCAATTTTTTGATGAAGAACTTACAAGATCTTTGTTGCAAAATTGCACTGCACCATTTAAAAAAAAATATTAGACCACATTTTATGTACAATTAACTAAACGGTTGCCACTCAAAAGCTTTCGATCCAACCCTCGTCAAATTGACAAAATTCTGCCGATTAAGTAGGAACCGGGTCAAATTTGAACTAAAGGTGCCTCATAGTTTGCTCATGATTTTTTCCAAAAATCATTTTTAGGTACAAAAGTAGTCATTTCATAAGAAAAACAACAAAAGTTTGGCAAGATTCAACCCCTAGATATGAACGGACATGCCCACCGTTTTGACCACATTTTGAAATCTGCATAAGAAATTCAAAAAAAAAAATCAAAAAATGGAAAACCTTCACATTGTGTTATTATATGTGACCTAGTTTCCAGAAAAAATAAAAAACTTGGAATGCGGAAAATATTTTAAAAAAGTGTTCTCAGAAATGAGCTATCATGTATGAAGATTCATGGGTTTCAAGACAAATGGCCAGTGGTATGGCCACATTCAAGGTATAGCTTGTTCAAATGATATCATTTTGTGCACAAGGGTGCATCTTGGAATGGCAAACAATTTTTAAAAAGGGGGTTTTAATCTTCTTTGCACAAAAAAATCATTTTCCATTTTTCGAGTGCCAAGACTCGGGTTTTTTTTATGAAGAACCTACCAAATCTTTATTTCAAAAATGCACTACACGATTTAAAAAAAATATTAGACCACATTTTATGTACAACTGACTAAATGGTTGCCACTCAAAAGCTTTCGATCCACCTCTCGTCAAATTGACGAAATTCTGCCGATTCAACAGGAACGGGGTCAAATTTGAACTAAAGGTGGCTCATAGTTTGCTCATGATTTTCTTTCCAAAAAAATCATTTTTAGGTACAAAAGTAGTCATTTCATCAGAGAATCAACAAAAGTTTGGCAAGATTCAACCCCTAGCAACGAACGGTCATGCCCGCCGTTTTGACAACATTTTGAAATATGCATAAGATATTCAAAAAAATAAAAAAATGGAAAACCTTCACATTGTGTCATTATATGTGACCTAGTTTCTAGAAAAAATAAAAAACTTGGAATGCGGAAAATATTTTAAAAAAGTTTTCTCAGAAATAAGCTATCATGTATGAAGATTCATGCGTTTCAAGGCAAATGACCAATGGTACGGCCACATTCATGGTATAGTTTGTCCAAATGATGACATATTGTGCACAAGGGTGCATCTTGGAATGGCAAACAATTTTTCAAAAGGGGGTTTTCATTTTCTTTGCACAAAAAAATCATTTTCCATTTTTCGAGTGCCAAAAATCAATTTTTTGATGAAGAACTTACAAGATCTTTGTTGCAAAATTGCACTGCACCATTTAAAAAAAATATTAGACCACATTTTATGTACAATTAACTAAACGGTTGCCACTCAAAAGCTTTCGATCCACCCCTCGTCAAATTGACAAAATTCTGCCGATTCAGCAGGAACGGGGTCAAATTTGAACTAAAGGTGACTCATAGTTTGCTCATGATTTTTTTCCAAAAATCATTTTTAGGTACAAAAGTAGTCATTTCATAAGAGAAACAACAAAAGTTTGGCAAGATTCAACCCCTAGATATGAACGGACATGCCCGCCGTTTTAACCACATTTTGAAATCTGCATAAGAAATTCAAAAAAAAAATCAAAAAATGGAAAACCTTCACATTGTGTTATTATATGTGACCTAGTTTCCAGAAAAAATAAAAAACTTGGAATGCGGAAAATATTTTAAAAAAGTGTTCTCAGAAATGAGCTATCATGTATGAAGATTCATGGGTTTCAAGACAAATGGCCAGTGGTATGGCCACATTCAAGGTATAGCTTGTTCAAATGATATCATTTTGTGCACAAGGGTGCATCTTGGAATGGCAAACAATTTTTAAAAAGGGGGTTTTAATCTTCTTTGCACAAAAAAATCATTTTCCATTTTTCGAGTGCCAAAAATCAATTTTTTGATGAAGAACTTACAAGATCTTTGTTGCAAAATTGCACTGCACCATTTAAAAAAAATATTAGACCACATTTTATGTACAATTAACTAAACGGTTGCCACTCAAAAGCTTTCGATCCACCCCTCGTCAAATTGACAAAATTCTGCCGATTCAGCAGCAGCCGGGTCAAATTTGAACTAAAGGTGACTCATAGTTTGCTCATGATTTTTTTCCAAAAATCATTTTTAGGTACAAAAGTAGTCATTTCATAAGAGAAACAACAAAAGTTTGGCAAGATTCAACCCCTAGATATGTACGGACATGCCCGCCGTTTTGACCACATTTTGAAATCTGCATAAGAAATTCAAAAAAAATCAAAAAATGGAAAACCATCACATTGTGTTATTATATGTGACCTAGTTTCCAGAAAAAATAAAAAACTTGGAATGCGGAAAATATTTAAAAAAGTGTTCTCAGAAATGAGCTATCATGTATGAAGATTCATGGGTTTCAAGACAAATGGCCAATGGTATGGCCACATTCAAGGTATAGCTTGTTCAAATGATATCATTTTATGCACAAGGGTGCATCTTGGAATGGCAAACAATTTTTAAAAAGGGGGTTTTCATTTTCTTTGCACAAAAAAATCATTTTCCATTTTTCGAGTGCCAAAACTCGGTTTTTTTTATGAAGAACCTACCAAATCTTTGTTTCAAAAATGCACTACACGATTTAAAAAAAATATTAGACCACATTTTATGTACAACTGACTAAATGGTTGCCACTCAAAAGCTTTCGATCCACCTCTCGTCAAATTGACGAAATTCTGCCGATTCAACAGGAACGGGGTCAAATTTGAACTAAAGGTGGCTCATAGTTTGCTCATGATTTTCTTTCCAAAAAAATCATTTTTAGGTACAAAAGTAGTCATTTCATCAGAGAATCAACAAAAGTTTGGCAAGATTCAACCCCTAGCAACGAACGGTCATGCCCGCCGTTTTGACCACATTTTGAAATATGCATAAGATATTCAAAAAAATAAAAAAAATGGAAAACCTTCACATTGTGTCATTATATGTGACCTAGTTTCTAGAAAAAATAAAAAACTTGGAATGCGGAAAATATTTTAAAAAAGTTTTCTCAGAAATAAGCTATCATGTATGAAGATTCATGCGTTTCAAGGCAAATGACCAATGGTACGGCCACATTCATGGTATAGTTTGTCCAAATGATGTCATATTGTGCACAAGGGTGCATCTTGGAATGGTAAACAATTTTTCAAAAGGGGGTTTTCATTTTCTTTGCACAAAAAAATCATTTTCCATTTTTCGAGTGCCAAAAATCAATTTTTTGATGAAGAACTTACAAGATCTTTGTTGCAAAATTGCACTGCACCATTTAAAAAAAAATATTAGACCACATTTTATGTACAATTAACTAAACGGTTGCCACTCAAAAGCTTTCGATCCAACCCTCGTCAAATTGACAAAATTCTGCCGATTAAGTAGGAACCGGGTCAAATTTGAACTAAAGGTGCCTCATAGTTTGCTCATGATTTTTTCCAAAAATCATTTTTAGGTACAAAAGTAGTCATTTCATAAGAAAAACAACAAAAGTTTGGCAAGATTCAACCCCTAGATATGAACGGACATGCCCACCGTTTTGACCACATTTTGAAATCTGCATAAGAAATTCAAAAAAAAAAATCAAAAAATGGAAAACCTTCACATTGTGTTATTATATGTGACCTAGTTTCCAGAAAAAATAAAAAACTTGGAATGCGGAAAATATTTTAAAAAAGTGTTCTCAGAAATGAGCTATCATGTATGAAGATTCATGGGTTTCAAGACAAATGGCCAGTGGTATGGCCACATTCAAGGTATAGCTTGTTCAAATGATATCATTTTGTGCACAAGGGTGCATCTTGGAATGGCAAACAATTTTTAAAAAGGGGGTTTTAATCTTCTTTGCACAAAAAAATCATTTTCCATTTTTCGAGTGCCAAGACTCGGGTTTTTTTTATGAAGAACCTACCAAATCTTTATTTCAAAAATGCACTACACGATTTAAAAAAAATATTAGACCACATTTTATGTACAACTGACTAAATGGTTGCCACTCAAAAGCTTTCGATCCACCTCTCGTCAAATTGACGAAATTCTGCCGATTCAACAGGAACGGGGTCAAATTTGAACTAAAGGTGGCTCATAGTTTGCTCATGATTTTCTTTCCAAAAAAATCATTTTTAGGTACAAAAGTAGTCATTTCATCAGAGAATCAACAAAAGTTTGGCAAGATTCAACCCCTAGCAACGAACGGTCATGCCCGCCGTTTTGACAACATTTTGAAATATGCATAAGATATTCAAAAAAATAAAAAAATGGAAAACCTTCACATTGTGTCATTATATGTGACCTAGTTTCTAGAAAAAATAAAAAACTTGGAATGCGGAAAATATTTTAAAAAAGTTTTCTCAGAAATAAGCTATCATGTATGAAGATTCATGCGTTTCAAGGCAAATGACCAATGGTACGGCCACATTCATGGTATAGTTTGTCCAAATGATGACATATTGTGCACAAGGGTGCATCTTGGAATGGCAAACAATTTTTCAAAAGGGGGTTTTCATTTTCTTTGCACAAAAAAATCATTTTCCATTTTTCGAGTGCCAAAAATCAATTTTTTGATGAAGAACTTACAAGATCTTTGTTGCAAAATTGCACTGCACCATTTAAAAAAAATATTAGACCACATTTTATGTACAATTAACTAAACGGTTGCCACTCAAAAGCTTTCGATCCACCCCTCGTCAAATTGACAAAATTCTGCCGATTCAGCAGGAACGGGGTCAAATTTGAACTAAAGGTGACTCATAGTTTGCTCATGATTTTTTTCCAAAAATCATTTTTAGGTACAAAAGTAGTCATTTCATAAGAGAAACAACAAAAGTTTGGCAAGATTCAACCCCTAGATATGAACGGACATGCCCGCCATTTTAACCACATTTTGAAATCTGCATAAGAAATTCAAAAAAAAATCAAAAAATGGAAAACCTTCACATTGTGTTATTATATGTGACCTAGTTTCCAGAAAAAATAAAAAACTTGGAATGCGGAAAATATTTTAAAAAAGTGTTCTCAGAAATGAGCTATCATGTATGAAGATTCATGGGTTTCAAGACAAATGGCCAGTGGTATGGCCACATTCAAGGTATAGCTTGTTCAAATGATATCATTTTGTGCACAAGGGTGCATCTTGGAATGGCAAACAATTTTTAAAAAGGGGGTTTTAATCTTCTTTGCACAAAAAAATCATTTTCCATTTTTCGAGTGCCAAGACTCGGGTTTTTTTTATGAAGAACCTACCAAATCTTTATTTCAAAAATGCACTACACGATTTTAAAAAAATATTAGACCACATTTTATGTACAACTGACTAAATGGTTGCCACTCAAAAGCTTTCGATCCACCTCTCGTCAAATTGACGAAATTCTGCCGATTCAACAGGAACGGGGTCAAATTTGAACTAAAGGTGGCTCATAGTTTGCTCATGATTTTCTTTCCAAAAAAATCATTTTTAGGTACAAAAGTAGTCATTTCATCAGAGAATCAACAAAAGTTTGGCAAGATTCAACCCCTAGCAACGAACGGTCATGCCCGCCGTTTTGACCACATTTTGAAATATGCATAAGATATTCAAAAAATAAAAAAATGGAAAACCTTCACATTGTGTCATTATATGTGACCTAGTTTCTAGAAAAAATAAAAAAACTTGGAATGCGGAAAATATTTTAAAAAAGTTTTCTCAGAAATAAGCTATCATGTATGAAGATTCATGCGTTTCAAGGCAAATGACCAATGGTACGGCCACATTCATGGTATAGTTTGTCCAAATGATGACATATTGTGCACAAGGGTGCATCTTGGAATGGCAAACAATTTTTCAAAAGGGGGTTTTCATTTTCTTTGCACAAAAAAATCATTTTCCATTTTTCGAGTGCCAAAAATCAATTTTTTGATGAAGAACTTACAAGATCTTTGTTGCAAAATTGCACTGCACCATTTAAAAAAAATATTAGACCACATTTTATGTACAATTAACTAAACGGTTGCCACTCAAAAGCTTTCGATCCACCCCTCGTCAAATTGACAAAATTCTGCCGATTCAGCATGAACGGGGTCAAATTTGAACTAAAGGTGACTCATAGTTTGCTCATGATTTTTTTCCAAAAATCATTTTTAGGTACAAAAGTAGTCATTTCATAAGAGAAACAACAAAAGTTTGGCAAGATTCAACCCCTAGATATATACGGACATGCCCGCCGTTTTGACCACATTTTGAAATCTGCATAAGAAATTCAAAAAAAAATCAAAAAATGGAAAACCTTCACATTGTCTTATTATATGTGACCTAGTTTCCAGAAAAAATAAAAAACTTGGAATGCGGAAAATATTTTAAAAAAGTGTTCTCAGAAATGAGCTATCATGTATGAAGATTCATGGGTTTCAAGACAAATGGCCAGTGGTATGGCCACATTCAAGGTATAGCTTGTTCAAATGATATCATTTTGTGCACAAGGGTGCATCTTGGAATGGCAAACAATTTTTAAAAAGGGGGTTTTAATCTTCTTTGCACAAAAAAATCATTTTCCATTTTTCGAGTGCCAAGACTCGGGTTTTTTTTATGAAGAACCTACCAAATCTTTAGTTCAAAAATGCACTACACGATTTTAAAAAAAATATTAGACCACATTTTATGTACAACTGACTAAATGGTTGCCACTCAAAAGCTTTCGATCCACCTCTCGTCAAATTGACGAAATTCTGCCGATTCAACAGGAACGGGGTCAAATTTGAACTAAAGGTGGCTCATAGTTTGCTCATGATTTTCTTTCCAAAAAATCATTTTTAGGTACAAAAGTAGTCATTTCATCAGAGAATCAACAAAAGTTTGGCAAGATTCAACCCCTAGCAACGAACGGTCATGCCCGCCGTTTTGACCACATTTTGAAATATGCATAAGATATTCAAAAAAATAAAAAAATGGAAAACCTTCACATTGTGTCATTATATGTGACCTAGTTTCTAGAAAAAAAAAACCTGGAATGCAGAAAATATTTTAAAAGAGTGTTCTCAGAAATAAGCTATCATGTATGAAGATTCATGCGTTTCATGGCAAATGACCAATGGTATGGCCACATTCATGGTATAGTTTGTCCAAATGATGTCATATTGTGCGCAAGGGTGCATCTTGGAATGGCAAACAATTTTTCAAAAGCGGATTTTCATTTTCTTTGCACAAAAAAATCATTTTTCATTTTTCGAGTGCGAAAAATCGATTTTTTGATGAAGAACTTACTAGATCTTTGTTGCAAAATTAGACTGCACCTTTAAAAAAAATATTTGACAACGTTTTATGTGCAATTGAATAAACGGTTGCCACTCAAAAGCTTTCGATCCACCCCTCGTCTAATTGACAAAATTCTGCCGATTCAGCAGCAACCGGGTCAAATTTGAACTAAAGGTGACTCATAGTTTGCTCATGATTTTTTTCCAAAAATCATTTTTAGGTACAAAAGTAGTCATTTCATAAGAGAAACAACAAAAGTTTGGCAAGATTCAACCCCTAGATATGAACGGACATGCCCGCCGTTTTGACCATATTTTGAAATCTGCATAAGAAATTAAAAAAAATTAAAAAATGGAAAACCTTCACATTGTGTTATTATATGTGACCTAGTTTCCAGAAAAAATAAAAAACTTGGAATGCGGAAAATATTTTAAAAAAGTGTTCTCAGAAAAGAGCTATCATGTATGAAGATTCATGGGTTTCAAAACAAATGGCCAATGGTATGGCCACATTCAAGGTATAGCTTGTTAAAATGATATGATTTTATGCACAAGGTTTCATCTTGGAATGGCAAACAATTTTTAAAAAGGGGGTTTTTATTTTCTTTGCACAAAAAAATCATTTTCCATTTTTCGAGTGCCAAAACTCGGTTTTTTTTATGAAGAACCTACCAAATCTTTGTTTCAAAAATGCACTACATGATTTTAAAAAAATATTAGACCACATTTTATGTACAACTGACTAAATGGTTGCCACTCAAAAGCTTTCGATCCAACTCTCGTCAAATTGACAAAATTCTGCCGATTCAACAGGAACGGGGTCAAATTTGAACTAAAGGTGGCTCATAGTTTGCTCATGATTTTCTTTCCAAAAAAATCATTTTTAGGTACAAAAGTAGTCATTTCATCAGAGAATCAACAAAAGTTTGGCAAGATTCAACCCCTAGCAACGAACGGTCATGCCCGTCGTTTTGACAACATTTTGAAATATGCATAAGATATTCAAAAAAATAAAAAAATGGAAAACCTTCACATTGTGTCATTATATGTGACCTAGTTTCTAGAAAAAATAAAAAACTTGGAATGCGGAAAATATTTTAAAAGAGTGTTCTCAGAAATAAGCTATCATGTATGAAGATTCATGCGTTTCAAGGCAAATGACCAATGGTATGGCCACATTCATGGTATACTTTGTCCAAATGATGTCATATTGTGCACAAGGGTGCATCTTGGAATGGCAAACAATTTTTCAAAAGGGGGTTTTCATTTTCTTTGCACAAAAAAATCATTTTCCATTTTCGAGTGCCAAAAATCGATTTTTTGATGAAGAACTTACCAGATCTTTGTTGCAAAATTGCACTGCACCATTTAAAAAAAATATTAGACCACATTTTATGTACAATTGACTAAACGGTTGCCACTCAAAAGCTTTCGATCCACCCCTCGTCAAATTGACAAAATTCTGCCGATTCAGCAGGAACCGGGACAAATTTGAACTAAAGGTGACTCATAGTTTGCTCATGATTTTTTTCCAAAAATCATTTTAGGTACAAATGTAGTCATTTCATAAGAGAAACAACAAAAGTTTGGCAAGATTCAACCCCTAGATATGAATGGACATGCCCGCCGTTTTGACCACATTTTGAAATCTGCATACGAAATTCAAAAAAAAAATCAAAAAATGGAAAATCTTCACATTGTGTTATTATATGTGACTTAGTTTCCAGCAAAAATAAAAAACTTGGAATGCGGAAAATGTTTTAAAAAAGTGTTCTCAGAAATGAGCTATCATGTATGAAGATTCATGGGTTTCAAGACAAATGGCCAGTGGTATGGCCACATTCAAGGTATAGCTTGTTCAAATGATATCATTTTGTGCACAAGGGTGCATTTTGGAATGGCAAACAATTTTTAAAAAGGGGGTTTTAATTTTCTTTGCACAAGAAAATCATTTTCCATTTTTCGAGTGCCAAGACTCGTTTTTTTTATGAAGCATCTACCAAATCTTTGTTTCAAAAATGCACTACACGATTTAAAAAAAATATTAAACCACATTTTATGTACAACTGACTAAATGGTTGCCACTCAAAAGCTTTCGATCCACCTCTCATCAAATTGACAAAATTCTGCCGATTCAACAGGAACGGGGTCAAATTTGAACTAAAGGTGGCTCATAGTTTGCTCATGATTTTCTTTCCAAAAAAATCATTTTTACGTACAAAAGTAGTCATTTCATCAGAGAAACAACAAAAGTTTGGCAAGATTCAACCCCTAGCAACGAACGGTCATGCCCGCCGTTTTGACCACATTTTGAAATATGCATAAGATATTCAAAAAAATAAAAAAAATGGAAAACCTTCACATTGTGTCATTATATGTGACCTAGTTTCTAGAAAAAATAAAAAACTTGGAATGCGGAAAATATTTTAAAAGAGTGTTCTCAGAAATAAGCTATCATGTATGAAGATTCATGCATTTCAAGGCAAATGACCAATGGTATGGCCACATTCATGGTATAGTTTGTCCAAATGATGTCATATTGTGCACAAGGGTGCATCTTGGAATGGCAAACAATTTTTCAAAAGGGTGTTTTCATTTTCTTTGCACAAAAAAATCATTTTCCATTTTCGAGTGCCAAAAATCGATTTTTTGATGAAGAACTTACCAGATCTTTGTTGCAAAATTGCACTGCACCATTTAAAAAAATATTAGACCACATTTTATGTACAATTGACTAAACCGTTGCCACTCAAAAGCTTTCGATCCACCCCTCGTCAAATTGACACAATTCTGCCGATTCAGCAGGAACCGGGTCAAATTCGAACTAAAGGTGACTCATAGTTTGCTCATGATTTTTTTCCAAAAATCATTTTAGGTACAAAAGTAGTCATTTCATAAGAGAAACAACAAAAGTTTGGCAAGATTCAACCCCTAGATATGAACGGACATGCCCGCCGTTTTGACCACATTTTGAAATCTGCATACGATATTCAAAAAAAAAATCAAAAAATGGAAAATCTTCACATTGTGTTATTATATGTGACCTAGTTTCCAGAAAAAATAAAAAACTTGGAATGCGGAAAATATTTTAAAAAAGTGTTCTCAGAAATGAGCTATCATGTATGAAGATTCATGGGTTTCAAAACAAATGGCCAATGGTATGGCCACATTCAAGGTATAGCTTGTTAAAATGATATCATTTTATGCACAAGGTTTCATCTTGGAATGGCATACAATTTTTAAAAAGGGGGTTTTTATTTTCTTTGCACAAAAAAATCATTTTCCATTTTTCGAGTGCCAAAACTCGTTTTTTTTATGAAGAATCTACCAAATCTTTGTTTCAAAAATGCACTACACGATTTAAAAAAAATATTAGACCACATTTTATGTACAACTGACTAAATGGTTGCCACTCAAAAGCTTTCGATCCACCTCTCGTCAAATTGACAAAATTCTGCCGATTCAACCGGAACGGGGTCAAATTTGAACTAAAGGTGGCTCATAGTTTGCTCATGATTTTCTTTCCAAAAAAATCATTTTTAGGTACAAAAGTAGTCATTTCATCAGAGAAACAAGAAAACTTTGGCAAGATTCAACCCCTAGCAACGAACGGTCATGCCCGCCGTTTTGACCACATTTTGAAATATGCATAAGATATTCAAAAAAATAAAAAAAAATGGAAAACCTTCACATTGTGTCATTATATGTGACCTAGTTTCTAGAAAAAATAAAAAACTTGGAATGCGGAAAATATTTTAAAAAAGTGTTCTCGGAAATAAGCTATCATGTATGAAGATTCATGCGTTTCAAGGCAAATGACCAATGGTATGGCCACATTCATGGTATAGTTTGTCCAAATGATGTCATATTGTGCACAAGGGTGCATCTTGGAATGGCAAACAATTTTTCAAAAGGGGGTTTTCATTTTCTTTGCACAAAAAAATCATTTTCCATTTTTCGAGTGCCAAAAATCAATTTTTTTATGAAGAACTTACAAGATCTTTGTTGTAAAATTGCACTGCACCATTTAAAAAAAATATTAGACCACATTTTATGTACAATTGACTAAACGGTTGCCACTCAAAAGCTTTCGATCCACCCCTCGTCAAATTGACAAAATTCTGCCGATTCAGCAGCAACCGGGTCAAATTTGAACTAAAGGTGACTCATAATTTGCTCATGATTTTTTTCCAAAAATCATTTTTAGGTACAAAAGTAGTCATTTCATAAGAGAAACAACAAAAGTTTGGCAAGATTCAACCCCTAGATATGTACGGACATGCCCACCGATTTGACAACATTTTGAAATCTGCATAAGAAATTCAAAAAAAATCAAAAAATGGAAAACCTTCACATTGTGTTATTATATGTGACCTAGTTTCCAGAAAAAATAAAAAACTTGGAATGCGGAAAATATTTTAAAAAAGTGTTCTCAGAAATGAGCTATCATGTATGAAGATTCATGGGTTTCAAGACAAATGGCCAATGGTATGGCCACATTCAAGGTATAGCTTGTTCAAATGATATAATTTTATGCACAAGGGTGCATCTTGGAATGGCAAACAATTTTTAAAAAGGGGGTTTTCATTTTCTTTGCACAAAAAAATCATTTTCCATTTTTCGAGTGCCCAAACTCGGTTTTTTTTATGAAGAACCTACCAAATCTTTGTTTCAAAAATGCACTAGACGATTTAACAAAAAATATTAGACCACATTTTATGTACAACTGACTAAATGGTTGCCACTCAAAAGCTTTCGATCCACCTCTCGTCAAATTGACAAAATTCTGCCGATTCAACAGGAACGGGGTCAAATTTGAACTAAAGGTGGCTCATAGTTTGCTCATGATTTTCTTTCCAAAAAAATCATTTTTAGGTACAAAAGTAGTCATTTCAACAGAGAAACAACAAAAGTTCGGCAAGATTCAACCCCTAGATATGAACGGACATTCCCGCCATTTTGACCACATTTTGAAATCGGCATAAGAAATTAAAAAAAAATCAAAAAATGGAAAACCTTCACATTGGGTTACTATATGTGACCTAGTTTCCAGAAAAAATAAAAAACTTGGAATGCGGAAAATATTTTAAAAAAGTGATCTCAGAAATGAGCTATCATGTATGAAGATTCATGGGTTTCAAGACAAATGGCCAATGGTATGGCCACATTCAAGGTATAGCTTGTTCAAATGATATCATTTTATGCACAAGGGTGCATCTTGGAATGGCAAACAATTTTTAAAAAGGGGGTTTTCATTTTCTTTGCACAAAAAAATCATTTTCCATTTTTCGAGTGCCAAAACTCGGTTTTTTTTATTAAGAACCTACCAAATCTTTGTTTCAAAAATGCACTAGACGATTTAAAAAAAATATTAGACCACATTTTATGTACAACTGACTAAATGGTTGCCACTCAAAAGCTTTCGATCCAACTCTCGTCAAATTGACAAAATTCTGCCGATTCAACAGGAACGGGGTCAAATTTGAACTAAAGGTGGCTCATAGTTTGCTCATGATTTTCTTTCCAAAAAAATCATTTTTAGGTACAAAAGTAGTCATTTCATAAGAGAAACAACAAAACTTTGGCAAGATTCAACCCCTAGCAACGAACGGTCATGCCCGCCGTTTTGACCACATTTTGAAATATGCATAAGATATTCAAAAAAATAAAAAAAATGGAAAACCTTCACATTGTGTCATTATATGTGACCTAGTTTCTAGAAAAAATAAAAAACTTGGAATGCGGAAAATATTTTAAAAGAGTGTTCTCAGAAATAAGCTATCATGTATGAAGATTTATGCGTTTCAAGGCAAATGACCAATGGTATGGCCACATTCATGGTATACTTTGTCCAAATGATGTCATATTGTGCACAAGGGTGCATCTTGGAATGGCAAACAATTTTTCAAAAGGGGGTTTTCATTTTCTTTGCACAAAAAATATCATTTTCCATTTTTCGAGTGCCAAAAATCGATTTTTGATGAAGAACTTACTAGATCTTTGTTGCAAAATTAGACTGCACCTTTAAAAAAAATATTAGACCACATTTTATGTGCAATTGACTAAACGGTTGCCACTCAAAAGCTTTCGATCCACCCCTCGTCAAATTGACAAAATTCTGCCGATTCAGCAGGAACGGGGTCAAATTTGAACTAAAGGTGGCTCATAGTTTGCTCATGATTTTCTTTCCAAAAAAATCATTTTTAGGTACAAAAGTAGTCATTTCAACAGAGAAACAACAAAAGTTTGGCAAGATTCAACCCCTAGATATGAACGGACATTCCCGCCGTTTTGACCACATTTTGAAATCGGCATAAGAAATTAAAAAAAAATCAAAAAATGGAAAACCTTCACATTGGGTTACTATATGTGACCTAGTTTCCAGAAAAAATAAAAAACTTGGAATGCGGAAAATATTTTAAAAAAGTGATCTCAGAAATGAGCTATCATGTATGAAGATTCATGGGTTTCAAGACAAATGGCCAATGGTATGGCCACATTCAAGGTATAGCTTGTTCAAATGATATCATTTTATGCACAAGGGTGCATCTTGGAATGGCAAACAATTTTTAAAAAGGGGGTTTTCATTTTCTTTGCACAAAAAAATCATTTTCCATTTTTCGAGTGCCAAAACT
Source organism: Elymus sibiricus (assembly GCA_039707655.1). Classification (NCBI taxonomy): domain Eukaryota; kingdom Viridiplantae; phylum Streptophyta; class Magnoliopsida; order Poales; family Poaceae; genus Elymus; species Elymus sibiricus. The sequence goes on from CM077670.1 coordinate 139,623,737, forward strand.
CGGTTTTTTTTATTAAGAACCTACCAAATCTTTGTTTCAAAAATGCACTAGACGATTTAAAAAAAATATTAGACCACATTTTATGTACAACTGACTAAATGGTTGCCACTCAAAAGCTTTCGATCCAACTCTCGTCAAATTGACAAAATTCTGCCGATTCAACAGGAACGGGGTCAAATTTGAACTAAAGGTGGCTCATAGTTTGCTCATGATTTTCTTTCCAAAAAAATCATTTTTAGGTACAAAAGTAGTCATTTCATAAGAGAAACAACAAAACTTTGGCAAGATTCAACCCCTAGCAACGAACGGTCATGCCCGCCGTTTTGACCACATTTTGAAATATGCATAAGATATTCAAAAAAATAAAAAAAATGGAAAACCTTCACATTGTGTCATTATATGTGACCTAGTTTCTAGAAAAAATAAAAAACTTGGAATGCGGAAAATATTTTAAAAGAGTGTTCTCAGAAATAAGCTATCATGTATGAAGATTTATGCGTTTCAAGGCAAATGACCAATGGTATGGCCACATTCATGGTATACTTTGTCCAAATGATGTCATATTGTGCACAAGGGTGCATCTTGGAATGGCAAACAATTTTTCAAAAGGGGGTTTTCATTTTCTTTGCACAAAAAATATCATTTTCCATTTTTCGAGTGCCAAAAATCGATTTTTGATGAAGAACTTACTAGATCTTTGTTGCAAAATTAGACTGCACCTTTAAAAAAAATATTAGACCACATTTTATGTGCAATTGACTAAACGGTTGCCACTCAAAAGCTTTCGATCCACCCCTCGTCAAATTGACAAAATTCTGCCGATTCAGCAGCAACCGGGTCAAATTTGAACTAAAGGTGACTCATAGTTTGCTCATGATTTTTTTCCAAAAATCATTTTTAGGTACAAAAGTAGTCATTTCATAAGAGAAACAACAAAAGTTTGGCAAGATTCAACCCCTAGATATGAACGGACATTCCCGCCGTTTTGACCACATTTTGAAATCGGCATAAGAAATTAAAAAAAAAATCAAAAAATGGAAAACCTTCACATTGTGTTATTATATGTGACCTAGTTTCCAGAAAAAATAAAAAACTTGGAATGCGGAAAATATTTTAAAAAAGTGTTCTCAGAAATGAGCTATCATGTATGAAGATTAATGGGTTTCAAGACAGATGGCCAATGGTATGGCCACATTCAAGGTATAGCTTGTTCAAATGATATCATTTTATGCACAAGGGTGCATCTTGGAATGGCAAACAATTTTTAAAAAGGGGGTTTTCATTTTCTTTGCACAAAAAAATCATTTTCCATTTTTCGAGTGCCAAAACTCGGTTTTTTTTATTAAGAACCTACCAAATCTTTGTTTCAAAAATGCACTAGACGATTTAAAAAAAATATTAGACCACATTTTATGTATAACTGACTAAATGGTTGCCACTCAAAAGCTTTCGATCCAACTCTCGTCAAATTGACAAAATTCTGCCGATTCAACAGGAACGGGGTCAAATTTGAACTAAAGGTGGCTCATAGTTTGCTCATGATTTTCTTTCCAAAAAAATCATTTTTAGGTACAAAAGTAGTCATTTCATCAGAGAAACAACAAAACTTTGGCAAGATTCAACCCCTAGCAACGAACGGTCATGCCCGCCGTTTTGACCACATTTTGAAATATGCATAAGATATTCAAAAAAATAAAAAAAATGGAAAACCTTCACATTGTGTCATTATATGTGACCTAGTTTCTAGAAAAAATAAAAAACTTGGAATGCGGAAAATATTTTAAAAAAGTTTTCTCAGAAACAAGCTATCATGTATGAAGATTCATGCGTTTCAAGCCAAATGACCAATGGTATGGCCACATTCATGGTATAGTTTGTCCAAATGATGTCATATTGTGCACAAGGGTGCATCTTGGAATGGCAAACAATTTTTCAAAAGGGGGTTTTCATTTTCTTTGCACAAAAAAATCATTTTCCATTTTTCGAGTGCCAAAAATCAAATTTTTGATGAAGAACTTACAAGATCTTTGTTGCAAAATTGCACTGCACCATTTAAAAAAAATATTAGACCACATTTTATGTACAATTGACTAAACGTTGCCACTCAAAAGCTTTCGATCCACCCCTCGTCAAATTGACAAAATTCTGCCGATTCAGCAGCAACCGGGTCAAATTTGAACTAAAGGTGACTCATAGTTTGCTCATGATTTTTTTCCAAAAATCATTTTTAGGTACAAAAGTAGTCATTTCATAAGAGAAACAACAAAAGTTTGGCAAGATTCAACCCCTAGATATGTACGGACATGCCCGCCGTTTTGACCACATTTTGAAATCTGCATAAGAAATTCAAAAAAAATCAAGAATGGAAAACCTTCACATTGTGTTATTATATGTGACCTAGTTTCCAGAAAAAATAAAAAACTTGGAATGCGGAAAATATTTTAAAAAAGTGTTCTCAGAAATGAGCTATCATGTATGAAAATTCATGGGTTTCAAGACAAATGGCCAATGGTATGGCCACATTCAAGGTATAGCTTGTTCAAATGATATCATTTTATGCACAAGGGTGCATCTTGGAATGGCAAACAATTTTTAAAAAGGGGTTTTTCATTTTCTTTGCACAAAAAAATCATTTTCCATTTTTCGAGTGCCAAAACTCGGTTTTTTTTATGAAGAACATACCAAATCTTTGTTTCAAAAATGCACTACACGATTTAAAAAAAATATTAGACCACATTTTATGTACAACTGACTAAATGGTTGCCACTCAAAAGCTTTCGATCCACCTCTCGTCAAATTGACAAAATTCTGCCGATTCAACAGGAACGGGGTCAAATTTGAACTAAAGGTGGCTTATAGTTTGCTCATGATTTTCTTTCCAAAAAAATCATTTTTAGGTACAAAAGTAGTCATATCATCAGAGAAACAACAAAAGTTTGGCAAGATTCAACCACTAGCAACGAACGGTCATGCCCGCCGTTTTGACCGCATTTTGAAATATGCATAAGATATTCAAAAATATAAAAAAATGGAAAACCTTCACATTGTGTCAATATATGTGACCTAGTTTCTAGAAAAAATAAAAAAACTTGGAATGCGGAAAATATTTTAAAACAGTGTTCTCAGAAATAAGCTATCATGTATGAAGATTCATGCGTTTCAAGGCAAATGACCAATGGTATGGCCACATTCATGGTATAGTTTGTCCAAATGATGTCATATTGTGCACAAGGGTGCATCTTGGAATGGCAAACAATTTTTCAAAAGGGGGTTTTCATTTTCTTTGCACAAAAAAATCATTTTCCATTTTCGAGTGCCAAAAATCGATTTTTTGATGAAGAACTAACCAGATCTTTGTTGCAAAATTGCACTGCACCATTTAAAAAAAATGTTAGACCACATTTTATGTACAATTGACTAAACGGTTGCCACTCAAAAGCTTTCGATCCACCCCTCGTCAAATTGACAAAATTCTGCCGATTCAGCAGGAACCGGGTCAAATTTGAACTAAAGGTGACTCATAGTTTGCTCATGATTTTTTTCCACAAATCATTTTAGGTACAAAAGTAGTCATTTCATAAGAGAAACAACAAAAGTTTGGCAAGATTCAACCCCTAGATATGAACGGACATGCCCGCCGTTTTGACCACATTTTGAAATCTGCATACGAAATTCAAAAAAAAAATCAAAAAATGGAAAATCTTCACATTGTGTTATTATATGTGACCTAGTTTCCAGAAAAAATAAAAAACTTGGAATGCGGAAAATATTTTAAAAAAGTGTTCTCAGAAATGAGCTATCATGTATGAAGATTCATGGGTTTCAAGACAAATGGCCAGTGGTATGGCCACATTCAAGGTATAGCTTGTTCAAATGATATCATTTTGTGCACAAGGGTGCATCTTGGAATGGCAAACAATTTTTAAAAAGGGGGTTTTAATTTTCTTTGCACAAAAAAATCATTTTCCATTTTTCGAGTGGCAAGACTCATTTTTTTATGAAGAATCTACCAAATCTTTATTTCAAAAATGCACTACACGATTTAAAAAAAATATTAGACCACATTTTATGTACAACAGACTAAATGGTTGCCACTCAAAAGCTTTCGATCCATCTCTCGTCAAATTGACAAAATTCTGCCGATTCAACAGGAACGGGGTCAAATTTGAACTAAAGGTGGCTCATAGTTTGCTCATGATTTTCTTTCCAAAAAAATCATTTTTAGGTACAAAAGTAGTCATTTCATCAGAGAAACAACAAAAGTTTGGCAAGATTCAACCCCTAGCAACGAACGGTCATGCCCACCGTTTTGACCACATTTTGAAATATGCATAAGATATTCAAAAAAATAAAAAATTGGAAAACCTTCACATTGTGTCATTATATGTGACCTTGTTTCTAGAAAAAATAAAAAACTTGGAACGCGGAAAATATTTTAAAAGAGTGTTCTCAGAAATAAGCTATCATGTATGAAGATTCATGCGTTTCAAGGCAAATGACCAATGGTATGGCCACATTCATGGTATACTTTGTCCAAAAGATGTCATATTGTGCACAAGGGTGCATCTTGGAATGGCAAACAATTTTTCAAAAGGGGGTTTTCATTTTCTTTGCACAAAAAAATCATTTTCCATTTTCGAGTGCCAAAAATCGATTTTTTGATGAAGAACTTACCAGATCTTTGTTGCAAAATTGCACTGCACCATTTAAAAAAAATATTAGACCACATTTTATGTACAATTGACTAAACGGTTGCCACTCAAAAGCTTTCGATCCACCCCTCGTCAAATTGACAAAATTCTGCCGATTCAGCAGGAACCGGGTCAAATTTGAACTAAAGGTGACTCATAGTTTGCTCATGATTTTTTTCCAAAAATCATTTTAGGTACAAAAGTAGTCATTTCATAAGAGAAACAACCAAAGGTTGGCAAGATTCAACCCCTTGATATGAACGGACGTGCCCGCCGTTTTGACCACATTTTGAAATCTGCATACGAAATTCAAAAAAAAAATCAAAAAATGGAAAACCTTCACATTGTGTTATTATATGTGACCTAGTTTCCAGAAAAAATAAAAAACTTGGAATGCGGAAAATATTTTAAAAAAGTGTTCTCAGAAATGAGCTATCATGTATGAAGATTCATGGGTTTCAAGACAAATGGCCATTGGTATGGCCACATTCAAGGTATAGCTTGTTCAAATGATATCATTTTGTGCACAAGGGTGCATCTTGAAATGGCAAACAATTTTTAAAAAGGGGGTTTTAATTTTCTTTGCACAAAAAAATCATTTTACATTTTTCGAGTGCCAAGACTCGTTTTTTTTTATGAAGAACCTACCAAATCTTTATTTCAAAAATGCACTACACGATTTAAAAAAAATATTAGACCACATTTTATGTACAACTGACTAAATGGTTGCCACTCAAAAGCTTTCGATCCACCTCTCGTCAAATTGACAAAATTCTGCCGATTCAACAGGAACGGGGTCAAATTTGAACTAAAGGTGGCTCATAGTTTGCTCATGATTTTCTTTCCAAAAAAATCATTTTTAGGTACAAAAGTAGTCATTTCATCAGAGAAACAACAAAAGTTTGGCAAGATTCAACCCCTAGCAATGAACGGTCATGCCCGCCGTTTTGACCACATTTTGAAATATGCATAAGATATTCAAAAAAATAAAAAAAATGGAAAACCTTCACATTGTGTCATTATATGTGACCTAGTTTCTAGAAAAAATAAAAAACTTGGAATGCTGAAAATATTTTAAAAGAGTGTTCTCAGAAATAAGCTATCATGTATGAAGATTCATGCGTTTCAAGGCAAATGACCAATGGTATGGCCACATTCATGGTATACTTTGTCTAAAAGATGTCATATTGTGCACAAGGGTGCATCTTGGAATGGCAAACAATTTTTCAAAAGGGGGTTTTCATTTTCTTTGCACAAAAAAATCATTTTCCATTTTCGAGTGCCAAAAATCGATTTTTTGATGAAGAACTTACCAGATCTTTGTTGCAAAATTGCACTGCACCATTTGAAAAAAATATTAGACCACATTTTATGTACAATTGACTAAACGGTTGCCACTCAAAAGCTTTCGATCCACCCCTCGTCAAATTGACAAAATTCTGCCGATTCAGCAGGAACCGGGTCAAATTTGAACTAAAGGTGACTCATAGTTTGCTCATGATTTTTTTCCAAAAATCATTTTAGGTACAAAAGTAGTCATTTCATAAGAGAAACAACCAAAGGTTGGCAAGATTCAACCCCTAGATATGAACGGACGTGCCCGCCGTTTTGACCACATTTTGAAATCTGCATACGAAATTCAAAAAAAAATCAAAAAATGGAAAACCTTCACATTGTGTTATTATATGTGACCTAGTTTCCTGAAAAAATAAAAAACTTGGAATGCGGAAAATATTTTAAAAAAGTGTTCTCAGAAATGAGCTATCATGTATGAAGATTCATTGGTTTCAAGACAAATGGCCAGTGGTATGGCCACATTCAAGGTATAGCTTGTTCAAATGATATCATCCTGTGCACAAGGGTGCATCTTGGAATGGCAAACAATTTTTAAAAAGGGGGTTTTAATCTTCTTTGCACAAAAAAATCATTTTCCATTTTTCGAGTGCCAAGACTCGGGTTTTTTTTATGAAGAACCTACCAAATCTTTATTTCAAAAATGTACTACACGATTTAAAAAAAATATTAGACCACATTTTATGTACAACTGACTAAATGGTTGCCACTCAAAAGCTTTCGATCCACCTCTCGTCAAATTGACAAAATTCTGCCGATTCAACAGGAACGGGGTCAAATTTGAACTAAAGGTGGCTCATAGTTTGCTCATGATTTTCTTTCCAAAAAAATCATTTTTAGGTACAAAAGTAGTCATTTCATCAGAGAAACAACAAAAGTTTGGCAAGATTCAACCCCTAGCAACGAACGGTCATGCCCGCCGTTTTGACCACATTTTGAAATATAAATAAGATATTCAAAAAAATAAAAAAATGGAAAACCTTCACATTGTGTCATTATATGTGACCTAGTTTCTAGAAAAAATAAAAAACTTGGAATGCGGAAAATATTTTAAAAGAGTGTTCTCAGAAATAAGCTATCATGTATGAAGATTCATGCGTTTCAAGGCAAATGACCAATGGTATGGCCACATTCATGGTATAGTTTTTCCAAATGATGTCATATTGTGCACATGGGTGCATCTTGGAATGGCAAACAATTTTTCAAAAGGGGGTTTTCATTTTCTTTGCACAAAAAAATCATTTTCCATTTTCGAGTGCCAAAAATCGATTTTTTGATGAAGAATTTACCAGATCTTTGTTGCAAAATTGCACTGCACCATTTAAAAAAAATATTAGACCACATTTTATGTACAATTGACTAAACGGTTGCCACTCAAAAGCTTTCGATCCACCCCTCGTCAAATTGACAAAATTCTGCCGATTCAGCAGGAACCGAGTCAAATTTGAACTAAAGGTGACTCATAGTTTGCTCATGATTTTTTTCCAAAAATCATTTTAGGTACAAAAGTAGTCATTTCATAAGAGAAACAACCAAAGGTTGGCAAGATTCAACCCCTAGATATGAACGGACGTGCCCGCCATTTTGACCACATTTTGAAATCTGCATATGAAATTCAAAAAAAAAAATCAAAAAATGGAAAACCTTCACATTGTGTTATTATGTGACCTAGTTTCCAGAAAAAATAAAAAACTTGGAATGCGGAAAATATTTTAAAAAAGTGTTCTCAGAAATGAGCTATCATGTATGAAAATTCATGGGTTTCAAGACAAATGGCCAATGGTATGGCCACATTCAAGGTATAGCTTGTTCAAATGATATCATTTTGTGCACAAGGGTGCATCTTGAAATGGCAAACAATTTTTAAAAAGGGGGTTTTAATTTTCTTTGCACAAAAAAATCATTTTACATTTTTCGAGTGCCAAGACTCGTTTTTTTTTATGAAGAACCTACCAAATCTTTATTTCAAAAATGCACTACACGATTTAAAAAAAATATTAGACCACATTTTATGTACAACTGACTAAATGGTTGCCACTCAAAAGCTTTCGATCCACCTCTCGTCAAATTGACAAAATTCTGCCGATTCAACAGGAACGGGGTCAAATTTGAACTAAAGGTGGCTCATAGTTTGCTCATGATTTTCTTTCCAAAAAAATCATTTTTAGGTACAAAAGTAGTCATTTCATCAGAGAAACAACAAAAGTTTGGCAAGATTCAACCCCTAGCAATGAACGGTCATGCCCGCCGTTTTGACCACATTTTGAAATATGCATAAGATATTCAAAAAAATAAAAAAATGGAAAACCTTCACATTGTGTCATTATATGTGACCTAGTTTCTAGAAAAAATAAAAAACTTGGAATGCTGAAAATATTTTAAAAGAGTGTTCTCAGAAATAAGCTATCATGTATGAAGATTCATGCGTTTCAAGGCAAATGACCAATGGTATGGCCACATTCATGGTATACTTTGTCCAAAAGATGTCATATTGTGCACAAGGGTGCATCTTGGAATGGCAAACAATTTTTCAAAAGGGGGTTTTCATTTTCTTTGCACAAAAAAATCATTTTCCATTTTCGAGTGCCAAAAATCGATTTTTTGATGAAGAACTTACCAGATCTTTGTTGCAAAATTGCACTGCACCATTTAAAAAAAAATATTAGACCACATTTTATGTACAATTGACTAAACGGTTGCCACTCAAAAGCTTTCGATCCACCCCTCGTCAAATTGACAAAATTCTGCCGATTCAGCAGGAACCGGGTCAAATTTGAACTAAAGGTGACTCATAGTTTGCTCATGATTTTTTTCCAAAAATCATTTTAGGTACAAAAGTAGTCATTTCATAAGAGAAACAACCAAAGGTTGGCAAGATTCAACCCCTAGATATGAACGGACGTGCCCGCCGTTTTGACCACATTTTGAAATCTGCATACGAAATTCAAAAAAAAAATCAAAAAATGGAAAACCTTCACATTGTGTTATTATATGTGACCTAGTTTCCTGAAAAAATAAAAAACTTGGAATGCGGAAAATATTTTAAAAAAGTGTTCTCAGAAATGAGCTATCATGTATGAAGATTCATGGGTTTCAAGACAAATGGCCAGTGGTATGGCCACATTCAAGGTATAGCTTGTTCAAATGATATCATTCTGTGCACAAGGGTGCATCTTGGAATGGCAAACAATTTTTAAAAAGGGGGTTTTAATCTTCTTTGCACAAAAAAATCATTTTCCATTTTTCGAGTGCCAAGACTCGGGTTTTTTTATGAAGAACCTACCAAATCTTTATTTCAAAAATGCACTACACGATTTAAAAAAAATATTAGACCACATTTCATGTACAACTGACTAAATGGTTGCCACTCAAAAGCTTTCGATCCACCTCTCGTCAAATTGACAAAATTCTGCCGATTCAACAGGAACGGGGTCAAATTTGAACTAAAGGTGGCTCATAGTTTGCTCATGATTTTCTTTCCAAAAAAATCATTTTTAGGTACAAAAGTAGTCATTTCATCAGAGAAACAACAAAAGTTTGGCAAGATTCAACCCCTAGCAACGAACGGTCATGCCCGCCGTTTTGACCACATTTTGAAATATGCATAAGATATTCAAAAAAATAAAAAAATGGAAAACCTTCACATTGTGTCATTATATGTGACCTAGTTTCTAGAAAAAATAAAAAACTTGGAATGCGGAAAATATTTTAAAAGAGTGTTCTCAGAAATAAGCTATCATGTATGAAGATTCATGCGTTTCAAGGCAAATGACCAATGGTATGGCCAGATTCATGGTATAGTTTTTCCAAACGATGTCATATTGTGCACATGGGTGCATCTTGGAATGGCAAACAATTTTTCAAAAGGGGGTTTTCATTTTCTTTGCACAAAAAAATCATTTTCCATTTTCGAGTGCCAAAAATCGATTTTTTGATGAAGAACTTACCAGATCTTTGTTGCAAAATTGCACTGCACCATTTAAAAAAAATATTAGACCACATTTTATGTACAATTGACTAAACGGTTGCCACTCAAAAGCTTTCGATCCACCCCTCGTCAAATTGACAAAATTCTGCCGATTCAGCAGGAACCGAGTCAAATTTGAACTAAAGGTGACTCATAGTTTGCTCATGATTTTTTTCCAAAAATCATTTTAGGTACAAAAGTAGTCATTTCATAAGAGAAACAACCAAAGGATGGCAAGATTCAACCCCTAGATATGAACGGACGTGCCCGCCGTTTTGACCACATTTTGAAATCTGCATATGAAATTCAAAAAAAAAATCAAAAAATGGAAAACCTTCACATTGTGTTATTATGTGACCTAGTTTCCAGAAAAAATAAAAAACTTGGAATGCGGAAAATATTTTAAAAAAGTGTTCTCAGAAATGAGCTATCATGTATGAAGATTCATGGGTTTCAAGGCAAATGACCAATGGTATGGCCACATTCAAGGTATAGCTTGTTCAAATGATATCATTTTGTGCACAAGGGTGCATCTTGGAATGGCAAACAATTTTTAAAAAGGGGGTTTTAATTTTCTTTGCACAAAAAAATCATTTTCCATTTTTCGAGTGCCAAGACTCGTTTTTTTTATGAAGAACCTACCAAATCTTTATTTCAAAAATGCACTACACGATTTAAAAACAATATTAGACCACATTTTATGTACAACTGACTAAATGGTTGCCACTCAAAAGCTTTCGATCCACCTCTCGTCAAATTGACAAAATTCTGCCGATTCAACAGGAACGGGGTCAAATTTGAACTAAAGGTGGCTCATAGTTTGCTCATGATTTTCTTTCCAAAAAAATCATTTTTAGGTACAAAAGTAGTCATTTCATCAGAGAAACAACAAAACTTTGGCAAGATTCAACCCCTAGCAACGAACGGTCATGCCCGCCGTTTTGACCACATTTTGAAATATGCATAAGATATTCAAAAAAATAAAAAAATGGAAAACCTTCACATTGTGTCATTATATGTGACCTAGTTTCTAGAAAAAATAAAAAACTTGGAATGCGGAAAATATTTTAAAAGAGTGTTCTCATAAATAAGCTATCATGTATGAAGATTCATGCGTTTCAAGGCAAATGACCAATGGTATGGCCACATTCATGGTATACTTTGTCCAAAAGATGTCATATTGTGCACAAGGGTGCATCTTGGAATGGCAAACAATTTTTCAAAAGGGGGTTTTCATTTTCTTTGCACAAAAAAATAATTTTCCATTTTCGAGTGCCAAAAATCGATTTTTTGATGAAGAACTTACCAGATCTTTGTTGCAAAATTGCACTGCACCATTTAAAAAAAATATTAGACCACATTTTATGTACAATTGACTAAACGGTTGCCACTCAAAAGCTTTCGATCCACCCCTCGTCAAATTGACAAAATTCTGCCGATTCAGCAGGAACCGGGTCAAATTTGAACTTAAGGTGACTCATAGTTTGCTCATGATTTTTTTCCAAAAATCATTTTAGGTACAAAAGTAGTCATTTCATAAGAGAAACAACCAAAGGTTGGCAAGATTCAACCCCTAGATATGAACGGACGTGCCCGCCGTTTTGACCACATTTTGAAATCTGCATACGAAATTCAAAAAAAAAATCAAAAAATGGAAAACCTTCACATTGTGTTATTATATGTGACCTAGTTTCCAGAAAAAATAAAAAACTTGGAATGCGGAAAATATTTTAAAAAAGTGTTCTCAGAAATGAGCTATCATGTATGAAGATTCATGGGTTTCAAGACAAATGGCCAGTGGTATGGCCACATTCAAGGTACAGCTTGTTCAAATGATATCATTTTGTGCACAAGGGTGCATCTTGGAATGGCAAACAATTTTTAAAAAGGGGGTTTTAATTTTCTTTGCACAAAAAAATCATTTTCCATTTTTCGAGTGCCAAGACTCGTTTTTTTTATGAAGAACCTACCAAATCTTTCTTTCAAAAATGCACTACACGATTTAAAAAAAATATTAGACCACATTTTATGTACAACTGACTAAATAATTGCCACTCAAAAGCTTTCGATCCACCTCTCGTCAAATTGACAAAATTCTGCCGATTCAACAGGAACGTGGTAAAATTTGAACTAAAGGTGGCTCATAGTTTGCTCATGATTTTCTTTCCAAAAAAATCATTTTTAGGTACAAAAGTAGTCATTTCATCAGAGAAACAACAAAACTTTGGCAAGATTCAACCCCTAGCAACGAACGGTCATGCCCGCCGTTTTGACCACATTTTGAAATATGCATAAGATATTCAAAAAAATAAAAAATGGAAAACCTTCACATTGTGTCATTATATGTGACCTAGTTTCTAGAAAAAATAAAAAACTTGGAATGCGGAAAATATTTTAAAAGAGTGTTCTCAGAAATAAGTTATCATGTATGAAGATTCATGCGTTTCAAGGCAAATAACCAATGGTATGGCCACATTCATGGTATACTTTGTCCAAATGATGTCATATTGTGCACAAGGGTGCATCTTGGAATGGCAAACAATTTTTCAAAAGGGGGTTTTCATTTTTTTTGCACAAAAAAATCATTTTCCATTTTCGAGTGCCAAAAATCGATTTTTCGATGAAGAACTTACCAGATCTTTGTTGCAAAATTGCACTGCACCATTAAAAAAATATTAGACCACATTTTATGTACAATTGACTAAACGGTTTCCACTCAAAAGCTTTCGACCCACCCCTCGTCAAATTGACAAAATTCTGCCGATTCAGCAGGAACCGGGTCAAATTTGAACTAAAGGTGACTCATAGTTTGCTCATGATTTTTATCCAAAAATCATTTTAGGTACAAAAGTAGTCATTTCATAAGAGAAACAACAAAAGTTTGGCAAGATTCAACCCCTAGATATGAATGGACATGCCCGCCGTTTTGACCACATTTTGAAATCTGCATACGAAATTCAAAAAAAAAATGGAAAACCTTCACATTGTGTTATTATATGTGACCTAGTTTCCAGAAAAAATAAAAAACTTGGAATGCGGAAAATATTTTAAAAAAGTGTTCTCAGAAATGAGCTATCATGTATGAAGATTCATGGGTTTCAAGACAAATGGCCAGTGGTATGGCCACATTCAAGGTATAGCTTGTTCAAATGATATCATTTTGTGCACAAGGGTGCATCTTGGAATGGCAAACAATTTTTAAAAAGGGGGTTTTAATTTTCTTTGCACAAAAAAATCATTTTCCATTTTTCGAGTGCCAAGATTCGTTTTTTTTATGAAGAACCTACCAAATCTTTATTTCAAAAATGCACTACATGATTTAAAAAAAATATTAGACCACATTTTATGTACAACTGACTAAATGGTTGCCACTCAAAAGCTTTTGATCCACCTCTCGTCAAATTGACAAAATTCTGCCGATTCAACAGGAACGGGGTCAAATTTGAACTAAAGGTGGCTCATAGTTTGCTCATGATTTTCTTTCCAAAAAAATAATTTTTAGGTACAAAAGTAGTCATTTCATCAGACAAACAACAAAAGTTTGGCAAGATTCAACCCCTAGCAACGAACGGTCATGCCCGCCGTTTTGACCACATTTTGAAATATGCATAAGATATTCAAAAAAATAAATAAAATGGAAAACCTTCACATTGTGTCATTATATGTGACCTAGTTTCTCGAACAAATAAAAAACTTGGAATGCGGAAAATATTTTAAAAGAGTGTTCTCAGAAATAAGCTATCATGTATGAAGATTCATGCGTTTCAAGGAAAATGACCAATGGTATGGCCACATTCATGGTATAGTTTGTCCAAATGATGTCATATTGTGCACAAGGGTGCATCTTGGAATGGCAAACAATTTTTCAAAAGGGGGTTTTCATTTTCTTTGCACAAAAAAATCATTTTCCATTTTCGAGTGCCAAAAATCGATTTTTTGATGAAGAACTTACCAGTTCTTTGTTGCAAAATTGCACTGCACCATTTAAAAAAATATTAGACCACATTTTATGTACAATTGACTAAACGGTTGCCACTCAAAAGCTTTCGATCCACCCCTCGTCAAATTGACAAAAAATTTCCGATTCAGCAGGAACCGGGTCAAATTTGAACAAAAGGTGACTCATAGTTTGCTCATGATTTTTTTCCAAAAATCATTTTAGGTACAAAAGTAGTCATTTCATAAGAGAAACAACAAAAGTTTGGCAAGATTCAACCCCTAGATATGAACGGACATGCCCGCCGTTTTGACCACATTTTGAAATCTGCATACGAAATTCAAAAAAAAATGGAAAACCTAGTTTCCAGAAAAATTAAAAAACTTGGAATGTGGAAAATATTTTAAAAAATTGTTCTCAGAAATGAGCTATCATGTATGAAGATTCATGGGTTTCAAGACAAATGGCCAGTGGTATGGCCACATTCAAGGTATAGCTTGTTCAAATGATATGTGCACAAGGGTGCATCTTGTAATGGCAAACAATTTTTAAAAAGGGGGTTTTCATTTTCTTTGCACAAAAAAATCATTTTCCATTTTTCGAGTGCCAAGACTCGGTTTTTTTTATGAAGAACCTACCAAATCTTTATTTCAAAAATGCACTACACGATTTAAAAAAAATATTAGACCACATTTTATGTACAACTGACTAAATGGTTGCCACTCAAAAGCTTTCGATCCACCTCTCGTCAAATTGACAAAATTCTGCCGATTCAACAGGAACGGGGTCAAAAATGAACTAAAGGTGGCTCATAGTTTGCTCATGATTTTCTTTCCAAAAAAATCATTTTTAGGTACAAAAGTAGTCATTTCATCAGAGAAACAACAAAAGTTTGGCAAGATTCAACCCCTAGCAACGAACGGTCATGCCCGCCGTTTTGACCACATTTTGAAATATGCATAAGATATTCAAAAAAATAAAAAAAATGGAAAACCTTCACATTGTGTCATTATATGTGACCTAGTTTCTAGAAAAAATAAAAAACTTGGAATGCGGAAAATATTTTAAATGAGTGTTCTCAGAAATAAGCTATCATGTATGAAGATTCAAGCGTTTCAAGGCAAATGACCAATGGTATGGCCACATTCATGGTATAGTTTGTCCAAATGATGTCATATTGTGCACAAAGGTGCATCTTGGAATGGCAAATAATTTTTCAAAAGGGGGTTTTCATTTTCTATGCACAAAAAAATCATTTTCCATTTTCGAGTGCCAAAAATCGATTTTTTGGTGAAGAACTTACCAGATCTTTGTTGCAAAATTGCACTGCACCAGTTAAAAAAAATATTAGACCACATTTTATGTACAATTGACTAAACGGTTGCCACTCAAAATCTTTCGATCCACCCCTCGTCAAATTGACAAAATTCTGCCGATTCAGCAGGAACCGGGTCAAATTTGAACTAAAGGTGACTCATAGTTTGCTCATGATTTTTTTCCAAAAATCATTTTAGGTACAAAAGTAGTCATTTCATAAGAGAAACAACAAAAGTTTGGCAAGATTCAACCCCTAGATATGAACGGACATGCCCGCCGTTTTGACCACATTTTGAAATCTGCATATGAAATTCAAAAAAAAATCAAATGGAAAACCTTCACATTGTGTTATTATATGTGACCTAGTTTCCAGAAAAAATAAAAAACTTGGAATGCGGAAAATATTTTAAAAAATTGTTCTCAGAAATGAGCTATCATGTATGAAGATTCATGGGTTTCAAGACAAATGGCCAGTGGTATGGCCACATTCAAGGTATAGCTTGTTCAAATGATATCATTTTGTGCACAAGGGTGCATCTTGTAATGGCAAACAATTTTTAAAAAGGGGGTTTTCATTTTCTTTGCACAAAAAAATCATTTTCCATTTTTCGAGTGCCAAGACTCGGTTTTTTTTATGAAGAACCTACCAAATATTTATTTCAAAAATGCACTACACGATTTAAAAAAAATATTAGACCACATTTTATGTACAACTGACTAAATGGTTGCCACTCAAAAGCTTTCGATCCACCTCTCGTCAAATTGACAAAATTCTGCCGATTCAACAGGAACGGGGTCAAATTTGAACTAAAGGTGGCTCATAGTTTGCTCATGATTTTCTTTCCAAAAAACTATTTTTTAGGTACAAAAGTAGTCATTTCATCAGACAAACAACAAAAGTTTGGCAAGATTCAACCCCTAGCAACGAACGGTCATGCCCGCCGTTTTGACCACATTTTGAAATATGCATAAGATATTCAAAAAAATAGAAAAAATGGAAAACCTTCACATTGTGTCATTATATGTGACCTAGTTTCTCGAAAAAATAAAAAACTTGGAATGCGGAAAATATTTTAAAACAGTGTTCTCAGAAATAAGCTATCATGTATGAAGATTCATGCGTTTCAAGGCAAATGACCAATGGTATGGCCACATTCATGGTATAGTTTGTCCAAATGATGTCATATTGTGCACAAGGGTGCATCTTGGAATGGCAAACAATTTTTCAAAAGGGGGTTTTCATTTTCTTTGCACAAAAAAATCATTTTCCATTTTCGAGTGCCAAAAATCGATTTTTTGATGAAGAACTTACCAGATCTTTGTTGCAAAATTGCACTGCACCATTTAAAAAAATATTAGACCACATTTTATGTACAATTGACTAAACGGTTGCCACTCAAAAGCTTTCGATCCACCCCTCGTCAAATTGACAAAAATTTTCCGGTTCAGCAGGAACCGGGTCAAATTTGAACAAAAGGTGACTCATAGTTTGCTCATGATTTTTTTCCAAAAATCATTTTAGGTACAAAAGTAGTCATTTCATAAGAGAAACAACAAAAGTTTGGCAAGATTCAACCCCTAGATATGAACGGACATGCCCACCGTTTTGACCAAATTTTGAAATCTGCATAGGAAATTCAAAAAAAAATGGAAAACCTTCAGATTGTGTTATTATATGTGACCTAGTTTCCAGAAAAAATAAAAAACTTGGAATGCGGAAAATATTTTAAAAAATTGTTCTCAGAAATGAGCTATCATGTATGAAGATTCATGGGTTTCAAGACAAATGGCCAGTGGTATGGCCACATTCAAGGTATAGCTTGTTCAAATGATATCATTTTGTGCACAAGGGTGCATCTTGTAATGGCAAACAATTTTTAAAAAGGGGGTTTTCATTTTCTTTGAACAAAAAAATCATTTTCCATTTTTCGAGTGCCAAGACTCGGTTTTTTTTATGAAGAACCTACCAAATCTTTATTTCAAAAATGCACTACACGATTTAAAAAAAATATTAGACCACATTTTATGTACAACTGACTAAATGGTTGCCACTCAAAAGCTTTCGATCCACCTCTCGTCAAATTGACAAAATTCTGCCGATTCAACAGGAACGGGGTCAAATATGAACTAAAGGTGGCTCATAGTTTGCTCATGATTTTTTTTCCAAAAAAATCATTTTTAGGTACAAAAGTGGTCATTTCATCAGAGAAACAACAAAAGTTTGGCAAGATTCAACCCCTAGCAACGAACGGTCATGCCCGCCGTTTTGACCACATTTTGAAATATGCATAAGATATTCAAAAAAATAAAAAAAATGGAAAACCTTCACATTGTGTCATTATATGTGACCTAGTTTCTAGAAAAAATAAAAAACTTGGAATGCGGAAAATATTTTAAAAGAGTGTTCTCAGAAATAAGCTATCATGTATGAAGATTCATGCGTTTCAAGGCAAATGACCAATGGTATGGCCACATTCATGGTATAGTTTGTCCAAATGATGTCATATTGTGCACAAGGGTGCATCTTGGAATGGCAAATAATTTTTCAAAAGGGGGTTTTCATTTTCTTTGCACAAAATAATCATTTTCCATTTTCGAGTGCCAAAACTCGATTTTTTGGTGAAGAACTTACCAGATCTCTGTTGCAAAATTGCACTGCACCATTTAAAAAAAATATTAGACCACATTTTATGTACAATTGACTAAACGGTTGCCACTCAAAAGCTTTCGATCCACCCCTCGTCAAATTGACAAAATTCTGCCGATTCAGCAGGAACCGGGTCAAATTTGAACTAAAGGTGACTCATAGTTTGCTCATGATTTTTTTCCAAAAATCATTTTAGGTACAAAAGTAGTCATTTCATAAGGGAAACAACAAAAGTTTGGCAAGATTCAACCCCTAGATATGAACAGACATGCCCGCCGTTTTGAGCACATTTTGAAATCTGCATACGAAATTCAAAAAAAAAAATCAAAAAATGGAAAACCTTCACATTGTGTTATTATATGTGACCTAGTTTCCAGAAAAAATAAAAAACTTGGATTGCGGAAAATATTTTAAAAAAGTGTTCTCAGAAATGAGCTATCATGTATGAAGATTCATGGGTTTCAAGACAAATGGCCTGTGGTATGGCCACATTCAAGGTATAGCTTGTTCAAATGATATTATTTTGTGCACAAGGGTGCATCTCGTAATGGCAAACAATTTTTAAGAAGGGGGTTTTCATTTTCTTTGCACAAAAAAATCATTTTCCATTTTTCGAGTGCCAAGATTCTGTTTTTTTTATGAAGAACCTACCAAATCTTTATTTCACAAATGCACTACACGATTTAAAAAAAATATTAGACCACATTTTATGTACAACTAACTAAATGGTTGCCACTCAAAAACTTTCGATCCACCTCTCATCAAATTGACAAAATTCTGCCGATTCAACAGGAACGGGGTCAAATATGAACTAAAGGTGGCTCATAGTTTCCTCATGATTTTCTTTCCAAAAAAATCATTTTTAGGTACAAAAGTAGTCATTTCATCAGAGAAACAACAAAAGTTTGGCAAGATTCAACCCCTAGCAACGAACGGTCATGCCCGCCGTTTTGACCACATTTTGAAATATGCATAAGATATTCAAAAAAATAAAAAAAAATGGAAAACCTTCACATTTTGTCATTATATGTGACCTAGTTTCTAGAAAAAATAAAAAACTTGGAATGCGGAAAATATTTTAAAAGAGTGTTCTCAGAAATAAGCTATCATGTATGAAGATTCATGCGTTTCAAGGCAAATGACCAATGGTAAGGCCACATTCATGGTATAGTTTGTACAAATGATGTCATATTGTGCACAAGGGTGCATCTTGGAATGGCAAACAATTTTTCAAAAGGGGGTTTTCATTTTCTTTGCACAAAAAAATCATTTTCCATTTTCGAGTGCCAAAAATCGATTTTTTGTTGAAGAACTTACCAAATCTTTGTTGCAAAATTGCAGTGCACCATTTAAAAAAATATTAGACCACATTTTATGTACAATTGACTAAACGGTTTCCACTCAAAAGCTTTCGATCCACCCCTTGTCAAATTGACAAAATTCTGCCGATTCAGCAGGAACCGGGTCAAATTTGAACTAAAGGTGACTCATAGTTTGCCATTGATTTTTTTCCAAAAATCATTTTAGGTACAAAAGTAGTAATTTCATAAGAGAAACAACAAAAGTTTGGCAAGATTCAACCCCTAGATATGAACGGACATGCCCGCCGTTTTGAGCACATTTTGAAATCTGCATACGAAATTCAAAAAAAAAAAAAAAATGGAAAACCTTCACATTGTGTTATTATATGTGACCTAGTTTCACAAAAAATAAAAAACTTGGAATGCGGAAAATATTTTAAAAAAGTGTTCTCAGAAATGAGCTATCATGTATGAAGATTCATGGGTTTCAAGACAAATGGCCAGTGCTATGGCCACATTCAAAGTATAGCTTGTTCAAATGATATCATTTTGTGCACAAGGGTGCATCTTGTAATGGCAAACAATTTTTAAAAAGGGGGTTTTCATTTTCTTTGCACAAAAAAATCATTTTCCATTTTTCGAGTGCCAAGACTCGGTTTTTTTTATGAAGAACCTACCAAATCTTTATTTCAAAAATGCACTACACGATTTAAAAAAAATATTAGACCACATTTTATGTACAACTGACTAAATGGTTGCCACTCAAAAGCTTTCGATCCACCTCTCGTCAAATTGACAAAATTCTGCCGATTCAACAGGAACAGGGCCAAATATGAACTAAAGGTGGCTCATAGTTTTCTCATGATTTACTTTCCAAAAAAATCATTTTTAGGAACAAAAGTAGTCATTTCATCAGAGAAACAACAAAAGTTTGGCAAGATTCAAGCCCTAGCAACGAACGGTCATGCCCGCCGTTTAGACCACATTTTGAAATATGCATAAGATGTTCAAAAAAATAAAAAAAATGGAAAACCTTCACATTGTGTCATTATATGTGACCTAGTTTCTAGAAAAAATAAAAAACTTGGAATGCGGAAAATATTTTTAAAGAGTGTTCTCAGAAATAAGCTATCATGTATGAAGATTCATGCGTTTCAAGGCAAATGACCAATGGTATGGCCACATTCATGGTATAGTTTGTCCAAATGATGTCATATTGTGCACAAGGGTGCATCTTGGAATGGCAAACAATTTTTCAAAAGGGGGTTTTCATTTTCTTTGCACAAAAAAATCTTTTTCCATTTTTGAGTGCCAAAAATCGATTTTTTGATGAAGAACTTACCAGATCTTTGTTGCAAAATTGCACTGCACCATTTAAAAAAAATATTAGACCACATTTTATGTACAATTGACTAAACGGTTGCCACTCAAAAGCTTTCAATCCACCCCTCGTCAAATTGACAAAATTCTGCCGATTCAGCAGGAACCGGGTCAAATTTGAACTAAAGGTGACTCATAGTTTGCTCATGACTTTTTTCCAAAAATCATTTTAGGTACAAAAGTAGTCATTTCATAAGTGAAACAACAAAAGTTTGGCAAGATTCAACCCCTAGATATGAACGGACATGCCCGCCGTTTTGAGCACATTTTAAAATCTACATACGAAATTCAAAAAAAAAATTCAAAAAATGGAAAACCTTCACATTGTGTTATTATATGTGACCTAGTTTCCAGAAAAAATAAAAAACTTGGAATGCGGAAAATATTTTAAAAAACTATTCTCAGAAATGAGCTATCATGTATGAAGATTCATGGGTTTCAAGACAAATGGCCAGTGGTGTGGCCACATTCAAGGTATAGCTTGTTCAAATGATATCATTTTGTGCACAAGGGTGCATCTTGTAATGGCAAACAATTTTTAAAAAGGGGATTTTCAATTTCTTTGCACAAAAAAATCATTTTTCATTTTGCGAGTGCCAAGACTCGGTTTTTTTTATGAAGAACCTACCAAATCTTTATTTCAAAAATGCACTACACGATTTAAAAAAAATATTAGACCACATTTTATGTATAACTGACTAAATGGTTGCCACTCAAAATCTTTCGATTCACCTCTCGTCAAATTGACAAAATTCTGCTGATTCAACAGGAACGGGGTCAAATATGAACTAAAGGTGGCTCATAGTTTGCTCATGATTTTCTTTCCAAAAAAATCATTTTTAGGTACAAAAGTAGTCATTTCATCAGAGAAACAACAAAAGTTTGGCAAGATTCAACCCCTAGCAACGAACGGTCATGCCCGCCGTTTTGACCACATTTTGAAATATGCATAAGATATTCAAAAAAATAAAAAAATGGAAAACCTTCACATTGTGTCATTATACGTGGCCTAGTTTCTAGAAAAAATAAAAAACTTGGAATGCGGAAAATATTTTAAAAGAGTGTTCTCAGAAATAAGCTATCATGTATGAAGATTCATGCGTTTCAAGGCAAATGACCAATGGTATGGCCACATTCATGGTATAGTTTGTCCAAATGATGTCATATTGTGCACAAGGGTGCATCTTGGAATGGCAAACAATTTTTCAAAAGGGGGTTTTCATTTTCTTTGCACAAAAACATCATTTTCCATTTTCGAGTGCCAAAAATCGATTTTTTGATGAAGAACTTACCAGATCTTTGTTGCAAAATTGCACTGCACCATTTAAAAAAAATATTAGACCCCATTTTATGTACAATTGACTAAACGGTTGCCACTCAAAAGCTTTCGATCCACCCCTCGTCAAATTGACAAAATTCTGCCGATTCAGCAGGAACCGGGTCAAATTTGAACTGATGGTGACTCATAGTTTGCTCATGATTTTTTTCCAAAAATCATTTTAGGTACAAAAGTAGTCATTTCATAAGAGAAACAACAAAAGTTTGGCAAGATTCAACCCCTAGATATGAACGGACATGCCCGCCGTTTTGACCACATTTTGAAATCTGCATACGAAATTCAAAAAAAAATCAAAAAATGGAAAACCTTCACATTGTGTTATTATATGTAACCTAGTTTCCAGAAAAAATAAAAAACTTGGAATGCGGAAAATATTTTAAAAAAGTGTTCTCAGAAATGAGCTATCATGTATGAAGATTCATGGGTTTCAAGACAAATGGCCAGTGGTATGGCCACATTCAAGGTATAGCTTGTTCAAATGATATCATTTTGTGCACAAGGGTGCATCTTGGAATGGCAAGCAATTTTTAAAAAGGGGGTTTTCATTTTCTTTGCACAAAAAAATCATTTTCCATTTGTCGAGTGCCAAGACTCGGTTTTTTTTATGAAGAACCTACCAAATCTTTATTTCAAAAATGCACTACACGATTTAAAAAAAATATTAGACCACATTTTATATACAACTGACCAAAGGGTTGCCACTCAAAAGCTTTCGATCCACCTCTCGTCAAATTGACAAAATTCTGCCGATTCAACAGGAACGGGGTCAAATATGAACTAAAGGTGGCTCATAGTTTGCTCATGATTTTCTTTCCAAAAAAATCATTTTTAGGTACAAAAGTAGTCCTTTCATCAGAGAAACAACAAAAGTTTGGCAAGATTCAACCCCTAGCAACGAACGGTCATGCCCGCCGTTTTGACCACATTTTGAAATATGCATAAGATATTCAAAAAAATAAAAAAAATGGAAAACCTTCACATTGTCTCATTATATGTGACCTAGTTTCTAGAAAAAATAAAAAACTTGGAATGCGGAAAATATTTTCAAAGAGTGTTCTCAGAAATAAGCTATCATGTATGAAGATTCATGCGTTTCAAGGCAAATGACCAATGGTATGGCCACATTCATGGTATAGTTTGTCCAAATGATGTCATATTGTGCACAAGGGTGCATCTTGGAATGGCAAACAATTTTTCAAAAGGGGGTTTTCATTTTCTTTGCACAAAAATTCATTTTCCAATTTCGAGTGCCAAAAATCGATTTTTTGATGAAGAACTTACCAGATCTTTGTTGCAAAATTGCACTGCACCATTTAAAAAAAATATTAGACCACATTTTATGTACAATTGACTAAACGGTTGCCACTCAAAAGCTTTCGATCCACCCCTCGTCAAATTGACAAAATTCTGCCGATTCAGCAGGAACCGGGTCAAATTTGAACTAAAGGTGACTCATAGTTTGCTCATGATTTTTTTCCAAAAATCATTTTAGGTACAAAAGTAGTCATTTCATAAGAGAAACAACAAAAGTTTGGCAAGAGTCAACCCCTAGATATGAACGGACATGCCCGCCGTTTTGACCACATTTTGAAATCTGCATACAAAATTCAAAAAAAAATCAAAAAATGGAAAACCTTCACATTGTGTTATTATATGTGACCTAGTTTCCAGAAAAAATAAAAAACTTGGAATGCGGAAAATATTTTAAAAAAGTGTTCTCAGAAATGAGCTATCATGTATGAAGATTCATGGGTTTCAAGACAAATGGCCAGTGGTATGGCCACATTCAAGGTATAGCTTGTTCAAATGATATCATTTTGTGCACAAGGGTGCATCTTGGAATGGCAAGCAATTGTTAAAAAGGGGGTTTTCATTTTCTTTGCACAAAAAAATCATTTTCCATTTTTCGAGTGCCAAGACTCATTTTTTTATGAAGAACCTACCAAATCTTTATTTCAAAAATGCACTACACGATTTAAAAAAATATTAGACCACATTTTATGTACAACTGACTAAATGGTTGCCACTCAAAAGCTTTCGATCCACCTCTCGTCAAATTGACAAAATTCTGCCGATTCAACAGGAACGGGGTCAAATATGAACTAAAGGTGGCTCATAGTTTTCTCATGATTTTATTTCCAAAAAAATCATTTTTAGGTACAAAAGTAGTCCTTTCATCAGAGAAACAACAAAAGTTTGGCAAGATTCAACCCCTAGCAACGAACGGTCATGCCCGCCGTTTTGACCACATTTTGAAATATGCATAAGATATTCAAAAAAATAAAAAAACTGGAAAACCTTCACATTGTGTCATTATATGTGACCTAGTTTCTAGAAAAAATAAAAAACTTGGAATGCGGAAAATATTTTAAAAGAGTGTTCTCAGAAATAAGCTATCATGTATGAAGATTCATGCGTTTCAAGGCATATGACCAATGGTATGGCCACATTCATGGTATAGTTTGTCCAAATGATGTCATATTATGCACAAGGGTGCATCTTGGAATGGCAAACAATTTTTCAAAAGGGGGTTTTCATTTTCTTTGGACAAAAAAATCATTTTCCATTTTTGAGTGCCAAAAATCGAATTTTTGATGAAGAACTTACCAGATCTTTGTTGCAAAATTGCACTGCACCATTTAAAAAAATATTAGACCACATTTTATGTACAATTGACTAAACGGTTGCCACTCAAAAGCTTTCGATCCACCCCTCGTCAAATTGACAAAATTCTGCCGATTCAGCAGGAACCGGGTCAAATTTGAACTAAAGGTGACTCATAGTTTGCTCATGATTTTTTTCCAAAAATCATTTTAGGTACAAAAGTAGTCATTTCATAAGAGAAACAACAAAAGTTTGGCAAGAGTCAACCCCTAGATATGAACGGACATGCCCGCCGTTTTGACCACATTTTGAAATCTGCATACAAATTTCAAAAAAAAATCAAAAAATGGAAAACCTTCACATTGTGTTATTATATGTGACCTAGTTTCCAGAAAAAATAAAAAACTTGGAATGCGGAAAATATTTTAAAAAAGTGTTCTCAGAAATGAGCTATCATGTATGAAGATTCATGGGTTTCAAGACAAATGGCCAGTGGTATGGCCACATTCAAGGTATAGCTTGTTCAAATGATATCATTTTGTGCACAAGGGTGCATCTTGGAATGGCAAGCAATTGTTAAAAAGGGGGTTTTCATTTTCTTTGCACAAAAAAATCATTTTCCATTTTTCGAGTGCCAAGACTTATTTTTTTTATGAAGAACCTACCAAATCTTTATTTCAAAAATGCACTACTCGATTTAAAAAAATATTAGACCACATTTTATGTACAACTGACTAAATGGTTGCCACTCAAAAGCTTTCGATCCACCTCTCGTCAAATTGACAAAATTCTGCCGATTCAACAGGAACGGGGTCAAATATGAACTAAAGGTGGCTCATAGTTTTCTCATGATTTTATTTCCAAAAAAATCATTTTTAGGTACAAAAGTAGTCCTTTCATCAGAGAAACAACAAAAGTTTGGCAAGATTCAACCCCTAGCAACGAACGGTCATGCCCGCCGTTTTGACCACATTTTGAAATATGCATAAGATATTCAAAAAAATAAAAAAACTGGAAAACCTTCACATTGTGTCATTATATGTGACCTAGTTTCTAGAAAAAATAAAAAACTTGGAATGCGGAAAATATTTTAAAAGAGTGTTCTCAGAAATAAGCTATCATGTATGAAGATTCATGCGTTTCAAGGCAAATGACCAATGGTATGGCCACATTCATGGTATAGTTTGTCCAAATGATGTCATATTATGCACAAGGGTGCATCTTGGAATGGCAAACAATTTTTCAAAAGGGGGTTTTCATTTTCTTTGGACAAAAAAATCATTTTCCATTTTTGAGTGCCAAAAATCGAATTTTTGATGAAGAACTTACCAGATCTTTGTTGCAAAATTGCACTGCACCATTTAAAAAAATATTAGACCACATTTTATGTACAATTGACTAAACGGTTGCCACTCAAAAGCTTTCGATCCACCCCTCGTCAAATTGACAAAATTCTGCCGATTCAGCAGGAACCGGGTCAAATTTGAACTAAAGGTGACTCATAGTTTGCTCATGATTTTTTTCCAAAAATCATTTTAGGTACAAAAGTAGTCATTTCATAAGAGAAACAACAAAAGTTTGGCAAGAGTCAACCCCTAGATATGAACGGACATGCCCGCCGTTTTGACCACATTTTGAAATCTGCATACGAAATTCAAAAAAAATCAAAAAATGGAAAACCTTCACATTGTGTTATTATATGTGACCTAGTTTCCAGAAAAAATAAAAAACTTGGAATGCGAAAAATATTTTAAAAAAGTGTTCTCAGAAATGAGCTATCATGTATGAAGATTCATGGGTTTCAAGACAAATGGCCAGTGGTATGGCCACATTCAAGGTATAGCTTGTTCAAATGATATCATTTTGTGCACAAGGGTGCATCTTGGAATGGCAAACAACTTTTAAAAAGGGGGTTTTCATTTTCTTTGCACAAAAAAATCATTTTCCATTTTTCGAGTGCCAAGACTCGGTTTTTTTTGTGAAGAACCTACCAAATCTTTATTTCAAAAATGCACTACACGATTTAAAAAAAATATTAGACCACATTTTATGTACAACTGACTAAATGGTTGCCACTCAAAAGCTTTCGATCCACCTCTCGTCAAATTGACAAAATTCTACCGATTCAACAGGAACGGGGTCAAATATGAACTAAAGGTGGCTCATAGTTTGCTCATGATTTTATTTCCAAAAAAATCATTTTAGGTACAAAAGTAGTCCTTTCATCAGAGAAACAACAAAAGTTTGGCAAGATTCAACCCCAAGCAACGAACGGTCATGCCCGCCGTTTTGACCACATTTTGAAATATGCATAAGATATTCAAAAAAATAAAAAAAATGGAAAACCTTCACATTGTGTCATTATATGTGACCTAGTTTCTAGAAAAAATAAAAAACTTGGAATGCGGAAAATAGTTTAAAAGAGTGTTCTCAGAAATAAGCTATCATGTATGAAGATTCATGCGTTTCAAGGCAAATGACCAATGGTATGGCCACATTCATGGTATAGTTTGTCCAAATGATGTCATATTGTGCACAAGGGTGCATCTTGGAATGGCAAACAATTTTTCGAAAGGGGGTTTTCATTTTCTTTGCACAAAAAAATCATTTTCCATTTTCGAGAGCCAAAAATCGATTTTTTGATGAAGAACTTACCAGATCTTTGTTGAAAAAAAGCACTGCACCATTTAAAAAAAATATTAGACCACATTTTATGTACAATTGACTAAACGGTTTCCACTCAAAAGCTTTCGATCCACCCCTCGTCAAATTGACAAAATTCTGCCGATTCAGCAGGAACCGGGTCAAATTTGAACTAAAGGTGACTCATAGTTTGCTCATGATTTTTTTCCAAAAATCATTTTAGGTACAAAAGTAGTCATTTCATAAGAGAAACAACAAAAGTTTGGCAAGATTCAACCCCTAGATATGAACGGACATGCCCGCCGTTTTGACCACATTTTGAAATCTGCATACGAAATTCAAAAAAAAATCAAAAAATGGAAAACCTTCACATTGTGTTATTATATGTGACCTAGTTTCCAGAAAAAATAAAAAACTTGGAATGCGGAAAATATTTTAAAAAAGTGTTCTCAGAAATGAGCTATCATGTATGAAGATTCATGGGTTTCAAGACAAATGGCCAGTGGTATGGCCACATTCAAGGTATAGCTTGTTCAAATGATATCATTTTGTGCACAAGGGTGCATCTTGGAATGGCAAGCAATTTTTAAAAACGGGTTTTCATTTTCTTTGCACAAAAAAATCATTTTCCATTTTTCGAGTGCCAAGACTCATTTTTTTTATGAAGAACCTACCAAATCTTTATTTCAAAAATGCACTACACGATTTAAAAAAAATATTAGACCACATTTTATGTACAACTGACTAAATGGTTGCCACTCAAAAGCTTTCGATCCACCTCTCGTGAAATTGACAAAATTCTGCCGATTCAACAGGAACGGGGTCAAATATGAACTAAAGGTGGCTCATAGTTTGCTCATGATTTTCTTTCCAAAAAAATCATTTTTAGGTACAAAAGTAGTCATTTCATCAGAGAAACAACAAAAGTTTGGCAAGATTCAACCCCTAGCAACGAACGGTCATGCCCGCCGTTTTGACCACATTTTGAAATATGCATAAGATATTCAAAAAAATAAAAAAACTGGAAAACCTTCACATTGTGTCATTATATGTGACCTAGTTTCTAGAAAAAATAAAAAACTTGGAATGCGGAAAATATTTTAAAAGAGTGTTCTCAGAAATAAGCTATCATGTATGAATATTCATGCGTTTCAAGGCAAATGACAAATGGTATGGCCACATTCATTGTATAGTTTGTCCAAATGATGTCATATTATGCACAAGGGTGCATCTTGGAATGGCAAACAATTTTTCAAAAGGGGGTTTTCATTTTCTTTGCACAAAAAAATCATTTTCCATTTTCGAGTGCCAAAAATCAAATTTTTGATGAAGAACTTACCAGATCTTTGTTGCAAAATTGCACTGCACCATTTAAAAAAAATATTAGACCACATTTTATGTACAATTGACTAAACGGTTGCCACTCAAAAGCTTTCGATCCACCCCTCGTCAAATTGACAAAATTCTGCCGATTCAGCAGGAACCGGGTCAAATTTGAACTAAAGGTGACTCATAGTTTGCTCATGATTTTTTTCCAAAAATCATTTTAGGTACAAAAGTAGTCATTTCATAAGAGAAACAACAAAAGTTTGGCAAGATTCAACCCCTAGATATGAACGGACATGCCCGCCGTTTTGACCACATTTTGGAATCTGCATACGAAATTCAAAAAAAAATCAAAAAATGGAAAACCTTCACATTGTGTTATTATATGTGACCTAGTTTCCAGAAAAAATAAAAAACTTGGAATGCGGAAAATATTTTAAAAAAGTGTTCTCAGAAATGAGCTATCATGTATGAAGATTCATGGGTTTCAAGACAAATGGCCAGTGGTATGGCCACATTCAAGGTATAGCTTGTTCAAATGATATCATTTTGTGCACAAGGGTGCATCTTGGAATGGCAAACAATTTTTAAAAAGGGGGTTTTCATTTTCTTTGCACAAAAAAATCATTTTCCATTTTTCGAGTGCCAAGACTCGGTTTTTTTTATGAAGAACCTACCAAATCTTTATTTCAAAAATGCACTACACGATTTAAAAAAAATATTAGACCACATTTTATGTACAACTGACTAAATGGTTGCCACTCAAAAGCTTTCCATCCACCTCTCGTCAAATTGACAAAATTCTGCCGATTCAACAGGAACGGGGTCAAATATGAACTAAAGGTGGCTCATAGTTTGCTCATGATTTCCTTTCCAAAAAAATCATTTTTAGGTACAAAAGTAGTCATTTCATCAGAGAAACAACAAAAGTTTGGCAAGATTCAACCCCTAGCAATGAACGGTCATGCCCGCCGTTTTGACCACATTTTGAAATATGCATAAGACATTCAAAAAAATAAAAAAACTGGAAAACCTTCACATTGTGTCATTATATGTGACCTAGTTTCTAGAAAAAATAAAAAACTTGGAATGCGGAAAATATTTTAAAAGAGTGTTCTCAGAAATAAGCTATCATGTATGAAGATTCATGCGTTTCAAGGCAAATGACCAATGGTATGGCCACATTCATGGTTTAGTTTGTCCAAATGATGTCATATTATGCACAAGGGTGCATCTTGGAATGGCAAACAATTTTTCAAAACGGGGTTTTCATTTTCTTTGCACAAAAAAATCATTTTCCATTTTCGAGTGCCAAAAATCGAATTTTTGATGAAGAACTTACCAAATCTTTGTTGCAAAATTGCACTGCACCATTTAAAAAAATATTAGACCACATTTTATGTACAATTGACTAAACGGTTGCCACTCAAAAGCTTTCGATCCACCCCTTGTCAAATTGACAAAATTCTGCCGATTCAGCAGGAACCGGGTCAAATTTGAACTAAAGGTGACTCATAGTTTGCTCATGATTTTTTTCCAAAAATCATTTTAGGTACAAAAGTAGTCATTTCATAAGAGAAACAACAAAAGTTTGGCAAGATTCAACCCCTAGATATGAACGGACATGCCCGCCGTTTTGAGCACATTTTGAAATCTGCATACGAAATTCAAAAAAAAATCAAAAAATGGAAAACCTTCACATTGTGTTATTATATGTGACCTAGTTTCCAGAAAAAATAAAAAACTTGGAATGCGGAAAATATTTTAAAAAAGTGTTCTCAGAAATGAGCTATCATGTATGAAGATTCATGGGTTTCAAGACAAATGGCCAGTGGTATGGCCACATTAAAGGTATAGCTTATTCAAATGATATCATTTTGTCCACAAGGGTGCATCTTGGAATGGCAAACAATTTTTAAAAAGGGGGTTTTCATTTTCTTTGCACAAAAAAATCATTTTCCATTTTTCGAGAGCCAAGACTCGGTTTTTTTTATGAAGAACCTACCAAATATTTATTTCAAAAATGCACTACACGATTTAAAAAAAATATTAGACCACATTTTATGTACAACTGACTAAATGGTTGCCACTCAAAAGCTTTCGATCCACCTCTCGTCAAATTGACAAAATTCTGCCAATTCAACAGGAACGGGGTCAAATATGAACTAAAGGTGGCTCATAGTTTGCTCATGATTTTCTTTCCAAAAAAATCATTTTTAGGTACAAAAGTAGTCATTTCATCAGAGAAACAACAAAAGTTTGGCAAGATTGAACCCCTAGCTACGAACGGTCATGCCCGCCGTTTTGACCACATTTTGAAATCGGCATAAGATATTCAAAAAAATAAAAAAAATGGAAAACCTTCACATTGTGTCATTATATGTGACCTAGTTTCCAGAAAAAATAAAAAACTTGGAATGCGGAAAATATTTTAAAAAAGTTTTCTCAGAAATAAGCTATCATGTATGAAGATTCATGCGTTTCAAGGCAAATGACCAATGGTATGGCCACATTCATGGTATAGTTTGTCCAAATGATGTCATATTGTGAACAAGGGTGCATCTTGGAATGGCAAACAATTTTTCAAAAGGGGGTTTTCATTTTCTTTGCACAAAAAAATCATTTTCCATTTTCGAGTGCCAAAAATCGATTTTTTGATGAAGAACTTACCAAATCTTTATTTCAAAAATGCACTACGCGATTTAAAAAAAATATTAGACCACATTTTATGTACAACTGACTAAATGGTTGCCACTCAAAAGCTTTCGATCCACCTCTCGTCAAATTGACAAAATTCTGCCGATTCAACAGGAACGGGGTCAAGTATGAACTAAAGGTGGCTCATAGTTTGCTCATGATTTCCTTTCGAAAAAAATCATTTTTAGGTACAAAAGTAGTCATTTCATCAGAGAAACAACAAAAGTTTGGCAAGATTCAACCCCTAGCAACGAACGGTCATGCCCGCCGTTTTGACCACATTTTGAAATATGCATAAGATATTCAAAAAAATAAAAAAACTGGAAAACCTTCACATTGTGTCATTATATGTGACCTAGTTTCTAGAAAAAATAAAAAACTTGGAATGCGGAAAATATTTTAAAAGAGTGTTCTCAGAAATAAGCTATCATGTATGAAGATTCATGCGTTTCAAGGCAAATGACCAATGGTATGGCCACATTCATGGTATAGTTTGTCCAAATGATGTCATATTATGCACAAGGGTGCATCTTGGAATGGCAAACAATTTTTCAAAAGGGGGTTTTCATTTTCTTTGCACAAAAAAATCATTTTCCATTTTCGAGTGCCAAAAATCGATTTTTTGATGAAGAACTTACCAGATCTTTGTTGCAAAATTGCACTGCACCATTTAAAAAAAATATTAGACCACATTTTATGTACAATTGACTAAACGGTTGCCACTCAAAAGCTTTCGATCCACCCCTCGTCAAATTGACAAAATTCTGCCGATTCAGCAGGAACCGGGTCAAATTTGAACTAAAGGTGCCTCATAGTTTGCTCATGATTTTTTTCCAAAAATCATTTTAGGTACAAAAGTAGTCATTTCATAAGACAAACAACAAAAGTTTGGCAAGATTCAACCCCTAGATATGAACGGACATGCCCGCCGTTTTGAGCACATTTTGAAATCTGCATACGAAATTCAAAAAAAATTCAAAAAATGGAAAACCTTCACATTGTGTTATTATATGTGACCTAGTTTCCAGAAAAAATAAAAAACTTGGAATGCGGAAAATGTTTTAAAAAAGTGTTCTCAGAAATGAGCAATCATGTATGAAGATTCATGGGTTTCAAGACAAATGGCCAGTGGTATGGCCACATTCAAGGTATAGCTTGTTCAAATGATATCATTTTGTGCACAAGGGTGCATCTTGGAATGGCAAACAATTTTTAAAAAGGGGGTTTTCATTTTCTTTGCACAAAAAAATCATTTTCCATTTTTCGAGTGCCAAGACTCGGTTTTTTTTATGAAGAACCTACCAAATCTTTATTTCAAAAATGCACTACACGATTTAAAAAAAATATTAGACCACATTTTATGTACAACTGACTAAATGGTTGCCACTCAAAAGCTTTCGATCCACCTCTCGTCAAATTGACAAAATTCTGCCAATTCAACAGGAACGGGGTCAAATATGAACTAAAGGTGGCTCATAGTTTGCTCATGATTTCCTTTCCAAAAAAATCATTTTTAGGTACAAAAGTAGTCATTTCATCAGAGAAACAACAAAAGTTTGGCAAGATTCAACCCCTAGCAACGAACGGTCATGCCCGCCCTTTTGACCACATTTTGAAATATGCATAAGATATTCAAAAAAATAAAAAAACTGAAAAACCTTCACATTGTGTCATTATATGTGACCTAGTTTCTAGAAAAAATAAAAATCTTGGAATGCGGAAAATATTTTAAAAGAGTGTTCTCAGAAATAAGCTATCATGTATGAAGATTCATGCGTTTCAAGGCAAATGACCAATGGTATGGCCACATTCATGGTATAGTTTGTCCAAATGATGTCATATTATGCACAAGGGTGCATCTTGGAATGGCAAACAATTTTTCAAAAGGGGGTTTTCATTTTCTTTGCACAAAAAAATTATTTTCCATTTTCGAGTGCCAAAAATCGATTTTTTGATGAAGAACTTACCAGATCTTGGTTGCAAAATTGCACTGCACCATTTAAAAAAAAAATTAGACCACATTTTATGTACAATTGACTAAACGGTTGCCACTCAAAAGCTTTCGATCCACCCCTCGTCAAATTGACAAAATTCTGCCGATTCAGCAGGAACCGGGTCAAATTTGAACTAAAGGTGCCTCATAGTTTGCTCATGATTTTTTTCCAAAAATCATTTTAGGTACAAAAGTAGTCATTTCATAAGAGAAACAACAAAAGTTTGGCAAGATTCAACCCCTAGATATGAACGGACATGCCCGCCGTTTTGAGCACATTTTGAAATCTGCATACGAAATTCAAAAAAAAATCAAAAAATGGAAAACCTTCACATTGTGTTATTATATGTGACCTAGTTTCCAGAAAAAATAAAAAACTTGGAATGCGGAAAATATTTTAAAAAAGTGTTCTCAGAAATGAGCTATCATGTATGAAGATTCATTGGTTTCAAGACAAATGGCCAGTGGTATGGCCACATTCAAGGTATAGCTTGTGCAAATGATATCATTTTGTGCACAAGGGTGCATCTTGGAATGGCAAACAATTTTTAAAAAGGGGTTTTTCATTTTCTTTGCACAAAAAAATCATTTTCCATTTTTCGAGTGCCAAGACTCGGTTTTTTTTATGAAGAACCTACCAAATCTTTATTTCAAAAATGCACTACGCGATTTAAAAAAAATATTAGACCACATTTTATGTACAACTGACTAAATGGTTGCCACTCAAAAGCTTTCGATCCACCTCTCGTCAAATTGACAAAATTCTGCCGATTCAACAGGAACGGGGTCAAGTATGAACTAAAGGTGGCTCATAGTTTGCTCATGATTTCCTTTCGAAAAAAATCATTTTTAGGTACAAAAGTAGTCATTTCATCAGAGAAACAACAAAAGTTTGGCAAGATTCAACCCCTAGCAACGAACGGTCATGCCCGCCGTTTTGACCACATTTTGAAATATGCATAAGATATTAAAAAAAATAAAAAAACTGGAAAACCTTCACATTGTGTCATTATATGTGACCTAGTTTCTAGAAAAAATAAAAAACTTGGAATGCGGAAAATATTTTAAAAGAGTGTTCTCAGAAATAAGCTATCATGTATGAAGATTCATGCGTTTCAAGGCAAATGACCAATGGTATGCCCACATTCATGGTATAGTTTGTCCAAATGATGTCATATTATGCACAAGGGTGCATCTTGGAATGGCAAACAATTTTTCAAAAGGGGGTTTTCATTTTCTTTGCACAAAAAAATCTTTTCCATTTTTGAGTGCCAAAAATCGATTTTTTGATGAAGAACTTACCAGATCTTTGTTGCAAAATTGCACTGCACCATTTAAAAAAAATATTAGACCACATTTTATGTACAATTGACTAAACGGTTGCCACTCAAAAGCTTTCGATCCACCCCTCGTCAAATTGACAAAATTCTGCCGATTCAGTAGGAACCGGGTCAAATTTGAACTAAAGGTGCCTCATAGTTTGCTCATGATTTTTTTCCAAAAATCATTTTAGGTACAAAAGTAGTCATTTCATAAGACAAACAACAAAAGTTTGGCAAGATTCAACCCCTAGATATGAACGGACATGCCCGCCGTTTTGAGCACATTTTGAAATCTGCATACGAAATTCAAAAAAAAATCAAAAAATGGAAAACCTTCACATTGTGTTATTATATGTGACCTAGTTTCCAGAAAAAATAAAAAACTTGGAATGCGGAAAATGTTTTAAAAAAGTGTTCTCAGAAATGAGCAATCATGTATGAAGATTCATGGGTTTCAAGACAAATGGCCAGTGGTATGGCCACATTCAAGGTATAGCTTGTTCAAATGATATCATTTTGTGCACAAGGGTGCATCTTGGAATGGCAAACAATTTTTAAAAAGGGGGTTTTCATTTTCTTTGCACAAAAAAATCATTTTCCATTTTTCGAGTGCCAAGACTCGGTTTTTTTTATGAAGAACCTACCAAATCTTTATTTCAAAAATGCACTACACGATTTAAAAAAAATATTAGACCACATTTTATGTACAACTGACTAAATGGTTGCCACTCAAAAGCTTTCGATCCACCTCTCGTCAAATTGACAAAATTCTGCCAATTCAACAGGATCGGGGTCAAATATGAACTAAAGGTGGCTCATAGTTTGCTCATGATTTCCTTTCCAAAAAAATCATTTTTAGGTACAAAAGTAGTCATTTCATCAGAGAAACAACAAAAGTTTGGCAAGATTCAACCCCTAGCAACGAACGGTCATGCCCGCCGTTTTGACCACATTTTGAAATATGCATAAGATATTCAAAAAAATAAAAAAACTGGAAAACCTTCACATTGTGTCATTATATGTGACCTAGTTTCTAGAAAAAATAAAAATCTTGGAATGCGGAAAATATTTTAAAAGAGTGTTCTCAGAAATAAGCTATCATGTATGAAGATTCATGCGTTTCAAGGCAAATGACCAATGGTATGGCCACATTCATGGTATAGTTTGTCCAAATGATGTCATATTATGCACAAGTGTGCATCTTGGAATGGCAAACAATTTTTCAAAAGGGGGTTTTCATTTTCTTTGCACAAAAAAATCATTTTCCATTTTCGAGTGCCAAAAATCGATTTTTTGATGAAGAACTTACCAGATCTTGGTTGCAAAATTGCACTGCACCATTTAAAAAAAATATTAGACCACATTTTATGTACAATTGACTAAACGGTTGCCACTCAAAAGCTTTCGATCCACCCCTCGTCAAATTGACAAAATTCTGCCGATTCAGCAGGAACCGGGTCAAATTTGAACTAAAGGTGACTCATAGTTTGCTCATGATTTTTTTCCAAAAATCATTTTAGGTACAAAAGTAGTCATTTCATAAGAGAAACAACAAAAGTTTGGCTAGATTCAACCCCTAGATATGAACGGACATGCCCGCCGTTTTGAGCACATTTTGAAATCTGCATACGAAATTCAAAAAAAAATCAAAAAATGGAAAACCTTCACATTGTGTTATTATATGTGACCTAGTTTCCAGAAAAAATAAAAAACTTGGAATGCGGAAAATGTTTTAAAAAAGTGTTCTCAGAAATGAGCAATCATGTATGAAGATTCATGGGTTTCAAGGCAAATGACCAATGGTATGGCCACATTCATGGTATAGCTTGTTCAAATGATATCATTTTGTGCACAAGGGTGCATCTTGGAATGGCAAACAATTTTTAAAAAGGGGGTTTTCATTTTCTTTGCACAAAAAAATCATTTTCCATTTTTCGAGTGCCAAGACTCGGTTTTTTTATGAAGAACCTACCAAATCTTTATTTCAAAAATGCACTACACGATTTAAAAAAAAAATTAGACCACATTTTATGTACAACTGACTAAATGGTTGCCACTCAAAAGCTTTCGATCCACCTCTCGTCAAATTGACAAAATTCTGCCAATTCAACAGGAACGGGGTCAAATATGAACTAAAGGTGGCTCATAGTTTGCTCATGATTTCCTTTCCAAAAAAATCATTTTTAGGTACAAAAGTAGTCATTTCATCAGAGAAACAACAAAAGTTTGGCAAGATTCAACCCCTAGCAACGAACGGTCATGCCCGCTGTTTTGACCACATTTTGAAATATGCATAAGATATTCAAAAAAATAAAAAAACTGGAAAACCTTCACATTGTGTCATTATATGTGACCTAGTTTCCAGAAAAAATCAAAAACTTGGAATGCGGAAAATATTTTAAAAGAGTGTTCTCAGAAATAAGCTATCATGTATGAAGATTCATGCGTTTCAAGGCAAATGACCAATGGTATGGCCACATTCATGGTATAGTTTGTCCAAATGATGTCATATTATGCACAAGGGTGCATCTTGGAATGGCAAACAATTTTTCAAAAGGGGGTTTTCATTTTCTTTGCACAAAAAATCATTTTCCATTTTCGAGTGCCAAAAATCGATTTTTTGATGAAGAACTTACCAGATCTTTGTTGCAAAATTGCACTGCACCATTTAAAAAAAATATTAGACCACATTTTATGTACAATTGACTAAACGGTTGCCACTCAAAAGCTTTCGATCCACCCCTCGTCAAATTGACAAAATTCTGCCGATTCAGCAGGAACCGGGTCAAATTTGAACTAAAGGTGACTCATAGTTTGCTCATGATTTTTTTCCAAAAATCATTTTAGGTACAAAAGTAGTCATTTCATAAGAGAAACAACAAAAGTTTGGCAAGATTCAACCCCTAGATATGACCGGACATGCCCGCCGTTTTGAGCACATTTTGAAATCGGCATAAGAAATTCAAAAAAAATGGAAATCCTTCACATTCTGTCATTATATGTGACCTAGTTTCCAGAAAAAATAAAAAACTTGGAATGCGGAAAATATTTTAAAAAAGTGTTCTCAGAAATAAGCTATCATGTATGAAGATTCATGCGTTTCAAGGCAAATGACCAATGGTATGGCCACATTCATGGTATAGTTTGTCCAAATGATGTCATATTGTGAACAAGGGTGCATCTTGGAATGGCAAACAATTTTTCAAAAGGGGGTTTTCATTTTCTTTGCACAAAAAAATCATTTTTCATTTTTCGAGTGCCAAAAATCGATTTTTTGATGAAGAACTTAACAGATCTTTGTTGCAAAATTACACTGCGCCATTTAAAAAAATATTAGACCACATTTTATGTACAATTGACTAAACGGTTGCCACTCAAAAGCTTTCGATCCACCCCTCGTCAAATTGACAATATTCTGCCGATTCAGCAGGTACCGGGTCAAATTTGAACTAAAGGTGACTCATAGTTTGCTCATGATTTTTTACCAAAAATCATTTTTAGGTACAAAAGTAGTCATTTCATAAGAGAAACAACAAAAGTTTGGGAAGATTCAACCCCTAGATATGAACGGACATGCCCGCCGTTTTGACCACATTTTGAAATCTGCATAAGAAATTCAAAAAAAAAATCAAAAAAATGGAATACCTTCACATTGTGTCATTATATGTGACGTAGTTTCCAGAAAAAATAAAAAACTTGGAATGCGGAAAATATTTTAAAAAAGTTTTCTCAGAAATGAGCTATCTTGTATGAAGATTCATGGGTTTCAAGGCAAATGACCAATGGTATGGCCACATTCATGGTATAGTTTGTTCAAATGTTATCATATTGTGCACAAGGGTGCATCTTCGAATGGCAAACAATTTTTCAAAAGGGTGTTTTCATTTTCTTTGCACAAAAAAACCATTTTCGTTTTTTTGAGTGCCAAAAATCTATTTTTTATGAAGAACCTACCAAATCTTTATTGCTAAATCGCACTGCACCATTTAAAAAATATTAGACCACATTTAAGTACAACTGACTAAATGGTTACCACTGAAAAGCTTTTGATCCACCTCTCGTCAAATTGACAAAATTCTGCCGATTAAGTAGGAACCGGGTCAAATTTGAACTAAAGGTGACTCATAGTTTGCTCATGATTTTTTCCAAAAAATATTTTTAGCTACAAAAGTAGTCATTTCATCAGAGAAACAACAAAAGTTTGGCAAGATTCAACCCCTAGCTACGAACGGTCATGAACGTCGTTTTGACCATGTTTAGAAATCGGCATAAGAAATTCAAAAAAAATCAAAAAAATGGAAAACCTTCACATTGTGTCATTATATGAGACCTAGTTTCCAGAAAAAAATAACAAACTTGGAATACGACAAATATTTGAAAAAAGTGTTCTCAGAAATGAGCTATTATGTATGAAGATTCATGGGTTTCAAGGCAAATGACCAATGGTATGGTCACATTCATGGTATATCTTGTTCAAATGATATCATATTGTGCACAAGATTGCATCTTGGAATGGCAAACAATTTTTCAAAAGGGAGTTTTCATTTAATTTGCACAAAAAAATCATTTTTTCATTTTTCGAGTGCCAAAAATCAGTTTTTTATGAAGAACCTACCAAATCTTTGTTGCAAAATTGCACCGCGCCATTTAAAAAAAATATTAGACCACATTTTACGTACAATTGACTAAATGGTTGCCACTCAAAAGCTTTCAATCCACCTCTCGTCAAATTGACAAAATTCTGCCGATTCAGTAGGAACCGGGTCAAATTTGAACTAAAGGTGGCTCATAGTTTGCTCATGATTTTCTTTCCAAAAAAATCATTTTTAGGTACAAAAGCAGTCATTTCATCAGAGAAACAACAAAAGTTTGGCAAGATTGAACCCCTAGCTACGAACGGTCATGCCCGCCGTTTTGACCACATTTTGAAATCGGCATAAGATATTCAAAAATATAAAAAAAATGGAAAACCTTCACATTGTGTCATTATATGTGACCTAGTTTCCAGAAAAAATAAAAAACTTGGAATGCGGAAAATATTTTAAAAGAGTGTTCTCAGAAATAAGCTATCATGTATGAAGATTCATGCGTTTCAAGGCAAATGACCAATGGTATGGCCACATTCATGGTATAGTTTGTCCAAATGATGTCATATTATGCACAAGGGTGCATCTTGGAATGGCAAACAATTTTTCAAAAGGGGGTTTTCATTTTCTTTGCACAAAAAAATCATTTTCAATTTTCGAGTGCCAAAAATCGATTTTTTGATGAAGAACTTACCAGATCTTTGTTGCAAAATTGCACTGCACCATTTAAAAAAAATATTAGACCACATTTTATGTACAATTGACTAAACGGTTGCCACTCAAAAGCTTTCGATCCACCCCTCATCAAATTGACAAAATTCTGCCGATTCAGCAGTAACCGGGTCAAATTTGAACTAAAGATGACTCATAGTTTGCTCATGATTTTTTTCCAAAAATCATTTTAGGTACAAAAGTAGTCATTTCATAAGAGAAACAACAAAAGTTTGGCAAGATTCAACCAGTAGATATGAACGGACATGCCCGCCGTTTTGACAACATTTTGAAATCTGCATACGAAATTCAAAAAAAATCAAAAAATGGAAAACCTTCACATTGTGTTATTATATGTGACCTAGTTTCCAGAAAAAATAAAAAACTTGGAATGCGGAAAATATTTTAAAAAAGTGTTCTCAGAAATGAGCTATCATGTATGAAGATTCATGGGTTTCAAGGCAAATGACCAATGGTATGGCCACATTCATGGTATAGTTTGTTCAAATGATATCATTTTGTGCACAAGGGTGCATCTTGGAATGGCAAGCAATTTTTAAAAAGGGGGTTTTCATTTTCTTTGCACAAAAAAATCATTTTCCATTTTTCGAGTGCCAGGACTCGGTTTTTTTATGAAGAACCTACCAAATCTTTATTTCAAAAATGCACTACACGATTTTAAAAAAATATTAGACCACATTTTATGTACAACTCACTAAATGGTTGCCACTCAAAAGCTTTCGATCCACCTCTCGTCAAATTGACAAAATTCTGCCGATTCAACAGGAACGGGGTCAAATATGAACTAAAGGTGGCTCATAGTTTGCTCATGATTTCCTTTCCAAAAAAATCATTTTTAGGTACAAAAGTAGTCATTTCATCAGAGAAACAACAAAAGTTTGGCAAGATTCAACCCCTAGCAACGAACGGTCATGCCCGCCGTTTTGACCACATTTTGAAATATGCATAAGATATTCAAAAAAATAAAAAAACTGGAAAACCTTCACATTGTGTCATTATATGTGACCTAGTTTCTAGAAAAAATAAAAAACTTGGAATGCGGAAAATATTTTAAAAGAGTGTTCTCAGAAATATGCTATCATGTATGAAGATTCATGCGTTTCAAGGCAAATGACCAATGGTATGGCCACATTCATGGTATATTTTGTCCAAATGATGTCATATTATGCACAAGGGTGCATCTTGGAATGGCAAATAATTTTTCAAAAGGGGGTTTTCATTTTCTTTGCACAAAAAAATCATTTTCCATTTTCGAGTGCCAAAAATCGAATTTTTGATGAAGAACTTACCAGATCTTTGTTGCAAAATTGCACTGCACCATTTAAAAAAAATATTAGACCACATTTTATGTACAATTGACTAAACGGTTGCCACTCAAAAGCTTTCGATCCACCCCTCGTCAAATTGACAAAATTCTGCCGATTCAGTAGGAACCGGGTCAAATTTGAACTAAAGGTGACTCATAGTTTGCTCATGATTTTTTTCCAAAAATCATTTTAGATACAAAAGTAGTCATTTCATAAGAGAAACAACAAAAGTTTGGCAAGATTCAACCCCTAGATACGAACGGACATGCCCGCCGTTTTGAGCACATTTTGAAATCTGCATACGAAATTCAAAAAAAAATGAAAAAATGGAAAACCTTCACATTGTGTTATTATATGTGACCTAGTTTCCAGAAGAAATAAAAAACTTGGAATGCGGAAAATATTTTAAAAAAGTGTTCTCAGAAATGAGCTATCATGTATGAAGATTCATGGGTTTCAAGACAAATGGCCAGTGGTATGGCCACATTCAAGGTATAGCTTGTTCAAATGATATCATTTTATGCACAAGGGTGCATCTTGGAATGGCAAACAATTTTTAAAAAGGGGGTTTTCATTTTCTTTGCACAAAAAAATCATTTTCCATTTTTCGAGCTCGGTTTTTTTTATGAAGAACCTACCAAATCTTTGTTTCAAAAATGCACTACACGATTTAAAAAAAATATTAGACCACATTTTATGTACAACTGACTAAATGGTTGCCACTCAAAAGCTTTCGATCCACCTCTCGTCAAATTGACAAAATTCTGCCGATTCAACAGGAACGGGGTCAAATATGAACTAAAGGTGGCTCATAGTTTGCTCATGATTTTCTTTCCGAAAAAATCATTTTTAGGTTCAAAAGTAGTCATTTCATCAGAGAAACAACAAAAGTTTGGCAAGATTGAACCCCTAGCTACGAACGGTCATGCCCGCCGTTTTGACCACATTTTGAAATCGGTATAAGAAATTCAAAAAAAATGGAAATCCTTCACATTCTGTCATTATATGTGACCTAGTTTCCAGAAAAAATAAAAAACTTGGAATGCGGAAAATATTTTAAAAAAGTGTTCTCAGAAATAAGCTATCATGTATGAAGATTCATGCGTTTCAAGGCAAATGACCAATGGTATGGCCACATTCATGGTATAGTTTGTCCAAATGATGTCATATTGTGAACAAGGGTGCATCTTGGAATGGCAAACAATTTTTCAAAAGGGGGTTTTCATTTTCTTTGCAAAAAAAAATCATTTTTCATTTTTCGAGTGCCAAAAATCGATTTT
This sequence comes from Elymus sibiricus, assembly GCA_039707655.1. NCBI lineage: Eukaryota > Viridiplantae > Streptophyta > Magnoliopsida > Poales > Poaceae > Elymus > Elymus sibiricus. The sequence goes on from CM077670.1 coordinate 139,666,159, forward strand.
CTGATGAAGAACTTAACAGATATTTGTTGCAAAATTACACTGCGCCATTTAAAAAAATATTAGACCACATTTTATGTACAATTGACTAAACGGTTGCCACTCAAAAGCTTTCGATCCACCCCTCGTCAAATTGACAATATTCTGCCGATTCAGCAGGTACCGGGTCAAATTTGAACTAAAGGTGACTCATAGTTTGCTCATGATTTTTTACCAAAAATCATTTTTAGGTACAAAAGTAGTCATTTCATAAGAGAAACAACAAAAGTTTGGCAAGATTCAACCCCTAGATATGAACGGACATGCCCGCCGTTTTGACCACATTTTGAAATCTGCATAAGAAATTCAAAAAAAAATCAAAAAAATGGAAAACCTTCACATTGTGTCATTATATGTGACGTAGTTTCCAGAAAAAATAAAAAACTTGGAATGCGGAAAATATTTTAAAAAAGTTTTCTCAGAAATGAGCTATCTTGTATGAAGATTCATGTGTTTCAAGGCAAATGACCAATGGTATGGCCACATTCATGGTATAGTTTGTTCAAATGTTATCATATTGTGCACAAGGGTGCATCTTGGAATGGCAAACAATTTTTCAAAAGGGTGTTTTCATTTTCTTTGCACAGAAAAACCATTTTCGATTTTTTGAGTGCCAAAAATCTATTTTTTATGAAGAACCTACCAAATCTTTGTTGCTAAATGGCACTGCACCATTTAAAAAATATTAGACCACATTTAAGTACAACTGACTAAATGGTTACCACTGAAAAGCTTTTGATCCACCTCTCGTCAAATTGACAAAATTCTGCCGATTAAGTAGGAACCGGGTCAAATTTGAACTAAAGGAGACTCATAGTTTGCTCATGATTTTTTCCAAAAAATATTTTTAGCTACAAAAGTAGTCATTTCATCAGAGAAACAATAAAAGTTTGGCAGGATTCAACCCCTAGCTACGAACGGTCATGCACGTCGTTTTGACCATGTTTAGAAATCGGCATAAGAAATTCAAAAAAAATCAAAAAAATGGAAAACCTTCACATTGTGTCATTGTATGAGACCTAGTTTCCAGAAAAAAATAACAAACTTGGAATACGACAAATATTTGAAAAAAGTGTTCTCAGAAATGAGCTATTATGTATGAAGATTCATGGGTTTCAAGGCAAATGACCAATGGTATGGTCACATTCATGGTATATCTTGTTCAAATGATATCATATTGTGCACAAGATTGCATCTTGGAATGGCAAACAATTTTTCAAAAGGGAGTTTTCATTTAATTTGCACAAAAAAATCATTTTTTCATTTTTTGAGTGCCAAAAATCAGTTTTTTATGAAGAACCTACCAAATCTTTGTTGCAAAATTGCACCGCGCCATTTAAAAAAAATATTAGACCTCATTTTAGGTACAATTGACTAAATGGTTGCCACTCAAAAGCTTTCAATCCACCTCTCGTCAAATTGACAAAATTCTGCCGATTCAGTAGGAACCGGGTCAAATTTGAACTAAAGGTGGCTCATAGTTTGCTCATGATTTTATTTCCAAAAAAATCATTTTTATGTACAAAAGCAGTCATTTCATCAGAGAAACAACAAAAGTTTGGCAAGATTGAACCCCTAGCTACGAACGGTCATGCCCGCCGTTTTGACCACATTTTGAAATCGGCATAAGATATTCAAAAAAATAAAAAAAATGGAAAACCTTCACATTGTGTCATTATATGTGACCTAGTTTCCAGAAAAAATAAAAAACTTGGAATGCGGAAAATATTTTAAAAAAGTGTTCTCAGAAATAAGCTATCATGTATGAAGATTCATGCGTTTCAAGGCAAATGACCAATGGTATGGCCACATTCATGGTATAGTTTGTCCAAATGATGTCATATTATGCACAAGGGTGCATCTTGGAATGGCAAACAATTTTTCAAAAGGGGGTTTTCATTTTCTTTGCACAAAAAAATCATTTTCCATTTTCGAGTGCCAAAAATCGAATTTTTGATGAAGAACTTACCAGATCTTTGTTGCAAAATTGCACTGCGCCATTTAAAAAAAATATTAGACCACATTTTATGTACAATTGACTAAACGGTTGCCACTCAAAAGCTTTCGATCCACCCCTCGTCAAATTGACAAAATTCTGCCGATTCAGTAGGAACCGGGTCAAATTTGAACTAAAGGTGACTCATAGTTTGCTCATGATTTTTTTCCAAAAATCATTTTAGGTACAAAAGTAGTCATTTCAAAAGAGAAACAACAAAAGTTTGGCAAGATTCAACCCCTAGATATGAACGGACATGCCCGCCGTTTTGAGCACATTTTGAAATCTGCATACGAAATTCAAAAAAAATCAAAAAATGGAAAACCTTCACATTGTGTTATTATATGTGACCTAGTTTCCAGAAAAAATAAAAAACTTGGAATGCGGAAAATATTTTAAAAAAGTGTTCTCAGAAATGAGCTATCATGTATGAAGATTCATGGGTTTCAAGACAAATGGCCAGTGGTATGGCCACATTCAAGGTATAGCTTGTTCAAATGATATCATTTTGTGCACAAGGGTGCATCTTGGAATGGCAAACAATTTTTAAAAAGGGGGTTTTAATTTTCTTTGCACAAAAAAATCATTTTCCATTTTTCGAGTGCCAAGACTCGGTTTTTTTTATGAAGAACCTACCAAATATTTATTTCAAAAATGCACTACACGATTTAAAAAAAATATTAGACCTCATTTTATGTACAACTGACTAAATGGTTGCCACTCAAAACTTTCGATCCACCTCTCGTCAAATTGACAAAATTCTGCCGATTCAACAGGAACGGGGTCAAATATGAACTAAAGGTGGCTCATAGTTTGCTCATGATTTTCTTTCCAAAAAAATCATTTTTAGGTTCAAAAGTAGTCATTTCATCAGAGAAACAACAAAAGTTTGGCAAGATTGAACCCCTAGCTACGAACGGTCATGCCCGCCGTTTTGACCACATATTGAAATCGGCATAAGAAATTAAAAAAAATGGAAAACCTTCACATTGTGTCATTATATGTGACCTAGTTTCCAGAAAAAATAAAAAACTTGGAATGCGGAAAATATTTTAAAAAAGTGTTCTCAAAAATAAGCTATCATGTATGAAGATTCATGCGTTTCAAGGCAAATGACAAATGGTATGGCCACATTCATGGTATAGTTTGTCCAAATGATGTCATATTGTGAATAAGGGTGCATCTTGGAATGGCAAACAATTTTTCAAAAGGGGGTTTTCATTTTCTTTGCACAAAAAAATCATTTTTCATTTTTCGAGTGCCAAAAATCGATTTTTTGATGAAGAACTTAACAGATCTTTGTTGCAAAATTACACTGCGCCATTTAAAAAAATATTAGACCACATTTTATGTACAATTGACTAAACGGTTGCCACTCAAAAGCTTTCGATCCACCCCTCGTCAAATTGACAAAATTCTGCCGATTCAGTAGGAACCGGGTCAAATTTGAACTAAAGGTGACTCATAGTTTGCTCATGATTTTTTTCCAAAAATCATTTTAGGTACAAAAGTAGTCATTTCATAAGAGAAACAACAAAAGTTTGGCAAGATTCAACCCCTAGATATGAACGGACATGCCCGCCGTTTTGAGCACATTTTGAAATCTGCATACGAAATTCAAAAAAAATCAAAAAATGGAAAACCTTCACATTGTGTTATTATATGTGACCTAGTTTCCAGAAAAAATAAAAAACTTGGAATGCGGAAAATATTTTAAAAAAGTGTTCTCAGAAATGAGCTATCATGTATGAAGATTCATGGGTTTCAAGACAAATGGCCAGTGGTATGGCCACATTCAAGGTATAGCTTGTTCAAATGATATCATTTTGTGCACAAGGGTGCATCTTGGAATGGCAAACAATTTTTAAAAAGGGGGTTTTAATTTTCTTTGCACAAAAAAATCATTTTCCATTTTTCGAGTGCCAAGACTCGGTTTTTTTTATGAAGAACCTACCAAATATTTATTTCAAAAATGCACTACACGATTTAAAAAAAATATTAGACCTCATTTTATGTACAACTGACTAAATGGTTGCCACTCAAAAGCTTTCGATCCACCTCTCGTCAAATTGACAAAATTCTGCCGATTCAACAGGAACGGGGTCAAATATGAACTAAAGGTGGCTCATAGTTTGCTCATGATTTTCTTTCCAAAAAAATCATTTTTAGGTTCAAAAGTAGTCATTTCATCAGAGAAACAACAAAAGTTTGGCAAGATTGAACCCCTAGCTACGAACGGTCATGCCCGCCGTTTTAACCACATTTTGAAATCGGCATAAGAAATTCAAAAAAATGGAAAACCTTCACATTGTGTCATTATATGTGACCTAGTTTCCAGAAAAAATAAAAAACTTGGAATGCGGAAAATATTTTAAAAAAGTGTTCTAAAAAATAAGCTATCATGTATGAAGATTCATGCGTTTCAAGGCAAATGACAAATGGTATGGCCACATTCATGGTATAGTTTGTCCAAATGATGTCATATTGTGAACAAGGGTGCATCTTGGAATGGCAAACAATTTTTCAAAAGGGGGTTTTCATTTTCTTTGCACAAAAAAATCATTTTTCATTTTTCGAGTGCCAAAAATCGATTTTTTGATGAAGAACTTAACAGATCTTTGTTGCAAAATTACACTGCGCCATTTAAATAAATATTAGACCACATTTTATGTACAATTGACTAAACGGTTGCCACTCAAAAGCTTTCGATCCACCCCTCGTCAAATTGACAATATTCTGCCGATTCAGCAGGTACCGGGTCAAATTTGAACTAAAGGTGACTCATAGTTTGCTCATGATTTTTTACCAAAAATCATTTTTAGGTACAAAAGTAGTCATTTCATAAGAGAAACAACAAAAGTTTGGCAAGATTCAACCCCTAGAAATGAACGGATATGCCCGCCGTTTTGACCACATTTTGAAATCTGCATAAGAAATTCAAAAAAAAAATCAAAAAAATGGAAAACCTTCACATTGTGTCATTATATGTGACGTAGTTTCCAGAAAAAATAAAAAACTGGGAATGCGGAAAATATTTTAAAAAAGTTTTCTCAGAAATGAGCTAGCTTGTATGAAGATTCATGGGTTTCAAGGCAAATGACCAATGGTATGGCCACATTCATGGTATAGTTTGTTCAAATGTTATCATATTGTGCACAAGGGTGCATCTTGGAATGGCAAACAATTTTTCAAAAGGGTGTTTTCATTTTCTTTGCACAAAAAAACCATTTTCGATTTTTTGAGTGCCAAAAATCTATTTTTTATGAAGATCCTACCAAATCTTTGTTGCTAAATGGCACTGCACCATTTAAAAAATATTAGACCACATTTAAGTACAACTGACTAAATGGTTACCACTCAAAAGCTTTTGATCCACCTCTCGTCAAATTGACAAAATTCTGCCGATTTAGTAGGAACCGGGTCAAATTTGAACTAAAGGTGACTCATAGTTTGCTCATGATTTTTTCCAAAAAATATTTTTAGCTACAAAAGTAGTCATTTCATCAGAGAAACATCAAAAGTTTGGCAAGACTCAACCCCTAGCTACGAACGGTCATGCACGTCGCTTTGACCATGTTTTGAAATCGGCATAAGAAATTCAAAAAAAATCAAAAAAATGGAAAACCTTCACATTGTGTCATTATATGAGACCTAGTTTCCAGAAAAGAATAACAAACTTGGAATACGACAAATATTTGAAAAAAGTGTTCTCAGAAATGAGCTATTATGTATGAAGATTCATGGGTTTCAAGGCAAATGACCAATGGTATGGTCACATTCATGGTATATCTTGTTCAAATGATATCATATTGTGCACAAGATTGCATCTTGGATGGCAAACAATTTTTCAAAAGGGAGTTTTCATTTAATTTGCACAAAAAAATCATTTTTTCATTTTTCCAGTGCCAAAAATCAGTTTTTTATGAAGAACCTACCAAATCTTTGTTGAAAAATTGCACCGCGCCATTTAAAAAAAATATTAGACCACATTTTAGGTACAATTGACTAAATGGTTGCCACTCAAAAGCTTTCAATCCACCTCTCGTCAAATTGACAAAATTCTGCCTATTCAGTAGGAACCGGGTCAAATTTGAACTAAAGGTGGCTCATAGTTTGCTCATGATTTTCTTTCCAAAAATATCATTTTTAGGTACAAAAGTAGTCATTTCATCAGAGAAACAACAAATGTTTGGCAAGATTCAACCCCTAGCAACGAACAGTCATGCCCGCCGTTTTGACCACATTTTGAAATATGCATAAGATATTCAAAAAAATAAAAAAAAATGGAAAACCTCCACATTGTGTCATTATATGTGACATAGTTTCTTGAAAAAATAAAAAACTTGGAATGCGGAAAATATTTTAAAAGAGTGTTCTCAGAAATAAGCTATCATGTATGAAGATTCATGCGTTTCAAGGCAAATGACCAATGGTATGGCCACATTCATGGTATAGTTTATCCAAATGATGTCATATTGTGCACAAGGGTGCATCTTGGAATGGCAAACAATTTTTCAAAAGGGGGTTTTCATTTTCTTTGCACAAAAAAATCATTTTCCATTTTCGAGTGCCAAAAATCGATTTTTTGATGAAGAACTTACCAGACCTTTGTTGCAAAATTGCACTGCACCATTTAAAAAAAATATTAGACCACATTTTATGTACAATTGACTAAACGGTTGCCACTCAAAAGCTTTCGATCCACCTGTCGTCAAATTGACAAAATTCTGCCGATTCAGCAGGAACCGGGTCAAATTTGAACTAAAGGTGACTCATAGTTTGCTCATGATTTTTTTCCAAAAATCATTTTAGGTACAAAACTAGTCATTTCATAAGAGAAACAAAAAAAGTTTGGCAAGATTCAACCCCTAGATATGAATGGACATGCCCGCCGTTTTGACCACATTTTGAAATCTGCATACGAAATTTAAAAAAATAAATCAAAAAATGGAAAACCTTCACATTGTGTTATTATATGTGACCTAGTTTCCAGAAAAAATAAAAAACTTGGAATGCGGAAAATATTTTAAAAAAGTGTTCTCAGAAATGAGCTATCATGTATGAAGATTAATGGGTTTCAAGACAAATGGCCAGTGGTATGGCCACATTCAAGGTATAGCTTGTTCAAATGATATCATTTTGTGCACAAGGGTGCATCTTGGAATGGCAAACAATTTTTAAAAAGGGGGTTTTCATTTTCTTAGCACAAAAAAAATCATTTTCCATTTTTCGAGTGCCAAGACTCGGTTTATTTATGAAGAACCTACCAAATCTTTATTTCAAAAATGCACTACACGATTTAAAAAAAATATTAGACCACATTTTATGTACAACTGACTAAATGGTTGCCACTCAAAAGCTTTCGATCCACCTCTCGTCAAATTGACAAAATTCTGCCGATTCAACAGGAACGGGGTCAAATATGAACTAAAGGTGGCTCATAGTTTGCTCATGATTTTCTTTCCAAAAAAATCATTTTTAGGTACAAAAGTAGTCATTTCATCAGAGAAACAACAAAAGTTTGGCAAGATTCAACCCCTAGCAACGAACGGTCATGCCCGCCGTTTTGACCACATTTTGAAATATGCATAAGATATTCAAAAAAATAAAAAAAATGGAAAACCTTGACATTGTGTCATTATATGTGACCTAGTTTCTAGAAAAAATAAAAAACTTGGAATGCGGAAAATATTTTAAAAGAGTGTTCTCAGAAATAAGCTATCATGTATGAAGATTCATGCGTTTCAAGGCAAATGACCAATGGTATGGCCACATTCATGGTATAGTTTGTCCAAATGATGTCATATTGTGCACAAGGGTGCATCTTGGAATGGCAAACAATTTTTCAAAAGGGGGTTTTCATTTTCTTTGCACAAAAAAATCATTTTCCATTTTCGAGTGCCAAAAATGGAATTTTTGATGAAGAACTTACCAGATCTTTGTTGCAAAATTGCACTGCACCATTTAAAAAAAATATTAGACCACATTTTATGTACAATTGACTAAACGGTTGCCACTCAAAAGCTTTCGATCCACCCCTCGTCAAATTGACAAAATTCTGCCGATTCAGTAGGAACCGGGTCAAATTTGAACTAAAGGTGATTCGTAGTTTGCTCATGATTTTTTTCCAAAAATCATTTTAGGTACAAAAGTAGTCATTTCATAAGAGAAACAACAAAAGTTTGGCAAGATTCAACCCCTAGATATGAACGGACATGCCCGCCGTTTTGAGCACATTTTGAAATCTGCATACGAAATTCAAAAAAAAATCAAAAAATGGAAAACCTTCACATTGTGTTATTATATGTGACCTAGTTTCCAGAAAAAATAAAAAACTTGGAATGCGGAAAATATTTTAAAAAAGTGTTCTCAGAAATGAGCTATCATGTATGAAGATTCATGGGTTTCAAGACAAATGGCCAGTGGTATGGCCACATTCAAGGTATAGCTTGTTCAAATGATATCATTTTGTGCACAAGGGTGCATCTTGGAATGGCAAACAATTTTTAAAAAGGGGGTTTTCATTTTCTTTGCACAAAAAAATCATTTTCCATTTTTCGATTGCCAAGACTCGGTTTTTTTTATGAAGAACCTACCAAATATTTATTTCAAAAATGCACTACACGATTTAAAAAAAATATTAGACCACATTTTATGTACAACTGACTAATTGGTTGCCACTCAAAAGCTTTCGATCCACCTCTCGTCAAATTGACTAAAAATTCTGCCGATTCAACAGGAACGGGGTCAAATATGAACTAAAGGTGGCTCATAGTTTGCTCATGATTTTCTTTCCAAAAAAAATCATTTTTAGGTACAAAAGTAGACATTTCATCAGAGAAACAACAAAAGTTTGGCAAGATTGAACCCCTAGCTACGAACGGTCATGCCCGCCGTTTTGACCACATTTTGAAATCGGCATAAGAAATTCAAAAAAATGGAAAACCTTCACATTGTGTCATTATATGTGACCTAGTTTCCAGAAAAAATAAAAAACTTGGAATGCGGAAAATATTTTAAAAAAGTGTTCTCAGAAATAAGCTATCATGTATGAAGATTCATGCGTTTCAAGGCAAATGACCAATGGTATGGCCACATTCATGGTATAGTTTGTCCAAATGATGTCATAGTGTGAACAAGGGTGCATCTTGGAATGGCAAACAATTTTTCAAAAGGGGGTTTTCATTTTCTTTGCACAAAAAAATCATTTTTCATTTTTCGAGTGCCAAAAATCGATTTTTTGATGAAGAACTTACCAGATCTTTGTTGCAAAATTGCACTGCGCCATTTAAAAAAATATTAGACCACATTTTATGTACAATTGACTAAACGGTTGCCACTCAAAAGCTTTCGATCCACCCCTCGTCAAATTGACAATATTCCGCCGATTCAGCAGGTACCGGGTCAAATTTGAACTAAAGGTGACGCATAGTTTGCTCATGATTTTTTACCAAAAATCATTTTTAGGTACAAAAGTAGTCATTTCATAAGAGAAACAACAAAAGTTTGGCAAGATTCAACCCCTAGATATGAACGGACATGCCCGCCGTTTTGACCACATTTTGAAATCTGCGTAAGAAATTCAAAAAAAAATCAAAAAAATGGAAAACCTTCACATTGTGTCATTATATGTGACGTAGTTTCCAGAAAAAATATAAAACTTGGAATGCGGAAAATATTTTAAAAAAGTTTTCTCAGAAATGAGCTATCTTGTATGAAGATTCATGGGTTTCAAGGCAAATGACCAATGGTATGGCCACATTCATGGTATAGTTTGTTCAAATGTTATCATATTGTGCACAAGGGTGCATCTTGGAATGGCAAACAATTTTTCAAAAGGGTGTTTTCATTTTCTTTGCACAAAAAATCCATTTTCGATTTTTTGAGTGCCAAAAATCTATTTTTTATGAAGAACCTACCAAATCTTTGTTGCTATATGGCACTGCACCATTTAAAAAATATTAGACCACATTTAAGTACAACTGACTAAATGGTTACCACTCAAAAGCTTTTGATCCACCTCTCGTCAAATTGACAAAATTCAGCCGATTAAGTAGCAACCGGGTCAAATTTGAACTAAAGGTGACTCATAGTTTGCTCATGATTTTTTCCAAAAAATATTTTTAGCTACAAAAGTAGTCATTTCATCAGAGAAACAACAAAAGTTTGGCAAGATTCAACCCCTAGCTACGAACGGTCATGCACGTCGTTTTGACCATGTTTTGAAATCGGCATCAGAAATTCAAAAAAAATCAAAAAAATGGAAAACCTTCACATTGTGTCATTATATGAGACCTAGTTTCCAGAAAAAAATAACAAACTTGGAATACGACATATAATTGAAAAAAGTGTTCTCAGAAATGAGCTATTATGTATGAAGATTCATGGGTTTCAAGGCAAATGACCAATGGTATGGTCACATTCATGGTATATCTTGTTCAAATGATATCATATTGTCCACAAGATTTCATCTTGGAATGGCAAACAATTTTTCAAAAGGGAGTTTTCATTTAATTTGCACAAAAAAATCATTTTCCATTTTTCGAGTGCCAAAAATCAGTTTTTTATGAAGAACCTACCAAATCTTTGTTGCAAAATTGCACCGCGCCATTTAAAAAAAATATTAGACCACATTTTAGGTACAATTGACTAAATGGTTGCCACTCAAAAGCTTTCAATCCACCTCTCGTCAAATTGACAAAATTCTGCCGATTCAGTAGGAACCGGGTCAAATTTGAACTAAAGGTGGCTCATAGTTTGTTCATGATTTTCTTTCCAAAAAAATCATTTTTAGGTACAAAAGTAGTCATTTCATCAGAGAAACAACAAAAGTTTGGCAAGATTCAACCCCTAGCAACGAACAGTCATGCCCGCCGTTTTGACCACATTTTGAAATATGCATAAGATATTCAAAAAAATAAAAAAAATGGAAAACCTCCACATTGTGTCATTATATGTGACCTAGTTTCTTGAAAAAATAAAAAACTTGGAATGCGGAAAATATTTTAAAAGAGTGTTCTCAGAAATAAGCTATCATGTATGAAGATTCATGCGTTTCAAGGCAAATGACCAATGGTATGGCCACATTCATGGTATAGTTTGTCCAAATGATGTCATATTGTGCACAAGGGTGCATCTTGGAATGGCAAAAAAAAATTCAAAAGGGGGTTTTCATTTTCTTTGCACAAAAAAATCATTTTCCATTTTCGAGTGCCAAAAATCAATTTTTTGATGAAGAACTTACCAGATCTTTGTTGCAAAATTACACTGCGCCATTTAAAAAAATATTAGACCACATTATATGTACAATTGACTAAACGGTTGCCACTCAAAAGCTTTCGATCCACCCCTCGTCAAATTAACAATATTCTGCCGATTCAGCAGGTACCGGGTCAAATTTGAACTAAAGGTGACTCATAGTTTGCTCATGATTTTTTTCCAAAAATCATTTTAGGTACAAAACTAGTCATTTCATAAGAGAAACAACAAAAGTTTGGCAAGATTCAACCCCTAGATATGAACGGATATGCCCACCGTTTTGACCACATTTTGAAATCTGCATACGAAATTCAAAAAAAATCAAAAAAATGGAAAACCTTCACATTGTGTCATTATATGAGACCTAGTTTCCAGAAAAAATAACAAACTTGGAATACGACAAATATTTGAAAAAAGTGTTCTCAGAAATGAGCTATTATGTATGAAGATTCATGGGTTTCAAGGCAAATGACCAATGGTATGGTCACATTCATGGTATATCTTGTTCAAATGATATCATATTGTGCACAAGATTGCATCTTGGAATGGCAAACAATTTTTCAAAAGGGAGTTTTCATTTAATTTGCACAAAAAAAATCATTTTCCATTTTTCGAGTGCCAAAAATCAGTTTTTTATGAAGAACCTACCAAATCTTTGTTGCAAAATTGCACCGCGCCATTTAAAAAAATATTAGACCACATTTTAGTTACAATTGACTAAATGGTTGCCACACAAAAGCTTTCAATCCACCTCTCGTCAAATTGAAAAAATTCTGCCGATTCAGTAGGAACCGGGTCAAATTTGAACTAAAGGTGACTCATTGTTTGCTCATGATTTTTCCAAAAATCATTTTTAGGTACAAAAGTATTCATTTCTTCAGAGAAACAACAAAAGTTTGGCAAGATTCATCCCCAGCTACGAACGGTCATGCTCGCCGTTTTAACCACATTATGAAATCGGCATAAGAAATTGAAAAAAAATCTAAAAAATGGAAAACCTTCACATTGTGTCATTATATGTGACCTAGTTTCCAGAAAAATTAACAAACTTGGAATACGACAAATATTTTAAAAAAGTGTTCTCAGAAATGAGCTATCATGTATGAAGATTCATGGCTTTCAAGGCAAATGACCAATGGTATGGCCACATTCATGGTATAGCTTGTTCAAATTATATCATATCGTGCGCAAGCGTGCATCTTGGAATGGCAAACAATTTTTCAAAAGGGTGTTTTCATTTTCTTTTGAATTTTTTTTCCATTTTTTGAGTGCCAAAAATCTGTTTTTTATGAAGAACCTACCAAATATTTGTTGCAAAATTGCACCGCACCATTTAAAAAAATATTAGACCACATTTTATGTACAACTGCCTAAATGGTTGCCACTCAAAAGCTTTCGATCCAGCTCTCATCAAATTGACAAAATTCTGCAAATTCAACAGGAACCGGGTCAAATTTGAACTAAAGGAGACTCATAGTTTGCTCATGATTTTTTCCAAAAATCATTTTTAGGTCCAAAAGTAGTCATTTCATCAGAGAAACAACAAAAGTTTGGCAAGATTCAACCCCTAGCTATGAACGGTCATGCCCGCCGTTTTGACCACATTTTGAAATTGACATAAGAAATTCAAAAAAAAATGGAAAACCTTCACATTGTGTTATTATATGTGACCTAGTTTCCAGAAAAAATAAAAAACTTGGAATGCGGAAAATATTTTAAAAAAGTATTCTCAGAAATGAGCTATCATGTATGAAGATTCGTGGGTTTCAAGACAAATGGCAAATGGTATGGCCACATTCAAGGTATAGCTTGTTCAAATGATATCATTTTGTGCACAAGGGTGCATCTTGGAATGGCAAACAATTTTTAAAAAGGGGGTTTTCATTTTCCTTGCACAAAAAAGTCATTTTCCATTTTTTGAGTGCCAAAAATCGGGTTTTTTTATGAAGAACCTACCAAATCTTTGTTTCAAAAATGTACTACACGATTTAAAAAAAATATTAGACGACATTTTATGTACAACTAACTAAATGGTTGCCACTCAAAAGCTTTCGATCCACCTCTCATCAAATTGACAAGATTCTTTTGATTCAACAAGAACCGGGTCAAATTTGAACTAAAGGTGGCTCATAGTTTGCTCATGATTTTCTTTCCAAAAAAATCATTTTTAGGTACAAAAGTAGTCATTTCATCAGAGAAACAACAAAAGTTTGGCAATATTCAACCCCTAGCAACGAACGGTCATGCCCGCCGTTTTGACCACATTTTGAAATATGCATAAGATATTCAAAAAAATAAAAAAAATGGAAAACCTTCACATTGTGTCATTATATGTGACCTAGTTTCTTGAAAAAATAAAAAACTTGGAATGCGGAAAATATTTTAAAAGAGTGTTCTCAGAAATAAGCTATCATGTATGAAGATTCATGCGTTTCAAGGCAAATGACCAATGGTATGGCCACATTCATGGTATAGTTTGTCCAAATGATGTCATATTGTGCACAAGGGTGCATCTTGGAATGGCAAACAATTTTTCAAAAGGGGGTTTTCATTTTCTTTGCACAAAAAAATCATTTTCCATTTTCGAGTGCCAAAAATCGATTTTTTGATGAAGAACTTACCAGATCTTTGTTTTAAAATTGCACTGTGCCATTTAAAAAAATATTAGACCACATTTTATGTACAATTTACTAAACGGTTGCCACTCAAAAGCTTTCGATCCACCCCTCGTCAAATTGACAATATTCTGCCGATTCAGCAGGAATCGGGTCAAATTTGAACTAAAGGTGACTCATAGTTTGCTCCGTATTTTTTTCAAAAATCATTTTTAGGTACAAAAGTAGTCATTTCATAAGAGAAACAACAAAAGTTTGGCAAGATTCAACCCCTAGATATGAACGGACATGCCCGCCGTTTTGACCACATTTTGAAATCTGCATAAGAAATTCAAAAAAAAATCAAAAAAATGGAAAACCTTCACATTGTGTCATTATATGTGACGTAGTTTCCAGAAAAAATAAAAAACTTGGAATGCGGAAAATATTTTAAAAAAGTTTTCTCAGAAATGAGCTATCTTGTATGAAGATTCATGGGTTTCAAGGCAAATGACCATATGTATGGCCACATTCATGGTATAGTTTGTTCAAATGTTATCATATTGTGCACAAGGGTGCATCTTGGAATGGCAAACAATTTTTCAAAAGGGTGTTTTCATTTTCTTTGCACAAAAAAACTATTTTCGATTTTTTCAGTGCCAAAAATCTATTTTTTAGGAAGAACCTACCAAATCTTTGTTGCTAAATGGCACTGCACCATTTAAAAAATATTAGACCACATTTAAGTACAACTGACTAAATGGTTACCACTCAAAAGCTTTTGATCCACCTTTCGTCAAATTGACAAAATTCTGCAGATTAAGTAGGAACCGGGTCAAATTTGAACTAAAGGTGACTCATAGTTTGCTCATGATTTTTTCCAAAAATTATTTTTAGCTACAAAAGTAGTCATTTCATCAGAGAAACAACAAAAGTTTGGCAAGATTCAAACCCTAGCTACGAACGGTCATGCCCGCCGTGTTGACCATATTTTGAAATCGGCATAAGAAATTCAAAAAAAAACAAAAAAATGGAAAACCTTCACATTGTGTCATTATATGAGACCTAGTTTCCAGAAAAAATAACAAACTTGGAATACGACAAATATTTGAAAAAAGTGTTCTCAGAAATGAGCTATTATGTATGAAGATTCATGGCTTTCAAGGCAAATGACCAATGGTATGGTCACATTCATGGTATATCTTGTTCAAATGATATCATATTGTGCACAAGATTGCATCTTGGAATGGCAAACAATTTTTCAAAAGGGATTTTTCATTTAATTTGCACAAAAAAAATCATTTTCCATTTTTCGAGTGCCAAAAATCAGTTTTTTATGAAGAACCTACCAAATCTTTGTTGCAAAATTGCACCGCGCCATTTAAAAAAAATATTAGACCACATTTTAGTTACAATTGACTAAATGGTTGCCACACAAAAGCTTTCAATCCACCTCTCGTCAAATTGAAAAAATTCTGCCGATTCAGTAGGAACCGGGTCAAATTTGAACTAAAGGTGACTCATAGTTTGCTCATGATTTTTTCCAAAAATCATTTTTAGGTACAAAAGTATTCATTTCTTCAGAGAAACAACGAAAGTTTGGCAAGATTCATCCCCTAGCTACGAACGGTCATGCCCGCCGTTTTGACCACATTATGAAATCGACATAAGAAATTGAAAAAAAATCTAAAAAATGGAAAACCTTCACATTGTGTCATTATATGTGACCTAGTTTCCAGAAAAATTAACAAACTTGGAATACGACAAATATTTTAAAAAAGTGTTCTCAGAAATGAGCTATCATGTATGAAGATTCATGGCTTTCAAGGCAAATGACCAATGGTATGGCCACATTCATGGTATAGCTTGTTCAAATTATATCATATCGTGCGCAAGCGTGCATCTTGGAATGGCAAACAATTTTTCAAAAGGGTGTTTTCATTTTCTTTAGAATTTTTTTTTCCATTTTTTGAGTGCCAAAAATCTGTTTTTTATGAAGAACCTACCAAATATTTGTTGCAAAATTGCACCGCACCATTTAAAAAAATATTAGACCACATTTTATGTACAACTGCCTAAATGGTTGCCACTCAAAAGCTTTCGATCCACCTCTCATCAAATTGACAAAATTCTGCCAATTCAACAGGAACCGGGTCAAATTTGAACTAAAGGAGACTCATAGTTTGCTCATGATTTTTTCCAAAAATCATTTTTAGGTCCAAAAGTAGTCATTTCATCAGAGAAACAACAAAAGTTTGGCAAGATTCAACCCCTAGCTATGAACGGTCATGCCCGCCGTTTTGACCACATTTTGAAATCGACATAAGAAATTCAAAAAAAAATGGAAAACCTTCACATTGTGTTATTATATGTGACCTAGTTTCCAGAAAAAATAAAAAACTTGGAATGCAGAAAATATTTTAAAAAAGTATTCTCAGAAATGAGCTATCATGTATGAAGATTCGTGGGTTTCAAGACAAATGGCAAATGGTATGGCCACATTCAAGGTATAGCTTGTTCAAATGATATCATTTTGTGCACAAGGGTGCATCTTGGAATGGCAAACAATTTTTAAAAAGGGGGTTTTCATTTTCTTTGCACAAAAAAGTCATTTTCCATTTTTTGAGTGCCAAAAATCGGGTTTTTTTATGAAGAACCTACCAAATCTTTGTTTCAAAAATGCACTACACGATTTAAAAAAAATATTAGACGACATTTTATGTACAACTGACTAAATGGTTGCCACTCAAAAGCTTTCGATCCACCTCTCATCAAATTGACAAGATTCTGCCGATTCAACAAGAACCGGGTCAAATTTGAACTAAAGTTGGCTCATAGTTTGCTCATGATTTTCTTTCCAAAAAAATCATTTTTAGGTACAAAAGTAGTCATTTCATCAGAGAAACAACAAAAGTTTGGCAATATTCAACCCCTAGCAACGAACGGTCATGCCCGCCGTTTTGACCACATTTTGAAATATGCATAAGATATTCAAAAAAATAAAAAAAATGGAAAACCTTCACATTGTGTCATTATATGTGACCTAGTTTCTAGAAAAAATAAAAAACTTGGAATGCGGAAAATATTTTAAAAGAGTGTTCTCATAAATAAGCTATCATGTATGAAGATTCATGCGTTTCAAGGCAAATGACCAATGGTATGGCCACATTCATGGTATAGTTTGTCCAAATGATGTCATATTGTGCACAAGGGTGCATCTTGGAATGGCAAACAATTTTTCAAAAGGGGGTTTTCATTTTCTTTGCACAAAAAAATCATTTTCCATTTTCGAGTGCCAAAAATCGATTTTTTGATGAAGAACTTACCAGATCTTTGTTGCAAAATTGTACTGCACCATTTAAAAAAATATTAGACCACATTTTATGTACAATTGACTAAACGGTTGCCACTCAAAAGCTTTCGATCCACCCCTCGTCAAATTGACAAAATTCTGCCGATTCAGCAGGAACCGGGTCAAATTTGAACTAAAGGTGACTCATAGTTTGCTCATGATTTTTTTCCAAAAATCATTTTAGGTACAAAAGTAGTCATTTCATAAGAGAAACAACAAAAGTTTGGCAAGATTCAACCCCTAGATATGAACGGACATGCCTGCCGTTTTGACCACATTTTGAAATCTGCATACGAAATTCAAAAAAAAATCAAAAAATGGAAAACCTTCACATTGTGTTATTATATGTGACCTAGTTTCCAGAAAAAATAAAAAACTTGGAATGCGGAAAATATTTTTAAAAAGTGTTCTCAGAAATGAGCTATCATCTATGAAGATTCATGGGTTTCAAGACAAATGGCCAGTGGTATGGCCACATTCAAGGTATAGCTTATTCAAATGATATCATTTTGTGCACAAGGGTGCATCTTGGAATGGCAAACAATTTATAAAAAGGGGGTTTTCATTTTCTTTGCAAAAAAAAATCATTTTCCATTTTTCGAGTGCCAAGTCTCGGTTTTTTTATGAAGAACCTACCAAATCTTTATTTCAAAAATGCACTACACGATTTAAAAAAAATATTAGACCACATTTTATGTACAACTGACTAAATGGTTGCCACTCAAAAGCTTTCGATCCACCTCTCGTCAAATTGACAAAATTCTGCCGATTCAACAGGAACGGGGTCAAATATGAACTAAAGGTGGCTCATAGTTTTCTCATGATTTTCTTTCCAAAAAAATCATTTTTCGGTACAAAAGTAGTCATTTCATCAGAGAAACAACAAAAGTTTGGCAAGATTCAACCCCTAGCAACGAACGGTCATGCCTGCCGTTTTGACCACATTTTGAAATATGCATAAGATATTCAAAAAAATAAAAAAAATGGAAAACCTTTTAGTTACAATTGACTAAATGGTTGCCACACAAAAGCTTTCAATCCACCTCTCGTCAAATTGACAAAATTCTGTCGATTCAGTAGGAACCGGGTCAAATTTGAACTAAAGGTTACTCATAGTTTGCTCATGATTTTTTCCAAAAATCATTTTTAGGTACAAAAGTATTCATTTCTTCAGAGAAACAACAAAAGTTTGGCAAGATTCATCCCCTAGCTACGAACGGTCATGCCCGCCGTTTTGACCACATTATGAAATCGGCATAAGAAATTGAAAAAAAATCTAAAAAATGGAAAACCTTCACATTGTGTCATTATATGTGACCTAGTTTCCAGAAAAATTAACAAACTTGGAATACGACAAATATTTTAAAAAAGTGTTCTCAGAAATGAGCTATCAAGTATGAAGATTCATGGCTTTCAAGGCAAATGACCAATGGTATGGCCACATTCATGGTTTAGCTTGTTCAAATTATATCATATCGTGCGCAAGCGTGCATCTTGGAATGGCAAACAATTTTTCAAAAGGGTGTTTTCATTTTCTTTAGAATTTTTTTTTCCATTTTTTGAGTGCCAAAAATCTGTTTTTTATGAAGAACCTACCAAATATTTGTTGCAAAATTGCACCGCACCATTTAAAAACATATTAGACCACATTTTATGTACAACTGCCTAAATGGTTGCCACTCAAAAGCTTTCGATCCACCTCTCATCAAATTGACAAAATTCTGCCAATTCAACAGGAACCGGGTCAAATTTGAACTAAAGGAGACTCATAGTTTGCTCATGATTTTTTCCAAAAATCATTTTTAGGTCCAAAAGTAGTCATTTCATCAGAGAAACAACAAAAGTTTGGCAAGATTCAACCCCTTGCTATGAACGGTCATGCCCGCCGTTTTGACCACATTTTGAAATCGACATAAGAAATTCAAAAAAAAATGGAAAACCTTCACATTGTGTTATTATATGTGACCTAGTTTCCAGAAAAAATAAAAAACTTGGAATGCGGAAAATATTTTAAAAAAGTATTCTCAGAAATGAGCTATCATGTATGAAGATTCGTGGGTTTCAAGACAAATGGCAAATGGTATGGCCACATTCAAGGTATAGCTTGTTCAAATGATATCATTTTGTGCACAAGGGTGCATCTTGGAATGGCAAACAATTTTTAAAAAGGGGGTTTTCATTTTCTTTGCACAAAAAAATCATTTTCCATTTTTTGAGTGCCAAAAATCGGTTTTTTTTATGAAGAACCTACCAAATCTTTGTTTCAAAAATGCACTACACGATTTAAAAAAAATATTAGACGACATTTTATGTACAACTGACTAAATGATTGCCACTCAAAAGCTTTCGATCCACCTCTCATCAAATTGACAAGATTCTGCCGATTCAACAAGAACCGGGTCAAATTTGAACTAAAGGTGGCTCATAGTTTGCTCATGATTTTCTTTCCAAAAAAATCATTTTTAGGTACAAAAGTAGTCATTTCATCAGAGAAACAACAAAAGTTTGGCAAGATTCAACCCCTAGCAACGAACGGTCATGCCCGCCGTTTTGACCACATTTTGAAATATGCATAAGATATTCAAAAAAATAAAAAAAATGGAAAACCTTCACATTGTGTCATTATATGTGACCTAGTTTCTAGAAAAAATAAAAAACTTGGAATGCGGAAAATATTTTAAAAGAGTGTTCTCAGAAATAAGCTATCATGTATGAAGATTCATGCGTTTCAAGGCAAATGACCAATGGTATGGCCACATTCATGGTATAGTTTGTCTAAATGATGTCATATTGTGCAGTAGGGTGCATCTTGGAATGGCAAACAATTTTTCAAAAGGGGGTTTCATTTTCTTTGCACAAAAAAATCATTTTCCATTTTCGAGTGCCAAAAATCGATTTTTTGATGAAGAACTTACCAGATCTTTGTTGCAAAATTGCACTGCACCATTTAAAAAAATATATTAGACCACATTTTATGTACAATTGACTAAACGGTTGCCACTCAAAAGCTTTCGATCCACCCCTCGTCAAATTGACAAAATTCTGCCGATTCAGCAGGAACCGGGTCAAATTTGAACTAAAGGTGACTCATAGTTTGCTCATGATTTTTTTCCAAAAATCATTTTAGGTACAAAAGTAGTCATTTCATAAGAGAAACAACAAAAGTTTGGCAAGATTCAACCCCTAGATATGAACGGACATGCCCGCCGTTTTGACCACATTTTGAAATCTGCATACGAAATTCAAAAAAAAATCAAAAAATGGAAAACCTTCACATTGTGTTATTATATGTGACCTAGTTTCCAGAAAAAATAAAAAACTTGGAATGCGGAAAATATTTTTAAAAAGTGTTCTCAGAAATGACCTATCATGTGTGAAGATTCATGGGTTTCAAGACAAATGGCCAGTGGTATGGCCACATTCAAGGTATAGCTTGTTCAAATGATATCATTTTGTGCACAAGGGTGCATCTTGGAATGGCAAACAATTTTTAAAAAGGGGGTTTTCATTTTCTTTGCAAACAAAAATCATTTTCCATTTTTCGAGTGCCATGACTCGGTTTTTTTATGAAGAAGCTACCAAATCTTTATTTCAAAAATGCACTACACGATTTAAAAAAAATATTAGACCACATTTTATGTACAACTGACTAAATGGTTGCCACTCAAAAGCTTTCGATCCACCTCTCGTCAAATTGACAAAATTCTGCCGATTCAACAGGAACGGGGTCAAATATGAACTAAAGGTGACTCATAGTTTGCTCATGATTTTTTCCAAAAATCATTTTTAGGTACAAAAGTATTCATTTCTTCAGAGAAACAACAAAAGGTTGGCAAGATTCATCCCCTAGCTACGAACGGTCATGCCCGCCGTTTTGACCACATTATGAAATCGGCATAAGAAATTGAAAAAAAATCTAAAAAATGGAAAACCTTCACATTGTGTCATTATATGTGACCTAGTTTCCAGAAAAATTAACAAACTTGGAATACGACAAATATTTTAAAAAAGTGTTCTCAGAAATGAGCTATCATGTATGAAGAGTCATGGCTTTCAAGGCAAATGACCAATGGTATGGCCACATTCATGGTATAGCTTGTTCAAATTATATCATATCGTGCGCAAGCGTGCATCTTGGAATGGCAAACAATTTTTCAAAAGGGTGTTTTCATTTTCTTTAGAATTTTTTTTTCCATTTTTTGAGTGCCAAAAATCTGTTTTTTATGAAGAACCTACCAAATATTTGTTGCAAAATTGCACCGCACCATTTAAAAAAATATTAGACCACATTTTATGTACAACTGCCTAAATGGTTGCCACTCAAAAGCTTTCGATCCACCTCTCATCAAATTGACAAAATTCTGCCGATTCAACAGGAACCGGGTCAAATTTGAACTAAAGGAGACTCATAGTTTGCTCATGATTTTTTCCAAAAATCATTTTTAGGTCCAAAAGTAGTCATTTCATCAGAGAAACAACAAAAGTTTGGCAAGATTCAACCCCTAGCTATGAACGGTCATGCCCGCCGTTTTGACCACATTTTGAAATCGACATAAGAAATTCAAAAAAAAAATGTAAAACCTTCACATTGTGTTATTATATGTGACCTAGTTTCCAGAAAAAATAAAAAACTTGGAATGCGGAAAATATTTTAAAAAAGTATTCTCAGAAATGAGCTATCATGTATGAAGATTCGTGGGTTTCAAGACAAATGGCAAATGGTATGGCCACATTCAAGGTATAGCTTGTTCAAATGATATCATTTTGTGCACAAGGGTGCATCTTGGAATGGCAAACAATTTTTAAAAAGGGGGTTTTCATTTTCTTTGCACAAAAAAATCATTTTCCATTTTTCGAGTGCCAAAAATCGGTTTTTTTTATGAAGAACCTACCAAATCTTTGTTTCAAAAATGCACTACACGATTTTAAAAAAATATTAGACGACATTTTATGTACAACTGGCTAAATGGTTGCCACTCAAAAGCTTTCGATCCACCTCTCATCAAATTGACAAGATTCTGCCGATTCAACAAGAACCGGGTCAAATTTGAACTAAAGGTGGCTCATAGTTTGCTCATGATTTTCTTTCCAAAAAAATCATTTTTAGGTACAAAAGTAGTCATTTCATCAGAGAAACAACAAAAGTTTGGCAAGATTCAACCCCTAGCAACGAACGGTCATGCCCGCCGTTTTGACCACATTTTGAAATATGCATAAGATATTCAAAAAAATAAAAAAAATGGAAAACCTTCACATTGTGTCATTATATGTGACCTAGTTTCTAGAAAAAATAAAAAACTTGGAATGCGGAAAATATTTTAAAAGAGTGTTCTCAGAAATAAGCTATCATGTATGAAGATTCATGCGTTTCAAGGCAAATGACCAATGGTATGGCCACATTCATGGTATAGTTTGTCCAAATGATGTCATATTGTGCACAAGGGTGCCTCTTGGAATGGCAAACAATTTTTCAAAAGGGGGTTTTCATTTTCTTTGCACAAAAAAATCGTTTTCCATTTTCGAGTGCCAAAAATCGATTTTTTGATGAAGAACTTACCAGATCTTTGTTGCAAAATTGCACTGCACCATTTAAAAAAAATATTAGACCACATTTTATGTACAATTGACTAAACGGTTGCCACTCAAAAGCTTTCGATCCACCCCTCGTCAAATTGACAAAATTCTGCCGATTCAGCAGGAACCGGGTCAAATTTGAACTAAAGGTGACTCATAGTTTGGTCATGATTTTTTTCCAAAAATCATTTTAGGTACAAAAGTAGTGATTTCATAAGAGAAACAACAAAAGTTTGGCAAGATTCAACCCCTAGATATGAACGGACATGCCCGCCGTTTTGACCACATTTTGAAATCTGCATACAAAATTCAAAAAAAAATCAAAAAATGGAAAATCTTCACATTGTGTTATTATATGTGACCTAGTTTCCAGAAAAAATAAAAAACTTGGAATGCGGAAAATATTTTAAAAAAGTGTTCTTAGAAATGAGCTATCATGTATGAAGATTCATGGGTTTCAAGACAAATGGCCAGTGGTATGGCCACAATCAAGGTATAGCTTGTTCAAATGATATCATTTTGTGCACAAGGGTGCATGTTGGAATGGCAAACAATTTTTAAAAAGGGGTTTTCATTTTCTTTGCACAAAAAAATCATTTTCCATTTTTCGAGTGCCAAGACTCGGTTTTTTTTATGAAGAACCTACCAAATCTTTATTTCAAAAATGCACTACACGATATAAAAAAAATATTAGACCACATTTTATGTACAACTGACTAAATGGTTGCCACTCAAAAGCTTTCGATCCACCTCTCGTCAAATTGACAAAATTCTGCCGATTCAACAGGAACCGGGTCAAGTTTGAACTAAAGGTGGCTCATAGTTTGCTCTTGATTTTCTTTCCAAAAAAATCATTTTTAGGTACAAAAGTAGTCATTTCATCATAGAAACAACAAAAGTTTGGCAAGATTCAACCCCTAGCAACGAACGGTCATGCCCGCCGTTTTGACCACATTTTGAAATATGCATAAGATATTCAAAAAAATAAAAAAATGGACAACCTTCACTTTGTGTCATTATATGTGACCAAGTTTCTAGAAAAAATAAAAAACTTGGAATGCGGAAAATATTTTAGAAAAGTGTTCTCAGAAATAAGCTATCATCTATGAAGATTCATGCGTTTCAAGGCAAATGACCAATGGTATGGCCACATTCATGGTATAGTTTGTCCGAATGATGTCATATTATGAACAAGGGTGCATCTTGGAATGGCAAACAATTTTACAAAAGGGGGTTTTCATTTTCTTTGCACAAAAAAATCATTTTCCATTTTTCGAGTGCCAAAAATCGATTTTTTGATGAAGAACTTACCAGATCTTTGTTGCAAAATTGCACTGCGCCATTTAAAAAAACATTAGACCACATTTTATGTACAATTGACTAAACGGTTGCCACTCAAAAGCTTTCGATCCACCCCTCGTCAAATTGACAATATTCTGCCGATTCAGCAGGAACCGGGTCAAATTTGAACTAAAGGTGACTCATAGTTTGCTCATGATTTTTTTCCAAAAATTATTTTTAGGTACAAAAGTAGTCATTTCATAAGAGAAACAACAAAAGTTTGGCAAGATTCAACCCCTAGATATGAACGGACATGCCCGCCGTTTTGACCACATTTTGAAATCTGCATAAGAAATTCAAAAAAAAATAAAAAAATGGAAAACCTTCACATTGTGTCATTATATGTGACCTAGTTTCTAGAAAAAATAAAAAACTTGGAATGCGGAAAATATTTTAAAAAAGTGTTCTCAGAAATAAGCTATCATGTATGAAGATTCATGCGTTTCAAGGCAAATGACCAATGGTATGGCCACATTCATGGTATAGTTTGTCCAAATGATGTCATATTGTGCACAAGGGTGCCTCTTGGAATGGCAAACAATTTTTCAAAAGGGGGTTTTCATTTTCTTTGCACAAAAAAATCATTTTCCATTTTCGAGTGCCAAAAATCGATTTTTTGATGAAGAACTTACCAGATCTTTGTTGCAAAATTGCACTGCACCATTTAAAAAAAATATTAGACCACATTTTATGTACAATTGACTAAACGGTTGCCACTCAAAAGCTTTCGATCCACCCCTCGTCAAATTGACAAAATTCTGCCGATTCAGCAGGAACCGGGTCAAATTTGAACTAAAGGTGACTCATAGTTTGCTCATGATTTTTTTCCAAAAATCATTTTAGGTACAAAAGTAGTGATTTCATAAGAGAAACAACAAAAGTTTGGCAAGATTCAACCCCTAGATATGAACGGACATGCCCGCCGTTTTGACCACATTTTGAAATCTGCATACAAAATTCAAAAAAAAATCAAAAAATGGAAAATCTTCACATTGTGTTATTATATGTGACCTAGTTTCCAGAAAAAATAAAAAACTTGGAATGCGGAAAATATTTTAAAAAAGTGTTCTCAGAAATAAGCTATCATGTATGAAGATTCATGGGTTTCAAGACAAATGGCCAGTGGTATGGCCAGAATCAAGGTATAGCTTGTTCAAATGATATCATTTTGTGCACAAGGGTGCATGTTGGAATGGCAAACAATTTTTAAAAAGGGGTTTTCATTTTCTTTGCACAAAAAAATCATTTTCCATTTTTCGAGTGCCAAGACTCGGTTTTTTTTATGAAGAACCTACCAAATCTTTATTTCAAAAATGCACTACACGATATAAAAAAAATATTAGACCACATTTTATGTACAACTGACTAAATGGTTGCCACTCAAAAGCTTTCGATCCACCTCTCGTCAAATTGACAAAATTCTGCCGATTCAACAGGAACCGGGTCAAGTTTGAACTAAAGGTGGCTCATAGTTTGCTCTTGATTTTCTTTCCAAAAAAATCATTTTTAGGTACAAAAGTAGTCATTTCATCATAGAAACAACAAAAGTTTGGCAAGATTCAACCCCTAGCAACGAACGGTCATGCCCGCCGTTTTGACCACATTTTGAAATATGCATAAGATATTCAAAAAAATAAAAAAATGGACAACCTTCACTTTGTGTCATTATATGTGACCAAGTTTCTAGAAAAAATAAAAAACTTGGAATGCGGAAAATATTTTAGAAAAGTGTTCTCAGAAATAAGCTATCATCTATGAAGATTCATGCGTTTCAAGGCAAATGACCAATGGTATGGCCACATTCATGGTATAGTTTGTCCAAATGATGTCATGTTATGAACAAGGGTGCATCTTGGAATGGCAAACAATTTTACAAAAGGGGGTTTTCATTTTCTTTGCACAAAAAAATCATTTTCCATTTTTCGAGTGCCAAAAATCGATTTTTTGATGAAGAACTTACCAGATCTTTGTTGCAAAATTGCACTGCGCCATTTAAAAAAACATTAGACCACATTTTATGTACAATTGACTAAACGGTTGCCACTCAAAAGCTTTCGATCCACCCCTCGTCAAATTGACAATATTCTGCCGATTCAGCAGGAACCGGGTCAAATTTGAACTAAAGGTGACTCATAGTTTGCTCATGATTTTTTTCCAAAAATCATTTTTAGGTACAAAAGTAGTCATTTCATAAGAGAAACAACAAAAGTTTGGCAAGATTCAACCCCTAGATATGAACGGACATGCCCGCCGTTTTGACCACATTTTGAAATCTGCATAAGAAATTCAAAAAAAAATCAAAAAAATGGAAAACCTTCACATTGTGTCATTATATGTGACGTAGTTTCCAGAAAAAATAAAAAACTTGGAATGTGGAAAATATTTTAAAAAAGTTTTCTCAGAAATGAGCTATCTTGTATGAAGATTCATGGGTTTCAAGGCAAATGACCAATGGTATGGCCACATTCATGGTATAGTTTGTTCAAATGTTATCATATTGTGCACAAGGGTGCATCTTGGAATGGCAAACAATTTTTCAAAAGGGTGTTTTCATTTTCTTTGCACAAAAAAACTATTTTCTATTTTTTGAGTGCCAAAAATCTATTTTTTATGAAGAACCTACCAAATCTTTGTTGCTAAATGGCACTGCACCATTTAAAAAATTAGACCACATTTAAGTACAACTGACTAAATGGTTACCACTCAAAAGCTTTTGATCCACCTCTCGTCAAATTGACAAAATTCTGCCGATTAAGTAGGAACCGGGTCAAATTTGAACTAAAGGTGACTCATAGTTTGCTCATGATTTTTTTCCAAAAATTATTTTTAGCTACAAAAGTAGTCATTTCATCAGAGAAACAACAAAAGTTTGGCAAGATTCAACCCCTAGCTACGAACGGTCATGCCCGCCGTTTTGACCATATTTTGAAATCGGCATAAGAAATTCAAAAAAAAACAAAAAAATGGAAAACCTTCACATTGTGTCATTATATGAGACCTAGTTTCCAGAAAAAAATAACAAACTTGGAATACGACAAATATTTGAAAAAAGTGTTCTTAGAAATGAGCTATTATGTATGAAGATTCATGGCTTTCAAGGCAAATGACCAATGGTATGGTCACATTCATGGTATATCTTGTTCAAATGATATCATATTGTGCACAAGATTGCATCTTGGAATGGCAAAAAAAAATTCAAAAGGGAGTTTTCATTTAATTTGAACAAAAAAAATCATTTTCCATTTTTCGAGTGCCAAAAATCAGTTTTTTATGAAGAACCTACCAAATCTTTGTTGCAAAATTGCACCGCGCCATTTAAAAAAAATATTAGACCACATTTTAGGTACAATTGACTAAATGGTTGCCACTCAAAAGCTTTCAATCCACCTCTCGTCAAATTGACAAAATTCTGCCGATTCAGTAGTAACCGGGTAAAATTTGAACTAAAGGTGACTCATAGTTTGCTCATGATTTTTTCCAAAAATCATTTTTAGGTACAAAAGTATTCATTTCTTCAGAGAAACAACAAAAGTTTGGCAAGATTCATCCCCTAGCTACGAACGGCCATGCCCGCCGTTTAGACCACATTATGAAATCGGCATAAGAAATTGAAAAAAAATCAAAAAAATGGAAAACCTTCACATTGTGTCATTATATGTGACCTAGTTTCCAGAAAAATTAAAAAACTTGGAATACGACAAATATTTTAAAAAAGTGTTCTCAGAAATGAGCTATCATGTATGAAGATTCGTTGGTTTCAAGACAAATGGCCAATGGTATGGCCACATTCAAGGTATAGCTTGTTCAAATGATATCATTTTGTGCACAAGGGTGCATCTTGGAATGGCAAACAATTTTTAAAAAGGGGGTTTTCATTTTCTTTGCAAAAAAAAACCATTTTCCATTTTTCGAGTGCCAAGACTCGGTTTTTTTATGAAGAACCTACCAAATCTTTATTTCAAAAATGCACTACACGATTTAAAAAAAATATTAGACCACATTTTATGTACAACTGACTAAATGGTTGCCACTCAAAAGCTTTCGATCCACCTCTCGTCAAATTGACTAAATTCTGCCGATTCAACAAGAACCGGGTCAAATATGAACTAAAGGTGGCTCATAGTTTGCTCATGATTTTCTTTCCAAAAAAATCATTTTTAGGTACAAAAGTAGTCATTTGATCAGAGAAACAACAAAAGTTTGGCAAGATTCAACCCCTAGCAACGAACGGTCATGCCCCCCGTTTTGACCACATTTTGAAATATGCATAAGATATTCAAAAAATAAAAAAAATGGAAAACCTTCACATTGTGTCATTATATGTGACCTAGTTTCTAGAAAAAATAAAAAACTTGGAATGCGGAAAATATTTTAAAAGAGTGTTCTCAGAAATAAGCTATCATGTATGAAGATTCATGCGTGTCAAGGCAAATGACCAATGGTATGGCCACATTCATGGTATAGTTTGTCCAAATGATGTCATATTGTGCACAAGGGTGCATGTTGGAATGGCAAACAATTTTTCAAAAGGGGGCTTTCATTTTCTTTGCACAAAAAAATCATTTTCCATTTTCGAGTGCCAAAAATCGATTTTTTGATGAAGAACTTACCAGATCTTTGTTTTAAAATTGCACTGCACCATTTAAAAAAATATTAGACCACATTTTATGTACAATTGACTAAACGGTTGCCACTCAAAAGCTTTCGATCCACCCCTCGTCAAATTGACAAAATTCTGCCGATTCAGCAGGAACCGGGTCAAATTTGAACTAAAGGTGACTCATAGTTTGCTCATGATTTTTTTCCAAAAATCATTTTAGGTACAAAAGTAGTCATTTCATAAGAGAAACAACAAAAGTTTGGCAAGATTCAACCCCTAGATATGAACGGACATGCCCGCCGTTTTGACCACATTTTGAAATCTGAATACGAAATTCAAAAAAAAATCAAAAAATGGAAAACCTTCACATTGTGTTATTATATGTGACCTAGTTTCCAGAAAAAATAAAAACTTGGAATGCGGAAAATATTTTAAAAAAGTGTTCTCAGAAATGAGCTATCATGTATGAAGATTCATGGGTTTCAAGACAAATGGCCAGTGGTATGGCCACATTCAAGGTATAGCTTGTTCAAATGATATCATTTTGTGCACAAGGGTGCATCTTGGAATGGCAAACAATTTTTAAAAAGGGGGTTTTCATTTTCTTTGCAAAAAAAAATCATTTTCCATTTTTCGAGTGCCAAAACTCGGTTTTTTTTTATGAAGAACCTACCAAATCTTTGTTTCAAAAATGCACTACACGATTTAAAAAAAATATTAGACCACATTTTATGTACAACTGACTAAATGGTTGCCACTCAAAAGCTTTCGATCTAACTCTCGTCAAATTGACAAAATTCTGCCGATTCAACAGGAACGGTGTCAAATTTGAACTAAAGGTGGTTCATAGTTTGCTCATGATTTTCTTTCCAAGAAAATCATTTTTAGGTACAAAAGTAGTCATTTCATCAGAGAAACAACAAAAGTTTGGCAAGATTCAACCCCTAGCAACGAACGGTCATGCCCGCCGTTTTGACCACATTTTGAAATATGCATAAGATATTCAAAAAAATAAAAAAAATGGCAAACCTTCACATTGTGTCATTATATGTGACCTAGTTTCTAGAAAAAATAAAAAACTTGGAATGCGGAAAATATTTTAAAAAAGTGTTCTCAGAAATAAGCTATCATGTATGAAGATTCATGCGTTTCAAGGCAAATGACCAATGGTATGGCCACATTCATGGTATAGTTTGTCCAAATGATGTCATATTGTGCACAAGGGTGCATCTTGGAATGGCAAACAATTTTTCAAAAGGGGGTTTTCATTTTCTTTGCACAAAAAAATCATTTTCCATTTTTCGAGTGCCAAAAATCGATTTTTTGATGAAGAACTTACTAGATCTTTGTTGCAAAATTGCACTGCACCATTTAAAAAAATATTAGACCACATTTTATGTGCAATTGACTAACGGTTGCCACTCAAAAGCTTTCGATCCACCCCTCGTCAAATTGACAAAATTCTGCTGATTCATCAGGAACC
The DNA here is from genome assembly GCA_039707655.1 of Elymus sibiricus. NCBI lineage: Eukaryota > Viridiplantae > Streptophyta > Magnoliopsida > Poales > Poaceae > Elymus > Elymus sibiricus. The sequence goes on from CM077670.1 coordinate 139,696,393, forward strand.
GGGTCAAATTTGAACTAAAGGTGACTCATAGTTTGCTCATTATTTTTTTCCAAAAATCATTTTTAGGTACAAAAGTAGTCATTTCATAAGAGAAACAACTAAAGTTTGGCAAGATTCAACCCCTAGCTACGAACGGTCATGCCCGCCGTTATGACCATATTTTGAAATCTGCATAAGAAATTCAAAAAAAATCAAAAAAATGGAAAACCTTCACATTATGTCATTATATGTGACCTAGTTTCCAGAAAAAATAAAAAACTTGGAATGCGGAAAATATTTTAAAAAAGTGTTCTCAGAAATTAGCTATCACTAGTAGAGTGCCCGTGCGTTGCCACGGGCTCTTGAAATATGTTTGTGAGTTATACAATTATAATGCATGTAAATTTTTACACGTAGAGACGACATAACTTGGGCACAATTACTTCACTTGCAATGTAAATCCATAATAAAAAACAAATTGATGACGTGTCCGTGTAACAAATTGAGCGATGATCCGACTAAATTCATTACAAATAATTAAGATCTACTTGATGCGCTTAAGAAATTCTTCAACAATATCAAGAAAGTTGTTTTTAGCTTCATTCCCACGATGTTTTAGCAAGTATAATAAGAATTGCTTCCTCAACTCATACCCATCCCGCACAAGAAATATATGTAGTTAGCGCGAATTTTTCATGTCGAATGTCTTAAAACATGTAACGGACAATACTCACCGTGCAAATCGGCTTGATCAGTTCTTTACCGTTCCACCAGAGCATAAAATGAAAAACAAAAAAGGCAGACACATCACTGCAATTTCCTAAATTTATATTATATACAATACAGTGATAACAAAAATAAATGTTTGTATTATCAATTTATTACCCGTCTGTAGTAGACGGAAATAAACGTTGCCATTTAGATATATCAGAATTCCAGCCTGGTTGCTTTATTTCGAGTGCTTCTTTGAATTCCCTCGCGAAATCTTTTAACTTCACTACATGCCTTAAATTTTTATTCTCTGATGATTGTGATGTATGAATAGGATCCATAATGTATACACGATGTTCCTCTTTGTCGATGACATACAAGATGTATCGGTCGATAGATGCATACGAAAGATACATCTACAACTAACCTTTATTATGTTTAAATTTTCATCTGCTAGGGTTGCTAACAATGTGAGCAATGCAACCAAAATACATCATTCCAACCAACCAAAATGAGGGGGGTGAGAGAGGTACATTGAGAGATGAAAGGGCTTCGGATCCACCGGACAAATCCCAAGCAAATGAGAGAGATTTAAGAGGGCCTTGTGTGAGGGAGAGAGGGGGGAGAGGGGTTGAGCTCGGGGAGAGAGGTGAGAATGGGGGGTGAATGGTTTGGGTGGGGGTGCCCAGCCCCCACCCCTTGACCTTATCCATTGTAGGGCCCTACTGCCAAGGCTCTCGGCGGTAGCCTTGGGCAGCCTACCGTCGTGGTGCCTGACGGTAGGACCCTTTTCCACGTCAGCCAGGCTGACGGCCGACAACGGACTGTCGCTACCCTACCGCCTAGACATCTGGCGGTAGGATGTCTAAGGCTATCGTCGGGGATCTTGGCGGTAGTAAGGGCAGATCCCGAATTTTTTACGAACCAGGGTCAAATCTTGCTTAACTTTCACAAAAGGGTCAAAACAGTAAATTTAGCCACAACATGCACCGCGTTGCTCTCACAACAGGAAGCTGATGTGATATCCCCTAGGGCCCCGCGCTCCTTTCACCGGGCTGAATCAATAAGCAGCGGAGTGTGATCTTTATAAGATACGCTGCATGCAGCAGCGCATCATGCGCCATGCACCTCCTGCCAGATCTACTTCCCACGGTCCTACGCTGCCTACTACAACCTAAGAACACTGCTACAACCTAGGACATGTTGCGTATACTGCCACCTACAGCCTAGGAGCATCGATGTCTGACTCGGTCAAGTGGCCTGGCTAATTATCCTGACACCTGCAATGGTCTGCTGCTGTGCAGATGTGGTGCACATCTCTAGGCGATGTTCTCTGCACGAACGGATGTGATAAGGGTGCTATGGCACCTTTCTCGAAAATACGATCTAGTAATTACCAGTTGGTTCGGTAAGAGAGGGACATCATCTATTGTGAACTCCTTAAAAACATTGTGCCGGCAACATCAAGAATCATTGTGTGTTCGAAGAAACCCTGACCAGATTGTGCCATGATGCATGCACGGGCTATATACACAATAGGTGATAGCCTTGCCCTTTTTTACCAAATTATCCAATTTTCACTGTTTTAAATGGTTTTCATTGCTTTTTCAGGGAAAATCGTTTACCCAATTGAAAATATATATGAATTCAAAAAATTGTTCAAGAATTCTATAAAATATTCATGAATCTTAAATCAAATTTACAAATAAAAATATTCACAAATTTTAAAATATTCTTATTTTTTCTAAATGAATATGTTTAAAAAAATATTGATATATTTTTAAAATAGAATGGAAAAGGGTCAATAGAGAAAGTGGAAAAAGAAAAAGAAAAGGAGACACCGTAGAAAAGCAGAAGAAAACCAAACAATACTTTGTGCGATTTGGGAATCTATTCTACGCCTCGAGCATTTCACCGAAACGCCATGTCTATAGAGGGATTTAAAATACTCCAAAAGAATTGAGAGCAAAATATACATCTTCCCTGCTAAAAAAGGTATTTTCGGTTATTTCAAAATATACCCTAAAAATTATCGTTCCAAAAGAAGGTCCAAAGAAAAACTCTGAATATCTCACAAAGTAACAAACTATTACTCCCTCCGTCCGGAAATACTTGTCGGGGAAATGCATGTATCTAGACGTATTTTAGTTCTAGATACATCCATTTTCATCCATTTAGACAACAAGTATTTTTAGACCGAGGGAGTATTTCATTGTTGTCATTAAGACGAACTGACCGGATTTTACATGTACAAAATAAAATGTTTAACGTTAATAACATCCTCTTGCGCCAAGCAGTTATTCCCGTTTACAAACAACACAAAAAGCTACAAATCTCATGCAGTATATGAAAGTTCAGATTGAATCAAGAAATGGTGTGATAACTGACAAACAACTGGTCTCCTTGTCTAGAGCGAGTGTTCACTCCTTGCCATCTACGGCGCGGAGGGAGCCAAGCTGGACCGGTGCCTGAGTGGTGCAGACCTTGGATGATACGTATGCCGACACGTCCGCGCCTTCGGATTTTTTTCCTTCTCCAGCTGCTCCTTGATCCAAAAATACGTGATCATCAGCCCATCCTGCATGCAGAATTTGGATTCGGTTGGACGAGTGATAAGCATCTGTATATGTGTGACTGAACAGAACAAAAAGAATCTTCTGAAAATTTCAGAAGGGTACCTTCAGCCTCATGGTTGGAGCCCAGCCATGCTTCTCCTTGATGAGCGTGTTCTCAGAGTTACGGCCACAAACACCCTCACGGCCGGGGATGCGGTGGATGGGTAGCTGCTTGATCTCGAAGCCCAGGACTATCTCAGCCATCTCGTTCATGCTCACCATTTCATCACTCCCAATGTTTACAGGCTCACGGAAATCAGACTTTGTGAGCCTGAAGGTTGAAAAAACATTTCTTTAGCATCCATAAAAATTAAATTGCTCTTGAACAAACGAGAGAACTTTATAATTTATTTATTTATGGTAGGATGAGAACGAAGATTCACTGGTCTAACATGATACTCATTAGGAACACATGTGTAGTATTTTGATAAGAATAGACTATACATCACAGAATTTGCAATAGAACTTGTGACTTTCCCAAAAATAGATAAAATCACTGCCAGCTTTTGGAATACTTGTGAGATAAAACTGCTTGCTGGGCCATCGTAATCAATTAAGAAACTAATCTACTATCAGGTGGTTGTCAAATTGCAATTCTGTCGACAGGGAATCAACATTTCATATGAACCTTTTAAGTCTCAGGAAAGCTAAAACAATTGATGCTTCTCTTGAAAGTCAGAACTAAAACTGCAGTCCATTAATTGTGATCTCAGCACAACTTGTCTTATTATCCACACTGGATAGAGAAATTGATGCAAAATTTATTTGATGCTAACATAAGGCATGCAAAAGCAAAAAAAGTAGGACATACCAGTACTGGATTTGATACCAAAAAATAAGAAATACTGGACTACATAAACATAAGTTGGTAAAAAATAAATACCAGATGACACACTCCACACATTCATCAATAAATGTGAAGGATCTAGTATGCAGACCATCTCTCCACATCTCAAACTGGTCAGTGGAGGTTAGAGCTTTTGTGCAAAAAGCAACAGGTGCCTTCTCCCTTCCACCTATATAACCAAAACAATTCTCGAACTTGAATAGCTAGCAATCAACACATTAAGAAAAAACCAACACATTAATAATAACACCTATATACTACTACCAGATAAAATCTTACCCTTCCATGTCCCATATGGACCATATATATTGTGAAAGCGACCAGCCCGGCACTCAATGTCGAAGTCCTTTGTGTAGTGCTTGCACAATTCCTCGGTGGCAAGTTTCTCCAAGCCATAGGCATCTTGAGGCTAAAGATAAGGCATTGCGGAAGTTAATGCTATTTTATCACAATAATTAAGGTGTTAGTTTATACTCCCTCCATTCTTTTATGAAAGGTGTATAATTTTCGACACGGTGATCAAGGCACATAATTATAGAGGTGTTAGGACAAAATTACCCTTGACAAATTTATTGGTTAGTGGCAAGTAAATCAATGAGTCTAGCAAAGTAAGAGATACACGCAATCGAGAGAGAGATAGTTTCCTTTTTTTGATACAATTAGAGATACATGCAATCATGAGAGAGATACTTTCCTTTTTCTGGAGGGCTAATAAGGGAATTACAAGGATTTACAAGAAATGCACCTTACATTGTGGAATTTTATCAAAACACAAATACACCTTATATAAAGGAATGGAGGGAGTATTTCATAAAGAAACATATATGAGTGCTAAAGTTTTCAAACCTCTGTAGGCCAATCATCCGCCTCCTTCAAGCTAACTACAGTTTCCAGCTGCTTAAATTCAGGGTAGATGCAAGCACTCGAGACATAAAAGAACCTTAGGGAGGAAATTTGGCTTGAGTCAGCTGTTAAGGTTATTGTTTTGTTGTTGCAATATGTTTTCCTTCCTTCCATCTGCATGACTAAACAAAACTGCAATTTTTTGCATTAGGTCAAAATTAATGTAGTTGAACACATTCTTCTTTCTTGTGATTAGTGCGGGACAATGTTTTGAAGGATCATTTTTCTTCGTTGCTTCTACGATTACTAAACCATTACATATTTGTTAAATATGAAACTAATTATGTAAATGAATATTGCGAGATAAAAGTTAGGGGCAAATAAGATGCTGTTCAAAGATTTTAACATTTTCTGGTCTTAACGCCAATGTAACAAAGAGTCGCTACATCAACCCATCATCTTGCAAAAAGTAACCCGATAAAAACTTCCCCTATATGGACCCATTTGAACGCTATCCGTCAGCAAACATAACTATGATGCATAAATAGGAATTCTACTACTTTTCCCTAATAATGTACTTAATGTGGAACATTCATTTCTCCATATCCATGAACTGAACAAAGATGTTGATAAGCCCCCTTAATTATATAAGAAGCCGACATACTGCTGCCTAATCCACAATATATGTGGCAGTTGTGCATTTATATGATTTTCTTTGGACAGACAGACCTAAACCTTTGTCAAACTTGAGTCTGACAAAAAAACCTTTGATACTCAAACTTGAGCCTATGTGTCTGAAACGAAGAGGCAAATCCAACCTCATTTTGGACAAGTCTGACAAAAGAAAGATGTGGCCCATGCTATGATACTCAAATCTCATTTTCTTAATTTAATTCGATGTCACCTCAACAAAATGGGAAGAATAGGTCCAGACAATTAAATTAATAATGCATATAAATAAATCAAACAAATAATTAAGCTTGTCACTAAAGCCGAAACCCATTTCTTACTCATATGTCCGGGCTTGTTCAAACATCGAATGGACGCCCAGCGGGCTCCATAAAATTCAACTGTCTAGACAGTCTGGGCTCCCCAAATCCGGCTCGTGTGTGGGGGAGAGATGCGGTTGTCCGGACTAACCATCATGTTACCTCCAACACGTGATCCCAATACAAAAATCCCATCCCACGACGTACCCCTCCTTTTCGTGCCAGACCCTTCCCTTCCCGCTTGATTTCCCGTCGTAGCGGGACATTTTTCGTTGGAGCCCTCTCCTTTAAAATCAGATGACGCCTCCATGGAACCCTTTCTCTCTTTCAAACCGTACTTCCCCGTGGACTACCAAGAAAGAGTCTCCCGCCAACCGTCCCTTAATCTGCCCTGATCCCCTCCCATCGTGTTCGTGCTGATCCGCCTGATTTGGCGCGTGCATTGCTATGGGCTCATGATCAAAATAGGCACAATAATAGTATCATGGGGTAGATTAGATTGATGGATCTTAACACCAAGCTCGCAAAGATAAGTACTTGCACGTAGCATGCCTATATCACTATTTCCATAGATACACGTAATTCAAATCCATTAGATCTGGTCCAATGTGGATGACATGTAACTTAGTATTATACAATTGTACAATTGGAATGGGCAGAAATAACTGATTGAAAGTAGGAATGCCCGGTGTGCAGCGAAGTTCAAGTCCTACATAGGAAGGAGGTGAACGAATATAGTTTGGCGATTGGGTACTTACCATGCTTACCAGTCGGTAGTGGGTGTTCATGTCGGCCTTCCAGCCACGCAGCAGGCACCCCCCCACCACTCGTAGGTCGGCATGTATAGCACCATGTGAGCTCCTCAACCCCGCCCAAGCCCCCGCCATCCATGACCAACAACCGCATTGTCGTGTTCACTGATAGCCTAATCCTGAGATGGTAAAGTATCAAACAATATGAGCAGTGTCCTAATCATCCCTGTAGATACTTCACTGATTTAAGAATCTTTCCCTGACATAACGTATTTTGAATTTCCTTTGCAGATGTTTGACTGACATAAATTTTGAACTTCCTTTGCCATAGTAATATATCTGAATCAGCGCCCGCAGATAATGTAATTTCCATCATAGGTAATCTACAATGGAGTATCATTTTCAGAAAAAAATAACATACTAAACAAAATATATTAAGAAGTAAAATGTACAAGATTTACCTTACCTTATGCTTGGAAAGAGCCTTTCCAATCATTTTATTGGGTCATCTGCCTCTAGTAAGCCACAAGCCAACTTCCCTCTATTTGTAGTCTGTAGAAATGATCCCAGCATAAGGTTGAGCAATCAAAAAACTCACATGCCTACCCTGTAAAAAGCCTTTGGTCTTTCTCACATGCCTAGCCTGCATACAGAACACATACCAAGATTAACACATGCCTGTAAAATCGAGACCACCAAAGAGCCCCCAAGTCAGGCCGCAACTGCCTGGTCGTAACTGCTGCTGCAAGCGGTGTGTGTAGGAGGAAATTAGGCTGCCCCAGATATACGTTGAATCAAGAAGCAATACCATTTTCTTTCTACCTCGCAGCACGTCGGAATAAGGTGAAGCAAATGATGACCGAAGCCTTAACTTTGATAGCAGCCTGCACCTAGCAAAAAGGTAGCAAACTGTTTTAGACTTGTAAACCCAAATGTGAGACTCTGATATTCGATGGTGGAAGATAGAAATTGTTCTCATGGAAACACTAACAAAGACTTCAAAATGATAAGAACTAAAATACACACTACAGAGGAAGCAATAGTTGACTCGAAGTGAGTCATGGTTCTCCCACATATTTCATAGTCTGCTTGAAGTATAAAACTTGGTTGAAGACGTTTTCAAGCTATGAAACAATTAAAGAACACATTCAGTGCCTGTCCTTTGGGATGATATTTCTCGGTAAAGTATTAGTATTTAAGTCAAATTTGAACAACAGAAAGGGTTCTTTATCGACAAATGCCCCTCCCAAACATGCATGTGTTACTCAAGAGAATTGACACCTTGAAAGAAATTTTGCCTCAACACAAATTCTGACCAATACTAAAATAGTCTCAACTGGATACAACCTGCACAAAGTCTGAGCACCAGGAAAATAACATCACTACCTGAACAAAACAATTGCAATTCATGTTACGACTTCTAAAATAATAGTTTATGCAGGAGTAGTACTGTCAGCAGTACAGGAGAGCGAAAGTATGAAGATCTGCAAGAGGAAATTAACATCGTCAAAAACACCTTGTCATGCTTTATGCTGCTGTATTTAAGAAGTCTAAAAAGACCCACTTTGCTGGTCATATTCTAGAGTGGTATAATAACTTCATATTCTTGAGTAGATAAAATCTTCACTGCATTTTTCCTGGAGCACAGAGATCTTAATATTCATACTATACTTCATAGCTTTTCGAAGAGAGATTCATGGTGTCGCACATTCAGAGATGAATTTGAAGGATTGCAACCAAATTATGTGTTAGTATAGTCTATTATGAAAAATCACCAACCCGATACAATATCTTCATGCATATGATACTTTATTAGGTGCAGGCAGTACGGATACGACTTATAGATATACAGTGGTTTGTCAAGGTGTGCCAATCATATCTTTAATAGCTACCAGAGATAAATGAATGCAACATCCTCCAGGAGTGGAGCTGCAAAAAAGGACTACCGCACCAACAAATATAAGCATCAAATAGTAAACTTCATATTTATTCATACGATTTTCATACTATACCAGAGTTGGGGGCGGCAGAGAAGTGGACCTCGAGGAGGCATCATCTATGGGGAAACCATCTAGAGTGTTGCTGGATCAACTTAATATGAGGAATCAGACCTGGATCATCTAGAACACTGCTGCCGGTTGGAATAATTAGTAATTACACTATTCCTGTTAAAGCACATGGGAAGGAGTAATCCAAGCTTCGTCGAGCAAGTGAATAGAAACTAACCAAATTTAAATATATATTTTCTAAAAAATATATAAGCATGTATTGCTTAATTAGATTATCGATCTAAGCACATCACAAATCCTTCCATCAAAGTGCGTGAATTCCACCCATTCAATTAGAAGACCAAACCTAAGATAAGAGAAATAAAAAAGAGAAGAACAACATCACAAATATCACATGATCACCTCTGTAATGCACCCGTGGTCTGTGGACCTGCTGTGGCATAAATGTTTCTTCTCCTCGGTTTCGATTAAACGACAATCGAGCAAGTGTGGTTAGAAAGATTCTGACTGTCAGGTTTTGCATACATGTCGGTCGCCAGAGTAGGCCGCCGCCGCCGCCAGCAAGCATAAGGAAATGAAAGTCACTCAATTTCTCAATCGATCAGACCTTTCGTACTATGCCTAATCACCCTATTTCACTGTTAGCAACTTAGCATACCTTTCACAGTGTCTGTCCATTTATTCAGGAGCTCATTTCCATCCATTATGTGCGTACAAGGTTTCACGGCATCACATTCTGATCTCAGTAACACTTCATAGCACCGTTGCCATTTCCAGCTGCACACAATGCAGTTTGATGGTTGGGTAGGAGAGTGAGTCCCTCGACGATGCACCCGCCACCGCATTTCATCAAGTTCCCCTGCAATGCACGCACCAAGAACCATTAATCGATAGTGGCAGAGTATCCGGCTCTGGCACCACCAGCAAAATTTGAAGGTTTAATTAGGGAGGCTCAAATAAAGTACATCACGGAGGAGCTTCTCGCCACTAACCACCGCAGCCCTGTGCCCCTGTCCACCGGCTTCGGCTACACACACATCCAGCACGCGAATCAGCCCCAGGTATGTACATCATATGAAATAGATTATACATACGCACTGGAGCATCTGATGGAGGATACGCCCGCAGCGGCACGGGTGGGTCTGTGGCGGCTGCTAGTCCATCCAGAGGTTGTGGTCGTCGTGGCAGAGGGGTGGATGGAGAAGAACTCCGCGGTGCTCATGGCCGCCAGCCCGCCATGGTCTTGACTCTTGCGCACTCTTGGTGGGGGGATGTGGCGGAAGAAGCGAGGGGCCGTAGGGAGCGACCAGATCGGGGTGCTTCTCGGCGGCATCGATGACTCTAGCACCAGTGGAGGCCAGATTCAAAGGGGAAGCGGACGACGCAACGGCGCGTGGGCGGCAGCACGGAGGAGCGCACCCGTGACAGCAAAGAAGCGAGGATGGGGAAGGCGTTTAGCGAGAAATCAGTCCGGCGACGCGAGGGACGGAGGCGGCCAGCGCGAGGGAGGGTGGCGGCGGCCGGCTCGGCGTGGATTCGTGGAGGCACGGCCGTCGACGTCGCTAGAGGGAGACGGGCAGCGCGAGGGACGGATGCGGCCGACACGAGAGGCTGGCGTCCGGCGCGCCAGAGTGGCGGCGGACGGCTGTGGGCACGAAGGGGGGAGCGAGGAGTCGGGGATAGGGATTGCTGGCGACCAGATCGGGGTTTGCTGGTTTTTCTTCCCTGTATATTTGTTTGCGGGTGGGACTGTGGGGAGAAAAAAACGGACGAAAAAAAACCAGACGAAGTGGGAGGTGGGACGAAAAAAAACCTGGAACAAAGACTACCAACTGCTCCATTAGGAGTAGAGATGTATGAAGATTCATGGGTTTCAAGGCAAATGACCAATGGTATGGCCACATTCATGGTATAGTTTGTTCAAATGATATCATATTGTGCACAAGGGTGCATCTTGGAATGGCAAATAATTTTTCAAAAGGGGGTTTTCATTTTCTTTGCACAAAAAAATCATTTTCCATGTTTCGAGTGCCACAAATCAGTTTTTTTATGAAGAACCTACCAAATCTTTGTTGCAAAATTGCACCGCACCATTGAAAAAAATATTAGACCACATTTTATGTACAATTGACTAAATGGTTGCCACTCAAAAGCTTTCAATCCACCTCTCATCAAATTGACAAAATTTTGCCGATTCAGCAGGAATCGGGTCATGATTTTTTCCAAACATTATTTTTAGGTACAAAAGTAGTCATTTCATCAGAGAAACAACAAAAGTTTGGCAAGATTCAACCCCTAGCTATGAACGGTCATGCCCGCCGTATTGACCATATTTTGAAATCGGCATAACAAATTCAAAAAAAATCAAAAAAATGGAAAACCTTCACATTCTGTCAATATATGTGACCTAGTTTCCAGAAAAATTAACAAACTTGGAATACGACAAATATTTTAAAAATGTGTTCTCAGAAATGAGCTATTATGTATGAAGGTTCATGGGTTTCAAGGCAAATGACCAATGGTATGGCCACATTCATGGTATATCTTGTTCAAATGATATCATATTGTGCACAAGGGTGCATCTTGGAATGGCAAACAATTTTTCAAAAGGGAGTTTTCATTTAATTTGCACAAAAAAATCGTTTTCCATTTTTCGAGTGCCAAAAATCAGTTTTTTTATGAAGAACCTACCAAATCTTTGTTGCAAAATTGCACCGCATCATTTAAAAAAAATATAAGACCACATTTTATGTACAATTGACTAAATGGTTGCCACTCAAAAGCTTTCAAGCCACCTCTCGTCAAATTGACAAAATTCTGCCTATTTAGTAGGAACCGGGTCAAATTTGAACTAAAGGTGCCTCATAGTTAAAAATCATTTTTAGGTACAAAAGTAGTCATTTCATCAGAGAAACAACAAAAGTTTTGCAAGATTCAACCCCTAGATACGAACGGTCATGACCGCCGTTTTGACCACATTTTGAAATATACACAAGAAATTCAAAAAAAAATAAAAAAAATGGAAAACCTTCACATTGTGTCATTATATGTGACCTAGTTTCCAGAAAAAATAAAAAACTTGGAATGCAGAAAATATTTTAAAAAAGTGTTCTCAGAAATGAGCTATCACGTATGAAGATTCATGGGTTTCAAGGCAAATGGCCAATGGTATGGCCACATTCAAGGTATAGCTTGTACAAATGATATCATTTTATGCACAAGGGTGCATCTTGGAATGGAAAATAATTTTACAAAAGGTGGTTTTTCATTTTCTTTGCACAAAAAAATCATTTTCCATTTTTCGAGTGCCAAAAATTGATTTTTTGGTGAAGAACTTACTAGATCTTTGTTGCAAAATTGCACTGCACCATTTCAAAAAATATTAGACCACATTTTATGTGCAATTGACTAAACGGTTGCCACTCAAAATCTTTCGATCCACCCCTCGTCAAATTGACAAAATTCTGCTGATTCAGCAGGAACCGGGTCAAATTTGAACTAAAGGTGACTCATAGTTTGCTCATGATTTTTTTCCAAAAATCATTTTTAGGTACAAAAGTAGTCATTTCATCAGAGAAACAACAAAAGTTTGGCAAGATTCAACCCCTAGCTACGAACGGTCATGCCCGCCGTTCTGAACATATTTTGAAATCAGCATAAGAAATTCAAAAAAAATCAAAAAAATGGAAAACCTTCTCATTATGTCATTATATGTGACCTAGTTTCCAGAAAAAAATAAAAAACTTGGAATGCGGAAAATATTTTAAAAAAGTGTTCTCAGAAATGAGCTATCATGTATGAAGATTCATGGGTTTCAAGGCAAATGACCAATGGTATGGCCACATTCATGGTATAGTTTGTTCAAATGATAACATATTGTGCACAAGGGTGCATCTTGGAATGGCAAAAAAATTTTGAAAAGGGGGTTTTCATTTTCTTTGCACAAAAAAAATCATTTTCCATTTTTCGAGTGCCACAAATCAGTTTTTTTATGAAGAACCTACCAAATCTTTGTTGCAAAATTGCACCGCACCATTGAAAAAAATATTAGACCACATTTTATGTACAATTGACTAAATGGTTGCCACTGAAAAGCTTTCAATCCACCTCTCATCAAATTGACAAAATTTTGCCGATTCAGCAGGAATCGGGTCATGATTTTTTCCAAAAAATATTTTTAGGTACAAAAGTAGTCATTTCATCGGAGAAACAACAAAAGTTTGGCAAGATTCAACCCCTAGCTACGAACGGTCATGCCCGCCCTATTGACCATATTTTGAAATCGGCATAACAAATTCAAAAAAAATCAAAAAAATGGAAAACCTTCACATTGTGTCATTATATGTGACCTAGTTTCCAGAAAAAATAACAAACTTGGAATACGACAAATATATTAAAAAAGTGTTCTCAGAAATGAGCTATTATGTATGACGGTTCATGGGTTTCAAGGCAAATGACCAATGGTATGGCCACATTCATGGTATATCTTGTTCAAATGATATCATATTGTGCACAAGGGTGCATCTTGGAATGGCAAACAATTTTTCAAAAGGGAGTTTTCATTTAATTTGCACAAAAAAATCGTTTTCCATTTTTCGAGTGCCAAAAATCAGTTTTTTTATGAAGAACCTACCAAATCTTTGTTGCAAAATTGCACCGCATCATTTAAAAAAAATATAAGACCACATTTTATGTACAATTGACTAAATGGTTGCCACTCAAAAGCTTTCAAGCCACCTCTCGTCAAATTGACAAAATTCTGCCTATTTAGTAGGAACCGGGTCAAATTTGAACTAAAGGTGCCTCATAGTTAAAAATCATTTTTAGGTACAAAAGTAGTCATTTCATCAGAGAAACAACAAAAGTTTTGCAAGATTCAACCCCTAGATACGAACGGTCATGACCGCCGTTTTGACCACATTTTGAAATATACACAAGAAATTCAAAAAAAAATAAAAAAAATGGAAAACCTTCACATTGTGTCATTATATGTGACCTAGTTTCCAGAAAAAATAAAAAACTTGGAATGCAGAAAATATTTTAAAAAAGTGTTCTCAGAAATGAGCTATCACGTATGAAGATTCATGGGTTTCAAGGCAAATGGCCAATGGTATGGCCACATTCAAGGTATAGCTTGTACAAATGATATCATTTTATGCACAAGGGTGCATCTTGGAATGGAAAATAATTTTACAAAAGGTGGTTTTTCATTTTCTTTGCACAAAAAAATCATTTTCCATTTTTCGAGTGCCAAAAATTGATTTTTTGGTGAAGAACTTACTAGATCTTTGTTGCAAAATTGCACTGCACCATTTCAAAAAATATTAGACCACATTTTATGTGCAATTGACTAAACGGTTGCCACTCAAAATCTTTCGATCCACCCCTCGTCAAATTGACAAAATTCTGCTGATTCAGCAGGAACCGGGTCAAATTTGAACTAAAGGTGACTCATAGTTTGCTCATGATTTTTTTCCAAAAATCATTTTTAGGTACAAAAGTAGTCATTTCATCAGAGAAACAACAAAAGTTTGGCAAGATTCAACCCCTAGCTACGAACGGTCATGCCCGCCGTTCTGAACATATTTTGAAATCAGCATAAGAAATTCAAAAAAAATCAAAAAAATGGAAAACCTTCTCATTATGTCATTATATGTGACCTAGTTTCCAGAAAAAAATAAAAAACTTGGAATGCGGAAAATATTTTAAAAAAGTGTTCTCAGAAATGAGCTATCATGTATGAAGATTCATGGGTTTCAAGGCAAATGACCAATGGTATGGCCACATTCATGGTATAGTTTGTTCAAATGATAACATATTGTGCACAAGGGTGCATCTTGGAATGGCAAAAAAATTTTGAAAAGGGGGTTTTCATTTTCTTTGCACAAAAAAAATCATTTTCCATTTTTCGAGTGCCACAAATCAGTTTTTTTATGAAGAACCTACCAAATCTTTGTTGCAAAATTGCACCGCACCATTGAAAAAAATATTAGACCACATTTTATGTACAATTGACTAAATGGTTGCCACTGAAAAGCTTTCAATCCACCTCTCATCAAATTGACAAAATTTTGCCGATTCAGCAGGAATCGGGTCATGATTTTTTCCAAAAAATATTTTTAGGTACAAAAGTAGTCATTTCATCGGAGAAACAACAAAAGTTTGGCAAGATTCAACCCCTAGCTACGAACGGTCATGCCCGCCCTATTGACCATATTTTGAAATCGGCATAACAAATTCAAAAAAAATCAAAAAAATGGAAAACCTTCACATTGTGTCATTATATGTGACCTAGTTTCCAGAAAAAATAACAAACTTGGAATACGACAAATATATTAAAAAAGTGTTCTCAGAAATGAGCTATTATGTATGACGGTTCATGGGTTTCAAGGCAAATGACCAATGGTATGGCCACATTCATGGTATATCTTGTTCAAATGATATCATATTGTGCACAAGGGTGCATCTTGGAATGGCAAACAATTTTTCAAAAGGGTGTTTTCATTTAATTTGCACAAAAAAATCGTTTTCCATTTTTCGAGTGCCAAAAATCAGTTTTTTTATGAAGAACCTACCAAATCTTTGTTGCAAAATTGCAACGCACCATTTAAAAAAATATAAGACCACATTTTATGTACAATTGACTAAATGGTTGCCACTCAAAAGCTTTCAATCCACCTCTCGTCAAATTGACAAAATTCTGCCTATTTAGTAGGAACCGGGTCAAATTTGAACTAAAGGTGCCTCATAGTTAAAAATCATTTTTAGGTACAAAAGTAGTCATTTCATCAGAGAAACAACAAAAGTTTGGCAAGATTCAACCCCTAGCTACGAACGGTCATGCCCGCCGTTTTGACCACATTTTGAAATCTACATAAGAAATTCAAAAAAAAATAAAAAAAAGGAAAACCTTCACATTGTGTCATTATATGTGACCTAGTTTCCAGAAAAAATAAAAAACTTGGAATGCAGAAAATATTTTAAAAAAGTGTTCTCAAAAATGAGCTATCACGTATGAAGATTCATGGGTTTCAAGGCAAATGGCCAATTGTATGGCCACATTCAAGGTATAGCTTGTTCAAATGATATCATTTTATGCACAAGGGTGCATCTTGGAATGGCAAATAATTTTTCAAAAGGTGGTTTTCATTTTCTTTGCACAAAAAAATCATTTTCTATTTTTCGAGTGCCAAAAATCGGTTTTTTATGAAGAACCTACCAAATCTTTGTTGCAAAATTGCACCGCATGATTTAAAAAAAATATTAGATCACATTTTATGTAGAAACTGACTAAATGGTTGCCACTCAAAAGCATTCAATCCACCCCTCGACAAATTGACAAAATTCTGCCGATTCAGCAGGAACCGGGTCAAATTTGAACTAAAGGTGACTCATAGTTTGCTCATTATTTTTTTGCAAAAAAAAATCATTTTTAGGTACAAAAGTAGTAATTTCATCAGAGAAACAACAAAAGTTTGGCAAGATTCAACCCCTAGCTACGAATGGTCATGCCCGCCATTTTGACCACATTTTGAAATCGGCATAAGAAATAAAAAAAAACAAAAAAATGGAAAACCTTCACATTCTGTCAATATATGTGACCTAGTTTCCAGAAAAAACAAAAAACTTGGAATGCGGAATATTTTAAAAAAGTGTTCTCAGAAATGAGATATCATGTATGAAGATTAATGGGTTTCAAGGCAAATGACCAATGGTATGGCCACATTCATGGTATAGTTTGCTCAAATGATATCATATTGTGCACAAGGGTGCATCTTGGAATGGCAAACAATTTTTCAAAAGGGGGTTTTCATTTTCTTTGCACAAAAAAATCATTTTCCATTTTTTGAGTGCCAAAATTCTTTTTTTTATGAAGAACCTACCAAATCTTTCTTGCAAAATTGACCGCACCATTTAAAAAAAATATTAGACCACATTTTATGTACAATTGACTAAATGGTTGCCACTCAAATGCTTTTGATCCACTTCTCGTCAAATTGATAAAATTTTGCCGATTCTGTAGGAACCGGGTCAAATTTGAACTAAAGGTGCCTCATAGTTTGCTCATGATTTTTTCCAAAAATCATTTTTAGGTATAAAAGTAGTCATTTCATCAGAGAAACAACAAAAGTTTGGCAAGATTCAACCCCTAGCTACGAACGGTCATGCCCACTGTTTTGACCACATTTTGAAATCGGCACAAGAAATTCAAAAAAATGGAAAACCTTCACATTGTGTCATTATATGTGACCTAGTTTCCAGAAAAAATAATAAACTTGGAATACGACAAATATTTTAAAAAAGTGTTCTTAGAAATGAGCTATCATGTATGAAGATTCATGGGTTTCAAGGCAAATGACCAATGGTATGGCCACATTCATGGTATAGCTTGTTCAAATGAAAACATATTGTGCACAAGGGTGCATCTTGGAATGGCAAACAATTTTTCAAAAGGGAGTTTTCATTTAATTTGCACAAAAAAATCGTTTTCCATTTTTCGAGTGCCAAAAATCAGTTTTTTTATGAAGAACCTACCAAATCTTTGTTGCAAAATTGCACCGCACCATCTAAAAAAAATATTAGACCACATTTTATGTACAATTGACTAAATGGTTGCCACTCAAAAGCTTTCAATCCACCTCTCATCAAATTGACAAAATTCTGCCTATTTAGTAGGAACCGGGTCAAATTTGAACTAATGGTGCCTCATAGTTAAAAATCATTTTTAGGTACAAAAGTAGTCATTTCATCAGAGAAACAACAAAAGTTTGGCAAGATTCAACCTCTAGGTACGAACGGTCATGCCCGCCGTTTTGACCACATTTTGAAATCTACATAAGAAATTCAAAAAAAATAAAAAAATGGAAAACCTTCACATTGTGTCATTATATGTGACCTAGTTTCCAGAAAAAATAAAAAACTTGGAATGCAGAAAATATTTTAAAAAAGTGTTCTCAGAAATGAGCTATCACGTATGAAGATTCATGGGTTTCAAGGCAAATGGCCAATGGTATGGCCACATTCAAGGTATAGCTTGTTCAAATGATATCATTTTATGCACAACGGTGCATCTTGGAATGGCAAATAATTTTTCAAAAGGTGGTTTTCATTTTCTTTGCACAAAAAAATCATTTTCTATTTTTCGAGTGCCAAAAATCGGTTTTTTATGAAGAACCTACCAAATCTTTGTTGCAAAATTGCACCGCATGATTTAAAAAAAATATTAGATCACATTTTATGTAGAAACTGACTAAATGGTTGCCACTCAAAAGCTTTCAATACACCCCTCGACAAATTGACAAAATTCTGCCGATTCAGCAAGAACCGGGTCAAATTTGAACTAAAGGTGACTCATAGTTTGCTCATGATTTTTTTGCAAAAAAAATCATTTTTAGGTACAAAAGTAGTCATTTCATCAGAGAAACAACAAAAGTTTGGCAAGATTCAACCCCTAGCTACGAACGGTCATGCCTGCCGTTTTGACCACATTTTGAAATCGGCATAAGAAATTCAAAAAAAAAACAAAAAAATGGAAAACCTTCACATTGTGTCAATATATGTGACCTAGTTTCCAAAAAAAACAAAAAACTTGGAATGCGGAATATTTTAAAAAAGTGTTCTCAGAAATGAGATACATGTATGAAGATTAATGGGTTTCAAGGCAAATGACCAATGGTATGGCCACATTCATGGTATAGTTTGCTCAAATGATATCATATTGTGCACAAGGGTGCATCTTGGAATGGCAAACAATTTTTCAAAAGGGGGTTTTCATTTTCTTTGCACAAAAAAATCATTTTCCATTTTCTGAGTGCCAAAAATCTGTTTTTTATGAAGAACCTACCAAATCTTTGTTGCAAAATTGCACCGCACCATTTAAAAATTGCACCACAAAATTTTATGTACAATTGACTAAATGGTTGCCACTCAAAAGCTTTTGATCCACTTGTCGTCAAATTGATAAAATTTTGCCGATTCTGTAGGAACCGGGTCAAATTTGAACTAAAGGTGCCTCAAAGTTTGCTCATGATTTTTTCCAAAAATCATTTTTAGGTATAAAAGTAGTCATTTCATCAGAGAAACAACAAAAGTTTGGCAAGATTCAAACCCTAGCTACGAACGGTCATGCCCGCTGTTTTGACCACATTTTGAAATCGGCACAAGAAATTCAAAAAAATGGAAAACCTTCACATTGTGTCATTTTATGTGACCTAGTTTCCAGAAAAAATAATAAACTTGGAATACGACAAATATTTTAAAAAAGTGTTCTTAGAAATGAGCTATCATGTATGAAGATTCATGGGTTTCAAGGCAAATGACCAATGGTATGGCCACATTCATGGTATAGCTTGTTCAAATGATATCATATTGTGCACAAGGGTGCATCTTGGAATGGCAAACAATTTTTCAAAAGTAAGTTTTCATTTTCTTTGCACAAAAAAATCATTTTCCATTTTTCGAGTGCCAAAAATCGGTTTTTATGAAGAACCTACCAAATCTTTGTTGCAAAATTGCACCGCACCATTTAAAAAAATATTAGACCAGATTTTATCTGCAGTTGACTAAATGGTTGCCACTCAAAAGCTTTCGATCCACCTCTCATCAAATTGACAAAATTCTGCCGATTCAGTAGGAACCGGGTCAAATTTGAACTAAAGGTGCCTCATAGTTTACTCATGATTTTTTCCAAAATTTATTTTTAGGTACAAAAGTAGTCATTTCATCAGAGAAACAACAAAAGTTTGGCAAGATTCAACCCCTAGCTACGAACGGTCATGCCCGCCGTTTTGACCACATTTCGAAATATGCATAAGAAATTCAAGAAAAATCAAAAAAATGGAAAACCTTCACATTGTGTCATTATATGTGACCTAGTTTCTAGAAAAAATAAAAAACTTGGAATGCGGAGAATATTTTAAAAAAGTGTTCTCAGAAATAATCTATCATGTATGAAGATTCATGCGTTTGAAGGCAAATGACCAATGGTATGGCCACATTCATGGTATAG
The DNA here is from genome assembly GCA_039707655.1 of Elymus sibiricus. Lineage (NCBI taxonomy): Eukaryota > Viridiplantae > Streptophyta > Magnoliopsida > Poales > Poaceae > Elymus > Elymus sibiricus. The sequence continues at coordinate 139,716,146 of CM077670.1, forward strand.
TTTGTTCAAATGATGTCATATTGTGCACAAGGGTGCATGTTGGAATGGCAAAAAAAAATTCAAAAGGGGGTTTTCATTTTCTTTACACACAAAAATCATTTTCTATTTTCCGAGTGCCAAAAATTGATTTTTTGATGAAGAACTTACCAAATCTATGTTGCAAAATTGCACTGCACCATTTAAAAAAAATATTAGACCACGTTTTATGTACAATTGACTAAATGGTTGCCACTCAAAAGATTTCGATCCACCTCTCGTCAAATATACAAAATTCTGCCGATTCAGCAGGAACCGAGTCAAATTTGAACTAAAGGTGACTCATAGTTTGCTCATGATTTTTTCCAAAAATCATTTTTAGGTACAAAAGTAGTCATTTCATCAGAGAAAAAACAAAACTTTGGCAAGATTCAACCCCTAGCTATGAACGGTCATGGCCGCCGTTTTGACCACATTTTTAAATCTGCATAAGAAATTCAAAAAAACCAAAAAAATGGAAAACCTTCACATTGTGTCATTATATGTGACCTAGTTTCCAGAAAAAATAAAAAACTTGGAATGCGGAAAATATTTTAGAAAAGTGTTCTAAGAAATGAGCTATCATGTATGAAGATTCATGGGTTTCAAGGCAAATGACCAATGGTATGGCCACATTCATGGTATAGTTTGTTCAAATGATATCATATTGTGCACAAGGGTGCATCTTGGAATGGCAAACAATTTTTCAAAAGGGGGTTTTCATTTTCTTTGCACAAAAAAATCATTTTCCATTTTTCGAGTGCCACAAATCAGTTTTTTTTAAGAACCTACCAAATCTTTGTTGCAAAATTGCACCGCACCAATTAAAAAAATATTAGACCACATTTTATGTACAATTGACTAAATGGTTGCCACTCAAAAGCTTTCAATCCACCTCTCATCAAATTGACAAAATTCTGCCGATTCAGCAGGAACCAGGTGAAATTTGAACTAAAGGTGCCTCATAGTTTCCTCATGATTTTTTCCAAAAATTCTTTTTAAGTACAAAAGTAGTCATTTCATCAGAGAAACAACTAAAGTTTGGCAAGATTCAACCGCTAGCTACGAACGGTCATGCCCGCCGTTTTGACCATATTTTGAAATCGGCATAACAAATTCAAAAAAAAATCAAAAAAATGGAAAACCTTCCCATTGTGTCATTATATGTGACCTAGTTTCCAGAAAAAATAACAAACTTGGAATACGACAAAATTTTTAAAAAAGTGTTCTCAGAAATGAGCTATTATATATGAAGATTCATGGGTTTCAAGGCAAATGACCAATGGTATGGCCAGATTCATGGTATATCTTGTTCAAATGATATCATATTGTGCACAAGGGTGCATCTTGGAATGGCAAAGAATTTTTCAAAAGAGAGTTTTCATTTAATTTGCACAAAAAAATCGTTTTCCATTTTTTGAGTGCCAAGAATCAGTTTTTTGATGAAGAACCTACCAAATCTTTGTTGCAAAGTTGCATCTCGCCATTTAAAAAAAAATATTAGACCACATTTTATGTACAATTGACTAAATGGTTGCCACTCAAAAGCTTTCAATCCACCTCTCGTCAAATTGACAAAATTCTGCCGATTTAGTAGGAACCGGGTCAAATTTGAACTAAAGGTGCCCCATAGTTAAAAATCATTTTTAGGTACAAAAGTAGTCATTTCATCAGAGAAACAACAAAAGTTTGGCAAGATTCAACCCCTAGCTACGAACGGTCATGCCCGCCGTTTTGACCACATTTTGAAATCTGCATAAGAAATTCAAAAAAAATTGAAAACCTTCACATTGTGTCATTATATGTGACCTAGTTTCAAGAAAAAATAAGAAACTTGGAATGCAGAAAATATTTTAAAAAAGTGTTCTCAGAAATGAGCTATCACGTATGAAGATTCATGGGTTTCGAGGCAAATGGCCAATGGTATGGCCACATTCAAGGTATAGCTTGTTCAAATGATATCATTTTATGCACAAGGGTGCATCTTGGAATGGCAAATAATTTTTCAAAAGGTGGTTTTCATTTTCTTTGCACAACAAAATGATTTTCTATTTTTCGAGTGCCAAAAACCGGTTTTTATGACGAACCTACCAAATCTTTGTTGCAAAATTGCACCGCATGATTTCTAAAAAATATTAGATCACATTTTATGTAGAAACTGACTAAATGGTTGCCACTCAAAAGCTTTCAATCCACCCCTCGTCAAATTAACAAAATTCTGCCGATTCAGCAGGAACCAGGTCAAATTTGAACTAAAGGTGACTCATAGTTTGCTCATGATTTTTTTGCAAAAAAAAATCATTTTTAGGTACAAAAGTAGTCATTTCATCAGAGAAACAACAAAAGTTTGGCAAGATTCAACCCCTAGCTACGAACGGTCATGCCCTCCGTTTTGACCACATTTTGAAATCGGCATAAGAAATTCAAAAAAAATCAAAAAAATGGAAAACCTTCACATTGTGTCAATATATGTGACCTAGTTTCCAAAAAAACAAAAAAGTTGGAATGCGGAATATTTTAAAAAAGTGTTCTCAGAAATGAGATATCATGTATGAAGATTAATGGGTTTCAAGGCAAATGACCAATGGTATGGCCACATTCATGGTATAGTTTGCTCAAATGATATCATATTGTGCACAAGGGTGCATCTTGGAATGGCAAACAATTTTTCAAAAGGGGGTTTTCATTTTCTTTGCACAAAAAAATCATTTTCCATTTTTTGAGTGCCAAAATTCTGTTTTTTATGAAGAACCTACCAAATCTTGTTGCAAAATTGCACCGAACCATTTAAAAAAATATTAGACCACATTTTATGTACAATTGACTAAATGGTTGCCACTCAAAAGCTTTTGATCCACTTCTCGACAAATTGATAAAATTCTGCCCATTCAGTAGGAACCGGGTCAAATTTGAACTAAATGTGCCTCATAGCTTGCTCATGATTTTTTCCAAAAATCATTTTTACGTATAAAAGTAGTCATTTCATCAGAGAAACAACAAAAGTTTGGAAAGATTCAACCCCTAGCTACGAACGGTCATGCCCGCTGTTTTGACCACATTTTGAAATCGGCATAAGAAATTCAAAAAAAATAAAAAAAATGGAAAACCTTCACATTGTGTCATTATATGTGACCTAGTTTCCAGAAAAAATAACAAACTTGGAATACGACAAATATTTTAAAAAAGTGTTCTCAGAAATGAGCTATCTTGTATGAAGATTCATGGGTTTCAAGGCAAATGACCAATGGTATGGCCACATTCATGGTATAGCTTGTTCAAATGATATCATATTGTGCACAAGGGTGCATCTTGGAATGGCAAACAATTTTTCAAAAGTAAGTTTTCATTTTCTTTGCACAAAAAAATCATTTTCCATTTTTCGAGTGCCAAAAATCGGTTTTTATGAAGAACCTACCAAATCTTTGTTGCAGAATTGCACCGCACCATTTAAAAAAATATTAGACCAGATTTTATCTGCAATTGACTAAATGGTTGCCACTCAAAAGCTTTCGATCCACCTCTCATCAAATTGACAAAATTTTGCCGATTCAGCAGGAACCGGGTCAAATTTGAACTAAAGGTGCCTCATAGTTTACTCATGATTTTTTCCAAATTTTTTTTTTAGGTACAAAAGTAGTCATTTCATCAGAGAAACAAGAAAAGTTTGGCAAGATTCGACCCCTAGCTACGAACGGTCATGCCCGCCGTTTTGACCACATTTTGAAATATGTATAAGAAATTCAAGAAAAAATAAAAATGGAAAACCTTCACAGTGTGTCATTATATGTGACCTAGTTTCTAGAAAAAATAAAAAACTTGGAATGCGGAAAATATTTTCAAAAAGTGTTCTCAGAAATAATCTATCATGTATGAAGATTCATGCGTTTGAAGACAAATGACCAATGGTATGGCCACATTCATGGTATAGTTTGTTCAAATGATGTCATATTGTGCACAAGGGTGCATCTTGGAATGGCAAAAGATTTTTCAAAAGGGGGTTTTCATTTTCTTTACACACAAAAATCATTTTCCATTTTCCGAGTCGCAAAAATTGATTTTTTGATGAAGAACTTACCAAATCTATGTTGCAAAATTGCACTGCACCATTTAAAAAAAATATTAGACCACGTTTGATGTACAATTGACTAAATGGTTGCCACTCAAAAGCTTTCGATCCACCTCTCGTCAAATATACAAAATTCTGCCGATTCAGCAGGAACCGGGTCAAATTTGAACTAAAGGTGACTCATAGTTTGCTCATGATTTTTTCCAAAAATCATTTTTAGGTACAAAAGTAGTCATTTCATAAGCGAAAAAACAAAAGTTTGGCAAGATTCAACCCCTAGCTATGAACGGTTATGCCCGCCGTTTTGACCACATTTTGAAATCTGCATAAGAAATTCAAAAAAAATCAAAAAAATGGAAAACCTTCACATTGTGTCATTATATGTCACCTAGTTTCCAGAAAAAATAAAAAACTTGGAATGCGGAAAATATTTTAGAAAAGTGTTCTCAGAAATGAGCTATCATGTATGAAGATTCATGGGTTTCAAGGCAAATGACCAATGGTATGGCCACATTCATGGTATAGTTTGTTAAAATGATATCATATTGTGCACAAGGGTGCATCTTGGAATGGCAAACAATTTTTCAAAAGGGGGTTTTCATTTTCTTTGCACAAAAAAAATCATTTTCCATTTTTCGAGTGCCACAAATCAGTTTTTTATGAAGAACCTACCAAATCTTTGTTGCAAAATTGCACCGGACCATTTCAAAAAATATTAGACCACATTTTATGTACAATTTACTAAATGGTTGCCACTCAAAAGATTTCAATCCACCTCTCATCAAATTGACAAAATTCTGCCGATTCAGCAGGAACCGGGTCAAATTTGAACTAAAGGTGCCTCATAGTTTGCTCATGATTTTTTTAAAAAATTATTTTTAGGTACAAAAGTAGTCATTTCCTCAGAGAAACAACAAAAGTTTGGCAAGATTCAACCCCTAGCTACGAACGGTCATGCCCGCCGTTTTGACCATATTTCGAAATCAGCATAACAAAATCAAAAAAAAAATCAAAAAAATGGAAAACCTTCACATTGTGTCATTATATGTGACCTAGTTTCCAGAAAAAATAACAAACTTGGAATACGACAAATATTTTAAAAAAGTGTTCTCAGAAATGAGCTATTATGTATGAAGATTCATGGGTTTCAAGGCAAATGACCAATGGTATGGCCACATTCATGGTATATCTTGTTCAAATGATATCATATTGTGCACAAGGGTTCATCTTGGAATGGCAAACAATTTTTCAAAAGGGAGTTTTCATTTAATTTGCACAAAAAAATCGTTTTCCATTTTTCGAGTGCCAAAAATCAGTTTTTTTATGAAGAACCTACCAAATCTTTGTTGCAAAATTGCACCGCACCATTTAAAAAATATACTAGACCACATTTTATGTACAATTGACTAAATGGTTGCCACTCAAAAGCTTTCAATCCACCTCTCGTCAAATTGACAAAATTCTGCCGATTTAGTAGGAACCGGGTCAAATTTGAACTAAATGGGCCTCATAGTTAAAAATCATTTTTAGGTACAAAAGTAGTCATTTCATCAGAGAAACAACAAAAGTTTGGCAAGATTCAACCCCTAGCTACGAATGGTCATGCCCGCCGTTTTGACCACATTTTGAAATCTGCATAAGAAATTCAAAAAAAATAAAAAAATGGAAAACCTTCACATTGTGTCATTATATGTGACCTAGTTTCCAGAAAAAATAAAAAACTTGGAATGCAGAAAATATTTTAAAAAAGTGCTCTCAGAAATGAGCTATCACGTATGAAGATTCATGGGTTTCAAGGCAAATGGCCAATGGTATGGCCACATTCAAGGTATAGCTTGTGCAAATGATATCATTTTGTGCACAAGGGTGCATCTTGGAATGGCAAATAATTTTTCAAAAGGTGGTTTTCATTTTCTTTGCACAAAAAAATCATTTTCTATTTTTCGAGTGCCAAAAATCGGTTTTTTATGAAGAACCTACCAAATCTTTGTTGCAAAATTGCACCGCATGATTTAAAAAAAAATGTTAGATCACATTTTATGTAGAAACTGACTAAATGGTTGCCACTCAAAAGCTTTCAATCCACCCCTCGTTAAATTGACCAAATTCCGCCGATTCAGCAGGAACCGGGTCAAATTTGAACTAAAGGTGACTCATAGTTTGCTCATGATTTTTTTGCAAAAAAAAATCATTTTAGGTACAAAAGTAGTCATTTCATCAGAGAAACAACAAAAGTTTGGCAAGATTCAACCCCTAGCTACGAACGGTCATGCCCGCCGTTTTGACCACATTTTGAAATCGACATAAGAAATTCAAAAAAAATCAAAAAAATGGAAAACCTTCACATTGTGTCATTATATGGGACCTAGTTTCTAGAAAAAATAACAAACTTGGAATACGACAAATATTTTAAAAAAGTGTTCTCAGAAATGAGCTATCATGTATGAAGTTTCATGGGTTTCAAGGCAAATAACCAATGGTATGGCCACATTCATGGTATAGCTTGTTCAAATGATATCATATTGTGCACAAGGGTGCATCTTGGAATGGCAAACAATTTTTGAAAAGTAAGTTTTCATTTTCTTTGCACAAAAAAATCATTTTCCATTTTTCGAGTGCCAAAAATGGGTTTTGATGAAGAACCTACCAAATCTTTGTTGCAAAATTGCACCGCACCATTTAAAAAAATATTAGACCAGATTTTATCTGCAATTGACTAAATGGTTGCCACTCAAAAGCTTTCGATCCACCTCTCATCAAATTGACAAAATTCTGCCGATTCAGCAGAACCGGGTCAAATTTGAACTAAAGGTGCCTCATAGTTTACTCATGATTTTTTCCAAAATTTAATTTTAGGTACAAAAGTAGTCATTTCCACAGAGAAACAACAAAAGCTTGGCAAGATTCAACCCCTAGCTACGAACGGTCATGCCCGCCGTTTTGACCACATTTTGAAATATGCATAAGAAATTCAAGAAAAATCAAAAAAATGGAAAACCTTCACATTGTGTCATTATATGTGACCTAGTTTCTAGAAAAAATAAAAAACTTGGAATGCGGAAAATATTTCAAAAAAGTGTTCTTAGAAATAATCTATCATGTATGAAGATTCATGCGTTTGAAGGCAAATGACCAATGGTATGGCCACATTCATGGTATAGTTTGTTCAAATGATGTCATATTGTGCACAAGGGTGCATCTTGGAATGGAAAACAATTTTTGAAAAGGGGGGATTTCATTTTCTTTGCACAAAAAAATCATTTTCCATTTTTCAAGTGCCAAAAATCGATTTTTTGATGAAGAACTTACCAAATCTTTGTTGCAAAATTGCACTGCACCATTTAAAAGAAATATTAGACCACATTTTATGTACAATTCACTAAACTGTTGCCACTCAAAAGGTTTCGATCCACCCCTCGTCAAATTGACAAAATTCTGCCATTACAACAGGAACCGGGTCAAAATTGAACAAAAGGTGACTCATAGTTTGCTCATGATTTTTTCCAAAAATTATTTTTAGGTATAAAAGTAGTCATTTCATCAGAGAAAAAACAAAAGTTTGGCAAGATTCAACCCCTAGCTATGAACGGTCATGCCCGCCGTTTTAACCACATTTTGAAATCTGCATAAGAAATTCAAAAAAAATAAAAAAAATGGAAAACCTTCACATTGTGTCATTATATGTGACCTAGTTTCTAGAAAAAATAAAAAACTTGGAATGCGGAAAATATTTTAAAAAAGTGTTCTCAGAAATAATCTATCATGTGTCAGAATTCATACGTTTGAAGGCAAATGACCAATGGAATGGCCACATTCATGGTATAGTTTGTTGAAATGATGTCATATTGTGCACAAGGGTGCATCTTGGAATGGCAAACAATTTTTCAAAAGGGGGTTTTCATTTTCTTTGCAAAAAAAATCATTTTCTATTTTTCGAGTGCCAAAAATAGATTTTTTGATGAATTCATTAAATCTTTGTTGCAAAATTGCACTGCACAATTTAAAAAAAATATTAGACCACATTCTATGTACAATTGACTAAATGGTTGCCACTCAAAAACTTTCGATCCACCTCTCGTCAAATTCACAAAATTCTGCCGATTCAGCAGGAACCGGGTCAACTTGAACTAAAGGTGACTCATAGTTTGCTCATGATTTTTTCCAAAAATCATTTTTACATACAAAAGTAGTCATTTCATAAGAGAAACAATAAATGTTTGGCAAGATTCAACCCCTAGATATGAACGGTCATACCCGCCGTTTTGATCACATTTTGAAATCTGCATAAGAAATTCAAAAAAATCAAAACAATGGAAATCCTTCGCATTGTGTCATTATATGTGACCTAGTTTCCAGAAAAAATAAAAAACTTGGAATGCGGAAAATGTTTTTAAAAAGTGTTCTCAGAAATGAGCTATCATGTATGAAGATTCATGGGTTTCAAGGCAAATAACCAATGGTATGGCCACATTCATGGTATAGTTTGTTGAAATGATATCATATTGTGCACAAGGGTGCATCTTGGAATGGCAAACAATTTTTCAAAAGGGGGTTTTCATTTTCTTTGCACAAATAATATCATTTTCCATTTTTCGAGTGGCACAAATCAGTTTTTTATGAAGAACCTACGAAATCTTTGTTGCAAAATTGCACCGCACCATTTAAAAAAATATTAGACCACATTTTATTTACAATTGACTAAATGGTTGCCACTCAAAAGCTTTCCATCCACCTCTGATCAAATTGACAAAATTTTGCCGATTCAGCAGGAACCGGGTCAAATTTGAACTAAAGGTGCCTCATAGTTTGCTCATGATTTTTTCCAAAAATCATTTTTAGGTACAAAAGTAGTCATTTCATCAGAGAAACAACAAAAGTTTGGCAAGATTCAACCCCTAGCTACGAACGGTCATGCCCGCCGTTTTGACCACATTTTGAAATCGACATAAGAAATTCAAAAAAAATCAAAAAAATGGAAAACCTTCACATTGTGTCATTATATGGGACCTAGTTTCTAGAAAAAATAACAAACTTGGAATACGACAAATATTTTAAAAAAGTGTTCTCAGAAATGAGCTATCATGTATGAAGATTCATGGGTTTCAAGGCAAATAACCAATGGTATGGCCACATTCATGGTATAGCTTGTTCAAATGATATCATATTGTGCACAAGGGTGCATCTTGGAATGGCAAACAATTTTTCAAAAGTAAGTTTTCATTTTCTTTGCACAAAAAAATCATTTTCCATTTTTCGAGTGCCAAAAATCGGTTTTTATGAAGAACCTACCAAATCTTTGTTGCAAAATTGCACCGCACCATTTAAAAAAATATTAGACCAGATTTTATCTGCAATTGACTAAATGGTTGCCACTCAAAAGCTTTCGATCCACCTCTCATCAAATTGACAAAATTCTGCCGATTCAGCAGAACCGGGTCAAATTTGAACTAAAGGTGCCTCATAGTTTACTCATGATTTTTTCCAAAATTTAATTTTAGGTACAAAAGTAGTCATTTCAACAGAGAAACAACAAAAGCTTGGCAAGATTCAACCCCTAGCTACGAACGGTCATGCCCGCCGTTTTGACCACATTTTGAAATATGCATAAGAAATTCAAGAAAAATCAAAAAAATGGAAAACCTTCACATTCTGTCATTATATGTGACCTAGTTTCTAGAAAAAATAAAAAACTTGGAATGCGGAAAATATTTTAAAAAAGTGTTCTTAGAAATAATCTATCATGTATGAAGATTCATGCGTTTGAAGGCAAATGACCAATGGTATGGCCACATTCATGCTATAGTTTGTTCAAATGATGTCATATTGTGCACAAGGGTGCATCTTGGAATGGAAAACATTTTTTGAAAAGGGGGGATTTCATTTTCTTTGCACAAAAAAATCATTTTCCATTTTTCGAGTGCCAAAAATCGATTTTTTGATGAAGAACTTACCAAATCTTTGTTGCAAAATTGCACTGCACCATTTAAAAGAAATATTAGACCACATTTTATGTACAATTGACTAAACTGTTGCCACTCAAAAGGTTTCGATCCACCGCTCGTCAAATTGACAAAATTCTGCCGTTTCAACAGGAACCGGGTCAAAATTGAACAAAAGGTGACTCATAGTTTGCTCATGATTTTTTCCAAAAATCATTTTTAGGTACAAAAGTAGTCATTTCATCAGAGAAAAAACAAAAGTTTGGCAAGATTCAACCCCTAGCGATGAACGGTCATGCCCGCCGTTTTAACCACATTTTGAAATCTGCATAAGAAATTCAAAAAAAATAAAAAAAATGGAAAACCTTCACATTGTGTCATTATATGTGACCTAGTTTCTAGAAAAAATAAAAAACTTGCAATGCGGAAAATATTTTAAAAATGTGTTCTCAGAAATAATCTATCATGTGTCAGAATTCGTACGTTTGAAGGCAAATGACCCATGGAATGGCCACATTCATGGTATAGTTTGTTCAAATGATGTCATATTGTGCACAAGGGTGCATCTTGGAATGGCAAACAATTTTTCAAAAGGGGGTTTTCATTTTCTTTGCAAAAAAAATCATTTTCTATTTTTCGAGTGCCAAAAATAGATTTTTTGATGAATTTAATAAATCTTTGTTGCAAAATTGCACTGCACAATTTAAAAAAAAATATTAGACCACATTCTATGTACAATTGACTAAATGGTTGCCACTCAAAAACTTTCGATCCACCTCTCGTCAAATTGACAAAATTCTGCCGATTCAGCAGGAACCGGGTCAAATTTGAACTAAAGGTGACTCATAGTTTGCTCATGATTTTTTCCAAAAATCATTTTTAGGTACAAAAGTAGTCATTTCATAAGAGAAACAAGAAATGTTTGGCAAGATTCAACCCCTAGATATGAACGGTCATACCCGCCGTTTTGATCACATTTTGAAATCTGCATAAGAAATTCAAAAAAATCAAAACAATGGAAAACCTTCGCATTGTGTCATTATATGTGACCTAGTTTCCAGAAAAAATAAAAAACTTGGAATGCGGAAAATGTTTTTAAAAAGTGTTCTCAGAAATGAGCTATCATGTATGAAGATTCATGGGTTTCAAGGCAAATGACCAATGGTATGGCCACATTCATGGTATAGTTTGTTGAAATGATATCATATTGTGCACAAGGGTGCATCTTGCAATGGCAAACAATTTTTCAAAAGGGGGTTTTCATTTTCTTTGCACAAAAAAAATCATTTTCCATTTTTCGAGTGGCACAAATCAGTTTTTTATGAAGAACCTACGAAATCTTTGTTGCAAAATTGCACCGCACCATTTAAAAAAATATTAGACCGCATTTTATTTACAATTGACTAAATGGTTGCCACTCAAAAGCTTTCCATCCACCTCTGATCAAATTGACAAAATTTTGCCGATTCAGCAGGAACCGGGTCAAATTTGAACTAAAGGTGCCTCATAGTTTGCTCATGATTTTTTCCAAAAATCATTTTTAGGTACAAAAGTAGTCATTTCATCAGAGAAACAACAAAAGTTTGGCAAGATTCAACCCCTAGCTACGAACGGTCATGCCCGCCGTTTTGACCACATTTTGAAATCGACATAAGAAATTCAGAAAAATCAAAAAAATGGAAAACCTTCACATTGTGTCATTATATGAGACCTAGTTTCTAGAAAAAATAACAAACTTGGAATACGACAAATATTTTAAAAAAGTGTTCTCAGAAATGAGCTATCATGTATGAAGATTCATGGGTTTCAAGGCAAATAACCAATGGTATGGCCACATTCATGGTATAGCTTGTTCAAATGATATCATATTGTGCACAAGGGTGCATCATGGAATGGCAAACAATTTTTCAAAAGTAAGTTTTCATTTTCTTTGCACAAAAAAATCATTTTCCATTTTTCGAGTGCCAAAAATCGGTTTTTATGAAGAACCTACCAAATCTTTGTTGCAAAATTGCACCGCACCATTTAAAAAAATATTAGACCAGATTTTATCTGCAATTGACTAAATGGTTGCCACTCAAAAGCTTTCGATCCACCTCTCATCAAATTGACAAAATTCTGCCGATTCAGCAGAACCGGGTCAAATTTGAACTAAAGGTGCCTCATAGTTTACTCATGATTTTTTCCAAAATTTAATTTTAGGTACAAAAGTAGTCATTTCAACAGAGAAACAACAAAAGCTTGGCAAGATTCAACCCCTAGCTACGAACGGTCATGCCCGCCGTTTTGACCACATTTTGAAATATGCATAAGAAATTCAAGAAAAATCAAAAAAATGGAAAACCTTCACATTGTGTCATTATATGTGACCTAGTTTCTAGAAAAAATAAAAAACTTGGAATGCGGAAAATATTTTTAAAAAGTGTTCTTAGAAATAATCTATCATGTATGAAGATTCATGCGTTTGAAGGCAAATGACCAATGGTATGGCCACATTCATGGTATAGTTTGTTCAAATGATGTCATATTGTGCACAAGGGTGCATCTTGGAATGGAAAACAATTTTTGAAAAGGGGGGACTTCATTTTCTTTGCACAAAAAAATCATTTTCCATTTTTCGAGTGCCAAAAATCGATTTTTTAATGAAGAACCTACGAAATCTTTGTTGCAAAATTGCACCGCACCATTTCAAAAAATATTAGACCACATTTTATTTACAATTGACTAAATGGTTGCCACTCAAAAGCTTTCCATCCACCTCTGATCAAATTGACAAAATTTTGCCGATTCAGCAGGAACCGGGTCAAATTTGAACTAAAGGTGCCTCATAGTTTGCTCATGATTTTTTCCAAAAATTATTTTTAGGTACAAAAGTAGTCATTTCATCAGAGAAAAAACAAAAGTTTGGCAAGATTCAACCCCTAGCTATGAACGGTCATGCCCGCCGTTTTAATCACATTTTGAAATCTGCATAAGAAATTCAAAAAAAAAATGGAAAACCTTCACATTGTGTCATTATATGTGACCTAGTTTCTAGAAAAAATAAAAAACTTGGAATGCGGAAAATATTTTAAAAAAGTGTTCTCAGAAATAATCTATCATGTGTCAGAATTCGTACGTTTGAAGGCAAATGACCAATGGAATGGCCACATTCATGGTATAGTTTGTTCAAATGATGTCATATTGTGCACAAGGGTGCATCTTGGAATGGCAAACAATTTTTCAAAAGGGGGTTTTCATTTTGTTTGCAAAAAAAATCATTTTCTATTTTTCGAGTGCAAAAAATAGATTTTTTGATGAATTTATTAAATCTTTGTTGCAAAATTGCACTGCACAATTTAAAAAAAATATTAGACCACATTCTATGTACAATTGACTAAATGGTTGCCACTCAAAAACTTTCGATCCACCTCTCGTCAAATTGACAAAATTCTGCCGATTCAGCAGGAACCGGGTCAAATTTGAACTAAAGGTGACTCATAGTTTGCTCATGATTTTTTCCAAAAATTATTTTTAGGTACAAAAGAAGTCATTTCATAAGAGAAACAAGAAATGTTTGGCAAGATTCAACCCCTAGATATGAACGGTCATACCCGCCGTTTTGATCACATTTTGAAATCTGCATAAGAAATTCAAAAAAATCAAAACAATGGAAAACCTTCGCATTGTGTCATTATATGTGACCTAGTTTCCAGAAAAAATAAAAAACTTGGAATGCGGAAAATGTTTTTAAAAAGTGTTCTCAGAAATGAGCTATCATGTATGAAGATTCATGGGTTTCAAGGCAAATGACCAATGGTATGGCCACATTCATGGTATAGTTTGTTGAAATGATATCATATTGTGCACAAGGGTGCATCTTGCAATGGCAAACAATTTTTCAAAAGGGGGTTTTCATTTTCTTTGCACAAAAAAAATCATTTTCCATTTTTCGAGTGGCACAAATCAGTTTTTTATGAAGAACCTACGAAATCTTTGTTGCACAATTGCACCGCACCATTTAAAAAAATATTAGACCACATTTTATTTACAATTGACTAAATGGTTGCCACTCAAAAGCTTTCCATCCACCTCTGATCAAATTGACAAAATTTTGCCGATTCAGCAGGAACCGGGTCAAATTTGAACTAAAGGTGCCTCATAGTTTGCTCATGATTTTTTCCAAAAATTATTTTTAGGTACAAAAGTAGTCATTTCATCAGAGAAACAACAAAAGTTTGGCAAGATTCAACCCCTAGCTACGAACGGTCATGCCCCCCGTTTAGACCATATTTTGAAATCGGCATAACAAATTCAAAAAAAATCAAAAAAATGGAAAACCTTCACATTGTGTCATTATATGTGACCTAGTTTCCAGAAAAATTAACAAACTTGGAATACGAAAAATATTTTAAAAAAGTGTTCTCAGAAATGAGCTATCATGTATGAAGATTCATGGGTTTCAAGGCAAATGACCAATGGTATGGCCACATTCATGGTATAGTTTGTTCAAATGATATCATATTGTGCACAAGGGTGCATCTTGGAATGGCAAACAATTTTTCAAAAGGGGGTTTTCATTTTCTTTGCACAAAAAAAATCATTTTCCATTTTTCGAGTGCCAAAAATCTGTTTTTTATGAAGAACCTACCAAATCTTTGTTGCAAAATTGCATCCCACCATTTAAAAAAATATTAGACCACATTTTATGTACAACTGACTAAATGGTTGCCACTCAAAAGCTTTTGATCCACCTCTCGTAAAATTGACAAAATTCTACCGATTCAGATGGAACCGGGTCAAATTTCAACCAAAGGTGACTCATAGTTTGCTCATGATTTTTTCCAAAAATCATTTTTAGGTACAAAAGTAGTCATTTCATCAGAGAAAAAACAAAAGTTTGGCAAGATTCAACCCCTAGCTATGAACGGTCATGCCCGCCGTTTTAACCACATTTTGAAATCTGCATAAGAAATTCAAAAAAAAAAAAAATGGAAAACCTTCACATTGTGTCATTATATGTGACCTAGTTTCTAGAAAAAATAAAAAACTTGGAATGCGGAAAATATTTTAAAAAAGTGTTCTCAGAAATAATCTATCATGTGTGAGAATTCGTACGTTTGAAGGCAAATGACCAATGGAATGGCCACATTCATGGTATAGTTTGTTCAAATGATGTCATATTGTGCACAAGGGTGCATCTTGGAATGGCAAACAATTTTTCAAAAGGGGGTTTTCATTTTCTTTGCAAAAAAAATCATTTTCTATTTTTCGAGTGCCAAAAATAGATTTTTTGATGAATTTATTAAATCTTTGTTGCAAAATTGCACTGCACAATTTAAAAAAAAATATTAGACCACATTCTATGTACAATTGACTAAATGGTTGCCACTCAAAAACTTTCGATCCACCTCTCGTCAAATTGACAAAATTCTGCCGATTCAGCAGGAACCGGGTCAAATTTGAACTAAAGGTGACTCATAGTTTGCTCATGATTTTTTCCAAAAATCATTTTTAGGTACAAAAGTAGTCATTTCATAAGAGAAACAAGAAATGTTTGGCAAGATTCAACCCCTAGATATGAACGGTCATACCCGCCGTTTGATCACATTTTGAAATCTGCATAAGAAATTCAAAAAAATCAAAACAATGGAAAACCTTCGCATTGTGTCAATATATGTGACCTAGTTTCCAGAAAAAATAAAAAACTTGGAATGCGGAAAATGTTTTTAAAAAGTGTTCTCAGAAATGAGCTATCATGTATGAAGATTCATGGGTTTCAAGGCAAATGACCAATGGTATGGCCACATTCATGGTATAGTTTGTTGAAATTATATCATATTGTGCACAAGGGTGCATCTTGCAATGGCAAACAATTTTTCAAAAGGGGGTTTTCATTTTCTTTGCACAAAAAAAATCATTTTCCATTTTTCGAGTGCCAAAAATCGGTTTTTATGAAGAACCTACCAAATCTTTGTTGCAAAATTGCACCGCACCATTTAAAAAAATATTAGACCAGATTTTATCTGCAATTGACTAAATGGTTGCCACTCAAAAGCTTTCGATCCACCTCTCATCAAATTGACAAAATTCTGCCGATTCAGCAGAACCGGGTCAAATTTGAACTAAAGGTGCCTCATAGTTTACTCATGATTTTTTCCAAAATTTAATTTTAGGTACAAAAGTAGTCATTTCAACAGAGAAACAACAAAAGCTTGGCAAGATTCAACCCCTAGCTACGAACGGTCATGCCCGCCGTTTTGACCACATTTTGAAATATGCATAAGAAATTCAAGAAAAATCAAAAAAATGGAAAACCTTCACATTCTGTCATTATATGTGACCTAGTTTCTAGAAAAAATAAAAAACTTGGAATGCGGAAAATATTTTAAAAAAGTGTTCTTAGAAATAATCTATCATGTATGAAGATTCATGCGTTTGAAGGCAAATGACCAATGGTATGGCCACATTCATGCTATAGTTTGTTCAAATGATGTCATATTGTGCACAAGGGTGCATCTTGGAATGGAAAACATTTTTTGAAAAGGGGGGATTTCATTTTCTTTGCACAAAAAAATCATTTTCCATTTTTCGAGTGCCAAAAATCGATTTTTTGATGAAGAACTTACCAAATCTTTGTTGCAAAATTGCACTGCACCATTTAAAAGAAATATTAGACCACATTTTATGTACAATTGACTAAACTGTTGCCACTCAAAAGGTTTCGATCCACCGCTCGTCAAATTGACAAAATTCTGCCGTTTCAACAGGAACCGGGTCAAAATTGAACAAAAGGTGACTCATAGTTTGCTCATGATTTTTTCCAAAAATCATTTTTAGGTACAAAAGTAGTCATTTCATCAGAGAAAAAACAAAAGTTTGGCAAGATTCAACCCCTAGCGATGAACGGTCATGCCCGCCGTTTTAACCACATTTTGAAATCTGCATAAGAAATTCAAAAAAAATAAAAAAAATGGAAAACCTTCACATTGTGTCATTATATGTGACCTAGTTTCTAGAAAAAATAAAAAACTTGCAATGCGGAAAATATTTTAAAAATGTGTTCTCAGAAATAATCTATCATGTGTCAGAATTCGTACGTTTGAAGGCAAATGACCCATGGAATGGCCACATTCATGGTATAGTTTGTTCAAATGATGTCATATTGTGCACAAGGGTGCATCTTGGAATGGCAAACAATTTTTCAAAAGGGGGTTTTCATTTTCTTTGCAAAAAAAATCATTTTCTATTTTTCGAGTGCCAAAAATAGATTTTTTGATGAATTTAATAAATCTTTGTTGCAAAATTGCACTGCACAATTTAAAAAAAAATATTAGACCACATTCTATGTACAATTGACTAAATGGTTGCCACTCAAAAACTTTCGATCCACCTCTCGTCAAATTGACAAAATTCTGCCGATTCAGCAGGAACCGGGTCAAATTTGAACTAAAGGTGACTCATAGTTTGCTCATGATTTTTTCCAAAAATCATTTTTAGGTACAAAAGTAGTCATTTCATAAGAGAAACAAGAAATGTTTGGCAAGATTCAACCCCTAGATATGAACGGTCATACCCGCCGTTTTGATCACATTTTGAAATCTGCATAAGAAATTCAAAAAAATCAAAACAATGGAAAACCTTCGCATTGTGTCATTATATGTGACCTAGTTTCCAGAAAAAATAAAAAACTTGGAATGCGGAAAATGTTTTTAAAAAGTGTTCTCAGAAATGAGCTATCATGTATGAAGATTCATGGGTTTCAAGGCAAATGACCAATGGTATGGCCACATTCATGGTATAGTTTGTTGAAATGATATCATATTGTGCACAAGGGTGCATCTTGCAATGGCAAACAATTTTTCAAAAGGGGGTTTTCATTTTCTTTGCACAAAAAAAATCATTTTCCATTTTTCGAGTGGCACAAATCAGTTTTTTATGAAGAACCTACGAAATCTTTGTTGCAAAATTGCACCGCACCATTTAAAAAAATATTAGACCGCATTTTATTTACAATTGACTAAATGGTTGCCACTCAAAAGCTTTCCATCCACCTCTGATCAAATTGACAAAATTTTGCCGATTCAGCAGGAACCGGGTCAAATTTGAACTAAAGGTGCCTCATAGTTTGCTCATGATTTTTTCCAAAAATCATTTTTAGGTACAAAAGTAGTCATTTCATCAGAGAAACAACAAAAGTTTGGCAAGATTCAACCCCTAGCTACGAACGGTCATGCCCGCCGTTTTGACCACATTTTGAAATCGACATAAGAAATTCAGAAAAATCAAAAAAATGGAAAACCTTCACATTGTGTCATTATATGAGACCTAGTTTCTAGAAAAAATAACAAACTTGGAATACGACAAATATTTTAAAAAAGTGTTCTCAGAAATGAGCTATCATGTATGAAGATTCATGGGTTTCAAGGCAAATAACCAATGGTATGGCCACATTCATGGTATAGCTTGTTCAAATGATATCATATTGTGCACAAGGGTGCATCATGGAATGGCAAACAATTTTTCAAAAGTAAGTTTTCATTTTCTTTGCACAAAAAAATCATTTTCCATTTTTCGAGTGCCAAAAATCGGTTTTTATGAAGAACCTACCAAATCTTTGTTGCAAAATTGCACCGCACCATTTAAAAAAATATTAGACCAGATTTTATCTGCAATTGACTAAATGGTTGCCACTCAAAAGCTTTCGATCCACCTCTCATCAAATTGACAAAATTCTGCCGATTCAGCAGAACCGGGTCAAATTTGAACTAAAGGTGCCTCATAGTTTACTCATGATTTTTTCCAAAATTTAATTTTAGGTACAAAAGTAGTCATTTCAACAGAGAAACAACAAAAGCTTGGCAAGATTCAACCCCTAGCTACGAACGGTCATGCCCGCCGTTTTGACCACATTTTGAAATATGCATAAGAAATTCAAGAAAAATCAAAAAAATGGAAAACCTTCACATTGTGTCATTATATGTGACCTAGTTTCTAGAAAAAATAAAAAACTTGGAATGCGGAAAATATTTTTAAAAAGTGTTCTTAGAAATAATCTATCATGTATGAAGATTCATGCGTTTGAAGGCAAATGACCAATGGTATGGCCACATTCATGGTATAGTTTGTTCAAATGATGTCATATTGTGCACAAGGGTGCATCTTGGAATGGAAAACAATTTTTGAAAAGGGGGGACTTCATTTTCTTTGCACAAAAAAATCATTTTCCATTTTTCGAGTGCCAAAAATCGATTTTTTAATGAAGAACTTACCAAATCTTTGTTGCAAAATTGCACTGCACCATTTAAAAGAAATATTAGACCACATTTTATGTACAATTGACTAAACTGTTGCCACTCAAAAGGTTTCGATCCACCCCTCGTCAAATTGACAAAATTCTGCCGTTTCAACAGGAATCGGGTCAAAATTGAACAAAAGGTGACTCATAGTTTGCTCATGATTTTTTCCAAAAATCATTTTTAGGTACAAAAGTAGTCATTTCATCAGAGAAAAAACAAAAGTTTGGCAAGATTCAACCCCTAGCTATGAACGGTCATGCCCGCCGTTTTAATCACATTTTGAAATCTGCATAAGAAATTCAAAAAAAAAATGGAAAACCTTCACATTGTGTCATTATATGTGACCTAGTTTCTAGAAAAAATAAAAAACTTGGAATGCGGAAAATATTTTAAAAAAGTGTTCTCAGAAATAATCTATCATGTGTCAGAATTCGTACGTTTGAAGGCAAATGACCAATGGAATGGCCACATTCATGGTATAGTTTGTTCAAATGATGTCATATTGTGCACAAGGGTGCATCTTGGAATGGCAAACAATTTTTCAAAAGGGGGTTTTCATTTTGTTTGCAAAAAAAATCATTTTCTATTTTTCGAGTGCAAAAAATAGATTTTTTGATGAATTTATTAAATCTTTGTTGCAAAATTGCACTGCACAATTTAAAAAAAATATTAGACCACATTCTATGTACAATTGACTAAATGGTTGCCACTCAAAAACTTTCGATCCACCTCTCGTCAAATTGACAAAATTCTGCCGATTCAGCAGGAACCGGGTCAAATTTGAACTAAAGGTGACTCATAGTTTGCTCATGATTTTTTCCAAAAATTATTTTTAGGTACAAAAGAAGTCATTTCATAAGAGAAACAAGAAATGTTTGGCAAGATTCAACCCCTAGATATGAACGGTCATACCCGCCGTTTTGATCACATTTTGAAATCTGCATAAGAAATTCAAAAAAATCAAAACAATGGAAAACCTTCGCATTGTGTCATTATATGTGACCTAGTTTCCAGAAAAAATAAAAAACTTGGAATGCGGAAAATGTTTTTAAAAAGTGTTCTCAGAAATGAGCTATCATGTATGAAGATTCATGGGTTTCAAGGCAAATGACCAATGGTATGGCCACATTCATGGTATAGTTTGTTGAAATGATATCATATTGTGCACAAGGGTGCATCTTGCAATGGCAAACAATTTTTCAAAAGGGGGTTTTCATTTTCTTTGCACAAAAAAAATCATTTTCCATTTTTCGAGTGGCACAAATCAGTTTTTTATGAAGAACCTACGAAATCTTTGTTGCACAATTGCACCGCACCATTTAAAAAAATATTAGACCACATTTTATTTACAATTGACTAAATGGTTGCCACTCAAAAGCTTTCCATCCACCTCTGATCAAATTGACAAAATTTTGCCGATTCAGCAGGAACCGGGTCAAATTTGAACTAAAGGTGCCTCATAGTTTGCTCATGATTTTTTCCAAAAATTATTTTTAGGTACAAAAGTAGTCATTTCATCAGAGAAACAACAAAAGTTTGGCAAGATTCAACCCCTAGCTACGAACGGTCATGCCCCCCGTTTAGACCATATTTTGAAATCGGCATAACAAATTCAAAAAAAATCAAAAAAATGGAAAACCTTCACATTGTGTCATTATATGTGACCTAGTTTCCAGAAAAATTAACAAACTTGGAATACGAAAAATATTTTAAAAAAGTGTTCTCAGAAATGAGCTATCATGTATGAAGATTCATGGGTTTCAAGGCAAATGACCAATGGTATGGCCACATTCATGGTATAGTTTGTTCAAATGATATCATATTGTGCACAAGGGTGCATCTTGGAATGGCAAACAATTTTTCAAAAGGGGGTTTTCATTTTCTTTGCACAAAAAAAATCATTTTCCATTTTTCGAGTGCCAAAAATCTGTTTTTTATGAAGAACCTACCAAATCTTTGTTGCAAAATTGCATCCCACCATTTAAAAAAATATTAGACCACATTTTATGTACAACTGACTAAATGGTTGCCACTCAAAAGCTTTTGATCCACCTCTCGTAAAATTGACAAAATTCTACCGATTCAGATGGAACCGGGTCAAATTTCAACCAAAGGTGACTCATAGTTTGCTCATGATTTTTTCCAAAAATCATTTTTAGGTACAAAAGTAGTCATTTCATCAGAGAAAAAACAAAAGTTTGGCAAGATTCAACCCCTAGCTATGAACGGTCATGCCCGCCGTTTTAACCACATTTTGAAATCTGCATAAGAAATTCAAAAAAAAAAAAAATGGAAAACCTTCACATTGTGTCATTATATGTGACCTAGTTTCTAGAAAAAATAAAAAACTTGGAATGCGGAAAATATTTTAAAAAAGTGTTCTCAGAAATAATCTATCATGTGTGAGAATTCGTACGTTTGAAGGCAAATGACCAATGGAATGGCCACATTCATGGTATAGTTTGTTCAAATGATGTCATATTGTGCACAAGGGTGCATCTTGGAATGGCAAACAATTTTTCAAAAGGGGGTTTTCATTTTCTTTGCAAAAAAAATCATTTTCTATTTTTCGAGTGCCAAAAATAGATTTTTTGATGAATTTATTAAATCTTTGTTGCAAAATTGCACTGCACAATTTAAAAAAAAATATTAGACCACATTCTATGTACAATTGACTAAATGGTTGCCACTCAAAAACTTTCGATCCACCTCTCGTCAAATTGACAAAATTCTGCCGATTCAGCAGGAACCGGGTCAAATTTGAACTAAAGGTGACTCATAGTTTGCTCATGATTTTTTCCAAAAATCATTTTTAGGTACAAAAGTAGTCATTTCATAAGAGAAACAAGAAATGTTTGGCAAGATTCAACCCCTAGATATGAACGGTCATACCCGCCGTTTTGATCACATTTTGAAATCTGCATAAGAAATTCAAAAAAATCAAAACAATGGAAAACCTTCGCATTGTGTCAATATATGTGACCTAGTTTCCAGAAAAAATAAAAAACTTGGAATGCGGAAAATGTTTTTAAAAAGTGTTCTCAGAAATGAGCTATCATGTATGAAGATTCATGGGTTTCAAGGCAAATGACCAATGGTATGGCCACATTCATGGTATAGTTTGTTGAAATTATATCATATTGTGCACAAGGGTGCATCTTGCAATGGCAAACAATTTTTCAAAAGGGGGTTTTCATTTTCTTTGCACAAAAAAAATCATTTTCCATTTTTCGAGTGGCACAAATCAGTTTTTTATGAAGAACCTACGAAATCTTTGTTGCAAAATTGCACCGCACCATTTCAAAAAATATTAGACCACATTTTATTTACAATTGACTAAATGGTTGCCACTCAAAAGCTTTCCATCCACCTCTGATCAAATTGACAAAATTTTGCCGATTCAGCAGGAACCGGGTCAAATTTGAACTAAAGGTGCCTCATAGTTTGCTCATGATTTTTTCCAAAAATTATTTTTAGGTACAAAAGTAGTCATTTCATCAGAGAAACAACAAAAGTTTGGCAAGATTCAACCCCTAGCTACGAACGGTCATGCCCCCCGTTTAGACCATATTTTTAAATCGGCATAACAAATTCAAAAAAAATCAAAAAAATGGAAAACCTTCACATTGTGTCATTATATGTGACCTAGTTTCCAGAAAAATTAACAAACTTGGAATACGAAAAATATTTTAAAAAAGTGTTCTCAGAAATGAGCTATCATGTATGAAGATTCATGGGTTTCAAGGCAAATGACCAATGGTATGGCCACATTCATGGTATAGTTTGTTCAAATGATATCATATTGTGCACAAGGGTGCATCTTGGAATGGCAAACAATTTTTCAAAAGGGGGTTTTCATTTTCTTTGCACAAAAAAAATCATTTTCCATTTTTCGAGTGCCAAAAATCTGTTTTTTATGAAGAACCTACCAAATCTTTGTTGCAAAATTGCATCCCACCATTTAAAAAAATATTAGACCACATTTTATGTACAACTGACTAAATGGTTGCCACTCAAAAGCTTTTGATCCACCTCTCGTAAAATTGACAAAATTCTGCCGATTCAGATGGAACCGGGTCAAATTTGAACCAAAGGTGACTCATAGTTTGCTCATGATTTTTTCCAAAAATCATTTTTAGGTACAAAAGTAGTCATTTCATCAGAGAAAAAACAAAAGTTTGGCAAGATTCAACCCCTAGCTATGAACGGTCATGCCCGCCGTTTTAACCACATTTTGAAATCTGCATAAGAAATTCAAAAAAAAAAAAAAATGGAAAACCTTCACATTGTGTCATTATATGTGACCTAGTTTCTAGAAAAAATAAAAAACTTGAATGCGGAAAATATTTTAAAAAAGTGTTCTCAGAAATAATCTATCATGTGTGAGAATTCGTACGTTTGAAGGCAAATGACCAATGGAATGGCCACATTCATGGTATAGTTTGTTCAAATGATGTCATATTGTGCACAAGGGTGCATCTTGGAATGGCAAACAATTTTTCAAAAGGGGGTTTTCATTTTCTTTGCAAAAAAAATCATTTTCTATTTTTCGAGTGCCAAAAATAGATTTTTTGATGAATTTATTAAATCTTTGTTGCAAAATTGCACTGCATAATTTAAAAAAAAATATTAGACCACATTCTATGTACAATTGACTAAATGGTTGCCACTCAAAAACTTTCGATCCACCTCTCGTCAAATTGACAAAATTCTGCCGATTCAGCAGGAACCGGGTCAAATTTGAACTAAAGGTGACTCATAGTTTGCTCATGATTTTTTCCAAAAATCATTTTTAGGTACAAAAGTAGTCATTTCATAAGAGAAACAAGAAATGTTTGGCAAGATTCAACCCCTAGATATGAACGGTCATACCCGCCGTTTTGATCACATTTTGAAATCTGCATAAGAAATTCAAAAAAATCAAAACAATGGAAAACCTTCGCATTGTGTCAATATATGTGACCTAGTTTCCAGAAAAAATAAAAAACTTGGAATGCGGAAAATGTTTTTAAAAAGTGTTCTCAGAAATGAGCTAACATGTATGAAGATTCATGGGTTTCAAGGCAAATGACCAATGGTATGGCCACATTCATGGTATAGTTTGTTGAAATGATATCATATTGTGCACAAGGGTGCATCTTGCAATGGCAAACAATTTTTCAAAAGGGGGTTTTCATTTTCTTTGCACAAAAAAAATCATTTTCCATTTTTCGAGTGGCACAAATCAGTTTTTTATGAAGAACCTACGAAATCTTTGTTGCACAATTGCACCGCACCATTTAAAAAAATATTAGACCACATTTTATTTACAATTGACTAAATGGTTGCCACTCAAAAGCTTTCCATCCACCTCTGATCAAATTGACAAAATTTTGCCGATTCAGCAGGAACCGGGTCAAATTTGAACTAAAGGTGCCTCATAGTTTGCTCATGATTTTTTCCAAAAATTATTTTTAGGTACAAAAGTAGTCATTTCATCAGAGAAACAACAAAAGTTTGGCAAGATTCAACCCCTAGCTACGAACGGTCATGCCCCCCGTTTAGACCATATTTTGAAATCGGCATAACAAATTCAAAAAAAATCAAAAAAATGGAAAACCTTCACATTGTGTCATTATATGTGACCTAGTTTCCAGAAAAATTAACAAACTTGGAATACGAAAAATATTTTAAAAAAGTGTTCTCAGAAATGAGCTATCATGTATGAAGATTCATGGGTTTCAAGGCAAATGACCAATGGTATGGCCACATTCATGGTATAGTTTGTTCAAATGATATCATATTGTGCACAAGGGTGCATCTTGGAATGGCAAACAATTTTTCAAAAGGGGGTTTTCATTTTCTTTGCACAAAAAAAATCATTTTCCATTTTTCGAGTGCCAAAAATCTGTTTTTTATGAAGAACCTACCAAATCTTTGTTGCAAAATTGCATCCCACCATTTAAAAAAATATTAGACCACATTTTATGTACAACTGACTAAATGGTTGCCACTCAAAAGCTTTTGATCCACCTCTCGTAAAATTGACAAAATTCTACCGATTCAGATGGAACCGGGTCAAATTTCAACCAAAGGTGACTCATAGTTTGCTCATGATTTTTTCCAAAAATCATTTTTAGGTACAAAAGTAGTCATTTCATCAGAGAAAAAACAAAAGTTTGGCAAGATTCAACCCCTAGCTATGAACGGTCATGCCCGCCGTTTTAACCACATTTTGAAATCTGCATAAGAAATTCAAAAAAAAAAAAATGGAAAACCTTCACATTGTGTCATTATATGTGACCTAGTTTCTAGAAAAAATAAAAAACTTGGAATGCGGAAAATATTTTAAAAAAGTGTTCTCAGAAATAATCTATCATGTGTGAGAATTCGTACGTTTGAAGGCAAATGACCAATGGAATGGCCACATTCATGGTATAGTTTGTTCAAATGATGTCATATTGTGCACAAGGGTGCATCTTGGAATGGCAAACAATTTTTCAAAAGGGGGTTTTCATTTTCTTTGCAAAAAAAATCATTTTCTATTTTTCGAGTGCCAAAAATAGATTTTTTGATGAATTTATTAAATCTTTGTTGCAAAATTGCACTGCACAATTTAAAAAAAAATATTAGACCACATTCTATGTACAATTGACTAAATGGTTGCCACTCAAAAACTTTCGATCCACCTCTCGTCAAATTGACAAAATTCTGCCGATTCAGCAGGAACCGGGTCAAATTTGAACTAAAGGTGACTCATAGTTTGCTCATGATTTTTTCCAAAAATCATTTTTAGGTACAAAAGTAGTCATTTCATAAGAGAAACAAGAAATGTTTGGCAAGATTCAACCCCTAGATATGAACGGTCATACCCGCCGTTTTGATCACATTTTGAAATCTGCATAAGAAATTCAAAAAAATCAAAACAATGGAAAACCTTCGCATTGTGTCAATATATGTGACCTAGTTTCCAGAAAAAATAAAAAACTTGGAATGCGGAAAATGTTTTTAAAAAGTGTTCTCAGAAATGAGCTATCATGTATGAAGATTCATGGGTTTCAAGGCAAATGACCAATGGTATGGCCACATTCATGGTATAGTTTGTTGAAATTATATCATATTGTGCACAAGGGTGCATCTTGCAATGGCAAACAATTTTTCAAAAGGGGGTTTTCATTTTCTTTGCACAAAAAAAATCATTTTCCATTTTTCGAGTGGCACAAATCAGTTTTTTATGAAGAACCTACGAAATCTTTGTTGCAAAATTGCACCGCACCATTTCAAAAAATATTAGACCACATTTTATTTACAATTGACTAAATGGTTGCCACTCAAAAGCTTTCCATCCACCTCTGATCAAATTGACAAAATTTTGCCGATTCAGCAGGAACCGGGTCAAATTTGAACTAAAGGTGCCTCATAGTTTGCTCATGATTTTTTCCAAAAATTATTTTTAGGTACAAAAGTAGTCATTTCATCAGAGAAACAACAAAAGTTTGGCAAGATTCAACCCCTAGCTACGAACGGTCATGCCCCCCGTTTAGACCATATTTTTAAATCGGCATAACAAATTCAAAAAAAATCAAAAAAATGGAAAACCTTCACATTGTGTCATTATATGTGACCTAGTTTCCAGAAAAATTAACAAACTTGGAATACGAAAAATATTTTAAAAAAGTGTTCTCAGAAATGAGCTATCATGTATGAAGATTCATGGGTTTCAAGGCAAATGACCAATGGTATGGCCACATTCATGGTATAGTTTGTTCAAATGATATCATATTGTGCACAAGGGTGCATCTTGGAATGGCAAACAATTTTTCAAAAGGGGGTTTTCATTTTCTTTGCACAAAAAAAATCATTTTCCATTTTTCGAGTGCCAAAAATCTGTTTTTTATGAAGAACCTACCAAATCTTTGTTGCAAAATTGCATCCCACCATTTAAAAAAATATTAGACCACATTTTATGTACAACTGACTAAATGGTTGCCACTCAAAAGCTTTTGATCCACCTCTCGTAAAATTGACAAAATTCTGCCGATTCAGATGGAACCGGGTCAAATTTGAACCAAAGGTGACTCATAGTTTGCTCATGATTTTTTCCAAAAATCATTTTTAGGTACAAAAGTAGTCATTTCATCAGAGAAAAAACAAAAGTTTGGCAAGATTCAACCCCCAGCTATGAACGGTCATGCCCGCCGTTTTAACCACATTTTAAAATCTGCATAAGAAATTCAAAAAAAATAAAAAAAAATGGAAAACCTTCACATTGTGTCATTATATGTGACCTAGTTTCTAGAAAAAATAAAAAACTTGAATGCGGAAAATATTTTAAAAAAGTGTTCTCAGAAATAATCTATCATGTGTGAGAATTCGTACGTTTGAAGGCAAATGACCAATGGAATGGCCACATTCATGGTATAGTTTGTTCAAATGATGTCATATTGTGCACAAGGGTGCATCTTGGAATGGCAAACAATTTTTCAAAAGGGGGTTTTCATTTTCTTTGCAAAAAAAATCATTT
This sequence comes from Elymus sibiricus, assembly GCA_039707655.1. NCBI lineage: Eukaryota > Viridiplantae > Streptophyta > Magnoliopsida > Poales > Poaceae > Elymus > Elymus sibiricus. Next base: position 139,743,947 of record CM077670.1, read on the forward strand.
TCTATTTTTCGAGTGCCAAAAATAGATTTTTTGATGAATTTATTAAATCTTTGTTGCAAAATTGCACAGCACAATTTAAAAAAAAATATTAGACCACATTCTATGTACAATTGACTAAATGGTTGCCACTCAAAAACTTTCGATCCACCTCTCGTCAAATTGACAAAATTCTGCCGATTCAGCAGGAACCGGGTCAAATTTGAACTAAAGGTGACTCATAGTTTGCTCATGATTTTTTCCAAAAATCATTTTTAGGTACAAAAGTAGTCATTTCATAAGAGAAACAAGAAATGTTTGGCAAGATTCAACCCCTAGATATGAACGGTCATACCCGCCGTTTTGATCACATTTTGAAATCTGCATAAGAAATTCAAAAAAATCAAAACAATGGAAAACCTTCGCATTGTGTCATTATATGTTACCTAGTTTCCAGAAAAAATAAAAACTTGGAATGCGGAAAATGTTTTTAAAAAGTGTTCTCAGAAATGAGCTATCATGTATGAAGATTCATGGGTTTCAAGGCAAATGACCAATGGTATGGCCACATTCATGGTATAGTTTGTTGAAATGATATCATATTGTGCACAAGGGTGCATCTTGGATTGGCAAACAATTTTTCAAAAGGGGGTTTTCATTTTCTTTGCACAAAAAAAATCATTTTCCATTTTTCGAGTGGCACAAATCAGTTTTTTATGAAGAACCTACGAAATCTTTGTTGCAAAATTGCACCGCACCATTTAAAAAAATATTAGACCGCATTTTATTTACAATTGACTAAATGGTTGCCACTCAAAAGCTTTCCATCCACCTCTGATCAAATTGACAAAATTTTGCCGATTCAGCAGGAACCGGGTCAAATTTGAACTGAAGGTGCCTCATAGTTTGCTCATGATTTTTTCCAAAAATCATTTTTAGGTACAAAAGTAGTCATTTCATCAGAGAAACAACAAAAGTTTGGCAAGATTCAACCCCTAGCTACGAACGGTCATGCCCGCCGTTTTGACCACATTTTGAAATCGACATAAGAAATTTAAAAAAAATCAAAAAAATGGAAAACCTTCACATTGTGTAATTATATGGGACCTAGTTTCTAGAAAAAATAACAAACTTGGAATACGACAAATATTTTAAAAAAGTGTTCTCAGAAATGAGCTATCATGTATGAAGATTCATGGGTTTCAAGGCAAATAACCAATGGTATGGCCACATTCATGGTATAGCTTGTTCAAATGATATCATATTGTGCACAAGGGTGCATCATGGAATGGCAAACAATTTTTCAAAAGTAAGTTTTCATTTTCTTTGCACAAAAAAATCATTTTCCATTTTTCGAGTGCCAAAAATCGGTTTTTATGAAGAACCTACCAAATCTTTGTTTCAAAATTGCACCGCACCATTTAAAAAAATATTAGACCAGATTTTATCTGCAATTGACTAAATGGTTGCCACTCAAAAGCTTTCGATCCACCTCTCATCAAATTGACAAAATTCTGCCGATTCAGCAGAACCGGGTCAAATTTGAACTAAAGGTGCCTCATAGTTTACTCATGATTTTTTCCAAAATTTAATTTTAGGTACAAAAGTAGTCATTTCAACAGAGAAACAACAAAAGCTTGGCAAGATTCAACCCCTAGCTACGAACGGTCATGCCCGCCGTTTTGACCACATTTTGAAATATGCATAAGAAATTCAAGAAAAATCAAAAAAATGGAAAACCTTCACATTGTGTCATTATATGTGACCTAGTTTCTAGAAAAAATAAAAAACCTGGAATGCGGAAAATATTTTAAAAAAGTGTTCTTAGAAATAATCTATCATGTATGAAGATTCATGCGTTTGAAGGCAAATGACCAATGGTATGGCCACATTCATGGTATAGTTTGTTCAAATGATGTCATATTGTGCACAAGGGTGCATCTTGGAATGGAAAACAATTTTTGAAAAGGGGGGATTTCATTTTCTTTGCACAAAAAAATTATTTTCCATTTTTCGAGTGCCAAAAATCGATTTTTTGATGAAGAACTTACCAAATCTTTGTTGCAAAATTGCACTGCACCATTTAAAAGAAATATTAGACCACATTTTATGTACAATTGACTAAACTGTTGCCACTCAAAAGGTTTCGATCCACCCCTCGTCAAATTGACAAAATTCTGCCGTTTCAACAGGAACCGGGTCAAAATTGAACAAAAGGTGACTCATAGTTTGCTCATGATTTTTTCCAAAAATCATTTTTAGGTACAAAAGTAGTCATTTCATCAGAGAAAAAACAAAAGTTGGCAAGATTCAACCCCTAGCTACGAACGGTCATGCCCGCCGTTTTAACCACATTTTGAAATCTGCATAAGAAATTCAAAAAAAAAAATGGAAAACCTTCACATTGTGTCATTATATGTGACCTAGTTTCTAGAAAAAATAAAAAACTTGGAATGCGGAAAATATTTTAAAAAAGTGTTCTCAGAAATAATCTATCATGTGTCAGAATTCGTACGTTTGAAGGCAAATGACCAATGGAATGGCCACATTCATGGTATAGTTTGGTCAAATGATGTCATATTGTGCACAAGGGTGCATCTTGGAATGGCAAACAATTTTTCAAAAGGGGGTTTTCATTTTGTTTGCAAAAAAAATCATTTTCTATTTTTCGAGTGCCAAAAATAGATTTTTTGATGAATTTATTAAATCTTTGTTGCAAAATTGCACTGCACAATTTAAAAAAAATATTAGACCACATTCTATGTACAATTGACTAAATGGTTGCCACTCAAAAACTTTCAATCCACCTCTCGTCAAATTGACAAAATTCTGCCGATTCAGCAGGAACCGGGTCAAATTTGAACTAAAGGTGACTCATAGTTTGCTCATGATTTTTTCCAAAAATCATTTTTAGGTACAAAAGTAGTCATTTCATAAGAGAAACAAGAAATGTTTGGCAAGATTCAACCCCTAGATATGAACGGTCATACCCGCCGTTTTGATCACATTTTGAAATCTGCATAAGAAATTCAAAAAAATCAAAACAATGGAAAACCTTCGCATTGTGTCATTATATGTGACCTAGTTTCCAGAAAAAATAAAAAACTTGGAATGCGGAAAATGTTTTTAAAAAGTGTTCTCAGAAATGAGCTATCATGTATGAAGATTCATGGGTTTCAAGGCAAATGACCAATGGTATGGCCACATTCATGGTATAGTTTGTTGAAATGATATCATATTGTGCACAAGGGTGCATCTTGCAATGGCAAACAATTTTTCAAAAAGGGGTTTTCATTTTCTTTGCACAAAAAAAATCATTTTCCATTTTTCGAGTGGCACAAATCAGTTTTTTATGAAGAACCTACGAAATCTTTGTTGCAAAATTGCACCGCACCATTTAAAAAAATATTAGACCACATTTTATTTACAATTGACTAAATGGTTGCCACTCAAAAGCTTTCCATCCACCTCTGATCAAATTGACAAAATTTTGCCGATTCAGCAGGAACCGGGTCAAATTTGAACTAAAGGTGCCTCATAGTTTGCTCATGATTTTTTCCAAAAATTATTTTTAGGTACAAAAGTAGTCATTTCATCAGAGAAACAACAAAATTTTGGCAAGATTCAACCCCTAGCTACGAACGGTCATGCCCCCCGTTTAGACCATATTTTGAAATCGGCATAACAAATTCAAAAAAAATCAAAAAAATGGAAAACCTTCACATTGTGTCATTATATGTGACCTAGTTTCCAGAAAAATTAACAAACTTGGAATACGAAAAATATTTTAAAAAAGTGTTCTCAGAAATGAGCTATCATGTATGAAGATTCATGGGTTTCAAGGCAAATGACCAATGGTATGGCCACATTCATGGTATAGTTTGTTCAAATGATATCATATTGTGCACAAGGGTGCATCTTGGAATGGCAAACAATTTTTCAAAAGGGGGTTTTCATTTTCTTTGCACAAAAAAAATCATTTTCCATTTTTCGAGTGCCAAAAATCTGTTTTTTATGAAGAACCTACCAAATCTTTGTTGCAAAATTGCATCCCACCATTTAAAAAAATATTAGACCACATTTTATGTACAACTGACTAAATGGTTGCCACTCAAAAGCTTTTGATCCACCTCTCGTAAAATTGACAAAATTCTGCCGATTCAGATGGAACCGGGTCAAATTTCAACCAAAGGTGACTCATAGTTTGCTCATGATTTTTTCCAAAAATCATTTTTAGGTACAAAAGTAGTCATTTCATCAGAGAAAAAACAAAAGTTTGGCAAGATTCAACCCCTAGCTATGAACGGTCATGCCCGCCGTTTTAACCACATTTTGAAATCTGCATAAGAAATTCAAAAAAAATAAAAAAAAATGGAAAACCTTCACATTGTGTCATTATATGTGACCTAGTTTCTAGAAAAAATAAAAAACTTGGAATGCGGAAAATATTTTAAAAAAGTGTTCTCAGAAATAATCTATCATGTGTCAGAATTCGTACGTTTGAAGGCAAATGACCAATGGAATGGCCACATTCATGGTATAGTTTGGTCAAATGATGTCATATTGTGCACAAGGGTGCATCTTGGAATGGCAAACAATTTTTCAAAAGGGGGTTTTCATTTTGTTTGCAAAAAAAATCATTTTCTATTTTTCGAGTGCCAAAAAAAGATTTTTTGATGAATTTATTAAATCTTTGTTGCAAAATTGCACTGCACAATTTAAAAAAAATATTAGACCACATTCTATGTACAATTGACTAAATGGTTGCCACTCAAAAACTTTCAATCCACCTCTCGTCAAATTGACAAAATTCTGCCGATTCAGCAGGAACCGGGTCAAATTTGAACTAAAGGTGACTCATAGTTTGCTCATGATTTTTTCCAAAAATCATTTTTAGGTACAAAAGTAGTCATTTCATAAGAGAAACAAGAAATGTTTGGCAAGATTCAACCCCTAGATATGAACGGTCATACCCGCCGTTTTGATCACATTTTGAAATCTGCATAAGAAATTCAAAAAAATCAAAACAATGGAAAACCTTCGCATTGTGTCATTATATGTGACCTAGTTTCCAGAAAAAATAAAAAACTTGGAATGCGGAAAATGTTTTTAAAAAGTGTTCTCAGAAATGAGCTATCATGTATGAAGATTCATGGGTTTCAAGGCAAATGACCAATGGTATGGCCACATTCATGGTATAGTTTGTTGAAATGATATCATATTGTGCACAAGGGTGCATCTTGCAATGGCAAACAATTTTTCAAAAAGGGGTTTTCATTTTCTTTGCACAAAAAAAATCATTTTCCATTTTTCGAGTGGCACAAATCAGTTTTTTATGAAGAACCTACGAAATCTTTGTTGCAAAATTGCACCGCACCATTTAAAAAAATATTAGACCACATTTTATTTACAATTGACTAAATGGTTGCCACTCAAAAGCTTTCCATCCACCTCTGATCAAATTGACAAAATTTTGCCGATTCAGCAGGAACCGGGTCAAATTTGAACTAAAGGTGCCTCATAGTTTGCTCATGATTTTTTCCAAAAATTATTTTTAGGTACAAAAGTAGTCATTTCATCAGAGAAACAACAAAAGTTTGGCAAGATTCAACCCCTAGCTACGAACGGTCATGCCCCCCGTTTAGACCATATTTTGAAATCGGCATAACAAATTCAAAAAAAATCAAAAAAATGGAAAACCTTCACATTGTGTCATTATATGTGACCTAGTTTCCAGAAAAATTAACAAACTTGGAATACGAAAAATATTTTAAAAAAGTGTTCTCAGAAATGAGCTATCATGTATGAAGATTCATGGGTTTCAAGGCAAATGACCAATGGTATGGCCACATTCATGGTATAGTTTGTTCAAATGATATCATATTGTGCACAAGGGTGCATCTTGGAATGGCAAACAATTTTTCAAAAGGGGGTTTTCATTTTCTTTGCACAAAAAAAATCATTTTCCATTTTTCGAGTGCCAAAAATCTGTTTTTTATGAAGAACCTACCAAATCTTTGTTGCAAAATTGCATCCCACCATTTAAAAAAATATTAGACCACATTTTATGTACAACTGACTAAATGGTTGCCACTCAAAAGCTTTTGATCCACCTCTCGTAAAATTGACAAAATTCTGCCGATTCAGATGGAACCGGGTCAAATTTCAACCAAAGGTGACTCATAGTTTGCTCATGATTTTTTCCAAAAATCATTTTTAGGTACAAAAGTAGTCATTTCATCAGAGAAAAAACAAAAGTTTGGCAAGATTCAACCCCTAGCTATGAACGGTCATGCCCGCCGTTTTAACCACATTTTGAAATCTGCATAAGAAATTCAAAAAAAATAAAAAAAAATGGAAAACCTTCACATTGTGTCATTATATGTGACCTAGTTTCTAGAAAAAATAAAAAACTTGGAATGCGGAAAATATTTTAAAAAAGTGTTCTCAGAAATAATCTATCATGTGTGAGAATTCGTACGTTTGAAGGCAAATGACCAATGGAATGGCCACATTCATGGTATAGTTTGTTCAAATGATGTCATATTGTGCACAAGGGTACATCTTGGAATGGCAAACAATTTTTCAAAAGGGGGTTTTCATTTTCTTTGCAAAAAAAATCATTTTCTATTTTTCGAGTGCCAAAAATAGATTTTTTGATGAATTTATTAAATCTTTGTTGCAAAATTGCACTGCACAATTTAAAAAAAATATTAGACCACATTCTATGTACAAATGACTAAATGGTTGCCACTCAAAAACTTTCGATCCACCTCTCGTCAAATTGACAAAATTCTGCCGTTTCAGCAGGAACCGGGTCAAATTTGAACTAAAGGTGACTCATAGTTTGCTCATGATTTTTTCCAAAAATCATTTTTAGGTACAAAAGTAGTCATTTCATAAGAGAAACAACAAATGTTTGGCAAGATTCAACCCCTAGATATGAACGGTCATACCCGCCGTTTTGATCACATTTTGAAATCTGCATAAGAAATTCAAAAAAATCAAACCAATGGAAAACCTTCGCATTGTGTCATTATATGTGACCTAGTTTCCAGAAAAAATAAAAAACTTGGAATGCGGAAAATGTTTTTAAAAAGTGTTCTCAGAAATGAGCTATCATGTATGAAGATTCATGGGTTTCAAGGCAAATGACCAATGGTATGGCCACATTCATGGGATAGTTTGTTGAAATGATATCATATTGTGCACAAGGGTGCATCTTGGAATGGCAAACAATTTTTCAAAAGGGGGTTTTCATTTTCTTTGCACCGCACCATTTAAAAAAATATTAGACCACATTTTATTTACAATTGACTAAATGGTTGCCACTCAAAAGCTTTCCATCCACCTCTGATCAAATTGACAAAATTTTGCCGAGTCAGCAGGAACCGGGTCAAATTTGAACTAAAGGTGCCTCATAGTTTGCTCATGATTTTTTCCAAAAATTATTTTTAGGTACAAAAGTAGTCATTTCATCAGAGAAACAACAAAAGTTTGGCAAGATTCAACCCCTAGCTACGAACGGTCATGCCCGCCGTTTCGACCATATTTTGAAATTGGCATAACAAATTCAAAAAAAATAAAAAAAATGGAAAACCTTCACATTGTGTCATTATATGTGACCTAGTTTCCAGAAAAATTAACAAACTTGGAATACGAAAAATATTTTAAAAAAGTGTTCTCAGAAATGAGCTATCATGTATGAAGATTCATTGGTTTCAAGGCAAATGACCAATGGTATGGCCACATTCATGGTATAGTTTGTTCAAATGATGTCATATTGTGCACAAGGGTGCATCTTGCAATGGCAAACAATTTTTCAAAAGGGGGTTTTCATTTTCTTTGCACAAAAAAATCATTTTCCATTTTTCGAGTGGCAAAAATCGATTTTTTGATGAAGTTACCAAATCTTTGTTGCAAAATTGCACTGCACCATTGAAAAAAAAATATTAGACCACATTTTATGTACAATTGACTAAATGGTTGCCACTCAAAAGCTTTCGATCCACCTCTTGTCAAATTGACAAAATTCCGCCGATTCAGTAGGAACCGTGTCAAATTTGAACTAAAGGTGACTCATAGTTTGCTCATGATTTTTTCCAAAAATCATTTTTAGGTACAAAAGTAGTCATTTCATCAGAGAAACAACAAAACTTTGGCAAGATTCAACCCCTAGCTATGAACGGTAATGCCCGCCGTTTTGACCACATTTCATAATCGCCATAAGAAATTGAAAAAATATAAAAAAAATGGAAAACCTTCACATTGTGTCATTATATCAGACCTAGTTTCTAGAAAAAATAAAAAACTTGGAATGCAGAAAATATTTTTAAAAAGTGTTCTCAGAAATAAGCTATCACGTATGAAGATTCATGGTTGTCAAGGCAAATGACCAATGGTATTGCCACATTCATGGTCTAGTTTGTTCAAATGATATCATATTGTGCACAAGGGTGCATCTAGGAATGGCAAACAATTTGTCAAAAGGGGGTTTTCATTTTCTTTGCACAAAAAAATCATTTTCCATTTTTTGAGTGCCAAAAATCTGTTTTTTATGAAGAACCGACCAAATCTTTGTTGCAAAATTGCATCGCACCATTTAAAAAAACAGTAGACCACATTTTATGTACAACTGACTAAATGGTTGCCACTCAAAAGCTTTTGATCCACCTCTCGACAAATTGACAAAATTCTATCGAGTCAAGTGGAACCGGGTCAAATTTGAACCAAAGGTGACTCATAGTTTGCTCATCATTTTTTCCAAAAATCATTTTTAGGTACAAAAGTAGTCATTTCATCAGAGAAACAACAAAAGTTTGGCAAGATTCAACCCCTAGCTACGAACGGTCATGCTCGCCGTTTTGACCTCATTTTGAAATATGCATAAGAAACTGAAAAAAATAAAAAAATGGAAAACCTTCACATTGTGTCATTATATGTGACCTAGTTTCCAGAAAAATTAACAAACTTGGAATATGAAAAATATTTTAAAAAAGTGTTCTCAGAAATGAGCTATCATGTATGAAGATTCATGGGTTTCAAGGCAAATGACCAATGGTATGGCCACATTCATGGTATAGTTTGTTGAAATGATATCATATTGTGCACAAGGGTGCATCTTGGAATGGCAAACAATTTTTCAAAAGGGGGTTTTCATTTTCTTTGCACAAAAAAAAATCATTTTCCATTTTTCGAGTGCCAAAAATCTGTTTTTTATGAAGAACCTACCAAATCTTTGTTATAAAATTGCATCCCACCATTTAAAAAAATATTAGACCACATTTTATGTACAACTGACTAAATGGTTGCCACTCAAAAGCTTTTGATCCACCTCTCGTCAAATTGACAAAATTCTGCCGATTCAGCTGGAATCGGGTCAAATTTGAACCAAAGGTGACTCATAGTTTGCTCATGATTTTTTCCAAAAATCATTTTTAGGTACAAAAGTAGTCATTTCATCAGAGAAACAACAAAAGTTTGGCAAGATTCAACCCCTAGCTACGAACGGTCATGCCCGCCGTTTTGACCACATTTTGAAATATGCATAAGAAATTCAAAAATAAAATAAAAAATGGAAAACCTTCACATTGTGTCATTATATGTGACCTACTTTCTAGAAAAAATAAAAAACTAGGAATGCTGAAAATATTTTAAAAAAGTGTTCTCAGAAATGAGCTATCATGTATGAAGATTCATGGGTTTCAAGGCAAATGACCAATGGAATGGCCACATTCATGGTATAGTTTGTTCAAATGATGTCATATTGTGCACAAGGGTGCATCTTGGAATGGCAAACAATTTTTCAAAAGCGGGTTTTCATTTTCTTTGCAAAAAAAAATCATTTTCTATTTTTCGAGTGCCAAAAATAGATTTTTTGATGAATTTATTAAATCTTCGTTACAAAATTGCACTGCACCATTTTAAAAAAAATATTAGACCACATTTTATGTACAATTGACTAAATGGTTGCCACTCAAAAACTTTCGATCCACCTATCTTCAATCCACCTATCTTCAAATTGACAAAATTCTGCCGATTCAGCAAGAACCGGGTCAAATTTGAACTAAAGGTGACTCATAGTTTGCTCATGATTTTTTCCAAAAATCATTTTTAGGTACAAAAGTAGTCATTTCATCAGAGAAATAACAAAAGTATGGCAAGATTCAATCCCTAGCTACGAATGGTCATGCCCGCCGTTTTGACCACATTTTGAAATCTGCATAAGAAATTCAAAAAAAAATGGAAAACCTTCACATTGTGTCATTATATGTGACCTAGTCTCCAGAAAAAATAAAAAACATGGAATACAGAAAATATTTAAAAAAAGTGTTCTTAGAAATAAGCTATCATGTATGACGATTCATGGGTTTCAAGGCAAATGACCAATGGTATGGCCACATTCATGGTATAGTTTGGTCAAATGATATCATATTGTTCACAAGGGTGCATCTTGGAATGGTAAACAATTTCTCAAAAGGGGGTTTTCATTTTCTTTGCACAAAAAAATTATTTTCCATTTTTTGAGTGCCAAAAATATGTTTTTTATGAAGAACCTTCCAAATCTTTGTTGCAAAATTGCACCGCACCATTTAAAAAAATATTAGACCACATTTTATGTAAAACTGACTAAATGGTTGCCACTCAAAAGCTTTTGATCCACCTCTCGTCAAATTGACAAAATTCTGCCGATTCAGCTGGAACCGGGTCAAATTTGAACCAAAGGTGACTCATAGTTTGCTCAAGATTTTTTCCAAAAATCATTTTTAGGTACAAAAGTAGTCATTTCGTCAGAGAAACAACAAAAGTTTGGCAAGATTAAACCCCTAGCTACGAACGGTCATGCCCGCCGTTTTGACCACATTTTGAAATATGCATAAGAAATTCAAAAATAAAATAAAAAATGGAAAACCTTCACATTGTGTCATTATATGTGACCTAGTTTCTAGAAAAAATAAAAAACTAGGAATGCGGAAAATATTTTAAAAAAGTGTTCTCAGAAATGAGATATCATGTATGAAGATTCACGGGTTTCAAGGCAAATGACCAATGGTACGGCCACATTCATGGTATAGTTTGTTCAAATGATGTCATATTGTGCACAAGGGTGCATCTTGGAATGGCAAACAATTTTTCAAAAGGGGGTTTTCATTTTCTCTGCAGAAAAAAATCATTTTCCATTTTTCGAGTGCCAAAAATCGATTTTTTTATGAACTTATTAAATCTTTGTTGCAAAATTGCACTGCACCATTTAAAAATAATATTAGACCACATTTTATGTACAATTGACTAAATGGTTGCCACTCAAAAGATTTCAATCCACCTCTCGTCAAATTGACAAAATTCTGCCGATTCAGGAGGAACCGGGTCAAATTTGAACTAAAGGTGACTCATAGTTTGCTCATGATTTTTTCCAAAAATCATTTTTAGGTACAAAAGTAGTCATTTCATCTGAGAAACAAAAAAAGTTTGGCAAAATTCAACCCCTAGCTACGAACGGTCATGCCCGCCGTTTTGACCACATTTTGAAATCTGCATAAGAAATTCAAAAAAAATTGAAAACCTTCACATTGTGTCATTATATGTGACCTACTTTCCAGAAAAAATAAAAAACTTGGAATGCGGAAAATATTTTTAAAAAGTATTCCCAGAAATGAGCTATCATGTATAAAGATTCATGGGTTTCAAGGCAAATGGCCAATGGTATGGCCACATTCAAGGTATAGCTTGTTCAAATGATATCATTTTGTGCACAAGGGTGCATCTTGGAATGGCAAACAATTTTTAAAAAGGGGCTTTTCATTTTCTTTGCACAAAAAAATCATTTTCCATTTTTCGAGTGCGAAAAATCGATTTTTTATGAAGAACCTACCAAATCTTTGTTCAAAATTGCATCGCACCATTTAAAAAAAATATTAGACCACATTTTATGTTGAACTCACTAAATGGTTGCCACTCAAAAGCTTTCGATCCACCTCTCGTCAAATTGACAAAATTCTGCCGATTCTACAGGAACCGGGTCAAATTTGAACTAAAGGTGGCTCATATTATGCTCATAATTTTTTTCCAAAAAAATCATTTTTTGGTACAAAAGTAGTCATTTCATCAGAGAAACAACAAAAGTTTGGCAAGATTCAATCCCTAGCTACGAACGGTCATGCCCGCTGTTTTGACCACATTTTGAAATATGCATAAGAAATTCAAAAAAAATAAAAAAATGGCAAACCTTCACATTGTGTCATTATATGTGACTTAGTTTCTATAAAAAATAAAATACTTGGAATGCGGAAAATATTTTAAAAAAGTGTTCTCAGAAATGAGATATCATGTATGAAGATTCATGGGTTTCAAGGCAAATGACCAATGATATGGCCACATTCATGGTATAGTTTGTTCAAATAATGTCATATTGTGCACAAGGGTGCATCTTGGAATGGCAAACAATTTTTCAAAAGGGGGTTTTCATTTTCTTTGCGCAAAAAAATCATTTTCCATTTTTCGAGTGCCAAAAATCTATTTTTTGATGAAGAACTTACCAAATCTTTGTTGCAAAATTGCACTGCACCATTTAAAAATAATATTAGACCACATTTTATGTACAATTGACTAAATGGTAGCCACTCAAAAGCTTTCGATCCACCTCTCATCAAATTGACAAAATTCTGCCGATTCAGCAGGAACTGGGTCAAATTTGAACTAAAGGTGACTCATAGTTTGCTCATGATTTTTTCCAAAAATCATTTTTAGGTACAAAAGTAGTCATTTCATCAGAGAAACAACAAAAGTTTGGCAAGATTCAACCCGTAGCTACGAACGGTCATGCCCGCCGTTTTGACCACATTTTGAAATCTGCATAAGAAATTCAAAAAAAATAAAAAAAATGGAAAACCTTCACACTGTGTCATTATATATAACCTAGTTTCTAGAAAAAATAAAAAACTTGGAATGCGGAAAATATTTTAAAAAAGTGTTCTCAGAAATGAGCTATCATGTATGTAGATTCATGGGTTTCAAGGCAAATGACCAATGGTATGGCCACATTCATGGTATAGTTTGTTCAAATGATATCATATTGTGCACAAGGGTGCATCTTGGAATGGCAAACAATTTTTCAAAAGGGGGTTTTATTTTTCTTTGCACAAAAAAAATCATTTTCCATTTTTTGAGTGCCAAAAATCGGTTTTTTATGAAGAATCTACCAAATCTTTGTTGCAAAATTGGACCGCACCATTTAAAAAAAATATTAGACCACATTTTATGTACAATTGACTAAATGGTTGCCACTCAAAAGCTTTCGATCCACCTCTCGTCAAATTGACAAAATTCTGCCGATTTAGCAGGAACCGGGTCAAATTTGAACTAAAGGTGCCACATAGTTTGCTCATGATTTTTTCCAAAAATTATTTTTAGGTTCAAAAGTAGTCATTTCATCAGAGAAACAACAAAAGTCTGGCAAGATTCAACCCCTAGCTACGAACGGTCATGCCCGCCATTTTGACCACATTTTGAAATATGCATAAGAAATTCAAAAAAAAGGAAAACCTTCACATTGTGTCATTATATGTGACCTAGTTTCTAGAAAAAATAAAAAACTTGGAATGCAGAAAATATTTTAAAAAAGTGTTCTCAGAAATAAACTATCATGTATGAAGATTCATGGGTTTCAAGGCAAATGACCAATGGTATGGCCACATTCATGGTATAGTTTGTTCAACTGATATCATATTGTGCACAAGGGTGCATCTTGGAATGGCAAACAATTTTTCAAAAGGAAGTTTTCATTTTCTTTCCACAAAAAAATCATTTTCCATTTTTCGAGTGCCAAAAATCGGTTTTTTATGAAGACCCTACCAGATCTTTGTTGCAAAATTGCACCATTCCATTTAAAAAAAATATTAGACCACATTTTATGTACAATTGACTAAATGGTTGCCACTCAAAAGATTTCAATCCACCTCTCGTCAAATTGATAAAATTCTGCCGATTCAGCAGGAACTTGGTCAAATTTGAACTAAAGGTGCCTCATAGTTTGCTCATGATTTTTTCCAAAAATCATGTTTAGGTACAAAACTAGTCATTTCATCTGAGAAACAACAAAAGTTTGGCAAGATTCAACCCCTAGCTACGAACGTTCATGCCCGCCGTTTTGAACAAATTTTGAAATATGCATAAGAAATTAAAAAAAAAACGAAAAACCTACACATTGTGTCATTATATGTGACCAAGTTTCTAGAAAAATAAAAACTTGGAATATGGAAAATATTTTAAAAAAGTGTTCTCAGAAATAAGCTATCATGTATGAAGATTCATGGGTTTCAAGGCAAATGACCAATGGTATGGCCACATTCATGGTATAGTTTGTTCAAATGATATCATATTGTGCACAAGGGTGCATCTTGGAATGGCAAACAATTTTTCAAAAGGGGGTTTTCATTTTCTTTGCACAAAAAAAATCATTTTCCATTTTTTGAGTGCCAAAAATCGGTTTTTTATGAAGAATCTACCAAATCTTTGTTGCAAAATTGCACCGCACCATTTAAAAAAAATATTAGACCACATTTTATGTACAATTGACTAAATGGTTGCCACTCAAAAGCTTTCGATCCACCTCTCCTCAAATTGACAAAATTCTGCCGATTCAGCAGGAACCGGGTCAAATTTGAACTAAAGGTGCCACATAGTTTGCTCATGATTTTTTCCAAAAATCATTTTCAGGTACAAAAGTATTCATTTCATAAGAGAAATAATAAAAGTTTGGCAAGATTCAACCCCTAGTTATGAACGGTCATGCCCGCCGTTTTGACCACATTTTGAAATCTGCATAAGAAATTCAAAAAAATGAAAAAATGGAAAACCTTCACATTGTGTCATTATATGTGACCTAGGTTCCTGAAAAAATAAAAAACTTGGAATGCGGAAAATATTTAAAAAAAGTGTTCTCAGAAATGAGCTATCATGTATGAAGATTCATGGGTTTCATGGTAAATGACCAATGGTATGGCCACATTCATGGTATAGTTTGTTCAACTGATATCATATTGTGCACAAGGGTGCATCTTGGAATGGCAAGCAATTTTTCAAAAGGGTGTTTTCATTTTCTTTGCACAAAAAAATCATTTTCCATTTTTTGAGTGCCGAATATCTGTTTTTTATGAAGAACCTACCAAATCTTTGTTGCAATATTGCACCGCACCATTTAAAAAAATATTAGACCACATTTTAAGTACAACTGACTAAATGGTTGCCACTCAAAAGCATTTGATCCACCTCTCGTCAAATTGACAAAATTCAGCCGATTCAGTTGGAACCGGGTCAAATTTGAACTAAAGGTGACTCATAGTTTGCTCATGAGTTTTTTCAAAAATCATTTTTGGGTTCAAAAGTAGTCATTTCATTAGAGAAACAACAAAAGTTTGGCAAGATTCAACCCCTAACTACGAACGGTCATGCCTGCTATTTTGACCACATTTTGAAATCGGCATAAGAAATTCAAAAAAAATAAAAAAAATGGAAAACCTTCACATTGTGTCATTATAAGTGACCTAGTTTAGAGAAAAATGAACACACTTGGAATACGACAAATATTTTAAAAAGGTGTTCTCAGAAATGAGCTATCATGTATGAAGATTCATCGGTTTCAGGTCAAATGACCAATGATATTGCCACATTCATGGTGTAGCTTGTTCAAATGATATCATATTGTGCACAAGGGTGCATCTTGGAATGGCAAACAATTTTTCAAAAGGAAGATTTCATTTTCTTTCCACAAAAAAATCATTTTCCATTTTTTGAGTGCCAAAAATCGGTTTTTTATAAAGACCCTACCAAATCTTTGTTGCAAAATTGCACCATTTCATTTAAAAAAATATTAGACCACATTTTATGTACAATTGACTAAATGGTTGCCACTCAAAAGATTTCAATCCACCTCTCGTCAAATTGACAAAATTCTGCCGATTCAGCAGGAATTTGGTCAAATTTGAACTAAAGGTGCCTCATAGTTTGCTCATGATTTTTTCCAAAAATCATGTTTAGGTACAAAACTAGTCATTTCATCGGAGAAACAACAAAAGTTCGGCAAGATTCAACCCCTAGCTACGAACGGTCATGCCCGCCGTTTTGACCACATTTTGAAATATGCATAAGAAATTCAAAAAAAAAAATAAAAAAACGGAAAACCTACACATTGTTTCATTATATATGACCTAGTTTATAGAAAAAATAAAAAATTTGGAATATGGAAAATATTTTAAAAAAGTGTTCTCAGAAATAAGCTATCATGTATGAAGATTCATGGGTTTCAAGGCAAATGACCAATGGTATGGCCACATTCATGGTATAGTTTGTTCAAATGATGTCATATTGTGCACAAGGGTGCATCTTGGAATGGCAAACAATTTTTCAAAAGGGGGTTTTCATTTTCTTTGCACAAAAAAATTCATTTTCCATTTTTCGAGTGCCAAAAATCGATTTTTTGATGAAGAACTTACCAAATCTTTGTTGCAAAATTGCACTGCACCATTTAAAAAAAATATTAGACCACATTTTTATGTACAATTGACTAAATGGTTGCCACTCAAAAGCTTTCGATCCACCTCTCGTCAAATTGACAAAATTCTGCCGATTCAGCAGGAACCGAGTCAAATTTGAACTAAAGGTGACTCATAGTTTGCTCCTGATTTTTTCCAAAAATCATTTTTAGGTACAAAAGTAGTCATTTCATTAGAGAAACAACAAAAGTTTGGCAAGATTCAACCCCTAGCTACGGACGTTCATGCCTGCTGTTTTGACCACATTTTGAAATCGGCATAAGAAATTCAAAAAAAATCAAAAAAATGGAAAACCTTCACATTGTGACATTATAAGTGACCTAGTTTACAGAAAAATTAACACACTTGGAATACGACAAATATTTTTAAAAAGTGTTCTCAGAAATGAGCTATCATGTATGTAGATTCATGTGTTTCAAGGCAAATGACCAATGATATTGCCACATTCATGGTGTAGCTTGTTCAAATGATATCATATTGTGCACAAGGGTGCATCTTGGAATGGCAAACAGTTTTTCAAAAGGAAGTTTTCATTTTCTTTGCACAAAAAAATCTTTTTTCCATTTTTCGAGTGCCAAAAATCGGTTTTTTATGAAGACCCTACCAAATCTTTGTTGCAAAATTGCACCGTGCCATTTAAAAAAATATTAGACCACATTTTATGTACAATTGACTAAATGGTTGCCACTCAAAAGATTTCAATCCACATCTCAGCAAATAGACAAAATTCTGCCGATTCAGTAGGAACCGGGTCAAATTTGAACTAAAGGTGCCTCATAGTTTGCTCATGATTTTTTCCAAAAATCATGTTTAGGTACAAAAGTAGTCATTTCATCTGAGAAACAAAAAAAGTTTGGCAAGATTCAACCCCTTGCTACGAACGGTCATGCCCGCCGTTTTGACCACATTTTGAAATATGCATAAGAAATTCAAAAAAAAAATAAAAAAACGGAAAACCTACACATTGTTTCATTATATATGACCTAGTTTCTAGAAAAAATAAAAAATTTGGAATATGGAAAATATTTTAAAAAAGTGTTCTCAGAAATGAGCTATCATGTATGAAGATTCATGGGTTTCAAGGCAAATGACCAATGGTATGGCCACATTCATGGTATAGTTTGTTCAAATGATGTCATATTGTGCACAAGGGTGCATCTTGGAATGGCAAACAATTTTTCAAAAGGGGGTTTTCATTTTCTTTGCACAAAAAAATTCATTTTCCATTTTTCGAGTGCCAAAAATCGATTTTTTGATGAAGAACTTACCAAATCTTTGTTGCAAAATTGCACTACACCATTTAAAACAAATATTAGACCACATTTTATGTACAATTGACTAAATGGTTGCCACTCAAAAGCTTTCGATCCACCTCTCGTCAAATTGATAAAATTCTGCCGATTCACAAGGAACCGAGTCAAATTTGAACTAAAGGTGACTCATAGTTTTCTCATGTTTTTTTCCAAAAATCATTTTTAGGTACAAAAGTAGTCATTTCATCAGAGAAATAATTAAAGTTTGGCAAGATTCAACCCCTAGCCATGAACGGTCATGCCCGCCGTTTTGACCACATTTTGAAATCTGCATAAGAAATTCAAAAAAATGAAAAAAATGGAAAACCTTCACATTGTGTCATTATATGTGACCTAGTTTCCTGAAAAAAATAAAAAACTTGGAATGCGGAAAATATTTAAAAAAAGTGTTCTCAGAAATGAGCTATCATGTATGAAGATTCATGGGTTTCAAGGTAAATGACGAATGGTATGGCCACATTCATGGTATAGTTTGTTCAAATGATATCGTATTGTGCACAAGGGTGCATCATTGAATGGCATGCAATTTTTCAAAAGGGTGTTTTCATTTTCTTTGCACAAAAAAATCATTTTCCATTTTTTGAGTGCCAAAAATCTATTTTTTATGAAGAACCTACCAAATCTTTGTTGCAAAATTGCACCGCACCATTTAAAAAAATATTAGACCACATTTTATGTACAACTGACTAAATGGTTGCCACTCAAAAGCTTTTGATCCACCTCTCGTCAAATTGACAAAATTCTGCCGATTCAGTTGGAACCGGGTCAAATTTGAACTAAAGGTGACTCATAGTTTGTTCATGATTTTTTTCAAAAATCATTTTTAGGTACAAAAGTAGTCATTTCATTAGAGAAACAACAAATGTTTGGCAAGATTCAACCCCTAGCTACGAACGGTCATGCCTGCTGTGTTGACCACATTTTGAAATTGGCATAAGAAATTTAAAAAAAATCAAAAAAATGGAAAACCTTCACATTGTGTCATGATAAGTGACCTAGTTTACAGAAAAATTAACACAGTTGAAATACGACAAATATTTTGAAAAAGTGTTCTCAGAAATGAGCTATCATGTATGAAGATTCATGGGTTTCAAGGCAAATGACCAATGATATTGCCACATTCATGGTGTAGCTTGTTCAAATGATATCATATTGTGCACAAGGGTGCATCTTGGAATGGCAAACAATTTTACAAAAGGAAGTTTTCATTTTCTTTGCACAAAAAAATCATTTTCCATTTTTCGAGTGCAAAAAATCGGTTTTTTATGGAAACCCTACCAAATCTTTGTTGCCAAATTGCACCGTGCCATTTAAAAAAATATTAGACCACATTTTATGTACAATTGACTAAATGGTTGCCACTCAAAAGATTTCAATCCACCTATTGTCAAATTGACAAAATTCTGCCGATTCAGCAGGAACTGGGTCAAATTTGAACTAAACGTGCCTCATAGTTTGCTCATGTTTTTTTCCAAAAATCATGGTTAGGTACAAAAGTAGTCATTTCATTTGAGAAACAACAAAAGTTTGGCAAGATTCAACCCGTAGCTACGAACGGTCATGCCCGCCGTTTTGACCACATTTTGAAATATGCATAAGAAATTAAAAAAAAAAAAAACAGAAAACCTACACATTGTGTCATTATATGTGACCTAGTTTCTAGAAAAAATAAAAAACTTGGAATATGGAAAATATTTTAAAAAAGTGTTCTCAGAAATAAGCTATCATGTATGAAGATTCATGGGTTTCAAGGCAAAAGACCAATGGTATGGCCACATTCATGGTATAGTTTGTTCAAATGATGTCATATTGTGCACAAGGGTGCATCTTGGAATGGCAAACAATTTTTCAAAAGGGGGTTTTCATTTTCTTTGCACAAAAAAATTCATTTTCCATTTTTTGAGTGCCAAAAATCGATTTTTTGATGAAGAACTTACCAAATCTTTGTTGCAAAATTGCACTGCACCATTTTAAAAAAATATTGGACCACATTTTATGTACAATTGACTAAATGGTTGCCACTCAAAAGCTTTCGATCCACCTCTCGTCAAATTGATAAAATTCTGCCGATTCACAACGAACCAGGTCAAATTTGAACTAAAGGTGACTCATAGTTTGCTCATGATTTTTTCCAAAAATCATTTTTAGGTACAAAAGTAGTCATTTCATCAGAGAAATAATAAAAGTTTGGCAAGATTCAACCCCTAGCTATGAACGGTCATGCCCGCCGTTTTGACCACATTTTGAAATCTGCATAAGAAATTCAAAAAAATGAAAAAAATGGAAAACCTTCACATTGTGTCATTATATGTGACCTAGTTTCATGAAAAAAATAAAAAACTTGAATGCGGAAAATATTTAAAAAAAGTTTTCTCAGAAATGAGCTATCATGTATGAGGATTCATGGGTTTCAAGGTAAATGACCAATGGTATGGCCACATTCGGGGTATAGTTTGTTCAGATGATATCATATTGTGCACAAGGGTGCATCTTGGAATGGCAAGCAATTTTTCAAAAGGGTGTTTTCATTTTCTTTGCACAAAAAAATCATTTTCCATTTTTTGAGTGCCAAAAATTTGTTTTTTATGAAGAACCTACCAAATCTTTGTTGCAAAATTGCACCGCACCAATTAAAAAAATATTAGACCACATTTTATGTACAACTGACTAAATGGTTGCCACTCAAAAGCTTTTGATCCACCTCTCGTCAAATTGACAAAATTCTGCCGATTCAGTTGGAACCGGGTCAAATTTGAACTAAAGGTGACTCATAGTTTGCTCATGATTTTTTTCAAAAATCATTTTTAGGTACAAAAGTAGTCATTTCCTCAGAGAAACAACAAAAGTTTGGCAAGATTCAACCCCTAGCTACGAAAGGTCATGCCCGCCGTTTTGACCACATTTTGAAATCGGCATAAGAAATTGAAAAAAAAATTAAAAAACGGAAAACCTACACATTGTGTCATTATATGTGACCTAGTTTCTAGAAAAAATAAAAAACTTGGAATATGGAAAATATTTTAAAAAAGTGTTCTCAGAAATGAGCTATCATGTATGTAGATTCATGGGTTTCAAGGCAAATGACCAATGGTATGGCCACATTCATGGTATAGTTTGTTCAAATGATATCATATTGTGCACAAGGGTGCATCTTGGAATGGCAAACAATTTTTCAAAAGGGGGTTTTATTTTTCTTTGCACCAAAAAACCATTTTCCTGTTTTTGAGTGCCAAAAATCTGTTTTTTATGAAGAACCTACCAAATCTTTGTTGCAAAATTGCACTGCACCATTTAAAAAAATATTAGACCACATTTTATGTACAACATACTAATTGGTTGCCACTCAAAAGCTTTTGATCCACCTCTCGTCAAATTAACAAAATTCTGCCGATTCAGTTGGAACCGGGTCAAATTTGAACTAAAGGTGACTCATAGTTTGCTCATGATTTTTTGCAAAAATCATTTTTAGGTACAAAAGTAGTCATTTCATCAGAGAAACAAGAAAAGTTTGGCAAGATTCAACCCCTAGCTACGAACGGTCATGCCCGCTGTTTTGACCACATTTTCAAATATGCATAAGAAATTCAACAAAAATAAAAAAACGGAAAACCTACACAATGTGTCATTATATGTGACCTAGTTTCTAGAAAAAATAAAAAACTTGGAATATGGAAAGTATTTTAAAAAAGTGTTCTCAGAAATGAGCTATCATGTATGAAGATTCATGGGTTTCAAGGCAAATGACCAATGGTATGGCCACATTCATGGTATAGTTTGTTCAAATGATATCATATTGTGCACAAGGGTGCATCTTGGAATGGCAAACAATTTTTCAAAAGGGGATTTTCATTTTCTTTGCACAAAAAAATCATTTTCCATTTTTTGAGTGCCAAAAATTTGTTTTTTAAGAAGAACCTACCAAATCTTTGTTGCAAAATTGCACCGCACCATTTAAAAAAAAAATATTAGACCACATTTTATGTACAATTGACTAAATGATTGCCACTCAAAAGATTTCAATCCACCTCTCGTCAAATTGACAAAATTCTGCCGATTCAGCAGGAACCGGGTCAAATTTGAACTAAAGGTGACTCATAGTTTGCTCATGATTTTTTCCAAAAATCATTTTTAGGTACAAGAGTAGTCATTTCATCAGAGAAATAATAAAAGTTTGGCAAGATTCAAACCCTAGCTATGAACGGTCATGCCCGCCGTTTTGACCACATTTTGAAATCTGCATAAGAAATTCAAAAAAATGAAAAAAATGGAAAACCTTCAGATTGTGTCATTATATGTGACCTAGTTTCCTGAAAAAAATAAAAAACTTGAAGGCGGAAAATATTTTAAAAGGTGTTCTCAGAAATGAGCTATCATGCATGAAGATTCATGGGTTTCAAGGTAAATGACCAATGGTATGGCCACATTCATGGTATAGTTTGTTCAAATGATATCATATTGTGCACAAGGGTGCATCTTGGAATGGCAAGCAATTTTTCAAAAGGGTGTTTTCATTTTCTTTGCAAAAAAAATCATTTTCCATTTTTTGAGTGCCAAAAATCTGTTTTTTATGAAGAACCTACCAAATCTTTGTTGCAAAATTGCACCGCACCATTTAAAAAAATATTAGACCACATTTTATGTACAACTGACTAAATGGTTGCCTCTCAAAAGCTTTTGATCCACCTCTCGTCAAATTGACAAAATTCTGCCGATTCAGTTGGAACCGGGTCAAATTTGAACTAAAGGTGACTCATAGTTTGCTCATGAGTTTTTTCAAAAATCATTTTTAGGTACAAATGTAGTCATTTCATTAGAGAAACAACAAAAGTTTGGCAAGATTCAACCCCTAGCTACGAACGGTCATGCCTGCTGTTTTGACCATATTTAGAAATCGGCATAAGAAATTCAAAAAAAATCAAAAAAATGGAAAACCTTCACATTGTATCATTATAAGTGACCTAGTTTACAGAAAAATTAACACACTTGGAATACGACAAATATTTTAAAAAAGTGTTCTCATAAATGAGCTATCATGTATGAAGATTCATGGGTTTCAAGGCAAGTGACCAATGATATGGCCACATTCATGGTGTAGCTTGTTCAAATGATATCATATTGTGCACAAGGGTGCATCTTGGAATGGCAAACAAATTTTCAAAGGGAAGTTTTCATTTTGTTTGCACAAAAAAATCATTTTCCATTTTTCGAGTGCCAAAAATCGGTTTTTTATGAAGACCCTACCAAATCTTTGTTGCAAAATTGCACCGCACGATTTAAAAAAATATTAGACCACATTTTATGTACAATTGACTAAATGGTTGCCACTCAAAATATTTCAATCCACCTCTCGTCAAATTGACAAAATTTTGCCGATTCAGCAGGAACCGTTTCAAATTTGAACTAAAGGTGCCTCATAGTTTGCTCATGATTTTTTCCAAAAATCATGTTTAGGTACAAAAGTAGTCATTTCATCAGAGAAACAACAAAAGTTTGGCAAGATTCAACCCCTAGCTACGAACGGTCATGCCCGCCGTTTTGACCACATTTTGAAATATGCATAAGAAATTAAAAAAAACGGAAAACCTTCACATTGTGTTATTATATTTGACCTAGTTTCTAGAAAAAAAAAACTTGGAATATGGAAAATATTTTAAAAAAGTGTTCTCAGAAATAAGCTATCATGTATGAAGATTCATGGGTTTCAAGGCAAATGACCAATGGTATGGCCACATTCATGGTATAGTTTGTTCAAATGATGTCATATTGTGCACAAGGGTGCATCTTGGAATGGGAAACAATTTTTCAAAAGGGGGTTTTCATTTTCTTTGCACAAAAAATCATTTTCCATTTTTTGAGTGCCAAAAATCTGTTTTCTATGAAGAACCTACCAAATCTTTGTTGCAAAATTGCACCGCACCATTTAAAAAAATATTAGACCACATTTTATGTACAATTGACTAAATGGTTGCCACTCAAAAGATTTCAATCCACCTCTCGTCAAATTGACAAAATTTTGCCGATTCAGCAGGAACCGTTTCAAATTTGAACTAAAGGAGCCTCATAGTTTGCTCATGATTTTTTCCAAAAATCATGTTTAGGTACAAAAGTAGTCATTTCATCAGAGAAACAACAAAAGTTTGGCAAGATTCAACCCCTAGCTACGAATGGTCATGCTCGCCGTTTTGACCACATTTTCAAATATGCATAAGAAATAAAAAAAAAACGGAAAACCTTCACATTGTGTTATTATATTTGACCTAGTTTCTAGAAAAAATAAAAAACTTGGAATATGGAAAATATTTTAAAAAAGTGTTCTCAGAAATAAGCTATCATGTATGAAGATTCATGGGTTTCAAGGCAAATGACCCATGGTATGGCCACATTCATGGTATAGTTTGTGCAAATGATGTCATATTGTGCACAAGGGTGCATCTTGGAATGGAAAACAATTTTTCAAAAGGGGGTTTTCATTTTCTTTCCACAAAAAAAATCATTTTCCATTTTTCGAGTGCCAAAAATCGATTTTTTGATGAAGAACTTACCAAATCTTTGTTGCAAAATTGCACTGCACCATTTAAAAAAAATATTAGACCACAATTTATGTACAATTAACTAAATGGTTGCCACTCAAAAGCTTTCGATCCACCTCTCGTCAAATTGACAAAATTCTTCCGATTCAATAGGAACCGGGTCAAATTTGAACTAAAGGTGACTCATATTTGCTCATGATTTTTTCCAAAAATCATTTTTAGGTACAAAAGTAGTCATTTCATAAGAGAAATAATAAAAGTTTGGCAAGATTCAACCCCTAGCTATGAACGGTCATGCCCGCCGTTTTGACCACATTTTGAAATCGGCATAAGAAATTCAACAAAAATCTAAAAAATGGAAAACCTTCACATTGTGTTATTATATTTGACCTAGTTTCTAGAAAAAATAAAAAACTTGGAATATGGAAAATATTTAAAAAAAGTATTCTTAGAAATGAGCTATCATGTATGAAGATTCATGGGTTTCAAGGCAAATGACCAATGGTATGGCCACATTCATGGTATAGTTTGTTAAAATGATATCATATTGTGCACAAGGCTGCATCTTGGAATGGCAAACAAATTTTCAAAAGGGGGTTTTCATTTTCTTTGCACAAAAAATCATTTTCCATTTTTTGAGTGCCAAAAATCTGTTTTCTATGAAGAACCTACCAAATCTTTGTTGCAAAATTGCACCGCACCATTTAAAAAAATATTAGACCACATTTTATGTACAGCTAACTAAATGGTTAACACTCAAAAGATTTTGATCCACCTCTCGTCAAATTGACAAAATTCTGCCCATTCACCTGGAACCGGGTCAAATTTGAACTAAAGGTGACTCATAGTTTGGGCATGATTTTTTTCAAAAATCATTTTTAGGTACAAAAGTAGTCATTTCATTAGAGAAACAACAAAAGTTTGGCAAGATTCAACCCCTAGCTACGAACGGTCATGCCTGCTGTTTTGACCACATTTTAAATCGGCATAAGAATTAAAAAAAAATCAAAAAAATGAAAAACCTTCACATTGTGTCATTATAAGTGACCTAGTTTACAGAAAAATTAACACACTTGGAATATGACAAATATTTTTAAAAAGTGTTCCCAGAATTGAGAAATCATGTATGAAGATTCATGGGTTTCAAGGCAAATGACCATTGATATGGCCACATTCATGGTGTAGCTTGTTCAAATGATATCATATTGTGCACAAGGGTGCATCTTGGAATGGCAAACAATTTTTCAAAAGGAAGTTTTCATTTTCTTTGCACAAAAAAATCATTTTCCATTTTTCGAGTTCCAAAAATCGGTTTTTTATCAAGACCCCACCAAATCTTTGTTGCAAAATTGCACCGCACCATTTAAAAAAATATTAGACCACATTTTATGTAGAATTGACTAAATGGTTGCCACTCAAAAGCTTTTGATCCACCTCTCGTCAAATTGACAAAATTTTGCCGATTCAGCAGGAACCGGGTCAAATTTGAACTAAAGGTGCCGCATAGTTTGCTCATGATTTTTTCCAAAAATCATGTTTAGGTACAAAAGTAGTCATTTCATCAGAGAAACAACAAAAATTTGGCAAGATTCAACCCCTAGCTACGAACGGTCATACCCTCCGTTTTGACCACATTTTGAAATATGCATAAGAAATTCAAAAAAAATAAAAAAATGGAAAACCTTCACATGGTGTCATTATATGTGACCTAGTTTCTAGAAAAAATAAAAAACTTGGAATATGGAAAATATTTTAAAAAAGTGTTCTCAGAAATAAGCTATCATGTATGAAGATTCATGGGTTTCAAGGCAAATGACCAATGGTATGGCCACATTAATGGTATAGTTTGTTCAAATGATGTCATATTGTGCACAAGGGTGCATCTTGGAATGGCAAACAATTTTTCAAAAGGGGGTGTTCATTTTCTTTGCACAAAAAAAATCATTTTCCATTTTTCGAGTGCCAAAAATCGATTTTTTGATGAAGAACTTACCAAATCTTTGTTGCAAAATTGCACTGCACCATTTAAAAAAATATTAGACCACTTTTTATGTACAATTGACTAAATGGTTGCCACTCAAAAGCTTTCGATCCACCTCTCGTCAAATTGACAAAATTCTGCCGATTCAGCAGGAATCGGGTCAAATTTGAACTAAAGGTGACTCATAGTTTGCTCATGATTTTTTCCAAAAATCATTTTTAGGTACAAAAGTAGTCATTTCATAAGAGAAATAATAAAAGTTTGGCAATATTCAACCCCTAGCTATGAACGGTCATGCCCGCCGTTTTGACCACATTTTGAAATCCGCATAAGAAATTCAAAAAAATGAAAAAAATGGAAAACCTTCACATTGTGTCATTACATGTGACCTAGTTTCCTGAAAAAATAAAAAACTTGGAATGCGGAAAATATTTAAAAAAAGTGTTCTCAGAAATGAGCTATCATGTATGAAGATTCATGGGTTTCACGGTAAATGACCAATGGTATGGCCACATTCATGGTATAGTTTGTTCAAATGATATCATATTGTGCACAAGGGTGCATCTTGGAATGGCAAGCAATTTTTCAAAAGGGTGTTTTCATTTTCTTTGCGCAAAAAAATCATTTTCCATTTTTTGAGTGCCAAAAATTGGTTTTTTATGAAGAACCTACCAAATCTTTGTTGCAAAATTGCACCGCACCATTTTAAAAAAATATTAGACCACATTTTATGTACAACTGACTAAATGGTTGCCACTCAAAAGCTTTTGATCCACCTCTCGTCAAATTGACAAAATTCTGCCGATTCAGTTGGAACCGGGTCAAATTTGAACTAAAGGTGACTCATAGTTTGCTCATGATTTTTTTCAAAAATCATTTTAGGTACAAACGTAGTCATTTCATTAGAGAAACAACAAAAGTTTGGCAAGATTCAACCACTAGCTACGAACGGTCATGCCTGCTGTTTTGACCATATTTTGAAATCGGCATAAGAAATTCAAAAAAAATCAAAAAAATGGAAAACCTTCACATTGTGTCATTATAAGTGACCTAGTTTACAGAAAAATTAACACACTTGGAATACGACAAATATTTTAAAAAAGTGTTCTCAGAAATGAGCTATCATGTATGAAGATTCATGGGTTTCAAGGCAAATGACCAATGATATGGCCACATTCATGGTGTAGCTTGTTCAAATGATATCATATTGTGCACAAGGGTGCATCTTGGAATGGCAAACAAATTTTCAAAAGGAAGTTTTCATTTTGTTTGCACAAAAAAATCATTTTCCATTTTTCAAGTGCCAAAAATCGGTTTTTTATGAAGACCCTACCAAATCTTTGTTGCAAAATTGCACCGCACGATTTAAAAAAATATTAGACCACATTTTATGTACAATTGACTAAATGGTTGCCACTTAAAAGATTTCAATCCACCTCTCGTCAAATTGACAAAATTCTATCGATTCAGCAGGAACCGGGTCAAATTTGAACTAAAGGTGCCTCATAGTTTGCTCATGATTTTTTCCAAAAATCATGTTTAGGTACAAAAGTAGTCATTTCATCAGAGAAACAACAAAAGTTTGGCAAGATTCAACCCCTAGCTACGAACGGTCATGCCCGCCGTTTTGACCACATTTTGAAATATGCATAAGAAATTTAAAAAAAACAGAAAACCTTCACATTGTGTTATTATATTTGACCTAGTTTCTAGAAAAAAATAAAAAACTTGGAATATGGAAAATATTTTAAAAAAGTGTTCTCAGAAAAAAGCTATCATGTATGAAGATTCATGGGTTTCAAGGCAAATGACCAATGGTATGGCCACATTCATGGTATAGTTTGTTCAAATGATGTCATATTGTGCACAAGGGTGCATCTTGGAATGGCAAACGATTTTTCAAAAGGGGGTTTTCATTTTCTTTGCACAAAAAAAATCATTTTCCATTTTTCGAGTGCCAAAAATCGATTTTTTGATGAAGAACTTACCAAATCTTTGTTGCAAAATTGCACTGCACCATTTAAAAAAATATTAGACCACAATTTATGTACAATTAACTAAATGGTTGCCACTCAAAAGCTTTCGATCCACCTCTCGTCAAATTGACAAAATTCTGCCGATTCAGTAGGAACCGGGTCAAATTTGAACTAAAGGTGACTCATAGTTTGCTCATGATTTTTTCCAAAAATCATTTTTAGGTACAAAAGTAGTCATTTCAAAAGAGAAATAATAAAAGTTTGGCAAGATTCAACCCCTAGCTATGAACGGTCATGCCCGCCGTTTTGACCACATTTTGAAATCGGCATAAGAAATTCAAAAAAAATCTAAAAAATGGAAAACCTTCATATTGTGTCATTATATGTTACCTAGTTTCCAGAAAAAATAAAAAACTTGGAATACAGAAAATATTTAAAAAAAGTATTCTTAGAAATGAGCTATCATGTATGAAGATTCATGGGTTTCAAGGCAAATGACCAATGGTATGGCCACATTCATGGTATAGTTTGTTCAAATGATATCATATTGTGCACAAGGCTGCATCTTGGAATGGCAAACAAATTTTCAAAAGGGGGTTTTCATTTTCTTTGCACAAAAAATCATTTTCCATTTTTTGAGTGCCAAAAATCTGTTTTCTATGAAGAACCTACCAAATCTTTGTTGCAAATTTGCACCGCACCATTTAAAAAAATATTAGACCACATTTTATGTACAGCTAACTAAATGGTTGCCACTCGAAAGCTTTTGATCCACCTCTCGTCAAATTGACAAAATTCTGCCGATTCAGCTGGAACCGGGTCAAATTTGAACTAAAGGTGACTCATAGTTTGGTCATGATTTTTTTCAAAAATCATTTTAGGTACAAAAGTAGTCATTTCATTAGAGAAACAACAAAAGTTTGGCAAGATTCAACCCCTAGCTACGAACGGTCATGCCTGCTGTTTTGACCATATTTTGAAATCGGCATAAGAAATTCAAAAAAAATCAAAAAAATGGAAAACCTTCACATTGTGTCATTATAAGTGACCTAGTTTACAGAAAAATTAACACACTTGGAATACGACAAATATTTTTAAAAAGTGTTCTCAGAAATGAGCAATCATGTATGAAGATTCATGGGTTTCAAGGCAAATGACCAATGATATGGCCACATTCATGGTGTAGCTTGTTCAAATGATATCATATTGTGCACAAGGGTGCATCTTGGAATGGCAAACAATTTTTCAAAAGGAAGTTTTCATTTTCTTTGCACAAAAAAATCATTTTCCATTTTTCGAGTGCCAAAAATCGGTTTTTTATGAAGACCCAACCAAATCTTATTTGCAAAATTGCACCGCACGATTTAAAAAAATATTAGACCACATTTTATGTACAATTGACTAAATGGTTGCCACTCAAAAGATTTCGATCCACCTCTCGTCAAATTGACAAAATTCTGCCGATTCAGCAGGAACCGGGTCTAATTTGAACTAAAGGTGCCTCATAGTTTGCTCATGATTTTTTCCAAAAATCATGTTTAGGTACAAAAGTAGTCATTTCATCAGAGAAACAACAAAAGTTTGGCAAGATTCAACCCCTAGCTACGAACGGTCATGCCCGCCGTTTTGACCACATTTTGAAATATGCATAAGAAATTCAAAAAAAATAAAAAAACGGAAAACCTTCGCAGTGTGTCTTTATATTTGACCTAGTTTATAGAAAAAATACAAAACTTGGCATATGGAAAATATTTTTAAAAAGTGTTCTCAGAAATAAGCTATCATGTATGAAGATTCATGGGTTTTCAAGGCAAATGACCAATGGTATGGCCATATTCATGGTATAGTTTGTTCAAATGATGTCATATTGTGCACAAGGGTGCAACTTGGAATGGCAAACAATTTTTCAAAAGGGGGTTTTCATTTTCTTTGCACAACAAAAATCATTTTCCATTTTTCGAGTGCCAAAAATCGATTTTTTGATGAAGAACGTACCAAATCTTTTTTGCAAAATTGCACTGCACCATTTAAAAAAAATATTAGACCACATTTTATGCACAACTGACTAAATGGTTGCCACTCAAAATCTTTTGATCCACCTCTTGTCAAATTGACAAAATTATGCCGATTCAGCAGGAACCGGGTCAAATTTGAACTAAAGGTGACTCATAGTTTGCGCATGATTTTTTCCAAAAATCATTTTTAGGTACAAAAGTAGTTATTTCATAAGAGAAATAATAAAAGGTTGGCAAGATTCAACCCCTAGCTATGAACGGTCATGCCCGCCGTTTTGACCACATTTTGAAATCGGCATAAGAAATTCAAAAAAAATCAAAAAAATGGAAAACCTTCATATTGTGTCATTATATGTGACCTAGTTTCCAGAAAAAATAAAAAACTTGGAATACAGAAAATATTTTTAAAAAGTGATCTCAGAAATGAGCTATCATGTATGAAGATTCATGGGTTTCAAGGCAAATGACCAATGGTATGGCCACATTCATGGTATAGTTTGTTCAAATGATATCATATTGTGCACAAGGGTGCATCTTGGAATGGCAAACAATTTTTCAAAAGGGGGTTTTCATTTCCTTCGCACAAAAAAATAATTTTCCATTTTTGAGTGCCAAAAATTTGTTTTCTATGAATAACCTACCAAATCTTTGTTGAAAAATTGCACCGCACCATTTAAAAAAATATTAGACTACATTTTATGTACAACTGACTAAATGGTTGCCACTCAAAATCTTTTGATCCACCTCTCGTCAAATTGACAAAATTCTGCCGATTCAGCTGGAACCGGGTCAAATTTGAACTAAAGGTGACTCATAGTTTGCTCATGATTTTTTCCAAAAATCATTTTTAGGTACAAAAGAAGTCATTTCATCAAAGAAACAACAAAAGTTTGGCAAGATTCAACCCCTAGCTACGAACGGTCATGCCCGCCGTTTTGACCACATTTTGAAATATGCATAAGAAATTAAAAAAAAACAAAAAAATGGAAAACCTTCACATTGTGTCATTATATGTGACCTAGTTTCAAGAAAAAATAAAAAACTTGGAATACAGAAAATATTTAAAAAAAGTGTTCTCAGAAATGAGCTATCATGTATGAAGATTCATGGGTTTCAAGGCAAATGACCAATGGTATGGCCACATTCATGGTATAGTTTGTTCAAATGATATCATATTGTGCACAAGGGTGCATCTTGGAATGGCAAACAATTTTTCAAAAGGGGGTTTTCATTTTCTTTGCACAAAAAAATCATTTTCCATTTTTCGAGTGCCAAAAATCGGTTTTTTATGAAGAACCTACCAAATCTTTGTTGCAAAATTGCACCGCACCATTTACAAATATATTAGACCACATTTTATGTACAATTGACTAAATGGTTGCCACTCCAAAGCTTTCAATCCACCTCTCGTCAAATTGACAAAATTCTGCCGATTCAGTAGGAACCGGGTCAAATTTGAACTAAAGGTGCCTCATATTTTGCTCATGATTTTTTCCAAAAATAATTTTTAGGTACAAAAGTAGTCATTTCATCAGAGAAACAACAAAAGTCTGGCAAGATTCAACCCCTAGCTACGAACGGTCATGCCCGCCGTTTTGACCACGTTTTGAAATATGCATAAGAAATTCAAAAAAAAATAAAAAAAATGGAAAACCTTCGAATTGTGTAATTATATGTGACCTAGTTTCCAGAAAAAATTACAAACTCGGAATATGACAAATATTTTCAAAAAGTGTTCTCAGAAATGAGCTATCATGTATGAAGATTCATGGGTTTCAAGGCAAATAACCAATGGTATGGCCACATTCAGGGTATATCTTGTTCAAATGATATCATATTGTGCACAAGGGTGCATATTGGAATGGCAAACAATTTTCCAAAAGGGAGTTTTCTTTTTCATTTCACGAAAAATAATTTTCCATTATTCGAGTGCCAAAAATAGGTTTTTTTATGAAGAACCTACCAAATCATTTTTGCAAAATTGCACTGCACCATTTAAAAAAAATATTAGACCACATTTTATGTACAATTGACTAAATGGTTGCCACTCAAAAGCTTTCGATCCACCTCTCGTCAAATTGACAAAATTCTACTGATTCAGGAGGAACTAGGTCAAATTTGAACTAAAGGTGACTCATAGTTTGCTCATGATTTTTTCCAAAAATCATTTTTAGGTTCAGAAGTATTCATTTCATCAGAGAAACAACAAAAGTTTGGCAAGATTCAACACCTAGCTACGAACGGTCATGCCCGCCGTTTTGGCCCCATTTTGAAATCGGCATAAGAAATTGAAAAAAAAATCAAAGAAATGGAAAACCTTCACATTGTGTCATTATATGTGACCTAGTTTCCAGAAAAAATAATAAACTTGGAATACGACAAATATTTTAAAAAAGTGTTCTCAGAAATGAGCTATCATGTATGAAGATTCATGGGTTTCAAGGCAAATGACCAATGGTATGGCCACCTTCATGGTATAGCTTGTTCAAATTATATCATACTGTGCACAATGGCGCATCTTGGAATGGCAAATAATTTTTCAAAAGGGAGTTTTCATTTTCTTTGGACAAAAAATATCATTTTCCATTTTTCGAGTGCCAAAAATTGGTTTTTTTATGAAGAACCTACCAAATCTTTGTCGCAAAATTGCACCGCACCATTTAAAAAAATATTAGACCACATTTTATGTACAATTGACTAAATCATTCCCAGTCAAAAGCTTTCGATCCGCCTCTCGTCAAATTGACAAAATTCTGCCGATTCAGCAGGAACCGGGTCAAATTTGAACTAAAGGTGACTCATAGTTTGCTCATGATTTTTACCAAAAATCATTTTTAGTTACAAAAGTAGTCATTTCATCAGAGAAACAACAAAAGTTTGGCAAGATTCAACCCCTAGGTACGAACGATCAAGCCCGCCGTTTTGACCCACATTTTGAAATCGGCATAAGAAATTCAAAAAAAATGGATAACCTTCACATTGTGTCATTATATGTGACCTAGTTTCCAGAAAAAATAAAAACCTTGGAATGCAGAAAATATTTAAAAAAAGTGTTCTCAGAAATGAGCTATCATGTATGAAGATTCATGGGTTTCAAGGCAAATGACCAATGGTATGGACACATTCATGGTATAGTTTGTTCAAACGATATCATATTGTGCACAAGGGTGCATCTTGGAATGGCAAACAATTTTTCAAAAGGGGGTTTTCATTTTCTTTGCACAAAAAAATCATTTTCCATTTTTCGAGTACCAAAAATCGAATTTTTGATGAAGAACTTACCAAATCTTTGTTGCAAAATTGCACTGCACCATTTAAAAAAAATATCAGACCACATTTTATGTACAATTGACTAAATGGTTGCCACACAAAAGCTTTCGATCAACCTCTCGTCAAATTGACAAAATTCTGTCGATTCAGCAGGAACCGGGTCAAATTTGAGCTAAAGGTTTCTCATAGTTTGCTCATGATTTTTTCCAAAAATCATTTTTAGGTACAAATGTAGTCATTTCATCAGTGAAACAACAAAAGTTTGGCAAGATTCAACCCCTAGTTATGAACGGTCATGCCCTTCGTTTTGACCACATTTTGAAATCTGGATAAGAAATTCAAAAAAAATGGATAACCTTCACATCGTGTCATTATATGTGACCTAGTTTAAGAAAAAATAAAAAACTTGGAATGCGGAAAATGTTTAAAAAAAGTGTTCTCAGAAATGAGCTATCATGTATGAAGATTCATGGGTTTCAAGGCAAATGACCAATGGTATGGCCACATTCATGGTATAGTTTGTTCAAATGATATCATATTGTGCACAAGGGTGCATCTTGGAATGGCAAACAATTTTTCAAAAGGGGGTTTTCATTTTCTTTGCATAAAAAAATCATTTTCCATTTTTCGAGTGCAAAATATCGGTTTTTTATGAAGAACCTACCAAATCTTTGTTGCAAAATTGCACCGCACCATTAAAAAATATATTAGACCACATTTTATGTACAATTGACTAAATGGTTGCCACACAAAAGATTTCAATCCACCTCTCGTCAAATTGACAAAATTGTGCCGATTCAGCACGAACCGGGTCAAATTTGAACGAAAGGTGCCTCATAGTTTGCTCATGATTTTTTCCAAAAATCATTTTTAGGTACAAAAGTAGTCATTTCATCAGAGAAACAACAAAAGTTTGGCAAGATTCAACCCCTAGCTACGAACGGTTATGCCTGCCGTTTTGACCATATTTTGAAATCGGCATAAGAAATTCAAAAAAAATCAAAAAAAATGGAAAACTTCACATTGTGTCATTATATGTGACCTAGTTTCCAGAAAAATTAACAAACTTGGAATACGACAAATATTTTAAAAAAGTGTTCTCGGAAATGAGCAATCATGTATGAAGATTCATGGGTTTCAAGGCAAATGACCAATGGTATGGCCACATTCATGGTATAGCTTGTTCAAATGATATCATATTGTGCACAAGGGTGCATATTGGAATGGCAAACAATTTTTCAAAAGGGAGTTTTGATTTTCTTTGCTTAAAAAATCATTTTCCATTTTTTGAGTGCCAAAAATAGGTTTTTTTATGAAGAACCTACCAAATCTTTGTTGCAAAATTGCACCGCACCATTTAAAAAAATATTAGACCACATTTTATGTACAATTGACTAAATGGTTGCCACTCAAAAGCTTTCGATCCACCTCTCGTCAAATTGACAAAATTCTGCTGATTCTGGAGGAACCGGGTCAAATTTGAACTAAACGTGACTCATAGTTTGCACATGATTTTTTCCAAAAATCATTTTTAGGTTCAAAAATACTTATTTCATAAGAGAAACAACAAAAGGTTGGCAGGATTCAACCCCTAGCTACGAACGGTCATGCCCACCATTTTGACCACATTTTGAAATCGGCATAAGAAATTAAAAAAAATCAAAAAAAATGGAAAACCTTCACATTGTCATTATATGTGACATAGTTTCCAGAAAAAATAAAAAACTTGGAATACGACAAATATTTTAAAAAAGTGTTCTCAGAAATGAGCTATCATGTATGTAGATTCATGGGTTTCAAGGCAAATGACCAATGGTATGGCCACATTCATGGTATAACTTGTTCAAATGATATCATATTGTGCACAAGGGTGCATCTTCGAATGGCAAACAATTTTTCAAAAGGGAGTTTTCATTTTCTTTGCACAAAAAATATCATTTTCCATTTTTCGAGTGCCAAAAATCGGTTTTTATATGAAGAACCTACCAAATCTTTGTTGCAAAATTGCACCACACCATTTAAAAAAAATATTAGGCCAGATTTTATGTACAATTGACTAAATGGTTCCCACTCAAAAGCTTTCGATCCACCTCTCGTCAAATTGACAAAATTCCGCCGATTCAGCAGGAACCGGGTCAAATTTGAACTAAAGGTAACTCATAGTTTCCTCATGATTTTTACCAAAAATCATTTTTAGGTACAAAACTAGTCATTTCATCAGAGAAACAACAAAAGTTTGGCAAGATTCAACCCCCAGCTACGAACGGTCATGCCCGCCGTTTTGACCACATTTTGAAATCTGCATAAGAAATTCAAAAAAAATGGATAACCTTCACATTGTGTCATTATATGTGACGTAGTTTCCAGAAAAAATAAAAAACTTGGAATGCGGAAAATATTTAAAAAAGTGCTTTCAGAAATGAGCGATCATGTATGAAGATTCATGGGTTTCAAGGCAAATGACCAATGGTATGGGCACATTCATGGTATAGTTTGTTCAAATGATATCATATTGTGCACAAGGGTGAATCTTGGAATGGCAAACAATTTTTCAAAAGCGGGTTTTCATTTTCTTTGCACATTAAAATCGTTTTCCATTTTTCGAGTACCAAAAATCGATTTTTTGATGAAGAACATACAAAATCTTTGTTGCAAAATTGCACTGCACCATTTAAAAAAATATTAGAGCACATTTTATGTACAATTGACTAAATGGTTGCCACAGAAAAGCTGTCGATCCACCTCTCGTCAAATTGACAAAATTCTGCCGATTCAGCAGGAACCGGGTCAAATTTGAACTAAAGGTTTCTCATAGTTTCTTATTTTTAGGTACAAAAGTAGTCATTTCATCAGTGAAACAACAAAAGTTTAGCTATGAATGGTCATGCCCTCCATTTTGACCACATTTTGAAATCTAGATAAGAAATTCAAAAAAATTCAAAAAAATGGAAAACCTTCACATTGTGTCATTATATGTGACCTAGTTACGAGAAAAAATAAAAAACATGGAATGCGGAAAATGTTGAAAAGAAGTGTTCTCAGAAATGAGCTATCATGTATAAAGATTCATGGGTTTCAAGGCAAATGACCAATGGTATGGCCACATTCATAGTATAGTTTGTTCAAATGATATCATATTGTGCACAAGGGTGCATCTTGGAATGGCAAACAATTTTTCAAAAGGGGGTTTTCATTTTCTTTGCATAAAAAAATCATTTTCCATTTTTCGAGTGCAAAAAATCGGTTTTTTATGAGGAACCTACCAAATCTTTGTTGCAAAATTGCAGCGCACCATTAAAAAAAAATATTATACCACATTTTATGTACAATTGACTGAATGGTTGCCACTCAAAAGCTTTCAATCCACCTCTCGTCAAATTGACAAAATTCTGCCGATTCAGCAGGAACCAGGTCAAATTTGAACGAAAGGTGCCTCATAGTTTGCTCATGATTTTTTCCAAAAATCATTTTTAGGTAACAAGTAGTCATTTCATCAGAGAAACAACAAAAGTTTGGCAAGATTCAACCCCTAGCTACGAACGGTCATGCCTGCCGTTTTGACCATATTTTGAAATCGGCATAAGAAATTCAAAAAAAATCAAAAATAATGGAAAACCTTCACATTGTGTCAGTCTATGTGACCTAGTTTCCAGAAAAATTAACAAACTTGGAATACGACAAATATTTTAAAAAAGTGTTCTCGGAAATGACCTATCATGTATGAAGATTCATGGGTTTCAAGGCAAATGACCAATGGTAAGGCCACATTCATGGTATAGCTTGTTCAAATGATATCATATTGTGCACAAGGGTGCATCTTGGAATGGCAAACAATTTTTCAAAAGGGAGTTTTGATTTTCTTTGCTTAAAAAATCATTTTCCATTTTTCGAGTGCCAAAAATAAGTTTTTTTATGAAGAACCTACCAAATCTTTGTTGCAAAAGTGCACCGCACCATTTAACAAAATATTAGACCACATTTTATGTACAATTGACTAAATGGTTGCCACTCAAAAGCTTTCGATCCACCTCTCGTCAAATTGACAAAATTCTGCTGATTCAGGAGGAACCGGGTCAAATTTGAACTAAAAGAGACTCATAGTTTGCTCATGATTTTTTCCAAAAATAATTTTTATGTTCAAAAATACTCATTTCATCAGTGAAACAACAAAAGTTTGGCAAGATTCAACCCCTAGCTACGAACGGTCATTCCCGCCATATTGACCACATTTTGAAATCGGCATAAGAAATTAAAAACAAATCAAAAAAATGGAAAACCTTCACATTGTGTCATTATATGTGACATAGTTTCCAGAAAAACTAAAAAACTTGGAATACGACAAATATTTTAAAAAAGTGTTCTCAGAAATGAGCTATCATGTATGTAGATTCTTGGGTTTCAAGGCAAATGACCAATGTTATGGCCACATTCATTGTATAGTTTGTTCAAATGATATCATATTGAGCACAAGGGTGAATCTTGGAATGGCAAATTTTTTTCCAAAAGGTGGTTTTCATTTTCTTTTCACAAAAAAATCATTTTCCATTTTTCGAGTACCAAAAATCGATTTTTTGATGAAGAACATACCAAATCTTTGTTGCAAAATTGCACTGCACCATTTAAAAAAATATTAGACCACAATTTATGTACAATTGACTAAATGGTTGCCACACAAAAGCTTTCGATCCACCTCTCGTCAAATTGACAAAATTCTGCCGATTCAGCAGGAATCGGGTCAAATTTGAACTAAAGGTTTCTCATAGTTTCTCATTTTTAGGTACAAAAGTAGTCATTTCATCTGTGAAACAACAAAATTTTGGCAAGATTCGACCCCTAGCTACGAACGGTCATGCCCTCCGTTTTGACCACATTTTGAAATCAGGATAAGAAATTTAAAAAAAATCAAAAAAATGGAAAACCTTCAAATTGTGTCATTATATGTGACCTAGTTTCCAGAAAAAATAAAAAACTTGGAATGCGGAAAATGTTTAAAAAAAGTATTCTCAGAAATGAGCTATCATGTATGAAGATTCATGGGTTTCAAGGCAAATGACCAATGGTATGGCCACATTCATGGTATAGCTTGTTCAAATGATATCATATTGTGCACAAGGGTGCATCTTGGAATGGCAAACAATTTTTCAAAAGGGAGTTTTCATTTTCTTTGCACAAAAAATATCATTTTCCATTTTTCGAGTGCCAAAAATTGGTTTTTTTATGAAGAACCTACTAAATCTTTGTTGCAAAATAGCACCGCACCATTTAAAAAAAATTGGACCACATTTTATGTACAATTGACTAAATGGTTCCCACTCAAAAGCTTTCGATCCACCTCTCGTCAAATTGACAAAATTCTGCCGATTCCGCAGGAACCGGGTCAAATTTGAACTAAAGGTGACTCATAGTTTGCTCATGATTTTTTCCAAAAATCATTTTTAGGTACAAAAGTAGTCATTTCATCAGAGAAACAACAAAAGTTTGGCAAGATTCAACCCCTAGCTACGAACGGTCATGCCTGCCGTTTTGACCACATTTGGAAATCGGCATAAGAAATTCAAAATAAATGGATAACATTCACATTGTGTCATTATATGTGACCTAGTTTCTAGAAAAAATAAAAAACTTGGGATGCGGAAAATATTTAAAAAAAGTGTTGTATGAAGATTCATGGGTTTCAAGGCAAATGACCAATGGTATTGCCACATTCATGGTATAGTTTGTTCAAATGATATCATATTGTGCACAAGGGCGCATCTTGGAATGGCAAACAATTTTTCAACAGGGGGTTTTCATTTTCTTTGCACAAAAAAATCATTTTCCATTTTTTGAGTACCAAAAATCGATTTTTTGATGAAGAACTTACCAAATCTTTGTTGCAAAATTGCACTGCACCATTTAAAAAAATATTAGACCACATTTTATGTACAATTGCCTAAATGGTTGCCACACAAAAGCTTTCGATCCACCTCTCGTCCAACTGACAAAATTCAGCCGATTCAGCAGGAACCGGGTCAAATTCGAACTAAAGGTGACTCATAGTTTGCTCATGATTTTTTCCAAAAATCATTTTTAGGTACAAAAGTAGTCATTTCATCAGAGAAACAACAAAAGTTTGGCAAGATTCAACCCCTAGCTACGAACGGTCAGGCCTGCCGTTTTGACCACATTTGGAAATCGGCATAAGAAATTCAAAATAAATGGATAACATTCACATTGTGTCATTATATGTGACCTAGTTTCTAGAAAAAATAAAAAACTTGGAATGCGGAAAATATTTAAAAAAAGTGTTGTATGAAGATTCATGGGTTTCAAGGCAAATGACCAATGGTATTGCCACATTCATGGTATAGTTTGTTCAAATGATATCATATTGTGCACAAGGGTGCATCTTGGAATGGCAAACAATTTTTCAACAGGGGGTTTTCATTTTCTTTGCACAAAAAAATCATTTTCCATTTTTTGAGTACCAAAAACGATTTTTTGATGAAGAACTTACCAAATCTTTGTTGCAAAATTGCACTGCACCATTTAAAAAAATATTAGACCACATTTTATGTACAATTGCCCAAATGGTTGCCACACAAAAGCTTTCGATCCACCTCTCGTCAAATTGACAAAATTCAGCCGATTCAGTAGGAACCAGGTCAAATTTGAACTAAAGGTGACTCATAATTTGCTCATGATTTTTTCCAAAAATCATTTTTAGGTACAAAAGTAGTCATTTCATCAGAGAAACAACAAAAGTTTGGCAAGATTCAACCCCTAGCTATGAACAGTCAGGCCCTCCGTTTTGACCACATTTTGAAATCTGCATAAGAAATTCAAAACAAATCAAAAAAATGGAAAACCTTCACATTGTTTCATTACATGTGAGCTAGTTTCCAGAAAAATTAACAAACTTGGAATACGACAAATATTTTAAAAAAGTGTTCTCAGAAATGAGCTATCATGTATGAAGATTCATGGGTTTCAAGGAAAACGACCAATGGTATGGCCACATTCATGGTATAGTTTGTTCAAATGATATCATATTGTGCACAAGGGTGCATCTTGGAATGGGAAACAATTTTCAAAAGGTGGTTTTCATTTTCTTTGCATAAAAAAATCATTTTCTATTTTTCGAGTGCAAAAAATCAGTTGTTTATGAAGAACCTCCAAATCTTTGTTGCAAAATTGCACCGCACCATTTAAAAAAAATATTAGACCACATTTTATGTACAATTCACTAAATGGTTGCCACTCTAAAGCTTTCAGTCCTCCTCTCGTCAAATTGACAAAATTCTGCTGATTCAGCAGGAACCGGGTCAATTTTGAACGAAAGGTGCCTCAAAATTTGCTCGTGATTTTTTCCAAAAATCATTTTTTGGTACAAAAGTAGTCATTTCATCAAAGAAACAACAAAAGTTTGGCAAGATTCAATCCCTAGCTACGAACGGTCATGCCCGCCGTTTTGACCATATTTTGAAATCGGCATAAGAAATTCAAAAAAAAATAAAAAAAAGGAAAACCATCACATTGTGTCATTATTTGTGACCTAGTTTCCAGAAAAATAAACAAACTTGGAATACGACAAATATTTTAAAAAAGTGTTCTCAGAAATGAGCTATCATGTATGAGGATTCATGGGTTTCAAGGCAAATGACCAATGGTATGGCCTCATTCATGGTATAGTTTGTTCAAATGATATCATATTGTGCACAAGGGTGCATCTTGGAATGGCAAACAATTTTTCAAAAGGGGGTTTTCATTTTCTTTGCACAAAAAAAATCATTTTCCTTTTTTCGAGTACCAAAAATCGATTTTTTGATGAAGAACTTACCCAATCTTTGTTGCAAAATTGCACGGCACCAATTAAAAAAAATATTAGACCACATTTTATGTACAATTGACTAAATGGTTGCCACACAAAAGCTTTCGATCCACCTCTCGTCAAATTAACAAAATTCTGCTGATTCAGGAGGAACTGGGTCAAATTTGAACTAAAGGTGACTCATAGTTTGCTCATGATTTTTTCCAAAAATCATTTTTAGGTTCAAAAGTAGTCATTTCATCAGAGAAACAACAAAAGTTGGCAAAATTCAACCCCTAGCTATGAACGGTCATGCCCTCCGTTTTGACCACATTTTGAAATCTGCATAAGAAATTCAAAAAAAATCAAAAAAATGGAAAACCTTCACATAGTGTCATTATATGTGACCTAGTTTCCAGAAAAAATAAAAAACTTGGAATGCGGAAAATGTTTAAAAAAAGTGTTCTCAAGAAATGAGCTATCATGTATGAACATTCATGGGTTTCAAGGCAAATGACCAATGGTATGGCCACATTCATGGTATAGCTTGTTCAAATGATATCATATTGTGCACAAGGGTGCATCTTGGAATGGCAAAAAAAAATTCAAAAGGGAGTTTTCATTTTCTTTGGATAAAAAATATCATTTTCCATTTTTCGAGTGGCAAAAATTGGTTTTTTTATGAAGAACCTACCAAATCTTTGTTGCAAAATTGCACCGCACCATTTAAAAAAAAATTGGACCACATTTTATGTACAATTGACTAAATGGTTCCCACTCAAAAGCTTTTGATCCACCTCTCGTCAAATTGACAAAATTCTGCCGATTCAGTAGGAACCGGGTCAAATTTGAACTAAAGGTGACTCATAGTT
Source organism: Elymus sibiricus (assembly GCA_039707655.1). Lineage (NCBI taxonomy): Eukaryota > Viridiplantae > Streptophyta > Magnoliopsida > Poales > Poaceae > Elymus > Elymus sibiricus. The sequence goes on from CM077670.1 coordinate 139,786,219, forward strand.
TGCTCATAATTTTTCCAAAAAACATTTTTAGGTACAAAAGTAGTCATTTCATCAGAGAAACAACAAAAGTTTGGCAAGATTCAACCCCAAGCTACGAACGGTCATGCCCGCCGTTTTGACCACATTTAGAAATCGGCATAAGAAATTCAAAAAAAATGGATGACCTTCACATTGTGTCATTATATGTGACCTAGTTTCCAGGAAAAATAAAAAACTTGGAATGCGGAAAATATTTAAAAAAAGTGTTCTCAGAAATGACCTATCAGGTATGAAGATTCATGGGTTTCAAGGCAAATGACCAATGGTATGGCCACATTCATGGTATAGTTTGTTCAAATGATATCATATTGTGCACAAGGGTGCATCTTGGAATGGCAAACAATTTCTCAAAAGGAGGTTTTCATTTTCTTTGCACAAAAAAATCATTTTACATTTTTTGAGTGCCAAAAATCGGTTTTTATGAAGAACCTACCAAATCTTTGTTGCAAAATTGCACCGCACCATTTAAAAAAAAGATTAGACCACATTTTATGTACAATTGACTAAATGGTTGCCACTCAAAAGCTTTCGATCCACCTCTCGTCAAATTGACAAAACTCTGCTGATTCAGGAGGAACTCGGTCAAATTTGAACTAAAGGTGACTCATAGTTTGCTCATGATTTTTTCCAAAAATCATTTTTAGGTTCAAAAGTACTCATTTCATCAGAGAAACAACAAAAGTTTGGCAAGATTCAACCCCTAGCTACGAACGGTCATGCCCGCCGTTTTGACCACATTTTGAAATCGGCATAAGAAATTAAAAAAAATCAAAAAAATGGAAAACCTACACATTGTGTCATTATATGTGACCTAGTTTCCAGAAAAAATAACAAACTTGGAATACGACAAATATTTTAAAAAAGTGTTCTCAGAAATGAGCTATCATGCATGAAGATTCATGGGTTTCAAGGCAAATGACCAATGGTATGGCCACATTCATGGTATAGCTTGTTCAAATGATATCATATTGTACACAAGGGTATATCTTGGAATGGCAAAGAATTTTTCAAAAGGGAGTTTTCATTTTCTTTGCACAAAAAATATCATTTTCATTTTTCGAGTGCCAAAAATCGGTTTTTTCATGAAGAACCTACCAAATCTTTCTTGCAAAATTGCACCGCACCATTTAAAAACAATTGGACCACATTTTATGTACAATTGACTAAATGGTTCCCACTCAAAAGCTTTCGATCCACCTCTCGTCAAATTGACAAAATTCTACCGATTCAGTAGGAACCGGGTCAAATTTGAACTAAAGGTGACTCATAGTTCGCTCATGATTTTTTCCAAAAATCATTTTTAGGTACAAAAGTAGTCATTTCATGACAGAAACAACAAAAGTTTGGCAAGATTCAACCCCTAGCTACGAATGGTCATGCCCGCCGTTTTGACCACATTTGGAAATCGGCATAAGAAATTCAAAAAAAATGGATAACCTTCACATTGTGTCATTATATGTGACCTAGTTTCCAGAAAAAATAAAAAACTTGGAATGCGGAAAATGTTTAAAAAAAGTGTTCTCAGAAATGAGCTATCATGTATGAAGATTCATGGGTTTCAAGGCAAATGACCAATGGTATGGCCACATTCATGGTATAGTTTGTTCAAATGATATCATATTGGGCACAAGGGTGCATCTTGGAATGGCAAACAATTTTTCAAAAGGGGGGTTTCATTTTCTTTGCATAAAAAAATCATTTTCCATTTTTCAAGTGCAAAAAATTTGTTTTTTATGTAGAACCTACCAAATCTTTGTTGCAAAATTGCATCGCACCATTTAAAAAAATATTAGACCACATTTTATGTACAATTGACTAAATGGTTGCCACTCAAAAGCTTTCAATCCACCTCTTGTCAAATTGACAAAATTATGCCGATTCAGCAGGAACCGGGTCAAATTTGAACGAAAGGTGCCTCATAGTTTGCACATGATTTTTTCCAAAAAACATTTTTAGAAACGAAAGTAGTCATTTCATCAGAGAAACAACAAAAGTTTGGCTAGATTCAACCCCGAGCTACGAACGATCATGCCCGCCGTTTTGACCGAATTTTCAAATTGGCATAAGAAATTCAAAAAAAAGGAAAACCTTCACATTTTGTCATTATATGTGACCTAGTTTCCAGAAAAATTAACAAACTTGGAATACGACAAATATTTTAAAAAAGTGTTCTCAGAAATGAGCTATCATGTATGAAGATTCATGGGTTTCAAGGCAAATGACCAATGGTATGGCCACATTCATGGTATAGCTTGTTCAAATGATATCATACTGTGCACAAGGGTGCATATTGGAATGGCAAACAATTTTTCAAAAGGGAGTTTTCATTTTCTTTGCACAAAAAATAATTTTCCATTTTTCGAGTGCTAAAAATAGGTTTTTTTATGAAGAACCTACCAAATCATTGTTGCCAAATTGCACCGCACCATTTAAAAAAAATATTAGACCACATTTTATGTACAATTGACTAAATGGTTGCCACACAAAAGCTTTCGATCCACCTCTCGTCAAATTGACAAAATTCTGCTGATTCAGGAGGAACTGGGTCAAATTTGAACTAAAGGTGACTCATAGTTTGCTCTTGATTTTTTCCAAAAATCATTTTTAGGTTCAAAAGTAGTCATTTCATCAGGGAAACAACAAAAGTTGGCAAGATTCAACACCTAGCTATGAACGGTCATGCCCTCCGTTTTGACCACATTTTGAAATCTGCATAAGAAATTCAAAAAAAATCAAAAAAATGGAAAACCTTCACATAGTGTCATTATATGTGACCTAGTTTCCAAAAAAATAAAAAACTTGGAATGCGGAAAATGTTTTAAAAAAGTGTTCTCAAGAAATGAGCTATCATGTATGAACATTCATGGGTTTCAAGGCAAATGACCAATGGTATGGCCACATTCATGGTATAGCTTGTTCAAATGATATCATATTGTGCACAAGGGTGCATCTTGGAATGGCAAACAATGTTTCAAAAGGGAGTTTTCATTTTCTTTGGATAAAAAATATCATTTTCCATTTTTCTAGTGGCAAAAATCGGTTTTTTTATGAAGAACCTACCAAATCTTTGTTGCAAAATTGCACCGCACCATTTAAAAAAAATTGGACCACATTTTATGTACAATTGACTAAATGGTTCCCACTCAAAAGCTTTTGATCCACCTCTCGTCAAATTGACAAAATTCTGCCGATTCAGTAGGAACCGGGTCAAATTTGAACTAAAGGTGACTCATAGTTTGCTCATGATTTTTCCAAAAAACATTTTTAGGTACAAAAGTAGTCATTTCATCAGAGAAACAACAAAAGTTTGGCAGGATTCAACCCCAAGCTATGAACGGTCATGCCCGCCGTTTTGACCACATTTGGAAATCGGCATAAGAAATTCCAAAAACATGGATGACCTTCACATTGTGTCATTATATGTGACCTAGTTTCCAGAAAAAATAAAAAACTTGGATTGCGGAAAATATTTATAAAAAGTGTTCTCAGAAATGACCTATCATGTATGAAGATTCATGGGTTTCAAGGCAAATGACCAATGGTATGGCCACATTCATGGTATAGTTTGTTCAAATGATATCATATTGTGCACAAGGGTGCATCTTGGAATGGCAAACAATTTCTCAAAAGGGGGTTTTCATTTTCTTTGCACAAAAAGTCATTTTACATTTTTTGAGTGCCAAAAATCAGTTTTTATGAAGAACCTACCAAATCTTTGTTGCAAAATTGCACCGCACCATTTAAAAAAATATTAGACCACATTTTATGTACAATTGACTAAATGGTTGCCACTCAAAAGCTTTCGATCCACCTCTCGTCAAATTGACAAAACTCTGCTGATTCAGGAGGAACTCGGTCAAATTTGAAGTAAAGTTGACTCGTAGTTTGCTCATGATTTTTTCCAAAAATCATTTTTAAGTTCAAAAGTACTCATTTCATCAGAGAAACAACAAAAGTTTGGCAAGATTCAACCCCTAGCTACGAACGGTCATGCCCGCCGTTTTGACCACATTTTGAAATCCGCATAAGAAATTAAAAAAATCAAAAAACTGGAAAACCTACACATTGTGTCATTATATGTGACCTAGTTTCCAGAAAAAATAACAAACTTGGAATACGACAAATATTTTAAAAAAGTGTTCTCAGAAATGAGCTATCATGTATGAAGATTCATGGGTATCAAGGCAAATGACCAATGGTATGACCACATTCATGGTATAGCTTGTTCTAATGATATCATATTGTGCACAAGGGTGCATCTTGGAATGGCAAACAATTTTTCAAAAGGGAGTTTTCATTTTGTTTGGATAAAAAATATCATTTTCCATTTTTCGAGTGCCAAAAATCGGTTTTTTTATGAAGAACCTACCAAATCTTTGTTGCAAAATTGGACCGCACCATTTAAAAAAAAATTGGACCACATTTTATGTACAATTGACTAAATGGTTCCCACTCAAAAGCTTTTGATCCACCTCTCGTCAAATTGACAAAATTCGGCCGATTCAGTAGGAACCGGGTCAAATTTGAACTAAAGGTGACTCATAGTTTGCTCATGATTTTTTCCAAAAAACATTTTTAGGTACAAAAGTAGTCATTTCATCAGAGAAACAAAAAAAGTTTGGCAAGATTCAACCCCTAGCTACGAACGGTCATGCCCGCCGTTTTGACCACATTTGGAAATCGGCATAAGAAATTCAAAAAAAATGGATGACCTTCACATTGTGTCATTATATGTGACCTAGTTTCCAGAAAAAATAAAAAACTTGGAATGCGGAAAATATTTAAAAAAAGTGTTCTCAGAAATGAGCTATCATGTATGAAGATTCATGGGTTTCAAGGCAAATGACCAATGGTATGGCCACATTCATGGTATAGTTTGTTCAAATGATATCATATTGTGCACAAGGGTGCATCTTGGAATGGCAAACAATTTTTCAAAAGGGGGTTTTCATTTTCTTTGCACAAAAAAATCATTTTACATTTTTTGAGTGCCAAAAATCGGTTTTTATGAAGAACCTACCAAATCTTTGTTGCAAAATTGCACCGCACCATTTAAAAAAATATTAGACCACATTTTATGTACAATTGACTAAATGGTTACCACTCAAAAGCTTTCGATCCACCTCTCGTCAAATTGACAAAACTCTGCTGATTCAGGAGGAACTCGGTCAAATTAGAACTAAAGGTGACTCATAGTTTGCTCATGATTTTTTCCAAAAATCATTTTTAGGTTCAAAAGTACTCATTTCATCAGAGAAACAACAAAAGTTTGGCAAGATTCAACCCCTAGCTACGAACGGTCATGCCCGCCGTTTTGACCACATTTTGAAATCGGCATAAGAAATTAAAAAAAATCAAAAAAATGGAAAACCTTCACATTGTGTCATTATATCTGACCTAGTTTCCAGAAAAAATAACAAACTTGGAATACGACAAATATTTTAAAAAAGTGTTCTCAGAAATGAGCTATCATGTATGGAGATTCATGGGTTTCAAGGCAAATGACCAATGGTATGGCCACATTCATGGTATAGCTTGTTCAAATGATATCATATTGTGCACAAGGGTGCATCTTGGAATGGCAAACAATTTTCCAAAAGGGAGTTTTCCTTTTCTTTGCACAAAAAATATCATTTTCCATTTTTCGAGTGCCAAAAATCGGTTTTTTTATGAAGAACCTACCAAATCTTTGTTGCAAAATTGCACCGCACCATTTAAAAAAAATTGGACTACATTTTATGTACAATTGACTAAATGGTTCCCACTCAAAAGCTTTCGATCCACCTCTCGTCAAATTGACAAAATTCTGCCGATTCAGCAGGAACCGGGTCAAATTTGAACTAAAGGTGACTCATAGTTTGCTCATGATTTTTTCCAAAAATCATTTTTATGTACAAAAGTAGTCATTTCATAAGAGAAACAACAAAAGTTTGGCAAGATTCAACCCCTAGCTACGAACGGTCATGCCTGCCGTTTTGACCACATTTGGAAATCGGCATAAGAAATTCAAAATAAATGGATAATATTGACATTGTGTCATTATATGTGACCTAGTTTCTAGAAAAAATAAAAAACTTGGAATGCGGAAAATATTTAAAAAAAGTGTTGTATGAAGATTCATGGGTTTCAAGGCAAATGACCAATGGTATTGCCACATTCATGGTATAGTTTGTTCAAATGATATCATATTGTGCACAAGGGCGCATCTTGGAATGGCAAACAATTTTTCAACAGGGGGTTTTCATTTTATTTGCACAAAAAAATCATTTTCCATTTTTTGAGTACCAAAAATCGATTTTTTGAAGAAGAACTTACGAAATCTTTGTTGCAAAATTGCACTGCACCATTTAAAAAAATATTAGACCACATTTTATGTACAATTGCCTAAATGGTTGCCACACAAAAGCTTTCGATCCACCTCTCGTCAAATTGACAAAATTCAGCCGATTCAGCAGGAACCGGGTCAAATTTGAACTAAAGGTGACTCATAATTTGCTCATGATTTTTTCCAAAAATCATTTTTAGGTACAAAAGTAGTCATTTCATCAGAGAAACAACAAAAGTTTGGCAAGATTCAACCCCTAGCTATGAACGGTCAGGCCCTCCGTTTTGACCACATTTTGAAATCTGCAGAAGAAATTCAAAAAAAATCAAAAAAATGGAAAACCTTCACATTGTTTCATTACATGTGAGCTAGTTTCCAGAAAAATTAACAAACTTGGAATACGATAAGTATTTTAAAAAAGTGTTCTCAGAAATGAGCTATCATGTATGAAGATTCATGGGTTTCAAGGGAAATGGCCAATGGTATGGCCACATTCATGGTATAGTTTGTTCAAATGATATCATATTGTGCACAAGGGTGCATCTTGGAATGGGAAACAATTTTCAAAAGGTGGTTTTCATTTTCTTTGCATAAAAAAATCATTTTCCATTTTTCGAGTGCAAAAAATCAGTTGTTTATGAAGAACCTCCAAATCTTTGATGCAAAATTGCACCGCACCATTTAAAAAAAATATTAGACCACATTTTATGTACAATTCACTAAATTGTTGCCACTCAAAAGCTTTCTGTCCACCTCTCGTCAAATTGACAAAATTCTACTGATTCAGAAGGAACCGGGTCAATTTTGAACGAAAGGTGCCTCATAGTTTGCTCATGATTTTTTCCAAAAATCATTTTTTGGTACAAAAGTAGTCATTTCATCAGAGAAACAACAAAAGTTTGGCAAGATTCAATCCCTAGCTACGAACGGTCATGCCCGCCGTTTTGACCATATTTTGAAATCGGCATAAGAAATTAAAAAAAAAAAGGAAAACCATCACATTTTGTCATTATATGTGACCTAGTTTCCAGAAAAATTAACAAACTTGGAATACGACAAATATTTTAAAAAAGTGTTCTCAGAAATGAGCTATCATGTATGAAGATTCATGGGTTTCAAGGCAAATGACCAATGGTATGGCCTCATTCATGGTATAGTTTGTTCAAATGATATCATATTGTGCACAAGGGTGCATCTTGGAATGGCAAACAATTTTTCAAAAGGGGGTTTTCATTTTCTTTGCACAAAAAAAATCATTTTCCATTTTTCGAGTACCAAAAATCGATTTTTTGATGAAGAACTTACCAAATCTTTGTTGCAAAATTGCACGGCACCAATTAAAAAAAATATTAGACCACATTATATGTACAATTGACTAAATGGTTGCCACACAAAAGCTTTCGATCCACCTCTCGTCAAATTGACAAAATTCTGCTGATTCAGGAGGAACTGGGTCAAATTTGAACTAAAGGTGACTCATAGTTTGCTCATGATTTTTTCCAAAAATCATTTTTAGGTTCAAAAGTAGTCATTTCATTAGAGAAACAACAAAAGTTGGCAAGATTCAACCCCTAGCTATGAACGGTCATGCCCTCCGTTTTGACCACATTTTGAAATCTGCATAAGAAATTCAAAAAAAAACAAAAAAATGGAAAACCTTCACATAGTGTCTTTATATGTGACCTAGTTTCCAGAAAAAATAAAAAACTTGGAATACGACAAATATTTTAAAAAAGTGTTCTCAAGAAATGAGCTATCATGTATGAACATTCATGGGTTTCAAGGCAAATGACCAATGGTATGGCCACATTCATGGTATAGCTTGTTCAAATGATATCATATTGTGCACAAGGGTGCATCTTGGAATGGCAAACAATTTTTCAAAAGGGAGTTTTCATTTTCTTTGGACAAAAAATATCATTTTCCATTTTTCGAGTGGCAAAAATCGGTATTTTTATGAAGAACTTACCAAATCTTTGTTGCAAAATTGCACGGCACCAATTAAAAAAAATATTAGACCACATTTTATGTACAATTGACTAAATGGTTCCCACTCAAAAGCTTTCGATCCACCTCTCGTCAAATTGACAAAATTCTGCCGATTCAGCAGGAACCGGGTCAAATTTGAACTAAAGGTGACTCATAGTTTGCTCATGATTTTTTCCAAAAATCATTTTTAGGTACAAAAGTAGTCATTTCATCAGAGAAACAACAAAAGTTTGGCAAGATTCAACCCCTAGCTACGAACGGTCATGCCCTCCGTTTTGACCACATTTTCAAATCTGCATAAGAAATTCAAAAAAATCAAAAAAATGGAAAACCTTCACATAGTGTCATTATATGTGACCTAGTTTCCAGAAAAAATAAAAAACTTGGAATGCGGAAAATGTTTAAAAAAAGTGTTCTCAAGAAATGAGCTATCATGTATGAACATTCATGGGTTTCAAGGCAAATGACCAATGGTATGGCCACATTCATGGTATAGCTTGTTCAAATGATATCATATTGTGCACAAGGGTGCATCTTGGAATGGCAAACAATTTTTCAAAAGGGAGTTTTCATTTTCTTTGGATAAAAAATATCATTTTCCATTTTTCGAGTGGCAAAAATTGGATTTTTTATGAAGAACCTACCAAATCTTTGTTGCAAAATTGCACCGCACCATTTAAAAAAAAAATTGGACCACATTTTATGTACAATTGACTAAATGGTTCCCACTCAAAAGCTTTTGATCCACCTCTCGTCAAATTGACAAAATTCTGCCGATTCAGTAGGAACCGGGTCAAATTTGAACTAAAGGTGACTCATAGTTTGCTCATGATTTTTTCCAAAAAACATTTTTAGGTACAAAAGTAGTCATTTCATCAGAGAAACAAAAAAAGTTTGGCAAGATTCAACCCCTAGCTACGAACGGTCATGCCCGCCGTTTTGACCACATTTGGAAATCGGCATAAGAAATTCAAAAAAAATGGATGACCTTCACATTGTGTCATTATATGTGACCTAGTTTCCAGAAAAAATAAAAAACTTGGAATGCGGAAAATATTTAAAAAAAGTGTTCTCAGAAATGACCTATCATGTATGAAGATTCATGGGTTTCAAGGCAAATGACCAATGGTATGGCCACATTCATGGTATAGTTTGTTCAAATGATATCATATTGTGCACAAGGGTGCATCTTGGAATGGCAAACAATTTTTCAAAAGGGGGTTTTCATTTTCTTTGCACAAAAAAATCATTTTCCATTTTTCGAGTGCCAAAAATCAATTTTTTGATGAAGAACTTACAAGATCTTTGTTGCAAAATTGCACTGCACCATTTAAAAAAATCAAAAAACTGGAAAACCTACACATGTTTCATTACATGTGAGCTAGTTTCCAGAAAAAATAACAAACTTGGAATACGACAAATATTTTAAAAAAGTGTTCTCAGAAATGAGCTATCATGTATGGAGATTCATGGGTTTCAAGGCAAATGACCATTGGTATGGCCACATTCATGGTATAGCTTGTTCAAATGATATCATATTGTGCACAAGGGTGCATCTTGGAATGGCAAACAATTTTTCAAAAGGGAGTTTTCATTTTGTTTGGATAAAAAATATCATTTTCCATTTTTCGAGTGGCAAAAATCGGTTTTTTTATGAAGAACCTACCAAATCTTTGTTGCAAAATTGCACCGCACCATTTAAAAAAAAAATTGGACCACATTTTATGTACAATTGACTAAATGGTTCCCACTCAAAAGCTTTTGATCCACCTCTCATCAAATTGACAAAATTCTACCGATTCAGTACGAACCGGGTCAAATTTGAACTAAAGGTGACTCATAGTTTGCTCATGATTTTTCCAAAAAACATTTTTAGGTACAAAAGTAGTCATTTCATCAGAGAAACAAAAAAAGTTTGGCAAGATTCAACCCCAAGCTACGAACGGTTATGCCCGCCGTTTTGACCACATTTGGAAATCGGCATAAGAAATTCAAAAAAAATGGATGACCTTCACATTGTGTCATTATATGTGACCTAGTTTCCAGAAAAAATAATAAACTTGGATTGCGGAAAATATTTATAAAAAGTGTTCTCAGAAATGACCTGTCATGTATGAAGATTCATGGGTTTCAAGGCAAATGACCAATGGTATGGCCACATTCATGGTATAGTTTGTTCAAATGATATCATATTGTGCACAAGGGTGCATCTTGGAATGGCAAACAATTTTTCAAAAGGGGGTTTTCATTTTCTTTGCACAAAAAAATCATTTTACATTTTTTGAGTGCCAAAAATCGGTTTTTATGAAGAACCTACCAAATCTTTGTTGCAAAATTGCACCGCACCATTTAAAAAAATATTAGACCACATTTTATGTACAATTGACTAAATTTTTGCCACCCAAAAGCTTTCGATCCACCTCTCGTCAAATTGACAAAATTCTGTTGATTCAGGAGGAACTGGGTCAGATTTGAACTAAAGGTGACTCATAGTTTGCTCATGATTTTTTCCAAAAATCATTTTTAGGTTCAAAAGTACTCATTTCATCAGAGAAACAACAAAAGTTTGGCAAGATTCAACCCCTAGCTACGAACGGTCATGCCCTCCGTTTTGACCACATTTTCAAATCTGCATAAGAAATTCAAAAAAATCAAAAAAATGGAAAACCTTCACATAGTGTCATTATATGTGACCTAGTTTCCAGAAAAAATAAAAAACTTGGAATGCGGAAAATGTTTAAAAAAAGTGTTCTCAAGAAATGAGCTATCATGTATGAACATTCATGGGTTTCAAGGCAAATGACCAATGGTATGGCCACATTCATGGTATAGCTTGTTCAAATGATATCATATTGTGCACAAGGGTGCATCTTGGAATGGCAAACAATTTTTCAAAAGGGAGTTTTCATTTTCTTTGGATAAAAAATATCATTTTCCATTTTTCGAGTGGCAAAAATTGGTTTTTTTATGAAGAACCTACCAAATCTTTGTTGCAAAATTGCACCGCACCATTTAAAAAAAAAATTGGACCACATTTTATGTACAATTGACTAAATGGTTCCCACTCAAAAGCTTTTGATCCACCTCTCGTCAAATTGACAAAATTCTGCCGATTCAGTAGGAACCGGGTCAAATTTGAACTAAAGGTGACTCATAGTTTGCTCATGATTTTTTCCAAAAAACATTTTTAGGTACAAAAGTAGTCATTTCATCAGAGAAACAAAAAAAGTTTGGCAAGATTCAACCCCTAGCTACGAACGGTCATGCCCGCCGTTTTGACCACATTTGGAAATCGGCATAAGAAATTCAAAAAAAATGGATGACCTTCACATTGTGTCATTATATGTGACCTAGTTTCCAGAAAAAATAATAAACTTGGATTGCGGAAAATATTTATAAAAAGTGTTCTCAGAAATGACCTGTCATGTATGAAGATTCATGGGTTTCAAGGCAAATGACCAATGGTATGGCCACATTCATGGTATAGTTTGTTCAAATGATATCATATTGTGCACAAGGGTGCATCTTGGAATGGCAAACAATTTTTCAAAAGGGGGTTTTCATTTTCTTTGCACAAAAAAATCATTTTACATTTTTTGAGTGCCAAAAATCGGTTTTTATAAAGAACCTACCAAATCTTTGTTGCAAAATTGCACCGCACCATTTAAAAAAATATTAGACCACATTTTATGTACAATTGACTAAATTTTTGCCACCCAAAAGCTTTCGATCCACCTCTCGTCAAATTGACAAAATTCTGTTGATTCAGGAGGAACTGGGTCAGATTTGAACTAAAGGTGACTCATAGTTTGCTCATGATTTTTTCCAAAAATCATTTTTAGGTTCAAAAGTACTCATTTCATCAGAGAAACAACAAAAGTTTGGCAAGATTCAACCCCTAGCTACGAACGGTCATGCCCGCCGTTTTGACCGCATTTTGAAATCGGCATAAGAAATTAAAAAAAATCAAAAAAATGGAAAACCTTCACATTGTGTCATTATATCTGACCTAGTTTCCAGAAAAAATAACAAACTTGGAATACGACAAATATTTTAAAAAAGTGTTCTCAGAAATGAGCTATCATGTATGGAGATTCATGGGTTTCAAGGCAAATGACCATTGGTATGGCCACATTCATGGTATAGCTTGTTCAAATGATATCATATTGTGCACAAGGGTGCATCTTGGAATGGCAAACAATTTTCCAAAAGGGAGTTTTCCTTTTCTTTGCACAAAAAATATTATTTTCCATTTTTCGAGTGCCGAAATCGGTTTTTTTATGAAGAACCTACCAAATCTTTGTTGCAAAATTGCACCGCACCATTTAAAAAAAATTGGACTACATTTTATGTACAATTGACTAAATGGTTCCCACTCAAAAGCTTTCGATCCACCTCTCGTCAAATTGACAAAATTCTGCCGATTCAGGAGGAACCGGGTCAAATTTGAACTAAAGGTGACTCATAGTTTGCTCATGATTTTTTCCAAAAATCATTTTTAGGTACAAAAGTAGTCATTTCATCAGAGAAACAACAAAAGTTTGGCAAGATTCAACCCCTAGCTACGAACGGTCATGCCTGCAGTTTTGACCACATTTGGAAATCGGCATAAGAAATTCAAAATAAATGGATAACATTCACATTGTGTCATTATATGTGACCTAGTTTCTAGAAAAAATAAAAAACTTGGAATGCGGAAAATATTTAAAAAAAGTGTTGTATGAAGATTCAAGGGTTTCAAGGCAAATGACCAATGGTATTGCCACATTCATGGTATAGTTTGTTCAAATGATATCATATTGTGCACAAGGGCGCATCTTGGAATGGCAAACAATTTTTCAACAGGGGGTTTTCATTTTATTTGCACAAAAAAATCACTTACCAAATCTTTGTTGCAAAATTGCACTGCACCATTTTAAAAAATATTAGACCACATTTTATGTACAATTGCCTAAATGGTTGCCACACAAAAGCTTTCGATCCACCTCTCGTCAAATTGACAAAATTCAGCCGATTCAGCAGGAACCGGGTCAAATTTGAACTAAAGGTGACTCATAATTTGCTCATGATTTTTTCCAAAAATCATTTTTAGGTACAAAAGTAGTCATTTCATCAGAGAAACAACAAAAGTTTGGCAAGATTCAACCCCTAGCTATGAACGGTCAGGCCCTCCGTTTTGACCACATTTTGAAATCTGCATAAGAAATTCAAAAAAAATCAAAAAAATGGAAAACCTTCACATTGTTTCATTACATGTGAGCTAGTTTCCAGAAAAATTAACAAACTTGGAATACGACAAATATTTTAAAAAAGTGTTCTCAGAAATGAGCTATCATGTATGAAGATTCATGGGTTTCAAGGGAAATGGCCAATGGTATGGCCACATTCATGGTATAGTTTGTTCAAATGATATCATATTGTGCACAAGGGTGCATCTTGGAATGGGAAACAATTTTCAAAAGGTGGTTTTCATTTTCTTTGCATAAAAAAATCATTTTCCATTTTTCGAGTGCAAAAAATCAGTTGTTTATGAAGAACCTCCAAATCTTTGATGCAAAATTGCACCGCACCATTTAAAAAAAATATTAGACCACATTTTATGTACAATTCACTAAATGGTTGCCACTCAAAAGCTTTCTGTCCACCTCTCGTCAAATTGACAAAATTCTACTGATTCAGCAGGAACCGGGTCAATTTTGAACGAAAGGTGCCTCATAGTTTGCTCATGATTTTTTCCAAAAATCATTTTTTGGTACAAAAGTAGTCATTTCATCAGAGAAACAACAAAAGTTTGGCAAGATTCAATCCCTAGCTACGAACGGTCATGCCCGCCGTTTTGACCATATTTTGAAATCGGCATAAGAAATTAAAAAAAAAAAGGAAAACCATCACATTTTGTCATTATATGTGACCTAGTTTCCAGAAAAATTAACAAACTTGGAATACGACAAATATTTTAAAAAAGTGTTCTCAGAAATGAGCTATCATGTATGAAGATTCATGGGTTTCAAGGCAAATGACCAATGGTTTGTCCTCATTCATGGTATAGTTTGTTCAAATGATATCATATTGTGCACAAGGGTGCATCTTGGAATGGCAAACAATTTTTCAAAAGGGGGTTTTCATTTTCTTTGCAAAAAAAAAACATTTTCCATTTTTCGAGTACCAAAAATCGATTTTTTTGATGAAGAACTTACCAAATCTTTGTTGCAAAATTGCACGGCACCAATTAAAAAAATATTAGACCACATTATATGTACAATTGACTAAATGGTTGCCACACAAAAGCTTTCGATCCACCTCTCGTCAAATTGACAAAATTCTGCTGATTCAGGAGGAACTGGGTCAAATTTGAACTAAAGGTGACTCATAGTTTGCTCATGATTTTTTCCAAAAATCATTTTTAGGTTCAAAAGTAGTCATTTCATCAGAGAAACAACAAAAGTTGGCAAGATTCAACCCCTAGCTATGAACGGTCATGCCCTCCGTTTTGACCACATTTTGAAATCTGCATAAGAAATTCAAAAAAAATCAAAAAAATGGAAAACCTTCACATAGTGTCTTTATATGTGACCTAGTTTCCAGAAAAAATAAAAAACTTGCAATGCGGAAAATGTTTAAAAAAAGTGTTCTCAAGAAATGAGCTATCATGTATGAACATTCATGGGTTTCAAGGCAAATGACCATTGGTATGGCCACATTCATGGTATAGCTTGTTCAAATGATATCATATTGTGCACAAGGGTGCATCTTGGAATGGCAAACAATTTTTCAAAAGGGAGTTTTCATTTTCTTTGGATAAAAAATATCATTTTCCATTTTTCGAGTGGCAAAAATCGGTTTTTTTATGAAGAACCTACCAAATCTTTGTTGCAAAATTGCACCGCACCATTTAAAAAAAATTGGACTACATTTTATGTACAATTGACTAAATGGTTCCCACTCAAAAGCTTTCGATCCACCTCTCGTCAAATTGACAAAATTCTGCCGATTCAGCAGGAACCGGGTCAAATTTGAACTAAAGGTGACTCATAGTTTGCTCATGATTTTTTCCAAAAATCATTTTTAGGTACAAAAGAAGTCATTTCATCAGAGAAACAACAAAAGTTTGGCAAGATTCAACACCTAGCTACGAATGGTCATGCCTGCCGTTTTGACCACATTTGGAAATCGGCATAAGAAATTCAAAATAAATGGATAACATTCACATTGTGTCATTATATGTGACCTAGTTTCCAGAAAAAATAAAAAACTTGGAATGCGGAAAATATTCAAAAAAAGTGTTGTATGAAGATTCATGGGTTTCAAGGCAAATCTCCAATGGTATTGCCACATTCATGGTATAGTTTGTTCAAATGATATCATATTGTGCACAAGGGCGCATCTTGGAATGGCAAACAATTTTTCAACAGGGGGTTTTCATTTTCTTTGCACAAAAAAATCATTTTCCATTTTTTGAGTACCAAAAATCGATTTTTTGATGAAGAACATACCAAATCTTTGTTGCAAAATTGCACTGCTCCATTTAAAAAAATATTAGACCACATTTTATGTACAATTGCCTAAATGGTTGCCACACAAAAGCTTTCGATCCACCTCTCGTCAAATTGACAAAATTCAGCCGATTCAGCAGGAACCGGGTCAAATTTGAACTAAAGGTGACTCATAATTTTCTCATGATTTTTTCCAAAAATCATTTTTAGGTACAAAAGTAGTCATTTCATCAGAGAAACAACAAAATTTTGGCAAGATTTAACCCCTAGCTATGAACGGTCAGGCCCTCCGTTTTGACCACATTTTGAAATCTGCATAAGAAATTCAAAAAAAATCAAAAAAATGGAAAACCTTCACATTGTTTCATTACATGTGAGCTAGTTTCCAGAAAAATTAACAAACTTGGAATACGACAAATATTTTAAAAAAGTGTTCTCAGAAATGAGCTATCATGTATGAAGATTCATGGGTTTCAAGGAAAACGACCAATGGTATGGCCACATTCATGGTATAGTTTGTTCAAATGATATCATATTGTGCACAAGGGTGCATCTTGGAATGGCAAACAATTTTTCAAAAGGGGGTTTTCATTTTCTTTGCACAAAAAAAATCATTTTCCATTTTTTGAGTACCAAAAATCGATTTTTTGATGAAGAACTTACCAAATCTTTGTTGCAAAATTGCACGGCACCAATTAAAAAAAATATTAGACCACATTTTATGTACAATTGACTAAATGGTTGCCACACAAAAGCTTTCGATCCACCTCTCGTCAAATTGACAAAATTCTGCTGATTCAGGAGGAACTGGGTCAAATTAGAACTAAAGGTGACTCATAGTTTGCTCATGATTTTTTCCAAAAATCATTTTTAGGTTCAAAAGTAGTCATTTCATCAGAGAAACAACAAAAGTTGGCAAGATTCAACCCCTAGCTATGAACGGTCATGCCCTCCGTTTTGACCACATTTTGAAATCTGCATAAGAAATTCAAAAAAATCAAAAAAATGGAAAACCTTCACATAGTGTCATTATATGTGACCTAGTTTCCAGAAAAAATAAAAAACTTGGAATGCGGAAAATGTTTAAAAAAAGTGTTCTCAAGAAATGAGCTATCATGTATGAACATTCATGGGTTTCAAGGCAAATGACCAATGGTATGGCCACATTCATGGTATAGCTTGTTCAAATGATATCATATTGTGCACAAGGGTGCATCTTGGAATGGCAAACAATTTTTCAAAAGGGAGTTTTCATTTTCTTTGGATAAAAAATATCATTTTCCATTTTTCGAGTGGCAAAAATTGGTTTTTTTATGAAGAACCTAGCAAATCTTTGTTGCAAAATTGCACCGCACCATTTAAAAAAAATTGGACCACATTTTATGTACAATTGACTAAATGGTTCCCACTCAAAAGCTTTTGATCCACCTCTCGTCAAATTGACAAAATTCTACCGATTCAGTAGGAACCGGGTCAAATTTGAACTAAAGGTGACTCATAGTTTGCTCATGATTTATCCAAAAAACATTTTTAGGTACAAAAGTAGTCATTTCATCAGAGAAACAACAAAAGTTTGGCAAGATTCAACCCCAAGCTACGAACGGTCATGCCCGCCGTTTTGACCACATTTGGAAATCGGCATAAGAAATTCAAAAAAAATGGTTGACCTTCACATTGTGTCATTATATGTGACCTAGTTTCCAGAAAAAATAAAAAACTTGGAATGCGGAAAATATTTTAAAAAAGTGTTCTCAGAAATGACCTATCATGTATGAAGATTCATGGGTTTCAAGGCAAATGACCAATGGTATGGCCACATTCATGGTATAGTTTGTTCAAATGATATCATATTGTGCACAAGGGTGCATCTTGGAATGGCAAACAATTTCTCAAAAGGGGGTTTTCATTTTCTTTGCACAAAAAACTCATTTTACATTTTTTGAGTTCCAAAAATTGGTTTTTATGAAGAACCTACCAAATCTTTGTTGCAAAATTGCACCGCACCATTTAAAAAAATATTAGACCACATTTTATGTACAATTGACTAAATGGTTGCCACTCAAAAGCTTTCGATCCACCTCTCGTCAAATTGACAAAACTCTGCTGATTCAGGAGGAACTCGGTCAAATTTGAACTAAAGGTGACTCATAGTTTGCTCATGATTTTTTCCAAAAATAATTTTTAGGTTCAAAAGTACTCATTTCATCAGAGAAACAACAAAAGTTTGGCAAGATTCAACCCCTAGCTACGAACGGTCATGCCCGCCGTTTTGACCACATTTTGAAATCGGCATAAGAAATTAAAAAAAATCAAAAAACAGGAAAACCTACACATTGTGTCATTATATGTGACCTAGTTTCCAGAAAAAATAACAAACTTGGAATACGACAAATATTTTAAAAAAGTGTTCTCAGAAATGAGCTATCATGTATGAAGATTCATGGGTTTCAAGGCAAATGACCAATGGTATGGCCACATTCATGGTATAGTTTGTTCAAATGATATCATATTGTGCACAAGGATGCATCTTGGAATGGCAAACAATTTTTCAAAAGGGGGTTTTCATTTTCTTTGCACAAAAAAATCATTTTTAATTTTTTGAGTGCCAAAAATTGGTTTTTATGAAGAACCTACCAAATCTTTGTTGCAAAATTGCACCGCAGCATTTAAAATAATATTAGACCACATATTATGTACAATTGACTAAATGGTTGCCACTCAAAAGCTTTCGATCCACCTCTCGTCAAATTGACAAAATTCTGCTGATTCAGGAGGAACTGGGTCAAATTTGAACTAAAGGTGACTCATCATTTGCTCATGATTTTTTCCAAAAATCATTTTTAGGTTCAAAAGAACTCATTTCATCAGAGAAACAACAAAAGTTTGGCAAGATTCAACCCCTAGCTACGAACGGTCATGCCCGCCGTTTTGACCACATTTTGAAATCGGCATATGAAATTAAAAAAAATCAAAAAAATGGAAAACCTACACATTGTGTCATTATATGTGACCTAGTTTCCAGAAAAAATAACAAACTTGGAATACGACAAATATTTTAAAAAATTGTTCTCAGAAATGAGCTATCATGCATGAAGATTCATGGGTTTCAAGGCAAATGACCAATGGTATGGCCACATTCATGGTATAGCTTGTTCAAATGATATCATATTGTACACAAGGGTGCATCTTGGAATGGCAAACAATTTTTCAAAAGGGAGTTTTCATTTTCTTTGCACAAAAAATATCATTTTCCATTTTTCGAGTGCCAAAAATCGGTTTTTTCATGAAGAACCTACCAAATCTTTCTTGTAAAATTGCACCGCACCATTTAAAAACAATTGGACCACATTTTATGTACAATTGACTAAATGGTTCCAACTCAAAAGCTTTCGATCCACCTCTCGTCAAATTGACAAAATTCTACCGATTCAGTAGGAACCGGGTCAAATTTGAACTAAAGGTGACTCATAGTTTGCTCATGATTTTTTCCAAAAATCATTTTTAGGTACAAAAGTAGTCATTTCATGACAGAAACAACAAAAGTTTGGCAAGATTCAACCCCTAGCTACGAATGGTCATGCCCGCCGTTTTGACCACATTTGGAAATCGGCATAAGAAATTCAAAAAAAATGGATAACCTTCACATTGTGTCATTATATGTGACCTAGTTTCCAGAAAAAATAAAAAACTTGGAATGCGGAAAATGTTTAAAAAAAGTGTTCTCAGAAATGAGCTATCATGTATGAAGATTCATGGGTTTCAAGGCAAATGACCAATGGTATGGCCACATTCATGGTATAGTTTGTTCAAATGATATCATATTGTGCACAAGGGTGCATCTTGGAATGGCAAACAATTTTTCAAAAGGGGGGTTTCATTTTCTTTGCATAAAAAAATCATTTTCCATTTTTCAAGTGCAAAAAATTTGTTTTTTATGTAGAACCTACCAAATCTTTGTTGCAAAATTGCATCGCACCATTTAAAAAAATATTAGACCACATTTTATGTACAATTGACTAAATGGTTGCCACTCAAAAGCATTCAATCCACCTCTTGTCAAATTGACAAAATTATGCCGATTTAGCAGGAACCGGGTCAAATTTGAACGAAAGGTGCCTCATAGTTTGCACATGATTTTTTCCAAAAAACATTTTTAGATTCGAAAGTAGTCATTTCATCAGAGAAACAACAAAATTTTGGCTAGATTCAACCACGAGCTACGAACGATCATGCACGCCGTTTTGACCATATTTTCAAATTGGCATAAGAAATTCAAAAAAAAAGGAAAACCTTCACATTTTGTCATTATATGTGACCTAGTTTCCAGAAAAATTAACAAACTTGGAATACGACAAATATTTTAAAAAAGTGTTCTCAGAAATGAGCTATCATGTATGAAGATTCATGGGTTTCAAGGCAAATGACCAATGGTATGGCCACATTCATGGTATAGCCTGTTCAAATGATATCATACTGTGCACAAGGGTGCATATTGGAATGGCAACCAATTTTTCAAAAGGGAGTTTTCATTTTCTTTGCACAAAAAATAATTTTCCATTTTTCGAGTGCTAAAAATAGGTTTTTTTATGAAGAACCTACCAAATCATTGTTGCAAAATTGCACCGCACCATTTAAAAAAAATATTAGACCACATTTTATGTACAATTGACTAAATGGTTGCCACACAAAAGCTTTCGATCCACCTCTCGTCAAATTGACAAAATTCTGCTGATTCAGGAGGAACTGGGTCAAATTTGAACTAAAGGTGACTCATAGTTTGCTCATGATTTTTTCCAAAAATCATTTTTAGGTTCAAAAGTAGTCATTTCATCAGAGAAACAACAAAAGTTGGCAAGATTCAACCCCTAGCTATGAACGGTCATGCCCTCCGTTTTGACCACATTTTGAAATCTGCATAAGAAATTCAAAAAAAATCAAAAGAATGGAAAACCTTCACATAGTGTCATTATATGTGACCTAGTTTCCAGAAAAAATAAAAAACTTGGAATGCGGAAAATGTTTAAAAAAAGTGTTCTCAAGAAATGAGCTATCATGTATGAACATTCATGGGTTTCAAGGCAAATGACCAATGGTATGGCCACATTCATGGTATAGCTTGTTCAAATGATATCATATTGTGCACAAGGGTGCATCTTGGAATGGCAAACAATTTTTCAAAAGGGAGTTTTCATTTTCTTTGGATAAAAAATATCATTTTCCATTTTTCGAGTGGCAAAAATAGGTTTTTTTATGAAGAACCTACCAAATCTTTGTTTTAAAATTGCACCGCACCATTTAAAAAAAAATTGGACCACATTTTATGTACAATTGACTAAATGGTTCCCACTCAAAAGCTTTTGATCCACCTCTCGTCAAATTCACAAAATTCTGCCGATTCAGTAGGAACCGGGTCAAATTTGAACTAAAGGTGACTCATAGTTTGCTCATGATTTTTCCAAAAAAAAATTTTAGGTACAAAAGTAGTCATTTCATCAGAGAAACAACAAAAGTTTGGCAAGATTCAACCCCAAGCTACGAACGGTCATGCCCGCCGTTTTGACCACATTTGGAAATCGGCATAAGAAATTCAAAAAAAATGGATGACCTTCACATTGTGTCATTATATGTGACCTAGTTTCCAGAAAAAATAATAAACTTGGATTGCGGAAAATATTTATAAAAAGTGTTCTCAGAAATGAGCTATCATGTATGAAGATTCATGGGTTTCAAGGCAAATGACCAATGGTATGGCCACATTCATGGTATAGTTTGTTCAAATGATATCATATTGTGCACAAGGGTACATCTTGGAATGGCAAACAATTTTTCAAAAGGGGGTTTTCATTTTCTTTGCACAAAAAAATCATTTTACATTTTTTGAGTGCCAAAAATCGTTTTTTATGAAGAACCAACCAAATCTTTGTTGCAAAATTGCACCGCACCATTTAAAAAAATATTAGACCACATTTTATGTACAATTGACTAAATGGTTGCCACTCAAAAGCTTTCGATCCACCTCTCGTCAAATTGACAAAACTCTGCTGATTCAGGAGGAACTCGGTCAAATTTGAACTAAAGGTGACTCATAGTTTGCTCATGATTTTTTCCAAAAATCATTTTTAGGTTCAAAAGTACTCATTTCATCAGAGAAACAACAAAAGTTTGCCAAGATTCAACCCCTAGCTACGAACGGTCATGCCCGCCGTTTTGACCACATTTTGAAATCGGCATATGAAATTAAAAAAAATCAAAAAAATGGAAAACCTACACATTGTGTCATTATATGTGACCTAGTTTCCAGAAAAAATAACAAACTTGGAATACGACAAATATTTTAAAAAATTGTTCTCAGAAATGAGCTATCATGCATGAAGATTCATGGGTTTCAAGGCAAATGACCAATGGTATGGCCACATTCATGGTATAGCTTGTTCAAATGATATCATATTGTACACAAGGGTGCATCTTGGAATGGCAAACAATTTTTCAAAAGGGAGTTTTCATTTTCTTTGCACAAAAAATATCATTTTCCATTTTTCGAGTGCCAAAAATCGGTTTTTTCATGAAGAACCTACCAAATCTTTCTTGCAAAATTGCACCGCACCATTTAAAAACAATTGGACCACATTTTATGTACAATTGACTAAATGGTTCCAACTCAAAAGCTTTCGATCCACCTCTCGTCAAATTGACAAAATTCTACCGATTCAGTAGGAACCGGGTCAAATTTGAACTAAAGGTGACTCATAGTTTGCTCATGATTTTTTCCAAAAATCATTTTTAGGTACAAAAGTAGTCATTTCATGACAGAAACAACAAAAGTTTGGCAAGATTCAACCCCTAGCTACGAATGGTCATGCCCGCCGTTTTGACCACATTTGGAAATCGGCATAAGAAATTCAAAAAAAATGGATAACCTTCACATTGTGTCATTATATGTGACCTAGTTTCCAGAAAAAATAAAAAACTTGGAATGCGGAAAATGTTTAAAAAAAGTGTTCTCAGAAATGAGCTATCATGTATGAATATTCATGGGTTTCAAGGCAAATGACCAATGGTATGGCCACATTCATGGTATAGTTTGTTCAAATGATATCATATTGTGCACAAGGGTGCATCTTGGAATGGCAAACAATTTTTCAAAAGGGGGGTTTCATTTTCTTTGCATAAAAAAATCATTTTCCATTTTTCAAGTGCAAAAAATTTGTTTTTTATGTAGAACCTACCAAATCTTTGTTGCAAAATTGCATCGCACCATTTAAAAAAATATTAGACCACATTTTATGTACAATTGACTAAATGGTTGCCACTCAAAAGCATTCAATCCACCTCTTGTCAAATTGACAAAATTATGCCGATTTAGCAGGAACCGGGTCAAATTTGAACGAAAGGTGCCTCATAGTTTGCACATGATTTTTTCCAAAAAACATTTTTAGATTCGAAAGTAGTCATTTCATCAGAGAAACAACAAAATTTTGGCTAGATTCAACCACGAGCTACGAACGATCATGCACGCCGTTTTGACCATATTTTCAAATTGGCATAAGAAATTCAAAAAAAAAGGAAAACCTTCACATTTTGTCATTATATGTGACCTAGTTTCCAGAAAAATTAACAAACTTGGAATACGACAAATATTTTAAAAAAGTGTTCTCAGAAATGAGCTATCATGTATGAAGATTCATGGGTTTCAAGGCAAATGACCAATGGTATGGCCACATTCATGGTATAGCCTGTTCAAATGATATCATACTGTGCACAAGGGTGCATATTGGAATGGCAACCAATTTTTCAAAAGGGAGTTTTCATTTTCTTTGCACAAAAAATAATTTTCCATTTTTCGAGTGCTAAAAATAGGTTTTTTTTTGAAGAACCTACCAAATCATTGTTGCAAAATTGCACCGCACCATTTAAAAAAAATATTAGACCACATTTTATGTACAATTGACTAAATGGTTGCCACACAAAAGCTTTCGATCCACCTCTCGTCAAATTGACAAAATTCTGCTGATTCAGGAGGAACTGGGTCAAATTTGAACTAAAGGTGACTCATAGTTTGCTCATGATTTTTTCCAAAAATCATTTTTAGGTTCAAAAGTAGTCATTTCATCAGAGAAACAACAAAAGTTGGCAAGATTCAACCCCTAGCTATGAACGGTCATGCCCTCCGTTTTGACCACATTTTGAAATCTGCATAAGAAATTCAAAAAAAATCAAAAGAATGGAAAACCTTCACATAGTGTCATTATATGTGACCTAGTTTCCAGAAAAAATAAAAAACTTGGAATGCGGAAAATGTTTAAAAAAAGTGTTCTCAAGAAATGAGCTATCATGTATGAACATTCATGGGTTTCAAGGCAAATGACCAATGGTATGGCCACATTCATGGTATAGCTTGTTCAAATGATATCATATTGTGCACAAGGGTGCATCTTGGAATGGCAAACAATTTTTCAAAAGGGAGTTTTCATTTTCTTTGGATAAAAAATATCATTTTCCATTTTTCGAGTGGCAAAAATCGGTTTTTTTATGAAGAACCTACCAAATCTTTGTTTTAAAATTGCACCGCACCATTTAAAAAAAAATTGGACCACATTTTATGTACAATTGACTAAATGGTTCCCACTCAAAAGCTTTTGATCCACCTCTCGTCAAATTCACAAAATTCTGCCGATTCAGTAGGAACCGGGTCAAATTTGAACTAAAGGTGACTCATAGTTTGCTCATGATTTTTCCAAAAAAAAATTTTAGGTACAAAAGTAGTCATTTCATCAGAGAAACAACAAAAGTTTGGCAAGATTCAACCCCAAGCTACGAACGGTCATGCCCGCCGTTTTGACCACATTTGGAAATCGGCATAAGAAATTCAAAAAAAATGGATGACCTTCACATTGTGTCATTATATGTGACCTAGTTTCCAGAAAAAATAATAAACTTGGATTGCGGAAAATATTTATAAAAAGTGTTCTCAGAAATGAGCTATCATGTATGAAGATTCATGGGTTTCAAGGCAAATGACCAATGGTATGGCCACATTCATGGTATAGTTTGTTCAAATGATATCATATTGTGCACAAGGGTGCATCTTGGAATGGCAAACAATTTTTCAAAAGGGGGTTTTCATTTTCTTTGCACAAAAAAATCATTTTACATTTTTTGAGTGCCAAAAATCGTTTTTTATGAAGAACCTACCAAATCTTTGTTGCAAAATTGCACCGCACCATTTAAAAAAATATTAGACCACATTTTATGTACAATTGACTAAATGGTTGCCACTCAAAAGCTTTCGATCCACCTCTCGTCAAATTGACAAAACTCTGCTGATTCAGGAGGAACTCGGTCAAATTTGAACTAAAGGTGACTCATAGTTTGCTCATGATTTTTTCCAAAAATCATTTTTAGGTTCAAAAGTACTCATTTCATCAGAGAAACAACAAAAGTTTGCCAAGATTCAACCCCTAGCTACGAACGGTCATGCCCGCCGTTTTGACCACATTTTGAAATCGGCATAAGAAATTAAAAAAATCAAAAAACTGGAAAACCTACACATTGTGTCATTATATGTGACCTAGTTTCCAGAAAAAATAACAAACTTGGAATACGACAAATATTTTAAAAAAGTGTTCTCAGAAATGAGCTATCATGTATGAAGATTCATGGGTATCAAGGCAAATGACCAATGGTATGGCCACATTCATGGTATAGCTTGTTCAAATGATATCATATTGTGCACAAGGGTGCATCTTGGAATGGCAAACAATTTTTCAAAAGGGAGTTTTCATTTTGTTTGGATAAAAAATATCATTTTCCATTTTTCGAGTGCCAAAAATCGGTTTTTTTATGAAGAACCTACCAAATCTTTGTTGCAAAATTGCACCGCACCATTTAAAAAAAAATTGGACCACATTTTATGTACAATTGACTAAATGGTTCCCACTCAAAAGCTTTTGATCCACCTCTCCTCAAATTGACAAAATTCTGCCGATTCAGTAGGAACCGGGTCAAATTTGAACTAAAGGTGACTCATAGTTTGCTCATGATTTTCCCAAAAAACATTTTTAGGTTCAAAAGTAGTCATTTCATCAGAGAAACAACAAAAGTTTGGCAATATTCAACCCCAAGCTACGAACGGTCATGCCCGCCGTTTTGACCACATTTGGAAATCGGCATAAGAAATTCAAAAAAAATGGATGACCTTCACATTGTGTCATTATATGTGACCTAGTTTCCAGAAAAAATAAAAAACTTGGAATGCGGAAAATATTTAAAAAAAGTGTTCTCAGAAATGACCTGTCATGTATGAAGATTCATGGGTTTCAAGGCAAATGACCAATGGTATGGCCACATTCATGGTATAGTTTGTTCAAATGATATCATATTGTGCACAAGGGTGCATCTTGGAATGGCAAACAATTTCTCAAAAGGGGGTTTTCATTTTCTTTGCACAAAAAAATCATTTTACATTTTTTGAGTGCCAAAAATCGGTTTTTATGAAGAACCTACCAAATCTTTGTTGCAAAATTGCACCGCACCATTTAAAAAAATATTAGACCACATTTTATGTGCAATTGACTAAATGGTTGCCACTCAAAAGCTTTCGATCCACCTCTCGTCAAATTGACAAAATTCTGCTGATTCAGGAGGAACTGGGTCAAATTTGAACTAAAGGTGACTCATAGTTTGCTCATGATTTTTTCCAAAAATCATTTTTAGGTTCAAAAGTAGTCATTTCATCAGAGAATCAACAAAAGTTGGCAAGATTCAACCCCTAGCTATGAACGGTCATGCCCTCCGTTTTGACCACATTTTGAAATCTGCATAAGAAATTCAAAAAAAATCAAAAAAATGAAAACCTTCACATAGTGTCATTATATGTGACCTAGTTTCCAGAAAAAATAAAAAACTTGGAATGCAGAAAATGTTTAAAAAAAGTGTTCTCAAGAAATGAGCTATCATGTATGAAGATTCATGGGTATCAAGGCAAATGACCAATGGTATGGCCACATTCATGGTATAGCTTGTTCAAATGATATCATATTGTGCACAAGGGTGCATCTTGGAATGGCAAACAATTTTTCAAAAGGGAGTTTTCATTTTGTTTGGATAAAAAATATCATTTTCCATTTTTCGAGTGCCAAAAATCGGTTTTTTACGAAGCACCTACCAAATCTTTGTTGCAAAATTGCACCGCACCATTTAAAAAAAAATTGGACCACATTTTATGTACAATTGACTAAATGGTTCCCACTCAAAAGCTTTTGATCCACCTCTCCTCAAATTGACAAAATTCTGCCGATTCAGTAGGAACCGGGTCAAATTTGAACTAAAGGTGACTCATAGTTTGCTCATGATTTTTCCAAAAAACATTTTTAGGTACAAAAGTAGTCATTTCATCAGAGAAACAACAAAAGTTTGGCAATATTCAACCCCAAGCTACGAACGGTCATGCCCGCCGTTTTGACCACATTTGGAAATCGGCATAAGAAATTCAAAAAAAATGGATGACCTTCACATTGTGTCATTATATGTGACCTAGTTTCCAGAAAAAATAAAAAACTTGGAATGCGGAAAATATTTAAAAAAAGTGTTCTCAGAAATGACCTGTCATGTATGAAGATTCATGGGTTTCAAGGCAAATGACCAATGGTATGGCCACATTCATGGTATAGTTTGTTCAAATGATATCATATTGTGCACAAGGGTGCATCTTGGAATGGCAAACAATTTCTCAAAAGGGGGTTTTCATTTTCTTTGCACAAAAAAATCATTTTACATTTTTTGAGTGCCAAAAATCGGTTTTTATGAAGAACCTACCAAATCTTTGTTGCAAAATTGCACCGCACCATTTAAAAAAATATTAGACCACATTTTATGTGCAATTGACTAAATGGTTGCCACTCAAAAGCTTTCGATCCACCTCTCGTCAAATTGACAAAATTCTGCTGATTCAGGAGGAACTGGGTCAAATTTGAACTAAAGGTGACTCATAGTTTGCTCATGATTTTTTCCAAAAATCATTTTTAGGTTCAAAAGTAGTCATTTCATCAGAGAATCAACAAAAGTTGGCAAGATTCAACCCCTAGCTATGAACGGTCATGCCCTCCGTTTTGACCACATTTTGAAATCTGCATAAGAAATTCAAAAAAAATCAAAAAAATGAAAACCTTCACATAGTGTCATTATATGTGACCTAGTTTCCAGAAAAAATAAAAAACTTGGAATGCAGAAAATGTTTAAAAAAAGTGTTCTCAAGAAATGAGCTATCATGTATGAACATTCATGGGTTTCAAGTCAAATGACCAATGGTATGGCCACATTCACGGTATAGCTTGTTCAAATGATATCATATTGTGCACAAGGGTGCATCTTGAATGGCAAACAATTTTTCAAAAGGGAGTTTTCATTTTCTTTGGATAAAAAATATCATTTTTCATTTTTCGAGTGGCAAAAATCGTTTTTTTATGAAGAACCTTCCAAATCTTTGTTGCAAAATTGCACCGCACCATTTAAAAAAAAATTGGACCACATTTTATGTACAATTGACTAAATGGTTGCCACACAAAAGCTTTCGATCCACCTCTCGTCAAATTGACAAAATTCTGCTGATTCAGGAGGAACTGGGTCAAATTTGAACTAAAGGTGACTCATAGTTTGCTCATGATTTTTTCCAAAAATCATTTTTAGGTTCAAAAGTAGTCATTTCATCAGAGAAACAACAAAAGTTGGCAAGATTCAACCCCTAGCTATGAACGGTCAGGCCCCCCGTTTTGACCACATTTTGAAATCTGCATAAGAAATTCAAAAAAAATCAAAAAAATGGAAAACCTTCACATTGTTTCATTACATGTGAGCTAGTTTCCAGAAAAATTAACAAACTTGGAATACGACAAATATTTTAAAAAAGTGTTCTCAGAAATGAGCTCTCATGTATGAAGATTCATGGGTTTCAAGGAAAACGACCAATGGTATGGCCACATTCATGGTATAATTTGTTCAAATGATATCATATTGTGCACAAGGGTGCATCTTGGAATGGCAAACAATTTTTCAAAAGGGGGTTTTCATTTTCTTTGCACAAAAAAAATCATTTTCCATTTTTCGAGTACCAAAAATCGATTTTTTGATGAAGAACTTACCAAATCTTTGTTGGAAAATTGCACGGCACCAATTAAAAAAAATATTAGACCACATTTTATGTACAATTGACTAAATGGTTGCCACACAAAAGCTTTCGATCCACCTCTCGTCAAATTGACAAAATTCTGCTGATTCAGGAGGAACTGGGTCAAATTTGAACTAAAGGTGACTCATAGTTTGCTCATGATTTTTTCCAAAAATCATTTTTAGGTTCAAAAGTAGTCATTTCATCAGAGAAACAACAAAAGTTGGCAAGATTCAACCCCTAGCTATGAACGGTCATGCCCTCCGTTTTGACCACATTTTGAAATCTGCATAAGAAATTCAAAAAAAATCAAAAAAATGGAAAACCTTCACATAGTGTCATTATATGTGACCTAGTTTCCAGAAAAAATAAAAAACTTGGAATGCGGAAAATGTTTAAAAAAAGTGTTCTCAAGAAATGAGCTATCATGTATGAACATTCATGGGTTTCAAGGCAAATGACCAATGGTATGGCCACATTCATGGTATAGCTTGTTCAAATGATATCACATTGTGCACAAGGGTGCATCTTGGAATGGCAAACAATTTTTCAAAAGGGAGTTTTCATTTTCTTTGGATAAAAAATATCATTTTCCATTTTTCGAGTGGCAAAAATTGGTTTTTTTATGAAGAACCTACCAAATCTTTGTTGCAAAATTGCACCGCACCATTTAAAAAAAAATTGGACCACATTTTATGTACAATTGACTAAATGGTTCCCACTCAAAAGCTTTTGATCCACCTCTCGTCAAATTGACAAAATTCTGCCGATTCAGTAGGAACCGGGTTAAATTTGAACTAAAGGTGACTCATAGTTTGCTCATGATTTTTCCAAAAAACATTTTTAGGTACAAAAGTAGTCATTTCATCAGAGAAACAACAAAAGTTTGGCAAGATTCAACCCCAAGCTACGAACGGTCATGCCCGCCGTTTTGACCACATTTGGAAATCGGCATAAGAAACTCAAAAAAAATGGATGACCTTCACATTGTGTCATTATATGTGACCTAGTTTCCAGAAAAAATAAAAAACTTGGAAGGCGGAAAATATTTAAAAAAAGAGTTCTCAGAAATGACCTATCATGTATGAAGATTCATGGGTTACAAGGCAAATGACCAATGGTATGGCCACATTCATGGTATAGTTTGTTCAAATGATATCATATTGTGCACAAGGGTGCATCTTGGAATGGCAAAAATTTCTCAAAAGGGGGTTTTCATTTTCTTTGCACAAAAAACTCATTTTACATTTTTTTGAGTGCCAAAAATCGGTTTTTATGAAGAACCTACCAAATCTTTGTTGCAAAATTGCACCGCACCATTTAAAAAAATATTAGACCACATTTTATGTACAATTGACTAAATGGTTGCCACTCAAAAGCTTTCGATCCACCTCTCGTCAAATTGACAAAACTCTGCCAATTCAGGAGGAACTCGGTCAAATTTGAACTAAAGGTGACTCGTAGTTTGCTCATGATTTTTTCCAAAAATCATTTTTAGGTTCAAAAGTACTCATTTCATCAGAGAAACAACAAAAGTTTGGCAAGATTCAACCCCTAGCTACGAACGGTCATGCCCGCCGTTTTGACCACATTTTGAAATCGGCATAAGAAATTAAAAAAATCAAAAAACAGGAAAACCTACACATTGTGTCATTATATGTGACCTAGTTTCCAGAAAAAATAAAAAACTTGGATACGACAAATATTTTAAAAAAGTGTTCTCAGAAATGAGCTATCATGTATGAAGATTCATGGGTATCAAGGCAAATGACCAATGGTATGGCCACATTCATGGTATAGCTTGTTCAAATCATATCATATTGTGCACAAGGGTGCATCTTGGAATGGCAAACAATTTTTCAAAAGGGAGTTTTCATTTTGTTTGGATAAAAAATATCATTTTCCATTTTTCGAGTGCCAAAAATCGGTTTTTTTATGAAGAACCTACCAAATCTTTCTTGCAAAATTGCACCGCACCATTTAAAAAAAAATTGGACCACATTTTATGTACAATTGACTAAATGGTTCCCACTCAAAAGCTTTTGATCCACCTCTCGTCAAATTGACAAAATTCTGCCGATTCAGTAGGAACCGGGTCAAATTTGAACTAAAGGTGACTCATAGTTTGCTCATGATTTTTCCAAAAAACATTTTTAGGTACAAAAGTAGTCATTTCATCAGAGAAACAACAAAAGTTTGGCAAGATTCAACCCCAAGCTACGAACGGTCATGCCCGCCGTTTTGACCACATTTGGAAATCGGCATAAGAAACTCAAAAAAAATTGATGACCTTCACATTGTGTCATTATATGTGACCTAGTTTCCAGAAAAAATAAAAAACTTGGAAGGCGGAAAATATTTAAAAAAAGTGTTCTCAGAAATGACCTATCATGTATGAAGATTCATGGGTTACAAGGCAAATGACCAATGGTATCGCCACATTCATGGTATAGTTTGTTCAAATGATATCATATTGTGCACAAGGGTGCATCTTGGAATGGCAAACAATTTCTCAAAAGGGGGTTTTCATTTTCTTTGCACAAAAAACTCATTTTACATTTTTTTGAGTGCCAAAAATCGGTTTTTATGAAGAACCTACCAAATCTTTGTTGCAAAATTGCACCGCACCATTTAAAAAAATATTAGACCACATTTTATGTACAATTGACTAAATGGTTGCCACTCAAAAGCTTTCGATCCACCTCTCGTCAAATTGACAAAACTCTGCCGATTCAGGAGGAACTCGGTCAAATTTGAACTAAAGGTGACTCATAGTTTGCTCATGATTTTTTCCAAAAATCATTTTTAGGTTCAAAAGTACTCATTTCATCAGAGAAACAACAAAAGTTTGGCAAGATTCAACCCCTAGCTACGAACGGTCATGCCCGCCGTTTTGACCACATTTTGAAATCGGCATAAGAAATTAAAAAAATCAAAAAATAGGAAAACCTACACATTGTGTCATTATATGTGACCTAGTTTCCAGAAAAAATAAAAAACTTGGATACGACAAATATTTTAAAAAAGTGTTCTCAGAAATGAGCTATCATGTATGAAGATTCATGGGTATCAAGGCAAATGACCAATGGTATGGCCACATTCATGGTATAGCTTGTTCAAATCATATCATATTGTGCACAAGGGTGCATCTTGGAATGGCAAACAATTTTTCAAAAGGGAGTTTTCATTTTGTTTGGATAAAAAATATCATTTTCCATTTTTCGAGTGCCAAAAATCGGTTTTTTTATGAAGAACCTACCAAATCTTTCTTGCAAAATTGCACCGCACCATTTAAAAAAAAATTGGACCACATTTTATGTACAATTGACTAAATGGTTCCCACTCAAAAGCTTTTGATCCACCTCTCATCAAATTGACAAAATTCTGCCGATTCAGTAGGAACCGGGTCAAATTTGAACTAAAGGTGACTCATAGTTTGCTCATGATTTTTTCCAAAAAACATTTTTAGGTACAAAAGTAGTCATTTCTTCAGAGAAACAAAAAAAGTTTGGCAAGATTCAACCCCTAGCTACGAACGGTCATGCCCGCCGTTTTGACCACATTTGGAAATCGGCATAAGAAATTCAAAAAAAATGGATGACCTTCACATTGTTTCATTATATGTGACCTAGTTTCCAGAAAAAATAAAAAACTTGGAAAGCGGAAAATATTTAAAAAAAGTGTTCTCAGAAATGAGCTATCATGTATGAAGATTCATGGGTTTCAAGGCAAATGACTAATGGTATCGCCACATTCATGGTATAGTTTGTTCAAATGATATCATATTGTGCACAAGGGTGCATCTTGGAATGCTAAACAATTTTTCAAAAGGGGGTTTTCATTTTCTTTGCACAAAAAAATCATTTTACATTTTTTGAGTGCCAAAAATCGGTTTTTATGAAGAACCTACCAAATCTTTGTTGCAAAATGGCACCGCACCATTTAAAAAAATATTAGACCACATTTTATGTACAATTGACTAAATGGTTGCCACTCAAAAGCTTTCGATCCACCTCTCGTCAAATTGACAAAACTCTGCCGATTCAGGAGGAACTCGGTCAAATTTGAACTAAAGGTGACTCATAGTTTGCTCATGATTTTTTCCAAAAATCATTTTTAGGTTCAAAAGTACTCATTTCATCAGAGAAACAACAAAAGTTTGGCAAGATTCAACCCCTAGCTACGAACGGTCATGCCCGCCGTTTTGACCACATTTTGAAATCGGCATAAGAAATTAAAAAAATCAAAAAACAGGAAAACCTACACATTGTGTCATTATATGTGACCTAGTTTCCAGAAAAAATAAAAAACTTGGATACGACAAATATTTTAAAAAAGTGTTCTCAGAAATGAGCTATCATGTATGAAGATTCATGGGTATCAAGGCAAATGACCAATGGTATGGCCACATTCATGGTATAGCTTGTTCAAATCATATCATATTGTGCACAAGGGTGCATCTTGGAATGGCAAACAATTTTTCAAAAGGGAGTTTTCATTTTGTTTGGATAAAAAATATCATTTTCCATTTTTCGAGTGCCAAAAATCGGTTTTTTTTTGAAGAACCTACCAAATCTTTCTTGCAAAATTGCACCGCACCATTTAAAAAAAAATTGGACCACATTTTATGTACAATTGACTAAATGGTTCCCACTCAAAAGCTTTTGATCCACCTCTCGTCAAATTGACAAAATTCTGCCGATTCAGTAGGAACCGGGTCAAATTTGAACTAAAGGTGACTCATAGTTTGCTCATGATTTTTTCCAAAAAACATTTTTAGGTACAAAAGTAGTCATTTCTTCAGAGAAACAAAAAAAGTTTGGCAAGATTCAACCCCTAGCTACGAACGGTCATGCCCGCCGTTTTGACCACATTTGGAAATCGGCATAAGAAATTCAAAAAAAATGGATGACCTTCACATTGTTTCATTATATGTGACCTAGTTTCCAGAAAAAATAAAAAACTTGGAATGCGGAAAATATTTAAAAAAAGTGTTCTCAGAAATGAGCTATCATGTATGAAGATTCATGGGTTTCAAGGCAAATGACCAATGGTATCGCCACATTCATGGTATAGTTTGTTCAAATGATATCATATTGTGCACAAGGGTGCATCTTGGAATGGCAAACAATTTTTCAAAAGGGGGTTTTCATTTTCTTTGCACAAAAAAATCATTTTACATTTTTTGAGTGCCAAAAATCGGTTTTTATGAAGAACCTACCAAATCTTTGTTGCAAAATTGCACCGCACCATTTAAAAAAGTATTAGACCACATTTTATGTACAATTGACTAAATGGTTGCCACTCAAAAGCTTTCGATCCACCTCTCGTCAAATTGACAAAATTCTGCTGATTCAGGAGGAACTGGGTCAAATTTGAACTAAAGGTGACTCATAGTTTGCTCATGATTTTTTCCAAAAATCATTTTTAGTTTCAAAAGTACTCATTTCATCAGGGAAACAACAAAAGTTGGCAAGATTCAACCCCTAGCTATGAACGGTCATGCCCTCCGTTTTGACCACATTTTGAAATCTGCATAAGAAATTCAAAAAAATCAAAAAAATGGAAAACCTTCACATAGTGTCATTATATGTGACCTAGTTTCCAAAAAAATGGAAAACCTTCACATAGTGTCATTATATGTGACCTAGTTTCCAGAAAAAATAAAAAACTTGGAATGCGGAAAATGTTTTAAAAAAGTGTTCTCAAGAAATGAGCTATCATGTATGAACATTCATGGGTTTCAAGGCAAATGACCAATGGTATGGCCACATTCATGGTATAGCTTGTTCAAATGATATCATATTGTGCACAAGGGTGCATCTTGGAATGGCAAACAATTTTTCAAAAGGGATTTTTCATTTTCTTTGGATAAAAAATATCATTTTCCATTTTTCGAGTGGCAAAAATCGGTTTTTTTATGAAGAACCTACCAAATCTTTATTGCAAAATTGCACCGCACCATTTAAAAAAAAATTGGACCACATTTTATGTACAATTGACTAAATGGTTCCCACTCAAAAGCTTTTGATCCACCTCTCGTCAAATTCACAAAATTCTGCCGATTCAGTAGGAACCAGGTCAAATTTGAACTAAAGGTGACTCATAGTTTGCTCATGATTTTTTCCAAAAAACATTTTTAGGTACAAAAGTAGTCATTTCATCAGAGAAACAACAAAAGTTTGGCAAGATTCAACCCCTAGCTACGACCGGTCATGCCCGCCGTTTTGACCACATTTGGAAATCGGCATAAGAAATTCAAAAAAAATGGATGACCTTCACATTGTGTCATTATATGTGACCTAGTTTCCAGAAAAAATAAAAAACTTGGAATGCGGAAAATATTTAAAAAAAGTGTTCTTAGAAATGAGCTATCATGTATGAAGATTCATGGGTTTCAAGGCAAATGACCAATGGTATGGCCACATTCATGGTATAGTTTGTTCAAATGATATCATATTGTGCACAAGGATGCATCTTGGAATGGCAAACAATTTTTCAAAAGGGGGTTTTCATTTTCTTTGCACAAAAAAAATCATTTTCCATTTTTCGAGTGCCAAAAATCGATTTTTTGATGAAGAACTTACCAAATCTTTGTTGGAAAATTGCACGGCACCAATTAAAAAAAATATTAGACCACATTTTATGTACAATTGACTAAATGGTTGCCACACAAAAGCTTTCGATCCACCTCTCGTCAAATTAACAAAATTCTGCTGATTCAGGAGGAACTGGGTCAAATTTGATCTAAAGGTGACTCATAGTTTGCTCATGATTTTTTCCAAAAATCATTTTTAGGTTCAAAAGTAGTCATTTCATCAGAGAAACAACAAAAGTTGGCAAGATTCAACCCCTAGCTATGAACGGTCATGCCCTCCGTTTTGACCACATTTTGAAATCTGCATAAGAAATTCAAAAAAAATCAAAAAAATGGAAAACCTTCACATAGTGTCATTATATGTGACCTAGTTTCCAGAAAAAATAAAAAACTTGGAATGCGGAAAATGTTTAAAAAAAGTGTTCTCAAGAAATGAGCTATCATGTATGAACATTCATGGGTTTCAAGGCAAATGACCAATGGTATGGCCACATTCATGGTATAGCTTGTTCAAATGATATCATATTGTGCACAAGGGTGCATCTTGGAATGGCAAACAATTTTTCAAAAGGGAGTTTTCATTTTCTTTGGATAAAAAAATCATTTTCCATTTTTCGAGTGGCAAAAATTGGTTTTTTTATGAAGAACCTACCAAATCTTTGTTGCAAAATTGCACCGCACCATTTAAAAAAAAATTGGACCACATTTTATGTACAATTGACTAAATGGTTCCCACTCAAAAGCTTTTGATCCACCTCTCGTCAAATTGACAAAATTCTGCCGATTCAGTAGGAACCGGGTCAAATTTGAACTAAAGGTGACTCATAGTTTGCTCATGATTTTTCCAAAAAACATTTTTAGGTACAAAAGTAGTCATTTCATCAGAGAAACAACAAAAGTTTGGCAAGATTCAACCCCAAGCTACGAACGGTCATGCCCGCCGTTTTGACCGCATTTGGAAATCGGCATAAGAAATTCAAAAAAAATGGATGACCTTCACATTGTGTCATTATATGTGACCTAGTTTCCAGAAAAAATAAAAAACTTGGAAGGCGGAAAATATTTAAAAAAAGTGTTCTCAGAAATGACCTATCATGTATGAAGATTCATGGGTTACAAGGCAAATGACCAATGGTATGGCCACATTCATGGTATAGTTTGTTCAAATGATATCATATTGTGCACAAGGGTGCATCTTGGAATGGCAAACAATTTCTCAAAAGGGGGTTTTCATTTTCTTTGCACAAAAAACTCATTTTACATTTTTTGAGTGCCAAAAATCGGTTTTTATGAAGAACCTACCAAATCTTTGTTGCAAAATTGCACCGCACCATTTAAAAAAATATTATACCACATTTTATGTACAATTGACTAAATGGTTGCCACTCAAAAGCTTTCGATCCACCTCTCGTCAAATTGACAAAACTCTGCCGATTCAGGAGGAACTCGGTCAAATTTGAACTTAAGGTGACTCATAGTTTGCTCATGATTTTTTCCAAAAATCATTTTTAGGTTCAAAAGTACTCATTTCATCAGAGAAACAACAAAAGTTTGGCAAGATTCAACCCCTAGCTACGAACGGTCATGCCCGCCGTTTTGACCACATTTTGAAATCGGCATAAGAAATTAAAAAAATCAAAAAACAGGAAAACCTACACATTGTGTCATTATATGTGACCTAGTTTCCTGAAAAAATAAAAAACTTGGAATACGACAAATATTTTAAAAAAGTGTTCTCAGAAATGAGCTATCATGTATGAAGATTCATGGGTATCAAGGCAAATGACCAATGGTATGGCCACATTCATGGTATAGCTTATTCAAATGATATCATATTGTGCACAAGGGTGCATCTTGGAATGGCAAACAATTTTTCAAAAGGGAGTTTTCATTTTGTTTGGATAAAAAATATCATTTTCCATTTTTCGAGTGCCAAAAATCGGTTTTTTTTACGAAGAACCTACCAAATCTTTCTTGCAAAATTGCACCGCACCATTTAAAAAAAAATTGGACCACATTTTATGTACAATTGACTAAATGGTTCCCACTCAAAAGCTTTTGATCCACCTCTCGTCAAATTCACAAAATTCTGCCGATTTAGTAGGAACCAGGTCAAATTTGAACTAAAGGTGACTCATAGTTTGCTCATGATTTTTTCCAAAAAACATTTTTAGGTACAAAAGTAGTCATTTCATCAGAGAAACAACAAAAGTTTGGCAAGATTCAACCCCTAGCTACAACCGGTCATGCCCGCCGTTTTGACCACATTTGGAAATCGGCATAAGAAATTCAAAAAAAATGGATGACCTTCACATTGTGTCATTATATGTGACCTAGTTTCCAGAAAAAATAAAAAACTTGGAATGCGGAAAATATTTAAAAAAAGTGTTCTTAGAAATGAGCTATCATGTATGAAGATTCATGGGTTTCAAGGCAAATGACCAATGGTATGGCCACATTCATGGTACAGTTTGTTCAAATGATATCATATTGTGCACAAGGATGCATCTTGGAATGGCAAACAATTTTTCAAAAGGGGGTTTTCATTTTCTTTGCACAAAAAAAATCATTTTCCATTTTTCGAGTACCAAAAATCGATTTTTTGATGAAGAACTTACCAAATCTTTGTTGGAAAATTGCACGGCACCAATTAAAAAAAATATTAGACCACATTTTATGTACAATTGACTAAATGGTTGCCACACAAAAGCTTTCGATCCACCTCTCGTCAAATTAACAAAATTCTGCTGATTCAGGAGGAACTGGGTCAAATTTGATCTAAAGGTGACTCATAGTTTGCTCATGATTTTTTCCAAAAATCATTTTTAGGTTCAAAAGTAGTCATTTCATCAGAGAAACAACAAAAGTTGGCAAGATTCAACCCCTAGCTATGAACGGTCATGCCCTCCGTTTTGACCACATTTTGAAATCTGCATAAGAAATTCAAAAAAAATCAAAAAAATGGAAAACCTTCACATAGTGTCATTATATGTGACCTAGTTTCCAGAAAAAATAAAAAACTTGGAATGCGGAAAATGTTTAAAAAAAGTGTTCTCAAGAAATGAGCTATCATGTATGAACATTCATGGGTTTCAAGGCAAATGACCAATGGTATGGCCACATTCATGGTATAGCTTGTTCAAATGATATCATATTGTGCACAAGGGTGCATCTTGGAATGGCAAACAATTTTTCAAAAGGGAGTTTTCATTTTCTTTGGATAAAAAAATCATTTTCCATTTTTCGAGTGGCAAAAATTGGTTTTTTTATGAAGAACCTACCAAATCTTTGTTGCAAAATTGCACCGCACCATTTAAAAAAAAATTGGACCACATTTTATGTACAATTGACTAAATGGTTCCCACTCAAAAGCTTTTGATCCACCTCTCGTCAAATTGACAAAATTCTGCCGATTCAGTAGGAACCGGGTCAAATTTGAACTAAAGGTGACTCATAGTTTGCTCATGATTTTTCCAAAAAACATTTTTAGGTACAAAAGTAGTCATTTCATCAGAGAAACAACAAAAGTTTGGCAAGATTCAACCCCAAGCTACGAACGGTCATGCCCGCCGTTTTGACCACATTTGGAAATCGGCATAAGAAATTCAAAAAAAATGGATGACCTTCACATTGTGTCATTATATGTGACCTAGTTTCCAGAAAAAATAAAAAACTTGGAAGGCGGAAAATATTTAAAAAAAGTGTTCTCAGAAATGACCTATCATGTATGAAGATTCATGGGTTACAAGGCAAATGACCAATGGTATGGCCACATTCATGGTATAGTTTGTTCAAATGATATCATATTGTGCACAAGGGTGCATCTTGGAATGGCAAACAATTTCTCAAAAGGGGGTTTTCATTTTCTTTGCACAAAAAACTCATTTTACATTTTTTGAGTGCCAAAAATCGGTTTTTATGAAGAACCTACCAAATCTTTGTTGCAAAATTGCACCGCACCATTTAAAAAAATATTATACCACATTTTATGTACAATTGACTAAATGGTTGCCACTCAAAAGCTTTCGATCCACCTCTCGTCAAATTGACAAAACTCTGCCGATTCAGGAGGAACTCGGTCAAATTTGAACTAAAGGTGACTCATAGTTTGCTCATGATTTTTTCCAAAAATCATTTTTAGGTTCAAAAGTACTCATTTCATCAGAGAAACAACAAAAGTTTGGCAAGATTCAACCCCTAGCTACGAACGGTCATGCCCGCCGTTTTGACCACATTTTGAAATCGGCATAAGAAATTAAAAAAATCAAAAAACAGGAAAACCTACACATTGTGTCATTATATGTGACCTAGTTTCCTGAAAAAATAAAAAACTTGGAATACGACAAATATTTTAAAAAAGTGTTCTCAGAAATGAGCTATCATGTATGAAGATTCATGGGTATCAAGGCAAATGACCAATGGTATGGCCACATTCATGGTATAGCTTATTCAAATGATATCATATTGTGCACAAGGGTGCATCTTGGAATGGCAAACAATTTTTCAAAAGGGAGTTTTCATTTTGTTTGGATAAAAAATATCATTTTCCATTTTTCGAGTGCCAAAAATCGGTTTTTTTACGAAGAACCTACCAAATCTTTCTTGCAAAATTGCACCGCACCATTTAAAAAAAAATTGGACCACATTTTATGTACAATTGACTAAATGGTTCCCACTCAAAAGCTTTTGATCCACCTCTCGTGAAATTGACAAAATTCTGCCGATTCAGTAGGAACCGGGTCAAATTTGAACTAAAGGTGACTCATAGTTTGCTCATGATTTTTTCCAAAAAACATTTTTAGGTACAAAAGTAGTCATTTCTTCAGAGAAACAAAAAAAGTTTGGCAAGATTCAACCCCTAGCTACGAACGGTCATGCCCGCCGTTTTGACCACATTTGGAAATCGGCATAAGAAATTCAAAAAAAATGGATGACCTTCACATTGTTTCATTATATGTGACCTAGTTTCCAGAAAAAATAAAAAACTTGGAATGCGGAAAATATTTAAAAAGAGTGTTCTCAGAAATGAGCTATCATGTATGAAGATTCATGGATTTCAAGGCAAATGACCAATGGTATCGCCACATTCATGGTATAGTTTGTTCAAATGATATCATATTGTGCACAAGGGTGCATCTTGGAATGGCAAACAATTTTTCAAAAGGGGGTTTTCATTTTCTTTGCACAAAAAAATCATTTTACATTTTTTGAGTGCCAAAAATCCGTTTTTATGAAGAACCTACCAAATCTTTGTTGCAAAATTGCACCGCACCATTTAAAAAAATATTAGACCACATTTTATGTACAATTGACTAAATGGTTGCCACTCAAAAGCTTTCGATCCACCTCTCGTCAAATTGACAAAATTCTGCTGATTCAGGAGGAACTGGGTCAAATTTGAACTAAAGGTGACTCATAGTTTGCTCATGATTTTTTCCAAAAATCAATTTTAGTTTCAAAAGTACTCATTTCATCAGGGGAACAACAAAAGTTGGCAAGATTCAACCCCTAGCTATGAACGGTCATGCCCTCCGTTTTGACCACATTTTGAAATCTGCATAAGAAATTCAAAAAAAATCAAAAAAATGGAAAACCTTCACATAGTGTCATTATATGTGACCTAGTTTCCAAAAAAATAAAAAACTTGGAATGCGGAAAATGTTTTAAAAAAGTGTTCTCAAGAAATGAGCTATCATGTATGAACATTCATGGGTTTCAAGGCAAATGACCAATGGTATGGCCACATTCATGGTATAGCTTGTTCAAATGATATCATATTGTGCACAAGGGTGCATCTTGGAATGGAAACAATTTTTCAAAAGGGAGCTTTCATTTTCTTTGGATAAAAAATATCATTTTCCATTTTTCAAGTGCCAAAAATCGGTTCTTTTATGAAGAACCGACCAAATCTTTGTTGCAAAATTGTACCGCACCATTTAAAAAAAAATTGGACCACATTTTATGTACAATTGACTAAATGGTTCCCACTCAAAAGCTTTTGATCCACCTCTCGTCAAATTGACAAAATTCTGCCGATTCAGTAGGAACCAGGTCAAATTTGAACTAAAGGTGACTCATAGTTTGCTCATGATTTTTTCCAAAAAACATTTTTAGGTACAAAAGTAGTCATTTCATCAGAGAAACAACAAAAGTTTGGCAAGATTCAACCCCTAGCTACGACCGGTCATGCCCGCCGTTTTGACCACATTTGGAAATCGGCATAAGAAATTCAAAAAAAATGGATGACCTTCACATTGTGTCATTATATGTGACCTAGTTTCCAGAAAAAATAAAAAACTTGGAATGCGGAAAATATTTAAAAAAAGTGTTCTTAGAAATGAGCTATCATGTATGAAGATTCATGGGTTTCAAGGCAAATGACCAATGGTATGGCCACATTCATGGTATAGTTTCTTCAAATGATATCATATTGTGCACAAGGATGCATCTTGGAATGGCAAACAATTTTTCAAAAGGGGGTTTTCATTTTCTTTGCACAAAAAAATCATTTTTAATTTTTTGAGTGCCAAAAATCGGTTTTTATGAAGAACCTACCAAATCTTTGTTGCAAAATTGCACCGCAGCATTTAAAATAATATTAGACCACATTTTATGTACAATTGACTAAATGGTTGCCACTCAAAAGCTTTCGATCCACCTCTCGTCAAATTGACAAAATTCTGCTGATTCAGGAGGAACTGGGTCAAATTTGAACTAAAGGTGACTCATCGTTTGCTCATGATTTTTTCCAAAAATCATTTTTAGGTTCAAAAGAACTCATTTCATCAGAGAAACAACAAAAGTTTGGCAAGATTCAACCCCTAGCTACGAACGGTCATGCCCGCCGTTTTGACCACATTTTGAAATCGGCATATGAAATTAAAAAAAAATAAAAAAATGGAAAACCTACACATTGTGTCATTATATGTGACCTAGTTTCCAGAAAAAATAACAAACTTGGAATACGACAAATATTTTAAAAAATTGTTCTCAGAAATGAGCTATCATGCATGAAGATTCATGGGTTTCAAGGCAAATGACCAATGGTATGGCCACATTCATGGTATAGCTTATTCAAATGATATCATATTGTACACAAGGGTGCATCTTGGAATGGCAAACAATTTTTCAAAAGGGATTTTTCATTTTCTTTGCACAAAAAATATCATTTTCCATTTTTCGAGTGCCAAAAATCGGTTTTTTCATG
This sequence comes from Elymus sibiricus, assembly GCA_039707655.1. NCBI lineage: Eukaryota > Viridiplantae > Streptophyta > Magnoliopsida > Poales > Poaceae > Elymus > Elymus sibiricus. Next base: position 139,829,032 of record CM077670.1, read on the forward strand.
AAGAACCTACCAAATCTTTCTTGCAAAATTGCACCGCACCATTTAAAAACAATTGGACCACATTTTATGTACAATTGACTAAATGGTTCCCCCTCAAAAGCTTTCGATCCACCTCTCGTCAAATTGACAAAATTCTACCGATTCAGTAGGAACCGGGTCAAATTTGAACTAAAGGTGACTCATAGTTTGCTCATGATTTTTTCCAAAAATCATTTTTAGGTACAAAAGTAGTCATTTCATGACAGAAACAACAAAAGTTTGGCAATATTCAACCCCTAGCTACGAATGGTCATGCCCGCCGTTTTGACCACATTTGGAAATCGGCATAAGAAATTCAAAAAAAATGGATAACCTACACATTGTGTCATTATATGTGACCTAGTTTCCAGAAAAAATAAAAAACTTGGAATGCGGAAAATGTTTAAAAAAAGTGTTCTCAGAAATGAGCTATCATGTATGAAGATTCATGGGTTTCAAGGCAAATGACCAATGGTATGGCCACATTCATGTTATAGTTTGTTCAAATGATATCATATTGTGCACAAGGGTGCATCTTGGAATGGCAAACAATTTTTCAAAAGGGGGGTTTCATTTTCTTTGCATAAAAAAATCATTTTCCATTTTTCAAGTGCAAAAAATTTGTTTTTTATGTAGAACCTACCAAATCTTTGTTGCAAAATTGCATCGCACCATTTAAAAAAATATTAGACCACATTTTATGTACAATTGACTAAATGGTTGCCACTCAAAAGCTTTCAATCCACCTCTTGTCAAATTGACAAAATTATGCCGATTCAGCAGGAACCGGGTCAAATTTGAACGAAAGGTGCCTCATAGTTTGCACATGATTTTTTCCAAAAAACATTTTTAGATACGAAAGTAGTCATTTCATCAGAGAAACAACAAAATTTTGGCTAGATTCAACCCCGAGCTACGAACGATCATGCCCGCCGTTTTGACCATATTTTCAAATTGGCATAAGAAATTCAAAAAAAAAGGAAAACCTTCACATTTTGTCATTATATGTGACCTAGTTTCCAGAAAAATTAACAAACTTGGAATACGACAAATATTTTAAAAAAGTGTTCTCAGAAATGATCTATCATGTATGAAGATTCATGGGTTTCAAGGCAAATGACCAATGGTATTGCCACATTCATGGTATACCTTGTTCAAATGATATCATACTGTGCACAAGGGTGCATATTGGAATGGCAAACAATTTTTCAAAAGGGAGTTTTCATTTTCTTTGCACAAAAAATAATTTTCCATTTTTCGAGTGCTAAAAATAGGTTTTTTTATGAAGAACCTACCAAATCATTGTTGCAAAATTGCACCGCACCATTTAAAAAAAATATTAGACCACATTTTATCTACAATTGACTAAATGGTTGCCACACAAAAGCTTTCGATCCACCTCTCGTCAAATTGACAAAATTCTACTGATTCAGGAGGAACTGGGTCAAATTTGAACTAAAGGTGGCTCATAGTTTGCTCATGATTTTTTCCAAAAATCATTTTTAGGTTCAAAAGTAGTCATTTCATCAGAGAAACAACAAAAGTTGGCAAGATTCAACCCCTAGCTATGAACGGTCATGCCCTCCGTTTTGACCACATTTTGAAATCTGCATAAGAAATTCAAAAAAAATCAAAAAAATGGAAAACCTTCACATAGTGTCATTATATGTGACCTAGTTTCCAGAAAAAATAAAAAACTTGGAATGCGGAAAATGTTTAAAAAAAGTGTTCTCAAGAAATGAGCTATCATGTATGAACATTCATGGGTTTCAAGGCAAATGACCAATGGTATGGCCACATTCATGGTATAGCTTGTTCAAATGATATCATATTGTGCACAAGGGTGCATCTTGGAATGGCAAACAATTTTTCAAAAGGGAGTTTTCATTTTCTTTGGATAAAAAATATCATTTTCCATTTTTCGAGTGGCAAAAATCGGTTTTTTTATGAAGAACCTACCAAATCTTTGTTGCAAAATTGCACCGCACCATTTAAAAAAAAATTGGACCACATTTTATGTACAATTGACTAAATGGTTCCCACTCAAAAGCTTTTGATCCACCTCTCGTCAAATTCACAAAATTCTGCCGATTCAGTAGGAACCAGGTCAAATTTGAACTAAAGGTGACTCATAGTTTGCTCATGATTTTTCCAAAAAATATTTTTAGGTACAAAAGTAGTCATTTCATCACAGAAACAACAAAAGTTTGGCAAGATTCAACCCCAAGCTACGAACGGTCATGCCCGCCGTTTTGACCACATTTGGAAATCGGCATAAGAAATTCAAAAAAAATGGATGACCTTCACATTGTGTCATTATATGTGACCTAGTTTCCAGAAAAAATAAAAAACTTGGATTGCGGAAAATATTTATAAAAAGTATTCTCAGAAATGACCTATCATGTATGAAGATTCATGGGTTTCAAGGCAAATGACCAATGGTATGGCCACATTCATGGTATAGTTTGTTCAAATGATATCATATTGTGCACAAGGGTGCATCTTGGAATGGCAAACAATTTTTCAAAAGGGGGTTTTCATTTTCTTTGCACAAAAAAATCATTTTACATTTTTTGAGTGCCAAAAATCGGTTTTTATGAAGAACCTACCAAATCTTTGTTGCAAAATTGCACCGCACCATTTAAAAAAATATTAGACCACATTTTATGTACAATTGACTAAATGGTTGCCACTCAAAAGCTTTCGATCCACCTCTCGTCAAATTGACAAAATTCTGCTGATTCAGGAGGAACTGGGTCAAATTTGAACTAAAGGTGACTCATAGTTTGCTCATGATTTTTTCCAAAAATCATTTTTAGGTTCAAAAGTAGTCATTTCATCAGAGAAACAACAAAAGTTGGCAAGATTCAACCCCTAGCTATGAACGGTCATGCCCTCCGTTTTGACCACATTTTGAAATCTGCATAAGAAATTCAAAAAAAATCAAAAAAATGAAAACCTTCACATAGTGTCATTATATGTGACCTAGTTTCCAGAAAAAATAAAAAACTTGGAATGCAGAAAATGTTTAAAAAAAGTGTTCTCAAGAAATGAGCTATCATGTATGAACATTCATGGGTTTCAAGGCAAATGACCAATGGTATGGCCACATTCATGGTATAGCTTGTTCAAATGATATCATATTGTGCACAAGGGTGCATCTTGGAATGGCAAACAATTTTTCAAAAGGGAGTTTTCATTTTCTTTGGATAAAAAATATCATTTTCCATTTTTCGAGTGGCAAAAATCGGTTTTTTTATGAAGAACCTACCAAATCTTTGTTGCAAAATTGCACCGCACCATTTAAAAAAAAATTGGACCACATTTTATGTACAATTGACTAAATGGTTCCCACTCAAAAGCTTTTGATCCACCTCTCGTCAAATTGACAAAACTCTGCTGATTCAACCCCTAGCTACGAACGGTCATGCCCGCCGTTTTGACCACATTTTGAAATCGGCATAAGAAATTAAAAAAATCAAAAAACTGGAAAACCTACACATTGTGTCATTATATGTGACCTAGTTTCCAGAAAAAATAACAAACTTGGAATACGACAAATATTTTAAAAAAGTGTTCTCAGAAATGAGCTATCATGTATGAAGATTCATGGGTATCAAGGCAAATGACCAATGGTATGGCCACATTCATGATATAGCTTATTCAAATGATATCATATTGTGCACAAGGGTGCATCTTGGAATGGCAAACAATTTTTCAAAAGGGAGTTTTCATTTTGTTTGGATAAAAAATATCATTTTCCATTTTTCGAGTGCCAAAAATCGGTTTTTTTATGAAGAACCTACCAAATCTTTGTTGCAAAATTGCACCGCACCATTTAAAAAAAATTGGACCACATTTTATGTACAATTGACTAAATGGTTCCCACTCAAAAGCTTTTGATCCACCTCTCGTCAAATTGACAAAATTCTGCCGATTCAGTAGGAACCGGGTCAAATTTGAACTAAAGGTGACTCATAGTTTGCTCATGATTTTTTCCAAAAAACATTTTTAGGTACAAAAGTAGTCATTTCATCAGAGAAATAAAAAAAGTTTGGCAAGATTCAACCCCTAGCTACGAACGGTCATGCCCGCCGTTTTGACTACATTTGGAAATCGGCAGAAGAAATTCAAAAAAATGGATGACCTTCACATTGTGTCATTAAATGTGACCTAGTTTCCAGAAAAAATAAAAAACTTGGAATGCGGAAAATATTTAAAAAAAGTGTTCTCAGAAATGAGCTATCATGTATGAAGATTCATGGGTTTCAAGGCAAATGACCAATGGTATGGCCACATTCATGGTATAGTTTGTTCAAATGATATCATATTGTGCACAAGGGTGCATCTTGGAATGGCAAACAATTTTTAATAAGGGGGTTTTCATTTTCTTTGCACAAAAAAATCATTTTACATTTTTTGAGTGCCAAAAATCGGTTTTTATGAAGAACCTACCAAATCTTTGTTGCAAAATTGCACCGCACCATTTAAAAAAATATTAGACCACATTTTATGTACAATTGACTAAATGGTTGCCACTCAAAAGCTTTCGATCCACCTCTCGTCAAATTGACAAAATTCTGCTGATTCAGGAGGAACTGGGTCAAATTTGAACTAAAGGTGACTCATAGTTTGCTCATGATTTTTTCCAAAAATCATTTTTAGGTTCAAAAGTACTCATTTCATCAGAGAAACAACAAAAGTTTGGCAAGATTCAACCCCTAGCTACGAACGGTCATGCCTGCCGTTTTGACCACATTTTGAAATCGGCATAAGAAATTAAAAAAATCAAAAAACTGGAAAACCTACACATTGTGTCATTATATGTGACCTAGTTTCCAGAAAAAATAACAAACTTGGAATACGACAAATATTTTAAAAAAGTGTTCTCAGAAATGAGCTATCATGTATGAAGATTCATGGGTTTCAAGGCAAATGACCAATGGTATGGCCACATTCATGGTATAGCTTGTTCAAATTATATCATATTGTGGACAAGGGTGCATCTTGGAATGGCAAACAATTTTTCAAAAGGGAGTTTTCATTTTCTTTGGATAAAAAATATCATTTTCCATTTTTCGAGTGCCAAAAATCGGTTTTTTTATGAAGAACCTACCAAATCTTTGTTGCAAAATTGTACCGCACCATTTAAAAAAAAATTGGACCACATTTTATGTACAATTGACTAAATGGTTCCCACTCAAAAGCTTTTGATCCACCTCTCGTCAAATTGACAAAATTCTGCCGATTCAGTAGGAACCAGGTCAAATTTGAACTAAAGGTGACTCATAGTTTGCTCATGATTTTTTCCAAGAAACATTTTTAGGTACAAAAGTAGTCATTTCATCAGAGAAACAACAAAAGTTTGGCAAGATTCAACCCCTAGCTACGACCGGTCATGCCCGCCGTTTTGACCACATTTGGAAATCGGCATAAGAAATTCAAAAAAAATGGATGACCTTCACATTGTGTCATTATATGTGACCTAGTTTCCAAAAAAAATAAAAAACTTGGAATGCGGAAAATATTTAAAAAAAGTGTTCTCAGAAATGAGCTATCATGTATGAAGATTCATGGGTTTAAAGGCAAATGACCAATGGTATGGCCACATTCATGGTATAGTTTGTTCAAATGATATCATATTGTGCACAAGGGTGCATCTTGGAATGGCAAACAATTTTTCAAAAGGGGGTTTTCATTTTCTTTGCACAAAAAAATCATTTTTAATTTTTTGAGTGCCAAAAATCGGTTTTTATGAAGAACCTACCAAATCTTTGTTGCAAAATTGCACCGCAGCATTTAAAATAATATTAGACCACATTTTATGTACAATTGACTAAATGGTTGCCACTCAAAAGTTTTCGATCCACCTCTGTCGGTGTACTAAAGTATGGGTTTTTTTTTAGTACCCCTTACTTGTGCACGGGCAGTTGTAGCCGTACCGCGGCAGGCCTTGCCAGGGAATAGCTAGGAGTAATCTCAAGACGAAGATGGTGCTTGCCGGCAAGCCAGGAACCCGGCAAGCTTTGCCGGGAAAAGATGTTCAAGTCAACGACCAGACCAGAAGATGGAAGGCCAAAGGGGTGCGAAGGCCCGGCAAGACCCGGTCCCGGCAAGCCCTGGGCCCGGCAAGGCCTCGCGCCCGGCAAGACCCGGTCCCGGCAAGCCCCGGGCCCGGCAAGGATTCAGCCCCGGCAAGGCTCTGCACAGTGTAGCGCTATCGCTCCTGCGCAGCGGCCAGCCTTGTCGTTTAGGGTTTGTCCTCATGGTGACGTGGCGCGATGCTGGCCACGAGATGCTTAAGCGGTGCTGATGGGATGGCTGCTTTTGCCCATCCCCTGTAAAGCTTTTCCAAGCCCAAGACGCTGAGGGACACCTCGACGGACACCTCACGGTGCATTTAATGAGCTTGTCCTAAGCCGTCAGGGTTAGGTATGATAACGCTGTAACAACCCTGTAGCTACTTTCCACCTCATGCCTTATCTCGTACGCCACTGTGGTAGCCCCTTTGACCCATATAAAAAGGAGGCCCAAGGCATAGCTACAGGGGGGGGCACTTCGGAAGCTCATTCTGCCTGCGTGGCTGCTACCGCAGCTCCCAGAACTTGGCCAAGAATATCCACAATAATACCATCAAGCAGGAGTAGGGTTTTACGCATCCGTGCGGCCCGAACCTGGGTAAAATCCCCGTGTGCTGTTCGCTAGTTCTGCTCTTTGTGCAATCCTCTCCCCTTGCCGAACCGTAAAGGGATCTGCTCGATAGCGATCCCATAGGTGTTCGTTTCCCACGACATCTTTGGCGCGCCAGGTAGGGGTCGAATGTAGGTTCGAACCCTACCTGGCGCGCCAAAGATGTCGTGGGAAACGAACACCTATGGGATCGCTATCGAGCAGATCCCTTTACGGTTCGGCAAGGGGAGAGGATTGCACAAAGAGCAGAACTAGCGAACAGCACACGGGGATTTTACCCAGGTTCGGGCCGCACGGATGCGTAAAACCCTACTCCTGCTTGATGGTATTATTGTGGATATTCTTGGCCAAGTTCTGGGAGCTGCGGTAGCAGCCACGCAGGCAGAATGAGCTTCCGAAGTGCCCCCCCCTGTAGCTATGCCTTGGGCCTCCTTTTTATATGGGTCAAAGGGGCTACCACAGTGGCGTACGAGATAAGGCATGAGGTGGAAAGTAGCTACAGGGTTGTTACAGCGTTATCATACCTAACCCTGACGGCTTAGGACAAGCTCATTAAATGCACCGTGAGGTGTCCGTCGAGGTGTCCCTCAGCGTCTTGGGCTTGGAAAAGCTTTACAGGGGATGGGCAAAAGCAGCCATCCCATCAGCACCGCTTAAGCATCTCGTGGCCAGCATCGCGCCACGTCACCATGAGGACAAACCCTAAACGACAAGGCTGGCCGCTGCGCAGGAGCGATAGCGCTACACTGTGCAGAGCCTTGCCGGGGCTGAATCCTTGCCGGGCTCGGGGCTTGCCGGGACCGGGTCTTGCCGGGCGCGAGGCCTTGCCGGGCCCGGGGCTTGCCGGGACCGGGTCTTGCCGGGCCTTCGCACCCCTTTGGCCTTCCGTCTTCTGGTCTGGGCGTTGACTTGAACATCTTTTCCCGGCAAAGCTTGCCGGGTTCCTGGCTTGCCGGCAAGCACCATCTTCGTCTTGAGATTACTCCTAGCTATTCCCTGGCAAGGCCTGCCGCGGTACGGCTACAACTGCCCGTGCACAAGTAAGGGGTACTAAAAAAAAACCCATACTTTAGTACACCGACAGGAGCCCCCGGACCTAGGCCATACACGGCTGCCAGGCCTGTTGGGCTAGGCCCAAAACAGTGCACGGGCGCACGTGGTAGGGAATAACTGTCTGTAATCATAATCTCTTTTACCATGCCCCCCCACTACGCGCATTCATCGCGCGACGTGGGAGACGTGGGCGCGCAGTAAAAGCGGGCGGTAAAGAGTCTGCCTCGCGCCTTCCCCATAAAAAGGGAATCGCAGAGGGCACTGCTCATTTACCCCCCTCCGCCTTTCCAATCTCAATCTCAGAACCGTCGCCATCGTCTTCTTCCTTGCGCCCAAAGCAGAGCTTCTCTCCCTCCGCCTGCCTCCACCGCGCTCTCGACGTCTTCGACACCCACCTCCATAGCCACCATGCTGCCCAAGCCGAGCAAGGGCAAGGGCAAGGCGGAGGAAGCGACCGCCGCGGAGAGCAAGCTGGTGAAGATGCGGAAGGAGCGCGCTGTCTTCCCCCCGACGCTTGATGCGGAGGCCTTGAAGAAGAGGTACCAGTTCGCATGGGCGAAGGAGACCACGGCGCACCCAGCCACCAAAGTGAGTGTAGCTTCTCGTAGGGCAGAGCCAGGGGATTATCCCTTCTTTGTCGATTACTTCTGGTGCGGCCTCTGCCCTCCGTACTCGGACTTCTTTGTAGATATCATGATCACTTACGGCTTCCAGCTGCTAGACTTCACGCCGAATGCCGTGACTTGCATGTCCGTCTTCGCGCACCTTTGCGAAAATTTCGTTGGGGTTATCCCGAGCACTACACTTTTCCGGCACTACTTCTATCCCCACATTCAAAAGGGCGACGCCCTCTCCGGTAGCATCGCTTGGATTCCGAGGACGGCGACCAAGGAGACGTACCCAGAGGGGCTCTATCGCGAGAGGTGGGATGAGTGGCGCGGCAAGTGGTGCTGGGTCCGAGAAAAGGAGCCCCTACCGTTCTGCGAGGTGCGGAAGCAGAAGGTGGTCCGCGGCAAGGATTGGGGTGCTGCGGACCCTGACGACAGCAAGCTCACCATCGCCACCACCAGAATACTCCGCCTCAAGGCTGCCGGGCTGAAGGTGGAGATGGTTGCTTCAGATTTCCTTCGCCGGCGCATCGCCCCACTGCAGAACAAAGGGCGTCCTGCCTGGGAGTACACGAATGCCGCCGACGTCATGAGGGTGCGGCCCGGGCTGGATAATAATCTAACAGCCATGGGGCACGCAGCCCTCTGCCAACAGCTCTTTAATTCTGGAACAGTGGGGAACTTGCCGGCGGGCGTCGTTCCACTGTGCAACAACTCATCGCTCACCTCCATCATCACCATGATGCCGGTGTTCAATGCCCATAGCATCGACAAGAGGTGGATCGAGCCGTCCGCAGAGCAGGTGCTGGCATTCTTCGACAACTTGACGGAGAAGGCCATCCGCGAGGAGGACCTTGTCCGCGCCACCACGGAGGAGGAGCTCGCCCACATCGCCAACAGGGCGGAAGAGGCGAACCTTACCGAAGAAGCCAGCAGCGCCGAGTCCAGCGAAGGCGAGGACTTGCTGCGGGAAGATCTTGCCGGGCGAGGTCAGGCTGCCGGGGAGCCGAGCGGAACCGCTGCCGGGGGCCCTTCTGTTGGAGCAGCCGCCGACGAGGAAGAGGAGGAGGAAAAGGAGCCCCCAGCTCTTCGACAGGCACGGAGGCGCGTCCTTCGGAAGGCCAGCACCGGCGCTCCTGCTCACCAGCCAGCGCTGAACGATGAAGCTTCCGGCAAGGAGGCTGCCGACGAAGCGGCGCAGCAAGCCGTTGCTGACGAGGCAGCGCGGCAAGCCGCCGCCGGCAAGCGCCCCAGAACGACCTCTCCTCCTCCGCCAAGCACTGTGACGGGGTCCGCCTTCGACCTATCCATCCTCGAGAACGAGGAGGAAGAAGAGGAGTAAGTGTTCTGCCACAGCTTCCGTTCTTGCTTTCTGATTTCCTTGATTAATCTTGATGATCTTGCCTCCACAGGGATGAGGAGACCTTGGCGGAGAGGATGGCCAAGAAGGCCAAGATTTCCACGGGCGTCGAGCCGCCGGCAAGCACTTCTGAAGAGCCGGCGACTATCGAGTCCAGCCCGGAGCCAAGTCCAAGGCACAATCCTCGCCGCAGCCCCCGGCACAGCCTCCAGCGTGAGCCAATTACTCTCTTTCCGCTGGCGAGTGCCGGGGTGGTAATCTTCACAGCTAACATCTTGGGGCGCGCAGGAACAGAGCAGCAACAGGGGTCGCCGGCAAGGGCCACCCTCGACATGCCGCACCCGTCGACCGCGCAGCCCACAAAGGAATCTTCAGGCGGGTTCTACCGCGACGACCTTGACGCAGGTGAACCACTCGTCCTTAGAAATCTCTTCTCTTTTTTTTTGTTTTCTTGAACTTCCTTCCCAGCTTCATCTTAATCAACTCCTTGATCTTCAATCTTCTTCTGACAGAGCTCATGGATACTGACGCCGTCATTGAAGAGACCGCCAAGGATGCCGCCACTGAAGCCGGCAAGGTTGCTGCCGAAGAGGCCGCCAAGGCTGCTGCCGCCGAGGCTACTGCCGCCGAGGCCGCCAAGGCCGCTGCCACTGAGGGGGCCGGTGAGGAGACCCGCGGCAATACTGACGGCGCTTCCGCCGCAGGAGCGCCAGGCGCTTCTACTGCCGCGGGGCCCCCAACTGCCGAAGACCAATCCTCGTCGTTCCAAGCCCCTCCCTCAAGCCAATATATCAGGGCCGGCAAGAACGTTGTCAGCATGCCGGGGTCGGCAAGCATCGAAGAGCTGGTTGAAGGGGAGCATCTTGACGGGGAGATCACCGTCACTGCCGTCAGTGAGCTCAAGGAGGAGCAGCTACTTCAAGCCATGAATGACAATTATCAGAAGCTCCAGACGCTCTACCGCACCCGGAAGGAGAAACTGGACTCCCGGGCAGCGCTCGTCGAGGCCGCGGAAGGAGACTTCCAACAACGCGTCACGGAGACACAGGCTTGGTATGGCGAGGCCCTCCAAGAGCTGAATATTTATCGGGAGCAGCTGGCGGAAGAGCGGAACGTCCTCCTGCTAAAGCAATCAGACATCGAGAAAGCGCAGGAGGAGGCCGCCCAGCAAGCCGCCGCGGCAGAAGCCCTCTTGACGCAGCGCCGCATCAGCCTTGACGCCCAAGAAGAAGACCTTGCCGCCCGCGAGGCGGCGCTTGCCGCCAAGCTTCGCAACAATGATGAGGAGCTCGAAAGTCTTGTCGCGCGGTGGGTCCAGGAGCTTGAGCAAAGCCAAACGGCAGCGCTCGCCGCTCTAACTGCAGACCACGCCGGCAAGCTCAAGGAGGCACTCGACGCTGCCGAGGCTGCGGAGACCGCCAAGAACTCGCTGGAGGGGAAGGCGAAGAAGCTGGAAGCCATTCTCGAGGAACACGGCAAGAAGATCGCTGCCCTCGAGGCCAAGAAGGAGAAAACCCTCCACAGCCTGGTGGAGATGCAGCTCGCCGCGTCCGAGAAGATCAAACAGCTCGCCTCCGCCAACGACTCCATTGCAAATCTGAAGCTGAAACTATCCACGTTGGAGGAGTCCCTGGAAGCTACCCGAGCTCGCGGAAAGACCTTGGCTAAGGACCTCCACGACGAGCAGGAGCTACTCAAGAACGCCTACGCCACGCATCAAGATTATGTCACCGGCACAGAGGTCTGGACCGCCAGGCTGGTGGACGTCGCCAAGAGGCTTGCCGCGGAGCTGGAGGGCATGAACCTTCAGGGCTTGGGGTATTCCGTCAACGACAGGATAAGCGAGAGCGCCAAGATCACCATGTTCTTCGAAGGTCTCGTCGATGCGCTCAAGCAACTCCAAGCAACCCACTCCGGCAAGCTCGCCAGCGAGTCCAGGAAGCTCTGCCAGGACGTGGTCCAGATGCTGCTGATGAAAGTGGCGTACAGGAATCCCGGCGTCGACTTCACCAAGGTCTTCGGCCGCCTGCCGAAGGATGCGGACGCCAAGGCTCTGCAGGAGCTTGTCGCGCCCATCGTCGAACGGATAGGCCAAGTGAAGAGGGTTGAAGCCAACCGCTGAGATTAACTGTAGCCCTCCTTGTCTTGCCGCCGCGTTACATGTAAAAGACAAACATTTGGTCTTATGTTAGTAACGTGGCGACTATCTTATATACAATCTGCTTTATCTGAATCTATGCATGCTATTCCCCCTTGATCAATCTCTCTTTGTATAGCATATACCCTACGCTTTACTGGGCACTCGCCGGAGCATGGCCTTGCCGCGAGCGCTGGACCGGAGCCCGACAGCGTTCAGCAGGCGGTGCTGCTCACGGCAAGAAACCTTGACGCTTTCAGCGCGGCCACCTAAACCGTTGAGCGGACTCGAAACGGAATAAGGGCGCAGCCTAATCGCGACAAGATTCCATCGCGTGCAGGTTTGCCATACAAAGCCGAAATCGTTCAAGGGATATAGCCTTATAAAAAATTGAAATCTGCTAAAGGGGTCAGCAACTTAGCTCTGGCTTTCGCCGCTATTCTTTTCTTCTCCCGGCAAAGCATCAACCTTGAACGTCCCCTGGTATCCATTCCATCATTCTCCTTCCCCCCCGGCAAACTTGCGCGCGAGGGAATCTTCTATCTCTTTAAGAAAAAGAAAGAAGAGAAAATAAATGTTATGGAACCTGGACGGTTCGTTAGATCTCACAGAGGGGCATTGCCAAGAGCTTGCCGGAGCGTTATGCTGCCGCGAGCACTGGACCGGAGTCCGACAGTGTTCAGCGTGGCGTATCGCTACTACGGAAGGAAATCGGGGCAAGCGCAATATACACTTCAGATAAACACATGCATACATAAAGCATGAAATCGGCAAGAAATGTAAAGCACTGCAAACTTATTAACTAAGCACAAAAGATGTGCCTGCTCTGTACAAAGGATCACATGCCATCCGGCAAGACTAGTACAGAATGGCGTTGCCGGGATCTTGGCGGAGCGTTACGCCGCGAGTGCTGGACTTGAGTCTGACAGCAGTCAGCAGGCTGTACCGCTATCTCGGCAAGAGACCCAACAACTGCCCTTCACGGGTAGAACTTGCGAAGGTGCTCGATATTCCAGGAGTTGCTCACCGGCAAGCCCTCTTCGGTCTCCAGGCGGACAGCGCCAGGCTTGGTGACTCGCACTACCCGGTAAGGGCCTTCCCACTTCGGCGTCAACTTGTTGGAATTCTTGGCCGACTGAACGCGCCGAAGAACAAGGTCGCCTTCCTCAAGACTCCGGGCATGAACCTTGCGGCTATGATAGCGGCGCAAAGCTTGCTGATAACGAGCGGCTCGCACAGCAGCCCGAAGACGGTTCTCCTCAAGGAGCAGCGCGTCATCTTGCCGCAGCTGTTCTTGCTCAAGCTCATCATAAGCGAGCACTCGAGGTGACCCGTATATGAGTTCCGTGGGGAGAACTGCTTCCGCTCCGTAGACCAGAGCGAAGGGTGTCTGGCCGGTGGCTCGATTTGGCATCGTCCTGATCGACCAAAGAACCGCCGGCAGCTCATCAATCCAGCATCTTCCATGCTTGCGCAGCTTGTCGAAAGTTCTGGTCCGGAGACCGCGCAGCACTTCAGCGTTCGCCCTCTCCGCTTGGCCGTTACTCCTCGGGTGAGCAACAGAGGCAAAACAAATCTTGCCGCCAAGGTCTTGGACGTACTGCTTGAAGGTGCGACTAGTGAACTGTGTACCGTTATCGGTGATGATCCTGTTCGGCACACCAAAACGGCACACGATCCCTTTGAAGAACTTGACCGCTGACTGTGCTGTCATCTTCCTCACTGCTTCCACTTCTGGCCACTTCGTGAACTTGTCGATGGCAACGTACAAGTACTCGAAGCCCCCGGCAGCGCGGGGGAAGGGACCCAGTATGTCGAGCCCCCAGACCGAGAAGGGCCAGGAGAGAGGAATCGTCTGGAGAGCTTGAGCTGGCTGATGAAGTTGCTTCGAATGAAACTGGCACGCTTCACACTTGGTTACTAGTGCAGTTGCATCCTGGAGAGCAGTAGGCCAGAAGAATCCTTGCCGGAATGCCTTGCCGGCAAGGGCCCTTGAGCCTATGTGGGATCCACATATGCCCCCATGAATCTCTGCCAACAGTTCTAGTCCATCCTCCCGAGGAATGCACTTCAATTTCACACCGTTGGGTCTTTTTCTGTACAGGACGTCGTCGACGAACTGGTACATACTTGACTGACGAGCTACTTTTTCAGCTTCTTCCTGCTCTTCAGGGAGCTCTCCTGTCTGAAGGAAATGGACTATTTGCTGTGCCCATGCCGGAGCTTGTGGCTCGACGACAAGGACTAAAGGCAACTCTTCAGCTGCGGGAGCATTTGCTTCTACGGCAAGAGCCTGAGGTTCTTGGTGGAGCAGCTGCTCACCGGCAACTGGTATTTCTTCAGTCGCGGGGGCGCTTGCTTCGGCGGCAAGAACCTGAGGCTCTGCACGAAGCCGCTGCTCACCGGCAACCGGGTCGTTCCCGGCAAGATTCTTGCCGGGGGCTTCTGGAAGCCCTGCCGGGAAGTACTCGCCGGTACTTAACTTCCTTCTCTTATCAGGCCTTGTCGATGGCGATACGGATGGTTGAGTCAAGCGGAGCACAAAAGTCCCTGGTTCCACAGGTAACTTGAGTGCGGCACGCTTCGACAGGTCGTCAGCAATGCTGTTCTCTGATCGAGGAACATGCTCTGTCTGAAGACCGTCAAAGCGCTCTTCCAGCTTCCTTACTTCATCAACGTAAGCTTCCATCAGCAGGCTCTGGTAATCTTTGTTGACCTGCCTCACGACGAGCTGGGAGTCACCCCTGACGATGAGCTTCCTGATCCCAAGGTCTGCCGCGATCCTGAGACCGGCAAGCAATCCTTCATACTCTGCCGTGTTGTTGGTCGATCTCTCCCGGGGAAAATGCATCTGGATGACGTACTTGAGGTGCTCTCCGGTGGGCGCGACGAGCAGCACGCCGGCACCGGCGCCTTGCAGCGAAAAGGCTCCATCAAAGTACATGACCCATGCCTGATCTGATTCCTTCCCGGGGGTCACTGATTCTTGAACTTCGTCGTCTGGCGTTGGTGTCCATTCTGCAATGAACTATGCCAAGGCTCTGCTCTGGATAGTTGAAGTACTTTCGAACTTGAGACCAAAGCATGACAGCTCCAACGCCCACTCTACAATCCTGCCGGTCGCTTCCGGGTTCCGGAGGATCCGTTGCAACGGAAAGCGAGTGACGACGGTGATCTCATGTGCTTGGAAGTAATGGCGCAGCTTCCTCGAGGCCATGAGAAGGCCGAAGAGCAACTTCTGCACACCAGAATATCTTGACCTGGCCCCCTGCAGCAGGGAGCTGACGAAATAGACTGGGCGCTGCACCATCTTCTTCTTCTGCACTGTTGGACTTGACTGCGCGGATCCTTCCTTGCCGGCGCCAGACTCTGCCGGGGCTGGCCCCGGCAAGCTGCTTGGCGGGCCTGCCGTTGCCGCTGCATCCTCCTCTGCTTCTCTCTCCGCCACCAGCGCAGCACTAACCACTTGATTCGTTGCCGCTAGATATAGCAGCAACGGCTCTTGTGGCCTAGGCGCGACTAGTACTGGCGAAGAGGAGAGGTACCTCTTCAAATCCTGCAGTGCTGCCTCCGCTTCCGGAGTCCACTTCATTGGACCTGCCTTCTTCAAAATTTTGAAAAACGGCAGGGCGCGCTCAGCAGACTTTGAGATGAACCTACTCAAAGCAGCGACGCAGCCGGCGAGGCGGCGCACATCCTTGACTCGTCTTGGTGCTTCAATCTACTCGATTGCTTTGATCTTGTCGGGATTGGCTTCAATTCCACGCTGAGATATAAAGAACCCGAGAAGCTTGCCGGATGGAACTCCAAACACGCATTTCTCCGGGTTGAGCTTCAGGTTGAC
The DNA here is from genome assembly GCA_039707655.1 of Elymus sibiricus. Taxonomy (NCBI): domain Eukaryota; kingdom Viridiplantae; phylum Streptophyta; class Magnoliopsida; order Poales; family Poaceae; genus Elymus; species Elymus sibiricus. Next base: position 139,844,742 of record CM077670.1, read on the forward strand.
CCTGCGCAAATTTGCAAATGTCTCCTCCAGATCTTGAATGAGCGTTGCCTTGTCCTTGGTTTTGACCACTATGTCATCCATGTAAGCTTCCATATTTCTATGGAGCTGGGTCCCGAAACAAATCTGGATAGCTCTCGCGAAGGTCGACCCAGCACTTTTCAGCCCGAAAGGCATACGCAAGAAGCAGTATGTGCCACATGGGGTGATAAATGCGGTCTTCTCTTCATCTTCTTTCGCCATGAAGATCTGGTGATAGCCTGAGTATGCGTCAAGGAATGACAGCAGATCGCAGCCGGCAGTGGAATCCACAATCTGGTCGATGCGCGGCAAGGGAAAAGGATCTTTTGGGCAGGCTTTATTGATATCTGTAAAGTCAATACATAGCCTCCATTTACCATTCGCCTTGCGCACAACAACTGGATTGGCCAACCATGTAGGATGGAGGACTCCTCTAACCAGGCCTGCCGCCTCAAGCTTCTTGATCTCTTGTGCAATAAACTCTTGCCGCTCCAAAGCTTGCTTCCGCACCTTCTGCTTGACGGGCCGCGCGTGAGGACAGACGGCTAGGCGGTGCTCAATCACCTCCTTGGGAACACCGGGGATGTCAGATGGTTGCCATGCAAACACATCGACATTCGCCCGCAGGAAGGCAACGAGCGCGCTTTCCTATTTGTCATCAAGGGTGGAACTTATGGTGAAAGTTCCCCCCGTCCCGTCCTCCTTGGCAGGCACCTTCTTGGTCTCAGGCGGAGCAGCCTTGGATTTCTTGGTCTGGCCGGCAGAGCTCCCCGGTGCATCCTCGACGGTAGCGCAGCACTCCGGAGAAGCGCGCTTGCCGGAGCTTGCACAAGGGGTCTTGCCGGGCTTCTTCTTCTTGCCGGGATCTTGAGCGGCAGGAGCATGCGCCTTGGCGGCGGACGCTGCAACTGCTTCCCGGTAGAGCTTGTCGGTGCAGACGAGCGCGTCTTTCTTGTCGGAGTGAACAGTGATGACGCTCATCGGACCGGGCATCTTTAGGACGTTGTAGGCGTAATGCGATGCCGCCATGAACTTGGCCAGCGCGGGGCGGCCAAGGATCCCATTGTACGGCAACGGAATCTTGGCGACGTCGAAGACGACCTTCTCCGTCCGAAAGTTCAGCTCGCTGCCAAATGTTACCGGCAGCGTGATCTTGCCCTTGGGCTGGTATCTTCCTGGATTGACCCCTTGGAAGGAGCCTGTCTCTTCGAGGTCTTCGTCGGGAATTTGCAGCCTCTTGAGGACGTCCGGCGAGATGAGATTCAGGCCGGCACCACCATCAACCAACATCTTCGTTACCTGGAGGTTGCGAATTGTTGGCGAGACCAACAACGGCAAGCACCCGACAACAGTAGTGCGGTCAGGGTGATCCTCGGCATCGAAAATGATGGGCGTGTGGGACCACCTCAGCGGTTTCTGCGCATCAAGAGAGGGCTCGGCCGCAAGAATCTCACGCGCCCACTGCTTGAGCTGGCGGTGAGAAAGATGCAGCGAGGCGCCTCCGTCGACGCACATAACCTCTGTGGCCTTCTGAAACTCCCGCTCGCTAGACTCGTCATCGCCCTCATCTGCGTCTTCATCTCCTTCTTTCCTGTCGCGGCCCGAGCAGGCTTCTCTTGCCGCTGTCCAGGTTTGCCGCGTCGTCCTCCTCGACCGCGCTTCCTGCCGGACCCTCCGGCACCATCTCGACCTCGCTCCTTGTCGCGTCGTTCGTATTCGGCGTGCTGCTTCGCGGCAAGCTCCTCTACTTGCCGGCAGTCCTGGAGGTCGTGGCCCTTGGTACGGTGGATCTTGCAGTACTGCTTGCCGGATCCTTCTGGCTTATCTGCAGCCGCCAAGGCCTGACACGCCGCACACCCAGCAACCTCCTTGCCGGGGTCGCCGGTCTTGGACTTTTTGGCGGTGCCGATGTTGCCGGAACTTTCAACGGCAAGCACGGCCTTGCCTTTGCGCTTCCTGTTCTTCCGCTTCCCTTTCTTTGCCGGGGCAGGAGCGTCATCGCTCTCGGAGTTGACTCCAGCGCCGGCGTTCTCGCCGGGGAGTCTCCTCCCTTCCTCCGCCCGGGCGCACTTGTCGGCCAAAGCGTAGAGCTCGGCGACATCCTTGACCTTGTTCATCGCCAGCTCCTCCCGCATCTTTCGGTTGCGCACGTTCTGATGGAAGGCGCTGATAACGGCGGCGGGATGAATGTCGGGGATATTGTGCTGGACGCGGGTGAACCTCTGGATGTACCTGCGCAAAGTTTCGCCTTCTTTCTGAGGAATGATGTGCAGATCACTCTCCTGGCCAGGAGCTTGATGGCCGCCGGTGAAGGCGCCAACAAACTGATGGCACAGGTCGGCCCAAGAAGAGATGGAATTCTCGGGCAGGTGCATCAACCATGATCTCACGTTGGGCTTCAGCACCAACGGAAAATAGTTGGCCAGCACCTTATCGTCACGAGCCCCGGCAGCCTGCACCGCGATGGTGTAGATGCTCAAGAACTCGGACGGATGAGTCTTGCCGTCGTACTTCTCCGGTACTTCCGGCTTGAAGGAGCGGGAGCTGGGCCACTGGACTTGCCGCAGCTCACGAGTAAACGCTGGACAACCCACCTCGTAAGGTAGGCAGCCAGGATACCCTGGCGTGGGCTCGTCAACAGTGGTCCCAGCGCGCTTGTCGGACTGGCGACGCGCTTCCCTTCGGCGCTCGATGGTGGTTCGAGCGTCCTCCTTCTTCCGTTCCCGAAGAACGTGACATTGATCTCGGCGAACCCGCGGATCAGACGACGCCGTGGAATCATCCTCACGGGCGCTGGTTCGCCGAGTTAACGACCGCTCTTGACGCAACGGAGGGGAACGCAACGTGGTCGTTCCAGCTCCGGTCTTCTTTCCATCGCCACGCACCAGTCTAGACGACTGCAGCCGCGAGGGTTCACCCTGCTGCGGTACGTCGTTGTTGGCTAGGCCGATGAGGCTCTGGATAGCGGCTCGCCACTCATCTAGCTTCCCCGCGGCGGGAGGGAAGTCTAGGAGCAGCTGAGCCCGCGCCAACGCCTCTGCTGGCGTAGGCGGCGGCGATAGGTGCGAAGAACGTGAGGTGCTCAAACTCCTAACCGGGTTAGAAGGAGCATCATCACGACTCTGCACCCGCGCGCGGCCTCCACCAGCGCGCTGGCGATCTTGGCCCTGCGCACCCTGGGAATGATGCGCAGGGGACTTCCCATGCGGACGCCTAGAGCCACCAACGTCTTGGGGCCGCACGTCACGCGCGTCCTGAGAAGGTCGCGGTGCATGCGCCGGTGAATTCGTCCTGGAAGGCGCCGCCCCATCCTTGGACGTCGCTGCACCACCCGCAGGTTGCGCAGCTCCATCCTTGGACCTGTTGCTCGTCCGGCTCGGATCGCCGGAGCGCCGTGGAAGCTCGGAGCCTCCACCTCCTCCACCCGCGTCTACCCCATCGCCTGTGCGCGCAGCATCAGGCACGACCGAAGCAGATGGACCAACCGCCATGAAACCCTTCTTCTTGGGAGCCATGGTGGTGAAGATGATCGAAGATCTGACGCGCTGATCGCTGGATCAGGTTCGCACAACCTCAGACCCCTACCTGGCGCGCCAAAGATGTCGTGGGAAACGAACACCTATGGGATCGCTATCGAGCAGATCCCTTTACGGTTCGGCAAGGGGAGAGGATTGCACAAAGAGCAGAACTAGCGAACAGCACACGGGGATTTTACCCAGGTTCGGGCCGCACGGATGCGTAAAACCCTACTCCTGCTTGATGGTATTATTGTGAATATTCTTGGCCAAGTTCTGGGAGCTGCGGTAGCAGCCACACAGGCAGAATGAGCTTCCGAAGTGCCCCCCCCTGTAGCTATGCCTTGGGCCTCCTTTTCATATGGGTCAAAGGGGCTACCACAGTGGCGTACGAGATAAGGCATGAGGTGGAAAGTAGCTACAGGGTTGTTACAGCGTTATCATACCTAACCCTGACGGCTTAGGACAAGCTCATTAAATGCACCGTGAGGTGTCCGTCGAGGTGTCCCTCAGCGTCTTGGGCTTGGAAAAGCTTTACAGGGGATGGGCAAAAGCAGCCATCCCATCAGCACCGCTTAAGCATCTCGTGGCCAGCATCGCGCCACGTCACCATGAGGACAAACCCTAAACGACAAGGCTGGCCGCTGCGCAGGAGCGATAGCGCTACACTGTGCAGAGCCTTGCCGGGGCTGAATCCTTGCCGGGCCCGGGGCTTGCCGGGACCGGGTCTTGCCGGGCGCGAGGCCTTGCCGGGCCCGGGGCTTGCCGGGACCGGGTCTTGCCGGGCCTTCGCACCCCTTTGGCCTTCCGTCTTCTGGTCTGGTCATTGACTTGAACATCTTTTCCCGGCAAAGCTTGCCGGGTTCCTGGCTTGCCGGCAAGCACCATCTTCGTCTTGAGATTACTCCTAGCTATTCCCTGGCAAGGCCTGCCGCGGTACGGCTACAACTGCCCGTGCACAAGTAAGGGGTACTAAAAAAAAACCCATACTTTAGTACACCGACAACCTCTCGTCAAATTGACAAAATTCTTCTGATTCAGGAGGAACTGGGTCAAATTTGAACTAAAGGTGACTCATCGTTTGCTCATGATTTTTTCCAAAAATCATTTTTAGGTTCAAAAGTACTCATTTCATCAGAGAAACAACAAAAGTTTGGCAAGATTCAACCCCTAGCTATGAACGGTCATGCCCGCCGTTTTGACTACATTTTGAAATCGGCATAAGAAATTAAAAAAAATCAAAAAATGGAAAACCTACACATTGTGTCATTATATGTGACCTAGTTTCCAGAAAAAATAACAAACTTGGAATACGACAAATATTTTAAAAAAGTGTTCTCAGAAATGAGCTATCATGTATGAAGATTCATGGATTTCAAGGCAAATGACCAATGGTATGGCCACATTCATGGTATAGCTTGTTCAAATGATATCATATTGTACACAAGGGTGCATCTTGGAATGGCAAACAATTTTTCAAAAGGGAGTTTTCATTTTCTTTGCACAAAAAATATCATTTTCCATTTTTCGAGTGCCAAAAATCGGTTTTTTCATGAAGAACCTACCAAATCTTTCTTGCAAAATTGCACCGCGCCATTTAAAAACAATTGGACCACATTTTATGTACAATTGACTAAATGGTTCCCACTCAAAAGCTTTCGATCCACCTCTCGTCAAATTGACAAAATTCTACCGATTCAGTAGGAACCGGGTCCAATTTGAACTAAAGGTGACTCATAGTTTGCTCATGATTTTTTCCAAAAATCATTTTTAGGTACAAAAGTAGACATTTCATGACAGAAACAACAAAAGTTTGGCAAGATTCAACCCCTACCTAGGAATGGTCATGCCCGCCGTTTTGACCACATTTGGAAATCGGCATAAGAAAAAAATGGATAATCTTCACATTGTGTCATTATATGTGACCTAGTTTCTAGAAAAAATAAAAAACTTGGAATGCGGAAAATGTTTAAAAAAAGTTTTCTCAGAAATGAGCTATCATGTATGAAGATTCATGGGTTTCAAGGCAAATGACCAATGGTATGGCCACATTCATGGTATAGTTTGTTCAAATGATATCATATTGTGCACAAGGGTGCATCTTGGAATGGCAAACAATTTTTCAAAAGGGGGGTTTCATTTTCTTTGCATAAAAAATCATTTTCCATTTTTCAAGTGCAAAAAATTGGTTTTTTATGTAGAACCTACCAAATCTTTGTTGCAAAATTGCATCGCACCATTTAAAAAAATATTAGACCACATTTTATGTACAATTGACTAAATGGTTGCCACTCAAAAGCTTTCAATCCACCTCTTGTCAAATTGACAAAATTATGCCGATTCAGCAGGAACCGGGTCAAATTTGAACGAAAGGTGCCTCATAGTTTGCACATGATTTTATCCAAAAAACATTTTTAGGTACAAAAGTAGTCATTTCATCAGAGAAACAACAAAAGTTTGGCTAGATTCAACCCCGAGCTACGAACGATCATGCCCGCCGTTTTGACCATATTTTCAAATTGGCATAAGAAATTCAAAAAAAAGGAAAACCTTCACATTTTGTCATTATATGTGACCTAGTTTAGAGAAAAATTAACAAACTTGGAATACGACAAATATTTTAAAAAAGTGTTCTCAGAAATGAGCTATCATGTATGAAGATTCATGGGTTTCAAGGCAAATGACCAATGGTATGGCCACATTCATGGTATAGTTTGTTCAAATGATATCATATTGTGCACAAGGGTGCATCTTGGAATGGCAAACAATTTTTCAATAGGGAGTTTTCATTTTCTTTGCACAAAAAATAATTTTCCATTTTTCGAGTGCTAAAACTAGGTTTTTTTATGAAGAACCTACCAAATCATTGTTGCAAAATTGCACCGCACCATTTAAAAAAAATATTAGACCAAATTTTATGTACAATTGACTAAATGGTTGCCACACAAAAGCTTTCGATCCACCTCTCGTCAAATTGACAAAATTCTGCTGATTCAGGAGGAACTGGGTCAAATTTGAACTAAAGGTGACTCATAGTTTGCTCATGATTTTTTCCAAAAATCGTTTTTTGGTTCAAAAGTAGTCATTTCATCAGAGAAACAACAAAAGTTGGCAAGATTCAACCCCTAGCTATGAACGGTCATGCCCTCCGTTTTGACCACATTTTGAAATCTGCATAAGAAATTCGAAAAAAATCAAAAAAATGGAAAACCTTCACATAGTGTCATTATATGTGACCTAGTTTCCAGAAAAAATAAAAAACTTGGAATGCGGAAAATGTTTAAAAAAAGTGCTCTCAAGAAATGAGCTATCATGTATGAACATTCATGGGTTTCAAGGCAAATGACCAATGGTATGGCCACATTCATGGTATAGCTTGTTCAAATGATATCATATTGTGCACAAGGGTGCATCTTGGAATGGCAAACAATTTTTCAAAAGGGAGTTTTCATTTTCTTTGGATAAACAATATCATTTTCCATTTTTCGAGTGCCAAAAATCGGTTTTTTTATGAAGAACCTACCAAATCTTTGTTGCAAAATTGCACCACACCTTTTAGAAAAATATTAGACCACATTTTATGTACAATTGACTAAATGGTTGCCACTCAAAAGCTTTCGATCCACCTCTCGTCAAATTGACAAAATACTGCTGATTCAGGAGGAACTGGGTCAAATTTGAACTAAAGGTGACTCATAGTTTGCTCATGATTTTTTCCAAAAATCATTTTTAGGTTCAAAAGTACTCATTTCATCAGAGAAACAACAAAAGTTTGGCAAGATTCAACCCCTAGCTACGAACGGTCATGCCTGCCGTTTTGACCACATTTTGAAATCGGCTTAAGAAATTAAAAAAATAAAAAAACTGGAAAACCTACACATTGTGTCATTATATGTGACCTAGTTTCCAGAAAAAATAACAAACTTGGAATACGACAAATATTTTAAAAAAGTGTTCTTAGAAATGAGCTATCATGTATGAAGATTCATGGGTTTCAAGGCAAATGACCAATGGTATGGCCACATTCATGGTATAGCTTGTTCAAATGATATCATATTGTGCACAAGGGTGCATCTTGGAATGGCAAACAATTTTTCAAAAGGGAGTTTTCATTTTCTTTGGATAAAAAATATCATTTTCCATTTTTCGAGTGCCAAAAATCAGTTTTTTTATGAATAACCTACCAAATCTTTGTTGCAAAATTGTACCGCACCATTTAAAAAAAAATTGGACCACATTTTATGTACAATTGACTAAATGGTTCCCACTCAAAAGCCTTTGATCCACCTCTCGTCAAATTGACAAAATTCTGCCGATTCAGTAGGAACCGGGTCAAATTTGAACTAAAGGTGACTCATAGTTTGCTCATGATTTTTTACAAAAAACATTTTTAGGTACAAAAGTAGTCATTTCATCAGAGAAACAACAAAAGTTTGGCAAGATTCAACCCCTAGCTACGACCGGTCATGCCCGCCGTTTTGACCACATTTTGAAATCGGCATAAGAAATTATAAAAATCAAAAAAATGGAAAACCTAGACATTGTGTCATTATATGTGACCTTGTTTCCAGAAAAAATAACAAACTTGGAATACGACAAATATTTTAAAAAATTGTTCTCAGAAATGAGCTATCATGTATGAAGATTCATGGGTATCAAGGCAAATGACCAATGGTATGGCCACATTCATGCTATAGCTTGTTCAAATGATATCATATTGTGCACAAGGGTGCATCTTGGAATGGCAAACAATTTTTCAAAAGGGAGTTTTCATTTTGTTTGGATAAAAAATATCATTTTCCATTTTTCGAGTGCCAAAAATTGGTTTTTTATGAAGAACCTACCAAATCTTTGTTGCAAAATTGCACCGCACCATTTAAAAAACAATTGGACCACATTTTATGTACAATTGACTAAATGGTTCCCACTCAAAAGCTTTCGATCCACCTCTCGTCAAATTGACAAAATTCTGCCGATTCAGTAGGAACCGGGTCAAATTTGAACTAAAGGTGACTCATAGTTTGCTCATGATTTTTTCCAAAAATCATTTTTAGGTACAAAAGTAGTCATTTCATGACAGAAACAACAAAAGTTTGGCAAGATTCAACCCCTAGCTACGAACGGTCATGCCCGCCGTTTTGACCACATTTGGAAATCGGCATAAGAAATTCAAAAAAAAAGGATGACCTTCACATTGTGTCATTATATGTGACCTTGTTTCCAGAAAAAATAAAAAACTTGGAATGCGGAAAATGTTTAAAAAAAGTGTTCTCAGAAATGAGCTATCATGTATGAAGATTCATGGGTTTCAAGGCAAATGACCAATGGTATGGCCACATTCATGGTATAGTTTGTTCAAATGATATCATATTGTGCACAAGGGTGCATCTTGGAATGGCAAACAATTTTTCAAAAGGGGGTTTTCATTTTCTTTGCACAAAAAAATAATTTTCCATTTTTTGAGTGCCAAAAATCGGTTTTTATGAAGAACCTACCAAATCTTTGTTGCAAAATTGCACCGCACCATTAAAAATAATATTAGACCACATTTTATGTACAATTGACTAAATGGTTGCCACTCAAAATCTTTCGATCCACCTCTCATCAAATTGACAAAATTCTGCTGATTCAGGAGGAACTGGGTCAAATTTGAACTAAAGGTGACTCATAGTTTGCTCATGATTTTTTCCAAAAATCATTTTTAGGTTCAAAAGTACTCATTTCATCAGAGAAACAACAAAAGTTTGGCAAGATTCAACCCCTAGCTACGAACGGTCATGCCCGCCGTTTTGACCACATTTTGAAATCGGCATAAGAAATTAAAAAAAATCAAAAAAATGGAAACCCTTCACATTGTGTCATTATATGTGACCTAGTTTCCAGAAAAAATAACAAACTTGGAATACGACAAATATTTTAAAAAAGTGTTCTCAGAAATGAGCTATCATGTATGAAGATTCATGTGTTTCAAGGCAAATGACCAATGGTATGGCCACATTCATGGTATAGCTTGTTCAAATGATATCATATTGTGCACAATGGTGCATCTTGGAATGGCAAACAATTTTTCAAAAGGGAGTTTTCATTTTCTTTGCACAAAAAAATCATTTTCCATTTTTTGAGTGCCAAAAATCGGTTTTTTATGAAGAACCTACCAAATCTTTGTTGCAAAATTGCACCGCACCATTTAAAAAAATATTAGACCACATTTTATGTACAATTCACTAAATTGTTGCCACTCAAAAGCTTTCGATGCACCTCTCATCAAATTGACAAAATTCTACTGATTCAGGAGGAACTGGGTCAAATTTGAACTAAAGGTGACTCATAGTTTGCTCATGATTTTTTCCTAAAATCATTTTTAGGTTCAAAAGTACTCATTTCATCAGAGAAACAACAAAAGTTTGGCAAGATTCAACCGCTAGCTACGAACGGTCATGCCCGCCGTTTTGACCAAATTTTGAAATCGGCATAAAAATTCAAAAAAAATAAAAAAAAAGGAAAACCTTCACATTGTATCATTATATGTGACCTAGTTTCCAGAAAAATTAACAAACTTGGAATACGACAAATATTTTAAAAAAGTGTTCTCAGAAATGAGCTATCATGTATGAAGATTCATGGGTTTCAAGGCAAATGACCAATGGTATGGCCACATTCATGGTATAGCTTGTTCAAATGATATCATATTGTGCACAAGGGTGCATATTGGAATGGCAAACAATTTTTCAAAAGGGAGTTTTCATTTTCTTTGCACAAAAAATCATTTTCCATTTTTCGAGTGCCAACAATAGGTTTTTTTATGAAGAACCTACCAAATCATTGTTGCAAATTTGCACCGCACCATTTCAAAAAATATTAGACCACATTTTATGCACAATTGACTAAATGGTTGCCACTAAAAAGCTTTCGATCCTCCTCTCGTCAAATTGACAAAATTCTGCTGATTCAAGAGGAACTGGGTCAAATTTGAACTAAAGGTGACTCATAGTTTGCTCATGATTTTTTCCCAAAATCATTTTTAGGTTCAAAAGTACTCATTTCATCAGAGAAACAACAAAAGTTTGGCAAAATTCAACCCCTATCTACGAACGGTCATGCCCGCCGTTTTTACCACATTTTGAAATCGGCATAAGAAATTAAAAAAAAATGGATAACCTTCACATTGTGTCATTATATGTGACCTAGTTCCAGAAAAAATAAAAAACTTGGAATGCGGAAAATATTTTTAAAAAGTGTTCTCAGAAATAAGCTATCATGTATGAAGATTCATGGGTTTCAAGGCAAATGACCAATGGTATGGCCACATTCATGGTATAGCTTGTTCAAATGATATCATATTCTGCACAAGGGTGCATCTTGGAATGGCAAACAATTTTTCAAAAGGGAGTTTTCATTTTCTTTGCACAAAAAATATCATTTTCCATTTTTCGAGTGCCAAAAATCGGTTTTTTTATGAAGCACCTACCAAATCTTTGCTGCAAAATTGCACCGCACCATTTTATGTACAATTGACTAAATGGTTCCCACTCAAAAGCTTTCGATCCACCTCTCGTCAAATTGACAAAATTCTGCCGATTCAGTAGGAACCGGGTCAAATTTGAACTAAAGGTGACTCATAGTTTGCTCATGATTTTTACCAAAAATCATTTTTAGGTACAAAAGTAGTCATTTCATCAGAGAAACAACAAAAGTTTGACAAGATTCAACCCCTAGCTACGAACGGTCATGCCCGCCGTTTTGACCACATTTGGAAATCGGCATAAGCAATTCAAAAAAAAATGGATAACCTTCACAGTGTGTCATTATATGTGACCTAGTTTCCAGAAAAAATAAAAAACTTGGAATGCGGAAAATATTTAAAAAAAGTGTTCTTAGAAATGAGCTATCATGCATGAAGATTCATGGGTTTCAAGGCAAATGACCAATGGTATGGCCACATTCACGGTATAGTTTGTTCAAATGATATCATATTGTGCACAAGGGTGCATCTTGGAATGGCAAACAATTTTTCAACAGGGGGTTTTCATTTTCTTTGCACAAAAAAATCATTTTCCATTTTTTGAATACCAAAAATCGATTTTTTGATGAAGAACTTTCCAAATCTTTGTTGCAAAATTGCACTGCACCATTTAAAAAAAATATTAGACCACATTTTATGTACAATTGCCTAAATGGTTGCCACACAAAAGCTTTCGATCCACCTCTCGTCAAATTGACAAAATTCTGCCGATTCAGCAGGAACCGGGTCAAATTTGAACTAAAGGTGACTCATAATTTGCTCATGATTTTTTCCAAAAATCATTTTTAGGTACAAAAGTAGTCATTTGATCAAAGAAACAAGAAAAGTTTGGCAAGATTCAACCCCAAGCTATGTACGGTCAGGCCCTCCATTTTGACCACATTTTGAAATCTACATAAGAAATTCAAAAAAAATCAAAAAAATGGAAAACCTTCACATTGTGTCATTATATGTGACCTAGTTTCCAGAAAAAATAAAAAACTTGGAGTGAGGAAAATGTTTAAAAAAAGTGTTCTCAAGAAATGAGCTATCATGTATGAACATTCATGGGTTTCAAGGCAAATGACCAATGGCATAGCCACATTCATGGTATAGCTTGTTCAAATGATATCATATTGTGCACAAGGGTGCATCTTGGAATGGCAAACAATTTTTCAAAAGGGAGTTTTCATTTTCTTTGGATAAAAAATATCATTTTCCATTTTTCGAGTGCCAAAAATCAGTTTTTTTTATGAAGAACCTACCAAATCTTTGTTGCAAAATTGCACCGCACCATTTAAAAAAAATTGGACCACATTTTATGTACAATTGACGAAATGGTTCCCACTCAAAAGCTTTTGATCCACCTCTCGTCAAATTGACAAAATTCTGCCGATTCAGTAGGAACCGGGTCAAATTTGAACTAAAGATGACTCATTGTTTGCTCATGAGTTTTTCCAAAAAACATTTTTAGGTACAAAAGTAGTCATTTCATCAGAGAAACAACAAAAGTTTGGCAAGATTCAACCCCGAGCTACGAACGGTCAGGCCCGCCGTTTTGACCACATTTGGAAATCGGCATAAGAAATTCAAAAAAAATGGATGACCTTCACATTGTGTCATTATATGTGACCTAGTTTCCAGAAAAAATAAAAAACTTCGAATGCGGAAAATATTTAAAAAAAGTGTTCTCAGAAATGAGCTATCGTGTATGAAGATTCTTGGGTTTCAAGGCAAATGACCAATGGTATGGCCACATTCATGGTATAGTTTGTTCAAATGATATCATATTGTGCACAAGGGTGCATCTTGGAATGGCAAACAATTTTTCAAAAGGGGGTTTTCATTTTCTTTGCACAAAAAAATCATTTTACATTTTTTGAGTGCCAAAAATCGGTTTTTATGAAGAACCTACCAAATCTTTGTTGCAAAATTGCACCGCACCATTTAAAAAAATATTAGACCACATTTTATGTACAATTGAATAAATGGTTGCCAATCAAAAGCTTTCGTTCCACCTCTCGTCAAATTGACAAAATTCTGCTGATTCAGGAGGAACTCGGTCAAATTTGAACTAACGGTGACTCATAGTTTGCTCATGATTTTTCCCAAAAATCATTTTTAGGTTCAAAAGTACTCATTTCATAAGAGAAACAACAAAAGTTTGGCAAGATTCAACCCCTAGCTACGAACGGTCATGCCCGCCGTTTTGACCACATTTTGAAATCGGCATAAGGAATTAAAAAAATCAAAAAACAGGAAAACCTACACATTGTGTCATTATATGTGACCTAGTTTCCAGAAAAAATAACAAACTTGGAATACGGCAAATATTTTAAAAAAGTGTTCTCCGAAATGAGCTATCATGTATGAAGATTCATGGGAATCAAGGCAAATGACCAATGGTATGGCCACATTCATGGTATAGCTTGTTCAAATGATATCATATTGTGCACAAGGGTGCATCTTGGAATGGCAAACAATTTTTCAAAAGGGAGTTTTCATTTTCTTTGGATAAAAAATATCATTTTCCATTTTTCGAGTGCCAAAAATCGGTTTTTTTATGAAGAACCTACCAAATCTTTGTTGCAAAATTGCACCGCACCATTTAAAAAAAAATTGGACCACATTTTATGTACAATTGACTAAATGGTTCCCACTCAAAAGCTTTTGATCCACCTGTCGTCAAATTGACAAAATTCTGCCGATTCAGTAGGAACCGGGTCAAATTTGAACTAAATGTGACTCATAGTTTGCTCATGATTTTTTCCAAAAAACATTTTTAGGTACAAAAGTAGTCATTTCATCAGAGAAACAAAAAAAGTTTGGCAAGATTCAACCCCTAGCTACGAACGGTCATGCCCGCCGTTTTGACCACATTTGGAAATCGGCATAAGAAATTCAAAAAAAATGGATGACCTTCACATTGTGTCATTATATGTGACCTAGTTTCTAGAAAAAATAAAATACTTGGAATGCGGAAAATATTTAAAAAAAGTGTTCTCAGAAATGAGCTATCATGTATGAAGATTCATGGGTTTCAAGCAAATGACCAATGGTATGGCCACATTCATGGTATAGTTTGTTCAAATGATATCATATTGTGCACATGGGTGCATCTTGGAATGGCAAACAATTTTTCAAAAGGGGGTTTTCATTTTCTATGCACAAAAAAATCATTTTACATCTTTTGAGTGCCAAAAATCGGTTTTTATGAAGAACCTACCAAATCTTTGTTGCAAAATTGCACCGCACCATTTAAAAAAATATTAGACCACATTTTATGTACAATTGACTAAATGGTTGCCACTCAAAAGCTTTCGATCCACCTCTCGTCAAATTGACAAAATTCTGCTGATTCAGGAGGAACTGGGTCAAATTTGAACTAAAGGTGACTCATAGTTTGCTCATGACTTTTTCCAAAAATCATTTTTAGGTTCAAAAGTACTCATTTAATCAAAGAAACAACAAAAGTTTGGCAAGATTCAACCCCTAGCTACGAACGGTCATGCCCGCCGTTTTGACCACATTTTGAAATCGGCATAAGAAATTAAAAAAATCAAAAAACTGGAAAACCTACACATTGTGTCATTATATGTGACCTAGTTTCCAGAAAAAATAACAAACTTGGAATATGACAAATATTTTAAAAAAGTGTTCTCAGAAATGAGCTATAATGTATGAAGATTCATGGGTTTCAAGGCAAATGACCAATGGTATGGCCACATTCATGGTATAGCTTGTTCAAACGATATCATATTGTGCACAAGGGTGCATCTTGGAATGGCAAACAATTTTTCAAAAGGGAGTTTTCATTTTCTTTGGATAAAAAATATCATTTTCCATTTTTCGAGTGCCAAAAATTAGTTTTTTTATGAAGAACCTACCAAATCTATGTTGCAAAATTGCACCGCACCATTTAAAAAAAAATTGGACCACATTTTATGTACAATTGACTAAATGGTTCCCACTCAAAAGCTTTTGATCCACCTCTCGTCAAATTGACAAAATTCTGCCGATTCAGTAGGAACCGGGTCAAATTTGAACTAAACGTGACTCATAGTTTGCTCATGATTTTTTCCAAAAAACATTTTTAGGTACAAAAGTAGTCAATTCATCAGAGAAACAACAAAAGTTTGGCAAGATTCAACCCCTAGCTACGAACGGTCATGCCCGCCGTTTTGACCACATTTGGAAATCGGCATAAGAAATTCATAAAAATAGATAACCTTCACATTGTGTCATTATATGTGGACTAGTTTCCAGAAAAATAAAAAACTTGGAATGCGGAAAATGTTTAAAAAAAGTGTTCTCAGAAATGAGCTATCATGTACGAAGATTCATGGGTTTCAAGGCAAATGACCAATGGTATGGCCACATTCATGGTATAGCTTGTTCAAATGATATCATATTGTGCACAAGGGTGCATCTTGGAATGGCAAACAATTTTTCAAAAGGGATTTTTCATTTCCTTTGGATAAAAAATATCATTTTCCATTTTTCGAGTGCCAAAAATCGGTTTTTTTATGAAGAACCTACCAAATCTTTGTTGCAAAATTGCACCGCACCATTTAAAAAAAAATTGGACCACATTTTATGTACAATTGACTAAATGGTTCCCACTCAAAAGCTTTTGATCCACCTCTCAACAAATTGACAAAATTCTGCCGATTCAGTAGGAACCGGGTCAAATTTGAACTAAAGGTGACTCATAGTTTGCTCATGATTTTTTCCAAAAAACATTTTTAGGTGCAAAAGTACTCATTTCATCGGAGAAACAACAAAAGTTTGGCAAGATTCAACCCCTAGCTACGAACGGTCATGCCCGCCGTTTTGACCACATTTGGAAATCGGCATAAGAAATTCAAAAAAAATGGATGACCTTCACATTGTGTCATTATATGTGACCTAGTTTCCAGAAAAAATAAAAAACTTGGAATGCGGAAAATATTTAAAAAAAGTGTTCTCAGAAATGAGCTATCATGTATGAAAATTCATGGGTTTCAAGGCAAATGACCAATGGTATGGCCACATTCATGGTACAGTTTTTTCAATTAATATCATATTGTGCACAAGGGTGCATCTTGGAAGGGCAAACAATTTTTCAAAAGGGGGTTTTCATTTTCTTTGCACAAAAAAATCATTTTCCATTTTTTGAGTGCCAAAAATCGGTTTTTATGAAGAACCTACCAAATCTTTGTTGCAAAATTGCACCGCACCATTCAAAAAAATATTAGACCACATTTTATGTACAATTGACTAAATGGTTGCCACTCAAAAGCTTTCGATCCACCTCTCGTCAAATTGACAAAATTCTGCTGATTCAGGAGGAACTGGGTCAAATTTGAACTAAAGGTGACTCATCGGTTGCTCATGATTTTTTCCAAAAATCATTTTTAAATTCAAAACTACTCATTTCATCAGAGAAACAAGAAAAGTTTGGCAAGATTCAACCCCTAGCTACGAACGGTCATGCCCGCCGTTTTGACCACATTTTGAAATCGGCATAAGAAATTAAAAAAAAATCAAAAAAATGGAAAACCTACACATTGTGTCATTATATGTGACCTAGTTTCGAGAAAAAATAACAAACTAGGAATACGACAAATATTTTAAAAAAGTGTTCTCAGAAATGAGCTATCATGTATGAAGATTCATGGGTTTCAAGGCAAATGACCAATGGTATGGCCACATTCATGGTATAGCTTGTTCAAATGATATCATATTGTACACAAGGGTGCATCTTGGAATGGCAAACAATTTTTCAAAAGGGAGTTTTCATTTTCTTTGCACAAAAAATATCATTTTCCATTTTTCGAGTGCCAAAAATCGGTTTTTTTATGAAGAACCTACCAAATCATTGTTGCAAATTTGCACCGCACCATTTCAAAAAATATTAGACCACATTTTATGCACAATTGACTAAATGGTTGCCACTAAAAAGCTTTCGATCCTCCTCTCGTCAAATTGACAAAATTCTGCTGATTCAAGAGGAACTGGGTCAAATTTGAACTAAAGGTGACTCATAGTTTGCTCATGATTTTTTCCCAAAATCATTTTTAGGTTCAAAAGTACTCATTTCATCAGAGAAACAACAAAAGTTTGGCAAAATTCAACCCCTATCTACGAACGGTCATGCCCGCCGTTTTTACCACATTTTGAAATCGGCATAAGAAATTAAAAAAAAATGGATAACCTTCACATTGTGTCATTATATGTGACCTAGTTCCAGAAAAAATAAAAAACTTGGAATGCGGAAAATATTTTTAAAAAGTGTTCTCAGAAATAAGCTATCATGTATGAAGATTCATGGGTTTCAAGGCAAATGACCAATGGTATGGCCACATTCATGGTATAGCTTGTTCAAATGATATCATATTCTGCACAAGGGTGCATCTTGGAATGGCAAACAATTTTTCAAAAGGGAGTTTTCATTTTCTTTGCACAAAAAATATCATTTTCCATTTTTCGAGTGCCAAAAATCGGTTTTTTTATGAAGCACCTACCAAATCTTTGCTGCAAAATTGCACCGCACCATTTTATGTACAATTGACTAAATGGTTCCCACTCAAAAGCTTTCGATCCACCTCTCGTCAAATTGACAAAATTCTGCCGATTCAGTAGGAACCGGGTCAAATTTGAACTAAAGGTGACTCATAGTTTGCTCATGATTTTTACCAAAAATCATTTTTAGGTACAAAAGTAGTCATTTCATCAGAGAAACAACAAAAGTTTGACAAGATTCAACCCCTAGCTACGAACGGTCATGCCCGCCGTTTTGACCACATTTGGAAATCGGCATAAGCAATTCAAAAAAAAATGGATAACCTTCACAGTGTGTCATTATATGTGACCTAGTTTCCAGAAAAAATAAAAAACTTGGAATGCGGAAAATATTTAAAAAAAGTGTTCTTAGAAATGAGCTATCATGCATGAAGATTCATGGGTTTCAAGGCAAATGACCAATGGTATGGCCACATTCACGGTATAGTTTGTTCAAATGATATCATATTGTGCACAAGGGTGCATCTTGGAATGGCAAACAATTTTTCAACAGGGGGTTTTCATTTTCTTTGCACAAAAAAATCATTTTCCATTTTTTGAATACCAAAAATCGATTTTTTGATGAAGAACTTTCCAAATCTTTGTTGCAAAATTGCACTGCACCATTTAAAAAAAATATTAGACCACATTTTATGTACAATTGCCTAAATGGTTGCCACACAAAAGCTTTCGATCCACCTCTCGTCAAATTGACAAAATTCTGCCGATTCAGCAGGAACCGGGTCAAATTTGAACTAAAGGTGACTCATAATTTGCTCATGATTTTTTCCAAAAATCATTTTTAGGTACAAAAGTAGTCATTTGATCAAAGAAACAAGAAAAGTTTGGCAAGATTCAACCCCAAGCTATGTACGGTCAGGCCCTCCATTTTGACCACATTTTGAAATCTACATAAGAAATTCAAAAAAAATCAAAAAAATGGAAAACCTTCACATTGTGTCATTATATGTGACCTAGTTTCCAGAAAAAATAAAAAACTTGGAGTGAGGAAAATGTTTAAAAAAAGTGTTCTCAAGAAATGAGCTATCATGTATGAACATTCATGGGTTTCAAGGCAAATGACCAATGGCATAGCCACATTCATGGTATAGCTTGTTCAAATGATATCATATTGTGCACAAGGGTGCATCTTGGAATGGCAAACAATTTTTCAAAAGGGAGTTTTCATTTTCTTTGGATAAAAAATATCATTTTCCATTTTTCGAGTGCCAAAAATCAGTTTTTTTTATGAAGAACCTACCAAATCTTTGTTGCAAAATTGCACCGCACCATTTAAAAAAAAATTGGACCACATTTTATGTACAATTGACGAAATGGTTCCCACTCAAAAGCTTTTGATCCACCTCTCGTCAAATTGACAAAATTCTGCCGATTCAGTAGGAACCGGGTCAAATTTGAACTAAAGATGACTCATTGTTTGCTCATGAGTTTTTCCAAAAAACATTTTTAGGTACAAAAGTAGTCATTTCATCAGAGAAACAACAAAAGTTTGGCAAGATTCAACCCCAAGCTACGAACGGTCAGGCCCGCCGTTTTGACCACATTTGGAAATCGGCATAAGAAATTCAAAAAAAATGGATGACCTTCACATTGTGTCATTATATGTGACCTAGTTTCCAGAAAAAATAAAAAACTTGGAATGCGGAAAATATTTAAAAAAAGTGTTCTCAGAAATAAGCTATCGTGTATGAAGATTCTTGGGTTTCAAGGCAAATGACCAATGGTATGGCCACATTCATGGTATAGTTTGTTCAAATGATATCATATTGTGCACAAGGGTGCATCTTGGAATGGCAAACAATTTTTCAAAAGGGGGTTTTCATTTTCTTTGCACAAAAAAATCATTTTACATTTTTTGAGTGCCAAAAATCGGTTTTTATGAAGAACCTACCAAATCTTTGTTGCAAAATTGCACCGCACCATTTAAAAAAATATTAGACCACATTTTATGTACAATTGAATAAATGGTTGCCAATCAAAAGCTTTCGTTCCACCTCTCGTCAAATTGACAAAATTCTGCTGATTCAGGAGGAACTCGGTCAAATTTGAACTAACGGTGACTCATAGTTTGCTCATGATTTTTCCCAAAAATCATTTTTAGGTTCAAAAGTACTCATTTCATAAGAGAAACAACAAAAGTTTGGCAAGATTCAACCCCTAGCTACGAACGGTCATGCCCGCCGTTTTGACCACATTTTGAAATCGGCATAAGGAATTAAAAAAATCAAAAAACAGGAAAACCTACACATTGTGTCATTATATGTGACCTAGTTTCCAGAAAAAATAACAAACTTGGAATACGGCAAATATTTTAAAAAAGTGTTCTCCGAAATGAGCTATCATGTATGAAGATTCATGGGAATCAAGGCAAATGACCAATGGTATGGCCACATTCATGGTATAGCTTGTTCAAATGATATCATATTGTGCACAAGGGTGCATCTTGGAATGGCAAACAATTTTTCAAAAGGGAGTTTTCATTTTCTTTGGATAAAAAATATCATTTTCCATTTTTCGAGTGCCAAAAATCGGTTTTTTATGAAGAACCTACCAAATCTTTGTTGCAAAATTGCACCGCACCATTTAAAAAAAAATTGGACCACATTTTATGTACAATTGACTAAATGGTTCCCACTCAAAAGCTTTTGATCCACCTGTCGTCAAATTGACAAAATTCTGCCGATTCAGTAGGAACCGGGTCAAATTTGAACTAAATGTGACTCATAGTTTGCTCATGATTTTTTCCAAAAAACATTTTTAGGTACAAAAGTAGTCATTTCATCAGAGAAACAAAAAAAGTTTGGCAAGATTCAACCCCTAGCTACGAACGGTCATGCCCGCCGTTTTGACCACATTTGGAAATCGGCATAAGAAATTCAAAAAAAATGGATGACCTTCACATTGTGTCATTATATGTGACCTAGTTTCCAGAAAAAATAAAATACTTGGAATGCGGAAAATATTTAAAAAAAGTGTTCTCAGAAATGAGCTATCATGTATGAAGATTCATGGGTTTCAAGCAAATGACCAATGGTATGGCCACATTCATGGTATAGTTTGTTCAAATGATATCATATTGTGCACATGGGTGCATCTTGGAATGGCAAACAATTTTTCAAAAGGGGGTTTTCATTTTCTATGCACAAAAAAATCATTTTACATCTTTTGAGTGCCAAAAATCGGTTTTTATGAAGAACCTACCAAATCTTTGTTGCAAAATTGCACCGCACCATTTAAAAAAATATTAGACCACATTTTATGTACAATTGACTAAATGGTTGCCACTCAAAAGCTTTCGATCCCCCTCTCGTCAAATTGACAAAATTCTGCTGATTCAGGAGGAACTGGGTCAAATTTGAACTAAAGGTGACTCATAGTTTGCTCATGACTTTTTCCAAAAATCATTTTTAGGTTCAAAAGTACTCATTTAATCAAAGAAACAACAAAAGTTTGGCAAGATTCAACCCCTAGCTACGAACGGTCATGCCCGCCGTTTTGACCACATTTTGAAATCGGCATAAGAAATTAAAAAAATCAAAAAACTGGAAAACCTACACATTGTGTCATTATATGTGACCTAGTTTCCAGAAAAAATAACAAACTTGGAATATGACAAATATTTTAAAAAATTGTTCTCAGAAATGAGCTATAATGTATGAAGATTCATGGGTTTCAAGGCAAATGACCAATGGTATGGCCACATTCATGGTATAGCTTGTTCAAACGATATCATATTGTGCACAAGGGTGCATCTTGGAATGGCAAACAATTTTTCAAAAGGGAGTTTTCATTTTCTTTGGATAAAAAATATCATTTTCCATTTTTCGAGTGCCAAAAATTAGTTTTTTTATGAAGAACCTACCAAATCTATGTTGCAAAATTGCACCGCACCATTTAAAAAAAAATTGGACCACATTTTATGTACAATTGACTAAATGGTTCCCACTCAAAAGCTTTTGATCCACCTCTCGTCAAATTGACAAAATTCTGCCGATTCAGTAGGAACCGGGTCAAATTTGAACTAAACGTGACTCATAGTTTGCTCATGATTTTTTCCAAAAAACATTTTTAGGTACAAAAGTAGTCATTTCATCAGAGAAACAACAAAAGTTTGGCAAGATTCAACCCCTAGCTACGAACGGTCATGCCCGCCGTTTTGACCACATTTGGAAATCGGCATAAGAAATTCATAAAAATAGATAACCTTCACATTGTGTCATTATATGTGGACTAGTTTCCAGAAAAATAAAAAACTTGGAATGCGGAAAATGTTTAAAAAAAGTGTTCTCAGAAATGAGCTATCATGTACGAAGATTCATGGGTTTCAAGGCAAATGACCAATGGTATGGCCACATTCATGGTATAGTTTGTTCAAATGATATCATATTGTGCACAAGGTTGCATCTTGGAATGGCAAACAATTTTTCAAAAGGGGGTTTTCATTTTCTATGCACAAAAAAATCATTTTACATCTTTTGAGTGCCAAAAATCGGTTTTTATGAAGAACCTACCAAATCTTTGTTGCAAAATTGCACCGCACCATTTAAAAAAATATTAGACCACATTTTATGTACAATTGACTAAATGGTTGCCACTCAAAAGCTTTCGATCCACCTCTCGTCAAATTGACAAAATTCTGCTGATTCAGGAGGAACTGGGTCAAATTTGAAATAAAGGTGACTCATAGTTTGCTCATGATTTTTTCCAAAAATCATTTTTAGGTTCAAAAGTACTCATTTCATCAGAGAAACAACAAAAGTTTGGCAAGATTCAACCCCTAGCTACGAACGGTCATGCCCGCCATTTTAACCACATTTTGAAATCGGCAGAAGAAATTAAAAAAATCAAAAAACTGGAAAACCTACACATTGTGACATTATATGTGACCTAGTTTCCAGAAAAAATAACAAACTTGGAATACGACAAATAGTTTAAAAAAGTGTTCTCAGAAATGAGCTATCATGTATGAAGATTCATGGGTTTCATGGCAAATGACCAATGGTATGGCCACATTCATGGTATAGCTTGTTCAAATGATATCATATTGTGCACAAGGGTGCATCTTGGAATGGCAAACAATTTTTCAAAAGGGATTTTTCATTTTCTTTGGATAAAAAATATCATTTTCCATTTTTCGAGTGCCAAAAATCGGTTTTTTTATGAAGAACCTACCAAATCTTTGTTGCAAAATTGCACCGCACCATTTAAAAAAAAATTGGACCACATTTTATGTACAATTGACTAAATGGTTCCCACTCAAAAGCTTTTGATCCACCTCTCAACAAATTGACAAAATTCTGCCGATTCAGTAGGAACCGGGTCAAATTTGAACTAAAGGTGACTCATAGTTTGCTCATGATTTTTTCCAAAAAACATTTTTAGGTGCAAAAGTACTCATTTCATCGGAGAAACAACAAAAGTTTGGCAAGATTCAACCCCTAGCTACGAACGGTCATGCCCGCCGTTTTGACCACATTTGGAAATCGGCATAAGAAATTCAAAAAAAATGGATGACCTTCACATTGTGTCATTATATGTGACCTAGTTTCCAGAAAAAATAAAAAACTTGGAATGCGGAAAATATTTAAAAAAAGTGTTCTCAGAAATGAGCTATCATGTATGAAAATTCATGGGTTTCAAGGCAAATGACCAATGGTATGGCCACATTCATGGTACAGTTTTTTCAATTAATATCATATTGTGCACAAGGGTGCATCTTGGAAGGGCAAACAATTTTTCAAAAGGGGGTTTTCATTTTCTTTGCACAAAAAAATCATTTTCCATTTTTTGAGTGCCAAAAATCGGTTTTTATGAAGAACCTACCAAATCTTTGTTGCAAAATTGCACCGCACCATTCAAAAAAATATTAGACCACATTTTATGTACAATTGACTAAATGGTTGCCACTCAAAAGCTTTCGATCCACCTCTCGTCAAATTGACAAAATTCTGCTGATTCAGGAGGAACTGGGTCAAATTTGAACTAAAGGTGACTCATCGGTTGCTCATGATTTTTTCCAAAAATCATTTTTAAATTCAAAACTACTCATTTCATCAGAGAAACAAGAAAAGTTTGGCAAGATTCAACCCCTAGCTACGAACGGTCATGCCCGCCGTTTTGACCACATTTTGAAATCGGCATAAGAAATTAAAAAAAAATGGATGACCTTCACATTGTGTCATTATATGTGACCTAGTTTCCAGAAAAAAATAAAAAACTTGGAATGCGGAAAATATTTAAAAAAAGTGTTCTCAGAAATGAGCTATCATGTATGAAGATTCATGGGTTTCAAGGCAAATGACCAATGGTATGGCCACATTCATGGTATAGTTTGTTCAAATGATATCATATTGTGCACAAGGGTGCATCTTGGAATGGCAAACAATTTTTCAAAAGGTGGTTTTCATTTTCTTTGCACAAAAAATCATTTTACATTTTTTAAGTGCCAAAAATCGGTTTTGATGAAGAACCTACCAAATCTTTGTTGCAAAATTGTACCGCACCATTTAAAAATATATTATACCACATTTTATGTACAATTGACTAAGTGGTTGCCACTCAAAAGCTTTCGATCCACCTCTCGGCAAATTGACAAAATTCTGCTGATTCAGGAGGAACTGGGTCAAATTTGAACTAAAGGTGACTCATAGTTTGCTCATGATTTTTTCCAAAAATCATTTTTAGGTTCAAAAGTACTCATTTCATCAGAGAAACAACAAAAGTTTGGCAAGATTCAACCCCTAGCTACGAACGGTCATGCCCGCCGTTTTGACCACATTTTGAAATCGGCATAAGAAATTAAAAAAATCAAAAAACTGGAAAACCTACACATTGTGACATTATATGTGACCTAGTTTCCAGAAAAAATAACAAACTTGGAATACGACAAATATTTTAAAAAAGTGTTCTAAGAAATGAGCTATCATGTATGAAGATTCATGGGTTTCAGGGCAAATGACCAATGGTATGGCCACATTCATGGTATAGCTTGTTCAAATGATATCATATTGTGCACAAGGGTGCATCTTGGAATGGCAAACAATTTTTCAAAAGGGAGTTTTCATTTTCTTTGGATAAAAAATTTCATTTTCCATTTTTCGAGTGCCAAAAATCAGTTTTTTATGAAGAACCTACCAAATCTTTGTTGCAAAATTGCACCGCACCATTTAAAAAAAAATTGGACCACATTTTATGTACAATTGACTATATGGTTCCCACTCAAAAGCTTTTGATCCTCCTCTCGTCAAATTGACAATATTCTGCCGATTCAGTAGGAACCGGGTCAAATTTGAACTAAAGGTGACTCATAGTTTGCTCATGATTTTTTCCAAAAAACATTTTTAGGTACAAAAGTAGTCATTTCATCAGAGAAACAACAAAAGTTTGGCAAGATTCAACCCCTAGCTACGAACGGTCATGCCCGCCGTTTTGACCACATTTGGAAATCGGCATAAGAAATTCAAAAAAAATGGAATACCTTCACATTGTGTCATTATATGTGACCTAGTTTCCAGAAAAAATAAAAAACTTGGAATGCGGAAAATATTTAAAAAAAGTGTTCTCAGAAATGAGCTATCATGTATGAAGATTCATGGGTTTCAAGGCAAATGACCAATGGTATGGCCACATTCATGGTATAGTTTGTTCAATTAATATCATATTGTGCACAAGGGTGCATCTTGGAATGGCAAACAATTTTTCAAAAGGGGGTTTTCATTTTCTTTGCACAAAAAAATCATTTTCCATTTTTTGAGTGCCAAAAATCGGTTTTTATGAAGAACCTACCAAATCTTGGTTGCAAAATTGCACCGCACCATTTAAAATAATATTAGACCACAATTTATGTACAATTGACTAAATGGTTGCCACTCAAAAGCTTTCGATCCACCTCTCGTCAAATTGACAAAATTCTGCTGATTCAGGAGGAACTGGGTCAAATTTGAACTAAAGGTGACTCATCGGTTGCTCATGATTTTTTCCAAAAATCATTTTTAGGTTCAAAAGTACTCATTTATCAGAGAAACAACAAAAGTTTGGCAAGATTGAACCCCTAGCTACGAATGGTCATGCCCGCCGTTTTGACCACATTTTGAAATCGGCATAAGAAATTAAAAAAAATCAAAAAAATGTAAAACCTACACATTGTGTCATAATATGTGACCTAGTTTCCAGAAAAAATAACAAACTTGGAATACGACAAATATTTTAAAAAAGTGTTCTCAGAAATGAGCTATCATGTATGAAGATTCATGGGTTTCAAGGCAAATGACCAATGGTATGGTCACATTCATGGTATAGCTTGTTCAAATGATATCATATTGTACACAAGGGTGCATCTTGGAATGGCAAACAATTTTTCAAAAGGGAGTTTTCATTTTCTTTGCACAAAAAATATCATTTTCCATTTTTCGAGTGCCAAAAATCGGTTTTTTAATGAAGAACCTACCAAATCTTTGTTGCAAAATTGCACCGCACCATTTAAAAAAAAATTGGACCACATTTTATGTACAATTGACTAAATGGTTCCCACTCAAAAGCTTTCGATCCACCTCTCGTCAAATTGAGAAAATTCTGCCGATTCAGTAGGAACCGGGTCAAATTTGAACTAAAGGTGACTCATAGTTTGCTCATGATTTTTTCCAAAAATCATTTTTAGGTACAAAAGTAGTCATTTCATCAGAGAAACAACAAAAGTTTGGCAAGATTCAACCCCTAGCTACGAACGGTCATGCCCGCCGTTTTGACCACATTTGGAAATCGGCATAAGAAATTCAAAAAAAATGGATGACCTTCACATTGTGTCATTATATGTGACCTAGTTTCCAGAAAAAATAAAAAACTTGGAATGCGGAAAATATTTAAAAAAAGTGTTCTCAGAAATGAGCTATCATGTATGAAGATTCATGGGTTTCAAGGCAAATGACCAGTGGTATGGCCACATTCATGGTATAGTTTGTTCAATTAATATCATATTGTGCACAAGGGTGCATCTTGGAATGGCAAACAATTTTTCAAAAGGGGGTTTTCATTTTCTTTGCACAAAAAAATCATTTTCCATTTTTTGAGTGCCAAAAATCGGTTTTTATGAAGAACCTACCAAATCTTTGTTGCAAAATTGCACCGCACCATTTAAAATAATATTAGACCACATTTTATGTACAATTGACTAAATGGTTGCCACTCAAAAGCTTTCGATCCACCTCTCGTCAAATTGACAAAATTCTGCTAATTCAGGAGGAACTGGGTCAAATTTGAACTAAAGGTGACTCATCGGTTGCTCATGATTTTTTCCAAAAATCATTTTTAGGTTCAAAAGTACTCATTTCGTCAGAGAAACAACAAAAGTTTGGCAAGATTGAACCCCTAGCTACGAATGGTCATGCCCGCCGTTTTGACCACATTTTGAAATCGGCATAAGAAATTAAAAAAAATCAAAAAAATGTAAAACCTACACATTGTGTCATAATATGTGACCTAGTTTCCAGAAAAAATAACAAACTTGGAATACGACAAATATTTTAAAAAAGTGTTCTCAGAAATGAGCTATCATGTATGAAGATTCATGGGTTTCAAGGCAAATGACCAATGGTATGGTCACATTCATGGTATAGCTTGTTCAAATGATATCATATTGTACACAAGGGTGCATCTTGGAATGGCAAACAATTTTTCAAAAGGGAGTTTTCATTTTCTTTGCACAAAAAATATCATTTTCCATTTTTCGAGTGCCAAAAATCGATTTTTTTATGAAGAACCTACCAAATCTTTGTTGCAAAATTGCACCGCACCATTTAAAAAAAAATTGGACCACATTTTATGTACAATTGAGTAAATGGTTCCCACTCAAAAGCTTTCGATCCACCTCTCGTCAAATTGACAAAATTCTACCGATTCAGTAGGAACCGGGTCAAATTTGAATTAAAGGTGACTCATAGTTTGCTCATGATTTTTTCCAAAAATCATTTTTAGGTACAAAAGTAGTCCTTTCATCAGAGAAACGAAAAAACTTTGGCAAGATTCAACCCCTAGCTACGAACGGTCATGCCCGCCGTTTTGACCACATTTGGAAATCGGCATAAGAAATTCAAAAAAAATGGATGACCTTCACATTGTGTCATTATATGTGACCTAGTTTCCAGAAAAAAATAAAAAACTTGGAATGCGGAAAATATTTAAAAAAAGTGTTCTCAGAAATGAGCTATCATGTATGAAGATTCATGGGTTTCAAGGCAAATGACCAATGGTATGGCCACATTCATGGTATAGTTTGTTCAAATGATATCATATTGTGCACAAGGGTGCATCTTGGAATGGCAAACAATTTTTCAAAAGGGGGTTTTCATTTTCTTTGCACAAAAAAATCATTTTACATTTTTTGAGTGCCAAAAATCGGTTTTTATGAAGAACCTACCAAATCTTTGTTGCAAAATTGTACCGCACCATTTAAAAAAATATTAGACCACATTTGATGTAAAATTGACTAAATGGTTGCCACTCAAAAGCTTTCGATCAACCTCTCGTCAAATTGACAAAATTCTGCTGATTCAGGAGGAACTGGGTCAAATTTGAACTAAAGGTGACTCATAGTTTGCTCATGATTTTTTCCAAAAATCATTTTTAGGTTCAAAAGTACTCATTTCATCAGAGAAACAACAAAAGTTTGGCAAGATTCAACCCCTAGCTATGAACGGTCATGCCCGCCGTTTTGACCACATTTTGAAATCGGCAAAAGAAATTAAAAAAATCAAAAAACTGGAAAACCTACACATTGTGACATTATATGTGACCTAGTTTCCAGAAAAAATAACACACTTGGAATACGACAAATATTTTAAAAAAGTGTTCTCAGAAATGAGCTATCATGTATGAAGATTCATGGGTTTCAAGGCAAATGACCAATGGTATGGCCACATTCATGGTATAGCTTGTTCAAATGATATCATATTGTGCACAAGGGTGCATCTTGGAATGGCAAACAATTTTTCAAAAGGGAGTTTTGATTTTCTTTGGATAAAAAATATCATTTTCCATTTTTCGAGTGCCAATAATCGGTTTTTTTATGAAGAACCTACCAAATCTTTGTTGCAAAATTGCACCGCACCATTTAAAAAAAAATTGGACCACATTTTATGTACAATTGACTAAATGGTTCCCACTCAAAAGCTTTTGATCCACCTCTCGTCAAATTGACAAAATTCTGCCGATTCAGTAGGTACCGGGTCAAATTTGAACTAAAGGTGACTCATAGTTTGCTCATGATTTTTTCCAAAAAACATTTTTAGGTACAAAAGTAGTCATTTCATCAGAGAAACAACAAAAGTTTGGCAAGATTCAACCCCTAGCTACGAACGGTCATGCCCGCCGTTTTGACCACATTTAGAAATCGGCATAAGAAATTCAAAAAAAATGGATGACCTTCACATTGTGTCATTATATGTGACCTAGTTTCCAGAAAAAAAAACTTGGAATGCGGAAAATATTTAAAAAAAGTGTTCTCAGAAATGAGCTATCATGTATGAAGATTCATGGGTTTCAAGGCAAATGACCAGTGGTATGGCCACATTCGTGGTATAGTTTGCTCAATTAATATCATATTGTGCACAAGGGTGCATCTTGGAATGGCAAACAATTTTTCAAAAGGGGGTTTTCATTTTCTTTGCACAAAAAAATCATTTTCCAGTTTTTGAGTGCCAAAAATCGGTTTTTATGAAGAACCTACCAAATCTTTGTTGCAAAATTGCACCGCACCATTTAAAATAATATTAGACCACATTTTATGTACAATTGACTAAATGGTTGCCACTCAAAAGCTTTCGATCCACCTCTCGTCAAATTGACAAAATTCTGCTGATTCAGGAGGAAGTGGGTCAAATTTGAACTAAAGGTGACTCATCGGTTGCTCATGATTTTTTCCAAAAATCATTTTTAGGTTCAAAAGTACTCATTTCGTCAGAGAAACAACAAAAGTTTGGCAAGATTCAACCCCTAGCTACGAACGGTCATGCCCGCCGTTTTGACCACATTTTGAAATCGGCATAAGAAATTAAAAAAAAAATCAAAAAAATGGAAAACCTACACATTGTGTCATTATATGTGACCTAGTTTCCAGAAAAAATAACAAACTTGGAATACGACAAATATTTTAAAAAAGTGTTCTCAGAAATGAGCTATCATGTATGAAGATTCGTGGGTTTCAAGGCAAATGACCAATGGTATGGCCACATTCATGGTATAGCTTGTTCAAATGATATCATATTGTACACAAGGGTGCATCTTGGAATGGCAAACAATTTTTCAAAAGGGAGTTTTCATTTTCTTTGCGCAAAAAATATCATTTTCCATTTTTCGAGTGCCAAAAATCGGTTTTTTTATGAAGAACCTACCAAATCTTTGTTGCAAAATTGCACCGCACCATTTCAAAAAAAATTGGACCACATTTTATGTACAATTGACTAAATGGTTCCCACTCAAAAGATTTCGATCCACCTCTCGTCAAATTGAAAAAATTCTGCCGATTCAGTAGGAACCGGGTCAAATTTGAACTAAAGGTGACTCATAGTTTGCTCATGATTTTTTCCAAAAATCATTTTTATGTACAAAAGTAGTCATTTCATCAGAGAAACAACAAAAGTTTGGCAAGATTCAACCCCTAGCTACGAACGGTCATGCCCGCCGTTTTGACCACATTTGGAAATCGGCATAAGAAATTCAAAAAAAATGGACAACCTTCATATTGTGTCATTATATGTGACCTAGTTTCCAGAAAAAATAAAAAACTTGGAATGCGGAAAATATTTAAAAAAAGTGTTCTCAGAAATGAGCTATCATGTATGAAGATTCATGGGTTTCAAGGCAAATGACCAGTGGTATGGCCACATTCATGGTATAGTTTGTTCAATTAATATCATATTGTGCACAAGGGTGCATCTTGGAATGGCAAACAATTTTTCAAAAGGGGGTTTTCATTTTCTTTGCACAAAAAAATCATTTTCCATTTTTTGAGTGCCAAAAATTGGTTTTTATGAAGAACCTACCAAATCTTTGTTGCAAAATTGCACCGCACCATTTAAAATAATATTAGACCACATTTTATGTACAATTGACTAAATGGTTGCCACTCAAAAGCTTTCGATCCACCTCTCATCAAATTGACAAAATTCTGCTGATTCAGGAGGAACTGGGTCAAATTTGAACTAAAGGTGACTCATCGGTTGCTCATGATTTTTTCCAAAAATCATTTTTAGGTTCAAAAGTACTCATTTCGTCAGAGAAACAACAAAAGTTTGGCAAGATTCAACCCCTAGCTACGAACGGTCGTGCCCGCCGTTTTGACCACATTTTGAAATTGACATAACAAATTAAAAAAAAATCAAAAAAATGGAAAACCTACACATTGTGTCATTATATGTGACCTAGTTTCCAGAAAAAATAACAAACTTGGAAGACGACAAATATTTTAAAAAAGTGTTCTCAGAAATGAGCTATCATGTATGAAGATTCATGGGTTTCAAGGCAAATGACCAATGGTATGGCCACATTCATGGTATAGCTTGTTCAAATGATATCATATTGTACACAAGGGTGCATCTTGGAATGGCAAACAATTTTTCAAAAGGGAGTTTTCATTTTCTTTGCACAAAAAATATCATTTTCCATTTTTCGAGTCCCAAAAATCGGTTTTTTTATGAAGAACCTACCAAATCTTTGTTGCAAAATTGCACCACACCATTTAGAAAAAAATTGGACCACATTTTATGTACAATTGACTAAATGGTTCCCACTCAAAAGCTTTCGATCCACCTCTCGTCAAATTGACAGAATTCTGCCGATTCGGTAGGAACCGGGTCAAATTTGAACTAAAGGTGACTCATAGTTTGCTCATGATTTTTTCCAAAAATCATTTTTAGGTACAAAAGTAGTCATTTCCTCACAGAAACAACAAAAGTTTGGCAAGATTCAACCCCTAGCTACGAACGGTCATGCCCGCCGTTTTGACCACATTTGGAAATCGGCATAAGAAATTCAAAAAAAATGGATAACCTTCACATTGTGTCATTATATGTGACCTAGTTTCCAGAAAAAATAAAAAACTTGGAATGCGGAAAATATTTAAAAAAAGTGTTCTCAGAAATGAGCTATCATGTATGAAGATTCATGGGTTTCAAGGCAAATCACCAGTGGTATGGCCACATTCATGGTATAGTTTGTTCAATTAATATCATATTGTGCACAAGGGTGCATCTTGGAATGGCAAACAATTTTTCAAAAGGGGGTTTTCATTTTCTTTGCACAAAAAAATCATTTTCCATTTTTTGAGTGCCAGAAATGGGTTTTTATGAAGAACCTACCAAATCTTTGTTGCAAAATTGCACCGCACCATTTAAAATAATATTAGACCACATTTTATGTACAATTGACTAAATGGTTGCCACTCAAAAGCTTTCGATCCACCTCTCAAGAAATTGACAAAATTCTGCTGATTCAGGAGGAACTGGGACAAATTTGAACTAAAGGTGACTCATCGGTTGCTCATGATTTTTTCCAAAAATCATTTTTAGGTTCAAAAGTACTCATTTCGTCAGAGAAACAACAAAAGTTTGGCAAGATTCAACCCCTAGCTACGAACGGTCATGCCCGCCGTTTTGACCACATTTTGAAATCGACATAACAAATTAAAAAAAAATCAAAAAAATGGAAAACCTACACATTGTGTCATTATATGTGACCTAGTTTCTAGAAAAAATAACAAACTTGGAATACGACAAATATTTTAAAAAAGTGTTCTCAGAAATGAGCTATCATGTATGAAGATTCATGGGTTTCAAGGCATATGACGAATGGTATGGCCACATTCATGGTATAGCTTGTTCAAATGATATCATATTGTACACAAGGGTGCATCTTGGAATGGCAAACAATTTTTCAAAAGGGAGTTTTCATTTTCTTTGCACAAAAAATATCATTTTCCATTTTTCGAGTCAAAAAAATCGGTTTTTTTATGAAGAACCTACCAAATCTTTGTTGCAAAATTGCACCGCACCATTTAGAAAAAAATTGGACCACATTTTATGTACAATTGACTAAATGGTTCCCACTCAAAAGCTTTCGATCCACCTCTCGTCAAATTGACAAAATTCTGCCGATTCGGTAGGAACCGGGTCAAATTTGAACTAAAGGTGACTCATAGTTTGCTCATGATTTTTTCGAAAAATCATTTTTAGGTACAAAAGTAGTCATTTCCTCACAGAAACAACAAAAGTTTGGCAAGATTCTACCCCGAGCTACGAACGGTCATGCCCGCCGTTTTTACCACATTTTGAAATCGGCATAAGAAAATAAAAAAAATGGATAACCTTCACATTGTGTCATACATGTGACCTAGTTTCCAGAAAAAATAAAAAACTTGGAATGCGGAAAATATTTAAAAAAAGTGTTCTCAGAAATGAGCTATCATGTATGAAGATTCATGGGTTTCAAGGCAAATGACCAATGGTATGGCCACATTCTTGGTATAGCTTGTTCAAATGATATCATATTGTGCACAAGGGTGCATCTTGGAATGGCAAACAATTTTTCAAAAGGGAGTTTTCATTTTCTTTGCATAAAAAATATCATTTTCCATTTTTTGAGTGCCAAAAATCGGTTTTTATGAAGAACCTACCAAATCTTTGTTGCAAAATTGCACCGCACCATTTAAAATAATATTAGACCACATTTTATGTACAATTGACTAAATGGTTTCCACTCAAAAGCTTTCGATCCACCTCTCGTCAAATTGACAAAATTCTGCTGATTCAGGAGGAACTGGGTCAAATTTGAACTAAAGGTGACTCATAGTTTGCTCATGATTTTTTCCAAAAATCATTTTTACGTTCAAAAGTACTCATTTCATCAGAGAAACAACAAAAATTTGGCAAGATTCAACCCCTAGCTACGAACGGTCATGCCCGCCGTTTTGACCACATTTTGAAATCGGCATAAGAAATTAAAAAAAATCAAAAAAATGGAAAACCTTCACATTGTGTCATTATATGTGACCTAGTTTCCAGAAAAATTAACAAACTTGGAATACGACAAATATTTTAAAAAAGTGTTCTCAGAAATAAGCTATCATGTATGAAGACTCATGGGTTTTAAGGCAAATGACCAATGGTATGGCCACATTCATGGTATAGCTTGTTCAAATGATATCATATTGTGCACAAGGGTGCATATTGGAATGGCAAACAGTTTTTCAAAAGGGAGTTTTCATTTTCTTTGCACAAAAAATCATTTTCCATTTTTCGAGTGCCAACAATAGGTTTTTTATGAAGAACCTACCAAATCATTGTTGCAAAATTGCACCGCACCATTTGAAAAAATATTAGACCACATTTTATGTACAATTGAGTAAATGGTTGCCACTCAAAAGCTTTCGATCCACATCTCTTCAAATTGACAAAATTCTGCTGATTCAAGAGGAACCGGGTCAAATTTGAACTAAAGGTGACTCATAGTTTGCTCATGATTTTTTCCAAAAATCATTTTTAAGTTCAAAAGTACTCATTTCATCAGAGAAACAACAAAAGTTTGGCAAGATTCAACCCCTAGCTACGAACGGTCATGCCCGCCGTTTTGACCACATTTGGAAATCGGCATAAGAAATTCAAAAAAAATGGATAACCTTCACATTGTGTCATTATATGTGACCTAGTTTCCAGAAAAAATA
Source organism: Elymus sibiricus (assembly GCA_039707655.1). NCBI lineage: Eukaryota > Viridiplantae > Streptophyta > Magnoliopsida > Poales > Poaceae > Elymus > Elymus sibiricus. The sequence continues at coordinate 139,879,048 of CM077670.1, forward strand.
AAAAACTTGGAATGCGGAAAATATTTAAAAAAAAGTGTTCTCAGAAATGAGCTATCATGTATGAAGATTCATGGGTTTCAAGGCAAATGACCAGTGGTATGGCCACATTCATGGTATAGTTTGTTCAATTAATATCATATTGTGCACAAGGGTGCATCTTGGAATGGCAAACAATTTTTCAAAAGGTTGTTTTCATTTTCTTTGCACAAAAAAATCATTTTCCATTTTTTGAGTGCCAAAAATCGGTTTTTATGAAGAACCTACCAAATCTTTGTTGCAAAATTGCACCGCACCATTTAAAATAATATTAGACCACATTTAATGTACAATTGACTAAATGGTTGCCACTCAAAAGTTTTCGATCCACCTCTCGTCAAATTGACAAAATTCTGCTGATTCAGGAGGAACTGGGTCAAATTTGAACTAAAGGTGACTCATAGTTTGCTCATGATTTTTTCCAAAAATCATTTTTACGTTCAAAAGTACTCATTTCATCACAGAAACAACAAAAGTTTGGCAAGATTCAACCCCTAGCTACGAACGGTCATGCCCGCCGTTTTGACCACATTTTGAAATCGGCATAAGAAATTAAAAAAAATCAAAAAAATGGAAAACCTTCACATTGTGTCATTATATGTGACCTAGTTTCCAGAAAAATTAACAAACTTGGAATACGACAAATATTTTAAAAAAGTGTTCTCAGAAATAAGCTATCATGTATGAAGACTCATGGGTTTTAAGGCAAATGACCAATGGTATGGCCACATTCATGGTATAGCTTGTTCAAATGATATCATATTGTGCACAAGGGTGAATATTGGAATGGCAAACAGTTTTTCAAAAGGGAGTTTTCATTTTCTTTGCACAAAAAATCATTTTCCATTTTTCGAGTGCCAACAATAGGTTTTTTATGAAGAACCTACCAAATCATTGTTGCAAAATTGCACCGCACCATTTAAAAAAAATTAGACCACATTTTATGTACAATTGACTAAATGGTTGCCACTCAAAAGCTTTCGATCCACATCTCTTCAAATTGACAAAATTCTGCTGATTCAAGAGGAACCGGGTCAAATTTGAACTAAAGGTGACTCATAGTTTGCTCATGATTTTTTCCAAAAATCATTTTTAAGTTCAAAAGTACTCATTTCATCAGAGAAACAACAAAAGTTTGGCAAGAATCAACCCCTAGCTACGAACGGTCATGCCCGCCGTTTTGACCACATTTGGAAATCGGCATAAGAAATTCAAAAAAAATGGATAACCTTCACATTGTGTCATTATATGTGACCTAGTTTCCAGAAAAAATAAAAAACTTGGAATGCGGAAAATATTTAAAAAAAGTGTTCTAAAAAATGAGCTATCATGTATGAAGATTCATGGGTTTCAAGGCAAATGACCAATGGTATGGCCACATTCATGGTATAGTTTGTGCAAATGATATCATATTGTGCACAATGGTGCATCTTGGAATGGCAAACAATTTTTCAAAACGGGGTTTTCATTTTCTTTGCACAAAAAAATCATTTTCCATTTTTTGAGTGCCAAAAATCGGTTTTTTATGAAGAACCTACCAAATCTTTGTTGCAAAATTGCACCGCACCATTTAAAAAAATATTAGACCACATTTTATTTACAATTGACTAAATGGTTGCCACTCAAAAGCTTTCGATCCACCTCTCGTCAAATTGACAAAATTCTGCTGATTCAGGAGGAACTGGGTCAAATTTGAACTAAAGGTGACTCATAGTTTGCTCATGATTTTTTCCAAAAATCATTTTTAGGCTCAAAAGTACTCATTTCATCAGAGAAACAACAAAAGTTTGGCAAGATTCAACCCCTAGCTACGAACGGTCATGCCCGCCGTTTTGACCATATTTTGAAATCGGCATAAGAAATTCAAAAAAAAATAAAAAAAAAGGAAAACCTTCACATTGTATCATTATATGTGACCTAGTTTCCAGAAAAATTAACAAACTTGGAATACGATAAATATTTTAACAAAGTGTTCTCAGAAATAAGCTAGAATGTATGAAGACTCATGGGTTTCAAGGCAAATGACCAATGGTCTGGCCACATTCATGGTATAGCTTGTTCAAATGATATCATATTGTGCACAAGGGTGCATATTGGAATGGCAAACAATTTTTCAAAAGGGAGTTTTCATTTTCTTTGCACAAAAAATCATTTTCCATTTTTCGAGTGCCAACAATAGGTTTTTTTATGAAGAACCTACCAAATCTTTGGTGCAAAATTGCACTGCACCATTTAAAAAAATATTAGACCACATTTTATGTACAATTGACTAAATGGTTGCCACTCAAAAGCTTTCGATCCACCTCTCGTCAAATTGACAAAATTCTGCTGATTCAAGAGGAACTGGGTCAAATTTGAAATAAAGGTGACTCATAGTTTGCTCATGATTTTTTCCAAAAATCATTTTTCGGTTCAAAAGTACTCTTTTCATCAGAGAAACAACAAAAGTTTGGCAAAATTCAACCCCGAGCTACGAACGGTCATGCCCGCCGTTTTTACCACATTTTGAAATCGGCATAAGAAAATAAAAAAAATGGATAACCTTCACATTGTGTCATACATGTGACCTAGTTTCCAGAAAAAATAAAAAACTTGGAATGCGGAAAATATTTAAAAAAAGTGTTCTCAGAAATAAGCTATCATGTATGAAGATTCATGGGTTTCAAGGCAAATGACCAATGGTATGGCCACATTCTTGGTATAGCTTGTTCAAATGATATCATATTGTGCACAAGGGTGCATCTTGGAATGGCAAACAATTTTTCAAAAGGGAGTTTTCATTTTCTTTGGATAAAAAATATCATTTTCCATTTTTCGAGTGCCAAAAATCAGTTTTTTTATGAAGAACCTACCAAATCTTTGTTGCAAAATTGCACCGCACCATTTAAAAAAAAATTGGACCACATTTTATGTACAATTGACTAAATGGTTCCCACTCAAAAGCTTTGGATCCACCTCTCATCAAATTGACAAAATTCTGCCGATTCAGTAGGAACCGGGTCAAATTTGAACTAAAGGTGACTCATAGTTTGCTCATGATTTTTTCCAAAAAACATTTTTAGGTACAAAAGTAGTCATTTCATCAGAGAAACAACAAAAGTTTGGCAAGATTCAACCCCTAGCTACGAACGGTCATGCCCGCCGTTTTGACCACATTTGGAAATCGGCATAACAAATTAAAAAAAAATGGATGACCTTCACATTGTGTCATTATATGTGACCTAGTTTCCAGAAAAAATAAAAAACTTGGAATGCGGAAAATATTTAAAAAAAGTGTTCTCAGAAATGAGCTATCATGTATGAAGATTCATGGGTTTCAAGGCAAATGACCAGTGGTATGGCCACATTCATGGTATAGTTTGTTCAATTAATATCATATTGTGCACAAGGGTGCATCTTGGAATGGCAAACAATTTTTCAAAAGGGGGTTTTCATTTTCTTTGCACAAAAAAATCATTTTCCATTTTTTGAGTGCCAAAAATTGGTTTTTATGAAGAACCTACCAAATCTTTGTTGCAAAATTGCACCGCACCATTTAAAATAATATTAGACCACATTTTATGTACAATTGACTAAATGGTTGCCACTCAAAAGCTTTCGATCCACCTCTCGTCAAATTGACAAAATTTTGCTGATTCAGGAGGAACTGGGTCAAATTTGAACTAAAGGTGACTCATCGGTTGCTCATGATTTTTCCCAAAAATCATTTTTAGGTTCAAAAGTACTCATTTCGTCAGAGAAACAACAAAAGTTTGGCAAGATTCAACCCCTAGCTACGAACGGTCATACCCGCCGTTTTGACCACATTTTGAAATCGGCATAACAAATTAAAAAAAAATCAAAAAAATGGAAAACCTACACATTGTGTCATTATATGTGACCTAGATTCCAGAAAAAATAACAAACTTGGAATACGACAAATATTTTAAAAAAGTGTTCTCAGAAATGAGCTATCATGTATGAAGATTCATGGGTTTCAAGGCAAATGACCAATGGTATGGCCACATTCATGGTATAGCTTGTTCAAATGATATCATATTGTACACAAGGGTGCATCTTGGAATGGCAAACAATTTTTCAAAAGGGAGTTTTCATTTTCTTTGCACAAAAAATATCATTTTCCATTTTTCGAGTCCCAAAAATCGGTTTTTTATGAAGAACCTACCAAATCTTTGTTGCAAAATTGCACCGCACCATTTAGAAAAAAATTGGACCACATTTTATGTACAATTGACTAAGTGGTTCCCACTCAAAAGCTTTCGATCCACCTCTCGTCAAATTGACAAAATTCTGCCGATTCGGTAGGAACCGGGTCAAATTTGAACTAAAGGTGACTCATAGTTTGCTCATGATTTTTTCCAAAAATCATTTTTAGGTACAAAAGTAGTCATTTCATCACAGAAACAACAAAAGTTTGGCAAGATTCAACCCCTAGCTACGAACGGTCATGCCCGCCATTTTGACCACATTTGGAAATCGGCATAAGAAATTCAAAAAAAATGGATAACCTTCACATTGTGTCATTATATGTGACCTAGTTTCCAGAAAAAATAAAAAACTTGGAATGCGGAAAATATTTAAAAAAGTGTTCTCAGAAATGAGCTATCATGTATGAAGATTCAAGGGTTTCAAGGCAAATGACCAATGGTATGGCCACATTCATGGTATAGTTTGTTCAAATGATATCATATTGTGCACAAGGGTGCATCTTGGAATGGCAAACAATTTTTCAAAAGGGGGTTTTCATTTTCTTTGCACAAAAGAATCATTTTCCATTTTTTGAGTGCCAAAAATCGGTTTTTTATGAAGAACCTACCAAATCTTTGTTGCAAAATTGTAACGCACCATTTAAAAAAATATTAGACAACATTTTATGTACAATTGACTAAATGGTTGCCACTCAAAAGCTTTCGATCCACCTCTCGTCAAATTGACAAAATTCTGCTGATTTAGGAGGAACTGGGTCAAATTTGAACTAAAGGTGACTCATAGTTTGCTCATGATTTTTTCCAAAAATCATTTTTACGTTCAAAAGTACTCATTTCATCAGAGAAACAACAAAAGTTTGGCAAGATTCAACCCCTAGCTACGAACGATCATGCCCGCCGTTTTGACCACATTTTGAAATCGGCATAAGAAATTAAAAAAAATCAAAAAAATGGAAAACCTTCACATTGTGTCATTATATGTGACCTAGTTTCCAGAAAAATTAACAAACTTGGAATACGACAAATATTTTAAAAAAGTGTTCTCAGAAATAAGCTATCATGTATGAAGACTCATGGGTTTCAAGGCAAATGACCAATGGTATGGCCACATTCATGGTATAGCTTGTTCAAATGATATCATATTGTGCACAAGGGTGCATATTGGAATGGCAAACAATTTTTCAAAAGGGAGTTTTCATTTTCTTTGCACAAAAAATCATTTTCCATTTTTCGAGTGCCAACAATAGGTTTTTTATGAAGAACCTACCAAATCATTGTTGCCAAATTGCACCGCACCATTTAAAAAAATATTAGACCACATTTTATGTACAATTGACTAAATGGTTGCCACTCAAAAGCTTTCGATCCACATATCTTCAAATTGACAAAATTCTGCTGATTCAAGAGGAACCGGGTCAAATTTGAACTAAAGGTGACTCATAGTTTGCTCATGATTTTTTCCAAAAATCATTTTTAAGTTCAAAAGTACTCATTTCATCAGAGAAACAACAAAAGTTTGGCAAGTTTCAACCCCTAGCTACGAACGGTCATGCCCGCCGTTTTGACCACATTGGGAAATCGGCATAAGAAATTCAAAAAAAATGGATAACCTTCACATTGTGTCATTATATGTGACCTAGTTTCCAGAAAAAATAAAAAACTTGGAATGCGGAAAATATTAAAAAAAAGTGTTCTCAAAAATGAGCTATCATGTATGAAGATTCATGGGTTTCAATGCAAATGACCAATGGTATGGCCACATTCATGGTATAGTTTGTGCAAATGATATCATATTGTGCACAAGGGTGCATCTTGGAATGGCAAACAATTTTTCAAAAGGGGGTTTTCATTTTCTTTGCACAAAAAAATAATTTTCCATTTTTTGAGTGCCAAAAATCGGTTTTTTATGAAGAACCTACCAAATCTTTGTTGCAAAATTGCACCGCACCATTTAAAAAAATATTAGACCACATTTTATGTACAATTGACTAAATGGTTGCCACTCAAAAGCTTTCGATCCACCTCTCGTCAAATTGACAAAATTCTGCTGATTCAGGAGGAACTGGGTCAAATTTGAACTAAAGGTGACTCATAGTTTGCTCATGATTTTTTCCAAAAATCATTTTTAGGTTCAAAAGTACTCATTTCAACAGAGAAACAACAAAAGTTTGGCAAGATTCAACCCCTAGCTACGAACGGTCATGCCCGCCGTTTTGACCATATTTTGAAATCGGCATAAGAAATTCAAAAAAAATAAAAAAAAAGTAAAACCTTCACATTGTATCATTATATGTGACCTAGTTTCCAGAAAAATTAACAAACTTGGAATACGACAAATATTTTAAGAAAGTGTTCTCAGAAATAAGCTATCATGTATGAAGACTCATGGGTTTCAAGGCAAATGACCAATGGTATGGCCACATTCATGGTATAGCTTGTTCAAATGATATCATATTGTGCACAAGGGTGCATATTGGAATGGCAAACAATTTTTCAAAAGGGAGTTTTCATTTTCTTTGCACAAAAAATCATTTTCCATTTTTCGAGTGCCAACAATAGGTTTTTTTATGAAGAACCTACCAAATCTTTGGTGCAAAATTGCACTGGACCATTTAAAAAAATATTAGACCACATTTTATGTACAATTGACTAAATGGTTGCCACTCAAAAGCTTTCGATCAACCTCTCATCAAATTGACAAAATTCTGTTGATTCAAGAGGAACTGGGTCAAATTTGAAATAAAGGTGACTCATAGTTTGCTCATGATTTTTTCCAAAAATCATTTTTAGGTTCAAAAGTACTCATTTCATGAGAGAAACAACAAAAGTTTGGCAAAATTCAACCCCTAGCTACGAACGGTCATGCCCGCCGTTTTGACCACATTTGGAAATAGGCATAAGAAATTCAAAAAAAATGGATAACCTTCACATTGTGTCATTATATGTGACCTAGTTTCCAGAAAAAATAAAAAACTTGGAATGCGGAAAATATTTAAAAAAAGTGTTCTCAGAAATAAGCTATCATGTATGAAGATTCATGGGTTTCAAGGCCAATGACCAATGGTATGGCCACATTCATGGTATAGTTTGTTCAAATGATATCATATTGTGCACAAGGGTGCATCTTGGAATGGCAAACAATTTTTCAAAAGAAGGTTTTCATTTTCTTTGCACAAAAAAATCATTTTCCATTTTTGAGTGCCAAAAATCAGTTTTTTATGAAGAACCTGCCAAATCTTTGTTGCAAAATTGCACCGCACCATTTAAAAATATATTAGACCACATTTTATGTACAATTGACTAAATGGTTGCCACTCAAAAGCTTTTGATCCACCTCTCGTCAAATTGACAAAATTCTGCTGATTCAGGAGGAACTGGGTCAAATTTGAACTAAAGGTGACTCATAGTTTGCTCATGATTTTTTCCAAAAATCATTTTTAGGTTCAAAAGTACTCATTTCATCAGAGAGTTTGGCAAGATTCTACCCTAGCTATGAACGGTCATGCCCTCCGTTTTGACCACATTTTGAAATCGGCATAAGAAATTAAAAAATATCAAAAAAATGGAAAACCTTCACATTGTGTCATTATATGTGACCTAGTTTCGAGAAAAAATAACAAACTTGGAATACGACAAATATTTTAAAAAAGTGTTCTCAGAAATGAGCTATCATGTATGAAGATTCATGGGTTTCAAGGCAAATGACCAATGGTATGGCCACATTCATGGTATAGCTTGTTCAAATGATATCATATTCTGCACAAGGGTGCATCTTGGAATGACAAACAATTTTTCAAAAGGGAGTTTTCATTTTCTTTGCACAAAAAATATCATTTTCCATTTTTCGAGTGCCAAAAATCGGTTTTTTTTTATGAAGAACCTACCAAATCTTTGGTGCAAAATTGCACCGCACCATTTTATGTACAATTGACTAAATGGTTCCCACTCAAAAGCTTTCGATCCACCTCTCGTCAATTTGACAAAATTCTGCCGATTCAGCAGGAACCGGGTCAAATTTGAACTAAAGGTGACTCATAGTTTGCTCATGATTTTTACCAAAAATCATTTTTAGGTACAAAAGTAGTCATTTCATCAGAGAAACAACAAAAGTTTGGCAAGATTCAACCCCTAGCTACGAACGGTCATGCCCGCCGTTTTGACCACATTTGGAAATCGGCATAAGCAATTCAAAAAAAATGGATAACCTTCACAGTGTGTCATTATATGTGACCTAGTTTCCAGAAAAAATAAAAAACTTGGAATGCGGAAAATGTTTAAAAAAAGTGTTCTCAGAAATGAGCTATCATGTATGAAGATTCATGGGTTTCAAGGCAAATGACCAATGGTATGGCCACATTCACGGTATAGTTTGTTCAAATGATATCATATTGTGCACAAGGGTGCATCTTGGAATGGCAAACAATTTTTCAAACGGGGGTTTTCATTTTCTTTGCACAAAAAAAATCATTTTCCATTTTTCGAGTACCAAAAATCGATTTTTTGATGAAGAACTTACCAAATCTTTGTTGCAAAATTGCACTGCACCATTTAAAAAAAATATTAGACCACATTTTATGTACAATTGACTAAATGGTTGCCACACAAAAGCTTTCGATCCACCTCTCGTCAAATTGACAAAATTCTGCCGATTCAGCAGGAACCGGGTCAAATTTGAACTAAAGGTGACTCATAGTTTGCTCATGATTTTTCCAAAAATCATTTTTAGGTACAAAAGTAGTCATTTCATCAGAGAAACAACAAAAGTTTGGCAAGATTCAACCCTTAGCTATGAACGGTCAGGCCCTCCGTTTTGACCACATTTTGAAATCTGCATAAGAAATTCAAAAAAAATCAATAAAATGGAAAACCTTCACATTGTGTCATTATATGTGACCTAGTTTCCAGAAAAAATAAAAAACTTGGAATGCAGAAAATATTTAAAAAAAGTGTTCTCGGAAATGAGCTATGATGTATGAAGATTCATGGGTTTCAAGGCAGATGACCAATGGTATGGCCACATCCATGGTATAGTTTGTTCAAATTATATCATATTGTGCACAAGGGTGCATCTTGGAATCGCAAACAATTTTTCAGAAGGTGGTTTTCATTTTCTTTGCATAAAAAATCATTTTCCATTTTTCGTGTGCAAAAAATCAGTTTTTTATGAAGAACCTGCCAAATCTTTGTTGCAAAATTGCAGCGCACCATTTAGAAAAATATTACACCACATTTTATGTACAATTGACTAAATGGTTGCCACTCAAAAGCTTTCAATCCACCTCTCGTCCAATTGAATTTTTTTTGCCGATTCAGCAGGAACCGGGTTAAATTTGAACCAAAGGTGCCTCATAGTTTGCTCATGAGTTTTTCCAAAAATCATTTTTAGGTACAAAAGTAGTCATTTCATCAGAGAAACAACAAAAGTTTGGCAAGATTCAATCCCTAGCTACGAACGGTCATGCCTTCCGTTTTGACCATATTTTGAAATCGGCATAGGAAAACAATCACATTGTGTCATTATATGTGACCTAGTTTCCAAAAAAATTAACAAACTTGGAATACGACAAATATTTTAAAAAATTGTTCTCAGAAATGAGCTATCATGTATGAAGATTCATGGGTTTCAAGGCAAATGACCAATGGTATGGCCACATTCATGGTATAGGTTGTTCAAATGATATCATATGGTGCACAAGGGTGCATCTTGGAATGGCAAACAATTTTTCAAAAGGGGGTTTTCATTTTCTTTGCACAAAAAAAATCATTTTCCATTTTTCGAGTACCAAAAATCGATTTTTTGATGAAGAACTTACCAAATCGTTGTTGCAAAATTGCACTGCACCAATTAAAAAAAATATTAGACCACATTTTATGTACAATTAACTAAATGGTTGCCACACAAAAGATTTCGATCCACCTCTCGTCAAATTGACAAAATTCTGCCGATTCAGCTGGAACCGGGTCAAATTTGAACTAAAGGTGACTCATAGTTTGCTCATGATTTTTTCCAAAAATCATTTTTAGGTACAAAAGTAGTCATTTCATCAGAGAAACAACAAAAGTTTGGCAAGATTCAACCCCTAGCTATGAACGATCATGCCCTCCGTTTTGACCACATTTTGAAATCTGCATAAGAAATTAAAAAAAATCAGAAAAATGGAAAACCTTCACATTGTGTCATTATATGTGACCTAGTTTCCAGAAAAAATAGAAAACTTGGAATGCGGAAAATGTTTAAAAAAAGTGTTCTCAGAAATGAGCTATCATGTATGAAGATTCATGGGTTTCAAGGCAAATGACCAATGGTATGGCCACATTCATGGTATAGTCTGTTCAAATGATATCATATTGTGCACAAGGGTGCATCTTGGAATGGCAAACAATTTTTCAAAAGGGGGTTTTCATTTTCTTTGCATAAAAAATCATTTTCCATTTTTCGAGTGCAAAAAATCAGTTTTTTATGAAGAACCTACCAAATCTTTGTTGGAAAATTGCACCGCACCATTTAAAAAAAATATTAGACCAGATTTTATGTACAATTGACTAAATGGTTGCCACTCAAAACCTTTCAATCCACCTCTCGTCAAATTGACAAAATTCTGCCGATTCAGCAGGAACCGGGTCAAATTTGAACGAAAGGTGCCTCATAGTTTGCTCATGATTTTTTCCAAAAATCATTTTTCGGTACAAAAGTAGTCATTTCATCAGAGGAACAACAAAAGTTTGGCAAGATTCAACCCCTTGCTACGAACGGTCATGCCCACCGTTTTAACAAACTTGGAATACGACAAATATTTTAAAAAAGTGTTCTCAGAAATGAGCTATCATGTATGAAGATTCATGGGTTTCAAGGCAAATGACCAATGCTATGGCCACATTCATGGTATAGCTTGTTCAAATGATATCATATTGTGCACAAGGGTGCATATTGGAATGGCAAACAATTTTTCAAAAGGGAGTTTTCATTTTCTTTGCACAAAAAATCATTTTCCATTTTTCGAGTGCCAAAAATAGGTTTTTTATGAAGAACCTACCAAATCATTGTTCCAAAATTGCACCGCACCATTTAAAAAAATATTAGACTACATTTTATGTACAACTGACAAAATGGTTGCCACTCAAAAGCTTTTGATCCACCTCTCGTCAAATTGACAAAATTCTGCTGATTCGGGCGGAACTGGGTCAGTTTTGAACTAAAGGTGACTCATAGTTTGCTCATGATTTTTTCCAAAAATCATTTTTAGGTTCAAAAGTACTCATTTCATCAGAGAAACAACAAAAGTTTGGAAAGATTCAACCCCTAGCTACGAACGGTCATACCCGCAGTTTTGACCACATTTTGAAATCGGCATAAGAAATTAAAAAAAATCAAAAAAATGGAAAACCTTCACATTATGTCATTATATGTGACCTAGTTTCCAGAAAAAATAACAAACTTCGAATACGACAAATATTTTAAAAAAGTGTTCTCAGAAATGAGCTATCACGTATGAAGATTCATGGGTTTTAGGGCAAATGACCAATGGTATGGCCACATTCATGGTATAGGTTGTTCAAATGATATCATATTGTGCACAAGGGTGCATATTGGAATGGCAAACAATTTTTCAAAAGGGAGTTTTCATTTTCTTTGCACAAAAAATCATTTTCCATTTTTCGAGTGCCAAAAATAGGTTTTTTATGAAGAACCTACCAAATCATTGTTCCAAAATTGCACCGCACCATTTAAAAAAATATTAGACCACATTTTATGTACAACTGACAAAATGGTTGCCACTCAAAAGCTTTTGATCCACCTCTCGTCAAATTGACAAAATTCTGCTGATTCGGGAGGAACTGGGTCAGTTTTGAACTAAAGGTGACTCATAGTTTGCTCATGATTTTTTCCAAAAATCATTTTTAGGTTCAAAAGTACTCATTTCATCAGAGAAACAACAAAAGTTTGGAAAGATTCAACCCCTAGCTACGAACGGTCATGCCCGCAGTTTTGACCACATTTTGAAATCGGCATAAGAAATTAAAAAAAATCAAAAAAATGGAAAACCTTCACATTATGTCATTATATGTGACCTAGTTTCCAGAAAAAATAACAAACTTGGAATACGACAAATATTTTAAAAAAGTGTTCTCAGAAATGAGCTATCATGTATGAAGATTCATGGGTTTCAGGGCAAATGACCAATGGTATGGCCACATTCATGGTATAGGTTGTTCAAATGATATCATATTGTGCACAAGGGTGCACCTTGGAATGGCAAACAATTTTTCAAAAGGGAGTTTTCATTTTCTTTGCACAAAAAATATCATTTTCCATTTTTCGAGTGCCAAAAATCATTTTTTTATGAAGAACCTACCAAATCTTTGTTGCAAAATTGCACCGCACCATTTAAAAAAAAATTGGACCACATTTTATGTACAATTAACTAAATGGTTCCCACTCAAAAGCTTTCGATCCACCTCTCGTCAAATTGACAAAATTCTGCCGATTCAGCAGGAACCGGGTCAAATTTGAACGAAAGGTGCCTCATAGTTTGCTCATGATTTTTTCCAAAAATCATTTTTCGGTACAAAAGTAGTCATTTCATCAGAGGAACAACAAAAGTTTGGCAAGATTCAACCCCTTGCTACGAACGGTCATGCCCACCGCTTTAACAAACTTGGAATACGACAAATATTTTAAAAAAGTGTTCTCAGAAATGAGCTATCATGTATGAAGATTCATGGGTTTCAAGGCAAATGACCAATGCTATGGCCACATTCATGGTATAGCTTGTTCAAATGATATCATATTGTGCACAAGGGTGCATATTGGAATGGCAAACAATTTTTCAAAAGGGAGTTTTCATTTTCTTTGCACAAAAAATCATTTTCCATTTTTCGAGTGCCAAAAAAAGGTTTTTTATGAAGAACCTACCAAATCATTGTTCCAAAATTGCACCGCACCATTTAAAAAAATATTAGACTACATTTTATGTACAACTGACAAAATGGTTGCCACTCAAAAGCTTTTGATCCACCTCTCGTCAAATTGACAAAATTCTGCTGATTCGGGCGGAACTGGGTCAGTTTTGAACTAAAGGTGACTCATAGTTTGCTCATGATTTTTTCCAAAAATCATTTTTAGGTTCAAAAGTACTCATTTCATCAGAGAAACAACAAAAGTTTGGAAAGATTCAACCCCTAGCTACGAACGGTCATACCCGCAGTTTTGACCACATTTTGAAATCGGCATAAGAAATTAAAAAAAATCAAAAAAATGGAAAACCTTCACATTATGTCATTATATGTGACCTAGTTTCCAGAAAAAATAACAAACTTCGAATACGACAAATATTTTAAAAAAGTGTTCTCAGAAATGAGCTATCACGTATGAAGATTCATGGGTTTTAGGGCAAATGACCAATGGTATGGCCACATTCATGGTATAGGTTGTTCAAATGATATCATATTGTGCACAAGGGTGCATATTGGAATGGCAAACAATTTTTCAAAAGGGAGTTTTCATTTTCTTTGCACAAAAAATCATTTTCCATTTTTCGAGTGCCAAAAATAGGTTTTTTATGAAGAACCTACCAAATCATTGTTCCAAAATTGCACCGCACCATTTAAAAAAATATTAGACCACATTTTATGTACAACTGACAAAATGGTTGCCACTCAAAAGCTTTTGATCCACCTCTCGTCAAATTGACAAAATTCTGCTGATTCGGGAGGAACTGGGTCAGTTTTGAACTAAAGGTGACTCATAGTTTGCTCATGATTTTTTCCAAAAATCATTTTTAGGTTCAAAAGTACTCATTTCATCAGAGAAACAACAAAAGTTTGGAAAGATTCAACCCCTAGCTACGAACGGTCATGCCCGCAGTTTTGACCACATTTTGAAATCGGCATAAGAAATTAAAAAAAATCAAAAAAATGGAAAACCTTCACATTATGTCATTATATGTGACCTAGTTTCCAGAAAAAATAACAAACTTGGAATACGACAAATATTTTAAAAAAGTGTTCTCAGAAATGAGCTATCATGTATGAAGATTCATGGGTTTCAGGGCAAATGACCAATGGTATGGCCACATTCATGGTATAGGTTGTTCAAATGATATCATATTGTGCACAAGGGTGCATCTTGGAATGGCAAACAATTTTTCAAAAGGGAGTTTTCATTTTCTTTGCACAAAAAATATCATTTTCCATTTTTCGAGTGCCAAAAATCATTTTTTTATGAAGAACCTACCAAATCTTTGTTGCAAAATTGCACCGCACCATTTAAAAAAAAATTGGACCACATTTTATGTACAATTAACTAAATGGTTCCCACTCAAAAGCTTTCGATCCACCTCTCGTCAAATTGACAAAATTCTGCCGATTCAGCAGGAACCGGGTCAAATTTGAACGAAAGGTGCCTCATAGTTTGCTCATGATTTTTTCCAAAAATCATTTTTCGGTACAAAAGTAGTCATTTCATCAGAGGAACAACAAAAGTTTGGCAAGATTCAACCCCTTGCTACGAACGGTCATGCCCACCGTTTTAACAAACTTGGAATACGACAAATATTTTAAAAAAGTGTTCTCAGAAATGAGCTATCATGTATGAAGATTCATGGGTTTCAAGGCAAATGACCAATGCTATGGCCACATTCATGGTATAGCTTGTTCAAATGATATCATATTGTGCACAAGGGTGCATATTGGAATGGCAAACAATTTTTCAAAAGGGAGTTTTCATTTTCTTTGCACAAAAAATCATTTTCCATTTTTCGAGTGCCAAAAATAGGTTTTTTATGAAGAACCTACCAAATCATTGTTCCAAAATTGCACCGCACCATTTAAAAAAATATTAGACTACATTTTATGTACAACTGACAAAATGGTTGCCACTCAAAAGCTTTTGATCCACCTCTCGTCAAATTGACAAAATTCTGCTGATTCGGGCGGAACTGGGTCAGTTTTGAACTAAAGGTGACTCATAGTTTGCTCATGATTTTTTCCAAAAATCATTTTTAGGTTCAAAAGTACTCATTTCATCAGAGAAACAACAAAAGTTTGGAAAGATTCAACCCCTAGCTACGAACGGTCATACCCGCAGTTTTGACCACATTTTGAAATCGGCATAAGAAATTAAAAAAAATCAAAAAAATGGAAAACCTTCACATTATGTCATTATATGTGACCTAGTTTCCAGAAAAAATAACAAACTTCGAATACGACAAATATTTTAAAAAAGTGTTCTCAGAAATGAGCTATCACGTATGAAGATTCATGGGTTTTAGGGCAAATGACCAATGGTATGGCCACATTCATGGTATAGGTTGTTCAAATGATATCATATTGTGCACAAGGGTGCATATTGGAATGGCAAACAATTTTTCAAAAGGGAGTTTTCATTTTCTTTGCACAAAAAATCATTTTCCATTTTTCGAGTGCCAAAAATAGGTTTTTTATGAAGAACCTACCAAATCATTGTTCCAAAATTGCACCGCACCATTTAAAAAAATATTAGACCACATTTTATGTACAACTGACAAAATGGTTGCCACTCAAAAGCTTTTGATCCACCTCTCGTCAAATTGACAAAATTCTGCTGATTCGGGAGGAACTGGGTCAGTTTTGAACTAAAGGTGACTCATAGTTTGCTCATGATTTTTTCCAAAAATCATTTTTAGGTTCAAAAGTACTCATTTCATCAGAGAAACAACAAAAGTTTGGAAAGATTCAACCCCTAGCTACGAACGGTCATGCCCGCAGTTTTGACCACATTTTGAAATCGGCATAAGAAATTAAAAAAAATCAAAAAAATGGAAAACCTTCACATTATGTCATTATATGTGACCTAGTTTCCAGAAAAAATAACAAACTTGGAATACGACAAATATTTTAAAAAAGTGTTCTCAGAAATGAGCTATCATGTATGAAGATTCATGGGTTTCAGGGCAAATGACCAATGGTATGGCCACATTCATGGTATAGGTTGTTCAAATGATATCATATTGTGCACAAGGGTGCATCTTGGAATGGCAAACAATTTTTCAAAAGGGAGTTTTCATTTTCTTTGCACAAAAAATATCATTTTCCATTTTTCGAGTGCCAAAAATCATTTTTTTATGAAGAACCTACCAAATCTTTGTTGCAAAATTGCACCGCACCATTTAAAAAAAAATTGGACCACATTTTATGTACAATTAACTAAATGGTTCCCACTCAAAAGCTTTCGATCCACCTCTCGTCAAATTGACAAAATTCTGCCGATTCAGCAGGAACCGGGTCAAATTTGAACTAAAGGTGACTCATAGTTTGCTCATGATTTTTTTCCAAAAATCATTTTAGGTACAAAAGTAGTCATTACATCAGCGAAACAACAAAAGTTTGGCAAGATTCAACCCCTAGCTACGAACGGTCATGCCCGTCGTTTTGACCACATTTTGAAATCGGCATAAGAAATTCAAAAAAAATGGATAACCTTCACATTGTGTCATTATATGTGACCTAGTTTCGAGAAAAAAGAAAAAACTTGGAATGCGGAAAATATTTAAAAAAGTGTTCTCAGAAATAAGTATCATGTATGAAGATTCATGGGTTTCAAGGCAAATGACCAATGGTATGGCTACATTCATGGTACAGTTTGTCCAAATGATATCATATTGTGCACAAGGGTGCATCTTGGAATGGCAAACAATTTTTCAAAAGGGGGTTTTCATTTTCTTTGCACAAAAAAAATTATTTTCCATTTTTCGAGTACCAAAAATCGATTTTTTGATGAAGAACTTACCAAATCTTTGTTGCAAAATTGCACTGCACCATTTAAAAAAAATATTAGACCACATTTTATGTACAATGGACTAAATGGTTGCCACACAAAAGCTTTCGATCCACCTCTCGTCAAATTGACAAAATTCTGCAGATTCAGCAAGAACTGGGTCAAATTTGAACTAAAGGTGACTCATAGTTTGGTATTGATTTTTTCCAAAAATCATTTTTAGGTACAAAAGTAGTCATTTCATCAGAGAAACAACAAAAGTTTGGCAAGATTCAACCCCTAGCTATGAACGGTCAGGCCCTCCGTTTTGACCACATTTTGAAATCTGCATAAGAAATTCACAAAAAATCAAAAAAATGGAAACCTTCACATTGTGTCATTATATATGACCTAGTTTACAGAAAAAATAAAAAACTTGGAATGCGGATAATGTTTAAAACGTGTTCTCATAAATGAGTTATCATGTATGAAGATTCATGGGTTTCAAGGCAAATGACTAATGGTATGGCCACATTCATGGTATAGCTTGTTCAAATGATATCATATTGTGCACAATGGTGCATCTTGGAATGGCTAACAATTTTTCAAAAGGTAGTTTTCATTTTCTTTGCACAAAAAATATCATTTTCCATTTTTCGAGTGCCAAAAATCGGTTTTTATGAAGAACCTACCAAATCTTTGTTGCAAAATTGCACCGCACCATTTAAAAAAAATTGTACCACATTTTATGTACAATTGACTAAATGGTTCCAACTCAAAAGCTTTCGATCCACCTCTCGTCAAATTGACAAAATTCTGCTGATTCAGGAGGAACTGGGTCAATTTTGAATTAAAGGTGACTCATAGTTTGCTCATGATTTTTTCCAACAATCATTTTTAGGTACAAAAGTAGTCATTTCATCAGAGAAACAACAAAAGTTTCGCAAGATTCAACCCCTAGCTATGAACGGTCGGGCCCTCCGTTTTGACCACATTTTGAAATCTGCATAAGAAATTAAAAAAAATCAAAAAAATGGAAAACCTTCACATTGTGTCATTATATGTGACCTAGTTTCCAGAAAAAATAAAAAACTTGGAATGCGGAAAATGTTTAAAAAAAGTGTTTTCAGAAATGAGCTATCATGTATGAAGATTCATGGGTTTCAAGGCAAATGACCAATGGTATGGCCACATTCATGGTATAGCTTGTTCAAATGATATCATATTGTGCACAATGGTGCATCTTGGAATGGCTAACAATTTTTCAAAAGGGAGTTTTCATTTTCTTTGCACAAAAAATATCATTTTCCATTTTTCGAGTGCCAAAAATCGGTTTTTATGAAGAACCTACCAAATCTTTGTTGCAAAATTGGACCGCACCATTTAAAAAAAATTGTACCACATTTTATGTACAATTGACTAAATGGTTCCCACTCAAAAGCTTTCGATCCACCTCTCGTCAAATTGACAAAATTCTGCTGATTCAGGAGGAGCTGGGTCAATTTTGAACTAAAGGTGACTCATAGTTTGCTCATGATTTTTTCCAAAAATCATTTTTAGGTTCAAAAGTACTCATTTCATCAGAAAAACAACAAAAGTTTGGCAAGATTCAACCCCTAGCTACGAACGGTCATGCCCGTCGTTTTGACCACATTTTGAAATCGGCATAAGAAATTCAAAAAAAATGGATAACCTTCACATTGTGTCATTATATGTGACCTAGTTTCCAGAAAAAAAACAAAAAAACTTGGAATGCGGAAAATATTTAAAAAAAGTCTTCTCAGAAATAAGCTATCATGTATGAAGATTCATGGGTTTCAAGGCAAATGACCAATGGTATGGCTACATTCAAGGTATAGTTTGTTCAAATGATATCATATTGTGCACAAGGGTGCATCTTGGAATGGCAAACAATTTTTCAAAAGGGGGTTTTCATTTTCTTTGCACAAAAAAAATCATTTTCCATTTTTTGAGTTCCAAAAATCGATTTTTTGATGAAGAACTTACCAAATCTTTGTTGCAAAATTGCACTGCACCATTTAAAAAAAATATTATACCACATTTTATGTACAATTGACTAAATGGTTGCCACACAAAAGCTTTCGATCCACCTCTCGTCAAATTGACAAAATACTGCCAATTCAGCAGGAACCGGGTCAAATTTGAACTAAAGGTGACTCATAGTTTGCTCATGATTTTTTCCAACAATCATTTTTAGGTACAAAAGTAGTCATTTCATCAGAGAAACAACAAAAGTTTCGCAAGATTCAACCCCTAGCTATGAACGGTCAGGCCGTCCGTTTTTACCACATTTTGAAATCTGCATAAGAAATTAAAAAAAATCAAAAAAATGGAAAACCTTCACATTGTGTCATTATATGTGACCTAGTTTCCAGAAAAAATAAAAAACTTGGAATGCGGAAAATGTTTAGAAAAATTGTTCTCAGAAATGAGCTATCATGTATGAAGATTCATGGGTTTCAAGGCAAATGACCAATGGTATGGCCACATTCATGGTATAGTTTGTTCAAATGATATCATATTATGCACAAGGGTGCATCTTGGATTGGCAAACAATTTTTCAAAAGGGGGTTTTCATTTTCTTTTCATAAAAAAATCATTTTCCATTTTTCGAGTGCAAAAAATCGGTTTTTGATGAAGAACCTACCAAATCTTTGTTGCAAAATTGCACCGCACCATTTAAAAAAAATATTAGACCACATTTTATGTACAATTGACTAAATTGTTGCCAATCAAAAGCTTTCAATCCACCTCTCGTCAAATTGACAAAATCCTGCCGATTCAGCAGGAACCGGGTCAAATTTGAACGAAAGGTGCCTCATAGTTTGCTCATGATTTTTTCCAAAAATCATTTTTTGGTACAAAAGTAGTCATTTCATCAGAGAAACAACAAAAGTTTGGCAAGATTCAACCCCTTATTACGAACGGTCATGTCCGCCGTTTTGACCATATTTTGAAATCGGCATAAGAAATTCAAAAAAATTCAAAAAAAAAAGAAAACCATCACATTGTGTCATTATATGTGACCTAGTTTCCAGAAAAATTAACAAACTTGGAATACGACAAATATTTTAAAAAAGTGTTCTCAGAAATGAGCTATCATGTATGAAGATTCATGGGATTCTAGGCAAATGACCAATGCTATGGCCACATTCATGGTATAGTTTGTTCAAATGATGTAATATTGTGCACAAGGGTGCATATTGGAATGGCAAACTATTTTTCAAACGGGAGTTTTCATTTTCTTTGCACAAAAAATCATTTTCCATTTTTCGAGTGCCAAATATAGGTTTTTTTATGAACCTACCAAATCATTGTTGCAAAATTGCACCGCACCATTTAAAAAAAGTTTAGACCACATTTTATGTACAACTGACTAAATGGTTGCCACTCAAAAGCTTTTGATCCACCTCTTGTCAAATTGACAAAATTCTGCTGATTCAGGAGGAACTGGGTCAATTTTGAACTAAAGGTGAGTCATAGTTTGCTCATGATTTTTTCCAAAAATAATTTTTAGGTTCAAAAGTACTCATTTCAACAGAGAAACAACAAAAGTTTGGCAAGATTCAACCCCTAGCTACGAACGGTCATGCCCGCCGTTTTGACCACATTTTGAAATCGGCATAAGAAATTAAAAAAAATCAAAAAAATGGAAAACCTTCACATTGTGTCATTATATGTGACCTAGTTTCCAGAAAAAATAACAAACTTGGAATACGACAAATATTTTAAAAAAGTGTTCTCAGAAATGAGCTATCATGTATGAAGATTCATGGGTTTCAAGGCAAATGACCAATGGTATGGCCACATTCATGGTATAGCTTGTTCAAATGATATCATATTGTGCACAAGGGTGCATCTTGGAATGGCAAACAATTTTTCAAAAGGGAGTTTTCATTTTCTTTCGACAAAAAATATCATTTTCCATTTTTCGAGTGCCAAAAATCGGTTTTTTTATGAAGAACCTACCAAATCTTTGTTGCAAAATTGCACCGCACCATTTAAAAAAAATTGTACCACATTTTATGTACAATTGACTAAATGGTTCCCACTCAAAAGCTTTCGATCCACCTCTCGTCAAATTGACAAAATACTGCTGATTCAGGAGGAACCGGGTCAAATTTGAACTAAAGGTGACTCATAGTTTGGTCATGATTTTTTCCAAAAATCATTTTTAGGTACAAAAGTATTCATTTCATTAGAGAAACAACAAAAGTTTCGCAAGATTCAACCCCTAGCTATGAACGGTCAGGCCCTCCGTTTTGACCACATTTTGAAATCTGCATAAGAAATTAAAAAAATCAAAAAAATGGAAAACCTTCACATTGTGTCATTATATGTGACCTAGTTTCCAGAAAAAATAAAAAACTTGGAATGCGGAAAATGTTTAAAAAAAGTGTTCTCGGAAATGAGCTATCATGTATGAAGATTCATGGGTTTCAAGGCAAATGACCAATGGTATGGCCACATTCATGGTATAGCTTGTTCAAATGATATCATATTGTGCACAAGGGTGCATCTTGTAATGGCAAACAATTTTTCAAAAGGGAGTTTTCATTTTCTTTGCACAAAAAATATCATTTTCCATTTTTCGAGTCCCAAAAATCGGTTTTTTTAAGACGAACCTACCAAATCTTTGTTGCAAAATTGCACCGCACCATTTAAAAAAAATTGGACCACATTTTATGTACAATTGACTAAATGGTTCCCACTCAAAAGCTTTCGATCCACCTCTCGTCAAATTGACAAAATTCTGCCGATTCAGCAGGAACCGGGTCAAATTTGAACTAAAGGTGATTCATAGTTTGCTCATGATTTTTTCCAAAAATCATTTTTAGGTACAAAAGTAGTCATTTCATCAGAGAAACAACAAAAGTTTGGCAAGATTCAACCCCTAGCTACGAACGATCATGCCCGTCGTTTTGACCACATTTTGAAATCGGCATAAGAAATTAAAAAAAAATGGATAACCTTCACATTGTGTCATGATATGTGACCTAGTTTCCAGAAAAAATAAAAAAATGGATAACCTTAACATTGTATCATATTGTGCACAAGGGTGCATCTTGGAATGGCAAACAATTTTTCAAAAGGGAGTTTTCATTTTCTTTCCAGAAAAAATATCATTTTCCATTTTTCGAATGCCAAAAATCGGTTTTTTTATGAAGAAGCTACCAAATCTTTGTTGCAAAATTGCACCGCACCATTTAAAAAAAAATTGTACCACATTTTATGTACAATTGACTAAATGGTTCCCACTCAAAAGCTTTCGATCCACCTCTCGTCAAATTGACAAAATTCTGCCGATTCAGCTGGAACCCAGTCAAATTTGAACTAAAGGTGACTCATAGTTTGCTCATGATTTTTTCCAAAAATCATTTTTAGGTACAAAAGTAGTCATTTCATCAGAGAAACAACAAAAGTTTGGCAAGATTCAACCCCTAGCTACGAACGGTCATGCCCGCCGTTTTGACCATATTTTGAAATCGGCATAAGAAATTCAAAAAAATTCAAAAAAAAAGAAAACCATCACATTGTGTCATTATATGTGACCTAGTTTCCAGAAAAATTAACAAACTTGGAATACGACAAATATTTTAAAAAAGTGTTCTCAGAAATGAGCTATCATGTATGAAGATTCATGGGTTTCAAGGCAAATGACCAATGGTATGGCCACATTCATGGTATAGCTTGTTCAAATGATATCATATTGTGCCCAAGGGTGCATATTGGAATGGCAAACAATTTTTCAAAAGGGAGTTTTCATTTTCTTTGCACAAAAAATCATTTTCCATTTTTCGAGTGCCAAAAATAGGTTTTTTTATGAAGAACCTACCAAATCATTGATGCAAAATTGCACCGCACCATTTAAAAAAAATTAGACCACATTTTATGTACAACTGACTAAATGGTTGCCACTCAAAAGCTTTCAATCCACCTCTCGTCAAATTGATAAAATTCTGCTGATTCAGGAGGAACTGGGTCAATTTTGAACTAAAGGTGACTCATAGTTTGCTCATGATTTTTTCCAAAAATCATTTTTAGGTTCAAAAGTACTCATTTCATCAGAGCAACAAAAAAAGTTTGGCAATATTCAACCCCTAGCTACGAACGGTCATGCCCGCCGTTTTGACCACATTTTGAAATCGGCATTAGAAATTACAAAAATCAAAAAAATGGAAAACCTTCACATTGTGTCATTATATGTGACCTAGTTTCCGGAAAAAATAAAAAACTTGGAATGCGGAAAATGTTTAAAAAACATGTTCTCAGAAACGAGCTATCATGTATGAAGATTCATGGGTTTCAAGGCAAATGACCAATGGTATGGCCACATTCATGGTATAGTTTGTCCAAATGATATCATATTGTGCACAAGGGTGCATCTTGGAATGGCAAACAATTTTTCAAAAGGGGGTTTTCATTTTCTTTGCATAAAAAAATCATTTTCCATGTTTCGAGTGCAAAAAATCGGTTTTTTATGAAGAACCTACCAAATCTTTGTTGCAAAATTGCACCGCGCCATTAAAAAAAATATTAGACCACATTTTATGTACAATTGACTAAATGGTTGCCACTCAAAAGCTTTCAATCCACCTCTCATCAAATTGACAAAATTCTGCCGATTCAGCAGGAACCGGGTCAAATTTGAACGAAAGGTGCCTCATAGTTTGCTCATGATTTTTTCCAAAAATCATTTTTCGGTACAAAAGTAGTCATTTCATCAGAGAAACAACAAAATTTTGGCAAGATTCAACCCCTAGCTACGAACGGTCATGCCCGCCGTTTTGACCATATTTTGAAATCGGCATAAGAAATTCAAAAAAAAAACCATCACATTGTGTCATTATATGTGACCTAGTTTCCAGAAAATTTAACAAACTAGGAATACGACAAATATTTTAAAAAAGTATTCTCAGAAATGAGCTATCATGTATGAAGATTCATGGGTTTCAAGGCAAATGACCAATGGTATGGCCACATTCATGGTATAGCTTGTTCAAATGATATCATATTGTGCCCAAGGGTGCATATTGGAATGGCAAACAATTTTTCAAAAGGGAGTTTTCATTTTCTTTGCACAAAAAATCATTTTCCATTTTTCGATTGCCAAAAATAGGTTTTTTTATGAAGAACCTACCAAATCATTGTTGCAAAATTGCACCGCACCATTTAAAAAAAATTAGACCACATTTTATGTACAACTGACTAAATGGTTGCCACTCAAAAGCTTTCAATCCACCTCTCGTCAAATTGATAAAATTCTACTGATTCAGGATGAACTGGGTCAATTTTGAACTAAAGGTGACTCATAGTTTGCTCATGATTTTTTCCAAAAATCATTTTTAGGTTCAAAAGTACTCATTTCATCAGAGCAACAAAAAAAGTTTGGCAAGATTCAACCCCTAGCTACGAACGGTCATGCCCGCCATTTTGACCACATTTTGAAATCGGCATTAGAAATTACAAAAATCAAAAAAATGGAAAACCTTCACATTGTGTCATTATATGTGACCTAGTTTTCGGAAAAAATAAAAAACTTGGAATGCGGAAAATGTTTAAAAAACATGTTCTCAGAAACGAGCTATCATGTATGAAGATTCATGGGTTTCAAGGCAAATGACCAATGGTATGGCCACATTCATGGTATAGTTTGTCCAAATGATATCATATTGTGCACAAGGGTGCATCTTGGAATGGCAAACAATTTTTCAAAAGGGGGTTTTCATTTTCTTTGCATAAAAAAATCATTTTCCATGTTTCGAGTGCAAAAAATCGGTTTTTTATGAAGAACCTACCAAATCTTTGTTGCAAAATTGCACCGCGCCAATAAAAAAAATATTAGACCACATTTTATGTACAATTGACTAAATGGTTGCCACTCAAAAGCTTTCAATCCACCTCTCGTCAAATTGACAAAATTCTGCCGATTCAGCAGGAACCGGGTCAAATTTGAACGAAAGGTGCCTCATAGTTTGCTCATGATTTTTTCCAAAAATCATTTTTCGGTACAAAAGTAGTCATTTCATCAGAGAAACAACAAAAGTTTGGCAAGATTCAACCCCTAGCTACGAACGGTCATGCCCGCCGTTTTGACCATATTTTGAAATCGGCATAAGAAATTAAAAAAAAAACCATCACATTGTGTCATTATATGTGACCTAGTTTCCAGAAAAATTAACAAACTTGGAATACGACAAATATTTTAAAAAAGTATTCTCAGAAATGAGCTATCATGTATGAAGATTCATGGGTTTCAAGGCAAATGACCAATGGTATGGCCACATTCATGGTATAGCTTGTTCAAATGATATCATATTGTGCCCAAGGGTGCATATTGGAATGGCAAACAATTTTTCAAAAGGGAGTTTTCATTTTCTTTGCACAAAAAATCATTTTCCATTTTTCGAGTGCCAAAAATAGGTTTTTTTATGAAGAACCTACCAAATCATTGTTGCAAAATTGCACCGCACCATTTAAAAAAACTTAGACCACATTTTATGTACAACTGACTAAATGGTTGCCACTCAAAAGCTTTCAATCCACCTCTCGTCAAATTGATAAAATTCTGCTGATTCAGGATGAACTGGGTCAATTTTGAACTAAAGGTGACTCATAGTTTGCTCATGATTTTTTCCAAAAATTATTTTTAGGTTCAAAAGTACTCATTTCATCAGCGCAACAAAAAAAGTTTGGTAAGATTCAACCCCTAGCTACGAACGGTCATGCCCGCCGTTTTGACCACATTTTGAAATCGGCATTAGAAATTACAAAAATAAAAAAAATGGAAAACCTTCACATTGTGTCATTATATGTGACCTAGTTTCCGGAAAAAATAAAAAACTTGGAATGCGGAAAATGTTTAAAAAACATGTTCTCAGAAACGAGCTATCATGTATGAAGATTCATGGGTTTCAAGGCAAATGACCAATGGTATGGCCACATTCATGGTATAGTTTGTTCAAATGATATCATATTGTGCACAAGGGTGCATCTTGGAATGGCAAATAATTTTTCAAAAGGGGGTTTTCATTTTCTTTGCATAAAAAAATCCTTTTCCATGTTTCGAGTGCAAAAAATCGGTTTTTTATGAAGAACCTACCAAATCTTTGTTGCAAAATTGCACCGCGCCATTAAAAAAAATATTAGACCACATTTTATGTACAATTGACTAAATGGTTGCCACTCAAAAGCTTTCAATCCACCTCTCGTCAAATTGACAAAATTCTGCCGATTCAGCAGGAACCGGGTCAAATTTGAACGAAAGGTGCCTCATAGTTTGCTCATGATTTTTTCCAAAAATCATTTTTCGGTACAAAAGTAGTCATTTCATCAGAGAAACAACAAAAGTTTGGCAAGATTCAACCCCTAGCTACGAACGGTCATGCCCGCCGTTTTGACCATATTTTGAAATCGGCATAAGAAATTCAAAAAAAAAACCATCACATTGTGTCATTATATGTGACCTAGTTTCCAGAAAAATTAACAAACTTGGAATACGACAAATATTTTAAAAAATTATTCTCAGAAATGAGCTATCATGTATGAAGATTCATGGGTTTCAAGGCAAATGACCAATGGTATTGCCACATTCATGGTATAGCTTGTTCAAATGATATCATATTGTGCCCAAGGGTGCATATTGGAATGGCAAACAATTTTTCAAAAGGGAGTTTTCATTTTCTTTGCACAAAAAATGATTTTCCATTTTTCGAGTGCCAAAAATATGTTTTTTTATGAAGAACCTACCAAATCATTGTTGCAAAACTGCACCGCACCATTTAAAAAAATATTAGACCACATTTTATGTACAACTGACTAAATGGTTGCCACTCAAAAGCTTTCAATCCACCTCTCGTCAAATTGATAAAATTCTGCTGATTCAGGAGGAACTGGGTCAATTTTGAACTAAAGGTGACTCATAGTTTGCTCATGATTTTTTCCAAAAATCATTTTTAAGTTCAAAAGTACTCATTTCATCAGAGAAACAACAAAAGTTTGGCAAGATTCAACCCCTAGCTACGAACGGTCATGCCCGCCGTTTTGACCACATTTTGAAATCGGCATTAGAAATTAAAAAAAATCAAAAAAATGGAAAACCATCACATTGTGTCATTATATGTGACCTAGTTTACGGAAAAAATAAAAAACTTGGAATGCGGAAAATGTTTAAAAAACATGTTCTCAGAAATGAGCTATCATGTATGAAGATTCATGGGTTTCAAGGCAAATGACCAATGGTATGGCCACATTCATGGTATAGTTTGTTCAAATGATATCATATTGTGCACAAGGGTGCATCTTGGAATGGCAAACAGTTTTTCAAAATGGGGTTTTCATTTTCTTTGCATAAAAAAAATCATTTTCCATGTTTCGAGTGCAAAAAATCGGTTTTTTATGAAGAACCTACCAAATCTTTGTTGCAAAATTGCACCGCGCCATTTAAAAAAATATTAGACCACATTTTATGTACAATTGACTAAATGGTTGCCACTCAAAAGCTTTCAATCCACCTCTCGTCAAATTGACAAAATTCTGCCGATTCAGCAAGAACCGGGTCAAATTTGAACGAAAGGTGCCTCATAGTTTGCTCATGATTTTTTCCAAAAATCATTTTTCGGTACAAAAGTAGTCATTTCATCAGAGAAACAACAAAAGTTTGGCAAGATTCAACCCCTAGCTACGAACGGTCATGTCCGCCGTTTTGACCATATTTTGAAATCGGCATAAGAAATTCAAAAAAAAAACATCACATTGTGTCATTATATGTGACCTAGTTTCCAAAAAAATTAACAAACTTGGAATACGACAAATATTTTAAAAAAGTGTTCTCAGAAATGAGCTATCATGTATGAAGATTCATGGGTTTCAAGGCAAATGACCGATGGTATGGCTACATTCATGGTATAGCTTGTTCAAATGATATCATATTGTGCACAAGGGTGCATATTGGAATGGCAAACAATTTTTCAAATGGGAGTTTTCATTTTCATTGCACAAAAAATCATTTTCCATTTTTCGAGGGCCAAAAATAGGTTTTTTATGAAGAACAAACCAAATCATTGTTGCAAAATTGCACCGCACCATTTAAAAAAATATTAGACCACATTTTTTGTACAACTGACTAAATGGTTGCCACTCAAAAGCTTTCGATCCACCTCTCGTCAAATTGACAAAATTCTGCTGACTCAGGAGGAACTGGGTCAATTTTGAACTAAAGGTGACTCATAGTTTGCTCATGATTTTTTCCAAAAATCATTTTTAGGTTCAAAAGTACTCATTTCATCATGAGAAACAACAAAAGTTTGGCAAGATTCAACCCCTAGCTACGAACGGTCATGCCCGCCGTTTTGACAACATTTTGAAATCGGCATAAGAAATTAAAAAAAATCAAAAAAATGGAAGACGTTCACATTGTGTCATTATATGTGACCTAGTTTCCAGAAAAAATAACAATCTTGGAATACGACAAATATTTTTAAAAAGTGTTCTCAGAAATGAGCTATCATGTATGAAGATTCATGGGTTTCAAGGCAAATGACCAATGGTATGGCCACATTCATGGTATAGCTTGTTCAAATGATATCATATTGTGCACAAGGGTGCATCTTGGAATGGCAAACAATTTTTCAAAAGGGAGTTTTCATTTTCTTTGCATAAAAAATATCATTTTCCATTTTTCGAGTGCCAAAAATCGTTTTTTTATGAAGAACCTACCAAATCTTTGTTGCAAAATTGCACCGCACCATTTAAAAAAAAATTGGACCACATTTTATGTACAATTGACTAAATGGTTCCCACTCAAAAGCTTTCGATCCACCTCTCGTCAAATTGACAAAATTCTGCCGATTCAGCAGGAACCGGGTCAAATTTGAACTAAAGGTGACTCATAGTTTGCTCATGATTTTTTCCAAAAACCATTTTTAGGTACAAAAGTAGTCATTTCATCAGTGAAACAACAAAAGTTTGGCAAGATTCAACCCCTAGCTACGAACGGTCATGGCCGCCGTTTTGACCACATTTTGAAATCGGCATAAGAAATTCAAAAAAAAGGGATAACCTTCACATTGTGTCATTATATGTGATCTAGTTTCCAGAAAAAATAAAAAACTTGGAATGCGGAAAATATTTAAAAAAAGTGTTCTCAGAAATAAGCTATCATGTATGAAGATTCATGGGTTCAAGGCAAATGACCAATGGTATGGGCACATTCATGGTATAGTTTGTTCAAATGATATCATATTGTGCACAAGGGTGTATCTTGGAATTGCAAACCATTTTTCAAAAGGGGGTTTTCATTTTCTTTGCACAAAAAAAATCATTTTCCATTTTTCGTGTACCAAAAATCGATTTTTTGATGAAGAACTTACCAAATCTTTGTTGCAAAATTGCACTGCACCATTTAAAAAAAATATTAGACCGCATTTTATGTACAATTGACTAAATGGTTGCCACACAAAAGCTTTCGATCCACCTCTCGTCAAATTGACAAAATTCTGCCAATTCAGCAGGAACCGGGTCAAATTTGAACTAAAGGTGACTCATAGTTTGCTCATGATTTTTTCCAAAAATCATTTTTTGGTACAAAAGTAGTCATTTCATTAGAGAAACAACAAAAGTTTCGCAAGATTCAACCCCTAGCTATGAACGGTCTGGCCATCCGTTTTGACCACATTTTGAAATATGCATAAGAAATTAAAAAAAAATCAAAAAATGGAAAACCTTCACATTGTGTCATTATATGTGACCTAGTTTCCAGAAAAAATAAAAAATTTGGAATGCGGAAAATGTTTAAAAAAAGTGTTCTCAGAAATGAGCTATCATGTATGAAGATTCATGGGTTTCAAGGCAAATGACCAATGGTATGGCCACATTCATGGTATAGTTCATTCAAATGATATCATATTGTGCACAAGGGTGCATCTTGGAATGGCAAACAATTTTTTAAAAGGGGGTTTTCATTTTCTATGCATAAAAAAAATCATTTTCCATTTTTCGAGTGCAAAAAATTGGTTTTTTATGAAGAACCTACCAAATGTTTGTTGCAAAATTGCACCGCACCATTTAAAAAAATATTAGACCACATTTTATGTAAAAGTGACTCAATGGTTGCCACTCAAAAGCTTTCAATCCACCTCTCGTCAAATTGACAAAATTCTGCTGATTCAGAAGGAACCGGGTCAAATTTGAATGAAAGGTGCCGCATAGTTTGCTCATGTTTTTTTCCGAAAATCATTTTTCGGTACAAAAGTAGTCATTTCATCACAGAAACAACAAAAGTTTGGCAAGATTCAACCCCTAGCTACGAACGGTCATGCCCGCCGTTTTGACCATATTTTGAAATCGGCATAAGAAATTCAAAAAAATGGAAAACCTTCACATTGTGTCATTATATGTGACCTAGTTTCCAGAAAAAATAAAAAATTTGGAATGCGGAAAATGTTTAAAAAAAGTGTTCTCAGAAATGAGCTATCATGTATGAAGATTCATGGGTTTCAAGGCAAATGACCAATGGTATGGCCACTTTCATGGTATAGCTTTTTCAAATGATATCATATTGTGCCCAAGGGTGCATATTGGAATGGCAAACAATTTTTCAAAAGGGAGTTTTCAGTTTCTTTGCACAAAAAATATCATTTTCCATTTTTCGAGTGCCATAAATGGTTTTTTTATGAAGAACCTACCAAATCTTTGTTGCAAAATTGCACCGCACCATTTAAAAAAAAATTGGACCACATTTTATGTACAATTGACTACATGGTTCCCACTCAAAAGCTTTCGATCCACCTCTCGTCAAATTGACAAAATTCTGCTGATTCAGCAGGAACCGGGTCAAATTTGAACTAAAGGTGACTCATAGTTTGCTCATGATTTTTTCCAAAAATCATTTTTAGGTACAAAATTAGTCATTTCATCAGTGAAACAACAAAAGTTTGGCAAGATTCAAACCCTAGCTACGAACGGTCATGGCCGCCGTTTTGACCACATTTTGAAATCGGCATAAGAAATTCAAAAAAAAGGGATAACCTTCACATTGTGTCATTATATGTGATCTAGTTTCCAGAAAAAATAAAAAACTTGGAATGCGGAAAATATTTAAAAAAAGTGTTCTCAGAAATAAGCTATCATGTATGAAGATTCATGGGTTCAAGGCAAATGACCAATGGTATGGCCACATTCATGGTATAGTTTGTTCAAATGATATCATATTGCGCACAAGGGTGCATCTTGGAATTGCAAAGCATTTTTCAAAAGGGGGTTTTCATTTTCTTTGCACAAAAAAAATCATTTTCCATTTTTCGTGTACCAAAAATCGATTTTTTGATGAAGAACTTACCAAATCTTTGTTGCAAAATTGCACTGCACCATTTAAAAAAAATATTAGACCGCATTTTATGTACAATTGACTAAATGGT
The DNA here is from genome assembly GCA_039707655.1 of Elymus sibiricus. Taxonomy (NCBI): domain Eukaryota; kingdom Viridiplantae; phylum Streptophyta; class Magnoliopsida; order Poales; family Poaceae; genus Elymus; species Elymus sibiricus. The sequence goes on from CM077670.1 coordinate 139,910,463, forward strand.
TGCCACACAAAATCTTTCGATCCACCTCTCGTCAAATTGACAAAATTCTGCCAATTCAGCAGGAACCGGGTCAAATTTGAACTAAAGGTGACTCATAGTTTGCTCATGATTTTTTCCAAAAATCATTTTTAGGTACAAAAGTAGTCATTTCATTAGAGAAACAACAAAAGTTTCGCTAGATTCAACACCTAGCTATGAACAGTCAGGCCCTCCGTTTTGACCACATTTTGAAATATGCATAAGAAATTAAACAAAAATCAAAAAAATGGAAAACCTTCACATTGTGTCATTATATGTGACCTAGTTTCCAGAAAAAATAAAAAATTTGGATTGCGGAAAATGTTTAAAAAAAGTGTTCTCAGAAATAAGCTATCATGTATGAAGATTCATGGGTTTCAAGACAAATGACCAATGGTATGGCCACATTCATGGTATAGCTTGTTCAAATGATATCATATTGTGCCCAAGGGTGCATATTGGAATGGCAAATAATTTTTCAAAAGGGAGTTTTCATTTTCTTTGCACAAAAAATCATTTTCCATTTTCCAGTGCCAAAAATAGGTTTTTTATGAAGAACCTACCAAATCATTGTTGCAAAATTGCACCGCACCATTTAAAAAAATATTAGACCACATTTTATGTACAACTGACTAAATGGTTGCCACTCAAAAGCTTTCGATCCACCTCTCGTCAAATTGACAAAATTCTGCTGACTCAGGAGGAACTGGGTCAATTTTGAACTAAAGGTGACTCATAGTTTGCTCATAATTTTTTCCAAAAATCATTTTTAGGTTCAAAAGTACTCATTTCATCAAAGAAACAACAAAAGTTTGGCAAGATTCAACCCCTAGCTACGAACGGTCATGCCCGCCGTTTTGACAACATTTTGAAATCGGCATAAGAAAATAAAAAAAATCAAAAAAATGGAAAACCTTCACATTGTGTCATTATATGTGACCTAGTTTCCAGAAAAAATAACAAACTTGGAATACGACAAATATTTTAAAAAAGTGTTCTCAGAAATGAGCTATCATGTATGAAGATTCATGGGTTTCAAGGCAAATGACCAATGGTATGGCCACATTCATGGTATAGCATGTTCAAATGATATCATATTGTGCACAAGGGTGCATCTTAAAATGGCAAACAATTTTTCAAAAGGGAGTTTTCATTTTCTTTGCACAAAAAATATCATTTTCCATTTTTCGAGTGCCAAAAATCGTTTTCTTATGAAGAACCTACCAAATCTTTGTTGCAAAATTGCACCGCACCATTTAAAAAAAAATTGGACCACATTTTATGTACAATTGACTAAATGGTTCCCACTCAAAAGCTTTCGATCCACCTCTCGTCAAATTGACAAAATTCTGCCGATTCAGCAGGAACCGGGTCAAATTTGAACTAAAGGTGACTCATAGTTTGCTCATGATTTTTTCCAAAAATCATTTTTAGGTACAAAAGTAGTCATTTCATCAGTGAAACAACAAAAGTATGGCAAGATTCAAACCCTATCTACGAACGGTCATGGCCGCCGTTTTGACCACATTTTGAAATCGGCATAAGAAATTCAAAAAAAAGGGATAACCTTCACATTGTGTCATTATATGTGATCTAGTTTCCAGAAAAAATAAAAAACTTGGAATGCGGAAAATATTTAAAAAAAGTGTTCTCAGAAATAAGCTATCATGTATGAAGATTCATGGGTTCAAAGCAAATGACTAATGGTATGGCCACATTCATGGTATAGTTTGTTCAAATGATATCATATTGTGCACATGGGTGCATCTTGGAATTGCAAACCATTTTTCAAAAGGGGGTTTTCATTTTCTTTGCACAAAAAAAATCATTTTCCATTTTTCGTGTACCAAAAATCGATTTTTTGATGAAGAACTTACCAAATCTTTGTTGCAAAATTGCACTGCACCATTTAAAAAAAATATTAGACCGCATTTTATGTACAATTGACTAAATGGTTGCCACACAAAAGCTTTCGATCCACCTCTCGTCAAATTGACAAAATTCTGCCAATTCAGCAGGAACCGGGTCAAATTTGAACTAAAGGTGACTCATAGTTTGCTCATGATTTTTTCCAAAAATCATTTTTTGGTACAAAAGTAGTCATTTCATTAGAGAAACAACAAAAGTTTCGCAAGATTCAACCCCTAGCTATGAACGGTCTGGCCATCCGTTTTGACCACATTTTGAAATATGCATAAGAAATTAAAAAAAAATCAAAAAATGGAAAACCTTCACATTGTGTCATTATATGTGACCTAGTTTCCAGAAAAAATAAAAAATTTGGAATGCGGAAAATGTTTAAAAAAAGTGTTCTCAGAAATGAGCTATCATGTATGAAGATTCATGGGTTTCAAGGCAAATGACCAATGGTATGGCCACATTCAGGGTATAGTTCATTCAAATGATATCATATTGTGCACAAGGGTGCATCTTGGAATGGCAAACAGTTTTTCAAAAGGGGGTTTTCATTTTCTGTGCATAAAAAAAATCATTTTCCATTTTTCGAGTGCAAAAAATCGGTTTTTTATGAAGAACCTACCAAATCTTGGTTTCAAAATTGCACCGCACCATTTAAAAAAATATTAGACCACATTTTATGTACAATTGACTAACTGGTTGCCACTCAAAAGCTTTCAATCCACCTCTCGTCAAATTGACAAAATTCTGCTGATTCAGAAGGAACCGGGTCAAATTTGAATGAAAGGTGCCTCATAGTTTGCTCATGTTTTTTTCCAAAAATCATTTTTCGGTACAAAAGTAGTTATTTCATCACAGAAACAACAAAAGTTTGGCAAGATTCAACCCCTAGCTTCGAACGGTCATGCCCGCCGTTTTGACCATATTTTGAAATCGGCATAAGAAATTCAAAAAAATTCAAAAAAAAAGAAAACCATGACATTGTGTCATTATATGTGACCTAGTTTCCAGAAAAATTAACAAACTTGGAATACGACAAATATTTTAAAAAAGTGTTCTCAGAAATGAGCTATCATGTATGAAGATTCATGGGTTTCAAGGCAAATGACCAATGGTATGGCCACATTCATGATATAGCTTGTTGAAATGATATCATATTGTGCACACGGGTGCATATTGGAATGGCAAACAATTTTTCAAAAGGGAGTTTTCATTTTCTTTGCACAAAAAATCATTTTCCATTTTTCGAGTGCCAAAAATAGGTTTTTTATGAAGAACCTACCAAATCATTGTTGCAAAATTGCACCGCACCATTTAAAAAAATATTAGACCACATTTTATGTACAACTGACTAAATGGTTGCCACTCAAAAGCTTTCGATCCACCTCTCGTCAAATTGACAAAATTCTGCTGACTCAGGAGGAACTGTGTCAATTTTGAACTAAAGGTGACTCATAGTTTGCTCATGATTTTTTCCAAAAATCATTTTTAGGTTCAAAAGTACTCATTTCATCAGAGAAACAACAAAAGTTTGGCAAGATTCAACCCCTAGCTACGAACGGTCATGCCCAAAATTTTGACGACATTTTGAAATCGGCATAAGAAAAAAATTTGGAAAACCTTCACATTTTGTCATTATATGTGACCTAGTTTCCAGAAAAAATACCAAACTTGGAATACGACAAATATTCTAAAAAAGTGTTCTCAGAAATGAGGTATCATGTATGAAGATTCATGAGTTTCAAGGCAAATGACCAATGGTATGACCACATTCATGGTATAGCTTGTTCAAATGGTATCATATTGTGCACAAGGGTGCATCTTGGAATGGCAAACAATTTTTCAAAAGGGAGTTTTCATTTTCTTTGCACAAAAAATATCATTTTCCATTTTTCGAGTGCCAAAAATCGATTTTTTTATGAAGAACCTACCAAATCATTGTTGCAAAATTGCACCGCACCATTTAAAAAAAAATATTAGACCACATGTTATGTACAATTGACTAAATGGTTGCCACTCAAAAGCTTTCAATCCACCTCTCGTCAAATTGACAAAATGATGCCGATTCAGTAGGAACCGGGTCAAATTTGAACTAAAGGTGCCTCATAGTTTGCTCATGATTTTTTCCAAAAATCACTTTTGGGTACAAAAGTAGTCATTTCTTCAGAGAAACAACAAAAGTTTGGAAGATTCAACCCCTAGCTACGAACGGTCATGCCCGCCGTTTTGACCATATTTTGAAATCGGCATAAGAAATTCAAAAAAAATCAAAAAAATAGAAAACCTTCCCATTGTGTCATTATATGTGACCTAGTTTCCAGAAAAATTAACAAACTTGGAATACGACAAATATTTTAAAAAGGTGTTCTCAAAAATGAGCTATCAAGTATGAAAATTCATTGGTTTCAAGGCAAATGACCAATGGTATGGCCACATTCATGGTATAGCTTGTTCAAATGATATCATATTGTGCACAACGGTGCATCTTGAAATGGCAAACAATTTTTCAAATTGGAGTTTTCATTTTGTTTGCTCAAAAAATCATTTTCCATTTTTTGAGTGACAAAAATCGGCTTTTTTATGAAGAACCTACCAAATCTTTGTTGCTAAATTGCACCGCACCATTTAAAAAAAATATTAGACCATATTTTATGTACAACTGACTAAATGGTTGCCACTCAAAAGCTTTCGATCCACTTCTCGTGAAATTGACAAAATTCTGCCGATTCAACAGGAACCGGGTCAAATTTCAACTAAAGGTGACTCATAGTTTGCTTATGATTTTTTCCAAAAAAAATCATTTTTAGGTACAAATATAGTCATTTCATCAGAGAAACAACAAAAGTTTGGCAAGATTCAACCCCTAGCTACGAACGGTCATGCCCGCCGTTTTGACCACATTTTGAAATCGGCATAAGAAATTCAAATAAAATCAAAAAAATGGAAAACCTTCACATTGTGTCATTATATGTGACCTAGTTTCCAGAAAAAATAAAAAACTTGGAATGCGGAAAATATTTTAAAAAAGTGTACTCAGAAATGAGCTATCATGTATGAAGATTCATGGGTTTCAAGGCAAATGACCAATGGTATGGCCACATTCATGGTATAGTTGGTTCAAATGATATCATATTGTGCACAAGGGTGCATCTTGGAATGGGAAACAATTTTTCAAAAGGGGGTTTTCATTTTCTTCGCACAAAAAAATCATTTTCCATTTTTCGAGTGCAAAAAATCGATTTTTTGATGAAGAACTTACCAAATCGTTGTTCCAAAATTGCACTGCACCATTTAAAAAAATATTAGACCACATTTTATGTACAATTTACTAAATGGTTGCCACTCAAAAGCTTTCGATCCACCTCTCGTCAAATTGACAAAATTCTGCAGATTCAGGAGGAACCGAGTCAAACTTGAACTAAAGGTGACTCATAGTTTGCTCATGATTTTTTCCAAAAATCATTTTTAGGTTCAAAAGTACTCATTTCATCAGAGAAACAACAAAAGTTTGGCAAGATTCAACCCCTATCTACGAACGGTCATGCCCTCCGTTTTGACCATATTTTGAAATCGGCATAAGAAATTCAAAAAAATCAGAAAAATGGAAAACCATCACATTGTGTCATTATATGTGACCTAGTTTCCAGAAAAATTAACAAACTTGGAATACGACAAATATTTTAAAAAAGTGTTCTCAGAAATGAGCTATCATGTATGTAGAGTCATGGGTTTCAAGGCAAATGACCAATGGTATGGCCACATTCATGGTATAGCTTGTTCAAATGATATCATATTGTGCACAAGGGTGCATCTTGGAATGGCAAACAATTTTTCAAAAGGGAGTTTTCATTTTCTTTGCACAAAAAATATCATTTTCCATTTTTCGTGTGCCAAAAATTGGTTTTTTTATGAAGAACCTACCAAATCTTTGTTGCAAAATTGCACCGCACCATTTAAAACAAATATTAGACCACATTTTATGTACAACTGACTAAATGGTCCCACTCAAAATCTTTCGATCCAACTCTCGTCAAATTGACAAAATTCTGCCAATTCAGCAGGAACCGGGTCTAATTTGAACTAAAGGTGACTCATAGTTTGCTCATGATTTTTTCCAAAAATCATTTTTAGGTACAAAAGTAGTCATTTCATGAGAGAAACAACAAAAGTTTGGCAAGTTTCAACCCCTAACTACGAACGGTCATGCCCGCCGTTTTGACCACATTTTGAAATCGGCATAAGAAATTAAAAAAAAATGGAAAACCTTCACATTGTGTCATTATATGTGACCTAGTTTCTAGAAAAAATAAAAAACTTGGAATGCGGTAAATATTTAAAAAAAAGTTCTCAGAAATGAGCTATCTTGTATGAAGATTCATAGGTTTCAAGGCAAATGACTAATGGTATGGCCACATTCATGGTATAGTTGGTTCAAATGATATCATATTATACACAAGGGTGCATCTTGGAATGGCAAACAATTTTTCAAAAGGGGGTTTTTATTTTCTTTGCACAAAAAAATCATTTTCCATTTTCCGAGTGCCAAAAATCAATTTTTTTTGTGAAGAACATACCAAATCTTTGTTGCGAAATTGCAGCGCACCATTTTTCAAAAATATTAGACCACATCTTATGTACAATTGACCAAACGGTTCCCACTGAAAAGCTTTCGATCCTCCTCTCGTGAAATTCACAAAATTGTGCCGATTCAGCAGGAACCGGGTCAAGTTTGAACTAAAGGTGACTCATAGTTTGCTCATGATTTTTCTCTAAAAATCATTTTTAGGTACAAAGTTAGTCATTTCATCAGAGAAACAACAGAAGTTTGGCAATATACAACCCCTAGCTACGAACGGTCATGCCCGCCGTTTTGACCACATTTTGAAATCGGCATAAGAAATTCACAAAAATCAAAAAAATGGAAAACCTTCACATTGTGTCATTATATGTGACCTAGTTTCCAGAAAAAATAACAATCTTGGAATACGACAAATATTTTTAAAAAGTGTTCTCAGAAATGAGCTATCATGTATGAAGAGTAATGGGTTTCAAGGCAAAAGGCCAATGGTATGGCCACATTCAAGGTATAGCTTGTTCAAATGATATCATATTGTGCACAAGGGTGCAATTTGGAATGGCAAATAATTTTTCAAAAGGGGGTTTTCATTTTTTTTGCACAAAAGAATCATTTTCCATTTTTCGAGTGCCAAAAATCGGTTTTTTTGTGAAGAACCTACCAAATATTTATTGCAAAATTGCACCGCACCCTTTAAAAAAATATTAGACCACATTTTATGTACACCAGACTAAATGGTTGCCACTCAAAAGCTTTCGATCCACCTCTCATCAAATTGACAAAATTCTGCCGATTCAACAGGAACGGGGTCAAATTTGAACTAAAGGTGACTCATAGTTTGCGCATGATTTTTTACAAAAAAATCATTTTTAGGTACAAAAGTAGTCATTTAATTAGAGAAACAACAAAAGTTTGGAAGATTCAACCCCTAGCTACGAACGGTCATGCCCGCCGTTTTGACCATATTTTGAAATCGGCATAAGAAATTCAAAAAAATCAAAAAAATGGAAAACCTTCACATTGTGTCATTATATGTGACCTAGTTTCCAGAAAAAATAAAAAACTTGGAATGCGGTAAATATTTAAAAAAAGTGTTCTCGGAAATGAGCTATCATGTATGAAGATTCATGGGTTTCAAGGCAAATGACCAATGGTATGGCCACATTCATGGTATAGTTGATTCAAATGATATCATATTACGCACAAGGGTGCATCTTGGAATGGCAAACAATTTTTCCAAAGGGGGTTTTCATTTTCTTTGCACAAAAACATCATTTTCCATTTTCAGAGTGCCAAAAATCAATTTTTTTTGTGAAGAACATACCAGATCTTTGTTGCGAAATTGCAGCGCTCCATTTTTCTAAAATATTAGTCCATATCTTATGTACAATTCAAACGGTTCCCACTCAAAAGCTTTCGATCCTCCTCTCGTGAAATTCACAAAATTCTGCCGATTCAGCAGGAACTGGGTCAAGTTTGAACTAAAGGTGACTCATAGTTTGCTCATGATTTTTTCCAAAAATCATTTTTAGGTTCAAAAGTACTCATTTCATCAGAGAAACAACAAAAGTTTGGCAAGATTCAACCCCTAGCTACGAACAGTCATGCCCGCCGTTTTGACCACATTTTGAAATCGGCATAAGAAATTCAAAAAAATCAAAAAAAATGGAAAACCTTCACATTGTGTCATTATATGTGACCTAGTTTCCAGGAAAATATTTTAAAAAAGTGTTCTCAGAAATGAGCTATCATGTATGAAGATTCAAGGGCTTCAAGGCAAATGGCCAATGATATGGCCACATTCAAGGTATAGCATGTTCAAATGATATCATATTGTGCACAAGGGTGCATCTTGGAATGGCAAACAATTTTTCAAAAGGGGGTTTTCATTTTCTTTGCACAAAAGAATCATTTTCCATTTTTCGAGTGCCAAAAATCGGTTTTTTTATGAAGAACCTACCAAATCTTTGTTGCAAAATTTCACCGCACCCTTTAAAAAAATATTAGACCACATTTTATGTACAACTGACTAAATGGTTGCCACTCAAAAGCTTTTGATCCACCTCTCGTCAAATTGACAAAATTCTGCCGATTCAGTAGGAATCGGGTCAAATTTAAACTAACGGTGCCTCTTAGTTTGCTCATGATTTTTTCCAAAAATCATTTTTAGGTACAAAATTAGTCATTTCTTTAGAGAAACAAAAAAAGTTTGGAAGATTCAACCCCTAGCTACGAACGGTCATGCTCGCCGTTTTGCCCATATTTTGAAATCGCCATAAGAAATTCAAAAAAAATCAAAAAAATGGAAAACCTTCACATTGTTTCATTATATGTGACCTAGTTTCCAGAAAAAATAAAAAACTTGGAATGCGGTAAATATTTAAAAAAAGTGTTCTCGGAAATGAGCTATCATGTATGAAGATTCATGGGTTTCAAGGCAAATGACCAATGGTATGGCCACATTCATGGTATAGTTGGTTCAAATGATATCATATTACGCACAAGGGTGCATCTTGGAATGGCAAACAATTTTTCAAAAGGGGGTTTGTCATTTTCTTTGCACAAAAAAATCAGTTTCCATTTTCCGAGTGCCAAAAATCAATTTTTTTTGTGAAGAACATACCAAATCTTTGTAGAGAAATTGCAGCGCACCATTTTTCGAAAATATTAGACCACATCTTATAAACAATTGACCAAACGGTTCCGACTCAAAATCTTTCGATCCTCCTCTCGTCAAATTCACAAAATTCTGCCGATTCAGCAGGAACCGGGTCAAGTTTCAACTAAAGGTGACTCATAGTTTGCTCATGATTTTTTCCAAAAATCATTTTTAGGTTCAAAAGTACTCATTTCATCAGAGAAACAACAAAAGTTTGGCAAGATTCAACCCCTAGCTACGAACGGTCATGCCCAAAATTTTGACGACATTTTGAAATCGGCATAAGAAAAAAAATTGGAAAACCTTCACATTTTGTCATTATATGTGACCTAGTTTCCAGAAAAAATACCAAACTTGGAATACGACAAATATTCTAAAAAAGTGTTCTCAGAAATGAGGTATCATGTATGAAGATTCATGAGTTTCAAGGCAAATGACCAATGGTATGACCACATTCATGGTATAGCTTGTTCAAATGGTATCATATTGTGCACAAGGGTGCATCTTGGAATGGCAAACAATTTTTCAAAAGGGAGTTTTCATTTTCTTTGCACAAAAAATATCATTTTCCATTTTTCGAGTGCCAAAAATCGATTTTTTTATGAAGAACCTACCAAATCATTGTTGCAAAATTGCACCGCACCATTTAAAAAAAAATATTAGACCACATGTTATGTACAATTGACTAAATGGTTGCCACTCAAAAGCTTTCAATCCACCTCTCGTCAAATTGACAAAATGATGCCGATTCAGTAGGAACCGGGTCAAATTTGAACTAAAGGTGCCTCATAGTTTGCTCATGATTTTTTCCAAAAATCACTTTTGGGTACAAAAGTAGTCATTTCTTCAGAGAAACAACAAAAGTTTGGAAGATTCAACCCCTAGCTACGAACGGTCATGCCCGCCGTTTTGACCATATTTTGAAATCGGCATAAGAAATTCAAAAAAAATCAAAAAAATAGAAAACCTTCCCATTGTGTCATTATATGTGACCTAGTTTCCAGAAAAATTAACAAACTTGGAATACGACAAATATTTTAAAAAGGTGTTCTCAAAAATGAGCTATCAAGTATGAAAATTCATTGGTTTCAAGGCAAATGACCAATGGTATGGCCACATTCATGGTATAGCTTGTTCAAATGATATCATATTGTGCACAAGGGTGCATCTTGAAATGGCAAACAATTTTTCAAATTGGAGTTTTCATTTTGTTTGCTCAAAAAATCATTTTCCATTTTTTGAGTGACAAAAATCGGCTTTTTTATGAAGAACCTACCAAATCTTTGTTGCTAAATTGCACCGCACCATTTAAAAAAAATATTAGACCATATTTTATGTACAACTGACTAAATGGTTGCCACTCAAAAGCTTTCGATCCACTTCTCGTGAAATTGACAAAATTCTGCCGATTCAACAGGAACCGGGTCAAATTTCAACTAAAGGTGACTCATAGTTTGCTTATGATTTTTTCCAAAAAAAATCATTTTTAGGTACAAATATAGTCATTTCATCAGAGAAACAACAAAAGTTTGGCAAGATTCAACCCCTAGCTACGAACGGTCATGCCCGCCGTTTTGACCACATTTTGAAATCGGCATAAGAAATTCAAATAAAATCAAAAAAATGGAAAACCTTCACATTGTGTCATTATATGTGACCTAGTTTCCAGAAAAAATAAAAAACTTGGAATGCGGAAAATATTTTAAAAAAGTGTACTCAGAAATGAGCTATCATGTATGAAGATTCATGGGTTTCAAGGCAAATGACCAATGGTATGGCCACATTCATGGTATAGTTGGTTCAAATGATATCATATTGTGCACAAGGGTGCATCTTGGAATGGGAAACAATTTTTCAAAAGGGGGTTTTCATTTTCTTCGCACAAAAAAATAATTTTCCATTTTTCGAGTGCAAAAAATCGATTTTTTGATGAAGAACTTACCAAATCGTTGTTCCAAAATTGCACTGCACCATTTAAAAAAATATTAGACCACATTTTATGTACAATTTACTAAATGGTTGCCACTCAAAAGCTTTCGATCCACCTCTCGTCAAATTGACAAAATTCTGCAGATTCAGGAGGAACCGAGTCAAACTTGAACTAAAGGTGACTCATAGTTTGCTCATGATTTTTTCCAAAAATCATTTTTAGGTTCAAAAGTACTCATTTCATCAGAGAAACAACAAAAGTTTGGCAAGATTCAACCCCTATCTACGAACGGTCATGCCCTCCGTTTTGACCATATTTTGAAATCGGCATAAGAAATTCAAAAAAATCAGAAAAATGGAAAACCATCACATTGTGTCATTATATGTGACCTAGTTTCCAGAAAAATTAACAAACTTGGAATACGACAAATATTTTAAAAAAGTGTTCTCAGAAATGAGCTATCATGTATGTAGAGTCATGGGTTTCAAGGCAAATGACCAATGGTATGGCCACATTCATGGTATAGCTTGTTCAAATGATATCATATTGTGCACAAGGGTGCATCTTGGAATGGCAAACAATTTTTCAAAAGGGAGTTTTCATTTTCTTTGCACAAAAAATATCATTTTCCATTTTTCGTGTGCCAAAAATTGGTTTTTTTATGAAGAACCTACCAAATCTTTGTTGCAAAATTGCACCGCACCATTTAAAACAAATATTAGACCACATTTTATGTACAACTGACTAAATGGTCCCACTCAAAATCTTTCGATCCAACTCTCGTCAAATTGACAAAATTCTGCCAATTCAGCAGGAACCGGGTCTAATTTGAACTAAAGGTGACTCATAGTTTGCTCATGATTTTTTCCAAAAATCATTTTTAGGTACAAAAGTAGTCATTTCATGAGAGAAACAACAAAAGTTTGGCAAGTTTCAACCCCTAACTACGAACGGTCATGCCCGCCGTTTTGACCACATTTTGAAATCGGCATAAGAAATTAAAAAAAAATGGAAAACCTTCACATTGTGTCATTATATGTGACCTAGTTTCTAGAAAAAATAAAAAACTTGGAATGCGGTAAATATTTAAAAAAAAGTTCTCAGAAATGAGCTATCATGTATGAAGATTCATAGGTTTCAAGGCAAATGACTAATGGTATGGCCACATTCATGGTATAGTTGGTTCAAATGATATCATATTATACACAAGGGTGCATCTTGGAATGGCAAACAATTTTTCAAAAGGGGGTTTTTATTTTCTTTGCACAAAAAAATCATTTTCCATTTTCCGAGTGCCAAAAATCAATTTTTTTTGTGAAGAACATACCAAATCTTTGTTGCGAAATTGCAGCGCACCATTTTTCAAAAATATTAGACCACATCTTATGTACAATTGACCAAACGGTTCCCACTGAAAAGCTTTCGATCCTCCTCTCGTGAAATTCACAAAATTGTGCCGATTCAGCAGGAACCGGGTCAAGTTTGAACTAAAGGTGACTCATAGTTTGCTCATGATTTTTCTCTAAAAATCATTTTTAGGTACAAAGTTAGTCATTTCATCAGAGAAACAACAGAAGTTTGGCAATATACAACCCCTAGCTACGAACGGTCATGCCCGCCGTTTTGACCACATTTTGAAATCGGCATAAGAAATTCACAAAAATCAAAAAAATGGAAAACCTTCACATTGTGTCATTATATGTGACCTAGTTTCCAGGAAAAATAAAAAACTTGGAATGCGGAAAATATTTTTAAAAAGTGTTCTCAGAAATGAGCTATCATGTATGAAGAGTAATGGGTTTCAAGGCAAAAGGCCAATGGTATGGCCACATTCAAGGTATAGCTTGTTCAAATGATATCATATTGTGCACAAGGGTGCAATTTGGAATGGCAAATAATTTTTCAAAAGGGGGTTTTCATTTTTTTTGCACAAAAGAATCATTTTCCATTTTTCGAGTGCCAAAAATCGGTTTTTTTGTGAAGAACCTACCAAATATTTATTGCAAAATTGCACCGCACCCTTTAAAAAAAATATTAGGCCACATTTTATGTACACCAGACTAAATGGTTGCCACTCAAAAGCTTTCGATCCACCTCTCATCAAATTGACAAAATTCTGCCGATTCAACAGGAACGGGGTCAAATTTGAACTAAAGGTGACTCATAGTTTGCGCATGATTTTTTACAAAAAAATCATTTTTAGGTACAAAAGTAGTCATTTAATTAGAGAAACAACAAAAGTTTGGAAGATTCAACCCCTAGCTACGAACGGTCATGCCCGCCGTTTTGACCATATTTTGAAATCGGCATAAGAAATTCAAAAAAATCAAAAAAATGGAAAACCTTCACATTGTGTCATTATATGTGACCTAGTTTCCAGAAAAAATAAAAAACTTGGAATGCGGTAAATATTTAAAAAAAGTGTTCTCGGAAATGAGCTATCATGTATGAAGATTCATGGGTTTCAAGGCAAATGACCAATGGTATGGCCACATTCATGGTATAGTTGATTCAAATGATATCATATTACGCACAAGGGTGCATCTTGGAATGGCAAACAATTTTTCCAAAGGGGGTTTTCATTTTCTTTGCACAAAAACATCATTTTCCATTTTCAGAGTGCCAAAAATCAATTTTTTTTGTGAAGAACATACCAGATCTTTGTTGCGAAATTGCAGCGCTCCATTTTTCTAAAATATTAGTCCATATCTTATGTACAATTCAAACGGTTCCCACTCAAAAGCTTTCGATCCTCCTCTCGTGAAATTCACAAAATTCTGCCGATTCAGCAGGAACTGGGTCAAGTTTGAACTAAAGGTGACTCATAGTTTGCTCATGATTTTTTCCAAAAATCATTTTTAGGTTCAAAAGTACTCATTTCATCAGAGAAACAACAAAAGTTTGGCAAGATTCAACCCCTAGCTACGAACAGTCATGCCCGCCGTTTTGACCACATTTTGAAATCGGCATAAGAAATTCAAAAAAATCAAAAAAAATGGAAAACCTTCACATTGTGTCATTATATGTGACCTAGTTTCCAGGAAAATATTTTAAAAAAGTGTTCTCAGAAATGAGCTATCATGTATGAAGATTCAAGGGCTTCAAGGCAAATGGCCAATGATATGGCCACATTCAAGGTATAGCATGTTCAAATGATATCATATTGTGCACAAGGGTGCATCTTGGAATGGCAAACAATTTTTCAAAAGGGGGTTTTCATTTTCTTTGCACAAAAGAATCATTTTCCATTTTTCGAGTGCCAAAAATCGGTTTTTTTATGAAGAACCTACCAAATCTTTGTTGCAAAATTTCACCGCACCCTTTAAAAAAATATTAGACCACATTTTATGTACAACTGACTAAATGGTTGCCACTCAAAAGCTTTTGATCCACCTCTCGTCAAACTGACAAAATTCTGCCGATTCAGTAGGAATCGGGTCAAATTTAAACTAACGGTGCCTCTTAGTTTGCTCATGATTTTTTCCAAAAATCATTTTTAGGTACAAAATTAGTCATTTCTTTAGAGAAACAAAAAAAGTTTGGAAGATTCAACCCCTAGCTACGAACGGTCATGCTCGCCGTTTTGCCCATATTTTGAAATCGCCATAAGAAATTCAAAAAAAATCAAAAAAATGGAAAACCTTCACATTGTTTCATTATATGTGACCTAGTTTCCAGAAAAAATAAAAAACTTGGAATGCGGTAAATATTTAAAAAAAGTGTTCTCGGAAATGAGCTATCATGTATGAAGATTCATGGGTTTCAAGGCAAATGACCAATGGTATGGCCACATTCATGGTATAGTTGGTTCAAATGATATCATATTACGCACAAGGGTGCATCTTGGAATGGCAAACAATTTTTCAAAAGGGGGTTTGTCATTTTCTTTGCACAAAAAAATCAGTTTCCATTTTCCGAGTGCCAAAAATCAATTTTTTTTGTGAAGAACATACCAAATCTTTGTAGAGAAATTGCAGCGCACCATTTTTCGAAAATATTAGACCACATCTTATAAACAATTGACCAAACGGTTCCCACTCAAAATCTTTCGATCCTCCTCTCGTCAAATTCACAAAATTCTGCCGATTCAGCAGGAACCGGGTCAAGTTTCAACTAAAGGTGACTCATAGTTTGCTCATGATTTTTTTCTGAAAATCATTTTTAGGTACATAATTAGTCATTTCATCAGAGAAACAACAGAAGTTTGGCAAGATTCAACCCCTAGCTACGAACGGTCATGCCCGCCGTTTTGACCACATTTTGAAATCGGCATAAGAAATTCAAAAAAACTCAAAAAAATGGAAAACCTTCACATTGTGTCATTATATGTGACCTAGTTTCCAGAAAAAATAAAAAACTTGGAATGAGGAAAATATTTTAAAAAATGTTCTCACAAATGAGCTATCATGTAAGAAGATTCATGGGTTTCAAGGCAAATGGCCAATGGTATGGCCACATTCAAGGTATAGCATGTTCAAATGATATTATATTGTGCACAAGGGTGCATCTTGGAATGGCAAACAATTTTTTCAAAAGGGGGTGTTCATTTTCTTTGCACAAAAGAATCATTTTCCATTTTTCGAGTGCTGAAAATCGGTTTTTTTATGAAGAACCTACCAAATCTTTGTTGCAAAATTGCACCGCACCCTTTAAAAAAATATTGGACCACATTTTATGTACAACTGACTAAATGGTTGCCACTCAAAAGCTTTTGATCCACCTCTCGTCAAATTGACAAACTTCTGCCAATTCAGTAGGAATCGGGCCAAATTTGAACTAAAGGTGCCTCATGGTTTGCTCATGATTTTTTCCAAAAATAATTTTTAGGTACAAAATTAGTCATTTCTTTAGAGAAACAACAAAAGTTTGGAAGATTCAACCGCTAGCTACGAACGGTCATGCCCGCCGTTTTGACCACATTTTGAAATCGGCATAAGAAATTCAAAAAAAATAAAAAAAAATGGAAAACCCTCACATTGTGTCATTATATGTGACCTAGTTTCCAGAAAAAATAAAAAACTTGGAATGAGGAAAATATTTTAAAAAAGTGTTCTGAGAAATGAGCTATCGTGTATGAAGATTCATGGGTTTCAAGGCAAATGACCAATGGTATGGCCACATTCATGGTATAGTTGGCTCAAATGATATCATATTACGCACAAGGGTGCATCTTGGAATGGCAAACAATTTTTCAAAAGGGGGTTTTCATTTTCTTTGCACAAAAAAATCATTTTCCATTTTCCGAGTGCCAAAAATCAATTTTTTTTGTGAAGAACATACCAAATCTTTGTTGCGAAATTGCAGCGCACCATTTTTCATAAATATTAGACCACAACTTCTGTACAATTGACCAAACGGTTCCCACTCAAAAGCTTTCGATCCTCCTCTCGTGAAATTCACAAAATTCTGCCGATTCAGCAGGAACCGGGTCAAGTTTGAACTAAAGGTGACTCATAGTTTGCTCATGATTTTTTTCTAAAAATCATTTTTAGGTACATAATTAGTCATTTCATCAGAGAAACAACAGAAGTTTGGCAAGATTCAACCCCTAGCTACGAACGGTCATGCCCGCCGTTTTGACCACATTTTGAAATCGGCATAAGAAATTCAAAAAAATCAAAAAAAATGGAAAACCTTCACATTGTGTCATTATATGTGACCTAGTTTCCAGAAAAAATAAAAAACTTGGAATGAGGAAAATATTTTTAAAAAGTGTTCTCAGAAATGAGCTATCGTGTATGAAGATTCATGGGTTTCAAGGCAAATGACCAATGGTATGGCCACATTCATGGTATAGTTGGCTCAAATGATATCATATTACGCACAAGGGTGCATCTTGGAATGGCAAACAATTTTTCAAAAGGGGGTTTTCATTTTCTTTGCACAAAAAAATCATTTTCCATTTTCCGAGTGCCAAAAATCAATTTTTTTTGTGAAGAACATACCAAATCTTTGTTGCGAAATTGCAGCGCACCATTTTTCATAAATATTAGACCACAAATTCTGTACAATTGACCAAACGGTTCCCACTCAAAAGCTTTCGATCCTCCTCTCGTGAAATTCACAAAATTCTGCCGATTCAGCAGGAACCGGGTCAAGTTTGAACTAAAGGTGACTCATAGTTTGCTCATGATTTTTTTCTAAAAATCATTTTTAGGTACATAATTAGTCATTTCATCAGAGAAACAACAGAAGTTTGGCAAGATTCAAACCCTAGCTACGAACGGTCATGCCCGCCGTTTTGACCACATTTTGAAATCGGCATAAGAAATTCAAAAAAACTCAAAAAAAATGGAAAACCTTCACATTGTGTCATTATATGTGACCTAGTTTCCAGAAAAAATAAAAAACTTGGAATGAGGAAAATATTTTAAAAAAAGTTCTCAGAAATGAGCTATCATGTATGAAGATTCATGGGTTTCAAGGCAAATGGCCAATGGTGTGGCCACATTCAAGGTATAGCATGTTCAAATGATATCATATTGTGCACAAGGGTGCATCTTGGAATGGCAAACAATTTTTCAAAAGGGGGTTTTCATTTTCTTTGCACAAAAGAATCATTTTCCATTTTTCGAGTGCCAAAAATCGGTTTTTTTATGAAGAACCTACCAAATCTTTGTTGCAAAATTGCACCGCACCCTTTAAAAAAATATTGGACCACATTTTATGTACAACTGACTAAATGGTTGCCACTCAAAAGCTTTTGATCCACCTCTCGTCAAATTGACAAACTTCTGCCAATTCAGTAGGAATCGGGCCAAATTTGAACTAAAGGTGCATCATAGTTTGCTCATGATTTTTTCCAAAAATAATTTTTAGGTACAAAATTAGTCATTTCTTTAGAGAAACAACAAAAGTTTGGAAGATTCAACCCCTAGCTACGAACGGTCATGCCCGCCGTTTTGACCATATTTTGAAATCGGCATAAGAAATTCAAAAAAAATCAAAAAAATGGAAAACCTTCACATTGTGTCATTATATGTGACCTAGTTTCCAGAAAAAATAAAAAACTTGGAATGCGGTAAATATTTAAAAAAAGTGTTCTCAGAAATGAGCTATCATGTATGAGGATTCATGGGTTTCAAGGCAAATGACCAATGGTATGGCCACATTCATGGTATAGTTGGCTCAAATGATATCATATTACGCACAAGGGTGCATCTTGGAATGGCAAACAATTTTTCAAAAGGGGGTTTTCATTTTCTTTGCACAAAAAAATCATTTTCCATTTTCCGAGTGCCAAAAATCAATTTTTTTTGTGAAGAACATACCAAATCTTTGTTGCGAAATTGCAGCGCACCATTTTTCATAAATATTAGACCACATGTTCTGTACAATTGACCAAACGGTTCCCACTCAAAAGCTTTCGATCCTCCTCTCGTGAAATTCACAAAATTCTACCGATTCAGCAGGAACCGGGTCAAGTTTGAACTAAAGGTGACTCATAGTTTGCTCATGATTTTTTTCTAAAAATCATTTTTAGGTACATAATTAGTCATTTCATCAGAGAAACAACAGAAGTTTGGCAAGATTCAACCCCTCGCTACGAACGGTCATGCCCGCCGTTTTGACCACATTTTGAAATCGGCATAAGAAATTCAAAAAAACTCAAAAAAATGGAAAACCTTCACATTGTGTCATTATATGTGACCTAGTTTCCAGAAAAAATAAAAAACTTGGAATGAGGAAAATATTTTAAAAAATGTTCTCACAAATGAGCTATCATGTAAGAAGATTCATGGGTTTCAAGGCAAATGGCCAATGGTATGGCCACATTCAAGGTATAGCATGTTCAAATGATATTATATTGTGCACAAGGGTGCATCTTGGAATGGCAAACAATTTTTTGAAAAGGGGGTGTTCATTTTCTTTGCACAAAAGAATCATTTTCCATTTTTCGAGTGCTGAAAATCGGTTTTTTTATGAAGAACCTACCAAATCTTTGTTGCAAAATTGCACCGCACCCTTTAAAAAAATATTGGACCACATTTTATGTACAACTGACTAAATGGTTGCCACTCAAAAGCTTTTGATCCACCTCTCGTCAAATTGACAAACTTCAGCCAATTCAGTAGGAATCGGGCCAAATTTGAACTAAAGGTGCCTCATAGTTTGCTCATGATTTTTTCCAAAAATAATTTTTAGGTACAAAATTAGTCATTTCTTTAGAGAAACAACAAAAGTTTGGAAGAGTCAACCGCTAGCTACGAACGGTCATGCCCGCCGTTTTGACCACATTTTGAAATCGGCATAAGAAATTCAAAAAAAATCAAAAAAAATGGAAAACCCTCACATTGTGTCATTATATGTGACCTAGTTTCCAGAAAAAATAAAAAACTTGGAATGAGGAAAATATTTTAAAAAAGTGTTCTCAGAAATGAGCTATCGTGTATGAAGATTCATGGGTTTCAAGGCAAATGACCAATGGTATGGCCACATTCATGGTATAGTTGGCTCAAATGATATCATATTACGCACAAGGGCGCATCTTGGAATGGCAAACAATTTTTCAAAAGGGGGTTTTCATTTTCTTTGCACAAAAAAATCATTTTCCATTTTCCGAGTACCAAAAATCAATTTTTTTTGTGAAGAACATACCAAATCTTTGTTGCGAAATTGCAGCGCACCATTTTTCATAAATATTAGACCACAAATTCTGTACAATTGACCAAACGGTTCCCACTCAAAAGCTTTCGATCCTCCTCTCGTGAAATTCACAAAATTCTGCCGATTCAGCAGGAACCGGGTCAAGTTTGAACTAAAGGTGACTCATAGTTTGCTCATGATTTTTTTCTAAAAATCATTTTTAGGTACATAATTAGTCATTTCATCAGAGAAACAACAGAAGTTTGGCAAGATTCAACCCCTAGCTACGAACGGTGATGCCCGCCGTTTTGACCACATTTTGAAATCGGCATAAGAAATTCAAAAAAAATGAAAAAAATGGAAAACCTTCACATTGTGTCATTATATGTGACCAAGTTTCCAGAAAAAATAAAGAACTTGGAATGAGGAAAATATTTTAAAAAAGTGTTCTCAGAAATGAGCTATCATGTATGAAGATTCATGGGTTTCAAGGCAAATGACCAATGGTATGGCCACACTCATGGTATAGTTGGCTCAAATGATATCATATTACGCACAAGGGTGCATCTTGGAATGGCAAACAATTTTTCAAAAGGGGGTTTTCATTTTCTTTGCACAAAAAAATCATTTTCCATTTTCCGAGTGCCAAAAATCAATTTTTTTTGTGAAGAACATACCAAATCTTTGTTGAGAAATTGCAGCGCACCATTTTTCGAAAATATTAGACCACATCTTATAAACAATTGACCAAACGGTTCCCACTCAAAATCTTTCGATCCTCCTCTCGTGAAATTCACAAAATTCTGCCGATTCAGCAGGAACCGGGTCAAGTTTGAACTAAAGGTGACTCATAGTTTGCTCATGATTTTTTTCTAAAAATCATTTTTAGGTACATAATTAGTCAGTTCATCAGAGAAACAACAGAAGTTTGGCAAGATTCAACCCCTAGCTACGAACGGTCATGCCCGCCGTTTTGACCACATTTTGAAATCGGCATAAGAAATTCAAAAAAAAATCAAAAAAAATGGAAAACCTTCACATTGTGTCATTATATGTGACCTAGTTTCCAGAAAAAATAAAAAACTTGGAATGAGGAAAATATTTTAAAAAAGTGTTCTCAGAAATGAGCTATCGTGTATGAAGATTCATGGGTTTCAAGGCAAATGACCAATGGTATGGCCACATTCATGGTATAGTTGGCTCAAATGATATCATATTACGCACAAGGGTGCATCTTGGAATGGCAAACAATTTTTCAAAAGGGGGTTTTCATTTTCTTTGCACAAAAAAATCATTTTCCATTTTCCGAGTGCCAAAAATCAATTTTTTTTGTGAAGAACATACCAAATCTTTGTGGCGAAATTGCAGCGCACCATTTTTCATAAATATTAGACCACAAATTCTGTACAATTGACCAAACGGTTCCCACTCAAAAGCTTTCGATCCTCCTCTCGTGAAATTCACAAAATTCTGCCGATTCAGCAGGAACCGGGTCAAGTTTGAACTAAAGGTGACTCATAGTTTGCTCATGATTTTTTTCTAAAAATCATTTTTAGGTACATAATTAGTCATTTCATCAGAGAAACAACAGAAGTTTGTCAAGATTCAACCCCTAGCTACGAACGGTCATGCCCGCCGTTTTGACCACATTTTGAAATCGGCATAAGAAATTCAAAAAAAATCAAAAAAAATGGAAAACCTTCACATTGTGTCATTATATGTGACCTAGTTTCCAGAAAAAATAAAAAACTTGGAATGAGGAAAATATTTTAAAAAAGTGTTCTCAGAAATGAGCTATCGTGTATGAAGATTCATGGGTTTCAAGGCAAATGACCAATGGTATGGCCACATTCATGGTATAGTTGGCTCAAATGATATCATATTACGCACAAGGGCGCATCTTGGAATGGCAAACAATTTTTCAAAAGGGGGTTTTCATTTTCTTTGCACAAAAAAATCATTTTCCATTTTCCGAGTGCCAAAAATCAATTTTTTTTGTGAAGAACATACCAAATCTTTGTTGCGAAATTGCAGCGCACCATTTTTCATAAATATTAGACCACAAATTCTGTACAATTGACCAAACGGTTCCCACTCAAAAGCTTTCGATCCTCCTCTCGTGAAATTCACAAAATTCTGCCGATTCAGCAGGAACCGGGTCAAGTTTGAACTAAAGGTGACTCATAGTTTGCTCATGATTTTTTTCTAAAAATCATTTTTAGGTACATAATTAGTCATTTCATCAGAGAAACAACAGAAGTTTGGCAAGATTCAACCCCTAGCTACGAACGGTCATGCCCGCCGTTTTGACCACATTTTGAAATCGGCATAAGAAATTCAAAAAAAATCAAAAAAAAATGGAAAACCTTCACATTGTGTCATTATATGTGACCTAGTTTCCAGAAAAAATAAAAAATTTGGAATGAGGAAAATATTTTAAAAAAGTGTTCTCAGAAATGAGCTATCATGTATGAAGATTCATGGGTTTCAAGGCAAATGACCAATGGTATGGCCACACTCATGGTATAGTTGGCTCAAATGATATCATATTACGCACAAGGGTGCATCTTGGAATGGCAAACAATTTTTCAAAAGGGGGTTTTCATTTTCTTTGCACAAAAAAATCATTTTCCATTTTCCGAGTGCCAAAAATCAATTTTTTTTGTGAAGAACATACCAAATCTTTGTTGAGAAATTGCAGCGCACCATTTTTCGAAAATATTAGACCACATCTTATAAACAATTGACCAAACGGTTCCCACTCAAAATCTTTCGATCCTCCTCTCGTGAAATTCACAAAATTCTGCCGATTCAGCAGGAACCGGGTCAAGTTTGAACTAAAGGTGACTCATAGTTTGCTCATGATTTTTTTCTAAAAATCATTTTTTGGTACATAATTAGTCATTTCATCAGAGAAACAACAGAAGTTTGGCAAGATTCAACCTCTAGCTACGAACGGTCATGCCCGCCGTTTTGACCACATTTTGAAATCGGCATAAGAAATTCAAAAAAACTCAAAAAAAATGGAAAACCTTCACATTGTGTCATTATATGTGACCTAGTTTCCAGAAAAAATAAAAAACTTGGAATGAGGAAAATATTTTAAAAAATGTTCTCAGAAATGAGCTATCATGTATGAAGATTCATGGGTTTCAAGGCAAATGGCCAATGGTGTGGCCACATTCAAGGTATAGCATGTTCAAATGATATCATATTGTGCACAAGGGTGCATCTTGGAATGGCAAACAATTTTTCAAAAGGGGGTTTTCATTTTCTTTGCACAAAAGAATCATTTTTCATTTTTCGAGTGCCAAAAATCGGTTTTTTTATGAAGAACCTACCAAATCTTTGTTGCAAAATTGCACCGCACCCTTTAAAAAAATATTGGACCACATTTTATGTACAACTGACTAAATGGTTGCCACTCAAAAGCTTTTGATCCACCTCTCGTCAAATTGACAAACTTCTGCCAATTCAGTAGGAATCGGGCCAAATTTGAACTAAAGGTGCCTCATAGTTTGCTCATGATTTTTTCCAAAAATAATTTTTAGGTACAAAATTAGTCATTTCTTTAGAGAAACAACAAAAGTTTGGAAGATTCAACCCCTAGCTACGAACGGTCATGCCCGCCGTTTTGACCATATTTTGAAATCGGCATAAGAAATTCAAAAAAAATCAAAAAAATGGAAAACCTTCACATTGTGTCATTATATGTGACCTAGTTTCCAGAAAAAATAAAAAACTTGGAATGCGGTAAATATTTAAAAAAAGTGTTCTCAGAAATGAGCTATGATGTATGAGGATTCATGGGTTTCAAGGCAAATGACCAATGGTATGGCCACATTCATGGTATAGTTGGCTCAAATGATATCATATTACGCACAAGGGTGCATCTTGGAATGGCAAACAATTTTTCAAAAGGGGGTTTTCATTTTCTTTGCACAAAAAAATCATTTTCCATTTTCCGAGTGCCAAAAATCAATTTTTTTTGTGAAGAACATACCAAATCTTTGTTGCGAAATTGCAGCGCACCATTTTTCATAAATATTAGACCACATGTTCTGTACAATTGACCAAACGGTTCCCACTCAAAAGCTTTCGATCCTCCTCTCGTGAAATTCACAAAATTCTGCCGATTCAGCAGGAACCGGGTCAAGTTTGAACTAAAGGTGACTCATAGTTTGCTCATGATTTTTTTCTACAAATCATTTTTAGGTACATAATTAGTCATTTCATCAGAGAAACAACAGAAGTTTGTCAAGATTCAACCCCTAGCTACGAACGGTCATGCCCGCCGTTTTGACCACATTTTGAAATCGGCATAAGAAATTCAAAAAAAATCAAAAAAAATGGAAAACCTTCACATTGTGTCATTATATGTGACCTAGTTTCCAGAAAAAATAAAAAACTTGGAATGAGGAAAATATTTTAAAAAAGTGTTCTCAGAAATGAGCTATCGTGTATGAAGATTCATGGGTTTCAAGGCAAATGACCAATGGTATGGCCACATTCATGGTATAGTTGGCTCAAATGATATCATATTACGCACAAGGGCGCATCTTGGAATGGCAAACAATTTTTCAAAAGGGGGTTTTCATTTACTTTGCACAAAAAAATCATTTTCCATTTTCCGAGTGCCAAAAATCAATTTTTTTTGTGAAGAACATACCAAATCTTTGTTGCGAAATTGCAGCGCACCATTTTTCGAAAATATTAGACCACAAATTCTGTACAATTGACCAAACGGTTCCCACTCAAAAGCTTTCGATCCTCCTCTCGTGAAATTCACAAAATTCTGCCGATTCAGCAGGAACCGGGTCAAGTTTGAACTAAAGGTGACTCATAGTTTGCTCATGATTTTTTTCTAAAAATCATTTTTAGGTACATAATTAGTCATTTCATCAGAGAAACAACAGAAGTTTGGCAAGATTCAACCCCTAGCTACGAACGGTCATGCCCGCCGTTTTGACCACATTTTGAAATCGGCATAAGAAATTCAAAAAAAATCAAAAAAAAATGGAAAACCTTCACATTGTGTCATTATATGTGACCTAGTTTCCAGAAAAAATAAAAAATTTGGAATGAGGAAAATATTTTAAAAAAGTGTTCTCAGAAATGAGCTATCATGTATGAAGATTCATGGGTTTCAAGGCAAATGACCAATGGTATGGCCACACTCATGGTATAGTTGGCTCAAATGATATCATATTACGCACAAGGGTGCATCTTGGAATGGCAAACAATTTTTCAAAAGGGGGTTTTCATTTTCTTTGCACAAAAAAATCATTTTCCATTTTCCGAGTGCCAAAAATCAATTTTTTTTGTGAAGAACATACCAAATCTTTGTTGAGAAATTGCAGCGCACCATTTTTCGAAAATATTAGACCACATCTTATAAACAATTGACCAAACGGTTCCCACTCAAAATCTTTCGATCCTCCTCTCGTGAAATTCACAAAATTCTGCCGATTCAGCAGGAACCGGGTCAAGTTTGAACTAAAGGTGACTCATAGTTTGCTCATGATTTTTTTCTAAAAATCATTTTTTGGTACATAATTAGTCATTTCATCAGAGAAACAACAGAAGTTTGGCAAGATTCAACCTCTAGCTACGAACGGTCATGCCCGCCGTTTTGACCACATTTTGAAATCGGCATAAGAAATTCAAAAAAACTCAAAAAAAATGGAAAACCTTCACATTGTGTCATTATATGTGACCTAGTTTCCAGAAAAAATAAAAAACTTGGAATGAGGAAAATATTTTAAAAAATGTTCTCAGAAATGAGCTATCATGTATGAAGATTCATGGGTTTCAAGGCAAATGGCCAATGGTGTGGCCACATTCAAGGTATAGCATGTTCAAATGATATCATATTGTGCACAAGGGTGCATCTTGGAATGGCAAACAATTTTTCAAAAGGGGGTTTTCATTTTCTTTGCACAAAAGAATCATTTTTCATTTTTCGAGTGCCAAAAATCGGTTTTTTTATGAAGAACCTACCAAATCTTTGTTGCAAAATTGCACCGCACCCTTTAAAAAAATATTGGACCACATTTTATGTACAACTGACTAAATGGTTGCCACTCAAAAGCTTTTGATCCACCTCTCGTCAAATTGACAAACTTCTGCCAATTCAGTAGGAATCGGGCCAAATTTGAACTAAAGGTGCCTCATAGTTTGCTCATGATTTTTTCCAAAAATAATTTTTAGGTACAAAATTAGTCATTTCTTTAGAGAAACAACAAAAGTTTGGAAGATTCAACCCCTAGCTACGAACGGTCATGCCCGCCGTTTTGACCATATTTTGAAATCGGCATAAGAAATTCAAAAAAAATCAAAAAAATGGAAAACCTTCACATTGTGTCATTATATGTGACCTAGTTTCCAGAAAAAATAAAAAACTTGGAATGCGGTAAATATTTAAAAAAAGTGTTCTCAGAAATGAGCTATCATGTATGTAGAGTCATGGGTTTCAAGGCAAATGACCAATGGTATGGCCACATTCATGGTATAGCTTGTTCAAATGATATCATATTGTGCACAAGGGTGCATCTTGGAATGGCAAACAATTTTTCAAAAGGGAGTTTTCATTTTCTTTGCACAAAAAATATCATTTTCCATTTTTCGTGTGCCAAAAATTGGTTTTTTTATGAAGAACCTACCAAATCTTTGTTGCAAAATTGCACCGCACCATTTAAAACAAATATTAGACCACATTTTATGTACAACTGACTAAATGGTCCCACTCAAAATCTTTCGATCCAACTCTCGTCAAATTGACAAAATTCTGCCAATTCAGCAGGAACCGGGTCTAATTTGAACTAAAGGTGACTCATAGTTTGCTCATGATTTTTTCCAAAAATCATTTTTAGGTACAAAAGTAGTCATTTCATGAGAGAAACAACAAAAGTTTGGCAAGTTTCAACCCCTAACTACGAACGGTCATGCCCGCCGTTTTGACCACATTTTGAAATCGGCATAAGAAATTAAAAAAAAATGGAAAACCTTCACATTGTGTCATTATATGTGACCTAGTTTCTAGAAAAAATAAAAAACTTGGAATGCGGTAAATATTTAAAAAAAAGTTCTCAGAAATGAGCTATCTTGTATGAAGATTCATAGGTTTCAAGGCAAATGACTAATGGTATGGCCACATTCATGGTATAGTTGGTTCAAATGATATCATATTATACACAAGGGTGCATCTTGGAATGGCAAACAATTTTTCAAAAGGGGGTTTTTATTTTCTTTGCACAAAAAAATCATTTTCCATTTTCCGAGTGCCAAAAATCAATTTTTTTTGTGAAGAACATACCAAATCTTTGTTGCGAAATTGCAGCGCACCATTTTTCAAAAATATTAGACCACATCTTATGTACAATTGACCAAACGGTTCCCACTGAAAAGCTTTCGATCCTCCTCTCGTGAAATTCACAAAATTGTGCCGATTCAGCAGGAACCGGGTCAAGTTTGAACTAAAGGTGACTCATAGTTTGCTCATGATTTTTCTCTAAAAATCATTTTTAGGTACAAAGTTAGTCATTTCATCAGAGAAACAACAGAAGTTTGGCAATATACAACCCCTAGCTACGAACGGTCATGCCCGCCGTTTTGACCACATTTTGAAATCGGCATAAGAAATTCACAAAAATCAAAAAAATGGAAAACCTTCACATTGTGTCATTATATGTGACCTAGTTTCCAGAAAAAATAACAATCTTGGAATACGACAAATATTTTTAAAAAGTGTTCTCAGAAATGAGCTATCATGTATGAAGAGTAATGGGTTTCAAGGCAAAAGGCCAATGGTATGGCCACATTCAAGGTATAGCTTGTTCAAATGATATCATATTGTGCACAAGGGTGCAATTTGGAATGGCAAATAATTTTTCAAAAGGGGGTTTTCATTTTTTTTGCACAAAAGAATCATTTTCCATTTTTCGAGTGCCAAAAATCGGTTTTTTTGTGAAGAACCTACCAAATATTTATTGTAAAATTGCACCGCACCCTTTAAAAAAAATATTAGACCACATTTTATGTACACCAGACTAAATGGTTGCCACTCAAAAGCTTTCGATCCACCTCTCATCAAATTGACAAAATTCTGCCGATTCAACAGGAACGGGGTCAAATTTGAACTAAAGGTGACTCATAGTTTGCGCATGATTTTTTACAAAAAAATCATTTTTAGGTACAAAAGTAGTCATTTAATTAGAGAAACAACAAAAGTTTGGAAGATTCAACCCCTAGCTACGAACGGTCATGCCCGCCGTTTTGACCATATTTTGAAATCGGCATAAGAAATTCAAAAAAATCAAAAAAATGGAAAACCTTCACATTGTGTCATTATATGTGACCTAGTTTCCAGAAAAAATAAAAAACTTGGAATGCGGTAAATATTTAAAAAAAGTGTTCTCGGAAATGAGCTATCATGTATGAAGATTCATGGGTTTCAAGGCAAATGACCAATGGTATGGCCACATTCATGGTATAGTTGATTCAAATGATATCATATTACGCACAAGGGTGCATCTTGGAATGGCAAACAATTTTTCCAAAGGGGGTTTTCATTTTCTTTGCACAAAAACATCATTTTCCATTTTCAGAGTGCCAAAAATCAATTTTTTTTGTGAAGAACATACCAGATCTTTGTTGCGAAATTGCAGCGCTCCATTTTTCTAAAATATTAGTCCATATCTTATGTACAATTCAAACGGTTCCCACTCAAAAGCTTTCGATCCTCCTCTCGTGAAATTCACAAAATTCTGCCGATTCAGCAGGAACTGGGTCAAGTTTGAACTAAAGGTGACTCATAGTTTGCTCATGATTTTTTCCAAAAATCATTTTTAGGTTCAAAAGTACTCATTTCATCAGAGAAACAACAAAAGTTTGGCAAGATTCAACCCCTAGCTACGAACAGTCATGCCCGCCGTTTTGACCACATTTTGAAATCGGCATAAGAAATTCAAAAAAATCAAAAAAAATGGAAAACCTTCACATTGTGTCATTATATGTGACCTAGTTTCCAGGAAAATATTTTAAAAAAGTGTTCTCAGAAATGAGCTATCATGTATGAAGATTCAAGGGCTTCAAGGCAAATGGCCAATGATATGGCCACATTCAAGGTATAGCATGTTCAAATGATATCATATTGTGCACAAGGGTGCATCTTGGAATGGCAAACAATTTTTCAAAAGGGGGTTTTCATTTTCTTTGCACAAAAGAATCATTTTCCATTTTTCGAGTGCCAAAAATCGGTTTTTTTATGAAGAACCTACCAAATCTTTGTTGCAAAATTTCACCGCACCCTTTAAAAAAATATTAGACCACATTTTATGTACAACTGACTAAATGGTTGCCACTCAAAAGCTTTTGATCCACCTCTCGTCAAATTGACAAAATTCTGCCGATTCAGTAGGAATCGGGTCAAATTTAAACTAACGGTGCCTCTTAGTTTGCTCATGATTTTTTCCAAAAATCATTTTTAGGTACAAAATTAGTCATTTCTTTAGAGAAACAAAAAAAGTTTGGAAGATTCAACCCCTAGCTACGAACGGTCATGCTCGCCGTTTTGCCCATATTTTGAAATCGCCATAAGAAATTCAAAAAAAATCAAAAAAATGGAAAACCTTCACATTGTTTCATTATATGTGACCTAGTTTCCAGAAAAAATAAAAAACTTGGAATGCGGTAAATATTTAAAAAAAGTGTTCTCGGAAATGAGCTATCATGTATGAAGATTCATGGGTTTCAAGGCAAATGACCAATGGTATGGCCACATTCATGGTATAGTTGGTTCAAATGATATCATATTACGCACAAGGGTGCATCTTGGAATGGCAAACAATTTTTCAAAAGGGGGTTTGTCATTTTCTTTGCACAAAAAAATCAGTTTCCATTTTCCGAGTGCCAAAAATCAATTTTTTTTGTGAAGAACATACCAAATCTTTGTAGAGAAATTGCAGCGCACCATTTTTCGAAAATATTAGACCACATCTTATAAACAATTGACCAAACGGTTCCCACTCAAAATCTTTCGATCCTCCTCTCGTCAAATTCACAAAATTCTGCCGATTCAGCAGGAACCGGGTCAAGTTTCAACTAAAGGTGACTCATAGTTTGCTCATGATTTTTTCCAAAAATCATTTTTAGGTTCAAAAGTACTCATTTCATCAGAGAAACAACAAAAGTTTGGCAAGATTCAACCCCTAGCTACGAACGGTCATGCCCAAAATTTTGACGACATTTTGAAATCGGCATAAGAAAAAAAATTGGAAAACCTTCACATTTTGTCATTATATGTGACCTAGTTTCCAGAAAAAATACCAAACTTGGAATACGACAAATATTCTAAAAAAGTGTTCTCAGAAATGAGGTATCATGTATGAAGATTCATGAGTTTCAAGGCAAATGACCAATGGTATGACCACATTCATGGTATAGCTTGTTCAAATGGTATCATATTGTGCACAAGGGTGCATCTTGGAATGGCAAACAATTTTTCAAAAGGGAGTTTTCATTTTCTTTGCACAAAAAATATCATTTTCCATTTTTCGAGTGCCAAAAATCGATTTTTTTATGAAGAACCTACCAAATCATTGTTGCAAAATTGCACCGCACCATTTAAAAAAAAATATTAGACCACATGTTATGTACAATTGACTAAATGGTTGCCACTCAAAAGCTTTCAATCCACCTCTCGTCAAATTGACAAAATGATGCCGATTCAGTAGGAACCGGGTCAAATTTGAACTAAAGGTGCCTCATAGTTTGCTCATGATTTTTTCCAAAAATCACTTTTGGGTACAAAAGTAGTCATTTCTTCAGAGAAACAACAAAAGTTTGGAAGATTCAACCCCTAGCTACGAACGGTCATGCCCGCCGTTTTGACCATATTTTGAAATCGGCATAAGAAATTCAAAAAAAATCAAAAAAATAGAAAACCTTCCCATTGTGTCATTATATGTGACCTAGTTTCCAGAAAAATTAACAAACTTGGAATACGACAAATATTTTAAAAAGGTGTTCTCAAAAATGAGCTATCAAGTATGAAAATTCATTGGTTTCAAGGCAAATGACCAATGGTATGGCCACATTCATGGTATAGCTTGTTCAAATGATATCATATTGTGCACAAGGGTGCATCTTGAAATGGCAAACAATTTTTCAAATTGGAGTTTTCATTTTGTTTGCTCAAAAAATCATTTTCCATTTTTTGAGTGACAAAAATCGGCTTTTTTATGAAGAACCTACCAAATCTTTGTTGCTAAATTGCACCGCACCATTTAAAAAAAATATTAGACCATATTTTATGTACAACTGACTAAATGGTTGCCACTCAAAAGCTTTCGATCCACTTCTCGTGAAATTGACAAAATTCTGCCGATTCAACAGGAACCGGGTCAAATTTCAACTAAAGGTGACTCATAGTTTGCTTATGATTTTTTCCAAAAAAAATCATTTTTAGGTACAAATATAGTCATTTCATCAGAGAAACAACAAAAGTTTGGCAAGATTCAACCCCTAGCTACGAACGGTCATGCCCGCCGTTTTGACCACATTTTGAAATCGGCATAAGAAATTCAAATAAAATCAAAAAAATGGAAAACCTTCACATTGTGTCATTATATGTGACCTAGTTTCCAGAAAAAATAAAAAACTTGGAATGCGGAAAATATTTTAAAAAAGTGTACTCAGAAATGAGCTATCATGTATGAAGATTCATGGGTTTCAAGGCAAATGACCAATGGTATGGCCACATTCATGGTATAGTTGGTTCAAATGATATCATATTGTGCACAAGGGTGCATCTTGGAATGGGAAACAATTTTTCAAAAGGGGGTTTTCATTTTCTTCGCACAAAAAAATAATTTTCCATTTTTCGAGTGCAAAAAATCGATTTTTTGATGAAGAACTTACCAAATCGTTGTTCCAAAATTGCACTGCACCATTTAAAAAAATATTAGACCACATTTTATGTACAATTTACTAAATGGTTGCCACTCAAAAGCTTTCGATCCACCTCTCGTCAAATTGACAAAATTCTGCAGATTCAGGAGGAACCGAGTCAAACTTGAACTAAAGGTGACTCATAGTTTGCTCATGATTTTTTCCAAAAATCATTTTTAGGTTCAAAAGTACTCATTTCATCAGAGAAACAACAAAAGTTTGGCAAGATTCAACCCCTATCTACGAACGGTCATGCCCTCCGTTTTGACCATATTTTGAAATCGGCATAAGAAATTCAAAAAAATCAGAAAAATGGAAAACCATCACATTGTGTCATTATATGTGACCTAGTTTCCAGAAAAATTAACAAACTTGGAATACGACAAATATTTTAAAAAAGTGTTCTCAGAAATGAGCTATCATGTATGTAGAGTCATGGGTTTCAAGGCAAATGACCAATGGTATGGCCACATTCATGGTATAGCTTGTTCAAATGATATCATATTGTGCACAAGGGTGCATCTTGGAATGGCAAACAATTTTTCAAAAGGGAGTTTTCATTTTCTTTGCACAAAAAATATCATTTTCCATTTTTCGTGTGCCAAAAATTGGTTTTTTTATGAAGAACCTACCAAATCTTTGTTGCAAAATTTCACCGCACCATTTAAAACAAATATTAGACCACATTTTATGTACAACTGACTAAATGGTCCCACTCAAAATCTTTCGATCCAACTCTCGTCAAATTGACAAAATTCTGCCAATTCAGCAGGAACCGGGTCTAATTTGAACTAAAGGTGACTCATAGTTTGCTCATGATTTTTTCCAAAAATCATTTTTAGGTACAAAAGTAGTCATTTCATGAGAGAAACAACAAAAGTTTGGCAAGTTTCAACCCCTAACTACGAACGGTCATGCCCGCCGTTTTGACCACATTTTGAAATCGGCATAAGAAATTAAAAAAAAATGGAAAACCTTCACATTGTGTCATTATATGTGACCTAGTTTCTAGAAAAAATAAAAAACTTGGAATGCGGTAAATATTTAAAAAAAAGTTCTCAGAAATGAGCTATCATGTATGAAGATTCATAGGTTTCAAGGCAAATGACTAATGGTATGGCCACATTCATGGTATAGTTGGTTCAAATGATATCATATTATACACAAGGGTGCATCTTGGAATGGCAAACAATTTTTCAAAAGGGGGTTTTTATTTTCTTTGCACAAAAAAATCATTTTCCATTTTCCGAGTGCCAAAAATCAATTTTTTTTGTGAAGAACATACCAAATCTTTGTTGCGAAATTGCAGCGCACCATTTTTCAAAAATATTAGACCACATCTTATGTACAATTGACCAAACGGTTCCCACTGAAAAGCTTTCGATCCTCCTCTCGTGAAATTCACAAAATTGTGCCGATTCAGCAGGAACCGGGTCAAGTTTGAACTAAAGGTGACTCATAGTTTGCTCATGATTTTTCTCTAAAAATCATTTTTAGGTACAAAGTTAGTCATTTCATCAGAGAAACAACAGAAGTTTGGCAATATACAACCCCTAGCTACGAACGGTCATGCCCGCCGTTTTGACCACATTTTGAAATCGGCATAAGAAATTCACAAAAATCAAAAAAATGGAAAACCTTCACATTGTGTCATTATATGTGACCTAGTTTCCAGGAAAAATAAAAAACTTGGAATGCGGAAAATATTTTTAAAAAGTGTTCTCAGAAATGAGCTATCATGTATGAAGAGTAATGGGTTTCAAGGCAAAAGGCCAATGGTATGGCCACATTCAAGGTATAGCTTGTTCAAATGATATCATATTGTGCACAAGGGTGCAATTTGGAATGGCAAATAATTTTTCAAAAGGGGGTTTTCATTTTTTTTGCACAAAAGAATCATTTTCCATTTTTCGAGTGCCAAAAATCGGTTTTTTTGTGAAGAACCTACCAAATATTTATTGCAAAATTGCACCGCACCCTTTAAAAAAAATATTAGGCCACATTTTATGTACACCAGACTAAATGGTTGCCACTCAAAAGCTTTCGATCCACCTCTCATCAAATTGACAAAATTCTGCCGATTCAACAGGAACGGGGTCAAATTTGAACTAAAGGTGACTCATAGTTTGCGCATGATTTTTTACAAAAAAATCATTTTTAGGTACAAAAGTAGTCATTTAATTAGAGAAACAACAAAAGTTTGGAAGATTCAACCCCTAGCTACGAACGGTCATGCCCGCCGTTTTGACCATATTTTGAAATCGGCATAAGAAATTCAAAAAAATCAAAAA
The DNA here is from genome assembly GCA_039707655.1 of Elymus sibiricus. Taxonomy (NCBI): domain Eukaryota; kingdom Viridiplantae; phylum Streptophyta; class Magnoliopsida; order Poales; family Poaceae; genus Elymus; species Elymus sibiricus. Next base: position 139,944,389 of record CM077670.1, read on the forward strand.
AATGGAAAACCTTCACATTGTGTCATTATATGTGACCTAGTTTCCAGAAAAAATAAAAAACTTGGAATGCGGTAAATATTTAAAAAAAGTGTTCTCGGAAATGAGCTATCATGTATGAAGATTCATGGGTTTCAAGGCAAATGACCAATGGTATGGCCACATTCATGGTATAGTTGATTCAAATGATATCATATTACGCACAAGGGTGCATCTTGGAATGGCAAACAATTTTTCCAAAGGGGGTTTTCATTTTCTTTGCACAAAAACATCATTTTCCATTTTCAGAGTGCCAAAAATCAATTTTTTTTGTGAAGAACATACCAGATCTTTGTTGCGAAATTGCAGCGCTCCATTTTTCTAAAATATTAGTCCATATCTTATGTACAATTCAAACGGTTCCCACTCAAAAGCTTTCGATCCTCCTCTCGTGAAATTCACAAAATTCTGCCGATTCAGCAGGAACTGGGTCAAGTTTGAACTAAAGGTGACTCATAGTTTGCTCATGATTTTTTCCAAAAATCATTTTTAGGTTCAAAAGTACTCATTTCATCAGAGAAACAACAAAAGTTTGGCAAGATTCAACCCCTAGCTACGAACAGTCATGCCCGCCGTTTTGACCACATTTTGAAATCGGCATAAGAAATTCAAAAAAATCAAAAAAAATGGAAAACCTTCACATTGTGTCATTATATGTGACCTAGTTTCCAGGAAAATATTTTAAAAAAGTGTTCTCAGAAATGAGCTATCATGTATGAAGATTCAAGGGCTTCAAGGCAAATGGCCAATGATATGGCCACATTCAAGGTATAGCATGTTCAAATGATATCATATTGTGCACAAGGGTGCATCTTGGAATGGCAAACAATTTTTCAAAAGGGGGTTTTCATTTTCTTTGCACAAAAGAATCATTTTCCATTTTTCGAGTGCCAAAAATCGGTTTTTTTATGAAGAACCTACCAAATCTTTGTTGCAAAATTTCACCGCACCCTTTAAAAAAATATTAGACCACATTTTATGTACAACTGACTAAATGGTTGCCACTCAAAAGCTTTTGATCCACCTCTCGTCAAACTGACAAAATTCTGCCGATTCAGTAGGAATCGGGTCAAATTTAAACTAACGGTGCCTCTTAGTTTGCTCATGATTTTTTCCAAAAATCATTTTTAGGTACAAAATTAGTCATTTCTTTAGAGAAACAAAAAAAGTTTGGAAGATTCAACCCCTAGCTACGAACGGTCATGCTCGCCGTTTTGCCCATATTTTGAAATCGCCATAAGAAATTCAAAAAAAATCAAAAAAATGGAAAACCTTCACATTGTTTCATTATATGTGACCTAGTTTCCAGAAAAAATAAAAAACTTGGAATGCGGTAAATATTTAAAAAAAGTGTTCTCGGAAATGAGCTATCATGTATGAAGATTCATGGGTTTCAAGGCAAATGACCAATGGTATGGCCACATTCATGGTATAGTTGGTTCAAATGATATCATATTACGCACAAGGGTGCATCTTGGAATGGCAAACAATTTTTCAAAAGGGGGTTTGTCATTTTCTTTGCACAAAAAAATCAGTTTCCATTTTCCGAGTGCCAAAAATCAATTTTTTTTGTGAAGAACATACCAAATCTTTGTAGAGAAATTGCAGCGCACCATTTTTCGAAAATATTAGACCACATCTTATAAACAATTGACCAAACGGTTCCCACTCAAAATCTTTCGATCCTCCTCTCGTCAAATTCACAAAATTCTGCCGATTCAGCAGGAACCGGGTCAAGTTTCAACTAAAGGTGACTCATAGTTTGCTCATGATTTTTTTCTGAAAATCATTTTTAGGTACATAATTAGTCATTTCATCAGAGAAACAACAGAAGTTTGGCAAGATTCAACCCCTAGCTACGAACGGTCATGCCCGCCGTTTTGACCACATTTTGAAATCGGCATAAGAAATTCAAAAAAACTCAAAAAAATGGAAAACCTTCACATTGTGTCATTATATGTGACCTAGTTTCCAGAAAAAATAAAAAACTTGGAATGAGGAAAATATTTTAAAAAATGTTCTCACAAATGAGCTATCATGTAAGAAGATTCATGGGTTTCAAGGCAAATGGCCAATGGTATGGCCACATTCAAGGTATAGCATGTTCAAATGATATTATATTGTGCACAAGGGTGCATCTTGGAATGGCAAACAATTTTTTCAAAAGGGGGTGTTCATTTTCTTTGCACAAAAGAATCATTTTCCATTTTTCGAGTGCTGAAAATCGGTTTTTTTATGAAGAACCTACCAAATCTTTGTTGCAAAATTGCACCGCACCCTTTAAAAAAATATTGGACCACATTTTATGTACAACTGACTAAATGGTTGCCACTCAAAAGCTTTTGATCCACCTCTCGTCAAATTGACAAACTTCTGCCAATTCAGTAGGAATCGGGCCAAATTTGAACTAAAGGTGCCTCATGGTTTGCTCATGATTTTTTCCAAAAATAATTTTTAGGTACAAAATTAGTCATTTCTTTAGAGAAACAACAAAAGTTTGGAAGATTCAACCGCTAGCTACGAACGGTCATGCCCGCCGTTTTGACCACATTTTGAAATCGGCATAAGAAATTCAAAAAAAATAAAAAAAAATGGAAAACCCTCACATTGTGTCATTATATGTGACCTAGTTTCCAGAAAAAATAAAAAACTTGGAATGAGGAAAATATTTTAAAAAAGTGTTCTGAGAAATGAGCTATCGTGTATGAAGATTCATGGGTTTCAAGGCAAATGACCAATGGTATGGCCACATTCATGGTATAGTTGGCTCAAATGATATCATATTACGCACAAGGGTGCATCTTGGAATGGCAAACAATTTTTCAAAAGGGGGTTTTCATTTTCTTTGCACAAAAAAATCATTTTCCATTTTCCGAGTGCCAAAAATCAATTTTTTTTTGTGAAGAACATACCAAATCTTTGTTGCGAAATTGCAGCGCACCATTTTTCATAAATATTAGACCACAACTTCTGTACAATTGACCAAACGGTTCCCACTCAAAAGCTTTCGATCCTCCTCTCGTGAAATTCACAAAATTCTGCCGATTCAGCAGGAACCGGGTCAAGTTTGAACTAAAGGTGACTCATAGTTTGCTCATGATTTTTTTCTAAAAATCATTTTTAGGTACATAATTAGTCATTTCATCAGAGAAACAACAGAAGTTTGGCAAGATTCAACCCCTAGCTACGAACGGTCATGCCCGCCGTTTTGACCACATTTTGAAATCGGCATAAGAAATTCAAAAAAATCAAAAAAAATGGAAAACCTTCACATTGTGTCATTATATGTGACCTAGTTTCCAGAAAAAATAAAAAACTTGGAATGAGGAAAATATTTTTAAAAAGTGTTCTCAGAAATGAGCTATCGTGTATGAAGATTCATGGGTTTCAAGGCAAATGACCAATGGTATGGCCACATTCATGGTATAGTTGGCTCAAATGATATCATATTACGCACAAGGGTGCATCTTGGAATGGCAAACAATTTTTCAAAAGGGGGTTTTCATTTTCTTTGCACAAAAAAATCATTTTCCATTTTCCGAGTGCCAAAAATCAATTTTTTTTGTGAAGAACATACCAAATCTTTGTTGCGAAATTGCAGCGCACCATTTTTCATAAATATTAGACCACAAATTCTGTACAATTGACCAAACGGTTCCCACTCAAAAGCTTTCGATCCTCCTCTCGTGAAATTCACAAAATTCTGCCGATTCAGCAGGAACCGGGTCAAGTTTGAACTAAAGGTGACTCATAGTTTGCTCATGATTTTTTTCTAAAAATCATTTTTAGGTACATAATTAGTCATTTCATCAGAGAAACAACAGAAGTTTGGCAAGATTCAAACCCTAGCTACGAACGGTCATGCCCGCCGTTTTGACCACATTTTGAAATCGGCATAAGAAATTCAAAAAAACTCAAAAAAAATGGAAAACCTTCACATTGTGTCATTATATGTGACCTAGTTTCCAGAAAAAATAAAAAACTTGGAATGAGGAAAATATTTTAAAAAAAGTTCTCAGAAATGAGCTATCATGTATGAAGATTCATGGGTTTCAAGGCAAATGGCCAATGGTGTGGCCACATTCAAGGTATAGCATGTTCAAATGATATCATATTGTGCACAAGGGTGCATCTTGGAATGGCAAACAATTTTTCAAAAGGGGGTTTTCATTTTCTTTGCACAAAAGAATCATTTTCCATTTTTCGAGTGCCAAAAATCGGTTTTTTTATGAAGAACCTACCAAATCTTTGTTGCAAAATTGCACCGCACCCTTTAAAAAAATATTGGACCACATTTTATGTACAACTGACTAAATGGTTGCCACTCAAAAGCTTTTGATCCACCTCTCGTCAAATTGACAAACTTCTGCCAATTCAGTAGGAATCGGGCCAAATTTGAACTAAAGGTGCATCATAGTTTGCTCATGATTTTTTCCAAAAATAATTTTTAGGTACAAAATTAGTCATTTCTTTAGAGAAACAACAAAAGTTTGGAAGATTCAACCCCTAGCTACGAACGGTCATGCCCGCCGTTTTGACCATATTTTGAAATCGGCATAAGAAATTCAAAAAAAATCAAAAAAATGGAAAACCTTCACATTGTGTCATTATATGTGACCTAGTTTCCAGAAAAAATAAAAAACTTGGAATGCGGTAAATATTTAAAAAAAGTGTTCTCAGAAATGAGCTATCATGTATGAGGATTCATGGGTTTCAAGGCAAATGACCAATGGTATGGCCACATTCATGGTATAGTTGGCTCAAATGATATCATATTACGCACAAGGGTGCATCTTGGAATGGCAAACAATTTTTCAAAAGGGGGTTTTCATTTTCTTTGCACAAAAAAATCATTTTCCATTTTCCGAGTGCCAAAAATCAATTTTTTTTGTGAAGAACATACCAAATCTTTGTTGCGAAATTGCAGCGCACCATTTTTCATAAATATTAGACCACATGTTCTGTACAATTGACCAAACGGTTCCCACTCAAAAGCTTTCGATCCTCCTCTCGTGAAATTCACAAAATTCTACCGATTCAGCAGGAACCGGGTCAAGTTTGAACTAAAGGTGACTCATAGTTTGCTCATGATTTTTTTCTAAAACTCATTTTTAGGTACATAATTAGTCATTTCATCAGAGAAACAACAGAAGTTTGGCAAGATTCAACCCCTCGCTACGAACGGTCATGCCCGCCGTTTTGACCACATTTTGAAATCGGCATAAGAAATTCAAAAAAACTCAAAAAAATGGAAAACCTTCACATTGTGTCATTATATGTGACCTAGTTTCCAGAAAAAATAAAAAACTTGGAATGAGGAAAATATTTTAAAAAATGTTCTCACAAATGAGCTATCATGTAAGAAGATTCATGGGTTTCAAGGCAAATGGCCAATGGTATGGCCACATTCAAGGTATAGCATGTTCAAATGATATTATATTGTGCACAAGGGTGCATCTTGGAATGGCAAACAATTTTTTGAAAAGGGGGTGTTCATTTTCTTTGCACAAAAGAATCATTTTCCATTTTTCGAGTGCTGAAAATCGGTTTTTTTATGAAGAACCTACCAAATCTTTGTTGCAAAATTGCACCGCACCCTTTAAAAAAATATTGGACCACATTTTATGTACAACTGACTAAATGGTTGCCACTCAAAAGCTTTTGATCCACCTCTCGTCAAATTGACAAACTTCAGCCAATTCAGTAGGAATCGGGCCAAATTTGAACTAAAGGTGCCTCATAGTTTGCTCATGATTTTTTCCAAAAATAATTTTTAGGTACAAAATTAGTCATTTCTTTAGAGAAACAACAAAAGTTTGGAAGAGTCAACCGCTAGCTACGAACGGTCATGCCCGCCGTTTTGACCACATTTTGAAATCGGCATAAGAAATTCAAAAAAAATCAAAAAAAATGGAAAACCCTCACATTGTGTCATTATATGTGACCTAGTTTCCAGAAAAAATAAAAAACTTGGAATGAGGAAAATATTTTAAAAAAGTGTTCTCAGAAATGAGCTATCGTGTATGAAGATTCATGGGTTTCAAGGCAAATGACCAATGGTATGGCCACATTCATGGTATAGTTGGCTCAAATGATATCATATTACGCACAAGGGCGCATCTTGGAATGGCAAACAATTTTTCAAAAGGGGGTTTTCATTTTCTTTGCACAAAAAAATCATTTTCCATTTTCCGAGTACCAAAAATCAATTTTTTTTGTGAAGAACATACCAAATCTTTGTTGCGAAATTGCAGCGCACCATTTTTCATAAATATTAGACCACAAATTCTGTACAATTGACCAAACGGTTCCCACTCAAAAGCTTTCGATCCTCCTCTCGTGAAATTCACAAAATTCTGCCGATTCAGCAGGAACCGGGTCAAGTTTGAACTAAAGGTGACTCATAGTTTGCTCATGATTTTTTTCTAAAAATCATTTTTAGGTACATAATTAGTCATTTCATCAGAGAAACAACAGAAGTTTGGCAAGATTCAACCCCTAGCTACGAACGGTGATGCCCGCCGTTTTGACCACATTTTGAAATCGGCATAAGAAATTCAAAAAAAATGAAAAAAATGGAAAACCTTCACATTGTGTCATTATATGTGACCAAGTTTCCAGAAAAAATAAAGAACTTGGAATGAGGAAAATATTTTAAAAAAGTGTTCTCAGAAATGAGCTATCATGTATGAAGATTCATGGGTTTCAAGGCAAATGACCAATGGTATGGCCACACTCATGGTATAGTTGGCTCAAATGATATCATATTACGCACAAGGGTGCATCTTGGAATGGCAAACAATTTTTCAAAAGGGGGTTTTCATTTTCTTTGCACAAAAAAATCATTTTCCATTTTCCGAGTGCCAAAAATCAATTTTTTTTGTGAAGAACATACCAAATCTTTGTTGAGAAATTGCAGCGCACCATTTTTCGAAAATATTAGACCACATCTTATAAACAATTGACCAAACGGTTCCCACTCAAAATCTTTCGATCCTCCTCTCGTGAAATTCACAAAATTCTGCCGATTCAGCAGGAACCGGGTCAAGTTTGAACTAAAGGTGACTCATAGTTTGCTCATGATTTTTTTCTAAAAATCATTTTTAGGTACATAATTAGTCAGTTCATCAGAGAAACAACAGAAGTTTGGCAAGATTCAACCCCTAGCTACGAACGGTCATGCCCGCCGTTTTGACCACATTTTGAAATCGGCATAAGAAATTCAAAAAAAAATCAAAAAAAATGGAAAACCTTCACATTGTGTCATTATATGTGACCTAGTTTCCAGAAAAAATAAAAAACTTGGAATGAGGAAAATATTTTAAAAAAGTGTTCTCAGAAATGAGCTATCGTGTATGAAGATTCATGGGTTTCAAGGCAAATGACCAATGGTATGGCCACATTCATGGTATAGTTGGCTCAAATGATATCATATTACGCACAAGGGCGCATCTTGGAATGGCAAACAATTTTTCAAAAGGGGGTTTTCATTTTCTTTGCACAAAAAAATCATTTTCCATTTTCCGAGTGCCAAAAATCAATTTTTTTTGTGAAGAACATACCAAATCTTTGTTGCGAAATTGCAGCGCACCATTTTTCATAAATATTAGACCACAAATTCTGTACAATTGACCAAACGGTTCCCACTCAAAAGCTTTCGATCCTCCTCTCGTGAAATTCACAAAATTCTGCCGATTCAGCAGGAACCGGGTCAAGTTTGAACTAAAGGTGACTCATAGTTTGCTCATGATTTTTTTCTAAAAATCATTTTTAGGTACATAATTAGTCATTTCATCAGAGAAACAACAGAAGTTTGGCAAGATTCAACCCCTAGCTACGAACGGTCATGCCCGCCGTTTTGACCACATTTTGAAATCGGCATAAGAAATTCAAAAAAAATCAAAAAAAAATGGAAAACCTTCACATTGTGTCATTATATGTGACCTAGTTTCCAGAAAAAATAAAAAATTTGGAATGAGGAAAATATTTTAAAAAAGTGTTCTCAGAAATGAGCTATCATGTATGAAGATTCATGGGTTTCAAGGCAAATGACCAATGGTATGGCCACACTCATGGTATAGTTGGCTCAAATGATATCATATTACGCACAAGGGTGCATCTTGGAATGGCAAACAATTTTTCAAAAGGGGGTTTTCATTTTCTTTGCACAAAAAAATCATTTTCCATTTTCCGAGTGCCAAAAATCAATTTTTTTTGTGAAGAACATACCAAATCTTTGTTGAGAAATTGCAGCGCACCATTTTTCGAAAATATTAGACCACATCTTATAAACAATTGACCAAACGGTTCCCACTCAAAATCTTTCGATCCTCCTCTCGTGAAATTCACAAAATTCTGCCGATTCAGCAGGAACCGGGTCAAGTTTGAACTAAAGGTGACTCATAGTTTGCTCATGATTTTTTTCTAAAAATCATTTTTTGGTACATAATTAGTCATTTCATCAGAGAAACAACAGAAGTTTGGCAAGATTCAACCTCTAGCTACGAACGGTCATGCCCGCCGTTTTGACCACATTTTGAAATCGGCATAAGAAATTCAAAAAAACTCAAAAAAAATGGAAAACCTTCACATTGTGTCATTATATGTGACCTAGTTTCCAGAAAAAATAAAAAACTTGGAATGAGGAAAATATTTTAAAAAATGTTCTCAGAAATGAGCTATCATGTATGAAGATTCATGGGTTTCAAGGCAAATGGCCAATGGTGTGGCCACATTCAAGGTATAGCATGTTCAAATGATATCATATTGTGCACAAGGGTGCATCTTGGAATGGCAAACAATTTTTCAAAAGGGGGTTTTCATTTTCTTTGCACAAAAGAATCATTTTTCATTTTTCGAGTGCCAAAAATCGGTTTTTTTATGAAGAACCTACCAAATCTTTGTTGCAAAATTGCACCGCACCCTTTAAAAAAATATTGGACCACATTTTATGTACAACTGACTAAATGGTTGCCACTCAAAAGCTTTTGATCCACCTCTCGTCAAATTGACAAACTTCTGCCAATTCAGTAGGAATCGGGCCAAATTTGAACTAAAGGTGCCTCATAGTTTGCTCATGATTTTTTCCAAAAATAATTTTTAGGTACAAAATTAGTCATTTCTTTAGAGAAACAACAAAAGTTTGGAAGATTCAACCCCTAGCTACGAACGGTCATGCCCGCCGTTTTGACCATATTTTGAAATCGGCATAAGAAATTCAAAAAAAATCAAAAAAATGGAAAACCTTCACATTGTGTCATTATATGTGACCTAGTTTCCAGAAAAAATAAAAAACTTGGAATGCGGTAAATATTTAAAAAAAGTGTTCTCAGAAATGAGCTATGATGTATGAGGATTCATGGGTTTCAAGGCAAATGACCAATGGTATGGCCACATTCATGGTATAGTTGGCTCAAATGATATCATATTACGCACAAGGGTGCATCTTGGAATGGCAAACAATTTTTCAAAAGGGGGTTTTCATTTTCTTTGCACAAAAAAATCATTTTCCATTTTCCGAGTGCCAAAAATCAATTTTTTTTGTGAAGAACATACCAAATCTTTGTTGCGAAATTGCAGCGCACCATTTTTCATAAATATTAGACCACATGTTCTGTACAATTGACCAAACGGTTCCCACTCAAAAGCTTTCGATCCTCCTCTCGTGAAATTCACAAAATTCTGCCGATTCAGCAGGAACCGGGTCAAGTTTGAACTAAAGGTGACTCATAGTTTGCTCATGATTTTTTTCTACAAATCATTTTTAGGTACATAATTAGTCATTTCATCAGAGAAACAACAGAAGTTTGTCAAGATTCAACCCCTAGCTACGAACGGTCATGCCCGCCGTTTTGACCACATTTTGAAATCGGCATAAGAAATTCAAAAAAAATCAAAAAAAATGGAAAACCTTCACATTGTGTCATTATATGTGACCTAGTTTCCAGAAAAAATAAAAAACTTGGAATGAGGAAAATATTTTAAAAAAGTGTTCTCAGAAATGAGCTATCGTGTATGAAGATTCATGGGTTTCAAGGCAAATGACCAATGGTATGGCCACATTCATGGTATAGTTGGCTCAAATGATATCATATTACGCACAAGGGCGCATCTTGGAATGGCAAACAATTTTTCAAAAGGGGGTTTTCATTTACTTTGCACAAAAAAATCATTTTCCATTTTCCGAGTGCCAAAAATCAATTTTTTTTGTGAAGAACATACCAAATCTTTGTTGCGAAATTGCAGCGCACCATTTTTCGAAAATATTAGACCACAAATTCTGTACAATTGACCAAACGGTTCCCACTCAAAAGCTTTCGATCCTCCTCTCGTGAAATTCACAAAATTCTGCCGATTCAGCAGGAACCGGGTCAAGTTTGAACTAAAGGTGACTCATAGTTTGCTCATGATTTTTTTCTAAAAATCATTTTTAGGTACATAATTAGTCATTTCATCAGAGAAACAACAGAAGTTTGGCAAGATTCAACCCCTAGCTACGAACGGTCATGCCCGCCGTTTTGACCACATTTTGAAATCGGCATAAGAAATTCAAAAAAAATCAAAAAAAAATGGAAAACCTTCACATTGTGTCATTATATGTGACCTAGTTTCCAGAAAAAATAAAAAATTTGGAATGAGGAAAATATTTTAAAAAAGTGTTCTCAGAAATGAGCTATCATGTATGAAGATTCATGGGTTTCAAGGCAAATGACCAATGGTATGGCCACACTCATGGTATAGTTGGCTCAAATGATATCATATTACGCACAAGGGTGCATCTTGGAATGGCAAACAATTTTTCAAAAGGGGGTTTTCATTTTCTTTGCACAAAAAAATCATTTTCCATTTTCCGAGTGCCAAAAATCAATTTTTTTTGTGAAGAACATACCAAATCTTTGTTGAGAAATTGCAGCGCACCATTTTTCGAAAATATTAGACCACATCTTATAAACAATTGACCAAACGGTTCCCACTCAAAATCTTTCGATCCTCCTCTCGTGAAATTCACAAAATTCTGCCGATTCAGCAGGAACCGGGTCAAGTTTGAACTAAAGGTGACTCATAGTTTGCTCATGATTTTTTTCTAAAAATCATTTTTTGGTACATAATTAGTCATTTCATCAGAGAAACAACAGAAGTTTGGCAAGATTCAACCTCTAGCTACGAACGGTCATGCCCGCCGTTTTGACCACATTTTGAAATCGGCATAAGAAATTCAAAAAAACTCAAAAAAAATGGAAAACCTTCACATTGTGTCATTATATGTGACCTAGTTTCCAGAAAAAATAAAAAACTTGGAATGAGGAAAATATTTTAAAAAATGTTCTCAGAAATGAGCTATCATGTATGAAGATTCATGGGTTTCAAGGCAAATGGCCAATGGTGTGGCCACATTCAAGGTATAGCATGTTCAAATGATATCATATTGTGCACAAGGGTGCATCTTGGAATGGCAAACAATTTTTCAAAAGGGGGTTTTCATTTTCTTTGCACAAAAGAATCATTTTTCATTTTTCGAGTGCCAAAAATCGGTTTTTTTATGAAGAACCTACCAAATCTTTGTTGCAAAATTGCACCGCACCCTTTAAAAAAATATTGGACCACATTTTATGTACAACTGACTAAATGGTTGCCACTCAAAAGCTTTTGATCCACCTCTCGTCAAATTGACAAACTTCTGCCAATTCAGTAGGAATCGGGCCAAATTTGAACTAAAGGTGCCTCATAGTTTGCTCATGATTTTTTCCAAAAATAATTTTTAGGTACAAAATTAGTCATTTCTTTAGAGAAACAACAAAAGTTTGGAAGATTCAACCCCTAGCTACGAACGGTCATGCCCGCCGTTTTGACCATATTTTGAAATCGGCATAAGAAATTCAAAAAAAATCAAAAAAATGGAAAACCTTCACATTGTGTCATTATATGTGACCTAGTTTCCAGAAAAAATAAAAAACTTGGAATGCGGTAAATATTTAAAAAAAGTGTTCTCAGAAATGAGCTATGATGTATGAGGATTCATGGGTTTCAAGGCAAATGACCAATGGTATGGCCACATTCATGGTATAGTTGGCTCAAATGATATCATATTACGCACAAGGGTGCATCTTGGAATGGCAAACAATTTTTCAAAAGGGGGTTTTCATTTTCTTTGCACAAAAAAATCATTTTCCATTTTCCGAGTGCCAAAAATCAATTTTTTTTGTGAAGAACATACCAAATCTTTGTTGCGAAATTGCAGCGCACCATTTTTCATAAATATTAGACCACATGTTCTGTACAATTGACCAAACGGTTCCCACTCAAAAGCTTTCGATCCTCCTCTCGTGAAATTCACAAAATTCTGCCGATTCAGCAGGAACCGGGTCAAGTTTGAACTAAAGGTGACTCATAGTTTGCTCATGATTTTTTTCTACAAATCATTTTTAGGTACATAATTAGTCATTTCATCAGAGAAACAACAGAAGTTTGGCAAGATTCAACCCCTAGCTACGAACGGTCATGCCCGCCGTTTTGACCACATTTTGAAATCGGCATAAGAAATTCAAAAAAAAATAAAAAAAAAATGGAAAACCTTCACATTGTGTCATTATATGTGACCTAGTTTCCAGAAAAAATAAAAAACTTGGAATGAGGAAAATATTTTAAAAAAGTGTTCTCAGAAATGAGCTATCGTGTATGAAGATTCATGGGTTTCAAGGCAAATGACCAATGTTATGGCCACATTCATGGTATAGTTGGCTCAAATGATATCATATTACGCACAAGGGTGCATCTTGGAATGGCAAACAATTTTTCAAAAGGGGGTTTTCATTTACTTTGCACAAAAAAATCATTTTCCATTTTCCGAGTGCCAAAAATCAATTTTTTTTGTGAAGAACATACCAAATCTTTGTTGAACAATTGCAGCGCACCATTTTTCGAAAATATTAGACCACATCTTATAAACAATTGACCAAACGGTTCCCACTCAAAATCTTTCGATCCTCCTCTCGTGAAATTCACAAAATTCTGCCGATTCAGCAGGAACCGGGTCAAGATTCAACTAAAGGTGACACATAGTTTGCTCATGATTTTTTTTTAAAATCATTTTTAGGTACATAATTAGTCATTTCATCAGAGAAACAACAGAAGTTTGGCAAGATGCAACCCCTAGCTACGAACGGTCATGCCCGCCGTTTTGACCACATTTTGAAATCGGCATAAGAAATTCAAAAAAACTCAAAAAAAATGGAAAACCTTCACATTGTGTCATTATATGTGACCTAGTTTCCAGAAAAAATAAAAAACTTGGAATGAGGAAAATATTTTAAAAAATGTTCTCAGAAATGAGCTATCATGTATGAAGATTCATGGGTTTCAAGGCAAATGGCCAATGGTGTGGCCACATTCAAGGTATAGCATGTTCAAATGATATCATATTGTGCACAAGGGTGCATCTTGGAATGGCAAACAATTTTTCAAAAGGGGGTTTTCATTTTCTTTGCACAAAAGAATCATTTTTCATTTTTCGAGTGCCAAAAATCGGTTTTTTTATGAAGAACCTACCAAATCTTTGTTGCAAAATTGCACCGCACCCTTTAAAAAAATATTGGACCACATTTTATGTACAACTGACTAAATGGTTGCCACTCAAAAGCTTTTGATCCACCTCTCGTCAAATTGACAAACTTCTGCCAATTCAGTAGGAATCGGGCCAAATTTGAACTAAAGGTGCCTCATAGTTTGCTCATGATTTTTTCCAAAAATAATTTTTAGGTACAAAATTAGTCATTTCTTTAGAGAAACAACAAAAGTTTGGAAGATTCAACCCCTAGCTACGAACGGTCATGCCCGCCGTTTTGACCATATTTTGAAATCGGCATAAGAAATTCAAAAAAAATCAAAAAAATGGAAAACCTTCACATTGTGTCATTATATGTGACCTAGTTTCCAGAAAAAATAAAAAACTTGGAATGCGGTAAATATTTAAAAAAAGTGTTCTCAGAAATGAGCTATGATGTATGAGGATTCATGGGTTTCAAGGCAAATGACCAATGGTATGGCCACATTCATGGTATAGTTGGCTCAAATGATATCATATTACGCACAAGGGTGCATCTTGGAATGGCAAACAATTTTTCAAAAGGGGGTTTTCATTTTCTTTGCACAAAAAAATCATTTTCCATTTTCCGAGTGCCAAAAATCAATTTTTTTTGTGAAGAACATACCAAATCTTTGTTGCGAAATTGCAGCGCACCATTTTTCATAAATATTAGACCACATGTTCTGTACAATTGACCAAACGGTTCCCACTCAAAAGCTTTCGATCCTCCTCTCGTGAAATTCACAAAATTCTGCCGATTCAGCAGGAACCGGGTCAAGTTTGAACTAAAGGTGACTCATAGTTTGCTCATGATTTTTTTCTACAAATCATTTTTAGGTACATAATTAGTCATTTCATCAGAGAAACAACAGAAGTTTGGCAAGATTCAACCCCTAGCTACGAACGGTCATGCCCGCCGTTTTGACCACATTTTGAAATCGGCATAAGAAATTCAAAAAAAAATAAAAAAAAAATGGAAAACCTTCACATTGTGTCATTATATGTGACCTAGTTTCCAGAAAAAATAAAAAACTTGGAATGAGGAAAATATTTTAAAAAAGTGTTCTCAGAAATGAGCTATCGTGTATGAAGATTCATGGGTTTCAAGGCAAATGACCAATGTTATGGCCACATTCATGGTATAGTTGGCTCAAATGATATCATATTACGCACAAGGGTGCATCTTGGAATGGCAAACAATTTTTCAAAAGGGGGTTTTCATTTACTTTGCACAAAAAAATCATTTTCCATTTTCCGAGTGCCAAAAATCAATTTTTTTTGTGAAGAACATACCAAATCTTTGTTGAACAATTGCAGCGCACCATTTTTCGAAAATATTAGACCACATCTTATAAACAATTGACCAAACGGTTCCCACTCAAAATCTTTCGATCCTCCTCTCGTGAAATTCACAAAATTCTGCCGATTCAGCAGGAACCGGGTCAAGATTCAACTAAAGGTGACACATAGTTTGCTCATGATTTTTTTTTAAAATCATTTTTAGGTACATAATTAGTCATTTCATCAGAGAAACAACAGAAGTTTGGCAAGATGCAACCCCTAGCTACGAACGGTCATGCCCGCCGTTTTGACCACATTTTGAAATCGGCATAAGAAATTCAAAAAAACTCAAAAAAAATGGAAAACCTTCACATTGTGTCATTATATGTGACCTAGTTTCCAGAAAAAATAAAAAACTTGGAATGAGGAAAATATTTTAAAAAATGTTCTCAGAAATGAGCTATCATGTATGAAGATTCATGGGTTTCAAGGCAAATGGCCAATGGTGTGGCCACATTCAAGGTATAGCATGTTCAAATGATATCATATTGTGCACAAGGGTGCATCTTGGAATGGCAAACAATTTTTTCAAAAGGGGGTTTTCATTTTCTTTGCACAAAAGAATCATTTTCCATTTTTCGAGTGCCAAAAATCGGTTTTTTTATGAAGAACCTACCAAATCTTTGTTGCAAAATTGCACGGCACCCTTTAAAAAATATTGGACCACATTTTATGTACAACTGACTAAATGGTTGCCACTCAAAAGCTTTTGATCCACCTCTCGTCAAATTGACAAACTTCTGCCAATTCAGTAGGAATCGGGCCAAATTTGAACTAAAGGTGCCTCATAGTTTGCTCATGATTTTTTCCACAAATAATTTTTAGGTACAATATTAGTCATTTCTTTAGAGAAACAACAAAAGTTTGGAAGATTCAACCCCTAGCTACGAACGGTCATGCCCGCCGTTTTGACCATATTTTGAAATCGGCATAAGAAATTCAAAAAAAATCAAAAAAATGGAAAACCTTCACATTGTGTCATTATATGTGACCTAGTTTCCAGAAAAAATAAAAAATTTGGAATGCGGAAAATATTTTAAAAAAGTGTTCTCAGAAATGAGCTATCATGTATGAAGATTCATGGGTTTCAAGGCAAATGACCAATGGTATGGCCACATTCATGGTATAGTTGGCTCAAATGATATCATATTACGCACAAGGGTACATCTTGGAATGGCAAACAAGTTTTCAAAAGGGGGTTTTCATTTTCTTTGCACAAAAAAATCATTTTCCATTTTCCGAGTGCCAAAAATCAAATTTTTTTGTGAAGAACATACCAAATCTTTGTTGCGAAATTGCAGCGCACCATTTTTCATAAATATTAGACCACATCTTCTGTACAATTGACCAAACGGTTCCCACTCAAAAGCTTTCGATCCTCCACTCGTGAAATTCACAAAATTCTGCCGATTCAGCAGGAACCGGGTCAAGTTTGAACTAAAGGTGACTCATAGTTTGCTCATGATTTTTTTCTAAAAATCATTTTTAGGTACATAATTAGTCATTTCATCAGAGAAACAACAGAAGTTTGGCAAGATTCAACCCCTAGCTACGAACGGTCATGCCCGTCGTTTTGACCACATTTTGAAATCGACATAAGAAATTCAAACAAAATCAAAAAAAATGGAAAACCTTCACATTGTGTCATTATATGTGACCTAATTTCCAGAAAAAATAAAAAACTTGGAATGAGGAAAATATTTTAAAAAAGTGTTCTCAGAAATGAGCTATCATGTATGAAGATTCATGGGTTTCAAGGCAAATGGCCAATGGTATGGCCACATTCAAGGTATAGCTTGTTCAAATGATATCATATTGTGCACACGGGTGCATCTTGGAATGGCAAACAATTTTTCAAAAGGGAGTTTTCATTTTCTTTGCACAAAAGAATCATTTTCCATTTTTCGAGTGCCAAAAATCGGTTTTTTATGAAGAACCTACCAAATCTTTGTTGCACAATTGCACCGCACCCTTTAAAAAAATATTAGACCATATTTTATGTACAACTGACTAAATGGTTGCCCCTCAAAAGCTTTCGATCCACCTCTCGTCAAATTGACAAAATTCTGCCGATTCAACCGGAACCGGGTCAAATTTGAACTAAAGGTGACTCATAGTTTGCGCATGATATTTTCCAAAAAAATCATTTTTAGGTACAAAAGTAGTCATTTAATTAGAGAAACAACAAAAGTTTGGCAAGATTCAACCCCTAGCTACGAACGGTCATGCCCGTCGTTTTGACCACATTTTGAAATCGGCATAAGAAATTCAAAAAAAATCAAAAAAATGGAAAACCTTCACATTGTGTCATTATATGTGACATAGTTTCCAGAAAAAATAAAAACTTGGAATGCTGAAAATATTTTAAAAAAGTGTTCTCAGAATTGAGCTATCATGTATGAAGATTCATGGGTTTCAAGGCAAATGACTAATGGTATGGCCACATTCATGGTATAGTTGGTTCAAATGATACCATATTGTGCACAAGGGTGCATCTTGGAATGGCAAACAATTTTTCAAAAGGGGGTTTTCATTTTCTTTGCACAAGAAAATCCTTTTCCATTTTTCGAGTATCAAAAATCGGTTTTTTTTATGAAGGACCTACCAAATCTTTGTTGCAAAATTGCACCGCACCATTTAAAAAAAATATTAGACCACATCTTATGTACAATTGACTAAATGGTTGCCACTCAAAAGCTTTCAATCCACCACTCGTCAAATTGACAAAATTCTGCCGATTCAGTAGGAACCGGGTCAAATTTGAACTAAAGGTGCCTCATAGTTTGCTCAATATTTTTTCCCAAAATCATTTTTAGGTACAAAATTAGTCATTTCTTCAGAGAAACAACAAAAGTTTGGAAGATTCAACCCCTAGCTACGAACGGTCATGCCCGCCGTTTTGACCATATTTTGAAATCGGCATAAGAAATTCAAAAAAATCAAAAAAATGGAAAACCTTCACATTATGTCATTATATGTGGCCTAGTTCCAGAAAAATGAACAAAGTTGGAATACGACAAATATTTTAAAAAGTGTTTTCAGAAATGAGCTATCATGTATGAAGATTCATGGGTTTCATGGCAAATGCCCAATGGTATGGCCACATTCAAGGTATAGCTTCTTCAAATGATATCATATTGTGCACAAGGGTGCATCTTGGAATGGCAAACAATTTTTCAAAAGGGGGTTTTCATTTTCTTTGCACAAAAGAATCATTTTCCATTTTTCGAGTGCCAAAAATCGGTTTTTTTATGAAGATCCTACCAAATCTTTGTTGCAAAATTGCACCGCACCCTTTAAAAAAATATTAGACCACATTTTATGTACAAGTGACTAAGTAGTTGCTACTCAAAAGCTTTCGATCCACCTCTCGTCAAATTGACAAAGTTCTGCCGATTTAGTAGGAACCGGTTCAAATTTGAACTAAAGGTGACGCATAGTTTGCTCATGATTTTTTCCAAAAATCATTTTTAGGTTCAAAAGTACTCATTTCATCAGAGAAACAACAAAAGTTTGGAAGATTCAACCCCTAGCTACGAACGGTCTTGCCCGCCGTTTTGACCGTATTTTGAAATCGGCATAAGAAATTCAAAAAAAATCAGAAAAATGGAAAACCTTCACATTGTGTCATTATATGTGACCTAGTTTCCAGAAAAAAAAACTTGGAATGCGGTAAATTTTTAAAAAAAGTGTTCTCAGAAATGAGGTATCATGTATGAAGATTCATGGGTTTCAAAGCAAATGACCAATGGTATGGCCACATTCATGGTATAGTTGGTTCAAATGATATCATATTGTGCACAAGGGTGCATCTAGGAATGGCAAACAATTTTTCAAAAGGGGGTTTTCATTTTCTTTGCACAAAAAAATCATTTTCCATTTTTCGAGTGCCAAAAATCGATTTTTTGATGAAGAACTTACCAAATCGTTGTTGCAAAATTGCACTGCACCATTTTAAAAAATATTAGACCACATTTTAGGTACAATTGACTAAATGGTTGTCACTCAAAAGCCTTCGATCCACCTCTCGTCAAATTGACAAAATTCTGCTGATTCAGGAGGAACCGGGTCAAATTTGAACTAAAGGTGACTCATAGTTTGATTTTTTCCAAAAATCATTTTTAGGTACAAAAGTAGTCATTTCATCAGAGAAACAACAAAAGTTTGGCAAGATTCAACCCCTAGCTACGAACGGTCTTGCCCGCCGGTTTGACCACATTTTGAAATCGGCATAAGAAATTCAAAAAAATGGAAAACCTTCACATTGTGTCATTATGTGTGACCTAGTTTCCAGGAAAAATAAAAAACTTGTAATGCGGTAAATATTTTTAAAAAGTGTTCTCACAAATGAGCTATCATGTATGAAGATTCATGGGTTTCAAGGCAAATGGCCAATGGTATGGCCACATTCAAGGTATAGCTTGTTCAAATGATATCATATTGTGCTCAAGGGTGCATCTTGGAATGGCAAACAATTTTGCAAAAGGGGGTTTTCATTTTCTTTGCACAAAAAAAATCATTTTCCATTTTCCGAGTGCCAAAAATCGGTTTTTTTATGAAGAACCTACCAAATCTTTGTTGCAAAATTGCACCGCACCCTTTAAAAAAAATATTAGACCACATTTTATGTACAACTGACTAAATGGTTGCCACTCAAAAGCTTTCGATCCACCTCTCGTCAAATTCACAAATTCTGTCGATTCAACAGTAACCGGGTCAAATTTGAACTAAAGGTGACTCATAGTTTGCGCATGATTTTTTCCAAAAAAATTATTTTTAGGTACAAAACTAGTCATTTAATTAGAGAAACAACAAAAGTTTGGCAAGATTCAACACCTAGCTACGATCGGTCATGCCCGCCGTTTTGACCACATTTTGAAATCGGCATAAGAAATTCAAAAAAAATCAAAAAAATGGAAAACCTTCACATTGTGTCATTATATGTGACCTAGTTTCAGAAAAAATAAAAAACTTGGAATGCGGAAAATATTTTAAAAAAGTGTTCTCAGAAATGAGCTATCATGTATGAAGATTCATGGGTTTCAAGGCAAATGACCAATGGTATGGCCACATTCATTGTATAGTTGGTTAAAATGATATCATATTGTGCACAAGGGTGCATATTGGAATGGCAAACAATTTTTCAAAAGGGGGTTTTCATTTTCTTTGCACAAGAAAATCATTTTCCATTTTTCGAGTGTCAAAAATCGGTTTTTTTTATGAAGAACCTACCAAATCATTGTTGCAAAATTGCACCGCACCATTTAAAAAAAATATTAGACCACATCTTATGTACAATTGACTAAATGGTTGCCACTCAAAAGCTTTCAATCCACCTCTCGTCAAATTGACAAAATTATGCCGATTCAGTAGGAACCGGGTCAAATTTGAACTAAAGGTGCCTCATAGTTTGCTCATGATTTTTTCCAAAAATCACTTTTGGGTACAAAAGTAGTCATTTCTTCAGAGAAACAACAAAAGTTTGGAAGATTCAACCCCTAGCTACGAACGGTCATGCCCGCCGTTTTGACCATATTTTGAAATCGGCATAAGAAATTCAAAAAAAATCAAAAAAATAGAAAACCTTCCCATTGTGTCATTATATGTGACCTAGTTTCCAGAAAAATTAACAAACTTGGAATACGACAAATATTTTAAAAAAGTGTTCTCAAAAATGAGCTATCATGTTTGAAGATTCATTGGTTTCAAGGCAAATGACCAATGGTATGGCCACATTCATGGTATAGCTTGTTCAAATGATATCATATTCTGCACAAGGGTGCATCTTGAAATGGCAAAAAAAAATTCAAATTGGAGTTTTCATTTTGTTTGCTCAAAAAATCATTTTCCATTTTTTGAGTGACAAAAATCGGCTTTTTTATGAAGAACCTACCAAATCTTTGTTGCAAAATTGCACCGCACCATTTAAAAAAAATATTAGACCATATTTTATGTACAACTGACTAAATGGTTGCCATTCAAAAGCTTTCGATCCACCTCTCGTGAAATTGACAAAATTCTGCCGATTCAACAGGAACCGGGTCAAATTTCAACTAAAGGTGACTCATAGTTTGCTCATGATTTTTTCCAAAAAAAATCATTTTTAGGTACAAATATAGTCATTTCATCAGAGAAACAACAAAAGTTTGGCAAGATTCAACCCCTAGCTACGAACGGTCATGCCCGCCGTTTTGACCACATTTTGAAATCGGCATAAGAAATTCAAATAAAATCAAAAAAATGGAAAACCTTCACATTGTGTCATTATATGTGACCTAGTTTCCAGAAAAAATAAAAAACTTGGAATGCGGAAAATATTTTAAAAAAGTGTACTCAGAAATGAGCTATCATGTATGAAGATTCATGGGTTTCAAGGCAAATGACCAATGGTATGGCCACATTCATGGTATAGTTGGTTCAAATGATATCATATTGTGCACAAGGGTGCATCTTGGAATGGGAAACAATTTTTCAAAAGGGGGTTTTCATTTTCTTTGCACAAAAAAATCATTTTCCATTTTTCGAGTGCAAAAAATCAATTTTTTGATGAAGAACTTACCAAATCGTTGTTCCAAAATTGCACTGCACCATTAAAAAAATATTAGACCACATTATATGTACAATTGACTAAATGGTTGCCACTCAAAAGCTTTCGATCCACCTCTCGTCAAATTGACAAAATTCTGCAGATTCAGGAGGAACCGAGTCAAACTTGAACTAAAGGTGACTCATAGTTTGCGCATGATTTTTTCCAAAAAAATTATTTTTAGGTACAAAACTAGTCATTTAATTAGAGAAACAACAAAAGTTTGGCAAGATTCAACACCTAGCTACGAACGGTCATGCCCGCCGTTTTGACCATATTTTGAAATCGGCATAAGAAATTCAAAAAAATCAAAAAAATGGAAAACCTTCACATTGTGTCATTATATGTGACCTAGTTTCAGAAAAAATAAAAAACTTGGAATGCGGAAAATATTTTAAAAAAATGTTCTCAGAAATGAGCTATCATGTATGAAGATTCATGGGTTTCAAGGCAAATGACCAATGGTATGGCCACATTCATTGTATAGTTGGTTAAAATGATATCATATTGTGCACAAGGGTGCATATTGGAATGGCAAACAATTTTTCAAAAGGGGGTTTTCATTTTCTTTGCACAAGAAAATCATTTTCCATTTTTCGAGTGTCAAAAATCGGTTTTTTATATGAAGAACCTACCAAATCATTGTTGCAAAATTGCACCGCACCATTTAAAAAAAAATATTAGACCACATCTTATGTACAATTCACTAAATGGTTGCCACTCAAAAGCTTTCAATCCACCTCTCGTCAAATTGACAAAATTATGCCGATTCAGTAGGAACCGGGTCAAATTTGAACTAAAGGTGACTCATAGTTTGATTTTTTCCAAAAATCATTTTTAGGTACAAAAGTAGTCATTTCATCAGAGAAACAACAAAAGTTTGGCAAGATTCAACCCCTAGCTACGAACGGTCATGCCCGCCGGTTTGACCACATTTTGAAATCGGCATAAGAAATTCAAAAAAATGGAAACCCTTCACATTGTGTCATTATGTGTGACCTAGTTTCCAGGAAAAATAAAAAACTTGTAATGCGGTAAATATTTTTAAAAAGTGTTCTCAGAAATGAGCTATCATGTATGAAGATTCATGGGTTTCAAGGCAAATGGCCAATGGTATGGCCACATTCAAGGTATAGCTTGTTCAAATGATATCATATTGTGCACAAGGGTGCATCTTGGAATGGCAAACAATTTTGCAAAAGGGGGTTTTCATTTTCTTTGCACAAAAAAATCATTTTCCATTTTCCGAGTGCCAAAAATCGGTTTTTTTATGAAGAACCTACCAAATCTTTGTTGCAAAATTGCACCGCACCCTTTAAAAAAAATATTAGACCACATTTTATGTACAACTGACTAAATGGTTGCCACTCAAAAGCTTTCGATCCACCTCTCGTCAAATTCACAAATTCTGTCGATTCAACAGTAACCGGGTCAAATTTGAACTAAAGGTGACTCATAGTTTGCGCATGATTTTTTCCAAAAAAATTATTTTTAGGTACAAAACTAGTCATTTAATTAGAGAAACAACAAAAGTTTGGCAAGATTCAACACCTAGCTACGATCGGTCATGCCCGCCGTTTTGACCACATTTTGAAATCGGCATAAGAAATTCAAAAAAAATCAAAAAAATGGAAAACCTTCACATTGTGTCATTATATGTGACCTAGTTTCAGGAAAAATAAAAAACTTGGAATGCGGAAAATATTTTAAAAAAGTGTTCTCAGAAATGAGCTATCATGTATGAAGATTCATGGGTTTCAAGGCAAATGACCAATGGTATGACCACATTCATTGTATAGTTGGTTAAAATGATATCATATTGTGCACAAGGGTGCATATTGGAATGGCAAACAATTTTTCAAAAGGGGGTTTTCATTTTCTTTGCACAAGAAAATCATTTTCCATTTTTCGAGTGTCAAAAATCGGTTTTTTTATGAAGAACCTACCAAATCATTGTTGCAAAATTGCACCGCACCATTTAAAAAAAAATATTAGACCACATCTTATGTACAATTGACTAAATGGTTGCCACTCAAAAGCTTTCAATCCACCTCTCGTCAAATTGACAAAATTATGCCGATTCAGTAGGAACCGGGTCAAATTTGAACTAAAGGTGCCTCATAGTTTGCTCATGATTTTTTCCAAAAATCACTTTTGGGTACAAAAGTAGTCATTTCTTCAGAGAAACAACAAAAGTTTGGAAGATTCAACCCCTAGCTACGAACGGTCATGCCCGCCGTTTTGACCATATTTTGAAATCGGCATAAGAAATTCAAAAAAAATCAAAAAAATAGAAAACCTTCCCATTGTGTCATTATATGTGACCTAGTTTCCAGAAAAATTAACAAACTTGGAATACGACAAATATTTTAAAAAAGTGTTCTCTAAAATGAGCTATCATGTATGAAGATTCATTGGTTTCAAGGAAAATGACCAATGGTATGGCCACATTCATGGTATAGCTTGTTCAAATGATATCATATTCTGCACAAGGGTGCATCTTGAAATGGCAAACAATTTTTCAAATTGGAGTTTTCATTTTGTTTGCTCAAAAAATCATTTTCCATTTTTTGAGTGACAAAAATCGGCTTTTTTATGAAGAACCTACCAAATCTTTGTTGCAAAATTGCACCGCACCATTTAAAAAAAATATTAGACCATATTTTATGTACAACTGACTAAATGGTTGCCATTCAAAAGCTTTCGATCCACCTCTCGTGAAATTGACAAAATTCTGCCGATTCAACAGGAACCGGGTCAAATTTCAACTAAAGGTGACTCATAGTTTGCTCATGATTTTTTCCAAAAAAAATCATTTTTAGGTACAAATATAGTCATTTCATCAGAGAAACAACAAAAGTTTGGCAAGATTCAACCCCTAGCTACGAACGGTCATGCCCGCCGTTTTGACCACATTTTGAAATCGGCATAAGAAATTCAAATAAAATCAAAAAAATGGAAAACCTTCACATTGTGTCATTATATGTGACTTAGTTTCCAGAAAAAATAAAAAACTTGGAATGCGGAAAATATTTTAAAAAAGTGTACTCAGAAATGAGCTATCATGTATGAAGATTCATGGGTTTCAAGGCAAATGACCAATGGTATGGCCACATTCATGGTATAGTTGGTTCAAATGATATCATATTGTGCACAAGGGTGCATCTTGGAATGGGAAACAATTTTTCAAAAGGGGGTTTTCATTTTCTTTGCACAAAAAAATCATTTTCCATTTTTCGAGTGCAAAAACTCAATTTTTTGATGAAGAACTTACCAAATCGTTGTTCCAAAATTGCACTGCACCATTTAAAAAAATATAAGACCACATTATATGTACAATTGACTAAATGGTTGCCACTCAAAAGCTTTCGATCCTCCTCTCGTCAAATTGACAAAATTCTGCAGATTCAGGAGGAACCGAGTCAAACTTGAACTAAAGGTGACTCATAGTTTGCTCATGATTTTTTCCAAAAATCATTTTTAGGTTCAAAAGTACTCATTTCATCAGAGAAACAACAAAAGTTTGGCAAGATTAAACCCCTATCTACGAACGGTCATGCCCGCCGTTTTGACCATATTTTGAAATCGGCATAAGAAATTCAAAAAAATCAGAAAAATGGAAAACCATCACATTGTGTCATTATATGTGACCTAGTTTCCAGAAAAATTAACAAACTTGGAATACGACAAATATTTTAAAAAAGTGTTCTCAGAAATGAGCTATCATGTATGTAGAGTCATGGGTTTCAAGGCAAATGACCAATGGTATGGCCACATTCATGGTATAGCTTGTTCAAATGATATCATATTGTGCACAAGGGTGCATCTTGGAATGGCAAACAATTTTTCAAAAGGGAGTTTTCATTTTCTTTGCACAAAAAATATCATTTTCCATTTTTTGAGTGCCAAAAATTGGTTTTTTTATGAAGAACCTACCAAATCTTTGTTGCAAAATTGCACCGCACCATTTAAAAAAAATATTAGACCACATTTTATGTACAACTGACTAAATGGTCCCACTCAAAATCTTTCGATCCAACTCTCGTCAAATTGACAAAATTCTGCCGATTCAGCAGGAACCGGGTCTAATTTGAACTAAAGGTGACTCATAGTTTGCTCATGTTTTTTTCCAAAAATCATTTTAGGTACAATAGTAGTCATTTCATGAGAGAAACAACAAAAGTTTGACAAGTTTCAACCCCTAACTACGAACGGTCATGCCCGCCGTTTTGACCACATTTTGAAATCGGCATAAGAAATTAAAAAAAAATGGAAAACCTTCACATTGTGTCATTATATGTCACCTAGTTTCTAGAAAAAATAAAAAACTTGGAATGCGGTAAATATTTAAAAAAAGTGTTCTCAGAAATGAGCTATCATGTATGAAGATTCATGGGTTTCAAGGCAAATGACTAATGGTATGGCCACATTCATGGTATAGTTGGTTCAAATGATATCATATTATACACAAGGGTGCATCTTGGAATGGCAAACAATTTTTCAAAAGGGGGTTTTTATTTTCTTTGCACAAAAAAATCATTTTCCATTTTCCGAGTGCCAAAAATCAATTTTTTTTGTGAAGAACATACCAAATCTTTGTTGCGAAATTGCAGCGCACCATTTTTCAAAAATATTAGACCACATCTTATGTACAATTGACCAAACGGTTCCCACTCAAAAGCTTTCGATCCTCCTCTCGTGAAATTCACAAAATTGTGCCGATTCAGCAGGAACCGGGTCAAGTTTGAACTAAAGGTGACTCATAGTTTGCTCATGATTTTTCTCTAAAAATCATTTTTAGGTACAAAGTTAGTCATTTCATCAGAGAAACAACAGAAGTTTGGCAAGATTCAACCCCTAGCTACGAACGGTCATGCCCGCCGTTTTGACCACATTTTGAAATCGGCATAAGAAATTCACAAAAATCAAAAAAATGGAAAACCTTCACATTGTGTCATTATATGTGACCTAGTTTCCAGGAAAAATAAAAAACTTGGAATGCGGAAAATATTTTTAAAAAGTGTTCTCAGAAATGAGCTATCATGTATGAAGAGTAATGGGTTTCAAGGCAAAAGGCCAATGGTATGGCCACATTCAAGGTATAGCTTGTTCAAATGATATCATATTGTGCACAAGGGTGCATTTTGGAATGGCAAATAATTTTTCAAAAGGGGGTTTTCATTTTCTTTGCACAAAAGAATCATTTTCCATTTTTCGAGTGCCAAAAATCGGTTTTTTTATGAAGAACCTACCAAATATTTGTTGCAAAATTGCACCGCACCCTTTAAAAAAAATATTAGACCACATTTTATGTACACCAGACTAAATGGTTGCCACTCAAAAGCTTTCGATCCACCTCTCATCAAATTGACAAAATTCTGCCGATTCAACAGGAACGGGGTCAAATTTGAACTAAAGGTGACTCATAGTTTGCGCATGATTTTTTCCAAAAAAATCATTTTTAGGTACAAAAGTAGTCATTTAATTAGAGAAACAACTAAAGTTTGGAAGATTCAACCCCTAGCTACGAACGGTCATGCCCGCCGTTTTGACCATATTTTGAAATCGGCATAAGAAATTCAAAAAAAATCAAAAAAATGGAAAACCTTCACATTGTGTCATTGTATGTGATCTAGTTTCCAGAAAAATTAACAAACTTGGAATACGACAAATATTTTAAAAAAGTGTTCTCGGAAATGAGCTATCATGTATGAAGATTCATGGGTTTCAAGTCAAATGACCAATGGTATGGCCACGTTCACGGTATAGCTTGTTCAAATGATATCATATTGTGCACAAGGGTGCATCTTGGAATGACAAACAATTTTTCAAAAGGGAGTTTTCATTTTGTTTGCACAAAAAATCATTTCCATTTTTCGAGTGCCAAAAATCGGCTTTTTTCTGAAGAACCTACCAAATCTTTGTTGCAAAATTGCACCGCACCATTTAGAAAAAATATTAGACCACATTTTATGTACAACTAACTAAATGGTTGCCACTCAAAAGCTTTCGATGCACCTCTCGTCAAATTGACAAAATTCTGCCGATTCAGCAGGAACCGGGTCTAATTTGAACTAAAGGTGACTCATAGTTTGCTCATGATTTTTTCCAAAAATCATTTTTAGTTACAAAAGTAGTCATTTCATCAAAGAAACAACAAAAGTTTGGCAAGATTCAACCCCTAGCTACGAACGGTCATGCCCGCCGTTTTGACCACATTTTGAAATCGGCATAAGAAATTCAAAAAAAATGGAAAACCTTCACATTGTGTCATTATATGTGACCTAGTTTTAAGAAAAAAGAAAAAAACTTGGAATGCGGTAAATATTTAAAAAAACTGTTCTCAGAAATGAGCTATCATGTATGAAGATTCATGGGTTTCAAGGCAAATGACCAATGGTATGGCCACATTCATGTTATAGTTGGTTCAAATGATATCATATTATGCACAAGGGTGCATCTTGGAATGGCAAACAATTTTTCAAAAGGGGGTTTTCATTTTCTTTGCACAAAAAAATAATTTTCCATTTTTGGAGTGTCAAAAATCGGTTTTTTTTATGAAGAACATACCAAATCTTTGTTGCAAAATTGCACTCCACCATTTAAAAAAAATATAAGACCACATCTTATGTACAATTGACTAAATGGTTGCCACTCAAAATCTTTCAATCCACCTCTCGTCAAATTGACAAAATTCTGCCGATTCAGTAGGAACCGGGTCAAATTTGAACTAAAGGTGCCTCATAGTTTGCTCATGATTTTTCCAAAAATCATTTTTAGGTACAAAAGTAGTCATTTCTTCAGAGAAACAACAAAATTTTGGAAGATTCAACCCCTAGCTACGAACGGTCATGCCCGCCGTTTTGTACATATTGTGAAATCGGCATAAGAAATTCAAAAAAATTCAAAAAAATGGAAAACCTTCACATTGTGTCATTATATGTGACCTAGTTTCCAGAAAAATTAACAAACTTGGAATACGACAAATATTTTAAAAAAGTGTTCTCAGAAATGACCTATCATGTTTGAAGATTCATGGGTTTCAAGGCAAATGAACAATGGTATGGCCACATTCATGGTATAGCTTGTTCAAATGATATCATAATGTGCACAAGGGTGCATCTTGGAATGGAAAACAATTTTTCAAAACGGAGTTTTCATTTTGTTTGCACAAAAAATCATTTTCCATTTTTCGAGTGCCAAAAATCGGCTTTTTTCTGAAGAACCTACCAAGTCTTTGTTGCAAAATTGCACCGCACCATTTTAAAAAAATATTATACCACATTTTATGTACAACTGACTAAATGGTTGCCACTCAAAAGCTTTCGATGCACCTCTCGTCAAATTGACAAAATTCTGCCGATTCAACAGGAACCGGGTCAAATTTTAACTAAAGGTGACTCATAGTTTGCTCATGATTTTTTACAAAAAAATCATTTTAGGTACAAATATAGTCATTTCATCAGAAAAACAACAAAATTTTGGCAAGATTCAACCCCTACCTACGAACGGTCATGCCCGCCGTTTTGACCACATTTTGAAATCTGCATAAGAAATTAAAAAATCAGAAAAATGGAAAACCTTCACATTGTGTTATTATATGTGACCTAGTTTCCAAAAAAAATAAAAAACTTGGAATGCTAAAAATATTTTTAAAAAGTGTTTTCAGAAATGAGCTATCATGTATGAAGATTCATGGGTTTAAAGCAAATGGCCAATGGTATGGCCACATTCAAGGTATAGCTTATTCAAATGATATCATATTGTGCACAAGGGTGCATCTTGGAATGACAAACAATTTTTCAAACAGGGGTTTTCAGTTTCTTTGCACAAAAGAATCATTTTCCATTTTTCGAGTGCCAAAAATCGGTTTTTTTATGAAGAACCTACCAAATCTTTGTTGCAAAATTACACTGCACCCTTTAAAAAAAATATTAGACCACATTTTATGTACAACTGACTAAATGGTTGCCACTCAAATGCTTTCGATCCACCTCTCGTCAAATTGACAAAATTCTGCCGATTCAACAGGAACCGGGTCAAATTTTAACTAAAGGTGACTCATAGTTTGCTCCTGATTTTTTACAAAAAAATCATTTTAGGCACAAATATAGTCATTTCATCAGAAAAACAACAAAAGTTTGGCAAGATTCAACCCCTACCTACGAACGGTCATGCCCGCCGTTTTGACCACATTTTGAAATCTGCATAAGAATTTAAAAAATCAGAAAAATGGAAAACCTTCACATTGTGTTATTATATGTGACCTAGTTTCCAAAAAAAATAAAAAACTTGGAATGCGGAAAATATTTTTAAAAAGTGTTTTCAGAAATGAGCTATCATGTATGAAGATTCATGGGTTTCATGGCAAATGGCCAATGGTATGGCCACATTCAAGGTATAGCTTATTCAAATGATATCATATTGTGCACAAGGGTGCATCTTGGAATGACAAACAATTTTTCAAACTGGGGTTTTCAGTTTCTTTGCACAAAAGTATCATTTTCCATTTTTCGAGTGCCAAAAATCCGTTTTTTTATGAAGAACCTACCAAATCTTTGTTGCAAAATTACACTGCACCCTTTAAAAAAAAATATTAGACCACATTTTATGTACAACTGACTAAATGGTTGCCACTCAAATGCTTTCGATCCACCTCTCGTCAAATTGACAAAATTTTGCCGATTCAACAAGAACCGGGTCAAATTTGAACTAAAGGTGACTCATAGTTTGCGCATGATTTTTTCCAAAAAAATCATTTTTAGCTACAAAAGTAGTCATTTCATTAGAGAAACAACAAAAGTTTGGCAAGATTCAACCCCTAGCTACGAACGGTCATGCCCGCCGTTTTGACCACATTTTGAAATCGACCTAAGAAATTCAAAAAAATCAAAAAAATGAAAAACCTTCACATTGTGTCATTATATGTGACCTAGTTTCCAGAAAAAAATAACAAACTTGGAATACGACAAATATTTTAAAAATGTGTTTTCAAAAATGAGCTATCATGTATGAAGATTCATGGGTTTCAAGCAAATGACCAATGGTATGGCCACATTCATGGTATAGCTTGTTCAAATGATATCATATTGTGCACAAGGGTGGATCTTGGAATGGCAAACAATTTTTCAAAAGGGAGTTTTCATTTTCTTTGCACAAAAAACAGCAATTTCCATTTTTCGAGTGCCAAAAATCGGTTTTTTTATGAAGAACCTACCAAATCTTTGTTGCAAAATTGCACCGCACCATTTAAAAAAAAATTAGACCACATTTTATGTACAATTGACTAAATGGTTCCCACTCAAAAGCTTTCGATCCACCTCTCGTCAAATTGACAAAATTCTGTTGATTCAGGATGAACCGGGTCTAATTTGAACTAAAGATTGCTCATAGTTTGCTCATGATTTTTTCCAAAAATCATTTTTAGGTACGAAAGTAGTCATTTCAACAAAGAAACAACAAAAGTTTGTCAAGATTCAACCCCTAGCTACGAACGGTCATGCCCGCCGTTTTGACCACATTTTGAAATCGGCATAAGAAATTAAAAAAAATGGAAAACCTTCACATTGTGTCATTATATGTGACCTAGTTTCCAGAAAAAATAAAAAACTTGGAATGCGGAAAATATTTAAAAAAAGTGTTCTCAGAAATGAGCTATCATGTATGAAGATTCTTGGGTTTCAAGGCAAATGACCAATGGTATGGCCACATTCATGGTATAGTTGGTTCAAATGATATCATATTGTGCACAAGGGTGCATTTGGAATGGCAAACAATTTTTCAAACGGGGGTTTTCATTTTCTTTGCACAAAAAATTCATTTTCCATTTTCTGAGTGCCAAAAATCATTTTTTCTTGTGAAGAACATACCAAATCTTTGTTGCAAAATTGCAGCGAACCATTTTTCAAAAATATTAGACCACATCTTATGTACAATTGACCAAATGGTTCCCACTCAAAAGCTTTCGATCCTCCGCTCATGAAATTCACAAAATTCTACCGATTCAAAAGGAACCAGGTCAAGTTTGAACTAAAGGTGACTCATAGTTTGCTCATGATTTTTTTTCTAAAAATCATTTTTAGGTACAAAATTAGTCATTTCATCAGAGAAACAACAGAAGTTTGGCAAGATTCAACCCCTAGCTGCGAACGGTCATGCCTGCCATTTTGACCACATTTTGAAATCGGCATAAGAAATTCAAAAAAATAAAAAAAAATGGAAAACCTTCATATTTTGTCATTATATGTGACCTAGTTTCAGAAAAAATAAAAAACTTGGAATGCGGAAAATATTTTAAAAAAGTGTTCTCAGAAATGAGCTATCATGTATGAAGATTCAGGGGTTTCAAGGCAAATGACCAATGGTATGGCCACATTCATGGTATAATTGGTTCAAATGATATCATATTGTGCACAAGGGTGAATCTTGGAATGGCTAACAATTTTTCAAAAGGGGGTTTTCATTTTCTTTGCAAAAAAAAATCATTTTCCATTTTTCGAGTGCCAAAAATCGGTTTTTTATAAAGAACCTGCCAAATCTTTGTTGCAAAATTGCACCGCACCATTTAAAAAAAATACTAGACCACATTTTATGTACAATTGACTAAATAGTTGCTACTTAAAAGCTTTCGATCCACCTCTCGTCAAATTGACAAAATTCTGCAGATTCAGTAGGAACCGGGTCAAATTTGAACTAAAGGTGACTCCTAGTTTGCTCATGATTTTTTCCAAATATCATTTTTAGGTACAAAAGTATTCATTTCATCAGAGAAACAACAAAAGTTTGGCAAGATTCAACCCCTAGCTACGAACGGTCATGCCCGCCGTTTTGACCACATTTTGAAATCGGCATAAGAAATTCAAAAAAAATTCAAAAAAATGGAAAACCTTCACATTGTGTCATTATATGTGACCTAGTTTCCAGAAAAAATAACAAACTTCGAATACGACAGATTTTTTAAAAAAGTGTTCTCAGAAATGAGCTATCATGTATGAAGATTCATGGGTTTCAAGGCAAATGACCAACGGTATAGCCACATTCATGGTATAGCTTGTTCAAATGATATCATATTGTGCGCAAGGGTGCATCTTGGAATGGCAAACAATTTTTCAAAAGGGAGTTTTCATTTTCTTTGCACAAAAAACAACAATTTCCATTTTTCGAGTGCCAAATTTTTTTTTTTATGAAGTACCTACCAAATCTTTGTTGCAAAATTGCACCGCACCATTTAAAAAAAATATTAGACCACATTTTATGTACAACTGACTAAATGGTTACCACTCAAAAGCTTTCGATCCACCTCTCGTCAAATTAACAAAATTCTGCCGATTCAACAGGAACCGGGTCAAATTTGAACTAAAGGTGACTCATAGTTTGCTCTTGATTTTTTCCAAACAAATCATTTTTAGGTACAAAAGTAGTCATTTAATTAGAGAAACAACAAAAGTTTGCAAGATTCAACCCCTAGCTACGAACGGTCATGCCCGCCGTTTTGACCACATTTTGAAATCTGCATAAGAAATTCAAAAAAAAATGGAAAACCTTCACATTGTGTCATTATATGTGACTTAGTTTCCAGTTAAAATAACAAACTTGGAATACAAGAAATATTTTAAAAAAGTGTTTTCAAAAATGAGCTATCATGTATGAAGATTTATGGGTTTCAAGGCAAATGACCAATGGTAGGGCCACATTCATGGTATAGTTTGTTCAAATGATATCATATTGTGCACAAGGGTGCATCTTGGAATGGCAAACAATGTTTCAAAAGGGAGCTTTCATTTTCTTTGCACAAAAAAAACATTTTCCATTTTCCGAGTGCCAAAAATCATTTTTTTTTGTGAAGAACCTACGAAATCTTTGTTGCGAAATTGCACCGCACCATTTTTCAAAAATATTAGATCACATCTTAGGTACAATTGACCAAATGGTTCCCACTCAAAAGCTTTCGATCCTCCTCTCGTCAAATCGACATCTTATGTACAATTGACTAAAATTCTGCCAAAAATGGTTGCATGTAAAATGCTTTCGATCCATCTCTCACCAAATATTGTTAATAGAGTTTATAATTTGTTACATTATTATTGTCAAATATTGTTTCCTAAAGTTAACATAGTTTATAATTTCTTATAATTTGTATAGTTATTATTATTGAGGTAATTATATTATTTTTGAAATAAGGAACATTTTTATTTAAATTTTAAAGTATTTTCAATATATATTTTTCTCACTTATTTTACTTAGGTTTTTTATTTATTAAACGGATGGCCTGCTTGGCCCATCTGGCCATGTGCCTGGCTCAATTGGCCTACTGGATCGGCCGGCTGAGGAGATAGGCCTCATGCCGAGCAGGCCCCCTCTCCTCACAGTCTCTCTCTCTCTCTCACTGGCCTCTGTCTCTCTCTCAAGCTCGCTCTCTCTTCCCCGATCTCCTTCTGGCCGCGGCCGATTCTAGCCATCGCCGGTCACCTCTGCTGCCATGCTAGCCATCCACTGCTCCACCTCGTGACGCTGCACCTCCTCCACCACGTCAATTTCCTTTTCCCCACCTCCAGTGGTCGCCCGCATCACTTCCTCTCGCTAGGGTTTTGGTGGTGGGATGAACCTCGTCGGCGGCGGCCTCCTGCTCGTTGCTCCGGTCATCTCCATCCCCTGGTGATGCTCCTAGATGTCCTTTGCACCACTACTTTGCGGCATCGCCTCCTCCTCGTCGGCCTCGATTTCGATGTGGTGCTCGTCTGGTTGATGCTCTATGGTCATACTCAGGTCCTACTAAACTCTGTAGTTGTTGGTCCCGTGCTATCTAGGGTTGGTAGGTTCCTGTTCATGTTTGATTGCTATCCTATGAGCTCCTTTGATCCTCTGGTTTACATATGGATGCTCTAGTTCTTTAGCTATGTTCCTAGGTTTGCTAAATTCATCAGTGGCAGTGCTGATCTCTCATTGCTTCCCGTGGGACTCTGTTGTTCATATAACTGAAGAATTCTTCAGTTAGAAAGCTTCCTGGTCACTACACTACAGCAGTAGTTCATTACTTCATGTAGGTGTGATATATGCTCTCTGGTTTGGTTTGGTTAATTCATGGTGTTCATTACTAAATGATTCAGTCCATCTGCTATTCCTGTGAGCTCTGTTTTGTTGACGGACTGGCTGTTAGTTCAATTAAATTATTGAACTTGTTATAGTTCAGTTAATGCTATTGCTTTGCTGGTGCTAGTGCTAGTATAGGCTGGTCCTTGGATTTGATTTGTGGCATATCTAGAATTTACTTCTGTTACTGGGAGGTTCTGCTTTGGATGATTGCCATTGTCTAGTTCCTGGTTTGCTATTGATGGTGTAGTTTAGTGGTGGTTTGTAGTTCCTAAGGTTTTGGTCTTGGTAAATTGGTCCACACATAGCACTGTTGCTACTGGAGGTATATGAACTGGTTTATATTTGTGTGCTAGTGCTACTTCTTCTTGTTAACATGGTTGTAGATGTCCATCTGATGTACCACTATGTTTTTTTGCACATACACACTATGGTTGGAGTTTGTGTCCAACAATATATACTATTACTGTTGTCAGTTAGCTGTTGATGCTATCTGTTGACATATACAGGTAGTACTGTTCTTAGTTCTATTGGCATGTTTTTATTGTTGTATATAGTTCCTAGGTTGTGTCTTGGGCCACCTGGACTCATAGTGACAGATGTGCCCCTTTAATTATAACTTTGCAAATGAGTTGGCGCTGTTGTTATTGTGTTTGTGGCTGTTACTTATGACTTGGCTTTGTTGTTCTTTGTTTGTTGGATTTGTGAGCTATGAATTTCACCTCTTGCTGTACATATAACCTGGACATACTCCACTCTTGGACTTGATCCGCTACAGCTGCTCTCCCCTGATACTTGATCATGTATTGTTCCTTTTGTCTCTGATGCTGTACATTTGGTCACTTACTATTCCATTACTTGGCTTTGCTGGCTTTCTATTGGAAACTTCTGATTAACGGTATTTGGACCAATTCCAAGTAGTCCTAAGTGCCAGCTCATATAGTAATGCATTTCCCAAAGGGGAATGCAACATTTATAATGTAACACACTCCCTCTTCCTATATTGTTTCTTTTGCAGGTCTTGAACTTGAGAAGGAGAAGATAAGAAGAAGATCAATAGAAGAACTAGAAAAGGATTTAGTCTAGGTTTAGTTTAGGTTTACTTCCTTTTCTTTATTTCATTTCTTCTATTCCACAATGTAATTCCTGAATCCTTTGTCTCCGTATTTATAGTAATAAAATATATTGTTTCTTTTATCCAGATTGAAAGATTTGTAATATTACTTACTAATTCTTTTATTAATAAAGTTTCTTTTATTCCTTATTGGATCAAACCTAGTGCTATCAAGACATGTAAGACGAAATTGACAGATGGACATGACACATCGGCAAAAATTTACACATAGGCAAAATTGATGAGGTGGCGCTCAGTCATATCAATGCATCCGCGTTTACAGCGTCATGACCATCTAGATTGGTCGTAATCAGCTAGAAATAAGGCTGTCGACCACTGATGTCTGCTTTATGACCATTTCGTGTAAGGCAATTACGACCTTCCTAGCCAAAATGGTCGTTATGGTTTAGGGTTTGGACCCTCCCAAACGGCTTACGACCAATTGGTTCCAAATGGTCATAGATTTATGACCAATTCACCCACGGTCGCTAAGAGAAGGTCATAAGTTGACATATTTCATGTAGTGCCCCCGAGCTCCCCTCTGGACTCTCCATTCCACGGCGGTCACCCCCATGCCCTCGCCCGGCCAATTCCATCACCGGAGCCGCTCCACTGGCCGGAGGCCGCTGCCCTCTACCGCGGTCGCTGCGCCCCACTCCGACCGCCCCCGGCCCCATCTCCACCACCCACGGGCGAAGGGTGAGGCACGGGATCCATCCCCGGCAGCGCCCGAGGCCGCCGTGTCCCCAGTGGCCGGCGCCGGCAAAGGCCGAGCTCCCCTGTGGTCGCGTCGGGAGGAAGAAGAAAGGAGGAGAGGGAGGAGAGAGAAGAAGGTGGGCCCCGCTTGTAAGCGACCCAGGACGTGGCCACGTCAGTTAAGTGGAGGTGGTTTTCTACAAATATGCTTTCGCTTTCCCGAAAGCGTAAAGGCGGCGGAGTTGTTTTCTTTTAGAGAAAGGGATTTCTATTTCTGTGCCCCTCATTCCTTAGTCTTCCTCAGTTTTGCCCAAGCACACTTATTTTGCTCAATTTTCCCCTCCACCGCAGCACCTACCCTCACCAATGCCCAAACGGGGGTTTGCCGTTGGTCAAGGGAGTTGACTGTTAGTCGGCGCTGTTACTGACGTGTGGGGCACACCTTGCCAGGTGGCATTCTCACAATCAGTGGTCTGCATGCCCGCATGCATGAGTAGTTACATCACGGTCACGTCAGTGCTTTCACACACGGGGAGTACGCACCACGTGGTTTCCCATGCGAGGAGTAGCGTCGCCGGCGTGCCTGGCAGGTGTCTATTAATGCATTTTATAGCTGCGCAGGGTGCACCGGCGTGCACCCACTCCTGTCCCAATCCCCTCCCCTCCCATCGCCGCCCCGCAGCCTTCTCCGCCATGCGCCTCCACCAAACCCTAGCCACCTCCACTAAACCCTAGCCACCTCCCCTTCCGCAGCCGCAATAATGGCCAGCCACGATGGTGGGGCGGGAAGTAGCAGCCGGGAACGACGTCGCACGTTTGTCATTCCCGGCCTGCCGTGCGCCCAACGGGTCGACAAGGCGTCGCTCCTCGCCCGCTGCGGCATCATGGTGCCGCCGGACACGCGCCTGCCGGCCGGATGACACCTGAGTGCCGGGGGGCTCCCGGTGGAGCCTGTCCCCACCGTGGGCACGCTGGCCATGTTGCGCGCAATACGCGACTTTTGGCAAAGCCTGTCGCCGGAGGAGTGGTCGAAGCGGCGCTATGCGACCAGCAGCCCGCGGTTGCCGAAGATCCTGGCGGCGGAGAACGCCGCCCACATCGAGCGCTATGATGGCCGCTACCCACCGCCGCCGCGGCACAACATCGACGAGAGGTACGCCTTCTGGGGAAGGGTGTACCTTCGCCGATGTCAAGGCCGCGTGCTACGTCCAGCTCGGCCTGGACGAGCGTGAACGGGTTTCGCCGCCTCGGGACACGGCTCGATCCACGATGCGGGCCATGCCCACATCTACAGGAGGAGCCGCCGGTCCCAGCAGCAGCCGGGGCCTCTGCGTTCCTAAGCCGGAGGCAGCGATGCCGGGGACGAGCTCCACCCAGCTGTTCCTGCGCATCCCAAAGCCGGAGCTGGGGGCGAGCTCGCGCGCCCCCCTACTCGTGCCCAAGCCGGAGACGGGGACGAGCTCGCGCTCGCCTGCTCGTGCCCAAGCCCGAGCCCGAGACGAGTTCGCGCGGCCCCCTGCTCGTGCCCAAGCTCAAGGCTGGGACGGGCTATGGTGGCCCCCTGCTCGAGCACAAGCCGGAGCCGGAGCCGCTGTTGCTGGTGGAGTACGGGGTGCAGTGGCCAGCGAGCCCGGCGACCCTGCAGACTTGCCGGGGCTCCTCCAGGCGCTGCGCGAATCGACAAAAGGGGCCACAGCGCCACCCTGATGACCCGGTGGACTCGCCGGGGTTGTGACAGGTGGTCGTCGCCTCAGTGGCTGACGTCACATTCGACCTCGTCAGCGACGAGGACGAGAAGAAGGAGGAGGATGACGAGAACTTCTTCGGTGGCGGCAGCGGCTCCGATGTGGACGACGACGATCAGTAGCTTTGTTTAGGGTTCATGTCTGTAAAATGATAAACTTTAAATCAAATTTGTGTTGTTTGAATGTCCAATTTGAATG
This sequence comes from Elymus sibiricus, assembly GCA_039707655.1. NCBI lineage: Eukaryota > Viridiplantae > Streptophyta > Magnoliopsida > Poales > Poaceae > Elymus > Elymus sibiricus. Next base: position 139,982,776 of record CM077670.1, read on the forward strand.
TCAGTACCTATGCATGTTTGAATGTCCAATTTGTGCCTTGTTTGCTTGTGTGTGACAAGTGGTGACCCAAATTTCATTAAGATGCTAAAATAATTGGTTGTTTTCAATAAAACAGTGCCAAATTTGTGAAGGTTTTTTTCTTTCAAACTTGTTGTATTGCAAGTTTAATATTTTTCCCACAAACTAGTGCACATAAGATTGCTCAATTCAAAGGCATTTGAATTTTTGAGCCTTTTTTCATTTTCTTTGTTTTTTTTAAATTGGGGTCAAACTTGCGGTGTTGACCATTCATACAAAATGGTTTGGAATTCCTACTTTCCTTGTCCCAAGTTCATCTACCACCAATATTGGAGCATAAAATGATTTTTGGCAATTTTCAGGACCAAACTATGTCACACTTGTAGTGCAAATTTGGGCCTTTTCTGATAATTCATTGAAACTCAACTAAATGTATGGAATATAGCAATATTACTCTGAAATTGCTAAAACTTGGTTAGTGGCCATCCAATGTGGCCTGCTTTTGATGAAAAATGAAATGGAACAAATTTCAAAATTATTTGAGGCACTTCCTTCACAAAAAAAGTCATTTCTGGGGCTTGGAAAATGGAAAAAAAAATTTTATTACAAAATAATTACAAATTCCTATGCAACATTGTCCGCAATGGTAACACCACTAGTGCCAAATTTGGGTATGTTATCATGGATTTTGAGACTTTTTCATTTTCTTTGTTTTTTTTTTCAAAACCAAACTACATCACACTTGCAGTGCCAATTTGGGCCTTTTCTGATAATTCACTGAAACTCAACTAAATGTATGGAATATAACAATATTCAGGACTAAACTAATTTGGTTGACTCAAGTGCATCCGCCACACCAAATGGTTTAATAAGCCACCTCTTTTTTTTCAGGCATTCTGCCCACAGACCAGCACGGACCAGCGGACAGATGGACCCGCCCTTGGTGTCCCACGCGCTAGTAACTGCGCCCACCACCTACAACCGTTCAACCGCTGACAAAGGTGTCCCATAAGCCAGTAACTGCGCCCACCACCTACGACTGCGAAGCCACTGACAAAGGCGTCCCACGCGCTAGTAACTGCTACCACCACCTACGACCGCGCAGCCGATGACAGAGGTGTCCCACGGGCCAGTAACTGCGACCACCACCTACGACCATGCAGCCGCTGACAGATTTGTCCCACAAGTCAGAATACGGGCCCACCATCTACGAGCATGCAACCGCTGACAGAGGTGTCCCACAAGTTGGTAACAGTAAGCGCTAAGAACTTAATATGATCATTGCCATGCTATTGTTTGCTGCATTGTTATGGTCCCGTGAGCTTGCGAGTACATTCCAAGTACTCACCTGGCGTATCATGCCAGATGCAGGAGAAGCCGAGGACGGAGGTCCCGATGGTTCGTGCTGCGCTAACTAGGCCGTGTCCCCAACAGTGTCCCTATGGATGGAGTTTTCCGCGCTATGTTGCGCTACGCCATAGAGTCACCGAGTAGTATCGAGGTCCTGCTGTGTTCCATAAATAATGTAGATATTGTCATAGCACGTGCAGTGCTTTTGGCCTCGCTATCGATGTAAATTATGAGCTTGTACTCGAGATATATCAATAAAGATCAGTTCTGTTCTGTTCCAAGTTGTTGTGTGTTTCCAGAAGACATGATCTCTGGGTTGGAAACACTGGGCAAACCAGTCCTCTGAGCCGGGGTGCCACATTGGAAGACCAGGAAAAGACGGCTTTCATCACACCCTTTGGGGCCTTCTGCTATACAACCATGCCATTTGGTCTGAAGTGTGCACAAGCGACTTACCAGCGTTGTGTCCAGAGCTGCTTTCACAAACAGATCGGGCGGAACGTTCATTCTTACGTTGATGACATTGTGGTCAAGTCCCAGAAGAAAGAAACTCTGTTGGAGGACCTCAAGGAAATGTTTGACAATGTCCGCATCTACCAGATGAAGCTTAACCCGGAGAAGTGTGTTTTTGGTGTCCCTGCAGGAAAACTTGTGGGATTTCTTGTTTCCGAGCGTGGCATTGAGTCTAACCCGGAAAATATTAAGGCAATCACAACTCTGACTAAGCAGGCCAGACTGAACGATGTGCAAAGGCTGGCTGGGCGGGTCGCAGCGTTAAGCCGGTTCATAAGCCGGCTTGGAGAAAAGGTCATTCCATTATACTAGTTGCTTAAGAAATCAGATGACTTCGTCTGGAGTGATGCTGCAGATCAGGCTTTTGAGGCCCTCAAGAAGCAGTTATCTGAGCCGCCAGTCCTTACTGCCCCTTGTGAGAAGGAGCCGATGTTGCTATATATTGCTGCTAATAACAAAGCTGTAAGTGTGGCAGTCGTGGTAGAGCGCAAGGAAGATGGCAAGGAGTATCCAGTCCAGCACCGTGTGTATTATGTCAGTGAGGTGTTAACCGAGTCCAAGCAGCGATAACCAAATTGGCAGAAACTGGTTTATGGAGTGTTTATGGCTAGCCGCAAGCTGAAGCATTACTTCCATAAATACCCGATCACTGTGGTCAGTTCAGCACCTCTGGGGGATATAATCCAGAACCGGATGGCAACAGGCCGGGTTGCTAAGTGGGCCATCGAGCTCGGTCCGCATCATCTCAAATATGTGCCTCGCACAGCAATCAAATCAAAGGCACTCGAAGGCTCGGGGGCTGGGGTTGTGATTACTTCCCCCCGAGGAGATAAGTTATGTTATGTTTTGAGGCTCATGTTTCCCTGTACTAATAATGCTGCAGAATATGAGGCCTTGCTTCATGGGCTTTGGATGGCCAAGGAGATGAATCTGAGCCGGGTCAGATGTTTGGGCGACTCAGACTTGGTCGCCCAATAGGTTTCTGGTACTTGGGACTCCAAGGATCCCCTTATGGCGGCTTATCGGCACGCGGTCACGAATATTGCTGGACACTTCAAGGGTTATCAAGTTGATCACATTGATCGCCGGCAGAACGAGGCGGCAGACGCACTTTCTCGCTTAGGATCGCAGCGCAAGCCGGTGCCACCCAATGTGTTCCTGGATGTTTTGCACAACCCCTCTGTCAAGTTGCCAACAGAGGAGGACTTAGTTGTTCCTGACCCGGAGGTGGCTCTAGTGGCTGCTATCCACGCAATCCCTGATTGGACGGTCCCCTATTTGGCTTATCTAAGCCGGGGAGAACTGCCAATAGAGGAACTGCTTGCTCGGCAGATCATTAGACGATCCAAGTCTATGACTATTGTCAATGGCGAATTGCACCGACGAAGTGTCACTGGTGTTTTTCAGCATTGTGTTTCACCGTAATAAGGCCGTGCAATTCTCAATGAGATTCACTCTGGCGATTGTGGACACCATGCCGGCTCAAGATCACTGGTCGCGAAGGCTTTCCGGCACGGTTTTTACTGGCTCACGGCTCATGCTGATGCAGAGGACATTGTCCGTAAGTGTGATGGTTGCCAGAAATATGCTCGCCAGGCCCATGTGCCGGCCCAAGAGTTGAGGATGATCCCAATTACTTGGCCGTTCGCGGTCTGGGGGCTTGACATGGTGGGACCCTTCAAACGCTCTAAGAATAAACATACGCACATACTCGTGGCTATGGACAAGTTTACCAAGTGGATGGAAGCAGAGCCGGTCAGCAATTGTGACGCGGCTACAGTGGTTAAATTTCTGAAAAAGCTAATATTCCGGTTTGGTTACCCGCACAGTATCATTACAGACAATGGGACCAATCTTTCCAAGGGAGACATGGAACAGTTCGGTCAACAGGAGCACATTCGGCTTGATCTGGCATCGGTTGCGCATCCTCAGTCCAACAGACAGGCCGAACGGGCTAATCTGGAATTGCTGCGTGGTATCAAACCCCGGCTCATGGTGCCTCTGCAGCGCACGCCGGGTTGCTGGGAAGAAGAGTTACCTTCGATGCTTTGGAGCACACGGACTACTCCCAACAGGTCAACAGGCTATATGCCGTTTTTCCTCGTCTATGGTGCAGAAGCCGTACTTCCAAGCGATATTCGTCATGACTCCCCTCGAGTGGTGGCTTATGTGGAATCAGATAATCAGCTGGCTCACCAAGACGCTCTTGATGCTTTGGAGGAAGAGCGTGACCTTGTTGCATCCAGATCAACAATTTATCAGCAAGACCTACGTCGCTATCATAGCCGTAGAGTTTGAAGCCGTACTTTTCAGGAAGGTGACTTAGTACTCCGTCTGATACAAGACCAGACAGGCATGCATAGGCTATCACCTCCTTGGGAAGGGCCCTTTGTGGTCAGCAAGAATCTCAACAACGGGTCATATTACCTGATTGACATACGTGAGACAGATAAATCATGTACCTCCGAGGAGGAAACAAGCTGGCCCTGGAACATTGCCCAGCTCCGGCCATACTACACCTAAGTCATTGACTGGGTCATATCTTTGTACATACCTTTTATCCTATATATACCTGTCTTTGATCAAATAAAATAACGACCAGCAACACTGTGTGAAGGTGTTGTTTTGCCTAAAAACTTGTGTACTAGATCTTTATTTGTTGATCTTGGTTACTTGGGGGCTTCCAACTCAATTGAGTTTAGCTTACAAAACCCTTTTAACCCGGCGAGATGCCACAAAGTTGGTTAGACCTGCCTGTTAGCAAGATGCTACTCCCTCAAAAAATGACCTGGCGTACGTCTGATGAGTCAATCACATAGGTGACCCTGAATTCATCAGAGTTAATACGACTGACTAGTTTTGTGAGAGCCGGCTTTCAGAGAGCGAGGATAAACCAATAGGCCAAAGTGCCAGCTTCATGAAAGCATATTCCGGCTTGTGCTTATAAGCCGGCCGCTCCAGTATATTCCGACTTACAATTATTCTACATACATACATCCATGCATATCATCTCTGCATACATACAAACATCCATGCATATCATTTGTTTAGTTCCATTTAACTACTTGATTCCTTGCAAATAGTAACAAAGATTACTCATTCAATGTAATATCGTCAACAACAATTACATGCAATTGTTTTCAGAGTCACTCCATTGCAAAGCCGGCTCTCAAGGCCAAAAGAAGGATTCGCAGAAGCGCAAAGTATTTGTACAGGCAATCGGCAAGCTCAGTGCACGATGGCACTGGCATCAGCACCGAGAGTTTTATGCTACACTATTACAAGCCGCCCATCAGCTGCGGCCATGGTAAAAAAAAATTACAAGTTCAGCCTACTAGCATAAGCCAGCATTTACATCGCTGGGTCAGAACTGGCACCAGCGCCTGATGGATCAACGTGAGCCGGCTCTTCGCGGCTGTCGTCATCCCACGCTTCCTCGCTTGAGTCGCCGGTCGACCAGTGAATTTTGCGCAATGCTTCAAACAGGGCATCGGTGGATATCAGAGAAGAAGGGTCGACTTCAGTAGCCAAGGATGTCTTACGTGTCCGAGTTAGGGCCACCGGCTCATGATTTGGCGGCTCTATCCGCTCATTATCTTTCGAATAGGGCGCCTGGTACCGGCTCAGATCGGCTTCTTCTGCAATTGCGGTGGCTGCAACACGGGTTTCTCTGATGCAGCGTTGGAAATCCTTCTTGGTAAAGGGCGTGTTATCTACATTGAACTCTGGGTAGCCGCCCACAATTTGAGCCGGGTCGAGCTCTGGCACATATGCCTTGGCTCGGGCAAGTGCTGTTAAGGCGCCAGAGCGGCAGCACGCCTTCTTCCAGTCTTCAAACCACCTTGGTACAACAGACAGCTCCTTCAGCATGTCCGTGATCAGTTGTGGTGGTGAAGTGGTGTTTTTTGCGGCCATAATGCATCTTGAGCCGCCTATATAGAGCTCTTCCACAAAGGTATATACTGCTTTCAGCTTCACCAACGGTTGCTGCACAAGAGTTTGATTCTTCCGACCTGCAAATATAAGTTTTCGCCATCAGTCAAGCCGGTTTGGCATGTTTAAGCTTGAGCTATTGTCATATTTAAGCCGCAGCTGTTGGGGTTTGGCTTACCGAAGATGGCCCGGCACATGACAGTAATTTGACCTTTCAGAGTCGCCAATTCTTGAGTCACCGGCTCAAGTTTGGCTTCGGCCTCTTCAGCCCGTGCAGCTTCGGCGGCTCTTGCGGCCTCTGTTTCTTGCAGGGTGTTCCTCACAATCACCAAAGCTTTCTTCGCCTCAGCGGCGGTTTCTTCATATTCTTGGCGCAATTTTTTCTCTTTCTTGGCCTCCTTTCGGAAGCCGGTGGCCTGGTCTTCTACTTGGTCCAGCATTTCCTGCAGAGCAGACTGTTATACAAAGCATACATATGACCCGGGTCGCCCTAAAGAACAACCCGGCCCATGGGGGCTACATGTTCTCGAGCTTCAAAAAACGTAAGGCAAGTTCCATGCAGCTGCAAGCACTCTACATGGCACTTATGGCTAATGCCTAAATTGATCTCTCCGGCTTACAAGTTATGAAGACACGCCTGCCATGAATGGCGAGCCGGCCCTTGGGGACACCGATTGAAGTTATGCATACAAGTTTGCTTTTGAAGTCCTGGGTCATCATTCCATAATGACCCGGCCCTTGGGGGCTACATATATATACGGTACAAAACAAAGGGTGCAGCTTACCTCATATTTCCGCTTTAGTGAAGTGATCATGGCGATCTCCGTGTCCCGGCTTTCCGACAGCCGGGTCATCACGGCATGGTGCAAGGTATTGGCGTCTTGGTCTTCAAATGAAAAAAATTCAGAGCCGTTTTTCCTTTGTCCTTCGAGGCCGGCTCAGGCTTGGCAGGGATTTTGGCAAGAGCGGTGGAAGCCTCCGGAGTTGTTTGCTGTTCTCCAGTCACCACCACGTCTTCCTAAGCCGTTGCCATGGGCGGCTCTTTGGGCTGTTCCTCAGCTGGATTTTCGCTTTCCTGGATAACAGGCGAAGGAGGATGAGCCGGGCTGGCAGTGTCTTTAGCCGACGGGCTGTTCTGGACATCTTGGCTGGCCAAAGTGGCCTCTTTCTCCCCTTGAGTGCCTGGTTGAATGACCGGTTCAGATGACCCGGCAGGTGTTTTCTTTTTGATAGCCTTGGCCCTGTACAAAAACCAAAGGAGTTATTCATTTGAAGAAGGAAAGAATAAGAAACTATGATATGTCAGAGTTTGCTTACCCAAGGTTGATGTTGAAAGCCGGTGCCTGCGTAGCGCTTTACTCGCCCGAAGAGTGTGATGTCTGATATGCCGAGTCATTTAAATGTAAGGGCTCCTTAAAACGGCCAGCTAGAGGAAAAGAGGAAGTTGCACTAAGAAGCACCTCAGCTCGCGCCATACGAGATGGAAGCTCATATGGAAGCCCGCCGCTTAATTCGCTTTCACTGCTCCGGGTCTTCCTTTTGGAGGTCCCGGTTTGACGAGTCTTCTTCAAAACAAATTTCGGATCCAAATGAGCATCCTGGTACGAAAAAGGGACCTTACGGACGGCAACCCGGGGCTTCCTTCGAACCTTGTGGATCACAGCCCGGGTTTTCTTCCGAATAGGAATTGGAGAATCAGAATCAGAAGAGATCAAGGTTACCTCCGGCTCGTTGGTGTGGCTAATTTCGGCTTCATCCTGAAGAGAAGGGGCGTCGGCAAGTTGAATGAAAAGACGACCAAGTGAGTCAAGTTCTACCTCAGCCCCGCCTTCTGCGACCGGCTCATCAGCACCAGCCGGCTCATCTTGCTGCTCTGTTGCCGCAGAGGCGGGTTGTCGAGGCTTCTTCCTCCTCCAAAACTTGTCATCTGCCTGCGTTTGAGATGAGTCGGTGATTATGATTGAGATGAAAATAGCAAGTCAAAGAGGGTAAAAGTACTTACTACAGGAACTGGGTTGGTCAAGCAGAAGGGAGCTAGCCCAGTTTTGTTGCACTTCTCTTGAGGCTCTCCCAGTAGTCTCTTGGTGGCTTTATTGATGTCGCTCACAAATAAATTGACTTGGCTGAAGCATTGAACGTCAGCCGGCTCGCCAGTATAATTACACATCAAGTCGCCCCTCTGGCTAAGGGGCTAGATTCGCCAGCTTACCCAGCACCGGGTCAGGTCGACCCTGGTGAGGCCGTTGGCAACCAAGGCCCTTATCTTCGGATAAATGGGGGCAATTTGCTTGCGTTCCTCTGTTGATGGCCAACCCGGAAAGGCCACCGTTGCATCAAGCCGGTCCAGTCTGTAACCCGGCAGGGGGTTTTCATTTTGAGGGGCGGTGCTCTTGCAGTAGAACCAGGTCTTGTTCCAGCCCTTGGGATGACTCGCCAGCTTGGCCTCAGGAAAAGGAGTGTTTCTTCGCCTTTGAATAGAGACGCCACCAAGTTCTATGCTGGGGCCGTCAGTGAACTCAGTCTGATGGTTGATATAGAAAAACTCTCGAAAAAGGAGGACGGTTGGAGCTGTTTGAAGATATACTTCGCAGAAAACTTGAAATTGGCATAGATTTGTGATTGAGTTGGGGCCAAGATCCTGTGGTCGGAGGTCGAAAAAGTTAAGAACGTCGCGGAAGAATCATGACCCGGGCGGCCGAAATCCCTTATGAAGATGATCTGCGAAGACCACAACTTCATCTTGTTGGGGTTGGGGTGCTTTCTTCTTCAGGCGCCCGCCAGCTGATTGTGGTTTGAGCCGGCAAGAGGCCTTGCCCCACGAGCTCGTTCAGCATCAGGGTTGAGACCTGAGATCTGACCCAGTTGCAGGATTTGTCAGTCTTAGGGGCCATGGAGACTTTAGAGTTTAACTACAAGGACAAAAATGATAAGCCGGCATGTTAAGCTCATAAAGGTGTAACCCGGCAGAGTAATAAGGTGATCATGGTTGCTACGAGTCATAACCCGGATGTGTACATGCCGCCAAAAGCAATGTTAAGCCGGTGCAACAATGAGCTGGCGTTGGTGAGTCAGTGGTACCTTGGGTTTCTCCTAAGTGTGGAGCTGGTTACAAACAAGCATTCAACGGAGCAGCTACCTTTACGGATCTAGAAATGCACCGAAAAAGAAATTTCAAGACCTAAGAAGGTGGATATAAGCGGGAGCCTTGCTGTCAATGGGGGTCCGATTGCAAGTAGTGCAGGAACCTATACGAGGAAAACGGCATTGTTGTAATAGCTAAAGTGTTTACGAGGATCATTTAATTGATTTTCGATCTACTGATAAGAGAAAAGATGAACACAGAAGAACACTGACAAACTGCAGAAGGAAATGAAGCACTTACAGATCTAGGGCTCAGATCTTGAGGCTTTTTATGGCGCGGGCGATCGCGGCCGCGCAAGGATGGAGTGTTCCGACGACGACTGAGCGGCGGAGAGGACACAGCCGAGGTCGTGGGAGTGCTCGCGGCCGGCGGCGCTTCGGTTTGGAGGAACAGTAGGCGCGAGGAAGACGAAGGAGATAGAAAGCAGAAGTGGGGGTGAGCTAGCACATTTATAGGAGTGGTAAAAATTGAAACGGCAGGGGCGGAACCCCAGGCGGCGCAGTAATTTTTGGCTGCGGGCTCCTCGATTCTCGTGCCTGACAAGACGATACATACCCACTCAAAGATTCGAGGTGATGTCATCCCAGATTTTTCGGAAGTGGATCGTGACGTCATGAAGGAAAAGGAGCTGAAAATGCCATGTCTGAAACTAAAGGGGAGACCCGCCGATCCATTTAACCAGGCAAATTAAGCCGGCCTAGGATGGTGGACTAAAAGACCGGCCTGGGAAGCAAATATTACTGATGTTTTTTTGTTTCAGGTTGAAGTTTAACGTGAATAAATTCAAGTCAAACTGAGGGCTAATGTTGGGGATGTTTACTAGCATGGAGACCCGGCAGGGTGGTAACCCCGCCATAGCGTGAGCTTAGCGGGTCAACTCACCGTAGGGCTGAAGACTCTGTGTGGGCCAGCTTAAACAAGGCCTGGCAAAGCCGGCTTTGGCAGTGGGCCGGCTCACAAGAAGATAGATGGAAAGAAGACTGTCTTGGAGAACAAGTAGGAAAGAGTAGGAGGCGGGTCAAAGAATGATCTGGACTCTCGTGTAAAGGGGAGCACCTGTACGAAAAAGACTAAGTTGCAATCTCATCGAGAGCTACGTTAGCGAATCCGCATCCTTGTAATCGAGATCCACAACAATATACACAAGCAGGACGTAGGCTTTTACCTCGACCGTGGGCCGAACCTGGGTAACCCGGCGTCTTCTCGTTCCCGATCAACCCCGTTAAGCTTCCACACTTGTGCGATGGCCTCATCTCTAAGTTCTTTCACAAGGGCATCTGCCGTGTTAAAACCACGACACGCGTCGTCATCGTCGTCCTCGTCCTCGGCGCCGCCCTCAAGGTTGTACTACTCGTAGTACTGGCGGTGCCAGAGGTCGCATTAGCACTCCACCGCCAATTCCTCGACGGACAGGCGGCTCTCTACCTCCTCCATAGCCATGCGCAACTCCTCCTCCCGATGCTCCTCGATCTCCGCCGCCTCCTGCATCTCCAGCTCCCGCTCGGTGATCTCATGGGGAAGCAGGGACTCCATGGCCTCCGCCGCCGCATCGTCGACAAGCACCTCCACCGCCTTTTCGGACGTGGGGTGCATGCTGGATTCTGAGGAGGCCTGGAATATCTTGGCGTAGGCATCCTCGACCTAGGCGTGGATGGCCTCGACCCGAGCCAGGGCGACCTCCGTGGCACGGACGGCTACTCGAGCGCTCTCGGCGTTTGCAGCCGCCGTCGCAGCAGCTGCTGCAGCCATCTCGGCTGCTACAGCTGCCCTGTCGGCTGCCGCAGACGCCCTCTCGGCGGATGCGGCTGCGCCCAATGTGGATGTGGCCGCGCTCTGGGCGTAGGGGCCGCACTCTCGGCGGAGGCGGAGCCGCTCGGGGAGGACCCGGTGACCGTACAGGCCCTCACAAAGCATCTCCACGGCGTCATTCTTTGCAAGAAGGGGATGGGTATCGGGGACTCGAGAATTCGGGGGTGAACAACGCTTGAGCAGACGAATCCGGCGAAGCTTATGGAGGAAGACATAAAAAGACCCACGAATTTTCATCGCAAACGGTTCTTATAACCAACTGTGTGCGATGTAGTCCATTTTTTAATTACCTACGGCAGACTAATTTGGAGTACACTGGCAAAGGATGGTGATGGAATCTGTTCAAATTTTTTTGTACCGTTAACATGCACTGATACAACTGTCATGTTAAAATTTGGAATTTTTCAGGGTTCATCTGACCTTTTTAAGACATTAAGTGAGTTCCTAGCCATATAATGCCCGTAATTCAAATTTGAGCTGCATGTACATGCAACGGCAAACCATCATGGGTTGGAAAATCATATTTGTGTCCTTGTGTGCGAGATAATGCCCAATCTAGTAAATTGGAAGGATTTTTCAAACATATTGGTGTCACTGCTTGGACACAAACAGTGAGAACCATGGCTTTAAAATTCCAAAAAATTCAAAAATGATCAAAAATACATGAAACCTTGCTTGATGTCATGAAATGGTACCAAGATGTAGTGGTAAAAGAATTGGCCAATTTGACGAAAGTTTTGACACAGACCACTCACAAATCGGAGCATCTCACGAGAAGACACGTGGTTCCGAGAGGGAACAATGCATGTTTGATGATGAACCGGCGCTCGCTTCCTCGTATGACCCTGAATTTTTTTCTACCGTGAACATGCACTAATGCAACGGTCATGTTAAATTTTTGAAATTTTCGGTGTTGATTTGACCTTTTTAAGACATTAAGTGAGTTCCTAGCTATATAATGGCCGTAATTCAAATTTGAACTACATGTACATGCAACGGCAAACCATCATGGCCTGGAAAATCATATTTGTGTCCTTGTGTGCGAGTTAATGCCCTATGCAGAAATTGGAAGGAATTTTCAAACATATTGGTGTCAAGGCACAAATAGTCAGAACCATGGCCTTTAAATTCCAAAAAAAATCAAAAATGATTAGAAATACATGAAACCTTGCTTGATGTCATGAAATGGCACTAAGATACTATGGTAAAAGAATAGCCCACTTTAACGAAAGTTTTGGCACACACCTCTCAGAAATTGGAGCATCTCACGAGAAGACGCGTGGTTCCGACAGGGAACAATGCATGTTTGATGACGAACCGGCGCTCACTTCCACGTATGACCCTGAATTTTTTTCTACCATTAACATGCACTATTGCAACGGTCATGTTAAATGTTTGAAATTTTTGGTGTTGATTTGACCTTTTAAAGACATTAAGTGAGTTTCCATCCATATAATGGCCGTAATTCAAATTTGAACTGCATGTACATGCAACGACAAACCATCTTGGGTTGGAAAATAATATTTGTGTCCTTGTGTGCGAGTTAATGCCCTATGCAGTAAATTGGAAGGAATTTTCAACCATATTGGTGTCAAGGCTTGGACACAAACAGTGAGAACCATGGCTTTTAAATTCCAAAAAATTCAAAAATAATCAGAAATACATGAAACCTTGCTTGATATCATGAAATGGCATGAAGATGCTGTGGTACAATAATTGGCCACTTTGACGAAAGTTTTGGCACACACCTATCACAAATCGGAGCATCTCGCGAGAGGACACATGGTTCCGAGAGGGAACAATGAATGTTTGATGACGAACCGGCGCTCGCTTCCTCGTATGACCCTGAATTTTTTTCTACCATTAACATGCACTAATGCAACGGTCATGTTAAATTTTAGAAATTTTCGGTGTTGATTTGACCTTTTTAAGACATTAAGTGAGTTTCTAGCCATATAATGGCCGTAATTCAAATTTGAGCTGCATGTACATGCAACGGCAAAGCATCATGGGTTGGAAAATCATATTTGGGTCCTTGTGTGCGAGTTAATGCCCTGTGCAGTAAATTGGAAGGAATTTTCAAACATATTGGTGTCAAGGCTTGGACACAAACAGTGAGAACCATGGCTTTTAAATTCCAAAAAAATAAAAAAATGATCAGAAATACATGAAACCTTGCTTGATGTCATGAAACGGCACCAAGATGCTGTGGTAAAAGAATTGGCCACTTTGACGAAAGTTTTGGCACACACCTCTCACAAATCGAAGCATCTCACGAGAAGACTCGTGGTTCCGAGAGGGAAGAATATGCATGTTTGATGACGAACCAACAGTTGCTTCCTCTTATGGCTTGGCATTTTTTTTCTACCGTTAACATGCACGAATATAACTTTCATGTTAAAATTTGGAAATTTTGAGGGGTTATTTGACATTTTTAAGACATTAAGTGAGTTTCTAACCATTTAATGGCCGTAATTCAAATTTGAACTACATGTACATGCAACAGAATATCATCATGGGTTGGAGAAATCATTTATGTAATACATTTTCCAAAAATATCATGGTAACACGAAATAAGCATTCATGCAAAACATTTGGAAAAAAAATGTAAATATCTCACAAGACAACTGGGCCCCACATGATTGGCACTCTGTTTCATGCCGCAAGGTTTGGAAGGTGAGTGGCGCGGGTTATTAATCAGACGCAGTTATGTCCTGGGAATCATCAGCGATTTATTTCACACACAGATTTTGATGCAGGAATCATGTGTAATTCAAGCTATAGTACTCATAAATTCCGGCCACCGGCGCTTCTACTGCTCCCATCAATCTAGATTCCGGCTGCCAATAAATACTACCCTCCCACATCGTCCCACCTGCATTCTCATCTACATTCTCTCCTCGTTTGCCCCCCTCTCTCTCACAAAACTCTGCCATGGCGCCGATGATCTGCCCACCCGTCAAGGAGGAGGCACTGCCCCGCGAGGACATCCAGGCGTAGAGCAGCGATGAGGAGGGCCCCTACGCACCACCAGACGAGGTTGCGCTGGAACCCCCAACTTTGGAGTGGTTTTGGGGCCAGTACAATCTTTGTCTATGGAAAGCACTGCCGCCGGCTGAGAAATCTAGGCAAGTGGCGTTCAAGAAGGAGTTGGCGGAGGAGCGCGCCAGGTACCAGGCAGCCTGTGAAGCCCGTGAGGCCGCCTGGGAAAAGGAGAAGCTGGAGCTTTGGCGGCGGGCGCGTCAACGTGCGGACAAGGTGTACAAAGACGGCCGGTACTTCGCCAAGAAGGCCAAAGGCGCTAGGCGCCTCATCGCTGCATGGAGGTGGGCCGATAAGCTCCAGCGTGCTACCGACGAGAATCTCCAATGGTTGCCCAATGAAATGGAAAGATCGTTCGCGCGCATCTGCCAGCAAGAGGCAGATCGACACGTCAAGCGCTGCGAGGCAGAGGAAGCGGAGAACTCCCTCCGCGCTGGGAAGCCGCCGCGCAGTAGGGAGCTGCTAGCGAGGGGCTGCCGGAATACTAGCCGCATAAGGAGGGATTATTAGTTTTAGTATTGTTCATTTTCAATTTTATGCATTGTACTTAGTAGTTAAGTATGGGATCCCAGTTAAGTATCATCACGTATTCTTTGTTTTCATACTAATTTCTATCTAGCTGTTTACCATCCACATGTACAAAATGGAAAACATACACATTGACACAGAACAATATATAAGAACGGAAAACAGAGTACACACATTAAAACAGAGCAATATTATGATTGTTGGGAATACATAGCGATCAACGTCGAAACGACTCAACAAAATTAAACGCGTCCATGACCACCACCCCTGCCTACGGTAGCTCTTGCCTCTGCCTAAACTCATGCAGGCGTTCGTCCAAGCGGTTGACACGCTTGCGGTACATCTGGAGCGTGATCTTGAGCCCCAAGTTGGCTATTTCATCGGAGATCACTAGCTCGAGGATGCGATGGCCATGTTCCTCTACTGCGCCTATGTGGACACCTGGGCCAAGGAGGCGCTCGAGCCTAGCGACTAGCGCGTTGGCATCGAGCGGGCCACGGACAAGGCGAACGGCGCGACCCATGCGAATGGCACGGCCGATGTCCGGTGCAAGCACGGCGCGGCCGGCCTCTTGTGCTAGTACAGTGCAGACGGCCTCTGCCCACTCCTGACGACGAATGGGGCTACTGACGGGCTGTGTAGCCAGTTGCAACGCCCTGTCAATAGCAGGCAAGCATCAATGGAATCGCTCTTGCTGTGCGACACGCCGTGCCTCTCGCTCTGCGGTGGTCCATCGGTCTCGCTGTGTGGCGAGCCACAGCCTATCAGCGCGGACGCGCCTATCTTGCCCTACGGGGCACCACCGATCATGTTGTGCGTCGAGCTGCAGCCTCTCGGCGCTAAGTTGCCTTTCTTGATCTGCGGCGCTGAAGCACCATCCTCCAAGGGTCTGCTCAACCCTGGCGATGACGCACAGGACGGCATCGTCCATCGCGTTGCCGGGGACGCCCTTGGCCTCGACGGGCCGTGGCACCTGCTTGTTTACCTCGTCGAGAAGGTTGATGGCAGAGGCGGCACTTCGGTGGGTTGGCATGCTTGGAAAAGGTAGCTAGAGGGGCTATAGGCTGCGCTTGTGCCTCGGTTTGTCACGCGCCGCCTAGGCTTATGCGCAATCGATGTGTGGCGGCGGGAAACCGATGGGGAAATGGCGGGAAACGATGGCGTGTTCATAAAACACCATCAATTAATGGAAACTTAGCATAGAAGGAAGCGCGAGCTAGCACGACGCGTGCGCACACATTGCTTGCCCATGGGTGTGATCCATATATCTCGTGTGCCCAACAGAGCACACTATTGACACAAAATAATACTGTTCTGTACACAGAGAGCGTAGATGTTGTGCACACTAAGCAATTCACATCACACACGGATTAAACTACGGAACCCGTCGGTGATGATTTCATCAATCGCTGACAATTGTTTACCAACAAGCGTTTGCCTACAACACACACGACTTATTTGGAGCAATCATCTGTGTTATTATCGGTCTTCCCACACATTTCTGATTACTGACCTGTTTGCCACGTATCACACACATCTTCTTAAGTTGAACCATTTCTGTTGTGTTGGGTAATCACAAACAGTTCATCCTAGTGAACTGTATGCCGTGTATCGCACACACCATACAGTGTCTGACCATTTCTGTTGTGTTGGGTAATCACAAACAGTTCATCTGAGTGAATTGTATGCCGTGTATCGCACACACCTCGAACTGGCTGCCCATTTCTGTTGTTCTGGCTTATCGCAAACAGTTCGTATGGATCAACTGTATGCCACGTATCGCACACGCATCTCTAATCTAAATCATGCTTGATGTCTCCGCCATCACAAATAGTTCATCTTATTGGCGACGGTTTTATTACGACACCGTTTGCGATTTATGCATCGCACATGGTTTGGTCGCGGGGTCTCTAATTCATGTGTCGCGTTAGCAGTCGCCTGCAGTAGTGATATACGGCATACAGTTTACTAGGATGAACTGTTTGCGATTAGCTAACACAACAGAAATGGTCAGCCAGATCAAGGTGTGTGCGATACACGGCATACAGTTCACTTGGATGAACTGTTTGTGATGAGCCAAAACAACAGAAACGGTTCAACTGAACAAGATGAGTGTGATACACGGCAAACAGAGACCATTCCTCCTAATAAGCTGTGTGTGTTGTGGGCAAACGGTTGGTGGTAAATATATGTCAGCGATTGATGAATTCATCACCGACGGGTTCCGTAGGTTAGTCCGTGTGTGATGTGATTTGCTCTGTCTGCACAACATCTATCCTCTGTCTACAGAACAACAACATATATACTTATAAGAACATGATTGCATAACCAAAATAAACATCCAATTATATAAGTGACTACACGTAGCGTTTGCACACCTAAGTAAACAATTACATGCATAATAAACTAGGAGAAATGATCATCAAATCAACTACTTCTTGTTGTGACGCTTGCCTCCAGTGCTATGCTTGTGGCTCTATCCCTCGTCGTCTACAGGAAGGAGGCACTTCCTCATGTCAACGATCTGCATGTACATCTCGTAGCATGTGTACGCGTCCATGGCCGCGTACTTGAGGTGATCTTCATCCAGTAGCTGGCGGGGAAGGATGGCAGGTCACCTCACTTAGGATGCATGCCCAGCGCCGCCGCTGCAACGGGTTGGGCGATTTGGCTTCTTCTAGCGCCCATTTGAAATGCCGCACCGGGTTCGGATACCATTCCGCAGGCATGCGCGTTCTCTCCTCCGCAGTCAACTCCGTGAATATGATCTCTACCATTAGCGCCAGCTCCAAGTCGATGCGACGCTGCCAGATGCTGACATCTCTCAGCATCTCTGCCATGATATCGACTTGCGCCTCCGCCTAGTGCTTCGCCAATTGCAGCTCCTTCGAACATGATTCCAATCGATGGCTCGCTTCATTGATCTGATTTGTCCTTGCTGCCCACCACCTCCAACACAGCCCCGGCATGTCCTCCGGCGCCACCGATCTGTGAGTCCAGAGCAATGGATCCCCTCTGATAGATACGTGGGTTTCGCTCAACGGCGGCAGTGCCGCGGGCCGCAGCGAGAGGGAAGCCCGCGGGATGCAGGGATCTAGGGGATTATCCATGGCAGAATCCGATGGGTGAGGCGGGGAGGAGTGCGCGGAAGGCCAGATTTGGGGGCTGCGGAAAATCCCGCAGAAAACAATAATCGACCAGAGTCGAGAAAGTCGGTGCCGATAGGCGCGGCAAGGGGAAGAAACAAAATGCGGTGGCTTTTGTTGGCGGCAGCCGGCTGTGAGGGGCACCGTCGAGATCAAAGATTTGGGCAGACCTGTCGAGAACGAGCAGCGACGACGTCTACGCAAGTCGGTGAAGACAGGCGTCGGCAAGCGGCAGCGGCGAAATCCTGTGACGTTTGGCACGCGGCCGAAGCCCGCCGGCGACAGTCGTCAGGCTAAGGGGTGGCCGCGGCGATAGAAGTTGACATGCAGAGTTGCAGAGGAGTGCAGTGCGAGTGAGGAGTGGGGACAAAGGGGGGAGGGGTGAGGGTTTTCTTTTTTTTATTGACGTGTTGGTGAGGGTTTTCTGCACCAAAATAATTAATGCGCTGCAGAGGCGACGTTTCATAAACACACCCCGTGTGTGATTGATGTTATCAAGATTGGAAGGGAATCCAAATTCCTTGGTCGTTCGTCCTTGAGTTTTTTTTATACGATCAACATAGACCCTAGAATGCACCTTGTTCAAATTTGGCACTTTTCTGGGCTTATTTACTATATTTGGGCCATTATTTACATTTTCTAGGCATTTATGCACATAATTCAAATTTGCACAATCGGTGCATAAAAATGGTGCACAATAACGGTTTGAAAAATCAAGCTTGCAGTATTTAGTAAATTTCCATGCCATTTACAAGGGAATGGGGAGAGATTTCAATGATATGTGTGGCAAGACTCAACCACAAACGTGTCGTTTATTGGTTTTTCAACTATAGAAAATGGAAAAACATGCCTAAAAAAGATGATACTTGGCATGGTGCCATGGTATGACCTTAGCATGCTGTGGTAATTTTTTCAGAAGGTTTGGCTAATGTCGTTATACATGCTCTTCATAAATCGAACCATCACAAAGTTTTGTGGTTTCGAGAGGCAAATCACCAGGTTTGAAGGGGAATCCAAATTTCCTTCGTCATCTGTCCTTGAGTTTTTTTCTATGATCAACATACACCCTAGAATGCACCATGTTCAAATTTGGCACTTTTCCGGGCTAATTTACTATATTTGGGCCATTATGTGCACTTTCTAGGCATTAATGCACATAATTCAATTTCGCACAATCGGTTCATGAAAAAGTGCACAAAAATGGTTTGGAAAGTCATGCTTGTGGTATTTAGTAATTTTCATGCCTTTTACGAGGAATGGGGAGAGATTTCAAGGACTTCTGTGGCAAGAGTCAACCACAAACGTGTCGTTTATTGGTTTTTCGACTCTAGAAAATTGAAAGACATGCCTGAAAAAGAAGATACCTGGCACGGTGCCATGGTATGACCTCGGTATTCTGTGGTAACAAAATGGCAAATTCTGGCACAAGTTGTAACGATAACTCCTTGAAAACGAGAGCATCTCACAAGAAGAATCACTGTTTCCAAAATGATAAATGGCAATTTGGACTTCATTTTATGGTGACTTCATTGTTTGGCGTCCAAACTATTTACACGGTGCGCAAGCACCATCAGCCGCTAGATTTGATTTTTTTTGCCAACTCTCCACACGTAGTTGTGCGTGTTGAGGGAAAACGGTTGCTAATATAAAATTGTGTGGGAAGACCGAAAGTAACACAGACGATTCGCACTAATAAGCCGTGTGTGATGTGGGCAATCATATGTTGGTGTAAGAGAAGCATAAAATTCCATCAACCAAACTGATTGCATACTCATCCCACATCTAGACATAAGTGAACATAGATATATATATAAGCATACTCAGGCATAGATAATAAGCGTACTCAAGCATTGTTCAACCATAGTTCAACCGGTATTAAGCATACTCAAGCATAGTTATAATTAATACACTACATAGCCGTAGTTCAATCCCACATCTCATCTGCTGGCAGGCCTGCACCAAGGTGAAGCTTCTCTAGGTACTCAGCGTACGTGGCGTGTGCCACCCTGTGAGAATACTACTGCTTGAAGGAGCCAATGGCTTGTCCTCTTGCTTGCGCCAGAACACTTGCATACTCGTGATGAAGGAGTTGGTTGCAGAACGGGCATCCAAAGCCCTGAATAAAGCTTTCCTGCATAAAGCTCCTTGAGCTTTTGCTTCTTGAACCTCCACTGGGCATCTTCATCCTCGCTGTCGACATCCTCAGATAGCACCTATACATATAGTAAAAAAATGTGGCGTCAGTATATTTTATAATGCGAATTCAGTAGGCAGAGTTTATGAAACATAATATAACGTGTGAAAGCGTGAACCCTAAATCATCAAGTTATCTTGATGAAAGAAATGCATAAATTGAGAGCACAAAACTTAGTGCAACACAATTAAGAATCTGATTGGTTTGCTACCAACATTTGGCAAAATCAAAAGTTGCCAACACTTAGCAACCTTTTGTGAGATTGGCAATGAGCATTGGTATCCAACAAATCTCTAGCGAACATTAGCAGTTGCCAAAATTTGGCATGCCTACTTTTGGCATCAAACCAATTTACATGTCGAAAAGTAGGATATCAAAATCAATTCTCAAGATCAGGCTATGAATTATTAGCACGAACACTAACCCTAGTCGGATTATTAGCAAAAATCATTTGTACAGAATAAACAATAAATCACTAACCCTGGACGGATTATTAGCAAGATTTTGGTTCGATTTTTTTAGCACAATCATGTATGTACATACCAATCTGGAAAAAAAATTGGCACAAACATTTATGTAGGACATTCAAAATCAATTCTCAAGATTTGGCTACAAATTATTAGCATCAACACTAACCATAGTCGGATTATTGGCAAAAATAATTTGTACAGAGCAAGCAATTAATCACTAACCCAAGTCGGATTATTAGCATGATCATTTGTACATATCTCACTTATCAACAGCTAGTAGTTATCATTTGTACCATTCAAACAATCAATACACTACATGGATCAAACGAATCTTACTCTTATTTCATGGATTGAGAGTTGAGACAACATAACCATAGGATTTCTATTCCAAAAAGGGGGAAGCATGACTAACCAGAGAAAACTTAGGATATATTTGCCACAAAATGGGTATAGATGACTAACCAGTTCTCCGTCGTCATCGGAGTCGTCGCCGGAGTGGTCGTCGGAGTCGTCGCCGGAGTCGCTGTGGACGTCTGGCTCCGGCTGGGGAAGCACGACGGCGGTGACGACGTCAAGGTCACGCTTCTGCCCGCGCGAGACCTCATCGGCGACGATGGCAACCTCTATGCCCAGCTGCACGTGGTGCTCAGGTGCTTCACCAGCCCCGGCGTCGCCACTCCCTCCGATGGTGCGCTTCAGCGGCATCCTCATACACTTCAAACGGCGGTGACGACTGAGAACAGCGTCGAGGATGCACGCGGGGAGAGAGGATTGTGTGTGTAGCGAGAATGGGGGAGCTGCCGCCTATTATAACCAGCGGCTCGGGCGCGCCATTAAGATGGAGCAGTGGGAGCTAGGTGGGCAGTGGTGAAAGGGCTGGCTCGCCTCCTGGTGAGCCTGTGGAGCGGATTTGTAACACCCCAATTTTTGGTCCTTTCTTTTTCTCTTGGATTTCTTCGAAATTTTATTTGGAATTTCTTTCTCCATGGCTATGTGGTCTTCAAACCTGGGAAGATCTTCTCTCCTGCCACTCCCAAGTGGCTTGTCACTCTCAACTCTTTCTCAAGGCCATGTCATTTCCATCTTAGCCCAACCCTAATTTTTATTTCCTGGGAATATTCCTTTTTCTATTAAAGGAATAACCCTGTTTGCCCTAGGTTGTGACGCAACCAATATTTCTGTCATTCCAAAAATTCCTAGAAAATTCTCATAAATTATTTGGATCATACCTTCCACCAATATGTCAAAACCCTTCTTTGCCTAGTTCAAAAATAATTCAGGAATATTCATTTTCAATTCTGTCCAGTATGGCACTTTGTGAAGGAAGTGCTATTTATCTTTTCTTGTTTGCCCTCAAAAAATTTGGGCACTCTCTCATATCCAAATTATTGCCACATGCCAAAATTCAACTTCATTTGCCTAGCAAATCTTCGTCAGCAAATTCCCAAAGTTTCTGACCAGAGAGAAGCTTTGTGAAGGAAGTACTGGCTAGGCTTATCTAAATGAGTTGAAATTTTGGGAGGTCATTAATATGATCAAATAATTACTCTACACCAAATTTCCCTCCATCCCACAATCTATGTGAGCACACCTTCAAATCTTTGTTTCTGGTCATAATTTCGGTTTGTGAAGCAACTATATTTTATATTGCTTCAAAAATTCTGAAATTAATCCAGGACCTAAATACCCCTATATCATATGAGAATGCCAAAATTCACATCATTTTTCCAGGTCATTTTCTCCACAAAATTCCCCCAAGTTTCTGTCCAGTGGGAAGCATTGTGAAGCAAGTACCATTTTGGTGTATCCAAATGGTATGAAATTTTTTATGGTAGCTTCATATGCCCAAATGATCATACTCCTCCAAATTTCAGCTCAATCCAATCATCCATGTGAGTGCTACTTCCTGATCTAGTTTCTGGACCAATTGTTGCAGTGGTGAAGCAACTATGCTAAATTTTGGTCCAAATCTCTTCAAAATCCACAGGCTCATAGTCCTTCCTACCCTAAACCTCTTTGACATCACGGTTAGCTCTTATCTCATACCATTTGATCACTACTTCATGCCTAAGTTTGCAACCGCAAACTTTATCTGATCTCTCCCATCAGTTAACAGTGGATTTCTTCGAGCTATCACCTCAGAGGGGCCCCATGTTGAAGGGACAACACTCTAGACATAGTGTGGGTGGCCCTAAAGTCCCGCGTGCACCAGTGCACGTGGTGACCACGTGGTCTGGCGCGCCGAAAGCGCGCTCTGGACGTCGGGGCCCTCTGCCGCCGTCCAAACCTCGACGTATCGCCACCGCACCATGTCCACTGCGTTGCCCTCGCTCCCCTGCCTCCTCGCGTCCCCTCTGGACCCCTCCCCCTCTCCTCTTTCTTCTCCGGCGAGCACGCCGCCCCGGGATTCCCGCGGCCGTCGTCGCCTTGCCGTTGTCTTCTTCCTCCCCGTAGCATCTCGGCACCGAATGAACCCCCCTAGACCTCTCTCCCGCTCCGCGTGTGCGCGCGCACGCGGTCGTGCCAGAGCATCGTTTGCTCGTCCGCGGCGGCATCCGGGCACGGCATCGTTGCCGTGGCTATATAAGCCCGTCCCGGCCGCGTCTCTCCTCACCATCCTCCTTCCACTCCCCTAGGAACCGCCCCGACCTCGTAAACGACCTCGAGGAGCTCCCCTGCCCCTCCGATGGCCGCCATTGCCGCCTCAGCCTCCTCCTAAATTGGAGCCGCCCGAGCCTCTTTTTCCCCTCCAAACCTCACCAGTGGCCTTCCCTGGACGCAGCGAACCTCCCCCTCTCTTCGCCTTCTCCCCGGAGTAACCGTGGGCGTGGTTTCTAGAATGGCCGATGGGCTCCGCCGCGGGCGTCCGAGCCGCCGTTGCCATGGACCTCTCCGGCGCGCGTGCTGCACCAGGACGGGTGCGGCGCTCCGCTCCGAGGCCGCCCGTGCCCTCCCCTTGGCCGGAGATGGCCGGAGTCGCCGGGGCCGTCGCCGGTCGCGCTCGGCCACGCCTCTCCTCTCTGCCCGCGTCGGGAGGTGGGAGAAGACCGGGAGGAGAGAGAGAGAGCACGGGTGGGACCCCCCTGTCGGTGACCCACAGCCCGGGCCCCGCTGTTTAAGTGGAGACGGTTTTGATAAAATACGTTGTCAGTTAAGGAAAGCGTAATCGGCTTCTTCTTCGGATGAAATTGCGTTTTCCCCGTTCGAAAGCGTATTTCCCGAAGTACGCTTTCTGTTTTTCAGCAGCCGCCGCCAAAACCCTTAAATTGCGGACGTTCGTCCATTAGCAGCAGAAATGAATATTTTTATTTAATTTTTTGCCTAACGAACGAACGGCCGTACCTCGACAACCGTAACTCCGATTCAGGTGATTCCAAAGCCCACGATCTCAGTTTGTCGAGCCCGTTCCGATGGTACCATTTTCATGAGGTTATCACACTGTGAAAATGACCATTTTTCCCTTGCCCTTAAAACAGCTCCGCCGAGAGGGAAACTTTTCCGGCGATTCTTTCCGCGAGTTCATCGCAGTTCTTCCCGGTGAATCCTTCATCCCCAGGCAAGCCACAACAACCACTTGCATGATGGCATTGCAGTAGCCATGGTTTCCACTTGAATATTTAAATAATTGTTTGCTCATTTAATGATTTTGTTAATATTTCGAATATGCTCGTGAATCCATGTCCATGCTTATGCTATGTTTTTGTGCATATATGATTCTTCTCCATTATTAGTGTTATTGTGGTTATTATCATGCTTTATTCTTGAAATTATTCCCGATGCTATTGATGACAATATGCTCATATGAATAGTTATCGGTTAATTTGAAAATACTTGTGTTATTCATGATCATCGTGATGCTATGCTCATTTGCATCCCGTAGAATAAATGATTTATCATTGTTGATGTAATGATGTTATGCTGCCCATCCATGGTTACACTGATATCATGCTCGTATGCATTGTCATACTATTTTACTGTGACTCAGCTCATCACCATTCAAGTTAAACCTAACATTAATCAAACTTGAACAAATCTGTTGGCTGAGTCATGGTGCCACCGAATCGAGCTCACCAGTGCAACCACACTTGCCTGGATGGGGAGGCCCTAATGCGGTCTATTGTCATGCCTCTCGCCGGTGCCTCCTACTAGGGAAGGTTATGGGTGCGCGCTACCCTGATCAGGTAGGCGGCCATAAGCCTTGAGTACCCGAGTTTTATGGTACCGAGGTCCCCGTTTGGGACGATGTTTATGTTTGGCCACGACGGTGGCGGCCACATAGGTGGCGGATGTCACGAGTTGGCATCGGGGTAACCCGGGACATAGCCCAAAGGGGAGTTTGTCGGAGTGGCCGGGAGAGTGTCATGCAATAGATTGGTTTTGTCGGAATGTCGTTGGTCCACCCGAATGGGAGCACGAGGCCATGAGTTCCGTAGGGTGTGTACAGTGTACTAACCTCTGCAGAGTGTATAATCTATCGATAGCCGCATCCTCGGTCATGGACACGGTTCGTAGTAGGTCACACTATGGGTCAACAGAAATAATAACATGAATAATAACATCCCCGGTTCGATGAGAAAAGAAGTTGGTTAATCTTTATGTGGTCACGAGATGATCACGATGGTATTCTTGATGATGGTGGATCATGATGTGATCGTGTGATGATCACGACGGTAAGAAAGATTGATACCTATGGTGGTTACGAGATAACCTCCGAGCAGAGTAAATGGGTCCATGAGACCTTAAACGTCGACCCCCCTTGCATGCTAGTGCTAGTATCATCATGTTCATATAATGAATTACATGTACCTGCCATGCTCATGTAGTTCTAGTAGTATTGAGTTCATCATTGATGATTAACCTATAAATGCCATGCTGTTGTTTGTCTTGATTGGTTTGGTTGCTGTGAGCTTGCGAGTACATTCAAAGTACTCACCTGGCGTGTCATGCCATATTGCAGGTGATGCCGTGATTGATTCTTTGTCGAGGATCCGGAGGTTGCGCTCTAGGATGCGTCCCAGCCAGAGTCCCTGCGGAGTGGAGTTCATCACCATCGCCGTTGTTCCGCTGCTAGAATTTATTCCGCTACGAGATGTTCCGCTGCTAGCATAGAACTACCTTAGCAGGCGAAGTGTCGCCGTGCCCCTGTAACCTTTGTAATATTGGACTCTTGTACCCCGATTATTTGTAATAAAGGGCTGATTTGTTCTATGCCAAGCAGTGCCGTATTCCAGAAGACTTGATCTCTGGGCTGGAATACGGGGTGTTCTGGTCTCTCTGAGCCGGGGTGCCACAGGATTGCTCGCATGCCACGCCTCCCGTCAGTTCACACACCTGCTCACACGTCTCCCGATGACACTGCGCAGTGAACACGCCTCCCATCAATTCACACGCCTGCTCGCACGCCTCCCGGTCGACCTGTGCGACGGACTGCTTGCATGCGTCCCATCAACTCACGCCTGCTCACACAGCACGCGGGACGCGTGGTGGCATGTATATTGTTTTTATTTTTTTATGAGGATTAATTCTGCTGCTTTATTACTTAACCGAAGCATGGCACGTACATTGTTGGTCTAACGCCCATGGTTTGAATAAATAAACTATTTGCGATATTGTGTTCCAATTATTAATAATCTCCCATTTGAAAGAAGCTTATATCAAAACTTGTCTCGAATTTGACAAAAGAAACAATACCATAGTCTTTTGGTGTCGATATGACACCACGACAAGTTTCATGAATTTCAACTAAGTTTTGGATTTACTGGAATTTAATAATCAAGATTCTCAATGTTTGAAATTTCTTGCCATTTCTTGCATTGGGGACTAAACATGCACCCAAGGACACGCGTATGATTTGCCAATCCATTTTGGTACACTATCACGTGTGCATGTAGTTCAAATTTGATTTTTACACATTAAATCCCTAGGACATCAATCAATGTATAAAAACGTTTGAATGATCCTCTGATTTTTTTTCAAAATTTAACACGGCACTCCTTTGGTCACATGTTCACTGCAGTAAATGTTTGACATGCCTCAAAGTGGCCATGGTGGTGCGGTGGGTGGGTGGGGGGGTCCGGCACACTAACGTGTCGTGATCTTCCGTGTGGGATTATTGACTGGTTTGTGAGGCAGGTGCCACATCAAAGTCATGAATTGGGTATTTAAAACATTACACAACCCTTTCATTCATGTGTTTGGGCCACATGCATGCATTATATTGGTGGTCCTCGAACACTCGCTCGTGCAGTTATCAGTGATGTGCCCATTCGTTAGCCCGCGCAGGTTATCACTTTGACCGATAGCGAGAGGCATGCCCAAAGGTGGATTCATCTTGGCCTGTATTAGCGAAGCAGGTGCCACACATCAAAGCTGTGCATTGGGTATTCAAACATCACACAACACCTCTTTGGGCCACACATGCAGGCGGTGGTTGTCCTAGGACACTCACTCGCGCGGTTATCGGTGACGCTTCCATCCATGGGCCCGCGAGGTCCATCACTTTGACCTACAGTGAGAGAGGTTAATTTGACCAAGGAGGATTCTTTTTGGTTTGTGTTACGGTAGGAGTATATAGTACGCGTCGAAGAGGGGGGGAGGGGGACCAACATATATACTACGCATCATGAACCTCGCTCCGTGTGGGGACTTTACGGTTTCCGAGGCAGTGGCACATCGTCAAAGTTGTGCATTAATTATTGGGTATTCAAACATCACACACCACCTCCATACATATATACTAGTGGCTGGGACGCGACCAGGGCGCATCTCTTGAAGCGGGATTGTGCGCACTAATCTAGTTGTCGTATCTGTTAACAGTCTACATGCATAGTTTAGTGAAAAGAGAGGTAATCTAGATGAGCGACGCTGGTATGATAGTGGTTAAAAAATGTAACAAATGCATTGTTACTTTTAGCCTTGCATTATACAAAACACACAAAAGTGAGACCTACTGCTTTTTACATATCCAAAAGAAGCGCACAGTGAAGTTAAGTGGGGTTGAAATAAGCTCGCTGGCACGATATTTTAAGAATCTTTTGACAACAATCCTAAGTTGTGGCAACACCATCTGGATGTTGTAATTCTAACCAATGCACAAAAAATAATTTGACATGCATAACACCACATCTCCCTCTTGGTATGCCAAAAAAAAGAGAACAGAGCATAAGTTGGTGCTTAGATGTGATCGCAACCTTTTTTTTTGTGTGTGATGTTGATCAGTTGATGACTTCCCACCAAGAGGAGTGATTCTGTAGTTCTTCCCTCGGCAACAGCCTAGAAGACAACATTGTGGATCCAATCTGCTTGGTTGTTAAAATGAATGTAACACAACATCATAACAACACTCAGCATAAGGGTTGGGTTTGCATGGTTCTGCAAGCAATCAAATATCATTCTAGTCTAGTCAAAGATGAAGGAACAATCATACTAATGAAGATTGGGTCTAGAGACCATGAGACTAAGACACAATAAAATTTGGTTTCATATATACAAACATAATGTAGTATGCCATAACTCGCAAATTTAAATATCATGAAAGCTAGTGATATAAAGGTGTAGATATTTAAGGCCACTTTTAACTTGTTAGAGATATCAGGTTGAGAACTTCGCCAATGTTGAGCTAGGGAATCAATAATAGTGACTTAGTGAGTTAATGTTGTCTCAGTACCCAAATATTGCAGCAGCTGAGTTGTGTCGTTTGATACATGTGAATTATCAAATTTGATCATTTCATGCCACTGAAAATATTCAAAAAATACCAGCTAGAGACCTGACTAGAGAGAAATGAAGCTCACTTCGAAAGAACACTCATGCCTGATCATTGTAGAAAGAATAACAAAATAAGAATAAAGTGGTAATAGCACTCATTTCATGTGATAAATCAAAAAAAAGAGAAGCATCCCTGATTTTCATGGCTACATCACTAACTTTCAGGATTTGAACCTCAACTTGTTCTAGAAAGCCCACATCCCAGCAGCAGCAGCAGCAACAGCAACAGCAGCAGCAGCAGCAGCAGTAGCAACAGCAACAGCAACAGCAACAGCAACAACAACAACAACAACAACAACAACAACAGTAGCAGTTAACTTCAGTTAACTGCAGTTAATCGGCCGATATTTGTAACAATGTAATATACTCCCTCCACCCCATAATATAAGATGTTAATTCATCCAATATGTGAGTATATTGGACGTAATAAGATCTTATATAATGGGACAGAGGGAGTGTTGTACTACATTATTGTGCAATTGTTGTTTAGCTTCTAATATTAATTTGGTGCTTGTAGGTACATATGTCATTCGTAAATATCTGCGCTTCGACCCTTTTTGCGTATGGGGCAATGAGATATTCATGAAGCAGCATCAAGTGAGGAAACTGATAAAGATTGTTAGTAAAATGGGTCAAAAGATGGCAATTAAACTATTTGTTTACACTTTATCCAAGACAACAGTGAACAAGAACTCTGCAGGCTTCTTTTTACTGCCCATAATGAGTTGTGTTAGATGACAATGTCTGAATCTTTTTCCTTTGCAGTGGTTTCCAAAGCAGTTTACTCAAGATTACCTCTCAAACTACATGATTGGTGGGCATGCAAGGGTTAAAGTATTTCTACCAGACTACAATGACTATCTAGAAGTCCTCATGAAGACAGTGAAGGATGGGCGGTTGGTCATCACAAGGGGTTGGACTAGAGTCGTGCGTGCCTTCGGCATGGAGGAGGGCACAATATGGGCATTCCGCTTCACCTTCTTCAGCAACCAGAATGTCTTTCGCCTCTTTCTTTACCATCTTTAATACAAGTATACAACCCTGGTTCATCATTCTTTATTTGGTGCTTATGTAATTCTTTTTTTTCCGATGTAATTCTTGAACATATGTACCTATGAATCGAATAATGCATTGGTTGTTGAACCCGATGGATATGAATAAAGTTATTGCCTACTTTCAAATTCAAATTCAAATTCAAATTCAAATTTGGTACAATTTTAAATTGCAGCGATTAAATTAGGGTGTAAATACGCTCTGCAGTTCATTACACCACACACGGTCTGTAAAGCACAACATGTGTGATATACCTCATAATCGGACACGTTTCATAGAGAGAAAACGTGTGCGGCCATGCACACAATTACCGTTTGCAAAGCGTGTGTGATGTCAGACAATATCACAAACGGTGTGAGCAAACTAAATGTTTATGATAGTCGCCTTATCGTACATGCTTTACAATCATGAACTGTTTCTGATATAGTACGCATCGTAAACGTTGCACCACAGAATAGCTTGTGCGATAGTTATCCTGTCCGACACTCATACGACAGTCGGACGTTTCGTAAACTCATCCGACATACGTATGATGTTTAACTTATCTTCTTAATTATATAATCGCATACGGTTTGGGAAAAGTGAATCTGTGTGATAGTCTCCTTATCATACATGTTTTACAACGTGAACTGTTTGTGATGGGGCGCACATCGTAAACGTTGCACCAGAAAATACCGAGTGCGATGGTAATGCGAGCACACATGAGTAGCAAGGATAGAGAGTTTGGGATATTCAATATATCCCAACCAGTTGTTAAAGACTCGCATTTGGGATAGATGCGGCATCGCATACGCTTAGTTCTGCAAAACGTATGCATTCCTACTCCCTATGGCCGACGGTTTCTGGGTCGTGTGGGATGGACCACCCTATTTCACACACAGGGAAGGTGACGGTTTAAAACTCCATCGCAGAAAGGGGTTAAAACCGTTTGTATAGCAGGTCACTGCACTAGTGGATATTTGTGGCACAGCCACCGTTCATCATTATTATACATGTTACGCTAGATCATTGCACATCCTGGTACACTGCCTGAGGCATTCATATAGTCATATGGTTTTATCGAGTTGTAAGTAAATAAAAGTGTGATGATCTGTGACACCCCGAGACCGATTCCTTCCGTGACTATTATTATTTTATTGTTTGAGCTATTTTATTTTAATTTGCATTGCATCATGTCATCATGCCATCATGCCATTAAATTTTTGCAACTCAAATAAATAAATTGTATGGATCTTCGATCCATTTAAATTGAGGGAAATGCACATGGTGATTTCCCTTTAAAACATATTCAAAGCCTCCCAATATTATTAGGGAGCTATAATGAAATATTCCATCAATTGGGAATTAACCATAACGTACTTGCAAAATAAATCCCATGACTTCTCTACTTCAAGTTTGTTCTCCAAATTCCCTTAAAATTCATTTTCCTTTTATCGAGGCTCCTCCAAAATTCTCAACATTTTTTTGGACCTTTCAAACATCCACTTCCTAATTCGAACCCACTTGAATTAATTCAATTGAGTTTGGATTCATACCCTTCAACTTGTCTCTTTGCAATTTTTCTGGCCCAATCACATTCAAATAACTCCAGGAAAAATTATGAACCCTTCTCAACGTCTGTCCAAGCCCTCTGTGTTTTTCTGTAAATTCTGTTTGTTTATCAAATAGAAAGGAGGCAGAAGATAAAAGGAGGAAGAGAGAGATGCCCAGCCAGCCCAACCACCCAGGCCGGCCTGCTAGGCCCAGCCGCCCCCACCACCCCATCTCCTGGGATGATCGAACCCTAGCCGATTGATCCCCTCTTCCTGCCTACCTCTCGCTCTCTTCCTCCCCTCGATCCCCCTCGCTCGCGCCGCCAGGGAGAGCCTCGGCTTGATCCCCATCCCCCTCCACTCATCTCCCTCCTCGCGCACACATGAGAGGGATCCCGATCCCCATGGCCACGCGCACGTCCGCCCGAGCTCCGTTCGCCACGCCTCCCCTTGCCGCCGTTCCTTCTCCTCCTCCCATGGGTCGCCCAGCATGCCAGGAAGCTCCTGCCCAAGCTTGCTCCGCCGATTGACGTGATCTCGACCTCTTGTACAGCACGGCGCTGTCACTGGCGTCCTCCGCGTTTTGCCCCCGGCCCCCAAGCTCCCTCCATGGCTCCACATCACCTCGCCTGCCTGCGCTCGCCTGCTCCTCCATGACTCCCCTGCCTGCAGCCGTTGCTGCCTGCTGCCTCGGCCACCATGGCCATGACCTCCTCCTAGCCTTTGCATCGAGCCGCTGCTCCTTGCTTCACCCTCTGCCGCCGCCTCTTTGCCATGGCCGCGCGCCTCCTCCTGCCTTTGGGCCATCGACCATGAGCACCTTCCATGGCCATGCATCTCCAGTCGCCATGAGCCACTGCACCCAGGGCCTCCTGTGCCTGCTCCTGTGCCCCGCCGACCTCCTTGCTGCGGTGCTTGTCACCACGGTTTCGGCCATGTTCCGCCTTCACGCCCGGAGCCTCATGCACACGACCGTCTTCCTCCTATAAACTCTGTGTATTTCCACCAAGATTGACTACACGGACGCAAGTACCACCGGCCCATTCGTTGCATGAACATCTACACCGCCAAGACCGGACCGACAAGTACCTCGATGTCTGTTGGAGACCGAGACCGCCAAGTACCCCTTCGGTTCGTCAAGACCCGGCAAGACCGACGCCCCAAGTTTGGCAACGCCAACCTCGACTACCGTCACGAGTACCACTACCGTCGACCCGAAGGGCTTGGATTCATCAAGTTCCTCTCCGAAACGAACGTGAACCACTACTTCCTCTACCGATGCCGAGTACCACTACTTCCATTACCATCGAACTCGATCTGCTCCGAAAACGCACGCTTTGAAGGTATAACCGCCGAGACGACCGCTCGTGGACGAATGCATGTCTGATGTGAGATGCACCGCGGGTTTGCACCGTATGCGATTATGCGTTGCACGTTGCCCCTCTTTTGCCATGCAACCGACACGTGGGACACCCGGTAGCAGGATCACTCCCCATCATCTTTTGCATGACACGCTCACACCCACACTTGTTCCTTTGCACCGGTATCTCCATCGAGTTACCGGAACCAGAATGTTGCCGTGGCACCATTTCCGTTTTCGCCGCCGTGGCACCCATTTCTTTCCGACATGGCGACAAATGCCTCATATCTTGATATATGCCTATGTTTACATAAAATTGCATACAATTTGAATATGTCATTCTCATGCATGTTAAAAACATTTAGATTGTTATTTGCATTAAAATTGCTAAATGCCATGCTAAAATGATTTATTTCATAACTAAATAACCGTAGCTCCGAAGTAAATGAACTTTATATGTAACTGGCGTAGAAAAATGTGTAGATTAACATGATGCTATTAATTTGCATGTTTAACAACTTTAAATTTGTGTTTTAGGCAGAACAGTACCAAATTCGAAAATTACATATGAGGATTTTCCGGAATTGTTATGTGTTGTTTCCGGCCTCATTTAAATTGCCTAGATAGGTAGGTTAATTATGCTTCACCTCTTGCCATGTTTAACAACATTTAATCTTGTTGTGCACATAAACGAGAGTGAACTAAATAATTGTTTGTGGAGTTTCGTCAATATGCAACTCGTTGCACATTGATCTTCACTTAATGTGTAGTGTTTGAATTGTTGCACTTTGCCATGCCATGCCTCATTAAACTGGACATGCATCATACTTGATTGTGCATTATGCCATGATTATGTTTGTGTGTTTACCATGTTGTTTGCTTCTTTCCGGTTGTGCTTCTTCTCGATAGTTCCGGTTCCGTTGCGATTGTGAGGATTCGTTTGACTACGTTGGTTCGTCTTCTCCATGGACTCGTTCTTCTTTCGAGCGGGATTTCAGGCAAGATGATCATGACCTTGGATATCTCTACTATCTTTGCTTGCTAGTTGTCTTGTTGCTATCGCTATGTCGTGCTTCCTACCCAGCAAACCGTTGTTTGGCTATGTTACCGCTTTGCTCAGCCCCTCTTATAGTGTTGCTAGTTGCAGGTGCAGTGCAGGTTGTTCCATGTTGGGACATGGTTATGTTGGCATATCACAATATCTCTTATTTAATTAATGCATCTATATACTTGGTTGTGTGTGGAAGGCTCAGCCTATTGCCTGGTGTTTTGTTCCACTCATGCCACCCTAGTTTCCGTAATACAGGTGTTATGTTCCTTGATGAGCGCTTCTAACACATGTGGGGCATATGGGAACCCCCCTGATGATTCGTTTTAGGATAAACTTCTCCAGCAAGGCCCAACATTGGTTTTACCATTTGCCTAATAATAACTAAAAATTTGCATAGGGACTTTCCGGACCCCATGGATAATTAATCAACAACCCGGGCCAGTGCTCCTCATGAGTGTTGGTCCAAACCTGTCAACCGCCGGTGGCCACCAGGGGCAACTCTGGAATTGGCCTACCGGAAGTTTGGACGATCCGGTCGTGTCCTGAGAACGAGATACGCGGCTCCTATCGGGATCGTCGACACGCCGGGAGGTCTTGCTGGTTTAGTTTTACCTTTTACGAGTGGCTTGTCCACCGGGATTCCTTATCGTAAGCATCGTGTTATCATGGTGTGAGGATGTTCCATCGGATGCGTGTGGTAATTTATAATGGACTACTTGAAGCACCCCTGCAGGGTTAAATCTTTCGCGAAGCCGTGCCCGCGGTTATGTGGCGAGTTGGAAATTTATAACCTCCAGTTGTAGAGAACTTGACACTAAATCTAATTAAACTACACCAACCGCGTGCGTAACCGTGATCGTCTCTTTTCGAGGGAGTTCGGGAAGGGAACACGGTGGGGTTATGTTTGACTCGTAAGTAGGTGTTTAGGATCACTTCTTGATTATTACTAGCTTGCGCCCGATTATGCGTATTTTACTCTTCTTATACTTGTACTCATAAGTTAGCCACCATACAATGCTTAGTGCTTGCTGCAACCTCACCACCTTACCCTTCCATACCCATTTAAGCTTTGATAGTCTTGTTACCCATGGTTATGGGATTGCTGAGTCCTCGTGGCTCACAGATTACTACAACAACAGTTGCAGGTACAGGTAAAGCGATGCTTTGACATGAGAGCGATGCATGTTTGCTTTTGGAGTGCTTCTGCTTATTCTTCTTCGTCGATCATAGGATAGGTTCCGGGTCGGCAGCCTGGGCTAGCAGGGTGGATGTCATTCATGTTTTTCGTTTGATTTCATTCGTAGTCGAATCCTGCTCTTCTGTATGATGATTGCTATGTATTGATGTATTGATGTATTCATGCTGTAGCTTGTGGCGAGTGTAAGCCTTTATCTGGTATTCTCATCTATTCAGTACATGGTATGTGGTAATGATATCCACCTTGCAAAGCGTCTTCGATATGCGCTTCTATCCTTAGTGGAACTTCTGAGCTCCTTGAGGATAGGACCGCATATTGGGCGTGACAAGTTGGTATCAGAGCCTCGACCGACCATAGGAGCCCCCTTGATTGATCGAACCATTGGTGATACGGATGATTGGGCCCGATCTTTCACCGCAAGAACCACCTGCTAGTAAATCTTCTCATCACGGGAGCAATCCACGCAACTTGAAGAAGAGAAACGAATCCAGCCAGCAACGTGATGAATATCACCACGCCTCAAAACCAAAGCACGATAATCCTTGATGAAAACAAGAACCCTCGCAGCAATCTTTATTCGATAAACGGCATCGCCGTCCCCGGAGGGATGCTTCACCAAGAGACACACACAATAGTGTTTAAAACCTAAAACTTCTGAACTCCCCTAACTAACCCTAGCCAACGGGTACTTATAGTCTAAGAAAATAATGAAGAGGTACACGGGCTGCAAAGCCCAAAATCTGCGCGCAGGCAGCGCGGTACTACCGCTTCAAGCGATACTACCGCTGATGTGCACGGTACTACTGCTCGGATGTCCAGTACCGATTTTGTAAGCGGCGGTAGGACGGTAGTAAGTGGCCGGTAGTACCGTATAGCGGTACTACCGCTTATGTAAGCGGTACTACCGCCTAGTTTGGTGGAGTCCTGAAATTGGGCTTCACCTCCTCTGTCGTGCCCGTATCATCCTCCCCCCCTTCAAAACGCGTTGTCCGCAACGCGTGAGGGTCTGCTCGAAAAGGTGGCGGGATATCAACAATATCTCTGGGGCCTTGACTTGAATCTGCACTTGGCGCCTCCTTTCTTCTCCACATGAGCTTGGACTTCGGTGCCACCACCTTCTTCTTTGCAACTATTTATGGAGCCCGTTGTTGCTGAACATGAACCTTCTTTGGATGACCCTGCAAAAGAGGAGTAATGCTTGGGCCACACAACTGACGAACATGTCCATCCTTGCCTTTGTGCATCCGCACTGCTGCTCCAACAAAATGCCTCACAGGTGTATTAACAAAACTGCGCTTGTCGCCCCGCGGCACCACATGCACTGGGACATGATCAGCACAACTATAATCGGTCTGGACACCTGTGTCAACACAAACTGGCTTTGTAACACATGCTGCAACATCCTTCCTCTCATCAGTAAGAGGCTGTACTTCAACTGGCTTGGCACTAACAGGAACAACTGGCTTGTCATCTACAGGCATAGCTGAAGCAATATCATCAGTAACGCTTCGTGCATCATGCTCCTCGCACTGCACCTTAGCTAACCTTGGCGGCTTAGCCTTGCGCAACTTCTCCTTGTGTACCACCAACTCCACATCAGACTTTATTTGATCATTCTGCATAGGTTTCAAAGTCCGTTGTTTGCCATCATGCACAAAAGAATATGTATTTGCTCTCCCCGCATGTGTAACATTGCGATCATACTGCCATGGACGTCCAAGATACCTCCAATGGCAACACATCACACTCTACCTCATAAACATAGTCACCTACTATAAATGGCACACGCACCTTATGGGTAACTTTCAGCATACCGCAGCTATTCAACCACTGTATATGCTTAGGTTCAGGAATACGCCATGTGGATAACCCCAATGATGTCACCATTGCCTTGCTTATGCCATTAGTACAGCTACCACCATCAATCATGAACTTGCATGCTTTGCCTTTAATCATACACTGAGTCTGAAATAAACTCCACCGCTGACCCTTGTCAACTATTTTGCAAGACTCCTCATGTATCCTTTTGAGTTGCATATTTAGCCCACTCAATGGTTCAACCTTATCCACTGCAGTTTCAGCGCACACAACAACTTTCTCAAGATCAGGCTGCTGTTCTTCAGAAAACTTTGTCTCGGCTGCGCTGACCGTTTGCAATGGAACAACTATCTTCACACCCATTGCAGGAGGCGGAAAAGACATAGCAACCTCCTCGGAATAAGGCTGCGCCCTCTTGTCAACATCAGCCCTCCGCTGCACAACCTTTGTCGCCTTCACAGGTTTGGTACAAGATACCCTACGACGAGGAGACAAGAAACAACCACGCAAAAAATTACTAAAATCATACCAAGTTGCATCTATAATGTCCTTCTCACACATCTCGTCATCCCACCAACGAGCTACCTCCTCATCCACACGTTGCAGTGCAAGAACCAAACGTGTAGAATCGTCCAAATGCTCGAATGTATTACATTTGGAGAAACCCTGTAGCATAAGATGTTCCCACAATGCATATTCAGCATCCGTTGATAAGTAGTTCAGCCGCCACTGGATTTTATGGCATGCCACACCGTACAAGATGTCTAGATAGTCATTGAATACATCACCATACTTTTCCCCAGAAACACACCGTTTGCCATAATAGTCTCCCGGAAATGATTGCATATTACTGAACATGTTTACTGCACAAATCTGCTGCCGCAGAAACTGGACGAGTGCAGATCAATCAATACAGATTACTCGCCGATTTGCAATCTAGACACGGTACTACCGCCTTGAACAATGGTACTACCGTTATAAGCGGTACTACCGCACTGGAAGCGGTACTACCGCTCAGTCGTCGCCCTTCCTCCCAGAAAACAGATCTACCAATCGTTGCAAACCTGTAGATCGATGTTCAACCGGACGAACCTCGCGGTGATCAACCTGAGAATCTGATACCAAATGATACGGATGATTGGGCCCGATCTTTCACCGCAAGAACCACCTGATAGTAAATCTTCTAATCACGGGAGCAATCCACGCAACCTCAAGAAGAGGAACGAATCTAGCCAGCAACGTGATGAATATCACCACGCCTCAAAACCAAAGCACGATAATCCTTGATGAAAACAAGAACCCTCGCAGCAATCTTTATTCGATAAACGGCATCGCCGTCCCCGGAGGGATGCTTCACCAAGAGGCACACACGATAGTGTTTAAAACCTAAAACTTCTGAACTCCCCTAACTAACCCTAGCCGACGGGTATTTATAGTCTAAGAAAATAACGAAGAGGTACACGGGTTGCAAAGCCCAAAATCTGCGCGCAGGCAGCGCGGTACTACCGCTTATGGCAAGCGGTACTACCGCTTCAAGCGATACTACCGCTGATGTGCACGGTACTACTGCTCGGATGTCCAGTACCGATTTTGTAAGCGGCGGTAGGACGGTAGTAAGCGGCCGGTAGTAGCGTATAGCGGTACTACCGCTTATGTAAGCGATACTACCGCCTAGTTTGGTGGAGTCCTAAAATTGGGCTTCACCTCCTCTGTCGTGCCCGTATCAGTTGGCGAGTATAGAAGAAAAGCTATTTTGAGTCTAGTTATATATCGGAGAGTAGGAATTCTTTTTACTCCTTATCCCCTTCGTTGCTCTGGTGAGGAATTGTGATGTAGGTGTTTTGATTCTACTACTCTTCTCACTCAAAAAAAAATTAGGATCACGCGGGTATTTTCGGAATCGTTGCGATATCGATGTGACAGAATTCTGTTCTTGGTGCCTCCAGACCATATGGATTGGACCCGAGGAGTTGAGCTCCAAGGGGTTCTTGTCACATTCGCTATCTTTCCAGTTCCTGAATACCAGAGGACGCCGACATCGAAACGCTTCTATACTTTTTGTGGTGAAAAATAGTGCCGTGACTTTTCGCCAGTACTGGAGGAGATAGCTCGGATGATCCACCGTGACTAGTATCGCTGTATTTTCGAAGGTCTGAGGTAGACGAATTTGCGAAGTTTCTCGGTTGTGTGTTACGGGTTGCGGATGCAGTTGCAGCTGATTAGGTTGTTGTTTGCTATGTGTAGGTTCCTGGACCTGCAACCGGATCGCATAATCAAGAAGTTTCGGGAGTTCTTAGGTGGGAATTCAAGTAGTTACCTAGGATATCTTTCCGACTGATGCATGATATGAGATTGGGGTTCGACATCTAGTGGTCCGCCTGCTCACGGTCGGTTTTACAGTGGGTCTCGTTGTGTCTTAAAGAGCCCTTATAGCTTTGCTACGGTTCGGGGACGCTTCGTAAGTCATGTACACTTCCTTGTACGTGATGGTCACTGTAAAATCGAGCCCGTGTGGGCCCCACCATGAAAATTTCGGAAGAAATCTCTATCATATGTTTGTTCCGGCTTATTCTGCAAGCCAAATCCTTTGTTTTGTTTTGAGTTGTGGTATTCGAGTTGCTTCGAAGTCAAGTCTGGATTCCATACTTTTCCTAAACGGCGTTCTCATATTTCTATGGGAGTGCTAATCCTTCTTGGTCATCGAGATTGTCATGTAAATTATTTTCACCCGGTGTGCTTCTCTTCAAGTTGATCCGATCCTTTCAACATTTTCAAGATCATCAATTATCAGTTTTCTCAACAACGTTTGTTTCGCCCGTCCCAAGTTGCCTTTGTTTTTTCCCACCCTCCCACCCTTTTTCTTCGCGGAATCAGAGATCTCATATCAAGTATCCATTATATTCATGTGAAGTCTCTTCATTCTTTTCCTTCAATGTTCTTAGCCGGTGATTTCTCGTGAAGATGCTTAGGAGCTATAAGTCCATCATTCTTCGTTTTTGTTTTCTTCTCCGGTGGTCTAAATTCAAACTCTCGGTGTTCATCACATCCTTTTCTTTTGTTCAAATGCGTTCTCATGTTGGAAATTCTTACCCAATCCTATCTTGCTCATTCACCTCTCTCTATTCTTTTCCGGTGCGAAGAAATTATCTCAGAAGATTCGTGTTTCCATTCAAGACCCGTTCGTTCTATTTCGCGGTTTTTATTTCATTCAAGCCATTTAAATCTAACCGGTGCAATCTCTCTTTCAAGCAATCATTTCCAACGGTGTTTCTTTTGAGTGGGCCCATAAACCACAAGTCTTTTCCCAGGATCTTACCTGACTCTTTTAATTTTCCGGAGTTATTCTCAAATTCTTTCAAGTGTGACGTAAGAATGAATTTTCATCAGTCAATTGTCTGCTCGGAGATTTCCATCAATTCATTTCATTTTCATCCCAATCTTGTTCTTTTTATTCTTCCGGAGTATCTCAAGAATTTTGGTGGCTTCTCATCGTCACTATCAACTTTGAAGACCGAAGAAGAGTTTCTCTTAAAATCCATATCCGTTCTCTTGAAGATTCATGGTGCAAGCTTCATGCCATCCTCACAATTGTTTCGATCATGAGAAATTCTTTTCATATCCATCCGGAGCATTTCATGAGTTCTTTCCATTTCCGATCCTCCGAAGGCCATCATTTCGGAATTTATTGATTCTCAACGTTCATCTCTCCTTCTCAAATTCTTTCGGTGCATTGTTCAAGTATTCTATAATAAGCTCGTGATATCTTCGTTCTCTTGTATCTAAATTTCCTCAAGTATCTTTGTTCGTATTCTAATTCTTCCCGGCGATTCGTTCTTTTTCTTCGTTCATTTTCAATTCTTACGGTGGTTCGTTCAACATTCCTCTTCCTTTGTTACCGTATCAATCAATTCGTTCTTTCCACAAATCCTACCGGTGGTTCGTTGAAGACTTCTTCAAGTTTGTGCTATATCTCTCTTCAATCTTTTCAAGAAGAATAAGTGGCATGCCAATCCATTGCCTATCATCAATTTAGGTTGATGAAGGGTAAGCATGACATAATTCTTATTCTTGTTTCATCGAGGAGATTTAATTCCTTCTTCGGATTTTATCCATGTTGAATAAATCCTCGGTTCTAAGTTGTTCATATTTCCTTTTTCGGAGTTCAAAGTTTTCTCATTATCTCGTCACGAAGCTCCGTCTAAATCATTGCAAGGCTTCATCTTGTTCTTTTCAACCTTCGTTTCGATAATCCTTTTGTTTACCGGAGTTCTTCATGGTGGTTCGTCAAGGATTTAATTCGTTCTCGAA
This sequence comes from Elymus sibiricus, assembly GCA_039707655.1. Taxonomy (NCBI): domain Eukaryota; kingdom Viridiplantae; phylum Streptophyta; class Magnoliopsida; order Poales; family Poaceae; genus Elymus; species Elymus sibiricus. Next base: position 140,023,008 of record CM077670.1, read on the forward strand.
GTGTTCTTCGATGAGCTCAAGCATTCTTCATATTACATTCTGAAGTGCAAATTCTTTCTACCTTATCTTTTGAGGTGGTGTTTTGTCATTCTTGACAATTCCCTTCGTGTTTCATGATTCACAAGTTGTCAGGAATGAGATATTTAAACCCATCATTTTTCCCTTCATTCAGGAGATCCTTTTCAACCCATCAATCTATTCGTTGGAGTTATCTTGGTATCGATTTCACCTAAAGCATTTTCCTAAGGATTGTTGCTATTTGTGGTGCTTATCAATGATCCAAGTTTCTCCTTCTCTTCTTGGTGAAAGAGGTTTTCATCTCTTCGAGATCTCAAGAAATCAATTGTTTCCGTTAGTGGCCGGTTGACACCTCATAATTTTAAAATGTTTTCCATAAGCCCACAACAAGCATATTCTTTTCGTTGTTGATTTTCCAACAACTCCATTCAATCCTTCTTTATAAGGATGCTTTTAAAATTCAATTGTGGTAGAAGTTGTCATTTCCTTCCCCGTTCTTTTCTTTCCAATGATTTAGCTTCTATTCTTTTGTTCCGGAGGCATTGTGATGTTTCTTCCTTCGACCTGTATCCCGTTTCGCTAAGATTATGTTCTTTCCTTGCTTATCCATTTTACCGGAGTGTTGTGCCCTCTTTTCAAGTCCTTTTCTTCTTATCAAGCGTTGCTTCTCTTTTCTACCGGAGTGCTGCCCAAATTCTTTTTTGTTCTCATTCCTTATCTATCTCGTTTCAACCAGAGTGGTTTCGAATTCTTGCTTGTTCCTCAAGCCATTCTTCAACTCTTTGCAACCTCTCAAGGTTCTTTGGTTTCACTCGTTTGTCAAAGAAACAACTTTATTTTACCTCTTCCTTTTTCCTCTTCCTCTTCTCATGCTTAGATCTCGGGGCGAGATCTCTTGTAAGTGGGGGAGTATTGTGACAAGCTGAGACCGATTCCTTCCATAATTATTATTATTTTATTGTTTGAGCTATTTTATTTTATTTTACATTGCATCATATCATCATGCCATCATGCCATTAAAATTTTGCAACTCAAATAAATAAATTGTATGGATCTTCGATCCATTTAAATTGAGGGAAATGCACATGGTGATTTCTCTTTAAAACATAGTCAAAGTCTCCCAATATTATTAGGGAGCTATAATGAAATATTCCATCAATTGGGAATTAACCATAACGAACTTCTAAAATAAATCCCATGACTTCTCTGCTTCAAGTTTGTTCTCCAAAAATTCATTTTCCTTTTATCGAGGCTCCTCCAAAATTCTCAACATTTTTTTGGACCTTTCAAACATCCACTTACTAATTCGAACCCACTTGAATTAATTCAATTGAGCTGGATTCAGACCCTTCAACTTGTCTCTTTGCAATTTTTCTGGCCCAAGCACATTCAAATAAGTTCAGGAAAAATTATGCACCCTTCTGAACGTCTCTCCAAGCCCTCTGTGTTTTTCTGTAAATTTTGTTTGTTTATCAAATAGAAAGGAGGCAGAAGATAAAAGGAGGAAGAGAGAGATGCCCAGCCAGCCCGACCACCTAGGCCGGCCTGCTAGGCCCAGCCGCCCCCACCAGCCCATCTCCTGGGACGATCGAACCCTAGCCAATCGATCCCCTCTTCCTACCTTCCCCTCGCTCTCCTCCTCCCCTCGACCCCCCTCGCTCGCGCTGCCAGGGAGAGCCTCGGCTCGATCCCCATCCCCCTCCAATCATCTCCCACCTCACGCACACAGGAGAGGGATCCCGATCCAATGGCCACGCGCACGTCCGCCCGAGCTCCGTTCGCCGCGCCTCCCCTTGCCGTTGTTCCTTCTCCTCATCCCATGGGTCGCCCATCATGCCAGGAAGCTCCTGCCCGAGTTGCTCTGCCGATTGTCGTGATCTCGGCCTCCTGTACAGCACGGCGCAGCCGCTGGCGTCCTCCGCACTTTGCCCCCGGCCCCCAAGCTCCCTCCATGGCACCGCATCACCTCGCCTGCCTGCGCTCGCCCGCTCCTCCGTGACTCCCATGCCTGCAGCCGCTGCTGCCTGCTGCCTCGGCCACCATGGCCATGACCTCCTCCTAGCCTTTGCATCGAGCTGCTGCTCCTTGCTTCAACCTCTGTCGCCGCCTCTTTGCCATGGCCGCGTGCCTCCTCTGCTCACTGGTTGCTCAGCCAACCTCCTGCCTTTGGGCCATCGACCACGAGCACCTTCCATGGCCATGCATCTCTAGTCGCCATGAGCCACTGCACCCAGGGCGTCCTTTGCCTGCTCCTGTGCCCCGCCGACCTCCTTGCTGCGGTGCTTGTCACCTCGGTTTCGGCCATGTTCCGCCTTCACGCCCGGAGCCTCATGCACACGACCGTCTTCCTCCTGTACACTCTGTGTATTTCCACCAAGATTGACTACACGGACGCAAGTACCACCGGCCCATTCGTCGCATGAACATCTACACCGCCAAGACCGGACCGACAAGTACCTCGATGTCTGTTGGAGACCATGACCGCCAAGTACCCATTTGGTTCATCAAGACCCGGCAAGACCGACGCCCCAAGTTCGGCAACGCCAACCTCGACTACCGTCACGAGTACCACTACCGTCGACCCGAAGGGCTTGGATTCATCAAGTTCCTCTCCGAAACGAACGTGAACCACTACTTCCTCTACCGACGCCGAGTACCACTACTTCCACTACCATCGAACTCGATCCGCTCCGAAAACGCATGCTTCGAAGGTATAACCGCCGAGACGACCACTCGTGGACGAATGCATGTGTGATGTGAGATGCACCGCGGGTTTGCACCGTATGCGATTGTGCGTTGCACGTTGCCCCTCTTTTGCCATGCAACCGACACGTGGGCCACCCGGTAGCGGGATCACTCCCCATCATCTTTTGCACGACACGCTCACACCCACACTTGTTCCTTTGCACCGGTATCTCAATCGAGTTACCGGAACCAGAATGTTGCCGTGGCACCATTTCCGTTTTCGCCGCTGTGGCACCCATTTCTTTCCGCCATGGCGACAAATGCCTCATATCTTGATATATGCCTATGTTTTCATAAAATTGCATACAACTTGAATATGTCATTCTCATGCATGTTAAAAACATTTAGATTGTTGTTTGCATTAAAATTGCTAAATGCCATGCTAAAATGATTTATTTCATAACTAAATAACCGTAGCTCCGAATTAAATGAACTTTATATGTAACTGGAGTAGAAAAATGTGTAGATTAACATGATGCTATTAATTTGCATGTTTAATAACTTGAAAATTGTGTTTTAGGCAGAACAGTACCAAATTCGAAAATTACATGAGGATTTTCCGGAATTGTTATGTGTTGTTTCCGGCCTCATTTAAATTGCCTAGATAGGTAGGTTAATTATGCTTCACCTCTTGCCATGTTTAACAACATTTAATCTTGTTGTGCTCATAAACGAGAGTGAACTAAATAATTGTTTGTGGAGTTTCGTGAATATGCAACTCGTTGCACATTGATCTTCACTTAATGTGTAATGTTTGAATTGTTGCACTTTGCCATGCCATGCCTCATTAAACTGGACATGCATCATACTTGATTGTGCATTATGCCATGATTATGTTTGTGTGTTTACCATGTTGTTTGCTTCTTTCTGGTTGTGCTTCTTCTCGATAGTTCCGGTTCCGTTGCGATTGTGAGGATTTGTTCAACTACGTTGGTTCGTCTTCTTCATGGACCCGTTCTTCTTCCGAGCAGGATTTCAGGCAAGATGATCATGACCTTGGATATCTCTACTATCTTTGCTTGCTAGTTGTCTCGTTGCTATAGCTATGTCGCGCTTCCTACCACATATATGTCAGCCTCCCATATGCCATGATACAGCCTCTAACCATCCTTATCGAGCAAACCGTTGTTTAGCTATGTTACCGCTTTGCTCAGCCCCTCTTATAACGTTGCTAGTTGCAGGTGCAGTGCAGGTTGTTCCATGTTGGGACATGGTTATGTTGGGATATCACAATATCTCTTATTTAATTAATGCATCTATATACTTGGTTGTGTGTGGAAGGCTCGGCCTTTTGCCTGGTGTTTTGTTCCACTCATGCCACCCTAGTTTCCGTAATACCGGTGTTATGTTCCTTGATGAGCACTTCTAACATATGTGGGGCATATGGGAACCCCCCTGATCATTCGTTTTAGGATAAACTTCTCCAGCAAGGCCCAACATTGGTTTTACCATTTGCCTAATAACAACTAAAAATTTGCATAGGGACTTTCCGGACCCCGTGGATAATTAATCAACAACCCGGGCCAGTGCTCCTCATGAGTGTTGGTCCAAACCTGTCAACCGCCGGTGGCTGCCAGGGGCAACTCTGGAATTGGCCTACTGGTAGTTTGGACGATCCGGTCGTGTCCTGAGAACGAGATACGCGGCTCCTATCGGGATCGTCGACACGCCGGGAGGTCTTGCTGGTTTAGTTTTACCTTTTACGAGTGGCTTGTCCACCGGGATTCCTTATCATAAGCTTCGTGTTATCATGGTGTGAGGATGTTCCATCGGATGCGTGTGGTAATTTATATTGGACTACTTGGAGCACCCCTGCAGGGTTAAATATTTCGCGAAGCCGTGCCCGCGGTTATGAGGCGACTTGGAAATTTATAACCTCCGGTTGTAGAGAACTTGACACTAAATCTAATTAAAATACACCAACCGCGTGCGTAACCGTGATCGTCTCTTTTCGAGGGAGTTCGGGAAGAGAACACGGTGGGGTTATGTTTGACTGGTAAGTAGGTGTTCAGGATCACTTCTTGATCATTACTAGCTTGCGTCCGATTATGCGTAGTTTACTCTTCTTATTCTTGTACTCATAAGTTAGCCACCATACAAAGCTTAGTGCTTGCTGCAACGTCACCACCTTACCCTTCCATACCCATTTAAGCTTTGATAGTCTTGTTACCCATGGTTATGGGATTGCTGAGTCCTTGTGGCTCACAGATTACTACAACAACAGTTGCAGGTATAGGTAAAGCGATGCTTTGACATGAGAGCGATGCCGCTTTTGGAGTTCTTCTGCTTCTTCTTCTTCGTCGATCATAGGATAGGTTCCGGGTCGGCAGCCTGGGCTAGCAGGGTGGATGTCATTCGTGTTTTTCGTTTGATTTTATTCGTAGTCGGATCCTGCTCTTCTAGATGATGATTGCTATGTATTGATGTATTGATGTATTCATGTTGTAGCTTGTGGCGAGTGTAAGCCTTTATCTGGTATTCTCATCTATTCAGTACATGGTATGTTGTAATGATATCCACCTTGGAAAGCGTCTTCGATATGCGCTTCTATCCTTAGTGGAACTTCCGAGCTTCTTGAGGATAGGACCGCATATTGGGCGTGACATGATCATCATTATTAGAGCATTGTCTCAGTGTGGAAAGGATGATGGAGACTATGATTCCCCCACAAGTCGGGATGAGATTTCGGACGAAAAATGAAAAAAGAAAAAGAAAAAAAGAGCCCAACAAAAAAATGAAAAAAAAGAAAAAGAAAAATGAGAGATAAAGAGAGAAGGGGTAATGTTACTATCCTTTTTCCACACTTGTGCTTTAGAGTAGCACCATGTTCCTCATATGGAGAGTCTCCTATGTTATCACTTTCATATACTAGTGGGAATTTTTCGTTATAGAACTTGGATTGTATATTCCGATGACGGGCTTCCTCAAATGCCCGAGGTCTTCATGAGCAAGCAAGGTGGATGCACACCCACTTAGTTTCAGTTGAGCTTTCATACACTTATAGCTCTTAGTGCATCCGTTGCATGGCAATACCAACTCCTCGCATTGATATCGATTGATGGACATCTCCATAGTCCGTTGATCCGCCGAGTTGATGCGAGACTTTCTTCCTTTTGACTTCCCTTATTGATCTCTACCACTGCATTCTATTCCACCTATAGTGCTATATCCATGGCTCACGCTCATGTATTGTGTGAAGTTGAAAATGTTGAAGCGCGTAAGAAGTATGATCCAATTGTCTGGTTTAACACCGGGGTGCTCATGATTTATATTTATGAGGTGAAGGTGGAGTCATGCCATGCTAACGTGATAAAGCGAGTGGGGATAACATTCGTGAAGGATCATATATTTTGAAAGTTTAATGATTATGCTTCTTATATTCATGGATATTATTATGTTGATGTTGTTACTTCATCGTTTCTCAATATTTATAACGTAAAGAGATTACATGATACACATGTTAGGTAGCATTCAACATCAAAAATTCTGTTTTTATCATTTACCTACTCAAGGACGAGCAGGAATTAAGCTTGGGGATGCTGATACGTCTCCAACGTATCTAATTTTTTTTATTGTTTCATGCTATTATATTATCAATCTTGGATGCTTTATATGCATTTATATGCTATTTTATATCATTTTTTGGGACCAACCTATTAACTCAGTGCCTAGTGCCAGTTCCTGTTTTTTGCTTGTTTTTGGCTTTTAAGAAAATCAATACCAAACGAAGTCCCAACGGAAAAAAATCTTTAGATTAATTTTTTCTGGACCAGAAGGGACCCTAGAAGCTTCGGGAGGAGGCCAGATTTGATACAAGAGAGCCACAAGCTCGAGCGGCGTGCCCCAGGGGTGTAGGCGCGCCCCCTGAGCTTGTGGGCCCCACGCAGCTCCATTTGACCTAATTCCAAGCCTATAAATTCACATATATTCCCAAAACCAACAAAGAGCCAGACGATATAAATTTTCCGCCACCGCAAGCTTTTATTCTTCTGCGATCCCATCTGGAGGCCTTTTTCGGAAATCTGCTGGAGGGGGAATCGATCACGGAGGTCTTCTACATCAACCTTGTTGCCCTACCGATGATGTGTGAGTAGTTCACCACAGACCAACGGGTCCATAGCTAGTAGCTAGATGGCTTCTTCTCTCTCTTTGATCTTCAATACAATGTTCTCCTCGATCTTCTTGGAGTTCTATTCGATGTAATCTTCTTTTGCGGTGTGTTTGTTGGGATCCGATGAATTGTGGGTTTATGATCAGATTATTCATTGAAAGTAATTGACTCTTTTCTAAACTTTATTATGAATGATTATTATAGCTTTTTATTTCTCTCCGATATATCCGTTTGGTTTGGCCAACTAGATTGATTTATCTTCTGTGGGAGAGGTGCTTTGTAGTAGGTTCAATCTTGCGGTGTCTCCACCCAGTGACAAAAGGGGGCGGGGTACGTAATGTATTATTGCTACTAAGGATAAAATGATGGGGTTTATTCATATTGATTGAGTTTACTTTGTCTATATCATGTCATCTTGCTTAAAGCGTTACTCTGTTTGTCATGAACTTAATACCATAGATGCATGTTGGATAGCGGTCGATTGGTGGAGTAATAGTAGTAGATGCAGGCAGGAGTTGGTCTACTTGTCACGGATGTGATGCCTATATATGTGATCATTGCCATGAATAACGTCATAACTATGCGTTTTTCTAACAATTGCCCAACAGTAATTTGTTTACCCACCGTATGCTATGTGTTCGAGAGAGAAGCCTCTAGTGAAAACTATGGCCCCCGGGTCTACTTTAAACATATTAAAAACCCTAAAAATACTTTGCTACACTTTATTTACTTTTCTTTTGTTTTGCAATTTATATATCTACATATACAAGATTTAATGCTTGCAAGTAACGAGTTCAAGGGGATTGACAACCCTCTTGACCGCGTGCAGGTGTTGTTCACGAGGCTTTGAGTGATTCTCCTATTGGGTCGATAAACCTTGGTTCTCACTGAGGGAAATACTTATCTCTACTGTACTGCTTCATGCTTCCTCTTCGGGGAAAATCCCAACGCAGCTCAGAAGTAGCAGCACTCACTCGGGAAGAGGCCTCTTGACGCTTCGTTGCAAGCTTTTTGAGCTTGGCAACATCTTTTTCAGCCGAGGTCATCAGTGCGTTGAGCGACGATGACCTCCAGGTCCTCATCCACCTCAGAGATTTGGGACTGAGCACCCTTCCGAGTTTTTCGCTCCCCGGCGAGTTCTTCATCACATTTTTGTGCCGCTGCCTTCTGCTGCTCAGCCTCAGCCTAAGCCTTTTCAAGCTCGGGTCAGAAGTCGACGAAATCCTTCTCAGCCGATGTAACATTCAAAAGGTACACTTGAATTAAGCAGCAAGCTGTTCGGCGGCCAAATTGATAGTATGTGTACCGATTTCTTACCTTGCGCTCTCTTCGTCCGTTCCTAGAGCCGAAGAGAATTCTCCTTGGAGTGTGCAAGTCGGCGCTTCAGCTCCTCCAACTCTAGTAAGTTGGAGTTGGAGAAAGAAGTGGAAGCCTGCATAAATTATAAGCAAAAGCAGGTGAGAAAAAATACCTGATTCGAAATACGATTCGATCCTCTCGTCGGCTCTTTCAAGCCAACAAGAGTCTCGGGGGCTACTGCATATTCACGTTTATCAAAAGCATCAAGCTATGTCTCGACCCTCATGCCAGTTTGGTAAACTGACTTAAGGCTCGGGGGCTGCTGTATTTGCGCTTTCAAGCATAATTTTTACACATTTTTTGAGCCTATCAATTTTTGAAGTGTTCGGACGATGCTTTGACATCCTCCTTAAGGCTACTGGTCATACCTAGCGTATTATTCAAAACCATAAAATGACAATAAAAATGCTTGAAGCGTATTTACCTCGGAGTCTTTTGCTAGGCTGAGAAACACCTCCAAGATTCTGGCCTCGGCAGACCGGAACTGGGTGAATGTCATGCCGAGCATGGCACGGTGATCAGGTAGAATAGAGGAAATGCTCAAAGCTGCCTCCACCTCCCGTTGGCGCCCCAATAGCTCGGCCTCCCCATGGCCGAGCATGGGTGGCGGCGTCCTCCTTGCTGCGTCCTCGGTTGACGAAGCAGGGGCACTCCTTGTTGGCCCTACGGCTCTAGAGCCATAGGGGTCGGGGAAGCCAGGCGGTTAAGTACCAAGTATTCCTGGCCAGAGGGGATCTTTTCCCCCTGGTCTTCGTTATTTTCTTCCATAGCCGAGGAGTGAACCTCGGCCATTGGTATAGCGGCCCCTCCCCCAGCACTTGATGCTGGAGGAGTAGAATGAGACGCGGCCTCCCCTAACCCTATTTGGGCAGAAAGGGGATCGGCCGCAGTCTAGGAGGACCTCCAGGCCAGTGATGACCTCGGAACGCCCTCCTTGGAATCTTCTTCGCCGGGCAGGTCAAGTTGCTTCCTACAAAAGGACGGAAAAGTAAAGTGAATTTGACGGTATGAGATGCTTCGTTGAACAAGAGTAAGTGACTTTCAGCATTTAACTTTCAGCGGATGGATATTCATGAGGGCGATGAATGTCCTCGGACGAGTTTGAACTGATTGACTCCAAGGGCGCCGAAGGCTGGCCTGTTGGAGCGGTGTGTGCTTTCCTTAGAAGTTTGAATGCCCGAGGAGGAGCTAACACCTCAGCATCCTAGGATGCCGCCCTCTTCCCAACTTGGGAAGAATGGACCTCGCTGGATCCCTCCCGCTGGTCCGAGCTGGATTCGGAGGGCGAGCTTTGTTAACTCCTAGTAGGGGCATCCAAGACGCTGTCTCGGATGACCAGGTTCTTTGCCCTAGTCTTCTTTGTCCCCACCTTCTTTTTTGTCTTGACTGGGACTACATGGGGGTCCTCGGTCAAAGCTTTTCAAGCTCGGGGCTCCTGGTCTCCTCCCGCTGTGGTGCCGGGGACTTGATTGCCTTAGAACGCACACGCCAATCCTGTGCACAACACACAAACCCGATGAATCAGTTTAAGAGAAGTGGCGGAAAGTTTGGTAAGTAAATTAAGGATGTAATTTTACCTCGGCGACAGGGCGTGCTCGGCATAAACCCATGTCCTTTCCCCTGGATGGGAATGTGTTGCTCTTGGGCTTGAAGAGGTGTTGGTGCTAAAACTAGCAGATCTCGGGTAGGGGGTCCCGAGCTGGTGATCTGAGCAAGATGGTAACAGGAAGAACATGGTGTTTTACCCAGGTTCCGGCCCTCTCAAGGAGGTAAAACCCTACGTCCTGGTCTTGTTATATTGAGTGTGAGGGGGTACAAAGTATAGTATGATCTACCCTGAGATCGTATGAATGAGTTCTAAGCTCTAAAACCTCAAAAGTCTCCCCCTCTACGGACTAAACCCTACGGCTTATATAGGCACCGGGGGTATCTAGGGTTTACATATGGTCGGTTACAATCTAAGGATAAACATGTCGATCATTTAAATATGCCTTGAAGTGTATGCCAAGTCTTCCGAGATCTTCATCTGGATTACGCCGAGGGGCAGGGCATACGTGGCCCATTCATCAGTTACCAGTGGGTCCTCGGCCCGGCCTATAAGTGGTGGGCTGACGTGGTGTACACCCCCTAGTCCAGGATACCGTCAATAGCCCCTGAACTAGTCTTCAAGCCGAGGACATCAGGCGTCTTCTTCAGGATAGCTTTATAATCTTAAGTCTTCAGCTTCGTAGACGAGTTCCATCCTCCACGTCAGCTCCTAATTCCTAGGATATACTCGGTTTTGAGGTATTCCGGGCCTTCCAGATTGCAACCATGTGTTTCACGCGATAATCTTCCCCAGATAATAAGAGATATCTTTTAACAAGACCCCCCTTCTCAGCACAATTTATTTTTAGCAGAGCCGAGGTCTTCCTATAGCTTAGCCATGAAGGCTTGCAACGAGAGGCTTGGCGACTGGGTCAAACCCTGACAGCTTTTTTGGCCGTGGCCTGAAGCGTCGCCACTGGCAGCCAAACCGAGGCATCCCGTCAACAGTTATTACTAAGCATATGTCAACCATATTGACTCCTTCGCCGCGTCCTTCCTCTCCAAATCCGGGCCACTCCGATGTGGACATACAAGCCGGAGGGGGAGGCGACACTCAACAGGCTTTTTCAAGGGACAGACCTCGACGGGATGCAGAAGTTTCTTGTTAATACCAAGACAGACGACGCCACACCCCCAGCCGACGACATGGGCTTCAGCCAAGCCAATCCTACCCCGAGGTAATCGTTTTATTTCTAGCTTTCGTGCTTATTCTCTGCCACTTCTCTCTAACTGAGCGGTCGACTCTATGCTTTATGCATAGGAATGGCGTGCACGGGCCAGGAAGAAGAAGTCCCTTCCCCGTTGCCCGAGTGCCCCAGGACCCCTGAGCGCGAGAAGCTCTTGATCGAGGATCCCTGCAAGGTCCCGATCAAGTGGAAGAAGAAAGGGGGAAAGAAGGACAAGACAAAGAGCTTGTCCATCCGCGAAGGAACCCCAAACGCACCCATCGAGAGTGGTCAAAGCTCTCCCTCCGAGTCAGACACCGAGAAGGAAGATAAGGAGAAGAGCGAGGCGCACTCCTCAAGGGCGGAAAGATATCGACATCCGAAGATGTTGAAGAGATCGCCCCTCCTCGAATGTTTAAGCGTCCGAGAAGGGCTCCCACCGTTTCGGCAGGCCAAACTTCTGCGCCTGTGGAGACGATTGGCTCGACTTCATCCGAGGACAACCAACGTCCTCAGGAACATCCAGAGAAAAAAAGGTAATTATGTCCTTTGCAAAAATGTCTTCGACTTACGGTTTCTACCTCACCTAGTATCCGTTTTATTCGCAGCCAGGTACGTGGGGGGCCGGAGGGGGACAACTTTGAGGAGGAGGCCCTGCCGGGCTCATTAGCTCGAAGCTCTTCTGGGACGGCTACTGACCCCCCACCTACGCACGGCGGTATGGGGGAAGTGACTTCCACTCCGCCCCTCTAGCTCCTAATTCTGGGGGAGGATCAGAAGTCCATATGGCTGAGGATAACTCCTCGGCCATAGAGGAGGAAGCTGAGGACCAGAGGAAGAATACTTTCCCTGGCCGAGGAGAGTTGGCGCTCAAGCGCCCCGCATCCCCGGCCCCGATGGCCTCGAAGTCACCGGGCTGAGCACGAATGTAACGACCTGGATTTGGTAGAATCCAAGTTCCTATGCTTACTGTGCTATCCCTGGATCGTAGCTAGCACACACAGTAACAAGAATGAATATCAGCAAGACATACATCATTTTACTACAACGATAGATAAAGAGTTAAGCAAATACATACCATCGACACAACTCAATGCTGGCACATAATACAGCGGAATAATACATAGTCGCTAAGTTAGGGCTCCATAAACGCCACTGGGCTTGTTGAGTGTAGGCCATAACCCTATCATCTCTTAATCTGTTGATATCTGCACATGACAGGTGCAGATGAGTACGTGGAATGTACTCGCAAGTTGCAAAGGAATGTATAACAAAATATATATATGCAGGGTAGGTATTGGTGGAGGTTTGGTTTGCATAAAGCCAATTTTCTCCTATACTAAATTTTTATAAACTTTCCTTGAAAACAAAATGATTTTTAGTATAAAAGGTAGGAGTGAGACACTTGGATGTACGCACCAAGGTTCATTCTCCAAAATTAGTTAAAACATCCATAAGGTTGAAGTGAAACACAATCATTGTGCTCAATCCTCAACTTAAACCCTTAAAACAGATTTTCAAAAAAGAGAGGGGAGATTCTTCTTCAGTCCAAGTCTCTAGTTGCTCAAAATTGCCCGTAACCGGGGGCACGGCTGATCGATTAGGTTTAACCCTCTGCATAGGTCGTACACGTTCCCCACATGACACAATCAACCCCGTTTATCGTTACACACTTGGGTGCACGTTTAGGAGGAGATTGTGACGAAGCCTTTCCGTAATAGCCCCCTATACCGACCAAGCCGCCCGCAACTTTGGCATGAAGGCCTCTCTCCGATGGCGGTCATGGGGTAGGGTTTCCCGTTAGTACTAAGCTAAGCCAGCGCCCATAGTAGCATGCCGCTCTACTGGAAGCTACATCAGATTGTACTTGAAAGATCTTGGTCTCCTGGGCGGCGGTCCCCATCAAAAACCTGTGTGCAAGACCCCAGTCGGGCGCATTCACTGCAATACCATTCCGCCCAAAGAGTAGAAGTAAAATAGTATATAATTTTGTTTTTTAAAAGTTTTCACAAAACCTTCCCCAAAAGAGGGCAAGTTTATTTGTTTAAAACTTGTTTGATTCCCAACCCCTTTCTTTCTAAGCATGGCTAAGCATAGCTACAAGTTCGTAGGGCTTTAGCTAGCAATAGTTGCTTGCAAAAATTTTTAGTAAAACATGCATAATAATAAAAGAGTTCATGCATATTATAAAAATATAGGACAAGGTATGATCAACTGCAACTTGCCTGAGTCTTAAAGTTGATTCCCTATTCGTTATCGTCACTCCTTCAGTTTACGATATATCGAACGATAAAATAAAATTACTTCAACACACAACAAGTCCAAATGAAGATCCAAATAAAAGCTGCAAATTAATAATATAAGTACATCCTTATGATAATTATCGAGTCATGGTTATGGTCGAGATAAGATCAAGTTTCTTTGGATGGGAATATGTCATAGATTTTTTTGTAGGGTGGGTCAAATTGGTATAAGTGAAGATCATGGTGTCAATATATGGAATGATTGAGAGACAAGGTTCGATAACTAAATTTCCATAAAGAAACTATTTAGAATATTAGACTTATGGTCGACTACGGGAATTGAAAGTCATATGAGTTTAGGGAATTGGAATTAATAATTTACTAACTCCAAATTTTTATGGTGGTAACATATGAAAAGAGAGGTTTTCTAGGGATCTTCTAAGAAGATTTATCTAAGAATAAAATTTAATTGGATCAAGTGGTTAAATTATGACTAAAGGAGGTCAAATTAAGGTGTAGAGGCCAAAACAGGAACCATACATTGTAGAAAAATTAAGAATTGAGTTCTAACAGAAGGGTATGGTTCTAGGGACCAACTTTGGTAATTGGAAAATTTCCATGCGATTTATAGAATTAAAGTTATAGCAAAATTACTCAAATGAACATTTAAATCAGAACTAAATTTTAAAATGGTCAAAAGTGAAATTTTATAGTTTTAAAACAAACTAGACGTTCTCAGCAATCCAGGGATATATTATTTATTGAAGTCGGAGTTGTAGTTTAAAAGTTATGAATTTCCAAAGTTTGGCTATTTTTCTGAAAATATAATACGGGATTTAATATATATTTTTCTGCCATGTGTCGCATTTCTGTTGGCTGATACCTCTTCGCATCTAAAATAATCAGAGGCCGTGGGTTGTTGGATCTAGATCCAGCGGTCAAGAAAAGAGGAGGAGGAGGCTCACGGGAGTTGGACGACTAGATTAGATTGCCGGAGACGGGTGGCGCGGCTCGGACGTCGACGGCCTCGACGCCACAGCGGGTTTCCGGCGAAGGGTGAGGCGAACGGGGAAGTGTTTGCGGCCTTGCAAACGTGGTGGCCGAAGATGAACCTGGAACCCATACCGCAGCGCTGTCAAGAGGGCAAGGAAAGAGAAGCTCGGTATTACTATGAGAAGGTCATGTCGGTTGCTCGAGTGTTAGAGGGGAAGTGCACAAAGGAGAGGATTCTATATGTACTCCTGTAATCGTGTTTATTATACTTCCTCGGTATGCCGAGATGCTCCTTTGTAAGAAAGACAAATTAGTTCTTTAAATGAGAGATATCTTTTCTAAATATGCTTTATGCTTTATTTTGACTCTCCTATTACTCTTTTAAGATGTAGTTGGCCAGTCGTCGGTTCTGCCCCTTAGTAGAATATACAGAGGGTGTTTCTTTTCGATATATAACCCTTAGCCGACATCTCGGTGCCTGTTGGGGATGTCCCCCATGGTTGAGACCCGGCGTGAGCGTGACCCGGCCCAGAGCCTAGAGGCACAGTGAGTCACCTCACTGACGGGTCAGCATGAAGACAATCAAAGATGGGCCTGAAGCCCTGAGTGAGACCTGACAGGCGGCCGACTCTCATGGACTTTGTGGGCCGACTCACGGAGAAGGCCCAGGAAGAGGAATCTTACCAACTTGAAGAGCAAGATTAATGAGAGTTAGAATAGGTTACGGGTCACGAGTACGACCCGGAATCTCCTGTAAACCTAGGGACTCAGCCTATTATATAAAGGGGAGTTCCTAGGATGAAAAGACTAAGTTGCAATCTCTCGAGAGCTAGGTTAGCGAATCCGCACCCTTGTAATCGAGATCCACAGCAATATCAATCAAGCAGGAGTAGGCTTTTACCTCCACCGTGAGGGGCCGAACCTGGGTAATTCCGCGTCTCTCGTTTCCGATCAACCCCGTTGAAGCTTCCACACAGTTGCGATGGCCTCACCACTAAGTCCTTTCACGAGGACATCTGCCGTGACAAAGCCACGACAGTTGGCTCCCACCGTGGGGCCAGTGCACGGTGGAGTTGAGTTCTTGGCGGGAGCTCTCCCAGGGATCGAGAGGTATGCGATCGGTCAGATGACGAAGAGCCGGCGCGGGAAGCTCTACATCTACGACACAGGCTAGGGCCCCGAGGCCAACTCGATCGAGTCAGGATACCGGGTCCCCTTTGGCAAGATCCACGTCTTCATCGGAACCATCGGCGAGTCTGGACCAGAGTCGGACGCCGCCGCCGGTTTAGTCGAAACAGCACGCCGTGCTCAACCCAGCCCGGCTAGAGCCGGCCGGGCCCATGCTTTCGTCGGCTTCACACAAGGAGTGGATCTGGCGAACAACTCCATGTCTGGTTGAGACACGCTCGTCTACTCCGACGGCGAGTCATCGGTTGGAGATACCGAGTCCATCCTTCCACTTTTCGATGAAAAATTGAGAGGTTACTTTGATGATGGGGTTTTCCTATAGTCCTATGAGCCGACTCGGTCCGCGGCGGTCGTGGAACCAGCAGCAGCCTTGTTATGATCAGGATGGACGTTTGACCACAGACCCGTCCAGGAATCGTGACCCGGCTGATGCTGCGTCAGGAAAAAATCTCACGGAGGCCGGCTCTCAGAAAACGGTGACGCAGGCGCTTACCGAGATGATGACAACCCTTAGGACGCTCTTATCGGAGCCAGTAACTGTTGAGAATGCGGAAGCACGCAGCGCAGAAATTACGAAGTGTCGCAAGCAGCTGGCTAAGATTCAGGAGGATATCAATGCAGAGAACGCGCGTATGGCGGAGACACAGGCCCATATCCTCAGCGAAACTAGATGTTTGGAGGCAGAGGCACTTCACCTCAGTTTCCGTCAGAACAAGTCGGAGGCAGTACACCGGAGGAGGCACCAGAGCCGACTTCCGACGAATATTGAGCCGGCGCGGTTGTTTGGCACACCGCGCGACATGCTTTCTCCAGCAAACCTGGGGGCTGGTACTGGAACACCGGGCATAATACCTGTCATACCCCAATTGACTCAGAACATCCCTCCCAGTGCAGCTCTGCAGCAGCAACCGCCGGCTCAGCAGCCACAGGTCCAATACCCGCCTCATCGCTTCCAGACACCACCTGGGCATTATTCCAACCCAGTCGATAACGTGCTGGTAGCGACTCATAATTTAGCTGTGATTCTGATCGAGGGGAACAGTCCAGCAGAGATTGAGGCCAAGAACGCTATTGCGATGTTGAAAACAGCAGTTACACAGCAGGCGAATTACTCCCACAGCCAACACCGGCTCCATTCTACTCCTCATCCGAGTCGCGGTAGGAGCAGACATGCCAAATCGCCAGCAGTCTCCAGTAGTGCAGAGCGCTGAAGGGCGTAGCAGCCACTTCTAGATCAACCACAGCCGGCGGTCTCAAACGCACAGGCGATTGTCGATGCTGCTCGCGCTCTACGGGGGACAGGGGCAGGAAACACGGGAGTAGCATGTGCTCAACCTGTAGTGCAACCCCTCCCCGCCTCAACCCAGCCAGCAGTCCATACTACTTGGATAACTGGACGAACCATCGGAACTCCATGTTTAGTTCTGGCTCTCCGTGATGCACGCATGCCTCCGGATTTCAAAGGTCCTCGCAAGGTGCCCAATTATACAGCTAATTTGGAGCCGGCCGAGCGGATTGAAAGTTATGAACTCGCCATGGACATGATGGAAGCTAGTGATGCTGTATGTGCTCAATACTTCCCCTTGATGTTGGAAGGGCCAGCACGTACATGGTTGAAAAACATAACTGCAAATTCAATCAACACCTGGCAGGAGCTGAAGAAGTGCTTCATCAAGAATTTCCAGGGAACCTGCAAGCGTCCAACCACAATTGTTGATTTAGGGCATTGTGTTCAGCGTGCACATCACTGGTCGTGCCGCGTTGCAGAGATCATCCACTCCTCGGATAGCATTATAGCTCAGCAAGCCGTCCTTGTTCTGGAAAGAAACTGCCATTTCCAACCTTTGGTCCAGAAGCTTGGGCGTCTCAAAAGGAAGGTCAAGGATATGGGAGATCTGATGGAAGTTTTAACCCGGTATGCCGAGTCAGATAACACAAAGGATCCAACTTCCGATGATGAGAAGTCTGGCAAGGGCAAGAAAAATGGTAGCAAGGGTCATCAGCAGAACAACGGTAATGGAAATAACAACAACAATCATAAGCGCAAGAATCATGAGGGAAGCTCTGATTTTGTTGCCAATACCAACACTGGTTTCAAGAGCCAGCGTCAGAACAACAACTCCAGGAAGCCCTTTTCTAGTAATCGTCCTCGTAGTTACGAGGAGGCTCTCAAAGGTCCGTGTCTAAAGAACAGTTTTGATGGTAAGCCGGCCAACCACTCGTGCGAAAACTGCTTCATTATGCAGGAATTCAAGAATCGAGCTTTTCAGAATAACCACAATGGTGGTGACAATGGTGGACATCCAGGAAATCCTGGACCTGGCGGCTCTGTGGCCGGCTTCCAAGGAGCTGGCTCTCACGATCCTTATTCTGGTGCCGGGTTCCAGGGAAACACTGGTCAGGGATCCGGGTTTCAGGGGGCTGGCAATGGTGGAGGTAACAATCAGCGCAGCAACCCAGGAAATCAGAATTAGGGAGGTCAGTCTAGGTTTCAGAGCAATCCTAAGCAGTTGAACAGCGGCCAATATCACATTTTCACTACAAGTACGTGCAAACGTGATCGGAAGATCTAGAGACGAGCCGTCAATCTGGTTGAGCCGGCAATTCCTGAGTACTTTAACTGGTCAGAGTAGCCGGTGACTTGGAGTTGGGCGGACCACCCGCCATGGATTGACAACCCGAGGGGTCTTGCTTTGGTGGTTGCTCCTCAAGTCGGCGGTTACAAGTTAACCAAGGTACTCATGGATGGAGGAAGCAGTATCAATATCCTTTATTATGACACCTTCAAGCGGATGAACTTGTCGGAGAAGCAATTGACTCCATCATTTACTGTTTTCCACGGTATTGTTCCTGGCAAGTCGGCTTACCCCATCGGAAGGATTTCTCTGGAAGTGGCCTTTGGCATAGAGTTCAACTATCGCTCAGAGTTTCTGACGTTTGAGGTGGTCAAACACAAGAGCCCATATCATGCTCTCTTCGGCAGGCCGGCCTATGCACGGTTCATGGCACGTCCATGTTATGTTTATCTGAAACTAAAAATGCCTGGACCAGATGGCACTATCACAGTCAATGGTGATAGGAAAATTGCACTCGAATGCGAGGAAGGAGATGCGGCTTACGCTGAGACGGCTTGTACAGCCGAGGAACTAAAATTCTACAAGGATAATGTTGACCCGACTGATATGACCTCCCTGAAGAAGCCAACAACTGAGTCTGACCCTCTGCTCAAGTTCAAGTCGGCCAGAGACACCAAGCAAGTTGACTTCACCCCTGGTGATCCCTCTTAGCAGTTCACCATTGGGGCGAATATGGATCCCAAATGGGAAAGCGTGCTCATCGAGTTCATCCGTGAGAATCGGGACGTCTTTGCATGGAAACCTTCTGACATGCCAGGTGTACCGAGAGAACTCGCTGAGCACTGCCTAAATGTTGATCCGAAGATGAAGCCTGTGCGGCAATACCTCCGTCATTTCAACAAGGAGAGATGCAAGGCCATTGGAGAGGAGGTGGCCTGGCTCCTAGCTGCCGGGTTCATCGTTGAAGTATTTCACCCTGAGTGGTTGGCGAACCCAGTACTTGTTCTGAAGAAAAACGGGACTTGGCAGATGTGCATTGATTACACAGACTTAAACAAGGCTTGTCCTAAAGATCCTTTTGCTTTCCTCGTATTGACCAGATCATTGATTCCACTGCTGGTTGCGAGTGTCTGTGTTTTCTGGATGCCTACTCTGGTTACCATCAGATCAAGATGAGCAAGGAAGACCAAGAGAAGATGACTTTTATCACGCCTTTTGGAGCTTTCTGCTACACATCAATGCCTTTTGGTTTGAAAAGTGCTGGAGCAACTTATCAGTGTTGTGTCCAAACCTGTTTCCACAAGCAGATTGGACGAAATGTTCACGCTTATGTGGATGATATCATGGAGAAGTATCAGAAGAAAGAAACCTTGCTTGACGACTTGAAGGAGACGTTTGATAACCTGCGAGTCTACCAGATGAAGCTCAACCCAGCCAAGTGTGTGTTCGGTGTTCCAGCTGGGAAGTTGCTTTGTTTTCTTGTCTCTGAGCTTGGCATTGAGGCTAACCCCGAAAAAATCAAGGCTATCACAACTCTGAAGAAGCTGGCAACCATCAACTCTGTTCAGAAGTTGACTGGCTGTGTTGCAGCTTTGAGTCGGTTCATAAGCCGGTTTGGCGAGAAGGTAATACCTATGTATCAGCTTTTGAAGAAAACAGATAAATTCATTTGGGACGATGCTGCAGACAAGGCTTTTGAGTCCCTCAAAAAATAGTTGTTTGAGCTGCCCATCCTTGCTGCCCCTCAGGACAAGGAGCCGATGTTATTGTACATCGTCGCTAACAACAAAGCCACCAGTATTGTAGTCGTTGTGGAGCGCAAGGAGGAAGGCAAAGAATACCCAGTCCAGCGACTAGTGTATTATGTCAGCGAAGTTTTAACAGAATCCAAACAGTGATACCCGCATTGGCAGAAGCTGGTCTATGGTGTGTTCATGGTGAGTCAGAAGCTGAAGCACTATTTTCAGGAGCTCCCCATTACTGTCATCAGTTCTGCACCTCTTGGAGATATCATCCAGAACAGGGAAGCGACAGGCCGGGTTGCAAAGTGGGCTATCGAGCTTAGCCCAAATCATCTCAAGTATGTGCCACGGACTGCCATCCAGTCTCAAGCTTTGGTGGATTTCATCAATGACTGGATTGAGTTGCAAGCTCCAGAGGAGAAGCCAGACACAACATACTGGAAGATACACTTCGATGGATCCAGGCAATTGGAGGGCTCGGGGGCTGGAGTTGTGATAACTTCCCCGCGAGGTGATAAATTTTGTTATATTTTGAGACTCATGTTTTCTTGTACTAACAATGCAGCTGAATATGAGGCTCTACTTCATGGGCTTCGAATGGCTAAGGAGATGAATCTCAACCGGGTCAGATGTCTGGGTGACTCAGACTTGGTGGCTCAACAGATCTCTGGGACTTGGGACTCCAAGACCCCCTCATGGCGGCTTACAGGCATGCCGTCACAGTAATAGCTGGACACTTCAAAGGATATCAGGTTGATCACATTGATTGCTGGCTTAATGAGTCAGCTGACGCACTGTCTCGACTGGGTTCTCAACGCAAGCCTGTTCCACCTAACGTTTTCTTGGATGTTCTGCACAACCCGTCGGTCAAGTTACCAACGGAGGAAGATATCGCTATTCCTGACCCAGAAGCTGCTCTGGTGGCTGCTGTTCATGCTACACCGGATTGGACGGTACCTGTCATGCATACGACCATCTATGGAGCCATCTAGCCCCTTTGCGGTTCGACTAGGGAGATGCGCAAGCACAAAGAGCAGAATCAGCAATCACCACAAAGATTTTACCCAGGTTCGGGCTACCATGAGGTGTAAAACCCTACTCCTGCTTTGTTGTATTGGATGTGTTTGAGCTCAAATACATGGAGCGCAACTTGCCGGCAAGGTGCAGGAAGTGCAGCTACACATGCAAAATGAGCAAAGTGTCGACCCTTGTGAAGGTTGTGTCGGGCCCATGGAACCCGGCGTATCCAGGCCCGTCTGCCTTCGGCCCAGGGCGCAACGCCTGGCATGGGCCCAGTAGGCTGTCACCACCGAGGATCTCACCAAGACCCCTCATGAGGCCCTGGCCTCCTGAGGCCCCGTCCTCGGGGAGTGGCAAGTAATACTCAGCACCACCATCAACGGCCTCGCGAGGCCCTCTCACGAGGCGGCTTCCCGAAGTGGCCTCACGAGGCGGCTTCCCGAGGTGGCCTCCCGAGGCCCCCCTCCGGCAGGCGCTCGAGACGAAGGCCGTTCAGCGTGCCGCGCGGTCCGGAGCCCATCACGTGGGTGACGCGCGCGGCGACGAGCAGCAGCAGAGGCTGCGCCAGCAGGCGCGGATGCAGATGGTTTCATCTTTCGTGTTAAGCGAGCATGGCCAGCTATCTACTCTCCAAAGCAACCCCAAAGGTTGCCCGATCGGCGAAGGAAGACCAAGACGACGGGCGCGCAGGGCGGAGGTCATCACCGAGCCCACCGGCACGTCATGGATCATGCTTTGGCAGGCGAAGACCACCTTTAGTCAGGATAGCCTGAGCGCCTGTCCCCTTTCAAAATCGCCAAGTGTGGCTACCCTTCCCGCCTAAGCTTTGAGGGGGAAGAGGACCTAGGCTGATATAAAAGGGGCAGTGCTGCCACCGTAGCAAGGATTCGATTCCCTTGTCTTCAACCTTGTACGCAAGAACTCTCTTGCCCACAATAATCCCAACCACAAGCAGGAGTAGGGTCTTACACCGCAAGGTGGCCCGAACCTGGGTAAACCGCTGAGTCCTCGCCCGTCCCTCGCTAGCGCCCTCTCGTCGTAGCCTCACCGTAGCTCAGCCGTGGTAGGGGACAAAGCAGTAGATCGAGCTCACCCCAGTGTTTGAACCTTTGGGTCCCCGGAGCCCGACCTCCGACATTTGGCGTGCTAGGTAGGGGTGCGCTACTGTTCTTCTGCTCCGCCCTCAGCTCCACCAACCCCATGGCCGACGCACGTCGCGAGGGCGCCGAGCGTAGGGCTGGCCGCGTGGCCCAGACCGAGCCGGTGGCTCGCGGCAACCGCCGCCGCCACAACGCCGAGGCTGCTGCCGCCACCGACCCTGCTGCTCGCGAGCAGCAGGCCTCCTCCCTGTACCCCTCCGTGCAGGCGAACGACCACACCGCCACGGCCTCCTCCCTCGCCCGCCGTGGGCCGCCGAACCCGCAGGCCGCGCTGCTCATGGCGCGTGAACTGCTCCGCTACCGTCCGGCCGACGCCGGCTACGACGCCTGGCTTGGCCGCATCACCGAGCTCGTCAATGCCGCCGGGGACACTCCGGCGCCTTCCCACTCATTTCGCCCTCCGCCGTCTCACGCTGGTGACCTGGCGCACGGTGCTCCCCCTCCGCCTCCTCTGCGCGACGAGCGCGACGGGCCTCAGCGCAGCGCGCGGGTTCGTGAGCCGTCCCGCGGCGCGTCCTTGCCAGGCCAGGATGAGCCCAGCTGCCAGATCATCCGCCACGCGCCCCCGACGCGCGAGTGCTCCTAGAGCGGCAGCGCCAGCGCCAGGACCAGGCCGTTCAGGACGTTGCCGCGGCCAGGCGCCAAAACCGCGCTGCCCTCGCTGGCGGCGTCCCCTCGAGCGGCGTGGGCTGCCGTGCCTTGACCCACGAGCTGCGTCGCGTGGTCTGGCCCACTAAGTTCAAGCCTGAGCTGCCTCCGCGCTACGACGGCACCCCCAACCCCACGGAGTTCCTCCAGCTCTACGCGCTGAGCGTCGAGGCGGCGAACGGCGACGACAAGGTCATGGCGAACTGGTTCCCCATGGCCCTCAAGGACGGCCCGCGCTCCTGGCTCATGAACCTCCCCGAGGCTTCCATCTCGTCGTGGGCCAAGCTCTGCAGCCAGTTCATTGCCAACTTCAAGGGCACACAGGACCGCTCCCTCACCATCAACGACATGCGGCGTGTTCGACAGCGCCCCGACAAGACCCTCCGCAAGTACATCCAGCGCTTCAGCCAGGTGCGCAACAAGATCCCGCGCGCCTCCGACACGGCCGTCATCTCTGCGTTCTCCACCGGCGTCACGGACATCAAGATGCGCGAGAAGCTCGCCATCAACGGTGAGCTCAACTCCGTGCTCGAGCTGCTCGACCTCGCCGACAAGTGCGCCAAGGCTGAAGAAGGCCGCCTCTTTGTCCACAACAACCCCGACGCGGCGCTCGACCCCACCAAGGCCAAGAGCAAGGACGTCAAGTGCAAGGGCCCTGCCATGCTTGCGGCGAAGCCCGAGCAGAAGCGCGGCCGCGACCTCGACGAGCCCAGAAAGGACAACCGGCCACTCTGCGCCTTCCACAACGTCCGCTCCCACAGCACTGAAGACTGTCACGAGCTCAAGCAGCTCCGCGACGAGCGCCAGGGCCGTCGGGACGACCGCAACGGTCGCGGCGCCGGCCGCGGAGGTGGCCGCAGCGGCAACTGCTGGGACAGCGACAACTGTAATGGCAACTACCGCCAGGGTTGGCGCGATCAGCCTCGGGAGGCCGCCTGGCGCGATCAGCCTCGTGAGGCCGCCTGGCGCGACCAGCCTCGTGAGGCGAATCCACAGGCCAATGCCGCTCTCCCGCTGCTACCACCGCCACCCCGAAGGAACGACGCCAACCAGCCTGACGAGGGCGCTGGGGGCTACTAGGAGCCTCGCGCGGTTGCCTACATCCTCGGCGGGTCCCAAGCCCCCGCGTCCATCCTCCACTTCAAGCAACTCTCTCGCGAGGTGTACGCCGCCCTCCCGAGGCCTGAGGTCACGCGGCCCCTCAAGTGGTCGCAGTACTCCATCACCTTCGACTCCAAGGACCACCCCAAGTTCACGGCCTCTGCAGGCGCGCTCCCCATGTTGTGCACTCCCACCATCAGCAACGTCGCGGTCACCAAGACCCTCATCGACGGGGGTGCCGGCCTCAACGTACTCTCCATCGAGACCTTAGAGACGCTCCAGGTGCCCTACGACCAGTTGATGACGACCAGGCCCTTCTCCGGAGTGACCGATGGCTCCACCATCCCGCTGGGGCAAGTGCGCCTCCCCATCACCTTCGGCACCCGCAAGAACTACCACACCGAGCTCATCGACTTCGACGTGGCGCACATCGGCCTGCCTTACAACGCCATTTTGGGCAACCCGGCTCTCACCAAGTTCATGGCGGCCACTCATCACGCCTACAATGTCCTCAAGATGCCTGGCTGCAGCGGCATCATCACCGTCGCCTGCGACGAAAAGGACGCGGCCAGCACCCTCGAGCGTGCTTACAAGGCTGCCGCTGTCGCGCACCCGGCCGACAAGGACGCGGCCGAGCCTTCAGAGGCCGCGCCTGCGAAGAAGAAGGAACTGTTCTCTCAGGACCGCGCCGAGACGAAGAAGGTGTCGGTGGACGGCAGAGGCTCCGGCCCTGCCTTCACCATCAACACAGGCCTCCCTCCCGCATAGGAAAGCGTGCTCGTCACCTTCCTTCAGGTAAACTCGGATGTTTTTGCCTGGAAAGCATCTGACTTGTCCGGTGTGCCGAGGGAGGTGATCGAGCACCACTTAGCGGTGTGCCCCAATGCACGCCCGGTCAAGCAGAAAGCACGGCGCCAGGCGCTAGAGAAGCAAGAGTTCATCGTCAAGGAAGTCCAGAAGCTCTAGGAAGCCGGAGTCGTTCGTGAGGTGCGCCATCTCGAATGGCTCGCCAACCCAGTCGTCATCCCCAAGAAGGGCGACAAGGAGCGCATGTGCGTCGACTTCACCAGCCTCAACAAGTTCTGCCCTCAAGATCCGTTCCCACTGCACCGCATCGACCAGATCGTGGATTCCACCGCCGAATGGGATTTGCTATGCTTCCTGGATGCCTTCTCAGGCTATCATCAGATCAAGATGGCGGCCGAAGATGTGGAGAGGACGGCCTTCATCACCCGCTGTGGCGTATATTGTTACGTCTGCATGCCCTTCGGTTTAAGGAGCGCGGGCGCCACCTTCCAGCGACTAATGCGCATCACTCTGGGGCCTCAGATGGGGAGGAACGCAGAGGCCTACGGCGACGACATCGTGGTCAAATCTCGCGAGGCTGGATCCCTCATCGCGGACCTCCAGGAAACATTCGCCAACCTGCGCAAGGTCAACCTCAAGCTCAACCTGGAGAAGTGCGTCTTCGGAGTCCCCTCCGGCAAGCTCCTCGGCTTCCTAGTCACGCACCGTGGCATCGAGGCCAATCCAGAGAAGATCAAGGCCATCGACAAAATGCGCCCTCCCCGAACCCTCAAGGAAATGCATCGCTTGGCAGGGTGTATGGCCTCCCTAGGGCATTTCATCTCCAAGTTTGGCGAGCGAGCCCTGCCCTTCTTCAAGCTCTTGAAGAGGTCCGGCTCCTTCAAGTGGACTCCTGAGGCAGATGCCGCCTTCGAAGCCCTCAAGAGGTACCTCACGAGCCCGCCCGTCATGGTCGCGCCGCGCTCTCGCGAGCCCTTCCTCCTGTACTTGGCGGTCACCCCCCAGACGGCTAGCGCGGCGCTGGTGGCGGTGCGGGAGGAGCGCATCTGTGCCAAGGAAAAACCTTCGTCGCCCCTTCAGGCTCACGAGCCCGCTGAGCCTCGCGAGCCCCCCGGGCCTCACGAGCCTCCAGAGCCTCGCGAGGTCCCCGAGCCTTCCGAGTCTTACAAGGTGCCTGAAGAGCAAGCTGTCGCAACAGCTACGCGCCTCGTCGAGCACCCCGTGTACTTCGTCAACACCGTGCTAAGGGACACGCGCGAGCGCTACCCCATGCAGCAGAAGCTCCTCCTCGCGCTCCTCGTCGCCTCCAGGAAGCTGCGCCACTACTTTCAGGGTCATCCCATCAAGGTCATTTCCTCCCACCCCTTGGAGCAAGTTCTGCGCAGCCCCAACGCCGCCGGCCGCGTCGCCGAGTGGAACATCGAGCTGCAAGCCTTCCAGCTGGAGTTCTCCACCACCAGAGTCATCAAAGGCGTGGCTCTGGCCGACTTCGTGGCAGAATGGACGGACACGTACGAGGAAGAGCCTCGCGAGGCCCGGTCCCTCCTGCCAGGGGATGAGGCGCCCGGCGGATGGACCATGCACTTCGACGGCGCCTTCTCCCGACAGGGCGCGGGGGCTGGGGTCATGCTCACCTCGCCAACAGGAGACAGGCTCTACTACGCTGTACAACTCTGCTTCAGGCACGCTGACAAGGTCTCCAACAACATCGCAAAGTACGAGGGCCTCATCGCCGGACTCAAGGCCGCGTTCGCCCTAGGCATCAAGCGTCTAACCATCAAGGGCGATTCGCAACTCCTCGTCAACTTCTCCAACAAAAGCTACAAGCCCAAGGACGGGCACATGGCCGCCTACCTAGAAGAGGTACGTAAACTTGAGAAGCGCTTTCTTGGCTTGGAGCTGCAGCACATCCCCCGCGGCAGCAACAAAGAAGCCGACGACATCGCCAAACAAGCATCACGCCGCGAGCCCCAGAGCCCTGGCGTCTTTGAGGAAAGGCTCCTCAAGCCATCTGCCGCACCCCCAGCCGCGAGCACGGCACTCCTTCGCGAGGAACTACCGCCCGCACCACCCACGGGCGCGCCAGACTGTTGCCCGGCCTCAGGAGCTCGCCTGCTGCTGGCGCTCGAGCCTCAGGCGGATAGCTGGGCCGCGGAGTTCAAGGCTTATTTGCTCCGCGGCACCCTCCCGGAGGAGGACGCGGAAGCAGAGCGCGTGGCCCGGCAGGCCACCGCTTACTGCCTACAAGATGGCGAGCTTTACCGCAGGCGCCCCAATGGCGTCTCGCTGCGGTGCATCTCTGAAGAGCAGGGGCGCGAGTTGCTAGCTGATATACATGGAGGAGA
The DNA here is from genome assembly GCA_039707655.1 of Elymus sibiricus. Classification (NCBI taxonomy): domain Eukaryota; kingdom Viridiplantae; phylum Streptophyta; class Magnoliopsida; order Poales; family Poaceae; genus Elymus; species Elymus sibiricus. The sequence continues at coordinate 140,049,817 of CM077670.1, forward strand.
CTGCGGCCACCACTCCTCATCAGACACCCTCGTCGGTAAGGTTTTCCGCAGCGGCTTCTACTAGCCCACTGCTTTGCGTGACGCTACCGCACTGGTCCAAGCCTGCGAGGCCTGCCAATTCCACGCCAAGCAGATCCACCAGCCGGCGCAAGGCCTCCAGACGATCCCCCTCTCATGGCCCTTCGCGGTCTGGGGGCTGGATACCCTGGGACCTTTCCCTCGCGCGGCTGGTGGTTACCGCTACCTCTACGTCGCCATCGACAAGTTCACCAAGTGGGCAGAGGTCGAGCCGGTGCACACCATCCCGGCAGGCTCCGCCGTCAAGTTCATCAAGGGCCTCGTGAGCCGCTTTGGAGTTCCCAACCGCATCATCACCGACAATGGCTCCCAGTTCACAAGTAGCCTCTTCAAGTCCTACTGCGCCAGCCTCGGCACGCAGATCTGCTACGCCTCGGTGGTGCACCCGCGAAGGAATGGCCAGGCTGAGCGCGCCGACGCTGAGGTCCTCAAGGGCCTCAAGACAAGGAGTTTCAAGAAGAAACTTGAGGCTTGCGGCAAGGGCTGGCTCCACGAGCTGCAGTCCGTGCTGTGGTCCATCCGCACGACGGCGAGCAAGCCTACTGGCGAGACGCCCTTCTTCCTCGTCTACGGCGCTGAGGCGGTCCTCCCACTAGAGCTTAAGCACGGCTCCCCACGAGTCCTTGCCTTCGACGAGGCGCGTCAGGATGGCTCGCGGGAGACCGATCTGCTGCTCCTCGAGGAGGGCCGCCGTTAGGCCGCCCTTCATGCCGCGAGGTACCAGCAGGCCTTGCGTCGCTACCACAGACGCAACATCCGCCCTCGCACTCTCGAGGTCGGCGACCTCGTCCTGCGCAGGATCCTCTCCAGAGAGGGACTTCACAAACTCTCACCTATGTGGGAAGGCCCTTTCAGGGTTACTCATGTCTCTAGGCCCGGCTGGAGACGGAGGATGGAGTTTCTGTGCCTAACGCCTGGAACATCCAACACCTCCGCAAGTTCTACGTGTGACCCTCACGCGTACGAAGGAAACGGGGCTATACACGCCCCGGAGACTCTCCTTGCGTTCGCCTGATGGGCCCGCGAGAGCTCCCGCCCACGTCTCAGTGGAAGCCCCACGCTCCACGCTGGCGGAACGATCGAACCGCGATCATGCCCACGCCTAGTAGAAGCCCCATGCTCCGCGCTGGCGGAACAATCACTTGAGGGCGCCCCACGGGCTGCACCAACCTCACGCTGATCCGTGCCGGACACGGCAGCCTAGCCTCTATCTTTTGGTTGTGTAATGGATTCTGCTGATTCTACCTTGATGAGCTATGTTACCTGCTTAATCCCCTGTTAAGTTCGATGCCGCCCGAGAGCGTCGCACGCTCGCGACCCCTCCCCTGACCGATTTCGTGAGCGGGGGCTAGGCACGGTGTCTGTGTTCGAGTCCGTCCCTGCAGTACTGTCAAATCCAAGCGACTGAGCTCTGGCTCGCGGGCCTGCTCCCGTGCACGCCACCTCACCAAGGTCCTTGGTGCCTTATCTCCTCACGCAACGGCCACGGGCGAGTTAGCGAGCGCATGCCGCTCCCCCCATTGTGAAATCTGTCAACATGCAGTCCCTCAGGAGGCGAGCTGCGTGAGGACCTCGCGGGCGGCCTCTCGCGAGCCAGCCTCATGAGGCGGAGACTCATCGAATGACGAGCCTCATGAGCACCCCTCGTGCGCACGCCTCGCGGGCTGCGCTTGCCCCTCATGAGCTGTGGCTCGCCCGACACCGCTCTCCGCCAAACGCTAAGTCTGACTACCTCGTGAGACGCCCTTACCATCACTCAAGCTCTCTCCCCTCGCGATCCCGCTGGGTGCTAGCGTTTTTTCTTCTGCGTAAGCCGCTTGCACGCCAAAGGGGGGCTTCCCGAGCATCGCGCCTCAGGAGCCCTCACTAGCTCACGGTGCCCCTTACCTCCTGGCCTTGTCCCGGCATCGCGACCGGACATACCAGCGGCGGCTGAGGCTCGCTCGGGGGCTGGGTCTTGACGGCGTAGAGCGCTAGGGCGAACAAAGAAAAAAAACCAGCCTCACGAGAGGACTTCGGGAGAGAATGCATACAACTCCATGTCACAAAAGCATTAAGTTAAACATAAGAAGATACTGTTTCACGCCCCCGCGGGGTTACATCGGTTAAATGCAGGAAAATGAAGAGAAAGAAGGGGCCTGGGCGAGGCGCCGTCGCCCTCAAGTCTCCAGCGCAGGGTGCCGCGCGCATCCCCAAGCAGGCGCTACGGGCACGAGCGGCTCCGTCACCGTGCGCACAGTGCCACGCCATCGGTTCTGGAGCCCTCGCCGCGCGCGCCTAGTCGGAGTCCTCGTCCTCGCTCTTGACGCGGGGGGAGCCGCCGTCGCTTCCGCCCACGCCGGAGGGGGCGACATCGTCGGAGGAGCCGTCCTTGCTGGAGGAGCCGTTGTAGTTGTCCTCGCTCTCGGCGTAGCACTCCAGGCGGCTGCCGGAGAGCCCAAAGATCTTCACGAAGAGCGTGGCGGCCCCGTCATACTTGAACTGGAGGACGTGCCCCCGCTTCAAGCCGCGGGCGAGGGTGAACGACTTCCACCCCTGCCTCAGGAACATGAAGCCCAAGGGGGTGAGCTCCGTCGCCACCCAGGAAGGGCGGTTGCAGCAACCGTCGGCCTGCACCCACAGGCCCAAGGGCCCGCGGTCCGCCATCGCCGCCGCGAAAGAGTCCGGGAGCCGGAGACAGGTGCAGGGGCTGCGGTGCATGTTCACAATGAACTCATGCGCCGCCTCCGCCGAGTGGCTCCCCGCCTGGGGTGGAAGTGCAGCCGCTCCGCCGCGGCCGCCTCGGCCCCGCGCGCCTCGCCCTCCGTGCCCACGAGCGGCGCTCCTTCCACGATCGCTGGGCCCGGCACCGGCATCCGTCGGGGAGCGCCCGCGTCCCCGGGGTGGAACCTGAGATGCGGCTGCAGAAGCACGGCCGCGGCCTCTCCCCCTAGACATCTCTTTGGTAGTTCTCGCAAGAGAATAGAGGAAGCTGGGGGAAGAAGAAGACGGGTGGAGGACTCCGGTTCTCCTCTCCCCCTCTTTATACTCGGCGCGGAGCCCCCCTCGTCGCTCCGCCCTCTCCGACGTTGGGGATTGAAGCAACAACATATGAAGGAAAGCAATGATGGCCTCGCGCCGCCCGCGCCAGGATTTATGTCAGCGCGGCAGTTCCCGAGGCGTCGTGGGGAAGTGGGGGCGTCGCCCGTCACATCGTGCGCCACGCGTCGCGCCTAGCCGCAGGCGGTTAGGGCCCGCGCCGTTTCGCCCCCCCTCCGATAGGCGGGAACGTGCGCGCCGTGGGCCCGGGGGCTACTGTCGGGCCCATGGAACCCGGGGTATCCAGGCCCGTCTGCCTTCGGCCCAGGGCGCAACGCCTGGCATGGGCCTAGCAGGCTGTCACCACCGAGCATCTCACCAAGACCCCTCATGAGGCCCTGGCCTCCTAAGGCCCCCTCCTCGGGGAGTGGCAAGTAATACTTAGCACCACCATCAATGGCCTCGCGAGGCCCACTCACGAGGCGGCTTCCCGAAGTGGCCTCGCAAGGCGGCTTCCCAAGGTGGCCTCCCGAGGCCCCCCTCCCGTAGGCGCGCGAGACGAAGGCTGTTTAGCGTGCCGCGCGGTCCGGAGCCCATCACGTGGGTGACGCGCGCGGCGACGAGCAGCAGCAAAGGCCGCGCCAGCAGGCGCGGATGCAGATGGTTTCCTCTTTCATGTTAAGGGAGCAGGGCCAGCTATCTACTCTCCAAAGCAACCCCAAAGGTTGCCCGATCGGCGAAGGAAGACCAAGACGACGGGCGCACAGGGCGGAGGTCATCACCGAGCCCACCAGCGCGTCATGGATCATGCTTTGGCAGGCGAAAACCACCTTTAGTCAGGATAGCCTGAGCGCCTGTCCCCTTTCAAAATGGCCAAGTGTGGCTACCCTTCCCGCCTAAGCTTTGAGGGGGAAGAGGACCAAGGCTGATATAAAAGGGGCAGTGTTGCCATCGTAGCGAGGATTCGATTCCCTTGTCTTCAACCTTGTACGCAAGAACTCTCTTGCCCACAATAATCCCAACCACAAGCAGGAGTAGGGTCTTACACCGCAAGGTGGCCCGAACCTGGGTAAACAGCTGAGTCCTCGCCCGTCCCTTGCTAGCGCGCTCTCGCCGTAGCCTCACTGTAGCTCAGCCGTGGTAGGGGACGAAGCAGTAGATCGAGCTCATCCCAGTGTTCGAACCTTTGGGTCCCCGGAGCCCGACTTCCGACAGGTTGCACTAGCCCTCCTTTTATAGATCAAGGGGTAACCACAGTGGCAAAACAGTCTTTACATGTTGATTAGATAGCCAACAATGCTATCATACCTAACTCTGCCGGTTTACGACAGACGTAATAAATGCGCCGTTAGGTGTCATGTGGAGGAGGAGCCCCGGCAAGGTTCCTGCACCACTCGCCCAGCTACCTCCTATAATCTTGACATGCTTTCTGGATGGGTGTCATTAAAGGTAATATTTCTTCCAGCCTGCTGACACGTGCCCCGACAAGCCTCACCAAACTGCCTGCCCGCTCGACACCCCACAGATTAGCGACTAGCTGCTCAATGAGGTGGAGCGAGGAGGAGCCAATAAGGGCTTGCCGGCATGGAGCTTGCTGGGCCTTCATCTTGCCGGCTCATGCCTTGTCGGCAAGTGCTGTCTCCATCTTCAGTGCTAGCCAAGCGCTTCTTGATGCTTCCTCTTGATGTCTTCTTTATGGTTTTGCAACCAAGCCTTGAATCTTGATGTTGGTAATCTCCCGCCAAGCCCTGGCCATCAGTAACGCTACCACTGTCTGTGCATAAGTCAGGGTATAAAATACCCATGTTTTATACACCGACAGGAGCCCCCGGGCCTGGGCCACACGCGAGTCCAAAGCATTGTTGGGCTAGGCCCAAACAATGCGCAAACATGTGGTGAGAATATACTATCGTAAATCTTGTGATGATGATTTCCCTTTCGCATGCCTACGCCACACATTTCATGTGGGTCACAGGAGTGGTGGACTGGAGTGGCGGTTTTGTGGTAGTGCGCATGCAAAAGCGCTGCCACGTCGAACAGTAAAGAGCCAGCCTCCCCGCGCCTTCCCCATAAAAAGGCAACCGCGAGGAGGCACTGCTCATTCACCCTTGCCCTTCGCTACATCATCTTCTTCCTCTCGCTAGAGCAGATTCCGCCGCCACCGCCGATTCACATCTCTTCCACCCTCCCTTTCTCCTCAGAGCGCACATGGCACCCAAGAAGGCTGATACAGAGGGGAAGAAACCCGCCAAGCCCGTCGACCCCAAAGCCGAGAAGAGGAAGACGGACTTGGAGCAGCGGCGGAGGGAGAACGCGGTCTTCTTGCCACCGGCACTGGACAAGAGCACCCTTATCGATAGGTACGCCTATATGTGTGGGAGATACACCCAAGACCACATAGCTTCGGTAGTGCTTCCCGCCAACACCAAAGTCTCTGGAGATGCATATCCGTCCTTCTGCGCTTATTTCTACTGCGGTTTGGTGCTCCCCTATTCAGATTTCTTCACTGAATTGATGTACACATTCGGGTTTTGACTACTCAATTTTACTCCCAATGCAATGACTTGCATGTCAGTCTTCACCCACATGTGCGAAAATTTTGTTGGAGTTCTCCCCAATGTCGATCTTTTCTGCCACTTCTTCATTCCCCGCATCGAAGGTGATGCGCTCTCGGGCAGCGTGACGTCGATTCCCCGGGCTAAAGCCAAAGGAAAGTATCTTACCGGGCTGCTTCATCTGAAATGGGAAGAGTGGAGGGCAGAGTGGTGCTGGATAAAGGAGAAGGACTTCCCCAATTTCTACTTGCCGCGCACAGAGAAGATTGACCGCAGCAAGAACTGGAGTGATCTTGGCGCCAGCGACAAGAAACTCTCCTTGGCGCTGAACCGAATTGCTCGCCTCAAGGCTGCCGGGCTAACCATTGAGATGGTAGGAGCTGACTTCCTCCGGCGATGCATTGCGCCGTTACAGAAGAGGCAAAGATACACTTGGGAGTACCAGAACGCCACTGAGATCATGCGGCTATATCCAGGTGTGGGTAACAACCTGACGGTCATGCAGCACATCAGCCTCTGTCATCAGCTGTTCAGGACTTTCGGCAAATTTCACTTGCCGGCCAAAGTTGTACCATTGCATATCAATTCCGCCAAGGATTCCATATTGGCGATGATGCCAGCGTGCAACGCTCGATGAGTTGAAGCAGACTGGCAAGAACCATCACTTGAAGATGAAATGGCTTGGGCCTCCATTTTGACGGAGAGGGCCACTCGAGAAGAGAAGGAACTCATCCGCGCCACCAGAGACGAGGAACTGGCATATATTGCCCACAGAGACGAGGAGGCCTTGAAGGCCACCAAAGCTAGTGGTTCCTGGGCTGCGGCAACCGAAGAGGAGGAAGAGACCCCCGACGAAGAAGTTGCCGAAGAGCACCAAGAAGAGCCTGCCGGGGAGGAAGTTGCCGGTGATCTCGAGGAAGAAGGAGATCCCCAAGCCGCAAAGAAGAAGGCACGTGTTCTTCGGAAGGTGTCCAGCCAGGAGATAGTGCACCCTTCTTCGTTAGGGGCTGGCCCCGTCGTGAAGATGACGACCACCAAGACTGGCCAGCAACAAGAAGTTCGCCGGCAAGCAACTCGACGTCCTCGGGCTCAACGTCCATCTTCCCAGCAAGATTTTGCCAGAGAAGTTGGATCTTCTCAACAGGCATCTTCACCTCCACCTGCAATCAAGAGGGCCAGGGAGTCGCCTCCGCCAGTGAGATACGACCTCTCCATTCTCAGTGAGCCTGAAGACGAGGAGTAAGTATAATCATTTGTCTTCATCAAATCTTGATTTTCTCTTGACTGTCATTTTGACTTGATTTCCTTTGTCTTCTCAGAGCTACAGAACTGCTCGTGCACAGGGCAAAGCAAACCAGAGCTGCAACAGAACACAAGCCAACGGCAAGTGCTGGGCAGGGGATTACATCTTCCGATGTTGCTGTTACCAGCCCCCAGCCCAGCCCACAGCATGAGGCTGTGTTGCAATTTCCGCTCGCGAGCACTGGCGTTGACGTTCCTTCTTCCGAGCCCGACATGGAGATGGGAGAAGTTCGCCACGGCTCCTCCTTCAACCATCGTCCCGGAGTGTCCTTCTCCGGCAAGGGCTTCTGCTAATGAGCCTGTCCGCACCGATATCGTCTCGGCAAGTGAAGCTGCCGATGACCGTGCGTCGGCAACTGGGGTTGCCGGGGAAGGAACCACCCTTCCTCAACAAGAATCAACAGGTAATCCACTTGCTTCCAAGCACTTTCCAACTTTTTGTTTTCTTGAACTTGACTTGTAAATTGAGTTTCTTTCTTCTCCTTGCTTCTGTACTATCTTGCAGATCCAGCTTCTCCCGAAGAAGGGGAAATTCTTGCAGATGTAACAGAAATTGCAAAGAGCACTGTTGATTAGGCCGCCAAGATCTCTGTCGAAGAAGCTGCCAAATCTGTTGTCGAGGAGGCGAGGGAAGCTACCGGAGAGTTAGAGAAGTCTCCTGACAACACATCTACCCCCATCCAGACAAACATAGAGATGGTGCTGGTTGGCGCTGACAAGCCAAATCCTGACATTCAACCTACCACACCAATCACTCAAATCTTGACGGATACTTTGACGCTTGCCGCGTCTCAGCAAGGATCTGAAGCCCCCAGCTCGTCTGGTACTGGGGAGCCAAGCTTTGACAACGAGATCGCCCAGATTTTAGTGCCCTTCTCCCAAAGTTCCACTCAAACAGAGAATGCCGCCGACAGCACAGCAGATCTCGCCTTCCTAAAGACCATGGCTGTCAGTTTTAAGGATGTGCAAGATCACTACAGCAAGCGTTGGGACAAACTCCAAGATGGGCACAAGGCTCTGGAGCTAGCCGAAGAGAGGCTAAAGGAGAAGGCAGAGGAGATCCGCACATGGTACAATGGGCAATCCCGCAATCTTAGGAGGCAGGAAGAAAAGCTTGCGGCTGCCCAGGAGAAGGCAACAGTTTTTGACGGCAAGCTGGCAGAGCGCGAAGCGCAGCTCAATGCCAGAGAGAAGGATCTTGCCGCACAGGAAGATGCCCTTGCCGCCAAACTCCGCGGCAAGGATGAAGAAATTGAAAAACTCCTTGAGCAAAGGACACAAGAGCTGGAGAAGAACCACAAGGAATCTAACGAGACCCAAGCTCAAGAGAGTGCCGCCAAGCTCAAGGAGGCCACTGATGAAGTTGCAGTTGCTACTACCGCCAAGGCAGATTTGGAATCTCAGGTGAACAAGTTAAAAGAAGATCTTGCCAGCAACAACAAGGAGATCAAGGCCCTCAAAGATGAAGTGCAGAAGGTAGCTCATACCCTAGGGGAGCTGCAGACGCAGCTGACATCCAAGAGCCAAGATCTTGTCAAGGCCGCCAAGGCGGTAGAGGATCTAAAATCTAATCTTGCCACCTTGGATAAATAACTTGAATCCACCAAGGCAAAAGAGATAATCTTGACGGAGAAACTTGAAACAGAGGAGGCCTCACGAGTAGATGCTGAGAACCAGTTCACAAGGCTGTGAGAAGTTCTTTCCCTCTTGACCAACATGCTCGTCAACATCGCCGAAGGCATCACTGCCTAGCTTGCCATCATGGATATGAGGAGTTGGAGCTTCACCGTCAACGACAAGGAGGCCGCCAGCGCCAGACTGACCAAGTTCTTCGAGGGTCTCATTGACGCCTTGAAAACTTATCACGAAGATAGGTCTGCTTCATTCACCAATGAATCCCGGAAGTTTGGTCGCGACGTCCTTTACAAGGTGCTCATCAAGGTAGCCTACCACAATCCTGACATTGATCTCTACGGAGTATTCAAGGCCTTGCCGTAGAACACTGATATCACAACTATTGACAAAGTTGTTGCTCCAATAGCCGACAAGGTTCTTCTTGTTCCCAGGCACCAAGGTGATATTCAGAATTAACCCTATCATTGCATTTGCCACCAGTGCTATCTTGTAAAAGATACATTTAATCTTAAGTTAGATCTGCATTGTGCTTGTGATGTAATACAACTTAAGCTGTTTGAATGGATGTGTGCTATTTTCCTTGTCTTATCCTGCCTTTGCATGATTTGTATACCCTGCGCTTGCCGGACGCTTGCCCGTGCGCATACTCTTGTCGCGAGCGCTTGAGGAACGGATCCTTAGGGCCAGTTCTTTTGGTAGCTTTTTTGGGCTTCTAGAATAAGTTGCCCCTACCCAGCTTATTCTAGAAGCCCAACCACAAATATATTTTTAGAAGCCTACTAGTCAAGTCTCAATTAGTAGGCTTCTAAAAAAATAAATTTGGTTGGGCTTCTATAATAAGCTGGGTAGGGGGCAGCTTATTCCAGCTTATTCTAGAAGCCAGCAAAAGAACTGGCCCTTAGTAGCCTGCAGGAAGTATCGCTCCCGGCAAGTTTACTATTGACGATCTCAACGTGGATACTTAAATTGTTGAGCGGACTCGAAACAAAGTAAGAGCGCAATCGATCTCGACAAGGTTCCTCAGCGTGCAGGGTTCTCATACAAAGGCAAAAATCGTTCAAGAAAGATCGCAATTACAACAAAGAATTTGTTTTAAAGTTTTTCAACTTAGCTTTTTCTTTGCTGTACTTCTTGTTGTAAAAATGATCGCTTAAATGTCATTTGGTGGTATCCACACCATCATCCCCCCTCGGGAAACTTGCACGCGAGGGAACCTTCTGTCCTTTTTGAGAAAAAGAAAGAAGAGAAAAGAGTGGTTGGATGCCTTGACGGCTCATTAATCATTTTATACAAGGCAAAGTGTAACTCAACATCACATGTAATCATACACAAGCGAAAATGTACTTTAACAAAGAGTTGTGAAACACTTAGCTTTATTTCACTTATGCACAGGGTCTGTGCCTGGCTTTGTACAAAGGGTTACATGTCTCGCCGACAAGGCTCGTACAAAAGGTGTTGCCAGGAGGCCCGGCAACTGCTACTTGTAGACTGCGTTGGTATTTCCCCGAAGAGGAGAGGATAATGCAGTATAGTAGAGATAAGTATTTCCCTTAGTTAAGAACCAAGGTTATCAATCCAGTAGGAGAACCACGCAAAATCCCGTTAGCAGCGCCTGCACACACAAAAGCAAACACTTGCACCCAACGCAAATAAGAGGGTTGTCAATCCTCTTAGCGGTTATTTGCAAGGATTAATTTTGATAGTGATAGATACATAAACTAAAATACTAAATAATATAAAAGTAAATAAATTGCAGAAAGGTATTTTTGGTTTTAAATATATGATAAAAGTAGACCCGGGGGCCATAGTTTTCACTAGAGGCTTCTCTCTCGAACACATAGCATACGGTGGGTAAACAAATTACTGTTGGGCAATTGATAGAAAAGCAAATAATTATGACGGATTCATGGCAATGATCATGTATATAGGCATCATGTCCGAGACAAGTAGACCGACTCCTGCCTGCATCTACTACTATTACTCCACCCATCGACCGCTATCCAGCATGCATCTAGGGTATTAAGTATGAAACAGAGTAACGCCTTAAGCAAAATGACATGATGTAGACAATGTAAACTCAAGCAATATGATTAAACCCCATCTTTTTATCGTTAATGGCAACAATACAAATACGTGTCATGTCCCTTTCTGTCACTGGGATTGAGCACCGCAAGATTGAACCCATCACAAAGCACCTCTCCCATTGCAAGATAAACCAATCTAGTTGGCCAAACCAAATCGATAGATCAGAGAGAAATACAAAGCTATAATAATAATGCATAAAAGAGTTCAGAGAAGACTCAAATATTTCTCATGAATAATCTGATCATAAACTCACAATTCATCGGATCCCAACAAACACACAGCAAAAGAAGATTACATCGGATAGAACTCCAAGAACATCGACGAGAACATGGTATTGAAGATCAACGAGAGAGAAGAAGCCATGTAGCTACTAACTATGGACCCGTAGGTCTATGGTAAAATACTAATACATCATCAGAAGGGTAGCAAGGTTGATGAAGAAGCCCTCCGTGATCGATTCCCCCTCCGGCAGAGTACCAGAAAAGGCCTCTAGATGGGATTGCTGAAGAACAGAGGCTTGCGGCGGCAGAAAGGTTTTCTCTTCTATCTCTCTGGTATATTGGGAATATTTGGGAATTTATAGCGCTGGAATTAGGTCAGGAGGGGCTACGAGGGGCCCAGAAGCCTGGGGGGTGCGCCCTACCCCCAGGGCGCGCCCTCCCAGCTTGTGGCTCCCTCGTGGCTCCTCTGGTCTTCTCCCGAAGCTTCGTGGGTCTCTTCTCGTCCAACCAAAATTAATCCAAAGTTTTTTCTCGTTTGGACTCTTTTTGATAATGGTTTTCTGAAAAGGCAAAAACAAGCAAAATACAAGAACTGGCACTGGGCACTGGGTTAATAGGTTAGTCCCAAAAAATGATATATAATGGCATATAATTGCATATAAAACATCCAAGATTGACACTATAATAGCATGGAACAATCAAAAATTATAGATACGTTGGAGACGTATCAAGCATCCCCAAGCTTAATTCCTGCTCGTCCTCGAGTAGGTAAATGATAAAAACATAATTTTTGATGTGGAATGCTACCTAACATGTTTCATCATGTAATATCTCTTACGGTATGAATAATAAGATCCGAATGATTCAAAGCAATAGTCTATAGTTTGACATAAATACATCAATACTCAGGCATACTAATAAACAATCATGTCTTTCAAAATAAAAATGCTAAAGAAAGTTATCCCTACAAAATCATATAATCCTGTCATGCTCAATCTTATTAACACAAAGTATTTATCATGCACTACCCCGATGACAAGCCGCACAATTGGTTCATACTTTTTAACGCGCTTCAGCTTTTTCAACCCCCGCGCAATACATGAGCGCAAGACATGGATATAGCACTATGGGTGGAATAGAGTATGGTGGTAGAGATTAATAAGGGGAAGTCAAAAATAAGAAGATAGTTTCACATCGACGAGGCTAATCAACAGGCTATGGAGATGCCCATCTATTGATGTCAATGCGAGGAGTAGGGATTGCCATGCAACGGATGCACTAAGAGCTATAAGTGTATGAAAGCTCAACATGAAAACTAAGTGGGTGTGCATCCAACTTGCTTGCTCATGAAGACCTCGGGCATTTGAGGAAGCCCATCATCGGAATATACAAGCCAAGTTCTATAATGAAAAATTCCCACTAGTATAGGAATGTGACAAAATATGAGACTCTCTATATGAAAAACATGGTGCTACTTTGAAGCACAAGTATGGAAAAGGATAGTAACACTGCCCCTTCTCTCTTTTTCTCTCATTTTATTTTTTTCTTTTTTTTCTCTTTTTTTTCGTGGGCTCCTATTGGCCTCTTTTTTTTTATTTTTTTTCCTCACTGGGACAATGATCTAATAATGATGATCATCATACTTCTATTTACTTACAACTCAAAAAATTACAACTCGAAACGAGAACAAAAATATGACTCTATATGAATGCCTCTGGCGGTGTAGCAGGATGTGCAATGATACTAGTGTAACATGTATAAAAAATGATGAACGGTGACTAAGCCACAAATACTATGTCAGCTATATGATCATGCAAAGCAATATGACAATGACGATGTGTGCCATAAAAACGGAATGGTGGAAGTTGCATGGCAATATATCTCGGAATGGCTATGGAAATGCCATGATAGGTAGGTATGGTGGCTGTTTTGAGGAAGATATAAGGACGCTTATGTGTGATAGAGCGTATCATATCATGGGGTTTGGATGCACCCGTGAAGTTTGCACCAACTCTCAATGTGAGAAAGGGCAATGCATGGTACTGAAGAGGCTAGCAAATTACGGAAAGGTGAGAGTGCGTATAATCCATGGACTCACATTAGTCATAAAGAACTCACATACTTATTGTGAAAGTTTATTAGCCCTCGAAGCAAAGTACTACTACGCATGCCCCTAGGGGGATAGATTAGTAGGAAAAGACCATCGCTCGTCCCCGACCGCCACTCATAAGGTAGACAATCAAGAATAAATCATGCTCCAACTTATTAGCATAACGACAGATCATACGTGCATGCTTCAGGAATCACAAACCTTAACACCAATATTCTTACTAAACCACAATTATCTACTAGCACCTCCCACATATTGTCATCTTAATATCGCAAAACTATTGCAAGGAATCAAACTTATCATATTCAGTGATCTACATGAAAGTTTTTATTATATCCCTCTTGAATACCTATCATATTAGGACCAAATTCATAACCCGTGCATATTACCATTGCTATTCATTAGGCTCTCAAAACTATATAAGTGAAGCATGAGAATGCAACTATTTCTTTAAAATATAACCACCGCCGTGCTCTAAAAGATATAAGTGAAGCACTAGAGCAACTGCCTAGCTCAAAAGATATAAGTGAAGCACATAGAGTATTCTAATAAATCATGAATAATGTGTGTCCCTCTCAAAAAGGTGTGTTCAGCAAAGATGATTGTGACAAACTAAAAAGCAAAAAAATAAAACAAACTATATCACAAGACGCTCCAAGTAAAACACATATCATGTGATGAATAAAAATATAGCTCCAAGTGAGTTACCGATAGATTGTAGATGAAAGAGGGGATGCCTTCTGGGGCATCCCCAAGCTTAGACGCTTGAGTATTCCTTGAATATTACCTTGGGGTGCCTTGGGCATCCCCAAGCTAAGGCTCTTGCCGCTCCTTATTCCTTTATTCATCGTATTCTCACCCAAAACTTGAAAACTTCAGCACACAAAACTCAATAGAAACCTCGTGAGATCCGTTAGTATAACAAACAAATCTTAAACTTTAGGTACTGTTGTAAATTGGTTCATATTTAATATTGGCATAATTCTACTGTACTCCAACTTCTCCATGACTCATACCCCCTGATACGATCCATAGATTCATCAAAATAAGTAAACTATGCAACAAAAACAGAATCTGTCTAAAACAGAACAGTCTGTAAAGATCTATTTAAAAGCTACACTTATGTGACTCCAAAAATTCTGAAACATTAGGACAACATAAAAAATTCATATATCAATACAGTGTAAAAATTTCAGATTTTTCTGACGCTCCAGTACAGAATCAAAAATCAAACACTGGACGCAAAACTTTCTGTTTTCCAAACAGCATCAATTATACTATCATCCAAATCATCCCAAAGGCATTACTTGGCACAAACACTAATTAAAAGATAAAAACACAATCATAAAATAGGCTATAATTGTGTAAACACACAAAAACAGAAGGTAGAACAAAAAATTATTTTATTCATTGGGTTGCCTCCCAACAAGCGCTATTGTTTTATGCCCCTAGTTTCAAGTGTTGTCATGCTTGGTTTCCAAATCCTCAATTACACACCCACCCTTTCTAGGAGAATTAGAATAGGAATTTCTTATCATCATGCTCCTAGGCACAAAATTAAGAATTTGCTTTTATAGATTGGTTCCTTCATTATATCAATGAAATTGGGGTGCACACTAATCATTTTAAGATCCTCATCCCATTTGCTAGAAGTAGCACCCTTATTCTTAGGAACATACATAAACTTGCAATTTTTGTTGGGAGGATTCCTATCAATGGTTTTAGAGGAGGAAAAAGCGGAACCCAAATTATTGATAATCTCCTCTAACTTATCGATTCTAGCGGGACTTTGTTCTATACTCTCGTTAATTATTGGTTCCTTTTCCTTTAAAGTTTTCAATGTAATCCCCACCTTAGAACCAAATTGAGTAATGTGATTATGGACCTTTTTATCTAAATTCTCAAGATGTTCAATAGTAGGCATTTTATTTTCAATTGCTACTAACCTTTGCATAACATGTTCCAAAGTCAAAGTTGTTTCATTAATAATGATAGATGGTGATCCCACTAAATTCCACAGAGCATTGAAAGCATCCATAGAGGGACACATCAAGAAATTCCCTCCGGTAATAGTGTCAAGTACAAATCTATACCAAGTAGTGATTCCCACATAAAAATTGCGAAGAATAACGGTAATGGATTGCTTACGAGTTGATCTATTTTGAGCATCGCAAATCCTATACCAAGCATCCTTTAAATTCTCTCCTCCTATTTCTCTAAAATTAAGCACTTCATTTTCAGGGGTAATAGTAAAAAGTGAAGAACTAGCCATAGCGGTAGAGCAAGCAACTAGCAAATAAAAATATTTTTGTGTTTTTGTAAAAAAATTAGAAGTGGGGGAGATGAAAACGAGAGGCAAGTTCAAATAAAAAGGCAAATAAAATAAATGCAAGTGGATGATAGTTTGTGCAAAGGTACTTGATAAATTTTGATGATGTCTCCCCGGCAACGGCGCCAGAAATTCTTCCTGCTACTTGTAGACTGCGTTGGTATTTCCCCGAAGAGGAGAGGATGATGCAATATAGTAGAGATAAGTATTTCCCTTAGTTCAGAACCAAGGTTATCAATCCAGTAGGAGAACCACGCAAAATCCCATTAGCAGCACCTGCACACACAAAAGCAAACACTTGCACCCAACGCAAATAAGAGGGTTGTCAATCCTCTTAGCGGTTATTTGCAAGGATTAATTTTGATAGTGATAGATACATAAAATAAATTACTAAATAAAATAAAAGTAAATAAATTGCAGCAAGGTATTTTTGGTTTTAAATATATGATAAAAGTAGACCCGGGGGCCATAGTTTTCACTAGAGGCTTCCCTCTCGAACACATAGCATACAGTGGGTTAACAAATTACTGTTGGGTAATTGATAGAAAAGCAAATAATTATGACGGATTCATGGCAATGATCATGTATATAGGCATCACGTCTGCCACAAGTAGACCGACTCCTACCTGCATCTACTAGTATTACTCCACCCATCGACCGTTATCCAGCATGCATCTAGGGTATTAAGTATGAAACAGAGTAACGCCTTAAGCAATATGACATGATGTAGACAAAGTAAACTCAAGCAATATAATTAAACCCCATCTTTTTATCCTTAATGGCAATAATAGAAATACGTGTCATGTCCCTTTCTGTCACTGGGATTGCGCTCCGCAAGATTGAACCCATCACAAAGCACCTTTCCCATTGCAAGATAAACCAATCTAATTGGCCAAATCAAATCGATAGATCGGAGAGAAATACAAAGCTATAATAATCATGCATAAAAGAGTTCAGAGAAGACTCAAATATTTCTCATGAATGATCTGATCATAAACTCACAATTCATCGGATCCCAACAAACACACCGCAAAAGAAGATTACATCGGATAGAACTCCAAGAACATTGAGGAGAACATGGTATTGAAGATCAAAGAGAGAGAAGAAGCCATCTAGCTACTAGCTATGGACCCATAGGTCTGTGGTAAACTACTCACACATCATCGGAAGGGCAGCAAGGTTGATGAAGATGCCCTCTGTGATCGATTCCCCCTCCGGCAGAGTACCGGAAAAGGCCTCCAGATGGGATCGCGGAAGAACAGAGGCTTGCGGCTGTGGAAAGGTTTTCTCTTCTGTCTCTTTGGTATATTGAGAATATTTTGGAATTTATAGCGCTAGAATTAGGTCAGGAGGGGCTACGAGGGGCCCACAAGCTTGGGGGGCACGCCCTCCGAGCTTGTGGCTCCCTCGTGGCTCCTCTGGTCTTCTCCCGAAGCTTTGTGGGTCTCTTCTGGTCCAGAAAAAATTAATCCAAAGTTTTTTTCTCGTTTGGACTCTTTTTGATAATGATTTTCTAAAAAGTCAAAAACAAGCAAAAAACAGCAACTGGCACTGGGCACTGGGTTAATTGGTTAGTCCCAAAAAATGGCATATAATGGCATATAATTGCATATAAAACATCCAAGATTGATACTATAATAGCATGGAACAATCAAAAATTATAGATACGTTGGAGACGTATCAGCAACTGCGCCTCACGGGTAGAACTTGCGAAGATGCTCAATATTCCATGAGTTTTGCACTGGAGTGCCATCCTCGGTCTCCAGGCGGATTGCACCAGGTCTGGTGACTCGCACTACCCGACAAGGGCCTCCCCACTTTGGCGTCAACTTGTTTGATTTCTTGGCGGACTGGATGCACCGAAGAACAAGGTCACCTTCCTCAAGGCTTCGGGCATGAAGTTTGCGGCTATGGTGGCGGCGCAAAGCTTGCTGGTAACGTGCAGCTCGCACAGCAGCCCAAAGATGATCTTCCTCGAAGAGCGTGGCATCATCTTGCCATGGCTGCTCTTGCTCATCCTCATCATAGGCAAGCACTCGAGGTGACCCGTACATGAGTTCCGTGGGGAGCACCACCTCTACACCATAGACTAGGGAGAAGGGTGTCTGGCCGGTGTCTCGATTTGGTGTCGTCCTGAGTGACCAAAGAACCACCAGAAACTCATCAATCCATTGCCTTCCGCACCCGCGCAGCTTGTCGAAAGTTGTCTTGAGGCCTTGCAACACTTCAGCATTTGCCCTCTCCACTTGGCCGTTGCTTCTCGGGTGAGCAACAGACGCAAAACAGATTTTGCTTCCAAGATCTTGGATGTACTGCATGAAGGTGCGGGTCATGAACTATGTGCCATTGTCTGTGATGATTCTGGTAGGAACACCAAAACCGCAAACCAGTCCTTTAAAGAACTTGACGGCTGGCTGTGCTATCACCTTTCTCACTGGCTCTACCTCAGGCCACTTTGTGAACTTGTAGATTACAACATACAAGAACTCAAAGCCCCCGGTAGCATGGGGAAAGAGGCCCAAATATCAAGCCCCTAGATTAAGAAAGGCCAGGAGAGTGGGATTGTTTGAAGGGCTTGAGCTGGCTGTTGTATATTCTTTGAATGAAACTGGCATGCTTCACACTTGGTTACTAGCTCAGTCGCATCCTGGAGGGCAGTGGGCCAATAGAAGCCTTGCCGGAATGCTTTGCCGACAAGAGCTCTTGATCCTATGTGAGAGCCACATATGCCTCCATGTATCTCTGCCAATAGCTTCAGTCCATCTTCCCGGCAAATGCACCTCAATTTCACCCCATTTGGCCTCTTTCTGTGCAGAATGTTATCAACAAACTGATACATACTTGACTGTCGGGCTACTTTTTCAGCTTCTTCTTGGTCATCGGGAAGTTCTCCTGTTTGAAGGAAATGGATGATCTGCTGTGCCCATGCTGGAGCCTGTGGCTCGACGACAAGGACTAAAGGCATCTCTTTGGCTGTGTGAGCGCTTGCCTCGACGATAAGAACTTGAGGTTCCACTCGAGGCCGCTGCTCACCGGCAGACGCGTTGTTGTCTCCGGCAACTTCCTTGCCGGCGGCTTCCAGGAGCTCTGCCGGGAAGTACTTGCCGGTGTTCAACTTTCTTCTTTTGTTTGACTGCATTGATGGTGTGACAGATGGTTGAGTCAAATGGAGGACAAAAGTTCCCGGTTCCACAGGTAGCTTTTGGGCAGCACACTTCGACAGATGATCAGCAATGCTGTTTTCCGGATGAGGGATGTGCTCTGTTTGCAATAAGTCAAAGTGCTCTTCCAATTTCCACACTTCTTCAACATAAGCTTCCATTAATGGGCTCTGAGAATCTTTATTAACTTGCTTCACAACAAGTTGCGAGTCACCACGAATGATCAATTTCCTGATTCCAAGGTCCACTGCGATCCTGAGACCAGCAAGGAGCCCTTCATACTCGGTAGTGTTGTTCATAGCTTTCTCCCTGGGAAAGTGCATTTGTACCACATACTTGAGGTGCTCTCCAGTGGGTGCGACAAGCAGCACTCCGACACCGGCGCCTTGCAGCGAGAAGGCACCGTCAAAGTACATGATCCATTCCTTAGCAGTTTCTTTGCCAGGGAGAGAAGTTTCTTGAATTTCTTCGTCTGGCGTTGGAGTCCATTCTGCAATGAATTTCGCCAAGGCTCTGCTCTGAATAGTTGAAGTACTTTCAAACTTGAGTGCAAAACTAGACACCTCCGACGCCCACTCTACTATCTTGCCGGTGGCATCTGGATTTCTCAAGATACGCTGCAACCGAAAGCGAGTGTCGACGGTGATCTCATGTGCTTGGAAGTAATGGCACAGCTTTCTCGAGGCCATGAGAAGGCCGAAAAGCAACTTTCGCACACCAGAGTACCTTGATCTAGCCCCCTGCAAGAGCGAACTAACAAAGTAAACTGGGAACTGCACCATTTTCTTCTTCGGCACCACTTGCTGGTTTGCATCATTTGCTTGCGTTGATTCTGATTTGTCGGCACCAGACTCTGCCAAAGAAGAATCCAGCTTGTCGCTCGACGGGCTTGCCGCTGCTGCTTCTTTGCTGTCAGCTTCTCTCTTTGCCACTAATGCAACACTGACCACTTGATTTGTTGCCGCCAAGTATAGCAGCAACGGCTCTTGTGGTTTAGGCGCAACTAGTGTTGGCGGAGAGGAGAGGTACCGCTTCAAATCTTGTAGCGCGGCCTTCGCTTCCGGGGTCCATTTTATTGGACCTGCCTTTTTCAAAATCTTGAAAAACGGCAAGGCGCGCTCAACAGATTTGGAGATGAACCTACTTAATGCAGCAACACAGACGGCAAGACGCCGCACATCCTTTACATGCTTCGGTGCTTCTATTTGCTCATTGGCTTTGATCTTGTCGGGATTGGCTTCAATTCCACGTTGAGATACAAAGAACCCAAGAAGTTTGCCTGATGGAACGCCAAACACACACTTCTCGGGGTTGAGCTTCAAATTGATCTTGCGCAAGTTTGCAAATGTCTCTTCTAAGTCCTGAATGAGGGTTGATTTGTCCTTGGTTTTGACCACTATATCATCCATATATGCTTCCACATTCCTGTGCAGCTGAGGCTCAAAACCAATTTGGACTGCTCTTGCAAATGTAGAACCAGCACTTTTTAGTCTGAAAGGCATACGCCCGAAGCAGTATGTGCCACTTGGAGTAATAAATGCGGTCTTCTCCTCATCCTCCTTGGCCATGAAAATCTGATGATAACCAGAGTATGCATCAAGAAAGGAGAGTAAATCGCAGCTGGCAGTGGAGTCAACAATTTGATCAATGCGCAGCAATGGGAAAGGGTCTTTTGGACATGCTTTGTTGATATCAGTGTAATCAATACAAAGTCTTCACTTCCCATTTGCTTTGCGTACTACAACTGGATTTGCCAACCATGTTGGATGTAGCACTCCCCTGACTAAACCGGCCGCTTCTAACTTTTTTATTTCTTCGGCAATAAACTGTTGCCGTTCCAAAGCTTGCTTTCTGACCTTCTGCTTGACGGGCCGAGTGTGACGACAAACAGCAAGGTGGTGCTCAATTACCTCCCTGGGAACACCGGGGATGTTAGATGGTTGCCATGCAAACACATCGACATTCGCGCGCAGGAAGGCAACAAGCGCACTTTCCTATTTGCTATCAAGAGAGGCACGGACGGTGAAGGTACAACCTGTGCCATCCTCCTTCGCCAACACCTTCTTGGTTGTTGGTGGAGTAGCTGTGGACTTCTTGGCGGTAGAGCTCTCTGGCCGGTTATCGACGGGCGCGCAGCACTCCAAAGAGGTGCGCTTCCCGGAGGCCTTGTCGGAGGTCTCGCCGTTTTTCTTGCTCTTCTTTTTGTCAGCGAGAGCGGGTGCCTTGGTAGCAGATGCTGCAACCGCTTCTCTGTAAAGCTTGTCGACGCAAATAACTGCATCCTTCTTATCGGAGTTGATGGTGATGACCCCCATCGACCCTAGCATTTTGAGCGTGTTGTAGGCATAGTGCGATGCTGCCATAAACTTTGCCAAGGCAGGGCGACCCCGAATTCCATTATACGGCAAGGGAATCTTAACTACATCAAAGACAACCTTCTCTATTCTATAATTCAATTCCCTGCCAAACGTCACCGGCAGAGTGATCTTTCCTTTGGGCTGGCTCCTTCCCGGATTGACCCCTTAAAACGTGCCCATTTGCTTGAGATCTTCATCGGGAATCTGTAGCCTTTTAATGACATCTAGTGAAATCAAATTCAGGCCAGCCCCACCGTCAACCAACATTTTCGTGACTTGGAGGTTGCGTATCGTTGGTGAAACCAACAACGGCAAGCACCCGACCGTAGTTGTGTGATCAGGGTGATCTTCAGCATCGAAAATGATGGGTGTGTGGGACCACTTGAGTGGTTTCTGAGCACCCACTGCTGGTTCTGTCGCATTAACCTCACGCGCCCACTGCTTGAGTTGGCGGTGAGAGGAGTGCAAAGATGCGCCTCCGTCAATGCACATGGCTTCTGTTGCTTTCTGGAACTCATGCTCGCTAGACTCTTCTTCGTCCTCGTCATCCTCCTCCTCATCATCCTCTTTCTTATCACGGCCTCGAGCAGGCTTCTCCTTCTGCTATTTGGCCTTGCCGCGGCGGCCTCCTCGGCCACCACGACCCCTCTTGACAGATCCCCCAGCACCGTCCTGGCCTTTCTCCTTGTCGCGCTTTTCATATTCAGCCTTCTGCTTCTCGGCAAGTTGTTCAACCTGCCGGCACTCTTGGAGATCATGGCCCTTGGTGCGATGTATCTTGCAATATGGCCCGTCGGTCTTGCCAGCCTTCTCGCCAGCCACGGCCTCCTGACAATCAGCGCATACAACAACTTCTTTGCCGGAGCTCTCAACGGCCATCACTGTTTTGCCCTTGTGCTTTCTATTGCACTTTCGGCCCTTTTTATTCGGGGTGGTGGCGTCGTCATCCTCAGAATCAACTTCAGCGCCAGCATCCTCCCCAGGCAGTCTCCTCCCTTCTTCAGCACACGCACACTTGTCCGCCAACGTATACAGCTTGTTGACGGTCTTCGGTAACCGGATATTCATCTTCTCCTGCATCCTCCGATTTCGCACATTGGTGTGGAAGGCAGCAATCATAGCCGCGGGGTGCACATCAGGAATGTTGCGGTGCACGCGACTGAACCTCTGTATATACTTCTGCAAGGACTCGCCATCTCTTTGTGGGATCACTTGCAGATCACTGGGCTGGCCAGGAGCCTTGTGGCCTCTGGTGAAAGCACCAATGAACTCGTTGCATAAATCAGACCATGAAGAAATGGAGCCCTCCGGCAAGTTCATCAGCCAAGATCTCACATTGGGTTTGAGCACCAATGGAAAAAAGTTGGCGAGAATCTTTTCATCTCGTCCTCCGGCAGCCTGTACGGCGATCGTGTAGATGCCCAAGAACTCTGCCGGGTTTAGCTTACCATCATACTTCTCCGGCAACTCTGGCTTGAAGGCCCGGGTTGATGGCCAGTGGACTTGCCGCAACTCACGAGTGAAGGCTGGGCATCCAACCTCGGGCGCAGGTTCATCAACGACTGGGCCGTTGCGCACGTCGGATTGACGGCGCGCCTCCTGGCGCCGTTCAATGGTAGTGCGAGCATCCTCTACCCGCCTATCTCGTAGCACTTGACGTTGATCTTGCCGCGCTTGTGGATCCGAAGAAGCCATCGACATCTCGTCGGGCTCGACGGATCGATGAGTCTGTCATGGTTGTTGAAGTTGTTGCTGTGGGGGTGATTGCACCGTTGGCGCGGCACCTCTGGCATGGCCATTAGTTGGTGCTTTCACTTGACGCCGTGAAGGTCCCGCCCGCTGTGAGTTGCTGGCTTTAGCAAACCCAATAAGGCTCTGGATGGTGGGTCTCCACTCATCCATCTTGTCGGCAGCTGGAGGGAAATTCAGCAGCATCTGTGCCCGCGCCATGGCCTCTGCTGCCGTAGCTGGCTTGGCCGGGAGCGAAGAACGGGACGTCGGTCGACTTCTGCCAGAACCAGCAGGAGCGCCATCACAAACTTGCTGCCGTGGCTCATGCGCAGCAGTGGGCTGATGCAGTGGTGGTGGTGCCTGAGGATCTTGCGGCTAATAACAGGTGTCTTGTCGTGTGGACGTCGCCGTCCAGAGCCACCAGCGCCGTTCGGAGTCGCGTCGCGCCCATCTTGCGATGGTCGCGGTGTGCATCCTGAAGTGGCATCCTTAGATGCTACGGCGTCTGGATCTTGGCTTGCGTCGGTCCGGACGGTGTTGCTCCGGTGGCTATGCTCACCGGTGCGTTGAGGAGGCGGGAGTTGGCCATCCGCGCCACCTGCACCGTTGTGGCTTCGATCGCCGGATTGGCAAGGAAGCTGAGGGTTTGAGTTGTGTGCTCCGCCTACTCCACCCGTGCTGGCTACGCCGCCTGCACCGGTGACACCTTCCGCGCCGCCCGCGCCGGTCGCGCCTCCCGCACCACCTGCGCCGGCCGATCATCTGCGCCGCCTGTGGGTGTTTGCGATGGAAGCTTGGATGTCGATGGAGCTGCTGTGGATGCGCCCTTCTTCTTGGGCGCCATTGAAGATGATGAATATGAAACCGACGCACAGGTTCGCACAAGCTACCCCCCTACCTGGCGCGCCATAGATGTCGTGTGTACGACCATCTATGGGGCCATCTAGCCCCTTTGCGGTTCGACTAGGGAGATGCACAAGCACAAAGAGCAGAATCAGCAATCAGCGCAAAGATTTTACCCAGGTTCGGGCCACCGTGAGGTGTAAAACCCTACTCCTGCTTTGTTTTATTGGATGTGTTTGAGCTCTAATACAAGTAGTGCAACTTGCCGGCAAGGTGCAGGAAGTGCAGCTACGCATGCAAAATGAGCAAAGTGTCTACCCTTGTGAAGGTTGGCCTAGCCCTCCTTTTATATATCAAGGGGTAACCACAGTGGCAAAACAGTCTTTACATGTTGATTAGATAGCCAACAATGCTATCATACCTAACTCTGCCAGTTTAGGACAAATGCAATAAATGCGCCGTTAGGTGTCATGTGGAGGAGGAGCCCCGGCAAGGTTCCTGCACCGCTCGCCCAGCTACCTCCTATAATCTTGACACGCCTTCTGGACGGGTGTCATTAAAGGTAATCTTTCTTCCAGCCTGCTGACACGTGCCCCGACAAGCCTCACCAAACTGCTTGCCCACTCGACACCTCACAGATTAGCGACTAGCTGCTCGATGAGGTGGAGCGAGGAGGAGCCCCGGCAAGGTTCCTGCACCGCTCGCCCAGCTACCTCCTATAATCTTGACACGCCTTCTGCACGGGTGTCATTAAAGGTAATCTTTCTTCCAGCCTGCTGACACGTGCCCCGACAAGCCTCACCAAACTGCTTGCCCGCTCGACACCTCACAGATTAGCGACTAGCTGCTCGATGAGGTGGAGCGTGGAGGAGCCAGTAAGGGCTTGCCGGCACGGAGCTTGCTGGGCCTTCATCTTGCCGGCTCATGCCTTGCCTGCATGTGCCGTCTCCATCTTCAGCGCTAGCCAAGTGCTTCTTGATGCTTCGTCTTGATGTCTTCTTTATGGTTTTGCAACCAAGCCTTGAATCTCGATGTTGGTAATCCCTCGGCAAGCCCTGGCCATCAGGAACGCTACCACTATCTGTGCATAAGTCAGGGTATAAAATACCCATGTTTTATACACTGACAGTGCCTTATCTGGCGTATCTTACCCATGGCGAGCTCCCTGATGAGGAAATCATCGCTCGGCAGATTATCAGGAGGTCCACGTCAATGTCAATCGTCAATGGCGAGTTGCACAGACGAAGTGTTACATGCGTTTTTCAACGTTGTGTTTCCCCTGAAGAAGGCCGTGCAATTCTTAATGAGATCGCCGGCTCAAGATCTTTGGTCGTGAAAGCTTTTCGGCATGGATTTTACTGGCTTACAGCTCACACAGACGCAGAGGACATCATTCGCAAGTGTGACGAGTGCCAGAAATTTGCACGTCAAGCCCATGTGACGGCTCTAGAACTTCGGATGATTCCAATTACTTGGCCGTTTGCTGTCTGGGGGCTTGATATGGTTGGACCATTCAAACGAACCAAGAACAAGCATACTCACTTGTTGGTTGCAGTTGACAAGTTTACCAAGTGGGTCGAAGTAGAGCCAGTTAGTCATTGTGATGCTGCTACAACTGTCAAGTTTCTGAAAAAGTTGATCTATTGTTTTGGCTATCTGCATAGCATCATCACTGATAATGGCACCAATCTGTCCAATGGAGCCATGCAACAGTTTTGTCAGTGGGAACATATCCGGCTTGACTTGGCATTAGTTGCACATCCTCAGTCCAACGGGCAGGCAGAGCGAGCTAATTGCGCGAAATTAAGCCAAGACTCATGGTGCCTCTGGAGCGCACCCCTGGATGCTGGGAAGAAGAATTACCTGCAGTGCTTTGGAGCATACGGACTACTCCCAACAGGTCAACAGGCTATACGCCGTTTTTCCTAGTCTATGGTGCAGAGGCGGTGCTACCAAGTGATATACGCCACAATTCTCCTAGAGTTACAACATATGTTGAAGCCGACAATGAGGCGGCTTGCCAAGACTCTCTTGATGCTCTAGAAGAAGAATGTGATCTTGCAGCATCCAGATCTGCGATATATCAACAAGACCTATGTTGCTATCACAGCCATACAGTTAGAAGCCATACTTTTCAAGAGGGTGACTTAGTGCTCCATCTGATACAAGACCAGACAGGGATGCATAAGATTTCCCCTCCATGGGAGGGACCCTTCATCATTAGGAAGAATCTCAGCAACGGGTCATATTACCTTGTTGACATACGTGAAGCAGATAAGTCACGTACCTCTGAGGAGGAGGGCAGTCGACCCTGGAATATTGCACATCTTCGGCCATATTATATCTAAGTCTCGAGACTTGACAATATATCTGTCTGTACATACCTTTATCATGTATATACATATATTATGATCAATGAAATAAAGCCGGCATCTCAAGATACTAGAGTTTGTCATTTCGCCTCAAAAGCTATGTGTTGAGTCCTTATTCTTTGATCATTGGTTACTTGGGGGCTTCCAACTCATTGAGTTTAGCTATTAACATCCCTCTTAACCCGACATATGCCACTAGAATACTTGGTTATACCTGCCTATTAGCTTGATGCTACTCACAAAAGGTGACCCGGTTGAACGCTTGATGAGTCAATCACACTGATGACCCTAAACTCATCAAAGTTAAAACATTAGCTTTAGTCATGTGAGAGCTGGCTTCCAGAGAGCTAGGACAAACCAAAAGAGGCTACAAGGACTGCTTCCACTAGAAAGCAAATTCAGACTCGAGCCTCGAAAGCCGGTCTTTATGTTGTGCCTCGAAAGCCGGCTTTTAAATTTATAGTTTGCATTACTATATTTTTCCTGCTACCCAGTACTTTGCATTATAATTTGTATTAAATTTTTTATTTGTATATATTACGTCTTTTTTGCAGAAGCCAGCCTTATCTTTAAGAAAGGATGGGTCTCATCAGTTATGGTACGAATACAATGGCAACATGAATTGCCAGGTTGCACTGCAACCACAACTTTGATTTTTATCAAGCAAATACAAACACTTGAGGAGTCAAGTGCTCAAAATAGTTAGCCGGGTTGTACTATAACCAGGTCTTCTGATCCATCTGCAAACAATGACAACACTTGTAATCATATATTGTTATCAATCGCCGGGTTACAAAGCAAACCCGGGGTCACAGTCATGTCATCCAAAAGTGATCAAGTTTAACCACTAAGTGCTCGATGGCACTGCCAGCTCTACAAAAGTTTAGACAAAAATTATTACAAGCCCCAACTGGGCAATTTGAACTATAAAGTTTATCTTAGAGTTCAAGCTTGCGGAGTGGTTGAGGGCTGAGACCCGGCATTTTGATCTTTTGGGTTGAGGTTTGCCTGCTCCTCGTCAACTCTCGCCGATGCCAGGTCACCACACGCCGGCTCAGAAGACCCCCCTTCATCAGCTTTGTTGGTCTGTGGGCTTTCATCTAGCCACTGGATTGAACATAAAGCCTTAAACACCATCTCTTCAGTGAGCACATCTGAAGTGTTGACATCTGAGGTGAAAGGTTGCTTACGTGGCGGGTTGAGCTCGACGGGTCATGGCTGAGGTATGCTTCTGCATTTTCCATCTTCTGAATAATCAACCTGGAACTTGGAAAGATCCAACTCGTCGGCAATCTTGGTGGCTGTTGGCTGCTACTTGTAGCTTGCGTTGGTATTATCCCCGAAGAGGAAGGGATGATGCAGCACAATAGAGATAAGTATTTCCCTCAGTTATGAAACCAAGGTTATCGAACCAGTAGGAGAATCACGCAACACCTCGTTAGCAGCGCCTGCACACAAACAACAAATCCTTGCACCCAATGCAAACGAGGGGTTATCAATCCCTCGGCGGTCAATTGCAAGATTAAATTGTATGTGATACATAGATAGATTGAAACAAAAATACAAAATAAAATAAATAAAATAAAATGGCAGCAATACATTTAGGGTTTTAGTAATATGATTTAGATAGACCCGGGGGCCATAGTTTTCACTAGAGGCTTCTCTCGAGAAAATAGCATACGGTGGGTAGACAAATTACTGTTGGGCAATTGATAGAAAAGCAAATAATCATGACGATATCCAAGGCAATGATCATGTATATAGGCATCACGTCCGAGACAAGTAGACCGACTCCTACCTGTATCTACTACTATTACTCCACACATTGACCGCTATCCAGCATGCATCTAGTGTATTAAGTCCATAAAGAACGGAGTAATGCCTTAAGAACAATGACATGATGTAGACAAGATAAACTCACGTATGAATACACCCCATCTTTTTACCCTTAATAGCAATGATACATACGTGTCATGTCCCTTTCTATCACTGGGATTGAGCACCGCAAGATCGAACCCATTACAAAGCACCTCTTCCCATGGCAAGATAAATCAATCTAGTTGGCCAAACCAAATCAATAGATCGGGGAAGAAATACGAAGCTATAATAATCATGCATAAAAGAGATCAGAGAAGGCTCAAATAATATTCATGGATAATCTGATCATAAACTCACAATTCATCGGATCCCAACAAACACACCGCAAAAAGTGATTACATCGGATAGAACTCCAAGAACATCGAGGAGAACATTGTATTGAAGATCAAAAAGAGAGAAGAAGCCATCTAGGTACTAACTATGGACCCGAAGGTCTATGGTAAACTACTCACGCATCATCGGAAGGGCAGCAAGGTTGATGTAGAGCCCCTCCGTGATCGATTCCCCCTCCGGCGGAGTACCGGAGAAGGCCTCCAGATGGGATCCCTCGAGAACAGAAACTTGCGGCAGCAGAAAAAGTATTTCGTGGACTCCCCTGAGGGTTTCTGATTTTTTGGGAATTTATAGTGGAGGAATTAGGTCAAACAGAGCTCTGTGGGCCCCACGAGGTACCAGGGCGTGCCTGCCCCCCCCCCCAGGCGCACCCTGGTGCCTCTTGGGCACCCCCTGGGGCTTCTGGCCTCCTCCCGAAGCTTCTAGTGTTTATCTTGTTGAGAAAAAAATCTCCAAAAAGTTTCGTGGCATTTGGACTTCGTTTGGTATTGATTTTCTGTAAAACAAAAACAGGGCAGAAAATAGCAACTAGCACTGGGCACTAGGTTAATAGGTTAGTCTCCAAAAATGATATATAATTGCTCTAAATGTATATAAAAACATCCAAGATTGATAATATAACAGCATGAAACAATAAAAAAATATAGATATGTTGGAGACGTATCAGCATCCCCAAGCTTAATTCCTGCTCGTCCTCGAGTAGGTAAATGATAAAAACAGAATTTTTGATGTGGAATGCTGCCTATCATATTCATCACATATTATTTTCTTTTGTAGCATGGGCATTGGACTTGAATGATTCAAAGCAATAGTCTATTGTTTGACATGAAGATATAAATACTCAAGCATGCTAACAAGCAACCATGTCTTTCAAAATATCAACGCTAAAGAAAGTTATCCCTAGCCCATTATGCTCAATCATTGATCCATTCATGAAACACACTCAAATATTAGCTACATCCAATGCACAAGTATGACAATAGTGCTCTCTAGTTGGTGCTTTTGTAAGAGAAGATGGAGACTCAAATAAAAATAAAAATTGCATAAAAGTAAATAGATAGGCCCTTCGCAAAGAGAAGCAGAGATTTGTCAAATGTGCCAGAGCTCAAAGTTGAAATTAAAGAGATGAAATTATTTTGAGAGGCATGCTTTTCCTGTCAACGAAAACGACCGAGAATTCCCATTATTTTCCATGCTAGACACATCATAGGCGGTTCCCAAACATAAAGTAAAGTTTATTTCCTTTCCACCATTTCTTTCACAATCCATGGCTAGCCGTATCCACGGGTGCCCTCGATACCAACACTTTCCAAGGAAGTTTATTATTATTAAATTTTGATTTCATTGTTGGGCTGGGCATCCCTATTACCAACCACTCTCTCATGAAATGACAAGTGAATAAACACTCATCGTGAGAATGACACACCTTGCATGGAAAATAATGGCCACCCCCTGCCGCTTCATGAGCGGTACGGGCACACAAAATGGAAAAATTATTTTGAAAATTAGAGTTGGCACACACAAACTTACTTGGAACGGCATTGAAATACCGCTTATAGGTAGATATAGTGGACTCATTTTGCACAACTTGGGTTTAAAGATTTTGGATGCACAAGCAGTATTTCCGCTTAGTACAAATGAAGGCTAGCAAATAGATTGAGAAGCAACCAACCAAAAAACGAAAACGGTCATAAACATGCATTGAACATAACTAACACCGAATAATGCACAATAAATAGGATATAATTTCGTTGCATAACTATTGACTTAATGTGCATGCATAGGGAATCACAAACCTTAACACTAATATTCTTACTAAATCACAATTACTCTCTAACATGACTCACATATTATCATTTCCATATCGCAAAATTATTGCAAGGAATCACACTCATCATATCCAATGATCTTATATGAAAGTTTTTATTTATATCCCTCTTGAATATTCATCACTTTGGAACCAAATTCATATCTTGTGCAAATTACCGTTACTATCATCAACTCTCAAAAAGATTTAAGTGAAGCATGAGAGTGCAAATATTTCTTCAAAATTTCAATCTTATCAATTCTCAAAATAATATAAGCGAAGCATGAGAATTCATTTCTTCAAAATTTCAATCAACTCTCAGAATAATATAAGTGAAGCATGAGAGTTCATTTCTTCAAAATTTAGCCCCCACCGTGCTCAAAAAGATTTAAGTGAAGCACTAGAGGAACTGCCTAGCTCAAAAAATTTAAGTGAAGCACATAGAGTATTCTAACAAATGATGATAAACACGTGGCTCTCTCCAAATAGGTGTGTTCAGCAAGGATGATTGTGACAAACTAAAAAGCAGACAAAGAAAAGACTCATATAATACAAGACGCTCCAAGTAAAACACATATCATGTGACGAATAAAAATATAGCTCCAAGTAAAATTACCGATGGTTGGTAGAAGAAAGAGGGGATGCCTTCTGGGGCATCCCCAAGCTTAAACGCTTGAGTCTTCCTTGAATATTACCTTGGGGTGCTTCTGGCATCCCCAAGCTTAGGCTCTTACTACTCCTTATTCCTTCATCCATCGTGATCGCACCCAAAACTTGAAAACTTCAATCACACAAAACTCAACAAAACCTTCGTGAGATCCGTTAGTATAACAAAATAAATCACTACTTTAAGTACTGTTGCAAACCCATTCACATTTTATTTTTGCATTATACCTACTGTACTCTAACTTCACCATGGCTTATACCCCCCGATACAATCCATAGATTCATCAAAACAAGCAAGTAGTGCATCAAAAACAGAATCTGTCAAAAACAAAACAGTCTGTAGAAATCTATTTAAAATCCATACTTATGTATCTCAAAAAATTATGAAAAATTAGCACAACATGGGAAATTCATATTCCAATACTGTGTAAATATTTCAGATTTTTCTGACGCACGAGTACAGAAAAAAAAATCGGGCACTGGACGCAAAACTTTCTGTTTTCCAAACAGCATCAATTATACTATCTTCCAAATCATCCCAAAGGCTTTACTTGGCACCAACACTAATTAGAAACACAAAAACACAATCATACCAGTATAATAATTGTGAAAACACATAATAACAGAAAAAAATTTATTTTATTCATTGGGTTGCCTCCCAACAAGCGCTATTGTTTTATGCCCCTAGCTAGGCATAATGCATAGTTTCAAGTATTGTTATCTTTCAAGTTGATTCCATAAGTGGCCCTCATAATTGATTCATATGGTGCTTTAATTATTTTCCTAGGGAAATGCTCCATACCCTTTTTTAGTGGAAACCGAAATTTTATATTCCCTTCTTTCATATCAATAACGACACCTATAGTTTGTAAGAACGGACTACCAAGTATTGCATTCAATATCAAGAACAACAAAATCAATGGGCACATAATTTCTATTTGCAAGAATAAGAACATCATTAATTCTACCCATTGGTTTTTTAATAGTAGAATCCGCAAGATGCAAATTAAGAGAACATTCATCTATATTGGTAAAACCTAGCACATCACATAGAGATTTTGTAATTGTGGAAACACTAGCACCCAAATCACATAAAGCATTGCACTCATAATTTTTTATTTTAACTTTAATGGTGAGTTCCCATTCATCATATAATTTTCTAGGAATTGAAATTTCTAGTTCTAGCTTTTCTTCTAACGCATTCATCATTGCTTCTACGATGTGTTTAGTAAAAGCCTTGTTTTGCTCATAAGCATTGGGTGAATTTAACATGGATTGTAACCAAGAAATGCACTCAATCAAAGAAAATTAATCATAATTAAAATCTTTGTAATCCAAGAGAGTGGGTACATCGCTATTTAAAGTTTTTACCTCTCCAAACCCACTTTTAGCAATTTTTTCATTAAGATTTTCACCCTCCGAATTATGGGAACGCCTACTAGCTAAAGTTGACTCTTCTGTAGTCCCCTTTTCATCAAGTTTTATATTGCTAAACAAAGAATCAATAGATGAAACACCAATCATTTTAATATCCTCATCATTACTACGATAAAAACCTGGAGGAATCGCTTTTTCTAAAAATTCTCATTTAGCTTTTAGCATAGCGGTTCTTTTCTTACTCTCATCCATGGAGACATATAAAGATTTAATTGATTCACTAATATAAATTTTGGGTGGCAAAATTTTAGTCTTAAGATTTTCCACATCATGAATAATTCTATCAATGCTCCTAGACATATCATCAAGTTTACTCAATTTTTCTTCTATCGTAGTATTGAAAACTTTTTGAGCATTAATAAATTCTTTAATATTACTTTCAAGATCAGAGGGCATCCTATTATTATTATTATTATTATTATTATTATTATTATAAGAATTACCATAAGGATTGCCATAATTATTAGAGGAATTTCCAGGAAACGGCCTAGCATTAAAATTACCTCTATAAGCATTATTATTAAAATTGTTTCGCAAGACAAAATGCACATCTACGGGATCATTATTTTGCTCAATCAAAGTGGACAATGGCACATCATTAGGATCAATATGAGTATTTTTACTAGCAACCAATTTCATAAGCGCATCAACTTTATCACTCAAAGTACTAATTTCTTCAATAGAATTCACCATTTTACTAGTGGGAGCTCTTTCAATATGCCATTGTGAATAAATTTCCATAATATTATCAAGCAATTTAGTAGCTTCTCCCAAAGTAATTTCCATAAAAGTACCACCCGCGGCGGAATCAAAAAGATTTCTAGAGACAAAATTCAACCCCGCATAAATTTTTGGTATGATCATCCATAAATTTAAACCATGAGTAGGGCAATTTCTTATCATTAACTTCATCCTCTCCCAAGATTGGGCAACATGTTCATGATCAAGTTGCTTAAAATTCATAATTTGATTTCTAAGAGAAACAATTTTCGCGGGAGGAAAATACTTGGTAATAAAAGCATCTTTACACCTATCCCAATAATCAATACTATTTCGTGGTAAAGATGAGAACCAAATTTTTGCACGATCCCGCAATGAGAAAGGGAATAACTTTAATTTCACAATATCATTATCCACATCTTTTTTCTTTTGCATGTGACACAATTCTACGAAAGTGTTAAGATGGGATGTAGCATCTTCATTAGGACTACCAGAAAATTTTTCTTTCATAACAAGATTTAACAAAGCGGCATTAATATCACAAGTCTCCGCACTAGTGGCAGGAGGATCAATCGGAGTACTAATAAAATCATAATTATTAGTATTGGAAAAATCACACAATTTTGTATTTTCTTGAGACATCGTTACTACGCAAACAAGATAACAAGCAAGCAAACAAGCAAACAAGAAAAAGGCAAATGAAAAATATTTTTGTATTTTTGTAAAAACATTTTAGAAGTGGGGGAGATGAAAACAGGAGGCAAATAAAGTAAATGCAAGGAGACGAGAGTTTATGCAAAGGTACTTGATAGATGTTGATGATGTCTCCTGTCAGGACCGGTTTTCCAGGATATTAATTTCCCAGTAAATGGCCCTTGTGCTCACCAGCCCCAGGATTACTGTTAGCTGATGAGACACAATCTTGATACAGAAATCCCAAGCAAAAATACAAAGTCTGAAGTACAAGACCATTGTGGTCTATGAGTACAACAACAGGTTTCTAGTCGTTGATGGCAGAAGCGGTTTGCGGTTCATCAGCGTCTATGGGACTCCATTTCCCACAGGAACAGCTGACCTGGATAACTCCTATCTTCGCGAGGCTGCTATCATCGTTGCCTAGGTTCCGGGCTGTCGTCGTTGCGCTCCTCTCCAAGCAAGAAATCTGGCCAAGACAATAGCCAGGGACAAGCCAGTGAGTACTTTGAATGTACTCGCAAACATTATGAACACAAGCATAATATAACAGATGATAATCATGCACTGAAATATTCAATGATCACTTAGTTAGTCATGAAATAAAATTCATGACGCACGCAAGCAGGTTATTCATATAAAACATGAATAAGCAATCAGAGAATAGAAATAAAATAAACCGATCGGGTGTCTGAAGCGACGCCTCGAAAGGATAATAATATAAGGCATGCCTCAGTCGGGCGTCTGAGCGACACCACATAAAGGGCTTATAAGGAAAATAAATAAAAAGCATGCCACAGTCGGGCGTCTAAGCGACACCACATAAAGGGCTTATAAGGAAAATAAATAACAAGCATGCCACAGTCGGGCGTCTGAGCGACACCACATAAAGGGCTTATAAGGAAAATAAATAACAAGCATGCCACAGTCGGGCGTCTGAGCGACACCACATAAAGGGCTTATAAGGAAAATAAATAACAAGCATGCCACAGTCGGGCGTCTGAGCGACACCACATAAAGGGCTTATAAGGAAAATAAATGACAAGCATGCCACAGTCGGGCGTCTGAGCGACACCACATAAAGGGCTTATAAGGAAAATAAATAACAAGCATGCCACAGTCGGGCGTCTGAGCGACACCACATAAAGGGCTTATAAGGAAAATTATCACAATGAGTATCCAGGAGGTAGAACCATCCCAAGGATACAAATATTAAAAATGGTTAGTCCACAATAATGATAGTCATAATCATCATTTGTCACATGTCATGATCAATGTTCCGGTTTAGAAGTTTTTCCTCTGAAGACCGACACTAAGACCAACACTTGACCCATCCCAGACTGTAGTCCTTACCCGCGGACACGGCTATTCGAATAGATATAAACTCTGCAGAGGGTGTACTCTTTACCCACAAGTAACGGATTCCTTTAGTCCACCGGGACTAATTCCGATTACAGTCTTTGAATTGAAAACACACCTGACCCGCACACACCAGCTTCACTTACCGGAGTCTGGAATCACCGACGACACCTGTTAAGCAAAACTCTAAGTGGGGAGGCTACAACCTCGACTAGCATGGGATCACAAAATTTATACCGCGCGCAAACTAGGGGAGCTACCCCTTCGGCTCCAACCGAACACCCATGCCCCCAGACCAAGTGACATGCCTACCAGGGGCCACTGGTATCTTTCACTATGGCCTCTCTGTACGGTGTGTGCTGAGAAAGGGGTTGACAACTTACTGGACCGTACCCTACTTGCGGCAGGGACAAGTGGTAGTACGGAACAAGTATGGGGGTTACTGGAACAAGACTCGATCTACGGTCGACTCAGGAGGTTTATGTGTTTCCTGCATGATTAGCATAACAAATATATTCCATACCAACAGACAGAATCACGACTCATCATACCTCACCACGCCTTACTGAATATATTCATCTCACGAAATATCAGTAACAAGCTCGTGTCTACTCAAGACCGAGACTTTCCCGGATTCCTTCCGGCAGGCATGAAGGGTAGATGAGGGTGATTACTATCACAAGAATATCAATTCCAACAGCAAGGAATCTTCATCATGCACTCATGAGCATGATCATATCATCACATAAAATAACGAATATTTCGTGTCAATGTGGTGTTGTAATTCACATCACACAACACACAACATTTATTATGCCAAGTTTCAGAATGCTTGCCTTCCATGTGTAGAGAGGCAATGAGCACTCCAAATCTTTGAAATTTTTCTTCTCCTTCCAATTCCTATTTTGAAAAGTATTGAATTAACACGCAATTCAAAACAGTGCAAAAAGTTGTCTTGGAAAATTTTAAAATAAATATGAAAATAAACTAGACAAAATTTGAGAATCAACAGAAAAAGAATCAAGTCAAATGGAGTTGTATATTAAAAGTTATAGCCAGTCAAAGATCAGGTCAAATCTGTTTTTAAATAAAAACAGAAAAGGGAAAAACGGTTCGGACAGAATACGCTTCCGGCAGAGAGAAGGCGTACCTGACGCTTTACGCCTCCACTTAAGTTAGCTTGCGGTGGGGATAGGGTCGCTGACAGGAGGGGCCCGCACTGTCAGGTTTATCTCCTACCCTCCGCGCGCTCTGGGCAGAGGCAGAGGGCGAGCTCCGCCGGCGATTGCCGGAGCTAGGGGGCATTGCTCTCGACGCCCTACCTATCCACGTGATCAGAGAGATGATCCGCATCGGATGGAAGTGGCGGAGAGAGCTAGGAAGCCCTAGGTTGAGTATGGCCTCAACCATGGCGGGAGGGGCTTTCGGCCAAGGAGGGGGTTTCACCTCTGGTGGCTCTCGAGCTCCATCCAATAGGGGAAGGGCCTCGGGGAGGTAGAGGATACCCATTCCATGCGCCGGAGAGGAGTATGGGGCTTGGGTGGCCTCGAATTTAGCTAGAGACGGCGGCGGCCGAACTGACCGGAGACGAGGAGAACGGCCCTATCTGGTCTCTCTGGTTGCTCTCGGGGGCTCACTAGGAATGAGCGTGCAGTCCCAACGAGCTCGGGGTTCCTATATATAGGCAGCGAGGTCGGTTCGTGGCTCCAAGGATAAGAACGGCGGCGGCCGGGGGATAAGATCACCGGCCTGCTCACTACTGTCGTCGGAGGCGACGTGGCGGCGACTGGCGTTGGTCGGCGCTACCAAACGATCTCCCTGCTGCTCACGGGGACGAGCTGGTGAGCGCGTGTGGCTTGGGCGGCACTGCCAAGGCTGCGGCCGTCCGCTAGTTGCCATGGACGACCTGACGGCGGCGCTGCAGGGCTCCAGGAGGTGGCCAGGGCGGCTCTGCGACGAGAGAGGGGGTCGGGGCGCGTTGGCTGCGAGCGGGAATGGATCCGGACGAGCGCGGGGAGACGGCAGCGGGACGCGGCTACTCGGGCGCACGCACGTGCAAAACGCGCGTTCTGCTCGCGCCCAGAGCACGCACGCGAGGTGCTCGGCAAAATGCCAATGCCTGCCAGGGGACTCCTCTGCCCACGGGGCTCTACAGGGGTGGATTGTTGGCCAAGGCAAGGCTAGAGGACAAGGTGATACAGCCAGACAAGCTAGTCCCTAATGCAAAACTAGGAGAGTGTCAAAACAGTTCATGCACTCAAGCTGCTCGACAAAATGCTTAGGGCATCTAGAAAGTTTTGCTAGTAACCAAAATTTCCACATCAAAGTCACTTTAGATCCACCAGAAGATGGCAAGGTTATCTTGGCCAAAGCAGAAACTTCCTAGTGCAAGTTTTTGAGAAAACCAAATCTGGACAGAAAAGAAAGGCTATTATTGCATGTTCTTAAAATCTTCTAATGGGTCTGATCTCCTGGACTTAAGATTTTGGTAGGGTTTACTAAAAGCAGGAGAAAACTCATGGGCAATAGGGCACGATAAAATGGGGTTGCAGTAGAAACTTCCAAACTGAACCAGAATGAATATGAGGATGGTTTGCTCAAATTTTCCAAAACACAAGGCTGTTTCCTTGCATAAAAATGATGTAGGAACCTCACATGTCTTCTACAAATTTTTGTAGAATTTTTAAGTGAAGTTACTAAATGGTTGTAGTGCAAAATGAGGCTCTAAAAATATGAGAAACCATTTTAAAGAAGTAAAGCTTAGGAAAAATAATTATAGAAATATTTCCACTGATCATATATAATGAAAATGAAATGCCCTTGAGTATATACTCAAATCCAAAAATATTTTTGAAAGGTTTCTATCAGGAGGGAAAACTCCATAACTCAGACTAAAAGAGTGATTTTGAAATCAATATCTGATCTAGAAACCAAAAAATTAGTCTCCTGCCAAAATTTTAATTAATAAAATATGGTCAAATTTTTGGGGTGTTACATCTCCCCGGCAACGGCGCCAGAAATTCTTCCTGCTACTTGTAGCTTGCGTTGGTATTATCCCCGAAGAGGAAGGGATGATGCAGCACAGTAGAGATAAGTATTTCCCTCAGTTAAGAAACCAAGGTTATCGAACTAGTAGGAGAATCACGCAACACCTCATTAGCAGCACCTGCACACAAACAACAAATCCTTGCACCCAACGCAAACGAGGGGTTGTCAATCCCTCGACGGTCAATTGCAAGATTAAATTTTATGTGATAGATAGATAGATTGAAACAAAAATACAAAATAAAATAAATAAAAGAAAATGGCAGCAATATTTTTAGGGTTTTAGTAATATGATTTAGATAGACCCGGGGGCCATAGTTTTCACTAGAGGCTTCTCTCGAGAAAATAGCATACGGTGGGTAAACAAATTACTGTTGGGCAATTGATAGAAAAGCAAATAATCATGACAATATCCACGACAATGATCATGTATATAGGCATCACGTCCGAGACAAGTAGACCGACTCCTGCCTGCATCTACTACTATTACTCCACACATCGACCGCTATCCAGCATGCATCTAGTGTATTAAGTCCATAAAGAACGGAGTAACGCCTTAAGAACGATGACATGATGTAGACAAGATAAATTCACGTATGAATAAACCCCATCTTTTTACCCTTAATAGCAATGATACATACCTGTCATGTCCCTTTCTGTCACTGGGATTGAGCACCGCAAGATCGAACCCATTACAAAGCACCTCTTTCCATGGCAAGATAAATCAATCTAGTTGGCCAAACCAAATCAATAGACCGGAGAAGAAATACGAAGCTATAATAATCATGCATAAAAGAGATCAGAGAAGACTCAAATAATATTCATGGATAATCTGATCATAAACTCACAATTCATCGGATCCCAACAAACACACCGCAAAAAGTGATTACATCGGATAGAACTTCAAGAACATCGAGGAGAACATTGTATTGAAGATCAAAAAGAGAGAAGAAGCCATCTAGCTACTAACTATGGACCCAAAGTTCTATGGTAAACTATTCACGCATCATCGGAAGGGCAGCAAGGTTGATGTAGAGCCCCTCCGTGATCGATTCCCTCCCCCCGGCAGAGTACCGGAGAAGGCCTCCAGATGGGATCTCTCGAGAACAGAAATTTGCGGTGGTGAAAAAAGTATTTCGTGGACTCCCATGAGGGTTTCTGATTTTTTGGGAATTTATAGTGGAGGAATTTGGTCAAACGGAGCTCTGTGGGCCCCACGAGGTACCAGGGCGCGCCTGCCCCCCAGGCGCGCCCTGGTGCCTCGTGGGCACCCCTTGGGGCTTTTGGCCTCCTCCCGAAGCTTCTGGTGTTTATCTTGTCCAGAAAAAAATCTCCAAAAAGTTTCGTGGCATTTGGACTTCGTTTGGTATTAATTTTCTGTAAAACAAAAACAGGGCAGAAAACAACAACTGGCACTGGGCACTAGGTTAATAGGTTAGTCTCCAAAAATGATATATAATTGCTGTAAATGTATATAAAAACTTCCAAGATTGATAATATAACAGCATGGAACAATAAAAAATTATAGATACATTGGAGACGTATCACTGGCCGAGTCGCCCGCACGCAGCGAAGATAATCCTTTTCAGTTAACACTGAGTCATCCTCCTTCAGCTCTGGGAAGCATTCAGCGAGCAGAGCCGGTTGCATCTCAGGGTGGTATGCCTTGGCCAACGTTAGTGCACTCATGGCCCCTTGTCTGCAAGCCAATCTTTTCAATTCCTTAATCCACTTTGGGACAGTGGAAAGCTCCTTGATCATCTCCATGATATGGTGCGGTGGAGCCTTGGTATTTTTGATTGTCATGATGCAATGGGCACTGCCTACATAAAGTTGTTCAAGAAACTTGTAGATTGCTTTCAACTTCACTAAAGGAAGCCCCATCACATTGTGACCTCTTCTGCCTGTCAATACAAAGGGTAGACATCAATAACCCGGATTTATTTTGGCGACTTGATAATAGGAAGACTGTTACTTACCAAAGATGGCTATGCACATCTGCTGAATATGGCCCTTCAGCGTTTGCAGTTCTTGCATTACTGGCTCGAGTTTCAACTCGGCCTCCTTAGCACGCTTCAGAAGGACGGCCTTCTCATCAGCAAAATCAGTTTTGGTCTTCTCCAGTTTGTCGGTGCAGTTGATCAGTGATTCTTGAAAGTCAGCAGAAAGCTTTTCAGCTTTTTCTCGCAACTCTTTTTCTATCTGCACCTATTTCTTCAACCCGGCCATTTGTGACTCGGCTTGATTCAACATATCCTG
Source organism: Elymus sibiricus (assembly GCA_039707655.1). Classification (NCBI taxonomy): domain Eukaryota; kingdom Viridiplantae; phylum Streptophyta; class Magnoliopsida; order Poales; family Poaceae; genus Elymus; species Elymus sibiricus. The sequence continues at coordinate 140,089,811 of CM077670.1, forward strand.
CATACATAATTCCAGTTACAGATAATATTGGATGTCCCGCGCAGCCGCAGGCGGCTGACCCAGTACTTGGGGGCTACAACGGAATTGCTTCTATCCTACAAATGGTAGTTATCATTAAAGCCCCGAGTCACCATAGGTAGTTAACCCGGTGCTTGGGGTCTATAATGTTCAAATTCAAACTACTGTATACAAGTCCCATGTTGCTGCAAGCATGCAACACAACACTGGGGGCTAATACATAGTCATTCTAAGTTAAAGACCCGACCCATCACATAATGATGAGCCGGCCCTTGGGGGCTACCACTCGTTCCTATCGAAGTTCAAACATACAAGCCCCAGCCCACTATTACATAGTGACCCGACGCTTGGAGGCTACATATATATGAGAGAGAGCAGCAAGACATACCTCATACTTCCTTTTCAAGGTGTTGATCATGGCAATCTCAGTATCCCGGGTCTCAGATAGCCGGGTCAGGTAGCCTTGATGCAAGGCATTCACATCCAGATCTTCAAAGGATTGGAAATGAAGGCTGGTTTTCCCCTTCCCCTTTCTTGGTGACTCATTTTTAGCTATAACTTTAGCCAAAGCAGTTGACGCCTCAGGAGCACCGTGTTGCTCGCCAGTGATGACCACATCGTCGTGAGTCCTTTCCAATGGCGGCTCTGGTGCAGGATTTTCTCTTTCTTCATCCACTACAGGTGGAGTGGAGGCATGAATAGGGCTTGCCGGGTTGTCCTGGTTTGCTGGTTCACCCTGACCGGCCAGGTCGTTTTGAGAAGCCGAGTCGTCCATTGTCACGTTATTAGAAGGGCCCCTTTCTTCAATATCTGTTGGGGTGGCAGAAGACCCGCCAACCTTCTTCTTCGTGAAGGCATGATACGTCTCCAACGTATCTATAATTAATGAAGTATTCATGCCATGTTTATAACAATTCTATATGGTTTTGGTATGATTTGATTAGAACTAACCCGGACTGACGCTGTTTTCAGCAGAATTGCCATGATGTTGTTTTTTGTGCAGAAATACAAGTTCTTGGAATTGGATGAAACTTTTTGGAGATTTTTTAAGGAATAAATAAAAAATACTGGAACCAAGACCCACTGGAGGGGGGCCACCCAGTGCCCACGAGGCACCAGGGTGCGCCACCCCCCAGGCGCGCCCTGGTACCTCGTGGGGCCCACGTGGCTCCGTCTGACCTGATTCCAACGCTCAAAAATACTATAAATAGAGAAACCCCCAGAAATAACCCTAGAACTTTGACTCCGCCGTCGCAAGCCTCTGTACCTCCACGATCTCATCTACAGCCCTTTTCCGGCACCCTGCCGGAGGGGGGAATCATCACCGGAGGCCATCTTCATCATCCCGGCGGTCTCCATGACGAGGAGGGAGTAGTTCACCCTCGGGGCTGAGGGTTTGTACCAGTAGCTATGTGTTTTATCTCTCTCTCTCATGTTCTTGATTTGACACGATCTTGATGTATCGCGAGCTTTCTTAATATAGTTGGATCATATGGTGTTTCTTCCCTCTCTACCACCTTGTGATGAATTGAATCTTTCGCTTTCAGGTTTCGTTATTGTCGGATTGAATATTTCAGATTTGAGAACATTTGATGTATGTCTTGCATGTGGATACCCATGGTGACAATGGGGTATTCTATTGGTTTACTTGATGTATGTTTTGGTGATCAACTCGCGGATTCCCGTGACCTTGGGGTGATCTAGGCATAGGGGTTGGTTGCACGTTTTCATTATCTTTTCTCTGATAAGAAACTTTGGGGTACTCTTTGAAATTCTTTGTGTGGATTGAATATTATGATTATGAAGTTGTTTGATGCATATCAAATAATCAACTCACAGATACTTGTGGTGACATTGGAGTATCTACGTGACATTAGAGTTGGTTGATGCGTATCATATGGTGTTATTTTAGTACGAACTCTAGAGCTATTTGTGACACTTATAGGAATGGCTCAATAGATCGATCGGAAAGGATAACTTTGAGGTGGTTTCGTACCCTACAACAATTTCTATCTTATGTTCTCCGCTAATAGGAACTTTGGAGTGATTCTTTATCGCACGTTGAGGGATTGTTATATGATCCAATTATGTTAGCACTGTTGAGAGATTGCACTAGTGAAAGTATGAACCCTAGGCCTTGTTTTTAAGCATTGCAATATTGTTTGTGCTCACTTTTGTTACTTGCTACCTTGCTGTTTTTATATTTTCAGATTACAAAAACCTATATCTACTATCCATACTACACTTTTATCACCATCTCTTCGCTGAACTAGTGCACCTATACAATTTACCATTGTATTGGGTGTGTTGGGGACACAAGAAATTTCTTGTATTTGGTTGCAGGGTTGTTTGAGAGATACCATCTTCAACCTACTCCTCCCACGGATTGATAAACCTTAGGTCATCCACTTGAGGGAAAATTGCTACTGTCGTACAAAACTCTGCGCTTGGAGGCCGAACATGACTCTACAAGAATAAGTTGTGTAGTAGACATCAAGCTCTTTTCTGGCGCCGTTGTCGGGGAGGTGAGTGCTTGAAGGTATATCTTTAGATCTTGCAATCGAATCTTTTAGTTTCTTGTTTTATCAGTAGTTTGGTTTATAAAAGAAAACTACAAAAAAAATATGGAATTGAGGTTGCCTCATATTATTCGTCTTTATCATGTCTTTCTTGAAAATGATGGAGCAGAAAATTGTGCTCAATTGATAGAAGAAGAATTCAATAAAATGTTTGGCATAAAATCTTTGAATGATGAGCATGATTGCAATGTTGTTAGTATGAATTCTATGTGTATCCATGATGCTAATGATATGCAAAGCCACAAGCTTGGGGACGCTATGTTTGATGAAGATGATATTTTTAGCACCCCAAGATTTGATGAGAAAATTTATTATGATGATAGCATGCCTCCTATTTATGATGATTATATTGATGAAAGTGGATTTAGAGAGGTCATAACTCTATTTAATGATGATTCCACTATTTTCGAAGAGGTTTCAATTGACTATGATAAAAAAGTTGCTATCTATGATGATTATTGTGATGACATGTATGCTATAAAGAATAATTATAACCATGAAATTTGTCATCATGATTTTAATGCTCAAATGGATTATGCCAATCAAGTATCTCATGATAGTTATTTTGTTGAGTTTGCTCCCACTATTATGAATGAGAGGAAAATTGCTTATGTGGAGAGTAGTAAAATTTCTATGCTTGTGGATCATGAAAAGAATGCTTTATGTGATAGCTTCATGTTGAATTCATTCATGATGCTACTGAAAATTATTATGAGAGAGGATCATATGCTTGTAGGTGTTGCAATAATATCAAGTTTCCTCTCTATGTGATGAAAATTTTGAAGTCATGCTTGTTTTGCCTTCCTATGCTAGTTAATTCTTTCTCCCATAAGTTATTTGCTCACAAAATCCCTATGCATAGGAAGTGGGTTAGGCTTAAATGTGCTAGTCATATGCTTCATGATGCTCTCTTTGTGTTTCAATTCTTTACTCTTATGTGAGCATCATTGAAATCATCATGCCTAGCTAAAAGACATTAAAGAAAAGCGCTTGTTGGGAGACAACCCAACATTCATACCTACTGTTTTTGTGTATTCACATGATTAAGCTACTGTAGTAATCATGTTTCATATATTTTCTTTCAATAATGTGCCAAGTAAAGCCTTTGGGATAGTGTGGATGCTTGTTGATTCGATTCTGTGCAAAAACAGAAACTTTTGTGTCCAGTGCTGGAATTTCTATCCTGTACTAGAGCGTGAAAAAATTCTGAAATTTTTTACGTTGTCCTAATTATTTCGAATTTTTGGAGGTACAAAAGTATGGTTTTTAAATTGCTTACTACACGCTGTTCTATTTTTGACAGATTCTGTTTTCGATGCATAGTTTGCTTGTTTTAGTGTTTCCATAGCTTATATTGAGTAATATAAATTGTGGAAATGATAGAATACAGTAGGCATTATGTGAGAATAATTATGAATCTTGTCTTGACAGTACCTAAGTGGATGATTTATTTTTATCATACTAACCTATCCCACAAAGTTCCGTTAAGTTTTGTGTGATTGAAGTTTTCAAGTTTTGGGTGAGATATCGATATGAGGAGAATAAGGAGTGGCAAGAACCTAAGATTGGGGATGCCCAAGGCACCCCAAGGTAAAATTAAAGGAAGACTCAAGCGTCTAAGCTTGGGGATGCCCCGGAAGGCATCCCCTCTTTCGTCTTCAACACTATCGGTAACCTCACTCGGAGCTATATTTTTATTCGTCACATAATATGAGTTTTGCTTGGAGTGTCATTTTATTTTTTTATATTTTCTTGCTATTATCAATAATCATGTTTTGTATCATTTAGTTCAATAAAATGCCAATTATAGCCTTTACCATGCTCAGTTTGCAAGTTCATGTGTTGCTGTTTGAAAACAGAAAGTTTTCTGTTATGTCCAGAATATTCCTGAATAGTAAGAACATGATAAAAATATGAAATTTTTACACAGTAAGCATGCATGAGTTCTATGTCATGTGATAATTTTTCAGAATTTTTGGAGTTAGGGAAGTATGGATTCTTATTCACCCTTTACAGACTGTTCTGTTTTGGCAGATTGCTGTTATAGTTGCATTGTTTGCATATGTTTGCGTGTTTAATGTTTCTATTTGAGGATAGGAGTATTAAATATGAAGGGGAATTTAGTATGCAATGTTTAATTATAATTTTTGTGATTTTCTACAGTAGAGAATGTTAAGGTTTTGAGTTGATTTATACTAACTTATCTCACGAGTTCTTGTTGAGTTTTGTGTGGATGAAGTTTTTAATATTTAGGGAAGCCATGATATGAGAGGAATCAAGGAGACACAAGAGCTCAAGCTTGGGGATGCCCAAGGCATCCCAAATTAATATTTCAAGAAGTCTCAAGCATCTAAGCTTGGGGATTCCCCGGTAGGCACCACACCATTCTTCATCAACAACTATCGGTTAGTTTTGGTTGAGCCTAAGTTTTTGCTTCTTCAAATGATATGTGCTATCCTTGGAATGTCATTTTTTTTCTTCTTTACTGTTAGAATAAAATACTTAAGATCTGAAATTTCTAAATGAGAGAGAGTCCTCACATACCTACCTATTTACTCAACTACTCATTTGATCTTTACATATAACTTTTTGGAGTAGTTTGTCATTACTCTTGTGCTTCACTTATATCCTATGAGTAAATTGTTGAAATGAATTGAATATCATAAAGTTGAAATTTATATGCTTCATATGCTTGTCCCATGGGGAGTAGTGACTTCACATACAAGAAGTATAAGTGGTAAAATTTATTGAAAGTTAACAAACATAGCATTGGTCACTTGAACTATTCATGAAAGAATTTTGAAGGAAGAGAAATTTCACATATAAATATACTATCTTGGACATCTTCTATGATTGTGAGCCCCCATTAATTATTTTCAAGCTTGATCAAGTAGTTGACGTTGGACAAGGAAGACAACGTAATGAGTTATGTTTGTTTATATTCACATAGAAGTTATATTGTCATGGATCCTCTAACATGTGGTGCTTGCTTAGGATCTTTTGCTAGCCAAAAATTCGTACTAAGTAGAAATACTACTTGTGCATCCAAAAACCCTTAAAGCCAGTTTCTTGCCATGAGTGTCCACCATATCTACCTATGGATTGAATAAGATCCTTCAAGTAAGTTGTCATCGGTGCAAAAGGCAATAAAAATTGCTCCTAAAATACGTATGATCTTTTATTGCAAGGGAAAATAAGCGTTGTACGAACTTGTGATGGTAAATAAATAAAAGTGACGGACTGCATAATAAAGGTTGCTATCACAAGGGGCAATATAATGTGACATTCCTTTGCATTAAGGGCTTGTGCATCCAACAACAAAAAGCGCATGACAACCTCTGCTTCCCTTTGCAAAGGGCCTATCTTTTACTTTTCTGTATTTACTTTTATGCAAGAGTCATTAATGTTCATCCCTATTCCGCTCTATTTATTCTTTAGTTGGCAAGCATTATGTGGTAGGGAAAGATCCAGGCACATATATCCAGTTGAATATAGGTGATCATGAGTTATTATTGTTGACATTATCCCTGAGATAAATAAATTGGGAGCGAAACATTAAGCCCCTATCTTCCTATGTGTTTGACTGAAATGGTTTATTCTACAAATATGCTTTGAGTGTCAGCAATCATGGAAGACTAAAAGATGGTTGAGTATGTGGAATTTGCTAGATCAAAGCTCTTACATAGACCCTTCCTAAAAATAAGATGAATTGCAATTGTTTGATGACTGAGAACATAGTTTGTTAGTTTTCAAGAAAGTTTATGGCCTATACTTTAAACTTGTGAATAGCTCGCTACTTGATCATGAGAAGTTTTATGAGATGAGCTACTGATTATGATATATATTGATGCTAGAAAAAGTGATTGAAATTATTATTGATCAAACTTATGCATTATGCTAGCATTCACACTTCATAAATTATTTCTTTTATCATTTACCTACTCGAGAACGAGCAGGAATTAAGCTTGGGGATGCTGATACGTCTCCAACGTATCTATAATTTATGAAGTATTCATTCCATGTTTATAACAATTCTATATGGTTTTGGTATGATTTGATTAGAACTAACCTGGACTGACGCTGTTTTCAGCATAATTGCCATGGTGTTGTTTTTTGTGCAGAAGTAAAAGTTCTTGGAATTGGATGAAACATTTTGGAGATTTTTTATGGAATAAATAAAAAATACTAGAACCAAGACCCACTGGAGGGGGGCCACCCAGTGCCCACGAGGCACCAGGGCGCGCCACTCCCCAGGCGCGCCCTGGTACCTCGTGGTGCCCACGTGGCTCCGTCTGACCTGATTCCAATGCTGAAAAATCCGATAAATAGAGAAACCCCCAGAAATAACCCTAGAACTTCAACTCCACCGCCGCAAGCCTCTGTACCTCCACGATCTCATCTACAGCCCTTTTCCAGCACCCTGCCGGAGGGGGGAATCGTCACCGGAGGCCATCTTCATCATCCCGGTGGTCTCCATGACGTGGAGGGAGTAGTTCACCCTCGGGGCTGAGGGTTTGTACCAGTAGCTATGTGTTTTATCTCTCTCTCTCTCTCGTGTTCTTGATTTGGCACGATCTTGATGTATCGCGACCTTTGTTCATATAGTTGGATTATATGGTGTTTCTTCCCTCTCTACCTCCTTGTGATGAATTGAATCTTTCCCTTTGAGGTTTTGTTATTGTCGGATTGAATATTTCAGATTTGAGAACACTTGATGTATGTCTTGCATGTGGATACCCGTGGTGATAATGGGGTATTCTATTGGTTTACTTGATGTATGTTTTGGTGATCAACTCGCGGATTCCCGTGACCTTGGGGTGATCTAGGCATAGGGGTTGGTTGCATGTTTTCATTATCTTTTCTCCGATAAGAAACTTTGGGGTACTCTTTGATGTTCTTTGTGTGGATTGAATTATATGATTATGAATTTGTTTGATGCATATCGTATAATCAACTCACGGATACTTGTGGTGACATTGGAGTATCTAGGTGACATTAGAGTTGGTTGATGCGTATCATATGGTGTTATTTTAGTACGAACTCTATTGCTATTTGTGACACTTATAGGAATGGCTCAATAGATCGATCGGAAAGGATAACTTTGAGGTGGTTTCATACCCTACAACAATTTCTATCTTATGTTCTCCGCAAATAGGAACTTTGGAGTGATTCTTTATCGCACGTTGAGGGATTGTTATATGATCCAATTATGTTAGTACTGTTGAGAGATTGCACTAGTGAAAGTATGAACCCTAGGCCTTGTTTTTAAGCATTGCAATACCGTTTGTGCTCACTTTTGTTTCTTGCTATCTTGCTGTTTTTATATTTTCAGATTACAAAGACCTATAGCTACTATCCATACTACACTTTTATCACGATCTCTTCGCCGAACTAGTGCACGTATACAATTTACCATTGTATTGGGTGTGTTGGGGACACAAGAGATTTCTTGTATTTGGTTGCAGGGTTGTTTGAGAGATACCATGTTCAACCTACGCCTCCCATGGATTTATAAACCTTAGGTCATCCACTTGAGGGAAAATTGCTACTGTCCTACAAAACTCTGTGCTTGGAGGCCCAACACGAGTCTACAAGAATAAGTTGTGTAGTAGACGTCAAGGCCTTGGCACTAAATTAGCAAAGAAATGATGATCAGACAATGAACAGGATGTGTTAAGAATTGACAACTTTCCGTACACAATCTTACCGTCGGTTAATATTGAGAGCCGGAATTTGGGTGGCGCTGTGCTCATCGGATGACGGTGAAGTTTGGTACGCCGAGTCATCACAATCCAATGGCTGTTTGAATGTGCCGGCTTGTGGATGACTAGCTGTCGGTGTCAAAACCGGCAGACCTCGGGGTAGGGGGTCCCGAGCAGTGGATCTCGGATCGGTGGTAACAGAGACAAGGGAGACGATGTTTACCCAGGTTCGGGCCCTCTTGATGGAGGTAAAACCCTACGTCCTGCTTTTGTTTGTATCGATGGAGATGTATCAAATACAGAGTTGATCTACCTCGAGATTGTAATGTGTGTCTAACTCTAAGGCTAGGTGAATGATATTGCATTGATGTCCCCTCTACGGGCTAAACCCTATGGCTTATATACACGCCAGGGAGGGTATCTAGGGTTACAAAGTCGGTATCTAGGAGTAAGGCGGCAGGAAAGATCTTGGAGTATACGTCAAGTCTTCGGTGGAGGCAGTCTTGATCACGCTTCCTGTGTACGGCCTCCGGAGTCCACCTTGATCACTTACGAGGGCCCATCGGCCCAATCCGAGGAGACGGGCTGGCTAGGTTAGTACCCCCTAATCCAGGACACCGTCAGTAGCCCCTGAACTGGTCTTCGATGCCGAAGTCGACGGCTTTCGATCTTCAATTCCGGAGTCTTGGCTCGATAGACAAGTTCCCGTGTTTTATCCTCCGACCAGACTTAAAGTCCTCGGCCAACCTTTAAGATTCCGTTGGGGCCCAATTTCAGACCTTGAGAATCGTGTCATCTAGGGAATCGGGCCCCTTTATGGAAAAAACGTCGAAGCGTCAGCCCCTTCCGTCTTCATTTAATAAACGCGCGACCTTGGCTAGCGGCAATACGCATTTCGACCGCAATCGCAGCAAAAAATCTCCCCCATCCAAGCCCAAGCTCAAGAGCCCGAACAATGGTGAGTGGCGAAAGATCGTCAAGGCGCCCTCATGGCCCTCATAGAGGGGACTGGGGGAGTTGCTCCGTCGCGCGCCTTCAATTAGAGCGCCTGGCAACGCAAGGTTACCTGCCGGATGCAGATCTGGCCCCCACCCGTCCCGGACTAATGTCCATCGACGGTCAAGCCCACGCCGAGAATTACCCCTCGCCACGAGGATACGAGCGGGTATGCTTCGAGCCTTTCCTCCTCCGCGTCCTAGGGTTTCCAATCCACCCTTTCCTCCGCGGCTTGCTGGAATTTTACGGGCTGCAGCTACACCATCTTTCCCCGAATTCAATATTACACATCGCGGGGTTCGTCACGCTCTGCGAGCTACACCTTGGCTGTCAGGCGCACTTCGGATTATGGCGGAAGTATTTCTGTATCATGCCTCGCTCCTCTGCCGACAAGCTATTCAAGGTTGGAGGAGCCACAGTCTGCCGAATCGACAACACTGGTTATCCAGCGGGAACACCTCGGGAGGATGCCGATTACTGGCCTTCCGAGTGGTTCTGCATTAATGACATCCCGCTATACGAGCCAGCCCGACCAGGACTCCCGTCCTCCTCATCGGACCCACCGAGGAAACGTTACAGTTGGAGGCCGCAGAGCTCGGGGCAAGAGGAAGACGAAGCCGTGACCAGTCTAGCGGCCAAGGTGAAGCTACTTTCAAGCGCTGGCCTCACCATCATTGATGTGATGGCGATGGCCCGAGACCGAAGAGTCCAACCCCTCCAGCAGTGCCAGCACTTATTGTGCGAGTATAATGGGTCCAACAACGCCTCCCGATCCATCAAGGGAGCTTTTATGGACCAGATGACCCTTGGAGCCGTGCTGGCCAGCATATACCAAGGGTCTGCGGAGGAATTCGCCAAGCGCCAGTTCCGAGACGGGCTGTCGTACAACAACCCTGCAGACATAGTAAGTTTCCCTTCCGAACTCTCCTGTCTACCTCGGGATCTTTAACATTAATCCGCTACACATCGGTCCTTGAACAGAGGTGTAGGCGTTGGCTTGAGGGCGTGAGCAGTGCGGCCCCTGAGCCAGAGCTGCACTGCCGCGCGGAAGACCCCCTTTACAATGAGGATGAAGACCTGGCCCTTATTTACGAAGGAAGGAAATTTTTCCAGGAGAGCCTTGACGGCTCAATGGTAGCTATCATTCCTGACGCGCCGGGGACGAGGCCAGCCTCATCGGTAGCACTCCCTTCCCCTAAATGAAAGAGAGCACTTCGTCCTCCAGCCCCCAGTCATCTGACTTCTCCTCCAAAGGGGCGGTGCTCCCAATGCCTACGCAGAGAAACGACTTCACTGGGAAGGTCACCGCCAGAAGTACAAGAAGCTCAAGCCGAGATCACGGGGGCAGGCGAAAGTGCCCCCTCAATCACAAGGTAATACTTTGATCTATGCTGCTGCAAAGACACTTCGGATTTTAACCTTCCCAATCATTTGCAGACATCCTTTATCCACCACAGCAAATGTGGGGGTCGGGGGAGCCATAGCCCTGCACAAGGAAACAGACGCCCGTAATCCCGCGAGAGTTGACCCCGGAGCCCCTCAGCCCGAGGACTCGGCGACATTGGCCACTCCGTCCGAGATTCAATGTGCCGCGAATTATCGTCAGCGAAAAGCTTCTCTGAATAATCCAGCTTTCTCGGACAGGGAGTTCAATGCCCTCAGCGCAGTGGATGCATACCTCGGGGCAACCCGAGGTGCCTTTGATGAATCGATGGACGTCTTGTCACGGGGGTTGCGGGTATGGTTTTATTTTTTGCGTATGTGTTTAAAGACAAATATGACTACTGATACGTCTCCAACGTATTTATAATTTTTGATTGTTCCATGCTGTTATAATATCAATCTTGGATGTTTTTATAATCATTTACATCAATTTTATATTATTTTTGGAGACTAACCCATTAACTTAGTGCCCAGTGCTAGTTGGTGTTTTCTGCCCTGTTTTTGTTTCACAGAAAATCAATATCAAACGAAGTCCAAATACAGTGTAACTTTTTGGAGATTTTTTCTTGGGCAAGAAGAATAGCAGAAGCTTCGAGGGGAGGCCAGAAGACCTTGGTGGGCCCCACGAGCCACCAGGGTGCGCCTGGGGGGGGGGGGGCAGGCGCGCCCTGATGCCTCGTGGGCCCCACCAAGCTCCGTTTGACCTAATTCCAGCACTGGGGGGGGGGGGGGGCAGGCGCGCCCTGATGCCTCGTGGGCCCCACCAAGTTCCGTTTGACCTAATTCTAGCACTATAAATTCCAGAAAAATTGGAAACCCTCAGGGGAGTCCACGAAATAGTTTTTACGCCGCCGCAAGCCTCTGTTCCAAAGAGATCCCATCTGGGCTCCTTCTCCGGTAATTTGCTGGAGGGGGAATCGATCACGGAGGGGCTCTACATCAACCTTGTTGCTTCTCCGATGATACGTGAGTAGTTTACCACAGACCTTCGGGTCCATAGGCAGTAGCTAGATGGCTTCTTCTCTCTTTTTGATGTTCAATACAATGTTCTTCTTGATGTTCTTGGAGATCTATCCGATGTAATCTTTCTTAGCGGTGTGTTTGTTGGGATCCGATGAATTGTGAGTTTATGATCAGATTATCCATGAATATTATTTGAGTCTTCTCTGATCTCTTTTATGCATGATTATTATAGCCTCGTATTTCGTCTCTGATCTATTGATTTGGTTTGGCCAACTAAGTTGATTTATCTTGCCATGGGAAGAGGTGCTTTGTAGTGGGTTCGATCTTGCGGTGCTCAATCCCAGTGATAGAAAGGGACATGACACATATGTATCGTTGCTACTAAGGGTAAAAAGATGGGATCTATTCATTGGGTTTATTAATTCGTGAGTTTGTCTTGTCTACATCATGTCATCGTTCTTAGGGCATTACTCCATTCTTATGGACTTAATTCACTAGATGCATGCTGGATAGCCCATCGATGTGTGGAGTAATAGTAGTAGATGCAGGCAGGAGTCGGTCTACTAATCTTGGACGTGATGCCTATATACATGATCATTGCCTTGGATATCGTCATGATTATTTGCTTTTCTATGAATTGCCCAACAGCAATTTGTCTAGCCACCGTATGTTATTTTCTCGAGAGAAGCCTCTAGTGAAATCTATGGCCCTCGGGGCTACCAAAATCATATTACTAAAACCCTAAACATATTGCTGCCATTTTCTTTTATTTATTTTATTTAGTATTTTTGCTGCAATTTATCAATCTATCAAATACAATTTAATCTTGCAATCTTACCGCCAAGGGATTGACAACCCCTTGTTTGCGTTGGGTGCAAGGATTTGTTGTTTGTGTGCAGGTACTGCTTACTAGGTGTTGTGTGATTCTCCTACTAGTTCGATAACCTTGGTTTCATAATTGAGGGAAATACTTATCTCTACTGTGCTACATCATCCCTTCCTCTTCGTGGAAATACCAACGCAAGCTACAAGTAGCAGGAAGAATTTTTGGCGCCGTTGCCGGGGAGACATCATCAACATTGATCAAGTACCCTTGCACAAACTCTCATCTCCTTGCATTTACTTTATTTGCCATTTCCCTCTCGTTTTCATCTCCCCCACTTCTAAAATGTTTTTACAAAAATACAAAATATTTTCCTTTGCCTTTTTGCTTTTTTTTCTAGTTTGCTTGTTTGCTATTTTATTTGCGTAGCCACGATGTCTCAAGAAAATACCAAATTGTGTGATTTTTCCAATACTAATAATAATGATTTTATTAGTACTCCGATTTCTCCTCCCGCCGCTAGTGCGGAGACTTGTGATATTAATGCCGCTTTGCTAAATCTTGTTAGGAACGATCAATTTTCCGGTAGTCCTAATGAAGATGCCGCATCCCATCTTAATACTTTCGTACAATTGTGTGACATGCAAAAGAAAAAAGATGTGGACAATGATATTGTGAAATTAAAATTATTCCCGTTCTCATTGCGGGATCATGCGAAAATTTGGTTCTCATCTCTACCATGAAATAGTATCGATTCTTGGGATAGGTGTAAAGATGCTTTTATTACTAAGTATTTTCCTCCCGCGAAATTATTTCTCTAAGAAATCAAATTATGAATTTTAAGCAACTTGATCATGAACATGTTTCCCAATCTTGGGAGAGGATAAAATTAATGATAAGAAATTGCCCTACTCATGGTTTAAATTTATGGATGATCATACAAAAAATTTATGCGGGATTGAATTTTGTCTGTAGAAATCTTTTAGATTCCACCGCGGGTGGTACGTTTATGGAAATTACTTTGGGTGAAGCTACTAAATTGCTTGATAATATTATGGAAAATTATTCACAATGGCATACTGAAAGAACTCCTACTAGTAAAAAGGTGAACTCCGTTGAAGAAATTAATACTTTGAGTGATAAAGTTGATGCTCTTATGAAATTGGTTGCTAGTAAAAATGCTCCTATTGATCCTAATGATGTGCATTTGTCCACTTTGATTGAGCAAAATAATGATCCCGTAGATGTGAATTTTGTGTCACGAAACAATTTTAATAGTAATGCTTATAGAGGTAATTTCAATGCTAGACCGTTTCCTGGAAATTCCTCTAATAATTATGGCAATCCTTATGGTAATTCCTACAATAATAATAGGATAACTTCTGATCTTGAAAGTAATATTAAATAATTTATTAATGCTCAAAAAGTTTTCAACACTACGATAGAAGAAAAATTGACTAAAATTGATGATATGACTAGGAGCATCGCTAGAATTATTCATGATGTGGAAAATCTTAAGACTAAAATTTTGCCACCTAAAATTGATATTAGTGAATCAAATAAAGCTTTATATGTCTCCTGGATGAAAGTAAGAAACGAACCGCCATGCTAAGAGCTAAACGAGAATTTTTAGAAAAAGCGATTCCTCCCGGTTTCTATCGTAATAATGATGAGGATATTAAAATGATTGGTGTTTCATCTATTGACTCTTTATTTAGCAATATTAAGCTTGATGAAAAAGGGACTGAAGAAGAGTCAACTTTAGATAAAGAGCATCCCTATAATTCGGAGGGTGAAAATCTTGATAAGAAAATTACTAAAAGTGGGTTTGGAGAGGTAAAAACTTTAAATAGTGATGTGCCCACTGTTTTGGATTACAAAGATTTTAATTATGATAATTGCTCTTTGATTGAGTGTATTTCTTTGTTGCAATCCATGTTAAATTCACCCAACGCTTATGAGCAAAACAAAGCTTTTACTAAACATATAGTAGAAGCCATGATGAAAGCGTTAGAAGAGAAGCTTGAACTAGAAAATTCAATTCCTAGAAAATTATATGATGAATGGGAACCCACCATTAAAGTTAAGATTAAAAATTATGAGTGCAATGCTTTATGTGATTTGGGTGCTAGCGTTTCCACAATTCCAAAATCTCTATGTGATGTGCTAGGTTTTACCAATATAGATGAATGCTCTCTTAATTTGCATCTTGCGGATTCTACTATTAAAAAGCCCTTGGGAAGAATTAATGATGTGCTTATTCTTGCAAATAGAAATTTTGTGCCCGTTTATTTTATTGTTCTTGATATTTAATGCAATTCTTCTTGCCCTATAATACTTGGTAGACCATTCCTACGAACTATAGGTGCCGTTATTGATATGAAAGAAGGGAATATAAAATTTCAGTTTCCATTAAAGAAGGGTATGGAACACTTGCCTAGAAAGAAAATTAAAGCACCATATGAATCAATTATGAGGGCTACTTATGGAATCAACACCAAAGATGACAACACTTGAAATTATGCATTATGCCTAGCTAGGGGCATAAAACAATAGCGCTTGTTGGGAGGCAACCCAATGAATAAAATAAATTTTTGTTATAAGTTTCTGTTATGGTGTGTGTTTTACTGTCATGCTACTGGTATGATAGTATTTTTATGTTTTTAATTAGTGTTTGTGCCAAGTAAAGCCTTTGGGATGATTTGGAAGATAGTATAATTGATACTGTTTGGAAAACAGAAAGTTTTGCGTCCAGTGCCCGAATTTTGTTTCTGTACTCGAGCGTCAGAAAAATCTGAAATATTTACATGGTATTGGTATATGAATTTCCCACTTTTTCCTAATATTTCAGAATTGTTTGAGCTACAGAAGTATGGATTTTAAATATATTTCTACAGACTGTTCTGTTTTTGACAGATTCTGTTTTTGATGCACTACTTGCTTGTTTTGATGAATCTATGGATTGTATCGGGGGGTATAAGCCATGGTGAAGTTAGAGTACAGTAGGTATAATGCAAAAATAAAATATGAATGGGTTTGCAACAGTAATTATAGTAGTGATTTGTTTTGTTATACTAACGGATCTCATGAAGGTTTTGTTGAGTTTTGTGTGATTGAAGTTTTCAAGTTTTGGGTGAGATCACGATGGATGAAGGAATACGGAGTAGCAAAAGCCTAAGCTTGGGGATGCCCAAGGCACCCCAAGGTAATATTCAAGGAATACTCAAGCGTCTAAGCTTGTGGATGCCCCGGAAGGCATCCCCTCTTTATTCTACCGACCATCGGTAATTTTACTTGGAGCTATATTTTTATTCGTCACATGATATGTGTTTTGCTTGGAGCGTCTTGTATGATATGAGTCTTTGCTTTGTTTGATTTTTAGTTTGTCACAATCATCTTTGCTGCACACACCTATTTTGAGAGAGCCACACGTTATCATCATAATTTGTAGAATACTCTATGTGCTTCACTTAAATTTTTTGAGCTAGGCAGTGTTGGAAATATGCCCTAGAGGCAATAATAAATTGGTTATTATTATATTTCCTTGTTAATGATAATCGTTTATTATCCATGCTATAATTGTATTGATTGGAAACTCAAATACATGTGTGGGTACATAGACAACACTGTGTCCCTAGTAAGCCTCTAGTTGACTAGCTCGTTGATCAAAGATGGTTAAGGTTTCCTAGCCATTGACATGAGATGTCATTTGATAACGGGATCACATCATTAGGAGAATGATGTGATGGACAAGACCCGAACTGTAAACGTAGCATTTGATCGTGTCAGTTTATTGCTATTGTTTTCTGCATGTCAAGTATCTGTTCCTTTGACCATGAGATCATGCAACTCACTAACACCGGAGGAATACCTTGTGTGTATCAAACGTCGCAACGTAACTGGGTGACTATAAAGGTGCTCTACAGGTATCTCCGAGGGTGTCTGTTGGGTTGGCATGGATCAAGACTGGGATTTGTTACTCCGTATGACGGAGAGGTATCTCAGGGCCCACTCGGTAATACAACATCACAATGAGCCTTGCAAGCAATGTGACTAAAGTGTTAGCCACGAGATCTTGTATTACGGAACGAGTAAAGAGACTTGCCGGTAACGAGATTGAACTAGGTATAGTGATACCGACGATCGAATCTCGGGCAAGTAACATACCGAAGAACAAAGGGAACAGCATACGGGATTAACTGAATCCTTGACATAGAGGTTCGACCGATAAAGATCTTCGTAGAATATGTAGGAGCCAATATGGGCATCCAGGTCCCGCTATTGGTTATTGGCCGTAGAGGTGTCTCGGTCATGTCTACATAGTTCTCGAACCCGCAGGGTCTACACACTTAACGTTTGGTGACGATTAGTATAATTGAGTTATTATGTTGGTGACCGAAAGTTGTTCGGAGTCCCGGATAAGATCCCGGACATGACGAGGATCTCCGGAAGAGTCCGGAGGTAAAGATTGATATATGTGATAATAGTGTTTTGATCTCCGGAAGAGTTCCGAAGTTCACCGGAAGGGGTTCCGGATGTTTACCGAAGTGTTCGGGTGCAGCAACACTTTATATGAGCCAAAGGGATAAAGCCCACGAGGTATTGGAAAGTGCAAAAGTAGTTTTGCTGCCGCGTAAGCGGTACTACCGCTTGGTGAAGCGGTACTACCGCCCGAGCGGTACTACCGCTTGTGTGAAGCGGTACTACCGCCCAAGCGGTACTACCGCTTGTGTGAAGCGGTACTACCGCTTGTGCGCGGCTGTGCACGGTTCGGCAGGGATCCGAGTTGGACTCTTTCCCTGCGGGCCAAACCGACCTTGTGCGGGCAAAACCGACCCGGAGGAGGCTTTTACTCCAAGTTTAGACCCCAAGGCTCAACATATAAATAGAGGGGCAGGGCTAGCACACGGGACACATCAGGATTTCCCAAGCCGTGTGC
This sequence comes from Elymus sibiricus, assembly GCA_039707655.1. Classification (NCBI taxonomy): domain Eukaryota; kingdom Viridiplantae; phylum Streptophyta; class Magnoliopsida; order Poales; family Poaceae; genus Elymus; species Elymus sibiricus. The sequence goes on from CM077670.1 coordinate 140,107,274, forward strand.
CGGCAACCCTAGCCCTCTAGTTCCTCCGTCATAATCTCCGTAGTGCTTGGCGAAGCCCTGCAGAGATTGTTCCTCACCACCATCACCACGCCGTCGTGCTGCTGGAACTCAACCACTACTTCACCATCGCTCGCTGGATCGAGGAGGTGAAGGCGTCATCAAGCCGTACGTGTGTTGAACGCGGAGGTGCCGTCCGTTCGGCACTAGATCGGAAGGATCGCGATTTGGATCGCGAAGACGTTCGACTACATCAACCGCGTTTATTAACGCTTCCGCTTAGCGATCTACAAGGGTATGTAGATTCACTCTCCCTCTCGTAGATGCTCATCACCATGGATAGATCTTATGTGTGCGTAGGAAAATTTTTGTTTCCCATGCAACGTTCCCCAACAGTGGCATCATGAGCTAGGTCTATGCGTAGATGAGATCTCGAGTAGAACACAAACGAGTTGTGGGCGTGGGTGTATACATATTGCTTGCCGTTACTAGTTGATATTTGATTCGGCGGTACTGTGAGATGAAGCGGCCCGGACCGACATTACGCGTACACTTACGCGAGACAGGTTCCTTCAACTAACATGTAACTTCGTTGCATAAAGATGGCTAGCGGGTGTCTGTCTCTCTCACTTTAGTTGAATCGATTTCAATGAAGAGGGTTCTTTTAGAAGATCAAAAAGCAATCACTACACCACGTTGTGGTTTTGCGTAGGTAAGAACGGTTCTTGCAAACCCGTAGCAGCCACGTAAAATTTGCAACAACAATTAGAGGACGTCTAACTTGTTTTTGCAGGGTATGTTGTGATGTGATATGGCCAATTACATGATGAGATATATGTGATGTATGAGATGATCATGTTTTGTATAGAATATCACGACTTGCATGTCGATGAGTACGGCAACTGGCAGGAGCCATAGAGTTGTCTTTAATTATTGTATGACCTGCGTGTCAATCATTAAGCGCTATGTAATGCTTTACTTTATCGCTAAACGTTAGCTATAGTCGTGGAAGCAACAGTCGGCGCGACAACCTTATGGCGACACGTTGATGGAGATCAAGATGATGGAGATCATGGTGTCATGCCGGTGACGATGGAGATCATGCCGGTGCTTTGGAGATGGAGATCAAAAGCACAAGTTCATGGCCATATCATGTCACTTATGATTTGCATGTGATGTTAATCCTTTTATGCATCTTATTTTGCTTAGGACGACGGTAGCATTATAAGGTGATCCCTCACTTAAATTTCAAGATAAATTGTGTTCTCCCCAAGTGTGCACCGTTGCGAAAGTTCGTCGTTTCGAGACACGCCGTGATGATCGGGTGTGATAGACTCTACGTTCGCATACAACGGGTGCAAGCCATGTTGCACGTGCGGAACACTCGGGTTAAACTTGACGAGCCTAGCATGTACAGACATGGCCTCGGAACACAAGAGACCGAAAGGTCGAACATGAGTCATATAGTAGATATGATCAACATGAAGATGTTCACCATTGAAACCACCTCAACTCACGTGATGATCGGACTTGAGTTGGTGGATTTGGATCATGTAACACTCGAATGATCGGAGGGATGTCAATTTGAGTGGGAGTTTTTTAAAATATGATTAACTAAACTCATTATCTAAGAACAATAGTCTAAGTTGTCTTTGCTATATTTATGTTGTAGATCATGGCTCGCGCAGTAGCACCCCTGAATTTTAATGCGTTCCTAGAGAAAGCTAAGTTGAAAGATGATGGAAGTAACTTTGTGGACTGGGCCCGTAATCTAAGGATTATCCTTACGGCTTCCCAGAAGGCTTGTGTCCTTGATGCACCGCTTGGTGATCCACCCGCTCCAGTTGAGTCTCTAGACGTTGTGAACGCCTGGCAGGCTCGTTCTGATGATTACTCAATAGTTCAATGTGCAATGTTGTATGGCTTAGAACCGGGACTTCAAAGACGTTTTGAACGTCATGGAGCATATGAGATGTTCCAGGAGTTGAAGTTTATCTTTCAGAAGAATGCCCGGATCGAGAGATATGAGATCTCCGATAAATTCTATGCTTGCAAGATGGAGGAGAACGGGTCTATCAGTGATCACGTGCTCAGAATGTCTGGGTACTCCACCCGTCTGGCTGAGTTAGGGATGCCCCTTCCGCCAGAGGCTATCACTGACAGAGTTCTTCAATCATTGCCACCTAGCTACAAGAGCTTCGTGTTGAACTATAACATGCACGGGATGAACAAGTCAGTCGCCGAGCTGTTTGCGATGCTGAAAGCCGCTGAGTCTGAAATTCAGAAGGAGCATCAAGTGTTGATGGTCAATAAAACCACTAGTTTCAAGAAAAATGGCAAGGGTAAGAAGGGTAACTCCAAGCAGAGTGGCAAAGCAGTTGCTCCTCTCGTGAAGAAACCCAAGGCTGGACCCAAACCAGAAACTGTGTGTTTTCATTGCAAGGGAACTGGACACTGGAAGCGGAATTGCCCCAAGTATTTGGCTGACAAGAAGGCGGCCAACAACAAACAAGGTATATATGATATACATGTTATTGATGTGTACCTTACCAACTCTCGTTGTAGTGCCTGGGTATTTGATACCGGTGCGGTTGCTCATATTTGCAACTCAAAACAGGAACTGCGGAATAGACGGAGGCTGGCAAAGGACGAAGTGACGATGCGCGTGGGAAATGGTTCCAAGGTTGATGTGATCGCCGTTGGCACGCTCGCTCTTCGATTACCGTCGGGATTAGTGATGAACCTAAATAAGTGTTATTTGGTGCCTGCGTTAAGCATGAACATTATATCTGGATCTTGTTTATTGCGAGACGGTTACTCATTTAAATCAGAGAATAATGGTTGTTCTATTTATATGAGTAATATCTTTTATGGTCATGCACCCAATGTGAGGGGTTTATTCTTGTTGAATCTCGATAATAATGATACACATGTTCATAACATTGATGCCAAAAGATATAGAATTGATAATGATAATACCACTTTCTTGTGGCACTGCCGTTTAGGTCATATTGGCGTAAAACGCATGAAGAAGCTCCATGCTGATGGACTTTTGGAGTCACTTGATTTTGAATCACTTGACACATGTGAGCCATGCCTCATGGGCAAGATGACTAAAACGCCGTTCTCTGGAACAATGGAACGGGCAAGTGACTTATTGGAAATCATACATACTGATGTGTGCGGTCCGATGAGTATTGAAGCGCGCAGTGGTTATCGTTACTTTCTCACCTTCACTGATGACTTAAGTAGATATGGGTATATTTACTTAATGAAACACAAGTCTGAAACATTTGAAAAGTTCAAACAATTTCAGAGTGAAGTTGAGAATCATCGTAACAAGAAGATTAAATTCCTACGATCTGATCGAGGAGGAGAATATCTGAGTTATGAGTTTGGCAGTCACTTAAGACAGTGTGGAATTGTTTCACAATTGACACCGCCTGGAACACCACAGCGTAATGGTGTGTCCGAACGTCGTAATCGAACTTTATTGGATATGGTGCGATCTATGATGTCTCTTGCCGATTTGCCACTATCGTTTTGGGGTTATGCATTAGAGACAGCTGCATTCACTTTAAATAAGGCACCATCGAAATCCGTTGAGACAACGCCATATGAACTTTGGTTTGACAAGAAGCCAAAGCTGTCGTTTCTTAAAGTTTGGGGATGTGATGCTTATGTCAAAAAGCTTCAGCCTGAAAAGCTGGAACCCAAAGCGGAGAAATGCGTCTTCATAGGATACCCAAAAGAGACAATTGGGTATACCTTCTACCTCAGATCCGAGGGCAAAGTGTTTGTCGCTAAAAACGGAACATTTCTTGAGAAAGAGTTTCTCTCGAAAGAATTGAGTGGGAGGAAGATAGAACTTGATGAGGTTATTGAACCTTTACTTCAACCTGAGAGTAGCGCAGCGCAGAAAGTTGTTTCTGTGGAGCCTACATTAGCTGAAGAGGAAGTTAATGATGATGATCATGAAGCTTTGGATCAAGTTGCTGTCGAACCTCGTAGGTCGACAAGGACGCGTACTACTCCTGAGTGGTACGGCAACCCTGTCTTAGAGGTCATGTTGTTAAACAACGATGAACCTACGAGCTATGGAGAAGCGATGATGGGCCCGGATTCCGAGAAGTGGTTAGAGGCCATGAAATCCGAGATGGGATCCATGTATGAAAACAAAGTATGGACTTTGGAAGTATTACCTGAAGGGCGTAAGGCCATTCAGAACAAATGGATCTTTAAGAGGAAGACGGACGCGGACGGTAATGTCACCGTCTATAAAGCTCGACTTGTGGCAAAGGGTTTTTCACAAGTTCAAGGAGTTGACTACGATGAGACCTTCTCACCCGTAGCGATGCTTAAGTCCGTCAGAATCATGTTAGCAATAGCTGCCTTTTTCGATTATGAAATTTGGCAGATGGATGTCAAAACAGCGTTCCTTAACGGTTACCTTAAGGAAGAGTTGTATATGATGCAACCAGAAGGTTTTGTCGATCCAGAGAATGCTGACAAAGTTTGCAAACTCCAGCGATCCATTTATGGACTGGTGCAAGCATCTCGGAGTTGGAATCTTCGTTTTGATGATGTGATCAAAGCGTTCGAGTTTATACAAGTTTACGGAGAAGCTTGTATTTACAAGAAAGTGAGTGGGAGCTCTATAGCGTTTCTAATATTATATGTGGATGACATATTGCTGATTGGAAACAATATAGAAATGCTGGAAAGCGTAAAGGAATATTTGAACAAGAGTTTTTCAATGAAGGACCTAGGAGAAGCTGCTTTCATATTAGGCATCAAGATCTATAGAGATAGATCAAGACGCTTAATAGGACTTTCACAAAGCACATACCTTGATAAGATTTTGAAGAAGTTCAAAATGGATCAGTCCAAGAAGGGGTTCTTGCCTGTTTTGCAAGGTGTGAAGTTGAGTAAGACTCAATGCCCAGTGACTGCAGAAGATAGAGAAAAGATGAGTGTCATCCCCTATGCTTCAGCCATAGGCTCTATCATGTATGCAATGCTGTGCACAAGACCCGATGTCAGCCTTGCCATAAGTATGGTCGGAAGGTTTCAAGGTGATCCAGGAATGGAACACTGGACGGCGGTCAAGAATATCCTGAAGTACCTGAAAAGGACTAAGGACATGTTTCTCGTTTATGGAGGTGATCAAAGAGCTCGTCGTAAAGGGTTACGTCGATGCAAGCTTTGACACTGATCCGGATGGCTCTAAATCGCAAACCGGATACGTGTTTATTCTTAATGGGGGTGCGGTTAGCTGGTGCAGTTCCAAGCAAAGCGTGGTAGCTGATTCTACATGCGAAGCGGAGTACATCGCAGCCTCGGAGGCGGCGAAGGAAGGTGTCTGGATGAAGGAGTTCATGACAGATCTTGGAGTAGTGCCAAGTGCACTTAACCCAATGACTCTGTTTTGTGATAATACTGGTGCCATTGCTCTAGCCAAGGAACCAAGATTTCACAAGAGGACCAGACACATAAAACGACGTTTCAATTCCATCCGCGATTACATCAAGGAGGACGACATAAATATTTGCAAAGTACACACGGATCTAAATGTTGCAGATCCGATGACTAAACCTCTTCCAAGGGCTAAACATGAACAACACCAGAACTGCATGGGTGTTCGATTCATTACAATGTAAATCACATAGTGATGTGAACTAGATTATTGACTCTAGTGCAAGTGGGAGACTGTTGGAAATATGCCCTAGAGGCAATAATAAATTGGTTATTATTATATTTCCTTGTTAATGATAATCGTTTATTATCCATGCTATAATTGTATTGATTGGAAACTCAAATACATGTGTGGGTACATAGACAACACTGTGTCCCTAGTAAGCCTCTAGTTGACTAGCTCGTTGATCAAAGATGGTTAAGGTTTCCTAGCCATTGACATGAGATGTCATTTGATAACGGGATCACATCATTAGGAGAATGATGTGATGGACAAGACCCAAACTGTAAACGTAGCATTTGATCGTGTCAGTTTATTGCTATTGTTTTCTGCATGTCAAGTATCTGTTCCTTTGACCATGAGATCATGCAACTCACTAACACCGGAGGAATACCTTGTGTGTATCAAACGTCGCAACGTAACTGGGTGACTATAAAGGTGCTCTACAGGTATCTCCGAGGGTGTCTGTTGGGTTGGCATGGATCAAGACTGGGATTTGTTACTCCGTATGACGGAGAGGTATCTCAGGGCCCACTCGGTAATACAACATCACAATGAGCCTTGCAAGCAATGTGACTAAAGTGTTAGCCACGAGATCTTGTATTACGGAACGAGTAAAGAGACTTGCCGGTAACGAGATTGAACTAGGTATAGTGATACCGACGATCGAATCTCGGGCAAGTAACATACCGAAGAACAAAGGGAACAGCATACGGGATTAACTGAATCCTTGACATAGAGGTTCGACCGATAAAGATCTTCGTAGAATATGTAGGAGCCAATATGGGCATCCAGGTCCCGCTATTGGTTATTGGCCGTAGAGGTGTCTCGGTCATGTCTACATAGTTCTCGAACCCGCAGGGTCTACACACTTAACGTTTGGTGACGATTAGTATAATTGAGTTATTATGTTGGTGACCGAAAGTTGTTCGGAGTCCCGGATAAGATCCCGGACATGACGAGGATCTCCGGAAGAGTCCGGAGGTAAAGATTGATATATGTGATAATAGTGTTTTGATCTCCGGAAGAGTTCCGAAGTTCACCGGAAGGGGTTCCGGATGTTTACCGAAGTGTTCGGGTGCAGCAACACTTTATATGAGCCAAAGGGATAAAGCCCACGAGGTATTGGAAAGTGCAAAAGTAGTTTTGCTGCCGCGTAAGCGGTACTACCGCTTGGTGAAGCGGTACTACCGCCCGAGCGGTACTACCGCTTGTGTGAAGCGGTACTACCGCCCAAGCGGTACTACCGCTTGTGTGAAGCGGTACTACCGCTTGTGCGCGGCTGTGCACGGTTCGGCAGGGATCCGAGTTGGACTCTTTCCCTGCGGGCCAAACCGACCTTGTGCGGGCAAAACCGACCCGGAGGAGGCTTTTACTCCAAGTTTAGACCCCAAGGCTCAACATATAAATAGAGGGGCAGGGCTAGCACACGGGACACATCAGGATTTCCCAAGCCGTGTGCCGGCAACCCTAGCCCTCTAGTTCCTCCGTCATAATCTCCGTAGTGCTTGGCGAAGCCCTGCAGAGATTGTTCCTCACCACCATCACCACGCCGTCGTGCTGCTGGAACTCAACCACTACTTCACCATCGCTCGCTGGATCGAGGAGGTGAAGGCGTCATCAAGCCGTACGTGTGTTGAACGCGGAGGTGCCGTCCGTTCGGCACTAGATCGGAAGGATCGCGATTTGGATCGCGAAGACGTTCGACTACATCAACCGCGTTTATTAACGCTTCCGCTTAGCGATCTACAAGGGTATGTAGATTCACTCTCCCTCTCGTAGATGCTCATCACCATGGATAGATCTTATGTGTGCGTAGGAAAATTTTTGTTTCCCATGCAACGTTCCCCAACAGGCAGTTGCTCTAGTGCTTCACTTAAATCCTTTTGAGCACGGTGGTGGCTGAAATTTTGTAGAAATAAACTCTCATGCTTCACTTATATTATTTTGAGAGTTGGCTGAAATTTTGTAGAAATAAACTCTCATGCTTCACTTATATTATTTTGAGAGTTGGCTGAAATTTTGTAGAAATAAACTCTCATGCTTCACTTATATTATTTTGAGAGTTGATTGAAATTTTGTAGAAATAAATTCTCATGCTTCACTTATATCATTTTGAGAATTGACTTGATTGAAATTTTGAAGAAATGAATTCTCGTGCTTCACTTATATTATTTTGAGAATTGTTAAGATTGAAATTTTGAAGAAATATTTGCACTCTCATGCTTCACTTAAATCTTTTTGAGAGATGATGATAGTAACAGTAATTTGCACATGTTATGCAATTGGTCCCAAAGTGATGAATATTCAAGAGGGATATAGATAAAAACTTTCATATAGATCATTGGATATGACAAGTGTGATTCCTTGCAATACTTTTGCGATATGGAAATGATGATATGTGATGCCATGTTAGTGAGTAATTGTTTTTAAGTAAGAATATTAGTGTTAAGGTTTGTGATTCCCTATGCAAGCACGTTAATTCAATAGTTATGCAATGAAGTTATATCCTACTATGGTGCATTATTCGGTGTTAGTTATGTTCAATGCATGTTTATGACCGTTTTCATTTTTTGGTTGGTTGCTTCTCAATCTTTTGCTATCCTTCATTTGTACTAAGCAGAAATACTGCTTGTGCATCCAAAATCCTTAAAACCAGTTTTGCCTTATGAGTCCACTATATCTACCTATATGCGGTATTCCAATGCCGTTCCAAGTAAATTTGCGTGTGCCAACTCTAAATTTCAAAATATTTTTTTCTGTTTTGTGTGCCCGTACCGCTCATGAAGCGGAAGGGGGTAGCCAATATCTTCCATGCTAGGTGTGTTATTCTCAAGATGAGTGTTTATTCACTTGTCATTGCACGAGAGTGTGGCGGTAATAGGGATGCCCAGTTCCGAATTGTGAAATGAAATGAAATGAAAAATCTTATGTGATCACAATAATAAATTCCTTGGAAAGTGATGGTATGGAGGGCACCCGTGGATACGGCTAGCCATGGATTGTGAAAGAATTAGTGGAAAGGAATAAACTTTATTTTCTGTTTGGGAACCGCCTATGATGTATGTAGCATGGAAGATATTGGAAATTCTCATTCGTTTTCGTTGACAAGAAAAGCATGCCTCCCAAATTATTATTTCTATCTCTTTAATTTCAGCTTTGAGCTCTGGCACATTTGACAAATCTCTGCTTCCCTCTGCGAAGGGCCTATCTATTTACTTTTATGCAATTTTTATTTTTCTTGAGTCTCCATCTTCTCTTACAAAAGCACCAACTAGAGAACACTATTGTCATACTTGTGCATTGGTGGTAGCTAATATTTGAGTGTGTTTCATAAATGGATCAATGCTTGAGCATAATGGGCTAGGGATAACTTTCTTTAGCGTTGATATTTTGAAAGACATGGTTGCTTGTTAGTATGCTTGAGTATCTATGTTTTCATGTCAAATTATAGACTATTGCTTTGAATCATATAAGTCCAATGTCCATGCTACAAAAAGAAAAAGAATATGTGATAAATATGTTAGGCACCATTCCACAACAAAAATTCTGTTTTTATCATTTACCTACTCGAGGACGAGCAGGAATTAAGCTTGGGGATGCTGATACGTCTCCAACGTATCTATAATTTTGATTGTTCCATGCTGTTATAATATCAATCTTGGATGTTTTTATAATCATTTACAGCAATTTTATATTATTTTTGGAGACTAACCCATTAACCTAGTGCCCAGTGCCAGTTGGTGTTTTCTGCCCTGTTTTTGTTTCACAGAAAATCAATATCAAACGAAGTCCAAATACAGTGAAACTTTTTGGCGATTTTTTCTTGGGCAAGAAGAATACCAGAAGCTTCGAGGATAGGCCAGAACACCTTGGTGGGCCCCACGAGCCACCAGGGCGCGCCTGGGGGGGGGGCAGGCGTGCCCTGATGCCTCGTGGGCCCCACCAAGCTCCGTTTGACCTAATTCCAGCACTATAAATTCCAGAAAAATCAAAAACCCTCAGGGGAGTCCATGAAATACTTTTTACGCCGCCGCAAGCCTCTGTTCCAGAGAGATCCCATCTGGGGTCCTTCTCCGGTAATTTGCCGGAGGGGGAATCGATCACGGAGGGGCTCTACATCAACCTTGCTGCTTCTCCGATGATACGTGAGTAGTTTACCACAGACCTTCGGGTCCAGAGGCAGTAGCTAGATGGCTTCTTCTCTCTTTTTGATGTTCAATACAATGTTCTCCTTGATGTTCTTGGAGATCTATCCGATGTAATCTTTCTTTGCGGTGTGTTTGTTGGGATCCGATGAATTGTGAGCTTATGATCAGATTATCCATCAATATTATTTGAGTCTTCTCTGATCTCTTTTATGCATGATTATTATAGCCTCGTATTTCTTCTCCGATCTATTGATTTGGTTTGGCCAACTAAGTTGATTTATCTTTCCATGGGAAGAGGTCCTTTGTAGTGGGTTCGATCTTGCGGTGCTCAATCCCAGTGACAGAAAGGGACATGACACGTATGTATCGTTGCTACTAAGTGTAAAAAGATAGGATCTATTCATTGGGTTTATTAATTCGTGAGTTTGTCTTGTCTACATCATGTCATCGTTCTTAGGGCATTACTCCGTTCCTATGGACTTAATTCATTAGATGCATGCTGGATAGCCCATCGATGTGTGGAGTAATAGTAGTAGATGCAGGCAGGAGTCGGTCTACTAATCTTGGATGTGATGCCTATATACATGATCATTGCCTTGGATATCGTCATGATTATTTGCTTTTCTATCAATTGCTCAACAGTAATTTGTCTACCCACCGTATGTTATTTTCTCGAGAGAAGCCTCTAGTGAAATCTATGGCCCCCGGGTCTACCAAAATCATATTACTAAAACCCTAAAAATATTGCTGCCATTTTCTTTTATTTATTTTATTTAGTATTTTTGCTGCAATTTATCAATCTATCAAATACAATTTAATCTTGCAATCTTACCGCCAAGGGATTGACAACCCCTTGTTTGCGTTGGGTGCAAGGATTTGTTGTTTGTGTGCAGGTACTGCTTACTAGGTGTTGTGTGATTCTCCTACTGGTTCGATAACCTTGGTTTCATAATTGAGGGAAATACTTATCTCTACTGTGCTGCATCATCCCTTCCTCTTCGGGGAAATACCAACGCAAGCTACAAGTAGCAACTACCAAGTATGGCAGTAGCCCCTAAGGCTTGGTATGAGCCCCTGGGGTCGAATCAAGACTTGAATACTAACCAGCAGCCACTTCCATGAACAGGAAGCTCGCTTGAAGAACGAGCAATTGACCTTAGCGTTATCGGAAACAAAGGTGCAGCTTGACGCGGCTTTGTCTGAGGTTGAACAGGTGAAGAAATTCACGAGAGAGGCGCATGGTAAGTGCTTTGTGCGTTGATTGGTTAATGCCAATGAAAATAGAGTTGACGCCAGAATCTCTTGTAGCAGCGGAAGCCCTTGGCCATCTTGAAAGAGACCTGAAGCAGGCCCACGAGGATCTGGCATATGCAGAATCGCAGCGTCAGGTAAATCAACACGTGGTTACTCAAAGAGTGGACAGCGTGAATGTGCTTAGGGCTATGAATTCCCGGCAGGCCTAGGAGATTGAGAGCTTAAAAGCTCGTCTCGCCGTTGCGGAAGCAAATAATCGTCGAATGGGCGACATGATTTATGGTAAGTTATAAATCTCGAGGAATACTTGTCATGTAATTTGTCCGAGGTGATTTTTCATGTGAATGTTGTTTTGTTTGGAAGCTTCTTTGTCTGACCTTCCTCCGGTATCCCGGGGTCCGATGTCCGAAGACATGGCCGTTCGTCTATCCGAGGTGCATGAGAAGGCACGGAAATCGATGAAGGATGTGCACCAGCTTTTATGGCCTGAGGTGGTGCCGGTCCCCGAGGACATGGCCGTGCTAGCCGAACAGCTTAAGAGAGCTCGACGCCAGATCCAGGCTTGGAAAGTATCAGCTTGTCGAGAAGGTGCGAGGGAGGCCTGGGCCCTGGTGAAGACCCACTACACCGGTCTAAGGACGACGGAATTAGCAGAGGTGGGACCCATGGGGTCTGACGGGATGGAAATCCCCGCTAGCCAGGCATATCATAGCGTAATGCCTGCGGCGCGATTCTCGCAGAAGGATTGCGCATTGGACACCCTCATAGACGGGCTAGACCGCGCGTGAAAACTTTGTATGACTTTATGTATCGAAGTATTTTATGTCTTTTTTCAGTCCGTTTATCCAAACTCTGTCAGCCAGCCTCCGGCTTCCGCCTCCTCGGATAAACTCTGAGGAGTGTCCCGTACTACTGGCTGAGGTTATCAGACCAGGTGCTTCAGGCGACAAGTCAATCAGGCTACGCCGCTCGAAAGACAAGAGGGTAACGGAAAGTTATGTTATATTACTATTTAACGTAAGAAACATCTTCCGAGGAAAATAGTTCTTCCAACAGTTCCTTTCCTCGGGTCACTGTGTCGAACACATCTGTCCGAAGACGGATGACCTCGGGGGTAAAGCCCCTGGTTGGGGTTTGAAAAGAACCCTGCCACGTTAGTCCTATGTCATGGCCGACCGATTCGCATTGTAAGAACGCTAGCTTTCGACTTTGTCCGTCTGAGGTACTACACCGGCTGACCCGGCAGTAACAATCATAGCGGTGCTCCCTTTGCCCCCTAGCTGAAATATCGGGAACGTAAGGGGCAAGCACAGGAGCCGGGCAACCCAGCTTGGCCAAATCTTAAAGCGAATCGATGCATATGGTGGCTCAAAAGACAATAGTACATCAGAGGTGGAATAGCTCATGTTTTGAAAAGAACATTCTATATCGTTCCCGGGGTCATTGAATAACGTTCCAAGGTGGAAAAATAAATAATGAGTAAAAGATTAAGACAAAGAAAATGTACAATTTTTTTACATGGACCGTGTACGAGGTGTCAAGCGTAGAAGCGTCGGAGTAGCGCTGCGTTCTAGGGATGGGGCTCTAATCGGCCGTCCTCCGGATCTCGGATTTGATACGCTCCTCCCATGAGTACTTGGTCAATGATGAATGGCCCGTCCCATCTAGGGGAGAGTTTGTGCTTTTGTTTTTCGGGGTGTAGCCTCATTACGAGATCCCCAACGTTGAATTCTTTAGCACGAACCTCTCTGCCATGGTAGCGCCGGGCCTGCTGCTGATAAATAGCTGATCTTGCCCGTGCGACGTTGCGCTCTTCTTCGAGAGCATCTAGGGCATCTTGCCGATCGAGCTCGGCCTCTAGCTCCTCATACATGCGTACTCGAGGTGCGTCGTGTATGATATCGCAGGGGAGGACCGCCTCGGCGCCGTACACCATAAAAAATGGGGTGTATCCTATGGACCTGTTTGTTGTTGTGCGCAAGCCCCATTGTACGGAATCAAGTTCCTCGACCCATTTACAGTCGGCTTGTTTAAGGGAGCAAACTAACCTTGGTTTAATTCCGCTAAGGATTAGTCCATTGGCTCGCTCCACCTACCCATTAGATTGTGGGTGGTAGATGGACGCGTAGTCGAGCTTAATGCCCAGTTTTTTACACCATGCCTTAACCTCTTTGGCCGTGAAGTTGGTTCCGTTGTCTGTAATCAAACTGTGGGGGACACCGTAACGATGTACTACCTTCGAGATGAATCCGATTATCTGGACGGCCTCGGCCGAGGTGACCGTCTTTGCTTCGATCCACTTGGTAAATTTGTCAACCATGACAAGGAGGTATTTATTTTTGTTTGATCCACCCTTGAGTGGCCCAACCATATCGAGCCCCCAGACCACGAAAGGCCAAGTGATGGGGATGGTGAGAAGGGCCGTGGGGGGCATGTGGCTCTGCTTGGCGAATACCTGGCAGCCTGGGCAACGTTGTACTAATGCCGAGGCATCGGCACCTGCAGTTGGCCAGTAGAAACCGGCTCAAAAAGCCTTGCTGACCAAGGTCCGAGCAGCGGCGTGGTGTCCGCTCATGCTAGAGTGTATCTCTCGAAGTAGGAGTTTTCCTTCTTCCTCCGATATGTATCTCTCGAAGTAGGAGTTTTCCTTCTTCCTCCGATATGCATTGACTGCCATGGACAATGCCGTCGTCGTCTTCGGGCGGGGCCTGTTGCCCGACGTCGATTGGATCCGACGTTCCTTTGCTCTCTTGCCAGACTACGGATGGCCTAAAAAGCCATTCAAGGAAGGTGTTTCTGGGACCTTATACCATTTTGCGCCCAACCAGGTGAGTACATCTGTGGCCTGGTTGCTATCTCGGGGTATGTGGTGAAACTCCAGCCCCTCGAACCTGGCGGAGAACTTTAGGATGGCATTTCGGTAAGCTGTCATCTTTGGGTCTTTGGCATCGAACTCGCCGTTGATTTGTGAGATGGCGAGGTTAGAATCACCTCGGACCTCCAGGCGTTTGATAACCATGGAGACTGCTATCCAGAGTCCGTGTACGAGGGTTTCGTATTCAGCCACATTGTTTGAGTCCGTGTACATGATTTGCAGCACGTATCTAATGTTATCTCCCGTGGGTTACGTGAGCACCACGCCAGCCCCTAGGCCAGCGAGCATTTTGGAGCCATCGAAATACATTGTCCAACGTGAGTAAGTACTGTACTCACGGGGGAGTTCGGCTTCGGTCCATTCGGCTACGAAGTCCGCCAACACCTGGGATTTAATGGCCCGGCGTGGTTTGTAGATGATTTCAAAAGGTAAGAGCTCTATGGCCCATTTGGAGATGCGCCCTGTTGCATCCCTATTATTGATTATGTCACTTAACGGGACGTCAGATGCCACGGTCACCGAACTCTCTTGAAAGTAGTGCCAAAGTTTTCGTGATGCCATGAAGACCGCGTAGGCTATCTTTTGATAGTGAGGGTAGCATGACTTGCGTGGAGTTAAGACCTCGGATACGTAATATACAGGCCTCTAGACCTAGAATTTGTGACCTTCCATGTCTTGTTCGACCACGAGGACTGTGCTAACCACCTGGTTTGTGGCTGAGATGTACAATATCATCGGTTCACAGACACCTGGCGCTGCCAGGATGGGATTGGTGGCGAGGAGAGCCTTGATGTCTTCCAGGGCCGCCGCGGCCTCCTTGGTCCATTTGAATTTTTTGGTCTGCTTTAACAGCTTGTATAAGGGTAAAGCTTTTTCTCCGAGCCATGATATAAAGCGGCTCAAGGCTGCTACGCAGCCTGCCAGTTTTTGTACGTGCTTGAGCTCTGTTGGAATCTCCAAACGATCCGAGGCTCGAATTTTAGCCGAATTGGCTGGATACGATGAAACCAAGGAGTTTGTCAGCTGGGACTCCGAAAATGCATTTCTCTCGATTAAGTTTTATTTGATATTCCCACAGGCTGGCGCATGTATCTCGAAGGTTGTCTACCAACTGGTCGACGTGCTAGGTTCTGACAACTACATCGTCTACGTAGGCCTCGACGGTCTTTCCGATGTGTTTTTCCAGGCATGTTTGAATCATACGCTGGTACGTGGCGCCAGCGTTCTTTAGTCCGAAAGGCATCGTGTTGAAGCAAAACGGCCCGTAGGGCGTGATGAATGCCATTGCTGCCTGGTCAGATTCCTTCATCTTTATTTGATGATATCCTGAGTAGGCGTCCAGGAAGCACAGCGCATCATGGCCCACAGTGGCATCCACGATTTGGTCAATACGGGGTAAAAGGAAGGGGTCTTTGGGCCAAGCTTTGTTGAGGTCTTTGAAATCGACACATAAACGCCAGGACCTGTCCTTCTTTGGTACCATGACTAAATTGGCTAGCCAGTCAAGGTGTTTTATATCTCTGATGAATCCTACCTCCAACAGCTTTGCCAGCTCCTGGCCCATTGCTTGACGCTTGGGCTTGGAGAAACGCCGAAGTGTTTGCGTGACAGGCTTATAGCCTTTTAGTATGTTCAATCTATGCTCTGCAAGCCTACGTGGTATCCCTGGCATGTCGGAGGGGTGCCAGGCGAATATATCCCAGTTTTCCTTGAGGAAAGCGTGTAGGGCTTCGGCGATCTCTGGGTCGAGGTTAGCCCCTATGGACACCGTTTTGGCAGGGTCCGTTGGGTGAACCTGGAATTTGACTATTTCGTCGGCCGGTTTGAAAGAAGTGGACTTTGAACTTTTGTCGAGAACGATATCGTCCCGGTCAACTTCGGCGCGTAGCGCGGTCAGCTCCTCGGTCGCGAAGGTTTTGGCCAGAGTCTCGAGGGTAAGGGACACCATTTTATTCTCGGCTTTGAGTGCCCTGTCGGGTTCGCTTGAGATAGTGATGATCCCTTTCGGGCCTGGCATCTTGAGCTTCATGTAGCCATAGTGTGGTACTGCTTGAAATCTTGAAAAGACATCCCGTCCGAGAAGGGCGTGGTACCCACTCTTGAAAGGCGCGATGTGGAACATAATCTCCTCGGAGCAATAATTATCCGGATTTCCAAAGACTACGTCCAGGGTTATCTTTCTGCTGCAGCGAGCCTATCGTCCGGGGACTATTCCTTTGAAGGTGGTGGTACTCTGTTCTATGCGCGATTTATCGATGTGCATCTTGTCCAGAGTGTCTACGTATATTAGATTCAAACTGCTGCCTCCGTCCATAAGGACCTTATGGAGGCGGCAGCGGTCCACGATGGGGTTGAGGACTAGCGCGGTGGGACACCTGTCTTGGGCCGACCTCGGCCGATCGTCATGGTTGAAGGTGATCGGCGTGTCTATCCACGCGCCCGGAGATGGTACTTGCCGGACGGAATTAATTTCCCGTAGGGCCCATTTGCGCTGGTTTTTAGACGTAAAGGTCTCATAAATCATTAGGACCACGTCTTCTTCCGAGGTCTATTCAAGGTGGCCATAGGTGCCTGCCAGGAGGGCGGGTCCCCCTTTAGCCACCTGTCTCAGCACCCAATAGTCGCGAAGGCTGTGAGTCGGGCAGGAGTTAATCAACAAGGCGTGTATCGGGCATGGTTTACCCAGAAGGCCGTCCAGGGTTGTTCCAGGGTGACCGGAGGTTTTCTTCTTCTTCCGAGGTCGATTGCCCGGGGTGTTCTGCTTGCGATTTTCGCGCCAACGCGCCGATCGGTCGCATTCTGGGTAATCTTCACAGATCGAGTCCGTGTTTTCCTCGGTCCGCCAGGTGTCTTCGATGGCGCAAAATCATGCCACTAGGTTGGTCAATTTCGGGAGCGTTTGAACGCAATGACGAGGGAGGACGTTGGAGACGCCCTTATCCTTGCATTCGCGCCCAAAAGCGGTAATTATGTCAGAGTCTTGGTAATCCAATATCTTGTTTTTAACGGACAAGAATCTGGCCCAGTATCGTCTGATCGGTTCGCCGAGGAGCTGCCGTACGTAGGCCAAATCCCAGATGTCAGGTGAGCCGGAGTTATTAGGGCGATATTCTATATGAGAGGTGAGCAGATGAGTTCCGATCTCTAAAGATTGCGGGCTCAAGACCTCGTTATTCTCACTTGACGCCGGATCCGCGGTTACCGGGTTAGCCGAATTGATTTGGAGGTCAGCCTCCGGTAGGTCGCTGTCCGACCCGCTCTCCAAGAAGTATCTTAGCCCCTCGTCCCTGGGGGAATTCCTCGTTGGAACCAAAGAAGGGTCATGGTTCGCCTCCACTTTACGTGAAGGCGTCTCTGTGACCGAAGCTTCAAACATGGAGCCGTGCACCATAGGCTTGAGGACGTTGACAGGCGATCCCATCAACCCTTTTGGTGATCACACAGTGGACCTCTCAATGAAAGCACCAGTGTCGGTGTCAAAACCAGCAGACCTCGGGGTAGGGGGTCCCGAGCTGTGGTTCTCGGATCGGTGGTAACAGAGACAAGGGAGACGATGTTTACCAAGGTTCGGGCCCTCTTGATGGAGGTAAAACCCTACGTCCTGCTTTTGTTTATATCGATGGAGATGTATCAAATACAGAGTTGATCTACCTCGAGATCGTAATGTGTGTCTAACTCTAAGGCTAGGTGAATGATATTGCGTTGATGTCCCCTCTACGGGCTAAACCCTATGGCTTATATACAGGCCAGGGAGGGTATCTAGGGTTACAAAGTCGGTATCTAGAAGTAAGGCGGCAGGAAAGATCTTGGAGTATACGTCAAGTCTTCGGTGGAGGCAGTCTTGATCATGCTTCCTGTGTACGGCCTCTGGAGTCCACCATGATCACGTACGAGGGCCCATCGGCCCAATTCGAGGAGACGGGCTGGCTAGGTTAGTACCCCCTAATCCAGGACACCGTCACTAGCCGTAGGGCTACTTGGCACCAGAAGACGAGCCTGGCGGGGAGATTGTCGGGCCCGTGGAACCCGGGGTATCCAGGCCCGTCTGCCTTTGGCCCAGGGCGCAACGCCTGGCATGGCCCAGCAGGCCAGCACCACCGAGCATCTCACCAAGACCCCTCACGAGGCCCTGGCCTCCTGAGGCCCCGTCCTCAGGGAGTGGCAAGTAATACTCAGCACCACCATCAACGGCATCGCGAGGTCCTCTCACGAGGTGGCTTCCCGAAGTGACCTCGCGAGGCGGCTTCCCGAGGTGAGCCTCACGAGGCGGCTTTCCGAGGTGGCCTCCCGGGGCCCCCTCCCGCAGGCACTCAAGAAGAAGGCCGTTCGACGTGCCGCGCGGTCCGTAGCCCGCCACGTGGGTGACGCGCGCGGCGACGAGTAGCAGTAGAAGCTACGCCAGCTGCCACGGATGAAGATGGTTTCCTCTTTCGTGTTAAGGGAGCAGGGCCAGCTATCTACTCTCCAAAGCAACCCCAAAGGTTGCCCGATCGGCAAAGGAAGACCAAGACGATGGGTGCGCAGGGCGGAGGTCATCACCGAGCCCACCGGCGCGTCATGGATCATGCTTTGGTAGGCGAAGACCAACTTTAGTCAGGATAGCCTAAGCGCCTATCCCCTTTCAAAATCGCCAAGTGTGGCGACCCTTCCCGCCTAAGTTTCGAGGGGGAAGAGGACCAAGGCTGGTATAAGGGACAGTGCTGCCATAGTAAGACGGGAGATCTCTCCGGACCAGTTCTTCCTCCTCCTCACCTTGTACGCAAGAACTCTCTTGTCCATTGCAATCAAAACCACAAAGCAGGAGTAGGGTCTTACACCGCAAGGTGGCCTGAACCTGGGTAAACCGCTGAGTCCTCGCCCGTCCCTCGCTAGCGCGCTCTCACCGTAGCCTCACCGTAGCTCAGCCGTGGTAGGAGACGAAGCAGTAGATCGAGCTCACCCCAGTATTCGAACCTTTGGGTCCCCAGAGCCTGACTTCCAACATTTGGCGCGCCAGGTAGGGGTGCGCTATCGTTCTTCTGATCCGCCCTCAGCTCCACCAACCCCATGGCCAACGCACGTCGCGAGTGCGCCGAGCGTAGGGTTGGCCGCGTGGCTCAGACAGAGCCGGTGGCCCATGGCAACCGCCGCCCCCCCGACGCCGAGGCTGCTGCTGCCATCGACCCCGCTGCCCGCGAGCAGCAGGCCTCCTCCCTGAACCCCTCCGTGCAGGCGAACGACCACACCGCCATGGCCTCCTCCCTCGCCCGCCGTGGGCCGCCGAACCCGCAGGCCGCGCTGCTCATGGCGCATGAGCTGCTCCGCTACCGTCTGGCTGACGCCGGCTATGATGCCTCGCTTGGCCGCATCACCGAGCACGTCAACGCCGCTGGGGATGCTCTGGCGCCTTCCCACTCATTTCGCCCTCCGCCGTCTCGCGCTAGGGACCTGGCACACGGTGCTCCCCCGCCGCCCCCTCTGCGCGACGGGCGCGACGGGCCCCAGCGTAGCGCGCGGGTTCGTGAGCCGTCCCGCGGCGCATCCTCGCCAGGCTAGGATGACCCATCTGCCAGATCATCTGCCGCGCGCCCCCCAACGCCCGGGTGCTCCTCGACCGGTAGCGCCAGCGCCTGGACCAGGCCGTTCAGGACGTTGCAGCGGCCGGGCGTCAAAACCGCGCCGCCCTCACTGGCGGCGTCCCCTCGAGCGGCGTGGGCTGCCGTGCCTTCACCCGCGAGCTGCGTCACGTGGTCTCCCCCGCGAAGTTCTAGCCTGAGCTGCCCCCACGCTACGACGGCACCCCCAACCCCACGGAGTTCCTCCAGCTCTACGCGCTGAGCGTCGAGGCGGCGAACGGTGACGACAAGGTCATGGCGAACTGGTTCCCCATGGCCCTCAAGGACGGCCCGCGCTCCTGGCTCATGAACCTCCCCGAGGCTTCCATCTCGTCATGGGCCGAGCTCTGCAGCCAGTTCATCGCCAACTTCAAGGGCACCCAGGACCGCTCCCTCACCATCAACGACCTGCGGCGTGTTCGACAGCGCCCTGACGAGACCCTCCGCAAGTACATCCAGCGCTTCAGCTAGGTGCGCAACAAGATCCCGCGCGCCTCCGACACGGCCGTCATCTCTGTGTTCTCCACCGGCGTCACGGACATCAAGATGTGCGAGAAGCTCGCCATCAACGGTGAGCTCGACTCCATACTCAAGCTGCTCGACCTCGCCGACAAGTGCGCCAAGGCTGAAGAAGGCCGCCTCTTCGTCCACAACGACCCCGACGCGGCGCTCGACGCCGCCAAGGCCAAGAGCAAGGACTTCAAGCGCAAGGGCCCTGCTGTGCTCGCGGCGGAGCCCGAGCAGAAGGGCGGCCGTGACCACGACGAGCCCAGAAAGGACAACCGGCCGCTCTGCGCCTTTCACAACGTCCGCTCCCACAGCACCGAAGACTGTCAGGAGCTCAAGCTGCTCCGCGACGAGCGCCAGAGCCGCCGGGACGACCGCAATGGCCGCGGCACCAGCCGCGGAGGTGGCCGCAGCAGCAACCGCTGGGACCGCCGCAACAGTAATGGCAGCTACCGCCAGGGCTAGCGCGACCAGCCTCGTGAGGCGAATCCTCAGGCCAATACCGCTCTCCCGCCGCTGCCACCACCACCCCGGAGGGATGTCGTCAACCGGCCTGACGAGGGCGCTGGGGGCTACCAGGAGCCTCGCGCGGTCGCCTGCATCCTTGGCGGGTCCCAAGCCCCCGCGTCCATCCGCCACTTCAAGCAACTCTCTCGCGAGGTGTACGCCGCCCTCCCGAGGCCTAAGGTCGCGTGGCCCCTCAAGTGGTCGCAGTACGCCATCACCTTCGACTCCAAGGACCACCCCAAGTCCACGGCCTCTGTAGGTGCGCTCCCCATGCTGTGCACTCCCACCATCAGCAACGTCGCGGTCACCAAGACCCTCATCGACGGGGGTGCCGGCCTTAACGTGCTCTCCATCGAGACCTTCGAGACGCTCCAGGTGCCCTACGACCAGCTGATGCCGACCAGGCCCTTCTCCGAAGTGACCGATGGCTCCACCATCCCGCTGGGGCAAGTGTGCCTCCCCGTCACCTTCGGCACCCGCAAGAACTACCACACCGAGCTCATCGACTTCGACGTGGCGCACATCGGCCTGCCTTATAATGCCATCTTGGGCTACCCGGCTCTCACCATGTTCATGGCGGCCACCCATCACACCTACAACGAACTCAAGATGCCCGGCTGTAGCGGCATCATCATCGTCGCCTGCGACGAAAAGGACGCGGCCAGCACCCTCGAGCGTGCCTACAAGGCTGCCGCTGTCGCGCACCCGGGAGACGAGGATGCTGCCGAGCCTTCCGAGGCCTGTGGTCGTGCGGCCCCTAAAGTGGTCGCAGTACGCCATCACCTTCGACTCCAAGGACCACCCCAAGTCCACGGCCTCTGCAGGCGCGCTGTCCATGCTGTGCACTCCCACCATCAGCAACGTAGCGGTCACCAAGACCCTCCTCGACGGGGGTGCCGGCCTCAACGTGCTCTCCATCGAGACCTTTGAGACGCTCCAAGTGCCCTACGACCAGCTGATGCCGACCAGGCCCTTCTCCGGAGTGACCGATGGCTCCACCATCCCGCTGGGGCAAGTGCGCCTCCCCGTCACCTTTGGCACCCGCAAGAACTACCACACCCAGCTCATCGACTTCGACGTGGCGCACATCGGCCTGCCTTACAACGCCATTTTGGGCTACCCGGCTCTCACCAAGTTCATGGAGGCCACTCATCACGCCTACAACGTCCTCAAGATGCCTGGCTGCAGCGGCATCATCACCGTCGCCTGCGACGAAAAGGATGCGGCCAGCACCCTCGAGCGTGCTTACAAGGCTGCCGCTGTCGCGCACCCGGCCGACGTGGACGCGGCCGAGCCTTCAGAGGCCGCGCCCGCGAAGAAGAAGCAAATGTTCTCTCAGGACCGCGCCGAGACGAAGAAGGTGTCGGTGAACAGCAGCGGCTCCGGCCCTGCCTTCACAATCGGCACAGGCCTCCCTCCTGCATAGGAAAGCGTGCTCGTCACCTTCCTTCGGGCAAACTCGGATGTTTTCGCCTGGAAAGCATCCGACTTGTCCAGTGTGCCGAGGGAGGTGATCGAGCACCACTTAGCGGTGTGCCCCAATGCACGCCCGGTCAAGCAAAAAGCACGGCGCCAGGCGCCAGAGAAGCAAGAGTTCATCGTCAATGAAGTCCAGAAGCTCCAAGAAGCCGGAGTTGTTCGTGAGGTGCGCCATCCCGAATGGCTCGCCAACCCAGTCGTCGTCCCCAAGAAGGGCGGCAAGGAGTGCATGTGCGTCGACTTCATGAGCCTCAACCAGCTCTGCCCTCGCGACCCCTTCCAGGTGCTACGAGATGGCCATGGCGGCGGCCCCGCCGTCGGCGGCTTGCGCATGCCTTTCGGGCTGAGGAACGCCTGCGCCTCTTTCCAAAGGCTGGCGCCCTTCGCGCCAGAGCCTCGTGAGCCTCCCGCTCCTCGCGAGCTCCCAGCGCCTCGCAAGCCCCTTGGCCCCGGAGGAGCGGACTCCTTTGGCGTGCCCCGCCAAGCGGTTTGACCTGACCGCAGCGCGATTCTGCCAGGTGCGTCCGGCGCGTCGCCTCGCACGGCCCTCACTACTTCGCGCCACGCATCTCACTCCTTCGGAACTCTTCCGCCAAGGTGATTTTTTTAAATGTGGCTGAGGGCGCCCCATGGGCTGCACCAACCTCAAGCTGATCCGTGCCGGACACGGCAGCCTAGCCTCTATCTTTTGGTTGTGTAATGGATTCTGCTGATTCTACCTTGATGAGCTATGTTACCTGCTAATTTCTATGTTAAATTCGATGCCGTCGGAGAGTGCCACACGCTCGCGACCCCTCCCCTGGCCGATTCCGTGAGTGGGGGCTAGGCACGGTGCCTGTGCTCGGGTCCGTCCCTGCAGTGCCGCCAAATCCAAGCGACTGAGCTCTGGCTCGCAGGCCTGCTCCCGTGCACGTCACCTCACCAAGGTCCTTGGTGCCTTATCTCCTCATGCAGCGGCCACATGCGCGTTAGCGAGCGCGTGCCGCTCCCCCCATTGTGAAATCTGTCAACATGCAGTCCCTTAGGAGGCGAGCTGCGTGAGGACCTCGTGGGTGGCCTCTCGCGAGCCAGCCTTGTGAGGCAAAGACTCTTCGAACGCCGACGCGGGCTGAACGAGCTCCTCATGAGCTATGGCTCGCCCAACACCGCTCTCCGCCAAAAGCTAAGTGTGACTGCCTCGCGAGGCGCCCTTACCATCACTCAAGCTCTCTCCCCTCGCGATCCCGTAGAGTGCTAGCATTTTTCTTCTGTGTAAGCCGCTTGCACACCAAAGGGGGGCTTCCTGAGCATCATGCCTCAGGAGCCCTCACTAGCTCACGGTGCCCCTTACCTCCTGGCCTTGTCCCGGCAGCGCGACCAGACATACCAGCGATGGCTGAGGCCCGCTCGGGGGCTGGGTCCTAATGGCGTAGAGTGCTGAGGCGAGCAAAGAAGAAAGACTAGCCTCACGAGAGGACTTTGGGAGAGAATGCATACATCCCCATGTCACAAAAGCATAAGGTTAAACATAGAAGATACTGTTTCACGCCCCCGCGGGGTTACATCGGTTCAATGCAGGAAAATGAAAATGAAAAGAACGAAGGGGCCTAGGCGAGGCGCCGTCACCCCCAAGACTCCAGCGCGGGCGCCACGCGCATTCCCAAGAAGGCGCTGCAGGCAAGTGCGGCTCCGGAGTCGTCGTCGCTCACGCCTAGTCGGAGTCCTCGTCCTCGCTCTTGACGCGGGGGGAGTCGTCGCCGCTTCCGCCCCCGCCGGAGGGGGCAGCACCGCCGGAGGAGCCGTCCTCGCTGGAGGAGCCGCTATAGCTGTCCTCGCTCTCCGTGCAGCACTCCAGGCGGCTACCGGAGAGCCCGAAGATCTGCACGAAGAGCGTGGCGGCCCCGTCGTGCTTGAACTGGAGGACGTGCCCCCACTTCAGGCCACGGGCAAGGGCGAACGACTTCCACCCCTGCCTCAGGAACATGAAGCCCGAGGGGGTGAGCTCCATCGCCACCCAGGAGGGACCGTTCCAGCAGCCGTCGGCCTGCACCCACAGGCCCAAGGGCGCGCGGTCCGCCATCGCCGCCACGAAAGAGTCCAGGAGCCGGAGCCAGGTGCAGGGGCTGCGGTGCATGTTCACAATGAACTCATGCGCCGCCTCCGCCGAGTGGCTCCCTGCCTGGGGCGGAAGCGCAGCTGCTCTGCCACGGCCGCCTCGGCCCCGTGTGCCTCGCCCTCCACGCCCACGAGCGGCGCTCCTTCCATGATTGCTGGGCCCGGCACCGGCAGTCGTCGGGGAGCGCCCGCGCCCCCGGGGCGGAGCCTGGGGTGCAGCAGCAGAAGCACGGCCGCGCCCTCTCCCCCTCGCCATCTCCTCGGCAGCTCTAGCAAGAAGACGAAGGAAGCTAAGGAAGTAGAAGATGTGTGGAGGACTCCGGCTCTCCCCTCTCTCTCTTTATACTCAGTGCGAAACTCCCCTCGTCGCTCCGCCTTCTCCTGCGTTGGGGATTGAAGCAGCAACAACGTAAGAAGGAAAGCAATGATGGCTTTGCGCCGCCCGCGCCAGGATTTATGTCAGCACGGCCGTTTCCGAGGCGTCGTGGAGAAGTGGGGGCGTCGCCCATCAGATCGTGCGCCACGCGTCGCGCCTGGCAGCAGGCGGTTAGGGCCCGCGCCGTTTCGCCCCTCTGTAGGCGGGAACGTGCGCGCCGCAGTCCCGGGGGCTACTGTCGGGCCCGTGGAACCCGAGGTATCCAGGCCCGTCTGCCTTTGGCCCAGGGCGCAACGCCTGGCATGGCCCAGCAGGCTAGCACCATCGAGCATCTCACCAAGACCCCTCACGAGGCCCTGGCCTCCTGAGGCCCCCTACTCTTGGAGTGGCAAGTAATACTCAGCACCACCATCAACGGCATCGCGAGGTCCTCTCACGAGGTGGCTTCCCGAAGTGACATCACGAGGCGGCTTCCCGAGGTGAGCCTCACGAGGCGGCTTACCGAGGTGGCCTCCCGGGGGCCCCTCCCGCAGGCGCTCGAGAAGAAGGCCGTTCGGCGTGCCGCGCGGTCCGTAGCCCGCCACGTGGGTGACGCGCGAAGCGACGAGTAGCAGCAGAGGCCGCGCCAGCAGGCGCGGATGAAGATGGTTTCCTCTTTCGTGTTAAGGGAGCAGGGCCAGCTATCTACTCTCCAAAGCAACCCCAAAGGTTGCCCGATCGAAGACCAAGACAATGGGCGCGTAGGGCGGAGGTCATCACCGGGCCCACCGGCGCGTCATGGATCATGCTTTGGCACGCGAAGACCACCTTTAGTCAGGATAGCCTGAGCGCCTGTCCCCTTTCAAAACCGCCAAGTGTGGCGACCCTTCCCGCCTAAGTTTCGAGGGGGAAGAGGACCAAGGCTGGTATAAGGGACAGTGCTGCCATAGTAAGACGGGAGATCTCTCCGGACCAGTTCTTCCTCCTCCTAACCTTGTATGCAAGAACTCTCTTGTCCATTGCAATCAAAACCACAAAGTAGGAGTTGGGTCTTACACCGCAAGGTGGCCCGAACCTGGGTAAACCGCTGAGTCCTCGCCCGTCCCTCGCTAGCGCGCTCTCGCCGTAGCCTCGCCGTAGCTCAGCCGTGGTAGGAGATGAAGCAGTAGATCGAGCTCACCCCAGTGTTCGAACCTTTGGGTCCTCGAAGCCCGACTTCCGACAGAGATCTTTCATATGATAACCCATCTGACAACTCGTCGGAGGTGGATCGGGTCTTCCTCTTCAAGCCTTCAGTGTGCTGTGTTTTCTTCAAAGAAAAGTGTTTGTCTAAATGAGCCTCTGGATGTGAGAAGGGTACCTTACGGATCGCCTGCCGGGTTCTCCTCTGGCTAGGCATTTCTGAGTCAAAGGAAGACATGTTTACCTCAGCACCACCGTCTCTACTAGTCCTGACTTGTTCCTGAGACGAGATGGTGTCAGCAAGTTTAATAAAAAGACGACCAAGGGAATCAAGTTCTACCTCATCATCTTCCTCTTCATCCACCTCTTCTTGATTTCGGTCCTTAGGTGGAGTGTGGGTTTCCGGCTCTGTCTTCCACCACTCATAGTCCTCCTAAGATAATGTGAGCCGACATATCAGAGAGGACAAAAAATGAAACTGTGCAAATATTCAAAGTATGGGAACAAAAAGGGGAGACTCACATCTGGTGCCGGGTTGTCAGCATAGAAAGGGGCGAGGCCTACTATCCCGATCTTTTCCCGAGGCTCACAAACAAGCTTCTTGATGGCCTTCATGAAGTCACAAAAAGACAAGCTTTGCTTGCTGAAGTGCAAGTCGTCGTTCGTTTCGCCAGTGTACTCATGCATGAGTCGGGTCTTGAGGCTGAGTGGTTGGATCCTCCAACTCATCCAGCACCGGGTTAAATTAACCCTAGAGAGGCCATGAGCTATCAAGACATTTATCTTCGAATAAATAGGCTTCAAAGCCGCCCTCTCTTCAGCAGAAGCACAGACGTCAAACTGGTTGGAAGCCTCAAGCCGGTCTTGCCTGTAACCCGGCAACTGATGTTTTTTTTGACCTGAAACAGTAGGGTAAGAACCCCACATCATAAAATTTATTGCAAACCACAACAATATACAAATGTACAAAGGCCCAAAGGGACCCAAATAAAAAGAAAACTAAAACCTCCTAAGGAAAGGAAAAACTATACAAACCTCAAGGAGGTAAAAAGGAGATCCATTTGAGGAGGTCATCCTTGAATTTGGCCTTAATCCTATGTGCTAGGAGGGAGATGTCATGAGTGAAACTAGCCCTCCACCTTCGAAAAGAAGGAGTAACATTGCGAAAAACTCTGTCATTCCTAACAGACCAAATGTTCCAGCAGGCCAAGAACACAACCTCAGCAAAGAAAGGCTTCTGAAACTCCCTCCTAGCTTGATAAGCAATCTCAGACATGTTCTCCCCAGGCTGCCAGTGGATCTGAAGATAGTTCCAAACCCTACAACTGAAATTGCAGGAGAAGAAGAGGTGGTCTCTGTCTTCCTTTGTGTGGGCAGGGCACATCACGCACAGATTGGATTCAGAGACATTCCAGTGCCTCGTCTCAAGCATGTCCTGAGTGTTCAACCTATCCATAATAAGCATCCAGGCAAAGAATTTGATCCTCATTGTACAACAACTGGACCATACCCACTTCAAGATTGGATTCGGCACAATGGGCGTCTGTAAAAAGCAGTAATACTTTTTTGCAGTGTATGCTTTCTTATCCTCCCTCCAAGACCAAACATCATTCAAATGTAGGTTTTTATGAGAATTTAGAAGCAAATCTCCCAGATTTTGCAGTTGCAGGAATGCCCTTTCAGACAGCGGCAGATGGTATAATGAGGTCAGATCCTTGGTTGAAAAAACTTCACTGGCAGACATCAGAGGATCAAGTGCAAAGGAGAATAGTCTCTGAAACCTAACATCAAGAGGAGTATTGGAACCCCCTAACTCCCAAGCATTAGACCAAAACAAGACAGAGTCACCTTTGTTGACATGCACATAGGACACCATTCTGAATTTATCCATTAAGTTGCATATATCTCTCCACCAAAAGGACCCACAAAGGGTGGTAGCATGGGGCACTCTTTCATGACAGTAAGTATTCCATATCAGATGCACCCAAGGCACATCAGCCTTGTTATAAAATTTGCTAGCATGTTTTAGAAGAAGGGCTTCATTCTGTACTCTGAGGTTCATAATTCCCAGCCCACCTTTATTTTTTGGCCTGCAGACCAAGTCCAATGCAGCCAGAGACTGCCCAGAGTCCTGGCCATACTTTCTCCATAGGCACTGTCTTTGGATTCTTTCCAGTTGTTTCAAAATTCTAGGTGGAATATCTAGGGAGCAGAGGAAAAACATTGGAACTGAGGACAAAGCAGAAATGCAGTACTGAAGTCTTGCCCCATGAGCAAGGAAAGAAGAACTAAGAGAGAGCTTCCTTTCCATACTGTCCACTAGAGGCATGAGGTCCATGATTTTAGGCTAGGTAGTTCCAACAGGAAGACCCAGGTAGGTGAAAGGCAAAGTTCCTACCACACAGCCAAAAATAGCAGCCAGCCTAGCCATCTCAGCAGAGTCCACATTAATAGGCAACATAGAGGATTTATGGTAATTGACATGCAACCCAGTGGCTTGAGAGAAAAGCAGCAGCATGCTTTTTAAAGACAACAACTGCTTCTCATCGACAGGCAGAATAATCAGGGTATCATCTGCATATTGAATGATAGGATAATCCTTGTCATGACAGGGGATTGGGAGTTGCAGAAGCCCCTTGGAATGCATGTCATTAATCACTAACTGTAGCAGGTCAGCAGCAATTGCAAACAACAGAGGAGAGAGGGGGTCACCCTGCCTAACACCCTTCTTACAGATAAACTGCTTCCCAGGAACTCCATTTAACAGCACAGAGGAGGACCCAGAGGACAAGAACTGCATTACCCAGAGAATCCACCTTTCATTAAAGCCCTTATATCTCAAAATTTGATTGATAGCCTCATGCTCGATGGAGTCAAAAGCCTTCTCAAAATCAAGCTTAAGAATTACAATAGGCCTTTTAGACTGATGGCACTGGTGGATATATTCAAAAGTCCAACCAATACAATCCTGGATGGTCCTAGACTTGATAAAACCATATTGATTTTTGTGGACACACCTCATAATATCCAATTGCAACCTGTTAGCAGCCATCTTGGAAAGGAACTTGACTCCCATCCCAGTCAAAGATATATGCCTGAAATCATTTACAGACTCAGGAGATCTCATTTTTGGGACAAGTGTAATGTAGGAGGAGTTCATATTCTGAAGCTAAACATTGCCTGCATGGAACTCATGAGCCAACTCATAGAAATCATGATAGATAATATCCCAGCATTACCCAGAGGACTCATAGCTGGCTTGGGGATGTATCCTTGCAGTAAAACCAAGTCCTGTGCCATGACTTGGGGTGACTCGCCAGAGCCATCTCAGGGAAAGTGAAGTTCCTCCTTCGTTGAATGGTGACCCCTCCACAGTCTAGACTTGGCCCATTCTTGCATTCGGTCTGGCGGTAGCAGTAAAAAAAATTCTTGAAATAGGCCGACCGTTGGCTTAATTTGGAGATACACTTCGCAAAAGACTTGGAAGTTACTCAAATTAAGGACTGAGTTGGGTGCAAGGTCTTGAGGTTTGATGTCAAAGCGATGAAGGATGTCCCGTAAGAATTTGGAACCCGGCGGTCTAAAGCACCTGTCCAAGTGATCTGCGAAGATGACGATCTCATTTGGGCTCGGAGCTGGCTAGGTCTCCTCATTGGCGGCTCGCCATTCGATTTGATTTTTAGCTGGAGCAGCCCAGTGTTCACCAGATTCCCGAGCATGAGCTCGGTCATGCACGACTTGACCCAGTTGGCAGCTTTGCTTATCCTGGGAGCCATGGATGCAGGTTGCAACAAAACTCAGCTACAGAAATGAAGGAAATAAATTACAAGCCGTTTCTAAACACATGGATTGTGAGTATCAAGCTAATATCTTCAAAGTACGGAGCGGCTATGAATCACAACATTTCAAGAGTCGGCAAAAGAATAAGTGCAGGTATGAGCCGGCCAAAGTGGCTGAGAGTCGGCAAAACATTATCTAAAGTTTAAGCCGACAACGTACTAAAGGTAATCTAAGACCCGGAAAAAGCTGTGAAACAGGACCCGAGTCAAGGTGGTCACAAACAACTACTGTACAGATTGGATGTCAATAAAGATCTACAAAATGACTGCAAAAGGAAAATAAAAACCTAGTTTTGACTACACGGATGGGTATGAAACAGCAAAGAACTTCATTTCAAGCAATAAAGGAGATCTACATATTGATTCAAAGAACATCGGAGCTACTTTAAGGCCTTATGAATGAAAGTCTATGGATATCTAAGGATCTACAACTACATATGTCGAAGAGCACCGACGAACTGGTGATGAACAGTGGCAGAAAAAGTGGAGACGGAATGGGGTACATACAGATTTGCGAAAAGAGATTTGAAGGCTTCGAGCTTCACTAGCGCAGCCGCGGCATGCTTGACGAATTCCGGTGGCGGTGTTGAGGTCGCTGTCGCGGTGGTCCTTTGGGTCGTCAAGCTCGAGACGTTGCGGTGGCATAGGAGGCGAGTGGAAGAAGAAGCGCACGAAGGGGCAGGCGTGGTAAAAGAGATCTCGGGGTTCCCCGAGCCTATTTATGGGCAAGGTAAAACCTGAAGCGGTGTGATAGAGCCCCGAGGCAGTGCAGTAACTTTCTGCTCAAAGGGCGCCTCGATTTTCGCGCCTGACAAGATTTGGCATATCTGTTCAAAGATCCGTTATGATGTCTCATGCGTATATCGGAAACAGATGAAGTGATGTCATGATAAAAGAGGTGAAAATGGTCAAGTACGGAGAAGAACTATGAGGGCTGGCAAACAATTTCACCCGGCCAGGAAGTTGCGAAGAAAGATAGAACCAAGGATAGGAAGGATGTGGCAATTGCCGGCTCAAGAAAGATCCGGACCATAGCACAACTTTTCATGATTTCCTTTGTTCTTATTTTCAGGATGGAGTTTAGCATGGATAAATCCAAACTAAACTGGGGGCTAATGTTGGGGATGTTCCCCAAGGTTGAGACCAGGTGTGAGCGTGACCCGGCCCAGAGCCTAGAGGCACAGTGAGTCACCTCACTGATGGGTCAGCATGAAGACAATCGAAGATGGGCCTGAAGCCCAGAGTGAGACCTGGCAGGCGGCCGGCTTTCATGGACTTTGTGGGCCTACTCATGGCGAAGGTCCAGGAAGAGGAATCTTACCAACTTGAAGAGCAAGATTAATGAGAGTTAGAATAGGTTATGGGTCATGAGTATGACCTGAAATCTCCTGTAAACCTAGGGACTCAGCCTATTAAATAAAGGGGAGTTCCTAGGACGAAAAGACTAAGTTGCAATCTCTCAAGAGCTAGGTTAGCGAATCCGCACCCTTGTAATCGAGATCCACAGCAATATCAATCAAGCAGGAGTAGGCTTTTACCTCCACCGTGAGGGGCCGAACCTGGGTAATTCAGCGTCTCTCGTTTCCGATCAACCATGTTCAACTTTCCACACAATTGCGATGGCCTCACCACTAAGTCCTTTCATGAGGACATCTACCGTGACAAAGCCAAGACAGTGCCAGGGGGCGGTTGTATCAGGAGAAACGAGGCAATCCGACTATAAGGCTAAAACATACACTTAGTCGTAGCAGCATGTGTTTGAGGGCAACATTATAGCCCCCGGTATATGTCGACTCCTCAGATGGCCGAGGTCGAGCCACCCACAATTCGGACTTTTGAAGAAAAAAATGCCCTTTGTTTTACTCGGATAACCTCTATTGGCTATATGTAGTTTAACACTGCCTGTGGTTCACCGACCAATTTACGCTTGTTGTGATAGTCAGCTTTCGACCTTTCTCGAGTCACTTGACCAGTTAAACCGGAAGTGACAATTGCAATGGTGCTCCCTTTACCCCTTAGCCGAATAAAGCATAAATGCAAGGAGTAAGCACAGCAGCCGGGCAATCCAGCTATTGACAAAAGAACAACTCGAAATTGATGAAGTACCGATGGCTTAGGGGCGAGGACGTCCTAGGATGCCTCAGATATTGCATGGGGGGGGGTCGGTTTGAATTACAGCCCCCCTCCCGTTTAATGCTTTTAAAGGCAGAAAGTGTTTATATCGTGATAGTTATGCTCGGTGGTAAAAAGAGAAAAAAGGGAATGCACCATGAGTGTCTGTATGGGCCAACCTATTGGGCTTTCCACTTATTCATTAAAAGTAGCGAACCAAAAAAACCTAGGTAAGTATAACTTTAAAAGATATAAAAACTTATAATAGGAAAAGTGCCGAGGGGGCAGACTAACGAGGTCTGGTAAGCGGATTTGATGTCCTCCGCAATTTTCCTGTCGCGCCTCCCTGGTCTGCTCATCCATGCCTCCTCGTCCAAACCGAGGATAGTTTGCCTCTGCCTATAATTGATCCCCTTGCTTTAAGGCAGTTGATCGGCAGTCCTCTTGAAATGCGGACTTAGGCAGAGGTATATTGCAAATAGCTAAAAGTTGTGTAGCCAACCCCCTGTCGAACCGTGTTATGCTTTTAAGGCCGGGCATGGCTAGATTGTTTCTGGAAACACACATCAGTTAATTCGAGTTTTCCCTTATTATTTTACATGTGCTCCGTTGTCCCCCATGGGGTTTTTAATGCGAAGTTATGTACCCGAGGAACGAAGTCCTTGGTCACATAGTGGGGATGGCGGAGCGTGTACCCCTATTTAGGGGTGCTGCCTGGTTGCCCCAAGGAGACATTTTTACTTCCTAGGCGCCTGATATGGTCTTGTTTGCTTGACGCGGCTTGAGCGCTTGGCTCGTCCTCGGCGGCTCGTACCTTAGCCGTGAAGGTCATGGCTCGATCCCCTGTTTGTAGGGGGCGCTTCGTGTTGCCATTTACTATGATTACGCCATTCGGTCTTGGCACTTTAAGCTTTAAATAGGCATAGTGTGGGATGGCGTAAAAGTTAGCGAAGGTGGCTCTCCCGAGGAGTGCCTGGTAATGACTTCGAAAGGGTGCTATCTTGAAGATTAATTCTTCCCTTCGAAAGTTCTTGGGCGTGCCGAATACTACGTCCAACGTAATGCTTCTGGCACTACGTGCCTCGACTCCCGGCATGATACCTTTAAACATGGCACTGCTCGGTTTAATTTTTGCCCGATCAATGTGCATTTTCTTGACAGTGTCAGCATAGATCAGGTTGAGGCTCTTGCGGCAATCCATAAGGATGCAGGTTAAATGGAAACCATCCACAATGGTATCAAGTAACAATGCGGCTGTGTCTCTGTGACAGAGGTCTGCCGAGTGGTCTTGTTGGTCAAATGTGATAGGAATTTCCAACCATTCATTGTGCCTAGGCTGTATTGACTTCCTAGCACATGAGTGGAATATATCATGATAACGTCCTTGACCTCTGTGGGGATTTGTTTTTTACAGCCATTAGTCGACCCGAGCTAGCTCCTGTCCTAATTACGAGTTTGACTCTTGCCCTGATTCTCGGCTGCTATCTTACCGACCTGCTTAATCACCCAGCAGTTCCGGTTGGAATGAGTAGCAGGTTTGTCAGGGGTACCATGGATGGCATAGGGCTTCGGCTCACCCAAGATTTTGTCCAACGTTGAAGGACAGTCTCGATTCCCCTGAAAGGGCTTCCACTTATTCCCTCTATGTTGGTTGACGAATCCAGGATTAACTCTCCTTCCTCGGCGTTGCTGTTATTACCTCTATTATGAAGCTTGTTATTTTTATTGGGTCAAGGTTTACCGTTTCCATTGCGCACCTCGGAGGTACCTGGGCCGCCATTATGATTGCTCCTGCGAGCCAGCCAGCTGTCCTCACCGGCGCAAAATCTAGTCATCAAGCGTGTGAGGGCTGGCATCGACCGGGTTTTTTCCTGCTCGAGCTCTCGAGTGAGCCATTCGTCGCGGATGCTATGCTGAAAAGTAGCTATCGCCTCCGCATCCGGATAGTCGACTATTTAATTTTTCTTCGTCAAGAACCAGTTCTAGAATTTTCTAGCAGACTCCCCTCACTCCTGCACAATATGACCGAGGTCATTAGCGTCCGGGGGTCGGACGTAAGTCCCTTGGAAGTTGGCTCAGAAAGCATCCTCGAGGTCCTCCCAATTGTCAATAGAGTTCTCGGGTAGGCTGTTAAGCCAGTGCCGAGCCGGCCCTTTGAGTTTTGTGGGTAGATATTTGATGGCGTGGAGATCGTCGCCGTGGGCCATGTGGATGTGCATGAGGAAGTCCTCGATCGATACTGTTGGGTCAATGGTTCCATCGTACTGCTCAATATTGATGGGCTTAAACCCATCCCGGAACTGGTGTTGCATCACCTCATCTGTAAAGCACATGGGGTGAGCTGCTCCTCGGATCCAAGCTGTAGCATGTCGGACGTTAGATGCAGTCACGGCTCGATCACGTTTATAGTCATGTGTGTTGCCGTATTTAGCTAGCCAAGCTAGATATCTCGCCTGCATCCTTGGCGGGGCGCAGGCTCCCACGTCCAACCGCCACTTCAAGCTGTTCTCTCGCGAGGTGAATGCTGCCCTCCCGAGGCCTGAGGCCACTCGGCCCCTCAAGTGGTCGTAGTACGCAATCACCTTCGACTCCAATGATCACCCCAAGTCTTCAAGCGCTGCGGGCATGGTCCCCATCGATGGAGGTGCCGGCCTCAACGTGATCTCCATCGAGACCTACGAGCAGCTCCAAGTGCCCGACGAGCAGCTGATGTCGACTAGGCCCTTCTCCTGAGTGACTGATGGCTCCACCATCCCTCTGGGGAAAGTGCGCCTTCCCATCACCTTTGTCACCTGCAAGAACTACCACACTAAGCTCATCGACTTCGACGTGGCGCACATCGGCCTGCCGTACAACACCATCCAGGGCTACCTGGCACTCGCCAAGTTCATGGCAGCAACCCA
This sequence comes from Elymus sibiricus, assembly GCA_039707655.1. NCBI lineage: Eukaryota > Viridiplantae > Streptophyta > Magnoliopsida > Poales > Poaceae > Elymus > Elymus sibiricus. The sequence continues at coordinate 140,141,818 of CM077670.1, forward strand.
TCATGCCTACAACGTCCTCAAGATGCCGGGCTGTAGCGGCATCATCACCGTCTGCTGTGATGAGAAGGACGTGGTCCGCTCCTTCGAGAGCGCCTACAAGGCTGCCGCCACCGCCTAACCTGCCGACGAAGACATCGCCGAGCCTCATGAGGCTGCACCCGCAAAGAAGAAGCAGTTGTTCTCCCACGACCGCGATGAGACAAAGAAAGTGTCGGTGGATGGCAGCGGCTCAGGCCCTGCCTTCACCATAGGCACCGGCCTCTCCCCTGCATAGGAAGACGCGCTCGTCACCTTCCTTCGGGCGAATTCAGATGTGTTCGCCTAGACAGCTTCTGATTTGTCCGGTGTGCCGAGGGAGGTGATCGAGCACCACTTAGCGGTGTGCCCCAATGCACGCACCATGAAACAGAAGGCACGGTGCCAGGTGCCAGAGAAGCAAGATTTCATTGTCAAGGAAGTTCAGAAGCTCCAAGAAGCTAGAGTCATCCGTGATGCGCCATCCCGAATGGCTCGCCAACCCAGTCGTGGTGCCCAAGAAGTGCGGCAAGGAGCGAATGTGCATCGACTTCACGAGCCTCAACAAGTTCTGCCCTCAAGATCCCTTCCCGCTGCCTCACATCGACCAGATCATGGACTCCACCGCTGGGTGCGATTTGCTATGCTTCCTAGACGCCCTCTCAGGCTACCACCAGATCAAGATGACAGCTGAAGATGTGGAGAAAATGGGCTTCATCACCCCCTGTGGCATATACTGCTACATCTGCATGCCTTTCGGCGTCAGGAGCGCCGGGGACACCTTCCAGAGGCTGATGCGCATCGCCTTGGGGCCCCAGATGGGGAGAAACGCAGAAGCCTATATCGACGACATAGTTGTCAAGACTTGCGAGGCCTGGTCCCTCCTCGCGGACCTCCAGGAGACGTTCGACAACCTACGCAAGGTCAACCACAAGCTCAACCCAGACAAGTGTGTCTTTGGAGTTCCCTCCGGCAAGCTGCTTGGCTTCCTGGTCTCCCACCACGGCATTGAGGCAAATCCTGAGAAGATCAAGGCCATCGAGAAGATGCGTCCTCCCCAGAGCCTCAGGGAGATGCAGCGCCTGGCAGGATGAATGGCCTCGCTTGGGGATTCATCTCCAAGTTCGGCGAGCGAGCCCTGCCATTCTTCAAGCTCATGAAGAGATCCGGCCCCTTCAAGTGTTCTCCCGAGGCCGACGCCGCCTTCGAAGACATCAAGATGTATGTCACGAGCCCGCCCATCATGGTCGCACCATGCTCTCGCGAGCCCTTGCTCCTATACTTGACAGCCACTCCCCAGACAGCCAGCGCGGCCCTGGTGGCAGTTCGAGAAGAGCGTGCCTGCACACAGAAGAAGCCTGCCACGTCGGCGACACCCGAGGTCGCGCCACCGCCTGCTCAGATCCCGCCTTAGGAGGCCCTTGGCGCGTCGCCTCCCGAGGCCGCGCCTCCACCCTCCGAGGGTCCTTCGCAGGAGGCCTTCGATGAGCTGCCTCGCAAGCCGCCTCCCGAGCCCTCCGAGCCTCACGAGCCTCTCAGGCCCGCCGAAGAGCAAGCTGCTGTGGCAACTACACGCCTCGTCGAGCACCCCATGTACTTCATCAACACGGTGCTGCGGGATGTGCGCGAGCGCTACCTCATGCAGTAGAAGCTCCTCCTCGCGCTCCTCATCGCCTCCAGGAAGCTGCGCCACTACTTCCAAGGCCATCCCATCAAGGTGATCTCGTCTTACTCCCTGGAGCAAGTCTTGCGCAGCCCCAACATCGCTGGCCGCGTCGTCGAGGGGAACATCGAGCTGCAGGCCTTCGAGCTGGAATTCTGCACAACAAGGGTGATCAAGGGTGCAACCCTGGCTGACTTCGTAGCGGAATGGATGGATCCGCCCCAGGAGGAGCCTCGCGAGGACGAGTCCCTCTTGTATGGGGACGAGGCGCCTGGCGGCTAGACCATGCACTTTGATGGCGCCTTCTCCCGGCAAGGCGCGGGGGCTGGCGTCATGCTCACTTCGCCAACGGGAGACAAGCTCTACTACGCTGTCCAACTCTGCTTCAAGCGCGATGACAAGGTCTCCAACAACATCGCGGAGTACGAGGGCCTCATCGCCGGCCTCAAGGCCGCTTTCGCTCTTGGCATCAAGCGCCTCACCATCAAGGGCGATTCGCAGCACCTCGTCAACTTCTCCAACAAGAGCTACAAGCCCAAGGACGAGCACATGGCCACCTATCTGGAAGAGGTACTCAAGCTCGAGAAGTGTTTCCTTGGCCTGGAGCTCCAGCACGTCCCCCGCGGCAGCAATAAGGAAGCCAATGACATCGCCAAGCGAGCATCCCGCCGCGAGCCCCAAAGCCCCGGCGTCTTAGAGGAAAGGCTCCTGAACCTATTAGCTACACCACCTGCCGTGAGCACCACGTTGCTTCATGAAGGGCTCCCACCCGCACCACCCACAGGTATGCCAGACTGCGGCCTAGCCTCAGGTGCTCGCCTGCTACTAGCGCTGGAGCCTCAAGCGAACAGCTGGGCCGCTAAGTTCAAGGCCTAATTGCTTCACGGCACCCTCCCGGAGAAGGATTCAGAGGCAGAGCGTGTGGCCCGCCAGGCCACCGCGTACTGCTTGAAGGATGGCGAGCTGTACCGTAGGCGCCCCAATGGCATCTCGCTACGGTGCATCTCTCAGGAACAAGGTCACGAGCTGCTCGCCGACATCCATGGAGGAGACTGTAGCCACCACTCCTCATCGCGCACCCTTGCCGGCAAGGTGTTCTGTAGCGGCTTCTACTGGCCCACCGCACTCCATGACGCCATCGAGCTGGTCCAATCCTGTGAAGCTTGTCAGTTCCACGTCAAGCAAATCCACCAGCCAAGCCAGGACCTCCAGACTATCCCTCTCTCATGGACCTTCACGGTCTGGGGGCTGGACATCTTGGGACCCTTCCCTCGCGCAGCCGGCGGCTACCGCTACCTCTACGTCGCCATCGACAAGTTCACCAAGTGGGCGGAGGTTGAGCCCGTGCGCACTATTCTGGCAGGCTCTGCCGTCAAGTTCATCAAGGGCCTCATGAGCCGCTTTGGCGTCCCCAACCGCATCATCACTGACAACGGCTCCCAATTCACAAATGTCCTCTACAAGTCATACTGCGCCAGCCTCGGCATGCAGATCTGCTACGCCTCTGTGGCGCACCCACGAAGCAACGGCCAGGCCGAGCGTCCCAACACTGAGGTCCTCAAGGGCATCAAGACAAGGAGCTGCAAGAAAAAGCTCGAAGCCTGCGGCAAGGGCTGGCTTGACGAGCTGCAGTCAGTGCTATGGTCGATCCGCACGACAGCAACCAAGCCTACCAGCAAGACTCCCTTCTTCCTCGTCTACGGAGCCGAAGCAGTCCTCCCTTCTGAGCTCAAGCACGGCTCTCCGCGAGTCCTTGCCTTCGATGAGCTTCATCAGGACGGCTCACGAGAGGCCGACCTGCTGCTCCTCGAGGAAGCCCGTCGCCAGGCCGCTCTGCACGTCGCAAGATACCAGCAGGCTTTGCGTCGCTATCATAGCCGCAACATACGCCCGCACACCCTCGAAGCTGGCGATCTCATCCTGAGAAGGATCCTCTCCAGAGAAGGACTCCACAGACTGTAACACCCCAAAAATTTAACCATATTTTATTAAGTAAAATTTGGCTAGAAATAAAATTTTGAATTATATTAGGGATTTTATTAATTTTAAGACCTTTTCTGTTTTCTGTTTTCTAAAATTCTTCCATCCATATAGAAATTTTGGTGAAATATTGTGGGCTTTAGTAGTTTTCTTAAATCATTTTAATTATATTTTAATAACAGTAGGAAATATTTTCATAATAAAATTTTGCCCAAGCTAATTATTTTAATAGCATTTTCAATACTTGTAGTACTTCTGTTGCACTACAACTATTTTAAATAATTCTTTAAAAATTCCACAAAAAATTATGAGGGCTCATGTGATGCCTATAGATCGCTTTTATGCAAAAACCCAACTTGGTCTTTTGAAAATTTTGAGCAAAACATCCTCTTTTCTTTTCTGGTCCAGATTCAGCTTTGAACTACAACCTCAATTTTTATTGCTCCAAAAATTCTGAAATTATTCACACTTATAGTCCGTCCAACCAAACCCTTAAGTCCAGGAGCTCACCCCCAATCTCACCATTTTAGTCCACCAAATTATTCCGTGTAGTTTCTGTCCAGAAATGAATTTCTATAAAACTTGCATTTGCAAGTTTTTCCTTTGGTCAAACCAACTCCATCATCATCTCTACCATCTAAAGAGACACCATCCTGCCAAATATCACTTCCAGTAAAATCTCCTAAACAGCCCTAGCATTTTGTCAGGCAGCTTATGGGCATGGCAGAAACATTGCATCATTCTAACTTGCATTACCAACTTACTCATCTAGCCAAGCCCTCATGTCCATCCTCTCTAGAATCCCCAGGAGCATCACCCTGCCAAAATTCATCTTCCAAAAGGACGTTTAGGTCCTAGTGTCATTTCGTCGAACAGCTCCTGTGCGTGTCCAGCGCGCGAGCAGAGCGCCCGGACTGCAGCCGCTGGCACCCGTGCCCCTGCCGCCCCAGCTCCTCTCTTCGCCCGTCCTGATCCTCTCCTGGATCACCAAGTCACGCCAGAGCCTCGCTGACACCCTCCCTGGCTGCTAGCGCCGCCTAGCACCAACCAGCGCCGCCGCCACCGAAAGGCACCGGCCAGAGCACCGGGCACCAATCAGAGGCTGCCAGAGCATCTCAAGCCCAGCCGTGAACCAACCGACCCTATCCGCAGCACACCGACCACGCCCGACCGTCCCAGCTCGCCATTAATGGCCTCCACCAGTCGTAACTACTTCGGCCGGATAATCTCTCGTGGAACCGACCTCCTCCGTGCCTATATAAGCTTTCCTGAGCTCGCCTCGCTGCATCACCACACCTCTCTCTCCTCTGTATGCTCCTCTGCCCAGCGAATCGACCAGAGGCAGTCATTTTCCCCACCTACGGCCACCACTGCCGCCATGGCCGCACCTTGAATTCGTGCCACTCCGGCCTTCCCCGCCCCAACCGAGCCCTCCACTAGACTCAACACACCCCGGCGAGCACACCAGCCACCTTGCCCGGCCAACTCCTTCATCGGAGCTGCTGCACTGGCCGGAGGCCGCCGCCCCCTGCCGCGGTCGCCACGCCCCACTCCGGCCACCCCCGGCCCCAGCTCCACCAGCCACAGGCGCGGGGTGAGGCAGGGGACCCATCTCCGGCGGCACCCAAGCCCGCCGTGCCCCCAGTCGCCGATGCCAGCAAGGGCCAAAGCTCCTCTGTCCCTGTGTCGGGAGGAAGAAGGAGATGGCGCCAGGAGGGAGAAAAGAGGCGCGGGCCTCGCTCGTTAGCGACTCTAGCCGTGGACCCCGCTGTTTAAGTGGAAGCGCAGGTACAAGAATACGCTTTCATTACTGGAAAACGTATTTACAGGAATACGCTTTCGACGTCGGCTGGTCTTTCGCGCGGCCGAGCGGCTGGGCCTGGCCCAGAGGCACCGCACGGCTATACTGCGCTCAGGGCGCACTTCTATCTTTTCTCTTTTCCTTTTCCAACAGTTTCCAAATAATCTTTCAGTAGTCATTTCTATACCAAATCTGATCATTCAAATTTCTGCATCCTCATAAAATCATGCTCTATTATTCTAGGCATGGTAAACATTTTTCCTAAGCTTTGTCTCTACTGGATCTTTTAAATAGTCCATTTCCTTAATTATCTCAACTTAGAAAATTCCTAGGGAAATCATATGAACTCCAAATAACTTGATTCTTTTTTTATTATTCCTCATTTTTCATCTAGTTTATTTTAGTATTTATGTCAAAATTTTCTAAACAACTTTTTACCACTGTTTTGGCTTTATGTGGTAATTTCAATATTTTTGAAAATAGGTAATGGAGGGAAGATTTTTTTTTCAAAGTTTTGGAGTGCACCCAATATTTCTGCATGCTCAAGGCAAGCATCTTGAACACTTGATATGGTGATTGCATGGTTAAATATTTGCACGAATAATTGAATCATGCATAGGTTCAATTCAAATAAAAATTTGCATGCATGTATTGTTGGCATGTTTCCTCGTACCGTGCAAGGTGTGCTTGTCATGACTAACTTGCAGGAGCAGACATAAGAGAAATACCGTTACCGGCGGAAGGGTGATCACGTCGGAACGTGATCATGCCTTGTTGGTTATGCATGTTGGGACATGCAAGGGTTGTGGCCCTGTTTTGGTGTTACAGTTGAGAGAACACTTTATTGTGCTACCCATTGCAGGAAAAACTTAAGCCTCCTAAGTCGACCGTAGATCGAGTCTTGTTCCGGTAACCCCCAAACTTGATCCGTGCTACCACATGTCCCTGACGCAGGTAGGGTATGATCCAGTAAGTTGTTAACCCCTTTCCCACACACACCGTACAGAGAGGCCATAGTGAAAGATAACAGAGGCCACTGGTAGGCATGTCACTTGGTCAGGGGGCATGGGTGTATTCGGTAGAAGCCGAGAGGGTAGTGCCCCTGATCTTTGCGCATGTTATATATGAGATTGCGATCCCATGCTATTCGAGATTGTAGTCTCCCTGTCTTAGAGTTTATCTTGAACGATGCTTTGGGTGATTCCTGGGATCAGGAAAGTTAATCTGGTGTGTGCTGGTTAGGTGTGTTTTCAACCCAAAGACCGTAATGGGAATTAGTCAGCATCTCGGTGCTGGCTAAAGAAATCCTTTACTTGTGGGTAAAGAGTACACCCTCTGCATAGTTATACCTATTCGAATAGCCATGTCCGTGGTTAAGGACTACAGCCTCGGTTGGTCAAGTGTCGGTCTTAGTGTCGGTCTCCGGAGGAAATAATTAAATTGAGCATGATTTATTTTGCAGGATAATTATTGTCGCCACTGACGCTATCATGAGTATTATGGTTGTCATGAATATTATTGTTATTATTATGGACTAACCGTTTCTGTTATTTTTTATTTTCTGAGTGTCTCATGGGCTAGCTAGACTACCCGGGCACTCATTTATTTTCAAGACCTCTCGTGGCGTCACTTGAGTTCTCGGGCGGTCCTGTCTCGCCCGATTCTCTTTTAGACACCCGTTTGGCATTTCTTTTCAAGACCTCTCGTGGCGTCGCTTGAGTTCTCGGGCGGTCCTATCTCGCCCAATTCTCTTTTAGACACCCGTTTGGCATTTCTTTTCAAGACCTCTCCTGGCGTCGCTTGAGTTCTCGGGCGGTCCTGTCTCGCCCGATTCTCTTTTAGACACCCATTTGGCATTTCTTTTCAAGACCTCTCGTGGCGTCGCTTGAGTTCTCGGGCGGTCCTGTCTCGCCCGATTCTCTTTTAGACACCCGTTTGGCATTTCTTTTCAAGACCTCTCGTGGCATCGCTTGAGTTCTCGGGCGGTCCTGTCTCGCCCGATTCTCTTTTAGACACCCATTTGGCATTTCTCTTGGATTCTCGGGTGGTCCTGTCTCGCCCGATTCTCCACTTTTATATTTTATTTTGGATTCTCGGGCGGTCCTGTCTCGCCCGATTCTCCATTAACTTTCCTTGTTTGTGACTAACATTTCATATTTATTCTTCAGCACCGTAGTAATATTCATCATGCCATGCTTTAAATTTCGTTTAGCTTTTGCATATAATTTAACCCATCATGATCATATGCATCCAGTATATCTTTTGTTCATTATGTTTGCGAGTACATTCAAACGTACTCACAGGCTTGTCCCTGGCTATTTAATTGGCCAGGTCAGGAGTTCAACGGGGAGTACCACAACGACGTCCATGTGGAGCCTAGCATAGCAGCTACGCGAGATAGGAATTATCCGGGTCAGCTGTTCCAGTGGGAATGGAGCCCCATCGATGTTGGAGAGCCACGAGTCGCTTCCGTCACCCGTCACCAGAAATCATTGTTGTATCATTAGACCTTTATGGTCTTGTATCCAATTCTTGTAATTGCTTGGTAATCTATAACAAGGATGTGTCCACCAGTAACAGTAATCCTGGGCTGGTGACGACACGCGGGGTTAATTTCTGGGATATTGTGTCCCGGAAATCCGGCCCCGACACAAACTCTCACCCATGTGGGAAGGCCCTTTCAGGGTTGCTCATGTCTCCAGGCCCGGCGCCACCCGGCTGGAGACGGAGGACAGAGTTCCTATGCCCAACACATGGAACATCCAACACCTCCGCAAGTTCTACCCGTGACCCTCACACGTACGAATGAAGTGGAGCTGTACACGCTCCGGAGCCTCTCATTGTGTTCGCCTGATGGGCCCGCGAGAGCTCCCACCCATCCCTCAGTGGAAGCCCCATGCTTCGCGCTGGCAGAACATCCCATGCCTAGTGGAAGCCCCATGCTCAGCACTGGCGGAACAATCGAACTGAGGGTGCCCCACGGGCTGCACCAACCTCAAGCTGACCCGTGCCGGACACGGCAGCCGCATCTTTTTGGTTGTGTAATGAACCTTATTATTATGCTGCAGTAAAGCTTTATTTCCTATGATATTGTCTCGTTGGTAAGTCATTTGCTTCAGGAGTCGTGCGCGCTCACGATCTCCCTCCTGCTCCTCACGCGAGCGGGGGCTGGACACAGTGCTTGTGCTTGGGTCAGTCCCAGCAGCGCTGCAAAACCCAAGTGATCGAGCTCTGGCTCGCGGGCCTGCTCCCGTGCACGCCACCTCACCAAGGTCCTTGGTGTTTCATCTCCTCGCGTGACGCCCACGAGTGAGCTAGCAAGCGTGCACTGCTCCCCCGATCGTGAAATCTTTGGCATGCAGTTGTACCAGGAATGAGGTGCGCAAGGCCTCGTGAGTGCTGCCTCGTGAGGTAACTCACGATAAGACGCCCCCATAAGCCCTCAGGAAGCCTCGCGAGCGCTGCCTCGCGAGCCAACCTGCGAGGGCGGTCTCCACCAAGTGCTAGCGGGAGGCTTCACGAGCAAGAGCCTCGCAAGGCGCACTCCATGACCACGACATGCTAAGCAACACTCAAAAAGAGCTAAGTACAAAAACACCTCACGAGTCACTCTCAGCGCCCCTCAGGCTCTCTTCTCCTCTCAACCTCACTGAGTGCTAACGTTTCCTCCTCCATGTGAAGCCGCTTGCACGTCAAAGGGGGGCTTCCTGAGCATCGCGCCTCAGGAGCCCTTACCGCCTCTCATTGCCCTACACCTCCTGGCCTTGTCCAGGCAACGTGACCTGACATACCAGCGGCAGTTGTGGCCCGCTTGGGGGCTGGGTCCTGACAACATAGAGCATCAAGGCAAGCGGATAAAGGAAAATAGGCCTCACGAGGGTACCTCACGAGGAAACATACATTGCCACAAGTCATAAAGTACTTAAACAAAAGACATCGTTTTTACGCCCCCAAAGGGCCACATGGATCTGATACAGGTAAAACAAGGAAAAAGGACCTAAGAAGTCACGGCGTCACCATCACCGTCGTCACCACCTTCACCATCGTCGCCCTCGACTCCACTGGAGCTCTCGGTGCCGCCATGGGAGAACTTCGCGAGCAGGGCGTCCACGTGGTCCTCCACTGCCTTCCCGAGGCCGTCGCGGAGCTCCTCGGGCACGGGGGCTATCACCCTGTCGAAGTCAAAGTTGGGGTCGGCATGGAGGAGATGGCTGAAGATGCGCGTCGCCACTTGGAAGAGGAGGTCGTGGCATTCATCTTCAATGATGCCGTCCACCCTCCTGGCACCAGCCTCAAGCCGCTCCACGAGCTTGGTGAAGAAGTCGATGTAGCTGGCATCGTGGGTCTCGCGGGAGCCCTCGAGCCTCTCCTTGCAGATGGTGGCCAGGGTGCTGCGGGCCCGAAGCTAGAGGGAGCGGAACATCTTGGCGCGCTCGTGCTGTCGCCCCCGCGCCCGGCCCGCCTCCAGCCTCGCCTGCTCGACGACATTGGAGACACCGCTCACCTTCTGCTGGAGGGAGACTAGCTCTGCCTCAGTGTCGGCCTTGGCCTACAGTGCGGTCTTCCGCCGGTTCTCCGCCTTCATCAGGACTTCCTTGAGGCCCTCGATCTCCTTTTGGAGCTCCTCGTGCTTCTTCTTGAAGCGGTCCTCCTGGGCCTTCAGCTTCTTGCTATGCGTCGGCGTCCTCCTGGGCCTTCTTCTCCTTGGGCTCCAGCTGGGCGTTGGCCTTCTCCATGCGCTTGTTGTAGGCATCCTGGGCGGCGGCCACCTGATGGTCCAACGTCTCTAGGCACTCGCGCTCCGCAGCCTGCTCGGTCGTCGTCCGCGTGAGCTCCCGTTCGTGGATTGCGAGGTCCACGTCACGGGCTGCGAGCTCTTCCTCATGGGCGGTGATGGCGCTCTCCCACATCTGGAACAGCTGCTCCTACACAGCATGCTGCTCTTAGAGCGCCTTCGTGTGGGCCTCCGCCTCCTCACGACGTTTGTCGGCCGCGTCGGCCTCCTGGAGGGAGCACTCGAAGACCTCCTTCGCCTCGGCGACGGACTTCTCGCGTTTCTCCTGCGCTGCCTCGTCTTGGCGCCAGCTCAGCTTGACGGCGATGTCTAGTTGATGCCACCCCTCAGCAAGGCATAGGCGCTCCTCGGCAAGGCGCGCCTCTGCCTCTTGGAACTCTGCCTCGAGCTAGCCCAGAGCCCCCTGGCACTCTGTAGGACCCCACGCCTAAGTAGGGTGCGGCTACGCACGAGTGTCAGAGCCCATGCCGGGTCTGACTCCTCGCCTCCCTCCTCCGTCAGAGCCTGGGAAGGCCCAGCGTCATTTGTCAGGAGTGAGGGGCTTGCCGTAGTCACCTCCGCATCTTGCCACGGCGGCGCGTTCCACGGGCTTGTCGCGCCCGCGGCAGGAACCTCGCGCACCAGCGAGTGCTGGGGGCTTCCTGAAGCGCCTCCGGCGTCTGTGGTGCTCGGCGGAGGAGTCGGCACCTCCGCCTCCTTCATCGCTACGTCTGCCTCTGCAGCAGACGCCTCGGGAGCCGCGGCGCCTCCTCCGAAGGCCACCTCCCGAGGCTCGGCGTCCTTGGCCTCAGGAGACGCACTCGCGTGCGGCTCCGGAGGAACCACGCGCTCCTTCTCTACCTCCGCACGCTCTATTTCAACATCAGAGCGGCGGATGGCCTCTTCACGGCCCTCGGCGCCTGCGGCAAGCGTTGGGACCCCCTTCGAGCCAGGGGTCCTCTTCGTCTTCTTCTTCTTCGTGGATGCCTTGTGCGAAGCAAAGCCTCAGCCCCAAACTGCGAGGCCAACGCAAAAGGAAAGGGGGTAAAGTAGATACTTACTCGTCATTGGCAACCCACTTCCTCTTCTTCAGGATCAATGGCGGGCGGTCCTCACTGCCGCCCTCGCAAGGCTCCCTCTCGGGGCTATCTCCCGAGGCGGCCCCCCCAAGGCTCAGCCGCCCCACCCTTGGCGCCGTCCTTCTCGGCGAGGGGCTCGATAGCCCCACCACCCGCGCCAGTCTTCTCCACGGGGGGCTCGGTGCCCCCACTACTGGCGTCAATCTCCTCCATGCGTAGCTCGCCAGCCGCCTCACTGGTACTCCCTTTGCACCCTGCACCAGCAGGTCGTGAGGGCTCAACCCTGAATCCGGCGTCATCGTCATCGTCGTCGTCGTCCTCGAGGTCGCAGATGAGTTGGCGGCAGGTCCGCGAGGGGGGACCGCCATCGCTCCCCTCCGCGTCACCCCCCGAGGCCTCGGCATCGTCCAGGTCCCCCGAGCCGGGAACCACCCGGAACGGGTTCTCGCGAGGCCCCTCATGACCCTCCGGCACGAGGCCCCATTCGCCGAAGATCGGCATCTCCGCGACCAGCTTCTCAGTCTCCTCGTAGCGGTACAGCAGGAGCGCGTCCACGGGCAGGTCTTCCGCGGTACTTCCGAGCAGGATCTGCATGATTCCGTCTACCGCATGGGGTCCTTCGTGCCGGTGATCTCCCACACCAGGTGCGAGCGCATCTAGAGTGGCGCTATGCGCCGCTGCAGGTACTCCTTGACAACCATCGCCCCCGTGAGGCGCCCCGCCTTGTGGTCGGCCAGCCGCTCCTAGATAGGCGCCAGCCTCGAGTCGGTGAGCTTCTCGTGCTCCCCCCCGAGCTCTTCATGGAGGGGGCCGTCAGCTCCATTAGTAGCTGGTTGCGATGGCGTGCGTCCATGTAGATCCAGCGCTGCCTGTAGCCTTCCACCTTCTTCAGGATCTTTAGGCTGATGATGTCGTTCTCTGTTGCCTTGACGGCGAGGAACGAGGTGCACGTGGAGTGATGATTCGCCGTGGATATCTGCAGGCTAAAGAAGTGGCGGAAGAGCGCCACCAAAGGCATCACGCCCATGAAGGCCTCATAGTAAAAGGTGAAGATAGTGAGCAGGAAGATGGAGTTGGGATGGAGATGGAGAGCTTGGATTTGGTAATGGAAGAGGATGGCATTGAAGAAATCCAAAAATGGCGGCACCAGGCTGGCGTAGACGCTATGGATGAAAAAGGGGAAGGTCGTCGCCTCCAGGTCGCGTCGTGCGCGCGCGCCTGGCCAGATCTTCGTCACCCCATTCTCATTCTGGTCGCTGGCTGTCATCGAGATCACCTTGTCCAGGCCCTCCCGGTTGGTGATGATGGAGCGCTGCAACGCCGGCTCAACGGCCGGCGCGCTCGGCGCCACAACCGCCGCCTTGCCCTTCTTGCCGGCGGGCGCCATTACTGCGCAGTGGAGCTTGGAGGGTGAGAGGAGGAAGGAGCAGAGATTGGGGAAGGAAGTGTTTGAGACCAGGCGCTGGATCGAGAAAGCAGAAGGGAAGCAATGATGGCCCTGTGCCCCGCGCGGGCAGGCTTTATGGTAGGCACAGGTGGTTACCGAGGCGTAGTGGGGAAGTGGGGGCGTCCCACGTCCCGTCGTGTGCCACGCGTCGAACTTGGGCCCCGTAGTCTGTCAGGGCCCGCGCCGTTTCGCTCCCAACGGGTGGGAACGTGCGCGCCATGGGCCCGGGGGCTACACTCGGGCCATTGGGAACCAGGGTACCACGGCCCGTCTACCTGCGGCCCAGGAAGCGATGTTTGGCGAAGGCCCAAGACGCGGCCCAACTAAGGGTGCCGCGAAGCGAAGACACCTCACGAGGCGCCAGCCTCATGAGGACCTATCTTCGAGAGCAAACACCAAGACTTAGCCGCAGCAGCAGCAGGAAGCCTCGCGAGGCTTCCTCACGAGGCGGCCTCCCGCCCCCCGAGGCATCCGCCCGAGGCCCTTCGAGCCTGACGCCAGCCATGTGGTCCTATGCCCACAACATGGGTGATGCGCTTGGAGACGAACGGCGACAGAAGTCGCGCCAGCGGGCGCGGACAGAGAGGTTTCCTCTTTGGTGCCAAAGGGGCAGCACCAGCTGCCCTCCTCCAAAGCAAGTCCCAAGGACTGCCCGTTTGGTGAAAGAGGACCAAGACAGCAAGGCACGCAGGGCGAGGTCATGCTTTCGCAGGCGAAGACCACCTTTAGTCAGGATAGCCTGAGCGCTTGTCCCCTTTCAAAACCCACCAAGTGTGGCAACCCTTCCCGCCAATATTTTCAGGGGAAGAGGACCAAGGCGGCTATAAAAGGGGGGCAGTGCTGCCATTGTGGGGGAATCGATTCCTTCGTCTCCTACCATGTACGCGAGGACTCTCTTGCCCATAGCAATCCCAGCACAAGAATGAGTAGGGTTTTACACCGCAAGGTGGCCCAAACCTGGGTAACCGCTGTGCCCCCTGTCATGCTCTGCGCTCGTGTGCTCTCGCAGTAGCCTCGGCGTGGTCACCCTAGGATCGGTAGGAGCTAGCTCGCCCCCACTGTTCAAACCTTTGGGTCTGCTGGGGCCCCGAGTCTGACACATACGGTGGGTAAACAAATTACTGTTGGGCAATTGATAGAAATGCGCATAGTTAGGATGTTATTCATGGCAATGATCATGTATATAGGCATCACATCCGTGACAAGTAGACCGACTCCTACCGGCATCTACTACTATTACTCCACCAATCGACCGCTATCCAGCATGCATCTATGGTATTAAGTTCATAACAAACAAAGTAACACTTTAAGCAAGATGACATGACGTTGATAGAATAAACTCAAGCAATATGAATAAACCCCATCATTTTACCCTTAATGGCAACAATACAAATAGGTGCCTCACTACCCGCAAGATTGAACCCATCACAAAGCACCTCTCCCACTGAAGACAAATCAATCTAGTTGGCCAAACCAAATAGATAGATTAGAGAGAAATACAAAGCTATAACAATCATGCATAATAAAGTTCAGAAAAGACTCAATTACTTTCAATGAATAATCTGATCATAAACCCCCAATTCATCGGATCCCAACAAACACACCACAACAGAGGATTACATCGGAAAGAACTCCATGGAGATCATGGAGAAATTTGTATTGAAGATCAAAGAGAGAGAAAGCCATCTAGCTACTAGCTATGGCCCCGTAGGTCTGTGGTAAACTACTCACACATCATCGAAAGGGTAACAAGGTTGATGTAGAAGCACTCCGTGATCGATTCCCCCTCTGGCAGATCGCCAAAAAAGGCTTCCAGATGGATCACGGATGAACAGAAGCATGCGACAGCGGAAAAGTTATTTCGGGTGGCTCTCTGTTGGTTTTGGAATATTTGGGAATTTATAGAAGTGGAATTAGGTCAAACTGAGCTGCGTGGGACCCATGAGCTCAGGTGGCGCCCTCCCGGGGCGCGCCAGGTGAGCTCGTGGCTCTCCCGTAGGGCTTCTGGCCTCCTCCCAAAGCTTCCAGGGTCCCTTCTGGTCCAGAAAAAATCATTTTAAAGTTTGATTTCCGTTTGGACTTCGTTTGATACTGATTTCCTAAAAAACCAAAAATACGCAAAAAACAGCAACTGGCACTGGGCACTGAGTTAATAGGTTAGTTCTCAAAAATGATATAAAATTGCATATAAAGCATATAAAGTATCCAAGATTTATAATATAATAGCATGAAACAATCAAAAATTGTGGATACGTTGGAGACGTACTAGCCAACAAGGAGCGCGGCGTAGCCTTTCGTGCGTCATTGTTTCGTGCCAAAGCGCGTCACGTGCCGCGGCCTCCAAGGTACACTGCTGCAGCTCCAGCGGTGTAGAGGTCTTCCAATGTCCTTGACGCGGGATCATTCCCTGGGATCAGCATCGTGAGGTAGTTCATGCCATACACCGATAATGGAGGTAGCGCTAATTGTGACACTCATTGTGTTCATCATTGCTGTCATGGGTGTGGCGAAGCCAGGCGGTGCACTCCCCGGAACTCCCGTGCTGCCCTGCTGCTAGGTTGTTGTGATGGGCACTATCGGAGGCTGCAACGTGGCGGCTGTCAGCCTAGTGGAAACCAGGGTGCCACGGGACGTCTGCCTGCGGACCAGGAAGTGACACCTGGCGAAGAACTCAAGAGGCGGCCTAGCCGTGGGCACCGTGAAGCCAGACGCCTCGCGAGGGCCCTCTCCACAAGGGGAGGCACTACCGAAGACTACCTTCCATGGCAGGCAGCCTCTCGAGGCCCTCCATGTGGAGGGGCCATGTGGCGCCGATCGCGCGGCTGCATGCCCGCCACGTGGGTGACACGTCTGCATAAGACGATAGCAATAGGGGCCGTGCCAGCAGGCGCGGTCAGTGGCGGTTTCCTCTTTGGTGATAAGGGAGCAGTTGCAGCTGCCACTCCCAAAGAAACTCCCAAATCTTACCACTTTGGTGCAAGAAGACCACGACGGCGAGGCGCGCTAGGGCAGATGTCATCGCCGAGCCCACCTGCGCGTCTGTGGCACCCTGGCTCAGAGAGACCGGAACACCCCGTATTCTAGCCCAGAGATCAAGTCTTCTGGAATACGACACTGCTTGGCATAGAACAAATCAGCTCTTTATTACGAATAAACGGGGTACAAGGGTCCGATATTACAAAGGTTACAGGGGCACGGCGACACTTCGCCTGCTAAGGTAGTTCTATGCTAGCAGCGGAAGATCTCGAAGCGGAATAATTTCTAGCAGCGGAACCACGACAACGGTGATGAACTCCACTCCACAGGGACTCTGGCTGGGACGCATCCTAGCGCGCAAACACGGGATCCTCGACAAGCAGTCAATCACGGCATCACCTGCAATCTGGCATGACACGCCAAGTGAGTACTTTGAATGTACTCGCAAGCTCACAGCAACCAAAGCAATCAAAACAAACAACAGCATGGCATTTACTGGTTAATCATCAATGATGAACACAGTACTAGAACAACATGAGCATGGCAGGTACATCAACTTCATGATATGAACATGATGATACTAGCACTAGCATGCAAGGGGGTTGACGTTTAAGGTCTCATGGACCAACTTACTCTGCCTAGAGGTTATCTCGTAACCACCATAGATATCAATCTTTCTTACCATCGTGATCATCACACGATCACCTCATGATCAACCATCATCAAGAATACCATCGTGATCATCTCGTGATCACATAAAGATCAACCAACTTCTTTTCTCATCGAACCGGGGTTGTTATTATTCAGATTAATAATACTGTTGACCCATAGTGTGACCTACTACGAACTGTGTCCATGACCGAGGACGCGGCTATCGATAGATTATACACTCTGCAAAGGTTAGTACATTGTACCCACACCACGGAACTCATGGCCTCGTGCTCCCATTCGGGTGGACCAACGACATTCCGACAAAACCAATCTATTGCATGACACTCTCCCGACCACTCTGACAAACTCCCCTTTGGGCTATGTCCTGGGTGTCCCCGATGTCAACTCGTGACATCCGCCACCTTTGTGGCTGCCACCATCGTGGCCCAACAAAAACATCGTCCCAAACGGGGACCTCGGTATACCATACAACATGGGCACACAAGGCTTATGGCCGCCTACCTGATCAGGGTAGCACGCACACATAACTTTCCCTAGTAGGAGGCACTGGCGAGAGGCATGACAATAGACCGCATTAGGGCCTGCCCATCCAGGAAAGTGTGGCTGCACTGGTGAGCTCGATTCGGTGGCACCATGACCCAGCCAACAAATTTGTTCAAGTTCGATTAATGTCAGGATTAACTTGAACGGTGATGAGCTGAGTCATAATGAAATAACAATGCATATGAACATGATATCAGTGTAACCATGGATGGGCAACATAACCATTTAACAACATTACATCAATAATGATAACTCATTTAGTCTACGAGATGCAGATGAGCAGGGCATAATGATGATCATGAATATAACAAGTATTTTCATAACAAACCCTAACTATTCAGATGAACAATAATGAAACATGGTAATAATAATGTTAGCAATCAGTCATTTCACTTACTAGTTGAAAAAGAACATGGCATAAGCATAGACATGGATTCACAAGCATATTCGAGGCATTCACAAAATCATTAAATGAGCAAACAATTATTAAATATTCAAGTGGAAACCATGGCTACTGCAATGCCATCATGCAAGTGGCTGTTGTGGCTTGCCTAGGGTTTAAGGATTCACCGGGGAGAGGTGCGATGAACTCGCTGAAAGAATCGCCAGAAAAGTTTCCCTCCTAGCGGAGCTGTATTAAGGGCAAGGGCAAAATGGTCATTTTCACAGTGTGCCAACCTCATGAAAATGATACCATCGGAACAGACTCGACGAAATGAGATCGTGGGCTTTGGAATCACCTGAATCGGAGTCACGGTTGCGGAGATACGGCCGTTTGTTCGTTAGGTAGAAATTTAAATAAAAATATTCATTTCTACGCTTAACGGGCGAACGCCCGCAATTTAGAAGTTTTGGCTGGCGGCTGAGAACTTGAAAATATGTTTTCACTTTTGGAAAACATATTCTCCTTTGAACCTGCGCAAAATTACGCTTTCAGAACTGGAAAACGCATTCGGGCGAATGCGCCTCCACTTATCCACCACAGCCAGCCGGCCAAGGTCGATAATAGGCGGGGTCCACTGGAGGGGGGGTGCGTCGTCTTCTTCCTTCGTCGCCCGCGTCTGGCCGAGGAAGGCACGGCTCCCGCCGGTGATTGCCGGTGATTGGTTGCGTCGCCGGCAACGCTCCGCCTACCCACATGCTTAGGACGCCGAGGCGCATCCATCCCGGCAGGTAGCAGACCTCGGGGAGGGCGGGGTTGAGCAGAGCATCGGCCGCAGCGGACGACGGTTTCGACCGACGATGGGCTCGCGTCCCTGGGCCACCGGAGGAGAAGTAGGAGTGCTCCGGCGCTCCGCCCAGGCCTGGGAGCCTCTCTGGTGGTGGCTAGGTGGGGAGGGGAGGCTTGGGCGGCTCGAATTTAAGGCAAGAGTGGCGGCGGCCATGGTGGCAATGCGGAGCGAGGAGGGACTCTGGAGCTCGGTTGAGTTGCCAGGGGGTTTGCTAGGTGGGAGAGAGAGAGGTTTGTGGGGTCGGGAGGTCTCGGGGGTGGCTTAAATAGCCGCGGCGACATGCCCGTGCTCGGGTGCCGCCAAGGGCGGGTGGGCGCCGCTCTGACGCGTCCGCGTACGCGTGCGCACGCGTGGAGGGGAAGAGAGACCAGGGGGTCCATTCGGTGCGGAAATGCCACTGGGAGGAAGAAGACAGGAGGAAGACGCCGGCGGCCGCGGGCACGCGATGTGGCGTGGCGCACCCAGGAGGAACAAGGGAGAAAGAATAGGGGGCCAGTGCTGGGGAGCGAACGCGTGGCTACAGCGGTGCTCTGGGACATGCTAGGACGCGCGGAAGCGGCAGGGAGAGAGGTGCCCGAAGCAAAACGACGCAGAGCGCGCGGCCAAGGCATGCCAGGCACGCGGTAACCGTGTGGCATGGCACTCTGAGGGCACGCGGGACTAGCAAAAGGTGTCCATAGCGTAGTCCTTCCAAAGTAAGACCTCTCTGATGTGATAGACCGAAGAAAGCTACTCTGTGCTAATGGATAGAATCAACAGAAGTTTGCTGTAGCAAACTAGATCATGAAGTTGTGGTCAAAATAATTGGGCTAAGAGATAACCAGGATGTCTCAGGGGTTTAGGGTAGGAAGGACTATAATACTGTGAATTTTGAAATGATTTGGACCAGGGTTTAACATAGTGGCTTCACAACTTCAAAAACTGGTTCAGAAACTAGATCATGAAGTAGCTCTCACATGGATGATTGGATTGGGCTGAAAATTGCTGGAGGATGATGATTTGGCCCTATGAAGGCACCATAAAAATTTCATACCATTTGGATGAATAAAAATGGTACTTCCTTCACAATGCTCCACACTGGATAGAAACTTGGGGGAATTTTGTGGAGAAAAATACTTGGCAAAATGATGTGAATTTTGGCATGCTCAAATAATATAGGGATATTTAGGTCCTGGATTAATTTCAGATTTTATGAAGCAATATAAAATGTAGTTGCTTCACAAACTGAAATTGTGACCAGAATTTCAACTCATTTGGATAAGCCTAGCTAGTACTTCCTTGACAAAGCTTCTCTCTGGTGAGAAACTTTGCAAGTTTGCTGAGGAAGATTTACTAGGAAAATGAAGTTGAATTTTGGCATGTGGTAATAATTTGGATCGGAAAGAGTGCTCAAAAAGTTTCAGGGCAATCAAGAAAATATAAATGGCACTTCCTTCACAAAGTGCCACACTTGATAGAATAGGAAATGAATATTCCTGAATTATTTTTGAACTGGGCAAGGATGGATTTTGGCATATTTGTGGAAGATATGATCCAAAGAATTTATGAGAATTTTGTGGGAATTTTAGGAAACACAGAAATATAGGTTGCTTCACAACCTAGGGCAAACAGGGTTATTCCTTTAATAGAAAAAGGAATATTCCCAATAAATAAATATTGGCGCTGGGCTAAGATGGAAATGACATGGTCTTGGGAAAATTTTGGGAGTGACAAGCCACTTGGATGTGGCAGGAGAGAAGATCTTCCCAGGTTTCAAGACCACATAGCCACGGAATAAAGAACTCCAAATAAAAATTCGAAGAAATCCAAAAGAAAAAGAAAGGGCCAAAAATCGGGGTGTTACAAACCTACCCCCCTTACAAAAATCTCGTCCTCGAGATTTGTTTGCTCAGGGAAGAAGTATGAATATTCTGACTTAAGGAAATCGGTTCCTACTCGGGTATCCTTTTCCTTTATAAGTTGTTCCCACTGAATTTCATATGATCTGATTACCTTGTTCTGGGGTGGTTTGCTTCACCATATCCCACATTCTGACAGGTCTTTCTTCCTAAGTTCATCCTTACTCTGACTTCAATTCTTTTATGTCTGCTGGCTTGTCTGATACTGTCATAACTGGAATTTCCATAAGTCCGGGAGTGATTTCCAATTAACGTGACATTCTTTTATCCAGCATCGATAGTAGTCAATGGAGTTGTGTACAAATTTCCTCGGTGGGCATGAAACCTTTAATCATTGCCTCGGGTTACTCAAGTAGGTGCATATCCTCCGGGTTCAAAACAATGCTGAGAATCATAACCGTTCTCTTGGCGGAATCTAACTGCCTGTAGGTAGTTCTGAATCATCTTGGCTGGCTTCACTGTCTCGAGCATCAAATTCATACCATGTTGTTCTTGCAACAATTTATCTTACCTGTATTGCCAGTCTTGCTCCTTCATTATCATTCTCTTTTTCTGAATCTTTTGCTGAAAGAGCTCAGCCATATATACCCTTAATTCTTCGTGTGACCATAGGTGCTGTCAGGTGCAATATTCCAGCAGTCATACCTTATCCTTATCCTCAGGCAGTGCAGCAACGTTTAACTGGCAAGTTTATCATGTTCTGACTATTCAGGAATATTCTGGACATAACAGAAAACTTTCTGTTTTCAAACAGCAACACATGAACTTGCAAGCTGAGCATGGTAAAGGCTATAATTGGCATTTTATTGAAATAAAAGACACAAAACATGATTATTGATAACATAAAGCAAATCTCAACAAAATAAAATGACGCTCCAAGCAAAACTCATAATATGTGACGAATAAAAATATAGCTCCAAGTGAGGTTACCGATAATGTTGAAGACGAAAGAGGGGGTGTCTTCCAGGGCATCCCCAAGCTTAGACGCTTGAGTATTCCTTGAATATTACCTTGGGGTACCTTGGGCATCCCAAAGCTTAGGGTCTTGCCACTCCTTATTCTTCTCATATTGATATCTCACCCAAAACTTGAAAACTTCAATCACACAAAACATAACGGAACTTGGTGAGATAGGTTAGTATGATAAAAATAAATCATCCACTTAGGTACTGTCAAGACAAGATTCATAATTGTTCTCACATAATGCCTACTGTATTCTATCATTTCCACAATTTATATTACTCAATATAAGCTATGGAAACACTAAAACAAGCAAACTATGCATCGAAAACAGAATCTATGAAAAACAGAACAGCGTGTAGTAAGCGATTTAAAAACCATACTTCCGTACCTCCAAAAATTCTGAAAAATTAGGACAACGTAAGAAATTTGTAACCAAATACTGTGTAAAAATTTCTGAATTTTCTCATGTTCCAGTACAGAATAGAAATTCCAGCACTGGACGCAAAAGTTTCTGTTTTTTCACAGAATCAAATCAACAAGCATCCACACTATCCCAAAGGCTTTACTTGGCACATTATTGAAACAAAACATATAAAACATGATTACTACAGTAGCTTAATCATGTGAACACAAGAAAAACAGTAGGTATAAATATTGGGTTGCCTCCCAACAAGCACTTTTCTTTAATGCCTTTTTAGCTAGGCATGATGATTTCAATGATGCTCACATAAAAGTGAAGAATTGAAACATAATGAGAGCATCATGAAGCATATGACAAGCACATTTAAGCCTAATCCACTTCCTATGCATAGAGATTTAGTGATAAAATAGTTTATGGGAGCAAGAATCAACTAGCATAGGAAGGCAAAACAAGCATAACTTCAAAACTTTCAACACATAGTGAACAAACTTGATATTATTGCAACACCTACAAGCATATGATCCTCTCTCATAATAATTTTCAGTAGCATCATGAAGAAATTCAACAATATATCCATCACACAAAGCATTCTTGTCATGATACATAAGCATAGAATTTTTATCACTCTCCACAAAAGCAAAAAATTTCTCATTCATAAAAGTGGGAGTATCATATGAAACTCGAATACTATAAATTGTTTCCAAATTAAAAGAGTAATGTTCAGAAAAAGGGTAATCATAATTATGACAAGTTTTATAAATGTAATCATCAATACTTTTTATAACATAAGTATCATCACAATAATCATCATAAGTAGGAGGCATGCAATCATCATAACAAATTTGATCATTCAAAGTAGGGGGACTAAAAAGATCATCTTCATTAAGCATAGCATCCCCAAGCTTAGGGCAAACGTTATTTGCAGCAAATAAATTCTCAAAAATATAATTCCAATCAAACATATCATCCCCAAGCTTGTTGGTTTGCATATCATTAGCATTATCACTATTATCATCAATAGTATGAATAGCACCAATAGTATAACAATTATTATCATATTCCTCCATGTTGGTGTCATAAAGATTTCAAAATCATAAGAAGTATCATTATCTTCCCAATCATAATCATCACAACAAGCAATAGGAATAACAAAATCATCATCAAGTGTATCATCTTCCACAATTATTTTTGATTCATTCTCATGAGGTACAACAATAGTAGGAGCAACATTATTTGGGAGAGATACCTCTTTACCTCTACTTTTCCTTCTTTTCTTTTTCTATACCACATTATGTGTGGGTTTATTTAATTCTTCTGAGCTTATTTTTGAAGAGATTGGTTGGATAGGAAGCTCATCCTCGTTACCTGTTTCATCATGAGAGAAAATAAGAGGGAAAGGGGGAATCTTTACCCTTCCATTAGTATTTCTTCTATATTCTATTTGTTTTCCCGTTTTTCTATAGTTGGCAATATAAGGATTCTCCTTGCAATTTACCATACAAAACATATAGATTTCCTTTAGATTAGTTTCAATGTCATCCGTGAGAATGAATACTTCAAACCAACTATTTTTATGTGACAATTCCTCACACCCCAAAAATAGATAAAGCTCATTATATAGTTTGAGGGCGGTCAAGTCATTACAATATTTAGCGATGATTCGATCATGAAAAAGTATGCATTGAAAATTAAGGTGACCAACTTTATTGCAAAGTTCACAAGTAATAGGATAAAGAGAACATAATTTTGTAGCAAATTCATCTATCACTTTGAGCAAAAAATTGGTTCTATCATGTTTATGCTTCTTACAAAATCTATCATCCCTATAAGGCATGTCTTCACAAACTTTATGCACTCCACAAAAATTGACATGCTTATAAGAAACATTTTTGTCATGACTAGTGCAATCATCATTAGTATTTTGGATATTCATAGAATTCATACTAACAACATTACAATCATGCTCATCATTCAAAGATTTTATGCCAAACATTTTATTGAATTCTTGTTCTATCAATTGAGCACAATTTTCCACTCCATCATTTTCAAGAAAAACATTAGAAAGACGAATAATATGAGGCAACCTCAATTCCATATTATTTTGTAGTTTTCTTTTATAAACCAAACTAGTGATAAAACAAGAAACTAAAAGATTGGATTGCAAGATCTAAAGATATACCTTCAAGCACTCACCTCCCCGGCAACGGCGCCAGAAAAGAGCTTGATGTCTACTACACAACTTATTCTCGTAGACTCGTGTTGGGCCTCCAAGGGCAGAGTTTTGTAGGATAGTAGCAATTTTTCCTCAAGTAGATGACCTAAGGTTTATCAATCCGTGGGAGGCGTAGGATGAAGATGGTCTCTCTCAAATAACCCTGCAATCAAATACAAGAAATCTCTTGTATCCCCAACACACCAAATACAATGGCAAATTGTATAGGTGCACTAGTTTGGTGAAGAGATGGTGATACAAGTGTAGTATGGATAGTAGATATAGGTTTTTGTAATCTGAAAAATAAAAAACAGCAAGGTAGCAATTGATAAAACGGAGCACAAACGGTATTGCAATGCTTGAAAACAAGGCCTAGGGTTCATACTTTGATTAGTGCAATCTCTCGACATTGCTAACATAATTGGATCATATAATCATCCCTCAACGTGCGATAAAGAATCACTCCCAAGTTCCTATTAGCGGAGAACATAAGATAGAAATTGTTTGTAGGGTACGAAACCACCTCAAAGTTATCCTTTCTGATTGATCTATTGAGCTATTCCTATAAGTGTCACAAACAGCCCTAGAGTTCGTACTAAAATAACACCATATGATACATATCAACCAACTCTAATGTCACCTAGATACTCCAATGTCACCACAAGTATCCGTGAGTTGATTATACGATATGCATCAAACAATTTCATAATCATAATATTCAATCCACACAAAGAACTCCAAGGAGCACCCCAAAGTTTCTATCGGAGAAAAGATAATGAAAACGTGCATCAACCCCTATGCATAGATTACCCCAATGTCACCTCGGGAATTGATATATCAAGTGAATCAATATAATACCCCATTGTCACCACGGGTATTCATATGCAAGACATACATTAAGTGTTCTCAAATCTGAAATATTCAATCCGACAATAACGAAACCTCAAAGGGAAAAGATTCGATTCATCACAACAAGGATAGAGAGGGAAGAAACACCATATGATCCAACTATATTAACAAAGCTCGTGGTACATCAAGATCGTGCCAAATCAAGAACACGAGAGAGAGAGATAAACACATAGCTACTGGTACAAACCCTCAGCCCCGAGGGTGAACTACTCCCTCCTCGTCATGGAGACCGCCGAGATGATGAAGATGGCCTCCGGTGATGATTCCCCACTCCGGCTGGGTGTCGAAAAAGGGCTGTAGATGAGATCGTGGGCAGGCGCGCCCAGGTGGCTCGTGGCCCCCCTGTGGCTCTTTTGCTGCTCCTCCGAAGCTTCCTGGGTCCGTTTCCTTCCAGAAAAAATCGTCAAAAGTTTCGCTGCATTTGGACTTCATTTGGTATGGATTTTCTGGAAAAACCAAAAACAAGCAGAAAACAGCAACTGGCACTGGGCACTAGGTCAATATGTTAGTCCATAAAAATCATATAAAAGCCATATAAAAGTGCACCAAAATCATACAAAACTATAATAAACATGGCATGAATACTTCATAAATTATAGATACGTTGGAGACGTATCACCCCTCGAGTCGGGGGCCTTCCTCTTCTTCTTCGTGCGCTCCCTTCATGGCGCAAGGGCTCAGCCCCGGACCTCGGGAAGCAGAAAGCAAAATCCAGAGAAAAGAACAAGATGTAAGGACTTACTCGTCGTTGGGGACCCTGCGCCTATTCTTCAGTTTCGGCAGCGGGCGGTTGCCACTGTCACTCTCACGAGTCTCGCTCGCGCTCCCTCCGGAGGTCTCTACGTGAGGCTCGCTAGGGTCGTCTCCCGCCCGGCCGGTGGGGGCCTCCTCGGCGCGAGGCTCAGCGGCCTCCGCGCTGGTGCCTTCTCCATCCCCCGTGCTCGTGGGCCGACAGGGCATGACCACGAACTGGTCATCATCGCCACGGAGGGTGACTAACAACTTGTGGCGGCTTGGCGGGTCTGCTCCTCCATTGCTCTCCTCGTCGGTGCTTGCCGAGGCCTCGGCGTCGTTGCAGCTGCCTGAGCCGGGCACCACCAGGAGGGGGTTATCGCGAGGCCCCTCATGTTCCTCAGGGACCAGCCCCCACTGGTCGAACCACAGCATTTCCTCCACCATCTCGTCCCTGTTGCTGTAGCGGTACAGCGGGTACGTGGCTTCAGGCAGGTTCCCCACCTCTTCGGTGAACAAGATCTTCATGACCTCATCCATCAATGGCCTTGTGAGGTTGTCGATGCTCAGCCTCATTCGGTCCTCGGGGCCGGTGCAGGTCCAAACTGGGCGCGAGCGCTTCTGGAGGGGGGCAATGCGCCGGCGCACGAACTCCTTGGTGACTGATACGTCCCAAACGTATCTACTTTTCCAAACACTTTTGCTCTTGTTTTGGACTCTAATTTGCATGATTTGAATGGAACTAACCCGGACTGATGTTGTTTTTAGCAGAATTGCCATGGTGTTATTTTTGTGCAAAAATAAAAGTTCTTGGATTGACCTGAAAATTTACAGAGAATTATTTCAGAATATATAAAAAATATTGGCAAAGAGATCTACTGGAGGGGGCCACCCAGGAGCCACAAGCCCAGGGGGCACGGCCACCCCCCAGGGCGCGCCCCCCAGGCTTGTGGGCCCCTGGAAACTCTGGCAACCCTAATTCCAACCATATATATACCTATTCGTGGAGAAAAAAATCAGAGAGAAAAAATCATCGCGTTTTACAATACAGAGCCACCGCCACCTCCTGTTCTTCATCGGGAGGCTAATCTGGAGTCCGTTTGGGGCTCCGGAGAGGGGGATCCGACGCCATCATCATCATCAACCATCCTCCATCACCAATTTCATGATGCTCACTACCAGGTGTGAGTAATTCCTTCGTAGGCTTGCTGGACGGTGATGGGTTGGATGAGATTTATCATGTAATCGAGTCAATTTGTTAGGGCTTAATCCCTAGTATCCACTATGTTCTGAGATTGATGTTGCTATGACTTTGCTATGCTTAATGCTTCTCACTAGGGCCCGAGTGCCATGATTTCAGATCTGAACCCTTTATGTTTTCATGAACATATTTGTGTTTTTGATCCTATCTTGCAAGTTGTATGTACCTATTACATGTTATGATCCGCATACCCCAAGGTGACAATAATTGGGATTCTTTTCGGTGATTATCGTAGTTTGAGGAGTTCATGTATTCACTATGTGTTAATGCTTTGTTTTGGTTCTCTATTAAAAGGAGGCCTTAATATCCCTTAGATTTCCTTATGGAACCCACTGCCATGGGAGGGTACGACAAAAGATGTCATGCAAGTTCTTACTATAAGCACGTATGACTATATACGGAATACATGCCTACATTACATTGATGAATTGGAGCTATTATGTATCGCTCTAGGTTGTGACTGTTATATGATGAATGTCATCCAATACAATTATCCATCACCAATCCAATGCCTATGCTTTTCTCATATTGATCTTTGCTAAGTTACTATTGCTGCTGCTGTTACAATCACTACAAAACTGCTACTGTTACTGTCTTTGTTACTATTTCTACTGTTACTACTGCTATCAAAACTATCATCCTACTGTGCTACTAAATACTTTGCTGCAAATATTTTGTTTTCCGGGTGTGGTTGAATTGACAACTCAACTGCTAATACTCACAAATATTCTTTGGCTCCCCTTGTGTCGAATCAATAAATTTGGGTGAAATACTACCCTGAAAGACTGTCACGATCCCCTATACTTGTGGGTTATCAAGACCTTTTTCTGGTGCCGTTGCCGGGTAGCATAGCTCTATTTGTTGAGTCACTTGGGATTTATATCTGTTGTTCACTATGAAGAATCTGAATGACGCTAAGACCAAGATCGTTCCCTCGAAGACGAGGGGAGGTAAGGAACTGCCATCACAATCTGCACTTGATTCACCTTCTGTTTTGAGTAGGCTTGTGACACCACCACCTGCTATTCATTCTGATATGTTGCAAGTAATTGATGATATTACCTCTGCTATAAATGAAACTTGTGATGATGCTAGTACTATGCTTGATAATACTGTGCCACTAGGTGAATTTCTTGATGAACAAATTGCTAAAGCTAAAGAAATTGAGAATGCTGAAATGTTGAAACTTCCTAAAATTATGATTCACCTATTATTCCTAGCTCTCCTACTACAGTTGAGATGCCTAAGATACCCGATGGTTATGTTATAGATGGAGAAATAGCTAGAGAATTTCTTGCTTGTAATGATAGAGATGATGTTAGAAAATTACTGGACAAGCTTAAAGAAAAGTCTATGATGGAGAGAATGAAATATGATCCTAAGTTTGCTACCTCTCATATCTTTGTTACTGATAAGGATTATGAATTCTCTGTCGATCCCCAGTTAATTACTTTGGTTGAATCTGATCCTTTTCATGGTTATGAAACTAAAACTGTTGTGGCACACCTTACCAAATTAAATGATATAGCCACCCTATTTGCTCATGAGGAAAAAATGCATTACTATTACATTCTTAAGTTGTTTCCTTTCTCATTAAAGGGTGATGCTAAGAAATGGTTTAATACTCTTGCTCCTGGTTGTGTGCGTAGTCCCCAGGATATGATATATTACTTTTCTGAAAAATATTTTCCTGCTCATAAGAAACAAGCTGCCTTACAGGGAATATTTAACTTTGTGCAAATTGAAGAAGGGAATCTCCCTCAAGCTTGGGAGAGGCTTCTCCAATTACTTAATGCTTTGCCTGATCATCCTCTTAAGAAAAATGAAATACTGGATATCTTTTATAATGGACTAACCGATTCTTCTAGGGACTACCTAGATAGTTGTGTTGGTTCTGTTTTCAGGGAACAAACTGTTGGACAGGCTGAAGAAATATTGAATAATATGTTGAGAACCACTACCTAAGCCAACTCCGAAGAAGAGAGGTATTCTATTCCTCAGTCCAGAAGATATGCAAGAAGCTAAGAAGTCTATGAAAGAAAAGGGTATTAAAGCTGAAGATGTTAAGAATTTACCACCTATTGAAGAAATACATGGGCTCGACACCCCGACATAGGTAGTAGAGGTAAATTATCTTACTAGATTCGATGAAGGTGATATTCCTTATAATAAATCTGCTAGCCAATGCCTATAAGAATTTGATAACTACATCATTAAGCAGGACCACTTTAATATGTATGTTAGCAATCAATTGAAATGAAATTCTTTCATGATAGATTGTTTGAGTGATTTGATGTTTAGAACTACTAATAATGCTAAAGGCTTAAGTAAACATGCTTCTATGGTTCATACTCAGCTAGAACAAATTGCTAAGTCCCAAAATGATTTGCTTGATGAGATGAATAATAAAATGAATGATCGTGTTGTTAGAGTTGTTACTAGAGGAGGTAGAATGACTCAGGAGCCTCTGTATTCTGAAGGTCATCCTAGAAGAATTGAGGAAGATTCTCAAAGAATTAATACTGATGCTCCTATTTCATCTAAGAAGAAAAAGAAAAAGAAAATTGATAAAACTTTGCCTGCTTCTAGTGAACCTATGATAGAAAAACCTTCTGAGAATCCTAATGATATTTCTATTTCTGATGCTGAAACACAATCTGGTAATGAACATCCACTTAATGATAATGATAATGATAATGATGTTCATGATGATGCTCAACCAGATAATGATGTAGAAATAGAACCTGCTGTTGATCTTGATAACTCACCTCCTAAGAATTAAAGATATGATAAAAGTGATTTCATTGCTACAAAACATGGAAAAGAAAGAGAACCATGGGTTCAAAAACCCATGCCTTTTCCTACTAAACCATCTAGAAATAAGGATGAGGAAGATTTTGAGTGCTTTGTTGAAATGCTTAGACTTGTCTTTTTGCGCACTCGCTTGACTGATATTATGAAAATGCCTCCTTATGCTAAATATATGAAAGATATTGTAACTAATAAAAGAAAGATACCCAAAGCTGAAATTTCCACTATGCTTGCAAACTATTATTTTAAGGGTGGAGTGAATAAGAAGTTAGTTGATCCAGGAATACCTACTATACCATGCTCCATTAAAAGAAGTTATGTTAATACTGCTTTATGTGATTTAGGAGCCGGTGTTAGTGTTATGCCTTTCTCCTTATATAGAAGACTTGATTTGAATAAGCTCACACCCACTGAAATATCATTGCAAATGGCTGATAAATCAACTACTATACCTATTGGAATTTGTGAGGACGTTCCCGTTGTAGTTGCTAATGTTACTATCTTGACAGACTTTGTTATTCTTGATATGCCTGAGGACGACAACATGTCGATTATCCTTGGTAGACCCTTTTTGAATACTGCAGGGGCTGTTATTGATTGCAACAAAAGCAAGGTTACTTTTGATGTCAATGGTAATGAGCATACGATATATTTTCTGAGCAAACAAACTTCAGTGAATGGTATCAACATTATTGAAAAAAATGCGAAAATCACTATTGGAGGTTTCGAATTTCCTCTTCCTTTAGTCAAAAAGAAATATGAAACTCTCATTGTTGGGGAGATGCATATCCCCGTTGAGGTAACCTAGCGTTGTACGAAAATTCTTCGGTTTCATGTCACTCGGAAATAGTTTGTTAATAAGACTTGATCAACCTTATTAATGGATTCTTTTTGAGGGGTATGTGTTCGATGAATCTAGTAAACACAACCTACTGTACCAATCTTTTGCTCTCTATTATTTCAAGTTAATACAGTGGAAATGCCATGATTATCCTGTTTTCTAAATTTTCCGTGCAATAAAAAATGTCCCAAAAATAAAAGTTCTCGGAATGCCTTGAAAATTTAGTATGGTTTTTTCCTGAATATTTAAGAATTTTTGGCACTGAACACACCTCAGGGGGGCGCACCTGTGAGCCACAAGCTCATACGGCGCGCCTACCCCCTGGGCGCGCCTAGTGGGCCTGTGGGTCCCACAAGGACCCCCTCACTTATTCCAGTTGCCCACTACCATCTTCCACCTCCAGAAAAAATCACCATTGCTTTCAAACCCGTGTTCTTGCTCATTTGCCTGCAAATTTTAATCTCCTTGCTCGAAACTCCATTTCCAAAACTGTTTTGGGGGATTACTCGTCGGTATGTGACTCCTCCAATGGTCCAATTAGTTTTTGTTCTAGTGCTTTATACTTTGCATATTTTGCTGCTGTTGGTGAGCATGTATATGAGCTTGCATGTTGAATTTGTATGGTCCAAAGTAGTTCTGATGCACGATATAGCCTCTAGGCACTTGTGGGAGTAGTTGCTATCAATTTTGTTGAGTTTTGTTCACTTTTATTCCGAGTCACTAAAAATTTCAGAAAAGGAAAATGCTCAAGTGGAGGTTGAGAGGTTCTTCGAGCCGGAATCCTAAGGAGGCTCCGAAGCCCAAGTACCACCTTCCTCGTGCGGCCGAGGTGCGACCATGTGAATGGCCATGCAACACCTTCTTGAGGGATGCGGGATTTTTTGATGACTTCTATTACTTGGCGAACAATGCCAGCCTCATCCCGTTCCTTGAAGATAAGTGTGAACAATATCTCCTCCTCACTAATACTTTCGTGCAAAATTTTCACTTTCATTCTAGGAGAGAGATACCCATGGTGTCATTTTACCTATATGATATTCCTAGAGCGATGACACTTGAGGAATTTTGCCAAGTCTGCAAGATTCCCAATGAGGGCAGCCCCATAGAGCCACATCCTAGGGACGTCTCAGAGTTTATATCTGATGTGACTGTGGGGGAGTCGAGAGGAGTTTCTGAGGCTAGGGTTGCTAGTTTACACTTCCCCATTTTGCGTTATTATTCATTATTTGCCGGGAGGTGTTTCACTGGTCGGTGGGAGAGTGGAATGCTCAGTTCACCTGACCTACGGCAAGAGCATGCTCACACACAAGGCGCGACAGGGCACACAGCTGCTACCCAGGTTCGGGCCACCGTGCGGTGTAAAACCCTACTCCTGCTTGGTTGGGATTGCTCTGGTCAGATTGTACGTACATGCGTACAAGGTAGGAGAAGGTGGAAAATGGCCGACCTCCTCCTAGGGTGCTCCCTGCCCTCTTTTATAGCTGCCTTGGTCCTCTTCCCCCGAAAATATTGGCGGGAAGGGTTGCCACACAACGACAATTCAAAGGGGGTCAGGTGCACAGTCTTATCCTGACCAAAGCTGGTCTTCGCCTGCAAAGGCGCTATCCATGACACGCCGGTGGGCTCGGTGATGACATCTGCCCTACGCACCTCATTGTCTTGGTCTTCTTACACCAAACGGGTAGTCTTTGGGACTTTCTTTGGGGGTGGGCAGCTGGCGCTGCCCCCTTATCACCAAAGAGGAAATCCTCCCTGACCGCACCTGCTGGTATGGCCCTGTCTCTGTCGTCATCCTGCGCGGGTGCGCCACCCACGAGGTGGGCACGTGATCGTGATGCCTAGCGCCAAGCGGCACCTGGCTCGGGTGGCTTCGGGAGGCCACCTCGGGAGCCGCCTTGGGAGGCCGCCTCGTGAGGCTTCCTGCTGCTGCTAACTCTTTGGTGGGTCCGCTCCTTGCGGAGGGGGTCCTCGTGAGGCCGGCGCCTCGCGAGGTGTCTTGCTTCATGGCGCCCATGGCTGGGCTGCCTCTTGGGCCTTCACCAGGCGTTACTTCCTGGGCCTCAGGCAGGCGGCCCGTGGTACCCTGGTGACCACTGGGCCAATAGTAGCCCCCGGGCCCGCGACGCGCACGCTTCCACCCGTTGGAAACGAAATGGCGCGGGGCCTAAATGGACTGCCGGGCCCAGGCAGGGACGCGTGTCGCACAATGGGATGTGGGACACCCCCACTTCCTCCACTACACCTTGGAATCCGCCCGCGCTGCCATAAAACTGACCCGCGTGGGGCACAGGGCCATCATTGCCTTCCTTCGCACTCCTCTCCTCGCCTCCCTTTGTCTTCCTCACGCACTGTTTCTTGCGACCTCCTCATCTTCTTGATCGAATCTTCACCGAGCATCCATGGTGCCACCTAGCAAGAAGGGTAGGGCGAAGGCGGCGGCCGTGGTGGAGGCGGAGCTGGAGCCTGCCCTTGGGAGATCCACGATCGTCAACGCGGAGGGGCTCGACAAGGTATGCCCCATGATTGCCAGTGCCCACAATGAGTGGAAGGCCACTCAGATGTGGCCGGGGTTGCGCCACGCTGCCGACCTCGACGCCACCACCATCCCCCTCTAGATTCACACCATCTACGCTGGCTTGCTGTCGCCCTTCTCCAATTTCTTCAATGCTATCCTCTGGCACTACCAGATCCACGCGCTCCATCTCTAGCCGAACTCCATCCTCCTCCTCTCCCTCTTCGCCTACTTCTGCGAGGCCTTCGTTCGCGTGATGCCCTCCGTGGCTCTCTTCCGCCACTTCTACAGCTTGAGGCTGTCCGCAGCGAACCAGCGCTCAGGGTGCGCCTCGTTCCGCAGCGTGGAAGGCACGGCGGACGACACCATCAACATGAAGATCACCAAGAAGGTGGAGGGCTACAGGCAGCGCTAGGTCTATGTGGACGCAGACTAGTATAGCCCCCTGCTGCAGCTGCTGGCAGCCCCTGCCGTCAAGAGCTCCGGATGGGAGCACGCCAAGCTCACCAACCCCAGGCTGGCACCGTTATGGTGGAGGGTGGACAAGCTGAAGGCCACGAAGGAGATGGGAGCGATGGTCGTCAGGGAGTTCCTGCGCCGGCACATCGCCCCCCTCCAGAAGCGCTCCTGCCCGGTGTGCGCCATTACAGGCTCCAAGGACCCGATGCGGCTGAGCGTCGACAACTTGAAGCCGGAGGTGGTGGATGAGGTGATGCATCTTCTGATGGGTGAGGAGGCAGAAGACCCGCCCCAAGATGGGCTCCCCCTGTATCGCTACAAGAACAGGGATGAGCTGGTCAAGGAGATGCCACGCTTCGACCAGTGGGGCTTGATCCCGAAGGGTCATGAGGGGCCTCGCAAGAACCCTCTCTTGGTGCTGCCCGGCTCGGGAGGCCAGGATAAGGCCGAGGCCTCGGCAAGCGCCGCAGAGGAGAGCGACTCCGGGGCAGCCCCGCGGACCCACCACCAGCAGTTGGAAGAGCTCGGCAATGACGATGACGACGACACACGATTTGTGATCGTGCCCTCCCGGCCCACGCCCACGGGAGGTGAAGGAAGCGCTAGCGTGGAGGCTGATGCGCGCCTCAAGAAGAGGACCGGTGCCAGTGGCGCGGCCGCCGCGCCCCCTCCCGAGAACACCGGAACCGGTGACGAGGCCGCCGCGCCCCCTGCAAGGGAGACCGGCACCAACCCGGTGGAGGAGGACCTCAGCAAGTCCCACGCTGAGCCCTCCAGAGCATGCTCGAGCGAGCCTCACGATGGTGGCAGCGGCAGCCGCTCGCTGCCGAAATTGAAGAAGAGGAAGTGGGTTCCAAATGACGAGTAAGTCACCGCACCTTGCTCTTTTTCTCTCAAGTCTAGTTTTCTGCCTCCCGAAGTCTGGGGCTGAGCCCTTGGTTCACGCAGGGAGCCCACGATGAAGAAGAAGAAGAAGACCCCCAGCTCAAAGGGGCCTCAGCGTCCTCCGCAGGCGCCAAGGGACATGAAGAAACCATCTACCGCCCGAAGCCGAGACGGGGCGCGTGGAAGTGGAGGAGGAGCATGCGGCGCCTCCCGAGCCACGCGTGGACATGCCTCCTGAGGCTGAGGCGAACGAGCCATGGGAGGCGGCCTCCGGAGATGGGGTCGCGCCTCCCGAGGCACCCGACGTGGAAGACGACGCCACAATGGGGGAGGCTGAAGAGCGGATCCCCCCGCCGAGCTCCACCTCCGCCAAGGAGGCAGGCGCCACTGAGTGCACCTCGGCAAGCCCCCAGTAGGCACCGACGCGCGAGGCTCCTGACGCGGGCACAGCTAGCCCGCGGAGCGTGCCACCGTGGCAAGATGAGGAGGAGATCCCGGCGAGCCCCCCCGCTCCTGACGAGTGATGCGGCTCCCGAAAGGAGCGCGGATGCGGAGGCCCGGAGGGGGTCCGGTACCGGCCCCTCCCGGGCCATGACGGCAGAGGGTGGCACTGGCGAGCGCAGCGGCTGGGCCTTGCAGTTGGTGAGCAGCAGCGCCGTGCTCAAGCACGGGGCTCTGCAGGGCGCTAGGGCAGCGCTCGACGCCCTCGAGGAGGACCTCCAGGCAGAGGAGGTGCGTCTCGCCGATGAGCGCCTATGCCTCGCGGAGGGGTGGCGGCAACTAGATGTGACCATCACGCTGGGGCGCCGGCAGGATGCAGCCGTGCGGGAGAAACGTGAGAAGGCCACCTTCGACGCCAAAGAGATGTTCGAGAGCGCCGTCCGGGAGGCCGACGCAGCCGACAGGCACAGGGAAGTAGCGGAGGCCCATGCGAAGGTGCTGCAGGAGCAGTCTGCCGCCTAGTCGGTTCTGCTGCAGGCGCGGGAGAATGCTGTCACCACTCGCAAGGTGGAGCTCGACTCCCGCGAGGGCGAGCTTGACAAGCGTGCTGAGGCTCTTGCGGGTCCTGAGGCAGACGTTGCGATCCGTGAGCGAGAGCTCGCGAGGACGGCAACCGAGTAGGCAATGGAGCGCGAGCACCTAGAGACACTCGAGCGCCAGGTGGCTGCCGCCCAGGCCTCCTATGACCAGCGCATGGCCAGGGCCAACGCCCAGCTAGAGGCCAGGGCCAACGCCCAGGTGGACGCTGACGCAAAAACCGAGAGGAATCGCCAGGCGCTTGCCACGGATTATGCCAAGAAGCTGAAGCTTCAGGAGGACCGCTTCACCACGAAGCGCGAGGAGCTCAAGGCGGAGATCGCTGGCCTCAAGGAGCTGCTGGCAGAGGCGGAGGGCAGCCGGAAGCGTGCGCTGAAGGCCAAGGCTAAAGCGGAGGGGGAGCTGGCCTCCCTCCAGGAGCAGGTGGGCAGTGTCTCCAACGTCGTCGAGAAGGCCAGGGACAAGGCGGCTCGGGCGCGGGGGCGGCAGCACGAGTACGCCAAGATGTTCCATGCCCTCTCCATCCGAGCCCACGGCGCCCTGACCACCATCAGCCAGGAGAGGCTTGGTGGACCCCTTGAAGACAACGGCGCTAGCTACCTGGACTTCTTCACCAAGCTTGTGGAGAGGCTTGAGGACGGGGCCAGGTGGGTGAACGGCATCATCGAGGATGAATGCCGCGATCTCCTCAGCCAGGCGGCGACACGAGTCTTCAGCAACATCTTGCGCGCCGACGCCGGCTTCGACTTCGAGAGGGTGATGGCCCCCGTTCCCCCGGAGCTTCGCGACAGGTTCGGAAGGGAGGTGGAGGACCACGTGGCCGCCCTTTTTGCGAAGTTCTCTTATGGCGGCGAGAGCTCCAGCGAGATCGGTGATGGAGACGGCGAGGACGAAGAGAACGACGGCGATGGCGGCGATGATGCCCCGTCTTCTTAGATCTTTTCTTTCCTCCTTGTTCTGTATCAAGATAGATGTAGCCCCGTGGGGGCGTAAAGACATGGTCTGTATGTTTTAGCTTATCACTTGTCATTTTGTGCTAATTCTTGTTCCTTGCGAGGCATCCTCGTGAGGCCTATTTGTCGGAGATGGGGCTCCGGGGACCCAAAGGTTCGAACACTGGGGTGAGCTCGTTCCTACCACCTCATCCCCTACCACGGCACAGCTACGGCGATGCTACGGTGAGAGAGCGTGTGAGCGGGGGCAGGCCGGAGACATAGTGGTTACCCAGGTTCAGGCCACCTTGCGGTGTAAAACCCTACTCCTGCTTGGTTGGGATTGCTCTGGTGAGAGTACAAGGTTTGGGGCGGAAGAGTCGATCCTCTCTACAGCGGCGCCCTGCCCTTCTTTTATATCTCCCTTCATCCTCTTCCCCTGAAAACATTGGCAGGAAGGGTTGCCACACAACGGCAAATTTGAAGGGGGACAGGGACGCAGTCTATCCTGACAAAAGGTGGTTTTCCTCTGCAAAGCGATTATCCATGACGCGCCGGTGGGCTCGGGAATGACCTCCACCCTGCGCGTCCGCCGTCTTGGTTTGCTTTCACCGATCGGGCAACCTTTGGGTTGCTTTGGGAAACGGAATGCTGGCCTTGCTCCCTTAGCACAAAAGAGGTAATCCTCTCCATCCGCGCCTGCTGGCACGGCCTTTGTCGCCATTCGTCGCCTCGCACGTCACCCACATTGTGGGCATGAGACCGCGCGACCGAGCCGAACAGCATCTGCCTTGCATGTCTTCGGGGGGGGGTGCCTCGGGAGGCTGCCTAGCAAGAGAGCCTCGCGAGGCTCTTGGCGAAGTCGTGGCTGAGTCTTGCTTGCCTGCTCATTGAGGAGGGGTCCTCAGGAGACCAGGGCCTCATGAGGGGTCTTGCTCGAGGTGCCCGCTGGTGGGCCACCTATTGGGCCACTGCCAGGCGCTGCGTTCTAGGCCGCAGGCAGACGGGACAAGGTACCCTGGGTTCCACGGGCCCGACAGTAGCCCCCGGGCCCGCGGCGCGCACGTTCCCGCCTAATCGGGGGCAAAACGACGCGGGTCCTAACCGCCTGCGGGCCAGGCGCGACACGTGGCACATGATGTGATGGTTGATACCCCCACTTCTCCCACGACGCCTTGGTAACGGCCTGTGCTGAAATAATGCCTGCCCGTGCATGGCGCGAGACCATCATTGCCTTCCCTCACGCATCCCGTCTCCCCGCATCTTCCTTCTTGTGCAAAGCTCCTCACGACCCCATCTCCGAGCTCCGCCTCTTCCCCCGCTTCCACCCGCGACTCTGCCGCGCTTTGATGGCTCCCGCCGGCAAGAAGGGAAAAGCGGCGGCCCCGGCCTCAAGCGCACCCGCCATCGGGGCGGCGCTGCAGCGCTCCACCATCGTCGACAGGGAGGGCCTGGACAATGTGCTCCCGCTGGTGGCCGGCGACCAGAACGAGGGACAGGCGACCAAGATCTGGCCGGGCTCACGCGCATGGCGTGACCTGGGGGCGACGGCCTACCCCTTCTTCCTCCACAGCGTTTATGCCGGCTTGGTGCTGCCATTCTCGGACTTTTTCTACGCCATCCTTTCCCATTATCAGATCCATGCCCTCCATCTTCAACCCAATTCCATCCTCCTCCTAGCCATGTTCGCCTTTTACTGCGAGGCTTTCGTGGGCGTCACGCCTTCGGTGGCGCTCTTCCGCCACTTCTTGAGCCTGCGGCTGACTGCGGTGGGCCAGCACTCTGGATGCACCTCGTTCCTCACCGTCAAGGGGATGGAGCGCAGCATCATCAACATGAAGGTCGCGAAGAAGGTGGAGGGCTATCGGCAGCGCTGGGTCTATATGGACGCGTGCCGGACCAGCCCGCTACTGATGATCCTGACGGACCTAGCTGAGAAGAACTCTGGGTGGGGGCACGCGAAGCTCACCGACCCGAGGAAGGAGCCTGTCTTGGAACGGATGGCCGCGCACCGGGCCGCGCGCCTGTCGGGGCGACGGTCGTCAAGGAGTACTTGCGGTGGCGCATTGCGCCGCTCCAACAGCGCTCGCGCCTGGGGTGGGAGTTCACCGGCGTGAGGGACTCCATGAGGCTGAACTTCGGCAGCCTGATGCAAGATGTGCTGGACGGAGCCCTGGTGACTCTGCTTAGCGTCCCCGCTGCGGACCCACCGGAGGATGCACTCCCGCTGTTCCGCTACGAGGATATGGCAGAGCTGGTCGCGGAGATGCCCTGCTTTGACCGGTGGGGCCTTGTGCCGGAGGGCCACGTCGGGCCCCGTGAGAACCTGCTGGTGGTGGCGCTGGACTCCGGGGATAGTGGCGGTGACGAAGGCTCGATGGAGGCCACGGAGGAGGACGCCTACCGGGCGCCACCGCGCACTCGCCATCAGCTCCTCTGCGACCTCGAGGATGACGACGCCGATAGCGCGCTGCCCGTGGCGGCGCCCTCCTGACCAGCTGGCGTGGGGGTAGAGGAAGGTTCCGGCGCCACGGCGAATGTGTCGTGAGCGACGGAAGCGGCCCTCAGCCGGGAGGCAATCGAGCCACCAGCGGCAGAGGCCCGTCCGGGAGGCAAGGCCTCCCACGCCCTCGAGGAGGGCGACGATGCGACCCGGACAACGGTGGCCCACTCTGGGGGTCCGGAAGGTGGAGCCGGGGTGATGCTTGAGGGTGGCGGCGACGACCTGCCCCTCGCGGAGAAGAAGAGGAAGTGGACCGCCAGCGACGAGTAAGTCCCCGTGTCCATCCCAGCGTTTTATGTTCACACGGCCTGTCTGAGCTCGGGGGCTGAACCACCATTTTGTAAAGGAGGTCCGCCAGTGACCAGAAGAAGAAGAAGAAGAGGACGGCGAAGATTAAGATGGGCCCCAACCTGAAGGGGGCAACGATGCCTGCCGCAAGCGCCGGGGGGCATGGAGAAGGCGCCCGCCGCCCCGAAGCCGAGGCAGGGCACACGGTCGTCAAGGAAGAGCAGACCATCCCTCCGGAGCCGCGCGTGGGTGTGGCTCCTGAGGTCGGGACAGACGAGCCTCGGGCGGCTGCCTCCGAAGGTGGGGGCGCACCCCTTGCAGACACGCTGCGAAAGAAGATGCAGCGATGGGGGAGGTTGAGGCGCCCACTCCCACGCCTGATGCCTCCCTCAACGTGGAGCGGCACGACGCTGGGCGCACCGCGGTGAGCTCTCCAGCTGCACCCGCGTGTGAAGCCCCCTGTGGTGAGCATGGCAAGCCCCGCAATGCACCGCCACAGCCAAATGCGGGGGAAACCTAGGCGAGCCCTCCGCTCCTGGTGAACGACGCTGGGGCCTCCCCGACCGCGGCAACAGAGGGCAGTGAGGGCCCGGGCCCGGACTGGGCCCTGGCGCTCATGAGCAACCGCGCCTTGCTCAGGCGCGGAGCCTTGCGCCATGCCAAGGCCACGCTCGATTAGCTCGGGGTAGATTTCCAGGACGCGGAGGCGCGCCTCGCTGAGGAGCGCCTGAGGCTCGCTGAAGGGTGGCACCGTCTTAGCGTCGCCGTCAAGATGGGCCAGTGCCAGAACGAAGCCGCTCGTGCGAAGGGCGAGAAGGATGCCGCCGAGGCGAAGGGGGCCTATGCAAGCGCTCTCCGGGAGGCTGAGGCGGCCGTCAAGCGTCGCGAGGAGGCGGAGGTCCGCCTGAAGGAACTCCAGGATCAACATGCCGCGCAGGCGCAGTTGCTCCACATGCGGGAAAGTGCCGTCGCTACCCGTGAGGGGGAGCTTGTGTCCCTTGAGGCAGACCTCGTGACTCGCGAGCAGGACCTCGCAAGGGTGTCGACTGAACAGGCCTTGGAGAGTGGGCGCCTGGAGATGTTGGGAGGCCAGGTGGCCGACACTCAAGACAACCACACAAAGCGCGTGGACGAGGCCAACGCTCAGCTGGAGGCTAAGGAGAAAAAGGCCCAGGAAGACGCCGACGCGAAGATAGCAGCGAAGCGCCAAGCTCTCGCCGAAGAGCACGGCAATGAGCTGAAGCGGCAGGAGGACCTCTTCGAGGCGGAGCGCGAGGGGCTTCGGCAAGGGATTGCCAGCCATAAGGCGGCGCTGACTGAATCAGAGGCCCGCCGAGAGACCGTGCTGAAGGCCAGGCCGTCGCCAAAACCGAGCTGGCCTCACTTCATCTCCAGGCGAGGGGTGCCACCAGCGCCGTCGAAAAGGCTGGAGGCGAGGCGGACTAGGAGCGGGAGCGGCAGTGCGATCGCGCTGAGACGTTCCACCTCCTCGAGCTCCGAGCCCACAGCGCCCTGAGCTCCATTTGTAAGGAGAGGTTCGAAGCCCCCCGCGAGCCCCATGATGCCGATTCCATTGGTTTCTTGACCAAGCTCGTGGAGCGGCTCGAGGACGGAGCCAGGAAGGCGAACCACATCTTCGAGGAAGAGTGCCGCGACCTCTTCTCTTAGGCGGCGACTCGCGTCTTTAGCCACCTCCTTCACGCCAACCCCAAATTTGATCTTGACAAGGTAATAGCTCCCGTCCCCGAGGAGCTCCGTGATGGCCTTGCGAAGGCAGTGGATGGCCATGTGGACACGCTGCTTGGGAAGTTCTCTCGCGACAGCAGCGAGAGCTCCGACGGAGGCGGGGACGACCACGATGGCGGCGACGACAGAGATGGCGTCAACGATGATGGCGCAACTTCTTAGGATCCTCCTTCCTTCGTTATCCTGCACTAGACCAATGTGGCCCCGTGGGGGTGTGAAGATAATGCCTTTATGTTTAAGTACTTTATGACTTGCTGTGATGTATGTTTGTGCCCTCGTGAAGCTTTCTCTCGAGGCCTGTTTTCTCTTTTTGCTCGCCTTGTGTGCTCTATGTCGTCAGGGCCCAGCCCCCGAGCGGGCTACCGCCGCCGCTAGTATGCTAGGACTCGTGCCTGAGCAAGGCCAGGAGGTGTAGGGCACCGAGGGCGGTTAGAGTTCCCGAGGCACGATGTTCAGGGAGCCCCCCTTTGACGTGCAAGCGGCTCACGGAAGGAGAAACGACAGCGCTCGGCGAGTTGCTGGAAGGGGCAGCTTGGGAGATGGCGAGGGTGGCTAGCGAGGTAGTTAGACTTAGCTTTGCGAAGGGTAGCGTCCGGTGAGCCACCACTTGTAGGGTGTGCCTTGCGAGGTTTTCGCTCACGAGATCTCTTGCTGAGATGGCCGTCATAGGTTGGCTCCCGAGGCAGGGCCCGTGAAGCTTCCTGAGGCTCAAGGGCCACCTCGCGAGGCGTCCTCGCGAGGCCTTCCGGGTGACCTGTTCCTGAGATAACTGCATGCAGAAAGCCCCACAACAGGGGAGCAGCGTACATTTGCCGGCTCGCTCATGGGCGTTACGCAAGTAGATAGGACACCAAGAACCTTGGTGGGGTGGCGTGCATGGGAGCAGGCCCGTGAGCCAGAGCCTGGTTGCTTGGGTTTTTCAACGCTGCTGGGACTGACCCGAGCACAGGCACCATGTCCAGCCCCCGCTTGCATGAGGCTCATGAGGGAGGCCATGAGCGTGCACGGCTCGTGAGGCGAAGATATGATGAAATACACCACGTATGGAAACTGAAGCTTTACTGATGCAAGATAACAGATTCCATTACACAACCAAAAAGGGATGCGGCTGCCGTGTCTGGCACGGGTCAGCTTGAGGATGTTGTAGCCCATGGGGCGCCCTCAGTTACATACCCAAAAGAGAAAAAGAAGGGCTGCCGTGTCCGGAACGGGTCAGCTTGAGGTTGGTGCAGCCCGTGGGGCACCCTTAGTTGATTGTTCTGCCAGCGCGGAGCATGGGGCTTCCACCGAGGTGTGGGTATGATCGCGGTTCGATTGTTACACCAACGCAGAGCATGGGGCTTCCACTTGGGCGTGGGCGGGAGCTCTCGCGTGCCAGTCAGGCGAACGTATTGAGAGTCTCCGGGGCGTGTACAGCCCCATTTCGTTCGTACGCATGAGGGTCATGGGTAGAACTTGCTGATGTGTTGGATGTTCCTGGCGTTAGGCACAGGAACTCCGTCCTCCGTCTCCAGCCGTGTGGCGCCAGGCCTGGAGACATGAGAAACACTGAAGGGGCCTTCCCACATGGGTGAGAGCTTGTGGAGTCCCTCCCCGTTCGAGGCCCCAACGCGAGACGCATCAGCCTCTTGAAGGTGGCGCTGGCGTTCCTCAGGCCGAAGGGCATGCGGGCATAGCCGGTTGTGGAGTCCGTGCCCTAGCCGGCGCGCGGCAGCAGAAAGGGGTCCTGAGGGCAGAACTTGTTGAGGCTCGTGAAGTCGACGCACATGCGTTCCTTGCCGCCTGTCTTGGGGACGACGACTGGGTTGGCGAGCCATTCAGGATGGCGCACCTCACGGACGACCCCAGCTTCTTGCAGCTTGTGCACTTCTTTAACGATGAGCTCTTGCTTCTCGGGCGCCTGGCGCCGTGCTTTTTGCATGACGGGGCGTGCGTTGGGGCACGCCGCTAAGTGGTGCTCGATCACCTCCCTTGGTACATCGGACAAATCAGATGCTTTCCAGGCGAAAACATCCGAGTTTGCCCGAAGGAAGGTGACAAGCGCGCCTTCCTATGCAGGAGAGAGGCAGGGCCCGAGCTGCTACCGTCAACCGACACCTTCTTTGTCTCGGCACGGTCCTGAGAGAACAACTGCTTCTTCTTCGCGGGCGCGGCCTCAGGAGGCTCGACCGCATCCTCGTCAGCTTGATGGGCGGCTGCAGCAGCCTTGTAGGCATACTCAAGGGAGCGAGTAGGGCAGGCCGGTGATGATGCCGCTGCAACCAGGCATCTTGAGGACGTTGTAGGTGTGATGAGTCACCGCCATGAACTTGGCGAGCGCGGGATAGCCCAAGATGGCGTTGTAGGGCAGGCCGAGGTGGGCGACGTCGAAGTCGATGAGCTCAGTGTGGTAGTTCTTGCGGGTGCCGAAGGTGACAGGGAGGCGCACCTGCCCCAGAGGCAGCGTGGAGCCGTCGGTCACGCCCGAGAAGGGCCTCGTTGGCATGAGCTACTCATAAGGCACCTGGAGCTGCTCGAAGGTCTCGATGGAGAGCATGTTGAGGCCCGTGCCTCCGTCAATGAGGGTCTTGGTGACCGCTACGTTGCTGATGGTGGGAGCACAAGGCATGGGGAGCGCGCCTGCGGTGGCCGTGGACTTGGGGTGGTCCTTGGAGTCGAAGGTGATGGCGTACTGCGACCACTTGAGAGGCCGTGCATCCTCAGGCTTCGGGAGGGTGTCGTTAACCTCGCGAGAGAACTGCTTGAAGTGGCAATTGGACGCGGGAGCCTGAGCTCCGCCTAAGATGCAGGCAACTGTGCGAGGCTCCTGGGAGCCCCCAGCACCCTCGTCAGTCTGGTTGACGTTGTTCCTCCGGGGTGGAAGCGGCGGAAGAGTAGCGTTGTCCTGAGGGTTTGCCTCACGAGGCTGATCGCGCCAGGCGGCCTCGCGAGGCTGGTCGCGCCAGCCCTGGCGGAAGTTGTCATTGCCGTTGCGGTTGTCCCAGTGGTTGCAGCTGCGGCCACCTCCGCGGTCGGAGCCACGGTCGTTGCGGTCGCCTCGGCGGCCCAGGCGCTCGTCGCGGAGCAGCTTGAGCTCCTGGCAGTCTTCGGTGCTATGGGAGTGCATGTTGTGGTAGACGCAGAGCGGCCGGCCATCCTTCCTGGGCTCATCACGGTCACGGCCGCACTTCTGCTCGGGCTCCACCGCAAGCATGGTAGGGACCTTGCGCTTGATGTCCTTGCTCTTGGCCTTGGCGGCGTCGGGCACTGCATCAGGATCGTTGTGGATGAAGAGGCGACCTTCTTCAGCCTTGGCGCACTTGTCGGCGAGGTCGAATAGATCAAGCACCGAGTCCAGCTCGTCATTGATGGCGAGCTTCTCGCGCATCTTGACGTCCGCGATGCCGGTGGAGAACGCAGAGATGACGGCCGCGTCAGAGGCACGCAGGTTCTTGTTGCGCACTTGGCTAAAGCGCTGGATG
Organism: Elymus sibiricus; assembly: GCA_039707655.1. Lineage (NCBI taxonomy): Eukaryota > Viridiplantae > Streptophyta > Magnoliopsida > Poales > Poaceae > Elymus > Elymus sibiricus. The sequence goes on from CM077670.1 coordinate 140,185,872, forward strand.
TACTTGCGGAGGGTCTCGTCCGGGCGTTGCTGCACATGCCGCAGGTCGTTGATCGTGAGGGAGCGGTCATGTGTGCCCTTGAAATTGGCGACGAACTGGTTGCAGAGCTCGCCCCACGATGAGATTGACGCCTCAGGGAGATTCATGAGCCAAGAGCGCGGGCCGTCCTTGAGGGCCTTGGGGAACTAGTTCACCATGACCTTGTCGTCGCCGTTCGCCGCCTCAACGCTCAGCGCATAGAGCTGAAGGAACTCTGTGGGGTTGGGGGTGCCGTCATAGCGCGGAGGCATGTCCGGCTTGAACTTGGCGGGCCACACCACCTGACGCAGCTCGCGGGTGAAGGCGCGGCATCCCACGCTGCTCGAGGGAACACCGCCGGCGAGGGCGGCGCGGTTCTGGCGCCCGGCCGCTGCGACCTCCTGGACGGCCCGGTCTTGGCACCGGTGCTGTTGCTCGAGGAGCACATGCGCATCAGGCGGGGCGCGCTAGACAATCTGGCAGCTGGCCTCATCTTGAACCGGCGAGGATGCACCGCGGGGTGGCTCACGTGCCCGCACGTTGCGCTGGTGCCCGGCGAGCTCGTCGCGCAGAGGAGGCGGCGGGGGCGGGGGAGCACCATGAGTGACGTCCCCAGCGCGAGACGGCGGAGGGCGGAGCGAGTGGGAAGGCGCCGGAGCGTCCCTAGCGGCGTTGACGAGCTCGGTGATGCGACCAAGCCAGGCGTCGTAGCCGGTGTCAGCTGGACGATAGCAGAGTAGCTCACGCGCCATGAACCGGCGGCCCGCGGCGGGCGAGGGAGGAGGAAGTCGTGGCAGTGCGGCCTTCCGCCTGCACGGAGGGGTGCAGGAAGGAGTCCTGCTGCTCGTGGGCCGCAGGGTCGGTTGTGGCAGCGGCCTCGACTTGGCGGCGGGGGTTGCCGCGGCGCACCGGCTCCGTCTGAGCCACGTGGCCCGCCCTGCGCTCAGCGCGCTCGCGGCGAGCGTCGGCCACAAAGCTGGTGGAGTAGAGGACGAAGAGGAAGAACAGTAGCGCACCCCTACCTGGCGCACCAAATTTCAGAGATGGGGCTCCGGGGACCCAAAGGTTCGAACACTGGGGTGAGCTCGTTCCTACCACCTCGTCCCCTACCATGGCACAGCTACGGCGAAGCTACGGCGAGAGAGCGCGTGAGCGGGGGCAGGCCGGAGACACAGCGGTTACCCAGGTTCAGGCCACCTAGCGGTGTAAAACCCTACTCCTACTTGGTTGGGATTCCTCTGGTGAGAGTACAAATTTTGGGGCGGAAGAGTTGTTCCTCTCTACAGTGGCACCCTGCCCTCCTTTTATATCTGCCTTGGTCCTCTTCCCCCGAAAACAATGGCGGGAAGGGTTGCCACACAACGGCAAGTTTGAACAGGGACAGGGACGCAGTCTATCCTGAAAAAAGGTGGTCTTCATCTGCAAAGCGATTATCCATGACGCGCCGGTGGGCTCGAGGATAGCCTCTGCCCTGCGCGTCCGCCGTCTAGGTCTTCTTTCACCGATCGGGCAACCTTTGGGGTTGCTTTGGGAAACGGACTGCTGGCCTTGCTCGCTTAGCACAAAAGGGGTAATCCTCTCCATCCGCGCCTACTGGTGTGGCCTCTGTCGCCATTTGTTGCCGCGCGCGTCACCCACGTGGTGGGCATGAGACCGCGCGACCGAGCCGAACAGCATCTGCCTTGCATGTCTTCGGGAGGCAGCCTTGAGAGGCCGCCTCGCGAGAGAGCCTCGCGAGACTCTTGGCGAAGTCGTGGCTGAGTCTTGCTTGCCCGCACCCTGAGTAGAGGTCCTCAGGAGACCAGGGCCTCATGAGGGGTCTTGCTCGAGGTGCCCTCTAGTGGGCCACCTATTGGGCCACCGCCAGGCGCTGCGTTCTGGGCCACAGGCAGATGGGCCAAGGTACCCTGGGTTCCACGAGCCCGACACTATTTTTCACTTCTTGCCTGCCTTGTCGCTCTACGTCGTCAGGACCTAGCCCCCGAGCGAGCTACGACCGTCGCTGGTATGTTAGGACGCGTGCCTAGACAAGGCCAGTGGGTGTAGGGCTCTGCGAGGCGGTAAGGGCTCCTGAGGCGCGATGCTCAGGAAGCCCCCCTTTGGCGTGCAAGCAGCTTGTGTGAAGGACAAAACATCAGCACTCAACGAGTCTGCGAGGAGGGAAGAGTTTGAGAGGCGCTGAGAGTGGTTCGCGAGATGTTTTTTTAGACTTAGCTTTCCGCGGAGTGTGACGCTTGCTGTACCATGGCTTGCGGAGTGCGCCTTGTGAGGCTCTTGCTCGTGAGGCCTCCCGCTAGTACTTGGTGGGGATGGGTGCCGCAGGTCGCATGGCGAGGCAGCGCTCACGAGGCTCTGAAAGTGCAACTAATCCCCGGGTGGTTTTGGTAATCAATAACAACATATATATCATTGATCTAATTCTTATTTCTAGTAAATTTCAGAAAAGAGCAATGATTGGCATGGCAAGGATTAATGGATGTGGACCCCTCAAAATGCTAAGGACAAAGATTGGCAAAGCTTCAAGACTCTACATTTTTGGTTAAGTGATCCAAGATCACATTGAGACCATAGGAAAAGCCAATACTATTAAAAGGGGATGAGGTTTTGATTATGACTCAATTGCTCAAATGCTCAGTGATATTGCTCCAACACTCTCAAATACTTCTCCACTTCATTCCTACCCAAAACCCTAAAAGTTGATCTTGGTCCCACTGAAACATTTTTATCCGGCCGCACCGAGATTGCTATCCACTATGCCACTTGCCAAACCCTAACAGATCGATGCAACCGAAATGGTTCTCGGTCCCACCGAGAAGGCTTGACCAACTTGCTGTAACGATGTTACTTCACATCAGAATTTCTGAGATGGAATTTTCGGTCTCACGGAAACCTGGTCTTGCCCTAGCCATTGCAATTCGGTCTCACCGAGATGTTTTGATCGGTCCCACCGAAAAGCCTAATATTCATGTCTTTTACACTAGTCGGTCTCACCGATATTTTCATGTCGGTGTCACCGAGTTGGGTCAAAGACTTGTAATGGTTGGATTTTAGGTGAAGGCTATATATACCCCTCCACCACCCTCTTCCCATGTAAGAGAGCCATCAGAACGTGCCTACACTTCCACCATACAATTTCTGAGAGAGAACCACCTACTCATGTGTTGAGATCAAGATATTCCAATCCAACCATTCGAACATTGATTTCTAGCCTTTCCCAAGTTGCTTTCCACTGAAATCCTTCTTCCACCAAATCCAAATCTGTGAGGAACTGTTTGAGTGCTGGGGAGACTATCATTTGAAGCATAAGAGCAAGGAGTTCATCATCAACACACCATTTATTACGTTTTGGAGAGTGGTGTCTCCAAGATTGGTTAGGTGTTACTTGGGAGCCTCCAAGATCATGTGGAGTTGAACCAAGGAGTTTGTAAGGGCAAAGAGATTGCCTACTTCGTGAAGATCTACCCCGAGTGAGGCTAGTCCTTTGTGGACGGAAGCCATGGTGGAATAGGAACGGTTGCTTCTTCGTGGACCCTTCGGGGGTGGAGCCCTCCGTGGACTCGCGCAACCGTTTCCCTCCGTGGGTTGAAGCCTCCATCAACGTGGACGTACGATAGCACCACCCATCGGAACCATGACAAAAATCATCATGTCTTCATTGCGTTTGAAATCTCCAATCCCCTCCTTTACTTACATGTGCAATGTTTTAGTTTCCACTGCTACACTCTTAGAATTGCATGTGTAGGGTGTTACTTGACTTGGTGTACTTGCTAAAATCTACCCACAACTAAAATTGGGAAAAGGATAGATTTTTATTTGCTCAAGTAGTCTAATCACCCCTCTCTAGACATAATTCCGATTCTACAAGTGGTATCAGAGCTTTGGTCTCCATTGCATTGGTTTCACAACCTAGGAGAGTATGGCATCTAGTGAGGGTAACTATCACCGTAGAGGTCCATATTTTGATGGTACAAACTTTGCTAGTTGGAAGCACAAGATGAAAATGCATATTCTTGGTCATAACCCCGCCGTTTGGGCTATTGTTCGTGTTGGCTTGCAAGGTGAATTCTTTGAAGATGGTAAGGAACCGGATCGTGAAGCAACCGTGGAAGAATTGAAGATGTTGCAATACAATGCCCAAGCTTGTGACATTCTCTTCAACGGCTTGTGTCCCGAGGAGTCCAACAAGATCAGCCGCCTTGAGAATGCAAAGGAAATTTGGGATACTTTGGTTGATATGCACGAGGGTACCGAGTCCGTCAACGAATCCAAGTTGGATGTGCTTCAAACTCAACTTGACAAGTTTAAGATGAAGGATGGTGAAGGAGTCGCTGAAATGTACTCTAGGCTTTCTCTCATCACAAATGAGATTGCCGGCTTAGGAAGTTAAGAGATGACCGACAAATTCATCATCAAGAAGATCCTTAGAGCCTTGGATGGAAAATATGATACCGTTTGCACTTTGATCCAAATGATGCCCAATTACAAAGATCTCAAGTCCACGGAAGTCATTGGAAGGATTGTTGTTCATGAGATGTCACTCCAGGACAAAGAGGAGCTACACAACAAATCAAGTGGTGCTTACAAAGCCTCAACCGATCCTCCCACAACTTCAAGCGACAAGCTAGTATGCAATGAAGAGATAAGCCTAATGGTGAAAAGGTTCAACAAGTTTTACAAGAACAAAGGAGAAGAAAGAAGCTCAAGCTCAAGACATTATAAGAAAAGATCATCAAGTCGTGACCAAAATTGCTATAATTGTGGAAGACCCGGACACTATTCCAATGAGTGTACGGCACCTCACAAGAAAAGAGACGAATCACCAAGAGGAAGATATAGAAGTGATGAATCACCTCACAAGGAGAGAAGGAGTAGGGATGATCGTTATGAATGAAGATCTTCTCGAAGGAGCAAAGATTCAGAAAGGAAGGACAAGTCATCCAAGAGCTACACTAGAAGAAGACATCAAGCTCATGTTGGTGAATGGATTTCCGGCTCTGACTCCGACAACCACTCCGAGAGAAGCTATCAGTCCGACTCCAACTATAGTCAAGATGAAGGTGTTGCCGGACTTGCTCTCGTATCCTCCAACTCCTATGATCTATTTGATTCACCAAATGAAGGAATTGGAAGATGCTTCATGGCAAAAGGCCCCAAGGTATCACACCCCGAATACTTTGACTTTAATAGTGATGAGGATGATTTGCTTGGTGATGATGATTTATTTGTTGATAAGGCTAGTAATGTGAGCTGTAATGAACATGCTAGTAATCATAGTCAAGAGGAAATGAATGACAATGCTATGAAGGAGATTGAGCGTCTAACTAAAGAACTAAACACTCTTAAGTTATCTCATGAAACAACTCAAGAGGATCAAAGAGAGCTTCTAAGATCTCATGAGAAGCTACGCTTCGAGAAGCTAAATTTAGAGCAAGAGCATGAGTTTCTTAAAGCTATCAATGATGATCTTCGAAGGAAGAGTTCTTCATATCTTGCCAAACGTTTACTCTTGTCTACCTTTATGCCACATGTTAAATCTAAGCAAACTAGTAACAAGGGTAAAAAGAGTTCTACCTCTAGTAGTAACAATAACAATGCCACATCCAATGTTGTTGCTTCTAGTAGCTCTATTGATTCCACTAATGATTCTCTTAGCCAAGTTACACTTGAGAAAGAAAATGATTTATTGAAAGGAATTATAGAAAAGGGTTTCTACAAAAGTCTTGCCGGAAGTAAGCAATTTGAGGAAATTGTGTGCAAGTAAGGAAGGCACCGGAAGAACCAAGGTATTGGTTTTGAATGAAAGTTCAATGCCAGTGGTGTTCGGTGGGAGGAAGATCAATATCCCAAGACGAAGTTTGTTCCTCAAAAAGAGAAGTATGATCCTACTTCTTTCAAGGGGACACAAGCTCAAGATGATCTTCCACCTCAAGACCCAAAGCTAAAAGGCAAGGACAAGCTTCAAGAAGAGATTGACTCATTTGAAGGACCACCACAAGCTTTGGTCAAATGGGTTCCAAAGGCCTCATCAAGTTCTACTTCATCAAGTGCTACTACAACTCCAAGGATTCCCATCAAGTTGATGTGGGTCCGAAAGAAGAAGAACTAGAGAGTTCTTGAGGGTGACTCTGCCAACAAACTTCACTCACATTCATTTATGGCAGGAACTTGTGCAACCAACTTTAACATCTTGCACTAGTTCATGGAGTCACAAACCCTCTTGTTGGTAAGGCAAGGGACAAGGTATTCGATGAATTCATGGACATCATAATGTGTGCATTTCACTCTATGTCTATGGATATCTTTGTTTGTTCCTTGTGTGGGACTAACCCATGGAGGTATTGAAAGTGCAAAACTCCAAGGATTGCTCCCAACTCTTGATGATCTACATCAACATTGAGCATCCACATCTACAACATCTACATGAAGTCAACATCGACAAAACCCAAGGTTAGTTCATCCCTCCTTCGGGGGATATCACATCTAGGGGGACCTTTACTCTAAGACTGGAGTCAAAGCAACTCTAATGGTGTGAACACATTAATGCTTTATGTAAAAGTGGTAACCCCACTTGTGCTTAAACAATGAGTATTACCTATGATCAAATGTTCTCATTTGGCTCCTATGTCAATACACTCATATATAGATGACTATGTCATCACCCATTGCTTGATAGTTGCTAGAATTGGTTGTGCATGTTTAACACATATTTCATTTGCTATCTTATTGTGTGAGCATGTTGCTATGCATATTTCTCATTCGAGGACATCCATTTGTACTTTGATTGATTTGGTTTTATTTGTCCAAATGGATGTACAAGAATGCCTAAGCACCCTCTCTAGCTATCTATCTCAACTTATCTACATTCTTTCTTCCTATATCACAAAAACTTGAACAAGTCTCTTTCGGACCACCCGGGTGAGGAGCACTCGGAGCCACCGATCCGCTTAGGGATGACCTCCAAAACCTTCTTAGTGTCTTTTGGACAGACCAACTAACATGCATCCGGTCTCACCGAAAACACTTGGACTGATCAGATTTTCCAATCTTGGAGAGACCGATTTAAAACTCTCGATTTCATCGAAGCGATGTGCTCGCAGTAGCCACTCACTTCGGTGCCACCGATTGGTTTTGCTCGGTCTCACTGACAGCACATGGGTATATATATATGTCCACGGCTCGTACGTTGAAAATTTCTTCAATCATCACTTTCCCGCACCCCATTGCTGCCGTCGCTCAGGTCTCCGGATCGTCGCCTTCGTCTCCAGCGCGCCCTCGCCGCCAGATTCCGTCACTGTCAACGGCATTCTCCTCCGCCGTTGCCACCGTAGAGGATCTCCACCAAGTTAGGGTGAGATTCGATCCTCTAGTGCTTCAAATTTCCGATTCTCTGCACTAGAGTTGTTGCGCCCGCAATATTCACACGGATTGAGATTTCTATTCCAGCAAATTCCATAGAGATAGATTTGAGCAAAATTTTATGTTTAGGGTTGCGCAGAAATCATCTCGGACTGACTGAATAGGAAGAATTGGACTCACTGATATGGCCTTAGGCCATTGCACGCTGTACATCTCGGTGTCACCAAGGGATAAAGATCGGTGGATCTGAGTCTAAGGTTTCAGTAGAACCCTAGCTTATCGGAGAGACCAAAACACATCTCGGTCAGACCGAGACTGTGTGGCAAATTCAATGTTACAGCTTCGGTACTACTGAGATTACCTACTCGGGCTCTCTGAAATCATTTCTGTGAAAACCTAAAACTGAAATTTTTACTCAAAAGTTTGTCAAATTCTATGTTTTTTGATGCTCATCTACTCCACTCTACCCCATCTACTTCACAGGTGCAGGTGTCAAGATGTCTGATGCCAGTGACAGTCAGAATTGGTCAGAACAGGAGGCAGAGCTGAGTGCAGGGTCAAGTCCTGAAGCAAGTTTCTATGAGGGAGAAAGAAGCTCACCAGACTTGCCAAAGGCAGCCACCAGGACAAGGAAGAAGAAGAATTCAGATGACGAAGATGAAGATTTTGCTGCTGAGGAAGCAATCTCAAAGAAGAAGAAGAAACCAGCTGTTGTTGCCAAGGAGTATGGCACAAAGAAAGAGAGAGGTACCACAAGAAAGGTTCCTGCTTCCACGGTTGCCAAGAGAAACATCACTTCAGAGAATCCACAGGGATCTCAACAGGTCCCTATACAGTCAAAACCTAAGACAGCGGGCAAGAAGAGAGAAAGAAAGCAAACTGCTCATGTCATTTTCAAGGCTACATCCATGAGAAGGGATGATGCAACAGATGAGGAAGAGCAAGCTGAAAATCCCCCTCCTCCTAAGCAGCAGAAGATTATGGGAGATGCTATCAAAACAACTGCTCCTTCTAAGGCCAAGCCTGCAGCTACAAAACCAAAGAGAACAACCAAAGATGTTCCAGCCAGTGAAAAGAACAAGGCCCCAGTGCCTGAGAGCGAAGCAGAGGAAGAAGAAGAAGCCCCAGTGCTCATGAAGCTAAGGCCCAAGTTGCCTGAACACAATGATGCTCACCCAGTTGCTGAGAACGTGAAGAAGAGGAAGGATGCATGTCTCAGGAAATGGAGGGAATCAGACCCTTACTCCATCAGAAGGAGGACTGCAGTTGACTACATATTCTACACCAAAGAGCAGCAAGATTTTTATGAGACGGTGTTGCTTGACAAGAAGCCAATTGTAAGTGACATGAAATGGGTGGACTGGAAATATATTGATGCTAATGAGGATTATTTCCCCCATGTTCATGAGGATTTCAGATCCATTGATCTTGATGAGTTCATTGGGAAGAAGCTGACCAACTGGAATGATGAGATGATTATGCAGATCTACTCTACAGCTCACTTCTACCCCAATGGCAGAATTGTCTGGATGACTGAGGGTGTCAAGTATCAATCAAGTGTGCTTGAGTGGGCCACATTGCTTGGAGTGCTAGAAGCTGACAAAGATGACATTGATGTGTATGCAAAGTCCAAGATGGATCATAATTCTATGGCCAACATGTACATAGAGATTCTAGAGAAGGAGAAGGAGAATCACAAGCTTGGTTCAAAGTACTATCTGCTTGCAGGACTTGCAACCTCTAACACCATCATGAGGCATACTTTGATGCCCAAGTCAGGAGATGACAAGATGATTAGAGGTCACTCCATCAACATGCTGCATCACATAGACCAACATGAGAAGATCAAAGTGATGGATCTCATAGTAGAAACTATCAAGAGGACAACAGCAGATCAAAAAAGGTCTTGTGGATTTGCCCCGCATATTTAGTTGCTCATCAATTCCAAGGGTGCAAACAAGTCTTTTCGGCTTGATCGTGAGCATTTGCCACTTAGACCTGAGTTCGAGGATAACACAGTTACTATGGATGCACCTCATCCTACCTCAGCCAAAGCATAGACTAGTGCAGAAGCTGCAAGAACTTCAGGGCCAAGTGCTCCACCTACCCCAGTGCTGAAAACCAAGGATCAGATACAACATCTTCTTCAAGCCACTCAGAGAATTGAGAAGAGTTTGGCTGACATGCTTGCAAACCAGAAGAGCCTTGAGACTATCATTGAGACAAAGTTTTATGATCTAGACATTAAGGTCACAGAGATCCAGACAGTTGTTGAGACTTTGAAGTCACAAGTGGATGAAGTTAGGAAGGGCACCAACAGTGATGATGATGAGCATCAGGGTACAGGTCTTCCTACGACTGCTTAGTTCGAGAGGATTCCCAGATCAGCAGCTATACCAGTCACATCCAGAGCCACTGTCTCTGCCCCTGCTGCTGCTCCCACCGTCACACCTTTTGTTCCTCCTGTGTCTACACCTCCAGCTCCACAGACTTCAGCAGAGATCTTCGCAGATGCACTCATCTCTACTCCAACCACGTCTATGCACACTGGTGCTGCAAGTCAGAGGACTTCATCACCAGGAGCTATCGAAGATCGAGCCTAGAGTGATGATTAGCTCTATACATATTTGAACTTTTTGGTACTTGTTGCCAAAGGGGGAGAATTTGTATAGATCATTAGGCTTCAAGAGAGAGTGTTTTGCCTTTTGCTAGTGTTTTTCTTGAGATACTTGCTACTTGGTTTATCGCTTTGTTTGATGCTTGTATGAGATACTACGTTATTGTGTGCTTGATCATACCATACATTAACGCTTTGCTTGCTTGAATGTCCATTTGCATGCTCTTGTATGATCATTCACTTGTTTGATTGGTGATGAGAGCTAATTGCTATGCAATCTTATCATTTTGAGCGCTCCACCAAGATGTATGTGACATGGAAGAGCAACCCACTATCCTAATTGATTGTGCATTTGCATTCAAATGTAAATTTTAAATAATGCAGAAATTTAGGGGGAGCTCTTACTTATCACATACTTCTCAAAGCGACGATGTATTTCATTGATTATATTATTTGTCAAAGCTTTGATCTATATGTTGTCATCAATTACCAAAAAGCGGGAGATTGAAAGTGCAACTAATCCTCAGGTGGTTTTGGTAATCAATAACAACATATATATCATTGATCTAATTCTTATTGCTAGTAAATTTCAGAAAAGATCAATGATTGGCATGGCAAGGATTAATGGATGTGGACCCCTCAAAATGCTAAGGACAAAGATTGGCAAAGCTTCAAGACTCTACATTTTTGGTTAAGTGATCCAAGATCACATTGAGTCCATAGGAAAAGCCAATACTATTAAAAGGGGATGAGGTTTTGATTATGGCTCAATTGCTCAAATGCTTAGTGATATTGCTCCAAACTCTCAAATACTTCTCCACTTCATTCCTACCCAAAACCCTAAAAGTTGATCTCGGTCCCACCGAAACATTTTTATCTGGACTCACCGAGATTGCTATCCACTATGCCACATGCCAAACCCTAACAGATCGGTGCAACCGAAATGGTTCTCGGTCCCACCGAGAAGGCTTGACCAACTTGCTGTAACGATGTTACTTCACTTCGGAATTTCTGAGATGAAATTTTTGGTCTCACTGAAACCTGGTCTTGCCCTAGCCATTGCACTTTGGTCTCACCGAGATGTTTTGATCGGTCCCACCGAAAAGCCTAACATTCATGTCTTGTACACTAGTCGGTCTCACCGAGACTTTCATGTGGGTGTCACCGAGTTGGGTCAAAGACTTGAAACGGTTGTATTTTAGGGGAAGGCTATATATACCCCTCCACCACCCTCTTACCATGTAAGAGAGCCATCAGAACGTGCCTACAATTCCACCATACGATTTCTGAGAGAGAACCACCTACTCATGTGTTGAGATCAAGATATTCCAATCCAACCATTTGAACCTTGATTTCTAGCCTTTCCCAAGTTGCTTTCCACTCAAATCCTTCTTCCACCAAATCCAAATCAATGAGGAACTGTTTGAGTGTTGGGGAGACTATCATTTGAAGCACAAGAGCAAGGAGTTCATCATCAACACACCATTTATTACCTTTTGGAGAGTGGTGTGTCCTAGATTGGTTAGGTGTTACTTGGGAGCCTCCAAGATCATGTGGAGTTGAACCAAGGAGTTTGTAAGGGCAAGGAGATCACCTACTTCATGAAGATCTACCCCGAGTGAGGCTAGTCCTTCGTGGACGGAAGCCATGGTGGAATAGGAACGGTTGCTTCTTCGTGAACCCTTCATGGGTGGAGCCCTCCATGGACTCGCGCAACCGTTACCCCCCGTGGGTTGAAGCCTCCATCAACGTGGATGTACGATAGAACCACCTATCGGAACCATGCCAAAAATCATCATGTCTTCATTGCGTTTGAAATCTCCAATCCCCTCCTATACTTACATGTGCAATGTTTTACTTTCCGCTGCTACACTCTTAGAATTGCATGTGTAGGGTGTTACTTGACTTGGTGTACTTGCTAAAATCAGCCCACAACTAAAATTGGGAAAAGGATAGATTTTTATTTGGTCAAGTTGTCTACTCACCCCCCTCTAGACATACTTTTGATCCTACAGGCTCCCTGCTACTTGTAGAGGCGATGAACCGTGACCGCCTCGCGAGGCAGCGCTCACGAGGCCTTTTGTGTGCCTTGTCTTTGTGACGAACATACTTCAACAAGTTTCATAAATGGAGGAGTAGTGCGCGCTTGCCGGCTCGCTCATGGGCGTCATGCGAGGAGACTAAGTACCAAGGACCTTGGTGAGGTGACGTGCACGGGAGCAGGCCCGCGAGCCAGAGCTCAGTCACTTGGGTTTGACGGCGCTGCTGGGCCTGGCCCGAGTGCAGGCACCGTGTCCAGCCCCCGCTCGCGTGAGGCGCGGGAGGGAGACTGCGAGCGCGCACGACTCCTGAAGTAAATAACTAACCAAACACACATGATACTTAGAAAATAAAGCTTTACTGCTGCATAAGAATAGGTTCATTACACAACTAAAAAGATGAGGTTACCGTGTTCGACACGGGTTAGCTTGAGGATGGTGCAGCCAGGCGGCGCCCTCAGTTTCACATCCAAAAAGAAGAGGCTGCCGTGACGGACACGAGATAGCTTGAGGATGGTGGATCCAGGCGGCGCCCTCAGTTCGATCGTTCCGCTAGCACTGAGCATGGGGCTTCCACTGGGTTGTGGGAGGGAGCCCTCATGGGCCCATCAGGCAGCGCAAAGAGAGGCTCCAGAGTGTGTACAGCTCCATTTCGTTCATACGCATGAGGTCACTGGTAGAACTTGTGGAGATGTTGGATGTTCCATGTGTTTTGTACCGGAACACCCTCCTCCATCTCCAACCGTGCTGCGCCAGGCCGGGAAACATGCACGACCCCGAATGGGCCTTCCCACATGGGCAAGAGCTTGTGGAGTCCTTCTCTAGAGAGGATCCTTCGCAGGACAAGATCGCCAGCCTCAAGGGTGCGGGGGCGTATGTTGCGGCTGTGATAGCAACGCAGCGCCTACTGCTACCGGGCGGCGTGGATGGCGGCCTGGCGACGTGCCTCCTCGAGGAGGAGCAAATCAGCTTCCCGCGAGCCGTCCTGATGAGCTTCGTCGTAGGCGAGGACTGGCGAGGACCCGTGCTTGAGCTAAGAAGGGAGGACCGCTTCCGCCCCGTAGACAAGGCAGAAGGATGTTTCACCGGTAGGCTTGGTCGCTATAGTGCGGATCGACCATAGCATAGACTGGAGCTCGTTGAGCCAGCCTTTGCCACAGGCTGTGAGCTTCTTGCTTAAACTTCATGTCTTGAAGCCCTTGAGGACCTCAGTGTTGGCGCATTTGGCCTAGCCGTTGCTTCGCGGGTGCGCCACGGAGGCGTAGCAGATCTGCGTGCCAAGGCTGGCCCAGTATGACTTGAAGAGGCCGCTGGTAAACTGCGAGCCATTGTCAGTGATGATGTAGTTGGGGAAGCCAGAGTGGCTCACGAGGCCCTTGATGAACTTGATGGCTGATCCTGCCGGGATGGTGCGGACATGGTTCACTTCCGCCCACTTGGTTCACTTGTCGATGGCGATGTAGAGGTAGCGGTAGCCGCCAGCAGTGCGAGGGAAGGGACCCAGGATGTCCAGCCTCTAGACTGCGAAGGGCCATGGGAGGGGAATGGTTTGGAGGCCTTGCGCCGGCTGCTGGATTTGCTTGGCACGGAATTGGCCGGCTTCACAGGATTGGACCAGCTCGGTGGCGTCTTGAAGTGCTGTGGGCCAGTAGAAGCCGCTGCGGAACACCTTGCCGATGAGGGTTCGTGACGAAGAGTGGTGGCCGCAGTCTCCTCCATGGATGTCGGCAAGCAGCTCGCGCCCTCGCTCTTCGGAGATGCACCACAACGCGACACCATTGGGGCGCCTGCGGTAGAGATCGCCATCCCTTAAGCAGTAAGCTGTGGCTTGGCGAGCCACATGCTCTGCCTCTGAGTTCTTCTCCGGGAGGATTCCGCTCTGCAAGTACGTCTTGAACTCCGCGGCCCAGCTATTCGCTTGGGGCTCCAGTGCCAGCAGCAGGCGAGCGCCTGAAGATGGGCCACAGTCAGGTGCACCTATGGGGGGTGCGGGAGGGAGCTCCTCATGAGGCGCCATGGCGCTGGCGTTAAGTGGTGTAGCTGATGGCTTCAGGAGCCTTTCTTCGAAGACGCCAGGGTTCTGAGGCTCACGGCGAGATGCTCGCTTGGCGATGTCGGCCGCTTCTTTGTTGCTACTGCGTGGGATGTGCTTGAGGTCCAAGCTGAGGAAGCACTTCTCGAGCCTGCGCACCTCCTCCAGGTAGGCGGCCATGTGCTCGTCCTTGGGCTTGTATGTTTTGTTGGAGAAGTTGACGAGAAGTTGCGAGTCTCCTTTGATGAGGAGGCACTTGATGCCGAGAGCGAAGGCAGCCTTGAGGCCGGCGATGAGGCCTTCATTCTCCGCGATGTTGTTGGAGACCTTGTCATCATGCGTGAAGCAGAATTGGACAGCATAGTAGAGCTTGTCTCCTATTGGTGAGGTGAGCGTGAAGCCGGCCCCCACACCCTGCCAGGAGAACGCGCCATCGAAGTGCATGGTCCCGCCGCCAGGTGCTTCATCCCCAGGCAGGAGGGATTCGTCCTCACGAGGCTCTTATTGCTGTGGATCCGTCCATTCTGCCATGAAGTCCGCCAAGGCTGTGCCCTTGATCATCCTTGTGGGGCAAAATTCCAGCTCGAAGGCTTGCAGCTCGATGTTCCACTCGGCGACGCGGCCAGCGGCGTTGGGGCTGCACAGGACTTGCTCTAGTGGGTAGGACGTGATCACCTTGACGGGGTGGCCCTGGAAGTAGTGGCGCAGCTTCCTAGAGGCGATGAGGAGCGTGAGGAGGTGCTTCTGCTGCATGGGTTAGCGCTCACGCGCATCCCGCAGCACCGTGCTGACGAAGTACACGGGGTGCTCGACAAGGCGCGTACTTGTAGTGGTAGCTTGTTCTCCGGGAGGTTCAGGAGGCTCGGTAGGTGGATCATCAGAGGCTTCCGGAAGAAGGTCCTCGGCAGGTGATGGCGCGGCCTCGGCAGGCATTGACGTAGCCTCGGCAAGTGCTGGCGCGGCAGGCTTCTTCTGGATGCAGGTGCATTCCTCCCGTACTGCCACCAAGGCCGCGCTGGCCGTCTGGGGGTGGCTGCCAAGTACAGGAGCAGGGGCTCGCGGGAGCATGGCGCGACCATGATGGGCGGGCTCGTCAGGTACCTCTTGAGGTCCTTGAAGGCTGCGTCAGCCTCAGGAGTCCACTTGAAGGGGTCGGATCTCTTCATGAGCTTGAAGAACGGCACGGCTTGCTAGCCGAACTTGGACATGAAGCACCCTAGCGAGGCCATGCATCCCGCCAGGCGCTGCATTTCCTTGAGGTTCTGGGGAGGGCGCATCCTCTCGATGGCCTTGATCTTCTCGAGGTTGGCCTCGATGCCGCGGTGGGAGACCAGGAAGCCAAGTAGCTTGCCGGAAGGGACCCCAAAGACGCATTTGTCAGGGTTGAGCTTGAGGTTGACCTTGCGCAGGTTGGAAAATATTTCTTCAAGGTCCGCAATGAGGGACCATGCCTCGCGCGTCTTGACAACGATGTCGTCGACGTAGGCTTCCGCATTTCTTCCCATCTGGGACCTAAGGGCGATACACATCAGCCTCTGGACGGTGGCTCCCGCACTCCTCAGGCGGAAGGGCATGCAGATGTAGCAGTATATTCCATAGGGGGTGATGAAGGCCGTTCTCTCCACATCTTCCGTTGCCATCTTGATCTGGTGGTAGCCTGAGAAGGCATCTAGGAAGCACAGCAACTCACACCTGGCGGTGGAGTCCATGATCTGGTCGATTCGAGGCAATGGGAAGGGATCTTGAGGGCAAGCTTTGTTGAGGCTCGTGAAGTCGACGCACATTTGCTCCTTGCCGCCTTTATTGGGTACTACGATTGGGTTGGTGAGCCATTCAAGGTGGCGAACCTCACGGATGACTCCTGCCTCTTGTAGTTTCTGAACTTCTTGGACGATGAACTCTTGCTTCTCTGGCGCTTTGCGCCGTGCCTTTTGCTTCACGGGGCGTGCGTTGGGGCACACCGCTAAGTGGTGCTCGATCACCTCCCTCGGCACACCAGACAAATCAGATGCTGTCCAAACGAACACATCCGCATTTGCCCGAAGAAAGGCAACGAATGCGCCTTCCAATGCAAGAGAGAGGCCGGTGCCAATGGTGAAGGCAGGCCCCGATCCACTGTCGCCCACTGACACATTCTTTGCCTCGGCGCGTGCCTGAGAGAACATCTGCTTCTTATTCGCGGGTGCGGCCTCGGCAGGCTTGACATCGTCCTCATCAGCGGGGTAGGTGGTAGCGGCAGCGTTGTAGGCGCACTCGAGGGAGCGGACTACATCCTTCTCGTCGCAGTAGATGGTGATGATGTCGCTGCAGCCCGGCATCTTGAGGACGTTGTAGGCATGATGGGTCACTGCCATGAACTTGGCGAGCGCGGGGTAGCCCAGGATGGCATTGTAGGGCAGGCCAATGTGTGCCACGTCGAAGTCGATGAGCTCGGTGCCAAATATAACGGGAAGGCGCACCTGCCCCCGGGGCAGGGTGGAACCATCGGTCACGCCTGAGAAGGGCCTTGTCGGCATCAGTTGCTCGTAGGGCACTTGGAGCTTTTCGAAGGTCTCGATGGAGATCACATTGAGGCATGCGCCTCCGTCGACGAGCGTCTTGGTAACGGCAACGTTGCTGATGGTGGGAGTGCACAGCATGGGGATCGTGCCCACAACACTTGTGGACTTGGGGTGGTCCTTGGAGTCGAAGCAGATTGCGTACTGCGACCACTTGAGGGGCTGACAAGCCTCGGGCCTCGGGAGGGCTGCGTTCACCTCGTGAGAGAACTGCTTGAAGTGGCGGTTGGATGCAGTGGCCTGGGCCCCGCCGAGGATGCAAGTCACCTCGCGAGGCTCCTGGTAGCCCCCGGCGCCCCCGTCAGGCTGGTTGCCATTGTTCCTTTGAGGCGGCAGCGGCAGCGGCGGCAGAGCGGCGTTGGCCTGGGGGTTGGCCTGCCGTGGCAGGTCGCGCCAGCCCTGCCGGAAGTTGTTGTTGCGGTCTCCACAGTGGTTGCCATTGCGTCCACCTCCGCGGCCAGCGCCGCGATCGTTGCGGTCGCCGCGGCGGCCCCGCCGCTCGTCGCGAAGCAGCTTGAGCTCGTGGCAGTCCTCGGTGCTGTGGGAGTGCACGTTGTGGTAGGCGCAGAGAGGGCGGGTGTCCTTCTTGGGCTCATCGCTCTCACGGCCACGCTTCTGCTCAGGCTCTCCCGCAAGCACGGCGGGGCCCTTGCACTTGGCGTCTTTATTCCTGGCCTTGGCGGCGTCTGGTGCCCCGTCAGGGTCGTTATGGGCGAAGAGACGGCCCTCCTCAACCTTGGCACACCTATCGGCGAGGTCGAACAAGGCAACGACGGTGTCGAGCTCGTCGTTGATGGTGAGATTCTCGCACATCCTGACGTCCGTGACACCAGCGGAGAACGCGGAGATGATGGTGGCGTCGGAGGCACGTGGGACCTTGTTGCGCACCTGGCTGAAGTGCTAGATGTACTTGCGAAGGGTCTCGTCAGGCCACTGGCGTATGGCGCGCAGGTCGTTGAGCGTCAGAGGGCGCTCGTACGTGCCCTTGAAGTTGGCGACGAACTGCTGGCACAGTTCAGACCACGAGGAGACAGAGGCCTCGGGGAGGTTCATGAGCCACGAGCGCACGGCGTCCTTAAGCGCCATGGGGAGCCAATTCGCCATGACCTTGTCATCGCCGACTGCGGCCTCGATGCCCAAAGTGTAGAGCTGCAGAAACTCCATGGGGTCGGGGGTGCCGTTGTAGCGCTGAGGTAGCTCCGGCTTGAAGTTCACGGTCCATACCACACAACATAGTTCACGTGTGAAGGTGCGGCAGCCCCCGCTACTGGAGGCGACACCTCTGGCGAGCGCAGCACGGTTCTGGCTCCCCGCTGTGGTGACCTCCTGGATGGTGCGGTCTTGGCGCTGGCGCTGCCATTTCAGGATGATGCGTGCCTAGGGCGGAGCGTGCCGGACGATCTGGCAGCTGACATCGTCGTGATCCGGCGAGGACGCGCCGCGGGATGGCTCTCGCGCCCGCGGGCCGCGGTGGCGCCCAGCGTTCTCGTTGGATGGAGGAGGCGGTGGAGGCACGTCATGCACCACTCCCCCGGCGCGCCATGACGGAGGTGGAGTGAGTGAGAGGGCACAGGGGCGTCTGCGGCGGCGTTGACAAGCTCGGTGATGTGGGTGAGCCAAGCGTCGTAGCCAGCCTCGGTGGGGCGGTAGCACAGCAGCTCACGCGCCATGAGCAGCGTGGCCTGCAGGGCTGGCGGGTCGCGGCGGGCGAGCAAGGAGGCCGTGGCGGTGCGGCCATGCGGCTGCACGGATGGATGGAGGGAGAAGGCCTACTGCTCCCTCGCAGCGCGGTCAGTGGCGGCGCCAGCGGGCATCATTGGCGGCCGGCTCTGTCTGGGCCACCCTGGTGGCCGGCTCTGTCTGGGCCACCCTGGCGGCCCGGCGCATGGCACGCTCGCGTCGAGCGTCGACCATGGCGATGTCAAAATGGACGGGACGGAAGTGGGTCCCCTACCTGGCACGCCAAATGTCGGAAGCTGGGCTCCGGGGACCCTAGTTCGAACACTGAGGGCACGCTCGTTCCTATCCACTAGACGGTGACCATGATGAGACTACCGCGAGAGCACGCTCACACACAAGGCGTGACAGGGGACACAGTAGCTACCCAGGTTCGGGCCACCGTGCGGTGTAAAACCCTACTCTTGCTTGGTTGGGATTGCTCTGGTCAGATTGTGCGTACATGCGTACAAGGTAGTAGAAGGTGGAAAATGGCCGACCTCCTCCTAGGGTGCTCCCTGCCCTCTTTTATAGTTGCCTTGGTCCTCTTCCCCCGAAAATATTGGCGGGAAGGGTTGCCACACAACGGAAATTCAAAGGGGACAGGTGCACAGTCTTATCCTGACCAAAGGTGGTCTTCGCCTACAAGGCGCTATCCATGATGCGCCGGTGGGCTCGGTGATGACATCTGCCCTGCGCGCCTCATTGTCCTATTCTCCTTACACCAAACGAGCAGTCTTTGGGACTTGGCTTGGGGGTGGGTAGCTGGCGCTGCCCCCTTATCACCAAAGAGGAAATCCTCCCTGACAGCACCTGCTGGTACGGCCCTGTCGCTGGCGTCATCCTGCGCGGGTGCGCCACCCATGTGGTGGGCATGTGATTGCGAGGCCTAGCACCAAGCGGCACCTAGCTCGGGTGGCTTCAGGAGGCCACCTCAGGAGGCCGCCTCGCGAGGGAAGGCTTCCTGCTGCTACTAAGTCTTCGGTGGGTCCGCTCCTTGCGGAGGGGGTCCTCGTGTGGCCGGCGCCTCGCAAGGTGTCTTGCTTTACGGCGCCCATGGATGGGCTGCCTCTTGGGCCTTCGCCAGGCTTTACTTCCTGGGCCTCAGGCAGGCGGCCCGTGGTACCCTGGTTCCCACTGGGCCGACAATAGAACTTTTAGTTTGGGTGCTATGATCGCCTGGCGGTTGCACACCAACCATTCGAAGGGCGTTATTTATTGTGGTATTTATGCTTCCCGCCTCGCTAGACGCTTTGAGATTCCTATTAGGCATGGCAAGGAGGAGGAGAGGATTTTACCTACTAGATATCTTGATTATAGTAGCATGGTTGGGCATAACTTTATTGACGATGGCCCTAGACGATTTTGGTATAACTTGGTATTCAGTCAGGGTACGCGTGAGATTTTTACGTTGCCTGCGCCTGCTTTGTTTGATCTTTACAGGGACAAATACACCATCATGCATGAGGACATTTATGCTTATTGGGGCTTGACACCGCCCCAAGCACCTGAGCCAGAGCCAGAGCTAGCCCCGGAGCCTATTTATCAGTGGGAGCCTCAGGAGCCCCAGTATTACCCTGGAGGAGGCTATTTCGATCCATGGCCGTAGACCAACTTAGGCCAAAAGCCTAAGCTTGGGGGAGTACGTATTTCTCACCGACATTACATTCATGTACCACACATTCATTCCAGTTGTCGGTGTTCATCCTCTTTCATTGTATATCCATGTTAGTTTTATTTTCGCCTTCTTCTTGTGTGTTTGAAAAACTTTGAAAATCCAAAAATATTTCTCGCTTCTTTTCAGTTTTTCTTTCTTGTTTAGTTAGTTCATAGTATTAAAAGAAAACCCAAAAAGATTTCTTGTTTCTTCTTTTCTTGTTTGTTGGGACTTCTCCCGTGTAAATAGTTTTTCTCGCTTTTCGTTTTTCCTACGTTAGTTTGCTTTCTTCAGAAAAACTTAAAAACTCCAAAAATATTTCAGTGTGTTTCTTTGAATTTCTTTTCTTTTCGTTGAGTCGTCGTAAGGAGAAGACCACGATGAAAATTTTGAGAGGCTCTCATGTGCTTTATTGTTGATCTAACAAAGAGCCACCATTACCTTGTCTTCTCCTTTGAATGAATGTCTGCAGATTCCAGCTTAGTTCACGGCACACTTGCACTATTACTATTATGACATCATTCGGTCGTGCAAGTGAAAGGCAATAATGACGATATTTGATGAAGTGATTGCGGTGAAGAAAAGCTGGTATGAACTCTTCTTGTTTTTTTTTTGTAAATAAGTTTAACTCGGTATTCATGATTCAACATTATTATGAGTAAACATGTTTTTGATGACAATTAGAGATCATAGTTGCTCATGCCATGCTTAAATAGCTAGGAGTGGATAATGATTTATTTTGAGTGTTAACATGCATTAAAATGGTTTTGATGTAGTATGTTAGTATGATATCCTCCTCTGAACAATTCAAGTGGCTTGACTTGGCACATGTTCACACATGTAGTTGATTCAAAACCAACATAGCCTCCACGATATTTATGTTCATGGTGTTTATATCCTACTCATGCTCGTATTCAGTGTTAATTATTCTCAATGCATGATTATGACCGTTTTCACTCTCTAGTTGGTCGCTTCTCAATTTATTTGCTAGCCTTCGCATGTACTAAGCTGGAATGCTGCTTGTGCATCCACAATAAACCAAAGTTGTTCTAGATGAGTCCACTATATCTACCTATATGCGGTGTTACTCTGCCGTTCCAAGTAAATTTGCATGTGCCACCTCTAATAATTCAAATAAACATCTGTTTTGTGTGCCCGTACCACTCATGGAGCAACAGGGGGCGGTCAGTATCTTCCATGCTAAGCGGGTTATTCTCAGATGAGTGTTTATTCACTTGTCATTGCACGAGAGAGGCTGGTAATTGGGATGCCCAGTCCTGTAATCAAAATAAGAAAAAATATAATAAAACAAACTCCCCCGGAATTCGGCTAGCCATGGCTTGTGTTGGTATGGTGGAGGGGGAGTAAACTTTATCCTTTCACTTGGGAACCACCTATAATGTGTTTAGCATGGAAGATATTGAAAATCCTCAATCGTGACGTTGACAAGAAAAGCATACCTCTCAAAAATGTTTTCATCTCTGATTTAAGCTTTGAGCTCTGGCACCTCTACAAATCCATGCTTCCCTCTGCGAAGGGCCTATCTATTTACTTTTATGTTATTTTACTTTTATTATTGAGTCATCACCTTCTCATTCAAGCACCAGTTGGAGAGCACTATTGTCATTTTTATGCATTGAGTATAGTTAATGTTGAGTGTGACATGACTTGATCTCTTCTACCATGACTTACAATATCTAGTCATTGCTTGAACTTCAGAGGTGCTCTGCATTTATGTTTTGCGGTCTCAGAAAGGGCTAGCGAGATACCATGTTATCATATTATATCATGATTGTTTTGACAAATTGTTGGCATCCGAGATATTTTATATTGCTCGTAGTTGGTTATGTTATTGTCATGAGTAAATGTGGGACCTAAGTGTTATCATTCATATGGTTACTTCATAATCTCTGCTGAAAACTTGGATGCTAGTTAAGTATATATACAGACAACAAGAACAAAAGAGTTTGTAAAAGTTTTTCTTTATCACTTTTAGTTTGTCAACTGAATTTCTTGAGGACAAGCAGTGAGTTAAGCTTGGGGGAGTTGATACGTCCCAAACGTATCTACTTTTCCAAACACTTTTGCTCTTGTTTTGGACTCTAATTTGCATGATTTGAATGGAACTAACCTGGACTGACGCTGTTTTCAGCAGAATTGCCATGGTGTTATTTTTGTGCAGAAATAAAAGTTCTCGGATTGACCTGAAATTTTATGAAGAATTATTTCAGAATATATAAAAATATTGGCGAAGAGATCTACTGGAGGGGGGCCACCCAGGAGCCACAAGCCCAGGGGGCGCGGCCACCCCCCTAGGGCGCGCCCCCAGGCTTGTGGGCCCCTGGAAACTCCAACAACCCTAATTCCAACCCCATATATACCTATTCATGGAGAAAAAAAATCAAAGAGAAAGAATCATCACGTTTTACGATATGGAGCCGCCGCCACCTCCTGTTCTTCATCAGGAGGGGTGATCTGGAGTCCGTTCGGGGCTCCAGAGAGGGGGATTCGACGCCGTCGTCATCATCAACCATCCTCCATCACCAATTTCATGATGCTCACCACTGGGTGTGAGTAATTCCTTTGTAGGCTTGCTGGACGGTGATGGGTTAGATGAGATTTATCATGTAATCGAGTCAATTTGTTAAGGCTTCATCCCTAGTATCCACTATGTTCTGAGAGTGACTTTGCTATGCTTGTCACTAGGGCCCGAGTGCCATGATTTCAGATCCGAACCCTTTATGTTTTCATGAATATATTTGTGTTCTTGATCCTATCTTGCAAGTTGTATGCACCTATTACCTGTTATGATCCGCATACCCCAAGGTGACAATAATTGGGATTCTTTCCGGTGATTACCGTAGTTTGAGGAGTTCATATATTCACTATGTGTTAATGCTTTGTTCCAGTTCTCTATTAAAAGAAGGCCTTAATATCCCTTAGATTTCCTTATGGACACCGCTTTCACGGGAGGGTAGGACAAAACATGGCATGCAAGTTCTTACTATAAGCACGTATGACTATATAGAATACATGCCTACATTACATTGATGAATTGGAGCTATTGTGTATCGCTCTAGGTTGTGACTGTTATATGATGAATGTCATCCAACACAATTATCCATCACCGATCCAATGCCTACGCTTTTCTCATATTGATCTTTGCTAAGTTACTATTGCTGCTGCTGTTACAGTCACTACAAAACTGCTACTGTTACCGTCTTTGTTACTATTGATACTGTTACTACTGCTATCAAAACTATCATCCTATTGTGCTACTAAATACTTTACTACAGATATTTTGTTCTCCAGGTGTGGTTGAATTGACAACTCAACTACTAATACTCACAAATATTCTTTGGCTTCCCTTGTGTCGAATCAATAAATTTGGGTGAAATACTACCGTCGAAGACTGTCACGATCCCCTATACTTGTGGGTTATCAGCGACCATCGCCCCTGTAAGCTTCGCGGCCTGTAGGTTCTTCATTCTTTCCACGAGCGACGCCAGCCTCTCATCGGTGAGCTTGGCATGCTCCCATCTGGAGCTCTTTACAGCAGGGGAGGCCGGCATTAGCAGGAGGGGGCTGAACTGGCCCGCATCCATGTAGACCCAGCGTGCCTTGAAGCCCTTCACCTTCTTTGTGATCTTCATGGGGATGATGTGGCCCGCCATGTTGTCGACTATGCGGAACGAGACGCATCCCGAGCACTGGTTCGCCACCATTAGCCGTAGGCTATAGAAGGTGCGGAAGAGCGCCACCGAGGGCATCACGCCCAGGAAACCCTCGCAGAGGTAGGTGAAGATGGCGAGGAGGAGGACGGAGTTGGGTTGAAGGTGGAGAGCATGCATCTGGTAGTGGATGAGGATGGCGTAGAAGAAGTCGGAGAAGGGGGGTACCAGGCCGGCGAAGATGGTGTGGAGGAAGAAGGGGAAGGTCGTGGCCTCTAGGTCACGAGCCACGCACAATGCTGGCCAAATCCGCGTGGCCTTCCACTCGTTGTGGTCACATGCCGTCATGGGGCGCACCTTGTCCAATCCCTCCTCGTTGAGGATGATGGACCTCTCCAGGGCCGGCTCCAACTCCGTCGCTGCTGCCGCCTTGCCCTTCTTGCCGGCGGGAGCCATGGATTCAAGGAAAGCTTGGGAGTGAGAGGAGGATATCGCAAGGAGCTGTGTGCGAGGGAGGCGAATGGAGCAGAGGGAGGCAATGATGATGCCACGCCGCGCGCGGGTCCGTTTTATGGCAGGGTTGGCAGTTACCTAGGCATCATGGGCAGAGTGGGGGCACCCACATCCCGTCGTGCCGCCACGCGTCCCTGCATGGGCCAGGAAGTCTGCTTAGGCCCCGCGCCATTTCGTTCCCAACAGGCGGAACATGCACGTCACGGGCCCGGGGGCTACTGTTGGCCCAGTGGAAACCAGGGTGCCAAGGGCCGTCTGCCTGGGGCCTAGGAAGCGACACCTGGCAAAGAACTCAAGAGGCAGCCAAGCCGTGGGCACAAGGGAAGGCGCTACCGAAGACCATCTTCCACGGCAGGCAGCCTCGCGAGGCTCCTCTCACGAGGCGGCCTCCCGAGGCCCTCCGCGCGGAGGGGTCGTGCGGCACCGATCGCGCGGCTGCGTGCCCCCCACGTGGGTGACGTGTCTGCACAAGACGATAGCAACAAGGGCCGTGCTAGTAGGCGCGGTCAGGGGCTGTTTCCTCTTTGGTGATAAGGGAGCAGTTGCAGCTGCCTCTCCCAAAACAAGTCCCAAAGCTTACCACTTTAGTGCAAGAACACTACGACAGTGAGGCGCACTAGGGCAGATGTCATTGCCGAGCCCACCAGCGTGTCATGGATGGCTTCTTTGCAGGCGAAGACTACTTTTGTCAGGATAAGACTGAGCGTCTGTCCCCTTTTGAACTGTCGTTGTGTGGTAACTCTTCCCACCAATATTTTTAGGGGAAGAGGACCAAGGCAGCGATATAAGGGGTAGGGCTGCTACCTTAGAGGGGGACGATCCCACCTTCGTCTACCTTCTAACGCTAGAGCACTATACTCACAGCAATCCCACCAAGCAGAAGTAGGGTTTTACACCGCACAGTGGCCTAAACCTGGGTAACACCTCGTGTCCCTTCCATGCCTTGTGTGTGTGTGCACTCCCGTCGTGCTCTGCTCGCCGTAGCCTTGCCACGGTCAGTGTCTAGTCGTTAGGTAGTGAGCAGGCCCCCAGTGTTCAAACCAGGGTCCCCAGAGCCCCTCCTCCAACAGCGGCCTATGTCTCCGATGTTGGCAAGCACTGGGCTGCGAGCCTTGCGGTCATCTTCACAGCTCGCACGTTAGTTGTTGCAGCCATGTGATTTATCACTGGTTCTGTCATCATGACTTGTTGTAATGAGATTTCTTGCGGAGCCTCGGACTGGGAGGTCTCCTCAAAGGAGGTCTGATAGCTCCCAGTCTCATCCGATGATGCTGATTCGCTCCAATGTTCGGAGTAGGTGACCTCTTGGATAACCGGTAGGCCAGCATTTTCGTCGTTGTTTGTGAAGTAGATCGGTTCACCGATGCTGCTCTCGCCGTCCGAGATCGACTCGACGTCGACTAGGTTTGTACTATCGCTGGGGGTGATGCTGATGCTGACATAGTCCTTTGGTGTATGGGTGATGAGACAGTTCCACAGACCATCGCGATGAGCCGAGAGGTTTGGCGGCTGCTCTGGGCATGCGAAGTTGGAGCAACCCCGCGCCCTCGTTATCCAGGGGAAGGGTGTCGCCCTCCTGTTGCCGTTGTCAGGTTCCGAGGCCCTTGGAAAGAGAGTTTGGGGGCCAGATCATAGGAAGGTCAGTGGCGCCAACATTAAGGCCGCGGGTGCCACCGTGATCTGTTGGTGTTGGGGCCTCCACGGACGAAGGCCTTTGTTGCCAGTGATCGTGACAACAGACGAATTCGCCTAGGTCATGGTGTGTGGGTGGGTTGGTGGGTTGATGTTGACCTGGTCCATCCTGTCAATGACGAAGGTGAGAGAGCCGAAGAACGGGCTTTCTCCCAGCGAGAGGCCGTCGAGAGATGAAGAAGATCCAATCTAAGATCGGTCTCCAACCGGTACCGCCCGTGCCTGGTGCGCTGATACGTCTCTAATGTTTCTATAATTTTTGATTGTTTCATGCTATTATATTATCAATCTTGAATGCTTTATATGCATTTTTATGCTATTTTATATCATTTTTTGGGACTAACCTATTAACTCAGTGCCCAGTGCCAGTTCCTGTTTTTTTGCTTGTTTTTGATTTTTCAGAAAATCAATATCAAACGAAGTCCAAACGGACTAAAATCTTTAAAATGATTTTTTCTAGACCAGAAGGGACCCTACATGGCACGCCCCAAGGGGGTAGGCGTGCCCCCTGAGCTTGTGGGCCCCACACAGCTCCGTTTGACCTAATTCCAAGCCTATAAATTCACATATATTCCCAAACCAACCGAGAGCCACCCGAAATAACTTTTCCGCCACCGCAAGCTTTTGTTCTTCCGTGATCCCATCTGGAGGCCTTTTCCGGTAATCTGCTGGAGGGGGAATCGATCACGGAGGGCTTCTACATCAACCTTGCTGCCCTTCTGATGATGTGTGAGTAGTTCAAACAGACCTACGGGTCCATAGCTAGTACTTAGATGGCTTATTCTCTCTCTTTGATCTTCAATACAATGTTCTCCTCGATCTCCTTGGAGTTCTATCCGGTGTAATCTTCTTTTGCGGTGTGTTTGTTGGGATCCGATGAATTGTGGGTTTGTATTTCTCTCCGATCTATCTGTTCGGTTTGGCCAACTAGATTGATTTATCTTCAGTGGGAGAGGTGCTTTGTAGTGGGTTCAATCTTGCGGTATCCTCACCCAGTGACAGAAGGGGACGGGCTATGTATTCTATTGTTGCTACTAAGGATAAAACGATGGGGTTTATTCATATTGATTGAGTTTACTTTGCCTACATCATGTCATCTGGCTTAAGGTGTTACTCTGTTTGTCATGAACTTAATACCATAGATGCATGCTGGATAGCGGTCGATTGGTGGAGTAATAGTAGTAGATGCAGGCAGGAGTTGGTCTACTTGTCACGCACGTGATGCCTATATATGTGATCATTGCCATGAATACATCATAACTATGCGCTTTTCTATCAATTGCCCAACAGTAATTTGTTTACCCACCGTATGCTATGTGTTCGAGAGAGAAGCCTCTAGTGAAAACTATGGCCCCCGGGTCTACTTTAATCATATTATAAAAACAAAAAATACCTTGCTGCAATTTATTTACTTTTTTTTGCAATTTATCCATCTACCTATACAAGATTTAATCCTTACAAGTAACAAGTTCAAGGGGATTGACAACCCTCTTGCCCACGTTGGGTGCAAGTATTTGCATTTGTATGTGCAGGTGATGTTTACTAGGATTTGCGTGATTCTCCTTTTGGTTCGGTAAACCTTGGTTCTCACTAAGGGAAATACTTCTACTATACTGCTTCACCCTTCCTCTTCGGGGAGACATCATCAAATCACTACAAGTACCTTCACTCAAACTATCATCTACTTGCTCTACTTTTTATTTGCCTTTTTATTTGCCTCTCTTTTTCATCTCCCCCACTTCTCTAAAAATAAAAAAACACAAAAAAAATTGTTTGCTCGTTTTGCTATCATGTCTGAGTTTGAAAAAGTCAGTGATGCTCCCGCCACTAGTGCGGAACTGTTGGTGTACTAAAGTTTGGGTCCTTTAGTACCCCATACTTGTGCACGAACGGTTGTAGCCATACCAGCGGCAAGGCCTGCCGGAGAACAGCTGGAAACAAGTGCTAGATTATCAAGAAGGCATTCAAGCCGATGACCAAAAGACAGAAGACTAAAGGCTGGGTTCCCGGCAAGAGCCCTGCCGGGAAGACTCGCGAGGCCCGGCAAGATCTCGCACCCGGCAAGGGCCCACCCTACTGCCACCGCTCCAGCACAGCGACCAGTCCGTCGTTTAGGGCTTGTCCTCCTGGTTGCGTGTCATGGCACTGACCGCGGATGCGGTTAAGAGGTGCTGATGGGACGGGTCCTTTTTCCGTCCCCAAGAAAGTTAGGGACACCTATGGGAGGCATTTAATGCGTTTGCCCTAATCCGTCAGTGGTAATCATGTAACACTGCAGCAACTTTACACCTCTTGTACTCCTGTCTGACACTGTTGGTGACCCCTTGGACGTATAAAAGGAGGCCCAAGGCGGAGCTACAGGAGGGAGGAGATCATCTGGCCCATTCTGCATGCGTAGCTGCTTCTTGAACGTACTGTTCATCACAAGCGCTCCGTGTACTTGAGATCAAGAACATCCACAATAAACAACAGCAGGAGTAGGCTTTTACGCTTCTCAGCGGCCCGAACCTGGGTAAAAGATCCTTGCCTTGATCGTTGGATCCGCTCTTTGTGCGAATCTTTTCCCCCGCCGAACCGTAAAGGGATCCCCTGGATCCCATAGGTGTCGTACGCCGACATCTTTGGCGCGCCAGGTAGGTGGAAAGATTGCGCGAACCCGATCTAGCGGTCAGCGCGCCAGTTCTTGATCACTTTCATCGCCATGGCTCCCAAGAAGAAGGGTGCGACAGGGGTGGATCCATCCGCGTCCGCCTACCCGTACCTACACAGACGGGCGACGGCGTGGGCGCTGGTGGAGGAGGTGGAGGTCTTGAGCCTCCACGACGTTCTGGCGACCAGAGCCAGGCGAGCGGCGTCATTCGCGACGGCGCTGCCGGGTCTAAGGACGGAGCCGTGCTACCCACGGGTGGCACAGCGAACTCCAAGGACGGGACGGCGCCTTCCAAGACACCCACGCTAGCGCACGCGTCGCGGCCTCCTCAGGTTGCGCGCGATGGACAGCGCGGCGACGTCGGTGGTTCCAGGTGCTCCCATGGAAAAACCCCTGCGCATCACTCCCAAGATGCGCGGGGCCAAGATCCACGCCAACATGCCGGCGGAAGCAGGGCGCGATCGCAAAGCCGTGATGGAGCTCCTTCTAACTCAGTTAGGACTCAGAGCACCTCACGTTCTTCGCACCTTTCGCCACCGCCTACACCGGCAAAAGCATTGGCGCGAGGTCAGCTGCTCCTAGACTTCCCTCCCGCTGCGGAGAAGCTAGATGAATGGAGATCCGCTATCCAAAGCCTCATCGGCTTGGCTAATGACGACAGGCCGCAGCAGGCGGAGCCTTCGCGGCGGCAGTCCACTGAGCCGGTGCGTGCTGGTGGCGAGAAGACCGGAGGTGGTACGACTACGATGCGTTCTCCTCCGCTACGACAAGAGCAGTCGCTAACTCGGCAGATCGACGCCCGTGATGACGACTCCACGGCGTCGTCTGATCCGCGGGCTGGCCGCGATCAACCTCTAGTTCTTCTGGAACGGCACAAGGAGGACGCTCGAACTACCATCGAGCGGCGGCGGGAAGCGCGCTGTCAATCCGACAGGCGCGCGGGGCCCACTGTCGATGAGCCTGCGCCGGGGTATTCTGGTAACTTGCCTTACGAGGTGGGTTGTCCAGCTTTTACTCGTGAGCTGCGGCGAGTCCAGTGGCCCAACTCCCGAACTTTCAAGCCGGAGGTGCCGGAGAAATACGAAGGCAAGACTCACCCGTCGGAGTTCCTGAGCGTCTACACCATTGCGGTGCAGGCTGCCGGAGCTCGAGACGACAAGATATTCGCCAACTACTTCCCATTGCTGCTTAAGCCCAACGTCCGGTCGTGGTTGATGCATCTGCCGGAGAATTCCATTTCCTCCTGGGCAAATCTGTGTCATGAGTTTGTTGGCGCCTTTACTGGAGGCCACCAGGCTCTTGGCCAGGAGAGTGATCTACATCTCATCCCCCAGAAAGAGGGCGAAACCTTGCGCAAGTATATACAGAGATTCATCCGTATACAACACAACATCCCAGACGTTCATCCTGCCGCTGTTATCATCGCATTTCATCAGAACGTGCGCAACCGTAAAATACGGGAAGAGCTAGCAATGAACAAAGTCAGGGATGTCGCCGAGCTCTAAGCTCTGGCTGACAGATGTGCTCGGGCCGAGGAGGGAAGGAGACTCCCCGGCAAGGATGCTAGCGTGGAGCTCGACTCTGAAGCCGAAGACGCCACCACCTCGACGCAGAAAGGCCAACGGCGGAACAGGAAGCGTAAGGGCAAGGCCGTGCTTGCCGTCGAGTGGTCCGGCAACCCCGACAACGCCAAGAAGGTCAAGACTGATGGCCCCGGCAAGGAGGTTGCCGCGTGTGCCGCATGTCAGGCCTTGGCGGCTGCCGACAAGCCGGAGGGCTCCGACAAGCAGTATTGCAAGATCCATCGCACCAAGGGTCACGATCTCCAGAACTGCCGGCAAGTTGAGCAGCTTGTCGAGAAGCAGAAAGCCGAGTATGAGAGGCGAGACAAGGAGAAGGCCCAGGATGGTGCTGAGGGATCTGGCAAGAAGCGCGGTGGTCGAGGAGGTCGCTGCGGCAAGGCCAAGCAACAGAAGGAGAGGCCCGCTCGAGGCCGCGACAAGGAGCAGGGGGGTGACGATGATGATGAAGACAGCGACGAGTCCAGTGAGCACGAGTTCTAGAAGGCCACAGAAGCGATGTGCGTTGACGGAGGCGCCTCGTTGCATTCTTCTCACCGCCGACTTAAACAGTGGGCGCGCGAGATTAATGCGACAGAGCCCTCGGTCGATGCCCGGAAACCATTAAAGTGGTCCCACACGCCTATCATCTTTGACGTCGAGGATCACCCTGATCGCACAACTGCGGTCGGGTGTTTGCCATTGTTGGTTTCACCAACAATCCACAACCTCAAGGTGACAAAGATGTTAGTTGATGGTGGGGCCGGTTTGAACTTGATCTCGCCTGACGTGATCAAGAGGTTGCAAATTCCTGACGAAGATCTCGAGGAGACGGGCACATTTCAAGGGATCAATCCGGGAAGGAGCCAGCCGAAGGGCAAGATCACGCTACCAGTAACATTTGGTAGTGAGCTGAACTACAGGACAGAGAAGATCGTCTTTGACGTCGCCAGGATTCCGTTACCATATAATGGGATTATTGGTCGCCTGGCGCTGGCCAAGTTTATGGCGGCATCACACTACGCCTATAATACATTAAAGATGCCCGGGCCGATGAGCGTCATCACTATCAACTCCGACAAGAAGGATGCGCTTATTTGCACCGACCAACTCTACCGGGAGGCAGTTGCAGCACCTGCCGCCAAGGCACTTGCTCCTGCCGCCGAAGCTCCCGGGGGGAAGAAGACTGGCAAGACCTCTAGCACACACTTCGGCAAGCGCACCTCCTCGGAGTGCTGCGCTCCCGTTGAGGACGTGCCAGAGAGCTCCGCCGGCAAGAGCAAGAAATCCAAGGCAGCTCCACCAGCGACCAAGAAGGTGCCCGCCAAGGAGGATGGTACGGGAGGAACTTTCACCATAAGTTCCACCCTTGATGGCAAATAGGAAAGCACGATCATTGCCTTCCTGCGGGCGAATATCGATGTGTTTGCATGGCAACCATCTGATATCCCCGGTGTTCCCAGGGAGGTAATCGAGCACCACCTTGCTGTCTGCCCTCATGCGCGGCCCGTCAAGCAGAAGGTTAGGAAGCAAGCTTTGGAGAGCCAAGAATTTATTGCCGAAGAAATCAGGAAGCTAGAAGCGGCAGGTTTAGTCAGAGGAGTGCTCCACCCAACATGGTTGGCCAATCCAGTTGTAGTGCGCAAGGCGAATGGAAAATGGAGGCTATGTATTGACTATACAGATATCAATAAAGCCTGTCCAAAAGATCCTTTTCCCTTGCCGCGCATCGACCAGATTGTAGACTCCACTGCTGGCTGCGATTTGCTGTCATTTCTTGATGCTTATTCAGGGTACCATCAGATTTTCATGTCGAAGGAAGATGAAGAGAAAACCGCATTTATCACCCCATGTGGCACATATTGCTTCATACGTATGCCTTTCGGGTTGAAAAGTGTTGGTTCAACGTTTGCAAGAGCAGTCCAGATTGGTTTTGAGCCCTAGCTACATAGAAATATGGAAGCTTACATGGATGACATAGTGGTTAAAACCAAGGACAAGGCAACGCTCATACAAGATCTAGAAGAGACGTTCGCAAATCTGCGCAGGATCAATCTGAAGCTCAATCCTGAGAAGTGTGTGTTTGGCGTTCCATCCGGCAAGCTTCTCGGGTTCTTTGTGTCTCAACATGGAATTGAAGCTAATCCCGACAAGATCAAGGCAATTGAGGAGATTGAAGCACCAAGACGTGTCAAAGATGTGCGTCGACTTGCCGGCTGCGTTGCTGCTCTAAGCAGGTTCATCTCCAAATCCGCTGAGCGTGCCCTGCCCTTTTTCAAAATCTTGAAGAAGGCAGGTCCAATGAAATGGACTCCGGAAGCGGAGGCAGCGCTTCAGGACTTGAAGAGGTACCTCTCCTCTGCGCCGACGCTAGTTGCGCCTAAACCACAAGAGCCACTGCTGCTATATCTAGCGGCGACGAATCAAGTGGTAAGGGCTGCATTAGTGGTGCAGAGAGAAGTCGACGGGGAAGCAGCGGCAGCGGCAAGCCCGTCAAGCGAAAAGCCGGAATCCTCCCCGGCAGAGTCTGGTGCCGAGAAGGCAGGATCCGCGCAGTCGAATGAAGCAACGCAGAAAAAGAAGATGGTGCAGCGCCCGGTCTATTTTGTCAGCTCCCTGTGGCAGGGGGCTAGGTCAATATATTCTGGTGTGCAGAAGTTGCTCTTTGGCCTTCTCATGGCCTCAAGGAAGCTGCGCCATTATTTCCAAGCGCATGAAATCACCGTCGTCACTCGCTTCCCGTTGCAGCGGATTTTACGAAATCCGGATGCGACCGGCAGGATTGTGGAGTGGGCGTTGGAACTGTCAAGCTTTGGTCTCAGATTTGAAAGCACTTCAACTATTCACAGCAGAGCCTTGGCAGAGTTCATTGCAGAATGGACACCGACGCCAGACGAAGAAATTCAAGAGACAACCGTCCCCGGCGAGGAAACAGATCGAGTATGGATTATGTACTTTGATGGGGCTTTTTCGCTGCAAGGCGCCGGTGCTGGCGTGCTGCATGTCGCACCCACCGGAGAGCACCTCAAGTATGTAATTCAGATGCACTTTCCCCGGGAGAGATCAACAAACAACACTGTAGAATATGAAGGGCTGCTTGCCGGTCTCAGGATCGCGGCAGACCTTGGGATCAAGAAGCTCATCGTCAGAGGTGACTCATAGCTTGTCGTTAGGCAAGTCAACAAAGATTATCAGAGCCCGTTGATGGAAGCATATGTAGATGAAGTGAGAAAGTTGGAAGAGCGTTTTTGACGGGTTGCAAATAGAGCATGTTCCTCGAGCAGAGAACAACATTGCCGATGACCTGTCAAAGCGTGCTGCCCTCAAGTTACCTGTGGAACCGGGAACTTTTGTGCTCCGCTTAAGTCAGCCATCCGTAACACCATCAATGAGGCAAGACAAGAGAAGGAAGTTGAGTTCCGGCTAGTACTTTCCGGCAGAGCTTCCAGAAGCCGCCGGCAAGGAAGTTGCCGGGAACGACACGGTTGCCGGTGAGCAACAGCCTCGCGCAGAACCTCAGGTTCTTGCCACCGAAGCAAGCGCTCCCGCGGCCGAAGATATGCCTTTGGTCCTTGTTGTCGAGCCACAGGCTCCAACATGGGCACAGCACATCGCCCAGTTCCTTCAAACAGGAGAACTCCCTGAAGAACAGGAAGAAGCGGAGAAAGTAGCCCGTCAGTCTAGTATGTACCAGTTCGTCGATGACGTCCTGTACAGAAAGAGACCGAACGATGTGAAATTGAAGTGTATTCCTCGGGAGGATGGACTAGAGTTGTTGGCAGAGATACATGGAGGCATATGTGGCTCCCACATAGGCTCAAGAGCTCTTGTCGGCAAGGCATTCCGGCAAGGTTTCTTCTGGCCCACTGCTCTCCAGGATGCAACTGCACTAGTAACCAAGTGTGAAGCGTGTCAGTTCCATTCAAAGCAATTGCATCAGCCAGCTCAAGCTCTTCAAACAATCCCTCTTTCCTGGCCATTTTCGGTCTGGGGGCTCGACATATTGGGCCCCTTTCCCCGCGCTGCCGGGGGCTTCGAGTACTTGTACGTTGCCATCGACAAGTTCACGAAGTGGCCAGAAGTGGAAGCAGTGAGAAAGGTGACAGCACAGTCAGCCGTCAAGTTCTTCAAGGGAATAGTGTGCCGTATTGGTGTGCCAAACAGGATCATCACCGACAATGGCACGCAGTTCACGAGCCGCACCTTCATGCAGTATGTCTAAGACCTTGGCGGCAGAATCTGTTTTGCCTCTGTTGCTCACCCGAGAAGCAACGGCCAAGCGGAGAGGGCAAATGCTGAAGTGCTGCGAGGTCTCAGAACAAGAACTTTTGACAAGCTGCACAAGTGCGGAAGACGCTGGATTGATGAGCTGCCGACGGTTCTTTGGTCAATCAGAACGACACCAAATCGAGCTACTGGCCAGACACCCTTCTCCCTGGTTTACGGGGCAGAAGCAGTTCTCCCCACGGAACTCATATACGGGTCACCTCGAGTGCTCGCTTATGATTTGCTCGAGCAAGATTAGCTGCGCCAAGATGACGCCACGCTCCTTGAGGAAGATCGTCTTCGGGCTGCGGTGCGAGCTGCACGCTACCAGCAAGCCTTGCGCCGCTATCATAGCCGCAAGGCTCATGCTCGAAGCCTTGAGGAAGGCGACCTTGTTCTTCGGTGCTTTCAGTAGGCCAAGAATTCCAACAAGTTGACGCCGAAGTGGGAAGGCCCTTATCGGGTAGTACGAGTCACCAGGCCCGGCGCAATCCGCCTGGAGACCGAAGATGGCATTCCAGTGAGCAATTCCTGGAATATGGAACACCTTCGTAAGTTCTACCCATAAGGCGCGGTTGCCGGGCCCCCCGGCAACCACCTTTTGTACAAGTCTTGCCGACAAGGCATATGATCCTTTGTACAAAGCCAGGCGCAGACCCTGTGCATAGTTGAATAAACTTAAGTGTTTTACAATTCTTGTCGATTTTCATGTCATTTTATATGCATGCTTATCTGAGATATTGTAGTACACCTTGCTTCTGGTAAGCACTAAAGAACCGCCAAGGTTCCATATCTCTATTTTCTCTTCTTTCTTTTTCTCAAAGGACAGAAGGTTCCCTCACGTACAAGTTTGCCGGGGGGGGGGGGGAAGGAATGATGATATGGATACCGACAGGCGACGTTCAAGTTGACATCTTGCAATAAGAAGTACAGCAACGAAAAGCTAAGTTGCAAAACTTCTAAGCAAAAATTTTATTGTAGAGTTATTTTCCTTGAACGATTTCGGCTTTTGTATGGAAAACCTGGACGCGAAGGAACCTTGTCGTGATTGGTTGCGCCCTTACTTTGTTTTGAGTCTGCTCAACGGTTTAAGTGGCTGCACTAAAAGCGTCAAGGTATCTTGCCGACAGCGACACCTCTAGCAGGCTGCTAAGGATCCGTTCCTCAAAGCGCTCGCGGCAAGGGTGCGCGCACCGGCAGGTTACCAATAAGCGTAGGGCAAAGACCATACAGAAAGAAATCAGACAAGGGAAATAGCATACATTCATCCAAAACACAGCAAGTTATATTACATTGATAGTCGCCACGATCCTAACTTAAGATAAAACTGTCTTTTACATGGAATGGTGGCGACAAAATGGAGCGAAGCGGCTAGTCTCTGCGCTGGCCTTCGACCCTCTTGACTTGGCTCACTCGGTCGACGATGGGCGCGACAAGATCTTCGAGTGCCTTGAGGTCTACACCCTTCGGCAAGCTAGCAAGAACATTGGTGAGGTTGATGCCAGGGTTCTTGTGCACCACTTTGACGAGTACCTTGTGCAGGACGGCCCGGCAGAGCTTGCGAGATTCATTGGCCAGCTGGCTCTCTCGGTTAGACTGGAGTAGCTTGAGGGCATCAACGACACCCTCGAAGAACATGGTCAGCTTGGCGCTCGAAGACACCCTCTCGTCAGAAGAGTAGTTGAAGTTATCCAAGCCCATGGTGGACAGTTCCGCGGCAAGCTTTTCCGCGACGTCGACAAGGTGCTCAGTCCAGATCTTCACGCCTCTCTCAAAATCATTATAAGTGGCAGCAGCGCTGTTGAGCAGGCTCTTCTCGCTCTGGAGGTCTTTCATCAAAGCCCTCTCGTGAGCCTTGCCGTTCTCAAGGGACTCCTCTAGCGTCGCCAGCTTCAATTTCAGATCAGCAATGGATTCGTTGGCTGAGGAGAGCTCCTTGGTCTTGTCGGATATGGTGGCTTGCATCTCCGCTAGGTTGAAGAGAGTCTTCTCTCTGTCGGCTTAGAGCATTGAGATCTCCTTGCTGTGGCCTTCAAGATCTGCTTCCAGCCTCTTCACTCGATCGCCCAGCTCATTCTTGGCAGCCTCTGCAGCTTCATCAGCATCGATGGCTTCCTTGAGTTTGCCGGCGTGATCCACAGCCAGAGCTTCAAGCGTTTCCTTGTGTCTCTGCTCCAGCTCCTGGGTTCGCTGCGCAACGAGCTTCTCGATCTCTTCGTCCTTGCTACGGAGCTTGGCGGGAAGTGCCTCCTCGCGAGCGGCAAGGTCCTCTTCATGAGCATCGAGCCCGACGCGGCGTTCCGTTAGGCGAGCTTCCTCTGTAGCGGCCTGCTGCGCAGCCTCCTCCTGCGCCTTCTCAGTGTCAGCCTGCTTTAAGAGGAGCTCATTCCAACTTTGGTTCAGCTGCTCCCGGCCAGCCGTCAGCTCCTGGAAGGCGTCGGCATACCAGACTTGCGTCTCCTTGATGCGCTTCTGAAAATCCGCCTCTACTACTTCGACAACTGCCGCCCTGGAGTCCAACCTCTCCTTTCGGGTGCGGTGAAGCGCCTGGAGCTTTTGGAAGTTGTCGCTCATAGCTTGGAGGAGCTGTTCTTCCCTGGACCCGCTGCTGCTAGCGCGTGGCTCATCGCTGATCTTGAGCCCAGCGACGGCGACGACGTCTTCGTCAAAGATTTGTCCTTCAGTTGGCACCCCAGTGCTTGCCGTCCCTGGTATGCTGACGAACAGGTTGTCACCAACCTTAAGGTATCTGCTTGACGGGGGGGCGTCGGATGTTGACGGTTGATCCTCGACAACCGCCTCGCCGACAACTGGGGGCTCCACGACCGGAGTAGCGCCGGGCGCTCCTGCGGCAGGAATGCCGTCAGTGTGGTCGTTGGACTCCTTGCCGGCCCCCTCAGCAGATCTCTTGGCGGTTTCTTCCTGTCGGCTTCGGCGGCAGCATCCTTGGCGGTCTCTTCGATGGCAACATCAACATCCATTTGTCCTACCGAAGGGAGATCTGAAGACCAGGAAAGGAAACAAGATGAGATCAAGGTTGAAGTTCAAGAAGACAAAAATAAAGAAAGAATGACAAGTGCACCAAGGCAAACGGTTTACCTGTGTCGAGCTGTTGAGAGGTGGCTTCTCCTTTCCCGGCAACATTGGTTGCCGATGTAGGATTGCCGGCGCCCGCGCTTTCCGGCTCCTCTTCAACTGGAACGGGCTCGCCGGTGGAAGTTCTTGCCGAGGGTTCATCTCTAGGCGGCGTGGTCGATGGAGGCGGCACGTCAGGGCCGGCCTCCAGTGGCTCTCCCTGTTGCCATTTTTCTCCTACAAGCCCGGTGATGTCAGTAGTGAAGATATTCTCCCCAACGCTCGCCCGCGGAAATTGAGTAATGGACTCACGCTGGGGGCTGGATTGGAGGCTGTGTTGAGGGTTGTGCTCCGGGCTGATGATGATGGGCTCTGGCGCACCTACGGTGCTTGCCGAAGGCTCGTCACCCGTTGAAGTCTTCGCCTTCTTCGCCATCCTTTGCACCAACGTTTCCGTATCTCTACGGAGACAGGCCAAAGCAAAACAAATGAGTTAAGTGAAACCAGGAATTCAGAAGCTAAAAGATGCGACAAGGACCCTTACTCTTCTCTTTCCGGACTAAAAGAGGAGATGTCAAAATCAACCTCCTCTACAATGTCCGTGCGAGGGGGGGAGAAGGGGTCCTGGGACGCTTGGCTGCAGCAGAAGCAGTAGGTTGATGTGATCCTACTGCTCCAGCCGTCGGTGCCGTCGTATGGGATGCCCCCGCCGCACCCGTTGTTGCCGCGGTCGAGCGTGTCGTACGTCGCGCGGGTTGCTGTTGGGCTTCTTGCCGCTGCACAGCCTTGCCGGCCGCCCCCTTACCAGAACCCTCACTACACGAGGGAGGCTGACATGTTGAGACGCCAGAGACGGCTTTTCGAAGAACACACTTCTTCTTCTCTGGAGTTGGGGGCTCCTCGTGCAGCTGCTCCTCGGCTGTGTCTTCGACAGGAGAGTTCCCGGCATCCATGCTGCTCTGTTCCCCGGCAGCGTCACCTTGCTCGGCAAGGGTCCCCTCTAGCATTATTCCTTCTTCGCCGGTTTCCTCTTCCGCGAAGCCAAAGTTGTCGGCCTCCGCGGCCAGGTTCGCCTCTTCCGCCCTGCTGGCGATGTAAGCCACTTCGTCATCAGTGGTGGGGCGGATAAGGTTTGGCTCTTCCCGGATGGCTTCCTCCGTCAAGTTGTCAAAGAACTCCTGTGCGTGCTCTGAGGATGGCTCTTCCCAATTTCCGTCATGGCCATGGGCATTACACACCGGCATCATGGCGATGATTGATCTCAGAGCAGAATTGTTGCACATGGGAACTACGCCAGCCGGCAACTTAAATTTTTCGTCAGGCCTGAACAGTTTGTGGCAGAGAGCTGTGTGCTGCAAGATTGTCAAGTTACTGTTCAGACCAGTGCGCAGCCTCATAATATCTGCTACATTCTTGAAGTCCCAAGCTGGTCTCCCTTTGTTCTGCAGAGGGGCGATGCGACAGCGGAGGAAATCAGCGCCGACCATTTCTATTGTGAGCCCGGCAACCTTGAGACGGTGGATCGTGGTAACCGCGATTGCGAGCTTCTCATCCTGAGGGTCGAGGCTGCTCCAGTCCTTGCCGCGGACCACTTTCGTTTGCCGGGGCACACAGAACGGCTGAGGATCTTTCTCCTGAATCCAGCACCACTCGGCCCGCCATTCATCCCACTTCTTGCGGTAGAGACCGTCTGGGTATATATCCTTATTCCATGCCCTTGGAATCCAAGTGATAGAACCAGAAAGGGCGTCTCCCGTCTCGATACGGGGAATGAAGTAATGGCAGAAGAGGGCTGTGCAGGGTGCTACTCCGACGAAAATTTCACAAAGATGAGCAAAGACTGACATGCATGTCACGGCATTCGGCGTGAAATCTAAGAGGTGGAAGCCGTATGTATACATGATGTCGATGAAGAAATCCGAAAACGGAGGGCAGAGCCCACAGTAAAAGTAAGCAGCGAAGAAGGGGAATTTATCTGGGCCCCCATTGACGGAAGCTGGAAGCACGCAAGTCGCGGGGTGAGGCTTCGTCTCCTTCCCCCACATGCACATGTACCGCTCAACCAGAGCGCGCTTGTCGAGCGTCGGGGCGAAGACGGCGTTTTCCATCTGCATCTCCACCAGCTCGATCTTCTCCATCTCTGCATCCGGGTCAGCGGCTTTCGCCGCTTTGCCCTTGCTTGCTTTGGGCGGCATGGCGACTGTGGAAGCGGAGGCTGGGGCTGATAAGGGCGTGGAAATGGCGGATGAATGGGAGAGGCTCCGCTTCAGGCTCGAGGATGAAGGAGATGGTAATTCCAGATTGGAAATGGCGAGAGGTAAATGAGCAGCGCCCCTGCGGATTCCCTTTTATGGGGAAGGAGCGAAGGCTGCCTCTTTACTAATTATTGTGGATACATTTTTACGGGCGAACTACTGCGGCCGTTCCACGCACGTATCCCACGTCCCGCATTTAACGCGCGTCGTCGGGGGGCGCGGTAAATAAGATGATTGCGACAGTTTACTCCTGCCACGCGTGCCCGTGCACTGTTTGGGCCTAGCCTAACAACGCCTCGCACCCGTGTATGGCCTAGGCCCGGGGGCTCCTGTCGGTGTACTAAAGTTTGGGTCCTTTAGTACCCCATACTTGTGCACGGACGGTTGTAGCCATACCAGCGGCAAGGCCTGCCGGAGAGCAGCTGGAAACAAGTGCTAGATTATCAAGAAGGCGTTCAAGCCGATGACCAAAAGACCGAAGACTAAAGGCTGGGTTCCCGGCAAGAGCCCTGCCGGGAAGTCTCGCGAAGGCCCGGCAAGGCTTCGCACAAGGCAAGATCCCGCCGTACTGCCACCGCTCCAGCGCAGCGACCAATCCGTCGTTTAGGACTTGTCCTCCTAGTTGCGTGTCATGGCACTGACCGCGGATGGGGTTCAGCGGTGCTGATGGAACGGGTCCTTTTTCCGTCCCCAAGAAAGTTAGGGACACCTATGGGAGGCATTTAATGCGTTTGTCCTAATCCGTCAGTGGTAATCATGTAACACTGTAGCAACTTTACACCTCTTGTACTCCTGTTTGCCACTGTTGGTGACCCCTTGGACGTATAAAAGGAGGCCCAAGGCGGAGCTACAGGAGGGAGGAGATCATCTGGCCCATTCTGCATGCGTAGCTGCTTCTTGAACGTACTGTTCATCACAAGCGCTCCGTGTACTTGAGCCCAAGAACATCCACAATAAACAACAGCAGGAGTACGGTTTTACGCTTCTCAGCGGCCCGAACCTGAGTAAAAGATCCTTGCGTTGATCGTTGGATCCGCTCTTTGTGCGAATCTTTTCCCCCGCCGAACCGTAAAGGGATCCCCTGAATCCCATAGGTGTCGTACGCCGACAGGAACCTTTGGATCATCAAGCTTTGTTATCTAATGAAAACCCTAAAAGAAGCTTTCATGAAGTTGCCAAAGAAACACTAGATAATCTTGCCAATGATGATCCTAATAACGAAGAACCTACAATCATGCATGCAAAAAAAACTCCGTATTGGTAGTGGTAATATTATTGGAAAAAGTTTTTTCCAGGATTTCTTTACTTGTGCTGGCTCGCTACCTATGATAGGGGGATCAATTCTTGCTAGAACTACTAGTCTTACGGATACCATATGTTTGCTTATAGTTGAATTGGAGAGACAATTTGTCCATATGCATCCTCGTGTACAATGGTTGTTTTTAGAATTTTCCAATATTCATGATCCTCCTACTAAGCATTTAGCAACTATATTTTTAGTTCATGAATTTGGTCATATTATGAAGGAAGCAAGAGAAATATTTGCTCACTATAGAATAAATAGTGAATGTCCTCCTATAGAAGAAATTCTTTATGATCAAGAGGATATAAGGAAATTAAAATCAATGGATTATGCTGCTTATAATGAGAATCTTAGAAAAAAGTTTCCCCCAAGTGTTCTTGTTGATAAAATTTCCGAACATAATGATCAATATGTTATAGGAAATCTTGGATTGGATTGTGTTCTTAAAGAAAGGCTAAGGGATTACTTCTATCGAAACTTATATAATGAGGAGATAACCATCACATATAAGGGGCCTAAAGAGGAGCCCCCTTCTCCAAAAATTGATCTCACTTCATTAATCAAAAAAAATTGATCTCACAGTTCCTTATCCCATAAAATTTAGTCCTTACAATTAATTTTGCTTGCCCATTAGAAAACTTGCTGCTGAAAGGAGGGAGTATGACATGAACATGGATGATCTCCCTTATGATTACTATAATTCTGGAAACTATGCATTATGCCTAGCTAGGGGCATAAAACAATAGCGCTTGTTGGGAGGAAACCCAATATTTATCTTTATTGCAATTTTTATTTTTCTTGAGTCACACAATTATGCGTACTATTCTGTTTTAGACAGATTCTGTTTTTGTTGCATAGTGTGCTATGGATTATATCGGGGGGTATAAGTCATGGAATAGTTAGAATACAGTATTTATTATGCAAGAACAATTATGAATGATTTTATAATATTACCTAAAGTGGATGATTGATTTATTATACTAACGGATCTCATGAAGTTTCTGTTGAGTTTTGTGTGCTGAAGTTTTCAAGATTTGGGTGAGATTACGATGGATGAAGGAATAAGGAGCGGCAAGAACCTAAGCTTGGGGATGCCCAAGGCACCCCAAGGTAATATTCAATGAAGACCCAAGCGTCTAAGCTTGGGGATGCCCCGGATGGCATCCCCTCTTTCGTCTACAATCTATCGGTAACTTACTTGGAGCTACATTTTTATTCATCACATGATATGAGTTTTACTTGGAGCGTCATGTGCCATAGTTTTCTTTTCTTTGTTTGATTTTTAGTTTGCCACAATCATTGTTTGCTAGACACACCTTTTTGAGAGGGACACACATTTATCGTGATTTGTTAGAATACTCTATGTGCTTCACTTATATCTTTTGAGCTAGGCAGTTGCTCTAGTGCTTCATTTATATTTTTTAGAGCACGGCGATGGTTATATTTTGTAGAAATAATTGCACTCTCATGCTTCACTTAAATATTTTTGAGAGTCTAATAAATAGTAATGGCAATTTGCACGTGTTATAAGACTAGTCCAAAAAGGATTGCTGTTCAAGGGGGATGTAATAAAAACTTTCATGTAGATCACTAAATATGAAATGCATGGTTTAATAATATTGAT
This sequence comes from Elymus sibiricus, assembly GCA_039707655.1. Taxonomy (NCBI): domain Eukaryota; kingdom Viridiplantae; phylum Streptophyta; class Magnoliopsida; order Poales; family Poaceae; genus Elymus; species Elymus sibiricus. Next base: position 140,228,473 of record CM077670.1, read on the forward strand.
GTCATAATATGAAAGGATATTGGTTCATGATCATTGGTTAGTAGAAATATTGGTATTAAAGCTTGTTATTAACTTCTCATCTAAGTGTTGGTCATGGCATGGTGGGGATGTTTGAGCATTTTTATGTCTGGAATGAAATCCTTGAGTGCTGTTATAATCGGGGGTGCGCGATGGTTAACTCCTACCAACCACTTCCCTAGGGGCATGTGAGTTGTACTTTGCTTTGAGGGCTAATAGGCTTTGCAATAAGTATGTGAGTTCTTTATGACTAATGTGAGTCCATGGATTATACGCACACCTACCTTTCCGCAATTTGCTAGCCTCTTCGGTACCGTGCATTGCCCTTTCTCACCTCAAGAGTTGGTGCAAACTTCGCCGGTGCATCCAAACCCCGTGATATGATATGCTCTATCACACATAAGCCTCCTTATATCTTCCTCAAAACAGCCACCATACCTACCTATTATGGCATTTCCATAGCCATTCTGAGATATATTGCCATGCAACTTCCACCGTTCCGTCACATGACTTGTGTGTTCATCATCATATTGCTTTGCATGGTCATATAGAGCTGACATGATATTTGTGGCTCAGCCACCGTTCATCATTATCATACATGTTACGCTAGACCATTGCACATCTTGGTACACTGCCAGAGGCATTCATATAGAGTCATATTGTTTCAGATAACGAGTTGTAAGTAAATAAAAGTGTGATGATGATCATTATTAGAGCATTGTCCCAGTGAGGAAAGGATGATGGAGACTATGATTCCCCCACAAGTCGGGATGAGACTCCGGACGAAAAAAAAGAGGCCAAAAAGAGCCCAACAAAAAAAAGAGATAAAGAGAGAAGGGGCAATGTTACTATCCTTTTTCCACACTTGTGCTTCAGAGTAGCACCATGTTCTTCATATAGAGAGTCTCCTATGTTCTCACTTTCATATACTAGTGAGAATTTTTTCATTATAGAACTTGGCTTGTATATTCCAATGACGGGCTTCCTCAAATGCGCGAGATCTTCATGAGCAAGCAAGTTGGATGCACACCCACTTAGTTTCCATTGAGCTTTCATACACTTGTAGCTCTTAGTGCATCCGTTGCACGGCAATCCCTACTCCTCGCATTGATATCAATTGATGGACATCTCCATAGTCCGTTGATCTGCCGAGTTGATGCTACACTTTCTTCCTTTTTTACTTCCCTTATTGATCTCTACCACCGCATTCTATTCCACCTATAGTGCTATATCCATGGCTCACACTCATGTATTGCATGAAGTTAAAAAAGCTGAAGCGCGTTAGAAGTACGATTCAATTGCCTGGTTTAACAGCGGGGTGCTCATGATTTATATTTATGCGGTGAAGGCGGAGTCATGCCATGCTAACATGATAAAATGAGTGGGGATAACATTCGTTAAGGATCGTATATTTTGAAAGTTTAATGATTATGCTTCTTATATTCATGGATATTATTATGTTGATGTTGTTACTTCATCGTTTTTCAATATTTATACCGTAAACAGATTACATGATAAACATGTTAGGTAGCATTCAACATAAAAATTCTAATTTTATCATTTACCTACTCGAGGACGAGCAGGAATTAAGCTTGGGGATGCTGATACGTCTCCAATGTATCTATAATTTTTGATTGTTTCATGCTATTAGATTAATCAATCTTGAATGCTTTATAACAATTTTTATGCTATTTTGAATCATTTTTTGGGACTAACCTATTAACTCAGTGCCCAGTGCTAGTTCCTGTTTTTTGCTTGATTTTGGCTTTTCAGAAAATCAATATCAAATGAAGTCCAAATGGAATAAAATCTTTAAAATGATTTTTTTCTGGACTAGAAGGGACCCTAGAAGGTTCGGGAGGAGGCCAGAAGAGATACAAGAGAGCCACAAGCTCACAGGGCGCACCCCAGGGGGGTAGGCGCGCCCCCAGAGCTTGTGGGCCCCACATAGCTCCGTTTGACCTAATTCCAAGCCTATAAATTAACATATATTCCCAAACCAACAGAGAGCCACACGAAATAACTTTTCCGCCACGGCAAGCTTCTGTTCTTCCGCGATCCCATCTGGAGGCCTTTTTCGGTAATCTGCCGGAGGGAGAATCAATCACGTAGGGCTTGTACATCAACCTTGCTGCCCTTCCGATGATGTGTGAGTATTTCACCACAGACCTACGGGTCCATAGCTAGTACTTAGATGGCTTCTTCTCTCTCTTTGATCTTCAATACAATGTTCTCCTCGATCTCCTTGGAGTTCTATCCGATGTAATCTTCTTTTGTAGTGTGTTTGTTGGGATCCGATGAATTGTTGGTTTGTGATCAGATTATTCATTGAAAGTAATTGAGTCTTTTCTGAACTTTATTATGCATGATTGTTATAGGTTTGTATTTCTCTCTGATCTATCCGTTTGGTTTGGCCAACTAGATTGATTTATCTTCAGTGGGAGAGGTGCTTTGTAGTGGGTTCAATATTGCGGTGTCCTCACCCAATGACAGAAGGGGACGGGGTATGTTAGTGTATAAAACATGGGTATTTTATACCTTGACTTATGCAGAGGCAGTGGTAGCAGTCTTGACGGCCAGGGCTTGCCAGAGATCATCAACGTCAAGACAAAGCATCAATAAGGCACTTAGCTAATGCTGAAGATACAATCATCACTTGCCGGTAGGCCTTTGCTGACTCCTCTCCGCTCCACCTCATCAAGCAGCTAGTCGCTAATCTGTGAGGTGTCAAGCGGGCAGGCAGTTTGGTGAGGGTTGTCGGGGCACGTGGCAGCATGCTGGAAAGAGGATTACCTTTAATGACACCCGTCCAGAAGGTGTGTCATTATAATAGGAGGTAGCTGGGCGAGCGGTGCAGGAACCTTGCTAGGGCTCCTCCTCCACACGACACCTAACGGCGCAATAAATGCGTTTGTCCTAATCTGTTAGAGTTAGGTATGATAGCACTGTTTCTATCTAATCAATATGTAATGACTGTTTTGCCACTGTGGTTACCGCTTGAGCTATAAAAGGAGGGCCAGGGCAACTTTTACAAGGGTCGACACTTTGCTCATTCTGCATGCGTAGCTGCTCTTCCCGCACTTTGCCGGCAAGAAGCGCTCCTTGTACTTGAGCTCAAACACATCTAATATACATAGCAGGAGTAGGGTTTTACACCTCTTGGTGGCCCGAACCTGGGTAAATCCTTTGCGTTTACTATTGATTCTGATCTTTGTGCTTGCGCATTCCCCTAGCCGAACCGCAAAGGGGCTAGATGGCCCCATAGATGGTCATATGCACGACATCTTTGGCGCACCAGGTAGGGGGATCGCTTGCGCGAACCTGAATCAATAGTTTGCGCGTCAACTTCATCTTCATCATCTTCGATGGCGCCCAAGAAGAAAGGCACATCCGGAGCGGCTCCATCGACTTCCAAGCTTCCATCACAGACGCCCACGGGTGGCGCAGATGACCCCGCTAGCGTAGGTGGCACAGGAGGCACTACCGGCGCGGGCGGCACGAAAGGAGTCACCGACGCAGGCGGCGTAGCCAGCACCGGTAGAGCAGGCGGAGCGCACAACACCAATCAACAGCTTCCTCGCCAATCCGGCGATCGAAGTCACAACGGTGCAGGCGGCGCGGATGGCCAACTCCCGCCTCCTCGACGCACCGGCGAATGAAGCCACCAGAGCAACACCATCCGGACCGGCGCAAGCCAAGACCCAGCCGCCGTGGTGTCTAAGGATACCACTTCAGGACGCATACCACAACCATCGCAAGATGGGCGCGACACGAATCCGGACGGCGCTGGCGGTTCCGGGCGGCGACGTCCACATGGCAAGACACCTGTTGATCAGCCACATGATCTTCAGGCACCACCTCCACCACGTCAGCCCGCTGCTAGGCATGAGCTGCGGTAGCAAGATCATGGTGGCGCTACTGCTGGTTCTGCTAGGAGTCAAGCGACATCTCGTTCTTCGCTCCCAGCCAGGCCAGCTATGGCCGCAGAGCCCATGGCGTGAGCGCAGATGCTGTTGAACTTCCCTCCAGCTGCTGACAAGATGGATGAGTGGAGAGCCACCATCCAGAGCCTCATCGGGTTTGCTGAAGCCAGTAGCTCGCAGCAGGAAGGACCTTCACGGTGTCCAGTGACAGCACCGACCGATGGCCGCAGCAGAGGAGCAGCGCAAACAGTGCAGTCGCCCACACAGCAACAACAACGGCAGTCATGGCAAACTCACCGATCAGTTGAGCCCGACGAGATGTCAATGGCTTCTTCGGATCCACGAGCGTGGCAAGATCAGTGTCAAGTACTACAACATAGGCGAGCGGAAGATGCTCGCACTACCATTGAACGGCGCCGGGAGGTGCGCCATCAATCTGACATGCGCAACGGCCCAGTCGTTGATGCGCCTGTGCCCGGGGTTGGCGGGTATCTACCTTATGAGGTTGGGTGCCCAGCCTTCACTTGTGAGCTGCGGCAAGTCCGCTGGCCGTCAACCCGGGCCATCAAACCAGAGTTGCCAAAGAAGTACGACGGCAAGCTTAACCCGGCAGAATTCTTGGACATTTACACGATCGTCGTGCAAGCTGCCGAGGGAAGAGATGAAAAGATTCTCGACAATTATTTTTCATTGGTGCTCAAACTCAATGTAAGATCTTGGCTAATGAACTTGCCGGAGGATTCCATTTCTTCATGGTCTGATCTGAGCAATGAGTTCATTGGTGCCTTTACCGGAGGCCACGAGGCTCCTGGTCAGCCCAGTGACTTGCAAGTGATCCCACAAAAAGACGGTGAATCCTTCCGAAAGTATATTCAGAGGTTCAGCCGCATGCACCATAACATCCCTAATGTGCACCCCGCAGCTGTGATTGCTGCCTTTCACACGAATGTGCACAATCAGAAGATGCAGGAGAAGTTGAATATCCGGTTGCCAAAAGCCATCAATGATCTATATACGTTGGCGGATAAGTGTGCACGGGCTGAAGAAGGGAGAAGACTCCCTGGGGAGGATGCTAGCGCTGAGGTTGATTCAGAGGATGATGATGCCGCCCCCCGAATTAAAAGGGCCAGAAGCGCAATAGGAAGCGCAAAGGCAAGACAGTTATGGCCGTTGAGGGCTCCGGCAACTCCAATGCTGCCAAGAAAGCTAAAACTAAGAGCTCCGGCAAAGAAGCTACTGCATGCGTTGATTGCCAAGAAGCCGCGGCTGCTGAGAAGGCTGGAAAGTCCGATGGGCCATAATGCAAGATTCACCGTACCAAAGAACATGATCTCCAAGAATGCCGGCAGGTTGAGCTACTTGCCGAGAAATAGAAGGCCGAGTATGAAAAGTGCGATAAGGAGAAGGGCCAAGACGGTGCCAGTGGATCTGGCAAGAGGGGTCGTGGTGGCCGAGGAGGTCGCTGCGACAAGGCTAAGCAGCTGAAGGAGAAACCTGCTCGAGGCCAAGACAAGAAAGAGGAAGATGACGATGAGGATGATGACGAGGACGGAGATGAGTCCAGCGAATGAGAATTTCAGAAAGCGACCGAAGTCATGTGCATTGATGGGGGTGCATCTTTGCAATCCTCTCACTGCCAACTCAAGCAGTGGGCACGTGAGGTTAACGCGGCAGAACCGGCAGTGCGTGCTCAAAAGCCAGTCAAGTGGTCCCACACGCCTATCATTTTTTATGCGGAGGATCACCCTGATCGCACAACCGCAGTCGGGTGCTTGCCGTTGTTGGTCTCACCAACGATACGCAACCTCCAAATCACGAAAATGTTGGTTGACGGTGGAGCCAGCCTGAATTTGATATCACCAGAAGTCATCAAGAGGTTACAGATTCCCAACGAAGATCTCCAGCAGATAGGTTCATTTCAGGGGATCAATCCGGGAAGGAGCCAACCCAAGGGGAAGATCACTCTGCTGGTGACATTTGGCGGGGAATTGAATTACGGAACAGAGAAAATTGTGTTTGATGTGCTTAAGATTCCTCTACTTTACAATGGAATTCTTGGTCGCCCGGCTTTGGCAAAGTTCATGGCAGCGTCCCATTATGCTTACAACCCTCTCAAAATGCCAGGGCCGATGGGAGTCATCACCATCAACTCCGACAAGAAAGATGCAGTGATTTGCGTCGACAAGTTGTACAGAGAAGCGGTTGTAGCATCCGCTGCCACGGCACCCGCTCCCGCCAACAAAAAGAAGGGCCAAAAAAGCAGCAAGACCTCTGACAAGTCTTCCGGGAAGCGCACCTCTTCGGAGTGCTATGCTGTCACGCCCAATATGCGATCCTATTCTCGAGGAACTCAGAGGCCCCACCAAGAGTAGAAACGCATATTGGAGACGCTTGCAAGGTGGATATCATTACATCATACCACATACATAATAGATGGGGATACATATAAATACATACAATCATCACATGAATACATCAATACATAACAAACATCATACATAAGGGCAGCATCCGACTACGGATGAAATCAAATGAAAAGAAGAACGACATCCACCCTGCTAGCCCAGGATGCCGACCAGGAACCTATCCCATGATCGACGAAGAAGAAGAAGCAGAAGAAGAACTCCAAAGGCAAACGACCATCGCTTTCACGTCAGATTATCGCATTATCTGTACCTGCATCTGTTGTTGTTGTAAACTGTGAGCCACCAGGACTCAGCAATCTCATAACCATGGGTAGCAAGACTATCAAAGCTTAAATGGGTATGGAAGGGGTAAAGTGGTGAGGTTGCAGCAAGCACTAAGCATTGTATGGTGGCTAACTTACGAGTACAAGTATAAGAAGAGCATCTACGCAAAACGGTCGCAAACTACAAATGATCACTAAGTGATCCTGAACACCTACTTATGAGTCAAACATAACCCCACCGTGTTCTCTTCTTGAACTTCCTCGAAAAGAGACGGTCACGGTTACGCACACGGTTGGTGTATTTTAATTAGGATTTAGTGTCAAGTTCTCTACAATCGGAGGTTATAGATATCCAAGTGCCACATAACCGCGGGCACGGCTTCGCGTAAGATTTAACCCTGCAGGGGTGTTCCAACCTAGCCCATCATAAGCCTACACAAGCTGCGGTGGAAATACCTCAACCTCGAGATACCCCAAGGTATCCTCGGAATCCCGGTGCACAAGACATTTCGACAATGGTATCACAATTCCAGCAAAACCTCCCGACGTGTCAACACCCTGATAGGAGCCGCGCGTATCTCATTCTCAGGACACTATCGGATGAGCAGTACGTATAGTTACCGAAGACCCCAGTTGCCCAGGGAGGTCCCGCAAGTGGCTCTAGTTTGGACCAACACCATCGGCACTGGCCCACCTGCATTATGTGGAATTAAAAGAATCCTCGGGTTCATGACGCCCTATGCCAATTAATTATTTAGTTCAGTATTATTATGTTGGCAAATGTTAAAACCAAAGTTGGGCCTTGCTGGAAGCGGTTATTCAAAGCGAATTGTCAAGAGTGTCCCATTCCCCTGAGCATGTGAGGAACGCTAAACATGGATTATAACACCAGCATTACGGAAACTAGGGCGGCTTGAGTGAAACAAAACACTAGGAAAAAGGACGAGCCTTCCACCCAATACCAAGTAAATAGATGCATTAATTAAATAAGAGATATTATGATATCCCAACATATCCATGTCCCAACATGGAACAACCTGCAAGAGCACCTGCAACTAGCAATGCTATAAGAAAGGGGCTGAGCAAAGCGGTAACATAGCCAAACAACGGTTTGCTGGGTAAGGGTGGTTAGAGGACGTATCATGGCATATGGGAGGCTGACATATATGTGGTAGGAAGCGCGACATAGCGATAGCAACGAGACAACTAGCAAGCAAAGATAGTAAAGATATCCATGGTCATGATCATCTTGCCGGAAATCCCGCTTGGAAGAAGATCGAGTCCATGAAGAAGATGAACGAAAATCATAGTCGAACGAATCCTCACAATCACACCGAAAGCAGAACTATCGAGAAGAAGCACAACCGGAAAGAAGCAAACAACATGGTAAACACACAAGCATAAACATGGCATGATGCACAATCCAAATATGATGCATAACAAGATTAAATGTTGTTAAACATGGCAAGAGATGAATCATAAGCAATCCATACAACTACGCAAGTTTAAATGAGGCCGGAAACACAAACAACCATTCCGGAAAATCCCCATATGCAAATTTCGAAATTAGTACTGATCTGAATTAAACACAATGTTAAAGTTGTTAAACAGCAATTTAACATGCATCATGATGATCTACACGTTTTTCTAGTCAAGTTACATATGTAGATCATTTAATTCGGAGCTACGGTCTAGAAGATATGAGCTAAACAAGTTTAACATGGCAATAATGCAAAATGCATGCAAACATCAACCACAACACTCAAATCGAGGATGCAACATGACAATATGAAACTACACACAATTATAAGCAAGTTTCATGTAGGACATGATCAAAACGGAGCAACGGTTCAACACATACACTCACACAAGTTATAACAATAATCTGCCCAAAACAGTAACATAGGACTTTGCAAACATCAAAACAGCAAGCAACAGTAGCATGATGGGCACAAACTTGATATGCAATGAAAATAGATATGATATACTTCAATTTATCTTAAAGGTTCAGGTTCATAGGCATCAAGGTTAATTCAATATGATCCATGCAAAATGCAAAGTTCTGCTAAACAGGGCATATACATGAGCAGAGTTAATATGATGACATGTTGGAGGCAAGAAGCAAATATGCTACAGTGCAATAACATGGCGACAAATGGTACATCATGGAAGTATACAACATGTAGATGAAAACATACTACATGGGCATAATCATAGGAACAATAGATTCATGGCAATCATCAAGGCAATATGCAATCATGAACTAACAGAAAACTGGGCATGTTGTCAACAACATTATGATGCTGACTTGGGGGGCACATAACAGCAAGCTTAGCAATTTTAATATTTATCAAATTGACATGAGGATACAGTAGACATGGCAATCTTCAAATTACTCCATTGGCAAAAGTTCATTGGATGCACAGATTAATTACTATGATTATTACAAAATGAAATATACTATCAACAGGCTGACAGTTATATCATGATGGCAACTTGAGAGCGAAAAAATAGACAAGCTATAGCAAGATTACATAGCAACCAAGGGCATGGCATCAAAGTACACATTGCATAGACCAAATCACATGAAGGAATCATATGCATATGAGCTATAGATCAATGGCAACCATCAAGCAAAGTTGGCAAGTTTTATCATAGACAACTTTTACTCGGAACAGCAACATTAACTAGGCATGTTTACAAGCTCATGTCACTCACATCAAGGCATATCATGGCATGAAATAAATACTATCAGCAAGAACACATGAAAATGCTCCAAAGTCATGTTGACAAGTTGCTTATATGGTGCATGTATTAAATCACACAAAAATGACAAAGTGACAAATATTAACAGTTTCCAGCAGTAACATTAGGATGCACTTTTGCAATAGAGATAATGACATGTAGATGACTTCTATCATGAATGCAAATGGCACCATCATGTAGAGCACAAAGAGTAGAACAATTTACATATAAAAATCATCACCATAGGATCCACATGCATAGAGATATGGACATCACAAAATGCATATATGCTGGAATTGTCCGAAACTGGGCGCTGGATAGCTATAACGCGCACGGGCGAGGGATAGCGGGGCTCACGCACCTCGGGCCAGTGGCCTGCTGGACGGCACGAAGCGGGACGAGGCGATCCGGCCTCGCGTTTCGATTGGGGGGCGCGACGATGCCGGGACGGCGTGGTGCAGGGGACATGGCGCGGCGGCGCCCATACTCCGGCAAGGCAGCACGAGGGGTTTCCGGCGACGGGCGCGGCTGATTTCGACGGGGATGGGTGGATCCGGGCATGGGATCCCCGGATCCGGCGACGGTTGAGGGTGAGGAGTCCGTCGACGAGCTCGGCGGTGGTGGCTCAGGCTAACTCCGGCGGTGGCGGCTCTGCAAAATGGCGGCAACGCGATGCATCAGAGAGGGAGAGAGAGAGCATGGGAGAAGGGGAAGGGAGCAGGGGATGGCGGCTGGCCTTGGAGGTCGCCTGCGGCGGCTGACTCCGGTCGTGGTCGCCAGCAGGGGCGACGTGGAGGCGTGGCTGCGGGGTCGGTGGCGCTCGGGCGGAGCTCCCCGATCCAGATCGGGAGCTCGGGGCAGGGGCGGCACGGCGCGGGCTGCCCCGGGCCCCGAATTGGCTCGGGCGGGCTGGCCGTGGGCCTGGCAGGCCGCGGCGGATGGAGGGCGCCAGGGGGTGAGGTGGAGGCTCTGGCTGGCTGCGGGCGGCGGCGCGGTCGCTGGGGCGCCACCAAGTGGCGAGATGGAGGTGGCTCAGCGCTGAAAATGAGAAGGAGAGAGGCCAGGGGTAGATTTTGGCCAGATTAGGACGGAGGAGGCCTTCCTTATATAGCTGGGGGCTAGGGTTAGGAGGGTTTTACGGTGTTCCCGAGCCCTCCGATCTTAATCCGACGGCTCCGGTCGGAGGGATAGGCTTAGTGGGCTTAGGTGGGCTGTGTGGGAGGGACTGGCCTGAGAAGAGAGGGAAGTTGTAACACCCCAAGAGTGCTCCTTCCATATTTGTACTCCTCAACATTGAAATATTTGGAATTGTCATGTTAATCTTTGGGTGGGTTCTTCTTATGTTGTGTTTTGCTTCTTTTTATTTTGCATTTCATCTCCATGTCATTATTTGCCATGTGCTTGCATCACGATTTTCATCTATGTTGTTCTTGTGCATTGCATCCATTATTTATTTTGTGTTGATCTTGTATGTATTGTGTGTGTGGTCTTCCCCCATTTTTTCTCACCCATGCACACCATCTCCCCCTTCTTCTCCATTCCAATATTATTCATCATGCAATATTTCTGTCCCAAATTAATGTTCACCATATTCCTAAATTCTCTAGACAATGTCCCAAACCTCTCTGCCAAATTTCATCATTTTTGGAATTGATTTGGTTGGGTTAAAAAATGGTGCAAGTTTGAATTTAATTCATACTTGAACTATTTTTCTGCCTCTAAAAATGACCAAACCAATTTATTCAAATTCTACATAATTTCTGGACTCCAGGGATATCCTTATATCTCTCTCACCCTTCCCCAAGACTCCTGTGATTTTCTCTTTGTTTTTCTGGTTGAAGAAATAGCAAAAAGGGAAAGAGAGCAGCAGCCCAGCACAGCCTCGCGGCCCAGAAACTCCACGCGCGCGCCAGCCCAGCTAGCTCACCTCCTCCTGCCTTTTCACACCAACGCAGCAGCCTACCCCCGCTAGCCCGTCGCCACGTGGCCTGGCCGGTCCCGCCTGCTAGCGACCGTGCTACAGCGCCATCCACCCACCTTTTCGTCAAGCTTCAGCCGCGCCCATAGGGACTGAGAGCCCGAGCTCACCCCGGTCGCCCTAGTCCCCTATTTAAGCCCTATCCTTGTCCCTCGCGTCGCGTAGGGTTCCCTCTCCATCCACCCACAGCTACCAGGTTCGGAGAGCCACCAGATCCGCCGCCTTGCCGCCGTCCCAAGCGCATCCGAGCGCATGGCCATGGCGCCGCCGTGACTGTCGTCCACCTCTACCTCGCCAAACGTGTCCCTCGTCTTCCCCGACGTCGACTACTTCCCCTCCGTCCTCTACAGCTCGCGGGACGCCAAGTCCGACGCCGTCCCCGTCGTCTTCTCCGCTACGGTCGCCGTCCGTCTCCGGTCGTTTTCTCCGTCGCCTGTCTTCCCCGAGCTCGCGCTACTGCACCGACGTGTTCGTGGTGAGCAGTCGCATCGCCCCGGCAACCTTTCCCCCTCGTTAGCGCCCTCCGTCGCCGTTTACCGTGCCCACCCGATCTCGCCGCCGTCGGACCTCGTCTCCGGCGAGTGTTCCGACCACCTTAGCCCCTCCGCGCATGTCCACTGTGTTCGCGCCGCCGCGTAGAGTCGATCCCGCGTTTTCCCCGTCTTGCTTAGCCTCTGTAGCATCCAGTCCGAGCCCGCCGTCGCCGTACTGTCACCTCGTCGCCGGCGACGTTCCCGTCGTCCTTTGGCGCCGTCGATGCCATGCGGGTGTGCGGGATTCTCCCGCGCGTCGAACGCGCACCTCCGCCGTAGCGCTAGGTCACCGGAGCCCTACTCCGGCGGGGTCGCCGCCGTGCTCCGTTCGTCGCCGGCGCCTCCCCTGCTTCCTCTGTTTTTCCCACACACGCCAGCCACGTGGGCCCAGCAGGATCCACAGGTCATGCACACAACGCCAGCAGCCCCACCTGTCATACACATGCCCAGCGGGTCCCACATGTCAGCCCCCCTCTCTGTTTTAGCCAAATTCGGCATATTCCAATTCGGGCATATTCCGTTTCCGGCTTATTTCCGTTTTGGTGCTTCCAGATCCGGCAAATTTCCGTTTCTGGCGATTTCCATTTTCGGCATATGCCAAATCTGGAATATAAGTCAATTAAACTTCTGTCCTAGTTGTTTTTTGGCATTTTGAGCATTTTCTAGGTTGAAACATATGAGTGTAATATATGATTTTGGGGTAGAAAAATCCAACTAATCCATTGGTGGCATTAGATTTATCTTTTGAGCAAGTTTTCATGCGTGCCATTTTCACATAAATATGTCATTTTGTCATTTTTGTGTGAATTATTTCATATGTCATATGAGCAACTTGTCAACATGAGTTTGGAGCATTTTCATGCCATCTTACTGCCAGTAATTTTTCCATGCCATGATATGCCATGATAGGAGTGCAACAAGCTTGTAAACATGCCTAGTCATTGTTACTATTTTGCACTTGTTAAATTTCTGCTAAACTTGCCATGTTGCTTTAATGCTACCATCTAATCCATAGCTTTTCTGAGCATGATCATTAAACATGTTTTGTTCTATGTTACCAGTACATTCATGCCATGCTATTTGATGCCATGTTAAACTCCTGTAGCATATTTAAATGTTGCTCTAAATATGCCTAGTCAATGTAGCAGTTTTTCTGTCAACATTATGTTTCCATTTTGTGAGCTCATTTCTGGTGAATCTATGCTTCATACGATTTCGTGCCAATGTATGAAATGTTCTATGCCATGTGTACAGTAACTGCATGCCAATTTCTTGCATTTTAGAGTACTGTAGCCTACTGTTTTGATGTGCACAAGATACCATGTTGCTGTTAAATTCAGTTTTGCATTGCATATTGTGTTGCTCACCATTTGAGTTTCGTGCATCCGTTCCTTGTGATCTTTATATCGTTTTCCATCGAAATCTTACATTCTTTCCAGTGGTATACTTGGGTTGCCAAGATTTTTCCCATATCCATCTTTGCTTCACCGTTCACGTCTCGTTATCTTTTCTATCGTCTCGGTAGCACCGATGCTTCATTTATGTCATGCTCGTTATTTCACCATGCCATTTCATGCATCATTTTTCTTGTGCATATATGCCATGATCGTTTGTTTATTTCGGTGCTTGTTCTTTCTTTTGGGTAGTTCCGGGAGACGAGTCCGAGTTCGAGGAACCGGTTGAGAACGTGTTCGAGGAGCAGTCTTACTATCCTGCCGAAGAGACTTCAGGCAAGATGATCATTACCCTTGATAACACTACTATCTTTGCTTGCTAGTTGTCTCATTGATATCGCTATGTCACGTTTCCTACCACATACATGTCAGCCTCTCATATACCATGATACAGCCTCTAACCACCCTACCCAGCAAACCATTGTTTGGCTATGTTACCACTTTGCTCAGCCCCTCTTATAGCGTTGCTAGTTGCAGGTGCAGTGCAGGTTGTTCCATGTTGGGACATGGATATGTTGGGATATCACAATATCTCTTATTTAATTAATGCATCTATATACTTGGTTGTGTGTGGAAGGCTCGGCCTTTTGCCTAGTGTTTTGTTCCACTCATGCCGCCCTAGTTTCCGTAATGCCGGTGTGATGATCCTTGATTAGCGTTCCTAACATGCTCAGGGGAATGGGACCCTCTTGACAGTTCGCTTTGAATAACCGCTTCCAGCAAGGCCCAACATTGATTTTACCATTTGGCTAATAACAACTAAAACTTGCATAGGGAGTAATTAACCCGAGGATTTTTAATCCACAACCCGGGCCAGTGCTCCTCATGAGTGTTGGTCCAAACTAGAGCCCCTTGCAGCGCCGCCACAAGGAAACTCGAGGTTTTGGTATTAGTTGTACGGACTGCTCATCCGTTGTTTCCTAAGAACGAGATACGCGCGGCTCCTATCGGGGTATCGACACACCAGGAGGTCTTGCTGGACTTGTGTTACCATTGTCGAAATGTCTTGTGCACCGGGATTCCGAGGATACTTCGGGCTATCCCGAGGTTGAGGTATTTCACCGCAGCTTGTGTTGGTCTATGATGGACCAGGTTGGAACACCCCTGCAGGGTTAAATCTTACGCGAAGCCGTGCCCGCGGTTATGTGGCGACTTGGATATTTTTAACCTCCGGTTGTAGAGAACTTGACACTAATTCTAATAAAATACACCAACTGTGTGCGTAACCGTGATGGTCTCTTTTCGAGTAAGTTCGTGAAGAGAACACGGTGGGGTTATGTTTGAACCGTAAGTAGGTGTTCAGGATCACTTCTTGATCATGTTAAACTTGCGACCGTTATGTGTAGTATGCTCATCTCTATTCTTGTACTCGTAAGTTAGCCACTTAAACATGCTTAGTGCTTGCTGCAACCTCACCACATTACCACTTCCATTCCTATAAGCTTAAATAGTGTTGTTACCTTGGGTGATGAGATTGCTGAGTCCCTGTGGCTCACAGATTCCTACAAAACTCCAGTTGCAGGTACATTTGAGACAGACACAGGTGAGCCCGAGATGCTCCACTGGGAGTACGATGATGAACGTGGGCGTATGTACGTCACGATGCCAGACGATCAGTAGTGGGCCCTAGTCGGTTGATCCGGGGATAATAGCAGGGTGGTGTTTTCTCATTTGATTTCGTCCGTAGTCGGACTCTGTCTCTCTTTTGGATGATGTATGATGATTATGATATATTTATATTGTAGCATGTGGCGAGTGTAAGCCTTTATCTAGTATTCTCACCTGTTCACTTGGTTGTATGTATTTGAGAATCACCTTGCTATCCGTCTCAAAATGAGGTTCTGTCACGATCTTGAGTTCATCACGAGATTGCGATAGAGCTTCATATTGGGCGTTACAAGTTGGTAATCAGAGCCATACCGACTATAGGAGCCCCTTGATTGATCGAACCGTTGACGAGTCTAGAAGAAAACTATTTTGAGTCCTAGTTATATATATCGGAGAGTAGGAATTCTTTTTACTCCTTATTCCCTTCGTCGCTCTGGTGAGGAATTGTGGTGTAGGTGTTTTATTCTACTACCTCTTCTCACTCAAAAAAAAATTTAGGATCACGCGGGTATTGTTGGAATGGTTGCGATATCGGTGTGACGTGACTCTGTTCTTGGTGCCTCCCGACCGTATGGATTGGACCCGGGGAGTTGAGCTCCAAGGGGTTTTTGTCACACTCGCTATCGTTTCGGTTCCGGAATACTAGAGGACGCCGATATCGAAACGCTTCTATACTTTTTGTGGTGGCAAATAGTGCCATGACTTTTCCCCAGTACTGGTGGAGATAGCGCGGATGATCCACCATGGCTAGTATCGTTGTGTTTTCGAAGGTCTGAGGTAGACGAATTTGCGAAGTTTCTCGGTCGTGTGTTGAGGGTTGCGGATGCGGTTGCAGCTGATTAGGTTGTTGTTTGCTGAGTAGGTTCCTGGATCCGCAACCTGATCTCATAACCAAGAAGTTTCGGGAGTTCCTAGGGGAATTCAAGTATTACCTAGGATATCTTTCCAACAGACACATGATACGATATGGGGTCTATCATATGTTTGTTTCCACTTTCGTTACCTTGTGTGTTATTCTAACATTCTTTCCATGTGGCTTCTCAATCTTTGGTGTATCATCTATCTTTCGGAATGCATTCATTCATATCTGTCCGGATGCTAGCTTGTGAAGAATTCTGTTGCAATATCTATCTGTTGATTCAGATTTTAATTATCTCATTGAAGATTCTAACGGTTGTTTTCCATCTTCAGGATGGCTCCTGCAACCCGTTCGAATCCGACCCGTGATGATGGGGAGCAGTCAGAACCTCCACCGCCACCACCACCTCCGCCTCCACCTCCGCCTACGGAGGCATGGCAAGCGTTGATGGCGGCAACCAATGCCAATACTCAGATGCTGCTCCAGTTTATGCAAGAGCGGAATCAAGGGTATCAAGGCAATCAAGGCCAAGGCAACTTCAACAATCAACCTCAATATGCTACTCTCAGCCAGTTTCTCAGCAACCAGCCTAAGTCCTTCAGTTCATGCACTCAGCCTCTCGATGCTGACGATTGGTTGTTGGATATCAACAAACACTTCGAGTGCAGCAATGTCATACCTGAGGACTATGTCAAGTTCGCTTCTTTCCAGCTCAAGGATCAGGCAGCCGAGTGGTGGCAGCAGTACAAAGATTCGAGAGGTGGTCGAGTCATCACTTGGACCGACTTCTGTCATGATTTCAGAGCTCATCACATTCCGTCAAGTGTGTTTGAGGAGATGCGTGAGAAATTCAGAAATCTCAAGCAAGGAAGCATGTCTGTCTACCAGTATAACACCGAGTTCCAGAATCTCGCTCGTTATGCCAAGCAAGACATTCTAGATGACAAGAGCAAGATCTACCAGTTCAGGGGTGGTCTCAGAGAGGACCTACAGCTTGCTCTCATACTGGTTGATCCGCCTGAGTTTGATCAGTTCTATAACATGGCACTCAAGCAGGAATCAGCTCAGATCAAGTTTGATGCTTCTAAGAAGAGAATCAGAGATGTAGTTCACTCTTCTTCCTCGTCTCAAGTGGTTGCCAAGCAGCAGAAGTTCTGGTTACCTCCTCCTCCTCAGTTTCGTCCTCAGCATCAGCAGAAGCAGTTTGGTGGTCGTGGTTCTTCCCACCCGCCCAACCCAGTGTACCAACAGAGATCTCAGGCTCCAAGGGCAGTTGTTCCTCCTCCTCGTCCGCTCTCAGAGGTTACTTGTCACAAGTGTGGTAAAAAAGGACACTATGCCAACAAGTGCACTCAGAAGCGCCTTCCACCTTCTCCTCCCGGCAGGCCTCCAAGCAATGCTATTGTCAAGCACAATCCCAAGTATGCAAGAGTGAACATGGTGAATTCAGCTCAAGCAGAGGAGTCTTGTGAAGTGATCATGGGTAATCTCTTGGTTAACTCCATTCCGGCTAAAGTTCTTTTTGATACTGGTGCATCACATTGTTTCATGTCAAGACCTTTTGTTGCTATGCATGATTTTTCTACTCAAGTAATGCCTTTGCCTTTGTCAATTATTTCTCCGGGCTTACAAATGACCTCTCGAGTGCACGTTCCGGATGTCAATCTCAAGATGGGCAATTATTATTTTCTGGCGGATCCAATTGTTCTTGGGAATTCTGATATTGATCTTATCCTCGGCATGAATTGGCTTTCTAAGCACAAGGCTTCTCTTGATTGTGCGGCCAAGGAAGTTAAATTGACTCATCCTTCTGAAGAGGTCATTATCTTTGCTGCTCGTGATGATACCATTCGGTTATTCTCTCTCAACGAGAAAGGTGAGATTAATGCCATATCTCAAATTCCAGTGGTATGTGAATATGAGGATGTTTTTCCAGAAGAGTTGCCAGAAATGCCTCCTCACCGGCCTGTTGAGTTTGTCATTGAGCTCGAGCCCGGCACAGAACCCGTATGCAAGCGTCCCTACAAGCTTGGGCCAGAAGAGCTGAAATAATTGAAGAGACAGCTAGATGAACGAGAGCGTCTGGGCTTGATCAGACCAAGTTCATCTCCTTGGGGTTGTGGAGTTCTCTTTGTCAAGAAGAAAGATGGCACGGAAAGACTTTGCGTTGACTACCGGCCATTGAATAAGAAGACAATCAAGAATAAATATCCACTTCCCAATATCAATGAATTGTTCGAGCAACTCCAAGGTGCAAAGGTGTTCTCAAAGCTCGATCTTCGGATGGGGTATCACCAAATCCGTATTCGTGAAGAAGACATTCCCAAAACAGCTTTCAGGACAAGCTTTGGTTCTTATGAATACACAGTCATGTCCTTCGGCCTTGCAAATGCCCCTCCTACCTTCTCTCGTGTGATGAACTGGGTGTTCAATCCTTACAGCAACGAGTTCGTTCTTGTCTATCTCGATGACATCCTGGTTTTCTCCAAGACTAAAGAGGATCATGCAAAGCATTTGTGCTTGGTACTTGATAAGCTCAGAGAGCATCAGTTCTATGCAAAGTTCTCTAAGTGTGAATTATGGCTTGATGAAGTTCTTTACCTCGGGCACATTATCTCTGCCAAGGGCATCTCGGTAAATCCTGAAAAGGTTGAAGCCATTGTTAACTGGCAGCCTCCTCAAAATGTCAAGCAACTTCGAAGCTTTCTCGGGCTTGCAAGTTATTGCAGAAGATTCGTGGAGAACTTCTTCAAGATTGCTAAGCCTCTTTCTAACCTCCTCCAGAAGAATGTCAAATATTCTTGGACTCCTAAGTGTGATGTTGCGTTCAAGACACTCAAAGAGAAGCTCATAACTGCTCCAGTTCTCACTCCTCCAGATGAATCCAAGCGTTACCAAGTGTTCTGTGATGCTTCTCTGCAAGGTCTCGGTGGAGTACTAATGCAAGAGAAGAAAGTGGTAGCTTATACCTCTCGGCAGTTGAAGCCGAACGAGAGGAACTATCCTACTCACGACTTGGAGTTGGCAACCGTCGTCCATGCCTTAATCACATGGAGACATCTCTTGTTGGGCATTTTCACCGATCACAAAAGCCTCAAGTACATATTCACTCAACCCAACCTTAATCTCCGACAGACCCGATGGGTGGAGATGATTCAAGAGTACAACCCGAGCATTGAATACACTCCAGGCAAGGCTATTGTTATCGCGGATGCTTTGAGCAGAAAAGCGTATTGCAACAGCCTAGTTCTCAAGCCGTTCTAGCCTGATCTTTGTGAGGCTTTCAGGAAGCTCAATCTCCAAGTTGTCCTGCAAGGATTTCTTGCAAACCTCCAGATCACTCCCACATTGGAGGATCAAATTCGCGAAGCTCAGCTCTTAGATGCCATGGTGAAGAAGGTGAAACTCGGCATTGCAAAGAGTCTTCCCAAATACAAGTGCTATCGAGTGGATGACAGGGATACCTTGTTCTTTGAGGATAGGCTAGTTGTGCCAAAAGGGGATCTCAGGAAGGTCATAATGAACGAAGCACACAATTCTCTCTTGTCTATCCATCCAGGCAGCTCCAAGATGTACCATGACCTCAAGTCAACTTACTGGTGGACTCATATGAAACGTGAGATTGCTCAGTTTGTAAACGAGTGCGATGTGTGCCGCATAGTGAAGGCGGAACATCAGCGTCCAGCAGGACTTCTTCAGCCTCTACCCATTCCCGAGTGGAAATTTGATCATATTGAGATGGACTTTGTCACCGGTTTTCCAAAGTACAAGAAAGGGAATGATGCCATCTTTGTGGTTATTGACAAGCTCACTAAAGTCGCTCACTTCCTTCCAGTCAAGGAGTCTATCACTGCAGCACAGTTGGCAGAGCTGTACACTTCCAGAGTGGTCTCCTTGCATGGTGTTCCTCAGTTGATCTCCTCAGATCGTGGAAGCATCTTCACTTCCAGATTCTGGGATTCCTTCCAGCAGGCCATGGGCACAAAGATTCGCTTCAGCACAGCTTTTCATCCTCAGACTAGTGGCCAAGTCGAGAGAGTCAATCAAATTCTCGAGGATATGCTGAGAGCGTGTGTCATCTCCTTCGGCATGAAGTGGGAAGATTGCCTTCCTTTTGCCGAGTTCTCCTACAACAATAGCTTCCAAGCAAGCTCGGGCAAGGCACCATTCGAAATTCTCTATGGCAGAAAGTGCCGTACTCCTCTCAACTAGTCTGAAACCGGTGAACGCCAACTTCTTGGCAATGATATGATTTCTGAAACTGAAGAGATGTGTCGTATCATCCGTGAAAATCTGAAAGCAGCGCAATCGCGCCAGAAGAGCTACTATGATAGTAAGCACCGTGACTTGGCTTTCGAGATTGGAGACCATGTCTATCTCCATGTTTCTCCCATGAAAGGCACCCAAAGATTCGGTATCAAAGGAAAGCTTGCTCCAAGATACGTGGGCCCTTTCAAGATAATTGGCAAAAGAGGCGATCTAGCCAACCAACTTGAGTTACCTTCCAACTTCTCAAATGTGCACGATGTGTTTCACGTGTCACAACTTCGCAAGTGCTTCAAGGCTCCCGAACGCACCATTGACTTCCAAGACATTGAGCTCCAAGATGATTTGTCTTACCGTGAGCATCCTATTGCCATTCTCGAAGAAACTGAGCGCAAGCCCGCAACAAGTCTATCAAGTTCCTGAAAGTGAAGTGGTCTCACCATTTTGACCGAGAAGCCACATGGGAGCGCGAGGACCACCTCCGTTCCGAATATCCGGAGTTCTTCCATTCCTAGATCTCGGGACGAGATCCTCTTGTAGTAGGAAAGAGTTGTAACACCCCAAGAGTGCTCCTTCCATACTTGTACTCCTCAACATTGCAATATATGGAATTGTCATGTTAATCTTTGGGTGGGTTCTTCTTATGTTGTGTTTTGCTTCTTTTTATTTTGCATTTCATCTCCATGTCATTATTTGTCATGTGCTTGCATCACCATTTTCATCTATGTTGTTCTTGTGCATTGCATCCATTATTTATTTTGTGTTGATCTTGTATGTATTGTGTGTGTGGTCTTCCCCCATTTTTTCTCACCCATGCACACCATCTCCCCCTTCTTCTCCATTCCAATATTATTCATCATGCAATATTTCTGTCCCAAATTAATGTTCACCATATTCCTAAATTCTCTAGACCATGTCCTAAACCTCTCTGCCAAATTTCATCATTTTTGGAATTGATTTGGTTGGGTTCAAAAATGGTGCAAGTTTGAATTTAATTCAAACTTGAATTATTTTTCTGCCTCTAAAAATGCCCAAACCAATTTATTCAAATTGTACATAATTTCTGGACTCCAGGGATATCCTTATATCTCTCTCACCCTTCCCCAAGACTCCTGTGATTTTCTCTTTGTTTTTCTGGTTGAAGAAATAGCAAAAAGGGAAAGAGAGCAGCAGCCCAGCACAGCCTCGCGGCCCAGCAACTCCACGCGCGCGCCAGCCCAGCTAGCTCACGTCCTCCTGCCTTTTCTCACCAACGCAGCAGCCTACCCCCGCTAGCCCGTCGCCACGTAGCCGGGCCGGTCCCGCCTGCCAGCGACCGTGCTACAGCGCCATCCACCCACCTTTTCTTCAAGCTTCAGCCGCGCCCATGGGGACCAAGAGCCCGAGCTCACCCCGGTCGCCCTAGCCCCCTATTTAACCCCTCTCCTTGTCCCTCGCGTCGCCTAGGGTTCCCTCTCCATCCACCCACCGCCGCCAGGTTCGGAGAGCCACCAGATCTGCTGCCTTGCCGCCGTCCCGAGCTCATCCGAGCGCATGGCCAAGGTGTCGCCGTGACTGTCGTCCACCTCTGCCTCGCCAAACGTGTCCCTCATCTTCCCCGACGTCGACTACTTCCCCTCCGTCCTCTACAGCTCGCGGGACGCCAAGTCCGATGCCGTCCCCGTCGTCTTCTCCGCTACGGTCGCCGTCCATCTCCGGTCGTTTTCTCCGCCGCCCGTCTTCCCCGAGCTAGCGCTACTGCACCGTCGTGTTCGTGGTGAGCAGTCGCATCACCCCGACAACCTTTCCCCCTCGTTAGCGCCCTCCGTCGCCGTTTGCCGTGCGCACCCGATCTCACCGCCACCGGACCACGTCTTCGGCGAGTGTTCCGACCACCTTAGCCCCTCCGCGCATGTCCACTGTGTTCGCGCCGCCGCATAGAGTCGATCCCGCGTTTTCCCCATCTTGCTTAGCCTCTGTAGCATCCGGTCCGAGCTCGCCGTCGCCGTACTGTCACCTCGTCACCGGCGACGTTCCCGTCGTCGTTTGGCGCCGTCGATGCCATGCGGGTGTGCGGGATTCTCCCGCGCGTCGAACGCGCGCCTCCGCCGTAGCGCTAGGTCACAGGAGCCCTACTCCGGCGGGGTCGCTGCCGTGCTCAGTTCATCGCCGGCGCCTCCCCTGCTTCCTCTGTTTTTCCCACACACGCCAGCCACGTGGGCCCAGCAGGACCCACAGGTCATGCACACAACGCCAGCAGCCCCACCTGTCATACACACGCCAAGTGGGTCCCACAAGTCAGCCCCACTCTCTGTTTTAGCCAAATTCGGCATATTCCAATTCGGCCATATTCCGTTTCCGGCTTAGTTCCGTTTTGGTGCTTCCAGATCCGGCAGGTTTCCGTTTCTGGCGATTTCCATTTTCGGCATATGCCAAATCTGTTATATAAGGCAATTAAACTTCTGTCCTAGTTGTTTTTGTGGCATTTTGAGCATTTTCCAGGTTCAAACATATGAGTGTAATATATGATTTTGGGGTAGAAAAATCCAACTAATCCATTGGTGGCATTAGATTTATCTTTTGAGTAAGTTTGCATGCGTGCCATTTTCACATAAATATGCCATTTTGTCATTTTTGTGTGAATTATTTCATATGTCATATGAGCAACTTGTCAACAAGAGTTTGGAGCATTTTCATGCCATCTTACTGCCAGTAATTTTTCCATGCCATGATATGCCATGATAGGAGTGCAACAAGCTTGTAAACATGCCTAGTCATTGTTACTGTTTTGCACTTGTTAAATTTCTGCTATACTTGCCATGTTGCTTTAATGCTACCATCTAATCCATAGCTTTTCTGACCATGATCAGTAAACATGTTTTGTTCTATGTTACCAGTACATTCATGCCATTCTAGTTGATGCCATGTTAAACTCCTGTAGCATATTTAAATGTTGCTCTAAATATGCCTAGTCAATGTAGCAGTTTTTCTGTCAACATTAAGTTGCCATGTTGTGAGCTCATTTCTGGTGAATCCATGCTTCATATGATTTCGTGCCAATGTATGAAATGTTCTATGCCATGTGTACAGTAGCTGCATGCCAATTTCTTGCATTTTAGAGTACTGTAGCCTACTGTTTTGATGTGCACAAGATACCATGTTGCTGTTAAATTCAGTTTTGCATTGAATATTCTGTTGCTCACCATTTGAGTTTCGTGCATCCGTTCCTCGTGATCTTTATATCGTTTTCCATTGAAATCTTACATTCTTTCCAGTGGCATACTTGGGTTGCCAAGATTTTGCCCATATCCATCTTTGCTTCACCGTTCACGTCTCGTTATCTTTTCTATCGTCCCGGTAGCACGGATGCTTCATTTATGTCATGCTCGTTATTTCACCATGCCATTTCATGCATCATTTTGCTTGTGCATATATGCCATGATTGTTTGTTTCTTTCGGTGCTTGTTCTTTATTTTGGGTACTTCTAGGAGACGAGTCCGAGTTCGAGGAACCGGTTGAGAACGTGTTCGAGGAGCAGTCTTACTATCCTACCGAACAGACTTCAGGCAAGATGATCATTACCCTTGATAACACTACTATCTTTGCTTGCTAGTTGTCTCGTTGCTATCGCAATGTCACGTTTCCTACCACATACATGTCCGCCTCTCATATACCGTGATACAGCCTCTAACCACCCTACCCAGCAAACCGTTGTTTGGCTATGTTACCGCTTTGCTCAGCCCCTCTTATAGCATTGCTAGTTGCAGGTGCAGTGCAGGTTGTTCCATGTTGGCACATGGATATGTTGGGATATCACAATATCTCTTATTTAGTTAATGCATCTATATACTTGGTTGTGTGTGGAAGGCTCGGCCTTTTGCCTAGTGTTTTGTTCCACTCATGACGCCCTAGTTTCCGTAATGCCCTTTTTATGATCCTTGATTAGCGTTCCTAACATGCTCAAGGGAATGGGACCCTCTTGATAGTTCGCTTTGAATAACCCCTTCCAGCAAGGCCCAACATTGGTTTTACCATTTGCCTAATAACAACTAAAACTTGCATAGGGAGTAATTAACCCGACGATTTTTAATCAACAACCCGGGCTAGTGCTCCTCATGAGTGTTGGTCCAAACTAGAGCCCCTTGCAGCGCCGCCACGAGGAAACTCGAGGTTTTGGTATTAGTTGTACGGACTGCTCATCCATTGTGTCCTGAGAACGAGATACGCGCGGCTCCTATCGGGGTATCGACACACCGGGAGGTCTTGCTAGACTTGTGTTACCATTGTCGAAATGTCTTGTGCACGGGGATTCCGAGGATACTTCGGGCTATCCCGAGGTTGAGGTATTTCACCGCAGCTTGTGTTGGTCTATGATGGACCAGGTTGGAACACCCCTGCAGGGTTAAATCTTACGCGAAGCCGTGCCCGTGGTTATGTGGTGACTTGGATATTTTTAACCTCCGGTTGTAGAGAACTTGACACTAATTCTAATAAAATACACCAACTGTGTGCGTAACCGTGATGGTCTCTTTTCGAGTAAGTTCGTGAAGAGAACACGGTGGGGTTATGTTTCAACCGTAAGTAGGTGTTTAGGATCACTTCTTGATCATGTTAAACTTGCGACCGTTATGTGTAGTATGCTCATCTCTATTCTTGTACTCGTAAGTTAGCCACTTAAACTTGCTTAGTGCTTGCTGCAACCTCACCACATTACCACTTCCATTCCTATAAGCTTAAATAGTGTTGTTACCTTGGGTGATGAGATTGCTGAGTCCCTGTGGCTCACAGATTCCTACAAAACTCCAGTTGCAGGTACATTTGACACAGACACAGGTGAGCCCGAGATGCTCCACTGGGAGTACGATGATGAACGTGGGCGTATGTACGTCACGATGCCAGACGATCAGTAGTGGGCCCTAGTCGGTTGATCCAGGGATAATAGCAGGGTGGTGTTTTCTCGTTTGATTTCGTCCGTAGTCGGACTCTGTCTCTCTTTTGGATGATGTATGATCATTATGATATATTTATGATGTAGCATGTGGCGAGTGTAAGCCTTTATCTAGTATTCTCACCTGTTCACTTGGTTGTATGTATTTGAGAATCACCTTGCTATGCGTCTCAAAATGAGGTTCTGTCACGATCTTGAGTTCATCACGAGATTGCGATAGAGCTTCATATTGGGCGTTACAGAAGTGGTGCATCCTGACACGGCTTTCGGAACACCGAAAACGTCCGACGTTTTGTCCGGCTATAGTGCCGCTATAGTTGTCCGTTGGGGCATCAACATAACAAGACCTCCGAATGGAACGAAATTTGGCAGGCGGTCTGCCTACAACATAACAAGACCGCACACCAACTTTCAACCCATTCCGAGAACATTTGTATCCCACTTATAAAATAATATTTCAGAGCTGCCGCGGGCGTGTGCGAGTGTGTCGGGACTCGAAACGGACAACGGAAGGAACGGGGAGAACGCCAACTATGAACGGATGCAAGTTTTTGAAAAACATGCGGATGAAATGCACATGATGACATGGCCAAGTGCAACACGCAAGCGAATGACATGGCAACGACGACGAATAAATGGAAGACATCTGGAGCATCGGTCTCGGGGCGTCGCATACTGTCGGAAGTCGGGCTCTGGGGACCCAAAGGTTCGAACACTGGGGTGAGCTCATTCTACCGCTTCATCTCCTACCATGGCTAAGCTACGGTGAGGCTACGACAAGAACGCGCTAGCGAGGGACGGGGCAAGGACTCAGCGGTTTACCCAGGTTCGGGCCACCTTGCAGTGTAAGACCCTACTCCTGCTTGTGGTTTGGATTGCCAGGGGCAAGAGAGTTCTTGCGTACAAGGTAGGAGATGAAGGAATCAATCTTGGGGGTCCTAGCCAGAGGGACCGAGAGAGTTTCTACAATGGCAGAACTGCCCTTTTATATCAGCCTTGGTCCTCTTCCCCCTCAAAACTTAGGCGGGAAGGGTTGCCGCACTTGGCAATTTTGAAAGGGGACAGACGCTCAGGCTATCCTGACTAAAGGTGGTCTTCGCCTGCCAAAGCATGATCCATGACCCGCCGGTGGGCTCGGTGATCACCTCCGCCCTGCGCGCCCGTCGTCTTGGTCTTCCTTCGCCGATCGGGCAACCTTTGGGGTTGCTTTGGAGAGTAGATAGCTGGCCCTGCTCCCTTAACACGAAAGAGGAAACCATCTTCATCCGCGCCTGCTGGCGCGGCCTCTACTCCTGCTCGTCGCCGCGCGCGTCGCCCACGTGATGGGCTCCAGACCGCGCGGCACGCCGAACGGCCTTCTTCTCGAGCTCCTGCTGGAGGGGGCCTCAGGAGGCCACCTCGGGAAGCCGCCTCGTGAGGTCACTTCGTGAAGCCGCCTCGTGAGAGGGCCTTGCGAGGCCGTTGATGGTGGTGCTGAGGATTAATCGCCACATCCTGAGGAGGGGGCCTCAGGAGGCCAGGGCCTCACGAGGGGTCTTGGTGAGATGCTCGGGGGTGACGGCCTGCTGGGCCCATGCCAGGCGTTGCGCCCTGGGCCGAAGGCAGACGGGCCTGGATACGCCGGGTTCCATGGGCCCGACAGTAGCCCCCGGGCCCGCGGCGCGCACGTTCCCGCCTACCGAGGGGCGAAACGGCGCAGGCCCTAACCGCCTGCGGCCAGGCGCGACGCGTGGCGCACGATGTGACGGGCGATGCCCCCATTCCCCACGATGCCTCAGAAACTGCCGCGCTAACATAAATCCTGGCGCGGGCGGCACGAGGCCATCACTGCCTTCCTTCATACCTGCCGTCTCTCAGCGCCCTTCCTTCCCACGCACGGTTCCTTTTACCTCTCCCTCGACTCCGTTGCCCCAAACCCACGCTGTGCTGCCATGTCGCCCCCCCGAAAGGAGGAAGAGGCAGTGGACATGGAGGTTGAAGGGGCGGTGGCTGTGCCCGCCCTGAGTAGGCCCACAATCGTCAACGCTGAGGGGCTCAACAAGGTGCTCCCAATGACCGCGGCCGCTTCCAACGAATGGGGGGCCACTCGCATCTGGCCGGCTTCTCGCCCGACCTCCGACCTCGACACCACCTCTGCCGTCCTCTACCTTCCGGCGCTCTTTGCGGGCTTGGTACCCCCATTCTCTGATTTCTTCAATGCCGCCCTTTCCCACTATCAAGTCCATGTGCTGCATCTCGAGACGAGATCCGTCCTTCTTCTTTCTGCTTTTGCCATTTTATGCGAGGCCTTCCTGGGTGTGACACCCTCGGTGGCGCTCTTCCACCACTTCTTCAGCCTGCAGCTGACCGTGGCAAACCAATGTTCCGGATGCGTCTCGTTCTGCATCGCAGACAAGACGGCGGGCGACGGTATTGACATGAGGCTTGCCAAAAAGGTCGAGGGCTTCAGGCGGCAATGGGTGTACGTGGACGCGGCCCAATCTAGCCCCCTGCAGCAGCTGCCGTCATCCCCGGCGGTGAGGAGCTCCGGGTAGGGGCACGAAAGTCTCGCCGACCCAAGGCTGGCGCGGGTATGGAAGAGGTCAGCCGAGCTGAGGGCCGCGAAAGTGACGGTGGCCATGGTCATGAGGGAGTTCCTCCGGCGCCACATTGCTCCCCTCCAGCGGCAATCCCGCCCGATGTGGGCCTTCACCGGCCCGGAGGACCCGATGCGGTTGAGCACAGACACCTTGCTGCCGGAGGTGCCGAGCGGGATGCTCCAAGCCCTGACCGGCGAAGAGACGAGCAAGTCACCCATGGATGGGCTTCCCTTGTATCGCTACACGAACAAGGAGGCGCTAGCCGGCTCGATGCCATGTATCGACCAGTGGGGGGCGCTTCGAGAGGGCCTCGAAGGGCCCCAGGACAACCCCTTTCTGGTGGTCCCTGGCTCAGGCGAGTACGGTAGCGCCGGGGCCTCGGCAGGCACTGTGGGTGGCGGAGGCAGCCTGGTTCGGCCGGCCCGCCGCCAGCTCGGCCGCGATCTTGAAAGCGATGATGGCTCCACCCCGCCTAAGGCCACGCCTGCCGCGCTTGTCCGGGCAGAGGGCGCGGGAAGCCCCCGCGTGGCAGCTGTGAAGCTACGGGGCTCCGGACGCAGTGGCGAGGGCGGATCCCGTGGCCCTCCCGAAAGGGGGGTCGATTGCGAGAGATGGTCCCGTGAAGGTGGCGGCGGCAACGTTCCTCCTTGGCCACTGAAGATGAGGAGGTGGTTTGCCAGGGACCAGTAAGCGCTTCTCTTCCTTCCTCCCGCACCCGGTGTGTCGCGCGCGCCTGAGTCCTTGTTTCTCTTTCCTTCTCCAGGACCTCTTCGAGCAAGAAGAAGAAGAAGGAGGGGGCCACACCGCCGGTTGCCAGGACCGGGGGGCGTGAGGAGAGCATCAGCAGCCTCGCCGTTGAGGCTGGCCTCGCGAGGGCTGAGGGGGAGGCAGTCCCTTCTGACCCGCAGGAGGACGCCGCTCGGGGGACTCGAGCAGGCGAGCCTCGGGAGGCGTCGCCGAGGGACGGCTCTGCAACTCCTGGGGCGCCCACTGCCGGGTTGGAAATCGCGGCGACGGAGGCGGAGACGCCGGCTTCCACCCCCGGAACACGGGCGACAGCGATATCGCGGGGTGCCAGCTGGACTCAACTGTGCGTGGGGCCCCGCAAGCCGTGGGGTCGCCAAGCCCAAGGGGTGCGTCCCCCCATCAGAACGAATAGGGGACTCCCGCGAGCTCTCCGCTCCCGACCGGCAACACCGGGCCCTTGCGGGAGGGCAGCGCTCGGGCGTACACCGGCTGGGCCCTTCATCTCGTGAGCGGCAGCGCCATGCTCAAGCGCCGGGCCCTGCAAGGCGCCAGGGCTGCCCTTGACCAGCTGGAAGCAGACCTCCGGGCGGAAGAAGCGCGCATCATCGAGGAGCACCAGCGCCTCACGGAGAGGTGGCACCAGCTTGATGTGGCCATCAAACTGAGCCGCCGTCAAGATGACACCACGTGGGAGAAGCGCGAGAAGGCCGCCCAGGACGCGAAGAAGATCTTCGAGAACGCCGTCAGGGAGGCCGACGAGGCCGATAGGCGGCAGGAGGCGGCGGAGGCCCGCAGGAAGGAGCTCCAGGACCAGAACGCCTTGCTGGAGTGACAACTCCAGGCACGAAGAAACGCCATCTCCGCCCTCGAAGAGGGGCTGGCGGCCCGTGAGGCGGACCATGGCATCCGTTAGCGGAAGCTCGCGTGGTCGGCATCCGCGTAGGACCTAGAGCGCGAGCGGCTGGAGACGTTGGAGCGAGAGGTGTCCGCTGCCCAAAATTCCTACGCCGAGCGCCTAGACAAGGCCAACGCCAATTTGGCGGCCAAGGTGGAGAGGATCCAGGAGGACGCCGACAGGAGGGTTGCGCAGAGCCGCGAAGCGTTTGCCAAAGAGAACAGCAAGAAGCTGAAGCGGCAGGAGGACCGCTTCAAGGCCAAGCGCGAGGAGTTCCAGCACGAGATTGCGGGCCTCAAGGAAATGCTAGCCGAAGCTGAAAGGTGGTGGGAGACCGCGCTGAAGGCCCAGGCCGACGCCGAGGCCGAGCTGTCCTCCCTCCGGCAGTAGGTGGGGGGTCTCACTGCGGTCGTGGAGCAGGCGCGGGACGAGGCGGCCCGAGCGTGGGGGCGGCAACTCCAGCGCTCTAAGATGTTCCGCGCCCTCGAGCTCCAGGCCCGCCGCGCCTTGGGCTCCATTTGCAAGGAGGACGTCAGCAGCCCCCTCAAGACCCATGACGACAGCTACCTCAACTTCTTCACCAAGCTCGTGGAGCGGCTCGAGGTGGGCGCCAAGAAGGTAGGCGGAATCATCGAGGAGGAGAGCCGCGACCTCCTCACCCAGGCCGCAACGCGCATCTTCAGCCATCTTCTGGACGCCGACCCCAACTTTCACTTCGGCAAGGTGATAGCTCCCATCCCCGAGGAGGTCCGCGACACCCTTGGGAAGGCGGTGTAAGACCACGTGGACGCCCTGCACGAGCACTTCGCTCCTGGCGAGAGCTCGAGCGGAGTCGAGGGGGGTGACGATCACAGTGGCAGCGGCGGTGATGGCGACATGTCTTCTTAGGTCCTTCCCCATATCCTGCGCATAGCTGATTGTGACCCCGTGGGGGCGTGAGGATAATGCTTTAGCATTTTAGGTACTTCGCTCCTGACTGTATCGAATGCCCGTGCCCTCGCAGCTCGTTTTGCTCTTTCTGCTTGTCATGGCCCTCTGCGTCGTTAGGACCTAGCCCTCGAGCGGGCCATAACCGCTGCCAGTATGACGAGTTGTGAGGGTTCTGCTCGCGCGATCTCCCGAGGTGGGGCCTGCTGCCTTCCCGAGGTCCTGAGGGGGCTACCTCGCGAGATCTTTCAGGGAGCGCCTGCTCCTGAGATAACTGCACGTAGAGTACTTAACGACAGCGCGCGCTTGTCGATTCGCTCATGGGTATTATGCGAGGAGACAGGACACCAAGGACCTTGGTGGGGTGGCGTGCATGGGGGCAGGCCCGCGAGCCAGAGCCCGGTTGCTTGGGTTCTCCAGTGCTGTTGGGACTGACCCGAGCGCAGGCACCATGTCCACCCCCACTCGCGTGAGGCTCATGAGGGAAGTCATGAGCGCGCGAGGCTCGTG
Organism: Elymus sibiricus; assembly: GCA_039707655.1. Classification (NCBI taxonomy): domain Eukaryota; kingdom Viridiplantae; phylum Streptophyta; class Magnoliopsida; order Poales; family Poaceae; genus Elymus; species Elymus sibiricus. The sequence continues at coordinate 140,259,131 of CM077670.1, forward strand.
AGGTAAGGGGAAAACGAAATGCCATATAAGGAAATGGAAGCTTTACTGAAGCTGATAGCAACCCATTTCATAACCAAACAAAGATGCGGCTGCCGTGTCCGGCACGGGTCAGCTTGAGGTTGGTGCAACCCGTGGGGCGCCCTCAATTACACACCAAAATAAGAAAAAGAGTGCTGCCGTGTCTGGCACTGGTCATCTTGAGGTTGGTGCAGCCCGTGGGGCGCCCTCAGTTGATTGTTCCGCCAGCGCGGAGCGTGGGGCTTCCACAGGGTGTCGGTATGATCGCGGGTCGATCGTTCCGCCAGCGCGGAACATGGGGCTTCCACTTGGGCGTGGGCGGGAGCTCACGCGGGCCCATCAGGCGAACGCAATGAGAGGCTCCGGGGCCTGTACAGCCCCATTTCGTTCGTACGCGTAAGGGTCACGGGTAGAACTTGCGGAGGTGTTGGATGTTCCAGGCGTTAGGCACAGGAACTCCGTCCTCCGTCTCCAGCCGGGCTGAGCCGGGCCTGGAGACATGAATAACCCTGAAAGGGCCTTCTCACATAGGTGAGAGTTTGTGAAGTCCCTCTCTGGAGAGGGTCCTGCGCAGGACGAGGTCGCCGACCTCGAGAGTGCGAGGGCGGATGCTGCGGCTGTGGTAGCAACGCAAGGCCTGCTGGGACCTCGCGGCACGAAGGGCGGCCTGGCGGCGGCCTTCCTCGAGGAGCAGCACATCGGTCTCCCGCGAGACATCCTGATGCGCCTCGTTGAAGGCAAGGACTCGTGGGGAGCCGTGCTTAAGCTCCAATGGGAGGATCGCTTCAGCACCGCAGACGAGGAAGAAGGGCGTCTCGCTAGTAGGCATGCTTGCCATCGTGCGGACGGACCACAGCATGAACCGCCACTCTTCGAGCCAGCCCTTGCCGCTCCCGAGCCGCGTCCACGGGGCGCGCTCGCAAGACGTGCGCACAAGGTTCAGCGTCCGAAGTGTCTTCGCCTCGCGAGGCCGGCTCGCGAGAGGCCACCCGCGAGGTCCCTGCGCAGCTCGCCTCCTGAGGGGCTACATGTCGACAGATTTCACGATACGGGGAGCGGCACGCGCTCGCTAACTCAGCCGCGGCCGTTGCGTGAGGAGATAAGGCACCAAGGACCTTGGTGAGGTGACGTGCACGGGAGCAGGCCCGCGAGCCAGAGCTCAGTCGCTTGGATTTTGCGGCACTGCAGGGACGGACCTGAGCACAGGCACCGTGCCTAGCCCCTGCTGATGGAGTCGGCCAGTGGAGGGGTCGCGCGCGTGTGGCGCTCTCCGGCGGCATCGAATTTAACGTACAAATTAGCAGGTAACATAGCTCATCAAGGTAGAATCAGCAAAATTCATTACACAACCAAAAGGATAGGGTTCCGGGAGCGAAGCTCGAGAGGCGCGGCGAGAAGGAGTGAGGGCCGCGCGAGGCGATGCGCCGGGCGCACCTGGCAGAACCGCGCTGTAGTGACGTTAGACCGTTTGGCGAGGCGCGCCAAGGGAGTCCGCTCCTCCGGAACCAGGGGCCTGCGAGGCCTAGGCGCGAAGGGTGCCAGCCTCTGGAAAGAGGCGCCGGCGTTCCCCAGCCCGAAGGGCATGCGCGTGCTACCGAAGGCGGGGCCAATGCCCTGGCCATCTCGCCACAGCTGGAAGGGGTCATACGGGCAGAGCTCGTTCAGGCTGGTGAAGTCGACGCACATGCGCTCCTTGCCGCCCTTCTTGGGGATGACGACTAGGTTGGCGAGCCATTCGGGATGGCGCACCTCATGAATGACTCCAGCTTCCTGGAGCTTCTAGACTTCCTTGACGATGAACTCTTGCTTCTCTGGCGCCTGGCGCCGTGCTTTCTGCTTGACCGGGCGTGCATTGGGGCACACCGCTAAGTGGTGCTCGATCACCTCCCTCGGCACACCGAACAAGTTGGATGCTTTCCAGGCAAAAACATCCGAGTTTGCCCAAAGGAAGGCGACGAGCGCGCTTTCCTATGCAGGAGGGAGGCTTGTGCCGATGGTGAAGGCAGGGCCGGAGCCGCTGCCATCCACCGACACCTTCTTCGTCTCGGCGCGGTCCTAAGAGAACAACTGCTTCTTCTTCGCTGGCGCGGCCTCGGAAGGCTCGGCTGCGTCCTCGTCGGCCAGGTGCGCGACAGCGGCAGCCTTGTAGGCACGCTGGAGGGTGCTGGCCGCGTCCTTTTCGTCGCAGGCGACGGTGATGATGCCGCTGCAGCCGGGCATCTTGAGGACGTTGTAGGCGTGATGGGTGGCCGCCATGAACTTGGTGAGAGCCGGGTAGCCTAAGATGGCGTTATAAGGCAGGCCGATGTGCGCCACGTCGAAGTCGATGAGCTCGGTGTGGTCGTTCTTGCGGGTGCCGAAGGTGACGGGGAGGCGGACTTGCCCCAGCGGGATGGTGGAGCCATCGGTCACTCCGGAGAAGAGCCTGGTCGGCATCAGCTGGTCGTAGGGCACCTGGAGCGTATCGAAGGTCTCGATGGAGAGTACGTTGAGGCCGGTACCCCCCTCGATGAGGGTCTTGGTGACCGCGACGTTGCTGATGGTGGGTGTGCACAGCATGGGGAGCGCGCCTGCAGAGGCCGTGGACTTCGGATGGTCCTTGGAGTCGAAGGTGATGGCGTACTGTGACCACTTGAGGGGCCACGCAACCTGAGGCCTCGGGAGGGCGGCGTACACCTCGCGAGAGATTTGCTTGAAGTGGCGGATGGACGCGGGGGCTTGGGACCCGCCAAGGATGCAGGCGACCGCGCGAGGCTCCTGGTAGCCCCCAGGGCCCTCGTCAGGCCGGTTGACATCGTTCCCCCAGGGTGGCGGCGACAGCGGCGGGAGAGCGGCATTGGCCTGACGATTCGCCTCACGAGGCTGGTCGCGCCAGACGGCCTCCCGAGGCTGGTCGCGCCAGCCCTGGCGGTAGCTTCCATTACTGTTGCGGCTGTCCCAGCGGTTGCCGCTGCGGCCACCTCCGCGTCCGGCGCCGCGGCCATTGCGGTCGTCCCGGCGGCTCTGGCGCTCATCGCGGAGCAACTTGAACTCCTGACAGTCTTCGGTGCTGTGGGAGCGGACGTTGTGAAAGGCGCAGAGTGGCCGGTTGTCTTTTCTGGGCTCGTCGAGGTCGCGGCCGCGCTTCTGCTCGGGCTCCGCCACAAGCACGGCAGGGCCCTTGCGCTTGACGTCCTTGCTCTTGGCCTTGGCGGCGTCGACCGCCGCGTCGAGGTCGTTGTGGACGAAGAGGCGGCCTTCTTCAGCCTTGGCGCACTTGTCGGCGAGGTCGAGCAGCTCGAGCACGGAGTTGAGCTCACCGTTGTGGCGAGCTTCTCGCGCATCTTGACGTCTGTGATGCTGGTGGAGAACGCAGAGATGACGGCCGCGTCCGAGGCGCGCGGGATCTTGTTGTGCACCTGACTAAAGCGCTGGATGTACTTGCGGAGGTTCTCGTCTGGGCGCTGCCGAACACACCGCAGGTCGTTGATGGTGAGGGAGCGGTCCTGTGTGCCCTTGAAGTTGGCGATGAACTGGCTGCAGAGCTCGGCCCAGGACGAGATGGAAGCCTCGGGGAGGTTCATAAGCCAGGAGCGCGGGCCGTCCTTGAGGGCCATGGGGAACCAGTTTGCCATGACCTTGTCATCGCCGTTTGCCGCCTCGACGCTCAGCGCGTAGAGCTGGAGGAACTCCGTGGGGTTGGGGGTGCCGTCGTAGCGTGGAGGCAGCTCAGGCTTTAACTTCGCGGGCCAGACCACGCGACGCAGCTCACGGGTGAAGGCACGGCAGCCCACGCCGCTTGAGGGGACGCCGCCAGCAAGGGCGGCGCTGTTTTGACGTCCGGCCGCGGCAACGTCCTCAACGGCCTGGTCCTGGCGCTGGCGCTGCCGCTCGAGGAGCAATCGCGCGTCGGGGGGCGCGCGGCGGATGATCTAGCTGCTGGCTTTGTCTCGGTCTGGCGAGGACGCACCGCGGGATGGCTCATGAGCCCGCGCGCTACGCTGGGGCCTGGCGCGCTCGTCGCGCAGAGGAGGCGGCGGGGGGGGGGGGGGGGGGGTGGGGGCGGGCGCCGTGCGCCAGCAAGTGAGAAGGCATCGGAGCGTCCCCGGCGACGTTGACGAGCTCGGTGATGCGGCCAAGCCAGGCGTCTTAGCCAGCGTCATCCGGACGGTAGCGGAGTAGCTCGCGTGCCATGAGCAGCGCGGCCTGCGAGTTCGGCGGCCCACGGTGGGCGAGGGAGGAGGCCGTGGCGGTGCGGCCGTCCGCCCGCACGGAGGGGTGCAGGGAGGAGTCCTGCTGCTTGCGGGCAGTGGGGTCGGTGGCGGCAGCAGCCTCGGCTTCGGGGTGGCGGCTATTGCCGCGGGCCACCGGCTCTGTCTGAGCCATGTGGCCAGCCCTGCGCTCGGCGCGCTCGCGACGTGCGTCGGCCATGGGGTTGGTGGAGCTGAGCGCGTAGCAGAAGAACAGTAGCACACCCCTACCTGGCGCGCCAAATGTCGGAAGTCGGGCTCGGGAGACCCAAAGGTTCGAACACTGGGGTGAGCTCGTTCTACCGCTTCATCTCCTACCATGGCTAAGCTACGGCGAGGCTACGGCGAGAACGCGCTAGCGAGGGACGGGGCAAGGACTCAGCGGTTTACCCAGGTTCGGGCCACCTTGCGGTGTAAGACCCTACTCCTGCTTTTGGTTTGGATTGCCAGGGGCAAGAGAGTTCTTGCGTACAAGGTAGAAGATGAAGGAATCAATCTCGGGGGGCCTAGCTGGAGGGACCGCGAGAGTTTCTACAATGGCAGCACTGCCCATTTATATCAGCCTTGGTCCTCTTCCCCCTCAAAACATAGGCGGGAAGGGTTGCCACACTTGGCGATTTTGAAAGGGGACAGGCGCTCAGGCTATCCTGACTAAATGTGGTCTTCGCCTGCCAAAGCATGATCCATGACGCGCCGGTGGGCTCGACGATGACCTCCGCCCTGCGCGCCCGTCGTCTTGGTCTTCCTTCGCCGATCGGGCAACCTTTGGGGTTGCTTTGGAGAGTAGATAGCTGGCCCTGCTCCCTTAACACGAAAGAGGAAACCATCTTCATCCACGCCTGCTTGCACCGCCTCTGCTGCTGCTCGTCCCCGCGCGCGTCACCCACGTGATGGGCTCCAGACCGCGCAGCACGCCGAACGGCCTTCGTCTCGAGCTCCTGCTAGAGGGGGCCTCGGGAGGCCACCTCGGAAGCCACCTCGCGAGGTCACTTCGGGAAGCCGCCTCGTGAGAGGGCCTCGCGAGGCCGTTGATGGTGGTGCTGAGGATTACTCGCCACTTCCTGAGGAGGGGGCCTCAGGAGGTCAGGGCCTCATGAGGGGTCTTGGTGAGATGCTCGGGAGTGACGGCCTGCTGGGCCCATGCCAGGCGTTGCGCCCTGGGCCGAAGGCAGACGGGCCTGGATACCCCGGGTTCCGTGGGCTTGACACATACACGCCCATTGATGACGTGCCGGAGAGCTCTACTGCCAAGAAGTCCCAGGCTACTCCACCAGCAACCAAGAAGGTGCAGCAAAGAAGGACGGCACAGGCGGTACCTTCAACGTCAGTGCCTCTCTTGACAGCAAATAGGAAAGCGCGCTCATTGTCTTCCTGCGGGCGAATGTCGATGTGTTTGCATGGCAACCATCTGATATCCCCCGTGTTCCCAGGGAGGTAATTGAGCACCACCTTGCCGTCTGTCCCCATGCTCGGCTCGTCAAGCAAAAGGTCAGGAAGCAAGCTTTGGAACAGCAACAAATTATCGCCGAAGAAATAAAAAAGTTAGAAGCATCAGGCTTAGTTAGAGGCGTACTACATCCAACATGGTTGGCAAATCCAGTTGAAGTGCGAAAAGCAAATGGAAAGTGGAGACTTTGTATTGACAACACAGATATCAACAAAGCATGTCCAAAGGATCCTTTCCCTTTGCCGTGTATTGATCAAATTGTTGACTCTACTGCCGGCTGTGATTTACTCTCCTTTCTTGATGCATACTCTGGTTATCATCAGATTTTCATCGCCAAGGAGGATGAGGAGAAAACCGCATTTATTACTCCATGTGGTACATATTGCTTCCTGCGTATGCCTTTTGGACTAAAAAGTGCTGGTTCAACATTGGCAAGAGCAGTCCAAATTGGTTTTGAGCCTTAGCTACACAGGAATGTGGAAGCATATATGGATGATATAGTGGTAAAAACCAAGGACAAAACAACCCTCATTCAGGACTGAGAAGAGACATTTGCAAACTTGCGCAGGATAAATTTGAAGCTCAATCCCAAGAAGTGTGTGTTTGGCGTTCCATCCAGCAAACTCCTCGGGTTCTTTGTATCTCAGCGTGGAATTGAAGCCAATCCCGACAAGATCAAAGCAATTGAGTGAATTGAAGCACCAAAGCGCGTCAAGGATGTGCGACGTCTTGCCAGCTGTATTTCTGCTTTGAGCAGGTTCATCTCCAAATCTGCTGAGCACGCCTTGCCATTCTTCAAAATCTTCAAAAAGGCAGGTCCAATGAAATGGACTCCAGAAGCGGAGGCCGCGCTGCAAGATTTGAAGAGTTACCTCTCCTCTCCGGCAACACTAGTTGTGCCTAAGCCACAAGAGCCGTTGCTGCTATCCTTGGCGGCAATAAATCAAGTGGTCAGTGTTGCATTAGTGGCAGAAAGAGAAGCAGACGATAATGAAGCAGCAGTAGCATGCCCTTTAAGCGACGAACCGGAATCTTCTCCGGCAGAGTCTAGTGCCGACAAGTCAGAATCAGCGGAAGCGAATGCAGCAAACCAACAAGTAGTGCCGAAGAAGAAAATGGTGCAGCGCCCAGTTTACTTTGTTAGTTCCCTTTTACAGGGGGCTAGGTCAAGGTACTCTGGTGTGCAGAAGCTACTTTTCGGCCTTCTCATGGTCTCGAGAAAGCAGCGCCATTACTTCCAAGCACATGAGATTACCGTCGTCACTTGCTTTCCGTTGCAGCGTATTTTGAGGAATCTAGATACAACCGGCAAGATAGTGGAGTGGGCGTTGGTTCTATCAAGTTTTGCACTTAAGTTTGAGAGTACTTCAACTATTTAGAGCAGAGCCTTGGCGGAGTTCATTGCTAAATGGACGCTAACGCAAGATATAGAAATTCAAAAAACAGCTCTCCCCGGCAAAGAAGCAACCAAGGAGTGTTTCATGTACTTTGATGGTGCTTTCTTGCTGCAAGGCGCCGGTGCCAGAGTGTTGCTTGTCGTACCCACCGGAGAGCACCTTAAATATGTGGTACAAATGCACTTTCCCAGGGAGAAAGCTAGAAACAACACTGTTATGTACGAAGGACTCTTTGCCGGTCTCAGGATCGAAGTGGACCTTGGAATCAGAAAATTGATCATCCGTGGCGACTCATAGCTCGTTGTGAAGCCAGTAAAAAAAGATTATCAAAGCTCGTTGATGGAAGCATATGTAGAAGAAGTGAGGAAATTGGAAGAACATTTTGATTGATTGCAAACAGAGCACATCCCTCGTGCGGAAAACAGCATTGCTGATCATCTATCAAAATGTGCAGCTTAAAAGCTACCTGTGGAACCAGGATTTTTTGTGCTCCATTTGACTCAACCGTCTGTCACTCCATCAATACAGTCAAACAAAAGGAGAAAGTTGAACACCGGTAAGTACTTCCCGGCAGAGCTTCCAGAAGTCGCCGGCAAGGAAGTTGCCGGTAACAACACGTCTGCCGGTGACCAGCGGCCTTGTGCAGAATCTCAGGTTCTAGCCATCGAGGCAAGTACTCCCACAGCCAAAGAGATGCCTTTAGTCCTTGTCGTCGAGCCACAGGCTCCAGCATGGGCACAACAAATCGTCCGTTTCCTTCAAATAGGAGAACTTCCCGATGATCAAGAAGAAACCGAAAAAGTAGCCCGACAGTCAAGTATGTACCAGTTTGTTGACAACATTCTGCACAGAAAAAGGCCAAATGGGGTGAAATTGAGGTCCATCTACCAGGAAGATGGACTGAAGTTGTTGGCGGAGATACACGGATGTCGGGACCCCGATCCTAAGTCACACCGATCTAGCATAAGATACATCATATCACTTTGCGTCCTCACGCACGGTATTCCCACGGCTGCAGCCTTACCTTGGTTGGGACCGTTTGCGCCTTTTGGCTCACGTATATGATTGTGATGCTAGCATCCATATGCTAGAGAACCCGGGCCGACATGAATAGTCATAAACCAAGGTGGCACAAACTTACAGGGACATGCATACATGACCAAGCAATGCACGTGTCGGCCATCAACGTATGAACCCAAGTCGTAGCAAGCTACAAGGACTTAAAGGAACAACGCATGACATTTCCCCGTAGGTACAGACATAGGAGCAAAGAAGGACACATGCCGGTCAATCCATGTGTTCCGGATGGAAGCACTAGGAGGCATTTCCCCATAAGGAAGGCTACCAAGAATAAACAACTAGGTGTCGGATCCCACACATACCAAAGCATTTCAATAACATGCACACAATATGCTCGATATGTGTAGATACAACATGGCATCACAACATAACTCTATGACTCAAAGTATTTCTTTAAGAGGCTCCTAGGAGCCATACATAGCATGATATTACAACCATGGGTCTCATGACCAAACATACAAAGTCATACAAGCAACGGAAGCATAAGCCTGTCTGAGTACAGACAGTTGAAAAGAAAGAAGGCTGGAAAGCCTGACTGTCTACAAGACCCTCCATAGGAACCAGACCTTTGTCTGGGATTCCCATGCTAATCGTCAAAGCCCACGTAGAACTACTAGTGAGACCGAAGTCTCCTCTGCAAAACATAAATTAGGCAAATGTGAGTACAATTGTACTCAGCAAGACTTACATCAGAACTAACTACATATGCATCAGTATCAACAATGGGGTTGTGGAGTTTAACTACAGCAAGCCAGCTTTGACTCAGTGGCTATCCTGTACTATGACTACCAGTATTTTCCTTGAGGTGAGAAAGTGCACACGAGTCCACATATTCACCATAACAATACACCAATATGGATCCGCTCCCATTTCCCTACGAGAAGGCCATCCATAGCACTTACGCTTATCTTGCGCATTTTAGAGTATCCATTTCAACTTGTCTATGAACAATGTAAGCTTCCAAGTAGTCCATATCCGTGGACACGGCTATTCGAATAGATCATAATACCCTGCAGGGGTGTACTTCTTCACACACGCTCTCACCACTTACCACCATATACACATCATGTATCTCGGCAACCTTAAAGTGGAAGCCTGGCGAGGGTGTCGGCCACAACCTGACTAACCACGCAAGACTCTAGTCCAGGTTTATCGCCTATTTGAGTCCGGCCGAGGTTTCCACTACGGCCCCAAACGATGTGTGCAGGGTTCCCAAGTCCACCATCCGGGTGCCACTTGGTACACCGGCCACGGTGCCTAGTCTGTCCCAAGCCCACCAGTAACGGGTGCCACTTGGTAGACTACTAGCATGACGTACAAACACCAGAAACTAGTTGCAACTCCTGGACAGAGATCAAGGCAATTAATAAGCCGAGAGGGGTCGAGTTACCAGAACCCAATGTGTGGTAGTAGCTAGTCTTGGATAACATACACAGAACTCAGTTCCTAAGGACGGTCCCAATGACACAACCCACCATGTACTCCTACATGGCCTCCCATCGCTACCTTTACCAAATCGTGTTCAGACACTTAGCTCTCAGCATCAGAACATGATCACCACATTCCAATTCATTCCTAGATGAATCAGACCTGACACAACTCTAAGCAATAGCAGGCATAACAAACAAGCATGGATGAGTAGTCACATCATGGCTCAAACAAGTCCTACTCATGCTAGTGGGTTTCAACTATTTACTGTGTCAAAGACATGTCATGCAGGGGAATGGGTTCAACTACCGCAACAAGTAATAGTTGAATCATTTTTGTTCTAATGCAGTAAAAGAGAGCAAGAGCGAGAGAGTGGGATTGTATCGGGATGCTCAATGGGGGTTTGCTTGCCTGGAACTTCTAAAGATAGTATAGCTATTAGCTCTTCATCGGTGTCAACGATCGCAACGTCGGAACCGTCTTCTACCGAGAAGGAACAAACACCGGAAAACAAGGAAGGAGCAACAATCAATGCAATGCACAACCAAATGTATGATATGACATATTAAAGTACTGAATTGACCTAATGCAACAGTAAGTCATTTTAATTGAAGAGGAATTCAAACAGGATCAAATTCCAACTCCAAATGCTATTTCATAAATTGCCCTAATCATGAATTGTCCTAGTTGGTGATGTTAACTTGTTCAAACATGCATGATCATGGCATAAATAGATTCTTCATATTTTTTTGATAATTTTTCATATATAAATTATTTCATTTGGAGTTACGGTTGATTTTCTATGATTTTCTAAAGTTTTAAACATTTTCTGGAATTCATAAATCCTTTTAGATTGAAGTTAATTCCAGAAATACATTATTGCATCAGCATGGCGTTAGGCTGACGTCAACTAGTCAACAGGGTCGGCCAGGGTCAAACCTGACGCACGGGTCCCGCACGTCAGTGGCACAGTGGGTAAACAGGTTTAGTTAAAACCTAACTAAAATCATTAGGGCACTGGCCACTAGTCAGTGTCACTGGGGAAGGGATTAGTGCTAATTAATGTGGCCACGTCAGCGGCTAACTGCCGGCGTAAACAGGACGCGGCGGAGCTCGCCGGCCGGCCATTTCCGGCCACGGCTGGTTGGGGAGGTGGGTTCGCTAGAACCAGCGCAATGAGGCGCGTCTGGTGGTGGCAGTAGCAGGTGCGGAGGAGGGTTGTGGCATCACCGGCGGCGAGTGAGGCGGCGGCCGGAGCTCGGATGAGCTCGAGGTCAGGGCTAGCAGGCGCAACGAGAGAGGGTGAAGAGGGGTTCGACGAGGGAGCTCACGGCGAGATCGAAGGGGTGGTCAGTGGGCTCGGAGAGGTCCTGCGTGTGGCGAATCGATGGCGGCGGTCGTCGGAGCCCGGGGAGGAAGACAAAGGGAATGGTGAGGCTAACGGGCTCCCGGCCTCGTTTTTCTTCTTCTGGCCGATGTGCGGCGTCGCGGCGGACCACAGGAACACGGTGGGGAGGTCAGGCGAGCTCAATGGCCGCGGTGGCAGCAACAACTATGGAGACGCGGCTGCGGGCGTGTTCGGGTGGCTGCACACAAGAGAGATAGAGGAGGGGAGAGAGAGTAGTGAGTGAGGGAGAGGAGAGAGAAGTCTCCGGGCATGGACGAGGACGAGCCAAAGCAGCTCCGTGGCTAGCAGGGCGTGGCCACAGGTGAGCGCGCGCGTGACATGCCTCCAATCCTTCTGGTAGAAGGTTGAAGAAGAGCCGGCGCTGGTGGGCTGGGACGTCCAGCTGGGCCGCGCCAGGTAAGTCATTCCTTCTCTGTCTTTTCCCATTTTTGTTTCTATTTTTGTCTATTTTGCTTCTATCTGTTTGATTTGGTAGAAAATACCAAACCATTTTTAAGGCTTCTGATAAAAATCGTGTGGACTAGTTGGACTAATCCTAGAGCCACACAACAACTTTCAGAATTATTGGACTTATATTTAATATATAACAAATATAAATCCAACTCAAATAATTATTGGATTAACTCAAAACACCCAAAATAAATATCTGTGAGATTTCAAAAATATTGGTTTGAATTTTCACTCTAGCCAATATTTTCATAGATTAACAGGGACATTTTCTTGGACTTGTTTGAAGACATATTTAATGTGGACCATTTTTAAAGGATTTCTGAGGTTTTGAGAATTCCCTCAATTCAATTTACTTTGAATTTAAAATGATGCATGAGGATGCTCACTAATGCAGCTATTTACAGGCAATTATTCTAGGGCTGTGACAACGGAGGCGTATGTGGCTCTCACATAGGATCAAGAGCTCTTGTCGGCAACGCTATCCGGCAAGGATTCTTTTGGGCCACTGACCTCCAGGATGCAACTAAGTTAGTAACCAAATGTGAAGCATGCCAGTTTCATTCGAAGAACATACATAAGCCAGCACAGGCACTCCAAACAATTCCACTCTCCTGGCCCTTCTTGGTCTAGGGGCTCAACATCTTGGGCACTTTCCCCCGTGCTACCGGGGGCTTTGAGTTCTTGTACGTTGCAATCGACAAGTTCACAAAGTGCCCAGAGGTAGAGCCAGTGAGGAAGGTGACAGCACAGTTAGCCGTCAAGTTGTTTAAAGGATTGGTTTGCAGTTTTGGTGTTCCTAACAGAGTCATCACAGACAATGGCACACAGTTCACGAGCCGCGCCTTCATGCAATACATCCAAGACCTTGGAAGCAAGGTTTGCTTTGCATCCATTGCTCACCCGAGATGCAATGGCCAAGCGAAAGGGAAAATGATGAAGTGATGCGAGGCCTCAAGACAAGAACTTTTGACAAGCTGCACAAGTGCGGAAGGCGCTGGATTGATTACTTGCCGGCAGTTCTTTGGTCACTCAGGACGACACCATATCGAGCTACTGGCCAAACACCCTTCTCCCTGGTCTATGGTGCAGAGGCGGTGCTCCCCATGGAACTCATGTATGGGTCACCTCGAGTGCTTGCTTACAACAAAGCATAGCAAGAGCAGCTGAGGCAAGATGATGCCACGCTCCTCGAGGAAGATCGTCTTCGGGCTGTTGTGCGAGCTGCGTGCTACCAGCAAGCTTTGCGCCGCTATCACAGCCGCAAAGTCCACGCTCGAATCCTTGAGGAAGGCGACCTTGCTCTTCGGCACATCCAATCTGCCAAGGGATCCAACAAGTTGACGCCGAAGTGGGAAGGCCCTTATCGGGTAGTGCGAGTCACCAGACCTGGCGCAGTCCGTCTGGAGACCGAAGATGGCATCCCAGTGCAAAACTCATGGAACATTGAGCATCTTCGTAAGTTCTATTCATAAGGCGCAGTTGCCAGGACCCCCCGGCAACACCCTTTGTACGAGCTTTATCGGCAGACATGTAACCCTATGTACAAAGCCAGGTGCAGACCCTGTGCATAAATGAAATAAAGCTAAGTGTTTCGCAACTCTTTGTTAAAATACGTTTCTGTTTGTGTATGATTATATGTGATGTTGTGTTATACTTTGCCTTGTATAAAATGATTAATGAGCCGTCGAGGCATCCACCCACTTTTTTCCTCTTCTTTCTTTTTCTCAAAAGGACAGAAGGTTCCCTCGCGTACAAATTTCCCGGGGGGAATGATGGTGTGGATACCACCATATGACGTTCAAGTGATCGTTTTGTAACAAGAAGCACGGCAAATAAAAGAGCTAAGTTGAAAGACTCTAAAACAATTTCTTTGTTGTATTTGCGATCTTCCTTGAACGATTTTTATCTTTGTATGAGAAACCTTCACGCTAAGGAACCTTGCCATAACCGATCGCGCTCTTACTTTGTTTCGAGTCCGCTCAACAACTTAAGCAACTGCGTTGGAACCGTAAATGGTAAAACTTGCCGGCAGCGGCACTTACGACAGGCTGCTAAGAATCCATCCTCATGCACTCGCGGCAAGAGTGTGCGCACCGGCAAGCGTAGAGTATACAATTCATACAAAGGCAGGATAAGACAAGAAAAATAGCATACATTCATTCAAAACAGCTTAAGTTGCATTACATCACAAGCACAGTGCAGATCTAATTTACGATTAAATGTATCTTTTACATGATAGCATTGGTGCCAAGTACAACGACAAGGCTAGTTTTGGAGATCGCCTTCATGCCGGGGAACAAGAAGAACCTTGTCGGCTGATGGAGCGACAATCTTGTCGATGGCCGTGATATCAGTATTCTTCGGCAAAGTTCTGAATATCCCGGAGAGATCAACATCAGGATTCCGGTAGGCGATCTTGACAAGCACCTTGTAAAGGACATCGCGGCCAAACTTGCGGGATTCATCAGCAAAGGAAGCAGACCTGTCTTCATGATAAGTTTTCAAAGCATCAATGAGGCCTTCGAAGAACTTGGTCAGTCTGGCGCTGGCGGTTTCCTTGTCATTGACAGTATAGCTCTAGCTCCTCTTATCCGTGACGGCAAGCTGTGTGGTTATGCGTTCTACGATGTTGATGAGCCTATTGGTCCAAAGGGAGAGCACCTTTCATAGCTCCGTGAATTTGTTCTCGGCATCTTCTCGGGAGGTCTCGTCTGCGTCAAGCATCTCCGTCAAGATTACCTCCCTTTCTTTGGCGGATTCAAGATCTTTCTCCAGAGTGATAAGTTTGGATTTCAGATCCTCCATTGCCTTGCCGGTTGTGTCGAGATCTAGGTTCTAAGATGCTAGCTGTGTCTGCAGCTCCCCTAGGGTATAAGATGCCTTCTGCACTTCACCTTTGAGGGCCTCGATCTCTTTACTATTGGCGGCAAGATCTTCCTTCAACTTGTCCACCTGAGACTCCAAATCTGCCTTGGCAGTGGCAACAGCAGCAGCATTGTTAGTAGCTTAGCTTGGCGGCACTCTCTCGAGCTTTGATTTCGATGGATTCTTTGTGGTTCTTCTCCAGCTCTTGGGTCCTTTGCTCAAGGAGCTTTTCAATCTCTTCATCCTTACCGCGAAGTTTGGCGGCAAGGGCCTCTTCTTGTGCGGCGAGATTATTTTCTCGGGCATTGAGCTGCACCTCATGCTCTGCCAGCTTGTCGTCCAAGGCTGTCGCCTTCTCCTGGGCGGCGGCAAGCTTTTCCTCCTGCCTCCTCAGATTGTGGGATTGACTATTATACCATGCCCGGAGTTCCTCCGCTTTCCCTTTCAGCTTCTCTTCGGCCAACTCCATGGCTTTGTCCTCTTCTTGCAGTTTGTCCCAACGCTTGCTGTAGCGATCTTGTACATCTTTGAAACTGGTAGCCATGGTTTCTAAGAAGGCAAGGTCTGCTGCGCTGTCAGCAGCGTTGTCGGCTTCAGTGGTGTTTTGAGCAAAAGGAGCTAGGATCTGGGCAATCTCATTGTCAAAGTTTGGCGCACCGATTCCTCATGAACTGGGAGCTCCATGTTCCTGTTGGGGGATGGCAAGTGTCAAGGTATCCGTTAAGGCTTGGGTGGTTGGCACAGCTAATTGAGCGGCAGGGTCTGGCCTGTCGGTAACAACTACCACCATTTCTGTGATTGCCTGGAGGGGAACATATGTGTTGTCCGGAGACTTTCCCTGCTCCCCAGTAGCTTCCCTTGTTTCCTTGGCAACAGATTTGGTGGCCTCTTCAGCAGAGATCTTGACGGCCTCATCAACATCACTTTTTGGAATATTGGCCATGTCTGCAAGAATTTGCCCTTCTTTGGGAGAAGTTGGATCTGCAGGATGGAACAGAAGCAAAGAGCAAAAAGTAATTCAGTTTACAACTCAAGTTCAAGAAAACAAATTTTTTGGACAAGTGCTTAAAGACAAGTGGATTACCTGTTGATGTTCGTTGAGGAAGGGTGTTTCCTTCCCCGGCAACCTCGGTTACCGCCGCACGGTCACCGGCAGCTTCTGTCGGGGGGATAACCCCCGGGTAGGCTCATCAGCACTTAACCATTTTCAAAACAACATGGCGGCCAGCACCCCTTGACCCGGCCCGCTCGACAGCCGGCCTGGAGGCCCAGCGCCGGCCAGGCGTGACGATGAAGTTTGACCCGGCCCTCTCACCAGCCGGCCTGAAGGCCCTTGACCCGGTCGGGCGTGACGGTGAAGCTCGACCCAGCGACGCTGAAGGTGGTGGACACCGAAGCCGGCATCAACTCCAGCTGGCCAGATGACAAGACAACTCCCCACGACGGAGCCAGCGTGGCTATAGTGTAAGCCGCCCCGAAGACCAGGTGAGCATGGCTACAGTACGCGCCGCCCCAAAGACCGGGCGAGCGTGGCTACAGGATGCCCTGAAACCACGGCCCGGGGTCGGCGGCGACGACCCGGCGAGGCGCTGTAGCTGAACAGTGCCCGCCGCTCCATGACGCAAGCAAAGACATGCTACAGTCCCGGACAGCCGGCAGGGTCCGCAGCCGGCGGGTCCCACTGTCCGGCATGAGGCGATGACAGGTGGGCCCCACGCCCTAGAAGATTACCATTGTAACCCTGGGGATCCGGCCTACAAGACCCCTAGGGAACCCTCCATGCAACGGGGCCGAACCCTGAGTTCTTTCCCACACGAAGCATTTCACCACCTCACCAGGAGAAGAGAGCTAGTCCTCCTTGCTCCTCCCACACAGCTCAAGGAGCGCCATTGTAGCTCGTCTAGTGATCCATCTAGTTGAGCTTGCAGGACTAGGGGTGTTACCTCCCCCGGAGGGCCCCGAACCTGGGTACATCGTGTGTCATCCACCGCTTGTCCCCATTCTCGCCTCCGGAACCCTCCGACGGCCTCCAACCCCAACCATGTTTGATTAGGCTACCCATGGCATCTGCCGTGAGCACACCACGACAGTTGGTGCCCATCGTGGGGCCGTCCACGGCGTCGGCCGGAGTTTCATTCCGGATGAGACCCTTCACTCCCACCGGCGAGTGCATCGCGCACGGCTTGATCAGCTCGCTCGGCACAGTTGAGCACGCCGGCTCCGGCGCGGCGCCAGGCGCAACCCTCCTCACCGGCGGCTCCATCGTCCCCTTCGGCGAGCTGCGCGTCATCATCGCGCTCGTTCCTGACGAGTTCCCCAGCGGGGTGCTCACCTTCTCCGACGCGTTGCCGACCACTGGCAGCTGCGTCACCAGCGGCCTTGACGACCTCGGCGTCCACATGGAGGTGCTCGCGACCAGGTCCAGCACCACTACCGGCCGCGTCAGACGCACTGCCGAGGTGGCCGCTGCGAATGCGGCTGGCGCAGGCCAGTCTGACCCGCTGCTCGCCACACTGCAGAGTCTGCGTACCCCCATCGCACCGGGCGCCGACGCGGCGGCAGCTGCGGCCGAGCTCGAGGCTTCCCGCAAGCGCCTGTTCGAGTCCACGCAGTGCGAGCACAACACCGCCTGCGGCCTCACGCCTCCTGGCGTCGAGCCCAGTCGGCACGGTGAGGTCCGGCAACGTGGCGCCGTCATCGGCAAACTCTTCGGCGCCAACCGACCGACCTACGCCACCCCCAACCAGAACATGAGGGCGGCACAGGCAGCTGCCGCCGGGCTCGAGCACTTGGAGGCCGAAGCTCTGTTGGAGCAACAACGGCGCGTTCACGATCTCGTTGCTGCCGCCAACCAGCAGCGGGACCAGTTTGAGCCGGCGCTATCCGGCTCGGATCCCCCGCGCCAGGACGCCGACCCATGGCGGATCGACCGCCCCCGGAACACCATGCAAGCCTCCTCCCCGCCCGCGGCTAGCCACGGGGGGCGATCCCACAGCGGTAGGGTGGGCCGGTGCCGGCAGGACGCCCCCGCCGTCACAAGCCAGAACTTGGAGCCGGCCGACCCAGCGTGCCAGCGGCAGGCCCCTCAGCCTCCGCCCGCATGGCAGGGGCGCCAGGGGTCGGTCGGTCAGGCCGGCCGGGGCCATGTGGCCGACCGGTTCGGTCCCCGTGACATCACCGGTGAAAACGATGTCCGCTGTCGCATCGACCAGCTGGCCCGCTCGCTCGCGCTAGAGGAGGAGGGCTCGGTCAGGCCGGCGTGCTTCGGCCCGCGGATCCGCGAGGAGCGTTTCCCCAGGGGCTTCACGCTCCCGCCCGACACCCCCAAATACAACGGAACCGCCAAGTCGGAAGATTGGCTTACCGACTACACTACAGCCGTCGGCATCGCCGGCGGAAACAGGCGCGTGGCAGTGCGCTACGTACCCCTCATGCTATAGGGTTCTGCCAGGACTTGGCTGAACAGCCTGGAGGCCAATAGCGTCAACGCCTGGCTGGACTTTGAGCTGGCCTTCGTGCGCAACTTCACTGGCACGTACAAGTGGCCAGGCCAGCCCCGCCAACTCTCCATGTGCGTCCAGCAGCCAGATGAGTCGCTGCACGACTACCTGACGCGCTGGACGGAGCTGCGCCACAGTTGTGAAGGGGTCCATTAGGTGCAGGCCATTCAGTTCTTCATCGACGGGTGCCGGGATGGCACTCTGCTCTCCGAGCCACCACCCTGGCCGCGCTCATGGCCACGGCGGAGAAGTACGCCACGGACGAGTCCTCGATGACGGCGCAAGTGCGAGTGGACGCAGCCGGCAAGGCTGTACCGCCCGCGCCGGCCAACCTTCGTCTGGCCGGCGACAGTGGCCGGCAGCAGAACAACAATGCCAGCACCAAGCGCAAGAACGAGTAGCTGGACGCCCGATATGGCAGCCGACAGGTAGCAGCCGTCGAGGAGGAGCCGCCTGCTGAGCAAGGCAGCAGCCGGCGTCGGCAGACCGGCAAGGGCGCTTGGCAGCCCAAGCTCACCTTCGAGCAAATGCTCGACGCCCCTTGCAAGCATCATAGCGGGGCAAAGCCGTCCGGACACATGACCTGGAACTGCAGTTGGACGGAAGGCTTGGTGCGGGGTGAAGGCGCCGCCCCTCCCCCGCCGCCTCCGCCACCTCCGCTACCTCTGGCGGCCGCCCAACCGGCTCCAGCTCCGGCACTGGCCCCGGCTGCCGGCCGGCTCGGCGACGACTACCCTTGCCCGGACGCCTCCTACGTCATCTTCACCAGCTAGCCGGATGACCAGCACAGCCTCCGCAGACATGCCCGCGAAGTGAACGCCGTCGTCCCCGCCGCTCCCCAATTCATGCACTGGTCTGAGAGGCCGGTCACTTGGAACCGGGAGGACCATCCGGCCGTGATGCCCATGCCTGGCGGCTATGCCATCATCCTTGACCCCACGTCCGTGTCCGAGAAGCGCACCTGCCATTTCACGCGGGTACTCATCGACGGTGGCAGCAACATCAACATCCTCTACCGCGACACCATGCTCAAGCGAGGCCTCAAGGAGAAGCAGCTACAATCCAGTAGGACTACTTTCCATGGCATTGTACCCGGCCTCTCTCGCTCCCCGATTAGCAAGGTCCGGCTGGATGTGCTGTTCAGTGACGCGCGCAACTTCCACCGCGAGCCGATCTGGTTCGAGGTGGTGGACCTGAGCAGTCCTTACCACGCACTCCTGGGCTGACCCGCGTTGGCCAAGTTCATGGCGGTCCCCCACTACACTTACCTGAAAATGAAGATGCCAGGTCCCAGGGGGATCATCGCCGTGGCCGGGGACTTCATAAAGTCCGCTGAATGTGTGGAAGCCGGCTCCAAGCTGGCCGAGTCCCCGGTCATCGCAGAGGAGAAGCGCTAGTTCTACCGGCTCCTGGCCCTGTCCCGTGAGTAGCTGGGCGCGCCAAGCCGGTCATCCAAAGGCGTACCGCAAGCGGCGTCAGTCACGGATGGGCCGAGCCAGCAAGAAGCCCACGTCAACCATCTCCTCACCTCCGTGCACTCCTACGACGGCGACAACGGCATCGTGGGGCTCTACGCACGGATGAGCATGCTTGGCATTAGCTCCCGACCTGCCGAATCGCTTCCGGCATGCCCCAAGCCGCCACGCAAAGGCCGGCTGCGGGTCAGGCAGGACCATCTCGCCCATAGGCGGTTCGCACGCATGATGGCACGAGTGGGAGGTGGTCTCGCCCCGGCGGCTGGGAGCGGCAAGGCCCGTTCCAAGCCGAAGCTTTGGCTCCCCCGCTCGAGGAGGGACGTGCCTGAGCCAGCGGGCCCGTCCATGCCCCCTTCCCATGGTGGCGGTCCTCATCTCGAGGGCTCTGCAATGAGCCCCGACGAGCAGGCCGGGACGCCAGGCGCCCCCTCAAAGGATATCCCGGCGTTTTCAGGCCCTTTGGCCTGACCAACGACGCGGCTGGGTACCTGCACCTCCTTCAGCATCAGTTCGGCCCAGGGCCCGGCTGGTCGGTCTACACCTTCCCCCCGGGGAATGGGCCTCCAGCAGCAGCGAGGCCCAGCACGGTGTCACCTACTACGTCTTCAATGGGTGAGAGTCGAAGCCCCACCTTTCTCCCGGCCGGGTCGACAGCGGTCGTCACTGGCTTGGGGGCAGCCGCCTGGTCCAAGGGACTGTTGTTTCTGGCCGAGGAGGTCCCGCGTCAAGCAAGCAAGACAGGATCGGTGTATGTGTGTATCGCTCCTTTTGGTATGATTGTGTCGCCACTTTTGGCCCATAATGAATACAATAGGCACCCCGAGTTATACTCGGGGGCTCCCCCTTTTTACTTTTATCAAAGTTTCTTGTCTGTCGAGCACCTTTTCTGCATTTTTGCCTCCCTCCCGCCGGGTCGGTGCATCCGGCTCGGGGGCTCGAGGGCTCGCCGGCTAGCTCGCGCCCCGCCCTCCGCAGCCGGCTACATAGCGTGCGCACCGCCTAAAGCCTTCTCTGCGCCACAAGACACAGACCGGTACCCAGCTGTCCGGCTAGCAAGAGTCAAGGTCCGAAAGCGCTCTCACGCAGAAAAATGGCTAAGGAAGAATGGCTAGCTTGGTCAAACCGGCCCCCACTTATACTTGTCGCCGCACTGGCCGGCCGGCACCGCCGCCTGCAGCCGGCCGGCTCAATAGGTGGTTCACCTGCGCACAT
This sequence comes from Elymus sibiricus, assembly GCA_039707655.1. Lineage (NCBI taxonomy): Eukaryota > Viridiplantae > Streptophyta > Magnoliopsida > Poales > Poaceae > Elymus > Elymus sibiricus. The sequence goes on from CM077670.1 coordinate 140,279,640, forward strand.
CTCCTAAGAGCCTAAGTATTGTGCGCCCTCTCTTGAAGCCGACTCCTCGACCCAGCAACAAACCAGTTCCCGGCTGTCCGGCTGACGGGGAGAGGGTCGAAAAGGAAGGGGCACAGGAAGAAGGTCAAAGGAAAAATCATGGACGAGCCGCGAACCGGCAAAAATCATGCATAAACAGAACATATACATAGGCATGCATAACAAAAGGCCCACAACTGAGACTCTAAGTTTAAAATACACCCCAAGTTGGTGGAACTGTGAGGTATCTAATTACAACTACTCAGAGCTGACAAGGCAATGCAGAAAACGACCCTCTAGGCGGAGGAGTCACCGGTGCCGACTCGCTCCAGTTCCTTAGTAGCGCCGGTGTCCGCCTCGGCGTCGGTGTCCGCGTATGCTCCGCCGCTCGAGTCACCCTCCCCGTCGAGCGTCTCGGCCTGGCTGCCGTCTGGTTCACGAAAAAGCAGCTTGTAGGTGTCCTCCAGGATCTCCTCGCCGTCGGCAGTCCGCTCCCTGAAGAACTCGTCCTGAGGGGTGAAGGCAGCGATCGCACTAGCGCGGCACGCGAGCTGCTCCGCCCGCTCCAACAGATCTGCCTCGGCCTCTGCCTGTTGAGTCGCCAGCTGAGCCAAGCTCACTGCCGGATACCAGGAGAGCGCGAGCCGTAGCGCCATCGCTGCGCCAGCTCACGCGACGGAGGCTCTCCTGGCACTAATCCGGGCCGGCACCATCTCCAACCACCAGGCCAGCCGGTTGACAGTCGCCGGCTGGACCGCATCCGGCTAGATGCTGCGCACCACCGCCAGGCCGGCGTCTCGGAGCCGGTTCATGACGCGCCCGAACATCTGCAAGCGGGCCTCGACGACAATTGCCGTCTCTTCCACCACCCAGGTGGCATGTCACTCGACGCGGTTCCCGGCCGCCCACTGCTCGTCCCGATGGGAGCTCACGGCGCCTTCGGCCACCTCTTGTGTCTCCGGGAGAGCCCCTGAAAGAAGGACGAAAAAAGAAATGGCGTAAGGAACCGACCGGCAGCTGAGGCCGGTGATGACCCACAAGTATAGGGGATCAATCGTAGTCCTTTTGATAAGTAAGAGTGTCGAACCCAACGAGGAGCAGAAGGAAATGACAAGCGGTTTTCAGAAAGGTATTTTCTGCAAGCACTGAAATTATCGGTAACGAGTAGTTTGATAGCAAGATAATTTGTAGCAAGTGACAAGTAGCAATAGTAACAAATAGTGCACCAAGGTGGCCCAATCCATTTTGTAGCAAAGGACAAGCCGGAACGATTTCTTATAATAAGCAAAGCGTTCTCGAGGACACATGGGAATTTCATCTAGTCACTTTCATCATGTTGGTTTGATTCGCGTTCGCTACTTTGACAATTTGATATGTGGGTGGACCGGTGCTTGGGTGCTGTTCTTACTTGAACAAGCCTCCCACTTATGATTACCCCCTCTCGCAAGCATCCGCAACTACGAAAGAAGAATTAAGATAACTCTAACCATAGCATTAGACATATGGATCCAAATCAGCCCCTTACGGAATAGCGCATAAACTAGGGTTTAAGCTTCTATCACTCTAGCAACCCATCATCTAATTACTACTCCACAATGCATTCCCTTAGGCCCAAAGATGGTGAAGTGTCATGTAGTCGACGTTCACATGACACCACTAAGAGAATCAACAACATACATATCATCAAAATATCAAACGAATACCAAGTTCACATGATTACTTATGACAAGACTTCTCCCATATCCTCAAGAACAAAAGTAACTACTCACAAATCATATTCATGTCCAATATCAGAGGGGTATTAAATAGCATAATGGATCTGAACATATAATCTTCCACCAAATAAACCAACTAGCATCAACTACAAGATGTAATCAACACTACTAGCAACCCACAGGTACCAATCTGAGGTTTTGAGACAAAGATTGAATACATGAGATGAACTAGGGTTTGAGATGAGATGGTGCTGATGAAGATGTTGATGAAGATTGGTCCTCCCACGATGAGAGGTTCGTTGGTGATGTCGATGGCTCCGATTTCTCCCTCCTGGAGGGAAGTATCCCCGGCGGAATCGCTCCGCCGGAGAGCAAAAGTGCTCCTGCCCAAGTTCTGCCTCGAGACGGCAGCGCACTGTCCCAAAAGTCTTCTCCTTATTTTTTCTAGGGCAAATGGGCTTATATACTAGAAAATGGGCACCGGAGGCTGGCCAGGGGCTCCACAAGCCACCAGGGCGTGCCTGGGGGGGGGGGGGGTGGCGCGCCCTGGTGCCTCGTGGGCACCTGGGTGGCCCCCTCTGGTACTTCTTTATTCCAATATTTTATTTTTATTCCAAACTAAATCTCCGTGAAATTTCAGCTCATTTGGAGATGTGCAGAATAGGTATCTCTAACATAGCTTTTTCAGGTCCAGAATTCCAGCTACTGGCAATCTCCCTCCTTATGTAAATCTTGCATATTAAGAGAGAAAAGGCATTAGAATTGCTCCACAAAGTGTTATATTGATTAAAAACACTATAAATAACAGTAGGAAAACATGATGCAAAATGGATGTATCAACTCCCCCAAGCTTAGACCTCGCTTGTCCTCAAGCAAAAGCCGATATCGATAATCATGTCCACATGTTTAGAGAGAAAGGTGTCGATAAAAACAAAATACGGACATAGTAGCATCATGATCAATATTATAACAGCAATATTTATTATCATAAAACTTCTCATGAGCAAGTAACAATTCATCACAACAATGAAGTATAAGACATAAACTTTCTTGAAAACTAACAAACTATGTTCTCAGTCAACAATGCAATTGCAATTCATCATATTTTTAGGAAGGGTCTCATGTAGGAGCTTTTTAGCAAGTCCACATACTCAACCATCATATTGTCATCTATGATTGCTAAAACTTACAACATATATATGGAGCAAAAAGTTTCAGCCAGACACATAGAAAGATAGGGGCTTATAATTTCGCCTCCCAACTTATTCACCTCAAGGGTGATGTCAACAATAATAACTCATGATCACTCATATCCAACTGGATATATGTGCCTAGATCTTTCCCCACCACATGATGCTTGCAAAAGAGAAAAATAAAAAGGAATGGAGGAGAACACTATTGACTCTTGCATAAAAGGTAAATACATAAAAGTAAAAGATAGGCCCTTCGCAGAGGGAAGCAGAGGTTGTCCTGCGCTTTTTGTTGTTGGATGCACAAGCTCTTAATGCAAAGGAACGTCACTTTATATTGCCCCTTGTGATAGCAACCTTTATTATGTAGTCCATCGCTTTTATTTCTTTACCATCACAAGTTCGTACAAAGCTTATTTTCCCTTACAATAAAAGTTCATACATATATTTAGAGGCAATTTTTATTGCTTTTTGCACCGATGACAACTTACTTGAAGGATCTTATTCAATCCATAGGTAGATATAGTGGACTCTCATGACATGAAACTGGGTTTAAGGGTTTTGGATGCACAAGTAGTATCTCTACTTGGTGCGGATTTTTGGCTAGCAAAGATATTGAGCAAGCACCACATGTTGAAGGATCTGTGACAATATAGCTTCTATGTGAATATAAGCAAACATAATTCATTACATTGTCTTCCTTGTCCAACGTCAACAATTTGACATAAAATACTTAATGGGGGCTCACAATCATAAAAGATGTCCAAGATAGTGTATTTGCATGTGAATCTTCTCTTCCCTTATTAATTTTTTCATGAATTACATCATTAACCAATGCTATGTTTGTTAACTTTCAATAAATTTTACCACTTATACTTTTCTTTATGTAATGTCATTACTTTCCCTGAGATTAGCATATGATCTTTTTCATTATTTTCATTGCTAGGATTGAAACATAAAAGTAAAGAAGCAAAAACTCAAACTACTCTTTATTATATAACTCTCAACTCAATTACATAAATAGATAGATCATGAAACTAGCACTCCAAAATAGATCATACCAAACTTTTATTCAACTAAATCACCAAATCACTAAGGATCAAACTAAAAATAGGTAAAGATAATAAAAGTGATGGTGATACTATATCGGGACACCTCCCCCAAGCTTGGCACAAGCCAAGGGGAGTGCCCATACCCATGTACTCAAGTTTTCTTCTTCGGTGATGATGGTGATGATGAGGTGGTGGGCTTGTCCTCTGGCTTCCATGGCATAGGTTTCCCATCATAAAAAGATGAATGAGTCTCCGGAGTCCTGAAACTTGCAGCTAAACTCATACCTTTGAATCTTGCCTCATACTCATAATTTTGGTTTTGAAGATCATAGATTTGGCCTTGAAGATAGTCGATTCGTTCATTGAGCTCGAAGATGATGTGCCCCATCGATTGGCCATCCACCTTGTGATCACGGGTGAATTCCGTGATCATGGAGTGGTTGGCGCTGAGTCCACGTTCTACCATCCCTTTGCACTTGAAGATCTCCTGCCCTACCACTTCAAGCCTGGACTCCACGCTCCCGGTCTTCTTGGGTCCTTGAACATCCCGGATGTGAAGCACCCCCTCACGCATCTCAATGGCTTGAGGGTGTTTCATCACCTCCGGTAGGTAGGGGTTGATGACCTTCTCGTAGAACTTGTCCTTGGAAGAGCTTGGTGGAGCCATAGCGATCTAGATCTGTCAGAAAAATAGCACGAAACAAGAACAGAGGAGATTTCTGCGATACGGTGGTCAAAACATCCGGGAGTATATATATAAAAAAAAGTATCTTGCAAAACAAGTAATCCAGGAGAAAATGGAGGCGGGAAGGCTCACGAGGGGCCGACGAGCCACCAGGGCGCGCTTGGGGGGGTTGCACGCCCTGGTGCCTCGTGTGCACCTTGTGGGCCCCTCGGCTGTTTCTTATTTTTGTATTTTTTCTAATATTTCAAAACTGACAGAAAGTATTTTTATGGAATTTTTGGAGTCGGTTTACTTACCGTATCACGTACCTCTTCCTTTTCAGGGTTCTGGAGTGTTCTGGAAGGTCTCTCTTATGTATTCCTCTGGTGTAATTGTTTCAATAATATTAGTTTCAACATTAATGGGGGTACCTGAAATATAGTACTTAATTCTTTGCCCATTCACCACTCTCGGATTAGTGCCTTTGGAGTTGTTTATTTTGATGGTTCCGGAGCGATAAAATTCTTCGATTATATACGGTCCTTCCCATTTAGAGAGAAGTTTTCCTGCAAAGAATCTCAAATGAGAATTGTACAATAGAACTTTCTCACCCACTATAAACTCCCGTTATTGAATTCTTTTATCATGCCATATTTTAACTTTTTCTTTAAACAATTTGGCATTTTCATAAGCTTAAGTTCTCCATTCATCCAATGAGATAATATCAAATAACCTCTTTTCACCGGCAAGTTTGAAATCATAATTGAGTTCTTTAATTGCCCAATATGATTTATGTTCTAACTCAAGAGGTAAATGACATGCTTTTCCATAAACAATTTTATAAGGAGACATACCCATAGGATTTTTATAAGCAGTTCTATAAGCCCATAATGCATCGTCAAGTTTCTTAGACCAATTCTTTCTAGATCTATTGACGGTTTTTTGCAAAATTAATTTTATTTCTCTATTGCTCAACTCTACTTGACCACTATTTTGAGGGTGATAGGGAGATGTAACTCTATGGTTGACATCATATTTAGTAAGCAGTTTACGGAATGCACTATAAATAAAATGTGAACCACCATCAGTCATTAAATATCTACGGACTCCGAACCTCGGGAAAATAAGTTCTTTAAGCATTTTAATAGAAGTGTTATGATCAGCACTACTAGTTGGAATAGCTTCTACCCACTTAGTAACGTAATCAACTGCAACTAAAATATGTGTATACCCATTGGATTTAGGAGAAGGTCCCATATAATCAAATCCCCAAACATCAAATGGTTCAATAGCAAGTGAATAATTCATAGGCATTTCCTGACGTCTACCAACATTACCAATTCTTTGACATTCATCAAAAGATAAGACAAACTTACGATCATCCTTAAAAAGAGTAGGCCAATAAAAACCAGATTGTAATACCTTGTGTGCAGTTCTGTCTCCCGCATGGTGTCCTCCATAGGGACACTTACGTAGGATCTGTTCCTGTTCATGCTCGGGTATACAACATCTAATAATACCATCTACTCCTTCTTTGTAAAGATGTGGGTCATCCCAAAAGTAATGTCTTAAATCAAACAAGAACTTTTTCTTTTGTTGGTATGTGAAACTAGGTGGTATAAATTTAGCAACAATATAATTGGCATAGTCTGCATACCAAGGAGTATTACGAGAAGCATTTATGACAGCTAATTGTTCATTAGGAAAATCATCATTAGTAGGAAGTGGGTCATCAAGAATATTTTCCGTTCTAGACAAATTTTCTGCTACGGGATTCTCAGCTCCCTTTCTATCAATACTATGCAAGGCAAATTCTTGTAGCAATAGAACCCACCTAATGAGTCTAGGTTTAGCATCTTTCTTTTCCATAAGATATTTAATAGCAGCATGATCAGTGTGAACAGTTACTTTAGAATCAACTATGTTAGCTCTGAATTTATCACATGCAAACACAACTGCTAGAAATTCTTTCTCAGTAGTAGCATAATTCCTTTAAGCACTGTGTAGGGTTTTACTAGCATAATGGATAACATTTAATTTCTTATCAACTCTCTGTCCTAGAACAGCACCAACAACATAATCACTAGCATCACACATAATTTCAAAACGCAAGTTCCAATCAGGTGGTTGAACAATAGGTGCAGTAGTTAAGGCTTTGTTAAGTGTTTCAAAGGCTTCTACACAATCATCATCAAAAACAAATGGAACATCGTTTTGCAAGAGATTGGTAAGAGGCCTAGAAATTTTAGAGAAGTCTTTTATAAACCTTCTATAGAAACCAACATGACCAAGGAAACTTCTTATACCTTTAATATCTTTAGGACATGGCATTTTCTCAATTGCATCAACCTTAGCCTTATCTACTTCAATACCTCTTTCAGAAATTTTATGCCCCAAGACAATACCTGCATTCACCGTAAAGTGGCACTTCTCCCAATTCAAGACAAGGTTAGTTTCTTCACATCTCTGCAAAACTCCATCAAGGTTGCTTAAGCAATCATCAAAAGAAGTCCCGTAAATGAAAAAATCATCCATGAAAACCTCAACAATCTTTTCACAAAAGTCAGAGAATATAGCAGTCATACATCTTTGAAAGGTAGCAGGTGCAATGCATAAGCCAAAAGGCATACGTCTATAAGCATAAGTTCCAAAAGGACAAGTAAAGGTGGTTTTCTCTTGGTCGGCTTGTGATACAGGAATTTGAGAGAAACCAGAATATCCATCAAGAAAACAAAAGTGTGTACGCTTAGACAATCTTTCTATCATTTGATCAATAAAAGGTAAGGGGTAATGATCTTTTCTAGTGGCTTTGTTTAATTTTCTAAAATCAATTACCATCCTATAACTAGTCACAATTCTTTGTGGAATGAGTTTATTTTTATCATTAGGAACAACGGTAATACCTCCTTTCTTAGGGACACAATGAACGGGACATGCCCATCTACTATCAGCTATGGGATAGATTATACCTGCTTCTAGAAGCTTTAATATTTTGGCTCTTACCACCTCTTTCATCTTTGGATTTAATCGTCGTTGGTGGACGACAACTGGTTTAGCATCAGGCTCCATATTAATTTTGTGCTGACATAGAGTGGGACTAATGCCCTTAAGATCATCACGAGTGTATCCAATAGCAGCTCGGTGCTTCCTCAGAGTTTTTAGTAATCTCTTTTCTTCATGCTCTGAAAGGTTAGCACTAATAATAACAGGATATATCTTCTTTTCATCTAGATAAGCATATTTCAATGTATCAGGCAATTGCTTAAATTCAAATACAGGGTCACCCTTAGGTGGAGGAGGGCCTCCAAGAGTTTCAACATGCAAATTATGTTTAAGGATAGGTGGTTGATCAAAGAACATCCTATCTATTTCATTTCTTTAATTCACGTGCATATCATTTTCATGATCTAGCAAATATTGTTCTAACGGATCAGTAGGAGGTACGGCAATAGAAGCAAGACCAATAGTTTCATCTTTACTAGGCAATTCTTTATCATGAGGTTGTCTATGAAACTTGGAGAAATTAAACTCATGAGACATACCACCAAAATTAACACTAACAATTTCTTTAGCGCAATCAATCTTGGCATTAACAGTGTTCAAGAAAGGTCTACCAAATATAATGGAACAAAAATTATCTTGTAGAGAACCGAGGACTAGAAAATCAGTAGGGTATTTTATTTTTCCACACAAGACTTCAACATCTCTAACGATCCCAAGCGGTGTAATGGTATCTCTGTTTGCAAGTTTAATAGTAACATCAATGTCCTCTATTTCAATAGGTGCAATGTCATTCATAATTTCTTGATATAAGGTAAACGGAATAGCACTCACACTAGCACCCAAATCACATAAGCCATGATAACAACAATCTCCTATTTTAACAGAGACAATGGGCATGCCTATTACATGTCTGTTTTTATCTTTAGGATTTGGTTTGGCAATTCTAGTTGCTTCATCACAGAAGTAAATAACATGCCCATCTATATTATCAACCAAGAGATCTTTAACCATAGCAACATTAGGTTCAACTTTAATTTGTTCAGAGGATCTAGGTGCTCTAATATTACTTTTGTTAACCACAGTTGAAACTTTAGCATGTTCCTTAATCCTAACAGGAAAAGGTGGTTTCTCAATATAAGCAGTAGGCACAACTGGATTAACATGGTAAACAATTGTTTCTTCTTTAACACTAATGGGTTACTCAATCTTTTCTTTAACAGGGGGATGATATTTAAACCACTTCTCCTTAGGAGATCAACATGAGTAGCAAATGATTCACAAAAGGAAGCTACTATCTCAGAGTCAAGTCCATATTTAGTGCTAAACTTATGAAAAGCATCGGTGGCCATAAAATATTTAACACAATTGAACTCATGTATTATACCTGACTCATTACCTTTGTCGAGTTCCCAATCTTCAGATTTGTGTTTAATTCTTTCTAGAAGATCCCATCTGAATTCAATAGTTTTCTTCATAAAGGAGCCAGTCGAAGAAGAATCGAGCATGGTTTGATCATCATGAGAAAGCCGAGCATAAAAATTCTGTAAGATAATTTATCTTGAGAGTTCATGATTGGGGCATGTGTACATCATGTACTTAAGCCTCCCCCAAGCTTGAGCGATGCTTTCTCCTTCATGAGGCCAAAAATTATATATATAATTCCGATCACGATGAACCAAATGCATAGGATAAAATTTCTGGTGGAATTCCAGTTTCAATCGGTTCCAGTCCCATGTATCAGTATCATCACATAGCCTATGCCATGTCAATGCCTTTCCCTCCAAAGATAAAGGGAATACTTTCTTCTTAACTCCATCTCCAGATAAACCTGCAAGCTTAAACAATCCACAAATTTCATCCACATAGATCAAGTGCATATCAGGATGTACCGTTCCATCTCCTGCATAAGGATTAGCTAGCAGTTTCTCTATCATTCCCAAAGGAATCTCATAATAAATATTTTCAGTAGGTGCAGTAGGTTGAGGAGAAAATATTTGTGGTTCTGGTCGAGGTGAAGATACCCCGAACAAACCCCTCAAAGGATTACTTTCCATAGTGACAAGTAACCGTAAGTTTCAGCACGTAATATAAATGTTTCCTTACCAAATTCCTCTCACCAAAGGTGCTTCACTCCCTGGCAATGGCGCCAGAAAAGAGTCTTGATGACCCACAAGTATAGGGGATCAATAATAGTCCTTTCGATAAGTAAGAGTGTCGAACCCAACGAGGAGCAGAAGGAAATGACAAGCGGTTTTCAGCAAGGTATTTTCTGCAAGCACTGAAATTATCGGTAACAAGTAGTTTGATAGCAAGATAATTTGTAGCAAGTGACAAGTAGCAATAGTAAAAAAGAGTGCAGAAAGGTGGCCCAATCCTTTTTGTAGCAAAGGACAAGCCAGAATGATCTCTTATAATAAGCAAAGCGTTCTCAAGGACACATGGGAATTTCATCTAGTCACTTTCATCATGTTGGTTTGATTCGCGTTCGCTACTTTGATAATTTGATATGTGGGTGGACCACTGCTTGGGTGCTGTTCTTACTTGAAAAAGCCTCCTACTTATGATTACCGCCTCTCGCAAGCATCTGCAACTATGAAAGATGAATTAAGATAACTCTAACCATAGCATTAGACATATGGATCCAAATCAGCCCCTTACGGAATAGCGCATAAACTTGGGTTTAAGCTTCTGTCACTCTAGCAACCCATCGTCTAATTACAACTCCACAATGCATTCCCATAGTCCCAAAGATGGTGAAGTGTCATGTAGTCGACGTTCACATGACACCACTAAGAGAATCAACAATATACATATCATCAAAATATCGAACGAAAAGTAACTACTCACAAATCATATTCATGTCCAAGATCAGAGGGGTATTAAATAGCATAATGGATCTAAACATATAATATTCCACCAAATAAACCAACTAGCATCAACTACAAGATGTAATCAACACTACTAGCAACCCACAGGTACCAATCTGAGGTTTTGAGACAAAGATTGAATACAAGAGATGAACTAGGGTTTGAGATGAGATGGTGTTGGTGAAGATGTTGATGAAGATTGGTCCTCCCACGATGAGAGGATCGTTGGTGATGTCGATGGCTCCGGGAAGTATCCCTGGCGGAATCGCTCCGTCGGAGAGCAAAAGTGCTCCTGACAAGTTCCACCTCGAGACGGCGGCGCACCGTCCCAAAAGTCTTCTCCTTATTTTTCTAGGGAAAATGGGCTTATATACTAGAAATTGGGCACTGGAGGCTGGCCATGGGCCCCACAAGCGACCAGGGCACGCCTGGGGGGTGGCGCGCCCTGGTGCCTCGTGGGCACCTGGGTGGCCCCCTCTGGTACTTCTTTCTTCCAATAATTTTTATTTATTCCAAAATAAATCTCTGTGAAATTTCAGCTCATTTGGAGATGTGCAGAATAGGTATCTATGACATAGCTTTTTCAGGTCCAGAATTCCAGCTGCCGGCAATCTCCCTCCTTATGTAAATCTTCCATATTAAGAGAGAAAAGGCATTAGAATTGCTCCACAAAGTGTTATATTGATTAAAAACACTATAAATAATAGTAGGAAAACATGATGCAAAATGGACGTATCAGCCGGTCGAACGAAGCAAGTGAAGGGGGCATCCGAGACTTACTGGCAAGAAGCGCGTCAATCTGATACACCTCGGCAAGCATCCCCCGCTCCTTCAGCGCCCATGCCTCGTCCCGTGCTGCCAGTGCTCGCCGATGCTCCTCCGCCAGCCGGATTAGCTCGGCTTGATGGGCGTCCGCTTGTCGGCCCTGCTCCGCCTCAAGGTGGGTCACCCGCTCCTGCAGAAGGTCGCGCTGCTGGCCGGCTCGCGCTAGCTGGCATCAGAGCTCGCGAGACACGACGTAAGCGGCTGCGCATCAAGCAGACCGGATGATTAGCGGTGCGGTGAAGACCAAAAAAGAAAAGGACGAGAGGAACAATGATCAGGCGAAGAGATTCAACCCGGCAGCAGAGCAGCCGGCCCAAATATCGGGGGCTACACCCAGTGGGTGCGCTGGTGCGCCCCCACTGAAGGAAGATAAGTCACGTACCACGTAAGCGCTGCAGTTCCGCGTCCCTCACCGCGAGTGCAGCCCCGACCGCCTGGTACGCCCTGAGCAGCCGGGTGTAGCTTGCCATGCGCCGGTCATGAAGCCCCTACAGAAGGATCAGCAACCAGGGTCAAGAAATAATCCCAGGAGGCTCCACCCGCCTGCCGAGCAGCCGGCCCGAGCCTCGGGGGCTACACCCAGTGGGTGCGCTGGTGCACCCCCACCAGAAGGAGTTCCGAAGACAAATAACAAAGAGAGGGGAGGAGAAAGGGAACTCACGGTAACGGCCTCCTCCAGCCGGGCGAGCTGCTCCTACCCCCCCTCAGCGGTCCTGTCGGAAGTCGGGTTCCAAGGACCCAAAGGTTCGAACACTGGGGTGAGCTCGTTCCTACCACCTCGTCCCCTTCCCTAGCTAATATACGACGAAGCTACGGCAAGAGCGTGCTGGCGGGAGCGGGCCAGAGGCACAGTGGTTTACCCAGGTTCGGGCCACCTTGCGGTGCAAAACCGTACTCCTGCTTGGTTGGGATTGCTCTGGTGAGTACAAGCGTACAAGGTGGTCGAAGGTGGAATCGATCCCGTATCCTCTCTACAATGGCACTCTGCTATACTTTTATCTCTGCCTTGGTCCTCTTCCCCCGAAAACATTGGCGAGAAGGGTTGCCAGACAACGGCAATTTTGAAGGGGGACAGGGGCGCAGTCTATCCTGATGAAAGGTGGTCTTCGCCTGCAAAGCGATCATCCATGACGCGCCAGTGGGCTCGGTGGTGACCTCCGCCCTACGCGTACATCGTCTTGGTCTTCTTTCACCGATCAAGCAACCTTTGGGGGTTGCTTTGGGAAACGGACCGCTGGCCTTGCTCCCTTAGCACAAAAGGGGAAATCCTCTCCATTCGCGCCTGCTGGCGCGGCCTCCGTCGCCGTTCGTCGCCGCCCGCATCAGCCACATGGTGGGCATGAGACCGCGCGACAGGGCCAAATAGGACTCGTCTTGCATACCTTCGGGAGGGTGCCTCAGGAGGAAACCTCGGGAGGCCGCCTCGCGAGGAGGCCTCGCGAGGCTCTCGGTGAAGTCGTGGCTGAATCATGCTCGCCCGCTCCCTGGGGAGGTGTCCTCAGGAGGCCGGGGCCTCATGAGGGGTCTTACTCGAGGCGCCCACTGGTGGGCCACCTATTGGGCCTCCCTCGGCGTTGCGCCCTGGGCCGCGGGCAGACGGGCCAAGGTACCCTGGGTTCCATGGGCCCGATAGTAGCCACCGGGCCCATGGCACGCATGTTCCCGCCTATTTGGGGGCGAAACGACGCGGGCCCTAACCGCCTACGGGCCAGGCGCGACATGTGGTGCATGATGTGACGGGGGACGCCCCCACTTCTCCCACGATGCCTTGGTAATTGCCCACGCTGACATAAAGCCTGCCTGCGCACGGCACGAGGCCATCATTGCCTTCCTTCGCGCATTCCACCTCCCCGCGTCCTCCTTCTCGCGCACAGCTTCCCCTTCCTCTCCCGAAGCTTCACAGCCTCAGATCTTGGCTGCTCCGCCATGGTGCCCCTAGGCAGGAAGGGAAAGGCGATGGAGGCGACGGTCATGGAGGTGGTGCCGGAGCCTGCCCTCGGAAGGCCCATGATCGTCAACACCGAGGGGCTTAGCAAGGTGCTCCCGATGACCGCAGCCGCCTCCAATGAGTGGGGGGCCACTCGGATCTGGCCGGCATCGCGCCCGTCCGCCGACCTCGACACTACCACCGCCGTCCTCTACCTTCATGCTCTCTTCGCCGGCTTGCTGCTGCCATTTTCCGACTTCTTCAATGCCGTTCTTTCGCACTACCAGGTCCATGCGCTGCATCTCGAGCCGAACTCCATTCTTCTCCTCTCCGGATTTGCCTTTTTATGCGAGGCCTTCTTGGGTGTGACGCCCTTGGTGGTGCTCTTTCGCCACTTCTTCAGCCTGAGGCTGTTGGCGGCGGACCAATGCTCCGGGTGCGCCTCGTTCCGCATCATGGAAGAGACGGCCAGTGATGGTATTGACATGTGGCTCACCAAGGAGGTAGAGGGCTTCAGGCGGCAATGGGTGTATGTGGATGTGGCCAATTCAGCCCCCTGCTGCAGCTGCCGAGGACTCCGGCGGCGAGAAGCTCCGGATGGGGGCATGAGAGGTTTGCCGACCCGAGGCTGGTGTGGGTGTGGAGGAGGTAAGCCGAGCTGAGGGCCGCGAAGATGACAGTGGTCACAGTCGTGAGGGAGTTCCTTCGCCGGCGCATCGCTCCCCTCCTGCAACACTCCCGCCCGACGTTGGCCTTCACCAGCCCGGAGGATCCGATGCGGCTGAGCAAGGACAGCCTGCTACCGGAGGTGCTCCACACCCTGACCGGCGGGGAGGCAGACGAGCCACCCAGGGACGAGGGGCGTGAGGAGCCCCCGTGTGGAGGCCGCGGAGCCACGAACCTTCGGGGGCGGCGCTGAGGGCGAATCCCGTGGTCCCCTCATGGAGGAGGCCGGTGCTGAAGCCGGGGCCGCTGCACCCGCGGGCCCTGCCCCGGGAACCGGTCGCAAGGAAGGGCTCCATAAGGGCGGCGGCGGCAGCGCCGTGCCGCGGCCGCTAAAGATGGGGAAATGGGTCGCCAATGATGAGTAAGCTTCCGCCTTCCCTTCCCTTGCATCTGGCGCGCCGCGTGTGCCTGAATCCTTGCTCTATGCAGGACCTCTTCGAGCAAGAAGAAGAAGAAGAAGAGGGCCCCTGGCTTGGAGGCCGCACCATCGGTCACCGGGGTCGAGGAGCGTGAGGAAGACGCGCGCCATCTCGACACCAGGGCCGGGCTCGCGGAGGTAGAAGGGCAGGTGGCCCCTCCCGAGCCGCAGGAGGATGTGGCTCCGGAGGTCCAAACGGGCGAGCCTCAGGAGGCGTCCTCAGGAGGCGGCTCCATTGTCCCTAAGGCGCCCGCTGCAGGGACGGACGTCATGATGGTAGAGGCGGAGACGCCAGCTCTCCCACCATACACCGCGGGTGGCGGAGGCACCGCGGAAGGCCCGTGCGACTTGCCAGGGCATGGAGCTCCCGTCGGGGGCACGCCGAGCCCGCAGGGCGTGTCGCCATGGCGAGACGAGGAGGAGGCTCCTGCAAGCCCTCCACTCTTGGCGAGCGGCGCCGGGCCCTCACGAACCGCGATGGCGGAACGCGACGAAGGGCCAGACCTGGACTGGGCCGTGGCGCTCGTGAGCAGCCACACCATGATCAGGCGCGGGGTCTTGCAGACTGCCACGGCCATGCTAGGCCAGCTCAGGGCGGAGCTTCAGGTAGTAGAGGCGGGCCTTGCCGAGGAGCGCCTCCGCCTGGCCCGAGGGTGGCACCAACTTGAAGTCGCCGTCAAGCTGGGCCAGCGCCAGAACAAGGCCGCTCACGCGAGAGGCGAGAAGTCCGCCACCGAGGCAAAGGAGGCCATCGAGCGCGCTTTCCAAGAGGCCGAGGTGGCGGACAGGCGGCGCAAGGCGGAGGAGGCCCGCGGGAAGGAGCTCCAGGATCAGAACGCCACACTGGAACGGCAGCTCCAGGCGCGGAAAGATGCCATCTCTGCCCGCGAAGAGGGACTGGTGGCCCGCGAGGCGGACCTTGAGATCCGCGAGCGGGAGCTCGCGCGGACGGCATCTACACAGGATCTGGAGCGCGAACGGCTGGAGGTGCTGGAATGTGAGGTTGCCACCGCTCAGGGCACCTACGCCTAGCGCCTGGACAAGGCCAACGCCAATCTGGCAGCCAAGGAGATGAAGATTCAGGAGGACGTCAACAGGATGGTCGCGCAGGCCTGCAAGACGCTTGCCGAGGAGCACAGCAAGAAATTGAAGCTGCAGGAGGACCGCTTCAAGGCGAGGCGCGAGGAACTCCAGCACGAGATCGTGGGCCTTAAGGAGGTGCTGACCAAAGCAGAGACCCGGCGAGAGACTGCGCTGAAGGCCCAGGCCAACGCTGAGGCCGAGCTGGCCTCCCTCTAGCAGCAGGTGGGGGGCGTTACCGCCGTCATGGAGCAGGTGAGGGATGAGGCGGCCCAAGCATGGGGGCGGCAGCTCGAGCGCTCCAAGATGTTACGCACCCTCGAGCTTTGGGCCCGCCGCGCCTTGGGCTCCATTTGCAAGGAGGACGTCAGCAGCCCCCTCGAGGCCCACGACGCCAACTACCTCGACTTCTTCACTAAGCTCGTGGAGCGGCTCGAGGAAGGCGCCAAGAAGGTGGCGGAATCGTCGAGGAGGAGTGCCGCGATCTCCTCACCCAGGCAGCGACGCGCATCTTCAGCCACCTTCTCCACGCCGACCCCAACTTTGACTTTGACAAGGTTATAGCTCCCGTCCCAAAGGAGCTCCGTGGTGGCCTCGGGAAGGTGGTGGAGGACCACATGGACGCGCTACACGCGCAGTTTGCCCATGGCAGCAGCGAGAGCTTAGGCGGAGCCAAGGAAAGCGAAGACAACGACGATAGTAGCACCGGTGATGGCGACGCGTCCTCTTAGGCCCTTTCCTTATAGTCCTGCGCATAGTTAATCGTGGCCCCGTGGGGGTGTGAAGACAATGACTCTTGCTTAGACACATTATGACTTGTTGTAACGAACGCTTGCGCCCTTGTGAAGTTTCCCCTTGAGGCCTGTTTTTCTCTTTTTTCTTGCCTTTTGTGCTCTATGTCGTCAGGGCCCAGCCCCCGGGAGGCTACAGCCGTCGCTGGTATGTCAGGTCGTGATGCCTGGACAAGGCCAAGAGGTTAAAGGCACCGGGAGCTAGTAAGGGCTCCCGAGGCGCGATGCTCAGGGAGTCCCCCTTTGACGAGCTAGCGGCTCACGGAATGAGAAGCGCCAGCACTGGGCGAGGTTGCTAGAAAGGGAAGCTTGAGATATGGCGATGGCAGCTTGCCAGGTAGTGGACTTAGCTTTTCCAGAGGGTAGCATCTGGTGGGTCGCCACTTGTGGGGTGTGACTTGTGGGGCTTCCGCTCGCGAGATCTCCTCCTGAGATGACCGTCGTAGGTTGGCTCCCGAGGCAAGGCCTGCGAAGCTTCCTGAGACTCGAAGGGGGCGCCTTGCCACTGAGCCACCTCTCGAGGGGTCCTCACGAGGACTTCTAGGTGACCTATTCCTGCAATAACTACATACCGAAAGTCCCACCGCAGGGAAGCAGCGTACGCTCGCTGGCTCGCTTATGAGGGTTACGCGAGGAGACAAGACACCAAGGACCTTGGTGGGGTGACATGCACGGGAGCAGGCCCGCGAGCCAGAGCCCTGGTCGCTTGGGTTTTTCAACGCTGTTGGGACTGATCTGAGCACAGACACCGTGTCCAGCCCCAGATCGTGTGAGGCTCATGAGGGATGCCATGAGCGCGCATGGCTCGTGAAGCAAGAGATGACGAAGCGCACCATGTATGAAAACTGAAGCTTTACTGATGCAAGATAAAGAATTCCATTACACAACCAAGAAGAGATGTGGCTGCCGTGTCCGGCACGCGTTAGCTTGAGGTTGGTGCAGCCCGTGAGGCGCCCTCAGTTACACACCCAAAAGAGAAAAGACGGCTGTCGTGTCCGACACGGGTTAGCTTGAGGTTGGTATAGCCCGTGGGGCGCCCTCAATTGATTGTTCCTCCAGCGCGGAGCATTGGGGCTTCCACCGGGGTGTGGGTATGATCGCGGCTCGATCGTTCCGCCAGCGCGGAGCATGGGGCTTCCACTTGGGCATGGGCATGATCGCGGCTCGATCGTTTCACCAGCACAGAGCATGGGGCTTCCACTTGGGCGTGGCGGGAGCTCTTGCGTGCCCGTCAGGCGAATGCAGTGAGACTCTCCGGCGCGTGTACAACCCCATTTCATTCGTATGCGTGAGGGTCATGGGTAGAACTTGTGGAGGTGTTGGATGTTCCAGGCGTTAGGCACAGGAACTCCGTCCTCCGTCTCCAGCCGGACGGCGCCGGGCCTGGAGACACGAGCAACCCAGAAAGGGCCTTCCCACATGGGTGAGAGCTTGTGGAGTCCCTCTCTAGAGAGGATCCTGCGTAGGATGAGGTCCCCGACCTCGAGAGTGCGAGGGTGGATGTTGCAGCTATGATAGCGATGGAGGGCCTGCTGGTATCTGGCGGCGCGGAGGGCAGCCTGACAGCAAGCCTCCTCAAGGAGTAGAAGGTCGGCCTCCCGCGAGCCGTCCTGACGAGCCTCGTCGAAGGCAAGGACTCACGGAGAGCCGTGCTTGAGTTCCGAAGGGAGGACCGCCTTAGCTCCGTAGACGAGGAAGAAGGGAGCCTCGCCGGTAGGCTTGGTTGCCATTGTGTGGATGGACCACAGCACCGACGGCAGCTCGTCGAGCCAGCCCTTGCTGCAGGCCTTGAGCTTTTTCTTGAAGCTTCGCGTCTTGAGGCCCTTGAGGACCTCAGCGTTGGCACGCTCGGCCTGGCCATTGCGTCGTGGGTGCGCCACCAAGGCGTAGTAGATCTGCATGCTGAGGCTGGTGCAGTAGGACTTGAAGAGGCCGCTCATGAACTGGGAGCCGTTGTGAGTGATGATGCGGTTGGAGACACCAAACCAGCTGACGAGGCCTTTGATGAACTTGACTGCAGAGCCTGCCGGGATTGTGCGCACAGGCTCGACCTCTGCCCAATTGGTGAACTTGTCGATGGCGACGTAGGGGTAGCGATAGCCGCCAGCCGCGCGGGGGAAAGGCCCCAGGTTATCCAACTGCCAGACCGCGAAAGCCCATGAGAGGGGAATCGTCTGGAGGCCTTGCGCCGGCTGGTGGATTTGCTTGGCGTGGAACTGGTAGGCCTCGCAGGCTTGGACCAGCACGGTAGCGTCATGCAGCGCAGTAGGCCAGTAGAAGCCGCTGCGGAACACCTTGCCGACGAGGGTGCGTGACGAAGAGTGGTGGCCGCAGTTTCCGCTATGTATGCCGGCGAGCAGCTCGCGCCCCTGCTCCTTAGAGATACACCGCAAGGAGATGCCGTTTGGGCGCCTGCGGTATAACTCGCCGTCCTGCAAACAGTAAGCGGTGGCCTAGCGAACCACGCGCTCTGCCTCCGAGTCCTCCTCCGGGAGTGTGCCGCGGAGCAGATAGGCCTTAAACTCAACAGTCCAGCTGCCAGCTTGAGGCTCCAGCGCCAGCAGCAGGCGGGCGCCTGAGGCCGGTCCGCAGTCAGGTGCGCCTGTGGGCGTAGCGGGCGGGAGCTCTTCATGGAGCAGCATCGCGCTTGCAGGGGGTGGCGCAGCGGATGGCCTCAGGAGCCTTTCCTCAAAGATGCTAGGATCTTGAGGTTCGCAACGAGATACCCGCTTGGCAATGTCGTCTGCTTCGTTGTTGCTGCCGCGAGGCACATGCTGGATCTCCAGGCCTAAGAAACGCTTTTCAAGTTTACGTACCTCCTCTAGGTAAGCGGCCATGTGCTCATCCTTGGGCTTGTAGCTATTGTTGGAGAAGTTGACGAGAAGCTGCAAATCGCCCTTGATGGTGAGACGCTTGATGCCTAGAGCAAAAGCAGCCTTGAGGCCGGCGATGAGGCCCTCATACTCCACGATGTTGTTGGAAACCTTGTCGATGTGCCTGAAGCAGAGCTGCACAGCGTAGTAGAGCTTGTCTCCTGTTGGCGAGGTGAGCATGACCCCAGCCCCCGCACCCTGCCGGGAGAAGGCGCCGTCGAAGTGCATGGTCCAGCCGCCGGGCGCCTCATCCCCAGGCAGGAGGGATATGTTATCGTGAGGCTCCCCTTTGTACGGGTCTGTCCACTCCACCACGAAGTTAGCTAGAGCTACACCTTTGATGACTCTGGTGGTGCAGAACTCCAGCTGGAAGGCTTGCAGCTCGATGTTCCATTCGGTGACGCAGCCATCGGCGTTGGGGCTGCACAGGACTTGCTCCAAGGGGTAAGAAGAGATGACCTTAATAGGATGGCCTTGGAAGTAGTGACGCAGTTTCCTGGAGGCGATGAGAAGCACGAGGAGGAGCTTCTGCTGCATGGGGTAGCGCTCACGCGCATCCCTTAGCACCGTGCTGACGAAGTACACGGGGTGCTCGATGAGACACGTAGTTATGGCCGCAGCTTGCCCTTCAGGTGTCTCGGCGGGCTTGGGAGGTCCACGAGGCTCAGAAGGCTCGGGAGGCTCACGAGGCTTGGGAGGCTCGCGAGGCTCGAAGGACTCGGGAGGCTCACGAGGCTCGGAGGGCTCGGGAGACTCACGAGGCTCGGAGGGCTTCTCCTTAGCACAGACACGCTCCTATCGCACCACTACGAGTGCCGCGCTGGACGTCTAGGGGGTGGCCACCAAGTACAGGAGCAAAGGATCGCGGGGGCGCGGCGCGACCATGATGGGTGGGCTCGTGAGATACCACTTGAGGTCTTCAAAGGCAGCGTCTGCCTTAGGAGTCCATTTGAAGGGGCCGGACCTCTTCATGAGCTCGAAGAACGGCAAGGCTTGCTCGCCGAACTTGGAGATGACGCGCCCCAGGGAGGCTATGCATCCCACCAAGCGCTGCATTTCCTTGAGGGTCCGAGGAGGACGCATTCTCTCGATGGCCTTGATCTTCTCAGGATTGGCTTCGATTCCACGGTGGGAGACCAAGAAGCCGAGGAGCTTGCCGGAAGGGACTCCAAAGACACACTTGTCAGGGTTGAGCTTGAGGTTGACCTTGCATATGTTGGCGAACGTTTCCTCGAGGTCCTTGATGAGGGACCCGGTCTCACGGGTCTTGACCACGATGTCATCGATGCAGGCCTCCGCGTTCGTCCCCATCTGAGGCCCCAGCGTGATGCGCATCAACCACTGGAAGGTGGCGCCAGCACTCCTCAAGCCGAAGGGCATGCAGGTGTAGCAGTACACGCCGCAAGGGGTGATGAAGGCCGTCTTTTCCACGTCTTCCGCCGCCATCTTAATCTGGTGGTAGCCTGAAAAGGCATCCAGGAAGCAGAGCAGCTCGCATCCGGTGGTGGAGTCCACGATCTGGTCGATGCGCGGCAGTGGAAAGGGGTCCTGAGGGCAGGCCTTGTTGAGGCTCGTGAAGTCGACACACATACGTTCCTTGCCGCCCTTCTTGGGGATGACGACTGGGTTGGCGAGCCATTCAGGATGGCGCACCTCACGAATGACTCCAGCTTCTTGTAGCTTGTGCATTTCCTGAACGATGAACTCTTGCTTTTCGAGCGCCTGGCGCCGCGCTTTTTGCTTGACGGGGCGTGCGTTGGGGCACACCACTAAGTGGTGCTCGATCACCTCCCTCGGCACACCAGACAAATCAGATGCTTTCCAGGCGAAAACATCCGAATTTGCCCGAACGAAGGTGACGAGTGCGCTTTCCTATGCAGGGGCAAGGCCGGTGCCAATGGTGAAGGCAGGGCCTGAGCCGCTGCCCTCACCCGACACGATCTTCGTCTCGGTGCGGTCCTGAGAGAACAGCTGCTTCTACTTCGCGGGCGCGGCCTCAGGAGGCTCGACCGCGTCCTCCTCAGCTGGATGGGTGGTTGTGGCAGCCTTGTAGGCGTGCTCAAGGGAGTAGATCGCGTCCTTCTCGTCGCAGGAGACGGTGATGATGCTACTGCAGCCAGGCATCTAGAGGACGTTGTATGCGTGATGAGACACCGCCATGAACTTGGCAAGCGCGGGGTAGCCCAGGATGGCGTTGTAGGGCAGGCCAATGTGGGCGACATCGAAGTTGATGAGCTCAGTGTGGTAGTTCTTGCAGGTGCCGAAGGTGACGGGGATGTGCACCTGCCCTAGAGGCACCGTGGAGCCATCGGTGACGCCCGAGAAGGGCCTCGTCGACATGAGCTGCTCATAGGGCACCTGGAGCTGCTTGAAGGTCTTGACGGAGAGCACGTTAAGGCTGGCGCCTCCGTCGATGAGGGTCTTGGTGACCGCGACGTTGCTGATGGCGGGAGTGCACAACATGGGGAGCGTGCCTGCAGTGGCCGCGGACTTGGGGTGGTCCTTGGAGTTGAAGGTGATGACGTACTGCGACCACTTGAGGGGCCGTGTGGCCTCTGGCGAGAGAACTGCTTGAAGTGGCAGTTGGACACAGGAGCCTTAGCTCCGCCGTGGATGCAGGCAACTGCGCGAGGCTCCTGGTAGCCCCCAACGCCCTCGTCAGTCTGGTTGACGTCATTCCTCCGGGGTGGCGGCGGCAGTGGTAGAAGAGCAGCGTTGGCCTGAGGGTTTGCCTCATGAGGCTGATCGCGCCAGGCAGCCTCACGAGGCTGGTCACGCCAGGCGGCCTCACGAAGCTGGTCGCACCAGCCTTGGCGGAAGTTGTTGTTGCCGCTGCGGACACCTCCGCGACTGGCGCCGCGGTCGTTGCAGTCGCCTCGGCGGCCCAGGCGCTTGTCGCGGAGCAGCTTGAGCTCCTGGCAGTCTTCAATGCTGTGGGAGTGCGAGTTGTGGTAGGCACAGAGAGGGCGATCGTCCCTTTTGGGCTCGTCACGGTCACGGCCGCACTTCTGCTCGGGCTCCGCCGCAAGCACGGCAGGGCCCTTGCTCTTGACGTCCTTGCCCTTGGCCTTAGCGGCGTCGGGCGCCGCATCGGGGTCGTTGTGGACAAAGAGGCGACCTTCTTCAGCCTTGGCGCACTTGTCGGCGAGGTTGAACAGCTCAAGCACCGAGTCCAGCTCATCGTTGATGGCGAGCTTCTCGCACATCTTGATATCCGTGACGCCGATGGAGAATGCAGAGAGGACGGCCGCATCGGAGGCGCGTGGGATCTTGTTGCGCACCTGACTGAAGCGCTAGATGTACTTGCGGAGGGTCTCGTCCGGGCATTGCCGCAAATAGTGCAGGTCGTTGATGGTGAGGGAGCGGTTGTGCGTGCCCTTGAAGTTGGCGACGAACAGGTTGCAGAGCTCGCTCCATGACGAGATCGACGCCTCGGGGAGATTCATGAGCCAAGAGCACGAGCCGTCCTTGAGGGCCATGGGGAACCAGTTCGCCATGACCTTGTCGTCACCATTCGCCGCCTCAATGCTCAGCGCGTAGAGCTGAAGGAACTCCGCGGGGTTGGGGGTGCCGTCGTAGCGTGGAGGCAGGTCCGGCTTGAACTTTACGGGCCACACCACCCAGTGCAGCTCACGAGTGAAGGTGCGGCAGCCCACGCCGCTCGAGGGAACACCACCGGCGAGGGTGGCGCGGTTCTGGCGCCCAGCCGCCGCGACATCCTGGACGGTCCGGTCTTGGCGCCGGCGCTGCTACTCGAGGAGCACACGCGCATTAGGCGGCACGCGGCGGACGATCTGGCAGCTGGCCTCGTCTCGGACCGGAGAGGATGCGCCGTGGGATGGCTCACGCGCCCGTGCATTGCGCTGGTGGCCGGCGAGCTCGTCGCGCAGAGGAGGTGGCGGGGGAGTGCCATGCACTACATCCCCAGTGCGAGACGGCGGAGGGCGAAGCAAGTGGGAAGGCTTCGGAGCGTCCCCGGCGGCGTTGACGAGCTCGGTGATGCGACCAAGCCAGGCATCGTAGCCGGTGTCAGCTAGATGGTAGCGGAGCAGCTCACACGCCATGAGCAGCGTGGCCTGCGCATTCGGCGGCCCACGGCGGGCGAGGGAGGAGGAGGTCGTGGCGGTGCGGCCGTCTGCCTGCACGGAGGGTTGTAGAGAGGAGTTCTGCTGCTCGTTGGCGGCAGGGTCGGTGGCAGCAGCGGCCTCGACACGGCGACGGTTGCCGCGGCCCACCGGTTCTGTCTGGGCAACGCGACCCGCCCTGTGCTCAGCGCGCTCGCGGCGAGCGTCGGCCATGAAGCTAGAGGAGTGGAGGGCAGAGTGGAAGAACAGTGGCGCACCCCTACCTGGCGCGCCAAATGTCGGAAGTCGGGCTCTGGGGACCCAAAGGTTCGAACACTAGGGTGAGCTCATCCCCTTCCCCAGCTAAACTACGGCGAAGCTACGGCGAGAGCGCGCTGGCGGGAGCGGCCGGAGACACAGTGGTTTACCCAGGTTCGGGCCACCTTGCGGTGTAAAACCCTACTCCTGCTTCGTTGGGATTGCTCTGGTGAGTACAAGCGTACAAGGTGGTCGAAGGTGGAATCGATCCCGGATCCTCTCTACAGCGGCACCCTGCCCTCTTTTTATCTCTGCCTTGGTCCTCTTCCCCCGAAAACATTGGCGGGAAGGGTTGCCACACAACGGCAATTTTGAAGGGGGACAGGGGCACAGTCTATCCTGACAAAAGGTGGTCTTCACCTGCGAAGCGATCATCCATGATGCGCCAGTGGGCTCGGTGGTGACCTCCGCCCTGCGCGTATGCCGTCTTGGATTTCTTTCACCGATCAGGCAACCTTTGGGGGTTGCTTTGGGAAATGGACCGCTGGCCTTGCTCCCTTAGCACAAAAGGGGAAATCCTCTCCATCCGCGACTGCTGGCACGGCCTCTGTCGCCGTTCGTCGCGCGCGCATCACCCACATGTTGGGCACGAGACCGCGCGACCGAGCCGAAGAGGACTCGTCTTGCATACCTTCAGGAGGCAACCTCGGGCGGCCGCCTCGCGAGGAGGCCTCACGAGGCTCTCGGTGAAGTCGTGGCTGAGTCTTGCTTGCACGCTCCCTGGGGAGGGGTCCTCAGGAGGCCGGGGCCTCATGAGGGGTCTTGCTCGGGGCGCCCGCTGGTGGGCCACCTATTGGGCCTCCACCAAGCGTTGCGCCCTGGGCCACAGGTAGACGGGCCGAGGTACCTTGTGTTCCATGGGCCCGACATGTCCCCTGCAGGAAGCGACGGCAGTTGGCGAACTCCACATGCACCCGGTCCAGGGCCGCCGTTCGGGACATTGGACGCTCCACACTAGGGGTCTCGCCGGTGCTTGCCCAGTCCCTTTGCAGCTGGGCAGCAGAGCTCGCGCTAGCTCCGCTCACTGACGGCCGATGAGAGATTGCGGCCATGTCGGCTCCCCAGGACACGGCCCTCGCGCCGCCCGACGGATTCTCCCTTTCGGCTCGGCGGCCGGCATCACCAGGGCCCCCGTGGCCGACCCGTGCGCCACTCTCGCCCCGGCTGGTGGTAGGCGCGTTGGCAGCCACCCCCGGAGAGAGGATCGCCGGCCCGTGAGAACGCATCGGATGCGGCGGCGACCTCGCGTCCCAGGATCCCCACGCGGCATCCCCGGCCCTACCCGGGCGCGCCTCACTCCTCCGCGCCGCCACGTCCTCCCACGCCTTCACAGAGAGCTCGACCTCCTTCCGCATGGCCCGCTCCAGGTCCCTCCAAGTGGTGCGTTCCCGCTCCTCGGGCTTGGAAGCCCCAGCGTCGCCCTCCTCGACCAGGGCCGGCGTCCCCGCGACTGTGAGGATGATGGGAGCCCTGCCACCACATGGAGGAGAGATAAGCAAACAAAAGGAAACGAAAGACAGCAAATGACCCAGGATTGAACCCCAGGCCAGACAAGCGGCGCTCACCTGGTGCTCGTTGGGATTGCCCGCTTCGGGGTCGGCGCCGGGACAAGGCGACGTGCCCTCTTCGCGCCTCGGCGCTCTTACCCCAGCTGCACCTTCGCCGGGCGTTTCCCGGCTAAGGACCCGACCTCCTACTTCCCGTGAGGCCATACGGGGCCCTCTGGCCGGTCAACCGGTGCCGGCTCCGCCGCCCTCCGCAGCCGCCTCCCCATCCTGAAAGCCTCACCGGTGTCAGCGCACGATGCAGCTGGAGACTTTGCTTTGTACGCCTCGTTGGGGTTGTCCGAATCATCGTCCGATCTGGCCTCCCGGTCCGGCTCGAAGACCAACGGATTCGCCCCGTCCCACGCAATCCGGTGGGAGAACCTCTGCACCCATCACCATGCTCGGCGTCAGCGCGGCACAGGAAAGGGCGAAGGAAATAATAAATGCTGGTCGAAAACATACCTGAGGCGCCGGGCGTGCGCGGCTATCCGGCTCCTTCCCAAAGCTCCAGGTGCTCGGGTTGAGCTTGGCGGAGGTGACGCGATTCACCCACTTGGCAACCCGGGCCGGCGTCAGCTCGGAAGTCGCCAGCAGGCACGGGTCGAACCGACCGCTCATGTCGCATATGCGGTGCGGCCGGCGCTGCAGTAGCAGCACCCGGCGGTCGACGAAGGCCGCGATGAGGTCCGTTCTGCACAGGTGCTCCACATTCTTCAGCTGCTCCAGCCAGCCGCAGACCACGACAGCTTCCTCTGTCGACCTGCGTGGCTCGAAGCTCCAGTTGTGCCTCTCCACCGGAGCAACGTCCGCGAAAGGTGGCAAGTTTATATAGTCGGACGCCGGATCTGCATTCTTCACGTAGAAGAACGAGCGCTGCCATTTCTTCGCCGACTCAAGCAGCGGTAGCTTAGGGAAGCCTCCCACGGGCCGGATGGTCACAAGAGCCGCCCCACAGGAGGTCATCACCGGCCCCCCGTTGCCGGTGCCGTCTGTGGCTTGAGGAAGAAACATCTGTTCCAGATGTCCACCGACGGCTCCAACCCGGCGTAGCCCTCGCAGAAGGCCACGAATGCGGAGAGTTGGAGGATCGAGTTGGGCCCCAAGTGGTAGGGCTGGAGGCCGAAATATTCGAGGAAGCGGCAGAAGAAGACGCTAGCGGGGAGGCCAAACCCGCGAGTGAAGTGCTTGGCGAAGACGATGACCTCCCCGTTTTGCGGCTGGTGCGCAACCTCGTCGCCAGGAGCTCGCGCGACCACGCGCTCTACAGGCGGCAACCTCCGCCGAGAACGAAGATGCCCGTTGAGCTCGCCCGAAACATCGAAGCCCTCCCATGAGCACTTCTGGGTTTCCATCGCCGGGCACGGTGAAGGAACGGAAGCGGCGTCGGTGCTGCGATGGAGCTGCGCGCTACGGTCGGCCTGACGCACGGAGCAACGGCGGCGGCAAGTGTGCGGACGTGGGCGCGCGGAGGAAGAGCAGAGGAAGAAGAAGAAGCTGCGGGGCGGGGCGAGGGGCGTTTGTGCCTCGGCTCCTCCCCCTCCCCCTCATTTAAACCCCGCAGGGGTGTGGGGGCAGTGGGATCGTTTGCGCCCATGTTCCCCCACCTCTTCTATGGCGTGCGGGCGCATTGAACGCGTCAGGAAGCACAAGCATCTAGGTACGCCACAGAAGATCCCACGCGTGCGCTGAGCCCGTGGCCCGGTGGAACCGCCCTGCAGTGACGTCCCATCGCGTGCGTGGCCTGGCAGGCCAAGGCCTCGCCATGGCACCACATGGCGAGCTCCCGACAGGCGGCGGGCGCGACTTTTCGCACCAGAAGACGGACCGACGGGCCCCTCCGCCTCCGCCATCCAGGCTGGATGCGTGGGGATCCAGACACGCTCTTCGTGGATGGCCAAGCTCATCAGCACTTAACCATTTTCAAAACAACGGGGCGGCCAACACCCCTTGACCCGGCCCGCTCAACAGCCGGCCAGGAGGCCCAGGGCCGGCCAGGCATGACGATGAAGTTTGACCCGGCCCGCTCACCAGCCGGCCTGAAGGGCCTTGACCCGGCCGGGCGTGACGATGAAGCTTGACCCAGTGATGCTGATGGTGGCGGGCGCCCAAGCCGGCTTCAGCTGCAGCCGGCCAGATGACAAGACAGCTCCCCACGACGGAGCCAGTGTGGCTACAGTGCGCGCCACCCCGAAGACTGGGCGAGCGTGGCTACAGTATGTGCCGCCCCAAAGACCGGGCGAGCGTGGCTACAGGATGCCCTGAAACCATGGTCCGGGGTCGGCGGTGATGACCCGGCGAGGTGCAGTAGCTGAACAATGCCCGCCGCTCCATGATGCAAGCAAAGACGTGCTACAGTCCCGGACGGCCGGCGGGGTCCGCAGCCGGTGGGTCCACTGTCCGGCATGAGGCGATGACAGTTGGGCCCCGCGCCCTAGAAGATTACCATTGTTACCCTGGGGATCCGGCCTATAAGACCCCCCTCCATGCAAAGGGGCCGAACCCTGAGTTCTTTCCCACGCGAAGCATTTCACCACCTCACCAGGAGAAGAGAGCTAGTCCTCCTTCCTCCTCCCACACAGCTCAAGGAGGGCCATTGTAGCTCGTCTACTGATCCATCTAGTTGAGCTTGCAGGACTAGGTGTGTTACCTCCCCCGGAGGGCCCCAAACCTGGGTACATCGTGTGTCATCCACCGCTTGTTTCCATTCTAGCCTCCAGAACCCTCCGACGTCTTCTAGCCCCAACCACGTTCTATTAGCCTACCCATTGCATCTGCCATGAGCACACCACGACAGCTTCGCTTACCAAGATGATTTCCATACGGGCGGGCTCATCAGCGGAGGCCCTCGTCGGAGAAGCACTCTCTAGGATGATAGTTGATAAAGGAGTCAAGACAGGATCCGCCTCTTGGTGCTCTTCCTCTTGGCGGCCTTCTCCTATCTCCTTGTTGAGCTTAGGAGGAAGAACTTCTGTACTGGCGCTCGTGAGCGGGAATTGCACCACGACTTCGCGCAGGGGGCTGGGCTGGGGGCTGATAACGATGGTATCAGCAGATGTGACCCCCTGCCTAGCACTTGCCATTGGTTCATGTTCCGTTGCACCTCTTGTTCGCTTCGCCCTGTGCACGAGCGGTTCTGTATCCCTGCGAAGACAAAGGGAGAT
Organism: Elymus sibiricus; assembly: GCA_039707655.1. Classification (NCBI taxonomy): domain Eukaryota; kingdom Viridiplantae; phylum Streptophyta; class Magnoliopsida; order Poales; family Poaceae; genus Elymus; species Elymus sibiricus. The sequence goes on from CM077670.1 coordinate 140,307,879, forward strand.
GAGTCAAATGAGAATCAAGACAAGATCAAGATTTGATGAAGATAAATGAATACGCTTACTCCTCGTCTTTGGGCTCGCTGAGAATGGAGAGGTCATATCTCACAGGCGGAGGCAACTCCCTGGCTCTTTTAATTGCCGACAGAGGTGAAGATGCCTGTTCAGAAGACCCAACTTCACCGGCAACTCCTTGCTGGGGAGGTGGACGTTGAGCTCGAGGGCGCCGAGTTGATTGCCGGTGCACTTCTTGTTGTTGACCAGTTCTGGTGGTCGTCTTCTTCACGGCGGGGCCAGCCCCTGACGAAGAAGGTCGCACTACCTCCTGGCTAGACGCCTTCCGAAGAACACGCACTTTCTTCTTCAGGCCCTGAAGATCTCCCTCTTCTTCGGGTTCGCCGGTAACCTCTTCCCCGGTAGGCTCCTCCTGGTGCTCTTCAGCAATCTCTTCATCGGGGGTCTCTTCCTCCTCCCCAGTTCCTGCAGCCCGGGAACCACTAGCTTTGCTAACCTTCAAAGCCTCTTCGGCTCTGTAGGCGATATACGCCAACTCTTCGTCTCTGGTGGCTTGGATGAGGTCCTTCTCTTCTCGAGTAGGCCTCCCCGTCAGATTGGAAGCCCAAGTCATTTCATCTTCGAGTGAGGGCAGCTCCTAGTCAGTTTCGACTCCTCGAGCATTCCATGCTGGCATCATCGCCAAGATGGAATCTTTGGCAGAATTAATGTGTAGTGGCACGACTTTGTCCGGCAGGCGGAACTTGCCAGAGACCCTGAAGAGCTGATGGCAGAGACTGATGTGCTAGATAACCGTCAAGGTGTTGGCTAGCCCTGGGTATATCCGCATGATATCCCCGGCGTTCTTGTACTCCCAAGTGTAACTTTACCTCTTCTGGAGCGGCGCAATGCATCGCCGGAGGAAATCAGCTCCTACCATCTCAATGGTTAGCCCGGCATACTGGAGGCGAGCAATTCAGTTCAGTGCCGGACCAAGTTTCTTGTTGCTGGCGCCAAGATCACTCCAATTCTTGCCGTGGTCAATCTTCTCTGTGCACGGCAATCAAAAGTTGTGGAAGTCCTTCTCCTTGATCCAGCACCATTCTGCCCGCCATTCTTCCCATTTCAGATGCAGCAACCCGGCAAGATACTTTCCCTTAGCTTTGGCCCGAGGAATCCAAGTTACGCTGCCGGAAAGTGCATCACCCTCGATGCGGGGAATGAAGAAATGGCGGAAGAGGTCCACATTGGGGAGAACTCCGACAAAATTTTCGCACATATGGGCGAAGACAGCCATGCATGTCATTGCATTTGGGGTAAAATCCAGAAGTTAGAACCCGAAGGTGTACATCAGCTCGGTGAAGAAATTTGAATATGGAGGAACTAGGCCGCAGTAGAAGTATGCGCAGAAGAACAGGTACGCTTCTTCGGTGACCTTGGTGTCAGCAGGGAGCACTACCGGAGCCTTATGATCCTGGGTGTCCCTTCCCAACATGTAAGCATACCTGGAAATCAGCGTGTTCTTGTCCAAAGCTGGCGGCGAGAAAACTGTGTTCTCCCTCCGCCGCTGCTCCAAGTCCGCCTTCCGCTTCTCTACTTTGGGGTCGACGGGCTTCACGGGTTTCTTCCCCTCTGTATCAGCCTTCTTGGGCACCATGAGGGCTCGGGAGGGAATATTGGAGGTGGAAGAGGCGCGAGTCAGCGGCGCCGGCGGCGGGATCTGCTTTGGCGAGAGGAGGAAGAAGATGCAGCGAAGGGCGGTGTTAATGAGCAGCGCCTCCTCGCGGCTACCTTTTCATGGGGAAGGCACGGGGAGGCTGGCTCTTTACTATCCAACATGGCAGCGCTTTTGCAGGCGCACTACCACAAACCGTCGCTCCAGTCCACCACTCCTGCGACCCGAATTAAATGCGTGACGTGGGCGTGTGACAGAAAATCATCATCACAAGATTTTATGGCGGTAATTTCTTACCACGTGTCTGTGCATTGTTTGGGCCTAGCCCAATGATGCTTCGGACGCGCATGTGGCCCAGGCCCGGGGTCTCCTGTCGGTGTATAAAACATGGGTATTTTATACCCTGACTTATGCATAGGCAGTGGTAGCAGTCTTGACGGCCAGGGCTTGCCGGAGATCATCAACGTCAAGACAAAGCATCAATAAGGCACTTAGCTAATGCTGAAGATACAATCATCACTTGCCGGCAAGGCGCGAGCCGGCAAGGTCAAGTCCCGGCAAGCTCCGTGCCGGCAGGCCTTTGCTGACTCCTCTCCACTCCACCTCATCAAGCAGCTAGTCGCTAATCTGTGAGGTGTCGAGTGGGCAGGCAGTTTGGTGAGGGTTGTCGGGGCACGTGGTAGCATGCTGGAAAGAGGTATACCTTTAATGACACCCGTCCAGAAGGCGTGTCAAGATAATAGGAGGTAGCTGGGCTAGCGGTGCAGGAACCTTGCCGGGGCTCCTCCTCCACACGACACCTAACGGCACAATAAATGCGTTTGTCCTAATCAATTAGAGTTCGGTATGATATCACTGTTTGCTATCTAATCAACATGTAATGACTGTTTTGCCACTGTGGTTACCCGTTGAGCTATAAAAGGAGGGCCAGGGCAACTTTTACAAGGGTCGACACTTTGCTCATTCTGCATGTGTAGCTGCTCTTCCCGCACTTTGCTGGCAAGAAGCGCTCCTTGTACTTGAGCTCAAACACATCATATATACATAGCAGGAGTAGGGTTTTCCACCTCTCGGTGGCCCGAACCTGGGTAAATCCTTTGCGTTTACTATTGATTCTGCTCTTTGTGCTTGCGCATTCCCCTAGCCGAACCGCAAAGGGGCTAGATGGCCCCATAGATGGTCGTACGCACGACAGGGTACGTATTGTATTGTTGCTACTAAGAATAAAACAATTGGTTTTATTCATATTGATTGAGTTTACTTTGTCTACATCATGTCATCTTGCCTAAGGTGTTATTCTGTTTGTCATGAACTTAATACCATAGATGCATGTTGGATAGCGCTCGATTGGTGGAGTAATAGTAGTAGATGTAGGCAGGAGTCGGTCTACTTGTCACGGACGTGATGCCTATATATGTGATCATTGCCATGAATACGTCAGAACTATGGGCTTTTCTATCAATTTCCCAACAGTAATTTGTTTACCCACCATATGCTATGTGTTCGAGACAGAAGCCTCTAGTGAAAACTATGGCCCCCGGGTCTGCTTTAATCATATTATAAAAACCAAAAATACCTTGCTGCAATTTATTTACTTTAATTTTGTTTTGCAATTTATCCATCTACCTATACAAGATTTAATCCTTGCAAGTAACGAGTTCAAGGGGATTAACAACCCTCTTGCCTGCGTTGGGTGCAAGTATTTGCTTTTGTGTGTGCAGGTGTTGTTCACTAGGATTTGCGTGATTCTCCTTTTGGTTCGATAAACCTTGTTTCTCATTGGGGGAAATACTTATCTCTACTGTAGTGCTTCACCCTTCCTCTTCAGGGGAAATCCCAATGCAGCTCACATGTAGCACGTGCCAATTGACGGTGCAAAATACCGCCAGATCCCTCGGTAGGGGTCCAAGCACAGCTGGAAGTCTTAGATCAGAGATCACACGAGGGTTTTACTCAGGTTCGGGCCTCCGGAGAGTAATACCCTACATCCTACTTGTTCTGGTTATTCTTGGTGGAGGGATACCTTATGAGAGGGGTTACAATGGTGTATGAGATTGCTACCGAGAGTTTCTATCTGAGATTAGATAGGAATGAGGGTTCCCTGGCCTCCCCTTATATATGAGGTGGAGGCCTAGGGTTTACAGAGAGGTAGATGCGATCTCCTCCACCACTGCCCTTGTGTTGGAGGGCAAGAAGGTCTCCGACGCCCTCCTAGGATTTCTCCTTTGCCTTGGGCCCTATGGTCCCTAGGTCAAGCTTGAGGCTGGCCTTCCTTGGGTGAGCCACGGCTAGTGTATGACACCATCACCGGTCAAAGGGTGACTCTCCCGGCGGTGCATGGGAGGCCATTCTACTTTAGAAGTTCCTTCACAAAAAATATTTCAGCCTTTCGCCCGGCTATCGCTCAACTATCTTGCCTTTCTGCTCAGACAAAGACCTAACCATCATCTGTAGCTGGCCACACTAGCTCCACACCATGCGTTGTCATTTATTGTATTCTTACATTCATGGATGGCCTTAGCAAGCCCTAGCAGCCCCACGTGCACACCCTCCCACAACATGAGATGATAACAGCCATCCAACATCCATGATTAGCCTAGAAACATTCACCATCCGAGCGTACAGAAACAAAGCCGACTAGCCAAGCCGCTCACAACCCCACATAGCAAGGCCGGCCATGCAACACATCGAGACATGCGCACGTGCGCGTCTTGCTAGCGTGAACAAAACAACCTGTCAGGGGATGAATGACGCTAACAGGCCATCCCAGGCTCAGTCTTGCAGTGTTAGAAGGAAAGTTTGTGAGTGGGTCATGAGACAACACACGCAGGCACGAAAAACGGGATGCCCAAGTGCTGCGTCGACACCAATGCTTGGATGAACCATCATAGCCACTGTAGGGTGAGCCCGACGATGACATGACTACCTAGGAAAGGAATACTCTACATTTTGTTAGCATTGTACGCGTATTGGGCTCTGCTTGTCATCAAACAGAGAGGAACCAACCAGTGAAGGGCCAGGCGGGCCAAGGAGCCCGACGCCAATCAGCTAATAGTCACGCAAGGCAGACCCATGACCATGTCGCAAAAGGAAGGCATAGACTAGAAGGCATAAAAAATGATACTTACAATAAGTTCATAATACTAAAATATACAACAAACATGCCCATTTGGCTTACTTGATCCACTCCCCTCTTCCTCCCTCAGTAAAAATGGCCCCAATATCTCACTTTGCCTGCCCTTCTCCATTCCGCTTCCCTTGATTTTTTTGGATCAGCTCGTGCGAAGACTTTTCTGATGTTTACACACCGCTGTCATATCTCATAGCACATGAAGGTGTCTTTGGCTGCATAGTGGATATTGGTCGTGATGAGCGGCCAACTTGCCCAGTAGGAATGATATCTCTTATCGAAGGTGGTCTTCATATCGGTGTAGTACCGATCCACCATCAATGTCGCAACGTCCGCCAGTGAATCACACCCCTTGCAGCCGTGCAGTACGCTCCACTTCGTATGGATATCGACGAAGTTTTGAACCTTAGTGCCCTAGTGCAGAAGCACCTCCTTGTCCCTTCCAATGCAAAATCCAACGAAGGTGTAGGCGTCGTTGCGGAGCAACCGGATAAGCCTTCTGTTCACCCCTGGTGACCTGCATATCGTGTTGATCGGCACAAACAATGTTTTAAAACCGGATAAGCCTTCTATTCACCCCTAGTGATTTTTCAATGTAATGGTCAAAGTCATCTGAAAATTCATAACAAATTCTTATGAACTCGGAAAAATGCAAATAAGATATCAGAATGTTCAGAAAACATTACCTATAAGTGCATGTCATTTTTATTCATGAAAAAAGTATTGTTTATACCTTTTTAGGATTAATAACTTCGGGTAGTTTAAATGGTACTTTTGTCCTGAATGTAGATGACATGCACATAAATGTAATGTTCTTCTAAGCATTTTGATATATTATTTGCATATTCTAAGTTCATTTGAATTTTCAAAGTAATGGTCAAATGGTGAAAGGGCATTCGAGCGACCTTGGAGACGAATCTAAGGGAAAAACTGGGCAGAGTCAAAAAGTAGGGGCAAATGCACGGACTGGCAAAACTAAGGGCAAGAACATAATGTCCCTTTTAAAAGTGGCCTTTCAATACCATAACTAGGCCACCCAAAATGTTTCAAGTCTTTTAGAATTTATTCAATTGCCCATTTAGAAAATAGCCGCACTTTCCTGAAAGAAAGGGGTTTGAACTAGAGGTGCAAGATAAGGGTATGCTAAAATTCCCAAATTTTTATGGTATCTCAAATATGACATAATAAGACCATGTGCAAAGTCTGGAAGTGAGTACCAATGGGGAAGACTAGAAGGGAATGAGGTGGTACCACTTCAAACATAAAGCATATACCAATATTAACTAAGGTTGCAATTAGAAACTGGTTGATGTGATTAACATGACAAAGACAAAATAATGCAATGCATATGATGACATGATGACGCATAAATAAAATAACATGGAAATAGCTGGGGTATTAATCTGGGGCTGTTACACTTTCCAAGCTTGTCAAACACTTAACTATGTCATCAAACATGCATGCCATGCACTTTAGGAATTTCCTTGTGACATTTCGTTTGCTTGCCTAATACGCTTATTGTCTAATCAACATAATGTGGTGTATGCATACGTTCTATTTCCTAATTATGAAAGATGCAACTGCAAGATTTGTGGGAGGGGGTCTCTGCGATGGACGAGGAGTGGGGGTACCAGTCTGCGTGGGATAGGCATTGGAGCAAGTGACTGAGTGAGGCATTGTTAGCTTGGATCAACAGTGTTCCAACAACTCAGTATGGGCTCCCGGCGACGCAAAAGATAACAGAGAAGCGATTCAATGACCTCGCAGTGTGCATCTTGATGGAGGCGACCTTGGATGAGAGGTTGCAGATGTGGGCGGGTATGAGTATAACCACCATACCATGTCGGTCGAGGTAGTTAAGGGCCTACTTGGGACCACTCCGCTGACTAAAATTCAGATCTGCTCTAAAAACACAACCAAAACAGGATAGCTCCACGATGTCCTGCTTAGGAGAAAAAACCTGAATCTGGGGTCAAACTCCCAGTATTTCTTTAAGCTCTTCAAAGGGTTCTTCAAAAACTCTAGTTCGAAGAGTTCTCATGGACTCGGGAGAAAATTACCCATCAAAACACATAAATGGATACCCCTTCGTTTTTCCTTGCATCACGTAGCCGCACAATAGTCATTTCCCACCGAAACTTCCCATTCTTTCAAGCTGAAGCTAGCTGGAAACCAAACATAATCCACTGCGCTATGGTGGAGCCGCAACTCCTGAGTGGATCTGCTAAAAAATGAAGTTGCTGGGGTGGAGCTGATTTTGGAAGGATGGAGCAGTCCCCAACATGCCCTAAATCTATTCTTCTGGAGACCAGATCTCCTATTCCGGATTAGGAGGTGCGCTTGTCCATGTTCTATGGGTACTCACACTCGTCTTGGATGCAATGTATTGCAATTTCAATATATGGATGCATGTTTGAATATTGACATGGTAATTTATATATGTAATGCAATGCAATATGATGACCAAGTACAAAAGGCTGCTGCGGTAGCACTATTCTTTTCCTGGGCGAGCTTACAAGTGGCGGGCGGGGCGGACCAGTGACGGGTAACATAGTATGCTCGCCACTAGTAAGATATATACTAGTGGCAAGAGATATATCAGTGGCGGGTGGAGGAATCTGCTCGCCACCAGTAATTGGGTTACCAGTGGCTGGATACAAGTGCCGGGCGCCCTGCCCGCCACTGTTAGCTTGTTCGACAATAGTGATGAAAATTCTCGTCTCCTACAGCATGATAATTTCTAAATCTGTGAGCAACTTACTCTTGTCTTCTAGTCTGGTCATTCTCTCTGCTACCACATGATAAATCTCTGAAATACATCCAAATTATTTCTGTTGTACTATGACAATTTTTCTTCAAGAAATATTTCCTTGTAGGAAGTCAAATCTCTCTATTGCATGATGACGAACCTCACTGTTGTAATATGGCAGTTCTTGAAAAGTCTCCTGAAGAGATTTTTTGAGAAAACGCTGAGAGAAAATGTTGTTCACTCGCGTGAGCCTTTTTTGTGTGGGGGTGTGAGCCGTAACGTCCATCCGCGCAGCATCTTGCTGTAGGGAACGTCAGCTCACCGTTAGGGCATCTCCAACGGCAACCCGCAAATTTCCTCCCGCATCCGTCTGCAGATAGGGAGGACCAGTCCGCGAACACGGATGCAAGAGGACGCCATCCAACGCTAGCTGCATACATTTTGACAACAACTCGAACCAACCGAACGAAATTCGATCAAGCCGGGTGGATTTCATTCAAATTCGGATATATTTTACCTAAACAGATGATATTTCGACCGTTTTACTAAAAAACTATTAAAAAAACACTAAACCCTATATCGAATGACCACCTCATAAGCATGACCACCTGTCCTACCGCACCGCCATCGGCGTCCATGCCATCGTCTTCATCGTCGTCCCTCCAGCGTCGCAAGGATGCCGGAGGGCCGCGGCAGCCCTGTCCGGCGGCTGCCTGATGCTCACGGAAGAGCCGCTCCGCCTCCTGCTACGCGGTGCGAAGGGCCGCCCTGGCCACTACTGAAGGCACTGGCTGCGCCCTGGCGGCGGCCTTGTCCCTGCTGGCGTTAGCGGAGCACTCGCTAAGCGACCATGCCTCGCCGATCTTGGCGAGCTCGCCGTCAAGCCGGCGGTGGTGCCTAGTGGCCGTCCCCGCGGTGGTGACGGAGTGGTCGAGCGCCCACGCCACGGCAAGGTCCGGGTTGTTGCTGACCCATTCCGGCGCCACGTCCGTCTTGGCGAACGCGGAGCGGCGACCGATATTGCGCCGGTCGCACCTCACCTGCTGCCGTGCGGCGCGCTCGACCTCGAACACCACGGCCAGAGAGCAAGAGGTACCGCCGTAACCTCAGCCTCCCAGGTAGTAGAGGATGCGGCCACGCACCTTGGCGATCGCGGGTGGCACCTCGTTCTTTATCTGGCGGTAGTGGCGTCAAGGTGGCGAGGATGGCCCGTTGCTCCGCGCATAGCGGCTGTGTGGTGGGGGCGACGACGGCTCCGGCTTCACGCGACGGAGGCGCTGGAGGGACGGGGGCTCCTGCTTCACACGACCACCGATGTGGAGGCCGCGGTTGCGCGGCAGGGACGCGGGCTTGTCCTTCACCTGCCGGAGCAGGGGATGTCAGCTCGTGCCTCATGCGGACCTGCGGCGAGGACGGTGGCTCCTCCTTCACGCGCGCCGGTGATGGTGGCGCTGTCCCATCTGACGAAGCGAACACCCCATCATGATCTCCACCTGACGGACGAATTCTTCGTCCGTCAGAGCCACCTCCAATAGGAGACGTGGCTGCTGCTGTGGCTGCTCCTCCTCGTTGCCAGAGGAGGTGACTATCTCCTCCTTGCCGGAGGAGCCCGCCGTCATGGATGCCAATAGCCCCGATGAGCAAGGGTGGGGGCGCCATGATCCGCCAGATGACGAGCTCCCATTGGCGTAGCCTGCCGGCATGGAGAACCAGGACTTTGGCATCGCCGCTGGCTGGGCTCGGAGAGGATGAAGGGCTCGGAGGGAAGGAAAGACTCGGCGAGGGGAAGGAGGACAGTGTGGTGCTCGGGAGGTGGGGTGCAGATCTAGACGGCGCTGGAGCACGGCTTAAATAGCCGCGGCTGGGCCAGATGAAGGGGCGGTCAGCCCGCTTCAATGCGGCGCAGCTGCCGGAGTTGGTTTCTCGGGACGCGGCATCCGCATTGAAGCAGTGACGCTTGAGAGGTCACATTTGTCTGCGCCGCCTTCCCATCCGGTCAAATCACGGTTTCAATGATGGCCGCTGCATGCTCTGGGCCGGGATGAATGCTGCGTGGCAAGTGGCGCGGCGCGTGGGATGGAAAGAACGAGAAGGGTGGGTGGTGGGCTTTGGTGGGCCAAGGCGGTCAGAATCGGGCGAAGTAGCAGTCTGGACTCCCGCAAAGCACCCCACGTTTGTCTCTGGTTTGCAGGAGAAATTGCATCCGGACTGCTCCGCGGACTGATACAGGACCGCGTTGGATGGCTTCCGCGGTCCGAACAGCACGGTCCGGACGGTTGTGGGAGGTTTGCGGGTTGGCGTTAGAGATGCCCTTAGCGTCCTGTTTTCTTTTAATATAATGCACATCAACATGCCTTTTCCAAGTTATAATGTGTGCTCTAAAGCATCCCGGACGTCTAAAAAAAACCATCTAGTCGGACGCCTCAAACTGGCCTCAAATAGCCGGGCTGGCCAGCGGTGCATCGGAGGTAGCTGTTGCAGGAGGCATCGTGCGCTGGCCCTTATCCAGTCTTGCTTCTTTCTTGTTTATTTTATATTGTCATTTGTAAGTGAAATTGTAATCTTAACATTGCCCTCGTGCTTCCTACGTTTATCATATATGTTGCTCAAGATTCCAGTCAACACATTACCAATGGGGTGCATCTATTTTGCGAAATGAGCTTCTATTTGTAATGCCCTGCTTGTATGATGTACTTCTATTGCATTAGTTCCTATTCGCGTTTCGCTATTATGTTTGATATCATCCCATGTTTCATATTTGTTAATTAATGGACTATTTTCTCAAGTTCTAATTCACCCTTAAACCTCATAAAGCATGGCATAAAATTGATGCTTCCAAATATGAATGCTTCCTAAGCACTATATATTTGTTTCTTCAGTCAACATAGTTTGCATCAATAGAACCATGATTCTACCCTTCTGTGCCCTATTGCGCTTGTTGTTTTAATATTTTTCTTCACTCAACATAGTTCCAAATATCCATGCTTCCTAAGCAGTATGTATTTGTTTCTTTAGTAAACACAGTTTGCACTCAATAGAACCATACTTCTGCCCTTTTGCAGCAATAGAACCATGCTTCTCTATGGTTGCCCAGAGCTTCGATACAATAGGGGTTCCCTTAACATTGTTAGCACAACCATTCATGGTGGTGAATTTTGGTTCATCTGGTGCTTCTTTGCGGTGGCCGAGGCCAGCGGCGTGACATTGCAGGCAGGAGATGACAGGATCGGGGCCTCGATGACAGCACGACATTTTAGGAATGTCATGTGCATGTGGAGCGAGCCATGGGTGCAGTATGTGTGGAAGGTGTGCACGCACAGCGATGGCACATGGAGCTCATCACCGTGTGCGAACTCGGCTACTGCAGGCAATGACACATTTGAGAAACTGCACCAAGGGCAATGACTATCAGGCCGCGTCATCGAGGCTAGAGCGAATGTGAAATGCAGTACAAGAGCAATTAGGAGACAAGCAGGAAGCAAGTTGTACGAGATTAGGAAGCAAGCAAGAAGCAAGTAATAAATAATGGAACATGAACAATATTTGTTTGTCCATGGAGGCAAATTCATTATTAGATGACAGCCAATTTTACTGCTTTAGAAACATATCTACATTGCATTAGAAGCAATGTTGATACAATCATGAAGCAGCTAACATGAATGTATATTGCACTTGCACATGTATAGCACATCCTTCGTTTAATAAAAAAATTCGACTGAAGCATCCAGTGATAAGTTATGAAGCATTATCATATTTTGTATGAATCAACTACATGCTAGCATACCAAAAAAAAGGCAAGCAGTTAACATCGAAGCATTATAGATGAAAAATAAAGGAAGCATAGATGAAAAATAAAGGAAGCACACGATGATAGTGATCGCAAATGGTTTAAATAAAGTAGAACTAATGTGATAAACATTGTTACAGAGGATTTGAATCGGTGATGAAGCATGGATGAAAACTCATGCTAGTATGGTTGAAGTATGATGGAAACAAATCTGCAAAGCAAAGGAAGCAAATTTAAATAGAATTGGAAATAAAAATTGTGGAATAGAGTTAAGAAAACTGAATGACGACGAATAAATGGAATTGTATTTTCATGCACCAGTAATTTCGGGAGCAATTAATGTTACAAACTAAACTAGAATTTAATTAATATCTGGAGTGTTGGAAATATGAGCAATTTACCATGTGATTTTATTAACAAAAATAGTAGATAAAACGTGACTACAATAGAAAATATAATACAAGTCATGCAATCCGACAGAGAGTATGCAAATAGCATCTGAAGTAGTGAATATGAACGGAACATATCTAGAACAGAAGCTAGAACAAGAAACGGTGGCAGGATCTCAAACAAAAAGAACATGAACACGTACTGAGCTGCAGCAGTAGCATTGGGGTTTGCGTTGACGTTGTCGCCGGCCATGTCGTTGAAGAGGTTGTTGACGTCGGGGAAGAAGTCATCCTTTGGGAAGTGGTCATCGGCGTTCGTGGCGTCCATGATGAAGGAGTCAGTAGTCGCGTAGAGCACTCCCCAAAAACCTTATCGCCCTTCTACCGTATAGGACTCGAAGTGGCGGGGTTTCGGAGGCCTACTGTCCCGACCTGCAGTGCACGCCGCAAGCCGGGATGTGGAAGAACCTAGCAGTAGCTCAGAGTTTGGAACTCGGTGGCATAAGGAATATGATGTTCTAATGTGTCTCTCTGGAGAGGAGCGACCTCTCTTTTATAGGCACAGGAGAAGGAGGGGAACAGGCTGCGACAGGAGGTGAAGCAAAAGAGGGAGATGAAACGAACATGAGGTGCAGCGTTCGTATTCAAATTCCACAATAGCAAAACTTTTCAGCTCCCGTGTGACCTTTCGTATACCAGTCATGCGTGGCAAAAATTTAGACAACGACTCGGCTCATTCTCATACATGTGGCGTGGTGAGGCAGACGGCGGAGGAGGAGCACACGTGAAGGTCTCCCTTGTTCTCATCCTCATACATGTGGAGAAACAACCTCCCTTATATGGAGGTCTAACTCCTACCAGGTGAGCAGTATGGGACTAAACTTTAGTCCCACCTCTTTCCTTGCCTGAATGGGCTAAGTGGGACTCTAGGATTTATTAGGAATTCTGAAATTGCTATTGGGTTGGCCCAAAAATGGACTAAATTCCAGCAATCCCCCACCATATCCCAGAGGCACACAAAATTTGCCTTTGGTTCCAAAACACTGTTTATATACCGGTACTGTAGTGGAGACTGTTAAATTAAACTTCCATCTAGAACTCTATGCTACACTAGTAAGCAACTTGAACAGTGGAGTAGGCCTTGAACTGCAAGATTTCTGGGAATCTAGCTTCACACAAAGCCTTGACCAATACTGGGCTACCGTGGGACTTCCCCGCGGGTGGAGCTTATGCATCATACTCCAGGGCCTTTCATGAGTTTACTAGAGAGCACCCTACTCTCATAGATTGTGACATTTAAGAATCAGACTCATATAGGTGTGTTCTTCAAAAGATGTTCTGTAGGACAACATCTCTGCTTAAATAATCCACTTAGAACACATTAAGATATACATCAACCTACCATGCAGATTAGGAAAGTATTACATCTTCATGGAGTGGTATTATTAATAGTAAGGATACTCTCCTCTCAGTTGACCAACAGCTTGTCTTCCACATCTAATTCACCGGATCTTCAATCACATAGAGTAGGTTACCACTGTGAACAACTCATATTGTGGGTCTCATACCCATCTCCTTCGATGCATTATCTATCACATCCCGTGATAGACCCTTAGTAAAAGGATCTGCCAGATTTTTAGATGTTGGATATAATCCAATGCAATAACTCTGGAGTTTCTCATTTTCCTGATAGACTTTAACCTTCTCTGAACATGTCTTGATGACTTCATGTTATCCTTTGAGCTACTCACTTTCGTGATCACAGTTTGATTGTCGCAGTGCATAAGGATACCCAGTACATGCTTCTCAACAACTGGCAAGTCATTCAAGAGCCGACGAAGCCAATCTGCTTGCTATATCTAGTGTTGTGAGTTCTGCTTCCACTGTTGACCTCGTAAGATGGTCTGCTTGCAAGACTTCCAAAAAACAGGGCCACCTCCATGAGTGAATACATATCCGCTCATGGCCTTTATCTCATCAGCATCTGAGATCTAGTTTGAGTCACTATACCCTTCAAGCACCTTTGGGTACCCAATGTAGTGAATTCCATAATTCGCAGTGCCTTTCAAATAACGCATAACTCTCTCCAGAGCTTTCCAATGATCATCTCCCGGCTTTGAAACAAATCGGCTCAGTTTGCTAACAGCAAAAGAGATGTCTTGTAGCACTGGCTAAATACATAAGTGAGCCAATAATCTGAGAATATTTCAGTTGATCTCTAGCAATTCTTTGATTCTTTCGAAGCAGCATGCTAGCATCATATGGTGTTGGAGAGGGCTTGCAGTCACTATAGCCAAAGCGACTCAAGACCTTTTCCACATAGTGAGATTGAAGCAATGTAATCCCACCATCATCATCTCACAATGGCTTGATGTTCAGAATAAGATCCGCTACTCCTAAATCCTTCATCTCAAAACAACGAGATAGGAAACCCTTGACCTCTTTAATAACATTCATATTTGTTCAAAAAATCAATATCTCATCAACATACAAGCATAGGATAACTCCCTCGCTCCCACCATGATGATAGTACACACATTTGTCAGCTTCATTTACAACAAAGCTTGCAGCTGTTAAAGTTCTTTCAAACTTCTCATGTCACTGCTTAGGTGCTTGCGTAAGTCCATACAAAGACTTCAACAATTTGCACACCTTTCCTTTCTGACGTCCACTATAAACCCAGTTGGTTGCTCCATGTAAATTTCCTCGTGCAGCTCTCCATTTAGGAAAGCAGTCTTAACATCCATTTGATGAACGAGAAGATCATCTGAGGCAGCTAGTGAAAGTAGTACTCGAATAGTGGTCAGTCGAGCCACAGGTGAGTAAGTATCAAAGAAGTCTTCACCTTCCTTTTGGGTATAACCCTTGGTCACGAGCCATGCCTTGTACTTCTCAATAGTACCATCAGGCCTAAACTTCTTCTTGAATACCCACTTGCACTGTCATGGTTTTGTCACGGCAGATGTCCTCGTGAAAGGACTTAGTGGTGAGGCCATTGCTGCTAGGTGGAAGCTTGGATGGGGTTGATCGGAATCGAGAGACGCGAGTTTTACGTACCCAGGTTTGGCCCCTCATGGTGGAGGTAAAAGCCTACATCCTGCTTGATTGCTATTGATGATGATGATCTCGATTACAAGGCTGCTCTTTCGCTACCTCTATCTCGAGAGCTACTGATTTGTCTGTCTCAAAACTTGTCTCTATTTGACTTGTCCCTCTTAGGGTGCCGTGCCCCTCCTTATATAAGTTGAAGGGGCCGGCTTACATGTAGAGTCCTAGTAGGACTACAAATAGTCTCTTTTCTTTTACAAGCTGGATACTAGTCTGGGTCTTAGTCGAACGGTCCAAAACTGGCCTGCTGGGCCACCCCCATGTTGGGCCATGTTCTACCTCCGTGCGGGCACCCGTACTCTCTTCCACACCAATCAACCCCGGCCGGGTTTGTCCTCCGCCAGGTCATGCTTCCTCCGCTGGGTCTTACTTCCCTTGCCGGGTCTTGATATTCCTGGCCGGGTTTCGTGTAGGCTCCAAGCTCATAGTGAGCCTGCCCAAGTTGTTTCCTCGATAACCCAGGCCTGGGCCTTTTGGTCTTGCTGGGTCATGTCTTGGACTGCCGGGTCTAGCCACGGGTTATTCCCTCGACATTAGCCCACAGGCTAGCTTGAATTTATTCATGCTAAGCTCCTGAAATAAGAATAATCAATGTGTTAAGGGACCGGCTTGCTCAACTAGCTGGCTTACTCAATGAACCGACTCCTCAAAAATTCAAGTCTCTTTGCCATATCAACAGGCCGGCTTCAGAATCAACTTGCCGACGCTGGTTCCATGCAGAAAAATATTAGAAAAATAACCTGTCTGACGTTTGAGTCAGTCTTCCAGTGCTTCGGCTTGATAAAAATATTGGGAATAAGAAATCCATATGATGTTGAGCCGGCTTTCAATGCTTCCTATGAATAGTTTGGAGTAGATAAACTTTTGCAAATTTTTCCACTAAGAACATGAAACCCCGCTCGATCAAAACTGAGAGCTTTGAAGATGTTCCTCCTTTATCTCCATATTATCTGTAGCCCCCAACCTCCGACTGTATCACTTCGTGATGACTTGGTGCTTTGCATAGAAAAATATTTTGACTGGGTAGCCCCCAAGTGCCGGGTTGTCTTGCCTGTAGCAACCTGGGACTTGAAATTAGCCTCGAATGTTGTAGATATATAGCTGTATATAGTGTAGCCCCCAAGTGCTGGGTTGCATGCCTGGAGCGACCTGGGACTTGTTAACCTAGTAGAATTTGAAGCTGAATAGTGCAGCCCCCAAGTGCCGGGTTGACTGCCTGCAGCAACTCAAGGCTTGTATTGAGAATGACCCTTTATTGTAATGTAGAAGAAAAACAACTCCGCTATAGCTCCCAAGTGCCGGGTCGCCAGCCTGCGGCCACTTGGGACTTTTTGAATGATCATTAATCACTTGTTTTGATGTAGGAAATGCTAGATCAAGCCAACTCGGAGATTTCGGGCTGAAGAAGAACAGGTTGGTGTCAACCCAGAAAATCCAACTACCGGTTCTCCGCCTTTAACGACCGTTCCACCGGCTTGACTATTGAAACAATATTGATAAGGGTCGCCCAGACGGGGCTTGTAATAATTGTTCATCTGAAACTCTGTAGAGCTGCCAGTGCCATCGAGCAGTTAGTAATTTGCTTTAAAACTGATGATGCTTTGTGATGAAAGAAATCCTTGACCGTGGTTACAGTGCAACCCAGAATTGTTATTTTTTTAACTGACTCATCAAGTTTGCATTTGCTTGAAGAAGAATCATAAGCTGTGGTTGCCATGTAACTCAGCAAATCATGTTGCTGCAGAAAGTATGATTTATATGGTAATTGGTAAGATCCGGCCTATCCGAAGATAATGCCAGCTTCTGCAAAAAATATGAGTAGTATATACTGATAATAAATTGTAATATAAGTTAGAATTTGAAAATACGTGATAAAAAAGGAAAAAAACAGCCAATATATAGCAAATCAAATAATATACAGTAAATAAAAAACCAGCTTTCGAGGCTCGACATAAAGATCGGCTTTCGAGGCTCGAGTCTGAGTTTGCTTTCCTGTGGAAGCAGGCCTTGTAGCCACTTTTGGTTTGACCTAGCTCTCTGAAAGCCGGCTCTCAAGTGACTTAAACCAGTGTTTTAACTTTGATGAGTTCAGGGTCATCAATGTGATTGACTCATCAAGCGTTCAACCGGGTCACCTTTTGTGAGTAGCATCGAGCTAACAGGCAGGTATAACTAAGTATATAATGGCATATGCCGGGTTAAGTGAGATGTTAATAGCTAAACTCGATGAGTTGGAAGCCCCCAAGTAATCAATGATCAAAGAATAAAGACTCAACACACAGCTTTGGAGGCGAAACGACAAAACTCTGGGGTCCAGAGGTGCTGGCTGTATTCCATTGATCATTATCGAGCAGGATACCCATGTTTAGACTGTGCATCATGGCAACTAGTCTTCTTTGGTAACCTTTCTTTTCGCCAATATGGCAGGGTACCCATGTTTGAACTGCGCATCGTAGCAGCTAGTCCTCTTTGACAACCTTTAATTTTTCGCGAATAAGGCAGGGCACCCATGTTTGAACCGCGCATCGTAGCAGCTAGTCCTCTTTGGCAACCTTTAATTTTTCACCAATAAGGCAGGGCACCCATGTTTGAACTGCGCATCGTGGCAGCTAGTTCTCTTTTGGTAGCCTTTATTTTTTTTGCCAATAAGGCAGCTGCCCCCGGGACCGGGTTGTCTTCCTTGTAATGACCCGGGGTTCTTGTATTTGTTGAACCCGGCCGAATCTGCCAAGTCATGTCTGTATAGCCCCCAAGTCTTAAGTCGACTCAAGGAGCCGGCTTGAGATTCTTTATACTTGGCTGTGGCATAAACCGGAGTATAGTTGACAGCTGAAAGCCGGAATTTATTGAAACCGGAGGCGATATGGCGAGTTGATGATCTTCGCGATGCTCGTCGTATGTCCGCGGCATATGTCGTTCAACAAAGCCATTTTTTTCCAAATTGAGTTCGTACGCCTCTTGGTCTGGCTTGCCTAGCTCCTCCAGGGCCATTTTTTTGTTTGTCCGCCGTCGGCTTTTGAATTGCCAGCTCTACTGTGGCCAGCTCTCCTGTGCCTTTGATGTGCGGAAGTAGACCGGACCGCGGGGATGGCAGGCTATGGGCAGCGTCGTGTTACATCACTTTTGTAGTGAGCATTTCTCATAAGTTTCATTTTGCAACGGACATGTAGATTCGGCCAATATGATGAGTATTGCTCTGTCCTGAAGAATATGTGCTATCTGATGGTGATGTGACTTGGACCGTAGGGCCGGCGGGCTGCATCATTAGAGCGGATGCCGTGTAGCGAGGGCGCTGGTGCGGCCTTCGTCGTGTTGATGTAGACCGGACCGCAGGGCCGACAGTCTGCGTAGGTGTTCATGTTCGTCGGATAGCTCGGCGTGTGACAGATGTATGCGCGGCCTTCGGTGTACTGATGTAGATCGGACCATACAGGCGACGGGCTCCGTCCATCTGCCGGGTTCACTAGCGTGGTGAGGACGTTGGTGCGGCCTCCCGCTTATAAATTAACCTGCGCATAAAATTGTACAAGTTAAAAGTTAAAAAAAATTTGATAAAATTAATCCGCTTGAACAATTTTACAAGGAAAATATCACCTGATGATAATTTTATTCGATGATGGACTGTGCGCGTCCGTCTGATAACTCGGCATGGTGCAGATCCAGACGCGGCTTTCGACGACGGCGCGCGAGGCTCGGGTTGTATTTTGACCATGAGTTAATCCACCTGATTGTTTTTGTTCGCGGGGCGAGCAGAGCTTCTTCTTTGTCTTTGTATTATATGCATATTTGCCCCATTCACTAATCGGTAGTAGTACTAACCTTGCTAGTACTTTGCATTGGCTCAGGTCTTCACATGGTGTGCCTCTTGGCTCAAGTTCCCGTGCAATAATTGTTTTGTGGTTTCCTGATGTACAAGGACAACGTGTTTTTCCCTAGAATAAACCTTTTTTTTGCACCTTTCTCCTGCTGGCTCTATGCCGACTGTGCGCAGGTCTCTCGGGAAGGTATGGAGAGACAGGACTCCTCCTAGGACCCGGTCCAGGCTGGATCTTTTTTTATGTCAGGGTGTTCGACCTGGTGACCTGCGAGCTGATTCGTGGCCATCTAGTAGTAGCACCTAGCTAATCCATCTCCACATCAGGGAGTTAACTCCCTGGCTTGCGTGTTTTTTATGATAGGAAACAATGGCCGGTGGAACCTGCGAGGGACTTCAATATTTATCTTCTCTTTCTCTTTTCTCATCTGGTCGATGTGACACTATCATGTAACAACTTTGTCTGATCTTTGCTGAACAGTTGTAATTGGCAGACTGCCTCGGGACTTGTGGCTGATGCAAGTCATGGAGTATTTTGGAAAGCCGGCGCACATAAGCATGGCGTGGTCATACGCCTCTGTACGCAAGTAGAGCTGCCTGCCAAGACCGCTTCCTTGTTTCTCTACGAAGGTCAATCTAGGTATAGGACGTGGAAACCGAAGCTGAAACCTTTTCTGATTCTAGTCTCATGTATACCTTGAGTGATTTGATGGATCGCTTATGAATGCGGCAAACATCTTCTAGGGTTCAGCGGATTTCGTCAGGTAGACGCTTGTGGTCGTGGGTTCTCCCAAGGATGATCAGGGATCTCCCAAGTTTCATTTGCCAAGATGGAATCCATCTCACTACGGACTGCTTCCTTCCAGTAGTCAGCATCTTCAGATGCATAGGCCTCTGAAATAGAACCGGGAGTGTCATCTATGAGACACACAAGAAAATCATCACCAAAGGACTTTGCAGTCCTCTGTCTCTTGCTCCTTTTAGGAGCCTCATTGTTGTCCTCCACAAGATCTTCAAGATGTTGCATCGGAATGGTAGGTTCAGAAATTGCAACTACATCCCGACTCGATGAACTAGGCAACTCCTGATTTGATGAGCTACCCATATCCTTCATCGGAAAGATATCTTCAAAGAAATTCACATCATTTGACTCCATGACTGTACCAATATGCATGTCTGATACCTCAGATTTTACAATCAAGAATCTATAACCAATGCTATGAAAAGCATAGCCCAAGAAAACACAATCCACAGTTTTTGGTCAAAGCTTGCGCTTCTTTGGAATTGGCACATTGACTTTCGGCAAGCAGCCCTAGGTTCATAGGTAAGAGAGTTTTTAACCTTTTCTTCTCCCATTCCTCGAATGGAGTTATCTCTTTGTTCTTTGTGGGAACTCGGGTTAGGACATGACGTGCAGTCAATATCGCCTCCCCCCACCATGCCTTGGAAAGACCCGATGTGTCTAACATGGCGTTAACCAAATCAGTTAGAGTACAGTTCTTTCTTTCGGCTACCCCCATTTGACTGAGGTGAATAGGGAGGCGTCCTCTCATGGATTATACAATGTTCCGCACAAAAAGAATCAAATTCATTGGAAAAATACTCTCCACCATGATCGGATCTAAGCCTCTTGATTTTTTGATCAAGTTGGTTTTCCACTTCAGCTTTATAGATCTTGAAAAAGTTCAAAGACTCATCTTTTGATTTCAAAGGATACACATGGTAGTATCTAGTGGAGTCATCAATTAAAGTCATGAAATATTTCTTTCCACCTTTTGGTAAAACACCATTCATTTCACAAAGATCTGAATGTATGAGTTCTAGTGGCACAAGATTTCTTGTTTCCGCAGTTGTATGAGACTTACGAGGTTGCTTTGCTTGCACACAAACTTGACACTTAGATCCCTTGACAGCGGTGAAATTAGGGATTAAGTTCAACTTGGCTAGCCGCGTCATGCAACCAATGTTAACATGACAGAGACGTGAAAGCCAGACATTTGATTCACTATTGTTGCAAACATGATTAACAACTTTATTACAAACATTTGACAAGGATAAGCGAAACAAGCCTCCTGATTCATAGTCTTTATCAACAAAAGTTCCATATTTGGATATTACAAATTTATTGGACTCGAAGACAAGCTTGTAGCCATCTCTACACGGAAGAGATCCGCTAACAAGATTTTTATTGACGGAGGGGACATAATGCACGTTCTTCAGCTGCACGATCTTCCCCAAAGTAAACTTCAGATCGACCGTGCCAACATCATGAACATAAGCACTTGAACCATTGCCCATCAGCACGGAAGTAGTCCCTGCGGCCTGATAAGAAGAAAACATGGAAATATCACTGCATACATGTACATTATGTTGGAAATATGCTCTAGAGGCAATAATATTTGTATTATTATATTTCCATATTCATAATTAAAGATTTTATATTCTATGCTATAACTGTTATGATCCTGGAATATGTGATCCAGCTCATATGCATGTGTGGAATGATAAATGGTTAAATAAAAGGTTCCTAATCATGCCTCTAGGACTAGCTCAAGTGTTGTTGGTGATCACGTTTTCCGGATCTTAGGATATCGTTAAGTGTAATGATTGTCCTCAAACAACATTGAGATTATGACATTAGAAGAACGATCATATTGAATCGACCAAACTTGTTTGTTGTGAATTGGATTAATATCATCTGTATTCAATTGTAATAACACGGAGTGTTAATAGAATCCTAATTCCGATGACAATGGCTCCTCTGACCTCTCCTCCCACCTCCCACCCCTCCCCATGGAGTTTGCCAATTTTGATCTAGATGGAAGGCCTCCTGCATTGGGATTTCACCCCAGGCATTTCCCTCGAGGATCAGGTGAGAAGAAGGTTTGGTTCCATGGTTCATTTCTCCCCCTCCCGGGATCTCAAGGAGTTCTTCTTGGTGGTCTCCTTCTCTTCGGCTTCCTTCCCCCTCACGGAAGACTCGGTTGGTGTGGCTCTACAATGCTGCATTGGTGGTATTAGTGGTGGTTTCAGAGTTGCTCAAATTGATTCTCGATCTTTTCGGTTTTCGGTTGCCAACAACAAAGTGAGTCACTTCATCTATGGGCTTAAATGGTCATTTTCATCTCTTCAATGGTCATTTTCATCTCTTCAATGGTCATTTTGCTCGGGCTCCTATCTTTGAGTCCTATTGGCATGCAAATGAAACATTGGCAGATCTTTCTACTCATCGACCTATGGCACTCAAATCCACCTTGGCATTCTTGAAAAAGGACACTCATTTGAGCAGCTCTTCTGGGAGAGAATTAAGCAAGTTCGAGATTGTTCCTCTGGATCATATGGTTTTTACTGATAAAAATCGTGATGAGGCATCATCTTCGCATACGGTTCATGAGCAGAGTCACAAGATACATGGGCAACCATCCGACACCCATTTCAAATTTGGTTCATTATCGTCAAGTCATAATGACAGACCGGTAATTGAGGCAACATGTAGCCCTCCCTCATTAATGGACCATTTTCTGATGCAGGCGGATTTAGAGCAGAATCAGCCACCTGAATATCTTCGTTTGGGCACCTTTAATTGTCTCATTAATGCTCCTTATCCTATGACACCACAATGTTTTCTTTCATCTGCACTCAAATATGCCCCTCCTCATGTTGACTAGCCTCCTGTGCTATCGGCCCATCACAAAGCTGATCTAGTCCAGGCCAACTACTCAGGAGACGTAATTTTGGAACTGGCCACTAATTGGGCATGTTTGTGCTCTAGATGCCTTTAATGGGGCCATAAAAAGATCTCTTGCCAAGCTAGATTAATTTGCATTCATTGCTCCGCACCTGATCACAAGGCCATGGGTTGCCCTAAGAGGATTGAGAATCAGCCCAATTCTGACATGCAATCTCAAATTACTGGTAAACATACTCATCCCTCTGGATTTTCTGCTCCTGCTGGTCTGCCAAAAATCAATTTATGTAAACCAAGAAGGACCATTAGATGCGATAGCTGTGGCTTCTACGGACACGTGGTGTGATCCTGTCGAAGGAGGCACAGAGAGGAACGCTCGGTCTGGGTCCCAAAACAAAATCAATCTTCCCACCTTACCCCTCTCGTTCCAACTTCTACCTCGACTTCCCAAATGCCTCCCCCTTCGTCTGTCCCCACACCAACACCACAGATGCCACCCTCGCTGCAACTCTCAACCATGGCGAACTACCCCCTCAACCCGGTGCCGTTCCTTCCACCGGGCTTCGCCGTCGAACCTGGGCCTACCGACCGGGTGGTGCGAAGCGGAATGGTGGTCAGTCCGATCCCCCCGCTCAACCATGACTTCCTGGCTATTGTGGAGGCCATTCACTATGTTCCTATGCATCACCGGGCCGCCATCCGCAATATGGTCGAAGGTTTGCTTCATGAGGCCCAACTTTTCACTTCTGAATCAAGTGATCATACTTTTGGTATTGGGGTTTTTGGGTTTGTGGACTCCTTTATGAGAGATACTGCTGTCGCCACGCCATTAGAGCTCGAGGATGAGGATTTGCTTATCACTTTTGTTCCGCACAATGAAGCTCTCAATAGATGCACCACCACCTTTGGGCCGCAAATCTGGCTTATGTACTTTGGTTTCCCATATGACTATCAAACAGAGTATTACATCAATAAATCTCTTGGTGGTTTAGGATCTTTGATCTCTTGGTACAATCTGGGACTGGATAGGCATTATATGCTGGTCAATGCTTGTGTGATTCATCTGCGCCTTGTCCCCAAAAGTTTTGTTGTTTGGCAATTGGGAGGGGCACGAGATTGCTGGACTGTGCAGATCACGATTCTTAGGAGCAATGACTGGAATGCATTGTTGCCTGAAGTATCACCAGCCGGCGAGGAACCGCCTCCCCCTGATGGCAATCCTCACCCACAATTTGGTCCGGATCTCACAGCAGAGCAACTCTATCAACAGCAAGTGCACGACTAGCTGGTTCAGAATGCTGCACCTCCCAATGGAGCACCCGTTGGTCAAGCTCCTGGACAGGCACAAGACAATGGTGGCTGGGGCGCTTGGCCAGTACCACCTGCACCCCCAATGCCACCTTTCTTGATCAACTATCAGGCGTGGTTGGCGGCTCAGGGACTAGCTGTCTAAGATGGTATAACACCGGAGAACAATATCACTGATAGCGCAGCTCAAGCCTGGACTGATTCAATTACAGTCTCGGAAGATGACAGTTCAGAGCACTCTGCACTTGCCATGATCACTTTGGAGAACCAAGCCCCAGTTCCTCTTGTTACTACCAACACAGATGAGTTCCTCACGGTCTCTGTGGAACTGCATAGTCAGGGAATGCGCTTCGGGCTCTCAGCTCAGGGAGATATGCTCATGTCTTTGCTGCTCACTGATTCGATCCCTCGCCAACAATTAAACAGTGTCCTCCTCTCTGCGCTGCGCCCCCTCCTGGCCACTATTGGCCCTTGGAACCATGGATACGGGATGATGCATGATAAAATGCAAGTGGAAGTGCAGGTTTCTTCAGGACCCAATGGAATTCAGTTCACCCAGCTAGCTAGTCAAGTAAACACTCTGAATGTGGGTTCATCTGTGGTGATCTCGGAGCTTACTGAGGGAGACTCCAACTCTCCCATATCATCCGCTATTAATACTATGCATGTCCTATCCCTCGAGCATGCTGGCCACCCATCACAGATTGAGGAGGCTCACGTTGATGCCATAGTGGAGCACAATGCTGAATCATTTGCAAATGTGACTGAAACCCCAGCTACTAACACTGTGACTGATACATGTGAAGCTCAGGTTAGCTCTCTGCAGGTGACCGCAAGCAATCTGACCTCTGAGGTTGGCTCACATAGGCAGCGCAAGGGGAAAATGCTAGCTCCGATGGACACTGCAAACCTCAGGCGTAGCAATCGTGCTAACAAATATGACAACTTCCGCGTCATTCAGCCCACTGATTCTGGCACAAGCAAATCGAAGGTGAAGCCACGGCTGGTGCCATCTGCTGCTGTTGGTCTGAGTGTAATTACTGAAGAACAACAGACTAAAGAACAAGCTGAAGCTGTTCCTCCTCCTACCACAATCCCAACCATGTAGGCGATTGGTTCTCCAAGGAACCTAAGGATTCCACATTCTCGGCTTAATCGTCTGCTCTTTCTTATTTTAGATTATGGTACATTTGCAGAACTGGAACGTACTATGCTGGAACATCCGTGGTTTTAATGCCCCTGAGAAACATTTAGCTCTTTCTAATGCAATCAACACTAGTGGTTGCTCTATTATTTGTCTGCAAGAATCCAAGATGCAAACATTTGATGCATCTACTCTTATGGCTATCTGTCCAAAGCATTTCGATAAGTTTGCTTTCGTTCCGTCTTGAGGCGCCTCAGGAGGCATAATCAGGATATGGAACAGTAGCATCTTTACTGGTAGTGTGTTTCTCTCTAAATCTTATGCGCTGGGCATCGATTTTACTTCCACACAATCAGCACACAATTGGAAATTGGTCAATATATATGGCCCTTGCCAAGGGGAACAGAGAGAGGCCTTCACCAAATGGTTGTTCGACATTAACATCCCATCCACTGAAGATTGGTTATTATTAGGAGATTTCAATTACATACGCTCACCTGATAATCGCAATAAACCTGGTGGTGATCCATAGGATATGTTCACTTTCAATGATTTTATCCGAGAACAACACCTTACTGAACTCCCTATCAGAGGAAGAACTTACACATGGTCTAACATGCAGCAAAACCCCCTTCTAGAACAATTGGACTTGCTCTTCACAACCCCAAACTGGACCGCAGCCTTCCCCAACATGATGGTCAGTCCCCTTGGTCGCCCAGTATCTGACCATATTCCCTACTCGGTTGTGATCCAAACGACTATCCCCAAGAGTAAATTGTTCAGATTTGAAATGTATTGGATTGCCCACCCTGGCTTCATGGACGTCGTGGCTCAGGCTTGGGTCAAACCCATCAAATATGGCAAAAATTCGAACTCAACGTCCATCCTATGCAAAAAGTTCAAGGCAGTGCACCACGCTCTCAGTCAATGGAGCAAAAAGATCTCTCGCTTAAAAGTGGCCATTGAAAACACTGACAAAGCGATCCTAGAACTGGACAACATTGAAGATCGTAGAAACTTAATTGTACCTGAGAACAACTTTAGAAAAATTCTTAAAAAACATCTACTGCGATTGCTTCAATACCAGAAAGATTACTGGAAGAAACGCTGCGCAGTACGATGGATTAAATTCGGCGATGAAAACTCAAAAAGAATTCAAGCTGTGGCAACGGAGAGATACAGGAAGAATTGCATCTCTAGCCTGAAAACATCAGAGGGGGTGGCTGTGGATGATCATGCTAGCAAAGAATCCATCCTCTTTGAAACATTCAGAGACCGTATGGGAAAATCTAACCCCCCACATATGAAGTTTGATCTCTCAAAAATGCTACAAGCCAATGTGGATTTTGATAGTCTCGCCACACCTTTCACTCACGAGGAAATAGATGATGTGGTGAAAGAGATGCCCCCTGACAGAGCCCCCGGCCCTGACGGATTCAATGGCGCCTTCCTGAAAGCTTGTTGGCCAATGTCGGGCCTGTTTCCAGAATAAATCACAGAATAGTCATAAGTCACACCAGCCCCAAGATCAGAACAACTGGTGGACTCCCATGATATAGATATCCAGTACATACATAATATTACACACGGTTGAGCCAGAGTGCTCAACATTTATTACAAACTCGCCAATATATGGTGGTGGCAGAATATGACAGTGGTGTGGTGATGGTACAATACTGATACAATAAAGTAGAGCCAAGCGTCAGTGTGAGGCTTGACTATTTTATTGGTGTAGCGGAAGCACTGCGGATGATACACGTGGTAGACTCCAAGACCACAGTTGACTGACTGGGAACACCTCTAAGCGTCGGGTTTGCTAGCGCACTCTCCTTCCACAAGCTCGTCTTCCTCTAGGTCTGGCCAAATTAACAAGCCAGGGACAAGCCTGTGAGTACGTTGGAATGTACTCGCAAACATTATGAACGAAAGATATACCGAATGCATATGCTCATACTGGATTAAAAGATATGCATATGTTGACCGAAATTTAATCATGGCATGATAAATAGAAATATGGTGTGGATGAAAAATATATAGCTTGTTAGTAATGAACCCAGAAAATAAAATGGAACATCGGGCGTTGGACCGCCTGAGGAATTCCAAGAAAAATACCAAACGGGTGTCTAAAAGCGATGCCTCGAGAGGTCTTGAAAAGAAATGCCAAACGGGTGTCTGAAAGCAACGCCTTGAGAGGTCTTGAAAATAAATGGGCATCCAGGTGGACTAGCCATCCCAAGTGATACCCAGAAAAATATAAAGGAGTATCCAGGTGGACTAGCCATCCCAAGTGATACCCAGAAAAATATAAAGGAGTATCCAGGTGGACTAGCCATCCCAAGTGATACCCACAAAAATATAAAGGAGTATCCAGGTGGACTAGCCATCCCAAGTGATACCTAGAAAAATATAAAGGAGTATCCAGGTGGACTAGCCATCCCAAGTGATACCCAGAAAAATATAAAGGACTATCCAGGTGGACTAGCCATCCCTAGTGATACCCAGAAAAATATAAACGAGTATCCAGGTGGACTAGCCATCCCAAGTGATACTCAGATTCCACATAAAAAAACTGGGTTAGTCCACAATTATATTTATGATGACAATAATATTCATGATAATCTCAGTAGTGACAATAATTATCCTGCAAAATGAATCATGCTCAATTTAGTTATTTCCTCCGAAGACCGACACCAGGACCGACACTTGACCCTTCCCAGCTAACGTCGTTGACCATGGACACGGCTATTCGAATAGATATAACTCTGCAGAGGGTGTACTCTTTACCCACAAGTAAAGGATTTCATTAGTCAGTACCGAGACACTGACTAATTCCCATCATGGTCTTTGGGTTGAAAACACACCTGACCAACACACACCAGATTAACTTTCTGGATGCCAGGAATCACCCAAAGCATCGTTCAAGAAAAAACTCTAAGTCGGGGAGACCATCGTCTCGAATAGCATGGGATCACTATTTATACGCACGGAGACAAGGGGTGTCCCCCTCTCGGCCCATCCGGATACACCCATGCCCCCTGACCCGATGACTGGGATTAGTCCATGGCTATGGAACCCTCATCGTGGCCCCTCTAGGTGGTGTGCACATGGACAGGGGTTAGCAACTTACTAAACCGCACTCCCCTCACGGGAAGACTAGTGGCAGCACGGTATTTAGCTAGGCTTGACGGAACAAGACTCGATCTAGGTCGACTCAGGAGGTGTTGTTATTATGACTTGCATACTTCCTATGCCACGATGACACCATCGTGTCATGATATGGCCCGTGCCCACCAGCACGTCCAAGGTAGGAGACACACTCCCGGATTCTCACCATTTCCACACGTTAGAAAGATTCTTGGTGCATGCAACACTGCTCAAAATGACATAACCATGCATGCTCTCACAATTACTACATATACGGTGAAATTCCAAACAGATGCAACCATGCAAGCAATTCACCATATCCCAAGTTCAAAAATGCTTGCCTTGATCAAAGTAGTCAGAAGGTGATCCCTCAAAATTCCTGGCAAAGTCCCCCTCTTCGTTTTCTATAAAATGAAAATTCGAATTCAAATTAAAAAAATTGCAACAGTACAAAAAGTTGTCTCAAAATATTTTTAAATAAATACTAAAAACAACTAGAGTGAAAAAGAAGAATTTCAAAAAAAGAATCAATTAAAACGGAGTTGTGGTTAAAAATTTATTAAAGTTTTAAAACCAGGGACTTTTCTGCAAAATAAATATTTGCCAGCGGGTCCCTGTGCGGTTAAATAGAAAACGTTTCAGGAAAAATACGCTTTCCAGCGCATAAAACGTAAAGATCCTGAATACGCTTTCGGTTTAAATAGAAAAAGATTAAAACGGTGACGGGTGGGCCCCACCCGTCAGGTTTGAAATTCAAACGCGCTAGCGCGCATGCACAGAGGAGTTGCGGCGATCACCGGCGACGATCGCCGAAGTTCCAGGAGGCAGCGATGGTCGGGATGTGCTCGTGGTGGTATTCCGCGTCGGTGGGTGGTGGTGGTGGTCGCCGGCGAGAACCGGAGCGACGGCGAGGTCAACTCCGGCGGACGGCGGCATCGGGCGATGTTGGATCTCGCCGGAGAGGGCTCTGGACGTCGAATTGAGGTGCGGGATGGATGAGTGTGTGCACGAGAAGACGACTGGTGGAGTTTGGGAGGTGGTGGTGGCCTAACGGTGACGAGAGGTTCTCGGGTACCGCGGCGGATCGGGTGGCCGGAGTCAGGGAAGACGACCTCCCCGAGGTCGTTTGACTCCTTTGGGGGTCGATTGGGATGGAGTGTGGGTGGTTGATACCTCTCCAATGTATCTATAATTTATGAAGTATTCATGTCATGTTTATAACAATTCTATATGGTTTTGGTATGATTTGATTAGAACTAACCCGGACTGACGTTGTTTTCAGCAGAATTGCCATGGTGTTGTTTTTTGTGCAGAAATAAAAGTTCTTGGAATTGGACAAAACTTTTTGGAGATTTTTTATGGAATAAATAAAAAATACTGGAACCAAGACCCACTGGAGGGGGGCCACCCAGTGCCCACGAGGCACCAGGGCGCGCCACCCCCCCAGGCGCGCCCTGGTACCTCATGGGGCCCATGTGGCTCCGTTTGACCTGATTCCAACGCTGAAAAATCCTATAAATAGAGAAACCCCCAGAAATAACCCTAGATCTTCGACCCCGCCGCCGCAAGCCTCTGTACCTCCACGATCTCATCTACAGCCTTTTTCCGGCACCCTGCCGGAGGGGGAATCATCAGCGGAGGCCATCTTCATCATCCCGGCGGTCTCCATGACGAGGAGGGAGTAGTTCACCCTCGGGGCTGAGGGTTTGTACCAGTAGCTATGTGTTTTATCTCTCTCTCTCTCTCGTGTTCTTGATTTGGCACGATCATGATGTATCGCGAGCTTTGTTAATATAGTTGGATCATATGGTGTTTCTTCCCTCTCTATCTTTGTTGTGATGAATCGAATCTTTTCCCTTTGAGGTTTCATTATTGTCGGATTGAATATTCAGATTTGAGAACACTTGATGTATGTCTTGCATATGAATACCCAAGGTGACAATGGGGTATTGTATTGATTCACTTGATGTATGTTTTGGCACTCAACTCACGGATTCCCGCGGTGACATTGGGGTAATCTATGCATAGGGGTTGATGCACGTTTTCGTTATCTTTTCTCCGATAGAAACTTTGGGGTGCTCCCTGGAGTTCTTTGTGTGGATTGAATATTATGATCATGAAGTTGTTTCATGCATATCGTATAATCAACTCACGGATACTTGTGGTGACATTGGAGTATCTAGGTGACAATAGAGTTGGTTGATTTGTTTCATATGGTGTTATTTTAGTACGAACTCTAGGGCTATTTGTGACACTTATAGGAATAGCCCAATAGATCGATCAGAAAGGATAACTTTGAGGTGGCTTCGTACCCTACAAACAATTTCTATCTTATGTTCTCCGCGAATAGGAACCTGGGAGTGATTCTTCATCGCACGTTGAGGGATGGTTATATGATCCAATTATGTTAGCATTGTTGAGAGATTGCACTAGTGAAAGTATGAACCCTAGGCCTTGTTTTTAAGCATTGCAATACCGTTTGTGCTCACTTTTGTTACTTGCTACCTTGCTGTTTTTATATTTTCAGATTACAAAAACCTATATCTACTATCCATACTACACTTTTATCACCATCTCATCGCCGAACTAGTGCACCTATACAATTTACCATTGTATTGGGTGTGTTGGGGACACAATAGATTTCTTGTGTTTGGTTGCAGGGTTGTTTGAGAGATACCATCTTCAACATATGCCTCCCATGGATTGATAAACCTTAGGTCATCCACTTGAGGGAAAATTGCTACTGTCCTACAAAACTCTGCGCTTGGAGGCCCAACACGAGTCTACAAGAATAAGTTGCGTAGTAGACATCAAGCTCTTTTCTGTCGCCGTTGCCGAGGAGGTTTGTGTTTGAAGGTATATATTTAGATCTTGCAATCAAATCTTTTAGTTTCTTGTTTTATCACTAGTTTGGTTTATAAAAGAAAACTACAAAAAAATGGAATTGAGGTCTTTATCATTTCTTTCTTGAAAATGATGGAGCGGAAAATTGTGCTCAATTGATAGAAGAAGAATTCAATAAAATGTTTGGCATAAAATCTTTTAATGATGAGCATGATTGCAATGTTTTAGTATGAATTCTATGAATATCCAAAATACCAATGATGATTGCATTAGTCATGACAAAAATGTTTCTTATATGCATGTCAATTTTTGTGGAGTGCATAAAGTTTGTGAAGACATGCCTTATAGGGATGATAGATTTTGTAAGAAGCATAAACATGATAGAAACAATTTTTTGCTCAAAGTGATAGATGAATTTGCTACAAAATTATGCTCTCTTCATCCCATTACTTGTGAACTTTGCAATAAAGTTGGTCACCTTAATTTTCAATGCATACTTTTTCATGATCGAATCATGGCTAAATATTGTAATGACTTGACCGCCCTTGAACTATATAATGAGCTTTATCTATTTTTGGGGTATGAAGAATTGGCACATAAAAATAGTTGGTTTGAAGTATTCATCCTCACAGACAACATTGAAACTAATCTAGAGGAAATCTATATGTTTTGTGTGGTAAATTGCAATGAGAATGCTTATATTGCCAATTATAAAAAGATGGGAAAACCAATAGAATATAAAAGGAACACTAATGAAAGGGTAAAGATTTCCACTTTCCGTCCTATTGTCTCTCATGATGAAATAGGTGACGAGGAGGAGCATCCTATTCAACCAATCTCATCAATAAGAAGCTCAAAAAAATTGATTAAACCCACACATGATGTGGTGAAGAAGAAGAAAAGAAGAAAGAGTAGAGGTAAAAAGGTATCCCTCCCAAATAATGTTGCTCCTATTATTGTTGTGCCTCATGAGAGTGAATCAAAAATAATTGTGGAAGATGATATACTTGATGATGATATTGCTTCTTTGTCTTATGGTACGATGTCCGAAGGAACTATTGAGGATGATTTTATTATACCTATTACTCATTATGATGATTATGATTGGGAAAATAATGATGCTTCATATAATCTTGAAAATCTTTATGGCACCAACTTGGAAAATTATGATGATAATTGCTATACTATTGGTGCTATTCATACTATTAATGATGAAAGTGATTATGCTTATGATATGCAAAGCCACAAGCTTGGGGATGCTATGTTTGATGAGAATGACATGTTTGAGAATTTATTTGCTGCAATTGATGTTTGTCCCAAGCTTGGAGATGCTATATACTTAATGAAGATGATATTTTTAGTCCCCCTACTTTGAATGATCAAATTTGTTACGAGGATTTCATGCCTCCTATCTATGATGATTATTCTGATGATACTTATGCTATGAAAAATAGTGATGATTATTATTATAATACTTGTTATAATCCTTTTATTGAAAATAACTATTTTAATGTGGAAACAATTTCTAGTATTCGAGTTTCATACTATACTCCCACTATTATGAATGAGAAGAAAATTGCTTGTGTGGAGAGTAATAAAAATTCTATGCTTGTGGATCATGAAGAGAATGATTTATATGATAGATATATTGATTAATCCATTCATGATGCTACTGAAAATTATTATGATAGAGGAACATATGATTCATGATGCTCCCGTTATGTTTCAATCCTTCACTTTTTTTATGTGAGCATCATTAAAATCATCATGCCTAGCTAAAAGGCACTAAAGAAAAGCGCTTGTTGGGAGACAACCCAATATTTATATCTACTGTTTTAGTGTTCTCACATGATTAAGATACTGTAGTAATCATGTTTTATATGTTTTGTTTCAATAATGTGCCAAGTAAAACCTTTGGGATAGTGTGCATGATAGTTGACTTGATTCTGTGCAAAAACAGAAACTTTTGCGTCCAGTGCTGGAATTTCTATTCTGTACTGGACCGTGAGAAAATTCTGAAATTTTTACAGAGTATTGGGTTTCAAATTGTTTAAGTTGTCCTAAGTTTTCAGAATTTTTGGAGGTACATAAGTATGGTTTTGAAATCACTCACTACATGCTGTTCTGTTTTTGACAGATTCTGTTTTCGGTGCATAGTTTGCTTGTTTTAGTGTTTCCATAGCTTATATTGAGTAATATAAATTGTGGAAATGATATAATACAGTAGGCATTATGTGAGAACAACTAT
Source organism: Elymus sibiricus (assembly GCA_039707655.1). Classification (NCBI taxonomy): domain Eukaryota; kingdom Viridiplantae; phylum Streptophyta; class Magnoliopsida; order Poales; family Poaceae; genus Elymus; species Elymus sibiricus. Next base: position 140,340,895 of record CM077670.1, read on the forward strand.
GAAACTTGTCTTTACAGTACCTAAGTGGATGATTTATTTTTATCATACTAACCTACCTCACCAAGTTCCGTTAAGTTTTGTGTGATTGAAGTTTTCAAGTTTTGGGTGAGATATCGATATGAGGAGAATAAGGAGCGTCAAGACCTTAATCTTGGGGATGCCCAAGGCACCCCAAGGTAATATTCAAGGAAGTCTCAAGCATCTAAGCTTGGGGATGCCCCGGTAGGCATCCCACCTTTCTTCATCAACAATTATCGGTCAGTTTTGGTTGAGCCTAAGTTTTTGCTTCTTCACATGATATGTGCTATTCTTGGAGTGTCATTTTATTTTGTTTTCTTTGATGTTTGAATAAAATACTTAAGATCTGAAATTTTTAAATGAGAGAGAGTCCTCGCATAGCTACCTATTTACTTAACTACTCATTTGGTCTTCACTTATATCTTTTTTGAGTAGTTTGTCATTTACTCTTGTGCTTCACTTATATCCTATGAGTAAATTGTGAAAGAATTGAATATCATAAATTTGAAATTATATATGCTTCATATGCTTGTCCCATGGGGAGTAGTGACTTCACATACAAGAAGTATAAGTGGTAAAATTTATTGAAAGTTAACAAACATAGCATTGGTCACTTGAACAATTCATGAAAGAATTTTGAAGGAAGAGAAATTTCACATATAAATATACTATATTGGACATCTTCTATGATTGTGAGACCCCATTAATTATTTTCAAGCTTGATCAAGTAGTTGACGTTGGACAAGGAAGACAACGTAATGAGTTATGTTTGTTTATATTCACATAGAAGTTATATTGTCATGGATCCTCTAACATGTGGTGCTTGCTTAGGATCTTTTGCTAGCCAAAAATTCGTACTAAGTAGAGATACTACTTGTGCATCCAAAAACCCTTAAACCCAGTTTCTTGCCATGAGTGTCCACCATATCTACCTATGGATTGAATAAGATCCTTCAAGTAAGTTGTCATCGGTGCAAAAAGCAATAAAAATTGCTCCTAAAATATGTATGATCTTTTATTGCAAGGGAAAATAAGCGTTGTACGAACTTGTGATGGTAAAGAAATAAAAGCGACGGACTGCATAATAAAGGTTGCTATCACAAGGTGCAATATAATGTGACATTCCTTTGCATTAAGGGCTTGTGCATCCAACAACAAAAAGCGCATGACAACCTCTGTTTCCCTCTACGAAGGGCCTATCTTTTACTTTTATGCATTTACTTTTCTGTATTTACTTTTATGCAAGAGTCATTAATGTTCATCCCTATTCCGCTCTATTTATTCTTTAGTTAGCAAGCATTATGTGGTAGGGAAAGATCCAAGCACATATATCCAGTTGAATATAGGTGATCATGTGTTATTATTGTTGACATTATCCCTGAGATAAATAAGTTGGGAGGCGAAACATTAAGCCCCTATCTTCCTATGTGTTTGACTGAAATGGTTTGTTCTAAAAATATGCTTTGAGTGTCAGCAATCATGGAAGACTAAAAGATGGTCGAGTATGTGGAATTTGCTAGATCAAAGCTCTTACATAGACCCTTCCTGAAAATAAGATGAATTGCAATTGTTTGATGACTGAGAACATAGTTTGTTAGTTTTCAAGAAAGTTTATGGACTATACTTTAAACATGTGAATAGCTTGCTACTTGATCATGAGAAGTTTTATGAGATGAGCTACTGATTATGGTATATATTGATGCTAGAAAAAGTGATTGAAATTATTATTGATCAAACTTATGCATTATGCTAGCATTCACACTTGATAAATTATTTATTTTATCATTTATCATTTATTTTATGAAGGAATTAAGCTTGGGGATGCTGATACGTCCCAACGTATCAATAATTTATGAAGTATTCATGCCATGTTTATAACAATTCTATATTGTTTTGGTATGATTTGATTAGAACTAACCCGGACTGGCGCTGTTTTCAGCAGAATTGCCATGGTGTTGTTTTTTGTGCAGAAATAAAAGTTCTTGGAATTGGATGAAACTTTTTGGAGATTTTTTATGGAATAAATAAAAAATACTAGAACCAAGACCCACTAGAGGGGGCCACCCAGTGCCCACGAGGCACCAGGGTGCGCCACCCCCCCAAGCGCGCCCTGGTACCTCGTGGGGCCCACGTTGCTCCGTCTGACCTGATTCCAACGCTAAAAAATCCTATAAATAGATAAACCCCCAGAAATAGCCCTAGAACTTCGACCCCCCCCCCCCGCCGCAAGCCTTTGTACCTCCACGATCTCATCTACAGCCCTTTTCCGGCACCCTGCCGGAGGGGGGAATCATCACCGGAGGCCATCTTCACCATCCCGGCGGTCTCCATGACGAGGAGGGAGTAGTTCACCCTCGGTGCTGAGGGTTTGTACCAGTAGCTATGTGTTTTATCTCTCTCTCTCTCTCTCTCGTGTTCTTGATTTGGCACGATCTTGATGTATCGCGAGCTTTGTTAATATAGTTGGATCATGTGGTGTTTCTTCCCTCTCTATCTTTGTTGTGATGAATCGAATTTTTTCCCTTTGAGGTTTCGTTATTGTCGGATTGAATATTCAGATTTGAGAACACTTGATGTATGTCTTGCATACGAATACCCGTGGTGACAATGGGGTATTGTATTGATTCACTTAATGTATGTTTTGGCACTCAACTCGCCGATTCCCGCAGTGACATTGGGGTAATCTATGCATAGGGGTTGATGCACGTTTTCATTATCTTTTCTTCGATAGAAACTTTGGGGTGCTCCTTGGAGTTCTTTGTGTGGATTGAATATTATGATTATGAAGTTGTTTTATGCATATCATATAATCTACTCACGGATACTTGCGGTGACATTGGAGTATCTAGGTGACATTAGAGTTGGTTGATGTGTTTCATATGGTGTTATTTTAGTACGAACTCTAGGGCTATTTGTGACACTTATAGGAATAGCTCAATAGATCAATCGGAAAGGATAACTTTGAGATGGCTTCGTACCCTACAAACAATTTCTATCTTATGTTCTCCGCGAATAGGAACTTGAGGGATGGTTATATGATCCAATTATGTTAGCATTGTTGAGAGATTGCACTAGTGAAAGTATGAACCCTAGACCTTGTTTTTAAGCATTGCAATACCGTTTGTGCTCACTTTTGTTACTTGCTACCTTGCTGTTTTTATATTTTCAGATTACAAAAACCTATATCTACTATCCATACTACACTTTTATCACCATCTCTTTGACGAACTAGTGCACCTATAAAATTTACCATTGTATTGGGTGTGTTGGGGACACAAGAGATTTCTTGTATTTGGTTGCAGGGTTGTTTGAGAGATACCATCTTCAACATACGCCTTCCACGGATTGATAAACCTTAGGTCATCCACTTGAGGGAAAATTGCTATTGTCCTACAAAACTCTGTGCTTGGAGGCCCAACACGAGTCTACAAGAATAAGTTGTGTAGTAGACATCAGTGGTGCAGGTGTTGAACGAAGCTCGGGGAGCTCTATTTATAGGCGGTCGGAGTCGACCGAGGCGGAGTGGATCACGGCGGAGTAAATCCGGCCGGCGAAGTTGGTTTGGGCGGCGAGCGCGCTCGGTGTGGAGTTGATGAGGTCGGTGGAGTTCTCTGGAAGTGCCAGCGTGGAAGAATTCGAGCTCTACGGCCTTATCTACGACGAGGCTCACGTACGTGTGTGGCGGCAGTGAGTTGCTCCGGCGACTGCCAGTCGGGGTCGGAGTGGTGTGGATGGTGCGGCGACGCCGTGGAGGAGAGTGACGCGTGCCAGGTAGGTGGAGGGAGCGGTGGGCTGTGTGATGGCCACAGGTGGCCTTGTCGATCCGCTCGGCCGCCGCGGCCGAGGACAGTGGCCGCTGCACCGGCCAGCCATGTGTTGTCAGTGGCGAGCCACTAACGAGGGGGGTCCGGGGTGGAGCATTGAAGACCCACAGAGGCGTGGATGAGGGCGAGGTTGAGTGAAGTGCATCGCACGGCATCGATTGCCCCCGCCTCTGAACTTCTTCTGTTAACTGAATTTGTCGATAGTGCTACAGTGTGCGCATCAAGTGTATGACAAAATGCTAGATGGCTCTAGGGATTTTAGGAATTTTTGGGAATTTTTGTGGTGAGGTGTTGATGCATAAAAGAGAGGCTGGCAAAGTTTCAGAATTTTTGGAGCAATTAAAATTGGGTTTTGATCATGAAGTTTGAATCTGGTCCAAATTTGAATTGAATGAAATTTGAAAAATTTGAACTGTGGAACCAAATGTTTTTGGTGAAATGGGTTGTGGGTACTGTCAAGTAGCTAGGATAATTTTTGTGGTTGCAAAAGAGTTAAAAAAAATATAGTTCCTTTGTAAATCAAAGAAACTAGAATAAATGAATTTCCAACTTTGGAATTTTACTAAATATGGTAAAAATATTATTATGGAGAGGAGAGGTATTGGGTACTGTCCTAGGGAGTGAGGATGACTTGAATGATAATTTAGAGGTGACAGAAAAATTGTTGGGAGAATTTTCTATATGTATGAAAGGGAATGAAAAGGATCATTTCATTGAAATGATTTAATTTATTCAAAAAAATTCTGAAATAAAAATATTTTTTTTAATCCTACATAAATAATCACTCAAGTAATAAACCATCCAAATCAGAACCATTTAATTTTTTTGAAACCCAATTGAAAGTTAAAAAATGATTTTCAAAATAGAAGAAAAAGAAGAAGAGCCATAGTGATCCCAAGGAAATTTTATTTTAAAGAAAAAGATTTTAAAAATTCAAAAGAGAAAATTTTGGGGTGTTACAACACCTACCCCCCTTAAGAAAAATCTCGTCCCCGAGATTTCAGCTGTCCCTCAAACAGGTACGGGTACTCAGTCCTCAGGTGATTCTCTCTTTCCCATGTTGCTTATTCCTCGGTATGATTACTCCACTGGACCTTGTAGAATTTTATCACATTCTGACAGGTTGCCCATTCAGACTCCTCCAAAATTTTGATAGGGTGTTCCTTATATGTAAGGTCTGGCTAGATATCCATGTCCTGATGCTGGACTTGTTTTTCCGGGTTACTGACACATCTCCTCAGTTGTGACACGTGAAACACATCATGAACATCCGACAATTCTGCTGGTAGCTCTAGTTGGTAGGCAACCTTGCCTCTCCTTGCAATTATTCTGAACGGTCCAATAAACCTCGGTGCCAATTTCCCCTTGACTTTAAATCTCTGTAACCCCCTCATTGGGGATACCCTGAGATACACATATTCATCAGGTTCAAAACTGATCTGACGGTGTTTCTGGTCATAATAGCTTTTCTGATGGCTCTGAGCTGCTTTTAGTCTGTCTTGGATAAGTTTCACTTATGTTTATACTTCTTTGAGAACTTCCGGGACGAAGATTCAGCTATCTCCGGTCTCAGACCAATTGAGAGAGGTACGACACCTCCATCCGTATAGAGCTTCGAAGGGTGACATCTTTAGACTAGCTTGATAACTGTTGTTATATTAAAATTCCGCATATGGCAAACTGTCCTCCCCGCTGACTCCATAGGTAAGAACACAAGCTCTCAGCACGTCTTACAATATCTGATTTAACCGTTCAGTCTGCTCTCCTGTCTGTGGGTGGTACGCTGTACTGAATACCATTTGAGTTCCTAAGGCTTGCTGCAGGTGATCCCAAAACCTAGAGACAAACTGAGTGCCTCTGTCAGAGACTATGGTCTTGGGTACTCCGTGTAAGCAAACAATCTGGGAGAGGTATAACCTGGCAAGCTTCTGTGTTGAGTACGTTGTTTTAACCGGAATGAAATGTGCCACCTTGGTTAATAAATCTGTAATAACCCAGATAGCATCATTCCCGTGTCGTGACCCCGGTAATCCAACAATAAAATCCATTCCTATCTCATCCCATTTCCATTCAGGCACCCTGAGTGGCTGTAACAATCCTGCTGGCCTCTGGTGTTCTGCTTTTATAAGCTGACAGGAGTCACACCGTGCGACATATACGGCTATATCCCTTTTCTTCCCGTGCCACCAAAACTTTTCCTGTAGATCCTTGTACATCTTGGTTCCTCCTGGGTGAGTGGAGTACGGGGTGGTATGAGCTTCTGACAAGATTTGTTGCTTTAGCTCTTCCTTATTGGGTACGCATATTATCTTCCCGTACCACAGGATTCCCTGACTATCAATAGTAAATTCGAATGCTTTGCCAGAATTTACTTTCTTTTTAATTCCCTCAATACTGGGTGTCCTTTCTAAGCTTCTTTGATCTGATCTTCCAATGCTGGTTTTATTTCTAGGCGGGTAATGGTTCCTTCCGTGACCAGAACCATGTTGAGTTTCGCAAATTCCCGGTTGAACTCATGCTGTGAGAATTGCACACAGTCATTGTCGGTGCATGGATTTCGACTGAGGGCGTCTGCCACAACATTTGCTTTACCCGGATGGTAATGCATTCCCACATCATAATCCTTGATTAGTTCAAGCCAGCGATGCTGTCGCAGGTTTAATTCCGGTTGGGTGAAGATATACTTAAGACTTTTGTGATCTATGTATATCTCGCATCGATTTCCAAGGAGGAAATGTTGCCATTCCTTGAGTGCATGTATCACAGCTGCTAGTTCCAAATCATGGGTAGGATAATTTTCTTCGTGTCGTCGTAGTTGTCTTGAAGCATATGCTGTGACCTTCCCATCTTGCATTAATACACATCCAAGGCCCTTTCTGGAAGTGTCACAGTATATTTCAAAATTCTTGTGCACATCCGGCACGATCAGAACAGGTGCCGTAGTTAACCTTTTCTTTAATTCCTGGAAACTTTTCTCACATGCTTCGGTCCATTCAAACTTTTTATCCTTCTTGAGTAACTGAGTCATGGGTTTGGCTATGGTGGAGAATCCTTCAATAAATAGTCGATAGTAGCCAGCCAGACCAAGAAAACTCCTCACTTCAGTCATGTTGGTGGGTTGCTTCCATCCTGAGACAACTTTTACCTTACTTGGGTCCACTGCTATTCCATCCTGTGTTAGTACATGTCCAAAAAAACCAACTTCTCGTAACCAAAATTCACACCTACTGAATTTGGCATATAGTTGATTTTTCCGTAATTCTTCCAGGACTATTCGAAGATGTTGCCCATGTTCTTCTGGCATCTTGGAATAAATAAGTATGTCATCAATGAACACCACCATGAATTTGTCCAGATACCTCATAAAAACCTTGTTCATGAGGTGTACAACATAAGTAGGAGCGTTTCAATCCGAAGGGCATCACACTAAATTCATATAATCCGTATCTGGTGGTAAAAGCAGTCTTGGGTATGTGTGATGATCGGATTCTTAACTGATGGTAGCCTGATCTTAGGTCTATTTTTGATAAAACCTTGGCTTCTGCCAGTTGGTCGAACAGATCCTTAATCCGCGGTAGTGGATATTTATTTTTGATAGTAACCATATTGAGTGCCCTGTAATCAATACATAGCCTTAGGGTACCATCCTTTTTCTTGGCAAACAAAACCGGCGATCCCCATGGTGATGAGCTGGGTCGGACATAACCCTTTTCCAATAATTCCTTAATTTGTTTCTTCAACTCAATCAGTTCTGTCGGAGCTATTCGATAAGGCTTCTTGTAAATGGGTGTCGTTCCAGGTGCTAGTTCGATAACAAATTCGATTTCACGATCTGGTGGCATGCCTGGTAACTCCTCAGGAAATACATCGGAATATTCACATACCACAGGAACCTTGCTTAATTCTATCGTGTCCACTTGATTTAGCTTTCCTTGTGACTTAGAAATTCCCCTTGTACCAAACTTCACTGTCTTCCCATGACAATTGGTGAGAGTCACTGTATGATTGTAGCAGTCTATAAAACCTTTATTTGTGGTCAACCAGTCCATTCCCAAAATAACATCCAAATCAACTGCTTCCAATACAATAAGATTTGCTAAAAAGTTCATCCCTTTTATTTCAATGTTCACGTCCTTGCAGTACCATTAGGTGCTTTGCTTTGATCCCGGGGACTGAATAACCATTGAATTTTTCAAAGGCGAAAAAGAAAACTGATTCTTCGAGGCAAAACTTTTAGAGATGCACGAATGGGAAGCTCCAGAATCGAATAAAACTGTAGCATTAATTGTGTTGACAGGAAATGTACCAAACACGATGTCCGGTGCATTCTGTGCTTCCTCAAATGTCACGTAGTTAACCTGCCCCTTTTTGAGATTGTTGTTGAAGTTGTTGTGTCGCGGGGCTGCATTAGTACTATGGCCATTGTTGTTGGGTTTGGGTGCATTATTCCCCTGCTTTGGGCATTGCCTAGTATAATGCCCCTCTGCTCCACAGGCATAACAGGTGATGCCAGGACGGAATATTGCTTCCTTGGCCCTTTTGTTGAATGTACTACGATTTTGCTGCGGTCGTGGTGTTGGATTTGCTGGACGGGGTGCCACAGGCCTCTGAAATTCATTTTTGGGCTTGTTGTTACGAACCGACACTGCCTGGTTCATACGGCGCGTGCGAATCTCATTTATATTGTGGTGCTCATTTTCCAGAATAATAGCCTTGTCTACCAGTGTCTTGAAATCCAGAAAAGTAGGGACCACCAGTTGGCACTTTTAAGACGGAACTAGTCCATCGAGAAATTTCTCCATTTTTTTGCTTTCTGTCATATATTCATCATTGGCATAACGGGCTAGCTGAGTAAACTGATCGAGGTATTGGGTTACGGTTGTGCCCCGTTGCCTGAGATCCTCAAATTCTCTTTTCTTTAATTTCATACTACTGTTGGGAATATGTGCTACCCGGAAGTTTTCCTTGAATTGCTCCCATGTCATGTCTCCTCCATTGGGATGTGTGTGACATAAATTTTCCCACCATGATGCTGTTGTTCCAGAAAAATAGTGCGGAGCCTATAGTAATTTTTCCTGGTCCATAGACTAAGCTATGACCAATTTTCTCTCAATATCACGCAGCCAGTCGTCTGCCTCCAGAGGTTTATCTGTGTGAGAAAAGACAGTTGGATTGGTCCTCTAAAGTTCAGATTATTTTGATCTGTTTTGATGTTGTCCTTGGTGATTTCCCATATTTATTAAATGCTGCATCATTTCCTGGTGCTGCTGCTGGCTTTGTTCATACAGACGGCATACTTGTGAGAATGCTGAATCATTGCTCTACTGACTTGTCTGTCGTTGTGTGAAATTATTTCCCATCTGTGCAAAGTTGTCCTCTGGCGGACTGGGCATGGAACGAGTCCAGGGACGATGCATTTTCTTTCTAGGGTATTTGTGTAACACTGATGAGAAAAGAAATTATATGGGGAAGAAATAAATTTTAAGAGACTGAAAATAATTTTCCCCCAAAAACGTAGGTGCACAAAAGTAACGAGTTATATTACACATGCAGATTTAATTATACATGCCAGATTTAATTATACATGCATGATTTAATAATACAAGCATGATTTAATTATACAATATGCTCGTTGTAGCCGTGACACTTACATGACAGCTTATTTAGACTAGTGCACTACGCCGTCCACTCAGCATGTTGTGGTCGAAGTCTACTACTCGCCATCTTACAAAAAGGAAAAGAAACAGAAAATATTTTATAGCTACACACTCATAAAAGGTGACTGTGGTGTTGATGCCGCGTCTGCTATCACGGAGTGTCTAGAACGTTGTAGGCCATGCTGAGGGTAAGTCCCAGATGGGGTGCTGAAGACTCGACCTCCGCCTCCTCGGGTATGGTCCCCAATCGGGCAGCTGTCAATGCCACGCCTGCTCGTGGTGGCACTGTGCTCGTAGGCAGTGAAGTCCTAATTGGAATGGGAGCAGCCAAGCGACTAGACTCATTGCTCGGAGATGAGCGTCGAATCGCGGAACGAGTAGGAGGGTCATATGGTGGAGTCGGAATGCGAGGAGCGCATGGTGATGGTGTACGGAACTCACTCTTGCGAGGAGTCCTCGCACGAGCTAAGTCCATCCGTGCAGCAAGATAGTTGTCCAGCAGTGAGGTGAAGACTGACTCTAGAGCCATGATGTACTGAACAAGGGGCTCAATAGCCTCGTCCCTATCTTCTGCGGTGCAAGCGAAAGCATAGTGACTAGTGTATGGAACATGGCATGGAAGATAATGATACAGACGTGTCTGCATGACTGGAATGATGTCCCTAAGACAAGCGATGGCCTCTCGGGCAGCCATCTGGATAGCATGCCTCTCAATAGGCATGACTCTCCCCACAAAGCGATAGTTGCTATGTGGCATGGCGTTTCCACCCCGAATATATACCGAGGCCAGGTACATAGTCAGGGTGTCCGAGATCCTGTCAGGATAAACGGCGTACTCCGGACGACTCGGGGATCCCATTGCGACTCTGCCGATGTAGACGAGAAGACGGGAAAATTCCGCAGGCTCGTTGGCAAAAATCTAGGCCGGACAGCTGCCGCCAGACATCTACAGTAGTAGACAAAAAATCCAAATAGTCATGTCATAAGTATATGATGACCAAGGAAAATTTGTTACAATGCATGAGATGCATACTAAAAATGTTAGGACTGACTCTATTACTAGCGATCGTGCCTAGGGCTTCCTACAGTCAGCCTAGCTCTGATACCAAGGTTTGTCGGACCTGTTTCCGGAATAAATCACAGAATAGCCCTAAGTCACACCAGCCCCAAGATCAGCACAACTGGTGGACTCCCTTGATATAGATATCCAGTACATACATAATATTACACACGGTTGAGCCAGAGTGCTCAACATTCATTACAAACTCGCCAATATATGGTGGTGGCGGAATATTACAGTGGTGTGGTGATGGTACCATGCTGATACAATAAAGTAGAGCCAAGCGTCAGTGTGAGGCTTGACTATTTTATTGCTGTAGCAGAAGCACTGCGGATGATACACGTGGTAGACTCCAAGACCACAGTTGACTGACTGGGAACACCTCTAAGCGTCGGGCTTGCTAGTGCACTCTCCTTTCACAAGCTCGTCCTCCTCCAGATCTGGCCAAATTAACAAGCCAGGGACAAGCCTGTGAGTACGTTGAAATGTACTCGCAAACATTATGAACGAAAGATATACCAAATGCATATGCTCATGCTGGATTAAAAGATATGCATATGTTGACCGAAATTTAATCATGGCATGATAAATATAAATATGGTGCGGATGAAAAATATATAGCTTGTTAGTAATGAACCTAGAAAATAAAATGGAACATCGGGTGCTGGACCGCCCGAGGATTTCCAAGAAAAATGCCAAACGTGTGTCTAAAAGCGACACCTTGAGAGGTCTTGAAAAGAAATGCCAAACGGGTGTCTGAAAGCGATGCCTCGAGAGGTCTTGAAAAGAAATGGGCATCCAGGTGGACTAACCATCCCAAGTGATACCCAGAAAAATATAAAGTAGTATCCAGGTGGACTAGCCATCCCAAGTGATACCCACAAAAATATAAAGGAGTATCCAGGTGGACTAGGCATCCCAAGTGATACCCAGAAAACTATAAAGGAGTATCCAGGTGGACTAGCCATCCCAAGTAATACCCACAAAAATATAAAGGAGTATCCAGGTGGACTAGGCATCCCAAGTGATACCCAGAAAACTATAAAGGAGTATCTAGGTGGACTAGCCATCCCAAGTGATACCTAGAAAAATATAAAGGAGTATCCAGGTGGACTAGCCATCCCGAGTGATACTCATATTCCACATTAAAAAAACTGGGTTAGTCCACAATTATATTTATGATGACAATAATATTCATGATAATCTCAGTAGTGACAATAATTATCCTGCAAAATGAATCATGCTCAATTTAATTATTTCCTCCGAAGTCCGACACCGGGACCGACACTTGACCCTTCCCAGCTAACGTCCTTGACCGTGGACATGGCTATTCGAATAGATATAACTCAACAGAGGGTGTACTCTTTACCCACAAGTAAAGGATTTCATTAGTCAGAACCAAGACACTCACTAATTCCCATCACAGTCTAAGGGTTGAAAACACACCTGACCAGCACACACCAGATTAACTTTCCGGATGCCAGGAGTGACCCAATGCATCGTTCAAGAAAAACACTAAGTCGGGGAGACCATCGTCTCGAATAGCATGGGATCACTATTTATACGTGCGGATTACAAGGGGTGCCCCCCTCTCGGCCCATCCGGATACACGCATGCCCCCTGACCCGATGATTGGCATTAGTCCATGGCCGTGGAACCCTCATCATGGCCCCTCTAGGTGGTGTGCACACGGACAGGGGTTAGCAACTTACTAAACCGCACTCCCCTCACGGGAAGACTAGTGACAGCATGATATTTAGCTAGGCTTGACGGAACAAGACTCGATCTAGGTCGACTCGGGAGGTGTTGTTATTATGACTGGCATACTTCGTATGCCACGGGGACTGTCGGTTCGAAATCCGGCATATCTCATAGTAGGGGTCCTAAGCTAGGCGTCTTAGAGCGATGGTAACATGGACGAAGGATTTTACCCAGGTTCAGGCTCTCTTGAAGAGATAATACCCTACGTCCTGCTTTTGATTGTATTCATATGGGCTGTAGTACAGAGTACATGTATCTACCATGAGATTGTTCTAATGAATATGAGTTCATCTATTGACTAGCCTGACCTCGGCTTATATAATGCATCGGAGGCCTAGGATTTAGAGGAGTCCTCGTCTTGGGCGCCAAGTTTTGTGGAATCTTCCTTGTATTCGTCATGGGCTGCCCGAAGTGGCCCATTAGTAAACCGTCATGGGGGTCCTCGGCCCGATCCACTTGGTCGGGAGACGACGTGGTGAGTACCCCCTAGTCCAGGACACCGTCAGTAGCCCCCTGAACCGGTCTTCAAGTTGGGGATGCTCCTCGGTTCTTCCGAACAGTTCTTCGTCTTCGGTCCTCGGTCTTGAAAACTGGTTCAACAAATCTTCCCATCTCTGATCTTGAGGATCGCCGAGGTGTATCTAAAGAGTTCATACATCGGGTATCCGAGGAGTCCTTTAAGTTCTAGGTCTTTACCAACGACTTATTATTTTTATGCAACACTTCGAGTTCAATGTGTTTCCAGTGCGGCGGTGTCCTCTTTGCATCCGGTCTCCAACGCCGGACTGCATCCGAGGTGTCTTTTGCAGCCGAGCTCCAACGCCGGTCTGCATCCGAGGTATATTTTATCAGCCGAGCTCCAACGCCGGTCTGTATCCGATGTGTCATAGATTTCCTCAGTCTTGAAAAGTTAAAGGAGTCCAGCCGAGCTTAATGCCGGAAACGTCCTCTAGCGAGCCGGCCACTTGCATCCGAGCTCTATGCTGGACTGCTTCTGAGGTGGTGCACCACCTCGGCCGTGGGCTGATTTTTGCAGATATTTTATTTTTAGTTGGTGCAATTTATTCTCTGCTGAGATATATAGCCAGTAGCCCTCAAGGTGTGTGTTGGCCAAAAATCCAAGATGCACCTGAAGGAAAACATAAAACCGCTGATCCCAGTAGCCCCTGAGACTCAGGTCGATTCACGAAATAGGCCTGAGGATCAACTCCTAGCTCGGCAGCATACTTAGGAACGGAAACACAGTGTGCAGCAGTTCCCAAGACTCAGGTTGGGTGCGGCCGACCAACCTGAGGATCATAATCTCCTCAGAAACTATTTTGCACTTTGTAAATTATCTGCATTGAATCTTCAATGCAGTAGCCCCCGAGCCACTGGTCGGGTGGCAACACCAGATCAGGGGATCGATGTAACCCGTTAATGTCTTTTAAGTGAGAAGCGCGAAGCCCAGTAGCCCCCGAGCCTTAATTTGGGCAAGGGTGCCCGAGTTAAGGATCGATATCCGGAGTGATTTTAATCACAATTTATGTGTAATGATTCTATGTATCCAAGTACTTTACATCATTAACGCTCGGATCCACATTGTACAAAATTTGGTTGACCGACCATCGGCTTCAACCTCCTCGGCCAGTAGCCAAGGAGTGTTTTCCTACTTTATAAAGCCTTTATAAGGGCAAAGATTTATGAAAAACAAGGCAATCCGGCCATACGGTTTTATAAACAAAGGTACGCGGAGAGATATGTTATATTACTATTTAATGTAAGAAACATCTTCTTGGAAAAATAGTTCCTTTATAAGTTCCTTTTCCCAGGCTATCATGTTAACCATGATCGTGAAACCTCAACTCTGATCAATGTGGGAGGAAAATATTGAGGATTTAGTTTGTGAAAAGTTCCCAAACTCTGTGGTCTTTAATGAACCAAAATTTTCACTTCCGTCGTTACCGACCAATTATATTCTTGAGATGGCTAGCTTTCCGCTTCACCCAGTCTGAGGTACTAGCTCAGATGACCCGGAAGTAACAATCACAGAGGTGCTCCCGTTACCCCCTAGCCGAACAATCGGGAACGTAAGGGGTAAGCACGGGAGCCAGGCAACCCAGCTTCGCCAAAATCTTAAGTCAAATTGATGCATATTTATGGCTTTACAATGATGATTATGGAAGGCAGCACTCGTATATTGAATACAAACGCATTTATGCTATATGCTATTTTGACTCCTTTGTGACCGTTTATCATTTGAGAGTGGCCCATCGTCAGCTTCTACCCCTTTGTAGATGCTACGCAGGGTGTTTCCGTAGTAACAAGACAACCCATAGCCGACGTCTCGGTGCCCGGAGGCGGTTGTGTTAGCGGAAACGAGGCAATCAGATATCCAGGCTTTATAATTTTCACTTAGACATAGGAGCTTAATGTTGGGAGGCCAGTTACTAACCCCTGGTTAGTGTTCTGCGTCAGCCGAGGTCAAGCCATTTACACTTCGGCCAATTTCATGAAAGGCCCATGGGGTAACCTCTATCGTTCTATAGTTTGACACAATCATCGGATCACTGACTAGTTTGCGCTCATTGTGACAGTCAATTTTTGGCTTTCTCCACAGAGGTACTTGACCAGTTAAATCGGAAGTACAATCGCAGTGGTTCTCCCTTTGCACACCTAGCCGAACAAAGCGGAACATAGGAAGCAAGCACAGGAGCCGGGCAACCCAACTATTGACCGAAGAAACAATTCAAAACTGATGCATATAAAGCAATATCCGAGAACATTTTGCCGAGGACTCCTCGGAGTACCTTGGCTTTTGGTGGGTTCGGCTCTAGTTGCAGCCCCCCATTGAAATTGCCGATGCTTTAAAGGCATCCGACATTGTACTACGAGAGTTATGCTGGAGACACACAGTATCCCCCGAGACTCTGGTTGGGTGCGGCCGACCAACCTGAGGATCGAATCTCCTCGGGAACTAGTCCAGATGTCATGTGCTTTTCGCCAACGCCGAGGTGTAGGTCGGCAGGAAAGATGTCGAGCTGCGGGTCGGAAAAGATCTCCCGAGCTAAATTATTATGCAGGGCACCTCGGTCATGAGGATGTCCCGCCTCCTGAAAGAAAAACATACAAATAGCTTAAAAGTGCAATAAGCTCGAAAGGGCAAAAACCTTATGTAAAAACTTGACATCCGAACTAACTCAAGTTTTTTGGTGCCAATCCGAAAATTGGTCTTAAAATAAATTTTTCCTTCCGTCGTGCTTTAACATGACACATCCGATCTCTAAACTTCAAGTAGGTCAGCCTTCGGCTTCAACCTCCATATCCCAAAGGCGGAGTGCTTCTCAGAGGCCAATTTAGCGAACTAAACTCGAGCGGCTTTAGAGAGAAACCAGGCTATCCAGCTATTGACCATACACTCGAGTTGAAAAAGGAGTGTTAGAAAAAGACATTGCAATGACTTTGGAGAAAAAATATTTATTATAAAACGGCTCATATAAATTTAACAGCCCCCAGTTAACCTAGGCAAAGAAAGTTGTTTTTAACAGACATCGCTTTTGACAAACAACTCTCTTTTTTAACACAAATATAATGCTTGGTCGAACCGAACAGAAATTAAAAATTGAAAAAGTTCAGCATGAAAGTGACTTAGCTGGTTAATGTGCTCGGTGTTGATGACGCGGCCCGAGCTTGAGGCGGGTCGAGGTCCCAGCCCTCAAGCCAATCCCGAGGTGCCCGAGCAAAGAGCTCGGCTTGATGAAGTGGCGACGTAGCGTGGTCGACGTGGTGTGGCGAAGCCCCTGGTCCAGCCGAGGTGACGAAGCTGGCCAGCCGGTGACTCCGAAGTCCCCCAAATTAGGTTGATGAAGAGATGGCGAAGCCACTGGTCTAGCCGAGGTGACGGAGCAGGTCGGTAAGGTGACGTTGCAGCCCCACGCCAGCTGAGGTGTCGAAGCAGGTCGGCATGGTGGACATCGGCTTGAAGAAGCAATGGCGCGGCAATGCCGACGCAGGTCGGAACTTGTGACGCGGTCAATGCCAGCTTGAGAAGTGACCGCGCGGCGATGTTGGCGCGCCAGACCCGTGCAATCCGTGGGGCGACGATCTTGTCTTGATGATTATTTGTCCTTCATGATGCCGAACTCTTGGTAGACTTGCCGAGGTGATGATCCGAGGTGGTTGTCGTTGGCTCGATGGAGCGATGGCACAGTCGATGTTGGTGCAGGTCAGTAGCCGTGGAGCAACGTGGTCGGGCTGGTTTGACATCGGCGCGACGGTGAAGATCGCCTCGGAAAAGTCTCAAAATTTGTGGGCACGTGTTTGAGAACAACACACAATACCCTAGAAAAAATTCCTTCAATAAGGATGTCCAATATCCCGTTCATGAAAAAAGATGAATTCGGGTCGGATTCGTTTTCGTGCAGAAAATAGATCCGAAAATTGATGCACTCATCGGACGTTTCCCGGAGTTTAAACCATCAGATTGAGCTGAAATTTTGAGGGGTGATTGATATAGGAATTCCGCAGTCGATGAACGGTGGGATCTTCCAAAGGATGTACGAGCTAACTCCTAGACTCCTTGCCCCAAACTCATCCAGATTCCCGTCCAAACTCGACAGAGCTCCGGTATATCAGAGATTCCCGGAGATTCCTCCATCGGAACGTGATGAAATTTTACAGGGTTGTTCTAGAATCAATTCCACACAATTCCACCGAAGCAATCACCAACGTGATGCTCGAGGAGACGGGGACGGCGAACACGAATACGCTGTCCAGAAAAAACTGCATGATCACGCGAGGGCAATGTTGACGTTGAGCCCCCGAGCACCATGGATGATTTTTCCATGATCCTGGATGAGATCGGAGTCGATGATGATGAAGATATCTGTCCGATCTTGATGATCCGAAGAGAAGCGTAGTCCTCGGTCCAGCCAAGGTGACCAGTCGGGCCGGCGACGAAGATGCCGACGCTGACAATGTAGCTCGGTTCCGACGCATAGATCGCGGTGGAGCCGATCTAAATTCCCATCGCACCGCGGAGACTACCCAGCAGGCTCTCAATGAAAGCACCAATGTTGGTTCTAAATCCGGCATATCTCGTAGTAGGGGTCCTAAGCTAGGCGTCTTAGAGCGATTGTAACATGGACACATGATTTTACCCAGGTTCAGGCTCTCTCGAAGAGATAATACCCTACGTCCTACTTTTGATTGTATTCATATGGGGTGTAGTACAGAGTACATGTATCTACCACGAGATTGTTCTAATGAATATGAGTTCGTCTATTAACTAGCCTGCCCTCGGCTTATATAATGCACCGGAGGCCTAGGATTTAGAGGAGTCCTCGTCTTGGGCGCCAAGTCTTGTGGAATCTTCCTTGTATTCGTCATGGGCTGCCCGAAGTGGCCCATTAGTAAACCGTCATGGGGGTCCTCGGCCCTATCCACCTGGTCGGGAGACGACGTGGTGAGTACCCCCTAGTCCAGGACACCGTCAGTGACACCATCGTGTCATGATATGGCCCGTGCCCACCAGCACGTCCAAGGCAGGAGACACACCCCTGGATTCTCACCATTTCCACACGTTAGAAAGATTCGTGGTGCATGCAACAATGCTGAAAATGACATGACCATGCATGCTCTAACTATTACTACATATAGGGTGAAATTACAAACTGATGCAACCATGCAAGCAATTCACCATATCCCAAGTTCAAAAATGCTTGCCTTGATCAAAGTAGTCAGAAGGTGATCCCTCGAAATTCCTGGCAAAGTCCCCCACTTCGTTTTCTATAAAATGAAAATTCAAATTCAAATTAAAAAAATTGCAACAGTACAAAAAGTTGTCTCAAAATATTTTTAAATAGATACTGAAAAAACTAGAGTGAAAAAGAAGAATTTCAAAAAAAGAATCAATTAAAACGGAGTTGTGGTTAAAAAGTTATTAAGTTTTAAAACCAGGGACTTTTCTGCAAAATAAATATTTGCCAGCCGGTCCCTGTGCGGTTAAATAGAAAACGTTTCCGGAAAAATATGCTTTACAGCGCTGAAAATGTAAAGATCCCGAAGACGCTTTCGGTTTAAACAGAAAAAGATTAAAACGCTGACGGGTGGGCCCCACCCGTCAGGCTTGAAATTCAAACGCGCTCGCGCGCATGCACAGAGGAGGTGCGGCGATCACCGGCGATGAAAGCCGGCGTTCCAGGAGGCGGCGATGGTCGGGATGTGCTCGGGGTGGTATTCCGCGTCGCTGGGTGGTGGTGGTGGTCGCCGGCGAGCACCGGAGCGACGGCGAGGTCAACTCCGGCGGCCGGCGGCGCCGGGCGATGTTGGATCTCGCAGGAGAGGGCTCTGGACGTCGAATTGATGTGCGGGATGGATGAGTGTGTGCATGAGAAGACGACTGGTGGATTTTGGGAGGTGGTGGTGGCCTAACGGCGACGAGAGGTTCTCGGGTACCGCGGCGGATCGTGTGGCCGGAGTCGGGGAAGACGACCTCCCCGAGGTCGTTTGACTCCTTTGGGGGTCGATTGGGATGGAGTGTGGGTGGTGCAGGTGCTGAACGAAGCTCGGGGAGCTCTATTTATAGGCGGTCAGAGTCGACCGAGGCGGAGTGGATCACGGCGGAGTAAATCCGACCGGCGAAGTTGGTTTGGGCGGCGAGCGCGGTTAGTGTGGAGTTGATGAGGTCGGTGGAGTTCTCTGGAAGTGCCAGCATGGAAGAATTTGACCTCTACGTCCTTATCTATGGCGAGGCTCCTGTACGGGTGTGGCGGCGGTGAGCTGCTCCGGCGACTTCCAGGCGGGGTCGAAGTGGTGTGGATGGTGCGGCGACGCCGTGGAGGAGAGTGACGCATGCCAGGTAGGTGGAGGGAGCAGTGGGCTCAGTGATGGCCACTGGTGGCCGTGTCAATCTGCTCGGCTGCCGCGGCCAAGGACAGTGGCTGCTGCACCGGCCAGCCCTGTGCTATCGGCGGTGAGCCACTGACGAGGGGGGTCCGGGGTGGAGCATTGAAGACCCACAGAGGCGTGGATGAGGGCGAGGTTGAGTGAAGTGCACCGCACGGCATCGATCGCTCCCGCCTCTGAACTTCTTCTGTTAACTGAATTTTTCGACAGTGCTACAGTGTGCGCATCAAGTGTATGACAAAATGCTAGATGGCTCTAGGAATTTTTGGGAATTTTTGTGGTGAGGTGTTGATGCATAAAAGAGAGGCTGGCAAAGTTTCAGAATTTTTGAAGCAATTAAAATTGGGTTTTGATCATGAAGTTTGAATCTGGTCCAAATTTGAATTGAATGAAATTTGAAAATTTTGAACTGTGGAACCAAATGTTTTTGGTGAAATGGGTTGTGGGTACTGTCAATTAGCTAGGATAATTTTTCTGGTTGCACAAGAGTTGGAAAAAATATAGTTCGTTTGTAAATCAAAGAAACTAGAATAAATGAATTTCCATCTTTGGAATTTTACTAAATATGGTAAAAATATTATTATGGATAGGAGAGGTATTGGTACAGTCCTAGGGAGTGAGGATGACTTGAATGATAATTTAGAGGTGACAAAAAAGTTGTTGGGAGAATTTTCTATATGTATGAAAGGGAATGAAAAGGATCATTTCATTGAAATGATTTAATTTATTCAAAAAAATTCTGAAATATTTTTTTTAATCCTACATAAATAATCACTGAAGTAATAAACCATCCAAATCAGAACCATTTAAATTTTTTGAAACCCAATTGAAAGTTAAAAAATGATTTTCAAAACAGAAGAAAAAGAAGAAGAGCCATAGTGATCCCAAGGAAATTTTATTTTAAAGAAAAATATTTTAAAAATTCAAAAGAGAAAATTTTGGGGTGTTACAGCCAATCATCAAGCCGGATTTCTATCGTCTGTGTGAGGATTTCCATGATGGCAATCTGAACCTGGAGAGCTTGAATTATGGTTATGTCACTCTCATACCAAAAAACAACGCACCGGAAACGGTAAATGATTACCGCCCAATCACTCTCCTCCACTGTTGTCTTAAGTTGATCACTAAGATTCTTGACAACCGTCTACAAAAAATAATCCTAAAGATAGTTCACCGCAACCAGTATGGATTTCTGCGTGGAAGATCAATCCATGATTGCCTGGCTTAGGCGTTCGAATAAATTCACCAGTGCCAAACGTCCAAGAAAGAAATAGTGCTATTAAAACTGGACTTTGCCAAGGCATTCGATACTATAGAACACCCGGCCATGATCCAAATCATGCAAAACATGGGCTTTAACCAAAAATGGATCGACTGGATTCAATGCATCTTCTCCTCGGGCAAATCTTCCATCTTTCTGAACGGCGTTCCTGGAAGGAAGTTTCACTGCAAGTGTGGCATTAGACAAAGAGATCCGCTGTCACCTCTAATCTTTGTGCTAGCTGCAAACTTGCTCCAAACGGCTATCAATGAGGCCCTTGATGGGAATCTTCTTCAACATCCTATCCAGACTCAAGCTGACAATAAATACCCCGTCATTCAATACGCTGACGATACCAACATCATCATGCCAGCCTGTCTCGCTCAAGCCACTCTGATTAAGATGATCCATGCGGACTATGCTGCATCAGTCGGGCTCAGAATCAATGTTCATAAATCTACTTTGGTACCTATCAACGCCCCGCCCAAAAAATGCAACGGGCTTGCTACTCTATTTGGTTGCACCACAGCAAACATGTCATTCACCTACCTAGGGTTGCCCCTTGGTACCACTAAACCCTCGGTGCAAGATATGACCCCGCTAGTATGTAAAGCAGAGAGAAAGATTACGGCCGCCATGTCTTTGATGTCCTATGCTGGCAAGTTGGCACTAATGAACTCCCTTATCACGTCGCTGGCGATGTACTCTATGGGCACTCTCAGAATACCTCCCAAAATCGTTGCGCAGTTGGATAAAATCAGACGACACTATCTCTGGAAAAAGAAGACCGCTGATGGAGAAAGATGAAACTCTCTTGCTGCCTGGGACATGATCTGCCATCCCAAAAGCAGTGGTGGTCTCGGTGTGCTCAACTTGCATATCCAAAATGATGCACTCTTGCTTAAATTCTTGCATAAATTCTATAACCGACTTGATATTCCCAGGGTGAATCTTGTCTGGAGCACGTACTACAGCGACTCTGTCCCACATGCCACTGAGCCATGCGGATTCTTTTGGTGGCGTGACCTCGTACAGCTCATGCCGATCTACCGGGGGATCACAAAGGTGTCTGCTCAATGCGGTACTTCAGCGTTGTTCTAGAAGGACAATTGGAACCAAACCATCTACGCTGAAACTTACCCAAGGGCATACTCATATACCACGGCTGAAGATGCCTCAATCAAAGATTTCCTTACGACCACAAACTTGAGATCCACCTTCCAGCTTCCCCTCTCGATCCAAGCACATGATGAGCTGAAACAAATCCAGGAAGATGTATCCACCACTGACTTAACTGAGACAAAAGATATCTGGACATACATATGGGGGGCTAGCGATTTTAAAACGACCGCATACTACACCTTCTACTTCAGAGACATCATCGCTCATGAAGCCTTCAAGTGGTTTTGGAAGTCCAAATGCATACCCAAAATCAAGGTATTCGGTTGGTTCTTATTGTCTGATCGCCTCAACACCCGAAATATGCTGAACAGAAGGCACTACAACACTGGGGATAACCTTGACTGCCTGTTGTGTGGAGAACATGTGGAAGAGACAGTAGGGCACCTCTTCTTCCAATGCAAATTCAACAAAGAATGTTGGGATAAGCTTAACATCACATGGCCTCCTCATGGGAATAGACTTGAACTCATCAGACAGATGAAGGTGCTACATCCTCGAAAGATGATCATGGACACCTTCCTTGTGGATGCATGGAGCCTATGGAAAGAACAAAACAACAACCATTTTAGACATGTGACCCTCTCTGTTTCTTCTTGGAAACAGAGATTCAAGGCTGACTTTGCTAACATAAATCTCAGAATTCCTGCTGATAAGAGGCGGTTTGTGACTGCCATCATTGAGGGTGTCACGTAGTTTCATTAGTCAGGCTAGTTCCTTCTTACAGCATCCCCCCTCGGGTTAAAAAACTTGTATACCCCCTCACCCCCACACACCATTGTACATGTAACATATATGTTTGATCTTTAATATACATGCAGTAGGAGCTCTTCCTACTGTATTACTGTCAATAAAAAACACGGAGCGTTAATATGTGATCTTGCTCCTTAGACCATGAGAGTATCATGATCACTTCTTGCCGAACGGTGGGCTTTGGGCTTGCTCAAACATCACATGTAACACGGTGATCATAACGACAACTTAGAGGCACATCAGAATGTTTGACAAGTGGCTGGATAGCTCAAGAGTGGGATTTGCTCCTCCGACGATGGAGAGATATTCTTAGGGTCCTCTCGGTGTGACGGCATCAATCATTGTCTGGCCAGACATAGGTGACTTCTTCACGGGGATGCCAGAACACAATAACGAGAAAGAAGAACAAAACCGGTAACGAGGATTTCGGTATAGTGAGCATGATGATGACTCAGGAGGATACCGATGCATCCTGGGTTTTGTGAAATATCGCGAAGCAAAGGGAACATCACATGATAACCAAAGGTTCAATCAAATATCATTCGTGTGCTCACAGGGATCAATATGGACATCCACGGTCCCGCTGTCGGTCATTGAACGAACGGTTTCGTTCATGTCTATGAGTTACCGAACCAACGGGGTCACAAGCTTAAGGCAATCACGATTTGTTGAGTGTTAGTAGGATGTGAGTGATGAGAATATATTTGTGGAATTGTTTCATTAATACTCAGAATAGTTCTGAGAGGATCCGAAAGCATTTCGGGGTCACCGGAAGGGTTTCGGTGAATATCAGGTAATACCGGGTATTACCGATAAATATATATAGGTGGAAAATCTTTCCAGGGATGTTAAATTATACATATAATGGTCTGAATGTATTTTGAACATTTATATATTTAATTTAATATCAACGGGTCTTAAAAAGCCAACAGGTGGAAGGCAACTTGGGCCAAAAAGGCCCAAGTGGGAAAGTGCCTCCTTCCTTAGGGAAGGAGGCCAAATTGGGAGAGGGGGAAGAGTCAGACTCCTCCTCCCTGGCCGGCGCACCAAGGGGGGAACTTTCCCCCTTGGTGGCTGTCGGTGTCAAAACTGGTGGATCTCGGGTAGGGGTGCCCGAGCTGTGAGATCGGATCAATAGCTTAACAGGGAATGTATAACACGGCGATTTACCCAGGTTTGGGCCCTCGCTATGGAGGTAAAACCCTACATCCTGCTCTTGTTTATATTGATGATGTATCAGGGTATAGAGTTGATCTACCTCGAGATCATAAGATGTGGTCTAAACCTAGGATTGTGAATGATCGTGTCTCTACAGACTAAACCCTCTAGCTTATATAGGCACCAAGGGTATCTAGGGTTGCACATGGTCGGTTACAATTAAGGGAATACACGTCGTATCTCATATCCATGGGGTACACGCCAAGTCTTTGGTGAGGCTTGATACGTCGGTTCTTCCAGTTGGAAACCTCCGAAGTCCTTGTTGTTCAACGGGCCTTGAGTCCGGCCCATGGACTAATCACCTAGGCTGAGACCCCCTAGTCCAGGACACTGTTAGTAGCCCCCGAACTTGTCTTCGAAGCCGAGGATGGCCTCCCTCTTCGGATAGATGACTTTAGATGAATATCTTCGGTAGTAAAGTTCTTCGGCTTAGCAGGCAAGTTCAATGCTCCAAGCTTAAAAGTTCGTCCACGGCTCGGCAATCCCTTATTAAGGAAGGGCACTTCTTATTTAAAATAAGATATGAAGCCTACCGACCATGTGTCACCCGTGATAAACCTCGTCTACCCGAAGTGTACGGTTTTACTTAGTCTCGAAGACTGGCAGCGCGAACGTGTTTGGCGGTCAATTACTGACAACCTTTGCTGAAATTTCAGGACTCATGACATCACATGAATCAGTTATTACTTGTTCGAATCACGGTTTGAGGCAACCCTCTCATTGGCACATCTCATCGAACAGAGATCGTGCCCCACATTTCGGGGGATATCATCAATCAATTGACTCCCCCCATATGGCCACAACAGCACGATAAGTTGAAAAGTGGCGATTTTCACGGCGCGACAAAGGGACGCTTTGCATTTTTACTATCTTATAAAGGGCAAGGAGCAGTGAACTTCATCTCCCCATGGTCTCCTGCCGCTCCAGCGCTCAAACCCCCCAAGCTCGCATCTCCAATCTCCCTTCCAAGCCCAAAAGCTTTCCCCCATCCCCCGCTCATCGCGACAATGGCGGACGCGGATCTGAAGGGGAGGTGGGTGGCCTCCAAGGTCACTGACGCCACCATCGAGGAGCTCCGCCTGGTGGGGTACATTCCCGACAACGTCGCCTGCCGGGCTACAGAGCCAGACCAGCGCGTCCCCACTCCCAAGCTAGGGAAGCGGGTCGTGTTCATCCCTCACCTCATCTGAGGTTTGGGATTCCCCCTGTAACCCTTCATGTGGGGGATCCTCTTCTTCTACGGGCTGGATTTTCACAATCTAGCCCCACCATTCTTCATCTCACCACCTTCATGATAGTCTGCGAAGCATTCCTGCACATTGAGCCCCACTTCGGCCTATGGCTGAAGACCTTCTGCGTAAAGCCGAAGAGCGGCGGAGCCGAGCTGGCCGAATGCGGGGGAACCATGATCAGCAAACTCCAGAAGCCGGAGTTGCTAGAAGGCACCTTCATCGACACCATGAAGCTATGGCAGTGCAAGTGGTTCTACATCACGGAACCGCTCGCGTCGGGCCAGGCCAAGGTTCCAGCCTTCACAGGGCTACCTCGTCGGAAGCTGGTGTCGTGGTAGAGGCAAGGCCTGGAGTGGGGCAGTGCGGACGAAGTGGCTACTCTCCAGGTGAGGATCCGATCTCTGAAGAAGAGATTCAAGCTGCCGGTGGTGGTGGAGTGGGGCAGTGCGGACGAAGTGGCTACTCAACCGCTGCATCCTCCCTCTTCAACTTCGGGCCACCCCCATGTGGCTGTACAAGACAGAAGACGAAGCTCCAGTACGTCATTTGCCGGCGGTGGTGGACGAGATGCTCCACCGCCGCATCCTCCCTCTTCAACTTCGGGCCACCCCCATGTGGCTGTACAAGCCAGAAGACGAAGCTCCAGTACGTCATTTCTTTTGCACCTCCCTGGACAGCATGTAGACGGCTCTCTTCAAGTCGTCCCAGAACGAATTTCTCGAAGCCGGGCCGGACGACGGCTACTGCGCCGCCCACGGTGCATCCGAGGTACTATTCGTTTTTCCTTTTTAACAATTACTCCTTGTTTTATGCTTGTATAAATCTTCTCGCTCTATTTGCAGAAGTGGGCACCGAAAGCGGCGCTCATTAGGTGCGCAGCTCTGCTTCCCGAAGACAACCAGTCCCCCGAGCTACAGGCCCTGCTGGCCGTAGTTCCCTCAAAGCTCCTATGAAAGCAAAGGAGTCGGGGAAGAAGAGGACGGGTCTTCGGATCCGAGATACCTCGGACGCCAAGTCCAAGGAAATACAAACCCTCTCCTCGGGCGAGGACGAAGGAGAGGGAGAAGACGAGGGGGAGGATAGTGCCTCCTCCCCGAAGAGAAGAAGGGCGGCATCCGAGGAAGTCAAGGGGGCCGAGGTGCCTCGGAAGCGAAATCGCCTCATAGAGGCTGCCAATGCCACCTCCAACAAGGCCCCGCCTGAAGCCGAGGTCATTCCCTCCGAGTCAGAGGACGACTTCTTTGGGCCCCGCAGGGAGAAATCCCTGCCGAGGAGGTACATATATTGGACTTTTGACCCCCATGTGCATTATTTTTACCTGCTTACCCTAAACCTTGGCCGATTAATGTTTACAGCCCACAACGCTACCGCCCTGACGACAAGACGTTGCCAAGCAGGCTTCCTCCTCCCAGCGCCTCGGAGGACCATCATCCCTCCCCTACGGCCCACGACGGGCTAGGGGAGGCTACCTCTCAACCTGTCCCCCAGATAAATACCATGGGTGTGGTGTTGATCCCACAATGGCTGAGGCCGAGAGGCCTCAGCCTCACGAGGTCCGCCGAAGAAGACCTCCTCCTTACAAGGAGGGGAAGAGCGGGAACAGGCGACAATCTCGGCTCCCGCTGTCCCTTCCGCTGATGGAGGGGGCCGAGGTGACCCATCCATCCCGACCTGTCGGAGGGCAGGTGTCTACAGGATGGACTGAAGAGATGGAGGCGGCTCTGACGGGCTCTGCCATCGTAACCGAGCACCACGTCATTCTGGGCGCGGCACTGAAGAATTACCGGTCCACAGAGGCCGGTATTAGAGAGGCTTTTAAGGGCATGTTCGAAGGCTTTGAGGTAAGCTCGAATTTCCCTTTTATTTTAGAATTGTGTACATGCGTAGAACTTCTCAGCACTGGATGTGTCCGATAGTCCTTAGGGAATAAGTAAAATTTGATGTGTCTGGAGACATTGTGTACTGCATAGACTTGTTACAAGTATAACCATAGTAGCCCCAAAGCCCCGAGGTAGATTTTATAATCTTGCACGGGGATTATAGGGAAAGGTAATATAGCAAATCGAATAGACAGTAGCCCACCAAGACCCTGGTCAGACGCACAAGGCCGACCAGGGGATCGATTCGCCCGAGGAAGCTAACGACGTCATTTGCAGGTTTCGGCCTCGGTTTCAACATCCACCTCGAGGGAGTTGGAGGAGCTGAACCACAAGCTCAACCGGTCCGAGAAGGACACGGGTCTGTTTAGGAAGGAGATGGAGCAATCTCAAGGTAAGCAAGAGATTGGATTATTTGATTGTGATATGATAAATGTTGGTGCACCTGTGTTAAGCTCAAAAGGCTTTATAAATGTACTGCAGCTGCCTCCGTGGAGATTGAGAGGCTTCGATCCGAGCTGCAAACAGCTCGGCAAGAAGCCGAGCAGCAGAAGGCCGCGGCAAGGCAGGCCAGCGAAGCGCTGGCCAAGGAAAAGGAGGCCGGCATGAAAAACGCGGACCGAGTCATGGAGGTGGAGGGCGACCTGGAGGTGCTGATCAAGCAGCGCGACGCCCTCCAGGAGGAAAGGAACAAGCTCGCCTTCGAGCTCGAAACCATGAGTTCGGCCTGCAAGGAGGCCACGACCTAGGCGAGGGCGGATCGTGAGGTGCTCCAGCAAGTGAAGCAGATCGCCGCTGGTAAGCCCTACCTGCTCCGCTGCGTTTTCGGTGATCATCAATTTGCCCATCTTACGCAAGTCCGGCGTTCTTCAGAAGTCTTCAGGGATCTGCCCCGGAGCGCCTCGCACGACGGCGCATACTTCGCTGCCCAGCCCGAGGAGTCGGCAGAAAAGGACTTCTGGGCCCAATTCCAGGCACCCGAGCATCCCCCGCTGCTGAATAATCAGATGAAGCAGTTGGCCGAGCTGTGCCACATGGCTCGGCCAATGATGGAGGACATCTGTGTCAATATCTGGCCACATGAGCCACTACCGACCAGCCTATTCGGCTTGGTCTAGAGATTGCGAGGCGCGAGCCCCCAGGTGGAGAAGTGGAAGAGGTCGGCCTGCCTGGAAGGCGCGGAGCAAGCTTATGCGTCAACCATGGCACATTACCCGAAGATCAAGCCGCTTGCTATCACGTCGGGGTCTCCCGAAGGGAAGAACCAGACGCCCGAGCAGTTTCTCACCGAGGTCCACGAAGGGGCTTGGGAGACCCAAGTACAATGCTCGAAGGCCGAGCTCCGGTTCTAAAGAACCTCTTTTGTATGTCATGGCAACAGTTGTAAAAACAATTATTATTTATGCTAAATTAGTCGTTTGCCTCCGACATGTTTATTTCATTCCTTTGCGGCCGTTAATACTGAAAGAGGCCGGTGGTCGGCTTCTACCCCCTCGGTAGATACTACGCGGGGTGCTCCGTAAAAACGCGTAAACCCTTAGCCGACGTCTCGGTGCCCGAGGGCAGTTGCGTATTGACAAAACAAGGCAATCGGACCATAGTGGCTTTATATCCTTCACTTAGTCATTGGACTTTGAAAAGTTGGGCTAGTTGACCTAGCCCCCGGTGTAATGGTGATCGGGCACGCCGAAGTGCACCAATTAGAACACCTTGGTTCATATAGCGAGAACCCTTCGTTTATCACAGCGTAACCACTAATGGCTTATAGTTTGACACTGTCTTTGGATAGCCGATTAGTCTACGCTTATCATGACAGTCAATTTTTGGCTTTCTCCTACTCAGGTGCTTGACCAGGCCGAGCTGGAAGCACAATCGCAGTGGTTCTCCCTTTGCGCACCTAGCCGAATAGAGCAGAACGTAGGAGGCAAGCACAGGAGCCGGGCAACCCAATCATTGACCAAAAACACGATTTGAAACTGATGCATATAATGCAATATCTGAGATGCCGAACAGATATCGGACTTAAACATAGACACGATTTCATTTCTGAGCCCTCGGTCAAAAACCGGACTCATCTGTATATTTCCAACGGTATCCAGATTGCTACAAGGCAAAGAGCACAAGAAATGACACGTGATTTTCTGTGGAGACCGAAAAAGGCATGTTCTTTCATTCATTAAAGCATAGCAATAGATGTCGAGCTGATATCAAGAGGAACCTTACAAGATACAGGGAGTATGTAAAAAGGAGAACAGGAAGTATTTGGTACAGGGCTTTAGAAAAGCGGGGACTGTGTCCAGCGCCTTCCCTGCCGCACGTCTACAATTCCGTGCTATAGAACATCAATACCTTGTCTAGTCCAAGGCTTGGTGAACACTCCTGGCCAACCCATCTTAACTACGTAGAACGCATCTGAGGTGTGGAGCCCCCGAGGAGGTAATTGCCGGAGTGTGGCTGCTTGATGCTGCCGAATTTGTGTGTCCTGGTTGGCCTTTATATGCCGCCGAAAAAGATAACCAGGATGGAGGTGATCAGCCATTCCAGGATGACGCACCCTTTTTGTTAAATATATGCTCCTCAGTCTCCCATGGAATTTTAAGTGCAAACTTATGTAAGCGAGGCACGTAGCTTGTTACCAAGAGAGGGGAGCTGGGGAGCGCGCGTCCCTATTTGGGATCGATGCGGGGTTGGCTGGGGGCCGAGGTGCAGGTGCGTACACATTTTGAAGAGCTGAGCAACGCCTGCCATGATGTACGTCGGGCGGCTTCCTTGGCCGCCTGGAAGTCGGCCGTGAAGGCCACTGTCCTCTCCTCTGTACGGAGGGAGTTCTCCGTGTTACCATTAATGGTAATGACGCCGTGGGGCCCTGGCATCTTGAGCTTCAGGTAGGCGTAGTGCAGCACCGCGTTAAAGCCGGAAAATGCAGTACGGCCAAGCAAGGCATGATAACCCTGCGGAAGGGGATGATGTCAAGGATCAAGTCCTCACTTCAGAAATTCTCGAGTGAGCCGAAGACTACTTCCAGCGTTACGGTGCCCGTGCATTGGGCCTCCACGCCAGGTATAACACCCTTGAATGTGAAGTTGCTAGGCTTAATTCGTGACGAATTGATGACCCACAAGTATAGGGGATCAATCGTAGTCCTTTCGATAAGTAAGAGTGTCGAACCCAACGAGGTGCAGAAGGAAATGACAAGTGGTTTTCAGCAAGGTATTCTCTACATGTACTGAAAGTAGCGGTAACAGATAGTTTTGATAGCAAGATAATTCGTAACGAGTAACAAGTAACAATAGTAATAAGGTGCAGCAAGGTGGCCCAATCCTTTTATAACAAAGGACAAGCCGGAATGGTCTCTTATATAAAGCAAAGAGTTCTCGAGGACACATGGGAATTCTCATCTAGTCACTTTCATCATGTTTGTTTGATTCGCCTTCGCTACTTTGATAATTTGATATGTGGGTGGGCCGGTGCTTGGGTGCTGTTCTTACTTGAACAAGCCTCCCACTTATGATTACCCCCTCTCGCAAGCATCTGCAACTACGAAAGAAGAATTAAGATAAATCTAACCATAGCATGAAACATATGGATCCAAATCAGCCCCTTATGGAATAGCGCATAAACTAGGGTTTAAGCTTCTGTCACTCTAACAACCCATCATCTAATTACTACTCCACAATGCCTTCCCTTAGGCCCAAAGATGGTGAAGTGTCATGTAGTCGACGTTCACATGACACCACTAAAGGAAGCAACAACATACATATCATCAAAATATCGAACGAATACCAAATTCACATGATTACTTATGACAAGACTTCTCCCATGTCCTCAAGAACAAAAGTAACTACTCAGAAATCATATTCATGTTCAAGATCAGCGGGGTATTGAATATCATTAAGGATCTAAACATATAATTCTTCCACCAAATAAACCAACTAGCATCAACTACAAGATGTAATCAACACTACTAGCAACCCACAAGTACCAATCTGAGGTTTTGAGAAAAAGATTGAATACAAGAGATGAACTAGGGTTTGAGATGAGATGGTGCTGGTGAAGATATTGATGAAGATTGGTCGTCCCACGATGAGAGCATCGTTGGTGATGTCGATGGATTCGATTTCCCCCTCCCAGAGGGAAGTTTCCCCGGCGGAATTGCTTTGCCGGAGAGCAAAAGTGCTCCTGCCTAGGTTCCGTCTCGAGACGGCGGTGCTTCGTCCCGAAAGTCTTCCCTTTATTTTTCTAGGGCAAATAGCATCTTATAGGAGAAGATGGGCCCTGGAGGCCTACCAGGGGCGCCACAAGCTTGGGGGGCACGCCCAAGGGGGTAGGGCGCGCCCCCCAGGCTTGTCGCTTCCTGGTGGGTCCCCTCTGGTTATTTCCTTCGCCAGTACTTTTTATATATTCCAAAATAATTCTCCATAAATTTTCAGGTCATTTGGAGATGTGCAGAATAGCTATCTCTGTTGTACCCCTTTCCGGTCCAGAATTCCAGCTGCCGGTAATCTTCCTCTTCATCTAAAACTTGCAAAATAAGAGAGAAAAGGCATAAGAATTGTATCATAAAGTGAAATAATGTTCAAAAACATAATAAATAACAGTAGGAAAACATGATGCAAAATGGACGTATCAACTCTCCCAAGCTTAGACCTCGCTTGTCCTCAAGCGAAAAACCGAAATCGATAATCATGACCACATGCTTAGAGAGAGAGGTGTCGATAAAACAAAATACGGACATGAAAGCATCATGATCATTATCATAACAACAATATATCATTATAAAACTCCTCATGAATAACAGACAATTCATCCAGAAGATAAAGTATGAACCATAAACTGTATTGAAAACTAACAAACTATGATCTTAGTCACTGAAGCAATTGCAATTCATCATATTATCAGAAAGAGTCTATGTAAGTGCTTTGTTTAGCAAGTTCACATACTCAACTATCATTTAGTCTTCTATGATTGCTGACACTCACGGCATACTTATGGAGCAAAAGTTTCGGTCAGACACATAGAAAGATAGGGGCTTATAATTTCGCCTCCCAACTTATTTACCTCAAGGGTAATGCCAACAATAATAACTCGTGATCACCTACATCCAACTGGATATATATGCCTAGATCTTTCCCCACCACAGGATGCTTGCCAAGAGAGAAAATAAAAACAGAATAGAGGAGAATACTTGTAACACCCCAAAATACTTTCTTTGGATTTTCAAATCTTTTCTTTAAAAAAAATAATACTTTGAATTATTATGGTTTTTTTTCTTCTTTTGCTTCTTCTGTTCTGAAAATATTTTTATTTTTAATTGGGTTTCAAAATTTTAAATGGTTCTGAGTTGGAAGGTTTATTAATTGGGAAATTATTTTTGGAGGATCACAAAAATATTTTCATTTAGAAAGGTTTTGGATAATTAAAAAATTTCCATGGGAATGGCCATTTCTCTACTTTCTAGCACTCCTAAATTCTTCCAATAATTTTTCTGTCACTTCTAAATTATCCCTCAAGTCATTCTAACATTCTAGGACAGTATCCAATACTTTTCCTCTCCACAAAAAGATTTCTCTTATTTTAAATAAATTCCAAAGTTGGAATTTATATTTATCCTAGTTTCTTTGGTTTACAAAGGAACCATATTTTCTATAGTTCTTTTGCACAAACAAAAATTATCCTAGCTACTAGGCAGTACCCACAACCAATTTCACCAAAAACTTTTGGTTCCACTGTTCAAAATTTTCAAATTCTATCCAGTTCAAATTTGGACCAGATTCAAACTTCCTGATCAAAACCCAATTTAAATTGCTCCAAAAATTCTGAAACTTTGCCAGACTCTCTTTTATGCATCAACACCTCACCACAAAAATTGTCACAAATTCCTAAAATCCATAGCACCCTCTGGCATTTCATCATACACATGGTGGGCGTACTGTTCACACTGTCAAAATTCAGTTAACTGAATTTGTTCAGAGCGGGGGCGATCGATGCCATGCACCCCTCACCTTCCTTCTCCTCCACGGCGTCGCCGTTGCTCATCAATGCTTCGACCCCTGGCCCACTGCCCAGTCTCTCATCGCCGATGAGCTGGCGGCAAGCCGGTGCAACGGCCACCGTGCTGATCCACGGCGGACCGAAGAGCCACCACGGCCACCGACGAGCATTCACTAGCCGCCCCACCCAAATCTACCTCTCGCTCCACGCGACACCTCCTCCGCGACACCGGAGCACCGACCAAGCCACCCAGGGCCCGATGTCAGTCGCCGGAGTTGGACGGCGTCCGCCATGGCTGTACCAAGCTCATCCGTGGAGGGAATGGATAAAGCTTGGACTCGTCACGCTGGCGTCTCCAGAGAGATCCATTGACCTCCTTGATCATTCACAGAACCTCGCCACCATCCTTACCTACCTCGTTGGCCGGATTAACTCCGGCGTAATCCAGTCCGCCTCAGCCGTCCTTGGCTCGCCTATAAAAGGCCTCCCCGAGCCTCGCTGAACACCCGCACCACTCCACCATCATCTCAATCGACCCCTACGCCACTCCCTCGACCTCGAGGAGGTCGTCTTCTCCATCTCCGACCACCGATCCACCGCCACCCTCCCCGATCAGCACGACGCCGTTAGGCCACCTCCACCGCTCAAATTTTGCCAGTAGCCCTCCAGTGCAACCACCCATCGATCCCGCAATTCAATTCGACGTCTAAAGCCCTCTCCGTTGAGATCCAATCTTACCCGACGCCGCCGTCCACCGGAGACGACCTCGCCGTCGTTCTGGTGCTCGCCGGCGACCACCCACCGACGCGGAAGACCACCCCGAGCACGTTTCGACCATCGCCACCCTTTGGAACCCCGGCGATCGTCGCCGGTGATCGCCGCTTCACTTCTGTACACGCACGCGAGCGCGTCCAAATTTGAACCTGACGGGTGGACCCCACCCGTCAGCGTTTTCTTTTTTTCTGATTTTAGACTGAAAGCTTATTTTGCTCTATTATGCTTTCTACGCTGGAAAGCACATTTTTATCCGAAGCGTTTTCTGTTTAAACCGCACAGGGACCTACAGTTTTGCAGAAAAGCGCCTGGTTTTAAAAGTTTAATAACTTTTTAACCACAACTCTGTTTGAGTTGATTCTTTTTTTGAATTTTTTATTTTTCACTCTAGTTTTTTTAGTATTTATTTGAAAATATTTTGAGACAACTTTTTGGTACTGTCGCAAAAAAATTAATTTGAATTTGTATTTGTATTTTCCAGAAAAGAAGAGGGGAACTTTGCCGGGAATTTCGAGGGGTCACTTTCTGACTACTTTGATCAAGGCCAGCATTTTTGAACTTGGGATATGGTGAATTGCATGCATGGTTGCATCGGTTTGGGATTGCACCGTATATGTAGTATGTCACAAGTGCATGCATGCATGGTCATATCATCTTTGCACTTGCTTGCATTCCACTCAAGAATCCTTCTGGCATGGGTGAAAGCTGTGAGAACCCAGGAGTGCAGCTCCTATCTTGGACGTGCTGGTTAGCACGGTCACGTTATGACACGACGGTGTCACTGCGGCATGTGAGACATGCCAGTCTTAATAACAATACCTCCTGAGTCGACCTAGATCGAGTCTTGTTCCGTCACACCTAGCTAAATACCGTGCTGCCACGGGTCTCCCCACGAGGGAAGTACGGTTTAGTAAGTTGCTAACCCATGTCCGTGTACACACCACATAGAGGGCCATGATGAGGGTTTCCACGGCCATGGACTAATGCCAGTCAACAGGTCAGGGGGCATGGGTGTATCCGGCTGGGCCGAGAGGGGGGCACCCCTTGTAATCCGCGCGTATGAATAGTGATCCCATGCTAGTCGAGACGATGGTCTCCCCGACTTCGTTTTTCTTGAACGATGCTTTGGGTGATTCCTGGCATCCAGAAAGTTAATCTGGTGTGTGCTAGTCAGGTGTGTTTTCAACCCAAAGATCGTAATGGGAATTAGCCAGCGTCATGGTGCTGGCTAAAGAAATCTCATACACGTGGGTAAAGAGTACACCCTCTCCAGAGTTATATCTATTCGAATAGCCATGTCCATGGTCAAGGACATTAGCTGGGATGTGACTCCCTGGTTTTCGCTCCTTGTTTTGTTTTCCTTCGCGGGATTTGACTCCCGTCTTTTTTTCGATGTTCTT
Organism: Elymus sibiricus; assembly: GCA_039707655.1. Lineage (NCBI taxonomy): Eukaryota > Viridiplantae > Streptophyta > Magnoliopsida > Poales > Poaceae > Elymus > Elymus sibiricus. The sequence continues at coordinate 140,375,785 of CM077670.1, forward strand.
GGATTTTCTCTCGCTCTTGGGTATATGAAGATGGTCATTTAGCCTTGCCTTCCCTATCCAACCAGAGACTCTCTCCAGTCCAACCTTGCCACCCAAGATTTTTCTCAAGACTTTGCCATCGAAACCCTATCTTCCGAGTTGCCGGAAGGGAAACCCCAATTCTTCCAGTTACAAAGGAACCCCAATTTCCTTTGATCTTTTGCCTCCCAAACTTTTCCCAGCGATCATCCTATCTCTATAAACCCTGGATATGTAAAAATATTGCCAAGTCATTTGCAATATTTTTCATTTAAAATTAATTCCTTTTTCTGCCAGTTAATGGAATTAAATCCAGGAAAATATCTATCCATCTCCAAAGTTCATGAAAACTTGTGGAGATATTCTTTGTGATCATATCGAGCTCCCATAAAAATATTGGCAATAATTAAATAAGGGAAATTGCCTTTTCCTATATAAAGCCAATATTGCAATTTGGGCACTTTCCAAAGGAGCTACCATTTTGGTAGCCAGTAAAAATCCCAAATAATTTGTGGAGCTTCTCCTATCCATATCTTCACCATTTCCATCAAGATCCCAAGTTCCACAGATCAAATTTTGAGAGCATCTTCCAGTTCTTGTTTCTGGATTTATTTTGAGGCTGTGAAGCAACTATATTTTATATTGCTTCAAAAAATTTCAAATTAATCCAGGACCTCACATTCCATATATGATGTGAGTATGCCAAAATTCACATCATTTCATCTAGTCAATTTCTCCCAAAAATTTCATCAATTTTCTTCCCAGATTCAAGCTCTGTGAAGGAAGTACCATTTTGGTATATCCAAATGAGCTGAAATTTTGCCAGTATCTTTATATCTCCAAATCATAACTCTCCACCACAATTGAGCTCATTTCAACAAGCCAGATGAGTGCAGCTTCAAGATTCAGTTTCTAGACCAAATTTGGCATTGCAAAGGAAGTATATGCAAATGAGGTCCAAATGCCTTCAAATTTTGCCAGCATCTAGTCCTTCCTACCACATTTCCCTGTGACAACTTTTCCAGCTCATTTCCACCTCTAATTGACCACAGCTTCCTCCCCAAGTTTCTATCTAGAAACTGTTCTGGATCCCTTCAATCACTCTAGAGCCCTCCTGGTCCATCCAGTGACCAACCTCATCTATTTGAGCAGTGAGGGAGCTGTTTGACAAGGTTGGACAGGGAGGAGAGTGCCAGAGCTTTCAGTGCACGTGGTGACTGCGTGGACAGCAGGCAGAAACGGTGCTCTGCGGCACTGTTCTCATCGTGCAGCTCACTTCGGCCAGCTCCGGCGTGTCCCAGCATGTCAAACGACTCCGAGGCGTCCACGTACCCCTCTCCCGTAGCTTCTCCGCTCTTCTTTCTTCCTCCCCACGCCGCGGCGAGTCCCGCCACCGTGCTTTTTTGCTCGTGACCGCCGTCGTGTTCCCTCTGTCACCTCTCTCCCTTGGCCATTTCCCCGCCGTAGTGTCTCGTCGTCCTGCCCCGCGTCAGGTCGGCACCACCCGGAGCGTGCCACCTCGCAGGAGTGCCGCCAAAGCAGCGAGCTCCCGAAGCCTCGGTTGTCGCCGAGAAGCCGCCACGGCCGCCTATAAAAAGGCCCTCCCAGGAGCCTCCCCGAGCATCCCAAGCACCTGCAGCACCTCCTCTCCCTCCTAGCACCACCCTCGCCTGCCCCATTTGGCTCGAGGAGCCCTTCCTGCTCGCCACGTCCGCCATGGCCGTCGCACGGCCTCGCCAAGATTCGGCCACCCCCGTCCCCCATTGCTCCACTTGGGCACCGTGGTCGACTACCACCATCACCACTTCGCCCTCCCCGCCGCCATTCTACCCCGGAGAAGGCCATGGCCTCGACCCCGAGCCCACCAGTAGCCGTGCTCCGCCACCACCCTCGTCCAGCCACCACCGAGCCTCCCCGCCGCCGCCACGGGTACCCACGGGTGCGGCTTGGAGCACCTCATCCATCCCGACCCACGGCCATCCCCCTCGAGCACCACCGATGCCGGAGCAAGCGCCGGGGTACGCCCAGCCGCGCCTCCCCTATGTTTCGCGAGGAGGAAGAAAGCCCTGCAGGCGGGCCCCGTCTGTAAGCGGCTGAGCCAGCCGGTCCCGCGGTCATAAGTGAAGACGTATTTCCGTGGGATACGCTTCCTTCTATCGAAAGCGTAAACGGCCTCAGGTGCGTGCGGAAGTGCGCTTTCATTTGCCCGAAAGCGTACTTTCTGTAATGCGCGACCAGCCATGCTGTCAGGGACCCGGTTGTGAATATTTCTTTTGCAGATTGGTCCCTGGCAGAAAAAGCTTTATATCTTTTTGCTCGTAACTCCAATCGAGGTGAATCCAAAGCCCACGTCTTCAGTTCGTCGAGCCCGTTCTGGTGGTATCATTTTCATAATGTTTTCACACTATGAAAATGACCAATTTCCCCCTTCCCTCTATTCAGCCTCCTTCGAGAGAGAATCCTTTCCGGCAAATGTTCCCGCTAGGTGATCGCACTTCTTCCCGGAGTATTCCTCGACCCCCAGGCAAACCGACCATCTGATATATGCCCTAAAGCATTGCTCTGTGTTATTCTTGCGTGTTTAAATTAATATGCTTATGTTTGTATGCGTAGTGGTGAGCTGTATGTGACGCCAGTGAACCCTTGTTTGCCTTTCTTTGGTGACGGCACCACGCCTGTGTTCTGAGCTGTTTCCGGTCGTCAGGGGTGGATGCCAACTTTTTATTCTCTTTTAAACAACTGGCCCGTGTTCTGAGCTGCTTTTCGGCCGTCTCGGACAGCTGTTGAATTTCTTTCTGTAGCGGTGACCCTATGCTCTGAGCTGCTTTTCGGCCGTCTTAGGGAACCGCTACACTCTTTTTATCTACACCGTCTCATGCTCTGAGCTGCTTTTCAGCCGTCTTGAGCCGGGGTTGAGTTATTCCGGTAACGTCCCAGATCTGAGTTGTAAAGACCGTTCTGGTGGCTACTGGTTTATTTGCCGGTTTCATGCAAGGGTTCAGATGGTTGTCACCTACAGCCAAGACTTGTAAAATTATTAAACTCCTGCTAGATTGAATTTGTTATTTACATTAGTTGTTATTGCTCATCATATTATCGCCCTAGTGACTCGTAGATGACAGTATGGAGATAGGTTGTTATATTTTCATCATGCATTACTGTTGTTATTACAGTAATTAAGAATGTGACTTAATAACAACAACCTCCTTCGTCGACTGGATCGAGTCATAGTGTCACCTACCGAGCTTACCCGTGCAACCACATTTGCCTGGATGGGGAGGCCCTAGCTTGGTCCATTGTCCTGCCTCTTGTCGGTACCTCCAACTAGGGAAGGTTATGCGTGCGTGCTACCCTGGCCAGGTAGGCGGCGATAACCTTGTGAGCCCAGTTGTTTGTTTGCGCGCGGTCCCCGTTTGGGACAGTTTTGTTTGGCCAGGACGGTGGCAGGTGTCACGGGGTGACACAGGGGCCACCCAGGACATGACCCTGGGAGGGTATGATTGTCGCAGGGACCGTAAGATTGTCAGGCAATAGACAAGGTTTTGTTGGAGCAGGACTGCTCCACCCGAATGGGAACATGTACTAAAGTACGAGGCCAGGCGCTCCATGGTGTGGGTAAAGTGCGCAACCTCTGCAGAGTGTAAATCTATTCGAATAGCCGCGTCCTCGGTCATGGACAGTTCGTGTAGGCCCCTATTTGGTCTGTGTCGAGTCTGGAGGAACAAACTATATAATGATATTGCTGAGACTGAACCAGAGTAAGGTATGATTTGTCAGACTTGTAGTACAGATGCATGGACATCAGATGATGTCAGAGGTACGATCGCGATCCATGTGATGGCTATGAGATGAGCGGTTGGACGACCGCAAAGTTTGGATCAGATTTGGATCGTGAGCATATTCGGAGTTCGGATCATTTACCTGATATACTTTACTTTACTGCATTTACTTTAGTAGTTATCATGCTAGATAATCCTGCTATGACCTGATAATTAATGTTGCTAGATGATTAACCTTGCTAGATAATCCTGCCATAGCATAATGGTTAATACTGTTAAGATAACTAGTGCATGCTTGAATGCCATGGATTGCATTGCTTGGTGTATATGTTGGTTTGGTTTGCTTGCGAGTACATTCAAAAGTACTCAGCGGCCTTCAATGTGGCCAGGTTCACCTAAGGATTCGACGTTCGCTAGCAAGGAGCCGGAGAGTTCGCGGGCTAGAAGAGTAACCCAGTCAGATCCCTGTGGATTGGAGCCGCACCAGGACCATGCTGCCTTAGATAGAGCTTCTCCACTGCCATTCCCCTTGTAATATCTCATGTAAGCCTTATATACCCATTAATAGAAATGTTTGTGTTCATGATACTTGTTGTAAATGCGCACGCCAGAGTGATCTCCTGGGCTGGCGTGTGCGGCGACCGTCTGGCTACAGTGGTATTCAGGCGGGGCGCCACAACGGATGGTATCAGAGCCAGGCTGACTGTAGGTTACCCTAGCCAGATTTCAATGTCTTGTGATCAGTAGAAAGCCCAGATGGATTTCAGCCATCTTTGCTAGACAGACACGGCTACTATTGATCATAAGGCAACCCCCATAGGCTTTTGGCTCCATCAGACCCCAACTCTCATGGCCTTTGCCTCCAGTGGGAAAAGTCCACACCAGGAAATGACCCGTGAACCCTGAACCCCTAGGTAAACCAGATGTCCCTACCTTGCTTGCTAACCATGGCATTTCTCTTCTCAAATCCTGTTTCCTTTGGGAAACGCTTATAAATTCCATCTTTCCCCGACAACCTTAGGATCGCTGACTAAGCCACTTTGGCTATGGTCATGCGTCGAGTTTGGTGTTCCCTAAGGAAGTAGTAGGAGCTTGACACCAAATGCTACCAGGAGCATTGTGTGGTTTTGCTTCTAAGTCCTTAGAGATGCATCGAGTGCGCTATACTAGTTATACTAGTGAGTCTTCGGCCACATGTGTAAGGTCCGCAAAAATTTGAGCTTTATTTGCTTTTTGGTTTTTTGCGGTTTTGCTTCTTTTGTCGGTTCCGTTCTGTCGCCCGACTCGATCCATCTGCAAGAGCTACCAAAGAAGACCAACACACAACTTGGATAATACCCAATAATCCAAATTCAGTAAGAGTCAAGTCAAGCCAACTACCCGATATTCGGAGCATTATCACCGGATCTGTCAGGAATGAAGAATGGGTCAGAAGCAGAATCGGAGTGCAACCGACAAGGCCAGAATATACCTAAGGGAGTTTGCCACAGAATAGATTAAAACAAGAGCAAATTATTCGGTCCTCGACACAAGGATTATTTTAGCCAGTGGAGTGAACCTTGAGTCTTTTCTCAATGGACTCTGGGATTATTTATTATCCACAGAAAACATGTTTCAAGAATATGAAGGTGCCGAGAGTGACAACAAAACTCTGGTATGTTGATACAAATTGTAAGGCATATTTTGGAATTCACCAGTGCATATACAAAAATTTCTGGGCATGTGAACAAGGTTGGCGAGGAATATGGATAAGTTCACGGTTGCCCAGAATCAATGAGAATTTCACCTACCTGGAAGCTCAGCTAAACCGAATGGAATTATCTATCAACTGCTCACTACCAGCAACACTTGGTTTGAATGCAAAGGGTATTCCGAATTAATTATCAACACAAAGTCTGCATCAGTTGTGCAACCTCTATAGCAGCAATGATCAGACCAGCCGAAGGACAAGCGGTATAGATGACCAACGAAATATCTCCAGGCCAGGTATGGCCTATGCCAAGTTGTGGTTCCGCTATGGGTAAATACCGAATATCTCAGAAGGAAGCCAGAACCGGCCACCGGACCAACCGCATATCACAATGCAAGACTTTTGGTACAAGAAACCCCGCCTTCTTCCGCAAGCCATCAAGAGGAGCTTATGATGCAAGGCCCCCAACCTTCCTTGCTACACCACTTGGTGAGAAAATCTTTTGGAGTACGGCACTCCCATCTTCCTCAGCATGCTACCGCAGAAAGCATCCGGCATAAGGGACCTGACCTTCCCTAGTAAGCAACCTAAGGGGAAACTTCTGAGGTACGATACCCAGCCTTCTTCAGCACGCTACCCTGGCAGAAGCTTCGAGCATAAGGAATTCAGCCTTCTTCAACACGCCATCGTGCCCACGACAGTCTTGTCAAAAGCCCAAACTAGTCCGGACACACGTCCACCTCAGAACTCAGTGGTTGTGAAAGGATTTATCCTACCCCCGCATATGTTGTGAGCATGCAGTCCAGTGGATCAGTTCATGCGAGCCACTCGTACACGGGAATGACTGTGTTCACAGAAACATCGGCCCTATAGTTCAAAGAAGGATGTGAACACAGCAATCCCTACGAGATATGCAAGAGTAAGTTGTGAGTACAAGCCCAGCAAGCTAGAATACGACCAAGGAGCCGTGTTGGCCAGTCATGACAGCTCCACAAACAGGAACCCTCAGGAATAAGGAAGTCTTGAATAAACAATCTCCGCGACGGTCAATGAAGTAAAACTCCACAGACAAGGTAAACAATCTCCTTGTCAGACTCTTGCATATACGGCCACAACAATGCAGCCAGCATGTCAGCGTGAATACGGGACATCAGCCAAGATCAGAGGTTATGCTCCGAAGAATGCACGGAATAATAGCCATACTATGTCAGCTCAGTGGTCATAGCAAGGACCACAAAGGCTATATATGGCAGAGCCAACTCAGAGATTACTTTGTGATCATGCCCGACATTTCAGTTGGGAACCTCCTGAGAACGAAGTCAGAATGCAAGAGACAGGAAGAAAGCATCCGTATAGAACCCACATCCAGGTTGGGCATTCTGACAAGGCAAAAAGAGAGCCACTCCTAGCCACTCCAGGCCATACGAGCATGTGAGTCCGGTACCCAGAAAGAATGTCTCGCCCTTGGCAGTCAGTGTAAGAAGTATTGCAAATAAACCTGAACCAGCTAGTCCCAGGCCATGGAAACCAGACTATTTGTTGATACTCGGAGCTACCCAGCAACCCCAGCCAACAAACTACCAGCACAAAGAGTTTGCCTGACAGGAAAGAGACGGATTCAATGCAGCCGTCTGAAAAGACAGCACCTGAGCCATCGAAAGAGGCACTTAAAAGGTCAGCAAACGAATGAAGACAAGATAGTTGATGGATCCAAGTCGTACATAGGTAAGCCCCCTTGCCGGGAGGTAAGCCCGGAAATCTCGAGGACAAGATTTTCTTAAGGGGGGTAGGTTTGTGACACCCTGGTTTTCGCTCCTTGATTTTTTTCCTTCGCGGGATTTGACTGCCGTCTTTTTTTCGATGTTCTTGGATTTTCTCTCGCTCTTGGGTATATGAAGATGGTCATTTAGCCTTGCCTTCCCTATCCAACCAGAGACTCTCTCCAGTCCAACCTTGCCACCCAAGATTTTTCTCAAGACTTTGCCACCGAAACCCTACCTTCCGAGTTGCCGGAAGGGAAACCCCAATTCTTCCAGTTACAAAGGAACCCCAATTTCCTTTGATCTTTTGCCTCCCAAACTTTTCCCAGCGATCATCCTATCTCTATAAACCCTGGATATGTAAAAATATTGCCAATTCATTTGCAATATTTTTCATTTAAAATTAATTCCTTTTTCTGCCAGTTAAAGGAATTAAATCCAGGAAAATAACTATCCATCTCCAAAGTTCATGAAAACTTGTGGAGATATTCTTTGTGATCATATAGAGCTCCCATAAAAATATTGGCAATAATTAAAGAAGGGAAATTGCCTTATCCTATTTAAAGCCAATATTGCAATTTGGGCACTTTCCAAAGGACCTACCATTTTGGTAGCCAGGAAAAATCCCAAATAATTTGTGGAGCTTCTCCTATCCATATATTCACCATTTCAGTCAAGATCCTAAGTTCCACAGATCAACTTTTGAGAGCATCTTCCAGTTCTTGTTTCTGGATTTATTTTGAGGCTGTGAAGCAACTATATTTTATATTGCTTCACAAATTCTCAAATTAATCCAGGACCTCACATTCCATATATGATGTGAGTATGCCAAAATTCACATCATTTCATTTTGCCAATTTCTCCCAAAAATTCCATCAATTTTCTGTTCAGATTCAAGCTCTGTGAAGGAAGTACCATTTTGGTATATCCAAATGAGCTGAAATTTTGCCAGTATCTTTATATCTCCAAATCATAACTCTCCACCAAAAATCAGCTCATTTCACCAAGCCAGATGAGTGCAGCTTCAAGATTCAGTTTCTGGACCAAATTCGGCATTGCAAAGGAAGTATATGCAAATGAGGTCCAAACGCCTTCAAATTTTGCCAGCAACTTGTCCATCCTACCACATTTCCCTATGACAGCTTTTCCAGCTCATTTCCACCTCTGTTTGACCACAGCTTCCTCCCCAAGTTTCTATCCAGAAACTGTTCTGGATCCTTTCGATCACTCTAGAGCCCTCCTGGTCCATCCAGTGTCCAACCTCTTCTATTTGAGCAGTAAGGGAGCTGTTTGACAAGGTTGGACAGGCAGGAGAGTGCCAGAGCTTGTTGTGCACGTGGTGACCGCGTGGACAGCAGGCAGAAACGGTTCTCTACGGCACTGTTCTCGTCGTGCAGCTCACTCCGGCCAGCTCCGGCGTGTCCCGGCATGTCAAACGACTCCGAGGCTTCCACGTACCCCTCTCCCGTAGCTTCTCCCCTCTTCATTCTTCCTCCCCACATCGCGGCGAGTCCCGCCACCGTGCTGTTCGCTCGTGACCGCCGTCGTCTTCCCTCTGTCACCTCTCTCCCTTGGCCGTTTCCCCGCCGTAGTGTCTCGTCGTCCTGCCCCGCGTCAGGTCGGCACCACCCGGAGCGTGCCACCTCGCCGGAGTGCCGCCAAAGCAGCGAGCTCCCGAAACCTCGGTTGTCGCCGAGAAGCCGCCGTGGCCGCCTATAAAAAGGCCCTACCCGGAGCCTCCCCGAATATCCCTAGCACCTACAGCACCTCCTCTCCCTCCTGGCACCACCCTCGCATGCCCCATTTGGCTCGAGGAGCCCTTCCTGCTCGCCACGTCCGCCATGGCCGTCGCACGGCCTCGCCAAGATTCGGCCACCCCCGTCCCCCATTGCTCCACTTGGGCACCGTGGCCGACTACCACCATCACCACTTCGCCCTCCCCGCCGCCATTCTGCCCCTGAGAAGCACATGGCCTTGACCCCGAGCCCACAAGTAGCCGTGCTCCGCCACCACCCTCGTCTGGCCACCACCGAGCCCCCCCGCCGCCGCCACGGGTACCCACGGGTGCGGCTTGGAGCACCTCATCCATCCCGACCCACGGCCGGCCCACTCGAGCACCACCGACGCCGGAGCAAGCGCCGGGGTACGCCCAGCCGCGCCTCCCCTTTGTTTCGCGAGGAGGAAGAAAGCCCTGCAGGCGGGCCCCGTCTGTAAGCGGCTCAGCCAGCCGGGCCCGCGGTCATAAGTGAAGACGTATTTCCGTGGGATACGCTTCCTTCTATCGAAAGCGTAAACGGCCTCAGGCGCGTGCGGAAGTGCGCTTTCATTTTCCCGAAAGCGTACTTTCTGTAATGCGCGACCAGCCGTGCTGTCAGGGACCCGGTTGTGAATATTTCTTTTGCAGATTGGTCCCTGGTAGAAAAAGCTTTATATCTTTTTGCTCGTAACTCCAATTGAGGTGAATCCAAAGCCCACGTCTTCAGTTCATCGAGCCCGTTCTGAGGGTATCATTTTCATAATGCTTTCACACTGTGAAAATGACCATTTTACCCCAGCCCTCTATTCAGCCTCCTTCGAGAGAGAATCCTTTCCGCCAAATGTTCCCGCGAGGTGATCGCACTTCTTCCCGGAGTATTCCACGACCCCCAGGCATGCCGACCATCTGATATATGCCCTAAAGCATTGCTCTGTGTTAGTCTTGCGTGTTTAAATTAATATGCTTATGTTTGTATGCGTAGTGGTGAGCTGTATGTGACGCCAGTGAACCCTTGTTTGCCTTTCTTTGGTGACGGCACCACATCTGTGTTCTGAGCTGTTTCCGGCCATCCGGGGTGGATGCCGACTTTTTGTTCTCTTTTCAACAACTGGCCCGTGTTCTGAGCTGCTTTTCGGCCGTCTCGGACAGCTGTTTAATTTCTTTCTGTAGCGGTGACCCTATGCTCTGAGCTGCTTTTCGGCCGTCTTAGGGAACCGCTACACCCTTTTTATCAACACCGTCTCATGCTCTGAGCTGCTTTTCAGCCGTCTTGAGCCGGGGTTGAGTTATTCCGGTAACGTCCCAGATCTGAGTTGTAAAGACCGTTCTGGTGGCTACTGGTTTATTTGCCGGTTTCATGCAAGGGTTCAGATGGTTGTCACCTACAGCCAAGACTTGTATAATTATTAAACTCCTGCTAGATTGAATTTGGTATTTACATTAGTTGTTATTGCTCATCATATTATCGCCCTAGTGACTCGTAGATGACAGTATGGAGATAGGTTGTTATATTTTCATCATGCATTACTGTTGTTATTACAGTAATTAAGAATGTGACTTATTAGCAACAACCTCCTCCATCGACTGGATCGAGTCATAGTGTCACCTACCGAGCTTACCCGTGCAACCACATTTGCCTGGATGGGGAGGCCCTAGCTTGGTCCATTGTCCTGCCTCTTGTCGGTACCTCCAACTAGGGAAGGTTATGCGTGCGTGCTACCCTGGCCCGGTAGGCCGCGATAACCTTGTGAGCCCAGTTGTTTGTTTGCGCGCGGTCCCCGTTTGGGACAGTTTTGTTTGGCCACGACGGTGGCAGGTGTCACGGGGTGACACAGGGGCCACCCAGGACATGACCCTGGGAGGGTATGATTGTCGGAGGGACCGTAAGAGTGTCAGGCAATAGACAAGGTTTTGTTGGAGCAACACTGGTCCACCCGAATGGGAACATGTACTAAAGTACGAGGCCAGGCGCTCCATGGTGTGGGTAAAGTGCGCAACCTCTACAGATTGTAAATCTATTCGAATAGCCGCGTCCTCGGTCATGGACAGTTCGTGTAGGCCCCTATTTGGATTGTGTCAAGTCTGGAGGAACAAACTATATAATGATATTGCTAAGATTGAACCAGAGTAAGGTATGATTTGTCAGACTTGCAGTACAGATGCATGGACATCAGATGATGTCAGAGGTATGATTGCGATCCATGTGATGGCTATGAGATGAGCGGTTGGATGACCGCAAAGTTTGGATCAGATTTGGGTCGTGAGCATATTTGGAGTACGGATCATTTACCTGATATACTTTACTTTACTGCATTTACTTCAGTAGTTATCATGCTAGATAATCTTGCTATGACCTGATAATTAATGTTGCTAGATGATTAACCTTGCTAGATAATCCTGCCATAGCATAATGGTTAATACTGTTAAGATTACTAGTACATGCTTGAATGCCATGGATTGCATTGCTTGGTGTATATGTTGGTTTGGTTTGCTTGCGAGTACATTCAAAAGTACTCAGCGGCTTTCAATGTTGCCAGGTTCACCTAAGGATTCGACGTTCGCTAGCAAGGAGCCGGAGTGTTCGCGGGCTAGAAGAGTAACCCAGTCAGATCCCTGTGGATTGGAGCCACACCAGGATCATGCTGCCTTAGATAGAGCTTCTCCACTGCCATTCCCCTTGTAATATCTCATGTAAGCCTTATATACCCATTAATAGAAATGTCTGTGTTCATGATACTTGTTGTAAACGCGCACGCCAGAGTGATCTCCTGGGCTGGCGTGTGCGGCGACCGTCTGGCTACAGTGGAATTCAGGCGGGGCGCCACAACGGATGGTATCAGAGCCAGGCTGACTTTAGGTTACCCTAGCCAGATTTCATTGTCTTGTGATCAGTAGAAAGCCCAGATGGATTTCAGCCATCTTTGCCAGACTGGCACGGCTACTATTGATCATAAGGCAACCCCCATAGGCTTTTGGCTCCATCAGACCCCAACTCTCGTGGCCTTTGCCTCCGGTGGGAAAAGTCTGCACCAGGCAATGACCCGTGAACCCTGAACCCCTAGGTAAACCAGATGTCCCTACCTTGCTTGCTAACCATGGCATTTCTCTTCTCAAATCCAGTTTCCTTTGGGAAACGCTTATAAATTCCATCTTTCCCCGACAACCTTAGGATCGTTGACTAAGCCACTTTGGCTATGGTCGTGCGTCGAGTTTGGTGTTCCCTAAGGAAGTAGTAGGAGCTTGACACCAAATGCTACCAGGAGCATTGTGTGGTTTTGCTTCTAAGTCCTTAGAGGTGCATCGAGTGCACTATACTAGTTATACTAGTGAATCTTTGGCCACATGTGTAAGGTCCGCAAAAATTTGAGCTTTATTTGCTTTTTGGTTTTTTGCGGTTTTGCTTCTTTTGTCGGTTCCGTTTTGTCGCCCGACTGGATCCATCTGCAAGAGCTACCAAAGAAAACCAACACACAACTTGGATAATACCCAATAATCCAAATTCAGTAAGAGTCAAGTCAAGCCAACTACCAGATATTCGGAGCATTATCACCGGATCTATCAGGAATGAAGAATGGGTCAGAAGCAGAATCGGAGTGCAACCGACAAGGCCAGAATATACCTAAGGGAGTTTGCCACAGAATAGATTACAGCAAGAGCAAATTATTCGGTCCTCGACACAAGGATTATTTTAGCCAGTGGAGTGAACCTTGAGTCTTTTCTCAATGGACTCCGGAATTATTTATTTTCCATAGAAAACATGTTTCAAGAATGTGAAGGTGCTGAGAGTGACAACAAAACTCTGGTATGTTGATACAAATTGCAAGGCATATTTTGGAATTCACCAGTGCATATACAAAAATTTCTGGGCATGGGAACAAGGTTGGCGAGGAATATGGATAACTTCATGGTTGCCCAGAATCAATGAGAATTTCTCCTACCTGGAAGCTCAGCTAAACCGAATGGAATTATCTATCAACTGCTCACTACCAGCAACACTTGGTTTGAATGCAAAGGGTATTCCCAATTAAATATCAACACGAAGTCTGCATCAGTTGTGCAACCTCTATACCAGCAATGATCAGACCAGCAGAAGGACAAGCGGTATACATGACCAACGAAATATCTCCAGGCCAGGTATGGCCTATGCCAAGTTGTCGTTCCGCTGTGGGTAAATTCCGAATATCTCAGAAGGAAGCCAGAACCGGCCACAGGACCAACCGCATATCACAATGCAAGACTTTTGGTACAAGAAACCCCGCCTTCTTCCGCAAGCCATCAAGAGGAGCTTATGATGCAAGGCCCCCAACCTTCCTTGCTACACCACTTGGTGAGAAAATATTTTGGGGTACGGCACTCCCATCTTCCTCAGCATGCTACCGCAGAAAGCTTCCGGCATAAGGCACCTGACCTTCCCCAGTAAGCAACCTGAGGGGAAACTTCTGAGGTACGATACCCAGCCTTCTTCGGCACGCTACCCTGGCAGAAGCTTCGAGCATAAGGAATTCAGCCTTCTTCAACACGCCATCGTGCCCACGACAGTCTTGTCAGAAGCCCGAACTAGTCCGGACACACGTCCACCTCAGAACTCAGTGGTTGTGAAAGGATTTATCCTACCCCTGCATATGTTGTGAGCATGCAGTCTAGTGGATCAGTTCATGCGAGCCACTCGTACACGGGAATGACTATGTTCAGAGAAACATCGGCCCCATAGTTCAAAGAAGGATGTGAACACAACAATCCCTACGAGATATGCAAGAGTAAGTTGTGAGTACAAGCCCAGCAAGCTAGAATACGACCAAGGAGCCGTGTTGGCCAGTCATGACAGCTCCACAAACAGGAACCCTCAGGAATAAGGAAGTCTTGAATAAACAATCTCCGCGACGGTCAATGAAGTAAAACTCCACAGACAAGGTGATATTGCCAATCCTTGTCATACTCTTGCATATACGGCCACAACCATGCAGCCAGCATGTCTGCGTGAATACGGGCCATCAGCCAAGATCAGAGGTTATGCTCCGAAGAATGCACGGAATAATAGCCATACTATGTCAGCTCAGTGGTCATAGCAAGGACCACAAAGGCTATATAAGGCAGAGCCACTTCAGAGATTACTTTGTGATCATGCCCGACATTTCAGTTGGGAACCTCCTGAGAACGAAGTCAGAATGCAAGAGACAGGTAGAAAGCATCCGTATAGAACCCACATCCAGGTTGGGCATTCTGACAAGGCAAAAAGAGAGCCACTCCTAGCCACTCCAGGCCATACGAGCATGTGAGTCCGGTACCCAGAAAGAATGTCTCGCCCTTGGCAGTCAGTGTAAGAAGTATCGCAAAAAAAACCGAACCAGCTAGTCCCAGGCCATGGAAACCAGACTATTTGTTGATACTCGGAGCTACCCACCAACCCCAGCCAACAAACTACCAGCACAAAGAGTTTGCCTGACAGGAAAGAGACAGATTCAATGCAGCCGTCTGAAAAGACAGCACCTGAGCCATCAAAAGAGGCACTTAAAAGGTCAGCAAACGAATGAAGACAAGATAGTTGATGGATCCAAGTCGTACACAGGTAAGCCCCCTTGCCGGGAGGTAAGCCCGGAAATCTCGAGGACAAGATTTTCTTAAGGGGGGTAGGTTTGTGACACCCTGGTTTTCGCTCCTTGATTTTTTTCCTTCGCGGGATTTGACTCCCGTCTTTTTTTCGATGTTCTTGGATTTTCTCTCGCTCTTGGGTATATGAAGATGGTCATTTAGCCTTGCCTTCCCTATCCAACCAGAGACTCTCTCCAGTCCAACCTTGCCACCCAAGATTTTTCTCAAGACTTTCCCACCGAAACCCTACCTTCCGAGTTGCTGGAAGGGAAACCCCAATTCTTCCAGTTACAAAGGAACCCCAATTTCCTTTGATCTTTTGCCTCCCAAACTTTTCCCCGCGATCATCCTATCTCTATAAACCCTGGATATGTAAAAATATTGCCAAGTCATTTGCAATATTTTTCATTTAAAATTAATTCCTTTTTCTGCCAGTTAAAGGAATTAAATCCAGGAAAATATCTATCCATCTCCAAATTTCATGAAAACTTGTGGAGATATTCTTTGTGATCATATAGAGCTCCCATAAAAATATTGGCAATAATTAAATAAGGAAAATTGCCTTTTCCTATTTAAAGCCAATATTGCAATTTGGGCACTTTCCAATGGAGCTACCATTTTGGTAGCCAGGAAAAATCTCAAATAATTTGTGGAGCTTCTCCTATCCATATCTTCACCATTTCCATCAAGATCCCAAGTTCCATAGATCAAATTTTGAGAGCATCTTCCAGTTCTTGTTTCTGGATTTATTTTGAGGCTGTAAGCAACTATATTTTAAATTGCTTCAAAAATTCTCAAATTAATCCTGGACCTCACATTCCATATATGATGTGAGTATGGAAAAATTCACATCATTTCATCTAGCCAATTTCTCCCAAAAATTCCATCAATTTTCTGTCCAGATTCAAGCTCTGTGAAGGAAGTACCATCTTGGTATATCCAAATGAGCTGAAATTTTGCCAGTATCTTTATATCTCCAAATCATAACTCTCCACTAAAATTCAGCTCATTTCACCAAGCCATATGAGTGCACCTTCAAGATTCAGTTTCTGGACCAAATTTGGCATTGCAAAGGAAGTATATGCAAATGAGGTCCAAATGCCTTCAAATTTTTCCAGCATCTAGTCCTTCCTACCACATTTCCCTGTGACAACTTTTCCAGCACATTTCCACCTCTGTTTGACCACAGCTTCCTCCCCAAGTTTCTATCCAGAAACTGTTCTGGATCCTTTCGATCACTCTAGAGCCCTCCTGGTCCATCCAGTGACCAACCTCATCTATTTGAGCAGTGAGGGAGCTGTTTGACAAGGTTGGACAGGCAGGAGAGTGCCAGAGCTTGTAGTGCACGTGGTGACCGCGTGGACAGCAGGCAGAAACGGTGCTCTGCGCCACTGTTCTTGTCGTGCAGCTCACTCCGGCCAGCTCCGGCGTGTCCCGGCATGTCAAACGACTCCGAGGCGTCCACGTACCCCTCTCCCGTAGCTTCTCCCCTCTTCTTTCTTCCTCCCCATGCCGCGGCGAGTCCAGCCACCGTGCTGTTCGCTCGTGACCGTCGTCGTCTTCCCTCTGTCACCTCTCTCCCTTGGCCGTTTCCCCGCCGTAGTGTCTCGTCGTCCTGCCCCGCGTCAGGTCGGCACCACCCGGAGCGTGCCACCTCGCCGGAGTGCCGCCAAAGCAGCGAGCTCCCGAAGCCTCGGTTGTCGCCGAGAAGCCGCCGCGGCCGCCTATAAAAAGGCCCTCCCCGGAGCCTCCCCGAGCATCCCAAGCACCTGCAGCACCTCCTCTCCCTCCTAGCACCACCCTCGCCTGCCCCATTTGGCTAAAGGAGCCCTTCCTGCTCGCCACGTCCGCCATGGCCGTCGCACGGCCTCGCCAAGATTCGGCCACCCCCGTCCCCCATTGCTCCTCTTGGGCACCATGGCCGACTAGCACCATCACCACTTCGCCATCCCCGCCGCCATTCTGCAACGGAGAAGGCCATGGCCTCGACCCCGAGCCCACCAGTAGCCGTGCTCCGCCACCACCCTCGTCCGGCCACGGGTACCCATGGGTGCGGCTTGGAGCACCTCATCCATCCCGACCCACGGCCGGCCCCCTCGAGCACCACCGACGCCGGAGCAAGCTCCGGGGTACGCCCAGCCGGGCCCCGTCTGTAAGCGGCTTAGCCAGCCGGGCCCGCGGTCATAAGTGAAGACGTATTTACGTGGGATACGCTTCCTTCTATCGAAAGCGTAAATAGCCTCAGGCGCGTGCGGAAGTGCGCTATCATTTGCCCGAAAGCGTACTTTCTGTAATGCGCGACCAGCCGTGCTGTCAGGGACCCGGTTGTGAATATTTCTTTTGCAGATTGGTCCCTGGTAGAAAAAGCTTTATATCCTTTTGCTCGTAACTCCAATCGAGGTGAATCCAAAGCCCACGTCTTCAGTTCGTCGAGCCAGTTCTGATGGTATCATTTTCATAATGTTTTCACACTGTGAAAATGACCATTTTACCCCAGCCCTCTATTCAGCCTCCTTCGAGAGAGAATCCTTTCCGACAAATGTTCCCGCGAGGTGATCGCACTTCTTCCCGGAGTATTCCTCGACCCCCAGGCAAGCCGACCATATGATATATGCCCTAAAGCATTGCTCTGTATTATTCTTGCGTGTTTAAATTAATATGCTTATGTTTGTATGCATAGTGGTGAGCTGTATGTGACACCAGTGAACCCTTGTTTGCCTTTCTTTGGAGACGGCACCACGCCTGTGTTCTGAGCTGTTTCCGGCCGTCCGGGGTGGATGCCGACTTTTTGTTCTCTTTTCAACAACTGGCCCGTGTTCTGAGCTGCTTTTCGGCCGTCTCGGACAGCTGTTGAATTTCTTTCTGTAGCGGTGACCCTATGCTCTGAGCTGCTTTTCGGCCGTCTTAGGGAACCGCTACACTCTTTTTATCAACACCGTCTCATGCTCTGAGCTGCTTTTCAGCCGTCTTGAGCCGGGGTTGAGTTATTCCGGTAACGTCCCAGATCTGAGTTGTAAAGACCGTTCTGGTGGCTACTGGTTTATTTGCCGGTTTCATGCAAGGGTTCAGATGGTTGTCACCTACAGCCAAGACTTGTAAAATTATTAAACTCCTGCTAGATTGAATTTGTTATTTACATTAGTTGTTATTGCTCATCATATTATCGCCCTAGTGACTCGTAGATGACAGTATGGAGATAGGTTGTTATATTTTCATCATGCATTACTGTTGTTATTACAGTAATTAAGAATGTGACTTAATAACAACACTATGACTCGACTGGATCGAGTCATAGTGTCACCTACCGAGCTTACCCGTGCAACCACATTTGCCTGGATGGGGAGGCCCTAGCTTGGTCCATTGTCCTGCCTCTTGTCGGTACCTCCAACTAGGGAAGGTTATGCGTGCGTGCTACCCTGGCCCGGTAGGCGGCGATAACCTTGTGAGCCCAGTTGTTTGTTTGCGCGCGGTCCCCGTTCGGGACAGTTTTGTTTGCCCATGACGGTGGCAGGTGTCACGGGGTGACACAGGGGCCACCCAGGACATGACCCTGGGAGGGTATGATTGTCGGAGGGACCGTAAGAGTGTCAGGCAATAGACAAGGTTTTGTTGGAGCAGCACTGGTGCACCCGAATGGGAACATGTACTAAAGTACGAGGCCAGGCGCTCCATGGTGTGGGTAAAGTGCGCAACCTCTGCGGAGTGTAAATCTATTCGAATAGCCGCGTCCTCGGTCATGGACAGTTCATGTAGGCCCCTATTTGGTCTATATCGAGTCTGGAGGAACAAACTATATAATGATATTGCTAAGACTGAAGCAGAGTAAGGTATGATTTGTCAGACTTGCAGTACAGATGCATGACATCAGATGATGTCAGACGTATGATTGCGATCCATGTGATGGCTATGAGATGAGCGGTTGGACGATCGCAAAGTTTGGATCAGATTTGGATCGTGAGCATATTCGGAGTTCGGATCATTTACCTGATATACTTTACTTTACTGCATTTACTTCAGTAGTTATCATGCTAGATAATCCCGCTATGACCTGATAATTAATGTTGCTAGATGATTAACCTTCTAGATAATCCTGCCATAGCATAATGGTTAATACTGTTAAGATAACTAGTGCATGCTTGAATGCCATGGATTGCATTGCTTGGTGTATATGTTGGTTTGGTTTGCTTGCGAGTACATTCAAAAGTACTCAGCGGCCTTCAATGTGGCCAGGTTCACCTAAGGATTCGACGTTCGCTAGCAAGGAGCCGGAGTGTTCGCGGGCTAGAAGAGTAACCCAGTCAGATCCCTGTGGTTTGGAGCCGCACCAGGACCATGCTGCCTTAGATAGAGCTTCTCCACTGCCATTCCCCTTGTAATATCTCATGTAAGCCTTATATACCCATTAATAGAAATGTCTGTGTTCATGATACTTGTTGTAAACGCGCACGCCAGAGTGATCTCCTGGGCTGGCGTGTGCGGCGACCGTCTGGCTACAGTGGTATTCAGGCGGGGCGCCACAACGGATGGTATCAGAGCCAGGCTGACTGTAGGTTACCCTAGCCAGATTTCATTGTCTTGTGATCAGTAGAAAGCCCAGATGGATTTCAGCCATCTTTGCCAAACAGGCACCGCTACTATTGATCATAAGGCAACCCCCATAGGCTTTTGGCTCCATCAGACCCCAACTCTCGTGGCCTTTGCCTCCGGTGGGAAAAGTCCGCACCAGGCAATGACCCGTGCACCCTGAACCCCTAGGTAAACCAGATGTCCCTACCTTGCTTGCTAACCATGGCATTTCTCTTCTCAAATCCAGGTTCCTTTGGGAAACGCTTATAAATTCCATCTTTCCCCGACAACCTTAGGATCGCTGACTAAGCCACTTTGGCTATGGTCGTGCGTCAAGTTTGGTGTTCCCTAAGGAAGTAGTAGGAGCTTGACACCAAATGCTACCAGGAGCATTGTGTGGTTTTGCTTCTAAGTCCTTAGAGGTGCATCGAGTGCGCTATACAAGTTATACTAGTTAATCTTCGGCCACATGTGTAAGGTCCGCAAAAATTTGAGCTTTATTTGCTTTTTGGTTTTTAGCGGTTTTGCTTCTTTTGTCGGTTCCGTTCTGTCGCCCGACTGGATCCATCTGCAAGAGCTACCAAAGAAGACCAACACACAACTTGGATAATACCCAATAATCCAAATTCAGTAAGAGTCAAGTCAAGCCAACTACCCGATATTCGGAGCATTATCACCGGATCTGTCAGGAATGAAGAATGGGTCAGAAGCAGAATGGGAGTGCAACCGACAAGGCCAGAATATACCTAAGGGAGTTTGCCACAGAATAGATTACAGCAAGAGCAAATTATTCGGTCCTCGACACAAGGATTATTTTAGCCAGTGGAGTGAACCTTGAGTCTTTTCTCAATGGACTCCGAAATTATTTATTATCCACAGAAAACATGTTTCAAGAAAGTGAAGGTGCCGAGAGTGACAACAAAACTCTGGTATGTTGATACAAATTGCAAGGCATATTTTGGAATTCGCCAGTGCATATACAAAAATTTCTAGGCATGTGAACAAGGTTGGCGAGGAATATGGATAAGTTCACGGTTGCCCAGAATCAATGAGAATTTCACCTACCTGGAAGCTCAGCTAAACCGAATGGAATTATCTATCAACTGCTCACTACCAGCAACACTTGGTTTGAATGCAAAGGGTATTCCGAATTAATTATCAACACGAAGTCTGCATCAGTTGTGCAACCTCTATAGCAGCAATGATCAGACCAGTAGAAGGACAAGCGGTATACATGACAAACGAAATATCTCCAGGCCAGGTATGGCCTATGCCAAGTTGTGGTTCCGCTATGGGTAAATTCCGAATATCTCAGAAGGAAGCCAGAACCGGCCACAGGACCAACCACATATCACAATGCAAGACTTTTGGTACAAGAAACCCCGCCTTCTTCCGCAAGCCATCAAGAGGAGCTTATGATGCAAGGCCCCCAACCTTCCTTGCTACACCACTTGGTGAGAAAATCTTTTGGGGTACGGCACTCCCATCTTCCTCAGCATGCTACCACAGAAAGCTTCCGGCATAAGGCACCTGACCTTCCCCAGTAAGCAACCTGAGGGGAAACTTCTGAGGTACGATACCCAGCCTTCTTCGGCACGCTACCCTGGCAGAAGCTTCGAGCATTAGGAATTCAGCCTTCTTCAACACGCCATCGTGCCCACGACAGTCTTGTCAGAAGCCCGAACTAGTCCAGACACACGTCCACCTCAGAACTCAGTGGTTGTGAAAGGATTTATCCTACCCCTGCATATGTTGTGAGCATGCAGTCGAGTAGATCAGTTCATGCGAGCCACTCGTACACGGGAATGACTGTGTTCAGAGAAACATCGGCCCCATAGTTCAAAGAAGGATGTGAACACAGCAATCCCTACGAGATATGCAAGAGTAAGTTGTGAGTACAAGCCCAGCAAGCTAGAATACGACCAAGGAGCCGTGTTGGCCAGTCATGACAGCTCCACAAACAGGAACCCTCAGGAATAAGGAAGTCTTGAATAAGCAATCTCCGCGACGGTCAATGAAGTAAAACTCCACAGACAAGGTGATATTGCCAATCCTTGTGAGACTCTTGCATATACGGCCACAACAATGCAGCCAGCATGTCAGCGTGAATACGGGCCATCAGCCAAGATCAGAGGTTATGCTCCGAAGAATGCACGGAATAATAGCCATACTATGTCAGCTCAGTGGTCATAGCAAGGACCACAGAGGCTATATATGGCAGAGCCACCTCAGAGATTACCGTCTATGATTACTTTGTGATCATGCCCGACATTTCAGTTGGGAACCTCCTGAGAACGAAGTCAGAATGCAAGAGATAGGAAGAAAGCATCCGTATAGAACCCACATCCAGGTTGGGCATTCTAACAAGGCGAAAAGAGAGCCACTCCTAGCCACTCCAGGCCATACGAGCATGTGAGTCCGGTACCCAGAAAGAATGTCTCGCCCTTGGCAGTCAGTGTAAGAAGTATCGCAAAAAAACCCGAACCAGCTAGTCCCAGGCCATGGAAACCATACTATTTGTCGATACTCGGAGCTACCCACCAACCCTAGCCAACAAACTACCAGCACAAAGAGTTTGCCTGACAGGAAAGAGACAGATTCAATGCAGCCGTCTGAAAAGACAGCACCTGAGCCATCAAAAGAGGCAGTTAAAAGGTCAGCAAACGAATGAAGACAAGATAGTTGATGGATCCAAGTCGTACACAGGTAAGCCCACCTTGCCGGGAGGTAAGCCCGGAAATCTCGAGGATGAGATTTTCTTAAGGGGGGTAGGTTTGTGACACCCTGGTTTCGCTCCTTGTTTTTTTTTCCTTCGCGGGATTTGACTCCCGTCTTTTTTTCGATTTTCCTGGATTTTCTCTCGCTCTTGGGTATATGAAGATGGTCATTTAGCCTTGCCTTCCCTATCCAACCAGAGACTCTCTCCAGTCCAACCTTGCCACCCAAGATTTTTCTCAAGACTTTGCCACCGAAACCCTACCTTCCGAGTTGCCGGAAGGGAAACCCCAGTTCTTCCAGTTACAAAGGAAGCCCAATTTCCTTTGATCTTTTGCCTCCCAAACTTATCCCAGTGATCATCCTATCTCTATAAACCCTGGATATGTAAAAATATTGCCAAGTCATTTGCAATATTTTTCATTTAAAATTAATTCCTTTTTCTGCCAGTTAAAGGAATTAAATCCAGGAAAATATCTATCCATCTCCAAAGTTCATTAAAACTTGTGGAGATATTCTTTGTGATCATATCGAGCTCCCATAAAAATATTGGCAATAATTAAATAAGGGAAATTACCTTTTCCTATTTAAAGCCAATATTGCAATTTGGGCACTTTCCAAAGGAGCTACTATTTTGGTAGCCAAGAAAAATCCCAAATAATTTGTGGAGCTTCTCCTATCCATATATTCACCATTTCCATCAAGATCCCAAGTTCCACAGATCAAATTTTGAGAGCATCTTCCAGTTCTTGTTTCTGGATTTATTTTGAGGCTGTGAAGCAACTATATTTTATATTGCATAAAAAATTCTCAAATTAATCCAGGACCTCACATTCCATATATGATTTGAGTATGCCCAAATTCACATCATTTCATCTAGCCAATTTCTCCCAAAAATTCCATCAATTTTCTGTCCAGATTCAAGCTCTGTGAAGGAAGTACCATTTTGGTATATCTAAATGAGCTGAAATTTTGCCAGTATCTTTATATCTCCAAATAATAACTCTCCACCAAAGTTCAGCTCATTTCACCAAGCCATATAAGTGCAGCTTCAAGATTCAGTTTCTGGACCAAATTTGGCATTGCAAAGGAAGTATATGCAAATGAGGTCCAAATGCCTTCAAATTTTTCTAGCATCTATTCCTTCCTACCACATTTCCCTGTGACAACTTTTCCAGCTCATTGCCACCTCTGTTTGACCACAGCTTCCTCCCCAAGTTTCTATCCAGAAACTGTTCTGGATCCGTTCGATCACTCTAGAGCCCTCCTGGTCCATCCAGTGACCAACCTCATCTATTTGAGCAGTGAGGGAGCTGTTTGACAAGTTTGGACAGGCAGGAGAGTGCCAGAGCTTGTAGTGCACGTGGTGACCGCGTGGACAGCAGGCAGAAACGGTGCTCTGCGGCACTGTTCTCGTCGTGCAGCTCACTCCGGCCAGCTCCGGCGTGTCCCGGCATGTCAAACGACTCCGAGGCGTCCACGTACCCCTCTCCCGTAGCTTCTCCCCTCTTCTTTCTTCCTCCCCACGCCGCGGCGAGTCCCGCCACCGTGTTGTTCGCTCATGACCGCCGTCGTCTTCCCTCTGTCACCTCTCTCCCTTCGCCGTTTCCCCGCCGTAGTGTCTCGTAGTCCTGCCCCGCGACAGGTCGGCACCACCCGGAGCATGCCACCTCGCCGGAGTGCCGCCAAAGCAGCGAGCTCCCGAAGCCTCGGTTGTCGCCGAGAAGCCGCCGCGGCCGCCTATAAAAAGGCCCTACCCGGAGCCTCCCCGAATATCCCAAGCACCTGCAGCACCTCCTCTCCCTCCTAACACCACCCTCGCCTGCCCCATTTGGCTCGAGGAGCCCTTCCTGCTCGCCACGTCCGCCATGGCCGTCGCACGGCCTCGCCAAGATTCGGCCACCCCCGTACCCCATTGCTCCACTTCGGCACCGTGGCCGACTACCACCATCACCACTTCGCCCTTCCCACCGCCATTCTGCCCCGGAGAAGGTCATGGCCTCGACCCCGAGCCCACCAGTAGCCGTGCTCCGCCACCACCCTCGTCCGGCCACCACCGAGCCTCCCCGCCGCCGCCACGGGTACCCACGGGTGCGGCTTGGAGCACCTCATCCATCCCGACCCACGGCCGGCCGCCTCGAGAACCACCTACGCCGGAGCAAGCGCCGGGGTACGCCCAGCCGCGCCTCCCCTCTGTTTCGCGAGGAGGAAGAAAGCCCTGCAGGCGGGCCCCGTCTGTAAGCGGGTCAGCCAGCCGGGCCCGCGGTCATAAGTGAAGACGTATTTCCGTGGGATACGCTTCCTTCTATCGAAAGCGTAAACAGCCTCAGGCGCATGCGGAAGTGCGCTTTCATTTGCCCGAAAGCGTACTTTCTGTAATGCGCGACCAGCCGTGCTGTCAGGGACCCGGTTGTGAATATTTCTTTTGCAGATTGGTCCCTGGCAGAAAAAGCTTTATATCTTTTTGCTCGTAACTCCAATCGAGGTGAATCCAAAGCCCACATCTTCAGTTCGTCGAGCCCGTTCTGATGGTATCATTATCAAAATGTTTTCACACTGTGAAAATGACCATTTTACCACTGCCCTCTATTCAGCCTCCTTCGAGAGAGAATCCTTTCCGGCAAATGTTCCTGCGAGGTGATCGCACTTCTTCCCGTAGTATTCCTCGACCCCCAGGCAAGCCGACCATCTGATATATACCCTAAAGCATTGCTCTGTGTTATTCTTGCGTGTTTAAATTTATATGCTTATGTTTGTATGTGTAGTGGTGAGCTGTGTGTGACGCTAGTGAACCCTTGTTTGCCTTTCTTTGGTGATGGCACCACACCTGTGTTCTGAGCTGTTTCCGGCCGTCCGGGGTGGATGCCGACTTTTTGTTCTCTTTTCAGCAACTGGCCCGTGTTCTGAGCTGCTTTTCGGCCGTCTCGGACAGTTGTTGAATTTCTTTCTGTAGCGGTGACCCTATGCTCTGAGCTGCTTTTCGGCCGTCTTAGGGAACCTTTACACTCTTTTTATCAACACCGTCTCATGCTCTGAGCTGCTTTTCGGCCGTCTTGAGCCAGGGGTTGAGTTATTCCGGTAACGTCCCAGATCTGAGTTGTAAAGACCGTTCTGGTGGCTACTGGTTTATTTGCCGGTTTCATGCAAGGGTTCAGATGGTTGTCACCTACAGCCAAGACTTGTAAAATTATTAAACTCCTGCTAGATTGAATTTGTTATTTACATTAGTTGTTATTGCTCATCATATTATCGCCCTAGTGACTCGTAGATGACAGTATGGAGATAGGTTGTTATATTTTCATTATGCATTACTGTTGTTATTACAGTAATTAAGAATGTGACTTAATAACAACAACCTCCTCCGTCGATTGGATCGAGTCATAGTATCACCTACCGAGCTTACCCGTGCACCCACATTTGCCTAGATGGGGAGGCCCTAGCTTGGTCCATTGTCCTGCCTCTTGTCGGTACCTCCAACTAGGGAAGGTTATGCGTGCGTGCTACCCTGACCCGGTAGAGGGCGATAACCTTGTGAGCCCAGTTGATTGTTTGCGCGCGGTCCCCGTTTGGGACAGTTTTGTTTGGCCACGACGGTGGTAGGTGTCACGGGGTGACACAGGGGCTACCCAGCACATGACCCTGGGAGGGTATGATTGTCGGAGGGACCGTAAGAGTGCCAGGCAATAGACAAGGTTTTGTTGGAGCAGCACTGGTCCAACCGAATGGGAACATGTACTAAAGTACGAGGCCAGGCGCTCCATGGTGTGGGTAAAGTGCACAACCTCTGCAGAGTGTAAATCTATTCGAATATCCGCGTCCTCGGTCATGGACAGTTATTGTAGGCCCCTATTTGGTCTGTGTCGAGTCTGGAGGAACAAACTATATAATGATATTGCTAAGACTGAACCAGAGTAAGGTATGATTTGTCAGACTTGCAGTACAGATGCATGGACATCAGATGATGTCAGAGGTATGATTGCGATCCATGTGATGGCTATGAGATGAGCGGTTGGACGACTTCGAAGTTTGGATCAGATTTGGATCGTGAGCATATTCAGAGTTCGGATCATTTACCTGATATACTTTACTTTACTGCATTTACTTCAGTAGTTATCATGCTAGATAATCCTGCTATGACCTGATAATTAATGTTGCTAGGTGATTAACCTTGCTAGATAATCCTGCCATAGCATAATGGTTAATACTGTTAAGATAACTAGTGCATGCTTGAATGCCATGGATTGCATTGCTTGGTGTATATGTTGGTTTGGTTTGCTTGCGAGTACATGCAAAAGTACTCAGCGGCCTTCAATGTGGCCAGGTTCACCTAAGGATTCGACCTTCGCTAGCAAGGATCCGGAGTGTTCGCGGGCTAGAAGAGTAACCCAGTCAGCTCCCTATGGATTGGAGCCGCATCAGGACCATGCTGCCTTAGATAGAGCTTCTCCACTGCCATTCCCCTTGTAATATCTCATGTAAGCCTTATATACCCATTAATAGAAATGTCTGTGTTCATGATACTTGTAGTAAACGCGCAAGCCAGAGTGATCTCCTGGGCTAGCGTGTGCGGCGACCGTCTGGCTACAGTATTATTCAGGCGGGGCGCCACATGGGAAGGGTCAAGTGTCGGTCCCGGTGTCGGTCTTCGGAGGAAATAATTAAATTGGACATGTATCATTTTTGCAGGAAAATTATTGTAACCACTAATGTTGCCATGAATATTATTGCTATCTTGAATATTATTGTGGACTAACCGTTTCTCTTATATGAATTTTCTGAGTGTCACTTGGGCTGGCTAGACTACCCGGGACACTCATTTTATTTTATTTTCTGAGTGTCACTTGGGCTGGCTAGACTACCTGGTACACTCATTTCATTTTATTTTCTGAGTGTCTCATGGGCTGGCTAGACTACCCGGGACACTCATTTTATTTTATTTTCTGAGTGTCTCATGGGCTGGCTAGACTACCCAGGACACTCATTTTATTTTATTTTCTGAGTGTCTCATGGGCTGGCTAGACTACCCGGGACACTCATTTTATTTTATTTTCTGAGTATCTCATGGGCTGGCTAGACTACCCGGGACACTCATTTTATTTTATTTTCTGAGTATCTCATGGGCTGGCTAGACTACCCGGGATACTCATTTATTTTCAAGACCTCTCGTGGCGTCGCTTTTAGACACCCGTTTGGCATTTCTTTTCAAGACCTCTCGTGGCGTCGCTTTTCCACACCGGTTTGGCATTTCTTTTCAAGACCTCTCGAGGCATCGCTTTTAGACACCCGTTTCGCATTTCTTTTCAAGACCTCTCGAGGCGTCGCTTTTAGACACCCGTTTGGCATTTCTTTTGGTTTCTCGGGCGGTCCTGTCTCGCCCGATTCTCCACGTTATATTTTATTTTCTTTTGGATTCTCGGGCGGTCCTATCTCGCCCAATTTTCCATTTACTTTCTTTGTTTGTCAATAAAATTTGATTTACTAATTCTTCTGCACATGCTAACGTTTACCATGCCATGATTAAATTTCAGTCAACTACATAACATTTAATCCAGCATGAGCATATGCATTCGGTATATCTTTCGTTCATAATCTTTGCGAGTACATTCCAACGTACTCACAGACTTGTCCCTGGCTTGTTAATTTGGCCAGACCTGGAGGAAGATGAGCTTGTGGAAGAGGATTGCGCTAGCGAGCCCGACGCTTAGAGGTGTCCCAGTCAGTCAACCTATGATCTTGGAGTCTACCACATGTATCATCCGCTGTGTTTCCGCTACACCAATAAAATAGCCAAGCCTCACGCTGACGCTTGACTTTATTTTATTGTACCAGTGTTGTACCACCACCACACCACTATGTTATTCCACCACCGTAGTATATTGGCCAATTTGTAATAATTTGTTGAGCACTCTGGCTCAACCCTGTGTAATATTATGTATGTACTGGTTATCTATATCAAGGAAGTCCACCAGTTGTTCTGATCTTGGGGCTGGTGTGACTTGAGGCTATTCTATGATTTATCCTAGAAATGGGCCTGACAAACCTTGGTATCAGAGCCAGGCTGACTGTAGGAAGCCCTAGGCATGATCGCTAACACTCGAGTCAGTACTAACATTTTTAGCATGCATCTCATGCATTGTAACAATTTTCCTTGGTCATCATATATTTATGACATGACTATTTGGATTTTTGTCTACTGCTGTAGATGTCTGGCGGCAGCTGTCCGTCCCAGATTTTCACCAACGAGCCTGCGGGATTTTCCCATCTTCTCGCCGTGATCGCTAGAGATGCGATGAGATCTCCGAGCCGTCCGGAGTACACCGTTTTCCCCGACAGGATCACGGACACTCTGACTATGTACCAGGCCTCGGTATATATTCGGGGTGGAAGTGCCTTGTCATATCGCAACTATCGCTTTGTGGGGAGACTCATGCCCTCTGAGAGGCATGCTGTCCAGATGGCTGCCCGTGAGGCCATCGCACGTCTTAGGGACATCCTTCCAGTCATGAAGACACGTCCCTATCACTACCTTCCATGCCATGTTCCATACACTACTCACTATGCTTTCTCCTGCACTGCGGGAGAAAGGGACGAGGCGATCAAGCCCCTTGTTCAGTACATCATGGCTCTGGAGTCAGTCTTCACCTCACTGGTGGACGATCATCTCGCTGCACGGATGGACTTGGCTCGTGCGAGGATTCCTCGCAGGAGTGAGTTTCGTTCCCCGTCACCATGCGCTCCTCGCATTGCGACTCCACCATATGATCCTCGTACTTGTTCCGCGATTCGACGCTCATCCCCGAGTGATGAGGCTAGTCGCTTGGCTGCACCCACTCTAGTTAGAGCATCACCGCCGACGAGCATAGTGCCACCACGAGCAGGCATGGCATCGACAGCTGCCCGACTGGAGACCATACCCGAGGAGGAGGAGGAGGTCGAGTCTTCAGCACCTCGTCTGGGACTTACCCTCAGCAGGGCCTACTACGTTCCGGACACCCTGTGATAGCAGACCAGGCATCAGCACCGCAGTAGTCTTTTTATGAGAGCGCAGTTGTAAAATATTTATTTTTTGTTTCTTTTCTTTTTGTAAGATGGCGAGTAGTAGACTTGGACCGCAGTGTGCTTTGTGGACAGAGTAGCGCACTAGTTTAAATAAGTGGTCATGTAGTATACAACTACGGCAAGCATGTTGTATAATTAAACCATGCATGTATAATTAAATCTTGCATGTATAATTAATCCTGCTTGTATAATTAAATCTGCATGTGTATTATAACCTGTTACGTCCATGCACTTACATTTTTGGGGGGATATTATTTTCAGTCTCTTAAAAATTTATTTCCTTCCTTTATAATTTCTTTTCTCATCGGTGTTACACAAATACCCCAGAAAGAAAATGCATCGTCCCTGGAATCATTCTATGCCCAGTCCGCCCGAGGACAACTTTGCACAAATGGGAAATTATTTCACACAAGGACAAACAAGTCAGCAGAGCAATGATTCAGCATTTTCACAAGTATGCCGTCTGTATGAACAAAGCCAGTAGCAGCACCAGGAAATGATGCAGCACTTAATAAATATGGGAAATCACCAAGGACAGCATCAGCACAGATCAAAATTATCTGAGCTCCCGAGGACCAATCCAACTGTATTTTCTCACACAGACAAACCTCTGGAGGCAGACGATTGGCTGCGTGACATGGAAACGAAATTGGTTATAGGTCAGTGTACGGACCAGGGAAAAGTGCTATATGCTCCGCACTATTTTTCTGGGACAGCAGCATCATGGTGGGAAAATATATGCCACACTCATCCCAATGGAGCAGATATGACATGGGAACAGTTCAAGGAAAACTTCCGGGGAGCACATATCCCCAACAATATTATGAAATAAAAGAAAAGGGAAATTGAGGATCTCAAGCAGCGAGGTACCACGGTGACTCAGTACTTGGACCAGTTTACTCCACTGGCCCGGTACGCAAACGATCAGTACATGATGGAAAGCAAAAAGATGGAGAAATTTCTTGATGGGCTCGTTCCATCTCTAAAGTGCGAACTGGTGGTCCACACCTTTCCGGACTTCAAGACACTGGTAGAAAAGGCAATTATACTGGAGAACGAGCACCGTAAAATGAATGAAATTCGTAAATGTCGTATGACCCAGTCAGTGCAGGTTCGCAACAGCAGACCCCGAAATGAATTTCAGAGGCCTGTGGCACCACGACCAGCAGTTCCAACACCACGACCATAGCAGAATGGCAGCACCTTCAACAGCAGGACCAAGGACGCAATGTTCCGTCCTGGCGTTACCGGTTTTGCCTGCGGAGAAGAGGGACATTATGCCAGGCAATGCCCAAAGCAAGGGAATAATGTCCCGAAGCCCAACAACAATGGTCATGGTACAAACGCAGCCCCACGACGCAACAACCCCAACAACAATCAAAGGAAGGGACAGGTGAACCACGTGACATTTGAAGAAGCGTAAAACGCACCGGACATCGTGTTTGGTACGTTCCCTGTCAGCACAATTAATGCTACAGTTTTGTTTGATTCTGGAGCTTCCCATTCGTGCATCTCTAAAAGATTTGCTTCGAAGAATCAATTTTCTTTCTCGCCTTTGCAAAATTCAATGGTTATTCAGTCCTCGGGATCGAAGCAAAGCACACAATGCTACTGCAAGGATGTGAACATTGAAATAAAAGGGATGGAATTCCTAGCCAACCTTATTGTACTGGAAGCTGTCGATCTGGATGTTATTTTGCGAATGGACGGGTTGACCACAAATAAAGTTTTCATAGACTGCTACAACCGCACAGTGACTCTCACTAATTGTCAAGGGAAGACAATAAAATTTGGCACAAGGAAGATTTCTACTTCACAGGGAAAATTAAATCAAGTGGATATGACAGAGTTAAGCAAGGTTCTGGTGGTATGCGAATACCCCGATGTATTTCCGGAGGAGCTACCAGGCATGCCACGTGATCATGAAATTGAGTTTGTTATTGAACTAGCACCCGGACGGCACCCATTTAGAAGAAGCCTTATCAAATGGCTCCGACAGAATTGGTTGAGCTAAAGAAACAAATTAAGGAATTAATGGAAAAAGGTTATGTTCAACCCATCTCATCACCATGGGGATCACCGGTTTTATTTGCCAAGAAAAAGGACGGTACCCTAAGGCTATGTATTGATTACAGGGCACTTAATATGGTTACCATCAAAAATAAATATCCACTACCGAGGATCAACGATCTGTTCGACCAACTGGCAGAAGCCAAGGTTTTCTCAAAAATAGATTTGAGATCAGGCTATCATCAATTAAGAATCCGATCGCCAGACATACCCAAGACTGCCTTTACCACTAGATACAGATTATATGGATTCACAGTGATGACTTTCGGATTAACCAATGCTCCTGCTTATTTTGTACATCTCATGAACAAGGTTTTCATGAAATATTTGGACAAGTTCATGGTTGTGTTCATCGATGATATACTCATTTATTCCAAGACACCAGAAGAACATGAGCAACATCTTCGGATAGTCCTAGAAGAATTACGGAAAAATCAACTATATGCCAAATTCAGTAAGTGTGAATTTTGGTTACGAGAAGTTGGTTTTCTGGGACACGTACTGACATAGGATGGAATAGCAGTGGACCCGAGTAAAGTAAAAGATGTCTTAGGGTGGAAGCAACCCACCAACATAACTGAGGTCAGGAGGTTTCTCGGTTTAGCTGGCTACTACCGACGATTCATCAAAGGATTCTCCACCATAGCCAAACCCATGACTCAGCTACTCAAGAAAGAGAAAAAGTTTGAATGGACCAAAGCTTGCGAGAAAAGTTTCCAGGAACTAATGAAGAGGTTGACTACGGCACCTGTTCTGATCATGCCAGATGTGCACAAGAATTTTGAAATATATTGTGATGCTTCCAGGAAGGGACTTGGATGTGTATTAATGCAAGAAGGAAAGGTCGTGGCATATGCTTCAAGACAGCTACGACGACACGAAGAAAATTACCCTACCCATGATTTGTAGTTAGCAGCAGTAATACACGCACTCAAGGAATGGTGACATTACCTTCTTGGTAATCGATGTGAGATATACGCGGATCATAAAAGTCTCAAGTATATCTTCACCCAGCCAGAATTAAATTTGTGACAGCGTCGATGGCTTGAGTTAATTAAGGATTATGATGTGGGAATTCATTACCACCCGGGTAAAGCAAATGTTGTGGCAGACGCCCTCAGCCGAAATCCATGCACCGACAATGACAGTGTGCAATTCTCACAGCACGAGTTCAACTAGGAATTTGCCAAACTTAACATGGTTCTGGTTACGGAAGGAACCATTGCCCGCCTAGAAATAAAACCAGCATTGGAAGACCAGATCAAAGAAGCTTAGAAAGGACACCCCAGTATTGGGGGAATTAAAAGGAAAGTAAATTTAGGCAAGGCGTCTGAATTTACCATTGACACCCAAGGAATTCTGTGGTACGGGAAAAGATTATGCGTACCCAATAAAGTAGAGCTAAAGCAACAAATTTTGGCAGAAGCCCATACTACCCCGTACTCCATCCACCCAGGAGGAACCAAGATGTACAAGGATCTACAAGAAATTTTTTGGTGGCACGGGATGAAAAGGGATATAGCCGTATACGTCGCACGGTGCGACTCATGTCAGCGTATAAAAGTAGAACACCAGAGGCCAGCAGGATTATTACAGCCACTTAGAGTGCCTGAATGGAAATGGGATGAAATAGGAATGGATTTTATTGTGGGATTACCAAGGTCACGACACGGGAATGATGCTATCTGGGTTATAACAGATTTATTAACCAAGGTGGCACATTTCATTCCGGTAAAAACCACATACTCAACACAGAGGCTTGCCAGGTTATATCTATCCCGAATTGTTTGCTTACACGGAGTACCCAAGACCATAGTCTCTGACAGAGGCACTCAGTTTGTCTCTAGGTTTTGGGATCACCTGTAGCAGGCCTTAGGGACTCAACTGGTATTCAGTACCGCGTACCACCCACAGACAGGAGGACAGACTGAACAGGTGAATCAAATATTGGAGGACATGCTGAGAGCATGTGTGCTTACTTATGGAGTCAGCTGGGAAGATAGTTTGCCGTATGCAGAATTCTCATATAACAACAGTTATCAAGCCAGTTTAAAAATGTCACCCTTCGAAGCCCTATACGGACGGAGATGCCGTACCCCACTCAATTGGTCTGAGACCGGAGATAGCCAAATCTTCGGCCCGGAGGATCTCAAAGACGCAGAAACAAAAGTGAAAGTTATTCGAGACAGACTGAAGGCAGCTCAGAGCCGTCAGAAGAGCTACTACGATCAGAAACACCACCAGATCAGTTTTGAACCCGATGAATACGTGTATCTCAGAGTATCCCCAATGAGGGGGCTACAGAGATTAAAAGTTAATGGAAAATTGGCACCTAGATTTATTGGACTGTTCAGGATAATTGCAAGGAGAGGCAAGGTTGCCTACCAACTGGAGCTACTAGCAGAATTATCGGATGTTCACGATGTGTTTCACGTGTCACAGCTGAGGAGATGTGTCAGTAACCCAGAAAAGCAAGTCCAACATCAAGACCTGGATATCCAACCAGATCTTACATATAGGGACCATCCTATAAAGATTTTGGAGGAGTCTGAATGGAGAACCCGACAAAGCGTGATAACATTTTACAAAGTTCAGTGGAGTAATCACACCGAGGAAGAAGCAACATGGGAAAGAGAGGATCACCTGAGGACTAAATATCCGTACCTGTTTGAGGGCCAGCTAAAATCTCGGGGGCGAGATTTTTCTTAAGGGGGGTAGGTGTTGTAACACCCCAAAATACTTTCTTCGGATTTTCAAATCTTTTCTTTAAAAAAAATAATACTTTGAATTATTATGGTTTTTTCTTCTTCTGCTGCTTCTTCTATTCTGAAAATCTTTTTATTTTGAATTGGGTTTCAAAATTTTAAATGGTTTGATTTGGAAGGTTTATTAATTGCGAAATTATTTTTGGAGGATCACAAAAATATTTTCATTTAGAAAGGTTTTGGATAATTAAAAAATTTCCATGGGAATGGCCATTTCGCTCCTTTCTAGCACTCCTAAATTCTTCCAATAATTTTTCTGTCACTTCTAAATTATCCCTCAAGTCATTCTAACATTCTAGGACAATATCCAATACTTTTCCTCTCCACAAAAATATTTCTCTTATTTTAAATAAATTCCAAAGTTGGAATTTATATTTATCCTAGTTTCTTTGGTTTACAAAGGAACCATATTTTTGATAGTTCTTTTGCACCCAGAAAAATTATCCTAGCTACTAGGCAGTACCCACAACCCATTTCACCAAAAACTTTGGGTTCCACAGTTCAAAATTTTCAAATTCTATCCAGTTCAAATTTGGACCAGATTCAAACTTCCTGATCAAAACCCAATTTAAATTGCTCCAAAAATTCTGAAACTTTGCCAGACTCTCTTTTATGCATCAACACCACACCACAAAAATTGTCACAAATTCCTAAAATCCATAGCACCCTCTGGCATTTCATCATACACATGGTGGGCGTACTGTTCAAACTGTCGAAATTCAGTTAACTGAATTTGTTCAGAGGCGGGGGCGATCGATGCCGTGCACCCCTCACCTTCCTTCTCCTCCACGGCGTTGCCGTTGCTCATCAATGCTTCCACCCCTGGCCCACTCCCCAGCCTCTCATCGCTGATGAGCTGGTGGCAAGCCGGTGCAACGGCCACCGTGCTCATCCACGGCGGACCGAAGAACCACCACGGCCACCAACGAGCATTCACTAGCCGCCCCACCCAAATCTACCTCTCGCCCCACGCGGCACCTCCTCCGCGACACCGAAGCACCGACCAAGCCACCCAGGGCCCGCTGTCAGTCACCGGAGTTGGACGGCGTCCGCCATGGCCATACCAAGCTCATCCGTGGAGGGAATGGATAAACCTCGGACTCGTCACGCTGGCATCTCCAGAGAGATCCATTGACCTCCTTGATCATTCACAGAACCTCGCGACCGTCCTTACCTACCTCGTCGGCCGGATTAACTCCGGCGTAATCCAGTCCGCCTCGGCCGTCCTTGGATCGCCTATAAAAGGCCTCCCCGAGCCTCGCTGAACACCCGCACCACTCCACCATCATCTCAATCGACCCCTACGCCACTCCCTCGATCTCGAGGAGGTCGTTGAGGGTGTCCCGGACTAGGGGGTATTCGGGTTGCCGGCCTATCTCCTATAGGCCGGACTAACGGGCCGCTCTTAACTCATTGAAGGAAGGCCGGATTGCGGATGACCCCGTGCACCAGGAGGAAGATTCCACAAGACTTGGCGCCCAAGACAAGGACTCTCCTAAACCCCAGGCCTCCGGTGCATATATAAACCGAGGCCAGGCTAGTCAATAGATGATCTGAGATTCATTAGAACGATCTCGTGGTAGATACATGTACTCTGTACTATCCCCATATCAATACAATGAAAAGCAGGACGTAGGGTATTATCTCTTCGAGAGAGCCCGAACCTGGGTAAAACTTTTGTGTCCCTCGATCATCCTGTTACCATCGTGCCAAGACGCCTAGCTTAGGACCCCTACTAAGAGATATGCCGGATTTAGAACCGACATTGGTGCTTTCATTGAGAGCCTGCTGGGTGGTCGCCGCGGTGCGATGGGAATTCGGATCGGCTTCACCGCGATCCACGCGTCGGAACCGAACTACATCGTCAACATCAGCATCTTTGTCGCCGGCTCGACTGGTCACCTCGGCTAGGCCGAGGACTAGGCTTCTCTTCGGATCATCAAGATCGGACGGATGTCTTCATCATCATCAACTCCGATCTCATCCGGGATCATGGAAAACTCATCCATAGTGCTCGGGGGCTCAACGTCAACATTGCCCTCACGCGATAATGCAGTTTTTTCTGGATAGCGTATTCGCGTTCACCGTCACCGCCTCCTCGTGCGTCGTTTTAACGAATCCTTTGGTGGAATTGTGCAGAATTGAGTCTATAATGACCCCGTAAAATTTCGCCGTATTTCGATGAAGGAAACTCCGGCGATCTACGATATACCGGAGCCCTGTCAAATCTGGACGTGAATCTGGACGAGTTTAGGGAGAGGAGTCCAGCGTCCAGCTCGGACATCCTATGGAAGATCCAACCGTTGATC
This sequence comes from Elymus sibiricus, assembly GCA_039707655.1. Classification (NCBI taxonomy): domain Eukaryota; kingdom Viridiplantae; phylum Streptophyta; class Magnoliopsida; order Poales; family Poaceae; genus Elymus; species Elymus sibiricus. The sequence continues at coordinate 140,411,861 of CM077670.1, forward strand.
GGATGCGGAATTCCTACATCTACGATCCCTCAAAATTTGAGCTCGATCCGACCATTCAAACTCCGGGAACAGCCCAAGGAGTGCTTCAATTTTTGGATCTGTTTCTTGCACGAAAACGAATCCGACCCGAATTGTTCTTTCTTCATGAACGGGATATTGGACATCATTTTTGAAGGAATTTTTTTTCTAGGATATTGTGTGTTGTTCTCAAACACGTGCCCACAAATTTTGAGTCTTTTCCGAGGCGATCTTCATCGTCGCGCCGATGTCAAACCGGCCCGACCACGTTGCTCCACGGCTACCTACTTGCGCCAACATCGACTGCGCCGTCGCTTCATTGAGCCGACGACAACCACCTCGGATCATCACCTCGGCGAGCCGACCAAGAGTTCGGCACCACTCTCCCTAATGATCGTCAAGATAACATCGTCACCTTACGGATTGCACGGGTTGGGCGCGCTAGCATCGCCGCGCGGTCACTTCTCAAGGCGGCATTGACCGCTTCACAAGTTCCGACCTGCCTCAGGATCGCCGCGCCGTTGCTTCTTCAAGCCGATGTCCACCACGCCGACCTAATTCGACACCTCGGCTGGCATGGGGCTTCAACGTCACCTTACCGACCTGCTCCGTCAGCTCGGCCAGACTGGGGGCTTCGCCTCAACATATCGGCAGTGTTGTACTACCACTTCATCAAGCCGAGCTCTTCGCTCGGACACCTCGGCCAGACCGGGGGCTTCGCCATCGCTTCATCGACCTACTCCGGCGTCACCCTGCCGACCTACTCTGTCTCCTCGGCTGGACCCGGGGCTTCGCCTCGGCACATCGGCAGTTTTGTGATGCCACTTCATTAGCCGAGCTCTTCGCTCGGCCACCCCAGGACCGGCTTGGGGGCTGGGATCTCGACCGCGCTACGTCGCCACTTCATCAAGCCGAGCTCTTTGCTCGGGCACCTCCGGACCGGCTTGGGGGCTAGGACCTCGACCCGCCGCAAGCTCGGCCCGCGTCATCAACACCGAGCACATTAACCAGCTAAGTCGCTTTCATGCTCAAATTTTTCAATTTTTAATTTCTATTCGGTTCGACCAAGCATTATATTTATGTTAAAATCTGTTTATTAAAAACGAGGTTCGTCAAAAACCGCTTCTTTTTCCCATCTTAACTGGGGGCTCTTAAATTTATATGAGCCGTTATAATAAGTGTTTTCTTCTTAGTCATTGCAAAGTCTTTTTCTACTACTCCTTCTTCCGACGCAAGTGTGTGGTCAATAGCCGGGTCGCCTGGTTTCTCTCTAAAGCCGCTCGAGTTTAGTTCGCTAAACTGGCCTGAGAAACACTCCGCCTTCGGGATAGGAGGTTGAAGCCGAAGGCTGACCCGCTTGAAGTCTAGAGATCGGACGTATCATGTTAAAGCACGACAGAAGCATAATTTAATCTTAAGACCAGTTTTTGGATTGGCACCAAAAAACTTGATTTACTTCGGACGTAAAGTTTTCGCATAAGTTTTTTGGTTTTCCGAGCTTATGGCACCTTTAACCTATTTTTATGTTTTTTTTCAGGAGGCGGGGCATCCTCTTGATCGAGGTGTTCTGCGTGATGGTTTTGCTTGGGGAATTTTTTCCGACCTGTAGTTCGGCATCTTTCCTGCCGAGCTGCACCTCGGCGTTGTCAAAACGTACATGGCAGTTGAACTAGTTCCCGAGGAGATACGATCCTAGGGTCGGCCATGTTGCCCAACCCAAGTCTCGGGGGCTACTGCATCGATGATTCAATGCAGACAATTTACAAAGTGCGAAACAGTTTCCGAGGAGATTATGATCCTCAGGTTGGTCGGCCGCACCCAACCTGAGTCTCGAGAACTATGCACACCGTGTTTATGTTTCTAAGTATGCTGCCGAGCTAGGAGTTGATCCTCAGGCCGATTTCGCGAATCGACCTGAGTCTCAGGGGCTACTGGGATCAGCGGTTTTATGTTATCCTTTAGGTGCATCTCGGATTTTAGGCCGACACACACCTTGAGGACTACTGGCTATACATCTCGGTAGAGAATAAATTGCACCAATCCACAAAAAACCAGCTCACGGCCGACGTGGTGCACCACCTCGGAAGTAGTTCGGCATATAAAGCTCGGCTGCGAGTGGCTGGCTCCATACAGAAATTTTTCAGCGTTAAGATCGGATAACCTCCTTCAAACTTTTTCAAAGACGAGGTACTCTATGCCTCCTCGGATGCAGTCCGGTGTTGAGGCTCGGATGCAAGAGGACACCGCCGCACGGGAAAAACTTCGAACCCGACGTATGGCGTAAAAAGTAACAAGGCATTGATACAGGCCAAGAACCTAAAGGGGCTCCTCGGATACTCGACGTATGAACTCTTCGGATACACCTCGGCGATCCTAAAGATCGGAGATGGGAAGATTTGTTGAACAATTCGGAAGAACCAAGCAGCGTCCCCACCTTGAAGACCGGTTCAGGGGGCTACTGAGGGTGTCCCGGACTAGGGTGTATTCGGGCTGCCGACCTATCTCCTATAGGCCGGACTAACAGGCCGCTCTTAACTCATTGAAGGAAGGCCGGATTGCGGACGAGCCCGTGCACCAGGAGGAAGATTCCACAAGACTTGGCGCCCAAGAAAAGACTCTCCTAAACCCTAGGCCTCCGGTGCATATATAAACCGAGGCCAGGCTAGTCAATAGATGATCTGAGATTCATTAGAACGATCTCGTGGTAGATACATGTACTCTGTACTATCCCCATATCAATACAATGAAAAGCAGGACGTAGGGTATTATCTCTTCGACAGAGCCTGAACCTGGGTAAAACCTTTGTGTCCCTCGATCATCCTGTTACCATCGTGCCAAGACGCCTAGCTTAGGACCCCTACTACGAGATATGCCGGATTTAGAACCGACAGTCGTCTTCTCCATCTCCGACCACCGATCCACCGCCACCCTCCCCGATTAGCATGATGTCGTTAGGCCACCTCCACCGCTCAAATTTTGCCAGTAGCCCTCTAGTGCAACCACCCATCGATCCCGCAATTCAATTCGACGTCTAAAGCCCTCTCCGGCGAGATCCAATCTTACCCGACGCCGCCGTCCGCCGGAGACGACCTCGCCGTCGTTCTGGTGCTCGCCGGCGACCACCACCACCACCCACCGACGCGGAAGACCACCTCGAGCACGTTCCGACCATCGCCACCCTTTGGAACCCCGGCGATCGTTGCCGGTGATCGCCGCTTCCCTTCTGTAGACGCGCGCGAGCGCGTTCAAATTTGAACCTGACGGGTGGACCCCACCCGTCAGTGTTTTCTTTTTTTCTGGTTTTAGACCGAAAGCGTATTTTGCTCTGTTACCCTTTCTGCGCTGGAAAGCGCATTTTTGTCTGAAGCGTTTTCTGTTTAAACTACACAGGGACCTACAGTTTTGTAGAAAAGCCCCTGGTTTTAAAAGTTTAATAACTTTTTAACCACAACTCTGTTTGAGTTGATTCTTTTTTTGAAATTTTTATTTTCACTCTAGTTTTCTTTTAGTATTTATTTGAAAATATTTTAAGACAAATTTTTGGTACTATTGCCAAAAAATTTAATTTGAATTTGAATTTGTATTTTCCAGAAAAAGAAGAGGGGAACTTTGCCGGGAATTTCGATGGATCACTTTCTGACTACTTTGATCAAGGCAAGCATTTTTGAACTAGGGATATGGTGAATTGCATGCATGGTTGCATCGGTTTGCCATTGCACCGTGTATGTAGTATGTCACAAGTGCATGCATGCATGGTCATATCATCTTTGCACTTGCTTGCATTCCAGGAGTGCAGCTCCTGTCTTGGACGTGCTGGTGAGCACGGTCACGTTATGACACGACGGTGTCACTGCGGCATGTGAGACATACCAGTCATAATAACAATACCTCCTGAGTCGACCTAGATCGAGTCTTGTTCCGTCACACCTAGCTAAATACCGTGCTGCCACGGGTCTCCCCGCGAGGGAAGTACAGTTTAGTAAGTTGCTAACCCCTGTCCGTGTACACACCACATAGAGGGCCATGATGAGGGTTTCCACGGCCATGGACTAATGCCAGTCATTAGGTTAGGGGGCATGGGTGTATCTGGCTGGGCCGGGAGGGGGGCACCCCTTGTAATCCGTGCGTATGAATAGTGATCCCATGCTAGTAGAGACGATGGCCTCCCTGACTTAGAGTTTTTCTTGAACGATGCTTTGGGTGATTCCAGGCATCCAAAATGTTAATCTGGTGTGTGCTGGTCAGGTGTGTTTTCAACCCAAAGACCGTAATGGGAAATAGCCAGCGTCACGGTGCTGGCTAAATAAATCTCATACACGTGGGTAAAGAGTACACCCTCTGCAGAGTTATATCTATTCGAATAGCCGTGTCCACGGTCAAGGATGTTAGCTGGGAAGGGTCAAGTGTCGGTCCCGGTGTTTGGTCTTCGGAGGAAATAATTAAATTGGACATGTAACATTTTTGCAGGAAAATTATTGTCACCACTAATGTTGCCATGAAAATTATTGCTATCATGAATATTATTGTGGACTAACCGTTTCTCTCATATGAATTTTCTGAGTGTCACTTGGGCTGGCTAGACTACCCGGGACACTCATTTTATTTTATTTTCTGAGTGTCTCATGGGCTGGCTAGACTACCCGGGACACTCATTTTATTTTATTTTCTGAGTGTCTCATGGGCTGGCTAGACTACCCGGGACACTCATTTTATTTTATTTTCTGAGTGTCTCATGGGCTGGCTAGACTACCCGGGACACTCATTTTATTTTATTTTATTTTCTGAGTGTCTCATGGGCTAGCTAGACTACCCGGGACACTCATTTATTTTATTTTCTGAGTATCTCATGGGCTGGCTAGACTACCCGGGACACTCATTTTATTTTATTTTTTGAGTATCTCATGGGCTGGCTATACTAACCGAGATACTCATTTATTTTCAAGACCTCTCGTGGCGTCGCTTTTAGACGCCCGTTTGGCATTTCTTTTCAGGACCTCTCGAGGCGTCGCTTTTAGACACCCGTTTGGCATTTCTTTTCAAGACCTCTCAAGGCGTCGCTTTTAGACACCCATTTGGTATTTCTTTTCAAGACCTCTCGAGGCGTCGCTTTTAGACACCCGTTTGGCATTTCTTTTGGATTCTTGGGCGGTCCTATCTTGCCCGATTCTCCACGTTATATTTTATTTTTGTTTGGAATCTCGGGTGGTCCTGTCTCGCCTGATTTTCCATTAACTTTCTTTGTTTGTCACTAAAATTTTATTTACTAATTCTTCTGCACATGCTAACGTTTACCATGCCATGATTAAATTTCAGTCAACATATGCATAACATTTAATCCAGCATGAGCATATGCATTTAGTATATCTTTCGTTCATAATGTTTGCGAGTACATTCCAACGTACTCACAAGCTTGTCCCTGGCTTGTTAATTTGGCCAGACGTGGAGGAAGACGAGCTTGTGGAAGAGGATTACGCTAGCGAGCCCGACGCTTAGAGGTGTCCCAGTCAGTCAACCTGTGATCTTGGAGTCTACCACATGTATCATCCGCTGTGTTTCCGCTACACCAATAAAATAGCCAAGCCTCACACTGACGCTTGACTTTATTTTATTGTACCAGTGTTGTACCACCCCCACACCACTATGTTATTCCACCAGCGTAGTATATTGGCCAGTTTGTAATAATTTGTTGAGCACTCTGGCTCATCCCTGTGTAATATTATGTATGTACTGGTTATCTATATCAAGGAAGTCCACCAGTTGTTCTGATCTTGGGGCTGGTGTGACTTGAGGCTATTCTGTGATTTATCCCAGAAATGGGCCTGACAATACTATTGACTCTTGCATGAAGGTAAATACATAAAAGTAGAAGATAGTGTCAGGCCATTGGGAACCAGGGTACCCCGGCTCGTCTGCCTGCGGCCCAGGAAACGACGCCTGGTGAAGGCCCAAGACGCGGCCCATCTGAGGGCACCGCGAAGCGAAGACATCTCCCGAGGCGCCAGCCTCCTGAGGACCCCTCCTCAAGACCCGACCTACCAGCGCTTTGCCGCGGCAGCAGCAGGGACCTCGCGAGGTCCTCTCATGAGGCTGCCTCCCGAGGCGGCCCCACTGAGGCGGCCGCCCGAGGCCACCCGAGCCTGACGTCGGCTGCGTGGTCCTGTGCCCATCACGTGGGTGACGCGCGTAGCGACGAAGGGCGGCAGAGGCCGCGCCCGCGGATAGAGAAGCTTTCCTCTTTGGTGCTAAGGGGGCAGCCCCAGCTCCCCAAACCAATTCCCAAGGATTGCCGTTTGGTGAAAGAAGACCGAGACAGCAAGGCGCGCAGGGCGGAGGTCACCACCGAGCCCACCGGCGCGTCATAGATTATGCTTTTGCAGGCGAAGACCGCCTTTAGTCAGGATAGACTGAGCGCCTGTCCCCTTTCAAAACCCGCCAAGTGTGGCAGCCCTTCCCGCCTAAGTTTTTGGGGGAAGAGGACCAGGGCGGCTATAAAAGGGGCAGAGCTGCCGTTGTAGAGGGGATCGATTCCTCTGCTTCCTACCTTGTATGCGAGAGCATCCTCTTCCCCACAGCAATCCCAACCACAAGCAGGAGTAGAGTTTTACACCGCAAGGTGGCCCGAACCTGGGTAACCGTCATGTCCCCTGCCGTGCTCCCGCGTAACGCTCTTGCCGTAGCCTCGCCGTGGTCACCTTTCGTCAGAAAGAACTAGCTCGCCCCCAGTGTTCGAACCTCTAGATCCCCAAAGTCCTGGCTCCGACATTTGGCGCACTAGGTAGGGGGCTACTTCGCTTCTTTCCACCTCCTTGCCGCCATGGCCGATGCTCGCCGTGAGCGTTACGCGTGCCGAGCTGCCAGGGTGGCCCTGTCAGGGCCGGATTTCTGGGATATGATATCCCAGAAATTAACCCCTCGTGTCGTCACCAGCCCAGGATTTCTGTTACTGGTGGACATGTCCTTGTTACAGATTACCAAGCAATTACAAGAATTGGATACAAGACCATAAAGGTCAAATGATACAACAATGATTTCTAGTGAGGATGATGGAAGCGACTCGTGGTTCTCCAACGTCGATGGGGCTCCATTCCCACAGGAACGGCTGACCAGGATAATTCCTATCCCACATGGCTGCTATCCTAGGCTCCGCATGGACGTCGTGGTATACTCCTCGTTGAACTCCTGACCTGGCCAATTAAATAGCCAGGGACAAGCTTGTGAGTACTTTTGAATGTACTCGCAAACATAATGAACAAAAGATATACCGAATGCATATGCTCATGATGGATTAAATGATATGCTCATGCTAACTGAAATTTAAAACATGGCATGATAAATATTAGCATGTGCAGAAAAATTAAAATGTTAGTGACAAACCAAGAAAGTTAAAAGTGGACAAGCGGGCGATACAAGACCGCCCGAGTATCCAAGAGAAATGCCAAACGGGTGTCTAAAAGAGAATCGGGCGAGACAGGACCGCCCGAGAACTCAAGCGACGCCACGAGAGGCCTTGAAAATAAATGCCAAACGGGTGTCTAAAAGAGAAATCGGGCGAGACAGGACCGCCCGAGAACTCAAGCGACGCCACGAGCGGTCTTGAAAAGAAATGCCAAAAGGGTGTCTAAAAGAGAATTCGGGCGTGACAGGACCGCCCGAGAACTCAAGCGACGCCACGAGAGGTCTTGAAAAGAAATAAAACCAAGTGTCCGGGGTAGTCTAGCCAGCCCCTGAGACACTCAGGAAATAAAATAAGAGAAACAGGATAGTCCACAATAATATGCATAGCAATAATAATACTTGTAACCGTAAATAACCATGATAACATCAGTGGTGACAAAAATTATTCTGCAAAATAATTCATGCTCAATTTAATTATTTTCCTCCGGAGACCGACACTAAGACCGACACTTGACCAACCCAGACTGTAGTCCTTAACCGCGGACACGGCTATTCAAATAGATATAACTCTGCAGAGGGTGTACTATTTACCCACAAGTAAAGGATTTCTTTAGTCAGCACCGTGACGCTGACTAATTCCCATTACGGTCTTTGGGTTGAAAACACACCTGACCAGCACACACCAGATTATCCTTACTGATGCCAGGAATCACCCAAGGCATCATTCAAGATAAACTCTAAGACGGGGAGACTACAGTCTCGAATAGCATGGGATCACAATATTTATATCGGCGCGCAAACAGGGGTGCTACCCCTCTCCGTCTACAATCGGAGACACCCATGCCCCCTGACCAAGTGACATGCCTACCATGGGCCAATGGTATCTTTCACTATGGCCCCTCTGTACGGTGTGTGCACGGAAAGGGGTTATCAACTTACTAAACCATACCCTACCTGTGGCATGGACAAGTGGTAGCACAGATCAAGTTTGGTGGTTACCGGAACAAGACTCAATCTATGGTCGACTCAGGAGGCTTATGTTTTCCTGCAGTGGTTAGCCCAATAAAGTGTTCTTTCAACAGTAACACCAAAAACAGGGCCATAGCCCTTGCATGTCCCAACATGCATAACCAACAAGGCATGATCACGCTCTAACGTGATCACCCTTCTGCCGGTAACGGTATTTCCCTTATACCTGCTCCTGCAAGTTACTCATGACAAGCACACGTTTCACGGTACGAGGAAACATGCCAACACTACATGCATGCAAATTTCATTTGAATTCAACAAAAGCACGATTCAATTATTTCTTACAAAACATTTAACCATGCAATCACCATATCAAGTGTTCAAGATGCTTGCCTTGATCATGCAGAAATATTGGGTGCACTCCAAAACTTTGAAAATTTTATCTTCCCTCCATTATTCCTATTTTCAAAAATATTGCAATTACCACATAGAGCTAAAACAGTATTAAAAATTTGTTTGGAAATTTTTCAAATAAATCCTAAAATAAACTATATGAAAAATAAGGGATTTCAGAAAAAGAATCAAATTATTTGGTGTTCATATGATTTTCCTAGAGAGTTTCTAAGTTGAAAGAAATAAAGAATTGGTCTTATTTAATAAATCCAGCAGAGTTAAACTTATCAAAAATGTTCGCCCTAGGTAGATTAATAGAGCATGATTTTAGAAGTATTTCGAAATTTGATTCATCAAATTTGGTGTAGAAAAGACTATTGTGGAATTATTTGAAAACTACTCAAAAAGAAAAGGGAAAATGGGAGGGGTGCGCCCTGAGCGCGAATTTAGTTGGACGGTGTCACTGGGCCAGGCCCAACCGTTCGGCCATGCGAGGAAGCTGCGACGTCGAAAGCGTATTCGGGGTATACGCTTTCCCCGCAGAGAAAATGTAAGCCCAGGAATGCGCTGCTGGCGGGACAGAAGTGACTCACCGACAGGTGGGGCCCACCTGTCGGGTTTGTCTTCCACCTTTGTGCGCGCCTGGACAGACACAGGGGCGAGGCTCCGGCGGCAATCCCCGGCGACAGGGACCTCAATTCGCGGAACTGGCTGCACCGGCGTGTTCCTGAGGGTGAGCCGCATCCGTGGGAGGGAGAGAAGGTCGCCGGAGAGCTCGGATTCGAGTTAGGCTTCAAGCATGGCGGAGGCGAGCTACGGGTGGAAGAGGGCTTCTGCCCCTGAGCGATCTCAGGAGAAATTGAGCGCTGGGATGGGATCTTGGGGTCGAGCAGAAGCTTTCGGTGAAGAAAGTAGGGAAGGAGAGGCTCAGGTGGCGTCAGTGACATCCAGATAGTGACGACGACCGTGGTTGCCGGAGACGAGGAAGATGACCGCCCCGGCTTGATTGGCTGCTCGGGGTGGTTTTCAGAGAGGAGAGGAGGCATGCTCAGGAGTGCAGCGAGCTCGGGAGGCCTTTTTATAGGGAGGGGGAGGCGGTGCCATGGCTTACAGAGAACGGCACGGCTGCGGGGTGCCATTGATGGCGCCGAAAAGGTGGTTGCGGGCGGTGGCCAGGGTCAGCGAGTTGGTGAGGTGGTCGGTGAGCTTCGGCTAAGCTCCGGTCACTGGCAATTAAGAGGGCAGGGACGTGGCAGGGTGGGCTTCATCGGGCGGCGTTGGACGGCGGTTGACCGGCGTTGGCCGGCGCTAGGAGACGAGGGGAGGTGTCAGTGAGGGCGGTGGATTGCCCGTGAAGCTAGAGGAGGAGAAAAACATGCGGGGGAGGCAGCAGGGAGGCCACGCGTGGCAGTGCCGACGCCTGCCAAACGAGCACTCTGCTCGTGCTCTGTGCATGCACACCAGGCGTTCGATGAATTGCCACAGTGGCCAAATGAACTTATTTGAATTTGGAATTTGGCATGATGGTGAGTCACTCTGTAATGGAGCTACTAGACATGGTGGTTTGGCAGGAGAAGCAAATGCCAAATGTAGTTTAGAAAGTGACCAAATTTCTGTCATGCCCAAAAGGTGTTTGACAGAATGCTAGGGTGATCTAGGTGCTTCTGATGAGTATGAAAATTAGCAGGGTGATGCCTCCTTGGGTGATAGAGATGATGGTGGAGTTGTCTTGGCAAAAACAAGAACTTGCTAGTGCAAGTTTTACCAGAATTCAGTTCCGGACAGAAACTTGGAGGCTTTATTTGGTGAACTAAAAAGAGGTAATTGGAGCTGGTCTTCTGGACTTAAGGGTTTATTAGAAAGGACTAGAGGTGGGATTAATTTCAGAATTTTTGGAGGAATAAAATTGAGGTTGTAGTTAAAAGCTGAATCTGGACCAGAAATGAAAGGGGGATATTTTGCTCAAAATTTTCAAATGACAAAGTTGGGTTTTTGCATAAAAGTGGCCTATAGGTATCACATGACCCCTCATAGTTTTTGTGGAATTTTTAAATAATTATTTAAGATAGTTGTAGTGCAACAAAGGCATTTCAATTATTGAAAATGCTATTAAAAAGATTATCTTGGGCAAAATTTTATTATGAAAATAATTCCTACTGTTATTAAAATATAATTAAAACAATTTAAGAAACTACCAGAGCCCGCAATATTATTTCCAAAATTTTATATATGGAGGGATGAATTTTAGAAAACAGAAAACAGAAAAGGTCTTAAAATTGATAAAAGACCTAATATAATTCAAAATTTTATTACCGGCCAAATTTTATTTAGTAAAAATATGGTTAAATTTTTGGGGTGTTACAGGCCCAGACGGAGCCCGTCGCCCGCGCCGACCGTCGACGCCACGCCGCCGGTGCTGCTACAGACCCTGCTGCGAGGTAACAGCAGGCCTCTTCCCTCCACCCATCCATGCAGACGGATGGCCACAATGCTACGGCCTCATCGCTCGCCCGCCATGACACACCGGCCCCGCAGGCTGCGCTACTCATGGCGCGCGAGCTCCTGCGCTACCGCCCCATCGACGCCGGCTACGACGCCTGGCTCGGCCGCGTCACCGAGCTCAGCAACGCCACAGGCGACGCCCCGGTGCCCTCTCACTCGCTCTGTCCTCCGCCGTCTCGCGCCGGGGACGTGGCGCACGATGCGCCCCCTCCGCCTCCTCTGCACGGCGAAGACGCCTGGCGCCATCGCGGCGCGCGGGCGCGCGAGCCATCCCGCAGTCCGACCTCTCCGGACCACGGCGAGCCAGGCTGACAGATCGTCCGGCGCGCGCCTCCTGACGCGCACGTGCTCCTCGAGCAGCAACGCCAGTGCCAAGACAGGACCATCCAAGAAGACATGGCGGCCGATCGCCAGAATCACGCCGCCCTCGCCGGCGGCGTCCCCTCCAGCTGCGTGGGCTGCCGCGCCTTCACCCGCGACCTGCGCCTTCACCCGCGAACTCCGCGCTATGACCGCACCCCAACCCCGCAGAGTTCCTGCAGCTCTATGCCCTGAGCATCGAGGCAGCGAACGGCGATGACAAGGTCATGGTGAACTGGTTCCCCATGGCCCTCAAGGATGGCCAGCGCTCCTGGCTCATGAACCTCCCCGAGGCGTCCATCTCTTCATGGGGTGAGCTCTGCCAGCAATTCGTCTCCAACTTCAAGGGCACGCACGAGCGCTCCCTCACACTCAATGACCTGCGCGATGTGCACCAGCGCCTCGATGAGACCCTCCGCAAGTACATCCAGCGCTTCAGCCAAGTGCGCAACAAGATTCCGCGCGCCTCCGAGGCCGCCATCATCTCCGCGTTCTCCAACGGCGTCACGGACGTCCGGATGCGCGAGAAGCTCGCCATGAACGACGAGCTTGATTCTGTGCTCGAGCTGTTCGACCTCGCTGACAAGTATGCCAAGGCTGAGGAAGGTCGCCTCTTCGTCCACAACGACCCCGACGCGGCGCCGGACACGTCCAGGGCCAAGTACAAGGACGCCAAGCGCAAGGGCCCTGCTGTGCTCGCGGTGGAGCCCGAGCAGAAGTGCGGCCGCGAGCGCGACTAGCCAAAGAGGGACAGCCGCCCTCTCTGTGCCTACCAAAACTCGCACTCCCACAGCACTGAGGACTGCCATGAGCTCAAGCTGCTTCATGACAAGCGCCTTGGCTGCCGCGTCGACCGCAACGACCGCGGCACCGGCCGTGGAGGTGGCCGTAACGACGGCCGCTGGGGAGACCGTAACAATAACGGCAACTTCCGCCAGGGCTGGCATGACCAGCCTAGCGAGGCCGCCTGGCGCGACCAGCCTCGTGAGGCCAACCCTCAGGCCAATGCTGCCCTTCCACCACAGCCACCGCCACCACAACGGAATGATGGCAACCAGCCCGACCAAGACGCCGGGGGCTACCAAGAGCACCGCGGAGTGGCTTGCATCCTAGGTGGAGCTTAGGCTCCCGCATCCAACCGCCACTTCAAGTTGTTCTCTCGCGAGGTGAACGCCGCCCTCCCGAGGCCTGAGGCCTATCGCCCCCTCCAGTGGTCCCAATACACCATCACCTTCGACTCCAACGATTACCCCAAGTCTTCAAGCGCTGCTGGCACGGTCCCCATGCTGTGCACCCCCACCATCAGCAACGTCGCTGTCACCAAGGCACTCATCGACGGAGGCGCCGGCCTCAATGTGATCTCCATCGAGACCTTCGAGCAGCTCCAAGTGCCTTATGACCAGCTAATGCCAACCAGGCCCTTCTCCGGGGTGACCGATGGCTCCACCATTCCTCTGGGCCAAGTGCGCCTCCCCGCCACCTTCGGCACCCGCAAGAACTACCATACTGAGCTCATCGACTTCGACGTGGCACACATCGGCCTGCCGTAAAACGCCAGGCTAGCCAGCTCTCGCCAAGTTCATGGCGGCGACCCACCACGCCTACAACGTCCTCAAGATGCCGGGCTGCAGCGGCATCATCACTGTCTGCTGCGACGAGAAGGACACAGTCCGCTCCCTCGAGAGCACCTACAAGGCTGCCGCCACCTCCTACCCTGCCGATGAGGATGCTGCCGAGCCTCATGAGGCCGCACCCGTGAAGAAGAAGTAGTTGTTCTCTCAGGACCGCGTCGAGACGAAGAAGGTGTCGGTGGACGGCAACAGCTCAGGCCCTGCCTTCACCATTGGCACTGGCCTCTCTCCTGCATAGGAAGACGCGCTCGTCACTTTCCTTTGGGCAAATTTGGATGTGTTCGCCTGGACGGCATCTGATTTGTCTGGTGTGCCAAGGGAGGTGATCGAGCACCACTTAGCGGTGTGCCCCAACGCACGCCCCATGAAACAGAAGGCACAGCACCAGGCACCAGAGAAGCAAGATTTCATCGTCAAGGAAGTTCAGAAGCTCCAAGAAGCTGGAGTCATCCATGAGGTGTGCCACCCTGAATGGCTCGCCAACCCCGTCGTGGTGCCCAAGAAGTGTGGCAAGGAGCGCATGTGCGTCGACTTCACGAGCCTCAACAAGTTCTGCCCTCAAGATCCATTTCCGCTGCCCCGCATCGACCAGATCCTGGACTCCACCGCTGGGTGCGAGTTTCTATGCTTCTTAGATGCCTTCTCAGGCTACCACCAGATCAAGATGGCGACAGAAGACGTGGAGAAAACGGCCTTCATCACCCCCTGCGGCATATTCTGCTACATCTGCATGCCGTTCAGCCTCCGAAGCACCGGAGCCACCTTCCAGAGGCTGATGCGCATCGCCTTGGGACCCCAGATGGGAAGAAACACTGAGGCTTACGTTGACGACATCGTTGTCAAGACTCGCGAGGCCTGGTCCCTCCTCGCGGACCTCTAGGAGATGTTCGACAACTTGCGCAAGGTCAACCTCAAGCTCAACCCAGACAAGTGCGTCTTCGGAGTCCCCTCCGGCAAGCTGCTCGGCTTCCTGGTCTCCCACCGTGGCATCGAGGCCAATCCCGAGAAGACTAAGGCCATCGAGAAGATGCGTCCTCCCCAGAGCCTCAAGGAGATGCAACGTCTGGCGGGATGCATGGCCTCCCTTGAGCGATTCATCTCCAAGTTTGGTGAGCGAGACCTGCCGTTCTTCAAGCTCATGAAGAGATCCGGCCCCTTCAAGTGGACTCCCGAGGCCGACGCTGCCTTCGAAGACCTCAAGAGGTACCTCACGAGCCCGCCCATCATGGTCGCGCCACGCTCTCGCGAGCCCTTGCTCCTATACTTGGTGGCTATTCCCCAGACGGCCAATGCGGCCCTGGTGGCAGTTCGAGAAGAGCGCGTCTGCACAGAGAAGAAGCCAGCCGTGCCGGCGCCTCACGAGGTCACGCCATCACCTGTTGAGATCCTGCCTCAAGAGGCCCTTGGCGCGTCGCCTCCCGAGGCCGCGCTGTCACCTGCCGAGGCCTTGCCTCAGGAGGCCTCCAGTGAGCCGCCTCGCGAGCAACCTCCCGAGCCTCCTGAGCCTCATGAGCCCCTCAGGCTCCCTGAAGACCAAACTATTGCAACAACTACCTGCCTCATCGACCACCCCGTGTACTTCATCACCACGGTCCTATGAGATGCGCGCGAGCGCTACCCCATGCAGCAGATGCTCCTCCTTGCGCTCCTCGTCGCCTCCAGGAAGCTGTGCCACTACTTCCAGGGCCATCCCATCAAGGTGATCTCGTCTTACCCCTGGAGCAGGTCTTGCACAGCCCCAACACCGCCAGCCGTGTCGCCGAGTGGAACATCGAGCTACAGGCCTTCCAGATGGAGTTCTGCACCACAAGGGAGATCAAGGGCGCAACCCTGGCTGACTTCATAGAAAAATGGATGGACCCACCCCAGGAGGAGCCTCGCAAGGCTGAATCCCTCTTGCCTAGGGACGAAGCGACTGGCGGATGGTCCATGCACTTCGATGGAGCCTTCTCCTGACAGGGCGCGGGGGCTAGCGTCATGCTCACCTCGCCAACGGGAGACAAGCTCTACTACGCCATCCAGCTCTGCTTCAAGCGCGATGACAAGGTCTCCAACAACATCGCAGAGTACGAGGGCCTCATCGCAGGCCTCAAGGCCGCCTCTGCCCTGGCCATCAAGCGCCTCAACATCAAGGGTGATTCACAGCTCCTCATCAACTTCTCCAACAAAAGCTACAAGCCCAAGGATGAGCATATGGCCGCCTACCTGGAAGAGGTACATAAACTCGAGAAGCGTTTCCTTGGCCTGGAGCTGCAGCACGTTCATCGCGGTGGCAACAAGGAGGCCGACGCCATCGCCAAGCGAGTATCTCGCCACGAGCCCCAGGGCCCTGGCATCTTCGAGGAAAGGCTCCTCAAGCCATCAGCTACTCCGCCAGCCGCGAGCACCACGCTGCTTCACGAGGAACTCCGCCCGCACCACCCATGGGCGCACCAGATTGCGGCCCAGCCGTTGGAGCCCGCCTGCTGCTGGCGCTTGAACCCCAAGCGGACAGCTGGGCTGCAGAGTTCAAGGCCTACTTGCTTCACGGCACCCTTCCAGAAAAGGACTCAGAAGCAGAGCACGTGGCTCGCCAGGCCACCGCTTACTGCTTGCAAGACGGCGAGCTGTACCGCAGGCGCCCCAGTCGCGTCTCGCTGCGGTGCATCTCTGAAGAACAAGGGTGCGAGCTACTCGCCGACATCCATGGAGGAGACTGTGGCCTCCACTCCTCGTCGCGCACCCTTGCCGGCAAGGTGTTCCGCAGCGGCTTCTACTGGCCCACCGCGCTCCACGACGCCACCGAGCTGGTCCAATCCTGCGAAGCTTGTAAATTCCACACCAAGCAAATCCACCAGCCGGCGCAAGGCCTCTAGACGATTCCCCTCTCATGGCCCTTCACGGTCTGGGGGCTGGATATCTTGGGACCCTTCCCTCGCGCTGCTGGCGGCTACCGATACCTCTATGTCGCCATCGACAAGTTCACCAAGTGGGCGGAGGTCGAGCCCGTGCGCACCATTCCAGCAGGCTCCGCCGTCAAGTTCATCAAAGGCCTCGTGAGCCGCTTTGGCGTTCCCAACCGCATCATCACCAACAACGGCTCCCAGTTCACAAGCGGCCTCTTCAAGTCATACTGCGCCAGCCTCGGCACGCAGATTTGCTATGCCTCTATGGCGCACCCACGAAGCAATAGCCAGGCCGAGCATGCCAATGCTAAGGTACTTAAGGGCCTCAAGACAATAAGCTTCAAGAAGAAGGTCGAAGCATGCGGCAAGGGCTGGCTTGACGAGCTGCAGTCTGTGCTGTGGTCCATCCGCACAATGGCAACCAAGCCTACAGGCGAGACTCCCTTCTTCCTCGTCTATGGAGCCGAAGCAGTGCTCCCTTCTGAGCTGAAGCACGACCCTCTGTGAGTCCTTGCCTTCGATGAGGCTCGTCAGGACATCTCGCGAGAGGCCGACCTGCTGCTCCTCGAAGAAGCACGTCGCCAGGCTGCCCTCCGCACCGCCAGATACCAGCAGGCCTTGCGTCGCTATCATAGCCGCAACACATGCCCACGCACCTTCAAAGTCGGAAGCTCAATGGAAAATTCAATCTCTCGATCAGGTGGCATGCCTGGCAATTCATCTGGAAACACATCTGGGAACTCACAAACCACTGGGACTAGATTCATATTTGTAGCAATGGCAGCATAAACCATCCCCTTCTTAGGTATGGCTCGACCGGCATAGAATCGAGCGGACCGGCCCAAGGGATTTATTAGCGTGACTTCTCTTGTTGCGCAGTTGATGCAAACCTGGTGTCTTGTCAACCAATCCATCCCTAGAATAATATTCAATGTTGGAGATTCAATGGAAACCAGTGATGCGGGGAAGATGACTCCATTGATTGATATTTTCAATCCTCGGCATACAATATTTGTCCTGAGCCTGGATCCGGGGGATTGTACCACCATAACTTTGTCCAAAAGGGTATAGGAAAGGCGATGTTGGGCAACAAAACTCCGCGAAATAAAAGAATGGTAAGCCCCAGAATCGAATAAAATTGTTGCAGATATGTCATTAACAGGAAACATACCAATGACCACATCGGGAACTTCGGAGGCTTCTTCGATAGAGATATGATGAACTTGCCCTTGGATATACCTCCGTTTGGGGAATTGCCCCACATAATTGACTTGAGGCTTCAGATTGGTTGTTGTCTTGCCGCTCTTGGGACACTGCCTAGCGTAATGCCCAGTCTATCCACAGGAGTAACATGCATTGTTACGCTGACAGTCTTCCTTGTTTGGCTTGGCGACCACAGTCTTGATCTGATTTTCATTCTTGATATTCCCCTGCTGCCAGGTTGGCTTGAACTCAAACTGAGGTTGTTGCCACGTACGAACCTTCTGAAAAACTTGCCCTTCCTTCTTGGGTTCAAACTTGCGTTTGCGGTCTTCATTGGCAGTCTTATGATCATTAATCAGCTTGTGTTCCCTTTCGGCAATGAGTGCCTTCTTCACCAAAGTTTGGAAATCAGGGAAATTCAGCATGCTGAGAGCACATCGGAGGGTAAGGTTGAGTCCTCCGAAGAACCGATCTATCTTCCGTTCTTCGGTGGCCACATCATGTGTGGAATAACGAGCCAAGTGATTGAACTTGTTTAAATATTCACTTATAGTCGAGGTCCCTTGCGTAAGGGTGAGAAATTCTCACTGCTTGACCTTCATGATGCCGGCAGGAATGTGGTACTTGCAAAATTTATCTTTGAATTTATCCCAAGTAATCTCGTCTTCAGCAGGCCACATAACTTTGTCATTGTCCCACCATATAGCAGCTGGTCCGTCTAGATAATGAGTGGTGAAGGGTACCTTATCAGCATCTTCCGTGCGAGCAATTTCCAACTTCTTCTCATTGGTCCTCAACCAATCATTGGCTTCCATCGGATCCACTCCTTGACTTAAACTTGGTGGTTTGGTCCTCTGAAAGTCTGACAGCTTGGAGTGATTACCATTGTGATTATTCTGCCCAACCATAGTCTGCATGCTTCTCAGGAACTCCATCAGATCTTGGTTCCTCTTCTCTTCAAACATCCGCATAATCTGCTCTGTTGTGGGTGCTTGAGGTGGAGGTGGTGGTGGCTGATATGTTTCTGGAGAATGTCCTGCTTGCCTAGCGGATCGACGAACTAGAGTATCGTCGCCACCATAACAGTTACTGACACACCTTGTCATCCTATATATGTTTCCCAATACAAAGCATCGAGATGAGCAACATCCATTAGGGGGAAAAAATAGGAAGGTGAAGCAACAAAACCCGGAAGGGAAATCGAGAAAAGCCAAAGCGAAAGACAGAAAGCAACATAATTATACAATACATCACCCAGCATACATAACGGGACCACAGCATGGATAGTACTACTACAAGCATACAACCAAACACCACATCATCCTTGTCTACACGCGATGACAGCGATCGCACTGGCACACTGACGGTCCTGCTGGTGTCTCCTCGGTGTCGGACTCCAAATCGAAACTGATAACGGATACCTCTGGAGCAAAGGAAACACGACGACACTGACGGGAAGACTCTCCCTCAGGGTCTGGAGCAGGGTGACTCCGCAGCATCGGAGCAGCTGGGGTAGCGAGAAGCATAGCCCACTGGACTGGGGACTCGTGAGGAGTCACTACTGAAGTGCCTGAGTTACTCTGAGAAGGTGTGGGGGTTACTGGGGTGGGTGGAGGCAAAGTAACTGGAGGAACAAGTGATGGGTGGATAAGCAGAGGTGGAGCGAAGGCAGATCGAGCAGCATCTAGCTCGTCTCGAACGCGGTTCAGCTCCTGGGCTAGGCTGACGATCAGAAAGTATCCAACCGTTATGTAACGAGACAGGTGGCTGGCTGACCGGTCATACTCCGGATCAATGTAAGGGAAGCGGATCTGTCCTGACTCAAAATGGGACGGATAGAAGTAGAAACCTGGGTGAGTCTGCATCTGGATCTCGTTATAGCGCAAGTCAGTGAGAGCCTCAAATGCTGCAAACTGGACTGCCTGGTCGGGTGTAGAAGCAGTCCCGCCCTTGGTGGAGCGAGTGTTAGTGCCCACCATGGTACTGTTGTGCATGATGACCTCTGCATGATACTCGTAAACGCCATCAGCGAGCTGCTCTCGGTACACCTGGTATATGGGGTCATCGCCATTGGGGTAGAGTTGGCGGCACATGTTGCTAAGCAGGTGTGGAAAGGTGGAAGGTGCCGGCTCAGGCTGGTACGGGTAAGGGACTGGTGCCATCTACACTCACAAAATTAGCTGATCAGTATTAACAACAAGCTATATGCATGCAATGCAACACCCAAGTGCAAAATCCAACCTCAAACCGCTACATAGGCAAAAACTACCGTTTTCTAATGCGTTGGCTATCTAGGGCGTCCTATAGTCAGCGCGGCTCTGATACCAAGCGTTGTGGCACCCCGGCTCAAAGCAACCGGTTTACCTTGCATTGCCAGCCTAGAGATCAAGTCTTCTGGCAATAGACAACAACTTGGTACAGAAAACAACCTCTTTATTGATCTCTTAGCGGAAACATAGGTTCACATATTACATGATGAACGAGGCCAAGCGGCACACACGGTGCGGCTGCACTTATGTACATTATTTAGTAGACATGGCAGGGGCCTCGATGATAGGAGAACTACTACGCGGCAGTGGAACGATGAGGTAGCAGAACTCCACTCCACAGGGACACTGCTGGGACACGGCCTAGAGCGCGACATACTGCTCGACATCCACACCATGCACGGCTTCTCCTGCATCTGGCATGATAAGCCAGGTGAGTACTTTGAATGTACTCGCAAGCTCACAGCAAACAAAACAAGTGCGACAAACAACAACAAGGCATTTAACAGGTTTAATGCATGAGCATGATACTACTCAACATGAGGTGTGTGTGAAACATTGCCATGGTCCCTGGGACCAACTTACCATTTCGGGGTTACCATGTAACCACCGTTCATAACTTACCACCGTGATCCTCACTTGATCACATCCATACCTTTCAGAGTGATCCTCACTTGATCACTACTTCTGCATGTGCCATCTTGTGAGTCTTAGTGTGCAAGTTAATTATATCTGTTTACCCACGATGTGACCTACTACGAACTGTGTCCATATCCGAGGACGGGGCTATTGATAGATTATACACTCTGCAGAGGTTAGTACACTGTACCCACACTACGGGACTCATGGCCTCGTGCTCCCATTCGGGTGGACCAACGACATTCCGACAAAACCAATCTATTGCATGACACTCTCCCGGCCACTCCGACAAACTCCCCTTTGGGCTATGTCCTGGGTGACCCCGATGCCAACATGTGACATCCGCTAACACTGTGGCTGCCACCGTCATGGCCAAACATAAACATCATCCGAAATGGGGACCTTGGTACCATCAAAACTCGGGTCCTCAAGGTTATGACTGCCTACCGGGCCAGGGTAGCGCCAGAGCACAACCTTCCATCGTAGGAGGCACCAGCGAGAGGCATGACAATAGAACGCATTAGGGCCTCCCCATCCAGGCAAGTGTGGTTGCACTGGTGAGCTCGATTCGGTGGCTCCATGACTCGATCAACAGCATGTTCAAGTTGGATTAAGATCAAGTTTAACTTGAAATTAAAATGATTTGAGCTATAGTGTGTCAATGGATGCACGGGTCACGATCACGAATGATGAATGCATCATACTACCATATGTGCACATGACATGAATCCTGTTGCCCACATTAGCAAGTGAGCATATATCCAACTGCATAAAATCAAAATGACAAGAACAAAGTCTATGCAATGAGAGTTATATAGCAAATTATTTTAAATGATGAATATATGATGAATTTAATTCAATTAAACCAAAGTCATTGCAATGCCATCCTTTCATATGAATGTTGTGGCTTGCCTTGGTTCAGAGGAGTGTCACAATACTCCTGGGCTTCTCCAACACAACTAGGTTCTTCTGAAAATAATTTAAATGCAAAAAGAAAATGTCACATAACACTGTTTAATTCACCAGAAATTCTCAATTGCAAGAAAAATTCTGAAATTTGGCATACAGAAACTTTGGAATTTTACAAACCAGTAGCAAAAAGAATCAACTCAATTGGACTTATAGATTAAAAGTTATAGCGGGTCAAAGTTGGATTAGATCTGGTCAAAATTTCCATTAAAATGAATTTAACCGAACAACCACGTCGAAGGCGTATTTAGCGAATACGGCTCCACTTATACCGATTCGGGCGGGTGAGAGAGAGGCTGACGGGCGGGTCCCGCTGTCAGGATTAAATAGAAGAGAGAGAGGGAACAGCGAGAGCGGCGCTTTCGCTGGCGATACTCCGGCGTGGAGTCCACGGCGGTCACCGGAGTTGGGTGGGATGGGCTCAGGGCATTACGGCGATCACGCACGTACCCGAAGTGACGGCGGGGGTGGATGGACGGCATCGGAATCGTCCTCTCCAGAGATGGCGGTGGCAGAGCTGATCGGACTCGACGATTCCGGCGACAATCCGGCGAGCTCTTGGCACCGTCGAGCTCAGGAGGTTACCATGGTCTCGTGGGTAGTAGTGGTTGGAGCTGAGGTGGGCTAGAATGAGTGCACGGTGGTGGGGGATCCGCGGCTGGCTCCGGCGATCAACGGCGGCGAGAGGCCCTCCTGGCCTTGCTGCGCTCTTGGGGGAGTTGTTTGTGGCCAAGAGAGGTGAGGGCGATGCTCAAAACGAGTCGGGGGAGCCTCTATTTATAGATGGAGCTCACCCGCTCTCGGGTGCCCGCCGGCGATGAGCTGCAGAGGAGAGGAGGAGCGGATAGGCTCGGGCTCGGCGTGGGGATAAGCAGAGGAGCAAAGGGCTACGCAGTGCTCGCGTGCGGCCACAGTGGCAGGCACTATGCGGAGAACGCGGGCACGCGAGCCCACTGTTCCGCCGCTTAGCTCTCGGCCGCTTCTAGCAAGCGGCTCTCCGGCGTCGGGAAGGAACAGGGAGAGGGTAGGTTGGCGCTCTGGGGTTGGCTGCGGGACTGGGACACGGCGAGGTGTCGCGGGGAGGCCGGATGGACGATGGCCGAGGGCCCCGACGCACAGAGCGCGGCGAGCGCATGCAGTGCACCGCGCTCTCACGCGGTCACCGCGTGCATTGGCACACGGAGTGCTTTCGGCGCTGCCACACTATGTCCACCCTATTGTCCCTTCAACGCGGTGCCTTGAAATGCTCTGGTCTTGCCAAGTGGCTCACTGGAGGTGACAAGAGGGAGCTGCAAAGTTTCTGGACAGAAACTTGCTCCAAGCACTGAGGACAAATGGCTGGGAGTTTTGAGCTGATTTTTGGTGGTTAAGAATTACTTAGGAAGGTGGTCATGTGGTAGAAATTTCAGCTTAAAAAGATCAAGGAATAATATAGTTGCTTCACAAAGTGACTTTTCTGACCAGAAGCAAAAACATTTTCCTTGGCTGAAAATTTCCAAATGACCATGGGATATTTTTGCATAGGAAGGTGAGGCATGATCCAAAGAATATTTGGGAATTTGCTTGGAATTTTTGGAGCAATAAAAATAGGGGTTGCTTCATAGCGATGTGAGAAAATGGGCATTTTCAGAGAGAAAAAGAATATAATGCCATTAAATAAAAATACCCAATGGCATTATGGTGAGAGGGATGAGGCCTAGGGAGGGTTAATGGATGATAGAACCCACTTGGATGAAAATCAAAAATAAATCCAAGTGGTAAGTCCAAAAGAATTGACAGAAAACCTTAAATGCAAATAAAATATTCAATAAACCCAAATAAAAGAAAAAGACAAAATCCAGGGTGTTACACCTATGCAAAACATAAATTAAGCAATCGTGAGTACAAAGGTACTCAGCAAGACTTACATCAGAACTAACTACATATGCATCAGTATCAAGAAGGGTGTTGTGGGGTTTAACTGCAGCAAGCCAGCTTTGACTCAGTGGCTATCCCGTACTATGACTACCAGTAATTTCTTTGAGGTGAGAAAGCGCACACGAGTTCACTAATCACCACAACAATACACCACTATGGATTCTCTCCCGTCTCCCTATGAGAAGGCCATCCATAGCACTCACGCTTATCTTGTGCACTTCAAGTTATCTATGAACCATATAAGTCTCTAAGTAGTCCATGTCCGAGGACACGGCTATTCGAATAGATCATTTTACCCTGCAGTGGTGTACTTCTTCACACACGCTCCCACCACTTACCACCATATACACGTCATGTATCTCGGCAACCTTCAAGTGGTAGCCTGGCGAGGGTGTCGGCCACAACCTGACTAACCACGCAAGACTCCAGTCCAGGTTTATCGCCTATCCGAGGCTAAACCCGCAAAGGAAGTCCGGCCGAAGTTTCCATCACGGCCCCAAACGATGTGAGCAGTGTTCCCAAGCCCACCATCTGGGTGCCACTTGGTACACCGTGCCACTATGCCTAGTCTGTCCCAAGCCCACCTGGCCGGGTGCCACTTGGTAGACAAATAGCACGACCTATAAACACCAGAAACTAGTTGCAACTGCTGGATAGAGATCGAGGCGATTAATAAGTTGAGAGGGGTCATTGGTTTCGAGCCCAATGTGTTGTAGCAACTATCTTGGATAACACACACAGAACTCAGTTCTTAAGGACGGCCTCAATGAGACAACCCACCATGTACTCCTACATGGCCTCTCATCGCTACCTTTACCAAATCGTGTTCACATAGTTTGCTCTCAACATCAGAACATGATCACAACATTCCAATTCATTCCTAGACAAATCAGACCTGACACAACTCTAAGCAATAGCAAGCATGTCATGGATGAAGTCACAACATGGCTCAAGCAACTCCTAATCATGCTAGGAAGGTTTAGCTATTTACTGTGACAATGACAGGTCATGCAGAGGAATGGGTTCAACTACCGCAACAAGTAACAGTTGAAATGTTGTTGTCCTAATGCAATAAAAGAGAGCAAGAGCGAGAGAGTGGGATTGTATCGGAATGCTCAAGGGGGGTTTGCTTGCCTGGAATATCAACACGGTACCACTGCTCCTTAGATAGCTACTCGGTGCCTCTGGCAGAGGCAGAACCTATCGAGAAGAATAGTACCGGAGAGGCAATCAATAAACATCAAATGCAACAATATGATGCATGATCTTGGCATGGAGATATGATGTGGTTTGAGCTAATGCATCTCACATTCAATTTAGATGAAGTCCATTTGAACCAAAGATTTAAATGCAACTCCAAAGTTAAGCATTTAAAATGCCCTTATTTGAATTTGACCTGATCAGCAGGCATAAGTTGTTTATACATGCATGAAAATGGTACAAATGGATTCATTGGATTTTTCTGATAATTTTTCATATATAAATTATTTCAATCTGAGCTACGGTTAGATTTCTGTGAATTTTTGAAGTTTGCAACAATTTCTGGAATTTCCAAATATTTCTAAAATAGAAATAATCCAGAAATGGTTTATTGCATCAGCACTGCGTCATGCTTGCGTCAGCAAGTCAACAGTGCTGACCAGAGTCAGATCGGACGTGTGGGGTCCACACGTCAGTTACATAGTGGTTAATTAGTGTTTATCTAGCCCTAACTAAAAACTGTCAACATGGGCTCACGGCGAATCCACGCGGGGAAGGAAGGGGAAAAGGCAGGGGCTCACGGTGAATCCAGCCGAGGCAACGGCGAGGCTGGGGACGGTCGGGAGCTTGCAGATCGACAACGGCGGCCGGCGGTGTCCGAGGGAGAAGACGAGGTCGATGCGGTCGTTGCAGGGCGCCCGGCATCTCGTGGCTTGGTGAGGAGGCTTAGGGCGGTACGGCGAAGCTCGTGGACATGACGAGGAGGCGCGGGGGTGGCTATGGTTGCGGCAGTTCACGACGGTGCGGCGGCCGCTTCGGCCATGGTGGAGAAGAGTGAGCGAGAGGGCGAGGAGGCGAATGGAGAGGTGGGATCGATCAGGACAGCTCCCGCGAGAACATCCACGGTGTCGACGTGGCTTAGGAGGCAGGCAGGCGGGCAGGAGGCGACGCGCGCGCGTGCTGGCGTGCGGCGAGCGCGTGCCCACGTCCTTCTGGCACCAGTTGGACGACGACTGGCGCCGGGCCAATGGGCCGCACAGTGCTGGGCCAGGTAATCTCTCTCTCTCTCTCTCTCTGTTTCTTTCTATTTCCTTTTCTGATTTCTATTTTTTTGTTTTACTTTAGGCACTAAAACATTTTAGTAAAATTTGAGACTTTTTGTGGGCTCACACTGAAATATTCCAGGGGCCCTCTCCAAGTTTCAAATTATTTGGAGCTACCAAAAATATATATAGCATTTAAATGGCTCCAATTCAAATACCATATGCATTAATTCAAAGCCCATTATGTCCTGGAAAAATGTGCACTATTTATGGTTAGGGTTTTCACCCTTTTCCATAAATCATGAACATTTTTGAAGGGCATTTTGGGTTCATTGAAAATTATTTTAGTTGAACCTAGTTTATTAATTAAGTGCTAAGGTTTGATCATTCCCCATTTTAGATTTAATTGAAGTTAAACATGATGTAAACAAGAAATAGCTAGCCTAGGTCATTACCAGAAGCTAGGGATGTGACAACTCGCCCCCACTCATAAGAATCTCGTCCTGAGATTCAGAAGGCATCGTGAAGATTGTGGGTTACTCAAGTCGAAGACGATCCTCTCGTTCCCATGTAGCTTCTCTCTCAGAATGATGAGACCACTGAACCTTGAGAAACCTGATGTTCCGACGTCGAGTGGTATGCTCTGCTTGATCAAGTATACGAACGGGGTACTCTCGATATGTGAGGTTATCTTGGAGATCAAGCGTTTCGTGGTCCACTCCGCGGATGGGATCCGAGAAGCAACGCCTGAGCTGAGAGACGTGGAAGACATCATGGACTCGAGAAAGATGTGGGGGTAGTTCCAACTGGTAGGCAACCTCTCCTCATTTAGCAAGAATGTGAAAAGGGCCAATGTAACGGGGAGCCAAATTGCCCTTGATACCGAATCGATGGGTACCCTTCAAAGGAGTAACCCGAAGGTAAGCCTTCTCATCAACCTCATAGGTTACCTCTTTATGACGACGGTCATATTGGCTCTTCTGACGAGATTGGGCTGTCTTCAGATTCTCACAAATAATGCGAACCTGCTCTTCTGCCTCCTGGATCATATCCGGTCCAAAGAATTGTCTTCACCGGTTTCTGACCAGTTCAAAGGTGTTCGACATCTTCGTCCAAAAAGAATCTCGAAGGGTGCTTTCTTGAGACTGTTATAAGCACACTCGGCAAAAGGAAGGCACTTCTCCCAATCCATACCGAATGAGATAACGCAAGCTCTAAGCATGTCTTCGAGTATCTGGTTGACACTTTCCACCTGACCACTCGACTGAGGGTGGAAAGCGGTACTGAAGGAAAGATGGGTTCCCATGGCAGTCTGGAAACTTTCCCAAAATCGAGAGGTGAAAAGGCTTCCATGGTCAGAATTGATCTCTAGTGGGACACCATGAAGTGACACTATTCGAGAAATATATAAGTCAGCTAGCTGACTAGCAGTGATACTCTCTTGAATAGGAAGGAAATGAGCCACTTTAGAAAGACGATCAATGACTACGAAGATAGCATTATTCCCTTTCTTGGTCCTGGGAAAGCCGGTAATGAAATCCATACCAACTTTGTCCCATTTCCACTCAGGAATAGCTAAAGGCTAAAGGGTGCCAACAGGCCTCTGATGCTCTGCCTTAACGCGATGAGAAACGTCACAGTTGGTAATAAACTGAGCAATTTCTCTCTTCATCCTAGTCCACCAGAACCTCTGGCGTAGGTCCTGATACATCTTAGTACTACTGGGATGAATTGTGAGAGGAGATTCATGAGCCTCCTTAAGGATCAACCGCCTCAAGTTTCGCACCTTGGGAACCACCAAGCGGTTCTCAAAGTAAATGACACCTTGTTCATCCATAGAGAAACATTCAACAACTCCT
The DNA here is from genome assembly GCA_039707655.1 of Elymus sibiricus. Classification (NCBI taxonomy): domain Eukaryota; kingdom Viridiplantae; phylum Streptophyta; class Magnoliopsida; order Poales; family Poaceae; genus Elymus; species Elymus sibiricus. The sequence goes on from CM077670.1 coordinate 140,439,111, forward strand.
TTCTTGATGTTTATCTTGATGCGGGAAATTCCCTCATCACGCCTTTGGGCGGTCTTGATTTGATCCTCAAGAGTGGGTTTCACCACCAAAGTAGAAAGGAATCCGTGAGGAACAATGTGAAGGTTAAGCTTACGAAATTCCTCATGGAGAAGTGGTTAACCTTGTAACAACATGAGATTGTTACAATAGGACTTACGACTTAACACATCAGCCATGACATTGGCCTTGCCTGGGGTGTAAGTTATTCCTAAGTCATAATCCGAGATCAACTCTACCCAACGTCTTTGCCTGAGATTCAAATCCGTTTGGGTGAAGATATACTTAAGACTCTGGTGATCAGTGTAAATCTCGCAACGGTTACCAAGAAGGTAATGTCGCCATGTCTTAAGTGCATAGACTACGGCTACAAGCTCTAGATCATGTGTAGGATAATTATCCTCATGTGGATGCAACTGTCAAAATGCATAGGCAATCACATGACGATCCTGCATAAGAATGCAACCTAGTCCCTGTCGCGACGCGTCGCCATAGATAACAAAGTCCTTGGAGAAGTCTGGTGGCACAAGTATGGGAGCAGAAGTCAGGTGTCTTTTCAGTTCCTGAAAACTGTGCTCACACTGTGGGGACCACTCAAACTTTTTATCCTTCTTGAGGAGTTCAGTGAGAGGCTTGGACACTTTGGAGAAATTCTCAACAAAGCGGCGACAGTAACTGGCTACACCAAGAAAACTCCTAACTTGCTTAACCGATTGAGGTGGAGTCCAATTAAGAACGGCCTGAACTCTCTCGGGATTGATAGCAATGCCCTTACCAGAGATCACGTGGCCTAGATAGGTCACTTCTGGCAACCAAAATTCACACTTGGAGAACTTGGCATAAAGGCGGTGCTCTCTGAGTTTTTCTAGCACAAGTCTGAGATGCTCGGCATGTTCTTCCTTGTTCTTCGAGTAAATAAGAATGTCATTGAGGCAAACCACGACGAACTTATCTAAGTACTCCATGAAGATCGAGTTCATCAAGCGAGAGAAAGTGGCTGGAGCATTGGTTAGACCGAAGGACATAACGGTGTACTCGTACTGGCCATAACGAGTGACAAATGCCGTCTTAGGAATGTCCCCATTTCTGATCTTGATTTGGTGGTAGCCTAACCTCAAATCCATCTTAGAAAAGACTGAGGATCCAGCGAGCTGATCATACAGGTCATTGATCCTGGGGAGCGGATACTTGTTCTTTATCGTGACCAAATTAACGAGACGATAATCTACAACCATCCGATCCGTTCCATCTTTCTTCTTGACGAAGAGGACGGGGCAAGCCCAAGGAGAAGAGCTAGGACAGATGAAACCCCTTTGCAAGGACTCATCAAGTTGTTTCTTAAGCTCAGCTAGCTCTAAGGGTGCCATCTTATAAGGTCTTCTAGAAATTGGGGCGGTTCCTGGAATAAGATATATGACAAACTCTACATCTCTGTCAGGTGGGATGCCTAGCAGTTGCTACTTGTGAGCTGCGTTGGTAATTCCCTGAAGAGGAAGGGAGATGCAGTACAGTAGAGATAAGTATTTCCCTCATTTATGAAACCAAGGTTATCAATCCAGTAGGAGAATCACGCAACACCTCGTTAACAGTACCTGCACACAAAACAACAAATCCTTGCACCCAACGCAAACAAGGGGTTGTCAATCCCTTGGCGGTTAATTGCAAGATTAAATTGTATGGTGATAGATAGATAGATTGAACTAAAATATAAAATAAAATAAATAAAGTAAAAGTGCAGCAAGGTATTTTTAGGATTTTTAATATATGATAGAAGTAGACCCGGGGCCATAGTTTTCACTAGAGGCTTCTCTCATGAAAATAGCATACGGTGGGTGAACAAATTACTGTTGGGCAATTGATAGAAAAGCAAATAATCATGACGATATCCAAGGCAATGATCATGTATATAGGCATAATGTCCAAGACAAGTAGACCGACTCCTGCCTGCATCTACTACTATTACTCCACACATCGACCGCTATCCAGCTTGCATCAAGTGTATTAAGTCCATAAAGAACAGAGTAACGCCTTAAGCAAGATGACATGATGTAGACAAAGTAAACTCACGCATGAATAAACCCCATCTTTTTACCCTTAATAGCAATGATACATACGTGTCATGTCCCTTTCTGTCACTGGGATTAAGCACCGCAAGATCGAACCCATTACAAAGCACCTCTCCCATTACAAGATAAATCAATCTAGTTGGCCAAACCAAATCAATAGATCGGAGAGAAATATGAAGCTATAATAATCATGCATAAAAGAGTTCAGAGAAGACTCAAATAATATTCATGGATAATCTGATCATAAACTCACAATTCATCGGATCCCAACAAACACACCGCAAAAAGTGATTACATCAGATAGAACTCCAAGAACATCGAGGAGAACATTGTATTGAAGATCAAAAAGAGAGAAGAAGCCATCTAGCTACTAACTATGGACCCGAAGGTCTATGGAAAACTACTCACGCATCATTGGAAGGGCTGCAAGGTTGATGTAGAGCCCCTCCGTGATCGATTCCCCCTCCGGCGGAGTACCGAAAAAGGCCTCTAGATGGGATCTCTCGAGAACAGAAGCTTGCGGTGGCGGAAAAAGTATTTCGTGGACTCCTCTGTTGGTTTCCCGATTTTAGAGAATTTATAGTGGTGGAATTAGGTCAAAAGGGGCAGAGGTGGGCCCATGAGGCACCAGGGCGCGCCTGCCCCCCCCCCCAGGCAAGCCCTGGTGTCTCGTGGCCACCTCCTCTGGCTTCTGGCCTCCTCCCGAAGCTTCTACTGTCTCTTATGTCCAGAAAAAAATCTCCAAAAAATTTTGTGGCATTCGGACTTCGTTTGGTACTGATATTCTGGAAACCAAAAATAGGCAAAAAAAACAGCAACTGGCACTGGGCACTAAGTTAATAAGTTAGTCCCAAAAAATGATATATAATTGCTGCAAATGTATATAAAAACATCCAAGATTGATACTATAATAACATGGAACAATCAAAAATTATAGATATGTTGGAGACGTATCAAGCATCCCCAAGCTTAATTCCTGCTCATCCTCGAGTAGGTAAATGATAAAAACAGAATTTTTGATGTGGAATGCTACCTATCATATTCATCATATACTCTTTTCTTTGTAGCATGGACATTTGGACTTGAATGATTCAAAGCAATAGTCTATAGTTTGTCATGAAGATATAAATACTCAAGCATACTAACAAGCAACCATGTCTTTCAAAATATCAATGCTAAAGAAAGTTATCCCTAGCCCATTATGCTCAATCATTGATCCATTCATGGAACACACTCAATATTAGCTACACACAATGCACAAGTATGACAATCGTGCTCTCTAGTTGGTGCTTTGTAAGATAAGATGGAGACTCAAAATAAAAATAAAAATTGCATAAAAGTAAATAGATAGGTCCTTCGCAGAGGGAAGTAGAGATTTGCAAATGTGCCAGAGCTCAAAGCTTAAATTAGAGAGATAAAAATATTTTGAGAGGCATGCTTTTCCTGTCAACGAAACGACCGAGAATTCCCAATATCTTCCATGCTAGACACATCATTGGCGGTTCCCAAACAGAAAATAAAGTTTATTTCCTTTCCACCATTCTTTCACAATCCATGGCAAGCCGTATCCACGGGTGCCCTCGATACCAACACTTTCCAAGGAATTTTGTTGTTATTAATTTTTGATTCATTGTGGGACTGGGCATCCCTATTACCAGCCACTCTCTCGTGCAATGACAAGTGAATAAACACTCATCATGAGAATAACACACCTAGCATGAAAAATATCAGCCACCCCCTGCCGCTTCATGAGCGGTACGGGCACACAAAACGGAAAATTATTTTTAAAAAATTAGAGTTGGCACATGCAAATTTACTTGGAACGGCATGGAAATACCGCATATAGGTAGGTATGGTGGACTCATTTGGCACAACTTGGGTTTAAGAAGTTTGGATGCACAAGCAGTATTCCTATTTAGTACAAATGAAGGCTAGCAAATAGATTGAGAAGCGACGAACCAAAAAGTGAAAACGGTCATAAACATGCATTGAACATAACTAACACCGAATAATGCACCATAAGTAGGATATAATTTCTTTGCATAACTATTGACTTAATGTGCATGCATAGGGAATCACAAACCTTAACACTAATATTCTTACTAAATCACAATTACTCACTAACATGACTCACATATTATCATCTCCATATTGCAAAACTATTGCAAGGAATCACACTTATCATATCCAATGATCTATATGAAAGTTTTTATTATATCCCTCTTGAATATTCATCACTTTGGGACCAAATTCATATCTTGTGCAAATTACCGTTACTATTATCAACTCTCAAAAAGATATAAGTGAAGCATGAGAGTGCAAATATTTCTTCAAAATTTTAGTCTTATCAACTCTCAAAATAATATAAGTGAAGCATGAGAGTTTAAATATTTCTTCAAAATATAGCCACCGCCGTGCTCAAAAAGATTTAAGTGAAGCACTAGAGTATTCTAACAAATTATGATAAACATGTGGCTCTCTCAAATTGGTGTGTCCAGAAAAGATAATTGTGATAAACTAAAAAGCAAACAAAGCAAAGACTCATATAATACATGACGCTCCAAGCAAAACACATATCATGTGACGAATAAAAATATAGCTCCAAGTAAAATTACCGATGGTTGGTAGAAGGAAGAGGGGATGCCTTCCGGGGCATCCCCAAGCTTAGACGCTTGAGTCTTCCTTGAATATTACCTTGGGGTGCCTTGGTAATCCCCAAGCTTAGGCTCTTGCCACTCCTTATTCCTTCATCCATCGTGATCTCACCCAAAACTTGAAAACTTCAATCACACAAAACTCAACAAAACCTTCGTGAGATCCGTTAGTATAAGAAAATAAATCACTACTTTAAGTACTGTTGCAAACCCATTCATATTTTATTTTTTCATTATACCTACTGTATTCTAACTTATCCATGGCTTATACCCCCCGATACAATCCATAGTTTCATCAAAACAAGCAAGCAATGCATCAAAAACAGAATCTGTCAAAAACAGAACAGTCTGCAGAGATCTATTTAAAAGCCATACTTCTGTAACTCCAAAAATTATCAAAAATTAGGAAAATGTGGGAAATTCATATAAAAATACTGTGTAAAAATGTCAGATTTTTCTGATGCTCCAGTAGATAACTAAAATTCCAGCACTGGACGCAAAACTTTCTGTTTTCCAAACAGCATCAATTATACTATCTCCCAAATCATCCCAAAGGCATTACTGGGCACAAACACTAATTAAAACATAAAAACTCAATCATAACAGTAGCATAATTGTGAAAACACACAAGAACTTATTTTATTCATTGGGTTGTCTCCCAACAAGCTCTTTCTTTATAGCTATTAAGAAAGGCTTGAGATTTCAATGATGCTCTCATGAGAAATAATAATAGAACACAAAGAGAGCATCATGAAGTATATGAAAAACACACTTAAGTCTAACATACTTCCTATGCATAGGCATTTTATAGGAGAACAAATTATCAAGACAAGCAATCTCTAGCATATGCAAGGAAGAAGAACGGAGCATTAACAATTTGAACTTCAAGAGAGGTAATTGAGTAACATGAAAATTTCTACAACCATATTTTCCTCTCTCATAATAATTACTTGTAGGATCATAATCAAATTCAACAATATAGCTATCACATACAATTTTATCTTCATGATCCACATGCATAAAAGTTTTATAATCTTCCAAGATAGTGGGATTAACATCAACTAAAGTCATGACCTCTCCAAACTCACTTTTATCAAAAAATTCATAAGATTGATAATTCTCCAAAGTAGTGGGATCATTATTACCTAAAGTTGACGCTCTTCCAAACCCACTTTTAATAGTATTGCAAACATTATTATCAATAACATATTCATCATGAGGCTTAAATAAATTTTCAAGATCATAAGAAGCATTATCACCCCAATCATGATCATTGCAATAAGTAGTGGACATGACAAAATTATCATCCCCAAGCTTGTAGTTTTGCATATTATTAGCACAATTGACATTAATAGAATTTATAGTAACATCATTGCAATCATGTTTTTGATTCAAGGAGCTATCAAGTATGGGTGCTATAGCAATAATTTCATTTTTAACAAAAGGAACTATAGCAAGTTCATCTCTATAAGCATCATTAATATTGGCATCATGGCCATAGGAATAGCAAGCATCACAATTCATCGGATCCCAACAAACACACCGCAAGATCGAACCCATTACAAAGCACCTCTCCCATTGCAAGATAAATCAATCTAGTTGGCCAAACCAAATCAATAGATCGGAGAGAAATACGAAGCTATAATAATCATGCATAAAAGAGTTCAGAGAAGACTCAAATAATATTCATGGATAATCTGATCATAAACTCACAATTCATCGGATGCCAACAAACACACCGCAAAAAGTGATTACATCGGATAGAACTCCAAGAACATCGAGGAGAACATTGTATTGCAGATCAAAAAGAGAGAAGAAGCCATCTAGCTACTAACTATGGACCCGAAGGTCTATGGTAAACTACTCACCCATCATCGAAAGGGCAGCAAGCTTGATGTAGAGCCCCTTCGTGATCGATTCCCCCTCCGGCGGAGTACCGGAAAAGGCCTCCAAATGGGATCTCTCGAGAACAGAAGCTTGCTGCGGCGGAAAAAGTATTTCGTGGACTCCTCTGTTGGTTTCCTGATTTTAGAGAATTTATAGCGGCCACCATTCTTCGTCGCCTCCAGACCTCTCTCTCACGGCGATTACTCCGACGTCGGTGACCAGTCACCCTCGGAGGTTCAATGGCCCTCTCTGATCTGAATTTTGAGCCGGGACTCAAGTTTGAAGAGCAAGTCTGGCAGAAGTTTGGAGTGCTAGGTAACTTCTTGGAGGGAAGAAATCTGAAGGAGTTCTTTCTGGTGGTAGAATTCTCAAGATCTAAGATCGGGCTGAACAAAGATTCAGTTGGGCTCATCTTGCAATCTTGCTTTGGTGGCCATGCTTCGCGCTTTAAAGTCAGGTGCTGTCAGAATTGGACTTTCAAATTTTTAGTCGCTTCGAAGGACATTGGTCTCTTCATTTTTCATGGAGGTAACATCTCAAATCAGACCTTTAATCTTTCCTTTTGGCTTTGGGGTGGAGGAGGTCCAGATTACCTCAGAGAGTTCGAGCTTTTCTGCCGTGAAAAGGATGATGAATGGAGTGAGGTTTTCAGAAAAGGGAAATCTAAATCATATGCACAAGTTGTTCAAACTCCAAGATTTTTCAATCCTGCTAGATCTCGTATCTCAGTTTTTGATTGCTTGAATTTTTCATCAGCCCAGTCAGCGGCTTTCTTTTCAAACGGCAGTTGCTGGCAATAATGGGGGGAATAGATCAAGGGCAGGATTACAGGGATTTGATTCAAATGGGAAGTGCATTCTTGGGCCTAGGCCGACTGTAGGGTCAGCCTGAATGAGTAATACTGCTATCTGTGCAAGGTGACTGTTACCGGGCCATTCGCATGCAGCCTGCTCAAATCGTATCTGCTGTTGGGCCTGCAAGGGCTGGGGGAATATTGGAGCTATTTGTCCTGCTACTAATCAAAAGGATTCGATGCCTAATTCTCGTGCTAATATACCTCCATTTGATAATCAGAGATTAATTCAGCCGGCTGCCCTGCCTTCATTGTAGCTTACCAAACTAAGGTCGAACCTACTGGTCATCCCCATAGTGATGCTTCGTGCTTCCAACAGTGACATAGCTCGTCCCAATCAAGTCACTCCACCACCACATCCACCACCGCGCCCCACTATAGCAAGTCTTGCAGCCATCCGCAGCTCCGCCGCCGCCGCCATGACCCTCTCCCCTTCCTTCCCGCTGGGCATTAATCGATTCAAGTGGAAGGAAGACTGGCACGTGTTATTGTGGTCTGCAGGGATATTCATAGGCGCAATGAAAACCTAGCAATGGCGATGATCATCCCCATGCCTGCGAAAATGGTCCACTTCCCAAATGTAAGAGAAATCCTTTCTGAGTTTCTTACGTTGCACAAGCACCTGGGTTTTCGGAAAATCTCAAAGTGTCCAATGGGGCAAGCTTTTGTTCATCTGCATAGCATATTTGATTGGGATGAGCTGGTTAATGAGAGCCCACATTGTTACGACGATGTTTATATCATCTTTGAAAAACATGATGAGGGAATGAATTGGAGAAGATTTCATCTGAATCGTGAGTGTTGGATTTTCATTGCTGGGTTCCATGCAGATATGAGGAATTTAAGTGAAATTGGAAATGCAGTAAAGTCCTTTAGTACCTTCCTTGCTTGGGACCAGGAGCTTAGTTCTAATGTAGGGGTTTTAGTTAAAATTGGAGTGGAGGAATTAAAAGATATACCTTCTAGTATTCTTCTCAGTGGCTCTGAATCAGTCAGAGGAGACTCATGTGCATGCCCTGTAACTATTCTGCAGCAAAGGCTTATCGTAGATGGAGCACAAGATGAAGAAGCAGTGCCTGAAGATGGTAATCCCCACCCCATTACAGAACAACAACATTTTCATCCCAACTAGAATCATTTCCTTGGGCCTATCAATCAGCATCAAGAAGAGCAGCATCCAGTAAACAATGAGGACGTTCAGGACAATCAAATTAACCTTGATCTTAATCTTGTAAATGTTCTAGTACAGGTAGCCCAGAACTTTAATCAGTGGGCACCTCCAGAAAATATTGACCTCAATGTGGATTTGGAACTCCATCAGGGATAATTTTTGGAACTAAATGATCTTATGGAGCCTTTGATGGACTTGCAACAACCCCAAGAAGATCTCTCTTGGATCAAATAGCACTGAAAATACAGTTGAAGGGGATGGCGGTCCCATGAACAACATACTTCTAGATTTAATGCTCCAGTTCTTGCTCTGGGGGTCCCTGACATGGCTCCAGAGTTGCAACAAGCTCTGCAGCCTTTTGCAGCACTTAATCATGAGGTGCAACAAGAATTGCCTTTAGTTGCAGAACAACATATTGCTGCTATTGTTCCACAGCTGCATCATGAACACTTGCATGTTGTAGAGCCAAATTTTGTTACGTAGTCTGATGTTTATGTTCAGGAACAACAAGTTCATAGACAGCTCATTGCCAGAGATCTATTTGATGAATTTGCTACTCTGCCAAGTAACTCCTCTGTGCAGGTAGCTCAGATCATCCTTTCCTTGGATAACCAAGTTAACAAGTCTGGACCCACTCTGAAAATCCCTCATGATGCTCCAATTGAAGTACAACAAGATATTCTCACTTCTACAGTCATTGAGGTCGGTGTAAACAAGAGCACATATCAGATTCAGGATGTTGGCATGGAAAATGAGTTGCTTTCAAGCTCAAATGTTGATTTAAACCTGCAAAAAGTAGCGTAGGACACCGTTCTTGGTAATTCTTATGAGACTTCTGATTCTAGAACAGCAGCAAGCATTGGCCCACCTCCTGGTTTTGAAACTAAGGGTAAATATCTTATCTCAGAAGAAACTTCTTCTGCTTTGGCACCAGACCTTTCTGATCCTTTCTTGCAAACCATGATATCTGGAGCAGCTCTAAACAACAAAGTCATCAGCTCTTCGCAGGAGGATTTGTATCTTCTTGAAGGTGAAAATGCAAGGCTCTGGAAAGAGCATTTTGCCCCAAAGTCTGCTACTCATAAGGCAATTCAGGTACCTCTAGAATGGACAAATTTTATTATCTCTACTTTGATTTCTCCAGATAGATATGAATGGGCCAAAGGATTTCTAACATCTGGTATGTGGTACGTTATAATTCAAGGGTCAGAAAGTAGTCACACTTATAGTTTTGTCATTCCAGACAAGTGTCTCTCAGTCACTATGCCACCATGTGAAATGCAGGCAATCCTAGAGGAGGATAATAGTGTGGAACCTACTTTCTCCACCCCCCCAGTCCAAGACATCCTCCTCTCAAGTCCCAGCTATGAAAGAACATGCTTCGACAACCAGTGCTCTTCATAGCTTGAAGAAGAGAAAGGAAAGGGCCCCACTAGTGGACACTGAGGTAAGAAGAAGCACTAGGCTATATGAATTAAGCAAACGATTTAAGAAAAAAACATGTGTCAACAAGAACTACAAGGCTTGTCATTCAGATCCTCCTCCTATTGCTGGGAAAATAGTTAAAAACTTATCCACTTCTTTTTGCAAGGTGGATGCTAAGGAGGTCACTAAAGAAATTTTGTCAAAGCAAAAGAAGAGAGGGCACAAGGTGGAAGCCACCAAAGATGCTGGAAAGGAGGCCAGCAAGATTAGGGCTATCTTCAAGCCTTAAAGAATAAATAGTTTAAGTAGTCACCTAAAGGATTATGGACTTTAATATGCTTGTAATAATTTGGAACATGTCTGTCAGCTTTTGGACTAAGTCTGTAAGGTACTGCTGTGGTTGTCACCAGATCTGTATGTTTGGAAGGGAGCCTTGGTTGTTTGGAAAACTGATGGTAAATGGCCTGTTATGGCTGTCGGTGCTAAAACCGGCTGATCTCGGGTAGGGGGTCCTGAGCTGTGGATCTGAGATCAATGGTAACAGGAGACGAGGGAGACAATGTTTACCCAGGTTCAGGCCCTCTCAAAGAGGTAAAACTCTACGTCCTATTTGATTGTATTGATGATGGGGTATCAAGTACAGGATGATGATCTACCTCAAGATCAGTTGTGTATGCTCTAAACCCTAAGGTGAGTAATTGTTCCTCTAAGGACTAGAACCCTCGACTTATATAGATGCCAGGGGTCCCCTAGGTTTACATGTTAGGTCAGTTGCCCATGTGCCGAATACAAGGTGATCCTTGGAGTGTACGTCAAGTCTTCGGTAGTTTCCATCTTGCTTCGGCCGTCCTCCAGGAGGTGGCTTAGTGGACCCCAGTTCGGTCCATGAGCCTAAAGCGCTGATACCCCCTATTCCAGGACACCCTCAGTAACCCCTAAACTGGTCTCCAATCACCAAGGACGACTATGCTCCTCGGATCATATGGCTCTTGACGTCTTCGGCTTGGCAGGCGAGTTCTTCCATGGTCGATAGTGTTCGGATCCAAAATCACGACTCCTTCCCGAACAGTCCGAGCATCAAGCTACTTTGGACGACCAGGCTTCATCTCAGGCCCACCGACAGTGGTACCCACTTTGTACTCTATGGCCTTTCTCGATTTTTGCGATGCCAGGGTGTCAGTGTATAAAACATGGGCATTTTATACCCAGACCTATGCACAGACAGTGGTAGCTTTCCTGATGGCCAGGGTTTGCCAGAAGACTACCAAAATCAAGACTCAAGGCTCGGTTGCAAAACCATGGAGAAGAGATCAAGATGAACCATCAAGAAGTGCTTAGCTAGTACTAAAGACGGAGGTAACACTTGCCGGCAAGATATGCATCGGCAAGCTGAAGACCCAGCGAGCTCCGTGCTGGCAAGCCCTTACTGAGTCCTCCTCGCTCCACCTCATCGGGCAGATGGTCGCTAATCAATGAGGTGTCGAGTGGGCAGGTGGTTTGGTGAGGCTTGTCGGGGCACGTGTCAGCGCGCTGGAAGGAGAATTAGCTTTAATGACACCCGTCCAGGAGGCGTGTCCAAATTATAGGAGGTAGCTGGGCGAGCAGTGCAGAAACCTTGCCGGGGCTCCTCCTCCACATGACACCTAACGACGCATTTAATGCGTTTGTCCTAATCCGGTGGAGTTAGTTATGATAGCACTGTTAGCTATCTAATCAACATGTAAAAACTGTTTTGCCACTGTGGTTACCCCTTTATCTATAAAAGGAGGGCCAGGGCAACCTTTACAAGGGTCGACACTTTGCTCATTTTGCATGCATAGCTGCACTTCCCGCCTCTTGCCGGCAAGTTGCGCCCCTTGTATTTGAGCTCAAACATATCCAATACAACAAAGCAGGAGTAGGGTTTTACACCTCGCGGTGGCCCGAACCTGTGTAAATCCCTTGCGTTGATTGTTGATTCTACTCTTTGTGCTTGCGTATCCCCAGGGCCAAACCGCAAAGGGGCCACGATTGTCCCATAGATGGTCGTACGCACAACATCTTTGGCACGCCAGGCAGGGGGATCGCTTGCGCGAACCTGATTCAGCAGTCTATGCGTCAGCTTCATCATTGTCGTCTTCGATGGAGCCCAAGAAGAAGGGCGCTACTGCAGCAGCTCCATCGACCTCCAAGCTTCCATCACAGGCACCCACAGGCGGCACAGGTGGTGCAGCCGGTGCAGGCGGCACAGGTGGTGCAGCCGGTGCGGGCGGCGCAGGAGGCGCAGCCAGCACAGGCGGCACGGGCGGCGCAGCCAGCGCGGGTGGAGCAGGCAGAGCACACAACGCAGGCACTCAACTTCCTCGCCACTCTGGAGATCGAAGCCACAATGGCGGAGGCGCCGCAGATGGCCAACTTCCGCATCCTCAGCGCTCTAGCGAGCATAGTCACCGGAGCAACACCGTCCGAACTGGTGCGAGACATGATCCATCAGCTATGGCATCCAAGGATGCTATGACGAGACGCACACCACGACCATCACAAGATGGGCGCGGCGTGGTTCCGCACGGCGCTGGTGGTTCTGGACGACGACGACCACATGGCAAGACGCCTGTAGATCAACCACAAGATCTTCAGGCACCACTACAACCACATCAGCACACCAGCGAACATGCACCACAACAGCAGGCATGGGATAGAGCTCCATCCGGCTCGGCCAGAAGTCGAGCGACGTTCCGTCCTTCGCTCCCGGCCATGCCAGCCACGGCGGTGGAGGCCATGGCACGTGCGTAGATGCTGTTGAATTTTCCTCCAGCTGCTGACAAGATGGATGAGTGGAGAGCCACCATCCAGAGCCTCATAGGGTTCGCTGAAGCCAGTAAATCGCAGCAGGCGGGACCTTCACAGTGTCCACAGACGGCATCGGCAGCTCCAGCTGGTGGCCGTGCCAGAGATGCTGCGCCAACGGTGGAGTCACCTCCACGGCAATAACTTCAACGGCGGCAACAGACTCACCGATCCTTCGAGCCTAATGAAATGTCGATGGCCTCTTCAGATCCACGGGCACGACAAGACCAACGTCAAGTGCTGCGTGATAGGCGGGTGGAAGATGCCCGCACAGCCATTGAACGGCGCCGGGAGGCGCGCCGTCAATCCGACGTGCGCAACACTTCAGTCGTTGAAGAGCCTGTGCCTGAGGTTGGCGGGTATCTACCTTACGAGGTTGGATGCCCGGCCTTCACTCGTGAGCTGCGGCAAGTCCGCTGGCCATCAACCCGGGCCTTCGAGCGAGAGTTGCTGGAGAAATATGACGGCAAGCTCAATCCGGCAGAGTTCTTGGGCATTTATACGATCGCCGTACAAGCTGCCGGAGGACGGGATAAGAAAGTTCTCGCCAACTATTTCCCATTGGTGCTCAAACCCAATGTGAGATCTTGGCTGATGAACTTGCCGGAGGGCTCCATTTCTTCATGGTCTGATTTGTGCAATGAGTTCATTGGTGCTTACACCGTAGGCCACAAGCTTCCCGGTCAGCCCAATGATTTGCACGTAATCCCATAAAGAGACGGCAAGCCTTTGCGGAAGTATATGCAGAGATTCAGTCGCGTGCACCTAAACATTCCCGACATTCACCCTGCTGCCGTGATTGCTGCCTTTCACACAAATGTGCACAATTGTAGGATGCGGGAGAGGATGAACATCCGGCAAGTCAAGACCATCAACGAGCATTATGCGTTGGTGGACAAATGTGCATGGGCTGAAGAAGGAAGGAGGCTTCCCGGGGAGGCTGCTGGCACCGAAGTTGACTCCGAAGACGGCGATGCCACCACCCCGAAGAAAAAGGGCCGAAAGCGCAATAGGAAGTGCAAAGGCAAGACAGTAATGGCCGTTGAGGGCTCTGGCAACACTACCGCCGCCAAGAAAGCCAAGACGGAGAGCTCCAGCAAGGAAGCTGCCGGGTGCGCTGATTGTCAGGAAGCTGCGGCCGGCGAGAAAGCCGGTAAGACCGACGGACCATATTGTAAGATTCACTGCACCAAGGGCCATGATCTCCAGGAGTGCCGGCAGGTTGAACAACTTGCCGAAAAGCAGAAGGCCGAGTGTGAAAAGTGCGACAAGGAGAAGGGCCAAGACGGTGCTGGGGGATCCGGCAAGAAAGGTCGTGGTGGCCGAGGAGGCCGCTGCGGCAAGGCCAAGCAGCAGAAGGAGAAGCCTGCTCGAGGCCGCGACAAGGAGGATGATGATGATGATGACGAGGATGAAGATGAGTCCAGTGAGCAGGAATTCCAGAAAGCAACTGAAGCCATGTGCATTAACGGAGGCGCATCTTTGCACTCCTCTCACCGCCAACTCAATTAGTGGGTACGTGAGGTCAATGCGGCAGAACTGGCAGTAGGCGCTCAAAAACCACTCAAGTGGTCCCACACGCCCATCATTTTCGATGCTGAGGATCACCCTGATCGCACAACTGCGGTCGGGTGTTTGCCGTTGTTGGTTTCACCAACGATCCGCAACCTCAAAGTCACAAAAATGCTGGTTGATGTTGGGGCCGGCCTGAATCTGATTTCACCAGATGTCATTAAGAGGCTACAGATTCCTGATGAAGACCTCAAGCAGACAGGAACATTTGAATGGGTCAATCCGGGAAGGAGTCAGCCCAAAGGAAAAATTACTCTACCGGTGACGTTTGGCGATGTGTTGAATTATAGGATGGAGAAGATTGTCTTCGACGTCATTAAGATTCCTCTGCCATACAATGGAAGTCTTGGCCGCCCAGCTCTGGCGAAGTTTATGGTAGCATCACATTATGCCTACAACACGCTCAAGATGCCAGGGCCGACGGGTGTCATCACTATCAACTCCGACAAGAAGGATGCAGTCATCTGCATCGACAAGCTTTACAGAGAAGCGGTTGCAGCATCTGCCGCCAAGGCACCTGGTCCTGCTGACAAGAAGAAGAGCAAGGAAACCGGCAAGACCTCCGACAAGGCTTCCGGGAAGCGCACCTCCTCAGAGTGTTGCGCACCCGTCGATGACGTGCCGGAGAGCTCTACCGGCAAAGGCAAGAAATCCAAAGCTACTCCACCAGAGACCAAGAAGGTGTCGGCGAAGGAGGATGGCATGGGTAGTACGTTCACCATCAGTGCCACCCTTGGCAGTAAATAGGAAAGCACGCTCGTTGCCTTCCTGTGGTTGAATGTCGATGTGTTTGCATGGCAACCATCATCCCCGGTGTTCCCTGGGAGGTAACTGAGCACCACCTTGCCGTCTGTCCTCACGCGTGGCCCGTCAAGCAGAAGGTGAGGAACCAAGCTCTGGAGCGGCAACAGTTCATTGCCGAAGAGATTAAAAAGCTAGAAGCGGCAGGTTTGGTTAGAGGAGTACTTCATCCAACATGGTTAGCTAATCCAGTTGTTGTGCGCAAAGCAAATGGGAAATGGAGGCTTTGTATTGATTATACTGATATCAATAAAGCTTGTCCAAAAGATCCTTTCCTTTTGCCACGCATCGACCAGATTGTCGACTCTACTACCGGTTGTTATTTACTCTCCTTTCTTGATGCATATTCTGGTTATCATCAGATTTTCATGGCCAAGGAGGATGAGGAGAAAACCGCATTCATCACTCCATGTGGCACATACTGCTTCATGCGTATGCCTTTCGGACTAAAGAGTGCTAGTTTAACATTTGCAAGAGCAGTCCAAACTGGTTTTGAGCCCCAACTGCACATGAATGTGGAAGCATATATGGATGATATAGTGGTCAAGACCAAGGACAAATCAACCCTCATTCAAGACTTAGAAGAAACATTTGCAAATCTGCGCAAGATCAATTTGAAGCTCAATCCCAAAAAGTGTGTGTTTGGCGTTCCATCTAGCAAGCTTCTCAGGTTCTTTGTATCTCAGTGAGGAATTGAAGCCAATCCCAACAAGATCAAGGCTATTGAACAAATAGAAGCACCAAAGCACGTCAAGGATGTGCGACGTCTTGCTGGCTGCGTAGCTGCATTGAGCAGGTTCATCTCCAAATTAGCTGAGCGCGCCTTGCCATTTTTCAAGATTTTGAAAAAGGCAGGTATAATGAAATGGACTCCCGAAGCGGAGGCCGCGCTGCAAGATTTGAAGAAGTACCTCTCCTCTCCACCAACACAGGTTGCGCCTAAGCCACAAGAGCCATTGCTGCTATACTTGGCGGCAACAAATCAAGTGGTCAGTGCTGCATTAGTGGCAGAGAGAGAAGCCGATGATGAAGAAGCGGCAGTTGCAAGCCCGTCAAGCGACAAGCCGGAATCTTCTCCGGCAGAGTCTGGTGCTGACAAGTCAGAATCAGTGCAAGCAAATGATATAAGCCAACAAGTGGTGCCAAAGAAGAAAATGGTGCAGCGCCCGGTTTACTTTGTTAGTTTCCTTTTACAAGGGGCTAGATCAAGGTAATCTGGTGTGGATAAACTTCTTTTCGGCCTTCTCATGGCCTCGAGGAAGCTGCGCCATTACTTCCAAAGACATGAGATCACTGTCGTCACTCGCTTTCCGTTGCAACGTATCTTGGGAAATCCAGATGCCACCGGCAAGATAGTGGAATGGGCGTTGGAATTGTCAAGTTTTGCACTTAAGTTTGAAAGCACTTCAACTATTCAGAGCATAGCCTTGGCGGAGTTCATTGCAGGATGGACACCAACACAAGATGAAGAAATTCAAGAGACTTCTCTCCCCGGCAAAGAAACATTTAAAGAACGGATCATGTATTTTGATGGTGCCTTCTCGCTGCAAGGTGCCGGTGCCGGAGTGCTGCTTCTCGCACCCACCGGAGAGCACCTCAAATATGTGGTACAGATGCACTTTCCCAGGGAGAAAGCTACAAACAACATTGCTGAGTATGGAGGGCTTCTTGCCGGTCTTAGGATCACAGTGGACCTTGGAATCAGAAAGTTGATCATCCATGGTGACTCGCAGCTCGTTGTAAAACAAGTTAATAAAGATTACCGGAGCCCATTGATGGAAGCATATGTGGAAGAAGTGAGAAAATTGGAAGAGCACTTTAACGGATTACAAATAGAGCACATCCCTCGTGTGGAAAACAGCATTGCTGATGATCTGTCAAAGCGTGCCGCTCAAAAGCTACCTGTGGAACCAGGAACTTTTGTGCTCCATTTGACTCAACCCTCTGTGACACTATCAATGTAGCCAAGCAAAATAAGAAAGTTGAACACTGGCAAGTACTTCCCGGCAGAACTCCCAGAAGCCGTCGGCGAGGAAGTTGCCGGAGACAACACTACGCTTGCCGGTGAGCAGCAGCCTCAAGCAAAACCCCAAGTTCTTGCCATTGAGGCAAGCCCTCCCGTAGCCGAAGAGATGCCTTTAGTCCTTGTCATCGAGCCGCAAGCTCTGGCATGGGCGCAGCAGATCGTCCACTTCCGTCAAACACGAGAACTTCCCGATGATGAAGAAGAAGCTGAAAAAGTAGCCCGCCAGTCAAGTATGTATCAGTTTGTTGACAATATCTTGTACAGAAAAAGGCCAAATGGGGTGAAATTGAAATGCATTTGCCGGGAAGATGGACTAAAGCTGTTGGCGGAGATACATGGAGGCATGTGTGGTTCTCACATAGGATCAAGAGCCCTTGTCGACAAAACTTTCTGGCAAGGTTTTTATTGGCCCACTGCTCTCCAGGATGCAACTGCGCTAGTAACCAAATGTGAAGCGTGCCAGTTCCATTCCAAGAATATACATTAGCCAGCTCAAGCTCTTCAAACAATGCCTCTTTCCTGGCCCTTCTCGGTTTGGGGGCTTGATATCTTGGGCCCCTTTCCCCATGCTACCGGGGGCTTTGAGTTCTTGTATGTTGCAATCGACAAGTTCAAAAAGTGGCCTGAGGTAGAGCCAGTGAGAAAGGTGACAGCACAGTCAGCCACCAAGTTCTTCAAAGGATCAGTTTCCCATTTTGGTGTTCCCAATAGGATCATCACCGACAACGGCGCACAGTTCACGTGCCGCACCTTCATGCAGTACACCCAAGACCTTGGAATCAAGATTTGCTTTGCATCTGTTGCTCACCCGAGAAGCAACGGTCAAGCAGAGAGAGAAAATGCTGAAGTGCTGCATGGCCTCAAGACAAGAACTTTCAAAAAGTTGCACAAGTGCGGAAGGCACTGGATTGATGAGTTGCCGGTGATTCTTTGGTCACTCAGAACGACACCAAATCGAACCGCTGGCCAAACAACCTTCTCCCTAGTCTATGGTGCAGAGGCGGTGCTCCCCACGGAACTCATGTACGGGTCACCTCGGGTGCTTGCTTATGATGAAGCAAAGCAAGAGCAACTACGGCAAGATGATGCCACGCTCCTTGAGGAAGATCGTCTTCGGGCTGCTGTGCGGGCTGCACGCTACCAGCAAGCTTTGCGCCGCTACCATAGCCTCAAAGTTCATGCCCGGAGCCTTCAGGAAGGCGAACTTGTTCTTCGGTGCATCCAGTCCGCCAAGAGATCAAACAAGTTGATGCCAAAGTGGGAAGGCCCTTATTGGGTAGTGCGAGTCACCAGACCTGGCGTAGTCCGTCTGGAGACCGAAGATGGCACTCCAGTGCAAAACTCATGGAACATTGAGCATCTTCGCAAGTTCTATCCATAAGGCGCAGTTGTCGGGCCCCCCAGCAACACCTTTTGTACGAGCCTTGTCGGCGAGACATGTAACCCTTTGTACAAAGCTAGGCGCAGACCCTGTGCATAAGTGAAATAAAGCTAAGTGTTTCACAGCTCTTTGTTAAAGTACATTTTTACTTGTGTATGATTACATGTGATGTTGTGTTACACTTTGCCTTGTATGAAATGATTAACGAGCCATCAAGGTCTCCAACCTCCTCTTTCTCTTCTTTCTTTTTCTCAGAGGATAGAAGGTTCCCTCGCGTGCAAGTTTCACGGGGGGAGTGATGGTGTGGATACCACCAAATGACGTTCAAGTGATCATTTTACAACAAGAAATACAACATAGAAAAAGCTAAGTTGAAAAACTTTAAAACAAATCCTTTGTTGTAGTTGCAATCTTCCATGAACAATTTTTGCCTTTTATGAGAAACCTGCACGCTAAGGAACCTTGTTGTGATCAGTTGCGCTCTTATTTTGTTTCGAGTCTGCTCAACAACTTAAGTAGCCGCATTGAGATCGTCAAAGGTAAACTTGCTGACAGCGGCACTTCCGGCAAGCTGCTAAGGACCCGTTCCTCAAGAGCTCGTGGCAAGAGCGTGCGCTCCAGCAAGCTTCCGCCAAGAGTAGGGTATAAGAAATCATGCAAAGACAAGATAAAGCAAGGAAAATAGCATGCATCCAATCTATCAGCATAAGTTGCATTACATCAGAAACACAGTGCAGATCTAACTTAAGACCAAATTTGTCTTTTACATGATAGTGCTGGTGAAAAATACAACGACAAGGCTAATTCTGAAGATCGCCTTGATGACTGGGAACATGAAGGACTCTATCAGCTATTGGGGCAATGATCTTGTCGATAGCTGTGATGTCAGTGTTCTACAGCAAGCTTTTGAAGGCCCCGGAGAGGTCAACGTCAGGATTGTGATATGCGACTTTGACGAGCACCTTATAAAGGACGTCGCGGCCAAATTTCCGGGATTCATTAGCAAATGAAGCAGACCTGTCTTCGTGATAAGTTTTCAAAGCGTCAATGAAATCATCGAAGAATTTGGTCAGCTTGGCACTGGCAGCCTCCTTGTCGTTGACTGTAGCTCCCCTAGGGTATGAGCTGCCTTTTGCGCTGCATCTTTGAGAGTCTCGATCTCCTTATAGTTGCTGGCAAGATCTTCCTTTAGCTTGCTCACTTGTGATTCTAAATCTACCTTGGCGAAAGCAGCGGCAACAACCTCATCAGTGGCTTCCTTGAGCTTGGCGGCACTTTCTCGAGCTTGAGTTTCAATGTATTCTTTATGATTCTTCTCAAGCTCTTGTGTCCTTTGCTCAAGGAGCTTTTCAATCTCTTCATCCTTGCCGCGGAGTTTGGCGGCAAGGGCGTCTTCTTGTGCAGCAAGATCCTTTTCCCTGGCGTTGAGCTGCACCTCGCGCTCTGCCAGCCTATCGTCAAGGGTTGTTGCTTTCTCCTTAGCAGCAGCGAGTTTTTCCTCTTGCCACCTAAGATTGTGAGATTCTTCATTATACCACATGCGGATTCCCTTTGCCTTCTCCTTTAGCTTCCCTTTGGCTAACTCCAAAGCTTTGTGCTCTTCTTGAAGTTTTCCCAACGTCTGCTGTAGCGATCTTGTACATCCTTAAAACTGACATCCATGGTTTTTAGGAACGCAAGATCTGTCGCGTTGTCGGCACCATTGTCTGCTTTAGTGGTACTTTGGGAGAAGGGGATTAATATTTGAGCAATCTCGTCATCAAAGTTTGGCCCTCCAGTACCAGACGAGCTGGGGGCTCCAGATTCCTGTCTGGGAATGATAAGCGCCAAGGGATCCGTCAAGACTTGCGTGCTTGGTGCCACGGGATGGTTATCGGGATTCAGCTTGTCGTCACCAGTCGCCACCATTTCTGTATCTGTCTGGACGGGGCCAGATGTGTTACCGGAGGACTTCTCTGGTTCTTCGGGAGCTTTCCTATTCTCCTCAACGACAGACATGGCGGTTTCTTCAGCAGAAATCTTGGCAGCCTCGTCAGCAGTGCTCTGTGCAATTTCATCTATATCTGCATTAATTTCTCCTTCTTCGGGAGAAGCTGGACCTGCAAGGTTGGACAGAAGCAAGGAGCAGAAAGAAATTTGATTTACAAGTCAAGTTCAAGAAAACAAAAATTTGGAGAGTACTTGGAAGCAAGCGGATTACCTGTTGGGTTCTGTTGAGAAGGGATGTCCCATTCCCCGATAACCTTAGTTGTCGTCGCATGGTTATCGGTAGCTTTGCTTGCCGGAACGACCTCAATGCATACAGGCTCGTCAGCGAAGGCCCTTGCCAGCGAAGCGCTTTCCGGGATAATGGTTGACAGAGGAACCATGTCGGAATCCACCTCCGGGAACTCTTCCTCTTGGTGAACTTCTCCCATCTCTTTGTCAAGATCAGAAGGAGGGACATCGGTGCCAACACTCGCAAGCGGAAACTGCACCATAGTCTCATGCCGGGAGCAGGGCTGGGGCCTGGTAACAGCAGCGTCAGAAGATATCACCCCCCGCCCAACACTTGTCGCAGGCTCGTGTTCCGTTGCAGCTTTGGTTCGCTTTGCCCGGTGCACAAGTGTTTCTGTATCTCTGTGAAGACAAAGGAAATTAAGTCAAAATGACAGTCAAGACAACATCAAGATTTGACAAAAACAGATGGTTGTACTTCTCCTCCTCACGGTCGCTGAGGACAGAAAGGTCAAATCTTACTGGCGGAGGCGATTCCCTGGCCCTCTTAATTTCCGGTGGAGGCAAAGCTGCCGGTTTTGAAGATCCAACTTCTCTGGTAACTGCTTGCTAGGAAGAAGTACGCTGAGCTCGAGGATGCCGAGTTGATTGCCGAGGAACTTCTTGTTGCTGGCCAGTTTTGGTGGTTGTGTTCTTCACTACAGGGCCTGTTCCTTATGAAGAGGGGCGCATTAACTCCTGGCTAGCTGTTTTCCGAAGAGCACGTCCTTTCTTCTTTGGAACTTGGAGTTCTCCTTCTTCTTCGGATTCACCGGCAACTTCTTCCCCAGCAGGCTCCTCTTGATGCTCTTTAGCGATTTCTTCATTGGGGTTTGCCTCCTCCTCTTCAATTGTTGCGGCCTGGGAACCACTAGCCTTGCTGGCTTTCAAGGCTTCCTCGGCCTTACTGGCGATATACGCCAGCTCCTCGTCTCTGGTGGCGCGGATGAGATCCTTCTCTTCTCGAGTGGCTCTCTCCATCAAGTTGGTAGCCCAAGTCATTTCATCTTCAAGCGAAGATTTTTGCCAGTTAGCTTCGACTCCTTGAGCGTTGCACGCTGGCATCATCACTAAGATGGAGTCTTTGGCGGAATTGATGCACAGTGGAATAACATGAGCCGGCAAGTGAAATTTGCCAGAAGCCCTGAATAGCTGATGGCAAAGACTGATATGCTCCAGGACTGTCAAATTGTTACCCAGCCCTGTATATAGCCACATGATGTTAGCAGCATTCTGATATTCCCAAGCATATCTCTGTCTCTTCTGCAGCGGCGCGATGCGTCGCCAGAGGAAATCGGCCCCTACCATCTCAATGGTTAGGCCGGCAGCCTTGAGGCGAATGATCCGATTCAGTGCTGGGGTGAGTTTCTTGTCGCAGGTGGCATAGTCACTCCAATCCTTGCTACGCTCAATCTTCTCCGTTCGAGGCAGACAAAAGCTGGGGAAGTCCTTTTCCATAATCCAGCACCACTCTGCCCGCCACTCTTCCCACTTCAGATGCAGCAGACCGGCAAGGTATGTCTGCATGGTTTTTCTTTGAGGGATCCAGATCACGCTGCTGGAGAGCGCATCACCCTCGATGTGGGGAATGAAGAAATGGTGAAAAAGAGCAACATTGGGGACGACTCCAATGAAATTTTCACACATACGGGCGAAAACTAACATGCAAGTCATGGCATTCGGAGTGAAATCCAGAAGCCGGAACCCAAATGTGTACATCAGCTCAGTGAAGAAATCAGAATAAGGGAGCACCAAACCACAACAGAAATATGTGCAAAAGAATGGGTACGCATCTCCGGAGGGCTTGCTGTCAGTAGGGTGCACCACTGGAGCTGTGTGGTCTTTGGTGTCTCTCCCCCACATATATGCATATCTCTCGATGAGAGTGTTCTTGTCCAGGGCCGGCGGCGAGAAGACTACGTTTTCCCTCTGCCTTTGCCCCAATTCTGCCTTCCTCCTCTCTGCTTCTGGATCAATAGGCTTGGCGGGTTTCTTTCCCTCCGCATTGGCCTTTTTGGGTGCCATGATGGCTCGGAAGAGAAGGGGGGTATGGAAGAGATGCGAATCGGTTGCGGCGGCAGCGGCGGAATCTGCTCTAGCACAGGGAAGAAGATGATGGAGCGAAGGGCAAGGGTAAATGAGCAGCGCCCTCCTCGCGGTTACCTTTTTATGGGGAAGGCGCAGGGGGCTGGCTCTTTACTGTTCAATGTGGCAGCGCTTTTTGCAGACACACTACCACAAACTGCCGCTCCAGCCCACCTCTCCTACGACTCGCATTAAATGCGCGACGTGGGCGTGCGAAGAGAAATCATCATCGCAGTATTTATGGCAGTAATTCTTCGCCATGTGTCTGCACATCTGTTTGGGCCTAGCCCAATGACGCGTCGGACGCGTGTGTGGCCTAGGCTCGGGGGCTCCTCTTGGTGTATAAAACATGGGCATTTTATACCCTGACTTATGCACAGACAGTGGTAGATTTCCTGATGGCCAGGGTTTGCTGGAAGACTACCAATATCAAGACTCAAGGCTTGGTTGCAAAACCATGGAGAAGAGATCAAGATGAACCATCAAGAAGTGCTTAGCTAGTACTGAAGACAGAGGCAACACTTGTCGGCAAGATATGCACCGGCAAGCTGAAGAACCGGCGAGCTCCATGCCGACAAGCCCTTACTGACTCCTCCTCACTCCACCTCATTGGGCAGCTGGTCGTTAATCAATGAGGTGCTGAGTGGGCAGGTGGTTTGGTGAGGCTTGTCGGGGCACGTGTCAGCGCGCTGGAAGGAGAATTAGCTTTAATGACACCCGTCCAGGAGGCGTGTCCAAATTATAGGAGGTAGCTGGGTGAGCGGTGCAGAAACCTTGCCGGGGCTCCTCCTCCACATGACACCTAATGGCGCATTTAATGCGTTGTCCTAATCCAGTGGAGTTAGGTATGATAGCACTGTTAGCTATCTAATCAACATGTAAAGACTGTTTTGGCACTGTGGTTACCCCTTTATCTATAAAAGGAGGGCCAGTCAAACCTTTACAATGGTGGACACTTTGCTCATTTTGCATGCATAGCTACACTTCTCGCCTCTTGCCGGCATGTTGCGCTCCTTGTATTTGAGCTCAAACATATCTAATACAACAAAGCAGGAGTAGGGTTTTACACCTCGCTGTGGCCCAAACCTGGGTAAATCCCTTGCGTTGATTGTTGATTCTACTCTTTGTGCTTGTGTATCCCCACAGCCGAACCTCAAAGGGGCCATGATGGTCCCATAGATGGTCGTACACATGTCACAGGGAGGCGAGCGATCTGATGACCAGTAATCGAGGCATCTCTCAGCATGACGCGGGGCCTATTTAATAGGCTAGAGGCACAGCAGTTCGCGTACCTCCGTTCTTCCCATCTTGCCACACTTCGATACTTTCTTCCCCTAGTTCACCAAGAACCTACAGCATGTCAGGCGCCCCAAGCTCCTTAGCGCGTCCTGAAAGGCCCCTTCAAGGGGATTGTCCAAGCTTCATAGTCTCATGTCTTCGCCTGAATCGATTGGTGACTCAAGGATATCTGCTTGATGCAGATCTAGCCTCTACTCGCGCGGGCCTAACCTCCATCGATGGTCAGGCGTGGGCTGAAAATCATCCGTCCCCTCACGGGGCGGAGAGAGTCTGCTTCGTCCCTTTCCTCTTACAAAGCCTAGGATTTCCCATCCATCCCTTCCTTAGGGGCCTATTGGAGTTCTACGGGACCCAACTCCACCACCTCACCCCCAACTCTATTTTACATATAGCGGGGTTTGTCGCTCTTTGCGAAATATTCCTCGGATGCAAGGTTGACTTTGGATTCTGGCAGAAATATTTCTGCCTCATTCCTTGCTCTCGAGGAGGAGTAATTCATGAAGTGGGCGGAGCCGAGGTATGCCGAATCGCCGGTACTGGTTATCCACTGGGCACACCCAAGGAGGATACCGTGGTTTGGGCCTCGGAAGGGTTTTACATAGCCGACGCCCCTCTTTACGATCCAGCTCACAGAGGACTGCCCGAGTTCTCCTCTTCCCCTCCAAAGAAGTGCTTCAACTGGCGGCGAGGAGCCTACCTCAAGCGGTGGACGAGGAGGTCAAGCGCCTAGCCGCCCAGGTGACCTGCCTTGTTCACAACAAGCTCACCATCATTGATGTGATAGCCACATCCATTCTCCGGCGTGTTCAACCTCTTCAACAATGTTTGCATCCGTTGTGGAAGTATAATGGGACGGACAACGCAACCTGCTCCTTGAAAAAGAATTTCGCCAATGAGAAAGCTTTGGCGGGCGCACTAGCTGGAATCTTCAAAGGGGAAGTGGAGAAATTCTCCCAAAGAAAATTTATGGACGGCCTCTCGTACTACAGACCAGTCGAAGTGACGAGTACCCTTTCTTACGCATCTCGTCCGAGCAGTTTTGCTAATTCTCCTGAACAGTTATTTAATATATCCGAGTAGGGATGGAGACGCTTCGTGGATACATTGAGTTGTCCCGCTCCGCAGCTGGAGTCCTATACACAGGACGACGACCCTGGTTTCCAAGAAGATCCCGAGCTATCCCTCATCTTTATGGATGGGGTCTTTTACCAAGAGAGCACAGATGGCTCCGATATGGTTCTTCTTCTGGATTCACCGGGAGCGCTACCGTCTACAGTAAGTGTTTGCCAAGCCTCGCCTCCAAAGAGACGTTCTGCTCCTGAGGTTCTGACTTCTCTCCCCAAGGGCCACCTCTCAAAGCGCTGAGCACCCGAGGGCCCGGTTCAATCAAACCAGCCGAGGACTCGTGGAGCATCCAAGCGGTTGGCTACAGGTCCGGCGACGTCGATTACCTCCTCTAACAGAAGGTAGGTCTCCCGATGCAGCAACATTGTATTCCGTAGTCCCTTGGTCCATGTGCTTCTAATAGCTCTCCTTCCCACTTGTACAGGCGAGTTGAGCAGGCACCTCCTTCTGAGGACATAGTGAAAGCGGGCGAACCGCCTATCCTGAGGAAAAACATAGCCCCCACGCCTCCCGATGCATCACACCTTGAGGTCCCCACCGAGGATCTTCAAACAGAGAACTCGGGGCCCTTTTCTGCCACCAACTCCGAGGTCGAGAGCATGACGCGTCATCGGAAGTAGAAGACCTTGCTGAGACATCCAATATTCACCGATTAAGAGTTTAATGCTCTTAATGCGGTAGATGCCTACCTCGGAGTAGCTCAAACTGGCCTTGAAGGCACGACGGGCGTGCTGTCTAGCCGTTTGCAGGTAACTCTTACCATCAAGATTTTAATTTGGCCTTGCGATAGCCTTTGAGCAAACCCAGTAGCCCTCCGGAAGGACCAAAGAGGCTTTAGTTCTTCCGAGCAGAGACAAAGGTTAAGCTCATGCACCTTTTAAAAGTGGAAACTTCATTAATCCGAAGTAAAACCAGCGTAATTGCCAGTAGCCCCCGAGACACTGGTCGGCCAACTAGGCCGATGAGTGTATCCGAGATCACCATACATTTTTTTATCAAAACATAGGCGCAAAACCTAGTAGCCCGCGAGCCTTAATTTGGGCATGTATGGCCAATTTAAGGGTCTGATATTCTCACACATGTAGCCATATGGGAATTTCGCAGACATCTCGAGAGAAAAATGAAGAGCTCGCCAAGGAACTAGAACTGACGAAGGCAGAGTTAAAAACTGTGAAGTTGGAGATAGAGGGTATCAAGAAGTTTACCTGAGAAGCACATGGTAAGTGCACCTTACGGATTTTAATCTTTCGGAATATTAAGTCTGTCGTGGTGAAATCACGGCAGATGCCATGAGATGGCTAAAAGTAGGGGGCTGTGTGAGGACGCCGGTGGGTTCCGGAAGCGAGGTTAGTATGAGCGGATGCAAGACACGAGACGTACCCAGGTTCGGGGCCCTCCGGAGAGGTAACACCCCTAGTCGTGCCGAATGTAATATGGAGGGCACAAGGGCTACAAGGTTGCTCCTGGAGCTGTTTGGGCGGAGGAGGAAGAAGGGGCTAGGCCACCGCCCCACCTCTCCTGTGAGTGTGAGTGAGTGTGTGGGTGTGTGTGTTCCTACTGAGGGCCGCCCCGTGCTTGGAGGCCTCCTGGGGGGTCTTATAGCCCGACCCCCCAGGGTTACATGGGTAAATTCATACGCGGGTGGGACCCAGATGTCGGTATCTGGAGCCGGCGGTGGGGCCCACCGGTTGCTGGGACCCACCGGCTGTGGGCCCCGCTGGCTACCCGGCACTGTGGCTCGTCGCCTCGTGCGTCACAGAGTGGTTGGCGTCGTGGGGCTATAGTGGCTCGCCGCGCTGACGTCGGTCATCCGGGTCAGCGGGGTTGGCGGCACTATAGCCACGCTCTTCCGGGGTTCGCGGCACTGTAGCCATGCTCCCCCGTCGTGGAGAGCCGTCTTGTCGTATGGAGGGATGGGACGGCCGCTGACCCGCCGCCAGCCGGCTAGCGGCAAGCTGGACCCGGCACGGGGCTGTGCCCAGCCGGCCGGCATCGGGAAGCCGGCCGGACGGCCAGCCGGATTTGAGGGGCTCGAGCTGCCCCGAAGTTTTGAAAAGAGCTCCGGGTTCGGTTGCCTACCCGGGGGTTATCCCCCTGACAGTAGTCCCCAAAGCTGTAAAGGCTCACCAGCTCCGAGCAAGGGGGCCTTTGTAGCTTATCCCCCATGAAGGAAGGTGGTTGTTGATGAAGGAGCGCCGGCTTGATGATGTGAACGCCGGCTGCTAGGAACCGTATCGGGACGCCTAGCCGAAACAGAGCCCGAATGGCTCGGCCGGCCAGGACACAGCCAGCATGGCGGATCACGCCAGCCGCCTGACAAGATCCCGCCACGTGCAGCCCAACAGCGGACGAGGCCTGCCAGGTGATGTCTACTACGCAACTTTATTCTTGTAGACTCGTGTTGGGCCTCCAAGCACAGAGTTTTGTAGGACAGTAGCAAATTTCCCTCAAGTGGATGACCTAAGGTTTATCAATCCGTGGGAGGCGTAGGATGAAGATGGTCTCTCTCAAACAACCCTGCAATCAAATACAAGAAATCTCTTGTGTCCCCAAAATACCCAATACAATGGCAAATTGTATAGGTGCACTAGTTCGGCGAAGAGATGGTGATACAAGTGTAGTATGGATAGTAGAAATAGGTTTTTGTTATCTAAAAATAAAAAAAACAGCAAGGTAGCAAGTGATAAAACGGAGCACAAACGGTATTGCAATGCTTGAAAACAAGGCCTAGGGTTCATACTTTCACTAGTGCAATCTCTCAATAGTGGTAACATAATTGGATCATATAACAATCCATCAACGTGCGACAAAGAATCACTCCAAAGTTCCTATTAGAGGAGAACATAAGATAGAAATTGTTGTAGGGTATGAAACCACCTCAAAGTTATTCTTTCCGATCAATCTATTGAGCTATTCCTATATGTGTCACAAACAGCCCTAGAGTTCATACTAAAATAACATCATATGACACGCATCAACCAACTCTAATGTCACCTAGATATTCCAATGTCACCACAAGTATCTGTGAGTTGATTATTCGATATGCATCAAACAACTTCAGATTCATAATATTCAATCCACACAAAGAACTTCAAAGAGTGCCCCAAGATTTCTACTGGAGAAAGTAGGACGAAAACGTGCATCAACCTCTATGCATCGATTACCCCAATGTCACCTCGGGAATCCGCGAGTTGAGTGCCAAAACATACATCAAGTGAATCAATATAATACCCCATTGTCACCACGGGTATTCATATGCAAGACATACATCAAGTGTTCTCAAATCCATAAAAGTATTCAATCCGATAATAGTGAAACCTCAAAGGTAAAAACTCAATTCATCACAACAAGATAGAGAGGGGAAATACACCATATGATCCAACTATATTAACAAAGCTCGCGATCCATCAAGATCGTGCCATATCAAGAACACGAGGGAGAGAGATCAAACACATAGCTACTAGTACATACCCTCAGCCCCGAGGGTGAACTACTCCCTCCTCGTCATGGAGACCACTGGGATGATGAAGATGGCCTGCGGTGATGATTCCCCCCTCCGGTAGGGTGCCGGAAAAGGGCTATAGATGAGATCATGGAGGTACAGAGGCTTGCGGCGACGAAGTCGAAGTTCTAGGGTTATTTCTAGGGGTTTTGGTATTTATAAGAATTTTTGGCGTTGGAATCACGCGAAGATGTGCCACAGGGGGGGCCCATGGCAACACAGCGCGCCCCGGGAGGGTGGCGCGCCCAGGTGGCTTGTGGGGCCCCTGTGGGTCTTCTAATGCTCCCCCGAAGCTTCCTGGGTCTGTTTCCTTCCAGAAAAAATCATCAAAAAGTTTCGCTGCATTTGGACTTCATTTGATATGGATTTTCTGGAAAACCAGAAACAAGGAGAAAAGAACAACTGGCACTGGGCACTAGGTCAATATGTTAGTCCATAAAAATCATGTAAATGCCATATAAAAGTGCACCAAAATCATACAAAACTATAATAAATATGGCATGAATATTTCATAAATTATGGATATGTTGGAGACGTATCAGCATCCCCAAGCTTAATTCCTGCTCGTCCTCGAGTAGGTAAATGATAAAAGAAATAATTTATGAAGTGTGAATGCTAAAATAGTGCATAAGTTTGATCAATGATAATTTCAATCACTTTTCCTAGCATCATAACATCAACTCTTTCTCATAAAACTCATCATGATAAAGTAGCAATCAATTCACATGTTATGGTTCAAACAATGCATTCTCTTGAAACTTAACAACCTATGTTCTTAGTCACCAAACAATTGCAATTCAACTTAATGTCAACAAAGTCTAAGTAAGAGCTCCACATACTCAATTATCATATAGTCTTCTATGATTGCTAGTACTCAAAGCATATTTTTAGAACAAATGGCATCCATCGAACATAGAGAAAGATAGGGGCTTAGTGTTTCGCCTCCCCACTTATTTATCATAGAGATAATTGTCAACAATAATAAACCATGATCAAATATATTTAACTGGCCATATATGCCTGGATCTTTCCCCACCAAATGATGCTTGCCATCTAGAGAATAATTAAGGTTGAAATGAGAAGGAATACTATTGACTCTTGCATAAAAGTAAAAACATAAAGTAAAAGATAGGCCCTTCGTAGAGGGAAGCAGAGGTTGTCATGCGCTTTTGATTTTTGGATGTGCAAGCCCTTAATGCAAAGGAACGTCACGTTATATTGCTCCTTGTGATAGCAGCCTTTATTATGCAGTCCGTCACTTTTATTTCTTTACCATCACAAGTTCGTACAACGCTTATTTTTTCTTGCAATAAAAGATCATACATATTTTAGGAGCAATTTTTATTGCTTTTTGCACCGATGACAACTTACTTGAAGGATCTTATTCAATCCATAGGTATATATGGTGGACACTCATGGCAAGAAACTGGGTTTAAGGGTTTTTGGATGCACAAGTAGTATCTCTACTTAGTATGAATTTTTGGCTAGCAAAAGATCCTAAGCAAGCACCACATGTTAGCGGATCCATAACAATATAACTTCTATGCAAATATACCCAAACATAACTCATTACGTTGTCTTCCTTGTGCAACTTCAACTAATTTGCTTAAGTTTGAAAATAATTAATGGGTATTCACAATCATAAAAGATGTCCAAGATAATATATTTATATGTGAAAGTTCTCTTCCTTATACTAATCATTCATGAATTGCTTGTATGAACAATATTGTGATTGTCAAGCTTCAATAGATTTCACTTTCTAACCCAAATGTGAAACTACTACTAGACATGATACAAGCATATGAAGCACATATAATTTCAACTTTATGATATTCAATTCATTCAATAATTTACTCTTAGGATATAAGTGAAGCACAAGAGTAAATGACAAACTACTCCAAAAAGATATAAGTGATGATCAATGAGTAGTCAAACAATTAAGTTGCACAAAACATCTTAAAAACAGCATCCACACAAAACTCAACAAGAACTCGTGAGATAAGTTAGTATAAATCAACTCAAAACCTTAACATTCTCTACTGTAACCAATTACTAAAATTGTAATTAAACATTGCATACTAAATGCCTCTGCATATTTAATACTCCTATCCACAAATAGAAACATTAAACAAGCAACATATGCAAACAATGCAACTATAACCGAAATCTGCCAAAACAGAACAGTCTGTAAAGGGTGAATAAGAATTCATACTTCCCTAACTCCAAAAATTCTGAAAAATTACCACGTGACATAGAACTCATCCATGCTTACTGTGTAAAAATTTCAGATTTTTATCATGTTCTGACTATTCAGGAATATTCTGGACATAACAGAAAACTTTCTGTTTTCAAACAGCAACACATGAACTTGCAAACTGAGCATGGTAAAGGCTATACTTGGCATTTTATTGAACTAAAATATACAAAACATGGTTATTGATAACATAAAGCAAATATCAATATAAGAAAATGACGCTCCAAGCAAAACACATATTATGTGACGAATAAAAATATAGTTCCAAGTGAGGTTACCGATAGTGTTGAAGTCGAAAGAGGGGATGCCTTCCAGGGCATCCCCAAGCTTAGATGCTTGAGTCTTCCTTGAGTATTACCTTGGTGTGCCTTGGGCATCCCCAATCTTAGGGTCTTGCTGCTCCTTATTCTCCTCATATCGATGTCTCACCCAAAAGTTGAAAACTTCAATCACACAAAACTTAACGGAACTTCGTGAGATATGCTAGTATGATAAAAATAAATCATCCACTTAGGTACTGTCAAGACAACATTCATAATTTTTATCACATAATGCCTACTGTAGTCTATCATTTCGACAATTTATATCTCATAATATAAGCTATGGAAACACTAAAACAAGCAGACTATGCAATAAAAACAGAATCTGTCAAAAACAGAACAGCATGTAGTGAGCGATTTAAAAACCATACTTTTTTACCTCCAAAAATTCTGAAAAATTAGGAAAACGTAAAAAAATTGTAACCCAAGACTGTTCAGAATTGTTTCACCATCCAGTACAGAATAGAAATTCCAGCACTAGACGCAAAAGTTTCTGTTTTTGCACAGAATCAAATCAACAAGCATCCACACTATCCCAAAGGCTTTACTTGGCACATTATTGAAATAAAACATATAAAACATAATTACTACAGTATATTAATCATGTGGACACACAAAAACAGTAAGGATAATTATTGGGTTGTCTCCCAACAAGCGTTTTTCTTTAATGTCTTTTAGCTAGGCATGATGATTTTAATGATGCTCACATAAAAGTAAAGAATTGAAACACGAAGAGAACATCATGAATCACATGGAAAGCTCATTTAGGTCTAACCCACTTCCTATGCATAGGGATTTTGTGAGCAAACAATTTATGGGAGCAAGAATCAACTAGCATAGGAAGGCAAAACAAGCATAACTTCATAACTTTCAACGCATAGAGAGGAAACTTGATATTATTGCAACACCTACAAGCATATGATCCTCTCTCATAATAATTTTCAGTAGCATCATGAATGAATTCAATAATATAACTATCATGAGATACTTGATTGGCATAATCCAATTGAAAATTAAAATCATGATGAAAAGTTTCATGGTTATCATTATTCTTTATAGCATACATGTCATCACAATAATCATCATAGATAGCAACTTTATTGTCATAATCAATTGAAACCTCTTCCAAAATATTGGATTCATCATAAATAGGAGGCATGCAATCATCATAATAAATATTCTCATCAGAACTTGGGGGACTAAAAATATCATCTTCATCAAACATAGCATCCCCAAGCTTATGGCTTTGTATATCATTAGCATCATGGATATTCAAAGAGTTCATACTAGCAACATTGCAATCATGTTTATCATTCATGGATTTTATGCCAAATTTTTTCTTGAATTCTTCTTCTATCAATTGAGCACAATTTTCCGCTCCATCATTTTCAAGAAAGACATTATAAAGATGAATAATATGAGGCAACCTCAATTCCATTTTTTTGTAGTTTTCTTTTATAAACAAAACTAGTGATAAAACAAGAAACTAAAAGATTCAATTGCAAGATCTAAAGATATAACTTCAAGCACTCACCTCCCCGGCAATGGCACCAGAAAAGAGCTTGATGTCTACTACGCAACTTTATTCTTGTAGACTCGTGTTGGGCCTCTAAGCGCAGAGTTTTGTAGGACAGTAGCAAATTTCCCTCAAGTGGATGACCTAAGGTTTATCAATCCGTGGGAGGCATAGGATGAAGATGGTCTCTCTCAAACAACCCTGCAATCAAATACAAGAAATCTCTTGTGTCCCCAACACACCCAATACAATGGCAAATTGTATAGGTGCACTAGTTCGGCGGAGAGATGGTGATACAAGTGTAGTATGGATAGTAGAAATAGGTTTTTGTAATCTGAAAATAAAAAAACGGCAAGGTAGCAAGTGATAAAACGGAGCACAAACGGTATTGCAATGCTTGAAAACAAGGCCTAGGGTTCATACTTTCACTAGTGCAATCTCTCAACAGTGCTAACATAATTGGATCATATAACAATCCCTCAACGTGCGATTAAGAATCACTCCAACGTTCCTATTAGCGGAGAACATAAGATAGAAATTGTTGTAGGGTACGAAACCACCTCAAAGTTATTCTTTCCGAACAATCTATTGAGCTATTCCTATAAGTGTCACAAACAGCCCTAGAGTTCGTACTAAAATAACACCATATGACACGCATCAACCAACTCTAATGTCACCTAGATACTCCAATGTCACCACAAGTATCCATGAGTTGATTATTCGATATGCATCAAACAACTTCGGATTCATAATATTCAATCGACACAAAGAACTTCAAAGAGTGCCCCAAGATATCTACCAGAGAAAGTAGGACGAAAACGTGCATCAACCCCTATGCATAGATTACCCCAATGCCACCTCGGGAATCCGCGAGTTGAGTGCCAAAACATACATCAAGTGAATCAATATAATACCCCGTTGTCACCACGGGTATTCATATGCAAGACATACATCAAGTGTTCTCAAATCCATAAAAGTATTCAATCCGATAATAGTGAAACCTCAAAGGTAAAAACTCAATTCATCACAACAAGATAGAGAGGGGAAAAACACCATATGATCCAACTTTATTAACAAAGCTCGCGATACATCAAGATCGTGCCATATCAAGAACACGAGGGAAAGAGATCAAACACATAGCTACTAGTACATACCCTCAGCCCCGAGGGTGAACTAATCCCTCCTCGTCATGGAGACCACCGGGATGATGAAGATGGCCTCCGATCATGATTCCCCCCTCCAGCAGGGTGCTAGAAAAGGGTTGTAGATGAGATCGTGGAGGTACAGAGGCTTGCGGCGGCGGAGTCGAAGTTCTAGGGTTATTTCCGGGGGTTTTGGTATTTATAAGAATTTTGGCGTTGGAATCACGCAAAGATGTGCCGCAGGGGGCCCACGAGGCACAAGGGCGCGCCCTGGGGGGGGGGGGTGGCGCGCCCAGGTGGCTTGTGGGGCCCCTGTGGGTCTTCTGCTGCTCCCCCGAAGCTTCCTGGGTCTGTTTCCTGCCGAAAAATCGTCAAAAAGTTTTGCTGCATTTGGACTTCATTTGATATGGATTTTCTGGAAAACCAAAAACAAGCAAAAAACAGCAACTGGGACTGGGCACTAGGTCAATATGTTAGTCCATTAAAATCATATAAATGCCATATAAAAGTGCACCAAAATCATACAAAACTATAATAAACATGGCATGAATACTTCATAAATTATAGATACGCTGGAGACGTATCACCAGGCCACGCGCGCGATGGGACGTTGCAGTGGGCTGGTCCCGCCAGGCCGCGGCCTCGGCCCGCGCGCGGGATCCGCTGCGGCCACGTGCGATGGTTGGGTTTTTGGGGCAGTAATTGCACGAACGTAATGTGCCTGCACATTGCGGGGGAGTGGGGAACGTGAGCGCAGACGATCCCACTCCCCCACGTCTGTCGTGGGCTTTAAATGGGAAGGGATGGGGGAGAGGCCGAGGCATTCGCATTCTCGCCCCTGCCCCATTGCTTCATCTCCCCCACTATCTCTCTTCTACCCCTTGCGCGCGCGTGCGGGGCTCTGCCGCGGCGACGCCTGCTCGAGCTGCCACCTCGTCACGCCGCGACTTGCGAGTGGGGACTTTCTCTGCTTTGCCACCATTCTTTCTTCACGCCAGCACCCCTCCCGCACCCGCCGATGGCGCCGCCAAATGGCTCTTGGGTAGGGTCCGTGGTGACCGACGATGACATCGCATATCTCCGCCGCACACGACGGCTACAGTTGGTGGAGCTGGTGGAGGTGCGCGTGCCCGGCGGGGAGACGGTGCCGGCGCCGCGGGACGGTGAGGTGGTGGTCTTCTACACCCACTTTCTCCATGGGCACGGCCTCCCCGCGAGCCTCTTCTTTTACCGCTTCCTCACCTTCTTCGGCCTCCAGCCGCACCACCTAGGCTCGAACGCGATCCTGTAGCTTTCGGCCTTCGTGACGCTCTGCGAGGGCTACGTAGGCCTTCTGCCGTACGTGGAGCTCTGGTGTCGGCTATTCTACCTGAAGCAATAGGGGGCGTCGGCCGGCGTCATGTCTGAGTGCGGGGCGGCCGTGCCGGTTACCCAGACGGCGGGCCCTTTCCAGAAGCTGCCCCTCGAGGAATCGACCAAGAAGTGGCAGAAATTGTTCTTCTACGTGAGGAACATTGACCCAGCCGACGACCGCATCAACCTTCCCCCCTTCATCAACGCGTCGCCGGCTGAGAAGCTGAGCTGGGGGCACAACCCGAGGAGACCGTCGGCGGAGATCGTGGGTGTCTGCCACCGGATCAAGCAGATGACGGACCGCGAGGGGCTCGTCACCGTGGACCTCATCGTGGCCTTCGTGGGCCACCGGGTACTGCCTCTGCAACGATGGCCACACCGGATCTGCGACATGAGCGGCCGATGCGACACTTGCCGGCTGTCGACGAAGGAGTTGATGATATGTCTCCAACGTATCTATAATTTATGAAGTATTCATGCCATGTTTATTAAAGTTTTTTATGATTTTGGTGCACTTTTATATGGATTTTATATGATTTTTATGGACTAACATATTGACCTAGTGCCCAGTGCCAGTTGTTGTTTTCTGCTTGTTTTTGGTTTTCCAGAAAATCCATATCAAACGAAGTCCAAATGCAGCGAAAATTTTTGACGATTTTTTTTGGACCAAAAGAGACCCCCGAAGCTTCCTGGAAGGACCAGAAGCCTTATGAGGTGCACACAAGCCACCACCGCGGGCTTCGGGGGGGGGGGGGGCAAGAGCACCCTGGTGCCTCGTGGGCCCCATGTGGCTCTTCTTCGCGTAATTCCAACGCCAATAATTCATATAAATACCAAAACCCCCAGAAATAACCCTAGAACTTTGACTACACCGCCGCAAGCCTCTGTACCAAGGAGATCCCATCTGGAGCCCTTTTCCGACACCCTGTCGGAGGGGGAAATCATCACCGGAGGCCATCTTCACCATCCCGGCGGTCTCCATGATGAGGAGGGAGTAGTTCACCCTCGAGGCTAGAGGTATGTACAAGTAGCTATGTGTTTGATCTCTCTCTCCCCTCTCCATCTTGTTGTGATGAATTGAGTTTTTACCTTTGAGGTTTCACTATTATCGGATTGAATACTTTTATGGATTTGAGAACACTTGATGTATGTCTTGCATATGAATACCCGTGGTGACAATGGGGTATTACATTGATTCACTTGATGTATGTTTTGGCACTCAACTCACGGATTCCCGAGGTGACATTGGGGTAATCTATGCATAGAGGTTGATGCATGTTTTCGTCCTACTTTCTCCGGTAGAAATCTTGGGGCACTCTTTGAAGTTCTTTGTGTGGATTGAATATTATGAATCTGAAGTTGTTTGATGCATATCGAATAATCAACTCATGGATACTTGTGGTGACATTCGACTATCTAGGTGACATTAGAGTTGGTTGATGCGTGTCATATGGTGTTATTTTAGTACGAACTCTAGGGCTGTTTGTGATGCTTATAGGGATGGCTCAATAGATTGATCGGAAAGGAATAACTTTGAGGTGGTTTCGTACCCTACAACAATTTCTATCTTATGTTCTCCGCTAATAGAAACTTTGGAGTGATTCTTTGTCACACATTGAGGGATTGTTATATGATCCAATTATGTTAGCATTGTTGAGAGATTGCACTAGTGAAAGTATGAACCCTAGGCCTTGTTTTCAAGCATTGCAATACCATTTGTGCTCCGTTTTATCAATTCCTACCTTGCTGTTTTTATTTTTAAGATTACAAAAACCTATATCTACTATCCAGACTACACTTGTATCACCATCTCTTCACCGAACTAGTCCACATATACAATTTGTCGTTGTATTGGGTGTGTTGGGGACACAAGAGATTTCTTGTATTTGGTTGCAGGGTTGTTTGAGAGATACCATCTTCATCCTACACCTCCCACGGATTGATAAACCTTAGGTCATCCACTTGAGGGAAAATTGCTACTGTCCTACAAAACTCTGCGCTTGGAGGCCCTACACGAGTCTACAAGAATAAGTTATGTAGTAGACATCAACCTCTTTTCTGGCGCCATTGCCAGGGAGGTGAGTGCTTGAAGGTATATCTTTAGATCTTGCAATTGAATCTTTTAGTTTCTTGTTTTATCACTAGTTTGGTTTATAAAAGAAAACTACAAAAAAATAATGGAATTGAGGTTGCCTCATATTATTCATCTTTATAATGTTTTTCTTGAAAATGATGGAGCGGAAAATTGAGCTCAATTGATAGAAGAAGAATTCAATAAAATGTTTGGCATAAAATGTTTGAATGATGAGCATGATTGCTATGTTGCTAGTATGAATTCTATGACTATCCATGACGCTAATGATATGCAAAGTCACAAGCTTGGGGATGCTATGTTTGATGAAGATAATATTTTTAGTCCCCCAAGTTTTGATGAGCAAATTTATTATGATGAAAGCATGCCTCCTATTTATGATGATTATATTGATAAAAGTGGATTTGGAGAGGTCATGAGTTTATTTAATAATGAATCCACTATTTTGGAAGAGGTTTCAATTGATTATGACAACAAAGTTGCTATCTATGATGATTATTGTGATGACATGTATGCTATAAAGAATAATGATAACTATGAAACTTGTCATCATGATTTTAATTTCCAATTGGATTATGCCAATCAAGTATCTCATGATAGTTATTTTGTTGAGTTTGCTCCCACTATTATGAATGAGAACAAATTTGCTTATGTGGAGTGTAGTAAAAATTCTATGCTCGTAGATCATGAAAAGAATGCTTTATGTGATAGCTATATTGTTGAATTCATTCATGATGCTACTGAAAATTGTTATGAGAGAGGATCATATGCTTTTACATATTGCAATAATATCATGTTCCCTCTCTATGTGTTGAAAGTTTTGAAGTTATGCTTGTTTTGCCTTCCTATGCTAGTTGATTCTTGCTCCCATAAATTGTTTGCTCACAAAATCCCTATGCATAGGAAGTGGGTTAGGCTTAAATGTTCTAGTCATATGCTTCATGATGCTCTCTTTGTGTTTCAATTCTTTACTTTTATGTGAGCATCATTGAAATCATCATGCCTAGCTAAAAAGGCATTAAAGAAAAGCACTTGTTGGGAGACAACCCAACATTTACCCCTACTGTTTTTGTGTGTCCACATGATTCAACTACTGTATTAATCATGTTTTTTATGTTTTCTTTCCATAATGTGCCAAGTAAAGCCTTTGGGATAGTGTGGATACTTGTTGATTTGATTCTGTGCAAAAACAGAAACTTTTGCATCCAGTGCTGGAATTTCTATTCTGTACTGGAGCGTGAGAAAATTCTGAAATTTTTGCACAGTATTGGGTTACAATTTTTTTACGTTTTCCTAATTTGTCAGAAGTTTTGGAGGTACAGAAGTATGGTTTTTAAATCGCTCACTACATGCTGTTCTGTTTTTATTGCATAGTTTGCTTGTTTTAGTGTTTCCATAGCTTATATTGAGAAATATAAATTGTGGTAATGATAGAATACAGTAGGAATTATGTGAGAACAATTATGAATCTTGTCTTGATAGTACCTAAGTGGATGATTTATTTTTATTATAGTAACCTATCTCACGAAGTTCCGTTAAGTTTTGTGTGATTGAAGTTTTCAAGTTTTGGGTGAGATATCAATATGAGGAGAATAAGAAGAGGAAAGACCCTAAGCTTGGGGATGCCCAAGGCACCCCAAGGTAATATTCAAGGAATACCCAAGCAACTAAGCTTGGGGATGCCCCGGAAGGCATCCCCTCTTTCGTCTTCAACATTATCGGTAACCTTACTTGGAGCTATATTTTTATTCGTCACATAATATGAGTTTTGATTGGAGCGTTATTTTATTTTGTTGAGATTTTCTTCCTCTTATTTAGAATCATGTTTTGTATCATTTAGTTCAATAAAATGCCAATTATAGCCTTTACCATGCTCAGTTTGCAAGTTTATGTATTGCTGTTTGAAAACAGAAAGTTTTCTGTTATGTCCAGAATATTCCTGAATAGCGAGTACATGATAAATATCTGAAATTTTTACACAATAAGAATGCATGAGTTCTCTGTCACGTGGTAATTTTTCAGAATTTTTGGAGTTCGGGAAGTATGGATTCTTATTCCCCTTTTATAGACTGTTATGTTTTGGCAGATTTCGGTTATAGTTACATTGTTTGCATATGTTGCTTGTTTAATGTTTCTATTTTTGGATTGGAGTATTAAATATGAAGAGGCATTTAGTTTGCAATGTTTAATTATAATTTTTGTGATTTGCTACAGTAGATAATGTTGAGGTTTTGAGTTGATTTATACTAACTTATCTCACGAGTTCTTGTTGAGTTTTGTGTGGATGAAGTTTTTAAGATTTAGGAGAAGCCATGATATGAGAGGAATTAAGGAGACACAAAATCTCAAGCTTGGGGATGCCCAAGGCACCCCAAGATAACATTCTAAGAAGTCTAAAGCAACTAAGCTTGGGGATGCCCCGTTAGGCATCCCACCTTTCTTCGTCAACACCTATCGGTTAGCCTAAGTTTTTACTTGTTCACATGATATGTGCTATTCTTGGAGTGTCCTTTTATTTTCATTTTGTTTGCTGTTTGAATAAAATTTTCAGGATCTGAAATCTTTATTGAGAGAGAGTCTTCACATAGCTACTTAATAATTGTTCTTCACTTATATCTTTTTGGAGTAGTTTGTCATTTACTCTTGTGCTTCACTTATATCCTAAGAGTAAATTATTGAATGAATTGAATATCATAAAGTTGAAATTATATGTGCTTCATATGCTTGTATCATTCCTAGTAGTAGTTTCACATTTGGGTTAGAAAGTGAAATCTATTGAAGCTTGACAATCACAATATTGGTCATACAAGCAATTCATGAATAATTAGTATAAGGAATAGAACTTTCACATATAAATATATTATCTTGGACATCTTTTATGATTGTGAATACCCATTAATTATTTTCAAACTTAATCAAATTAGTTGAAGTTGGACAAGGAAGACAACGTAATGAGTTATGTTAGGGTATATTTGCATAGAAGTTATATTGTTATGGATCCTCCAACATGTGGTGCTTGCTTAGGATCTTTTGCTAGCAAAAAATTCGTACTAAGTAGAGATACTACTTGTGCATCCAAAAACCCTTAAACCTAGTTTCTTCCCCTGAGTGTCCACCATATCTACCTATGGATTGAATAAGATCCTTCAAGTAAGTTGTCATCGGTGCAAAAAGCAATAAAAATTGTTCCTAAAATCTGTATGATCTTTTATTGCAAGGGAAAATAAGCGTTGTACGAACTTGTGATGGTAAAGAAATAAAAGCGACGGACTGCATAAGAAAGGTTGCTATCACAAGGGGCAATATAACGTGACGTTCCTTTGCATTAAGAGCTTGCACATCCAAAAATCAAAAGCGCATGACAACCTCTGCTTCCCTCTGCGAAGGGCCTATCTTTTACTTTATGTATTTATTTTTATGCAAGAGTCAATAGTATCCCTTCTCATTTCAACCTCAATTATTCTCTAGTTGGCAAGCATCATGTGGTGGGGAAAGATAAAGGCACATATGGCCAGTCAAATATATTTGATCATGAATTATTATTGTTGACAATTATCTCTATG
Organism: Elymus sibiricus; assembly: GCA_039707655.1. Classification (NCBI taxonomy): domain Eukaryota; kingdom Viridiplantae; phylum Streptophyta; class Magnoliopsida; order Poales; family Poaceae; genus Elymus; species Elymus sibiricus. The sequence continues at coordinate 140,480,316 of CM077670.1, forward strand.
ATAAATGAGTTGGGAGGCGAAACATTAAGCCCCTATCTTTCTCTGTGTTTGATGGATGCTATTTGTTCTAAAATATGGATTGAGTACTAGCAATCATAGAAGACTATATGATAATTGGGTATGTGGAGCTCTTACTTAGACTTTGTTGAAATTAAGTTGAATTGCAATTGTTTGGTGACTAAGAACATAGGTTGTTAAGTTTCAAGAGAATATATTGTTTGAACCATACATGTGAATTGATTGCTACTTTATCATGATGAGTTTTATGAGAAAAAGTTGCTGTCATGATGCTAGGAAAAGTGATTGAAATTATCATTGATCAAACTTATGCACTATGCTAGCATTCACACTTCATAAATTATTTCTTTTATCATTTACCTACTCGAGGATGAGCAGGAATTAAGCTTGGGGATGCTAATACGTCTCCAACGTATCTATAATTTATGAAGTATTCATGCCATGTTTATTAAAGTTTTGTATGATTTTGGTGCACTTTTATATGGATTTTTTATATGAGTTTTATGGACTAACATATTGACCTAGTACCCAGTGCCAGTTGCTGTTTTCTGCTTGTTTTTGGTTTCCAGAAAATCCATATCAAACGAAGTCCAAATGCAGCGAAACTTTTTGACGATTTTTTTGGACCAAAATAGACCCCCGAAGCTTCATGGAAGGACCAGAAGCCTTACGAGGCGCACACAAGCCACCACCGCACGCATGGGGCGGGGCAAGAGCGCCCTAGTGCCTCGTGGGCCCCCTGTGGCTCTTCTTCGCGTGATTCCAACGCCAAAAATTCATATAAATACCAAAACCCCCATAAATAACCCTAGAACTTTGACTACGCTGCCGCAAGCCTCTGTACCAAGGAGATCCCATCTGGAGCCCTTTTCCGGCACCCTGTCGGAGGGGGAAATCATCACCGAAGGCCATCTTCATCATCCCGGCGGTCTCCATGACTAGGAGGGAGTAGTTCACCCTCGAGGCTAGGGGTATGTACAAGTAGCTATGTGTTTGATCTCTCTCTCTCTCTCGTGTTCTTGATTTGGCATGATCTTGATGTACCGCGAGATTTGTTAATATAGTTGTATCATATGGTGTTTTTCCTCTCTCCATCTTGTTGTGATGAATTGAGTTTTTACCTTTGAGGTTTCACTATTATCGGATTGAATACTTTTATGGATTTGAGAACACTTGATGTATGTCTTGCATATGAATACCCGTGGTGACAATGGGGTATTACATTGATTCACTTGATGTATGTTTTGGCACTCAACTCGCGGATTCCCGAGTTGACATTGGGGTAATCTATACCTAGGGGTTGATGCACGTTTTCGTCCTACTTTCTCCGGTAGAAATCTTGGGGCACTCTTTGAAGTTCTTTGTGTTGGATTGAATATTATGAATCTGAAGTTGTTTGATGCGTATCATATAATTGACTCATGGATACTTGTGGTGACATTTGAGTATCTAGGTGACATTAGAGTTGGTTGATGTGTATCATATGGTGTTATTTTAGTACGACTCTTTGTCTGTCTGTGACACTTATAGGGATGGCTCAATAGATTGATCGGAAAGGATAACTTTGAGGTGGTTTCGTACCCTACAACAATTTCTATGTTATGTTCTCCGCTAATAGGAACTTTGGAGTGATTCTTTGTCTCACGTTGAGGGATTGTTATATGATCCAATTATGATAGCATTGTTGAGAAATTGCACTAGTGAAAGTATGAACCCTAGGCCTTGTTTTCAAGCATTGCAATACCGTTTGTGCTCCGTTTTATCAATTGCTACCTTGCTGTTTTTTATTTTTCAGATTACAAAAACCTATATCTACTATCCATACTACACTTGTATCACCATCTCTTCACCGAACTAGTGCACCTATACAATTTGTCGTTTTATTGGGTGTGTTGGGGACACAACAGATTTCTTGTATTTGGTTGCAGGGTTGTTTGAGAGATACCATCTTCATCCTATGCCTCCCACGGATTGATAAACCTTAGGTCATCCACTTGAGGGAAAATTGCTACTGTCCTACAAAACTCTGCCCTTGGAGGCCCAACACGAGTCTACAAGAATAAGTTGTGTAGTAGGCATCAGTTGACGCTGGCCGAGATCGCCCAGCGCATCAATGACATCTCCACCGCCGGGGTTGATGGAGAGAAGTGGTGATTCGGCAAGGAGCCGTACAGCCGAGATGCCCCGGTGCCGGCGGTGAGTCCCTGGTCCTTGTTCTTTGCAATGTCTGCGCTCTTCCTGCGTCCTGACGCCTCGGGCCGGCTGTAACACTTCCCGAGTCAGCAGATTTTTGGCGGCCCGCACCCCCAGGTCCTGCAGCTGGACCGGGCCAACTCGGACCCGGAGGAGGAGTGGGACGGCAAAGCGGGAGCGGGAGGCGACGCGGAGCGCCTCGTGGACGAGGAAGCCGGCGGACCCAACCAAGCCGGTAACTCCTTGAACCCGGACTCTTTGCGCGAGTGGCCGGATGACGACGAATTTGATGAGGGCGGTGCGCGCGATGCAGCGCCATAGTCCCTGGAGGCGGATGACGGAGCTGCCCCCAGGGGGCGGCAGCGGAGGGCGGCCGGAGAGCCGGCCGCACGGGAAGCAGCCGGTTGAGGCACGACCGGCCGGGAAGCGCACGGGCGTGGCGCAGCCGGTCAGCACGAGGAGGTCCGTCAAGAAGGCGCATCGGGCAGCGCCATCGGCGGGCCTGAAGCGGGCGGTTCCCACGGCCATCGAGTAAGTTTCTTCCTTATGTTCCTGTCTTGTCTTTTTTGTTACTGCACTGTTTTCCTCTCCCTTATCCCCTTCGCGCGCCGACCAGGAACACGCTCGAGTTGGCAGAGGCGGCCACGGCGGCGACGGCAATGGAGGAGGCCGACTGGCAAAGGGGCCTGAGCAGCACGGGGGAGCGCGAGGTGGTGGAGACCACCGAGGAGGTGCTCGCGGCATGTCAGTCCGGCGCCACGCTGGAGGAGGCCGAGAGGGACGCCTGGAGGGCGCGGCAGGAGGCCGAGAAGGAGTTGGCCGAGGCCTCGCCGAGGGCGTAGGCAGGTGTCGTGGTCTAGACCGCGGCTAGGCGGAGGAGGACCGCCGAGGGGCCCGAATGGCCGGCATGGCCGACGAGCTCGCCACCGCCATCGCCGGTTGCGGAGCACCACTCCAAATCGGTGCATGACCCGGACCGCCAGGTGGAGGCGGACGCCCATGCCATCACCGAGGCATCCGGCCGCGGCGAGACGGCCAGCCATGAGCCGGCAGCCGACCAGACGGCCGACCCGGAGTTGCCGCCAGCGACCGACCCGGCCGCCGAAGCGGGCATGGAGACGAAGGGGGCTGCGGGCAGAAGGCCGCGCTAGGCGGAGGGGGAACCCCGCCCCCGAGTGCGGAGGCCACGCCGGGGAGCTCCCGCGCCATGGTGACCGTGGAGCCGTGGGCCACGGGGCGCAGGCTCGAGCTAAGGCCGGCGGGTAGCGGGACCAGCACCGGGTACTCGGCCCGGCTGCAGCGGAACTAGGCGGGGAGCACCAGCGAGGCGATGAGCGGCGCCCCCCGTAGCGAGCTGGACACGGCGGTGGATGCCCTGCGGTTACAGTTCGCCGACCACCGCGGCCAGTGGCAAAACTTTGCTCGGGCGGAGGACAGCCGACTGCAACAGCTGGAGCGGACCGTTGCGGTGAGTTCGCGTTTACTTGCGGCTTCGTCTTGCTTATTCTTTCCCTTCTTTGACCGGCTTGGTCGCTTTCCAGTGGGGGCACGTCAGCGCACCCACTGGGTGTAGCCCCCGAGGCCCGGGCCGGCTGCGCAGCAGGCGGGTCGGGCCTACCCAGGCGATTTGGTCCAATTCTCTTCCTTTCAGTCCATCTACGACATGCAGGTGGCGGCGTAGAACAGCCTCCTGGGCCGGTTCCGCTCGGTGAAGGCCCAGCTGGTGGCCAAGGAGGAGGAGCTCCGCTAGGCCAAAGGTAATTTTTGCATGCTTCTAGTGGGGGCGCGCCAGCGCACCCACTGGGTGTAGCCCTCGAGATTTAGGCCGGCTGCGCAGCAGCCAGGTCGAATCTTCTTGCTTCATTCTTTGCTTTCTTCTTCGTTTCTTGTCCGGCTTCTGACCGGGACCCGGATCTGGCCATGCAGCCGCCGCTGCCAACCCGGCCGAGAGGCAGGGGCTCTGGCGCCAATTGGCCGAAGCCGGCCAGCTCCATGACTAGGCGGCCGCAGAGCATGACCGGCTGCAGGAGGAGGCGGCCCAGGCGGTCCGGGAGAGGGATGAGGGCGCAGCCGCCCACAAGGCCGAGCTGCACCGGCTCACGGAGGAGCACCACCAGGTGGTGGTGCGGAAGGAGGAGGAGGCGAAGAAGGTCGCCCAGCTCAAGGCGGCCCGCGATCGCAGCGCCATCGCGTGGGCGGCGAGGGAGCGAGAGATGCTGCAGGAGGCACTGTACATCGACGAGCTCCTCACACGTGAGTGTTTTCACTTGTTTTTGTCTTTGTTTCTTTCTGGTTCCGGCCCTTCGGCCTTTTGATGGATCTTCTTCCTTTCTTCTCCAGGGGTCTTCCCTGAGACCCAAGTGACGGCCGAGGAGGCGGTGAACGCCCACCGGCAGGAGCATAGGGCGGCGGGAGCCGATGTCGAGGAGTACGCAGCCTGGACGGTGGCGGAGATCACCGTAGCTGCCAAGGCCCGTCTGGAGATGGTGGAGCGTGACATGAACCGGCTTTTCGAAGCCGGCTTGTCGATGGTGGGAGCTCTCTGGCCGGCTGCGGTGGTGTCAACCACCGTCGGCCGGCTGGCGAGTTGGCTGGAAGCCGGCGCGGCGTGACTCGGCGCGTGGAGGGCCTCCGCAGCTCGGGCCGGTGCGGAGATGGCGCTCGGGTTCATGCTGTCCTTGTACCCGAGCATCCGCTTGGACCAGCTACACGCACGGAGGGCCGGGGCGTAGGCGGACTTGGCGGAGTGGGCGACGCCAATCGCTGCGGGGGCCAGCGATATTGCGTCGTTCACCCGTCATGACGAGTTCGTGCCGGAGCGGGCGCCAGACGGCACGGAGCTTCCTTTCGACGACTTCGGCCTGGCACTTGAGGACCCGGAGGGCAGCTCGGCCGAGACGGGAGCCAGGGCGGACGACGATGCTGCCGACTTGGACGACTCCGCCACCACGGAGGATCTGGTGCAGAGCGATGCCGATGAGGCCGCCGCATAGGGCTTTTTATCTTTCCTGTACTTTTGTTTTTTGAACTCGAATTGTTCGTTAGTTGGCAAGTCCACCCACTGGGGTGTAAGTTTATGTAATGAACTACTGGCCGTGTGCCTTTGCTGTGTATATATGCATGCTTGTTTTTATGTACGCTTGTCTTTGCCGTTTGGTGGCTCAGTCTTGCTTATTTCCTTAGGCCGTTTTCTTGTTCTCTCCCCTTCTCGACCTCCTCCCCACCAGCCGGACAGCCGGGAGCCGGTCCGTAGCTGGGACGGGGAGCCGGACTCAAAAGAGAGCGCACAGTACTTAGGCTTTAGGATTTGAGCGCAAGCGAAACACCCACTGGGCCGGCTGGTTGCAGGCGGCGAAGCCGGCTGGCTGCAGGCGGCGAAGCCGGCTGGAGCGCAGCCGGTCTGTGCGGCGATGAGTGAAAGAGAGGGCCGGTTTGGCCTAGCCAGATGTTCGTCTTTAGCTGCCTTTCTAGTGAGGATGCTTTCAGCCTTTGGCTCTTGCCAGCCAGACAGCCGGGAGCCGGTCTGTGGCTTATGGCAGAGAGAGGGCTTCGGCGGTGTGCACGCTACTGGGCCGGCTTCACAAGAGCAGGGCGTGGGCTAGTTGGCGAGCCCCCAAGCCCAGCGGGAGGGAGGCAAATGCGGTAAAGTACGCGAGGGAAAGTAAAGCTTGATAGAGATGAAAAGGTAGCCCCCAAGATTCGTTTGGGGGACCTGCTGCTTTCATTACTTCCAAAAGGGGTAGCGATACATACATACACGGCTTAACTGTAAAATGGGCGAAGGAGTTCTGCATTCCATGGGCATTCCATCTCCTTGCCGGAGGCGTCTCTCTTGCGCTTGCTTGTCTTCCGCGCATTGATGAAGTAGTACGCGTTGTTGCGCAGGGCCTTGCTGATGATTGTAACACCCCAAAAATCGGGTTATCCATTTTTGTGCTGTTATTCCTTCCTAGCTTTCCTGTCCCAAATTTTTTTCTCTGGAATCTGGTGAGTGACCAGGTGAATCCAGACAATCCTCAGCCTCTCAATGCCTTTCCCATGCTCTTGTGCCAGCCAAGTTCCTGTTAGTAAACCCGAACCTCATTCAAATCCTAGCTCCAAAATATTGGACTGGAAACCCTGCCTTTGTGTTTACAAAGGAGCTATCATTTTCCTTGCTCTATTGATCCTCCCAAGATTTCCAGAGATCCTACTTCATTCATAAACCCTAGATGTGCAAAAATATGGCCAAGTAATATGCAATATTTTTGATCTAGAATTAATTCCTTGTTCTGCCTTTCTGAGGAATTAAATCCAGAGGGATAGCTAGACATCTCTAAATTTCTTGAAAATTGGTGGACATGATCTTTGTACCTATCTCAAGCTCTGGTAAAAATATTGGCCACAATTAAATAAGGGAAATTGTATTTTCCTATTTAAAGCCAATATTTCAATTTGGGGCCTTTCCAAAGGAACTACCATTTTGGTAGCTAGGAAAAATCCCAAATAATTTGTGGAGCTTATCCTATCCATATATTCACCATTTCCATCAAAATATCAAGTTCCACAGTTCAAATTTTGAGCACAACATCCATTTTCAAATTCTGTCCAGATTTCCAGTTTGCAAAGGAAGTGCTTGAACCCTTGATCTTTTTTAGCTGAAATTTTACAGACTAATTCACCTTGACATATTACTCCTGCAATCCAAAAACCAGCTCATTTCATCTAGCCAATTTTCCCCAGTAAATTAACTAATTTTCTGTCCAGATTGCAGCACTGTGAAGGAAGTACCATTTAGAAGTATCCAAATGGTATGAAATTTTACCAGTGCATTCTTGCATCCCAAATCATCACCCTACACCAAAAATCAGCCAAATCCATCTAGTCATTCTCTCCCAGCAACATAATTTTCATTTCTGGCCAGATTGCAAGTTTACAAAGGAGGTGCTACTTAGAGTTGCCCATTTGTGCTGAATTTTGGCCAGGATGACCACCTTAGTAGATGATTAACCCCTGCCCAAGATCAAGCCAAGAGGAGCATTGTGGTGGCTACACCACATGTCAACATTTGGCTGCTAGAAGCTGTTTGACCAAGGTGCAGTCACACCAGAGCTGTTCCGTGCCTTCCAGTTGCACAAGACAACTCAGCGAAGGATGGAGAACACCCCAGACATGGTTTGGCTTCGTGTAGGGCGTGGCAACGCCGTGGCCACGTGGTGACCGCGGGCAGAGCACGACAAACTTGTGCTCTGTGCATTAGAGCCTTTGGGAGCTCGCTCCAGCAGGTTCCAGCTCGTCCGGGCGCGCCGGCGAGCTCCCCACCGCACGCGTGTGCCCTTTGGTACATCTCCCCCTCGTCCCCTAGCCTGTGGACGTCTCTGCCAACCTCGATGCTCCGCTCGAGCGCCGCCACGGCACCGCCATCCCAGAGCTTCGACCGGTGTCCAGAGCTCTCCCCCGCAGCTATATAAGGTGCCCCCGAGCCCTCCTCCTCACTAGCAGCCCCGGCCCCCTCTCCCTCGAGCTCGAGGAGCTCCCTCCCCGTGAATGTCCGAAGCGCTGCCGCCGAACCCCTCGGCCGGTTCCTCCCCGTAGCCCTCCCACTCCCTGTTCTCTGCGCCCTCGACCGACCCTGAGTGCCCGTGAAGCTGCCGCCGTCCCCAACCCCGCCGGAGGAGCTCTGCTGGCACGGCTCCTCTGAAGCTCTTCGGCTGTTGAGCCCCGAGGCGCGGTGCCAACGCCGTAGGCTGCCTCAAGCGACCCTGGGGCTACCCCCGGACACGGCAGGGGGTGGCGGTGCTCCTGCGCTCGTCGGCCGGCCCTCTCGCGCCGCCGTGCGACCGCTACGTCGGCGGTCGGCCCGCTCCTGTCACCGGTCGGGAGGATGACGACGACCCAGGGGAGGAGAGAGGGAAGGGATGAGGCGGGCCCCCCATGTAAGTGACCAATGGCCGGGCCCTGCAGGTTTAAGTAAATGCGTATTCTATAAAATGCGCTTTTGCTTTCCAGCCAGCGGCCGAAGTGACTATTTAACGAACGTTCACCCATTAAGGGCTAAAACGGACATATTTCTGTCTGTTTTACAGCTTATAAAACGAACGGCCATTTCTCTTCAACCTTAACTCCGATTGAGGTAAATCCAACGCCCACGTCTTTAGTTCGTCGAGCCCGTTCTGTTGGTATAATTTTCATAATGTTTTCACATTGTGAAAATGACCATTTTTGCCCTGGCCCTTCAATCAGCCCCCTTCGAGAGGGAAACTTTTCCGGCAAACCTTCCTGCGAGCTCATCGCACTTCTTCCCGGTGACTCCATCAACCCCAAGGCAAGCCAACCTCTTATCACGAGCCCCGGAGTTGCATGTTTACTTTGCTTGCACCCTGTGTGTTCATTGTAGTACATTCGGATCATCTGTTAGTTTGCACTGGCGTAGCCCTGTTAGTTCATCGGTACCAGACACTAGTGTTATTTACCGCATAATATCATGACTTGCTTTCACGCCATATTTTTCCATGTTAGTAACAACACTTTTAATACCATTGTTATGTTAATGCTATTATTTGATCTCATACCATGACTACTGTTATGATTTTGCTATGCTGCGGTTAAGTGATTGTTCTTCCGCATAAGTGTTGATGTTATGGCACGATGATGGCAATGTTAAATTGAACTTATAAACTAAACCTCCTCCGTCATCGATGAGATCGAGTCATATTGCCAACGAACCGAGCTTACCCGTGCAGCCACATTTGCCGGCATGGGACGGCCTTGACTTGGTCTAACCTTATGCTCTCTTATCGGTACCACAAAAGAGGGAAGATTATGCGCGTGTGCTACCCTGATCAGGTAGGCGGCGATAATCTTGTGAGCTCAGTTGTTTCTTTAGCCTGGGAGTCCCCGTTTGGGATAGTTTAGTTGGCCACGACTGTGGCAGGTGTCAGGAGGGACATAGGGGCCACCCAGGACTTGACCCGGAAGGGGCATGATTGTCGGTGGTACGAGAAAAGAGTCACAGGTTAGGTAGGTTTCGTTGGACTAAGGTCCATGGTGTGGGTAACGTGCGCAACCTCTGCAAAGTGTAAGAATCTGTGACACCCTGGTTTTTGGCAACTTTTTCTTTTTGAAATCTTTCTGGCTTTATTTGCAATTTGGATGGATTTTGAATCTTTTGAGTTGACTTTGGACTTATGAATCTCTCTCAATGATCCAAATCCCTCCTCATGTTGCCACAATCTTGTCACACACCTTCTGGATCAAATTCTAACTCTCCATCTTTCCCAAATATTCATTTTCTTCCATTGGGGAAATCTGTCATCACTTTGGGTTACAAAGCAACCTATAAATCTGGTGATCAGAAAAATCCCAAATTAATCCCACACCTTCTTGTCATCATCTACTCCCACAATCTCCAAAAACATTTCATGGACCTCGCCGCCGTCTGTGTCGCCGGCGACCGTCGCCGGAGCACCGCCTCCCTCTGTCCTCTCTCTCCCCGTTTAAATCTGACCGCTGGGGCCCGCTCGTTAGTGGCTTACCGAAGCGGTAAGTGGAGACGCCCGGGCAATTTACGCCTTCGACGTGGCCCCGGTTGATTTTCTGATTTTCTATTTTAATTCCAGATTTTGACCAGAGCTTTGACCAGCCATAACTTTTTAACCATAAGTCCAAATCAATTGATTCTTTTTGCATCTGGTTTGTGTTGAGCTCCTCTATTTTCTGGAAAATTTTGGTATTTTTCTCATGTTCACAGAATTTCTGGTGAACAGAACAGGAATATGTGACATTTTCAATTGCATTTTTAAAATATTTTCAGAAGGATATACTTTTGGATTTGAAGCCCAGGAGTTTGTGGAAAACCCAACAGAGCAAGGCAAGCCATGTCATCCATTGCATGAAGCATTTCAATAGTGTTGGTTATTTAATTCAATTATATGCATTACTTTTAATATGTTATAATTCATAGTGAACTATTTTGAATGCCTAGTTACTGCCCTGTTAAATTATTCCTGATAAATACCCATACTGGTTAAATACTTGTCAACACTAAACCTAATTGGTTGATCTAGTGTCAACTGTCCGGACTTATCCGTGCAGCCACATTTGCCGGTATGGGACGGCCTTGACTTGGTCTGGCTTGGTGCTCTTTTATCGGTACCACCAAACTAGGGAGGGTTATGCGTGCGTGCTACCCTGATCAGGTAGACGACGATAATCCTGTGAGCCTAGTTGAGTTATTTTGCCGGCGTCCCCGTTTGGGACAGTTATTGGCCACGACGGTGGCAGGTGTCACGGGGTGACACAGGGGCCACCCAGGACATGACCCAGGGAGGGTATGATTGTCGGCGGCACGATAGGGGAGTCACGGGTCAGGCAGGTTTCATTGGAGCAGCCCCGGTCCACCCGAATGGGAGCAAGAGGCCAGGAGCTCCATAGTGTGGGTAAAGTGCGCAACCTCTGCAGAGTGTAAGAATCTATTCGAATAGCCGCGTCCACGGTATTGGACAGTCTGTACTAGGCCACAGGATGATCAACCGTAACAATGATAATAATGATGGAAGAACTTGTCTTATGTTCGGAAGTGCTCAGTAGATTGTGAGCATTCCGAGGGTTGTGGGGCAACCCAGATGAGAGTAAGTTGGTACCAGTACGTAAGCAATTTAAGTACCTAATCTGTTAATTGCCATGCTATTGTTTGCTGCATTGTTTTGGTTGCCATGAGCTTGCGAGTACATTCCAAGTACTCACCTGGCGTATCATGCCAGATGCAGGAGAAGCCGAGGACGGAGGTCCCGAAGGTTCGTGCTGTGCTAACTAGGCCGTGTCCACAGCAGTGTCCCTGTGGATGGAGTTTTCCGCGCTATGTTCTGCTACGCCGTAGGATCACCTAGTAGTATCGAGGCCCTTCTATGTTCCATAAATAATGTAGATATTGTCTCAGCACGTGCAGTGCTTTTATCCTCGCTATCGATGTAAATTATGAGCTTGTACTCGAGATCCATCAATAAAGTTCAGTTCAGTTCTGTTCCAAGTTGTTGTGTGTTTCCAGAAGACAGGATCTCTGGGTTGGAAACACTGGTAAACCGGTTCTCTGAGCCGGGGTGCCACAACGCTTGGTATCAGAGCCGTGCTGACTGTAGGACACCCTAGTTAACCCTGCGCTAGAACCGCGACTAGTTTAGAGTCTTGGAGTGTCTTGGTTGTTGCATCTGATTGCTTGCACTGCATGGCATGCATATAGTTTTTATTGTGCTAACCGCTGGTTTGATGAGTGTAGATGGCACCAGTCCCGTACCACTACAATCATGAGCCGGCACCGTTCACTTTTCCAGTACTGCTTCGTAGTGTCTGGCTTCGGCTGTATCCCAATGGCAAAGACCCAGTGTACCAGGTGTTCCGAGAGAAGCTTGCTGGGTCCGTGTTCGAGTATCACGCGGAAGCGTTTCTGACTACGAGTTCAGATATTGGCAGCTACTCCCGTTCTTCCAAGGGCGGAACTGCTTCTACTCCAGAGTTGGCGATCCAGTTTGCTGCGATGGAGGCTCTCACTGACTTGCGCTTCCATGAGGTCGAGATGCAGACTCATCCAGGTTTCTTTCACTACCCCACCCTGTCACCTACGACAGGGCGAGTCCTTTTCGCACCCGTTGATCCGGCGAGTGATCGTGCTACTGGTGTTTTATGTCGTTATCTGAACGCCAGTTACCGTATGATCACTTCTCTAGCAGAGGAGCTGACTTCTGCTCGCGAGGCACTTGCTGCCGTTGCAGCAGCACAGTCTCCTCCTCCACCTCTGTTTTCACCTATGTATACTCCCCCCATTCCACCTTCCGACACTCCCTCTAGCTCGTTCGGACCGCCAGGCTTTTCGTCTGGTAGCCGACGTGAGACCCCGGAAGAGTGGGCCTCACTCCTAGCTACTCCAGCTGCTCCGATGCTACGGCGTCGTGCTTCTTTTCCTTCAGAGAGAGAACCTTCCCGTCAGCATCGTCGTGTTTCCTTTGATCCGGAGGCCGAGGTGCACATCATCAGCTCAGATTCTGAGACAGAGTCAGACGATGAGGAGTCTTCAGTTTACCAGTGTTCGTGCCACCGGCGTCTCTAGAGTGGAGGCTTGAGTTTCAGTGCATGCATCATAGCATCCCTGCATATGTCAACTGCCGTATGAGCAGTCTAGTCATGATAATCCCCCTACTAGCTTGTCATGTATGATGTTGGGATTGCCTTGTATAATTGTGTTGTTCGCTTTATTTCTCTCTTTATTTGGCTTTTTTCTGGTGTCATATTACCCTGCTTTCCCTTATGGATGTTTCTCATGGATTCGGTATTTTGCAATGGGAACAAATTTAGGATGAAGAGGTGTAGTAATCAAGGCGGCGATGGAACTCCCGTTCGTCGATCCGCCAGACAAGAAGGGCAGTCACCAGAAGATTTACCACCTCCACCCCCACAGACACCGACCACTGATCAGATTGTGAGAATGTTTGAAGAGAAAAGGAACCAAGATCTCATGGAATTTCTGAAAAGTATGCAGACTATGGTGGGTCAGAACAACCACAATGGGACACATTCAAAGTTGTTTGATTTTCAGCGGACAAAGCCACCCAGTTTTGGTCAAGCTGTGGATCCGATGGAAGCTGATGATTGGCTGAGGACCATGGAAAAGAAGTTGGATATAGCCCGCTGTGATGAGTCAGACAAAGTTCCTTTTGTTACTCACTACCTGGAAGCACCAGCAGCCATATGGTGGGACAACACAAAAATACTGTGGCCTTCTGGAGAAGATATTTCTTGGGAGAAGTTCAAAGAGGTATTCCGCAAGTATCATATTCCTACTGGCATAATGAAAGTGAAGCAGAGGGAATTTCTTGCTCTTACTCAAGGGAATATGTCAGTGTGTGAGTATCTGAACAAGTTTAATAATCTGGCACGGTATTCAACCCATGATGTGTCCACCGAAGAAAGGAAGATTGACCGATTCCTAGGAGGGCGTAATCATACCCTCCGCTGTCAGCTTTGTATGCTGGACTTTCCTGACTTCCAGACTCTGGTAAACAAGGCCTTCATAGCTGAACGAGAGCATAAATCAGGATATGATGATCGCAAGCGGAAGTTCGAACCCAAGAAGGAAAACCGTGAGCAGTTTGTGTAGAAGCCGCGTATCTGGCAGCCAAGTTCATCTGAGTACAAGCCTGCCTGGAACAATGGTCACCACAACAATAAGCCTATCAGCCAGGACAAGACCTTCGGCAAACAACCTGTGCTGGAGGACTACCGCCGCAACAACACCTTCTTTACTTGTGGCCAGAGCGGACATTACTCCAAGCAGTGCCCTACAAGAAACGGGAAGCCACCATCCGACTTCAAGCCACAAGTCAACAGTGTTGGACGCCGTCCCAATACGAACTTCTATCATGGCCAAGTCCACCATATCTCCGCTGAAGAAGCCCGTGAAGCACCAGACATAGTCCTTGGTATGTTTTCTGTTAATAACATACCTGCAATAATTTTATTTGATTCTGGGGCTTCTCATTCGTTTATTTCACGGAGTTTTCCCACCTTGCAAAAATTTCTCCTTCCCTTTTGGACAAAATCATGGTGGTACAATCCCCTGGCTCCATGCTCAGAACAAATGTGATATACAAGAATCTGGAAATCTTGATACATGATGTAAAGTTTCCAGCCACTCTTGTGGCCATTGAGTCCACTGGTTTGGATATAATATTGGGGACGGATTGGTTGGTACCACATCAGGTGTGTATCATCTGTGCCACCAGGAAGGTGACACTAGTTAACCCGGCAGGCCAAACAGTGCAATTCACTGCTTGTAGAATCATGTCAAAGAAAGGAATGGCATTCAAAGCCACAGCCACAGATATAAATCTGATTCCGGTAGTCAGTGAATTTCCGGACGTATTTCCGGAAGAGATACCAGGAATGCCACCTGATCGGGAACTAGAGTTCGCTATTGATGTTGTTCCCGGAACTGCTCCAATTTACAAGAAGTACTACCGCATGCCTTCCCCAGAGCTGGTGGAATTGAAGAAACAGTTGGATTAATTATTACAGAAAGGGTATATTCGTCCAAGCACTTCACCATGGGGATCGCCTGTGCTGTTTGTTAAGAAGAAGGATGGCAGCCTGCGAATGTGCGTGGACTACCGCCAACTGAATGAGGTCACCATCAAAAATAAATATCCGCTCCCTCGCATCGATGACTTGTTCGACCAGTTGAACGGAGCCCGGGTATTTTCCAAGATTGACCTTCGAACGGGGTATCATCAGTTAAAAATCAGAAAAGAGGATATCCCCAAGACAGCCTTCACCACAAGATATGGTCTGTATGAGTTTACAGTCATGTCATTCGGGCTGACAAATGCTCTAGCATATTTCATGAGCATGATGAACAAAGTCTTCATGTACTTCTTGGACAAATTTGTGGTAGTATTCATCGATGATATTCTCATCTACTCCAAAGATGAAGAGGAGCACACGCAACACCTTCTTATTGTCCTAGAAAGACTAAGGACCCATCGCTTGTACGCCAAATTCAGTAAATGCGAATTTTGGCTAAGAGAGGTGGGATTTTTGGGACATATTCTGTCAGAACAAGGTGTGGCTGTCGACCCCAGCAAAGTGACTGTTGTATTAAACTAGAAGACACCAGCCACAGTAACCGAAGTCCGCGGTTTTCTGGGATTGGCAGGCTACTACCGTCGCTTCATTGAAGGCTTCTCAAAAGTAGCCAAGCCACTGACAGAATTGCTGAAGAAGAACCACAAATTTGCCTGGACGGAAGAATGTGACAGCAGTTTCATGGAGTTAAAGACGAGGCTAACTACAGCCCCTGTCCTAGTTCTTCTAGACATTCACAAGAGCTTTGACATATATTGCGATGCTTCCAGACGTGGAATCGGCTGCATCCTAATGCAAGAAGGAAAGGTTGTAGCATATGCATCCAGGCAGCTACGACCTCATGAAGAGAACTATCCCACTCATGATTTGGAATTGGCAGCCGTGATTCATGCATTAAAGATTTGGAGGCATTATCTCATTGGGCAGCGGTGTGAAATATACACGGACCACAAGAGTCTCAAGTATATTTTCACTCAACCTGATCTCAATCTCAGGCAGAGAAGATGACTTGAATTGGTCAAGGACTATGACATTGGAATTAATTATCACCCGGGAAAAGCCAATGTGGTCGCCGATGCCCTCAGCAGAAAGCAAGGTACCCTAAATGCACTAATGGAGGGAATGCATCCGAGGCTGCAGGAAGAGTTTGCCAAGCTGAATATGGTGTTATGCGGCCCAATCAGCCCGAATACAATGGAAATTACTCCAACATTATGGAAGAAATTAAAGCAGCTCAGAAATCAGACAAAGAAATACAAGAGATCCAGGAGCGCATTCCGCAAGGAAAGGCCAAGTCCTTCCGAATTGATGACCAGGGCACTGTATGGTTTGATAACCGAATATGTGTGCCTGATCAAGACAGCTTGAGACAGCAAATACTCAGAGAGGCACATGAATCTGCATATTCTATCCATCCGGGAGGAACAAAAATGTACCAGGACTTGCGAGAAACCTTTTGGTGGCCAGGAATGCGAAGGGACATAGCATACTATGTCGCCTGTTGTGACATTTGCAACAGAGTCAAGGCTGAACACTAGAAACCCGCTGAGCTACTGCAACCTTTACCAGTTCCCCAGTGGAAATGAGATGACATATGCATGGACTTCATTGTTGGACTACCCAAGTCAACAAGAGGACATGATGCTATCTGGGTCATCGTGGACATACTTACGAAGGTGGCTCACTTCCTTCCGATAAAGATCACTTTCAACGCTTATCAACTGGCACAGCTCTACATGTCCCGGATAGTCAGCCTTCATGGAGTACCCAAGTCTATCACGTCAGATAGAGGCTCCCTGTTCACTTCAGCATTTTGGCTGTGACTGCATCAAGCCCTGGGCACAGTGCTAAAGCATAGTACGGCATATCATCCCTAGACGGATGGACAGACCGAACGTGTGAATCAGATTCTGGAAGACATGCTTCGGTCCTGTGCTCTCACCTACGGATCCAAATGGGAGGATAGTCTACCCTATGCAGAATTTTCTTACAATAACAGTTATCAGTCAAGTCTCAAGATGTCACCATTCAAAGCCCTGTATGGACGGAAATGCCACACTCCTTTAAATTGGTCTGAGACAGGAGACATCCGTATCTTTGGCATGGATCTGATGCTCGAGGCTGAGAAACAAGTCAAGGATATTCAAGAACGTCTTCGAGCAGCCAAGTCCCGACAAAAGAGCTATTATGACCCGAAGCATCGGGAAGTAACTTTTGAGCCCGGAGAATATGCCTATCTCCGAGTTACCCCATGAAAGGCGTAAAGAGGTTTCGTACCCGAGGAAAGCTTGCACCGAGATACATCGGTCCCTTTCCAGTAATGGCTAGAAGAGGTAGAGTGGCATATCAGCTAGAGTTACCACCAGAGTTGGCTGACGTTCATGATGTCTTCCACATATCACAGCTGAGAAAGTGCATTGCACCCCCGATCAAACAGGCAGATATGAGTGAGCTGGAATTGACTAAAGACCTGACCTACAAGGAAAAACCTATCAGAATATTGGATGAGATGGAAAGAACTACCAGGAGTAAGACAATTAAGTTTTACGAGGTATTGTGGGATCACCATACTGAGGAAGAGGCTACCTGGGAAAGGGAAGATTTTCTGAGATTAGCATTTCCACACTTGTTCCCTGAGCAACTGAATCTCGAGGACGAGATTCAGTCTAAGGGGGGTAGGTTTGTGACACCCTGGTTTTTGGCAACTTTTTCTTTTCGAAATCTTTCTGGCTTTATTTGCAATTTGGATGGATTTTGAATCTTTTCAGTTGACTTTGGACTTATGAACCTCTCTCAATGATCCAAAGCCCTCCTCATCTTGCCACAATCTTGTCACACACCTTCTGGATCAAATTCTAATTCTCCATCTTTCCCAAATATTCATTTTCTTCCATTGGGGAAATCTGTCATCACTATGGGTTACAAAGCAACCTATAGTTCTGGTGATCAGAAAAATCCCAAATTAATCCCACACCTTCTTGTCATCATCTACTCCCACAATCTCCAAAAGCATTTCATGGCCCAGTACAAAATTTTGTCCAGAAAACTCCATTTGCTCTCTGGACAGTACTGGTCACTTGTGAAGGAGCTCATATTTTCCCAACTCAGAAATTCCCAAAAATTCCCTTAGATATTAGGGAACCTATCTTTCCACAATATCCAAAAAATCATCTTGTCCAGTACAAATTTTCATCAGCAATATTCTTCCAAGTTTCTGTCCAATTGGAACCTCTGTGAAGGAAGTACCAGCTAGAGGTATCCAATTGAGCTGAAATTTTTATGGCATCTTCTATCCACCTAATAACCCTGCCACACCGAAATTCAGCTCCAGCAGATCAACAACATGAGTGCTACGAGCTCATCTCTCTTCTGGTCCAGTAAGAACACTTGTACATGAACTATATTCAAATCTTGTTGAAATCTTCTCAAACTTGGTCAGATTGGAGTCCTTCCAAGATAGATCACCCCAGACATCTCCATTGGCTCCATCTCCAGCTCACCCCTTCTCTAGATCACCCTCAAGTTTGCTATCAGAAACTGTAGCTGAAGCTACACTTTGCATTAGAGTGAATCTAGTCGAACTAGAGGCACAAGTGGACTAAGGGATCGAGGGTCGACGTGCTAGACAAGAAATGACAGGCTCGCGAGGCCTCTAGACATCAGTACCCGTGGTGAGCACGACATTGGCATGCCAATGCGCGCACTCTGCACCGCGCCCGTGACTGTGGCGTTGCGTCCGACTGCCTCGCACTATCCCACCTTGTCCCAGTGCGCCGAATAACTCCCCTACGTCCACCTGGCCGCCCTGGATCCTTCCCCTCGCTGGAGAAGCTCTCGCCGGCGGCCACGCGCGCGGGCACTGTGGCGCCCGTGCGGCTACAGTGGCTCTGCCATCGTCGTCTTCCTCCCGCAAGCCGCCACTGCTACATTTACTCTCCTCTGCCCTATCCTATCACTTCACCCCACGTCGCGACGGCCATCTCGCCGTGCTTGCGCCGACGACGTGTCCCGAGGCCCGCCGCTTCCAGAGAGCTCCCCTCCTCCTACAAAAAGGCCTCCTCGGCCTCTCCCGAGCTCCTCACCCACTCCTCCTACTCCTAATCGAGCCCCCACGCATCGAGCCACGGCCGAGAGGCCCTCTGGCCTCGCCGCTCACCGGAGATCCGCCGCCACACGAGCCCAGCCTCCTCGCTGTTCCACTCCACCCCGCACTCCACTGACTCCGCCATCGAGCTCAGCTCACTCCACTGACCTCGCCTGAGCTCTTCCCGAGTCGAATCGCTGCCGGAAACGCCGTCTCCGACGACACCCGAAACCCGCCGCCGCCGGAGAGGAAGGGGACGACGCCGTCCGGCCATCTCTCGCCAAGCCACGGGTACGTGCGCGTTCATCTCAATGAGCTCTTTCGATTCCCGTAGTCGCCGGACCTCGCCGCCGTCAGTGTCGCCGGCGACCGTCGCCGGAGCACCGCCTCCCTCTGTCCTCTCTCTCCCCGTTTAAATCTGACCGCGGGGGCCCGCTCGTCAGTGGCTTACCGAAGCGGTAAGTGGAGACGCCCGGGCGATTTATGCCTTCGACGTGGCCCTGGTTGATTTTCTGATTTTCTATTTTAATTCCAGATTTTGACCAGAGCTTTGACCAGCCATAACTTTTTAACCATAAGTGCAAATCAATTGATTCTTTTTGCATGTGGTTTGTCTTGAGCTCCTCTATTTTCTGGCAAGTTTTGATATTTTTCTCATGTTCACAGAATTTCTGGTGAACAGAACAGGAATATGTGACATTTTAAATTGCATTTTTAAAATATTTTTAGAAGGAAATACTTTTGGATTTGAAGCCTAGGAGTTTGTGGACAACCAAACAGAGCAAGGCAAGCCATGTCATCCATTGCATGAAGCATTTCAATAGTGTTGGTTAGTTAATTGAATTATATGCATTACTTTTAATATGTTATAATTCATAGTGAATTATTTTGAATGCCTAGCTACTGCCCTGTTAAATTATTCCAGATAAATACCCATACTGGTTAAATGCTTGTCAACACTAAACCTAATTGGTTGATCTAGTGTCACCTGTCCGGACTTATCCGTGCAGCCACATTTGTCGGCATGGGACGACCCTGACTTGGTCTGGCTTGGTGCTCTTTTATCGGTACCACCAAACTAGGGAGGGTTATGCGTGCGTGCTACCCTGATCAGGTAGACGACGATAATCCTGTGAGCCCAGTTGAGTTATTTTGCCGGCGTCCCCATTTGGGACAGTTAGTGGCCACGACGGTGGCAGGTGTCACGGGGTGACACAGGGCCCACCCAGGACTTGACCCTAGGAGGGTATGATTGACGGCGGTACGATAGGGGAGTCACGGGTCAGGCAGGTTTCGTTGGAGCAGCCCCGGTCCACCCGAATGGGAGCAAGAGGCCAGGAGCTCCATCGTGTGGGTAAAGTGGGCAACCTTTGCAGAGTGTAAGAATCTATTTGAATAGCCGCGTCCACGGTATTGGACAGTCTGTACAAGGCCACGGGATGATCAACCGTAACAATGATAATAATGATGGAAGAACTTGTCTTATGTTCGGAAGTGCTCAGTAGATTGTGAGCATTCCGAGGGTTGTGGGACAACCCAGATGAGAGTAAGTTGGTACCAGTACGTAAGCAATTTAAGTACCTAATCTGTTAATTGCCATGCTATTGTTTGCTGCATTGTTTTGGTTGCCATGAGATTGCGAGTACATTCCAAGTACTCACCTGGCTTATAATGCCAGATGCAGGAGAAGCCGAGAACGGAGGTCCCGAAGGTTCGTGCTACGCTAACTAGGCCGTGTCCATAGCAGTGTCCCTGTGGATGGAGTTTTCCGCGCTATGTTCCACTACGCCGTAGGATCACCTAGTAGTATCGAGGCCCTGCTATGTTCCATAAATAATGTAGATATTGTCTCAGCACGTGCAGTGCTTTTGGCCTCGCTATCCATGTCAATTATGAGCTTGTACTCGAGATCTATCAATAAAGTTCAGTTCTGTTCTGTTTCAAGTTGTTGTGTCTTTCCAGAAGACAGGATCTCTGGGTTGGAAACACTGGTAAACCGGTTCTCTGAGCCGGGGTGCCACAGAATCTATTCGAATAGCCGAGTCCACGGTATTGGACATAGTTCGTATTAGATCACACTATTTGGTCTTGGTCGATCTGGAGGACAAACCTGTTATAACAAACCTAATAAAAGAGTTCACAATGTATTCTGACATGATCATGGAGTGAGATCTCGGTGAGTTGTGAGATAGCCTGGAGGGGCAGTAAACTGATGATGTGTCATGACCAATATGCGATCCTATCCTCGAGGAACTTGGAGGTCCCAACAGGGATAGAAGCGCATATTGAAGACGCTTGCAAGGTCGATATCATTACATCATACCATATACATGACAGATGGGGATATGGAAAAATACATACAATCATCACCTGAATACGTCAATACATAGCAAACACCATATAGAAGAGCAGAATCTGACTGCGGATGAAAACAAACAAACACACGAACGACATCCACCCTGCTAGCCCAGGCTGCCGACCAGGAACCTATCCCAAGATCGACGAAGAAGAAGAACTCCAAAAGCAGACGCGCATCGCTCGCACGTCAAATCATCGCATTACTTGTACCTACATCTGTTGTTGTAGTAATCTGTGAGCCACGAGGACTCAGCAATCCCATAACCATGGGTAGCAAGACTATCAAAGCTTAATGGGTATGTAAGGGTAAGGTGGTGAGGTTGCAGCAAGCACTAAGCATTCTATGGTGGCTAACTTACGAGTACAAGAATAAGAAGAGTAAACTACGCATAACGGTCACAATCTAATAATGATCAAGAAGTGATTCTGAACACCTACTTACGAGTCAAACATAACCCCACTATGTTCTCTTCTCGAACTTACTCGAAAAGAGACGATCACGGTTAAGCACGTGGTTGGTATATTTTAATTAGAATTTAGTGTCAAGTTCTCTACAACCGGAGGTTATAAATATCCAAGTCGCCACATAACCACGGGCACGGCTTCGCGTAAGATTTAACCCTATAGGGGTGTTCCAACCTGGTCCATCACAAACCAACACAAGCTGTGGTGGAAGACCTCAACCTCAAGAAAACCCGATCAACCTCGAGTCAGCCTGAAATATCCTCGGAATCCCGGTGCACAAGACATTTTGACAATGGTAATGCAAGTCCACCAAGACCTCCCGGCGTACCGACACCCTGATAGTAGCCACGCGTATCTCGTCTCAGGCCACGACCGGATGGGGCATCCTACGAGTAAAACCAGATCCTCGAGTTTCCCCGTGGTGGCCCCGCAGTCTACCAGTTTCGGACCAACACCATCGGCACTGGCCCACCTGTAGTATGTTGAATTAAGAATCCTTGGGTAGCGCTAACTCCCTATGCAAATTAATTATTTGATTCAGTATTATTATGTTGGCAAATTTAAAACCAAAGCTGGACCTTGCTGGATGCGGTTATTCAAAGCGAACTGTCAAGAGCGTCCCATTCCCTTGAGCATGTTAGGAACGCTGATCAAGGATCATAACACCGGTATTACGGAAACTAGGGCGGCATGAGTGGAACAAAACACCAGGCAAAAGGCCGAGCCTTCCACCCAAAACCAAGTATATAGATGCATTAATTAAATACGAGATACTGTGATATCCCATGATATCCTTGTCCCAACATGGAACAACTTGCAACTGCACCTACAATTAGCAACGCTATAAGAAAGGGGCTGAGCGAAGCGGTAACATAGCCAAACAATGGTTTGCTGGGTAAGGGTGGTTAGAGGCTGTATCGTGGCATATGGGAGGCTGACATATATTTCGTAGGAAGTGCGACATAGCGATAGCATCGAGACAACTAACAAGCAAAGATTGTAGAGATATCCAAGGTCATGATCATCTTGCCTGAAATCCCGCTAGGAAGAAGACCGAGTCCATGAAGATGACGAACAAGCGTAGTCGAACGAATCCTCACAATCGCAACGAAACCGGAACTATCCAGAAGAAGCACAACCAAAATGAAGCAAACAACATGGTAAACACACCAGCATAAACATGGCATGATGCACAACCAAGTATGATGCATGTCCGGTTTAAAGATGCATGGCATGGCAAAGAGCACAAGCAATCCTACACTTTAAGTGAAGCTCAACTCCACATTCGAATTATTTAGTTCACTCTCGTTTATGCACATGACAAGAATAAAATGTTGGTTAACATGGCAAGAGGTGAAGCATAATTAAACTACCTATCTAGGCAATTTAAATGAGGCCGGAAACAACACAAAACAATTCCGGAAATTCCTCATATGCAATTTTCGAATTTAGTACAGTTCTGCCTAAAACACAATTTTAAGTTTGTTAAAACATGCAAAGTAAGGGGACCTTGTTAATCTACACGTTTTCTACTCCATTTACATATAAAGTTCACTTAATTCGGAGCTACGGTTATTTAGTTATGAAATAAACCATTTTAGCATGTCATATATGCATATTAATGCAACCAACAATTTAAATGTTGTTAATATGCATGAGGATGACATATTCAAGTTGGATGCAATTTTATGAAAACAATGACATATATCATGATATGAGGCATTTGTCGCCATGGCGGAAAGAAATGGGTGCCATGGCGGCGAAAACGAAAATGGTGCCACGGCAACATTCCGGTCTCTGCAACTCATTGGAGATACCGGTGCAAAAGAACAAGTGTGCGGATGTGCGGAACAAGCAAGAGATGGTGGGGTGATCCCGGTTACCGGGTTCCCACGTGTCGGTGGCATGGAAACGGGGAACGTGCAATGAACAATCGCACACGGTGCAAACATAGGATGCATCTCATACAACATGCATTCGTCCATCGGCGGTCGTCTCGTCGGTATACCTTCAAAGTGTGCAATCGGGGTGGATCGAGTCGATACGGTAGTGGAAGTAGTTGTTCACGGGTCAGCGTGGAAGTAGTTCTACTCGTGTCGGAGAGGAACTTGTTGAATCCCGGCCCTTCGGGGTAATTGTGTACTCGTTCACGTTCTAGTCGTACAGGGTTCGTAGACGTCCGGTGCGTCCGTAGAGGTACTTGGCGCATCGTGCATCCAACAGATACATGGTGGTCTTGGCGTCAGTCTTGGTGTTCTTGGACTTGGCGATTCCGGTCTTACAGTGTAGTGGTATAGTACAGTGATCTTGCCGATGGGGTACTTGTGCTCGTGTTTCGACACGATGTAGTCGTTCGGAGGTTTCGTGTAGTCGAACCTGGTGTATCCAGGGGACGTCTTGCAGGGCGGTAACGAAGAAGTTCGTCGAGGTACTTGGCGTCCAAAACTGCAGGAGCAGGGGTGCACGGAGGCAGCGGTGGAGAGAGGTGGCCCTAGCAGTGGTGTGCAGCAAGTGCCGGTGAATGCCGACAACCTTGGTGCTCCGTCAGCGAAGAGGCAAGGCCGTGACCATGGTGGCCGAGGCAGCAGTCGGCAGTGGCTGCAGGCAGGGAGAAAGGCGAGGGCGGCTGGAAAGACGAAGAGGGAGAGAGGAAGGGTCACGATGGCCATGGGGAAGGATGGGTAGCACGGGCATGCAAGAGGCGGGCGGCCGGATACGAGCAAAGAAAGGGCGCGACGAGGTGGAGCAGAGAGAGGGGGAACAGGAGGCGCCGGAGAAGGGGCTCGCCAACGGGCGAGGCAAGGAGGTGCAGGTGTCGTGGTGGCGCGAGGGAGATGGCAGGGCGACGGCGAGGCAAGGGCGCACCGTTGCAAAGGCGCAGCCATGGCAGTGGTGGCCATGGGCGCCATGGGGATGGGGTTGGAGGCGAGCGAGCACTGGGAGGAGGACAGTAAGAGGGAGAGCGGAGGAGGAGCGGCTGAGAGACCCTCCAGCCGCGGAGACGGGTGGCCGACAGCGGCGACGTGCGGATCGGTGCGCAGCAGGCGTGCGTGGGTGGTGGCGGCGCAAGGGAACGAGGAGGAGGGGATCGAGGGTTCGATCAGGAGGAGGCTGGGCTAGGGTTATAGGGAGCTGGGTTGGGCCTTGTGGGCTGGTTCGTTGGAGAGGGGAATGACCTGAAGGCCTGCTGGCTTCTCTCTCTGATCTCTCTCTTCTATACCAACTACAGGAAATCTCAAAGAAGAAAAGGATAAGAAAGGAAGGGTTAGGGATAGAATTTGGGCATGGGGGTAATTTCCTTGGACTCACTGAAATGATCTTGATCCAGGAAAAATAGAAATGAGCATGAGTGTGAAGTTTGAATTCAAACTCATTAGAATTAATTAAATTCAAATGGGTTTAAATAGGAAGTGGATGTTTGGAAGGTCCCAAAAATGTTCAGATTTTTGGTGGGGCTTGGTTATGAGATAGAAAAATTGTGGGAAAGGTGTGAGGCCAACATTTGAGATAGAAAAGGCATGGAATTTATTTTGCAAGTGTGTTTTGGTTAATTCCAAATTAATGGAATATTTTATAATAGCTCCCTAAAATATTGGGAGGATATGTTATAAAGAGAAATCACCATGTGAATTCCCTCAATTTAAATAGATCAAAAGATCTATGCAATTTATTTATTTGAGTTGGAAAAAATTAATGACATGATGGCATGATGAAATGATGCAATGCAAAAATAAATAAGATAGAGCAACCAATATAATAATAATAATGGAAAGAATCGGTCTCGGGGTGTCACAACACTCCCCCACTTACAAGAGATCTCGCCCCGAGATCTTAGGAATGAGAAGAGGAAGAGCAAGGTAAAACTAAGTTGCTTCTTTGACAAGCGAGTGAAACCAAAGAACCTTGAGAGGTTGAAAACCTTGAATAAATGACACGACGGAGATGAATGAAATTGAAAACTCTCCGTTAGACAAGAGGAACAAGGAGTACAGCGGAACCAAGCGCTCAAGGGACAAGATAGTGTATGAAACCACTCTGGTTAAAACGAGATGGACAAGGAATAAGGAAGATAGAATTTGGAGAGCACTCCGGTTAAATGGATAAGCAAGGAAAAGAACATGATCTTGGCGAAACGAGATAATGGGTCGAAGAGAGCAACATCATAATTCCTCCGGAACTAAAGAATAGAAGCTAGATCGTCGGAAAGAAAAGAACGGAGAAGAAAATGACAACTGCTACCATAATTGAATTTGAAAACCGTCCTTACAAAGAAGGATTGAACGGAGTTGTTGGAAAATCAACAACGAAAAGAATAAACTTGTTGTGGGCTTATGGAAAACATCCCAACGCTCGAGGTGAATTTCTGCCACTAACGGAAACAATTGATTTCTTGAGATCTTGAAGAGATGAAAACCTCTTTCATCGAGAAGAGAAGGAGAAACTTGGATCATGGATAATCACCACAAATGGCAACAATCCTTCGGAAAGGCTTTAGGTGAAATCTCTAACAAGATAACTTCGACAAAGATATTGATGGGTTGAAAAGATCTCTTGAACGGAGAGAAAATGATGGGTTTAAATATCTTATTCCTGACAACTTGTGAATCAGGAAACATGAAGGGAAATTGTCAAGAATGAGATAACACCACCTCAAAAGACAAGGTAGAAAAGATTTGCACTTTGAAATGCAAGACGAAGAATACTTGCGCTCCTCCAACAAGAATCTTGAAGAACACTTCGAGAAAAATTAAATCCTTGACGAGCCACCATGAAGAAACTCTCAAAGCACGCCGGATAGATAACAAGATGATCGAAATGAAAGGAAAGTTGGAAAGAACAAGATGAAGCCTTGCTATGATTTAGATGGAGCTTCGCGACGATATAATGAGAACACTCGAACTCCAGAAAAAAACAACAACTTGGAACCGAGAATTTGATATCATGAACGAACTCCGAAAGAAGGAATTAAATCACCACCATGAAACAAGAATAAGAATTACGATATGCTTATCCTCATCAAATTAAATTAATGACAAGCAACGGATTTGGCATGCCACTTATTCTTCTTGAAAAGGATTGAAGAGAGATATAGCGCAAACTTGCGAAGGTTTTCAACAAACCACCGGTAGGATTTTGGAACAAACGAATGAAAGAATTGATACGATAACAACGGAAAAGGAACCTTGAACGAACCACCGTAAGAATTGAAAATGAACAAAGAAAAGAGATGAAACACTGAAAATAATTAGAAAACAAATGAAGATACTTGAGGGAATTTAGATACAACAGAACAAACAGATCATGAGTTGACTAGAGGATGCTTCAACGATGCACCGGACAAATTTGAGAACGGGAGATGAACGTTGAGAATGAATAAATCTTCTGAAATGATGGCCTTCGGAAAATAAAAAATGGAAAGAACTCATGAAATGCTTCGTATGGGTACGAAACGAATTTCTCATGATCGGAATAATTTGAGAGGATAGTAACAAGCTAGAACCACGAATCTTCAAGAGAACGGATATGCTTTAAGAGAAACTCTTCTTCGGTCTTCAACGCTAAGAATGACGACGAGGAACATCACCAAAAATTGTTGAGACACTCCAGAACAATGAAGAATACAAAGTTTGAGCCAACGATGAAAAGAATTAGGAAGCGATCTTGGAGACGACATTTGACCGATGAGAATTCATTCTTACTTCAAACTTTGAAAGAATTTGAGAATAACTCCAGGAAAAAATTAGAAGAGTAGGTATGGTCCTAGGAAAAGAACTGTGGGTTAGGGCCCACTCAAAAGAAACACCGTTGGAACGAATGCTTGAAATAGAGATTGCACCAGTTGAATTAAATGGCTTGAGAGAAATAACAACCTCGAGATATGTCGAACGGATTTTGAATGGAAAGATGAATCTTCTGAGATAATTTCTGCACTCCGGATATGAATAGAGAGAGGTGAATAAACAAGAGAGGCATGGGTAAGAATTTCCAACATGGGAAAATATTTGAATCAATGAAAGGGAATTGGTCAACACCGAAAGCTTGAATTGAATCCACCGGAAAGAAAATGAGATTGACAAATGACGAACTAGAATCTTTGAGCACCTTTATGAGAATCACCGGTTAAGAACATTGAAGGAAAAGAATGGAGAGACTTCTCATGAATAAAATGGATAGTTGATTTGAGATCTCTGACTCCTTGAAGAAAAAGGGTGGGAGGGTGGGAAAAATAAAGACAACTTAGGATGGATGAAATGAATTCCGCGAAGAAAAAGGGTGGGAGGGTGGGAAAAGAAAAACAACTTGGGACGGGTGAAATGAACACCATTGAGAGAACTCAGAATTGATCTTGCAAATGTTGAAAGGATTGAATTAACTCGAAGAGAAGCACGCCGGTTGAGAATAATTTTCCATGACAATCTTGATTGATCAAGAAGGATTAGCACTCCCGTAGAAATATGTGAACACTGCTTAGGAAAGGTATGGATCAACACTTGACTTTGAAGCAACTTGAATACCGCAACTCAAAACAAAACAAGGGTTTGGCTTGCAGAATAAGCCGGAACAAACATGTAATAGAGATTTTGTCTGAAATTTTCATGGTGGGGCCCACACGGGCTCGATCTTACGGTGGCCATCCGTACAAGGTAGTGTATGAGACTACGAAGCGTCCCCGAATCGTAGCGAAGCTACAAGGATTTCCTTAGGACGCAACAAGCACCACTGTAAAAACTACCGTGAGCAGGCGGACCACTAGACGTCGAACCCCAATCTCATATCATGCATCTGTCGGAAAGATATCATGGGTATCTACTTGAATTCCCAACTAAGAACTCCCAAAAGTTCTTGGTTATGCGATCAGGTTGCGGGTCCAGGAACCTACTCAGCAATCAACAACCTAATCAGCTGCAACTGCATCCGTAACCCTTAACACACAACCAAGAAACTCCGCAAATTCTTCTACCTCAGACCTTCAAAAACACAACGATACTAGTCACGGTGGGTCATCCGAGCTATCTCCTCCAGTACTGGGGATAAGTCATGGCACTATTTGCCACCACAAAAAGTATAGAGGCGTTTCGATGTCGGCGTCCTCTGGTATTCAGGAACTGAAACGATAGCGAATGTGACAAGAACACCTTGGAGCTCAACTCCCCGGGTCCAATCCATACGGTCAGGAGGCACCAAGACAGAATTCCCATCACAACGATATCATAACGATTCCAAAATACCCGCATGACCCTAAAAAAATTGAGTGAGAAGAGTAGTAGCATCAAAACACCTATGTCACAAATCCTCACAAGAGCGACGAAGGGGATAAGGAGTAAAAAGAATTCCTACTCTCTGATATATAGCTAGACTCAAAATAGTTGTTCTTCTAGACTCGCCAACGGTTCGATCAATCAAGGGGGCTCCTATGGTCAGACCTGGCTCTAATACCAACTTGTCACGCCCAATATGCGATCCTATCCTCGAGGAACTCGGAGGTCCCACCAGGGATAGAAGCGCATATTGAAGACACTTGCAAGGTGGATATCATTACATCGTACCATATACATGACAGATGGGGATACGGACAAATACATACAATCATCACATGAATACGTCAATACATAGCAAACACCATACAGAAGAGGAGAATCCGACTACGGATGAAAACAAACGAAAAACATGAACGACATCCACCCTGCTAGCCCAGGCTACTGACCAGGAACCTATCCCAAGATCGACGAAGAAGAAGAACTCCAAAAGCAGACGCGCATCGCTCTCACGTCAAATCATCGCATTACCTGTACCTGCATCTGTTGTTGTAGTAATCTGTAAGCCACGAGGACTCAGCAATCCCATAACCATGGGTAGCAAGACTATCAAAGCTTAATGGGTATGGAAGGGTAAGGTGGTGAGGTTGCAGCAAGCGCTAAGCATTGTATGGTGGCTAACTTACGAGTACAAGAATAAGAAGAGTAAACTATGCATAACGGTCGCAATCTAATAATGATCAAGAAGTGATCCTGAACACCTACTTACGAGTCCAACATAACCCCACCGTGTTCTCTTCTCGAACTTACTCGAAAAGAGACGATCACGGTTACGCACGCGGTTGGTGTATTTTAATTAGAATTTAGTGTCAAGTTCTCTACAACTGGAGGTTATAAATATCCAAGTCGCCACATAACCGCGGGCACGGCTTCACGTAAGATTTGACCCTGCAGGGGTGTTCCAACCTGGTCCATCACAAACCAACACAAGTTGCGGTGGAAGACCTCAACCTCAAGAAAACCCGATCAACCTCGAGTCAGCCCGAAATATCCTCGGAATCCCGGTGTACAAGACATTTCAACAATGGTAATGCAAGTCCAGCAATTCCTCTTGGCGTGCCGACACCCTGATAGTAGCCGCGCGTATGTCGTCTCAGGCCACGACCGGATGGGACAACCTACGAGTAAAACCAGATCCTCGAGTTTCCCCGTGGTGGCCCCACAGTCTACCCGTTTTGGACTAACACCATCGGCACTGGCCCACATGTATTATGTTGAATTAAGAATCCTCGGGAAGCGCTAACTCCCTATGCAAATTAATTATTTGATTCAGTATTATTATGTTGGCAAATGTTAAAACCAAAGTTGGGCCTTGCTGGAAGCTATTATTCAAAGCGAACTATCAAGAGGGCCCCATTCCCCTGAGCATGATAGGAACGCTAATCAAGGATCATTACACCTGTATTACGGAAACTAGGGCGGCATGAGTGGAACAAAACCCAGGCAAAAGGCCGAGCCTTCCACCCAAAACCAAGTATATAGATGCATTAATTAAATACAAGATATTGTGATATCCCATGATATCCATGTCCCAACATGGAACAACTTGCAACTGCACCTACAACTAGCAAGGCTATAAGAAAGGGGCTGAGCAAAGAGGTAACATAGCCAAACAACGGTTTGCTGGGTAAGGGTGGTTAGATGCTGTATCGGGGCATATGGGAGGCTGACATATATGTGGTAGGAAGCGCGACATAGCGATAGCATCGAGACAACTAACAAGCAAAGATAGTAGAGATATCCAAGGTCATGATCATCTTGCCTGAAATCCCGTGTGGCGCCCCGCCTGAATACCACTATAGCCAAACGGTCGCCGCACACGCCAGCCCAGGAAATCACTCTGGCGCGTGCCTTTCCAATTTATGTCAACATACCAGAGTTTTGTTGTTGCTCTCGGCACCTTCCCATTCTTGAAATATGTCTTCAGTGGGTAGTAAATGATTCTTGAGTCCATTGGGAAAAACTCAAGGTTCTACCACATTGACTGTAATAATCTTGCTGGCGTCCATTCCCGATAGGTCATCTGGCTGTTCCTTAGGTGTGGCATGTTCTGCGGAAAACTCCTTCTCAAGTATATTCTGGCCTTGTCTGTGGTACGCAGAATCTCCTTCTGACCCATTCTTTATTATTGACAGATCCGATGTTGCTGTTTGAATATCAGGCAGTTGGCTTTTACCGAATTTGGATTATTGGGTATTATCCAAGTTGTATACTGGTCTTCTTGACAGCACTTGCGGATGGATCCAGTCGGAGCGACAGAACGGAACCGACAAAAGAGTCAAGGACCGCAAAAAACCCAAAAAGAAAATAAAGCTCAAATTTTGCGGAACTTACACACGTGGCCAGCGATTCACTAGTATAACTAGCCTAGCGCACTCGATGCACCTCTAAGGACTTAGAAGCAAAACCACACAATGCTCCTGGTAGCAATTGGGATCAAGCTCCTTCTACTTCCTTAGGGAACATCAAACTCGACGCATGACCATAGCCAAAGTGGCTTAGTCTACGATCCTAGGGTTATCGGGGAAAGATGGAATTTATAGGCGTTTCCCAAAGGAAACTAGATTTGAGGAGAGAAATGCCATGGTTAGCAAGCAAGGTAGGGATATATGGTTCACCTAGGGGTTCAGGGCTCACGGGTCATTGCCTGGGCAGGCATTTCATCCCGAAGACAAAGACCACGAGAGTTGGGGTCTGATGGAGCCAAAAGCCTATGGGGTTGCCTTATGATCAATAGTAGCCGTGCCTGTCTGGCAAAGATGGCTGAAATCCATCTGGGCTTCCTACTGGTTAAGAGGCAATGAAATCTGGCTTGGGTAACCTACTGTCATCCTGGCTCTGATATCATCCGTTGTGGCGCCCCGCCTGAATACAATTGTAGCCAGACGGTCGCCGCACACGCCAGCCCAGGAAATCACTCTGGCGTGTGCCTTTACAACAAGTATCATGAACACAGACATTTCTATTATTGGATATATAAGTCTTACATGATATTTTACAAGGGTGATGGCAGCGGAAAAGCTCTATCTAAGGCAGCATGGTGTGGTGCGGCTCCAATCCACAGGGATCTGACTGGGTTACTCTTCTAGCCCGCGAACACTTCGGCTCCTCGCTAGAGGTCGTCGAATCCTTAGGTGAACCTGGCCACATTGAAGGCCGCTGAGTACTTTTGAATGTACTCGCAAGCAAACCAAACCAATATATACACCAAGCAATGCAATCCATGGCATTCAAGCATGCACTTGTTATTAGAGCATCATTACTTATCATGGCATAGCATACCTATCTTGCAATATTAATTATCATGTCATAACAGGATTATCCAGTATGATAACTACCAGAGTAAAACTTATCAAGTAAATAATCCATACTCCGAATATTCTCATGATCCAATCCAAATCCGATCCAAATCCAAATCCGAATCCAAATCCGATCCAAATCTTTCGGTCATACGACCGTTTCTCTCTTAGCCATCCCATGGCTAACATCTCATATACCTGACATCATCCGATGTCCCTGCATCTATCCCATAAATCTGACAAATCATACCTTTCTCTGGTTCATTATTAACATCATATGATTTGTTCCTCCAGACTCGACACTGACCAAATAGTGTGACCTAGTACGAACTGTGTCCCATGACCGAGGACGCGGCTATTCGAATAGATTTACACTCTGCAGAGGTTGCGCACTTTACCCACACTATGGAGCTCCTGGCCTCGTGCTCCCATTCAGGTGGACCGGTGCTGCTCCAACAAAACTTGTCTATTGCCTGGCACTCTTACGGTCCCACCGACAATCATACCTTCCCAGGGTCATATCCTGGGTGGCCCCTGTGTCACCCCATGACACCTGCCACCGTCGTGGCCAAACAAAACTATCCCAAACGGGGACCTGGTACCATACAACTAAACTGGGCTCACAGGATTATCGCCGCCTACCGGGCCAGGGTAGCACGCACGCATAACCCTCCCTCTTTGGAGGTACCGACAAGAGGCAAGACAATAGACCAAGCTAGGGCCGTCCCATACTGGCAAATGTGGCTGCACTGATAAGCTCGGTTCGGTGGCACTATGACTCGATCTAGCCGACGGAGGAGGTTATCATTATTAAGTCACATTCTTTTATTACAATACAACAGTAAAGCATGATGACAATATAACAACCTATCTCCATATTGTCACATACGAGTCACTAGTGCAATAACATGATGAGCATTAGCAAGTAATGAAAATAGCAAGTTCAACTTAGCAGGAGTTCAATTATTTCTAACACAGGCTTATTCATTAATTAAACACGCAAGAATAACACAGAGCAATGCTTTAGGGCATATATTAGATGGTCGGCTTGCCTGGGGGTCGACGGATTCACCGGAGAGAAGTGCAATCACCTCGCGGAAAGATTTGCCGGAGAGGATTCCCCCTCGGAGGGGCTGAATATAGGGCAGGGGCATAATGGTCATTTTCAGAATGTGTCAACATGGTGAAAGTGACATCATTGGAACGGGCTCGACGAACGGAAGAAGTGGGCTTTGGAATCACCTGATTTGGAGTCACGAGTGAAAAGTTGTGGCCGTTCGTTGTTTAGGCAGAAAATAAACAGAAACTGTTCATTTTTGCCCTTAGCCGACGAACGTTCACCATATAAGGGTTTCGGCCGGCGGCTGAAAAAGAGAAGGCGCCTTTCTGCAAATACTTCTTCCAATGGTGAAAACGTACTCTGGTCCAAAGAAGCAGAGGTGTAGGCCTTCCTTTAAACGAACGGCCGCGGTGACGTGGTGGCCACGGCGATGAGCTAGGCCGCGTGAGGAGGGGACGACTCAGCCGGTAGCGGTGCCGACATGACGCCGAGGACAGCTCAACGCGGTGCAAGGAAGGAGGCAAAGGGGAGGGAGACAATGGCAAGACACGGGCACGACAGTACTCCATTCGTCGTCGTCCCTGTCGGCACACGGCGCCACAATCTCGGATGCGACGCCAGGGACGTTAGCTGGCATCGAGGAGCTTCGCGGAGGAGCAAGGGAGTGAGTTGGCGCGCTGGGGAGGCTCGGGCTTGGCTGTTGCAGCCGTGGCAGCTCTGGAACCTGGCAGTGCTCTCGGGTGGCATGCCAGATGAGTGGTCACCACCCTAGCAACGTGGCCAAGCCAGGAACTGGCCAAAATAGCATGTCAAATAGATAGATCAAAGGTTAGTGAATTAACCTATGAGGGTTTGGTTTGAAGTGGAGGCAAAGATTTGACTGATGGGAGATGACCTAGGTTTTGGACAAAATTTTGGGCAGGCTGCTGTGGTCAAACCGAGGTGCCAATGAGCTGGCCAAGTTGTCACAGGGGAAAGAGATAAGAAGGAGCACCTGCTGGAAAAATTTGAAGCAAATTGGACCAAGTTTGAGTGCACTTCCTTTACAATGCCAAATTTGGTCCAGAGACTTGACTTTGAAGCTGCACTCATATGGCTTGATGAAATGAACTTAATTTTGGTTTAGGCTGATGATTTGGATATATGGAGATACTGGAAAATTTTCAGCTCATTTGGAAATGCCAAAGTGGTACTTCCTTCACAGAGCTTGAATCTGGACAGAAACTAGATGGAATTTTTGGGAAATAATGGCTAGGGAAAATGATGTGAATTTTTTCATGCTCACATAATATGGGGAATGTGAGGTCCTGGATTAATTTCAAGATTTTTGAAGCAATATAAAATACAGTTGCTTCACAACCCCAAAATAAGTCCAGAAACAAGAATTGGATGATGTGCTCAAAATTTGAACTGTGGAACTTGGATTCTTGATGGAAATGGTGAAGATATGGGTAGGAGAAGCTCCAAAAATTATTTGGTATTTTTCCTGGCTACCAAAATGGTAGTTCCTTTGGAAAGTGCCCAAAATGCAATATTGGCTTTAAATAGGAAAATGCAATTTCCCTTATTTAATTATGGCCAATATTTTTATGGGAGCTCAATATGGTCACAAATAATATCTCCACAAGTTTTCATGAACTTTGGAGATGGATAGATAATTTCCTGGATTTAATTCCTTTAACTGGCAGAGAAAGGAATTAATTTTAAATGAAAAATATTGCAAATGAGTTGGCAATATTTTTGCATATACAAGGTTTATAGATATGGGATGATCATTGAGAAAATTTTGGGAGGCAACAGATCAAAGAAAATTGGGGTTCCTTTCTAACGGAAGGAATTAGGGTTTCCCTTCCGGTAACTCGGAAGGTAGGGTTGGACTAAAGAGAATCTCTGGTTGGATACGAAAGGCAAGGCCATATGACCATCTTGATATACCCAAGAGCGAGAGAAAATCCAATAACACCGTAAAAAGGTCAAATCCCGCAAAGGAAAAAATCGAGGAGCGAAAACCAGGGTGTTACAAACCTACCCCCCTTAAGAAAATCTCGTCCTCGAGATTTCCGGGCTTACCTCCCGGCTAAGGGGGACATACCTGTGTGTGACTTGGATCCATCAACGGTCTTCTCTTCATTTGTTTACTAACCTTTTAACTGCCTCTTTAAATGGCTCGGTTACTGCCTTCTCAAATGACTGCATTGAATCCTTCTCTTTCCTTTCAGGTGTACCTTTTGTCCTGGTAGTTTGTTGCTTGGTGGGGTAGCGGTAGTACCGACAAATGGCTCGGTTTCCAAGACTTAGAGTTAGCTGCTTCTGGTTTTGTTGTGATACTCCGTATCCTGACTGCCACACTTTGTCAATCACTAGGGTTGGACTAAAGAGAATCTCTGGTTGGATAGGAAAGGCAAGGCAATATGACCATCTTGATATACCCAAGAGCGAGAGAAAATCCAATAACACCGAAAAAAAAGACGGGAGTCAAATCCCGCGAAGGAAAAATCGAGGAGCGAAAACCAGGGTGTTACATCCCGCTAGGAAGAAGACCGAGTCCATGAAGAAGACGGACAAGTGTAGTCGAACGAATCCTCACAATCGCAACGAAACCAGAACTATCGAGAAGAAGCACAACCAGAAAGAAGCAAACAACATAGTAAACACACCAGCATAAACATGGCATGATGCACAACCAAGTCTGATGCATGTCCGGTTTAAAGATGCATGGCATGGCAAAGAGCATAAGCAATACTACACTTTAAGTGAAGCACAACTCCACATTCGAATTATTTCACTCTCGTTTATGCACATGACAAGATTAAAATGTTGGTTAACATGGCAAGAGGTGAAGCATAATTAAACTACCTATCTAGGCAATTTTAATGAGGCCGGAAACAACACAAAACAATTCCGGAAATTCCTCATATGCAATTTTCGAATTTAGTACTGTTCTACCTAAAACACAATTTTAAAGTTGTTAAAACTGTTAATCTACATGTTTTTCTACTCCATTTACATATAAAGTTCACTTAATTAGGAGCTACGGTTATTTATTTATGAAATAAACCATTTTAACATGTCATATATGCAAATTAATGCAACCAACAATTTAAATGCTG
Organism: Elymus sibiricus; assembly: GCA_039707655.1. NCBI lineage: Eukaryota > Viridiplantae > Streptophyta > Magnoliopsida > Poales > Poaceae > Elymus > Elymus sibiricus. The sequence continues at coordinate 140,516,330 of CM077670.1, forward strand.
TTAATATGCATGAGGATGACATATTCAAGTTGGATGCAATTTTATGAAAACAATGACATATATCATGATATGAGGCATTTGTCGCCATGGCGGAGAGAAATGGGTGCCACGGCGGCGAAAACGGAAATGGTGCCACGGCAACATTCCGGTCCCGGCAACTCATTGGAGATACCGGTGCAAAAGAACAAGTGTGCGGATGTGCGAAACAAGCAAGAGATGGTGGGGTGATCCCGGTTACCGGGTTCCCACATGTCGGTGGCATGGAAACGGGGAACGTGCAATGAACAATCGCACACGGTGCAAACATAGGATGCATCTCATACAACATGCATTCGTCCACGGGCGGTCGTCTCGTCGGTATACCTTCAAAGTGTGCAATCGGGGTGGATCGAGTCGATACTGTAGTGGAAGTAGTTGTTCACGGGTCATCGTGGAAGTAGTTGTACTCGTGTCGGAGAGTAACTTGATGAATCCAAGCCCTTCGGGGTAATTGTGTACTCGTTCACGTTGTAGTCGTACAGGGTTCGTAGATGTCCGGTGCGTCCGTAGAGGTACTTGGCGCATCGTGCATCCAACAGAAACATGGTGGTCTTGGCGTCGGTCTTGGTGGTCTTGGACTTGGCGATGGGGTACTTGTGCTCACGTTTCGACACGATGTAGTCGTTCGGAGGTTTCGTGTAGTCGAACTTGGCGTATCCAGGGGACCTCTTGCGGGGCGGTAACGAAGAAGTTCGTTGAGGTACTTGGTGTCCAAAACTGCAGGAGCAGGGGTGCACGGACACAGTGGTGGAGGGAGGTGGCCCGAGCAGTGGTGTGCAGCAAGTGCCGGTGAAGGCCGACGACCTTGGTGCTCGGTCAGGGAAGAGGCAAGGCCGTGACCATGGTGGCCGAGGCAGCATTCAGCAGCGGCTGCAGGCAGGGAGAAAGGCGAGGGCGGCTGGAAGGATGAAGAGGGAGAGAGAAGGGTCATGACGGCCATGGGGAAGGATGGGTGGCACGGGCATGCAAGAGGCGGGCGGACGGATACGAGCAAAGAAAGGGCGCGACGAGGTGGAGCAGAGAGGGGGGGAACAGGAGGCGCCGGAGAAGGGGCTCGCCAACGGGTGAGGCAAGGAGGTGCAGGCGTCGTGGCAGCGCGAGGGAGATGGCAGGGCGACGGCGAGGCAAGGGCGCACCGTTGCAAAGGCGCAGCCATGGCAGTGGTGGCCATGGGCGCCATGGGGATGGGGTTGGAGGCGAGCGAGCACTGGGAGGAGGACAGGAAGAGGAAGAGCGGAGGAGGAGCAGCTGAGAGACCCTCTGGCCACGGAGACGGGCGGCCGATAGCGGCGACGTGCGGATCGGAGTGTAGCAGGGGTGCGTAGGTGGTGGCGGCGCAAGGGAACGAGGAGGAGGAGGGGATCGAGGGTTCGATTGGGAGGAGGCTGGGCTAGGGTTATAGGGAGCTGGGTTGGGCCTTGTGGGCTGGTTCGTTGGAGAGGGGAATGGCCTGAAGGCCTGCTGGCTTCTCTCTCTGATCTCTCTCTTATCTACCAACTACAGGAAATCTCAAAGAAGAAAATGAGAAGAAAGGAAGGGTTAGGTATAGAATTTTGGCTTGGGGGTAATTTCCTTGGACTCACAGAAATGAGCTTGATCCAGGAAAAATAGAAATGAGCATGAGTGTGAAGTTTGAATTCAAACTCATTTGAATTAAATTCAAATGGGTTTAAATAGGAAGTGGATGTTTGGAAGGTCCCAAAAATGTTCGGATTTTTGGTGGGGCTTGGTTATGCGACAGAAAAATTGTGTTAAAGGTGTGAGGCCAACATTTGAGATAGAAAAGGCATGGAATTTATTTTGCAAGTGTGTTTTGGTTAATTCCAAATTAATGGAATATTTTATAATAGCTCCCTAAAATATTGGGAGGATATGTTATAAAGAGAAATCACCATGTGAATTCCCTCAATTTAAATAGATCAAAAGATCTATGCAATTTATTTATTTGAGTTGGAAAAAAAATTAATGACATGATGGCATGATGAAATGATGCAATGAAAAAAAATAAGATAGAGCAACCAATATAATAATAATAATGGAAAGAATCGGTCTCGGGGTGTCACATGTTGTCACAACATATTACTTTAATGCTTCATGGGATCTAAGTGTAGTGTAGATTCCAGTTTGATGTTGGATACCATGCTTCGTAGAAGTAGCCATGCCATGCCATGATATATAGTTGACATACCTAATCCATACTATGTCATGCTTGATCCATGTTTTCCTGTTAACTCCATGCCATGTCTAGAACAAATTCTTATAAAACATAGGGTTGCTTTGTCATCTGCTTGATTGGATGCTATGTATTTGGTTGTCTTGCGAGTACATTCAAAGTACTCACCTGGCATTGCACGTGGCCAGTTGCAGGAGAAGATCGGACATGCTAGATCGTAACCCAGCCAGTCCTGTGAGTTGTGGAGCCCAGCCAGAGACGTCGTTGCCGCTGAACCAAGACCTCCGCTGCCATTTAGTTAGCCTTGGAGCCATGTAATAGTGTTGTAAGCAACAGTATTATAATACTCCATTTCATATAATAAAGCCATTTTTGTGCCTGGAATCGCTGTATCATGTCTCAGACGTGCGCCAGGTCTTATCCTGGGACTGGCGTGTGTCGGCCCTCTATCGGGGTGCCTCAGGATGTGGTATCAGAGCCATGCTGGCCGTAGGTTACCCTAGTATCAAACCACCCCTATTTTCAACTTGTAGTGAGCCCAATAGATTTGACCCATCACTGGCATCCGACACGGCCACTGTTGATCAACAGCCGGCGCAGTAAGAATTGACGTGTCTCTACCCAGCTGTCCGCCGACCTAGCCATCCCTGGATTGGACCGCAACCCTACCCAGTTGTCGGCCGTGCTGGCGTATCCTTTACCCGGCACAAGAAGGATCCACGCCATGCTGGTATGTCCCAGCCTGGCTGCCTATTTAAAACCCCTCCCACCTGCGAGTCGCATCCCTCTCCGTTCAGTAAGCCAGATCCCCACAAGAGAACCCAAGCCAGTATCCACAAACCAGCAGCCATGGCTAGTTCTTCCAGAGTACCCACTTTCCATAGCTGAACTTTGGCCAATGGTTATGCCGGCTTCCTGCCCATCCTTTCGAATATGCTCACCCAAGCCCTTGGCTGTGGTACTAGCCCGGTGTATCTGGTGTTCCAATCGGAACCCGTCCTTCACCTTTGCCGATACTATGCGCATGTGCATATCTGCCCAGGTCCAGCAGAGGATGGGAAGCCCTTGACTTTTCAGGCAAACCCATGCCCACCCCCGCGTTGGCTGTCTAGACAGCTGCTGCGGAAGCCATCGCACGTCTTCGTTCCCAGTTTCCGCAAGTAGCAGAGATGCGGGAGTTCCGCTACTTTCCCTCTGCGTCCAGCACAGGTTGCGAGTTCTCCAACACAGTCGAGGATGCCGACCCGGCAATAGCTCACCTGGTTCAGTTCATTGCTGCCCAGGGGCTACTGCTCACCAGCATTCTTGGAGAGTTTAAAGCCATTGACCGTGACACCACCTGGGTTGTTATGGAAGCATATCGTGAGGCCCGTCAAGCTGCATCCCAGGACACCAGTTCCATGATGCCAAACCCAGTACCACCTTCAAAGCCAGTGCTACCCTCGCAGCCCGTGAACCCATATTGACTAGGCATCATTCGCCCATGTTCCTTCTTTCGAGCTATTCGGCATCTTCATCGCCAAGATTTGTTGCGTCAAGTTCTAGCCACAGCTCAAGCCGTTGGGCCCCAACCCATAGAGGTGCCCGACGATGAAGACGAAAGTTGGCTCAGCCTACGTCCCCCAGGAGAGCCCCAGCAATAGTAGGCCCCTTCGTGGCTCCGACAGTAGGTGAAGCCAGAAGGTGTTGCGAGTAGGTGTGCTGCCAAGACTGTCTTTTCGCCCTCATCAAGGAGTAGAATCCTGTAGCCGAGAGTGAGTTGTTGCTGTTAAGTGCCTAGTAAGGTTGCGCGTTGTTGTATGCTTGTATTGCTTTTAACTTGTGTGCTGTTGTAACATTATGTATGCCCGTTTGCTCTGTGTGTTTGGTTCATCTGCCTCTCTATTAAGCAGAAATGCTTAGCAGAGCTGGCAGTGGATTCTTAACAAGATTTTAGTCAGTAGAGACACTTACACCTAATAACAATGGACTCGCCCGGAGTCCCTATTGAAATGCGAGCTGGTGTAGGTATATGTACACCAGGAGTACATACACCCACTAGCATTAAAACACCTTAGTGTAATGTGCTGAATGTGTTCTTTTTGCGTGTGTAACACCCTGGATTTTTGGCTTTTCTTTTATTTGGATTTATCGAATATTTTAATTTGTATATGGGTTTTTTCAGTCAATTCTTTTGGACTTACCACTTGGAATTATTTTTGAGTTTCTTCCAAGTGGGATCTATCATCCCTAAACCTTCCCTAGACCTCATCCCTCTCACCATAATGCCATTGGATAATTTTATTTAACGGCATTATATTCTTTTTCTTCCTGAAAATGCCTATTTTCTCATTGAGCTATGAAGCAACCCTCATTTTTATTGCTTCAAAAATTCCAAGAAAATTCCCAAATATTCTTTGGATCATGCCACACCTCCCTATGCAAAAACATCCCATTGTCATTTGGAAATTTTCAGCTAAGAAAAATATTTTTGCTTCTGGACAGAATTGGCACTTTGTGAAGCAAGTATATTTTTCCTTGATCTGTTGGAGCTGAAATTTTAACCACATGACTACTCTCCTAAGAGATGCTTAACCCCAATATTTCAGCCCTTAATTCCTAGCCGTTTGTCCCCAGCATTTGTCCCAAGTTTCTGTCCAGAAACTTTGCTTCAAGCTCCTGTCATATCCATTGAGCCAGATGGCAAACTGTGACACCCTGGTTTTCGCTCCTTGTTTTTTTCCTTTGCGGGATTTGACTCCCGTATTTTTTTCGGTGTTATTGGATTTTCTCTCGCTCTTGGGTATATGAAGATGGTCATATAGCCTTGCCTTTCCCATTCTACCAGAGATTCTCTCCAGACCAATCTTGCCACCCAAAATTTATTCCCAGGATTCTGCCGCCAAAACCCTACTCTCCGGTCTACCGGAAGGGAAACCCTAATTCCCGCAGTTACAAAGGAACCCCAAACTCCTTTGATCTTTTGCCTCCCAAAATTTTCCTAGTGATCATCCCACATTTATAAACCCTGGATATGCAAAAATATTGCCAAGTCATTTGCAATATTTTTCATTTAAAATTAATTCCTTTTTCTGCCAGTTAAAGGAATTAAATCCAGGAAAATATCTATCCATCTCCAAAGTTCATGAAAACTTGTGGAGATATTCTTTGTGATCATATTGAGCTCCAATAAAAATATTGGCCATAATTAAATAGGAGAAATTGCCTTTTCCTATTTCAATCCAATATTGCAATTCGGGCACTTTCCAAAGGAGCTACTATTTTGGTAGCCAGGAAAAATCCCAAATAATTTTTGGAGCTTCTCCTATCCATATATTCATCATATCCATAAATATCCCAAGTTCCCCAGATCAAATTTTGAGAGCATCTTCCAGTTCTTGTTTCTGGATTTATTTTGAGGCTGTGAAGCAACTATATTTTATGTTGCTTCAAAAATTCTCAAATTAATCCAGGACCTCAAATTCCATAGCAAAAGTCAGCTCATTTTATCTAACCAATTTCTCTGAAAAATTCCATCAAGTTTCTGTCCAGATTCTAACTCTGTGAAGGAAGTACCACTTTGGCATTTCCAATTGAGCTGAAATTTTCCCAGTACCTTCATATCTCCAAATCATCACCCTACACCAAAAGTCAGCTCATTTAACCAAGCCAGATGAGTGCAGCTTCAAAGTCAAGTTTCTGGACCAGAATTTGCATTACAAAGGAAGTGTATGCAAAACTTGTCCAAATGACCTCAAATTTGGCAAGCACCTAGTCCTTCCTACCCTATTTCATTGTGACAAGGATTCAGCTCCCCTCTCTCATCCATTCCTCCACAAGGATCTGTCCAAGTTTTAGGTCAGAACCTTTGTGAGCTCCAATCAGTCCATTCCTGCCTCCACCTCCATCCAAAATCCTCATATGTAAACTCACTGACCTCTGGTCTATCTAATTGACATGATTTTGCATTCAGTAAAACTCCATAGCATCTGGCACCCATGGTGACCACGCTTAGGACAGGCCAAAATGGTGCTCTGCGGCACTGTTCTCGTCGGCCAGCCCGCTCCGGCCGTCCCCGGCTTGTCCGGCCATGTCTAGTGGATTCGCGACGTCCACGTACCCCTCTGTAGGCCCTTCTCCCCTCTTCTTTCTTCTTCTCCACGCTGCGGCGGTCGTCGCCGCAGTACTGTTCCGCCCGTGTCGCCGTTGTCTTCTTCCCTCCCGTTGGCCTTTTCCTCCCTGAGCCGTCCCCTCCCTCTGGTGATCGTCAGGTCGGCACCTCTCCTCGCGCGACACCTCGCCGGAGCTCCAGTGCGGGGATGAGCTTGCCACGGCGGCCATCCTCATCTGCTCGCCCTCGGCCGGCTATATAAACCGCGGCCGAGCCCCTCCCCGAGCCACTCCACCACTCCCTCTCCCTCCTAGAGCCCACCCCTCCACTCGTTTGAGCTCGAGGAGCTCCCCTCGTCCATCATCGCCGCCACGGCCATCGTCCGGCCTCGCTCAAATTCGTGGCACCGAAGCCCTCCCCGCCTCCACAGAGCCCACCGCTGGACTCCCCCGCCGCCGTAGACCATTTCCGCCCCCTCTAACAGCTTCCCCGGCCATCGGAGTGTTCCAAGCGCCCCGGGCCGCCGCTCTCTGCCATCGCTCCCCGCCACCCTCTCGGCCGTCCCCAGTGGCCGCGCCGCCCATGGTCGGATGCGGCAGACGCCGGCGACCTCGTCCGCCCCGTCTCCTGGCCGAGAGGCCCGCCGAAGCACCGGGACCCCGCCGGAGTTGACCTCTCTGCCGCGGCGTCGGGGAAAACAGAAGGAAGGGAGGAAGAAGGAGAGGGAGGAGAGAGAAGGAGGCGTGGGGCCCGGCTGGCGGTGACTGCAGCCGCGGCCACGTCAGCTAAGTGGCGGCGCCCACGAGAGAAGACGTTTTCCCCATTGGGAAACGTATTTCACCAAAGTCGCGACCGGCCGTGCTGTCAAGGACCCCTCTGTGAATATTATTTTTGCAGATAGGTCCCTGGCAGAAAAACCCTTATATCTTTTTGCTCGCAACTCCGATCGAGGTGATTCCAAAGCCCACGTCTTCAGTTCGTCGAGCCCTTTCCGATGGTATAATTTTCATAATGTTTCCACACTGCGAAAATGACCATTTTGCCCCTGCCCTATATCAGCCCCTCCGAGAGAGAACCCTTTCCGGCGATTTTTCCACGAGGCGATCGCACTTCTCCTAGAGTATTCCTTCACCCCCAGGCAAGCCGACCATCTAATATATGCCCTAAAGCATTGCTCTGTGTTATTCTTGCGTGTTTAAATTAATATGCTTATGCTTGTATGCATAGTGGTGAGTTGTATGTGACGCTAGTGAACCCTTGTTTGCCTTTCTTTGATGACGGCACCACGCTTGTGTTCTGAGCTGCTTCCGGCCGTCCGGGGTGGATGCCGACTTTATATTTCTCTTTTCAACAACTGGCCCGTGTTCTGAGCTGCTTTTCGGCCGTCTCGGACAGCTGTTGAATTTCTTTCTATAGCGGTGACCCTATGCTCTGAGCTGTTTTTCGGCCATCTTAGGGAACCGCTACACTATTTTTATCAACACCGTCTCATGCTCTGAGCTGCTTTTCAGCCGTCTTGAGATGGGGTTGAGTTATTCCGGTAACGTCCCATATCTGAGATGTAAAGACCGTTCTGGTGGCTACTGGTTTATTTGTCGGTTTCACGCAAGGGTTCAGATGGTCGTCACTTACAGCTAGAACTTGTAAAATGATAACCTGCCATTTAAATATTGTCTCATTAATGACTCGCTGTGATATTGTATGGAGATAGGTTGTTATGCTTCCATAGTCGTTACATCATGCATGGTTACTATTATTGCAATATTAAAGAATGTGACTTAATGATAACAACCTCCTCCGTCGGCTGGATCGAGTCATAGTGTCACCTATGCGAGTTTACCCGTGCAACCACATTTGCCTGGATGGGGAGGCCCTAGCTTGGTCTAGTGTCCTGCCTCTTGTCGGTACCTCCAACTAGGGAAGATTATGCGTGCGTGCTACCCTGGCCCGGTAGGCGGCGATAACCTTGTGAGCCCAGTTAAGTTATTTGAGCTCAGGTCCCCATTTGGGACAGTTTTGTTTGGCCACGACGGTGGCAGGTGTCACGGGGTGACACAGGGGCCACCCAGGACATGACCCTGGAGGGTATGATTGTCGGAGGGACCGTAAGAGTGCCAGGCAATAGACAAGGTTTTGTTGGAGCAGCACTGGTCCACCCGAATGGGAACATGTACTAAAGTACGAGGCCAGGCGCTCCATGGTGTGGGTAAAGTGCACAACCTCTACAGAGTGTAAATCTATTCGAATAGCCGCGTCCTCGGTCATGGACAGTTCGTGTAGGCCCCTATTTGGTCTGTGTCGAGTCCGGAGGAACAAACCATATGATGTTAATAATGAACCAGAATAAGGTATGATTTGTCAAGAGTTGCAGTACAGATGCGTGGACATCAGATGATGTCAGAGGTATGATTGCTAGCCATGAGATGGCTATGAGATGAGTGGTCGGGTGACCGCAAAGCTTGGATCGGATTTGGATCGTGAGCATATTCGAAGTTCGGATTATTTACCTGATATACTTTACTTTACTGCATTTACTTCAGTAATTATCATGCTAGATAATCCTGCTATGACCTGATAATTAATGCTGCTAGATGTTTAATCTTGCTAGATAATCCTGCCTTAGTATGATAGCTGATATTGTTAAGATAACAAGTGCATGCTTGAATGCCATGGATTGCATTGCTTGGTGTATATGTTGGTATGGTTTGCTTGCGAGTACATTCAAAAGTACTCAGTGGCCTTCAATGTGGCCAGGTTCACCTAAGGATTCGACGCCCACTAGCGAGGTGCCGGAGTGTTCGCGGGCTAGAAGAGTAACCCAGTCAGATCCCTGTGGATTGGAGCCGCACCAGGACCATGCTGCCTTAGATAGAGCTTTTCCGCTGCCAGCACCCTTGTACAACTACCATGTAATGACTTATATACCCATTAATAGAAAAGCTTGTGTTCATGATACTTGTTGTAAGAGCGCATGCCAGAGTGATCTCCTGGGCTGGCGTGTGCGGCGACCGTCTGGCTACCGTGGTATTCAGGAGGGGCGCCACAACGGATGGTATCAGAGCCAGGCTGATCGTAGGTTACCCTAGCCAGATTTCATTGCCTCCTGACCAGTAGAAAGCCCAGATGGATTTCAGCCATCTTTGCCAGACAGGCACGGCTACTATTGATCATCAGGCAACCCCATAGGTTTTTTGCTCCATCAGACCCAAACTCTCGTGGCCTTGCCGTCGGTGTGGAATGTCCGCACCAGGCAACGACCCGTGAGCCCTGAACCCCTAGGTAAATCAGATATCCTTACCCTGCTTGCTAACCATGGCATTTCTCTAATTTCCTTTGGGAAACACATATGGATTCCATCTTTCCCCGATAACCCTCGGATCGTTGACTAAGCCACTTTGGCTATGGTCGTGCGTCGAGTTTGATGTTCCCTAAGGAAGTAGTATGAGCTTGACACCAATTGCTACCAGGAGCATTGTGTGGTTTTTCTTCTAAGTCGTTAGAGGTACATCGAGTGCGCTATATTAGTTATACTAGTGAATCTTCAGCCACATGTGTAAGGTCCGCAAAATTTGAGCTTCATTTGCTTTTTGGTTTTTCGCGGTTTTGCTTCTTTTGTCGGTTCCGTTCATTTGCTCCGACTGGATCCATCCGCAAGAGCCGCCTAAGAAGACCAGATTACAACTTGGATAATACCCAATAATCCAAATTAAGTAAGAGTCAAGCCAAGCCGACTGCCCGATACTCAGAACAGTATCACCGGATCTGTCAAGAATGAAGAATGGGTTAGAAGCAGAATCTGAGTGCAACCGACAAGGCCAGACTATACCTAAGGGAGTTGGCCACAGAATAAATTACAGCAAGAGCAAATTATTCGGTCCTCGGTACAAGGATTATTTTGGTCAGTGGAGTGAACCTTGAGGTTTTCCCAATGGACTCAAGAATCATTTATTATCCACAGAAGACATATTTGGAGAACGTGAAGGTGCCGAGAGCAATAACAAGACTCTGGTATGTTGAGACAAAATTCAAAGCATATTTTGGAATCCACCGGTGTATATGCAAACTTCCGGGCATTGTGAACAAGGTTTGCGAGAAATATGGATAAGTTCACGACTGCCTGGAATCAATGAGAATTCCAAACACCCGGAAGCAAAGCAAAATCAACTGGAATTATCCGCCAACTGTTTACTATCGGCACACATCCGGATTAATTGTCAACATGAAGTCGGCATCAATTGTGCAACCTCCACAGCAACAATGATCAGATCAGCAGAAGAACAAGCGGTGTGCATGACCCCGGGATATCTTCAGACAAGGTATGGCCTACACCAAGTTTTGGCTCCGCTATGGGTTAATTCCGGACATCTCAGTAGAAAGTCAGAACCGGCCACAGGACCAACCGCATATCACAGTAAAAGGGCTTCTGGTATAAGCAACCCAGCCTTCTTCCGCAAGCTATCGGAAGAAGCTTGCGATGCAAGACTCCCGACCTTCTTTGCTACGCCACTGGTGGAAGAATCTTCTGGGGTACATCACTCCCATCTTCCTCAGCACCCTACCGCGGAAAGCTTCCAGAATAAGGCACCTGACCTTCCCCAGTAAGCAACCTGAGGGGAAACTTCTGAGGTACGACACCCAGCCTTCTTCGGCACACTACCCTGACAAAAGCTTCGAGCATAAGGAATTGAGCCTTTTTCACCACACCATCGTGCCCGCAACAATCTTGTCAGAAGCACGAACCAGTCCAGACACACGTCCGCCTCAGAACTCGGTGGTTACAAAAGGATTTATCCTACCTCTGCATATGTTGTGAGCATGCAGTCTATATGATCAGTTCATGCGAGCCACTCATACCCGGGAATGACTGTGTTCAGAGAAACATCGAACCCATAGTTCAAAGCAAGGATATGAGCACATCCACCCCTACGAGATATGCAAGAGTAAATTGTGAGTACAAGCCCAGCAAGCTAGAATATGACCAAGGAGCCGTGTTGACCAGTCATGACAGCTCCACAAACAGGAACCCTCAGGAATAGAGAAGTCCTGGATAAACACCTCCGTGACGGTCAATGAAGTAAAGCTCCACAGACAAGGTGATATTGCCAACCCTTATCAGACTCTTCCATATACGGCCACAACAATGCAGCCAGCATGTCATCGTGAATACGGGCCATCAGCCAAGATCAGAGGTTATGCTCCGAAGAATGCAAGGAATGATAGCCATACTATGTCAGCTTAGTGGTCATAACAAGGACCACAGAGGCTATATATGGTAGAGCCATCTCAGAGATTACCGTCTATGATTACTTTGTTGGGGAAAGGAGGATGAATTTCAAAAATTTCCTACGCTCACGCAAGATCTATCCATGGAGATGCATCGCTACGAGAGGGGAGAGTGTGTCTACGTACCCTCGTAGACCGTTAGCGGAAGCGTCTCACAACGCGGTTGATGTAGTCGAACAATCCTTCGAGCTCCACCGATCGCGTACCGAACGTACGGCACCTCCGAGTTCTACACACGTGCAGCTCGGTGACGATCCTCGCCTTCTTGATCCAGCAAGACGTCGAGGAAGTAGATGAGTTCCGTCAGCACGACGGCGTGGCGACGGTGACGGTGAAGTGATTCCGGCAGGGCTTCGCCTAAGCTCTCCGAAAATATGACCGAGGTAGAAAACGGAGATCGGGGCACCGCACACGGCTATGGGACAATTGTGTGTTTTGGGGTGCCCCCTTGCCGCCGTATATAAAGGATGAGAGGGAGGAGGCCGGCCCCCTAGGGGTGCGCCAAGTGTGGGGAGTCCTACTAGGACTCCTTAGTCCTAGTAGGATTCCACCTCCCATACGGAGTAGGAAAGGGGGAAGGGAGAGGGAAAGGAAAGAGGGGGCTGCGCCCCCTCCCCTAGTCCAATTTGGTTTGGGCAAGGGGGGGCGTGCGCCTCCTCACGTGGCCTGCCTCTCCTTTTCCCGTATGGCCCAATAAGGCCCATTACTTCTCCCGGTGAATTCCCGTAACTCCCCGGTACTCCGAAAAATACCCGAATCACTCGGAACCTTTCCGACGTCCGAATATAGCCTTCCAATATATGAATCTTTACCTCTCGACCATTTCGAGACTCCTCGTCATGTCCGTGATCTCATCCGGGACTCCGAACAAACTTCGGCCACCAATCACATAACTCATATAATACTAGATCGTCATCGAACCTTAAGTGTGCGGACCCTACGGGTTCGGGAATGATGTAGACATGATCGAGACGACTCTCCGGTCAATAACCAACAGCGGAACCTGGATGCTCATATTGGTTCCTACATATTCCACGAAGATATTTATCGGTGAACCTCATATGTCAACATACGTTGTTCCCTTTGTCCGGCGGTATGTTACTTGCCCGAGATTCGATCGTCGGTATCCAATACCTAGTTCAATCTCGTTACCGGCAAGTCTCTTTACTCGTTCCGTAATACATCATCTTAGTCACGGTGCTTGCAAGGCTTCTGTGATGCTGTATTACCGAGAGGGCCCAGAGATACCTCTCCGATAGTCGGAGTGACAAATCCCAATCTTGATCTATGCCAACTCAACAAACACTTTCGGAGATACCTGTAGTGCACCTTTGTAATCACCCAGTAACGTTGTGACGTTTGATACACCCAAAGTATTCCTACGGTATCCGGGAGTTGCATGATCTCATGGTCAGATGAACGTGTATTTGACATAGTGAAAGCAATAGCAATAAACTGAACGATCATTTGCTATGCTAACGGTTGGGTCATGTCCATCACATCATTCTCCTAATGATGTGATCCCATTATCAAATGACAACTCATGTCCATGGTTAGGAAATCTTGACCATCTTTTGATCAACGAGCTAGTCTAGTAGAGGCTTACTAGGGACTCAGTATTTGTCTATTATCCACACATGTATTAAGTTTCCGGTCAATACAATTCTAGCATGAATAATAAACCATTATCATGAACGGAGAAATATGATAATAAACACTTTATTAATTGCCTCTAGGGCATATTTCCAACAGTCTCCCACTTGCACTAGAGTCAATAATCTAGTTTACATCTCCATGTAATTAACATCCAATCAGTTTTAGGGCTGATCATGTTTTGCTTGTGAGAGAGGTTTTAGTCAACGGGTCTGCAATATTCAGATCCGTGTGTTCTTGTCAAATCTCTATGTCATATGTAGATGCTGCTACCACACTCTGCTTGGAGCTACTCCAAAACCGACTGTCCCACTTTACGTATCCGGTATGAGACTCATAGTCTTCCGGATCGGTGTTTAAAGCTTGCATCGACGTAACCCTTTACGGCGAACTCTTTATCACCTCTATTCCCGAGAAATTCTTCCTTAGTCCTTTTCAGGTACTTCAGGATATTCTTGACCACTGTCCAGTGATCTACTCCTGGATCACTTTGGTACCTCTTTTGCCAGACACATGGCAAGGCACACAGCTTGGCATACTTTATAGAACCTATGGCCGAGGCATAGGGGATAACCTTCATCCATTCTATTTATTTTGCCGTGGTCGAGATTTGAGTCTTACTCAACTTCACACCTTTCACCACAGTCAAGAACTCCTTCTTTGACTGATCCATTTTGAACTTCTTCAAAATCTTGTCAATGTATATGTTTTGTGAAAGTCATATGAGGCGTCTCAATCTATCTCTATAGATTTTGATGCCTAACATGTAAACAACCTTTACCTAGATCTTCAATTCTTACTGCACTTCACACCAGCCAAGAACTTATTTCTTTTGACTTAATCCATTTTGAACTTCTTCAAAATCTCATCAAGGTGTGTGAAAATCTTTTATCAGGTGTCTTGATCTATCTCTATAGATCTCGATGCCCAAACCGTGGATAACTCAAAAACAGGTTTTTTATTGAAAAACTCATTTCAATTAATTCTTTATGCTTTCCAGAAATTCTACATCATTTCCAATCACATATACTTATTAGAAATGTTATAGAGCTCCCACTCACTTTGTTGTAAATACAAGTTTCTCCATAAACTTGCATAAACCCAAACGCTTTGATCACTTCATCAAAGCGAGTATTCCAGCTCCAAGATGCTTGCACCAGTCCATAGATGGATCACTGGAGCTTGCATACTTTGTTAGCACCTTTAGGATCGACAAAACCTTCCGGTTGCATCATATACAATTCTTCCTTAAGGAATCCATTAAGGAATGTCGTTTTGACCTCCATTTGCCAGATTTCATAATCATAAAATGCGGCAATTGCTAACATAATTCTGAAAGACTTTAGCATCGCTACGGGTGAGAAAGTCTCATCGTAGTCAACTCCTTGAACTTGTCGATAACCTTTAGCAACAAGTCGTGCTTTATAGACGGTGACATTACCATCAGCGTCCGTCTTCTTCTTAAAGATCCATTTATTTTTAATAGCTCGCCGTTCAACGGGCAAGTCTACCAAAGTCCACACTTTGTTCTCATACATGGATCTAATCTCGGATTTCATGGCCTCAAGCCATTTGTCAGAATCCGGGCTCGCCATCGCTTCTTCATAGTTCGTAGGTTCACCGTTGTCTAACAACATGACCTCCAAGACAGGATTGCCATACCAATCTGGTGCGTGGCGTGTCCTGATTGACCTACGAGGTTCTGTAGCAACTTGATCCGAAGCTTCATGATCATCATCATCTACTTCCTCTCTGGTCTATGTCGGTGTCATAGAAATTTCTTCCTGTGACGTACTACTATCCAGAGGAGGTACAATTACCTCATCAAGTTCTACTTTCCTCCCACTCACTTCTTTCGAGAGAAACTCCTTCTCTAGAAAGGATCCATTCTTTAGCAACTAAAACTTTGCCTTCGGATCTGTGGTAGAAGGTGTACCCAACGGTCTCTTTTGGGTATCCTATGAAGACGCACTTATCCGCTTTGGGTTCGAGCTTATCTGGCTGAAGCCTTTTGACATAAGCATCGCATCCCCAAACTTTCAGAAACGACATCTTAGGTTTCTTGCAAACCACAGTTCATACGGTGTCGTCTCAACGGATTTAGACGGTGTCCTATTTAAAGTGAATGCAGCTATCATTAATGCATAACCCCAAAATGATAGTGGCAAATCGGTAAGAGACATCATAGAACGCACCATATCTAATAGAGTACGATTACGACGTTCGGACACACCATTACGCTGTGGTGTTCCAGGTGGCGTGAGCTGTGAAACAATTCCACATTGTCTTAAGTGATTGCCAAACTCGCAACTCAAATATTCTCCTCCACGATCAGATCGTAAGAACTTTATTTTCTTGTTACGATGGTTCTCTACTTCACTGTAAAATTCTTTGAACTTTTCAAATGTTTCAGATTTATGCTTCATCAAGTAGACATAGCCATATCTACTCAAATCATCTGTGAACGTGAGAACATAACGATATCCACCGCGCGCCTCAACACTCATCGGACCGCATACATCGGTATGTATTATTTCCAATAAGTTGGTTGCTCGCTCCATTGTTCCGGAGAACGGAGTTTTAGTCATCTTGCCAATAAGGCACGGTTCACATGTCTCAAATGATTCATAATCAAGAGATTCCAAAAACCCATATGTATGGAGTTTCTTCATGTGTTTAACACTTGATATGACCCAAGCGGCAGTGCCACAAATATGTGGTACTATCATTATCTTTTGGCATTCGTGTTATGAACATGTGTATTACTACGATCAAGATTCAATAAACCTTTCATTTTAAGTGCATGATCATCAATGATATTATCCAAATAAATAGAATAACAATTATTCTCTGAAATTGAATAACCGTCTTGCAATAAACACTATCAGATATAATGTTCATGCTTAACGCAAGCACCAAATAACAATTATTTAGGTTCATCACTAATCCTGAAGGTAGAGAGAGCGTGGCGATGGTGATCACATCAACCTTGGAGACACTTCCAATGCACATCGTCACCTCGTTCTTAGCTAGCCCTCGTTTATTCCGGAGCTCCATGTTTCAAGTTGCAAGCAACTGAACAAGTATCAAATACCCAGGTGCTCCTACGAGTACTAGTAAGGTACACATCAATAACATGTATATCAAATATCTTTGTTGACATTGCCAGTCTTATTATCTGCCAGTTACTTTGGGGAAGTTCCGCTCCCTGTGACATTTCCCTTTGCAATGGGAGCACTAAGTCTCGGGTTTGGTTCAGCCTTGGGTTTCTTCGCGTGAGCGGCAACTGTTTTACCGTTTTTCTTGAAGTTCCCTTTTCTTTTCCCTTGCTCTTCTTGAAACTAGTGGTCTTATTAACCATCAACACTTGATGCTCCCTTTTTGATTTCTACATCCGCAGCTTGTAGCATCGCGAATAGCTTAAGGATCTTCTATCCCTTGCATGTTTATAGTTCATCACGAAGATCCAGTAGCTTAGTGATAGTGACTAGAGAACTCTATCAATCACCACTTTATTCGGAAGTCTAACTCCCACTTGATTCAAGTGTTTGAAGTACTCAGACATTCTGAGTACATGCTCACTAACGGAGTTGTTCTCCTCCATCTTGTAGCTATAGAACTTGTCGAAGGTGTCATACCTCTCGACCCGGGTGTGAGCTTGAAAAACAAATTTTCAGCTCTTTGGAACATCTCATATGCTCCGTGTTGCTCAAAACATATTTGGAGCTCCGGTTCTAAGCCGTAAAGTATGGCGCACTGAACTATCGAGTAGTCATCTTTTCTTGTCTGCCAGACGTTCATAACGTCCTCAGGCGAAGCCGTAGGGGTATTTCACTGAGCGGTGCATTAAGGACATAAGCCTTCTGTGCAGCAGTGAGGACAATCCTCAGATCACGGACCTAGTCCGCATAGTTGCTTCCATCAACTTTCAACTTCGTTTTCTCTAGGAAACATAATAAAAACAGGGGAACTACAGCGTGGTCTATTGATCTACAACATAAAATTGCAAAGATTATTTAGACTATGTTCATGATAATTGAAGATCAATTAATCAAATTACTTAAGAACTCCCACTTAGATTAACATCCCTCAAGTTGTCTAAGTGTAACATGATCCACATCAACTAAACCACGTCCGATCATCACGTGAGGTGGATTAGTTATCAATGGTGAACATCTTTCATGTTGATCATATCTACTATATGACTCATGTTCGACCTTTCGGTCTCTTGTGTTCTGAGGCCATATCTGTATATGCTAGGCTCGTCAAGTTTAACCCAAGTATTCTGCGTGTGTAAAACTGGCTTACACCCGTTGTATGCGAATGAAAGAATCCATCACACCCGATCATCACGTGGTGCTTAGAAGCTTCGAGCCTTCGCAACGGTGCATACTAGGGGAGAACACTTATCTTGAAATTTAGTGAAGGGATCATCTTATAATGCTACCGTCGTCCTAAGCAAAATAAGATGCATAAAAGGATTAACATCACATGCAATTCAATATATATGTGACATGATATGGCCATCATCGTCCTGTGCTTTTGATCTCCATCAGCAAAGCACCATCATGATCTCCATCGTCACCGGATTGACACCATGATCTCCATCGTAGCGTCATGACACCTTGATCTCCATCGCAGCGTCATAGTCGTCTCGCCGGCTATTGCTACTACTGCTACTGCGAACTCATAGCGGTAAAGTAAAGCAATTACATAGCGTTGGCATTGCATACAATAAAGAGACAACCATAAGGCTCCTGCCGGTTGCCTGATAACTTACAAAACATGATCATCTCATACAACAACTTATATCACATCATATCTTGGCCATATCACATCACCAGCATACCCTGCAAAAACAAGTTAGACGTCCTCTACTTTGTTATTGCAAGTTTTACGTGGCTGCTACGGGTTTGCAAGAACCGTTTTTACCTACGCAAAACCACAACGTGGTGTAGTGATTGCTTTTTGATCTTCTAAAAGAACCCTCTTCATTGAAACCGATTCAACTAAAGTGAGAGAGACAGACACCCGCCAGTCACCTTTATGCAACGAGTGCACGTAGCGGTGAAACCTGTCTCGCGTAAGCGTATGCATAATGTCGGTCCGGGCCGCTTCATCTCACAATACCGCCGAATCAAGTAACAACTAGTAACGGCAAGCAATATGTATACACCCACGCCCACAACTCGTTTGTGTTCTACTCCTGCAAATCACATCTACGCATAGACGTGGCTCGGATGCCACTGTTGGGGAACGGAGCATGAATTTCAAAAATTTCCTACGCTCACGCAAGATCTATCCATGGAGATGCATCGCTACGAGAGGGGAGAGTGTGTCTACGTACCCTTGTAGACCGTTAGCGGAAGCGTCTCACAACGCGGTTGATGTAGTCGAACAATCCTTCGAGCTCCACCGATCGAGTACCGAACGTACGGCACCTCCGAGTTCTACACACGTGCAGCTCGGTGATGATCCTCGCCTTCTTGATCCAGCAAGACGTCGAGGAAGTAGATGAGTTCTGTCAGCACGACGGCGTGGTGACGGTGACGGTGAAGTGATTCCGGCAGGGCTTCGCCTAAGCTCTCCGAAAATATGACCGAGGTAGAAAACAGAGATCGGGGCACCGCACACGGCTATGGGACAATTGTGTGATTAGGGGTGCCCCCTTGCCCCCATATATAAAGGATGAGAGGGAGGAGGCCGGCCCCCTAGGGGTGCGCCAAGTGTGGGGAGTCCTACTAGGACTCCTTAGTCCTAGTAGGATTCCACCTCCCATACGGAGTAGGAAAGGGGGAAGGGAGAGGGAAAGGAAAGAGGGGGCTGCGCCCCCTCCCCTAGTCCAATTCGGTTTGGGCAAGGGGGGGGCGTGCGCCTCCTCACGTGGCCTGCCTCTCCTTTTCCCCTATGGCCCAATAAGGCCCATTACTTCTCCCGGTGAATTCCCGTAACTCCCCGGTACTCCGAAAAATACCCGAATCACTCGGAACCTTTCCGACGTCCGAATATAGCCTTCCAATATATGAATCTTTACCTCTCGACCATTTCGAGACTCCTCGTCACGTCCGTGATCTCATCCGGGACTCCGAAAAAACTTCGGCCACCAATCACATAACTCATATAATACTAAATCGTCATCGAACCTGAAGTGTGCGGACCCTACGGGTTCGGGAATGATGTAGACATGATCGAGACGACTCTCCGGTCAATAACCAACAGTGGAACCTGGATGCTCATATTGGTTCCTACATATTCCACGAAGATATTTATCGGTGAACCTCATATGTCAACATACGTTGTTCCCTTTGTCCGGCGGTATGTTACTTGCCTGAGATTCGATCGTCGGTATCCAATACCTAGTTCAATCTCGTTACCGGCAAGTCTCTTTACTCGTTCCGTAATACATCATCTTGCAACTAACTCTTTAGTCACGGTGCTTGCAAGGCTTCTGTGATGCTGTATTACCGAGAGGGCCCAGAGATACCTCTCCGATAGTCGGAGTGACAAATCCCAATCTCGATCTATGCCAACTCAACAAACACTTTCGGAGATACCTGTAGTGCACCTTTGTAATCACCCAGTAACGTTGTGACATTTGATACACCCAAAGTATTCCTACGGTATCCGGGAGTTGCATGATCTCATGGTCAGAGGAACGTGTATTTGACATAGTGAAAGCAATAGCAATAAACTGAACGATCATTTGCTATGCTAACGGTTGGGTCATGTCCATCACATCATTCTCCTAATGATGTGATCCCATTATCAAATGACAACTCATGTCCATGGTTAGGAAATCTTGACCATCTTTTGATCAACGAGCTAGTCTAGTAGAGGCTTACTAGGGACTCAGTATTTGTCTATTATCCACACATCTATTAAGTTTCCGGTCAATACAATTCTAGCATGAATAATAAACCATTATCATGAATGGAGAAATATGATAATAAACACTTTATTAATTGCCTCTAGGGCGTATTTCCAACATACTTTGTGAGCAGGCCCGACATTTCAGTTGGAAATCACATAAGGACGAAGTCAGAATGCAAGAGACAGAAGGGAACACCTCGTACGGATCCCACAGTCAGACTAAAAGAAAGCCATCCCTAGTCACTCGAGGCCATACGAGCACATGAGCCCTGTGTCAAGAAAAGATGACTTGCCATTGGCAATCAGTGTACGAAGTATCGCACTAAAATTCGAAGCAGCTAGCTCCAGGCCATGGAAACCAAGCTATTTTTCGGTACTACGGCTACCCCATCAAGCAACAGGCTACCAGGACAAAAGGTACACCTGACAGGAAAGAGAAGGATTCAATACAGACGTTGGAAAAGACAATCCCTGAGCCATCAGAAGAGGCAGTAAAAAGGTCAGTAAACCAATGAAGACAAGACAGCTGATGGATCCAGGTCGTACACAGGTAAGTCCCCCTTGCCGGGAGGTAAGCCCGGAAATCTCGAGGACGAGATTTTCTTAAGGGGGGTAGGTTTGTGACACCCTGGTTTTCGCTCCTTGTTTTTTTTCCTTTGCGGGATTTGACTCCCGTCTTTTTTTCGGTGTTATTGGATTTTCTCTCGCTCTTGGGTATATGAAGATGGTCATATAGCCTTGCCTTTCCCATTCTACCAGAGATTCTCTCCAGACCAATCTTGCCACCCAAAATTTATTCCCAGGATTCTGCCGCCAAAACCCTACTCTCCGGTCTACCGGAAGGGAAACCCTAATTCCCGTAGTTACAAAGGAACCCCAATCTCCTTTGATCTTTTGCCTCCCAAAATTTTCCCAGTGATCATCCCACATTTATAAACCCTGGATATGCAAAAATATTGCCAAGTCCTTTGCAATATTTTTCATTTAAAATTAATTCCTTTTTCTGCCAGTTAAAGGAATTAAATCCAGGAAAATATCTATCCATCTCCAAAGTTCATGAAAACTTGTGGAGATATTCTTTGTGATCATATTGAGCTCCAATAAAAATATTGGCCATAATTAAATAGGGGAAATTGCCTTTTCCTATTTAAAGCCAATATTGCAATTCAGGCACTTTCCAAAGGAGCTACTATTTTGGTAGCTAGGAAAAATTCCAAATAATTTGTGGAGCTTCTCCTATCCATATATTCATCATATCCATCAAGATCCCAAGTTCCACAGATCAAATTTTGAGAGCATCTTCCAGTTCTTGTTTCTGGATTTATTTTGAGGCTGTGAAGCAACTATATTTTATGTTGCTTCAAAAATTCTCAAATTAATCAAGGACCTCACATTCCATATATGATGTGAGTATACAAAAATTCACATCATTTTATCTAGCCAATTTCTCTGAAAAATTCCATCAAGTTTCTGTCCAGATTCTAACTCTGTGAAGGAAGTACCACTTTGGCATTTCCAATTGAGCTGAAATTTTCCCAGTACCTTCATATCTCCAAATCATCACCCTACACCAAAATTCAGCTCATTTCACCAAGCCAGATGAGTGCAGCTTCAAAGTCAAGTTTCTGGACCAGAATTTGCATTACAAAGGAAGTGTATGCAAAACTTGTCCAAATGACCTCAAATTTGGCAAGCACCTAGTCCTTCCTACCGTATCTCGTTGTGACAAGGATACAGCTCCCCTCTCTCATCCATTCCTCCACAAGGATCTGTCCAAGTTTTAGGTCAGAACCTTTGTGAGCTCCAATCAGTCAATTCCTGCCTCCACCTCCATCCAAAATCATCATATGTCAACTCACTGACCTCCGATCTATCTAATTGACATGATTTTGCATTCAGGAAAACTCCATAGCATGTGGCACCCGTGGTGACCACGCTTAGGACAGGCCAAAATGGTGCTCTGCAGCACTGTTCTCGTCGGCCAGCCCGCTCCGGCCGTCCCCGGCTTGTCCGGCCATGTCTAGTGGATTCGCGACGTCCACGTACCCCTCTCTAGGCCCTTCTCCCCTCTTCTTTCTTCTTCTCCACGCTGCGGCGGTCGTCGCCGCAGTACTGTTCCGCCCGTGTCGCCGTTGTCTTCTTCCCTCCCGTTGGCCTTTTCCTCCCTGAGCCGTCCCCTCCCTCTGGTCATCGTCAAGTCGGCACCTCTCCTCGCGCGACACCTCGCCGGAGCTCCAGTGCGGGGATGAGCTTGCCACGACGGCCATCCTCATCTGCTCGCCCTCGGTCGGCTGTATAAACCGCGGACGAGCCCCTCCCCGAGCCACTCCACCACTCCCAGCAACTCCCTCTCCCTCCTAGAGCCCACCCCTCCACTCCTTTGAGCTCGAGGAGCTCCCCTCGTCCACCATCGCCGCCACGGCCATCGTCCGGCCTCGCTCAAATTCGCGGCACCGAAGCCCTCCCCGCCTCCACAGAGCCCACCGCTGGACTCCCCCGCCGCCGTAGACCATTTCCGCCCCCTCTCCCAGCTTCCCCGGCCACCGGAGTGTTCCAAGCGCCCAGGGCCGCCGCTCTCTGCCATCGCTCCCCAGTGGCCGCGCCGCCCATGGTCGGATGCGGCAGACGCTGGCGACCTCATCCACGCCGTCGCCTGGCCAAGAGGCCCGCCGAAGCACCGGGACCCCGCCGGAGTCGACCTCTCTGCCGCGGCGTCGGGGAAAACAGAAGGAAGGGAGGAAGAAGGAGAGGGAGGAGAGAGAAGGAGGCGTGGGGCCCGGCTGGCGGTGACTGCAGCCGCGGCCACGTCAGCTAAGTGGCGGCGCCCAGGAGAGAAGACATTTTCCCCATTGGGAAACGTATTTCACCAAAGTGCGCGACCGGCCGTGCTGTCAAGGACCCCTCTGTGAATATTATTTTTGCAGATAGGTCCCTGGCAGAAAAACCCTTATATCTTTTTGCTCGCAACTCCGATCGAGGTGATTCCAAATCCCACGTCTTCAGTTCGTCGAGCCCTTTACGATGGTATCATTTTCATAATGTTTCCACACTGTGAAAATGACCATTTTGCCCCTGCCCTATATCAGCCCCTCCTGTAGAGAACCCTTTCCGACGATTTTTCCGCGAGGCGATCGCACTTCTCCCGGAGTATTCCTTCACCCCCAGGCAAGCCGACCATCTAATATATGCCCTAAAGAATTGCTCTGTGTTATTCTTGCGTATTTAAATTAATATGCTTATGCTTGTATGCATAGTGGTGAGTTGTATGTGACGCAAGTGAACCCTTGTTTGCCTTTCTTTGATGACGGCACCACGCCAGTGTTCTGAGCTGCTTCCGGCCGTCCGGGGTGGATGCCGACTTTATATTTCTCTTTTCAACAACTGGCTCGTGTTCTGAGCTACTTTTCGGCCGTCTCGGACAGTTGTTGAATTTCTTTCTGTAGCGGTGTCCCTATGCTCTGAGCTGTTTTTCGACCGTCCTAGGGAACCGCTACACTCTTTTTATCAACACCGTCTCATGCTCTGAGCTGCTTTTCAGCCGTCTTGAGCCGGGGTTGAGTTATTCTGGTAACGTCCCAGATCTGAGTTGTAAAGACCGTTCTGGTGGCGACAGGTTTATTTGTCGGTTTCATGCAAGGGTTCAGATGGTCGTCACTTATAGCTAGAACTTGTAAAGTGATAACCTGCCATTTAAATATTGTCTCATTAATGACTCGCTGTGATATTGTATGGAGATAGATTGTTATGCTTCCATAGTCGTTACATCATGCATGGTTACTATTATTGCAATATTAAAGAATGTGACTTAATGATAACAACCTCCTCCGTCGGCTGGATCGAGTCATGGTGTCACCTATCCGAGCTTACCCGTGCAACCACATTTGCCTGGATGGGGAGGCCCTAGCTTTGTCTATTGTCCTGCCTCTTGTCGGTACCTCCAATTAGGGAAGGTTATGCGTGCGTCCTACCCTGGCCCGGTAGGCGGCGATAACCTTGTGAGCCCAGTTAAGTTATTTGAGCTCAGGTCCCCGTTTGGGACAGTTTTGTTTGGCCACGACGGTGGCAGGTGTCACGGGGTGACACAGGGGCCACCCAGGACATGACCCTGGGAGGGTATGATTGTCGGAGGGACCGTAAGAGTGCCAGGCAATAGACAAGGTTTCGTTGGAGCAGCACTGGTCCACCCGAATGGGAACATGTACTAAAGTACGAGGCCAGGCGCTCCATGGTGTGGGTAAAGTGCACAACCTCTACAGAGTGTAAATCTATTCGAATAGCCGCGTCCTCGGTCATGGACAGTTCATATAAGCACCTATTTGGTCTGTGTCGTGTCTGGAGGAACAAACCATATGATGTTAATAATGAACCAGAATAAGGTATGATTTGTCAAGACTTGCAGTACAGATGCGTGGACATCAGATGATGTCAAAGGTATGATTGCTCGCCATGAGATGGCTATGAGATGAGTGGTCGGGTGACCTCAAAGCTTGGATCGGATTTGGATCGTGAGCATATTCGAAGTTCGGATTATTTACCTGATATACTTTCCTTTACTGCAGTTACTTCAGTAATTATCATGCTAGATAATCCTGCTATGACCTGATAATTAATGCTGCTAGATGTTTAATCTTGCTAGATAATCCTGCCTTAGTATGATAGCTGATATTGTTAAGATAACAAGTGCATGCTTGAATGCCATGGATTGCATTGCTTGGTGTATATGTTGGTATGGTTTGCTTGCGAGTACATTCAAAAGTACTCAACGGCCTTCAATGTGGCCAGGTTCACCTAAGGATTCGACGCCCTCTAGCGAGGACCGGAGTGTTTGCGGGCTAGAAGAGTAACCCAGTCAGATCCCTGTGGATTGGAGCCGCACCAGGACCATGCTGCCTTAGATAGAGATTTTCCGCTGCCAGCACCCTTGTACAACTACCATGTAATGACTTATATACCCATTAATAGAAAATCTTGTGTTCATGATACTTGTTGTAAGAGCGCACGCCAGAGTGATCTCCTGGGCTGGCGTGTGCGGCGACCGTCTGGCTACCGTGGTATTCAGGCGGGGCGCCACACAAACCAAGCACATCTCTAGGCACCGCGTTGAAGGGACTTCACCTTTTACATGGTCTGGCATCGCTAAAGCACCGCGTATGCCAGTGCACGCGGTGACCGCATGGGTGCACGGGGCTTGGCATGCGCTCACCACGCTCTGTGGATCGGGCCCCTCTGCCGCCGCCCATTCGCTCTCCTCTAGCCATCGCAGCACGTCCTAGGCCCCCAGCAATCTCCAGCGTGCCACCTAGCCTCGCCCTGCTCCTCCCCAACGCCGGCAAGCCGCTCGCTGGAAGCAGCCGAACGCTACCAGGTGGAACAGTGAGCGCGCGTGCGTCGTCTGCTCCGCGTAGTCCGCACTGTGCTCGCGTGCGTGCATCGCGTAACTGTGCTCCGCTACATCTCCTCCACGTCGCGCCCGAGCTCCTCTCCCTCTCTCTTCTTCTATAGCTCGTCGCCAGTGGAGTCCCGAGCACGGCCGCCCTCCATCTATAAATAGAGCAATCCCCGAGTCCTTCTAGCCATCACCCTCACCTCCTCTGGCCACAAATTACTCCCCCAGCAAGCGCGGCAAGGTCAGGAGGGCCTCCTGCCGCCGATCATCGCCGGAATCCGCCACGGATCCACCTGGATCGTGCACTCATTCTAGTCGCTCTAGCTCCGTCCGCTGCTTCCGTCGAGGTCGTGGTGATCTCCTGAGCTTGACGGTAGCACTGGTTCACCGGATTGTTGCCGGAATCGCCGTATCCGACGAGCTCCGCCGCTGCCGTATCTGGAGAAGAACACCCTGACGCCGTCCGGCCACCCCCGCCATCACTTTGGGTATGTATGTGTTCGCCGTGACGTGCTGAGTCCATCCCGCCCATCGCCGGCGACCGCCGTGGTCTCCTCGCTGGAGAACCACCGGCGACAGCGCCGCCTCCCCTATTCCCTTTCTCTCTCTCTCACTTTTAACCCTGACAGTGGGACCCCACTGCCAGCCTCTCTCTCGCGGCCGAACCATTTTCTAAGTGGAGACGTATTCGCAGAATACACCTTCGACGTGGCCTATTCTGGAAATTCGGTTAAAATCATTTAAATCCAGATTTTGACCAGAACTTTGACCAGCTCTAATTTCTATTCTATAAGTCCAAATGAGTTGATTCTTTTTGCTGCTGGTTTGTATTGAGCCAAAGTTTATGCATGCCAAATTGCAGAATTTTCCTTGCTGTTTGGAATTTCTGGTGAAATAAAATGCTTTATGTGACATTTTCTTTTTGCATTTAAAATATTTTCAGAAGCTCCTAGTTGTGTTGGAGAAGACCAGGAGTATTGTGACACTCCTCTGAACCAAGGCAAGCCACAACATTCATATACAAGGATGGCATTGCAATGACAATGGTTATTTGAATTAAAATCATCATATATTCCACTATTAAAATAATGTGCTATATAAAACTCATTGCATTGTATTTGTTCCATTTCATTTTGATGCTATACAGTAGAGAAGATGTTTCTTGCTAAGTGTGCAGTAGAGACCATGTCATATACTCTCATGGTAGCATGATGCATTCGTTACCCATGATCATGACCCGTGGATCCATTCACACACTATGGCTCGAATCTCTTTATTTCAAGTTAAAATTGATGATAATTCAACTTGAACAAGCTGTTGATCGAGTCATGGTGCCACCGAATCGAGCTCACCAGTGCAACCACACTTGCTTGGATGGGGAGGCCCTAATGCGGTCTATTGTCATGCCTCTCGCTGATGCCTCCTACTAGGCAAGGTTGTGCATTGGCGCTACCCTGGCCTGGTAGGTAGTCATAACCTTGTGTGCCCGAGTTTTATGGTACCGAGGTCCCCGTTTGGGACGATGTTTTTGTTTGGCCACGACGGTGGTAGCCACAGAGGTGGCGGATGTCACGACTTGACATCGGGGCCACCCATGACATAGCCCAAAGGGGAGTTTATCGGAGTGGCCGGGAGAGTGTCATGCAATAGATTGGTTTTGTCGGAATATCGTTGGTCCACCCAAATGGGAGCACGAGGCCATGAGTTCCATAGTGTGGGTACATTGTACTAAGCTCTGCAGAGTGTATAATTTATCGATAGCCGCGTCCTAGCATATGGACACAGTTCGTAGTAGGTCACACCGTGGGTCAACAGATATAATTAACCTGCACACTAAGATTCACCAAATGGTACCTGCAGAATTGGTGATCGTGTGAGGATCACTATGAACGGTATTGCTGTGATCAAGTGAGGATCACGTTGGTAAGTTATGGACGGTGGTTACGTGGTGACCCCGAAATGGTAAGTTGGTCCCAAGGACCACGGTAATATTTCACGCACAACTCATGTCTGGTAGTATCATGTCTTTCCTACGCACTTTGTCCTCACTCGTGCGCACCCGAGACCAACTTCCCGGTCGGTCACCCATCCTGAAATTACTCCAAGCTGAGCACGCTTAACTTTGGAGTTCTTTCCGAATGGGCTCCCGGAAAAGAAGGAATTCTTCATTGATATGAGTAGTCTATCATCCCTATTAAGCCAGGCTATCACATACACCCCCACTCAGAGGAACCGACGTCCTCGTCGGGCCACAGGAACGTTCCCTCTTGGCACATACGTCTGTGCATCCAGTCCGGTACACGTGACATGCCGTGTGCCACGACGGGTCACAAACGTCATGAACAACATGACCGCGTAGCTGTCCGCAAACATCCGTGTAACCGCGGGGGTCGGCTCTGATACTAACTTGTAACGCACCCGGGAGCAACTCGCCGGTGGTCGTTACTCCTGGCGAGATCTAGACTGCCCCCACAGATCAATACTAGTCTTTCCTGTGCACTTTGTCCTCACTCGTGCGCACCCGAGACCAACTTCCCGGTCGGTCACCCATCCTGAAATTACTCCAAGCTGAGCACGCTAAACTTTGGAGTTCTTTCCGAATGGGCTCCCGGAAAAGAAGGAATTCCTTATTGATATGAGTAGTCTATCATCCCTATTAAGCCAGGCTATCACATCATGCTCATGCATTAAACCTGTTAAATGCACTGTTATTGTTTGTCGTACTTGTTTTGTTTGCTGTGAGCTTGCGACTACATTCAAAGTGCTCACCTGGCTTATCATGCCAGATGCAGGAGAAGCCATGCATGGTGTTGATGTTGAGCAGTATGTCGCGCTCTAGGCCATGTCCCAGCAGTGTCCCTGTGGAGTGGAGTTCCGCTACCTCGTCGTTCCGCTGCCGCGTAGTAGTTCCCTTTATCATCGAGGCCCCTGAGATGTCTACTAAATAATGTACATAAGTGCAGCCACACCGTGTGTGCCACTTGGCCTCGCTTATCATGTAATATTTGAACCTATGTATCCGCTAGAGATCAATAAAGCGGTTGTTTTCTGTACCAAGTTGTTGTGTATTGCCAGAATACTTGATCTCTGGGCTGGCAATGCAAGGTAAACCGGTTGCTCTGAGCCGGGCTGCCACAGCGTGTATATGCATTCTGCATATCGGTTTGAATAGATTGCATGTTGTCGGCGTACGACCCCTATGGGACCGTGTGGATCCCTTTTACGGTTCGTCTGGGGAAAAGATGTACACAAAGAGCGGATCCAACGATCAACGCGGGGATTTTTTACGCAGGTTCGGGCCGCTGAGTAGCATAAAACCCTACTCCTGCTTTGGTTTATTGTGGGTGTTTAAGCTCAGATACATGAAGCGCTTCTTGGTGAACAGTACGCAAGAAGGGCGGCTACGCATGCAACTGGGCCAGAAAGCTTCCTCCCACCTGTAGCTTCGCCTTGGGCCTCCTTTTATATGACAAACGGGTCACCAACAGAGGCGAACAGTACACACAAGAGGTGTAAAGTTACTACAGTGTTTACATGCTTATCACTGACGATTTAGGACAAACGCATTAAATGCTCCACTTAGGTGTCCCTTACTTTCTTGGGGATGGAAAAAGAGCCCGTCCCATCAGCGCCGCTTAACCCCATCCGCCGCTAGTGCCATGACACGCATCCAGGAGGACAAACCCTAAACGACAGGCTGGTCGCTGTGCTGGAGCGGTGGCAGGGCGGTGGGATCTTGCCGGGCCTTCACGAGCCTTCCCGGCAAGTATCTTGTCGGGAATCCAGCCTTCGGTCTTCTGTCTTCTAATCATTAGCTTGAATGCCTTCTTGATAATCTTGTATTTGTTTCCAGCTGTTCTCCGGAAGGCCTTGCTGCTGGTATGGCTACAACCATCCATGCACAAGTATGGGGTACTAAAAGACCCAAACTTTAGAACACCGACAGGAGCCCCCGGGCCTAGGCCATACACGGGTGCGAGGCGTTGTTGGGCTAGGCCCAAACAGTGCACGGGCACGCGTGGCAGGAGTTAATTGTCGTAATCATCTTATTTATCGCGCTCTCCCACGACATGCATTAAATTCGGGACGTGGGATACGTGCGTGGAACGGCCGCAGTAGTAGTGCGCTCGTAAAAATGCATTCACATTGGTTAGTAAGGAGGCAGCCCCGCGCCTTCCCCATCAAAGGGAATCCGCAGAGGTGCTGCTCATTTACCTCTCGTCTTTTCCAATCTGGAAACCACTGTCGCCTTCTTCCTCGAGCTTGAAACAGAGCCTCTCCCATCCATCCGCCACCCCCACGCCCTCATCATTCTCGGCTTCCGCTTCCACAGTCGTCATGCCGCCGAAATCAAGCAATGGCAAAGCGGCGAAAGCCGTCGACTCGGATGCAGAGACAGAGAAGATCGATCTGGTGGA
Organism: Elymus sibiricus; assembly: GCA_039707655.1. Taxonomy (NCBI): domain Eukaryota; kingdom Viridiplantae; phylum Streptophyta; class Magnoliopsida; order Poales; family Poaceae; genus Elymus; species Elymus sibiricus. The sequence goes on from CM077670.1 coordinate 140,546,242, forward strand.
GATGCGGAAGGAACATGCCGTCTTCGCCCCGACGCTCGACGTGCGCGCCCTGATTGAGCGGTACATGTGTATGTGGGGGAAGAAGACGAGGGCTCACCCTGCAACTCGCGTGCTCCCAGCTTCCGTCAAGGGCGGTCCAGATAAATTCCCCTTCTTCGTCGCTTACTTTTACTACGGACTCTGCCCTCCGTTTTCTGATTTCTTCATCGACATCATGTACACATATGGCTTCCGTCTCTTGGATTTCACGCCGAATGCCGTGACATGCATGTCAGTCTTTGCCCATCTCTGTGAAAATTTTGCCGGAGTAGTTCCCAGCACAGCCCTCTTACGCCACTATTTCATTCCCCGTATCGAAATAGGAGACGCCCTTTCTGGTTCTATCACCTGGATTCCAAGGGCATGGAATAAAGAGATATACCCAGACGGTCTCTACTGTAAGAAGTGGGATGAATGGCAGGCCGAGTGGTACTGGATTAAGGAGAAATATCCTCTGCCGTTCTGTTCGCCCCGACAAATGAAAGTGGTTCGCGGCAAGGACTAGAGCGGCCTCGATCCTCAAGATGAGAAGCTCACAATCGCAATTACCAGGATCCACCGTCTCAGGGTTGCCGGGCTCACAATAGAAATGATTGGCGCTGATTTCCTCTGCCGCCGCATCGCTCCTCTGCAGAACAAAGGGAGACCAGCCTGGGAGTTCCAGAATGCAGCAGATATCATGAGGCTGCGCCCTGGTCTGAACAACAACTTAACAGTCTTGCAGCACACAGCTTTCTGCCACAAACTGTTCAGGCCTGACGGGAAATATACTTTGCCGGCTGGCGTAATTCCCCCGTGCAACAACTTCGCTTTGAGCTCAATCATCGCCATGATGCCGGTGTGTAATGCTCATGGCCTTGACGGAACTTGGGACGAGCCATCCTCAGAGCGCGCACAGAAGTTCTTTGACAACTTGTCGGAGAAAACTATCCGGGAAGAGCCAACCCTCATCCGCCCCACCACTGATGAAGAAGTGGCTTACATCGCCAGCAGGGCGGAAGAGGCGAATCTAGTTGCGGAGGCCGGCAGCTTTGGCTTCGTGGAAGAGGAAGCCAGTGAAGAAGAAATAATGCTAGAAGAGACCCTTGCCGAGCAAGGTGAAGTTGCCGGGGAGCAGAGTGGCATGGTTGCCGGGAGCTCTTCTGTCGAAGACACAGCCGAGGAGCAGCTGCACGAGGAGCCCACAGCTCCAGAGAAGAAGAAATGTGTTCTTTGGAAAGTCATCTCTGGCGTCCCAACACATCAGCCTCCCTCGAGTGGTGAGGTTCCCGGCAAGGGGGCGGCCGGCAAGGCTGCGCACCGGCAAGGAGCCCAACAGCAACCCGTGCGACGTACGAGACGCACGACCGCGACAACAACTGGAGCGGCGGGGGCGTCTCATACGACGACACCAACGGCTGGAGCAGCAGGATCATATCAACCTACTGCTTCTGCCGTAGCCAAGCATCCCAGGACCCTTTCTCCACCCCCTCGCACGGACACTGTAGCGGAGGTTGACTTTGACATCTCCGCTTTTAGTCCGGAAAGAGAGGAGTAAGGGTCCTGGCCGCGTCTTTCAACTTCTGAATTCCTGGTCTTGCTTAACTCATTTGTTTTGCTTTGGCCTGTCCCCATAGAGATACGGAAACGTTGGCGCAAAGGATGGCGAAGAAGGCGAAGACTTCAACGGGTGATGAGCCTTCGGCAAGCACCGTAGGTGCGCCAGAGCCCATCGTCATCAGCCCGGAGCCCAGACCTCAACGCAGCCTCCAACCCAGCCCCCAGCATGAGCCCACTACCAATTTTCTGCTGGCGAGCGTTGGGGAGAATATCTTCGCTATTGACATCACCGGGCTTGTAGGAGAAGAACGGCAACAAGGAGAGTCATCGGAGGCCGTCCCTGACGTGCCGCCTCCGTCGACCACGCCGCCCAGAGATGAACCTTGGGCAAGGGCTTCCACTGGCGAGCCCATTCGCGTTGAAGAGGAGCCGGCAAGCACGGGCACTGGCAATCCTACATCGGCAATGAATGTTGCCGGGAAAGGAGAAACCACCTCTCAATAGCTCGACACAGGTAAACTGTTTGCCTTGCTGCACTTGTCATTCTTTCTTTATTTTTGTCTTCTTGAACTTCAACCTCGGCCTCATCTTGTTATCTTTCTTGGTCTTCAGATCTCCCTTCGATGGAACAAATGGATGTTGATATTGTCATCGAAGAGACCGCCTAGGACGCTGCCGTCGAGGCCGACAGAGTCGCAGCTGACGAGGCCGCAAAGGCCGCACAGGAAGAAACCACCAAGGGGTCTGCTGAGGGGGCCGACAAGGAGACCGGTGACCATACTGACGGCATTCCTGCCGCAGGAGCGCCTGGCGCTACACCGGTCGCGGAGCCCCCAGTTGCCGGCGAGGCGGTTGTCGAGGATCAACCGTCAACATCCGACGCCCCCCCGTCAAGCAGATACCTTAAGGTTGGTGACAACCTGTTCATCAGCATACCAGGGACGGCAAGCACTGGGGTGCCAACCGAAGGAGAAATTTTTGATGAAGATGTCATCGCCGCCGCTGGACTCAAGATCGTTGATGAGCCACGCGCTAGCAGCAGCGGGTCCAGGGAAGAACAGCTCCTCCAAGCCACGAGCGGCGACTTTCAAAAGCTTCAGGCGCTTTACCGCACCCGAAAGAAGAGGCTGGACTCCAGGGCGGCAGTTGTCGAGGCGGCGGAGGCAGATTTCCAGAAGCACGTCGAAGAGACACAAGTCTGGTACGCCGAGGCTTTCCAGGAGCTGATGGCTGGCCGGGAGCAACTGAATCAGAGTTGGAACGAGTTCCTCTTAAAACAGTCCGACGCCGAGAAGGCACAGGAGGAGGCTGCATAGCAGGCTGCTGCAGAGGAAGCTTGCTTAACGGAACACCGCGTCGGGCTCGATGCTTACGAAGAAGACCTTGCCGCTCACGAGGAGGCGCTCGCCGCCAAGCTCAACAGCAAGGACGAAGAGATCGAGAAGCTTGTCACGCGGCGAACCCAGGAGCTGGAGCAGAGACACAAGGAAACACTCGCAGCTCTGGCCATAGACCATGCCGGCAAGTTAAAGGGAGCCATCGATGCCGCCGAAGCTGCAGAGGCCGCCAAGAACGAGCTGGGCGATAAAGTGAAGAGGCTGGAAGCAGTTCTCGAGGGCCATGGCAAGGAAATCTCAACGCTCAGAGCCGACAGAGAGAAAAGTCTCTACAGCCTGGCGGAGATGCAAACCGCCATGTCCGACAGGACCAAGGAGCTCATCTCAACCAATGAATCCATCGCTGATCTGAAACTAAAGCTGGCAATGCTGGAGGAGTCCCTTGAGAATAGCAAAGCTCGCGAGAGGGCTTTGATCAATGATCTCCAGATTGAGAAGAGCCTGCTCAATAGCGCCGCCGCCACTTATAATGACTTTGAGAAAGGTGTGAGGATCTGGACTGAGCGCCTTGTCGACGTCGCGGAAAGGCTTGCCGCAGAACTGTCCACCATGGGCCTGCAAGACTTCAACTACTCTTCTGACGATAGGGTGTCTGCGAGCGCCAGGCTGACCATGTTCTTCGAGAGCATCGTTGACGCCCTCAAGCTGCTCCGTTCTGATCGAGCAACCCATCTGCGAATGAATCCCGCAAACTTTGCCGGGCCGTCCTCTTCAAGGTGCTTGTCAAGGTGGTGCACAAGAAGCCTGGCATCAACCTTACCAACATTCTCGCTAGCTTGCCGGAGGATGTAGACCTCAAGGCACTCGAAAAGCTTGTCGCACCCATCGTTGACAGAGTGAGCCAAGTCAAGAGGGTCGAGGACCGGCGCAGGGACTAGCCACTTCGCTCCATTTTGTCGCCACCATTCCATGTCAAAGACAGTTTTAACTTAAGTTAGAATCGCAGCGACCAGTAATATAACTTGCTCTGTTTTGGATGAATGTATGCTATTTCTCTTGTCTGATTTCTTCTTTTTTTTTGTATGGTACATGCCCTACGCTTATTGGAAACTTGCCGGTGCGCACACCCTTGCCGCGAGCGCTTTGAGGAACGGATCCTTAGCAGCCTGCTGGAGGTGTCGCTGCCGACAAGATACCTTGACGTTTTCAGTGCAGCCACTTAAGTTGTTGAGCGGACTCGAAACAAAGTAAGGGCGCAACCAATCACGACAAGGTTCCTTCGCGTGCGTGTTTTCCATACAAAAGCCGAAATCGTTCAAGGAAAATCAGTCTACAATAAAAATTTGCTTAAAAGTCTTGCAACTTAGCTTTTCGTTGCTGTACTCCTTATTGCAAAATGTCAACTTGAACGTCGCCTGTCGGTGTCCATACCATCATTTCCCCCTGGCAAACTTGCACGCGAGGAAACCTTCTGTCCTTCAAGAAGAAGAGAAAACAGAGATATGGAACCTTGGCGGTTCATTAACGCTTACCAGAAGCAGGTGTAATACAATATCTCAGACAAGCATGCATATAGATTGACATGAAAATCGACAAGAATCGTAAAACGCTTAAGTTTATTCAACTATGCACAGGGTCTGCACCAGGCTTTGTACAAAGGATCATATGCCTTGCCGACAAAACTTGTACAAAAGGTGGTTGCCGGGTGACCCGGCAACCATGCCTTATGGGTAGAACTTACGAAGGTGTTCAATATTCCAGGAATTGCTCACTGGAATGCCATCTTCGGTCTCCAGGCGGACTGCGCCAGGCCTGGTGACTCGTACTACCCGATAAGGGCCTTCCCACTTCGGCATCAACTTGTTAGAATTCTTGGCCGACTGAACGCGCCGAAGAACAAGGTCGCCTTCCTCAAGGCTTCGAGCATGAACCTTGCGGCTATGATAGCGGCGCAAGTCTTGCTGGTAGCGTGCAGCTCGCACAGCAGCCCGAAGACGATCTTCCTCAAGGAGCGTGGCGTCATCTTGGTGCAGCTGCTCTTGCTCAAGCTCATCATAAGCGAGTACTCGAGGTGACCCGTATATGAGTTCTGTGGGGAGAACTGCTTCTGCCCCGTAGACTAGGGAGAAGGGTGTTTGGCTAGTAGCTTGATTTGGTGTTGTTCTGATTGACCAAAGAACCGCCGGCAGCTCATCAATCCAGCGTCTTCCACACTTGCGCAGCTTGTCGAAAGTCCTTGTTCTGAGACCTCGCAACACTTCAGCATTTGCCCTCTCCGCTTGGCCGTTGCTCCTCGGGTGAGCAACAGAAGAAAAACAGATTTTGCCGCCAAGGTCATGGACATACTGCATGAAGGTGCGGCTTGTGAACTGCGTGCCATTGTCGGTGATGATCCTGTTTAGCACACCAAAATGGCACACTAGTCCCTTGAAGAACTTGACGGCTGATTGTGCTGTCACCTTTCTCACTGCTTCCACTTCCGGCCACTTTGTGAACTTGTCGATAGCAACGTACAAGTATTCGAAGGCCCTGGCAGCGTGGGGAAAAGGGCCCAATATGTCGAGCCCCCAGACCGAAAATGGCCAGGAAAGAGGGATTGTCTGAAGAGCTTGAGCTGGCTGATGCAATTGCTTTGAATGAAACTGGCATGCTTCAAACTTGGTTAATAGTGCAGTTGCATCTTGGAGAGCAGTGGGCCAGAAGAAACCTTGCCGGAATGCCTTGCCGACAAGAGCTCTTGAGCCTATGTGGGAGCCACATATGCCTCCATGTATCTCTGCCAACAGCTCCAGTCCATCCTCCCGAGGAATACACTTCAGTTTCACACCGTTCGGTCTCTTTCTGTACAGGACATTGTCCACGAACTGGTACATACTAGACCGACGGGCTACTTTCTCCGCTTGTTCCTGTTCTTCAGGGAGTTCTCCTGTTTGAAGGAACTGGACGATGTGCTGTTCCCATGTTGGAGCATGTGGCTCGACAACAAGGACCAAAGGCATATCTTCGGCCGTGGGAGCGTTTGTCTCTACGGCAAGGGCTCGAGGCCCTGTCGGAGCCTGTGGCTCCCCGGCAAGCTCGGCGTCATTCCCGGCAACTTCCTTGCCGACGGCTTCTGGAAGCTCTGCAGGAAAGTACTGGCCGGAACTCAACTTCCTTCTTTTGTCTTGCCTCGTCGATGGTGTTACGGATGGCTGAGTTAAGCGGAGCACAAAAGTTCCTGGTTCCACAGGTAACTTGAGGGCAGCATGTTTTGACATGTCGTCGGCAATATTGTTCTCCGCACGAGGAACATGCTCTGTTTGCAACCCGTCAAAACGCTCCTCCAGCTTTCTCACTTCTTCTACATATGCTTCCATCAACAGGCTCCGATAGTCTTTGTTAACTTGCCTGACGACAAGCTGTGAGTCACCTCTGACGATGAGCTTCTTAATTCCAAGGTCCGCCGCGATCCTGAGACTGGCAAGCAGCCCTTCATATTCCGCAGTGTTGTTTGTTGATCTCTCCCAGGGAAAGTGCATCTGAATTACATACTTGAGGTGATCTCCGGTGGGTGCGACAAGCAGCATGCCAGCACTGGCGCCTTGCAGCGAGAAAGCCCCGTCAAAGTACATAATCCATTCTCGATTGGTTTCCTTGCCGGGGATAGTTGTCTCTTGAATTTCTTCGTCTGGCGTCGGTGTCCATTCTGCAATGAACTCCGCCAAGGCTCTGCCCTGAATAGTCGAAGTGCTTTCAAATTTGAGACCAAAGCTTGACAGTTCCAACGCCCACTCCACAATTCTGCCAGTCGCATCTGGATTTCGTAAAATCCGCTGCAACGGGAAGCGAGTGACGACGGTGATTTCATGTGCCTGGAAATAATGGCGCAGCTTGCTTGAGGCCATAAGGAGGCCGAAGAGCAACTTCTGCACGCCAGAATATCTCAACCTAGCCCCCTGCAACAGGGAGCTGACAAAATAGACTGGGCGTTGCACCATCTTCTTCTTCTGCGTTGCTTCATTCGATTGCGCAGATCCTGCCTTGTCGGTATAAGACTCTGCCGGGGAGAATCCCAGCTTGTCGCTTGACGGGCTTGCTGCTGCCGCTGCTTCTTTGTCGACTTCTCTCTGTGCCACTAAGGCAGCACTAACCACTTGATTCGTTGCCGCTAGATATAGCAGCAACGGCTCTTGTGGTTTAGGCACGACTAGCGTTGGCGGAGAGGAGAGGTACCTCTTCAAGTTCTGCAGCGCTGCCTCCGCTTCCGGAGTCCATTTCACTGGACCGGCCTTCTTCAAGATTTTGAAAAAAGGTAGGGCGCGCTCAGCGGATTTGGAGATGAACCTGCTCAGAGCAGCAACGCAGCCGGCAAGTCGACGCACATCTTTGACACGTCTTGGTGCTTCAATCTGCTCAATTGCCTTGATCTTGTCGGGATTCGCTTCGATTCCACGTTGAGACACAAAGAACCCGAGAAGCTTGCTGGATGGAATGCCAAACATACACTTCTCAGGATTGAGCTTCAGATTGATCCTGCGCAGATATGCAAACGTCTCTTCTAAATCTTGTATGAGCGTTGCCTTGTCCTTGGTTTTAACCACTATGTCATCCATATAAGCTTCCATATTTCTATGTAGTTGTGGCTCAAAACCGATCTGGACCGCTCTTGCAAACGTTGAACCAGCACTTTTCAACCCGAAAGGCATGCGTATGAAGCAATACATGCCACATGGGGTGATAAATGCGGTTTTCTCTTCGTCGTCCTTTGACATGAAAATCTGATGATACCCTGAATAAGCGTCCACAATCTGGTCGATGCGCGGCAAGGGAAAAGGATCTTTTGGACAGGCTTTACTGATATCTGTATAGTCGATACACAGCCTCCATTTTCCATTCGCCTTGCGCACTACAACTGGATTGGCCAACCATGTTGGATGGAGCACTCCTCTGACTAAACCTGCCGCTTCTAGCTTCCTGATTTCTTCGGGAATAAATTCTTGCCGCTCCAAAGCTTGCTTCCTAACTTTCTGCTTGACGGGCCGCGCATAAGGACAGACAGCAAGGTGGTGCTCGATTACCTCCCTGGGAACACCGGGGATATCAGATGGTTTCCATGCAAACACATCGACATTCGCTCGCAGGAAGGCAATGAGCGCGCTTTCCTATTTGTCATCGAGGGTGGAACTCATGGTGAAAGTTCCTCCCGTACCATCCTCCTTGACGGGCACCTTCTTAGTTGCTGGTGGAGCTGCCTTGGATTTCTTGCTCTTGCCGGTGGAGCTCTCCGGCACATCCTCAACGGGAGCGCAACACTCCGAGGAGGTGCGCTTGCCGGAGTGTGTGCTAGAGGTCTTGCCGGTCTTCTTCCCCCCGGGACCTTCGGCATCAGGAGCAAGTGCCTTGGCGGCAGGTGCTGCGACTGCCTCCCGGTAGAGTTGGTCAGTGCAGATAAGCGCATCCTTCTTGTCGGAGTTGATAGTGATGACGCTCATCGGTCCGGGCATCTTTAATGTATTATAGGCATAGTGTGATGCCGCCAAGAACTTGGCCAGCGCCGGGCGACCAAGAATCCCATTATATGGCAATGGAATCTTGACGATGTCGAAGACGATCTTTTCTTTTCTGTAGTTCAGCTCACTACCAAATGTTACTAGCAGTGTGATCTTGCCCTTCGGCTGGCTCCTTCCTGGGTTGATCCCTTGAAACGTGCCCATTTCCTCAAGATCTTCGTCAAGAATTTGCAACTTCTTGATCACATCAGGCAAGATCAAGTTCAAACCGGCCCCACCGTCAACTAACATCTTTGTCACCTTGAGGTTGCGGATCGTTGGTGAAACCAACAATAGCAAACACCCGACCGCAGTTGTGCGATCAGGGTGATCCTCGGCGTCAAAAATGATAGGCGTGTTGGACCATTTCAATGGTCTCCGGGCATCGATCGAGGGCTCTGTCGCGTTAATCTCGCGCGCCCACTATTTGAGTCGGCGGTGAGAGGAATGCAATGAGGCGCCTCCGTCAGCGCACATGGCTTCTGTAGCTTTCTGGAACTCGTGCTCGCTGGACTCGTCGCCCTCTTCATCATCATCGTCACCCCCCTGTTCCTTGTCGCGGGCTCGAGCGGGCCTCTCCTTTTGTTGCTTGGCCTTGCCGCGGCGACCTCCTCGACCACCGTGTTTCTTGCCAGACCCCTCAGCACCATCCTGGGCCTTCTCTTTGTCTCGCCTCTCATACTCAACTTTCTGCTTCTCGACAAGCTGCTCAACTTGCCGGCAATTTTGGAGATCGTGACCCTTGGTGCGATGGATCTTGCAGTACTGCTTGTCGGAGCCCTCTGGCTTGTCGGTAGCCGCCAAGGCCTGACATGAGGCACACCCGGCAACCTCCTTGCCGGGGCCATCAGCCTTGATCTTCTTGGCGGTGCTGGCGTTGCCGAATCCCTCGACGGCAAGCACGACCTTGAACTTGTGCTTCTTGTTACGCCGTCGGCCTTTCTTCGTCGAGGTGGTGGCGTCTTCACCTTCAGAGTCGATTTCTGCGCCAGCATCCTTGCCGGGGAATCTCCTTCCCTCTTCAGCCCTAGCACATTTGTCAGCCAGAGCATAGAGCTCGGCAACATCCCTGACTTTGTTCATTGCCAGCTCTTCCCGCATCTTGTGGTTGCGCACATTCTGATGAAACGCGCTGATAACTGCGGCATGAAGAACGTCTGGGATGTTGTGCTGTATACGGCTGAATCTCTGTATGTACTTGCGCAAGGCTTTGCCCTCTTTCTGGGGGATGAGATGTAAATCGCTTTCCTGGCCAGGAGCCTGGTGGCCTCCAGTAAAGGCGCCAACGAACTCATGACACAAATCTGCCCAGGAGGAAATGGAATTCTCCGGTAAATGCATTAACCACGACCTGACGTTGGGCTTAAGCACCAACGGGAAGTAGTTGGCGAGTATCTTGTCGTCTCGAGCCCCGGCAGCCTGCACCGCAATGGTGTAGATGCTCAGGAACTCTGACGGGTGAGTCTTGCCGTCGTATTTCTCCGGCACCTCCGGCTTGAAAGTTCGGGAATTGGGCCACTGGACCCGCCGCAGCTCACGAGTAAACGTTGGACAGCCCACCTCGTAAGGCAAGCTACCAGAATACCCCGGCGCAGGCTCGTCCACAGTGGGTCCCGCGCGCCTGTCGGATTGACGGCGCGCTTCCCGCCGCTGCTCGATGGTAATTCGAGCGTCTTCTTTGTTCCATTCCCGAAGAACTTGACGTTGATCGCGGTGAGCCCGCGGATCAGATGACACCGTGGAATCGTCATCACAGGCGTCAATCCGCCGTGTTAGCGACCGCTGTTATCGTAGCGGAGGGGAGCGCATCGTAGTCGTACCGCCTCCGGTCTTTTCGCCATCAGCACGCACCGGCTCAGTGGACTGCCGCCGCGGAGGCCCCGCCTGCTGCGTCCTGTCATCATTAGCCAAGCCGATGAGGCTCTGAATAGCAAATCTCCATTCTTCTAGCTTCTCCGCAGCGGGAGGGAAATCTAGGAGCAGCTGAGCTCGTGCCAACGCTTTTGCCGGTGTAGGCGGTGGTGAAAGGTGCGAAGAATGTGAGGTGCTCTGACTCCTAACTGTGTTAGAAGGAGCTCCATCACGGTCTTGCGATCGCGCCTTGCTTCCACCGGCGTGTTGGCGTGCATACTGGCCCCGTGCATCTTGGGAGTGATGCGCAGGGTTTTTTCCATGGGGGCGCCTGGAACCACCAACGTCGCGGCGCTGCCCATCGCGCACGACCTGAGAAGGCCGCGGCACATGCGCCGGCGTGGGTGTCTTGGAAGGCGCCATCCCGTCCTTGGATTTCCCTGCGCCACCCGTAGGTAGCACGGCTCCGTCCTTAGACCTGGCAGTATGCGGGTTGTTGTCACCGTTGCGAACGACGCCGCTCGCCTGGCTCTGATCGCCAGAACGTCGTGGAGGCTCAAGACCTCCACCTCCTCCACCAGCGCCCACGGCGTCGCCCGTCTGTGTGGGTACGGGAGGGCCGGACGCGGATGGATCAACCGCCGTCGCACCCTTCTTCTTGGGAGCCATTGCGACGAAAGTGATAAAAAACTGGCGCGCTGACCGCTAGATCGGGTTCGCGCAACCTCTTGCCCTACCTGCCGCGCCAAAGATATCGGCGTACGACACCTATGGGACCGTGTGGCTCCCTTTTACGGTTCGGCTGGGGAAAAGATGTACACAAAGAGCGGATCCAACGATCAACGCGGGGATTTTTTACCCAGGTTCGGGCCGCTGAGTAGCGTAAAACCCAACTCCTGCTTTGGTTTATTGTGGGTGTTTAAGCTCAGATACACAGAGCGCTTCTTGGTGAACAGTACGCAAGAAGGGCGGCTACGCATGCAACTGGGCCAGAAAGCTTCCTCCCTCCTGTATTTTCGCCTTGGGCCTCCTTTTATGTGACAAAGGGGTCACCAACAGCGGTGAACAGTACGCACAAGAGCTGTAAAGTTACTACAGTGTTTACATGCTTATCACTGACGACTTAGGACAAACGCATTAAATGCTCCACTTAGGTGTCCCTTACTTTCTTGGGGATGGAAAAAGAGCCCGTCCCATCAGCGCCGGTTAACCCCATCCGCCGCTAGTGCCATGACACGCATCCAGGAGGACACACCCTAAACGACTGGCTGGTCGCTGCGTTGGAGCGGTGGCAGGGCGGTGGGATCTTGCCGGGTGCGGGGCCTTTGCGAGCCTTCGCGAGCCTTCCCGGCAAGTATCTTGCCGGGAATCCAGTCGTCGGCCTTCTGTCTTCTGATCATTAGCTTGAATGCCTTCTTCATAATCTTGTATTTGTTTCCAGCTGTTCTCCGGCAGGCCTTGCCGCTGGTATGGCTACAACCGTCCGTGCACAAGTATGGGGTACTAAAAGACCCAAACTTTCGTACACCGACACATGTGCATTGTGTGAGCAATGTTGGCACACGAAGTTCATCCTCCTGAGTACAATTGCAGCAGTACACGAGTGGAATGCAAGGCCGCATGCCCACATCCATTCGCACTTTCTCCGTGTGCCAGCCTCTCAAACCCGGAACTCTGGAGCCAGTTGTCCCCGAAAATTCCCCAGTCCTTAAATCTTTTTCTAAAGCCCAGCTGCAATCTCGGAGAAACGCTGAGAATTTTGTTGTAGCATAAACCGTTACAACCCCTCCAGTTCAAGATTTAAACCCCGATTTTACCCCAACACCCACTCATTGTGGATGTTGTTTGACGAGGAGCTACCAGCAGCATGATCCCGCACTGGTAGAGCTCTGTTGACCACACCGCACCAGCCACAGACCCAACGGCGCCTTTGTCACCGTCTTGCCTGACGCTGGACAGACCGCCACCTCTCCCCACCACAACACGTGTTTATTCTGTCGGCCTAAGATGGCGAAGGAACCAGCATGGATGATCACCAACCACTCCGCCAGCGTCTTCCTCGCCTTGAACCGCCACAGCAGGACCCTCGTCGTTGCGAGCCCACTCCAGCAGGATGAGCTGCAGCAGGCAAAGCGACGAACCGATCAGAGTAGCCAGTAGTGCAGTGAGGAACCACCGTAGCCCCACCAGGAACACCGCATCACCGAAGGATCTCTCCTTGAGCTCGTCTAAACCGAAGAGATGGAAGAGAGGCATGGTGTGTTTTGGACAGAGCCGCGTTACTGTCGTCTTTTATAGCCCAAGCCCGGTGTTCGATTAGCGAGGTCCAGGAGAACCGCGCGTCGTTCGATCACCGGCGTCCAGGAGGCGAATCCGCGAGCAGTGCCGACCGGCGGTGGCCTGCGATGGGAGTGCTCTCTGCGTCGGCCTCGTGCACAACGCGCACTATCGCCGTAGGGTGCTTTATGCCCTAGGAGCTAGGCGCACGCAGTGCCTAGCCGCACGCAGAATAGCGCGGGAGCGAGAGAGAGCCGTTGGCCGGAGAAAGAAGAAGGAGGTTGCCAGTGGGCCCTAGGCCCACCTATCAGCGAGAAAGGCCACTATTCATTGGGGTGCCCCTAGCATTTTTTGAAAAAGGAAATTTTTGCTTTTTCTAAAAATGTCTGGGCGACGAGAGAAACTCAGCGCCCCCTACCGGTGGAGTAAATCCCGCAATATCCGTATCTCGATCTGGGTGTACCAATTTTCGGTACTCTTGACTCGGTTGTTTTCAACCGCAGGGTTAAGACCCAACCCAGAGGTTTTTCCTGGAGGTGTAATATTTGTTATGAGCTAACCCTAGGAATCTCGAGGACGAGATTCTCTTAAGGGGGGAAGGTTTGTAACACCCCAAAAATAGGGTTATCAATTTTTGTGCTGTTATTCCTTCCTAGCTTTCGTCTCCCAAATTTTTTTCTCCGGAATCTGGTGAGTGACCAGGTGAATCTAGACAATCCTCAGCCTCTCAATGCCTTTCCCATGCTCTTGTGCCAGCCAAGTTCCCGTTAGTAAACCCGAACCTCATTCAAACCCTAGCTCCAAAATATTGGACTGGAAACCCTGCCTTTGTGTTTATAAAGGAGCTATCATTAACCTTGCTCTGTTGATCCTCCCAACATTTCCAGAGATCCTACTTCATTCATAAACCCTAGATGTCCAAAAATATCGCCAAGTCGTTTGCAATATTTTTGATCTAGAATTAATTCCTTGTTCTGCCTTTCTGAGGAATTAAATCTAGAGGGATGGCTAGACATCTCTAAATTTCTTAAAAATTGGTGGATATGATCTTTGTACCTATCTCAACTCTTGTAAAAATACTGGACACAATTAAATAAGGGAAATTGCATTTTCCTATTTAAAGCCAATATTTCAATTTGGGGCCTTTCCAAAGGAACTACCATTTTAGTAGCTAGGAAAAATCCCAAATAATTTGCGGAGCTTATCCTATCCATATATTCACCAATTCCATCAAAATATCATGTTCCACAATTCAAATTTTGAGCACAACATCCATATGCAAATTCTGACCAGATTTCCAGTTTGCAAAGGAAGTGCTTGAACCCTTGATCTTTTTGAGCTGAAATTTTGCAGAGTAATTCACGTTGATATATTACTCCTGCAATCCAAAAACAAGCCCATTTCATCTAGCCAATTTTCCCCAGTAAATTAACTAATTTTTTGTCCAGATTGCGGCACTGTGAAGGAAGTACCATTTAGAAGTATCCAAATGGTATGAAATTTTACCAGTGCATTCCTGCATCCAAATCATCACCCTACACCAAAAATCAGCCAAATCCATCTAGTCATTCTCTCCTAGCAACATCATTTTCATTTTTGGCCAGATTGCAAGTTTACATAGGAGTTGCTACTTAGAGTTGTCCATTTGTGCTGAATTTTGGCCAGGATGACCACCTTGTAGATGATTAACCCCTGCCCAAGATCAAGCCAAGAGGAGCACTGTAGTGGCCACACCACATGTCAACATTTGGCTGCTAGAAGCTGTTTGACCAAGGTGCAATCACACCAGAGCTCTTCCGTGCCTGCCAGCTACACAAGACAACTCAGCGAAGGATGGAGAACACCCCAGACATGGTTTGGCTTCGTGTAGGGTGTGGCAACGCCGTGGCCATGTGGTGACCGCGGGCAGAGCATGACAAACTTGCGCTCTGTGCATTAGAGCCTTCAGGAGCTTGCTCCAGCAGGTTCCAGCTCGTCCGGGCGTGCCGGTGAGCTCCCCACTACACGCGTGTGCCCTCTGGTACATCTCCCACTTGTCCCCTAGCCCATGGATGTCTCTGCCGACCTCGATCCTCCGCTCGAGCGCCGCCACGACACCGCTGTCCCGGAGCTTCGGCCGGCGTCCAGAGCCCTCCCCCGCAGCTATATAAGGCGCCCCCGAGTCCTCCTCACCAGCAGCCCCGGCCCCCTCTCCCTCAAGCTCGAGGAGCTCCCTCCCCGTTCATGGCCGAAGCGCTGCCGCCGAACCCCTCGTTCGGTTCCTCCCCGTAGCCCTCCCACTTCATGTTCTCTGCGTCCTCGACCGCCCCTGAGTGCCCGCGAAGCTGCCGTCGTCCCCAACCCCGCCGGAGGAGCTCTGCCAATGCGGCTCCTCTGAAGCTCTTTGGCCGTTGAGCCCCGAGGCACGGCGCCGACGCCGTAGGCCGCCTCAGGCGACCATGCGGCTACCCCCCTAGGCGGCAGGGGGTGGCAGTGCTCCTGCGCGCGTCGGCCGGCCCTCTCACGACGCCGTGAGACCGCTACGCCGGTGGCCGGCCCGCTCCTATCACCGGTCGGGAGGATGAGGACGACCCAGGGGAGGAGAGAGGGAAGGGATGAGGCGGCCCCCCCATGTAAGTGACCAATGGCCGGGCCCAGTCGGTTTAAGTGAAAGCGTATTCTATAAAATGCACTTTCGCTTTCCACCAGGCGGCCGAAGTGACTATTTAATGAACGTTCACCCGTTAAGGGCTAAAACGGACAGATTTTTGTCTGTTTTACAGCTTAACGAACGAACGGCCATTTCTCTTCAACCTTAACTCCGATTGAGGTAAATCCAATGCCCATGTCTTCTGTTCGTCGAGCCCGTTCCGTTGGTATCATTTTCATAATGTTTTCACACTGTGAAAATGACCATTTTGCCCTTGCCCTTCAATCAGCCCCCTTCGAGAGGGAAACTTTTCCGGCAAACCTTCCCGCAGGCTCATAGCACTTCTTCCCGGTGACTGCATCAACCCCAAGGCAAGCCAACCTCTTATCATCAGCCCTGAACTTGCATGTTGACCTTGCTTACACCCTGTGTGTTCATTGTAGTACATTCGGATCATCTGTTAGTCTGCACTGGCGTAGCCCTGTTAGTTCATCAGTACCAGACACTAGTGTTATTTACCGCATAATATCATGACTTGCTTTCACACCATATTTTTCCATGTTAGTAACAACACTTTTAATACCATTGTCATGTTAATGCTATTATTTGATCTCATACCATGACTACTATTATGATTTTGCTATGCTGCGGTTAAGTGGTTATTCTTTTGCGTAAGTGTTGATGTTAGGGCACGATGATGGCAATGTTAAATTGAACTTATAAACTAAACCTCCTTCGTCATCGATGAGATCGAGTCATAGTGTCACCGAACCGAGCTTACCCGTGCAGCCACATTTGCCGGCATGGGATGGCCTTGACTTGGTCTAACCTTGTGCTCTCTTATCGGTACCACCAAAGAGGGAAGATTATGCACGTATGCTACCCTGATCAGGTAGGCGGCGATAATCTTGTGAGCCCAGTTGTTTGTTTAGCCCAGGAGTCCCCGTTTGGGATAGTTTAGTTGGCCACGATGGTGGCAGGTGTCAGGAGTGACACAGGGGCCACCAAGGACTTGACCCGGAAGGGGTATGATTGTCGGTGGTACGAGAAAAGAGTCACATGTTAGGCAGGTTTTGTTGGACGAAAGTCCATGGTGTGGGTAACGTGCGCAACCTCTGCAGAGTGTAAGAATCTATTCGAATAGCTGAGTCCACGGTATTGGACACAGTTCGTATTAGGTCACACTATTTGGTCTTGGTCGATCTGGAGGACAAACATGTTATAACAAACATGATAAAAGAGTTCACAATGTATTCTGACATGATCACGGAGTGAGATCTCGGTGAGTAGATTCCAGTTTGATGTTGGATACCATGCTTCGTAGAAGTAGCCATGCCATGCCATGATATATAATTGACATGCCTAATCCATACTATGTCATGCTTGATCCATGTTTTCCTATTAACTCCATGCCATGTCTAGAACAAATTCTTATGAAACATAGCTCTTGCTTTGTCATCTGCTTGTATGGATGCTATGTATTTGGTTTTCTTGCGAGTACATTCAAAGTACTCACCTGGCCTTACACGTGGCCAGTTGCAGGAGAAGATCAGTCATGCTAGATCGTAACCTAGCCAGTCCTGTGAGTTGTGGAGCCCAGCCAGAGACGTCGTTGCCGCTGAACCAAGACCTCCACTACCATTTAGTTAGCCTTGGAGCCATGTAATAGTGTTGTAAGCAACAGTATTGTAATACTCCATTTCATATAATAAAGCCATTTTTGTGCCTGGAATCGCTGTATCATGTCTCAGATGTGCGCCAGTTCTTATCCTGGGACTGGCGTGCGTCGGCCCTCTATCGGGGTGCATCAGGACGTGGTATCAGAGCCAGGCTGGCTGTAGGTTACCCTAGTACCAAACCACCCCTATTTTCAACTGGTAGTGAGCCCAATAGATTTGACCCATCACTGGCATCCGACATGGACAGTGTTGATCAACAGCCGGCGAAGTCAGAATTAACGTGTCTCTACCCAGCTGTCCGCCCACCCAGCCATCCCTGGATTGGACCGCAACCCTACCCAGTTGTCGGCCATGCCGGCGTATCCTTTACCCGGCACGAGAAGGATCCACACCATGCTGGTATGTCCCAGCCTGGCTGCCTATTTAAAACCCCTCCCACCTACGAGTGGCAGCCCTCTCCATTCAGTAAGCCAGATCCCCACAAGAGAACCCAAGCCAGTATCCTCAAACCAGCAGCCATGGCTAGTTCTTCCAGAGTGCCCACTTTCCATAGCCGAACTTTGGGCAATGGTTATGCCGGCTTCCCGCCCATCCTTCGAATATGCTCACCCAAGCCCTTGGCTGTGGTACTAGCCCGGTGTATCTGGTGTTCCAATCGGAACCCGTCCCTCACCTTTGCCGATACTATGCGCATCCGCATATCTGCCCAGGTCCAGCAGAGGATGGGAAGCCCTTGACTTTTCAGGGCAAACCCATGCCCACCCCCGCGTTGGCTGTCCAGACAGCTGCTGCAGAAGCCATCACACGTCTTCATTTCTAGTTTTCGCAAGTAGCGGAGATGCGGGAGTTCCGCTACTTTCCCTCTGCGTCTAGCACAGGTTGTGAGTTCTCCAACACAGTTGAGGATGCGGACCCGGCAATAGCTCACCTGATTCAGCTCATTGCAGCCCAAGGGCTGCTGCTCACCGGCATTCTTGGAGAGTATAAAGCCATTGACCATGACACCACCCGTGTTGTTACGGAAGCATATCATGAGGCCCGTCAAGCTGCATCCCAGGCCACCAGTTCCATGATGCCAAACCCAGTACCACCTTCGCAGCCAGTGCTACCCTCGCAGCCCATGAACCCATATCGACCAAGCATCATTCACCCAAGTTCCTTATTCGAAGCTATTCGGCGTCTTCATCGTCAAGATGTGTTCCGTCAAGTTCCAGCCGTAGCTCAAGCCGTTGGGCCCCAACCCGTAGAGGTGCCCGACGATGAACAAGAAAGTTGGCTCAGCCTACGTCCCCCCAGGAGAGCCCCAGCAAGAGTAGGCCCATTCGTGGCTCCGGCAGTAGGTGAAGCCAGAAGGTGCTGCGAGTAGGTGTGCTGCCAAGACTGTCTTTTTGCCCTCATCAAGGAGTAGAACCCTGTAGCCGGGAGTGAGTTGTTGCTGTTAAGTGCCTAGTAAGGTTGCGCGTTGTTGTATGCTTGTATTGCATATAACTTGTGTGCTGTTGTAACGTTATGTATGCCCGTTTGCTCTGTGTGTTTGGTTCACCTGCCTCTCTGTTAAGCAGAAATACTTAGCAGAGCTGGCAGTGGATTCTTAACAAGATTTTAGTCAGTAGAGACACTTACACCTAATAACAATGGACTCGCTCGGAGTCCCTATTGAAATGTGAGCTGGTGTAGGTATATGTATACCAGGAGTACATACACCCACTAGCATTAAAACACCTTAGTGTAATCTGCTGAATGTGTTCTTTTGCGTGTATATGCATTCTGCATATCGGTTTAAAGAGATTGCATGTGTATCGTGTGATCAATGTTGGCACACCAAGTTCATCCTCTTGAGTACAATCGCAGCAGTACACGAGTGGAATGCAAGACCACATGCCCACATCCATTCGCACTTTCTCCCTGTGCCAGCCTCTCAAACCCGAAACTCTGGAGCCAGTTCTCCCCGAAAATTCCCCAGTCCCTAAATCTTTTTCCAAAGCCCTGCTGCAATCTCGGAGAAACGCTGAGAATTTTATTGCAGCATAAACCGTTACAACCCCTCCAGTTCAAGATTTAAACCCCGATTTTACCCCAACACCCACTCATTGTGGATGTTGTTTGACGAGGTGCTACCAGTAGTATGATCCCGCACTGGTAGAGCTCCATTGACCATACCGCACCAGCCACAGACCCAGCGGCGCCTCTATCACCGTCTTGCGTGACGCTGGACAGACCGCCACCTCTCCCCATCGTAACACGCGTTTATTCTGCCGGCCTGAGACGGCGAAGGAACCAGCGTGGATGATCACCAACCACTCCGCCAGCGTCTTCCTCGCCTTGAACCACCATAGCAGGACCCACATCATTGCGAGCCCTCTCCAGCAGGATGAGCTGCATCAGGCAGAGCGAGGAACCGATCAGAGTAGCCAGTAGTGCAGTGAGGAACCACCGTAGCCCCACTAGGAACACCGCATCGTCGAAGGATCTTAGCTCGAGCTCGTCTAAACCGAAGAGAAGGAAGAGAGGCATGGTGTGTGTTGGACAGAGCTGCGTTACCATCGTTTTTTATAGCCCAAGCCCGGTGTTCGGTTAGTGAGGTCCAGGAGAACCGCGCGTCGCTCGATCACCGGCGTCCAGGAGGCGAATCCGCGAGCTGTACCGACCGGCACTGTCCCGCGATGGCAGTGCTCCCTGCGTTGGCCTCGTGCATGACGTGCACTATCGTCGTAGGGTGCTTTATGCCCTAGGAGCTAGGCGCGCGTAGTGCCTAGCCACACACAGAACAACGCAGGAGCGAGAGAGAGCCGTTGGCCGAAGAAATAAGAAGGAGGCTGCCAGTGGGCCCTAGGCCCACCTATCAGCGAGAAAGGCCACTGTTCATTGGGGTGCCCCTAGCATTTTTGGAAAAAGGAAATTTTTGCATTTTCTAAAAATGTTCGCGCTACGAGAGAAACTCAGCGGCCCCTACCCGTGGAGTAAATCCCGCAATATCCGTATCTCGATCTGCGTGTACCAATTTTCGGTACTCTTGACTCGGTTGTTTTCAACCACAGGGTTAAGACCCAACCAAGAGGTTTTTCCAGGAGGTGTAATATTTTTTATGAGCTAACCCTAGGAATCTCGAGGTCGAGATTCTCTTAAGGGGGGAAGGTTTGTAACACCCCAAAAATCGGGTTATCGATTTTTGTGCTGTTATTCCTTCCTAGCTTTCCTCTCCCAAATTTTTTTCTCCGAAATCTGATGAGTGACCAGGTGAATCTAGACAACCCTCAGCCTCTCAATGCCTTCCCCATGCTCTTGTGCCACCGAAGTTCCCGTTAGTAAACCCGAACCACATTCAAACCCTAGCTCCAAAATATTGGACTGGAAACCCTGCCTTTGTGTTTACAAAGGAGCTATCATTTTCCTTGCTCTGTTGATCCTCCTAAGATTTCCAGAGATCCTACTTCATTCATAAACCCTAGATGTGCAAAAATATCGCCAAGTCATATGCAATATTTTTGATCTAGAATTAATTGCTTGTTCTACCTTTCTGAGAAATTAAATCCAGAGGGATAGCTAGACATCTCTAAATTTCATGAAAATTGGTGGAGATGATCTTTGTACCTGTCTCAAGCTCTGGTAAAAATATTGGCCACAAATAAATAAGGGAAATTGCATTTTCCTATTTAAAGCCAATATTTCAATTTGGGGCCTTTCCAAAGGAACTACCATTTTGGTAGCTTGGAAAAATCCCAAATAATTTGTGGAGCTTATACTATCCATATATTCACCATTCCCATCAAAATATAAAGTTCCACAATTCAAATTTTGAGCACAACATCCATTTGCAAATGCTGTCCAGATTTCCAGTTTGCAAAGGAATTGCTTGAAACCTTGATCTTTTTGAGCTGAAATTTTGCAGAGTAATTCACCTTGATAGATTACTCCTGCAATCCAAAAACCAGCCCATTTCATCTAGCCAATTTTCCCCAGTAAATTAACTAATTTTCTGTCTAGATTGCAGCACTGTGAAGGAAGTACCACTTAGAAGTATCCAAATGGTATGAAATTTTACCAGTGCATTCTTGCATCCAAATCATCACCCTACACCAAAAATCAGCCAAATCCATCTAGTCATTCTCCCCCAGCAACATCATTTTCAGTTCTGGCCAGATTGCAAGTTTACAAAGGAGGTGCTACTTAGAGTTGTCCATTTGTGCTGAATTTTGGCCAGGATGACCACCTTAGTAGATGATTAACCCCTGCCCAAGATCAAGCCATGAGGAGCGCTGTGGTGGCCACACCACATGTCAACATTTGGCTACTAGAAGCTGTTTGACCAAGGTGCAGTCACACCAGAGCTCTTCCATGCCTTCCAGCTGCACAAGCCAACTCAGCGAAGGATGGAGAACACCCTAGACATGGTTTGGCCTCGTGTAAGGCGTGGCAACGCCGTGGCCACGCCGTGACCGCGGGCAGAGCACGACAAACTTGCGCTCTGTGCATTAGAGCCTTCGGAAGCTCGCTCCAGCAAGTTCCAGCTCGTCCGGGCGTGCCGGCGAGCTCCCCACCGCACGCGTGTGCCCTCTGGTACATCTCCCCCTCGTCCCCTAGACCGTGGACATCTCTGCCGACCTCGATGCTCCGCTCGAGCGCCGCCATGGCACCGCCGTCCCGGAGCTTCGGCCGGCCTCCAGAGCCCTCCCCCACAGCTATATAATGCGCCCCCGAGCCCTCTTCCTCACCAGCAGCCCCGGCCCCCTCTCCCTCAAGCTCGAGAAGCTCCCTCCCCGTGCATGGCCGAAGCGCTGCCGCCGAACCACTCAGCCGGTTCCTCCCCGTAGCCCTCCCAAGCGCCCTCGACCACCCCTGAGTGCCCGCGATGCTACCGCCATCCCCAACCCCGCCGGAGGAGCTTTGCCGGCATGGCTCCTCTGAAGCTCTTCGGCCGTTGAGCCCCGAGGCGTGGCGCCGACGCCATAGGCCACCTCAGGCGACCCTGGGGCTACCCCCGGACACGGCAGGGTGTGGCGGTGCTCCTGCGCGCGTCGGCCGGCCCTCTCACACTGCCGTGCAACCGCTACGCCGGCGGCCGGCTTGCTCTTGTCACCGGTCGGGAGGATGAGGACGACCCAGGGGAGGAGAGAGGGAAGGGATGAGGCGGGCCCCCCATGTAAGTGACCAATGGCCGGGCCCTGCCGGTTTAAGTGAAAGCATATTCTATAAAATGCGCTTTCGCTTTCCAGCCGGCGGCCGAAGTAAACTATTTAACGAACGTTCACCTGTTAAGGGCTAAAACGGACAGATTTCTGTCTGTTTTATAGCTTAACGAACAAATGGCCGTTTATCTTCAACCTTAACTCCCATTGAGGTAAATCCATTGCCCACGTCTTCAGTTCGTCGAGCCCGTTCCGTTGGTATAATTTTCATAATGTTTTCACACTGTGAAAATGACCATTTTTCCCCTGCCCTTCAATCAGCCCCCTTCGAGAGGGAAACTTTTCCGGCAAACCTTCCCGCGAGCTCATCGCACTTCTTCCCGGTGACTCCATCAACCCCAAGGTAAGCCAACCTCTTATCATGAGCCCCGGACTTGCATGTTGACTTTGCTTGCACCCTGTATGTTCATTGTAGTACATTCGGATCATCTGTTAGTCTGCACTGGCGTAGCCCTGTTAGTTCATCGGTACCAGACACTAGTGTTATTTACCGCGCAATATCATGACTTGCTTTCACGCCATATTTTTCCATGTTTGTAACAACACTTTTAATACCATTGTCATGTTAGTGCTATTATTCGATCTCATACCATGACTACTGTTATGATTTTGCTATGTTGTGGTTAAGTGATTGTTCTTCCGCATAAGTGTTGATGTTATGGCACGATGATGGCAATGTTAAATTGAACTTATAAACTAAACCTCCTCCGTCATCGATGAGATCGAGTCATAGTGCCACCGAACCGAGCTTACCTGTGCAGCCACATTTGCCGGCAAGGGATGGCCTTGACTTGGTCGAACCTTGTGCTCTCTTATCGGTACCACCAAAGAGGGAAGATTATGCGCGTGTGCTACCCTGATCAGGTAGGCGGTGATAATCTTGTGAGCCCAGTTGTTTGTTTAGCCCGGGAGTCCCCGTTTGGGACAGTTTAGTTGGCCACGACAGTGGCAGGTGTCAAGAGTGACACAGGGGCCACCCATGACTTGACCCGGAAGGGGTATGGTTGTCGGTGGTATGAGAAAAGAGTCACATGTTAGGCAGGTTTCATCGGACAAAGGTCCATGGTGTGGGTAACGTGCGCAACCTCTGTAGAGTGTAAGAATCTATTCGAATAGCCGAGTCCACGGTATTGGACATAGTTCGTATTAGGTCACACTATTTGGTCTTGGTCGATCTGGAGGACAAACCTGTTATAACAAACCTGATAAAGGAGTTCACAATGTATTCTGACATGATCGCGGAGTGAGATCTCGGTGAGTTATGAGATAGCCAGGAGGGGCAGTAAATTGATGATGTCACAACATATTACTTTAATGCTTCACGGGAGGTAAGTGTAGTGTAGATTCCAGTTTGATGTTGGATACCATGCTTCGTAGAAGTAGCCATGCCATGCCATGTTATATAGTTGACATGCCTAATCCATACTATGTCAAGCTTGATCCATGTTTTCTTGTTAACTCCATGCCTTGTCTAGAACAAATTCTTATAAAACATAGGGCTTGCTTTGTCATCTGCTTGTTTGGATGCTATGTATTTGGTCGTCTTGCGAGTACATTCAAAGTACTCACCTGGCCTTGCACGTGGCCAATTGCAGGAGAAGATTGGTCATGCTAGATCGTAACCCAGCCAGTCATGTGAGTTGTGGAGCCCAGCCAGAGACGTCATTGCCGCTGAACCAAGACCTTCGCTGCCATTTAGTTAGCCTTGGAGCCATGTAATAGTGTTGTAAGCAACAGTATTGTAATACTCCATTTCATATAATAAAGCCCTTTTTGTGCCTGGAATCGCTGTATCATGTCTTAGACATGCGCCAGGTCTTATCCTGGGACTGGCATGCGTCGGCCCTCTATCGGGGTGCCTCAATGATGAAAGGGCCCTCCCATGGGGAGGACAGCTTGTGTTGGCCGGTTGTCCGCTGGACCAGCCGGAGTACGAGGTCGCCCTCGCGGAAAGCGAGGGGCTTGATCTTCTTGCTGTGGTAGTGGCGCAGGTTTTGCTGGTAGATGGCCGACCGGCTGAGGTTCAGCAGGTGCGCCTCCTCGAGCAGGTTGACGCCGTCTACGCGTGCTTCTTTGTCTTCTGCCGCCGTGTACATGGTGACCCGAGGCGAGTCGAACTCAAGCTCCATGGGGATGACCGCCTCGGCCCCGTAGACGAGGAAGAAGGGCATGAAGCCGGTTGACCGATTGGGCGTGGTCCGAAGACTCCATAGGACAGCCGGCAGCTCGTCGATCCACCTACCGGGTGAGCGCACGAGTGGCTCGATGAGTCACGGCTTGATGCCGGCTAGGATTAGGCCGTTTGCTCGCTCCGCCTGGCCGTTCGACTGAGGATGTGCGACGGAGGATTGGTCAAGCCGGATGCTGGAGATGGAGCAGTAACGAGCCAGCGCGCCTTTGGTGAAGTTGGTGTCGTTATCAGTGATGATGCTGTTGGGGACGGCGTACCGGACAGCGATGTCTTTGATGAACTTGACGGCTATGGGACCGTCGAACTTCTTGATCGGCCTTGCCTTGATCCACTTGGTGAACTTGTCGACGGCCACCAACAGGTACGTCTTGCCGCCCAGAGCAGTCTTGAAGGGCCCCACCATGTTGAGGCCCCAGACGGAAAAGGGCCACGCGATGGGGATGGTCTGGAGAGCCACAGCTAGCTGGTGACTCTGGGCCTTGAAGTGCTGGCAGCCCTTTCACTTGAGGACCAGCTGCTCTATGTCCTTCAGAGCAGTCGGCCAGTAGAAACCATGGTGGAAGGCCTTGGCCACCAAGGACCGGGAGGCGGTGTGGTGCCTGCACTCGCCCTGGTGGATGTCTCGCAAGATCTCAAGGCCATTGTCCGTCTCGACGCAGGACTAGAAAACGAAGGTTGTGCTGCGCTTGACAAGCTCGTTATTGATGATGCTGTAGGCGGAGGCTCGGCACTGCACTTGTCGGGCTTCGACCTTGCTCGTGGGGAGTTTGCCGCTCACCAGGAAGGTAAGGATCGGCTGTGCCCAAGATGGTGCCTCCACCACCGTGAAGACGGCCGCTTGCACAGGTCCGGCCAGGTTAGAGGGTGGCAGGCCGGAGCCGGCAGCCCCCGGGGCTGGGTCAGAGACGGCAGCCCCCGGGACCAGAATGGCAGTCCCTGAGCCGGAGCCGGCAGTCCCCGAGCCGAAGCGGGCAGTCCCCGAGACGGTGGCCGGAGCCGCCGGGTCGGCTGGGACAAAGATGGACTCCGAATCCGGAGACGGCTTGATGGATTGCTTGCGCAGGTGCTCGAGGGAGACGCCGGCTGGGATGGCCTGCTCGGAGGAGCCGATCTTGGCTAGAGTGTCTGCCACCTCATTCTCAGCTCGCGGGACATGGAGGAACTCGCAGCCATCGAAGCCGCCGGTCATCTGCTGGACCAGGTTGCGGTAGCTGGCCATGTTGGAGTCCCTAGCATCCCACGCGCCAGAGACCTGCTGGACCACCAGGTTGGAGTCGCCGTAGTAGAGGATGCGCCGGATGCTGATTTCTTTGGCCAGCCGGAGGCCATGGACGAGGGCTTCGTACTCGGCGATGTTGTTGGAGGCGGCAAAGTGGATCTGGAGCGTGTATTGCAGCTGGTCGCCCATGGGGGAGGAGAGCACGATGCCGGCTCCCAAGCTGGTGACCATCTTTGAGCCGTCGAAGTGCATGCGCCAGTGCGTCGAGTCAGGAGCCAGTGGCAAGTACTGGGTCTCCGCCCAGTTGATGAGAAGTCGGCCAACGCCTGTAACTTGATAGTCGTGCGGGGCTCGTAGAGGATGGTGTGGCCGGCTAGCTTGATGGCCCACTTGGTGACCCGGCCGGAGGCGTCTCGGCTGCCCATGATCTCGCCGAGGGGAGCCGCGCTCACCACGGTGATGACATGCTCCTGGAAGGACTGCCTCAGCTTCTTGGCGGCCAAGTACACGCCATAGCACATCTTCTGGTACTGGGGGTAGTTCTGCCTGGAGGTGGAGAGGACCTCGATCAGGTAGTACACAGGGCGCTGGACCGACTGCGCCTTGCCCTGCTCAGGGCGCTCGACCACCGGCACCACGCTGACCATGCGAGTGGTTGCCGTGATGTACATCAGGAGCGGCTCCTTCTTAGCCGGCGCAGCCAGGACGGGTGTGGTGGAGAGCATGCGCTCGAGGTCGCGGAAAGCTTCGTCTGCCTGGTCGGACTACTCGAACGGCGTCGTCTTCTTCATCAGCTAATATAGGGGCAGGGCCCTCTCCCCCAGCCAGCTGATGAACCGGCTGAGAGAGGCCAAGCAGCCGGTGAACTTCTGGACATCGCGTAGCCGAGCCGGCTTGCACATGCGCTCGATCGCCTTGATCTTCTCCGGATTGGCCTCAATGCTGCACTCCGAAACGAGGAACCCCAGGAGTTGGCCAGCCGGCACACCGAAGACGCATTTCTCCAGGTTGAGCTTGATCTGGAACTCGCGCAGATTGACGAATGTCTCCCTGAGGTCCTCTAGGAGGCTGAGGTGCTGCTTGGTCTTCAGCACGATGTCGTCGACGTAGACATGCACGTTCCTGCCAATCTGTGGCAGGAGGCACTTTTGCATGCATCGCTGGAAGGTGGTGCTGGCGTTCTTCAGGCCGAACGACATGGTGATGTAGCAATACGCTCTGAAGGGGGTGATGAAGGACGTCTTGAGGGCATCCGCCGGGTCTAGCTTGATCTAGTGGTAGCCGGAGTAGGCGTCCAGGAAGGACAGAAGCTCGCAGCCAGTGGTGGAGTCGATGACTTGGTCGATCCGGGGTAGGGCAAACGGGTCCAAGGGGCAGGCCTTGTTCAGGCTGGTGTAGTCGATGCACATGCGCCAGGTGCCGTTCTTCTTCAGGACGAGGACTGGGTTAGCCAGCCACTCGGGGTGGAACACTTCCATGATGAAGCCGGCTGCGAGCAGCCGGGAGTCTCCTCACCGATGGTTCTTCGGTTCTCCTTGGAGAAGCGGCGTAGCGGCTGCCGGACCGGTTTGGCATCCGGTCAGACATGGAGTTTGCGCTCGGCGAACTTCCTCAGAACAGCCGGCATGTCTTTAGAGGACCATGCGAAGATGTGCCGATTCTCATGGAGGAAGTCGACGAGCTCGCCTTCCTATTTGCTGTCGAGGTCGGTGCCCACGACAACGTACTCGCTGGAGTTGGGTTTGGACGGGTCGAGCAAAATCTTCTTGGTGCTCTTGGCTGGCTTGAAGGACCCCTTGTCGGCCGGCTGCTTGAGCTGAGACGGCATGACCGGCTGCTCGCCAGCCAGCGCGACGAGACGGTCGAGCTGGCGCCTCTCCTCGGCAATGACCAGTGATTCGGCCAGCTTAGAGCCGGCTTTGGCGCACTCCAGGGACTTCTTGTAGTCGCCGGTAATGGTGATGATGCCCTTGGGGCCCGGCAGCCTCATCTTGAGGTAGGCGTAGTGGGGGACCGCCATGAACTTGGCCAAGGCGGGCCGGCCCAAAAGCGCATGGTAGGGGCTGGCCAGGTCGACCACCTCAAATCAGATGGGCTCCCGGCGGAAGTTGGCGCTGGTGCCGAACAACACGTCTAGCCAGACCTTGCCGATGGGGGAGCAAGAGGCACCCGGCACGATGCCGTGGAACACCGTCCGGGTGGGCTGCAGTTGGCTCTCCTCGATGCCGAGCTTGATCATGGTGTCGCGGTAGATGATGTTGATGTTGCTGCCTCCATCGATTAGCACCCGCAAAAAGTGGTAGGTGCACTTCTCAGCGACCAAGGTGGGGTCAGGGACGAGCACATAGCCACCCCGTGTGGCCATCACGGCCGGGTGGTCCTCCCGGGTCCAGCTGATGGGACGGTCGGAACAGTGCATGAACTGGGGGACCGGGGGGGACAATGGCATTCACCTCGTGCTGGTACTTGTGCTTGCTATGCTTGTCATCGCCCTCGCTGGTGAAGATGATGTAGGCCGCGTCCTGCTGAGGGAAGGCATTGTTGGCGAGGGCGCCGGCTGCCGGAGGTGGCGGGGGAGGCAGCGGAAGCTGCGGGCCGGGGCCGGGTGGCCAAGGCGGAAGGTCGCCACGCATCAGGCGCTGGGTGATGCTGCAGTTCCGGAGCGTGTGCGTGTATGGCTTCGCGCCACTGTGGTGTTTGCAGAGGGCATCGAGCATCTGCTCGAAGGAGAGCTTGGGCTGCTAGGCCATCTTGCTGGTGCGCTGGTGCCTGCCGCCGCCTTGCACGGCCGGCTGCTCCTCCGCCAAAGCGGCCACTTGCTGGTTGTTGTAGCGGGGAGCCGGCTACACGCCCTTCCGCTTGTTGTTGTTGTCTTGCCGGCGCTGGTTGTTGTCGCCAGCCGGCCGAGGGTTGGCCGGATGGACCAGGACAGGCTTGCCAGATGCGTCGACCGAGATCTTCACACGCACCGCGGAGTCGGCCGTGGAGTATTTGTCCGCCATAGCCATGAGCCCCGCCAAGGTGTCTGGCTCGTCACACATCAACCGGTGCTTGAGCAGGGTGCCATCTCGGCACCCGTTGACAAAGTACTGGATGGCCTGCACCTGGTGGACCCCCTCGCAGGAGTTCCGCAGCTCCGTCTACTACGTGAGGAAGTCACGAAGGGGCTCGTCCGGGCCCTGGACGCACATGGAGAGCTGGCGAGGGCAACCCGGACGCTTGTACGTGCTGGTGAAGTTGCGCACAAACGCCTCCTCGAAGTCCAACCAAGAGTTCACGCTGCCCGCCTTGAGGCTGTTAAGCCACGTCCGGGCCGAGCCGAGCAGCATGAGGGGGACGTAGCGGACCGCCACGCGCCTGTTGCCGCCGGCTATGCTGACAGCCATGGAGTAGTCAGTCAGCCAGTCTTCCGACTTGGTGATGCCGTTGTACTTAGGGGTGTCGCAGGCCAGCGTGAACCCTTTGGGAAAGGGCTCCTCGCAGATGCGTGGCCCAAAACAGGCGGGACCACCAGAACTCTCCTCTTCGAGGGCCGTGGACCACGCCAGCCGATCTATGCGATGGCGGGCATCGTTTTCGTCGTAGGGCTCATGGGGCCCCAACCGGTTCGCGACGGGGCCGTGTGGCACTGCACCGACCGAAGCCGGCTAGGGCCGCCGAAGCGGCGAGGGAGGGTGCTCCGGCTGATGGACCTGGCCGTCAACAACCATCTCGTCAGCGATGCCGTCACTGGCCGTCGCGGCATGGTTGTGCCGGCTCCGGCTTGCCCGGCGCCGGCCAGAGCGGCTAGCGCTAGCGGCAAGGGAAGATGCCTGCTGCGTGTCCCGAAGGGCTGTCTCCGGGTCCACGCTATTCCCCGAGGCGGAGGCGGCGGGTGGGGCCGGACCGAAAGGCTTCTGCTGCTCGTTCGCCGCAGTGATGACGTCACGAACGCGCTGCTCCTGCTGCTGCAGAAGCTCCTCGCCCTCCAGGAACTCGAGATCCGCCATGGCGGCCTGCGCCGCGAGCATGTTCTTGACGGGGGTGTCGTAGATGGGCTGGCCTGCGCCTAGCGCACGGCCGATGGCACCTCCGCGGAATCGCACCTCCGCGACCCGGCTGGGCTCGGCGACGGCTGGTGTGAAGCCGTGAACGCTGTCATACTCCCGCTGGGCGGACTCCAGCCGGCGCCGCGTTGCTGTGAGCGCCATGGCTTCGTCCAGTAGTTGCTGACGGTTCTCGTCGAGCTGAGCCGCCGCAGCCGCCATGTCGGCGTCGGGCGTGATGGGGGCTTGCAGGCTCCGGATCGTCTCGCGAAGCGGGTCGACATGGCGGGCCTGGGCCGCAGCCGCGGCAGGAGCGGCCGCGGCGGCCTTTTCCTTGCTGCGCGAGGAGTCGGAGCTGGCGCTGATAGTCAGCACCTGCGCACGGGTGTAGAGATCCATGACGTCATTGGAGACGACGCAGCCGACGGGGACGGGCGAGTCGGTGAAGCTGTGTACCTCGCTAGGGTACTCGTCGGGGATGAGCGCGACGAAGACGTGCAGCGTGCCGAAGGGGACAACGGATCAGCCTGCAGGGCAGGCGACGTCCATACCTGGCGCTGCGTCGCAGCCGGCCGGCCGGGTTGGCCACACAAGGCGCGCGGACCAAGCCATGCACAATGCGCTCTCCAGAGCTGGTGAAAGGCCTCGTCCAGAACTTGACTCTGGCCGACGCCGCGAGCAGCCACACAGTGGGCGCGAACTGTCATGGTGAAATCACGGCAGATGCCATGAGATGGCTAAAAGTGGGTGGCTGCGTGAGGACACCGGTGGGTTCCGGAAGCGAGGTCGGTACGGGCAGGTGCGAGGCACGAGACGTACCCAGGTTCGGGGCCCTCCGGAGACGTAACACCCCTAGTCCTACCAAATGTAATATGCAGAGCACAAGGGTTGCTCCTGGAGCTGTTTGGGCGGAGGAGGAAGAAGGGGCTAGGCCACCGCTCCACGTCTCCTGTGAGTGTGAGTGAGTGCGTGGGTGTGTGTGTTCTTACTGAGGGCCGCCCCGTGCATGGAGGCCTCCTGGGGGGTCTTATAGCCCGACTCCCCAGGGTTACACGGGTAAATTCATATGCGGGCGGGACCCGGATGTCGGCGTCTGGAGCCGGCAGTGGGGCCCGCCAGCTGCCTGACACTATGGCTCGTCGCCTCGTGAGTCACGGAGTGGTTGGCGTCGTGGGCTACAGTGGCTCACCGCGCTGACGTCGGTTGTCCGGGTCAGCGGGGTTGGCGGCACTGTAGCCACGCTCTGCCGGGGTTCGCGGTGCTGTAGCCACGTTCCCCCGTCGTGGAGAGCCGTCTTGTCGTACGGAGGGATGGGACGGCCGCTGACCCGCCGCCAGCCGGCTAGCGGCCAGCCGGACCCGGCACGGGGCCGTGCCCAGCCGACCGGCGTTGCTAAGCCGCCCGGACGGCCAGCCGGATTTGAGGGGCTCGAGCTGCCCCGAAGTTTTGAAAAGAGCTCCGGGTTCGGTTGCCTACTCGGGGGTTATCCCCCCGACAAAGTCCATCCTTAACAGTGTCCTATAGTGGCCGAAACCATTGGTCAACTACAAAAGGACGTGGCCCAGGCTAAAGAAGACTGGCGATACGCTGAATCTCAGGAACAGGCTGGCCGCCGCGTGCTTGCCCGAAATAAGGAAGACCACAATGCCTTGAGGGCTAAAATGAGCAACAGGCGCGCAAAATTGAGAGCTTAAAGGCTCAATTGGCTGCGGTTGAGGACAAGAACCAAAGGACATGCCAGGCCATGTCTGGTAGGTGTGAACATTGATACGTCCATTTTGCATCATGTTTTGCTACTGTTATTTATAGTGTTTTTGATCAATATAACACTTTGTGGAGCAATTCTAATGCCTTTTCTCTCTTAATATGCAAGATCTACACAAGGAGGGAGAATGCCGGCAGCTGGAATTTTGGACCTGAAAAAGCTATGTTAGAGATACCTATTCTGCACATCTCCAAATGAGCTGAAATTTCACGGAGAATTATTTTGGAATAAATAAAAAATATTGGAAGCAAGAAGTACCAGAGGGGGTCACCCAGGAGCCCACGAGGCACCAGGGCGCGCCACCCCCCCCCCCCCCCCGAGGCGCGCCCTGGAACCTCGTGGGGCCCCTGGCCAGCCTCTGGCCCCCATTTTCTGGCATATAAGTCATTTTTCCCTAGAAAAAATATAGAGAAGACTTTCGGGATGGTGCGCCGCCGTCTCGAGGCGGAACTTGGGCAGGAGCACTTTTGCTCTCCGGCGGAGAGATTCTGCCGGGGATACTTCCCTCCGGGACGGGGAAATCGTCGCCATCGACATCACCAGCGATCCTCTCATCATGGGAGGACTAATCTTCATCAACATCTTCACCAGCAGCATCTCATCTCAAACCCTAGTACATCTCTTGTATTCAATCTTTGTCTCAAAACCTCAGATTGGTACCTGTGGGTTGCTAGTAGTGTTGATTACATCTCGTAGTTGATGCTAGTTGGTTTATTTGGTGGAAGATTATATGTTCAAATCTATTATGCTATTCAATACCCCTCTGATCTTGGACATGAATATGATTTGTGAGTAGTTACTTTAGTTCTTGAGGACATGGGAGAAGTCTTGTCATAAGTAATCATGTGAATTTGGTATTCGTTCGATATTTTGATGATATGTATGTTGTTGATTCTCTTAGTGGTGTCATGTGAACGTCGACTACCTGACACTTCACGATCTTTGGGCCTAAGGGAATGCATTGTGGAGTAGTAATTAGATGATGGGTTGCTAGAGTGACAGAAGCTTAAACCCTAGTTTATGCGCTATTCCGTAAGGAGCTGATTCTGATCCATATGTTTAATGCTATGGTCAGAGTTATCTTAATTCATCTTTCGTAGTTGCGGATGCTTGTGAGAGGGGGTAATCATAAGTGGGAGGCTTGTTCAAGTAAGAATAGCAACCAAGCACTGGTCCACCCACATATAAAATTATCAAAGTAGAGAATGCAAATCAAACAAACATGATGAAAGTGACTAGATGAAATTCCCATGTGTCCTCGAGAACGCTTTACTTACTATAAGATATCGTTCTGGCTTGTGCTTTGCTACAAAAAGGATTGGGCCAATTTGCTGCACTCTTTGTTACTATTACTACTTGTCACTTGTTACAAATTATCTTGCTATCAAACTACTCGTTACCGATAATTTCAGTGCTTGCAGAAAATACCTTGCTGAAAACCGCTTGTCATTTCCTTCTGCTCCTCGTTGGGTTCGACACTCTTACTTATCGAAAGGACTACGATTGATCCCCTATACTTGTGGGTCATCAAGACTCTTTTCTGGCACCCAAGCACATAGAGTGTTCTAACAAATCACGAATACTGTGTGTCCCTCTCAAAAAGGTGTGTTCAGCAAAGATGATTGTGACAAACTAAAAAGCAAACAAACTATATCACAAGACGCTCCAAGTAAAACACATATCATGTGATGAATAAAAATATAGCTCCAAGTGAGTTACCGATTGATTGTAGACGAAAGAGGGGATGCCTTCCGGGGCATCCCCAAGCTTAGACACTTGAGTCTTCCTTGAATATTACCTTGGGGTGCCTTGGGCATCCCCAAGCTTAGGCTCTTGCCTCTCATTATTCTTTTATCCATCGTAGTCTCACCCAAAACTTGAAAACTTCAGCACACAAAACTCAACAGAAACCTCGTGAGATCCATTAGTATAACAAATAAATCTTTAACTCTAAGTTCTGTAGTAAATTGATTCATATTTAATATTGGCATAATGCTACTGTACTCCAACTTCTCCGTGACTCATACCCCCCGATACGATCCATAGATTCATCAAAATAAGCGAACTATGCAACAAAAACAGAATCTCTCTAAAACAGAACAGTCTGTAAAGATCTGAATTATGGTCATACTCTGTAACTACAAAAACTCTGACAAATTAGTACAACGTGGGGAATTTATATTCCAATACTGTGTAAAAAATTCAGAATGTTATGACACTCCAGAGAAATTTAGAAATTCCAGCACTGGATGCAAAAGTTTCTGTTTTCAAACAGCATCAATCATACTATCTTCCGAATCATCCCAAAGGCATTACTTGGCACAAACACTAGTTTAAACATAAAAACACAATCATAACAGAGGCTATAATCATGCAAACACTCAAAAACATAAGGTAAAAGCAAAAATTTGTTTTATTCATTGGGTTGCCTCCCAACAAGCGCTATTGTTTTATGCCCCTAGCTAGGCATAATGCATAGTTTCAAGCGTTATCATCCTTCAATTTAATTCCATAAGTGGCCCTCATAATGGATTCATAAGGTGCTTTAATTCTCTTTCTAGGGAAGTGTTCCATACCTTTCTTTAGTGGAAATTGAAATCTTATATTACCCTCTTTCATATCAATAATAGCACCAATTGTTCGAAGAAAAGGCCTACCAAGTATTATGGGGCAAGAAGGATTGCATTCAATGTCAAGAACAATAAAGTCCATGGGCACATAATTTCTATTTGCAAGAATAAGCACATCATTTATTCTACCCAATGGCCTTTTAATAGTGGAATCCGCAAGGTGCAAATTAAGGGAACAAGGATCCATGTCGGTGAGACCTAGCACATCACACAAAGACTTTGGTATAGTGGAAACGCTAGCACCAAGATCACAAAGAGCATTACACTCATAATCTTTAATTTTTACTTTAATAGTACGTTCCCATTCATCTTGTAATTTTCTAGGAATTGATACTTCCAACTCAAGCTTTTCTTCTTGTGCCTTCATCATGGCTTCTACGATATGCTTAGTGAAAGCTTTATTTTGTTCATATGCATTTGGTCAATTAATCATGGATTGCAAAAAGTAAATACACTCAATTAAAGAACAACTATCATAATTAAAGTCCTTGTAATCCAAAGTAGTGGGTGCATTACTATTTAAAGTTCTGACCTCTTCGAACCCACTTTT
Source organism: Elymus sibiricus (assembly GCA_039707655.1). Lineage (NCBI taxonomy): Eukaryota > Viridiplantae > Streptophyta > Magnoliopsida > Poales > Poaceae > Elymus > Elymus sibiricus. The sequence continues at coordinate 140,580,687 of CM077670.1, forward strand.
TTCATTTTTATGATCAAGATTATCACCCTCCAACAAGTGTGACTCCTTCTATCTAAAGTTGACTCTTCTCCAGTCCCCTTTCATCAAGTTTTATATTACTAAATAATGATTCAATATGAGTGACACCAATCATTTTAATATCTTCATCATTACTACGATAGAAACTGGGTGGAATCGCTTTTTCTAGCAATTCTCGCTTAGCTCTCAACCTAGCGGTCCTTTCTTTACTTTAATTAATGGAGACATAGATAGATTTAATAGACTCATTTATATCATGCTTGGATGGCAAAATTTTAGTTTTGAGATTTTCTACATCATGAGCAATTCTATCCATGTTCCTAGCCAATTCATCAACTCTATTCAGTTTTTTTTCTATCATAGCATTGAAATTCTTTTGAGAACTAATAAATTCTTTAATATTACTTTCCAGGTTAGAGGGCATCCTATTATTATTATTATAAGAATTACCATAAGTATTGCCATAATGATTAGAGGAATTTCCAGGAAACGGTCTAGGATTGAAATTACCTCTATAAGCATTGTTGTTGAAATTGTTTCGACATATAAATTTCACATCAATAGCATCATTATTTTTCTCAATCAATGTGGACAAAGGCACATCACTAGGGTCAACATGAGCATTCTTACTAGCAAGCATTTTCATAATAGCATCCATCTTATCACTCAAAGTATTGATTTCTTCAATAGAATTTACCTTCTTACCAATTGGAGTTCTTTCGGTGTGCCATTGAGAATAATTTGTCATAATATTATCAAGGATTTTTGTAGTTTATCCCAATGTAATTTCCACAAAAGTACCACCTGTGGCAGAGTCTAGCAAATTTCTAGAGACAAAGTTTAGTCCCGCATAAATTTTTTGTATGATCATCCATAAATTCAAGCCGTGAGTTGGGCAATTTGTTATCATTAATTTCATTCTCTCCCAAGATTGTGCAACATGTTCATGCTCAAGTTGCTTAAAATTCATAATTTGATTTCTTAGAGAAATAATCTTAGCGGGAGGAAAATACATAGTAATGAAAGCATCCTTACATTTATCCCATGAATCAATACTATTTCTAGGGAAGGATGAAAACCAAGTTTTAGCACGATGTCGTAGTGAGAACGGAAATAATTTTAATTTGACAATATCATTATCCACATCTTTCTTCTTTTGCATATCACAAAGTTCAACGAAAGTATTTAGATGGGATGCAACATCTTCATTAGGACAACCAGAAAATTGTTCTTTCATAACAAGATTAAGCAAGGCAGCATTAATGTCACACGACTCCGCACTAGTGGCGTGAGGAGCAATAGGAGTACTAATAAAATCATTATTATTGGTATTGGAAAAGTCACACAATTTTGTATTTTCTTGAGACATCGCGACAAAGCAAGCAAACAAAAATATTTTTGTGTTTTTGTAAAAAAAATTAGAAGTGGGGGAGATGAAAACGAGAGGCAAATGCAAATAAAATAAATGCAAGTGATTGATAATTTGTGCGAAGGTACTTGATAGATTTTGATGATGTCTCGCCGGCAATGGTGCAAGAAATTCTTCCTGCTACTTGTAGACTATGTTGGTATTTCCCCGAAGAGGAGAGGATGATGCAGTATAGTAGAGATAAGTATTTCCCTAAGTTAAGAACCAAGGTTATCAATCCAGTAGGAGAACCAAGCAAGATCTAGTGAACAGCACCTACACACACAAAAGCAAACACTTGTACCCAACGCGAATAAGAGGGTTGTCAATCCTCTTAGCGGTTACTTGCAAGGATTAAGTCTGATAGAAATAAATTGATAAAGTAAATTACTAAACTAAATAAAAGTAAATAAATTGCAGCAAGGTATTTTTATGTTTTTTATATGATAAAGATAGACCCGGGGGCCATAGTTTTCACTGGAAGCTTCTCTCTCGAGCGCAGAAACATACGGTGGATAAACAAATTACTGTTGGGCAATTGATAGAAAAGCAAATAATTATGACAGATTCATGGCAATGATCATGTATATAGGCATCATGTCCGAGACAAGTAGACCGACTCCTGGCTGCATCTACTACTATTACTCCACTCATCGACCGCTACCAGCATGCATCTAGAGTATTAAGTTAATAAAAATAGAGTAACGCCTTAAGCAAGATGACATGATGTACAGAAGCAAATTCAAGCAATATGAATAAACCCCATCTTTTTATCCTTAATCGCAACAATACAAATACGTGTCATGTCCCTTTCTGTCACTGGGATTGAGCACCGCAAGATTGAACCCATCACAAAGCACCTCTCCCATTGCAAGATAAACCAATCTAGTTGGTCAAACCAAATCGATAGATCAGAGAGAAATACAAAGCAATATTTAATCATGCATAAAAGAGTTCAGAGAAGAATCAAATATTTCTCATGAATAATCTGATCATAAACTCACAATTCATCAGATCCCAACAAACACACCGCAAAAGAAGATTACATCGGATAGAACTCCAAGAACATCAAGGAGAACATGGTATTGAAGATCAAAGAGAGAGAAGAAGCCATCTAGCTACTAGCTATGGACCCGTAGGTCTGTGGTAACCTACTCACACATCATCGGAGGGGCAGCAAGGTTGATGTAGAAGCCTTCCGTGATCGATCCCCCCTCCGGCAGAGTACCCGAAAAGGCCTCCAGATGGGATCACGGAAGAACAAAGGCTTGCGGCGGCAGAAAGGTTTTTTCTTCTGGCTCTCTGATGGTTTCCGAATATTTGTGAATTTATAGGAGTGGAGTTAGGTCAAACGGAGCCACGAGGGCCCCACAAGGCATCAGGGCGCGTCCCCCTTGGGGCCGCGCCCTGTTGCCTTGTGGAGGCTTCGTGAACCTTCTGGCCTCCTCTCCAAGTCTCCAGGGTCTCTTTTGTCCAGAAAAAAATCTCCAAAAAGTTTTGTGGCATTTGGACTTCGTTTGGTACTGATTCTCTGAAAAGCTAAAAACAAGCAGAAAACAACAACTGGCACTGGGCACTAGGTTAATAGGTTAGTCCCAAAAAACGATATATAATTGCATATAAAAACATCCAAGATTGATAATATAATAGCATGGAACAATCAAAAATTATAGATACGTTCGAGACGTATCAGCGTCCCATGTCTTGACCGGTGCTGTCCATAACGTGTCTAGCTCCTCTTTCAGTAGCCCCAGATATAGATTAATATTATTTCCCGGTTGTTTCGGCCCTTGAATCAGCATGCTCATGTGTATGTACTTTGCCTTCATGCACTTCCAGGGGGGGAGGTTGTACATCCATACAAACACGGGCCATGTGCTATGGTTGGTGTTCTGGTTGCCAAACGGATTCATGTCATCGGTACTCGCGCCAAGCACGATGTTCCTTGGGTCACCTGTGAAAAATCGATATTCGGCGTTGAACTCTCTCCACTGGCTTGCATCCACGAGGTGTCTCAGCTTCGGATCATCTCCATCGTCGGGCTTCACCCTCTCCGCGTGCCAATGCATGAGCTTTGCTTCCTTAGGATCTACGAAATAACGCTGTAGACGGGGAGTGATCGGTAAGTACCATACAACTTTCTGTAGAGATTTCTTTCCGGCCTTCTTGTATCGAGAAGCATTGCACACCGGACAGCTAGTTTTTTCCGCGTGCTCATTCCGATAAATGATGCAATCATTGATGCATGCATGGTATCTAATGTGTGCCAGATCAAGAGGGCACACGATCTTCTTGGCCTCATCGACACTAGTAGGACACAGGTTCCCCGCGGGAAGAACTTTTTGTAGGTACTTCAAATGCTCATCGAGGCTTCTGTTGGTCCATTTGTTTTTAGCCTTTGTCTTTAGAAGTTCAAGCGTGAAACTCAAGCGGGTCACCTCAGGATCGCAACCATCATACAACGGAGTCTGAGAGTCTACCTCCAGTTGCTCCAGCTTGGCCTCATCTCTACAAGCAGCTCTGTCGTTAGTCGTCTTCTTGCGAAGTAGGTCTCGAACATGAGGGTCCTGCACGACTGAACTTAGTAGCGACGAAGGCTCCGGCGTGTCCGAGTCTTCTCCGTCCTGTCCGGCCTCTTCTCCGCCCCCATGTTCGGCCTCTTCTCTGCCCCCATGTTCGGCCTCTTCTCCACCGCCATTATCGGTCATCTTTTCATCTGGCCCCATGTCGTCATTGGCTGCCCCGTCGATGTCATCAGCATCATCATCATCTTCACTTATCCACCGAGTATAGCCAACCATGAAACCAATCATGAGCACGTGCACCTTCAAACGGCCTCCCTTAAAGGGGTTGAGCCAGACTCCTCCTTTGCATCTTTAACACGGACATAAAATCTCCTTCCGGTTATTTTCATGCATGTCGTGCACCGCGGATCACAACCATCTTTCCACCATACTTCCACTGACCTTCATGATCGCCTGCACGGTATAATAAGCAAAAGGATTATAAACGCATGAATGCATCAAAATAATACAAAAAATTGGCACGACCTTCCCTAAAAATAGGGACCAATAGAGTTTGCCCGCAATTCGCCGAAACGGAAATAATTTGACATTTCGGCAAAACATAAGCAAACTCATGTCATGTCACGCACAATTCGGCAAATACACATATAGGCAGCAACTCATGCCACATGCAAAATTCCCATCATATCGCCCGATTCGGTCATATCGCACACACACACATATTTCCATTCATCCAAAGCACCATTTTTTACTCACCTATCTCGAGAGAGATCAAGCACGGTGATGAGGTCGATGTCGCTACACACCTAGGGATCAAAAGTGGACAAAGATGGCTTTACTTCATTAAATGGATAGTTCTAGTTGGGGAGGTAGATAGGTCACTTCATTAAATGGGTAGATCTAGCTAGTTGGGGAAGAAGATGGCTCTAACTAGTGGAAGGGAGGAGAGAAAGGGGTGTATTAATGGAGATGGTGGAGTGGGCATTAAAGGAGAGAGAAGAGAGGTAGGAGAAGCTAGAGAAAACAAAGCTAGCTTGTAGTAATGGGGGAAGCAAGGGAGAGGAAGTGAGGGAGAGAGGAGGGAGGAGGGGGGAGAGGAATGAAAAAGGTGAGAGCTATGCCTTAGCAGCAGCGCAGGTTGGAGCACGGTGCTACTGCTAAGAGCAATAGCAGTAGCACTGGTCCGCACCCCACGCTACTGCTAAATGGGGACCACCACGTGGGCCAGTGCAGCCATAGATGCAGCCGGGGGGGGGGACGTGACACGCGCTACTGCTAAGAGCAATAGCAGTAACGCGGGTTCCCTAGCCAGCACTGCTACTACACGTAGCCTGGTGGGTACGGTGGGGCCCACTTAGTAGCAGCGATGCTAGGTATCCCCGCGCTACTGGTAAGCTGATACCAGTAGCGCCTATCCAGAGCCCGCGCAACTGGTAATTATCAGTAGTGCGTGTCTTTGACCCTCGCTACTGTTAAGCCTCCACCTATAAGGTTTTCCCTAGTAGTGGATCTATGCAACCCAATAGACACCTTCGGAGATACCTGTAGAGCACCTTTATGAGCATCCAGTTATGAAGTGACGTTTGATAGCACACAAGGTATTCCTCCGGTGTCCGGGAGTGGCATGATCTCATGGTCTGAGGAACTGATACTTGACACGAAGAAAGCTGTAGCAAATAACTAAGTGATACGATCTGATGCTAAGCTTACGGTTGGGTTTTTCCATCACATCATTCTCCTAATGATGTGATCCCGTTATCAAATGACAACTCATGTCTATGGTTAGGAAACCTTAACCATCTTTGATCAACGAGCTATTCTAGTAGAGGCCTACTAGGGACACGATGTTGTTTATGTATTCACACATGTATTTAAATTTCCGGTCAATAGAATTCTAGCATGAATAATAAACATTTATCATGAACAAGGAAATATGATAATAACTAATTTATTATTTCCTCTAGAGCATATTTCCAACAGTCTCCCACTTGCACTAGAGTCAATAATGTAGTTTACATCGTAATAAATCTAACACCCATGGAGTCCTAGTGCTGATCATGTTTTGTTTGTGGAAGAGGTTTAGTCAACGGGTCTGCCACATTCAGATCCGTATGTACTTTCCAAAGTTCTATGTCTCCCTCCTTGATGTTATCACGGATGGAGTTGATGCGGCGTTTTATGTGCTTGGTCTTCTTGTGAAACCTGGACTCCTTGGCAATGGCAATAGCATCAGTGTTGTCACAAAAGATAGTCATTGGATCCGATGCACTAGGTATTACTCCTAGATCGGATATGAACTCCTTCATCCAGACTCCTTGCGTTGCTTCCGAAGCAGCTATATATTCCACTTCACATGTAGATCCCGCTACGACGCTTTGCTTGGAACTGCACCAACTGACTACTCCACCATTCAATATAAATACGTATCCAGTTTGAGACTTGGAGTCATCCGGATCTGTTTCGAAGCTAGCATCGACGTAACCCTTTACGGCGAGTTCTTCGTCACCTCCATAATTAAGAAACATGTCCTTAGTCCTCTTTAGGTACTTAAGGATATTCTTGACTGCTCTCCAGTGATCTACTCCTGGATCACTTTGGTACCTCCCTGCTAGACTTATGGCATGGCACACATCAGGTCTAGTACACAGCATGACATACATTATAGAGCCTATGGCTGAGGCATAGGAGATGACTTTCATCCTTTCTCTTTCTTCTACTGTGGTTGGGTTTGAGTCATACTCAACTTCACTCCTTGCAACACAGGCAAAAACCCCTTCTTTGACTGGTCCATTTTGAACTTCTTCAAAATCTTGTCAAGGTATGTACTTTGTGAAAGTCCTATTAGGCGTCTTGATATATCTCTAAAGATTTTAATGCCCAATATGTAAGCAGCTTCACCCAGGTCTTTCATTGAAATACTCTTGTTCAAATAACCTTTTATGCTTTCCAGAAATTCTATATCATTCCCATTAAATAATATGTCATCCACATACAGTATTCGAAATGCTACAGAGCTCCCACTTACTTTCTTGTAAATACAAGCTTCTCCGTAAGTTTGTATAAAACCAAAGGCTTTGATCACCTCCTCAAAGCGTATATTCCAACTCCGAAATGCTTGCACCAGTCCATAGATGGATCGCTGGAGCTTGCATACCTTATTAGCATCCTTAGGATCAATAAAACCTTTGGGCTGCATCATATACAACTCTTCCTTAAGAAAACCATTAAGGAACACAGTTTTCACATCCATCTGCCAGATTTCATAATCATAAAATACGACAATTGCTAACACAATTCTAACAAACTTCAGCATCGCTACCGGTGAGCAAGTCTCATCATAGTCAACTCCTTGAACTTGTCAAAAACCCTTTGCAACAAGTCAAGCTTTATAGACGGTGACATTACCATCGGTGTCTGTCTTCTTCTTAAAGATCCATTTTTTCTCAATGGACTGCCGGTCATCGGGTAAGTCTACCAAAGTCCATACTTGGTTCTCATACAGGATCCTATCTCAGATTTCATGGCCTCAAGCCATTTGTCGAAATCCGGGCTCATCCCTGCTTCTTCACAGTTTGTAGGTTCGCCGTTGTCTAACAATGTGACTTTCAGGACGGGATTACCATACCACTCTGGTGTGGAACATACCCTGGTCGACCTATGATGTTCAGTAGTAACTTGATCCGAAGTTTTATGATCATCATCATTAGCTTTCTCTCCAGCAGGTGTAGGCATCACGGGAACTTCTTTCTGTGATGTGCTACTTTCCAATTCGAGAGGAGGTACAATTACCACATCAAGTTCTACTTTCCTCCCACTCACTTCTTTCGAGAGAAACTCCTTCTCTATAAAGGACCCATTCTTGGCAACAAAGATCTTGCCCTCGGATCTGTGATAGAACGTATACCCAATGGTCTCTTTAGGGTATCCTATGAAGACACATTTCTCCGCTTTGGGTTCGAGCTTATCAGGCTGAAGCCTCTTGACATAAGCATCGCATCCCCAAACTTTAAGAAATGACAGCTTCGGTTTCTTGCCAAACCATAATTCATAAGGTGTCATCTCAACGGATTTAGATGGTGCGCTGTTTAAAGTGAATGCGGCTGTCTCTAATGCATAACCCCAAAACGATACTGGCAAATCGGTAAGATACATCATAGAATGCACCATATCCAATAGAGTATGATTACAACGTTCGGACACACCATTACGCTGCGCTGTTCCAGGTGGCGTCAGTTGTGAAACAAGTCCACATTGTCTTAAATGCATACCAGACTCGTAACTCAAATATTCTCCTCCATGATTACATCGTAAGAATTTTATCTTCTTGTTACGATGATTCTCCACTTCACTCTGGAACTGTTTGAACTTTTCAGAAGTTTCAGACTTGTGCTTCATTAAGTAAATATACCCATATCTACTTAAATCATCTATGAAGGTCAGGAAATAACGATATCCACCGCGCGCCTCAACACTCATCGGACCGCATACACCGGTATGTATTATTTTCAACAAGTCACTTGCCCGCTCCATCGTACCGGAAAACGGGGTTTTAGTCATCTTGCCCATGAGGCATGTGTCGGGCCCATGGAACACGGGGTATCCAGGCCCGTCTACCTTTGGCCCAGGGCGCGACGCCTAGAGTGGGCCCGGCGGGCCGTCACCACCAAGTGTTTCACCAAGACCCCTCATGAGGCCCTGGCCTCCTGAGGCCCCCTCCTCAGGGAGTAGCAGGCTACGCTCAGCACCACCATCAACGGCCTCGCGAGGTCCCCTCACGAGGCAGCTTCCCGAGTGGCCTCACGAGGCGGCTCCCCGAGGTGGCCTCACGAGGCCCCCTCTCCAAGCGGTCCCCCGAGGCATCCTCCCGATGGCTTACACGGCAAGGAAGATCCGGCTCAGTCGCGCGGTCCCAGCCCATCAAGTGGGTGACACGCGCGGCGACGGGCAGCAGCAAAGGCCACGCCAGCAGGCGCGGATGCAGATGGTTTCCTATTTTGTGTTAGGGAAGCAGGGCCAGCTATCTACTCTCCAAAGCAACCCCAAAGGTTGCCCAATCGGCGAAGGAAGACCAACACGGCGGGCGCGCAGGGCGGAGGTCATCACCGAGCCCACCGGCGCATCATGGATCATGCTTTGGCAGGCGAAGACCACCTTTAGTCAGGATAGCCTGAGCGCCTGTCCCCTTTCAAAACCGCCAAGTGTGGCAACCCTTCCCGCCTAACTTTCCAGGGGGAAGAGGACCAAGGCCAGCATAAAAAGGGCAGTGCTGCCATTGTAGAGGAGGGTCGTGTCGGGGTTGTGGAAACCGGGGTACCACGACTCGTCTGCCCGCAGCCCAGGGCGCGGCGCCTGGCGGAGGCCCAGATAGGCGGCCCACCAACGGGCGCCCCAGATCAAAGTCACCTCGTGAGGCTCCGGCCTCCCGACGGCCCCCTCACGAGGCCCTGGCCTCCTGAGGCCCCCTCCTCAGGGAGTAGCAAGCAACGTTCAGCACCACCATCAACGGCCTCGCGAGGTCCCCTCACGAGGCGGCTTCCCGAGTGGCCTCGCGAGGTGGCTTCCCGAGTGGCCTCACGAGGCGGCTTCCCAAGGTGGCCTTCCGAGGCCCCCTCCCGCAGGCGCTCGAGACGAAGGCCGTTCGCCGTGTCGCGTGGTCTGGAGCCCATCACGTGGGTGACGCGCGCGGTGACGAGCAGCAACAGAGGCCGCGCCAGCAGGCGCGGATGCAGATGGTTTCCTCTTTTGTGCTAAGGAAGCAGGGCCAGCTATCTACTCCCCAAAGCAACCCCAAAGGTTGCCCGATCGGCGAAGAAAGACCAAGACGGCGGGCGCGCAGGGCAGAGGTCATCACCGAGCCCACCGGCGCGTCATGGATCATGCTTTGGCAGGCGAAGACCACCTTTAGTCAGGATAGCCTCAGCACCTGTCCCCTTTCAAAACCGCCAAGTGTGGCAACCCTTCCCGCCTAAGTTTCCAGGGGGAAGAGGACCAAGGCTGGCATAAAAGGGGGCAGTGCTGCCACCTGAGGAGGGGGGGATCGTCTTCAACCGTGTAGGAGAGCTCCGATCGTCTTCAACCTTGTACGCGAGAACTCTCTCACCCACAATAATCCCAACGACAAGCAATAGTAGGGTCTTACACCGCAAGGTGGCCCGAACCTGGGTAAACCGCTGTGTCCTCGCCCGTCCTACGCTAGCGCGCTCTCGCCGTAGTCTCGCCGTAGCGTTGCCGTGGTAGGGGAAGAAGTAGTAGAACGAGCTCACCCCAGTGTTCGAACCTTTGGGTCCCCGGAGCCCCACTTACCACATTTTGCGCGCCAGGTAGGGCTGGCACGATCAGCCTCGTGAGGCCGCCTGGCGCGACCAGCCTCATGAGGTAAACCCGCAGGTCAATGCCGCTCTCCCGCCGCTGCCGCCGCCGCCCCGGAGGAACGACGTCAACCAGCCTGACGAGGGCGATGGGGGCTACCAGGAGCCTTGCGCGGTTGCCTGCATCCTTGACGGGGCTCAGGCTCCCGTGTCCTCGTATATGGAGCTGAGGCGGTCCTTCCTTCAGAGCTTAAGCACGGCTCCCCGCGACTCCTCGCCTTCGACGAGGCGCGTCAGGATGGCTCGCGGGAGACTGATCTGCTGCTCCTCGAGGAGGACCGCCGTCAGGCCGCCCTTCATGCCGCGAGGTACCAGCAGGCCCTGCATCGCTACCACAGCCGCAATATCCGCCCTCGTACTCTTGAGGTCGGCGACCTCGTCCTACGCAGGACCCTCTCCAGAGAGGGACTCCACAAACTCTCACCTATGTGGGAAGGCCCTTTCAGGGTTACTCATGTCTCCAGGCCCGGCTCAGCCCGGCTAGAGATGGAGGACGGAATTCCTGTGCCTAATGCCTGGAACATCCAACACCTCTGCAAGTTCTACCCGTGACCCCCACGAGTACGAACGAAACAGGGCTATACACGCCCCGGAGACTCTCATTGCGTAAGCCTGATGGGCCCGCGAGAGCTCCAGCCCACGCCCAAGTGGAAGCCCCATGCTCCGCGCTGGCGGAACGATCGACCCGCGATCATACCCACACCCCAGTGGAAGCCCCATGCTCTGCGCTGGGGACGGAGGAAGGAGTTTCAGCGTATGACGCACGGAACGTCCGACCCCTCCGCAAGTTCTGCTCGTGGCCCCCACGAATACGAACGAAACAGGGCTGTACACGCCCTGGAGACTCTCATTGCGTAATCCTGATGGGCCCGCGAGAGCTCCAGCCCACGCCCAAGTTGAAGCCCCATGCTCCACGCTGGCGGAACGATCGAGCCGCGATCATGCCCACGCCAAAGTGGAAGCCCCATGCTCCGCGCTAGCGGAACGATCGAGCCACGATCATGCCCACGCCCAAGTGGAAGCCCCATGCTCCGCGCTGGCGGAACAATCAACTGAGGGCGCCCCACGGGCTGCACCAACCTCAAGCTAACCCGTGCCGGACACGGCAGCCGCATCTCGTTCTGGTTGTGTAATCAACCTTATTATTTCGTCAGTTCGTTGATGGCGAGCCATGCGCGCCCATGGCATCCCCCCTGAGCTTCACGCGAACGGGGGATGGACACGGTGCCTGTGCTCAGGTCAGTCCCAGCAGCACTGAAAAACCCAAGTGATCGAGCTCTGGCTCGCGGGCCTGCTCCCGTGCACGTCACGTCACCAAGGTCCTTGGTGTCTCATCTTCTCGCATGATAGGCACGGTGCCTGTGCTCGGGTCCGTCCCTGCAGCGCCGCTAAACCCAAGTGATCGAGCTCTGACTCGTGGGCCTGCTCCCATGCACGCCACCTCACCAAGGTCCTTGGTGCCTTATCTTCTCGCGTGACGCCCATGAGTGGGTCAGTGAGCGTGCGCGGCTCCCCCGTCACGAGACCTTGCACCTTGCAATTGTCTCAGGAGCAGGTCACACGGAAGGCCTCGCGAGCGTGCCTCGCAAGGTAACCCGGCGGCAGGATGCCCCCCGGAGCCTCAGGAGGCCTCAGGAGCATGGCTTCCGGAGCCAAGCCCGACAGAGCCACGCCAGCCGGAGGCCTCACGAGAGGAGACCTCGCGAGGCACACCCTACAAGTGGCGGTTCGCCCGGCGCCGCCCTCCGAAAAAGCTAAGTATCATAAACACATCACGAGATGTTTTCAACGCTCCTCAAGCTCTCCTCTCACCGCTGCCGCACTGAGCGCTGAGTTTCCTTCTTCTATGCGAGCTGCTTGCACGTCAAAGGGGGGCTTCTTGAGCATCGCGCCTCAGGAGCTCTTACCCCCTCGCAGTGCCATACACCTCCTGGCCTTGTCCAGGCATCGCGACCGGACATACCAGCGACGGCTGTAGCCCACCCGGGGGCTGGGTCCTGACGACATAGAGCGACAAGGCAAGCAAAGAAAGGGAGATAAGCCTCACGAGGAGGTCTCGTGAGCCGCTCTCATCGTTTTTCAAGCTCTTTCTTTCTTTTTGCGATCTCGCCGAGCGCCCACGTTTCTCTTTTGCGCGAGCCGCTTGCACGCCAAAGGGGGGCTTCCTGGGCATCGCGCCCCAGGAGCCCTTACTAGCTCCCGGGCCACTCACCTCCTGGCCTTGTCCAGGCATCGCGACCGGACATACCAGCGACGGCGTAGAGCACCAAGGCAAACAAGAAAGAAAAGCGAGGCCTCACGAGAGGACTTCAAGAGGAAATAAGCATACGTTACACCAAGTCATAAAATACTTAATGCAAAGGACATCGTTTTTCCTCACGCCATCAGGGGCTACGTTGACTTGTTACAGGAATAAAAGGAAGAAGGGTGCCCTCGGCGCCGCCTCGCCTTCAATACGCACAAGGAATCAAGGCGGAAAACACGGGTGAGGCAATGATGGCCCCGCGCCGAGCGCGAGCAGGTTTTATGTCAGCCTGGGCAGTTGCCGAGGCGTCACGGGGAAGTGGAGGCGCCTTCCATCACATCGTGCGCCACGCGTCGCGCCTGGCCCGCAGGCGGTTAGGGCCCGCACCGTTTCGCCCCCTTAGGCGGGAACATGCGCGCCACGGGCCCGGGGGCTACTATCGGGGTTGTGGAACCCGGGGTACCACGACCCGTCTGCCCGCGGCCCAGGGTGCGGCGCCTGGCGGAGGCCCAGATAGGCGGCCCACCAACGGGCGCCCCAGATCAAAGTCACCTCGTGAGGCTCCGGCTTCCCGATGGCCCCCTCAAGAGGCCCTGGCCTCCTGAGGCCCCCTCCTCAGGGAGTAGCAAGCAACGCTCAGCACCACCATCAACGGCCTCGCGAGGTCCCCTCACGAGGCGGCTTCCCGAGGGGCCTCGCGAGGCAGCTTCCCGAGTGGCCTCACGAGGCGGCTTCCCAAGGTGGCCTTCCGAGGCCCCCTCCCGCAGGCGCTCGAGACGAAGGCCGTTCGGCGCGTCGCGCGGTCTGGAGCCCATCACGTGGGTGACGCGCGCGGCGATGAGCAGCAGCAGAGGCCGTGCCAGCAGGCGCGGATGCAGATGGTTTCCTCTTTTGTGCTAAGGAAGCAGGGCCAGCTATCTACTCCCCAAAGCAACCCCAAAGGTCGCCCGATCGGCGAAGAAACACCAAGACGGCGGGCGCGCAGGGCAGAGGTCATCACCGAGCCCACCGGCGCGTCATGGATCATGCTTTGGCAGGCGAAGACTACCTTTAGTCAGGATAGCCTGAGCGCCTGTCCCCTTTCAAAACCCTCAAGTGTGGCAACCCTTCCCACCTAAGTTTCCAGGGGGAAGAGGACCAAGGCTGGCATAAAAGGGGGCAGTGCTGCCACCTGAGGAGGGGGGATCGTCTTCAACCGTGTAGGAGAGATCCGATCGTCTTCAACCTTGTACGCGAGAACTCTCTCACCCACAATAATCCCAATGACAAGCAGGAGTAGGGTCTTACACCGCAAGGTGGCCCAAACCTGGGTAAACCGCTGTGTCCTCGCCCGTCCTACGCTAGCGCGCTCTCGCTGTAGTCTCGCCGTAGCGTTGCCGTGGTAGGGGAAGAAGTAGTAGAACGAGCTCACCCCAGTGTTCGAACCTTTGGGTCCCCGGAGCCCCACTTCCCACAGGTCGGAACGTGTTCTTCCTCCTTCACAGTGTATGCGAGAACTCTCTTGCCCACCGCAATACAACACACAAGCAGGAGTAGGGTCTTACACCGCAAAGTGGCCCGAACCTGGGTAAACCGCTGTGTCCTCGCCCATCCTATGCTAGCGCGCCCTCGCCGTAGTCTCGCCGTAGCGCTGCCGTGGTAGGAGACGAAGTAGTAGAACGAGCTGACCCCAGTGTTCGAACCTTTGGGTCCCCGGAGCCCGACTTCCGACATTTGGCGCGCCAGGTAGGGGTGCACTATTGTTCTCCTGCTCCGCCCTCAGCTCCACCAGCCCCATGGCCGACGCCCGTCGCGAGCGCGCTGAGCGCAGGGCTGGCCGCGTGGCCCAGACAGAGCCGGTGGCCCGCGGCAATCGCCGCCGCCCCGACGCCGAGGCTGCCGCCGCCACCGACCCCGCTGCCCGCGAGCAGCAGGCCTCCTCCCTGCACCCCTCCGTGCGGGCGGACGGCCACACCGCCACGGCCTCCTCCCTCACCAACCGTGGGCCGCCGAACCCGCAGGCCGCGCTGCTCATGGCGCGCGAGCTGCTCCGCTACCGTCCTGACGACGCCGGCTACGACACCTGGCTCGGTCGCATCACCGAGCTCGTCAACGTCGCCCGGGACGCCCCGGCGCCTTCTCACTCGCTCCGCCCTCCACCGTCTCGTGCTGGGGACCTGGCGCACGGCGCTCCCCTACCGCCTCCTCTATGTGACGAGCGCGCCGGGCCCCAGCGCAGCGCGCGGGCTCGTGAGCCGTCCCGCGGCGCGTCTTCTCCAGACCACTGCGAGCCCAACTGCCAGATCATCCGCCGCGCGCCCCCGACGCGCGATTGCTCCTCGAGCGTCAACGCCAGCGCGAGGACAAGGCCGTTCAAGACGTTGCAGCGGCCGGGCGTCAAAACCACGCCGCCCTCGCTGGCGGCGTCCCCTCGAGCGGCGTGGGCTGCCGTGCCTTCACCCGCGAGCTGTGTCGCGTGGTCTGGCCCGCGAAGTTCAAGCCCGAGTTGCCTCCGCGCTACGACGGCACCCCCAACCCTACGGAGTTCCTCCAGCTCTACGCGCTGAGCGTCGAGGCGGCGAACGGCGACGACAAGGTCATGGCGAACTGGTTCCCAATGGCCCTCAAGGACGGCCCGCGCTCCTGGCTCATGAACCTCCCCGAGGCTTCCATCTCGTCGTGGGCCGAGATCTGCAGCCAGTTCATCGCCAACTTCAAGGGCACACAGGACCGCTCCCTCACCATCAACGACCTGCGGTGTGTTCGACAGCGCCCAGACGAGACCCTCCGCAAATACATCCAGCGCTTCAGTCAGGTGCGCAACAAGATCTCGCGTGCCTCCGATGCGGCCGTCATCTCCGCGTTCTCCACCGGCGTCACGGACATCAAGATGCGCGAGAAGCTCGCCATCAACGGTGAGCTCGACTCCGTGCTCGAGATGCTCGACCTCGCCGACAAGTGCGCCAAGGCTGAAGAAGGCCGCCTCTTCGTCCACAACGACCCCGACGCGGCGCTCGACGGCGCCAAGGCCAAGAGCAAGGACGTCAAGCGCAAGGGCCCTGCCGTGCTTGCGGCGGAGCCCGAGCAGAAGCGCGGCCGTGACCTCGACGAGCCTAGGAAGGACAACCGGCCACTCTGCGCCTTTCAGAACGTCCGCTCCCACAGCACCGAAGACTGTCATGAGCTCAAGTTGCTCCGCGACAAGCGCCAGAGTCACTGAGACGACCGCAACGGCCGCGGCGCCGGCCGCGGAGGTTGCCGCAGCGGCAATCGCTGGGACAACCGCAACAATAATGGCGGCTACCGCCAGGGCTGGCACAATCAGCCTCGTGAGACCGCCTGGCGCGATCAGCCTCGTGAGGCGAATCCTCAAGCTAATGCCGCTTTCCCGCCGCTGCCTCCGCCACCTCGGTGGAACGACGTCAACCAGCCTGACGAGGGCGCCGAGGGCTACAAGGAGCCTCGCGCGGTCGCCTGCATCCTCGGCGGGTCCCAAGCCCCCGCGTCCATTCGCCACTTCAAGCAACTCTCTCGCGAGGTGTACGCCGCCCTCCCGAGGCCTGAGGTCGCGCGACCCCTCAAGTGGTCGCAGTACGCCATCACCTTCGACTCCAAGGACCACCCCAAGTCCACGGCCTCCACTGGCGCGCTCCCCATGCTGTGCACTCCCACCATCAGCAACGTCGCGGTCACCAAGACCCTCATCGACGGGGGTGCCGGCCTCAACGTGCTCTCCATCGGGACCTTCGAGACGCTCCAGGTGCCCTATGACCAGCTGATGCCGACCAGGCCCTTCTCGGGAGTAACCGATGGCTCCACCATTCTGCTGGGGTAGGTGCGCCTCCCCGTCACCTTCGGCACTCGCAAGAACTACCACACAGAGCTCATCGACTTCGACGTGGCGCACATCGGCCTGCCCTACAATGCCATCTTGGGCTACCCAGCTCTCACCAAGTTCATGGCGGCCACTCATCACGCCTACAACGTCCTCAAGATGCCCGGCTGCAGCGGCATCATCACCGTCGCCTACGACGAAAAGGACGCGGCCAGCATCCTCGAGCGCGCCTACAAGGCTGCCGCTATCACTCACCCAGCCGACGAGGACGCGTCCGAGCCTTCCGAGGCCGCGCCCGTGAAGAAGAAGCAGCTGTTCTCTCAAGACCGCGCCGAGACGAAGAAGGTGTCGGTGGACGGCAGCGGCTCCGGCCCCGCCTTCACCATCGGCACGGGCCTCCCTCCTGCATAGGAAAGCGCGCTCGTCACCTTCCTTCGGGCAAACTCGAATGTTTTCGCCTGGAAAGCATTCGACTTGTCCGGTGTGCCGAGGGAGGTGATCGAGCACCACTTAGCGGTGTGCCCCAATGCACGCCCGGTCAAGCAGAAAGCGCGGCGCCAGGCGCCAGAGAAGCAAGAGTTCATCTTCAATGAAGTCCAGAAGCTCCAAGAGGCCGGAGTCGTTCGCGAGGTGCGCCATCCCGAATGGCTCGCCAACCCAGTCGTCGTCCCAAAGAAGGGCGGCAAAGAGCGCATGTGCATCGACTTCACCAGCCTCAACATGTTCTTCCCTCAGGATCCGTTTCCGCTGCCCCGCATCAATCAGATCGTGGATTCCACCGCCGGGTGCGGTCTGCTATGTTTCCTGGATGCCTTCTCAGGCTATCATCAGATCAAGATGGCGGCCAAAGACGTGGAGAAGACGGCCTTCATCACCCCCTGCGGTGTATTTTGTTACGTCTGCATGCCCTTCGGTTTAAGGAGCGCGGGCGCCACCTTCCAGCGGCTAATGCGCATCACTCTGGGGCCTCAGATGGGGAAGAACGCAGAGGCCTACGTCGACGAAATCGTGGTCAAATCTTGCGAGGCTGGATCCCTCATCGCGGACCTCCAGGAGACATTTGCCAACCTGCGCAAGGTAAACCTCAAGCTCAATCCGGAGAAGTGCGTCTTCGAGTCCCCTCCGGCAAGCTCCTCGGCTTCCTAGTCTCGCACCGGGGCATCGAGGCTAACCCAGAGAAGATCAAGGCCATCAAGAAAATGCGCCCTCCCCGGACCCTCTAGGAAATGCAGCGCTTGGCGGGGTGTATGGCGTCCTTAGGGCGTTTCATCTCCAAGTTTGGCGAACGAGCCCTGCCCATCTTCAAGCTCCTGAAGAGGTCCGGCTCCTTCAAGTGGACTCCTGAGGCAGACGCCGCCTTTGAAGCCCTCAAGAGGTACCTCACGAGCCTGCCCATCATGGTCGTGCCGCGCTCTCGCGAGCCCTTGCTCCTGTACTTGGCGGCTACCCCCTAGACGGCCAGCGCGGCGTTGGTGGCGGTGCGGGAGGAGCGCGTCAGTGCCAAAGAAAAACCCTCGGCCCCGCTTCAGGCTCACGAGACCGCTGAACATCGCGGGCCCCCGGGGCCTCTCGAGCCTCCTGAGCCTGATGATGCCTTCTCAGAAGCTTCTCCTCGCGTCCTCGTCGCCTCCAGGAAGCTGCGCCACTACTTTCAGGGTCACCCCATCAAGGTCATTTCCTCCTACCCCTTGGAGCAAGTTCTGTGCAGCCCCAACGCCGCCGGCCGCGTCGCCGAGTGGAACATCGAGCTGCAAGCCTTCCAACTGGAGTTCTCCACCACCAGAGTCATCAAAGGCGTGGCCCTGGCCGACTTCGTGGCAGAATGGACGGACACGTACGAAGACGAGCCTCGCGAGGCCCAGTCCCTCCTGCCAGGGGATGAGGCGCCTGGCGGATGGAGCATGCACTTCGACGGCGCCTCATCGCAGAGTATGAGGGCCTCATTGCCGGCCTCAAGGCCGCGTTCGCCCTAGGCATCAAGCGTCTGACTATCAAGGGCGATTCGCAACTCCCCGTCAACTTCTCCAACAAAAGCTACATGCCCAAGGACGAGCACATGGCTGCCTACCTGGAAGAGGTACGTAAACTTGAAAAGCGCTTTCTTGGCCTGGAGCTGCAGCACATCCCCCGCGGCAGCAACAAAGAGGCCGACAACATCGCCAAACGAGCGTCGCGTCGTGAGCCCCAGAGCCCTGGCATCTTTGAGGAAAGGCTCCTCAAACCATCCGCCGCACCCCCAGCCGCGAGCACGGCGCTCCTTCGCGAGGAACTACCGCCCGCGCCACCCACGGGCGCGCCAGACTGTGGCCCGGCTTCAGGAGCCCGCCTGCTGCTGGCGCTCGAGCCTCAGGCAGATAGCTGGGCCGCGGAGCTCAAGGCTTACTTGGTTTGCGGCACCTTGCTGGAGGAGGACTCGGAAGCGGAGCGCGTGGCCCGGCAGGCCACCGCCTACTGCATACAAGATGGCGAGCTGTACCGCAGGCGCCCCAATGGTGTCTCGCTGCGATGCATCTCCGAAGAGCAAGGGCGCGAGTTGCTGGCTGATATACATGGAGGGGACTGTGGCCACCACTCTTCATCGCGCACCCTCGTTGGTAAGGTTTTCCGCAGCGGCTTCTACTGGCCCACTGCTCTGCGCGACGCTACCGCACTGGTCCAAGACTGCGAGGCCTGCCAATTCCACGCCAAGCAGATCCACCAGCCGGCGCAGGGCCTCCAGACGATCCCCCTCTCATGGCCCTTTGCGGTCTGGGGGCTGGACATCCTGGGGCCTTTCCCTCGCGCGGCTGGTGGTTATCGCTACCTCTAAGTCGCCATCGACAAGTTCACCAAGTGGGCAGAGGTCGAGCCGGTGCGCACCATCCCGGCAGGCTCCGCCGTCAAGTTCATCAAGGGCCTCGTGAGCCGCTTTGGAGTTCCCAATCGCATCATCACCGACAATGGCTCCCAGTTCACGAGTGGCCTCTTCAAGTTCTACTGCGCCAACCTTGGCACACAGATCTGCTACGCCTCGGTGGCGCACCCGCGAAGCAATGGCCAGTCCGAGCGCGCCAACGCCGAGGTCCTCAAGGGCCTCAAGACAAGGAACTTCAAGAAGAAACTCGAGGCCTGCGGCAAGGGCTGGCTCGACGAGCTGCAGTCCGTGCTATGGTCCATCCGCACGACGGCGAGCAAGCCTACTGGCGAGACGCCCTTCTTCCTCGTCTATGGCGCTGAGGCGGTCCTCCCACTGGAGCTTAACCATGGCTCCCCGCGAGTCCTCGCCTTCGACGAGGCGCGCCAGAATGACTCGCGGGAGACCAATCTGCTGCTCCTCGAGGAGGGCCGCCGCCAGGCCGCCCTTCGTGCTGCGAGGTACCAGCAGGCGTTGCGTCGCTACCACAGCCGCAACATCCGCCCTCGCACTCTCGAGGTCGGCGACCTTGTCCTGCGCAGGATCCTCTCCAGAGAGGGACTCCACAAACTCTCACCTATGTGGGAAGGCCCTTTCAGGGTTACTCACGTCTCCAGGCCCGGCTCAGCCCGGCTGGAGACGGAGGACGGAGTTCCTGTGCCTAATGCCTGGAACATCCAACACCTCCGCAAGTTCTACGCGTGACCCTCACGCGTACAAATGAAATGGGGATGTACACGCCCTGGATCCTCTCATTGCGTTCACCTGATGGGCCCGCGAGAGCTCCCACCCACGCCTCAGTGGAAGCCCCATGCTCCGCGCTGGCGGAACGATCGAACCGCGATCATGCCCACGCCTAGTGGAAGCCCCATGCTCCGCACTGGCGGAACAATCACTTGAGGGCGCCCCACGGGCTGCACCGACCTCACGCTGATCCGTGCCGAACATGGCAATCATATTTCTCTTTGGTTGTGTAATGGACTTATTACTATGTTTCAGTAAAGCTCTATTTCCTAAGATATCTAATGTATTGCTAAGTTGCTTGCCTCAGGAGCTGTGCACGCTCGCGACCTTCCCTCATGAGCCTCACGCGAGTGGGGGCTGGACACGGTGCCTGCGCTTGGGTCAGTCCCAGCATTACTGAAAAACCCAAGCAACTGGGCTCTGGCTCGCGGGCCTGCCCCTTGCACGCCACCCCACCAAGGTCCTTGGTGTCCTGTCTCCTCGCGTAATACCCATGAGCGAATCGACGAGTGCGCACGGTCGTTAAGTGCTCTGCGTGCAGCTATCTCAGGAGCAGATTCCCTGAAAGATCTCATGAGGTAGCACCCTCGGAACCTCAGGAGGCCAGCAGGCCCCGCCTCGGGAGCTAACCCTCGACGGCCAACCCAGCAGAAGATCTCGCAAGTGGAACCCTCACAAGATGCACCCTGCAAGAGATGGCCCACCATACTACCTTGCGCAGAGCTAAGTTTTCCATTTCGCGAGCCACCCTCGCCGTCTCTGGAGCCTTCTCCTCCAATGGCCTCACGAGCGCCAGTGTTCCTCTTGGTGCAAGCCGCTTGTGCGTTAAAGGGGGGCTCCTTGAGCACCGTGCCTAAGGAACCCTCACTAGCTCCCGGTGCCCCTCGCCTCCTGGCCTTGTTCAGGCAGCGCGACCTGACATACCAGCGACGGCTATGGCCGCTCGGGGGCTGGGTCCTGACAACGTAGAGCATCATGGCAAGCAAAAAGAGAGAAACATGCCTTAAAAGAGAGCCTCGCGAGGGCTCGAATGTCCGTTATAGCAAACATAAATATTTAACACCAGGGCATCGTCGTCACACACCCACGGGCCACATTGATCTAGCGCAAGGTGACAAGGGGAAAAGCACCCTAGGAACTCGCGCCGTCGTCGTCTTCGCCGGCGCCGTCACCGTCGGAGCTCTCGCCACGGCCGCAGGAGTACTTCCCGAGTAACGCGCCCACATGACCTTCCACCGCCCTTGCGAGCCCATCGCGAAGCTCCTCGGGAACTGGGGCTATCACCTTGTCAAAGTCGAAGTTGGGGTCGGAATGGAGGAGGTGGCTGAAGACGCGAGTCGCCGCCATGGAGAAGAGGCTGCGGCACTCTCCTCCAGGATACCGTCCACCTCATTGGCTCCGTTCTCAAGCCGTTCCACGAGCTTGGTGGAGAAGTCGATGTAGTCGGCGTCGCGGGACTCGCGGAGGGCCCCAAGCTTTCCCTGGCAGATGGAATTCAGGGCGTCGTGGGCGCGGATCTCGAGGGAGTGAAGTGCCTTAACACGCTCGCGCTGCTCCTGTTCTTGATCGACGGTGCCAGAGCCGGGCTGCGGCGCGGCTCCCTGGCGGGTCTCCGCCTCGGCAAGCGCCACCTTGAGATCAATGACCTCCATCCGGAGCCGCTCGCGTTCTGACTCGAAGGCGTCAGCGTCCTCTTGGACCTTCTTCTCTTTGGCCTCCAGTCGGGCGTTGGCGTCGGTGACGCACTTCGCGTGGGCCTCCTGGGCATCGGCCAGCTGGCGCCCCAGCGTCTCCAGACGCTCCTTCTCCGTGGCCTGCTCGGCCGCCTTCTTCTCGAGGTCCTCCACGCGTGACTCGAGGCCTGCCTCGCGGGCTGCGGTCTACTTCTTGCGAGTGGCAAGGGTGCCTTCCCGCGCAAGGAGCGACCGCACCTGCTTGGCGTACTGGTCTGGGAGCTCTTTCAGGAGGGTCTCCGCCTCTTCACGGCGCATGGTGGCCGCTTCGGCCTCCTGGAGGGCCCTAGCGTGAGCCCCATCCGCTTCGGCGGTGTCCCTCTCGCGCAATGCGCGAGCACGTTCGTCATGACGCCGGGCCGTATCGACGGCGACGCTGAGCCGGCGCCACCCGTCGGCAAGTTTTAGGCGCCCCTCGGTGAGGCGCTTCTCCGTGTCCTAGAAGTCCGTGCCAAGCCGAGCGAGTGCGGCCTTGGCGTCGCGCAGGGCTTCGGGCCTGAGCAGAGCACGGTCAGTCGCGAGGACCAGGGGCCAGTCCCGGCCGGGCCCCCTACCACCCTCCGCCATGGCGGCCCGGGAGCCCTCGGCGCCGCTTGCCTGGGGCGGCGGGCTCGCCAGGCCGCCCCCCTCGTTGACCCGTGGCGGTGCGCTACAGGGGCTCTCAGTGCCGGTTGTGGCGCACCCCGCAACTCCTTCCCCTGTGCCCAAGGAGGCCCCCGGCGGGGGGGGGGGGGGGGGGCAGACGCTTCGGCCTCCCGCATCGTCACTTCCTTGCCCGCGGCAGGGCCAGGGGGGAGGTTATCTCCGCCTCCTGAGGCTGCCTCCCAAGGCTCCCCCATTTCGGCCTCACAGGATGCACCCGTGTGTGACCCTGGAGGAGCAACCGCCCCCTCCTCGATTTCCGTACACCCTGCTTCGGCGTCGGGATGGCGGGTAGCCTCTCTATGCCCCCCGGCCCCGGCGGCGAGCATCGACGCTGCTTGCGGGTTGAGGGTAGCCCTCGCCTTCATACTTGTCTTCTTCTTCTTTTTATGATCCGCGGCGGACCTCCTGCGCGGATGGTGGCTCAGCTCCGAGCCGGATAAAAGAGCAAGAATTAAGGACGCCGACAGAAGGCAGAAGGCTTACTCGTCGCTGACGTGACACTTCCTCTTCTTCTCCCCCGCCGACGGTTGGCTGGCGCTACCCTCGCCGAGCATCGCCTCGGCGCCGCCGCTCGGGCCCCCGGGCCTTGCCGCGGTAGACCCGGTCGCGTCGTCACCTGTCTCCGGGCCCTGGGCAGCTTCAGCTTCATGATGGGCCTCAAGCGCTGGGGGCTCGCCCGCCCCCGCGTTGGAAGCCCCCGCCGCCGCGGGCGGGACGCTCTCGGCGTCATCATCCTCGAGCTCGCAGATGAGCTGATGGCGAGCGCGTGGTGGCACCCGGCTGAGGTCGTCCTCCGTGGCCACCTCTTACTCTCTGTTGCCGCTGCTGCTTCCCGAATCCACCTCCACCATGAGGGGGTTGTCGCGGGGCTCGACGTGGCCCTCCGGCACGAGGCCCCACTAATCAAAGAGGGGCATCACCTTCACCAGCTCCTCCTTCTCTGGATAGCGAAAAAGCGGGCGCGCCCCCTCCGGAGATTCCGCGGCAAGGGTATTGAGCAGAATCGCCAGGGCCCCGTCCAACACGTCTTCAGCCTCATGGCGTCGTCCGCACCGGAGTACTCCCACATGGGGCGCGAGTGCTGCTGAAGTGGCGCGATGCGCCGCCGCAGGTACTCCCTGACTACCGCCGCCCCCGACAATGCTGCGGCCCGGTGCGCCGCCATCCGCTCAAGGACGGGCTCCATCCTCGGGTCGGCGAGCTTCTCGTGCCCCCACACGGCGATCTTCTTATTATCAGGAGCCGGTTGGTCTGGCGCGCGTCCATATAGACCCAGCGCTGCCAGTATCCTTCCACCTTCATCGTGACCCTCAGGTTGATAATGCCGTCGTCCATTCCCTTGACGGCAAGGAACGACGCGCATCCGGAGCGCTGGTCCGCCGCAGTTAGCCGCAAGCAGAAGAAGTGGCGGAAGAGCGCCACAGAGGGCCTCACGCCCACGAAGGCCTCGCACTAAAAGGCAAACGTGGCCAGGAGAAAAATGGAGTTGGGTTGAAGATGAAGAGCGTGAACCTGATAGTGGGCAAGTATGGCATAGAAGAAGTCCGAAAATGGCGGAACCAACCCTGCATACACGCTGTGGAGGAAGAAGGGATAGACCGTCGACCCAAGGTCGCGCCGCGCATGTGACCCCGGCCAGATTTGGGTCGCCTGGTTCTCGTTCTGGCTGCCGGCCACGAACGGAAGCACCCGGCCCAACTCTCCTTCGTCGTCGATGGCGGAGCGTTGCAGCGCCGCCCCAAGGGCGAGCGCGCTTGGGGACGGGGTCACCTCCTTCCCCCTCTTGCCAGCGGGAGCCATCTGTGCGGCGGAGGCGGGGACCGGGAGCAAGAACAGGCGAAGCTCGAAGGGGGGAATCGCGAGGAGCCGCGCGCGAGAAGGAAAGGCGCAGAGGGGTGGAGCATGTGATGGAAAGCAATGATGGCCTCGCGCTGCCCGCGCCAGGATTTATGTCAGCGCGGTAGTTCCCGAGGCGTCGTGGGGAAGTGGGGGCGTCGCCCGTCACATCGTGCGCCACGCGTCGCGCCTGGCCGCAGGCGGTTAGGGCCCGCGCCGTTTCGCCCCTCTGTAGGCGGAAACGTGCGCGCCGTGGGCCCGGGGCTACTATCGGGCCCATGGAACCCGGGGTATCCAGGCCCGTCTGCCTTTGGCCCAGGGCACGACGCCTGGAGTGGGCCCGACGGGCCGTCGCCACCAAGTGTTTCACCAAGACCCCTCATGAGGCCCTGGCCTCCTGAGGCCCCCTCCTCAGGGAGTAGCAGGCTATGCTCAGCACCACCATCAACGGCCTCGCGAGGTCCCCTCACGAGGCGGCTTCCCGAGTGGCCTCATGAGACGGCTCCCCGAGGTGGCCTCACGAGGCCCCCTATCCAAGCGGTCCACCGAGGCATCCTCCCGATAGCTTACAAGGCAAGGAAGATCTGGCTCAGTCGCGCGGTCCCAGCACATCACGTGGGTGACGCGCACGGCGACGGGCAGCAGCAGAGGCCGCGCCAGCAGGCGAGGATGCAAATGGTTTCCTCTTTTGTGTTAGGAGCAGGGCCAGCTATCTACTCTCCAAAGCAACCCCAAAGGTTGCCCGATCGGCGAAGGAAGACCAAGATGGCTGGTGCGCAGGGCGGAGGTCATCACCGAGCCCACCGGCGCGTCATGGATCATGCTCTGGCAGGGGAAGACCACCTTTAGTTAGGATAGCCTGAGCGCCTGTCCCCTTTCAAAACCGCCAAGTGTGGCAACCCTTCCCGCCTAAGTTTCCAGGGGGAAGAGGACCAAGGCCAGCATAAAAAGGGCAGTGCTGCCACTATAGAGGAGGGTCGGAACCTGTTCTTCCTCCTTCACCGTGTACGCGAGAACTCTCTTGCCCACCGCAATACAACACACAAGCAGGAGTAGGGTCTTACACCGCAAGGTGGCCCGAACCTGGGTAAACCGCTGTGTCCTCGCCCGTCCTACGCTAGCGCGCCCTCGCCGTAGTCTCGCCGTAGCGCTGCCGTGGTAGGAGACGAAGTAGTAGAACGAGCTCACCCCAGTGTTCGAACCTTTGGGTCCCCGGAGCCCGACTTCCAACAGCATGGTTCACATGTCTAAAATGATTCATAATCAAGAGATTCCAAAAGTCCATCAGCATGGAGTTTCTTCATGCGCTTTACACCAATATGACCTGAGCGGCAGTGCCAGAAGTATGTAGTACTATCATCATTAACTTTGCATCTCTTGGCATCAATATTAGGAACATGTGTATCACTACGATCAAGATTCAACAAGAATAAACCATTCATCAAGGGTGCATGACCATAAAAGATACTATTCATATAAATAGAGCAACCATTATTCTCTGACTTAAATGAATAACCGTCTCGCAATAAACAAGATCCAGATATAATGTTCATGCATAGCGCAGGCACCAAATAACAATTATTCAGGTTTAAAACTATTCCCGAAGGTAGACGCAGAGGGAGCGTGCCGACGGCGATCAAATCAACCTTGGAACCATTTCCAACGCGCATTGTCACCTCGTCCTTAGCTTGTCTCCGTTTATTCCGCAGCTCCTGTTCGAGTTACAAATATTAGCAACCAAACCAGTATCAAATACCCAGACGCTAATACGAGCACTAGTAACGTACACATCAATAACATGTATATCAAATATACCTTTGTTGACGTTGCCAGCCTTCTTATCTGCCAAGTACTTTGTGCAGTTCCACTTCAAGTGACCATTCCCCTTGCAATAGAAGCACTTAGTCCCAGGTTTGGGTCCAACCTTGGGTTTCTTCATGGGAGTGGCAACTGGCTTGCCATTCTTCTTGAAGTTCCCTTTCTTTCCCTTGCCTTTCTTCTTGAAAGTGGTGGTCTTGTTGACCATCAACACTTGATGCTCTTTATTTATTTCTACTTCCACGACCTTAACCATCGCGAAGAGCTCAAGGATCGTCTTCTCCATCCCTTGCATATTATAGTTCATCATGAAGCCCTTGTAGCTTGGTGGCAGTGACTGAAGAACACTCTCAATCGCTACTTCATCCGAAAGATTAACTCCCAACTGATTCAAGCGGTTGAAGTACCTAGACATTTTGAGTACGTGCTCGCTAACGGAGTTGTTCTCCTCCATCTTGCAGCTAAAGAACTTGTTGGAGGCTTCATACCTCTCGACACGGGCATGAGCCTGAAATACCAATTTCAGCTCCTGGAACTTCTCATATGCTCCGTGGTGCTCAAAACGTCTTTGGAGCTCCGGTTCTAAGCCGTAAAGCATGGCTCACTGAACTATCGAGTAGTCATCATTTCTTGCCTGCTAGACGTTCATAGCGTCTACATTGGTGGGAGCGGGTGGCACAGCTAGCGGTGCATCAAGGGCATAAGCCTTCTGTGCAGCAGTGAGGATAATCCTCGGATTACGAACCCAGTCCGCATAGTTGCTTCCATCATCTTTCAACTTAGCTTTCTCTAGGAATGCATTAAAATTAAGGGGAGCTACAGTGCAAGCCATTGATCTACAACATTAATTTCAAAGACAATTAGACTATGTTCATGATAATTGGTTCAGTTAATCAAATTACTAGTGAACTCCCACTTAAATCAACATCCCTCAAGTTGTCTAAGTGTCACATGATACAAATCAACTAACCCATGTCCGATCATCACGTGAGATGGGGCAGTCATCAATGGTGAACATCTCCATGTTGATCATATCTACTATATGACTCATGTTCGACCTTTCGGTCCTCCGTGTTCCGAGGCCATGTCTGTACACGCTAGGTTCATCAAGTTTAGCCCAAGTATTCCACATGTGTAATACTGGCTTACACCTGTTGTATGGGAACGTAGAGTCTACCACGCCCGATCATCACGAGGTGCTTTGAAACAATGAACTTTCGCAATGGTGCATACTTAGGGAGAACACCTTTTATCTTGAAATTATGTGAAGAGATCATCATATAATGCTACCGTCATCCTAAGCAAAATAAGATGCATAAAAGATAAACATCACATGCAACCAAATATGTGACATGATATGGCCATTATCATCTCATGCTTTTGATCTCCATCTTCAAAGCACCGACACGATCTCCATCATCACCGGCATGACACCATGATCTCCGTCATCGTGTCGTCACGTGGTTGTCTCCGCCAACTATTGCTTCTATGACTATTGCTAACTCATAGCGATAAAGTAAAGCAATTACATGGTGTTTAATGATTGACACGTAGGTCATACAATAAATTAAAGACAACCCTATGGCTCCTGCCGGTTGCCGTATTCATCGATATCCAAGTCATGAACCTATTACAAAACATGATCATCTCATACATCAATATATATCACATCACGTTTTGGCCAAACCACATCACAACATGCCCTGCAAAAAAAGTTAGACGTCATCTACTTTGTTGTTGCAAATTTTACGTGGCTGCTAGGGCAAACTATAAGAACTGTTCTTATCTACTCAAAACCACAACAGTGATATTCAAGTTGCCTTGTAACCTTCTACAAGGACCGCCCTTGTCAAATCAGATTCAACTAAGGTGGGAGAGACAGACACCCGCAAAGCCACTTTTATGCAATACAAGTTGCATGTCACTCAGTGGAACCGGTCTCTTGTGCGAGGACAAGTAAGGTTGGTCCGAGCCAATTCATCTGACAATACCGCCGAATCCAAAGAAGACAAAGGAAGTAAGCAATTTGAACATCAACGCCCACAACTTGTTTGTCTTCTACTCATGCAAATACATCTACGCATAGACCTAGCTCATGATGACACTGAAGGGGAACGAAGCATGAAAATGAAAAAAAATTCCTACGAGCACCCAAGATATAATCTAGGAGATTCATAGCAATGAGAGGTGAGTGTGTCTACATACCCTTGTAGACTGAAAGCAGAAGCGTATAAAACGTGGTTGATGTAGTCGTACTCTTCGCGATCCAATCACGATCCAACCGATCTAGTGCCGAACGGATGGCAGCACCAAGTTTAGCACACGTACGGCTCGGTGACGTCTCCTCCTCCTTGATCCAGCAAGCGAGGGAGAAGAGGTAGATGAGATCTGATCCAACACGATGGCGTGGTGGTGGTGGTGGCAACGGAACTCCGGCAGGGCTTCGTCAAGCGCTACACAGACGAGAAGTGGAGGGAGAGGGATGGGCTGCCCCTTGCGCCTCCTCTTTATTTATAAAGGGGAGGGACATGTCCAGCCCTTGCCCCTCCTCCAAGGGAGGGGGTGGCGGCCAAGGAGGGGAGGAGTGCCCTCCAAGCCAAGTGGAGGGCCATCCCCTTTAGGGTTTTCCACCCCTAGGCGCATGGGCCTTGTAGGGGCTGGTGTGCCTGGCCCAATAAGGCCAGGCCGCCCCCCCCTACAGCCCATGCTACTGTATGGGACGTGGTGGAACCCTCCAAGGACTTCTGGACCCCTCCGGAACCCTCTGGAACCTTCCGGTGACTTCCCGGTACAATACCGAAAATACCGGACTTTTTCCCGGAACCCCGACAACAACTTTTCATTTATAAATCTTTACCTCTGGACCATTCCGGAACTCCTCGTGACATACGGGATCTCATCTGGGACTCTGAACAAACTTCGGTCACCAATGTCAACATCTCATTACTACCCTAGCGTGACCGAACGTTAAGCGTGCGACCCTACGTGTTCGGGAATCATGTGGTCATGGCCGAGACACCTCTCCGGCCAATAACCAATAGCGGGACCTGGATGCCCATATTGGTTCCTACATATTCCTCGAAGATCTTTATCGGTTGAACCATGGTGCCAAGGATTCAGTTAATCCTGTATGCAATTCCCTTTGTCCAGCGATATGTTACTTGCCCGAGATTCGATCATCAGTTACCGGCAAGTCTCTTTACTCATTTCGTAATACAAGATCCCATGACTAAACTCATTAGTCACATGAAGCTTCTTGTGATGTTGTATTACCGATAGGGCCTAGAGACATCTCTCCGTCACACGGAGTGACAAATCCCAGTTTTGATCCATGCAACCCAACAGACACCTTTGGAGATACTTGTAGAGTAACTTTATGATCACCCAATTACGAAGTGATCTTTGATAGCACAAAAGGTATTCCTCCGGTGTCTGGGAGTGGCATGATCTCATGGTCTGAGTAACTGATACTTGACACGAAGAAAGCTATAGCAAATAACTAAGTGATACGATCTGATGCTAAGCTTACGGTTGGGTCTGTCCATCACATCATTCTCCTAATGATGTGATCCCATTATCAAATGACAACTCATGTCTATGGTTAGGAAACCTTAACCATCTTTGATCAACGAGCTAGTCTAGTAGAGGCCTACTAGGGACACAATGTTGTTTATGTATTCACTCATGTATTGAAGTTTCCGGTCAATACAATTCTAGCATGAATAATAAACATTTGTTATGAACAAGGAAATATGATAATAACCAATTCATTATTGCCTCTAGGACATATTTCCAACAGGCCTCGACTCGGGCCAGGGCGACCTCCGCGGCACGGACGGCTGCTCGAGCGCTCTCGGCATTTGCAGCTGTCGTCGCAGCAGCTACTGCAGCCGTCTCGGCTGCTGCAGCTACCCTGTCGACTGCCTCAGACGCCCTCTCGGTGGATGTGGCAGCGCTCAATGCAGATGTGGCCATGCTCACGACGTAGGGGCAGCGCTCTGGGCGGAGGCGGTGCCGCTCGGCGCGGACGCGGTGACCGTACGGGCCCTCACGAAGCGTCCCCATGGCTTCATTCTTTGCAAGAAGGTGTTGAGGAATGGGGATCGGGGATTCGTGGATTCGGGGGTGAATGATAGTTGCCAGACGAAGTCGGCGAAGCTTATGGAGGAAGACATAAATAGACCCACGAAGTTTCATCGCAAACGGTTCATATAAGCAACTGTGTGTGATGTAATTGATTTTTTGTATTAGCTGTGAAAGACTAATTTGAAGTAAAGTGGCGACAGATGCTGTTTTAGTTGTACGAAAAAAACGTGTACCGCAAACATCCACTAATACAACTGTCATGTTAAAATTTGGAAAATTTCAGGGTTCATTTGACCTTTTTAAGACATTAACTAACATCCTAGCCATATAATGGCCGTAATTCAAATTTGAACTACATGTACTTGCAAAAGCAAACCATCATGCGTTGAAAAATCATATTTGTGTGCTTGTGGGCAAGTTAATGTCCTGTGTAGTAAATTGGAAGGAATTTTCAAACATATTGGTGTCACGGCTTGGACACAAACATTGAGTACCATGGTTTTTAAATTCCAAAAAATTCAAAAATGATCAGAAATACATGAAACCTTGCTTGATGTCATGGCATGGTAGCAAGATGACATGGTAAAAAATTTGGCCTGTTTGGCGAAATTTTTGACACACACACCTCTCACAAATCGGAGCATCTGACGAAGACTCGTGGTTCCGAGAGGGGACAATGCATGTTTGAAGACGAAATGGCGGTCGCTTCCTCGTATGGCCTTGACATTTTTTGTACCATAAACATCCACTAATACAACTGTCATGTTAAAATTCGGAAATTTTCAGGGTTCATTTGATCTTTTTAAAACATTAATTGAGATTCTAGCCATTTAGTGGCCGTAATTCAAATTTGAACTACATGTACATGCAAAAGCAAACCATCATGGGTTGGAAAATCGTATTTGTGTCCTTGTGTGCAAGTTAATGTCCTGTGTAGTAAATTGGAAGGAATTTTCAAACATATTGGTGTCACGGCTTGGACACAAACATTGAGTACCATGGTTTTTAAATTCCAAAAAATTCAAAAATGATCAGAAATACATGAAACCTTGCTTGATGTCATGGCATGGTAGCAAGATGACATGGTAAAAAATTTGGCCTGTTTGGCGAAATTTTTGACACACACACCTCTCACAAATCGGAGCATCTGACGAAGACTCGTGGTTCCGAGAGGGGACAATGCATGTTTGAAGACGAAACGGCGGTCGCTTCCTCGTATGGCCTTGACATTTTTTGTACCATAAACATCCACTAATACAACTGTCATGTTAAAATTCGGAAATTTTCAGGGTTCATTTGATCTTTTTAAAACATTAACTGAGATTCTAGCCATTTAGTGGCCGTAATTCAAATTTGAACTACATGTACATGCAAAAGCAAACCATAATGGGTTGGAAAATCGTATTTGTGTCCTTGTGTGCAAGTTAATGTCCTGTGCAGTAAATTGGAAGGATTTTTCAGACATATTGGTGTCACAGCTTGGACACAAACATTGAGTACCACGGCTTTTAAATTCCAAAAAAATAAAAAATGATCAGAAATACATGAAACCTTGCTTGATTTCATGGCATGGCACCAAGATGCCGTGGTAAAAAAATTGTCCAGTTTGACGAATGTTTTGACACACACCTTTCACAAATCGGAGCATCTGATAAGAAGACTCATGGTTTCGAGAGGGAACAATGCATGTTTGAAGACTAACCGGCGGTAGCTTCCTCGTATGGCCTTGAAATTTTTTTACCGTAAACATCCACCAATACTACTGTCATGTTAAAATTTGGAATTTTTCTGGGTTCATTTAACCCTTTTAAGACATTAAGTGAGTTTCTATCAATTTAGTGGCCGTAATTCAAATTTGAACTGCATGTACATGAAAAATCATATTTGTGTCCTTGTGTGCAAGTTAATGTCCTGTGTAGTAAACTGGAAGGAATTTTCAGACATATTGGTGTCATGGCTTGGACACAAACATTGAGTACCATGGCTTTTAAATTCCAAAAAATTAAAAAATGATCAGAAATACATGAAACCTTGCTTGATGTCATGGCATGGCACCAAGATGCTGTGGTAAAAAATTTGGCCTATTTGACGAAAGTTTTGACACACTCCTCTCAGAAATCAGAGCATCTTACGAGAAGACTCGTGGTCCCAAGAGGGAACAATGCATGTTTGATGATGAACCGACGGTCGCTTCCTCATATGGCCTTCAAATTTTCTGTATCGTAAACATCCACTAATAAAACTATCATGTTAAAATTTGGAACCTTGTATTCAATATCCTTACGGGGAAAAAGGATCAGGGTTCATTTGACCTTTTTAAGACATTTAGTGAGTTTCTAGCCGTTTAGTGGCCTTCATTCAAATTTGAAGTACATGTACGTGCAAAAGCAAACCATCATGGGTTGGAAAAATCATTTATGTATTACATTTTATAATAATATCATAGTAACACAAAATTAGCAATCGTGCCTTACATTTGGAAAGAGAATGTAAATATCTGGCAAGACAACTGGGCCCCACATGATTGGCACTATGTTTCGCGTCTCGAGGTTTGGAAGGTGATGGCGCAGGTTTTTAATCAGATGCATCAGCGATGTAATTCATGAACAACTTTTGCTCCCGGAATCGTGTGTAATTCAGGCTACAGTAATTGTAAATTCCGCTGACACGTGTGCTGCTTCCCTCGATCTAGATTACGGCCGCTAATAAATACTACCCCGCCCACATCGTCCCGCCAGCATTCTCATCTGCATTCTCTCCTCGCTCGCCCCCCTCTCCCTCACCAAACTCTGCCATGGCGCTGCCGATCTGCCCACGTGCTGAGGAGGATGCGCTGCCCAGCGAGGACGTCAAGGCGCAGAGCAGCGACGAGGAGGACCCCTATGCGCCACCAGACGAGGTTGCGCCGGACGCCCCAACTTTGGAGTAGTTTTGGGGCCCGTACAATTTGGCTCTGTGGAAGACGCTTCCGTCAGCTGAGAAAACCAGGCAAGTGGCATTCAAGAAGGAGTTGGCGGAGGAGCGCGACAGGTTCCGGGTGGCCCGTGAAGCCCGTGAGGCCGCTTGGGAAAAGGAGGAGCTGGAGCTTTGGCGACGGGCGTGTTAACATGAGGAGGAGGTGTACGAAGACGGCCGGTACTTTGCCAGGAGGGCCAAAGGTGCTAGGCACCTCATCGCTGCATGGAGGTGGGCCAATAAGCTCTAATGTGCTACCGCCGAGGAGCTCCAGTGTGCGCCCAATGGAATGGCAAGATCGGCCGCGCACGTTCTCCAGCAAGAGGCCAATCGTCATGTCGAGCGCTGCGAGGCGGAGGAGGCAGAGAACTCCCTCCGTGCTGGGAGGTCGCCGCGCACCAGGGAGCTGCTGGTGAGGGGCTACCAGAATACTGGCCCCCTAAGGAGGGATTTCTAGTTTTAGTATTGTTGGATTTCAATTTTTATGCATTGTACGTAGTAGTTAAGTATCATCTTGTATATGTGATGATATTATATATATCTGTGATGAACTACTGAATGATTAATATATATTATGAATTTCAGATTTCTATCTGTTTTCGTACTAATTTCTATCTAGCTGTTACCATCCACATGTATAGAATGCAAAGCATAAACACATTGAAACAGAACAATATATAAGAACAGAAAATAGAGTACACACATTGAAACAGAGCAATATTATGATTGTTGTGAAGACATATTTATCAATGTCAAAACGAACCCAACAAAATAAAACGCGTCCATGACCACCACCCTTGCCTACGGAAGCTCTTGGCTCTGCCTGAACTCGTGCAGGCATTCGTCCAAGCAATTGACACACTCGCGGTACATCTGGAGTGCGATCTCGAGTTCCAAGTTGGCTATTTCATCGGAGATCACCAGCCCGAGGATGCCACGGCCATGTTCCTCTACTGCGCCTAGGTGGACACCTGGGCCAAGGAGGCGCTCGAGCCTAGCGACCAGCGCGTTGGCATCGAGCGGGTCATGGACAAGGCGAATGGCGCGGCCGGCCTTTGGTGCAAGTACGGCGTAGACGGCCTCTACTCACTCCTGGCGAGGATGGGGCTACTGATAGGCCGCGTACCCAGTTGGAACACCCTGTCGACAGCAGGCAAGCGCCGATGGAACCGCTATAGCTGCGTGGCGCGCCGCGCCTCTCGCTCTGCGGCGGTCCATCGGTCAAGCTGTGCGATGCGCCGCAGCCTATCGGTGCGGACGCGCCTATCCTGCTCTGCGGCACACCACCGATCATGTTGTGCGGCAAGCTACAGCCTCTCGACGGTGACGCGCCTATCTTGATCCTCGGCATGCACGCCCTGCGCCAAGGGTCTGCTCAACCTTGGTCATGACGCGCAGCACGGCATCGTCCATCACATTGCTGGGGACGCCCTCGACCTCGATGGGCCATGGCGCCTGCACCGGCTCGTTTTCCTCGTCGAGGAGGTTGATGGCAGAGGCGACACTTCGGTAGGTTGGCATGGTTGGAAAAGGTGGAGGGGCTATAGGTTGCGCTTGTGCCTCCATGTGTCGTGCGCCGCCTAGTCTTATGCGCAATCGCTGGCGGCGGGAAACCGATGGGGAAGTGGCAGGAAACGGTGGCGTGTTCATAAAATGTCATCATTTAATGGAAAACTTAACAAAGAAGGAAGCGCGAGCTAGCACGACGCGTGCTCACACATTGCTTACCCAATAGAGCACACAATTCACTAAAGAATATATTGTTCTATACACATAAGAGCATACATGTTCTGCAGACTGAGCAAATCACATCGCATACGGAATAAACTAAGGAACACGTCAGTGATGAATTCATAAATCACTGACTTGTATACCAGCAAGTGTTTGCCCACAACACACAAATTATCAGCAGGAATCGTCTATGTTATTATCGGTCTTCCCACACAATTCTGATTAATAACCTGTTTGCCGGGTATCACACACATCATGTTATGCCAAATCGTTTGTGTTTATTTTGGCTCATCGCAAATAGTTCATCCGAGTGACCTGTATGCTGTCTATCGCAGACACCTTGATCTGGCTGATCATTTCTGTTGTTTTGGCTCATCACAAACGGTTCATCCGAGTGAACTGTATGCCCTGTATCGCACACACCTTGATCTGGCTAACCGTTTCTATTGTTTTGGCTCATAGCAAACGGTCCATCCGAGTGAACTGTATGCCAACTATCACACACACCTTGATCTGGCTGACCATTTCTATTGTTTTGGCTCATCGCAAACAGTTCGTAGGATCAACTGTATGCCACAATTCACACACGCAAATCTTTTCTAAATCGTGCTTGATGGATCCGCCATCGCACACAGTTTGTTTTATTGGTGATGGTTTTATTACGATACCATTTGTGATTAGTACATCGCACACAGTTTGGTCGATTGGTCTCTTTTACATGTGTTGCGTTAGGACCATCCTGCGGTAGTGTCCTTTAAAGAGCGGACCAAACGTGGCTTGATGCCACTCAAAATTGGTCTGTTAGCACGCTCCACCTGTCCATTGTACTGGGGATGATATACCGAGGCATAATCAAGCTTAATTCCCATTTTTCCACACCAATCCTTTACTTCCTTGGACGTAAAGTTGGTTCCATTTGTCAGTTATAATATTGTGGGGGACACCATAATGGTGCACTACTCCGGAGATGAAATCGATCACCGGCCTCGATTTGGCCGAGGTTACTGGTTTAGCCTCGATCCACTTTGTGAATTTAACTGCCATGACGAGTAGATATCTCTTTTTATTGGTACCCCCTCTATGTGGGCCGACCATGTCAAGCCCCAGACCACGAAAGGCCAAGTAATCGGAATAGTCCAAAGAGCCGTGGGAGGCATGTGACTTTGGTTAGTGAAAACCTGACATCCAATGCATTTCTGGACTAGTGTTTTCGCATCTACTCTGGCTGTCGGCCAATAGAACCTGGCTCGAAATGCCTTGCTGACCAAGGCCTGGGTTGCAATGTGATGGCCGCTGATGCCGGAGTGGATCTCCGCGAGCAATTGTGTTCCTTCCTCCTCGGTTATCCATCTTTGGAGGACGCCAGCGACACTCTTTTTATAAAGTTAGCCTTCGTGGACCTTGTAGGTTTTGGATCGTCGAATGATCTGCCATGCATCCGTCTGTTTATTGGGCAACTCGTTGCAAAGTAGATATGAAAGGAGGGGTTCGGTCCATGGTGCGACTACCGCCATTACTTCATGAGCCGAGGATGCTTCCTCGACAGCCGAGCACCCAATTATCTCGTCATCTTGTTCAATGGCCGAAGAGGTGTTCTTCCCCGATTTGCTTGACTTGGGTGTTTTTTCCCCTTCTTGCCAGACCACGGATGGCTTAAAGAGCCACTCTAGGAAGGTGTTTTTGGGGACAGGGTCGCATTTGGCGCCCATCCTAGCGAGGATGTCTGCAGGTTGATTGCTGTCTCGCGGGATGTGATGAAACTCTAGACCCTCAAATCGGGCTGAGATTGTTAAAACTGCATTCTGGTATGCTGTCATTTAGGGAGTCCTTTGCGTCGAACTCGCCGTTAACTTGCGAGATGGCGAGGTTAGAATCACCTCAGACCTCAAGGCGCCGGACTCCCATGGAGACTGTTATCTGAAGACCATGCAACAGTGCCTCGTACTCGACTGCATTGTTTGAGTCAGTGTACATAATTTGTAGTACATACCGAATGTTGTCCCCCATGGGTGATGTGAGAACCACTCCTGCCCCCAATCCGGCAAGCATTTTAGAGCCGTTGAAGTACATCGTCCAATGCGAGTATGTACTGTGCTCTCTAGGGAGATCGGCTTCCGCCCATTTTGCCACAAAGTCAGCCAACACCTGAGATTTAATAGCTCGGCATGGTCGATATGTAATTTCAAAAGGTAGGAGTGCTATTGCCCATTTGGCGATTCGTCCCGTGGCATCCCTGTAATTGATTATATCATTGAGGGGTACTTCGGACGCCACCGTGACTGAGCATTCTTGAAATTAATGCCGTAGTTTCCGAGATGCCATGAACACTACATATGCTATCTTTTGATAGTGGGGGTACCACATTTTACATGGGGTGAGCACCTCAGAGACGTAGTAAACATGCCTTTGGACCTGGAATTTGTGACCTTCCACGTCGCGCTCGACGACGAGGACTACGCTGACGACCTGGTTTGTGGATGAGATGTATAACAACATCGACTCTCCTGCTCCGGGTGCAACCAGTATAGGGTTAGTGGCGAGTAGGGCCTTTATCTCATCCAGAGCGGCCCCCGCTTCACTAATCCATTTGAAATTTTTGGTTTGTTTCAGTAACCCGTAGAGGGGTGAAGCCTTCTTCCCGAGGTGGGAGATGAATCGGCTAAGAGCGGCCACGCAGCCTGCCAATTTTTGGACGTGCTTTACCTCGGTAGGTACCTCTAACCGGGCTAGAGCTCGAATTTTATCATGGTTAGCCTCTATTCCTCTATGGGATATGACAAATCCGAACAGTTTACCCACGGGTACTCTAAAGACACATTTTTCCGGGTTGAGCTTTATTTTCTATGCTCGGAGGCTGGTGAAAGTTTCACGCAGGTCGTCAACTAGATGGTTGACGTTCTTGGTTTTGACAACCACAGCATCCACGTATGCCTCCACAGTTTTCCCAATTTGCTTCTCCAGGCACGTTTGAATCATGCGCTGGTATGTAGCGCCCACATTTTTTAATCCGAAGGGCATTGTGTTGAAACAGAACGGCCCACATGGGGTTATGAAGGCCGTTGTGGCTTGATCAGATTCTTTCATTTTAATCTGATGATACCCCGAATAGGCATCCAGGAAACACAACGAATTGTGTCCGGCCGTGGCGTCCATGATCTGATCAATTCATGGTAGTGAGAAGGGATCCTTGGGGCATGCTTTGTTGACGTCCTTGAAATCAACGCAAAGGCACCATGATTTTTCCTTTTTAGGCACCATGACCAAGTTAGCTAGCCATTCTGGGTGTTTAATATCTCGGATGAATCCGGCCTCCAGCAATTTTGCCAGTTCCTCGCCCATAGCCTGACGCTTGGGCTCGGAAAATCAGCGGAGCGCCTGCTTAACAGGTTTAAAGCCTTTAACTATATTTAGGTTGTGCTCGGCTAGGTTTCGTGGGATTCCTGGCATATCTGAAGGTTGCCAGGTGAAAATGTCCCAATTTTCCCTAAGGAAATTGCAGAGGGCTTCGTCGACCTCTGGGTCCAGCCGTGTCCCCACAGACGCTGTTTTTTTTTGGGTCCGTCGGGTGCACTTAAAACTTGACGATCTCGTCGGCCGGTGTTGGGGATGTTCCCCACAACCAAGACCCTTTCCAAATGTGTGACCTGGCCAGAAGCATGGCGGCTTCATGGGTCACCTTATTTTCCGGGTCATGGCAAGAAGACAAGAAGGGACCGAAGGCCCAGACTGAGTCCCGGCCGAATGCCGGGTCATGGAGGAACCATGAAGGGCCGGGTCATGGAGGAACCATGAAGGGCCGACTGAGAAGGCACAAGAAGGATTGTCTTAACTCGGAAGAAAAGCCCCGGACTAGGATCCGACTTGTAATAGAGAATATACTAGTTGTAGTCCTACTAGGACTCTACATGTAAGCCGGCCCCTTCAACTTATATAAGGAGGGGCAAGGCACCCCAAGAGGGATGAGTCAGGAGAGACAGAAAAACTAGCTCTCGAAATCATCATCAATAGCAATCAAGCAGGATGTAGGCTTTTACCTCCATCGTGAGGGGCCGAACCTAGGTGAAACTCGCGTCTCTCGATTCCGATCAACCCCATTCAAGCTTCCACCATTGCGATGGCCTCACCACTAAATCCTTTCACAAGGATATCTTGCCGTGACAAAACCACGACAGTTGACGCCCACTGTGGGGCCAGCGCACGGTGGTGTTGTGTTCTTGGAGGGAATTCATCAGGGATCGAGAAGCTCGCGATTGGTTGGATGAAGAAGAGCCAGCATGAAGCAATCGCACAGGATAACCCAGCATGGGACAACCTTGGGCAGGAGCCAGCAAATTCCTCGTTTTATGTTCAGAATCGTGATTAATTTGGAGCTAGCAGTACAAGATTTGAGCTCAAGAGAAATTAGGGTTAAAGCTTGAGCGTCCGCCGCAGGTGTCTTTGACGATCCGTCAATCCGAGGACATCGATTTTTTTCTGCTACAACACCCGATGCGATCCACCGAGATGGACAGGGGTTTCGTCCGTACGCGCACAGATCACCCGAAGCTGCAGCCGCGTGTCGCCAAGTCTATCGGGAGTTCCATCGCGCGTCGCCTCTTTTTTTCCATCTAAGACAGCTGCATTATAGGGTCGCTGCTACTGCACGCTTCGAGTCCCGAGGAGCTATTACAAGGCTACATCGCTGTTTGCATCAAACCCAATAAATAGTACTACTAGTACTGGATCCCACATGAAGCCTCAAGTTTGTTCAAGCAAAGAGTGCTTGTTTGGGCACGGTTCCCTATAGATGATGGATTAATTAAATACTGTACATCCTTATGTCAGGAACAAATGCAATTGGCCGATCAAATCTGGAGCAGATGGATTCTAACTCGGATAGCTGCGCGCACACGTTCAGGGCTAGCTACTGCGCCACGTCACTTTTTGCTGCAGACATCGCACACGCTGCGGTAAAATCACACGCTCCAATCGCAAGGCACACACATGCAAATCATCAAGACTGTATGCCCACAAATTGCTATTGCCTGCGAAGACGTGGTCGTTGCAGCACCGAGACCTGTGCCCGATAGCCCGTTCGGCACACACAGGTGCAGGGGCAATCTGTCGAAAAAAAAGTCACCGCTACCCCGATCAGTGGCGACCCGGGCTCTACCACAAGTGATCGGGTAGTCTACCGAATCTGCACAACCACAAGTGCTCAGACAAAATCTGCAAGGCAGGCCATGTGGGGCAGTAGCATGCTGGTCAAAAGCTGTAGGCCCGGATGCAACATCACGAGCGATCAACCATGACCACAAATCCCTTTTTCCTTACGTGGTAGCCAGGCGCTCCTCTCCTACTGCCATCTCTCTGTGTACCAAACAAAGCAGTCTCAGATCAATACAACATCTGCTGAGGCCAGCTACACAAGGGAATCTAGCAACAAAAGTATCTGTGACAGCCGAGTTGACCAAGCATAGTGATGTGCTACTAGCTCACCTGGAGAAGCAAATTCAAGTCAACTACTAATAGTATTTCTCATGGAAGGACTAAATGAGGACCATCAGTATTGCGTACATCCGAAAAATAATCAGGTGTTATCCGTCCTATTTGTTTTATTAGTACACTTTAATTTCTTCGTGAAAAATTATTCTGCCTTTAATATTTTTATACGCAGGATTTATACGCAAAACAATTGTTCACTGTTCATGAGAGATATGGCGAGGTGAATCCAAAAAGTACTGAGTAATACTCCAGGGAGACTGGTGGGTGCTAGTGCATCACCACAGAAAAGAGAAAAGGAAGAAAGACAAAAGAAGACCCACGTGGGTGCTAGTGCTGCATCAAATCAGCCGAAGTTAGACGTACATCAAGGCGGGCTATCTTTTTCGTCTGACTACGTCCAACATTATCCAGTACCAGTGTCCGCATTCATCCGACAAAAATATCAGAACAATTATCCATTACAAAAGTGATGTTGTATCGTCAATATGGATCTCGCGCCAGCATCCGTCCATGCCGCACTGCACGACAGACACGCACGCAAGCCGCCGCCCCCGCGGTCCGGTCTACATCAACACACCAGTGTCGCGCCCGGGCGCATGAGCTGCCCAAGGGACGCGCACAAGACGCCACCCCCGCGGCCTGGTCTGCTTCAGCACATTGAGGAAATAGGAGAGTCAGCTACGGAGGAGCTGTCCCTGGAGAAGCTAGGTGAGTTGGCCACTGTTGAGCCGGCAATTCAAAGCTAGCAAAGGGAAAAAACTGGCCCTGGAGGAGCCAGGAGAGCCAGACCAAGAGAGAATAGCAAGGAATGGGTCAAGAGGCGTATGAAGTCAATTTGGGCAAAAACGGGATTGTTGAACGACATATGCTGAGGACATACAACGAGCATCGCGAAGATCATCAACGCGCCACACACCTCTGGCTTCAATAAATTTCATCTTTCAGCTGTCAACTATACTCCGGCTTATGCCACAGCCAATTATGAAGAATCTCAAGCCAACTCCTCGAGTCCTCTTAAGACTCAGGGGCTACACGGATATGACTCAGCAGATTTGGCTGGATTCACAAATTCATGAACCCCGGGTCATTGCAGGGAAGACAACCCGGACCCAGGGGCTGCTGCCTTATTGGCGAAAAAAATTAAAGGTTGCCAAAGAGGACTAGCTGCCATGATGCGCAGTTCAAACATAGGTATCCTGCCTTATTGGGGAAAAATTAAAGGTTGCCAAAGAGGACTAGCTGCCATGATGCGCAGTTCAAACATAGGTATCCTGCCATATTGGCAAAACAGAAAAAAACACGGGGTTACCAAAGAAGACTAGTCGCCATGATGCGCAGTCTAAACATGGGTATCCTGCTCGATAATGATCAATGGAATAAAGCTGGCTTATCTGGACCCCAGTTGTGTTGCAGCAGTAGCATTATCTACTGTATACCCTATGCTGAGCTTTTCCACAATCATATGGTTACTTGGGGGCTTCCAACTCATCGAGTTTAGCTTACAAAACCCTTTTAACCCGGCGAAAAGTCAAAATATACTTGGTCAAATCTGCCTGTTAGCAAGATGCTACTCCGAAAAGGTGACCCGGCGTACGCCTGATGAGTCAATCACAAAGGTGACCCTGAATTCATCAGAGTTAAAACATTGGTTGGTAACGTGAGAGCCGGCTTTCAGAGAGCTAGGACAAACCAAAAGAGGCCAAAAAGCCTGCCTCCACAGGAAGCGAAACCAAGACTCGAGCCTCGAAAGCCGGTCTTATGTCGTGCCTAGAAAGCCGCCATTTTTATACTCTGTTGTCCTACACATACATCATCATACATTCCA
Source organism: Elymus sibiricus (assembly GCA_039707655.1). Classification (NCBI taxonomy): domain Eukaryota; kingdom Viridiplantae; phylum Streptophyta; class Magnoliopsida; order Poales; family Poaceae; genus Elymus; species Elymus sibiricus. The sequence goes on from CM077670.1 coordinate 140,622,815, forward strand.
TCATCATACATTGCATCATCATACAATGCATCATATATACATGTCGATATTTGTTTATGTCGCAGGAGCCGGTTTTCAAACCGGGTTACGTTGTAACTGCAGGAACAAACAAATATTTGATAGCCAAAATGGCCGTGTTTTATATGGTTTATCAAAACCAGTTTCAAATAACATGGCTATCACTGCTAATTTTGAAAAAAAAATTGTAGGTACATATTTACTATATCTACAAAACCGGCTTACAATTGAGAGCCGGGTCTTCATCACGGTTTATCATAACTAGTATTAAATGATTAAGGTTTTCAAAGCCGACCCAAGGAGATGGTTATTTCCTTCTAAATCCAAAACGCTGGCTTACAGTAAGGAGCAGGGTTTAATAAATTATCAGTGGCAATTCACAATTTGGATTATTCTGATGCTGCAAAGGAGAACAAAATTCAAACAAGGATATTATGGCAACCGGATTTGTTAAAGGCAATGAAAAATGAATTGTTATGCAAGGCAGCACTCAAGATGGATTTAGCAACAAATTCAGCATTGATATGCAAAGTACCCAGCAACATCATTCAGACAAACTGTCCCTCAGACTCAGGCAATACAACCCGGCACTTGGGGGCTACAGTGGATCTGATGTTATTCTATAATGGAAGGAATAGTCCCGAGTCGCCGCAGGCACACGACCCTGCGCTTGTGGGCTACATTATTCAAATCAATATTACATTAAGTATGAAAGTCCCATGTCACTGCAAGCATGCACCACGGCACTTGGGGGCTACAGTTATTGACTCTACAGATAGTTCAAGTTCCAGATTGATGAGAACAGCTAAACCGGCCCTTGGGGGCTACATTATTTGTAGCTATACATCTACAAACATCAAAAGTTAAGTTCAAGTCCCAGGTTGCTGCAGGCAAGACAACCCGGCACTTCGGGGCTACATCGTTCAGTTGTTTAAACAGATCATAAGGTCCAAATTGAAGACCCGGCCCATCACATACTGATGAGCTGGCCCTTGGGGGCTACACATGTGAAATGCAAACATTCAGTTTATGACTAGTGACTCAGATGAACAACCCAGATTTCTCCAAAGTTGCAACATTTATATTTAAGCAAGTCTTAAGCTATCACTATGTTCTACTCTTAAGGCTTGGGGGCTACAGGTAATATGGATATAAGGGAGGAACACCTTCAAGTTCTCAGTTTTGAGCAAGCCGGGTCTCATATCCTTGGTGAAGAAAAACAAATTCAAGTGCCGGCTCAATATCATACGGATTTCTTATTCCTAATATTTTCATCTAGTCTGAAGCATTGAAAGTTGGCTCAACATCAGACGAATTTCTTTTTTCCAATAATTTTATCAAGCCAAAGCATTAAAAGACAACTCAAAATGTCATATGGGTTATTTGTCCAATATTTTTCTGCGTGGAACCAGCGTCAGCAAGTTGATTCTGAAGCCAGCAAGTTGATATGACAAAGACTCGGACTTTTAGGAGCTGGTCCATTGAGCGAGTCGGACCCTTAACATATTCTTATTTTAGGAACTTAGCATGAATAAATTCAAGCTAACCTGGGGGCTAATGTTGGGGATGTTCCCCACGACCAAGACCTGGCCAAATGTATGACCCGGCCAGAAGCATGGCGGCTTCATTAGTCAGCTTATTTTCCGGGTCATGGCAAGAAGACAAGAAGGGCCCGAAGGCCCAGAGTGAGACCCGGCCGAATGCCAGGTCATGGAGGAACCACGAAGGGCCGGCTCATGGAGAAGGCACAAGAAGGATTGTCTTAACTCGGAAGAAAAGACCCGGACTAGGATCCGACTTGTAATAGAGAATAGACTAGTTGTAGTCCTACTAGGACTCTACATGTAAGCCGGCCCCTTCAACTTATATAAGGAGGGGCAAGGCACCCCAAGAGGGACGAGTCAGGACAGACAGAAAAACTAGCTCTCAAGATAGAGGTAGCGAAACAGCACCCTTGTAATCGATATCATCATTAATAGCAATCAAGCAGGATGTAGGCTTTTACCTCCATCGTGAGGGGCCAAACCTGGGTAAAACTCGCGTCTCTCGATTACGATCAACCCCGTTCAAGCTTCCACCATTGCAATGGCCTCACCACTAAGTCCTTTCACGAGGATATCTTGCCGTGACAAAACCATGACAGCCGCCTTGAATGAGGTAGATTTAGATCTTTTGTCGAGGATGTCGTCATCCTTGTCTACGGTGGCCCGGAGTGCAGGTAACTCTTCGGCCGCGAAGGCCTCAGCCAACAACTCCAGGGCGAGCGATGTTGTACTGTTTTCGGCTCGAAGTGATGTGTCCGGGTTACTTGTTAGGTGTAACGCCCCGAACACACCCGCCGACGGTCGTTACTCCTGGCGGGATCTAGACTGGCCGCACAGATCAATACTAGTCTTTCCTGTGCACTTTGTCCTCACTCGTGCGCACACAGGAGCAACTTCCCAGTCGGTCACCCATCCTGAAATTACTCCAAGCTGAGCACGCTTAACTTTGGAGTTCTTTCCGAATGGGCTCCCGGAAAAAATGGAATTCCTTATTGATATGAGTAGTCTATCATCCCTAATAAGCCAGGCTATCACATACCACCCCACTCAGAGGAACCGACGTCCTCGTCGGGCCACAGGAACGTTCCCTCTTGGCACATACGTCTGTGCATCCAGTCCGGTACATGTCACATGCCGTGTGCCATGACGGGTCACAAATGTCATGAACAACATGACCGCGCACCTGTCCGCAAACATCCGTGTAATCGCGAGGGTCGGCTCTGATACCAACTTGTAACGCCCCGAACACACCCGCCGGCGGTCGTTACTCCTGGCGGGATCTAGACTGGCCGCACAGATCAATACTAGTCTTTCCTGCGCACTTTGTCCTCACTCGTGCGCACCCGGGAGCAACTTCCTGGTCGGTTACCCATCCTGAAATTACTCCAAGCTGACCACGCTTAACTTTGGAGTTCTTTCCGAATGGGCTCCCGGAAAAGAAGGAATTCCTTATTGATATGAGTAGTCTATCATCCCTAATAAGCCAGGCTATCACATTAGGGTGATGACTCCGTTGGGTACCTGCATCTTGAGCTTCATGTATCCATAGTGCAGGATGGCGTCGAATTTTGTGAATGCCTCACGCCCCAATAGGGCGTGGTAACCACTTCGGAAGGGCACAACGTGGAAAGTCAACTCCTCGGACCGATAGTTTTTGGGAGTTCCGAAGACCACGTCGAGTGTAATTTTTCCACTGCACCGTGCCTCTCTTCCAGGGATAATCCCCTTGAAGGCTGTATAACTTTGTTTGATGCGCGACTTGTCGACTTGCATCTTATCCAGACTCTCCTTGTAAATGAGGTTAAGACTGCCGCCGCCATCCATCAGCACTTTCTACAGCCGACACTTACCTATTATACGGTCAAGTACCAAAGCTGCTGGACATCGGCTTGAACCGGTCCTCGGCTGGACCTGCTATCCAAAAGTGATCGGTGTGTCTAGCCAGGCATCCGATATTGCTACATGATGGGCCAAGCTCAGCTCCCGGAGGGCTCTTTTTCGCCGATTCCTTGATGTCCAAGTTTCATAGATCATCAAGACCTCGTCCATATTCGAGGATGTACCCCGGTGTTTATGCGCATTCATGCATCCGAGGAGGGCATCACCTCCCTTAGCACCTATTTGATCACCCAGCATGCTCGAAGGCTATGAGTGGGGTTAGCGTTTAACAAAATAGACTGGATCGGGCACGGTTTATCCAACAGACCATCAAGGACGGAATTAAATCCCATCATGGTCTTTTTCCTTTTCCGAGATTGTTCGCTTGGCGCGGCACAACAGGCCTGCTCCCTTGGGTGCTTTATCCTATTCCGACTTGAGTCTTCGGCACAGATCGAATCTACGTGATCCTTTTCTGCCAGCCAAGCATCTTCCATCGCACAACACTTCATCACCATATCTGAGAGTTCAGAAAAAGTTTGGACCCGACGTCGAGAGAGTGCGTTTACCAGGCCCTCATCTCGGCAGTTATACCGAAAAGCCGCCAGGACCTCGGTGTCACAGCAGTCTATGTTCTTGTTCTTGACAAACAATAACCTGCTCTAGAACTACCGGACTGTCTCGTCGGTGTTCTGTTTTATATATGCTAGATACCAGACATTGGTAGGCCCCAAATTACTTGGGAAATACTCGATGTGGGTTGTGGGTGGGATCAATAATTTGACCCCAGCCAGATGCAGGCTCGAAGTCCCGAGGTGCTCATCCGGGGACGGATGCACTGACGTAGAGCTGGCCGACTTGGGTTGGGTGTCCGAAAACTCAGATCCTCCCGATCGGTCGAGCTCGTGGTTCTCCGTTGTTTCGTACTTTGGCTCTAGGGGGCCTTTGGCCAAGCTCAGAGAGGAGTCCTGGAGTTCAGGAACAAGTTCCACATCGTAAAGCGGGGCAACTAGGACAAGGATGAGGGGCCACAGATGGTTCACTAACCAACCTATACTAAGCATATAGGATAGCAGGTAAGGAAACAATAGCAGTTACAAAAACAGGCTATGCATCAGAATAGGTAATATCGGGACAACAATTGTAGCAATTCTAATGCAAGCAAGAGGGAGAAAGAATTGGTGATATAGGCATGTTCAAGGGGGTTTGCTTGCCTGGAAGCTCTGCGGGGAAAGAGGGGTCATCAACGGTGTAGTCGTACTCCGGAGCTGCGTCGGTCTCGGAGTCCTGGAGCTCGTCTGCTTAAGGGGGAGAAGATGCGATCTGTGGTGCCTCCCTTTATCGGTTGATCCGATGACGGGAGATTTTTGCACAAAAAGTATGCCGTCGAGGTTTGGGTCATCGATCGAAGCTTCCATTGTTCTGAATCAATCACACAGTGGGACCTATATCGGCCACCAATGTCGGTGCTAAAACCGACTGATCTCGGGTAGGGGGTCCCGAGCTGTGGATCTGAGATCACTAGTAACCGGAGACGAGGGAGACAATGTTTACCAAGGTTCGGGCCCTCTCGAAGAGGTAAAACCCTATGTCCTGCTTGATTGTATTGATGATGGGGTATCGAGTACAGATAATGATCTACCTCGAGATCGGTTGTGTATGCTCTAAACCCTGAGGTGAGTAATTGTTCCTCTACGGACTAGAACCCTCGGCTTATGTAGATGCCCGGGGTCCCCTAGGTTTACATGTTAGGTTGGTTGCCAATGTGCCGAATACAAGGTGATCCTTGGAGTGTACGTCAAGTCTCTGGCAGTTTCCATCTTGCTTACAAATAAGTCTTTGGGCTTCGGCCATCCTCCAGGCGGTGGCTTAGTGGACCCCAATTCGGTCCATGAGCCTAAAGCACCTCGAGCTGGTACCCCTAGTTTGGGACACCCTCAATGGCTGTCCTGCTACTCATTATGTGTAGGCAAATGTCAGATCCTTCTGACCTTTGAACACTTCCTAGATTCACAGTGCTGCCCTTATCTGAAAACAACATGAATACAAACTGGAATATTCTAAACTGGAATGTTAGAGGGCTTAACTCCAATGATAAATGGTCTGATCTCTCTAATAAAATAGAAGAATCCGGTTGCTCCATTCTGTGTCTGCAAGAAACGAAGAGGGAAAATATTGATGCTTCTTACATCAGAAATTTCTGTCCAAAAAGGTTCAACAAGTTTGAATTTTTCCTTCTGTGGGAACCTCCGGTGGCATTCTAACAGCTTGGAATAGCAATTTCTTCCAGGGTAAAAAAACTTTGAAAATAAATTCTCTCTCCATGCAATTCACTTCAGTTCACTCCGGGGAAACTTGGATATTATCTAATATTTATGGGCCATGCTTGCATGAGGAAAAGTTGGAATTTCTTGACTGGCTCAACAACATTCAGGCACCTTATGATATTAATTGGCTAGTATTGGGGGACTTCAACTATGTCAGATATCCTGAAAACAGGAATAGAGATGGAGGAAATTTCCAAGAAATGCCACAGTTCAATGAAACCAGTTGTAATCTGGGCCTAGTTGAGATCCCCCTCAAGGGCAGAAAGTAGACCTGGAGCAACAGGCAATCTACACCACTGCTGGAAAAAATTGGATTGGGTTTTTTCATCAGAAGCTTGGAAAATTTCTTATCCCAAGACACAAGTTAACAACAACCTATGGCTAGTTAACAGCAACCTATGCTTATATTGTTGACATTGTCTTAACTGAATTTTTTTGACAGTGTCTTAACTGAATTTTTTTGACAGCGAGTTAACTGAATTTTTTTGACATTGTCTTAACTGATTTTTTTTTGACTAACAACAATCTATAAATTTGACTATAAATTTTTTGAGCATGAGTTAACTGAATTTTTTTGACATTTTCTTAACTGATTTTTTTTACATTGTCTTAACTAAAAAAACTAAAATCACAATCATGTTGTTTCTATACAAAATTCTTTACACCAACAAGTTTTTTTAAATAGCAACAATTCAAGATAATGTTTACAGCAACAATTTTGTTTTTCAAACAACATATTCAGGATACTAATCAAATTGATTATGCACTGCATTTTACATTTCGAAGGCCAATTTTACATAGTATATATTTCTAGGGTTCATAATCTAGCACTAGAAAGCCTCAAAAATTTAGGGTTCATATGGCACCTAGGGTTAGTGGCTGAGACAGAGAAAGAGCGGAGAGAGAGAGAGAGAGAGCAGAGAGAGAGGGAGAGCAGAGAGAGAGATGAGGGGAGGGGAGAGGAGGGGCTTACGGGATGGCAATGACGGCGGGCTCGGAGAAGGCGGTGGTGAGGTCGATGGAGGAGGAGGAGCACCGCGATGACGATGGCTCGAGCGGCGGAGGGGCCCGGATCTTCTCCGGCGGCCTTGGTAGGGGTGTGAACAAGGAAGAGCGGGGTGTGAGGTCGACACCGGTTAGTGCGTGACAGCGACAGAGGACTGGGGAATCGGGGGAATGGAGGGGACGGCGCGCACCGGTAACTAAGTCAATTTAGCTATAGCTAACTTAGCTGTAGCGCGGGCCAGGTTACCCAGCGCTACTACTAAATTTTGCTATTTCATTTATTTTATTATTTACTTAAGATAGCTGTAGCGCCGGCCTATATAACCCGTGCTATAGCTAACTTAGCTGTAGCACTGGCTTAACTACCCCGAGCTACAGCTATAAAAGTAATTTTTTTATTTTTCTTTTTGTTTTCCTATAATGTACTTTTCTTTTATTCTGTTTTTAACACGGTGAAATTTTCTTTTTCTTTTCATTTTCCTTTTTTTGTTTCATTTTCTTTTCTTTTTCTAAAAATTTCTTTTTCTTTTTCTGTTTTAAGTTGTAGCGCGGGTTAGGATTAGGATTGCTTTTCTAGGAAAAACACCGTATGAGCACCTCCGAAAGACGCCTCGCAGTCGACAGGAACGTCTCCTCCCACTAATTCAGATTGATGCACAATATATATTACATCATTTGACCGATAACGGTTTATACAAAATAGATATGTAAATGTTAGTTTTTCAGCGTCAAGGACGTTTCAAAGTTGAAAGGATCGATATGGTTGATTAGAGGGGGGTGTCGGGCCATTGGGAACCGGGGTACCATGGCCCGTCTGCCTGCGGCCCAGGAAGCGACGCTTGGCGAAGGCCCAAGATGCGACCCAACTAAGGGCAGCGTGAAGCAAAGACACCTTACGAGGCGCCAGCCTCACGAGGACCCCTCCTCAAGGAGCAATCACCAAGACTTAGTCGGAAGCAGCGGCAGGAAGCCTCGCGAGGCGGCCCCCTGAGGCGGCCGCCCGAGACCATCCGAGCCTGACGACAGCCACGCAGTCTTGTGCCCACCACGTGGGTGACGCGCTTGGTGACAAACGACGACAGAGGCCGCGCTAGCGAGCGTGGATAGAGAGGCTTTCCTCTTTGGTGCTAAAGGGGCAGCACCAGCTGCCCTCCTCCAAAGCAAGTCCCAAGGACTGCCCGTTTGGTGAAAGAAGACCGAGACAGCAAGGCGCGCAGGGCGGAGGTCATCACTGAGCCCACCAGCGCGTCATGGATCATGCTTTTGCAGGCGAAGACCAACTTTAGACAGGATAGCCTAAGCGCTTGTCCCCTTTGAAAACCCGCCAATGTGTAGCTACCCTTCCCACAGAGATTTTCAGGGGAAGAGGACTAGGACGGTTATAAAGGGGGCAATGCTGCCATTGTAGGGGAGGATCGATTCAATTGTCTCCTACCTTGTACGCAAGAACTCTCTCGCCTACAGCAATCCCAACACAAGCAGGAGTTGGGTTTTACACCACAAGGTGGCCTGAACCTGGGTAACCGCTATATCCCCTGTCGTGCTCTGCGCTAGCGTGCTTTCGCCATAGCCTCGCCGTGGTTACCCTTGGATTGGTAGGAACTAGCTTGCCCCCAGTGTTCGAACCTTTGGGTCCCCGGAGCTCCGATTCCGACATTTGGCGCGCAAGGTAGTGGGCTAGCTTCGGTTTTTCCCACCTCCTCACTGCCATGGCCGACGCACGTCGTGAGCGCTACACGTGCCAAGCTGCCAGGGTGGCCCAGACGGAGCCGGTCGCCCATGACGACCATCGACGCCGCGCCCCAGCTACCGCCACCGACCCCTCTGCGAGGGAGCAGCAGGTTTCCTCCCTCCACCCGTCCATGCAACCAGATGGCCACACCGCCACGGCTTCCTTGCTCGCCCCCCGCGAAGCGCCGGCCCTGCAGGCCGCGCTGCTCATGGCGCACGAGCTCCTGCGCTACTGCCCCACCGACGCCGGCTACGACGCCTGGCTCGCCTGCGTCACCGAGCTCGTCAACGCCGCCGGGGATGGCCCGGCGCCCTCTCACTCGCTCCACCCGTCGCCGTCTCGCGCCGGGGACGTGGCGCATGGTGCGCCGCCGCCACCTCCTCCGCCCAGCGAGGGTGCCAGGCGCCACCGCGATGCGCGGGCGCATGAACCGTCCCGCGGCGCGTCTTCATCAGACCATGGCCAGCCCAGCTGCCAGATCATTAGATGCGCGCTGCCCGACGTGCGCGTGCTCCTCGAGCGGCAGCGCCAGCGCCAATACAGGACCATCCAGGAGGTCGCGGCCGCCGGCCTCCAGAACCATGCCGTCCTCGCTGGTGGCATCCCCTCCAGCTGCGGGGACTGCCGTGCCTTCACCCGCGAGCTACGCCGTGTGGTGTGGCCCACCAAGTTCAATCCGGACCTGCCTCCGCGCTACGACGGCACCCCCAACCCCGCAGAGTTCCTGCAGCTCTATGCCCTGAGCATCGAGGCAGCGAACGGCGACCACAAGGTCATGGTGAACTGGTTCCCCATGGCCCTCAAGGATGTCCTGCGCTCATGGCTCAGGAACCTCCCCGAGGCGTCCATCTCCTCGTGGGCCGAGCTCTGCCGGCAATTTGGTGCCAACTTCAAGGGCATGCACGAGCGCTCCCTCATGCTCAATGACTTGCGCACCGTGCGCCAGCGCCCTGACGAGACTCTTTGCAAGTACATCCAGTGCTTCAACCAACTGCGCAACAAGATACCGCGTGCCTCCGAGGCCGCCATCATCTTCGCGTTCTCCTCCGGCGTCGCGGACGTCCGGATGCGCGAGAAGCTCGCCATCAACGACGAGCTTGACTCCGTGCTCGAGCTATTTGACCTCGCCAACAGGTGCGCCAAGGCCGAAGAAGGCCGCCTCTTCGCCCACAACGACCCCGACGCGGTGCCCGCCGCCGCCAAGGCCAAGAGCAAGGACGCCAAGCGCAAGGGCCCTGCCGTGCTCGCGGCGGAGCCCGAGCAGAAGCGCGGCCATGAGTGTGACGAGCCCAAGAAGGACAGCCGCCCTCTCTGCACCTACCAATACTCGCACTCCCATAGCACCGAGGATTGCCACGAGCTCAAGCTGCTTCGCAACGAGCGCCTGGGCCGCCGCGGCGACCACAACGATCGTGGTGCCGGTCGCGGAGGCGGACCGCTTGGGGAACCACAATAGCAACGGCAACTTTCATTAGGGTTGTTGCGACCAGCCTCGCGAGGCCAACCCTCAGGCCAACACCGCTCTTCCGCCGCTGCCGCCGCCACCCCGAAGGAACGACGGCAACCAGCCTGATGAGGGCGCTGGGGACTACAAGGAGCCTCGCGGAGTGGCTTGCATCCTCGGTGGGGCCCAGGCTCCCGCGTCCAACCGCCACTTCAAGCTGTTCTCTCGAGAGGTGAACGCTGCCCTCCCGAGGCCTGAGGCCTCATGGCCCATCAAGAGGTCCCCCTACGCAATCACTTTTGTAATCGATATCACCCCAAGTCTTCAAGCGCCGCGGGCACAATCCCCATGTTGTGCACCCCCACCATCAGCAATGTCGCCATCACCAAGACGCTCATCGGCGGAGGCGCTGGCCTCAACGTGATCTCCATCGAGACCTTCGAGCAGCTTAAAGTACACTACGAGCAGCTGATGCCGACCAGGCCCTTCTCCGAAGAGACTGACGGCTCCACCATCCCACTGGGGCAAGTGCGCCTCCCCGTCACCTTTGGCACCCGTAAGAACTACCGCACTGAACTCATCGACTTCGACGTGGCACATATTGACCTGCTGTACAACGCCATCCTTGTCGGGCCCATGGAACCCGGGGTACCCAGGCCCGTCTGCCTTTGGCCCAGGGCGCAATGCCTGGCATGGGCCCAACAAGCCGTCACCACCGAGCATCTCACCAAGACCCCTCATGAGGCCCTGGCCTCCAGAGGCCCCCTCCTCAGGGAGTAGCAGGCAACACTCAGCACCACCATCAACGGCCTCGTGAGGTCCCCTCACGAGGCGGCTTCCCGAGTGGCCTCACGAGGCAGCTTCCCGAGTGGCCTCCGAGGCGGCTTCCCGAGTGGCCTCACGAGGCGGCTCCCCGAGGTGGCCTTCCGAGGCCCCCTCCCGCAGGCGCTCGAGACGAGGGCCGTTCGGCGTGCCGCACGGTCTGGAGCCCATCACGTGGGTGACGCGCGTGGCGACGAGCAGCAGCAGAGGCCGCGCCAGCAGGCGCGGATGAAGATGGTTTCCTCTTTTGTGTTAAGGGAGCAGGGCCAGCTATCTACTCTCCAAAGCAACCCCAAAGGTTGCCCGATCGGCGAAGGAAGACCAAGACGACGGGCGCGCAGGGCGGAGGTCATCACTGAGCCCACCGGCGCGTCATGGATCATGCTTTGGCAGGCGAAGACCACCTTTAGTCAGCATAGCCTGAGCGCCTGTGCCCTTTCAAACCGCCAAGTGTGGCAACCCTTCCCGCCTAAGTTTCCAGGGGGAAGAGGACCAAGGCTGGTATAAAGGGCAGTGCAGCCACCATAGAGTGAGAGATCCCTCTGGACCAGATCCCCCTTGTCTTCAACCTTGTACGCGAGAACCTTCTTGCCCACGATAATCCCAACCACAAAGTAGGAGTAGGGTCTTACACCGCAAGGTGGCCCGAACCTGGGTAAAACTGCTGTGTCCTCGCTCCGTCCCTCGCTAGCGCGCTCTCGTCGTTGCCTCGCCGTCACTTAACCGTCGTAGGAGACGAAGTAGGTAGAACAAGCTCACCCCAGTGTTCGAACCTTCGGGTCCCTGGAGCCCGACTTCCGACATTTGGCGCGCCAGGTAGGGGTGTGCTACCGTTCTTCTGCTCTGCCCCCAGCTCCACCAACCCCATGGCCGACGCACGACGCGAGCGCGCCGAGCGCAGGGCTGGCCGCGTGGCTCAGACCAAGCCGGTGGCCCGCGGCAATCGCCGCCGCCCCGAAGCCGAGGCTGCTGCCGCCACCGACCTCACTGCCCATGAGCAGCAGGACTCCTCCCTGCCCCCCTCCGTGCGGGCGGACGGCCGCACCGACACGGCCTCCTCCCTCGCCCGCCATGAGCCGCCGAACCCGCAGGCCGCGTTGCTCATGGCGCGTGAGCTGCTCCGCTACCGTCCAGATGATGCCGGCTACGACGCCAGGCTTGGCCGCATCACCGAGCTCGTCAACGTCGCCGGGGATGCTCCGACGCCTTCTCACTCGCTCCACCCACCACCGTCTCGTGCTGGGGACCTGGCGCACGGCGCTCCCCCGCCGGCTCCTCTGCGCGACCAGCGCCCCGGACCCTAGCGCAGTGCGCGGGCTCGTGAGCCGTCCCGCGGCGCGTCTTCGCCAGACCAAGACGAACCCAGCTTCCAGATCATCCGCCGCACGCGCCCCGACGCGCGAGTGCTCCTCGAGCGGCAGCGCCAGCGCCAAGACCAGGCCGTTCAGGACGTTGCAGTGGCCGGGCGTCAAAACCGCGCCGCCCTCGCTGGCGGCGTCCCCTCGAGCGGCGTGGGCTGCCGTGCCTTCACCCGTGAGCTACGTCGCGTGGTCTGGCCCGTGAAGTTCAAGCCTGAGCTGCCTCCACGCTACGAAGGCACCCCCAACCCCACGGAGTTCCTCCAGCTCTACGCGCTGAGCGTCGAGGCGGCGAACGGCGACGACAAGGTCATGGCGAACTGGTTCCCCATGGCCCTCAAGGACGGCCCGCGCTCCTGGCTCATGAAGCTCCCCGAGGCTTCCATCTCATCGTGGGCCGAGCTCTGCAGCCAGTTCATCGCCAACTTCAAGGGCACACAGGACCACTCCCTCACCATCAACGACCTGCGGCGTGTTCTGCAGCGCCAGGACGAGACCCTCCGCAAGTACATCCAGCGCTTCAGTCAGGTGCGCAACAAGATCCCGTGCACCTCTGACGCGGTCGTCATCTCTGCGTTCTCCACCGGCGTCATGGACGTCAAGATGCGCGAGAAGCTCGCCTTCAACGGTGAGCTTGACTCCATGCTCGAGCTGCTCGACCTCGCCGACAAGTGCGCCAAGGCTGAGGAAGGCCGCCTCTTCGTCCACAATGACCCCAACGCGGCGCTCGACGCCGCCAAGGCCAAGAGCAAGAACGTCAAGCGCAAGGGCCCTGCCGTGCTCGCGGCGGAGCCCGAGCAGAAGCGCGGCCGCGACCTGGACGAGCCCAGAAAGGACAACTGGCCACTCTGTGCTTTTCACAACATGCGCTCCCACAGTACCGAAGACTGTCGGGAGCTCAAGCTGCTCCGCGACAAGCGCCAGAGCCGCAGGGACGACCGCAATGGCCGCGGCGCCGGCCGCGGAGGTGGATGCAGCGGCAACCGGTGGGACAGCCGCAACAATAATGGCAACTACCGCCAGGGCTGGCGCGATCAGCCTCGTGAGGCCGCCTGGCGCGACCAGCCTAGCGAGGCGAATCCTCAGGCCAATGCGGCTCTCCCGCCGCTGCCACCACCACCCCAAAGAAACGACGTCAACCAGCCTGACGAGGGCGCTGGGGGCTACCAGGAGCCTCACACGGTCGCCTGCATCCTTGGCGGGTCCCAAGCCCCCACGTCCATCCGCCACTTCAAGCAACTCTCTCGCGAGGTGTACGCCGCCCTCCCGAGGCCTGAGGTCGCGCGGCCCCTCAAGTGGTCGCAGTATGCCATCACATTCGACTCCAAGGACCACCCCAAGTCCACGGCCTCCGCAGGCGCGCTCCCCATGCTGTGCACTCCCACCATCAGCAACGTCACTGTCACCAAGACCGTCATCGATGGGGGTGCCGGCCTCAACGTACTCTCCGTCGAGTCTTTCGAGACGCTCCAGGTGCCCTACAACCAGCTGAGGCCGACCAGGCCCTTTTCCGGAGTGACCAATGGCTCCACCATTCCGCTGGGGCAAGTGCGCCTCCCCGTCACCTTCGGCACCCGCAAGAACTACCACAATGAGCTCATCGACTTCAACGTGGCGCACATCGGCCTGCCTTATAACGCCATCTTGGGCTACCCGGCTCTCACCAAGTTCATGGCGGCCACTTATCACGCCTACAACGTCCTCAAGATGCCTGGCTGCAGCGGCATCATCACCATCGCCTACGATGAAAAGGACGCGGCCAGCACCCTCGAGCGTGCCTACAAGGCTGCCGCTGTCGCGCACCCGGCCGACGAGGACGCGGCTGAGCCTTCCGAGGCCGCGCCCGCGAAGAAGAAGCAACTGTTCTCTCAAGACCGCGCCGAGACGAAGAAGGTGTCGATGGACGGCAGCGGCTCCGGCCCAACCTTCACCATCGGCACAGGCCTCCCTCCTACATAGGAAAGCGCGCTCATCACCTTTCTTTGGGCAAACTCAGATGTTTTCACCTAGAAAGCATCCGACTTGTCCGGTGTGCCGAGGGAGGTGATCGAGCACCACTTAGCGGTGTGCCCCAATGCGCGCCCGGTGAAGCAGAAAGCACGGCGCCAGGCACCAGAGAAGCAAGAGTTCATCGTCTAGGAAGTCTAGAAGCTCCAGGAAGCCAGAGTCGTTCGTGAGGTGCGCCATCCCGAATGGCTCGCCAACCCAGTCGTCGTCCCCAAGAAGGGTGGCAAGGAGCGCATGTGCGTCGACTTCACCAGCCTCAACAAGTTCTGCCCTCAAGATCCGTTCCCACTGCCCCGCATCGATCAGATCGTGGATTCCACCACCGGGTGCGATTTGCTATGCTTCCTGGATGCCTTCTCAGGCTATCATCAGATCAAGATGGCGGCCGAAGATGTGGAGAGGACGGCCTTCATCACCCCCTGCGGCATATATTGTTACGTCTGCATGCCCTTCAGTTTAAGGAGCGCGGGCGCCACCTTCCAGCGGCTAATGCGCATCAATCTGGGGCCTCAGATGGGGAGGAACGCAGAGGCCTACGTCGACGACATCGTGGTCAAATCTCGCGAGGCTGGATCCCTCATCGCGGACCTCCACGAAACATTTGCCAACCTGCGCAAAGTCAACCTCAAGCTCAACCCGGAGAAGTGCGTCTTCGGAGTCCCCTCCGGCAAGCTCCTCGGCTTCCTAGTCTCGCACCGTGGCATCGAGGCCAACCCAGAGAAGATCAAGGCCATCGAGAAAATGCGCCCTCCCCGAACCCTCAAGGAAATGCAGCGCTTGGTAGGATGTATGGACTCCCTAGGGCATTTTATCTCCAAGTTTGGCGAGCAAGCCCTGCCCTTCTTCAAGCTCCTGAAGAGGTCCGGCTCCTTCAACTGGACTCCTGAGGCAGACGCCGCCTTCGAAGCCTTCAAGAGGTACCTCACGAGCTCGCCCATCATGGTCGCGCTGCGCTCTCGCGAGGCCTTGCTCCTGTACTTGGCGGCCACCCCACAGACGTCAGCGCGGCGCTGGTGCCGGTGCGGGAGGAGCGCGTCTGTGCCAAGGAAAAACCCTCAGCGCCCCTTCAGGCTCACGAGCCCGCTGAGCCTCGGGAGCCCCCCAGGCCTCGCGAGTCTCCTGAGCCTCATGAGGTCCCCGAGCCTTCCGAGCCTCGCAAGGCGTCTGAAGAGTAAGCTGTCGCAACAACTACGTGCCTCGTCGAGCACCCCGTGTACTTCGTCAGCACCGTGCTAAGGGACGCGCGCGAGCGCTACCCCATGCAGCAGAAGCTCCTCCTCGCGCTCCTCGTCGCCTCTAGGAAGCTGCGCCACTACTTTCAGGGTCATCCCATCAAGGTCATTTCCTCCTACCCCTTGGAGCAAGTTCTGTGCAGCCCCAACGTCGACGGCCGCGTCGCCGAGTGGAACATCGAGCTGCAAGCCTTCCATCTGGAGTTCTCCACCGCCAGAGTCATCAAAGGCGCGGCTCTGGCCAACTTCGTGGCAGAATGGACGGACACGTACGAGGATGAGCTTTGCGAGGCCCAGTCCCTCCTGCCAGGGGATGAGGCGCCTGGCGGATGGACCATGCACTTCGACGGCGCCTTCTCCCGACAGGGCGTGGGGGCTGGGGTTGTGCTCGCCTCACCAACAGGAGACAGGCTCTACTACGCTATACAGCTCTGCTTCAGGTACACCGACAAGGTCTCCAACAACATCGCAGAGTATGAGGGCCTCATCGCCGGCCTCAAGGCCACGTTCTCCCTAGGCATCAAGCGTCTGACTATCAAGGGCGACTCGCAACTCCTCGTCAACTTCTCCAACAAAAGCTACAAGCCCAAGGACGAGCACATGGCCGCCTACCTGGAAGAGGTACGTAAACTTGAGAAGCGCTTTCTTGGCCTGGAGCTGCAGCACATCCCCCGCGGCAGCAACAAAGAAGCCGACGACATCGCTTAACGAGCATCACGCCACGAGCCCCAGAGCCCCGGCGTCTTTGAGGAAAGGCTCCTCAAGCCATCTGCCGCACCCCCAGCCGCGAGCACGGCGCTCCTTCGCGAGGAACTCCCGCCAGCACCACCCACGGCCGCACCAGACTGTGGCCCAGCCTCAGGAGCTCGCCTGTTGCTGGCGCTCGAGCCTCAGGCGGATAGCTGGGCCACGGAGTTCAAGGCTTATTTGCTCCGCGGCACACTCCCGGAGGAGGACGTAGAAGCAGAGCGCGTGGCCCGGCAGGCCACCACTTACTGCCTACAAGATGGCGAGCTTTACCGCAGGCGCCCCAATGGCGTCTCGCTGCGGTGCATCTCTGAAGAGCAATGGCGCGAGTTGCTAGCTGATATACATGGAGGAGACTGCGGCCACCACTCCTCATCGCGCACCCTCGTCGGTAAGGTTTTCCGCAGCGGCTTCTACTGGCCCGCTGCCATGCGTGACACTACCGCACTGGTCCAAGCCTGCAAGGCCTGCCAATTCCACTCCAAGCAGATCCACCAGCCGGCGCAGGGCCTCCAGACGATCCCTCTCTCATGGCCCTTCGTGGTCTAGGGACTGGATATCCTGGGGCCTTTCCCTCACGCGGCTGGTGGGTATCGCTACCTCTACGTCGCCATCGACAAGTTCACCAAGTGGGCAGAGGTCGAGCCGGTGCGCACCATCCCAGCAGGCTCCGCCGTCAAGTTCATCAAGGGCCTCGTGAGCCGCTTTGGAGTTCCCAATCGCATCATCACCGACAATGGCTCCCAGTTCACAAGCGGCCTCTGTCACGCCCAATATGCGATCCCATTCTCGAGGAACTCGGAGGCCCCACCAAGAGTAGAAACGCATATTGGAGACGCTTGCAAGGTGGATATCATTACATCGTACCACATACATAATAGATGGGGATATAGACAAATACATACAATCATCACATGAATACATCAATACATAACAATCATCATACAGAAGGGCAGCATCCGACTACGGATGAAATCAAACGAAAAGAAGAACGACATCCACCCTGGTAGCCCAGGCTGCCGACCAGGAACCTATCCCCAGAACGACGAAGAAGAAGAAGCAGAAGAAGAACTCCAAAGAAAAGAAAAGCATCGCTCTCACGTCAAGACATCGCATTACCTATACCTGCAACTGTTGTTGTAGTAATCTGTGAGCCACGAGGACTCCGCAATCCCATAACCATGGGTAACAAGACTATCAAAGCTTAAATGGGTATGGAAGGGTAAGGTGGTGAGGTTGCAGCAAGCACTAAGCATTGTATAGTGGCTAACTTACGAGTACAAGAATAAGATGAGTAAACTACGCATAACGGTCGCAATCTAATAATGATCAAGAAGTGATCCTGAACACCTACTTACGAGACAAACATAACCCCACCGTGTTCTCTTCTCGAACTTACTCGAAAAGAGACGATCACGGTTAAACACGCGGTTGGTGTATTTTAATTAGAATTAGTGTCAAGTTCTCTACAACCGGAGGTTATAAATTTCCAAGTCACCACATAACCGCGGGAACGGCTTCGCGAAAGATTTAACCCTGCAGGGGTGCTCCAAGTAGTCCATTACAAAATTACCACACGCATCCGATGGAACATCCTCACACCATGATAACATGATGCTTACGATAAGGAATCCCGGTGGACAAGCCACTCGTAACAGGTAAAACTAAACCAGCAAGACCTCCCGGTGAGCCAGATTCGCATCTAGAGCTGCGCGCTCTCTATCTATGGGCATCATCCGTTTATGCATAGTGGACTGTAGCCAAATACCTCGAGCTGCCCTGAGGCGGCTCCGCCGACTGCTAGGTAGTTGGACCAACACTCATGAGGAGCACTGGCCCGGTTTGTTGATTAAAAAAAATCCTCGGGGTCCGGAAAGTCCCTATGCAAGTTTTAGTTGTTATTAGGCAAATGGTAAAACCAATGTTGGGCCTTGCTGGAGAAGTTTATCCTAAAACGAATGGACAGGGGGGTTCCCATATGCCCCACATGTGTTAGAAGCACTCATCAAGGAACATAACACAGGTATTACGGAAACTAGGGCGGCATGAGTGGAACAAAACACTAGGCAAAAGGCCGAGCCTTCCACCCATTACCAAGTATATAGATGCATTAATTAAATAAGAGATAATGTGATATTCCATGATATCCATGTCCCAACATGGAACAAACTGCAACTGCACCTGCAACTAGCAACGCTATAAGAATGGGGCTGAGAAAAGCGGTAACATAGCCAAACAACGGTTTGCTGGGTAAGGGTGGTTAGAAGCTGTATCATGGCATATGGGAGGCTGACATATATGTGGTAGGAAGCGCGACATAGCGATAGCAACGAGACAACTAGCAAGCAAAGATAGTAAAGATATCCAAGGTCATGATCATCTTGCCTGAAATCCCGCTCGGAAGAAGAACGAGTCCATGAAGAAGACGAACCAACGTTGTCGAGCGAATCCTCACAATCGCAACGAAACCGGAACTATCGAGAAGAAGCACAACCGGAAAGAAGCAAACAACATGGTAAACACACAAGCATAAACATGGAATGATGCGCAACCAAATATGATGCATGACAAGTTTAAATATTGTTAAACATGGCAAGAGATGAAGCACAGTTAATCTACCTATCTAGGCAATTTAAATGAGGCCGGAACCAACACAAAACAATTCCGGAAAATCCCCATATGCAATTTTCGAAATTGGTACTGATCTGAATTAAACACAATGTTTAAGTTGTTAAACAGCAAGTTAACATGCATCATGATGATCTACACACTTTTCTAATCAAGTTACATATGTAGGTTATTTAATTCGGAGCTACGGTCTAGAAGATATGAGCTAAACAAGTTTAACATGGCAATAATGCAAAATGCATGCAAACATCAACCAGAACCACTCAAATCAAGGATGCAACATGACAACATGAATCTACACACAAATCTAAGCAAGTTTCATATAGGACATGATTTAAACGGAGCAACGGTTCAACAATTACGAGCAACACAAGTTATAATAGCAATCTGCCCCACAACAGCAACATAGCACTTTGCCAACATCAAAACAGCAAGCTACAGTAACATGATGGGCATCATCATGATATGCACTTAAAGTAGACATGATATACTCCAATTCTCTTTAAGGTTCAGGTTCATAGGCATTAAGGTTAAGTCAATATGATCCATGCAAAATGCAATGTTCTGCTAAACAGGGCATATACATGAGCAGAGTTAACATGATGGCAACTTGAGAGCAAGAAAGAGACATGTTACAGGAACTTTACATGGCAACCAAAGGCATGGCATCGAAGTACACATTGCATAGACCAAATCACACGAATCAATCATATGCATATGAGCTATAGATTAGTGGCAATCATCAAGCAAAGTTGGGAAGTCTTATCACAGACAGCTTTTACTCAGAACAACAACATTGACTAGGCATGTTTACAAGCTCATAGCAGTCGCATCAAGGCATATCATGGCATGCAATAAATACTAGCAGCAAGAAGACATGAAAATGCTCCAAAGTCATGTAGATAAGTTTCTCATATGGTGCATGCATTAAATCACACAAAAATGACAAAAGGACAAATATTACGGTTTTTAGCAGTAACATTAGGATGCACTTTTGCAACAGAGATAATGACATGTAGATGAATCCTAACATGAATGCCAATGCAACCATCATGTAGAGCACAGAGAGTAGAGTAAATTACATATATAAATCATCATCATAAGATCAACATGCACAAAGATACAAGCCCCCAAACATGCATACATGCTGATAAAATCTGAGGACTAACAGAAAAACTGAGTGAGCGCAGGATAGCAATATGACGCTTAGGCGTAGGATAGCGGCTGACGCTCACCTTGGGCCCATGGGCCGCCTGGACGAGGAAAACGGGATGGCGTGGAGCGGGACGGAGCGGTCCAGGCGACGCGTTTGGTTCGCGGTACTGCCGGGACGATGGGGTACCGGGACGGCGCGGGGCAGCCACCCGTTTGGATCGGAGGTCGTCGGGGTTCTGGGACGGGGCGGTCCCGGCGACGGTGGCGGGCACGGCTGCTCCGACGAGGTGAGGTGAGGGAGGCCGGCGACGAGGCAAGGCGGCGCGGGGTCGGGCGACCGGATGAGGCCGGATCCGGTCGAGGCTGCGGCGACGTGGCTGGATCCGGGCGGACCCGAGCAGTGGCGAAGGCAGGGCGGCGACGAGGAGCTCCGGGCGGCGGCGATCTCCTGGCGGCACGGAGACCTGGCGAGTTCCGGCGATGCGCGGGCGGCGGCGACGTCTGGGTGGCGCAGGCGCGAGGCGGCGGCGCTCGGCTGCGGAGGCAAGGCAGCGACGCGCTGGCGGCGGGGCGCGGGAGGCAGCGACGCAGGCGGTGACCTCCCTGGTGACGGGGCGCTCGGGCTGGCGCGTGGGCTCGTTCAGGCCCCGATGGGCTCGGGCGGGCCGCGGCTGGAGGTAGGAGACAGGGGCGTGGTGGCGGCTGGGGAGTGGAGGGAGCTGGCAGCGGCGCGGATTTCGAGGCGAGGCTAGGGTTTTCTAGATTAGGCAGGGGGTAGGCTGTCTATTTATAGATAGGGGCTAGGGGTTAGGTGATTTAGTCCGTTTTCGGACTAGTTGATCTTGATCGGACGGTCCGAAACGGAGGAGGGGTTAGCTGTGCTAGGTGGGCTGTGAAGAGAGTCTTGGGCTGGGATGAGAGGGGAGTTGGTTGGCCTGGCAACACTTTGAAACACAGAAAACGTCCGATAATATGACTGGCTATAGTGCCGCTATAGTTTAATGGTTGGGCTATCAAACGGACTCCGAATGCGACGAAATTTGGCACGCGGTCTACCTACAACATAACAAGACCGCACGCCAACTTTCAACCCATTCCGAGAACATTTTTATCTCACTTATAAAATAATATTTCGGAGGTGCCGCGGGCGCGTGCGAGTGTGTCGGGTCTCGAAACGGACAACGGAAGGGACGCGGAGAAGCCAGCAACTATGAACGGCTGCAAGTTTTGAAAAACATGCGGATGAAATTCACATGATGACATGGCCAAGTGCAACACGCAAGCGAATGACATGGCAATGACGACAAATAAATGGAAGACATCTGGAGCAGCGGTCTCGGGGCGTTAGAACTCTCCCCCACTAACAGAAGATCTCGACCCGAGATCTTATGAAGGCAATGGGAGAGGAAGAGGAAGATGAAGATGATGAGGTAAAACAAAGTTGCTTCTTGGACAAACGAGTGAAACCAACAAACCTCGAGGGTTGCAACGAGTTGACGAATGGCTTGAGGAACAAGCAAGAATTCGAAACCACTCTGGGTGAAATGAGATAGATAAGGAATGAGAACAAAAGAATTTGGGCAGCCCTCCGGTAGAAAAGAGAAGCAAAGCTTGATAAGATGAAAAGAACTTGAAAAGAGGACAGAGCACTCCGGTAAAATGAATAAGCAAGGAAAAGAGCTTGATCTTGGCAAAATGAGAATAATGGTTCGAAGAGAGAAACACCATAATGCCTCCGGAACGAAAGAATAGAAGCTAGATCATTGGAACGAAAAGAACGGAGAAGAAAATGACAACTTCCACCATAATAGAATTGAGGAGCATCCTTACAAAGAAGGATTGAACGGAGTTGTTGGAAAATTAACAACGAAAAGAATAAGCTTGTTGTGGGCTTATGGAAAACATCTCAAAACTTGAGGTGAAATTCTGCCATTACGGAAAGAATTGATTGCTTGAGAGCAACATAGAGATGAAAAACTTCTTTCACCGAAATGACTTACGAGGGAACTTGGATCATTGATAATCACCACAATAGCAACAATCCTTAGGATAGGCTTTAGGTGAAATCTATACCAAGATAACTCCAACAAGGAAAATGATCGGTTGAAAAGATTGGAACAAAGAGAAAAATGATGGGTTTAAATATCTCATTCCTGACAACTTGTGAATCATGAAACATGAATGGAATTGTCAAGAAAGACATAACACCACCTCAAAGACAAGGTAGAAAGGATTTGCACTTTGAAATGCAAGACGAGGAATACTTGAGCTCCAACAAGAATCTTGAAGAATGCTTCGAGAATAAAGTAAATCCTTAACGAACCACCATGAAGAACCTCTTGGAAGAACTTCGGAAATGAAAGGATGCTAGAAAAGAAGTGAAGGTTGAAAAGATTAAGATTTGAAGCCTTGCAATGATTTAGATGGAGCTTCGTGACGAGGTCACCGAGAAAAATTTTGGACTCCGGAAAAAGAAAGATGAAAGCACTAGGACCCGAGAATTTATTCAACATGTACAAACTCCGGAACAAAGAATTAAATCATCTTGATGAAATAAGAATAAGAATTATGATATGTCTATCCTTCATCAAATTAAACTGACGAAAAGCAATGGATTTGCATACTACTTATTCTTCTTGAAAAGATTAAAGAGAGATATAGCGCCAAGTTGAGCAAGTCTTCGACGGGACATCGGTAGGATTTTGAAAAGAACTAATGAATGAATTGATATGATAACAACGGAAAAGGTACCTTATGTGATAGCCTGGCGTATTAGGGATGATAGACTACTCATATCAATAAGGAATTCCTTCTTTTTCGGGAGCCCATTCGGACAGAACACCAAAGTTAAGTGTGCTCAGCTTGGAGTAATTTCAGGATGGGTGACCGACCGGGAAGTTGCTCCCGGGTGCGCGCGAGTGAGGACAAATTGCGCAGGAAAGACTAGTATTGATCTGTGGGTCCAGTCTATATCTAGCCAGGAGTAATGACCGCCGGCGAGTGTGTCCGGGGCGTTACAAGTTGGTATCAGAGCCGACCCTTGCGGTTACACGAATGTTTGCGGACCGGTGTGCGGTCATGTTGTGCATGACGTTTGTGACCCGTCGTGGCACATGGCATGGCACATGTGCCGGACTGAATGCACAGACGTATGTGCCAAGAGAGAACGTTCCTGTGGCCCGACGAGGACGTCGGTTCCTCTGAGTGGGGGTGTATGTGATAGCCTGGCTTATTAGTGATGATAGACTACTCATATCAATAAGGAATTCCTTCTTTTTCGGGAGCCCATTCGGACAGAACTCCAAAGTTAAGCGTGCTCAGCTTGGAGTAATTTCAGGATGGGTGACTGACCGGGAAGTTGCTACCGGGTGCGCGCGAGTGAGGACAAAGTGCGCAGGAAAGACTTGTATTGATCTGTGGGGCCATTCTAGATCTCGCCAGGAGTAACGACCGCCGGCGAGTGTGTCCGGGGCGTTACAGCCTCTTCATGTCCTACTGCGCCAGCCTCGGCACGCAGATCTGCTATGCCGCGGTGGCGCACCCGCGAAGCAATGGTCAGGCCGAGCGCGCCAACGCCGAGGTCCTCAAGGGCCTCAAGACAAGGAGCTTCAATAAGACACTTGAGGCTTGCGGCAAGGGTTGGCTCGACGAGATACAGTCCGTGCTGTGGTCAATCCGCACGACGGCAAGCAAGCCTACTGGCAAGACGCCCTTCTTCCTCATCTACGGCGCTGAGGCGGTCCTCCCACTGGAGCTTAAGCATGGCTCCCCGCGAGTCCTTGCTTTCGACGAGGCGCGTCAAGATGGCTCGCGGGAGACCGATCTGCTGCTCCTCGAAGAGGGCCGCCGTCAGGCCGCCCTTCGTGCCGCAAGGTACCAGCAGGCCTTGCGTCGCTACCACAGCGACAACATCCGCCCTCGCACTCTCGAGGTCGGCGACCTCGTCCTACGCAGGATCCTCTCAAGAGAGGGACTTCACAAACTCTCACCTATGTGGGAAGGCCCTTTCGGGGTTACTCATGTCTCCAGGCCCGGCTCAGCCCGGCTGGAGACGGAGGACGGAGTTCCTGTGCCTAACGCCTGGAACATGCGTACGAACGAAATGGGGCTATACACGCCCCGGAGCCTCTCATTGCGTTCCCCTGATGGGCCCGCGAGAGCTCCCGCCCACGCCCAAGTGGAAGCCCCATGCTCCGCACTGGCGGAACGATCGACCCGCGATCCTACCCACACCCTGTGGAAGCCCCATGCTCCGTGCTGGCGGAACAATCAACTGAGGGCGCCCCACGGGCTGCACCGACCTCAAGCTGACCCGTGCCAGACACAGCAGCAGTCTTTTTCTCATTTTGGTGTGTAATTGAGGGCGCCCCACGGGTTGCACCAACCTCAAGCTGACCCGTGCCGGACATGGCAGCCGCATCTTTATTTGGTTATGTAACGGATTGCTCTCTTGCTTCAGTAAAGTTTCCATTTCCTTATACGGCGTTTCATTTTCCCCTTGCCTCACGAGCCCCGCACGCTCACGACTTCCTCATGAGGCTCACGCGAGCGGGGGCTGGACACAGTGCCTGCGCTCGGGTCAGTCCCAGCAGCACTGAAAAACCCAAGCAACCGGGCTCTGGCTCGCGGGCCTGCTCCGTGCACGCCACCCCACCAAGGTCCTTGGTGTCCTGTCTCCTCGCGTAATACTCATGAGCGAATCGATGAGCGCGCGCTGTCGTGAAGTGCTCTGCGTGCAGTTATCTCAGGAGCAGGTCCCTTCAAGGATCTCGCGAGGTAGCACCCTCAGGACCTCAGGAGGCCAGCAGGCACCGCCTCGCGGACAAACCCTCGGCGGCCGTCCCAGCAGGAGATTTCGCGAGCCGAACCCTCACAAGACGCACCCTGCAGGAGCTAAGTCTCCCACCTCACGAGCCACCCTCGCCGTTCCTCGAGGCTTCCCCTCCGACGGCCTCACGAGCTCCAGTGTTCCTCTTAGTGCAAGCCGCTTGTGCGTTAAAGGGGGGCACCCTGAGCATCGCGCCTCAGGAACCCTCACTAGCTCCCGGTGCCCTCGCCTCCTGGCCTTATTCAGGCACCGCGACCTGACATCCAGCGACAGCTATGGCCGCTCGGGGGCTGGGTCCTGACAACGTAGAGCATCATGGCAAGCAAAAAGAGAAAAACATGCCTTAAGAGAGAGCATCGCGAGGGCACGAGTGTTCGTTACAGCAAAACATAAAGTATTTAAACACCAAGGCATCGACTTCACGCCACCACGGGCCTCATCGATCTAGCGCAGGGTGACAAAGGGAAAAGGCACCCTAGGAGCTCGTGTCGTCGTCGTCTTCGTCGGTGCCGTCGTCGCCGCCGGAGCACTCGCCGCTGCAACAAGAGTACTTCCCGAGTAACGCCCCCACATGGCCTTCCACCACCCTCGCGAGCCCATCACGAAGCTCCTCGGGGACTGGCGCTATCACCTTTTCAAATTAGAAGTTGGGATCGGTGTGAAGGAGGTGGCTGAAGACGCGAGTCGCTGCCTGGGAGAAGAGGCTGTGGCACTCCTCCTCCAAGATACCGTCCACCTCCCTGGCTCAGTCCTCAAGCCGTTCCACGAGCTCGGTGGAGAAGCCGACGTAGTCGGCGTCGCGGGACTCACGGAGGGCCCCAAGCCTTCCCTGGAAGATGGAATTCAGGGCGTCGTGAGCACGGATCTCGAGGGAGTGAAGCGCCTTGACGCGTTCGCGCTGCTCCTGTTCCTGATCGGCGGCGCCGGAGCCGGCCTGCGGCGCGGCTCCCCGACGGGTCTCTGCCTCGGCGAGTGGCGCCTTGAGATCAGTGACGTCCTGCCAGAACCACTCGCGTTCTGACTCGAAGGCGTCCCTCTGCTGCGACAATGCCCTATCGCGCTCCTCGGCAAGCACCAGGGGCGCTTCCGCTACCTTCGCGTCAGCGTCCTCTTGGACCTTCTTCTCCTTGGCCTCCAGTTGGGCGTTCGCCTCGGTAACACGCTTCATGTGAGCCTCCTGGGCATCGGCCAGCTGGCGCCCCAGCGTCTCCAGATGTTCCTTCTCCATTGCCTGCTCGGTCGCCTTCTTCTCGAGGCCCTCCGTGCGAGCCTCGAGGTCCGCTTCGCGGGCTGCGGCCTCCTTCTCGCGAGTGTCAAGGGCGCCTTCCCGTGCGAGGAGCGACCGCGCCTGCTTGGCGTGTTGGTCTTGGAACTCTTTCAAGAGGGTCTCCGCTTCTTCGCGGCGCGCGGTGGCCACTTCGGCCTCCTGTAGGGCTCTCGCGCGAGCCCCCTCCGCTTCGGCGGTGTCCCTCTCGCACAGTGCGTGAGCACGTTCGTCATGGCGCCGGGCCGTATCGACGGCGACGCTGAGCTAGCGCCACCCATCGGCAAGCTTCAGGCGCTCCTCGGTGAGGCGCGTCTCCGCGTCCTGGAAATCCGTGCCGAGCCGAGCAAGCGCGGCCTTGGCGTCGCGCAAGGCTTCAGGCCAGAGCAAGGCGCGGTCACTCGCGAGAACCAGGAGCCAGCCCGGGTCGGGCCCTCTGGCACCCTCCGCCGCGGCGGCGAGGGAACCCTCGGCACCGCTTCTCCTGGGGCGGCGGGCTCGCCGGGCCGCCCACCTCGTTTGGCCGCGGCGGTGCGCCACGGGGGCTCTCAGTGCCGGTCATGGCATGCCCCACGACTCCTTCCCCTGCGCCCAAGGAGGCCCCCGGCGGGGGGGTGGGCGCTTCGGCCCCCCCGTCACCGCTTCCTTGCTTGCGGCAGGGTCAGGGGGGCGAGCGTCCCCGCCTCCTGAGGCTGCCTCCCGAGGCTCCTCCTCTTCGGCCTCACGGAATGCACCCGCATGCGACCCCGGAGGAGCGACTGCCTCCCCCTCGATCTCCGTACGCCCCGCTTCGGCGTCGGGACGGCGGGTAGCCTCTCCATGCCCCCCGGCACCGGCGGCAGGCATCGACACCCCCTGCGGGCTGGGGGTAACCCTCGCCTTCGTCGTCTTCTTCTTCTTCTTCTTCTTTTTCTGATCCGCGGCAGATCTCCTGCACGAATGGCGGCTCAGCTCCGAGCCCGGATGAAGGAGCAAGAATTAAGAGCACCGGGAGGAGGCAGAAGGCTTACTCGTCACTGACGTGCCACTTCCTTTTCTTTTCCCCCGCGGACGGCAGGCCGACGCTACCCCCGCCGAGCATCGCCTCGGCGCCGCCGATCGGGCCCCCGGGGAATGCCGCGGTAGACCCGGACGTGTCGTCGCCCGCCCCGGGGCCCTGGGGGGCTTTGGCCCCATGACGGGCCTCATGTGTTGGGGGCTCGCCCGCCCTCGGGCCGGGAGCCCCCTCCGGAGCGGGCGGGTCGCTCTCGGCGTCGTCATCCTCGAGCCCGCAGATGAGCCGGCGGCGGGTGCGCAGTGGCGCCCGGCTGGCGTCCTCTTCCGTAGCCTCCTCCGAATCTCCGCTGCTGCCTCCCGAGTCCACCTCCACCAGGAGGGGGTTGTCGCGGGGCCCAACGTGAAATCCGGCACAAGGCCCCACTGGTCGAAGAGGGGCATTTCCTTCACCAGATCCGCTTTCTCCGGGTAGCGGAAAAGCGGTAGCGCCCCTTCCGGCGTTTCCGCAGCAGGGGCGCTGAGCAGAATCGCCAGGGCCCCGTCCAGCATGTCTGACCCCAAGCTTCCCGGCTTCAGCCTCATGGCGTCGCCCGCGCCGGCGTACTCCCACATAGGGCACGAGTGCCGCTGAAGTGGCGCGATGCGCCTCCTCAGGTATTCCCTGACAACCGCCGTCCCCGACAGATTGGAGGCCCGGTGCGCCGCCATCCGCTCCAAGACGGGCTCCATCCTCGGGTCGACGAGCTTGTCGTGCGCCCACACGGAGATCTTCTCGGCCGGGTCTGTCGGGATCATCAGGAGCCGGTTGGTCTGGCGCGCGTCCATATAGATCCAGTGCTGCCGGTAGCCTTCCAACTTCTTCGCGACCCTCAAGTTGATAATGCCGTCCTCCATTCCCTTGACGGCAAGAAACGACGTGCATCCGGAGCGCTGGTCCGCCACGGTTAGCCGCAGGCAAAAGAAGTGGCGGAAGAGCGCCACGGAGGGCATCACGCCCACGAAAGCCTCGCAGTAAAAGGCGAACGTGGCCAGGAGGAAAACGGAGTTGGGTTGAAGATGAAGAGCCTGAACCTGATAGTGGATGAGAATGGCATAGAAGAAGTCCGAAAATGGCGGCACCAACCCGGCATATACACTGTTGAGGAAGAAGGGGTAGGCCGTCGCCCCCAGGTCGCGCGGTGTGCGCGACCCCAGCCAGATTTGGGTCGCCTGGTTCTCGGTTTGGCTGCCGGCCACGAACGGAAACACCCTGTCCAAGCCCCCTTCATCGTCGATGGTGGAGCGCTGAAGCGCCGTCCCAAGGACGGGCGCGCTTGCGGAGAGGGCCGCCTCTTTCCCGCTCTTGCCGGCGGGTGCCATCTACGCGGCGGAGGCACGGATTGGGAGCAAGAAGAGGCGGAGTTCGAAAGGGGAGGTCGCGAGGAACCGTGCGCGAGAAGGGAAGGCGCAGAGAGGTGGAGTGTGTGAAGGAAGGCAATGATGGCCTCGTGCCGCCCGCGCTAGGATTTATGTCAGCACGACAGTTACCGAGGCGTCGTGGGAGAAGTGGGGGCGTCGCCCGTCACATCATTCGCCACGCGTCACGCCTGGCCGCAGGCGGTTAGGGCCCGCGCCGTTTCGCCCTTCGGTAGGCGGGAACATGCGCGCCGCGGGCCCGGGGGCTGCTGTCGGGCCCATGGAACCCGGGGTACCCATTCCCGTCTGCCTTTGGCCCAGGGCGCAACGCCTGGCATGGGCCCAGCAGGCCGTCACCACCGAGCATCTCACCAAGACCCCTCATGAGGCCCTGGCCTCCTGAGGCCCCCTCCTCAGGGTGTAGCAGGCAACGCTCAGCACCACCATCAACGGCCTCACGAGGTCCCCTCACGAGGCGGCTTCCCGAGTGGCCTCACGAGGCGGCTCCACGAGGTGGCCTTCCGAGGCCCCCTCCCGCAGGCGCTCGAGACAAGGGCCGTTCGGCGTGCCGCGCGGTCTAGAGCCCATCACGTGGGTGACGCGCGTGGCGATGAGCAGCAGCAGAGGCCGCGCCAGCAGGCGCGGATGAAGATCGTTTCCTCTTTTGTGTTAAGGGAGCAGGGCCAGCTATCTACTCTCCAAAGCAACCCCAAAGGTTGCCCGATCGGCGAAGGAAGACCAAGACGACGGGCGCGCAGGGCGGAGGTCATCACCGAGTCCACCGGCGCGTCATGGATCATGCTTTGGCAGGCGTAGACCACCTTTAGTCAGGATAGCCTGAGCGCCTATCCCCTTTCAAACCGCCAAGTGTGGCAACCCTTCCCGCCTAAGTTTCCAGGACCAAGGCTGGTATAAAGGGCAGTGCAGCCACCATAGAGCGAGAGATCCCTCCGGACCAGATCCCCCTTGTCTTCAACGTTGTACGCGAGAACTTTCTTGCCCATGATAATCCCAACCACAAAGCAGGAGTAGGGTCTTACACCGCAAGGTTGCCCGAACCTGGGTAAAACCGCTGAGTCCTCACTCCGTCCCTCGCTAGCGCGCTCTCGCTATTGCCTCACCATCGCTTAACCGTGGTAGGAGACGAAGTTGGTAGAACAAGCTCACCCCAGTGTTCGAACCTTCGGGTCCCCGGAGCCCGACTTCCGACAATCCTAGGCTACCCAGCGCTCACCAAGTTCATGGCGGCGACCCATCATGCCTACAACGTCCTCAAGATGCCCGGTTGCAGCGGCATCATCAGCGTCTGCTCTGATGAGAAGGACGCGGTCTGCTCCCTCGAGGGCACCAACAAAGCTACTGCCGCCGCCTACCCTGCCGACGAGGATGACGCCGCGCCTCATGAGGCTGCACCTATCGGAAGTGGGGCTCCGGGGACCCAAAGTTTCGAACACTGGGGTGAGCTCGTTCTACTACTTCTTCCCCTACCACGGCGGTGCTACAGTGAGACTACGGCGAGAGCGTGCTAGCGTAGGACGGGCAAGGGCACAGCGGTTTACCCAGGTTCGGGCCACCTTGAGGTGTAAGACCCTACTCCTGCTTTGTGGTTGAGATTATCGTGGATGAGAGAGTTCTCGCGTACAAGGTGGGCCGCGGGCAGACAGGTCGTGGTACCCCGAGTTCCACAACCCCAACATTAGCCCCCGAGCCCGTGGCGCGTACGTTCCCGCCTAAGGGGTTGAAATGGCGCGGGCCCTAACCGCCTGTGGGCCAGGCGCGACGCGTGGCGCACGATGTGACGGAAGGCGCCTCCACTTCCCCGCGACGCCTCAGCAACTGCCCAGGCTGACATAAAACCTGCTCGCGCTCGGCGCGGGGCCATCATTGCCTCACCCGTGTGTTCTGCCTTGATTCCTTGTGCGTATTGAAGGCGAGGCGGCACCGAGGGCACCCTTCTTCCTTTTATTCCTGTAACAAGTCTACGTAGCCCCTGATGGCGTGAGGAAAAACGATGTCCTTTGCATTAAGTATTTTATGACTTGCTGTAATGTATGCTTATTTCCTCTTGCAGTCCTCTCATGAGGCCTCGCTTTTCTTTATTGTTTGCCTTGGTGCTATACGCCGTCAGGACCCAGCCCCCGAGCGAGCCTACAGTCGTCGCTGGTATGTCCGGTCGCGATGCCTGCACAAGGCCAGGAGGTGAGGGGGCCAGGAGCTAGTAAGGGCTCTTAGGGTGCGATGCCCAGGAAGCCCCCCTTTGGCATGCAAGTGGCTCGCGCAAAAGAGAAAACATGGGTGCTCGGTGAGATCACAAATAGAAAGAGAGCTTGAAAAATGATGAGAGCGGCTCACAAGACCTCCTCATGAGGCTTATCTCCCTTTCTTTGCTTGCCTTGTCGCTCTACGTAGTCAGGACCCAGCCCCCGGGTGGGCTACAGCCGTCGCTGGTATGTCCGGTCGCGATGCCTGGACAAGGTCAGGAGGTGTAGGGCACTGCGAGGGGGTAAGAGCTCCTGAGGCGCGATGCTCAAGAAGCCCCCCTTTGACGTGCAAGCGGCTCGCGCAGAAGAAGGAAACTCAGCGCTCAGCGCGGCAGCGGTGAGAGGAGAGCTTGAGGGGCGGTGAAAACATCTCCTGAGGTGTTTATGATACTTAGCTTTTTCGGAAGGCGGCATCGGGCGAGCCGCCACTTGTAGGGTGTGCCTCGCGAGGTCTCCGCTCGCGAGGCCTCCGGCTGGCATGGCTCTGTTGGGCTTGGCTCCGGAAGCCGTGCTCCTGAGGCTTTCTGAGGCTCCGGGGGGCATCCTACCGCCGGGTTACCTCGCGAGGCACGCTCGCGAGGCCTTTCATGTGACCTTCTCCTGAGAAAATTGCAAGGTGCAAGGTCTCGTGACGGGGGAGCCGCGCGCGCTCGCTGACCCACTCATGGGCGTCACGCGAGGAGATAAGGCACCAAGGACCTTGGTGAGGTGGCGTGCATGCGAGCAGGCCCGTGAGTCAGAGCTCGATCACTTGGGTTGAGCGGCCCTGCAGGGACGGACCCGAGCACAGGCACCGTGCCTATCATGCGGGAAGATGAGACACCAAGGACCTTGGTGAGGTGACGTGCACGGGAGCAGGCCTGCGAGCCAGAGCTCGATCACTTGGGTTTTTCAGCGCTGCTGGGACTGACCCGAGCACAGGCACCGTGTCGATCCCCCGTTCGCGTGAAGCTCAGGAGGGACGCCATGAGCGCGCACAGCTCGCCATCAACGAACTGACAAAATAATAAGGTTGATTACCCAACCAGAAAGAGATGTGGCTGCCGTGTCCGACACGGGCCAGCTTGAGGTTGGTGCAGCCCATGGGGTGCCCTCAGTTGATTGTTCCGCTAGTGCGGAGCATGGGGCTTCCACTTGGGCGTGGGCATGATCGTGGCTCGATCGTTCCGCCAGCGCGGAGCATGGGGCTTCCACTTGGGCGTGGGATGGAGCTCTCGCGGGCCCATCAGGCTTACGCAATGAGAGTCTCCGGGGCGTGTACAGCCCTGTTTCGTTCATACTCATGGGGGCCACGAGCAGAACTTGCAGAGAGGTTGGACGTTCCGGGCGTCATACGCTGAAACTCCTTCCTCCGTCCCCAGCGCGGAGCATGGGGCTTCCACTTGGGCGTGGGCATGATCGCGCTTCGATCGTTCCGCCAGCGCGGAGCATGGGGCTTCCACTTGGGCCTGGGCTGGAGCTCTCGCGGGCCCATCAGGCTTACGCAATGAGAGTCTCCGGGGCATGTACAGCCCTGTTTCATTCGTACTCGTGGGGTCATGGGTAGAACTTGCGGAGGTGTTGGATGTTCCAGGCGTTAGGCACAGGAACTCCGTCCTCCATCTCTAGCCGGGCTGAGCCGGGCCTAGAGACATGAGTAACCCTGAAAGGGCCTTCCCACATAGGTGAGAGTTTGTGGAGTCCCTCTCTAGAGAGGGTCCTGCGTAGGACGAGGTCGCCGACCTCGAGAGTACGAGGGCGGATGTTGCGTCTGTGGTAGCGACGCAGGGCCTGCTGGTACCTCACAGCATGAAGAGCGGCCTGACGGCGGCCCTCCTCGAGGAGCAGCAGATCAGTCTCCCGCGAGCCATCCTGACGCGCCTCGTCAAAGGCGAGGAGTCGCGGTTAGCCGTGCTTAAGCTCTGAAGGAAGGACCGCCTCAGCTCCATATACGAGGACACGGGAGCCTGAGCCCCGCCGAGGATGCAGGCAACCGCGCGAGGCTCCTGGTAGCCCCCAGTGCCCTCGTCAGGCTGGTTGACGTCATTCCTTCGGGGCGGCCGCGGCAGCGGCGGGAGAGCGGCATTGACCTGCGGGTTTACCTCACGAGGCTGGTCGCGCCAGGCGGCCTCACGAGGCTGGTCGCGCCAGGTGGCCTCACGAGGCTGGTCGCGCCTACCCTGGCGGTAGTGGCCATTATTGTTGCGGCTGTCCCAGCAGCTGCCGCTGCGGCCACCTCCGCGGCCGGCGTAGTGGCCATTGCGGTCATCTCGGCGGCCCAGGCACTCGTCGCGGAGCAGCCTGAGCTCCTGGCAGTCTTCGATGTTGTGGGAGCGGACGTTGTGAAAAGCGCAGAGTGGCCGGTTGTCCTTCCTGGGCTCGCCGCGGTCGCGGCCGCGCTTCTGCTCGGGCTCCACCGCGAGTACGGCAGGGCCCTTGCGCTTGACGTCCTTGCTCTTGGCCTTGGTGCCGTCGAGCGCCGCGTCGGGGTCGTTGTGGACGAAGAGGCGGCATTCTTCAGCCTTGGCGCACTTGTCGGCGAGGTCGAGCAGCTCGAGCACGGAGTCGAGCTCACCGTTGATGTCGAGCTTCTAGCGCATCTTGATGTCCGTGATGCCGGTGGAGAATGCGGAGATGACGGCCGCGTCGGAAGCGCGTGGGATCTTGTGGCGCACCTGACTGAAGCGTTGCATGTACTTGCGGAGGGTCTCGTCTGGGCGCTGTCGAACACGTCACAGGTCGTTGATGGTGAGGGAGCGGTCCTGTGTGCACTTGAAGTTGGCGATGAACTGGCTGCAGAGCTCGGCCCACGACGAGATGGAAGCCTCGGGGAGGTTCATGAGCAAGGAGCGCGGGCCGTCCTTGAGGGCCATGGGGAACCAGTTCGCCATGAGCTTGTCGTCGCCGTTCGCCGCCTCGACGCTCAGCGCGTAGAGCTGGAGGAACTCCGTGGGGTTGGGGGTGCCGTCGTAGCGCGGAGGCAGCTAAGGCTTGAACTTCGCGGGCCAGACCACGCGACACAGCTCGCGGGTGAAGGCATGGCAGCCCACGCCGCTCGAGGGGACGCCGCCAGCGAGGGAGGCGCGGTTTTGACGCCCGGCCGCTGCAACGTCTTGAACGGCCTGGTCCTGGCGCTGGCACTCGAGGAGCACTCGCGCGTCGGGGGGCGCGCGGCAGATGATCTGGCAGCTGGGCTCGCAGTGGTCCGGAGAAGACGTGCCGCGGGTCGGCTCACGAGCCCGCGCGCTGCGCTCGGGCCCGGCGTGCTCGTCACGCAGAGGAGGCGGCGGGGGGGCGCCGTACGTCGGGTCCCCAGCACGGGACGGTGGAGGGCGGAGCGAGTGAGAAGGCGCAGTAGCGTCCCCGGCGAAGTTGACGAGCTCGGTGATGCGACCAAGCCAGGCGTCGTAGCCGGCATCATCAGGACGGTAGCGGAGTAGCTCACGCGCCATGAGCAACGCTGCCTGCGGGTTCGGCAGCTCACGGTTGGCGAGGGAGGAGGCCGTGGTGGTGTGTCGTCCGCCCGCACGGAGGGGTGCAGGGAGGAGGCCTGCTGCTCGCGGGCAGCGGGGTCGGTGGCGGCGACAGCCTCGGCTTCGGAGCGGCGTCGATGGCCGCGGGCCACCGGCTCCGTCTGAGCCACGCGGCCAGCCCTGCGCTCGGTGCGCTCGCGATGTGCGTCCGCCATGGGACTGGTGGAGCTGAAGGCGGAGCAGAAGAACAGTAGCGCACCCCTACCTGGCGTGCCAAATGTCGGAAGTGGGGCTCCGGGGACCCAAAGGTTCGAACACTGGGGTGAGCTCGTTCTACTACTTCTTCCCCTACCACGGCAGTGGTACGGCGAGACTACGGCGAGAGCACGCTAGAGTAGGACGGGCAAGGGCACAACGGTTTACCCAGGTTCGGGCCACCTTGAGGTGTAAGACACTACTCCTGCTTTGTGGTTGAGATTATCGTGGATGAGAGAGTTCTCGCGTACAAGGTTGAAGATAATGCATCTCTCCTACACGGTTGAAGACGATCCCCCCCTCCTCAGGTGGCAGCACTGCCCCCTTTTATGCCAGCCTTGGTCCTCTTCCCCCTGGAAACTTAGGCGGGAAAGGTTGCCACACTTGGCGGTTTTGAAAGGGGACAGGCGCTCAGGCTATCCTGACTAAAGGTGGTCTTCGCCTGCCAAAGCATGATCCATGACGCGCCGGTGGGCTCGGTGATGACCTCTGCCCTGCGCGCCCACCGTCTTGGTCTTCCTTCGCCGATCGGTTAAACTTTGGGGTTGCTTTGGGGAGTAGATAGCTGGCCCTGCTTCCCTAACACAAAAGAGGAAACCATCTGCATCCGCGCCTGCTGGCGCGGCCTCTGCTGCTGCTCGTCGCCGCGCGCGTCACCCACGTGATGGGCTCCAGACCGCGCGATGCGCCAAACGGCCTTCGTCTCGAGCGCCTGCGGGAGGGGGCCTCGGAAGGCCACTTTGGGAAGCCGCCTCGTGAGGCCACTCGGGAAGCCGTCTCGCGAGGCCACTCGGGAAGCCGCCTCGTGAGGGGACCTCGCGAGGCCGTTGATGGTGGTGCTGAGCGTTGCTTGCTACTCCCTGAGGAGGGGGCCTCAGGAGGCCAGGGCCTCGTGAGGTGGCCGTCGGGAGGCCGGAGCCTCACGAGGTGACTTTGATCTGGGGCGCCCGTTGGTGGGCCGCCTATCTGGGCCTCCGCCAGGCGCCGCGCCATGGGCCGCGGGCAGACGGGTCGTGGTACCCCGGGTTCCACAACCCCGACAGCACCCACGAAGAAGAAGTAGTTGTTCTCTCAGGATTGCGCCGAGATGAAGAAAGTGTCGGTGGATGGCATCGGCTCAGGCCC
The DNA here is from genome assembly GCA_039707655.1 of Elymus sibiricus. NCBI lineage: Eukaryota > Viridiplantae > Streptophyta > Magnoliopsida > Poales > Poaceae > Elymus > Elymus sibiricus. The sequence goes on from CM077670.1 coordinate 140,658,288, forward strand.
TGCCTTCATCATCGGCACCGGCCTCTCTCCTGCATAGGAAGACGTGCTCGTCACCTTCCTTCAGGAAAATTCAGGCGTGTTTGCCTGGACACCTTCTGATTTGTCTGGTATGCCGAGGGAGGTGATCGAGCACCACTTAGCGGTGTGCCCCAACGCACGCCTCGTGAAACAGAAGGCACGGCGCCGGGCGGCAGAGAAGCAAGATTTCATCGTCAAAGAAGTTCAGAAGCTCCAAGAAGCTGGAGTCTTCCGTGAGGTACGCCATCCCGAGTGGCTCGCCAACCCAGTCGTGGTCCCCAAGAAGTGTGGCAAGGAGCGAATGTGCTTCGACTTCACGAGCCTCAATAAGTTCTGCCCTCAAGGTCCCTTCCCGCTGCCTCGCATCAACCAGATCGTGGACTCCACCACCGGGTGTGAGTTGATATGCTTCCTAGATGCCTTCTCAGGCTACCACTAGATCAAGATGGCAACCGAAGACATGGAGTAAACGGCCTTCATCACCCCCTGTGGTATATTCTGCTACATCTGCATGCCCTTCGGCCTCAGGAGCGCCGGAGCCACCTTCTAGAGGCTGATGCGCATCGCCTTGGGGCCCCAGATGGGGAGAAACGCGGAAGCCTACGTTGACGACATCGTTGTCAAGACTCGGGAGGCCTGGTCCCTTCTCGCGGACCTCGAGGAAACGTTCAACAACCTGCACAAGGTCAACCTCAAGCTCAACACAGAAAAGTGCATCTTCAGAGTTCCCTCCGGCAAGCTGCTTGGCTTCCTGGTCTCCCACCGCGGCATCGAGGCCAATCCCAAGAAGATCAAGGCCACCGAGAAGATGCGTCCTCCCCGAGCCTCAAGGAGATGTAGCGACTGGCGGGTTGCATGGCCTCGCTTGGGCGATTCATCTCCAAGTTCGGTGAGCGAGCCCTGCCATTCTTCAAGCTCATGAAGAGATTCGGCCCCTTCAAATGGACTCCTGAGGCCAACGCTACCTTTGAAGACCACAAGAGGTACCTCATGAGCCCGCCCATCATGGTCGCGCCACGCTCTTGCGAGCCCTTGCTCCTATACTTGGCAGCCACTCCCTAGACGGCCAGTGCGGCCCTGGTGGTAGTTCGAGAACAGCGCGTCTGCGGACATAAGGAGCCTGCCGCGCCGGCACCACCCGAGGTCACGCCGTCACCTGCTGAGGCCCCTCCCCAAGAGGCCCTTGGCGTGCCACCTCCCGAGGCCGCGCCTCCGCCTAACGAGGGCCCTCCTCGGGAGGCCTCCGGCGGGCCGTCTCGTGAGCCGCCTCCCGAGCCCTCCAAGCCTCGTGAGCCTCTCGGCACCCCTAGAGAGCAAGCTGCCATGGCAGCTACACGCCTTGTCGAGCACCCGGTGTACTTCGTCAGCACGGTGCTGCGAGATGCGCGCGAGCGCTACCCCATGCAGCAGAAGCTCCTCGTGCTCCTCGTCGCCTCCAGGAAGCTGCACCACAACTTCCAGGGCCATCCCATCAAGGTGATCTCGTCTTACCCCCTGGAGCAAGTCCTGTGTAGCCCCAACGGCGCTGGCCACGTCGCCAAGTGGAACATTGAGCTGCAGGCTTTCGAGCTGGAATTCTGCACCACAAGGGTGATCAAGGGCGCAACCCTGGCTGACTACGTCGCAGAATGGATGGACCCGCACCCGGAGGAGCCTCGCGAGGATGAATCCCTCTTGTCTGGGGACGAGGCACCTGGTGGCTGGATCATGCACTTCGATGGCGCCTTCTCCCGGCAGGGCGCGGGAGCTGGCGTCATGCTCACTTCGCCGACGGGAGACAAGCTCTACTACGCTGTCCAACTCTGCTTCAAGCGCGACGACAAGGTCTCCAACAACATCGCGGAGTACGAAGGCCTCATCACCGGCCTGAAGGCCGCTTTCGCTCTCGGCATCAAGCGCCTCACCATCAAGGGCGATTAGCAGCTCCTAGTCAACTTCTCCAACAAGAGCTACAAGCCCAAGGACGAGCACATGGCCGCCTATCTGGAAGAGGTACGCAAGCTCGAGAAGCGTTTCCTTGGCCTGGAGCTCCAGCACGTCCCCCGCGGCAGCAACAAGGAAGCCGACGACATCGCCGAGCGAGCATCCCACCGCGAGCCCCAAAGCCCCGGCGTATTCGAGGAAAGGCACCTGAAGCCATCAGCTACACCACCTGCCATGAGCGCCACGCTGCTTCACGAAGAGCTCCCACTCGCACCACCTACGGGCGCGCCAGACTGCGGCCCAGCTTCAAGCACTCGCCTGCTGCTGGCACTGGAGCCTCAAGCGGACAGCTAGGCCACCGAGTTCAAGCCCTACTTGCGTCACGGCACCCTCCCAGAGAAGGACTTAGAGGCAGAGCATGTCGCTCGCCAGGCCACCGCTTACTGCTTGAAGGATGGCGAGTTGTACCACAGGCGCCCCAATGGCGTCTCGCTGCAGTGCATCTCTGAAGAACAAGGTCGCGAGCTGCTTGTCGACATCCATGGAGGATACTGTGGCCATCACTCTTCATAACGCACCCTCGCCGGCAAGGTGTTCTGCAGCGGCTTCTACTGGCCCATCGCGCTTCACGACGCCACCGAACTGGTCCAATCCTGTGAAGCTTGTCAATTCCACGCCAAGCAAATCCACCAGCCGGCTCAAGACCTCCAGACGATCCCTCTCTCATGACCCTTCATGGTCTGGGGGCTGGATATCTTGGGACCCTTCCATCGTGCAGCTGGCGGCTACCGCTACCTCTACGTCGCCATCTACAAGTTCACCAAGTGGGCGGACGTCGAGCCCGTGCGCACCATCCCGACAGGCTCTGCCGTCAAGTTCATCAAGGGCCTCGTGAGCCGCTTTGGCATCCCCAACCGCATCATCACGGACAACTGCTCCCAGTTCACAAGCGGCGTCTTCAGGTCATACTACGCCAGCCTCAGCACGAAGATCTGCTACGCCTCTATGGCGCACCCACGAAGCAACGGTCAGGCCGAGCGTGCCAATGCTAAGGTCCTCAAGGGCCTCAAGACAAGATGCTTCAAGGAAAAGCTCGAAGCCTGCGGCAAGGGCTGGCTTGATGAGCTACAGTCTGTGCTATGGTTGATCCACACGACAGCAAAAAGCCTACCGGCGAGACTCCCTTCTTCCTCGTCTACGGAGCTGAAGCAGGCATCCCTTCTGAGCTCAAGCACGGCTCTCTGTGAGTACTCGCCTTCGATGAGGCTCATCAGGACAACTCGCGAGAGGCCGACCTGCTGCTCCTCGAGGAAGCCCATCGCCAGGCCACCCTGCGCGCCGCAAGATACCAGCAGGCTTTGCATCGCTATCATAGCCGGAACATACGCCCGCGCACCCTTGAAGCTAGCGATCTCGTCCTGAGAAGGATCCTCTCCAGAGAAGGACTCCACAAGCTCTCACCCATGTGGGAAGGCCCTTTCAGGGTTGCTCATGTCTCCAGGCCCGGTGCCACCCGGCTGGAGACGGAGGACGAAGTTCGTGTGCCCAACACATGGAACGTCCAACGCCTCCGCAATTTCTACCCGTGACCCTCACGCGTACGAAAGAAATGGAACTGTACATGCTCCGGAGCCTCTCATTGCGTTCGCCTGATGGGCCCGCGAGAGCTCCCGCCCGCGACCCAGTGGAAGCACCATGCTCAGCGCTGGCGGAACGATCGAACTGAGGATGCCCCATGGGCTGCACCAACCACAAGCTAACCCGTGCCAGACATGGCAGCCTCTGTTCTTTTGGATGTGAAACTGAGGGCGCCCCACGGGTTACACCAACCTCAAGCTGAACCGTGCCGGACACGGCAGCCGCATCTTTTTTGGTTGTGTAATGAACCTTATTATTATGCTTCAGTAAAGCTTTATTTCCTAAGATATCTTATGTGTTTGGTAAGTTGCCTGCCTGAGGAGCTATGCGTGCTTGCGACCCTTCTTCTGCGCATCACACGAGCGGGAGCTGGACACGATGCCTGCGCCCAGGTCAGTCCGAGCAGTGCTGCAAAACCCATGTGATCGAGCTCTGGCTCGCGGGCCTGCTCCCGTGCACGCCACCTCACCAAGGTCCTTGGTGTCTCATCTCCTCGCGTGATGCCCACGAGCAAGCTAGCAAGCGTGCACCGCTCCCCCTTTTGTGAAACCTATCGATATGTAGTTGTCACAGGAACAAGGCACACAGAAGGCCTCGCGAGCGCTGCCTCGCGAGGTAACTCATGACAAGACGCACTTGCAAGCCCTCAGGAAGCCTCGCGAGTGCCGCCTCGCGAGCCAACCTGCGGCGGCTGTCTCCACCAAGTGCTAGAGGGGGGCCTCACGAGCAAGAGCCTCGTGAGGCGCACTCCGCCACCACGATACGCAAAGCGACACTCACGAAAAGAGCTAAGTACAACAACACCTCACGAGCCACTCTCGGCGTCTCTCAGGCTCTCCTCTCCTCTCAACCTCGCTGAGTGCTGACGTTTCCTCCTCTCCGCAAAGCCGCTTGCACGTCAAAGGGGGGCTTCCTAAGCATCGCGCTTCAGGAGCCCTTACCGCCTCTCAGTGCCCTAAATCTCCTGGCCTTTGTCCAGGCAACACGACCTGACATACCAGCGACGGCTGTAGCCCGCTCGGGGGCTGGGTCCTGACGACGTAGAGCATCAAGGCAAGCAAAGAAAGGAAAATAGGCCTCACGAGAGGGCCTCACGAGGAATCATACATTGTAGCAAATCAAAAAGTACTTAAACAAAAGACATTGTTTTTTACGCCCCCATGGGGCTACATCAATCCGTTACAGGAGCAAAAGAGAGGAGCCAAGGCGGGGCGCAGCGCATCTTCAAGATCTGACTCGTGCGCTACCTACGCCTAGTCGGAATCGTCATCTTCACTCTGGATACATGGGGAGCTTTCGTCGCTTTCGCCCCCGCTGGTGGAGTCGGTGCTGCCATCGCTGTCGCCCTCACCGGAGGAGTCGGAGCTGCTGCCGTTCTCACTCTCCGCGCAGCACTCCATGCGGCTGCCGGAGACCCCGAAGAACTTCACGAAGAGTGTGGCGGCTCCGTCGTACTTGAACTGGAGCAGATGCCCCCGCCTTAGGCCACGGGTGCGGGTGAACGACTTCCACCCCCGCCTCAGAAACATGAAGCCGGCGGGGGAAATATCGGTCGCCACCCAGGAGGGGCCATTGCAGCAGCCATCCGCCTGCAGCCTGTCGGGCCCATGGAACCCGGGGTATCCAGGCTCATCTACGTTTGGCCCAGGGCGCGACGCCTGGAGTGGGCCCGGCGGGCCGTCACCACCAAGTGTTTCACCAAGACCCCTCATGAGGCCCTGGCCTCCTGAGGCTCCCTCCTCAGGGAGTAGCAAGCAACGTTTCACATCACCTTCAGCGGCCTCGCGAGGTCCCCTCACGAGGCGGCTTCCCGAGTGGCCTCACGAGGCGGCTCCCCGAGGTGGCCTCATGAGGCCCGCTCTCCAAGAGGTCCCCCGAGGCATCCTCCCGATGTCTTACAAGGCAAGGAAGGTCTGGCTCAGTCGCGCGGTCTCAGCCCATCATGTGGGTGACGCGCGCGGCGACGGGCAGCAGCAGAGGCTGCGCCAGCAGGCGCGGATGCAGATGGTTTCCTCTTTTGTGTTAGGGAAGCAGGGCTAGCTATCTACTCTCCAAAGCAACCCCAAAGGTTGCCCGATCGGCGAAGGAAGACCAAGACGGCGGGCGCGCAGGGCAGAGGTCATCACCGAGCCCACCGGCGCGTCATAGATCATGCTTTGGCAGGCGAAGACCACCTTTAGTCAAGATAGCCTGAGCGCCTGTCCCCTTTCAAAACCGCCCTGCCCTACGACGGCACCCCCAACCCTACGGAGTTCCTCCAGCTTTACGCGCTGAGCGTCGAGGCGGCGAACGGCGACGACAAGGTCATGGCGAACTGGTTCCCCATGGCCCTCAAGGACGGCCCGCCTCCTGGCTCATGAACCACCCCAAGGCTTCCATCTCGTCGTGGGCCGAGCTCTGCAACCAGTTCATCGCCAACTTCAAGGGCACACAGGACCGCTCCCTCACCATCAACGACCTGCGGCGTGTTCGACAGCGCCCAGACGAGACCCTCCGCATGTACATCCAGCGCTTCAGTCAGGTGCGCAACAAGATCCCGCACGCCTCCGATGCGGCTGTCATCTCCGCGTTCTCCACCGGCGTCACGGACATCAAGATGCGCGAGAAGCTCGCCATCAACGGTGAGCTCGACTCCGTGCTTGAGCTACTTGACCTCGCCGACAAGTGAGCCAAGGCTGAGGAAGGCCGCCTCTTCATCCACAACGATCCCGACGCGGCGCTCGACGGCACCAAGGCCAAGAGCAAGGACGTCAAGCGCAAGGGCCCTGCCGTGCTTGCGGCAGAGCCCGAGCAGAAGCGCGGCCGTGACCTCGACGAGCCCAGGAAGGACAACCGGCCACTCTGCGCCTTTCACAACGTCCGCTCCCACAACACGGAAGACTGTCATGAGCTCAAGTTGCTCCGCGACGAGCGCCAGAGCCGCCGAGACGACCGCAACGGCCGCAGCGCCGGCCGCGGAGGTGGCCGCAGCGGCAATCGCTGGGACAGCCGCAACAATGATGGCGGCTACCGCCAGGGCTGGCGCGATCAGCCTCGTGAGGCCGCCTGGCGCGATCAGCCTCGCGAGGCGAATCCTCAGGCTAATGCCGCTCTCCCGCCGCTGCCTCCGCCACCTCGGAGGAACGACGTCAACCAGCCTGACGAGGGCGCCGGGGGCTACCAGGAGCCTCGCGCGGTCGCCTGCATCCTCGGCGGGTCCCAAGCCCCCGCATCCATTCGCCACTTCAAGCAACTCTCTCGCGAGGTGTACGCCGCCCTCCCGAGGCCTGAGGTCGCGCGGCCCCTCAAGTGGTCGCAGTACGCCATCACCTTCGACTCCAAGGACCACCCCAAGTCCACGGCTTCCACAGGCGCGCTCCCCATGCTGTGCATTCCCACCATCAGCAACGTCGCGGTCACCAAGACCCTCATCGACGGGTGTGCCGGCCTCAACGTGCTCTCCATCGAGACCTTCGAGACGCTCCAGGTGCCCTATGACCAGCTGATGCCGACCAGGCCCTTCTCCGGAGTGACCGATGCCTCCACCATTCCGCTGGGGCAGGTGCGCCTCCCCGTCACCTTCGGCACTCGCAAGAACTACCACACCGAGCTCATCGACTTCGACGTGGCGCACATCGGCCTGCCCTACAATGCCATCTTGGGCTACCCAGCTCTCACCAAGTTCATGGCGGCCACTCATCACGCCTACAACGTCCTCAAGATGCCCGGCTGGAGCGGCATCATCACTGTCGCCTGCGACGAAAAGGACACGGCCAGCACCCTCGAGCGCGCCTACAAGGCTGCCGCAGTCGCGCACCCAGCCGACGAGGACGCGGCCGAGCCTTCCGAGGCCGCACCCGCGAAGAAGAAGTAGTTGTTCTCTCAAGACCGCGCCGAGACGAAGAAGGTGTCGGTGGACGGCAGCGGCTCCGGCCCCGCCTTCACCATCGGCACGGGCCTCGCTCCTGCATAGGAAAGCGCACTCATCACCTTCCTTCGGGCAAACTCGGAAGTTTTCGCCTGGAAAGCATCCGACTTGTCCGGTGTGCCGAGGGAGGTGATCGAGCACCAATTAGCGGTGTGCCCCAATGCACACCCGGTCAAGCAGAAAGCGCGGCGCCACGCGCCAGAGAAGCAAGAGTTCATCGTCAATGAAGTCCGGAAGCTCCAAGAGGCCGGAGTCGTTCGCGAGGTGCGCCATCCCGAATGGCTCGCCAACCCAGTCGTCGTCCCCAAGAAGGGCGGCAAAGAGCGCATGTGCGTCGACTTCACCAGCCTCAACAAGTTCTGCCCTCAGGATCCGTTTCCACTGCCCCGCATCGATCAGATCGTGGATTCCACCACCGGGTGCGATCTGCTACGTTTCCTGGATGCCTTCCAGTGGCTAATGCGCATCACTCTGGGGCCTCAGATGGGGAAGAACGCAGAGGCCTACGTCGACGACATCGTGGTCAAATCAAGCGAGGCTGGATCCCTCATCGCGGACCTCCAGGAGACATTTGCCAACCTGCGCAAGGTTAACCTCAAGCTCAACCCGGAGAAGTGCGTCTTCGGAGTCCCCTCCGGCAAGCTCCTCTGCTTCCTAGTCTTGCACCGGGGCATCGAGGCCAACCCAGAGAAGATCAAGGCCATCGAGAAAATGCACCCTCCCCGGACCCTCAAGGAAATGCAGCGCTTGACGGGTTGTATGGCGTCCTTAGGGCGTTTCATCTCCTAGTTTGGCGAACGAGCCCTGCCCTTCTACAAGCTCCTGAAGAGGTCCGACTCCTTCAAGTGGACTCCTGAGGCAGACGCCGCCTTTGAAGCCCTCAAGAGGTACCTCACGAGCCCGCCCATCATGGTCGCGCCGCGCTCTCGTGAGCCCTTGCTCCTGTACTTGGCGGCTACCCCCCAGACAGCTAGCGCGGCGTTGGTGGTGGTGCGGGAGGAGCGCGTCAGTGCCAAAGAAAAACCCTTGGCGCCCCTTCATGCTCACGAGACCGCTGAGCCTCGCGGGCCCCCGGGGCCTCTCGAGCCTCCTGAGCCTCACGAGGCCGCCGTACCGCGCAAGCCTTCTGAGCCTCGCGAGCCTCCCGAGCCTCATGAGGTTCCCGAGCCTTCCAAGGCATCTGAGGGGCAAGCCGTCATAACAGCTACGCGCCTCGTCGAGCACCCCGTGTACTTCGTCAGCACAATGCTAAGGGACGCGCGCGAGCGCTACCCCATGCAGCAGAAGCTTCTCCTAGCGCTCCTCGTCGCCTACAGGAAGCTGCGCCACTACTTTCAGGGTCACCCCATCAAGGTCATTTCCTCCTACCCCTTGGAGCAAGTTCTGCGCAGCCCCAACGCCGCCGGCCGCGTCGTCGAGTGGAACATCGAGCTGCAAGCCTTCCAACTGGAGTTCTCCACCACCAGAGTCATCAAAGGCGCGGCCCTGGCCGACTTCGTGGCAGAATGGACGGACACGTATGAAGACGAGCCTCGCGAGGCCCAGTCCCTCCTGCCAGGGGATGAGGCGCCTGGCGGATGAACCATGCACTTCGACGGCGCCTTCTCTCGTCAGGGCATGGGGGCTGGGGTCATGCTCACCTCACCCACAGGAGACAGGCTCTACTACGCTGTGCAGCTCTGCTTCAGGCACGCCGACAAGGTCTCCAACAACATCACAGAGTATGAGGGCCTTATCGCCAGCCTCAAGGCCGCGTTCACCCTAGGCATCAAGCGTCTGACTATCAAGTGCGATTCGCAACTCCTCGTCAACTTATCCAACAAAAGCTACAAGCCCAAGGACGAGCACATGGCCGCCTACCTGGAAGAGGTACGTAAACTTGAAAAGCGCTTTCTTGGCCTGGAGCTGCAGCACATCCCCCGCGGCATTAACAATGGCTCCCAGTTCACCAGTGGCCTCTTCAAGTCCTACTGCGCCAGCCTTGGCACGCAGATCTGCTATGCCTGGGTAGCGCACCCGCGAAGCAATGGCCAGGCCGAGCGCGCCAACGCAGAGGTCCTCAAGGGCCTCAAGACAAGGAGCTTCAAGAAGAAACTCGAGGCCTGCGGCAAGGGCTGGCTCGACGAGCTGCAGTCCGTGCTATGGTCCATCCGCACGACGGCGAGAAAGCCTACTGGCGAGACGCCATTCTTCCTCGTCTACGGCGCTGAGGCGGTCCTCCTACTGGAGCTTAAGCACGGCTCCCCGCGAGTCCTCGCCTTCGACAAGGCGCGCCAGAATGACTCGCGGGAGACCAATCTGCTGCTCCTCGAGGAGGGCCGCCGCCAGGCCGCCCTTCATGCTGCGAGGTACCAGCAGGCCTTGCGTCGCTACCACAGCCGCAACATCCGCCCGCGCACTCTCGAGGTCGGCGACCTCATCCTGCGTAGGATCCTCTCCAGAGAGGGACTCCACAAACTCTCACCTATGTGGGAAGGCCCTTTCAGGGTTACTCACGTCTCCAGGCCCGGCTCAGCACGGCTGGAGACGGAGGACGGAGTTCCTGTGCCTAACGCCTGGAGCCTCTCATTGCGTTCGCCTGAGGGGCCGTGAGAGCTCCCACCAACGCCTCAGTGGAAGCCCCATGCTCCGCGCTGGCGGAACGATCGAACCACGATCATGCCCATGCCTAGTGGAAGCCCCATGCTCCGCGCTGGCGGAACAATCACTTGAGGGCGCCCCACGGGCTGCACCGACCTCACGCTGATCCGTGCCGAACAAGGCAATCATATTTCTCTTTGGTTGTGTAATGGACATATTACTATGTTTCAGTAAAGCTCTATTTCCTAAGATATCTAATGTATTGCTAAGTTGCTTGCCTCAGGAGCTGTGCACGCTCGCGACCTTCCCTAACGAGCCTCACATGAGTGGGGGTTGGACACGGTGCCTGCGCTCATGTCAGTCCCAGCAGCACTGAAAAACCCAAGCAACCGGGCTCTGGCTCGCGGGCCTGCTCCGTGCACGCCACCCCACCAAGGTCCTTGGTGTCCTGTCTCCCCACCCGTCGGCAAGTTTCAGGCGCTCCTCGGTGAGGCGCGTCTCCGCGTCCTGGAAGTCCGTGACGAGCCGACCGAGCACGGCCTTGGCGTCGCGCAGGGCTTCGGGCCTGAGCAGAGCTTGGTCACTTGCGAGGACCAGGGGCCAGTCCGGGCCGGGCCCCCTGGCACCCTCCGCCGCGGCGTCCCGGGAGCCCTCGGCGCCGCTTGCCTGGGCCGGCGGGCTCGCCAGGCCGCCCCCCTCGTTCAGCCGCGGCGGTACGCTACGGGGGCTCTCAGTGCCGGTCGAGGAGGCCCCCGGCGGGGGGGGGGGGGGGGGCAGACGCTTCGGCCTCCCGCGTCGTCGCTTCCTTGCCCGCGGCAGGGCCAGGGGGGAGGTTGTCTCCGCCTCCTGAGGCTGCCGCCCGAGGCTCCCCCATTTCAGCCTCACGGGATACACCCGCGTGCGACCCTGGAGGAGCAACCGCCCCCTCCTCGATTTCCGTACACCCTGCTTTGGCGTCGGGACGGCGGGTAGCCTCTCCACGCCCCCGGCCCCGGCGGTGGGCATCGACGCTCCCTGCGGGTTGGGGGTAGCCCTCGCCTTCGTAGTTGTCTTCTTCTTCTTTTTCTGATCCGCGGCGAACCTCCTGCGCGGATGGTGGCTCAGCTCTGAGCCGGATAAAAGAGCAAGAATTAAGGACGCCGGCAGAAGGCAGAAGGCTTACTCGTCACTGACGTGCCACTTCCTCTTCTTCTCCCCCGCCGACGGTTGGCTGGCGCTGCCCTCGCCGAGCATCGCCTCGGCGCCGCCGCTTGGGCCCCCGGGGCGTGCCGCGGTAGACCCGGTCGCGTCGTCACCTTTCTCCAGGCCCTGGGCAGCTTCAGCCTCATGACGGGCCTCAAGCGCTGGGGGCTCGCCTGCCCCCGCGTCGGGAGCCCCCGCCACCGCAGGCGGGACGCTCTCGGCGTCATCATCCTTGAGCTCGCATATGAGCTGACGGCGAGCGCGTGGTGGCACTCGGCTAAGGTCGTCCTCCATGGCCTCCTCCGACTCTCTGTTGCCGCTGTTGCTTCCCGAATCCACCTCCACCATGAGGGGGTTGTCGCGGGGCCCGACGTGGCCCTCCGGCACGAGGCCCCAGTGATCAAAGAGGGGCATCACCTTCACCAGCTCCTCCTTCTCTGGATAGCGAAAAAGCGGGCGCGCCCCCTCCGGAGCTTCCGCGGCAAGGGTATTGAGGTGAATCGCCAGGGCCCCGTCCAGCACGTCTGACCCCAGGCTGCCCGGCTTCAGCCTCATGGCATCATCCGCACCGGAGTACTCCCACATGGGGCGCGAGTGCTGCTGAAGTGGCGCGATGCGCCGCCGCAGGTACTCCCTGACTACCGCCGTCCCCGACAATGTTGCGGCCCGGTGCGCCGCCATCCGCTCAAGGATGGGATCCATCCTCAGGTCGGCGAGCTTCTCGTGCCCCCACACGGCGATCTTCTTGGCCGGGTCCGTAGTGATCATCAGGAGCCGGTTGGTCTGGCGCACGTCCGTATTGACCCAGCGCTGTCGGTATCCTTCCACCTTCTTCGCGACCCTCAGGTTGATAATGCCGTCCTCCATTCCCTTGACGGCAAGGAACGACGCGCATCCGGAGCGCTGGTCCGCCGCAGTTAGCCGCAAGCAAAAGAAGTGGTAGAAGAGCGCCACAGAGGGCCTCACGCCCACGAAGGCCTCACAGTAAAAGGCGAACGTGGCCAGGAGATAAATGGAGTTGGGTTGAAGATGAAGAGCGTGAACCTGATAGTGGGCAAGTATGGGATAGAAGAAGTCCGAAAATGGCGGCACCAACCCTGCATACACGTTGTGGAGGAAGAAGGGATAGACCGTCGCCCCAAGGTCGCGCCGCGTGCGCGACCCCGGCCAGATTTGGGTCGCCTGGTTTTCGTTCTGGCCTCCTGCCACGAACGGAAGCACCCGGCCCAACTCTCCTTCGCCGTCTATGGCGGAGCTCTGCAGCGCCGCCCCAAGGGCGGGCGCGCTTGGGGACGGGGTCACCTCCTTCCCCCTCTTGCCGGCAGGAGCCATCTAGGCGGCGGAGGCGCGGACCGGGAGCAAGAACAGGCGAAGCTCGAAGGGGGGAATCGCATGGAGCCGCGCGCGAGAAGGAAAGGTGCAGAGGGGTGGAGCGTGTGATGGAAGGCAATGATGGCCTCGCGCCGCCCGCGCCAGGATTTATGTCAGCGCGGCAGTTCCCGAGGCGTCGTGGGGAAGTGGGGGCGTCGCCCGTCACATCGTGCGCCATGCATCGCGCCTGGCCGTGGGCGGTTAGGGCCCGTGCCGTCTCGCCCCTCAGTAGGCGGGAACGTGCGCGCCGCAGGCCCGGGGGCTACTGTCGGGCCCATGGAACCCGGGTATCTAGGCCCATCTGCCTTTGGCCTAGGGCGCGATACCTGGAGTGGGCCCGGCGGGCCGTCGCCACCAAGTGTTTCACGAAGACCCCTCATGAGGCCCTGGCCTCCTAAGGCTCGCTCCTCAGGGAGTAGCAAGCAACGTTCCGCATCACCTTCAGCGGCCTCGCGAGGTCCCCTCACGAGGCGGCTTCCCGAGTGGCCTCACGAGGCGGCTCCCCGAGGTGGCCTCACGAGGCCCCCTCTGCAAGCGGTCCCCCGAGGCATCCTCCCGATGGCTTACAAGGCAAGGAAGGTCCGGCTCAGTCGCGTGGTCTCAGCCCATCACGTGGGTGACGCGCGCGGCGACGGGCAGCAGCAGAGGCCGCGCCAGCAGGCGCGGATGCAGATGGTTTCCTCTTTTGTGTTAGGGAAGCAGGGCCAGCTATCTACTCTCCAAAGCAACCCCATAGGTTGCCCGATCGGCGAAGGAAGAACAACACGGCGGGCGCGCAGGGCGGAGGTCATCACCGAGCCCACCGGCGCGTCATGGATCATGCTTTGGCAGGCGAAGACCACCTTTAGTCAGGATAGCCTGTGCGCCTGTCCCTTTTCAAAACCGCCAAGTGTGGCAACCCTTCCCGCCTAAGTTTCTAGGGGGAAGAGGACCAAGGCGAGCATAAAAAGGGCAGTGCTGCCATTATAGAGGGGGTTCGGAACTTGTTCTTCCTCCTTCACCATGTACGCGAGAACTCTCTTGCCCACCGCAATACAACACACAAGCAGGAGTAGGGTCTTACACCGCAAGGTGGCCCGAACCTGGGTAACCGCCGTGTCCTCGCCCGTCCTACGCTAGCGCGCTCTCGCCGTAGCCTCGTCGTAGCATAGCCATGGTAGGAGGCGAAGTAGTAGAACGAGCTCACCCCAGTGTTCGAACCTTTGGGTCCCCGGAGCCCGACTTCCGACACAGCCATAGGCCCAAGGGCTCGCTGTCCTCCATCGCTCTCGCAAAGGAGTCCGGGAGCCGGAGCCAACTGCAGGGTCGGCGATGCATCCCCACGACGAACTCATGCGCCGCCACCACCGTGTGGGCCCCCGCCTGGGAAGGAAGGGCGGCCACCCCGCCGTGCCCGCCTCGGCCGCGGGCGCCGCGCCCTCCGCGACCGCATGCGGCGGCCCTCCCACGGACGCTGGGGCTAGGCGCGGCGGCCGTCGAGGAGCGCGTTCGGCCCCGGGGGGAACTCTCGCGGCAGCAGCGGATGCGTGGGCTCGCCCTCTCCCCCTCGCCATCGCAGCAGTGGTCCTGTAAAAGAGCAAGGAAGAGTGAAACGTGGAACAAGGGGAGCGGCAGAGGTAGAAGATGGGCGGGGGAGGTCTCTACCCTCCACTACTTTTATAACACCATAAGGGGGCGCCCTCCCTGCCGCTCCGCCTTCTTTGACACCGTGAATCGAGGAAGCAGAAGGGAAGCAATGATAGCCCTGCGCACTGCACGGGTAGGCTTTATGGCAGGCGCAGGCGGTTACCGAGGCGTAGTGGCAGAAGTGGGGGCGTCCCACATCCCATCGTGCGCCATGCGTCAAACCTGGGCCCCGCAGTCTATCAAGGCCCGCGCCGTTTCGCTCCCAATGGGCGGGAACGTACGGGCCACTGGCCCGGGGGCTACTGTCAGGCCATTGGGATCCGGGGTACCACGGCCCGTCTGCCTGTGGCCCAGGAAGCGACGCTTGGCGAAGGCCCAAGACACGGCCCAACTAAGGGTGCCGCGATGCGAAGACACCTCACGAGGTGCCAGCTTCACAAGGACCCCTCCTCAAGGAGCAATCACCAGGACTTAGCCGCAAGCAGTGGCAGGAAGCCTCGCGAGGCCCCCTGAGACCTTCCGAGCCTGACGACAGCAGCGTGGTCTTGTGCCCACCACGTGGGTGATGTGCTTGGTGACGAACGGCGACAGAGGCCGCGCCAGCGAGCGCTGATAGAGAGGGTTTCCTAGCTGCCCTCCTCCAAAGCAAGTACCAAGGACTGCCCATTTGGTGAAAGAAGACCGAGATAGCAAGGCGCGTAGGGTGGAGGTCATCACCGAGCCCACCAGTGCGTCATGGATCATGCTTTTGCAGGCGAAGACCAACTTTAGACAGGATAGCCTGAGCGCCTGTCCCCTTTCAAAACCCGCCAATGTGTGGCTACCATTCCCGCCAAGATTTTTACGGGAAGAGGACCAGGACGGTTATAAAGGGGGAAGTGCTGCCATTGTAGGGGAGGATCGATTCCCTTGTCTCCTACCTTGTATGCAAGAACTCTCTCGCCTACAGCAATCCCAACACAAGCAAGAGCAGGGTTTTACACCGCAAGGTGGCCCGAACCTGGGTAACCGCTGTGTCCCCTGTCATGCTCTGCGCTAGTGTGCTCTCGCCATAGCCTCACCATGGTCAGCGTTGGATCGGTAGGAACTAGCTTGCCCCCAGTGTTCGAACCTTTGGGTCCCCGGAGCTTTGATTCCGACAGGGGGTGAATAGGCAACTACCAATTTTTAGCTTTTCTCAACAATTTAGGTTTAGCAACAAATAGGTTGTCTAGATATGCAACTAGGTGAGGAACCTATATGATGCTAACAACAAGAACAAGCAAGCAAGCAATACAACACAACAATATCTTGCACAAAGTAAAGGAAAGAAATAACCAAAAGTGGAGTCGGTGAAGATGAGGATGTGTTGTCGAAGTTCCTTCCCTTTGAGAGGAAGTACATCTCCGTTGGAGCGGTGTGGAGGGACAATGCTCCCCAAGAAGCCACTAGGGCCACCGTATTCTCCTCATGCCCTCGCACAATGCAAGATGCCATGATTCCACTAGTGTTGCCCTTGAAGGCGGCGACCGGACTTTTACAAACAAGGTTGGGGCTCTCTTCACAACTTAGTTGGAGGCTCCCAACACCACCACGAAGGTTCACCACAATGGAATGTGGCTCCAAGGTGACCTCTTCCGTCGAGGGTGCTCAAACACCCAATAGTAACAAGATTCGCAAGGGATTAGTGGGGGAATCAAATTTCTGTTGGTGGAAGTATAGATCGGGGCCCTCTCACCCAAAGCCTAGAAGATCAACAAAAGTTATCGGCTAGGCAAAAATGGAGCTTGGAGCAACAATGGAGTTTGGGGAAGAAAGAGGCAAGTCTTCTTGGGGAAGAAGACCCCCTTTATATAGTGGGAAAGATTCCAACCGTTATGCAGCCTGCAGCCCGCACAAGAGCAGTACTACAGCTCTCGGAGCGGTACTACCGCCCGGCGGTAGTGCCGGATAGTACAACATAAATGCCACAGGGACACGAGCTGGTACTGCCGCTGAAGTGGTACTACCGCTCGCCCTAGTGGTACTACCGCTAGGGTTACGGTACTACGGCTGCAGGCACAGGGGGAGAGACGGAGAGCTACGCCACGAGCGGTTGTGCCAATGGAAGTAGCCGTGGTACTACCGCTTATAAGCGGTACTACCGCTCCTACTTCCGGTTTCACTGCCGCTCGTCTGACTAGGCCAAAAGGGACTCAACGGTAGTATGCCAGAGGGACTGCCGCTGGACTACCGCTGAACCCGACACGAAAAAGTCAAGGCCCAAGAAGGAGCGGTACTACGCGCAGTACTAGCAGCGGTACTACCGCCTATAAGCAGTGCTACCGCTGCCAGTATTGGTACTACCGCTGGCAGCTCTTCTACTCCACATCTACAACAAAGAAGGAGAAAAACTCCATTGAAGCGGAAAGGCAATGAGGGTGCAAATGGAAATGTGTACGTGCTGATTCCACCCAAACCTTTCCGATGCGGACCCCCTCTTGATAGTACGGTTTTCCTATGTCAAGTCCACCGACAAGGAAACGAAGGAAAAACAACCGTCTTGAATGGACCACTCCGAGGGGCAATAATCGTCTTGTGCCAAATGATAGATTATCTGAAATGCTCAATGCCCACGATTAGTCCGCAAATGCATTGTCATCAATCACCAAAACCACTAAGGGAGAAATATGCCCTAACAATCTTCCCCTTTTTGGTGGATTGATGACAACACGGGATTTGCACAAAGGATAAAACAACATAATAAGCAAACCCAACATCTACAAAATATAGAAGGGCTCCCCCTAGATGTGTGCACTATTTAGGTATGCTTTTGGAATGCAAAGCACAAACACTAGGATCAACACTCCCCCTATATTTTATAGACAAGGCAACACTTGCACCAACATGATATAAGAGAGAAAAGCATGGATGCAAGTCATGGCATGTGAGCATAAAGATAAGGGCACAATAAGGATAATATCTCACAAGCAAACATAATACTAGACATAAAGATAATGATAGGGTAGCATATGTCTCACATCATATGATAGGTACTAAAGTTCTCACAACCACAAACCAAACCAAACCAAAGCAAACGATAAAAGAGTTCACGAGAGAAGAAAGCAACGGCAAACAAGACACGCTCGTGACTCGGCAAATCCCTAAGCTCTCTCCCCCTTTGGCATCGAGACACCAAAAGGGCAAAGAGCACTAAAAACGATCCAAGGTGGTAGCAAAGCTCCTGAACACCATCAGTACTCCTCATGATCGTCAGACTCCTCCTCGGCAGCTGCTGGCTGATCATCCTCCTCAGACTCTGACCACTTTCATTTCTTGGAGGTCCACTCCTCCTCATTAGTGATCTTGTCCTTGGATCCACTGGTAATCTCCATGCCCAGATGCCTCATCATGGCCTTGTCACGACTGTGGGCCTTCTTCTCCGCCACATGTGCTTTATACCGCCCCTGAGCCTGAATACAGAACAACTTCTTCATCTTCTCCTTGAGCTTCTTGGCCCAAGATGGATCAGTGGAGGGAGCAAACTCAGACCCCTCAGTCTCCTCAGACTCAGTACCAAATGTCTCTGTCTTTGGAGGAACATGCGCTGGAACACCCCACTTCTCCTTCTACCTCAGTGGAATAAGATCATGGGAGACCAACTCCCCAATGACAAGCTCCTCATCAGGATAAGCAGACTTCCAAGAATCCTCAATGAGCTGCATAAGATAAGGGCCATAAATGGGGCACTTACGCTCCATAACTGCTGAGTGAAGCTCGGAATACATCACATGGGACACATCCAACACCTGCTGAGATCCCTTCTCCTTCTGGCAAAAGAGAAGCATGTCCAGAAGATAGGAATGCACTTGATCCAAGTTCCCAATGCGAGGAAAGAGAGAGTTCCTGAAGATGCGATGCATGATATCAAGGAACGGGCACAGCTCATAGGTCTCCTTGCCAGTGGGAGAAACCTTCAACGTGGAGAAAGGCTAGAGAGCAGACTTGTGCGTGGCAGCAGTCCCCTTGTGAGGGTGAAACCCAATTGGGTTGTGGGCCCCCAGATCATTGTACGACAAGAGCTCCATGAAGTCCTTCCACTTAGCAGACAGAGGCCTTCCATTAGTCATCCAGAAGAGAGTCCTATCTTCATCCGTCCCAAAATGAACCGTGGCATAGAATAGAGCCACAATCTCTTCATCAAAGTCCTTTTTGAAGGAGATAATCCTCAGAATGTCCAGCTCACCACACACCTCCAAGGCCTCACCAAAGTAGGCCCTGTCTGACTGCATACGAGTGAGATCAACTGACTTGACTCGCATGAACAGGTTCTTCTTCCCTTTCAGAACATCATGGTAGATCGAACGCTGCATCTTGTTCCAGAAGGGATGATTGGCAAGAGAAGGGTCTTGAGGAACTTGGTACGGATTGCGGCGACAAGCCACACAGAATTCCTTAGCAGGTAAGTCATCCATTGTCTGCTCCTTTGCCTTTTCTTGCTGCTTGCTGGCAATCTTCTTGGCCCCTGACATGGGCTGAACACTGGGAGCGGCACTGGCACAGGCATCCTCTGATGGGCGATAGCACTTTGAACCACCGGGACGCTCCGGATTCTTGCTACGTGCCTTGTGCGCAGAGCTACTACCACCTGGAGCCAACAACACAGCACGAGGAAAAGCAGGTGTAAACAATTGCATAAGCCAAAGGAATTAATCAAAAAGGATTGAAGGTTGGTTTGTGGGAGGTGGAAGTTGACAGCTCCGGGCGGTAATGCCGCGGATTGCAGCGGTAGTACCGCTCCAAGGGGAGCGGTAGTACCGCCCGAGGCGGAGGTCAACGGGCCTGACCACTACCGCGGCGAGATCCGGTAATACCGGAGGTGCCAAATTCAAATTCCCTCCAACCAAACTTTAATCCACCTAATCTAGCAGTCTTCTATGCCCTACTCATGCCTCGATTTGACTAAGAATCAGAGAATGCAAAAAATATTGACATAGAACCTGTCGGGCCTGTGGAACCCAGGGTACCTCGGCCCTCCTGCCTGCGGCCCAGAGTGCAACGCTTGGCGGTGGCCCAGTAGGTGGCCCACCAGCGTGGACCTCGTGCAAGACCCCTCATGAGGCCCCGGCCTCCTGAGGACCCCTCTTCCGGGAGCAAGCAAGCAAGACTCATTCACGATTTCGCCAAGGGCCTCGCGAGGCGGCCTCCTGAGGCACCCTCCCGAAGACATGCAAGGCAGATGTTGTTCAGCTCGGTCGCGCGGTCTCATGCCCACCACGTGGGTGATGCGCGCGGCGACGAATGGCGACAGACGCCGTGCCAGCAGGCGCGGATGGAGAGGATTTCCCCTTTTGTGCTAAGGGAGCAAGGCCAGCAGTCCGTTTCCCAAAGCAACCCCAAAGGTTGCCCGATCGGTGAAAGAAGACCAAGACGGTGGACGCGCAGGGCGGAGGTCATCCCCGAGCCCAGCGACGCGTCATGGATAGTCGCTTTGCAGGCGAAGACCACCTTTTGTCAGGATAGACTACGCCCCTGTCCCCCTTCAAAATTGCCGTTGTGTGGCAACCCTTCCCGCCTATGTTTTCGGGGGAAGAGGACCAAGGCAGATATAAAAGGAGGGCAGGGTGCCGCTGTAGAGGGAGGCTAGCAGATCGTTTCCACCTTCGCCCACCTTGTACGCTTGTACTCACCAGAGCAATCCCAACCAAGCAGGAGTAGGGTTTTACACCGCAAGGTGGCCTGAACCTGGGTAAACCGCCGTGTCTCCGGCCCGCTCCCGCCAGCGCGCTCTCGCCATAGCTTCGACCTAGTATAGCTGTGGTAGGGGACGAGGTGGTAGGAATGAGCTCACCCCAGTGTTTGAACCTTTGGGTCCCCGGAGCCCGACTTCCGACATTTGGCGCGCCACGTAGGGGTGCGCTACTGTTCTTCCACTCCGTCCTCCACTCCACCAGCTTCATGGCCGACGCTCGCCGTGAGAGCGCTGAGCGCAGGGCGGGTCGTGTTGCCCACACAGAGCCGGTGTCAGGGCCGGTTTTCCAACAAAAACATTTATTGAGAAACCGTCCTGAAAGTCCGGCCAGTACAGAAAATCCTTCTTACTGGTAGACAATTCCTTGATACAACAGTCCAGTAGTACTGAATATATTACAAGGTTGAGCTGAGGTTGCTCAACAATATATTACAAGCGCGCCCCTATTACACATAAGGGCGGATATGACATAAAGGGGGTGGTGGCATACTACTGACTCGCGAAATAAAAGAGTGGTGGATATGTCACAGTGGAGTAGTGACATAGCTCTGAATATCCTACAGCTCATCAAGCGTCAGAGTGAGGCTCGATGATTTATTTGGGGTAGCAGAAGCGTATATAGAGCGCATGACAAAACTCCAGGATCACAAGAGATTGACTGGAACTCCTCTAGGCGTCGGACTCGCTATCATACTCTTCATCCATGAGATCGCCTTCGTCCACATCTGGCCCAGACAATAGCCAGGGACAAGCCAGTGAGTACTTTGACTGTACTCGCAAACAGTTGAACATAAGATATAACAAATGCAAACATGATGCACATGAGCAGGTTAGTAAAGCACACACAAACATTAAATATGCACTGCAGGAAAATAAAAAGGAAGTCGGGCGGTAGTCCTCCCGAAGTCCCAATAAAATAAGAAGAAGACCGATCGGGTGTCTGAAGCGACGCCTCGAAAGGTAAGAAATAAACGACATGCCTCAGTCGGGCGTCTGGGCGACACCTCATAAAGGGCTTATGCCAAAATTTAAAGTAACAAGAATGCCACAGTCGGACGTCTGAGCGACATCACATAAAGGGCTTATATGAAAAGTAAATAACAACAATGCCACAGGCGGACGTCTGCGCGACATCACAGCGAGGGCTTATATGAAAAGTAAATAACAGCAATGCCACAGGCGGACGTCTGCGCGACATCACAGCGAGGGCTTATATGAAAAGTAAATAACAGCAATGCCACAGGCGGACGTCTGCGCGACATCACAGCGAGGGCTTATATGAAAAGTAAATAACAGCAATGCCACAGGCGGACGTCTGCGCGACATCACAGCGAGGGCTTATATGAAAAGTAAATAACAGCAATGCCACAGGCGGACGTGTGCGCGACATCACAGCGAGGGCTTATATGAAAAGTAAATAACAGCAATGCCACAGGCGGACGTCTGCGCGACATCACAGCGAGGGCTTATATTAGTAACATTCAGAAATACGAGTAATCCAGGAGGTAGCACCATCCCAAGGAATACCCGGCAAAATAAACAGGTTAGTCCATCCACAGAAATAATATTCAGCCAATTTACTTCTGTTGTTTAACATATTAGTTCTCCAGAGACTGACACTGAGACCAACACTTGACCTGTCAACCATCGTCCTTGACCGTGGACACGGCTACTCGAATAGTTTTGACTCTGCAGAGGTTGTACTCTTTACCCACAGCCGACGGATTTCAATAGTCACAAAGGACTAGTTCCGTCTACGGTATTTTAGAAGAAAACACATCTGACCAGTACACACCCATTTTAACCTCCTGTTGCCAGGAATCACCCTAGGCAACGTTCAGGAAAAACCTTAAGACGGGGAGGCTCCAACCTCGATTAGCATGGGATCAAATTTATATTCGCGCGCTCTAAGGGGTGCCCCCCTCTCGGTCCCGGACCGGAAACACCCATGCCCCCTGACCGGATGACTGGCTTTATCCAGGGCCATGGTACCTTCATCACGGCCCCTCTACTTGGTGTGTACATGGAAAGAGGTTTGCATCCTACTAAACCGTATTCTTTGCAGAAAACATGTGGCAGCACGAAAAGAAGGTGAACGGGGACAAGACTCGATCTAGGTCAATACTGGAGTTAAAACAGTTTCTTGTTAATACCGGCATGCTCCAACAATACCGGAGTGCAACCTATCATGCCACAACATGACTAGGTTGTCTCAATCTCATCAAGTTTTTGTGGCTCACTTGCAACCCATCATGCATGAAATATAACATACTTCATATGCTTCCATAAACATGCAATGCAAAACATCATGCAAGCAAACATGCAAAACACTCATCATATCAGAGGTTCAAACATGCTTGCCTGGTTCGGAATAGTCGGAGTCTAACTCGGTGAAGTTGACGGCACCGGCTCCCTCCTCGGTATCTACGAAATTCACAAGTACGAATTCTAACGTAAATACCGCGCGTGACAGAAAGTTGTCCCAAATATTTTTCAAATAAATACTATAAAAAACTATACAGAAAAATAAAGGTGACAGAAAAGGAATCAACTAAAAATCATTTTTAGTTTAAAAGTTATAAAGAAAATGTGTCTAGGGACCCATCTGTAATGAATAGGAATCTTTCCATGGGCTAGACTGAGAAAACAGAAAACGTTTCGGGCGCTTTACGCCAGCCCGAAGGGAAGACGCATTCGGCCCGAATACGCCAACAGAAAACGATTCGAAATAATAACAGAGAGGCTGACAGGCGGAGCCCCTTGTCAGGTTTGAAAACAGGTCGCCGGCGCCAGAGAGCTTCCGGTGATCGCCGGCGACGAACCACGGCGAGATAGGGGAAAAGGAGAGTACCGTCGTGTTCAGGAGAGTGGGCCGCGTCGATGAGTGGAGGAAGCAGTCGACGGAGAGCTTCACGGCGACGACCAGCTCCTCTCCGGCGGACGGCGGCGTCGGGTGAGGATGGATCTCCCCGAGGAGCTCACCTAACACCAAATTGAAGTGGGGGTCAGAACGGGTGGTGGAGAAGTGGGGTACTGACAGAATTTGGGAGGCGGGGAGGCTCGGACCAGAGTGAATCGACCAGAAGCCCGAGGCGGATCGGGGTGGCCGGAGTTGGAGAAGAAGGCTTCCCCGCGTCCCTCTGGCGTGCTTGGCGGAGATCTGGGAGTGGGTGGAGAGGTGCTGAAGCGAGAGGAGGGGCTGGGGTCTATTTATAACCGGAATCGAGAGGTGCCCGAGAACGGGATAAGTCCGGCGAGCAATTATGGCGAGGCAGTGGCTTGGCAGGTGATTAGCACATGTCGGCAGCTTCGGATTCGACCCCCGGTTCCATTTGAAGCATTAACTTGGTCTAATTTGGCCGGGAGCTCGAGAATGCGACGGAATGGCCTCACGGGTTCGCCGGTGGCAGGGAGCGCGCTCTGCGCGTTTTCAGGCCGCGTCGAGCGTCCCTTAGCGTGCTCTGAGCATAAGGTGGCCACGCGGAAGCCAGAGGAGAGTTGGGCGGTGCTGGATTGCGGTGATCTTCACTGAACTCGTCTGACGGCCGTGGCGGGAGGTTCTGGCATCGCTGCGCTCGCCGGAGACGACGGGACGGCTCGGCACCGACTCCCACGTCCAGCCAAACGACCGTGCGGCGCAAGGATAAGGAGGAGGAGCAGTGAGCAAGAGGCCAAGCGAAGAACTGGCGAGATTGACGACGATCGACTGAAGAAAACGACACTGACAGTTTCAGTTCTCTGAATTTGTCTGAACCAGAGTGTTCACCACGTGCTCGATGAAATGCTGCACGATTGCAGGAAAGTTTTCTTGGGCTGAAAATTGGAGGGGTGGAGTCTTGATGCATCTAGAGGCTACCTGGATTATCTCAGAATTTTTGGAGAAGATTAAATATGAATTTCACCCAAAACAGTAAATTTGGTCCAAACTTGCAGTGGCCAAATTTTGAAAATTTTGAACTATGGATCTGGATGTTTTTGGAGATCTTGGTTTAGGGTACTAAAGACAAGCTAGGATAATTTTCTTGGGACCAGATCTCAAAGAAAACTGGTACTTCCTTTGTAAACCAAAGGAGTGCCAGAAAATGACAGAAAAATATTTTTGGGAGAAATAAATAGAAAGAAAATATATAAGAGGTTGAAACCTACTGGAATTTGATTATTGACTAGATCCAAAGTAGGAGAGGGGTTTTTGGGAAGAATTTTTTTTAAAATGGTTTATAATAAGAGAGATAAGAATCCTCTTTTTAGAAGGGAAAAGAAGAATACCAATAAAAGAATTCTTTAAAAATATTAAAAATACTCCAGAGAAATGTTGATGACAAAAATCCCAAGAAATAGAATATCCTTAAGACCAGAACCTTATCTGAGGAAGATCTCAAAATAATTTTCAACAACAGTTTTCAGAAGAATCTTCTTTTGAGAAAATGAAAAATTCAAATAACCTCCTCAAAAAGATCAAATAAAGAATTTGCTGGAAAAATCCAAATTAAAATTTTGGGGTGTTACAACACCTACCCCCTTAGGAAAAATCTCGTCCCCGAGATTTCAGCTGATCCTCAAATAGGTGTGGGTGCCCTGCCCGAAGAAAATCCTCTCTTTCCCACGTTGCTTCTTCCTCAGTGTGATTGCTCCATTGAACCTTGAAAAAATTGATTGTATTCTGACGGGTTCTTCTTTCAGGCTCTCCCAATATTTTTATTGGACGTTCCCGGTATGTGAGGTCTGGTTGAACATCAATACTCTCGTGAGACATGCGCTTCTCTGGGTTGCTCACACACTTCCTTAATTGTGAGATGTGAAATACGTCATGGACGTCGGACAGTTCTTCGGGTAGGTCTAGCTGGTAGGCTACTGTGCCTCTTCGTGCAAGTATACGGAAAGGTCCAATAAATCGTGGTGCCAGCTTTCCTTTAACTTTGAATCTCTGCAGGCCCCTCATCGGGGATACTCGTAGGTATACGTAATCACCGGGTTCAAAACTGATTTCTCGATGCTTCGGATCGTAATAACTCTTCTGTCGGCTCTGTGCTGTCTTGAGTCGATCCCTGATTTGTTTAACTTTTTCCTCGGCCTCCTTGAGCATATCTGGACCGAAGATACGGCTGTCTCCTGTCTCTGACCAATTTAATGGTGTACGGCATCTTCGCCCATATAAGGCTTCAAAAGGTGCCATCTGTAGACTGGCTTGGTAACTGTTATTATACGCGAACTCAGCGTATGGCAAGCTTTCTTCCCAACTGGTTCCATAAGTGAGAACACATGCCCTTAGCATGTCCTCTAGAATTTGGTTCACACGTTCAGTCTGTCCTCCAGTCTGGGGGTGATATGCGGTACTGAATAATAGTTGAGTTCCCAGAGCTTGTTGTAAATGATCCCAAAATCTGGAGACGAATTGTGTTCCTCTGTCGGATATTATAGTCTTTGGAACACCATGTTAACAGACAATACGGTTGAGATAAAGTCTGGCAAGCTTCTGTGTGGTGTGGGTTGTCTTTACTGGAATAAAATGTGCCACTTTGGTTAACCTGTCGGTGATGACCCATATGGCATCGTTTCCGCGTCGTGACCGGGGTAGCCCGACAATAAAATCCATTCCAATATCATCCCACTTCCATTCGGGTATTTTATTTGGCTGTAATAAACCTGCTGGTTTTTGGTGCTCGGCTTTAATGCGTTGGCATGAATCACAACATGCAATGAACGTGGCTATATCCCTTTTCATACCGTGCCACCAAATTTTTTCCTGTATGTCCTTGTACATTTTGGTTCCTCCTGGGTGGATTGAATATGGAGCGGTGTGGGCTTTAGCTAAAATTTGTTGTTTGAGGTCCTTTATATCTGGTACGCATAGTCTGTTTCCGTATCGTAATATTCCCTTGTCGTCTATGACAAATTCTGAGGCCTTGCCCACATTCACTTTTCTTTTTATGCCTTCAATGCTGGGGTGTCCGTGTTGAGCTTCTTTAATCTGTTCCATCAGGATGGGCTGAATTTCCAAATTTGCCACAGTGCCTTTGGTGACCAAAACCATGTTGAGTCTTGCAAATTCCTGCTGAAATTCAGGCCTCAAATTCTGTATACTGCCGGTGCTTGAGCTTGGGTTCCTACTGAGAGCATCTGCTACGACGTTGGCCTTGCCTGGATGGTAGTGAATCCCAACATCATAATCTTTCACTAATTCCAACCAGCGTCGTTGTCGTAAATTTAGTTCTGGCTGTGTGAAGATATATTTGAGACTTTTATGGTCCGTATATATTTCACAACGGTTTCCAAGCAGAAAATGTCGCCACTCCTTGAGTGCGTGTATTACTGCTGCTAACTCCAAGTCATGGGTAGGATAATTTTCTTCGTGTCGTCGGAGTTGTCTTGAAGCATAAGCGACCACTTTACCATCTTGCATCAGTACACATCCAAGACCTTTCCTGGACGCATCGCAATATACTTCAAATTTTTTGTGTATGTCTGGAATGACCAATACTGGTGCTGTTGTTAATTTCTTCTTCAACTCTTGAAAACTTTTCTCGCAGGCTTCAGTCCATTCAAATTTCTTATCCTTCTTGAGTAGTTGGGTCATAGGTTTTGCTATAGTGGAAAATCCCTCAATAAATCTTCTGTAATATCCAGCCATTCCCAGAAAACTTCGAACGTCTGTTACGTTGGCTGGTTGTTTCCACTCAAGTACGGCCTTGACCTTTTCTGGGTCCACGGCAACACCTTCTTGGTTTAGTATGTGGCCTAGAAAACCAACTTGTTTTAACCAAAATTCACATTTGCTGAATTTGGCATACAATTGATGTTTCCTTAGTTCTTCCAGTACAATTCTGAGATGTTCAGCATGTTCTTCTGGTGTCTTGGAATATACCAAAATATCATCAATGAACACCACAACAAATTTGTCCATATATCTCATAAATACCTTGTTCATGAGATGCACAAAATATGCAGGAGCATTTGTCAGTCCGAACGGCATCACTGTAAATTCATATAAACCGTATCGGGAAGTGAATGCTGTCTTTGGAATATCTTATGTCCGTATTTTCAATTGATGATATCCTGACCTCAAATCAATTTTTGAGAAAACCTTGGCTTGTGCGAGCTGGTCAAATAAATCATTTATTCGCGACAGTGGATATTTATTTTTGATGGTGACCATGTTCAGGGCTCGATAGTCCACACATAGTCTCAGAGTTCCATCTCTTTTCTTGGCAAATAATACTGGTGATCCCCAAGGTGAGGAGCTGGGCCTGATATAACCTTTGTCCAGTAATTCTTTTATTTGCTTCTTTAATTCTACCAACTCAGATGGTGCCATTCTGTATGGTTTCTTGTAGATAGGTTCGGTGCCAGGTGCTAGTTCAATGATGAACTCTATTTCACGGTCTGGTGGCATACCTGGTAGCTCTCCTGGAAATATATCTGGAAATTCACAAACCACCGGAACTTTACTTAGTTCAGAAATATCTATCTTGTTCAATCTTGGTTGAAGTGATATTGGTCTTTCTTGAGCTGCAATTCTTATGGTCTTCCCGTGATGATGAGTGAGAGTCACTGTCCGATTGAAGCAGTCAATAAAACCTTTATTTGTTGCTAACCAATCCATTCCAAGAATAACATCCAATCCTTTATTTTCCAATACAATGAGATTTGCCCAAAATTTCAATCCTTCGATTTCAATAACCACACCTTGGCAGTAACTTTGAGTGATTTGCTTAATCCCGGGGGACTTGATAGTCATAGAATTTTTCAAAGGAAGAATCGGAAAACCATGTTGCAAGGCAAATTCCTTGGAAATGAACGAGTGAGAAGCTCCAGAATCAAACAAAACCGTGGCAGGTATTGTGTTGAGAGGGAATGTACCGAGTACGATATCTGGGGCATTCTGTGCTCCATCCTTGGTCACATGGTTCACGTGACCCTTCCTGTGGTTGTTATTGGGGTTGAAATTGTTGCGCTTGGGAGCTGAATTATTTCCATTGTTGTTCGGCTTGGGGGCCGAGTTTCTTGGCTTTGGACACTGCCTGGCATAATGTCCTTCTTCTCCACAGGCGAAACAGGTAACGCCTGGGCGATACGTAAATTCCTTGTCCCTTGCATGGAAATTTTTATTTGGGCGAGGAACATTGGTTGAAGATTTGTTTGCCCCATTTTTCTGGAGATCATTCTTGTTCTTGATGTTGCGAGAATGAGCAGTCTTGTCCCTTTTGCGCTTGCGAAAATCATCCAAGCTGCGACGCTCATTTTCCAGTGTAATGGCCTTGTCCACAAGTGTCTTGAAATCTGGGAAGGTGTGAACGACCAGTTGGCATTTTAGTGCCGGTGTCAGACCGTCCAGAAATTTTTCCATCTTTTTATCCTCAGTCATATGTTCTTCATTGGCATAGCGAGATAATTGTGTAAACTGGCTGTTGTACTCAGTCACTGTCATGGTTCTCTGTCTGAGGTCATCAAACTCCCTTTTCTTAATTTTCATAACACTTTTGGGAATGTGCGCCCCACGAAAATTTTCCTTAAATTCCTCCCAGGTGATGTTGTTTTCATTGGGGTGCATGTGCAGGAAATTTTCCCACCATGATGCAGCTGCTCCAGTAAGGTAATGAGGTGCATAAAGTACCTTTTCACGGTCTGAACATTGAGCAATAATTAATTTCCTCTCCATCTCTCGAAGCCAATCATCGGCCTCAAGAGGCTTGTCTGTGTGCGAGAAAGTTGGCGGACGTGTCTTTTGTAACTCAGATAATTTGGAATGCTGCTGGTAAGGTTCACGGTGATTTCCCGTATTGATAATATGATTCATCATTTCCTGATGCTGCTGCTGGCTTTGCTCATACAGACGACAGACTTGAGAAAATGCTGCTTCACTGTTTTGCTGACTAGACTGACCCTGTGCAAAATTGTTGCTGACTGGGTACCATAATTTTCTTCTGGCGGACTTGGCATAGAACGAGTCCAGGGACGAGGCATTTCCACTCTGGGGTATTATTTTGCAAAACCCATGAGAAAAATCCGAATGGCAAAATAAATAATTTTGCAGAGGCAGAAATTCAAATACTCAAGATTTTTCAAGAAAATAGTCGATTGCGCACGGAGAAGGACCGCTCAGTACATATCTTACAAGCAAGCATAATTATACATCATATCACTCAGGATGCGCGTACACAGTCCTGACATGTTATTTAGGCTAGTGCACTTCTCCACATCCTACATGATGCGCAAACAAACTACTTCTCTCCAAGCCTATGTACATATAAACATATCATACAAACTGCTACACAACACAACACTGCTTGGCGCACTCAGTCGGAGATGGTGAAAATCTCCCTCGACCTGCCGAGGGTAAGTTCCAGAGGTGCTGGAGACTCAACCTCCTCCTCAAGAATAGGCTCTAGGCGCGGAGTGCTGGGCTGCGGAGTTGGTGCGGGCGTAGCAGGTGGTGCAGCACTAACCGGGGTAGGAGCAATGACTTGGTCAAACTCCTCAGTGGTAGGCAGACGGCGTGCGGTGGCTAGGATGGCAGGTGCACAATGCTAAATTAAACTACGCTAATAACCGATTAGCGATCGCACCTAGTGGCTTTCTACAGTCAGCCTGGCTCTGGTACCAAGGTTGTCAGGGCCGGTTTTCCAACAAAAACATTTATTGAGAAACCGTCCTGAAAGTCCGGCCAGTACAGAAAATCCTTCTTACTGGTAGACAATTCCTTGATACAACAGTCCAGTAGTACTGAATATATTACAAGGTTGAACTGAGGTTGCTCAACAATATATTACAAGCGCGCCCCTATTACACATAATGGCGGATATGACATAAAGGGGGTGGTGGCATACTACTGACTCGCGAAATAAAAGAGTGGTGGATATGTCACAGTGGAGTAGTGACATAGCTCTGAATATCCTACAGCTCATCAAGCGTCAGAGTGAGGCTCGATGATTTATTTGGGGTAGCGGAAGCGTATATAAAGCGCATGACAAAACTCCAGGATCACAAGAGACTGACTAGAACTCCTCTAGGCATCGGACTCGCTATCGTACTCTTCATCCATGAGATCGCCTTCGTCCACATCTGGCCAAGACAATAGCCAGGGACAAGCCAGTGAGTACTTTGACTGTACTCGCAAACAGTTGAACATAAGATATAACAAATGCAAACATGATGCACATGAGCAGGTTAGTAAAGCACACACAAACATTAAATATGCACTGCATGAAAATAAAAAGGAAGTCGGGCGGTAGTCCTCCCGAAGTCCCAATAAAATAAGAAGAAGACCGATCGGGTGTCTGAAGCGACGCCTCGAAAGGTAAGAAATAAACGACATGCCTCAGTCGGGCGTCTGGGCGACACCTCATAAAGGGCTTATGCCAAAATTTAAAGTAACAAGAATGCCACAGTCGGACGTCTGAGCGACATCACATAAAGGGCTTATATGAAAAGTAAATAACAACAATGCCACAGGCGGACGTCTGCGCGACATCACAGCGAGGGCTTATATGAAAAGTAAATAACAGCAATGCCACAGGCGGACGTCTGCGCGACATCACAGCGAGGGCTTATATGAAAAGTAAATAACAGCAATGCCACAGGCGGACGTCTGCGCGACATCACAGCGAGGGCTTATATGAAAAGTAAATAACAGCAATGCCACAGGCGGACGTCTGCGCGACATCACAGCGAGGGCTTATATGAAAAGTAAATAACAGCAATGCCACAGGCGGACGTTTGCGCGACATCACAGCGAGGGCTTATATGAAAAGTAAATAACAGCAATGCCACAGGCGGACGTCTGCGCGACATCACAGCGAGGGCTTATATTAGTAACATTCAGAAATACGAGTAATCCAGGAGGTAGCACCATCCCAAGGAATACCCGGCAAAATAAACAGGTTAGTCCATCCACAGAAATAATATTCAGCCAATTTACTTCTGTTGTTTAACATATTAGTTCTCCAGAGACTGACACTGAGACCGACACTTGACCTGTCAACCAACGTCCTTGACCGTGGACACGGCTACTCGAATAGTTTTGACTCTGCAGAGGTTGTACTCTTTACCCACAGCCGACGGATTTCAGTAGTCACAAAGGACTAGTTCCGTCTACGGTATTTTAGAAGAAAACACATCTGACCAGTACACACCCATTTTAACCTCCTGTTGCCAGGAATCACCCTAGGCAACGTTCAGGAAAAACCTTAAGACGGGGAGGCTCCAACCTCGATTAGCATGGGATCAAATTTATATTCGCGCGCTCTAAGGGGTGCCCCCCTCTCGGTCCCGGACCTGAAACACCCATGCCCCCTGACCGGATGACTGGCTTTATCCAGGGCCATGGTACCTTCTTCACGGCCCCTCTACTTGGTGTGTACATGGAAAGAGGTTTTCATCCTACTAAACCGTATTCTTTGCAGAAAACATGTGGCAGCACGAAAAGAAGGTGAACGGGGACAAGACTCGATCTAGGTCAATACTGGAGTTAAAACAGTTTCTTGTTAATACCGGCATGCTCCAACAATACCGGAGTGCAACCTATCATGCCACAACATGACTAGGTTGTCTCAATCTCATCAAGTTTTTGTGGCTCACTTGCAACCCATCATGCATGAAATATAACATACTTCATATGCTTCCATAAACATGCAATGCAAAACATCATGCAAGCAAACATGCAAAACACTCATCATATCAGAGGTTCAAACATGCTTGCCTGGTTCGGAATAGTCGGAGTCTAACTCGGTGAAGTTGACGGCACCGGCTCCCTCCTCGGTATCTACGAAATTCACAAGTACGAATTCTAACGTAAATACCGTGCGTGACAGAAAGTTGTCCCAAATATTTTTCAAATAAATACTATAAAAAACTAGACAGAAAAATAAAGGTGACAGAAAAGGAATCAACTAAAAATCATTTTTAGTTTAAAAGTTATAAAGAAAATGTGTCTAGGGACCCATCTGTAATGAATAGGAATCTTTCCAGGGGCTAGAATGTGAAAACAGAAAACGTTTCGGGCGCTTTACGCCAGCCCGAAGGGAAGACGCATTCGGCCCGAATACGCCAACAGAAAATGATTCGAAATAATAACAGAGAGGCTGACAGGCGGAGCCCCTTGTCAGGTTTGAAAACAGGTCGCCGGCGCTAGAGAGCTTCCGGTGATCGCCGGCGACGAACCACGGCGAGATAGGGGAAAAGGAGAGTACCGTCGTGTTCAGGAGAGTGTGCCGCGTCGATGAGTGGAGGAAGCAATCGACGGAGAGCTTCACGGCGACGACCAGCTCCTCTCCGGCGGACGGCGGCGTCGGGTGAGGATGGATCTCCCCGAGGAGCTCACCTAACACCGAATTGAAGTGGGGGTCAGAACGGGTGGTGGAGAAGTGGGGTACTGACAGAATTTGGGAGGCGGGGAGGCTCGGACCAGAGTGAATCGACCAGAAGCCCGAGGCGGATCGGGGTGGCCGGAGTTGGAGAAGAAGGCTTCCCCGCGTCCCTCTGGCGTGCTTGGCGGAGATCTGGGAGTGGGTGGAGAGGTGCTGAAGCGAGAGGAGGGGCTGGGGTCTATTTATAGCCGGAATCGAGAGGTGCCCGAGAACGGGATAAGTCCGGCGAGCAATTATGGCGAGGCAGTGGCTTGGCAGGCGATTAGCACATGTCGGCAGCTTCGGATTCGACCCCCGGTTCCATTTGAAGCATTAGCTTGGTCTAATTTGGCCGGGAGCTCGAGAATGCGACGGAATGGCCTCACGGGTTCGCCGGTGGCAGGGAGCGCGCTCTGCGCGTTTTCAGGCCGTGTCGAGCGTCCCTTAGCGTGCTCTGAGCATAAGGTGGCCACGCGGAAGCCAGAGGAGAGTTGGGCGGTGCTGGATTGCGGTGATCTTCACTGAACTCGTCTGACGGCCGTGGCGGGAGGTTCAGGCATCGCTGCGCTCGCCGGAGACGACGGGACGGCTCGGCACCGACACCCACGTCCAGCCAAACGACCGTGCGGCGCAAGGATAAGGAGGAGGAGCAGTGAGCAAGAGGCCAAGCGAAGAACTGGCGAGATTGACGACGATCGACTGAAGAAAACGACACTGACAGTTTCAGTTCTCTGAATTTGTCTGAACCAGAGTGTTCACCACGTGCTCGATGAAATGTTGTACGATTGCAGGAAAGTTTTCTTGGGCTGAAAATTGGAGGGGTGGAGTCTTGATGCATCTAGAGGCTACCTGGATTATCTCAGAATTTTTGGAGAAGATTAAATAAGAATTTCACCCAAAACAGTAAATTTGGTCCAAACTTGCAGTGGCCAAATTTTGAAAATTTTGAACTATGGATCTGGATGTTTTTGGAGATCTTGGTTTAGGGTACTAAAGACAAGCAAGGATAATTTTCTTGGGACCAGATCTCAAAGAAAACTGGTACTTCCTTTGTAAACCAAAGGAGTGCCAGAAAATGACAGAAAAATATTTTGGGAGAAATAAATAGAAAGAAAATATATAAGAGGTTGAAACCTACTGGAATTTGATTATTGACTAGATCCAAAGTAGGAGAGGGGTTTTTGGGAAGAATTTTTTTTAAAATGGTTTATAATAAGAGAGATAAGAATCCTCTTTTTAGAAGGGAAAAGAATAATACCAATAAAAGAATTCTTTAAAAATATTAAAAATACTCCAGAGAAATGTTGATGACAAAAATCCCAAGAAATAGAATATCCTTAAGACCAGAACCTTATCTGAGGAAGATCTCAAAATAATTTTCAACAACAGTTTTCAGAAGAATCTTCTTTTGAGAAAATGAAAAATTCAAATAACCTCCTCAAAAAGATCAAATAAAGAATTTGCTGGAAAAATCCAAATTAAAAAGACCAGCCTCGTGAGGCCGCCTGGCGCAACCAGCCTCGTGAGGCAAACCCTCAGTCCAACGCCGCTCTTCCGCCGCTGCCGCCGCCACCTCGGAGGAACAACATCAACCAGCCTGACGAGGGCGCTGGGGGCTACCAGGAGCCTCGCCCAGTTGCCTGCATCCTCGGCGGAGCTCAGGCTCTTGCGTCCAACCGCCACTTCAACTAGTTCTCTCGCGAGGTGGACGCCACCCTCCCGAAGCCAGAGGCCGCACGACCCCTCAAGTGGTCGCAGTACGCCATCACCTTCGACTCCAAGGACCACCCCAAGTCCGCGGCCACCGCCGACGCGCTCCCCATGCTGTGCACTCCCGCCATCAGCAACGTCGCGGTCACCAAGACCCTCATGGACGGAGGCGCCGGCCTTAACGTGCTCTCCATCGAGACCTTCGAGCAGCTCCAGGTGCCTTACGAGCAGCTCATGCTGACGAGGCCCTTCTCGGGCGTGACCGACGGCTCCACGCTGCCTCTGGGGCAGGTGCGGCTCCCCGTCACCTTCGGCACCAGCAAGAACTACCACACTGAGCTTATCGACTTCGACGTCGCCCACATCGGCCTGCCCTACAATGCAATCTTGGGCTACCCCGCGATCGCCAAGTTCATGGCGGACCCATCACGCCTACAACATCCTCAAGATGCCTAGCTGCAGCGGCATCATAACCATCTCCTGCGATGAGAAGGACGCGATCTGCTCCCTTGAGCACGCTTAAAAGGCTGCCGCAACCGCCCATCCAGCTGACGAGGACGCGGTCGAGCCTCCTGAGGCCGCGCCCGCGAAGAAGAAGTTGCTGTTCTCTCAGGACCACGCCGAGATGAAGAAGGTGTTGGTTGACGGCAGCGGCTCAGGCCCTGCCTTCACCATCGGCACCGGCCTTGCTCCTGCATAGGAAGGTGCGCTCGTCGCCTACCTTCGGGCAAATTCGGATGTTTTCGCCTGGAAAGCATCTGACTTGTCCGGTGTACCGAGGGAGGTGATCGAGCACCAATTAGCGGTGTGCCCCAACGCATGCCCTGTCAAGCAAAAAGCACGGCGCCAGACGCCCGAGAAGCAAGAGTTCATTTTTCAAGAAGTGCACAAGCTGTAAGAAGCTGGAGTCATCCGTGAGGTGCGCCATCCCGAATGGCTGGCCAACCCAGTCGTCGTCCGCAAGAAGGGCGGCAAGGAGCGTATGTGCGTCGACTTCATGAGCCTCAACAAGGCCTGCCCTCAGGACCCCTTTCCGTTGTCGCGCATCGACCAAATCGTGGACTCCACTGCCGGATGCGAGTTGCTCTGCTTCCTAGATGCCTTTTCAGGCTGCCATCAGATTAAGATGGTGGCAAAAGATGTGGAGAGGACGGCCTCATCACCCCTTGCGGCGTATACTGTTACATCTGCATGCCCTTCGGCATGAGGAGTGCCGGCGCCACCTTCCAGTGGATGATGCGCATCACGCTGGGGCCTCAGATGGGGAGGAACACGGAGGCCTACGTCGATGACATCGTGGTCAAGACCCGTGAGGCCGGGTCCCTCATCAAGGACCTCGAGGAAACGTTCGCCAACCAGCGCAAGGTCAACCTCAAGCTCAACCACGACAAGTGCGTCTTTGGAGTCCCTTCCGGCAAGCTCCTCGGCTTCTTGGTCTCCCACCGTGGAATCGAAGCAAATCCGAAGAAGATCAAGGCCATCGAGAGAATGCGTCCTCCCCGGACCCTCAAGGAAATGCAGCACTTGGAGGGATGCATGGCCTCCCTGGGGCGCTTCATCTCCAAGTTTGGCGAGCGAGCCTTGACGTTCTTCAAGCTCATCAAGAGGTCTGGCCCCTTCAAATGGACTCATGAGGCAGACGCCGCCTTTGAAGACCTCAAGAGGTATCTCACGAGCCCACCCATCATGGTCATGCCGCACCCCCGCGGGCCTTTGCTCCTATACTTGGCGGCCACCCCCTAGACGGCCAGCGTGGAGCTCGTAGCGGTGCGAGAGGAGCGCGTCTGTGCTAAGGAGAAGCCCTCCGAGCCTCGTGAGTATCCCGAGCCCTCTGAGCCTTGCGAGCCTTCTGAGCCTCGTGAGCCTCCTGAGCCCTTCGAGCCTCGTAGGCCTCGTGAGCCTCCCGAGCCCTCCAAGCCTCATGAGCCTTCTGAGCCTCGTGGACCACCCGAGCCCACCGAGCCACCTGAAGAGCAAGCTGCCACCACAACTACGCGTCTCGTCGAGCACCCCGTGTACTTTGTCAGCACGGTGCTAAGGGATGCGCGCGAGCGCTACCCCATGCAGCAGAAGCTCCTCCTCGCACTCCTCATCGCCTCCAGGAAGCTGCGCCACTACTTCCAAGGCCATCCCGTCAGGGTCATCTCTTCTTACCCCTTGGAGCAAGTCCTGCGCAGCCCCAACGCCGCTAGCCGCATCGGCGAATGGAACATCGAGCTGCAAGCCTTCTAGCTGGAGTGCTGCACCACCAGAGTCATCAAAGGTGCAGCTCTGGCCGACTTCGTGGCGGAGTGGACGGACCCGTACAAAGGGGAGCCTCACGAGGACATATCCCTCCTGCCTGGGGATGAGGCGCCTGGCAGCTGGACCATGCACTTCGACGGCGCCTTCTCCCGGCAGGGCACGGGGGCTGGGGTCATTCTCACCTTGCCAACAGAAGACAAGCTCTACTACGCTGTGCAGCTCTGCTTCAGGTACACCGACAAGGTTTCCAACAACATCGTGGAGTGTGAGGGCCTCATCTCCAGCCTCAAGGCTGCTTTCGCTCTAGGCATCAAGCGTCTCACCATCAAGGGCGATCCGCAGCTTCTCGTCAACTTCTCCAACAAAAGCTACAAGCCCAAGGACGAGCAAATGGCCGCCTACCTGGAGGAGGTACGTAAACTAGAAAAGCGTTTCTTAGGCCTGGGGCTCCAGCACGTGCCTCGCGGCAGCAACAAAGAAGCAGACGACATCGCCAAGCGGGCATCTCGTCGCGAGCCTCAAGATCCTGGCATCTTTGAGGAAAGGCTCCTGAAGCCATCCGCTGCGCCACCCAGTGCAAGCGCCATGCTGCTCCATGAAGAGCTCCCACCCGCTCCGCCCACGGGCGCACCTGACTATGGCCCGGCCTCAGGCGCCCGCTTGCTGCTGGCACTGGAGCCTCAAGCAGACAGCTGGGATGCCGAGTTTAAGGCCTATTTGCTCCGCGGCACACTCCCAGAGGAGGAATCGGAAGCAGAGCGCTTGGTCCGCCAGGCCACCGCTTACTGCTTACAAGACGGCGAGTTATACCGCAGGCGCCCGAATGGCGTCTCCTTGCGGTCTATCTCTGAGGAGCAGGGGCGCGAGCTGCTCGCCGACATACACGGCAGAGACTGCGGCCATCACTCCTTGTCGTGCACCCTCGTCGGCAAGGTGTTCCATAGCGGCTTCTACTGGCCCACTGCGCCGCGTGACGCTACCGCGCTGGTCCAAGCCTGCAAGGCCTGTCAGTTCCATGCCAAGCAAATCCACCAGCCGGCGCAAGGCCTCCAGACGATTTCCCTCTCAAGGCCTTTCGTGGTCTGGGGGCGGGATATCCTAGGGCGTTTCCCTCGCGCGGCTGGCGGCTACCACTAGCTCTACGTCACAATCGACAAGTTCACGAAGTGGGCAGAAATTGAGACCGTGCGCACCATCCCGGCAGGCTCTGCCGTCATGTTCATCAAGGGCCTCGTGAGCCGCTTTGGCGTCCCCAACCGCATCATCACTGACAATGGGTCCCAGTTCACGAGTGGCCTCTTCAAGTCCTACTGCGCCAACCTCAGCACGCAGATCTGCTATGCCTCGGTGGCGCACCCGTGAAGCAACGGCCAGGGCAAGCGTGCCAACGCTGAAGTCCTCAAGGGCCTCAAGACGAGAAGCTTCAAGAGAAAGCTCGAGGCCTGCGGCAAGGGCTGGCTTGACGAGCTGCCATCGGTGCTGTGGTCCATCAGCATAACGGCAACCAAGCCTACCGGCGAGACTCCCTTCTTCCTCGTCTACGGAGCTGAGGCGGTCCTTCCTTCGGATCTCAAGCACGGCTCTTCGTGAGTCCTTGCCTTCAACGAGGCTCGTCAGAACGGCTCGCGAGAGGCCGACTTGCTGCTCCTTGAGGAGGCCCGCCATTAGGCCGCCTTCCACACTGCCAGATACCAGCAGGCCCTGCATCGCTATCATAGCCGCAACATCCGCCCTCGCACTCTCGAGGTCAGGGACCTCGTCCTACACAGGATCCTCTCCAGAGAGGGACTCCACAAGCTCTCACCCATGTGGGAAGGCCCTTTCAGGGTCGCTCATGTCTCCAGACCCGGCGCCGTCCGGCTGGAGACGGAGGACGGAGTTCCTGTGCCTAACGCCTGGAACATCCAACACCTCCGCAAGTTCTACCCGTGACCCTCACGCGTACGAACGAAATGGGGCTATACATGCCCCGGAGACTCTCACTGCGTTCGCCTCACGGGCACGCGAGAGCTCCCGCCCACACCCAAGTGGAAGCCCCATGCTCCGCGCTGGCGGAACGATCGAGCCGCGGTCATACCCACACCCCGGTTGAAGCCCCATGCTCCGCGCTGGCGGAAAAATCAATTAAGGGCGCACCACGGGCTGCACCAACCTCAAGCTGACCCATGCCGGACACGGCAGCCGCCTTTTTCTCTTTTGGGTGTGTAAGTGAGGGTGCCTCACGGGCTGCACCAACCTCAAGCTAACCCGTGCCAGACACGGCAGCCACATCTCTTTTTGGTTGTGTAATGGAGTTCATTATCTTGCATCAGTAAAGCTTCAGTTTCCATACATGGTGTGTTTCGTCATATCTTTGCCTCACGAGCCGTGCGCGCTCGCGGCATCCCTCATGAGCCTCACGCGAGCGGGGGCTGGACACGGTGTCTGTGCTCGGATCAGTCCCAGCAGCGCAGAAAAACCCAAGCGACCAGAGCTCTGGCTCGTGGGCCTGCTCCCGCACACGCCACCCCACCAAGGTCCTTGGTGTCTGATCTCCTCGCGTAACCCCCATGAGCGAGCCGGCGTGCGTGCGCTGCTCCCCTGTTATGGGACTTTCGGCATGGAGTTATCTCAGGAAAAAGGTCACCTGGAAGGCCTCACGAGGACGCCTCGTGAGGTGGCTCAATGGCAAGGCACCCCCTTCGAGTCTCAGGAAGCTTTGCAGGCCTTGCCTCGGGAGCCAACCTACGACGGTCATCTCAGGAGGAGATCTCGCGAACGGAAACCCCGCAAGGCACATCCCACAAGTGGCGGCTCACCAGACGCGGCCCTCCATAAAAGCTAAGTCTACTACTTTGCGAGCCGCCCTCGCCATCTCTCAAGCTTCTCTTTCTAGCAACCTCGCCTAGCACTGGCGTTTCTCCTTCAGCGAGCCGCTTGCACGTCAAAGGGGGGCTCCCTGAGCATCGCGCCTCGGGAGCCCTTACTATCTCCCGGTGCCCCTCACCTCCTGGCCTTGTCCAGGCATCGCAACCTGACATACTAGTGATGGCTGTAGCCCTCCCGAGGGTGGGGCCCGGACAACGTAGAGCACAAAAGGCAGGCAAAAAGAGAAAAACAGGCCTCAAGGGGAAGCTTCATGAGGGCGCAAGCATTCGTTACAACAACTCATAATGTGTTTAAGCAAGAGTCATTGTTTTCACACCCAAATGGGGCCACGATCAACTATGCCCAGGATAATGAGGAAAGGGCCTAAGAGGACGTGTCGCCATCACCGCTACTGCTGCCGTCGTTGTCTTCACCTTCCTCGATTCCGCCTAAGCTCTCGCTACTGCCGTGAGCAAACTGCGCATGCAACACATCCACGTGGTCCTCCACCGCCTTCCTGAGGTCACCACGGAGCTCCTCTGGGACGAGAGCTATAACCTTGTCAAAGTCGAAGTTGGGGTCGGCGTGGAGAAGGTGGCTGAAGATGCCCGTCGCTGCCTGGGTGAGGAGATCGCGGCACTCCTCCTCGACGATCCCGTCCACCTTCTTGGCGCCAACCTCAAGCCGCTCCACTAGCTTGGTGAACAAGTCGATGTAGCTGGCGTCGTGGGCCTCGAGGGGGCTGCTAACGTCCTCCTTTCAAATGGAGTCCAAGGCGCGGCGGGCTCGGAGCTCGAGGGTGCGGAACATCTTGGAGCGCTCGAGCTGCTGCCAACACGCTCGGGCCGCCTCGTCCCTCGCCTGCTCTATGACGGCGGCAATGCCCCCCACCTGCTGCTGGACGGAGGGCAGCTCGGCCTCGGTGTTGGCCTGGGCCTTCAGCGCGGTCAATCGCCGGGTTTCCGCTTCGGTCAGCACCTCCTTAAGGCCCGCGATCTCGTGCTGGAGCTCCTCTCGCCTCGCCTTGAAGTGGTCCTCCTACAACTTCAGTTTCTTGCTGTGCTCCTCGGCAAGTGCCTTGCGGTTCTGCGTGACCCTCCTATCGGCATCCACCTGAACCTTCTTCTCCTTGGCCTCCAGATTGGCATTGGCCTTGTCTAGGCACTGGGCGTAGGTGCCCTGAGCGGCGGCTACCTCGCGTTCCAGCACCTCCAGCCGTTCACGCTCTAGGTCCTGCTCAGAAGCCGTCCGCGCGTGCTCCCACTTGCGGATCTCAAGGTCCGCCTCGCGGGCAGCCAATTCCGTTTCGTGGGCGGAGATGGCGTTTTTTCCGTGCCTGGAGCTGCCATTCCAGCGAGCCATTCTGATCCTGGAGATCCTTCCCGCGGGCCTCCGCCGCCTCGTGCCGCCTGTCCGCCGCCTTGGCCTCTCGGAAAGTGCGCTCGCTGGCCTCCTCCGCCTCGGTGGCGGCCTTCTCGCCTCTCGCGCGATCGGCCTCTTTCTGGCGCTTGCCCAGCTTAACAGCGACTTCAAGTTGATGCCACCCTCGGGCCAGGCATAGGCGCTCTTCGTCAAGGCGCGCCTCTACAGCCTGAAGCTCTGCTCCGAGCTGGCCTAGCACTGCCGTGGCAGTCTGCAAGACCCCGCGCCTGATCATGGTGCGGCTGCTCATGAGCGCCAGGGCCCAGTCCGGGTCAGGCCCTTCGTCGCCCTCCGCCATCGTGGCTCGCGAGGGCCCGGCGCCGCTCGCTAGGAGCGGAGGGTTCGCAGGGGCCTCCTCCTCGTCTCGCCGTGGTGGCGCGCCCCGCGGGCTCGGCGCCCCCCGCCCCCCCCCCCCCCCCCCCCCCGGCGGAAGCTCTGTGCACCGGCAAGTCTGCCGCCCGCGGTGCATGGAGGGAGAGCTGGCATCCCTGCCTCTACCATCGTGACGTCTACCCCTGCAACGGGCTCCTCAGGGACCATGGAGCCGCCTCCTGAGGGTGCCTCCTGAGGCTCGCCCGCTTGGACCTCCGGAGCCACGTCCTCCTGCGGTTCAGGAGGGGCCACTTGCGCTTCTACCTCCGCGAGCTCGGCCCCGGTGTCGAGACAGTGCGCGTCTTCCTCACACTCCTCGACCCCGGCGACCGGCGGTGCGGCTCCCAAGCCGGGGGTCCTCCTCTTCTTCTTCTTCCTACTTGGGGTGGTCCTGTATAGAGCAAAGACTCAGGCACACGTGGCGCGCCAGATGAAAGGGATGGGAAGGCGGAAGATTACTCATCATTGGCGACGCATTTCCTCTTCTTTAGCGGCCGCGGGAGGGCGCTGCCGCCGCCGCCCTCGCGGGGCCCGTTCTCGCGACCGGTTCCCGGGGCAGGGCACGGGGGTGCGGTGGCCCCGGCTTCAGCACCGGCCACCTCCGTGGGGGGACCACAGGATTCGCCCTTGATGCCGCCCCCTGAGGTTCGCGGCTCCGCGGCCTCCATGCGGGGGCTCTTCACGCCCCCCGTCCTGTCGAGCGCGGCGGGCGCGACGCCACGCGGGGCGATGTCATCATTGTCCCCAAGCCCGCGGGCGAATTGGCGGCGAGTCTGCCGGGATGGGCCACCACCGTCCTCTGCTACGTCCGCTGTGGCCCCAGCGTTGCCACGGTCCCCCAAACCAGAAACCACCAACAAAGGGGTGTCCGGAGGCCCCTCGAGGCCCTCTGGGAGCGGCCCCCACTGGTCGAAGCGCGGCATCGCGCCGGCCAGCGCCGCCTTTTTCATGTAGCGTAACAGGGGCAGCCCGTCCCTTGGTGGCTCATCTGCCTCCTTGCCGGTTAGGGTGTGGAGCACCTCGTTCAACACCTCCGGCAGTAAGCTGTCCGCGCTCAGCCACGGCGGATCCTCCGGGCCGGTGAAGGCCCACATCGGGCGGGAGTGTCGCTGGAGGGGAGCGATGCGCCGGCGAAGGAACTC
Organism: Elymus sibiricus; assembly: GCA_039707655.1. NCBI lineage: Eukaryota > Viridiplantae > Streptophyta > Magnoliopsida > Poales > Poaceae > Elymus > Elymus sibiricus. Next base: position 140,700,321 of record CM077670.1, read on the forward strand.
CCTCACGACTGTGACAATTGTTACATTCGCGGCCCTCAGCTCGGCTAACCTCCTCCACACACGCGCCAGCCTCAGGTCGGCAAGCCTCTCATGCCCCCATCCGGAGCTTCTCGTCGCCGGAGCCCTCGGCAGCTGCAGCAGGGGGCTGAATTGGGCAGCGTCCACATACACCCATTGCCGCCTGTGGCCATCTACCTCCTTGGTGAGCCGCATGTCGACACCATCGCCCACCGTCTCTTCTAAGGTGCGGAACGAGGCACACCCGGAGCATTGGTCCACTGCTGACAGCCTCAGGCTGAAGAAGTGGCGGAAGAGCACCACTGAGGGCGTCACACCTAGGAAGGCCTCGCATAAAAAGGCGAATGCGGAGAGAAGAAGAATGGAGTTCGGCTCGAGATGCAGCGCGTGGACCTGGTAGTGCGAAAGAACGGCATTGAAGAAATCAAAGAACGACGGCAGCAGGCCGGCAAAAAGTGCATGAAGGTAGAGGATGGCAGAGGTAGCATCGAGGTCGGCAGTCGGGCGCGAAGCCGGCCAGATCCGAGTGGCCCCCCACTCATTGGAGGCGGCTGTGGTCATCAAGAGCACCTTGTTAAGCCCCTCGGCCTTGACGATCATGGGCCTACCAAGAGCAGGCTCCGGCACCACCTCCACGACCACCGCCTCCGTCGCCTTTCCCTTCCTGCTCGGGGGTGCCATGGCGGAGCGGCCGAGATCTAGGGTGGTGAAGCTTCAGGAGAGGAAGGGGGAGCTACGCGCGAGATGGAAGACGCGGGGAGATGGCAATGCGCGAAGGAAGGCAATGATGGCCTCGCACCGTGCGCGGGCAAGCTTTATGTCAGCGTGGGCAGTTACCAAGGCGTCGTGGGAGAAGTGGGGGCGTCCCCCGTCACATCGTGCGCCTGGCCCACAGGCGGTTAGGGCCCTCTTCGTTTCGCCCCCGAATAGGCGGGAACGTGCACGCCGCGGGCCCGGGGGCTACTGTCGGGCCCATGGAACCCAGGGTACCTCGGCCCATCTGCCTGCGGCCCAGAGCGCAACGCTTGGCAGTGCCCCAGTAGGTGGCACACCAGCGGGCACCTCAAGCAAGACCCCTCATGAGGCCCCGGCCTCCTGAGGACCCCTCCTCCGGCAGCATGCAAGCAAGACTGAGTCACGACTTCGCCAAGGGCCTCGCGAGGCTCTCTCGCAAGGCAGCCTCCCGAGGCACCCTCCCGAAGACATGCTAGGCAGGTGCTGTTTGGCTCGGTCACGCGGTCTCATGCCCACCACGTGGGTGACGCACGCGGCGACGAATGGCGACAGAGGCCGTGCCAGCAGGCACGGACGGAGAGGATTTCCCCTTTTGTGCTAAGGGAGCAAGGTCAGCAGTCCATTTCCCAAAGCAACCCCAAAGGTTGCCCGATCGGTGAAAGAAGACCAAGACGGTGGACGCGTAGGGCGGAGGTCATCCCCGAGCTAACCGGCGCATCATGGATAGTCGCTTTGCAGGCGAAGACCACCTTTTGTCAGGATAGACTGCGCCCCTGTCCCCCTTCAAAATTGCCGTTGTGTGGCAACCCTTCCCGCCTATGTTTTCAGGGGAAGAGGACCAAGGCAGATATAAAAGGAGGGTAGGGTGCCGCTATAGAGGGAGGCTGGCATATCGTTCCCACCTTCCCCCACCTTGTACGCTTCTATTCACCAGAGCAATCCCAACCAGGCAGGAGTAGGGTTTTACACCTCAAGGTGGCCCGAACATGGGTAAACCACTGTGTCTCCAGCCAGCTCCCACCAGCGTGCTCTTGCCGTATCTTCGCTGTAGTTTAGCTGTGGTAGGGGATGAGGTGGTAGGAACGAGCTCACCCTAGTGTTCGAACTTTTGGGTCCCCGGAGCCCGACTTCCGACAGAACCTAGATCCAAAATCTAGAATCATAGGAGAAAAAAACGGGGGCAATAACGGCATCCATGGCAAGAGGAGAAGGTGGGGATCGATCCCACCGGACGGAATCATGGAAGACGGCACGGAATCGGCGGCCTGGCGGTGGCCACCGGAGCAAGTTGTTCGCCTGGGAGAGAGGAGAGTGTGAGGGAGAGAGAGATGAATGGGTATGGGGGAGTTGGAACTCCCCCTGCCCGACTCATAACCCCCTCACGAATCTGCAGAGCGGTAGTACCGCTCGGAGGAGCGGGAGTACCGCGCAGACGCAAACTTGCAAGATCAAGTTGTGATGGGTGGCTTATGCAAATATTAGGGGCTGTAGATGAGATGGCTTGGGTTGGAGACAAGAAGACTAGCAAAAGGGAAGAGGCACTCCAAGTTCAAAGCACAAACAAAAGAGGAGCAAACTTAGAGTGACTCAAAGCACACAAAAAGCCCTAGAAGGCTAGATAAAACCAAATCGAACCAACTCGAACAAACACCTCTCAAAGAGAGGGCGGTGGTCGAAGCCACCTATGTTTGAGTCAATTGGTATGGCACCGCAAATATTTTAACCTTGGGCCCATAACCAAAACTTATCATTGAAGCACAAGTACCATAAAAATGGCTAATGTGAAAGACTTGATCGATTAATGCATAATGGGGGGAGGGAGAGTTCATTGAGAGAACAACACTCCCCCTATGTCCATGCCTACATCTAGAACAAGATAATCATGATGATTGTGGTGGGGTGTGTCAAGATTCAAGCCACATTGCTTGAATCAATGATATTTAGCTCATGCCTTAACTCGCGAAATCTTGATTCATCTAAAGGCTTTGTGAAAATATCCGCTAGTTGCTCTAGAGTGTTGACGTAGATCATATCAATCTCTCCATGCTTGATGTGATCGCGGATGAAATGATGATGGATCTCAATATGCTTCGTCTTGCTATGTTGCACCAGATTCTAGGAGATCTTGATTGCACTTTCATTGTCACATAGAAGAGGCACTTTGTCACATGTGACACCGTAATCCTTTAAAGTTTGCCTCGTCCATAGCAATTGTGCACAACAACTTGCGGCGGCTACATACTCGGCCTCGGTGGAGGAGAGAGACACACAATTTTGTTTGTTCGAAGACCAACTCACCAAAGAGCGACCAAGGAATTGGCACCCTCCGAAAGTTGACTTCCTATCCACACAGTCTCCCACCCAATCCGCATCCGAATATCCCATGAGATCAAAGCTTGCACCTTTGGGGTACCATAAGCCAAAGTTTGGGGTATGAGCCAAATATCGAAAGATTCGCTTGACCTCCACAAAGTGGCTTTCCTTAGGAGCGGCTTGAAACCGTGCACACATTCCCACGCTCAACATGATATCCGGTCTAGATGCACAAAGGTAAAGCAAGGATCTAGTCATGGAGGGATAGCTTTTGATCCACGACATTACCATTGGGATCAATGTCAAGTTGGCACTTGGTAGGCATTGGAGTCTTGGCCAGCTTGACATCATCCAACTTGAATTTCTTGAGCATGTCTTGGGTATATTTGCCTTGGTTGATGAAGGTTCCTTCTCTCCTTTGCTTGACTTCGAACCCGAGAAAGAACTGCAACTCTGCCATCATAGACATCTCAAACTTCTCCGTCATGAGTGCGGCAAACTCATCATTGAAAGCTTTGTTAGGAGAACCAAATATAATATCATCAACATATAGTTGGCATATGAACAAATCCCCTTTAACACTCTTCGTAAAAAGAGTGGGATCGATTTTCGCTATTTCAAACCCACGGTCTTGTAACAACTCGGTAAGGTGCTCATACCATGCACGTGGGGCTTGTTTAAGGCCATAGAGTGCCTTATCGAGTTTGTATACAAGGTTGGGGAACTTGGGATCCTCGAACCCCGGGGGTTGTTTGACATATACCAACTCATTAAGAGGACCATTAAGAAATGCACTTCTCACATCCATTTGATGCAACTTCAAATCATGATGACATGCATATGCAAGCAGCATGCGAATAGATTCAATACGAGCAACGGGAGCAAAGGTTTCACCATAGTCGATACCCTCGACTTGGGAGTAGCCTTGTGCCAGCAATCTTGCCTTGTTTCGAACAACAACACCATTTGCATCTTGCTTGTTCTTGAATATCCATTTGGTTCCAATGACATTATGGTTCTCCTTTGGCCTTGGCACCAATTGCCACACCTTGTTGCACTCAAAGTTTCTGAGTTCATCATGCATGGCTTCAAGCCACTCCATGTCCTCGAGCGCCTCATGTACCTTTTGGGATTCAACACACGAAACAAATGTGTGATGCTCACAAAAGTTTGATAATTGTTTATGATTGGTTACCCCTTTCTTTAAGCTTCCCTAGACATTCTCCATGACATGTCCTTGTTGCTTGAGTTTGGAAGCAATCTTAGCGGCATGACGCTCCAATAGCTCCTCCATAGACACTTGAGGAGGATCATCTTGATCATCTTGAGCGCCGTCTTGAGCTTGCTCTTGATCTTGTACTTGCTCTTGATCTTGAACTAGTTCTTGATCTTGAACTTGCTCTTGATCTTTAGCTTGCTCGGTGTCTTGAGCTTGCTCGAAGTCTTGAACTTGCTCTTGGGCATCACTTGGTGAATCACCGTCATCATGAGATTGATCTTGCCCTTGATCTTTTTCACTCGGTTGAGGGCCTTCGTTTTGCTCTTTGGAAGCGTGTGGGTCAATGGTTGGTGATGGCTCCACTTACGTAGAGCATTGTCCTTCTGCTTCAGCCACAAGGGGTTCCTCAATGGGGAGTATTTGACCAATCCCCATTCTTCTTATGGCTTGGGGAGGAATTTCATCACCTACATCACAAAGACCACTTTGCTCCACTTGGGAGCCATTATTTTCATCAAACTCTACGTTACACGTCTCCTCAATGAGTCCATTGGACTTGTTGAGGACACGGTAAGCATGAGAGTTTGTAGCATAACCAACAAATATGCCCTCTTGAGCTCTAGGTTCTAATTTAGACAAACAATCACCCTTCTTGAGACTGAAACACTTACACCCCGACACTCGGAAGTACTTGAGGTTGGGCTTGTTACCGGTAAGTATCTCATATGGAGTTTTATTCAAGCCTTTGCGGAGGTAGAGCTGTCGGAATCGGGGCTCCAGGGACCCTAAGGTTCGAACACTAGGGGAAAGCTCATTCCTACTGATCCAAGGGTGACCACGGCGAGGCTAAGGCCAGAGCATGCTAGCGCAGAGCATGACAGGGGACATAGCGGTTACCCAGGTTCGGGCCACATTGCGGTGTAAAACCCTACTCCTGCTTGTGTTGGGATTATTGTGGGCAAGGGAGTCCTCGCGTACAAGGTAGGAGACCAAGGGATCAATCCATCCCCTCACAATGGCAGCTCTGCCCCTTTTATTGCCGCCCTAGTCCTCTTCCCCTGAAAATATCAGTGGGAAGGGTAGCCACACATTGGTGGGTTTTGAAAGGGGACATGCGCCCAGGCTATCCTGACTAAAGTTGGTCTTCGCCTGCAAAAGCATGATCCATGACGCGCCGGTGGGCTCGGTGATGACCTCCGCCCTGCGCGCCTTGCTGTCCTAGTATTCTTTCACCAAACGGGCAGTCCCTGGGACTTGCTTTGGAGGAGGGCAGCTGGTGCTGCTTGCTACTTGTAGCTTGCGTTGGTATTATCCCCAAAGAGGAAGGGATGATGCAGCACAGTAGAGATAAGTATTTCCCTCAGTTATGAAACCAAGGTTATCGAACCAGTAGGAGAATCATGCAACACCTCGTTAGCAGCACCTGCACACAAACAACAAATTCTTGCACCCAACGCAAACAAGGGGTTGTCAATCCCTCGGCGGTCAATTGCTAGATTAAATTGTATATGATAGATAGATAGGTTGAATCAAAAATACAAAATAAAATAAATAAAAGAAAATGGCAGCAATATTTTTAGTAATATGATTTAGATAGACCCGGGGGCCATAGATTTCACTAGAGGCTTCTCTCAAGAAAATAGCATACGGTGGGTAGACAAATTACTATTGGGCGATTGATAGAAAAGCAAATAATCTTGATGATATCCAAGGCAATGATCATGTATATAGGCATCACGTCCGAGACAACTACACCGACTCTTGCCTGCATCTACTACTATAACTCCACACATCGACCGCTATCCAGCATGCATTTAGTGTATTAAGTCCATAAAGAACGGAGTAACACCATAAGAACGATGACATGATGTAGACAAGATAAACTCACGTATGAATAAACCCCATCTTTTTACCCTTAATAGCAATGATACATACGTGTCATGTCCCTTTCTGTCACTGGGATTGAGCACCGCAAGATCGAACCCATTACAAAGCACCTCTTCCCATGGCAAGATAAATCAACTCAGTTGGCCAAACCAAATCAATAGATCAGAGAAGAAATACGAGGCTATAATAATCATGCATAAAAGAGTGCAGCAAAGACTCAAATAATATTCATGGATAATCTGATCATAAACTCACAATTCATCGGATCCCAACAAACACACCGCAAAAAGTGATTAAATCGGATAGAACTCCAAGAACATCGAGGAGAACATTGTATTGAAGATCAAAAAGAGAGAAGAAGCCATCTAGCTACTGCCTATGGACCCGAAGGTCTGTGGTAAACTACTCACGCATCATCGGAAGGGTAGCAAGGTTGATGTAGAGCCCCTCCGTGATCGATTCCCCCTCCGGCGGAGTACCGGAGATGGCCTCCAGAAGGGATTTCTCTGGAACAGAAACTTGCGGTGGCAGAAAAAGTATTTCGTGGACTCCCGTGAGGGTTTCTTATTTTTCCTGAATTTATAGTGGTGGAATTAGGTCAAACGGAGCTGCGGTGGGCCCACGAGGCACCAGGGCACGCCTGCCCCCCCAGGCGCGCCCTGGTGGCTTGTGGCCACCTCCTCTGGCGTCTGGTCTTCTCCCGAAGCTTCTAGTGTTTATCTTGTCCAGAAAAAAATCTCCAAAAACTTTCGTGGCATTTGGACTTCGTTTGGTATTGATTTTGTGTAAAACAAAAATAGGGCAGAAAACAGCAACTGGCACTGGGCACTAAGATAATAGGTTAGTCTCCAAAAATGATATATAATTGCTGTAAACACATATAAAAACATCCAAGATTGATAATATAACAGCATGGAACAATCAAAAATTATAGATACGTTGGAGACGTACCAGCATCCCCAAGCTTAATTCCTGCTCGTCCTCGAGTAGGTAAATGATAAAAACAGAATTTTTGATGTGGAATGCTGCCTAACATATTCATCACATATTCTTTTCTTTTATAGCATGGACATTGGACTTGAATTATCCAAAGCAATAGTCTATAATTTGACATGAAGATATAAATACTCAAGCATGCTAACAAGCAACCATGTCTTTCAAAATATCAACGCTAAAGAATGTTATCCCTAGCCCATTATGCTCAATCATTGATCCATTCATGAAACATACTCAAATATTAGCTACATCCAATGCACAAGTATGACAATAGTGCTCTCTAGTTGGTGCTTTTGTAAGAGAAGATGGAGACTCAAATAAAAATAAAAATTGCATAAAAGTAAATAGATAGGCCCTTCGCAGAGGGAAGCAGAGATTTGTCAAATGTGCCACAGCTCAAAGCTGAAATTAAAGAGACAAAATATTTTGAGAGGCATGCTTTTCCTGTCAACGAAAACGACCATGAATTCCCAATATTTTCCATGATAGATACATCATAGGCGGTTCCCAAACAGAAAGTAAAGTTTATTTCCTTTCCACCATTCTTTCACAATCCATGGCTAGCCGTATCCACGGGTGCCCTCCATACCAACACTTTCCAAGGAATTTTGTTGTTATTAATTTTTGATTTCATGCGGGACTGGGCATCCCTATTACCGTCCACTCTCTCGTGCAATGACAAGTGAATAAACACTCATCGCGAGAATAACACACCTAGCATGGAAAATAATGGCCACCCCCTGCCGCTTCATGAGCGGTACGGGCACACAAAACAGAAAAATTATTTTGAAAATTAGAGTTGGCACACACAAATTTACTTGGAACGGCATTGAAATACTGCATATAGGTAGGTATAGTGGACTCATTTGGCACAACTTGGATTTAAGGATTTTGGATGCACAAGCAGTATTTCCGCTTAGTACAAATGAAGGCTAGCAAATAGATTGAGAAGCAACCAACCAAAAAATGAAAACGGTCATAAACATGCATTGAACATAACTAACACCGAATAATGCACCATAAGTAGGATATAATTTCTTTGCATAACTATTGACTTAATGTGCATGCATAGGAAATCACAAACCTTAACACTAATATTTTTACTAAATCACAATTACTCACTAACATGACTCACATATTATCATTTCCATATCACAAAACTATTGCAAGGAATCACACTTATCATATCCAATTATCTATATGAAAGTTTTTATTATATCCCTCTTGAATATCCATCACTTTGGGACCAAATTCATATCTTGTGCAAATTGCCGTTACTATCATCAACTCTCAAAATGATTTAAGTGAAGCATGAGAGTGCAAATATTTCTTCAAAATTTCAATCTTATCAATTCTTAAAATAATATAAGTGAAGAATGAGAATTCATTTCTTCAAAATTTCAATCTTATCAACTCTCAAAATAATATAAGTGAAGCATGAGAGTTCATTTCTTTAAAATATAGCCACCACCGTGCTCAAAAAGATTTAAGTGAAGCACTAGAGCAACTGCCTAGCTCAAAAAATTTAAGTGAAACACATAGAGTATTCTAACAAATGATGATAAACGTGTGGCTCTCTAAAGATGGGTGTGTTCAGCAAAGATGATTGTGACAAACTAAAAAGCAAAACAAAGCAAAGACTCATATAATACAAGACGCTCCAAGCAAAACTCATATCATGTGACGAATAAAAATATAGCTCCAAGTAAAATTACCGATGGTTGGTAGAAAAAAGAGGGGATACCTTCCGGGGCATCCCCAAGCTTAGACGCTTGAGTCTTCCTTGAATATTACCTTGGGGTGCCGCGGGCATCCCCAAGCTTAGGCTTTTGCTACTCCTTATTCCTTCATCCATCGTGATCTCACCCAAAACTTGAAAACTTCAATCACACAAAACTCAACAAAACCTTTGTGAGATCCGTTAGCATAACAAAATAAATCACTACTTTAAGTACTGTTGCAAAACCATTCATATTTTATTTTTGCATTATACCTACTGTACTCTAACTTCACCATGGCTTATACCCCCCCGATACAATCCATAGATTCATCAAAACAAGCAAGTAGTGCATCAAAAACAGAATCTGTCAAAAACAGAACAGTCTGTAGCAATATATTTAAAAGCCATACTTCTGTGACTCCAAAAATTCTGGAAAATTAGGAAAACGTGGGAAATTCATATACCAATACTTTGTAAAAATTTCAGATTTTTCTGACGCTCCAGTACAGAAACAAAATTCGGGCACTGGATGCAAAACTTTCTGTTTTCCAAACAGCATCAATTATATTATTTTCCAAATCGTCCTAAAGGTATTACTTGGCACAAACACTAATTAAAAACACAAAAACACATTCATACCACTAGAATAATTATGAAAACACACAATAACAGAATTTTTTTTATTTTATTCATTGGGTTGCCTCCCAACAAGCGCTATTGTTTTATGCCCCTAACTAGGCATAATGCATAGTTTCAAGTTTTGTCATCTTTCAAGTTGATTCCATAAGTGGCCCTCATGATGGATTCATATGGTGCTTTAATTTTATTCCTAGGGAAATGTTCCATACCCTTTTTTAGTGGAACTAAAATTTTATGTTCCCTTCTTTCATATCAATAACGGCACCTATAGTTCGTAAGAACGGTCTACCAAGTATTATGGGGCAAGAAGAATTGCATTCAATATCAAGAACAATAAAATCAACGGGCACATAATTTCTATTTGCAAGAATAAGAACATCATTAATTCTACCCATTGGTTTTTTAATAGTAGAATCCGCAAGATGCAGATTAAGAGAACATTCATCTATATTGGTAAAACCTAGCACATCACATAGAGATTTTGGAATTGTGGAAACGCTAGCACACAAATCACATAAAGCATTGCACTCATAATTTTTAATTTTAACTTTAATGGTGGGTTCCCATTCATCATATAAGTTTCTAGGAATTGAAATCTCTAGCTCTAGCTTTTCTTCTGACGCTTTCATCATTGCTTCTACGATGTGTTTAGTAAAAGCCTTGTTTTGCTCATAAGCGTTGGCTGAATTTAACATGGATTGTAACAAAGAAATGCACTCAATCAAAGAACAATTACCATAATTAAAATCTTTGTAATCCAAGAGAGTGGGCACATCGCTATTTAAAGTTTTTACCTCTCCAAACCCACTTTTAGCAATTTTTTCATTAAGATTTTCACCCTCCGAATCATGGGAACGCCTACTAGCTAAAGTTGACTCTTCTTGAGTCCCCTTTTCATCAAGATTTATATTGCTAAACAAAGAATCAATAGTTGAAACACCAATCATTTTAATATCCTCATCATTACTATGATAGAAACCGGGAGGAATTGCTTTTTCTAAAAATTCTCGTTTAGCTTTTAGCATGGCGGTTCTTTTCTTACTCTCATCCATGGAGACATATAAAGCTTTAATTGATTCACTAATATCAATTTTGGGTGGCAAAATTTTAGTCTTAAGATTTTCCACATCATGAATAATTCTATCAATGCTCCTAGACATATCATCAAGTTTACTCAATTTTTCTTCTATCGTAGTGTTGAAAACTTTTTGAGCATTAATAAATTCTTTAATATTACTTTCAAGATCAGAGGGCATCCTATTATTATTATTATAGGAATTACCAGAAGGATTGCCATAATTATTAGAGGCATTTCTAGGAAACGGACTAGCATTGAAATTACCTCAATACTCATTATTATTAAAATTATTTCGCGAGACAAAATTCACATCTACGGGATCATTATTTTTCTCAATCAAAGTGGAAAATGGCACATCATTAGAATCAATAAGAGCATTTTTGCTAGCAACCAATTTCATAAGCGCATCAACTTTATCACTCAAAGTATCAATTTCTTTAACCGAATTCACTTTTTTACTAGTAGGAGTTCTTTCAGTATGCCATTGTGAATAATTTGCCATAATATTATCAAGCAATTTAGTCGCTTCCCCCAAAGTAATTTCTATAAAAGTACCACTCGCGGACGAATCTAAAAGATTTCTAGAAACAAAATTCAATCCCGCATAAATTTTTTGTATGATCATCCATAAATTTAAACCATGAGTAGGGCAATTTCTTACCATTAATTTCATCCTCTCCCAAGATTGGGCAACATGTTCATGATCAAGTTGCTTAAAATTCATAATATTATTTCTAAGAGAAATAATTTTTGTGGGAGGAAAATACTTGGTAATAAAAGCATCTTTACACCTATCCCAAGAATCGATACAATTTTGTGGTAAAGATGAGAACCAAATTTTTGCATGATCCCGCAATGGGAACGGGAATAATTTTAATTTCACAATATCATTATCCACATCTTTTTTCTTTTGCATGTCACACAATTCTACGAAAGTGTTAAGATGGGATGCGGCATCTTCATTTGGACTACCGGAAAATTGATCTTTCATGACAAGATTTAGCAAAGCGGCATTAATATCGCAAGTCTCCGCACTAGCGGTGGGAGGAGCAATCGGAGTACTAATAAAATCATTATTATTAGTATTGAAAAAATCACACAATTTTGTATTTTTTTGAGACATCGTGACTACGCAATCAAGATAACAAGCAAGCAAACAAGAAAAAACCAAACGGAAAATATTTTTGTATTTTTGTAAAAATGTTTTAGAAGTGGGGGAGATGAAAACGAGAGGAAAATAAGGTAAATGCAAGGAGATGAGAGTTTATGCAAAGGTACTTGATAGATGTTGATGATGTCTCCCCGGCAACGGCGCCAGAAATTCTTCCTACTACTTGTAGCTTGCGTTGGTTTTATCCCCGAAGAGGAAGGGATGAGGCAGCACAGTAGAGATAAGTATTTCCCTCAGTTATGAAACCAAGGTTATCGAACCAGTAGGAGAATCACGCAACACCTCGTTAGCAGCACCTGGACACAAACAACAAATCCTTGCACCCAACGCAAACAAGGGGTTGTCAATCCCTCGGTGGTCAATTGCAAGATTATATTGTATATGATAGATAGATAGATTGAAACAAAAATACAAAATAAAATAAATAAAAGAAAATGGCAGCAATATTTTTAGTAATATGATTTAGATAGACCAGGGGGCATAGATTTCGCTAGAGGCTTCTCTCAAGAAAATAGCATACGGTGGGTAGACAAATTACTGTTGGGCAATTGATAGAAAAGCAAATAATCATGATGATATCCAAGGCAATGATCATGTATATAGGCATCACGTCCGAGACAAGTAGACCGACTCCTGCCTGCATCTACTACTATTACTCCACACATCGACCGCTATCCAGCACGCATCTAGTGTATTAAGTCCATAAAGAACGGAGTAACGCCTTAAGAATGATGACATGATGTAGACAAGATAAACTCACGTCTGAATAAACCCCATGTTTTTACCCTTAATAGCAATGATACATACGTGTCATGTCCCTTTCTGTCACTGGGATTGAGCACCGCAAGATCGAACCCATTACAAAGCACCTCTTCCCATGGCAAGATAAATCAACTCAGTTGGCCAAACCAAATCAATAGATTGGAGAAGAAATACGAGGCTATAATAATCATGCATAAAAGAGTGCAGCAAAGACTCAAATAATATTCATATATAATCTGATCATAAACTCACAATTCATCGGATCCCAAAAAACACACTGCAAAAAGTGATTACATCAGATAGAACTCCAAGAACATCGAGGAGAACATTGTATTGAAGATCAAAAAGAGAGAAGAACCCATCTAGCTACTGCCTATGGATCCGAAGGTCTGTGGTAAACTACTCACACATCATCGAAAGGGCAGCAAGGTTGATGTAGAGCCCCTCCGTGATCGATTCCCCCTCCGGCAGAGTACCGGAGAAGGCCTCCAGATGGGATCTCTCTGGAATAGAAACTTGCGGCAGCGGAAAAAGTATTTCGTGGACTCCCCTGAGGGTTTCTGATTTTTCCTGAATTTATAGTGGTGGAATTAGGTCAAACGGAGCTGGGGTGGGCCCACGAGGCACCAGAGCGCACCTGCCCCCCCAAGCGCGCCCTGGTGGCTCGTGGCCACCTCCTCTGGCGTCTGGTCTTCTCCCTAAGCTTCTAGTGTTTATCTTGTCCAGAAAAAAATCTCCAAAAACTTTCGTGGCATTTGGACTTCGTTTGGTATAGATTTTCTGTAAAACAAAAACAGGGCAGAAAACAGCAACTGGCACTGGGCACCAAGTTAATAGGTTAGTCTCCAAAAATGATATATAATTGCTGTAAATGCATATAAAAACATCCAAGATTGATAATATAACAGCATGGAACAATCAAAAATTATATATACGTTGGAGACATATCACTTCTCCTTTAACACCAAAGAGGAAAACCTCTCTGTCTGCGCCCGTTGGCGCGGCCACTACCGCCGTTCGTCGCCCAGCGCGTCACCCACGTGGTGGGCACAGGACCGCGCGGCTGGCCTCGGGCGGCCGCCTCGGGGGGGGGGGGGGGGGCGCCTCGCGAGGGGGCCTCGCGAGGCTTCCTGCCGCTCTTGTCGCTAAGTCTTGGTGGTCTACTCCCTGAGGAGGGGTCATCGTGGGGCAGGAGCCTCGCGAGGGGTCTTCGCTTCACGACGCCCGCAGTTGGGACGCATCTTGGGCCTTCGCCAAGTGTCGCTTCCTGGGCCGCAGGTAGGCGGGCCATGGTACCCCGGTTCCCAATGGCCCGACAGTAGCCCCCGGGCCCGTGGCGTGCACGTTCCCGCCCATTGGGAGCGAAACGGCGCGGGCCCCGACAGACTGCGGGGCCCAGGTTAGATGCGTGGCATGCGTTGGGACGTGGGATGCCCCCACTTCCCCCACTATGCCTTGGTAAACGCATGCGCCTGCCATAAAGCCTGCCCGCGTGGGGCGCAGGGCTATCATTGCTTCCCTTCTGCTCTCCGCCTCCTAGCGCCTGGCTTCCCGCATCTGCACCCTATGCACTGCTTCTTCCTCCTCTCGCCCCCCTAGCTCCACCGCGCGGCAATGGTGCCCGCCGGCATGAAAGGAAAGGCAGCGGCCGCGACCCCGAGCACGCCGGCCTTGGAGCCAGCTCTGCAGCGTTCCATCATCACCAACCAGGAGGGCCTGGATAAGGTTATGCTGATGACCGCCGCCGCCACCCACAAGGAGGGGGCGACGGCGATCTGGCCGGGCTCGCGTCATCCGCGCGACCTAATGGTGACGACCTGCCCCCTCTTCGTCCACAACATCTACGCCGGCCTGGTGTCGCCATTCTCGGATTTCTTCAACGCCATCTTGCCCCACTACCAGATCCATGCATTCCACTTCCAGCCAAACTCCATATGCCTCTTCTCCACCTTCGCCATCTTCTGTGAGGCCTACGTGGGCGTGATGCCTTCGGTGGCACTCTTCTGCCACTTCTTTAGCCCGTGGATGTCCGCGGCGAATCACCGCAACGCGTGCGCCTCGTTCCTTGCCGTCAAGGGGACGTAGGAGGACTCCATCAACCTAAAGATCTCGAGGAAGGTGGAGGGCTACCGGCAGTGCTGGGTCTATGTGGACACGCGCCAGCACAGCCCGCTGTTGATGATCCCGACGGATCCTGCCGTGAAGAGCTCTGGCTGGGAGCAAGAGAAGCTCACCGACCTGAGGCTGGCGCCCTTGTGGGGGCGGCTGGCCGAGCTGAAGAAAGGCGGGCTCACGGGGCCTATGGTTGTGAAGGAGTTCTTGCAGCGCCGCATCGCGCCGCTCCAGAGGCGCTCATGCCCGGTGTGGAAGATCACTGGACGAGAAGACCGCATGATGCTAAGCATTGACAGCCTACCAGCGGAGGTGCTGGAGGAAATCATGCAGATCCTGGTCGGTGGCAGCGCGAGGGATCCGCCTCGGGATGTGCTCCCATTGTACCGCTATCAGAACTTGGACGAGCTGGTCGATGAGATGCCGGTCTTTGACCAGTGGGGCATGCTGCCATTGGGCTTCGAGGGGCCTCGCGACAACCCGTTCGTGGTGGTCCCTGGCTCGGGAGGCCGCGACGACGCCGATGCCCATTCTAGCGCCGTAGAGGAGAGCGATGGCGGGCTGGCCCCACGGAGCCGCAACCAGCTCATCTGCGACCTCGGGGATGACAACGACGACAGCGATGCCCAATTCATGGTTGTGCCCTCCCGGCCTGTCAGTGCAGGAGGCGAGGGAAGCACCAGCGCATCGACCGACAAACCATGCGTGGAGGAGACTGACACCGGCGGCGGGGGCACCGAGCCCCCCGTGGAGAAGACCGGCGTGAGCGGCAGGGCAACCGATCCCTCCGCCGGGAAGGACGGCGTCAAGGATGGGGGGCCGAGCCACGGGAGGCCATCCCGGGAGGTGGCCTCGCGGGGCAGCCTCGCGAGGGGGACAGCGAAAGTCGCCCGCCGCACCTCCCGAAGAAGAGGAAGTGGGTTCCAAACGACGAGTAAGTCTCTGCTCTTGTCTCCTTTCCTTTGCGCCTTTCCTTCTTCCTCCCGAGATCCAGACTGAGCTCGCGCGTGCGCAGGAGGCCCATGAAGAAGAAGAAAGGCAAGACCCCTGGTTTGAAGGGGGCCTCGACGCCCACCACAGGCGCCGAGGGGCGCGTGGAAGCGATCCGCCGCCCCGAAGACGGAAAGGGCCGCGTGGTGGTGGAGGAGCAGGTAGCTCCTCTGGAGCCACACATCGATGCGGCTCCGAAGGCCGCGAGAGATGAGCCTCGGAAGGCGGCTTCTGGATGAGGGGCCGCGCCTCCCGAGGCGCCCGCTGCAGGAGGGGACGCGGCAATGGAGGAGGCTGAAACGCCGACTCCCCCACCGAGCGCCGACCCCAAGAAGGAGGCAGCCGACACCGGAGGCGCCACGGCGAGCCCCCAGGCTTGCCCGTGTGTGAGGTTCCTGCCGCGAGGGTGAAAAGCCCGCGGAGCGCGCCGCTGCGGCAAGAGGAGGGGGAGACTACGGCGAGCCCCCCGCTCTTAACGAAAGCTGCCGGGCCTTCCCAGGCCATGACGGCGGAGGGCGGAGAGGAGTCAGACCGGGCCTGGGCTATGACGCTCGTGCGCAGCCACACCCTGCTCAAGCGCGTAGTCCTGCGGAGTGCTAGGGGAGCTCTGGGCCAGCTCGAGGCTGAATTCCAAGAGGCGGAGGCGTGCCTTGCCGAGGAGCGCTTGCACCTTGTAGAGGGGTGGCGTCAACTCTACGTCACCGTCAAGTTGGGCCGGCGCCAGGATGAGGCCACATGGGAGAAGCGCAAGAAGGCCGCCGCCGAGGCGAAGGAGGTCTTCGAGAGCGCCCTCTGGGAGGCCGACGCGGCCGACAAGCGCCGCGAGGAGGCAGAGGCCCGCACGAAGGAGCTCCAAGAGCAGCACGCCGCGCAGGAGCAGCTGTTTCAGACGCGGGAGAGCGCCATCACTGCCCATGAAGAGAAGCTCGCGGCCCGCGAGGCAGACCTCGCAATCTATGAATGGGAGCTCGCGCGGACGATGAACGAGTAGGCCTTGGAGCGCGTGTGCTTTGAGACACTGGACCACTACGTGGCCGCCGCCCAGGACGCCTGCAACCAGTGCATGGAGAGGGCCAATGCCTAGCTGGAGGCTAAGGAGAAGAAGGCCCAGGAGGACGCCGATGCGAAGATAGAGAAGAAGTACCTAGCGCTTGTCACAGAGCACATCAAGAAGCTGAAGATCCAGGAGGACCGCTTCAAGGGGAAGCACGAGGAGCTCCAGATGGAGATCAAGGGCCTCAAGGAAGTCCTGACGGAGGCGGAGACCCGGCGGAAGACCGCGCTGCAGGCCAAGGCTGACGCCGAGGCAGAGCTAGCCTCCCTCCAACAGCAGGTGAGCGGTGTCGAGCAGGCGAGGCTGGAGGCAGACCGGGCATGGGGGCGGCAGCACGAGCGCGCCAAGATGTTCCGCTCCCTCCAACATAGGGTCCGTGGTGCCCTGGCCACCATCTGCAAGGAGAGGCTTGAGGACCCCCACGAGACCCACGACGCCAGCTATATCGACTTCTTCACCAAGCTCATGGAGGGGCTTGAGGCTGGTGCCAAGAGGGTGAACGGCATCATCGAAGATGAATGCGGCAACCTCCTCTTCTAGGCGGCGATGCACGTCTTCAGCCATCTCCTCCATGCCGACCCGAACTTCGACTTCGACAGGGTGATAGCCCCCATCCCCGAGGAGCTCCGCGACGGCCTCGGGAAGGTGGTGGAGGACCACGTGGACGCCCTGCTCGCGAAGTTCTCTCCTGGCAGCAGCGAGAGCACCAGCGGAGTCGAGGGCGATGACGGCGAAGGCGATGACGGCGATGATGGTGACGCCGCAACTTCCTAAGTCCTTCCTCTTCATTTTATCCTATGTCACATTGATGTTGCCTCGTGGGGGCATGAAAACAATGCCTTTTGTTTAAGTACTTTATGATTTCCTGCAATGTATGTTTCCTCGTGAGGCCCTCTTGTGAGGCCTATTTTCCTTTCTTTGCTTGCCTTGGTGCTCTACGTCGTCAGGACCCAGCCCCCAAACGGTCTACAGCCGTCGCTGGTATGTCAGGCTGCATTGCCTGGACAAGGCCGGGAGGTGTAGGGCACTGAGAGGCGGTAAGGGCTCCTGAGGCGCGATGCTTAGGAAGCCCCCCTTTGACGTGCAAGCGGCTTGCGCAGAGGAGGAAACATCAGCACTCAGCGAGGTTGCGGGGAGAGGAGAGCTCGAGAGGCGCCGAGAGCGGCTCATGAGGTGTTTTTGTACTTAGCTTTTTCGCGAGTGTCACGTGGCGTGTTGTGGCCGCGGAGTGCGCCTCGCGAGGTGCTTGCTCATGAGGCCTCCCGCTAGCACTTGGTGGAGACAGCCATCGTAGGTTGGCTCGCGAGGCAGCGCTCGCGAGGCTCCTTGAGGGCTTATGGAGGCGTCTTGTCGCGAGTTACCTCGCGAGGCGGTGCTCACGAGGCCTTCTGCGTGCCTTGTTCCTGTGACAACTGCATATCGATAGGTTTCACAAAAGGGGGAGCGGTACATGCTTGCTATCTTGCTCATGGGCGTCACGTGAGGAGACGAGACACCAAGGACCTTGGTGAGGTGGCGTGCATGGGAGCAGGCCCGCGAGCCAGAGTTCAATCACTTGGGTTTTGCAGTGTTGCTGGGACTGACCCGAGCATAGGCACCGTGTCCAGCCCCCGCTCGCATGATGCGCAGGAGAAAGGTCGCGAGCACGCATGGCTCCTGAGGCAGGCAACTTACCAAACACATAAAATATCTTAGGAAATAAAGCTTTACTGCAGCATAATAATAGGGTTCATTACACAACCAAAAAGGATGCAGCTGCCGTGTCCGGCACGGCTCAACTTGAGGTTGGTGCGGCCCATGGGGCGCCCGCAGTTTCACATCCAAAAGAGAAGAGGCTGCCTTGTCCGGCATGGGTCAGCTTGAGGTTGGTGCAGTCCGTGGGGCGCCCTCAGTTCGATCGTTCTGCCAGCGCTGAGCATGGGGCTTCCACAAGGGCATGGGCGGGAGCTCTCGCGGGCCCATCGGGCGAACGCAATGAGAGGTTCCGGAGCATGTATAGCTCCATTTCGTTCGTACGCGTGAGGGTCACGGGTAGAACTTGCGGATGTGTTGGATGTTCCATGTGTTGGGCACAGGAACACCCTCCTCCGTCTCCAGCCGGGAGTCATGAGCAACCCTGAAAGGGCCTTCCCACATGGGTGAGAGTTTGTGGAGTCCCTCTCTGGAGAGGATCCTTCTCAGGACGAGATTGCCAGCTTCGAGGGTGCGTGGGCGTATGTTGCGGCTATGATAGCGACGCAAAGCCTGCTGGTATCTTGCGGCGCGCAGGGCGGCCTGGCGACGGGCTTCCTCGAGGAGCAGCAGGTCGGCCTCTCGTGAGCCGTCCTGACGAGCCTCATCGAAGGCGAGGACTCACGGAGAGCCGTGCTTGACCTTAGAGGGGAGGACTGCTTCAGCTCCGTAGACGAGGAAGAAGGGAGTCTCGCCGGTAGGCTTGGTTGTTGTCGTGCGGATCGACCATAGCACAGACTGTAGCTCGTCAAGCTAGCACTTGCCGCAAGCTTCGAGCTTTTTCTTGAAGCTTCTTGCCTTGAGGCCCTTGAGAACCTCAGTGTTGGCACGCTCGGCCTGGCCGTTGCTTCGTGGGTGTGCCACAGAGCCGTAGCAGATCTGCGTGCCGAGGCTGGCGCAGTAAGACTTGAAGAGGCCGCTTGTGAATTCGGAGCCATTGTCAGTGATGATGCTGTTGGGGACACCAAAGCGGCTCACGAGGCCCTTGATGAACTTGACGGTAGAGCCTGCCGGGATGGTGCGCACAGGCTCAACCTTCGCCCATTTGGTGAACTTGTCGATGGCGACATAGAGGTAGCGGTAGCCGCCGGCTGCGCGAGGGAAGGGTCCCAAGATATCCAGCCCCCAGACTGTGAAGGGCCACGAGAGAGGGATCGTCTGGAGGTCTTGCGCCGGCTGGTGGATTTGCTTGGCGTGGAATTGACAAGCTTCACAGGATTGGACCAGCTCGGTGGCATCGTGAAGCGCGGTGGGCCAGTAGAAGCCGCTGCGGAACACCTTGCAGGCGAGGGTGCGTGATGAGGAGTGGTGGCCACAGTCTCCTCCATGGATGTTGGCAAGCAGCTTGCGACCTTCTTCTTCAGAGATGCACCGCAGCGAGACGCCATTGGGGCGCCTGCGGTACTGCTCGCCATTCTTTAGGTAGTAAGCGGTGGCCTGGCGAGCCATACGCTCTGCCTAAGTCCTTCTCCGGGAGGGTGCCATGAAACAAGTAGGCCTTGAGCTCAGCGGCCCAGCTGTCGGCTTGAGGCTCCAGCGCCAGCAGCAGGCGGGTGCCTGAGGCTAGGCCGCAGTCTGGTGTGCCCGTGGGTGGTGCGGGTGGGAGCTCTTCGTGAAACAGTGTGGCGCTCACAGCAGGTGGTGTAGCTAAAGGCTTCAGGAGCCTTTCCTCGAAGACGCCGGGGCTCTGAGGCTCGCAGCGAGATGCTTGCTTGGCGATGTCGTCGGCTTCCTTGTTGCTACCGCGGGGGACGTGCTGGAGCTCCAGGCCAAGGAAACGCTTCTCGAGCTTGCGTACCTCTTCCAGATAGGCGTCCATGTGCTCGTCCTTGGGCTTGTAGCTCTTGTTGGAGAAGTTGACGAGGAGCTGTGAATCGCCCTTGATGGTGAGGCGCTTGATGCCGAGAGCGAAAGCAGCCTTGAGGCTGGCGATGAGGCCTTTGTACTCCACGATGTTGTTGGAGACCTTTTCGTCGTGCTTGAAGCAGAGTTGGACAGCGTAGTAGAGCTTGTCTCCTGATGGCGAAGTGAGTATGATGCCAGCCCCCACGCCCTGCCGGGAGAAGGCGCCATCGAAGTGCATGGTCCAGCCACCAGGCGCCTCGTCCCCGGGCAAGAGGGATTCATCCTCGCGAGGCTCCTCCGGGTGCGGATCCGCCCATTCCGCTACTAAGTCAACCAGGGCTGCACCCTTGATCACCCTTGTGGTGTAGAATTCTAGCTCGAAGACCTGCAGCTCAATGTTCCACTCGGCGACGCGGCCAGCGGTGTTGGGGCTGTGCTGGACTTGCTCCAGGGGGTAAGACGAGATCACCTTGATGGGATGGCCCTGGAAGTAGTGGCGCAGCTTCCTGGAGGCGATGAGGAGCGCGAGGAGGAGCTTCTGCTGCATGGGGTAGCGCTCGCGCACATCCCGCAGCACCATGCTAACGAAGTACACTGGGTGCTCGATGAGGCATGTAGTTGCCATGGCAGCTTGCCCTCCGGGGGGCCCGAGAGGCTCATGAGGCTCGGAGGGCTCGGGAGGCGGCTCATGGGAGGCCTCCTGAGGAGGGCCCTCAGCAGGTAGAGGCGCGGCCTCGGGAGGTGGCGTACCAAGGGCCTCCTGAGGCGGGACCTCAGCTGGCGACAGCGCAACCTCGGGTGGCGCTGGCGCGGCAGGCTTCTTCTGTGCACAGACGCGCTCTTCTCGTACTGCCACCAGAGCCGCGCTGGCCGTCTGGGGAGTGGCTTCCAAGTATAGGAGCAAGGGCTCGCGAGAGTGTGGCGCGACCATGATGGGCAGACACGTGAGGTACCTCTTGAGGTCTTCAAAGGCAGCATCGGCCTCGGGAGTCCATTTGAAGGGGCCAGATCTCTTCATGAGCTTGAAGAACGGTAGGGCTCGCTCGCCGAACTTGGAGATGAATCGCCCGAGCGAGGCCATGCATCCCGCCAAGCGCTGCATCTCCTTGAGGCTCTGGGGAGGACGCATCTTCTCGATGGCCTTGATCTTCTCGGGATTAGCCTCAATGCCATGGGGGGAGATCAGGAAGCCAAGCAGCTTGCCGGAGGGGACTCCAAAGACACACTTGTCTGGGTTGAGCTTGAGGTTGACCTTGTGCAGGTTGTTGAACATTTCTTCGAGGTCCGCTAGGAGGGACCAGGCCTCGCGATTCTTGACCATGATGTCATCGACATAGGCCTCAGCATTTCTCCCCATCTGGGGCCCCAAGGCGATGCGCATCAGCCTCTGGAAGGTGGCTCCGGCACTCCTGAGGCCGAAGGGCATGCAGATGTAGCAGTATATGACGCAGGGGGTGATGAAGGCCGTTTTCTCCACGTCTTCCGTTGCCATCTTTATATGGTGGTAGCCTGAGAAGGCATCTAGGAAGCATAGCAACTCACACCTGGCAGTGGAGTCCACGATCTGGTCAATGCAAGGCAGCCGGAAGGGATCTTGAGGGCAGAACTTGTTGAGGCTCGTGAAGTCGACGCACATTCGCTCCTTGCCGCACTTCTTGGGCACGACGACTGGGTTGGCGAGCCACTCGGGATGGCGCACCTCACAGATGACTCCAGCTTCTTGTAGCTTCTGAACTTCTTTGACGATGAAATCTTGCTTCTCTGGCGCCTGGCGCCGTGCCATCTGTTTCATGGGGTGTGCTTTGGGGCACACCGCTAAGTGGTACTCGATCACCTCCCTCGGCACACCGGACAAATCAAAAGCTGTCCAAGCGAACACATCTGAATTTGTCCAAAGGAAGGTGATGAGCACATCTTCCTATGCAGGAGAGAGGCCGTTGCCAATGGTGAAGGCAGGGCCTGAGCCGCTGCCATCCACCGACACTTTCTTTGTCTCGGCGCGGTCCTGAGAGAATAGCTGCTTCTTCTTCGCGGGTGCGGCCTGATGAGCCACGGTGTTGTCCTCGTCAGCAGGGTAGGCGGTGGCGGTAGCCTTGGAGGCGCTCTCGAGGGAGCGGACCGCGTCCTTCTCGTCACAGCAGACGGTGATGATGCCGCTGCAGCCCGGCATTTTGAGGACGTTGTAGGCGTGATGGGTCGCCGCCATGAACTTGGCGAGCGCTGGGTAGTCCAGGATGGCGTTGTATGGTAGACCGATGTGCGCCACATCGAAGTCGATGAGCTTAGTGTGGTAGTTCTTGTGGGTGCCAAAGGTGACAGGAAGGCACACTTGCCCCAGAGGAATGGTGGAGCCATCAGTCACTGCGGAGAAGGGCCTAGTTGGCATCAGCTGCTCGTAGGGCACTTACAGCCCGTCTATTCTGCCAATATTGGCAGAATAGTTATTCTGCCCACATCCGAACTGCACGCTCAACGCGAGGGCACTGCACTTTCTGAAGCAAAGGTACTGCAATACAAACACTAGTGAACTTCTCATCGAAAAAACTACACGTGGTGTTTTTTTGGTACTGTTTGTGATCTAATTTTTAAACCGTTCGTCGGAACGAGGCGTGTAATACGCCGTTAGAAAGCTATGGATTAGGCGCAACTTCGCCATGTTGAATTTTTTTCGAGATTCCTCGCGGTTTAAGAGCAGTTTCGAAAACGATGGGCGCCCGACGAGTGGCAGCGAGCGTATTTTCGCGTTTTTTCACAAACCGCTTGTCGGAATGAAGCAAATGATACGCCATTGGAGAGATATCGTTGAGGCGCAACTTTTTCATATATATTACTTTCTCTAATTCCTTACGGTTTAAGAGCAGCTTCAAATTTACTAAATCGCAGAATTCTGTTTTTCAAATTTTTTGCAATTTTTCGGTACTGTTTTCGCTCTAGTTTTTTAACCGTTTGTCGAAACGAAGCGTGTGATACGCTGTTGGAAAGCTACAGGCGAGGCGCAACTTTCATATGTACAAATGTTTATGAGATTCCTTACGGTTTTGAATTAATTTTCAAAATGGTGTGACGGACGATGAGTGGCAGTGAACGTTTTTTCGCGATTTTTTACAAACCATTTGTCGGAATGATTCAAGTGATACGCCGTTGGAAAGATATCGACGAGGCGCAACTTTTTCATGTAGAACACTCTCTCTAATTCCTTACGGTTTAAGAGCAGTTTTAAAATTGCCGAAATGCGGACACTCTGTTTTTTGTGACGCCAAAATCGACGTGTGTACTGCATCAGATAGAAGAACGCACTGCTTCAGACTGAAAACCGCACTGCATCAAACAGTCAAACAAACTGCTTGATTTCCTTTTGTCACGCGGTAAATTTTCTGAGGTGAGAAAGTGGATCGCGCTTCGCAAAGGGCATAAGTGAACCGCGAAACTATCGAGAAGTGAACCGCATTACTTTTTGTGGACTGCAACCACGCTTCGCATGTGGTTTACTTTGAAAATTTTGCTTCGAAACGAATTGCATTACAAGGGGAAGTGAACTTCTCGCGAGTGTTTTTATGTTTTTTTCTTTTACAAAGTAAACCACCTGAGGGTTTACAGCAAACTGCATATGTTTTCAAGTCTGACACATAGGTTCCTGCATTTGACTCAACACGACTCAAAACAAAAATACAAATGCAATCGGGTCGCTGGTCTTTTTGCACAACAGCTCACAGTACCAAAGTGTACTGCTTGTGGAGTCAGCGATGGCCGCGTGCCCCCACCGTGTGGACTGCTCCAGCGACGACCTGGTCCTGTGCGTGGGCATTGGCAGCGCCGCAAGCGTACTGATGCGATGCCACCGTCGCCCGGTCACGCCAAGGTGCTCACTTGGGACTGCAAACCATGGGGGTGCGAGCTGCATTGCCGCTGTCACCACCTTCACCATCGACGCAGGGAGTGGACTGCAACCACGCGAGCCGATGTAGCCTTCCCCCAATGTCGGCGACGTGCTGCGAAGGCCCACGGTGCGGACTGCAGCGACGCAGGCAGTGGACTGCAAGCGCGCAAGCCGATGTCGATGGCCAGTGGATCCACTCCTGCACTGTAACATCTTGCATAACCAGTTGTACTGCATCGACGACCGAAGCGAACCGCCCTGCACAAGCACGCAAAAATCTGAATAACATTCACCTAACAAAGTATGAATAACACAGAAAAAAATGAACAGCAAGGGCATCCACAGATGAACTGCATCGCCCGGATCCAGCCGGCTAGGACGGAGAGATCAACATGACCCGTGCTACCGATCTGCTTGCCAAAGCCACCTACAGATGTGGAATGCAGCTCGTGCACATCTGCACATCACCGGCGTGTAGGGGAAGCCGTGGCGAGCACCACAAGCGCCGTCCTCCTCGTCAGCCACAGCTGAGGGAAGCAACAGAGGAAACAGCGAAGTGGGGGCAATGTCTTGCTCGCCGACGGGCGGCCCCTCAACCTCCTGTGGCTGCCACGCAGGGGAGCAGTCCCGCCACCGCACAGGGCTGGCTGCTCAACGGGATCTGGCGGCATGGGGCCGCGGCGGCCAGCAAGGAGGAGGTACAGCAGGAGGTCGCCGACTGGATCCGGCCGCCGCGACGGAGCAGGAGGTCACCTGGGAGGAGAGGTGGGAGGGAAAGTGCTCAAGAGGGAGACGGAGGAGAGGTGGCCGCGGGGTCAGCCCGGCCGGATCGGGATGGGATGGTGCGGGGGATGCATCTCATCCGCTCGCCAGCGCAGGATTCGGCGCCCGACGGATCTGGCCGAGGGAGTTCCACGGTGGGCCGGGGTCGGTGAGGAAGGAGGTGGAGGGGATCAAGCGCCGGCAGTGGAAGGTGGAGGGGAGGTGGGAGGAGGCAGTCGAGGAAGAAGAAGGTGGGAGGGAGGGGGGTCGGGCACGAACAGTGGTTTCGGTGGGTGGGTTGACTCCAGTGGCTGTAGCTGCGGGGTGTTGGCAGAATAAGTGAGGTGTGGTAGAATAAGGTCTTAAGGGGGTTGGTAGAATATACCGACCCTATATATATATATATATATATATATAATTTAACATCCCTGGAAAAAAATTCCACCTATATATATTTGTCAGTAATACCGGGTATTACCCGATATTCACCGAAACCCTTCCGGTGACCCCGAAACGCTTCCGGATCCTCTCGGAGCTATTCCAAATATTAATGAAACAATTCCACAAATATATTCTCATCACTCCCGTCCTACTAACACTCAGCATATAGTGATTTCCTTAAGCTTCTGACCCCGTAGGTTCAGTAACTCATAGACATGAACGAAACTGTTCATTCAATGACCGACAGCGGGACCGTGGACGTCCATATCGATCCCTATAAGAACATGAATGATATTCAAGTGAACCTATGGTTATTATGTGATGTTCCCTTTGCTTCGCGATACTTCACAAAACCCGGGCTGCATCGGTATCCTCCTGAGTCATCACTATGCTGACTGTACCAAAATCCTCGTTATCAGTTTTGTTCTTCTTTCTCGTTAATGTGTTTCGGCATCCCCATGATGTAGTCACCTGTGTCTGGCCAGACGATGATGGATGCCGTCACACCGAGAGGGCCCTAAGAATATCTCTCCATCGTCGCAGGAGCAAATCCCACTCTCGAGCTACCTAGTCCCTTGTCAAACTTTCCGATGAACCTGTAAGTTGTCGTTATGATCACCATGTTACAAGTGACGTTTGAGCAACCCCAATGTCCATCGTACAGTAAGAAGTGACTATGATACTCTCATGGTCTAAGGAGCAAAATCACACGTTAACACTCTGTGTTATTACAATTGAATACAGACAATATTAACTCAATTCATAACAGACAAGTTTGGGTCGATTCAATATGATCGTTCTTCCAACGTCATAACTCAATGTTGTTTTAGGACTATTGTTACACATAACAATATCCTAAGAGCCAGAAAACATGATCACCAACAACACTTGAGCTAGTCTTAGAGGCGAGACTAGGAACCTTTATGTTATCTGTTTATTATTTCACATGTGCATATGAGTTTTCCATGAATCACATATTCCAGGATCAGAGCAGTTATAGCATGAAATATAAACAATTCATTATGACTATGGAAATATAATAATACAATATTATTGCCTCTAGGGCATATTTCCAACAGTCTCCCACTTGCACTAGAGTCAATAATCTAATTAGCACTTTTGACTTTTACACCAATGGTAATCCGGTGTCAGTCCATGCTTTGCTTGTGGTATAGACTTCGTCCTATTGAATATGAAAATCTTCAGATCCATGTGTCTCATTTTCATTTCAATGCTTCTATCATTCTTTCACATGAATTCATAATTTATGTGAAACAAGCTTAGTATATATTGAATCACTTGCAGGAACTTTGATTCCTTAGATTGAGCCATAGAACCATTATTGAGAACAGTGTTCTATTTGCACAATCATCTAGAAACCATATTAAGTTCATAAATGAACCTTTGATTCATCACCCTCTATTGTTGCTTCTAAAGCAACAATATACTTAGCCTTCTATTGTAGAATTCACCACAATAACTTTCTTGGACCAATTCCAACTTACTGTGCCACCATAAATCATTTAACTGAAATCGAAAATTCGCTTGGAGTACCAATTGAAGATTTTTGTAGATGTACTACTTACATCAAGCATGTATTGATGTAACTCCTTACAACAATCTCTTCATTTTCTCCGTATGCGAGAAACATGTCGTCAGTACTCAACGACATTTTCACTATTGTCCTATGATCAATAATTTGACCATTCCGGTAACTTTACTCACAACTTACTTGGAGTACGGGACATACCTGGTTATTTACATACCATGGAATTAACACAAGTGTGATTGAAATTATGTATTTCACTCATCCGTATTTCAAGATACCGATTCTTGCTAAGAAATCCTTCCATGTGACTTTGTCAGGAACTCTTCTTGGCATTCTTCTTACTAAACTGCTTTAGTACTTTGTCAATATGTATTTTGGCTAAGCCCTGATTAGACACTACATAGATTATAATGCTTAATACAAGGACTATATTGCCTAAGTACTTTACTGAAAAACTAGTTTCAATAAAGTCTTAATCTGTGTCAAGAAATTTATATAATTTCCAATCAACAATGTGTCATGCACACACAGTGTTTAGAAATATTATCATGCTCCCACTTACTTTCTTGTAAATACAAGAATCTTTGTTTCTATCGATGAAATCATATTATTTGATCAATTCATCAAAACAAAGATTCCATCTCCACTATGCTTGCTTCAGATCATTACTGGATCTCTTGAAGTTTGCACACTTACTTGCATCCTCTAGACCGAGAAAATTACCTAGGACCATATCAAATATACAACCTTGGTTCTATGTCCATCTCATGGGAATCATTTTGACATCCATTTGTTATATCTCATAACTGAAATATTTAGTAATTGCTAGTTTAATCCAAATTGACTTTAAGTATTATTATGATGAGACAATCTCATCATAATCAACTCCTTGATCTTGTCATTAACTATTTGCAACAAGTCAAGTATTATAAAACATTTTTATGTTTGTCAATCTATAGATCCATCACTACACTTTAGACTTTAAATCTTCAAAGGGTCTATCAAGTTCTAAACTTGAATTATGTGTATGGATATTATCTTGAATTATTTTGGCGTATAGCCAATTCCGAAGTCAAGGCCCATCAACGCTTCTCTGTGTATTATAGGTTCATTGTTTGTTTCAACAATATTTTATCTGCATACCATGAAGGTATGCACGAATTTTCCCAACCTATATGGTCCAGCTGCATGTTCGACTGAAGTCTCTATATCTCATGTAGAGTCTTTCGTATCAGTCGTGGTATGAAATTCTAGAACCACTTCTAGCGTTTATTGTCTTTGACTTGATCATGAAGATTCTGCAATCTTGTCGAGTTGCGTTGTCCTCCCACTCACTCTTTTGCAGAAACATTTTCTTCAAAATTTCTGAACTCTGTGACAAAACACTTTGCCTCGGCATAGTGATAGAGGAATACCCAACCATTTGGGATAACCTACAAAGTAGCACTTATTTAAAGAAATTTGATGGCGCACTTTTCAGTGTAAAAGCCACATTCTCTAAAGATTCACATTAAAAGTATATTGGCAAAATAATTAATGTCATCTTTGATTGCACCATGTCATACATAGCTTGATTACATCTACACAAAACACTCTACTCTTAGTAGTGTTTCTAGGAGGTGGATGCTATAAAATATTTTCACAGCTCATCAGACATTCACTAAATTTGTAACTCAAATATTCTTTTCTGCAATCCAATTGTAGAAACATAATTTTCTTGTTACAATAATTTCTACTTCATTCTGCAAATCTTTTGAAACATTTCAATAGATCCGGATTTATGTCTCAATTAGTAAATATAAATATCTACTTGAGTCATCCTTGAAGATAGATAAATCCACTTCTTGCAACAACACTTATTGGACTACATACATCAATATGCATATTTCCAATTATTTTGTTGCTCGTTCTTTATGGCATGTGAATGGTATTTTAGTTTACTTCACTACTTGGACGAAAGTTACAAGTGTTAGATGATTCGTAATCATATGACTCCAAAATCCATCACTATGGAATTTCTCCATGCGGGTTTCTCCAATGTGACTAAATGTAGTGCCACACATATGTGGTATTCTTTTAGTCTTGCGACATTTAGTGTCAGTGTTATGGATGTTCAATTCTATCATCAATATTCATAACTCACATCCTATTCACAATAGGAGTATGGCCCTTTTGTTCATTACATCGAACAACTGTTGTTTTTTTATGAACAACCTCCTTGCAACTTCTATGCAATGGGCTAAAGTGTAAAAAACTCTAAAATCAATTGACAATAAATTCAGAGGTAATATGTTGATGAAAAAGTATCATAGCTTTTACAAAATTTTCAACACATATTTTAACCTCATTAATTTGTTGGTCATTAGGCTATAGTAATTTTTACATCAATTCGCAACAATATGCAATTGAGTCGGTATCCTTGCGATCAACTTTTAACCACAATTGCCGAAGAATTTATTGTTCAACAATTAATCACAATTCTCAAGAATCACACTTTACTTGACCGACTTTCTCTACATCTTATAACTTGTATGACATTCATACCTGAGCTGGACATTTCAGTCTTCTTTTCCTTCCGCCTCTAAACTTCTTATAGTTTTACTTTCAATATTTCTCCCACTTCAACAGAAGAATTACCTAAGCTTTTAAGAGTGGAGTGAGCCCCGAATTTCCCTAGGCATGTAAGTATCATTACATCCTATGGTTTTGTTCTTTCTCTTTAAGTTCTCATGATCAACTCATGACTGGTGTTCTTCCGAATCTTACACATTTTAGTCTCAAACATAGTCTTCACTAGAACTTGCAAACAAAACACTTCTTTAGATATCATATATCTTTTAATCTTTATTTGTTTCTGTAAACAATTTTCAGTTCCAAGAATATCACATAACTATCCCAAACATTTTGAAGTTCGGGTTTCTCGGAAGCAAGCAGACCATAATGTAATTCTTAGCCTTTTGGATCGAAAGACATAAGTCTCGTCATCCATATCATTACCAGGAGAGCATTGTAAGCATGCAGTAGGACAAAATCCTTCTTGGCACTCTTAGAGGAGGATCCTCTCATTACGTTTACCAATCGTAAAGATTCAACCAGATAAATAACAGTCAATCAATTTCAACAATAAAGGTGGAACCATGAGCCATAATTTCTACAACTATAATGCTAACTACACATAGACAGTGTTTCATAATTAATTTGCACTAGTGATTAAATTTAATTAATACATAATTGTGCTCCCACTCAAATCAATATCTCTCATAATTGATTTTAAGTGATTCAAGACCCTGATCTGACTCACAGCCATTGATGTGGACATCACTGATGACGTGAACTTCAACCGGTAGGCAAACCTTTGCCGATCATATCTCCATATGACTCTTGTTCATTTTTCGATGCTTCGTGCTCCGAGCTCAGAACGATTCTGCCAGAACTTCAAGACAACTAAGTGCTATCTGCATACATGGTCTGACCATCCCCGCCTTACACGTCTCAATCTCTTTGTGCTCATGTGGTCATGACCCACTCTGAAAAGTTACGTGTTATAGACGGTTGCAACACTGGGAAGAGCACCTTTTAACTTGATATTTTCTGTGAGAGATCACCCAAATAACTGACTATTGCGCAATCAAAGGGTGCAAACAAAGGGATAAACATCTTAGGCAATTCATAAAAGCATGATATGGTATAGCCCTGGGCGCCGGGAATCTTTCATGATCATCTTCAATCTTTAGTTGAAGCGTCGTGACGGCCAATATTTCGTTGCCGTGGCAGCTGTTTCAAAACCGCTGCCGTGGCGGCTATTTCAGAAAACGTTGCCATGGCACCAAATTCAGAAATTCCGCCGTGGCATGAAATTGTAGCTCCTCATCTCGCGCCTAGTATACCTTCTCCACGCCGGGGTCCTCCATGTATGTTTGCCATTGTCACCTGTAGGCTATCTCTACGATATTTACATTAACATGGCAATCTCGTGGCTCCAGCCATCATGCCATGACACGCAGGCCACTTAACATTACAACATGTAACCATCTCATACATAAACTCATTATAATGACGAAGGCTATACCACATCATATGCATACTCTGCAAAACCAAGTTAGACGTCCTCTAATCGGTTTTAGCAAAATTTTAGTTACGCGGTTAACTAGCTTTAACATGTAATACTAGCTATCTACGTCCACAACATAGGCGATGATTCTTGATGCTAGATTAAGTTTCGGGGTGTGTGAAGGAAGAGATTTAATTAAAAGTCTCGTCCCCCACACCAAACTTCATCAAATACGCGTGACCCCATAGAAGATCATCCATCTTCGGCACCCTCTTGTGTACGCAACAGTTCACTATTCTCAACTATGGTGAAGCCCAAGGAACTGTTAGCAGATCCTTGACAGCCAGAGCCCATCGATTGTGAGAACCTTGTGAAAAGCGACACCATGCCATCGATGAATTGAACAAAAGCAACACTTGAGGGAAGCATAGCAAAAACATTAACCCTCACAATCACATGTGTTCTAGATCGCAACCTGCACCTACTCATATAATTGCTCATGATGCCACTATTTGGAAACGTAGTACAAAACAAAAATATTCGTGCCTACGCACACCCAAGATCAATATGAAGATGCATAACGGGTTGGGATCACGATCGTTACCATCACCGAGTTGCAGCGGAAGAAGAATGTGTCGGTGTAGAGCATACTTGGAGTCCCTCAAACCATCGATTAACGATCCCTCGTACCACCCACAAACAGTCCCTCGAACCGAAGACCGAAAGCACAGCCTCTCTACTTGGTTGCAAGCATGTAGCTTTCATGATCCGGCAGCGCTTCACCGTCCAGAGCTAATCATCACTGGAGAATAAGAGGGAGGAGATTAGAACCACACGGGGCTTCTAATTATGAGGACAAGAGGATTAGCTTAGCTATAATTAGTCAACTAGGACCAACTAGAACGAGAACTAGAAGAACTAGAGGAGGCTCCAAAACTTCTGTATCAAAAGAGCACAAATCCTCAAGTATATATAGGTTAGAGGGGAGAAGGAGGACTGCCATCAAGGAGGGAAAGCCTTCTTGGGGCACCAGCCAAGGGGGAGGAGGAGTTGGACTCCTCCCCCACTCCTATTTGGCCTCCTTCCTTCGGGAAGGGAGGCGCCTTCCCACTTGGGCCTTTGTAGCCCAAGTTGCCTTCCACCTCTTGGCCTTTTTAGGCCCGTTGATATTAAATTAAATATAAAATTGTTCTAAATACTTTCATACCATTATATATATATATATATAACATCCCTAGAAAAAAATTATACCAATATATATTTGTCAGTAATACCCGGTATTACCCGATATTCACCGAAACCCTTCCGGTGACCCCGAAACGCTTACGGATACTCTCAGAACTATTCCAAATATTAATGAAACAATTCCACTAATATATTCTCTTCACTCCCGTCCTACTAACACTCAGCATATCGTGATTGCCTTAAGCTTGTGACCCCGTAGGTTTGGTAATTCATAGACATGAACGAAACTGTTCATTCAATGACTGACAGCGGGACCGTGGACGTCCATATCGATCCCTATAAGCACACGAATGATATTCGAGTGAACCTATGTTTATCATGTGATGTCCCCTTTGCTTCGTGATACTTCACAAAACCTGGGATGCATCAGTATCCTCCTGACTCATCACTATACCAAAATCCTCATTACCGGTTTTGTTCTTCTTTCTCATTATAGTGTTCCGGCATCCCACCGAGAGGGCACTAAGAATATCTCTCCATCGTCACAGGAGCAAATCCCACTCTCGAGCCCCTTGTCAAACTTTCCGATGAGCCTGTAAGTTCACTAGTGCAGGCGACTGCTAAGGCGACACACAAATCAGAGACCCGTCGACCAAACTGTGTGCGATGCATGAATCGCAAATGGTATCGTAATAAAACCATCACCAAATAGACGAACTGTGTGTGATGGCGGAGACATCAAGCACGATTCAGATTAGAGCAGCGTGTGCGATACGTGGCATACAGTTGATCCATACGAACTGTTTGTGATGAGCCAGAACAGCAAAAACGGCCTGCCAGATCGGGGTGTGTGCAATATATGGCATACAGTTCACTCGGATGAACTATTTGTGATTACCCAACACAATAGAAACGGTCAGCCAGATCAAGGTGTGTGTGATAGACGGCATGTAGTTCACTCGGATGATTTGTTTGCGACTACCCAACACAACAATAATGGTTCAACTTAACAAGATGTGTGTGATACGCGGCAAACACGTCTATAATGAGAAATGTGTGGGAAGACTGATAACAACATAGACGATTCCTGCTAATAAGCCATGTGTATTGTGGGCAAACGCTTGCTGGTATACAATTGTCAGTGATTGATGAAATCATCACCGACGGGTTCCCTAGTTTAGCCCGTGGGCGATGTGATTTGCTTTGTCGGCACAACATCTTTGCTCTGTCTACAGAACAACAACATATATGATTATAAGGACATGATTGCATAACCAAATTAAACATTCAATTACATAACTAACTACACACATAACATTTGCACACACAAAGTAAACAATTACATGCATAGTAAACTAGGATAAACTTTCATATCTAATCATCATCTACTTCCTCTTGTGACGCTTGCCACCGCTGCTCTGCTGGTGGCTCGATCCCTCGCCGATTCCAGGAAGGAGGCACTCCCTCATGTCAATGATCCGCCTGTGCATCTTGTAGCATGTGTACATGTTCTTGGCAACAAACTTGAGGTGAGATTCATCCAGTCTCCGCACCCAAGCACCGTGCCAGGCTGCAGGATTTTTCTTGGCACCACCCTTCATGTTTTCGTAGTAGGGGTCGATGACGGCCGCAGCGAGTTCAACCAGGGAGTCCTTCTTCATGCTGCCCCAGACCCAGTAGTGGCCACGGATGTCGACAAGCTTCTGGCAGGCCAAGCCCGGAAGCTCGAGCGCTTTTACATTGTCGGTGGTGTCCACCGTAGCGAACTTGTAGTTGGTGCTGTTGACAAACCTGGCAAAATGCTCACAAGACCTTGTGGCCAGGCAGTAGTGGTAGACGAGGACGTGATGGCCCATGCACAACTAGGCGAAGGCAACCTTCTGATCAACCCCGGGACAACCCGCGGTGTACTGGTGGTCGAAGCCGACCACTTTGTACTTGTCATCCTCAGCAAGCAACTGCTCCATGGTGTTGATGGAGTCCTCCACCACGGCCGGGTCGATGGTGTACACCACCAAGAGGTCCTTCCCCCTCACGTGGGTGTCCACACGATGCATGCCGAACTCCATTGGAGCGCCGCTGGATATCCTCTCTCAATGTGTCATCATGGGTGTGCTTGTTGTGATGTGGGGCACGATCGAAAGGTTGAAGAGACTAAGGTTATAATGGCCGTGGGAATAAATGGGGAGGCCGAACGGCCTGGAGTATCGACACGCATGGATGGCAGTTATTGCAGCGCGTAACTGCATCATGCCGCATGTATTAACTACATCATGACCACGCGCACGGACGCAACCGCATGCATATGGCGCCCAAAACGTGATCATGCATTGGCCCCAACCGCTGAAAGAGCGCGTGCGGAGGGATGCGAGCAGAGCGCGCCGTGGCCACCTCAACGTCGAGCAGAGCACGCGAAGGGACGCGAGCAGAGCACGCCGCGGCGGCCTCAACGGCAAGCAACCACCTGCGTATAGCAGTTCTGGTCAACCGTCTAGCACCCGTGGGAGGCGAGACGGCCCATCCATCGGACATGCTGACGATATCTGGATTGTTTGTGATACTGGACAGACACGTACACATCCGAGAATGTGGGCCCATGTACGCCATCCGGGAACCATTTTGGGCTTCGAACCCAAAACCATCCATAAATTTTGAGCTTGTTTCCCGTCATATTCCAAATTACCACGCACTAAGTAATTGCAAATCTGTTCACACCGATCAAACCTAAACGTGTTCCCACTTAACACTAGGCTATAAAAACTACCCACTCAAAAATTACTACACATTCCTCTCCTCATCACCAAAAAATAGGTCTTTCCTGTGAAGTCGTTCCTTGCGTCTGCCATGGCCGGTAGGAGGAGTTCTGGGTTGAGATATAACCAGGGAGCAAAGACTAAGGCCGCGGAAGCACTAGAGAGGTCCCGCCGCAACGCGGCAGCCACAGCAGAGATGTCCTGCCGCGCCACGGAGCCCTCGAACGAGCTCTCACGGGCAGGCGAGGGCTCTCACAAGCGCACTCGCCGCATCGGCGAACTCGACGAGCTAGCGGGGCTGAAGTCCTTAGCCAGTGATGACGCCATTCTCGCTGGCCTAATTAACCAGCAGGAGCTGGTCACTGGCTTGGTGAAGCTGGTCGAGATTAGCGACGCCTCGGTTGAGAAGGCGACCGGCCTTGTCGTGCAACTCATGGGTGACAATGCGAAGCTCCACAATGAGCTCGACAAGCAAAAGGAGGAGGACGCCGGCTGGAAGAAGCTACATGAGAAGAGCAGTGCCTCGCGGATGATGCTGACAACAGTCGTCCATGAACTTAGGGATGACTTGAAGAAGCTCCGCATCGAGTGCGAGTTGCAGGTGGAGGAATCTGTGGCTGCTATCAAACAAAGTCATGAGGATGTGAAGAAGGAGCTGGAGGAACTCCTCACCCAGCGATCCATCGAGAAGTAGAGGGCAGCGACCTAGATCGTTGTCTGCGACTTCCTTCTTCTCTTGCCCCTGTGTCTTTCAGGCGATGCCGCATGTGGCATTTTAAATTATCTAGAATATGTAAGACAATTATTATCCGTTGCCATTGTAAATTTGTCGTCAAATTATTTCGTTCGTAACCTCGTAGGTACATGTATACGAGTCGAAAACAGGCTAAAAGTCACATTCTCAGCGAGGCACGAACAAAACAATGCTAGCGTTGAGTGGGGCCATGGGATCACAAGCTAACACCCTACGTCCAGGTGCATTAACCGCATGTTAAACAGTGGCTCGACTGCCACTAATGAAGAAGTTGGGAGCGAGGCGGTGGGTGGAGGTCAAAGAGCTCACTTCCCGGTGAGCCTGCACGGCAGACTTCTCTCATGCGTCTCGTCGAGCCTGCGCGGTGGACTGGTCACAGGCGTCCCGTTGAGCCTGCAGGGCGGACTGCTCGCGCGCGTCCAGTCGAGCCTGTGCGGTGGACTTCTTGCACTCGTCCCATCCAATCAAATAGCTGCACGCACACCACCTAGTATGGTCGAATTTTGGCACAAAATACAAAAAGGACCAATAAACCAGGACCGAGGTGGTACTCTCAAATAAAAAGAGGGAGGTGTGGCCGCACATAAATGGTTAGTGGAACGCCCATGGTTCAAACAAAACAACCGTTTGCGATAGTAACGTGTCACCTATTTGTTCCAAAATGCCTACGTTGGCTATTAATGTGTGCGCCTTGTCTCAAATTGGACAAAAAATTTACCATGGCATATATGTGCCATATAATGACACGATGCCAAGTTTCATGAATTTCAGGCGAGTTTTGGATTTACGGGGATTTAGAAAACAAGATTCTCAATATTTGAAGCCGAGCCAGGATGCCGAGATGTTTGTAATACATTCCCATTTCTTGCATGGGACCTAAACATGCACCCAAGGACACATGTATGGTTTTTGAAGCCATTTTGGTGCACTGGAGCTTGTGGTTGTAGTTCAAATTTGAATTATGGACATTAAATGCCTAGAAAACTCAGTTAATGTATAAAAAGGCCAAACGAACCATAATTCCATATTTCAGCACGAATCTCCTGTTGGTCTATGTTGCCTATAGAAAAAAAACAAGGCGACAAGAGGCAGCGACGTTTGTCATTTCGCCCACAAGAGTGACACGTTCCCCATCGGAACCATGAGGCTTCTTGCTAGAAGCTCCGGTTTGTAAGAGGCTTGTACCAAAACATGCCCCAAATTGGACAATTTTTTTACCACGGCATATATGTGCCATGTCCTGACACGATGCCAAGTTTCATGAATTCCGGGTGAGTTTTGGATTTACGGGGATTTAAAAACCGAGATTCTCAATGTTTGAGACCGAGTTATTACGCCGAGATGTTTGTAAGTCATCCCCATTTCTTGCATGGGACCCAAACATGCACCCAAGGACACATGTATGGCTTTTTGAAGCCATTTTGGTGCACTAGAGCATGTGCTTGTAGTTCAAATTTGAATTATGGACATTAAATGCCTAGAAAACTCAATTAATGCATAAAAAAGGCCAAACGAACCCTGAATAATTCCATATTTTAGCACGAATCTCCTATTGGTCTATGTTGCCTGTAGAAAAAATATACAAGGCGAGAAAAGGGAGCTATTGTCGTTTCGCCCAAGGGTGACACGTTCCCTATAGGAACCAGGAGGCTTCTTGCCAAAAGCTCCGGTTTGTAAGAGGCTTGTACCAAAACTTGCCCCAAATTGGACAAATTTTTTACCACGGCATATATGTGCCATGTCATGACACGATGCCAATTTTCATGAATTTTGGGTGAGTTTTGGATTTACGGGGATTTCAAAACCGAGATTCTCAATGTTTGAGCCCAAGCCAGTACGCCAAGATGTTTGTAAGTCATCCCCATTTCTTGCATGGGACCCGAACATGCACCCAAGGACACTGATAACCCACAAGTATAGGGGATCGCAATAGTTTTCGAGGGTAGAGTATTCAACCCAAATTTATTGATTCGACACAAGGGGAGCCAAAGAATATTTGCAAGTATTAGCAGTTGAGTTGTCAATTCAACCACACCTGGAGACTAAATATCTGCAGTAGAGTGATCAGTAGCATAGTAGTATGGTAATTTGATAGCAATAGCAATAGTAGTAACAGTAACAGTAATAGTAACAGCAATAGTTTGTAGCAGTTGTGACAGTAGTAGCAACAGTAGTAACTTAGCAAAGAACAATATGTGAAAATCTCGTAGGCATTGGATCGGTGATTATGTTGGATAACATTCTTCATGTAACAGTCATAACCTAGGGCGACACGGAACTAGCTCCAATTCATCAATGTAATGTAGGCATGTATTTCGTATATAGTCATACGTGCTTGCGATAAGAACTTGCATGACATCGTTTGTCCTACCCTCCCGTGGCAGCGGGGTCCATAGGGAAACTAAGGGATATTAAGGCCTCCTTTTAATAGAGATTCGGAACAAAGCATTAACACATAGTGAATACATGAACTCCTCAAACTACGGTAATCATCGGAAAGAATCCCAATTATTGTCACCTTGGGGTATGCGGATCATAACACATAGCAGGTGCATATAACTTGCAAGATCGGATCAAGAACACAAATATATTCATGAAAACATAAAGGGTTCAGATCTGAAATCATGGCACTCGGGCCCTAGTGACATGCTTTAAACATAGCAAAGTCATAACAACATCAATCTTCGAACATAGTGGATACTAGGGATCAAGCCCTAACAAAACTAACTCGATTACATGATAAATCTCATCCAACCCATCACCATCCAGCAAGCCTATGAAAGAATTACTCACTCCCGGTGGTGAGCATCATGAAATTGGTGATGGAGGATGGTTGATGATGATGATGACGGAAGATCCCCCTCTTCGGAGCCCCGAACGGACTCCAGATCTGGCCTCCCGATGGAGAACTGGAGGTGGCGGCGGCTCTGTATCGTGGAACGCAATGAAACTTCCTCTCTTATTTTTTTCTCTGGAATTGTCAATTTATAGGTTTGAGATTAGGGTCAGCGGAGCCACGTGGGCCCCACGAGCCACCAGGGCGCGCCTGGGGGGGTGGCGCCCTGGTACCTCGTGGGCAGCAGGTGGCCCCCCTCCAGTGGGTCTTGGCTCCAGTATTTTCTATTTATTCCATAAAAAATCTCCAAAAGTTTCGTCCAATTCCAAGAACTTTTATTTCTACACGAAAACAACACCATGGTAATTCTGCTGAAAACAGCGTCAGTCCGGGTTAGTTTCATTCAAATCATGCAAATTAGAGTCCAAAACACGACCAAAAGTGTTTGGAAAAGTAGATACGACGGAGACGTATCAACTCCCCCAAGCTTAACTCATTGCTTGTCCTCAAGCAATTCAGTTGACAAACTGAAAGTGATAAAGAAAAACTTTTACAAACTCTTTTGTTCTTGTATCTATATATATGCTTAAATAATACCTAGGTTTTCAGCAAAGATCATAACTAACCACGCAAATGATAACTCTTAGAAACTATATTCACTCATATCAATGTCATAATCAACTAGCGAGCAATAATAAAGTATCTCAAATGCCAACACTTTGTCAAAACAATCATGATATAATATGACAACATGGTATCTCGCTAGCCCTTTCTGAGACCGCAAAACATAAATGCAGAGCACCTCCAAAGTTCAAGCAGCGACTAAACATTGTAATTCATGGTAGAAGAGATCCAGTCATGATTCACACAACATTAACTACACACAATGCATGAGAATGACAATAGTGCTCTCAGGACTGGTGCTTGTTTGAGAAGGTGATGACTCAACAATAAAAATAAAATAACATAAAAGTAAATAGATGGGCCCTTCGCAGAGGGAAGCATGGATTTGCAGAGGTGCCAGAGCTCAAAACTTAAATCAGAGATAAATATAATTTTGGGAGGTATGCCTTTCCTGTCAATGTCACAACCGAGAGATTTCAATATCTTCCATGCTAAACTAATTAGCGGCGGTTCCCAAGCGGTAAAGTAAAGTTTACTCCCCCTCCACCAACAATCACAAGCCATGGCGAGCCGAATCCTTGGGTGCCCTCCATACCAACATCTTTCTGGGGGAGTTTGTTTTATTATTTTGCAATTTTAATCATGGGACTGGGTATCCCGATTACCAGCCCCTCTCGTGCAAGGACAAGTGAATAAACACTCATCATGAGAATAACCCGCTTAGCATGGAAGATATTGACTGCCCCCTGTCGCTCCATGAGCGGTACGGGCACACAAAACAGATGTTCGTTTGAATATTTAGAGGTGGCACATGCAAATTTAAATAGAACGGCAGGGCAATACCGCATATAGGTAGATATAGTGGACTCATCTGGAATAACTTTGGTTTAAGGGTTTCGATGCACAAGAAGTATTCCCGCTTTGTATAGGCAAAGGCTAGCAAATAGGTTGGGAAGCGACCGGCTAGAGAGCGAAAACGGTCATAATCATGCATTATGAATAATCAACATTGAATACTAGCATGAGTAGGATATAAGCACCATGAGCATAAATATCGTGGAGGCTATGTTGGTTTTGAATCAACTACATGTGTGAACATGTGCCAAGTCTAGCCACTTGAAACATTCAGAGGAGGATACCATATCATCATACTACATCACAATCATTTTAATGCATGTTGACACCCAAGATAAATCATTATCCACTCCTAGCTACTTAAGCATGGCATGAGCAACTACAATCTCTAATTGTCATCATAAACATGTTTAATCATAATATGCTGAATCATGGATACTGAGTTAAACATATTTACAAAAACAAAAACATGTTGAGTTCATACCCGCTTTTCCTTGCCACAGTCACTTCATCAAATTATTGTCATTATTGCCTTTCACTTCCATAACCGAATGATATGAAAATAATAGTGCAAGAGTGTCGTGGACTAAGCTGGAATCTGCAAACATTTTATTCAAAGGGGAAGACAAGGTAATATGGGCTCTTTGTTGGATCAACAATAATGCATACGAGAGCCACTGAACATTTTCATCGTGGTCTTTTCCTTACAATGACTCAATCAAAAGAAAAGAATTTCAGAGAAACACATTGAAGTATTTTTGGAGTTTTAGTATTTTTTCGAAGGAAGCAATTTAAAGAAGACAAAACAAAAACGAGAAAAACTATTTACACGGGAAAGCTCCCAACAAGCAAAAGAAGAAACAGGAAATCTTTTTGGGTTTTCTTTTAATAATACAACTATTTAAACTAGAAAGAAAAACCGAAAAGAAATGAGAAATGTTTTTGGATTTTCTCAAAGTTTTTCAAACACACAATAAGAAAGCGAGAAAATAAAACTAATATAGATTATACAATGAAAAAGTATGAACACCGACAACTGGAACAAAATGTGTGATCATGAATGTAATGTCGGTGAGAAATATGTACTCCCCCAAGCTTAGGCTTTTGGCCTAGCTTGGTAATCACCATCCCTGGTCTGGGTAATAATCAAAGTGGTAGCTCGTGGAGGCTCGCTGTGCAGCCTCCTCAGCTAGACGGGCGGCTTCTACTGCCATGTTATACTCCTGCACTTCATACTCCTGGAGGAAATATCTCTGTTTGTTCTGGTAATCAAAGAGAGCAGGAGTAGGCAAAGCAACATACATAGAACAATATTTATCAAAAACTAAGTTATATTCATATCCGTGTGCGTCGCATTTTAAAAACTTATGTTCTCGCATTGCTTCGAAATTCAAATATTTATAAGGTAAGAGGGGATCATTGAAATTGGGCGAGACGCCTAACCTTGCAGCTAAGCGGGAGGCATAAACTCCTCCATACAAATCACCATTACTCGCGTTACGCTACAGTCTACGTGCAACAATAGCCCCAAGATTATAACGCTTGCTACCAGTTAAAGCTGTATGAATAAGACTCATATCAAGGGCACAAAGCGCACTGCAGTCTTACTTACCAAGAATGCATTTACCATTAAAAAGTGCAAAATACCGAATAGCGGGAAAGTGAATGCTAATTATTCTGGCCTGCGTAACTCCCCTATCCTCACCGTTGCAAAGGCTATTAAGAAACAACTCATAGTTAGATTTTGGTGGTTCATCTAACGAACCCCAATATGGAATTTTGCATGCATCACAGAATTCTTCTAGAGACATACTATAGGATTTATTATAGAGATGAAACGAGACTCTAGAACTACAAGTATGATACGCAAAATGTTGAGTGAATGAATGAGTGAGGTTGTAATGCTGCGGAGGATTATCTGCGACGAAGGCGGAAAGCTCAGTGTTCTGAATGTATTGCTCAAATTCCTCCTTAATCCCTGTACCCAACATGAACTCCTCACAAGGCCATCGACAAGATTTTGCCTCGGCACCTCTCACCGAACTTGCTCTTGGTTCCTCATATGATTGGCGTGCTGAACTTTCACTTGATGACTCTTCAGAGGACTTCCTCCTCGAAGAACTCCTCCGGAAGAAGTTCATTTTCCTAAGAACAAATTTCTGAAAAATTTTGGGCCACAAAAAGATGTTAACAAAACTTCACAAAAATGATAGCAACTACTCATACAAGTGTCTAGAGGCCATATCAAACATTCAAACTACTTAGGATTCAAAGAATTCAAAATGCAAGCTCATTTTCAGTAGCACCAAGAGCAGCTATATATGAAAAATATAATCT
This sequence comes from Elymus sibiricus, assembly GCA_039707655.1. Taxonomy (NCBI): domain Eukaryota; kingdom Viridiplantae; phylum Streptophyta; class Magnoliopsida; order Poales; family Poaceae; genus Elymus; species Elymus sibiricus. The sequence goes on from CM077670.1 coordinate 140,742,615, forward strand.
ACTAGAGCAAAAACTAATTGGAGCAACGGAGGAGTCACATACCAAGTAGCAATCCCCCAAAACAGTTTCAGAAACGGAGCTCCGAGCAAAGAGATCGAAAATCTCAGGTTTGGGAGCAAGAACACGAGAGAGAGAGATACAAGGAATTTTTGCTAGAGGTAAGAGACGAAGTGAGCTGAAGGAATAAGTGAGGGGGTCCCTGGGGGGCCCACAAGCCACCAGGGCGCGCCAGGGGGGGTGGCACGCCCTGGTGCCTCGTGGGCACCTGGGGCATCCCCCTGGTATGTTTCCAGTGCCAAAAATTCTTAAATATTCTATAAAAATTAAAGTAAAAATTTCAGATCATTTTGAGCACTTTCATTTTTGGGAACTTTTTTATTGCACGGATAATTCAGAAAACAGGGCAATCATGGCATTTTAATGCATCTAGATAAAAATAACAGAAAACAAAAAGTGGGTACAGAAGGTTGTGCTTACTAAATTCATCGACCTCATGCCTCTCAAAAAGAATCCATTTATAAGGTTGATCAAGTCTTATTAACAAACCATTTTCGAGTAACATGAAACTGAAGAACCTTGGTAAAACACTAGGTTACCTCAATGGGGATGTGTATCTCCCCAATAATAAGAGTTTCATACTTCTTTTTGATAATAGGAAGAGGGAGTTGAAAACTTCCAATAGTAATTGTAGGAGTCTTTTCAATAACATGGATACCATTTACTTGAAACTGTTTCTTCAGAAAGTGCACCGTATGTTCATTACCATTGATATGAAAAGTGACCTTGCTTTTGTTGCAATCAATAACAGCCCCTGCAATATCCAAAAAGGGTCTACCAAGGATAATCGACATGTTGTCGTCCTCGGGCATATCAAGTATAACAAAGTCTATTAAGATAGTAACATTGCAACTACAACGGGCACATGCTCACAAACACCGATAGGAATGGCAGTTGATTTGTCAGCCATTTGCAATGATATTTCAGTGGGAGTGAGTTTATTCAAATCAAGTCTTTTATATAAAGAGAAGGGCATAACACTAACACCGGCTCCTAAATCACATAAAGCAGTTTTGACATAACTTCTTTTAATGGAGCATGGTATAGTTGGTATTCCTGGATCTCCTAGTTTCTTAGGTACTCCATCCGTAAAAGAATAATTTGCAAGCATGGTGGAAATTTCAGCTTCAGGTATTTTTCGTTTATTAGTGATAATATCTTTCATGTAATTAGCATAGGGGGCCATCTTTAAAATATCAGTCAAACGAGTACGCAAAAAGACTGGCCTAAGCATTTCAGCAAAATGTTCAAATTCTTCCTCATCCTTATTCTTAGATGGTTTAGGATGAAAGGGCATGGGTTTTTGAACCCTTGGTTCTCTTTCTTTACCATGTTTTCTAGCAACGAAGTCTCTTTTATCATATCGTTTGTTTTTAGAAGGTGGGTTATCAAGATCAACTGCAGGTTCTATTTCAACATCATTATAAGGTTCTTTATCATTATCTGGTTGAGCATCCACATGAGCATCGATCATCATTATCATTATCATTATCATTAGGTGAATGTTCATTACCAGAATGTGTTTCAGCATCGGAAATAGAAACATCATTATTATCCTCAGAGGGTTTTTCTACCTCAGGTTCACTAGAAGTATGCAAAGTCCTATCATTTTTATTTTTCTTTTTATTTTTAGATGAACTAGGTGCATCAACATTAATTATTTGAGAGTCTTGTTTAATTCTTTTAGGGTGACCTTCAGGATAAAGTGGCTCCTGAGTCATTCTACCTCCTCTAGTCATTACTCTAACAGCATGATCCTTCATATTGCTATTCATTTCATTAAGCAATTCACTCTGTGATTTAGCAACTTGTTCTAACTGGGTTTGAACCGTAGATGCATGTTTACCTACACCTTTGACATCATTAGCAATTCTAAATGTCGGTGTACTAAAGTTTGGGTCCTTTAGTACCCATACTTGTGCATGGACAGTTGTAGCCATACCAGCGGCAAGGCCTGCCGGAGAACAGCTAGAAACAAATGCTAGATTATCAAGAAGGCGTTCAAGCCAATGACCAAAAGACAGAAGACTAAAGGCTGGGTTCCCGGCAAGAGCCCTGCCGGGAACACTCGCGAAGGCCCGGCAAGGCTTCGCACCCGGCAAGATCTCGCACCCGGCAAGATCCCACCGTACTGCCACCGCTCCAGCGCAGCGACCAGTTCGTCGTTTAGGGCTTGTCCTCCTGGTTGCGTGTCATGGCACTGACCGCGGATGGGGTTAAGCGGTGCTGATGGGACGGGTCCTTTTTCCGTCCCCCAGAAAGTTAGGGACACCTATGGGAGGTATTTAATGCGTTTGTCCTAATCCGTCAGTGGTAATCATGTAACACTGTAGCAACTTTACACCTCTTGTACTCCTGTCTGCCACTGTTGGTGACCACTTGGACGTATAAAAGGAGGCCCAAGGCGGAGCTACAGGGGGGAGGACCTTCTGGCCCATTCTGCATGCGTTGCTGCTTCTTGAACGTACTGTTCATCACAAGCGCTCCGTGTACTTGAGCTCAAGAACATCCACAATAAACAACAGCAGGAGTAGGGTTTTACGCTTCTCAGCGGCCCGAACCTGGGTAAAAGATCCTTGCGTTGATCGTTGGATCCGCTCTTTGTGCAAATCTTTTCCCCCGCCGAACCGTAAAGGGATCCCCTCGATCCCATAGGTGTCGTACGCCGACATCTTTGGCGCGCCAGGTAGGGGCTAAAGATTGTGCGAACCCGATCTAGCGGTCAGCGCGCCAGTTCTTGATCACTTTCATCGCCATGGCTCCCAAGAAGAAGGGTGCGAGAGCGGTGGAACCATCCGCGTCCGGCCTACCCGTACTTACACAGACGGGCGACGGCGTGGGCGCTGGTGGAGGAGGTGGAGGTCTTGAGCCTCCACGACGTTCTGGCGACCAGAGCCAGGCGAGCGGCGTCGTTCGCAACGGCGCTGCCGGGTCTAAGGACGGAGCCGTGCTACCCACGGGTGGCGCAGCGAACTCCAAGGACGGGACGGCACCTTCCAAGACACCCACGCAAGCACACGCGTCGTGGCGTCCTCAGGTTGTGCGCGACGGACAGCGCCGCGACGTCGGTGGTTCCTGGCGCTCCCATGGAAAAAACCCTGCGCATCACTCCCAAGACGCGTGGGGCCAAGATCCATGCCAACATGCCGGCGGAAGCAGGGCGCGATCGCACGGCCGTGATGGAGCTCCTTCTAACTTAGTTAGGAGTCAGAGCACCTCACGTTCTTCGCACCTTTCGCCACTGCCTACACCGGCAGAAGCGTTGGCGTGAGCTCAGTTGCACCTAGACTTCCCTCCCGCAGCGGAGAAGCTAGCTGAATGGAGATCCGCTATCCAAAGCCTCATCGGCTTGGCTAACGACGACTGGCCGCAGTAGGCGGAGCCTTCGCGGCGGTAGTCCACTGATCCGGTGCGTGCTGGTGGCGAGAAGACCGGAGGTGGTACGACTACGATGCATTCCCCTCTGCTACGACAAGAGCGGTCGCTAACTCGGCAGATCGACGCCCGTGATGACGACTCCACGGCGTCGTCTGATCCGTGGGTTCACCGCGATCAACGTCTAGTTCTTCGGGAACGGCACAAGGAGGACGCTCGAACTACCATCGAGCGGCGGCGGGAAGTGCGCCGTCAATCCGACAGGCGCGCGGGACCCATTGTCGAAGAGCCTGTGCCGGGGTATTCTGGTAACTTACCTTACAAGGTGGGTTGTCCAGCTTTTACTCGTGAGCTGCGGCGAGTCCAGTGGCCCAACTCCCGAACTTTCAAACCGGAGGAGCCGGAGAAATACGATGGCAAGACTCACCCGTCGGAGTTCCTGAGCGTCTACACCATTGCGGTGCAAGCTGCTGGAGCTCGAGACGACAAGGTATTCGCCAACTACTTCCCATTGGTGCTTAAGCCCAACGTCCGGTCATGGTTGATGCATCTGCCGGAGAATTCCATTTCCTCCTGGGCAGATCTGTGTCATGAGTTTGTTGGCGCCTTTACTGGAGGCCACCAGGCTCCTGGCCAAGAGAGTGATCTACATCTCATCCCCCAGAAAGAGGGCGAAACCTTGCGCAAGTATATACAGAGATTCAGCCGTATACAGCACAACATCCCAGACATTCATCCTGCCGCTGTTATCAGTGCATTTCATCAGAACGTGCACAACCGTAAAATGCGGGAAGAGCTGGCGATGCACAAAGTCAGGGATGTTGCCGAGATCTATGCTCTGGCTGACAGATGTGCTCGGGCCGAGGAGGGAAGGAGACTCCTCGGCGAGGATGCTGGCGTGGAGCTCGACTCCGAAGCCGAAGACACCACCACCTCGACAAAGAAAGGCCGACGGCGAAACAGGAAGCGTAAGGGCAAGGCCGTGCTTGCCGTCGAGGGGTCCGGCAACCCCGGCACCGCCAAGAAGGTCAAGACTAATGGCCCCGGCAAGGAGGTTACCGCGTGTGCCGCATGTCAAGCCTTGGCAGCTGCCGACAAGCCGGAGGGCTCCGACAAGCAGTATTGCAAGATCCATCGCACCAAGGGTCATGATCTCCAGAACTGCCGGCAAATTGAGCAACTTCTCGAGAAGCAGAAAGCCGACTATGAGAGGCGAGACAAGGAGAAGGCCCAGGATGGTGCTGAGGGATCTGGCAAGAAGCGCGGTGGTCGAGGAGGTCGCCGCGGCAAGGCCAAGCAACAGAAGGAGAGGCCCGCTCGAGGCCGCGATAAGGAGCAGGGGGTTAGGATGATGATGAAGACGGCGACGAGTCCAGCGAACACGAGTTCTAGAACGCCATAGAAGCCATGTGCATTGACGGAGGTGCCTCGTTGCATTCTTCTCACCGCCGACTTAAACAGTGGGGGCGCGAGATTAATGCGACAGAGCCCTCGGTCGATGCCCGGAAACCATTGAAGTGGTCCCACACGCCTATCATCTTTGACGCCGAGGACCACCCTGATCGCACAACTGCGGTCGGGTGTTTGCCATTGTTGGTTTCACCAACAATCCGCAACCTCAAGGTGACAAAGATGTTAGTTGACGGTGGGGCCGATTTGAACTTGATCTCGCCTGATGTGATCAAGAGGTTGCAAATTCCTGACGAAGATCTCGAGGAGACGGGCACGTTTCAACGGATCAATCCGGAAAGGAGCCAGCCGAAGGGCAAGATCACGCTACCAGTAACATTTGGTAGTGAGCTGAACTACAGGACAGAGAAGATCGTCTTCGACGTCGCCAGGATTCCGTTACCATATAATGGGATTCTTGGTCGCCCAGCGCTGGCCAAGTTTATGGCGGCATCACACTACGCCTATAATACATTAAAGATGCCCGGGCCGATGAGCGTCATCACTATCAACTCCGACAAGAAGGATGCGCTTATTTGCACCGACCAACTCTACCGGGAGGCAGTCGCAGCACCTGCTGCCAAGGCACTTGCTCCTGCCGCCAAAGCTCCCGGGGGGAAGAAGACCAGCAAGACCTCTAGCACACACTCTGGCAAGCGCACCTCCTCGGAGTGCTGCGCTCCCGTTGAGGATGTGCCAGAGAGCTCCACCGGCAAGAGCAAGAAATCCAAGGCAGCTCCACGAGCGACCAAGAAGGTGCCCGCCAAGGAGGATGGTACGGGAGGAACTTTCACCATAAGTTCCACCCTTGATGACAAATAGAAAGCAAGCTTTGGAGCGGCAAGAATTTATTGCCGAAGAAATCAGGAAGCTAGAAGCGGCAGGTTTAGTCAGAGGAGTGCTCCATCCAACATGGTTGGCCAATCCAGTTGTAGTGCGCAAGGCGAATGGAAAATGGAGGCTATGTATTGACTATACAGATATCAATAAAGCCTGCCCAAAGGATCCTTTTACCTTGCCACGCATCGACCAGATTGTCGACTCCACTGCTGGCTGCGATTTGCTGTCGTTTGTTGATGCTTATTCAGGGTACCATCAGATTTTCATGTCGAAGGAAGATGAAGAGAAAACCACATTTATCACCCCATGTGGCACGTATTGCTTCATACGCATGCCTTTCAGGTTGAAAAGTGCTGGTTCAACATGTGCAAGAGCAGTCCTGATTGGTTTTGAGCCCCAGCTACATAGAAATATGGAAGCCTATATGGATGACATAGTGGTTAAAACCAAGGACAAGGCAACGCTCATACAAGATCTAGAAGAGACGTTTGCAAATCTGCGCAGGATCAATCTGAAGCTCAATCCTGAGAAGTGTGTGTTTGGCGTTCCGTCCGGCAAGCTTCTCGGGTTCTTTGTGTCTCAACGTGGAATTGAAGCTAATCCTGACAAGATCAAGGCAATTGAGCAAATTCAAGCACCAAGACGTGTCAAAGATGTGCGTCGACTTGCCGGCTGCGTTGCTGCTCTGAGCAGGTTCATCTCCAAATCCGCTGAGCGCGCCCTGCCCTTTTTCAAAATCTTCAAGAAGGCAGGTCCAATGAAATGGACTCCGGAAGTGGAGGCAGCGCTGTAGGACTTGAAGAGGTATCTCTCCTCTGCGCCGATGCTAGTTGCGCCTAAACCACAAGAGCCGTTGCTGCTATATCTAGCGGCGACAAATCAAGTGGTTAGTGCTGCATTAGTGGCGTAGAGAGAAGTCGATGAAGAAGCAGCGGCAGCAGCAAGCCCGTCAAGTGATAAGCTGGGATCCTCCCCGGCAGAGTCTGGTGCCGACAAGGCAGGATCCGCGCAGTCGAATGAAGCAACGCAGAAAAAGAAGATGGTGCAGCGCCCGGTCTATTTTGTCAGCTCCCTATTACAGGGGGCTAGCTCAAGATAATATGGTGTGCAGAAGTTGTTCTTTGGCCTTCTCATGGCCTCAAGGAAGCTGCGCCATTATTTCCAAGCACATGAAATCACCGTCGTCACTCGCTTCCCGTTGCAGCAGATTTTACGAAATCCAGATGCGACCGGCAGGATTGTGGAGTGGGCATTGGAACTGTCATGTTTTGGTCTCAAATTTGAAAGCACTTCAACTATTCAGAGCAGAGCCCTGGCAGAGTTCATTGCAGAATGGACACAGACGCCAGACGAAGAAATTCAAGAGACAACCGTCCCCAGCAAGGAAACAGATCGAGTATGGATTATGTACTTTGTTGGGGCTTTTTCGCTGCAAGGCGCCGGTGCTGGCGTGCTGCTTGTCGCACCCACCGGAGAGCACCTCAAGTATGTAATTCAGATGCACTTTCCCCAGGAGAGATCAACAAACAACACTGCAGAATATGAAGGGCTGCTTGCCGGTCTCAGGATCGCGGCAGACCTTGGGATCAAGAAGCTCATCGTCAGAGGTGACTCACAGCTTGTCGTCAGGCAAGTCAACAAAGATTATCAGAGCCCGCTGATGGAAGCATATGTAGATGAAGTGAGAAAGTTGGAAGAGCGTTTTGACGGTTTGCAAACAGAGCATGTTCCTCCAGCAGAGAACAACATTGCCGATGACCTATCAAAGCGTGCTGCCCTCAGGTTACCTGTGGAACCGGTAACTTTTGTGCTCCGCTTAACTCAACCATCCGTAACACCATCGACGAGGCAAGACAAGAGAAGGAAGTTGAGTTTCGGCTAGTACTTTCCGGCAGAGCTTCCAGAAGCCGCCGGCAAGGAAGTTGCCGGGAATGACACGGTTGCCGGTGAGCAGTAGCCTCGTGCAGAACCTCAGGTTCTTGCCGCCGAAGCAAGCTCTCCCACGGCCGAAGATATGCCTTTGGTCCTTGTTGTCGAGCCGCAGGCTCCAACATGGGCACAACACATCGTCCAGTTCCTTCAAACAGGAGAACTCCCTAAAGAACAGGAAGAAGCGGAGAAAGTAGCCCATCAGTCTAGTATGTACCAGTTCGTCGACGACGTCCTGTACAGAAAGAGACCGAACGGTGTGAAATTGAAGTGTATTCCTCGGGAGGATGGACTGGAGCTGTTGGCAGAGATACATGGAGGCATATGTGGCTCCCACATAGGCTCAAGAGATCTTGTCGGCAAGGCATTCCGACAAGGTTTCTTCTGGCCCACTGCTCTCCAGGATGCAACTGCACTAGTAACCAAGTGTGAAGCGTGCCTGTTCCATTCAAAGCAATTGCATCAGCCAGCTCAAGCTCTTCAAACAATCCCTCTTTCCTGGCCATTTTCGGTCTGGGGGCTCGACATATTGGGCCCCTTTCCCTGTGCTGCTGGGGGCTCCGAGTACTTGTACGTTGCCATCGACAAGTTCACGAAGTGGCCGGAAGTGGAAGCAGTGAGAAAGGTGACAGCACAGTCAGCCGTCAAGTTCTTCAAGGGAATAGTGTGCCGTTTTGGTGTGCCAAACAGGATCATCACCGACAATGGCACGCAGTTCACGAGCCGCACCTTCATGCAGTATATCCAAGACCTTGGCGGTAGAATCTGTTTTGCCTCTGTTGCTCACCCGAGAAGCAACGGCCAAGCAGAGAGGGCAAATGCTGAAGTGATGCGAGGTCTCAGAGCAAGAACTTTTGACAAGCTGCACAAGTGCGGAAGACGCTGGATTGATGAGCTGCCGGCGGTTCTTTGGTCAATCAGAACGACACCAAATCGAGCTACTGGCCATACACCCTTCTCCCTGGTTTACGGGGCAGAAGCAGTTCTCCCCACGGAACTCATATACGGGTCACCTCGAGTGCTCGCTTATGATGAGCTCGAGCAAGAGCAGCTGCGCCAAGATGACGCCACGCTCCTTGAGGAAGATCGTCTTCGGGCTGCTGTGCGAGCTGCATGCTACCAGCAAGCCTTGCGCCGCTATCATAGCCGCAAGGTTCATGCCTGAAGCCTTGAGGAAGGCGACCTTGTTCTTCGGCGCGTTCAGTCGGCCAAGAATTCCAACAAGTTGACGCCGAAGTGGGGAGGCCCTTATCGGGTAGTACGAGTCACCAGGCCTGGCGCAGTCCGCCTGGAGACCGAAGATGGCATTCCAGTGAGTAATTCCTGGAATATCGAACACCTTTGTAAGTTCTACCCATAAGGCGCGGTTGCCGGGTCCCCCGGCAACCACCTTTTGTACAAGTCTTGCCGGCAAGGCATATGATCCTTTGTACAAAGCCAGGCGCAGACCCTGTGCATAGTTGAATAAACTTAAGTGTTTTACAATTCTTGTCGATTTTCATGTCATTTTATATGCATGCTTATCTGAGATATTGTAATACACCTGCTTCCGGTAAGCACTAATGAACCGCCAAGGTTCCATATCTCTATTTTCTCTTCTTTCTTTTTCTCAAAGGACAGAAGGTTCCCTCGCATACACGTTTGCCGGGGGGGGGGGGGGAATGATGGTATGGATACCGACAGGCGACGTTCAAGTTGACATCTTGCAATAAGGAGTACAGCAACGAAAAGCTAAGTTGCAAAACTTCTAAGCAAAAATTTTATTGTAGAGTTATTTTCCTTGAACGATTTCGGCTTTTGTATGGAAAACCTGCACGCGAAGGAACCTTGTCGTGATTGGTCGCGCCCTTACTTTGTTTCGAGTCCGCTCAACAGTTTAAGTGGCTGCACTAAAAGCGTCAAGGTATCTTGCCGGCAGCGACACCTCCAGCAGGCTGCTAAGGATCTGTTCCTCAAAGCGCTCGCGGCAAAGGTGCGCGCACCGGCAGGTTACCAATAAGCATATGGCAAAGACCATACAGAAAGAAATCAGACAAGGGAAATAGCATACATTCATCCAAAACACAGCAAGTTATATTACATTGATAGTCGCCACGATCCTAACATAAGATAAAACTGTCTTTTACATGGAATGGTGACGACAAAATGGAGCGAAGCGGCTAGTCTCTGCGCTGGCCTTCGACCCTCTTGACTTGGCTCACTCGGTCGACGATGGGCGCGACAAGCTCTTCGAGTGCCTTGAGGTCTACATCCTTCGGCAAGCTAGCAAGAACGTTGGTGAGGTTGATGCCAGGGTTCTTGTGCACCACTTTGATGAGTACCTTGCGGAGGACGGCCCGGCAGAGCTTGCGAGATTCGTTGGCTAGCTGGCTCTCTCGGTTAGACTGGAGCAGCTTGAGGGCATCAACGACACCCTCGAAGAACATGGTCAGCTTGGCGCTCGAAGACACCCTCTCGTCAGAAGATTAGTTGAAGTTATCCAAGCCCATGGTGGATAGTTCCGCGGCAAGCTTTTCCGCGACGTCGACAAGGCGCTCAGTCCAGATCTTCACGCCTCTCTCAAAATCATTATAAGTGGCGACATCGTTGTTGAGCAGGCTCTTCTCGCTCTGGAGGTCTTTCATCAAAGCCCTCTTGCGAGCCTTGCCGTTCTCAAGGGACTCCTCCAGCATCGCCAGCTTCAGTTTCAGATCAGCAATGGATTCATTGGCTGAGGAGAGCACCTTGGTCTTGTCGGACATGGCGGCTTGCATCTCCGCTAGGCTGAAGAGAGTGTTCTCTCTGTTGGCTTTGAGCGTTGAGATCTCCTTGCCATGGCCTTCAAGATCTGCTTCCAGCCTCTTCACTTGATCGCCCAGCTCGTTCTTGGCGGCCTTTGCAGCTTCGGCAGCATCGATGGCTTCCTTGAGTTTGCCGGCGTGATCCACAGCTAGAGCTTCGAGCGTTTCCTTGTGTCTCTGCTCCAGCTCCTGGGTTCGCTGCGCAACAAGCTTCTCGATCTCTTCGTCCTTGCTGCGGAGCTTGGCGGCAAGCGCCTCCTCGCGAGCCGCAAGGTCCTCTTCATGAGCATCGAGCCTGAGGCGGCGTTCCGTTAGGCGAGCTTCCTCTGCAGCGGCCTGCTGGGCGGCCTCCTCCTGCGCCTTCTCAGTGTCGGCCTGCTTTAAGAGGAGCACATTCCAACTTTGGTTCAGCTGCTCCCGGCCAGCCGTCAGCTCCTGGAAGGCCTTGGCATACCAAACTTGCGTCTCCTCGATGCGCTTCAGGAAATCCGCCTCTGCCGCTTCGACAACTGCCGCCCTGGAGTCCAACCTCTCCTTTTGGGTGCGGTGAAGCGCCTGGAGCTTTTGGAAGTTGTCGCTCATGGCTTGGAGGAGCTGTTCTTCCCTGGACCCGCTGCTGCTAGCGCGTGGCTCATCGCTGATCTTGAGCCCAGCGGCAGCGATGACGTCTTCGTCAAAGATTTCTCCTTCAGTTGGCACCCCAGTGCTTGCCGTCCCTGGTATGCTGACGAACAGGTCGTCGCCAACCTTAAGATATCTGCTTGGCGGGGGGGGGGGGGGCGTCGGATGTTGACGGTTGATCCTCGACAACCGCCTCGCCGGCGACTGGGGGCTCCACGACAGGTGTAGCGCCGGGCGCTCCTGCGGCAGGAATGCCGTCAGTGTGGTCGCTGGACTCCTTGCAGGCCCCCTCAGCAGATCTCTTGGCGGTTTCTTCTTGTGTGGGCTTGGCGCCTCGGCAGCCGCGATCCTGTCGGCTTCGGCGGCAGCATCCTTGGCGGTCTCTTCGATGGCGACATCAACATCCATTTGTCCCACCGAAGGGAGATCTGAAGACCAGGAAAGGAAACAAGATGAGATCAAGGTTGAAGTTCAAGATGACAAAAATAAAGAAAGAATGACAAGTGCACCAAGGCAAACGGTCTACCTGTGTCGAGCTGTTGAGAGGTGGCTTCTCCTTTCCCGGCAACATTGGTTGCCGATGTAGGATTGCCAGTGCCCGTGCTTGCCGGCTCCTCTTCAACTCAAATGAGCTCGCCAGTGGAGGCCCTTGCCGAAGGTTCATCCCTAGGCGGCGTGGTCGACGGAGGTGGCACGTCAGGGTCGGCCTCCAGTGGCTCTCCCTATTGCCGTTCTTCTCCTACAAGCCCGGTGATGTCAGTAGTGAAGATATTCTCCCCAACGCTCGCCAGCGGAAAATGAGTAATGGACTCACGCTGGGGGCGGGGTTGGAGGCTGTGTTGAGGGCTGGGCTCCGGGCTGATGATGATGGGCTCTGGCGCACCTACAGTGCTTGCCGGAGGCTCGTCACCCGTTGAAGTCTTCGCCTTCTTCGCCATCCTTTGCGCCAACGTTTCCGTATCTCTGCGGAGACAGGCCAAAGCAAAACAAATGAGTTAAGTGAAACCAGGAATTCAAAAGTTAAAAGATGCGGCAAGGACCCTTACTCTTCTCTTTCCGGACTAAATGAGGAGATGTCAAAATCAGCCTCCTCTACAATGTCCGTGCGAGGGGGAGGAGAAGGGGTCCTGGGACGCTTGGCTGCAGCAGAAGCAGTAGGTTGATGAGATCCTGCTGCTCCAGCCGTCGTATGGGATGCCCCCGCCGCACCCGTTGTTGCCGCGGTCGAGCGTGTCGTACGTCGCACGGGTTGCTGTTGGGCTTCTTGCCGCTGCACAGCCTTGCCGGCCGCCCCCTTACCAGAACCCTCACTACTCGAGGGAGGCTGATGTGTTGAGACGCCAGAGACGGCTTTTCGAAGAACACGCTTCTTCTTCTCTGGAGCTGGGGGCTCCTCGTGCAGCTGCTCCTCGGCTGTGTGTTCGACAGGAGAGTTCCCGGCATCCATGCCGCTCTGTTCCCCGGTAGCGTCACCTTGCTCGGCAAGGGTCCCCTCTAGCATTATTCCTTCTTCACCGGTTTCCTCTTCCGCGAAGCCAAAGTTGCCGGCCTCCGCGGCTAGGTACGCCTCTTCTACCCTGCTGGCGATGTAAGCCACTTCATCATCAGTGGTGGGGCGGATAAGGTTTGGCTCTTCCCGGATGGCTTTCTCCGTCAAGTTGTCAAAGAACTCCTGTGCGTGCTCTGAGGATGGCTCTTACCAATTTCCGTCAAGGCCATGGGCATTACACACCGGCATCATGGCGATGATTGAGCTCAGAGCAGAATTGTTGCACAGGGGAACTACGCCAGCCGGCAACTTAAATTTTCCGTCAGGCCTGAACAGTTTGTGGCAGAGAGCTGTGTGCTGCAAGACTGTCAAGTTATTGTTCAGACCAGTGCGCAGCCTCATAATATCTGCTGCATTCGTGAAGTCCCAAGCTGGTCTCCCTTTGTTCTGCAGAGGGGCGATGCGACGGCGGAGTAAATCAGTGCCGACCATTTCTATTGTGAGCCCGGCAACCTTGAGACGGTGGATCCTGGTAACCGCGATTGCGAGCTTCTCATCCTGAGGGTCAAGGCTGCTCTAGTCCTTGCCGCGGACCACTTTCGTTTGCCAGGGCACACAGAACGGCTGAGGATCTTTCTCCTGAATCAAGCACCACTCGGCCCGCCATTCATCCCACTTCCTGCGGTAGAGACCGTCTGGGTATATATCCTTATTCCATGCCCATGGAATCCAAGTGATAAAACCAGAAAGGGCGTCTCCCGTCTCGATACGGGGAACGAAGTAATGGCAGAAGAGGGCTATGCAGGGTGCTACTCCGGCGAAATTTTCACAAAGAGGAGCGAAGACTGACATGCATGTCACGCCATTCGGCGTGAAATCCAAGAGGCGGAAGCCGTATGTATACATGATGTCAATGAAGAAATCCGAAAACGGAGGGCAGAGCCTGCAGTAAAAGTAAGCAGCGAAGAAGGGGAATTTATCTGGGCCGCCCTTGACGGAAGCTGGAAGCACGCGAGTCGCGGGGTGAGCCTTCGTCTCCTTCCCCCACATGCACATGTACCGCTCAACCAGAGCGCGCTTGTCGAGCGTCGGGGCGAAGACGGCGGTTTCCTTCTGCATCTCCACCAGCTCGATCTTCTCCGTCTCTGCATCCGAGTCGGCGGCTTTCGCCGCTTTGCCCTTGCCTGCTTTGGGTGGCATAGCGACTGTGGGAGTGGAGGCCGGGGCTGATAAGGGCATGGAAATGGCGGATGAATAGGAGAGGCTCCGCTTCAGGCTCGAGGATGAAGGCGATGGTGATTCCAGATTGGAAATGGCGAGAGGTAAATGAGCAGCGCCCCGTCGGATTCCCTTTTATGGGGAAGGAGCGGCGGCTGCCTCTTTACTAATTAATGTGGATACATTTTTACGGGCGCACTACTGCGGCCGTTCCATGCACGTATCCCACGTCCCGCATTTAACGCGCGTCGTGGGGGGCGCGGTAAATAAGAAGATTGCGATAGTTAACTCCTGCCACGCGTGCCCGTGCACTGCTTGGGCCTAGCCCAACAACGCCTCGCACCCGTGTATGGCCTAGGCCCGGGGGCTCCTGTCGGTGTACTAAAGTTTGGGTCCTTTAGTACCCCATACTTGTGCACGGACGGTTGTAGCCATACCTGCGGCAAGGCCTGCCGGAGAATAGCTGGAAACAAATGCTAGATTATCAAGAAGGCGTTCAAGCCGATGACCAAAAGACAGAAGACTAAAGGCTGGGTTCCCGGCAAGAGCCCTGTCGGGAAGACTCGCGAAGGCCCGCCTAGGCTTCGCACTCCGCAAGATCTCGCACCCGGCAAGATCCCACCATACTGCCACCGCTCCAGCGCAGCGACCAGTCCGTCATTTAGGGCTTGTCCTCCTGGTTGCGTGTCATGGCACTGACCGCGGATGGGGTTAAGCGGTGCTGATGGGACGGGTCCTTTTTCCGTCCCCAAGAAAGTTAGGGACACCTATGGGAGGCATTTAATGCGTTTGTCCTAATCCGTCAGTGGTAATCATGTAACACTGTAGCAACTTTACACCTCTTGTACTCCTGTCTGCCACTGTTGGTGACCCCTTGGACGTATAAAAGGAGGCCCAAGGTGGAGCAACAGGAGGGAGGTCCTTCTGGCCCATTCTGCATGCGTAGCTGCTTCTTGAACGTACTGTTCATCACAAGCGTTCCGTGTACTTGAGCTCAAGAACATCCACAATAAACAACAACAGGAGTAGGGTTTTACGCTTCTCAGCGGCCCGAACCTGGGTAAAAGATCCTTGCGTTGATCGTTGGATCCGCTCTTTGCGCAAATCTTTTCCCCCGCCGAACTGTAAAGGGATCCCCTCGATCCCATAGGTGTCGTACGCCGACACTAAACAACAAGTCACTCAAGCGATCAATCATGTAGGCATTTCGTTTCAATTGTTTCATAACATTTGCATTGCAGTGATCTTGCTTAATAATATAATTGTCAAATTCATACAAGCATTGACTAGGAGGTTTGTTATAAGGAATATCACCTTCGTCAAACTTTATAAGAGAATTTACCTCTACTACCTGTGGTGGTGTCTCAAGACCATGTATTTCTTCAATAGGTGGCAAATTCTTAACATCTTCAGCTTTAATACCTTTTTCCTTCATACATTTCTTTGCTTCTTGCATATCTTCTGGACTGAGAAATAAAATAACCCTCTTCTTCGGAGTGGGTTTAGGTGGTGGTTCAGGAAGTGTCCAATCATTATCAATTGGAGAAGCCTCCCCCAAGCTTGAGGGAGATTCTCTTCTTCAATTTGCACAAAGTGAAATATTTCCTGTAAGGCAGCTTGTTTCTTATGAGCAGGAAAATCTTTTTCAGAGAAGTGATAAATCATATCCTGGGGACTACGCACACAACCAGGAGCAAGAGTATTGTAACATATCTTACCATCACCGTTTAACGAGAAAGGAAATAACTTAAGAATATAGTAATAGCGATTTTTTTCCTCATGAGCGAATAGGGTGGCTATATCATTTAATTTAGTAAGATGTGCCACAATAGTTTTAGTTTCATAGCCGTGGAAAGGATCAGATTCAACCAAAGTAATTAACTTAGGATCAATAGAGAATTCATAATCCTTATCAGTAACAAATATGGGAGAGGTAGCAAACTTAGGATCATATTTCATTCTCACCCTCATAGATTTTTCTTTCATCTCAGCAAGCAATTTTTTAACTTCATCTCTATCTTTACAAGCAAGAATGGCTATAGCCGTCTCCCTATCAAAGACATGTTCATCAGGTGATTCAACTCTAGTAGGAGAGCTAGGCATAATAGGTGAATCATAATTCTCAAGAGTTTCAACATTCTCAATTTCTTTAGCTTTAGCAAGTTGTTCATCAAGAAATTCACCAAGTGGCACAGTATCATCAAGCAAAGTACTAGCATCATCATAAGTATCATTCATAGTAGAAGTAGTATCATCAATAACTTGTGACATATCAGAATGCATAACAGGTGGTGGGGTCGCAAGCTTACTCAAAACAGAAGGTGAATCAAGTGCAGAGCTAGATGGCAGTTCCTTACCTCCCCTCATCTTATAGGGAACGATCTTGGTCTTAGCGTCTTTCAGATTCTTTATAGTGATCAACAGATATAAATCCCAAGTGACTCAGCAAATAAAGCTATGCTCCCCAGCAACGGCGCCAGAAAAAGGTCTTGATAACCCACAAGTATAGGGGATCGTAACAGTTTTCGAGGGTAGAGTATTCAACCCAAATTTATTGATTCGACACAAGGGGAGCCAATGAATATTTGCAAGTTTTAGCAGTTGAGTTGTCAATTCAACCACACCTGGAGACTAAATATCTGCATCAGAGTGATCAGTAGCACAGTAGTATGGTAACAGTAATGGTAACAGCAATAGTTTAGTAGCAGTTGTGACTGTAGTAGCAACAGTAGTAACTTAGCAAAGAACAATATGTGAAAAGCTCATAGGCATTGGATTGGTGATTATGTTGGATAACATTCATCATGTAACAGTCAAAACCTAGGGCGACACAGAACTAGCTCCAATTCATCAATGTAATGTAGGCATGTATTCCGTATATAGTCATACGTGCTTGCGATAAGAACTTGCATGACATCTTTTGTCCTACCCTCCCGTGGTAGCGGGGTCCATAAGGAAACTTTGGGATATTAAGGCCTCCTTTTAATAGAGAACCAGAACAAAGCATTAACACATAGTGAATACATGAACTCCTCAAACTACGGTAATCACCGGAAAGAATCCCAATTATTGTCACCTTGGGGTATGCGGATCATAACACATAGCAGGTGCATATAACTTGCAAGATCAGATCAAGAACACAAATATATTCATGAAAACATAAAGGGTTAATATCTGAAATCATGGCACTCAGGCCCTAGTGACAAGCATTAAACATAGCAAAGTATTAGCAACATCAATCTCAGAACATAGTGGATACTAGGGATCAAGCCCTAACAAAACTAACTCGATTACATGATAAATCTCATCCAACCCATCACCGTCCAGCAAGCCTACGAAAGAATTACTCACTCCCGGCTATGAGCATCATGAAATTGGTGATGGAGGATGGTTGACGATGATGATGACGAAAGATCCCCCTCTCTGGAGCCACGAACGGACTCCAGATCTGGCCTTCCGTTGAAGAACAGGAAGTGGCGGCAGCTCCGTATCGTGAAACATAATGAAACTTCCTCTCTTATTTTTTTCTCTGGAATTGTGAATTTATAGGCTTGAGATTAGGGTCAGTGGAGCCACGTGGGCCCCACGAGCAACCAGGGTGTGCCTGGGGGGGTGGCGTGCCCTGGTGCCTCGTGGGCAGTAGGTGGTCCCCCTCCAGTGGGTCTTGGCTCCAGTATTTTTTATTTATTCCATAAAAAATCTCCAAAAAGTTTTGTCCAATTCCAAGAACTTTTATTTCTGCACAAAAACGACACCATGGTAATTCTGCTGAAAACAACGTTAGTCCAGGTTAGTTTCATTCAAATCATGCAAATTAGAGTCCAAAACAAGAGCAAAAGTGTTTGGAAAAGTAGATACGACGGAGACGTATCAGACACATGTATGGTTTTTCAAGCCATTTTGGTGCACTGGAGCATGAGCTTGTAGTTCAAATTTGAATTATGGACATTAAATGCCTAGAACACTCAATTAATGTATAAAAAGGCCAAACGAACCCTGAATAATTCCATATTTCAGTACAAATCTCCTGTTGGTCTATGTTACCTGTAGAAAAAAATACAAGGCGAGAAGAGGCAGCGATTGTCGTTTCACCCACAAGGGTGACACGTTCCCTATCGGAACCACCAGGCTTCTTGCGAGAAGCTCTGGTTTGTAAGAGGCTTGTACCAAAACTTGCCATGGCATATATGTGCCATGTCATGACACCATGTAAAGTTTCATGAATTTCAGATGAGTTTTGGATTTATGGGGATTTAAAAACCGAGATTCTCAATGTTTGAGGCCGAGCTAGGACGTCGAGATGTTTGTAATTCATCTCCATTCCTTGAATGGGACCTAATCATGCACCCCAAGGACACATATATGATTTTTCAACCCATTTTGGTGCACTGGAGCATGTATTTGTAGTTCAAATTTGAATTATGCACATTAAATGCCTAGAAAACTCAATTATAATGTATAAAAAATGGCAAACGAACCCTGAATAATTTAAAGCAGTTCTGCTCAACCGTCTGTGCGCACCCATCGTGCTAGCTTCTTTCCTAAGTTTTCCATATTAATGGTGTTATATATCCAAACACGCTACTGTTTCCCGCCACTCCCCCAATCGGTTTCCCGCCACTCCCCCCAATCGGTTTCCCGCCACTCCTCCCATCGGTTTCCCGCTGCCAGTGTCAGTGGACATAGAAGGCTAGGTGGTGATACACCGGCCATACCACAGTATACCATTCCAAGCATGCCAATCCGGTGAAGCGCCGCTGCCATCATCAACCTCCTCGACGAGGAGAACGAGCCGGAGCAGGCCAAAGAGCCAGAACGGGTGTGCGCTGCTGAGTAAGAGAGGTAGCGCGCCGACGAGCATGAGCGGTATCATCACGCCCTAGTGCTTGAGCGGGCCAATGTCTGCACATGTGTTCATCACCGCTCATGGAGTGGAGCAGAGCAAGAGTGGGAAAGCGCTGCCGCGCAAGAGCGGGAGAACGCCATCACGCATCAGGTGTTGTGCGCCGCACTATCTGAGCGGAGCCGTGTCAGCATCATGTTGACTTAACGACTCGAGAGGGCGTTTCCAGGGCCGGTAAGCATCCCGATTCCCTGCCAGGAATGGGCAGCCGCCATCAGGGCCATAATTGCGGCGAACGGCGTACGCACTGCCAGAATCCGCTGCCACGACGACAATGTGCTGGTCGATTGGCTCTTCAACCTGCTCGGCCCCCCAGGTGCCGCCAATGACGAAGCAGAGCAAAATGTTTGTCGCGGCTTGGAATCGACCGTCGCTGATGAAATATTCTGGGTGAAGATCGATATTGCGGTACAACAGTTCCACGAGCGTATCAGACGCATGGACGAAGGCATGTACCAGTTCATGCTCAACCAAGAGTTCCCGTAGGTTTAGGCCCTGTTTGTATTAGTTTTCGCCCGGTTTTCAGCAATTAACTGGGCAACTATCTTGTTCTTAATTAATGAAAAGGCAAAGCTTTTGCTTCTTCTGGCTATTTTTAAGTAAAAATAATAATGTAAGTTTGAATGGAAGTGGTCCGGTATGTAAAGATTGCACATAGTTTCTAAAAGCACAAATGAGTGTGATAGTAAGGAGTAGGTCCCACACGGTGACCATCGGTAAGCGCCTTAAACGCGAGGAGGCAACTCTTATCAGCAAGGGGCACACAAGTGCAGAAAAGCCTAGCTATGGCGTGCCAAAAACGGCCTTGCTGGCGTGTACACACGACGCCACCAATATGGCGCCATTGTTAAGAAATAGTGGTAGCGTTGGCAACCATGTCAGCAGTATTTTAAATACCTATGACGTTGGCCAAACTCGTACGACGGCAGTCTCATATGTAGCTATGTCATGCGGTATTTTCTGACGCCAGTAATAATATAAATCTTCACTGACGTTGCGCATAGTCCGAATGCCATTACTATTGTTTTCAGAAGCAAAAAAAAACGCTGCCACGGCAGCTGCAAATCGCTGCCATGGCAGCATATTTTATTATAAATATACATATAAACACGTTTTTGTCCCACATTGATTTCGATAAGATATTTGCATAATACAAATCGTTTCTTCAAATGCATACATTAATCGCTGCCATGTTCATTACTTATCCTAGCTAGCTAGATAGTAGTACATATATATATATACTATCAACCATCGTAACTACTAGCACGGTACTCCTCTCCTTTAGGAACAATTTTGAAGAATAGGAAAACCCCTGCATCTCCATGGTGTAGCACAAAGATCCATCGATCTCCAATCTTCAACTCGCACTCACTTAGTAGTTGCCTCCATTCATTAATTTCGAGCCGTCCATCTCGTCAGGGTGCAATCGAGTATGTACCTCTGAAATAGGTATTATCGTCGGAAATAATGGTCATCTCACCAGTCTGGTGGTCATCCATCACGTGAGGCACAACACATCTAGGGAGCTTCTGTTCTTGAACATAATAGTAACATAGTAAGCAATAGTAACACATATATACTATGAGTAGAAAGAATAATGTATATGAAAAAGACATACTAGTCTCGATCAAAATCTAACCATGCATTTTTTAGAAATGTTGTTCTTGTTCAAGGTGTGCACAAGTGGCAGGTATGGTGCATCATTTGGACTAGCTCCGTAAGTGCTCTTAAGCGAGTCAATATCAGCAACAAAGGACACGAGATACCTCTTTACATGACAAGTAAGCATACTACGAGCAGTGTAATAGGTCTCGTCTACTAAGTTCTGTATGTTTCTTCGAGATAAAAATATAACAGCCCAAGAGTGATGCTTCCCATTTTGTAACCTAAGCCAACCTTGTCATGTATGCATTTCCATGTTGCCATAATGATTGTTGCATCGTGATCATTGTTTTGCATTGGTTCATTTATTATTGTTGCATCATGTTCTACTTGTGCATTGCACCCGTAATTTATTTTGTGATTGCTTCATGTGTTCTTGTGTGTATTCAACCCCCCTACCATGTCATCTCCCTCTCAAACCAATGTGATTAACCCATGCTTGATCATCACCTTCTTCTTCTTTTCCATTTTATTCCTTGCGGATATAAATCTGTCCCAATTTAATGTCCACTATATTTCTAAATTCTCAAACCCAGACCTTATGCCTCTCCACCAAATTTCAGCATTTTTGGAAATGTTCTGGATAGATTCAAAAATGGCTCAAGTTTGAATTTAATTCAAACATGAATTATTTTTCTGTCTTTAAATAATGCCAGGACAATTTATTCAAATCCTACATATTCCCAGGAGTCCAGGGATATTTTTATATCTCTCTCACCCCTTCCCAATCTCCCTGGGCATTTCTCTCTTTGTTTCTGCTTGAAGAAATTAGAAAGAAAAGATTGCAGGGAGAGAGGAGCCCCGGGTTGCAGCCCACTTATCTGAGTCCAGTGCAACCCAGCTGAGCAGACCGCAGCCCACCTGGAACACCTCTCTTCCTCCTTGCGTTCGTCATCTCTGTACGAACCATAGGAACACCATTGATCCCCTCCTGGCCGACCAGACGGTCTCCCGGCGCCCCCCTCGAGCCCCATAAAAGCCCCAGAGACTCCCTAACCCTTGCATCTTTTCCTCCCTCTCGCACGGCCAAGGTAAGGCACCCAAGCACCTCAACGTCGCCATGGGTAGGGGATGCTCGAGCTCGTCCCCTGCTTGAACCGCTCGTCCGCCGCCGCGAGGACCTTTGCCACGTTCGCCCCAGTCTTCTTCCACAACGACGCACCCACACGGTTCCCAGAGCTCCTTCCATGATGTCATCTTCGTCGTATTCCTCCTCTGCTATGCCTACTTCGCGGACAGCGCCGGTCAGCGCCTCCCCACGTCGCCAACGGCGCCTCTTCGACCTCTCCTTCGTGTCCATCGAGCCCTCGGTGAGCAGCCGCTCCTCCCCATCTCTCTCTCCGGTTCGATTCCATCGCGGTAGACCCGATCACATCGCGTCAGAGGCCACGTCCGCGTGGACGACCATGGCAGAGAGCTCAAGCTCGTGCCTGGCCTCATTTGCAGATGCACACACACTCAACACCCGAGCTCCCCCTCCTGTTCCTACACACGAAACACCTCGTCTGCAAGCCCGCAGCGCGCGTCCCCTCTCACTTAAGCGCCATACACGCACGGCACCAAGCCGAGGCCGCCATGGCGAAGCTCGCGAGCTTCCGGGCCTTGCTCACGCCGCCCTTGCTGCACCCACACGCGCGAGCACCCAATCAGTTTCCGCACCCCCGCCGCATATCTGCATCCACCAAGGTCGCTGCCTTGCTCGTTACCATCGACGCCGACGAGCAGCATCGTGCGTTCATTGCAACAAGGCTTGGCCTTTGATTATGTTCAAATTATGCAGCGCCCCTATTTTGTCATAAACACCACATCTAGCGCAGTGGTCAGCGCCCCCGCACACATCCTGGAGGTCTTGCGTTCGATCCCAGCTCCACTCCTTTCCTTTTTCTCTTTTTGATTTTTTCTGTTTATTCCAGATTCGGAATATGCCAAATCTGGCATTTCCCATGTTAGCATTTATGGCAGATTTCTTGTTTATTAAAATGTGGCATTTTAACTACAGTAACCTATGCATGTAATATATTGTTTTGGGGTAGAAAATCCAACTAATCCATCTGTGGCCTTAATTCTGTCATTTGACGAAGTTTTGGTGCATGTCATTTTCACAACATATTGCATTTTGTGATTTTTGTGTGAATTAATGCAAGCATCATATGAATAAACTTTGTATATGTTTTAGGAGCATTTTCATGCCTACTTGCCCCTGGAATTTTTGCCATGCCATGATAACCAGGATATTTCACTGTTTTAACCTTGCAAACATGCTATGATAATGTTACTGTTTTCACATGCTTGAATTTCACTGTCATCTGTCTGTTTTTAAAACATTGCATATTGTCTTGATGGAAGCCATGAATTTGTAGCTCCTATGGAGATGCCCATGTTGACTGATTTGGTCTCCATGAATTGTACTACCATGTGGTGCATTTTGATGCCATGATAAACCCTGTAGCATATTTATTTCTTGCCTCCAACATGTCATCATATTAACTCTGTGCATTTCATTGAGTCACAATCTGTAACAGCATCTCTGCATCTTGTAGCCTCCATACCTATTAATCCATGATGCTAATGAACTTGAACCTTTTGGATGAAATGTTGTGCTTCCAGCATACTACAGCCACATATCTTGTTTGAGCATATTAGCTTCCTGTAGCTTGCTATTTTGATGCTTGCAAGTTAGCATGTTGCTGTTTATGGCAGATTGCTTTGTATTTTGTTTTGCCCACCATTTGATTTCTGTGCATCCCATTGCCATGATCTTTATATCGATGTGAACTAAAAATTCCCATTCTTTCCAGTGGCACACTTGGGTTGCCAAGATTTTCCCCCTATCTTGTTCTTCTTCCTGTTCATCACCGATTCCTTCCCGAAACCATTTCTTTCATTCCGGTAGAACCGTAACTCCGATCGAGATGTTCTCTATATGCATTTGTGGTAGAGTTGAGTGTAGAATGTGATTATTGCCATGCCATGCATCATATTTATCTCCATGTTCATGTTCTATCTAGATTGCATTTTCACCTAAAATAAGCATGAAGTAATTACTTGAACCACTCCTAGGTGGCTCAAGGCTTCATTTAATATTGCCATGAGTGTATGCCATGTTAATAACATTTGAAATAACATGCATATATCTTGTTTGTTGCATAAATGCCATGCCTTGTTTGTTTACCATGTCGTTTGCTTCTTCTCGTTAGTTCTTGTTGCAAAGTATGAGGATTCGTTCGACTACGCTTGTTCGACTACTTCATGGATTCGATCTTCTTCTAAGCGGGATTCCAGGCAAGATGATAATTACCCTGGATATCACTACTATCTTTGCTTGCTAGTTTTCTCGTTGCTATCGTTATGTCGCACTTCCTACCACTTGTATGTCAGCCTCCCATATGCCATGATACAGCCTCTAACCTTAACTACCCGCAAACCGTTGTTTGGCTATGTTACCGCTTGCTCAGCCCCTCTTATAGCTTTGCTAGTTGCAGGTGCAGTGCAGGTTGTTCTATGTTGGGACATGGGTATCATGGGATATCACAATACCTCTTATTTAATTAATGCATCTATACACTTGGTAATGTGTGGAAGGGTCGGCCTTTTGCCTGGTGTTTTGTTCCACTCATGCCGCCCTAGTTTCCGTAATACCGGTGTTATGTTCCTTGATGAGCGCTTCTAACACATGTGGGGCATATCGGAACCCCCCCTGATCACTTGTTTTAGGGTAAGACTTCTCCAGCAAGGCCCAACATTGGTTTTAATATTTGCCAACATGAACCTAATAATTAATGCATAGAGGGTCGCCACCTCGGGGACTCTTTTAATTCCAACATAACTTGGGCCAGCGGCAAAACACAACCGTTGGTCCACCTACCTAGTAGTCAGCGGAGCCGCCTCGGGGTACTTGAGGTCTTTTGGCTACCGTCCACTATGAATAGACGGATGATGCCCGTAGATAGAGAGCGCGCGGCTCTGGACACGGATCTGGCTCACCGGGAGGTCTTGCTGGTTTAGTTTTGCCTGTTACAAGAGGCTTGTCCACTGGGTTTCCTTATTGTAAGCACCGTGTTATCACGGTGCGAGGATGTTCCATCAGATGCGTGTGGTAATTTATAATGGACTACTTGGAGCACTCCTGCAGGGTTAAATCTTTTGGAAAGCCATGCCCGTGGTTATGTGGTGACTTGGAAATTTATTACCTCCGGTTGTAGAGAACTTGACACTAAATCTAATTAAAATACACCAACCGCGTGTGCAATCGTGATCGTCTCTTTTCGAGGGAGTTCAGAAAGAGAACACGGTGGGGTTATGTTTGAACCGTAAGTAGGTGTTCAGGATCACTTCTTGATCATTGCTAGATTGCGACCGATTATGCCTAGTTTACTCTTATTATTCTTGTACTCGTAAGTTAGCCACTGTACAATGCTTAGTGCTTGCTGCAACCTCACCACTTATCCATTCCATACCCATTAAGCTTTGCTAGTCTTGATACCCATGGTAATGGGATTGGTGAGTCCTCGTGGCTCACAGATTACTACAACAATAGGTGCAGGTACAAGTAAAGTGATGATTTGACATGAGCGCGATGCATGTTTACTTTTGGAGTTCTTCTTCTGCTTCTTCTTCTTCGTCGATCATAAGATGGGTTCCTGGTTGGTTGCCTGGGACTAGCAGGGTGGATGTCGTTCTTCTTTCTCGTTTGATTTCATCCGTAGCCGGATCCTGCTCTTCTGATGAAGATTGTTATGTATTGTTGTATTGATGTACTGATGCTGTAGCTTGTGGTACGTGTAAGCCTTTATCTGGTATACTCATCTATTCAGTACATGGTATGTTGTAATGATATCCACCTTGCGAAGCGTCTTCGATATGCGCTTCTATCCTTAGTGGAACTTTCGAGTTCCTTGGGGATAGGACCGCATATTGGGCGTGACAAGAAAATAAGCTGTCAAATTTATATAAAAAAGATAAGTTATATGGGTGAACTAGAATCTAAAGGTTATTTAACAAGTTTGTTCACGAAACTTACACGGAGGAAGAACTGGAATCACGTCTAAAGAGACCCATATGTCCTCATCATTTTGAGAACAGATATCAAATGTTATTATCATACCAGGCTCAAGTCCATAAGCTTGGCCCAATCCTGTCCAATTAGCACAACCAAAATATGTGTGATCTACCTCATTATAGATCATAGATTTGAAATTGAAACCATCTTTTGTCTTGAGGTAAGTAGTCATCTCAGTCACCTCTTCCATGTCGCGGACAAAAAACTTGTCTAGGACAAAAGGTCTTGCATAACAAGGGATACACTGGTTGAAATATAAAAAGACAGAAATTACACTTTGAAGCAAAAACCTTATATAGTACATGCCTAAGAAGGAAATATATGCCAACTAATATTAAAACTGATTACCGTATAATATTTGTAGTCACTTTGAAGCATGAAGGAGAAGCATTTATTGTTGTCAAGATGAGGATCGTCGCACATACCCCCAGTGTCAAAACAGTAGGGGCACTCTTCCATTTTGTGCTGCATTCATATAATTAAAATCAGCAGAAAAATTCGGCATGACCTTTGCTAAAAAAAGGACATATTGAGTGCCAGAAATTTGACGAAATGGAAAGAATCAACATTTCGCCGAAACATTGGACCCTCACTAGACATTCCCTGCAAGAACAAACATAGCGCGAGACAATTCGCGAGCAACACACAATGCAATGTTGCATTGACTAAATTAAAACACATTTGTACACATGTAATGCATTTCATCAAATAATTCACAGGTACACATAATGTGTGCATTTCATCACAATAATATCGACACTAGAACAAATCTACATGAAGATAAATTGGTAGAGGGAGGTCCTATACCGTCCGGATCGAGAGGGATGACGGCGTCGGAGGGAGAGAGCGGCTGGACGCGATGAGCTAGGTCACCGGGCGGAGGGTTGTGGGGGCGGAACAGCGGTGGCAATGGGGGTGGGGAACGGCGGTGGCAGGGGGTGTGGGGAACGGCGGTGGCATGGGGGGCATGGGAATGGCGGTGGCAGGGGTGGGGGGGGCACGGCTGAGCGACGACGGAGCGAAGGCGGGGCGAGCGGCGGGCGGCAGGGCAGGGGCGAAAGGGCGGCGACGAAGTGTCCGTCGGCGGCGAGATGGGGGGAGATGCTGAAAATGAGTTCTACTTTCCCCAATCACGCTAAGTCCTGGTTGGTTGTTAGTACTGGCGCGGATGACATGGCCAATGCCAGCAGTAGTTTTTTAAAATTAGAATCGGCAACATATTTGTAGATGGCATTTTGATATTTATAACGATACAAATTCTTCTCGTGGTTCAGAGTACATAAATATGGTACGGTTAATTAATACGATACCATTTCGATTGAAGTATACATTTTTAGGGGTACACACATGCGTAAATGAATTACACAAATCAAGTAGTATGACGTCGTTTGACAATCCTCTCAATGACGGTTTGGGTCTTCTTAATCTTGCTTGAATACTTCCGGCCCGCGCTATGACTCTTTCTCAAGAAGGGACATCCTGTCGCAGGCAACGTAGTTCTGCTCCTTCAGGTGGTGTACTCTGTGTGTTCATAAATCTCCTCTTCTGTTGGGTCCATGCCAAATCAATCATAGTCATCCTCGTTCACGACTCCGTCCATCCCGACGATGCTCCTTTTGCCTCTCCGGACGACAACATGACTTGGCTTTGAAGGGTCAGTTAAGTAGAAGAATTGTGACACGTCCTTAGCGAATACCCAAAAGGCTCATATTTGGCGGTGATTCCTTTCACCCCCTTTGCACCAGCAGGTTGTGCTTCGGGCAGAGACATGGTAATGAAACCACGTTCTTCAGTCTTGACGTTCTTCGCCCATCTGACCCGGAACAGTGGCACCGTGTAATCTTCGCCGTACTCAAGTTCCCATATCTCTTCGATCCTTCCATAGTATCTATTATTTTCATTTTCTGTCAACTGCATCATCATCACACCTGAGTTTTGGTAATCATAGTTTTTGTCCTTTGCCTGATTATAGAATGTGTATCCATTTATATCATATGATTGGTAAGTGGCGACAGTGCATGCGGGGCCTACTGCTAATCCATAGATGAGATTTGCATTGGCCACACCGGTTGGCAATGGTTTGTCTCAAATTTGCTCTTTGAACCAACTCGCAAATTTGGAGTTGTGCTCTCTAATGATCTGGGCCTCGGTCCTCTGCCACCCTGCCATTTAGTGCTTTCTCCTTAAGCTGTCCTTGTGAGTCTGCTGCCAAGGACTGATTATATCTGCGTGTTGTAACACTACTATGTGCGCTCTGTCGAAGTCATCTTGGCGGTTTTGTATATCCACATTTAAATCATGCTTCAACTGTGAGTGACCTACTCGTTCGAGCCTATCAGCATGCTTCTTCAATGGCAAACCAAGAGATTGATCATCATCTATAACATTCTTGCAGAATGATATACACTCCTCGATTAGATAGGCTTGAACGATGCTTCCATCCGGACAGGCTTTGTTACGAACGTATCCCTTCACAGTTCCATTCATCCATTCAAACGGGAACATGGTATGCAAGAATGCCGGTCCAAGGTCTATAACCTCCGGAACAATATGAACTAGCAGATGGACCATGACATCAAAGAATGACGATGGGAAATATATCTCAAGCTCACATAGTATGTTGCACAAGTCAATAAGTGTGTTACGGACGTGATCGTCCATTATCCCTCTGAGAGCTACCGGAAGTAATTGTGTCATCATCACATGACAGTCATGGGACTTCATGTTGCTAAACCTTTGCTTTTTCGAGTCAAGATACCTACGTATGAGCCCCGAGTAACCAGAAGGAACTTTCATGCCGTCGAGGCAGTTGAAAACTTGAGAAAGCTCATCCTCATCGAGAGTGAAGCAAGCTGGGGGGCAATAATCATCTTTGGTGGACACAGTTTTGCCCTTGTCTGAGTTGGCTATGACTTTTTTTGCCCTTGACCGTGTCCTTGGTTTTAACCGATGAGGGTTGATGCTCTTCCCTAATACCGATATCTTTCAAGTCTTGTCTGGCCCTCGGACCGTCTTTACTCTTTTCTGGCATGTCAAATAGTGTGCCAAGCCAACTCTCGCACACATTTTTTGTGATATGCATCATATCAAGAGAATGAGGTGTACTGAGTAGTTCCCAATACTTCAAGCCCCAGAAAACAGACTTCCTTTTCCATACTTTTAGCAGCATTTTCTCAGAGGACTTCTTTATTTTCTTTCTGGCTTAGGGCCATCTTTCCAATTTGTTAGCATTTCCAGGATTTCTGCTCCAGACCTCTTACGTGGTGGCCCTCGGGTCTCATCCATGTTGTCGAACAGATCTCCACGAGTTCTCCACTCGTCCTCTTTGTCAAGCCACCTTCTATGGCCCATGAACACTATTTTCCTACTGCCCTTTTTTGATAGCTACCAAAAAGATGTGGCATCCATACATTTAACAAATCCGTAGTGTCCATGGCACGCCTGTCCGGAGATATATCCGTAACCCAGATAGTCATGAACAGTCGTGAGCAATGCTGCTCTCATGTGAAAATAATTTCCCATGCTAGCGTCTCAGATTTTGACCCCTTCAGGCTTCCATAATATTTCTAACTCCTCCTTCAATAGCTTAAGATATGTGTTGATATCATTGCCAGGTTGGACTGGCCCTTGAGTTAGCATAACCATGTGTATGTACTTCTGTTTCATGCAGAGCCAGGGCGGGAGGTTGTACTTCCGTACAAACACAGCCACGTACTATGTGTGCTACTCTGGTTGCCAAATGGATTAAGTCCATCACTACTAACACCCAACCTGGGGTTTCTGGGTTCTGCTGCGAATTCTGGTTCTAAACTGTCGAGTGCTTTCCACTGACAACCATCTGCAATATGTCTCAGAATGCCATCATTTTTAGACGTTCTAGTCTTGTGCCAAGTCATGTTCTTTGCTTCCTTCGGGTCAGCGAAATAACGCTACAAGCAAGGAATCAGCGGAAGGTACCATACAACCTTTCGAGGCTCCTTCTTTCTAGGTTTGTATCGGGGTTCCTTGCAAGTTGGACACTTTGTTTTGTTCTCGTCCTCATTGCGATATAAGATGCAATCATTTATGCATGCATGATATCTTACATGCGGCAAATCAAGCGGGCACACGATCTTCTTCGCCTCATCGACACTACGAGGCAACAAATTCCCCTTGGGCAAAACTTTGTGTAAATATTCCAATGTAGCATCCAGACTTGCATCTGTGCTCTTGAATCTTGCCTTGATGTCTAGAAGTTTGAGGGTGACGTGCAGGCGGGTGTGCTCGAGATCGCAACCTTCATACAGTGGAGTTTTTGCGTACAATTCCAATTGCGCCAACTTTAGAGCCTCTTTAATAGCAGCTCTCTCGGTTTTCATCTTCTTCTGAAGCAGATCTTTCACATGAGGATCTTGCAGCATTGTAGCCAATGACATATCCTGCGTGACAGTCTCATGATCATCTTCATGTTTCGGTGGCATTTCATCATTTTCTCCTCCATGTGCATGTTCATTGTTTATCCACTGTGTATAACCTGTAACGAAACCACGACGGAGCAAGTGCGCCAGCACGCTACCTACTAACGGGTTGTGCAAAACTCCATTTTCGCTTGTCAGACATGGACATAATATCTGCACTTCACCGATTTGTATCATATTTGCCACCGCGAAATTGAGAAAGCCCTTCACACTTCGATCCATATTGAATCTTTCGATAGATCAAGCAGCGCTGCAAAGGGTATAAGTGCAAAAATAATTACATATATTACTAATGACAGCATAAAAAAATCAGCATGCCTTTGCTAAAAAAGGGACATATTGAGTGCCAGAAATTTGACGAAAGGGAAATGAATCAACGTTTCGCGAGCAATGACATTTATATATATAGCTAGCAATTAATCACACACATATCTCCATCACATATCCATCCATATGCGCATGCATGCATCATATATATGTATAAAGTAATGAGAAGTTCGGTCTATTTACCTCATCAAAGGGGCGGGGAGGGGGCCGGCCGACCATACGTAGGTTGGAGGCGCCATTAATGGAGTGTGGTGGAAAATTTAATACAAGTGTGTGTTTGAGTGGGTGGAGGAGATAGCTAGCTTAAGGAGTGAGTGTGTGGAGGCTAGCAAGATTAATTAATTAATTAATCCATCACCTAGCTAGATCTAAGTATAAGAATCATGAGAAAGAATTTGGTGTTTTTCTCAAGAAGAAGAGAAGAGAGAGAAGTCAGAGGAAGAGCTAGCGAGGAAGAAGAAGGAGGAAAATATCTAAATGGATGGACAAGGGCACATGTGAATAGTGCTGCGACGTAATTACTGGCGTGCCCTAATCACGAAATGCCAATACAACTGTGTACATCCCTGGTGCGCCACCATTACTAACACCAGTGTTATACTTGCCCAAAAGTGGACCAAGTAAGGTGGACCCGCAAAATATACTGCTGGCGTAACATAAAGTGCGACTCCATAGCTATGAGGATTACTACTGGCGTAGGACCCTTTTGCTACGTCAACACTAAGTTAGGCCAGGGCAGAACGCTAGGACCCACTTACAGGTGACGTTTCTTAAAATTCCTACGCCGGCACTAAGATGATATCTATGACGTGCGAATTTAGCCTACGCCAGCGCTATTTGAAAAAAATAGTGTTGGCATTGATGGGAAATGGCGCGCTACCAACGAAAGTTGTGGCTAGCTGTTTTTCCACTAGTGGCAGCTTCCCATCCACTAGCCTAGTCGAATAGAATGCATGAGTTAAGTGTGTTGGGGTTGGAGCAGTCTAAGGATGGGTGACCGGGTGGGAAGTTGCTATATCTCAAGCTTTATTTAAGCGCCATGTCAATTAAATAAACCTTGAGATCCTTGTTTTGAAAATATGGAGAATGATTTTTTTTATCATTTGTTGTTTTGAAAATTCGAAGAATGATCGAGATCTGTGGGCCCGCCATGTTCTATCCTTTGACCCACAACGTTCAAGATCTCTTGGCCCACACGTTCTATATATCCTTTGACCCACAACGTATGAGAAGGGTTTGAACATGATGGGTTCCTCTTGGTATAGGTCATGGTGGCATGTCAGACCAAATTAAGTTTGGGAACATGTGTTGGATTCCCTCCCGCCGGCTCGAAGTTAGGGAACCGGCATCGTATGTCTTGAACCTTGCTTCCTGGGGGTACGGTGTTCAGTTTGTAATGTAGTTGGTGCCCCATCCAAGTTGTGCATTGGGGTTATGAACACATCACACACCACTCATACATATATTTGGGCTGCATGCATGATATCGGGTCTTCTAACAGACCCCGTCTCCCATGTGCGGTTTTCAATAACACGCCTATCTGTGGACCTTGTCTATATATATCATCCCTTAGGCCGACAGCGAGGGGGTTTGGCCATGAATGGATTCCTCCTGGTTCGTGTTACCGCGGGTCATGGTGACATGTTCGAGCAAAGTTTGAGCTCATGCGTTCTCGGGATTCCCTCCCATGTTCTCAAATTGGTGGGTTGGATAGACACCCTACGTACGTTGTCCTTAATTACTACCTAGCTTTCATGGGGGTTGTCCGTTTCGTGAGGTGGGCGCCACATCAAAATTGTACATTATTGGGTATTTAAAACACGTCACCCTTCCAACGTACATCAATTTGGGCCCCATGCAGGTTTACGATGATGGTCCAATCTATGGGCCCCTCTCGTGCAGTTTACGATGATGGTCCAATCTATGGCCCCGAGCGGTCTATTATATCTCTTTTTGACCGACAACAATGATCTTTTGACCAAGATAGATTCACTTGGTCCGTCTTATGGTAGGTCATGGTGACATGCATGTCCGACCAAAGTATGAGTACGTGCATGCATCCCGCCAACACGAAGTGGGGGTGGGGCAGGCACCCTAGCTACGACCTTAACCTGTCATTATAGATATCCAAGGGCACTTTCCGGTTTGCGAGGGAGGTGCCACATCAAAGTTGTGCATTGCGCATTTAAACATCACACCCTTTATTCCTACATATATTTGGCCATTTCCAGGTGGTTGTTGTCTTCTGGCCCCTCTCACCCGATCTTCGACGATGGGCCCACCCGTGGGCCCGCGCGTCAAATTTGTGCATTGGGAATTTGAACATCACACACCACCCTTTTCATACATATATATTTGGGCCACATGCTAGTGTGGTTGTGTTCTAACCCTTTCTCGCATTTTTTTGTTGCCAAATGGTGCTATATAAAAGAGCAGACAACTTGGATGAAAAACTGTATGTGAACGTACGCGCAACGGACACGGGTGCACTGGCTTAACCGTGTGCGAAGCTCGTGCCCTGTAAAATCGCCACGACTTCGCAAGCGCCAGCAAGGGTGGGGTAATGTGTACAGGATATTGAGGATGAATTCCACGTCTGCGTCCGAAAATTAGGACAAACCATGTGCGATAAACTAGCTAGCTAGAAATCTCAAAAAAATCAACCCGCCTTGAGCAATGCAAAAAATGGTGGTTCCGCGGCTTTTCCTTATTATCATACACAATTATTATGTTTGGACCGTGTGCGATCTTGGTTGCTCCCGCCCCGCTTCAATTCCATTACCCAAATTTTAGTTGCCGCGGTATTTCAACCGTCGCCCTCACTCCTCCACCACTGACCTTATAGTAAAATTCCAGTAGCCGAGGCATTTGAACCGTCACCTCCCTCGTCCACCACCATTTCCACCCATCATTACTAAAATTCTCAGTAGCCGTGGCATATCCTCAAACATCACCCCGCCCTAACCACACACCCCTCCACAGTCTACAGCCCCCCCCCCCCTCGCTCGAACCCTAGCTCGCCGCAGCCGCCGCCGCCGCCACCAACCCCTGCCGGTCTGCCCGTGCCTCCTAGCTTAGATAAGTTCAGGTTACCCACCGATTCCCATACCCTCGTCGCCCTGAGTTTTTAGATGAGGCATGCGGTGTCCCTCCCCCCGAGATCCCCATCCCCTACTCCAGAGAGTCACAGCCTAAGCCCGACCACATATCCCGGGGAGCCCGAGGAGTGTACGGCCAAAAAGAGGTCTATCATGGCCTCTCCGCTGGATGATGTAGAGGTGGCCGCCGTTCGTGCTGACCTGTCGATCCCGGAGGAACACCTCGCCGCGGAATCCGGGACGTTGACTACGTCACCATGCCGAAGGCTTCACGTCAGCGGGCTCGCATATTACTGTATCTCAGGACAGTCGGCTATGACATCAAGCTCGTCGACAGCGAAGGCTTCACGTGGGCCATGTCACAGGATAAGTGGTTGTCGGCATACGACACCTATGGGACCGTGTGGATCCCTTTTACGGTTCGGCTGGGGAAAAGATGTACACAAAGAGCGGATCCAACGATCAACGCGGGGATTTTTTACCCAGGTTCGGGCCGCTAAGTAGCGTAAAACCCTACTCCTGCTTTGGTTTATTGTGGGTGTTTAAGCTCAGATACTCGGAGCGCTTCTTGGTGAACAGTACGCAAGAAGGGCGGCTACGCATGCAACTGGGCCAGAAAGCTTCCCCCTGTAGCTTCACCTTGGGCCTCCTTTTATATGACCAAGGGGTCACCAACAGCGGCGAACAGTACGCACAAGAGGTGTAAAGTTACTACAGTGTTTACATGCTTATCACTGACGACTTAGGACAAACGCATTAAATGCTCCACTTAGGTGTCCCTTACTTTCTTGGGGATGGAAAAAGAGCCCGTCCCATCAGCGCCGCTTAACCCCATCCGCCGCTAGTGCCATGACACGCATCCAGGAGGACAAACCCTAAACGACAGGCTGGTCGCTGCGCTGGAGCGGTGGCAGGGCGGTGGGATCTTGCCAGGTGCGGGGCCTTGCCGGGCCTTCGTGAGCCTTCCCGGCAAGTATCTTGCCGGGAATCCAGCCTTCGGTCTTCTGTCTTCTGATCATTAGCTTGAATGCCTTCTTGATAATCTTGTATTTGTTTCCAGCTGTTCTCCGGCAGGCCTTGCCGCTGGTATGGCTACAACCGTCCGTGCACAAGTATAGGGTACTAAAAGACCCAAACTTTAGTACACCGACAGGAGCCCCCGGACCTAGGCCATACACGGGTGCGAGGCGTTGTTGGGCTAGGCCCAAATAGTGCATGGGCACGCGTGGCAGGAGTTAATTGTTGTAATCATCTTATTTATCGCGCTCCCCCACGACACGCATTAAATGCGGGACGTGGGATACGTGCGCGGAACGGCCGCAGTAGTAGTGCGCTCGTAAAAATGCATTCACATTGGTTAGTAAAGAGGCAGCCCCGCACCTTCCCCATAAAAGGGAATCCGCAGAGGCGCTGCTCATTTACCTCTCGTCTTTTCCAATCTGGAAACCACTGTCGCCTTCTTCCTCGAGCTTGAAACAGAGCCTCTCCCATCCATCCGCCACCCCCACGCCCTCATCATTCTCGGCTTCCGCTTCCACAGTCGTCATGCCGCCCAAAGCAAGCAAGGGCAAATTGGCGAAAGCCGTCGACTCGGATGCAGAGACGGAGAAGATCGATCTGGTGGAGATGCAGAAGGAACACGCCGTCTTCGCCCCGACGCTCGACATGCGCGCCCTGATTGAGCGGTACATGTGTATGTGGGGGAAGAAGACGAGGGCTCACCCTGCAACTCGCGTGCTCCCAGCTTCCGTCAAGGGCGGTCCAGATAAATTCCCCTTCTTCGTCGCTTACTTTTACTGCGGACTCTGCCCTCCGTTTTCTAATTTCTTCATCGACATCATGTACACATACAGCTTCCGTCTCTTGGATTTCACGCCGAATGCCGTGACATGCATGTCAGTCTTTGCCCATCTCTATGAAAATTTTGTCGGAGTAGTTCCCAGCACAACCCTCTTTCGCCACTATTTCATTCCCCGTATCGAAACAGGAGACGCCCTTTCTGGTTCTATCACCTGGATTCCAAGGGCATGGAATAAAGAGATATACCCAGACGGTCTCTACCGTAAGAAGTGGGATGAATGGCGGGCCGAGTGGTGCTGGATTAAGGAGAAAGATCCTCAGCCGTTCTGTTCACCCCGACAAACGAAATTGGTTCGCGGCAAGGACTGGAGCGGCCTCGATCCTCAAGATGAGAAGCTCACAATCGCAATTACCAGGATCCACCGTCTCAGGGTTGCCGGGCTCACAATAGAAATGATTGGCGCTGATTTCCTCCGCCGCCGCATCGCTCCTCTGCAGAACAAAGGGAGACCAGCCTGGGAGTTCCAGAATGCAGCAGATATCATGAGGCTGCGCCCTGGTCTGAACAACAACTTAATAGTCTTGCAGCACACAGCTCTCTGCCACAAACTGTTCAGGCCTGACGGGAAATATACGTTGCCGGTTGGCGTGATTCCCCTGTGCAACAACTCCGCTTTGAGCTCAATCATCGCCATGATGCCGGTGTGTAATGCTCACGGTCTTGACGGAACTTGGGACGAGCCATCCTCAGAGCACGCACAGGAGTTCTTTGACAACTTGTCGGAGAAAACCATCCGGGAAGAGCCAACTCTCATCCACCCCACCACCGATGAAGAAGTGGCTTACATCGCCAGCAGGGCGGAAGAGGCGAATCTAGCCGCGGAGGCCGGCAACTTTTGCTTCGCGGAAGAGGAAGCCAGTGAAGAAGAAATAACGCTTGAAGAGACCCTTGCCGAGCAAGGTGAAGTTGCCGGGGAGCAGAGTGGCATGGTTGCCGGGAGCTCTTCTGTCGAAGGCACAGCCGAGGTACAGCTGCACGAGGAGCCCCTAGCTCCAAAGAAGAAGAAACGTGTTCTTCAGAAAGTCGTCTCTGGCGTCCCAACACATCAGCCTCCCTCGAGTGGTGAGGTTCCCGGCAAGGGGGCGACCGGCAAGGCTGCGCCGCGGCAAGGAGCCCAACAGCAACCCGTGCGACGTACGAGACGCACGACCGCGGCAACAACTGGAGCGGCAGGGGCGTCTCATACGACGGCACCAGCGGCTGGAGCAGCATGATCATATCAACCTACTGCTTCTGCCGCAGCCAAGCGTCCCAGGACCCCTTCTCCACCCCCTCGCACGGACACTGTAGCGGAGGTTGACTTTGACATCTCCGCTTTTAGTCCGGAAAGAGAGGAGTAAGGGTCCTGGCCACGTCTTTCAACTTCTGAATTCCTGTTCTTGCTTAACTCATTTGTTTTGCTTTGGCCTGTCCCCACAGAGATACGGAAATGTTGGCACAAAGGATGGTGAAGAAGGCGAAGACTTCAACGGGTGATGAGCCTCCGGCAAGCACCGTAGGTGCGCCAGAGCCCATCATCATCAGCCCGGAGCGCAG
This sequence comes from Elymus sibiricus, assembly GCA_039707655.1. NCBI lineage: Eukaryota > Viridiplantae > Streptophyta > Magnoliopsida > Poales > Poaceae > Elymus > Elymus sibiricus. The sequence goes on from CM077670.1 coordinate 140,779,276, forward strand.
CCCTCAATGCAGCCTCCAACCCAGCCCCCAGCGTGAGTCCACTACCCATTTTCCGCTCGCGAGCGTTGGGGAGAATATCATCGCTATTGACATCACCGGGCTTGTAGGAGAAGAACGGAAACTAGGAGAGTCATCGGAGGCCATCCCTGACGTGCCGCCTCCGTCGACCACGCTGCCCAGAGATGAACCTTTGGCAAGGGCTTCGACTGGCGAGCCCATTCGCATTGAAGAGGAGCCGGCAAGCACGGGCACTGGCAATCCTACATCGGCAACCAATGTTGCCGGGAAAGGAGAAACCACCTCTCAACAGCTCGACACAGGTAAACCGTTTGCCTTGGTGCACTTGCCATTCTTTCTTTATTTTTGTCTTCTTGAACTTCAACCTCGGCCTCATCCTGTTTCCTTTCTTGGTCTTCAGATCTCCCTTCGATGGAACAAATGGATGTTGATATTGTCATCGAAGAGACCGCAAAGGACGCTGCCATCGAGGCCGACAGAGTCGCAGCTGACGAGGCCGCCAAGGCCGCACAGGAAGAAACCACCAAGGGGTCTGCTGAGGGGGCCGGCAAGGAGACCGGCGACCATACTGACGGCATTCCTGCCACAGGAGCGCCTGGTGCTACACCGGTCGCGGAGCCCCCAGTTGCCGGCGAGGCGGTTGTCGAGGATCAACCGTCAACATCCGATGCCCCCTCGTCAAGCAGATACCTTAAGGTTGGAGACAACCTGTTCGTCAGCATACCAGGGACGGCAAGCGCTGGGGTGCCAACCGAGGGAGAAATTTTTGATGAAGACGTCATCGCCGCCGCTGGACTCAAGATCGTTGATGAGCCACTCGCTAGCAGCAGCGGGTCCAGGGAAGAACAGCTCCTCCAAGCCATGAGCGGCGACTTTCAAAAGCTTCAGGCGCTTTACCAAACCCGAAAGGAGAGGCTGGACTCCAGGGCGGCAGTTGTCGAGGAGGTGGAGGCAGATTTCCAGAAGCGCGTCGAAGAGACACAAGTCTGGTACGCCGAGGCTTTCCAGGAGCTGATGGCTGGCCGGGAGCAACTGAATCAGAGTTGGAACGAGTTCTTCTTAAAACAGTCCGACGCTGAGAAGGCACAGGAGGAGGCTGCGCAGCAGGCTGCTGCAGAGGAAGCTCGCTTAACGGAACACCGCGTCGGGCTCGATGCTTATGAAGAAGACCTTGCCGCTCGTGAGGAGGCGCTTGCCGCCAAGCTCCGCAGCAAGGACGAAGAGATCAAGAAGCTTGTCGCGCGGCGAACCCAGGAGGTGGAGCAGAGACACAAGGAAAAACTCGAAGCTCTGGCCATAGACCATGCCGGCAAGTTAAAGGGAGCCATCGATGCCGCCGAAGTTGCAGAGGCCGCCAAGAACGAGCTGGGCGATAAAGTGAAGAGGCTGGAAGCAGATCTCGAGGGCCATGGCAAGGAAATCTCAACGCTCAGGGCCGACAGAGAGAAAACTCTCTACAGCCTGGCGGAGATGCAAACCGCCATGTCCGACAAGACCAAGGAGCTCATCTCAGCCAATGAATCCATCGCTGATCTGAAACTAAAGCTGGCAACGCTGGAGGAGTCCCTTGAGAACAGCAAAGCTCGCAAGAGGGCTTTGATCAAAGATCTCCAGAGTGAGAAGAGCCTGCTCAACAGCGCCGCCGCCACTTATAATGACTTTGAGGAAGGTGTGAAATCTGGACTGAGCGCCTTGTCGATGTCGCGGAAAGGCTTGCCACAGAACTGGTCACCATGGGCCTGCAAGACTTCAACTACTCTTCTGACGATAGGGTGTCTGCGAGCGCCAGGCTGACCATGTTCTTCGAAAGCATCGTTGACGCCCTCAAGCTGCTCCGTTCTGATCGAGCAACCCATCTGGCCAACGAATCCCGCAAACTTTGCCGGGCCGTCCTCTTCAAGGTGCTCGTCAAGGTGGTGCACAAGAACCCTGACATCAACCTTACCAACATTCTTGCTAGCTTGTCGGAGGATGTAGACCTCAAGGCACTCGAAAAGCTTGTCGCGCCCATCGTTGGCAGAGTGAGCCAAGTCAAGAGGGTCGAAGGCCGGCGCAGGGACTAGCCGCTTCGCTCCATTTTGTCGCCACCCTTCTATGTCAAAGACAGTTTTAACTTAAGTTAGAATCGCAGCGACCAGTAATATAACTTGCTATGTTTTGGATGAATGTATGCTATTTCTCTTGTCTGATTTCTTCTTCTTTTTGTACGGTACATGCCCTATGCTTATTGGAAACTTGCCGCTGCGTGCACCCTTGCCGCGAGCGCTTTGAGGAACGGATCCTTAGCAGCCTGCTGGAGGTGTCACTGCTGACAAGATACCTTGACGTTTTCAGTGCAGCCACTTAAGCTGTTGAGCGGACTCGAAACAAAGTAAGGGCGCAACCAATCACGACAAGGTTCCTTCGCGTGCGGGTTTTCCATACAAAAGCCAAAATCGTTCAAGGAAAATAAGTCTACAATAAAAATTTGTTTAAAAGCTTTGCAACTTAGCTTTTCGTTGCTGTACTCCTTATTGCAAAATGTCAACTTGAACGTTGCCTATCGGTGTCCATACCATCCTTCCCCCTGGCAAACTTGCACGCGAGGAAACCTTCTGTCCTTCAAGAAGAAGAGAAAACAGAGATATGGAACCTTGGCGGTTCATTAACGCTTACCGGAAGCAGGTGTAATACAATATCTCAGACAAGCATGCATATAGATTGACATGAAAATCGACAAGAAACGTAAAACGCTTAAGTTTATTCAACTATGCACAGGGTCTACGCCTGGCTTTGTACAAAGGATCATATGCCTTGTCGGAAAAACTTGTACAAAAGGTGGTTGCCGGGTGACCCGGCAACCGCGCCTTATGGGTAGAACTTACGAAGGTGTTCGATATTCCAGGAATTGCTCACTGGAATGCCATCTTCGGTCTCCAGGCGGACTGCGCCGGGCCTGGTGACTCGTACTACCCGATAAGGGCCTTCCCACTTCGGCGTCAACTTGTTAGAATTCTTGGCCGACTGAACGCGCCAAAGAACAAGGTCGCCTTCCTCAAGGCTTCAGGCATTACCCTTGCGGCTATGATAGCGGCGCAAGGCTTGCTGGTAGCGTGCAGCTCGCACAGCAGCCCAAAGACGATCTTCCTCAAGGAGCGTGGTGTCATCTTGGCGCAGCTACTCTTGCTCAAGCTCATCATAAGCGAGTACTCAAGGTGACCCGTATATGAGTTCTGTGGGTAGAACTGCTTCTGCCCCGTAGACTAGGGAGAAGGGTGTCTGGCCAGTAGCTCGATTTGTTGTCGTTCTGATTGACCAAAGAACCGCCGGCAGCTCATCAATCCAGCGTCTTCCGCACTTGCGCAGCTTGTCGAAAGTCCTTGTTCTGAGACCTCGCAACACTTCAGCATTTGCCCTCTCCGCTTGGCCGTTGCTCCTCAGGTGAGCAACAGAAGCAAAACAGATTTTGCCGCCAAGGTCTTGGACATACTGCATGAGGGTGCGGCTTGTGAACTATGTGCCATTGTCGGTGATGATCCTGTTTGGCACACCAAAACGGCACACTAGTCCCTTAAGGAACTTGACGGCTGATTGTGCTGTCACCTTTCTCACTGCTTCCACTTCCGGCCACTTCGTGAACTTGTCGATAGCAACGTACAAGTATTCGAAGCCCCCGGCAGCGCGGGGAAAAGGGCCCAATATGTCGAGCCCCTAGACCGAAAATGGCCAGGAAAGAGGGATTGTCTGAAGAGCTTGAGCTGGCTGATGCAATTGCTTTGAATGGAACTGGCACGCTTCACACTTGGTTACTAGTGCAGTTGCATCTTGGAGAGCAGTGGGCCAGAAGAAACCTTGCCGGAATGCCTTGCCGACAAGAGCTCTTGAGACTATGTGGGAGTCACATATGCCTCCATGTATCTCTGCCAACAGCTCCAGTCCATCCTTCCGAGGAATACACTTCAATTTCACACCGTTCGGTCTCTTTCTGTACAGGACATTGTCCACGAACTGGTACATACTAGACCGACGGGCTACTTTCTCCGCTTCTTCCTGTTCTTCAGGGAGTTCTCCTGTTTGAAGGAACTGGACGATGTGATGTGCCCATGTTGGAGCCTGTGGCTCGACAACAAGGACCAAAGGCATATCTTCGGCCGTGGGAGCGTTTGTCTCTACAGCAAGGGCTTGCGGCCCTGCCAGAGCCTGTGGCTCCCCGGCAAGCTCGGCGTCGTTCCCGGCAACTTCCTTGCCGACGGCTTCTGGAAGCTCTGCAGGAAAGTACTGGCTGGAACTCAACTTCCTTCTTTTGTCTTGCCTCGTCGATGGTGTTACGGATGGCTGAGTTAAGCGGAGCACAAAAGTTCCTGGTTCCACAGGTAACTTGAGGGCAGCATTTTTTGACAGGTCGCCGGCAATATTGTTCTTCGCACGAGGAACATGCTCTGTTTGCAACCCGTCAAAACGCTCCTTCAACTTTCTCACTTCATCTACATATGCTTCCATCAACAGGCTCTGATAGTCTTTGTTAACTTGCCTGACAACAAGCTGTGAGTCACCTCTGACAATGAGCTTCTTAATGCCAAGGTCCACCGCGATCCTAAGACCGGCAAGCAGCCCTTCATATTCTGCAGTGTTGTTTGTTGATCCCTCCCGGGGAAAGTGCATCTGAATACATACTTGAGGTGCTCTCCGGTGGGTGCGACAAGCAGCATGCCAGCACCGGCGCCTTGCAGCGAGAAAGCCCCGTCAAAGTACACAATCCATTCTTGATTGGTTTCCTTGCCAGGGATAGTTGTCTCTTGAATTTCTCCGTCTGGCGTCGGTGTCCATTCTGCAATGAACTCCGCCAAGGCTCTGCTCTGAATAGTCGAAGTGCTTTCAAATTTGAGACCAAAACTTGACAGTTCCAATGCCCACTCCACAATTCTGCCAGTCGCATCTGGATTTCGTAAAATCCACTGCAACGGGAAGCGAGTGACGACGGTGATTTCATGTGCTTGGAAATAATGGCGCAGCTTCCTTGAGGCCATAAGGAGGCCGAAGAGCAACTTCTGCACGCCAGAATATCTTGACCTAGCCCCCTGCAACAGGGAGCTGACAAAATAGACTGGGCGCTGCACCATCTTCTTCTTCTGCGTTGCTTCATTCGATTGCGCAGATCCTGCCTTGTCGGCATCAGACTCTGCCGGGGAGAATCCCAGCTTGTCGCTTGACGGGCTTGCTGCTGCCACTGCTTCTTCGTTGACTTCTCTCTGCGCCACTAAGGCAGCACTAACCACTTGATTCGTTGTCGCTAGATATAGCAGCAACAACTCTTGTGGTTTAGGTGCGACTAGCGTTGGCGGAGAGGAGAGGTACCTCTTCAAGTCCTGCAGCGCTGCCTCCGCTTCCGGAGTCCATTTCACTGGACCGGCCTTCTTCAAGATTTTGAAAAAACGCAGGGCGCGCTCAGCGGATTTGGAGATGAACCTGCTCAGAGCAGCAACGCAGCCGGCAAGTCGACGCACATCTTTGACACGTCTTTGTGCTTCAATCTGCTCAATTGCCTTGATCTTGTTGGGATTCGCTTCGATTCCACGTTGAGACACAAAGAACCCGAGAAGCTTGCCAGATGGAACGCCAAACACACACTTCTCAGGATTGAGCTTCAGATTGATCCTGCGCAGATTTGCAAACGTCTCTTCTAAATCTTGTATGAGCGTTGCCTTGTCCTTGGTTTTAACCACTATGTCATCCATATAAGCTTCCATATTTCTATGTAGCTGGGACTCAAAACCGATCTGGACCGCTCTTGCAAACGTTGAACCAGCACTTTTCACCCCGAAAGGCATGCGTATGAAGGAATACGTGCCACATGGGGTGATAAATGCGGTTTTCTCTTCGTCGTCCTTTGACATGAAAATCCGATGATACCCTGAATAAGCGTCAAGAAACGACAGCAAATCGCAGCCAGCAGTGGAGTCCACAATCTGGTCGATGCGCGGCAAGGGAAAAGGAATTTTTGGACAGGCTTTATTGATATCTATATAGTCGATACACAACCTCCATTTTCCATTCGCCTTGCGCAATACAACTAGATTGGCCAACCATGTTGGATGGAGCACTCCTCTAACTAAACCTGCCGCTTACAGCTTCCTGATTTCTATGACAATAAATTCTTGCCGCTCCAAAGCTTGCTACCTAACTTTCTTCTTGACGGGCCGCGCATGAGGACAGACAGCAAGGTGGTGCTCGATTACCTCCCTAGGAACACCGGGGATATCAGATGGTTGCCATGCAAACACATCGACATTCGCCCGCAGGAAGGCAATGAGCGCGCTTTCCTATTTTTCATCGAGGGTGGAACTCACGGTGAAAGTTCCTCCCGTACCATCCTCCTTAACGGGCACCTTCTTAGTTGCTGGTGGAGCTGCCTTGGATTTCTTGCTCTTGCCAGTGGAGCTCTCCGGCACATCCTCAACGGGAGCGCAACACTCCGAGGAGGTGCGCTTGCCGGAGTATGTGCTAGAGGTCTTGCCGGTCTTCTTCCCCCCGGGAGCTTCGGCGGCTGGAGCAAGTGCCTTGCCGGCAAGTGCTGCGACTGCCTCCCGGTAGAGTTGGTCGGTGTAGATAAGCGCATCCTTCTTGTCGTAGTTGATAGTGATGACGCTCATCGGCCCGGGCATCTTTAATGTATTATAGGCGTAGTGTGATGCCGCCATAAACTTGGCCAGCGCTGGGCGACCAAGAATCCCATTATATGGTAACGGAATCCTGGCGACGTCGAAGACGATCTTCTCTGTCCTGTAGTTCAGCTCACTACCAAATGTTACTGGTAGCGTGATCATGCCCTTCGGCTGGCTCCTTTCCGGATTGATCCGTTGAAACGTGCCCATCTCCTCGAGATCTTCGTCAGGAATTTGCAACCTCTTGATCACATCAGGCGAGATCAAGTTCAAATCGGCCCCACCGTCAACTAACATCTTTGTCACCTTGAGGTTGCGGATTGTTGGTGAAACCAACAATGGCAAACACCCGACCGCAGTTGTGCGATCAGGGGTGGTCCTCGGCGTCAAAGATGATAGGCGTGTGGGACCACTTCAATGGTTTCCGGGCATCGACCGAGGGCTCTGTCGCATTAATCTCGCGCGCCCACTGTTTAAGTCGGCGGTGAGAAGAATGCAACGAGGCACCTCCGTCAACGCACATGGCTTCTATGGCATTCTAGAACTTGTGTTCGCTGGACTCGTCGCCATCTTCATCATCATCCTAACCCCCTGCTCCTTATCACGGCTTCGAGCGGGCCTCTCCTTCTGTTGCTTGGCCTTGCCGCGGCGACCTCCTCGACCACCGCGCTTCTTGCCAGATCCCTCAGCACCATCCTGGGCCTTCTCCTTGTCTCGCCTCTCAACGGGAGCGCATCACTCCGAGGAGGTGCGCTTGCCGGAGTGTGTCCTAGAGGTCTTGCCGGTCTTCTTCCCCCCGGGAGCTTCGGCGGCAGGAGCAAGTGCCTTGGCGGCAGGTGCTGCGACTGCCTCCCGGTAGAGTTGGTCGGTGCAGATAAGCGCATCCTTCTTGTCGGAGTTGATAGTGATGACGCTCATCGGCCCGGGCATCTTTAATGTTTTATAGGCGTAGTGTGATGCCACCATGAACTTGGCCAGCGCCGGGCGACCAAGAATCCCATTATATGGCCATGGAATCTTGGCGACGTCGAAGACGATCTTTTCTATTCTGTAGTTCAGCTCACTACCAAATGTTACTGGCAGTGTGATCTCGCCCTTCCGCTGGCTCCTTCCGGGGTTGATCCCTTGAAACGTGCCCGTTTCCTCGAGATCTTCGTCAGGAATTTGCAACTTCTTGATCACATCAGGCGAGATCAAGTTCAAACCGGCCCCACCATCAACTAACATCTTTGTCACCTTGAGGTTGCGGATCGTTGGTGAGACCAACAATGGCAAACACCCGAACGCAGTTGTGCGATCAGGGTGATCCTCGGCGTAAAAAATGATAGGCTTGTTGGACCAATTCAATGTTTTCCGGGCATCGATCGACGGCTCTCTGGCGTTAATCTCGCGCGCCCACTGTTTGAGTCGGCGGTGAGAGGAATGCAACGAGGCGCCTTCGTCAACGCACATGGCTTCTGTAGCTTTCTGGAACTCGTGCTCACTGGACTCGTCGCTCTCTTCGTCATCATCGTCACCCCCATGTTCCTTGTCGCGGCCTCGAGCGGGCTTCTCCTGTTGTTGCTTGGCCTTGCCGCGGCGACCTCCTCGACCACCGAGTTTCTTGCCAGACCCCTCAGCACCATCCTGGGCCTTCTCCTTGTCTCGCCTCTCATACTCAGCTTTCTGCTTCTCGACAAGCTGCTCAACTTGCTGGCAGTTTTGGAGATCGTGACCCTTGGTGCGATGGATCTTGTAGTACTGCTTGTCGGAGCCCTCCGGCTTGTCGGCAGCCGCCAAGGCCTGACATGAGGCACACCCGGCAACCTCCTTGCCGGGGCCATCAGCCTTGAGCTTCTTGGCGGTGCTGGTGTTGTCGGATCCCTCGACGGCAAGCACGGCCTTGCCCTTGCGCTTCTTGTTACGCCGTCGGCCTTTCTTCGTCGAGGTGGTGGCGTCTTCGCCTTCAGAATCGATTTCTGCGCCAGCATCCTCGCCAGGGAATCTCCTTCCCTCTTCAGCCTGAGCACATTTGTCAGCCAGAGCATAGACCTCGGCAACATCCCTGACTTTGTTCATTGCCAGCTCTTCCCGCATCTTGCGGTTGCGCACATTCTGAGAAACGCATTGATAACTGCGGCAGGATGAACATCTAGGATGTTGTGCTGTATACGGCTGAATCTCTGTATGTACTTGCGCAAGGCTTCGCCCTCTTTCTGGGGGATGAGATGTAAATCGCTTTCCTGGCCAGGAGCCTGGTGGCCTCCAGTAAAGGCGCCAACGAACTCATGACACAAATCTGCCCAGGAGGAAATGGAATTCTCAGGCAAAAGCATTAACCACGACCTGACGTTGGGCTTAAGCTCCAATGGGAAGTAGTTGGCGAGTATCTTGTCGTCTCGAGCCCCGGTAGCCTGCACCGCAATGGTGTAGATGCTCAAGAACTCTGACGGGTGAGTCTTGCCATCGTATTTCTCCGGCACCTCCGGCTTGAAAGTTCGGGAATTGGGCCACTGGACCTGCCGCAGCTCACGAGTAAACGCTGGACAACCCACCTCGTAAGGCAAGCTACCAGAATACCCCGGCGCAGGCTCGTCCAAAGTGGGTCCCGCGCGCCTGTCGGATTGACGGCGCGCTTCCCGCTGCCGCTCGATGGTAGTTCAAGCGTCTTCTTTGTTCCGTTCCCGAAGAACTTGACGTTGATCGCGGCGAGCTCGCGGATCAAACGACGCCGTGGAATCATCATCACAGGCGACAATCCGCCGAGTTAGCAACCGCTATTGTCGTAGAGGAGGGGAGCGCATCGTAGTCGTACCGCCTCTGGTCTTTTCGCCATCAGCACGCACCGGCTCAGTGGACTGCCGCAGCGAAGGCCCCGCCTGCTATGGCCTGTCATCATTAGCCAAGCCGATGAGGCTCTGAATAGCAGATCTCCATTCTTCTAGCTTCTCCACAACGGGAGGGAAATCTAGGAGCAGCTGAGCTCGTGCCAACGCTTCTGCCGGTGTAGGCGGTGGTGAAAGGTGCGAAGAACGTGAGGTGCTCTGACTCCTAACTGTGTTAGAAGGAGCTCCATCACGGTCTTGCGATCGCGCCCTGCTTCCACCGGCATGTTGGCGTGCATACTGGCACCGTGCATCTGGGGAGTGATGCGCAGGGGTTTTTCCATGGGGGCGCCTGGAACCACCAACGTCGCGGCGTTGCCCATCGTGCACGACCTGAGAAGGCCGCAGCGCATGCGCCGGCGTGGGTGTCTTGGAAGGCGCCGTCCCGTCCTTGGATTTCGCTGCGCCACCCGTAGGTAGCACGGCTCCATCCTTGGACCTGGCAGTATGCGGGTTGTTGTCGCCATTGCGAACGACTCCGCTCACCTGGCTCTGATCGCCAGAACATCGTGGAGGCTCAAGACCTCCACATCCTCCACCAGCGCCCACGTCGTCGCCCGTCTGTGTGGGGACGGGTGGGCCAGACGCGGATGGATCAACCGCCATCGCACCCTTCTTCTTGGGAGCCATGGCGACGAAAGTGATCAAAAACTGGCGCGCTGACCGCTAGATCGGGTTCGCGCAACCTCTTCCCCTACCTGGCGCACCAAAGATGTCGGCGTACGACACCTATGGGACCGTGTGGATCCCTTTTATGGTTCGACTAGGGAAAAGATGTACACAAAGAGCGGATCCAACGATCAACGCGGGGATTTTTTACCCAGGTTCGGGCCGCTGAGTAGCGTAAAACCCTACTCCTGCTTTGGTTTATTGTGGGTGTTTAAGCTCAGATACACGGAGCGCTTCTTGGTGAATAATACGCAAGAAGGGCGGCTACGCATGCAACTGGGCCAGAAAGCTTCCCCCTATAGCTTCGCCTTGGGCCTCCTTTTATATGACCAAGGGGTCACCAACAGCGGCGAACAGTACGCACAAGAGGTGTAAAGTTACTACAGTGTTTACATGCTTATCACTGACGACTTAGGACAAACGCATTAAATGCTCCACTTAGGTGTCCCTTACTTTCTTGGGGATGGAAAAAGAGCCCGTCCCATCAGCGCCACTTAACCCCATCCGCCGCTAGTGCCATTACACGCATCCAGGAGGACAAACCCTAAATGACAGTCTGGTCGCTGCGCTCGAGCGGTGGCAGGGCGGTGGGATCTTGCCGGGTGTGGGGCCTTGCCGGGCCTTCGCGAGCCTTCCCGGCAAGTATCTTGCCGGGAATCCAGCCTTCGGTCTTCGGTCTTCTGATCAGTAGCTTGAATGCCTTCTTGATAATCATGTATTTGTTTCCAGCTATTCTCCGGCAGGCCTTGCCGCTGGTATGGCTACAACCGTCTGTGCACAAGTATGGGGTACTAAAATACCCAAACTTTAGTACACCGACAGTGGTCCATCGCCAACGCCTCAGGTTCAACCGCCGTCAATCTCTTCGAAGGCCCCGCTGCTGATCTCCTCCACCTCGCGGTCAAGGATTTGCGATCCTTGTACGCCATCGAGCCCATTATGTCATTTCTGAAGGACAAATTCTACGGCAGTGGCTTGGGATCCTCAGCTACCAAGTCAGATCTCATCGACCACGACCACGCGAAGGGCACCCACTACGGCTCTTCCAAGGTGAAACAGCCCATCTGCGACATCAGGGAGTGCATCAAGTGAGGCAGCATCGTATAAGCAAATCTTACTTTTTCTATCTAGCCAACTCGTACCCATTGTTGTAGTAGCTTTTGCAATGCGATGTTTTAACTGTGCCGTGTTTAATTATTTCAGTTATGCAAAAATGTAATGTTCAATAGGGCTATCTGATGTTTAAGTATGAATTGTGCACTTCAGTTTCACGAATGGCTATATTTGGCTGTTTATAGTGAGTAGATGCCTTGTTTATCTGTATTTGGTTGTTAGGTTGGTTGAAGTGAGCATTTGCCCAGTTTTAAAGCAGATGCCTTGTTTATCTTTATTGTGTTGTTAGGTTGGTTGCAGTGAGCATTTGTCCAGTTTTCAAGCAGATGCCTTGTTTATCTATATTTGCTTGTTAGGTTGGTTGCAGTGAGCCTTTGTCTAGTTTTCAAGAAGATGCCTTGTTTATCTGTATTTACTTGTTAGGTTGGTTGCAGTGAGCCTCTTTCCAGTTTTCAATGGCTATATTAGGTTGTTATAGTGAGCATATATGCCATGTTTATTTCAGTTATTCACAATGTGATGTTCATTATGTGCAAGTATGAACTGTGCAGTTTGATTTCATCAATACCAGTTTGTATAGCTATATTTGGTTCCTGTTATGCCTGGTGAAGTTAACACATGCCCTTTATTTCAGTTTTACATATTTATGCAGTGTGATGTTTAAGCATGAGCTATGTTTTATTCATTTTCAATAGTACCAGTTTGAATTACAATATTTGATCCTTGTTAAGCCTGTTGTAGTTAACATTCCCTTCCATTTTTTATCTGCTTTAAAAGCATGCGGAAACCAACACATTCAAGTTATCATTTTGAGATGTTGTTGTTTACCATGGCTATATTTGGTTGATGTTAAGCCTGTAGTACTTATCATGCCTTTCCATGTACTTACGCAAGACAACAAAGGGAGTGGCCAGCATTTTCCACCGAGGTTAGTTTCATCCCTCGGCTTATACTGCCTCCGTTCCATAATCTAGTGCATACAGATCCATACCTGGACACTTTTTAGCTTCTAATATTGACTTGTTGCTTGTAGGTACATATGTCCTTGGCAAAGATGCACGCCTCGGCCCTTTTTGCGTATCGGGCAATGAGATATTCATGAACCATCATCAAGTGAGGAAACTGATAAGAATTATTAGCAAAAAGATACGAACGATGGAAATTAAATTATTTGTCTATGCTCTATCCAACACAACAGTGAGCTGTAGGATGGTAACTACGAACTCTATAGCCTTCTCTTTTTACTGCCCATAATGAGTTGTTAAACAACAATGTCTGAATTTTTTTCATTTGCAGTGGTTCCCAAAGCAGTTTACTCAAGATTACCTCGCAAAGTACATGATTGGTGGACATGCAATGAAGGTTAAAGTATTTCATCGAGACTACAATGAGCATCGAGAAGTCCTAATGAAGAAAGTGAAGGATGGGTGGGCGACCATCACAAGGGGTTGTCCTAGAGTCGTGCGCACGTTAGGCATGAAGGAGGGCACAATATGGGCATTGCTCTTCACTTTCTCCAGCAACCAGAATGTCTTCCACCTCTCTCTTTACAGTCTTTAGTACAACTGTGGTTCATCATTCTTTACTTGTGGCTTCTGTAGTTCTTCAGTATATGTACCTGTGCATCGAATTATGCATTCGTCCTTGAACTTGTATTTGTATTAAACATGGTTCGATATGACATAAGTGATTGCCTACTTTCATATTGAAAATCTATTTCAAATTCAAATTCTATGAATTTTAAATGCAGGGATTAAATTAGGGATAAATTATGCTCTGCAGGCCATTACACTGCGCACGGTTTGCGAAAGCAAAACGTCTGTGTTAAATGTCAAGACCAAACATGTTTCTCAGATCAGTACGTGTGCGATGAAACTCTACTGCACACACGATCAGACAAGAAAAAACGTGTGAGATTAACAATAACAACGCACACAGTTCCTTCTTAATAAATGTTTGTGAAAGTCAACTTATCACACACGTTAGGCAATTATGAACTGTTTATGATGTCATGTGCATTGTAAACATTTATGGATAGAGAAACGTGTGGGATATATTCAAGCTTCACATATAGTTTTATAGGGACAACTGTATGTGCTCTTACATCGAATCGCATACGGTCTAGGAAAGGTAAATGTGTGTGATAGTATACTTATCATACACGCTTTACAATCATGAACTGTTTGTGATAGGGCGAGCATCGTAAACGTTGCACCACAGAGTACCGAGTGCGATGGTAATGCGAGCACACACGAGTAGCAAGGACGGAGCGTTTGGGAAAGATGCGGGCATCGCATACGCTTAGTTCTGCGAAACGTATGCTTGCATGCTCCCTATCACCGACGGTTTATGGGTTGTGTGGGAAGGACCCCCCATATCGCAGACACAGGCAAGGCGACGGTTTAAAACTCTGTTGTGGAAAGGGGGTAAAAACCGTTTGTATAGCAGGTCGCTGCAGGAGTGGTTGTCGTTATGATCACTGTGTTACAGGTGATGTTCGAGCAACCCTAAAGTCCATCATACGGTAAGAAGTGACTACAATACTCTCATTGTCTAAGGAGAAAAATTACACATTAACACTCCGTGTCATTACAATTGAATATAGACGATATTAACTCCATTCATAACAGACAAGTTTGGGTCGATTCAATATGATCGTTCTTCCAATGTCATAATCTAAATGTTGTTTTAGGACTATTGTTGCACTTAACAATATCCTAAGATCCGGAAAACATGATCACCAACAATACTTGAGCTAGTCTTAGAGGCAAGACTAGGAATCTTTATTTTATCTGTTTATTATTTCACACGTGCATATGAGTTTTCCACTGAATCGCATATTGCAGGATCATAGCAGTTATAGGACGAAATATAAACACATAATTATGAATATGGAAATATAATAATACAATATTATTGCCTCTAGGGCATATTTCCAACAGCGGAAACCATTGGTCAACTTGAAAAGGATCTCAAGGATGCTCGAGAAGCCCTGCGCTATGCCGAATCGGAAGAACAGGCTGGTCACAGTGTGCTATCTCGGAGAATTGATGAGTGCAATAAGCTAAAAGCCGCCAATGATCAGCAAGCTCTCGAGATTGAGCGGTTAAAAGCCCAATTGTCCGTGTTGGAGGAGCAGAACAAGGAAATAAGTGGATCGATATCCGGTATGTGGGTTGTACTGCGATTGTTATTTGATTGTCGCATCCTATCACATCCGACCTTCCGACTCATTTACTCACTACAAAAAAAAACACTTCCGTGATGATACGTCTTTGTCACAGTAGGTCACGTTTTCTGTCATGCATGTACGTCCGTGACAATTTTATGACAGAATCAAGATAGTCATACCTATGCTGTCGTAGAAGAGTTCCATGACAATACTGAAATTATCATCACGGAAGTGTCCACTTCCATGACGATAAATGTCGCGTCATAGAAGTGTTTTCGTCAAGGGTGACCAACACGTGGCTTCCACTGTAACGGATCGCCGTTAAGCTATCGGGTCCGGTTTTGGATCCGATAACCCGTTAACAGCCCTGACCAATGGCGATTTTCCATGTGTAAATTCTCATTGGCCAACGGATCCATGTGTCTGCTCGGCGTCGCGACAGATGTCATCCATCCTATGGACGAGACGCGCCTATGGAACAGTGACACGTGGCATGGCCCAAATCAGGCCCGTTTAGCTAAAAAGGCCGGCCCAGTCAAAATAAGCGGGCCGGCCCATTTACGGCCTACTTTCGTCTGGCCCATTTACAAAAACGGTCGCATACGAGATCTGCCAATTCGGCCCATCAATGGCCCGTTAACGATTTGACACCATTGCGGCCCATCGTTTGTTCTAGCCCGTTAACTGCCCGCTATGTCTTTGGGCTCATTTGCCGGCCGAGGTTCTTTCGGCCTGTTAGAGGCCCATTATAGAGATGGGCCAATTTATAGGTTGTACGTCTTTCGGCCCATTATAGGCATGGGACAAATTCCTGGCGGTACGTATTTCGGGCTTTTAGCGGGCCATTAGCGATTTGGGCCAACTTCCAACCCGGTTTATCTTTCAGCTTGTTAACAGCCCACATCGTATTTGGGCCATTTACATTCAGACCTGACTTTCGGCCTCTTAGTGGCCCATGTTCTCCATGGCCCAATTCCAGCCCAACATGACTTTCGGCCTGTTAAAGGCCCGTTCTGTATATGGGCCAACTTATGGCCCGATTGGCTTTCGGCCTGTTAACGGCCCGACATGGAAATGGGCCAAGACTCAACTGACGATCATTTCGGCCTGCTAGTGGCCCGTGGGCTCATTTCCATTATAGCTGGCCTATTGAGCTTTCGGCCTGTTAACGGCCTGGTAAGAGCCCACGTTATGATGGGCCCACATTCGAGCCCCAAATCCATTTCTGCCACAGGACAGCCCATGATTGTAACGGGCCTCGTAGATTGGACCATCTCAGCAATTATGGGCCCACATAGATTGGGCCTATTGGACCCCGTTTCAACGATAGCATATATAATAACATAGAATTATCCTACTCTACAATCCCCTCAAAAAAAACCTACACTATACAATAAAGATATTAAGGCATAGAAATGAAGAATAATCCTACACTATACAATAAAGAAATTATAGCAGATTACATCCACTGGGCATCATAGTTCGCCAACAGTGATAATAAAGCATAAACAAACATCAAATTACATACACTGGGCACATACAGCTCATACATCATGGACGCGCATCAACACAACTTACCATTTGAACTATAATCTCTTCAGAAAATAGAATTGGCCGGATTCAGATAGCACAAATTTCAGTCTGCAAAATCTCCACTTTCTTTATGGTTTCCTCAGTCTCTTGTTTCATTTTTTTGATTGTTGCATCCTTTGTCTGCACCTCGAATCTAGCATGTTGACTAAATCTTGAGACTCATATGCACGCTGTCTTGCCGCCTCTAGTTGATGCTCTAGAACATCAGCACATTCCAATTCCAATCCATAATCATTTGGTAATGGCCATGCCGCACTGCTCTGAGAGCTTTGTGTTGATGTCACTTTATTCTGAAATGTTTTTGTAAGTACACATGACTACAGCAAAAATATAGTTACAACAGTGATGCGAGCAAGACAGACTATCTTGTACATGGCAAAACAGGACTAACAATAATGCACAAGTCATGAAGCATAAGCAGGTGATATTTTAAAAAGTATAAAGATGGTAGTCTGTGCAGGCCACATACAGAAATCTCTCTTAGCTCACCAAAGGAGCATGATGTTGGGGCCAAATCCAAAACACATACAGGTTACAAATTTAAACCACGCGCAGCTACTGAACATTAGATATATCTTGCGTATAAGTAAGCAAGCAGTTAGCCATTGTGTAGCTCGTATTAACTAGCTGGAACATTGTGTGGCATGTTTCAAAAGAGTCTTAGGGAGCATAATGAACTGCAGAGGGATTCATACAAACCTACTACAACAAGCAAAACTATGCAATCATTAGCCTCGTGTAAACTAGATTGTGAGCCTCATGCAGTAATAGTTGGTTAATGGACTTCAAAGCTTCAGGCACACTTCGCCAGAGTAATGAAATGGTAAGGCATTTAATTATGTCAACTAATAGTTATACAAGTACCCTATATGAGGCATCATTGTTTGGGCATCTAATTAACCGAGGAGAAATAAAGCAATTGAAAAGAGCAATTTTGCCTGAAGTAAACAAGCAATTGAACTATTGTGTTGGCAGCATGCATACATGCATGCCTCAATAACATCCTTGGCCTGCTTGAATCAACTGATGTATCTTCTATATAATGGAACAAGTAATGTAACATTGTTTGCCCCCTATGAAGTATCTCGAGTAGTATGTACTCAAGATCCTAGTAATGATAGGGAGGCTAATGATGTGAACATGCGTTTGGTTATGACATTTATGACATCGAGAACTCTACCATAGCAGGAAGGATTTTCTCACTCCGTTCACTAATATAAGATGTTTTAGATATTTAAATGTAGACTACATCCATACTGAAATGAGTGAACAAACACATTAAAATGTGTTTACATACATCTGATTTAGGAAAAAGTTAGAACATCTTATCTTATAATAGTGAGCGGAGGGAGTATTAATCAATGGCCCAATGACTGGGTTACAGGTGAAGAACCCTACGCAAGCACAATGTCAGACAAATAGGATGTCCTGGTAATTGTAATACAGTGACTTACCATAACTGGTTGTACAGGCTCAGCGCTCCTCCTCCTTCTCTTGAAAGGCTCCTTCCTAACATCCTGTACTTGGAAATCCTGAATCTTTGCTTCGTTGCACCCCCTCTGCAAGGTGACACAAACTAGTTACAGGTCTCCTTACATGGAAGATAAATATGCATACTTTCCACTCTCTGGGCAACACCAAAGCATGAGTTTATCACAAAACGACACCACATAATGAAAAACGCCACATCTCTAGCACACACTCAAATGAGCATTTACTATGTGTACGCTATGTATAAACTAGGCATACCTTCGTGAACTGGACCTCCACATACTCTTGGGGAGCCTAGTTTAGTGTACAACCAAACCTTTATGTCACCTATGAGTTATACAAGCCCCCACTACAGCAGGCATTAGTGTTTATATCATTGACAAGCTCCGTTAGGTCATGAACAACAAGTAATCAAAACAAACAATTCTAGTATGGCTGGCAAATACAAACAAGCAATTAAACACATGTGTGAGCAAATCTTGCACAACACTAAATTACATATCAATAAAACAAGCATAGAAGGAGGCTTAAAGACCATCACTTGACTGGCCAGATTTAGGAGGCATTTAAACATCATGTGCAACATACGAACTAGCATAAACATTGCATATTTCAGATTCTATAATGAAATACACATGTATTAGGTTATGCCATGTATGATGCCTAAATCTACTCTATAGCAGGCAGTAGTGATTCATCATTGCACACACAATTGAATTGCAGGTAAAGGGCCAGTTCTTTTCCACTTTTTGAGAGCTTATTGTCAAAATAAGCCATAAAAGCTCTAAAGAACTTGTTTCTGGGCTTGGGCTGAACTTATTTCCACCACTCATTCCTTCATAATGAGAAAAAGCTTGGGGGGGGGGGTTGCTTCCCATAGAAGCTCACTTAAAATTAAAGGGGTATAGCGAAATGACTCTGTTGTTTGCCCATATTACACTGAAAATGCCACTGCCCAGACCCGTGCCACACCCGACCCCCAAGTAAAAACAAGCATGCAAGCGTTCGTTCCCCTGCCCGCCCGCATCTCCTCTCCCCTTTCCCTCTGCCTCGATTCCCTACCTACAACGCTAGAGTTCCTCCTGCGAGCCACCACCACCGGTCCCATCTGCCCTGCTCCTCGACGATGCTCTCTGCAGCGGGGCTACATGGCCCCTCCCTCTGGCGCTGCCCCTCACTCTGCTGGTCCCCAGCAGCTGCTCTGCTATGGTTCGTCCAACGCTCCACTCCGGCGGCCGCTGCACAACTACGGCTGAAATCCCACTCCGGCAGAAGGCCCCTCGTTCCCCCTCCCCTCCTCCTAGGCCGTGGCCATGAGGTGCTGTTGTGGGCGGAGCTCATCCAACAAGGTGAGGATCTCCTCTAATTTTTTGCCAAATTTTCATTCTGGCCTGTTATATGATGAATTGCTATGAGCTACTGCTGCTGCTGCTATATGATGAATTGCTATGAGCTGCTGATATCTACTACACAACTTATTCTTGTAGACTCGTGTTGGGCCTCCAAGCACAGAGTTTTGTAGGACAGTAGCAATTTTCCCTCAAGTGGATGACCTAAGGTTTATCAATCCGTGGGAGGCATAGGTTGAAGATGGTATCTCTCAAACAACCCTGCAACCAAATACAAGAAATCTCTTGTGTCCCCAACACACCCAATACAATGGTAAATTGTATAGGTGCACTAGTTCGGCGAAGAGATGGTGATAAAAGTGTAGTACCACAAAGGTACCTTTGCCGTCTGCCATGGCTGATGGGAAAGGCATGCATTCCGGACGGCAAAGGTCTTTGCCGTCAGCCAGCAGACGGCACCACATCCGGCTGAACAAGCCACGGTAAAGGGCACTTTGCCGTCTGCTGGCAGACGACAAAGTGGCAAAGTGGCCAGCAGACGGCAAAGGACATGGACGGCACACGCGGCAGCTTAGGTCCGTTAAGGGGTTAACGGCGTGCTTTGCCGTCTGCTAGCAGACGGCAAAGTGGCCAAATAGGCCACCCCAGGTTTCCCCAGGTAGCTGCCACGTGGCTCGCTATGCCGTCTGCTGGCAAACCGCCAAGATGCAAAGTTCTTTGCCGTCTGCCAGCAGACGGCAAAGCAACCACATAGGCCAGCCCAGTGCCCCCCAGGTTGCACAGGTAGCTGCCACGTGGTAGCTTTGCCGTCTGCTGGCTCATGGCAAAGAGCCTGTATAGCCCCTGTTTTTTCTGTTTTTTCTCAAATTCATTCAATTTCACAGAATTTCATAGATATATATATATATACACATTTGAAAATACTTTCAACAAGCATACCAACACATATCCAACAACAAAGTTCATCGTACAAAATCAAAACAAAAAGGAAGCACAAGGAGAAGAGTAGACTCGATCAATGCAAGCTTCCTCATCTCAAGAAAATCCGAAAATTGGGAAAGAAGAAAGTTATAAGAAGAAGAAGAAGAAGAAGAAGAAGAAGAAGAAGACTAGCTAGAAGAAGAAGAAGAAAAAGAAGAAGAAGAAGAAGAAGAATAAGAAGAAGAATACGAATTTTTCTTCTCTTTCTTTTTCTCCTCTCCTCTTCTTTATCTTCTTCTTCTTCTAACTAAGGTAGGTAAAAATGCCATTTTTTAGCTAAGCTAGGTAAAAATGCTAAGTGTAGGTCATTTTAGAGCTAAGCTAGGTAGTTATGCCATTTTTGAGCTAACCTAGGTAGTTATGCCATTTTTGAGATAACTAAGCATATTTATAGCTATCCTAGGTAAAGTATGTCAGTTTGGAGCTAAGTAAGGTTATTATGTCATTTTCGAGGAAAATAAGCTAAGTATTGGTCATTTTGGAGCTAAACCAAGGTTATTATGCCATTTTTTACCTAAGTGAGCTAATTATGTCATAAATGAACTAGCTAAGCTAAGTATAGATTATTATTGAGCTATCCTAGGTAGTTATGCCATTTTTTAGCTAACTAAGCATATCAAGTCATTTTGGAGGAAAAAATGCTAAGTATAGGTCATTTTATAGCTATCCTAGGTAAAATATGTCATTTTCGAGCTAAGTAAGGTTATTATGTCATTTTCGAGGAAAATAAGCTAAGTATAGGTCATTTCGGAGCTAAGTAGGTCATTTCTTAAGCTAAGTATGCATGTGTTAAGCAAAACACTTGGGAAAACTAACCATCATCACGGAGGTGAAGGACCGGTCGGGCTTGCGCCAGTGTGAGACGGAGAAGGACCGGTCGGGGTTGCGGTAGACGCAGGAGGATCGGTCGATGCTTGTCGGGAGGCATGCTGCACCAAAGATCATTTGCAATGTCTCGTTAGCATGATGCAACTCAAATGTGAATACTAGTAACTAATGACCATTCAAATGAAACTCACCGTGGGCGCTATACCAATCTGGGGCATCGGCGGAGGGGTCTGACCGTTGTTCTGGCACACGGTCTGCACATTTTGTTTTCATGAGTCAGTCATATTAGTTAGTGATGAAACGAAGATTACGTGCATGATTTGGCTAATATGCAGGAGAAACTTACCACGAGGAGCTTGTATAGGGCCCGGTGAGACGCGTCGTTCCGGTTCCTCTCCTCCTCCACCAGCCTAGCCGTCCTCTCCTCCATGTCCCTCTCCCTCTCCGCCGCCTGCCTGTTTGCCTCCGCCAGAACCTCCTGGGCCCTAGCCTCGATGGCGAGCTCCATTGGCCGTGGACGAGGCCTTATCTCAGGATCGGAGCTCGTCTGGCGCTTCTTGATCTCTGGGAGAGTTCTAGGACAACGTATCAGTCCATCCCCAATGGCTATCGAGCCATGGGGCCTCCCGCCACCAGATATCATCACAAGCTCTGGATCAAAAGGACTCTGGCTCGGGTTGAAGTCCTCCCCTTTCCTCGTCTTCCCCTCATCTCTGTACCTCACGAGCTTGTTGTGGGAGGAGATGTTGCTGAAGCTCTCTGGATGATCGAGGTCATCCTTAGAGAATGCCATGGCCTTCTTGCACGGGGCAGTATGGGCCATGGCATAGAGGTCGAACAGCGGTGGCACCTCCTTCTTGTTGTGTCGCGCCTAAAAGAGAGGAACAAAATATTAGATAAGGGCTCAAGCTAGCATGAAGAATGAAATTGCATGAATCATGAAGCAAACCACATACCCAATGATCCCCGAACTCAAACAGGTTGGAGCTCCCTTGATGGTGTGTCATACCTTTCATTTGGGCACGCTTATCCTTGGCCTTGTTATGGACGGCTAGCCATTGGGGAGAGCACCACTCATCCACTACCGCCTCCCAACAGTCCATCCTATCCGCACACCATCTCGGGGGCACCTAAGTTAGACAAGAGAAATTTCAGCGCTACGCCTACGAATCAAATCAAGGAAACTAAGTACAAGGCCTTAAGAATAGGTAATTACCTTCATGTACTTCTCCTTACTCAAAAACTTGGCGCGGCACTTCTTCTTGGCCCTCTTAATGTTAGTCGAGGCATAGTAGTCTCGAACAGCCTGCACCCGAGTCTCGTGCCGTAAGTTCTGAAATAGGCGCTTGCACTCGGCTACGAGAACAATAGCCGCGTCTGCCTCGTGTTCCTCAAGACACCTTTAGAAGGTCTGCAATCAAACATGACAACACTGATTAGTACAATCACTAGGTGATGTTGATTTTTAATTCTGTAAAGGAGAAATTACCCAAAACCGCCGGATCACAATGTCGGCCACCGTCTCGCACAAGATACCGTCGACCCTCTCCTCCGGCGGGGCCGGGGCAGCCACGTACAGCTCCCAGCTCAGAAAAGCTGTCCTCGCCACCATCAGCATGGCCACTAGCCTCCGGAGTCACGTGGGACAAAGACTCTGGGACCGGAGTCTCCTGGGATGAAGACTCTGGGACCGGAGTCTCCTGGGATGAATGCTCGGCGACCCGATGCTCGTCGGCCCGAGGCTCGTGGACCGGAGTCCGAGACGGGTCCAAGTCAGACGGGTCCACCTGAGACGGAGCACTCCTGTGGTCGGGAGAATCAGCTGGGGGTGGCGGCGAGGAAGGCGCAGCAGCCTTCCTACCTCTCCTGCCGCCACGTCCACCTCTAGCACCCCTCTTCGTCTTCCCCCGTCCTCTCCCGGCCGAAGAAGAAGCGCCCGCTGCTGTTTGCATACTGTGTACCAGTGCTATCCGGAGGTGCTTGGGTGGAATAATAGCACCCCTCCCAGCACGCGCCGAGGAAGGAGGCTCGGAGCGCTCTCGACCCGCGCCCACCATCTGTCAACACCTGCAATGACAAAGAGTAAACGAAATTAGTACAACATAAAAAAATTGAATACCTAATAACATGAACTAATTAATAATATATATGTACATAATAATAATTGAATACCTGACATTACTAATATTAATCTTCATCGTCTATATATGCTCCGGGATCAATAAATGCATAATCATCATCATTATCATTAATGACGTGCTCATCAGCATCATCAATAAATGCATCAACATGTGGAAGGCCTCCTTTATGTAATCGGGGTGTCGGGGTGTCGTGGTGTCGGGGTGTCGGGGTGTCGTGTCGGGGTCGGGGTGTCGTGTCGGGGTCGGGGTGTCGGGGTGTCAGGGGTGTCGTGTCTGGGTGTCGTGGTGTCGTGGTGTCGGGGTGTGGTGTCGGGTTGTCGGGGTGTCGTGGTGTCGGGGTGTCGGGTCACGGTCGGGGTGTCGTGTCGGGGTCGGGGTGTCGGGGTGTCAGGGGTGTCGTGTCTGGGTGTCGTGGTGTCGTGGTGTCGGGGTGTGGTGTCGGGCTGTCGGGGTGTCGTGGTGTCGGGGTGTCGGGGTGTCGGGTCGGGGTCGGGGTGTCGTGTCGGGGTCGGGGTGTCAGGGGTGTCGTGTCTGGGTGTCGTGGTGTCGTGGTGTCGGGGTGTGGTGTCGGGCTGTCGGGGTGTCGGGGTGTCGGGTCGGGGTCGGGTTGTCGGGTCGGGGTTGGGGTGTCGGGTCGGGGTGTCGTTTTCTTCTTCTTCCTCTTCTTCTTTTTTTCCTTTTCTTCTTCCTCTTCTTCCTTTTCTTCCTCTTCTTCTTCTTCTTCTTCTTCTTCTTCTTCTTCTTCTCCTCCTCTCCTCTTTCTTCTTCTTCTTCTTCTTCTTTTCTTCTCCTCTTCTTCTTCTTCCTTCTTTTCCTTTTTCCTCTTCTTCTTCTCCTTCTCCTTCTTCTTCTTCTTCTTCTTCTTCTTCTTCTTCTTCTTCTTCTTCTTCTTCTTCTTTTCCTTTCTCCCTCTTCTTCTACTTTTTCTGTTTTTTTTTCATCTTTCTTCTTCCTCTTCTATTTATCTAAACCTAAACCTAAACCTAGCATTAAACCTAAAACTAAACCTAAACCTAGCACTAAACCTAGAACTAAACAGGAAATAACAGAAAAAACAGAAAAAAATGGAGCTCACCTTGCTCCGGCGAGGTCAGCCGGTGGAGGCTGGCCGCGGGGAGGGGGACGCTGGAGGAAGGCCGAGGGCTCCGGCGGCGGGGCGGGGCGGCGCAGGGGCCGCGGGGAGGGTTCCGGCGGCGGGGCGGGGCGGCGCAGTGACCTCCGGCGATGGGGCGCGGCGGGGTGGCCGCCGCGGCCTGGGTCAGGTGGGCGGGACGGGCGGGCTGGCCGGCGGCGGGGCTGGCTCCGGGGGCGGGGCTGGCCGGCGGCGGCGACAAAAGGAGGAGAGGGCGCGGGAGGGAGAGAGAGAGAGAGAGAGAGAGGGGGGGGGGACGGCCGCCCGTTAAGTGGCCCCTCTTTGCCGTCTGCTAGCAGACGGCAAAGAGGGTGACCGTTAAGGCTCGCCCACGTCACTTCTTTGCCATCTACTAGCAGAAGGCAAAGGAGGGACATTGCCATCTGTCCCGTCTTTGCCGTCTGCCAGCAGACGGCAAAGAAGTTGACCTAGCCACGCTGCCCCGTGGGGCCCACCTGGCTCTTTGCCGTCTGCCTTTGACCTTTTTGCCGTCAGCTGGCAGACGGCAAAGAACCAGCTGATGGCAAAGAGCCTCTTTGCCATGAGCTGGTTCTTTGCCGTCTGCTTTCCCCAAGCAGACGGCAAAGAGCATCTTTGCCATGAGCTGGCAGACGGCAAAGAGCTGGCAGACGGCAAAATGCCAGATTCTAGTAGTCACGTATGGATAGTAGATATAGGTTTTTGTAATCTGAAAATATAAAATAAGCAAGGTAGCAAATAGTAAACGGGCATAAAAACGGTATTGCAATGCTTAGAAACAAGGCCTAGGGTTCATACTTTCACTAGTGCGATCTCCCAACATTGTTGACATAGTTGAATCATATGTAAATCCCTCACGTGCGACAAAGAGTTCACTCCAAAGTCACAAATAGCGGAGAACAAACGAAGAAATTGTTGTAGGGTACGTAACCACCTCAAAGTTATCCTTCCCGATCAATCTTATTAGCCATCCCCATTAATTGTCACGAACAGCCCTAGAGATGGTACTAAAATAACACCTAAAGATACACATCAACCAAAACCCTAATGTCACCTAGGCACTCCAATGTCACCACGAGTACCCACGGGTTTGATTATACGATATGCATCACACAATCTCAGATTCATCTATTCAAACCAACACAAAGAACTTCAAAGGGTGCCCCAGACTTTCTACCAAAAAGGTAAGACAAAAATGTGTGCCAACCCTTATGCATAAATCCCCAAGGTCACGGAACCCGCAAGTTGAGCACCAAAACATACATCAAGTGACTCAAGTGAATATCCCATTGTCACCACAGATATCCATATGCAAGACATACATCAGGTGTTCTCAAATCCTTAAAACTCAATCCGATAAGAAAACTTCAAAGGGAAAACTCAATTCATCACAAGAAGATAGAGAGGGGAAAACTCCATATGTCGGCGTACGACACCTATGGGATCGAGGGGATCCCTTTACGGTTCGGAGGGGGAAAATATTTGCACAAAGAGCGGATCCAACGATCAACGCAAGGATCTTTACCCAGGTTCGGGCCGCTGAGAAGCGTAAAACCCTACTCCTTCTGTTGTTTATTGTGGATGTTCTTCAGCTCAAGTACACGGAGCGCTTGCGATGAACAGTACGTTCAAGAAGCAGCTACGCATGCAGAATGGGCCAGAAGGTCCTCCTCCCCCTGTAGCTCTGCCTTGGGCCTCCTTTTATACGTCCAAGGGGTCACCAACAGTGGCAGACAGGAGTACAAGAGGTGTAAAGTTACTATAGTGTTACATGATTACCACTGACAGATTAGGAAAACGCATTAAATGCCTCCCTTAGGTGTCCCTAACTTTCTTGGGGACGGAAAAAGGACCTGTCCCATCAGCACCGCTTAACCCCATCCGCGGTCAGTGCCATGACACGCAACCAGGAGGACAAGCCCTAAACGACGGACTGGTCGCTGCGCTGGAGCGGTGGCAGTACAGTGGGATCTTGCCGGGTGCAACATCTTGCCGGGTGCGAAGCCTTGTCGGGCCTTCGCGAGTCCTCCCGGCAAGTATCTTCCCGGGAGCCCAGCCTTCAGTCTTCTGTCTTTTGATCATCGGCTTGAATGCTTTTCTTGATATTCTTGTTATTGTTCCCAGCTGTCCCCCGGCAAGCCCTGCCGGGTCTTGTCTTGGTAGGAGATCATGCCGCTGGGAAGAAGCTTCTCCCCAACGAGCTCTTGTTCTTGCTTGTTAATATAATGCTTGCCAGATATGGTATTCGCCGGGAAGCTTGGCCTTGCCGGGGTTGCCAGGCAACAATCCTGGACGGGAATGACCCATGCTAAGAAGGTTGATGAGACCCTGGTTCTCATTACACCGACAGGAGCCCCCGGGCCTTCCTTCAGCAGAGAACTCAAAGATCTCGATGCTGGAGGTGGGGCCAAATTTGGCGTGGGTCATGACTGCCATGCCCTTTCCTTCTGGAAGTATAGTTGTTTAAGAAAAGGTTGAAAACTGCATGGCTCGACGACAAGGTTGAAAACCCCCTTGTCGGAGCGTATGGCTCGACGACAAGGTTGAAAGCCCCCTTGTCGGAGCGTATGGCTCGACGACAAGGTTCAAAACCCCCTTGTCGGAGCGTATGGCTCGACCACAAGGTTGAAAGCCCCCTTGTCGGATTGAATGGCTCGACGACAAGGTTGAAAGCCCCCATGTCGGAGCGCATGGCTCGACAACAAGGTTGAAAGCCCCCTTGTCGGAGCGCATGCCTCGACGACAAGGTTGAAAGCCCCCTTGTCGGAGCGCATGACTCGACGACAAGGTTGAAAGCCCCCTTGTCGGAGCACATGACTCGACGACAAGGTTGAAAGCCCCTTGTCGGAGCGTATGACTCGACGACAAGGTTGAAAGCCCCCTTGTCGGAGCGCATGACTCGACGACAAGGTTGAAAGCCCCCTTGTCGGAGCGTATGGCTCGACGACAAGGTTTGCTATTCTTCCGCCGAAGAATATTTCTGGAAAAGTTTGCGATTTCAGCACAGAACCTTGACGTTCTCGATGCCGGCCTCCGGCAAAGATGTTGCTGGGAAGGCTTATGACTTCAGCGGAGAACTTTGACGTTCTCGACGCCGGCTTCCGGCAAGGATGTTGCCGGGACGGAGCTTATGACTTCAGCGGAGAACTTTGACGTTCTCGACGCCGGCTTCCGGCAAGGATGTTGCCGGGAAGGCCGTGAAGTAATCGCCCACCTGTATACCTGTAGCACTGGTTCGGGCATGTAATGCCATGACAGCGTTTTAACACAACAAGTTAATTAGCTTTTGGCTTTATGACTAATTTGTTGTAATTTTGACTTCTGCCGAATATTCCCTTGCTTGCCGAAACACTTTCCGGTGCGCACGATCCAGTCAGCAGCGCTTTGAGGAGCGGGTCCTTAGCGGCTTGCCGGGAACGCCGCCTCCCGAAAAAGGTTTTTCCTTCCCAACTTTAGTGCAGCTGCTCACATCGCCGAGCGGACTCGAGGCGACAAGGAGCGCAAATAGCCCCGGGAAGGCTCCTCGGCATACGGCTTTACGCAGAAACCTTAGAATAAAACTTACTAAGACCTTTCCTTAGATGATTGCATTTTTGTACAATGAGTACCTACGTTTGCCGGAATGCTCCCCGAATGCGCACGTCCTGGTCAATGGCGCTTAGGATCGGGTCCTGTCTAGCAGCCTATCAAGAACGCTGCCTCTTCGGGAGCTTAACGCTTTAGAAACAATCGCAACTGCATCTGTATTGTTGGGCGGACCCAAAGCAACCAGGAGCGCAGAATGTTTCAAGAGCGCTCCTTCGCGCACAGGTTATGTACAAAAATATCATCGAGGATAAGACTAAACAGCAGAAAGGAATTAAAGTTTTAGTACTTAGCTTTCTGTGAAGCATGATGATGACGAAGAGGGCGTCGTGTATGGCAAAGAATTTCAGCAATCCCCGCTTCTCCCGCCGCCTCCTCCGCCAGTGCCCACGCCGTCGCCCGTCTGTGTGGGTACGGGCAGACCGAACGCGGATGGATCAACCGCCGTAGCGCCCTTCTTCTTGGGAGCCATGGCGACGAAAGTGATCAAAAACTGGCGCGCTGACCGCTAGATCGGGTTCGCGCAACCTCTTCCCCTACCTGGCGTGCCAAAGATGTCGGCGTACGACACCTATGGGATCGAGGGGATCCCTTTACGGTTCGGCGGGGGAAAAGATTTGCACAAAGAGCGGATCCAACGATCAATGCAAGGATCTTTACCCAGGTTCGGGCCGCTGAGAAGCATAAAACCCTACTCCTGCTGTTGTTTATTGTGGATGTTCTTCAGCTCAAGTACACGGAGCGCTTGCGATGAACAGTACGTTCAAGAAGCAGCTACGCATGCAGAATGGGCCAGAAGGTCCTCCTCCCCCTGTAGCTCTGCCTTGGGCCTCCTTTTATACGTCCAAGGGGTCATCAATAGTGGCAGACAGGAGTACAAGAGGTGTAAACTTACTACAGTGTTACATGATTACCACTGACGGATTAGGACAAACGCATTAAATGCCTCCCTTAGGTGTCCCTAACTTTCTTGGGGATGGAAAAAGGACCCGTCCCATCAGCACCGCTTAACCCCATCCGCGGTCAGTGGCTTGACATGCAACCAGGAGGACAAGCCCTAAACAACGGACTAGTCGCTGCGCTGGAGCGGTGGCAGTACGGTGGTATCTTGCCGGGTGCGAAGCCTTGTTGGGCCTTCTCGAGTCCTCCCGGCAAGTATCTTGCCGGGAGCCCAGCCTTCAGTCTTCTCTCTTTTGATCATCGGCTTGAATGCTTTTCTTGATATTCTTGTGTTTGTTCCCAGCTGTCCCCCGGCAAGCCCTGCCGGGTACTGTCTTGCTAGGAGATCATGCCGCTGGGAAGAAGCTTCTCCCCAACAAGCTCTTGTTCTTGCTTGTTAATATAATGCTTGCCAGATATGGTATTCGCCGGGAAGCTTGGCCTTGCCGGGGTTGCCAGGCAACAATGCTGGACGGGAATGACCCATGCTAAGAAGGTTGATGAGACCTTGGTTCTCATTACACCGACACTATATGATTCATCTATATCAACAAAGCTTGCGATACATCAAGATCGTGCCATCTCAAGAACACGAGAGAGAGAGAGAGATAAAACACATAGCTACTGGTACAAACCCTCAGCCCCGAGGGTGAACTACTCCCTCCTCGTCATGGAGACCGCCGGGATGATGAAGATGGCCTCCGGTGATGCCTTCCCCCTCCGGCAGGGTGCCGAAAAATGGCTGTAGATGAGATCGTGGAGGTACAGAGGCTTGCGGCGGCGTAAAAACTCATCTAGGTTAACTTTCGGGGGTTTCTAAATATATATGATTTTTCAGCGTTGGAATCACGCGAAGCGTAGCCACATGGGCCCCACGAGGTACCAGGGCATGCCTAGGGGGGGGGGGGTGGCGCGCACTGGTGCCTCGTGGGCACTGGGTGGCCCCCCTCCAGTGGGTCTTGGCGCCAATATTTTTTATTTGTCCAATAAAAAATCTCCAAAAAGTTTCAGCTCATTTGGAAAACTTTCATTTCTGCACAAAAAATAACACCACGGTAGTTCTGCTGAAAACAGCGTCAGTCCGGGTTAGTTCTAATCAAATCATACCAAAACCATATAGAATTGTTATAAATATGGCATGAATACTTCATAAATTATAGATACGTTGGAGATGTATCAGCATCCCCAAGCTTAATTCCTGCTCGTCCTCGAGTAGGTAAATGATAAAAGAAATAATTTATGAAGTGTGAATGCTAGCATAGTGCAAAAGTTTGATCAATGATAATTTCAGTCACTTTTCCTAGCATTATAACAGCAACTTATTCTCATAAAAGTCATCATTATAAAGTAGCAATTAAAAACAGAAATTTTGATGTGGAATGCTACCTATCATAATCATCATATAATCCTTTCTTTTATAACATGGACATTGGACTTGAATTATTCAGAGCGAGATCATTATTATAACAGCAATATTTATTATCATAAAACTTCTCATGAGCAAGTAAGAATTCATCCCAACAATGAAGTATAAGGCATAAACTTTCTTGGAAACTAACAAACTATTCTAGTCAACAATGCAATTGCAATTCATCATATTTTCAGGAACGGTCTCATGTAGGAGCTTTTTAGCAAGTCCACATACTCAACCATCATTTAGTCTTCTATGATTTCTAACACTCACGACATATATATGGAGCAAAAGTTTCAGCCAGACACATAGAAAGATAGGGGCTTGTGATTTTGCCTCCCAACTTATTCACCTCAAGGGTGATGTCAACAATAATAACTCATGATCACTCATATCCAACTGGATATATGTGCCTAGATCTTTCCCCACCACATGATGCTTGCAAAAGAGAAAAATAAAAAGGAAGTAGAGGAGAATACTATTGACTCTTCCATAAAAAGTAAATACATAAAAGTAAATGCATAAAAGTAAAAGATAGGCCCTTCGCAGAGGGAAGCAGAGGTTGTCATGTGCTTTTTATTTTTTGATGCACAAGCCCTTAATGCAAAGGAACGTCACGTTATATTGCCCCTTGTGATAGCAACCTTTATTATGCAGTCCGTCGCTTTTATTTCTTTACCAACACAAGTTCGTACAACGCTTATTTCCCTTACAATAAAAGATCATACATATTTTAGGAGCAATTTGTATTGCTTTTTGCACCGATGACAACTTACTTGAAGGATCTTATTCAATCCATAGGTAGATATAGTGGACTCTCATGGCAAGAAACTGGGTTTAAGGGTTTTGGATGCACAAGTAGTATCTCTACTTGGTGCGGATTTTTGGCTGGCAAAGATATTGGGCAAGCACCACATGTTGGAGGATCTATAACAATATAACTTCTATGTGAATATGAACAAACATAATTCATTACGTTGTCTTCCTTGTCCAACATCAACACTTTGACATAAAATACTTAACGGGGGTTCACAATCATAAAAGATGTCCAAGATAGTATATTTGCATGTGAATCTTCTCTTCCCTTATTAACTTTTTCATGAATTGCATCATTGACTAATGCTATGCTTGTTAATCTCCAATAAATTTTACCACTTATACTTTTCTTTATGTAATGTCATTACTCCCCATGGGACAGGCATATGAAGCATATAAATTTCAAATTTATGATATTCAATTATGTTCAACAATTTACTCATAGGATATAAGTGAAGAACAAGAGTAAATGACAAACTACTCCAAAAAGATATGAGTGAAGACCAAATGAGTAGTTAACTAAATAGGTAGCTATGTGAGGACTCTCTCTCATTTAAAAATTTCTGATCTTAAGTATTTTATTCAAACAGCAAAGAAAACAAAATAAAATGACATTCCAAGGATAACACATATCATGTGAAGAAGCAAAAACTTAAGCTCAACCAAAACTAACCGATAATGTTGATGAAGAAAGGTGGGATGCCTACCGGGGCATCCCCAAGCTTAGATGCATGAGACTTCTTGAAATATTATATTGGGATGCCTTGGGCATCCCCAAGATTGAGCTTTTTTGTCTCCTTAATTCCTCTCATATCATGGTTTCTATAAATCTTAAAAACTTCATCCACACAAAACTCAACAAGAACTCGTGAGATAAGTTAGTATAAATACTCTCAAAACCTTAACATTCTCTACTGTAGAAAATCACAAAAATTATAATTAAACATTGCATACTAAATGCCTCTTCATATTTAATACTCCTATCCTTAAATAGAATTATTAAACAAGCAAACATATGCAAACAATGCAACTATAACAGCAATCTGCCAAAACAGAACAGTCTGTAAAGAGTGAATAATAATCCATACTTCCCTAACTCCAAAAATTCTGAAAAATTACCACGTGACAGAGAACTCATGCATGCTTACTGTGTAAAAAAATTTAGATTTTTATCATGTTCTGACTATTCAGGAATATTTTGGACATAATAGAAAACTTTCTGTTTTCAAACAGCAACACATGAACATGCAAACTGAGCATGGTAAAGGCTATAATTGGCTTTTTATTGAACTAAAAGATACAAAACATGATTATTGATAGCACCAGGCAAATATGAACAGAAGAAAATGATGCTCCAAGCAAAACTCATATTATGTGACGAATAAAAATATAGCTCCAAGTGAGGTTACCGATAATGTTGAAGACGAAAGAGGGGATGCCTTCCGGGGCATCCCCAAGCTTAGTTGCTTGGGTATTCCTTGCATATTACCTTGGGTTACGTTGGGAATCCCCAAGCTTAGGGTCTTGCCGCTCCTTATTCTCCTCATATCGATATCTCACCCAAAACTTGAAAACTTCAATCACACAAAACTTAACGGAACTTCGTGAGAACGGTTAGTATGATAAAGAATAAACCATCACTTAGGTACTGTCCAAGACAAGATTCACAATTGTTGCCATATAATTCCTACTGTATTCTATCATTTCCACAATTTATATCTCATAATATAAGCTATGGAAACATTAAAACTAGCAAACTATGCATTGAAAACAGAATCTGACAAAAACAGAACAGTCTGTAATGATCTGAGCAACTACCATACTTATGGAACTCTAAAAATTCTGAAAAATTAGGAAAACGTCAAAAATTTGCATATCAATACTGTATAAAAATTTCAGAATTTATTGACGCTCCAGTAAAATCTGGGAAATTAAACACTGGAGGCAAAAGTTTCTGTTTTTGCACAGAATTGAATCAACAAGTATCCACACTATCCTAAAGGTTTTACTTGGCACTTTATTCAAAGAAAACATACAAAACATGATTAATACAGTAGCTTAATCATGTGAACACGCAAAAACAGTAGGTATAAATATTGGGTTGTCTCCCAACAAGCGCTTTTCTTTAAAGCCTTTTAGCTAGGCATGATAATTTTGAATGATGCTCACATAGAAGTAAAAAATTGAAACGTAAAGGGAGCATCATGAGAAATATATCAAACACATTTAAGCCTAACCCACTTCCTATGCATAGGGATTTTGTGAGTAAATAGTTTATGGGAGCAAGAATCAACTAGCATAGGAAGGCAAAAC
This sequence comes from Elymus sibiricus, assembly GCA_039707655.1. Taxonomy (NCBI): domain Eukaryota; kingdom Viridiplantae; phylum Streptophyta; class Magnoliopsida; order Poales; family Poaceae; genus Elymus; species Elymus sibiricus. The sequence goes on from CM077670.1 coordinate 140,812,311, forward strand.
AAGCATGACTTCAAAACTTTCAACACATAGAGAGGAAACTTGATATTATTAAAATATGTAGAGGCATATATTCCTCTCTCAAAATAATTTTCAGTAGCATCATGAAGAAATTCAACAATATATCCATCACACAAAGCATTCTTGTCATGATACATAAGCATAGAAATCTTACTACTCTCCACATAAGCAATTTTCTTCTCATTCATAATAGTGGGAGCAAACGCAACAAAATAATTATCACGAGATACTTGATTGGCATAATAAAATTGAACATTAAAATCATGATGACAAGTTTCATGGTTATCATTATTCTTTATAGCATACAAGTCATCACAATAATCATCATGAATAGGAGGCATGTTATCATCATAATAGATTTTCTCATCAAAACTTGGGGGACTAAAAATATCATCTTCATCACACATAGCATCCCCAAGCTTGTAGCTTTGCACATCATTAGCATCATGGGTATTCAAAGAATTCATATTAACAACATTGCAATCATGCTCATCATTCAAAGATTTTATGCCAAATATTTCATGAATTCTTCTTCTATCAATTGAGCACAATTATCGGAATCCTTATTTTCAAGAAAGACATGATAAAGACGAATAATATGAGGCAACCTCAATTCCATTTTTTTATAGTTTTCTTTTATAAACCAAACTAGTGATAAAACAAGAAACTAAAAGATTCGATTGCAAGATCTAAAGATATACCTTCAAGCACTCACCTCCCCGGGAACGGCGCCAGAAAAGAGCTTGATGTCTACTACACAACTTATTCTTGTAGACTCGTGTTGGGCCTCCAAGCGCAGAGTTTTGTAGGACAGTAGCAATTTTCCCTCAAGTGGATGACCTAAGGTTTATCAATCCGTGGGAGGCGTAGGTTGAAGATGGTATCTCTCAAACCACCCTGCCACCAAATACTAGAAATCTCTTGTGTCCCCAACACACCCAATACAATGGTAAATTGTATAGGTGCACTAGTTCGGCGAAGAGATGGTGATAAAAGTGTAGTATGGATAGTAGATATAGGTTTTTGTAATCTGAAAATATAAAAACAGCAAGGTAGCAAATAGTAAACGGGCATAAAAACGGTATTGCAATGCTTAGAAACAAGGCCTAGGGTTCATACTTTCACTAGTGCGATCTCCCAACATTGTTGACATAGTTGAATCATATGTAAATCCCTCACGTGCGACAAAGAGTTCACTCCAAAGTCACAAATAGCGGAGAACAAACGAAGAAATTGTTGTAGGGTAAGTAACCACCTCAAAGTTATCCTTCCCGATCAATCTTATGAGCCATCCCCATTAATTGTCACGAACAGCCCTAGAGATCGTACTAAAATAACACCTAAAGATACACATCAACCAAAACACTAATGTCACCTAGGCACTCCAATGTCACCACGAGTACCCACGGGTTTGATTATACGATATGCATCACACAATCTCATATTCATCTATTCAAACCAACACAAAGAACTTCAAAGAGTGCCCCAAAGTTTCTACCGGAAAGTCAAGACGAAAACGTGTGCCAACCCTTATGCATAAATCCCCAAGGTCACGGAACCCGCAAGTTGATCACCAAAACATACATCAAGTGACTCAAGTGAATATCCCATTGTCACCACAGATATCCATATGCAAGACATACATCAAGTGTTCTCAAATCCTTAAAGACTCAATCCGATAAGAAAACTTCAAAGGGAAAACTCAATTCATCACAAGAAGATAGGGAGGGGAAAACTCCATATGATTCATCTATATCAACAAAGCTCGCGATACATCAATTTCGTGCCATCTCAAGAACACGAGAGAGATAGATACATAAAACACATAGCTACTGGTACAAACCCTCAACCCCGAGGGTGAAGTACTCCCTCCTCGTCATGGAGACCGCCGGGATGATGAAGATGGCCTCCAGTGATGCCTTCCCCCTCCGGCAGGGTGCCGGAAAAGGGTTGTAGATGAGATAGTGGATTTACAGAGGCTTGCGGCGGCGTAAAAACTCATCTAGGTTAACTTTCGGGGGTTTCTGAATATATATGATTTTTCAGTGTTGGAATCACGCGAAACGGAGCCATGTGGGCCCCACGAGGTACTAGGGCGCGCCTGGGGGGGTGGCGCGCCCTGGTGCCTTGTGGGCACTAGGTGGCCCCCCTCTAGTGGGTCTTGGTGCCAATATTTTTTATTTGTCCAATAAAAAATCTCCAAAAAGTTTCAGCTCATTTGGAAAACTTTCATTTCTGCACAAAAAACAACAGCACGGTAGTTCTGCTGAAAACAGCGTCAGTCCGGGTTAGTTCTTATCAAATCATACCAAAACCATATAGAATTGTTATAAATATGGCTTGAATACTTCATAAATTATAGATACGTTGCAGACGTATCAGCTGCTGCTGCTACTGCTGCTATATGATGAAATGTTGTGAGCTGCTGCTGCTGCTATATGATGAATTGCTATGAGCTGCTGCTGCTGCTATATGATGAATTGCTATGAGCTGCTGCTGCTCCTATATGATGAATTGCTATGAGCTGCTGCTGCTTCTATATGATGAATTGCTATGAGCTGCTGCTACTATATGATGAATTGCTATGAGCTGCTGCTATATGATGAATTGCTATGAGCTTCTGCTGCCGCTGCTATATGATGAATTGCTATGAGCTGCTGCTGCTACTGCTATATGATGCTTTTAGGTGGTGCTGCTATATGATAAAAACCAGCCACTTGGACAATGGAATTTTGATAGATAATGATTAATCATATAAATTTAGGCAATTATCCTCTATTTGGAAGACATTGACCAAAGTAGATTGTGCCAAGTAGATCGTATCTTGGTATTTGCATTTCGAACAAATAATGATGGTCTGTTTTCCTATCATATTAATTAATGCAATGGGTTCAATTCGTGATGTTTGCAAGTCAAATTTATTTTCATATGGGTAGCAAAATGACAAAATATAATGCAATAGACTTTTCACTGATCATACAACAGATAAGCTGAAAAAGCAGGCACTGAAAAGAACTGGTTGGCTTATTATCTCGAGCTTATATTCACAGGAGCTTATTTTCATAGGATAACTCAAAATAATTGGCCCTAAGAACCCTGGCTAACAGCAATGCCAAAAAAATAACATCACGATGATTGCAATGGAGTGACTTACCATACCACGCTGTATAGGCTCACCGCTGCCCCTCATTTTTTTGCAATGTTCCATGAAAATGCACCATACATCTTGTACTTTTTCATTGCTGCGCCCCTTCTGCAAGTTGACACAGCTAATTTTAGACATCTCTACATGATAATACATTGCATATCCCTTGCACATAATTAAACCACCAATTAACAATTTTGTGCGTCGCATAAACTAGCCAAGACTCTGTGTACTGGACTTGCAGGCACTCTAAGGAGCCTAATTTAGTGCACTGACATTCCTTCATGCCACCTATGTCTTTGTGTAATGTATGACGTCTATATCTCTAATTTAGGAGCCAGTAGTGGTAATTATTGGCTACACAAAGGGATTACTGGTCAAAAATCCTAGCAAAGCACGCTGGCAGGAACACAACAATACAAGGGAGAGACGCACTTACAAGATCATAGCAATGCTTCAGTCCTAGAGTTTGGTTGGCCAATGTCTTAGATCTAGAAGAAACATCGTCCTTGTGGCTCTTGCCAGCTCCATAACATGTAACAGCGACCAGTTAGTACATTTGAAGTACATCTGGTAGGTGATGCTGGACGGGTTTAAAGGTGACAAGTACCTAGGTCGCGGCGGGTGCTTGGCCTCATGCCAGACAGTGGGAACCAGGTTAGAAACGTCAAGGGTGATGACGCTGCGGTGGCTGTCGGGGTCCAGTAAGGAGATCTAGGACCGTGGACAAGGGCATCGGTTAAGCTGCTCTGGTGGTAGGGTTGAGGATGGTGTCGACGATGTGGATCTGCGGCCGTGGACGAGGGCGCCGGTGAAGCTGCTCCAGTGGTAGGGTTGAGGATGGTGTCGACGATGCGGATCTGCGTTCATGGACAAGGGCGTCGGGAAGCTGCTCCGGTAGGGTGGACGATCATGTGGACGACGCGGATCTGAGGCCGTGGACTTGGGCGTCGGCGAAGCGGCTCCGGTTGGGTTGAGGATGGTCTCGGCAAAGCGGCTTTGGCAGGGTTGAGGACGGTGTCGACGAAGCAGATCTAAGGCCGTCGACGGGGGCGTCGGTGAGGCGGCTTTGGTTGTGTGGGCGAAGTGGCTCCGGTGCGGTGTAGGAAAGAGCCGCTGCAGATGCGCTGCGGTTGACGAGAGCACCAGTGAAGCAGATCTGGTGCGGTGGCCAAGGCCGGCACTGAATGGGCTATGGTACAGTGGTGGATGAGCAGTCTACGGTTTCTAGGGGAGGTGGGAGGGGTTGATGCGGCCTGAGAAGCAGATCCCGCGAGGTGGATGGCACCAGCAGTGAATAGGCTCTCGTACGCCGGTGGATGAGCAGTCTAGGGTTTCGAGAGGGAAGGGGGTAGAATCGCCAATGAAGTACGGACGGCATGCTGTAAGATGCTCTGGTGCTGTGGAGTAGTCGTTTTTGTGGGAGGGGAGAGGAAATGGGGGTGCCGTGTGGTGGGGGGACCGAAAGTGACCAAAGCAACCCCGACCTGTTATGTAAATGAGGGCCGTGTTGTTCTCCTTGCACCAAGGACAAAAGGGGAATTTTGCATGCTCCGGACTATGTCGTGGATATTTTAGAAGTCGGCTGGATATTTTAGAAGTCGGCTGGATATTTTAGAAGTCGGCTGGAGATTTTGGACAGAGCTAGCGGGAGGCCGGTGATGCGCGACTGTGTACACGGCGCACACATCAGCAATAACTCGTATGAAGTCGACCCCAGAAAAAAATACAATAACCGGGATTATGTACCAATAACTTGTTATGATCACACGGGAGCGGGCACATTGCAATGTAGGCGGATTTAACAGAGAGTACTTAGAATACAAGTTTGAGGATTGGAATATTCATTTCTGAGCCCAAGCTCATCTGCACCCGCGCTGAAGAAAAAATGAAAACAAATACTAGAAAAAATTCCAGCAATTCCAATTTTTTTTGCATGGTAGATAATTAGGTGCGTGAGGTCCGCTCCAATTTTCAGATCATTTGGACATCAGAGTAGCTCTCGACAAAAAAGACAAATTTGGGGTCCGTAAAAAAGTTTATTGTTCATGTACTGTTCTGACCCAATTTGTCTTTTTTACTGAGAGCTACTCACATGTCCAAATTATCTAAAAATTGGAGCAGACCTCACACAACAAATTATCTACCATGGAAAAAATTGGGAATTTTTTGAATTTGTTTGAATTTTTGTGGATTATTTCTTGACTGGGTGCAGATGGGCCTGGTCACCGAATCACTGCACTAATTTTTTAAGGATTGATTTGTTTCATTTTTTTACATTTTGTATGAATCTGTACCCACTGTGCAAGTTCATGTACTGTACATGCAATTAACTTTTTGTTTTTCACAATCATACATGCAATTAACTAACATGGATTTGATGTGACTATAATTTCCAGCATAAGGGCATCTCAAACGGCAACCAACAAATTTGCTCCCGCATCCGTTCGCTAGCCGCATACATTTTGACAACAACTCGAACCAACCAGACGAAATTCATGCAAACATGGCCGAATTTCATATAAACATGACATATTTCATATAAAAATGCTTTATTTTCAAATAAACATGACGGATTTCATTACATTTACATCAACTGAGCAGTGCTAGTCCAGCTCTGGAGGTATAATTAATACCTAATCTAAATGGTCGCCCGCAGATCCCTTTGTCTTCCTCATGTTCGGTAGCCTGATCAAGACACTTGCGGGGTCGACGAAGGTCCTCGCAAGAGAAGACCCAGGCAAGACACCGGTTGTGTACGCCGTCGTTGCCTCGGCGATGGCCTTCATGGGACCCAAGCGGCGGCGACCTCCCGTGTTCTACTTCTCCTCGATGATGGCAGCGGACGCGGACACGCTGGCCACCGACTCATTCCTCTCCGCGCATCCGGCTTCTGTCTCTACCTACATGGCCTGGCCGCAGGCATGGGAGGCGTGGTCGCAGGCACGGGAGGCGCGGCCACAAACACGGGAGGCACAGTCGCAGACACGGGAGCGACGACACCCGTGCCGGCGTGGAGCAACTCGCCACTCCTCATCGAGCTTGCCTGGGGCGGCGAGTTGCTGAACCACGCACTAGCTTGGGGCGACAACTGGCTCCGTCGGGCTAGGCGAGGGAGGTGGAGCAGCGAGCTGCCTCGCTCATATCCGGTGGGCTCGGCGGGCCACCCAGCCGGCTTGTATGCAGGAGAACTGCTCCTCGGAAGCCATCGGAAGAGTGGAGAAAATGGTGAAGGAGGAGATGGGGGAGCGGCGGAGGGGTGCGATTCTTGCCTGTCGTCTGGCCTCAGTTAAAATAGAGGGTGGACGGGAGGAGCATGGCCATTTAATGTCGGCCCGCTCATGAACGGACGTATGGTAGGAGTAGGTTTCTAAGCTTCCACGTGGGTTTAATGGAGGCGTTTGAATGCAGCGAGGAGGCATGTTCAGCTGGGCATGCAGCGGGCGGCGCCCTCGGCCGGCGCACCACTCTCTACTAGTACTTTTTTTTGAGAAATGGAGGGTAAAATGGTAAACCAGGACAGTTCCCGATACGGTTTGAATGCTGACGAGGGAGAGGGTAGCGGTTCCTGAAACGTTGAATGGCCAATGATGCATCCTCCTTCGATTAGCATGCTGAGGGAAGTAATTAATGGGAGAAGCGGAAAGGAGGTAGCACGATGTGAATGCGACGCAGTTTGCACTCATATAAAGGCGCCCCTCCACTCCAATGCATCTACCAGATCGTACGCACCTACGCACCTACACTAAGCGCAACAGTGCTCACTCCAATTCCCAAACCAAGTGACCAGAAGCCAGACCCATGGCGGTGATCTGCGTGAGTAGCCTGCGGCTGTGCCAGATGATCTGAGACGCCGGCCTGCTCCACGGCACCGTGGATCATCTCACGCTGGTGCTTTGGACTGGCTGGTTAATAGCCCGCTTCGACGCCAGCTATGACTCTCAGTTGGACAAGATGATCACCGACACCATCAACAAGTTCACCGTCGTCAAGAAGCTCACAGACAACATCGCCGTACTCCTCTAGCCCGCACGCCCAGGCTCCTCAAGCCTGCCACCCTAATCGGCCTCCATGGTGAGAACCTCTTTCAAGCACTGGTGGCCCTGCGACTGCCCACCGATGCGATGAAGAATGTCCACCTCGAGGTTGCGCTCGCCGTGAGGCACCTCGCCCTGCAAGCATTCATCAACCTACACATCCATGTGTACAAGCAAGTCATGTACATAGGCCTCTACAAGCCCGGTGAGGATGCTACGACGTTGGCCTTCGTCAACCGGCTAGAAGCCTTGGACGCCTTTGTTCAGAAGCACCTCGACCTCGCCACAAAAGTCACTGCTCCTCAGCCGCCAATCGGTGGCCCAGCGCACTGAGTCAAGGAGGAGGAGGTCGTTGATGGATGCATCTTTCTTCTTGCCTCCAGTCGATAAAGACATGGGTGATCCCTTTGCTCACATTTGGTGTCAATTATATGCATCACTGTAACTAGTAGTATCTCCGTCCTGGTTTATTGGTCTCCTTCGTGTGTTTGTGCCAAATTCTGACTTTAGATTTAACTAACAATATGTGAATGCATATCACAAAAAATAATATCATTGGAAACTATGTTCAAGTATGAATCCAACGATATATTTTTTGTTGACATGTATTAATTTTTTGTTAGTTAAATCTATGGTTAAAATATGGCACAAAGGGGACCAACAAACCTGGATGGACGTTGTGCTTACCTTTTGCACCAACTTCGTAATTTACATACGATGCTTGACCCAACCTCTCGAACTAGTCGTAAATTCAAAACTACGACCGAACTTATAAATTCAAAACTACTCGTGCAGCACGCCTGTCCTGTTCGCATGTTCAAACTGAGAAACTGGAATGCGTACAGCAAGCCTGTCCCATTCGCATGTTCAAAACGAGAAACTGGAATGTGTACAGCAAGACTGTCCCATTCGCGTCGCATCCCACACTGTCGTTCCGGCCCGCCGGTCAACGCGCACTGGCTAGGCATATAGTATCACTAACACGTGGGACCGCATGTGAGGAAACCGACGATGCGCCAAATTGGCTAACTCCCCAGCTTACCGCGTGGGAAAAGCCCCGCCCTAGCATTTTCAATCGTCATTTCTATCTATCGATCGCGCCAAGGAGCAAAACCAAATGTTAGAAGTTCTATTTCAAAAAAAATGTTACAATTTATACTCCCTCGGTTTCTTTTTAGTCTGCATATAAAGTTTCGCCAAAGGCAAGCTTTGTAAAGTTTGACTAACTTTATATTAAAAAATATCAACATTCACAATGTGAAATCAATATGATCAGATGCACCATGAAATGTATTTTCATACTATATAGTTTTAAAATGAAAAGCATGCCGCGTTCGAGTCACACGCCCACACGGTCGGGACTCAGGAGTACTCCATGGTCGGTCCGGCACGCCGCATAGCTAGGGAAGGCGTGTTGCCTAGCATTTTCACTATCATGTGGGACCGCAAGAAAACCGACTATCAGCACACACCCACCCCTCCAGCCGCGCGCAGTTGAGTTTGAATTGGAAGAAAGAAACGAGGAGGGGAAGAGCGCTGTAGCACGGACGCCAAGAAATTTGGTGTCAGATGGGAGTCGTGTCGATAGAGTAGGAGCACTCCATACTAGTTTGTATTACTACCACTATACAACTAGTACTATTGTATGAAACTTATACTACTACAGTACTAGTACTCTAGTACGTTCACGGCACAGCTTCATAGGAACAAAATTGAGGCAAGATACTGTTTCGGGTGATTTCTCTCTTTTCTCAGTCAATGTATTACGAATAATATGATGTGGGGGGCACCCATGAAGCCACGTGGCACATCTGGAGGTCTTGTTGCGAGCTTCTTATGTGGATCGATCACACTGTCGCGCTGCTAGTTCGAGATGAATGTGTCTGGGTACAATTAGGTTATAGTAGATCCGAATCCCAGCCACCTGGACCATTGGATCAACATCAATCAACGGTTTATATCCTATACATGCAAATGCACGCATTGACTACATAAAAATAATGAATATATAATATATATAATACATAATACTACATATTAGGTTTCTCTAAAGTCAAACTTTCTATACTTTCAGCAAGTTTGTAGAAAAATATATTAACATATACACCACGAAATATATATCATTTGATTCATCATTGCATATATTTTCACATCATGTAAATTAGTTAGTGTAAATGTTCACATTGTTTTCTACGAACTTGGTTAAGGTTTATAAAGTTTGACTACAGTCAAAGCTATATGCGGAGTAAATAAAAATGGAAGGGGTAGTATAGATATCGATATAGAAATAAAAAATCTAGTACTATAGTCTATAGAAATAGATATATAGCTACCTTTTTTCAATATTAAAACTCACGTTTTTGTGTAGACATTCTTTGGCTTCACTACAATTTGCATCTGTGAGATGTGTAGGACTACCGCCTTATTCAAATCCTCTATTAGGAACCCCACCATTATCCTTAATTAATTCATATTAGAAATTTAGATTACATTATCTTAGTTCTTGTCGGTTCTTCGGTTGCTTGCAGGAACTCGATCTCGTTATTCAGGTTGATCGTGCATACGGCAAGATCAGTGACTATGGGAGATTGGTTTAATTAGCGATTATCGATTTGTATCATCGCGTACGATATAGTTGGATCGGCAACGTCAAAATCCACCAAATCAACAGTTATCCCCACTCTCATTGAAAGATTGGGTCGCCATCACATGGCTACCAGCTAGACAATTCCTTCTCTAAAACATACACATGAACACCCATCTCAGTATCTAGGTCCATGCCTCCCTCTCCCTCGGAACACACACACCTCTCCACACGATCCATGTCTATTGGTCTCTCTCCCATCCCATCAAAAAAATAGGCAAACTGCCATTCTCCCCTTCTCACGGCCCCTGTCTATGTAGTTAGGTCTCCGTGTGACCCACAAGCATTGCTCTCTATCTCTACTATCTCCCTCTCTCTCCCACACATCACCTTACCCCCCTGGCGAGCTATGCTGACGACCTCTATCTAGCTCGCACACACGAAAACAAACGATGTCTGTGTGTCCCGTCACCGCACATAGACTATCGCTCGCCCAATATCCCTGCCCTGTAACCTTGTCGATCCCCTCTATGTCTATATCCTGTAACAGGTTGACGTTACATGCACCCCCTGACTCTCTCTTTCTCTCACGCACACGCACACACCCTCTTCCTCCCTTTCGAACCCCTCTCTCTCTCTCTCCGACACACACACACACACAGTCTTTCAAACACGCATATGCCCCTCTCTCCCTCTTTCTCTCGAGCACACGCACACACTCTTCCTCCCTTTCGGAGACTCCTCTCTCTCTAACACACACATAGTCTTTCGAACACGCATATGCGCCTCTCTTTCTCTTTCTCTTTCTCTCACGCACACGCACACATCCTCTTCCTCCCTTTCGGACACTCCTCTCTCTCCGGCACACACACATACATCAATCTTTCGAACACGCATACGCCCCCCCCCCTCTCTCTTTCTCTCACGCACACACCCTCCTCCTCCCTTTCGGATGTTGGGATCTATGGTAGGGACACTCCTCTCTCTCTGACACACACACACAGTCTTTCGAACACACATATGCCTCTCTCCCTTTAGGTCTCACTGCCACCTCCCCCCCCCCCGCGTCTTTGTGACACAAATATTCTCTCTATATCTAGCTATCTCTCGCAAGAAGACATGGATAGTCTAAACTGGAATCAAGCAAATGACCACACTTCTCTTGAATTTCTCTTGGAAAAATGAGCTCCAATTACAAAAGTCGAATCCACTCTCAAACATAATATATGAACATAGGGTGAAATCTTCCACACAAATGTTTGTTGCGTGCATGCATGCCAATTATATGGATGTAGTACTACTCGTACATCCACACTAACCCAATTCACACAAATTACATTAAACCCTTCTCAAAATATGGTGTACATGTGATGTTTATCGTACTGCCCCTACTAGCCAGCCCCCGACACATTTGAACATATTGTGCTACTTGAGATTCTATTTTTCTTGGTTGGACGATGTGTAAGTGTAACCACGAAAAGATCAACCCCCACCCCCATTAGTACTGTAGCTCCAAGCTCCAATACAGACACAACACCCATCGGAGCACGTAGCCGTTGCCGACGTGGATGGCGCCGTGGCTTGGGAAGATGACGGAGTCTCCGACCTCGCCGAGGTGGAGCATGCCCTCGACGGCCGTGAGTAGCACGCCCTCACTGGCAACCCGCCCATGCGGAGGACAATGTGATCCAGTGGCTCGCCCTCGTCGGCCATGAGGGGGAGGGCGTGCTCCAGCAGCACGCCCTGGTCGGTCTTGAGGCGGTGCATCGCATCCTCGCCGCTCACAAGGTGGACGAGCGTGTTCTCCAGCAGCATGCCCGCGAGGATCACATCCTCAACGCTCTCGACGTGGACGAGCGCGTGCTCCCGCAGCACGCCCGTGAACATCGCATCCTCGCCACTCAGGCACACGAGCGTGTTCTCCAACAGCACGGCCGCGAGCATGGCATCCCCGCCGCTCACGAGGTGCATGAGCGCGTGCTCTAGACAGTACCCCAGGAGTTGGGACGCGAGCACCGCGCCCCCGATGACGAGGAGTACTGCAAGGTGGCCATCGCGGTTCAGGAAAATCCCATGACTCCGCCATGCCATGGAGGAGCGCGATCTCTAGTGGGCGGTCAAGGAGTCCTGTGCCGATATGCAGGTGGCGGCCGACATGCAAGATTATCCTTCGAGCTCTCCTACTCCTATGACAACTCCTCTAGCGTGCCCGTCCTACGTCCTCTGCCTCAGCTCCGACGGACCTTTGGAGTTTAGTTGTATGGAACAAGAATATTTGGATTAATCATACGATTACTTAAAAAGAATGTCATTTCTAACAAAATGTGAAGGATTAAGACTAATGCAAAAAACAACATATGACTAACAGGCATGAATAGATGATGTGGCAGCATTGCATGATGGAGAGTAACGCAATATATTTCAATTTATGGATTGCATGCATGCCTAGCTTATGTGGCATGGTTACATGGCTTGGAAAGAAAATAGATAATGCGTTGTATAGATATTTAGGAATAGAAGATACTATCCACATGCATAGTTGCTCTTGAGCATATAAAGATCTTTAGAGTGCACTCCAATATTTTTTCAGAGGCTTAGGTGCACCGGATGCCGTGCCACGTCACAAAATGTTAGAAAAAAATAAAAACAAATCTCAATTTTGGCACGAGTGGGAAAATATCTGGTGCTACCGCACCTTATATGCTACCGTGATATGGACGCACCAGGGCCATTAGATCTGTGATCCAACGGACAACATATCAGGATGTGGACTAAAGCGCCATTTCAAAAATGTTTGGGAGTTTTTGGCAAAACTCGCATTGACCGATGCTCGCCACTCGATCCATGATCCAATGGCTTAGAATCTTGTAATAAGGTAGCATTTAAAGGTGTAGTAGACGAGCATGGTAGGGTGCAGCTCTCGGCGCACGCGGCGGACGGGCGGTGGGGCTGTGAGGGGTGAGGCGCACGTCGGGGGACGTGGTGTCGTTGGTTCGAGCGGCGCCGTGGGAATCGCGTGTGGTAGTGGTGGAAACATGATGGTCTCCGTAGTTCAGTGTCGATGGACAAGCTGTCATGTCGTCTGACACATGCATTGCATACTGATCATTGCAAGGAGTAGGAGAGAAAACTAGGCGGATAAATACTTCATTATATTCAAGTGGACCTAAGCTACTACATTTGTTTGAGAGACATGCACACCAGCAAAATAGTTCATCTATCCATATATACAGAGAGGAAATATATTTTTTACGAATAAGAGAGGAAATAGTTCATCCATCTATAGTGCCCTGCTTCTTCTTCTTCTTCTTCTTCTCATTTTCTGTGGGGGACGGCTTCGCTACAAGCTCCTTCGACCTTGCAGCTATCTCGAAACTCGCACGGGCATCGAGGGCTGCATATTTTATCCGCTCGTAGGTCAAGGGATAAATCTCCCATCCAGACGACCTTAATTCCAGTGTCTCGTCACCCTTCTCCAGCTTTGTCCCCAGTACATAATTTGCTACGTCGAATAAGGATGGTGTTGGTTTGTTACAACCCTTTACAGAAATTTTGGATTGTAGGTCGGCGGTCTTTTTCACATCAAGGATGTACGGCGCTAGCTTTTTTTGTCCCCTTCGATGGCTGCTCCACAGAAGAATGTGTCCTCCTGAGACAAGAAAACGTGGAGCTCACCTGGTATGGAGGGCGCGTGCACGATGTGATACACCAAAACTTCATCTCTGAGGCACAGCTGAAGGACGGCGGCGCATTGAGTCTCCCCACTGACACATGTGGTGTACTCTGCATCGAGACCAAGGATCTTCATCTCCACATTTTCGAGGGAGTTGGATACATTGTTGACCCACTCCTGAACAACCCTTGCGTGGTCGGTGACGGTGGTGGCTATCCTCAACGAGCCTTCGTTGATCACATGTTTGACGCTAAAAACCTGCATAGGGATCTCTTTCTCCATTTGGAACCGCCGAACCGGAGGGCTATGGTTTGGAGTATTAGGATTAGGTGGCTAAATAGAGTGGAAGAAGATGGTGGTTAAACAGAGTGGAAGAAGATGATTATTTAAAGGGTTTTCAGAGGTATGTGAAGAGGTTAAAACAGTGTGAATCCAGTGGGGTTTGAATGCAAACGAAGGAGAGGTGAAGAAGCCGAGGAAAATCGGTTCCCGATGGAGACTTAATGGAGAAGTGGCATGCAGGCAGTTGATTAGACGGCTATGCGAGTAGGTGCTGGTTCGGATGGATATTGGCGTGTGCGTGCGACACACAACTTCTGCATTCGAATACCCGCAGAGCTAACCATTTTGTTTCAGTTTTTTTTCTTCCCATACTGTTGTTCTACTCCACATACATGTATCGGTTTGGCATTTTCTGTTACACTTTGCTCTAATTCCCGAGACATTTGGGGGGGGGGGCAATAGACAGTTCATGTGCGTTATTAGAGAACATGGCATAGAGTTCGAGATCTCAAGCCTTCTTCTGGTGGTTTCTCGATGATTCTGTGTGTGTGCTATGTGTGTAGCCTTTTCTGGTTAAGGAATATGCGGTTATCCTCAAAAAAGAAAAAAAAGCCTTCTTCGCGCTTCCACAAGCACAAGAATTCTGGTCAGCTCGCAATATGGATCCTACCTGGAGGATGAGAAGTGAACCCGGAGGCATGCTAGCACAACCTGGAGGATGTAGTGAACCCAGAGGCATGTTACTAGTACTAGTGGTAGTATAGGTGTAGTACTTGTTGGTCAAAATATTATTCATCCGGTCCTCACAGTGAAGTGACAAGACCCTGCGCCCAAGGAGACATTAGTCCAGGCAGCGTGTTCGGGTTACCAAAGTCAGCCTCACCCTGTGCAGTCACTGTCACCGCCGCTGTATAGCATGCCTGCCTCGCCTCGTCTCCCTCTCTCCTAGCACCACTCTATCTCCACCTCCATATCCATCTCGCCGGAGATCCTGAGGTCACTCTTCTTCATCTCACAGTGCCCCCACGTACCCTCGCCTCGCTCGCCTCCCTCAGTACCACTATTCTACTACCTAGCCGCTCCAGCATCGAGAGCCTTCTCCCCCGTAAATCAAGCCCCAAAAAACCCCCACCTTCCAAACTCCACCATGGCCGAACCCGAACCGCGCAACATCTTATGAGCCGTGGCTGGAGCGATCTCCCCATGGACATCCTCCACCTCTGTTGTTTGCGTATGGATATGTCCAGCACCGTGTGGCTGGCTGCATGCTCGAGGGACCTGCACGCGGCCATCATCGAAGTGAGGCCTGAGATTTTCAAGACACCCTGCTTGCTGCTATCTGATGTTGCGGGATGACGTGCCCACCACTATGCTCACCATGATACGGTGGCGCACATCATGCCCCTCGACTTTGATCTGACCACCATCACCCGAAATTTCATGTCAGGTATGTACTGGGTCGGCATGAACTCCGACTGGATGGATGCCGTCGGAGAATACTGAAACAAGTGTGTGCTCGTGAACGTCCACACCTCCTATGAGATTATCCTTCCTCCCTTGGATCATATAGGGATTTGCCATCGCGGCCCACATCCCGTAGATTACCAAGTCAGCTGGACGGACCTTGTTCTACTGAAGGTTGTAATCTGCCAAGTGCCCACGGCATATGGGAATTACACAGACTTCAAGCTAATTGCCTTGTTCAACCGCGGAGTCGCCTATCTTTGCGGCGGTGCCGACTGTAGGTGGACACTAGTCCCCTCGAAGAGCTGCATCGATGGTGATCCACAGTTCTGTGATGCTATTGAACACAATGGCATCATCTACACGATCGACAATGCAGATGGCACCACGTATTGCTGGGACGCCTCGTGTAAGTTGTTTTCATCTAATTTTAATGATAACGCCATGACATTGTTTGAACTTTTGTGATGATTGGCATCTCCCTGTTACAGTAGAATTTGAGTAGAACTATGGCAATGTATTAGAGACGCCGTAAATCAGGAAATAAAATAGGGAGATTTGGAAGTCCAAATGGTAATCTCTATATTTGAAAGTAGTTAAATCATGTGATTGTGACCATGTCTATACAGCCAATTTCTACCCTTGAATAATCAAACGGTTAGGAAGATATGGATGTTCTCCTAACTTTATAGTAATCTTCATACTACTAAATATGAGTGTGTATCAATAGCCATGTTAGTTTCCTCATTTTCATGATTTAGAAACATGCATAACACAGTTGGTTTCATCTAGCCATACATTAGTAGGGAAGTAAAAGTGCATATGAAAAACTCTATACTTGGAAGTAGTGAATTCATGTCATGATTACCATGTCTACATGCCTATATTCGCCCTTCAGCTATCAATGGCTAGAATATTATCCTCACAAAAAATTTGCACACTGAACATGAGTATATAACAATGCATGGTGTGTTAATTTCCTCTAAAGAGTTTATTTGTGAGAACAGAACATGACTACATAACATCCATGGCTATATTAGTTTCCTCAGAAGAATCGACTGCGAGATAACATGAGTATAACCATAACCATGCATGATACTACTATATTTTTGACCCCAGTAACGTTTCCCTCTATTTTCCTCTCAGTTCCAACAGGGACAGATCAATGCTGTTTCTTACATTATCCTACTCATACTTTGAACAATGCTGATCTTACATTAACAATGTATGTCCTTTTTGTCTCCTTTTTGATATGTTGAAGTGTCCATATGGCTCCTGCCCTTTGTAATCACACCACCTTTGCCAAAAACAGGGAAGCACAACTGGTTCCTCGTTTGATCAGACGACGATGAAAGACTGATGATCATTAGCACGCATCAGCCGACAAGTTTATATTGCAAAAACCCTACTGTGTACAAGCAGCGTGAAATACATGAGTATCTAGAGAATGGCTGTTACGTCTATGAGCAGGATACCAGCTTGTTGGGGCCTTCAGGATTTTTGAGTTGGAGGCGGGTAAACAGCCTTGGTTCACACTCTCTGTTTCTCGGACTCAATTATCCGATTAACTAGGAGATCACCTTCAAGGATCCTGATGGAAGAGAAGCTCTGTTTGCTAGGGAAAACTGTGTGTACATGGTGAACCGGTCTAGGGGATCAGCCGCCCCTGATTGACAACGATACATCATGCAGCCAAAAGAAGGTGAGAATGAGAAAGGCATCTGGAATAACTTTGATCCTTGGATGTCTCAACACCGAAAGGCAGTGATGTGGTTCAAGCCTTGAGGTTGGTAGGTAATGGGGCTGTTGCATCAAAAGGGTGGAGTCCTGGTGTATACGAGTCACTGGTGGCTGAAGTGAAGCTGCAAATTATTATGGCACTGGATCATCCCTCTTCGAATGACTTGCGGTCTTAGCTGCTTGTACTGGATGGGTGATGTTCTCTTTTGTTATGCAGACTCCTTGTAATTTGGTCATCCTCGTCTATGTCACTCTTACTATGTACTAGTTCGCTCCGTTTAGAACTTTGTGATTTGTGTCTGGATGTGTCTGGATCACGAGAGTCTGAGCGATTCAGATGGGTGCGTTTTGGTGGTTTAGCAAGACTTGTGAACTTTCATGTCTCGCTGTTTATGTCAGTAGTAGATGCTAGTCAGTGTTTGCATGTTGTATATATTGTTGTTTCGAACAGTTTTTTGTTTCAAAATGCTGATGTGCTAAATGGGGTTTCACCATTCTCCAGTGTTCAGTGTATATATCCTTTTTTAAAGTTATAATTTGAGTTGAGTGACTTCTCGATGATGTACACTTATTTGGGCCATGTGAGGTGTCGTTGAATATGGGCCGAGTAGTAACGCAATGCGAAACAGGCCAATTATGAACTCTGATGACGGGCGCTAAAACAAATTAGTCCGACATGTGGGCGGCACCAGTGTTTTCATGCGCTTGTGCGACAAGAGCGTACTGGCGTGTGTTCGAAATTCATGCTACCTTTTCATCCCAAATCCCCCGCCCCTCCCCCACCTCTGGAATCTCGATTCCTACTCCAGTTCCCCCAAATCCGCCTCCTCTACTCCCTGTACTCAATTGCACTATCATGTCGCCGGTCAACGAGGATCTCCCAGCCGGAGATCTTGAGGACCGTCCTGCCTTCGGGCGCTGCGTGCTGTCGCTCAACAGTTGCATGGCGGCGCTTGACAACCAGTTTGCCAGAAAAGTGCTGATGGTAACTATCAATGGTGACCGGCCTCTCGTCTCGCCGGACGACCTGATCAAAGCTCTTGGCATTGCGCATGGCATCCAAATAAGTGACTTGCTCATCGAAGTCTGTCCGCCACCGGCAGATTTTTTCGTCCGGTTCCGGACAACTTTCGACTGCAGTCGTGTGTTCGAATCTTCCCAGCGTTTGTTCTATGATGGCGTGCTGGTGAGCTTCGATCGGTGGCACCCATGATGGGGCTCGGTGCCCTCTGAGCTTGAGTTTTTAACAAAGCTTACCTTCCAGGGCATGCCTCGACGGGCTTGGAACAACGAGTCTATGAATGAGCTTATCAATGACCTAGGACGTGAGCTCTTAAGTACGTTTGTTCCTCCAGACAGCTAGGCTCTGATGGTTATGGCATGGATGAAGAAGCCGTCCACCATACCGTAGGTGATTGGTGTTGAGATACCGGTGCAGGAACCGGGGTTGTACTATTCATCGCCACCAAGGCCGTCGCGGACCACGTTAGGTATGTACCTGTATCGAGTCTTTGTGCATGTCGAAGAAGTGGTCAATCCATCAATCGAAGTCCTGCCGCCACGGCTAGTGGTGGGGTCCGTCGACGACATCCATTACAGGAGTCAACGACAGACTTTCCCCGTGTTGCTTGGAACGATGGATGGCACAGGGCCTACTCCATCGCGCGGCGGAGGCCACTACTTCTTTGGCAGAAGAGGCCGGGCTGGCTGCCTGGATGTGCTCTAATTTGAGGTAACAACTAAATCTTCTCAGATACTACTTATATCCGAGCTATAGGTGTCAAGCTCTGATGTGATACATTTGATTATGACCTGTTCTATTTTTGTACCTGTTTTTTTTCGGAATGGGTGTACGTCAACTTAATGTGCTAGTAGAACTTATTGTGTTTGTTTGTCTATTTTCTTTGCACAACATTCAAGATATTTCCACGTCATTGATCACGACGATGAACGGTGATGTACGAGTTTGTTGGTTTCAAGATAGCCCTACCCGTAGCGATCCACTGCTTCCACCCCTATTGTGCCGCCCGCGTGAAATTTTTGTATGCAAGCTCAATGTGCTATGATGTTGTATATGATTGTGTCAACTATATAAGTTTAAGCTCAATGTGCTCAATGTGCTATGCAAGCTCAATGTGCTCAATGTGCTATGATTGTGTCAAGCTCAATGTGCTACCGAGCACCAGCAATGCATATGGCTAAAAGATGTATGCACGAGCATCGACCAATCGGTTTCTCTCTCTCTCCCGATAACAAGTGGGCCCCGCTGCATTATTTCTTCGCTTGTGACAGCTTTTAATTAGGTTTCACTGGACTCTACATTTTTTCTTAACTTAAAATTTGTGTTCAGTGACTTTAAAAAAATGTACACAAGCCTTGTTTGGGCCAGTTCAGGCGTCGTTGAATGTGGGAGTACCTACATAAAGTTGTACTGTACTACACAGGCCTTGTTCGTTGAACATTAGCAACGCAACTGGGCCGAAAGACGCGTGCCAGCCCAGGTTTTCTTTTGAACTAAAATAAGCACAACCCAGCCTATGTTTTTTTTTATAAAAAATGCACAACTCAGTTCTATTTTTATACAAGAATGCCAAGCCCAACTTAAAGTTTTTCAATAAAATTCCTAGCTCAGAATTAATTTTTTATAGGAAATGCTCTATCCAGACCAACATGTTTTTTCACCCATCCCAGAAAATGGGTCTATTTCTACTAAAAGCGAATGGGTTGTAAACTAACAGATATAATAAAAGGGCCACATGTCCGCAATATTATTTTTTCACCCATCCCAGTAAATAGGTGTATTCGAACAAATAATCAAATGGGTTGTAAATTCTCAGAAATAGTAAATAGGGTATTATTTTTTTCACCCAGCCCAAGAAATCGATGTGTTGGATAAAATCAAATGTACTGTAAAAACTAAATAAATGGTCTGCATGTCCGCAAGAGCTTTCGAAGCTGACTTTGTTGGCCCACGCCGAGGAGTTCTCAAAAAAAATGTTGGCCCACGAGGACGAAGCCTGCGCAAGGCGTTGTCCATTTAGTCACCAAAATGATTTAATGGTCAAAAAGAAAAGTCAACAAACTATTCTGACAACTGTAGCCGTTGGATTGACATCCGACGGCCATCCTGCTTCTTCAATCTCTGATCTTGTTGCTCCAATGGCCAAAAGCCCAAAACCATCGCCGGCAGGAGCGCCTGCTTCTACCTCCTGTGGCCGGCTGTGCTGCCGCGCAGGCCTCGCCGCCCCACCCTACTCCCACCGGTGGCCAGGTCATACCTGTACTCACCCACACCTTCTGTCATTCTTCGGTGACGGCAGCTTCACACCGCAGCTGAACCAGTCAACCCTCGTACTCCCCTCCCCGTGGGCATCCACTGCTGAGTCTTCCCCGGCTCCGGGTCGTTCCCACCCTTAGCCTAGCCGTCATCCACGGCCTTGGTGCTCTCGACACGACATCGTCAACACGTCAATGAACGACAGCCATCAAAAGAGGACTGTATGTGGAGAGGCGGACAGCTGGGACCCACGAGGTCCATGGTCGCACGCCACGAAGTGCCTCCTTATCACACACAAGAAAAATGATTCCTCCCCCTGACAGGTTGGACCCACCAGCTACATCTTCGCACGCAAGGAAGTGCCTCCTTATTACGCACAAAAAAATGACTCGTCCCTCCTGACATCCGGGACCCACCAGCTACATCTTCGCACGCAAGGAAGTACCTCCTTATTACACGAAAAATAAATGATTCCTCCCCCTGACAGCTGGGACCCACTAGCTATATCTTCGCATGGAAGGAAGTGCCTCCTTATTACGTGAAAAAAGGATTCCTTCCCATCACAACTGGGACCCACCGGATTTGGAGGCTGACTTGTGGGCCTACTAAGTTGACGCATACGCAGGGCTTTGTCAACTTAGTCAATAAACGATTGAAGCAGTGGTTACCGTTGGATGTTAATCCAACGGCTGTGCTGCTTCTTCAATCTCTAATCTTCTTGCTCCAGCTGCCCAAACCAGCACTGGCAGGACTTCCTACTCCTGCCTCCCGTGGCCGGCTGTGCTGCCGCGTAGGCCTCACCGCCTCACACTACTCCCACCGCTGGCAGGCCTTCCCTCTACTCACCCACATCCCCTGTTATTCTCCGGCGATGGCAGCCTCACACCACAGCTGAACCAGTCAACCCTCGTACTCCCATCCGCATGGGCATCCACTGCCGCTTCTTCCCCGGCTCTGCGTCGTTCCCTTCCTAGGCCTCACCGTCGTCCACCGCCTTGGTGCTCTCCGCGCGGCGTAGTCAACATGGTCAATGAACGACAGCCATCGGAAGAGGACTGTACGCAGTGAGGCTGACAGCTGGTCCCACCAGCTACATTTTCCACGCAAGGAAGTGCCTCGTCATTACGTGTAAAAAAATGATTCCGCCCTTACAGATGAGACCCACCTGCTATATCTTCGCACGCAAGGAAGTGCCTCCTTATCCTCCCTGATAGCTGGGACCCACTCGGTCAAAGCGTACGTAGCGTTGTCTGTCTAGTCAATCGGTCTCTCTGCAACGATGAACCGTGGACGTGTAAGGAGCGCCATGTGTCGTAGTAGAGCCCTCGATGTAGCAGTTCAGGCAGCCCCATCTAAATCATGTACACGTACGTACAGCCACACAGCAAAAAATACGGTCATGTACATACATATACCGGCGGGGTCTCAAACGCATACTCGCGCATACGTACGTGTGACACCTTGGTTTTTGGCAACTTTTTCTTTTCAAAATCTTTCTGGCTTTATTTGCAATTTGGATGGATTTTGAACCTTTTTAGTTGACTTTGGACTTATGAATTCCTCTCTGTGATCCAGAGCCCTCTCCATCCTGCCAAAATCTTGTCACTCACCATCTGGATCAATTTCCAATTCTTTATCTTTCCCAAATATTAATTTTCTTCTTTTGGGAAAATCTGTCATCACTATGGGTTACAAAGCAACCTATAGTTCTGGTGATCAGAAAAATCCCAAATTAATCCCAGACCTTCTTGACATCATCTACTCCCACAATCTTCAAAAACATCTCATGGTCCAGTACAAAGTTTATTCCAGAAAACTCCTTTTGCTCTCTGGACAGTACTGGTCATTTGTGAAGGAGCTCATATTTTCCCTACTCAGTTAATTCCCAGAAAATTCCCTGAGATATTAGGGAACCTATCTTTCCACAATATCCAAAAATATCATCTTGTCCTGTACAAATTTTCATCACCAATATTCTGCCAAGTTTCTGTTCAGTTGGAACCTCTGTGAAGGAAGTACCAGCTAGAGGTATCCAATTGAGCTGAAATTTTTATGGCATCTTCTCCTCACCAAATAACCCTGCCACAACAAATTTCAGCCCCAGCAGATCAACCAGATGACTGCATCAAGCTCATCTCTGTTTCTAGTTCAGTACAGCAATTGTACATGAACTATATTCAATTCTTGATGAAATCTTCTCAAACTTGGTCAGATTGGAGTCCTTCCAACATAGATCCTCCCAGACATCTCCTTTCGTTCCATCCCCAGCTCACCTCTCCTCTAGATCTCTCTCAATTTTGCTGTCAGAAACTGTAGCTGAAGCTACACTTCACAGCAGAGTGAACCTAGCCGAACCAGAGGCACAGAGAGGCTAGATGATCAAAAGAGAACACCCCAGACATGGTGCGCCGGACTTGGACGGCCTCGAGACATCATTTCCCGTGGTGAGCACGGTACTGGCATGCCAGTACGCGTGCTCTGCATATCGCCGGCGACGGCCGAGGTCATTACAGAGGCCTCGTGCTGCCATTTCATGTCTGGGAGTGCCGACATCGTCGATGCCGTCCACGTAGCCCTCTCCCGATCTTTCTCCCTGCCGGAATCGCCCTCGACGGCAGCCACGGCACCCGGGCACTGTGCCGCCCATGGCTGTAGTGTGGCGTGCGGCGCATCTTCTTCCTCCACTACCCGCCACTGGCCGCCTTAACTCCTCTGCCCTCTCCCATTGCGTCGCCCGCAAGCAGCCAGCCAGCGCGGCGTACCATCGCCGGCGAAGTGGCCCGAGTCCCGGCCATTCCAGAGAGCTCCTCCCCCTCCTATAAATACTCCTCCCCGGCCTCTCCCGAGCTCCTCATCCACCTCCTCCACCTCCTAATCGACCTCCCCGAGCCCGGGCCATGGCCGAGAGGCCCTCTGGCCTCAAATCTCGCCGGAGCACCGCCGCCACCCGAGCTTTGCCTTCCCGCCGCTTCGCTCCTCCCCGAGCTCCACCGACTCCGCCATCGAACTCGCCTCACTCCACTAACCTCGCCCGACCTCTTGCCCGAGTGAATTGCTGCCGGAACCGCCGTCTCCGACGACACCCGAACGCCGCCGCCGCCGGAGAGGAAGGGGACAACGCCGTCCGGCCACCGTTCGCCAACCCACGGGTACGTGCGAGTTCGTCTTGTTGTGCTCGATCCATTCCCCCTCTCTCCCGACCTCGCCACCGTCTGTATCGCCAGCGAGCGTCGCCGGAGCTCCGCCGTCTCTGTTTCCCTCCCCCTCCTTTTAAATCTGACGGCTGGGGCCCGCCAGTCAGCGACACGTCGAAGCGGTAAGTGGAGGCGCCTTTCCACTTTACGCCTTCGACGTGGCCTCGGCTGGATTTTCTGTTTATCTATTTTATTTCCATAGTTGACCAGAAACTTTGACCATTCATAACTTTTAAACCATAAGTCTAATCAATTGATTCTTTTTGCATCTGGTTTGTCTTGAGCTCCTCTATTTTCTGGCCAAATTTGGTATTTTTCCCATGTCCACAGAATTTCTGGTGCACAAAACAGTAGTATGTGACATTTCCAATTGCTTTTTAAAAATATTTTCAAAAGGAGATTCTTTTGGATTTGAAGCCCAGGAGTATGTGGACAACCCAACAGAGCAAGGCAAGCCATGTCATCCATTGCATGAAGCATTTCAATAGTGTTGGTTGTTTAATTGAATTTCATGAATTATTTTTAATACGTGCTAATTCCTAGTAAATTATTTAATTGCCTAGCTACTGCCATATTAAATTATTCCTGATAAATATTCATACTGATTAAATGCTTGACAACACTAAACTTAGTTGGTTGATCAAGAGCCACCTACTCGGACATTTCTGTGCAGCCACATTTGCCGGTATGGGACAGCCTTGACTTGGTCTGGCTTTGTGCTCTTTTATCGGTACCACCAAACTAGGGAGGGTTATGCGTGCATGCTGCCCTGATCAGGTAGACGACGATAATCCTG
Source organism: Elymus sibiricus (assembly GCA_039707655.1). Lineage (NCBI taxonomy): Eukaryota > Viridiplantae > Streptophyta > Magnoliopsida > Poales > Poaceae > Elymus > Elymus sibiricus. The sequence goes on from CM077670.1 coordinate 140,836,521, forward strand.
TGAGCCCAGTTGAGTTATTTTGCCGGCGTCCTCGTTTGGGACAGTTAGTGGCCACGACGGTGGCAGGTGTCACGGGGTGACACAGGGGCCACCCAGGACATGACCCTGGGAGGGTATGATTGTCGGTGGTACGATAGAGGGGTCACGGGTCAGGCAGGTTTCATTGGAGCACCACCGGTCCACCCGAATGGGATCACGAGGCCAGGTACTCCATGGTGTGGGTAAAGTGCGCAACCTCTGCAGAGTGTCAAAACCTATTCGAATAGGCGCGTCCACTGTATTGGACAGTCCGTTTAGGCCTCTCTAGGATGGTCAACCGTAAAGATAATAATGATGGAAGAACTTGTATTATGTTCGGAAGTGCTCTGTGGCTTGTGAGCATTCTGAGGGTTGTGGGACAACCCAGATGAGAGTAAGTTGGACGAGGTACCAGTAAGTGAGCAACCTAATTTTTTAATCTGTTAATTGCCATGCTATTGTTTGCTGCATTGTTTTGGTTGCCATGAGCTTGCGAGTACATTCCAAGTACTCACCTGGCGTGTTAGGCCAGATGCAGGAGAACCCGAGGACGGAGGTCCCGAAGGTTCGTGTTACGCTAACTAGGCCGTGTCCACAGCAGTGTCCCTGTGGATGGAATTTCCCGCGCTATGTTCCGCTACGCCATAGTCTACCCAGTAGTATCGAGGCCATGCTGTGTTCCATAAATAATGTAGATATTGTCTCAGCACATGCAGTGCTTTGGCCTCGCTATCGATGTAATTATGAGCTTGTACTCGAGATATTTTAATAAAGTTCAGTTCAGTTCTGTTCCATGTTGTTGTGTGTTTCCAGAAGACATGATCTCTGGGTTGGAAACACTGGTAAACCGGTTCTCTGAGCCGGGGTGCCACAGTACGGCCAGGGCTCATGTACATGGAGAGAGGCAATGGATGGCAGCAACGACCTCATGTTCATCGGTAGCCAACCGGGAGGGTCGGAACGGAGGAAACAACGTTGTGTTCATCTGGAGCCAAGCGACTGGGTCGGAATGCGTCCTGTTCATCGTGAGCCAAACGGCTTGGATGGAACAGCCGAAACAGGGTCCTGTTCATCGACTCGAGGTCCGTCATACCGCAAAATGGAGGAAACGGCCTTCTGTTCCACCGCCTATGGTCGAAACGGGGTCCTCTTTATCGGCTGGGGGTCTGGCATACCGCAAAACGGAGGAAACTGACTTCTGTTTGAGCGCCTACGGTCAAAACAGGGTCCTATTGATCAGGAGGGCTCTGTCGTACCGCAAAATGGAGGAAACGGACTTCTCCCCAACTGCCTACGGTCGAAACGGGGGTCCTATTAATCGGGAGGGCTGTGGCGTACCGCAAAACAGGACTCCACGGGCTACTGTTCATCCACAGTCGACCTCCTCCAGCCTCCACCAGCTACTGTTCATCCACCGTCGACTTCCTCCAGCCTCCACCGGCTACTGTTCATCCCGCCTCCACGGGGTCCTATTCATCCACCCCCAACCGGCTGGGGTGTGGCGGCCTCCTCGGGGTCCTGTTCATCCAGCGCCAGCCACCTTCACACAGCTAGGGTACTGTTCATCCACAGCCAACCCACCGGCTGGGGTGGGGCGTACGAGCGGGCGGCAGCAATGGGAACTGTTCATTCACAGCCAACCAACTGGCTTAATCGATGCAAGTCTTGACTCGTTCTATGTGCATCGCGCGCTGCTGCAATGGGCATTGTTCATCGAGATGCAACCCAACACCGGCTGGCTACGTCTCACACGGGGGCTCGATCGGCTTCAGTAAGCAGCTCGAAGGATCGATCGGGTTCAGTTAGCAGCGATGGAATCGCTAGGGTTTAGTCAGCAGCGAAGGGATCGCTCGGGTTCAGTTAGCAGCGAAGGGATCGTTCGGGTTCAGTTAGCAGTGAAGGGATCGATCGGCTTCAGTGCGTAGTGGGATCGGTAGCTCGTGTTTAGTACGTAGCAACTGCGCCGATCGGTCAGGTTCAGTAAGCGAACGCCTCGCACACACGCGCGTACGAGAGAAACACGCAAACCACAGTGATCGCTCGGCCCCGACCACCCACCAAGTGCCCACCGTAGCCTGGAAACTCCCGAAAATTTCCTCGCCCTCACTTCTACCATGATTTTTTACGTCATGGACGGCCCAAAGAATGTCATGCGGGTGCGTCTCCAACCCGCCCAAGATGAAAAGCACATTTTATGTCATAATGTTTTGTCATAGAAGTAGGAGCCCACCACATCTATGATGATATGTGTTTTTGTCACAATTATCGTCATAGAAGTATCACAACCATGACAGAAAAACTTTAGCGGCCATGGTTAAGACTTGTTTAGCCAATCCAGCACCATCCCGTCCATCGCCACGAACCTTCACGCACACACTGGCGTTTAGCGGCCATGGTTAAGACTTGTTTAGCCTAACACAAACTGTTAAGTGTGCCACTGACTCGTGGGCCGTCTACTAACTAAAACAATTAAACCTATTAAGTGATACAAAAAGAGGGGTGAGAGAAATATTTTTTTTCTTTTATTTTTTTATAGTGGGTCCCACCTGTAAGTGGTACAAATAGAGGGGTGGGAGAAAGAGTTTTTTCCTTTTATTTTTTAGAGTGGGTCCCATGTGTAAGTGACACATGGAGATGAGGGCAAAAATGTCCAGCTAATGCCTAGAAAATGGTCAAAGTCCTTTGACCGGATGGAAATGGCATGGAAGGGCATTTCTATAAGGCAACCTAACAACATACGGGCTAATTTGAGCAGCCTTTGAAATTAGGGGTAAATCTGAGTAGTGGGTTCGAGTTAGGGGCTGAAATGTAAATGACCCTACTTTTTAATGCCTTATTAAGGCGAAGTTATACGGAGAACAAGGCAATCTGGCCATATGGTTCAAAAAACAAAGGTAGCAGAGAGATATGTTATTTTACTCTTTAACATAAGAAACATCTTCTGAGAAAAATAGTTCCTTTATAAGTTCCTTTTCTCAGGGTACTATGTTTACCATACAATATAACTTCACCTCCGGTCTATGCGGGATGGAAAAAGTTAATTCGGAGAAAGGTTCCGAAGTCGTTGGTTTTAATAAACCAAAATTTTCACTTCCGTCGCTGCCGACCAATTATATTCTTAAGATTGCTAGCTTTTGGTTTCACCCGTCTGAGGTGCTAACCAGGATAACCTGGAAGCAACAATCACAGAGGTGCTCCCTTTACCCCCTAGCCGAACTATCGGGAATGTAGGGGGTAAGCATAGGAGCCAGACAACCTAGCTTGGCCCGATCTTAAGTTAAATTGATGCATATTTTGGCTTTATAACGAACTTTACGGAAGGCAGCGGCCATAAAAGGAAATATGTACGCAAAGAATATACGGGCTTAAAGCCCCCAGGATAGCATGCCGAACACTTTAAAAGGTATCTGGGGTAACAATACCCTGGCTCAACCAAGCAATGCTTATTGAAATGTAAGGAACTTTTAACAAAGTTTGCACAAGGAGCAAAATTCTAAAAAAAACTACTCTATCTATAACTAGAGATATCAAAAAAAGGAGAACCTCTGTTTTAACCATAGAAGCGTCGAAGCCGCGCAGCATTCCATGGATTTGGCTCTAGCCAGTTGTTCGAAGGATCTCGAATGCAATAAGCGCCCCCCTCTAGTACCTGGTCAATTATGAACGGTCCATCCCATTTTACTAATAGTTTATGCTTTTGCTTCTCAGGATGGTGTCGAATCACCAGGTCGCCAACATTGAATGTTTTAGCGCGGACATCACGGCTTTGATAACGCCGTGCCTACTGCTGGTAGAAAGTGGAACGTGCCTGAGCTACATCGCGTTTCTCCTAAAGGGCGTCCAGGTCGTCCTACTTGTCGAGCTTGGCCTCCCGTTCTTCATACATGTGCACGCGAGGCACATCATGAATGAGATCACTTGGGATAATAGCTTCGGTGCCATAGACCCTAAAGAAAGGAGTGTAGCCCATGGATCAATTTGGCATGGCGCGCAATCCCCAGAGCATGGAATCAAGTTCCTCTACCCATTTACAGCTAGATTCTTTTAAAGAGCGAACAAGCCTTGGCTTAATGCCGCCCATCATGAGCCCATTGTCACGCTCAACCTGTCCATTGCATTGAGGGTGATACACCAAAGCGTAATTGAGCTTAATGCCCATTTTGGCACACCAGGCCTTAACTTCCTTGGCGGTAAAATTAGAACCGTTGTCTGTGATAATACTGTGAGGTACACCATAACGGTGAACCACGCCGAATATGAAATCCAGTACTGGCCCCACTTTAGCTGAGGTTACTGGCTTGGCCTCGATCCATTTTGTGAACTTAGCTACCATGACGAGTAGATACTTCATTTTATGTGTACCCCGTCTAAGTTGGCCGACCATGTCGAGCCCCCAAACCACGAAAGGCCAGGTGATCGGAATAGTTCAAAGAGCCGTAGTGGGCATGTGTCTTTGATTTGCGAAAACTTGACATCCCGCGCATCTTTGGACCAGTGCCTTTGTATCTGCCCAAGCAGTGGGCCAGTAGAATCCGGTTCGGAAAGCCTTGCTAACCAAGGTCTGATGTGCAGCATAATGGCCGCCCATGCCGGAGTTAACTTCCAAAAGGAGTTGCTTGCCTTCCTCCTCGGATATACATTGTTGGAGTACTCCCGTCACGCTTTTCTTATATAACTCGCCGTCGTGGACCTGATACGCCTAGGATCTTTGAATGATCCATCGTGCATCAGTTTGGTCTTCGGGCAGCTCTTTTCGGAGCAACTATGCAGGGAGCGGTTCGGTCCATGGCACAATCACTGCCATGATCTCATGAGCCGAGGACATCTCCTCAATGACCAAGCCTCCAATTATCTCCTCGTCTGTTCAATGATAGGAGGAACAACTTCTTTGGTGCCAGTCGATTTGCATGCCTTATCCCCCTCCGGCCAGGATACAGATGGTTTAAAAAGACGCTCCAGAAAAGTGTTTTCTGGGACCCTGTGGCGCTTCGCGCCCATCCTGGCAAGGATATCGACAACTTGATTGTTGTCCCTTGCGATATGGTGAAATTCTAGCCCCTCGAATCGGGTCGATATTGCCATGACGGCATTCCGGTATGCTGTCATCTTTGGGTCCTTTGCGTCGAATTCGCCGTTAACTTGAGAGATAGCGAGATTGAAATCTCCTCGGACTTCCAGACGTCGGATTCCCTTAGAGACCGCTATCTAAAGACCATGCAGAAGAGCCCCGTATTCGGCTGCGTTGTTGGAATCGGTGTACATTATTTGTAGTACATATCATATGTTATCCCCGGTTGGCGATGTAAGGATTACTCCAGGACCCAGGCCAGACAGCATCGTCGAGCCATCAAAGTACATTGTCGAGTGGGAATACTGTACTCTGTAGGGAGTTTAGCTTCCGTCCATTCTGCCACAAAATCCATTAAAACTTGGATTTAATGGCACGACGTGGGCGGTACATGATTTTGAAGGGCAAGAGGTCGATAGCCCATTTAGCGACTCTCCCCGTCGCATCCCTATTATTAATTATATCATGAGGTACTTCGGATGGCGCCGTGATCGAGCACTCTTCAAAATAGCATCGTAGTTTCCAAGATGCCATAAAGACTGCATAAGCTATCTTCTGGTAGTGGGGATACCTCATTTTACATGGGGTAAGTACCTCAGAAACATAGTAAGGAGGTCTTTGTGCCTGAAGATTTGTGGCCTTCAACGTTGCGCTCGACGACAAGTACAGCGCTGACGACTTGATTTGTGGCCGAGATATAAAGCAACATCGGCTTCCCCACCGTAGGTGCTGCTAGTATGGGGTTGGTAGCGAGGAGTGTTTAAATTTCCTCCAAAGCAGCACCTGCCTCGGCTGTCCTTTGAAAATTCTTTGTTCACTTTAGTAGCTTGTAGAGAGGCAGGGCTTTTTCGCCGAGCCAAGAAATGAAACGGTGCTACTTGTGAGCTGCGTTGGGATTTTCCCCAAAGAGGAAGGGTGAAGCAATATAGTAGCGGATAAGTATTTCCCTCAGTAGAGAACCAAGGTTATCGAACCAATAGGAGAACCACGCAAACACCCGTCAATAGTACCTGCACACACAAGAGCAAATACTTGCACCCAACGCGGGCAAGAGGGTTGTCATTCCCCTTGAACTCGTTAATTGCAAGGATCAAATCTGATAGTGGTAGATAGGTAAATTGCAAAGTAAAATAAAACAAATAAAATTGCAGCAAGGTGATTTTGGTTTTAGTAATATGATTAAAGTAGACCCGGGGACCATAGTTTTCACTAGAGGCATCTCTCTCATAAGAATAGCATACGGTGGGTAGACAAATTACTGTTGTGCAATTGATAGAAAAGCACATACTTATCTCCTTAGTAGCAAGAATATGTCATCTTGCTTAAAGTGTCTCGCTACACCTGCTGTCACTGGGTGAGGACACCGCAAGATTGAACCTACTACTATGCACCACTTCCATTGAAGATCAATAGATCAACTTGGCCAAAGAAAACCCATAGATTAGAAAGCATTACATAGCTATAACAATCATATATAATAAAGTTTAGAAACAGCTCAATTACTTTCAATGAATAATCTAATCATAAACCCCCAATTCATCGGATCCCAACAAACACACCGCAAAAGAAGATTACATCGAATCGATCTCCGAAGAGAACATTGTACTGAAGATCAAAGAGAGAGAGACAGTGAAAGACATTAAGCTAATCACAATGGACCCGTAGGTCTGTGGTGGACTACTCACACATCATCGGAAGGGCAACAAGGTTGATGTAGAAGCCCTCCGTGAATGATTTCCCCTCCGGTAGAGTACCAAAAACGGCCTCCGAATGGGATCGCGGAAGAACAGAGACTTGCGGTGGCGGAAAAATTGTTTCGGGTGGCTCTCTGGGAGTATTGGAATATTTCAGAATTTATAGCGCCAGAATTTGTTCAGACAGAGCCACGAGGGGCCCACAAGGCACCAGGGCGCGCGCCCGATTGCCTTGCCCTCTCCTCGTAGGTCTTTTGGTCATCCCCCGAAGCTTTTAGGGTCTCTTTTATCGAGAAAAAATCTTCAAAAAGTTTCATAGCGTTTGGACTACGTTTGGTACATATTTTCTGTAAAACCAAAACAAGCAGAAAACAACAACTGGCACTAGGCACTGTGTTAATAGGTTAGTGCCCAAAAATGATATAAAATTGCATATAAAGTATCTAAGAATGATAATATAATAGCATGAAACAATCAAAAATTATAGATACGTCGAAGATGTATCAGCATCCCCAAGCATAATTCCTGCTCGTCCTCGAGTAGGTAAATGATGAAACAAAATTATTTTTGATGTTGAATGCTACCTAGCATGTTTATCATGTAATCTTCTTACGGTATAAATATTGAGAAACGAAGAACTAATTGATATCAACATAATAATATCCATGAATACAAGAACATAATTATTACGTCTTCAAAATAAATGATGCTCAACGAATGTTATCCCTACTCATTGAATTATGTAAGCATGGCATGACTCTGCCTTCACCGCATAAATATAAATCATGAGCACCTTGGTGTCAAACCAAGCAATTATATCGTACTTTTTCATGCGCTTCAACATTTTCAACTCCACTCAATACATGAGCGTGAGTCATGGACAAAGCACTACGGTGGAATAGAATGCAGTGGTAGAGATGTATAACGGAAGTCAAAAGGAAGAAAGTCTCGCATCAACTTGGTGGATCAATAGGCAATGGAGAGGCCTGTCAATCGATATCAATGCGAGGAGCAGGGATTGCCATGCAACGGATGCACTAGAGCTATAAGTGTATGAAAGCTCAACTGAAACTAAGTGGGTGTGCATCCAACTTGCTTGCTCATGAAGACCTCGGGCATTTAAGGAAGCCCATAATCGGAATATATAAGCCAAGTTCTATAATGAAAAATTCCCACTAGTATATGAAAGTGATAACTCAGGAGACTCTTTATATGAAGAACATGGTGCTACTCAGAAGCACAAATGTGGTAAAAGGATAGTAGCATTGTCCCTTCTCTCTTTTTCTCTATTTTTTAGAACAATCTCATGGACCTCATCTCCTCATTTTGGAGGACTCATTAGTCTCCGTCATTCTTTTCCTCACTGGGACAATGCTCTAATAATGATGATCATCACACTATTATTTACTTACAACTCGATAAGACTGAAACAATATGACTCTATATGAATGCCACTGGCAGTGTATCAGGATGTGCAATGGTCTAGCGTACATGTATTACAATGATGAACGGTGGCTTTGCCGCAAATATAATGTCAGTTCTATATGATCATGCAAAGCAATATGATGATGAACACACATGTCATAAGACAGAATGGTGGAAGTTGCATGGCAATATATCTTGGAATGGCTATGGAAATGCCATGATAGGTAGGTATGATGGCTATTTTGAGGAAGATATAAGGAGGCTTATGTGTGATAGAGTGTATAATATCATGGGGTTTGGATGCACTGGCAAAGTTTGCACCAACTCTCGAGGTGAGAAAGGGCAATGCACGGTACCGAACAGGCTAGGAATACGCGGAAAGGTGGGAGTGCTATCTTTGTCCATGAACTCACATTAGTCATAAAGAAATCATATACTTATTGTGAAAGTTTTATTAGCCCTCGAAGCAAGGTACTACTCACATGCCCCTAGGGAGGAGGTTGGTAGGAGTTAACCATCGTGCACCCCCGATTTAGACAGCACTCAAGGATTTCAATCAGACATAAAAATGCTCAAACTTGCGCGTCATGCCATGATGGACACTTAAATGAGTAGTGCATAACAAGTTTTAATATTGATATTTCTACTTACCAATGATCATGAACTAATACCCTTTCATATTACTACATCAATATAATTAAATCATACGCCTCATATTTAGTGATCTACATGAAATTTTGTATTATACCACTCTTATATACCTATCATTTTCAGTCAAGTCTTATAACCCGAGCATATTACCACTTCCTATTTGGGACTCTCAAAAAGATTTAAGTGAAGCATGATAGTGCAATAATTTCTATAAAATATATAACCAGCGTCGTGCTCTCTAAGAATATAAGTGAAGCACAAGAGCAACTGCATAGCTCAAAAGATATAAGTGAAGCTCATAGAGTATTCTAACAAATCATGATGAATGTGTGTCTCCCTAAAAAGGTGTGTCCAGCAAACAATTATTGTGGCAAACTAAAAAGAAAAACAATACAATTGCACAAGACGCTCCAAGTAAAACGCATATCATGTGATGAACAAAAATATAGCTCCAAGTAACATACCGATGAATTGTGGACGAAAGAGGGGATGCCATCCGGGGCATCCCCAAGGTTAGACACTTGGTCTTCCTTGAATATTACCTTGGGGTGCCTTGGGCATCCCCAAGCTTAGGGTCTTGCGGCTCCTTATTCCTTTAATCATCGTGATCTCACCCAAAACTTGAAAACTTCAGCACAAAAAACTCAATAGAAACTTCGTGAGATCCATTAGTATAATAATCAAATCATAAACCTTAGGTACTGTTGTAAACCCATTCATAATTATTCTTGCAAACACTACTGCAGGATGGTCCTAACGCGACACATGTATATGAGACCAATCGACCAAACTGTGTGCGATGCATTAATCGCAAACGGTACCGTAATAAAACCGTCACCAATAAAATGAACTATGTGCGATGGCGGATCCATCAAGCATGATTCAGAAAAGATTTGCTTGTGCGAATCATGGCATACAGTTGATCCATACGAACGGTTTGCGAAGAGCCAAAACAACAGAAACGGTCAGCCAGATCAAGGTGCGTGCGATAGACGGCATACAGTTCACTTGGATGAACCATTTGCGATGATCCAGAAGAACACAAACAATTAGCCAGATCAAGGTGTGTGCAATAGACGGTATACAGGTCAATCGGATTAACTGTTTGCGATAAGCCAAAATAAACACAAACGATTCAGCTTAGCAAGATGTGTGTGATACCCGGCAAACAGGTTAGTAATCAGGATTGTGTGGGAAGACCGATAATAACACAGACGATTCCTACTAATAAGATGTGTGTGTTGTGGGCAAATGCTTGCTAGTTTACAATTGTCAGCGGTTGATGAAATCATCACCGACGGGTTCCGTAGTTTAGTCCATGTGTGATGTAATTTGCTCTGTTTGCACAACATCTATGCTATGTCTACAGAACAACAACCTATATACTTATAAGAAGATGATTGCATAACCAAATTAAACATCCAATTACATAACTGACTACAGATAGCATTTGCACCCAAAGTAAACAATTACATGCATAATAAACTAGGAGAAACGATCATCAAATAAACTACTTGTTGTGACGCTTGCCATTGCTCTGTTTCCGGCTGGATCCCTCGCCGTCTTGTGGAAGGAGGCACTTCCTCATGTCAACGATCCGTCTATACATCTCGTAGCTCGTGTATGCCTCCTTGGCCATGTACACGATGTGATCTTCGTCCAGCTTCTCCATCCAGGCCGAGTGCCAGGTAAGCCTGTTCTTCTCGCACTTAGCTTTCATGTCTCTATCGTAGGGCTCGATGATGGCCTCGGCGAGGTGAACCAGTGAGTCCTTCTCATGCTTCTTGCTGCCCCAGATCCTGTATTGGTACTAGATGTCAACAAGATTCTGGCAGGCGATGCCCGAATTCTTGAGCACCTTTGCGTCATTGGTGGTGTCCACCGTAGCGAACCTGTAGTTGGGGTTGTTGACAAACCTGACGAAACGCTTGCAAGGCCTTGTGGCCAAGTAGTAGTGGTAGACGAGGACATGATTGTGCACGCACATCTAGACGACAGCGACCTTCTGATCATACCCGGCACGAGCGCAGGTGTACTTGAGGTCGAACCCGACCACTTTGTACTTGTCCGCGGCAAGCAACCGCTCCATAACGTGGATGGAGTTCTCCACCCAGATCGGGTGGTTGGTGTACACCACCGAGAGCTTCGTGAACCTTCTGCGGATGTCCCCTACGGCATGCATGGCGAACTGGCGCTCGTCGTCGGTAGCCGCTCGGAGCGCCATTGGAGCCGCGCAGGAAACCCTCTCTGTATTTGTGGTCGTGGGTGTGCTTCTTGCAATATTGGGGCGTGATTGAAAGGTTGAAGAGAGACGAGGGTTAAATGGCCGCTGTAATAAATGGTGGCCGGACGGCTTGTAATCGGCATGTCTAGTCACATAGTTCCCGGCGGAGGATTCCAGTGCATGCTTGAGCACACCACACGCGTTTCGTTTGACCATGTGTGGGCTCGAAGAGGCGCCAATGTATCATTGGTGAGCCTATTCCCGCGCAACCGCACATGCTTCCTACCCGGCTGGTTAGGCCACGTGTCGGCTCGAAGAGGGGCCAATCGTGGGCGTTTATTGGCAAAAGCTTTGCAAAAATGAAGTGTGTGGAATGACTTAGGCTCCTCCCAATGCTCCACCTTGTACAGGTGCTAAGCCTGCCACGTAGGCAAAAAATATGATGTGGCAAGTTAATTAAGAGGAGATAGATGAGTGTGGTGACCCCAGGAAGAAACAATGCCAAGCACGTGAACCTAGGCAAAACATTTAAATGAAAGAAGCCCATCGCTGCATGAAGAACTTTAGTTGCTAAATCATTAAAGGAAGGAAGCTTAGCTACAAGAAGCTAAGCACCTATGCATTGGGGAGTATAGTTGCTAAGCTATTTAATGTGCTTAGCACCTCATCTAAGCACCTTCGTGCAATAATGTCGAAGATCGCTGTCGAGTACACAATATAGATCGTCTGCTACGAGATCAACAGGGGAAACACATTCGAGAATGGTAAATAAAATCAAGTCCATTAAGGTCCAGATATTAATCGTCCTTTGCATATTAAGGTCAAAATAGTACTACCAATATACGAGTCTCATACGATGTCGTTTCAACGATTGTACCACAAAATCCAGAAATATTACAGGGCTCTAATTCGAAGTTTACAAGGTTCAAACTGATATTAGAAATGAAATTCAGCTCATGTAGCTGTAGACGCCCGCGCCGATCAGCTAAACATGAACATATGAGAGGTTCAAACTGATATTACAACTAGTTTCACCACCTCAACATTTCTGCAAAGGGATCAGCCACTGACAAGTCATGTATGGGCTTGACACAATGACTTCCGAGTACTCTATCAACTGAACTTCCAAAATGAAATTCAGCTTCTGCAGAGCCTTTTCCATTCTGCCGTAGCCGCCGGTGCTCATCAGCAAACCATTCAGTTTTGCGTGATAAATGTAGGGCAAACCTCATTACCTTTAGCACACTTGCTCTCACAACGAAGAACCTGGCGAATATAATCTCAGGTAAGGTCCCTCAGTAGGAGTTCAAAGTAATTTCTAAGAGATGGAGATCAAGGCATTCAATGGGATTGTTATATTGTATCACATTATCCACTACGGTGCCTAACCGTATCTGCAAAAGAAGAGAATGTATTAGTGCCTACATGCAGTTTTGAACACTACAGGCCTCTTTGATTTGCAGGATTTCTAAAATACACGAATAGAGTGACATGCCATCTTCGAACATACATGATTAACATGGGTGTTTGATTACACTGTAGGAAAACATAGGCTTCTTCACAAGAGGTTGGAGTGGATGGAAATTTTCCTATGAAAACTAGTACAGATGAGTCCAAAGGAGAAATACTTATGGATTGTAACTATATGCATCAAGCAACCACTATAGGGAAAAAACATCTATGTTCTGAAATCCTCCAAAATTTCTTCAAAAATCGTAGTACATTCGTCATTGGAAACTTGGGAAAAGGTACCAAAAATTGAACTCCCTCGTGGTTAACATTTAATAGGAAAGGAGCATCACCTCGATATATAGCTTCTCCAGGCACGGAAAGCATCTCAGGAATCTGACAACTTGGTCGAGGTCAAGGCCGATAGATTCTAGTGCCAATATTTTAACTGTGCGCAGATACGGGGCCAAGCTTGTCAGAATCATTTTCTGGATGGCAGACGAACATATATACATCTTCAAAATTAGAAAAAATGTTAATTTCAAGAAGAAGGATAAGAAGAAGGGGACTGTTGTACCTGAACGTTTATGGATCCAATAACAAGTTCGGAAAATTTGACAGACGGGTAGCCCACCACTGTCAATTTCGGCGCAGAAATGACACTGATTCTTGTTGGACCTTGTTGATCAACTACAAGTAATCTCTCAAGTAAAGGCGTGTCCTCAATGACCATATCGTGATACACCTTATGTGATCTATTGTTGCAGTACCAGCAACACACATAAATTGTCCGGAGAGTCATGGAGGTGATGTGGAGGCTACTAAACCCATTGATCGCCTGAAGACAAAGGTACTCGAGCGCAGTACAGCCACGGAGCAGGCGCTCCATGTCCTCCTTGGGGATGCAGATGACGACGAGCTCGTGGTGCCTCAATCGAGGGAGAAAAAGAGCGGGCACATCATTAATCGAGGGGAAACAATAGTTCATGAACCTAGCGAGGCGCAGCGTGGGCGCGAGGCGGAGCATGGACGGTGGCAGCGAGCGCATATGTCCATCATTAAAACTGAGCTTCTCGAGCTAATCTAGGGCAGGGGATAGGAACCACTCGTCAAGCTTGGCCCAGTCCTTGCCGTTGGAACGGAACTTGCCCGTGATAAGGCCTCTGATTGGGCCACGGTGCATGCCGAGGATCTGGGATAATGTGTCCAAGCTTTTGCGATAGCCATGGCAGAGCTTGTGGACATCGATGAGGTCGAGAGGGGTGGAGTGCCATAGGGGGCGCCACTACCGGGAGAGGTTGGTTGTTGATATCTCCTTTTTATTGATCCAGTATTGGAACAAGAAAGGGTATCCCGCACCTATTTCCCCAGAGGTGACCCTGGGTATCGAACCCACGAGAGGAAGACTCCCTTGAAGCAATGGTCTCTAGCAAGCTTTTGCCAAAGTGTCAAATCCAGCTTTTGACCGGATCAGCAAGCAAATTGTGATTCAAACACTTATAATAAAAAGAAGGTACGGGGATGAGGTCTTAATTCTTACAACCATGTATTGGTGTCGGGATAAAAAATGATATTAGTTTGTGCTTGGGAAGTCACCCATCAAGAGGTGCTTGCTTCGTATTGGAGTGGGGGATGTGTCCAAATAACATCTTGACCGGCACGAGTCCTGCATCAAGAATCAGCTGTCCTACCGAAGGCCCTATCTATCTCGCGGGGTTGCCCCGATAATTAAGATAATAATATTAGACAAAAGCATTGGGTGTTTAATGACTACACCTCATGAATCCCCAAGGTTATGATCCATGTTACCCTACTAAACCTTACTGTAACCGGTGTTCGGTATAACACTTCACGGTCCCCTTGCTCCAAGCCTCACCAGTGCTCAATCTCCATGATCCTGTCTACATGTTGGGATGAAGATCGCGGACAAGACAAGAGACACTTCATAACACAATTTTATTTCACACATACGAGATGTTATGTCAAAGGCTTCCATTGATCCCTTCACCAAATACCTGGCATTGCAAGGCTCATGCCTCACCCCATACCTTACCAAACTACTCAGACATGGAGATCAGATCACGAGAAGAAAAACATTGAAGAACACATCTTGGGAATGATTGATTGCAATATGTCTTACAATGGATGCCTTTTGCGATGCAAGATTACAAGTATAAACTAGATGAGAGAGCACTATAGTGGTGGAGATGGCTATGGAGATGAAAAAATGGCGGCGGCTAGGGTTTGTGGATGAAGATGATGATGAAGAGGCTCTGGCTGTGCTCGACGCTGTTCTGTTGACATTTCGATAGGGCCCCCTTTATTAAAGTTGTTCAGGTGGACGACCTGCCTCGGTTTCCGCGCCAAACGACCGCTCATGCGAGCGCGTGCGGTCGCATGGAACACCGTCTTTGACACTGGTTGCCTTCTGGCGCCTCCTGGTGACTTATTTCTTCTCCATTTTCCTTCCTTTCCTTTCTCCCACGTGATTTCTTCCCCTTTTAGCCCATTTCATGTGAAAAAATATCAAAGAGAGGATTTGTGGAATCCTATGCATTCATTAGTAATAAGTGGCATTATCGGAGCGAATTTCTCTCTTTTAATGAAATATCTCGGTTTAAACAAGGTTGAAATGAGTGTAAAAATATCACTCATCAACTCCCCGAAGCTTAAACTTGATTGTCCCCGAGCAACATAGAGAGAAATCCGAAGCATAAGGAACTCAGTTGTTTAAACCAAAATAACGAGAAGGTTTTGGTTCACTTACGATCGGTATGCCTAGATAGCCCTCCGCTTCTTGACCTAAAAAGTTATCATAGATATAGCGGTGGCATGGTTATAGTGCAAGTGTTAGTGAAGCAAAGATAATCAACACAATGTTTCTAATCTACTAGATAAAACAACTTTGCAACACTTCATTTCATTTAATCTAGACAACACTTGCTTGCCGGGAATGCACGAAAGAGTTACTTTAGATGGAGCCATGAATACATAAGTTAGGGAGTAGAAAGCATGTAGTAAAATATGATGCTCAAGTGCTCATGAGCACACCCACAATTGTCTCCTCCTCTAGGCTCTTGAACACTTTCTTTCAATCATTGTTTGCGGAACTTTGATTGTCACATGAAGGAGATTATGCCAAATAAGTGATCATGCATAGGTTTTCGTTGTGGCTTAATGTTTGGGAACTATGGACCTTAGCAATAATGTCTCTTTCGAGCTCTTTTGATCAGTCCCCTTTATTTACCACATACACACCCACTCAAGAGGAAGCCGAATAATATTTGTTTGTAGTGTTTCCACTACGTACAGTAACAAACTCATACCGAAATCCGAGTTGTCGCTCTTGGTTGATCGTTCATTGGCCAGCGGAGTCCTCAGCATAACATCAAGAAGGGTGACGAAGCCACATTTACACACGTAAACACGTATATAGTAGCAAATTCCATGGCACCCGCTGAAAGCTGTAACACCATGTTGAGATATACAACACATATTTTTGGCATAATCTCACCCACCTTTCAAATAAGTTCCTCTAGACAATTTAATCCACAAGTGCTATCAAGTCTATTAAAATTAACAACATGGGGTTGAGCATGTTAAACATCACTTCCACTACAATTTCTCAACTCCCAAGTCTTGAGAGACTTTCTCTTGTGCAAAGTTATACTTGGTTAATACCATTTCATTCAAAAGATGTCCCACAGCAAGTCTTAGCTGTCTAAAGTAAAGAAAACAAAGGCTACAAAATTATTCCAGCTACTAGAGCAAAACCTTTGTATCAACTATCAAGACTTACTCCCATCTACACATATCACACATACGACTACTACATCTACTCTAAGTATCCAGGTGCAAAAGACGGGGGTCGTAGGACATACCTTCACGATTGCAAATTTAGACACTTCTCTTCCTTACTCTTGCATTCCTCGTTGTCCTGGCATAGATCAACTCCTCTGAAAACAAAATGCAAATGAACTCCAAGGGGCTAATTAAATAACAAGAGCAACGCAAAGCTTATTCTATTTTTTTGGGATTTTAGGTTTTTGAAAACTAACTTGCAACCGAAAAATCGCAGAGGCAAAAATAAAAAGCAAAAGCAAAGAAAAAGCAAAAAGTTGGAAAACCAACACGAGTGTTTTGAAGCTCCTCGAGCTTAAGTACAACCTCGTTACAACTTATTCAAATACTGCCACATCTTGATGTAGAAGTGGTGATAACCTCCCCCAAGCTTAGGCTCTTGCAAGCCCAAACCGGCGAGATCATTGTGGCGGTTGGTCAGGAGCCCACTCCTGCCTCCAGTTGGAGAAGTTCATGTTCATGTTGGCGGACGTGCCTCTTAGGCACGATGGGAGGTTGCTCATATCATGGATAGAGACCTGGAGGTTGTTGAGGTCCGCGTAGGTGGTGTAGTCTTGCTGGGGCTGCTCCTCCTCTTCGTCGGTGCTGAGTTCATCTTCATCTACTTGTTCAGGTTCTGGCCCTTCTTGGTCAAAAGCTGCATCTCCTTCCTTTGCAACATAATGCAATTGTCCATTCTCGATGGAGAAACGGTTAGGCATAGGTGTGGGTAACAAGTACGCCACTCCAGGAATTTTGATATAATGATGGCCATTATGAACTACTACCATACCAGCGCTAGTAAGAACACGAATGTTAACAAGGGTGTTACCAACAATGGGGCGGAGATGCTTGTAGTTAAGGCCAAGTGAGTTGGCCAACATGGTGATCACTCCTCCACACACGATATCTCCTTGTGCATGATTTGCTTGATGCGCGAGGTGTAGCAAAAGTATTGCCCCTAGGTTGGGCGAATAACCGACGTCCAAGTTTGCTGCTTTCCCGAGAACTAGCATGTTCTCATCATTCACCTTAGAAACTTCTCCTCTTGCCTGCAATGAGTTAGTGATAACATAGTAGAAATAATGTAAAGCAGGACTTTCAATGAAACTGGCTCTTTGCTTAGAGCCATGGTGACTCATCCGATGAAAGGATTGCCTTGGGTGCGGGTCAGTGAAATCGTAAACATATCTAATATCATCATCATTGCTGGGGATGCCAAAGTAGTTACACCACTCAACAAAAGTGATGTTAAAGTCTTGGTTAAGGAGACCGAAAGTGGTCCTCTCGTCCTCATATGCATTTGGCATTAAACCAACATTGTGCGAGAGAGTACTAAGAAACTCATGCATCAATCGTTCATAAGTCTCACATCCCTGATAAACAAAATGATGCAACCCAGCATTATGACAAAAGCAAATTAAAATCATGAGTGATACCTAGCTTGGCGAGAGTATTCGCACAAGCCCATTTGGTTGCTTTGATCTTCCTTGTGGTGAGCTTCTGGAACTTCTTCCTTGCTCCACGGTCGGTGAAGACGATCCCCTGAGTGAAAACTTGTTGCGGTTGTGTGGTGGATGAACTCGAACCATCGCGTACGTGAGAAGACCTCCGTGTAAACATTTATAAAACAATTTTTCAGTCCAATACAATGAAACAATAATGATCCTACGATACTCACAACATCATACTACACTAAAAACATCAAGAAATCCATGCCAAACTCAAGTTTGAATAAAAAATATGCATATCCTAAACATGGCAATGCTAGGCATGTAGAACGTGGATTCGGGAAAAATAAATTGGGAATCGGAGGAGAAACGTACCGTAGATCGATCACACGGAAGGATTCGAACTGAAAACGAACGAGTAGAGAGATCCAGCGAAGTTTTCCTAGAGTTTGGAGAGGTTTGGAGGAAGAAGAAGAAGAAAAGAGAGAGATGGGGGCGAAATACCTCCTTCCTCGGGCTTGTTGGAGCCGCCGCCATGCGAAACGAACGCTCATACGGGCGTGAGCGCCTGTATGGAACGCCGTCTTCAACTCGATTTAACTCACCTTTGCCTGCGTGCAGATGAAACGACTGCTGAAATGGACACTTGCATTCGTTTTGAACGCCATCTTTCATTCTGTTCTTTTTGTGCTTCTGGTCGAAGATGTCAAACGACCGCTCGAACGGGCGCATGCACCCGATTGGAACACGGTCAAACGCTCTAGAATTTTCTTTGTTTTTTGCAAAAGAATCAAACGACCGCTCGAACGAGCGCTCATGCCCATTTGAAACACTGTCATCTCTCCTACTGCCTTTGGTTGTTTTGCGCTGGAACCTCGGGCAGGTCATGTGACCGCTCATACGACTGCTGGCGATCATTTTGAATGTCATCTTTTGTTTTGTCTCTTTCGAAACTTTTCTTTTTCTTTGCTCTCCTGCGGGGTTAGTTCCAAGACAATACATAGACATATTTCTAGGCATTCAAACATCAATCTAGCTTATAAATCATCTTGCACAAGGCTAGGTCTTCATTAGAACAACTCTTCCAAACTCACTTCTTCATATGGAACTTCAATCACTCTTTTTATTAAAAATAAAAATAAAAACTTACTCGTCTACTTTATTCGCGTGGGTTGCCTCCCATGAAGCGCTTGTTTTCGGTCGGTTAGCTCGACCGTAGTGGTGATCAAGGTGGTGCTAGAACACCGAGACCATAGCTTCTGGCATTCAAAATGTTGCCACCTCCTATGTAGGTCTTCAATTTCTTTTAACTGGGGAAATTCCTTCAAAAGGAATCTTTAGATGGTAAATCAAAACGAACAATTCCCTCAAACACATTTATCACAGCTTTGATAGTCCTTAGAAAAGGTCTACCGAGAATTATAGGAGCAATTGGATCTTCAGGCATATCTACTATAACAAGATCAATCATGACAGGGCAATCATTAATTTGAACTATAACTCCATGCTTAATGCCTACTGCCTGAGTAAAAGTAGAGTTAACCATATTCAATATAATCTCAGTATTAGCATAAGGACCAAGATTGAGACTATCATAAACAGATTCGGGGATAGTGGAAACACTTGCCCCTAGATCACATAAAGCACTGAACTTATTAAGTCCTATCTCAATCTTTATAGTTGATTCAAAAGTATCTTCTTGCTTAGCTGGTAACTTACTGAATAACTTTTTTCTTTCATCATCAAATTCACATACCTTGGCTACAACTTGTTCAACAAAGACATTATATGCCTCGTCGTTAGTTACCTCCAGTAGTGGATACTTCATGGATATCATCTTTACAAAATCTGCAACGGTATAATTGTACTCTGGCACATGGCTTGTGTCAAGTACCTCAGCTTTCTCTTCATTGCTTCTGACCATTTTAACTTCTTCAACCGGGTTAGGCTCCGGTTTACCTACAAACTTGGCCAAAATCAAGCTTTGGCTCTCTGCTATCGTTGCCACTTGTGCCTCCAAATTCTTGGATCGAGCTTCAAGTATCTGAATATCATTTGTTGGTCCAATGATGAGTGATATTTTTACACTCATCTCAACCTTGTTTAAACCGAGATATTTCATTAAAAGAGAGATATTCGCTCCGATATTGTCACTAATGGCTAATAAGTGCAAGGGATTCCACAAATCCCCTCTTTGATATTTTTACATAGGAAATGGGCTAAAAAGGGAAGAAATCACATGGGAGAAAGGAAAGGAAGGAAAATGGAGAAGAGATAAGTCACCAGGAAGCGCTAGAAGGCCGCCAGAGTAAAAGACAGCATTCCATGCGATAGCGAGTGCTCGCATGAGCAGTTGTTTGGCGTGGAAACCGAGGCAGGTCTTCCACCTGAACAACTTTTATAAAGGGGACCCAGTCAAAATGTGAACAGAGAGCGCATCGGGAGAACGTCGAGCACAACCAGAACCTCTTCATCATCATCTTCATCCACAAACCCTAGCCGCCACCATTTTCATCTCCATAGCCATCTCCACCTCCATAGGTCTCTCTCATCTAGTTCATACTTGTAATCGTGCATCGCACAAGGCATCCATCATAAGACATATTGCAATCAATCAATCTCAAGATGTGTTCTTCAATGTTTTCTTCTCGCGATCTGATCTCAATGTGTGAGTAGATTGGTAAGGTATGGGGTGACGCATGAACCTTGCAACCCCAGGTATTTGGTGAAGGGATCAATGGGAGTCTATGACATAACGTCTCGTATGTGTGAAACAAAATTGTTTCGTGAAGTGTCTCTTGTCTTGTCCGCGATCTTCATCCGTGCAGGTACCCAGGATCATGGAGATTAAGCACCGGTGAGGCTGGGAGCAAGGGGACCGTGAAGTGTTATAACGAACACCGGTGACAGTAAGGTTTAGTAGGGTAACATGGAACATAACCTTGGGGATTCATGAGGTGTAGTCATTAAACGCCCAAACCTTTTGTCTGATATTATTATCTTAATTATAAGGGAAACCCCGCGAGACGGATAGGGCCTGCGGTAGGACAACTGATTCTTGATGCAGGACTCGAGCCGGTCAAGATGTTATTTGGACACATCCCCACTCCGATACGAAGCAAGCACCTCTTGATGGGTGACTTCCCGAGCACAAACTAATATCATTTTTTATCCCAACACCAATACATGGTTGTAAGCATTAAGACCTCATCCCCGTACCTTCTTTTTATTATAAGTGTTTGAATCACAATTTGCTTGCTGATCCGGTCAAAAGCTGGATTTGACACTTTGACAAAAGCTTGCTAGAGACCATCGCTTCAAGGGAGTCTTCCTCTCGTGGGTTCGATACCTAGGGTCACCTATGGGGAAATAGGTGTGGGATACCCTTTCTTGTTCCAATACCGGAACAACAAAAAGGAGATATCAAGCCCTTTTTCTGGCGCCGTTGCCGAGGAGGAGTTTAGTATTCCTAGTCTTTGTGTTTAAAGTTTTTGTTAAACTTAATTTTCAGTTTTTGTTTTTACTTTCGGTTTTTAGTTTAAGTTTTATATTGTTGTAGGTCTTTTAGTGGAAAATACCAAAAATTTACTATGGCTCCTCTAAGGTGGTAGCACTGCCCCTTTTATAGCCTCAATCCTCTTCCCCCGAAAATATTGGAGGGAAGGGTTTCCACACAACGGCGATTCAAAGGGAGATAGGCGCTCAGCATTATCTTGACAAAATCAGTCTTTGTCTACAAAGAAGCCATCCATGACGCGCTGGTGGGTTCAGCGATGACATTTGCCCTGGTGTGCCTCGTCATCGGGGTCTTCATACACCAAAGTGGTAAACTTTGGGGCTTGCTTTGGGGGAGGCAGTTGCTGCTGCTCCCTTATCACCAAAGAGGAAACTTCCACCGACCGCGCCTGCTGGCACGACCCTTGTTGCTGTCGTCTTGTGTAGGCGCGTCACCCATGTAACACCCTGGATTTTGCCTTTTTCTTTTATTTGGATTTATTGATTATTTTATTTGCATTTGAGGTTTTCTGTCATTTCTTTTGGACTTACCACTTGGATTTATTTTTGATATTCTTCCTAGTGGGCTCTACCATCCATAAACCCTCCCTAGACCTCATCCCTCTCACAATAATGCCATTGGGTATTTTTATTTGATGACATTATCTTCATTTTCACTCTGAAAATGCTCCTCCTCTCACTAAGCTACGAAGCAACCCCTATTTTTATTGCTCCAAAAATTCCAAGAAAATTCCCAAATATTTTTGGATCATGCTTCACCTTCCTATGCAAAAATATCCCATGGTCATTTGGAAAATTTCAGCCAGGGAAAATGTTTTTGCTTCTGGACAGAAAGAGCACTTTGTGAAGCAAGTATATTTTTCCTTGATCCTTTTAAGCTGAAATTTTTACCACTTGATTACCCTCCTAGGTGATGCTTAAACGCCTAATTTCAGCTCCAAGTTCTCAGCCATTTGTCCCCAGTGCTTGGAGCAAGTTTCTGTCCAGAAACTTTCTCTCTAGCTCCAGTCATCTCCAATGTACCAGATGGCATGGCAAGCGCGTTTCCGGGCACAGCGTCGAAGGGACAACACATAGGACATGGTGTGGCAGCGCCGAAAGCCACCCCGTGCCAGTGCACGTGGTGACCGCGTGCGGGCACGGTGCAATGCACGCGCTCTGTGCGCTCTGCACGTCGGGTTCGATCGGCCGCCGTCCATCCACTCCCCTCGCGCCACCACAGCGTGTCTAGTCCCCTCAGCACCGTCCCATTCTTCTCCCTAGCCCCTCTCTAACCCTCCCCGACTCCGGTAGGAGGCACGCCGGACGCGGCCATGGAGCTAGCGGCCGGTACAGTGGACCACACGCGCGCCCCTGCCCCACTTAGTGTGCCTGCGCTTGAGCCCGCATGCGTGCACTATGCTTGGCCTCGCCCGTGTCGTCTCCTAGCTCGCTCGAGTCCTCACCGTCCCCGGTTCGCCCTGCCGCTCAGCTCCGGCGGATCCCGAGCACTGCCTCGCCTCCTCCTATAAATAGAGCCCCTCCCCAATCGTTCTAGCCATCCCAAACCTCACCACTGACCTCAAATCAAGCCCTACTAGCTGCTGGCAACGCCGGGAAGGCCTCTGGCCTTCAAACCTCGCACGAGATCGGCCACGGTTCTCCCCGGCCAACCTCGCCCTCTGGCGCCCCTTGATCTCGCCCTCTTCTTCTGGTGTGCTCATGGTGATCCACTGAAGACGCCCAGGCCACTGGTTCACCGGATTGAGGCCGTCTTCCTCAACTCCGACGAGCTCCACCGCCCGCCATCTCTGGAGAGGATCTCCGTGACGCCGTCAGACCACCTCAGCTCGTGTTTCGGGTACGTGCGTGACCGTCTCGCCGAGCTGGTCCCATTCCCCCTCTCTCCGGTGATCGCCGACGTCTCCTCGCCGGAGAAACGCCGGCGACAGAGCCGCCAGGCCCTGTTCCCTCTCTCTCTCATTTAAAACAGAACCAGGGCCCCACCTGTCATTCTCTCTCTTTGGCCCGAAGGGGTATCTAAGTGGAAGCGTATTTCCAAAATACGTCTTCGACGTCAGCCCCTCTGGGATTTTCTAAAAATTGATTTAATTCATTTTAATCTAGAGTTTGACCCTAACTTTGACCAGCCATAACTTTTTATCTATAAGTCCAAATGAGATGATTCTTTTTGCTGCTGGTTTATAAAATTCCAAAGTTTCTGTATGCCAAATTTCAGAATTTTTCTTGCTGTTGAGAATTTCTGGTGCAATAAACAGTGTTATGTGACATTTTCTTTTTGCATTTAATTTAATTTCAGAAGAGCCTAGTAGTGTTGGAGAAGGCCTGGAGTATTGTGACACTCCTCCGAACCAAGGCAAGCCACAACATTCATATGCAAGGATGGCATTGCAATGACTCTGGTTTAATTGAATTAAATTCACCATATATTCACTATTTAAAATAATTTGCTATATAAATCTTATTGCATAGACTTTGATCTGTCCTTTCGATATTTATGCAGTAGGATACATGATTTCTTGCTAGTGCGCAGTAGGTATCATGGGATATACTCATATGATAACATGATGCATTTGTTATTCATGATCGTGACCCGTGCATCCATTCACACACTATGGCTCGAATCATTTTCACTTCAAGTTTAATTTGATCTTAATCCAACTTGAACATGTTGTTGATCGAGTCATGGTGCCACCGAATCGAGCTCACCAGTGCAAACACACTTTGCTGGATGGGGAGGCCCTAATGCGGTCTATTGTCATGCCTCTCGCCGGTGCCTCCTACGAGGGAAGGTTGTGCTCTGGCGCTACCCTGGCCCGGTAGGCAGTCATAACCTTGAGGACCCGATTTTTGATGGTACCAAGGTCCCCGTTTGGGATGATGTTTATGTTTGGCCACGACGGTGGCGGCCACAGAGGTGGCGAGTGTCACATGTTGGCACCGGGGTCACCCAGGACATAGCCCAAAGGGGAGTTTGTCGGAGTGGCCGGGAGAGTGTCATGCAATAGATTGGTTTTGTCGGAATGTCGTTGGTCCACCTGAATGGGAGCACGAGGCCATGAGTTCCGTAGTGTGGGTACAGTGTACTAACCTCTTCAGAGTGTATAATCTATCGATAGCCGCGTCCTTGGATATGGACATAGTTCGTAGTAGGTCACACCGTGGGTCAACAGAAATAATTAACCTGCACACCAAGATTCACAAGATGGCACATGCAGAAATAGTGATCGAGTGAGGATCACTGTGAAAGGTATAAATGTGATCTAGTGAGGATCACGTTGGTGAGATATGAACGGTGGTTACATGGTAACCCCGAAATGGTAAGTTGGTCCCAGAGACCATGATAATGTTTCATGCACCTCTCATGTTGAGTAGTATCATGCTCATGCATTAAATCCGTTAAATGCCTTGTTATTCTTTGTCGCACTTGTTTTGTTTGCTATGAGCTCGCGAGTACATTCAAAGTACTCACCTGGCTTATCATGCCAGATGCAGGTGGAGCCGTTCAAGGAGTTGATGTCGAGCAGTATGTCGTGCCCTAGGCCATGTTCCAGCAGTGTCCCTGTGGAATGGAGTTCCACTACCTCATCGTTCCGCTGTCGCGTAGTAGTTCCCTTATCATCGAGGCCCCTGCCATGTCTACTAAATAATGTACATAAGTGCAGCCGCACCGTGTGTGCCGCTTGGCCTCGCTCACCATGTAAAATGTATACCTATGTTCCCGCTAAGAGATCAATAAAGCGGTTGTTTTCCGTACCAAGTTGTTGTGTATTGCTAGAAGACTTGATCTCTGGGCTGGCAATGCAAGGTAAACCGGTCGCTCTGAGCCGGGGTGCCACAACCCACGTGGTGGGCACGCAGCCACGCGACCGGCGTCACGCGGCTCCCCGCGCAAAGGGCCTCATGGGAAGCCACCTCGCGAAGAGGCCTCGCGAGGCTGCCTGCCGCGGAAGGTCGTCTTCGGTAGCGCCTCCCCTTGTAGGGAGGGCCCTCGTGTGGCTGGATCCTCATGAGGCGTCTTGCTTCGCGGTAGGCCCATGACCGCCTGCAACAACAACGAGTGGAAGGCCACAAGGATCTGGCCGGCCTCACGCATGACCGGCGACCTGGAGGCGATGACCTTCCCCTTCTTACTCCACTACGTCTTTGCCGGCCTGGTGCCTCCCTTCTCCAACTTCTTCCGCGCCATCCTCGCCCACTATCAGATCCATGTGCTCCATCTTCAACCCAACTCCATCCTCCTCCTCGCCATCTTTGCCTACCTCTGTGAGGGCTTCCTGGGCGTGATGCCCTTCGTAGCCCTCTTGAGAACCTTCTACGGCCTGCGGGTGTCCATGGGGAACTAGTGCTCTGGATGCGTCTCGTTTCGGATGGTCGACGGGATGGCCGGCAACATCATCCCCATGAAGATCACGAAGAATGTGGAAGGCTACCGAGCACACTGGATGTACATGGACATGGGGTAGTTCAGCCCCCTCGTGCTGACACCGGCCGCCCCCGCCGTGAAGAGCTCTGACGATAGGCTGGCGCCGCTCGTGGAGAGGATGAGGGAGCTGAAGGCCGCGAAGCTCACGGGGGCGATGGTCACCAGGGAGTTCATGCGCCGATGCATTGCCCCCCTCCAGAAGCGCTCGCGCCCGATGTGGATTTGCACTGGCGCCCATGACCGGATGAGGCTGAGCGTCGATAACCTCACCGCGTCGGTGTTGGAGGAGGTCATTAAGATCCTGTTTGCCGACGAGGTTGGGAACATGCCCGAGGCCGCGTATCCTTTGTACCGCTTCACCAACCTAGACGAGATCATCAATGAGATACCGTGGTTCCACCAGTGGGGCCTGGTCCCTGAAGGCCACGAGGGGCCTCGCGACAACCCCCTTGTGGTGGTGCCCGGCTCAGGCAGCCGCGACGACGCTGAGGCCTCGGCAAGCGCCACCGAGGAGAGCGATGGTGGAGTGGCCCCGCGAACTCGCCGCCAACTCCTGGCCGAGCTCAGTGACAATGACGACGACCAATTCGTGGTCGTGCCCTCTCGGCCCGCGAGGATGGGGGGCGAAGGAAGCACTAGCGTGGAGGCCAGTGAGCCTCTCGCGGAGAAGACTGGCGCCGGTGGCGAGGCCGCCAAGCCCCTCACGGAGAAGACCGGCACCGGCCCGGTGGAAGAGGACCCCAGCAGGCCCCGTGCCGAGCCCTCCGGAGGGAGCATGAGCGGGCCTCGTGGGAGCGACAGCGGCAGCCGCCCGCCGCTGAAGCTGAGGAAGAGACGTTCCATTCCCAATGATGAGTGAGTCTTTTCATCTTGTTCTCTTTTTCCTTACTTTGAGTCTTGCTTTCTGCATCCCGTGGTCCGAGGCTGAGCCCTCACGCTACGCAGGGAGCCCACAAAGAAGAAAAGGAAGGCCCCCGACTCGAAGGGGGCCACGGCGTCCACCACGGGTGCCGAGGGGCATGAAGAGGCTACCCACCGCCCTGAGACTGGAACGGGGCGCGTGGAGGTGGAAAGGGAGCACACGTCTCCTCGCGAGCCGCGCGAGAACCTGCCTCCCCCAGCTAGGGAGAGCGACCCTCCGGAGGAGGGGCCGTGCCACCAGAGGCGGCTGGCGCGGGAGGCGATGCGGCAATGGAGGAGGCTGAAGAGCCGACCCCTCTGGAGGACTCCAGTCCCGCCAAGGAGGCCGATGCCACTGAGGGGGCTACGGCGAGCTCCCGGCGATCGCCCGTGCACCAGGCTCCAGACGCGGGTGCGACGAGCCCACGGTGCGCGCCAGCGCGACAGGCTGAGGAGGAGACAACGGCGAGTCCACCACTCTTGACGTGGGACGCGGCTCCCATGGGGAGCATGGACACGGAAGCCCGGAGGGGGTCTGGCACCGGTGTTGGGCCCGTGGAACCCAGGATATCCAGGCCCGTCTACCTTCGGCCCAGGGCGCAGCGCCTGGCGTGGGCCCAGCAGCCCGTCACCATCAAGCATTTCACCAAGACCCCTCATGAGGCCCTGGCCTCCTGAGGACCCCTCCTCAGGGAGAGGCGAGCAAGGCTCTGCATCTTCACCAGCGGCCTCGCTAGGCCCTCTCGCGAGGTGGCCTCCCGAGGTGGCCTCCCGAGGCTTCCTCCCGAAGGCGCACAAGACGAGGGCTGTTCGGTCCAGTCGCGCGGTCTCGTGCCCATCACGTGGGTGACGCGCGCGGCGACGAACGGTGACAGGAGCCGCGCCAGCAGGCGCGGATGAAGAGGGTTTCCCCTTTCGTGCTAAAGGAGCAAGGCCAGCAGTCCACTTCCCAAAGCGACCCCAAAGGTTGCCCGATCGACAAAAGAAGACCAAGACGGCAGGCGCACAGGGCGGAGGTCATCACCGAGCCCACCAGGGCGTCATGGATCATGCTTTTGCAGGCAAAGACCGCCTTTAGTCAGGATAGCCTGAGCGCCTGTCCCCTTTCAAAACCCGCCGAGTGTGGCAACCCTTCCCGCCTAAGTTTTGAGGGGGAAGAGGACCAAGGCGAGTATAAGGGGGGCAGAGCTGCCATTATAGAGGGGATCCGATCGGCTCTTGTTCCCATCATCCCCAACCTTGTACTCTCTCTCTCTCATCAGAGCAATCCCAATCAAGTAGGAGTAGGGTCTTACACCGCAAGGTGGCCTGAACCTGTGTAAACCGCTGAGTCCATGACTTGCCCCCACTAGCGCGCTCCCGCCGTAGCCTTGCCGTAGCTTAGCCATGGTAGAGACGAGTCGGTGAGAACAAGCTCACCCCAGTGTTCGAACCTTTGGGTCCCCGGAGCCCCAACTCTGACATTTTGGCGCGCCAGGTAGGGGTGCGCTGCTGTGCTTCCGCTCCACCCTCCTCTCCACCAGCTTCATGGCGACGCCCGCCGCGAGCGCGCCGAGCGCAGGGCCCGCCGTGTGGCTCAGATGGAGCCTGTGGCCCGCGGCAACCGCCGCCGCCCTGTCGAGGCTGCTGCTGCCACCGACCCCGCTGCCCGTGAGCAGCAGGACTCTTCCCTGCTGCACTCCGTTCAAGCGAACGGCCACACCACCACGGCCTCTTCCTCCCTCGCCCACCGCGGGCCGCCGAACGCGCAGGCCACGCTACTCATGGTGCGCAAGTTGCTTCGCTACCGTCCAGCTGACACCGGCTATGACGCCTGGCTTGGCTGCATCACCGAGCTCGTCAACGCCGCCAGGGACGCTCCGGCACCTTCCCACTCGCTCCGCCCTCCGCCTTCTTGCGTTGGGGACCTGGCGCACGGTGCTCCTCCGCCACCTCCCCTGTGCGACGAGCACGGCAGGCCTCAGCGCAACGAGCGGGCGCGCGAGCCATCCGGTGGCGCGTCCCCGCCGGTCCGCGACGAGGCCAGCTGCCAGATCATCAGACGCGTGCCCCCCGACGCGCGAGTGCTCCTCAAGCGCCAGCGCCAGCGCTAGGACCAGGCCGTCCAAGAGGTTGCGGTGGCTGGGCTCCAGAACAGCGCCGCCCTCGCCGGCAGCGTCCGCTCGAGCGGTGTGGGCTGCCGCGCCTTCACCCGTGAGCTGCACCGCGTGGTGTGGCCTGCGAAGTTCAAGCCTGAGCTGCCTCTGCGCTACGACGGCACCCCCAACCCTACGGAGTTCCTCCAGCTCTACGCGCTGAGCGTCGAGGTAGCGAATGGCGACGACAAGGTCATGGCGAACTGGTTCCCCATGTCCCTCAAGGACGGCCCACGCTCTTGGCTCATGAACCTCCCCGAGGCGTCCATCTCATCACGGGCCGAGTTCTGCAGCCAGTTCGTCTCCAACTTCAAGGGCACCCAGGACCGCTCCCTCAGCATCAATGACCTGCGGCACGTGTGGCAGCGCCCAGCCGAGACCCTCCGCAAGTACATTCAGCGCTTCAGCCAAGTGTGCTACAATATACCACGCGCCTCCGACGCGGCCATCATCTCTGCGTTCACCGCCGGCGTCACGGACATCAAGATGCGCGAGAAGCTCGCCATCAACGACGAGCTAGACTCGGTGCTTGAACTGTTCGACCTTGCCGACAAGTGCGCCAAGGCTGAGGAAGGCCGCCTCTTCGTACACAACGACCCCGACACGGCGCACGAGGCCGCCAAGACCAAGAACAAGGAAGTCAAGCGCAAGGGCCCGGCCGTGCTCGTGGCGGAGCCCGAGCAGAAGCGCGGCTGTGACCACGATGAGCCCAGGAAAGACGGCCGGCCACTCTGCGCCTACCACAATGTGTGCTCCAACAGCACTGAAGACTGTCAGGAACTCAAGCTGCTCCGCGACGAGCACCAGGGCCAGCGAGATGATCGCAATGGCCGTGCGCTGGCCGCGGAGGTGGCCGCGGCGGCAACCGCTGGGACGGCCGCAGCGGCAACGGCAACTTTCGCCAGGGTTGGCGCGACCAGCCTCGTGAGGCCGCCTCGCGCGACCAGCCTTGTTAGGCGAACCCCCAGGCTAATGCCGCTCTTCCGCCGCCGCCGCCGCCACCCCAGAGGAACGACGTCAACCAGCCTGATGAGGGCGCTGGGGGCTACCTGGAGCCTCGCGCGGTCGCCTACATCCTTGGCGGGTCTCAAGCCCCCGTGTCCATCTGCCACTTCAAGCAATTCTCTCGCGAGGTGTATGCCGCCCTCCCGAGGCCTGAGGCCGCGCGGCCCCTCAAGTGGTCGCAGTACTCCATCACCTTCGATTCCAAGGACCACCCCAAGTCCGCGGCCTCCGCAGGCACGCTCCCCATGCTGTGCACTGCCACCATCAGCAACGTCGCAGTCACCAAGACCCTCATCGACAGGGGCGCCGGCCTCAACCTGATCACCATCGAAACCTTCGAGATGCTCCAAGTACCGTACGACTAGCTGATGCCCACCAGGCCCTTCTCTGGGGTGACCGATGGCTCCACCATCCCTCTAGGGCAGGTGCACCTCCCCATCACCTTCGGCACCCGCAAGAACTACCACACCGAACTCATCGACTTTGACGTGGCGCACATCGGCCTGCCGTACAATGCCATCTTGGGCTACCCGGCTCTCACCAAGTTCATGGCGGCCACCCATCACGCCTACAACCTCCTCAAGATGCCCGGCTACAGCGGCATCACCACCGTCACCTACGACGAGAAGGACGCGGCCAGCACACTCGAGCGTGCCTACAAGGTCGCCGCGGTCGCGCACCCGGCCGACGAGGACACGGCCAAACCTCCTGAGGCCGCGCCCGCAAAGAAGAAGCAACTGTTCTCTCAGGATCGCGCCGAGACGAAGAAGTTGTCGGTGGATGGTAGCGGCTCCGGCCCTGCCTTCACCTTCGGCACAGGCCTCCCTGCTGCATAGGAAAGCGCGCTCGTCACCTTCCTTCGGGCATGATGTTTTTGCCTGGAAAGCATCTGACTTGTCCGGTGTGCCGAGGGAGGTGATCGAGCACCACTTAGCAGTGTGCCCCAATGCACGCCCCGTCAAGCAAAAAGCACGGCGCCAGGCGCCAGAGATGCAAGATTTCATCGTCAAGGAAGTTCAGAAACTCCAAGAAGCAGGAGTCGTCCGAGAGGTGCGCCATCCCGAATGGCTCGCCAACCCAGTCGTCGTCCCCAAGAAAGGCGGCAAGGAGCGTATGTGCGTGAACTTCACTAGCCTCAACAAGGCCGGCCTTCACGACCCCTTTCTGCTGCCGCGAGCCGGTCAGGGCGCTGGCCCAGCCGCCGAAGGCATGCGCATAACCTTCGGCCTGAGGAACGCCGACGCCTCCTTCCAGAGGCTGGCGCCCCCCGTACCAGGGCCTCACGAGCCCTCCGCTCCTCGCGAGCTCCCGGGGCCTCCTGAGCCCTCTGGCCCTGGAGGAACGGGCCTCCTTGGCGCGCCCCGCCAGGCGACCTGATGACCCCCAGTGCGGTCCCACCGGGCGCGTCCCATGCGTCATCTCGCGCGGCCGCGCCGTCCGCACCTTCGCTCCCGAGACCCTTCCGCCAAGGTAATTTGGTTTAACGTGACCGAGGGCGCCCCACGGGCTGCACCAACCTCAAGCTAACCCGGGCCGGACACGGCAGCCTCACCCCTCTCCTTTTTGTTATGTAATGGATTTTGCTGATTATGCTCTAATAAGTTTGTGTTGCCTGCTTAATCGCGTGTTGAGTGTGGTGCCGTCCCAAGAGCGCCACGCGCTCGCGACTCCTCCCCTGACCGATTCCATGAGCGGGGGCTAGGCACGGCGCCTGTGCTCGGGTCCGTCCCTGCAGCGCGCCAAACCCAAGCGACTGAGCTTTGGCTCGCGGGCCCGCTCCCGTGCACGTCACCTCACCAAGGTCCTTGGTGCCTCATTTCTTCACGCAACGGCCACGGGTGAGCAAGCGAGCGCACGTCGCTCCCCCCATTGTGAAAGTTGTCGACATGCAGTGTCTCAGGAGGCAAGCCTCAGGAGATGAAGACTTTGAAGGCCGCGCCTCATGAGCCGCATGTACCCCCTCATAAGTTGTGGCTCGCCCGACACCGCTCTCCGCCGAAAGCTAAGCCTAACTACCTCGCGAGACGTCCTCGCCGCCACTCAGGCTCTCTCCCTTTGCGATCCCGCTGAGTGCTAATGTTTTTTCTTCTGCATGAGGCGCTTGCACGCCAATGGGGGGCTCCCTGAGCATCGCGCCTCAGGAGCCCTCACTAGCTCCCGGTGCCCCTCACCTCCTGGCCTTGTCCCGGCATCGCGACCGGACATACCAGCGGCGGCTGAGGCCCGCTCGGGGGCTGGGTCCTGACGGCGTAGAGCGCTGAGGCGAACAAGGAAGAAGAAAAACGGCCTCATGAGAGGACCTCGGGAGATAACGCGTACATCCCAAATCACGAGAGCATTAAATTAGGACAAAAGATATTTTTTTCACGCCCCCACGGGGCTACATCGGTTCGGTGCAGGAAAATAAAAAAGAAGGAAAGGCCTAGGTGGGGCGCCGTCACCCCCAAGACTCCAATGCGGACGCCGCGCGTGTGCTGCACGCGAGTGCCGCTCCGTCACCGTGCGCGTGGTGCCCGCCCCCAGGGGCTCTGGAATCATCGCCACGCGCGTCCATTCGGAGTCCTCGTCCTCGCTCTAGACGTGGGGGGAGCTGTCGTCGCTCCAAATGGATTGGCAAAATGATGTGAATTTTGGCATGCTCAATGGATATGGGGAGATTTAGGTCCTGGATTAATTTCAGATTTTATGAAGCAATACAAAATATAGTTACTTCACAAACTGAAATTATCACCAGAAACCAAGATTGGATGGTGTGCTCACATAGATAGTTGAATGGAGATGAAATTTTGTGGACAGTAATGATTTGATCATATGAATGATCTGCCAAAATTTCAACTCATTTAGATTAGCCTAGCTAGTACTTACTTCACAAAGCTTCTCTCTGGTCAGAAATTTGGAAATTTGCTGTGGAAGTTTTACTAGGCAAATGGAGCTGAATTTTGGCATGTGGCAATAATTTGGATGTGAAAGGCTTCTCAAAAAGTTTGAGGGCAATCAAGAAAATATAAATAGCACTTCCTTCGCAAAGTGCCATACTGAACAAAATACGAAATGAATGTTCCTGAATTATTTTTGAACTAGGCAAGGATGGATTTTGACATCTTTGTGGAAGATATGATCCAAAGAATTTAAGAGATTTTTGTTGGAATTTTGGGAATGAAAGAAATATAGGTTGCTTCACAACCTAGGGCAAACAGAGTTATTCCGTTAATAGAAAAAGGAATATTCCCAGTAAATAATTATTGGGGTTGGGCTAACATGGAAATGACATGGTCTTGGGAAAATTTTGGGAGTGACAAGACACTTAGAAGAGGAAGAAGAGATGGTCTCCCCAGGTTTTAAGACGACATAGCCACGGAAAAAGAATTCCAAATAAAAATTCGAAGAAATCCAAAAGAAAAAGAAAGGGCCAAAAATCGGGGTGTTACAGCCATTCAAGACCGCCCGAGGCGGCATAACGCATCTGCTGGTGGCAGTCGACAGGTTCACCAAGTGGATCGAAGTGAAGCCGATCAGGAAGCTCGACGGCCCCACGGCCGTCAAGTTCATCAAAGACATCGCAGTCCGCTACGGCGTCCCCAACAGCATCATCACCGATAACGGCACCAATTTCACCAAGGGTGCGCTGGCGCGCTACTGCTCCGTCTCCGACATCCAGCTAGACTTAGCCCCCGTCGCGCACCCGCAGTCGGATGGCTAGGCAAAGCGGGCAAACGGTCTCATCTTGGCCGGCATCAAGCCCCGGCTCATCGAGCCACTTGTGCGCTCACCCGGCAGCTCGATTGTGACACCCTGGTTTTTGGCAACTTTTTCTTTTCGAAATCTTTCTGGCTTTATTTGCAATCTGGTTGGATTTTGAACCTTTTCAGTTGACTTTGGACTTATGAATTCCTCTCAGTGATGCAAAGCCCTCAACATCTTGCCACATCTTGCCACTCACCATCTGGATCAATTTCCAATTCTTTATCTCTCTCAAATATTCATTTTCTTCCCTTGGGAAAATCTGTCATCACTATGGGTTACACAGCAACCTATAGTTCTGGTGATCAGAAAAATCCCAAATTAATCCCAGACCTTATTGTCATCATCTACTCCCACAATCTCCAAAAACATCTCATGGTCCAGTACAAAGTTTATTCCAGAAAACTCCATTTGCTCTCTGGATAGTACTGGTCATTTCTGAAGGAGCTCATATTTTCCCTACTCAATTAATTCCCAGAAAATTTCCTGAGATAATAGGGAACCAATCTTTCCATTATATCCAAAAATATCATCTTGTCTAGTACAAATTTTCACCACTAATATTCTCCCAAGTTTCTGTTCAGTTGGAACCTCTGTGAAGGAAGTACCAGCTAGAGGTTTCCAATTGAGCTGAAATTTTTATGGCATCTTCTCCTCACCAAATAACCCTGCCACACCAAATTTCAGCCGCAGGAGATCAACCAGTTGAGTGCATCAAGCTCATCCCTCTTCTGGTCCAGTAGCAGCCCTTGTACATGAACTATATCCAAATCTTGACCAAATCTTCTCAAACTTGGTCAGATTGGAGTCCTTCCAACATAGATCACCCCAGACATCTCCTTTGGCTACATCCCCAGCTCATGTCTCCTCTAAATCAATCTCAATTTCTCTGGCAGAAACTGTAGCTAAAGCTACACTTCACCTCAGAGTGAATCTAGTCGAACCAGAGGAATAGAGAGGCTAAGTGATCGAAGGAGAAGCTGCTAGACATGGTGCGCTGGACTTGGACGGCTTGCAGACACCAATACCCGTGGTGAGGACGGGACTGGCATGCCAAATCGCGTGCTCTGCACCTCGCCCGCCTCTGATGCGTCGCGTCCAGCTGCCTCGCGCCACAGCAGCTTGTCTCCGTGCGCCGACATCTTCTCCTGCATCCACCTGGCCGTCCTGGAGCTTGGCCCTCGCCGGAATCGCCCTCGCCGGCCGCCACGCACCCGGGCCCTGTGCCGCCCGTGGCTGCACTGTGGCGTGCGGCGCGTCGTCTTCCTCCCGCTACCCGCCACTGCACGCCTTAACTCCCCTGCTAGCTCCCGTCTTGTCGCCCGCAACCAGCCAGCCAGCGAGGCGTCCTCGCGCCGGCGACGTGGCCCGAATCCCAGCCATTCCAGAGAGCTCGCCCGAGCTCCTCCCCCTCCTATAAATACCCCTCCCCGGCCTCTCCCGAGCTCATCAACCCACTCCTCCTCCTCCCAGTCGTCCTCCCCGAGCCCGAGCCACAGCCGAGAGGCCCTCTGGTCTCGAACCTCGCCGGAGATCTGCCGCCACCCGAGCCTTGCCTCTCCGCCGATTCACTCCTCCCCGAGCCCCACCGACTCCTCCATCGAGCCCAGCTCAACCCACTGATCACGCCCAAGCCCTTATCTGGTCGAATTGCTGCCGGAGTCGCCGTCTCCGACGACACCCGAGCGCTGCCGCCGCCGGAGAAGAAGGGGACGACGCTGTCCGGCCACCGTTCGCCAAGCCACTGGTACGTGTTGGTTCGTCTCCGAGCGCTCGTTCCATTACGCAATCTCCGGACCTCGCCGCCGTCTGTGTCGCCGGCGAGCGACGCCGGAGCTCCGCTCCTTCTCTGTTCCTCTCCTCCCCCTGTTTAAACCTGACCGCGGGGCCCGCACGTCAGCGACTCACTCGCGCGCGCCGAAGCGGTAAGTGGAGGCACCCGGATAAAATACGCCTTCGACGTTGCCCGCTGTGGATTTTCTGATTTTCTAATTAAATTCCAGATTTTGACCAGAACTTTGACCGTTCATAACTTTTAGACCATAAGTCCAAATTAATTGATTCTTTTTGCATCTGGTTTGTCTTGAGCTCCTCCATTTGCTTGCCAAATTTGGTATTTCTCCCATGTTCACAGAATTTCTGGTGCTCAAAACAGTAGAATGTGACATTTTCAATTGCTTTTTAAAATTATTTTCAGAAGGAAATAACTTTGGATTTGAAGCCCAGGAGTTTGTGGACAACCCAACAGAGCAAGGCAAGCCATGTCATACATTGCATGAAGCATTTCAATAGTGTTGGTTATTTCATTGAATTTCATGCATTATTTTAATATGTGCTAAATTCCTATTAAATTATTTAATTGCTTAGCTACTGCCATATTAAATTATTCCTGATAAATATCCATACTGGTTAAATGCTTGGCTATATTAACCTTAGTTGGTTGATCAAGAGCCACCTACCCGGACTTTTCCGTGCAGCCACATTTGCCGGTATGGGACGGCCTTGACTTGGTCTGGCTTTGTGCTCTTTTATCGGTACCACCAAACTAGGGAGGCTTATGCGTGCGTGCTGCCCTGATCAGGTAGACGACGATAATCCTGTGAGCCCAGTTGAGTTATTTTGCCGGCGTCCCCGTTTGGGACCGTTTGTTTGGCCACGACGGTGGCAGGTGTCACGAGGTGACACAGGGGCCACCCAGGACATGACCCTGGGAGGGTATGATTGTCGGTGGTACGATAGAGGGGTCACGGGTCAGGCAGGTTTCGTTGGAGCACCACCGGTCCACCTGAATGGGATCACGACGCCAGGTACTCCATGGTGTGGGTAAAGTGCGCAACCTCTGCAGAGTGTTAAAACCTATTCGAATAGCCGCGTCCACGGTATTGGACAGTCCGTTTAGGCCTCTCTAGGATGATCAACCGTAATGATAATAATGATGGAAGAACCT
The DNA here is from genome assembly GCA_039707655.1 of Elymus sibiricus. NCBI lineage: Eukaryota > Viridiplantae > Streptophyta > Magnoliopsida > Poales > Poaceae > Elymus > Elymus sibiricus. The sequence continues at coordinate 140,873,011 of CM077670.1, forward strand.
GTCTTATGTCCGGAAGTGCTCTGTGGCTTGTGAGCATTCCGAGGGTTGTGAGACAACCCAGATGAGAGTAAGTTGGTACTGGGTACCAGTAAGTGAGCAATTAAATCTGTTAACCTGTTAATTACCATGCTATTGTTTTGCCGCATTGTTTTGGTTGCCATGAGCTTGCGAGTACATTCCAAGTACTCACCTGGTGTATCATGCCAGATGCAGGAGAAGCCGAGGACGGAGGTCCCGAAGGTTCGTGCTACGCTAACTAGGCCTTGTCCACAGCAGTGTCCCTGTGGATAGAGTTTCCCGCGCTATGTTCCGCTACGCCGTAGACTACCCAGTAGTATCGAGGCCCTGCCATGTTCCATAAATAATGTGGATATTGTTCTCAGCACCTGCGGTGCTTCTGGCCTAACTATCGATGTAAATTATGAGCTTGTACTCGAGATCTTTTAATAAAGTTCAGTTATGTTCTGTTCCAAGTTGTTGTGTGTTTCCAGAGGACATGATCTCTGGGCTGGAAACACTGGTAAACCGGTTCTCTGAGCCGGGGTGCCACAACGCTTGGTATCAGAGCCAGGCTGACTGTAGGACACCCTAGTTAACCCTGCGCTAGAACCGCTAGTTGTTTAGAGTCTTGGTGTGTCTTGCTTGCTGCATCTGATTGTTGCATTTGATTGCTGCATTGCATGGCATGCATATAGTTCTTATTGTGCTAACCGCTGGTTTGATGAGTGTAGATGGCACCAGTTCTGTACCACTACAATCATGAGCCGGCACCGTTCACTTTTCCAGTACTGCTTCGGAACGTCTGGCTTCGGCTGTATCCCAACGGCGAAGACCCAGTGTTCCAGGTGTTCCGAGAGAAGCTCGCTGGTTCAGTATTCGAGTATCGCGCGGAAGCCTTCCTCACTACGAGTTCAGATATCGGCAGCTACTCCCTCTCTTCCAAGGGCGGAACTGCTTCTACTCTGGAGTTGGCGATCCAGTTTGCTGCGATGGAGGCTCTCACTGACTTGCGCTTTCACGAGGTCGAGATGCAGACTCATCCATGTTTCTTTCACTACCCCACCCTGTCGCCTACGACAGGGCGAGTCCTTTTTGCACCTGTTGATCCGGCGAGTGATCGTGCTACTGGTGTTTTATCTCGTTATCTGCACGCGAGTTACTGTATGATCACTTCTCTAGCCGAGGAGCTGACTTCTGCCCGCAAGGCACTTGCTGCTGTTGCGGCAGCACAGTCTCCTCTTCCCCCTCCGTTTTCACCTATATACACTCCACCCGCTCCACCGTCCGACACTCCTTCTAGTTCGTTCGGACCGCCAGGCTTTTTGTCTGGTAGCTGACGTGAGACCCCGTCAGAGTGGGCCTAACTCCTAGCTACTCCAGCTGCTCCGATGCTGCGGTGTCGTGCTTCTTCTCCTTCTGAGGGAGAACCTTCCCGTCAGCGTCGTCGTGTTTCCTTTGATCCAGAGGCCGAGGTGCACATCATCATCTCAGATTCTGAGTCAGAGTCAGACGACAAGGAGTCTTCAGTGTACCAGTGTTCGTGCCACCGGTGTCACTAGAGCGGAGGCTTGAGTTTCAGTGCATGCATCATAGCATCCCTGCATATGTCAACTGCCGTCTGAGCAGTCTAGTCATGATCATTCCCCTACTAGCTTGTCATGTATGATGTTGGGGGTTGCCTTGTATAATTATGTTGCTTTATTCCCACTTTTTATTTGGCTTCTTTTCTGATGTCATACTACCCTGCTTTTCCTCATTGATTCGGTATTTTGCAATGGGAATAAAATTTAGGATGAAGGGGTGTAGTACTCAAGGCGGCAATGGAACTCCCATTCGTCGATCCGCCAGATAAGCAGGACAGCCACCAGAAGATTTGCCACCTCCACCCCCACAGACACCAACCACTGATCAGATTATGAGAATGTTCGAAGAGAAAAGAAACCAAGATCTTATGGAATTTCTGAAGAGCATGTAGACTATGGTGGGTCAGAACAACCATAATGGTACGCACTCTAAGCTGTCTGATTTTCAGCGGACAAAGCCACCCAGTTTTGGTCAAGCTGTGGATCCGATGGAAGCTGATGACTGGCTGAGGACTATGGAAAAGAAATTGGACATAGCCCGCTGTGATGAGGCAGATAAGGTTCCTTTCTTCACTCACTACCTGGAGGGACCAGCAGCTATATGGTGGGACAATACCAAAATGTTATGGCCTTCTGGAGAGGATATTTCATGGAAAAAATTGAAAGAGGTATTCCGCAAGTATCATATTCCTACTGGCATAATGAAGGTGAAGCAAAGGGAATTTCTGGCCCTTACTCAAGGGAATATGTCAGTGGGTGAGTATCTGAACAAGTTCAATAATCTGGCACGGTACTCCACCCACGACGTGTCCACCGAAGAAAGGAAGATTGACCGATTCCTCGGAGGGCTGAATCATACCCTCCGCTATTAGCTTTGTATGCTGGATTTTCCTGACTTCCAGACTCTGGTAAACAAGGCCTTCATAGCTGAACGAGAGCATAAGTCAGGATATAATGATCACAAGCGGAAGTTTGAACCCAAGAAGGACAACCGTGAGCAGTTTGTGCAGAAGCCACGTATTTGGCAACCAAGTTCATCTGAATACAAGCCTGCCTGGAATAATGGCAACAACAACAACAAGCTTGTCAGCCAGGATAAGACCTTCGGCAAACAGCCAGTGCTGGAGGACTGCCGCCACAACAACACATGCTTCACTTGTGGCCAGAGCGGGCACTACTCCAAGCAATGCCCCGCAAGAAATGGGAAGCAACCATCCGACTTCAAGCCACAATTCAACGGTGTTGGACGCCGCCCCAATCCGAACTTCTATCGCGGCCAAGTCCATCATATCTCCGCTGAGGAAGCCCGCGAAGCACCAGATGTGGTCCTTGGTATGTTTTCTGTTAACAACATACCTGCAATAATTTTATTAGACTATGGGGCCTCTCATTCGTTTATTTCGCGGAGTTTTGCCACCTTGCACAAATTTTCTCCTTCTCTTTTGGACAAAATCATGGTGGTACAATCCCCTGGCTCAATGCTCAGAACAAATGTGGTATACAAGAATCTGGAAATTCTGATACATGATGTGAAGTTTCCGGCTACTCTTGTTGCCATTGAATCCCCTGGACTGGATATAATACTGGGAATGGATTGGTTGGTACCACACCAGGTGTGTATCAACTATGCCACCAGGAAGGTGACACTGGTTAACCCGGCAGGCCAAACAATGCAATTCACTGCTAGCGGAGTGATGACAAAGAAATGAATGGCATTCAAAGCCACAGCTACAGACATAAGTCTGATTCCGGTAGTCAGCGAATTTCCGGACGTATTTCCAGAAGAGATACCGGGAATGCCACCTGATCGGGAACTAGAATTTGCTATTGAGGTTGTTCCCGGAACTGCTCCAATCTACAAGAAGTACTACCGCATGCCTTCCCCAGAGCTGGTGGAATTGAAGAAACAGTTGGATGAATTATTGCAAAAAGGGTATATTCGTCCAAGCACTTCACCGTGGGGATCACCCGTGCTGTTTGTCAAGAAGAAGGATGGCAGCCTACGAATGTGCGTAGACTATCGCCAATTAAAGGAGGTCACCATCAAAAACAAATACCCGCTCCCCGGCATTGATGACTTGTTAGACCAGTTGAACGGAGCCCGGGTATTCTCCAAGATTGACCTCCGAACGGGGTATCATCAGCTAAAGATCAGAAAAGAGGATATCCCCAAGATAGCCTTTACTACCAGATATGGTCTGTATGAATTTACAGTCATGTCATTTGGGCTGACAAATGCTCCAGCATATTTCATGAGCATGATGAATAAAGTCTTCATGGATTTTCTGGACAAATTTGTGGTTGTATTCATCGATGATATTCTCATCTACTCCAGAGATGAAGAGGAGCACACGCAACATTTCCGTACTGTCCTGGAAAGACTAAGGACCCATTGCTTGTATGCCAAATTCAGCAAGTGCGAATTTTGGCTAAGAGAGGTGGGATTTCTGGGACATATTCTGTCAGAACAAGGTGTGGCTGTTGACCCCAGCAAAGTGACTGCTGTATTAAACTAGAAGAACCAGCCACGGTAACGGAAGTCTGTAGCTTTCTGGGATTGGCAGGCTACTACCGTCGCTTCATCGAAGGCTTCTCAAAAATAGCCAAGCCGCTGACAGAATTGCTGAAGAAGAACCACAAATTTGCCTGGACAGAAGAATGTGATAGCAGTTTCATGGAGCTAAAGACGAGGCTAACCACCGCCCCTGTCTTAGTTCTTCCAGACATTCACAAGAGTTTTGACATATATTGTGATGCTTCCAGGCGTGGAATCGGCTGCGTTTTAATGCAAGAGGGAAAGGTTGTAGCCTATGCATCCAGACAGTTACAACCTCATGAAGAGAACTATCCCACTCATGATTTGGAACTGGCAGCCGTGATTCATGCATTGAAGATTTGGAGGCATTATCTCATTGGGCAGCGATGTGAAATATACAGAGACCACAAGAGTCTTAAGTATATTTTCACTCAGCCTGATCTCAATCTCAGGCAGAGAAGATGGCTTGAATTGGTCAAGGATTATGACCTTGGGATAAATTATCATCCGGGAAAAGCCAATGTGGTCGCCGATGCCCTCAGCAGAAAGCAAGGTACCCTCAATGCACTCATGGAGGGAATGCATCCGAGGCTGCGAGAAGAGTTTGCCAAGCTGAATATGGTGTTATGCGGCCCAGTCAGCCCGGATACAATGGAAATTACTCCGACACTTATGGAAGAAATTAAGGCAGCTCAGAACTCAGACCAAGATATACAAGAGATCAGAGAGCGCATTCCGCTAGGAAAGGCAAAGTACTTTCGAATTGATGACCAGGACACTGTGTGGTTTGAGAACCGAATATGTGTGCCTGATCAAGACAGCTTGAGACAACAAATACTCAGAGAGGCACATCAATCTGCATATTCTATCCATCCGAGAGGAACAAAAATGTACCAGGACTTGCGAGAAACCTTTTGGTGGCCAGGCATGAAAAGAGACATAGCATACTATGTCGCATGTGGTGACATCTGCAACAGAGTCAAGGCTGAACATCAGAAACCCGCTGGGCTACTGCAACCGTTACCAGTTCCCCACTGGAAATGGGATGACATATGCATGGACTTCTTTGTCGGACTACCCAAGTCCACCAGAGGCCATGATGCTATCTGGGTCATCGTGGATATACTTACGAAAGTGGCTCACTTCCTTCCGGTAAAGACCACTTTCAACGCGAATCAGCTCGCACATCTCTACATGTCCCGGATAGTCAGCCTTCATGGAGTACCCAAGTCTATCACATCAGATAGAGGCTCCCTATTTACTCAGCATTTTGGCTGCGACTGCATCAAGCCCTGGGAACTGTGCTCAGGCATAGTACGGCATATCACCCACAGACAGATGGACAGACCGAACGCGTGAATCAGATAGTGGAAGATATGCTTCGATCCTTTGCTCTCGCCCAAGGACCCAAATGGGAGGATAGTCTACCTTATGCAGAATTATCCTACAATAACAGTTATCAGTCAAGTCTCAAGATGTCACCGTTCGAGGCTTTGTACGGACGGAAATGCCGCACTCCTTTAAATTGGTCTTAGACAGGAGACAGCCGTATCTTCGGCACCGATTTGATGCTCAAGGCTAAGAAACAAGTCAAGGATATTCAGGAGCGTCTTCGAGTGGCCAAGTCCCGTCAAAAGAGTTACTATGACCCGAAGCATCAGGAAGTAACTTTTGAGCCCGGAGAATATGCCTATCTCCAAGTAAACCCCATGAAAGGAATAAAAAGGTTTCACACCAGGGGAATGCTTGCACCGAGGTATATCGGACCCTTTCCAGTCATGGCTAGAAGAGGCAGAGTGGCATACCAGCTAGAGTTACCACCAGAGTTGGCAGACTTTCATGATGTCTTTCATATATCACAATTGAGAAAGTGCATTGCACCTCCGATCAAACAGGCAGAAATGAGTGAGCTGGATTTGACCGAAGATCTGACATACGAGGAAAGACCTGTCAGAATTTTGGATGAGATGGAAAGGACTACCAGGAGTAAGACAATTAAGTTTTACAAGGTACTATGGGATCATCATACTGAGGAAGAAGCTACCTGGGAAAGAGAGGATTCTCTGAGCTCAGCCTATCCACACTTGTTCCCTGAGCAACCGAATCTCGAGGACGAGATTCATCCTAAGGGGGGTAGGTTTGTGACACCCTGATTTTTGGCAACTTTTTCTTTTCGAAATCTTTCTGGCTTTATTTGCAATCTGGTTGGATTTTGAACCTTTTCAGTTGACTTTGGACTTATGAATTCCTCTCAGTGATGCAAAGCCCTCAGCATCTTGCCAAATCTTGCCACTCACCATCTGGATCAATTTCCAATTCTATATCTCTCTCAAATATTCATTTTCTTCCCTTGGGAAAATCTGTCATCACTATGGGTTACACAGCAACCTATAGTTCTGGTGATCAAAAAAATCCCAAATTAATCCCAGACCTTATTGTCATCATCTACTCCCACAATCTCCAAAAACATCTCATGGTCCAGTACAAAGTTTATTCCAGAAAACTCCATTTGCTCTCTGGACAGTACTGGTCATTTGTGAAGGAGCTCATATTTTCCCTACTCAATTAATTCCCAGAAAATTTCCTGAGATAATAGGGAGCCTATCTTTCCACTATATCCAAAAATATCATCTTGTCCAGTACAAATTTTCACCACTAATATTCTGCCAAGTTTCTGTTCAGTTGGAACCTCTGTGAAGGAAGTACCAGCTAGATGTTTCCGATTGAGCTGAATTTTTTATGGCATCTTCTCCTCACCAAATAACCCTGCCACACCAAATTTCAGCCCCAGGAGATCAACCAGTTGAGTGCATCAAGCTCATCCCTCTTCTGGTCCAGTAGCAGCCCTTGTACATGAACTATATCCAAATCTTGACCAAATCTTCTCAAACTTGGTCAGATTGGAGTCCTTCCAACATAGATCACCCCAGACATCTCCTTTGGCTCCATCCCTAGCTCATGTCTCCTCTAAATCCCTCTCAATTTCTCTGCAGAATCTGTAGCTGAAGCTACACTTCACCTCAGAGTGAATCTAGTCAAACCAGAGGCATAGAGAGGCTAAGTGATCGAAGGAGAAGCTGCTAGACATGGTGCGCTGGACTTGGACGGCTTGCAGACACCAATGCCCGTGGTGAGCACGGGACTGGCATGCCAAATCGCGTGCTCTGCACCTCGCCCGCCTCTGATGCGCCGCGTCCGGCTGCCTCGCGCCGCAGCAGCTTGTCTCCGTGCGCCGACATCTTCTCCTGCATCCACCTGGCCGTCCTGGAGCTTGGCCCTCGCCGGAATCGCCCTCCCCGGCCGCCACGCACCCGGGCCCTGTGCCGCCCGTGGCTGCACTGTGGCATGCGGCGCGTCGTCTTCCTCCCGCTACCCGCCACTGCACGCCTTAACTCCCCTGCTAGCTCCCGTCTCGTCGCCCGCAACCGGCCAGCCAGCGAGGCGTCCTCGTGCCAGCGACGTGGCCCGAATCCCGGCCATTTTAGAGAGCTCGCCCGAGCTCCTCCCCCTCCTATAAATACCCCTCCCCGGCCTCTCCCAAGCTCATCAACCCACTCCTCCTCCTCCCAGTCGTCCTCCCCGAGCCCGAGCCACGGCCGAGAGGCCCTCTGGTCTTGAACCTCGCCGGAGATCCGCCGCTACCCGAGCCCTGCCTCTCCGCTGATTCACTCCTTCCCGAGCCCCACCGACTCCTCCATCGAGCTCAGCTCAACCCACTGATCACGCCCAAGCCCTTGCCCGGTCAAATTGCTGCCGGAGTCGCCGTCTCCGACGACACCCGAGCGCCGCTGCCGCCGGAGAAGAAGGGGACGACGCTGTCCGGCCACCGTTCGCCAAGCCACTGGTATGTGCTGGTTCGTCTCCGAGCGCTCGTTCCATTCCGCTACTCACCGGACCTCGCCGCCGTCTGTGTCGCCGGCGAGCGTCGCCGGAGCTCCGCTCCTTCTCTGTTCCCCTCCTCCCCCTGTTTAAACCTGACCGCGGGGCCCGCACGTCAGCGACTCACTCGCGCGCGCCGAAGCGGTAAGTGGAGGCGCCCGGGCAAAATACGCCTTCGACGTGGCCCGCTGTGGATTTTCTGATTTTCTAATTAAATTCCAGATTTTGACCAGAACTTTGACCGTTCATAACTTTTAGACCATAAGTCCAAATCAATTGATTCTTTTTGCATCTGGTTTGTCTTGAGCTCCTCTATTTGCTTGCCAAATTTGGTATTTTTCCCATGTTCACAGAATTTTTGGTGCTCAAAACAGTAGCATGTGATATTTTCAATTGCTTTTTAAAATTATTTTCAGAAGGAAATAACTTTGGATTTGAAGCCCAGGAGTTTGTGGACAACCCAACAGAGCAAGGCAAGCCATGTCATCCATTGCATGAAGCATTTCAATAGTGTTGGTTATTTCATTGAATTTCATGCATTATTTTAATATGTGCTAAATTCCTATTAAATTATTTAATTGCTTAGCTACTGCCATATTAAATTATTCCTGATAAATATCCATACTGGTTAAATGCTTGGCTATATTAACCTTAGTTGGTTGATCAAGAGCCACCTACCCGGACTTTTCCGTGCAGCCACATTTGCCGGTATGGGACGAACTTGACTTGGTCTGGCTTTGTGCTCTTTTATCGGTACCACCAAACTAGGGAGGGTTATGCGTGCGTGCTGCCCTGATCAGGTAGACGACGATAATCCTGTGAGCCCAGTTGAGTTATTTTGCCGGCGTCCCCGTTTGGGACAGCTTGTTTGGCCACGACGGTGGCAGGTGTCACGAGGTGACACAGGGGCCACCCAGGACATGACCCTGGGAGGGTATGATTGTCGGTGGTACGATAGAGGGGTCACGGGTCAGGCAGGTTTCGTTGGAGCACCACCGGTCCACCCGAATGGGATCACGAGGCCAGGTACTCCATGGTGTGGGTAAAGTGCGCAACCTCTGCAGAGTGTTAAAACCTATTCGAATAGCCGCATCCACGGTATTGGACAGTCCGTTTAGGCCTCTCTAGTATGATCAACCGTAATGATAATAATGATGGAAGAACCTGTCTTATGTCCGGAAGTGCTCTGTGGCTTGTGAGCGTTCTGAGGGTTGTGAGACAACCCAGATGAGAGTAAGTTGGTACTGGGTACCAGTAAGTGAGCAATTTAATCTGTTAACCTGTTAATTACCATGCTATTGTTTTGCCGCATTGTTTTGGTTGCCATGAGCTTGCGAGTACATTCCAAGTACTCACCTGGCGTATCATGCCAGATGCAGGAGAAGCCGAGGACGGAGGTCCCGAAGGTTCGTGCTATGCTAACTAGGCCGTGTCCACAGCAGTGTCCCTGTGGATGGAGTTTCCCGCGCTATGTTCCGCTACGCCGTAGACTACCCAGTAGTATCGAGGACCTGCCATGTTAAATAAATAATCTGGATATTGTTCTCAGCACCTGCGGTGCTTCTGGCCTCGCTATCGATGTAAATTATGAGCTTGTACTCGAGATCTTTTAATAAAGTTCAGTTCAGTTCTGTTCCAAGTTGTTGTGTTTTTCCATAGGACATGATCTCTGGGCTGGAAACACTGGTAAACCGGTTCTCTGAGCCGGGGTGCCACAACGCTTGGTATCAGAGCCAGGCTGACTGTAGGACACCCTAGTTAACCCTGCGCTAGAACCGCGAGTAGTTTAGAGTCTTGGTGTGTCTTGCTTGCTGCATCTGATTGTTGCATTTGATTGCTGCATTGCATGGCATGCATATAGTTCTTATTGTGCTAACCGCTGGTTTGATGAGTGTAGATGGCACCAGTTCCGTACCACGACAATCATGAGCCGGCACCGTTCACTTTTCCAGTACTGCTTCGGAACGTCTGGCTTCGGCTGTATCCCAACGGCGTAGACCCAGTGTTCCAGGTGTTCCGAGAGAAGCTCGCTGGTTCAGTATTCGAGTATCGCGCGGAAGCCTTCCTCACTACGAGTTCAGATATCGGCAGCTACTCCCTCTCTTCCAAGGGCGGAACTGCTTCTACTCCGGAGTTGGCGATCCAGTTTGCTGCAATGGAGGCTCTCACTGACTTGCGCTTTCACGAGGTCGAGATGCAGACTCATCCAGGTTTCTTTCACTACCCCACCCTGTCGCCTACGACAGGGCGAGTCCTTTTTGCACCTGTTGATCCGGCGAGTGATCGTGCTACTGGTGTTTTATCTCGTTATCTGCACGCGAGTTACTGTATGATCACTTCTCTAGCCGAGGAGCTGACTTCTGCCCGCAAGGCACATGCTGCTGTTGCGGCAGCACAGTCTCCTCCTCCCCCTCCGTTTTCACCTATATACACTCACCCGCTCCACCGTCCGACACTCCTTCTAGTTCGTTCAGATGGCCAGGCTTTTCGTCTGGTAGCAGACGTGAGACCCCGTCAGAGAGGGCCTCACTCCTAGGTACTCCAGCTGCTCCGATGCTACGTTGTCGTGCTTCTTCTCCTTCTGAGGGACAACCTTCCCGTCAGCGTCGTCGTGTTTCCTTTGATCCGGAGGCCGAGGTGCACATCATCATCTCAGATTCTGAGTCAGAGTCAGACGACGAGGAGTCTTCAGTGTACCAGTGTTCATGCCACCGGCGTCACTAGAGCGGAGGCGTGAGTTTCAGTGCATGCATCATAGCATCCCTGCATATGTCAACTGCCGTCTGAGCAGTCTAGTCATGATCATTCCCCTACTAGCTTGTCATGTATGATGTTGGGTTGCCTTGTATAATTATGTTGCTTTATTCGCTCTTTTTATTTGGCTTCTTTTCTGGTGTCATACTACCCTGCTTTTCCTCATCGATTCAGTATTTTGCAATGGGAATAAAATTTAGGATGAAGGGGTGTAGTACTCAAGGCGGCAATGGAACTCCCATTCGTCGATCCGCCAGATAAGCAGGACAGCCACCAGAAGATTTGCCACCTCCACCCCCACAGACACCAACCAGTGATCAGATTATGAGAATGTTCGAAGAGGAAAGAAACCAAGATCTTATGGAGTTTCTGAAGAGCATGCAGACTATGGTGGGTCAGAACAACCATAATGGTACGCACTCTAAGCTGTCTGATTTTCAGCGGACAAAGCCACCCAGTTTTGGTCAAGCTGTGGATCCGATGGAAGCTGATGACTGGCTGAGGACTATGGAAACAAAATTGGACATAGCCCGCTGTGATGAGGCAGATAAGGTTCCTTTCGTCACTCACTACCTGGAGGGACCAGCAGCTATATGGTGGGACAATACCAAAATGTTATGGCCTTCTGGAGAGGATATTTCATGGAAAAAATTGAAAGAGGTATTCCGCAAGTATCATATTCCTACTGGTATAATGAAGGTGAAGCAAAGGGAATTTCTGGCCCTTACTCAAGGGAATATGTCAGTGGGTGAGTATCTGAACAAGTTCAATAATCTGGCACGGTACTCCACCCACGACGTGTCCACCGAAGAAAGGAAGATTGACCGATTCCTCGGAGGGCTGAATCATACCCTCCGCTGTTAGCTTTGTATGCTGGATTTTCCTGATTTCCAGACTCTGGTAAACAAGGCCTTATAGCTGAACGAGAGCATAAGTCAGGATATAATGATCACAAGCGGAAGTTTGAACCCAAGAAGGACAACCGTGAGTAGTTTGTGCAGAAGCCACGTATTTGGCAACCAAGTTCATCTGAATACAAGCCTGCCTGGAATAATGGCAACAACAACAACAAGCTTGTCAGCCAGGATAAGACCTTCGACAAACAGCCAGTGCTGGAGGACTGCCGCCGCAACAGCACATGCTTCACTTGTGGCCAGAGCGGGCACTACTCCAAGCAATGCCCCGCAAGAAATGGGAAGCCACCATCCGACTTCAAGCCACAAGTCAACAGTGTTGGACGCCGCCCCAATCCGAACTTCTATCGCGACCAAGTCCATCATATTTCCGCTGAGGAAGCCCGCGAAGCACCAGATGTGGTCCTTGGTCTGTTTTCTGTTAACAACATACCTGCAATAATTTTATTTGACTATGGGGCCTCTCATTCATTTATTTCGCGGAGTTTTGCCACCTTGCACAAATTTTCTCCTTCTCTTTTGGACAAAATCATGGTGGTACAATCCCCTGGCTCCATGCTCAGAACAAATGTGGTATACAAGAATCTGGAAATTCTGATACATGATGTGAAGTTTCCAGCTACTCTTGTTGCCATTGAATCCCCTGGACTGGATATAATACTGGGAATGGATTGGTTGGTACCACACCAGGTGTGTATCAACTGTGCCACCAGGAAGGTGACACTGGTTAACCCGGCAGGCCAGACAATGCAATTCACTGCTAGCAGAGTGATGACAAAGAAACGAATGGCATTCAAAGCCACAGCTACAGACATAAGTCTGATTCCGGTAGTCAGCGAATTTCCGGACGTATTTCCAGAAGAGATACCGGGAATGCCACCTAATCGGGAACTAGAATTTGCTATTGAGGTTGTTCCCGGAACTGCTCCAATCTACAACAAGTACTACCGCATGCCTTCCCCAGAGCTGGTGGAATTGAAGAAACAGTTGGATGAATTATTGCAAAAAGGGTATATTCGTCCAAGCACTTCACCGTGGGGATCACCCGTGCTGTTTGTCAAGAAGAAGGATGGCAGCCTACGAATGTGCGTAGACTATCGCCAATTAAACGAGGTCACCATCAAAAACAAATACCCGCTCCCCCGCATTGATGACTTGTTAGACCAGTTGAACGGAGCCCGGGTATTCTCCAAGATTGACCTCCGAACGGGGTATCATCAGCTACAGATCAGAAAAGAGGATATACCAGATATGGTCTATATGAATTTACAGTCATGTCATTTGGGCTGACAAATGCTCCAGCATATTTCATGAGCATGATGAATAAAGTCTTCATGGATTTTCTGGACAAATTTATGGTTGTATTCATCGATGATATTCTCATCTACTCCAGAGATGACGAGGAGCACACGCAACATTTCCGTACTATCCTGGAAAGTCTAAGGACCCATTGCTTGGATGTCAAATTCAGCAAGTGCGAATTTTGGCTAAGAGAGGTGGGATTTCTGGGACATATTCTGTCAGAACAAGGTGTGGCTGTTGACCCCAGCAAAGTGACTGATGTATTAAACTGGAAGAACCAGCCACGGTAGCGGAACTCTGTAGCTTTCTGGGATTGGCAGGCTACTACCGTCGCTTCATCGAAGGCTTCTCAAAAATAGCCAAGACGCTGACAGAATTGCTGAAGAAGAACCACAAATTTGCCTGGACAGAAGAATGTGACAGCAGTTTCATGGAGCTAAAGATGAGGCTAACCACCGCCCCTGTCTTAGTTCTTCCAGACATTCACAAGAGTTTTGACATATATTGTGATGCTTCCAGGCGTGGAATCGGCTGCGTTTTAATGCAAGAGGGAAAGGTTGTAGCCTATGCATCCAGACAGTTACGACCTCATGAAGAGAACTATACCACTCATGATTTGGAACTGGCAGCCGTGATTCATGCATTGACGATTTGGAGGCATTATCTCATTGGGCAGCGATGTGAAATATACACAGACCACAAGAGTCTTAAGTATATTTTCACTCAGCCTGATCACAATCTCAGGTAGAGAAGATGGCTTGAATTTGTTAAGGATTATGACTTTGGGATAAATTATCATCCGGGAAAAGACAATGTGGTCGCCGATGCCCTCAGCAGAAAGCAAGGTACCCTCAATGCACTCATGGAGGGAATGCATCCGAGGCTGCGAGAAGAGTTTGCCAAGCTGATTATGGTGTTATGCGGCCCAGTCAGCCCGGATACAATGGAAATTACTCTGACACTTATGGAAGAAGCTGCTAGACATGGTGCGCTGGACTTGGACGGCTTGCAGACACCAATGCCCGTGGTGAGCACGGGACTGGCATGCCAAATCGCGTGCTCTGCACCTCGCCCGCCTCTGATGCGTCGCGTTCGGCTGCCTCGCGCCCCAGCAGCTTGTCTCCGTGCGCCGACATCTTCTCCTGCATCCACCTGGCCGTCCTGGAGCTTGGCCCTCGCCGGAATCGCCCTCGCTGGCCGCCACGCACCCGGGCCCTGTGCCGCCCGTGGCTGCACTGTGGCGTGCGGCGCGTCGTCTTCCTCCCGCTACCCACCACTGCACGCCTTAACTCCCCTGCTAGCTCCCGTCTCGTCGCCCGCAACTGGCCAGCCAGCGAGGCGTCCTCGCGCCGGCGACGTGGCCCGAATCCCGGCCATTCCATAGAACTCGCCCGAGCTCCTCCCCCTCCTATAAATACCCCTCCCCGGCCTCTCCCGAGCTCATCAACCCATTCCTCCTCCTCCCAATCGTCCTCCCCAATCCCGAGCCACGGCCGAGAGGCCCTCTGGCCTCGAACCTCGCCGGAGATCCGCCGCCACCCGAGCCCTGCCTCTCCGCCGATTCACTCCTCCCCGACCCCACAGACTCCTCCATCGAGCTTAGCTCAACCCAGTGATCACGCCCAAGCCCTTGCCCAGTCGAATTGCTGCCGGAGTCGCCGTCTCCGACGACACCCGAGCGCCGCTGCCACCGGAGAAGGAGGGGACGACGCCGTCCGGCCACCGTTCGCCAAGCCACTGGTACGTGTTGGTTCGTCTTCGAGCGCTCGTTCCATTCCGCTACTCACCGGACCTCGCCGCCGTCTGTGTCGCTGGCGAGCGTCGTCGGAGCTCCGCTCCTTCTCTGTTCCCATCCTCCCTCTGTTTAAACCTGACCGCGGGGCCCGCACGTCAGCGACTCACTCGCACGCGCCGAAGCGGTAAGTGGAGGCGCCCGGGCAAAATATGCCTTCGTCGTGGCCCGCTGTGGATTTTCTGATTTTCTAATTAAATTCCAGATTTTGACCAGAAATTTGACCGTTCATAACTTTTAGACCATAAGTCCAAATCAATTGATTCTTTTTGCATCTGGTTTGTCTTGAGCTCCTCTATTTGCTTGCCAAATTTGGTATTTTTCCCATGTTCACAGAATTTCTGGTGCTCAAAACAGTAGCATGTGACATTTTCAATTGCTTTTTAAAATTATTTTCAGAAGGAAATAACTTTGGATTTGAAGCCCAGGAGTTTGTGGACAACCCAACAAAGCAAGGCAAGCCATGTCATCCATTGCATGAAGAATTTCAATAGTGTTGGTTATTTCATTGAATTTCATGCATTATTTTAATATGTGCTAAATTCCTATTAAATTATTTAATTGCTTAGCTACTGCCATATTAAATTATTCCTGATAAATATCCATACTGGTTAAATGGTTGTCTATATTAACCTTAGTTGGTTGATCAAGAGCCACCTACCCGGACTTTTCCGTGCAGCCACATTTGCCGGTATGGGACGGCCTTGACTTGGTCTGGCTTTGTGCTCTTTTATCGGTACCACCAAACTAGGGAGGGTTATGCGTGCGTGCTGCCCTGATCAGGTAGACGACGATAATCCTATGAGCCCAGTTGAGTTATTTTGCCGGCGTCCCCGTTTGGGACAGTTTGTTTGGCCACGACGGTGGTAGGTGTCACGAGGTGACACAGGGGCCACCCAGGACATGACCCTGGGAGGGTATGATTGTTGGTGGTACGATAGAGGGGTCACGGGTCAGGCAGGTTTCGGTGGAGCACCACCGGTCCACCCGAATGGGATCACGAGGCCAGGTACTCCATGGTGTGGGTAAAGTGCACAACCTCTGCAGAGTGTTAAAACCTATTCGAATAGCCGCGTCCACGGTATTGGACAGTCCGTTTAGGCCTCTCTAGGATGATCAACTGTAATGATAATAATGATGGAAGAACCTGTCTTATGTCCGGAAGTGCTCTGTGGCTTGTGAGCATTCCGAGGGTTGTGAGACAACCCAGATGAGAGTAAGTTGGTACTGGGTACCAGTAAGTGAGCAATTTAATATGTTAACTTGTTAATTACCATGCTATTGTTTTGCCGCATTGTTTTGGTTGCCATGAGCTTGCGAGTACATTCCAAGTACTCACCTGGCATATCATGCCAGATGCAGGAGAAGCCGAGGACGGAGGGCCCGAAGGTTCGTGCTACGCTAACTAGGCCGTGTACACAGCAGTGTCCCTGTGGATGGAGTTTCCCGCGCTATGTTCCGCTATGCCGTAGACTACCCAGTAGTATCGAGGCCCTGCCATGTTCCAGAAATAATGTGGATATTGTTCTCAGCACCTGCGGTGCTTCTAGCCTCGCTATCGATGTAAATTATGAGCTTGTACTCGAGATCTTTTAATAAAGTTCAGTTCAGTTCTGTTCCAAGTTGTTGTGTGTTTCCAGAGGACATGATCTCTGGGCTGGAAACACTGGTAAACCGGTTCTCTGAGCCGGGGTGCCACATCGATCGACGAGCTGGCAGTGGTCTTATGGAGCCTGCGCACCTTGCCGAACTGGTCGACCGGCTTCATGCCTTTCTTCCTCGTCTACGGGGCCGAGGCGGTCAACCCTACGGACATCGAGTTCGACTCGCCTCGGGTCACCCTGTTCATGGAAGCGGACGCAAAGGAGGTGGGCGAGGATGCCGTTGATCTGCTCGAAGAGGCGCACCTACTGGCCTTGAGCCAGTCGGCAATCTACCAACAGGGCCTGCGCCGCTACCACAGCAAGATGATAAAACCCCTCGCATTCCGCGAAGGTGACTTGGTGCTCCGGCTGATCCAGCGGACCGCTGGCCAGCACAAACTATCCTCCCCATGGGAGGGCCCCTTCATCATCAGCAAGGCCATGCACAACAACGCGTAATACCTCATTGACACGCAGAAGACGAACAAACGCAAGAGAGATACCTCCGATGAAGAGACGGAACGCCCCTGGAACGTGGAGCTCCTCCGCCCGTTTTCCAGTTAAGCCAGAATATGTATGTACCGCTATCCTTTGAAGTTAATGAAATTAGTAGGTCCCCCGAACGACACTCAGGGGCTGCCTCTCTTTTCTGTCAAACTTTCCACCTCTTGTGCATGTTACTACATTTCTTGCCCCCGTCCCTCCGGGTCGGCATATCCAGCTCGGGGCTCGGGGGCTCGCCGGCTAGCCCGCGCCTCGCCTCTCATAGTCGCCAAACTTGCGTGCCCAACGCCTAAGCCCCCTCTTCGCCACTCGCCACAGTCCGGCACCCGGCTGTCCGGCCAGCAAGAACCAGGGGCCGAAAGCGCTCTCACGTGGAGAAAACGGCTAAGTAAGGATGTCTGGCTCGGTCAACCCGGCCCCCACTTACGCTTGACACCTCACCGGTCGGCCGCGTTTCAGCCGGCTCTGCAGCCTGTAGCCAGCCAGCTCAGCGGGTGGTTCACTTGCGCTCACATCCTAAGAACCTAAGTATTGTGCGCCCTCTTTCAAAGTTGACTCCTCGACCCAGCTACAGACCGGCTCCTGGCTGTCTGGCTGGTGGGGAGAGGGTCGAAAGGGAAGCACAGGAAGAGGGTCGAAGGAAGAAGAAAGGGCGAGCCGCCGACCAACAAAAGTTACGCGCGAGCAGAGCGCACACGCAATTATACACACGTCAAAAGGCCCACGGCAAGGAGTTCATTACATGAATATACACCCCAGTGGGTGGACCTGCGATCTAACTACGATTGTCTAGAAAAAAGAAAAAACAGATAAAAGCCGGCCCCCTAGGCCTCGGGCTGATCGGTGGACACGGCTGGTTCCGGCCCCGTGGAGTTAGCGTCGTCCTCTTCGCCGGCCGACTGCCTCTAGTCATCGCCACCATCGGTGGAGCCGGTCTTCTCTTCCACATCCTCCTCGCCGTTAAGGGCCAACCCAAGGGTGTCCTCCGGCAGCTCCGTCCCATCCTCCGTGCGATCCCTGACGAACTCATCGAGGTTGACGTAGGATGCGAGGGCGCTGGCGCGGTAAGCAATGGCCTCCGCAGGCGGCGTCAGGTCCACCTCGGCTCGTCAGGTGGCCAACTGCGCCATCTCCACACCCGGGTACCATGCCTTGACGAAGCCCACCGCCATCTGGGCGCCAGCCCGGGCGGCGGAGGCTTTCCACGCCTCCAGCCACCTGAGAATCCGAAGGGTGGTCTCAGGCATGACGGCTCCGGGCGAAAGCGCCGGCACCAGCCTTAGACTAGCCCCTCGGAGTCGACTGATGTAGCGTCCGAGCTGCGGCACCCGGACGTCGGCGGCGAGAATGATCTCCCGCGCATCCCAGGCGTCTCCGGTACTGGCGATGCTCCTCCATGGCCGCCTCGGCTACGCCCTATAGGTCCGGGAAGTTCTTTGAAGACAGCAGAAGGAGGGATCAGGCGTCTGACCTAAGCGCCGAAGGCGGTAAAATGGTCGAGACAACGGCAAAGCTTACCAACGAACAGCCCCTCTAGCCGCCGCATCTCCCGCTGCAGCTCCTCTTCCTTGGCCGCCCACTCCGCCGTTTGCACCTCCGCCGCAGCCTCCAGGTCGCGGCACGTGTCCGCCTGCTTCTGGAGCTCTGCAAGATGCTCGGCCTCCTACTTCTCCTTCTCGGCCTGCAGCCGAACGCATGCGTTCGCAGCCCGGTGACGCTGGAGCTCGCTCTCGTGGAACTGCCACTCAGCCTCATCCAGCCAGTTCTCCAGGGATGCCGCGCGAGCTGCGGCAGCCTGGAAGCAACTTTCAAAAACCAACGAAAAGGAAAATTTAGGGCTCAAGAAGATCCGGCCCAACCCCGTCCATACCTCGGACTTGGTGCAGCTCCGCCTCCCAGGTTCGGGGGTGGTCCTGGAGCGCGTTGTTACGGGCCAGCAACATGCTCCACGTCTCCGCTCGCTGACCGCTCCCAGCCTGCAGAAAAGCGACAAGAGTTCAGGTAAAGCAAGAACTTCGGAGAGACCCGGGCCGGCTGCGCGGCAGCCGGCCCGGGTCTCCGGGGCTACAGCAGTGGGCGCGCTGGCGCGCCCCCACTGTTCAAAGCACAAGCCAACAAAAAAACAAAAACTCACCGCGATGGACCGCTCCACCTGGTGTAGTTGGCCCACAAGTTCCTCCGCCCGCCTGCAGCACTCGGTGAGCTCCGACGCCTCCAAGCCCGCCAGAGGTCCCGCGCCCTCCAAGGAGGCATCGCCGGCGACCCCTCTGGCATCCGACCGGTCCCGCTGCGGCTGGAGGGTCGAGTCTTCTCCCCCCTCCCGCAGCTCGGGGTCACGCTCAGGGGCCAGCGCATCCGGCCCTCGGAGCACCAAGGCTTGGGAGCTTCCCGGCGCGACCTCCGGGTCGAGTGGCGACTTCTCTCCTCCTAGCGCCCGCTGGTTGGTTGCGTCCACGGTGTTCTCGGCATGCGCCTCCGGGTCCGCGTCAGCCATTTCGTCCGCCCCTGCCGACGCCTCGGCCTCGGCGCCCCTCCGCACCTCACCGCGGACGTCCGCCTGTGCCTTCCCCATGATGCCCTCCGGCTCTCCGGCGGTGGCGTCCCCCCGCTCCTTAGCAGCGGAGTCCATTTGCGCCCGGATGGCGGCTCCAGCCCGCTCACAAGGTTTGTCCACTCCGGCGTCCCGCACAGCAGAGACCGGGTCGGCAGATCGGCCCTCACCCGTTCCGGTCCCGCTCCTCAGCATGGACGGGCTGGCGGCTCTAGCGACATCCCTTGGGGCCCTGCATAGCGAACATCGGTCAGAGAGCGCACGAAGATAATGGGAGGACCAAAGATCGGGCTCAGGATCCCAGCTTACCCTGAGCTCATGGGGATAGTCGGCTTGGCGCGCTGGGATGGCGGCTATAGGGCCGCCTGCCGCCCTTCGAACGTCTGGGCGGCCGACCGAACCTTCTTCACTACCCTCCGGCTACCGGCCGCTGCCGGATCCGCGGGTCGTTTCTCTCCCAATCGCGTCGCGGACCCCGGCCCCGTAGCCGGCCGCTTTCCGTGCGCTCGCGCCTCCTCCGACTGATAGCCCACCCGACAAAGACGTTTCTGGGTCATGGGGACGAGGGAGCTCGACATGTGCGGCTGCTCGGCGTCATCCTCACCGGCGGTTTCCTCCGCGTCCCCCTCCAACAGCTCCCCGCCGGATGGGCTCACGACGGTGCCGCCCCCGTCGACGGCCTTGAGATCCGCCTCCTCCTCCTCGTTGGAGGCATCACAGTCTGGCACCAAGGCAGCCCGGGAGTCCGGTCCCGCGATATCCTGCCGACCCGAGGAGCACTGCGGCCGGCCTCGTACGTCAGGTCGGAAAAGGAGAACGGAACACGCAAAAAATAGGGTCCAAGGACTCACCTCCGGCGGGGGGCCGTCCCGGCTGTACGGCACCATGCCAAAGCTCCACCCCTTCTTGGCGAGCCTGGCTGTGGATATGTTGTTGATGCGGCGAGCGACCTAGGCCGGCGTCAGCTCCTTCGATGACATCCGGTAGGGATCACGAGGGCCGCTCATGTCGCAGATCCGGTGTGGCCGCTCCTGCGGAGGCAGCATCCGACGGCTGAAGAAGGCCATGATGAAGTCAGAGGCTCCGAGCCCCTCGCCACCCAGCATCTCCGCCAGCCGGCTATAGATGTTCGAGATCTTCGCGGGCAGCTGCCAGGGATAGTGTTTCCAGTTCAGCTGCTCGGTCGGTGGATTGTTGACGAAGGGCGGCTGATTGACACGGTCGACCTCCGGGTTGGCGTTCTTCACGTAGAAGAATGACTTCTGCCATTTCTTGGATGATTTGATGACCGGCAGCTTGGGCCACACGCCGGACGGGCGGCGGCAGATCACCGCCGCCCCGTAGGTGGACATGACGCCTTTCTCCGCCATCTGCGCCTTGAAGAAAAAACATTCGGCTCCATAGGTCAACACCCGGCCTAACGACGATGTAGCCCTCGCAGCAGGTCATGAACGCGGCAAGCTGGAGGATGGTGTTGGTGCCGAGATGGTGCGGTTGCAGGCCGAAGAAATCGAGGAAGCGATGGAAGAACGCACTTGTCGGGAGGCCGAATCCGCGGGCAAAGTGCGTGAGGAAGACAACGGCCTCGCCGTCACGAGGCGCCGGAACCTCCTCCGGGCCGGGCGCGCGCGCCTCCACCACGTCTGCCAGTGGCAGCCTCCGTGTGCGGCGAAGGTACTCGATGCTTGAGCTGTTCGACCTCGCCAAGAAGTGTGCCAAGGCTGAAGAAGGTCGCCTCTTCATGCACAATGACCCCAATGCGGCGCCCGACGCCGCCAAGGCCAAGAGCAAGGACGTCAAGCGCAAGGGCCCTGCCGTGCTTGCGGCGGAGCCCGAGCAGAAGCGCGGCCGTGACCGTGACGAGCCTAGGAAGGACGGTCGGCCGTTCTGTATCTACCACAACGTGCCCTAACACGGCACCGAAGACTGCCAGGAGCTCAAGCTGGTCCGCGACAAGCACCTGGGCCGCCGAGGCGACCGCAATGACCGCGGCACCGGCCGCGGAGGTGGTAGCAGTGGCAACCGCTGGGACAGCCGCAATGGCAACGGCGACTTCTGCCAGGGCTGGCGCGACCAGCCTCGCGAGGCCGCGTGGTGCGATCAGCCTCGTGAGGCAAATCCTCAGGCCAACGCTGCTCTTCCGCCGCTGCCACCCCGGAGGAACGACGTCAACCAGAATGACGAGGGCGCTGGGGCTACCGGGAGCCTAGCGCAGTTGCCTGCATCCTCGGTGGAGCTTACGCTCCCACGTCCATTCGGCACTTCAAGCAGTTCTCTCGCGAGGTGAACGCCACCCTCCCGAAGCATGAGGACGCGCGGCCTCTCAAGTGGTCGCAGTACACCATCACCTTCGACTCCAAGGACCACCCCAAGTCCACGGCCACCGCAGGCGCACTCCCCATGCTGTGCACTCCCACCATCAGCAATGTCGTGGTCACCAAGACCCTCATCGATGCAGGCGTAGGCCTCAACGTGCTCTCCATCGAGACCTTCGAGCAGCTCCAGGTGCCTTACGAGCAGCTCATGACGACGAGGCCCTTCTCGGGCGTGACCGACGGCTCCACGCTGCCTCTGGGGTAGGTGCACCTCCCTGTCACCTTCTGCACCCGCAAGAACTACCACACTGAGCTCATTGACTTCGACGTCGCCCACCTCGGCCTGCCCTACAATGCCATCTTGGGCTACCCCGTGCTCGCCAAGTTCATGGCGGTGACTCATCACGCCTACAACGTCCTCAAGATGCCTGGCTGCAGCGGCATCATCACCGTCACCAGCGATGAGAAGGACGCGATCTGCTCCCTTGAGCACGCCTCCAAGGCTGCCGCAGCCGCCCATCCAGCTGACGAGGACGCGGTCGAGCCACCTGAGGCTGCGCCCGCGAAGAAGAAGCAGTTGTTCTCTCAGGACCGCGCCGAGACGAAGAAGGTGTCGGTTGACGGCAGCGGCCCAGGCCCTGCCTTCACCATCGGCACCTGCCTTTCTCCTACATAGGAAGGCACGCTCATCGCCTTCCTTCGGGTAAACTTATATGTTTTCACCAGAGCTTATCAATCTCGAACAGTCAGACCTCGGTCTATGACAAGATCGGACTTAAAGCCGATGATCGGGAGATTTATGTCCCACCCACCACCCACCTAGTCACCACGGTCGATGATTTAACCGACGTGTTAGACTATGACGAGGCTACCGACATGGATGAAGATGTCGACGGCCCTACAAAAACCACTACACCGCTGGTCAACACTGGCAAGTGGACTGTAACATCTACCTACGACGTATATATGGTAGACACTCCTAAGAACCCATCAAGACGTCAGCGAAGGTGCGGGAGAGGTGCCAATGGGGACCCCAGCGGGCACGACGCCACTGCCACCAACACCGGCGCAGCGGCTGACGAAGCCGATAACCCGGGAGAGGATTTTCAAGCCTCCGCAGGGCGGTCACACAGCCCCGTAGGAATCCCCGAGGACGAGGACCCAGATGACCTCTTTGCAGGGGCTGATGATAATTACTTACCGTAATCTGAGGAAGATGAGAGCCTGGGCACCGAGGACTTTATAGTCCCCGAGGACCCGTTCGAGCAAGAATGGTTCCGACAATGCCTTGTGGCCACCGCCCGAAGCATGAAACGGAAGCAGCAGCAGCTGCAAGCCAATCAAGATGCACTGAATGACAAGTGGGTCGAAATACTCTAGACCGAGCAAGACCTCAAAGAACGGCGACGTAGCGTGCCTAAATCTTACCCACACAGGCGTTTGCTGCCCGAGTTCGACGAAGAACTAACCGATAACGTGCTCTTAACACGTGGACAGGCTGACGGACCTGACTGACCCCCTAGAGAGCACGACAGGCCAGTACGGGAAAATTTCCTGACCCAAATGGCGACACGCCATCATGGCAAAGATTCCGTTGCGCACTTCGAGCCTTACGACGCACGATGCCAGATAGAGGTGAACCGGGCGCCCCCTCGGTCCATCTATGGATCAAGAGGGCATGCGCCAGCCGGGCTCGACGGCTATGATTTCTGGATGGACAGGAACGGCCGAGCTCGGGACCAAGCTTACACACGGATATCTCCTGATGCCCGACGCGAGACTGCTCGGTTCCGAGGTCCCGCTCACCCGATCTGTTTAGATAGGGTAATGGAACATCAGTTCCCTGATGGGTTTAAGCCCACCAACATGGAGTCATACGATGGCACTACTGACCCAGCAGTATGGATCGAAGATTTCCTTCTCCATATTCACATGGCCAATGAAGACGATCTCCATGCTATCAAATACTTGCCGCTCAAACTAATGGGGCCGACAAGGCATTGGCTGAATAGCCTGCCTCCTCATTCAATCGGGAGCTGGGAAGCACTCGAGGATGCCTTCAGGGCAAACTTTCAGGGCACTTATGTCTGACCTCTAGACGCCGACAACCTCAGCCATGTCATTCAGCAACTCGGCGAGTCGGCAAGGAAATTCTGGAATAGGTTCTTAACTAAAAAGAACCAAATAGTAGACTGCCCCAACGTCGAGGCGATCGCCGCCTTCCGGCACAACATCCAAGACGAATGGCTTGCATGCCAGCTCGGGCAAGACAAGTCGAGGACCATAGCGGCCCTAACCTCACTTATGACGCGCTTTTGCGCGGGAGAGGATAGTTAGCTGGCCCGCAGTACTCACAACGGAGAGGCGGGCACCTCGGAAGTCCGTGACGCCAATGGTAAGCCCAGGCGCAATAAGAATAAGCGCAGGCATAAAAATGGCGGAAGCGATACTGAGGACACCGCAGTAAATGCAGGGTTCAACGGACCTAGATCCGGGCAGAAAAAGAAGTTATTTAAAGGGAACAAAGATGGACCCAGCCAGCTAGATAAAATCCTCGACATGCCGTGCCAAATTCATAGCACCTTTGACAAACTAGCAACCCACACCAATCGAAATTGCTGGGTCTTCAAGTAGGCCGGAAAGCTGGCAACGAAGGGCCAAAATAAAGCCCAACCTCGAAGTGAAGATGAGGATGAACCTCGGTGACACAATAATGGAGGCCAGAAACAGTTGCCTCACGAGGTGAAAGACGTGAACATGATCTACGTCACCCACATCCCTAAAAAGGAGAGGAAATGAGCACTTCGGGACATCTACGCCCTAGAGCCTGTTGCCCCGAAGTTCAATCCATGGTCGGTTTACCCGATAACATTTGACAAACATGATCATCCGACCAGCATACGACATGGCGAATCGGCTGCTTTGGTCCTGGATCCAATCGTTGATGGATTCCATCTGATGCGCGTCATCATGGACGGAGGCAACACCCTCAATTTAATCTATGCGGATACGATCAGAAAGATGGGCATAGACTCATCTCAGATCAAACCCAGCAGCACCACCTTTAAAGGTGTCATTCTAGGTGTCGAAGCTCGCTCCATAGGAACAGTGACTCTGGAGGTAGTCTTTGGATCACCCGAGAACTTCCGAAGCGAAGAGGTAATCTTCGACATCGTCCCCTTCCATAGCGGATACCACACGCTGCTCGGACGCACCGCATTTGCTCACTTTAACGCAGCCCCGCATTATGCATACTTAAAGATGAAAATGCTAGGATCTAATGGTATTATTAAAGTCAATGGTAATACTGAACACTCCCTCCGAATGGAGGAGCAGATCGTGGCTTTCGCAGCCGAGGTACAGGCAACCGAGGAGGCAGCTCGTGCAGCTAAGCACATACCCAGCTCAGCAAAGCGTACACGGGCTGCATAGGCCAACCTCGGTCGGGCATCCGCTCACCCCAAATAGGGGCACGGGCTCCTCGTTTGCCTCCCTCTGGAAGGGCATTACGTCCCCAGGGTGCATAACTTTGCCCTAAAAATTCCATGGGCGGCCGAGGAGCCAAAGCAAATGAGACGTCATTGTCAGCTCGACCGAATAGCAGCGCACTTTGGACCTGCACACCAAAAGGGAGCTGTAAAAGGCCCAAACGGCAGTGGCATGTCCACATGGCTTAAACCATCCAAGCGGCAGTTGCACACCTTTTTAAAGGACTCGACCGACGAAAGCATCAAGCAGTCGAATGGCCGAGGTCGCATACAGTCCATACCCACTTCGCTATCAACAAAGACGAGCTGGTCAATACCACGAAGACGCAAACGTGCGACACGGAGGGACTTGGGCTATTAAAACCCGACAACATGTCCACCCTGTTTTTACTCCTTTTCTTTTTTCTTTTCAATTATATCATTTGTGAATCTCTTCTGTCAAAGCTCGGCATGTATGGCTTGACCACAATAAATAAAGAAAGTGCACCCTTATATCTACTGCCTTTGAGCCAAAAGTATACTTTCACGATACAATTGTTATTTACATTACAAAGGGCTTCGCTTTTAGTCTCATGCCCCCACTACAAGTCCGAAGTATCTATTTGGCGTCTCAGATGTTGCATTATATGAACCAGCTTCGAACCTCGATTTTAGTCAATAGTTGGGTTGCCCGGCTCCTATGCTTACCCCTTACATTTTCGATCCATTCGGCTAAGGGTGTAAAGGGAGAACCACTGCGATTGCGCTACCAGCTTGAATGGCAAAGTGCCTTGGCGGAGAAAGCCGAAAACTGACTCTCTTGGTAAGCGTAAACTAGTCGGCCATCCAAAGATAGAGTCACGCAATGTATTGTTCAAGATCACTCGCGTTAAAAGAAGGGCTTTTTGTTCAATCAGCCGAAGTAGTTAGCGGCATAAACCCTGGCTATACAGCCGATAAACTTCACACACCGGGGGCTCGTCATCAGCCCTCACAGTCAAGCTCCTATGACTAAGTGAAAGTTATAAAACCACTATAGTCCAATTGCCTCATTTTCATGTGCATGGAGCACCTTCGGGAACCGAGACGTCGACAAAGGGTCATGATTGCCTAGGAAACACCCTTTGTATACTGCACAAAGGGGTTGAAGCCGACGACTGGTCACTTTCAGTTCAACATGGTCGCACAGGAGTCAAAAAATAAAACACAGAATAATTTGCCGGAACATAAAGCCACATTCATTTCAAACAAAAGGTAGTTTTTTACATTCCACTACACTTCAGCATTTAGAAGTACTACCTAAAACTACAAAGTGTCCTTAGGACACTCGGCCTCGGTGATCCGGGCTCCTTCTATCACTGGGGCCAGGTACTGCTCCACGGTCCGGGTCTTCCCTTCGGGGGGACCGGCGGACACGACCGCCGCTTCAACGTGCGGATAGTGTGTCCTCACGCGAGCGTACGCCCGCTGGGCACCCTCGAGGCATGCGGAACTCTTCTAGCGTGCCACCTAGGGGACGGCCTCCCGTAGCCGGGCGAAGAACCTGAAGAAGCTGGTCGGCAGCGCCTCCGTGGGCCAAAGGTTGACGTAGAGGTCGAGTAGCACCAGCTTCGCCATGCGGAGGAGCTCCATCAGCTGCATCATCTGATGATTCAACAGTTTTGGATGCGAGGGCGCCTGTAATAGTTGCCAGAACGCCCTCTCTGTGGCATGGCCCTCCCGCGCGCTGTTGTAGCGGCCGACGTCCGCCATGCTCCTAAGGAGATCCGCGAAGGCCTTTGCGGATCGCCATAGCTGGGTGAGCTCGACGAACCCCTTATGGCCAAAAACACACTGAAGTAAAAACAGCTTACCAGCAGTGATCTGCTTCACTTGCTAAAGCACTTCGCGGTCCGCCCGGGCCTGGGTTTGGACCTCGGCGTGCACCAGGCGCAGCTTCTCGAGCTCCGCGATTGCCACCTTCTCCTTGTTCTGAAGGGCATCGCGCTCTTGATACACGCTGTCATGGATATGGCACATAGTTACCCTCATGAAGATAGGCCGTGGCCCATCATGGGAGGTGGCCCAGCATGCCGACTTAAACAGTTTGAATAAGACCCGGACTGCTATCTGGCTTGTAATAGAAAAGAGACTAATCCTAATCCTACTAGGACTCTACATGTAAGCCGGCCCCTTCAACTTATATAAGGAGGGGCGAGGCGCCCCAAGAGGGACAAGTTAGAAGCTCTAGAGTCTAGACGGATAGACACAACTAACCGAGAGCCGGCTCATATGGCGACTCCCTCATGAGCATACGGAATAAGACCTAGCCACAAACAACACGTAGGGCTATTATCGGATGATGTTTCCCGGGGCCCGAAGCTGTCTAAATCTTGTCTCGTGTGCTAACCCACCTCGACGATCTCCACGCGTACTAACCCCCACTATCATCTACAGATGATATTGTTGATAAACAACATCGACACACGCCCTTCAGGGTCTCCTCCACCCCCAAGACTAGTGACTGGTCCTTGTCCTTGGCCACTCGGCCTTGGCGGCCGCAGCCTTCTGCTGCTCGGCTTCTTGCCGAGCTCTCGCCAGCTCAGCCATAAGCCCCTCAAGCTCGGCCGTAGCAGCTGTCATGTAAAACAGCTCGGTGTCAGCATTAAAAAAATTCTAAGAGCATTTTCAAAATAAATTTGATGCCCTCGCAACTTCTTAAAAGTATAACTTGAGATAGCTCAATCTTCTTTCGTATCAGATTGAGGTCCCCCTCGAACGTCTTGAGCTTCCGGTTCACCTCCGCTATCTCCTCAGAGGCGGAGTTCGGAGCCAAGGTCGACACCTGCAGGCATACATCCACATCTTAGTCCCCGTTTTCGACTTCAATCCTCTGGCCAGTTCTTTTTTGAAGGCCGGCCAGGGTCTTGGAGGCTACTGGATTAGCGCCTAATACTTTTCACACTTCGACCCCAAAGCCTGTCTCTCAAAACTCGCTTTGGGCTCGGGGGCTACTTGCTGGCTATACTCTTACAAGTGCTACGCTATGATATAAGCAAAAAGTCTTCGGACAGAAGCCCGCTTTCACAAGAAATTCCAAGCATGCAGGTTATTTGTAATACAAGTATAAAGAAGCATACCTTGAAGCTCTTGACGATGCCCCTGAAGACCTCATGCATTCCAGCCTCTGCGGACCGGAAGCCATGCAGTGCCGTGCCAATCAGGGCGTGGTGCTCTTCTGCGATGGAGGAGCCCGTTAAGGCTACCTCCATCTCCTCGGCCCATCCCACGGCAGCCCGCTCTAGAGCGGAAGGTGGGGGCGGTGCAACCTCTGAACCCACCACCGAGGTGCTGGGCATGAGGGTCTCCGGCTGTGGCGTTGGCGCCGGAGATCACTCGGGCTGGGCTGACGTCTGACCCAGCCCTTCCTTGGGGACATCGGGGACTGCCTCCCCTTGGCCTTGTGCGGCCGAGGTGTCAACCTCGGCCATGGTGACCGGCACCTCGGCCCCCGTTGTGTTGGCTGGGAGGGGGGGGCGGACCGCCTGTCACTTCCCCCAGCCCCTCGAGAGCTGGGGGAGTCTTGGCGCGCTCAGGCGTCCCGCTGACAGAGGCAGCTCACTCGAGTGTCGCAGCTGAGACGTGTCTTCGGCAGACTGGTGAAATACCTTTATAAGTCTCATTTGATGGACGGATTTTAAAGCCCAAATATGATTACAATGACATACCTCCGGGGTGCCGCCTTCTCCCTCCTCAGCTCGAGGAGGAAGTCTTCATCTGACTCATCGGAGAAGCTGCCTTCTCCGGCAAGACAGGATCGGCGCATGCATTACGCGGCCTCTTCGGGCCTCCTGGCCTCGCCTCCTCCCCGGGGCCCTCAGACACCGCCTTCTTCCCCTTGAGGGAAGGGTTTGCTTCCTCCACGCCCTCCTACGCTTCATCCTCGTGGGTGGAGGGGGCATGGGTCTCCTCAGATTGGGTGACCAAAGTCTCCCGTGCTCGAAGGCCCGCCCGGCCCCTCAAAGGTTTCGACTCCTTGGGGACCACCACGTGCGCCTCCTCTGTCAAGAGGGCCATGAGTTGGGGAGTTCTCTCCCCCTCGGGTAGCGGCGCTGGGCACAGCATTCTCTGCGCCTTGGGGATCCACTTCTACAAATATGCAGTCGATTGGTCAGCCGAAGTGAATGAGGTTCGAAGAAACATGAAGAGTAGAGCTGTGTATTGAAAATTACCTCGGGGGCGTCATGGGCGGCTTCGAAGCCGAGGTCCCTCCCGGTCGGGAACCCATCCTTGGATGGCTTGAATAGCAGCGTCCACATCCCGGCCGGTGTGGAGCGGAAGAAGTCGTGGATGGGCGCCACATCCTCGGGCTTGTATGCCCACATCGGGGTGGCCCGAGATTGGAGTGGCAGGATACGGCGGTGGAGCATGACGTTCACCACGTCCGCTAGCTTGAGATCCCTCTTGTCAGTCCAGAACTCGATCTTCTGGACCAGCGCCTTCACCTCCGCCGGGTTCCCCCAGTCCATGCCCTTCCTCTTCCAGGACGCAAGCTTCTTCGGAGGTCCGGCCGAGAATGCCGGGACCTCGGCCTGACCAGCAGCGAGTGGTTCGGTGATATAAAACCACTCGCGCTGCCACTCCTTGATGGTCTCTAGGAAGGTGCCTTGGAACTAGCCCACCTTCTGGTTCTTGCTAATCATCGTGCCCCCTCGCTCCGCAAGCTCGGAGCAGGTAGATCTCGGCTTGATGCCGATGATCTTCAACCACAATCCGAAGTGTGGCTCGATGCGGAGGAAGGCCTCAGAGACGGTGATGATGGAGGCGAGGTGGAGAATGGAATTCAGGGCTAGATGATGGAAATCTAGCCCATAAAAGAACATGATCCCGTGCATGAATGGGTGCAGTAGGAACCCCAGACCTCTGATGAAGTGGGGGACGAAGACGACCCTCTCCCCAGAATTGGGAGTGGGTACTCGCTGGTTCGGCTCTGGCGCGAGAGTGTTGACCTCAGCGGGGATGTACCCCGCACTGTGTAGCTCCAGGATGGTGCCCTCCGTGATGGAGGAGCAGCCCCACTGCCCCTTGAGGGTGTTCTCCATCATTGCGGGGGATGGAGGTGGAGAAGCGCTAATAGAGCGAGGTGAATTCGGGTTTGGATCTGGGCGCTGGTTCTCGAGAGGCAGTAGGCAGGAAGGAAGGGGAGCGTACTTTTCCTGTCGCTATCCCTTTGCTCTTATATACGTTGATAAAAGGCCAATAGTCCCTCCAGCCACGCCATTGAAATCGCCATTTCCACGAAAAATATGCCATTATGCGCGTTGGGAGAAACAAAATCTTAATGATATCCCTAAGAAAATGGGCACGATCTCTGTCTCGGTGGGACGTGCCAGTAAGAGGATTGCCTCAGGCCACGATTCGAGTGAGAAGTAACTACCCGCCCTATCGTGGGTGGTGCCGCTTTGATAAAGTTGTCAGACTAGAAGTATTGTTCACACCTACGCGGAAGTCCTTCAAGGCTAAGTAACCCCACGTCTTCGGACGTGGAGCGAGTTCGGTCGGGTCCTATTCAGGGGACGCCACTCCTTCGAGGAGTGTTGCATGGTGGCTTCTGATGAAGAAACATATCAACAGAAAAGGGAGAACTCGTTTGGCGAGCCAAGGACTTTGGATCCGAAGTTATTAAAATCATAGAGGTCATCCTCGGCATAGAAGACCAGTTCGGGGGCTACTGACGGTGTCCTGGACTAGGGTGTGCTAACCTAGTTGGCCCATAGTCCTCGGCTGGGCCTGGGGGCCCTCACTCTCCTTCAGATGGACTCCGAAAACTACACGCCTGGACGTGGTCAAGACTGCGCCTACCGAAGATTTGGCGTTTACTCCAAGACATCTCCTGCCGCCTCCATACGCGTCCCTAGATACCAACCATATAACCCTAGATGCCCTACCTGGCGTGTATATAAGCCAAAGGGTTTAGCCCGTAGAGGGAACAGAATCACAATCACCATACACCTAGCCTTAGGGTTAGACCTCTCCTTACAATCTCGAGGTAGATCAAGCTTGTACTCGATACTTCATCATCAATATAATCACAGTAGGACGTAGGGTATTACCTCTTTGAGAGGGCCCGAACCTAGGTAACTACTGTCTCCTTCGTTCCTATTACCACCGATCCGAGATCCATAGCTCGGGACCCCCTACCCGAATGTCTGCTGGTTTTACCACCGACAGGCCACCTATTATAACTAGCGGCTAGGGCGTGTCATTAATATGGAGCAGTGGGAGCGAGGCGGATGCCAGTCAAAGGGCTGGCTCGCCTCCCAGCGAGCCTGCGCAGCGGACTTCTCGCATGCCTACCATCATTTCACACAGCTGCTTGCACGTCTCTCGATGACACTGCGCAGCGAACACGCCTCCCGTCAATTCACAAACATGCTCGAACGCCTCCCGGTCTGCCTGCGTGGCGGACTGCTCACATGCGTCCTGTCAACTCACGCCTGCTTGCACGGCATGCAGGATGCGTGGCGGCACGTATATTATTTTTCTTTTTTGAGGATTAATTCTGCCACTTTATTAATTAACCGAAGCATGGCACGTACATTGTTGGTCTAATGCCCACGGTTTGAATAAATAAACTGTTTGCGATATTGTGTTCCAATTATTAATAAATTCCCGTTTGCAAGAAGC
Source organism: Elymus sibiricus (assembly GCA_039707655.1). Taxonomy (NCBI): domain Eukaryota; kingdom Viridiplantae; phylum Streptophyta; class Magnoliopsida; order Poales; family Poaceae; genus Elymus; species Elymus sibiricus. The sequence goes on from CM077670.1 coordinate 140,904,917, forward strand.
TTATATCAAAACTTGTCTAGAATTTGACAAAAAAACAATATCACAGTCTATTGGTGTCATATCATGACACCACAACAAGTTTCATGAATTTCAACTAAGTTTTGGATCTACTGGAATTTAAAAATCAAGATTGTCATTGTTTGAAATTCTTGCCATTTCTTGCATGGGGACTAAACATGCACCCAAGGACACACATATGATTTTCCAATCCATTTTGTGTGCATGTAGTTCAAATTTGATATTTACACATTACATCCTCGGAAATCAATCAATGTATAAAAACGTCTGAATCATCTCTAAATTTTTTTCAAATTTTAACACGGCACTCCTTTGGTCACATGTTCACTGCAAAAAAAGTTTGACATGCCTCGAAGTGGCGGTCGTGGTGTGGTGGGTTGGGGGGGTGGTCCGGCACCTCGTCAGCCTCCTTGTGGGATTGAACGGTTTGTGAGGCAGGTGCCACATCAAAGTCGTGAATTGGGTATTTAAAACATTACGCAACCCTTTCATACATATGTTTCGGCCACATGCGTGCAGTGGTGGTCCTCGGAGACTCCCTCGTGTGGTTATTAGCGATGCGCCCATTCGTTAGCCCCGCGCAGGTTATCACTTTGACCGACAGGGAGAGGCATTTGACCAAAGGTGGATTCATCTTGGTCTGTGTTACAGTTTAGATCATGGTGAGATTCCAGACCAAAGTTCCAGTGCGTGCGTACACATGAATCCCTCCCACCGGCTCGAAGTGAGGGGACCACGCGTCATGAACCTTCGCGTGGGGCGTTTCTAGTTTGCAAAGCAGGTGCCACATCAAAGTTGTGCATTGGGTATTCAAACATCACACAACACCTCTTTGGGCCACATGCAGATGGTGGTTGTCCTATAGCTATCTCGCGCGGTTATCGGCGACGCTTCCATCCGTGGGCTTTGACCTACAGTGAGAGAGGTTAATTTGACCAAGGAGGATTCTTTTTGGTTTGTGTTACGGTAGGAGTATATAGCACGCCCAAAAGAGGGGGGCATCATATACTACGCATCGGGAACCTCGCTCCGTGTGGGATTTTACGGTTTCCGAGACAGGTGCCACATGAAAGTTTTCCATTGGGGATTCAAACATCACACAACACCTCCATACATATGTTTGGCCCACATGCAAGCGGTGGTTGTCCTCTAGCAATCACTCACGCGATTATCGGCGATGCTTCCAGCCGTGGGCCCGCTTGGTCCATCACTTTGACCGACAGTGAGAGAGGTTAATTTGGCATAGGAGGGGATTAATTTTTGGTTTCTCTTACGTAGGTCATGCTAAGATTACATAGTATAGTTTGAGCACATGTGTACACATGAATCCCTACCACCGGATCGAAGTGGGGGGGGGGGGGGGCAGCACACGATGCATCATGAACTTCGCTCTGTGTGGGGACTATACGGTTTCTAAGGCAGGTGACCCATCAACGTTGTGCATTGGGTATTCAAATAGCACACAACAGCTCCATACATATGTTTAGGAAACATGCATGTAGGAGGTGGTTGTCTTCAGATGCTCTCCCTCGCGCGGTTATCGTCGGTAGGCCCATCCATGGGCCCGCGTGTACGTCCATCACTTCGACCGACGACGAGAGAGGTTACCAAGGTGGATTCTTCTTGATTCGTTTTATGGTAGCTCATGGTGAGATTCCAAACCAAAGTTTGAGCGCACGCGTCGCACGAATCCCTCTCAGTGGCTCGAAGTGGGGGGACCGACATACTAATCTTCGTGAACCCTTGCTCCGTGTGTGGACTTTCCGGTTCCAAAGCATGGTGCCACATCAAAGTTGTGCATTGGGTATTCCAACATGGTTATTGGCGGCAAGCCCATTCGTGGGCCCACGTGGACGTCCATCACTTCGACCGACGACAAGAGAGGTTACCAAGGTGGATTCTTCTTGGTTCGTGTTACGGTAGGTCATGGTGAGATTCCAGACCAAAGTTTGAGCACACACGTATGCATGAATCCCTCTCAGCGGCTCGAAGTGGGTACCGACATACTACGCGTCGTGAACCCTTGCTCCGTGTGGGGACTTTCCGGTTCCAAAGCACGGTGCCACATCAAAGTTGTGCATTGGGTATTCAAACACCACACAACACTTTCATGCATATGTTTGGGCCACATGTAGGCAGTGGTTGTCTTAGGGCACTCCCTCGCGTGGTTATCGGTGGCAAGCCCATTTGTGGGGCCGCATGGGCATCCATCACTTCAACAAACAATGAGAGAGGTTACCAAGGTGGATTCTTATTGGTCCATGGTATAGTAGGTCTGGGTGAGATGCCCTCCCACTGACTCGAACTGTGTGTGTGTGTGTGTGTGTGGGAGGGGGGCACTACTTAGTATGTCATGAACCTCCGAGGGGGGATGTCCGGGTTGCGAGACACATGTGCAACATCAAAGTTGTGAAATGGGTATTTAAATATCACACCACCCTTTTCATATATATAGTTGGTCCACACGCAGGTGGTTCGTCTCACCCATCTCGCGCGCACAAGCACATTTTTGGGCCCACACGGTCCACCTAATTGACCGGAAGCGAGAGGGGGGTTTGACCATGATGGATTTCCTATAGGTTTTGTGTTATGGTAGGGTGAGATGCCAGAACTAGCTATTTGGGGGCATGCGTTCATAGCTAGGATTCCCCTCCCACCGACACAAAGTGGGCGCTGGACGAGCAATATTGTGCGCTTTGTGAGACAGGTGCCACATCAAAGTTGTGCATTGGGTATTTGAACATAAAACAACCCTTTTCATAGATATATTTGGTCCACATGTAGGTGTGTTTGTGTTCTGACCCTTTCCCCCGTTTTTTTGCCCAATTTATAAATAGCAGACGAGTCGGATGAAACAACTATCTGCGATTGTAGGCACAACAGACACGGTTCCCTCAGACTAGCCGTGTGCCACGCCCGTGCCCCTATCACATCAGCACAGTCCATTGGTGGCCGCTGGCCACGATTGGGCTCCACGAGGCTTCCCTCAGAATCTCAAAAATATCTACCCGCCTTCGGCGATTTCAGAAATGGTGGTTCTGCGGGTTTTTCTATTTGATAGCACATAATTATTATGTTTGGGCCATGTGCGATGTTTGTTGCTCCGGCGCTGCTTCAGTCCCTTCATCCAAATTTTCAGTAGCCCCGGCATTTTATTCCTGCCCAGTAATATTTTCACTAGCCGTGGCATTTCCTCAAACACCACCTTGGCCCCCCTCCACACACCCCCCGAAAACCTCCGCTCACACACACACCACCCCTCCCTCGCTCGAAACCCTAACCAGCCCGCCGCCGCAGCCTGGCATTGACCGTCAACCTCTGCCAGTCTGCCCTAGCTGGTTACCCACCGATCTTCATGCCCTCACCGCCCTGAGTTTCTTAGATGACGCCTGCGAAACATCCCCTTTCCCACAGATCCCCATCCCCATCCCCCTCGCCCAATCTAGAGCGTCGTAGCCTAAGCCCGGCTATGCTTCCCTAGGAGCTCAAGGAGCGAATGGCCAAAAAGAGATTTATCGCGGCCTCTTCGCCCGACGATGGTGAGGAGGCCGCAGAGGCCGCCGAGGAAGCTGATGACAAAGACTGGCCGGAGGCTTTCCATCAGCGGTGTCGCATATATTGGTATCTCATGTATGCCGGTTATGACATCGAGGTCGTCGACAAAGCCGGCTTGACGCGGGCTATGTCACAGGTTAAGTGGCCCACCCCCATCCCCTCGGGTTCAACCGCCGTTGATCTCATCCTGGCCCTGCCGCTGATCTCCTATGCCTTGCTGTCAAGAATTTGCCATCCTTCATTGCCATCGAGCCCCTTTTGTCATATCTGAAGGACACTTTTTACGCCACTGGCTTGGGGTCCTCAACTGCCAAGTCAGACCTCATTGATGGCGACCATGAGGAGGGAACCCTCTCCTGCTCTTTCAAGGGGAAAGAGCCCATCTATGATATCAGGGAGGGCACCCTGCAGCCATGCTCTTCCCCAGGGGAAGGAGCCCATCTACGACAACAGGGAGCGCACACAGAGTCCATGCTCTTCCAATGAGAAGGAGCCCATCTGTGACAAGTGAGGAAACCCATGATTTGCTTTGTCGTGCCTCTTTCAAGGGGGAAACATCATATGATCGTGCTCATAGCTTTTGCCATGCTATGTTCTAACCATGTCATGTTTCCATTCCTATATTTGGTTGTTTGTAGTATGCCTTGTTTATTTCAGTTATTCACAATGCGATGTTCTATATGTGCAAGAATGTACTGTGCAGTTCAGCTTTATCAACACCAGTTTCAACGGCCAAAGTTGGTTCCTGTTAAAGCTGGTGTAATTAACACACCCCATGTTTATTTCAGTTTTCTCACAATGTGATGTGCAATCATACAGTTTGATGTTTAAGCACAAGCTTAGTTCTATGCAATTTCAACAATACCACTATGAGTGACTATATTTGGTTGCTGTTAAGCATGTTGTAGTGAGCATATGCCTTGTTTACCAGTTTTTGGTTGTTAGGTTGTTTGTACTGAGCATATGTCCAATTTCAATTGCTATATTTGGTTGTTTGTAGTATGCCTTGTTTATTTCAGTTATTCACAATGTGATGCTCTATATGTGCAAGTATTGACTGTGTAGTACAATCTCATCAATACCACTTCAACGACCATATTTGTTTCCTGTTAAGCCTGGTGTAGGTAATACGCCCCCTGTTTTTCACATTGTGATGTTCAATTCTACAATTTGATGTTTAAGCACGAGCTCCGTTCTATGCAATTTCAACAATACCACTATGAATGACTATATTTGGTTGCTGTTAAGCCTGTTGTAGCGAGTATATGCCTCTTTTAACGGTTTGTGGTAGTTTGGTTGTTTGTAGTTAGCATATGTCCTGTTTCAATTGCCATATTTGGTTGTTCATAGTATGCCTTGTTTATTTCAGTTATTCACAATGTGTTGTTCTATATGTGCAAGTATGAACTGTGCAGTTCAATTTCATCATTACCCGTTTCAACAGCCATATTTGGTTCCTGTTTAGCCTAGTGTAGTTAACACGCCCGCTGTTTATTTTAGTCTTTTTGCAACATGATGTTCAATTGTACAATTTGATGTTTAAGCACAAGCTACCACTACAAAAACTTTTTCTGTCATGGTTGTGACACTTCTATGACAATAATTGTGACAAAAACACGTAACATCATAGATGTGCTGGGCTCCTACTTCTATGACAAAAAATTATGACAGAAAATGGGTTTTTCATCCTGGGCGGGCCGGAGACGCACCCGCATGATATTGTTTGGGCCGCCCATGATGTAAAAAATCATGGTAGAAGTGAGGGTGAGGAAATTTTTGGGGAGTTCCTGGTTACGGTGGGTGGTTGGGGCCGAGCGATGCAGTGTGGTTTGCGCGTTTCTCTCGTATGCATGCGTGTGTGCAAGGCACTCGCTAACTGAACCCGAGCGAGGCGTACGTTCGCTTACTAAACCCAAGCGATCGATCGCCCTCGCACTATGTACTGAACACGAGCGATCGATCCCTCGCACTACGTACTGAACCCAATCGATCCCTTCGCTGCTAACTGAACCCAAGCGATCCCTTCACTGCTAACTGAACCCGAGCGATTCCTTCGCTGCTAACTGAACCCGATCGATCGTTCTTGCTGCTTACTGAAGCCGATCGAGCCCCTGTGCGAGACGTAGCTAGCCGGTGTTGGGTTGCCTCTCGATGAACAGTGCCCGTTGCTGCCGTGCGCGCGATACACGTAGAATGAGTCGAGACTTGCATTGATCGAGCCGGTTGGTTGGCTGTGGATGAACAGTTCCCGTTGCTGCCACCCACTCGTACGCCCCACCCCAGCCGGTGGGTTGGCTATGGATAAACAGTGCCCTGCCCATGTGAAGGTGGTTGGCACTGGATGAACAGGACCCTGAGAGGAGGCCACCTCACCCCAGCCGGTTGGGGGTGGATGAAGAGGATCCCGTGGAGGCTGGATGAACAGTAGCCGGTGGAAGCTAGAGGAAGTCGATGGTGGATGAACAGTATCTGGGGGAGGCTGGAGGAGGTCGATCGTGGATGAACAGTAGCCCATGGAGTCCCGTTTTGCGGTACGCCACACCCCTCCCGATGAACAGGACTCTGTTTCGACTGTAGGCAGTTGGGTAGAAGTCCGTTTCCTTCATTTTGCGGTATGCCAGACCCCTCCCGATCAACTACATCCCATTTCGACCATAGGCGGTTGAACAGAAGTCCGTTTCCTCCGTTTTGCGGTACGCCAGACACCCAGCCGATGAACAGGACCCCGTTTCAGCCGTAGGCGGTCGAACAGAAGGCCGTTTCCTCCGTTTTGCGGTACGCCACACCCCGAGTCGATGAACAAGACCCCGTTTCGGCTGTTCCGTCCAAGCAGGTTGGCTCCTAATGAACAAGACGCGTTCTGACCCAGTCGCTTAGCTCCCGATGTTGTTTACTCCATTCCGACCCCGCCGGTTGGCTGCTGATGAACAGGAGGCCATTGCTGTCATCCGTTGCCTCTCTCCATGTACACGAGCCATGGCCGTACGTATGCGTGAGTAGGCGTTCGAGACCCAGCTTGTATGTACGTACGCGCCGTATTTTTTGCAGCGTGGTTGTATGTATGTGTACTCGATTTAGACGGGACTGCCTGAACTGCTACGTATGGGGCTCTACTACGACATGTCCCGCTCCTTTTTTTTTATGTGACGTGCCGCTCCTTACAAGACCACAGTTCATCATTGCAGAGAGACCGATCGACCAGTATGTACGTACACGTTCGCGACCAGACAAACAACGCTACGTACGCTTCGACCGGGTGGGTCCCAGCTGTCAGGGAGGATACGAAGGCACTTCCTTGCGTGCGAATATATAGTAGGTGGGTCCCAGCTGTCAGGGGGAGGAATCATTTTTTTTGCGCGTAATAAGGAGGCACTTCCTTGCGTGCGAAGATGTAACTAGTGGGTCCAGCTATCAGCCTCACCGTGTACAGTCCTCTTCCGATGGCTATCGTTCATTGGCCACGTTGACTATGCCGCGCCAAGAATACCAAGGCGGTGGACCATGGCGAGGCCTAGGAAGGGAACGACGCGGAGCCGGGGAAGATGCGGCAGTGGATGCCCACACCGAGGGGAGTACGAGCATTGACTGGTTTGGCTGCCATCGCCGGAGAATAACAGGGGACGTGGGTGAGAGTGGAGGGAAGGCCTGGCCTAAGCAAGGAGTAGGGTGGGGCGGTGAGGCCTGCGCGGTAGCACAGCCGGCCACGGGAAGCAGGAGCAGGCGGTCCAGCCGGCGCTGGTTTGGGTGGCTAGAGCAGGAAGATCGGAGATTGAAGAAGCAGCACGGCCGTTGAATGTAACGGTCACTGCTACTAGAATCGTTTGTTGACTAAGTTGACAAGGCCCTGCGTACGCGTCAACCTAGTAGTCCCACAACTAAGCCTCTAAATCTGGTATGTCCCAGCTGTCGTGAGGAGGAATCGTCTTTTGCGTAAAAAGGCAGCACTTCCTTCCATGCGACGATAGAGCCTGTGGGGCCCAGCTGTCAGGGGGAGGAATCCTTTTTTCTCGCGTAATAAGGAGGCACTTGCTTCCATGCGGCCATGCACCATGTGGGTCCCTACTGTCAGCCTCTCCACTTACATCCCGCTTCCGATGGCTCTCGTTTGTTGACCACGTTGACCACACCGCGCCGATAGAACCAACACGGTGGACGACGACGAGACCCAGGAAGGGAACGACCCGGAGCTAGCGAAGACACAGCAGTGGATGCCCATGCTGAGGAGAGTATGAGGGTTGACTGGTTTGGCTGCGGTGTGAGGCTGCCATCACCGGAGAATAACAGGAGGTGTGGGTGAGTTGAGGGATGGCCTATCCAGCGGTGGGAGTAGGAGGGGCGGTAGGGCCTGCGCGGCCATTGGATTAACATCCAACGGTCACTGCTGCTTGAATCGCTTGTTCACTAAGTTGACAAAGCCCTGCGTACACGTCAATTTAGTAGGCCCACAAGTCAGCCTCCAAATCTGCTAGGGCCCAACTATCATGGGGAGGAATCTTTTTTTTCGCGTAATAAGGAGGCACTTCCCTCCGAGCGAAGATATAGCTGGTGGGTCCCAGCTGTCAGGGGGAGGAATCATTTTTTATTCGTAATAAGGAGGCACTTGCTTGCGTGCGGCCATGGACCATGTGGGTCCCTACTGTCAGCATCTCCACGTATATTCCTCTTCCGATGGTTGTCGTTTGTTGACCACGTTGACCACGCCGCACCGATAGAACCAACGCGGTGGAAGACGACGAGTCCTACGAAGGAACGACCGGTAGCCGGCAAAGACACAGATGTGGATGCCAACGTGGAGGGGAGTACGAGGGTTGACTGGTTCGGCTGCGGTGTGAGGCTGCCGTCGCCGGAGAATAACAGGAGGTGTGGGTAAGTAGAGGGATGGTCTGGCCAGCGATGCGAGTAGGGTGGGGCAGTGAGGCCTGCGCGGTAGCACAGCCGGCCACGGGCTGCGGGAGCAGGCGGTCCCGCCGGCGGTGGTTTGGGCGGCTGAAGCAGAAAGATCTGAGTTTGAAGAAGCACGACAGTCGTTGGATGTCCATCCAATGGCCTCTACTGCTAGAATCATGCATTGACTATAAGTTGACAAAGTTTTGCGTTCGCGTCAACTTTGTAGGGCAACAAATCAGCATCACATCAGTGGCGGATAGCATACAACCCATTTAGTATTTTTAATAATTTACAGCCCATTTTTTAATTGCTATGGAATTTACTGCAGCCCATTTACTGTTTCTAACAGTACAACCAATTTTCAAGCCAGGGCCAGGGTTAAAAATTTCAACCAAACATCCCACATTTTGGTGGGGTCTGAATTATTTTTATCCTGAAATTTCGATTCAGATTCAATCTAATTTCAAAATTATTTTATATTAGGTTAAAATCCAATGAAATTTTGCGTGCGCAACAAAAAAATGTAATGAAATTAAAAATCTCAAAATCCGAGAAAAACTAATTGCCGGTTCGCTGTGTTTTTTATATTTACAGCCCATTTATTATTACTTAAAGCCCATTTTCTGGGCAAGCAGAATGCACCCCTCCTCATTTTTGCAACCCAGCCGGGCGGATAAAAACAAGTTGGCATGCGTTGGGTATTTGTCAAAAAAAACTGGGCTAGCCATGTTCACAAAGGAAAAAAAAAGCTGGGCTACACGGGCCACAGACCCCGCACAGACCAGTTGATACCCTGCTGCGTCTCAGCAACAAAAAAAACATCTCTCAAAAAAAATGCATGATCTGCTGGGTCCCTGCTGTCAGCAGCTCCTTGTGCAATTCTCTCCTTTATTGAGTACGTTGACAATGGTGTCGGACCCAGATGTCAGCAAACCATTAGGGGGAAGTTTCTTTTTTCTTGTAGTAATAAGGAGGCACTTGCCTGAGTACCGCCATGGCCTTGGTGGATTCCTACTGTCATCCTCACCACGTACAGTCATCTCCTGATTCCTCTTGTTTGTTCACCATGTTGACAACGCGAGACGGCGGTGCCACGGCGAGCGCAACAAGGCGAATGACGACGGAGAGGGCCTCGCAGGCCCTACGAATGGTCTGGTACAATACCCGCTACTCATTCAGGAAGCCAGGATCATCGGCCCCTATGTTTGTGACAGCATTGTCGTTCGCCTGTTCGCCGGCGATTTGTCCCTCCGCAAGCCGATGCTCATTGAGGAGACAAAGGTTGTAGCACTGGTCCTCCTGCGCTTGCCGGAACACCGACACCGGCGGCATTGGTAGCTCTTCTGCCATTAGGGCGTCGAAGTGCGGCCGCACCTGCTCTATGGTGAACACGGCATGAACCGGCATGGCCGGTGGCGCCGGCTCCTGGTCAGAAGCCTCGTCCATTGTCTGGTCATCGTCGCTGAGCTCGGCGAGTTCGCTGGCGAGCCAGCATGTCCGGCTGCTGCACCAGACCGCTGCCCATCCCGCGTCTGAATGCCCTGGCCCACCGAAACCCCCTCCCTCGCCCGCGCGCGCTTCTCGCCCGAAACAGTCAGCGCCGCATTCAAACGACACAACTTCCGTCCGTCCATCCGTCTGCCGCCCAGATTAATGACACGCGGTTGCCGAGGTGGCTACTCCAGCGCCACCTGTCCGTCCCTCTGCCGCCCACCATTGCTATATAAACTGGTGCCCCGGCCATAGCTGCAGTCATCCGCCTCCGTTCCCTTTCTCCTCTCCACACCACTTCAACCATGGCTTCCTCGCGCTCCACCGCTCTCCAGGATGGGCGGACGGCAGACTAGAAGAAGGAGATGACCGCCATTGCTGCCGACTGGCTGGCCGGCAGGCAGTCGGAGGACGACGATGTCCCAATGGAGGACGTGGTCGTCGACGAGCCGGCACCACCCTCCTCCGCGCCACCCTCGCCAGTGCATTGCACCATGACCATCGTCGAGGCCCGTGCCCAATACATGGACATGGTGCGGGACCAGTGGGAGCAGCAGTTCTGGAAGGCGTAGGCCGATGTCGCCTACAACCACCAGCTCCTCCAGGAGCACCTGCAGGCGGAGGAGAAGATCGCCGCGGACCTGGCGGAGCAGGCGGCGCTGCTCGATTCCTACCGCTCCGCCCGCGAGAGCCGCCTCAAGCACTAGCGGTACCGCCAGTGGGTGGCGGAGGCTGCGGCCGCCTACAAGGAGGGCGACGAGGCGAGCGAGGCACTGTTTGGCGAGACAAATGACGAGGCAGAGGACATCGCCGGCTCCGCCGAGGCCCTGCCCCACCGGCAACGAAGCGGAGGACTTCGCCGGCTTCGCCGAGGCCCCGCCCCGCCGGCAACGTCGTGGAGGACATCGCCGGCTCCGCCCCACCGGCAATGAAGCGGAGGACTTCGCCGATGCCGCCGGACATGGGGAACGGGCGCCAGAGATCATAGATTAGGTTAATTAATTATACATCCAGAGCCGGATGAGCACCGCTATTTCGTTGAAGAATGTCCAAAATGTAATGAGATCCGGGCATGCTTGAAATCCGGCCGTGTTTGAATGCATTTAGTCCGGTTAGTTCAAATTGTTGTATCAGAGGCATTAGACGAACATGCAAAACAATACGTACTACTCCCTCCATCCTAAAATAAGTGTCTCAACTTTATACTCCCTCTGTCCAGGTGTATAAGTCATCTTAGATTGTGCACCGCGACCAAGGTGAGGGAAAAACGAGAGAACTTGATGTTTATTTGCTAATTAATGCCATTGCATCCAGAGAATTAACCACTGCATGTTGTGCTAAGTCATCTCAACTAATTGAATGCATACACGCCCCACGTCTCCTATTGGCTAATTTCTTTTTTCATGGCAAAAAACAGAAAACGAGGTGGGTAGTTTTGGGATTATTTGGTTTTCGAAATGTAACTTATGCACCGGTACGGAGGGAGTACTAACTTTAGTACGAAGTTGTACTAAGCTTGAGACAATTATTTTGGGAAGGAGGGAGTTGGATTTTTTTTCAAGACGCACAACGATCACTTTGTTTGCCGCAGTTTCACACGTACCATAAAGTTTTTTAGCGTGGCTGTACATTGCAATCAAACTCACATGCCTGGCAATTCATAACATTAACAACAATCGATCAGAGCCAATATTTTTACTTCACAACTAAAGACACAAATAAAGAAAAATCGATCGATGCTGCTGACAGCAAAGGGCATCCCATTCCAGAATATCGAATATATGTCTTTTTGCTAACCTTCAATGAGCAAAAATTGACAAGGTTTCCCTTTCCAAAATATCAAATGCATGTCTTCTTGCAAACACCAATGAGAAAACTTTGAGAAGTGAAAGCACATTTGCTCCCTTGGTGGTTTTGGTAATTTATGCCAACATACATGTCATTGAACTAATATCCATTCAAGTGAAAGTTTTCAGGAAGTTCAATGATTGGCATGGCCTGGACTAGGAATGTGGACCCTTCAAAATGCTAAGGACATGAATTGGCAAAAGCTCAAGACTCTTAATTTTTGGTTAAGTGATCCAAGATCACATTGAGTCCATAGGAAAGCCAATACTATTAAAAGGGGATGAGGTGTTGCTTAATGATCTATTTGCTCAAGTGCTCAATGATATTGCTCAAAAATCCTCAGCCACTTCCTTCATCCAAATCTGTCCAAAACCCAAATATCCAACTCGGTCCCACCGAATCATTCCTATCCGGACCCACCGAGTTCCTTTGGACTTAGCAACTGCCAAACCCTAACAAATCGGATCCACCGATATGGATCTCGGTCCCACCGAGATGGCCTTGCCAACTCTCTATAATCGTTTGCAATTATTTCGGTTCCACCGAGTTTTGCAATCGGTCTCACCGAGATGGCTTGCCAACTTTCTGTTGCCTTATTTCTTCACTTCGGTCCAACTGAGTTGAGGAAATCGGTGCCACCGAGACGAGGTTTGCCCTAACCTTTGCACATCAGTTTATCCGAGTTGTTCCAGTCGGTCCCACCGAGATTCCTCACGTTCATATCTTTTGAACAGATCGGTGCCACCGAGATTTCTGATCGGTGCCACCGAGTTGGGTCAAAAGTATGTAATAGTTGGATTTTGTGTGGAGGCCATATATACCCCTCCACTCATTCTTCCTTAGTGAAGAGAGCCATCAGAACGTGGCTACACTTCCACCATACATTTTCTGAGAGAGAACCACCTACTCATGTGTTGAGATCAAGACATTCCAATCAAACCATTTGAACCTTGATTTCTAGCCTTTCCTAAGTTGCTTTCCACTCAAATCTTTCTTCCACCATAACCAAATCTGTGAGAAGTTGTTTGAGTGTTGGGGGGACTATTATTTGAAGCACAAGAGCAAGGAGTTCATCATCAACACACTGTCTATTATATTTTGGAGAGTGGTGTCTCCAAGATTGGTTAGGTGTCGCTTGGGAGCTTCCGACATGATGTGGAGTTGAACCAAGAAGTTTGTAAGGGCAAGGAAATCGCCTACTTCGTGAAGATCTACCCCGAGTGAGGCTAGTCCTTCGTGGACGTAAGCCATGGTGGAACAGGCAAGGTTGCTTCTTCGTGGACCCTTTGTGGGTGGAGCCATCCGTGGACTCGTGCAGCCGTTACCCTCCGTGGGTTGAAGCCTCCATCAACATGGACGTACGATAGCACCACCTATCGGAACCACGCCAAAAACCACCATGTCTTCATTGCGTTTGATCTTCCATACTCTACCCCTTTACTTTCCTTACACTTGCATGCTTTACTATTTCCGCTGCTCTATCTCTAGATTTGCATGTGTAGAAAGTTTTGGTGTTATCTTAACTTGTGCCAAAATCTGCCTAAGTTCCAAGAGAAACTAAAAACTGCACCTTTGGTTAGTTAAGTGTCTATTCACCCCCCCCCCTCTAGACCTATCTCCTCGACCCCACAATTGGTATCAGAGCTTTGGTCTCCATTGCTTTGGTTTAATCACCATTGGAGGGAGATGGATGTGTCTACTTTGGGGAGTCTTAGACGTAGAGTGCCTATTCTCAATGGGGAGTATTACAACGTTTGGATGAATGAGATGCTTGATATCTTTGATGAATTTAACTTGAGCAAGTATATTCATAATCCTTATGTGCCTCCTATTGATCCCTTGCATCCTACTCATGAAGAGGAAATTGACATGCTTCGTAATCTTAGAACCGTCAATCTTATCATTAGAGGATTACCTAAAGTTGTGCTTCGCTGTATGCAAAACTTTGGATGTGCTTATACCCTACGGCATGACTTGGAAAAGCGATATCGAGATTACTCCTTAAAGAATCTTGATGAGATTCTTCATAAGACTATTGCTTTTCACAAGATGAGTCCTAATGATCCCAACTTTGATGATTTCTTGTTTGAGCTTCATGATCTTATGCGTGCTAAAGGAGATGTTGGAACTATTAGTAACAATATCACAGAAGCTATTAGAATTCATAAACTTGAACATTGTCATGATCATGAAACTAATGAATTCATTGCCCTAGGTGATGATCATATACATGTTGCTGATGATGATGTTGAGCATGGCTATTATGATGAAGATGAAGATTTTGATATGGAATTTGAGAAGACCATGAGGAATCTTAATCTTATGGCAAATCTTCGAGATTACATGGCCGAAGGAAAAGAGTGGATTCTGGATAGTGGATGTACTGATCACATGACCTGAGATAGAGACATGTTTCGTGAGCTTGCTAAAAATGATGGTCCACGCAAGTATGTGACTTTTGGAGACAACTCTAAGGGTAAGGTACTTGGCCTTGGTAAGGTGGCCATATCAAATGATAGATCCATTCAAAATGTTATGCTTGTTGAATCTCTTGGTTACAATCTTCTTCCCGTATCTGGACTAGCCCACTTTGGTTTCAACGTTCTATTTACCGAAGTAGATTGCCAAGTGTTTTGTCGTGATAATCATAACATGGTCTTTACCGGCATTCGTAGAGGTGATCTATACATTGTTGATTTCACTAAGAGAGCCCAACCTCGCACACGTTTAATTGCTAAATCTTCTAAAGGTTGGTTATGGCATAGGATACTTGGATATGTTGGCATGCGTAACCTTGATAAAATTATTAAAGGAGATCACATTCTTGATGTGAAAGATGTTATATTTGACAAGGATCGACTTTGTAGTGCTTGTCAAGCAGGAAAACAAGTTGGAGGAAGCCATCCCGTGAAGAACATTATGACTACGAGGAGACCACTCGAGCTACTTCATATGGATCTTTTTGGTCCCAACACTCATAAGAGTCTTGGTGGTAACTCTTTCGGTTTGGTCATTGTTGATGATTTTTCCAGATTTACATGGGTGTTCTTTCTTGATGACAAATCGCAAGTACAAAAGATCTTCAAGAACTTCACAAGAAAGGCCCAAAATCAATTTGAAGTGAAGATCAAGAAGGATCGGAGTGACAACGGAACGGAGTTCAAGAACACAAATGTGGACACCTTTCTTGATGAGGAGGGTATTTCACATGAGTTCTCGGCTACATACACACCTCAGCAAAATGGAGTTGTTGAGAGGAAGAACCGGACTCTTATTGAGATGGCAAGAACAATGCTTGATGAATACAAGAAGCCAAAACACTTTTGGGCGGAAGCGGTTGAAACAGCTTGTCATGCAACAAATCGAATCTATCTTCACAAGCTTCTTGGAAAAACGGCGTATAAACTGCTCACCGGTAACAAACCACAAGTTGGATACTTTTGAGTATTTGGCTCAGAATGTTACATTCTTGATAAGCATTGTCGTTCAAAGTTTGCTCCTAAATCTCATGAAGGTTTTCTACTCGGTTATGGATCGAACTCTCACACTTACCGTGTCTACAACAACTTCACTCGAAAAGTTGAAGAGACGGTAGATGTGAAGTTTGATGAGACTAACGGCTCGCAAGTCGGGCAATTGCCAATTGATGTAGGAGATCAAGAACGATCAGAAGCAATCCAAGACTTATCCATTGGCAAGATACGCCCCGTGGAAGCAAAGGAGAGTACCTCATCTATTCAAGTGGAAGCCCCAACTTCGCATCAAGGTGAACAACAAGATGATATGGAGGCATCCACAAGTGGAACACATCAAGACGATGGGAATGAGGAAGTGCGACAAGATGATCCACCTCAACCTCCTTCTCCGCCACCTCAAGCAAATGACAACACCAATGAACAGGAAGACAATGATGATGATGAGGAAGCCTCAACACAGCCTAAGCAAAAGCTACCTAGAATCGACAAGAATCATCCCGTCGAACAAATACTTGGAGATATCCAATCCAGGAGAATCACTCCCTTTAAATCTCGTTTAGCTAACTTTTGTGAGCATTACTCATTCATCTCTAGTGTTGAACCTTTGAAGGTAGAAGAAGCTCTCGAGGACCCCGATTGGGTCAATGCAATGCATGAGGAGCTACACAACTTTGAGAGGAACCAAATTTGGACATTGGTTGAGAAGCCTAAAGATGGGCAAAACATTATTGGAACCAAATGGGTGTTTCGGAATAAGCAAGATGAAGATGGACAAGTTGTACATAACAAGACTCGTCTCGTAGCACAAGGTTATACAGAAGTCGAAGGTATGGACTATGGTGAGACCTATGCCCCCGTTGCTAGACTTGAGTCCATTCACGTTTTACTTGCTTATGCCAATCACCATGATATCACTCTTTACCAAATGCACATTAAAAGTGCTTTCTTAAATGGTGAAATTGAGGAGGAAGTGTATGTTAAACAACCTCCCGGCTTTGTTAATCCTAAGAAACCTAATCATGTCTACAAACTTCGTAAAGCTCTTTATGGTCTTAAACAAGCTCCTAGAACTTCGTACAAATGCTTGACAAAGTTTCTTCTTGAAAAAGGCTTTGAGATTGGGAATATTTATTCAACCTTGTTCACTAAGAGGGTTAATGGAGAATTATTTGTATGCCAAATTTATGTTGATGATATTATCTTTGGATCTACTAACCCGTCTTTTAGTGAAAAGTTTGGAAGGTTGATGTCGAAAAAGTATGAGATGTCTATGTTGTGTGAACTCAAATTCTTTCTTGGTTTGCAAATCAAGCAAACTAAGGAGGGCACCTTTGTTTCTCAAACAAAGTATACCAAGGACTTATTCAAGAAGTTCAACATGCAAGAAAGTAAAGGCATGAAAACCCCCATGCCCACGAGTGGACATCTTGACTTGACCAAGGATGGCAAACCGGTTGATCAAAAGGTTTATTGATCTATGATTGGTTCATTGCTATATTTATGCGCCTCCCGTCCCGACATTATGCTAAGTGTGTGAATGTGTTCACGGTACCAAGCGGCACCAAAAGAGTGTCACCTTAAGGCGGTGAAAAGAATTGTGAGATACTTCTTACATAAACCAAACTTTGGCATTTGGTATCCCAAAGGATCTTCATTTAATATTGTTGGCTATTCCGATTCGGATTATGCCAGAGACAAGGTTGATAGAAAATCCACTTCGGGTACATGTCAATTTCTTGGTAGATCTCTTGTGTCTTGGTCCTCCAAGAAACAAAACTCGGTATCTCTATCTACCACCGAAGCGGAATACATTGCCTCGGGATCATGTTGTGCTCAATTACTATGGATGACTCAAACTCTTAAAGATTATGGTGTGCATGTGAGACATGTACCATTACTATGAGACAATGAGAGTGCTATTAAGATTGCACACAATCCCGTGCAACATTCTCGAACTAAGCATATTGAGGTTCGTCATCATTTCATTTGAGACCATGTTGAGAAAGGAGACATTGACCTTAAACATGTTCGTACCGACAAGCAATTGGCGGACATCTTTACCAAACCTCTTGATGAAAAGGTGTTTTGTCACTTGAGGAGTGAGTTGAACATCATGGATGCTTCAAACATGAACTAGAGGTTCATGTGGATGCATACAAGGGCATGAGCATTCTTGACTAATCCATGATACTTCCATGATCATATTATATCTTGGACACTTTTGCTCTCTTGTATTGTATTTAACCTTTTGTATGTACATGGACAAGCTTCATGTCACAAGATTGTATCTCACTCTTATCTTGAGCAATCTTGTATAATCCAGGTATCAACAATCATTGGTGGAACAAGGAACAAGACAACATCACATATCCTTTGACAACTTTTGAGTTATGCTTCATTCTTGTCATTTTGGATATATATATATATATATATATATATATATATATATATATATATATATATATATATATATGTTCTCCCTTGCAAATCTAACCCATGTAGGAAGATGAACTACAAATGATAGGATAGCTCCAAACTTCAACTCATGAGCATCCACTTCAAGTTCAACCACATGATGGACATCACCACCAAATCCCAATGTAGGTTCTCACATTTTAGAGAAGCTTTACTCAAAGTCATGAGCCAAAGCAACTCAACATGATGTGAATACATTGAAATGCTTAAAGGAAAAATGGCAACCCCATTTTGAGCTTAAACAATGAGTATGACCTATGATCAAGTGTTCTCACTTGAGTCCTAAGTCAATATACTCTAACATAGGTGACCTAGTCGCCGACCCCACTAGATGAAGTTCTCTAGTGTTTCGTTTGCATTTCTCTTTTTACTAGATGTTTCTTTGTTTCTTTATTTCTTTCTTGTGTTCTTTTTTCTTAGCTAGACTCGCAGCTAATTCATTGCAAATCTTTGTGAGAATTCCATTGCCTAGTGATCTGAGTTGACAAATGTTTCTTTGCACCAAACTCGGTCCCACCGAATTGCTTCAATTCGGAGTCACCGACTTTGCTGCTCTAAGGAGATTTCTGTCAAATATTTTCTGAGTCCTTCTGATCCAGCTTCACTCAATGATTCTTATCCTCTACTTACATGTAGAGCTACTCAATGGCTCGATGTGTTTCTCCAGGACCAAACTCACTTGACCAATAATCTTGAAGTCCCTTCTTAGAAATAGATGTCAAAGGGGCAGAGAGAAATACATCAAAGCTATTACAAGCTCTTCTTTGTAAAAAGGAGAGAGAGATGCATATTACAAGAGGAGAGAATGTTACATGTTTCTAAGAGGGGAGAAACATGATTAGTTTGTTCATTGGTGGCTTTAATTTGATTAGTTTGTTCTTTGGTTGTTTTAATTTTCTCACCCTACCTGCTCCCAATATCCAATGTTAGATTTAGGGGGAGAGGAAGTTCCTTAAGGGGAGACAATTTTTTTTGGGGACATGTCTACTTCAAAGAAGTACTCACCTAGTGATACTCTCTTCTACTTGTCATCCCAATCTTGGTTTCTTGTTGATCTTGTGTCTTTTCTTGAAGAAATTATCTTGTGTTATCTAACCTTGTTTTCTCAAGTGTATTTCTTTAGGTACTTGATCAAGAACTTTGAGGTAAGTATATGCATCACACTCATGAGCATGATGACTTCTTGTTTTGCACATATTGTTTGCAAGAAGATAATCATGAACATGTGGATACCTAAATGTCATATCTGTTGCTCTGATGCATATAGCCAAGATACATGTTACACGTGTATGTCTTTCACTTTGTGCTTCTACTTTTCATAAGCTACTATCATTTACTAGATGCACATCGTTAAGGGGAGCTTATACATGTTACATGTTTTTCTTCAAAGCTTTAGTTCATTCTCACTCACAACTTTACTTGAAGCTTTGATGTATGTTGTCATCAATTACCAAAAAGGGGGAGATTGAAAGCACATTTGCTCCCTTGGTGGTTTTGGTAATTTATGTGAACATACATGTCATTGAACTAATATCCATTCAAGTGAAAGTTTTCAGAAAGTTCAATTATTGGCATGGCATGGACTAGGAATGTGGACCCCTCAAAATGCTAAGGACATGCATTGGCAAAAGCTCAAGGCTCTTCATTTTTGGTTAAGTGATCCAAGATCACATTGAGTCCATAGGAAAGCCAATACTATTAAAAGGGGATGAGGTGTTGCTTCATGATCTATTTGCTCTAGTGCTCAATGATATTGCTCCAAAATCCTCAGCCACTTCCTTCATCCAAATCTGTCCAAAACACAAATATCCAACTCGGTCCCATCGAATCATTCCTATCCGGACCCACCGAGTTTATTTGAAATTAGCCAAGGCCAAACCCTAACGAATCGGATCCACCGATATGGATCTTAGCCCCACCGAGATGGCCTTGCCAACTCTCTATAATCGTTTGCAATTATTTCGGTTCCACCGAGTTTTGCAATCGGTCTCACCGAGATGGCTTGCCAACTTTCTGTTGCCTTATTTCTTCACTTCGGTCCTACAGAGTTGAGGAAATCGGTGCCACCGAGATGAGGTTTCCCCTAACCATTGCACATCGGTCTATCCGAGTTGTTCCAGTCGGTCCCACCGAGATTCCTAACGTTCATATATTTTGAACAGATCGGTGCCACCAAGATTTCTGATCGATGCCACCGAGTTGGGTCAAAAGTATGTAACGGTTGGATTTTGTGTGGAGGCTATATATACCCTCCACTTATTCCTCAGCGAAGAGAGCCATCAGAACATGGCTACACTTCCACCATACATTTTCTGAGAGAGAACCACCTACTCATGTGTTGAGATCAAGACATTCCAATCCAACCATTTGAACCTTTATTTCTAGCCTTTCCCAAGTTGCTTTCCACTCAAATCTTTCTGCCACCACAGCCAAATATGTGAGGAGTTGTTTGAGTGTTGGGGAGACTATCATTTGAAGCACAACTACAAGGAGTTCATCATCAACACACCGTCTATTACCTTTTGGAGAGTGGTGTCTCCTATATTGGTTAGGTGTCGCTTGGGAGCCTCCGACATGATGTGGAGTTGAACCAAGAAGTTTGTAAGGGCAAGGAGATCGCCTACTTCATGAAGATCTACCCCGAGTGAGGCTAGTCCATAGTGGACATAAGCCATGGTGGAATAGGCAAGGTTGTTTCTTCGTGGACCCTTTGTGGGTGGAGCCCTCCGTGGACTCGCGCAGCCGTTACCCTCCGTGGGTTGAAGCCTCCATCAACGTGGACGTATGATAGCACCACCTATCGGAACCACGCCAAAAACCACTGTCTCTTTATTGCATTTGATCTTCCATAGTCTACCCCTTTACTTTCCGTACACATGCATGCTTTACTATTTCAGCTGCTCTATCTCTAGATTTGCATGTGTAGAAAGTTTTGGTGTTATCTTAACTTGTGCCAAAATCTGCCTAAGTTCCAAGAGAAACTAAAAACTGCACCTTTGGTTAGTTAAGTGTCTATTCACCCCCCTCTAGACCTATTGTCGGTACCAAAACCGGCAGATCTCGGGTAGGGGATCCGAACTATGGGTCAAGGAATCAATGGTAACAGGGAACACAGAGAGAGCGATTTACCCAGGTTCGGGCCGTCTCGAAGAGGTAATACCCTACGTCTTGCTAGGTTGTATTCATGTGATTGTATGAAGGTTACAGAGTTGATCTACCTCGAGATCGACTGGGCTCAACCCTAGGTAATGGATATGATCCTCTACGAACTAAGCCCTCTAGTTTATATAGACACCAGGGGGCCCTAGGGTTACACATAGTCGGTTACCACCAGGGGATAAACATGCCAGCCATGCCAACTATTCCTTGGAGGAGACGCCAAGTCTTCGAAGGTTTCCTTCTGATACACGGGGTCGCCCACAATCCGGCGGCCCACTAGTCCGGCCCATGAGAGATAGGCCGGCAGCCCGAGTACCCCTTAGTCCGGGACACCCTCAGCAGCCCCCGAACTAGCCTCCAATGCCGAGGTTGACGGTCCTCGGTAGCTTCATGCTTCAATGGTCTTTGGCTTGGGTGTCGAGTTCCTCCTTTTACCTGTATTTGGTCTTATAGTAGTTCGGCCATCAATAGCTCGGTGGCCGAAGAATCCTCCAACTGGCGAGGCCCTGTGGGGCCCGTCATATCGCTTTTCTTTGCCCAGAGTCAAATGACGACCCTCGATTTCTGCACACCCATGGAATGTGAGTGGCCCGATGGGTTTTTACAAAAATGCCCCTCTTTCGGGGGGAGTTAATGCCCTTTTAATAGGCCAAGGGTGTGGAGGTTGACACGCCCCACCCCTTGCCATTCTTCCTCACACCTTCGTGGGGTCACGACCAGCAAACAATGGCGAGCGTCCCAGGCTCTTCCTCACGCCCTCACGGCCCCCGTCAAGGTGATTGGGCGAGCTGCTCCGTATCCCTCATGCGTTTACGCAGGCTTGAGACGCAATGATACCTTCCTGCTTTAGATCTCGCATCCACACGTCCCGGATTAACTTCCGCAGACGAGGAGGCCCTCGCAGAGAACTTTCCCTCCCCTCACGGGGAGGAAAGGGTGTGCTTTGTGCCCTTCCTCTTGCCAGGGATGGGTTTCCCCATTCATCCTTTCTTGAGGGGTTTACTAGAGTTTTACGGGATTCAACTCCACCACCTAACCCCAGGATCAATTCTTCATGTATCGGGCTTTGTCGCTCTCTACGAGATGTTCCTGGGCTGCGAGGCCCACTTCGAGTTGTGGAGGAAGTTTTTCTCCCTCGTCCCCCGTACTCGAGGAGGGACAATCTATGAGGTCGCCCGGGCCGAACTATGGCGGATTGCCGGAACCGGATACCCCTTAGGGACTCCGAAGAAAAATGCCAAAGAGTGGACTTCGGAATGGTTTTATATCAATGACGTCCCCCTATTTGATCCAGTCCAGAGGGGGCAGCCCGAGTTCTCATTGGTCCCTCCGAAGAAGCGGTTCAACTGGCGCCCGAAGAGTCCTTCTCAAGAGGAGAGCGCCGAAGTAACTCGGCTGTCCGCTCAAGTGAGGTGGCTAGCCCACAACGGGCTAACCATCATTGACGTGATGGCCGCAGTCATTGCTCGGTGCGTCCAACCTCTCCAACAGAGAATGCACCCGCTTTGGTGTTACAACAGGGAAGATGATGCCACCCGGTACAAACGGATGGGACCTGCCGACCAAGCAGCTATGGCAGCCATATTGGCCGACCTCTTCAAGGGAGAAGAGCAGGAATTTGCTCGGTTAAGGCCCAAGGAAGGCTTCTCGAGCTACAAACCCATTGAAATGGTGAGTCCGACCACGTATTATAGTTCGGAAGGCACCTCAAATTTTTCCTAACCAGATTCCTGTCCTGTCCGAACAGAATTGGAGGCGCTGGATCGAGACAGTGAACTGTCCAGCTCCTCAACTGGAGAATTACTCTCGTGATGATGATTCTGGGTTCCATGATGACCCTGAAACATCGATTAACTTCGAGGAGGGGGTCTTCTACCAGGAGAGCCTTGATGGTTCTAAGGTGGCCCTTTTGGCCGATCATCCCGGGGCGCTTCCCTCCTCCGCTGTAAGTGGCCAACGGGCTTCCCCTCGAAAGAAACACTCAGCCGCTGCTGCCCCGAATACACTGACACCTACTCCCAAGGACGGCCGCATGACTCGCCGAACTGCCACAAGAGCGGCACCAGCGACCCCAGCGACGAGTAGTCATGGGGTGACCAGACGCGCGGCCCTAACGGGAGCTACATCATCTGCGCCCTGCCCAAAGAGGTAACGCATTCGCCGTACCGTCATAGCCTCTATCTTCGACATCCACCGAATATGCCAATAATTTACTCCACGGTGTTCTGTAGACGATATGTGGAACCGCCCTCGGCTGGGAATGTTGAAGAAGCACCAAGGGGTGACTCAAACCCGAGGTCACCAGCTGTAGCCGGAGTTACTCCGGGGGTTCATGCCGAGGACCAACATCCCGAGGACTCAGGTGGCGTCTTGGTCACTAACTCCAAGGTTGAAAGTGTGATGAATCATCGGCGGCGTAAGGCGTCACTTCGGCACTCCGCGCTGCCTGATCAGGAGTTCAATGCTCTTAGCTCGGCAAACGCGTACCTCAGCGCAGCCCGAACGGGGCTTGAAGGGGCCGTGAAGCTCATGTCTACCAATATGCAGGTAAGGTATTAGTTTTGACAACTAGTATCTAACCCAGTAGCCCCTGAGCCTTAATTTGGGCGGGACGGCTGAGTTAAGGGTCTGACATTAATAATGCCCTGCTATTGTGCAGACTGTTCGGGAGCAAAACAAAAAACTGTCCGAGGACCTCAAATAGGTGCAAATAGAGTTAGAGTCTGTGAAGGCCGAGCTAGAGGGTGTGAAAAAATTCACTAGAGAGGCACATGGTAAGTGCCGGGTTCAAAGTTATTTAAGAAAAATTTGAGGGAACAACTCTGTTAATGAAAGATGATTCCATAGCAGCCGAGTCGATAAATCAGCTGCAGAGGGATCTATAAATTGCCAGGGAAGCTCAAAGGTATGCAGAGTCGCAGCAAGAGGCTGGCTACCGGGTGCTTTCCTGAAGTCATGAGGAGAGGGATAAGATTAAGGCGGAAGGTGAACAACAGGCCCACGAAATCAAAAGCCTAAAGGCTCAACTAGCCCAATCCCAAGAGGAGAACCAGAGATTGAAAGCGGGCATGTTCGGTGAGTGCGACCCAGTTTTGTCAGTTCATCGACTGTACGGGTTAGACAACAATATGAACAACGCCGCGTCTCATTGCAGTTCTACTGACCGGGCGCCCCGATGAGGAGGCCGGCTCTGTTGGGCGGGATCTGCTGAAGGAGCTATCCACCGTGCACGAGCGGGCCCGAAAGGCCATGAAGAGCATGTTCAAAGCTCTGTGGCCCGGCGAAGCGGCTCCGAAAGGCATGGCCGAACTCGCAAGTCGATTCAAAGGAGCTCGGCGCCGCCTGGAGCTATGGAAGATATCATCTTGTCATGAGGGAGCACGGGAGGCTGGGGCGATGATCAAGACCCATGTCACCAAGCTGGAGCCGGAGCATTTAGCTAGGGTTGGGCCGGTAGGGCCAGATGGGCAGGAAGTGCCCGTGCATCTGGTATATGACCAGGTTATGCCCGCTGCTCGGCTGTCCCAAGCAGATTGTGCTCTGGAGACCATAATAGATGGTCTTGATCAAGATTAACAGTTTGATTCTATGTATCTATGTACTTTACATTAAGTAGTCTCCCAACCGTGCATAAAACGTTGTCTTAACCGGCCATCGGCTTCCGCCTCCTCGACCGGGAGCCGAGGAGTGTTTCCTGCTGTGTGATCCGAAAGTACCGGCAAACACTTCGGAGAACTAGGAAATCCGGCCATGTGGAGCAAACAGACAAAAACGTGCTCGGGGAGTTATGTTATATTACTGATTAACGTAAGAAACATCTTCCGACGAAAATAGTTCCTCTATGGGTTCCTTTCGTCGGGTTACCACATTAGCCGTGGATGGATAACCGAATACCCGAATTAGACGGGGATGGTTACTTCGGGAAAATACCCCGAAAACTTGGTGATAGTTACCAATTATTTTCACTTCCCCCGTGGCCGACCAACTTGTGGTCTTAAGAACGCTAGCTTTCGGCTTCACCCGTCAGAGGTACGTACCCGGGAAATCCGGACGTAACAATCACAGAGGTGCTCCCTTTACTCCCTAGCCGAACAATCAGGAACGTAGGGGGTAAACACAGGAGCGAGGCAACCCAGCTTGGCCAAATATTAAGTCAAGTTGATGCATATAGTGGCTTTAAAACGATGCAGGAAGGTTGCAAACTCATAAAAGACTGATAGTTGTATGAATAAAATGTGAGTGGCTCCGCAAAAGAAGCCCCCAGTTAACAACGTGTGGTACATTCAAATATGTGTGCCGAGGAAAAAACTTAACGTAGTTCGGCATATCCGAACACGACCCGGGAGAGACTATTGACTAGAAAAATATAAAACCTAGAAGGATGAACCGAACAAGGTAAGGTCACGGAATTAGCCGTAGAAGCGCCGTAGCCGAGCTGCATTCCATGGGTTTGGTTCGAGGCGGTCGTCCGTTGGATCGCGGAGGCGATATGCTCCGCCCGCGAGTACTTGATCGATTATGAAGGCCCCCTCCCATTTGGGCGAGAGCTTATGCTTCTGCTTCTCTGGCAGACGCAGGACGAGATCGCCGACATTGTAGGCCTTAGCCCGTACTTCCCTGCTCTGATAACGTCTGGCCTGCTCCTGATAAAAAGCGGAACGAACCCGAGCTATGTCGCGCTCGCCCTCTAGGGCGTCCAGGTCATCTTGCCGATCTAGCTCGGCCTCCTTTTCTTCATACATACGCACCCGAGGGGCGTCGTGAATAAGGTCGCTAGGGAGGACGGCTTTTGCCCCATACACCATGAAGAACGGTGTGTAGCCCGTGGATCGACTAGGAGTGGTGCGCAGGCCCCACAGTACGGAGTCAAGCTCCTTGACCCAATGGCAGTCGGATTCTTTTAAAGATCGGACCAAACGGGGATTGATGCCACTCAAGATCAGTCCATTAGCTCTCTCAACCTGTCCATTAGACTGTGGGTGATATACCGAGGCATAGTCAAGCTTAATGCCTAAATTAGCGCACGAGTCTTTGACTTCCTGCGCGGTAAAATTGGATCCATTGTCCGTGATTATGTTCTGGGGGACACCGTAACGGTGTACGACGCCGGATATAAAATCGATAACCGGCTTAGACTTGCCCGAGGTTACCGGTTTTGCCTCAATCCATTTAGTGAATTTGTCTACCATGACGAGTAGATATTTCTTTTTCTTGGTCCCCCCTTTAAGTGGTCCGACCATGTCCAGCCCCCAGACCGCGAAAGGCCAAGTAATTGGGATCGTCTGAAGGGCCGTGGGGGGCATATGACTCTGATTTGCAAAGAGCTGGCATCCAACGCAATGTTGGACCAATGTTTGGGCGTCTGTTCGGGCAGTGGGCCAGAAGAACCCTGCTCAGAAAGCCTTGCTGACAAGGGCCCGAGCTGCCGCGTGGTGACCGCCCAAGCTAGCATGAATCTCGGCTAGGAGCTACCTTCCCTCCTCTTCGGATATACATCTCTGGAGGACGCCAGTAGTGCTTTTCTTATATAGCTCTCCCTCGTGGACTTTATAGGCTTTAGATCATTGAATGATACGCCTTGCCTCAGTTTGGTCAACCGGTAGTTCTCGGCGGAGGAGGTAGGCGAGGAAGGGCTCGGTCCATGGCGCAATTACCGCCATGATTTCGTGAGCCGAAGATGTCATTTCGATGGCCGAGCCCCCGATAATTCCGTTATCTGGTTCAATAGGCGGAGGGACGAGCTCTCCTGAGGTATGGGTTTCCGAGCCCTAGGCATCCTCCTGCCACACCACGGACGGCTTAAAGAGTCGTTCCAAAAAGGTGTTCTCGGGGACGCGGTCGCGCTTAGCGCCCATTCGAGCAAGGATATCCGCAGCTTGATTGCTATCATGAGGTATATGGTGAAACTCTAGTCCTTCAAAGTGGGCAGAGATTTTCAGGACGGCGTTGCGGTATGCTGTCATTTTTGGGTCTTTTGCGTCGAATTCATCGTTGACTTGAGAGATGGCGAGAGTAGAATCTCCCCGTACCTCCAGCCGTTGTATGCCCATTGACACCGCCATCCGAAGTCCATGTAACAGAGCTTCGTATTCGGCTGCGTTGTTGGAGTCGGTGTACATGATGTGGAGTATGTACCAGATATTATCGCCAGTGGGGGATGTGAGGACCACTCCAGCGCCTAGCCCAGCGAGCATTTTGGAGCTGTCAAAGTACATCGTCCAATGCGAGTATGTATTGTACTCCCGAGGGAGTTCGGCTTCCGTCCATTCCGCAACGAAATCAGCCAAAACCTGAGATTTAATAGCTCGGCGTGGTCGATATATGATTTTGAAGGGGAGGAGTTCTATAGCCCATTTGGCTATACGGCCGGTGGCATCTCGATTATTAATTATGTTGTTAAGTGGTACATCGGATGCCACCGTAACCGAGCACTCTTGAAAATAGTGACGGAGCTTTCGGGATGCCATAAAAACGGCGTAGGCAATCTTCTGATAGTGCGGGTACCTCGTTTTACATGGGGTGAGCTCCTCGGATACGTAGTAGACAGGTTTCTGTACCTGGAGCTTGTGACCCTCTATCTCTCGTTCGACGACGAGAACTGCGCTAACCAGCTGATTCGTGGCCGAGATATATAGCAGCATTGGCTCGCCTGAACTGGGTGCTGTCAAGATTGGGTTGCTAGCCAGTAGAGTTTTTATTTCCTCGAGTGCTGCTGCCGCCTCGTTGGTCTACTCAAAGTTCTTCGTCCGTTTGAGCAATTTATAGATTGGTGAGGCTTTTTCTCCGAGGCGTTAGATGAAGCGGCTTAAGGCTGCCACGCATCCGGCCAGTTTCTGGACGTGTTTTAGCTCGGTGGGGATCGCCAGCTCGGACTGTGCCCGTATTTTCACTGGGTTGGCCTCTATTCCTCTATGGGAAACGATGAATCTGAGCAGCTTACCGGCAGGCACTCCGAAGATGCACTTCTCCAGATTGGGCCGTATATCGAAGGTCCGAAGACTATCGAAGGTTTGCCGGAGATCGTCCACCAGCTGGCTGACATGTTTGGTCTTAATGACCACGTCGTCCACATATGCCTCGACCATTTTGCCGATTTGTTTTTCCAAACATGTTTGAATCATGCGTTGGTATGTAGCCCCTGCGTTCTTTAATCCGAAGGGCATTGTGTTGAAGCAGAATGGTCCGTAGGGAGTAATGAATGTTGTGGCCGCCTGGTCGGACTCCTTCATCATGATTTGATGGTATCCGGAGTAAGCGTCGAGAAAACACAGCGAGTCATGCCCGGCGGTGGCGTCTATGATCTGGTCTATGCGGGGCAAGGGAATCGGATCCTTGGGGCAAGCCTTGTTTAAGTCCTTGAAATTAACACACAACCGCCAGGATTTATCCTTCTTGGGTACCATGACCAGATTGGCCAACCATTCAGGATGTTTGATATCTCGGCTGAATCCGGCTTCGAGCAATTTTGCCAGTTCCTCGCCCATAGCTTGACGCTTGGGTTCGGAAAACCGACGTAGAGTCTGTTTGACTGGCTTAAAACCCTTAATTATGTTCAGGCCGTGCTCGGCTAATCTACCCGGGATCCCTGGCATGTCTGATGGGTGCCAGGTGAAGATATCCCAGTTTGCACCCAAAAATTTGCGCAGCTCTTCATCGACCGCGGGGTCCAGCTGAGCTCCAATGGACGCCGTCTTGTTGGGATCAGTGGGGTGCACTTGGAATTTGACGATCTCATCCGCTAGTTTAAAGGACGTGGATTTAGGCCTTTTGTCGAGGATTACGTCGTCCTTATCCACCGTTGAGCGGAGCGTGGCCAGTTCTTTGGCTGCGAGGGCTTCAGACAGTGCTTCGAGGGCTAGTGATGCCGTTTTATTCTCGGCTCGAAGGGCTCTGTCCGGGTCACTTATTACTGTGATTACGCCATTTTGGCCCTGGCATTTTGAGCTTCATGTACCCATAGTGTGGGATGGCGTGGAATCGCGCGAAAGCGTCGTGCCCTAATAAGGCATGGTAGCCACTGCGGAAGGGCACTATGTGGAAAAGCAGTTCTTTGGATCGGTAGTTCTCGCGGGTTCCAAAGACCACATCAAGAGCAACTCGGCCACTACAACGAGCCTCCTTTCCGGGGATGATCCCTTGAAAGGTGGTGTGACTTTGCTCGATGCGGGATCGGTCAAACTGCATTTTGTCCATGGTTTCCTCATAAATGAGGTTTAGCCCGCTACCTCCGTCCATCAATACCTTTTGGAGTCGAAATCCATCTACTATGGGATCAAGGACAAGGGCGGCAGCAGCTCAAGTAGGGCAGGACCTCGGCTGGTCTTGATCACTGAAAGTGATGGGTGTGTCCGTCCATGAGTCTGTCGCTGCCACATGGTGAATTTGAGCGAGCTCTCGAAGGGCTCTCTTCCTCTGATTCTTCGTGGAATACGTCTCGTAGATTGTTAGGATCTCGGCGTTGTCGTCAAAGGGCGTTGCTGGACGTTTATTTGAGTACGGGCCTCCGAGGATGACTTCGCCACTCTTGGCGACTTGCCTGACCACCCAGCAAGCTCGAAGGCTGTGGGTTGGGTTTGTGTTGAGGACGACGGAGTGTATGGGGCATGGTTTATCCAGCTGTTCGTCAAGGACCGTGCTGGATCTTGTCAGGGGTTTCATCCTTTTCTCGGATGGCTCGTATTGGGGTGTCCGGCGAGGGTATGTGCGTTTTGCCCGAGCTCGGTTTGGTTCCTCTGTACGGATTGACTCCGTTTGCTCGAGCTGAGCCTGCCAAGCATACTCCATGGCCCAGTATTTGGACACCAGGTCCGATAAATCAGAGAAATTTTGGATGTGGCGGCGGGTGAGGGCGTTTAAAACGCCCTCG
This sequence comes from Elymus sibiricus, assembly GCA_039707655.1. Lineage (NCBI taxonomy): Eukaryota > Viridiplantae > Streptophyta > Magnoliopsida > Poales > Poaceae > Elymus > Elymus sibiricus. Next base: position 140,934,692 of record CM077670.1, read on the forward strand.
TCTTGGTAGTTCTGTCGAAAGATCTCCAGAATGTCTTTGTTGCAGCCGTCCGTCATCTTGTTTTTGACGATAAGGAATCTGGCCCAGAAGTGCTGAACTGTCTCTCCGGGCTGCTTCTTTACGTACATTAGGTCCCATATGTCGGGCCGTCCAGAGTTATCTGGACAATACTCAATATGGGGGGTGGGTGGGATAAAAAATTTGATTCCAGCAGAGTGTGGGTCCAGAGTTTTGGCGGCCGCTTCCTGGACTGTAATGTAATCCACTACGCCAATCTCTGGATAGTTGGCCGGGCGCGGGTGCGTGCATCTGGAATCGTGCGCTGAACCAGACTTCAGCTCTGAACCCTCTTCGGAGCAGAGTTTGGCTGTCGAGCTGGAAGATGGAGCCTGCTGGTCAGAAGCTTGCACCTCATGCGCTTTCGGCTTTGGGGGAAAGGGTGAGCCCTCCGTGGGGCTTTCGATAGTGGCGACCAAGTGAGTGGTGGCAGGGACGTAAATTTCCCAGTCATCGGTTTTAAGCCCGATCTGATCGTACACCGAGGACTGGCCATCGGCGATTCCCAGGGCCTGGATCCGATCTAGTATCCCGTTTAATGACGAGAGATCCATTGGTTCCAGGTTCTGGCAGTTTGTGGGGTCAACCCGCAGTATGGCCGTGACGGGTGTATCAGAATTCGCCCCATAGTTATGTTCGGCCGAGGCTGGTCTTCGGCAGCCGAGCGCGGAGATTAGGTCCAGGCTCAAGGCTGGATCCGCAGCGGCGGCCGTCTCGGCAGTGGGGTTGGCCGTACTCGAAGTCGGTGCTTCAGGATTTGTGGATCCGTCAGGCGAAGCTGAGGACCCCGTGAGGATAAGATCTCCCCGGGAGTCGGCAACGAACTATAAGTTTCTAAACCTGATCTCCTGGTCGGGGGTGAAGCTGTCGACCCAGCCAAGGCGACCGGCCGGATCGGCGAGTAGCACGATGCTGCCGAACGCGAAGAGCTGGCCGGGAATGAAAGTGTCCCTGCGGCTAGCGCTGTTGCTGAAGATTAGGCGAGCCATTGATCCTTTGATGACCCACGGCGGAACTCTCAATGAAAGCACCAATGTCGGTACCAAAACCAGCAGATCTCGGGTAGGGGATCCGAACTATGGGTCAAGGAATCAATGGTAACAGGGAACGCAGAGATAGCGATTTACCCAGGTTCGGGCCCTCTCGAAGAGGTAATACCCTACGTCCTGCTTGGTTGTATTGATGTGATTGTATGAAGGTTACAGAGTTGATCTACCTTGAGATCGACTGGGCTAAACCCTAGGTAATGGATATGATCCTCTAGGGACTAAGCCCTCTAGTTTATATAGACACCAGGGGGCCCTAGGGTTACACATAGTCGGTTACCACAAGGGGGTAAACATGCCAGCCACGCCAACTATTCCTTGGAGGAGACGCCAAGTCTTTGAAGGTTTCCTTCTGATACACGGGGTCGCCCACAATCCGGCCATCCATCGATGAGTAGAGAGCGGCCCACTAGTTCGGCCCATGAGAGATAGGCCGGCAGCCCGAGTACCCCTTAGTCCAGGACACCCTCACCTATCTCCTCGACCCCACAAGAAGGTTTTCCCATTGCAAAATATCAAATGCCTACGATTGTGGAAAGGGTGGTGTTTGTCATCAGTTTGCACATTGACATGGAACCTCGTGCTGGATTAACCAGCTGATCTTTTTGTGCAGTTCCACTGAAATGAAGCAATGTCATGCGTAGCTTGGAGAATTTTGTATTTACATGTTGCAAGGTCATGACCACGTTGGCAGCTCCTTTCATGTAGCTAGTTTAGTGTCTCAAGGTGACAATGAATGATTAGAGAACCATTCGACGTATTGTGCATGATGAAGTATTATGGAGGGCACGAACCATCCGAACATTTTGTGCAGTTCCACTGAAATCAAGATGAGCATACCTGTCTGCATAAATAGTCTGCATAAATACAGAAAAAGTGTGATTACTATAATAGTGGTACTTGTTGATGAAACATACTCTCACAAATATAATCATCTTCATTATCTTAACAGGAAAAGATAGCCATGCAATAGCTTCAATTAAACATTTATTCAAAACTATACCACAGTATAAGTAGCACAACATAACAAAGCACGATCATGTGGATGAAGGCCGATGCTGACCTCGTTCGTTACAGCTGCGTCCACGAGTGACTTGGTCATACCTTTCCTGGTTGTAGAATCTTGCACTTCACATGCTGTTGAGTTGCCACATGAGCTCTGCAGACTGGTCATGTCACCATCGTCTTCTACTACTCTGTAAAGTTTCTCGATTATTCCTTTTGTAATGTACCGCAACGAGTGACTACTTCTTTCTGCAAAGTGGAAGGATCAACTGGGCCCAAGAATGCAACAGTTTGCCTTAAATACATTGGCTCCTTTTGTGCAGTTCAACTGAAATCAAAATCGAAATAGCAACGAGCAGAAGTTTTGATATTCCTGTTTGCACAAAGAGGTATAAAGGAAACAATTACTTACCAATAACGGTTGATGACTTATACGCCCGCAAGAAAAAATATCTACCTTATTTTAATAGGAAACAAAGCAGGACAGTAGCAATTCTCAAACAGTGTCATTGATTCATATTAACAGAGACACTATCTTAACAATACCTTGCTTAAACAAGTAGAAAGAACGACAAAGCAGGATATTACCATTTCTCAAATAGTGTAACTGATTCATATTAACAGAGACATCATCTTAACAATACATTGGTTCAACATATACTCCCGCCGATATGTAATAAGTGTTGTAGTTCTGAACTAAGGTTTAGTAGTTACTTCTAAGACTGACATTGCTTTATTTTACCAGTGGCATTGGAATAACAATAAGCTTAAACAGTTGCATGGCAGAGTGGGCGCAACAGCACCATGTGCTTCCATCGATGTATAAAGGGCTGATGCAGAGTTTGTTGCAACAAAGAAACAAGCAGCATATCTGGGTTGGTAGCATTTTTGTTCACTTAATGGGAAAAGACAGCAATACAATAGCTTCAATTAAACATTTATTCAAAACAGTACCATTACAAGTAGCATAGCATCTCAAAGCACACCGCACAATCATGTGGATGAAGGCCGGTACTGACCTTTCATGAGGCAGACTTGAAAGACCTCAAGATCAAATACCAATCTGCCAACATGGATAGAAAATCCGATCTCCTTTTGTGTGAGTTCCACTAAATCTAGCAACATTGCCGGTGTGACATTTTAGTTGAACTGCACAAAACAGTTTTCAAACAAAAGTGTTTTGCACAGTGCACCAAAAGGTCGCAATATCAACGAGGTGAAAGAGATCCCTATTTGCACAGAGGTAAAAAAGGAAACAATTACTGGCCAATAACAGACGATGACACATATGGCCACAAAAAGAAGCATCTACCTTATCTTAATGGGAAACAAAGAAGGAAAGTTGCATTTCTAAAACAATGGCATTGATTCATATGAACAGAGACATTCTCTTAAAATTAGCATTCGTTATACATGTAATTTACTTTTAATAGTGGCATTGCTTCAATTTTCCAGTGGCGTTATGAGATTAACAGCAGCTACATAGTCGTATCGGATAGGGAACACACCAGCACCATGTGCCTCCACACATATAAATGGGTGATGCAGAGTCTGTTGCAACAAAGAACCAAATAGCATATCTATGTTGGTCCCATATTTGTTCTCTTTCAACCTTTTTCCTATGTGAGGGTAGCAAATCTAGTCCTGCACAACCTCTACTACCTTGTTCCCCACCCCCCGGTTTCTTTCCTTTTTCAAGAAAGAGATCAGTTCCTTACAGATGTGTGTACTACGATTTCCCTTTTTCCCTTTTCGACCAACAGAGCGGCTGGATAGCCAGTCTGTACTACTTTCCCCCCTTCCTTTCCTCTTTGAACCACGTCCTAGATTCATGCTATAAAAATCACCCCCCCTTCTTTCCTTTTTTAACCAGACCTAGATTAGACTGCAGAAGAAAAAAAGATCCACATGAAGCTTGAGCAATGCCGGTTTCAAAGTAAAGTTATACCTTAGGGTCGTCGGGATGTGGCTAGGTGGGCGGCGGGAGGCCGGATCTTCCCACACTACGTACAACAGCGATGAAGACGGGGTCATAGGCCCTCCCGCGCAGGCGCTGGGTGAAAGAGAACAGCGCCGCCGGCAGTGGATTCCCTCCCTCGCTGACGGTAACAGAGTCAACGCTGCACCTCCTCACCTTCCCCGGCCGACGAGATCCGGATGGCTCTTTGACCAGCGGTGAGGGGAGAGAGAGAGGCCACCACAGTCTTGTTTAGATCTAGAGAGGGTGAGAGAGTGTGAACAGAGCAAACCCTAGCAAACAAACGCTGAGGCTCCAGCGTGAATATATATAGTGGAGAGACAGAGTGTGAAGAGAGCAAACCCTAGCAAACAAAGGCTGAGGCTCTAGCTTATATAGTATTATATGGTGGAGTGGTTTTATTTTTCTCTCCATAACAATCGTTTTAAATTGTGTACGAAATGAAACTCTTTATTTAACGTACTAGTGAAGAAAACTACAATCAAACTAACGCTCCACGCGTCCTGGTCGCACTTTCTATCGTTGATGTGTGGTACCTCCGTCCGGATTTTTACTACACATCATATTTTTTATCAAAGTTTGACCACATATTTAACTAGCAAACGGCTAATACATGCCAACAATTGGCTTCATATTTCTTATGTAGTTATATGAGTAATATGTTTTATCAAATTTTGGAAACATAATTAACTTGTCGGAAAAATTCAGAACCAACTCATAAATAAAATGTTTATATACAACTCAATGATTGAAAGATCATAGCCAACATTTAGAAACCAATACAGGGGAGCTGAAGACAAAGTTGTGAGAAGGCTTAGAAACCAATACAAATCTTTTGCTCTTAGTACCAACATCGATGCTTCTCCGAGGAAACATTTGGCTCATAGCGAAAGACAAATTTGCACCAAGGTGGAAGACGGCTGCGTCTCCAACCCAACCAAGGTGCATTGATGAATGATATCTTTGCCTTCGTGGCTACCCAGCAAAGAGCACTGATGGAAGGCAGCTCCTTTTTCATCGAGCATCGATCAGCTTCACCAGCCGATGCAACCATGATACTCAACCATGAGCATCGATAGGTCATCGTGGTGACGCATCATCCATTTGGCATCAAGTTTGGGTGCGGCACCACTGAGGTTTGATAAATCCTCACTGTGGTCTGTTTCTTCTCGATAATCAAGCTCGAGAAAGGTGGAACCACATGGCAGAGGACAATGAGGCGGAGCAACAGTGGCTATCCAATTTTGTGTAGTTCCAAAAAAATTGAGGAAGACATGCCCTGGTGTGGAGATATGCATCCCTGTTTGCAAAAATATAAAAAAGGGATATTTAAGTAGTGTCGTTACATTGTTTTGGCAGTGGTACAAGATTAACAGCGGCATCTAAATTGTCAATAAGAACTAATGAAATGTACCCCAGAAATAGAAACATCATGATTATCTTCATGCGGACTAAAGCAGGACAGAAGCATTTCTTAAAACGGTGTCATTGCTTCTATTTATCGACGTATCTAGATTGACAATAGCATTGCTTAAAAGGGACGTCACTTTAACATGGGCATTACTTCATTTTACCAGTGATATTAGATTAGCAGCAGCTATAGGGGCATATGGACAGTGAGTGCACAACCATCATGTACCTCCACCGAGGCAAAAACCAGGACAACTTTTTTTTTGACGGAAAAACCAGGACAACTTTTGGAGTGGCCTTTCCTGTAACCAAAAAATTTAGGTGATGTTGGACTAGCAAACAAAGCCTAGCTACTGTACATGGCGAGCTGGGCAGTACTAGTACATAAAAAACCCGCATGCAACGACGTGGGGAGCTGGACCAGTAGAACGAAGCATGAAATCCAAAAGAAGTTATACCTCAGATGGGCGAGATGTGGCTTAGGCGGGCGGCGGGATCTGCCCACACAACGGCAGTGAACAAGGGCGCAGAGGACCTTCGTCCACGCCGGCACCGGCTTAGAGAGGACGGTGCGCGTCGGCTTCCTCCCTCGCCGACGGCGACCACGTCAATGCTGCACTTCCTCCCCTCCCGGAGCGGACGGGATCTGGCCAGATTTGTGACCACCGGTGAGGAGAGATATCAGAGTGGACACTGTTGTCCTGTTTCGGTTTGGAGAGGGTGAGAGAGTGAGACGCGAGAAACCCTATCAACCAAGCCCTCTCAAGCCTACATATACAATGGAGTAAAAAAATCTCTCCATAGCAATGGTTTCAAATAGAATACGCGCGTTCCCGGAAACAAAAACGAAAACTCACGGAGGAATCTCTTCTTAACGTACGAGGAAAGAAAACTCAATCAATAACACACCACCGCTTCAAGGAGTATCGCTCGTGTGTGGTCCCCGGCCCTCCATTATTAAGTGACCAAATTAAAGGGTCAAATTATCACGTAAGCTTCCTCGTCATGTACAAACGCGCTCCATCGTGTACTCATGGGTGTGTCAGAGGCAAAGTGCATGCGTGTACCTCTTCTCTTCTTGTACGTAGTACTACTCCATTTTATTTTATTTTGAACTGGTAGTACTACTCCTTTTATCTCACTTCCTATTAGTTTTCCCACTCCTATGATATTCCTATCCTAGGAACAAAATGAGGCCGAACTATGTGTGTGCGTGTGTGTGTCTGTGTGCGTGTGTGTGTGCGTGTGTGTGTGTGTGTGTTCGCGCGCGTGTGTGCTTGTTCGCGTATGTTTGTTAGAGAGAATGAGACATCGACCTACAAAGAGATGGTGTGTACGAGTAGTCGCGAGATTCGTGACTATGTGTGTCTATGCGCGGGCACACATACACATACATATTCATGTTTACGTAAAATTCCTACTTTCATCACCAACCCCCCACTTCCCGGTGCACGCGACTGCTCCGCATTCAAACGACACCACGGCCGGCCACCACATGCATGCAAAAAAGTTCTTGGGAGTCCATGCTACACCTAGCTGTCCTCTTCCCCCTCGTCTATCTCTTCCAGTAGTAGTACTCCATGGCCCGATCCATCGACATGCGGGCGGTGAAGTTTGCGTATACTCACTTTGCGATGAGCGGCGTGCCGAGCAACCGTGTGGGGTGAGACGCGAAAGCGAGAGACGTGATTTATCTAAACGTTAGTTTTGCTCCATGGCGCGATCTGCTACTTGTAGACTGTGTTGGTATTTCCCCGAAGAGGAGAGGATGACGAAGTATAGTAGAGATAAGTATTTCCCTCAGTTAAGAACCAAGGTTAGGAGAACCAAGCAAGATCCAGTGAACAGCAGCTACACACACAAAAGCAAATACTTGCACCCAACGCGAATAAGAGGGTTGTCAATCCTCTTAGCGGTTACTTGCAAGGATTAAGTCTGATAGAGATAAATTGATAAAGTAATTTACTAAACTAAATAAAAGTAAATAAATTGCAGAAAGGTATTTTTATGTTTTTTATATGATAAAGATAGACCCAGGGGCCATAGTTTTCACTAGAGGCTTCTCTCTTGAGCGCAGAAACATATGGTGGGTAAACAAATTACTGCTGGGCAATTGATAGAAAATCAAATAAATATGACGGATTCATGGCAATGATCATGTATATAGGCATCACGTCCGAGATAAGTAGACCGACTCCTGCTTGCATCGACTACTACTACTCCACTCATCGACCGCTATCCAGCATGCATCTAGAGTATTAAGTTAATAAAAACAGAGTAACGCCATAAGCCAGATGACATGATGTAGAGAAGCAAATTCAAGCAATATGAATAAACCCCATCTTTTTATCCTTAATGGCAACAATACAAATACATGTCATGTCCCTTTCTGTCACTGGGATTGAGCACCGCAAGATTGAAACCATCACAAAGCACCTCTCCCATTGCAAGATAAACCAATCTAGTTGGCCAAACCAAATCGATAGATCGGAGAGAAATACAAAGCTATATTTAATCATGCATAAAAGAGTTCAGAGAATACTCAAATATTTCTCATGAATAATCTGATCATAAACTCACAATTCATCGGATCCCAACAAACACACCGCAAAAGAAGATTACATCGGATAGAACTCCAAGAACATCAAGGAGAACATGGTATTGAAGATCAAAGAGAGAAAAGAAACCATCTAGCTACTAGCTATGGACCCATAGGTCTATGGTAAACTACTCACACATCATCGGAGGGGTAGCAAGGTTGATGTAGAAGCCCTCCGTGATCGATCCCCCCTCCGGCAGAGTACCGGAAAAGGCCTCCAGATGGGACCGCAGAAGAACTGAGGCTTGCGGCGGCGGAAAGGTTTTTTTCTTCTGGCTCTCTGATGGTTTCTGAATATTTTTGAATTTATAGGAGTGGAATTAGGTCAAACGGAGCCACGAGGGCCCCATAAGGCATCAGGGCGCGCCCCCCTGGGGCCACGCCCTGTTGCCTTGTGGAGGCTTCGTCAACCTTCTGACCTCCTCTCCAAGTCTCCGGGGTCTCTTTTGTCCAGAAAAAAATCTTCAAAAAGTTTCATGGCATTTGGACTTCGTTTGGTACTGATTCTCTGAAAAGCCAAAAACAAGCAGAAAACAACAACTGGCACTGGGCACTAGGTTAATAGGTTAGTCCCAAAAAATGATATATAATTGCACATAAAAACATCCAAGATTGATACTATAATAGCATGGAACAATCAAAAATTATAGATACGTTGGTGACATATCAAGCATCCCCAAGCTTAATCCCTGCTCATCCTCGAGTAGGTAAATGCTAAAAACAGAATTTTTGATGTGGAATGCTACCTAACATGTTTCATCATGTAATCTCTTTTACGGTATGAATAATAAGATCCAAATGATTCAAAGCAATAGTCTATAATTTGATATAAAGACATCAATACTCAGGCATACTAACAAATAATCATGTCTTTCAAAATAAAAATGCTAAAGAACGTTATCCCTACAAAATCATACAATCCTGTCATGCTCCATCTTCTTCACACAAAATATTTATCATGCACTACCCTGATGAAAAGCCGAGCAATTGGTTCATACTTTTTAACGCGCTTCAGCTTTTTCAACTCCCACTCAATACATGAGGGCAAGCCATGGATATAGCACTATGGGTGGAATAGAATGTGGTGGTAGAGATCAATAAGGGAAGTCAAAAATAAGAAGACAGTCTCACATCAACGAGGCCAATCAACGGGCTATGGAGATGCCCATCAAATTGATGTCAATGTGAGGAGTAGGGATTGCCATGCAACGTATGCACTAAGAGCTATAAGTGTATGAAAGCTCAATATTAAAACTAAGTGGGTGTGCATCCAACTTGCTTGCTCATGAAGACCTCGGCCATTTGAGGAAGACCGTCATCGGAATATACAAGCCAAGTTCTATAATGAAAAATTCCCACTAGTATATGAAAGTGACAAAATAGGAGACTCTCTATATGAAAAACATGGTGCTACTCTGAAGCACAAGTGTAGAAAAGGATAGTAACATTGCCCCTTCTCTCTTTTTCTCTCATTTTATTATTATTATTATTATTTTATTTATTTTTCATGCCTCTTTTTCGCCTCCTTTTTTTCAATTTATTTTTATTTTTATTTTTCGTGCGAAGTCTCATCCCAACTTGTGGGGAAATCATGGTCTCCATCATCCTTTCCTCACTGGGACAATGCTCTAATAATGATGATCATCACACCTCTATTTACTTACAACTCAATATTACAACTCAATACTAGAACAAAAGTATGACTCTATATGAATGCCTCTGGCAGTGTACCAGGATGTGCAATGATGCTAGCGTAACATGTATAAAAATGATGAACGGTGGCTGAGCCACAAGTACTATGTCAGCTATATGATCATGCAAAGCAATATGACAATGATGATGTGTGTCATATAAAAAACGGAACAATGGAAGTTGCATGGCAATATATCTTGGAATGGCTATGGAAATGCCATGATAGGTAGGTATGGTGACTGTTCTGAGGAAGATATAAGGAGGCTTATGTGTGATAGAGCGTATCATATCACGGGGTTTGGATGCACCGGCGAAGTTTGCACCAACTCTCGATGTGAGAAAGGGCAATGCACGGTACCGAAGAGGCTAGCAAATTGCGGAAAGGTGAGAGTGCGTATAATCCATGGACTCACATTAGTCATAAAGAACTCACATACTTATTGCGAAAGTTTATTAGCCCTCGAAGCAAAGTACTACTACGCATGCCCCTAGAGGGATAGATTGGTAGGACAAGTTCCATCGCTCGTCCCCGACCGCCACTCATATGGTAGACAATCAATAATAAATCATGCTCCAACTTCTTAGCATAACGACAGATCATACGTGCATGCTTCAAGAATCACAAACCTTAGCAAAATTATTCTTACTAAACCACAATCATCTACTAGTACCTCCCCCATATTACCATCTTAATATCGCAAAACTATTGCAAGGAATCAAATTTATCATATTCAGTGATCTACATGAAAGTTTTTATTATATCCCTATTGAATACCTATCATATCAGGACCAAATTCATAACCCGTGCATATTACCATTGCTATCATGAGACTATCAAAAAGATATAAGTGAAGTATGAGAGTGCAACTATTTCTTTAAAATATAACCACCGCCGTGCTCTAAAAGATATAAGTGAAGCACTAGAGCAACTGCCTAGCTCAAAAGATATAAGTGAAGCACATAGAGTATTCTATCAAAGCACGAATAATGTGTGTCCCTCTCAAAAAGGTGTGTTCAGTAAAGATGATTGTGACAAAATAAAAAGCAAACAAAAGCAAACAAACTATATCACAAGACGCTCCTAGTAAAACACATATCATGGGATGAATAAAAATATAGCTCCAAGTGAGTTACCGATAGATTGTAGACGAAAGAGGGGATGCCTTCCGGGGCATCCCCAAGCTTAGACACTTGAGTCTTCCTTGAATATTACCCTTGGGTGCCTTGGGCATCCCCAAGCTTAGGCTCTTGCCACTCCTTATTCATTTATCCATCGTAGTCTCACCCAAAACTTGAAAACTTCAGCACACAAAACTCAACAGAAACCTAGTGAGTTCCGTTAGTATAACAAACAAATCTTAAACTTTAGGTACTGTGGTAAATTGATTCATATTTAATATTGGCATAATTATACTGTACTCCAACTTCTCCATGACTCATACCCCCCGATACGATCCATAGATTCACCAAAATAAGCGAACTATGCAACAAAAACAGAATCTGTCTAAACAGAACAGTCTGTAAAGATCTGAACTATGGTCATACTTCTGTAACTCCAAAAAATCTGAAAACTTAGGACAACGTGGGAAATTTATATTCCAATACTGTGAAAAAAATTCAGAAGGTTCTGACACTCCAGCGAAAATTAGAAATTCCAGCACTGGACGCAAAAGTTTCTGTTTTCAAACAGCATCAATAATACTATCTTCCAAATCATCTCAAAGGCATTACTTGGCACAAACACTAATTTAAAGATAAAAACACAATCATAACAGAGGATATAATCATGCAAACACTCAAAAACAGAAGGTAAAAGCAAAATTTTATTTTATTCATTGGGTTGCCTCCCAACAAGCGCTATTGTTTTATGCCCCTAGCTAGGCATAATGCATAGTTTCAAGTGTTGTCATCCTTCAAGTTAATTCCATAAGTGGCCCTCATAATGGATTCATAAGGTGCTTTAATTCTCTTTCTAGGGAAGTGTTCCATCCCTTTATTTAGTGGAAATTGAAATCTTATATTACCTTCTTTCATATCAATAATAGCACCAATTGTTCGAAGAAAAGGCCTACCAAGTATTATGGGTGAGGGTGTCCCGGACTAGGGGGTACTCGGGCTGCCGGCCTATCTCTCATAGGCTGGACAAATGGGCCACTCTTTACTCATCGAAGGAAGGCCAGATTGCGGGCGACCCTGTGCACCAGAAGGAAACCTCCGAAGACTTGGCGTCTCCTCCAAGAAATATTTAGCATAACCGGCATGTTTATCCCCTGATGGCAACCGACCATATGTAACCCTAGGTCCCTCTGGTGTTTATATAAACCAGAGGGTTTAGTCCATAGGGGCAGGAGAATCACCATCATCATACCCACCTAGGGTTTAGTCCATCCGATCTCAAGGTAGATCAACTCTGTAATCATCATACAATCACATCAATACAATCAAGCAGGACGTAGGGTTTTACCTCTTCGAGAGGGCCCGAACCTGGGTAATCGCTGTCTCTACGTTCCTTGTTATCCATTGACTCCAAGATCCACAGCTCGGACCCCCTACCCAAGATCTACAGGTTTTGGTACTGACATTGGTGCTTTCATTCAGAGTTCTGCTGTAGGGTCATCAAGGTTCAATGGCTCGCTTAGTCATCAGAAACAGCGTCCGCTGCAGGGACGTTTTCGTTCCCGGCCAGCTCTTCGCGTTCGGTAGCGCCATACTACATGCCGACTTAACCGGTCGACACGACTGGGTTGATAGCTTCACCCCCCATCAGGAGATCAGGTTTGGAAACCTAGAGTTCGTCACCGACTCCCGGGGAGACCTTATTCTCACAGGATTCTCGACTTCGCCCGAGGGACCCACAAACCCTGAAGTCTTAACTTCAGGTACGGCTAGCCCCACTACCGGGTCGGCCACCACCGCAGATCCATCCTTGTGCTCGGATCCATTCTCTACGATCGACGGCCCAAGATCAACCTTAGCCGAGCGTGACAATGGGGCAACTTTGAATGCTCCCAACGCAGCGATACTACGGGTTGACCCCGAGAACTGCCGAAACATAGATCGAACGGATCTCTCACTATTAAATGGGATACTAGATCGGATCCAGGCCATGGGAATCACTGACGGCCAATCCTTGGTCATCGGACTTAAAGCCGATGACAGGGAAATTTACGTCCCTCCTTCCATCCACTTAGTTACCACTATTGAAGACGCAGCCGTGGGCTCACCCCTCCTCTCGCTGGAGCCAAGAGCGGATCGGGTACATCTTTCCGATCATCAAGCTCCATCCTCCAGCTCGGCCCATAGCTCGGCAGCCGATCTCCACTCCGGAGAGAGATCGGAGCCGAGGTCTGACTCGGCGCACAGCCTTGAGTCGACGCAACCATGCCTGGCTGATAATTCAAATCTAGAGCCCGGCACGCCGGACTCCATATCGGTCCAGGACAAAGCCGCCGAGACCCCGGACTCGCATCCTATTGGAATCAAATTTTTTACCCCACCCACCCCCCATATCGAGTACTATCCAAGTAATTCAGGACAGCCTGACATATGGGATTTAATGTACGTCAAACAACAGCCCTGAGAGACAGTTCGGCAATTATGGACTAGATTCCTTCTCGTCAAAAACAAAATAGCAAACTGTTGCGACATAGAAATCCTGGCAGTTTTCCGACATAACTACCGAGACGAAGGCATCATAAACGCCCTCGCCCGCTGTCACATTCAAAACTTCTCTGAGTTATCGGACATGGTGTTCAAATATTGCGCCATGGAAGATGTTTGGCAGGCTCAGCAAGAGCAAATGGAGTCAATCCTCGTCAAGGAATCAAGACGAGCTCGGCCGAAACACGCATACCCTCGCCGGCCATCTTAGTATGAGCCGTCCGGGAAAAGGAAGAAACCCCTGCCAGGATCGAGAATGGTCCTCGATGAACTACTGGACAAACCGTGCCCTATACACTCTATCCTGCTCAACACAAACCCAACTCACAACCTTTGAGCTTGCTGGGTGGTCAGGCAAATGGCCAATAGCGGAGAAGCCATCCTTCGAGGCTCATACGCAGATAGATACTCCTCAATGCTCTTGGACGATGACGCTGAAATCCTAACAATCTACGAGACGTATTCCTCAAAGAATCAGAGGAAGAGAGCCCTTCGAGAGCTCGAACAAATCCACCATGTAGTAGAGATTGACTCATGGGCCAACACACCTATCACTTTTAGCGAAGAAGACCACCTGAGATCTCGCCCTACCCGAGCTGCCGCCGCCCTTGTCTTAAATCCCATAGTGGACGGATTTCGACTCCAGAAGGTGCTAATGGACGGCGGCAGCAGGTTAAACCTCATTTACGAGGACACCTTGGACAAAATGCAGTTCGACAGATCTCGTATCGAACAAAGTGACACCACCTTTCGTGGGATCATCCCTGGAAAGGAGGCATGTTGCAGTGGTAGAGTCACCCTTGATGTAGTCTTTCAGATCTCGCGAGAACTATCGATCCGAGGAGTTGCTTTTCCACGTCGTGCCCTTCCGCAGTGGCTACCACGCCTTGTTGGGGCGTGATGCATTCGCTCAATTCCGTGCTATCCCACACTATGGATATATGAAGCTTCAGCTGCCAGGGCCAAACGGCATGATCACAGTCACAAGTGATCTGGATAGAGCTCTTCGGGCCGAGAACAAAACAGCGTCGCTTGCCCTCGAAGCACTATCCGAAGCCCTTGCAGTCGAAGAATTAACCGTGCTCCATTCAACGGTGAACAAGGATGATGTAATCCTCGACAAAAGGCCCAAATCTACATCTTTCAAACCAGCAGATGAAATCGTCAAATTCCAAGTGCATCCAACAGATCCCAATAAGACCGCATCCATCAGAGCTCTGCTGGACCACGCAGTCGATGAAGAACTGCGCAATTTTCTGCGCGAAAACTGGGACATCTTCGCCTGGCACCCTTCGGACATGCCAGGGATCCCACGAAAGTTTAGCCGAGCATAGCTTGAACATAATTAAATGTTTCAAGGTAGTCAAATAGGCTTTACGCCGATTTTTGGAACTCAAGCATCAAGCTATGGGCGAAGAATTGGCGAAATTGCTTGAAGCCGGTTTCATCCGGGATATCAAACACCCTGAGTGGTTGGCTAATCTGGTCATGGTACCTAAGAAGGATAAATCATGGCGGCTGTGTGTCGATTTCAAAGACCTAAATAAGGCCTGCCCCAAGGATCCTTTCCCTTTGCCCCGCATAGACTAGATTATAGACGCCACCGCCGGACATGACACGCTGTGTTTTCTCGATGCCTACTCCGGATACCATCAAATTAAAATGAAGGAGTCCGATCAAGCGGCCACAGCATTCATCACCCCCTATGGGCCGTTCTGTTTCAACACAATGCAATTCAGATTAAAAAACGCAGGGGCTACATACCAGCGCATGATCAAAACGTGTTTGGAAAAGAAGATTGGCAAAACGGTCGAGGCATATGTGGACGACGTGGTTATCAAAACCAAACACGTCGGTCAGCCGGTGGACGACCTCCGTCAAACCTTCGACAGTCTGCGAACTTTCGATATACGGCTCAATCCGGACAAATGTGTCTTTGGAGTGCCCGCAGGCAAGCTGCTCAGATTTATTGTTTCCCATAGAGGAATAGAGGCTAACCCGGGGAAATTTGGGCACTATCCCAGCTAGCGGTTCCTACTGAGCTATAGCATGTCCAAAAGCTGGCAGGCTGCATGGCGGCCTTGAGTCGCTTCATCTCCCACCTCGGCAAAAAGGCCCTACCACTCTACAGGCTGCTTAAACGTACCAAGAACTTCGAATGGACTAATGAGGCAGCGGCCACACTAGAGGAAATTAAAACGCTACTGGCTAGCAACCCCATCCTGACAGCATCCACCTTAGGTGAGCCAATGCTACTATACATTTCGGCCACAAACCAGGTGGTCAGTGCAGTCCTCGTCGTTGAACGAGAGGCAGAGGGTCACAAGCTCCTGGCGCAGAAGCTAGTGTACTATGTATCCGAAGTGCTTACCCCGTGTAAAACAAGGTACCCGCATTATCAAAAGATATCCTACGCAGTTTTTATGGCATCCCGAAAGCTCCGACACTATTTTCAGGAGTGTTCGGTCACGGTGGCATCCGAAGTACCCCTGAATGATATAATCAATAATAGAGACGCCACTGACCATATAGCCAAATGGGCCACCGAGCTCCTCCCCTTCGAAATCATATACCGACCACGCCGAGCTATTAAATCCCAGGTGTTGGCGGATTTCGTCGCAGAATGGACGGAAGCCGAGCTCCCTAGAAAGTATAGTATGTATTCGCATTGGACGATGTACTTCGACGGCTCCAAAATGCTCGCCGGACTGGGGGCTGGAGTAGTTCTCACATCTCCCACTGGCGACAATATCCGGTACGTACTGCGGATCATGTACACCGACTCTACCAATGCGGCTGAATATGAGGCTCTGTTACATGGACTTCGGATGGCAGTGTCAATGGGCGTACAGCGGCTCGAGGTACGGGGAGATTCTAATCTCGCCATCTCTCAAGTCAATGGCGAATTCGGCGCAAAAGACCCCAAAATGACAGCATATCGTAATGCCGTCCTAAAAATATCCGCCCGTTTTGAAGGGCTGGAGTTCCACCATGTTTCTAGAGACAGCAATCAAGCTGCCGACGTTCTTGCTCGCATGGGCGCTAAACGCGATCGCGTCCCTGAGAACACCTTTTTGGAACGACTCTTCAAGCCGTCCGTGGCGTGGCAGGGGGATGTCAAGGACGCTGAAACCAAGGCCTCAGGAGAGCTCGTCCTTACAACCGTCGAACCAGATGAAGGAATTATCGGGGGCTCGTCCATCGAAGAAATGCCTTCGGCCCACGAAGTCATGGCGATAATCGCGCCATGGAACGAGCCCTTCCTCGCCTACCTCCTCCACCAAGAGATACCCGATGACCAGACTGAGGAAAGACATATAATTCGGCGATCAAAAGCCTACAAGGTCCATGAGGGCGAACTATACAAGAAAAGCACTACCGGCGTCCTCCAAAGATGTATATCCGAATAGGAGGGCGGACAACTCTTAGCCGAAATTCACGCTGGCATGGGCGGTCACCACGCAGCAGCTCGGGCCCTGGTCAGCAAGGTCTTCCGAGCTGGGTTCTTCTGGCCCACCGCCCGCACAGACGCCCAAACATTGGTCCAACATTGCGTTGGATGCCAGCTCTTTGCAAATCAAAGTCACATGCCCCCCACCGCTCTTCGGACGATACCGATTACTTGGCCCTTCGCGGTCTGGGGGCTGGACATGGTTGGACCACTTAAAGGGGGGACCAAGAAGAAGAAGTATCTACTCGTCAAGGTAGACAAATTCACTAAATGGATTGAGGCAAAACCAGTAACCTCAGCCAAGTCCAAGCAGGTCATTGATTTTATATCCGGCGTGGTTCACCATTACGGTGTCCCCCATAGCATAATAATGGACAATGGATCCAATTTTACCGCCCAGGAAGTAAAAGACTGGTGCGCTAATTTAGGCATTAAGCTTCACTATGCCTCGGTATACCACCCACAGTCCAATGGACAAGTCGAGCGAGCTAATGGACTAATTTTGAGCAGCATTAAGCGCCGTTTGGTCCGATCTTTAAAAGAATCTGACTGCCACTGGGTTGAGGAGCTTGACTCCGTATTGTGGGGCCTGTGCACCACTCCCAATCGATCCACGGGCTACACACCGTTCTTTATGGTATATGGGGAAGAAGCTGTTCTCCCCGGCGATCTTATTCATGACGCACCTCGAGTACGTATGTATGAAGAAAGGGAGGCCGAGCTGGATCGGCAAGATGACCTGGACGCCCTGGAAGGCGAGCGCGACGTAGCTCGGGCTTGTTCTGCTTTTTATCAGCAGCAGGCTAGATGCTATCAAAGCAGGGAAGTACGGGCAAAGGCCTATAACGTGGGCGACCTCGTCCTACGCCTCCCGGAGAAGCAGAAGCAAAAGCTGTCGCCCAAATGGGAGGGGCCCTTCGTAATTGATCCGGTACTCGCAGGCGGAGCATATCGTCTTCGCGACCCAAAGGATAACCGCCTCGAACCAAACCCATGGAACGCGGCTCGGCTTCGACGCTTCTACGGCTAAACCAGCATCATCACCATCTTCGGTTCATCCTTCTCGGATTTATATTTTTTCTTTCTCACGTGGCTAGTCTTTCCCGGGTTGTGTTCGGTTAAAGCCGAACTACGTTAAGTTTTTTTGGCAAACATCTTCGAATGTACGCATTTTTACCTGGGGGCTTCTTTTACGAAGCCGGTCATATGTTATTTGTGCAACCATCAGTTTCACCATGTTTGCAACCTTCCAGTATCATTCTAAGGCCATCATATGCATCAATTTGACTTAAGTTTGGCCAAGCTGGGTTGCCTCGCTCCTATGCTTACTCCCTACGTTCCCGACTGTTCGGCTAGGGAGTAAAGGGAGCACCTCTGTGATTGTTACGTCCGGATTACCCGGGTGCGTACCTCAGACGGGTGAAGCCAAAAGCTAGCGTTCTTAAGAATATAATTGGTCGGCCACGAGGGAAGTGAAAATAATTGGTAGCTATTGCCAGATTCCGGGGTTATTTTCCCTAAGTAACCATTACCCGTCTATTTCGGGTATTCGGTTATACGTCCGTGGTCAACATGACAACCCGAAGAAAGGAACCCATAAAGGAACTATTTTCGTCGGAAGATGTTTCTTACGTTAAACAGTAATATAACATAACTCCCCGAGCGTGTTTTGTCTGTTTGCACCAGATGGCCGGATTGCCTGGTTCTCCAAAGTGTTTTCCTGATGTTCTCGGATCACATAGTAGGAAACACTCCTCGGCCCCTGGTTGAGGGGGCAGAAGCCGATGGCCGATTAAGGCAACGTTTCAAGCATGGTTTGGAGAATATTTGATGTAAAGTACATAGATACATAGAATCAAAACATTACTCTTGATCAAGACCATCTATTATGGTCTCCAGAGCCCAATCTGCTTGGGACAACCTGCCCATCTGGCTCTACCGGCCCAACCCTAGCTAAATGCTCTCGTTCAAGCTTGGTGAAAATGGTCTTAATCATCGCCCAAGCTTCCCGTGCTCCCTCTCAACAAGATGACATTGTCCATAACTCAAAGAGGCGTCGGGCTCCTTTGAATCGATTAGCAAGTTCGGCCATGCCTTCCGGAGCCACCTCGCCAGGCCACAATGCCTTGAACATGCTCTTCATGGCTTTTCGGGCCCGCTCATGCACGGCGGATATATCCTTCAGCAGGTCCCGTCCAAAGGAGCTGGCCTCCTCTTCCGGGCGTCCAGTCAGAAGAACTAAAAAGAGACACGGCATGGTTCATATTGCTGTCTAATACGCACAGACTAAGTATTGACAAACTAGGTTGCACTCACCGAACATGCCAGCTTTCAGTCTCCGGTTCTCCTCCTAGGATAAAGCCAGTTGAGCCTTCAAGCTCTTAATTTCTTGGGCCTGTTGTTGATTTTCCGCCTTGAGCATATCCCTTTCCTCATGACTTCGGGTTAGCACGCGGTAGCCAGCTTCTTGTTGCGACTCGGCATACCTTTGAGCCTCTCTGGCTGCGTCCAGATCCTTCTGCAGTTTATTTATCGACTCGGCTGCTATGGACCAATCTTTCATTAGCAAAAGTGTCCCATATAATTATTTGCGACACACATTTCAGTGTGTCACTTACCGTGTGCCTCTCTGGTCCATTTCTTGACATTCAGCTCGGCCTCCACAGATTTCAACTGTGTTTGTGTCAGCCCGAGGTCTTCGGTCACCTTTTGGTTCTGCTCCCGAACAACCTACACCACAGTACGGCATTATAACATAAGACACTTAACTCGGCCGTCCCACCCAAATTAAGGCTTGGGGGCTACTGGGTTAGACCATCGGTTATCAAAACCAATAGCATACCTGCAGACTAGTTGACATAAGTTTAACTACCCCCTCGAGTCCCGTTCGGGCAGCTCC
The DNA here is from genome assembly GCA_039707655.1 of Elymus sibiricus. Lineage (NCBI taxonomy): Eukaryota > Viridiplantae > Streptophyta > Magnoliopsida > Poales > Poaceae > Elymus > Elymus sibiricus. Next base: position 140,954,489 of record CM077670.1, read on the forward strand.
GAGGTATGCATCTACAGAACTAAGAGCATTAAACTCTTGATCGGAAAACGCGGAATGTCGTAGCGATGCCTTACGCCGCCGGTGATTCATCAAACTTTCGACCTTGGAGTTGGTGACCAAGACGCCCCCTGAATCCTCCGGATGTTTGTCCTCGGCAGGGACCCCAGAAGATGCAACGGCCATGGCAGGAGACCTCGGTCTTTGGGCACCCCCTGGTGCCTCTTCGATAACCTCGGGCGAAGATGGTTCTACATATCGCCTGCAGGCCGCAGCAGAAGAAAATTGCTGACATCCTCAGCGGTTGTTGAAGATAAAGACACTAAAAAGTACAGCGTATACGTTACCTCTTCGGGGCGGGCACGGATGACGTGACTCCCGTTGGCCCCGCACGTTTGGACACCCTGCGGCCACTTGCTGCTGGGGCCACCGGAGCCGCCCTCGCAGATGTCCGGCGTGTCGTACGGCGGCCCTTGGGAGTGGAAGTCAGTGTATTCGGAGCCGCAGGAGCTGAGCGTGTTTTCGAGAAGAAGCCCGTTGGTTTCTTACAGCGGAGGAGGGGAGCGCCCCAGGGTGATCAGCCAAAAGGGCCACTTTAGAGCCGTCGAGGCCCTCCTGGTAGAAGACCCCCTCCTTGAAGTCAATCGACGTTTCGGGATCGTCATGAAACCCAGGGTCATCATCAGGAGAATGACTCTCCGGTTGTGGAGCAGGGCAACTCACCGTCTCGATCCAGCGCCTCCAGCTCTGTTCGGATAAATTAAAAAATCCGATTAAGGGTAATTGGTGTATCATCTGAGCTATAAAGTATAATCGGACTCACCACTTCAATGGGTTTATAGCTAGAGAAGCCATCCTTGGGCCTCAACCGAGCAAACTCTTGCTCTTCCCCCTTGAAGAGATCAGCCAGTATGGCTGCCATTCCCACCTGGTCAGCAGGCCCTTTCCGGGTGTATCGGGTCGAGTCGTTCACCCCGTTGTAACACCATACGGGGTGCACCCTTTGCGGAAGAGGTTGTACGCACCGAGCAATGGCTGCTTCCATCACATCGATGATGGTCAGCCCGTTGTGGGCTAGCCACCTCACTTGAGCAACTAGGCGCGTTACCTCGGCACTTTCTTCTTGAGAAGAGCCCTTCGGGTGCTAGTTGAACCACATCGGGCAACCCCCTCCGAGCTGGATTGAATAGGGGTACGTCTTCAATATAAAACCACTCCGAGGTCCACTCCTCGGCATCCTTCTTGGGAGTCCCTATAGGATATCCCGTCCCGGCGATGCGCCATACCTCGGCCCCACCGACCTCGTAAATTATCCCTCCTCGGGCGCGAGGGACAAGGCAGAAATATTTCCTCCATAACTCAAAATGAGCCTCGCAGCCCAGGAACATCTCACAGAGGGCGACCTAGCCCGAGATATGTAGAATGGATCCTGGGGTAAGGTGGTGGAGCTGGATCCCGTAAAACTCCAGCAGTCCCCTCAAGAAGGGATGAATGGGGAAGCCTAAGCCCCGCAAGAGGAAAGGCATGAAGCATACCCTTTCCTCCCCATGGGGGGCGGGGAAGTTCTCCGCATGGGCCTCGCTATTCGCAGACGTCAATCCGGGGTGGGTGGACGCGAGATCTGGAGCAGGCAGATACCTCTGCATCTCGAGGCTACCCAGTTGCATGTGGGAGACTGAGCAGCTCGCCCAATCACCTTGAAGGGGGCCGTGAGGGCGTGAGGAAGAGTCTGGGATGCTCGCTATTGTTTGCTGGCTATGGCCTCTCAGGGGTGTGGGGAGGAATGACAGGGGGTGGGATGCGTTAACCTTCGCCCCCTTTGGCCTGTTAAAAGGCGTTTTCTCTCCCAAGAAGGGCATTTCTGTAAAAGACTATTGGTCCACTTGCCTTCCCCAGGTGCGCGGAAATCAAGGGGCATCATTAATTCTGAATAAAGAAACAGCGGGCCCCGCAATACCTCACTAACCGAAGGATTGTGAATGGCCAAACTATTGCCAAGCCAAACACAGATGATGGAAGGAACTCGCCCCCCAAGCTGAAGACCCTCGGAGCATGGAGCTGACAAAGACTGTCGACCTCGGCATTGGAGGCTAGTTTGGGGGCTACTGAGGGTGTCCCGGACTAGGGGGTACTCAGGCTGCCGGCCTATCTCTCATAGGCCGGACTAATGGGCCGCTCTTTACTCATCGAAGGAAGGCCGGATTGCGGGGGACCCCGTGCACTAGAAGGAAACCTTCGAAGACTTGGCGTCTCCTCCAAGAAATATTTATCGTAACCGGCATGTTTATCCCCTAATGGCAACCGACCATATGTTTATATAAACCAGAGGGTTTAGTCCGTAGGGGCAGGAGAATCACCATCATCATACCCACCTAGGGTTTAGTCCATCCGATCTCGAGGTAGATCAACTCTGTAATCATCATACAATCACATCAATACAATCAAGCAGGACGTAGGGTTTTACCTCTTCGAGAGGGCCCAAACCTAGGTAATCGCTGTCTCTACGTTCCTTGTCATCCATTGACTCCAAGATCCACAGCTCGGACCCCCTACCCGAGATCTGCCGGTTTTGGTACCGACAATGGGGCAAGAAGGATTGCATTCAATGTCAAGAACAATAAAGTCCACAGGCACATAATTTCTATTTGCAAGAATAAGCACATCATTTATTCTACCCAATGGCTTTTTAATAGTGGAATCCGCAAGGTGCAAATTAAGGGAACAATGATCCATGTCGGTGAGACCTAGCACACCACACAAAGAATTTGGTATAGTGGAAACACTAGCACCAAGATCACAAAGAGCATTACATTCATAATCTTTAATTTTTTACTTTAATAGTAGGTTCCCATTCATCTTCTAATTTTCTAGGAATTGGTACTTCCAACTCAAGCTTTTCTTCATGTGCTTTCATCATGGCTTCGACGATATGCTTAGTGAAAGCTTTATTTTGTTCATATGCATTTGGTGAATTAATCATGGATTGCAACAAGGAAATACACTCAATTAAAGAACAACTATCATAATTAAAGTCCTTGTAATCCAAAGTAGTCGGTGCATTACTATTTAAAGTTTTGACCTGTCCAAACCCACTTTTTTCATTTTTATGATCAAGATTATCACCCTCCAAGCAAGTGGGACTCCTTCTATCTAAAGTTGACTCTTCTCCAGTTCCTTTTTCATCAAGTTTTATGTTACTAAATAATGATTCAATAGGAGTGACACCAATCATTTTAATATCTTCATCATTACTACGATAAAAAACGGGTGGAATAGCTTTTTCTAGGAATTCCCGCTTAGCTCTCAACCTAGTGGTTCTTTCTTTACTTTCATTCATGGAAACATAGTGTGATAGCCTGGCTTAATAGGGATGATAGACTACTCATATCAATATGGAATTCCTTCTTTTCCGGGAGCCCATTCGGAAAGAACTCCAAAGTTAAGCGTGCTCAGCTTGGAGTAATTTCAGGATGGGTGACCGGCCGGGAAGTTATTCCCGGGTGCGCACAAGTGAGGACAAAGTGCGCAGGAAAGACTAGTGTTGATCTGTGGGGCCAGTCTAGATCCCGCCAGGAGTAACGACCACCGGCAGGTGTGTGCGGGGCGTTACAAGTTGGTATCAGAGCCGACCCTCGCGGTTACACGGATGATTGCGGACAGGTGCGCGGTCATGTTGTGCATGACGTTTGTGACCCGTCATGGCACACGGCATGGCACATGTGCCGGACTGGATGCACAGACGTATGTGCCAAGAGGGAACGTTCCTGTGGCCCGACGAGGATGTCGGTTCCTCTGAGTTGGGGTGTATGTGATAGCCTGGCTTAATAGGGATGATAGACTACTCATATCAATAAGGAATTCCTTCTTTTCTGGGAGCCCATTTGGAAAGAACTCCAAAGTTAAGTGTGCTCAGCTTGGAGTAATTTCAGGATGGGTGACCGACCGGGAAGTTATTCCCGGGTGCGCACGAGTGAGGACAAAGTGCGCAGGAAAGACTAGTGTTAATCTGTGGGGCCAGTCTAGATCTCGCCAGGAGTAACGACCACCGGCAGGTGTGTCCGGGGCGTTATACATAGATAGCTTTAATAGATTCATTTATATCATGCTTGTATGGCAAAATTTTAGTTTTGAGATTTTCCACATCATGAGCAATTCTATCCATGTTCCTAGCCAATTCATTAACTCTATTCAATTTTTCTTCTATCATAGCATTCAAATTCTTTTGACAATTAATAAATTCCTTAATATTACTTTCAAGATCAGAGGGTATCCTATTATTATTATAAGAATTACCATAGGAATTACCATAATTATTAGAGGAATTTCTGGGAAACGGTCTAGCATTGAAATTACCCCTATAAGCATTGTTGTTGAAATTGTTTCTAGATATAAAATTCACATCAATAGCATCATTATTTTTCTCAATCAAAGTGGACAAAGGCACATCATTAGGGTCAACATGAGCATTCTTACTAGCAAGCATTTTCATAATAGCATCCATCTAATCACTCAAAGTACTGATTTCTTCAACAGAATTTACCTTCTTACCAGTTGGAGTTCTTTCGATGTGCCATTGAGAATAATTTGTCATAATATTATCTAGGAGTTTTGTAGCTTCTCCCAATGTAATCTCCATAAAAGTACCACCTGCAGCAAAGTCTAGCAAATTTCTAGAGGCAAAGTTTAGTCCCGCATAAATTTTTTGTATGATCATCCATAAATTCAAGCCATGAGTTGGGCAATTTCTTATCATTAATTTCATTCTCTCCCAAGACTGTGCAACATGTTCATGCTCAAGTTGCTTACAATTCATAATTTGATTTCTTAGCGGGAGGAAAATACTTAGTAATGAAAGCATGCTTACATTTATCCCATGAATCAATACTATTTCTAGGCAAGGATGAAAACCAAGTTTTAGCACAATCTCGTAGTGAGAACGGAAACAATTTTAATTTGACAATATCATTATCCACATCTTTCTTCTTTTGCATATCACAAAGTTTAATGAAAGTATTTAGTTGGGATGCAGCATCTTCATTAGGACTACCAGAAAATTGATCTTTCATAACAAGATTAAGCAAGGCAGCATTAATGTCACACGACTCCGCACTAGTGGCGGGAGGAGCAATAGGAGTACTAATAAAATCATTATTATTAGTGTTGGAAAAGTCACACAATTTTGTATTTCTTGAGACATTGCGACAAAGCAAGCAAACAAGCAAACAATTTTTTTTTCTTCTTTTGTAATAAAATTAGAAGTGGGGGAGATGAAAACGAGAGGCAAATGCAAATAAAAGGAAAATAAAATAAATGCAAGTGATTGATAATTTGTGCGAAGATACTTCATAGATTTTAATGATGTCTCCCCGGCAACGGCGCCAGAAATTCTTCCTGCTACATGTAGACTGCGTTGGTATTTCCCCGAAGAGGAGAGGATGATGCAGTATAGTAGAGATAAGTATTTCCCTCAGTTAAAAACCAAGGTTATCAATCCAGTAGGAGAACTAAGGAAGATCCAGTGAACAACACCTACACACACAAAAGCAAACACTTGCACCCAACGCGAATAAGAGGGTTGTAAATCCTCTTAGCGGTTACTTGCAAGGATTAAGTCTGATAGAGATAAATTGATAAAGTAATTTTCTAAACTAAATAAAAGTAAAAAAATTGTAGCAAGGTATTTTTATGTTTTTTATATGATAAAGATAGACCCGGGGGCCATAGTTTTCACTAGAGGCTTCTCTCTTGAGCGCAGAAACATACGGTGGGTAAACAAATTACTGTTGGGCAATTGATAGAAAAGCAAATAATTATGACGGATTCTGGGCAATGATCATGTATATAGGCATCATGTCCGAGACAAGTAGACCGACTCCTGCCTGCATCTACTACTATTACTCCACTCATCGACCGCTATCTAGCATGCATCTAGAGTATTAAGTTAATAAAAACAGAGTAACACCTTAAGCAAGATGACATGATGTAGAGATGCAAATTCAAGCAATATGAATAAACCCCATCTTTTTATCCTTAATGGCAACAATACAAATATGTGTCATGTCCCTTTCTGTCACTGGGATTGAGCACCGAAAGATTGAACCCATCACAAAGCACCTCTCCCATTGCAAGATAAACCAATCTAGTTGGCCAAACCAAATCGATAGATCGGAGAGAAACATAAAGCTATATTTAATCATGCATAAAAGAGTTCAGAGAAGACTCAAATATTTCTCATGAATAATCTGATCATAAACTCACAATTCATCGGATCCCAACAAACACACCGCAAAAGAAGATTACATCGGATAGAACTCCAAGAACATCAAGGAGAACATGGTATTGAAGATCAAAGAGAGAAAAGAAGCCATCTAGCTACTAGCTATTGACCCGTAGGTCTGTGGTAAACTACTCACACATCATCGAAGGGGCAGCAAGGTTGATGTAGAAGCCCTCCGTGAGCGATCCCCCTCCGGCAGAGTACCGGAAAAGGCCTCCAGATGGGATCGCGGAAGAACTGAGGCTTGCGGCGGCGGAAAGGTTTTTTTGTTCTGGCTCTCTGATGCTTTTCGAATATTTGTGAATTTATAGGAGTGGAATTAGGTCAAACGGAGCCACGAGGGCCCCACAAGGCATCAAGGCGCGCCCCCCTGGGGCCGCGCCCTGTTGCCTTGTGGAGGCTTCGTGAACCTTCTGGCCTCCTCTCCAAGTCTCCAGGGTCTCTTTTGTCCAGAAAAAAATCTCCAAAAAGTTTCGTGGCATTTGGACTTCGTTTGGTACTGATTCTCTGAAAAGCCAAAAACAAGCAGAAAACAGCAACTGGCACCAGGCACTAGGTTAATAGGTTAGTCCCAAAAAATGATATATAATTGCATATAAAAACATCCAAGAGTGATATTATAATAGCATGGAACAATCAAAAATTATAGAGACGTTGGAGACGTATCACGATCCATAGACAAGAAATGTTGGTTTTCGAAAGAACATTGTAGTATACTATACTGTACTGCATGAGGGAGAAGCGTATTCAATGAAGATTGATGGTTGCTTCGTCCGTCCAACTTCCTGCCAAGTCTATGTGATTTGACGGCTCATTGGTCATTATTACTGCAGCGGTACGACCGTTGTGATTGTCAGTTGTAGTACTACACTCTACTTTGGTGCATGGCACGTGGACCCGGATGCTGGATGTCCCACGTTTCGGCGAAAGGAGGTAGAATGATTTTGGAGCCAGGAACCGTGCCGTAGAGCGTGTGCACTCTTTTTTTATTCTGTGATAAAACTAAATTTATCCACTCTGACACCGGTGGAGTGCAAAACATGGCAGCCCAGTGAGTAGTTCATGGCACACCTCACACTATCACCATATTCCTTGGACACCGTGCGACACCTAGCTCTCTAGTAATAGTAGTAGGAGTAGTACATACTAGTATAATTTCTCAGTGAGATAAAATTGTACTTACAATGCTATGAAGCTTTCAACTTTTGTTTCATGTATCTTGCCTCCAAGGTTGCCCCGTTACAACATTCCATCATCAAATACAAAGGAAACTAACATGCATGCTGATGCATCTCAATAATTCACAGATCATAGCCAATATTTACTTCACAACTAAAGACAAACATTGTGAGAAGGTGTACAAATAAAGAACAAAACAATTGATGCGGTCCCTAGGCCTTGAACCCTAAACCCTAAACAGGCTTTAATTTCCTGGAGAGGTTGAAACTTCTGAAGGAAAGAAGTCTGGAACCCATGGACCATCCGATGATTTTGTGCACTTCCACTAAAATTGAGCTGAGCATCCCTGTTAGCAAACATATTGAAGAAGTGTGATTAGAATAATAGTAGTGGCACTAGTTGATGAGACATAAACTCATCACAAATAGAAGCCGGTAGAGCAATGTGCGGGGCAAAGAAGTAGAGAAAGATCCGCATGGAGCGACATGGGGAGCTGGGGCAGTGGAGGAAGCCGGCTCGAAAGGAAGTTGTACCTAAGGGACGTCGGGATGTAGCTAGGAGGCTGGTGGGAGGCGGCATCAGCCCATACCACGGTAGTGAGCAAGGGGCGAAGGCTACCGCGCCGGAGCTTTGTGAGAGAGAACGGCCGGGACCCCTGATGGGGACGTGCCCACAATGGGTTTTCTCCCTCACCGCTGGCGACCGCGTCAACGCAAAACATCCACCACTTCCCCCGGTGGACGGGGTCCGGCCGGATATGTTGTGCGAGAGTGTGTGAAGAGAGCAACCCCAGCAAGCAAGCGTGTAGCTTAGGCTCCTGGCTATATTATGTATACATAGTGGAGTGGTTTTCCTTTTCTATCCATATCAACCTTTTTATATTGCATACATGCCATTGAAGAGAGAAATGATGGTTCACTGGTGCAGCGAGCTGCTATACAAACGGTTTTTAACCCCTTTTCACGACGGAGTTTTAAACCGTCGCCTTGCCTGTGTGTCCAATAGGGGGGTCCATCCCACATGACCCAGAAACCGTCGGGGATAGGTCCTCCAGTCACACACGCTGGGCAAAATGAGCTCGCGTGTGATCGGGCGATCCATCGCATACAATTATACAGGCGCAATCATTTCCATTCGTATGTACATCCCACACAGTGAATCCCAGACAAACGTTTCCGTTCGTATGTACATCCCACACAGTGAATCCCAGACAAACATTTCCGTTCATATGTACATCCCACACAGTGAATCATAGCCAAATGTTTATGTTCGTATCCACATCCCACATAGTGAATCCCAGACAAATGTTTCCGTTCGTATCTACATCACACATAGTTTTCTGTATAGCCTCATCTGTGATAGGTGTAACGATCACACACGCTCTGCCTCCGTAAACCGTTTGCGTTATTCAAGTATATCACACACGCTTTTGCTGCTAGAACCGTTTGTAAAGTTCCATGACCCATTTAACAGGTTTATTAGTTTACTATTAATAATTCCAGTATTAAGAAAAATCACATTTCATATCAAACAACTGTTTGCCAATTTCATATCAGGCACATAAATATATTATAACATAACAGTACGATAGGTACGTGAAAACAGCACAGTACAGCATATAGCTAGTTCACCTTCATAAGCACAATGTTAGAACAATATATTCATTTCCCTAATCGAATGATGCATGATCAGCCAAATTAGTCTTCTCCACCTCTGCTTTCAGTTCAGTAAGAACCTGTTTTGCACTGACCAACTAGGAAAGTGCCTCCTCCTTCGCAAACACCATCTTAGCAAAGTCTAATTTAAAAAATCTGAGCTCATTGTCCATCTTCCTCTTTTTTTCCAGTACCTTGAAATATTCTTCAGTGTTGACAACATTTTCTCTAAGCCTGTCTCTATTCTCTTCCTCAAACATGCTCCAGATCTTTGCTAAGCACATCTTCAAAGACGGTGGCCACTCTTGATGAACCCACTCCAGGTAAGAACACTTCCGTTCATCCTATAATATTTAAAACTAAATCAGTTACAGTTGTAGGGAAAATGGGTTTCTAGCAACATAGAAAATCACCACATACATATTTTGAAAAACTGCAGAAACACGTTTATTATGACATATCTTCTCAAAAAGTTCAATGTGCAAATGAATTAATTGCTACTGAGACAACAACCAAATTCAGGAACATCACAAGCTATAATTAAGTTCTTAGTCAGGTCCTATGATAACAAATTGACCATTTTATGAGGAAGCTAAATATAACTGCAACAGCACAGCGACAATGTTTCAATGCCATCAAATTAATACTAACAGGTATGTACATGCACAAATTTAATACCACAAACTAATACCAACAAAGGCCCTCTGCTGTGTAGGCCAAAACTGGTGTCAAATCAACTATTGCTACATTTGGCACCGGTATCTTGCACTGTCGAGTCGTTGCCAGAGGAAAAATTCAGGGAAGCAGAGCACCTAGTTGCTCCGATGCCCAGTTCCTTCCTGCCATAAATTATTAGTATTTTATTGCTTGGCTACTCGGATGTGTGGAGCAAAGTTGGGTGCACAAACTGCTGAAGCGGTGCCAAATAATTTTCTCAGGGCACCGTTGATGAGATGGCAATATTTTTAGATACTTGGTAGAATCTTTGACAGTGACTTAATCACATCCATATTAACATAGTACAGTGACAGTGTCTGAATCACATCTAACAAATGAAAGTGGGGCTAACCTTCTCTGCACATGCCAAAAACTTCCTCCCACTGTCCACAGATTCAAAAGCCACTAACTTCACGCATGGAGATTGTTGGTGACAATGAGCAGGCAGATCTTCAGCTACACCACTCCATTCCTTGCAACTGATGGTCCTAGGGAGCTACAAGAGGAACAAATGGCTCAAACCGGTCTCCGGGTTAAACTCCTTTATTACAAATCAGAACCCTAAGCCTAGGTGGGCGAGAGAGAGGAAAGAGGCATACCCGGCTGGTGACATACTCGTCGTCGGAGGAGGAACCGCTGGAGAGGTCAAAGAAGACCATGGCATCCGCGGTGGTCAGATGCGAGACAGCGAGAGCGAGGAAAGCAAGCGAGGAAGCGGCTATAGCTTGGGAAGGAAGGAAGGAGTAAACAGGGGAAATGTGGCTCGTGGTCGGGGAGAAAAGGGGGTGGGAAGGGGGGGAAGAGTTAGATATATCGCAGGTAGGCAAAAAAATTTGAAAGATGGGGGGGGGACTTGGCGCGCAGTGTCATCGGACACCTTTCACTTTGAACAAATGTGAGTTTGAGCACTCGAATTTTGGTGGAAATGTCCCTGGGTACAAGGCTCATCCACGTCATTGCATATTTAACATCACTTGCTAATTTGGGGGGTACACAAAAGAGCCTACAGCACACGGACCAAACTTACTGAATCGAGCAATTTTAGTAATTAAACAGAGCCAGTTGACCTAAACATTACTCTCACAAAATACCAGCATTATAAACAAAGGTTAAGTACGCATAATTTAAACAAAGCCTCCGACACGCCGCCGCCCTATGCCTTGCCGGTGTAAGATGAGATGTCGATGACTTGTCTTGGCGACATGCCGCCACTGGTTGACTCCGCGTCCCCCAAGCTGAAGTCGACTGCGTCGTCGTCCTCGTCCTCGTCCTCGCCGCCGCCCTCAATGTTGTAGTACTCGTAGTAGTGGCGGTGCCTGGCTCACGTTGGTACTCCACCACTGATTCCTCGATGGATAGGCGGCTCTCTACCTCCTCCTTAGCCACGCGTAACTCCTCCTCCTGGCTCTCCTCGATCTCCGCCGCCTCCTGCATCTCCAACTCCCGCTCAGGAGTCTCATGAGGAAGCAGGGACTCCATGGCCTCTGCCGGTGCATCATCGACAAGCATCTCTGCTACCTTTTTGGATGTGGGGTGCATGGTGGATTCCGAGGAGGCCTGGAATATCTTGGCGTGGGCGTCCTTGACCTGGGTGTGAATGGCCTCGACCCGGGCCAGGGCGACCTCCGCGGCACGGATGGCTCCTCGAGCGCTCTCGCCGTTTGCAGCCGCTGTCGCAGCAGTTGCTGTAGCCGTCTCGGCTGCTGCAGCTGCCCTGTCGGCTGCCGCCGATGCCCTCTCGGCGGATGCGGCCGCGCTCTCGGCAGAGGCGGAGCCGCTCGGGGAGGACCCGGCGACCATACGGGACCTCATGAAGCATCTCCACGACATCATTCTTTGCAAGAAGGGGATGTGGAATGGGTATCGGGGACTCGAGGATTCGGGGGTGAACATCGCTTGAGGAGACGAATCCGGTGAAGCTTATGGAGGAAGACATAAAAAGACTCGCGAATTTTCATCGCAAACGGTTCTTATAACCAACTGTGTCCGATGTAGTCAATTTTTTAATTACCTGCGGCAGACTAATTTGGAGTACACTGGCAACAGATGGTGATGGAAATTGTTCAAATTTTTTTTACCATTAACATGCACTGATACAACTGTCATGTTAAAATTTGGAATTTTTCAGGGTTCATCTGACCTTTTTAAGACATTAAGTGAGTTCCCAGCCATATAATGGCCGTAATTCAAATTTGAACTGCATGTACATGCAACGGCAAACCAACATGGGTTGGAAAATCATATTTTTGTCCTTGTGTGCGAGTTAATGCCCTGTGGAGTAAATTGGAAGGAATTTTCAAACATATTGGTGTCACGGCTTGGACACAAACAGTGAGAACCATGGCTTTTAATTTCCAAAAAATTCAAAAATGATAAAAAATACATGGAACCTTGCTTGATATCATGAAATGGTACCAAGATGCAGTGGTAAAAGAATTGGCCAATTTGACGAAAGTTTTGGCACAGACCTCTCACAAATCGACGCATCTCACGAGAAGACACGTGGTTCCGAGAGGGATCAATGCGTGTTTGATGATGAACCGGCGCTCGCTTCCTCGTATGACCCTGAATTTTTTTTTTACCGTTAACATGCACTAATGCAACAGTCATGTTAAATTTTTGGAAATTTCGGTGTTGATTTGACCTTTTTAAGACATTAAGTGAGTTTCTAGCCATATAATGGCCGTAATTCAAATTTGAAATGCATGTACATGCAACGGCAAACAATCATGGGTTGAAAAATCATATTTGTGTCCATGTGTGCGAGTTAGTGCCCTGTGCAGTAAATTGGAAGGAATTTTCAAACATATTGGTGTCACGGATTGGACACAAATAGTGATAACCATGGCTTTTAAATTCCAAAAAATTCAAAAATGATCAAAAATACATGAAACCTTGCTTGTTGTCATGAACTGGTACCAAGATGCAGTGGTAAAAGAATTGGCCAATTTGACGAAAGTTTTGACACAGACCTCCCACAAATCGGTGCATCTCACGAGAAGACACGTGGTTCCGAGAGGGAACAATGCATGTTTGATGACGAACCGGCGCTCGCTTCCTCGTATGACCCTGAATTTTTTTCTACCATTAACATGCACTAATGCAATAGTCATGTTAAATTTTTGAAATTTTCGGTGTTGATTTGACCTTTTTAAGACATTAAGTGAATTTCTAGCAATATAATGGTCGTAATTCAAATTTGAACTGCATGTACATGCAATGGCAAACCATCATGTGTTGGAAAATATATTTGTGTCCTTGTGTGTGAGTTAATGCCCTGTGCAGTAAATTGGAAGCAATTTTCAAACATATTGGTGTCAAGGCTTGGACACAAACAGTGAGAACCATGGCTTTTATCAAAAATGATCAGAAATACATGAAACCTTGCTTGATGTCATGAAATTGCACCAAGATGCTATTGTAAAAGAATTGGCCACTTTGACAAAAGTTTTGGCACACACCTCTCACAAATCGGAGAATGCCAAGAGAAGACTCGAGGTTCCGAGAGGGAAGAATATGCATGTTTGATGATGAACCAGCAGTGGCTTCCTCTTATGGCTTGGCATTTTTTTCTACCGTTAACATCCACAAATACAGGGGTTATTTGACATTTTTAAGACATTAAGTGAGTTTCTAACCATTTAATGGCCATAATTCAAATTTGAACTACATGTACATGCAACTGAATATCATCATGGGTTGGAAAAATCATTTATGTAATACATTTTCCAACAATATCATGGTAACATGAAATAAGCATTCATGCAAAACATTTGGAAAGAAAATATAAATATCTGGCAAGACAACTGGGCCCCCCATGATTGGCACTCTGTTTCGTGCCGCGAGGTTTGGAAGGTGAGTGGCGCGGGTTATTAATTAGACACGGTTCAGTCTTGGGAACCGTCAGTGATTTATTTCACACACGGATTTTGATGCGGCAATCGTGTGTAATTCAAGCTATAGTACTCATAAATTCCGGCCACCGGCGCTTCTACTGCTCCCGTCGATCTAGATTCTAGCCGCCAATAAATACTACCCCGCCCACGTCATCCCACCTACATTCTCACCTACATTCTCTCCTCGCTTGCCCCCTTCTCTCTCACAAAACTCTACCATGGCGCCGATGATCTGCCCACCCGTCAAGGAGGAGGTGCCGCCCCGCGAGGACATCCAGGCGCAGAGCAGCGATGAGAAGGACCCTACGTGCCACCAGACGAGGTTGCGTCGGAACCCCCTACTTTGGAGTGGTTTTGGGGCCAGTACAATCTTTGTCTGTGGAAAGTGCTGCCGCCAGCTGAGAAAGCCAGGCAAGTGGTGTTCAAGAAGGAGTTGGTGGAGGAGCGCACCAGGGACCAGGCAGCCTGTGAAGCCCGTGAGGCTGCCTAGGAAAAGGAAAAGCTGGAGCTTTGGCGGCGGGCGCGTCGACGTGCGGACGAGGTGTACGAAGACGGCCGGTACTTCGCCAGGAAGGCCAAAGGCGCTAGGCGCCTCATCGCTGCGTGGAGGTGGGCCGATAAGCTCCAGCGTGCTACTGACGAGGATCTCCGGTGGGCGCCCAACAAAATGGCAAGATCGTTCGCACGCATCCACCAGCAAGAGGCAGATCGGCACGTCAAGCGCTGCGAGGCGGAGGAAGCAGAGAACTCCATCCGCGCTGGGAAGCCGCCGCGCACCAGGGAGCTGCTAGCGAGGGGCTGCCAGAATACTAGCCACATAAGGAGAGATTATTAATTTTAGTATTGTTTGTTTTCAATTTTATGCATTGTACTTAGTAGTTAAGTATGGGATCCTAGTTAAGTATCATCACATATTGTTCGTTTTTGTACTAATTTCTATCTAGCTGTTTACCATCCACACGTACAAAGTGGAAAACATACACATTGAAACAGAACAGTATATAAGAACAGAAAACAGAGTACACACATTGAAACTGAGCAATAAACAGAGCAATATTATGATTGTTGGGAATACATAGCGATCAACGTCGAAATGACTCAACAAAATAAAACGCGTCCATGACCACAACCCCTGCCTATGGTAGCTCTTGCCTCTGCCTGAACTCGTACAGGCATTCGTCCAAGCGGTTGACACGCTCGCGGTACATCTGGAGCGCGATCTCGAGCTCCAAGTTGGCTATTTCATCGGAGATCACCAGCTCGAGGATGCGACGGCCATGCTCCTCTACTGCGCCTATGTGGACACCTGGGCCAAGGAGGCGCTCGAGCCTAGCGACCAGCGCGTTGGCATCGAGAGGGCCGCGGACAAAGCGAACGGCGTGACCCATGTGAACGGCGCGGCCAACGTCCGGTGCAAGCACGGCGCGGCTGGCCTCTAGTGCTAGTATGGCGCATACGGCCTCTGCCCACTCCAGGCGAGGAATGGGGCTACTGACGGGCCATGTAGCCAGCCGCAACGCCCTGTCGACAACAGGCAAGCACCGATGGAATCACTCTTGCTGTGCGGCGTGCCGCGCCTCTCGCTCTACAGTGGTCCATCGGCGCGGACGTGCCTATCTTGCGCTGCAGGGCACCACCGATCATGTTCTGCGTCGAGCTGCAGCCTCTCGGTGCTGAGTTGCCTTTCTTGATCCACGGCGCTAATGCACCGTCTGCCAATTGTCTGCTCAACCCTGGAGATGACGAGCAGCACGTCATCATCCATCGCGTTGCTGGGGACGCCCTTGGCCTCGACGGGCCGTGGCGCCTGCTCGTTTACCTCGTCGAGGAGGTTGATTGCAGAGGCGGTGCTTCAGTGGGTTGGCATTCTTGCAAAAGGTAGCTAGAGGGGCTATAGGCTGCGCTTGTGCCTCGATGTGTCGCGCGCTGCCTAGGCTTATGCGCAATCGTTGGGTGACGGCGGGAAACCGATGGGGAAATGGCGGTAAACGGTGGCGTGTTCATAAAACGCCATCAATTAATGGAAACTTAGCATAGAAGGAAGTGCGAGCTAGCATGACGCGTGTGCGCACATTGCTTGCCCACAGGTGTGATCCATATATCTTGTGTGCCCAACAGAGCACACTATTCACACAAAATAATATTGTTCTGTACACAGAGAGCGTAGATGTTGTGCAGACTGAGCAAATCACATCACACACGGACGAAACTAGGGAACCCGTCGGTGATGATTTCATCAATCACTGACAATTGTTTACCAGCAAGCGTTTGCCCACAACACACACAGGTTATTAGCAGGAATCATCTGTGTTGTTATCGGTCTTCCCACACATTTTGGATTACTGACATGTTTGCCGCGTATCACACACATCTTGTTAAGTTGAACTGTTTCTATTGTGTTGGGTAATCGCAAACAGTTCATCCGAGTGAACCGCATGTCATATATCGCACACACCTTGATCTGCCTGACTGTTTCTATTGTGTTGGGTAATCACAAACAGTTCATCCGAGTGAACTGTATGTTGTGTATCGCACACACGACGAACTGGCTGACCGTGCTTGTTGTTCTGACTTATCGCAAACATTTCGTATGGATCAACTGTATGCCACGTATCGCACACGTGTCTCTAATCTGAATCGTTTTTATGTCTCCGCCATCGCAAACAGTTCGTCTTATTGGAAATGGTATTTTTAAGACACCGTTTGCGATTCATGCATCGCACACAGTTTGGTCGCGGGGTCTCTGGTTCATGTGTCACGTTAGCGGTCGCCTGTAGTAGTGGTTGCTTCGTCCGAGCAACTTATTGTGTGATTTGACTCCTCATTAGGCATTATTACTGCGTCCCCTGCTAGTACTCCACCTACGTGTGTGACCGTTCCTGAGTCTCACTTGTACTCACAATTACTTATCTCTAATTTCTTGCATGACACATGGATCCGGATTCTGGGTGTCCCACCTGTCGGCGAAAGGAAGAAGAACGAGTTCCGACGACCGAGAAGTCGTATTTACATGCAAATGGATCTTACGATGCATGAGCCGTTTGTTATGCTATCGACCAAAATACCCCTGCATGCAGGTTTGTCTCACTCCCATGTGCCCTACCTGCTCTAACATCCATCATTTTGGCAAGGGGTAATGCCGTCTAAAACTCCGTACACGCAGTACATTATGAAATATGAACTTGTGAAGACTACAACCCTCATGCATTTATGCAGTAGTCACACGTATACATGCACACAAAAACGCACGTGACGCCCTAATGCATGCATGAGGAAGTCACACATACACATGCACGCACGCATGCATGTGTACAGCACACGACGCAACACACATGCTCACGCTCAAGTGCTCAGCCTACACGTGCATGCGCACACATACACGGCCAGGGTGGTTCTCACGCAAGGGTTGAACTCCTGCCGCACCTGTGTAAAATTTTGTTTAACTTATTTCTGTCCTCTGCCAACTGATAGGTGGGACCCACAGCCCACATGCCAATTTAACCAGTTAACAAAGTGCTACGTAGACTATTTGGCCGGTCAACAGAGTGCAATACGGTGCTCTACGGTGAGCTAGTGACCATATAAACACCGCAAAATGTATATATTGACCATAATGAGTATATTATGAAGTCCAGTGACCGCCATTAAGCCATATTAACCGGAAAGGAGGTAGTATGGACTAGTAGTAGTACTAATACTACACTACACCCTCTTGCTCTCCCACACGTGCGGTGGCTCGCAGGACAAGGAGAACGAGGAGAAGCTTGCTTACTACGCCCTCTCCCTCTCCCACACACGTGGTGGCTCATAGAACAAGGAGAATGAGGAGAAGCTTGCTTACTACGCCCTCTCCCTCTCCCACACGCGTGGTGGCTCATAGGACGAGGAGAACAAGGAGAAGCTTGCTTACTATGCCCTCTCCCTCTCCCACACGCGCGATCGCTCGCAGGACGAGGAGAAGCTTTTGACTACTACGCACTCTCCTCGCCCACACGGTGGACGTGCAGCAGTTCATTCAGTATCAGATTGCCAGAAGCATACACTGTAGTACTACCATAATTCTTCGACTTCACGAAAAGGCGAAGAGCCAAGCGCAAGGTTTAATCGTACGAGTAGTACAGTATACAGGTACACTAGGAACCGCATGGTGGAATATGTGATAAAGCAATCTTCTACTACTACTAGTACACATTTACTCCGGAGCCCAGTGAAGTATTTACTCCTCAGATCACACTATCATCATATGGCCTCCGTGCGACACCTAGCCTGTCTGCGTTCTCCTTAGTAGAGTACTTATAGTTGCTCCTGTTGGGGAACGTTGCATGGAAAACAAAAACAAAAAATTCTACGCACACGCAAGACCTACCCATGGAGATGAATAGCTACGAGAGGGGGAGTGTGTCTACGTACCCTCGTAGACCGTAAGCGGAAGCGTTAGAACAACGCGGTTGATGTCGTCGAACAACTTCACGATCCAACCGACCGAGTACCGAACGTACGGCACCTCCGCGTTCAGCACACGTTCAGTTCGGTGACGTCCTTGACTTCTTGATCCCCCAAGACGGCGAGGTAGTGGATGAGTTCCGGCAGCACGACGGAGTGGTGACGGTGATGGTGATGCTATCTCCGCAGGGCTTCACCCAAGCACTGCGAAAATATGACCGAGGGACGGAACTGTGGAGGGGGGCGCCGCACACGGCTAAGACAATGTTGTGTCTTGTTTGGGGCGCCCCCTCTCCTCTATTTATATATGTGTAGGGGCCTGGAGTAGAAGTAATAGTGCCACGTGAACAGTACCACGTGAACAGTACCACGTGGACAGTACCACGTGGACTTGGACTCCAAAGTCCAATCCTATTCCTACTAGGACTCTCCTTTTTTTCCTTCCCTAGCTGCGTGGGCTTTTGAGGACTTGGTGCGCCTGGCCCAATAAGGCCAGGGCGCCTCCCCTTAGCCCATGCCAGCCCTTGGGATGTGGTGGACCCACTTGTGGACTTCCGTACCCCTCCGGAATCTTCCGGAACCTTCTGGAAGCTTCCCGGTACAATACCGAAAAAACTGCACCTTTTTCCGGAACCCAAAATATGACTTCCCATATAGAAATCTTTACCTCTCGACCATTCCGAGACTCCTCGTGATGTCCGGGATCTCATCCGGGACTCCGAACAATATTCGGTTACCAATTCACATAACTCATATAACACTATATCGTCAACGAACGTTATGCGTGCGGACCCTACGGGTTTGGGAATGATGTAGACATGACTGAGACACCTCTCCGGTCAATAACCTATAGCGGAACCTGGATGCTCATATTGGTTCCTACATATTCCACGAAGATCTTATCGGTCGAACCGCAATGACAACATACGTAATTCCCTTTGTCCGTCGGTATGTTACTTGCCCGAGATTCGATCGTCGGTATCTCCATACCTAGTTCAATCTCGGTACCGGCAAGTCTCTTTACTCGTTCCATAATACATCATCCCATAACTAACCCCTTAGTCACTTTGCTTGCAAGCTTCTTATGATGTGCATTACCGAGAGGGCCCAGAGATACCTCTCCGAAACACGGAGTGACAAATCCCAGTCTCGATCCATGCCAACTGAATAGACACCTTCGGAGATACCTGTAGAGCATCTTTATGATCACCCAGTTACGTTGTGACGTTTTATAGCACACAAGGTATTCCTCCGGTATCCGGGAGTTGTATGATCTCATGGTCGGAGGAACATGTATTTGACATTCAAGAAAGCAGTAGCAATAAACAGAACGATCATATGCTAAGCTAACAGATGGGTCTTGTCCATCACATCATTCTCCTAATGATGTGATACCGTTATCAAATGACAACTCATGTCTATGGTTAGGAAACCTTAACCATCTTTGATCAACGAGCTAGTCTAGTAGAGGCTCACTAGGGACACGGTATTTGTTTATGTATTCACACATGTATTTAAGTTTCTGGTCAATACAATTATAGCATGAATAATAAACCTTTATCATGAACAAGGAAATATAAAATAATAACAACTTTATTATTGCCTCTAGGGCATATTTCCATCAGTCTCCCACTTGCACTAGAGTCAATAATCTAGTTCACATCGCCATGAGATTAACACCCAAGAGTTCACTAGAGTCAATAATCTAGTTCACATCACCATGTGATTAACAGTCAAAGAGTTCTAAGGTGTGATCATGTTTTGCTAATGAGAGAAAATTTTAGTCAATGGGTCTGCAATATTCAGACCCATGTGTGCTTTGCAAATCCTTATGTCATACTGTAGATGCTGCTATCACGCTTTACTTGGAGCTATTCCAAATGACTGCTCCATTATACGTATCCGGTTTGCTACTCAGAAATATCCAGATTGGTGTCAAAGCTTGCATCGACGTAACCCTTTACAACAAACTCTTTATCACCTCCATAATCAAGAAACATTTCCTTAGTCCTTTAGTTACTAAGAATAATTTTGACCGCTGTCCAGTGATCCACTCCTGGATCACTCTTGTACCCCCTTTGCCAGACACGTGGCAAGGCACACATTAGGTGTGGTACACAGCATGGCATACATTATAGAACCTATGGCTGAGGCATAGGGAATGACTTTCATTCTCTCTCTATCTTTTGGCGTGGTCGAGCTTTGAGTCTTACTCAACCTTACACCTTACAATACAGGCAAGAACTCCTTCTTTGACTGATCCATTTTGAACTCCTTCAAAATCTTGTCAAGGTATGTACTCATTGAAAGTCTTATCAAGCGTCTTGATCTATCTCTATAGATCTTGATGCCCAATATATAAGCAGCTTCACCGAGGTCTTTCATTCAAGTATCCTTTTATGCCATCCAGAAATTCTATATCATTTCCAATCAACAATATGTCATCCACATATAATATTAGAAATGCTACAGAGCTCGCACTCACTTTCTTGTAAATACATGCTTCACCGTAAGTCTGTACAAAAACCATATGCTTTGATCACCTCATCAAAGCGTATATTCCAACTCCGAGATGCTTGCACCAGTCCATAGATGGATCGCTGGAGCTTGCACACTTTGTTATCACCCTTAGGATCGACAAAACCTTCTGGTTGCATCATATACAACTCTTCTTTGAGAAAACCATTAAGGAATGCAGTTTTGACATCCATTTGCCAGATCATAAAATGCGGCAATTGCTAACATGATTCGGACAGACTTAAGCATCGCTACGGGTGAGAAAGTCTCATCGTAGTCAACCCCTTGAACTTGTCGAAAACCTTTCGCGACAAGTCGAGCTTTGTAGACAGTGATATTACCATCAGCGTTTGTGTTCCTCTTAAAAATCCATTTATTCTCAATGGCTTGCCGATCATCGGGCAAGTCCACCAAAGTCCATACTTTGTTCTCATACATGGATCCTATCTCAGATTTCATGGCCTCAAGCCATTTGTCGGAATCTGGGCTCATCATAGCTTCTTCATAGTTCATAGGTTCGCCGTTGTCTAACAACATGACTTCCAGAACAGGATTACCGTACCACTCTGGTGCGGAACGTACTCTGGTCGACCTACGAGGTTCAGTAGTAACTTGATCTGAAGTTTCATGATCTTCACCATTATCTTCCTCTCTTATTGGTGTAGGCATCAGGGGAACGGTTTTCTCTGATGAGCTACTTTCCAATTCGAGAGAAGGTACAATTACCTCATCAAGTTCTACTTTCGTTCCACTCACTTCTTTCGAGATAAACTCCTTCTCTAGAAAGGACCCATTCTTGGCAACAAAGACCTTGCCTTCGGATCTGTGGTAGAAGGTGTACCCAATTGTTTCTTTAGGGTATCCTATGAAGACGCACTTCTCCGCTTTGGGTTCGAGCTTATCAGGTTGAAGCTTTGTCACATAAGCATCGCATCTCCAAACTTTAAAAAACGACAGCTTAGGTTTCTTGCCAAACCACAGTTCATACGGTGTCGTCTCAACGGATTTAGATGTTGCCCTATTTAACGTGAATATAGCTGTCTCTAATGCATAACCCCAAAACGATAGTGGCAAATCGGTAAGAGACATCATAGAACGCACCATATCCAATAAAGTACGGTTACGACGTTCAGACACACCATTACGCTGTGCTGTTCCAGGTGGCGTGAGTTGTGAAACAATTCCACATTTTCTTAAATGAAGGCCAAACTCGTAACTCAAATATTCGCCTCCGCGATCGGATCGTAGAAACTTTATTTTCTTGTTACGATGATTCTCTACTTCACTCTGAAATTCTTTGAACTTTTCAAATGTTTCAGACTTGTGTTTCATCAAGTAGATATACCCATACCTACTCAAATCATCTGTGAAGGTTAGAAAATAACGATACCTGCCGCGTGCTTCAACATTCATCGGACCGCATACATCGGTATGTATTATTTCCAACAAATCAGTAGCTTGCTCCATTGTTCCGGAGAACGGAGTTTTAGTCATCTTGCCCATGAGGCATGGTTCGCAAGTATCAAATGATTCATAATCAAGAGATTCCAAAAGTCCATCAGCATGGAGTTTCTTCATGCGCTTTACACCAATATGACCTAAACGGCAGTGCCACAAGTATGTTGCACTATCATTATCAACTTTGCATCTTTTGGCATCAATATTATGAATATGTGTATCACTACGATTGAGATTCAACAAGAATAAACCATTCACAAGGGTGCATGATCACGAGGGATATTATTCATATAAACAGAATAACCATTATTCTTTGACTTAAATGAATAACCGTCTTGCAATAAACAATAACCAGATATAATGTTTTATGCTCAACGCAAGCACCAAATAACCATTATTTAGGTTTAATACTAATCCCGAAGGTATTACGAGCGTGTCGATATTGATCATATCAATCTTGGAGACACTTCCAACACATATCGTCACCTCGACCTCAGCTAGTCTCCGTTACTCTACAGCTCCTGCTTCAAGTTACTAATATCTGCAACTGAATCGGTATCAAATACCCAGACGCTGCTACGAGCACTATTGAGGTACATCTCAATAATATGTATATCAAATATACCTTTGTTCACTTTGCCATCCTTCTTATCCGCCAAATACTTGGGGCAGTTCCGCTTCCAGTGACCAGTTCCTTTGCAGTAGAAGCACTCAGTTTCAGGCTTCGGTCCAACTTTGGGTTTCTTCGTGGGAGCGGCAGCTTGCTTGCCGTTCTTCTTGAAGTTCCCCTTCTTTCCCTTGCCCTTTTTCTTGAAACTAGTGGTCTTGTTAACCATCAACACTTGATGCTCCTTCTTGATTTCTACCTCCGCCGATTTCAGCATCGCGAAGAGCTCGGGAATTGTCTTCTCCATCCCTTGCATATTATAGTTCATCACGAAGCCTTTATAGCTTGGTGGCAGTGACTGAAGAACTCTGTCAATAACACTCTCAACTGGAAGATCAATTCCCAGCTGAGTCAAGTGGTTGTGGTATCCAGACATTCTGAGTATGTGTTCACTGACAGAACTGTTCTCCTCCATCTTACAGCTGAAGAACTTGTTGGAGACTTCATATCTCTCAACCCGAGCATTAGTTTGAAATATCAATTTTAGCTCCTGGAACATCTCATATGCTCCATGGCGTTCAAAATGGTTTTGTAGTCCCGGTTCTAAGCCGTAGAGCATGTCACACTGAACTATTGAGTAGTCATCAGATCGAGCCTGCCAGGCGTTCACAACGTCTATAGCAGCTCCTGCAGCAGGTCCATCACCTAGCGGTGCATCAAGGACATAATCCTTCTGTGCAGCAATGAGGATAATCCTCAAGTTACGGACCCAGTCCGTGTAATTGCTACCATCATCTTTCAACTATGCTTTCTCTAGGAACGTATCAAAAACAGGGGAGCTACAACGCGAGCTATTGATCTACAACATAATTTGCAAAGACTATCAGGACTAAGTTCATGATAAATTAAGTTCAATTAATCAAATTACTAATGAACTCCCACTTAAATTAACATCCCTCAAGTTAACTAAGTGATACATGATCCAAATCAACTAGCCCATGTCTGATCATCACGTGAGATGGGATAGTCATCAATGGTGAACATCTCCATGTTGATCATATCTACTATATGACTCATGTTCGACCTTTCGGTCTCCAGTGTTCCGAGACCATGTCTGTACATGCTAGGCTCGTCAAGTTTAACCCAAGTATTCTGCTTGTGTAAAACTGGCTTACACCTGTTGTATGTGAACGTAGAATCTATCACACCCGATCATCACGAGGTGCTTCGAAACGACGAACTTTAGCAACGGTGCATACTCGGGGAGAACACTTTTATCTTGAAATTTAGTGAAGGGATCATCTTATAATGCTACCGCCGTTCTAAGCAAAATAAGATGCATAAAGGATAAACATCACATGCAATCAAAATATGTGACATGATATGGCCATCATCATCTTGTGCTTTTGATCTCCATCTCCAAAGCATCGTCATGATCTCCATCGTCACCGGCTCGACACCTTGATCTCCATCGTTGCATCGTGGTCGTCTCGCCAACTATTGCTTCTACAACTATTGCTAACGCATAGTGATAAAGTAAAGCAATTACATGGCACATGCATTTCATACAATAAAGAGACAACCATAAGGCTCCTGCCGGTTGTCGATAAATTACAAAACATGATCATCTCATACAATAACGTATATCACATCATGTCTTGACCATATCACATCACAACATACCCTGCAAAAACAAGTTAGACGTACTCTACTTTGTTGTTGCAAGTTTTACGTGGCTGCTACGGGCTTCTAGCAAGAACAGTTCTTACCTACGGCACAAAACCACAATGGTGATTTATCAAGTTTGTTGTTTTAACCTTCAACAAGGACCGGTCGTAGTCAAATTTGATTCAACTAAAGTACGAGAAACAGACACCCGCCAGCCACCTTTATGCAAAACAAATTGCATGTCTGTCGGTGGAACCGGTCTCATGTACGTGGACATGTAAGGTTGGTCCGGGCTGCTTCATCTTACAATACCGCCGAATCAAAATAAGACGTTGGTGGTAAGCAGCATGAAGATCACCGCCCACAACTCTTTGTGTTCTACTCGTGCATATCATCTACGCATAGACCTGGCTCATGATGCCACTGTTGGGGAACGTTGCATGGAAAACAAAAAAAAATTATATGCACACGCAAGATCTATCCATGGAGATGCATAGCTACAAAAGGGGGAGTGTGTCTACATACCCTCGTAGACCGTAAGCGGAAGCGTTAGAACAACGCCGTTGATGTCGTCGAACAACTTCACGATCCAACCGACCGAGTACCGAACGTGCGGCACCTCCGCGTTCAGCACACGTTCAGCTCGGTGACGTCCTCGACTTCTTGATCCAGCAAGATGGCGAGGTAGTGGATGAGTTCCGGCAGCACGACGGCGTGGTGACGGTGATGGTGATGCTATCTCCGCAGGGCTTCGCCCAAGCACTGCGAAAATATGACCGAGGGACGGAACTATGGAGGGGGGCGCCGAACACGGCTAAGACAATGTTGTGTCTTGTTTGGGGCGCCCCCACTCCTCTATTTATATATGTGTAGGGGCTTGTAGTGGAAGGAATAGTGCCATGTGAACAGTATCACGTGAATAGTACCACGTGAACAGTACCACACGAATAGTACACACGTGGACTTGGACTCCAAAGTCCAATCCTATTCCTACTTGGACTCTCCTTTTTTCCTTCCCTAGCTGCGTGGGCTTTTGAGGACTTGGTGCGCCTGGCCCAATAAGGCCAGCGCGCCTCCCCTTAGCCCATGCCAGCCCTTGGGATGTGGTGGACCCACTTGTGGACTTCCGGACCCCTCCGGAATCCTCCGGAACCTTCTGGAAGCTTCCCGGTACAATACCGAAAAAACTGCACCTTTTTCCGGAACCCAAAATATGACTTCCCATATAGAAATCTCTACCTCTCGACCATTCGGAGACTCCTCGTGACATCTGGGATCTCATCCGGACTCCGAACAATATTCGGTTACCAATTCACATAACTCATATAACACTATATCGTCAACGAACGTTAAGCGTGCGGACCCTACGGGTTCGGGAATGATGTAGACATGACTGAGATGCCTCTCCGGTCAATAACCAATAGCGGAACCTGGATGCTCATATTGGTTCCTACATATTCCACAAAGATCTTATCGGTCGAACCGCAATGACAACATACGTAATTGCCTTTGTCCGTCGGTATGTTACTTGCCCGAGATTCGATCGTCGGTATCTCCATACCTAGTTCAATCTCGTTACCGGCAAGTCTCTTTACTCGTTCCGTAATACATCATCCCGTAACTAACTCCTTAGTCACTTTGATTGCAAGCTTCTTATGATGTGCATTACCGAGAGGGCCCAGAGATACCTCTCCGAAACACGGAGTGACAAATCCCAGTCTCGATCCATGCCAACTCAACAGACACCTTCGGAGATACCTGTAGAGCATCTTTATGATCACCCAGTTACGTTGTGACGTTTGATAGCACACAAGGTATTCCTCCGGTATCCGGGAGTTGCATGATCTCATGGTTGGAGGAACATGTATTTGACATTCAAGAAAGTAGTAGAAATAAACAGAACGATCATATGCTAAGCTAATAGATTGGTCTTGTCCATCACATCATTCTCCTAATGATGTGATCCCGTTATCAAATGACAACTCATGTCTATGGTTAGGAAACCTTAACCATCTTTGATCAACGAGCTAGTCTAGTAGAGGCTCACTAGGGACACGGTATTTGTTTATGTATTCACACATGTATTTAAGTTTCCGGTCAATACAATTCTAGAATGAATAATAAACCTTTATCATGAACAAGGAAATATAAAATAATAACAACTTTATTATTGCCTCTAGGGCATATTTCCATCAGCTCCTAGTAGTAGGAGCGGATTCAAAGAAGATTGAATAGATGGTTGCTTCCTCCGAGCAACTTACTGTGGGAAAGGTAGGACTTGTGATTTGACTGCTCATTACTACTAGTATATTACTGCGGTGAAACGACCGGGCTGGAGTCTCCCGTGCGGCACTCTAATTTGGTGCATGGCACGTCGACTCAGATGCTGGAGTAGTAGAATTGCTTCTGGCAATGCTATCAAGCTTTTAGCATTTGTTTACATACTATATGTACACATAATTCTTGAGTGACATGAAATTGTACAATGCTATGAAGCTTTCAGCTTTTGTTTCATGTGTCTTGCCAGCTGGAAGGTTGTCTCGTTACAACATTCCATCAAATACAAAGGAAACTAACATCGATGCTCTTTCGAAAAAGAAAAAAAACTAACTAACTTGCTAATCTATCTCAATGATTCGCAGATCAGAGCCAATATTTACATCACAACTGAAGACAAAGTTGTGACAAGGTGTGTAAATAAAGAAAAAAAAAATGATCGATGCTCTCCATAGGAATGCTTTCATTTCCTGGCCAAGATATTCATTGGTTGGCAGCTACTTTCCCGCAGCTCTGTCAAATTCAACACGACATGTTGGCAAAGAAAGGAGCTATCAGTAGCATGGAACATTCCGATCATTTTGTGCAGTTCCACTAAAATAGAGCTGAGCATCCCTGTTTGCAAAGATATTGAGTAAGTGTGATTACAATAATAGTGGCACTGTTGATGAAACAATAAACACACAAATATAAGCCGGTCACCTTTGCAGTCTCTCTTGAGACTAACTACTTGTTGGAGAAGATTAGGCTGATAGTTGGATGAGGAGGATAGGAACTCCAAACTCCCTTTGTGCAGTCCCATTGAAATGTAGAAACATTGCCAGTGAGACATTTTAGTAGAACTGCACAAAACACTCTTAAGAAAAAAGTGCTTTGTGCAGTTCACCAAAAGGTCGCAATAGCAACGAGGTGAAATGGATATCCCAGTTTGCAAAAAGAGGTACAAAGGAAACACTTACTAGCCAATGACAGTTGATGACACATACACCGACAAAAAGAAGCATATTCATTGTCTTAAGGGAAAGATAACAGCACAGTGGTTTCTCTCAAATGGTGTGAGGACGAGATTGCAAAATGGAAAGTACGCCAGCCAAGCTAGTACGTTTTAGGCAAAGAACTAGAGAAGATCCACATGCAGCGACGTGGGAAGTTGGGCAGTGGAGCAAGGCCAGTTCAAGAGGAAGCTGTACCTAAGGGTCGTCGGGATGTAAGTAGGAGGGCGGCGGCGGGCGGGATCTACTGCGGCAGCGAGCAAGGGTCGAAGGCCCTACCGCACCGGAGCTTGGTCGCAGAGAATGGCGGGTACCGCAGATCGGGACGCGCCGGCAGAGGGTTTCCTGTCTCGACGCCGACGACCGGAGCAACGCTGCACATCCTCCCTTTCCGCCGGTGGATGGGATCCGGTCGGATCAGTGACCAGCGGTTAGAGAGAGAGAGATTGGCCACCGCCGTCTTGTGTGAGAGAGTGTGAAGAGACGAACCCCAGCAAGCAAGCATTGAGGCTCCTTCCTATATTTGTATAGTGGAGCGGTTTTCATTTTTCTCTCCATACAATCATTTTATATTCTGTACGTGCCATTAAGGAATAAAACTTTATTTAAAAATAATGCGCCGATGCGTCAAGTCGCACTTTGTTTCGTTCACGCATGGTACACGACCCTCCATCAAGTGAACAACCGACACGCGTCAAATTATCACGTGGGCTGCCTTTTCGTATAGAAATGAGCTCCACCTTGTACCCGCACGGGTGTAGTTGGGAATGAGATGTGAGTATGTGCGTCCTGCGTGCACCTCTTCTCTTCATGCACGTACCCCACCTACGTGGGTGTGTGTGAGAGAGATATAAACCTAGAGAGAGATGGTGAGTGCGTTCGTGAGTTTTTTTTGGGGGGGGTGATTTTGTAAGTGTATTTGTGTGCGTGAGAGATAGACAAGGAATATGAGTCGATGATATCTCAAAAACAATGTAACATATGCAATGCGTGTGAAACGGAGGCCTAGATATATCATATATAGCGGGGGCGATCCATGAGAAGAGAGGAGAGGGATCATCGGCGTGAGATATCGATAGAATCGAAGAGAGGGATGAAGGTGTATGGGTGCGAGATCGATAAAGAGAGACAGCAAAATAGTGTGTGCGCACGTCAAAGATATTGGGTGGCTGGCCTACTGGAACGTGAAAGGGGATAGGTGTAGTTTGTGTGTGGCAGGGAGACCTAACTAGAGAGTTCGACTATCGGTGTGTGTGTGGGGGGGGGGGGCAGAGACCTAACTAGAGAGGTAGGTCGGCAGGTAGACATGTGGAGAAGGAGAGACCTGGCTATCTATTGAGGGAGATCGATCGGCATCCATGCATATGTGTAGGAGAGGAATAATTAAGGTTGGGAGAGAGACAGAGCTAGTGTGCTGGAGGGGTGGTGGTGGAGTTGCTTCTCGGAGATGGTGGGAGAGGCCTACTAGACAAATGGAGGGTACCACTGCAATATCAATAAGAGAGGTGTTGTGTGTCTGTGTGCGCGTGTTTGTGAGAGACGAGTCAGGAGGCATGCATGGATGATGGGGGGGCGATATGTCTCTGGTAAGCAGACCTAACAAGATAGGTAGAGCAATCATCGTGTGTCGGGGAAAGGGAGAGACTTAGCTAGTGAGGTAGATCGATCAGTGCATGGTGAAAAAGAGTTATAGTCGACTTAGCTATATTTACAGAGGGAGATCGATCGATATACATGCATGTGTTAGTGGCAAATAAGGCCCGGAGAGACGGATAGAGAGACAAGGATGCGGCTACGAGTTGGTGCGATAGGCCGACTATATAGAGATGGAGGAGTGTGCGAGTGCGAGGTCGATGAAAAGAGGGGCAAGAGTGTGCATGTGTGTGTGACCGAATGAGAGATTGAGGGCATGGACGGTGAAATAGAGGAGAAGAGGGAAAGTGTGTGTATGTGGTAGGCAGACCTAGCTAGAGAGGTATATCGATCGGTGTGTGCCAAAAAGAAGGAGCTGGGGAGACCTATAGAGACCGTGGGTTAACGACCTAAAGAAAAATAACGAATGTGCGCGACGGGGAGAATGCTGAGGGAGGGGGAGGGCGAGGAGGGCGTGTGCATGCACCAGAGAAAGTTAGTACTAGCTACAAAGAGAACATGATTGTGTGGGTGTAAAGTCTAACAGAGATCATAATTCATTACAAAAGTGGATTTAGATATTTGAATAAGAGATCATAGTGATTTAAACCCATGCATGCATGAATATCATGGTGATATACATGGTGTGGTTATGAACATGTTATACTATATATATATATTATATATATATATCAACAATCTCACATTTATTTGAATTTGTTATAATGTGTGGCTTTTGCAGCTCCCAACTAAGTACTTGTAGGCGTAGGGGGCAGCGCAGTATAAATTGTGCGATAAACACATTATACATATGAAACATGGTTTAGATTATCAAGATCTAGCAAGAACTTGAAATGTACTATTATTTGAAATCATCATAAAGTGGATTCAAAAATTTGAATTCGAGTTCATATAGTACACACAGTTCATATCTAGCTTGACATCAATCATGTGGTGTGTTGTGAAGATAATATACAGATAATGGTTTAACTTGACAACAATCATGATTTTTGATTCTTATTCAAATAGTGAAACGAATTCAAATTTAGTTCATATTTCAGCGGTAGTATATACATTTGGAATGCACTAAAATGTTCATTTGATTAGGTTACATGCATTATACACCTAGCGAAATATTTTAATTGAACATAACATGGATTCAAAGTTTTGAATGACATTTGTAGTAATTCATACAGTAAAATGGGACAAGACCCTCTCTTGTGTGGTGCGAATTGTTTTTATTGTTTTTTGGTTTTGGTAGAGGGAAGTGTGAATTGATATGGTACCATACATGTTAGCCTTGTCCCGAAATTTCAACCCGCGTCTTATTATGCCAAAATTTCAAGATATCTCTTTATCTGTTTGTGCTCCTAAAACTCCCTCCTTCTGAACCCGCGCCTTGCTTGCCCGAAATTACAACGCGCGCGAAATCCCCGTTCTACCCCTGATCGGAAAGAGCCGCTAGTTCAAATTGGTGGGGGTACTTTTGTAACTTACCCTACATTTCGGACAAGCGCGTCCCTAAGTCATGGTTCCCCCCTCCCATCCCCTTATTTTTCCCATTCGAAAATTGAGGCCGCCCAAACCTCTCTCCACCAGCCGCGAAACCCCACCCTCCTCCGTCCGCCCCCCATCACCGCCCAGCCGGAGCCTCTTCCCCGACGACATCGTCCACCGCAACAGCTCGATGTCCCTCATCCACCGCACCGGATGAGGATCTATCATCGATCTCGTCATCCCGCCGGTTTAGCCGCCCCGTCCTCCACCTCCAAGGAGCTGCTCCAACGATCGCCTCGTCTATCACCGCTGCTCCATTCCCACAACGCCGCCTTAACCTGCCCCACCGAAACTGCAGCATCCTCACCGACTCCTCGGATTAAGCCGAGGCCTACTCGGTGCCACCAAAGAGGTTGTACACTCATCGCATCTTCTCCTTCACTCAACCTCACGGCGCTGCCGGTGCTCGATCCCGCTCTGCCATGGCGCGGTACCCTCGACGCCGGTGCCGCCGGCTACATCCTCCATGGCGGATCACCCGCATTGCGAGGCTCCCTTGGCGGCAGCGTCCATACCAGCCGGAGCTGCTGCTGCTGCTCCGGCTCTCGCTCGCGCTGCTGCTCTGCTCTTGCTCTCGCTCGTGCTGCTGCTCTGCTCTTGCTCTCGCTCGCGCTGCTGATGCTGGTACACGGGCTGCTGCAGCTACATGAGTTGCTGCTCTGGCTCTCGTTCGCGCTGCTGCTCCGGCTGCTATCTGCTAGTGCGTTCCCTATTGAGCGGTTGCTGATTTAGATCACTGCTTCTCTGCTACCACTAGTGCTCGAGCGGCCTAAACTACCAATGAAGTGCTTCTCTGCTACTAGTGCGTTCAGTTTCGACAGTAAAATTCAGTTTCGACAGTAACAATCAGTTTCGACAGTAAAATTCAGTTTCGACAGTTAAGTTCAGAGTCAACAGTTTTTACATCTTCTATTGGAGTTGGTTGTTTTTTGGTGATGTAAATTTTACAGCTAGCACTTTTTCGTGATGTATTTTACATCATCTATTGGAGATGGTATTAGAATCCCACTTCAGATTAACGATGTCCATCTTGCACTGCTTCAGCCTCGACATCGCAAAGCTCGCCGGAGCTGCTCCAATGACGGAACTATCCATCACAACAGAGCAGTACCCTCGACGACGTCTATAGACGCCTCAGATCTTCTTCCCCAGCTCCGACAGCCACCTCCGCCGCAACATCTTCAGTGGCCGACCCAATCATGCTAAGGTCGAGACGGCTATGCCAAAGAGGTTGTACACTTGTTGCATCACTTTTTCCTCTACATTCATGTCGACCCCTTAGGGCTATTTTGGTTCAATGGAATTAGTGAAGGAAAAACATAGAAATAGGAACTTTTCGTATGGTACTCTACTATTCAATTATTCATGCATTTGGTTGAAAGGAATGGAGCAAAACAAAACTCAAGGATTTTTTTCCTTTCGTGTCTGTTTCAAAGGAAAAACACAGAAATTTTAACATCCACCTGGACCTACTTATCAAAATCCTATGCATGAAAAGAAGACTAAGTGCATTAGTGGCATAATAACATTCTAACTTTACACATGTGCAGGTGGTTTGACTTTAATTTGGCCATGTTTCTTTGCATTCATGTGCTCTTCCTGCATGCCAAAGGAGCCCTTACAGAATTAATTCAGTTACATATAGGTGTCGAAGAAAACTTTGTGTGGTTTGTCCTGCTCCTCCCGCGCCATCGTCCACCTCACTTGAGATGCTCCATCGACAGAAGCGTCCACCATACCAGACATCACGATTCCTTACCATGTTTCGCCGCCTCAGATCTCTTTCCCCGCCACCGGCAGCCACCGCAACTATATCACCATCATCGACTCCGCAGATGAACCTGAGGAGTACACGGGTCTGCAAGAGAGGTCACACTCTTTTGTTTCTGCATACTTTATGCATTGCTTAATATTACCTGCTAGTTTTGCATCCTGTTCATCTCTTAGACACTAAGTCAGGTCCAAATTAATGTTCAAACTTGAGTTTTAAAATGCTTGTGGGGGCACATATCGAGGCAGCAATGAATAGTATATCGATCTACTATCTGTTTCATCTAGGGTATCTACTATGTCATTCATCTTGGGTGGGAAACAAACAGTAAAGCAGCCATCATCTGTCTTTTTATTAAATTAAGCTATCATTTGCCTGCTATCACTATTTTTGGATCTATCCACTGGTTGTTACCATCACTCTAGATTTCGGCATGCTCTCCTTACTTAATCTCACTATATATTTTTCGTATGCATGTCAGTTATTGTACACAGTCATGCTGAACAGGAAGAGAAAAAGAGAAGAGTCTTGCGCGGCAATACAATGTCATGCAGACATCGCTCCATGGTGGGTGCAATGGCAACCCCACCCCCTCCTCCAGATTGTAATCTAGGGGAAGATAGTTGTTCGGAGGTGGAGTCAGAGGGAGCTGACCACTCCTATTTACCCCCCGAGGTGTTTGCTCTAACTTGGCATGATGATGTTGGTCATATCATGCATATGGTGCCTTGCTTTGCTTACTTTTGACATCATATATGTCATCTGCTTAGTTTAGACATGTTCTGTAATGTTGTTTAATTTCTATATCATATATGTGAATTATGCAATGCCATCTTTTTTAGCCAGCCATAATATATGTGAAATATGCAATGCCATCCTGTTTAGCCAGGCATCATATATTTGAATTATATCTTGCCATTCCTTTTTTTTCATTACATTCCTTTTGTCGACAATGTTTGTACATTCAACTACTCTTCTTGTGAATCGGCCATTTGAGTGGGTGATGAAAAAATCTGGAGTGAAAACAAGTTCTTCAGAGCAGACAGTGCTACCTGTCGAAGCAGATCTCTTGCTGGGTCCTGATAGCTCCTTAGAGGACGATTCAGAGACAGTTGACTAGTCCTATTCCCCCCCCCCCCGAGGAGTATGCTCTAACTTGGCAGGGTTATACTGCTCGTATCATGCATATGGTGTCTTGCATTGCATAGTTTAGACATCATATACACAATATTCAACACCATCTGCTTAGTTTAGACATCATATATGTGAATGCCATCTGCTTAGTATATAAATCACATATGTGAATTATATCATGCCATCCTGTTTACTTAGATAACATATATGTGAATTATGTCATGTGAACCTGTTTACTAAAGACATCATATAATTACCTCATGCCATCATTTTTAGTTAGTCATCATATCTTTGAATTATGTCACGCTATACTGTTTAGATAGACATCATATATGTGAAATTATGTCATGCTATCCTGTTTAGTTAAACAACATATATGTGAACTATTTCAGGCCCTCTTTTTTCCTCACTATCTATTGCATCTGTCTCATACATGGTGTGTACATTCAACTACTTTTCTTGTTTATCAGCCATTTGAATTGGAGGGTGTGATGGCAGTATCTAGTGGAGTAAAAACACGGTCTTCAAATAAAACAGTGCTACCTGTCGATGGAGATAGCACCCCGGTTGTACTTGCACAAGAACATGCCCTACCACAGATAACCCAGACTATTGCAGATTGTACCCCTACTCCGATGGTTAGAGAAACAGCTTCACCCAATCTAACCCCAACCCCAGTAGATTGTAACCCAGTTCTAGTTGCCACAGCACCATCTCCATGACAAAGCTCCCAAACAAGAGCAGTTAGTAAGGTAGCTCCAGTGCCCAAAGCACCAAGAGTACCACGGCGAACCCCAACTCCACCAGTTAGTACACCTATTCCTGTGAACGAAGCAGAACCAGTCATCCGTAGTTTAGCATCTATCGCATTTGATGTTGTTAAATCCTATGTGCGTATCTTCCCATCATGGAAATATTATACTGAAGATGAAGAAAAAAGCCAGTTGCAGGTGTTCCTCTAGGAGTTATGTGTAAGTATTCATGGCAATTACTCTGCTTTGTCCCATACTTTCTACCTTCCTGGTAGTTATAACACAGCAAATGTTCCCATTTTTCTTTGTAGAGAACGACCGATCTGGAAACTCAGGATGAGGTAGCCTGTGCTAACACCTCTGCTATCTTCAAGAATGCTTTGTGGTAGTATCGGAATTACCTGAAGAAAACGTATTTCACTGGCAAGGAAACTCATCAAATTCCCTTACTTTCTCCGGAGACACATTTACGAGACGATGACTGGGAATGCCTTGTTCTGTATTGGTCTAGTCCCATGAATCTGGTAGGGTCTATGAGATCATATTTCATTTTGAAGTACTATATGGATGCGTCTTACTGTACTCTCTTCTTGTAGAACAAGTGCTTAAACCTGAAGAACAACTGATCTCAGGTAAGATTCCATAGCTATGGTGCATACTGGTTGGCACTTGTATCACTGCATTTACTCATACCAACTAAATTTTAAATAGAAGGATCCAATCGAAACTCCAATGGCACAACAGGTATGTTTAGACATGTTTCTTTAACTGGTTTGCTCTTCTAAATTGCTCTATGTTGATTTCAATTTCAATTGTGTAGACAGTTGTCTTCTCATATCATGCACATTACTAGCATCAAGACTGAGCCAATAATGTTGTTAGTTGTACATATATACTCGTGGTACCCATTTGAAATCTTGTGGTGCCGTGTAGTTTCCCACACTTATATTCTTTCAATGCTATTTTGTTTTGAATTGATATGATTTGAACTGTGTCTCTATTTTGATTTGGCAAGACAATGGAGTGACAGTAGCACAGAGATATATGTTTGTTTGATGCTCTTATAATGTACTACTTTGCAATAGAAGACTTGATAATTTAATCATGTCCAGCTTACTACTGAACTGGTTCACCAAAATGAGTTTCATATACTACATGCTAAACCTGTTATGTGTCTGCTTGTTTCTTCTTTTAGAATGCTAACAGAATATTGGAGAAGAGTACCACATTAAGCAATGGTAAAGGAAGTAATGCAGATAATGTTGAAGATAGTGAGGCGACCTTGCTGGTCTCTAACAAAGCTGATAAAACAGATAAGGAACACTATCTTGAAGACAGTGAGACAACCCCAAAGTCCTGTCTTGATGTAGTGTTCGAGTTACTCGCCACTACCGCTTGCACAAGCTTTTCAAACTCACTGTCTGAATCAGTTCAGTTTCTTGAGTCTGAACGACAAGCTGAAAGACATCGGTTAGCTATGCTGCGACAAGAAGCCGAAGGACTAAGGAAGTCCTTGGAGAATTCAGATGCATACTTTCTGGTGCAACAGCAAGCATTGGAGGATTTTAGCGCCAAACAAGAGAAAGCTAATAAGCTTGCTAAGCTTATTGCCAGCATGGTGGATACCCAGGATAACCTTTCTTGAGCTCTTCTGAAGTTGTTTCAGTTCTGGACTTGTTTTGCTGCTACGTTTATCTGCACTCGTGGCCAATTTAGAGGCCCAGTGTATGTAATAAGGTGCTTTGTTGTTCCCTTTATTTGCACTGGTGGCGAACTTTGATGCCCAGTGGATGTAATGTCTGTAATCACCATAATAGCCTGGCATTAGTTGCTTGCTTATTTATTTACTTATAATCTTGTTTATTTGTTTCCTTATAGTCAGTGCAATTCTTTTTCCTCGGTTTGCTAGTGGCCGCAATAACCATGGGCCACATACGGGCCGTGGTAACGATGGGCCTCCTATGGGCCGTAGGATCCATGGGCCTCCTACGGGCCGTAGGATCCATGGGCCTCGTACGCGCCGTAGGATCCAAGGACCGTACTGTTCGTGGGCCAAAACCGGACCTCGATATGAACCGTAAACGGGCCAAAATTGGAACCGTCCGTTTATGGGCCCAGACCATAATGGGCCGTTAACAGGACGGAAGGCAGCACAGGCTTAATTCTATCAACAGGCATGACGGGTCGTTAATGGGCCGGATTACAGAAGAGGATGAAAACGGCCCAACGGGTTAACGGGCCACAAATGTACCGATTGTGACCACGGGTTGAATTTGGCCCATTATCATAATAGGCCTGTAATGGACCATAAGTAATCGAGGGCCGGAAATGAGCCCAAGAATTTATGGGCCCTTAGAAGGCCGAAAGAAAACACGGGCTGGAAACGTCCCAACTGAATCATGGGCCGTTAATCGGCTCAAAGCTATTTACTGTTCGTGATGGGCCTGATTCATCACGGGCTGTTAATGGGCCCAGAGATGCAAAAGGCCTCATATGGGCTGAAAGACTTCACGGGCCATAGATGGGCCGAAAGTGACAACGGGCTGGAATCATATGGGACGGCCCACATGACGCTACTTGGCCGAATTTTGAAAGGCCATAACGGGCCGTGAGTACCCGGGCCGTAAATGGGCTGTATGCAAACATGCCGGTAACAGGCTTTCCATGGGCCGGCCTGTTAACTTTTGACCAAGTCAAATGGGCCGGCCTTTTTAATCTAAATGGGCCACTATTGGGCCGTGCCACGTGTCGATGTATCATAGGCGCCTCTCATCCAATGAATGGATGACATCTGTCGCAACGCCGAGCTGACACGTCGATCCTCCGGCGATTGAGAATTTTACACGTGGAAAATCCCCATTGGTCCGAGCTGTTAACGGGTTATCGGATCCAAACCGGAACCCAATAGCTTAACGGCGACCCGTTACGGTGCATGCCACATGTCGGTCACCCTTGACGAAAACACTTCCATGACGCGACATTTATCGTCATGGAAGTGGACACTTCCGTGATGATAATTTCAGTATTGTCATGGAACACTTCTACGATAGCACAGGTATGACTATCTTGATTCTATCATAAAATTGTCACGGATGTGCATGCATGACAAAAACTTGACCTACGGTGACAAAGACGTATCATCACGGAAGTTTTTTTTTGTAGTGTACGATCTATGCAATTTTAACAATACCACTATGAATGACTATATTTGGTTGCTGTTAAGCCTGTTGTAGTTAACACCCCTTTCCATTTTTATTTAACAATAACTAGTGTGCTTAAACCTACACAATACTTGTTTGAATGACTATATTTGGTTGTTTTTAATTGTTAGGCCTGTTGAAGTTAACACACCTTTCCACTTCTAGTTTGCTTAACTAGCGTGCTTATACATGCACATTGAAGCTATCATTTGGAGATTATGTTGTCTACCATGGATATATTTGGTTGATGTTTAGCCTGCTGTGCTTAACATGCCTTTCGATGTACTTACACAGGACAATATTGGGAACGACTGTTGTTTTCCATCGAGGCTAGTTTCAGCCCATGGCTTATATGTACTCCCTCCGCCCCATAATATTAGATGTTAATTCATCCAATATGTGAGTATATTGGATGTAATAAGATCTTCTATAATGGGACGGAGGGAGAATTGTACTACATCATTGTGCAATTGCAGTTTAGCTTCAAATGTTAACTTGGTGCTTGTAGGTACATATGTCATTGGTAAAGATCCGCACTTCGAACCTTTTTGCGTATCAGGCAATGAGATATTCATGAACCAGCATGAAGTGAGGAAACTGATAAAGATTGTTTGTAAAATGGGTCAAAAGATGGCAATTAAACTATTTGTTTACACTTTATCCAAGACAACAGTGAACTGCAGGATGGTAAGTTAGAACTCTATAGGCTTATTTTTGCTGCCCATAATGAGTTGTACATTACAATGTCTGAATCTTTTTCCTTTGTATTGGTTCCCAAAGCAGTTTACTCAAGATTACCTATCAAACTAAATGATTGGTGGACATGCAAACGTTAAAGTATTTCTACCAAACTACAATGTCTATCTAGAAGTCCTCATGAAGACAGTGAAGGATGGGTGGTCAGCCATCACAAGGGGTTGGACTAGAGTCATGCGCGCATTCAGCATGGAGGAGGTACTAAAAAAACACTTTCGTGATGATATGTATTTGTCACAGTAGGTCACCTTTTTTGTCATGCATATACATCCATGACGATTTTATGACAGAATCAAGATAGTCATACATGTGCTGTCGTAGAAGTGTTCCATGACAATACTCAAATTATCATCACGGAAGTGTCCACTTCCATGACGATAAATGGCGCGTCATGGAAGTGTTTTCGTCAATGGTAACCGACACGTGGCATCCATCATAATGGGTCGCCATTAAACTATTGGGTCTGCTTTTGGATCCGATAACCCGCTAACAGCTTGGACCAATGGCGATATTCCACGTGTAAAATTCTCATTCGCCAAAGGAACCACGTGTCAGCTCAGCGTTGGGACAGATGTCATCCATTCATTGGACGAGAGGCACCTATGATACGTCGACATGTGGCACGGCCAATAGTGGCCCATTTAGGTTAAAAAGGCCGGCCCGTTTGACTTGGTCAAACGTTAGCGGGCCGGCCCATGAAAAGCCTGTTAATGGCCTATTCGCATACAGCCCATTTACGGCCCGGGACTCACGGCCTGTTATGGCCTTTCAATATTCGGCGTAGTAGCGTCATGTGGGCCAATCCATATGATTCCAGCCCGTTGTCACTTTCGGCCCATCTATGGCCCGTGACGTCTTTCGGCCCATACGAGGCCTTTTGTATCTGTGGGCCCATTCATAGCCCGTGGTGATTCAGGTCCATCATGAACAGTAAACTGCTTTGAGCCCATTAACGGCCCATGATTCAGTTGGGCCGTTTCCAGCCCGTGTTTTCTTTCAGCCTTCTAAGGGCCCCTAAATTCTTGGGCTCATTTCCGGCCCTGGATTACTTACGGTCTGTTACTGGCCTGTTATAATAATGGGCGAAATTCAGGCCGTGGTAACAATCGGTCCGTTTGTGGCCCGTTAACCCGTTGGGCCGTTTTCATCCTGTCTTGTAATCCGGCCGATTAACGACCCGTCATGCATGTCGATAGAATTAAGCCTGTGCTGTCTTCTGGCCTGTTAACGGCCCGTTTTGGTCTGGGCCCATAAAAGGACGGTTCCGATTTTGGCCCGTTTACGGTCCATACTGTGGTCCGGTTTTGGCCCATGAACAATACGACCCATGGATCCCATAGCGCGTAGGAGGCCCATGGATCCTATGGCCCGTAGGAGGCCCATGAATCCTACGGCCCGTAGGAGGGCCATGGATCCTACGGCCCGTAGGAGGGCCATGGTTACCACGGCCCGTATATGGCCCATGGTTATTGGGGCCACTAGCAAACTGAGGAAAAAGAACTACAGTGACTATAAGCAAACAAATAAACAAGACTATAAGTAAATAAATAAATTAGCAAGCAGCTAAAGCTAGGCTATTACGGCAATTACAGACATTACATCCATTGGGCATGAAAGTTCGCCACCAGTGCAAATAAAGGGAACAACAAAGCAGCATATTACATAAACTGGGCGTCTAAATTGGCCACCAGTGCAAATAAACATGGCAGCAAAACAAGTCCGGAATTGAAACAACTTTAGAAGAGCTCAAGAAAAATTTATCCTAGGTATCCACCATGCTGGCAATAAGCTTAGCAAGCTTATTAGCTTCCTCTTGTCTGGCGCTAAAATCCTTCAACGCTTGTTGTTGCACCAGAAGTATGCATCTGAATTCTGCAGGGACTTCCTCAATCCTTCGACTTCTTGTCGCAGCACGGCTGAACGATGTCTTTCAGCTTGTAGTTGAGACTCAAGAAACTGAACTGATTCAGACAGCGAGTTTGAAGAGCTTGTGCCAACGGTAGTGGCCAGTAACACGAACACTACATCAAGACAGGACTTTGGGGTTGTCTCACTGTCTTCAAGCTAGTTTTCCTTATCTGTTTTATCAGCTTTGTTGGAGACCAACAAGGCTGTCTCACTATCTTCAACCTTATCTGCATTACTTCCTTTACCATTGCTTAATGTGGTACTCTTCTCCAATATTCTGTCAGCATTCTAAAAGAAGAAACAAGCAGACACATAACAGGTTTAGCATGTAGTATATGAAACTCATTTTGGTGAACCAGTTCAGTAGTAAGGTGGACAGGATTAAACTATCAAGTCTTCTATTGCAAAGTAGTACATTATAAAAGCATCAAACAAACATATATGTATGTGCTATGGTCACTGCATTATCTTGGCAAATCAAAATAGAGACACAGTTCAAATCATATTAGTTCAAGACAAAGTAGAATTGAAAGAATATAAGTGCGGGAAACTACATGGCACCACAAGGTTTCAGATGGGTACCATGGGTATACATGTACAACTAACAACACTTTTGGCTCTGTTTTGATGCTAGTAATGTGCATGATATCAGAACACAACTGTCTACACAATTGAAATTGAAATCAACACAGAGCAATTTAGAAGAGCAAACCAGTTAAAGAAACATGTTTAAACATACCTGTTGTGCCATTGGAGCTTCGATTGGATCCTTCAATTTAAAAATTAGTTGGCATGAGTAAATACAGTGATACAAGAGCAAAGCAGTATGCACCATAGCTATGGAATCTTACCTGAGAACAGTTGTTCTTCAGGTTTAAGCATTTGTTCTACAAGAAGAGAGTACAGTAAGACGCTGGCATATAGTACTTCAAAATGAAATATGATCTCATAGACCCTACCAGATTCTTGGGTCTGGAACAATACAAAACAAGGCATTCCTAGTCATTGTCTGTAAATGTGTCTTTGGAGAAAGTAAGGGAATTTGAT
This sequence comes from Elymus sibiricus, assembly GCA_039707655.1. Taxonomy (NCBI): domain Eukaryota; kingdom Viridiplantae; phylum Streptophyta; class Magnoliopsida; order Poales; family Poaceae; genus Elymus; species Elymus sibiricus. The sequence goes on from CM077670.1 coordinate 140,995,929, forward strand.
GAGTTTCCTTGCCAGTGAAGTACGTTTTCTTTAGGTAATTCCGATACTTCCACAAAGCATTCTTGAAGATAGCACAGGTATTAGCACAGGTTACCTCATCCTGAGTTTCCAAATTGGTCATTCTCTACACAGAAAAATGGGAACATTTGCTATGTTATAACCAGCAGGGAGGTAACAGTATGGGACAAAGCAAAGTAATTGCCATGAATATTTACACATAACTCCTGGAGGAACACCTGCAACTGGCTTTTTCCTTCATCTTCAGTATAATATTTCCATGATGGGAAGATACACACATAGGATTTACCAACATCAAATGCGATAGATGCTAAAATCCGGATGACTGGTTGTGCTTCGTCCACAGGAATATGTGTACTAACTGGTGGAGTTGGGGTTCGCCGTGGTAGTCTTGGCGCTTTGGGCACTGGAGCTGCCTTACTAACTGCTCTTGTTTGGGAGCTCTGTGGTGGAGATGGTGTTGTGTCAACTGGAACTGGGTTACTATCTGCTGGGGTTGGTGTTATATTGGGTGAAGCTGGTTCTCTGTCCATCGGAGTAGGGGTACAATCTGTGAGAGTCTAGGTTATGTGTGGTAGGGCTGGTTCTTGTGCAAGTACAACCGGGGTGCTATCTCCATCGACAGGTAGCACTGTTTTATTTGAAGACCGTGTTTTTACATAAACAACAAAAGTAGTTGAATGTACAGACCTTGTATGAGAGACAGATGCAATAGATAGTGAGGAAAAAAGAGGGCATGAAATAGTTCACATATATGTTGTTTAACTAAACTGGATAGCATGACATAATTTCACATATATGATGTCTATCTAAATAGTATAGCATGACATAATTCAAAGATATGATGACTAACTAAAAAGGATGGCATTAGATAATTATATGTTGTCTTTAGTGAACAGGTTCGCATGACATAATGCACATACATGTTATCTAAGTAAACAGGATGGCATGATATAATTCACATATGTGATTTATATACTAAGTAGATGGCTTTCGCATATATGATGTCTAAACTAAGCAGATGGTGTTGAATATTGTGTATATGATGTCTAAACTATGCAATGCAAGACACCATATGCATGATACGAGCAGTATAACCCTGCTAAGTTAGAGCATACACCTCGGGGGGAATAGGACTGGTCATCTGTCTCTGTATCCTCCTCTGAGGAGCTATCTGGACCCAGCAAGAGATCTGCTTTGACAAGTAGCACTGTCTCCTCTAAAGACCTTGTTTTCACTCCAGATTTTTTCATCACCCACTCAAATGGCTGATTCACAGGAAGAGTAGTTGAATGTACAAACATTGTCGAAAAATGGAAATGTAATAAAAAAAGGAATGGCAAGATATAATTCAAGTATATGATGCCTGGCTAAACAGGATGGCATTGCATATTTCACATATATTATGGCTGGCTAAGAAAGATGGCATTGCATAATTCACATATATGATATAGAAACTAAACAGGTGGCATTACAGAACATGTCTAAACTAAGCAGATGACATATATGATGTCGAAAGTAAGCAAAGCAAGGCACCATATACATGATATGACCAACATCATCATGCCAAGTTAGAGCAAACACCTCGGGGGGGGGGTAAATAGGAGTGGTTAGCTCCCTCTGAATCCAGCTCTGAACAGCTATCTTCCTCTGGATTACAATCTAGTGGAGGGTGGGGTGGGGTTGCCATTGCATGATATTGTATTTCCGCACAAGACTCCTCTCTTTTTCTCTACATGTTAAGCATGACTGTGTACAATAACTGACATGCATACGAAAAAATATAGTGAGATTACGTAAGCAGAGCATGCAAAAATCTAGAGTGATGGTAACAACCAGTGAATAGATCAAAAAATAATGATAGCAGGCAAATGATAGCTTAATTTAATAAAAACATAGATGATGGCTGCTTTATTGTTTGTTTCCCACCCAAGATGAACGACATAGTAGATACCCTAGATGAACCAAATAGTAGATAGAGATACTATTCATTGTTGCCTCAATATGTGCCCCACAAGCATTTTAAAACTCAAGTTTGAACATTAATTTGGACCTGACTTGGAGTCTAAGAGATGAATAGGATGATAAACTAGCAGGTAATATTAAGCAATGCATAAAGTAAGCAGAACCAAAAGAGTGCGACCTCTCTTGCGCACTCGTGTACTCCTCAGGTTCATCTGCTGAGTCGATGATGCGGATGCAGTTGCGGTGGCTGCCGGCGGCGGGGAAGGAGATATGAGGCGACGAAAGATGGTAAGGAGTCGTGATGTCTGGTATGGTGGATGCTTCTGTCGATGGAGCAGCTCAGGTGAGCTGGACAACGGCGCAGCAGGAGCAGGACAAACCACACAAAGTTTTCTTCGACACCTATCTATAACTGAAGTAATTCTGTAAGGGCTCCTTTGGCTTGCAGGATTCTAAAAACGCAGGGATAGGAAAAACACCGGAATAGGATAGGAATGCACGTGGAAAACAAAGCAATTGTAAACACAAGATTTCTTTCAACTAGGGTGTTCGGTTCACAGGAATTGGAAGAGCACAGGAATATAATGCAAAGAAACATGGCCAAATTAATGTCAAACCACTTGAAAATGTGTACAGTTAGAATGTTATTATGCCACTAATGCACTTAATCTTTTTTTCATGCATAGGATTTTGATAAGTAGGTCCAGGTGGATGTTAAAATATCTTTGTTTTCCTTTGAAACAGACACGAGAGGAAAAAATCCTTCAGTTTTGTTTTGCTCCATTCCTTTCAACCAAATGCATGAATAATTGAATAGTAGAGTACCATAGGAAAATTTCCTATTGTTATGTTTTTCCTTCACTTTTTCCTTTGAACCAAAATAGCCCTAAGGGATCGACATGAATGTAGAGTAAAAAGTGAGGCAACAAGTGTACAACCTCTTTGGCATAGCCGTGTCGACCTCAACATCATTGGGTCGGTCGCTGAAGATGGTGTGGCACCCCAGCTCAGAGCAACCGGTTTACCTTGCATTGCCAGCCCAGAGATCAAGTCTTCTGGCAATGCACAACAACTTGGTACAGAAAACAACCGCTTTATTGATCTGTAGCGGATACATAGGTTCAAGTATTACATGATAAACGAGGCCAAGCGGCACACACGGTGTGGCTGCACTTAAGTACATTATTTAGTAGACATCTCAGGGGCCTCGATGATAAAGGGAACTACTACGCGGCAGCGGAACGACGAGGTAGCGGAACTCCACTCCACAAGGACACTGCTGGGACACGGCCTAGAGCGCGACATACTGCTCAACATCAACACCATGCATGGCTTCTCCTGCATCTGGCATGATAAGCCAGGTGAGTACTTTGAATGTACTCGCAAGCTCACAGCAAACAAAACAAGTACGACAAACAATAATAGGGCATTTAATAGGTTTAATGCATGAGCATGATACTACCAGACATGAGTTGTGCGTGAAATGTTGTCGCGGTCCTTGGGACCAACTTACCATTTCGGGGTCACCACATAACCACCGTCCATAACTTACCAACGTGATCCTCACTTGATCATAGCAATACCGTTCATAGTAATCCTCACACGATCACCAATTCTGTAGGTACCATCTGGTGAATCTTAGTGTGCAGGTTAATTATATCTGTTGACCCACGGTGTGACCTACTGCAAACTGTGTCCGTATCCGAGGACGCGGCTATCGATAGATTTTACACTCTGCGGAGGTTAGTACACTGTACCCACACTACGGAACTCATGGCCTCGTGCTCCCATTCGGGTGGACCAACGATATTCCGACAAAACCAATCTATTGCATGACACTCCATTACAAGAAATATGTTAACTTGTGACCTTCTCTTAATGACCGTGGATGATTTGGTCGTAAATCTACGACCATTTCGAACCGATTGGTCGTAACCTGTTTGGGAGGGTCCAAACCCTAAACCATAACGACCATTCTGGTCAGAAAGGTCGTAATTGACTTACACGGAATGGTCGTAAATTTGTGAACATGATTTACAATGTTATTTCTTGTCGATTGTGACCAATTTAGTTAGTCGTAATTTCTACTATGATTTGAATTTGGCATGACTTGGCAGACACCTTAGCAATCTCGCCTACATGGCGTGTTTACGTGTTATTCTAACTTACATGTCACTAACCTGTCGATCTTACGGGTGGGCCAACACCACCCACAGGCTCCCATTGACATGTGGGGCCTGCCCATCGAGTGGGACCTGCACCACTCAGAGGTTTCCAATGACGTGTAGGACCACCCTAGCGCGTGGGGCCACACCAGTAACACCACTGGCTCCCCATGACGCGTGGGACACACGATACTTACATGTGGGACCGAGGGACCTATGTGTCAACCACCAAGGAAAAATTACCAGGAAATAAAAGGAGGCCACGCGGGGGTTCGATCCCACGACCTCGCGGTGCGGTGAGACATAGCTAACCATCGTGCAAGCAGTGTGATTGTGATTTCCTACCACACAAAATATACTTATAGTCTAAACTGACGTGTGGGGATTTCTGCTGTTCAGCGCCATGGCATTTTTTTAGTGGCAGCGCGATGGCCTAATCTGCAACAAAAATGTAAAATGGGGTTTGATGGGAGTCAAACCTGCAATCTCCCCTTCTCACCTGAAGGACCTAACCACCAGGCCACGAAGTCGTTCGTGCTAAACTGACGCACCGCCCCTTTTCAACCTTATACCATCGCTGGGCCGGCGTGCGAATGGAAACGGGCCGATGGCCTGCGAAGCGAGCGAGCGTGTGCGCTGAGAGCTAGCTGGGGTGGGCTGGCTGTGGATTTTTTTTCATTTTTACGTTTTTCATTCCTAGAAATTAAATATGACATCCAAATTGACAGAAATCAATTTTTAAAAAATTGAAAAAAAATTCCTAGTCAGTATAGACCATTTGGAACCATTCAATACAAAATGTTAAAATATGAATAGAAAAAATGTTGACCATGTATTAAAAAAATGTTACTCTTGTATTTAAAAAAATTGGTAAAGCGTTTGAAAAATGTTAAAAATGTGTATAGAAAAAATGTTTAATACGTATTAAAAATGTTAATATTGTATTTGAAAAATCTTAATCAAGCATTTCGAAATGTTAAAATGTGTATAGAAAAAATAGTAACGATGTATTCAAAAAAAGTAATCTTGTATTTGAGGAAAAAAACGCGTTCGAAAAATGTAAAAAATGTGTACATAAAATATGGTCTACTATTTTTGAAAAATATAGTGGTGCCATTTTGAAAAATATAATGCTTTTTTCATGCAAATAAAATGAAAACACCCTTTGGCAACATTGTTTGCCATTCCAAGATGCACCTTTGTGCACAATATGAGATCATTTGAAAAAACTATGCCATGACTATGGCCATAACATTGGTCATTTGGCTTAAAAGCCATGAAACTTCACAGATGATAGCTCATTTCTGAGAACACTTTTTATTGTATTTACCGTATTACAAGTTTGTCATTTTTCCTAGAAACTAGGTCACATATAATGACACAATGCAAAGGTTTTCCATTTTTTTGATCTTTTTTGAATTTCTTATGCCGATTTCAAAATGCCGTCAAATTTGCCTGCAGGACCGTTCGTACCTAGGGGTCAAATCTTGAAAAACTTTTGGTGTATCTTTGATATATAGATACTGGTGTACTTGAAAATAATTTTTGGCAAAAATAAAGAGCAAACTATGAAGTAGTTGTAGTTCAAATTTGACATGGTTCCTTCTGATTCAGCATAAATTTGTCAATTTGATGAGAGGTGGATGAAGAGATTTTAACATGTAACCATTTGGTGAATTGGACCTAAAATATGGTATAGTATTTTTGAAAAATGGAGTGGTGCCATTTTGCAACAAACATTTGGTAGTTTCTTCACAAAAAAACCCAGTTTTGGGCACACAGAAAATGGAAAATGCTTTTTCGTGCAAAGAAAATGAAAAATCCCTTTGGCAACATTGTTTGCCATTCCAAGATGCACCCTTGTGCACAATATGAGATCATTTGAAAAAACTATGCCATGACTATGGCCATAACATTGGTCATTTGGATTAAAAGCCATGAAACTTCGCACATGATAGCTCATTTCTGAGAACACTTTTTTTATTGTATTTACTGAATTACAAGTTTGTCATTTTTCCTAGAAACTAGGTCACATATAATGACACAATGCGAAGGGTTTTCATTTTTTTGATTTTTTGAATTTCTTATGCTAATTTCAAAATGCCGTCAAATTTGCCGGCATGACCGTTCGTACCTAGGGGTTGAATCTTGAAAAACGTTTGGTGTCTCTCTAATAAATAGATACTGGTGTACCTGAAAATGATTTTTGGCAAAAATAAAGAGCAAACTATGAAGTAGTTGTAGTTCAAATTTGACATGGTTCCTGCTGATTCGGCAGAAATTTTTGAATTTGATGAGAGGTGGATGAAGAGCTTTTAACATGTAACCATTTGGTGAATTGGACCTAAAATATGGTATAATATTTTTGAAAAATGGAGTGGTGCCATTTTGCATCAAACATTTGGTAGTTTCTTCACAAAAAAAACCAGTTTTGGGCACTCAAAAAATGAAAAATGCATTTTTCGTGCAAAGAAAATGAAAACTCCCTTTCGCAACATTGTTTGCCATTCAAAGATGCACCCTTGTGCACAATATGAGATCATTTGAAAAAACTAAGCCATGACTATGGCCATAACATTGGTCATTTGGCTTAAAAGCCAGGAACTTCGCACATGATAGCTCATTTCTGAGAACACTTTTTTATTGTATTTATCGTATTACAAGTTTGTCATTTTTCCTAGAAACTAGGTCACATATAATGACACAATGCGAAGGTTTTCCATTTTTTTGATTTTTTATTGAATTTCAAAATGCCGTCAAATTTGCCGGCATGACCGTTCGTACCTAGGGGTCGAATCTTGAAAAACTTTTGGTGTATCTCTGATAAATAGATACTGGTGTACTTGAAAATGATTTTTGGCAAAAATAAAGAGCAAACTATGAAGTAGTTGTAGTTCAAATTTGACATGGTTCCTGCTGATTCGGCAGAAATTTGTCATTTTGAAGAGAGGTGGATGAAGATCTTTTAATATGTAACCATTTGGTGAATTGGACCTAAAATATGGTATAATATTTTTGAAAAATGGAGTGGTGCCATTTTGCAACAAACATTTGGTAGTTTCTGCACAAAAAACCCCAGTTTTGCGCACGAAGAAAATGAAAAATGCTTTTTCATGAAAAGAAAATGAAAACTCCCTTTGGCAACATTGTTTGCCATTCCAAGATGCACCCTTGTGCACAATATGAGATCATTTAAAAAAACTATGCCATGACTATGACCATAACATTGGTCATTTGCTTAAAAGCCATGAAACTTCGCACATGATAGCTCCTTTCTGAGAACACTTTTTTTATTGTATTTACTGAATTACAAGTTTGTCATTTTTCCTAGAAACTAGGTCACATATAATGACACAATGCGAAGGGTTTTCATTTTTTTGATTTTTTGAATTTCTTATGCTAATTTCAAAATGCCGTCAAATTTGCCGGCATGACCGTTCGTACCTAGGGGTTGAATCTTGAAAAACGTTTGGTGTCTCTCTAATAAATAGATACTGGTGTACTTGAAAATGATTTTTGGCAAAAATAAAGAGCAAACTATGAAGTAGTTGTAGTTCAAATTGGACATGGTTCCCGCTGATTCGGCAAAAATTTGTCAATTTGATGAGAGGTGGATGAAGAGCTTTTAACATGTAACCATTTGGTGAATTGGACCTAAAATATGGTATAATATTTTTGAAAAATGGAGTGGTGCCATTTTGCAACAAACATTTGATAGTTTCTTCACAACAAAACCCAGTTTTGGGCACTCAGAAAATGAAAAATGCTTTTTTCGTGCAAAGAAAATGAATACAAGTTGGTGATCATCCATAAAATATGGTATAATTTGAGTGAAAATTTTAGTGGTGCCATTTTGCAATATATTCTTGGTAGTTGCTTCACAAACACCCCTGTTTTTAGCACTTCAAAATTATTTTAAATGTCACATATCTGCAACCAATCAGGACGCAGAAAACTCTTCCCACTGATCACCCCATTGTAGCCGATTTGAGCCGTCCACATCTTCTTGATCCAACGTCTCTCGCGACACACCTCCCCACGAGCCCTCCCGTTTTTTTACTAATCTAAAAAAAAGAATTGGAATGAAAAAAAGGAGAAAGCCCAGCCCCCTTCCCCCCCCCCCCACGAGCCCTCTCTCTCCCCTCCCGTGACTCCTCTTCCTCCGCCACCTGCGCCAACCGATTCCGGCGAGTTAAGGCGGCTATCGCCGGCACGCAGCACACCCCCGGGCTCCCCTCGCGCCGCTGTTTCCTCCCCTCCCGTCAGATACATCTCTCGCGCCCTCCAGTGCTCGCTCGCAACCCACGCCCATGCCTAGGGTTTCGGCCACCACCCCTACTTCGTCGGGATCTCCCACATCCGGCGACGGCGAGGCCAGAGGTGGCCGGATATGGCACCGGTAAGCCCCTCCCCTTCTTCTTCGCGCACCGTCTCCTCCTCACCTCACCTCATCTCGTGTTCCTTTTTGGCAGGTCACCAAGGTCGTGGATGGGACAATGACGATGGCAGGAGGGGCGGACCTCCGTGGGACAGGCCGCCGCCATGGAGATGGAGCTCCTTCTCCCCTACCAAGAACCTTCCCTCCCAGCGTGGCGCGCCGTCGACCTAGCCAGACCACGTCGACCTCGCCGGACCTCATCGCGTTGGTGGCGACAGGGCGCCGGCAACCATGACGCGACAGTACCGACGCAAGCCACGAAGGGATGTGCATCTCGTCGTCTGCCACGCCCAATCAGGAGCTCCATCACCCACGCGTCTCCTCTGAGGAGGGGACGGTGGCTTGTGCGCCGGTGTGGTTGGCTCCGGCTCCCCGCCGACCTACGCCTCCACATGCGTCGCCCTCTTTGGTCGTAGGTCCATGTCCTCGATCTGCTTCCTTTGTTCCGGCTTCCTGTAGGTTTCCGCGTAGATCTCGCCGTTTGTTTGATGCGGATGCGAATTACGATCTCCATCATCTCGGCAGGCATTTCGTGATCTGGATGCCTACATCTGTCCAGTTTTCGCTTCTCTGTGCGTGTAGTTTTGGTGTTGTCTAGGGTTTATATATTGTTCTGCTCCCTCGAATGCTTATTAGGCGTTCGCTTGGTTCAGTATTGTGGTGTAAATTATGTTGATGAGTGTGCAATTCTTAGGCTTTTACTTAGTTCAATATTGTTGTACAAATCATGTTGATGATTGTGTAATCTGTAAGGTTTTTACTTTGGTTATTATATATAAAATCTTGTCTGAACTTGAACTATATACTCTGTGCCACTTAGCTCTTTGTGGTTCCACCAATAAGTTAATTCAAGTCTATGCCTGAATGGGTTGTGAGTTATCCATGATCACTTTATATGTACTAGGTTGAACCAAAGTAATTTGGATCTAACCCATTTCTATCAATTGTTTCAGATTGACCTGGCGAAACACAAGAGCATCACATATGGATCTGGTGTTCTGTTAAAGGAGCAAAGAGCTAGGGGATTCTTCAGGGGATGGGTGCCTACCTTGTTTGGTTGCAATGCTCATGGGGCTTGGAAGTTTGGGTTGTATGAGTTCTTGCTCATGTTATAGTCTACAATATATAACCATCTTAAACTCATCTAGTGTTCTACTTTTAACCTGTTCCATGTAAATTTGCTGTGGTTTTAGAGCAACAACACCAAATTAGCTTCAGTTTTGCTAGGATGTGTCGTTGTGTTTGTAGATAACAATATTAATGTGTTGATCGGCTTTATTCATGATGTGGTAGTTATATATAAAATAGAAAGATTGGAAAATTTTATGGCTTTGATTTTCCTAGGCTGTAGTTTCGTTCCATATTGTGTTATGTTACATTGTATAATCTGCAATATAAGTGAGGTTTCTATTGTGCTTATGCTAGATTAATTCACAAACCTGACAAGTTACAAACCTTGAGCCAAAACCTATGACATCTCATTTTATATGATAATCATTGATGTTAAAATGCTACTGCTTGATTTCATATAAGTATATGCCCCCAACTGTTGTATAGTTGTATCCATATTTGTTTTGTACTTTTTTATAAATGATAGTTTGCCCAAGATGCGCATATGCTAATTGTCGTTGGACCCACATTGCTTTTAAAAACTTGGGTCTGATGATCTTTCCTTGTCGTTCGTAGGCTCCTAGACATAAAGGTGTTGTTGTGTCTCTACAGTTTGCATTTTGAGCTGATGATCTGCTACAGGTGCCTACTTCTACGGTGTAGGATTACTCATGTGTTGCTGCTTTCCTTAACTATGTACTTGACTGTTGAACATGAGCATGTTATATGATTAGCTTACCATTGATTCAACAGCTTTGAACAATATTTCTTGATCAACCGCTCTCTGTCCAAATGCATACTATTCTCCAGTCACAATCTTTTAGCAATTTCATGTATATGTTCCACTGTCTGTTAGTTTTGCTAATATAATTTCTACTCTTTGTTTGGTTGCTATTTTGGGAACTGGTAACTGTCCTTTTATTGTCCATTTTCTGTACATGATAGATGATTGTTATGTATTTACTATTTCTTCTCTGAGAAACATATCTATAGAAATGTATAAAATTTCATATTTATTTAAAAAAGTGTCTAGCAGTGCATGCACGTCTACCGGTCTATCACTAGTAGTTCCATTGTTCATGAATCTAGCTAGTTATTTGGAGTTTCCTGTGTTTTGTTTCATCATTTGCTTTTGTTTTGTTCCTAACAATTTTCTTCTATAACATGCAGGTGCTGACCTTCGTTCATGTTTCATAAAGAGCTTCAGGACGAAGAAGTCGGAAGAAGCAGAGTTTAGCTCATTGGAGTAGTTATACTTCGATAGATAGTTATAGTTAGATATTTTAGTAGTGTTTTTGGTAGCTGGATACCTCATATGAACTATGTTTGATTATAAACCTGATGTGAACTATGTTTGATTGTAATCTCCCAAGTTTGGCAGTTCTCCCCATTTGAATTTTTAATTCTGTTCTCTATCTCTTTAGATTTAATTGGTTATTTATTTTCTGGAAAATTGAACTCTGAATAATATGACCCTGACATCTGGGAGCCACGTACTAGAACCTGACAATTGGGACCCACTTACCAGAACCTGACAACTGGGACCGGCTATTTGACCCATATTTTGAAAAATGAGAAATGGAATCTATTGAGCCGATAAGGCCTTGGACCAGAAAATAAAAGGCTAAAATGTTGGGCTTGGCCCATGTGGCTGACCAAAATTAACAAGAAAAATAATATGAAATGGGCTGAATTATTGGGCTTGGCCCATAAAGACGGCAGAACTGGACCGGGCTGATTCTGATCTACGACCAATCCATTTCATCACAATTTTGCCACGTCAGCTTGCCACGTTGGATCTGACGTGGTCTGGGCAGACTTCCAGTGACCAAAACAATTGGTCGTAATATATATGACCTTTTATTTTGGTCATAACCTTCTATGACCATTTCACAAAGAAGGTCGTTAAATTTCATTAAAGATGGCCAGCTTTTGACCAACTGTTTTTGGTGACAAGAAGGTCAAAAATGGAAAACAGTGACCATTCGATGACCAATTTTGATGGTCGCAAGTTGCCATATTTCTTGTAGTGCTCTCCCGGCCACTCCGACAAACTCCCCTTTGGGCTATGTCATGGGTGGCCCCGATGTCAACTCTTGACATCCGCCACCTCTGTGGCTGCCACCGTCGTGGCCAAACAAAAACATCGTCCCAAACGGGGACCTCGGTACCGTAAAACTCGGGCACACAAGGTTCTGACTGCCTACCGGGCCAAGGTAGCGCCAGTGCACAACCTTCCCTAGTAGGAGGCACCGGCGAGAGGCATGACAATAGACCGCATTAGGGCCTCCCCATCCAGGCAAGTGTGGTTGTACTGGTGAGCTCGATTCGGTGGCACCATGACTCGATCAACAGTTTGTTCAAGTTGAATTATCATCAATTTTAACTTGAAATAAAGAGATTCGAGCCATAGTGTGTGAATGGATGCACGGGTCATGATCATGTGTAACGAATGCATCATGCTACCATGAAAGTATATGACATGGTCTCTACTGCACACTTAGCAAGAAACATCTTCTCTACTGTATAGCATCAAAATGACATGGAACAAATACAATGCAATGAGTTTTATATAGCACATTATTTTAATAGTGGAATATATGATGATTTTAATTCAAATAACCATTGTCATTGTAATGCCATCCTTGTATATGAATGTTGTGGCTTGCCTTGGTTCAGAGGAGTGTCACAGTACACCTGGTCTTCTCCAACACAACTAGGAGCTTCTGAAAATATTTTAAATGCAAAAAGAAAATGTCACATAAAGCATTTTATTTCACTAGAAATTCCAAACAGCAAGGAAAATTCTGAAATTTGGCATGCATAAACTTTGGCTCAATACAAACCAGTAGAAAAAAGAATCAACTCATTTGGACTTATAGAATAGAAATTAGAGCTGGTCAAAGTTCTGGTCAAAATCTGGATTTAAATGATTTTTAACCGAATTTCCAGAATAGGCCACGTCGAAGGCGTATTCTGTGAATACGTCTCCACTTAGAAAACGGTTCGGCCGCGAGAGAGAGGCTGACAGTGGGGTCCCACTGTCAGGGTTAAAAGAGAGAGAGAGGGAATAGGGGAGGCGACGCTATCGCCGGTGGTTCTGTGGCGAGGAGACCACGGTGGTCGCCGGCGATGGGCGGGATGGACTCAGCATGTCACGACGAACACATACGTACCCAAAGTGACGGCGGGGGTGGCCAGACGGCGCCGGGGTGTTCTTCTCCAGAGACGGCGGCGGCGGAGCTCGTCGGATACGTCGATTCCGGCAACGATCCGGTGAACTAGTGGTACCGTCGAGCTCAGGAGATCACCACGACCTCGACGGAAGCAGCGGATGGAGCTAGGAGCGACTAGAATGAGTGCACGATCCAGGTGGATCCGCGGCGGATTCCGGCGATGATCGGCAGCAGGAGGCCCTCCCGGCCTTGCCGCGCTTGCTGGGGAGTAATTTGTGGCCAGAGGAGGTGAGGGTGATGGCTAGAAGGACTCGGGGATGGCTCTATTTATAGATGGAGGGAGGCCGTGCTCGGGACTCTGTCGGTGACGAGCTGCAGAAGAAGAGAGAGGGAGAGGAGCTCGAGCACGACGTGGAGGAGATGTAGTGGAGCACAGCTACATGGTGCTCGCACGCGGGCATAGTGCGGCGCACTACGCGGAGCAGACGGCGCACGCTCGCTCACTGTTCCGCCTGGTAGCGTTCGGCTGCTTCCGGCGAGCGGCTTGCCGGTGTCGGGGAGGAGAAGGGCGAGGCTAGGTGGCACGCTGGAGATCGCTGGCGGGCTGGGACGTGCTGCAGTGGCGAGAGGAGAGCGAATGGGCGGCGGCAGAGGGGCCCGATGCACAGAGCGCGGCGAGCGCATGCCAAGCCCCGTGCACCCACACGGTCACTGCATGCACTGGCATACGCAGTGCTTTAGGCGATGCCAGACCGTGTCAAAGGTGAAGTCCCTTCAACGCTGTGCCTAGAGATGCGCTTGGTTTGCCATCTAGCTCAATGGATATGACACGAGCTTGAAGCAAAGTTTCTGGACCGAAACTTGGGAAAAATCCTGGGGACAAACGGCTAGGAATTTAGGGCTGAAATTTTGGGGTTAAGCATCTCTTAGGAGAGTAGTCATATGGTAAAAATTTCAGCTCCAACAGATCAAGGAAAAATATACTTGCTTCACAAAGTGCCAATTCTGTCCAGAAGCAAAAATATTTATCTTAGCCAAAAATTTCCAAATAACCATGGGATGTTTTTGCATAGGGAGGTGAGGCATGATCCAAAGATTATTTGGGAATTTTCTTGGAATTTTTGAAGCAATAAAAATGAGGGTTGCTTCATAGCTCAATGAGAAAATAGGCATTTTCGGAAAGACAAAGAATATAATGCCATTAAATAAAATTATCCAATGGCATTATGGTGAGAGGGATGAGGTCTAGGGAAGGTTTAGGGATGATAGTTCCCACTTGGAAGAAACTCAAAAATAATTCCAAGTGGTAAGTCCAAAATAATTGACTGAAAAACCCATATGCAAATTAAAATATTCAATAAATCCAAGTAAAAGAAAAGGCAAAAATCCACGGTGTTACAGATGTTGCGGTGGAGGTGGCTGTCAGAGTTGGGGAAGAAGATCTGAGGCATCTTTAGACGGCGTCGAGGGTAATGCTCTGTTGTGATGGATGGTTCTGTCGTTGGAGTAGCTCCGGCGAGTTGTACGACGTCGAGGCTGAAGCAGTACAAGACGGACATCCTCCAATAGATGATGTAAAATACATCACCAAAAAGTGCTAGCTGTAAAATTTACATCACCAAAAAACACCCAACTCCAACAGATGATTTAAAAACTGTTGACTCTGAACTTAATTGTCGAAACTGAACGCACTAGTAGCAGAGAAGCACTTCACGGGTAGTTTAGGCTGCTCGAGCACTAGTAGCAGAGAAGCAGTGATCTAAATTAGCAGCCGCTCAATAGGGAACGCACTAGCAGATAGTAGCTGGAGCAGCAGCGCAAACGAGAGCCAGAGCAGCAACTCGTGTAGCTGTAGCAGCCCATGTACCAGCATCAGCAGCGTGAGCGAGAGCCATAGCAGAGACGCAGCACGAGCGAGAGCAAGAGCAGAGCAGCAGCGCGAGCGAGAGCCGGAGCAGGAGCAGCAGCAGCTCCGGCTGGTATGGATGCCGCCGCTGAGGGAGCCTCGCAATGGGGGAGAGCGGCCATGGAGGATGTCGCCGGTGGCGCCGGCGTCGTGGGAGCCGCGTCATGGCGGAGCGGGATCGAGCACCGGAGGCGACGTGAGGTCGAGTGAAGGAGAAGATGCGATGAGTGTACAACCTCTTTGGTGGTGCTGAGTGGGACTCGGCTTCATCGGAGGAGTCGGTGAGGATGATGTGGTTCCTGTGGGGCAGCTTAAGGCAGCGATGTGGGAATGGAGCAGCCGCGATAGACAAGGCGATCGTCGGAGCAGCTCCTTGGAGGTGGAGGACGGGGCGGCTGAACCGGCGGGACGAGGAGATCGACGACGGATCCTCATCCGTTGCGGTGGATGAGGGACGTCGAGCTGTTGCGGTGGACGACATCGTCGGGGAAGAGGCTCCTGCTGGGCGGCGGTTGGGGGGCGGACAGAGAAGGGTGGGGTTTCGCAGCTGGTGGAGAGAGGTTTTGGCGGACTCAGTTTTTGATTGGGGAAAAACAGGGGATGGGAGGGGGAACCATGACTTAGGACGCGCTTGTCCGAAATGTAGGGTAAGTTACAAAAGTACCCCCACCAATTTGAGCTAGCGGTTCATTTCGCTCAGGGCTAGAACGGGGATTTCGCGTGTCGGGATTTCGTAGGAGGAGGGAGTTTTCGCGCGCATTGTAATTTCTTGATAGCAAGGCGCGGGTTGAGAAGGAGGGAGTTTTCGGAGCACAAACAGACAAAGAGATATCTTGAAATTTCGGCCTAATAAGGCGCAGGTTGAAATTTCGGGACAAGGCTAACATGTACGATACCATATCAATTCGCACTTCCCTCAACCAAAAAAAATCAATTCGCACCACACAAGAGAGGGTCTTGTCCCGTTTTACTATATGAATTACTACAAATGTCATTCAAAACTTTGAATCCATGTTATGTTCAATTAAAATATTTTGCTAGGCGTATAATGCATGTAACCTACTCAAATGAACATTTTACTGGCTGCAATATGAACTAAATTTGAATTCAATTCTCTATTTGAATAAGAATCTACAGTCATGATTGTTGTCAACTTAAACCATCATGTGTATATTATCTTCACAACACACCGCATGATTACTGTCAACTTAGATATGAACTATGTGTACTATATGAACTCGAATTCAAATTTTTGAATCCACTTTATGCTGATTTCAAATAATAGTACATTTCAAGCTCTAGCTAGATCTTCATAATCTAAACCATGTTTCATATGTATAATGTGTTTATCACACAATGTATAATGCCTCGCCCCCTATGCATACAAGTATTTAGCTGTGAGCTGCAAAAGCCACACATTATCACAAATTCAAATAAATGTGAGATTGTTCGAGATATATATATATAGTATAACATGTTCATAACAACACCATGCGTATCACCATTATATTCATGCATGCATGGGTTTAAAACACTATGATCTCTTATTCAATTATCTGAATCCACTTTTTAATGAGTTATGACCTTTGTTAGTCTTTTACACCCCACACAATCCTCTTCTCTTTGTAGCTAGCATTAACTTTCTCTCGTGCATGCACACGCCCTCCTCGCCCATCCCCCTACCTCAACATTGTCTCCATAGCGCACATTCGTTATTTATCTTTAGGTCGTTCTCCCACGGTCTCTGTAGGTCTCCCAAGCTCCTTTATGGCACACACCGATCAATATACCTCTCTATAGCCAGATCTTCGAACCACATACACACACTTTCCCTCTTCTGCTCTCCCCGTCCAAGACCGCAATCTCTCGTACGGTCCCACACACATGCACACTCTCGCCCCTCTTTTCATGGATCTCGCACTCGCACACTCATCCCCATTTCTATATAGTAGGCCTCTCGCACCACCTCCTAGCCGCATCCCTCTCTCTCGATCCGTCTTTCCGGGCCTTATTTGCCTCTAACACATGCATGTATACCGATCGATCTCCCTCTGTACATATAGCTAGGTCGACTATAACTCGTTTTCCCCATGCACCGATCGATCTACCTCACTAGATATGTCTCTCCGTTTCTGCGACACACGACGATTGATCTACCTATCTAGTTAGGTCTGCTTACCATAGACATATCCCCCCCCCGCCTCATCATCCATGCGTGCCTCCCGACTCATCTCGGACACACACGCGCACACATAGATAGACATCCCCTCTCTTATTGATATTGCAGTCGTACCCTCCATTTGTCTAGTAGGCCTCTCCCACCATATCCGAGAAGCAACTCCACCACCACACTACCTCCGGCACTCTAGCTCTGTCTCTCTCACAACCTTATTCCTCTGCTACACATATGTATGGATGCAGATCGATCTCCCTCAATACATAGCTAGGTCTCTCCTTCTCCACATATATACCAGTCGATCTAGCTCTTTACTCAGGTCTCTGCCCCCACCCCGCCCCCCCCACACACACAATGATAGTCGAATGCTCTAGTTAGGTCTCCCTGCCACACACAAACTGCACCTCTCCCCTCTCACCTTCCAGTAGGCCAGCCACCCTATATCTTTGACGTGCGCACACACAATTTCGCTGGCTCTCTTTATAGATCTCATACCCATACACCTTCATCCCTCTCTTCGATTCTATCGATATCTCACGCCGATGATCCCTCCCCTCTCTTCTCGTGGATCGCCCCCTATATATATGATATATCTAGGCCTCTATTTCACACACATTGCATATGTTACATTTTTTTTGAGATATCATCGACACATATTCCCTGTCTATCTCTCACGCACACAAATATACTCACGAAATCACACCCCCCCCAAAAAAAACATTCACGAACACACTCACCATCTCTCTCTCTCTAGGATTGTATCTCTCTCACACCCACCCACGTAGGTGGGGTACGTGCACGAAGAGAAGAGGTGCACGCACGACGCACGTACTCACGTCTCTTTCCCAGCCACACCCGCGCGGGTACACGGTGGAGCTCATTTCTATACGAAAAGGCAACCCACATTATAATTTGACGCGTGTAGCGGTTGTTCACTTGATGGAGGGTCGTGTACCATGCGTGAACGAAACAAAGTGCGACCTGACGCATTTGCGTGTTATTTTTAAATAAAGTTTTATTCCTCAATGGCACGTACAGAATATAAAATGATTGTTATCGAGAGAAAAAAGAATACCGCTCAACTTTACTATAAAATAAAGGCAGGAGCCTCAATGCTTGCTTGCTGGGGTTCGTGTCTTCATACTCTCTCACACAAGACGGCGGTGGGCAATCTCTCTCTCTCTAACCGCTGGTCACTGATCCGGCCGGATCCCGTCCAACGGCGGAAAGGGAGGATGTGCAGCGTTGCTCCGGTCCCGATGCGGTAGGGCCTTCGCCCCTTGCTCCGGTGCGGTAGGGCCTTCGCCCCTTGCTTGCCGCCGTAGAAGATCTCGCCCGCCGCCGCCCTACTACTTACATCCCAATGACCCTTAGGTACAGCTTCCTCTGGAACCGGCCTTGCTCCACTGCTCAACTTCCCACGTCGCTGCATGTGGATCTTCTCTAGTTCTTTGCCTAAAACTTACTAGCTCAGCCGGCGTACTTTCCATTTTGCAATCTCGTCCTCACACCGTTTGAGAGAAACCACTGTGCTGTTATCTTTCCCTTACGGCAATGAATATGCTTCTTTTTGTCGGCGTATGTGTCATCAACTGTCATTGGCCAGTATTAGTTTCCTTTCTACCCCTTTTTGTAAACAGGGATATCCATTTCACCTCGTTGCTATTGCGACCTTTTGGTGAACTGCACAAAACACATTTTTCTTAAGACTGTTTTGTGCAGTTCTACTAAAATGTCACACGGGCAACATTTCTACATTTTAGTGGGATTGCACAAAGGGAGATTGGAGTTCCTATCCTCCTCATCGAACTCCGAGCCTAATCTTCTCCAACAAGTAGTTAGTCTTAAGAGAGATTGGAAAGATGATCGGCTTCTATTTGTGTGTTTATTGTTTTATCAACAGTGCCGCTATTATTGTAATCACACTTACTCAATATCTTTGCGAACAGGGACGCTGAGCTCCATTTTAGTGGAACTGCACAAAATGATCGAAATGTTCCATGGACCTGACAGCTCCTTTCTTTGCCAACAAGTCTTGTCGATTTTGATAGAGCTGCGGGAAAGTAGCTGCCAACCAATGAACATCATTTTCAGGAAATGAATGCATGCCTATGGACAACATCGATCAATTTTTATTTTTTCTTTGTTTGTATACCTTCTCACAACTTTTTCTTCAGTTGTGATGTAAATATCGGCTCTGATCTGCGAATCATTGAGATGCATTAGCATGGAAGTTAGTTCTTTTTTTTTGCGAAAGAGCATGGATGTTAGTTTCCTTTGTATTTGATGGAATGTTGTAACGAGACAACCTTCCAGCAGGCAAGACACATGAAACAAAAGCTCAAAGCTTCATAGCAGTGTGCAATTTCATCTCGCTGATAAATTATGTGTACATACATTATGTAAACAAATGATGAAAGCTTGATAGAATTGCCAGAAGCCATTGTACTACTTTCTTTCACAAAAAAGAGGCCATTCTACTTCCTGTCGCTGACATGTGGGACATCCAGCATCCGGATCCACGTGCCATGCACCAAATTAGAGTGCATAACAGCATGGGAGAGACTCACCCCGGTTGTTGCGCCGCAGTAATAATATGACTAATGAGCAGTCAAATCAGAAAGCCCCACCCTTTCCCACAGTAAGTTGCTCGGACGAAGTAACCATCAATTCACTCTTCTGTGCATCCACTGCTACTACTACTAGTACTGACCACACGCGAAGATTGGACGGTAGTAGCTGCAAAGCATCATGTATGCGGATGGTTCCAGAAAACAAATATTCCCTCCCTTCCGGTGGGGCTCAGTTCATAAATCTAAACCAATGAATGAACTACTAGGTCGTGAGCGTTTATGTATGTATTTAGTTGCAACGCATGCATGCGTGAGCAATACAGTGACCATGAACGTTTACATGCATTGGTTAGTTTTCTCTTGATCATTGCACACAATAATTTAATGTGCTTTGAAATCTAAACATGTGATTGAGAGGTACAAAATGGTGGTAATACAAAAATTTGGAGATAAGCCCTACAAACCATATGTGAGTGATCTATTGTAGCAGGACAGTTGACGGGATTAGTACAAAGCGAAGCGCCTTTTTAGCCAGGATTTGCATCGACCTATGAGGTGCAAAACCAAGTGTTACTACACTAAACAAGTTCAAACCGAGAAACTGGACCCACTCATGGCACGCCTATCGCGTTTTCGCCCGTCGGTCAATGCACTTCCTCTTGGCATATCATTGACATGTGGGAGCGAGTGTGAGTAAACCGACCACAATTGACGGCAAAATGGCCAACCCACTGCAACTTCAGAGAGAGGAGGAGCGAGAACACCACAGACGGTCTAGGTGTCGCACGGAGGCCAAGAAATATGGTGATAGTGTGAGGTGGGCCATGTAGTATAATACATGATGTATGAATACTTCACTTGGTTGCCATGTTTCGCACTACTCCGGAGTAAATATGGAGAAGATTGCTTTATGACAGGCTAAAATAAAATAAGAGTGCAGACGCTCCACCGTGCGGTTCCTAGCTCCTTCTCGGTCATCCAAACTCGTTCTTCTTCCTTTCGCCGACATGTGGGACAGTCAGCATCCGGGTCCATGTGTCATGCAACAAATCAGAGATAAGTAGTGGGTACAAGTGAATACCTGGTTTTCGTAAAGTGACTATGCACCTGGACGGAGGGAGTAGGTGGAGTACGTGTAGGGACGCAATAATAATGACTAATGAGCAGTCAAATCACACAGGCCTAGTAGTAGTAGTAGTACTAGTAAGTTGCAAAGACAATGCAACCATCATTTCAATCTTTGTTGAATCCGCTCCTACGTCCTTTTATTCAAGAAAAAACACCACATGCGTATATTGGACGGTATCAGCAAAGCATCAAGTGTATGTGGATGCTTCCAGAAAACAATACTCCCTCCCTTCCAGTTTATAGGGCTCAATTCAAAAATCTAAATGACTAAACCAAACAAATGAACTACTAGATGCTGAGTGTAGTAGTATCATGTACATGTAGTATTATGTGACACCCTGATTTTTTTTCAAACTTTTCTCTTCAAGCTTTTCTGGTTTTATTTGCAATTTGCTGGCTTTTGAGATCAATTCATTGGACTCTGGACTTGTGCACACTTTCATTTCTTCTCCCAAGTGTGCCAAGGCTCTCATATCTCCCTAAAATCCTATTGGACCAAGCCCTAACTTTTATTCTTCTGAGATAATTCACTTTCTTCCTTGAAAGTGCCCATTTTCACTATGGTTTGTGAAGCAACCTATGGTTCTATTGATTAGAAAAATCCCAAATTAATACCATACCTTCATGACATCATCTACTCCCACAATCTCCAAAAATATTTCATTGCCCAGTACATAGTTTTGCCCAGAATATTCCTTTTCCATTCTGAACAGAACTGGCCCTTTGTGAAGCAACTTATATTTCCCTAATTCAGAAAATTCCCAAAATAATCCTTGAGATACTAGGAGCCATAGCCTTCCCTAATATCCAAAAATATCATCTAGCCCAGTGCAAATTTTTAGCAAAAAGCTTCTGCCAAGCTTCTGGTGATTTCAAACTCTTGTGAAGGAAGTACTGGCTAGAAGTGTCCTTTTGCTGTGAAATTTTTATGACATCCTTGCACCACCAAACGACTTCCAAAAACCAAATTTCAGCTTAAGAAGATCATCCATATGAGTGCATCTTCCTGAACAAGTTTCTGGACCAGATGGAGAGTTACACATGAGCTATGCTCAAAACCCTGCAAAAGTTTCTCAAATTCTCCCAGCATATACTCCT
This sequence comes from Elymus sibiricus, assembly GCA_039707655.1. Classification (NCBI taxonomy): domain Eukaryota; kingdom Viridiplantae; phylum Streptophyta; class Magnoliopsida; order Poales; family Poaceae; genus Elymus; species Elymus sibiricus. The sequence continues at coordinate 141,017,682 of CM077670.1, forward strand.
TCCTACCTAGAACACCCCGGACAACTCCATTGGCTCCATTCACAACTCATCTCTTCTCTGGATCTCTCTCTAGTTTCCAACCAGAAACTGTTTTGGTTCAGTTCCTCGAATCCTGCCCAAGCTGATCCAAACCAGAGACCCAGGATACCTATTTGAGGTTAGGTCGACACTTTAGACAAAGGATGACAGGCGTCCGTGGCCTCCAGGTGCCAGCACCCGTGGTGATCACGAAGCTGGCATGACTGTGAATGTGTTCTGCGCGCCGACCGTGTCGGAGGTGACCACTCCGGCCACCCCACGTCGCCGTACCTTGTCTAGTCGTGCCGACATCGTCGCCGCCACCCACGTACCCCCTCTAGAACCCTCCCCCTCGCCGGAGATGCTCTCGTCGGCCGCCACCGAATGCCGCCACTGTGGCGCCCGTGCGGCCACTATGGCTGAGCTGGTTGGAGGCTTCCTCGCGTGCCGACACTCCACGCATTAACTGCACTAGCCTCCTCCGTCACCTCGCCCCACCCCGCGACAGCCACCTCGCCGTCCATGCTCCGGCGACATGTCCGCGGTGCCACTCGGCTCCAGTACCTCTCCTCCGCCTATAAATAGCCCCGCCCGGCTAGCTCTGCTCCTCACCTCACTCCATCCACCTCCAATCGAGCCCCAGCTCACCGAGCCAAGGCCGGGAGTCCCTCTGGCCTCGCATCTCGCCAGAGCTCTGCCACCAAGCCAGCTCTGCCACCCAGCACACTCCACTCCACCCCAGCCTCGACCAACTCCACCCGCGAGCTTAGTACACTCCCCTGGTCCTCCCTAAGCTATTCGCTGGCCGAGGTGCTGCCAGAGACGCCGTCCCCGACGACCACTGAAAGCAGCCACCGATGGAGAGGAAGGGGGTGACGCCGTTCGACCATCTCTGGAGAAGCCACGGGTACAGGGAGACTCGCCGTCGAGCGCTCGATCCGTCCCCGCAGTTTCCCGACCTCGTCGCCGTCGCTATCACCGGCAATCATTGCCGGTGAGCTGCCTCCCTCTGTTCCCTCCTTTCCCTCTTTTAAATATGACAGTCGGGTCCCACCTGTCAGTGGCCCAGCGTGCGCCGAAGCGGTACGTAAGTGGAGGCGCCCTGGCGTTTTATGCCTTCGACATGGCCCTCCCAGGGATTTCCTATTTTTTGGTTTAATTCCAGATTTGACCAACAACTTTGACCAGCCATTTCTTTTAAACCAGAAGTCCAAATGAAATTATTCTTTTTGCCGTGGTTTTGTCTTGAGCCCCTCTATTTTTTGGCAAAAATTGGTATTTTTCCAATGTGTACAGAATTTCTGGTTAACAAAAAGGCTTTATGTGTCATTTTCCTTTGCCATTTAAAAATATTTTCAGAAGGAAAGTGCTTTGAGGTTGAAGACCAGGAGTTTGTTGACACCCCACTTCAGCAAGGCAAGCCACGTCATCCATTGCATAAGGCATTGCAATAGTATTAGCTTTATAATGGATTATTTTACATTTAATTCAATTTAAATATGTCATATTCCATATTGTTTGACATATTACATAAACCCTGTCATGTTAGTTCATTTGTCCAACATAACTAATGTGACCAGCAACTTGACATGTTTAATGACACTTTGATGGTTGATCAAGTGCCACCGACCCAGACTTACCCGTGCAGCCACATTTGCCGGAATGGGATGGCCTTGACTTGGTCTGACCGCGTGCTCTTTTACCGGTACCACCAAAGAGGGAAGGTTATGCGTGCGCGCTGCCCTGATCAGGTAGGCGACGATAACCTTGTGAGCCCAAGTTGAGTTATTTGCTGGCGTCCCCATTTGGGATAGTTTAGTTGGCCACGACGGTGGCAGGTGTCAGGAGTAACATAGGGGCCACCCAGGGCATGACCCGAGAGGGGAGTGATTGTCGGTGGTACGATAGGGGAGTCACGGGTTAGACAAGTTTCGTTGGACGAATGTCCATGGCGTGGGTAAACTGCGCAACCTCTGCAGAGTATAAGAATCTATTCGAATAGCCGCGTCCACGGTAATGGACACAGTCCGCACTAGGTCTCACTATATGGTCAGCAGTAATAATGATGGAAGAACTCGACTTAAGATCAGATGTGATCGGTAGATCACGAGTGCTCTGGGGGTCATGATATGAACCCAGGAAAGAGTAAGTTGATAACCGTAAGTTAAACACCTCAGTGCATAATGATTCCTTATGCATTTATTCTAGTCACTGCCATGCTGTTGTTTGCTGCACTGTTTTGGTTGCTGTGAGCTTGCGAGTACATTCCAAGTACTCACCTGGCGTATCATGCCAGATTTAGGGGAAGTCGAGGATGGAGATCCCGATGGATCATGCTACGCTAACTAGGTCATGTCCCAGCAGTGTCCCTATGGGATGGAGTTCTCACCCGATGTTCCGCTACGCCGTACTATTAGCCACCAGTACTGAGGCCCTTGAGATGTTCCATAAATAATGTAGATACTGTCATAGCATGAGTAGTGCTCCTGGCATCACAACCCTATGTAATATCCAAGCTTGTACCTGCATTATATCAATAAAGATTACTTCTGTTCTGTTCCAAGTTGTCGTGTGTTTCCAGAAGACATGATCTCTGGGTTGGAAACACTGGGTAAACCGGTCCTCTGAGCCGGGGTGCCACATATTAATTGCGACACATGCATGCGTGAGCAATACAATGACCACGTATGCATGCAACATAACTTGCATGTCATATATCTCTAATTGTCATAGTTTGCCTCGAAAAATGCATTAGACCCTATTTATATGGTAGAGGGAGTACATGCATTGGTTAGTTTTCTCTTACACCGGGCTTCCTCTTGGCATATCTCAGCGAGTGTGAGCAAACCGACCAATTGACGGCAAAATCGCCAACCCGCCACTCCATGAGAGACAGAGACGAGGAGGAAGAAGGAGAAGGAGAACACATCCGAGCAAGTACAATAGGGTGATGTTGGCGGGCTGTACACTGGAGCTCATTTCTGTACGAAGAGGCAGCCCATGTGATAATTTGACTCGTGTAGTAGTTGTTCACTTAATGGAGGGTTGGGAACCACGCATTAACGAATCCAAGTGTGACCATAATGCGGTGGCTCGTTATTTATACTACTAAATATAGTTTTGTTTCTTCAATGGCACGTAGGCAATATAAAAATGTTGATATGGAGAGAAAAAGGAAACCGCTCCACTATATATACATACACATAATATATCCAGGAGCCTACACGTTTGCTTGCTGGGGTTGCTTTCTTCATCACACTCTCTCGCACAAAACTGCTGGTCACATATCCAGCCGGATCTCGTCCGCCGTTGGAAGGGGAGGATGTTTTGCCTAGACGCGGTCGCCGTCAGCGAGGGAGAAAACCCACTGTCGGTGCGTCCCAATCAGGGGTCCCCGCCGTTGTCTCTCACAAAGCTCCAGCGCAGTAGCCTTCACCCCTTGCTCACTGCCGCGGTGTGGTGTGGGCAGATGCTGCCTCCCGCCGCCCTCCAAGTTTACATCCCTACGCCCTCAGGTACAACTTCCCAGCTCCCCACGTCGCTCCACGTGGATCTTTCATTACTTCTTTGCCCCGCACATAACTCTACGGGCTTCTACACAAATTAAAGCATGTTTAGGGTTTAGGGTTCAAGGCCTAGGGACTGCATCGATAGTTTTTTTTCTTTATTTGTGTTGGAAATATTAGCACTTTTCTGGCTAATCTAATCCACGAGTATACTACACCTTCTCACAAATTTTGTCTTTAGTTGTGAAGCAAATATTTGCTATGATCTATGAATCATTGAGATGCATCAGCATGCATGTTAGTTTCCTTTGTATTTGCTAGAATGTTGTAACGGGGCAACCTTGGAGGCAAGATACATGAAACAAAAGCTGAACGCTTCATAGCATTGTTGTACAATTTGATCTCGCTGAGAAATTATATTATGTACTCCACTAAAGAGCTAGGTGTCGCACGGTGTCCAAGAAATATTGTGACAGTGTGTGGTGGGCCATTTACACACTGGGCTGCCGTGTTTCACACTCCTCCGGTGTAAGAGTGGAGAAAATTAGTTTTATCACAGAATAAAAAAAAGAGTGCAGATGCTCTACAGCGCTGTTCCTGGATCCGAAATAATTCTACCTCCTTTCACTGAAACGTGGGACATCCGTCATCCTGGTCCACGTGTCATGCAGCAAAGTAGAGTGCAGTAGTACAACTGAGACTCACCACGGTTGTATCACCGCCATAATAGTGACCAATGAGCCATCAAATCACATAGACCCGGCAGTAGGCACTACAAAAAAACACTTTCGTGATGATACGTCTTTATCACAGTAGGTCATGTTTTCTGTCATGCATGTACATCTGTGACGATTTTATGACAGAATCAAGATAGTCATACCTGTGTTGTCATAGAAGTGTTCCATGACAATACTTAAATTATCATCACGGAAGTGTCCACTTCCATGACGATAAATGTCGCGTCAAGGAAGTGTTTTCGTCGAGGGTGACCCACATGTGGCTTCCACCGTAACAGGTCGCCGTTAAGCTATCGGGTCTAGTTTTGGATCCGATAACCCGTTAACAGCCCTGACCAATTGGGATTTTGCACGTGTAAAATTTTCATTGACCAACGGATCCATGTGTCTGCTCGGCGTCACAACATATGTCATCCATCCAATGGATGAGACGCGCCTATGGAACAGTGACACGTGGCATGGCCCAAAACAGGCCCATTTAGATAAAAAGGCCGGCCCAGTCAAAATAAGTGGGCCGGCCCATTTACGGCCTACTTTCGTCTGGCCCATTTACAAAAACGGCCCATACGAGATCTGCCAATTCGGCCCGTCAATGGTCCGTTAACGATCTGACACCGTTGCAGCCCATCGTCTGTTCCAGCCCGTTAACAGCCTGCTATGTCTTTGGGCTCATTTGCCGGCTGAGGTTCTTTCGGCCTGTTAGAAGCCCATTATAGAGATGGGCCAATTTCCAGGTTGTACGTCTTTCGGCCCGTTAGAGACCCATTATAGGCATGGGCCAAATTCCTAGCGGTACGTATTTCGGCCTTTTAGCGGCCCATTAGGGATTTGGACCAACTTCCAGCCCGACGTATCTTTCGGCCTGTTAACGGCCCACACCGTAGTTGGGCCATTTACATTCCGACCTGACTTTCAGTCTCTTAGCGGCCCATGTTCTCCATGGCCCAATTCCAGCCCAACGTGACTTTCGGCCTGTTAAAGGCCCGTTTTGTATATGGGCCCACTTATGGCCTGATTGGCTTTCGGCCTATTAATGGCCCAACATGGAAATGGGCCAAGCAGTAATTTTGATCTATTTCGGCCTGCTAAGGGCCCGTAGGCCCATTCCCACTGTTGGAGCCCAATCGAGGTTTCGGCCTACTAACGGCCCGTCAACTAATTGGGCCTACCTTACATTTGGGCCTGCTAAATTTCGTGCATGGCTCCACGCCCATTGAAGGATAGGGCCAAATACAGTCAATCAAAGGCCCACGTCGATTTAGGCCCAGTTATTACTTTGAGCCCATTATGAGGAACAATTATGGACTGTGGCAGAGCCCATCTAGTAACTGCACGCCCATTACGGGGCCATTACAGGCCCTGGGCCGTTCCCCTAGAAGAAGGGCCCACGTCACTTTGTTCCAGTTAATAATTTCACTGCATATTTTGGCCTGTTTGCCGCCAGTTGAGGTTTCGGCCCAGAAAGCTCGGGTGCAACCCCGCGCTAAGCAAATATACGCATAAAAGGAAAAACGTAGCACATCGAAGCATATATTACAGGAAATTACATCCACTGGGCAATCAAAGATTAATGCTAGTGCAAATAAACGAACAAATCTTAATGATCTACAACCTCACAATCTGCAACCTTAGCACGGATGACGCCCATAAGCATGTGAGCAAGTTCTTTCTTCTTTGCTATATTGTCACTGAAATCATCGATCAGTTGTTGTTGCGCAAGAATGTGCACCTCTGATTCCTCCACAATTTCCATCAATGCTTCAGCCAGTAATTGGTTCACAAACGTACATCTTTTCCGTTGTATTCGAGACAGAGGAAAGTGAACTGATTCATATGGGGATTTTGGCAGGCTTGTATCAATGATAGTGGAAAGTGTCTTGACCACTACATCATAACTAAAATTAGAGGGGAAACTGAATAGATTAATCAAGAGTTATTGCCATATTACCTTCACTAGATTTATTGGAGAGAAACAATTGGGTTGCCTTGCTGTCTTGAGACTTTGTCGTATTATCTTCAACAGCTTGCACCAAATCATTAGCCAGTTCAGTTAATACTTAATAGGAAAGCAACATTGACAGAATGAATGTTTGGGCAACCAGACCACACCATCCTATAGGAGACATGCCCTAGAGGCAATAATAAATGTTATTATTTATCCCCACGTTTTTAATTAAGTTTATATTCCGTGCTATAACTGCTATGGTTCTCGAGTCTGCAATAACCACGAGGCTCGGAGGAAAACTCATATGCACGTGTGGAATAATAAACAATAAAAAGTATTCCTAGTCATGCCTCTAAGAATAGCTCTAGTGTTTTCATGATGATTATGTTTTCCTGATCATGGGCATGTCTATGCCGGCAACTTTGAGGGCACAATGTTAGAAGAACATTTGTGTTGAATTGACCCGATTTGATGTTATGCTATGAGATACATTCATCACAAGTTAATGGTTAATAACACAGAAAAGTTAACGTTTGCATAATTCCTTAGACCATGAGAGTATCGAGTTTCTTCATGCTTGCTTCATGAACTTTGGGGTTTGTTAAACGTCATCCGTAACTGGGTGGCTATTTTGGCGGCTTACGGGTTCATGGGAAAGTATGTCAAGGGACTTGATAGCTCAAGATTGGGATTTGCTCCTCCGACGATGGAGAGATATTCTTTGGGCCCTCTTGGTGTTATGGTATCCATCATCGTCTGGCCAGACACATTGTGATTTGATCACAGGGATGCCGGAACACGGGAACGAGAAAAGAGAACAAAACTGGTAACGAGGTAACTGGCATTGTGGACAAGTGTTGATCCACGGGGATGCCGATAATACTCACATAGGGTGTTTGTAACATGTCATGAAGCAACAGGAATTGCACACGGCAACTGGAGGTTCACTCGAATATTTATTCGTGTGGGTATAGGGGTCAATATGGGTGTCCACGGCTCCGATGTTGATCATTGATCGGAAAGTGTTCCGGTCATGTCTATACTTCACCGAACCTATAGGGTCAAACACTTAAGGGTCATCTATCTGCTGAATACTAGACAGGGAGTCTGAGAGAAAGTCACCGGAAAAGTTTCGGAGACAACGGAAAAGTTCCGGGAGAGAACACGGGAAAAGTTTCCGTAAAACCAAAAAGTTGTTTAGGAGTAAACCATTAAGCCAAATAGGCTTCGGCACGCACCTGGAACATTTTTGAGGTGCCAAAAATGTTCTGGGAACTTCTGGAATTTATCCGAAGAAAAAACCGGAAATGTTCCGGAGCTGCCGGAATTGCTTTGGTTGGTTTTCGTTGAAGAAAATCATTGATTCGGAAATGTTTTGGAACACATTCAGAATTTTTTTAGTGGGTGCTGGAAATGTTCTGGACCTACAGAAATATTTTCGGATTTAACGGACGCGAAAAATTGTCTTCGTGAATAGTGAAAACGCATTCTTGTTTGCTTTTCGCTGATGAAAATCATTGATCCAGAAATGTTTCGGAATGCGTCCAGAATTGTTTTAGTGGTTACTGGAAATGTTCTAGACCTACAGAAATATTTTCGGATTTAACAGTCACGGAGAAATATTTTCATGAATTGTGGAAACACTATTTGGTAGCTTCTTTGGGAAGCCACCTTTGAGGGCATTTTGGTATTTCCAAGTGTCCTCTACCCCTTGGGTTTGGCCTATAAATAGGGGTGGAGGGTGCTGCCCAAACACACTCTTTCTCTCATACATTATGCCATGCAATGATCTGGCTTCTTCTCTCACTCACACGAAATAGTTTCGTACAGCCGAAAGGCTGTCTGGGTTCCGATGGGAACTAGTTCTGGACGGCGAAGCCCTGCCGGATAGCTGACACCGCATGTGTGCAACACCGTAGAGAGGTCATAGGTTTGATCTTTTTGCCCGAGGGGCTGTTCGAGAGTGCCTCCCGAAGGGCTGTGCGAGTGGCCGTCCGAGTTTCTGTGAGTGCCTCCCGAAGGGCTGTCCGTGACACCATCCGGGGGACTGTTCGACCGCCTCCCGAAGGGCTGTCCGAGGGACTGTCCGAGGAGTAGAAGAGGGAGTACATCCTCACGGTTGGGAGGTTGTAAATCCTAGCAGCGGGGATCTGCACCGACGATCTTCATCGACTCTACTTTCGCTGCGCTACGAGTCGGTAACGATCGGATCCAAACCTTGTATGCATCTCCATAGTGATCCTGGGTGTGCTCGCTGTACCGAATTTTTTTGTTTTCTATTGCGTTCCCCTACAGTGGCATCATGAGCCGTGCTATGCGTAGATGCAGGTTACGATCTAGAATACATAGAGATGTATGGGTGTTGCACAATATAATTTTGTAGTAGATGAGTTCTATTGCTGAAAACTATTTGTGCGGGTAGAAGATGAAATCTGTTACCCGATGTTCTTGTTGCTTCCTTGAAATTTGCATATTTTTGATCTTGATAACGGCATGGTGGAGTTTCAAAGTTCTGGCAATCCGCGATCCTGAATGATCAACGAAGTGCTAACAGTTCATTGCATTCCACCATAGTTAAAAGAAAGATGAAATTTCGCAGACAAAAGGGCAATGCAGATATGATCTGCACGGGGGTCATGCGTATCATGAAGTTCTGTATGGGGCTCAAGATTTTATTATCTCATGTTTCATTCACCCCACAAAGTTAATCTAGCGACGACGTGAATAATCATACTTGATGATAAACGTTGGTAACTACGGTTAAGTCAAAACCTTAGAAGCCATGTAAAATAAAATTTTGCATAAACCGATTAGAGGCGTCTAACTTGGTTTTGCAGGATGACATGAGATGTGCATGTGATGTGGTATAGCAGTTCTCATATTAATTTGATTATGTATGAGATGACTATATGATGTAAAATTAACATGACCTACGTGTCATGATTCGGCATGATGGCTAGAGCCATATGATTGTCACTTTAGTGACCTGCGTGTCAATCTTAAGTAATGCACTTATTTTATTAGCTATAGAGATAGCAATATTATTTGGTGCATCGACAAGGTGGTGGCAATCTTTGCAAAGGTGAACACTGACGCGAATGCCGAAGACGAAGAAATAAAAGACTTCTCCGTCAGAAAGGGCTATACCATATCATGCTATTATGAATTGCCTGAGATGTTTGTCCCTTTGATGCACCCTTCTTGATTGCGTAGTAGTCGCTTTTTATTAGGGTGATCTCTCACTAAAAATATCCAGTAGTTAGTTTTCTCCCAAGTGTAGCACCGTCACGGCACCTATCTCTTCGGGGTATCACATGGATGCATGGGTACGAATGATTAGAGAAGTGTGAGGCGGGTGAGTTGAGACCTCGCAGCAAGATCACTTGGTTGTCTTGACATTCTAAAGGATCATCCTGAGCTCGAAACACGCCCATCGAAAGATGAACAAGAGTCACATAGAGATGTGGTTGGCAAGTTGGCCTACCAAATAAATTTCTCGTCACTTGAGATGGATGCATCCTTGGCGTTGAATTGAAATTTGGGTCTTGTATCACTCACAATCAATTATGAGAGATATTGATTTGAGTGGGAGCGCACTGTAAAATTAACTTGTTTAATTCTCTGTGCAATTAATTATGAACATTGTCTAAGTGGAATTTGCATAATAGTTATAGAATAATGGCTCGCGTTTCCACCTTCCCTATTAAAATTGAATAGCTGTTAAATATCTGGTTAAACTTTACGATTGGTAACGTAATGTGAGGATTGTCCTCAAGAGTGCCGAGAAGGACTTTGTCCTATCGCATTCTTTCGGTATTCTCCTGCTAATGCTATGGATAATGTGACTCTCCTGCTTCGATCCAAAAGCTAGAATTCCGTTACGGTCAAGTGCAATATGTTTGCTTCCATGAGACCCGAACTTCAAAAGTTTGGGATAGTTATACGATATTCATGGAACTGAAAATTATTTTCAGATGCAGACAAAGGCTAAAAGATATGAGATATCCAAAGCAATGTTTGTTTGCAAACTATTAGTAAATGTGTTTACTATGCATTAGACTAATACAAGTTGGATCCGGAAGAACGCCTGTCATGAAAAGAAGGTGAATAAAACAATAACTTAAAGAGAAAGGAAGTGTCCGAAGGGTGTTAGTGAAACTTACGCACCTAGGAAGTCCGAGGCTGAAGCCACTCTCAAAGTTGAGTGCTTCTTCTCAGAGTAGGAGAAATATTGGAAGTAAAATTGTTAGAAGTATAAAGGCAAAAAGCAAGAAGACTGGAATATCCAGCTCATGTATTAAAGTCATATAAGCTATTGATGTATAGAAGGCTGGTCAAAGAAATAGTTCTAGGGAATTATGATTAAACACATTAATCACTGATTCTTGGGTATTGTGAGTTGATCACAGAGATACCCGCTCTATTGCATTCTGTTGCGACTCGATGCAAGAACTACTATGGCCTAAAAGACTTGCCGGGAATGAGATTTAGATACGCGCTGGGAACATAGTAAATGTTACTATACCTTCCATCAGTTTATTACCTATGTATTTATTTTCATAATTCATTTTTGGAGTTTCATACACTCTAGCCCATTGCATAAAGTATCTTGCAAAAAGGTTGTTCATAAGAGAACTTTTGATGTTTGGTGTTATGAATAACATAAGGGCCATACTTTCGTTATGAATGAGATGTATGTCATGAATATTGATAATAATACATTACCTCTGTATTTACTTTCATAATTGATTTTAGAGTTTTATACACTCTAGCCCATTTGCATAATGTTTGTTGCAAGAGTGTTGTTCATAAAAGAAAAATTGTTGTTCAGTATTATGAATAACATAAGGGCCATACTTCCATCAAGGATGGGATGTATGTTATGAATATTGATGGTAATATGATACATCCATAATACTAATGCTAAATGTCGCAAGACTAAAAGAATACCACATATGTGTGGCACTGCATTTGGTCACATTGGAGAAACCCGCATGGAGAAATTCCATAATGATGGATTTTGAAGTCGTTTGATTATGAATGATCTGACACTTGCAACTTTCGTCCAAAAAGTGAAGTGACTGAAATACCGTTCATAGGCCATAAGGAACAAGCAGCGAACTTATTGGTGATCATACATTTTGATGTGTGTAGTCCGATAAAGGTTATTGCTAGCAGTGGATTTATGTATCTTCAGAAATGACTCAAGTAGATATATGGATCTTTACTTGATGAGACGAAAGTCTGGATCTTTTGAAATCATTCATAAGGTTTTCAAAATGAAGAAGAAATTATTGTAACAAGGAAATTATGTTTCTGCAATTGGATTGCGGAAAGAAATTTTGAGTTACAAGTTTAGCGAATGTCTGATGAGTTGTGAAAAGAGTTTCATAACTTACACCTCCCGGAGCACCACTGTGAGTGGAATGTCCATGAAGTTGTAATCAAACCATTTATGACATGGTAAGATCAAAGATGACATAAATCAACTTGCCATTATCCCTTTTAAAGTAATGCTTTAGAGACTGCGGCTTTTACACTTAAAAGAGCGCCATCGAATCTGTTGAAATAATGCCACGGTATGGTAACCCCAACCATGTTATGTCTTTTCTGAACATTTGGAATATGGGGATTGTGTAAAATATTTACAAACCTATTCCAAATTAGACAAGTGCTACTTTGTAGGTTATCCCATATTATTGGGTATTCCTCCCTCACTATACCGAGGCAAAAGTTTGCCACAAAGAACGGTATGATTTTGAAAGAAAATGTTTCTTGCAAAAAGGTGAGTGGGAGGACAGTGCAACTCAATGAGATAACAATATCTTCATTATCATGACAAAGGAAAGAAACCGCGGAAGCAATTCCAAAGTTTACTCCTGCGACTGATACGGAAGCCTCTACAATAAAATGTATGGACTTCGGTCGAACTTGCAGCTGAACCACGTAGGCAAAACTCGTGCAAACCTCTCAGGTGCGCAAATGAGATATTGTTGTTAGACAACAGTATACCTACGATAATCAAGGAGGCGTTGATGGGCCCTGACTCCGGAATTGGCTAAATGCCAATACAATCCGATATAGTTTCCATATAAATGATTCAAGATTAAATC